>CATOUR010000082.1:5000000-10000000 GCA_951848785.1 Callosobruchus maculatus | reverse complement strand
CTCTTATTAAAACAGATAAATAAAATCCTCTTTTAACTTCCAAATTATGCCCTAAAATTTGTTCTTATATATCTTCTTGGTTTGTTCTTCACACGTGAACGTGCGATAGCAAATAATGTTCAGGTGGTTAGAGTAAACGTCTGTAAGTACCATTAGCACCACGTAAAACTTAGGTAACAGATCGAAATGGTATTTGGTCGATGAGTCTATTGTCTGTTGTGATCGGCAGATGAAAGTTTATTTTATCTTAAAAGGGTAGTAACCCAGACATAGTTCTTTAAGAAATTAGATGTCCAATATTCATTTCAAACATGATATATTAGACTCTTATACAATTTGAATACTGCCGTATGTTAATGCGTCTTAACATAACAAAGCTTGACGTTTCGCCACCACAAGTGAATGGCATTTTCAGAAGGTATTTCACTAGGCATTGGTACCCATCCTAAAGGACCTGAAGACACTGCCGTATCGCAATAGGGCGGGGCTACCAACGCTACATAGTTGGGCCACGTGACCTTTAACAGGTATAAATACAGGTGCAGATCCACCAGCCGTCAGTATTTTGGAGGTCGCCGAAGTGAAATAGCTTCTGAAGATGCCATACACTCGTGATGGCGAAACGTCAAGCCTTTACGCTAAACGACGCCTGCCTAAAAATCCAACAATCACAAATTCATTGTACGATGGCCGCGAAAGCCTTATACAGTACAGCCAACACATTTATTTTCCAAAGGAACATTACGATCAAAAAGAACAGAATCTGCTTAGATCACAGGCAAGCACTACTGGCTCTCAAGTGCTTTAAGCTAACGACGAGATCCGCATTGGATGGCCACCAGGCAAATGCATCTATCGACAACAATATAATAGCTGGCTAAAATGCCACTCGCTGTCCAAAGACAATATTTTAGCGAACGGTTTGCCAAAAAGTTGCCGTGACCAAAATATTGAGGCCCCGAGCCGCTTTCTGCCTTGTCCTCTGGGGCTATGAGAAGACTGAGAGTGCATCGACAATTTTTTTATGGCCGCGTGGAATAACACTTCTAACCGCTGAACATCTGAAGAACTTATTAGCTACCAAAGAAAGGAGATACTTAACCCCCGATGGCTTATACTTCCCAGTACAGTCCTAGCAAGGAGGTAGCTAAATACTACCTGTTTATGCATAAATAACACCTCCGAATTACGACTGGTGCTGTTACTGGATGTATGCTTTTAGCTAAGAGAACGCTTAAAATACGAGATTATGTCCGAAATTATGTGACACGTCCCTGTACAGGGTATGGGAGTACACAGATGAGACTGTTGAGCTCCTGCTGTGTGATTGCCCAGCTGTCTAATCTATGCGAGAATCTATTCCAGGGCAACGCTGGTATTCCATGGTCAGGTTATCCTGCTAAGCTGCATCACCACCTTTCTCACTAGGTTGGGACGGCTGAACACTTAGTGCTGAGGGTTCTTTGGGAGGATGTGCTAGGGGCGCATCATCTTAGCACATCACCCTCCATCCAATACAGATTACAGACAATAAACTAGATAAGCGAAGTCCCACTGAGCTGCATCACAACCTTTCTCACTAAGTTGGGACAGCTGAACACTTATTACTGAGGGTTGTTTGGGAGGATATGCTAGGGGCGGAATGGGTCCTGAGTACTGTAATCTTGGCACATCACCCTCGTTTCAATATAGATTACAGACAATAAACTAGATAAGCGAAGTCCCACTGAGCAGCATTCACCACCTTCCCCACTAAGTTGGGACAGCTGAATACTTGGTGTTGAGGGTTGTTTGGGAGGATATGCTACGGGCGCAATGGGTCCTGAGTACTGTAATCATGGCACATCACCCACCTTTCAATACTGATTACAGATAATAAACTAGATAAGCGAAGTCCCTCTGAGCTGCATCACAACCGTCCTCACTAAGTTGGGTTAGCTGAAGACTTAGTGCTCAGGGTTGTTTGGGAGGATATGCTAGGGGCGCAATGGGTCCTGAGTACTGTAATCTTGACACATCACCCTCCTTTCAATACAGATTGCAGACAATAAACTAGATAAGCAAAGTCCCACTGAGCTGCGTCACAACCATGCTCACTAAGTTGGGACAGCTGAACACTTAGAGCTGAGAGTCCTCTGGGAGGATATGCTAGAGACGCAATGGGTCCTGAGTACTGTAATCTTGGCAGATCACCCTCCTTTCAATACAGATTACAGACAATGAACTAGATAAGCAAAGTTTCCCTGACCTACATCACAACCTTTCTCACTAAGTTGGGATTGATGAACACTGAGTTTGGAGGGATCTCTTAAACGATATGCAAAGTGCCCAATGGGGATTAAGTGCTGTGATCTCGGCAGATTACCCTCTTTTGAATACAGGATATAGTATGACATTAAAGTATTTATTGAAAAGTCCTTAGTACACATATCTTATTGAGTTGTTTATCTGATTCAGGTCTTTAATCCTTAAAAATGAGGTGCATCAATTTACCAGTGGTTTCAACAGTTTTGGCCTTCTGTGGTACTTTATACTAACACTGCAGACTTTGAGATTTCAACTCAGTGTTATAACGTCAAACATTAAATCAAAGCCTCCTTAAATGGGACTACATGTCTCAGGTTTCATTTTCTGTTTTATGAAGTTCTATCTTTGGAAGAAGCTATAAGCTAGCTAGATACGTATATTATATTGATATATTTCTTCTCTCTCTACTTCTATGATTTACACTTCTGTTGAAGTTGAATGCATTTCACAACCGGTACGATTGAATTCACTAATTCTGTAAGAAAAGCATTTATCAACACGATGAACAAAGAATGAAATTAGCACTAAATCACAATCCATCCCTATCTAGGTCAGGAGAGGAATGCCAATGCAGCTATTTCAATAGACTCAATTACAGAACTCATTTACGGATCAAAGGAGAACCATGGCGTTAGCCGCGGTATCAAAATAAGTAACAAAAGATGTTTACAGATGGAGAGATCCCATAAATACTAGTAGGTAGTAGAGGGAAAAACCATCAAGGGTGTCGCCAGCCTAGGCCCTAGGGGGTGGGCAAGGTAGTAGTTACAGAATATGAAACCCCGGTGCAATTGATAGACCAGAGAATTTGTATAGTTTATTAGAAAAACAAATCCTAATTAAATGAAGAAATGCGGTTGTGTACTAAAAAACGCGGCAAATTCGAATTGGGCAATAAGGAACAAATCTTTTCATCTAGAGGGGGGCACCTGCCCCTCCCTGCCCCCCCTTGGCGACTCCCTTGAAAACCATTACTGTAATTCAAACCTACAAGCGATTATACCAGATAGGCTACGTAAGTCCAAGTAGGCTTTTGCAAGCCTGGAGGTAATTACCTGAATAATTTTCCCTATAACAATGTTATCAGTGTATTTACTCATCGCGTAAAGATATCAGGAAAGCTAGTGATTAATAATTCAGAAATTTATTTCTTGGTAACATTTAAGGCGACGTACAGTGTACTCAAAAGTACATACATACAGCTCAAAACTAGCCTAGAATAAATTATATAATTAAATTGAGTCACTGAAAATACGTCCAAGGCCCTCAAGAGCAAGGCAATGTTAAAGCAACCAACAGCAAGCTGTAGAAGTCTTATCTCGGTGACGGTCCAGCGGCAAAGCTACCCTCTCAGAAGGACGGACTAAGTGCAGCCCATATTTTGTGGCTTAGGGGTCTGGGGTATAGCGCGCGAAATTGAGAATCCAAGATACGTATTCCCGTGTTATCGAGGAGGCCTGGCCGTCTGTTCCCTTTCTCCAGTATTTGTTTCTAAAATGATGGGAGGTTAGTTAGAGAAGTACAAAGGTAAGGTCCAAAGATCGCCATAAAAATGAATTTCGGATTTAGAAGCTTCTGACGTTAACTATCGTGTTTGGTTGTTAAGTTACAGACGTTTGAACAATGTATGATTTTGCATTGCTAGTTTTCTTGCACACTAAAAAACTTTTTTGAAAAAATTAAGGTCTTAACTATTACCTTCTGGAATACTATGTATGTAGTTTGAAAAACAAGTGAGTTGTGCGTTTACTTGCGAATTCGTGTTTTACATGACAAATACATATTATGTATAACGATGACTGATTGGGTGACCCCAGCGGTGCGAGGTGATTCTTGTCCAGTTAAATGCTGAACGGAATTTATTTTGCCCCTTCTGGGTGGGCATTGGTATGTATTGTCCACGGCACATGGCATCTCTAGTCTTCAGAGAAGAGGGAGCCCTCATCATGCTGACCCCAACTCCTCGCGTGTCGCGATCGGTTTACTTTAATGCTCCCTCATTCTACTAGCTTGGATATTAAAGCCCAGGCTTGACCCTTTGGACATGCTGCGAGTACAAGGACAAGACAATGTGGCGAAGAAATGGTAATGATTATATGAAAGCAGCATACAACAACCTGGGACCAAATAGTGACAACACGGCGCGACGCTGAGAAGGACACGATGCTGGACAAGCAATAGATTGCGACACGAACCGAGTGTGTCGAAAAGGCTGTAACACTGACCAAGACCAAATACTTTTTAATTATGAAAAAATAAGCATACAAAAGTAGTTATTACGGTGCAGACACAATACATGCCTAGATACCAGTGACAGCGGCTAAAACTGGGGCTACAGAAAATTACCGCAATACACCAAATTATCACTTCCCGATAAATTTGTAAACCCCTTTACAAGGGCTGCGAAGAGTCTGAAGAGGACGTTTCAGAGAGCGACCTAGGAAATGCGGCCGGCGCGCGGCGTAGAGGACAACACCGCCAATCGCAAAAGTCTGGAAGTACCTCAAGGGAGATAAGACGTTGTTATGGCTCCCATTATAGACAGACTCTTAGTTGTAATTTACTACCTGAAAGCTGCAACATTAAGACGCCTATAAAAAGGAACATTAAAAAGATAGGTAGAGTAGTGGATAAGTGAAAAGACATAGAATCGTCTGCTGGTCTAGCTAAATTGCCCCCCGAAAGAGTAAGCTGCAAGACGCAGACAGAACCGTCGTCGGCCACCAGTAGCTGTTGCCAGACAAGGGGCCGTGGAATAGCAGGAAAAAGGGTAAAGCAAGAAAAACCAGGTGAAATAACCGACGCTCTAGTAAGGCAATGCGACAACTTTGACGCCTTTGTCAAATTGACGGAGAAGAAATGGGACCCGGGGACGTACCAAAAGTTGCAACATGTTCAAAGGAACACAGTCTGAGGAACACTCGACAAAAATGATTTAGTGTTGTGCAGAGATCTGGCGAAAGCAATCAGCAAGCTGCTCAAAGTGAAATGCACAGAAATGGAACACCTGGGGCTTTAGGCGGAATGCCGACTGAAGTGTGAAACCTGCATGGTGAACAGTAAAGGACAGACAGAGGCAAGGGGCAAGGGGCAGAGGCTACATTCACAAAGTGTTGCCGAGCGAGGCCCAACGGAAAACGTTCTCCAACTTTCTACAGCTGAGGTATTGCATCATTTCCCAGAACATCGCTGTTCGCACACCGGATTTGAAAAAAAGGTAGAGACTTATAAAGCTCCTAAAATTTCTATTCCCAGATACAAGTTGAGTTGTATCTTCCATTATCTAAGATGGTCACCAATTAAAAACTGGAGAGAGTGACAGTGCTGAACGGTGAGGGGCTGCCGAAGATGCGGAAAAACTGAGCACGGAATTCATCATAGTCACAGCGAAAGAACTATAGGACAGAGAAAACTGTAGTAAAACCTCACAATGCCTATAAAGTATCAAAAAGAACTAGCAAACCTCATGTTGCAGGATCACTGGAGGAAGCTATATGACGGCCTAGAAAATAACATCAAAGGCTATTTTCAACCAGACGGGACACGTGGTATAAAGAAAGCTGAAACTAGAGCGTCCACTTGCTTACCTTGAATGAAGGGAAAGGTTTGCCGGAGGATCATTTCGGTTTTCGTGTAAGCATGTCTACCACCGACGCTTTCGAGGTAGTGATGAGAACACTGGAAAATTCCAATGATAAATCGTGCACACCAGTTATCCTTGACATTGTGACTATGATGATGATGATCTCCACGACAGGATGATATCTATTTCTAAAGTAGACCAGCCAATGAGTTCGACAAGGGTTGGAACCCATCCTGTACGATGAGTTATTGGATCTACCGCTACTCGGTAGCATTAGAAAGATAGACTTTGCAGATGACAGATCTTTAGTCGGGACAGCCAAGGGCGAGGTATCCCTCTCATACAAGATTGACCACTGGCTTAAGGTCCATCACCTAGATTTAGCGATAGACAAGACCGAGGCAGTGATACGACGAGGACATAAAGAGAAAGGAGGAAAATTTCCAGCTTAGAAGCAGGAAGACACATTAGAAAGGTAACCCAGAAGACGGAAGCTAGAAAAGCAATGCTCTCTAGACTCATGGAAAATATTGGGGAAACTAGCAGTAGGAAAAGGGCACTGCTGAACGCAATAGTCCGGTCGATGGACCATAGAGAAGAGGCAGCAGATATAGTCTCAAACAATGTAGGTTGCGTAGTAGACAAAAAAATTAATACTATCTGTAGTAGAGTGGGTGGACTGCGAGCAAAGCACAACCTGCTATTTCCTGATGCAGACGTTACCGGTACCTATTTCACGTCTATCGGAAAGGAAAAGATCAACAAGCTCGGACCAGTATTACATTCATGTTGTTATGAAGTTCGGCGAAGGTTCCATGAGTGCTTGGAGTTATGAAAAGAGAGAACGCTTTTTAACCGGTCCGGCCATGGTTGTATGTCGGATGGATGCAATTATGTCAATTGGAAATGACATCAAAGCACTCGTGAATAACATGAGGACAATTTCGGACGGACAGATTCTTTCTCACACATCTGGATGTGGAAATGCTCTGTCCTGCCGATTCCCAAAACCTCTCCATAATAAAAAAATGCGGTGAAGAAAGAGCATTTAAATAAGAATGACAATTGTTATCAAGGAGAGGCACTGACATGACTTAAGGAAGACTTGAAAAGAGAATAAGATTACGGCTAAGGATTTCATTGACCAGGAACTAGCAAACTGAAACCACTGCATCGGTTCAATAAAAGACGAGTTCAACGAAAACCAATTTAGAGACATGGGCAGCCAGATCAATTAAACAACAGGTAAAAAACATGTCGGTTTACGTAGAGAAACAAGTTTCTGACAGGAATCAATTAACGAATATATTTTGAAAATATCAGCTCTGAAAGGAAACAAAAACACTAGCCACATAAACCTGACGTATTGACGACTCATACTGATTAGTTTCTTTCACCACTAAAGTGGCATTTGTTCACTTCATGTATCTTAGATAAAAATCTTACTTGAATTGATTTGCTTTCCTAACTTATAAACCATACTAAATCGTAGATTCATAATCTGTTCTACAAATTGACGTAACTATGAAAAATAAAGCATAGTAAATGTCATAGTCCATGTTATGTCAATGATATAGACTTTTACGTTTGATACGATTTAGGTAAATTGTAAAATACTTTTAGGCTGAAACATTGCCATGATTTTATAATGTTGCTATCTGAAATCTGAAATACGCCAAGTAGCTTTGACAAAAATGGCCTTGTTTTAAATTACGCCTAAGATATGGATATCGTAAATTTAGATATGTTGCCTACAGACGAGGAGAGTTAAAACACCTGGTGACCTGGTAGGTATTACTCCACGTTTCGATAAAAAGTAATAAATTTTACTGAAAGGTACACTGTCACCTATCTATGAGAAAACATAATATTCTATTAAGTTACGAAAGGTGCAGTGACCTTCTCTTGCGTGCCGTCTACATTATTACAGGCTTTGCCTCAATAAGCTTTTATTCATATTTCTTCATTCCTCGAACCATATTTACTCACACATTTCCTTGATGAACGCTTCCGCTATTTGCATTGCAGTAAACAGCCCTTTAATGTGTTTGAATGGTTTTATCGTTTAGAGATATTAAAGCTGTTTGCAGTATAATATACATATTGTATACCTATAGTATGTATGACAACTCATCAAAACAGCAACATAATAGCAATTATAGCTCTTAACGTAACTAATCACGACTAGCTTCATAGGAAAAACCATACATGGTATGGGTTCTAGCTATTTTCAGCAATTTTCTCATAAATATGTGTATGTATTGTGAAGCTTTACTTGCGTAGTTATGGTGGTCGTGCCAGGGCATGTTATTGTTGATGTTGATCCCCAAAAGCTTGACGGAAGGTAACTCGACTATTGGGTGACCCTCCATTTCTATAGTTGGTATCTCCAGATATAGATATATTTTCGCAAGATCTCTACATAATGCCTTATGGGACTGATAGACAGCAAATGATTTCAGATATCTTTGAAATCTCACTTCTACGAATATTGTCGGTTCAGCTGACCGATAAAGGGAAGATTTGAAACAGGACATAGGCTGCAACACAAAGCACTTTATTTTGATTGCCGGATATGAGTTACTCTCTGCCAATTAATTTTAGCGCCCTGCTGATTCTCCCATTTATGTGACTCGTTTATTCATAGACTGTCTTTGGATGAGTTACGTAGTAGGATAGTTTGCAGTGCAACTCTGTAAATACCACACTTCTATGCCAGAAGGTAGAACTAATTAAAGCAATTTACAGTATTAGTATGCAAACACCACACAACTCCAGCGCCTTGATTTTTTGTACCCAAGTGTATAATGTGTTCAAGGATGAACAAACCAAGTATTTTCAGATAAGACATTGAAGCAATTAGTAGGTGCGACTTGCGCTACCCATCATTTGATTTTGCCACTAACTTATCAAACCACATCAGCACAAAAACTGCTTATCTGCGTAGCTGCTTATATACGTAAAGCAGCAGATGGTGCAGGACATACTTTGAATAGTCATCCTGACTATATACATTTTCCTGCTTCCTGAAGCGTTGAATTTAGACTGGGTGTAACGACAGTCGGGACATTTATCTGTTTATTTGCACTTCTCGTAAAAGTTGTGACGTAATGAATCTTAATAGTATCGTAATAGTCAGTCCTTTCACGCCCCATTTTTACTACCTACACTAGCAGGAATAAAAATCCATTTTTATTAGTTGCTTCATGCGAGAATGCAAGACTATTAGATTAATTCCGCTTGCAGCGTGATAATAGTGGAGATCGTTTTTAGCAGATAATCATATTCAAAGACTATTAGCGTGGCTCTTTGGCTGTTTACGCTTGCGTATTTGTAAATTTGACGTGAAATAGCCATGTGCAAATGGTATACAAATAGTATATTTGATAAATATGTATAACCATTCGGAGGCGTATATGGAAAGGATTCAGCGGATCCGCAGGGATTACTAGTCTCAGCTAACTTCGTCAGGGTTTTAAGGTATTCCGCAGAAGTACTCATTTCTGGTATAGTAGTTTCACTTGGCTGAACATTTTCGTGTGTATTCCTGATTTCTCTGCCAAGCATGGCCTGATCGAACTAAGATTTGATAGGCCATTTATTATGAAGTACATTTCAAAAAGTGGGTTGAATTAGTGTAATTTAAGCTTAAGAACGTGAAAATTTACTGGAGAATCTAAGGACTTGAACATGAATGGAGAAGGTTTTGGCCATCACTTTGTAGTTCTTGGATTTTTAGGTCGGCTTCGTTAAGCAGTGAGCCTTGACGTTTCGCCACCGTCAGTGGATGGGATCTTCAGAAGCTGTTTCAATTCGGCGACTTCTGAAATATGGTACTTTTTAGCATACTTTTAGGTTTTTCTTGACCGGGCAACAATCACTCAGTGCTCCAACATCGTGCAGTTAGGATAAGGGTTGTAATTAACGCCCGATAATTTAATACAGACTGAAAAAATTATATATGCTGAATAAAAAAATCAAGATCAAGATGTAGTACAAAATAATAAAAAATGCCTCATATTTATTATAAAATCCCAAGATCAAGTATACGATTTGCACGGTAAATTATGTTCAGTATTTTAATGATATATTCACTAAAATATATACAAATGCTCGATAGTTTACGTTTTCACTATTACATAAAATTCCAGGTAATCTCACCAATCTCGAATGAGTTGAGTGTACTTTGTGGAATGATATCTTTGTGTCCAACGTATTTATTCCTCCGAATTATAATTAAGTTATGTTTTGTTAGTATGAGTTTTGAGACTATTTTATGTTCGATGTAGATTGCTATCAGAAATGTTTATTTTGTTCACTGTTTTTGTTATTTTCGATGAAAATGAAAGTACCTACTGTTTATGAGCTTCGAACTTTTTGAAGCGTAAGTACCAACAGTTTTCCAATAAATGTTGAATCCAGATTTATCTAGCATTCATTATCATGTAACGAATATTTATAAATTCAATAAGCCTTTGAGTTTAGTACTCAGCGATCCCTAATTATTTTAACAGGCGGGTGAATTTTATTGTTTTAATCTAATATGTAATAATTTAGGACGGGTATGAATTTGGCAGAAATTGTTTTATTTGCCAAGCATCTGTTATTTTTATCAATTATTTATTACTTTAACAAGCGGATGAATTTTATATCGGACGCTCACTATATTTATCGAGCATCCATTATTTTTATCGAATATTTATTATTTAAAATTTTATATCGGGCACTCACTATACTTATCGACCGTTTATGTTTTTATAGAATGTTTAGTTTCTTATCATGCATATGAATAAACTGATTGAAAAATATAATATGCATTAGCATTACTATATCGATCATATAAAATTTTTCCTTAGGATAACCAAAAAATTCAGTCAACGTCACTGAATTTTAATGGTCGACCTGACTGCAAATTTAAGGTCAGCATTACTGCAATATGCAGCTCGTATACGGCCGTTCTTAAAGGGCTGCTACACGTACGAGCAAGTACGCGTACTTATGGCTCGACGAAGTTTTTCGCCTGTGTCACCGTAAGTACGCGTACTTTAAAACCGTAGCGCAAACCGCCGGCGAGCCAACTGGTTTGAAATGTTGCTCGTAGCTGGTCTCAGCTCGTACTGCGAGCCGCGAGCCACCACTTTGTTTTGGCAGGCTATCGATGCGCAACGCTTGTTGTGTTTGGCGTTTGCTAAAAGTATGGTTTATTTGGGAAAATTATCAAAATGAGTGATTTCAGCTTCACGTGTGTCACCGCGTCGAGCCGAGTAAGTTCGCGAACTTAAAAACCGCGTACTTAAAGTTTGTATCACCCCTTTTAGAGTTGCACTTGTCCGTTCTACCTTTTTCATGACAGCCGAACTCGTTATTCTAAGACACCAGTGGTTCTCATTTTGGATTTATCAGTACTGCAGAGGAAAAGTTGTGTTCTTGAAGGGCTAATAATTATTAACCTAGCTGAAGAGTTAGGTGGGGTAGTTGTAACATCCGTTTTGAACATGTATTTTATATGGTATCTAATATTCTTTCTCTTAAGTCGCCAAATAGTTTTTTTTCATGTTTAGAAATAATTGCCATCGCTGTTTCTAAGACACTTCTCCGCGCATGTACATATTTTCTGATTTGGTGCTTCCTCGTAGTGCCACCTTTCCATTTGCTCATCAAACGTCCACCGGTTTAGCATCGACACTCCCTGCGTGCACCTTGGCATCACCATTTCTTCAATCTATATTATAATGACTTAAAGCAGTCACGAGCTTCTGAGTGTATGTATATCTATTGCAACTACATGTAGAAAAGCAACCTTTCTCTAGAGCAATAATTTTAAGAAGATGCCTTCATCAGGAGCCACAATATCTTTCGCCTCTGAGACCAATAACTTTTTCATCTGGAGTCACGACATGTTCCAAGCACATACCTTTATCTTGAACCATAATAACTGTTTTTCTAGAGTTGGAGCTAAGTTTGTCCTATTTTATAATGCAGTATCATCATAAATGAACCATTCTGTAGAGTTTTTGACAAGACCATCGGAAACTAGTTGTACAGATTTGGTAATCATACTACGCCCAAAAAAGTTTTCATCTCGTAATCGAAATTTTATATAGTGTAAGGGACAAACAAAATAATCATTCCGTGCACTAGTGCTATAAATATTGAGTACAATCGATAAACAAATGACCAAAATATAAATTAAGCACGAATACAATGAAATATTTCAACAGTAACCTCTTCTCTCTTCCCTTCAAACTATCGTATTAGCGAGACGAGTTTCCCGCTACATGGAAACCCATCCCTAAGGAAGGCAAAAAACCAATCTCACCAAAACCACCATCTCACCATCGTGTCTAAGGTTATGCAGGCTTTCATTAACGCACAGGTCCTGAAATACCTGGACAACAATAACATCATAAATGATCGCGAGTATGGCTTCCGTAGACATAGGTCTACGGGATACCTCCTGACCTACGTGACTTACATGTGGAACAGAGCAATTCAAAATCATGTCAAATCCCGTCTTGTTGCACTTGACATATCGAAAGCCTTCGATAGAGTTTGGCATGAGGAACTTCTGGTCAAGCTTGCTGCTTATGGACTACCACCTGGCCTGCGTCAGTGGCTGAATAGCTTTTTGAACGACCGATCTCTGTTTGTTGTAGTCGAAGGCTATTCATCAGACGTATTTTCAATAAACGCCGGTGTTCTTCAGGGACCTGTCCTATCCCCTGCACTGTTTCTGCTGTATGTCAAGGAGCTGCTAGAAATATCACTCAATTCAGTCTACAGGTTCGCAGACGACAGTACATTAATATGGACATGGAAACAGGCAAGCCACTATTATCCCAGGACACGGTACGTCGGCGACAGCACCATGCCTCAAAGATCAACGTAGATATCAAAACAATTGTCGAGTGGGGGTTAGTAAATTAAGTAGAGTTTAACATACATAAAACTCAGGCAACAACACTGACAAAGAAGTATCACATTGGCTTACCAACTGTGGAAATGGAGGGTCCCTCGAGGGTCGGGTCACTTTCCATCAAGCTTTTGGGGATCAACATCAACAATAACATGTCCTGGCATGACCACATCATCAGTATTGCTAAAACGGCAACCCAAAAGCTTAGGGTTTCGTTCTGCTGTAGAAAGCTGTATACACGAGGGCAACTACTGCTGCTCTACAAGGTACAGATCCGACCATCCTTGGAATATTGCTCCCATGTGTGGGGATCCGCTCCAAAGTACCTTCAAAAGCTTCTGTACACTATCCAGAGGAGAGCAATTAGATTAATCGATACGCCTAGTCTCACAAAGGACCCTCTCAGCCTGGAACATAGAAAAAGTGTGGCTGACCTGTCCCTATTTTACATATTCTATCACGGAAGATGTTCGAGTCAGCTCTCCCAGGTAATAACACCAAAAGTCGTTCAAACGAGGAAAACTAGAGAGGCTCTGCTATCTCATCCTTACTAGGTCGAGGTCCTACTCCCCGAATTTCGGCGCTGTGAAATGAGTTGCCGGGGAACTTGTTTCCCGACGGCTACAACCTGCAGCGTTTGAAATCGAACGTGCATCGACACTAACTTATCCTCTCTCAGCGCTTCTACAAAGCCATAGGTTTTCAGCCTTCGCGGGAGGCTGACCATAAAAGAACTTACTAGTACTACGTAATTTAACATCGGTGAATGGTTGGGCGTATATCACGATAAGCACTCCAGATGTATGTGAGGGTTTGTCTAGTAGATAAGCCTAAAAATAAAATAATTAAATAATTAAATAAATAGATAACGATAAATAATGATAGTTAGTAGAATTGGCTACTCTATGAGATAAATTCACCTAGGATATTGCACAATCACAATACTTCTTTACTGTACGTGATGCACCTTGGTACTATTCATGTTTAAACAAAAGCACTTCTGGGAATGGACATGATTTCATACTGGTATAAAACAGACGCTATATGCAATTTCCAACCTATTTTTTAATATAACGGACAGCCTAAATTATTGTGAAGCTCAGCAAACCGTTTAGAAGATAATATCGGCCGGATGATGATTTGTTATTTTAAACATATTTGGATCTCCGTCTTCCTTAAGGTGGTTCGTCACGTTTTCGTCACGTTTTATAAACGGTTTATATTTCCAGCAATAGCTATTTTTTATTGATGTTATATTGTCATGCCTTCTAAGAGGGTGTATTTCGTTGAATGTATATGGTTTTTTCGAGGATTGTGGGTATTTTTTGTACTAGATTTCTTGAATTTTATTTCAATAATATTTCAAAATACAGCGATACTAGAGCTTTCTAATTTTGTTCTTATATTTAGTGACACAATATGTCTCGAGCGACGCTAAGTTTTTTTGAAAAACTTGATTTTTCAAAAAGATACTTTGCTTAGTTTTTTAATTTATTTCTTTTTACGCCATTTCTGAGCGTAGTACAACGCAGTCGTAGATATTCAATCAAATAAAAAAAACTTTTTTTCGATATCTCTAATAATAACGGAAAGATTGATGAAAAACTATCAAAAAATCGGTTCCGACACGCCTCCCACTGATCCGTCCTACTTAGAGTGAGACAGAGAACTTTAGGCTGGCCGATAACAAGAAATAACCGGCCTTGTTGCCAAACTGTCAAAGAGAAGGATATTCCAGGAAATAGTTACTGGAAACGTGTTTATGAGTTATGCGGGTATTATGTGATAAGCGATGTTACCATATATACATTTGTCTACATAATATATTCACATAGCAGTGTACGATTGTTTGTTTTTTTTTTCATTCTATCTGAAAACTGGAAAACACTTATACCTGTGCAACTATCCGCGTGCCATCACGGTATCTTAGATGAATAGCTAAAGCAAATGATATATCGATTCAAAAAATGATACATGGATTAGTTTTAGAATATTATTGTGACTTCCTAGCAAGTTGAGCGGTGCCCCATGGGTCAAATAATAAAAAATCATAGTTACTTCCAGGCGAGTTCTTGTTTGAGGGATGTCTCGCGTCGCATCTCCGCCGCGCGGCGTCGGCAGACGTATGGCGTGGAGCGGCACGAGTAGCAATAGCGCGTAGCGGCCGGCGCGGCGTCTTTCGCAAAGCGTTTGAGGTGACGCCGCGCCGCCAAGAGCGACCCGCCCGTACGTAACCGTGATGGTTACAAAGCTGCCGCCGCGGACCCCTTTTTTATATGTAGAGGTAGTGCTGTATACCACAGAGATAATTCGATTTTTTGCTTGCAATTTGTAAATGCTGAGACATATATACATTGTCTTCTATTCTTCTCCAGAATATTTATTCAGTTTTCTGGAGACTGTTCTTCAGTGTGTTGTTATTAGTGGTTTGTCTGCATTTACCCGTAGTTCGCCTTCATTGTTTCATTGTTGCTTCATTTGTTGATCACTTTAGATGTTTTCCTGAATATTCTCAGGTCACTGTTCAGATTTTTCATTTGTTTTTCTATTTGTTCATATTCGAGTGCTGAAAGCTTGAATTTTTTGGCACCTCAGTTGTTGATAATCTTTATGTGTCCTTACTTCACGAAACGTTGTTTTAACTTTTATTACATTTTGATATAGGTATCATCATGAATTGAAGGGTTGTAATCGTTAAATTCTAGCTAACTATTTCAGGTTTTACTTTTTTTCAGGAACATAAATATACTGCTGAAATTAATAAATCTGATGTCATTCTTGCTCGGGTCACCAGAAGTTGTAGTGCCCGATGCATTTTTCTAAACGCCACATGCATCATAAATGGGATCGAGCATAACGACGGGCTAAACGAATTTTGCGCACCGTATCGTAAAATGATTGGTTCGCTTTTCCAATATATATTTATATTATCACTCAATTTCCAGATTGTATGTAGAGTATTCCATCTTTTTTTTTTCAAATAATGTAAATTTCTATAGACTCACATTATTTGCAAGTATACACGCCGGTAAGGGTGGGGGTACTAAACGCTATCAAAATCGGTCCAGTAGCTATGTACTGAAATTACGATAATCATAATACATTATAATAGTCCGCTGATGTTTGTCCACATCCACGTCCACAGGTATATCTTCAAATACAATGGTCGAGTGGGCCTGTTTTTCATCATAAGTTCTATGTGAATACAAAAATGGTTGCAACTCGCCCCTCAAGCAACTCTCCCGGCGGTCCTAATTATTAATATGCTCCTTACCGAAAAAAATTAAATATTATTAGAAATCCCTAAAATGCTAAAAAAAGAAATTAGGAGCTGCTCTGGTAATTTTCATTTTCCGACAGAAAATTGTAGCAGCGCTGCGGTTACTGAGATGATGCGAGGAAAAATGACAGCAGATAGATAGAGGGGCAGACCGACTGAAATCAGTGACATTATTAAATCTTCATCATGGCGTGTAGACTCCACAAAACGTCAAAAAACATAATTATTATCTCGATGCGAAAAATGTTTCGCATTTACAATACTTACTCATCTCACCTGTGTGATTGTGTGGAAGTAATAAGTAGTAGGTAGGTAGGTATACAATAAATATGTTATGCTAATACCGCAAATGTATTTTGCTCCTACGGCCCATCACCAAGCATCTCAATTCATTTTAGCTCTTTTTTACCTGGCTACGTAGGTACATATTTTCAAATTAGGTATTCATCATCTTCTTTGACCCATCAGCCAAGCAGCCAGAATTTCCGTTTTATAAATTCGTAAAAAAACTAGGTACTAATATTCAATTTCATTTTTAACCACATGTCACACCCTGTAAAATGTTTTCAAATCGCTATCGTACATAACCAAAATAACCGTCAACCTTATATCTGATGAAATTTTCAAACTTCCAGCAAAGACATACATACATTGAAAAAATTTATCAATAGTAACAAAATACCAATTATCCGAAAATAAGATACACAAACCCTCCTGTATAATGCCCACTTGCGAAATAATACAACAGTTCCTAAGCCTAGCCCTTCCCCAATTCAAAGTTTACAGATTACTCATATCGTCATATCCCAAATGATGGAATACGGACGGCCACCTGTGCTGTTGCTTGGCCTTTGAGGGACAAGCCGACGATTTTTTGTTGCCGGCACGGGTGTCGGATCGGTGTTCACAAAGGTTATCGGACAAGGGGATCCCGTCGGGTGGTTCTTTGAGCATCTTTGGCAACGTTGCTGTCGCGGCCATGGCTCTTTTCTGTATTTCTAGCAGAGACGAGGAGGAGCTTCCAAATAAATAATAGTTTTGTACAGATGCTGCCCTCTCGCGGATTTAGCTTACTAGACAACGTGATGAACCACGTTAATCTATTCGCGTTTATGGTACCGCATTTACGTTGCATGAATGCCTTCACTCTTGGATAATATTATTTTTGAATTATAAAATTTTATCACCCAGACAATAGTAAAATAATTGTCAGACTACAAATAAGATGCCTACAATGGTGTTGTTCGTTTAAATAAATTTATATGAAAAAGTAAAAATGGCAACGCAGGAACAAATAATAATGATGGCTCTGCAGCGTCAATTACGAGGCAGTCTAAGTGATAAAAAGGCTATGCCAAACGTAGTAGCGTAAAACATCATCTATTGCATTAAAAAGCGATCCCAGTTGGGCAGTCAGGCTTTGTAGGAGTACTTACGCTGCAATCCTACAATGACAATGTTGCGTGATCGTGCTCATTATCGCGCGTACAAATAGCCCCAGTGTGACCTGACGGTTATCTCAAATACGCAAAGCGCAAGCACCAAACACGGAAAGGGGTACTGAACCATATAGGTGATTTTTTTTATTTCACTGCTTGCACACAACATGAATATTTTAGTATTGTAAAGTTTTACTTTGAAAAAATCATCGTCATTTCATACAGTGCAAGAAAGTGTCAATATCGCTTATTGAAGCGAATAATTAGTCATGAAGATAAGATAAGATAGTGTAGGTAATGCAATTTATGAAACATATTAATGTAATCATCTAAACTTCATTTTCGAAGAGAAATAGAATACCTAATCAAGATCGGTGATATACAAGAAATTAAAGCGTATTTTTTTAACTACTTTCCATAAAATAACTCATTACATTAAAAAGAAAAAAGAAAAAAATATGCAAGCAATAAACTTACAGAATCATCAGCTACAGCATCTGGCACTGAAGTACTTGGTTGCTCATTGGATGGATTCTGTAACTAAAATTTTAAGTGATCATCTAAGCTTCATTTTCGAAGAAAAATGAATACTTAATCAAGATAGGTAGGTTTTTAATACTGATATACAAGAAACTAAAGAGCATTTTTTAAACTACTTTCCATAAAATAACTGATTACATTAAAAAAATATATGCAAGCAATAAACTTACAGAATCGCCAGCTACAGCATCTGGCACTGAAGTACTTGGTTGCTCGTTGGACGGATTCTGTGATTATAATTTTAAGTGATCATCTAAGCTTCATTTTCGAAGAGAAATAAAATACCTAATCAAGATAGGTAGGTTTTTAATACTGATATACAAGAAACTAAAGAGCATTTTTTAAACTACTTTCCATAAAATAACTGATTACATTAAAAAAATATATGCAAGCAATAAACTTACAGAATCGCCAGCTACAGCATCTGGCACTGAAGTACTTGGTTGCTCGTTGGACGGATTCTGTGATTATAATTTTAAGTGATCATCTAAGCTTCATTTTCGAAGAGAAATAAAATACCTAATCAAGATAGGTTGGTTTTTAATACTGATATACAAGAAACTAAAGAGTATTTTTTAAACTACTTTCCATAAAATAACATTAAAAAGGAAAAATATGCAAGCAATAAACTTATAGACCAGGGTCGATAATTTTTGAAACCAAAAAAAATTACAGTAGGATGAAACCCATTAGAAAAAGAGGGGAATATGATAAGAATGAAAGAAAAAATAAATTACGGTCGATTCGAGATCGGGAAGTGGGAGGGGGGGGGGTTTTAAGGGTAGAAAATGGTGTATCTTGATTTCTGGCAAAACTACAAGTCCTATGGGAAAAAGTTGAATGGCAAAGATGTAGGCAATAAAAAGATCTACAACTTTTGTATTTTCAATTTTTTCACATAACCTCAAAATTTGGGTGAAAAATTCAAAAAACCAAGTTTTTGGTCTGTTATTTTTATCTTTTTCAAAAAAAATAATTTTTTTACGAAATTTGGTGAAAACTTACCTTATTATGTCCCAAATACACTGCAATTTATTTGATTTAAAATATTTATTTTTTCGCCTTATTTGACCTTAAGATCAAAAATGCACCCCAATTTTCAATCTAAAATTCTCGCGTAAAAATGTCAGCTTTTTTCAAAGAGTTTGGGAGCCTTTTGTTTGCTGAAATCTCTATTTTCTGATGATGTAAAAAAAAATATACATTACTATAGAAAATCTTCTCAGAAAATGCAAAAAACTGAAAAAAACTCAAATTCGTAATTTTATTTACTCACTATGTACAATTTCATCAAAAAATGTGATTGCTGCAATTTTTTTCAGTTGAAAGGTTTATTAATTAAATTCGAATTACATTCATGTCATAGAAAATTTCAAAAAATATAAATATACATGTGAATCCTACTATTGAATTTAGACACTTAATTCTGATTACGTTATTCATTATATTTTTTTTTTTCGAAAACGTTAATCTTGTCATTTATAAGGATCTTATCTGAAATTCCCATTAGTTGTTCATTAGTTTTTGTCTCTTTGAAGGCATTTCTTCATCGTTAGATTCGATAAACCTTTCTATCTCTAGTTGTTCGTCGAAATCTTCAAGACAATCATCTTCTTCATCTCCAATATTATTTCCAGTCTGCATTGCATTGGTTGGCTGCATTGGTTCTTCATCCACAATTTCATCTGAATCATTTATTCTCTCGTAGATTTCTTCTTCCATATTGGAGCAATTTTCAGAACCATGGCAATTAGTGCATAAATTTGTGCATTTCAAACCATGCTTTCGGCAGCCACATTTTAAACTGTTACATCCAGTTTCACAGCTGCAGCAGATAGTTTTGAGCAATACTTCCGGAATTAAAGCTTTTTCTGTAAATTTGGGCATAATGCCACGTTGATGTTGTTTCCAACCCCAATCTGTTGCTGTCAATTCGTTACCCAACCAAGCTTGAAGCTGATAATATGCTCTGTAACAATGTTGTTCTGCTGCTCCTTCTGTCGGTGGGAGGTTTGCCAAAATGAAGGATGATTTAATTTTTGCCAATTGATATTTTTGAAACCTTAGTTGATTGAGTGTGATTTTTTCTTTTTTATATTTATAAATAGACTTGATTAATTGTAATCCATTTTTTTTAATATTTTCTTTACTTGCATCTTTCTTATAAAAAACATCGGCCAAATTTGACAAATTTTTCGCATCTAATAATGAATTAACGACGCTTTTCTTTCCTTTTCCGGCAAATCCAGATGTTGTATCGCAACCAGAAAAACAATGCAGAAATGCAACAATATTTTTGAAGGATTCATGTTTGAAACTATTAGACGTGAAAAATAGATCCTTTCCATTTCCAGAGCCTGGTTTAAGAAAATAAATATCAGGATTATTTGAATTTAATTGATTTAAAAGGACCAAAAGATCAATATCTTGATCCACAACTATGACAGTTTTATTAGTATCTCTGGCAACTTCTATCGAGGTCTTAATTATGTCAGCATCAGCATCTTCTTCAACTTGTTGACAGAAAAACCCTTGCGACTGCAATCTTTTCATCAAAGTTTTTATTATTTTGTCCTTGTTTTTCTCGTTAGATAGAAATTTTTCTTGCAAAAATGGTATTTTTGTATGGTTTTGATAATCAAACTCTGGAATATTTTCGGAGGTTTTTCTACGATTACGTTCTCCTCTTTTAGTTGAAGTTTCTGCTGGTGCTGTTGTGACAGTAACTGATTTTTTAATTTCGGGGTACCCATCAAAGATAATATAGCTGCTTGCTGCGTAATGTTTTTCTACATAGCGCAAATATTTATTGATGATCTCTTTCACCGTTTCATTTTTTTGCCAAATTACTTTGTGCAGTAAAAATCCACCGTCGACGACATGCACTATACTGCCAGTATGCGTTGGTGTTTTCACACTCACAAATAATTCGTAGAGTTGAGATTTAACATTTTTCCTGAGGCCATTTTCTGTAAAAAGTGACAATGGAAAAGGTGCAAGCTCGTATTGTAAATAAGTTTCCATATCTTTTTTACTATCGATCGTTAACGATATCCTTTGAAATAGCAATAATGGATCGATGGCTATAATATCTTCGTTTACTTTAACGGAAGATTGAACCGTTTTGAGTGACAAGACTTTGTTTTTCCTTTTGAATTTCACACTGCCAAAATTCATTCCAACAACAGTTTGCAAAGATTTTTTTCCTTCTTCATACGCTTCGTGGCAATTTACAGAATCGTTGCCAATAATTCCAGAAAAAATTGGACGTAATGTTATCAGTCTCTGGAAAAGGATCGTACCGGTTGAAAAATTTTTGTAATATTTGTAAATCAGCTACATCTCTTTTTATTCGATATTCCCTTGAATCAATGTGTTGCTCTGTAGTTGCAAAAGAAACATTGCAAAAATTCATTCCATTGCAAACTTCAACTTCAACTCAAGTATGATCATTGTTGATACGAATTTTGTTAAAACACTTTCAGACAAACCACGACCATGTGTAAGTCCACCCTGAGTCTTCATAGATCTCATCAAAACTTGTTAGATCGTCATATCCGACCAAACTCCCGACCAAAACTTGTGAGTACGTCTAATTGTAAAAAATCCTTCGGTGAATCTCGTAAATTCATAATCATCATTTATTGTGTCTTTTAGTTTACGCATATCTTGGAGATAAAGATGAGCAGATTTTGCGTATAAAAACTGCCCACTTGCATGAAAATAGGGGAGCATTCTTTCCACGCATTTTAGATGTAATTAAATTATTAAATTAAATTATTTGTTTGTTAATTATAGTAGGATATTCCAATTTGCAATTTTTTCGTTTATCAATGTAACATGAAATCTCACGTTTTTTAAGTAAATAAGTGTAAATTTTAATAAATAGCTCAAAATTCTACATAGTGAGTAAAAAAAATTTCGAATTTGAGTTTTTTTTTTCAGTTTTTTGCATTTTCTGAGAAGATTTTCTATAGTAATGTATATATTTTTTTACATCATCAGAAAATAGAGATTTCAGCGAACGAAAGGCTCCCAAACTTTTTGAAAAAAGCTGATATTTTGACGCGAGAATTTTAGATTGAAAATTGGGGTGCATTTTTGATCTTAAGGTCAAATAAGGCGAAAAAATAAATATTTTAAATCAAATAAATTGCAGTGTATTTGGGACATAATAAGGTAAGCTTTCACCAAATTTCGTAAAAAAATTATTTTTTTTTGAAAAAGATAAAAATAAAAGACCAAAAACTTGTTTTTTTTGAATTTTTCACCCAAATTTTGAGGTTATGTGAAAAAATTGAAAATACAAAAGTTGTAGATCTTTTTATTGCCTACATCTTTGCCATTCAACTTTTTCCCATAGGACTTGCAGTTTTGCCAGAAATCAAGATAAACCATTTTCTACCCTTAAACCCCCCCCCCCTTCCACTTCCCGATCTCGAATCGACCGTAATTTATGTTTCCTTTTATTATTATCATCTTCCCCTCCTTTTCTAATGAGTTTCATCCTACTGTAATTTTTTTTCGCTTTTGATTATTTTTGAAGGCTTCGGCACTGGTCTATTACAGAATCGTGAGCTACAGCATCTGACACTGAAGTACTTCGTTGTTCATTGGATGGATTCTGCAATTATGATTTTAAGTAATCACCTGAGCTTCATTTTCGAAGAGAAATAAAATACCCAATCAAAATCGGTAGGCTTTTAATAGTGAAACACAAAAAACTAAAGAGTATTTCTTTTTTAAACCACTTTCCATAAAATAATTAATTACATTAAATCAGGTATATTTTTTGCGAAAACTCACTAACTGCGATTCATATTGAAAAAATCCTTTAGATAGTTTGACTCAACGACAACGTAATTCATACAAGCTTGAAAATGATGCCATTATTGAGTTGAGATATTAAAACTATTCATCAACTTGCAAGCTTTAAATAATAGTAACATCAAACTTTTAACTTATTGAGGTTATGCTTTATTACTTACCTTCTCTAAAGAGAGTTTTACAAGCTTCAAACTTCGAGAACTCATCATATTTGTATCATTCCTCTCCGGATACTCAATTAGCAGGTTTGTTTTCTAATACTCATCGGATATCACAAATATTTTACAGAGAGAAGCCGACACGTGTCTACTGTTCTAACCAAAGAACTCTAAGTGCGCGTAAACACGGGCAGATTACCGACGTCAAATTATGTTAAAAATCACTAACTGCTGTTAGTGAGTTTTTGCATTCGCGCCCAGTTCCAACATGTACGAATCGTTCAAGCGAGAAGTCATTAAGGTACTTAGGGACATTTCATATTACATTTTTTAGTTTTTATTTCGTTAATGACTTTTAATACTTCTGATACATATATATAGTTAGTGACTTTTAAAACTGAAAGATACAATGAAACTGCAGAAGGCGCAGTTAGTTAATTTTTGCACAAAAAGTCAGTTAGTGGCTCTTCGCAGTAATATGACAATATCTTGTCGTTGTCTCTCCCATCCATCGCGTTTACTCTGATAAATGGTTACGAGGACTAATCATACGTTTTTCTAGGGTTTCTTATGCTTTTTTGTTAGACGAGATGCGGTTTTTGTCTCAAATGACTGTTGGAGTCTATAGCCTTAAACGCACTGGGTCGGACGGTACGGTACGAACGATATGCACGGGATTTTTCAAAAATGTTTAGCACTGATTTGCCTATGGGTGCGCGCACTGGGTCGTCACTGTCGGAACAGGACCATCCGCATCGTCCGCCGTCCGATAAAATCCCGAAAGAAAGATTTATAGGCATCCCGACCATCCCGACCGGCCGTACCGATGACTCATCAGCCCTCGGCGCGTGCCTGCACGTGCTTCGGTCCAGACGTTCCGCCGTTTTAGTTGAGCAATACTGGTTGCAAAGCGAGCATGGATGTCCCCAAATTAATTCCGTGGTGCTCTAATCTCTTGCGATTTATTCTATGAATTCAAAATCTGGGTTTTCCTCGAGTTCTTAACCTTTCTTCTTCTTCTTCTGCTACCAACATTAGAGTTACAATTATTTCTTCTTCACTCAACATATCGTTTTGGTTTTCACAATACATAACAGCACAAAACCTATTATGAGACTGCTTGTCTCTATTGTCCGACCTTCCGCCCGTCCGCCCGTCCGTCCGTCCGTCCGTCCGTCCGTCCGTTCCGTCCATACCGACCGACCCAGTGAGCGCTTAGCTTTATACGTCCCACCACGGATTATATCGGTCGATTCGTTTTCGAGAAAGTTAGATAAATCTTTGTGTATCCTTGGCGTGTTAAAATAGAAGACAACAATTCAAGAAATATAACTTTTTGTTGCAATAAGTGTTTAAAATATTTCCCATTACTGGCCAAATAATAATGATTTAGGCGATGTTCAAATTCCTGACTGACAGTTGCAAAAACATGTTCTGGGGTATCATGGCAGCTTCCGATGATGCATTGCCGAAGGTCACCCAGACTTTCAGGTTGTTGAGAGAACAGAGAGATTTTAATTGGCCTCATAGAAGAAAAATGTCTTTGGAACAGATTCAGTTAGATGACATTTCGTAGCTATGTCCAAAACATACCTATGCGAAGTTGTCTTCCCCGAATGTCTAGCGTTAAACATAACCGCAGTTTGCCGAGTATATTGACTTTGGCACCATAAATTAAGATCGGTTCCACTTTTTTGCAACTGCCCGTCAGGAGTTTGACCGTCACCTAGGTATATCATTATATGGTCAATAACGGGCAACATTTTGATCACCTGTTGCAACAAACAGTGATATTTTCGTGTTTCTGTCTGAAACAAATTAAGATATTTAAAGATTTTTATAATCTTTTAGAAAACGATTCGACCTATTTTAAAAATCTAACGTTATAATTAAGAACTTCGATATGTCTTTGAAACAAGCTAGTAGTCGATACCCCTTGTTATTTAAATTTTTCAAGGGTGTGTCCAAGATGTGGAGAGGGTACAGGGAGAGAACTATTTTTTGGTTGAAAAGTTGTCGCTCTTGACAGAACTTTTAACGTGGTGGGAAGTTTTCAAATGAACACCCTGTGCGTCACGTTATTAACTCATAAGACGGGTAGCATGATGATGCTATGATCCTAAGACGCTAACATATTTGTACCACTGGTTCTCGTTTTGAATTTATCAACAACGCAAATGCTAGAATCTGTGCTTTTAAATACTTCAGAATCACCGACTGTTAGCAATGACATTTATCCAATGACTAATTAAAGTAGGCAATATTAGGTTGCGATTTGTTATTCGTATCATGTTTCTCTCACAATCGTTAAGAGGCCAGGTGGACATCATTTATACTGATTCCACTACAACCTTTGACAAAGTGGGTCATAAAGTCTCAGTCAGCAAGATAAATAAGTTCAGTTTTTCTGTTAACCTGATAAACTTTTTCAAATTCTACCTTCAGCAGAGCAATATGTGTCGTATAATAACTTTACTTCGAACAAATACATTTTTATGTCAGGTGTTTCTCAGAGGTATATCTTAGCCCTTCGTTTTCCTTTTTCTTGTTTTCATTGATGACCTGACTAGCAGACTAATAGGAAATAAACTTTTTCTGCAGATGACTTGAAAATCTACAGGACAGACAGTGCTAAGGATTGTTGCAGGTTACCATATGACTTAAGCAGTCTTTTTCAATGGTGCATAGTAAATATCCTGCAATTAAATGTGGCAAAACGTAAAACCTTAACTATTACACGGAAGGTACAGCCCTCGCAACGAAAGTAATCGATTACCTTTAGAAAAGTCTGATTATGTCAATGATCTTGGTGTAGTTTTGTCAAGCAATTGACCTTTGCACAACACATTAATAAAAAGTATGTGAAGCTGAAAGGCATCAGGATTTATCGTATGCCACTGTAAGCACTTTCTTAGCTCGTCATGTCTGAAAACCCTCTATTGTGCTCTCGTTCGGTCAAAGTTAGAGTACTGTACCCCTGTATGGTGTCCTTGCTATAATTGCCACATTTACGCTATCCAAAAGTATCTGTCATTTAAAGTTGGTGGTACATACCATCCAGAGGTATAGAGAACAGTACGCAGAGTCAAATTCGACCTAAATAGCTTAAAATTTCGAAGAGATCTTGCAGGGTCGCTGTTTCATTACAAACTGCTCAATGGTCTAATCATTGATTGTTCAGAGTTTTTAAAACAGATCAGTTTTTTTGTTCCTAGGATTGAAAATCGTCAACATCTCCTTGTAAAGGATTTTGACCTACTGTGATCAACTTCAGTAATTTTTTGTAGGATAATGTCATTCAAACAAAAACTCCCCATTTTTTATATGCGACGTTTCGACTTATATTAAGTCATCCTCAGGCAACAGAAAAACGATGTTTTCATCGTTGGTATGACAATAATCATAAGAATTTAACTAGATAAAAACGACTGGAATAATAAGACACTGCCAACGGTTTTAACATATAACGTCACAAAACACGCACAATAAAAATCAATTATTCTATTGTAGCACTCCTAGAACTAGTGGCATTGTGAAGTTACCAGATTACTCTATATGCACAATTCTAATGAGATCAGTTATTTATGTGATATTCACACGATCGTGTAGAAATGAATTGAAACTTGCAGCCATACAGGCACTTAATTCAGTTAGTTCAATATCATAACTTTGTTATGTATTTTTTTGTATGTATTACATTGTGTGAATTGCTCTGCAAAGGGCCTTTGTACTATTGGACAATAAAAACTTTATTGTTATCATGTTAGAAAGGCTATCAAATTTTACTTTTGATCGTATACAAAAATTAGGCATTCCCATTTGAACCATTTTCCTCAATTAATCTACCGATTTCTCAAAGTACCTACAAAAATAATTTAAACTTGAGCTGGCACATTTCTACGACCAAGCAGTCGCACTTCAAATTCACCACCTTCTAAGTTTTATAGTATACTATGGTGATTTACTGATTTATAACATTCCGAAGCTTGGAAATAAAGGCTAAAAGGGTACGCTTTGCTTTTTTGCCGCTTTCCCAGTAAATGATAATCTTTGAACTTAATCTGTACTTTCCACAAGTAGGATGTGGTACCATCACCTGAAGAATGCATTGGCACTCATGTAGTTCTTAAATAAACGTAGCCTGCATTTCGTCTCCATATCACCAATTTAATCGTCTGGGCAGTACTGACCATTCACTGGAATGTGTGGGAGGAGGAAAACAACCTTTTAAGAGCTGTATTAGAATTCGGGAAACCCAATTTAATTATACTCGTATTTGTTTTATGTAACAGCCCAAATCTGGTGCTGTTCTCAAGATAGGTCAGCCAATTTGTTTTGCAAAATGCGTATACCAATAGCTTCATATAACACTAATTCATTTTGATTAAGCGACCTAATGACGCCACAATTTGTCGAAATGCGTATTCTGACATATAGTGGCGATATAACCCTCTATGATGCTCCAGAGTAGTCAGCATTTTTGGATTTCAACAATTTAACGTACGCTATCTACATTTTTAACAGTACCAGTCCGTTTCCTCGCCCACACTCTTTCATAAAACATTTCGTGTTCACGTCACAGGAGGACGTCCAGACGTGTGCGAAATATTTGGATTTTAGCCTGGTAGAGTTATGCAAATAGAACGGGTAACACGTTTTAAGTATTTAGGATCCACACTGAACAGTAAATGGGACTGCGATGAAGAAGTAAGAGCACGGGTTGGATATGCAAAAACCACATTCCTTAAACTAAAGAACTTTCTTCTAGCTCGAAGTCTTCCGTTGGCTCTGCGGCTTCGGGTAGTGAAGTGCTGTGTTTGGCCCATATTACTTTACGGAGCACGTGATCTCTTAAAGTACGAACATTGAACCGCATAGAAGCACTTGAAATGTGGACACTCCGGAAACCCCTCCGCATTCCCTTAACTGCACATAAAACCAACGAAGAAGTACTGAGAATCGCTGGCGTAAACAGGGAACTTTTTGATATTGTCAAACATCGAAAAATATCTTACCTTGGCCATATCCTTAGAGGTGGCAGATACTCGATACCCAAATTGATACTGCAAGGTAAGATAGAAGATCGACGAGGACCAGCGAGGAAACAGCACTCTTGGTTTCGAAATATAAGAGATTGGTGCGGAATAAGAGATGCCGCCACAATATTCAGACAGGCAGAAAATGGCACCCTACATATGATGTGAGAAGAATACGAGGGATTGCCGACGTGCGGAATTGCACAGGGCACACGAAGAACAAGAATAGTTATGCTCCCTGTTAAGATCAAAGGCGGAAGAAATATGAAGAAATGTAGCAGCAGTATTTTTAGCTGATAACGTTATGTGCATTGGTAGGACGGGGATCTGCTAGGATGACACTACTTAGGCTCATTCTGCGTCAAGTCAAAGATTTATCAGAACTGACTGTGTACTGTATAAACATTCCTTGTGAACGAGGTGGTGAGACACCTCAGGTATTAGTCTGATCATTTTTTTTATAACTGAGCAGACCGCGTAGGCAGAGCCTAAATACCAGAGTACCGCGGCTGCTGAGAAAGAATTATGTTAGGGGAAGTTTGTTAACGCGGGATTTGAATGGGCCAGCACCCACAGTCCCAATAAATACATCTCCTGACAGTCCATGCCTAGCCTTCGACACTCTGGGAATAAATGTGCGGTGGTACCGCATGACGTATGAAGAACGACCGCCTTAGAATGAGATGCAACTGTTTTATATCCATATCTCCATATTTAAATTCCCTATAAGAAGATATATTGCTTAAGCTCATATGGCGTTGATTTTCTTCATTAATCCAAAATCAAGTAATTTATCATACCGATAGAGAAGATTTGCCTCTACGTAAACGAAATTTATGAACCCATACAGTATTTTGGATTCGAGGGAGAAGTTCTGCCAAGATCCATTGGGCTTTTTGCATATACTTGTACTCAACCTAGTGGCTCAGCCAAGCTTTCCTCAAACACACTATAAGACTGTAAACCTGTCGGGGTAAATCGAGACATTGGAGTAAATACCGTTCAATGAGATATGTCGATCTATATGTAAATATAAAAAACAAAAAGGAAAAGGTGCAACTGGGGCTTCGATACACCGCGCTGCTGCTCCATTACCCAGTAACTACTCGTGACACCGTGAGGTGAGAAATCACTGGGTCCACGAATCGTGCGTCCTAAGTAGACGAAGAGGTTCATGGATGACTGCCTTTTGCATTCTGACAGCAAAGATGCACGCTACCCACGGCAGACCGGCGTTTTGCGTAGCGCAGGGAGCAGCCCAACCCTCATACCACCTAGTGATTAAACGTCCACTACTAGCAGACTCACACTGTAGTCTGACCAGATCCTGGGAAGTTGCACAAGGTGGTCTTGATATTTGGTCCGCTTTTACTCCACCTTAGACACAATGTTCACCTTGACTCGATAAAGAACATCCTCTTATGTCGGTGGTCAAGGAGGAATATGTCAGACCTATTTGACTGTATAAGCTTGGGCGTATAGTATACAAGAGGGTCCAGCAAATTTGGCATCTCCACCACGAACTCTATGTCGCATGGAGCATATGGTAGCACCGGTGTCTCTATATATGGTATCATAGCACTTGTACATCCGTGTTGTGTCGATGGACGTAGCCAGTGGCGGTGTACATCTTAAGCGCCGAAAAGAGGTGCGTAGGGGTCTCTGGAGAGTGTAGGCAGGCTCCACAATAATCCTAATGTGGTATACTAAGATGTTAAGTAGTCTTGGAGAGCTCTCGGTCTCCGACTTCAATCCACGATACCTTAGGAACGAGAAGGTCAACTGCTCAGACAAAACATGATCTTCTAGTCGTTTATAGAAGATTCCGTGCATTGGCTGATCTTAGTGAAGACTAAAAAGAAATTGGACTTCAGTATTTTAATGAGGGTTTTTAATTGTGCAAAGTTCCGGTAAAGAATGCTGACACTTCCGCGTCAAGTTGAGCGTAAGGATGAGCTCCTCAGCTACCCTTCAGAAAATTAGCACATCACCAAAGTTTGGTTAGAGACTGATATCTATTAGCACGTAAAAAAGTTTATCTAAGGCCAGGACAAGGGTCGGACGCTATAGCTTCAGAAAAAAGATAAACAATCGCCGTTTGGTGAGGGCTGTGAGTTCATTTTTGGCTGAATGGTATGAAAGTGATGAATCTCCTTCATTTCACTTCCTGTGCAGATACTGTATTATCTGTACTTTACAGTTCACATATTTGGCATGACAGTGTTTCGATAAGGGGTTTGACAACACAATGAGGCGATGAGGGTTGTTAGTGTGTTGGTTCTGTGAAGTCAATGTCAAAGGTAGCCTTCGAGCATTGCTTTGCCTCTTCATAATTATACTACAACTAAATGGAAGCTTGAATTCAAAATAATGTTTCGGTGGGGTATGGAAAAATAAAAAAGGGATGTACAAGCTCAGATTTATGTTTAAATAAGACCTATGTGGTCTCAAACTCCAAAATAACGAATATTGCAGTGTTTTATATTGTGTTTGATTTCAAGTGATTCAGTAAGCTGTGGTCTATTCTGGGTGGTAAATCTACAATGCACCTATGCACAACACACGAATGGGTCTTCAAGCTTCCTTCTTCTGTACCCTTTTTACTTCCCACACCGATAGGTGAGGGGAGTATTGTAATCGCGAAAATTTTCGATTTTGAGATAATACGCTTTTTGGGCGTTTTATGATGTGTACATAACGAAAATCCACGTCACTCATTTCCGTCGGTCTGTCTGTCTGTCGGTCTGTCGGTCTGTCTGTCTATCGCGTTTTTCTACCCTCGTAATCTCAGTAACCGCTGCATGGATTGTGATGAAATTTGGGCAGCGGTATGCTGTGGGGTCGTAGTAGGTAATGTTCCTATAATTTTGAAAATCGGTCCATAGGCGGCTGAGTAATTAGCAAAAAACAAAAAAAATAAATATTGCTGAAACTTCGTTTTTAGGCGTTTTAGGGGTGCCTGATCATTTTCTACTTTTTTTTGGGTGGGGGTGAAATTGGGGTGGTTGGGGGGCGGGGGGTTGTAAAATTGAAAAATCTGTTGCATTCATGTCCACTGACCTGTGAAGGAAGACCTGGCGACATAAATAACTTTTTTAGGTCCATCCGAACATTGCCTTGCCTAGTACAGAAAGCAAAGGACTTAGATTTTTTTTTGATGTAAACATATGAGAGTATTGCGTCAGATCGTTGTAACGAGGAAACTGTTGAATTGATTTTAATGAAATTTTGAAACGGCATTACTACCATGGCGAAGATGGAAAACGCGTATGGTTTTGATAAATCGTGCCAGTGGCGGCGCGGAAATAATAAAAAAACTAAAAATATAAAAACAGCTCAAACTTCGTTTTTAAGCGTTGAGAAGTTTGTAATATCGATAATAGGCTGTCCATTGACCTGTGAAGGAAAGACCTAGCGGCATAAGACAATTTTAGGGGAGGGGGGTCGGCAATTAGTTAGTTGCAAGGGATCTTAGACTAAAGCTTCATGCTATGGGAAAATAATAAACTGGTATCAGCGTAATGTGTGGGAAGTACTGAGTCAAACAACTTGACTTCATTTTTTTGTTGTTGACTCCGCTATGAGACTGATATTTGTTATTTTATATTACGGTGTGGCACTACAATGCTTTTCATGCTCTTTGTTTAATAGCACTTTTAGTATTTGGTGCCATACTAAAAGCATTCCGTGGCGATAATATTATCAAGGCATTCTAACTTCGACACAGTAACAACAGTTAAGAATCAGTTCAGTTATTTTTTGTATTTGTGCTTGGATAAATGATATTTACTGAAGCCCTTGCTTTCAAGATATCTGAGTTCGATAAGTTCGCTACGCTCATGAATATATTTGAAATTCTCTACTGAACTATAACCACCATGCAGTAAGACATGTTCCGTCTACCCAAGTCTTCATGTCAGCTTTTGAGTTCAAAGAAACCGTAGGAATGCAACGTGTGGTGCATCTCAAAACAATACGTAAGTTGCCTTTTTCAATTTGCCTCCGCATCAGTAAGAAATTTTATACACAACCAGAATAATTGTTACTTGTTGCTTTCTACGTATTTATTGTATAGCTTTGATGTCCCATATATAGAAATAACTCGATGGTGCGTTTCGTTAACCAAAAATTGTCATTGTGTTATTGTATACGGTATGGACTTGTGTTTGTTTCAAAAACCGTAATAGGGAGTAGGAGGAAAAAGATCCACTGAATAAAGATTTATACCCATACCCAATAATAAGTGCCTATTATGATCGCCTTAAAAAGTAGAAAATAAGGCATCTGATGATGGGTAATTAGAAACAAGGCGTATTAGGTGTTCCCGATCATTTCCGTTTTTTTTTTCGTATGACTATAATTTGGATGTAGGGAGGTCAGGAGAAGGGGGAACTCTTAGATTCTTAATTATTGCATAACATTATTATCCAGAAACAAGTAACCTATTTCTCTTAAATTTTGGCCTGGTTGCAACTACAAGGGTTAAATAATAAAGGCTATGAAATTTTCTCTATCAATGTGAATAACCGACTGTGTCTTTCGAGAGAGATGGTTGTTGTCATGATTTAGTTCTGAGGAAAGTTTCGCTTTAAGAGACAATGGCAATTTAGTGTAGTCAAAACAAAATGATATATTCTGAAAAACGTACGAACTAACTAGTTCGTTTTACTTCCCACACCGATAGGTGAGGGGAGTATTGTGATCGCGAAAATTTTCGGTTTTGAGATAATATGCTTTTTGGGCGTTTTATGTCTACATAACGAAAATCCACGTCACTCATTTCCGTCGGTCTGTCTGTCTGTCTGTCTGTTCGCGTTTTTCTACCCTCGTAATCTCAGTAACCGCTCCATGGATTGCGATGAAATTTGTGCACTGATATGCTGTGGGGTCGTAGTAGGTAATGCTGCCATCATTTTGGAAATTGGTGCAGGGGCGGCGGAGTAATTAGCAAAAAACAAAACAATCTAAAAATTCCTCAAACTCCGTTTTTAGGCATTTTAGGTGTTCCTGATCATTTTCTGCTTTTTTTTGTGGGGGTGAAATTTGGGGTGGTTGGGGGGTGGAGGGTTGTAAAATTGAAAAATTTGTTGTATTCTTAATACACTGCCCACTGACCTGTGAAGGAGGACCTAGCGACATAAGTAGTTTTTTTATGTCCACCCGAACATTACCTTGCCTATTACAGAAACCATAGAATTTAGAATTTTTTCTGATGTAAACATACGAGCATTGCATTAGATCGTTCTGTATTGTATAACGTAGAAACTGTTGAATTGATTTCAATGAAATTTTGACACAGTGTTACTACTGTGGCGAGGATGAAAATACCTATGGTTGTTATAAATAATAATAATAATAGCTAACAGCCCTTTTCAGAAAAGTGAAAAACAGTTCTATCAAAAGATAACAGCCGACAACCAGATCACAACAATAGAACCTCCCAGTAAACAAGAGTTAACTGAGTTTTGGGGAAGCCGATGGTCTGAACCCAAAACACATAATGAAGACGCTCCATGGATCAGAGAGGAAGAGGAAAAACATCAACATATAGCGGAACAGGGAGACGTTATTCTTTCAAAAGAGGAAATAGTCGAAACAATAAAACATACCCACGATTGGAAGTGCCCAGGCGTGGACAATGTGCACAATTTTTGGTACAAACATTTCAGCTCAACATACGAAGTGCTCACAAACCAAATCAATAAAGCCATACGTCAACCTGATAGGCTTCCCAAATTCCTCACTCAAGGAATAACGTATATGAAACCCAAAAATGCAGATACCAAGAACCCTGCGAATTACCGCCCAATCACTTGCCTTCCTACCTTGTATAAGATCATCACAGCAACATTATGCAGGAGGATTGAACAACACCTCACGCAAAACAACATCCTCACTGAAGAACAGAAAGGATGTAGAAAACAAAGCCAAGGTTGCAAGGAACAACTTATAATTGATAGTGTGATCATGGAGCAAACTAGAAAAGAACATAGAAACCTTCATACCTGTTTCATAGACTATAAAAAAGCATTCGATTCTGTACCACATAGCTGGCTAACAAAAATTCTGCAAATATATAAAATTAACCCAGGCCTTCGTCAGTTTCTTGCAAAAACCATGAAGACATGGCGAACCAACATACACCTTACAACTCAGGACGGCCATATCCAAACGGAGGAACTACACATACGACGTGGTATCTTCCAGGGCGATTCACTCAGTTCACTTTGGTTCTGCCTCTGTCTAAATCCACTCTCCAACGCACTGAACAACACAAACTATGGTTTCAACATCAGACACCAGAAAGTAAATCTACACAGAATCAATCATCTTCTCTACATGGATGATATAAAACTATATGCCGCCTCTGAAGTGCAACTGAGAGAATTGCTCAAAGTAACAGAAGTTTGTACGTCAGACGTCAGGATGGAGTTCGGAATGAGCAAATGCAAGGTCCTGCACATCAATAAAGGCCAATGGAAGAACCATTCTGAACAGGAAATAGTAACTGACCAAACCTTGGATAACATGGGCAAGGACGAAACGTACAAGTACCTGGGTTTCAATCAGAATGTTAAAATAGACCACACCCAAGTCAAGGCGCAACTTAAACAAGAATTAAGAGACCGCCTCATTAGGCTACTGAAAACGAAATTGAATTCCAGAAACCTCACAAAAGCAATTAACACATTTGCAATACTAATCCTCACGTATTCCTTTGGCATCATCAAATGGTCGCACACTGACATAGAAAATATACATATACTCATGCGAACAGAACTCACGAAACACAGAATGTCACATCCCAATGCGTGCAAGGAAAGGCTGACCGTAGACAGAAAACAAGGGGGCAGAGGAATTATAGACATACAGTCTCTTCACACAAGGCAAATAAAAACACTCAGACATTTCTTCCAAAGCAAGCGAACAAACTTACATGGAGCAATAGTAAAAGCAGACAAAAACTATACACCACTTAACCTCTCTTGTCCAGATCACGTAGCAGACACATACAATCACATCCAATCACAACAAGAAAAAATAAACACCTGGTCGCAGAAAGCACTCCACGGCAAACATAGATACCGTGTCACACAAGACCACATTAACGAAAAACAGTCATACACCTGGTTACAGGACGGCCAGCTGTTCCCAGAAACGGAGGGTTTCATGCTTGCCATCCAAGACCAAGTGATTGCAACACGAAACTACAAAAAATATATAATTAAAGATCCATCCATAACAGACGATAATTGCAGAAAATGTCAACAACAAAAAGAAACAATAGATCACATAACAAGCGGGTGCAAAACTCTTGCCGGTACCGAATACACAGCCAGACATAACTCTGCGGCCAAGGTCATCCACCAAGCATTAGCCACAACAAACAAACTAATAGAAAACACAGATCCGTATTACAATTACACTCCGACATCAGTACTCGAAAACGATCAATACAAACTATACTGGGACGTTCAAATACATACAGACAAGACTATCCCAGCCAATAGACCAGATATAGTTTTCCAGTCAAAGCTCGACAAAGTTACATACCTGATAGACATTGCTATTCCCAATGATGTGAATATACAAAACACCTACGCTGGGAAAATATCTAAGTACACGGACCTTGCCATGGAAATAAAACGCCTTTGGAAGCAGGACAAAGTTACTATTGTTCCCCTCATTATGTCAGTCTCAGGCCTTACACCAAACACATTTACACCACACCTACAACAGTTAGGCCTGGACGAAAAGTTACACAAAACATTCCAAAAGTCTGTAATTCTGAAGACCTGTAACATCGTACGATCCTTCCTAAATTCCGATCAATAATAGTCCAGGTGTTGACTTGGCTCAGCCCGTCAACACTTGTTGCTACCGCAATTATGCGAGAGGAACTTAGAAAGATGAATTATAATAATAATAATAAACTTTATTTAAACTGGCGGGGAGTCTGATAAACAGGTACTATTTCCAACCAGTATATATATATAAAAAAAGTTACAAGCAAAGTAAGGAAAAGGACGAGAAAGAAAAGAAAATAGAGAAAAATGACATAAAACGAGAATAACAAAATACTACACAAGCACATTAAAAAAGCGCATCGAGATCAAAAACACAAATATTACAGGACACAATCACATAAATGTATCATATGAATTTTATTATACCCTGGTAATCCACCCTGTACGTGCTAAACTTGATACTAAATGTCTAAGGCTTTGGTAATACACAATATTTTTGCTGCATTCTTGAAAGCCAGAAAGCTCAGTGTTTTTAGTGTTGAGGGAACCTTATTGTAATAGTGCACTGCAGCATAAGAAAATGAACATTTTATAAATTTCAGTTCTATGACGAGGAATATTCAATGTCTCATTTACGAACCTGAGACTAGCTAGGTGACATTGATTTCTAAATTTTAATCCTCTAAATAAATAACTAGGCATTTCCTTTATAATTATCTTGTGAAATCGTGCCAGTGGCGGCGCAAAACCAATAAAAAAACTAAAATATAAAAACAGCACAAACTCCGTTTTTAAGCGTTTTAGAGGATCCTGATCATTTTCTAATTTCTTTTGGGTGGGGGTGAAATTGGGGTGGTTGGGGGGCGGGGGGTAGAAAAAATGAAAAATTTGTTGTATTCATATTGTACTGTCCATTGCCTGTGAAAGAAAGACCTAGCGGCATAATACACTTTTTAGGTCCTTCCTGACGTTTCCTTCCCTATTACAGAAACCAAGGGACTTAGAATTTTGTGATGTAGATACATACGGGTATCGTTTTAGATCGTTCTGTATCGTGTAACTTGGAAACGACCGAATTGATTTTAATGAAATTTATAGACACAGTATTATCACCTTGGCGAGGATGGACAACACGTATGGTTTTTAGAAATCGTGTCAGTGGTGACGCTGCAACAACCAAAAAAACTAAAAATACAAAAAAGATATCATCCTTCGTTTCTAGGCGTTTTTTGAATGTAGGTGAAATTGGGGTGGTTGGTGGGTGGGGGATTGTAAGAGACTGAGAAATTTGTTGTATTGACAATAGGCTGTTCATTGATATGTGAAGGAAAAACCTATCGGCAGAACACAAATTGGGGGGGGGGGGGTGGCGATGACTTGGTTGCAAGGAGACCTCAGACTATAGCTCCATGCTATGGGAAAATAATAAGCTGGTATCACCGTAATGTGTGGAAAGTACTGAGTCAATCAACTTGACTTCATTTTTTTTAGTTATCGGAAGAACACCAATGCAAGTACCGAAAATCATAACTGAAGTTTGTTGAGATAATATACGAACATACTTTTATCGCATGCAATCTAATAATTTTTGAAGAAGTAAAGCAACTTCGCTTTTGATTTTTCAAGATTTGTTGCGAAACAGTAACGTGGAACTCACATTTGAATGTAAGATAGTCGATGGCGTATGCCAAATTAATAGTATTGTACCCGGTCTAGCTGATGTAATTTACATAGCATTATACCGCTAGACGCCTCTGATGTCTTAATCCTTCCACTGTATTCTACATGCTAATGCCTATTAACTATACGTACGGAGATGTGCTCCCGCTCCATTCCTTGCGTATAAGCTTGCTATTGACAGATTTGAGAATCTGCTCGCTACTAGAATTAATTCAACCAGAACCGTAACAAGGAGGGCTTAGGTATTCAAACTTTCCTTCATGATAAGATAACGAGCCATGTTCCATTCATCTATAAAAAAAGTTTTGTACATACAACTGTACTGCCTAAACAACAAATTTTTGTAAAATGAAATCTATATAGCATCTGTAGCCTTTATAGTTATAGAAATATCACCCATGAGTTCATACTTCGCCAATCCGTTAAGATATTCGTCACAATTGTATAAGGTAAAGAAAAGAACTATCTCGATAGACTATCAAACAACCAGCAAGCCTCTTCTGACAGAAGTTATTTTGGAGAACTGCTGAGTCGTTAAACCTACTGCTAAACACTCCAGCCTAAATGCAAATAAACCTGAAAACAAACCCATATAAGAGGAGGCTTAGTGGTTCAATCTTTTGTTATCACAAGATAAACAAAAAGCCATATTTCTGATGGTGTCTTAAAGAAATGAGCAAAACAGCAAACATAACACATGTCCTAGCACATAACTACAAGTGTCTACATTGCTCATTAAGTTGAGGCCTAAATTTGATCATTGTAATAGTAGTAGTACCAATACTACAAAGTGGCTTGTCTCTTATATTCTTGGGAAAAAATATTTTGGAATTTTCGACCCTCCCCACCATCTTATTTTCACCCCTATATCTATACTATCTACTTCTTAATAACAGCCAAGGTACCAAGGTATTTAGGGTTTACCTTCATGGCTGAAAATTATTTGATGCATTTCGCAATCCGTTCCAACCACATTACCGGTAAAAAAGTTGAAAGGGAGAGTTGAATAAGCCATCAAATATGTATCCTTATGCAGAACTGATTTTATCAGCTTAAACACAGTATCGCTTGCAACGATACATGTTAAGGGAGTCTATGTATCGATTAACCTAGCTAGTAGTTTCCAAGTAACAGGTTATACTACTATAAAATATAATATCCATAAAAATGCACGGATACGAGAAGGCTCGGAGAGGTTTGTAGGGTACAGAATATCACCAATCAACGTCAGTTTTTAAGGCAATAGAGATTACTTTGTGAAGACAGATATTATATTCGGATTTTCCCTGTATCATATCCCAACCTCTCATCCACTCAAACTTCACACATGTCAGAAAATTATCAAAAACTTACAAAATTTACTAGAAGTGAAGTTTAAGCGGTTCTGTGGATTTTTGTGTTATCCTGATTGCTCCGCCTCCAATGCAACGATTTTAGAATATGCAGCAGCATTCGCTACTATTGTCATTTCATCAAAGTGCCTGTAGAAGTAACTAAGATAATCAAGTTGCAAGAATACACAATAATCCACGATATTTTTTCAATTGTTTCGGTAGGTCACTAAAGCGTAAACTGTCTCTAATTTTTTTTGGGTTACGCTTTGTGGTACAAAAAAATGTGTAGCTGTGAACTTATACTTATCTCGATTATGTCCTCTTTCTGAAAAAACTCCTAAACACCCACTTGGGACCTATTTTGTCAAAATTGCATTTTTTGCCAGTTACTCCGCCCACTACTTGGATTTTTAAAGATTTGAGATTATGTAACACGTTTAGCTAGCATAATACACTCAAAATTATATAAAAATCGCTGAAGCGGTTATTGAAATTACGGGGGTAGATCTATCGTAATAGAAAGACAAAGCAGACAGACGAACCAACGGAGGTGAGTAACATACATCATAAAAGTTCCAAAAACTGTGTCAACTCAAAACTTTCGCGTTTACAGTACTCCCCTCAACTGCGGGGTGTCGTAGAAGCAGTTAAAGAAACGTAAGTTAATGTTAGCCCGATAGACCTATAAAGGCACATAATAATGTGTATAGATGTCATTATAATTTTATATTATGTATCAAGCTGCTAAAGAAACCAGCTATTAGACCATAACTGTAACGTAGTAAGAATGGTTATTGGTCAACCATAATGTACAATGACTACAAGAGGTGACCAAAACGTTAGTAAGAGGTGGTACCTAAACAAACATGGTTTTAATTATGGACTTAGCTACCAAGTTTTGCAGAAATATCTAAAAACGGATTTTTTTATTATTTAACTCATACCTACATAAATGGCGATAAATAGTGATCCAGTTACTGGTACCACCTAAACATTAATCAAGTAAACTGCGATTTTAGTTAGTATTTGCCAATACTCTGCACTTAACATATGTTTATTGTTTTAGCCTTGAAGATGAATGTACCATATCAGCTCATAATGCAACTGGTCACTAGCTTTAGCACTATACTTCTGAATCAAAACTAACAACATTCTCAGGCTCAGACTCTTTCCGCGACAATATGGGTGTCAGAGTCATGATCAAATAGTACCTTGACCCAGTTGTAAGTTGGTTTCAATCACAATATACATTAGCTGATTGGTCAGTCTCATTTTAAGGTTATGCTTTTTAACTATAACCCAATTACCAGTGTCTAATATTATTATTACTATTCTTAAACAGTATACCTGTGTTGCATGCACCTGCTATGATTTAAGGCATTATACAAAATTTTATATACGATATCGTATATTTGACTACTTAATGGCATGAATTTTAGTACTGTCCCAGACCCAGTGATTTCAGCAAATCACAGGAAATATGACATCACTCTGCATAATAACTTCGAAACCAGACGCCTATCTTGTTTAAAATTGTCCAAGGTGGATAGTTTTTATTGAAATACACTGTATAGTAATAACTAGTCTTTATTTTTTATCAAACAAAATAGCGAACCTATGTCAGTCAGCATTCAACAGGCACGTGTAAAGCTTACTAAAATATGGCGTGACCATAACATCACTAAAGCTAACAAAATGTCGTTGGTTCAGTCCCTTGTGTTCTCCATATTTTTGTATGCCTCGGAAACTTGGACTGTTAAAAAGGCAGATAGAGCTCGCATAGGTGCTTTTGAAATGTGGACATGGAGGAGAATACTGAGAGTCCCTTATACCGCCCATCGAAATAACGTTTCCATACTTGATGAGCTCGACAATCCAAAGAGACTATTCTCCATTGTGTCGAAGAGAATGCTTAAATTCTTCGGTCATATTCACAGAAGCGATAATATGGAGAAACCTATAATTGAGGGTCATGCCCTGAGTGGGCGGCAGCGTGGCCGTTTCCCTACACGCTGGGTGGATACAACGAAACACTTGCTGGATATGAGTATCAATAGCGCCACTGAACTGACAGTAAATCGCGAACGATGGCGAGCTACAGTTTTCAAAACTATTGATAATATTCATGTCGGCAATACTCCGACTCCGACTTAATGCATTTTACGAGTTCACAACATGTCTTTTAAGACATTGTGACTATGATGATGATGTCAGTCAGTGTACGTAAATGGTTTTAAGATGATATCTTCTAAGCTAGGTTGGCTTACCAGGAATTCAGTAATATTTTCGTGTACAACACAATTCTTTATTTACCTTCTAATCAGAACCGTGACAAACGACTCCTTCAGATATGCTTTTCGATTTATGCCTGCAAATTACCCTTCTCGACTTTTTAGCGGCTGTGCCCTGCAGAAGTTTTTCTACCACACCTGGAGGTTTTTAAACTTCGCCCGTAAATTCTCGGCGGTCGGTATTTGACGCTGACAGTTCTTCCACTTCATAAATTCGCCTGTTTTACAATTCTATTAAACTTTACCTATTGCTCTTAACCGCTTTTATCCAAAGCTGCGTTGGAAACGGATGCTGGCAGTCGGCTTGGTTCGAGGTTTTCTCTTTATTCGACTCTAACCGGGAGTTTACTTTTATTTTAAGTTACCACATTGCAGGATTTTATGTCTTATGGACTTTCTGACATCTACAAAGGCAAGGCTATGTATATCACTCACATCGGTCGGCTTGTCTGTATGTATCTGTTCCTCAGTCTGTCTATTTCACTTTCGTCATCTTACTACCCGCGAAACCTCAGTAATCAGTGTAGTCTTACTGATTTAGTTGAAATTTGAGGCGCTATGTGCTGCGAAGTTATTACAGGTAGTGCTCTTGCACATTTGAAAATACTTATATGGGTTGCAGAGTAATTAGGAAAAAAACTACCAGAACCCTTGTAGACTTTGTTAAGGGGTTTCTGTCCCTTTTGGGACTTATTGCGAAGCTTCAATTTTACCAGTACCAACAGTTCAGAAAACACTTGACATTGTAACTTCATAATAACCTCACTAGAGTAGTACTAGTACTAACGTTTCGGTCACTTATGTACTCTTTTTCAAATTTTGTAATATTTAAATAGGCGGAAGATGGAAAGTAATTTTTTGAGCGTTTCGATTTTTTTAGGAAAGCTGGAAAGAGCTAAAACGTCAGTAGCTAACTAAGTAATTTATTTTAACCAACACCCATTTATAAGCCAATCCACTGCAATGAATCAGAAGATCAATTACAGGTTAGGTTTCAAAAATTACCTGAGCAGTATAGCCTCATATTTATCAGAATAATAGTATATTGTTCAACGAGCAGAAATGACGGTAATAACTCAGGCAGTTGAGGCAAATCTACATGTTTGTTATTACCACTACCGTGAGTTGAATACTGTACTTTATCTACGACCGACTTAGTAGCATTTAACTAGGTACATAGTAATTACGAACCATTGGTTGAATTCAGCAGATAGATCGGGAGCCGATACTTTTGTAGCCGCTGCAAATCAACAGTTCGCATTCTGCTGAAAAGCGTTATTTTGAGATATCACGATAAATAGTTTGTGTCGACCGTCAGTTTTCAGTGAAATATCAAATGCGTGGTCACATTTGAGGTTAGGGTGGGCGTGTTTATCAATAATAAAAATACATGATACTGTTGACTTTTTTTTAAAAATATGAACCACATAACCTATAAAACAAGTTTCATAACATGTAACACTCACAAGGTCAGAAGTAGCTTACTCCGCTCCACTCTAAGTGAGCGTACTTTTCTATCGCTACAAAAAATGGCGACCGCAGGAGCGGTGGCTGCTAGGTAGCGCACGCGTTCAGCAGAAAATTTGGTAGCTGCTCCACAACTATTGAGTCTGCTGAATGCAGCCATTGAGAACTCAACTCCACTTCTTCCAATAAAATAAATAGTATGCACAGTTTGAAGCGTTTGAGGCCTTAGCCGCCTTTGTAGTTATTATAGCAGGTATTTAATTATATGCATTTTCAAGAAATCAGTAGTGGTATCTAGTAGGGGTGTACCATGGCTGGAGCGTGAGTAATGAAGAATAATTCACGCTGTTTGTTTATAGGTATTACCTGTTCAAAGGTAATTTGGTAATCACTGTATAACTTAACGGGAGTATGTAAATATTAAAACGTAATGGAAACTCACGTAGGCTTATCAGATTTCAAATTAATTGTCAAAAGAACCCTAACGCTTCTTTCACCAGCTATATTGGGGCATTATACAGTTAGACTGGTATCTCGCAATTTGTATTAGAACACTAAAATCGACAGGCCCAAAATGAAAAAACGTTATATTACTAAGTAATGTCATGAATAGACAATATGAGATTAATTAAATTTAGCATAATCAGATAGTTCAACGATGCCCACTTATGTTCAGATCGTTATGTTTTTATCAGCTTTTTAACAAATTGCGTGAAATTAAATTACGACTATCTCCGTGATTCATATATCCCTCGGCTGGAGAGGAAAATTTAATTATTTAGGGCTAAAACCGCAATGCTTTTAATATAAACAGCGATTCAAATTTCAGCCAAAACTTTAAACCGTTTTGTTACACAGTCGAGTAGCTATCCTCTTTTTGTATTTTGATTTGACAATTTGCGCTTTTTACTCAATTGCTGCAATGTGTGGTTTCCAGTGGTTACTCTCAACAGAGGATGTCCAATAAATTAGCTCGACTATCAGAAATTGTCTTAGTGATCACAGGCAAAGGATGTTGGTGGGTGTTAATTATCACAAACTTCAAGAAAAACGATTGGGCTCAGTATAAGGACCACAGCTTTCACGAATTTATGTATTCATGTGATATAAGTCATTGAACAAGTGACACTGAGCTGCACTTAAGCATTCCCGTTGCTGAAAATAATAGTGCTGTAGGCAGAATCAATGTGGATTTGTACATTATTTTTAGTAATTGGGTTACAAAGAATACAAAATTGTATGCATCCGATCTGCGTACAGCGTGAGAACGTACCTATGATATCATATTATCGCCCCCTTAATACTATAACTAGGTAACTAGAATTTTTATCATTCTGAGTTATTTACTTTTACCGGCAGCATTTTACAAGCTGTTTTGGTGCAGCAACTAGCTGTGTGCTACTCGCATGCGGTAGTGTGAAAATTCAGTGACATAATATAGGTATGTCTTAGATTCAGACAAAATATATCGCAAAAAGTGGTCAACCTGAATTATCTGTCTGCACCTGGAAACGACAAAAGCATTGATGCAACAAATAGTCAATTTGAGGTACCTAATTGTGCGCCCAGCGAAGTTGTCTTTTTAGCTGTCCCTTCCAGATTTCCTACAAGATATCTTGTGGTGCGTTTGTCTCTAGTAGAAGTTATGTGATGTTGTTGGTCTAGTTTCTGTGAAAATAACGGTATAAATGTCAACGGCAGCAAAATGCACAGAGTTACTAGTAATATGTTGCGATCACTTTAAGGGGATGTAGGGGGAGGGTCATTGGCTATTAGATGACCTGTATAGCCATGAATCAATTTCTACTACAGGTCAAAAATTCCACTAAAGTACCAAAACCCCAATTTGGCAACCAAACTCTAAACTGTATATGCTTAGAGCTGATGACACTTTGCTTGTTCCAGCCTTACCGCAAGAAGATCCTGTTATTACTGGAGTGGAAATGCAGTACCAGATTGGCGACGAAATAAACCTGAACTGTACATCAGGAAAGAGTCATCCTGCTCCGATGCTTTACTGGTACATCAATGAACAGCAGGTAAGACACCAAACACTGACAGTGATTTTTGCAATGCGTGCTCCATGTAACTACATATCCGGCTAACGGAGTTATTGCTATTATTATTGTTTATTTCGAAAGTCTTATACAGAATATACACTACATAATATGGATGATATATTTTGCTTGAAAATAACCGAACAACACCACTAAAGGCAGATATGAACCACGTGCGTGGCGTGATCATTTATTTTTTAATACAACTTATATAATAGCAAATCAATACTAAAATAATAATAATATCTAGATTTAGAAAGTTATTCTGAATTTATAAACTTATAAAATATGTAATAAAATCCAACATTAAATTAATAATTTCATATTTCGTGAAACTACGACACCCTGAGAAAGCTCACCCTTTTCTTAAATTTGGAAATGACATACAAATACATTTAACATCTAGTAAAAAGAAGCAATTTATTGTGTTACTTATTTCTATAAAGTCCTTGACCACGCATACATCAAAAGTCAATTAAATAGCAAGAGATATTTTGAAAAGCAGAAGCTAGGCGAACAAAAAAAAAATCTATATTGTGGCCTCCAACACCTTAAAAATAAATGTCCTTGGCATCGACAGTATCCATTGCTTCACAGAATAGTCAACACCACCGACTACAGAATAACGTGGCACCCTGGATAACTCATACTGAAAACCTTAACGTGCGTACAGCATCTGTGGAAGATCAAATTGCCAACAAGGTGTTTAGGTTCTTTCGCCAAAAACATTTACTTGTGTACTCTTCCTCTACAAGCAATACGCCGCTTAGGGCTCAGTTTTTTCCTACGGATTGGAAGACCGCATCATAACCACTGCTTTTATTCCAGTCGACGGTCCGCGACAGGCTGCAAGATGAGGTGGAAGGAGTGTTAGATTGGGCAACCAGTGGCCGACTAAAATTAATATATCTAAGATGAAGGCAGTCTCTTGCATGAATAAATGGCTATAGGTTCAACAAAACCTGTACTGAAATCTCAGTGGACAGAAGGTGCATACCATGAAAAAGTTATACCCATTATCTCGATGCTCTTTTCGATTAAGGGATGACGTAGCAGAATGGGACTCAGAGCCAAGAAGGGTCACACAGCGAGCCTTTGATGCGCGAATCAGTGGACCACACAGTCGGAGAAGTTTGCTAGCGTGCAAGGCCGCTGTTCAAACTGCAAACAAAAATTTACATTGCAATTTTAGTAATTTAATTGTTTTTGGTAATGGTATGTTGTGCTGGAAGCTCCAAAATAATGCTAACACCGCCATCCAGTTGAGCTATTGAGGATAGGAAGAACTAACAACGATATGGAGTAGATGGAGGTGATCAAGCTTCGAAGCTAAAGAAGGTTATAAAATATTTTAGTCTGTACCTACTATTCGATATTCGCGCACAAAGCCTAGCCAATGACTAATATTTATTTGTGTACTCAACAAATAAATATATTGATATTGATATATTAGAGTTTAAGAATTATTTTAAAACTACATTTAAATTTTCGAGAGTGTAAAATATAATTCCAGACTTTCAAAAATGCCTAATCGCTTCATATTCTAAAATATGATTTTACCACCTTCGTGCACATGGGCTAAGGCTCTACGGATCTCTCTGTTAACCAAGAATGGAATGAGGAGATTTTCATTTATGAATTAATTCATATTTCACTTATTATGGTGTACATGAAGCGGAGTACATAAGAATAAAATCACGAAACATGATAACACTGACTGTAGAACTAACCTTAACAGAACAAAAATTTACGTTAATAGACAAAAGTTAACTTCAGATGCTTTCATGTTTAGCATACTTTAATTGGATTTTCATTTTAATTTCATTTGCGTTACACTATAATTGTGCCGTCTCTCATGCCGGCAGTTATAAATTGTCTACCTTGCGAAATAAATCCAGTGATCTTGTTCTCAAATAAGTGGAACTTGTATACAAATTTTAATTCTTATTCATTTAGCCAAACCGAAGCAATCCACAAAACACGACTATTTAAATTATCTACTGCTCAGAATTGACACTTAATCCAGTTGTAATGTGCAAACGTAATTTCAGTGTGCTCGGCCTACAGGTATGTTCACCAGTTTACGGGTAAATATATGCATATTTCTGCTTATGCGAACATGTCTTGCAGGTATCACACTGCTGAAGTATTTTTGAAAGCTAAAGCTAAAATATTTCATGATACTCTAGTTACTTGTATCGTACCATATTGACGACAAGTGTACATAACAAATCTTAAAACTTTGCTAATTCCTTTGGGGGAATGGTGCTTGAATATAAATAGATTTCGTGTGAACAGGTGTATGTATATGACTCTGTCATCACTGGTGAACACTTTCTTATCAGCAAGTGTACGGCAAGCTTGTATTGTGCATTATATCGCAAAATGCAATACGTTTCATGAAGTTTGAAATGTTGTAACTATTATGAAGAGATAAGCTACGGCAATTAAATGAAACAGTTGCACCAGAAGTTCAAACATAGCATTGCCATTAGCAGAAATTGTTATTCTAAGCAATCGGTTGAAAACGTTCTAGTGTTTCTTTTATTTATTGACTGCATAGAGCGAAGTCAATTGGCCCACTACTTTTTATGGTTTTTAGCTAAATAAGTATAGAAGTACACCACTCTCAGATAGAACTACCTGAATACTTTGTGACGGTATTGCGGATAAAGCCCTATACTTCCTTCCTTATCGACAAAGCTAGTAATATTACTTTATTCTTGAGTTGTTTATTGCCATGGGGTTAATGTAAGGAACAATATTACGAAAGTCATCTGAAGAACATAAAAAATGAATTATGGCCAAAAAGTAAAAGAAACTTCAAAGATATATACTTGAACAACAAGTGAGTCGTTTTGATTTCTAACAAAGAGTCAGTGAATTGATAGCTTCTGTACTCCACTGCATCTCGCATTTCCATCTCGTAGTCTTTCCCTGTTGGGTGTTGCATCTAGTATTTTATCACGCATATGTTCCATTTTCTTAGGTTGAATTTAACCCCTTCATCGCCACTGTACTCTTAGTATGTGTATTATCGGGTACCTTATACAATGCATCCGGTCATCGGTGTCGGAGCCTTTATGGGGATGAAATACGTTAATTTTTATCGACACCCCTCAAAACTAGTTTTTCTCCCACGATAATAAAATGGCAGCCATTTTGTTTTTTGTTTAATTGATGCACGAGTGTTGTACTAATTTAGCCATAGTTACCTATATAGATGTTCTAAAAACACAAAATAAGTCTCATTCGATAGCAAAACATGTAGGCCATAAATTAATGGTAACAATTTAATTAACAGGGCAAGAAAAAATTGTTGAAAGAAAATAATTCTGTAATTTTTTGTGTTTTTTTACAATTTTAGCTTTTTCAACAAATCTAAAATGGTAACCTACATTTTTTTTATTTCTAAGCCATAGCACATGATGTTTCCTAAAAACAAAGTTATGCATCTTAGTCCTGAGTAAAGTATATTAGAAGCTATGCTGCTTTGAATAAGACCCTTTATTGTCTAATCCGGTAGTTGAGAAGGCAATATAACAAAATACTTAGTGGTCACGACATATATTTTGGGGAAAAAGAAACTAATGTTACAACCATTATTCGAAATGTCCTCCTTGGTATGAAAGGTGCTTGCTTACTCCGCAAGATGGAGATGATTTCAATCATTTGGTTCACAGAAATATCGGAGAAATGAAGGGTACTGGCTGGGTTCGAACCAGCGTCTCCGGCATTTTAGGCCAGCGCTTTACCAACTGTGACACGGTACTTCGCACCACACCACAGCCGATACACAGCGCATACGACCTGGTGTCGACTCCACCGACACGCCACCACTCCCCCGTATCCTCCTGCGAACCATGTATTTCAGTCATCCAGAAACATCTAGTCGGCAGTTGGGTGAGTGTGAATCTCTCACCGCTGTTTGCACGACATCTCTCTATGTTACTGAAAACTACGACTGCTCACTCGGCCAGGATTTCATGGGATGAAAGGTGCTTGCTTACTCTGCAAAATTGAGATGATTGCAATCATTTGGTTCACAGAAAAATCGGAAAAATGAAGGGTACCGGCTGGATTCGAACCAGCGTCTCCGGCATTCTAGGCCAGTGCCTTACCAACTGTGCCACGGTTTTTTTTGTGAACCAAATGACTGGTCCTCCTTGGTGATTGGGAAGGAATGATTGATGATATTTTGGCCCACTCATATTGCCACTCACGATAAATGGCCCTAGATTTCCAGAGTTCTTGGAAGCCGACTTCCTGGACGCCATTATGAAAATACCACTGGCCTATAGGTCAAGGATGATTTGCCAACTGGATGGAGCTCCGGCACAATTCGCTGCCAATATACGAAGCAATTTAAATGAACGATGTCCACCGTGGATTGGACGCAGTGGAACAATCGCCTGGCCACCGCGTTCACCGCACTTGACCCCACTTTTCTTGTATGGGTACAATGAAACAGAAAGTTAATGTCAACCGGCCAAGGAGCTTATTGCAATTACGGAATGACACAGCGATGATCAGTCTCTCTACGCAACATGTGTCAGTAAGAGCAACAGCATGTCTGCAATACGAAGGAGGATATTTCGAACAATGGTTGTAACATTTGTTTCTTTTTTCCTAAAATAAATGTCGTGACTACTAAGTATTATTGAGCTCTTAACTGCCGGGTTAAACAAATAAAGGGTCATGTACAAACCAGGATAGCTTCTTAACTACTTTATTTAGAGCTAAGATGTGCATTTATTTCTTTAGGAAATATCATGTACTATCCCATAGGAATAAAAAAATGGTAGGCTAACAGCTCAGATTTTTTGAAAAAGCTAAAAATAAAAATCGCAAAAAATTACAATATTATTTTTCTTTAACATTTTTTTGGTCTTTTATGGAATGAATTCTGGAAAATATTTACCACTACTTTAGGGTCTACATTTTTCGCCTTCGAACGAGACTTGTGTTTCTAGAACCTCTACATCGGTAGAGATTCAACACTCAAGCTTCGATTAAAAAAAAACAAATTAACTGCCATTTTATTATGGTGGGAGAAACTACTTGTGGATGGTGATTAATCGAAAGAAATACTGTATTTCATTCCCCTAAAGCCTCCGACACCGATGACCGAGCACATTCTATAACTAGGTTGTGGTCCCATGCCTGGACAATGTTACCACAAATCAAAAATTTAGTATAGTCAGAATGTAAAAGAAAAAAAAAAGGAATTCATCTATACTTGATTACAGGTGTGTCGCTTTATTTCCGTACAGGCAGGCCGACTGAAATAAAAGAATATTTGTTACCTCTTTGTTGGCAGCGAGGAGCTTACGTCCACATAAATTGTACAGGATTCGGCTCCTAGCAGTATTTTACAGCAAAAGCGGCATATAATTTTAATTTCATTATCTTCGCCAGAGGTACTAACTGAGTGTTTATTTATTTTAGCTCCCAGATAAATTGCGTCGGTTCTATTGCATGTCACCTTTTCATCTCTGCATTTCTTCTCCGTTGCTTGGTGCATCCAGCATCCAGCATTTCGCCAGCCACATTCACCATTTCCTCTCAAATTTTCGCGATCATAATACTTCCCTCACGTATCGGTGTCAGGAGTAAAACGAAATTAATCTATACCTGATCATCTGTGTGTTGCTTTTTTATAATATTTGTTACCTCTTTATGGACAGCGAAGAGCTAAGTCCATATAAATTGAATGAATTTGTGGTTCTTGGGTTTTTAGGCCGGCGTCGTTTAGCGTTAAAGCTTGACGTTTCGCCACCACGAGTGGATGGCATCTTCAGAAGCTATTTCACTTCGGCGACTTCCAAAATACTGTATTTAACGTCAAGCTTTAACGCTAAACGACGCCGGCCTAAAAACCCAAGAACCACAAATTCATTGGACGATGGCCGCGAAAGCCTTACACAGTATATCCATATAAATTGTCCAGGATTCTTCTCGTCCATTAGCAATAACTTACAGCAAAAGCTGCATATAATTTTAATTTCATTATCTTCGACAGAGGTACTAACTGATACTTTATTTATTTTAGCGCCCAGATAAATTGTGTTGGTTCTATTGCATGTCTCTCTTATTCATTCCTGCGTTTCTTCTCATCGTTGCTTGGTGCATCCAGCATCCAGCATTTCTTCACGCACATTCGCCATTTTCTTAGATTAACTTGACCCATTCATCACCACATTGCACTCCCGCCACATTCTTGTTCGGCTTCAATCTGACGGTCTTGAAAGGAAGACATTGTTACTACACGTATTATCTCATGTCAGCTCTGCCCAGTGGCGGCTGGTGAGGTAGTGCCACAGTGCCATAGCACTACCTTAATATTCGACAAAAACATATTTATCTATCTCTTAAACTTTTCTCATTCTATGTTAGTTTCCAACGACTTTTCCTATATTTTATATGAAATGGCAATAGCGCCTCAGCGCATAAATGCTTGCACCAGGCAACACGTGGCATCGTGGCAACTCACACGATGAGAACTGACGACGCGACGCTATGGCGAGATGACAACAGCCTACCGTGCCATTTCTTATCAGGCACAACTAGAATGAGAGAAATCTTATCACAAACGCATATGAGTGACAGAGATGACGCTATGCTGGGCGTTTGGATAGATTTTAGATACGGAAATCGGAAGTAAATCGTGCCAGGCACATTACCCATATTTCCATCCGTGGTTCACTATTTTTGTTTTGTTTCAGCACTTTCGATTTGTTTATGTTTGATGCTGATGTCGGCTTTTCTCATTAAAGGTTTGAAATTTAGATCTTATTAGTTTGAGTGAGTTATGCGCTGTTTTTGGGTCGGTATCTCTTTTGTGTTTAATTAAAATATATCATATTGGAGCGAAAATGAATAAAATTGGCGCAGTAATAAACTCATTTAGTAATCTTCCGCTGGAAGAAGAACTGCACACTAAGGAATTAGGACGTTCAACACCTGATTTAAAAATTTAAAAACTTATTAGTAGTGGACAGAAATCGCGTTGACGTAAATTTAATAAAACTATTTATGATAAAAACAATTGGATAAGTGACTGTGGAGAAGTTAACAAACTGTTTTGTTTTGTGTGTGTTCAATTTGGAGGCGATGACACTTGGGCGAAAAAAGGCATGGATGATCTTATTCATATATGGGAGAAAATGAAGACCCATGAAAAATCTAAAGGGCATATGAATAATGTTTTAAGTTTATCGATGCTTGGTAAGTCGAACATAAAGGCTCAGTTAAATTCGGCTTATCGGCTAGTTATAAGTATTTTTTTTTTTCAATTTTATATCGGTTTGAAATTTTGGCTGTCATTCTGGCACTACCTGCCTAAGTTGGCACAAGCCGCCACTGGCTCTGCCACTGTGATTATACATTACACAAATAGCGTCCATTATACAGGGTAATACTGCAAAGACTTCACTGTCCACAATTTCAGCTGGCACATGCTGGTACGTAGCTTTCTGCTACGTCGGTAGAACGTTGGTTTATCTGACGTATGCAGAGTTCAACGTACAATCTACGATGACATTATGTACGTCTAAATTCTGGTACACAAATTGACGTTGTGGTCGATCACCTCATCTTACGTTAGATGTTAGTCTAGATGTTAGTCTCCTAATTTGCATTGCAGATAAGTGCAGTACCGATGCCCGTTATTCCGACAGGATCCTAAAAAGTAAACATAAAACCTATAAAAGCAGGTACAATATTTTTAATCTAGACTTCAGCTTGGGTTAAGAAAAAAGATATTAGTGTATTCTTCTACACTTTATAGAAAGAAAACAAACATTATGGAAGCTTTGCAGATAAACAGAAATGTATCTTCAGCTACCACACCTTCCTCCTACATTAGTAAGAATGGTTTATATTTCGTTCTGGGCTTTCATATAGATTATTTTTATTATTACTAAATAGTGATCTATAAATTGACATTAGCACCACAAAGTGCAGTGCAATTAATATGTCTAACAAAATTTGACATCAAAGAAAACCTACATAGTCTGTCAGCTCAAAACACCATTATCACTTTCCTATGGATACCTTCACACACAAACATAAGCGGGAACGAAGAAGCAGATCGAAAAGCGAAACTGGCCGCAGACTTGAACATTTCAAACAGCTACAAACTACCTATCACAGATGTCATAGCCTACCTCTCCAACAAAGCTTTAAATACATGGAACAATAACTGGCAAAGGAAAACATCCAAACTTCTACAACTGAAGTCTTCCCTGGGACCATGGCAACCAGTAAGTGGCAGCAGAAGAGCGCAAACAATAGTGACCCGTCTTCGTCTAGGACACACAAGACTAACACACGGACACCTGTTTAACCGTCAACCGCCACCGAAGTGTAGTTTTTGTGATGAAAGACTAACAGTGAAACACTTTCTAGTGCAGTGCCCCGCGTATGAACAGAACAGACATATACATAACCTCAACAACTCCATAACAGACGTACTTGGACCTTATTGCAAGACACACAATCTAATCAAATACTTGAAATCAATTAATGTACTCCATCAGTTGTAACTTATATATTGACATAATCCACCGCTAATAACCCATGTGGTCGATGCGGTTTTTCTGTAAATAAAAAAAAAAAAAAATTTGACTCAAACACATGTTTATGTTGATCGTAGAAAAAATGTGCATAACGAGTGCAAAAAGCACATCAATAAGATTTTTGATAAAAAAATTAAAAAAAGTTGGGAGGCCTGGGTTTCGATACAAAGACCCTGAGATCCACTATCGAACTCTCTAACCACTGGGTCATTCTTCGATTGAGGAGATCTTTTCAACGAAACATATTTGATTAGGTACTTACTGGAATCTGAAATCTGACTTCAACTTCAAACATTCAAAAACATATTTATTTCGATCTCAGACTTCGTCTCGAGCTGCAAACTTCATTCGTCGACTGTGTTGCAACAAATATACACTAGTTACCAGTTTAGCGGTACGTATTTTCGCGATTGGCTGGGAATCTAGAATCTAGTATCGGAGTAGGACGTCGTTGGTCAAAGGAGCATCCCTACCACCATGGTGACGTCACATGGGTTCGGGAGCCGTCGGCGTGTTTTCGGTGTTCGATTCAAAAACCCATTTTTATTTTGATATAGCTTTTGAATTATTGCGAAAAAAGAGGAAACAAAAACAGTGTTATGTTATAAAACTTATAAGTGATCTTTCCATTTATCACAAAAAAGTAATTTTTTCTTAATTCAAAACCTCAATTATACACAACTACTGACGTGCGGTCTGAGACACCGCTATCATTTTTTAAATATTTGTGTGTAAAGCAACTTTTATATTATGAATATTTATTCATAAATGATTAGAAAAAGTATAATATTCTTGAAAAACTTTTACTACATTGACCGATATGTAAAATGACCAATAATATAGGTACCACAAACATTCTTTTTTGAGAATTTAGTAGCTACTCCCCGTTTAACATCCATTCCATACAGATCTTTACCCAGGTATTGGCTACAATGGTGTATAACATTTACTGAACTGAATTTACAGTCATGCAAAACTAAGCTACTATAAAGCTCACACTCCAAAATTCTATATATAGATCTTATTATGCCTATAGACCCTAAACTTTTATACCACTTGAAATTAGTTTTTTGTTCTTCGAGTGGGAAATATTCTGTCTCATTTGCTTTCTCGCTCTATGGATTTGGCGTTTCATCTGCACCTGGGTTATAGTCTGCGTCTGAGTCTTCTTCATGCATTATAAGTAAATCTTCCAACTCGACATCACTTTTAGTAAATGCCATGCTTTCGCGATCTTGGTCTATAGGACTTTTAGCCCAATCTTCGAACTTTGTGTCACTAGGATGCATACGACCGGGAACCTACTCATAATAACTGCTTATTTAAAAAAAAATGAAAATCCCATCATTTAACTGCGATACAAAATTGCTAGCCTGAGGTCGCAGAGACCGCTACAACACAATTTGGCAATTATAGCATACCACTCCATGCGACTTCCTATTGCCAACTAACTGAAAAGCAGCGTCAAGATTTCGCCGAAAGGTACCTAGTACCCCACAACACAAATGCCTTGCCAAATTTCAATACATAATAGTCAATGGGGTATCATATACCGCACGTTAGCGGTTAACGGTTAGTACAGTTAGTATCTGCTGGTGTGCAACTGGGGTGGGGGGAATATAGTGGAAGATAACTCCAAATTCTTTGATAGCGTCGATAATGTGCTGAAAGCGCTAAGCCAAGCTATGCTATACTGTTTCTGCACATTCACCTTTTCCTGTATTGCGGACGTGCCCATGATTTTCGATTACTGTAAATATGGCTAAACGTAGATCTATTCCAGTTTTCCTCTTCATTGCGAATAAGATTACTAACACTAGACGACCTGCATAGCAAGAAATATCAGAATCTCAAGTTAATAGAAAGATCTCATTACGCTATGGAAAATAAAAAACCAAACTCTAGATTATCAGTTCACAGTAAAGTCCTATTACAGAAACCTTCGTAAATAATATTTTCAGCGCTTATCGAAAATTTATGCCTGACGTTTCCTTGCTACTCTTTAATTCAATTAGGGAAATCTGATGTCGCTACTTTCGCATTTACGAATGAACGGCTACAGTAGAACTGGAGTAGAAATAAACGGAGAAAAACTCGTTGGTTTCTGCTGACGTTGTTTTGTTGAGAAATTGCTTAATTACTTTGAATGAAAGTACCAGTCTTTTTCCCGAAATTCGCGATTAAAGCTGTACAATGGACTTATGCAGCTTTAATCTAATTTGCTGAAGATGAGTGATATGTTGAGGATTCGAACAAATGAAAGTAAAGATTTGTTTTTCTGTATGCAATTTTCTGTTGTTATGTAGAGCATAACAAAAACATAAAGTCAACGGATGAGCAGCACAAAACGTATAGCTACATGAAACAAAGGAGGGCACATTTAATTCCGTGATCTACAACCATTTTGCTTATATTCATCATCATGCTAATTCTAATTCTTCACTGGAAGACACCAAAAGAACGGGCGGGCGATCGGCAAGCTATGGCGCACGCCGAAAGGGACTTATTTTCTATATAAAATTAGGAACCATAATTATGATAAAATTGTATATACTTTGAATGTATTATATAAAAGTATACGTGGTTTAAGTAGCTTGATTCACGTCTCAAAGCATGGTGTTTCATCGATTTACGTGAAAGCTTTTGTTCACAATGAATCTAGTATATGAATGATGACATAATGAATCTTTGCAGATATTTTGACTACGCGTTCAGCTTTTTCAGACTAACCAATATAGCACTGTTAAGATTATACGCCTTGACGTCGATGTGTAGTTATTTCAAAATAAGAGAGAGAGAGAGAGAGAGAGAGAGAGAGAGGCTGCATCAGTGCAAGCAGCTCTCGCCCATCAGCCGTCCTATCCTTTTTGCATATACTCCGAAAGGCCCAGAGAAAATAGGACGTCTGTCGATGACTGCATTCCGCCCATTCTTTTATCGACGGTATTAGTCTTTTCGTCCACTGTGCGACATCTGCGTCGGTACTCTCTAACTTAAGAGATAGAAACATGTTTCTATCAACATAACGACTATGACGATCAGGCAGTTTCGGGTGCCTATCACAAAGTGTCTACTACGCTGTCATATTTGCGAAGCCACCCGATCCTATTCATAGAAACACGTTTCTAAGTTACAGAGTACCGGCCCAGTGGTCTCGTTCCATAGGCTTTGCCACTTACTTGCTGTCAGTATTTTACCTTCAGGGTGGCATATCGCATTGCCTGCTTGACCGTGGCTGATCAGTGTCTTCTCCTCGGCCAGGATGTATAATTGCAGAACACGAGGTAAGCACTAGCCACCCTTAGCAGAAACTTTCTCTGCAGCTGACTTTCTTATACCTTTTCCTTTTCGTGGCTTTACACCACACAGGAGCTGCGTATAAGATGACAGACTGTACAACCTGGCACAGTAGTGCCCTTTTATTGCTATTGGGCCCTCCTACATTTGGCATCAGTCGCGGCATTATTGTCGCCTTTCTCTCAGCCTCTGTCACTACTCTTTTAAGGTGTTCTCCGTAACGTTGTCCAGTATGACTCCGAGGTAACTATTATTACTTGCTTGTTGGGACCTGCACTCCCTTTAGTTGGAAGATCACGTTAGGTCTCTTGCTCCTTGGGTCACGCATTATAATTGCCTCTTCTCAGGAGCCAACTCAAGCTTGGAATCGCACATCCACCTGTCAACCTTACACAGCGACGCGTTGGCTTTATGAACCAGCTCTGCCTATTCAAGGCCCTGGATAGCTTGGGAACAAAAGTACGGTCGTATCGCTCGGGTCCTGATGTCAGAAGAACGATCATCTTGGGACGAGATGCAGCAGTCTCACGGGTGTAGCTAGTAGGTTCGCGGAACGCAGCAAAGGTCACACGGCGCCAAGTCTGGGTTCCAAGGAGTCTAAGGCATTACGGGAGTCTTGCTCTGGCTCAGGATTGGTGATAACATAGGCTGTGTGGCTGGAAGCATTGTCATGCTGGAGCTTTATGTCGTCTGTGATGTTACAGTCTCTTGAGGACCCATACAGGTAAAAGTTAACGGTAACAAATTCTTCTGTAGGTACACATTCCTAATAAACGACTACCTGGCCACCAAAGACAGCATTGTTATGATACGAGATATGCCCATGCGCACTTTTTCGGTTTGGAGGCAGATTTTGTGTGGCACTCGGAGCTCTGCCTCTTAGGTTCTAAATTCTCAAACATCCAGGATTTGTACACCGTAGGAATAGAATTCAAAAATCTAGGATCGTTTTCGGTCCCAACGATTTCTTACTACGCGAAACTCGAAGTTCTTTCTGCGCCTCCGTCGCCACGTTCGGCACAAGCTTTGCAAATCCTCCGTCATTACCCCATGTACTGCAAACGTCGACAAGTTCAGGGTGTCACCGATGGTCTGTATTCAGAATTTTGCGCACATGTTCGACGTTTTTATCGATTCGGGCTGTTGCCCCATTATGGACGTCCAAACGCTGAATACATTACCTTCGAAACCTTGTAACTATCGTCAGATAAAGGTCAATGAGAGAGAGGCGTTAAGTGTATTGGAAGAAGTATTATACAAGGTATAATCGTATCAAATTATAAGAAAATATTACAAACACACAGAAAAAAAATACTGTTGCGTTTTCAATTAATTGTTAGTATTTGGATGTTTTTCCATCGCTTTAAATATATTTACAGTTGTTTCAAATCCATGTCATTGAAAGAATTACTTAATCCTTATATTCGAAGTAGTCACAGGTACGCCACTAAATTCAAAATAGTTTTACATTCGTTCTAACGATATCTGTAATCCTTCTAATACAAGCATTGATATCTAATGGAATCAAAGCGTCCCTTTGTTTTCGAAATTTACACTATGTTTCATTTAAGCAAAGCATACAATCTATTCGATGTACAAAAATTTTTCCTGCAATAGCAGTTCATGATAATTCATCTGATAAAAATTAATTTTGTTCCAAAAGGTAAATATTACATGAACAATAAGCCATGCTTTCAAAACATTGTCTATGCTGTTAGAGAGATTGGTAAGCAGTATTCGGTACCAACAACATCATATATCATATCGAATTCAATGGCCCTTGTTGTTCGCTGAACTATAAATCAGTATTCGGCGGGACTGATGTCCCGATTTATTGAACTTAAAAAGAAAGAAGAGGAGGATTATCTCAGTGTTATCCGTTATCTGCGCCTACATGGACGAGGTTATTCGTTGTGTTGATTCGTTGTTTGCCGTATTGTGTCATCTCGTAGTTTCGCATATTGCAGCAGCAATTGTGTAATTTAAATGTGTCCAGTTGTATATTAAATGGAGGACCTACTGAGAAATTGGGGCTTAGAAGAGCTAATACCTATATTTGAATGTAGGTATTTAGATTAGTCAGACAGTTATATTTCAGGTAAAAAGACAACAACTACTACAGGGTTATGTCTAATTCTTATACCATGCTCCTTATAACCTCATACAAAATCACACCATTATTAAACATCCAAACGCAACGGTCAGCTATCCTCGCAATAAAGTGTGTTGGTCCAAGGAAAAGAAAGTAGTTTAGAATCAATTATAAAACACACATTCGATTCAACGACAGTCCGCGATTGAATCATTCATTGGAATCCAATGATATCTTGTAGTTGAATCGACAAAACGATATAATTAGTTACCAACTATACGCTTCCCACTGGATAAAACATCGCTGTGTTTGAGGATTGCTGAGTCCTATTGAATCAAAGCGTAAGTCTTTGACAAAACGATAGATTTTTCTGTGTATAAAAGCCCTATTTAACTTGCAATGTATGTATGTATCTATGTGTGTTCGGTTGGAATGTCTCTAGTCAATTTTAAAGCAGATATCTTCAACCGATTGAGTTGAAATTTTGTATACACAGTAGTTGGTAAGGGAAATGACAATCAATGAGAGGGATGTCATTTTTAGTTAAACGATAGATTTTGTTGTGAGAGTTTGGGGAAAGTATACTATTCAAAGGTTTATTGGCACTTCACAAGTCACCCTTTCACTAATATACTTAGGACAATATGTGTTTGATGGTTAGTCTGGTATCACACACAGTGCACTGGGTTTATTCGCGCCTGTTCAGGATGTATCCATGAGTTGCAAGAGTGTGGCCTGATCGCATGCGGGAAAGCACCACCTGGTTTCTTCTTGACCGGGAAGTTGCAGATTGGTTCTCACTTTTGTAGATACCTACTCAAACAGCTGATTTGACAGCATAACCACCAATATTTACCGCCATCAGATGCGCAAGACGCACGTGCTACTCGAACTGCACTTCCATTCTGATAGCATACGATGGAAAACGAAGAGATTGAAAACGTACGTCTCGAGACGAGCATCAAACGGCCCGTTAGTGTCGTTTCACTGCGTTGCGTTAGTCCATGAAATACATATCATATACCTGCGATAATGTCCAAGGTGTTGTCGCTCATGGAACGGATTCGTTTGCTTTAATAATTATGTTGATGTCTGTATTTTTTGGTGAGCAAGTATCAGACAGCGTAACTGCTCCATAGGCTAGTTAAAAAAAAATTAAGTCAAGTCGATTAACATGGATCTTTTACAGGTCAAGGGATAGCCTATTATGAATAAAACAAATTTTGGGTTTTACAACCCCCCCCCCCCCCACCCAACTATACCAATATCACCCGCATCCAAATAAAGTGGAACATGGTTAGGAACCCCTAAAACGTCTAAACAGGAAGTTTAAGGTGTTTTTATATTTTTGATTTTTGGTCAATTGATTATTGCTGCATCGCTACTGGCACGATTCACGTTACACAATACAGAACGATCCAAAGCTATAATCGTATGTATACATCAGAAAAGTCGTTTTGTTTCTATAATAGGCAAGTCAATGTTCGGATGCCTATCATGAATTATAACAAATTTTTCAGTCTTCCAATGTCCCACCCTCGAACCACCCCAATTTCACCCCAACACAAAAAGCAATAAACGATCGGGAACCGATAAAACGCATAAAAACGAATTTTGTTCTGTTTTTATATTTTTACCTTTTTTCATTCCAACTGCGCCACCACTGACAACGTTTCTAAAAACCATACGTCTTCCATACTCGCCAAGGTAATAGTAAAGAGTTCAGATTTCATTAAAAGCAATTTAGCAGTTTCTACGTTACACATTACAGAACGAACTAAAGCGATTGTCTCATGGATACATCAGAAAATTCTTAAGTCGCTTGGTTTTCCATAATAGACTGAAAAAGTGTATTGCAGCGCTAGGTCTCTCTTTCACAGGTCACTGGGCAATCTATTATGAATACAACATATTTTACAGCCCTCCACCCCTCAACAACCCAATTTAACCCTTACTCAAAAAAAATATCAGGAACCCCCAAAACAACTAAAAACGAAGTTTGAGGAATATTTAAAGTTTTTAGTTTTTTGCTAATTACTTTTCCGTCCATGCACCGATTTTCAAAATTTTAGCATCATTACCTACTAAAACCTCACGGCATGTCACCACCCAAGTTTCATCACAATAGATGCAGGAGTTATGGAGATTACGAGGCTAGAAAAACGCCAACAGATAGACAGACCAACAAACAGACCGACAGACATACAGACAGACAGACGGTCAGACAGTCAGACAGACCGACCGAAATGATTGAGCCCAAAAAACGTATTACCTCAAAATCGAAAATTTTCGTATCACAATACTTATTGGTGTGGAAGTAAAAATGGTGGATGTGTGGCCTATATGGTGACGATATTAATTATCTAGACTGTCAGTCAAGGTTGACAGTTCCTATAGGTTCGAAGTTGCAATAATTAGTACATTTTAGAGCGACAATTTCGCATCACATCAGAAAAAATATTCTGATGTAGCAACAGAACTAAAGATCATTCAATTGAATAACGAAAAACCCAATAAACGAATTATTTACGCCTCGCTATCTACCCAATACCAAGCAGTTAAACTTACGATGCTGTAAAACAACGTTCTATTTATGGCATCGTGTATTTTCTAAGCGAATGCATTCTATAGTACAGGTATCGTACACTTATCAGTTTTTGCAACCTCTAATTAAAATATCATTGCAAGATAGTAATATGAAAACTCGCTTAGAGCCGCGACTGAAGCCATATTTTGACTTGATCGAGCTCTAATGTAGGCTTACAAAGCAATTGTGGCAGTTGCCTGGCTGAAAGTTTTCCGTACTAATTTTCTGCTGCTTTTGTCACAGCAACAATCTAGGCACAGTTGTTAGGCTATCAGTTCAAGAATACTCTGTATTCAGAATACAAACTTTCGCCATTATTTACTCACTATTCTCATGAAAAACTCCGAAAAATTTAACACCAACACATAGATAGTACTTGACTTGGAGAAATATATTGAAGTTTCCACGTGTTGGGTGATTTATGGTGTTCTGTGAACCCACTTATGTCAAGTGCTTACGTCGTTTAACACTAGTGAAATGGTTTTTGGCTTGCCGTACGTCTTTTTTCCCTCATACTGGAACAAGGTGTTGCAAGTTGCAATCACCTGAAAATATTCATCTAGAAAGGTAATCCTATAAAATTTTCTTTTCAAATTTTTGTCTCAATGTTCCTAGTTGGATAAGGATAATAGCTGTATTATTGGTGCAGGTTGTATGGCTGGCAACTCAAACGTGGCCAGCTGGTGGTGCTCAAATATAGAAGCGTCTTTCACTAACTTGATATTCGAAACATTTAAAAAAATATTATTATTTTTTTAAATGCCTTGGATATGATAATAATGGTATCAAACAAATGAGTCCCTACTTATGAAAGCTATATGTCGGCATATAACGCCGAAATGAGCTGTATATACCTCAAAACTTATCCCATAGGGCCCTACTAAGAGGGGCTAAGCTACTACGGGTTTCAATCGAACCTAAAAAGTTAGATTTTTGCCTTCATTTTTCAGCAAACTACTGTAAAAAGTTGAGAAAAGTAATATATTCCGTTAGTTATTTCATTTTTGAGGTATCTTCGACTAGGTCAGATATAAGTACCTTTTGGATAGAACAGAATGTTACCGCTCACGGTATGTACCGTTTCGCCAAAAGAAAATATCAGGTTAATAATGGATCCGTGATATCCTGACCATTATTTTTAACCAACCAGAGCGCAAAGGAGTTGACAGTAACTCTGTCTTTACCAAGGATCTATTGCAATGTACCAATGTGGATCCGATCTCATGTAATTGAGACAGGTGGATGCATGATTTGATTCCAATTATAAATTGGCATAATGACATCTGGTAGTGTGCTATAATTTTTTTAAGTCATTATCAAGTGGAGAAGATGTTGTAGAACTAACGCTGTTTGATCATGTTAGAAATGAGCATATAAGCGATATAAGGCAAAGGATAAGACCTGCAAAATTCTTTAGATGCGATAAACACTAAGCAGTTAAAATGGTATGGACACTTGCGTTGTACGAGTGAAAGAAATGATACCATATAAGGTATAGAACTGGAGTCCGTCTCAAAGAAATAAACGTGGAAGACCACGAAAGAATAGAATACAAATATGGAAATGAAAAAGAAGAGGCTACAAAATGGAGACTGGAATGATAAAGTCCCATGTCGCTTGGGATGCGAGAAGCGGCAATAAGCCTGAATAACCTCGTTATATGTACAGAGTGAATCCTAAGTTGATACTTTTTTACTTCCACACCGATAGGTGAGGGGAGTATTGTGATCGCGAAAATTTTCGATTTTGAGATAATCCACTTTTTGGGCGTTTCATGATGTCTACATAACGAAAATCCACGTCACTCATTTCCGTCGGTCTGTCTGTCGGTCTGTCTGTCTGTCTGTCTGTCTGTCTGTCTGTCGGTCTGTCTGTCGGTCTGTCTGTCGGTCTGTCTGTCGGTCTGTCTGTCTGTCTGTCTGTCTGTCGCGTTTTTCTACCCTCGTAATCTCAGTAACCGCTGCATGGATTTTGATGAAATTTGGGCAGCGATATGCTGTGGGGTCGTAGTAGGTAATGTTTCTATAATTTTGAAAATCGTTATACGGGGGGCGGAGTAATTAGCAAAAAACGAAAAATTTCAAATATGCCTCAAACTTCGTTTTTAGGCGTTTTAGGGGTTCCTGATCATTTTCTACTTTTTTTTGGGTGGGGGTGAATTTGGGGTGGTTGGGGGGTGGGGGGTTGTAAAACTGAAAAATTTGTTGTATTCATAATGGGCTGTCAAATGATATGTGAATGAAAGACCTAGTGGCATAATTCACCCTTTTAGGTCCATCCAAACATTGCCTCGCTTATAATAGAAACCAAGGGACTTAGAATTTGTGACGTATACATACGAGTATTGTTTTAGATTGTTCTATATTGCTTAACGCGAAAATTATTGAATGGATTTTAATGAAACGTTGACACAGTATTACTACCGCGGCAAGGATGGAAAACGCGTATGTTTTGGAAAAATCGTGTCAGTGGCGGCGCAGCAATAATAAAAAAACTAAAAATATAAAAACAGCTCAAACTCTGTTTTCAGGCGTTTTAGGGGTTGAAATTTGTTGTATTCATAATAGTGTGTCCATTGACCTATGGAAATAAAAAAAATACCTAGCGGCATATTCTTTTTTTAAGTTCATCTGAACATTGGCCTGTCTATTACAGAAACCATGGGACTTAGAATTTTGTGATGTTTACATATACAAGTGTTGCTTAATTTCGTTCTATGTATATTGCGTAAAGCGAAAATGATTGAATTGATTTTAATGAAATTTCGATACAGGAATTACTATTGCGGAGAGAATGGTAAACACGTCAGTTTCTAGAAAATCGTGTCAGTGGCGGCGCAACAATAATCAAAAATCTAAAAATATAGAAACAGCTCATACTTCGTTTTTAGACGGTTTGTAGGCTCCTGAGCATTTCGCATTGCATGCAGAATCAAAACTGTGGCGTCCTAGTTCCTAAGGAGGGAGACGCAAGAAACTATTTAGCAGAGTTTTTGTGTTGGGTGTTTTTTTGCGGGCAAATGAGCGATGATTTGGTTGCAAGGAATTTCAGACTATAGCTTCATGCTATGGGAAAATAATGAACTGGTATCATCGTAATGTGTGGGAAGTACTGAGTCAATCAACTTGACTCCATTTTATTTTAACTGTTTATAGAAGTCGTTAAAGTAAGCAACTCTTTCAAGTAACTTTTTTTAGAAAACTGAAAAAATAAGCGAGATACAGAATAAAAAAGTATACCTGGGTTTGTGTATCAAGACGTACCTAGTCTGTTTATGTTTAATTTTTTGCTCGAATTTTTGTCAAATTGATTACGCATTGCACCTGCCAGATAGTGCAGTAGTCACTTTTTGTTTATTGTTCTTAATTTTAAATTGGCAAATCCTAAAAGTGCCACATTATTATGCAACAAGTTAAAATTAACTATGATAAACTGAGAGTGACTAGTGCACTAGTTGACAGGTACAATGCCTGATCGATATGTCAAAAATTCTAGCGAAAAACCAACATAAACAGACTAGATACATCTTAATACATAAGCCCAGATTTACTTTTTTTCATTCGGTGTTTCGCTGATTTTTCAGTTTTCGCAAAAAGGTTATTTGAAGAAGTTGTTTATTTTAACGACTTCCTACACAGTTTAAAAAATGAAGTCAAGCTGATTGACTCAGTACTTCCCACACATAACGGTGATTTCATTTTATTATTTTCCCATAGCATGAAGCTATAGTCTGACATCCCCCTGTAACCAAATTATCGCCCGCCCTACCAAAAAAAGTTTGTTATGCCACTAGGTCTTCCTTTCACAGGGCATAACGAAAATCCACGTCACCCATTTCCGTCGGTCTGCCTGTCGGTCTATCTGTCTGTCTGTCTCTGCGTGTCCTTTTGGCCTCGTAATCTCAGTAACCCCTCAAGGATTTTGATGAAATTTGAGTACGGTATGTTATTGCGGTCCTAGTAGGTAATGCTATATATAATTTTGAAAATCGATGTATTAGCGGCAGAGTAATTAGCAATAAACAAAAAAAATAATATGTCATAAACTTCGTTTTTAGGCGTCTTAGGATTTCCAGATCACTTTCTACGTTTTTTGGGTTTGGAAGAAATTACCGGTGGTTGAGGGGTGGAGAGTTATAAAACCCAAAAATTTGTTACATTCGTAATAGGCTGTCCATAGACCTGTGAAAGAAAGTCCTAGCTTCATAATATCCCTTTTTAGATTCATCCGAACTTGGCTTGCCTACTACAGAAAGCAAGGGACCTAGAATTTATGGTATAGGTATATATACAAATACTGCTTTAAATCGTTCTGTATTGAGTAACGTGGACATTATGACATTGACTTTAATGAAAGTTTTCCACAGTATTACTACCATATCAAGGACGGAAATTGCGTATGGTGTTTAGAAATCGTGTCAGTGGCTGCACAGCAACAATAAAGAAACAAAAAATATAAAAACAGCTCAAAACTCGTTTTTAGGCTTTTGCGGGGTTCTTTATTGTTTCCTGTTTTATTTTGGTGGAGCTGAAATTGTCGTGGTTGGGATGTGGGGAGTTGAAAAACTGAAAAAGTTTTTGTATGCATAATAGGTTCTCCATTGTCCTGCGAAAGAAGATATTCATAATGGGCTGTCCATTGTCCTGTGATTGGAAAACCTAGCGGTATAATACACTTTTTTAGGTCCATCCGAACATTTCCTTGTTTATTATAGAAACCAAGGGACTTATAATTTGTGATGTATACATACGTGTATTGTTTCAGATCGTTCTGTATTGCGTAACGCGAAAACTATTGAATTGATTTTAATGAAATTTTGACGTAGTATTACTACCGCGGCGAGAATGGAAAACGCGTATGTTTTGGAAAAATCGTGTCAGTGGCGGCGCAGCAATAATGAAAAAAGCAAAAATATAAAAGAGCTCTAACTTCTTTTTCAGACGGTTTGGAGGCTACTGTACCTTCTAAGGTGGGAGACGCAAGAAACTATTTACGAGAGTTTTTGTGTTGGATGCTTTTTTACGGGCGGGTGGGCGATGATTTGGTTGCAAAGGGATTTCAAACTATGTGTGGGAAGTACTGAGTCAATCAGTTTGACTCCATTTCTTCTGACGTATGTTACGTACGAGCATTGCTTTACATCGTTCTGTATTGTGTAACCTGGAATTGATTTTAATGAAATTTCGACACAGTATTATTACCGTAGCGAAGATGGAAAATGCGTATGGTTTTTAGAAATAGTGTCATTGACGGCGCAGCAATAAGAAAAACTAAAAATATAAAAATATTATCGTTTCGTTCCATCCAGTTGAAACTCATAGAATAAAAACTGTGTCATTTTAATTATTCTTACGGAGGCAAATGCAAGAAACTATTTACTAGAGTTTTTGTGTCGGATGGTTTTTGAGGGCAGGTGGGCTATGGTTGCAAGAGAATCTTAGACTATAGCTTCATGCAATGGGAAAATAATAAAATGATATTACCGTTTTGTGTGAAAAGTACTGAGTCAATCACTTGCTCCATTTTTTATATCTACTGCGTGAAATATGAGGTATGTCCTTGTAAAGAACCTGCACTAACTGGCCTATTACTACTGTCGCGTACTTCCTGGTCAGATAAATTTTAGAGAAAAGTGCTGAATTGAGAATATTCTGCATGGTGATATCTGCCGTGAAATTCACGGCATAGAAATTTGTGTAACATTTGTAGTACTTTGTAACAATAATAAGATAAATATACGAATAACACCTCCGTTCCGCAGAAAAAATATTTGATCAAATTTGACATAGCTATATCCACTAGCATACCATGTATGGTATAGTATAATTATACAGGATGATTTTTTAGTACCGGATCGATCGATAACTCCACTACTGTAAAAGATAGTAAAAAAGGTTGTGTATAAAAGTTATAGCTCCATAACTACGTGGTGATGCAAACACACATTTTCCTAAATGGGACACCCTATATAGCATTCCATATTTAGATTCTACTACTAATCCTTCTTACAATATAAGCTATTATAACATTGTACAGGGTACTTCAATAGTTATGACCATTTTTATATCCTAATCGCTGTCAAATGAACGTACTGTATATCAAAAAAAAATAATAATAAATCAAAAATTACTTTTTTCACATGGAAAGATAAAAAATATATCCTCTAGTTTTAAAATCCGATAAAAAATGCCGACGACTTATATTCGTATACACGATCTGGAATGCAAAATCTAAATTTTCTCTTTATTTTTAAATGTAACCCCCAATATTTTATTATACCAAAGAGCTGCTTCTAATATGGCTCTTTCATCCTTGTATAGCACTTGCTGTACCTACATCCATCAGTTTCTGAGATATTACGATTTTTCTGCAAATTTCAAAATATACCTCCTATTTGTGTACTATGGGGTTGTAGTAGGTAATTTTGAAAATCGGTCCATAGGCGGCGGAGTAATTAGCAGAAAACAAAAAAATTCAAATATTTCTCAAACTTTATTTTTAGTCATTTTAGGAGTTTCTGATAATTTTAACTCTTTTTCGATGGGGGTAAAATTGGGGTGGTTGGAGGGTGGGGGTTTGCAAAACTGCAAAATTTGTTGTATTCATAATACATCTCCATTGATCTGTGAACGAAAGACCTAGCGGCATAATACACATTTTTAGGTCCATCCGAACATTGCCTTTCATAATGTTATTACACCAAGGGACTTAGAATTTTCTGATGTATACATACGAGTATGGCTTTAGGTCATTCTGTATTATATAAGAATAATTACTTAATTGATTTTAATGAAAGTTTGACAAAGTATTACTACCATGGCGTGAATGGAAAATGCGGATGGTTTTTAGAGATCATGTCAGTGGAGGCGCAGAAATAATAAAAAAATATAAAAATATAAAAACAGCTCAAACTTCGTTTTAAAGCGTTTTAGGAGTTCCTGATCATGTTCTACTTTTTTGGGGGAGGGGGGTAAAATTGTGGTGGTTGGGGGGTGGGGGTTGTAAAACTGACATATTTATGTTGTACTCAATTAGCGGTCCATTGACCTGTGGAAGAAGGACCTAACATCATAATACACGGTTTCAGGTCCACCCGAACGTTGCTTTGCCTATTACAGAAACCAAGGGTCAGTAGCGGCGGAGCAATAGTAAAAAATCTAAAAATATTAAAACCACTCAAACTTCGTTTTAGGCGATTTGGGGGTTCCTGATCGTTGTCTAATTTTTTAGAAGGGGTTAAATTAGGGTATTTTGGGGGTGGGGGTGTGAAATTTAAAATTTTGTTGTATTCGTAGTGGTACAATATAAACCTGTTATTAAGTTCTCTGGGGATTTCAGCTCATTTACTACTTTTTTTTAGTTAAATTGAGCCGAAGTAGGATGGGGTCTCCGATAGGGTGGTTAGGAAATCCAGAAACACTTTTCGTTCCCCTTTAAAGATCGATACTGATAATATAATCGGTTTTTAAATATCAGAAAATCGGCATGCCATGTGATTAGGATACCAGTTGAAGATTGCAGAATAAAAACTGTGTCATGCTAGTTCATACGGAGAGAGGTGCCAGAAACTTTTTACGAGAGTTTTGTGATGGACGGTTTTTGCGAGCGTGCGGGCGATGATTTGGTTGCAAGGGAATCTCAGACTATAGCTTCGTGCAATGGAAAAATATAAACTGGTATCACCGTAATGTGTGGGAAGTACTAAGTCAATCAACTTGACTCATTTTTTGTTAGTTCCCACACCGGTAGGTGTAGGCTGTCCATCGACCTGTGAAAGAGAAGCCTAGCCTCAGCCTTTTTGAGATCAATCCGAACATTGCGTTGCCCATTACGAAAAAAATAAGGGACTTAAAGTTTTGTGATGTATACATACGTTTATTTCTTTTGATCGTTCTGGATCGTGTAACGTGGAAACTAGTAGATTGATTTTAATGGATTTCTTAAGCAGTATTACCACCATGACGAGGATGGTAAACGTTTATCATTTTTAGAAATGGTGTCAGTGGCGGCGCAGCAATAGTAAAAAAACTAAAAATATAAAAACAGCTCACACTTCGTTTTTAGATATTTTACGGGGTCATATTTTCTACTTTTATTTGGCTGGGGGTGAAATTGAGATGGTTGAGGTTGGCGGGTTGTAAAACCGAAAAATTTGTAGTATTCATTATAAGCTGTCCACTGACCTATGAAAGAAAGACCTAGCGGCATAATACACTTTTTAAGTCCATCCTAACATTTCCATACCTATAATAGATGTAAGCATTCGAGTTTTGCTTTAGATCGATCTGTATTGTGTAATGTGGAAACTATTGAATTGATTTTAGTGAAGTTTCCACACAGTATTTATTGTTACTTTGGTGAGGATGCAACACGCTTATGGTTTTAGAAGTCGTGTTAGTGGCCGCGCAGCAATAATAAAAAAACCGAGAAACAAACTAAAAATATAAAAAAGCCCAGACTTTGCTCTTAAGCATTTTAGGGGTGCCCGATCAGTTTATATTTCTTTTTGGTGGGGTGAAATGTGGGTGGTTGGGGCTTTAAGGGTCGTAAGAGAGGAAAATTTGTTGTATTTATAACAGGCTGTCCATTGACCTGTAAAAGAAAGACCTAGCGGAACAACTTCCTTTTTTTATGGGCAGGTGAGCGATGATTTGGTTACAAGGGTATCTCAGACTATAGCTTCATGTCATAGGAAAATAATAAACTGTTATCACCTTAATGTGTGGGTAGTGCCAAGTCAACCTACTTAATTTTTCTTTCAAAGAGATATCTATCCATTAAAAACACTGCAGGGTTGATGCTTACCTCAGCAACCCTTGAGTTGATGGTAAACCACTGTGAATGCTCAAGTTCAGTCGACTAGATATTTGATTCAAAAGCTTGAATTCAGATCTCTGTTGGTTTATGAATTTTTTGAGAGATTCTAGTACCTAGTACCTATGCAATTACTCTACCCTCCTGCACGTGTGTGAAAGAAATCGTTTCTTTCGTGTAACGACGTGTGTGAAATTTGCTACAGCTACTGGATATACCCATGATATAGGTGCCTCTTATATTCTTCAAGTATTTCCAACATAATTCCATAAAAGTTCTGCTCTGAGGTATACCTAAAATCGTGTTTGTACATTTCAAAATAAATACAGAGATAAAAGTACAACATGTAAATTTTTCTTGCTCAAGACGGTTTCTGGTGACTGCCGTGTAATTTAAGTTGTAGCAGTTTTCTACAAACAGGCCGTCCTACATCGGGATTCCATCAGCCTGAAGTGCTTTGTAAATACACTGTGGGTGCACTGCAGTTAACTAAATGAAAGATTTATCTCCAGTAGTACAGAATAATTAGTTTAGAGTTAGTGTGAAGCCAAAGAGCCGTTTCTAAGATGGGAAACAATTTAGATGGGCATTAGTTAAGTACAAATGTACATAAAATAAATCTAAATGTTCTCACTAATGAATCTGTATCAATGTAAATTATGATAATTGATCTAATCCATATTATAGTTTAGATTCCACAATGGGCTAGTATGACATATAAATGCACGGTTATACGGCTCGGTTCTTGACGTATGAAGAACGACCGTCTTAGTATGAGAGGCAGCAATCGCGCGGGTGCATCTGATAAGATCGGCGAGCGGCGGAACTATAGAGGATTAAAATATAAGAACCCGTATAACCCATCTAAGCACGGTAGCTGAAAATTAAACAAACTTTATCATTTTACTGATTTTCTTTGAACAAACTCAAAGTAATGACCATCTATAATATAAGTTTATGCATATATGTACACGTGTATGCCATTTACACAGCTACATACTGTTATAGCGTATTATTACAAAACTGTCGTTATTCTATCGAGATCTTTTCCCTATCGCAGAGTTTGAGTTTATAAAAAATATCTATAAACAACCCACTGCAGGTCCAGTAGGTTTAAGAAAAAGTAATATCTAATTTTTATACGTAACAGCCACTATTTCAATTGTTATTTATGTTTTACCCAATAATCCACAGCTTGGTAGTAGAATGTGTTTCACCCCCTGGCTATTCTTACACTTAAGATAATATGTTCTATAAATTTTTTAGCTTCTTGGATAGTTTTCCTACCCTTAATTGTGGAAACGTTTTCACTGCACGCAAAACGTTTGGGTGTTGTACATACTGGTAAAGAAATACGGTAAAACAGCGTTTTGTATTCTTTTCCTTATTATAAGGTAATTTTTACTGAAGTGGATGAATGAAGAAATGAATCGTTAAGGGCTCTACACTCGGGCTGCGGCGACTAACGAAGGAATGAAAGCAAAGTATCGATCTCCCGCTATTTCGTTTTCTCTATTATTGTTCGTGAACTTGGATCTGCTCGGATACTGTTGGTGTTGTACAGGTAGATAGCTCCCAAAACAAACCAGTGACGTTATAGTTACTTAGTAACTCAGTTTTCGTTTAATCATCTGATCGGCCGCCGTCTATATTGTCGTCAGCGGCGTCGTTTAGGTTCATTTGCGGATTATCGTTATTGGTAGGGGGGGGGGGGGGTAGCGTTAAATTTTCATGATGATTATACTGAGGCTGGATTTTTTTAGTGTAGACCTTCTTGATGTTGATGAGAAAGAATGTCTATGTTAGCTGGCGCGACTCCGTGACCTAAGATTTTTACAGCCCGAGTAAGCTGCCAAAAAACTTTTCGGGGTGTTTTACTGCAGTTGATGAAATTTTCAGTACGAAAAAATATCAGCTGCAAAGTTTCTGCGACTTCACAACGTTAGCTGTGTGCATGATCATATAGGGGGTGTATCTAGGATATGTGGGTGGACCATACTGCCGTCACACAGTGCGACGAGCTGTGATAAAAATTCAAAAATGCAAGTAGGCTTTGGACGATTTCTGTCAGTGGAGTATGACAACTAGTAAGTGTAACAATAAGTAGAAGCTAATTTTATTTGGTCAGAACAATTTGATGTTGAAGAGCGGAGCATAAAGTTGATACCTCTATAGGTACACAAAACAAAGCAATTATATTTACGTGGAATTTAGCTAACTTTAATAGTTCTTATTTCAATTTTGCGTGTCGTTTCATCAAACTTTATGATGGAAGTTGAACATGAAGGTAAGTGGTTATGTACGCTTTTCCATATTTTTGTTTTCGTATGCATGAAGATGCGTATGTAGTATTTTTAAATAAACAAGTGGAAGTAGCAAATCATAATTTGTGATATCACCATTTATACAGATTTTTCATAAATACATCGAAAACCATAGCTGAGGTTTTTCAACTAAATTAAAGCATCATCATTCAAGTAGCTGCTACTACATTTGGTTTTTGCAGAAACCTGCAGATCTGAGTGATATATATGTTTTTGCAGATTTGGTCACCATTACGAATGCCGATCTTTTTGAGACATGGGTATCTATTGGCAAGCAAAAGAACGAGGTAGTTGCAAGTAATATTACATTTTTGCTAGGGATAGATACTAATGAATGCCCAGCGTCTATTGAAATAGAAATCAATACAATAACTCAATTTTTTTGCCTCACAGTTAAAAACAAATGGGAAAAGTGTGCCAGAATGCGATCGACCTTCCTCAAGAAAAATGAAGCCTGGTTGAAGCAAAATTTTACCGTTCCAAATACCATTAGATTATTCCTTTTAAAAAATCAGAAGGTCATTCTAAAGCACCTCGAGGAAGACCAAAAAAAATTTTGAGGACAGTACCACTCAAACGAAAAAGAAAAAGGTAAAAGAATTGCTTGAAAACTGGAGCCCAGATGAGCTCAACTTTGCAGCAAAAATGTCTACGAACCAGACAGGACCATCGACAAGTAATGAAAAATGTTTGTCTGTACAGCAAGCTTTGGCCCTCTACCTGGATCTAGACCGTTCGGAAAATAAGTACCTCATTCTAACTAGCACCTTAAATGCCTTACATCCTGGATTGCTCCCAAGTCTTTATAAATTGAGACAGTATAAAAAACTATCATACCCAACAACATAGAAACTACTGAACTTTCGGCAGAAGTTCAATTGCAAGATTTGTTAAATACAACGACCAAAAGTATTATGGAAACCGTCCAGCCAGATACCCTTGAGAATGCATCAAATTGTTTAACTTTGACGTCTAAATGGGGGTTTGATGGAAGCAGCGGTCATAGCCTGTATAAGCAAAAATTCACCGACACAGAAAGTACAGATGAATTTTTAATGTTAACAGCTTTTGTGCCTCTGAGGCTCATTAATAACAGTGACGGAAAGGAAGTTTGGAAAAATCCAAGGCCATCATCCACGATGTTTTGTAGGCCCGTTAGATTTCAATATATTAAAGAATGCAGAGATGTTGTAAGAGCAGAAGAACAAAGAGTTACTTTAGATATCGAAAAATTACGACAATTCAGGGTGAATCAGAATGGACGAGAAATATTTGTAAAGTATGAGATGCTTTTCACGATGCTTGATGGAAGTGCCATTAGTACACTATCTGGAACTAATGCGAATCAAAACTGTTTCATTTGTGGGGCTACTCCTAAGATAATGAATCAAATAGATGTTACAGAAGAAAGTATACGTACGGAGAATTACAAATATGGACTATCTTCATTGCATTGTTGGATTAGAAGTTTTGAGACGCTTTTGCATATCAGCTACAAACTGCTATTCAAGTCGTGGCAAGTTAGGGGTGAAGAAAATAAAGCAGAGCTTTTATTACGGAAACGAGAAGTTCAAAAAAATTTTAGAATCAAAATGGGGTTGCTGATAGATGTACCAAAACCTGGATATGGCACAACAAACGATGGAAACACCGCTAGGCGGTTTTTCGATGAACCAAAACTTAGTTCCGAAATAACTGGAATCAATGAGCAATTAATTTCAAAATTGGGTTTGGTTTTAAGAATCATAGCGAGTGGCAAAAAGATTAATATAGATAAATTTGACCTTTTAATAAAACAGACAAGAGACCTCTACCTAGAGTATTATAGTTGGTACTATATGCCAAGTACTTTACATAAATTACTTGTACATGGGAAAGATATTATTTCAAATTTTGATCTCCCAATAGGAAATCTGTCTGAAGAAGCCTTAGAGGCAAGACATAAAGAAATTAGGAAAAACCGTCTAGGTCATGCTAGAAAAACATCAAGAGTTAACTGTAATCAAGATTTAATGAATGCTTTATTGTTAACTTCAGACCCATTAATATCAAGCTTACGCAAAACTACCTCAAAAATAACTCGAAGGTCAGATGATATAGCGTTTTATTTAGATAACTCTGAAATACCCAGAAAACACTCATTGGAGCATATAGAGGTATCTTCAGACAGCGAATTCTAGAATTTAGGTTTCATTTTATGGATTATTTTATAGATTAATTAATAGTATTACTGTATGAAACTTCTTCAATTTTGTTGTTGTCGTTTTGTTGTTCCTTGTTTCACCCTGTATCCTGAATAATTGAGAATAATAAATAATGTTGTGCCTAAAACTGAGGGTAATACTTTTTATGTATATCTACCATTTGTTAACATTCGAATTTATTTACACGATACCTTTGAATAAAACCTAGCGAAACAATAACTTATTGTCTACATGATACTGTTTCACCCTGTATACCCTGTATACTAAATATACATAGCTATGTATATATAGGATGAACTTATGCTTTACACTATTATATAGTAATAGAAAACAAAAAAAAAATGTTCTAAAACATTTAATTACAAAGTTATTATTTTTTATTGCAATATCCATATACTCATCGCACTGTGCGTCATAAGGAATACAGCGGTATGTCCCGAACTAGGCAAATCGAAAAATTCGATATTAAAGTTTTTCCGTTGGTTCTTGCCATGTAGACATAAGATCTGAGATTTTAACACACCGTTAGGTAACCTCTGATCATATTTACCTACAGCTCAAGCACTTTCCTCGTAGATGCTTTTTTTTCGACAAAATGCGACATACCGCATATTATCTTAGCAGAACCTTAGTGATATACTAAGAGTAAACGCAGTAAGTTATATGAGAGGAGTTACCGCGTTTATTCTTAGTATACAATATGAAATGTCGCAAGAAGCAAGTAGCAAATACTTGAACGCCATAAATGTACAGCTATTGAATAGCGCAGTAAAATATTATTTAACACATATTTTTATGTCAGTCTGATGACGCCTTTCTATGATTAGAGGTGAAACGTATCAGTCTCTGGTAAATACGTCTTTATTTATTGTTTCATATGACCTTTTCATGTATGTCTTACTTTGTGCTATAACAATAAACCAAATAAACTACAGTTAACTTATAATACTTTTATTTTTATTTTGCACGAACATTTTACGACGCTTTATTCATCCTCACATTCAGGTAGATTCTTCCAAAAGTCTTTTCTGTTCTCTGGAATTATGCGACTCAGTGACTTATTTAGTGCTTCTCTCTTATTTTTTGGAAAACCGCTGGGCTCTAGTGGTTAACCAAAGGGGTATTAGTCCACTTTTTCTCATGCCTTTTCTGCATAAAAGATCCGGTGTCTTGAATTCTTCCTCAGAACCAAATGAGGTTTTATATTTTTGAACAAAAGATTCGCGAAACCTGTTTACTTCAGGTTCACATTTAAAGCTAGAGTCACGTACTGCTGACACAAAATCTTCGAAGTCATATGTTTTAACCTGTCTCTTCGAAGGTACCTCTACTTGATGGTGAAAGCTGTCTGCGGCTATGAAGCTGTGTCCGGGTTCGAAGTAGTTGACAAGAATTTCATTGGCTAAGATTTCATCAGAATTGACCATTCTTACTAGAAATCAGAGAAATCAAACCATAACTAAAAATTCAACAATAATACACAGCCGACTGCAATGCCGTACGTAAACGTTGGAATAAGCAAACGCTAGGAGACAAGACGGTAACACTGTAATAGACAAAAACGCGGTATATTCAACTGGTTCTTCCAATTATACCGCGTTTGATATTAGCGCGCTAAAGATACCTCATTTATCCTTGAGTACTTCCCATTTTTATACATATTGCAAATATTAATACACTGAGAGAAAACTTTAATTGCTACGATTAAAATTTTAATCACCGCTATTAAATTTTGCATCAAAATACGCGACAATTAAACTGTTTAGTTGCTGTAATTGAATAGTGAATTCTGTTTAGAATTAATTTTGGTAGCGACCAATATCACCTCAGCGGGTGGCAGAAAAATGTCACTGTGACTGTAGCTTAGTTTAATTGTTACAATTGAACTACGAGTCCAAGGTTATTAACTTGTTTAATAACCCAAATTAAAGAGGATTATTTATTGCGGTCACCTTATTTATTTGTAACATTCTTTTTGTCATTGGACTACAGATAATGAATTAAGCTGCTATAATGGAAAACTTCAATACCAATACTGATTTTTTTTTCAATTAAATACGGGAAATTTCTGTACTCCATTAGAGGGATCAAAAAAAGCAGGTAGAATCAAAATAATCTCTATTCCAGTGAAAATAATTAAATTATAACAAAAATTAAAATCTTGAGTTTATCATAAAAGAAGTTATTATTGCACATAAAACGTCTATCACACCTACGAACACATAATCTTATTGGGAAGTTGTTACATATTTTGATCTTACAGCAAAGTTGCCGGAAATGGATTCGTGTACTCCAAAGCCATATTTTACCATGTAGGTACCTATTCTATTACACACACACAAGGACATAAGCACGCATAAAACTTATCGGAATACAAAATAGTATGTGATAGTAAAACTGAACAGCGAATACACCTCACACCTGTAACCGTGCTATAACCACTAACTGAAATGTAAAACAACAGTGAAGAGATCTGGTGAGAAGTTAAAACTCAAATGGCGGAATGACCAAAAGATATCTAATCTAAAGTTCTAAAGGGAGCATCTATCTCTATCGCACTAGCTTGCCCTCTAGAAGAAAAGAGATGGAGTATGGTAAACATCCCCCCACCTCGGGAAACGACCGCTATGCGTATTTTGTGACTTATCACATCTGTAATATCCTTTAGCTCTTGGAATTAAAATGTTTAATTGAAAATTCCAGTACTTCAACCAGTTTACTTGTCATTGTATCCTGAAGCGTCTACGATAGGAATGACAGTTGACACTGATTTATTTTTACAGTAACTCTCATTAATCATTATTATTAAAGTCTTTAATTGAAAGTAGTGGTACTTAAACCAGTTTGATTGATTGTTACAATAATATGCGTTTTCTATGACAAAATCGAAGAATATTAGAATTCAACTTTATGACTGACTATGGAGCTACATTTCAGAAACAGCATGCAACTTTGATATAGGCTATTAAAAATGTACCAGTTAAACGCTTTATCAGGGCTGGTTTTCTCAGTGTACCCTGTTTTTGACACTAATATGAAACTTACGACATTTTAGGTTGGTAGACACCTAAAGAAACGTGTTACAAGTAAGTAGATGCCCTTAACTGAAAGACACATTTTTCTCGACATACCGCGTTTATCCTTATGACGGCAACATATAGCTACTTCCCTATTTGAGATAGGAAGAAATGTCTCAAACAAAAAATGTAGAGGGCAACAAAATCTACGTTACAAAAATATTTACCTTATTTACCAATAAATGTGTGACTTATCAAAGAAAGAGACAATTTTTTTAAACAGACTGGTTTGTATATTATTACATATTTGAATTTCTTGGTCTATTATAGTTTAAATTTATGTATCACACATTTGTGATACTTAAAATAAACTATTTAGCGCAAGTTACCATTTTTGATGTAAGTAAATGTAAAAAAAATGAATATCGCATTCTGTATGAAACTTGGAAGGCTGTGACTTTGTGGTGTGACTAAGCACGCAACTCTGATATGCAACACATTTATTAGCCACCCTATATAACGATAAACATTTACATAATATAGATTTTATTACCCACTACATTTTTTGCATGAGAGTTTTTTTTCCTATATGAAATAGGGAAGTAACTATCGCCCACTCACACAGCAAACGTATTTTTTGAAATCAAAATTTCATCTATCCGCAAATTTTCAACTAACCCAAATTTTCTTTTGCGACTTACGCAGGCTGTAAAAGTCGTACGTCACGTAGTCACGCCAACTAACACAGACATTTTTTCTCATTAACATAAAAAAAGCCTACACTAAAAAATTCAGCCTCTGTAAAATCACCATGAAAATTTGATGATACTTCCCCTACCATATGTGATTGTTTATGTGTGGGTTATCTGTTCCGTTTTGTTTTTGATTTTTATCTAGTTTTACGCTTTAGCGAAATGTATTAGGCCACCGATGAGAGGTAATGTCAAGTAACATAATTATTTTTGCATTATACTATTATTCAAATTTTAATTGATAAAACAAGTGTTACGTCACTGACTGTAAGCAATATCATCATGTTTTCTACGTGGGTACGTCATCAATTGTGTGACTGTACTGGCCTTTTCTGAAAATTAATAATTTTACATTCAAGGGCGTAGCTAGGATTTCGTTTACGGAGGGGGGCAGACAGCGCCAGCGGTATTAATAACATCAACCGCGTAGCGAAGGGGGGTTTGGGCTAGTTTTTTAAATAAGTGTGTAAGTTAATGTCAGTAGTAGTTAATACTGACAAGGGCGAGAAGGAGACGTTATTTGTATTTGAAAGGCCTTTTTTTATTTGCTCTTCAAAATGATTATATTTTAGTCCAGAGATTGCACGGTGGTACAGAAACGTTTATTATGGAAAAGTTATTTTTTACATTAGCAGAAAATTTTGAAGTTCTTTGCAAAACCAGTTGTATAGTTCACCTGCAATTTTATCTCATTTACCAACTTTCTGTGTACACGGAAAAGTAGAAAAGAATATGTCTGCTTTCCTTAAGGTCTAGCTCCCTAAGGTTTTCTCTTGTCACATCTTTGTTCTACCACCATAGTTCGGCTTCGCTATTGAAAGCGTCCAACAGGTGGTATTGGCAAAAAAATTGTGATTTCTGTTTAATGTCAATCAGTAACATATTCCACATTACACTGGTATGTAGTAACATCAAACCAAAAGCAGGCAAACATTTATCAGCAAAACGCTGCTCCATTATGGATATAAGATATAGACAAAGAAGAAAAACTGATTGCTTCCAATTCTAAACATCTCCTGGAGACTCAGACCGGTAGTTGGAGCGATGTTACAGAACTTGTAAATGAGTTGTAATGGCAGTTTGCAGTTCCGGCTGAACCAAACTATGATGATCCCTTATGATAGATGTGTTATTCTTTTGATATTACTTATGCATGTGTCCATGCCGATAGTCTCAGAGTGTAACGCATTAACAACAGGTTCTAATATGCCTGAACCTTTGGTTATCAATCCAACGCATATAGGTATGAACTCACACAAGGTTAATCCTCCCCTCAACTGATGTCTATAGAATTTCTAGCTACATTTTTCGAATCGATCGGACTGTGGTTACCCATAGTCTGCCATAGATGGCAGCTGGCCCCCTCCCCAGCCCGTACCTGGCTACGCTCTTGTCTACATTCCCTTTACTTTCTGAAATACGAAATAAACTGCATTTAAGCGATTTTTGTATGTTTTCCAGATCCAGTCTCAGGATGCGCTGATCCACTACCCGCTAGAGTACCATCACCACGGCCTGACCTCCTCCACGCTGGGGCTGCGGTTCGTACTAAGCAGTCACCATTTCAGGGGCGGATCAATGAGGGTCAAGTGCGTTGCATCCATCGCGCCCACGCTGTATAGGGGAGATAAGGAGAGTGTACTGCAGACGCACAGCATGCCCATTAAGGATATGAGGGAGGCATTGCTATTAGGTGAGACATTGTTTACAATAGATCAGTTTAGCAAGAAGATCTAACTTTTTTTGTTATTACCACATTCACGTGGCTTCATCTAAGAGGACGGATTTAAATATATAATGTGTCTTGTCATCGGTGTCGGAGCCCTTAGGGGGGTAATGAAATAGGTACATTATTTTTTATCGACAAATCACCCATCCCCCCACAAGTAGTTCTTCCCCCGCCATAATAAAATGGCAGCGATTTTGTTTTTTTTAATCGAAGCATGAGTGCTGTACAAATTTCATTTTGAAAAATTGTTTAAAGAAAATAATTACGTAATTTTTTGCGTTTTTTACGATTCCAGTTTTTTCAAAAAATCTAAGCTGTTAACCCAAACTTTATTTCTGTATTTATTTCTAAGCGATTGTACATGAAGCGTCCTAAAAAATTAGCTGTACATCTTAGCCCTAAGTAAAGTAACTTAGAAGCTATAGTGGTTTGAATATGACCCTTCATTGTCTAATCCGGTAGTTGCGGAGGCAATACGACAAAATACTTGGTGGCCACGACATTTCGTCATCGCTGTGTCATCCGATAATTAACTTACGACTTGAATAATTTTGCACATAAGCTCCTCCTTTCATTGTACTCCACAAGAAAAAATCAAGTGGGGTCAAGTCCGGTGAAGCGGATTCTCCAGCTGGACGGAGCTCCGGCACATTTCGCTACAAATGTACGAAGCCCTTTAATTGAATGATATTCGCCGTGGATTGAACACGGTGGAACAATCGCTTGGCCACCCCGTTCACCGGATTTTACCACACTTGATTTTTTTTTGAGGGGTATAATGAAACAGGAAGTTTATATCGACGTGCTAAGTACACGTGAGGAGCTTATTTGCAAAATTATTCAAGTCGGAAATGAATTACGGAATGACAAAGCGATAATCAGTCGCTATACCCAACTAGTCTCAGTAAGAGCAACAGCACGTTTGCAACAAAAAGGAGGACATAGCTTCTAAAGTACTCAGGGCTAACATGTACAGCTATTTAAAAAGAACGTCATCCACCATCGCTTAGAAATAAAAAAATGTAGGCTAGCAGCTTAGATTTCTTCAAAAAACTAAAATTTTAGAAAAAATGCAAAAAATTGTATTTTTTTAACAATGTTTTTGCCCTGATATGAAATGAGATCTGGAAAATGTTTATCATCAGTGTACGGTCTACATGTTTCACTATCAAATGAGACTTATCTTGTGTTTGTAGAGCCTCTACGTAGTTAGCTATGGCTAAGTAAGTACAATACTCGCGCATCAAATAAACAAAATACAAAATGGCTGCCATTTTATTATGGTGGGAGAAAAACTACTTATGCCCTTAAAGGCTGCGACACCGATAACCGGATACATTGTATAAAATACATCATATATAATGTAGGAAGTTCTCACAGAACGATTAATATAATCACTATTTTCCAATAATCCCGGTATATCCTGCGACCGATGGTCTCCCAAGCTTGTGCTTCTACCTCAGCATTCCAAATAGTTGTTTGATATGCTGTGCTCTGAGATATGCCCCATAGATCGGAGCAACTGGAGAACACCATTTGACACCTCCGACAGTAGTTGGTATGCTGAGCAGCAGAACGATGTATACTAAAATAGTTGCAACTATATTATTTATCCCGAACCAGTCATGAACGGTACCACCATTTTGTACCTAGCTCACTAGCTGACAAAGTCGTAGTATGACAGGATATTACATCTGACCTAAATGTTAATTTCCTTATCTTTCTATATTTGTAGTGGAGTTTCGAAGGAGTGTGAGCTCGGACTTTTTTCTGCCTTTCGATTATTTTTTTAATGATCCTTCGGCTCGAAGGCTAGAGCTTCACCGACACTCTGTATATACTGATAAACAACTTCATTAGCACAGCTTAGCTATATTAGTTGTACATTAACAAAAGCTTAATATATTATATTTTTGATTATAACTCACACTTAAGATTACTCAGCCTATGACAAAAAAATACTTCAAACAATTCATTATAAATAAATAGTTTCTAGCTTACCGTGAAGTTCAACCATCAATGCATCCCTTCCATTTATTAAATTACATTTAGATACATCCATTGAATGATAGTAAATGTTTAAACAATTCTTTGTGACAGATGAATTGCATATCTCGTAAACTAACAAAAGGAATTTTTCCACACTTTAAAGACTTATAGTTGCCTGATTTTCCAGGTATTATATACTATTCATACTAATTGTATTAAAATTTGTTATCATAAAGTTATTATAGGACTATAGGACCCTAACACCAAAACTGCTCCACTATCTGTAATAAATTTTAACATGAAAACATGAATTATTTAATCACAGACTGGGTTACTATTACATCCTTACGCTATTCTTTTCTACAGTGAAACAAAGCAAAAATCTGTAACCCTTTTATCAGGCGTTTTCCGTGACTAACAATTAATTTGCACCAACTGTTAATTGCGAATGCACAAATTAATATCTTTCCGGGGCCCCAGGTTACAGGCGTGGCGCGCGCTGGTTGGTGAACGAAGATTTACGAATTGTCCAGTTATCCCTTGTGCGTCTGCAGACTACGTTTATGTCAACCTACAAAGCATGATTGATACTAAACATGTAGGGAGCGCACTTGCGAACGATGTCTATCTCCTAGATCACGCGAAAATAATCGCAACTATTTGAGACACCCTGCACAAAGTAGTGCGAATACTCGCGTATTGTGAATTTACAACTCACTAAAGTACAAAATGATATCCATCTGTATAATAGTACAGAAGGGAAATAGGAGTCCGAGGTGTATATGCCCAGCAAACTGCAGGTGTTGGTGATAAGTTGGTGCTCTATTTCCTGCGAGAAAACTAGTCTTTCCTTATAATATTAGTGGCATTCCTTACAATTTAGCTACCTAATGTGACTTTATTTATGTTACTTATGTTATGCATTTAACTTTATACACGTTTTGCAAGCTGGGACCTGGAATGCTGATATAAACACATGGGATGCAGATAACCGATAGTACCTGACAGGTTGAAGAGAGAAAACAATATCCCATACCCCCCACTAACCCAATTCCATTCTTTAGAATATGCGTTCCACAGTGTTACCAGGTGTGGCGATTTTTCGCCAATGCTCGAGTGTTAGCTAACAAAAACGGTATCAGGACGACTGGCGACTTTGGTGGCGCAAAACATACAGTGAGTTGCGACTTTTGGGTATTTCTGACTTCCATGTCATTGGTTTCCCCTCAAAAATAAGGATTAGCTACATGAGGCGGCAATATTTCCAGTTGTTTTACAATTGACACATTGACCATAGTGAGAAAGAAGGCAAACAAGTAAAGTTGCTTGACTTTCGTTATGGCTATTGGGCATTATTTACCTATTTCTTATTACTGCGCATGCTCAAAATAACGATTGTTATTTCTAGTGATCCAAAAATACCTCAGTGCCTTAGAAAGACATCATTTGGAAAGCTGGAATTGATTCGCATTTAGCAAATGACCATTAGGAGTTTTAAAATAAATTGATCTCACCGGGAAGTAGTTTTAATTCCAATCAGATAGAGGGTCCATACTGAAATCTCTTTTGGGTGCTACAACGCAACAACGCCCCACGTAATTTGGGAAAAATTCATATTTGAATTAATGGGGATGGTCTATTATGTAATTTTAAAAAAGAAAAATAGCGAGAGAAGCATGTTTTTTGAAAAAAATAATAAAAAAAACCGTTATTTTACCATACTTTTCACAAACATATCCACACAGAACAATACACGAGAACCCGCTTGACAGATTCGTAAGTCATCTAAGTGTCACAAAGATGCAGTGTTGCCAGCAAGCAGCAGTTATCAGTTAATGTACTTCACGAAATTGTGCAATTGCATTTTTTTAGGTTAGTGAAAGACATGGAAAATTCATTCAATGTGTTTTGAGAAAGATGAAAATAAATCATTTTGGGACTTTTATACACAAATGTTGAAAAGGGATTAAGTTTGACCTGATTTTGTTTTAGCAGAAACTGAAATGGAGGTTGAAAGTGGTATCGTTATACTTACTAGGTTGGGTGAAATATAAAAGATATCTAAATTTAGGCTATTTTAGGTTCAATTAGGATTGTACCAGGTGGTTACGGGGGGGCCTGGGGGGGCTCGGCCCCCCCAGAGGTTACTGATATCAAACATGTTGAAAAATCTAACCAATCTCACCTCAGGTAAGATTGTCACCTGTTCGGCTTTTAGTGGCAACGGTCCAACGTCAGTCGCACGTTTCAAAGATTTATTGGAGCTGATGTCGGCCAAATATAACAATAAAGCTTAATCACAAACAATTTTAAAGCCACCGATTTTACATAAAAAGCTGATATACAAACTAAATAAAACAAGCAATAATACATAATACCTACTTAAACATAAACATCAGCTAGAAAGAAAGGAACATTTGAAATAAGATATCTTTAAATTTAGATAGTTAAAAATGTAGAACGATACACGATTTTTTGTTATCCTTGTACAGGAGCCGTGCTAATCTTCTCTGTAGCGTTTCAGTCTTAGTATAGTCGCTTTCGAAGCGACGTTAAATATGGAGCAAATGTTGGCAACACCGCATCTATTATCATCTGTCAAGCAGTACCTCACTTCTAAAATTGTATAGTTCTGTGTGCATGCCTTACTGAAATATATTGAAAATACAGTTTTTCCAATTTTTTTCCAAAGAACGTGCTCCTTTCGCAATTTTTATTGCTTTAAATCACATAACAGACCATCCTCTTTACCTTGATAACAAAATTTTCTGAAATCGCGTGGGGCGCCGTTGCGCAATAGACCCCTCTTTTGTAAGTAATAAAACAAATACGTAGTAATGTTATGTATTTTCAACCCATTGCCACCAATACCTTCATGGTCTGGTACCGAACTAACATGTACAGCGCCGCGTGAAGCTAGTAAGCTGAGAGTGTTGAAATAGTGGCATACCAGTTTTGATGTAATCTCTTCCAGGAGTCCAAGGCCTCATAAGCGGTCTAGGTGTCCGAGAGGATCACAATAGTTCTTAGTTTCTTCAAAAAAATATGAGCTTGAGCACAGGTCAATCGTAGGATAATTTCAGTTTGACATTATAGTCACAGAATGTCATACTGGTTTCGGTTTTCACAATTTTGGATTGGCGATGTCTGGCGATTTTCATACGAGGGGTAGGTGTCTCTCTCTAACTGACGACTTTGCCCGTATGTACCTTCTATGTTAGTTGCACTGAAGATTTCGCAGCCCTGATCCAACTCTGCCAGTCGTGTATAATTATGCACCCATTATTTTGATTGATGACACAAAATCAAATTTCGCTATACCCAAGTAACATACTATCGGTATAGAAATCCTGGATAGAGATTCAATACCGTGAATCACATTATCATACAGTGACATCTCCCTCAGTCCATCATTTCCTCAGCCAGTGTATTGTAAGCATTGCCAGGAAATCCGCCATTAAATTTAGTTTCCTGGATCGAATCCAGTGTACACGTATAGATTGGAAGTGAAGGGTTGAGACCGTCCCGAATTTCCGATGGTATCGTTTTCCCTGACGTTTTCAAGTGGTTCGCGATTTTACCGACTCGACTGCATTCACTTCAAGTGCTTCGGATAAACGAGCTTCTACCTACTTGCTGAATTACTGAATTATTTATATGCAGTGGTACAGTAAAGCTGAGACAAAAATATAACTCTAATATTTATTTCGCGACAGTGCTGCCAACTCTTCTGAGAAATCGGAAGACCTACTGGTTTTACGTATTTTCGACTAATATACTGTTTTTAAACCGAAGTTGTAACGGTAATCACCAATATATTGATAAAAGAATGTGCTGATGTACATTAGTTCTTTAGATAACAATTTGCTACTGTTAATTTTTTTGCTTAAGCTAAATATGTTCTCTTTTGACGACATGCGCCAGTGTTTGATACTATCTACTGAAATCTATTACCCGAACCACGACATTGGGTAATCAATGTTTGCAGTATTCAATGTTTTTTCTACAGAGATAATTTCTGAAAGTCCCGTATTAGTGTTGAATTTTGTAGTGGAACATCAAGATATTGGCAATTTTATGGGACCTCGTAGCTTCCTAAACCTTTTAAATTGTAAGATACAGGGAAGTCAATTTTTTACATTTTTTTTTTATATAGCTTGATCACATGCTTTACATATCCAGATGATAAACAAGATATAGCCGGTGCAGCTAAAATATCATAACTTTTGTTCATAATTTGTAAACTATCCCTAATTTATTACGTTTTATTTATTTCGATATATCAGACCAATGCGAGACATGGTTTTAATAAAGGAGTTTCCAGACTTTTTAAGAATACCTAAGTTTAGAAACTGAAATATGGTTTCTTTATTTTTTTGCATAAAAGGCGCCTAACATATTTCACAAACATAAACAAAAAGATATTTCTTCTCTGAAAACGTTACCTCACTGTATTAATGTAAAATGTATGACCTAATGGATTGGCTTTTCTTTCTATTTACAGGACATTACAGTAGGCTACAAAGACGTTATTGATAAATCTGCAAGTGATGTATCAATAACCGGAATTTAGTTTGTAACTATTGGTCTATGGACTGGAGCTAATTAAAAAATTTATTTCATACGATTCGTCATCATAAAGCAATTGTTTTCAGAGTTATTATTTTATTTTGCAGCTTTGTAGAAAAATGTGAATAATTTTCAAAACATCCATAACTCTGAAACGACTCATTTTTTTGATCTCTAGTCTTCAGAAATTGGTATACGTCCAGGCACTCTAAAAAATAAACAGCGGGAAGCTCTTGTGCAAATGCAATTTACAGCGAAAGTGCAATCCCTCAAACAAAGATAAATCTCTCTTTTTTCCGGATTTAAGTTTTACAGCTCAATCTTTACCGATAGAGATTTAAGTTGCTACAAAATATATTTTAGATAAAAACAACAACATGCAAAGAATGAGCTTATTGAATTAATAGGGGTATTTTGGTCAAATTCGCCCCCCCCCCCAAATGTGTTGGCAAGACATGTAAAAAACAAAGAGTGTCGGTTTTTTAGTAACCATTGATTTAAACTTGCATTGGTGTCGCTCCCACTTCGAAATCATTTTCTATATCTGCCAGTGACGGACAGTGTATCCATTAATGTTACTGTCCGAAAAATTTAAAAGTGTTGCAGACCTATCAAAGCACTTTCGTAGTGTTATGGTGTGTTTTTACGCCAAATTATAATGACGTAGTCCGTTGTCAATGAACGAAAAGAAGTGTGTTGAGGAAAACTAACATATTCGTCACTTCATTAATTCATTTTTATTCAATTATTTGCAAGAATATAACAAATAAGGACACCACTAGATAGATGAGAAGGGGTATGGGTATATATTAGACAATTATAATTTCTCACAAACTATGTATAATTTTCTCTTGTAAAGCTGTGATGATCTTTATCAGCCGTAAGATCTCACTCCTTATTATAACTACTTCTACTACTAACAACTAACAACTTCTTTACTTTTTAATCTCGATTCTATCCAAGACTGTTGATTGCGGGTGACTGCAGGAATTTGGCAATAAGCAAATATTGCGTATTATATTTACTACTACTTTGCATGATCTACGGTCTACAGTTCAATGGAATTAAAGTAAAATTATATTTTTTCTATTTTTCAGTTAGAGGCTCAACGTCGAAGCCAGGACCTTGGGGCATCTACTTCCTCCTCGTGGCAGCTGCTGTCATAAGTTTATTATTTAATGAGTAATGATCTGTATAGAATTCGCACTTGAATTATTCTATAGGAAAAACCCCAATCAACAAGTGCCTGCAGGTGAGCACACCATTAATCTGTTGCATACAGGGTTCCGTAATTGGGACAGGTTCCCATGTAATTTTCTTCGAGCAATTCGTGTACATAGTTATAAAAATACATGCATATTATATGTACACGTAACTATCTAGGAATGATGTTTAATAGATTTTTCAAACCCATAGAAATGATTCATCTTCCATCTCAAGCCAGGTTTTTTCTGTTCATACCATTAACTAACGGCGACGGCGCGAAGTTACAATAATTCGAAAAAGCCATACTTTTCATATGAATGGAGCGATATAGGGTTTTAGAGAAGTTTGTCTTTAACTAGATAAAATATTTAAGTTTCTGGCACAAAATCATCTTTTAAGGGTTGCTAAGTATCTAGGTCTCCAAGAAATTTTGAATGAAAATGAGTTGGTTGGTTTTGGTAATCTTTGGCAGCTAGCCAAGTACCGTCAACAGATTAAGTAATCCAAATTGTAAATCCGACAACATTGGATTCACATCCGAGAGCACACTGGCAAACAAGCAAGCCGCCAGAAACATAAACAACTTTACAAAATACAGGGTATTATGCGGTACTTATACTAATTTTATATTGTATACAACAGCTTAATGTGCAGCGATACATAAAAGACGTATCGGGATACTAAGGACAGTCTACAGCGCCATTTAAACGGAGGAAAGCAGCATCAAATTTGTATATGCTAAAAGAGTCGTTATAAATGAACTTCTCAAACTTCACTGCCATATTAGGAAGTTTTTTATGAATGGAGAAAAATATTGGGCTTCCCGCTCTATCGCTGTCATCACCGCTCCAATTTCACCCAGTGAAGCGGCTACTTTTTGCGCTGTTTTTAGAATGACTACAGAAATATCATCGGAAATTAGTGACACATAATTTTAACATAAACTAAAACAGAAAATCAGAAAATTGGGAAATATCTGTATATCCCTTTTTAATTTTGTCAATAGTAACTAATACGCAATGAATTTGATGAAATTGTACCGTTGGTATCCAAAGTAATCTGTAGTTTTTCAACTATCAGGTCAGGTTTAAGAAGAAAGAAGTCTAATATTCATCTAATTAGAGACCTGTAGAATGTCAAACAGACCTGCTCCCCATTTCCAATTGCTAGAGGCTTTCAAAATATTGATTTTATTTTCGCCTCTTCTGATCAGATAAGTAATGTGTGGTCAGTGCCTGTAATCTGTAAACTAAGCTAGCTTGTTTGCTTGGTCTCCAGACACCTTACTCATATACTCATCGTAATGAAGACGCCATATACAGACTTGTCCAGTAACCTGTGATTATTTGTTACACATATAATAGTCTCCTAAGATATAGGGTAAAATTGGGATGGGTGTTATGGAGGTTGGTAATTCGAAATATTTGCTATTACCGAGAATGTGTGGGAAGCCAAGCCACTTGAAGCTGTTTTCTTCTGAAGGGGATTTGTACCTGAAAATACCATATTTTCTTGGAAAGTTTATAATTTCCTAAAAACCATTTCACCTCATGGTTGAAAAATATTAGTGCTTATTTTGCATATAACAAGCTATAGTTTTGGCAAACCTACTTGCAATTGGCCCAAAAAGACGTTTTCGTAATTTTCATAGAAAATTTCTGGTTGTGATGAAAAATGGTAAAGGTTTTTGTATACCTTTTTCGGATATTTATAGCATTCCTATTTTTTTAAGCCGATAAAAATCATGAAACATTAATATAGTCCTCTCTCTTTGATTTTTATTCTCCCCCCATCCCCAAGCCAGGTTCTTGCCTTTAGGCTCCTGTTATTTTTCAAGATTGGCTTCGCTCTTTTTATAATAATGAGCGTAGCATATAAATGCAATACAGTATTGAATTTCTGCAGATAACTTCTTGACGAAAGCATCATCGTTGAGTGTGGGCGGGAATTCGCCTTTTTAAGGAGAACCGAAGCAGCTAATCAGCCTAAGGTTATTATCATACATTTACGTTCTATCTGTATAGGTATTGGAAGACTCGATACTTCAAGAGGTGATGGAGCTTACAGTTAATAAACGAAACATAACATAACAACAAACATAACAAGGAAGTATCTCAGGTAAAAGGTTAATCATGAATCATTTCTGGTGATAATTTGATTTGTAGCTATTCCCGAAGTTCTGAAATATCATACCTTCCCAGCCCAGTTATAAAGCAGAAGCAAAGTTGTAAGACACAGTGTCGTTGGTTTTTGTAAAAGAAATTCATGAATGCTATTCCTAGATATGCGCGTGACGTATTTTTAGATAAAGCTTTATATAAGGACCCTGTCTGCAATCAGCTGCACAGCTTTTTTATTCGATGTTCCTATGGTACATTCAATGTATAAGTGGTGTGAGGTAGAGTAGAATATATTTAGACAATTCTCTCAACCTCACCAGTTTGAGATTTATCAAACCAATGCGAGTAAAGGCCATGGTTGCTGGGTAAAACATATTTCCCGCTTCTAGAAATAATCCATGTGAAACTGCTCTCAAACTAAGTTATCTAGTACATATTAGAGAAAACTATTCGGCAAAGCAGATCAAGGTGAGTCAACAAGAACATGCAATCAGTATATTGTAGGTACTGTGTGATATTGAGCCAAAGAACATAGATATCGAGGAAATGGTTCGATGAAGATATTCAGATCATGTTACGTTTTCATACAAATCGGTCTTGTATAACGTAGATATTTCACGGTTGTACTATCACATTTGTTCGTCACTTTATTTAAAAACGCCAAGAAAAACTAGAGCACATTTTTATTTGAGTCGATTTAGTATTATCGAGTCGATAACCTGAAACCTAATGCGACCCCGAAACGGTACATTTTACACCACAATTGAAGAACTTTGAAAAAATATACAAATTATTCCATTTAAAAAAAGTAGGTAAGAATTTACTTGAGTAACTTTAAACGGCGCTCTCACTGTGGAATTTGTTGGTATACAAATTAAAGTTTTTTTTAAACCGGAAGGACACACACAAAACCGGATTTTTCCCGGACTAGTTTTTTCATGCTGATTCGGAATCTGTATTTAGTTTTTCTCTAGGACCTGTAGTTTTGTCTATCTTTTGTATACGGACGGGGCTCTGCATAAGCTCTCTTCAGTGACAGTGAGCTAAAAATGACATGCTGACCTAGGAGATAAGAAGGCGAATGTCACAAAGACTATAGTCATAAAAGTATCTTGTAAAATACTATTTAGGGTGGATATCTTTTATTGGACTGTATGCAATTTTGTAAGATACCAAACAGTACAAAAACGTTAGTCAGCGAAAATTTGACACTGGTAGGGACTGCCATACAGCTGTGCTTTCTGTGGTCAGTAAATGCACCAATCACGAGCCTTTGAAATACCTTAGATTTCGACATCAGTGATCAACTGCAGATCTTCTGGCTTTCATCACACATATGTGTGTCGCTTGTCAAGGATCACGTTGTTCTCCATATCTCAAAGGCATTCGATCAGCTGTAACATATAGCACTCCTCAACAAGTTTCCCTCCGCCTGCTCATTGAACTTTGCAGCTGGTTAGCAGAGTGCTTCCCTAGTTTCACAGTCTCTGTCATGATAGATGGCTGCTCGTTTTCCCACAACATCAGTTTGGGAGTTTCTCAGGGATTACTTTTGGCACAGCTTTGCGCATGACAGTACGTTACATAAAGGCATTATAAGCAAAATTTGGAGTTTTGTAAGGCACATAACCAATACGGTTGAAGGAATTAACCTGTTGAAATCTGCTGGAGCTTTTTTTTGTACAAGAAAGCAATAAAAGCAAGAATGAATGAAGACCCAGTGGCTATTATCAAGTCCGTAAAGAAGAAACGAATGGTTAGTGCAATGGGTTATAACTAAATTATTATTGTAATGTCAACTCTATAAGCTTATACCTCACACAAGGTGTAACCTGATAGGTGGTAATATTCGTATTTTGACTAGTACAAATAAATGAATGAATAAAGGAATAGAATTATCTCTGTGGTCGATTTGTAACGCAGAAGGTTGGCAGCGGCTGCGTGTCTGTCAAGGGATCTGGAGACAACTACCTTTCGAGGGCTCGAGAATATAGTATGCCTCGAAGGCACATTACTGTCCTCAAGAGGTACCTAAGCGAGCATTCGGTTCTACTATATAATCAGGCTCTAACGATAGCTCATTCGTTGAAGCTTTTAGGAGTCCAAATTTACTAAAAACATGATCTGGACGAACACCTTCCTTCAGTTGCAACATTTGCTAGAAAGAGCACGAATGAATACCTATTCAGAAGTAAAAGGTACTTCTCACCATTTAAGTTTCTTACACTGTATAAAGCCTGGTCTGTAGTAATACTGCTCACATGCCTGGGAAGCTGATGCCTCTACTACCACGTCGATACTAAGTGCATTCCAAACAAGAGCAGTTCAACGTCCACAAACATTCCCTAAACTTTTTTATAGCAGTCGCGTTAATCTGATATTTTGCCATTGTCCTCGCGGCTGCTCATTTACAAAAAAAGATGACCGCGATTTGAACTTCACATTGTATATGCATAATATCCAAATCATATTCGTATGCGTGGTTGATATCCTTTGGCACGTAGTGTATATCTGTAAATATTGAAGTTTCTATAAAAAGGTATCACGCATCCTGGGAACATTGCATAGAATAAAAGCTGTTATATTGCTCACACGCAGGTCAAACCACAACTGTGATAAAGATCTTTTTGTAACGTAAAAGGGAACTCCGTTTTATATTTAAGCGGCGCTGTAAAAATGCTTGATAAATTGAAACTAGCCTTTAAAGAATTTAAACGCCTCTAGCCAGTAACATAAATAGAGTTGGAAATATAACCAAAGGTAAACTCGTCCATTAGCATGTCCGGCTATGTTACTGTTTCAGCTGTATAATTTATTAAAAAAAAAACAGAGAGACAGTAACATAAATTACCCAGTGTTCAGTGATATATATCCCTCTGCAATTAACACAGTTGGTTTTAAAATTACGAAGTATAGCGGTTGATTTAGAAATACAAGGACAGATTATTTTTTATTTGTTTATATTGTATATTTATTATTATATTATATATATATTGTATCACTTTAAAACTTTATGACTATCAAAATTACGATGCAAAATTATACCATTGTGTCTCAATGGGATAAACAATCACATATACTTGAATATGAACTTTACTGACATTTCAGCCATCTTTGTGGCTTTTATTAAAGTACGAAATTTGACAAAAGGAATATTTTGAATAAGTGACGTTGAATGTTGTTGTATTTAAGCACACAGCGTTATGCTTATAGCGTTGTCCAGCTTTTAACAACATGGGTTACTCATATACGGAAATTTATCTAGCTGTTGCTTCTCAAAATCATTGTCTTCCAATGGACCAAAGAGTAAAACCACCTCATAGAGATGATCAGCGTATATTGCAAGCGTATTTTGACGGAGTCTGTGATAAAATGTTGAATACGCCGAAGAATAGTAAACAATAATTTAACTAAAAAATTGATAATGTGTCCTCGAAGGACATAAAAGGCGTTAAGTTCATACCTATCTGTCAACATCCGTCTAATTAGTTTAGTTTAAATGCCTGATCTGTTACCAAGTTTATCATAATACGTAGCATGTTGTGCGGTATCTGCAATAATATTCACGATTAAAGATAACTTTAGTCTCAAAAATCACTTAGTCAAAATTCGGGATTTGACTTTGATATGCTGCATTTTTCCTAAGGTTTTAGCTAGGCAGGCGATGTCAAGTTTATGCTGCTGAATAAGGTTTACATTGCTAAACATTTTAAATTTAAAGCATTTTATGTATGGACAGAAATTTCTTCGAGAGGTAAAGTCATGCTTCTAATCAGTGATTAAGCTAGGTCTGGTGGATGGTACTACTCATTCAAAAAAATCGAGAAAGCCGCCTGAAAATTAATGCGGGAAATCAAAAAGAGCTGATGTTTGTTTTCGAATTTCGTTGTTTTAATTCTGTCCGGGTAGAAATTTGTAGCGTTTCTATTAGAATTAGAAATTTCTGGAGTGGGCAGTGCAGGGCATTGAACATAAGAGGCAGTGATTTCTTTGAGAGAACGTCTACAGAATTATGCACAGACATAATATAAACTATGTCGAGTAACTTGAATACAAGTTTATTCCTTTGCGCATCACTGGTTCGTAACCAAAAAACGCTGAAATATAAACTATGCATTACCATTTCGGTCACCTTTGTAGGATTTATCAAAGTACAAAATGTTTGACAAACATTAATTAGGACCAAGTTGCTAGTGTAGAATTTGTATTTCGACCTTGAGTCAACACACCCACTTGAGGGGTCTCAGAAATTACGTTACATGCCTATTTATAGCTACTTTCTATTAATCGGAAACAAAATCCATCCTGTGCTTTCAGAAAAATATATTTTAGTCATCAAGTATTTACTATCAACCTTTTGATGTACACCAGAGTAGCCAAAGTCATAAAATTAATACACGATTAATGTAAACAAGAAGGATTGGATGTAAAATTTGGAGTTGCCACAGTCTGGAATGAATCTAATATAAAGTATCGCTCTGCCTATATAATATATCAACATCGTATATCCTCAACTAAATACAATATTGACGAACCTCTTATGCAGAATTTATCCTACACATGGGGGATTTCTATCTTACCCAAACAGACGTGAGATGCCTCCCTTGAATTTCAACCGGCTATATTTGTTATTAGTACAGGAGAATTTTTATTTCCAGAAAAAATGTATTTCACAAATGTTTTACCTTCCACAGCTACGACTGGTTTCATGAGTATCTTGGATGTGATTTTATACTATGCAGTCATAACCAAACCACTGCATTAGCACAATCGTGACATAAAATTCTGCGGAATGTTGATACAGGAAAAATGTATTCACGGTTTCAACAATATTGGAAGATAAAAATATGTTGTCTGTATAGCTCATATTACAAAAAGTACAGATAGCTTCCTAGGTCGGTGAGTGAATAATGTGACATTGCACTACAGCCTCAAGAAAGAGACAAACTGCATCTCATTTGGAATCCAACAACAAACCATAGGTAAACCTTGAGAAACATATTGCCAACTTACTTAACTCTGTCGTGTTATAAGTTATATCTTCCTTGAGTAGCGTAGAAACTTCATATCATTTTACAATTAATAGATAATATCAGAATCAGCACTCACCGAACACGTTGGGAGTTAGGAACAGTGTAAAGTGGCCTCAAGAATACCACATTGGGAATATAATAATCATAAAAGGTTACAAAGACAATAGTAAAGAGTGTGATTAGTCAGCCGATAAATATGCTGTCGTGCAATAACTAGTCATCCATCATGAATGAAGGGCTGCAGAAGAAACAAGAAGGTTAAATGTGGCTACTGCCAGTACTCTCAGGGCACGATTAAAGCATTGATATTTCGATACCACTCGCAGATGAAATCGGAACACTTAGAAAAAAAGAGATATTCGCATTAAAAGTGTGTGCACAGCTTAACAGTACCCTCTCTAGCACACATCTAACACTTGTTGTTAATTAAAACGCTATTTACCTACGTGGCACCTCCAAGAAGTTCTTTACGCGCAAAAACAATCTGCTGCAAATGTGGCGGGACAGTAGCTGAATGTACAGAGATGTCTCTAGAGGACCCCAGACCCCAGATTCCCAGATTACGCAGTTGAGCTACTTTGAACGGGGTCGGATTGTAGGCCAATGAGAAAGAAGTGTTTCTTTTAGAGCAACCATGGGGCGTAGCGTGGCCACAGTTGTAGTGGCATAGCGAGCAAGGATCGAAGAAGGGCAAATGCGGCGAAGTAAGGGTTCTGGAACACGTAGGAGAACTACAGACTGCCAAGGTCGTCATCTACTTCGAAACAGAATGAGATCCACTCGAGCTCTTGTGACGCTTGGTACGCAGCCGTAGGCAGGCCCCTTAAAAATCGTCTGGTGTACCACAGATTGCGTGAAATGGGCTTCAGATCATAACTTCTGCATCTAGTGCTTCTGCTCACTGCAAATCATCGTCCCTAACGGTTAGATTGGTGTCAAGAGTACTGACAATGGAATGCTTATTGTCATCGGATGGCCTTCTATGACGAGTCTAGCTTGTCAGAGGGCACCTTACGGACGTTAACACGTTAGACACCTTAGAGGTGAACGCTGTGATCTACAGTTTGCCGTTGAGCGCCATATACAGCAAACTATTTGTTTGATAGTTTGAGGCGGTTCCATTTAAAGCAAGTTACCCTTACCTGTGATTCGTGGCACAATAACGGCCCAATGTTATGTGAATGAGGTGTTAGAATCAATTGCCGTTTCATATGTTTGAGGCCTCGAACAGGGCTTCTTCCAGCAAGATAATACGCGTCCTCCTATTGAAAAGGTATCGAGTAAGTCTCTACAAGGGGCTGAGGTCAGGGTGTTTCTCCACGATCACCGGACTTATCGTTAACTGAAAGGTCCTTACATTCGCGATTTACTCAATCCTCCGACCGCGCTGGACAAATGGGAAGATGCTGTATGGAGAGGTTGTGCTAGAGGAGTGCATTCGTCAATATGGAAGGTCCACACATTTTTTTATAAACTAATTTATAAACTAATTATGGCAAATGTGTCGTTCATTATTACCTTTAGTCGTGTGGCATTTCATGAACAACATACCTTTTTTGTCAGTGTTTGGATTTCACTGCGGATAGTATGTCATACCTGAATAGTATAGACGTTTATTTAGCATACATCAGCTATTTACAGGAAGACAGTAAAATTAAAACTTAACCCATGATTATACATATATGATCACTCATAAATAGTTCATCAGTCTTTTTCTAAACACAATAACATTTGGAGAACATTTCATATATAGAGGGAGTTTATTATATTCTTTCATCCCATTATCAAATACACTTCTTTTGGTTATTGTTAATTTGTTAGGTCTTATATCAACATGATGCATCTGTCGTGTGTTGTAGCTATGAACATTGCTTCGGTATTGTATATTCACATATAAATAATCTGGACTTAGACCATTAACAATTTTATAAATAAATGTAAGCGTCCGTACATTAATATAATCCTCTACAGGCTTCCAATTTAATATTTGTTGCATATTGACTATATTAGTATATACATTACAACCCAACAACAATCTCATGCATTTATTTTGTAACAATTGCATTTTATGCAAATCAGACTTATTACACATAAATAATATTGATGAACAATACTCAAAGTGAGGTTTAATAATTGTATTGTAAACAATATGTTTTGCAAATCGTGACAGATGTTTGCTAATTCTGTACAAGAAACCAATTTTTTTTTAATTTCTTTAGATATGTAGTCAACATGCTTACTAAATCGCAAATGTTCATCTATAATGACTCCCAAGTATTTAATTTCAGTTACCCGTTGTAATATTTTACCACTAATTGTAACACCAATATCAGTCTGTATAACTGACCTATTCGAAATTAGCATGTATTTTGACGTGGTAGTATTAACTACTAGCTTGTTACTATGAAACCATTTGCTTAGGTTTTCCACGGCTACATTTATTATTTTTAAGATTTGGTTCACGCCAATGAACTATTTCTTCTGGACACTAGGTATATCTGTCATTCGAGTGCTACTACTGCTAATGATAATAATAATGATAATATTTGATTTGGCTCCAGAAAAGACTGAGGCATCAATACCGCGAGGATATAGGATAAAGAGGAAGGACGTGAACTTCCAGCTTAGAGGCAAAATGATAATCCCCAGTAAGTCCGTGGGGTACTTAGGAGTCTATATGTATATACAACGAGAGGCGCTTCTCAGAACACATTAAGGAGTCAACCCAGAAGGCAGAATAGTAATGCCCTCTAGACTGATGCGGAATATTGGGGAACCCAGCAGTAGAAAAAGAGCACTTCCGAATGTTTCGTCCATTCGAGAGTTGGACCGGCTGCAAAGAAAATCACTGCTAAGGGTAGCCAGTGTCTACCGCACAGTATGCGGTAAAGCCTTGCAAGCGGTGGCAGGGATATCACCTTTGCATCTGCTAGCTGAAGAGAGGAGAGGCGAAAACATTGCGGACAACGGACCATAGAGAAGTGGCAGCAGATCTAGTCTCAAACGACGGATGTTGCGCAGTGGACAAAATGACTGATATCGTCAGTAGGAGATTGAGTGATCTGGAAGCCCAGGACTACCTGTTATTTCCTGATGTAGGCTCTAACGGTACATGACCCGTTCTGCGGATATCAGAGATCAGAAAGAGCTACCGATGACCAGTGCCGCCATTGTAGACAGCTCGACGCGACGAAAGATACGCTCTTCGAGTGTGAGAGACATACAGACGAGATGCCTTTGCAAACCGAACTGAAGGTCTGAAGGCAGATAACATGGTGAGACTGAAGCGATAATTAAACCTTAAGATCAACGTTCGACGAAGGTTCCGTGAGTGGTAGGAGGGCTTGGGGGTAAGAAAAGAGGCAACGGGTTTTAGCCGGTTGGGCCGTGGTGGGCAGACTCTCTCTCACACACTTTCGGGTGTGCGAGTGTTTTCTGTCCCTGTGATCAAGCCGATTTCCTGAGCCCTATAGTAATAATAACAATACTTGAAATAGTAGTAATTTTTGATGTGTTAGAATAAAAATATGTGTTTGTTTCTCTAATTCATCCAAACGATATAACTTGTTCTAAATTAATGTTTTTACAAATATTTATCTCTCGGGTTTTATTTCTGGCTTAGTAAAGCGCGATAGATGCTGTACTATACTTGGAATTATTTGTTAAGGTGGCCCTTGGGACCTTCACACAAAACGCGTTATTGGATGAGCTGGCGAATTATTTACTGTAATAACGACTTCCAAACCCTTGCGCCGTTCAAAAAATCAAACGAACTGTTATTAAAATATTTGTTAGTTATTCATGAATGAAGTACTGCGTATGTAACACAGTTTTCGAGTTCCTCTTTTTTCATTTTTCCATTCGTGTGGCTTGGCCAGTATAACGAAATTATTTCCTAATATAACTAGGCTATGACATGTTTTCCAACTAGTTCACGGAGCTTACGTGAAATCGCTTGAATGTTGCTGGCGTAGCGTCCTTAAATTCTTTAACGAGGTGTTATAGGTAACAGTGGATAAGAAATTGTGGCGCATGATCGAAGTTTTCATGATAGTATTGATATTACTTGGTAGCTGGAATGATACGATTCCTAGTACTTCCGATGTAATGCTTACATAGTTTATACTCTGATTAGGATGAGGATCTATAATTGGGCTCTCTAGTACCAGAAATGATCAAATTACTATTTCATTGCTCTTATGTCAAATGCGATCTTTTGTTCCAAAAATTAACTGTGCACTTGTCACTTTTATGAATTTGTCTAATGAGTTGGTCCAGCTGTTCTTTTGGACTTTTAAAGCGTTACTAGAAAATTGGGCTTTTCTAAACTTATAAATAATAAAAGATTACCTCCTTAGTGCACTGGTTATTAGACCTTTAAATGAAGAGCAAATAAACGTAGAGAAAATAGAAGGTGAGTTTGTAAGATTTACCTTTGACTTTGAATGTAAGGGAACAGAGCCAGAAATAAGAAGCATAACGGCACTTCAAAATCCTCATTGAGCGATAGCCGAGTCGTTTTTTTTTTTGAACTAATGAGCGGACCTCAGACTTTTCATCAGTCATAATAGTCTCCTACTCGTAATGGTTCATGAAAAACTGAAAATTTTCAAATTATGCAAATATTGACTGATAGCTAGGCTGCTTGGATTATTGACCCTCATCATCAGCCGCAAAGCCTCTTTATTTTTATAAATGGGTGTGTATTCAAACTAATGTGTATGTAAAATTTGTGTTTGAATATACTGCTCATATGAAATTAAATAATATTTGTAAATATCGTATTTCTGAGATGCCCTTTATGCTTTTGTAAACTACTTTCTTCCGTTCTGGTATATCAGCTTGTATCATAAATGTTACCATTATATCGCATCGCACACCAGAGTACGTGATATTAATAAAAAGGTACATCCAATCAACGAACGTCAACATTAGTTTTGCGCCGGCGCGGCGATGAGTCATCAAGCTACGATTTCTCTACAGGTGAATATTTACCATGCGTAGATCCATGTCCAATTACCAGTCTTTAATATTACGAACAATTACTCATGATACTAATGTAAGCGGTTTGTAATATACAGGGTGTCGCTGAATTTTCTTTACAGGTGATATATTCTCGTGACAAAAAAATGTTAAAACTAAAGCTGACAAAAAAATGTTGAAACTAAAACTGAGCGGAATGTTTTTTCTACACAAAATAAGTCCATATTTTATTTAAAATCTTGTAATACCTTTGATTTTATAAAAAAAGCAATTTTTGTCGTCGCATAAAGTAAATAAAATAAGTATTTGTTTGAGGCATAATATTTCGTAAGAAAAACAGATAAAAAAGAAAATTAAATGGTTCTTTCAACGGTACCGAATGACCTATTACACCATGCTTTCGAAAAATTTGTTTTAGTTCAACCACCTACTTCTTTCCAAATAGCACTCCACAGCTTTTCCTACATGAATGAGGTCACTATTTTATTTAATATCCTGTAGTGCATTTGACTTCATACACAAACCAATTTTATTCCTTATTAACATAAGCATAATAAAATGAGCATTTGCTTGAGGCGTAATATTTTAGTAATAAAAAAGCTTAAAAAGACATTTGTTTTCGAAAGCATGTATTATAGGTCACTCAGCACCTTTAAAACCCAATTTTTTATTTTTATCCGTTTTTTGTGACAAGAAGATTCTTATTTTATTTAAAAAAAAAAATAAGTCTGTGTATAAAATCAAAGGTACAGCAAAATTTTAAATAATATAAGGATTTGATTTGTGTAGAAATAGTTATTTCTGTGGTGCTATTTGAAAAACAAAAACTGAGGGTGAGTTTAAAAGGTTGAAGTCCAGGAAAATGTTTTAAGACCATAGTATGATAGATCCTATAGTACTTTCAAAAATTCTATTTAGTTTTCGTTTAAACTTTTTGTCGTTACAAGAATACCACATGTCAAGGAAATTCAGGGACTGTATAATATGCGTTGCCTCCATCAACTGTACCGCATTCTTTGAGAGTTGGTCGATATGTTGTATGTAGAATTTATGTTTGCTATTCATGGATAACTGGCAACAAAAGTATTGCTACTATTCGTAGAACTAATATTCATAGTATCCATCAACTTTATGTACAAAAGATTTTCTTTATAATATTGATATTTAAGTATGTATGTCCAACTTTTTCAACAATTAGTCAAATCGTCAATCAGCGAGGAAGTTAAAAAATCCTTTGTTAAGTCCTTCTTAGATTTTATTGAATTTATATATCGTCAGTGCACTGCAAAAGTAAAAAAAATAGTGTCTCGCAAATGGCTGTTGAAAGTAAGTTAAAAAATATATCAATACCGACTTGGTCAAAATAAATTTTATTTTTTTGAAGTAATGTACATGATCAATCATATTTAAAACTAGAAGCCTGATTCGGATTTTGAGCATAGTTCTGCCGATTCCTATCTACAGGGAGGGGCTTATAGGTACCAGCTGTAATAGTCAAGATGGTCAATTTTACGTGGTATGTCTTACAGTGTACAAATTATCAAGTTGATTACTTTTACCTACTGATTTAATAGTTGTATGGACTTGCGTGTTCAATGTATGTGTTCTCAAGTCATATGGTCAAGCCAAAGCTTGTCGGTTTTCGGCTACTAGCCGCGTACACATCTGAGTGCACATGACACATTAAACACACACATATCCGTGCGTGTTCAATGTGTTTGTTCTTATCGTCATCGTCATGTGTTGGTTTTAGCTTTTACGTCGCATGCGTGCGTTCTCAACTCGCTCCAATTTCACAGTCGGGTATACGCAGGTACCACGGACGTCGTTGCACGGCACAAACGCATAAGCTGTTACACATCTGAGCGCACATGGTTTGAGAACACACACATATGCGTGCGTGCTCAATGTGGACGTTGGTTTTCGGCTACTAGCCGCGTACACATCTGAGCGCACATGGTTTGAGCACACATGGGTATGCAAATGTGGACGTCCCATTCGTCGAGTCTCAGGGCTAGCAGGATGACACGCGCGCATGGGTCGAGCCAAATCTTGTGTGGCGAGTTGAGAACACACGCATGCGACGTAAACACCAAAACCAACGCATGACGCACGGATATGCGTGTGTTCTCAAATCATGTGTACGCAGCTCAACACATGACTTGAGAACGCACGCATATATTTGATGTGTTCTCAAGTCTTGTGCGCTCAGATGTGGACGTGGTTCCTAGCCGAAAACCGACAAACACATTGAGCACGCACGCATATTATGTGTGTGTTCTCAAGTCATGTGCGCTCGCATGTGTACGCAGCTTTAAGGTGCGTTTATATTTGAGCACGCACGCACTGAGCATACGCGTACGGCATTCATTCATGCTCGCGGTACTGTTTAAACTAAAATTCCTTTTCTGGCGAACGGTGCAGTTGTCATCAAGAAAACAGCGATGGACGACCAAAAAATAGACGTGACTGCATTTATTGTGATTTACAGTTTAATTAATTTCATTTAACATTTACTCTGAATTTGTGATGAGGCAGGTATTGTACAACTGGAATGGCGGTATACCTATTGGCGGAAGCAAAATATCCAACTTAAGATTTGCTGACGATACAACCCTTATTGCTGCTTCTCGGGAAAAACTAGTAGCTCTATTAAACATCTTAGAACAACACAGTGCAGCATATGGTATGGTATGGTATTAACTACAACAAGACCAAGGTTATGATCGCAGAGAGAGAAAGAGCACGATAATCGTCGAGATTTTATTTATCGTATGGCTCAAAAACATGACAATAGTAAATATAGATAGAAAAAACTATTATAACCTATACTAAAATAAAACAGATACAGCTACAAACTAAGATACATAGGCTTTGGTATTTACAGGTTGATGTCAAGTTCTTTCAACCACTTCAGCGCCAACGGTGTAGCTGTGAAGAACTCTTCTCGCGATCCCTGAAACGCACGCAGTTCACATTCGCTCGTAATATGGTTTATAGCTTGGCGGGGCGCGCCACAGTCACATAAGGGAGATTGCACATAGCCCCACTTGTAAAGGGAGTCGGCATATCTGCCGTGGCCTGTTCGGACTCTATTAAGTTTTACCCACTCTTTCCGGGGTAGTTCTGACCCTGGAAGTAAGGCTGCCCCCATAAATGCGCATCGCGAGTGCTGTTCCGCAAAACCTTCCCACTGGGAGCGCCATTGGTTTAAGGAGTCGAAGTTATTGGTTTTAAACCCTTCTGCATCCCTTATTGGTGGTTGTCGGGATTTAAGTCTGTTTATCTGCAACGGGGGTATTGCTCGGTGGATGGGCAGTTTGTTGTTGGCCGTAATCTTGTTATACTCTCTTAGAAGGGCGTCAGTCCTTCGCAGCTGAGGTGGGGCTATTCCAGAGAGTACAGGCAGCCATTGAGTTGGGGTTGTCTTTACTGCGCCTGTAATGAGTCTCATAGTGTGATTTAGTTGGACGTCAATTAGTCTGGTATGATGGCTGTTAATCCAGACAGGCGCACAGTACTCAGCACACGAATAGACAAGAGCTAGTGCACTGGTTCGTAGGGTTGGAGCAGTGGCACCCCACGTCGTTCCACACAGCTTTTGGATAATGTTGTTGCGTGTTCTGAGTTTTCCTGCAGTGTTTGCGAGATGTTTCTTATAGCAGAGGGTGCGATCTAACGTTACTCCAAGATATTTTGGGAAATGTCTTCATGTTTTGCTGGTAGCCTGCCTCTATATGCGTTGTGAGGGACAGTACTTGATCACAACAACTGCGACCCGGTCTGAAACCAGCCTGGGTTATCGGGACTCGGTCTAAGATAGTCGCGCTCAATCGGTTGTAGATGGCTCTCTCTAGTAATTTATAGGAGCAACTGAGCAAGGCTATAGGTCTGTAGCTGGCTGGTTGATCGTTCGGTTTACCGGGTTTTAATATTGATATGACCTTCGTTCTTTTGAATTCCCGTGGGAGGTTTCCCGTATTAAGGAGGTTCGTGAAGAAGAGAGATAGCCACACTCTTGTTTGCTGACCTGCGTGAATGAGAAATTCCGGCAGGACGCCGTCGAAACCAGGAGCCCTTCCAGGCCTAACATCTGATATGGCATTATTAATGTCTTCGATCGAGAAGGGTCGGGAAAACGTTGTTTGGGTAGGCGCGTTCCTCCTCAGTAAAGTCAATTCCTTCTTCACGCGTTTTGTATGCTCTCTATCAGAAGGTGCTCTTGACGTTTCTACAATATGCGCAGCAATCTTGTCTGGAGTTACTCCCGACGGTGCCCGTGTGGATGGCGTGCTTGAGCCTAGTTTTCTAAGAAGGCTCCAGGCCTTTCGACTTGACGTAGTCTCCTCCCACTTACGCCTTCGTGAGCTGTCCAGGGCAGAGATGAGTTCGTCGGCAATATCTGGATTGTTGGTTTCCTGAAAGTCGCCGTATACGAGTTCGCACCGCTCATCCCACCCAGGGATATATTCCTTCCTGTATCCCCTAGGAATGGTCCTTTTTGCAGCGCTCATCATTGCTCCAACGAAACGTTTGTAATTGTTTGATGTTGGCGGTATCCACTGTACCAGCCGGTCCAGCTCCCGTGAGTAGTTACACCAGTTCGCCTTTGCAAGATTCCATCGAGGCCGAGGGATGGATCGTATTAGGGGTATTTGGATTCCCACCTCTAAGAAAACTGGCCTGTGTTGGCTGTGTGGGAAGGCTTCTGCGACTTTTCTGTTAGCTGGTATAGGGATCCCTTTCCGGTTGCAGCTCACAAAGCATAAATCAGGGTTACTTTCTGAGTTCCAGGCTGCTGATTTGAAAGTGCCTTTATCTTTGGCATCAAATACAAGAAAGATATCATTATCATCAGCCCAGTCAGCTAATCTTGTGCCATTTTCGTCACTGTCGGGGTATCTCCACCGTTGGTGGTGGCTGTTAAAGTCTCCAATATATATAGCCGGATGCTGTTGTACTGGAAGTGGTTGTTCAGGCCACTCCGCTGCCGGTGGCTTATATACGTTTACAATTGTGACTTCTCCCACTTTTACTATTACACTGTGTATGTTGTTATTTGTGTCATTGGAAATGAGTTGGGCATTGTCAATATTGTTGCGAATATAAGAGGCTACGCCGTAAGTATGGTGGTAAGTGGCTCCCAGTAATGTATAACCAGAAATGTGTCCCCGTCTGGTGAGTGATTCCTCACTGTCGGCGTGAGTTTCTTGGATCGCTACGACATCAACCTTATTGTCCAAAAGTAGTTTGGAGATGCATTCGCTTTTAGCTCTGCTTATGCTCTCCACATTTAGCTGACAAATACGAATAAAACTACCGATATTTCTAGTCTGTAAGTTTTTAGCACTTATGTTCGTCATGTTTTAACCAGGAAATCTCAAAAAAAGAGTCTGGTTGCCAGGTTCGCTCTAGCTCATTTAGCGTTACCCAGGGTGCACGTGTAGCTTCCTGCTACGGACGCGAGCTAGTCTGCACCCCAATCGTCGAGAAATAAAGTCAGTAGGCCGTTGTGAAGTAGTTCAAAGTTTTGTGTACCTCGGTTCTTTGATCGACAATTCGGGTAGCTGTGAAAATGAGATTCGACGGCACATTCAACAGGCACGTGTGGCCATGACAAAGCTTACTGAAATAGGCGTGACCATAACATCACTAAAGCTACCAAAATGTCGCTGGTCCAGTCTCTTGTGTTCTCCATATTTTTGTATGTCTCGGAAACTTGGATTGTCAAAAAGGCAGATGGAGCTCGCATACATGCTTTTGAAATGTGGACATGGAGGAGGATACTGAGACTTCCTTATACCGCCCATCGAACTAACGTTTTCATACTGGGTGAGCTCGATGTAATCCAAAGAGACTATCCTCCATTGTGTCGACGAGAATGCTCACATTCTTCCAACAAATACACAGAAGCGATAAATATGGAGAAACTTGTAGTTCAGGGTCATGCTCCGAGTGGGCGGCGCTGTGGCCGTTCTCCTACACGCTGGGTGGATACGACGAAATAGCTGCTGGATATGAGTATCAAGAGCGCCACTGAACTGACAGTAATTCGCAAACGATGGCGAGCTACAGTTCTCAAAACTATTGATAATATTCGTGTCGGCAATACTCTAGCTCCAACTTAATGCATTTTACGAGTTCACAACATGCTTGTTAAGACATTGTGATTATAATGATGACAGTTTAATTAAAAAGAATAACCGTCGAAAACGTCGTTGTTGGTGGCAAATGCAAATTTTTAGAAAACGACATAATTTACTAAACATTCTAGAGTCGGAGAGTGGCTATGATTAGTTCAAAAATTTTACAAGGATGACCAAAAATGATTTCAATTTTTGCTAAATTTAATAACGCCAAAAATTATAAAAAAGGATACAAACTATAAAAAAGTACTACCTCCAACGGAACGTTTAGCCCTGACTTTGCATTTTTTGGTAACTGGAGACTCGTATAGCAGTCTACAATATCTTTTTAAAGTTTCAGAGTCTTCGATTTCTTCGATGAGTCACATAAATAATCCTAGTAGGCTCTCCATCTTTTTTCTGAGCTTCATTAATGCCTAGATATTCAACATTCATTGTATTAACCAGTTCTTGCCATGTGTCATTTTTTGTTTGTTTTGGAATAGTATACTGAGGATGCGTTACATCCCCTAAAATGGGCAGCTTTTCATATTCTTGTATCAATAATAATGGTAAAGCCTTGGACCATTCCATAATGTAGCAAAGAAAATAACCCCATGCACTATCACAATAAAATAATGAATAAAAGTATTTGAACGTATGCGCGCACAAACGAACAAAATAATGAACAAAAATATTTCAACGTATGCGTGCACCTTTAGACGTGCACACTGAGCACGCATACGCCGAACGTTCTCTTTGAGCGGTGGCCGAAAACCCACAAGATTTGCGTCCACATTTGCATATTCGTGTGTACTCAAACCACGTGGGCTCAGATGTGTACGCCGCTAAGGAGGCAAAGTTATTTATTTGGTACCAAAAGCATCAAATCGTCGATTTTTCACTAGGCCACTTTTTCCAGTATACTGATGATATGAATAATTAGCATAATTTTTGTCTGTAATGTCTCGGTCCACCTACGTGATCAGCGCCAGTACTCTGTAACTTAAAACGCGTTTCTATGCACTACGTACTATAGGATCGGGTGGCTTCGTAAATATGTCAGCGTAGTAGACACTGTGTAATAGGCACCCGAAACTGCCCGATCATCATGGTCGTCATGGTGATAGAAAGACGTTTCTATTTCTTATGTTGCAGAGTACCGGCGCAGAAGTCTTATCATCCATTGTTCACCTTAAAGTAATTGAAGTATTGAAGAATCGGCATTTCCTGTCGCAGGATATAGTGGCAACTAGATACTGTATGTGTTATTTGTCAAGCTGATGCTTATTGCTGATGCTGTGTAATTAATGGCATGGTAAGAACCGTCAGCTATTACAGTCATCAAACCAGCATTATTTTTGCAGATGAAAAAAACTGGGAATTTAATTACCTACTAAACAGTGGCAAAGGGGAATTTGAAATCCAGGATAGTAAATAACCAACCAGAAAAAAATGGAAATTTTTACGAGTTAAATTCAATGCAGCGCGTATTATTGGTTCACTACTTTTTAAGTGCATCAGGTTGAATAAACCGTTGAAATGGTTGTTACATTCCCGGACCAGAAAAAACGTTTACGATGCAATTTTTCATATCATGCAGTCGATGTAGGCACAGCTTGTGTATAAATTTCGTTCTTACTTTTATGTAACATTTTAAAAACGTCTATTATTTAACTGGATCAAATATAATACGTGTTATGTATTATCTATTATGTCAGTTATGACATAATAGATAATATTGCATAAGAGAGGAAATGTGAACTACTTTCACACTCAGGTTTGTTGCCTCAACAAGATGTTTTTCACTATAGTGAGAAGACATCGGCTGACAGGCTGGTTGATATGTGTAGGTCGTGTAGGTAGTATTGGATTTGAGGTTAAAGGCTGTGGCCTGCTTATAAGACAAAACAGTTTTGTCATCATTTAAGCGGGGATTTTGTTCAACACCAAGTCATTTCTAGATTTTAGCACAGTGCTACAGCATGGCAACAACTCTTTGTGTGGACAACATTGACAATATTAACTGCAATATACAGACGACAAACCTAGAAGCTACTTCAAAGATAATTGAATTAGAGTCAGTGGACATAAAACAGGAAATGATCTGTGTATTCTTATGGTTTTAAAAGATTAGTGTAATTGTCCTCATTTTTAATATAATCCTTGCGCACGTTATACTCCTGAAGTATTATATAGATTGACCTATATATCTTACTTCACTGTCAGTACAATCAACTTTGCTTTTCATCAATCATCAGTTCTCGATCTAATTTAGTTTCGCTATTTCTATGCCACTCTATTTTAGAAATTTCTCTCCGTTACAGTCTGGATTTAGAGATACAGAGTAGACTGGTATATGTTCCTGTGATTTTCAGTTCTATTATCGGTGATTGGGTGGATGCCATTGGCGGGTTGATAAATGTTACTAAATAGCTGGTTGATGTATTTAATCCAGATAGTTTCACAGCTCTATTTATAAAATTCCTTATAATTGGGGTGACCCACTGGCAAATAAGTCCACAGGCGGTTTTACTCGTCCTTGAGGATTTACTGACCCTCGTCAGTGATACTTTGGTGAGTAAAACCGTTACAAGTTTACCCGCACGTGTCGGCTAGTTAACATACGTCGGTAAGACAGTGGCTGGGGTAATATTTTTCAGTAATTTTTCTCGCAGCTTTTCATAACTAGACAGCTTTATACTTTCTTCATAATCGTATTCCTTGCTATTCGACATCAATGATTTTCGAAGCATTCATAAATTTCGGGACATATTCTTGAAGATAAGTACATAAATCTAACCTGTCAGACGTCAATCCCCCCCCCCCCCGCTACGAAAAGAACGTCGGCTCGTCTGCTCCACTGGCGGTTTTTAATACACCGCAGTCTAGGGTTCCAAACATTCACAGCGACTCAGATGCTAAGGCCTGGTGCACACTTGCGGCTGTTTACCGTCCGGCGTCGTTGCGGCGCAGTTGCGGCATCGCGAGTTTGCCTACTTGCGGTCTTGCAACTACTGAACCTAAAGTACCCTCAGAGCTTTGTGTTAACCCTGATTTTGTCAAAATTTGGTACAAATTTGAACGTAGTGAACTTTCAATGCAGTCTGTGGTTCATATATAAGACAAATAACATTTTCCGTCCAAATTTTCGGTAACAGTAGTACTTTTAATCTCGATTTAAAACTATTTGATTCTGAATGCGAAGGAATCCTGATATAATATTTTCTGCCAAGTAGGAAGAATATAGAATAAAGTCTTAGCTTTATTATCAAAAATTCCTTTTCTTCTGATCTTTGTGGAGACCTGTACGAAATGTTATTTTATTATTAGACAAGTGACGCCTGATATCTTGGCGAACTGTCATCCAAGACCTTTCTACATTGCAGAATGAGCCTTGATGTAAACCTACAATCACTTGATGCTTTTGATGCTGCCTCACAAGTTTGTCAATTAATTAGTCAACATCAGAGACACCAAATCAATATTCAGCAAAATGTGTCTTACTTTGCATCCTGATGAATCTAATATGAAGTTTTTTGGACAATATGCTCGAGTAAAAGTCGTATGTTTCTTGAATGTTTCTGGGAGTAACCGATTGCAATAATGTTACTCCTGCCTTCAAGTTGTTTGTAGCTTAGTAAGGTTGACAAGGTTTCTGAGAAATTTATCCTGAACTCAATGTAGTCTGATATAAGACGTTAGCACTGGCAGTAGGCACCATTAGAAGAAAAACAGAGGTGTGGTTTCAAAATCAGCATCTTATCCGATGGAGAGAAATCTCTGGACATCTCTGTAAAGCTAGAGAACTTATTTTAGGACCTCCGGCGAAGGTGGGGTAGTTCTGTCTCTCACTGGACAAAAGCCGACTAAGGTTACTTGTCGGCCTGCTATCCGGCCATAACACCTTCAAGCGTCACTTATATGTGATGGCAAGTGATCCGACGTGTTTGTTTCGAAACACTATTGAATCTTCCTCCTTTGGATCTGGTAATCCAAGGGGAAGCTAGAAAAACTGGGTTCCGTCTCTGGAGTCAGGGTAGCTGGACTTTTATGAATCCAGGCAAAGGACATTCGACGATTCTAGCAGTGTTGCATGAGGATTGTTCTATTTTGTTGGCGAGGAGCGATACAGTTTCTCCTACGCATCGCTTCAATCGCAAATTTACGGTGGTGTTTCCGTCAAGGGAAGAGTGGGAGTCTAGGGAAAGACAGCTCATCGAAGGAGGAGGACAGGTCTGGTACACAGACGGTTCACTCGCTAGAGAGGGCTCGGGCTCGGGAGTCTACGGACCCCGTACAAGACTTTCATTCCCTCTTGGGGGGCACACCACAGTATTCCAAGCTGAGGTATATGCGATACTTGCCTGTGTAAATCGTATTCGGGAAATTGACGGGTCTAGGAGGCGGATTACTATCTGCTCTGACAGTCAGGCAGCCATCAAAGCACTGAGTGCTTGGAAAATAACGTCGGGACTGGTCCTGGAGTGCAGGAGGGCTCTTGACGACATCTCAGCTAAACACAAGGTATCACTGATGTGGGTACCTGGGCACGCTGGGGTAAAGGGTAATGAAATGGCGGATAGACTTAAGAGAGTAAAAATCAAATTGGAAAAGATAAGTACATAAGTATTGCATACTCGACTTGCGATGATTTTTTCAGGTCAAAATTAATTTCATTCTAGGATACATAGGTCTATTAGGTGCACGTTTTAAAACTTTCATTTATACATGGTTCCAAACAAGGTACATATAAAAGTAGTTAAAATTTGACTGGAAGCAGATGGGGTCCTTTAACCCTCTCATTAATGATAAATGTCTGCTCAGCCGGCAATGGTCTGCGAGAACCTCCACCATCAGGTTGAGCGTCTCTCTGACCTGGGTTCAGTCGGTTCAGGTACATGTCGAAAACTTCATAATATAAAATAAAGCACCTGCATCGATTACCGAAAATTGCTCGGAAAATTGGTTATTATTTTGATTACCTCTCAAACTATAAACATCTAGTTCATGAGTAGATTCAGATTTTATATTAGTTGGGTCCATCTCAGCTTAATCCTCAAATAAATCGGGATATCATTGACACGGTGGCGTGGCTGTCATTATTCCTTGTATGATATAACTTGGAAGTTACACCAGCAGGTTTATATGTGAATGTCAGAATAATTCTTAAATTTACTCAGTATGACAATATGTCCTCACGAAAGAGTTAGGATGATTTTAATAAACATTCCAGCGTAAAATCAATTTTATGCTAAAACATAGCCAGACGAAAATCATCTACTATACTGCATTCACTGAAGAAAAGAAGTAAAACATTATTTCAAACCCATATTTTGGGGCTTTACTCGGATAAATCAAACTTAATTTTTCTTAATATAATAATATCACTGCTCTCAGTATGCAGTTTTGTAGACGGTGTGCATATAACCCTTGACCATACAGTAAAAATTTACATATATTGTGCATGGTTACTCCGTTTGTTCGGTGGATAAGGTACAGTACCTGCTTATAGTAATCCTAACGAATGCTTTACGTTAAACCGTAAAAATGTCAACATTGTCGTTTCTTCCATAGCTGCTGTTGGAAACTCATGGCTTCCTCCAACCAAAATTTGCTTTAATTCGGCTTAAGGCTAGGTGGAGCAAAAAGTAATACGTCGTAATGTGCTGCCATGAAAATACGTAATATTTTCCAATATGTTAGACAACACGGATAAAATGCTAATGGGGTATAAATCGTTCAATATGGTGGGGTCGTTTGTGCCCCGAATAAGCACCATTACATGTGAGGTTTTTCAAGAGAAAGGAAAGTGATTAATGGAAAGAGAGAGAGAGGGGGGGTGTGAGAGAGAGAGGCGTTTATAATATGAAGACAGTACAACACCAGAATATTGATGGATATAGTTAACCTACAGAACCAAATCTGACAGACACGGGTAGCTGATAATAACTTTTCAGTGACTGATAAACAACTAAATGAAGCTGCTTGTGACTTAACGTTTTTAAACAATCAAGTAGTATTTTAAATGTTCAATCTGTTGTGTTGAGAAGGTGCGTAATTAGTAATTCTGTATGAGCAGGCTATAGTAGGACCATATTTGAAGTATACTTTGAGGTTTTGTGTAGAGTTTCCGCCTGTTGCCAAATTTTGAAGAAGACTGCAATCACATTAATGGAGCCCGGTTTGGTTATCTTGATTATCCAAGTGGTACATGATATTAAAATAGTATGTAACAGCGTCTCTGCTCGCTCTCAATTCGCATGTCTTGGAAGTAGTTGCAGTGTTTGATACCGAGTCCGTTCAACAATTACTTTTTCTTTGCTAGGTCGAATAATATTGTACAGTTGTCGCTTGTGTCAAGGACCAAACCGTTGGCCCTGAATCCAATAAAATCATATTTGCACAATACACACAATAAAGAATGTGACCATTACTTATACAGTATGCCCCAGCTAAAGTTTGTTATTCCACTTATCTCTGAAATTATAAAAGAAAATAAAAGTGCTGTGACACGTCGATTTGTATTGCAAGGGTGGAACTATTCCACCGAATACGTCATCAGTGTGCCATCAACCCCCTCACTCCCAGCAAGCCCCCTAATTCAGAATCTTAAATGAGACCACCATACGTGTGGTACATTTGTTTGAGGAATTTATTGACATATTTGTCAACAGTGTAATCGGATTGAAGATTGACTTCGTATTATGAAAGTTATTGTCAAAATGAAGTATTATTTTCATTAACTGAACTATTGTCGTAAGAAATGGGACTCACTGTGTCATTGAAATATTATATAAACCGCACAATCACTCAACTACTTGAAAACGACGATAATTATTCACATGAAGGTCAATGGTGATAAATGATAAATGAAGATAGTCTGGATATAGTCTGTATGGAACAAAATTGCTCCCATTTGAAACCTTTCTTACAATAATATTTCAGGTGATTAAAATAATACTTCATTTTGATAATTCGCATATTTTTTATTAACGCCCTTAATAGTAAGTCGTTCTTCAATCCAACTACACTGTTGTATTTGTCGATGAATTAATTCTCTTCAAAACAATAAATCACAAGTCTGGTGGTCTCACCTAAGATACTGAAGTAGGGGTTGCTGGGGGTGAGGGGTTGCTATCACAAGGATAACGTATTCGGTGGAAGAATTCCCACTCGAAATACAAGTCGACGTGTCGCGGCGATTTTTATTTTCATTCATCATTTTAGATATAAGGGGGTGGCAAATTTTAGCTGGGACAGATCGTAACTGTACCGGGTCTTTCCTGATAATTAGCCACCCCTCTTATCTTTTTTATTTGAAGAGATATGAAAGTTTTATAGACTTTTCTTGCCAAATGTCAAATGTCAATGACACAAAACCTTACCGCATTCAATTGTTTTTTGGCCACCATGGCTACAGTGGAATCCAAAATGAAGTGAATGAACCCTATATTTTTGAAAACGAGAGAAACGTATATTTCTTTCCGTGATATAATATAAAGGGTATCCCATTAAAAATATATATTTTATATTTTTTTGTTCGTATCTAACTGTAAATAACAAGAGAAACCTAAAACCTGCACATAAAAACTGTTTTCTATCTCTTCAAATAAAAAAGATAAGAGGGGTGGCGAATTATGAGTAAACATCCGGTACACGGACTTACATTCTACAAGCATGCGTGTGATATCTGTATTTCTATAAATACAAACAGATAGCCTTCAATATCCTTATGTCTGGTTGTCAATCGTCTAGAGAAATTTAGAAATAGGATTTCAGATTCTAAATACTTTTACAAATTATAGTGTTTCTTTTTCTTCCTTAGAGATGAGTCAGATTTAGGTTGACAATTTTGTCTCGGAATGGGAAGAAATATCGATCCGGTGGCATGTTCTGTTGAAATTCGAATATACCCAATACACAAAAAGACATATAATTTGACTCTTCAATAAAATTACCACTCCTTTAGTTTTTATGCAAGTAACAGCTCTGATTAAAAACTTGTAAAGTACGTTAGTTATGTTCTTACAGGAGAGGACAGAGCAATTATTAGATGAATGTTACTATTCTAACACGTACCTATTTATAATAAGCAAAACCAAATGAGCTGCTGCTATGTTGAAAGAATTATATAATGTCCCCTTATCATTTCTTTTATAGTCCGGAAACTTAAAAACATCTCCATATAGATTAAGTAAAACAACCATGTCAGTTATATAGCATTAATATGAAATGTAACCAGGCTTGTATTAAGTTAACGACATTGCTTGTTTTCTCGGATATAGTTTGAGTGACACGCCAAGAGGTCAATGTACACCGCTGTTACCTTAACGGTTTCATATTTATAGCTAGATATGAGAATTACTAAATAAGTAAAAACGAGTTAAGTAGTATTATGTTTCTTCACTTGATGTACTATATAGCATTAAAATAAATTTTAAGTAATGTAAGTAGCTGGTTGTGTTTCATTTATCCATCTACCATATATTTACAGTCTTGATACAAGGTCGACTAGTTCTACGATGGTAAGTAAATAATGAAGAAATTATAACTCATGTATGAAGTAGTATTAGTTATGTCTACATATTTTTCTAAATTAAAGCCATCTTAGAATTTCTTATAGCTATTAAAATCTTCCGTAAAATTTAAACTCTGATTGAAGTCTAATTTGAATGGTTTTCCCGCTTCCTTTTAAAGTATAAGCACAAGTGTTGGCATGGATAAGCAGCGGCTAATAACCGAAGCAGTTGATGCTGATGATAAAAAAAAGTTAACACAAAGTAAGGATTATCTTTCGTCTAATGCGGTTTGTTAAGTTGGTTATCAGATAAGTCTAAAAATAACACAACAAAGTAACCTAACCTGACAGACAAACACCACGCACTCAGGTCACTACCACTGCGGTTTATTTTTTTATTTTTTTTTTTTTTTGAAGAGATAGAAGGCTGTGGGTTTGTAAAACAGCGCGATAATGCCAGTTTTTAATAAATGGTCTCTCAAGTTCCGCAACAGTTTTAGCTACCATAACTAAAACAATTAATAACCTCGTTAATAGCTAATTAAAACAATCGTCAACCGTATTTTTTTGCAGTAATATAAACTAGATATTCCAAATAATACTTTTAAGCATCATTACTATGCATCTACTTTTAAAATATGCTTATTCTACCTTTAGATGCAAAAAAGCTAATCTGGCATAAGGCCCATGTTAAAATTTTAATCTTTAATCGTTAATAACTTTCTGAAGCGATCGATAACAAGTTTTGAATTTTTGAAGGTACATATCTATGTGATTAAACAGCTCTAGTGACGTCTCAAATCAAGTCCGAATAAATGAAGAGGACGATACCATTCCACACATTGTCTGATCCATTATGGTTTAGGACTTGGTATTTGTTTCGTTTTCTCAATAATGTAACACACTTTGTTAAATTTGTGACTCTAGTAATTACACCTTTTTTTAAATTTTCGGAATCTTTGGGTCAAACAAATTGAAATGCTTTATAGTCCACCAAAAATTGGGCATTATAACCTATACGTTGTTATGCCATGTTAATTATCTTATATGTAAGTGATCTCATATTCACATCCTTAACGTTACTCTATGTAGACCGCAAAGAATTCGAAGGCAAAAGTAGCACCTCCGTAATCTATTTCTTCAAAAACATTCAAGAAATATATTACTTTTTACTGGATTTCAAGGGGCATAACGTCCAATAATCATCGCTTTAGATTCATATGACTAATTGGTCGGGAGCCCTGGAAACATCGGTAAAATTTGAAATATTTGAAACAAGTATTGCCAAATTTGCAGAAAAATAGGCATAGTTTGCTTTTTTTCATCTACATAGAATGTACAGTCGAAAGACTCAGGAATTCTTACACTACATAATGTGAGAAGTAGTAACTAAGGGCCGCATTCATAGCCGTCTCTTGAGTAATATTTCCCTTACGTAATACTCAAGACATCCTTGAGGGATCCTCAAGTATGGCCTTCCTTGTGTATCAGTTCGCAATAAAACATCTACGAGACGGCGGGATTCATTTGGCGACGTTGTCATATTTCAAATATAAGTCCATTTGTTATGCCTATGTCTACGCAGTTTGATGTATTCTGTTATACCTTTTTGTTTTGTGCCAGTATTTCGTGTTTTGTACCGAACATTTTTTCGCATGTGACAGAAAATGACAACACCGTACTGCAAAATTAACCTACAAAATCGCTTTGACTGCAACTAAATGTCACGCTGACATGTCGTATTGATATTTCGTTGCTTGAGTATTGCTCAAGGTCGCCTTACGTAAGTAGCTGTCGAAACACAGAACCTTGCTTACGGTAAGTATTGAGGGACTCTTAAGTATCGACTATGAGTACGACCTTAAGACTCGCAGCAGTGTGTACGACACAAAAACAAAACATTTAAAGCTTGGTTATTATCTGCAACTAGGCCTGCAACTAAATCTAAACCTAATCACAATGTATTATTAGTAGTCAATTACTATTCAATTTTAAATATCTTGTCCAGGTATTTTGTGAATGAAAATCTGGACTCATGAGATGACAAAATAGCTGTATGTAAAATCTGCAGTATACATGAGATATAGGTTTCAGAGATAAGAAGCTTATAGGCATGTCCTATCCAGCACCCCATCGCTACTTTGAAGGGTGTAAAACAAATTTACTAAACATGCCTCAGCATTAGCTTCACATTTCGCAATACATGATAGAGCAGTTCCAACCTACAGCTTGCTCTAAACACCGACCACCACTGCTATTCTACAGGTCACGAATCGTTTCATTGTGTAATCCCGAAAAATTTACTTTCAATAGATAACTTTCAAAGAATATCTTTAAATATCCAATTTGTTGTATTTGATAGCGTAGTTGCTAAAATTCTACGTCAAATATAAATCTGCACGTATATCGCATATGTAATGGTGCGCCTAAGAGTTTTGAAATTATATACTTGCAGTATAACTCAGTTGTGAAGACCTTTGGACGGCAGATGAGGCGTAAATAGAAAGACTAGAGTAATCAATGAAATCAATAATGATTGAAAAAAAAACGAATCATCTTTGGCTAAAATAAGTAGAGGCTTATACTACGAGTATATTCAGAGCTCATCACGAGTTACCCAAAACTATCGTTTTTAGTCAAATTTTTCGTTACTCTTTATCAAGTGCTTCTTCCAGACTGCAGATAAATTCCTTCTCCGAACTACGAGTATAAGCTGCTTGAATCAGTCAGAACGAAAATGACGCCTGAATATACAATTTTTGATAACTCAACAGATGCCGAAGGGGGCCTGAAGCAAAATTTTCCTATAATTCCGCATCAAACGATCACAGAAGATTTGCAATCATAGACCTGCAGTGGAGTTCTGGAAGAAATCACCAACTGTGGATAAAATAAATAGAGACTTATAAGCTATTCACAGTTCATCTCGCAGCTGCGTAAATTGAAGTTTAAATAATTTTTGATTGTTTGTTTAACCTTTTAGGGACTACTTTGCTGTCACTAAATATATCTTCCTAAGCTGTCAAGCTAATTTTTCTCGCTATCATGGCAACTCTCTGTAATTGTAAGTAGTTTCCAAGTTATAGAGAGGCCAAGGATTAACGGACAGCTGCTACACACACAGAGAGAATTTGACAAATACAGCGTGTCCCACGACGATTAAGACAAGCAATATATCGGAACTGGGCAGTAGTAGCGAATAATAATTTTGGGTGTTTAAATTAGAGCAAATATAGTATCTTTTCATAAGAAATAATAATATTGTGTTACCCAATGAGGTATTTACTTTTGATCACGTGACGTCCGACTCAAAATTTTCAATGGGGTACCCTGTATGTTTGTGACTTTTTGTGTTCCTCCCAGTCAAACAATTTCAACAAACCAGCACACTTGGGGTCTAAATTGATTAGTTCGAAAGCTACAGGTACTTAAACGATGGTACCACTACCATAGATTATAACACGTACCCCTACAGTTAAATTATTTTAGTAGTGTTTCATAATGGTATTGGTACAGTACTTTAAGTACCTATAGTTCTTGAATTAATCACTTAAAAATATACAGGGTGTCCCATTGAAATTTTTGAATCGGACATCACGTGACCAAAAACAAGTACCTCGTTGGGTGACAAAATAAAAAGAAAATATACTATATTTGCTCTAATTTAGACCTCCAAAGTTATAGTTCGCTACGACTGCTCAGTTCCCATTAATTGCTTGTCTTAGTCATCATGCGACACACTGTATAAACATCCCAAAACGCATATCAGTTGAAATTTGGAATGGTTCACTACTGTAATACTTCCTTCGCCTATTAGTGAGGGAAAGACTTAGAAAACATATAACTGAATGTAGAGGCCATTAAACAATACTTTGTAGAAAATGGTTGTTCTCCAAAGATATAGCTTGTTTCATTACTCACATACAATATTGTGCAATTAGATATAAATCACGTAGTTTACTTTCAATGAAGAAAATTTTTAATTTATTGAAATGTAAGGTTGAATACCGCACAGTAGAATGGTTCTGCAGTCAAATGACATAACAAAGAGCAATGAAAAGGACAGAATCACAACATTTGCATTCAACTGCGAATATGAATGAGCATCATAATACCACCTCAGATTACGGCATTTCTCTCTTACTTAGCACTTGTTTGGAATTGCTTTTCCAGACAATTTCATTTTTGCGCTCACTTCCGCAGTTGCGATAAAGATAACGATAAAAAAATCTCATCCCGTCTTAAATAAGAGTAGCGCATTAAAATTCACGAAGCCATCTCATTTAGAACTTCGCCCTATATACTCCTTTTTCAGTTATAAGTTTTTTACTGACGACCTTTCAGGATTCTTTGCGCTGCGTTTCATGTTGCTTTTAAGGTGCATCCACACCAACCGCGCACCTTCGCACCGCTACCCACCAAGCAGCGCCGTGCCTCTGTTCGATATGCAGATAGGCTGCTCGCCTCAGTGTTCAACTATAAGCCAACCGTTAGGTCCCAAGAAGGCTTTGGAGCGCAAAGGATCATCAAGTCATTTGGCGAGGCTCACGTCGTTGCTTTCGATATCTTAAAGGCATGCAGCTGTCCTAAACAAGCTCCCGTCTTATGGGCTCCCTGTTAAGCTTTGCGGTTGGCTCGCAGACTTCCTCTCAGGTCAGAAAATCTCTGTCGTGGTAGACGGCTTTTCCTCTTCTTTCCATAGCATCAATGCTGCGGTTTCGCAGGGATCGGTGTTGGCTCCAGCATGGTTTCTGCTTCACATTAATGATCTATTCTCTAGCACCACAAAACCAATCCAGAGTTTTGCGAATGCATGTACGCTGCATGCAGGCATCATGAGCAGTAGACCAATCTCTGTGGTCAAGCTGGAACGCAGAGGACTGACAGTGGCAGCTTCACTAGGTATTGTACGCTATCAAACAAGAAGTGTCCAAGCCAGCACCAGGTCCTAATCAACAACCGGGCTGTGCCAAGGACTCACTCATTCAAGCTGTTAGGAGTCAACATTACAGAAAATGTGATCTGGCACGAACATATTGCGTCAATTGCAGCAGCTGCTGGTAAAAAGCTTGGGTACCTATTTAGAGCCAGAAAGTACTTCCCATGTAACCTCATCGCGCTATATAAAGCCTGAAGTATTGCTCTCATGTCTGGGAAGCTGCTACCCCTACTACCCTGTCTATACTAGATGCCGTTCAAAGAAGCGCAATTCGACTAATTGGCGACCCGGCCTTAACGCGCCACCTCCAGCCACTTTCTCACCGGCGTGTTGTTGGAGACCTCTCACTCTTCTATCGATATTCAAACGGCATCTGCTCATCTGAGCTATCCTCTATCGTTCCGCCGCTCACCGCTCCTATCAGATGCACCCGCGCCACCACTGCATCTCATCCTAAGGCGGTCGTTCTTCATACATCAAGAACCGAGCGGTACAACCGCACATTTATTCCCAGGGTGTCCAAGGTTTGGAATGGACTGCCAGGAGATGTATTTATTGGGCCTGCGGGTATTGTGTCATTCAAAGCCCCCCTAGCACAACCCTTTCACAGCAGCCGCGGTACTCTGATATTTGGGCTCTGCCTACGCGGTCTGCTCAGCTATAAAAAAAGAAATGACAGTTGGTGGTATTGGTCCCGTGAAGCTACGCTTAAGTCTGTGACCTATGAGGGTTTCCACCCGAAGGGGGGGAGGGGGTAAAATTCTGCTTCGAGACGATTTTCGAAAAATATCGTCGTTTCAGTAAGTGCTATCAAAAAAAGGTTCAAATGATTTATGGAGGGAATAAAATTCATAAAATTATTCACAATAGCTACCGTTCTACAATCTTCCAAAGTTAGGGGTTGATTTGTGATCTCCACTATAATCAGAAACTCATCGCGGATTAAGACAAAGAACTCTATCAAAAAGTTCTGTATTTTTTTTTTTGTGAAAGAATGACATTCTCTGATTTCTGTATTATTTGCAGCCGCCTAAACTCAACGCATTTGTTTTCATAAAAAAGCACGAGTATTAGGAGCGATATGTGTTGTTGCGAAAAATATATTATTTGTGCATGCTGCAGTGGAGGTTTGCGTTGTTCAATTGATTGCCTTGCCTTGAAGCAAGATTAGATTGCGTACCTCGAGGAGCTGTCGCTCCAATGGAGAGAGGGAGAAGGTTGAACGTTAGTTTGTAATTTTCAAAAAACTCAGAATTTGATCACGGTTTAAATGAACATCACTACCAAATCACTGGACTTTCTGCTGTATACGAATTTTGTTTGGAATACTTCATTTTTGGTGCATTGGTGTTTATGGGTCCCTGGCCATTTTTTTTTTGCTCTAAATGAGATTGTCTCTGGTGATACTCAGTACGTTTCCAATATGATAACCTAATTGCTATGAAATCTTCACGCTGTAATACTACAGTAGTAGAAAAGGAAAAAGGTATAGCTTTTGGAATTGGTATATTCGCGGAGGAGCATTTAGCAAAGAGTTCATAAGTTTCGTTTTTTGGCATTTTTGGGATTCCTCTTTGGTTTTCGACACATATTATGGGTGATAGGAGAATGACAGTTTGGTGAGACATCAAAGTTTTATACATATATGTATGAATAAAATTCCGTTTACCTGGAAATATTTCGTTTTCATAAGGCCGTATGAATAAAAAAGAAGTATTTGCTAATGTCAAAGTAAATGCTTCAAGGGGTAAGAATGAGATTGTAAGTAAATTCTGTTGCTTAAAAGTAGGAAGCAAATGCTCGTAAAATAAAAGAATTGGCTGCAAACTTGTGAATCAAGCGAACCATTTGCAGTAGCGTTAGAGCTGCGTCTATTAGAGGCTCTGCGAATTGAAGAATTGAAAAGGTTGGTTTCTATCTTTAAATTGATTTTAATATTCTAGTACGAAAGGATTGATTATTAATTTTTCTTTTAATTTTGAGTTAAATTAAAATATTAAAAATTATTATTTTGGCTGGTTGCAAATAAAAATTACTAATATGATAAATCTCCGAAATCTGAACGGTGCGTCTCCATTACCACAAATTTGACGCACAACACGACTCGGAGTCATGTGCCGGGAACCTGGAGGAACGGAAACCGGTCTAAAACATGGTGCATCGCATTTTGCAATAACAGTCCGCGAGATAAGGTCAAAAGGGGCACAACATGTAGGCATAACAAGGCGCGCGTCATGACATTGCAACTTTCCAAAATGGAAAAGCACCTGAAGTACTACAAACGACGGCGTACACGCGAACGTGTGAAGTGGTTAGTTCCCAACTTCCCAGGCGTGGTGGTGCATCATCAGCTGTCCACAGAATGAAAATCTCTTTAAAATATTTCGCAAATCCAGGTCTTCAAAGCGGAATGGTGAAGAGCTAGGAATTAAGCAGTCCAATGTTTCTGAAATTGTGCAAATGGTGGTAAAAAAAAAATAAATGAAGAGGTCAGTTGTTCGATTCGGTTTCGTATAAGTCACTATGCCATGATGCCAGTTAATGATTCGAGGGCAAATCAGTTTAAATATCCGACTGCTATTGGAGCTCGCATGTGAAGTAGATCTAATTCCTTTTCGATGTACGTTGTCCATGTCTGCATGACGCCTGACACAGCAAGCTCTGATTAAAATCAGTCTTATGATCTTCTTTTTGACAAGAGTATGCTTATATTAGGCGACTTTAACCGAATAAGATAGGTATATCTTTAAGCAATTTTGCCGAAGGCTTTGCTATCAACGCTGTGTTGGATTCACATAGAATCCACTTGACATGATTTACTAATAATGTGACGTCATTCTGAATCCAATATCTTAGACAAGGAAAGAGAGAGGACAGAACGCGCGGCTGACATCTCTGTTACCAAAAAGTACCAAAGCGCTAGTCTCAGTGCCGTAGCTAATGGGATTAACATTACGGTTAAGCTATTTGGAGAAATAATCTATTTTCAAATAAAATTTATTAGAATATTGTTATTCACGGGTTCTGTATGGCCAATTTCACCATCCACAGTTCAAATTTAAGTAACTAACATTAACTTAACCGTGAACTTTCACTTGACCGATATCGTCACTGGAAAACTGATTGTATTTGAACCAAAATGTGCCTCAAAAAATATGATTTTTACACTTTACATGCTCAAAAATATTATGTTTCGTATGTTGGTGGTACATTTGAAATTATATTTTGGATACATATATATTTCCGAACTAGATATCGAGATATTTGCACAAACTTCGAATGCACCAAAAAATGTGAACACATATTTACCTGTGAAAAGTGATTCCTCGCACCTTCCTACTGCTGTGGCTTGTACAACCGTAAGCAGCTCACTCTACTATTATGCACACCACAATATTTTACAGTGATTGGTCTTAAAAACGCTAAATATCACAAAAAAAATACTAAGGTACCAAACTATCTGTTTGCCACCAAAACTTTGACAGCTATTATTTTTGTGTCACAGCTAATTCATATAGCATTATACAAACGCGCGGTACCCCCTCTCTTTCCTTATCTAAGTCCAATATAGTGGAACATCCAGTATGGCAGAATAGTTATTTTCAATGCATTTCGACAATGTGTGTATCAAGTAACTTGCAAGTAACTCGAAATATAATGTGACGTCATTCAAAATTCAATATGGCGGTACATCCAACATGACGGAATAGTTTTTTCTATGCACTTCTATAACGGGCAACATTTGACCACTTAATGCCATGAAAAGTGATATTTTTGTATGGTTTTGTACTTAATTAACAAGTTAAGATGTACATAAAAATTCTAATTTTCTCGAAAACGAATCGACCGATTTGAATAATATAAATTATACAGGGCGGTCCAATAAGCGCGCGGTGCTCCCTACCGGCCATACCGTTTAAATTAGACGACAATATTTCAAATAAAAAACGTTTCTTTTCAAATGCTCTACATTAGTAAAATAATTTCAAAGATGGCGGACTTCCGGATATACCGGAAGTAGGCATCAACTTCCTTATTTTAAATGGAACAGCCTGTATATTATTATGTTTTAGAATTCAGCATCGATTTTTAGGTCCAGTTTGTTGACCATTGTTTATATCTAGGAAGCCTTTTTTCGGAGTTATTCAGCAATTTTTACAAAATCTGACGTTTGCAGTACTTCACAGGAAACATTAATATCTCGAAAACTAAACGCGATAGAAAGATGCAGTTTTCGGTTTTGAAACAAGCATGGAACGTACTTGTGTCTCAGTAAGATCGTTATTTCAAAAGAAGATTAAATCAATAGACTAGCAATTTTCAAATTTGGAAAGTTAAAAACGTTAAAAACTTTTATTTTTCAAATGGGATGGTATCATAAGTTTCACATCGGTGGATGCGAAATTAAAGTCTCTTTCACTGTTATCTAAGCACATGTGGTTCTATCTTTGATGGTTTTCAAGATATTTACGGTTTTGTAATTATGGCGTAGGAATTGGAAAAATCATAGGTGGCGTGGCTCGCAGACGAAACAATTGGCAGCAAACCTTTCATCCAAAATGTTTTGGTCTCCAATACTAAAATGTGCTTTCGCTCCATCTACCTGTAACCACAGTATTCTTAAAAACTCCAGTGGTAAGTTTTCAACAAGTTTTCCAAATTTTCATTTAGAAAATTTTAGAAAACCTTAGTTCAATATGCGGTTTCCAATAATACCACCCCAAATGCTGAGACTCCATGCTGGTTGTCAACAAACCTCTCAAAATTTGGATTTACGTCGGTGTAAAAATGTAAATTATGCCAGTTTACATGGCCCTTAATGATAACGCTGTAGCTACATTTCATAAAAAAAGAAAATGAAAGAATTCCATTAGAAATGTAGCTTCATTCGTAAACAACACTGTTGGAAAGGAGTGCATCTTCTTCGACTCGAGCACAACTCCAGTTACAGAAATTCATTCAGTTTTCAGTCTTTTCTTTCAATTGCTTGATTTAGCTGCGCGAGATAAGGATGCTATATGTACTCCGTTAAGACATGTTCACAGATATTTGACCAATGCCCAAATAGCGACTAGTTTCTGCTGTAGCACTGCTATGCGGATCTTTAACTGCAATTGAGAGAATGTCAAACTCACTACCTTCATGTATTACTACTACATGTTTCCTTCTCTCATATTTTACGCCCACGTAAATCCAAATTTTGAGAAGTTTGTTGACAACCAGCACGAAGTCGCATTTGGGGCGGTATTATTGGAAACCGCATAGTAAACTAAGGTTTACCAAAATTTTCTAAACGAAAATTTGGAAAACCTGTTGGAAAATTTACCACTGGAGTTTGTGTGAATAATGTGGTTACAGGTAGATGGAGCGAAAGCACATTTTAGTATTAGAGACCGAAACACTTTGGATGAAAGGCTTGCTGCCAATTGTTTCGTGTGCGAGCCACGCCACCTACGATTTTTCCAATTCCTACGCCATAATTACAAAACCGTAAACATCTTGAAAACCATCAAAGATAGAACCATATGTGCTCAGATAACAGTGAAAGAGAATTTAATTTCCCATCCACCGATGTGAAACTTATGATACCATCCCATTTGAAAAATAAAAGCTTTTAACGTTTTTAACTTTTCAAATTTGAAAATTGCTAGTCTTTTGATTTAATGTTCTTTTGAAACAACGATCTTACTAAAACACGAACACGTTTCTTGGTTATTACAAAACCGAAAACCGCATCTTTCTATCGCGTTTAGTTTTCGAGATATTAACGTTTCTTGTAAAGTACTACAAACGTCAAATTTTGTAAAAATTGCTGAATAACCTCGAAAATGGGCTTCGTAGGCATAAATAATGGTTAACAAACTGGACCTAAAAATGGATGCTGAATTCAAAAACGTAATAATATACAGGGTATTCCATTTAAAATAAGGAAGTTGATGCCTACTTCCGGTATATCCGGAAGTCCGCCATCTTTGAAATTATTTTCTGAATGTAGAGCATTTGAAAAGAAACGTTTTTTATTTGAAACATTTTCGTCTAGTTTGAACGGTATGGCCACTGCGGAGCACCGCGCCCTTATTGGACCACCCTGTATATATAGGGTTGGGATAAAGTATGGAGCCAAGCAAGTAACTTTGGAACGGAAAGAGTGATATTGCTGAAAATTTGCAGACAAGTGTAGTGACGTCTAGTGCATCCGAAGACATTATGTTAGCTATTAATTTACTTCCGGTTTAACCGGAAGTACCGTCAACTTTTTTAATTTAAATGGGACACCCTGTATATTTTTGCAGATTTTGATTCATCTTTTTTTTCCGAATACGTTAGCTATTAATTTACTTCCGGTTTAACCGGAAGTACCGTCAACTTTTTTAATTTAAATGGGACACCCTGTATATTTTTGCAGATTTTGATTCATCTTTTTTTTCCGAATACGTTAGCATTAGTTTCTGTAAAAACTAGAAAGATATAGCTTCTTTATCATTTCAGGTGTTTAAAATGCCGGTCATTCAAAGTCGGTTTTGGCGATCGGGTGAGAACTCACAAAGAAGTGTGTCAACTTTTAATGATTTACGTCCCGACAGGGGTCCTATAACACATTTGACGGTGACTAAAAACAAAAATACAAAAAAAATTACCTCAAACGGGAAGACCGCAGACCGCCACGGACGAATTTGTGAGACAAATTTTTTAAGAAACAAATACTAAACCCACTATGCACGTATTCGGAAAAAAATGATGAATTAAAATCTGCAAAAACATACAGGGTGTCCCATTTAAATTAAAAAAGTTGACGGTACTTCCGGTTAAACCGGAAGTACATTAATAGCTAACACAATGTCTTCGGAAGCATTAGACGTCACTACACTTGCCTGCAAATTTTCAGCAATATCACTCTTTCCGTTCCAAAGTTGTTTGCTTGGTTCCATACTTTATCCCAACCCTGTATAATATCAAAATAAAGGACTATGGCATGCCTTTGTAATACGATATTACTTGATACTCCCTGTCATTTAAAATTTTCAAGGGGATGATCCTAGGGGTAGAGCGAGGGGTAGTGGGTACAAGGAGGTAAAATAATTTTTGGTTAAAAAATCGTCTTTGACAAATCTTTTGACGTGTCTCAGCGTTTTTTTTTTTCTATTAATCAGCGGTTTTTGAGATATCCGGGAGGGGAAGTTTTCAAATGACCCTGTATGTAACTATCTCATAGTTATTTCAACATTATGCCGATCAGTAAATTTTCATGCGATGTCTTGTACTTTCACTTCGTATATCTGACTTCAGAATGCATTAGTGTGTTGCTAGCGCAGAAATGTTCTGTCCTTAACTATTCGAATATATTATTGTGAAGTTCGTTCCGCGATGCGACACAATCTCGACCTCAGCTCTCCAACTATTCACATTCATGTAACTTGCAGTTTAACTCTAGAAGAAATAAAATGCGGTCAAAAGTCATTTATCTGCCAATGACAGGTAATCAGGCACATAATCAGCAATAACCGCCCAAACGTTTCCTTTTTGAGAAAAAACCTTTGCTCTGCTTTATACAACGCTTGAGAAGTGATAGACCTCTCATCTTTATGAACATTGAGATAGGAATATGAAGTCTTAAAAGGTTTAGTTTTTAAGGTACAAATACAACAAAATAGCACAACGATCTAAAATTACGTATCGGGGGTTTCTTGCAAACGAGAAATCCAGATTCAACAACGGTTTAGCAAACATGAATAGAGAGCGCCACCGACGCGACGGCACATTGAACTCAATATTATCGAAACTTTTTTCCGGTTTTGTCCATCAATGTGATTTGTTTTGCGTGAAAAAGGGAATACTTTGTTCAAGCTCCTAGAGGTAACCTCTGTTACGTTAAAATTTGACACTTAGGACAACTATCATGAATTAAAGGTAAACGGTGCATCTTAACAACTTTATTCAGCAATGATCCATTAAGTTATGCCTGTAGACAAATTAGGGATGTACTCAGACATCCCTGGTATATCATATAGCTGTTCTGTAGATTGGATAATTTGAGAATGTATCTCGACATCCCTCGTATGAAATTTTCTTTGCAGATATCTTTCATCTAGTTCTGTTGCGCGATCATTTGTCTACATTCATGTGAGGCGATCAAACCTGTAAATAATGACAAATATTAGTTTGTGTTACTGGTAGACCTCTTATAAATTAAAAAAAAGTGATAAGAGTTATATACCTACCACGGCTTGGCCCTTTTGAATTGATGAACAAATTTGTCACAGTTGGCGTCATCTGGTAGCTAATTAGTTAACCTTCGGTGGGTGCTGACATTCGTGGTGATGTGACCTGTACTGGTTATTACGATGTCCCGACTTAAGTATGAAATAGAGTGCGGTAAGGTAAGAGGTAACGTAAGACGTAAGAAAATAAACCTGTGGAATCAGATGAGAGTGTTTATAGTCGTAACGTAAGAGGTAACGCAACACTCTCATCTGATTCCACAGGTTTATTACCTTACGTCTTACGTTACCTCTTACCTTACCGCACTCTATTTAGTCCCTTAGACTCTTTATTTGACTTGAAGAATATGTGTTTGTGTCTGCAGTTATATTCCTAGGTTGGTTAATAGGGGAGTAGGTAGGATCTCTTGGCGAAACCCTGACCTGGACGATGGACCATCGTCGTAAGATAATGCCGCCATCTGGATTTCGATGGCTAAGTCACCTTGTACTAACAATGGTACTAACCTTGACTAGTACTCGAAGCACTAGTTAAGCGGTTGTTTGCATCTAGAAAATTCGGGAACATAGGGGGAATAAAAGGAGGAGGTGCGCAGTTGTGGGGATTGAGACAAGTTCAAGGTTCCGGAGAGTTCAGTTGTAGGCACGTGGTTGCAGAAGGTTGTGATTCTGGATTAATCAGCCCTATAGGGGGATTTATTCTCAACCGCAGTGCAAATTGAGGGGGAACTAGTGTAGTTTCGTAGCTTTGTCGGATAGTTCACCCCTCAATACCCGTTTGGGGATCAAGAGCTACAACAGAAGGGCTACCCCGGAAGGCTTCCTCGTTGTTTTGAACCATCGATACACGGGCAAACCCCTGTTATACGGGGTAAGTACATCTTTGGATACGTCAGACTATTCCCCATAGATTTTGTTGTCCAGATTTTCAACGAGTGTTCATGAAATTGTGGCTGTAGTAATTGAAGGCATTAGGCACTATTAGTCTAGTTTATTGGCTTAATATTAAGGTAGTTCCGTGGTCAATGCACACCACGTTAGTAATCCATTTTCCGTGTATAGATGGTCATATTAGTTGTGTGTCAATAAGATATTTTTCATGTATAGTCAGCCATTTTAGTTATGTCTCGCTAAAATATAGATTTTATCGATTAGTTGATTTAGCATGTCAATGTATGTATAGTCTTTAGGTATCTCAAATGCAATTTGAGGCACGTGCATTTCGCACAGTGGCGTACGTGTTACTTCTGTCGTCTTTATCTATTGAGGTCTTCTCCGCTGTTATTTCAACAGGGTTTTTGGGGTGAGGACTTTGCACCTGGATTTATGGTGCAATAACTACCGGCTACCTACCCGTAAGGACCTGCAGAGCGAATGCTGTGGCTAACTACTGAGAACGTCGTCGTGTGATGGACTGATGGACTTCTGGCGCGCAAGTTTTTGAATACTTACTTATTTTTTTCCCTTTCTTTTATTCGTATATATCTATGCTTAGCTTTGTTGCTTTTAATAACTGATTGTACAGTATTACGCCTTATTGCTACGTAGCTTGCTCGGTAACTAGCTTCCATATTGCACTTTTGAATATTTTCTTTACAAGCAAGGTATCTACTTACGCTTCTGCGTTTGTTGAGCTTTATTTTGCTATCTGCGTGTCAGCGTAGTTCTTAGTTTATCGAAACTGATTATTTAATTTTTTGTATCACTACGTAAACGCATGTCATGATGTAGTTTACCGTTATTTCTGCTTGTGACGTAGGGATTTGGGTGCGTTTAATACTAGCGTATATGTACATCTGCGATTTGGTGTTTCTTGCGCATGCGCCTGAGCTCAAGCGATCGCTAAGCGAATTATTTTGCGAAACAGGTTGTGAGTATTCTGAGCCGAAGTTCCTACGAGTAGTTAACGAAAGTGTTTGTTAATTTGATTATCTGCTGCAGTGGCTCAGTTGCTGGATGACACGCTTTGTTGCTATAGTGTAGCCTGGTAGCAGATTTATTTAATTGTATTTTCTTTGTATATGTATTGTTTCCAGGATCGGGATTTCTACTTTTTTTGTTTTACTAGCTGCTCGCTCCTTAGTCTCTTATTTCACCAAATATTTAAGTTAATAAGTATTGTGATACAGACCCTAGTATATCAATATATTTTTTTATCTTGAGAGTTGTGGTATTTTTTTGCCTAGGGGTTGGTTGCGTTCTCTCTTGGTAAGTTCGGGGAACGTGATCTTTTGGTATTTGTGGCAGGAATTTACCTGGCGCCCATAAGTTTAACATCTGTAAAAAAAAAACAAGAGGGACCCACTCCCATCTCCACTGTTTAAAAGCTAGCCCGCAAATACCCCCACGCTCCCAATTGAACACTGTAGTTAAGGGGCGTTGGTGTGGCACCTCCATTGAAATTTCCAATTCGACTGAATTATCAGTATTTACGCACAAATAACAATTGCTAGGCTTATACTTACCATTAACCAAGTATTCTTATACTTCAACACCACCTATTTTAAACGTAGATAAGTATGTTTGAAACATATGTGTTTTGATCTAATATTAATTCGTTCGTGAATACCGGTAATTCCTTCGATCGAGACTTGGAAATTTCAATAAAGGTTATCTCGCAAACGGTCACCTCTAGCAACTCAAACAAAATATATCTTTTTATATAAAACATATTCCGGAAAAGATTTTTTTGTAATATTCACTTTGATGCATGAAACCGGAAAAATGTTTTGTCAATTTAAAAGAGTTCAATGTACCGTAGGTGGCGCCCTCTATTCATGATACAAAAGCCGTGGTTGAATTTGGATTTCTCGCTTTGCAAACCCCTCAATACGTAATTTTAGATCCATGTGCCATTTTATTGCAGAATAATAAAAAAAAAACGGAACGGAAGATTGGCTGAGTACAACTCATCCCTACGAATGGCAAAAAAAACGATCCCACCAAACATAGGCCTGCGGCTCTTCTCAGCCTCATGTCTAAGGTTATGGAGACTGTCATTAACACAAAGCTCCTGAGATACCTGGACAAAAATGACATCATAAATGATCGCCAGTATGGCTTCCTAAGCACAGGTTTACGGGTGACCTCCTAGCCTACGTCACTCACTTATGGAATAGAGCAATTGAAAATCATGGCGAATCCCGTGTTATTGCACTTGACATATCTAAAGCCTTTGACAGAGTGTGGCATAAGGGACTTCTGGTCAAGCTTGCTGCTTATGGACTTCCACCTGGCCTGCGCCAGTGGCTGAATAGCTTTTCGACCGACCGATCTCTGTTTGTTGTAGTCGGAAGCTATTCACCAGAGGTATTTTCAATAAACGCCGGTTTTCCTCAGGGATTTGTCATATCTCCTACACTGTTTCTATTGTACATCAGCGAGCTGCTGGAAATAACATCCAATCCAGTCTACAGCTTCGCAGACGACAGTAGATTAATATCGTGCATGAAACCAGGCAATCCACTATCATCCCAGGAGACGGTACGTTGACGTCAGCAGCATGCCTTACAGATCAAGGCAAATATCAAAGCAATGGGCCTATACCACATTTTTTGTTTATTGGCTTAAACGAACCCTGACACCACGTAGGTACCATACAAAATTACAAAAAAAATTACAAAATTTTTCTATCGTATTTATAACCGAAAAAAGTTGCTCTAAATATTGAATATTTTAAATCCATACGCTTCCCGCCCAGGTCGTGACGTCACCTGTAGGGAACCAATAAGAGCTCACTGGTACAAAACATTAGCATCCGCTCGTAGTCATCGGACCACGAAGGACGCTTCTCATTGGTTCCCTACAGAAAGGACGCTTCTCATTGGTTCCCTACAGGTGACGTCATCATCGGCTATTTTAAATTACAGTACAATTTTGTTTTTAGTGTTATTCTCATCTGGATCAAGTTTTCTGCTGGCTCTTTACAGTAAACGGTCCTATGTATCATCAAAAATAATACCGCAGTAAATAAATTGATCAATTTGAGATCGCGATATAGGCCCATTGTCGAGTGGAATTAATAAATAAAGTAGAGTTCAACGTACAAAAAACTCAGGCAACAACACTTACAAAAAACACTTTTAAAAAGTCCAACGTTGGCTTACTAACTGTGGAAATGGAGGGACGCCCGATAGACAAGTCGCAATGCGTCAAGCTTTTGGTGGCTCCCATTGCTCCCATGTATGGGGATGCGCTCCGAAGCACTGTCTAAAGATTCTGGACACTATCCATAAGAGAGCAATTAGACTAAACAATACGCCTAACCTCACAAAGGACCTCCACGACCCGGAACATCGAAGAAGGGTGACTGACCTACCCCTGTTTTACAGATTCTATCATGGAAGATGTTCGAGTGAGCTCGCCCAAATAATAACACCAAAGGCCGTTGTAACGAGGAACACTAGAGTCACAGAGAGGCTCTCCGAGCTCATCCTTACCAGGTCGAGGTCTCTACTCCCCGAACTAGTCTCCTCCAGCACTCCTTCTTTTGAAGAACTTCGACGTTTTGGAATGAGTTGCCGGGGAATTTGTTTCCCGACGGCTACAACCTGCAGCGTTTCCAATCTAACGTGCACCACACTTATCCTCCCGCAGCGCTTCTACAGCGCCATAGGCCTTTGCGGGGGGCTGACCATAAAAAACTCATCTCGGTGATATTAACAAAATGTGGCGCGAAAGCTCCGCTCAGTCAATGGTAGGTGGCTATGACACGAAGCCAGCTCGGCAGCTATATATCGTTTTCCAGCGTAACCCATTACATTTTAAGACAGCAGATGGGGCATGTGTTGCACTTACTATCATATGCCCGACAAAATTCAACAAGTATCTTTCCAGGAGTATGGGAAAGCATACCTATCTGACGTAGGCAGTGTTGCCAACTTAACGCATTTTTTGTTAGATCTAACGAATTTTTGTGAATAGACGGAATGACAGTAGTAAGTCAACTTGCTCCTAGTTCAAAGGAGAGTTACTCACAAACATACATACAGGTGAATGGTGAAGCTAATAAAAGCCTGTTAATAAAAATAAATTCCATGATTTGCATTCAACAGTTCCTACGTTCCTAGTTAAAGTGTTTGTTGGGAAATTTAATATTATGACATCATCCTTTTCTTATTTCCTTACAGTAAGTAACAGGGGGAATCGAAAATAACTCATTTTTCCATTACAGATATGGAGGTGATTATATTATATCTCCCTTGGAGTGTTCCTACTAATCCGCAATATATTTTCGCGGAACCGGTAGAAGATGATTTGAAAGCGAAGAGAGAATTTTTAATTTCGCTGACCCGATAAGAGCTTTCAAGAAAATCAATTTTAATTTTAGATTTATGTTTCTATCTCACGCGGATTTAATAAAATTCCTCCTATTTTAGCCACATAGTTACCTGGGATTGTTTTTTTTTCTGTAAAGTAGATTGTAATGAGGGTTTATATTAAAACTAAGTGAAATGGTATCAAAGTATAATTTAGCAGTAACTATAAGGCAAGGTAGTGTATATGCGCACAGTGTACAAATGAGTAAGGTGTGTACCAAATACTGTCATAAATCCTAATAGTATCACCCCAAAGAAAGCAAATTATTCAGGCGTTGCATATCAAAGGACAACAATAAACGTTAGTTCGAAGGATATTATACTTCCTACCACGTATTTGGGTTTAGTTGACATTAGGCGTCTGCCATAAATGCATGCCAACAGTTGGGTTTTTTAAGTGGCGTGTGTGCAATAATTATATTTCACTATTCTTTGGGTTCCTACAATAATACAGATAGGTACAGGTCTATAGGTGTTGTTTTGTTAATTTTGTTTCTGGTGTTATAAGTGTACTAAGGTGGCCTAAACTGTGGGAAATCCTTATATCTATGGGAATTTCTTACCACTTAGTATTTCCATACAGCAACTCACAAAGGAGTTCGTCAGGGATATGTATTATCGCTGATGTTATTTAACATTTACTCAATTTGTGATGAGACAGGTATTGGACAACTGCAATGGCAGTATAACTATTGGCGGAAGTAAAATATCCAACTTAAGATTTGCTGACGATGCAACCCTTGTTGCTGCTTCTCAGGAAGAACTAGTAGCTCTATTAAACATCTTAGAACAACACAGTGCAGCATATGGTCTTGGTATTAACTACGACAAGTCCAAGGTTATGATTGTAGATATAGAGTACGATAATCATCGAGAAATGAAGTCACTAGGTCGTTGTGAAGTACTACAAAGTTTTGTTTGCCTCAGTTCTTTAATCCACAATTCGGGTAGCTGTGAAAATAAGATTCGACGGCGCATTCAACAGGCACGTGTGTGTTTGTCGCGCCATCATTGTGTGGCCTTGTGCGTGCATATGACCGACTTATGTGGCCATCCTGAATTGTGTGGCCATTTCCGTGGCCACACAATTCAGGACCATGTTTAACGTGTAGATCTCGTAATTCTGATTCGAATGGTACCTACTTTGTAGGATTGACCCCAGAAGTCGGTCCAGAGTCACACACACATATGAGTGTATCTTGATCAAGTTCTTACTAACATTGTGTGGTCATGGCTTCCGTCAGCATGTGCTGCCCTCTACCGTGCAATTTTTAGCGATCAAGGACACATGGTGTGTATACTTCACTATCACCTAGTGTGGACACGTTTGGATAATAATACTTTTTTAATACATTCTCAACGTCTAGCGTCTGAAAGCGTTGATGAGTGAGTCTTTAGCTAATGTAGACATATATAGTGGTTTATGTATGTATCTATTGTCTGCAATTTCCAAGTTTTCACACTGGCTTATGGCATATGAATATTAATACGTAAATTCATTCGTAGTATGGAACATAGTCAATAATTCGAACCCAGAATTTTAGACTTACATATGGTTCGAGCACAATCTTTCAACAATAATAAGTTACACAGGATGGGCCAATACAGAGTGGACGGAAGATTGTGGGCTTTTTTTTCCTCTGGGAGCCGTCAGCACTTAAGCCTTTAAGGCCTATTGTACTATAACTTCCCAGAGGGGGAATGGTGCACGGCCAGCACCGTTGGAATGATACTATCATCCCGGACGGTCCGACCGAGGTCCCCCGTCCGGGCCTTCCGGTCGGTCATCCAAAGTGCCGGCCGCGTAAGATGCTCCGCTCAGCGCTCGTGTGGCCGACACTGACAGCCAGTCCAAACTGTTGTCTCCCTGGTGCAATTCAGTCAACCACCCAGCGCTAATCGCGCACAAGGCTGCTGCTGCCCCACTATCGAAGGCAGACGCTGTTCACTGCGCAGCCACGTGGGTGGGCTTACGAAAACATAGAAATCTGTCACTTCTAGTTTCAATCATTGATGTCTATTCAACCCCAAAATATTTTTGGGATTGGTTGCGACGTTGCCAAGTTATAATTTATTCTCTATTAATTTCCGGATTTGCAAGGTCGCAAGTAATACGTCCAAATTGATATATTCCTTTAACTTTTCTCAATAATATTACACAGCGACTTACTTGAATATCAAGTGGATACAATTTTGGATGTTACGAGCAATTTGTATCTACAGGGTGTTTTTGGCAGAATTTTAAATTACGGCAACTTGAAGGTCATTTTACTTTGTTTTTTTAAATGTAACACCCTATATTTTTTATTTTAAATCGAAATATCTACTAATACCCTATCTCGCCTGGTAGTATTCTTTTCGCGTTTGCGACGTTGCCAAGTTATAAATTATTTCTCCAAATTTTTAAACAAATATCCCCGATTTTAATTTATTTTAAGTAGAATCCTGTGCTTATTTTTATTGCAATGAATTGCAAATGTCGAACTTAGGAAGATCTCACAATTTCAAAATTTTGTTTTTGATAATTATTGAGTTACGGGGCAACACCGCTTTTTCAGTAAACAGTATCGGAACGTTCAAATATTTCCAAAACTACCACAGCTGGAGAGGTGAAATTCAATACTTGGGGGCTATTGAACATACGAAATTCAAAAACGCTAACATCGGTGTTGTCAGATTTACCACTTTTACCTTAGACTTCATAAATAGGGCATTCCATTCAAAATTATGACGTAAAATTGGTAAATCTGACAACACCGATGTTATGTTAAAAAAAAACCCAAGTATTGAATTTCACCTCTCCAGCTGTGTCAGTTTTGCAAATATTTAAGCGTTCCGGTACCGCTTCCTGAAAAAGCGATGTTGCCATATCTCAGTAATTCTCAATAATTAAGAGAAACAAAATTTTGAAATTGTGAGATCTTACTAAATTCGACATGCGCAATTCACTGCAATAAAAATAAGTACAGGATTCTATTTAAAATAAATTAAAATCGGGGATATTTGTTTAAAAATCTGGGAAAACTATTTATAACTTGGCAACGTCGCAAACGCGAAAAAAAATATTACCAGGCGAGATAGGGTATTAGTAAATATTTCGATTTAAAATAAAAAATACAGGGTGTTACATTTAAAAAACAGAGTAAAATGACCTTCACGTTGCCGTAATTAAAAATTCTGCCAAAACACCCTGTAGATACCAGTTGCTGATAACGTCCAACATAATATCTACTTAATATTTAAGTAACTCGCTGTATAATATTATTGAGAAAAGAAGGGATATATCAATTGAGGTTTTGAATAAAGAAAAAAATATATTTTTTTTGTGATAAATCGAAAGATCATATATAAGTTTTATAACAAAACCGTTTTTGTTTTCTTTTTTTCCGCAATAATTCAAAAGTTATATCAAAATAAAAATGGGTTTTTGAATCGAGTACCGAAAACACGCCGACGGCTCCCGAACCCGTGTGACGTAATGATGGCGGTTAAGATGCTCCTTTGACCAACGACATCCTACATCGATACTAGATTCTAGATTCCCAGCCAAACGTGAAAATACTTGCTAGTAACTAGTGTATATTTGTTGCAATATAGCCGATGAATGAAGTTTGCAGCTCAGTACGACCTCCACGATCGAAATAAATATCTTTTTGAATGTTTGAAATCAGATTACAGATTCCAGTAAGTAAGTAAGTACCTAATCAAATATGTCTTATTATCTTGTGCATGTTCGACTGGCCTAGTGGTTAGAGTGTTGGCTAATGGATCCGTTGGTCTGGGTTCAAAGCTCAGCCTGTCCAATTTTTTTTTATTTTTTTTATCAAATAATTCATTCATGTGCTTTTTGCACTTGTTATTTACATTTTTTTCTACGATCAACATAAATATGTTTTTGAAACAAATTCTATCAGACATATTACTTGCACTGCATAGTGCAAAAACTAAGTACAGGACGCGGTGGACAATTCAAAAAATCAGTTCAAATGGTGTTTGTCTGTCAATATCAACCGCCAATATTTTTTTTAAATGTAATAGTTGGTTAATAAAACAAAATCCATTCATTTTTTAAGTTTTTAATATAAACATAAAGTAAGTCAAACTCGTAATCACAACAGTCTTCTGTTTATCACTTGGTATCTTTATTTATTTAACTTTGAGCAATGAAGCCTAATAATTAAATTTTCATAAAAATTTAACAAATAAAAATATAAAAATGCAATGCAAACAAACAAAACTTATTTTTCTATGAATTTCAATGTTATAATTATCTTCTTGACCAAAACTTAAAATAATTATTTTATTATTTAATATTATTATTGATCATAAATACTTGTACGATAAATAAACTATAATTATAATTATTTTACATAAGAGCTAGCACTTCAAGTAAACAAAAATAAAACTATATTTTTTAGTCCCGAACATAGAAAAAAGTATAAAGTATCTAGGAATATATTTAGACTCACACTTACGTTGCGATGTACATATTAATAATTTATTAAAAAAAATTGGATTCATTTCATATCAGATGAAATTACTAACAAATATTTTAACAGAAAAGCATCTACGTACAGTAAAGATAATTATAACATTGAAACTCATAGAAGAATAAGTTTTGTTTGTTTGCATTGCGTTTATATATTTTTGTTTGTTAAATTTTTATGAAAATTTAATTATTAAGCTTCGTTGCTCAAAGTTAAATAAATAAAAATACCAAGTGATAAACAGAAGACTGTTGTGATTACGAGTTTTATTTTATGTTTATATTAAAAACTTAAAAAATGAATGGATTTTGTTTTACTAACCAACTATTACATTTAAAAAAAATATTGGCGGTTGATATTGACGGACAAACACCAATTGAACTGATTTTTTGAATTGTCCACCGCGTCCTGTACTTAGTTTTTGCACTATGCAGTGCAAGTAATATGTCTGATAGAATTTGTTTCAAAAACATATTTATGTTGATCGTAGAAAAAAATGTACATAACAAGTGCAAAAAGCAAATGAATGAATTAGGTATTTGATAAAAAAAAAATAAAAAAAAATTGGACAGGCTGAGCTTTGAACCCAGACCAACGGATCCATTAGCCAACACTCTAACCACTAGGCCAGCCGAACATGCACAAGATAGTTTCAATAAGACATATTTGATTAGGTACTTACTTACTGGAATCTGTAATCTGATTTCAAACATTCAAAAAGATATTTATTTCGATCGTGGAGGTCGTCCTGAGCTGCAAACTTCATTCATCGGCTATATTGCAACAAATATACACTAGTTACTAGCAAGTATTTTCACGTTTGGCTGGGAATCTAGAATCTAGTATCGATGTAGGATGTCGTTGGTCAAAGGAGCATCTTAACCGCCATCATTACGTCACACGGGTTCGGGAGCCGTCGGCGTGTTTTCGGTACTCGATTCAAAAACCCATTTTTATTTTGATATAACTTTTGAATTATTGCGAAAAAAAAGAAAACAAAAACAGTTTTATTATAAAACTTATATATGATCTTTCGATTTATGACAAAGAAAGTGATTAGTGATGGAAGCTAGAAGAATTAAAAAATAGTTCCATATAAAAAAATTAAGTTGATCACTATCCTACTTTCCCGCAACACCCTGTATATTCCAAAATATTTTTAGAATATGCGCCTTAAGTAACCAAATAACTTTTGTATTTGACATTTTCTTCTGTCAGGTATACCTTGCGAGATATCGAAGAATTACACACTAACTGGACACCCTGTATAAGTAAATAGGAAAAGTAGGATTGAGAGATTTTTTCTGCTCTTCAGATACATCTGGGTCAATTTCCAGCTCATCATGCAATTCGAGCGCGGCAGCACTACTGGTCCCCCCACTTCCTAGAACAAAACCTAAATGCGCCCCTGAATTGGGAATATTTTGTTTTGTTGGCTGGATGTGGACCTCTATCGGCTGACCGGTTTAGCACTGAGAGGTATCCATTCATATATGGATATGTTGCTTTTTGTTTATTTTGCAATTATAACAGTTATCTTGTTTTTTTGACCCCCCCCCGAACGAAAGTCCTGTGTACGTGCCTGTGTAATATACTAATTTTATTTGCGGAAAGTGTTGGAAAAGTATATTTTAAACAGGTCACAGTTGAACTTACCGTTATTTTTTTAAATAAAATGATTCTTACAAAAAATTTTAGATTTTAACTGTTATCAACCGAATTTATCAAAATCCTGATAACCACGCATTTTCCATGAAGGAACTTCAAGAAGCCCTGCCGACACTCCGGTATGATAAGCCGCCCTTTCAGTTCAGTTCAACGCATGATTACGTGATTCCCCATCACACGCCTCAATTACTCGAGCTATTACTTCCCGAGCTTCGCCTCTAATCGTCTCACATTTCCTATACGTAGCCATTATCATTACAATATTTAATGCAAACAGTCATGCCACCCTGCGACACTGACCAGTGCAAAATTTGCGGATGCTTTACCAGCGATGTTGTCAGCGAAACGTCGCTGCGTATAAACGAGAAATGAACTAGACCGCAGTATGTTCACTATTACTAGTAAGCGCTGATACCCTAGCGCTCTCATTCCTTTATGATTTTTACGTACCGCTTTCCTGAAATAGTGATTCTAATCTGCATTCGCATTCCTGAGACCGCTCTTCTTTCGTGTCTCGAACAGTCCAAATTTCCAAAAGATATAATGAAACGGTATCAGTGGTTACGCGCTATATATCTGTAATATGTACTTCGAAGGGAGATTTGTAATAAGTCCCGTGGTACGACGAATTTAATAGTTACTCGAGCTAAGATTAAATTGTGTATTGTAAGCAGTCGATGTGGCAACAGCGCATCACATGTTCTGCAGTTACAGTTACCGCCTCAGACAACAGAAAATGCGAAGCGGATGAAAAAAGGGTTGTTGTGTCTGGTGGCTTCGAAATTATTAGACACTGGACAGTCGAACTATGATATTACCCTACGACGAATGTATTTTTGGCCTCGAACGGGAATAAGAGGTTTACACTGGGGCGTGTTGTTTTGTTACATTCTAATAGTATCGACATATTTTGTAACATACTGCTTAACAATTATTGCAAAGTAATGCTTTCAAAACATTTTTTACGCGACTCCCGAAAACTCCGGACTTTTTGTTTTCAAATAGTACCCCATAGGTTTTCTTACATAAATGATATCCCTATTTTATTTAAAATCTTGTGGTGCCTTTGACTTCATACGCAAACCTATTTTTTTCGTAAAATCATAAGCATAATAAAGAATAAAATAAGAATTTCTTTGACACAAAAAACAGATAAAGCAGAAAACCAAGCGACTTTTACAGGGTACTGAATGACATATCATACATTTTTTATATGTTTACTTACCACACCGACAGGTGAGGGGAGTATTGTGATCGCGAAAATTTTCAATTTTGACATAATACTCTTTTTGGGCGTTTTATGACGTCTTCATAACGAAAATCCATGTCACTCATTTCCGACTGCCTGTCGGTCTGTTTGTCGGTCTGTCTGTCTGTTGGCGTTATTCTAACGTCGCAATCTCAGTAACCGCTGCATAGAGTGTGATGAAATTTGGGCAGCGATATGCTGTGGGGTCGTAGTAGGTAATGCTGCTATAATTTTGAAAATCGGCGGTGGAGTAATTATCAAAAAACTAAAAAATGTGTTGTATTCATAATAGGCTGTCCTGACCTGCAAACAGAAAGACCTAGCGGCATAATACACTTCTTACGCCGGCGGCGGGTTAGGCCCCGGTGGCGTCGGCGGCAGCAACGCGGCGATTTGGTTGCAAGAGGATATCATATTATGGCTTCATGCTATAAGACAACAATAAAATAGTATCACCGTAATGTGTGGAAAGTAGTGAGTCGATCAACTTGACCTCATTTTTTATTGCGAAAATATTACGCCTCAAACAAACCCTTGTTTTATTTATTTTACGCATTGACTTTATGAAAAAATTGTTGTGTGTATTAAATCAAAGGCACTAAAAGATTTTGAATAAAATAATGAGACATTTAATGATATCAAAAAGTATGCAATTCTGTCAAGTCAAAAGTACCTCTGACTAGAGTTCTGAAAATTCTTCAGTACCTATTCGCAAGATCGCAGAAAATGAAGAATGATTTAAAGTTTGTTCAAATTATAAAACATAACTTAAATGGTAGAAAATTTAAATCTGATTTGTTAGTATCCCCTTTTTGCAATATTGCTAATATTCATACATATATATATATATATATATATATATATGGTTGGAAAATTTAGTGACTGACCCAAGTTGACATTTATGAAAGTACTAGTGGGATATGCAGTCAATCTCAGAAGATGGCCAACTGAGAAGTTTCAAGAAAACTCTTTGAAATTTTTCAACGTTTCGTCAATGTTTATTGACTTCTTCAGGAAAAACTACAATATGAATAAACAATGTAAGCAAATGAATCGAAAAGTTCTGAATGTTACTTACTTTTCGTGAGGTTAACAAAAAGTCACTAGTCGTCGGAAAGACAGAAATATCATCTTAAATCTACTGTCCTCGTCTTGTTAAAAATTTTAAACACACAACATATTAAAATTTACATTTAAAATATAGGATTCACCCCGATTAAACAAGGGGGAATACACCCTATACAGATTTCACATTTTACATCTTTAATGATATGACAAGCTCACCATGACATGGAACAGATAAAAAGAATTGACAGCTAACCTCAGTCAGCACAGAACCAACATCGGTCCAGTCCGAAACAGAGAGAACAAAACGGTTAAAAATGAGAGTCCCATAAACTGTCACGTCAGCGGTAGAACAATTGGAACTGTGGTCTACATAGATCACAGACACCAGGTGGACAACAGGCTTCTAGATACTGTAAGAGAGTAAGAGAAGGATACCGCCAATATTTTACTATCCTGGGTACTTGGCCAACAGGTGTCTCGCTATGCAGTCCACCATCATTGATATAAAATCAACGATGGTTGTGTGGACACACAATCAGCACCATGTCGCTCACGACAGATGACCAGTGCCAAGTACATCTTATGTAATATAAGGGAAACATGACAGTGGGACATCAATCTAGAGACAATGCTGATTGAACATCCACAGGAAACCCATTTCACATCCTAGAGATAGAGGGAACCAACCGAGGCAACAGGTATGGCGATCTGCCACCTGCCACGCAGCAGCCACCACCCTACCACCTAGGGACTCCCACACCACTCAATCCAGAACGTAACCTGAGCTCCCTATTATTTATGTTGGCATCCCAGGGAGTAATATGAATCCACCCAGACACAGGCGAGGACCACCCACTGCCAATAGGAAGTCACCACCCACCATCTAGGCATCATCATACCCCTCACCAGGATGCAACACAAGTTCTATGTCCAAGTCTCTACTATGGTTACCTCTCCGCTCATAACTCAACAGATATGAGTAAATGCTACTGAGGCCAGCTATGTCCGTACATTTATTAATGGAGTGTGGGTTGTTATAAATGTGGACCATCTCCAAAAATGTCCGTTTGAAAAGATGTCTTTCCGTGTCCAACACTCTAGCCCCCCCAATAGCGTTGCTCCAAGGTTTTATGCATTACCCAAGATTCATAAACCTGAATTGTCTATGAGACCCATTGTATCATCTATTCAGTGTCCTAATAGTAAGTTAGCCCTTTTCTTGTCCAACATTTTAGCTTCTGCCTATGACACAGAGAACGAGTATTACATTAAGGATTCATTTACATTCAGCAAATTTATTAACAACTACCAGCTACCTCCAGGATATGTAGTAGTCAGTTTTGATGTAGTTTCACTTTTTACTAATCTACCTTTACAACTAGTCATAGATAGCATAACTAGACATTGGGATGTCGTTTCACAGTGCTGTACAATTGATTTGGATACATTCATCATGATTCTTAGGTTTGTTTTTGACTCTAACTTTTTAATGTTTGAAGATAACTATTACAAGCAGGTTTTTGGAACTCCAATGGGCTCTACCATCTCCCCCATTCTAGTTAACTATGTTTTAGATGATCTCATTAGAGAGTCACTACAAAAAACAGATTTTAGAGTTCCTTTCATTAAAAGATATGTAGACGATTTAGTGTTGGCGGTTCCAACAGATAAAATAGACATTTTACTCAACACCTTTAACAGCTATGATGAAAACCTACAATTCACTGTGGAAAAAGAGGTAGATAACAGCATCCCTTTTCTGGATATGCGAATCATTAGGTCAGATGATAATATTCTCCGTACCATGTGGTATAGGAAACCAATCAGCAGTGATAGATACATAAATTATTTTTCATACCACACAGAGCGGGCTAAAATAAATCTGGTATTAGCACTCAAACATAGGGTCATCAATCTTACGAACATTCAATATAGGAACCAAGGCCTACAAGATCTTAAGATAGTTTTGTTAGAGAATTCTTATCCTCCCAAACTTATTAACAGTTTATTGTATAACACAGCATTAACACCTAGTGAGGAGGATTTAACACATCCCAACTTGAATAACTCCGTAAGTGTAGAACAACAGGCCAATCAACAACAAATTACAACATATTTTTCTTTACCTTTTATAGCAGGTTTAACACACAGATTAGTTTCATTGTTCTCAGATTTACCTTGTAAGATTGCACAAAGGAATGTTAAAACAGGTAGAATGCTATATACTAAATTGAAAAGCTCACTGAAAACAGAAGAGAAATCTAATGTTGTCTATCAGATTGATTGCAATGACTGTGAAGGTAGTTATATTGGACAAACGAGCAGAAATTTAAAAGACAGAATCATTTCCCATCGTAGTGATTGCAGACTAAACAAAAAAACATGCGCACTAGCTGAACATGTCATAGATAAAGGACACTCAATGTGTTTTGGGGGGGCTAGAGTGTTGGACACGGAAAGACATCTTTTCAAACGGACATTTTTGGAGATGGTCCACATTTATAACAACCCACACTCCATTAATAAATGTACGGACATAGCTGGCCTCAGTAGCATTTACTCATATCTGTTGAGTTATGAGCGGAGAGGTAACCATAGTAGAGACTTGGACATAGAACTTGTGTTGCATCCTGGTGAGGGGTATGATGATGCCTAGATGGTGGGTGGTGACTTCCTATTGGCAGTGGGTGGTCCTCGCCTGTGTCTGGGTGGATTCATATTACTCCCTGGGATGCCAACATAAATAATAGGGAGCTCAGGTTACGTTCTGGATTGAGTGGTGTGGGAGTCCCTAGGTGGTAGGGTGGTGGCTGCTGCGTGGCAGGTGGCAGATCGCCATACCTGTTGCCTCGGTTGGTTCCCTCTATCTCTAGGATGTGAAATGGGTTTCCTGTGGATGTTCAATCAGCATTGTCTCTAGATTGATGTCCCACTGTCATGTTTCCCTTATATTACATAAGATGTACTTGGCACTGGTCATCTGTCGTGAGCGACATGGTGCTGATTGTGTGTCCACACAACCATCGTTGATTTTATATCAATGATGGTGGACTGCATAGCGAGACACCTGTTGGCCAAGTACCCAGGATAGTAAAATATTGGCGGTATCCTTCTCTTACTCTCTTACAGTATCTAGAAGCCTGTTGTCCACCTGGTGTCTGTGATCTATGTAGACCACAGTTCCAATTGTTCTACCGCTGACGTGACAGTTTATGGGACTCTCATTTTTAACCGTTTTGTTCTCTCTGTTTCGGACTGGACCGATGTTGGTTCTGTGCTGACTGAGGTTAGCTGTCAATTCTTTTTATCTGTTCCATGTCATGGTGAGCTTGTCATATCATTAAAGATGTAAAATGTGAAATCTGTATAGGGTGTATTCCCCCTTGTTTAATCGGGGTGAATCCTATATTTTAAATGTAAATTTTAATATGTTGTGTGTTTAAAATTTTTAACAAGACGAGGACAGTAGATTTAAGATGATATTTCTGTCTTTCCGACGACTAGTGACTTTTTGTTAACCTCACGAAAAGTAAGTAACATTCAGAACTTTTCGATTCATTTGCTTACATTGTTTATTCATATTGTAGTTTTTCCTGAAGAAGTCAATAAACATTGACGAAACGTTGAAAAATTTCAAAGAGTTTTCTTGAAACTTCTCAGTTGGCCATCTTCTGAGATTGACTGCATATCCCACTAGTACTTTCATATATATATATATATATATATATATATATATATATATACATAACTTTTGTCATTGTGGCACCATATAAGATAAATTTTGTCTTTACGGCACCAATTTTTACGTTCTGGCACCCGGTTTCGGGTGCCGATACGTTTTGCCCTGAAAAAAATTCCTACGGCATTATTAAGCATTTAGAAGCGGTTGACGGAATATTGGCTGGGTGCCAGATTGACCAAAATTATGAACGAACATATTGATTAGTTCGGCTGACTGCCGCTGGGGGGCGCCAAATTTTATACAAGTGTATGTAAATGTGCAACTGATGTCAAAGTGGCACCCCCTAAATGAACGTCCATGCGGCACCATAAATCTGGCAACACTGATTTCTCCACGACCTTTCTTTTCCTAGTGCGAAATGCGGTATTACATTTTTAAATATCGATCAATTCTCATTTGTTGACCTTATGGCACCCTTAATGCGTTGTGCACCTGGAAATCATTTTGCGTTTGTTTTCTCAGCCTGTGAATATGGGTTGGATTAGGAATACAATACCAAAAATGTGTAATCTTGAAATTTTCGAAAATTTTAGCGGGTATTAGCTTTCCCTGTATCTATCTTGCATGTACGTAACGGATTATTTTAACGCTCTTTCCGTCTACCTTATTGAAGTGAAACTTGCGCATTTGTCAAGGACCGATACAAGATAATAACCGAATTAAAGCGTCCCATAGGAACGGTTATGAATCTAAGGTCATCTGGATTGCTTATGGGTGAAGCACAATCAAATTATACTAGTGAATGAGGAACTAAGCAGTATCCATTAAATATGATCATTCGCTAATAAATATTTGATAGTTTGAAAAACGCAAACTTGCTGAAACGCATGTCCGTAGGCCGACAACAATGTGAGACATGGACTTCCTTGATGTAGACATGAAGATGTCTCCTTCCTATAACGTGTTCTGGCGGATTGGACTCAAGAATAGAAAATCAACAAAGGTTTAAAAAATCAGAATATATGCTTATAAAGGTAAAACGGACTAAAAAGTACAGATGTTTTGCATTTTAAATATAAGCGATAAAGTGATGATTGAGAACATTAACGTTATTGTATTCTACGTATAGAAACAGTACCAATGGAACGTTCAAAACAGTTGGTATCGAACACTTCGCGATTTATTACAATGAAATTATTTTTTTAGATAATGACTTAATTCGTATTTGTCACAATTTTTTCCAATTCAGCTTACCACTGAAACGTGCTTTTTAGACTCTAATATATTTTTAAATATAATTTTGCCTGACGTGCAAGGTTTGGTCGCTCTTATGGTTAGTTTGAAATTTAGAATTCACGTTGATTGCTATTGATGATTGTCATTATCACCAAGTATCGACTTGAATAAGCTTAGTGGTTGCAGTGGCAATAAAGACCTCCCATCTCGCCGTTGTATTTTACCTTTTGTGAGGTCAAGTCCAAAAAAATGATTGTATATGTCTATTAAATGTATTCCATTTAAAACTGTTATTGACATGTCTTTTTCAATTTCTGGAAACGTTTGTCAGTTTCGAGAAGTTGAGCACGGCAGGTTTCAATATGTAGCGTTTTTCTAAAATCTAAAGTAAAACAAAGAAAGGGTCTATAAAACTGTCCCAGAAATTGTGATGTTTTATTAAAATTTAGAAAAAAAAACGCCAAACAGCGCTATTTTTATATTTCGAATTGTTAACATTTGAATGACACCCGAACCTTAGTAAAATTTTATACACTAAAAAATCTGTGTGATAAAGAGCGTAGACCATTAGAGTCGATATATTTACCTCTGTTTCGACACAGAATCATACAGATACTCTTCGAAATTTTGAATTATGGCTCGATATTTGTAACTGCAAATCATCCTAAATCCCAAATGAAATCGCTATTTATATTTAGATCATGAAAAGGTACATTTTTTCGATCCCAAACTCATTAGACTTCAATATTCGATAATCTTAAGATTAGTGATGATCCCATTTACCTATTGTGTTATGTTGATAAGGTATTTTACTACGTTTTATAGTATAGTGAGGAACACTATTTCCGGCAAGCCTTCGTTTTAGCGCAAAACGAAATCAGAGCCGAGAATGATCACAAATGACTGGGTTTGACATCCTAAGTCCAACGAGATCACTCCCAGACTGAGAAAACTCTGATGGAAAACTAGTAAATTTTGAAGTTGTACCAATCGACTTTGCTTGACGTCCTAACTCCAGTTGTATCAATAGTAGACTGAAGAAACGTTTATTTTGATCTCAATTCTCAAAATTAAACAAAAAAAATGAAGTCAAGTTGATTGACTCAGTACTTTCCACACATTACTGTGATACCAGTTTATTTTCATATTTTTAGTTTTTGATTATTGCTACCCTGCCACTGACACGATTTCTAACAGTCACACGCGTTTTCCAACCTCACCATGGTAGTAATTCTGTGTCAAAATTTCATTAGAACCAATTTAATAGTTTCCACGTTACAAAATACAAAACGATCCAAAGCAATAAATACTCGTATTTATACAGAAAATTCTAAGTCCCTTAGCTTCGATAATAGGTTAGGCAATGTTTGGATGGACCTAAAAAGGTGATTTATGTCGCTAGGCCTTCCTTCACAGGTTAGTGTACAGCCTGTTATGAATACAACAAATTTTTCGGCTTTTCAACCCCCCACCCCCCAACCGCCTCAATTGCACCCCCACCTAAAAAATTCAGAAAATTTTCTACAACGCTTAAAAACTAAGTTTGAACTGTTTTTGTATTTTTAGTTTTTTTATTAATTTTGCGCCACCACTGGCACAATTTATAAAAACTATACGCATTTTCCATCCTTGCCACGGTCGTAATACTGTGTCCAACCTGCATTAAAATCAATTCAACAGTTTCCTCGTTACACAATATAGAACGATCTAAAGAAATACTCGTATGTTTACACTTGAAAAAATTCTAAGTCCTTTGGTTTCTGTAATAGGCAATGTTCGGAAGGACCTAAAAAAAGTTATTTATGTCACTAGGTCTTCCTTCACAGGTTAGTGGACAGTCTATTATGAAAGCAACATATTTTTCAATTTTACAACCCCCTACTCCCCAACCACCCCAACTTCACCTCCACCCAAAAAAAAAAATAGAAAATGATCAGGAATACCTAAGACGCCTAAAAACGAAGTTTGAGCAATAATTATTTTTTTTGTTTTTTGCTAATTACTCCGCCGCCCATGCACCGATTTTCAAAATTGTAGGAACATTACCTACTACGGCCCCCAGCATATCACTGCCCAAATTTCATCACAATTCATGTAGCGGTTGCTGAGATTACGTAGCTAGAAAAACGCGTACAGACAGACCGACAGACAGACAGACCGACGGAAATGAGTGACGTGGATTTTAGTTATAAAACGCCCAAAAAGTGTATTATCTCAAAATCGAAAATTTTCACGATACTCCCCTCACCTATCGGTGTGGGAAGTAAATGTCTTCTAGTTACGTGCCTGCGCAAACCTTATTCAACCTAATTTTAATTATTTACACTAAAAATTCAATGTTCCATAGTCTGGTAGTCGTCTTCGACCCAGGACGTGAGGCCGTGCCAACTGACATTCGATGAAACCCCATTTAATCCATTTTGTCCGCAATAACTCAACCGGTCGGGTTAAGTTAGGTTAGGTACTGAGTTTTCAAGTGCAGTAGTTTTTCACCAAAACTGTTACTCGGTCTGGGAACGGTCACGTTCGACTCAGGACGTCAAACCTTCCACTATCTATATTTTAGTTTCCGCTAAAACGAAGGCCTATTTCCATATAATCTCTTAATGAACTTTGTTTAAAAAACATGAAACGTGCCTGATCAGGATTTGGAAAGATTCAAAACTTGACATATCTAAATCATTTGTGCCCTACCTGCACTCATACTAATTAAATATATAGGTGGATAAAGTGTCATGTGTGGTATCATTATAATAAAAATCCAAAGGGTGCTATTTTGACCTGAAATATTACAAGTTACATTTGATGCCTCTTTAACCTATATTATCTCAAGTTCATACATTTAGGTGTCATATGTACCAAGATTAATGAGGGTGCCAATACGCGAAACCTTCAACACTTTTATTTTATATATATAAAACGGCAAAATATCTAGGCAACACTGTAGGGTGCTAGTTTGACGTGCAATATCTCAAGTTCATGCATTTTGGTGCCATAAAGTCAAGGTTTATATGGGTGCCGATACAAAGGCACATACTTCCAGCATTTTATATGTATATAGCTGTGGGTGTCAGATTGTACACCATTTATATGGGTGCTGTTAGATTCAAGCAATACGTATATATATATATATATATATATATATATATATATATATATATATATATATATATAGCGAGTTTTTTACAGCTCCCGTGGCCGTCTCTCGCATCCTCTTCTCCATGCCTCTCTATCTCTCCAATCGTGGTCTGCCATGTCTCTTCTCTATATATCCTTTTTTACTTGTTTCTCCCACTCTTCTGGCGGTCTACCTCTTTTTCGTCTGAACGGTGGTTTCCATTCTAAGATCTTCTTCGGCCATCGACTGTCACACATTCTGTTGACATGTCTATACCACTTCAGCCTACGTCTTTCGATTTCTTCCGTGACCGATACCCGAACATTCATTCTTCGTCTGATTTCTTGATTTTTGACCTTGTCTAACCTCGACACCCCACAGCTTCTTCGCAAAAAATCCATTTCTGTTGCTTCCAGTCTTTGTCTGTCCCGTTTTGTTGTTTCCCATACTTCTGACCCATACAGCAGTAGACTTTGCACGATTGACTGGTATATTCTCAGCTTGTTTTGTTTGCTTAAATTATTTGACCATAACAGTGAGTTAAGCCTACTGATAGCATATCTTGCTTGATTAATTCGGTGGGATATTTCTTTTTTGCTTGAGCCTTCCTTCGAGATCTCCTAAGTAGGTGTAGTCTTCACAAGCCGCCATTTGTCTTCCGTCGATTTCTAAAACTTCCTGGGACGAGTTTACAGCCAAATATTTGGTTTTTGAAAAATTGATTTTGAGACCCGCTTCACTATATGCTTCCGTTATTTTTCGCATATTGCTAATAGATATTGAAAAAATAGAAGGGCTCCAGTCAGAGGTATCGTTTCTTTGACGCAAATTACTACTTTTTTACACCATTACATATTACATGTGATTGATAATTGCGTGATGGAGCAACAATCGCTGGTTTTTGTTTCATTTCAGGGTTTTTAATTGTCTTGCAAATTTTTAACCTCTAGTAGGTAAATTGCGGTAGCCTGTAGACTGTAAAAAATATCTACTACTGTCATACTCCAGCTTCTCTTTGACCTTAGAGATGTTATCGCCATTGTTTCTGGGAGAGTTGATTTGTTGTAAGGAACTTTTATAATCTTGTCTCTTTACTCTAATTCGTCCGCATATTTTTTTCTTCCATCTGATCATATTTTTGTTTATAGCTCATGGCTTGCTAGGTTGCTTATAGGTAGGCAAATTGAAAAATACCGATTTGTTTGAAAATTTAAAATTAAATGAAAACTACTAGAGATTGATATACACAATCTTACATCATTAGAAACGCTATCAAATTCTACATTTAACCGTACAAAAAAAATTAGGCATTCCCATTTGAAAAAATCAAGTTATCTCTGATCGAAGCTTCCTTAGTTACTCGACCGATTTCTCCAAGCATAAACGTAATTTAAATTTGATAGTCTCATCAAAGCTGACGCATTTTATGCTTAGAAATGCGGCAGTCACAGCCTTCCAAATTTTATCATTTCTGCGATATTCAATTTTTTCCTGATATCTACTTATACCAAAAATGGTGATTTACACCTAAACGGTTCGCTTTAAGTCCCATGTGTGATACATAAAGTCACACTAGAATTCAACAAGGAATCTGAAAGTGCAATAATATACGGGGTGTTCCATTTAAAAAAATACAACTTTGATACGTTTCGTGTTTTGGGGACACCCTGTATAACATGAAATATTTTTAAAATGTAGCCTTCATCGCTCCACATCCACCCGACATTATTATTTTCTTTTTTATCAAATACTTTAACCATAATGCTCCGTGTCCAATATCGTGAATATCGTGAATCATTCCATACCAACGATCTGAAGCATATTATAAATATTGTGTTTATCGTTGTGTTTATCAAGCAGCTTGATGCTCCTAGCAGGCAATTAGGCAGGTAGACGATCGTACGCAAAAACGCAAAAAAGCAAAGGATTATTTGGCCACGTTGCCAGATCGTCTCCGGGTAACCCTATTGTATTTTCGTTAGCTGTGACAACTGACAATATATATTTTGCAGTCATTGCAGTAATAGTAAAGTTGAAAAAGTCGTGTGAGAAAAATCACAAAATAGACTTTTGCTCCAAAGGAAGATACTGATCAATGTGTTTGTTATTATATGGGGTGATACTTCTTTGTCAACTGTACATAGAAGTCGTTAAAATAAACAACTTTTTCAAATAACTTTTTTCCAAAAACTGAAAAATAAGCGAGTTACAGAATCGAAAAACGTAAGTCTTGATTGTGTAATGTGTATCAAGACGTACCTAGTCTGTTTGTATTTAATTTTTTGCTAGGATTTTTGTCGATTAGGCATTGTACCTTGTACGAGTACCTACCTCTCAGATAGTGCAGTAGTCATTTTTTGTTTATCGTTGTTAATTTTAAATTGTTAAATCCTAAAAGAGGCACATAATTATGAAACAATTTTTAGGATTTACAAATTTAAAATCAACAACGATATACAAAAAAATTACTAATGCACTTTCTGACAGCTACCTAGATATGCAGATAGATAGATAATGTATTTATTCCAGTAGGTACAGGTACTGGAAAAGTCAAGACCATACAAACACGTGACAAAAATTATTCTAAACATGAGTCAAGCAACTTTCTACAAAATACGTTAAATTAAATCAAATAAATACAAGATAATACATAATATAGCTATGATTAAAGCTATGAGTACAAAAATTCAATTATGGAATAGTAAGCATTTGTGGCCAATAGGTTGAATACCAATTTTTTAATTTGACTATCATGGACATTACGAATACTAAGATTCTAGTTTGTTATATACCTTTAGCCCCAGGTAATCAGGACTTTTTCTCTATATTTCTTAAACGTCTCTTTTGCAGCCTGAATACTCTTTCCATAGGTACGATGTCTAATCGATCTGACAAAAATCCGGGTAAAAACTAAACACAAACAGAAGAGGTAGGTACGTCTTGATAAACAATCAAGGCTTGTTTTTTTTTTGTTATTTTGTATCTCGCTTTTTCAGTTTTCGGAAAAAAGTTATTTGAACAAGTTGTTTATTTTAATGACTTCTATACACAGCTCAAAAAAAGTATTAACTTAGGCCTCACCAGGTAAAAGATATTAAAAAAACGGTAATTATTCCGAGCAACCACAGAAGGTGCCCTATGAACAATTTAAGAATAATTATTGGGGCGGTGCGGTGGTTAAGTAATATGTCGTATGTCGTATAAATGGTAAAGTTTCATTTTAGCGGAGACGGAAATGGGGGTCGAGAATCAAGTCAAATGACTCACGGTTTGACGTCCTTAGTCGAACGAAACCACTTCCAGACCGACGAAACGTTTTGGTGAAAAACTATGGCCTTTTGAAGTTTCATTCCCTAACCTAACTTAACTAAACCGGTTGAGCTGTAGAAATCAAAATAGATGGATATCGGCTCGGCTTGACGTCGTCTGAGTCGAACGTGCCCACTCCCAGATTGAGGAAACTTTCCGGTGCAAATATACGTGAATTTGAAATGTGGAAATTGCAATACCTTGCCCAACATTTTCATGGGATCGTTTCCTCAGACTGTAAGTAATCTAATTCTACCCAGGGCGTCAAGCCAAGCCATCGAGTTTGAATAGGTTAGAAGAAGTAAAACGATTTTGTTTGTCCGCACAATCTTAAAAGTAGTAATTCAGCCTTAATGGCAGCTTGATGATAGTGAAAGGTGGCACACTGGCTGCTGATGAACCCATATACCCTGGACGTGCTAGCAGGTAAAGGACCCTAAAAATAAGGCGATGAATAGGGGAAGAATATAAATAGCAACTTTGTTTAGGTTGATCGTTGCGGGTCCATTGTTATAGTTTAGACTAAAATTTGGGTTTTAACGGTACATAATGTGTTAAAAGATTATTTTAAACAATTCCACAAAATTTAATTCCCGCGGATTTCTGTAAAAAATAACATCGTGTTTGTGAACACAGTAAAAAATAACAACTGGGTCTTGCCAATATACACATACCTGTTACAGCATGGGCTGAGCCGAGCCGATTAATAATTGACTAAACCCCAGTTAAACCATTTTAACCTCAACAATCCAACCCCTGAGGTTAAGTTAGGTTAGTTACTGAAACTTAAAAATACCAAAGTAGTTTTTCACTGGCCGGGAGTGGCGTCCACACACAAACCAATCTCAACCCTATTTCTGTTTCCGCCAAATTATGTAAGTCAAGCCAACACTTCTGAAAAAACGTGACAACGTCGCATCAACGGAAACCCCAATTCCTAGATACCGCAACCAAAGCCCCAACCACGACCTTTTCCTTTTTTCACCCTTTATTTACCAGACGACAGGTAGCGGACTCGCTGAGTTCTATTGTTTGTTTTGGGCTGAAGCGTGCAAACCTATGATCGGTAAGAAATGCCATAGACGTCTCAAAAGGGGTGTAGTTCATGGAGCGAGAGAATATTATATTCATGTATTTGCATTTTATTTATGTTTCTATTCCAACTAATTCTCATGAACATGAACATTTTAGTTAACCGCGATTCATAAAATTGAGATTTGATATTTGATTAAATATTAAATATTTGATTGAATAAGAAAAGTTTGAAGTTAATGTCACTTTAAATTTGTTTTTCCAGTTTTACGTAAAATGAATTATTAAAAAAATATTTATTTTGCGCTGTAAACAATTTATGCTAAATATGCTAAATTTTTAAAAATTGTAGAATTTAAATAAATTTGTTTTATACGTTTCTTGTCTTCAAACATTATTGTTTATTTGTGTACCAGACGGTTACCTGTTGCAGGTTCCCTTCTTCAAAATGTTTCGATCTGTAATGATAGTCTCGAAGTTGGGAAGATTGCGATACATAATGCTCATAAGTACCCGTTCCCCTATATTAAAGTTAATTTGTCTCTGTTTTTAAGGCCATAATAGGTAATGCAGCAAATTTGTTACTGCACTGCCTGTTGCTCCAATGTGAGAGTCATACATTCCGAAGGTGAGATGCCTGGCAAAGGTGATAAAACCTCTCTTTTATATATTTACAGGGCCAAATTCTTTCAAATACCAAATCATAATCACTAAGTAGATGAGTTCTTCAAGTTGTATTTTTTATAGGTCTGTTGTATTTAAGTTTATTTTCAACATTATCTGGTAATAGAAATATGTATATTGAAATATATTGAAAAAGTTCAGTTTAAGTTTTTATTTAATGCACTCCAATGTAAGTACTTAGTAGTTTCGTAGTTCCCTTTCTTCCATCATCAGAATACATCAAATGAATGGAGATGAAATAAACACCTTGTAACGTTACTATAGAACAAAGAGAACATACTGCCTTGTTGGGAAATATTCAAACAATTAGTGGATCCGTATGGTACATAAATAGTCCAATAAATTTGGACTGGCTGCGATTGGTCGTAAATCCTATGCCACGAGTATTTAAGATCTGGCATCTTTCATTGTTTCCTATCACTCTGTAATAGTTTCTCTTTTCTATATCCTCAGCGTCATCGTCATTATCTTATAGTCACACCGTTATATGCTTATCCCTTCAACGTATCTTGTTACTATTATTATTACATACAACAAAGAAGAAAAATGTGCAGCCCGGGCTACTGCCCGCCGAGCTGCTCTTCCATCACACCCCGACCATCACTCCCTCATACATAATGTAACGTACGCCTATGTCTGCATAATAAAAGCTCTTTAAATCCAGCGGATTTCTGTCAATTTCTGTAAACAATAACATCGTCTTTGTAAACAAGTGGTAAATAATAACAACTGGATCTTGGGCACACTCACATGCCTGTTAGCGCATTGGCTTTGCTTCTTCTAGCCTATTCGAATTCGTTGCTTCAGATAGTGGGCCCAAACAAAACCCTTGTTTACTGCTTCTACCTATTCGAATTCGTTGTTCCATACATAATGGGCCCCCTGTACAGAGTTTGTTATCTATATTAGGATGGTAAGTAGTACCAATATTTGTGACAAATAGTAGCAATCTGGCAAATAAATAAACTAGTTCGTTCACTACCGGATACGATTTTTAGAATAGGTAGTATTTGTGAAAATATAAAGCGTACGTAAGCATATTTGCAGAAGTGCATCGTTTCCAGGACACAGATTGATACTCATAGTAAAACAATGTTGTATTCTTTGAAATATTATGTTCAATTATATCAACTAATGGTATTTAGGCTCTGCCTACGCGGTCTGCTCAGTTATAAAAAAAAGTTTAGCCTTAAGGGCACCGCGTTTGCGGATGAGGTCTCTTAAATTTGCTTCTTCCATGATTGATATCACAGAATAAGAATTTACACAAGACGGTGTAAGTTTAAAGCGAAAAGTAGTACTACTTGAAGGAAATTTAATTGTAATTAATTTGTATCAGTGCAAGGAATACGTAGCAAGGCATAGGTATATGGAAGAAAGTATGAGTTGAACAGGAATGGGCTTACTGTGTGCTGTGTGGTTCTCGGCGTAAGAAATACCTCCCCATACCGTAATCAACAGCGCGCCACCACTTGACCTAGTTTCCGGACGGGTATCGATCCCGTCAGCTGTTCCCTGTTTGTCGGTGCGATGTGGATGTAGGTCGCCTGGTCGTTCGTCGCTGCTTGCTGTATCAACGCCGTACCTCGCCGCCAAGTGTAATGTTTTACACAGTTTCTAAGATTTATAGTTTGGATCTCGAGAACCAGGCATGCGTATTTTTAATTTTATTTTGAAACTTTTGATCTCCTGACCAAAAACAGTGATTTCAAACGTTGGGCCCAAAATGTACTTAATTATTGGTCGGATGTACAGGTTTTCTTTATCGGATATCGAAATAAACTTAATACTTAGTATAGTTACAGAAAAAATAAAAGCCAAAAACCATTTCTGTTTTTGTTTTTGACGATTTCTTGAAAACGCTGGAAAATCTCCAAATTTTACAAAAATAAATCATAACTGGAAAACCATCAATAATCGCTATACCGTGTTTTGGATAGGTCTCGGTACGGGCTATTTAAAAAAAAATAATAACGTTACCCGATTGGCCACATTGTATATGAGTTTACATTTTTTTCAGCTCTCCATCATGGTCGACATTTCTATAGTGCAGTTACGTTATTATGTAGACCTGAGTAATGATAAAACCGTAATTATCGATACAAAATATATATTATAATAATTCAAAAAGTCGTAGAAGATCAAAATTATCGAAAATACCAATTTGCAATAGATAAAAACAAAATAAATTGATCTATTTATTGTATAATAACATCTCTTTATACACAGACATATACAATTTTGGCTATACTAATGGTCGTATAACGGCCCAGTAAAAAAGGCGAAAGCGATAAGGGTCATTGGACCGGTCGAGTATCTTGTGAAGGATTAAAGGGTCTTTTGTAGTGTCGGCACTCGATAGGAGCACGAAAAATGTAAACTGCTCTTATATTTCTGACCTGTACCTGTACATTACACGTGGATGTAATCACTGCACTTGATTAATCAGCCTACGAAGGACCACAGTAATTATGTTGTTGTTGCCGATTAGAGGGGATTGGAAAGGAAACACCGTGTATTTCACGTGTTTACATTTCGGAAGTCGCAAAGGAACTCTCCAACTATTTGGTCTCTAAATCCATGCCTTCTGCCCGTTTATTTTCTACTAATGTCAAAGAACTTAGGCGCGATTCATACATTGTCGACTTTGCAAAACTTTTTGTTAGTTGTAGTTTTGAAAATGATCTTTCTGCTTGAGCCGAACGTGAGCGCCAAGGCATTTTCATCGACTGTCTGGGATTCCCAGAAATAACTTGTCGGCACCAACGAATTCGAATAGGTTAGAAGAAATAAACAATCCAAAGTAGGATTCAGCGGTCATATACCCTTTGTTTCTACACCTTCTTCGAGATAGCAGGTAAAGAACCCTGAAAATAATGACATGAATAGTGGAATAATAAGTATAAATAGCAACCTTGTTTTGGTTGATCGTTTCGGGTTTATTTGTTTATTGTAATAGTTTTGAGTAAATTTTCGGTTTTAACAGTGCAAAAGTTAAAAGACTATTTTAAACAATTCCACAAGATTTATATACTGGGGATTTCTGTGAAAAATCACATTGTGTTTATGAACACAGTAAATAATAACAACGGGGTCTTCGGAACACACACATGCCTGTTTAAATAAAATAAAAAAATAGCCGTGATTTGGAACTTTAATTCAAGAGGCTGATTTTTAGATATAATACGATGGAGACAATGCTTTAACTAAGTCAGAAAAATCAGTGTCCAATTTCAGTCCAAAAGGGATTAAATGATTTAAATAAAACTTAATACAGCTATAGCACCGAAACTAGAGGTTGTTCTAAAAAATGTTTCAGACAAATGTTGTTTATAAATTAATGTTTAGTATAAAAGTTCCTATTAAATTTTTTCTCAAGTTGATATTTCTTGAGATAACGGGTACTAAACTCTGAATATAGTGAAAACCAATTTTATTTCTACGCCCATGTGTCTGCCACTGGCGCGATGAAGGTTACGTTGCGCGTCGTGGCGTAGTCGACCGGCTGGCGGATTTGCTCTTATGAGGAATACAGTATTTATTCACCACAATCGTTAGATCGTAAAAAGAGGCTTTTGACAGCAAAAATTAGGAAAGCAATGAAATTTGGTGGAATGGTAGACATTGGTCCCCGGAACTTACACCTAAGTTTGTGACCTCGGGGGATTGCCGGTTGAGGGATGGGGGGATGAAAACTCTGGTTCGCGACGATTTTTTTTAAAATAACGCCGTTTTGGCAAGTGATATCGAAAAAACCTTCAAATGATTTATGGAGAGAACAAAATTCTGTATAATTTTGGTCTTTACATTTTTCATGTGTGACCAATAGTTTCCGTCCTACACTGCGTCAAGGTTAGGGGTTAGTTTGTGATTTTCACTAAAATCCGAATTTAAGGGTGGATTAAGGCGAAGGACTTTATCAAAAAGTCGTGTAACATTTTTGTTTCTCTAAAAAAATGATATCTTCTCATTTTTTTTATTATCTGCGGCTGCCTAAACTCACGCATACGGCATTTAGAAACACACCCCTCCCTACTACCGATATGTGCTGTTGCGAAAAATATCGTATTTGTGCATGCTTTTAGTGAAAATGATACTACCCCGGCATTGTTTAATTAAGGTAAGATTCAATTTGCAACATTTGGGGGTTGCCGCTCGAGGATAGGGGGGGGGGGGGGTGAAAAGTGTTTTGTGGCGCTTTTTGACAAATAGCGCCGTTGGCGTAAGTGCTATCGAAAAAAAGTTCAAATAACATATGGAGACAACAAGATTCTTCACAATTTTGGTCTTTACATTTTTCGTGTGCGACCAATAGTTTCCATTATACAGTGCCCCAAAGTTAGGGGGTGGTTTGTGATTGTTACTAAAATCAGAATTTTATCGCGTATTAAGTCGAAGAACGCTGTCAAAAAGTGTTGTAACATTTTTTCTTCTAAGAGAATAACATCACCATTATCTTCAATTTTTTATATAACACATTTGGGCTTAAAAGAATTACGAATTATGGACGACATCGCTACCTACTACCCGAACAGTTGTAACATCATCCAAACCATTATTGATAGGATCGCGACAAATTGTACAGTGATTTTCTTTCATTTCAGTTCTCGTGCTCTATCTACTGCAGGAGATTTAAATATTCAAATTTCAAAGGATTCTATTTCAATTGCATGCTTCTATTGTTTTCTTGTATCTGTACATTTCAGTCATTGCAACAGGGATGTTAAGTACGTTTAGGTACCATAGAAAAAAAAATGAAGTCAAGCTGATTGACTTAGTACTTTCCACACATTACGGTGATACCAGTTTATTGTTTCCCCATAGTATGCAGCTATAATCTGAGGTCCCCTTCATCAAATCATCGTCAGCCCCCCCCCCCAAATTGCGTCGTGCATAGGTCTTTCCTTCACATGTCAATGGACAGCCTATTATCAATACAACAAGTTTTTCAGTTTTACAACCCCCCACCCCCCAACCACCCCAATTTCACCTACATCCAAAAAAAGTAGGGAAATGATTCCGGACCCCTAAAACAGCTAGAAACGAAGTTTGATCTGTTTTTTAGTTTTTTGTTTATGGCAGCGCCATCACTGACACGCTTTCTAAAAACCATACGTATTTTCCATCCTTGCCGAGGCAATAATACTGTGTTGAAATTTCATTAAAATCTATTTGGTCATTTCCAAGTTGCACGATACAGAGCGATCTAAAGCGATACTCCTATGTATCTACATCGCAAATTTCTAAGTCCCTTACAACAACTTTTTTCAGTTTTTCACCCCGTCCCCAACCACCCCAATTTCACTCCCACCCAAAAAAGTAGAAAATGATCAGGATCCTCGAAAACACTTAAAAACTAAGTTTGAGCTGTTTTTACATTTTTAGTTTTTTTATTAGTTCTGTGCCGCCACTGGCACGATTTATAAAAATCATCATACGCATTTTCATCCTCGCCATAGTAGTAATACTAAGTCAAAATTTCATTAAAATCAATTCAACAGTTTCCACGTTACACAAAACAGAACGATATAAAGCGATACTCGTATGTTTACATCAGAAAAAATTCTTTGGTTTCTGTAATAGGCAAGGCAATGTTCGGATGGACCTATTTTATCTCGCTAGGTCTTCCTTCACAGGTCAGTGGACAGTCTATCACGAATACAACAAATTGGTCAATTTTCCAACCAGCTTTTCTTTTAATTAAACTCTATAATGTGTTGCTTGTTTTTTCTTTAGTTCCTAAAAATACCTAACGTTTTTTTCTGTTGCCCATTTGCTGCATATGTTAGAAAATATAACCTGAAAATGCCTCGATAACAAATATTTCTCCAGTGAAATGTTTATTTTGAAATATCGGTCTGTTAGTACATTTACATACATATTCCATATAATTGCCATCTTTGACTATGAACAATAACGACCAACTAGTGTGAGTATTTTCTGCAAGCAGATACAATGAATATTTTTTAATACATATGGAGTATAAGCCATAGGAGCATATAGGTATTCGTATTTTTTTACCGATAAAACAAATAAATAAATGTTTATAAAGTTGTATATGTAGACCGCAAAATACCTGACTTTTCAAAATATAAGAAGTAAGAAGCAAAAATCCGCATCAATACAGCAACTATCGCCTTTTCCCGTTCCACTAATATTATTATTTCAGTCGTCCGTCGTCCGAACGATTAATTTCTATTCGCCCTGTACACTGTACCACCACTGTATACGTAAGAAGAAAATGTCTAGCCGGCCGGCGGCGGCGCGGCAACGCGCGCGTGCCACAGAGCATGTGCGCCGCAATGGGAGCTTAGGTAAAATTCACAACGTCGAAAGCGAACAGTACTTTAACTAAATAACTATAAGCCTGACGAAAAAAATTGTAGGAGCTTTTCTGTCAGAAATTTTTTTCTCAACAACATTTGTTTGAAACATTTTCCATTAAAACCTCTACCGTCTGCACTATATTTGTTTCAAGTTTTATCTATTATGTTTAAACCCTTTTGGACTGAAGTTGGGCACTGATTTTTCTAAGATGGTTAAAAGATTATCTCAACAGTACTATATCCAAAAATCAGCCCTTTGAATTGAAGTTCCAAATTTCTACTATTTTTATTGGACTATGTTAGAGTATTTTCTATAACCTATTCGAATTCGTTGGCACAGATACGCGTCGCATCACTGTAACGTTGCACTTATTCTTGCCGTTTTGGATTCTACGTTCGACTACGTTGTGTTGTGTTGTCAAATTTTGCCATAAAATAAGTCCTGAAAAGGCAAAATATATTTAATTTCATTTTGGAAAATTATGATTCCATCGCTATAAAATTAAGTAGGTATATGTATTATAGTTATTACTATGTAAAAAGCTTGCTCGAAGTAGTCGAGGTCGAGGCTGAGCGGGGGCCCCCCAGATGCCCGGACCACTGGTTACGATGAGTGGAATGATGTCGAATTTTTGCGTTTTCAGGAGAAAAGGTTATTCGTCAGGACGCTCCATATAGAGCATTGTGGAGCAATTATTTGAAATTAAGAAAAAAATACTTCGGAGGGAAATTTGAAATAATATTTGGCCTAACTGATCTTCGGGTGGTTTAGATATACAGGGTGTCCAGTTAGCCGGTAATTCCTCGACATCTCGCAAAGTATACCTGATAAAAGAAAATGTTAAATACAAAAGTTATTTGGTTACTTAGGACGCATATTCTAAAAATATTTTGAAATATACAGGCTGTTGCGGGAAAGTAGAATAGTGACAAACTTAATTTTTTTTATGGAACTATAAGCTGTGGCGGTTTTGAAAATACTTAAGCGTTCCGGTACCGTTTACTGAAAAAGCAGTGTAGCCGTATCTCAGTAATTATCAGAAACAAAATTTTGAATTTTGAGATCTTACTAACTTCGACATGTGCAATTCATTGCAATAAAAATAAGTAGAGGGTTCTATTAAAAATACATTAAAATCGGGGATATTTGTTTAAAAATTTGGAAAAATAATTTATAACTTGGCAACGTCGCAAACGCGAAAAAAAATTACAAGGCGAGATAGGGTATTAGTAGATATTTCGATTTAAAATAAAATATATTTATATAGGGTGTTACATTTTAAAAAAATGAAGTCAAGTTGATTGACTCAGTACTTCCCACACATTACGCTGATACCAGTTTATTATTTTCCCATAGCATTAAGCTTTAGTCTAAGATCCCTTGCAACCAAATAATCGCCAGACCACCCCCCCCTAAAATTGTCTTATGCCGCTAGGTCTTTCCTTCACAGGTCAATGGACAGCCTATTATCGATACTACAAGCTTCTCAATTTTACAACCCCCCACCCCCCAACCACCTCACTTTCACCCCCACCCAAAGGACTGGTAGGAAATGATCAGGAATCCCTAAAACATCTAAAAACCGAATTTGAATTGCTTTCATACTTGTCGCGTTCTTTGATTATTGCTACGCTGCCACTGACCAGATTTTTAACAAACATACGCGTTTTCCATTCTCACCACGGTAACAATATACTGTGTCAAAATTTCATTAGAATCAATTTAATAGTGTCCACGTTACAAAATACAAAACGATTTAAACCAATAAATTCTCGTATAGTATACAGAAAATTGTAAGTCCCATGGTTTCCGTAATAGGCTAGGCAATGTTCGGATGGACCTAAAAAAGTTATTTATTTCGCCAGGCCTTCCTTCACAGGTCAGTGGACAGTCTATTATGAAAGCAACAAATTTTTCAATTTTACAACCCCCCACCCCCCAACCACCCTAATTTCACCCCACCCAAAAAAAAGTAGAAAATGACCAGGGACCCCTAAAACGCCTAAAAACGAAGTTTCAGCAATATTTATTATTTCTTTTTTTGCTAATTACTCCGCCGCCTATGCACCTATTTTCAAAATTATAGGAACATTGCCTACTACGACCCCACAGCATACCGCTGCCCAAATTTCATCACAATCCATGCAGTGGTTACTGAGATTACGAGGGTAGAAAAACGTGACAGACAGACAGACCGGCAGACGGACCGACAGACAGACAGACAGACAGACCGACGGAAATGAGTGACGTGGATTTTCGTTATGTACACATCATAAAACGCCCAAAAAGCGTATTATCTCAAAATCGAAAATTTTCGCGGTCACAATACTCCCCTCACCTATCGGTGTGGGAAGTAAAACATATTAAAATGACCTTGAAATTGCCGTAATTTAAAATTCTGCCAAAAACACCCTGTAGATACAAATTGCTGGTAACATCCAAAATAATATTCACTTAATATTCACGTAACCTGCTGTATAATATTATTGAGAAAAGTTAAAGGAATATATCAATTTGGACGTATTACTTGCGACCTTGCAAATCCGGAAATTAATAGAAAATAAATTATAACTTGGCAACGTCGCAACCGATCCCAAAAATATTTTACGGTTGAATAGAGATTAACGATGGAAACTAGAAAAATGTAAGAAAAAATTATAGTTCCATATAAAAAAATCAAGTTGATCACTATTCTACTTTCCCGCAACACCCTGTATATTTTAAAATATTTTTAGAATATGCGTCTTAAGTAACCAAATAACTTTTGTATTTGACATTTTCTTCTGTCGGGTATACTTTGCGAGATATCGAAGAATTACACACTAACTGGACACCCTGTAGAAACAGCAAAGAAAAATGTTTGGAATTTTTTTTAAAGCCGCCCCTTGCAGGGTGTATACAATAGGTCCTAGCTTTTACGTCTACTATAAGCTCATTTTCTGGTATAGGTTACTACTCGTATACCTATAGTCAGAAAAATTCGTGCTTTTTTCAGGTGTGTGTGAATTATACCCACCTTGTGTGGCATCCCTCACTGGTAAGTTTCATTGCGTTGCAGTACACAATAAGTCTTTTGCTTTGTGGTGTCCTCTTATTTAACATTTTTCATTTAATACAGCCAGTATTGATGTGATCTGTGGTGACGGTGAGTGGTGTAGAAAAATGTCGTTTTCTAAAGGAACGTATGTAGCAGTTTTCAGTGAATGCGGTAAGTACCTAAGTTGTTTAGAAGTATAGATTCTATACACATTACAATTTTGATTTGCATAGGTAAAAAATACAGATAGATGCTCTTATAAATGTACTAGCTACAGTCAAAAGTTACATCTTTTGCTGTTTTTGTCACTAATTCGCATAATTTCAAAATTGAATGAAAGTTTTACGTTCTACGCTTTATCACTAAGAATCCAGTGGTATTACATTTCCAAATTTTGAGTTTCATCATTTTACCACACCGGCAGGTGGCATCTCAATTTTGAGATGACACGCTTTTTGGGCGTTTTATGATGTTCACATAACGAAAATCCACGTTACTCATTTCCGTCGGTCGGTCTGTCTCTCTGTCGGTCTGTCTGTGGATCTGTCTGTCTGTTCGCGCTTTTCTACCCTCGTAATCTCCGTAACCGCTGCATGGATTGTGATGAAATTTGGGTACCGACATGCTGTGAGGTCTTAGTGGGTAATGCTGCTATAATTTTGAAAATTGGTGCAGGGGAGGCGGAGTAGTTAGCAAAAAACGAAAAATTTCAAATATGCCTCAAACTTCGTTTTTAGGGGTTCCTGATCATTTTCTACTTTTTTTCGGTGGGGGTGAAGTTCGGGTGGTCGGGGGACTGGGGGGCGGGGGTTATAAAACTCAGAAATTTGTTGTATTCATAAAAGGCTGTCCATTGACCTGTGAAAGAAAGACGTAGCGGCATAATACGCTTTTTTAGGTCCATCCGAACATTGGCTTGCCTATTACAGACACCAAGGGACTGTATGTATACATCCGAATATTGCTTTAGATTGTTCTGTATTCAGAAATGTGGAAATTATGGACTTAACTTTAACCCTTAACCGGTAACGTGCAATTTCGGGGCATAGTTGGTAACGTGCAGTCTGTGAGACTGTAACCTCTTTGAAGCTTAAAAAATCAAATTCTCCTATTTATTTTTTGGAAAAAATGCAAGAAGATTTGTTGGATATATATCCTTTAATAATAATTTTGTATAAAGTAGCAGAACATGTGATGTAAAGAAAAAAAATTATGATAATTATTAACTAGAACACACGCACAAATTTGTAGGACCAAGATAATAAAAAAAAATTTGACCACACTCAAATCTATATATTTTGTGATTGATAACAAGTAAAGAAGTAAAGCAATACACCTATAAAAATATTTTGGTAAAAAATGACGGACCTGCCATGACTACCAGTTGAGAAAAATTATAACGCGAACCGTAACGTGCCGTCTCGCAGACTGAACCAAACTAACAACTAAGCACATCTGGAATGTTGTTTATGCAAACTTATTGATAAACAGGATATAAAAGGGATACCAATGGCTGGTAGATTAGATGAGGTCATTTACCAGAAATGCGGTAAGGTTTTGTTGTAGGGTCGAATTTAAGATTGCTTGCAGTCTCACAGACGGCACGTTACCAGTTAAGGGTTAATGAAACTTTGACACAATATTATTACCGTGACATGGATGGAAAACGCGTATGGTTTTTAGAAATCGTGTCAGTGGCGGCGCAGCAACAATACAAAAACTAAAAATATAAAAACAGCTCAAACTTCGTTTTTAAGCGTTTTAGGGGTTCCTAATCATTTTCTGCTTGTTTGGGTGGTGGTGAAATGAGGATGTTGGAGGGTGGGGCGTTGAAAAACTAAAAAAGTTTTTGTATTCATAATAGGTCCTCCACTGGCCTACGAAAGAAGGACCTAGCGGCAAAATACACTTTTTTAGGTCCATTAGAACATTGCCCTGCGTATTACAGAAACCACGGCACTTAGAATTTTCTGATTACCGAATACATCCGAGTCCTGCGTCCTGTATGTGTAACCTGGAATTGATTTTAACGAAATTTCGACATAGTATTATTACCGCGATGAGGATGGAGAATCCGTATGATTTTGGGAAATCGTGTCAGTAGCGGCGCAGCAATAATAAAAATAAAACTAAAAGTATAAAAATAGCCGAATATTCGTTATAGGCGATTTGGGGATTTCTGACTGCTTCGTTTCATCCAGTTAAAGCTTGTAGAATAAAAACCGTGTCGTCGTAGTTCCTACAGAGAGAGATGCAAGCGATTATTAGGTTGCAAGGGGATCTCAGACTATAGCTTCGTTCAATGGGTGAATAATAAAATGGAGTCAAGTTGATTGACTCGGTACTTCCCACACATAATAATGATTTCGTTTTATTGCTTTCCCATTGCATGAAGCTATAGTCTGAAATCCCCTTGCAACTAAATCACGCCCACCCTCCCGCAAAAAAACGTCCACAACAAAAACTCTCGTAAATAGTTTCTTGCGTCTCGCTCCTTAGAAACTAGGACGCCACAGTTTTCATTCTGCATGCTTCAACTGAACGATGCAAAACGATCAGGAGCCTCTAAACTGTCTAAAAGTGATGTGTGAGCTGTTTTTAAATTCTTAGTTTTTTATTATTGCTGCACCACCATTGACACGATTTTTCCAAATACACACGTTTTCCATCCTCGCCGCGGCAGTAATACTGTGTCAAAAGTTCATTAAAATCAATTGAATAATTGCGTTACGCAATATAGGACGATCTAAAACAATACCCGTATGTCTGTATACATCAAAAACTCGAAGTCCCTTGGTTTCTATACTGAGCAAGGCAATGTTCAAATTTAATGGACCTAAAAAAGTGTAATATGCCGCTAGATTTTCCATTCACAGGTCAATGGACAGCCCATTATGAATACAACGAATTTTTCAGTTTTCGGACCCCCCACCCCCCAACCACCCCAAATTCACCCCTACCCAAAAAAAAGTACAAAATGATCAGGAACCCCTAAAACGCCTAAAAACAAAGTTTGAGACGTTTTTATTTTTTACTTCCCACACCGATAGGTGAGGGGAGTATTGTGATCGCGAAAATTTTCGATTTTGAGATAACACGCTTTTTGGGCGTTTCATGATGCCTACATAACGAAAATCCATGTCACTCATTTCCGTCGGTCTGTCTGTCGGTCTGTCTGTCGGTCTGTCTGTCGGTCTGTCTGTCGGTCTGTCTGTCGGTCTGTCTGTCGGTCTGTCTGTCGGTCTGTCTGTCGGTCTGTCGGTCTGTCTGTCTGTTGGCGTTTTTCTAGCCTCCTAATCTCAGTAACCGCTGCATAGATTTTGATGAAATTTAGGTAGTGATATGGTGTAGGGTCGTAGTAGGTAATGTTGCTACAATTTTGAAAATCGGCAAAAAACGAAAAATTTCAAATATGCGTCAAACTTCGTTTTTAGGCGTTTTAGAGGTTCCTGATCATTTTCTACTTTTTTTTGGGTGGGGGTGAAATTGGGGTGGTTGGGTGTTGAGGGGTTGTAAAATTGAAAAATTTGTTGTATTCATAACAGACTGCCCACTGACCTGTGAAAGAAGACCTAGCGACATAAATAACTTTTTTAGGTCTATCTGAACATTGCATTATGCCTATTACAGAAAACAAAGAACTTAGAATTTTTCCGATGTATGACATACGAGTATTGCTTTAGATCGTTCTGTATTTTATAATGTGGAAACTACTGGATTGGTGTTAATGAAATTTCGGCACAGTATTACTACTTTGGCAAGGATGGAAAACGCGTATGATTTTTAGAAATCGTCTCAGTGGCGGCGCAGCAATATTAAAAAAACTAAAAATATGAAAACAGCTCAAACTTCGTTTTTAGAGGTTTTAGGGGGTTCCTGATCATTTTATACTTTTTTTTTGGTGGGGGTGAATTTAGGGTGGTTGGGGGGTGGGGGGTTGTAAAACTGGAAAATTTGTTGTATTCGTAATGGGCTGTCCATTGATATGCGGATGGAAAACCTAGCGGCATGATACACTTTTTAGGTCCATCCGAACGTTGCATGCTTATCATAGAAACCACGGGACTTAGTATTTGTCGAGTATTGCTTTAGATCGTTCTGCATTTTATAATGTGGAAACCACTGAATTGATGTTAATTAAATTTCGGTACAGAATTACTACTTTGGCAAGGATGGAAAACGCGTATGATTTTTAGAAATCGTCTCAGTGGCGGCGCAACAATATTAAAAAAACTAAAAATATGAAAACAGCTCAAATTTCGTTCTTAGACGTTTTAGGGGTTCCTGATCACTTTATACTTTTTTTGGGTGGGGGTGAATTTAGGGTGGTTGGGGGATGGGGGGTTGTAGAACTGGAAAATTTGTTGTATTCGTAATGGGCTGTCCATTGATATGCGAATGAAAAACCTAGCGGCATGATACACTTTTTAGGTCCATCCGAACGTTGCATGCTTATTATAGAACCCACGGGACTTAGAATGTGTGATGTATATATACAAGTATTGTTTTAGATCGTTCTAGATTGCGTAACGTGAAAATTGTTCAATTGATTTTTAATGCATATTTCCTGAAGAGGGAGACGCAAGAAGCTATTTACGAGGGTTGTTGTGTTGGATGTTTTTTTTTGCGGGCGGGTGGGCGATGATTTAGTTGCAAGGGGATTTCAGACTATAGCTTCATGCAATGGGAAATAATAAAATGGTATCATCGTTATATGTGGGAAGTACTGAGTCAATCAACTTGACTCCGTTTTTTTATTATTGCTGCGCCGCCATTGACACGATTTTTTCAGAACATACGCGTTTTCCATCCTCGCCGTGGTAATAATACTGTGACAAAGTTTCATTAAAATCCATTCCTATTACGTTACTCAATACATAACGATCTGAAGCAATATTCCTATGTATTTATCAGAAAATTCCAAGTCCCTTGGTTACTGGAGTAGGCAAGGCAATGTTCGGATGGGCCTAAAATAGGGTATTATGCCGCTAGGTCTTTCTTTTGCAGGTCAATGGATAGCCTATTATGAGTACAACACATTTTTGAGATTTACAACCCCCCACCCCCCCAACCACCCCAATTTCACCCCCACCTAAAAAAAAGTAGAAAATGATCAGGAACCCCTAAAACACCTAAAAACGAAGTTTTAGGAATTTTTAATTTTTTTTTGTTTTTTGCTAATTACTCCACCGCCCCTGTACCGATTTTCAAAATTATAGGAACATTACCTACTACGACCCCCCAGCATATCGCTGCCCAAATTTCATCACAATCCATGCAGCGGTTACTGAGATTACGAGGCTAGAAAAACGCGCACAGACCGACAGACAGACAGACAGACAGACAGACAGACAGACCGACAGACAGACAGACAGACCGACGGAAATGAGTGACATGGATTTTCGTTATGTCGACGTTATAAAACGCCCAAAAAGCGTGTTATCTCAAAATCGAAAATTTTCGCGATCACAATACTCCCCTCACCTATCGGTGTGGGAAGTAAAAATGGTATCATCGTTCTGTTTGGGAAGTGCTGAATCAATCAACTGGACTCCATATTTCTGTTTTGGTGCCAGTAGCACCATAAACATGTTCAGTCGCGTTATGTGACTAACTTTCAGTTTCATTCTTTTAGAGCCCTTTTGGCTGGCCAGATGTCTACAAGATTTCACGCCAAACTCCAAACAAAACAAAATTCGATGGTTAGAAAGGCACAAGGTTGAAAAAGGAGGAACAGTATACAGAATGGGACACGAAGATAATGTTCAAATGGATAACATCATATGCCAGGCAAGAGTTATTGCCTTAAGTCGGTTCAAATTCCTTCTAACATTTGCTGAAGAAAAGAGGATTCTGGAAGAGGCTCGAGCTTCGCTGGATGAGGATATTCCCTCTGACAGTGATATTCCAACTGGTACTGTGAGTGATGTGTTCACTCCACCTCATGCGGTCGATGAATCCCAGGGTGACGATGAATTGATACACATAAATACTACAGAGAAAACATCAAATGTACACCAAAATTTGAAAGATTACGATGTCGCTAACGTAATTGAAATAAAAAACTTCTGTGATACCGGATCTCTTACGACCCTCCCAGCCATTCATCTGGAGGAAGATATGGTACGGTTACTGGAGGATGACGAAGGTGAAACTAACACACAAACAAAGGAAAGCACGCCCAGCCAAGAGCTGCAAGTAACTGATAATAATCTCGAAGGTAGTCCAAGTACAGATGAAAATCATCGTCCAGATTATGAAAAAAGGCTGAAAGCAGGATTGAGGCCTATTGCTAGAAAGACATATAATAGATGTAACTCTAATGGTACTGACGAAGATCCATTTTCATCATCAGGATCCGAATACTCTCCCTCAAATAAGAAATTAAAGAACCAAGTCAGTACGGAATGGTTAATACATTCATTCTCATCATCTGCTAATGATACTACTGGGGAGAACTGCACCGATACATCAACCATTATAACCAATAATCAAGAAGAATCAATGATAACATCAAACTCACCTTCCTGTACTAACAACAAGTCATCACACGATTTGACATTGCCCTTAACTACTACGTCTCATGAACAGGAAGATGCACTATCTACATCGCAGTCATCGTTGTCCAGTAATAACGTTTCGTTAAATCAGTCATCCTTATTCATCGAATGTACAAAAAAGACAAAGCAAGGGAAACGTGTATATGATAAAAGGCATGCCTGTTATTTTTGTTTTAAGCTAATAGGAAAAGTAGCGAGACATTTAACTTTGGTGCATAAGAAAGAACATGAAGTTGCAAAGTTAATGGTCTTAAGTGAAAGAAGTAAAGAGAGACGGGAAGGATTTCTGTGCCTGTTGAGGGCAGGAGATTATTATCATAATTGCAACGTGTTAACGACCAAACAGGGCGAGTTAATTTTGAGTCGCCGTCCAACCGTATTGCTACAGAAAGTAGATGAATATATTCCTTGCCCCAACTGTCTGGGATTTTTCCACAGTGACTCACTCTGGAGGCATGTAAAGAAAAACTGTCCTTCATCAAACATAATGCAGTCCCGTAGAGATATACGAGGAGAAAGTTATGCTCTGCTGTGTTCCTGGTCAGATTTGGAACTCTCGCTGGAATTTAAGGAACATATATTATCAAATTTTAAACAAGATGAAATATCCCAAGTTTGTCGGACAGATGAGACAATAATGAAATTCGGGGCTTTATTATTCGAAAAATTCAGCAGCAACCAGTATGAATATATAAGACAATCCATGAGACAACTTGGTCGGTTTTTAATAACTGTTAAAGACATGAATCATAATATTGAAAACTTAACACATGCCCTATTACCTAAACATTTCGACACATCTATAATAGCAGTTAAAAAGTTATGCGCAACGGTTTATGATAAACAACAGAAGTATACTACTCCATCTTTAGCACTGAAATTGGGCCATAGTTTGAGGAAGTGCTCTCAGATAGTTAGAGGCGTTGCGCTACGAAAGGGTGATTTACAGTTGGAGAAAGAGATGTCAGGATTCATATCCATTATGGAAATTGAGTGGCAAAATAGAATATCTTCTGTAGCTCTAAGGTCTCTTACTGAACGGAAGATGAACTCTGCACAAATGCTTCCTATTACTGAGGACTTGATGAAGTTAAATTCTTATTTGGATGATATAAGTATGCATCAAAACAATATCACAGATGGTGTAGAAATAAAGTTTAACTGGTTATGCCTTGCCTCAGCAGTTCTTAGCAGACTTGTATTATTCAATAAGAGACGCTCAGGTGAGGTTGCTCGCCTGTCCCTTACGCAGTATGCGTGTAGACCCCAATGGGAGGATCAAAACACTATGGAGCTAAAAGAATCTCTAACGGCATTTGAGAGAGAGCTTGCAAGCAGATTGATTGTCGTAGAGGTAAAAGGGAAATCGAGGAAAAATCCTAAGGTTCCAATTCTCATTACACTCCCCTTGAAGAAAGCTATAGACGTCCTCATTCAATATCGAAACTTAGCAGGAATTAACGATAAAAATACTTACGTATTCGCTAGAGGAAGCAATTCCCTTAACAATTTGAGGGGCCACGATTGTTTGAAACAAGCTATAGCTGCATTAAATCTGAAAAGACCCGAAAGCATCACCAGTACCAAGTTAAGGAAATATATAGCAACGGTAGTGCAGGTGTTCGATTTGAAAGAAAACGAGGCTGATTGGTTGGCCAGACATCTGGGACACGATATACAAATTCATAGAGATTTCTATCGTCTCCACGAGTCGGCAGTGGAGCTAACAAAGGTTAGCAGAATCTTGATGGCAGTAGACAGCGGTCAATCAGCGAAGTTTTCTGGAAAACCGCTCAACGAAATCGTGTTGGAAGGTAAACTAGTATTATATCTCATACCCGTTAAATATCTAATTGAATTTTTGAAGCACATAATACTATTTAAACTCGGTAGATCCGATAAACAAGTTTGGTTCAGAATAATCTTTACATAAAAAATGCTAAGACAAGACACTTATAGCTGACTCTATACAGGGCGGCGCAGAAAAAACGTACGTGGTGTTTCAAGTAAGCATAACATGTGTATTAAAGATATACATGAAGCTACATGAAGTAACAATAGTACATTTTTAAATTATTGATGGAAAATGATATGTCAAGTGTCGTCCTGCTTCGCGGTTGCACATCTCAAATCGCGTGTGATTTCGCGATATCCTTTGGCTCCTATATTCTCTCCTGACTCGGCTGCACGCAACTTCTTTTTTTGGCGTTACCTTAATTTAATGTATATGCTAACAGACTCCATACTTTACAAGAACTGAGAACTGCTATTTGTCAAAACATTGCAAGAGCGATTGAACATGTCCAACCGCGAAGCAGGACTACTCTTGACCGACATTATTTTCCATTATTAGTTAAAAGCTGCAGCATTATTACTTCATGTAGCTGTAATTAAAACATGGATATATTCGATACGCAAAATGTTATGCTTACTTGAACAACATACGTTACTTCTGCGTCACCCTGTATTACATACATGAACAATGCCTTATATTAAATTTAAACCAGTTGCTTAATTTCTCGGATTTTGATTATTGAATATTGTAACGAGTCTTTAATCGGATTGGACATAAAACACTCGATACGGAACTGACTATTTAGAGAGAAATGCCAGAGTAAATCCATCTTCAACATTTGGGTGTTTTCTGGGCAGTAAGAGATTTTAGACGAAGTTCAATGGTCTCCTGCCGCCTTATCTAATATAAAAATAATAAACATTATGAGTACAAAAAGTTTTGAGGTAATCTTAAACTTAATTTTTTCTAGAAAAAATGACCACCACAAATGAGATTTGTCAAAGCTTATTATTTATTCACTAATAATAGTTATAACGTAGGTACTGAATTGCCACGATACACCGTCGTCAATAAAACTAGCTAAATGCTTTCCAGTCGAGTGTTGAGTGTTACTACATACAATACTTTCTTTAGATCTACCAGACATGCAGTTTGAAAGTAATGGTAATGCTGATGAAGGGGACGACAATGTGCCGGAAGAGGGAACGAAGGATATTGTAGAACCATGTACAACAGTTGCAGTTGCTACTGATGACCGTCGTAAGTTGGGTACGTTCTAATCACCCAATATTTTTTGCCAGAATAGTAAGGTAACCTACACAGTTATTGGTAATTCAATAGGTTTCTTACATTTCGATGTGTCAAACCTGTTATTGAAGCTATGGGAATTGTATACCTTCAACATTCTACTTCCACAAAACATAGTAATAAATATGAAGTAGTGATTTTTTTCCATGGAAATCGGTTTAAAACGAAAAGTTGCAAAAGGACCAGTTATTGGCACTCTTGGCCAGTTATTGGCACTCACTATTTGCCAGTTATTGGCACTCGTGGGCTAGTATATTTTTCATCCCCAGATACCTATCTAAGTGCTTTTAACTACCTGTTTGTCATTACATTTGCTACTTGCTTTGATCATGAATGAAACTCATTGTTTATATAGAAGTCTCACAAGTATCTATTTTGTTTAATAAACCAAGGGTTTTCTGTGAATTAACAAACCTGTAGACCAAATACTAGACAGTTTATTAAAAAAATAACAAACATAGGTACACATTGATGGAATATGTCTATATATATACATATATATATATATCAATATCAAATTAAATCTAAAAACTATCACAACCAATAACAAAACCAAATATTTTGTTCCGTAAAAAATCTTGTATGTACACACAAAATCACATAATTTTTTTCCTGGGAGGAATATCATTGAATCGAGGAATAACTAAAAAAGTAACACTCATGGCAAACAAAAGATTCGCATCTTATTCTGAAGAAATTATTATTGTACTTGGTCCCACTTACTACATTCATGCTAGGTATTCTTGATACACGAAAGGTATTTCAAGACATATTTTATGATAGGTTCAATAACACCACTTCGTCCAGCTCAAAGCCTTAAAAAATGAAATTTTCAAATTGAATAGAAGCAGCTGTGATTGTATTTAAACTATTCCCGATTACTAATAGTGTGAAAAATGTGCAATTTTCTAAAACAATGTTGACAACACGATCTCAGTGTTGTGAATAGACCAGTGATTGTCGCCTCATTTTTTTAACAAATATACATTTTTCATCAAAGGAAAAATTGATAGATATTGAACCTACAATATTAATTCAAGGGTACTGTACTGGAAATAGATCTTTTCAATAAATATTTGTTTAGTTCCAATAACGCTCCGCTAGTACATCTTCTTAACAAAACGGTAGTAACTTACCTTGATCCGCCCTCCACAAAACTACAACCATTACATCTGCCCTCAAAGACATACTACACCTTTTCCAGCTGTAGTTTCTAAAGCGTCAAGTGATAATTCAAAACAGTCAAGTTAATTTTCCAACTCGTCACTTGTAATTTCAAACTGACGACAGGTGTAATTTACACCTACTACAGCTGGAAAAGGTGTATATCACATGGGCCCGATTAAGCTACTCTACAAAGTATTAAGCAATGTTGCTGGTCTTACGGGAAGTAACATTGATAGCACATTATTTTACCGTTACCTTACTTTTACTTCCCACACCGATAGGTGAGGGGAGTATTGTGATCGCGAAAATTTTCGATTTTGAGATAATATACTTTTTGGGCGTTTTATGATGCCTACATAAAGAAAATCCATGTCACTTATTTCCGTCGGTCTGTCTGTCGGTCTATCTGTCGGTCTGTCTGTCGGTCTGTCTGTCGGTCTGTCTGTCGGTCTGTCTGTCGGTCTGTCTGTCGGTCTGTCTGTCGGTCTGTCTGTCGGTCTGTCTGTCGGTCTGTCTGTCGGTCTGTCTGTCGGTCTGTCTGTCGGTCTGTCTGTCGGTCTGTCTGTCGGTCTGTCTGTCGGTCTGTCTGTCGGTCTGTCTGTCGGTCTGTCTGTCGGTCTGTCTGTCGGTCTGTCTGTCGGTCTGTCTGTCGGTCTGTCTGTCGGTCTGTCTGTCGGTCTGTCTGTCGGTCTGTCTGTCGGTCTGTCTGTCGGTCTGTCTGTCGGTCTGTCTGTCGGTCTGTCTGTCGGTCTGTCTGTCGGTCTGTCTGTCGGTCTGTCTGTCGGTCTGTCTGTCGGTCTGTCTGTCTGTCTGTTGGCGTTCTTCTAGCCTCCTAATCTCAGTAACCGCTGCATAGATTTAATAAGAAAACTAAAAATATAAAAAAACACCTCAAACTTCGTTTTAGACGTTTTAGGGGTTCCTGATCATTTTAAAAAATTTTTTGGTTGGGGGTGAAATTGGGGTGGTTCGGGGGTGGGGGTTTGTAAAACTCAAAAATTTGTTGTATTCATGATATATTGTCCATTGGCATGTGAAAGAAGCACCTAGTAGAATAAAACGCTTTTTTGCGGTCGGGCGAGCGATGATTTGATTGCAGGGGCATCTAGACTATAGTTTCATGCTGTGGGAAAATAATAAAACTGGTATCATCGGAATGTGTGGGAAGTACTGAGTCAATCAACTTGACTACATTTTTCATAAAAATAACGGTAGATAGGGTGCCGGCAATAGGCGAGTTTACCCTAATGAACGTATATTAAAAATAATACTCAAATTGTTGTTTGCCTCAACCCTCTATTCATATAATTTATTCATTTTTATAAATAAAACGATGTTGTACTTTTTAGGTAAAGGTAATCGGAGGCCAGTGAAGCCGCAGCCCTGGTCGACGTACGAAAAGCAAGCGGTGTTAAAGCATTTTGCGACGGACATTAGGAGAGGTATAGTTCCTGGAAAGGAAGACTGTTTGAAGTGTATCAGCAAGAATAAACAATTGGAGACACGCGACTGGAAAAAAATCAAATACTTTGTTAAAAACGAAATAACAAAAACAAGGCGTCTGGGAAGAAAATAATGCTATAACAATCCAAATAAAGTACAGTTAACATATACAATATCATTTTTATTTTGCATGAACACTTCACTACCCTTTGTTCATCTTCACAATCAGATAGATTCTTCCAAAATTCTTTTCTGTTCTCTGGAATTACGCCATTCAGTAACTTATTTAGTGCTTCTTTCTTACTTCTTGGGAAACCGCTGTGCTTAAGTGGTTAACCAAAAGGGTATTAGCCCACTTTTCCTGATGCCGTTTTTGCATAAAACGTCCGGTGTCTTGAATTCTTCCTCACAATCAAATGAGGTTTTATAGTTTTAAACAAAAGATTCACGACACGCTTTCACTTACCTTATGTTTGCTAGAAGGGGCGATTATAATAATTTTTAATTTTAAGCTAGAGTCACGTACTGCTGACGCAAAATCCTCGAAGTCATATGTTTACCCGGTCTTTTCGGAGATACCTCTACTTAATAACTTAACTCAGACTCGACTACCTCGAGCAAGCTTTTTACACAGTAATGACTATAATACTTATACTTAATTTCATAGTAGCGGAATATGTCTAGACATCATAATTTTCCGTAATCAAATTAAATATATTTTGCCTTATCAGTAAATTTGACAACACGACAACGTGGTCAAGCGTAGAATCCAGATCGACTAGAACAAGTGGCAAGACGCGTATCAGTGCCATTAATCGATGTATAATTGTATTGCACGTAAGGTCTATGAATTTTTATTCTTCAAAACCTCGAAAGAAAAAAATCAAAACATGAAGTTGAGGTCACACCAAATTTTTCTATCTATAAACCGATTTGAAATATAACTGTATACGGCAGCACTGCTCCGCCCCCCCCCCTCTCAGACCTGAACTGAAGTACTTATACAGGGTGTCCAGTTGGTGTGTAGTTCTTTGATGTCTCGCAAGGTATACCTGATAGAAGAAAATGTGAAATACAAAAGTTATTTGGTTACTTAAGACGCATATCATAAAAATATTTTAAAATATACAGGCTGTTGCGGGAAAGTAGAATAGTGATCAACTTGATTTTTTTTATATGGAATTATAACTTTTTCTTAAATCGTTCTAGTTTCCATCATTGATATCTATTCAACCCTAAAATATTTTTTGGATCGGTTGCGACGTTGCCAAGTTATAATTAATTTTCTATTAATTTCTGGATTTGCAAGGTCGCAAGTAATACGTCCAAATTGATATACTCCTTTAACTTTTCTCAATAATATTATACAGTGGGTTACTTGAATATTAAGTGGATATTATTTTGGACGTTACCAGCAATTTGTATCTACAGGGTGTTTTTGGCAGAATTTTAAATTACGGCAATTTCAAGGTCATTTTACTTTGTTTTTTTAAATGTAACACCCTATATGTTTTATTTTAAATCGAAATATCTACTAATATCCTATCTCGCCTTGTGATTTTTTTTCGCGTTTGCGGAGTTGCCAAGTTATAAATTATTTTTCCAAACTTTTAAACAAATATTATTAATATATTAAATATATTATTTTAAATAGAATCCTCTACTTATTTTTATTGCAATGAATTGAACATGTCGAACTCAGTAAGATCTCAAAATTTCAAAATTTTGTTTCTAATAATTACTGAGTTACGGCAACACCGCTTTTTCAGTAAACGGTACCGGAACGCTTAAATATTTCCAAAACCGCCACAGCTGGAGAGGTGAAATTCAATACTTGAGGGTTTTTGAACATACAGAATTCAAAAACGCTAACAGCAGTGTTGTCAGATTTACCAATTTTACGTCATAATTTTGAATGGAATGCCCTATTTATGAAGTCTAACGTAAAAGTGGTAAATCTGACAACACTGCTGTTAGCGTTTTTGAATTCTATATGTTCCAAAACCCCCAAGTATTGAATTTCACCTCTCCAGCTGTGGCGGTTTTTGAAATATTTAAGCGTTCCGGTACCGTTTACTGAAAAAGCGGTGTTGCCGTATCTCAGTAATTAATAGAAACAACATTTTGAAATTGTGAGACTTATTAAGTTCGACATGTGCAATTCATTGCAATAAAAATAAGTAGAGGATTCTATTTAAAATAAATTAAAATCGGGGATATTTGTTTAAAAATTTGGAGACATAATTTATAACTTGGCAACGTCGCAAACGCGAAAAAAAATATTACAAGGCGAGATAGGGTATTAGTAGATATTTCGATTTAAAATAAAAAATACAGGGTGTTACATTTAAAAAAACAAAGTAAAATGACCTTCAAGTTGCTGTAATTTAAAATTCTGCCAAAAACACCCTATAGACACAAGTTGCTAGTAACATCCAAACTAATATCCACTTAATATTCAAGTACCTCGTTTTATAATATTATTAAGAAAAGTTAAAGGAATATATCAATTTGGACGTATTACTTGCGACCTTGCAAATCCGGAAATTGATAGAAAATAAATTATAACTTGGCAACGTCGCAACCTATCCCAAAGATATTTTAGGGTTAAATAGAGATCACTGATGGAAACTAAAAGAATTTAAAAAATGTCATAGTTCCATATAAAAAAAGTAAGTTGGTCACTATCCCACTTTCCCACAATACCCTGTATATTTCAAGATATTTTTAAAATATGCGTCTTAAGTAACCAAATAACTTTTGTATTTGACATTTTCTTCTATCAGGTATACTTTGCGAGATATCGAAGAATTACCCACTAACTGGACACCCTGTGTAAATAGCAAAAGTTGGTTTGAGAGCTTTTCTTTGCTCTTCAGAAAATTTCAGCGCGTCCATGTGGGTCAATTTCCAGCTCATCGTGAAATTCGAGCTGGTCCGCCCCTCCCTAGAAGAAATCCTAAATCCGCCCCTGGAGCAATATCAACGACAGCATTTAAGAATCTAGGAAAGCGTTAATATGAATCCTGCATATATGACAATCGATTTGTTGCTTGTCGCTTACATCTCTATTTAGTTCTTTGTGTCTGTCTGACTCCTCAATATTAGAGTCCACTGTCTTATCAGAGATTTCAGTTCAAGTTTTTGAGCTTCAAAGATGTCAAAATTCGAAGTACAAAGTGAGTAAACCTACTACTTGTAAAACGTATTTGCCATTGCCATTGTTTCTTCTAATGTTTCGAAACAACTCTAAGTTCCCAACCATGATTTGTAAGATTTGGTGCGCAGTTATGGTTTCATATGTACTCTAAGGTAATCAATACGATGGCCACACAGTGTGGATAAAAGTCTTTCATGAAGACACACGTCCTTGAACTTGTGTGTAAGACGAAAACCGCGTAATGTGGACAGACCCCATAAGTCGGTATGGTTTGCAGATCAAGTTACGAGGAGTGCATACACAAACCGAAAATAGCTACATCCTCAGAAAGGAACCGCCACCAACCTGTATAGCATAACTCCGAAGACCCCACAATTCACACCCCAGTCAGGTGGCCACACAATGATTGCAGGGCCTGTACGGGTGGCCATGACAAAGCTTACTAAAATATGCGTGACCATAACATTACTAAAGCTACCAAAATGTCGCTGGTTCAGTCTCTTGTGTTCTCCATATTTTTGTATGCCTCGGAAACTTGGACTGTTAAAAAGGCAGATCGAGTTCGTATAGATGCTTTTGAAACGTGGATGTGGAGGAGAATGCTGAGAGTTCCTTATAGCGCTCATCGAGCTAACGTTTCCATACTGGATGAGCTCGGTATTCCAAAGAGACTATCCTCCATTGTGTCGACGAGAATGCTTACATTCTTCGGACATATTGACAGAAGCGATAATATGGCGAAACTTGCAGTTCACAGTCATGCACTGAGTGGGCAGTGCAGTGGCCGCTCCCCTACACGCTGGGTGGATACGACGAAACAGTTGCTGGAAATGAGTATCAAGAGCGCCACTGACAGTAAATCGCGAAGGATGCCGAGCTACAGTTCTCAAAGCTTCGTAATATTCTTGTCGGCAATACTCTAGCTCCGACTTAATGCATTTTACGCGTTCAGAACATGTCTGTTAAGACATTGTGACTATGTCGATGATGCTATAAGTGTTGTTAACTAGAAAGGGAAAATATTCCACCATGGTACTTTTTCCTAATATTGCCATACATAGGTATACTTTACATAGTCACAAGCACAATTAGGCGCACTGGTGGCAATATTAGGGGCACTTGCACTTTTCATTCAACAGTAATATCCTCTATGTAAGATTGTGAGTTCTACGTATTTATTTGTGCATTTTCATTATGTTTTTTGTCTTGTTAACAGTTTTTGTCGATTATGTAATATGGCAATAACAGGGACACTTGTGAGCCTAATTGTGTCATGTGACTCTATAACAAAGGACTACAATGAATGCATTTGTATTAATTGATAGAAGGAGGACATTTCCAATAATGGTTGTTTGGTTTGTTTTTTTTCCAAAATAAATGTCCTGACCAAGTATTTGTTTTATTTGCCTTCACTACTGCCGGATTAGACAATAAAGGGTCATGTTCAAACCATCATAGCTTCTGAACCACTTTATTTAGGGCTAAGATGTATAGCTATATTTTTGAGGAGTTTAGGTTAGCAGCTTAGATGTTCCGAATAAACTAAAATTGTAAAAAATTAAATAATTATTTTCCTTTAACAATTTGTTTTAACCATGATATGAAATGAAATTTGGAATATGTTTATCATTAGTTTATGGCCCACATGTTTCGCTATCGAATGAGACTTACTTCGTGTTTGTAGAACCCCTACTTAGGTAGCTATAGCTAAATCATTACAACACTCGTACATCAATTAAACAAAAAACAAAATGGCTGCCATTTTATTATGGTGGGACAAAAACTACTTTTGAGGGATGATTTGTCGATAAAAATTAACGTATTTTATCCCTCTAAATGACCGGACACATATTGTATAAAGCAACTACTCCTAAGGTGGTAATACTTGATAGATTTACCTAAGTTAAGGGGCCTGGGTACACTCAGTTATACATATGCATTTGCCATGTAAAACACGGATTTCCAGTTCGAACAGAACTCACTTGTTTTTAAAACTACATACACAGTATTTCAGAAGGTGATAGTTAAGACCTCAGTGAATGGCATCTAAGAGCGTTTTTTCAAAAAGTTTTTTAGTGTGCAAAAAAACTGGCAATGCAAAATCATACAATCTTCAAATGTCTGTCATTATACAACCAAGCACGATATCAAATCAAGGCCATCACAGTTACAAAGCGCAAGCTTCGTACTTCAATATGATTTTTGAATCATTACTGTAAGTTTAAAAGTAACGTCAGGAGCTTGAAAATGTGAAACTCATTTTTATGATGACCTTTGGACTTATCTCCCCTCATCTTAGACAGACACACTGGAGAAAGAGAACAAGCAGCCACGCTTCCTCGCTAACACGACACGTATTTGCTTGGATTCTTAATTTCGCGCGCTATACTTTAGACCATGAAGTGAACCCCAATTATAATCATAACAGTAAACATTGACACTACCTACTTAAATGACGTGATAAATTGAATAAAGGGAGAATTCATGATTGATACATCAACGGGTGTGTTTGATTGATACCTTGCAAGTAACCTGAAGATTGATACCTAGCAAGTAACCTTAACTTTTTTAATAATTTATCGGTGATAATATTTAATTCCAAACTTCTGGAAAAGATTGTTGCTGGTAGATTACATAGCTTTATAAAAGAAAACAACATTTTATCTCTATTTCAACATGGCTTTCGTCACAACTACTCAACTAGTACTGCTGTTTTCAGTTTGTTAAATTTCACTTATGACTCTTTAGACAAAGGGAAATACATTGTTATACTTTTCCTCGATTTAACTCGAGCATTTGAGGTTGTCATTGAGAAATTTTTAACTTCCAAGATCAGACAGTTAGGCATACGATCTCCTCTAGATGCATGGATTCAATCATTTGTTTCCCATCGAAAAATCCAGGTAAGAATAGCAAATTACTTGTCTAAAACAGAAGAAGTACAGTTTGGAGTACCTCAAGGAAGTGTTTTGTCTCCTTTACTGTTCCTTCTTTTCATCAACGATATTGACAATTATATAGATTGCAGTGAGTTACTTTTAGTTTTATATGCTGATGATATGACCGTAGCTTTAAGTTCGGATTCGATTACAGAACTAGAATACAAAACCAATAATTTTCTGCAAAAGTTTCACACATGGGCCTCAAATAACAAACTCAGAGTAAACACCAGCAAGACAAACTTTATGATGATTCCAAATCACCGGGAATCAGAAATTAAAATTTATAACAACTCAGTACAAATAGGAAAAGTAAAGGACACAAAATTCCTGGGCCTTTATATTGACGACAAACTGTTATGGCACAATCATGTCGACTTTGTCGCAAAAAAATTGAACTCAGCTTATTATGCCATCAGAAACCTAAAAAATGTAGTTGAGCGAAGCTATCTACTGCAAGTATATTATGCTCTAGCCTTCCCACATCTCAAGTACCTGACTCAGTACTGGGGTGTGGCATCAGACTGGCAGCACATTTTTATACTTCAAAAACGGTTAATGAGATTAATTTTTGGACTAGGTCCACTAGAATCATGTCGCAGTCACTTTAAAAGAAACAAAATCCTCACCTTCCCATCTATTATTATATTGGAATCAGTTATGATCATCAAACAAAATATAGATGGTTTTACGTTGAATCGTAATATCCACCAGCACAACACCAAGAATTGCGGTGCTATTCATATTCCGCAATTTCACCTAAGTACGTATAAAAAAAGTCCTTTCTACTTATGCAGTACCATCTATAATAAATTACCTTCGTCAATAAAACAGATACAAAGTATTCCAAAGTTTAAAAACAAAGTGAAAGATCTGTTGATAGAGAATAGTTTTTATAGCCTAGCAGAGTTTTTATAAGAAGCCCCACTAATAACCCACATAATTTTGATTTTTAACTTGTTTTAATCCATATTTATATAGCTTAGTGCATTTTAATTGACCTTTCATATCCTTGTAAATGGGCATCATGAATAAAAGTTACTCTACTCTACTCTACTCTAATAAATTTCAGCCGCTCTGCAGCTTATTTATGTGTTAAGGAAGCGTTGATTCTGACGAAAAAAATGCAAGTAACCTATGTAGAATCTGACTAGGCTATCCAAGTAAGATATCTGAATAAAAAAATGTCAACAGTGTACCTTTCTTTTCAACAATCCTGTACGAAATAAAAAAAGTTGTAGACCAGAGTAATGTTACTACATGTATGCATGTCAATAGTATACCAGATATTTGAAAAAAGTTTACCAAAAGTTATGACAACACACTTCCATATAAAGTTTTTTCTCAAAGTATCATCATCCCCTTAATAATATTAGCATCCTACTAAGGAACACACAGTATAATTAAATTACTTGATGAAGCCCTTCGTAACTAAGGTTAGAAATGTGAAATTGTAAACAAGGATTATTATGCTTAACTCCAGCAGAAGGTGGAAATAACTGTCATCTTGTTGGAGTTTCGTGCTATCCCCTTCGATGATATACTGCTGTATGGCACTGCATATATGGGGATTATTAACCTGCATGCTGCATGTATATAGTAACGTAAAGACCCCTTCTTGCGTTATGTACCACGTATTCCATTATAACTGGCGGATTGATTTTAATTTGGAAATTGATTTTGTATAATTAATCACTGAGCCTATTCATTTTATTTGGAGCACAGAACAATTTAGAGCAGCCTGGAATAATCCATAAGCTAGATAATTAATATCAGGGGTCATGCGACTATACAATTAACATGGAGATGTGTTTGCACTTCCAAGTTTGAACGAAAGGAATAATGATTCCAACACCAGCGTTTGACATAAATACACGACGTTTGCACCCTGCCCTGACATAATAATATTTTTCACGGGGGTAAGTGCGACGATCTCTCGGGACATGAGCGAAAAATGGAAATGTCCTCGCTTAAAATACATGAATTTATTCTGCGAATAAAAATCGTATCTATTATTTAGATCAAGCTATTATTTGGAGAGGAGAACAAGTGGAACGTTCGGGTCAGGCAAAGGTGATGTCTGGAATAATAAACGGAGAGGAATTTGTTGAAATGCAAAACAGATCTCGTCAAAGCCGTAACCAATTTTTTTGGGGTACCTAGTACCTTCGTAATACTATTAAAATATAAAATTGGCTAACCGATCAACTTGGAATTGTTCATTCGGACATGCAGTAGGTACTGTTAGTTATCATCATCATAGTCACAATGTCTTAACAGACATGTTACTAACTCGTAAAATGCATTAAGTCGGAGCTAGAGTATTGCCGACCCGAATATTATCAATTGCTTTGAGAACTGTAGCTCGCCATCTATCGCGATTAACTGTCAGTTCAGTGGCATTTTTCATACTCATATCCAGCAACTGTTTCGTCGTATCCACCCAGCGTGTAGGGGAACGGCCACGGCGCCGCCCACTCGGACCATGACCTTGAACTGCAAGTTTCTCCATTATATCGTTTCTGTGTATATGTCCGAAGAATATAAGCATTCTCGTCGACACAGCTCATCCAGTATGGAAATGCTAGTTCGATGGGTGGTATGAGGAACTCTCAGCTTTCTCCTCCACGTCCACATTTCAAAAGCACCTATGCGAGCTCGATCTGCGTTTTTAACATGTTTCCGAGGCATACAAAAATATGGAGAACACAAGAGACTGAACCAGCGACATTTTGGCAGCTTTAGCGATGTTATGGTCACGCCATATTTTAGTAAGGTTTGTCATGTCCACACGTGTCTGTTGAATGCGCCGTCGAATTTCATTTTCACAGCTACCCGAATTGTCGTTCAAAGAACTGAGGTACTCAAAACATTGAACTACTTCACAACGGCCTACTGACTTTATTGCTCAATGATTATCGTGCTCTCTATCTACGATCATAACCTTGGTCTTGTCGTAGTTGTAGTTAATAACAATACCATACGCTGCACTGTGTTGTTCTAAGATGTTTAACAGAGCTACTAGTCCTTTCTGAGGAGCAGCAATAAGGGTTGTATCGCCAGCAAACTTTAAGTTGGATATTTTGCTTCCGCCAATAGTTATACTGCCATTCCAGTTGTCCAATACCTGTCTCATCACAAATTCAGAGTAAATGTTAAATAACATCGGAGATAATTTACATCCCTGACGAACTCCTTTTCTGGTTGCAATTTGACCAGACAGGACTAACAGGACTGTTAGTTATGGATTTCTTCCAATAGCGAAGATATTCGATACTAGTATGATAAGCTTTTAGCAGGTTTTTACGCAAACCTATCCACTAATTTCCGTTGGCCTGTCAGTTCAGCTGTCTGTTACCGCGTTTTTCTAACAGAATAGAAGACAAAAAGAAACATCCTTAAAATAAAAAGGAAAATTTTTAGTTTATTACATATTCTTCATCCAAACTTTTTTATTAAATATTTTTATATAACATACATAGAAAAAAATAATAAAAATCTGTGTGTTTTCCTTTAAAATCAATTACAGGACTTAGTTCTCATAAAAAACACCTATTTTCGTAATTCTAAATTTTTTTTTGACTGTATACAATAAATAAGATATGAACGTGTTTACTAACCCGCCTATTCACTCCAAATTATGTCTTTCTCTATCGCACCAAATAGTACGCGCAGTGCCTCTCCATCTCCGCTTCAATTTAGATGCCTGACAACAAGTATTTTTGAACAGATTTGTTCAGGCAACCCTATACAACGTGTTTGCAGTAAAATTATCCGTATTTATAATGCATATTTCATTTGGTAAGCACATCAAAAAATGTTTTCTTACATTAAGTGTGGAGTAGAAGCAAAAGTAGAAGGCTAATATCATTGAAAATTGGTGCAGAGCAATAATTTAAAAAATATCGAAAACCCTCTTAACTGCTCCCAGCATAGTTTTTGGATATTTTAGGGGTTCCTCAATGTATTCAGGGGGACGGTAGGGCAGAGGGATCTCAAGAAAATATTATGTAGTTTACAAACCTATCGGGACATAGTTGTGGGCTTCAATTTTTCTTCCCATGTTATTTAGATGAAATTTTGGGATGCGATATTATGACGGATCATAGTAGATAGTAGTGCAACATTTTATTAAGTCGGTGTATTGGAGGGTGAGGATCAAAAATCTAAAATGTTCAGAACTGGGAAGGCAGGGAGGGTGTCAGATGTACAAGCTCAATACTTCGTGTATTTATAAAGCACCCTTTATTAAGCAGCTATACTTGAACGCTGATTCATTTCTTCGGTATAGATGAAGTCAGAAATAATATGAGTTTGAATATATAAATGGATCAATATATTTTGTTTTTATCCACTGTAAATTGGTATTTACGATTATTTTGATCTCCTGCCACATTATGCATTATTATAATATATATTTTGTATAGATAATTACGTTTTTATCACTGCTCAGGTCTACATAATAACGTAACTGCACGATAGCGGTATCGGCACTGATTGAGACATGAAAGAAATGTATACAACCCGATACAACCCATATATTGCTGACTTCATCTGTACCAGTGATTTCTGTTTTTTTTTTGGCTGATGCTCCTGATTTGTACATACGATTTCGGAAAACAATTTTCTGCTTCTTTCTTAAATCAAGAACTCTTATTTGTACATCGAAGTACCGTAGGCAGACTTTTCCAGTAACACCTTATTATTTACTACACAATCGCAGGTATGGGAAGGAATTTACCAGCTCCAACACGTTTGGTATTCCCGAGAATGCGTGAGAAGTAGAGCCAAGACACTATACGCGATTTTTATATCAGAGCTGTTTAGAGCACATTTTTGTAGTAGCGAAAAGACGAATTTCTTCAGTAGATTCAATTTGCTCACAAATACGTACTTTCTCAAAACTGAATACTGCTATTACGAATAGTGGTATCAGATCTGAGAAAATATTTCTGAAATATTTTCCACTCACTTTTGCTACAGGTTTTTATCAATAATTAATCATTATCATCAATCACCATCAATCATTAATTGTCAGTCGATTTACATTAATAAAGGTTAAGTTGATTTTGTGGAACCAAGTCGCTTGAATTAGAATGTAATCCACAGTATCACATTCGGAAAAACTTAACGTGTACAAGACTAAGTATACCTATATATCCTTCTAGCCCTATCTGACATTCTTTAAAAGATATTGGACAATGTTTAAACTTTGTAATCTAACTTGTCAGTCGATTTACATTAATAAAGGTTAAATTGATTTTCTGGAACCAAGTTGCTTGGATTAGAATGTAAGTCAGAAGCGAGGTCAGAAGTATCACATTCGAAAAAACTTGTACAAGACTAAGTATAGGTACCAGGACGAATCTCGAAAAAAAAACGCACTTAGGTTTCGGAATATGAAGCCGATATCGAAGGGAATTATTCTGAAATTCGCTTTCGTTACAGAGTAATCAACGTTTGAAGTTTAGTTGTAAAGGTAACTGAAATGTGTGTGGCCCACCTTATTTCACTTACACTTCCGGGAATTCTTGCAAAAACGGAAAAGGTCGGATTATGCTAACGGGTATTTTGAATGTTTCTGTGGATTGTTTACAGCAACTATCATATGGATGTGTTGCTAGTACGGTACTAATATGATAAAGGGGCACACACAGTAACCATTTCACGATCTAGTTAAGGGAATTTCAACTTTTTTGCTGTTAAGAATAAACATATAATTTAATCATATTATATTATAAGTCGGTGCCCATACGGTAGTTGGGTGGAGGACTGGGGGGCTTAGCCGCCGCCCCCCAAGAATGAAATTAGCCCCCCCCCCCCCTCAAAAAAATCCAAAAATAATTAATTCTGTTAAGTTTCTTGTATCTAAGGCAGGGACTTGAGCCCCCCAGATCCAGGGACTTAAGCCCCCCTGATTCATGGACTTAACAACGCCTATGTCGGTGCCAGAAACCATCCCTTAAGGTTTCCGGGATTCGTCCTGGGACACGGTGTGCATCATATTGGATTTTCTTTGAAAGATATATAAATTTTGTTTTAGTTGTTAGCAGTCCTGAGAGCTCTAATTCTTTTGAATTTTTAATTAGATACCTTTAGGGACTGGTAGGTACAGTATAGTGCATTTGCTGCACTATACTGTATGTCGATCATATTGGTAGACGGTGCTTTTGACGCATCAATCCCTTTTACAATTGAATCGGTAAGTGGAAAAACAGTCTAAGTCCAAAATTGACGGTTTTCAACTGAGATAGCCAAAATCATATTTCAACGTGATCCCTTCTGATGTGTTGCATGCAAATAACGTCAAGCATCTTGACTCAATACCTTCTACACGTTTTCGATGCTAACCAAAGTTCAGAATAACATATATGTATTGGATGATTCGGCATACTGCATAACGCCACAGAAATGTATTTTCTAAAGTTGTAAGTAGTTTCGGGAGCCCAGAAAAAAAACGTCAAACCGGAAATCTAAATAAGCTTACAAATGCATAGATTTCCATGCGGTGCTGATTTTAGAAATTTGTTAGAGAAGCATTATCTTCATCCATATGTGGGGAGTTAGTATGCTAAAACTTTTAGTGCTACTTAAGTGGAAGAAACAGACATTCTGTGTTTTGCATACCTATTGTTAGCTAGGTTTGGCGTGCACCTCTCACCATGACCAAATTTGTATAGGGTGAAAGCTAGTCATCCTACTTCAATTTAAGCTCCTTTCAAAACAATTGTAATGACCAAAAAATGTTTCGTGCTTAAATTGAACAGATTTAGGTTTTTTAAAATATATCAGCATTGCCTACGCGATGACAAAAACATCAACACAGAGACAGTTCCAGGTGTTATGAGAGTATTGTACTTACATACCCAAAAAGTACAAATGAATAAATCACCAGCATGTAAAATACTTTAAAAAAGTTTGATCAGCTTTAGCGTTGTTCTACGGGGACGCAGTAGGAAATTCTACTATACATAATATTGAAAATCGGTGCATCTGTGGCGGAGTAATTAGCAAAATCCAAACAATATCAAATATGTCTCAAACTTCGTTTTTAGTTGTTTTAGGGGTTCCTTTTTTTGGGTGGGGGTAAAATTGGGGTGGTTGGGGTGTGGCGGGTTGTAAAACGCAAAAATTTGCTGAATTCATAATAGGATGTCCATTCACCTGTGGAAGAAAGACTTAGCGGCAAAATACCCTTTTTTAGGTCCATCGAACATTGCCTTGCGTCTTACAGAAACCAAGGGATTTCTAATGTATACATAAAAACGAGTATATCTTTAGCTCGTTCTGTATTGTATAACCTGATTTTAATTAAATTCGGACTCAGTATTATTCCCATAGCGAGGGTGAAAACGCGAATGGCTTTTAGAAATCGTGTCAGTGGCGGCGCAGCAATAATTAAAAAACTAAAAATATAGAAACAGCTCAAACTTCGTTTTTATGCGTTTTAGGTGGTCCTGATAGTTTTGTACTTTTTTTGGGTGGGGGTGAATTTGGGGTGGTTGGGGCGATGAACTGAAAATAATGTTGTACTTATAATAGATATTATAAATAATTATAAAGAAAGACCTAGGGCCAATTTCCTTTTTTAGGTCCATTCGAGCATTGCATTGCCCATTACAGAAACAAAGGGAATTTTCTTATGTATATGTGCGAATATTGGTTTAGGTCGTTCTGTCTTGTGTAACTTAGAAACAGTTAGATTGATTTTAATGAAATTTTAACACAGTATTACTGTGGCGATGATGGAAAACGCGTATAGTTTTCAGAAATTGGGTCTATGGCATAGCAGCGATAATCAAAGAACGAAAGTATAAAAGCAGCTCAAACTTCGTTTTTAGGCGATTTTGAAATTCTTGATCGCTTCGATTCGTCCAGTTGAAGCCTGCAAAATCAAAACTGTGTCGTCTTACTTCCTATGGAGAGAGGTGAAAGAAATTATTTACGGGAGTTTTTGTTTTGGATGTTTTTTGCGGAGAGCGGGCGATGATTTGGTTGCAATGGTATCTCAGACTACAGCTTCATGCTATGGAAAAATAATAAACTGGTATCACCGTAATGTGTGGAAATCCTGAGGGTCTTTGATTGAGCTCTCTGAATGACTGCTGTATTTGATTTGCTAGCGCAACCCCAAAGTTCAATACCGTATGTCCAAATCGGTTTAATGATAGCTTTGTAGATAAGGAGTTTTTTTTTCAGTTGATAGGTTGGACCTACGCCCTATCGTTCCTTCAATTGAATATCGCATCGGTTTGTTTCCTTTTCTGTGTTATTAGTGTGACTTCCAGTTGAGTTTACTATCCATATTATGTAATCCGCGTTATTTGACGCTTTCCCTTTACACTCAAAAAGGCCCACGCCTAGACCGTGCCTGCGTTAGGAAATAGGACGTCTGTCGATGACTGCATTTCGCCATTCTTTTATCGACGGTATTAGGTGTTTCGTCCACTGTCCGACATCAGTGGTCTCGTTCCATAGGCTTTGCCACTTATTTGCTGTCAGTCTTTTAGATTCAAGGCGGCATACCGCGTTGCCTGCTTGACCATGACGGACCAGTGGCTAGCAAGTATAATGGTGGTATCGCCGTTGAAACTTGCAAGGCCCTTGTAGATACCGTACGATAAGCACTGGCCACATTTAGCAGAGACTTTCTCTGCAAGCTAAGACCTTCTGATACCTTTTCTGTTCGTGTCTTTGCGCCACACAGGAGCTCCATATGGCTGATTCTACAAACGGTGGAATAAAATGGAACAATTTATAACCTTAACTTTTTTTAAGGGATTTTGACTCAAAAGTAGGTTTTTCTGCATGGTTTCACTACGGATAATTTGTGTATAAGCTGGCCAGACAATATATACAGAATTATACATTTTGTAGTCCTTTTTCAATTTTTGGAAGACAGGGAAGTGAGGTTAGCCACAAGAATGTGATAATGGGGCTAAATTTTGAATTAAAGATGAATCTGCTATTAACTGTTAGACTAGCCCATGGTATTTTTATCATAAATTTATCTTAATAACGTAAAAAACAGTATGTTAGTATGTGTACGGCTGTACGTAATCCAAATCTATGTAGTGATGTAAGGGTAAGAAACACTCAGAATATAAAATATTATTTACTGTACAAAATAAAATCGCTACAGTAAGAAGAAAATGCAATGACTACACAAATTATCTTTAATTGAAAACAAAAAACTTGGGAACTCCTAAATTACTATACAATTAATCAACTGGAGGATCCACTGTGTAGTAAAATCAAAATTTTAACAGAATGTTTTGTGAAAAACAGAATTGAACTCATGACAGCTTAAACATATCCAAAGCTAACTGCTCATGGTTCATAGTCGCTATCTGGTGAACACTCTTCGTATGTAAAGAAGATAGGATCGGTTGTAACGCTGCTCATCGCTACCTTTATTTTCTTTTCAGTCTCATTTCTTCTATCAGGACCTCCTTGATATCACCATTCAATTTATTATCTTTGCCTATTTCCTTATCGTCTCCTGGAAAAAGTCCTTGAGAATCGATGCCCACATCAGGAATAATCAGCAAACCATCAGGGTCATCTACAGTTAGTGGGAGATCACCAAGTAGGTTGTCATCAGTCATATTTTTTGGTAGATCAATTTTGCATTTGTTTTCGCCATCATTTCTCTCAGAAACTGATTCGCCAAAGATATAGTCGACTCTCACGTTTGATATTGTGGAGTATTTTACAGTACCCAAACGGTAGTGATCGCTACTGCAGAAGCAACTTTAAGACTTCATTACGACTGACTGTGGCATATACGCATTTCCTTGTATCTGGTGCACTTGCAAAGTTCCCTGGAAAGGTAGCAGCCTGGGTTATTCCCTGGAGATCAAGGCGTCCATTTGTTCAATACCATTGGCAGTTACCGTGAACAACGTTATGTTTGGACAACGGTTCTGAATGGCGCTACAAAACTGAGTTAAGTTCGCAACATCGCCCCCTGATGCTCCAACACTATCTGCTGTTCTCTTTCATTTTCTCGCTTTTTCTTTAATATTTCCTCTCTGGTTTGAGCTTTCCTCTTTGATTTAGCCATATCTGCTTCCACAACAATGATTGATAGAAAACCCCTTTTCATGCCGCCAATGCATCTTATATTATACTGAAAAGTGATTACAAAGGATCTTGAAGAGCTGAGGTTTCTGATAAGAAGCTTGAAGGATGACTATATTATTTGAAGTACTGTGCTCATGGAAGAATTCTCACTTCCCTGACAGGATCTCACTTCCCTGTCGACCCAACTTCAGGGAAGTGATACACAGGAAAGTGAGATTTTCACGCTATTACCTCAATATCTCAAAAACTATATATTTTACTGCTGATAGCATATACGCAAATGCTTCACGTAATCAACGTCAATGTACTCATCTAATCAAAACTTTGAATTAGATGAAAATATTAATATAAACACATACCAGGTGGGTGAGAAATTGACTGTCCTCTCGAGCGCAACAGCTCTCATACACAGCACTATTACAACAAACCGCTAACCGATTAAAACAAGACGGCAGTATTATGTTAACTTCACCCGGTGCTTCCAGTTGCCCGAATGGCAACATAGCTTATTATTTAATTTCTGTATGATTTTAATGAACCTTTAGCTGGCAGGGAAGTGATATGGAATTCGTGTCGCCTTTATTCAATCAAGGAAATTGTGAAGAAATGTTTGAACCAGTATGACGCCGATAGGTTTCTGGAATCAGTTAAATAATAATGGTAATCTCCAAGATATTATAGTTCTGCATGAGGAAACCATTGGGGTTATAATTAGTCCTTAGATTTTCAACTCAGGCATGTCGCCCCACAGGGAAGTGATAATTTTTGCTATAAAGTGGTGATTCTAAATAACAAGTACTTATTCAATTGAAGTGATTTTCAGTGCCCACATTGAAATAGATCAGATGCTTATTTTATATATTTTGTAAGTAGAAAATTTTGAAAATTAAAGAATTTACGAGCTGAGCGCACCAAAATTCCTCTGTTTGTAGAACTGCCCATATATAGGACATCAGTCGTGACAGTATTGCCGCCCTCTTTTCAGCCTTTGCCACTACTATTTTAAGGTGTTCTCCATAACATCGCTCGTTGTTCAGTTGATTCCGAGCTACATTATGAATTTGCTTGTTGGAATTTGTACACCCTTTAGTTGGAAGACCTCTTGCTCCTTCGGACGCGCATCATAATTGCATCTGTTCTCTCAAGAGCCAACTCAAGCTTGTGATTGCACATCCACCTCTCAATCTTGCACATGCGTTGGCTTTACGAACCAGCTCTGCATCTTCATTTGCCACGATAACTAGTACCAAATCGTCGGCGTATGCTATCATCTTTACGCCGCTAGCCAGCGAAAATTTCAGCACTCCATCATATGAGGCGTTCCAGAATAACGGATTCAGTGTGACCTCGCGGTACACGATGGACTTGGTTAGCTTTCCTGCTCCTTGGGCCGCGCATTATGATTGCCTCTGTTTTGTCAGAAGCCAACTCAAGCTTGTGATCACACATCCACCTGTCACTTTTTGCACAGTGTGCATGGCTCTATGAACCAGATCTGCCTCTTCATTTGCCACGATAACTTCCCATTACACCCATTATACAGAATGTTTCAAAGTAACGGCCCTAAAGCAGATCCTTGAGGCACCCCTGTTGTTATAGGAATTTCGGTTTTACGCAAATTGTACTGGAGTCTCGGTAGGTGCTTATAAGATTTCTTAAGTATTTTGAAATTTTCAGCTTTGCTAGTTCTTTCATGATCATGGCCCATGAGGCTGTATTAAAAGCATTGCGGACATCCAGCGTCACCAACGCACAAATTTTGCTGTTACACAGCGATCTTACCTACCTCGGCTTTCTCGTTTCTATCTACACCAATGGTATACAGCAAGGCCATTGCGCCTCATCGAAATATTTTTGAATAAATGTCGGAGGGTAATGCAGTTACCGCCTCTATTCTCATGGAAATATGGTCTTTTTTATTTTAATCCTGTGTTTGAGTTTGTTCATGCGGGAGTCTTGAATCTGGTGGCAGGATAGTTTAAATAACTTGGTAAAGGATGAAATACTTTCTTATCGATTCAAGTCAATCACTCTGGAGAGGATTGATTGGTTAGACACGTGTACATCATCCCAGTGTCTAGTAGTCAAGGTACAAATTCGGATATAAATATAATTTTTCTGGAAAACATCGCAGCAAACATGTCATTGTCATTTATTTCATTAACTGGATAACCACTGTCGTCAAAAATCCCAAAAACATTAAAAGTGAAGTACAGTTGATTAACCAAAAGTGTTCCTGCTATGAATTCGAGTTCTTTTTTAGCCCAGGACAATGAAATTTGCTGTATTTTAAGTTTCGGATAATAAACTAAGTTTGATAACTGGTGCTCGGGCCTACTGAAGTTCGTAAGGAAAAAAATGGCGTTAAATGCCATGACTCAGTACCTACTTCCCACACATTATCGGTTCTAAAAAACATTTGGAGTTTCTCTGTCCCTACACCATCCTCATAAAAAGTAAACAATGGCCAGGGACCTTTGAAACATCTGGGTCCGTATTCATAGTCGTCTCTTGAGTAATAAGTACTTAAGGTTCGCTTAAGTAATACTCAAGGGATGCTTAAGGGACCCCCAAATGTGGCTTTCCTTCTTTATCTATTTAGTATACTAGTAGTAGTATAGCGTTTATTGTAAATATAAAATAAATAAAATACAATAAACAACAAGTGCCCCAAAAAAGCTAAAAACTTGTGCTTGGGTACAAGGTAATTATTATAAAATAGAAACAACAAATAAGGGTTAATTCAGGAGTATTTATATTTAAATATTATGTATTTTATGTTCCACCATCATGTCGACAAACTTTGAGGTATGAAAATACAAATAAAGTTATCGAGAAAAAATGCAAAAAAAAGGGGTCAACCTTTTAATTAATATTTTATTACATTTTCAATTTTTGTATCACGACTCCATGGGTTCGCGCAGTTGTAGCGCCATAGCTTGATTATTTATTGACCGATTCACGACATTTTGGACTCATTTTATAGGAGAATGACTGGGCATATCAACTAAAGCAAAAAAATATAATATCTGATAATTTCTAAGGCTAAAAAATTTCACCAAACTGAAAAACATTTTTTTTGTAATGCACTTGTTTTGGTTACTTGCAAATAATTTGGAAAAAAGTCATATTAGTGACTATATATAAACACAGTTTAATGTTTATCAGGATGTTTCCTGTCCAACGACACGCAATATGTTTATGTAGCGCTAAAATCATCGACGAAATAGGCTTTTTATTACGACTAATTTTGAAATGAACGAGAATTTGGTATGCACATTATCTTTATTGGACTTCGGTACAGATTATTACCTAAATGCAATTTACATGAACAAATTTTATTATTTTTATTTTTAGTATTATTTATTTAGTATTCAGCCAAATGACTGAAAGGCAACTCATTGAAATGAGATATGTTGGAATCACTTGGGAATCAAAGAAAGCAGACTGGAGCGTAGCTTAGCGTCGAGTAACCCAGAGTGTTAGTTTCAGAAGTCAAGCGTGCCTAAATGAAAATGGCGGACATTTTGAAAATTTCGTTGATTAATTTAAATACTAAATGATCACATTTGTTCATGTAAATTACATTTAAGTAATAATCTGTACCGTCCAATAAAGACAATGTGCATACCAAATTCTCGTTTATTTCAAAATTAGTCGTAATAAAAAAGCCTATTTCGTCGATGATTTGAGTGCTACATAAACAAATTGCATGAGGTTAGACAGAAAACATCCTGATAAACATTAAACTGTGTTTATAAATAGACACTAATACGGCTTTTTTCCAAATTATTTGCAAGTACCCAAAACAAGTGCATTACACATTTTTTTAGGTTTGATCGATTTTTTTAGCCTTAGAAATTGTCGGATATTATTTTTTTGCCTTAATTGATATGCCCAGTCATTCTCCTATAAAATGAGTCTAAAATGTCGTGAAGCGGTCGATAAATAATCAAGCTATGGCGCTACAACTGCGCGAACCCATGGAGTCGTGATTCAGAAATTGAAAATGTAATAAAAAATTAATCAAAAGGTTGACCCCTTTTTTCTGCGCATTTTTTCTCGATAACTTTAATTGTATTTTGATACCTCAAAGTTTGTCGCATGGTGGAACACATTGTATACTAGTAATAATAGGTATTACATATGTCTACAAGTTGGTGAATTTTAATGCGATTTTTATTTTCTATCCATTGTTTTAAACCATACTTGAGTGAATTTAAAGGCACTAGACATTTTATGCTTTCTGGTGTCTCATTGGAGCAAAAAATGTATGACATCGTAATAAAGTATTTTTTCTTGCTTTTGGTACAACATTACATGCATATCTTATGTCATATTTATGTTCGTGTTTTGTCAAGTTTGATTTATTTTTATATTGGTAAATACCTAATGACATGAAAAATGTTTGGCGGATATCTAGAATTTTTGTTTTAGAAAATAACAAGTCACTAGGATATGTAAATTTCACTTTATGTAAAATTTTTAATAAACGTTTTTGTATAATTTCTATTGATTTTATATTATTTTTACATGCTGCGCTCCACACCACAATACAATATTGTATATGACTATGAACAAGTGCTTCGTATACAATGATCATCTGTTCATAGGTAAGTATAGTGGAAAGGAGCTTAAATTTGCTTATAACGTAACGTATTTTTTTGACAACATATTCTGTATGCTCCTTCCATTTGATATGGCTATCTAGATATATTCCTAAGTACTTGATATAGGAGCTACCTGTCTACAACTGATTTGTAAGTTGGTGTATTTCGGTAAGCCGTTTGCGTACGACGCGAATGGAACAAAGTGAGTCTTGTTGAAATTGACAACATGTACGACACGGCGAGATTCATTTGGCGACGTTGTCATATTTCAAATATAAATCAATTTGTCATGTTATGCCTATACCTATGCATTTCAATGTTTTCTGATGTCTGTTTTTGTTTTGTGTCAGTATTTCGTGCTTTGTGCCCAACATTTTTCCGGTTGTGACAGAAATAATAATGTTAATTTTAATTCTTTTTTCTATGGTCAGCCTCCCGCAAAGGCTAAAAGCCTATGGTGCTATAGAAGCGCTGCGAGAGGTTAAGTGTCGGTGCACGTTAGATTTGAAACGCTGCAGGTTGTAGCCGACGGGAAACAAATTCCCCGGCAACTCGTTGCACAGCGTCGAAGTTCTCCAAAGGAAGGAATGCTGGAGAAGACTGGTTCGTGGAGTAGGGACCTCGACCTTCTTTGTAAGTGTTGTTGCCTGAGTTTTCTGTACGTTAAACTGTACCTTATTTACTAATCCCTACTCGAAAATTGTTTTGATATCTGCGCTGATCTGTGAGGCATGCTGCTGTCGCCGACGTACCGTCTGCTGAGATGATAGTGGCTTGCCTGGTTCCATGCACGATATTAATGTACTGTCGTCTGCGAAGCTGTAGATTGGATTGGATGTTATTTCCAGCAGCTCGTTGATGTACAGCAGGAACAGTGTAGGGGATAGGACAAATCCCTAAGGAACACCGTCGTTTATTGAAAATACGCCTTCGACTACAACTAACAAAGATCGGTCGTTCAAAAAGCTATTCAGCCACAAAAATGGCGATTTGCGCCTAAACGCAAACGGTTCGTTCAAAGTTTCATGTATGATACATAAAGTCACACTAGAATTCACCAAGGAATCCAAATATGCAGTAATATATAGGAAGTTACATTCAAAAAAATGTATGTTTGATATGAATTACCCTGTATAAACGTCAAAATTTAAGTGAAAATATTTTTACGTTACAGCCCTCGAGGGTCCTACCATGATCAAGTAACAGATTTTTGAAATATTTTTTAGTAAGCCCATAATCTTCCGTCCACGCAATATTGGCCCACCCTGTATATACAAAATTGTAATAAAAGTAAAATGTAACTCATATAAAACAGCTGTTATATTTAATTGTTTGTCCTACCTCCATATAGTTTCTGAGATAAGCTAGTGGGTTATCTTAGAGGGGCCCCATCCTGTGCAGTGACTTTAGACCGCGGTTTCCCCTCGAAGTTAAGACTATCTTACGCAATACCATGGGTGAAAGTAGATTATACGCACTTTCTACGTTGTCAGTAGAAGCTGCTTTCATTTGAGAAAAAATATATATTTGCGACTAATTATAATATTGTAGTAATTGAGAAATTTGCCGCTGCTGGAAATAACATGCAATCCAATCTACAGCTTCGCAGATGACAGTACATTAGTGTCGTGCATGGAACCAGGCAAGCCACTATCATCCCAGGAGACGGTACGTCGGCGACAGCAGCATGCCTCACAGATCATCGCAGATATCAAAACAATTGTCGAGTGGGGATTAGCAAATAAAGTACAGTTCAACGTACAAAAAACTCTGGCAACAACACTTACAAAGAAGTCCCACGATGGCTTACCAACCGTGGAAATGGAGGGTCACCCCATAGTCGAATCACCTTTCGTCAAGCTTCTGGGAATCGACATCAACAATAACGTGTCCTGGCACGACCACGTCGTCAGTATTGCTAAAACCGCATCCCAGAAGCTTGGAGTTTTGTTCCGCTGTAGGAAGTTGTATACACCAGAGCAACTGCTGCTGCTCTACAAGGCACAGATCCGACCATCGCTGGAGTATTGCTCGCATGTGTGGGGATGCGCTCCGAAGCACTCTCTGAAGCTTCTGGACACTATGAGAAAGGAGCGATTAGACTAATCGATACGCCTAACCTCACAAAGGACCTCCACAGCCTGGAACATCGAAGGAGGGTGGCTGACCTATCCCTGTTTTACAGATTCTATCACGGAAGATGTTCGAGTGAGCTCTCTCAGATAATTACACCACAGGCCGTAAGAACCAGGAACACTAGAGAAGCTCTGCGAGCTCATCCTTACCAGGTCGAGGTCCTTACTCCCCGAACTAGTCTCCTCCAGCATTCCTTCCTTTGGAGAACTTCGACGCTGTGGAATCAGCTGCCGGGAAATTTGTTTCCCGACGGCTACAACCTGCAGCGTTTCAAATCTAACGTGAACCGATACTTATCCTCTCGCAGCGCTTCTACAGCGCCATAGGCTTTCAGCCTTTGCGGGAGGCCGACCATAAAAAAAATAATTGTAAAGAGAGGCGTGTGTATGGATTTTATATAACAAAAGTAAATTGTCTCTTTTGTTTCAAATATCAACATGCAGATTTTAACAAAGACTTTGACCAATCAGAGCAGCCCTTTTAAGAACATGCATCTGTCAAAGTACTCCGAAAATTATTGATTTCTCTTGAAGTTGTCCTCAAAAAGCTCAAAAATGACATACTTTATATACAATAGAGCATTGTAAATCATCTAGCATCTTTTCCGGTCTGATTTTCCATCCTAGATGGGTGAAAAATTGCATTTTCTTGTTTAATCAAAAGTTTAGCAATTGCTAATTTCAACCAATCAGATTCCAGATTCCATTTCCATTTGATCGCTGGTTTCATGCTGTATCAAATGCTATGATGACAAGAAATTCACTCATTGCATTATTTGGATAAAACAATAATTTACTATCGATAATAATTATGAATACCTACAATATATCTTTGTTTTATAGTAAAAAGAGGTAAAAATAGCATTTTGTTACATTTCACAGGTTACAGCTACTTCCCAAACATATGTGCATTACTGGTTGCCTATCCATAACCCCAGAATGCCAAAGCTTGCCATTTTATAATTAAAATTAAGTGTAACCCTATTTGATGTACAATGCACTTGTGAATACTTCTATAAGAAGATCTACAACAAACATGCATCCAGTAAATGAAAGATTGATTCTTCATAAAAGTATGTATTTTCATATACCTAATCCATCTGACTGACGGACGTGTGTGATTGATATAGGTACCTACTACTTTTATCACAAATTATCCCAGTTTGCAATTAGTAATTATACAATAATTATAATGTAAACATGGAAAATGTGGCATTAATTTGCAAATCAATCGCTTTGTTCTGATATCCTGCTATGATTTTGATCCATGAATTTCTAAAATATCTTTGACAAAAGTGTCATCCAGCTTAGACGTGTTGTTTTCAATATTGATGAAATACTATTGGATGATACATATTAACATAGCCCTCAATACCCAATAGAAAGCTTTTGCTAAATAACATCCAATAGAAAAGCTTTGTTAAATTCTTTGTTAAATATGCATGTTGATAAAATCGGCCCTAAGTGAAGTAAGAATAATTTTATTTCAATATATTTTTGTAAATGTATTTATCATCGCAAAAACGTCACATTCTCAAATTTCACTTTATAACTTGGGCAGCTCTTATTTTGTTCGGATATTTTTTTTCAGTATGTGATAGCAAAGAAAATTGAATGTAAAGATGTAACAATAAAAATGTTGCTTGGTCATGAACGACCAGCCAACACTTTTATTACCCATAGCAACCAGTAGCTCAATCAGTTTGCATGAGACTAGGGTATGTAGGTGCGTGCGTGTGTGCGTGAATGTGTGAGTCTCGTTAGCCGCCAAGAAATGAAAACTAGGACAACAATGGTTTAATAAAGATTTATTTTAGTATGTATACGAATGCAGTACATTTTATTTTTTTTTTTAAAAAAACTTAACTTCAGAAGGAAGTCCTCGTAGTAGCGCCCTTCCGAAAGGAAGGTGGTGCTCCAGAGAAGGCTGGCTTTTTGAGGAGTTCAGGTGGTGCCCCAAAGGTGTGGTGTCTTCATGGTGGCAACCCGACCAAGAAAAGTGGTCTTCATTGAGGCACCCCGCCAAAAAAAGAAGTTAGGTCTTCATGGTGGCACCCCGACCAAGAAAAGTGGTCTTCATTGAGGCACCCCGCCAAAAAAAAAGAAGTTAGGTCTTCATGGTGGCACCCCGACCAAGAAGAAGTTAGGTCTTCATGGTGGCACCCCGACCAAGAAGGGTGGTTCTCCTTGATTAAGACATAGTGGCACAGACACAAAAGATTGTCTTAGAGAGACATAATTACATTAGCTGTTAACTGTTTGAGTTCAAAACGCAAAAGGAAGGAGGTATGTGTTTCGACATAAAAGGTAACCTTGGTGGAGAGCAAGAGCATACCCCCCCACTCATTAGATTTTCCCAAAATTTGGCGCACTTGCGCAGTGTGTATAATTAACAATATTTGCAGCTCAAGGAAGTAGAGATGGGAAATAGGTAGAGGTGAGAAGCAAAATAGTTATAAAAATGTACTAGTATAATGAGGAAGCAGTAGCTAAAAAAGCAAGTTATAAACTATTTGTATATGGTAGCCAAGTAAGTAATATAAAAATAATTTTGAAAACGGGTGAACCGTTACACTCGGCCCCACTTAACGAAAAAAAATTTGAGAAGCATTCGAGAATTTTTTTTTTTTTTAAAAGAGAGTAAAGTTAAAGTTATCACTGAGGGATCAAAATCAATCATTTGTCCTGATAACAATGTCAGATTAAGTTTTCGTGCTTCCCCATGCAAATCTCAAGAAATTGTAGTAATCTACAACCTACAAAGTCTATCAAGGTGCATGAAAGAGCAAGAAGACGCAGGTAGAAAACAAAAATGTTGGAAGAGAAATGGGAAGAAAAAGAGATAGCCTCAGGTCTACCAAACAAGAGGGATGGTTATAGCACCAACTCGCTTAAAAGTACAGTGAAGCTGCACTGAATATGTACTACACAATGAAGGTAATAAATTGTGAAGTAAAAAAAAACAAATGTACGCAACCTATCAAACCCTAATATACTTAAGACCTAAAAAAAAACTCGTCAAAACTTTGACAAAAGACAAAGAGTTTCAAGATTTACTAAAATAACTATAAGTTCGATACCTATACAAAATCTAAATATCCTAAATAACCATAAGTAATTTTCAAATAAAACTGAGATAACCTTAATATTCTCAACAAAAGATTGTAAAATATTCCACTGAACAGACTTAAGAGAAAATTCAGATATCTAAAGCATAAGTATAAGACCAAACTATTTCCATTTATGAAATATTAAATGAAAAAAAAATTGTAACACCATAAGTGCTTCTATGAAAACCCAAAATAAAATTTATAATTTTGATCAAAATATTTTCTAAGTACTAACTATAATTCAGTAATGTTCTGATTCAATAAAAAAATTTGTAATCAGGTGATGTTCTGATCCGACAAAAGATCTTGCTATAATCCAGTAATGTTCTGATTCGATAAAGAGCATTATGATTCAGTGATCAACCAAAAAAAAAGGTTGGGCGCCAGTAGTCTAAAATAAGACTACAAAGAAAAAAAGCAATCAAACATCTCAAGTACTTGAGTGATATCATTTCAAAGTCAATTACCTACATGAAATTTTTCAAATGATAAGCAACAAAGTAAATTCAGAGAAGTATTGTGTCATATTAGATTCAAAAGAATGAATTCACAAAGGCTTAACAACATCAAATTCAAAAATCAATTCAGGGAAAATCTATACATCATATTAAACTTGAAAAGACAATTCAGGGAAAGTTTATGTCTCAAATTGGATTCAAAAATAAATTCAGGAAAAATTATACATCATATTGAATTCAGAAAAGTACATCCAAGGAAAAATTCATACATCATGTGACAATTTAAAATAGGCAAAATTATTTAAGTGAAGTAACTACCACAAATCTAATGTTCATTAGTAAATTGATTCCAAAAGAAAAATTCAAACATCAGTGTAAGTTTAAGATCTAATCAGGAAAAACTATTAAAGATTGCACGAGCCTATACAACAGAAATCAAAAGCTTCAACTATTTGTGAGCATGTAAGCACAAGGATCTTAATCGATTAAAATTATCAAGTTCAAGCAAGCAAAAAGCGAAGATTAAATGCAAAATTGCAAGAAATGTTACCAAGATTTTAATCCATCAAATATCAGATTACTAAAACTGAAACAAACTCATATCAAGTTATGAGTGCAAAGCGAAAATCGTAAAGTTATAAATTCAAAGTGATTTAAAAAAACTAAACTGTGATGAACAGATCATATGAAAGAAACTAAACATGAAAATCTCAGGCCTACAAAAGTCATTCCAAGTACGCTGCAGATTTATAGAAACGCATACCAGGATAACTAAAGAGGAAAGAGACAATCAGGGGTAATTTCGTTCATGAGAGCTAAGTGAAATTTTTTTTAAAGCCGTAAATCTTAAAGTGATTTTAAAGTCATAAGAAATCTACTATAATGAACATTGAACAAGTACCATGAAAACAAATCACACATGAAAATCGCAAACCTACAAAAGCTATTTCAAGTACGCTGCAGATTTATAGAAACGCATACCAGGATAACTAAAGAGGACAGCAACAATCAGGGATGATCTTATTCATAAGTAAAAATTTAAAAATTCATATAAAGTTGAAATGACATGACATGGCATAAATGAACATAGGATTTCAGAAATCTACCAACAAACAAAGTACATTACAATGTACCATATCAAAAGTGTTTCTTCTACGCCAGAGGTTTCAAGAGCTGCCCGAAATACGCCAGATTTATAAGTATGCATATTACGACAGACAAGTGAACAGAAAATGCATACAAGAAAAGCGCTTTCGATCCAAGAAATGTCATAGGACTTACATCAGTCTCTATAACACAAAATTTGGAAAAAAAATTCCATAACAAATAATATTTCTGAAAACATGTTACAGTATACTACGGAATGCAATAAATTTATACTACAAATTAAATTGATTAATCAAAGTTTTAAGAACTATCAAAAATATCAGTAAAAATTTAAGAATGTGCTCACAAATGTTCAGTACGGTTAAATTTAAATTTGATCAGAATTTGGAAATCGATGTTAAATTACAATTGTCACAATAGTATGCATACAAAATTTTGGACTATATTGGTTCAAAAGGTTGAAGACGATGTTAAATGTCCTAAGTGGTCTATTGGCAGACTCTTACTGCCGCCTAGAATTTTTAAGGGGCGCTGGCTAATTCTTTCTTTGACACTGACGCTTGAAGGGAGAATAACAGCGCATTTTCCTTTCAGACGTCTCGCATCTCCGCCCAGTACAGCAGGGCGCATGAATTTTTGGGACTAGTGGGAGTTCATAAAGTTGCATAACAACGGTTTTAAGTGTCCTAAGAGATCTATTAGCAGACTCTTACTGCTGCCTAGAATTTTTGAGCGGCGCTGGCTAATTCTTTTTGGATACTAATGCTTGAAGTGAGAATGGGGGTACATTTTCCCTCCAAACATTAAGCGTCCGCGCCCAGTACAGCAGGGCGTATGAATTTTTGATACTGGGACTTATAAACAAACAAAAGTACTAATCACTATCTGAATCTGAACTCGCTTAAGCATAGTTACCTTAAAAAAACCCTCAACTAGAAAATGGAGAGACAAAAGCTAACAAGAAGTGCAATACTAAAAATATTAAACACTTCATCAAAAGATAAAAAAAAACACTCGAGCATGTATGTACTTGAAAACTTTAGAAACTAGTATTCTGGAGTGATACTCAAAACTTTTAAAATTATTTATCTGGCCTCAACAAATACGACTGCCCTTATCAGTCCTTCAATTAAAAGAAAATAGAGACTAAAATGCCCTAACTAATATCAAAAATATTTGCCAGATAAAACAACTACACATCAATAAAACTCCAGAATGAAAACAATCGTAACACAAAAAAAACAAAGTACCTACACGCATTTACTTAATAAAAGATCAAAAAAAATTTTTTTTTGACATATCAATATATTTTTTCTGTGTGTGTGCCTCGATTCATGTGTTAATCTAGGAAATTAAATATATATGCAAGTATATAATTGCACATATATAACCACCCTTCTATAAATAGCAAAAAAAACTAAAGTCAGCTTATGAAAATTTCAACTATAAATGAGTTACTAAATAAGTGTAACTAAATAACAAATTACCAAAGAAAAATGTAGTGAATTGTTGTCCAAATACCACACAAAATATATAGCTACAAAAAAAGAGCTACCATACAAAAAACTGTAGGTGTGTGTTTATGACCTGTGAATAATATCCAAACGCCAGATATCTTAGAGAAACATTTACAACATACGCTCAGATTTATAGATTAACGCATACGCGAAATGTCTCAAGACAGTACAAAAAATAATGCATTAGGAAATAAAATCTCAGTCATAAATAAAATATACTAATAGACAAAAATCAATAGAAAAATTTAAATAACTTCAAATATACATCAATAAAAAAATTTTGAAAATAGAAAATTTGGTACAACAATTACCCTGAAAACTATAAAAAAAAATATAAACTGATAATAGTTAAAGAAAATTAAATAATAAAATATATTTGCCAAATGAAAGTACTGCATCAAAAAAAATTATCAAATGGAATTTTGAGACAATGAGCCGAAATGGAATTTTGAAAAAGTTGTCCAATTTTCACTTCAAGACAGCTGCAAGACTCACAATGCACAACATCCAGACATACCCATGTCTGGCCCCACGTTGGGCGCCAATTTGTAACAATAAAAATGTTGCTTGGTCATGAACGACCAGCCAACACTTTTATTACCCATAGCAACCAGTAGCTCAATCAGTTTGCATGAGACTAGGGTATGTAGGTGCGTGCGTGTGTGCGTGAATGTGTGAGTCTCGTTAGCCGCCAAGAAATGAAAACTAGGACAACAATGGTTTAATAAAGATTTATTTTAGTATGTATACGAATGCAGTACATTTTATTTTTTTAAAAAAAAAAACTTAACTTCAGAAGGAAGTCCTCGTAGTAGCGCCCTTCCGAAAGGAAGGTGGTGCTCCAGAGAAGGCTGGCTTTTTGAGGAGTTCAGGTGGTGCCCCAAAGGTGTGGTGTCTTCATGGTGGCACCCCGACCAAGAAAAGTGGTCTTCATTGAGGCACCCCGCCAAAAAAAGAAGTTAGGTCTTCATGGTGGCACCCCGACCAAGAAAAGTGGTCTTCATTGAGGCACCCCGCCAAAAAAAAGAAGTTAGGTCTTCATGGTGGCACCCCGACCAAGAAGAAGTTAGGTCTTCATGGTGGCACCCCGACCAAGAAGGGTGGTTCTCCTTGATTAAGACATAGTGGCACAGACACAAAAGATTGTCTTAGAGAGACATAATTACATTAGCTGTTAACTGTTTGAGTTCAAAACGCAAAAGGAAGGAGGTATGTGTTTCGACATAAAAGGTAACCTTGGTGGAGAGCAAGAGCATACCCCCCCACTCATTAGATTTTCCCAAAATTTGGCGCACTTGCGCAGTGTGTATAATTAACAATATTTGCAGCTCAAGGAAGTAGAGATGGGAAATAGGTAGAGGTGAGAAGCAAAATAGTTATAAAAATGTACTAGTATAATGAGGAAGCAGTAGCTAAAAAAGCAAGTTATAAACTATTTGTATATGGTAGCCAAGTAAGTAATATAAAAATAATTTTGAAAACGGGTGAACCGTTACAAAGAGCACTATAATTCGGATGGTCAACGTAAGTCCAACCGTTGCGCCGAAAAAAACGGCTTTTTGTCAGCAAAAGATCGGAAATTGAAATTTGGTGGGATTGTAGACATTCGTCCGCTTAACCTACAACTAAGTTTGCGACCTCGGGGGTTTTTCACTCGAGAGATGGAGGGGGTTAAAACTTTGCTTCAGCATGGTTTTCGGGGGGGGGGGGGGTAAAAACTGCTATTTTCGAAAAATAGTGTCGTTTTGTGCTAACGAAAAAAGAATCAAATGATTTATGGAAAGAACAAAATTTACCCCCCTCCACCCTCGAGCAGCAACCCACAGGGGTCGCAAATTGAATTTTATCTTAATTAAACATCGCCGAGGTAGTATCATTTTCACTAAAAGTATGTACAAATAAGATATTTTTCGCAATAGCACATATCAGTAGTAGGTAGCGGTGTCTAGATATACAAATGTATTTTTTTAAACCAAATGCCGCGTCAGCTTAGGCAGCTGCAGATAATAAAGAAATGAGAAGATATATCATCATTCTTTAAGGGAAACAAAAACGTTATACGACTTTTTGATGAAGTCCTACGTCTTAATCCGCGATGCAATTCTGATTTTATTGAAAATCACAAACCAACCCCTAACTTTGGCGCCCTGTAGGACTGAAACACGAAAAATGTAAGGACCAAAAATGTGCAGAATTTTTGTTCTCTCTGTAAATCATTTGAAGCTTTTTTCGATACCATTTACCGAAACAACACTATTTTTCGAAAATCGTCGCGAAGCAGTTTTCACCCCTCCCTCCCTTTCGAGCGGCAACTTCCCAAGGTTGCAAAATTAGGTGTAGGTTCAGGGGACCAATGTCTACCATCCCACTAAAATTCATTTCTTTCTGACCTTTTACTGTCAAAAAGTAAGGTTGTTTGGAAGTGCTAAAATAATGCCTAGAATTCGAAGAAATACAAATTATCGCGTGTTTGAATGGGGGCGAATAGTTGTATTAAGTGAGGCTGGACTTTCTTACCGGAATATTCCAGCAAGAGTATAAAGAAGGTTTTTTGTCGGAAGTGGAACATACCCTCAACAAATTAAAAAAGTAAAGCTACAGGCTTTGATGCTATTTCTGCTGAAACGTTAAAATGCTTGGATGATCACGGCAGCTCTCTTTTATATAATATTTGTAAGAGGGTCTGCTCTTCCGGTGTTTGGCCAGATGAATGGTGCACATCCATTTTTGTTCCACTTCATAAAAAGGAATCTTCAACAAATCCAGATAATGATCGCCTACTTTCATTATTCTCTCATGCAAGCAAGGTTCTACTATATATTTTACAGTCTCGTTTGGAGGATTTTATTGGATGGCAAATTTCTCAGGCACGGACAGGTTTCGTAAAAGGACGCGGTATGCGTGAACAGACCTTAAACTTAGGACAAATTATTGAAAAAGCCACAGGGCATTATTTTCCAGTTTTTATCTGCTTTGTGGACTATTCTAAAGCGTTTGATAACGTAAAGTGGCCTAAACTGTGGGAAATCCTTATCTCTATGGGAGTTCCTTCCACTTAGTATTTATCATACAGCAACTCTATGAGTCTAGCTCGGCTCGTGTAAGAATTGATGGTAACCGGTCTGGTCAAACAGCAACCAGAAAAGGAGTTCGTCAGGGATGTGTATTATCTCCGATGTTATTTAACATTTACTCTGGATTTGTGACGAGACAGGTATTGAACAACTGGAATGGCGGTATAACTATTGGCGGAAGCAAAATATCCAAGTTAAGATTTGCTGACGATACAACCCTGTTATTGCTGCTTCTCAGGAAGAAATAGTAGCTCTATTAAACGTCTTAGAACAACACAGTGCAGCATATGGTCTTGGTATTAAGTACAACAAGACCGACAAATAAAGTCAGTAGGCCGTTGTGAAGAAGTAGCTCAAAGCTTTGTGTACCTCGGTTCTTTGATCGACAATTCGGGTAGCTTTGAAAATGAGATTCGACGGCACGTGTGGTCATGGCAAAGCTTACGGAATTATACGTGACCATAACATTACTAAAGCTACCAAAATGTCGCTGGTTCAGTCTCTTGTGTTCTCCACATTTTTGTATGCCTCGGAAACTTGGACTGTTAAAAAGGCAGATCGAGCTCACATAGATGCTTTTGAAATGTGGACGTGAAGGAGAATGCTGAGAATCCCTTATACCGCCCATCGAACTAACGTTTCCATACTATATGAGCTCTGCAATCCAAAGAGACTATCCTATATTGTGTCGACGAGAATGCTTACATTCTTCGGACATAGTCACAGAAGCGATAATATGGACAAACTTATAGTTCAAGGTCATGCCCTGAGTGGGCGGTGCCGTGGCCGTTCTCCTATATGCTAGCTGGATGTTGCTGGATATGAGTATCAAGAGCGCCACTGAACTGACAGTAAATCGCCAACGATGGCGAGCTACAACTCTCAAAACTATTGATAATATTCGTGTCGGCAATACTCTAGCTCCGACTTAATGCATTTTACGAGTTCACAACATGTCTGCTAAGATATTGTGACTATGATATAATGAAAAAGAAGTTTAGACACTGTGGTGAGATGTTGTTAGGCGTGTCTTATAGAAGCCCGAACACAAAGAGCCAGGGCTACAGGACGCTTTCGCAGAACAATATCGCTTCAAAACCGACGGCTACAGTCTTTAGCATTGCGAGATCGTTTCTCCAGATCCAGGGCGATTGCAAAACCTATGGTTTACAGAGTATGGAAGCCGAATAGGGTCGTTCAGTGAAATTCCAATAACCATATTTATGCGCATTTTCATGAAGTATTACTTACATATAACATACAAAAAAAATTCAACTTAATTGGATGAGAATTGAAAAAGTTACGCGCCTTCAAAGATTAAAATATTTCATGCACTCAAAATTCATCGTCATTGTCATTGTGTCGGTCGGTGAGCCCAGACTGGCTGGCGGCTGTATAGCGACAGCGGCAAGCATATGTTTGTAATACGTTCAAGTGCTTTGGTTGACGCTATCTTTTGTTTGATCGGGTGGTTTTCTCTAACACATTCAAAATCCAGATTCTTCTATAATCATTTAATCGGTAGTTCTCAAAACCTCTAGATATGTAGGAAATAAGCTCATCAGGAGTACAAGCTATAATATATTTGATAGTGTTGCTTTTTTTAAATTCTGACCAGGAGAATGACTGCAGGATTGGGTTTCTTGGTTTTTGGATGGAAATTTCGAAATAACCGATTATACACTGTACCATTTTGAATCTTGTTCGAAAAGGTATCGGTACGCATTTTTTGATTTCCCATTGAGATTTCCACTGAATAAGTAATTTTAAATGTTCCACCAATTTTGGAGCGGTTTTTTTAATTATTGAGCAAACTGTTGATATACAGAAATCATCTGCTATAATTTTATATGCGGAAGATTAAGTTTAATTTTTCTTAAGTTACAAATATTTCGATTTTTGTTAAATTTGTAGCAAGCAAGCATATTAATTATAAATAATGAGTGACTAGGTATGCCGATATAAATTTTCGGATTATTTTCTATAAGAAAAGCAGTTCGCTTTTCTACAAGTTTCTTGCTGAATGATCCGTACTCGAACCACTTTATAAGGAGTAACATTATTTTGGGATATGTTTCTGCTTTCCCTTAGTGGCTGCCTTTAGTATATTGCACTCAACATATTTTGATCTAACTTTGGCCTTTATATTGACTTGGACACACTTATCTGTCCTCCAACGTTCCCTCTCTCGTTGTCCTTAGTACATTCCAGTTCTATTTGCGAAACATTGGTGCTCGATTCACTGCTTGGTGACGAACATCGAGTTCTTTTTGTGCTGGTACTAGGTTCATCTAAATCTCACTTTCGTTGTCTTAAGGAAAACATTCCGAGGATCTCTAGCGTGTAAGGCTTGTTGATATTTTTGACAAACAAAAATTTGCGGAACTACTTCCGATTTCATCTTAAGTTTTACATCGTTCAATAGTTTGTAACACATGTAATTTTAAACATCTTCTTCAAACTTAAACAAAATATACAAGACTGAGACACACATTTCAAGTAGGGATATTTTGTAGGCCAAGTATCCACGATTTTCTACCCAAAATACATAAAAGTGAGACACAAGAACTAGATAATATAATATAAAACAATTTTGAATATGAAACAATATGAATTTTGGGTACATCAAAGGACTGAAAACAGCCTTTCACATGTTCCACATATCAATGAGAATTGATTTCTCCAATGCTTTTATAATTGTTAGGTATATGGTTAGTTCAGTATTTGGATTAAAAAAATCTTAGTGTACCAGTACCAGCAAAATCGGCTAACAACTGGCATCAATATACATTTAAAATGGCATTCACAATGCTTGAACACTTTTTTTATTTCATACGTAATCCACGGGCGGTTTCTCAATAGTAATACAATTCACTTAGTTATAAAAATAATTATATTAAAATGGTCCTCACAGCAATACTTTGTTGACTTATCGCTCACAAATTCATTCCTACGCATAGCTCTCTGCCACAATTTCCTGATTTTTATATTTCGTGGCAAACCAATAAAAAATTCATCAGGAGTGATCACTGTCGTATTTTCACATTGGGGAACCATACAATATTTATAATTTTTCTCAATCTGTTCTCCTTCTATTATTATACTCAGTATCAACGAATTCGAATAGCTTGGTAAGTATTCATCAGTGTCGACGAAACAATTAAATAAGTTATCCAATAGACGGGTATGCAGTTCACAAAGCTTGCATAGCAAGTAGCATGCGCTGCAGCGTTATTATTTACGGAGCACCCGTACAATGCGTGGCCAAGATGCCTCGCCGCGCCGGTCGGAGAGGTACAGTGACGTCACCGTCGCACACTCGCAAGTGACGCGCGTTTTCAATTTGCAGCACTTCGATAATTTATTAGAATATGAAATCGAGCTCAGAAAATTCTGAAATTTTGCACAGCTGCTAAACTCAATACGCTCTTTTAGAATATGCAATGAAAAAAATATGCTGAACGAGCCTATTGGGATGCGAACAGTTTATCGTTGAATAAGAGGCTTCGGCGTCTTTTCATTCTGTCCTCACTGGGTCTTACGTCGTGCAATCGACTTGTGTTTAGTAGAGAACAGATTGAGTGGGATCAGGAATGGAACACACAGCGGCGAGTCCAGATTTTGTTTAGCTATGCACGATGGTCGAGCACGGGTATGAAGGCGACGCGACGTGGCGAACGCCGTGATCCACAATTGTTTGTAGACATGTCCATCACACTGTTGGGATTATGGTGTGGGGTACCATTGCTTACGGCTCTAGGTCACCTCTAAGTGTTCATTAGAGGAAGCATAACCACGCCGCGACACATTGCAGACATAGTAGAACCATATTTAGTTCCATTTTAGGACTTGACCAAACGCAACCTTTCAAAATGATAATGCCCACTTCTGGCAAGAGTAACGTTGGACTACTTAGCAGGCACCGAAACGAATTTGATACCGTGGCAACCACGGTCTTCAAATTTGTCCCCAATTGAACACGTGGGGACATGATGGGTAAAAGACTTAACAATTTACAACAGCCTCCTCAGACTCTTTGTAGTTTATATAACACTTAGTATATATTATATTTACATATTTTGCGTTTGCTTTGGGTTTTGTGCCTGTAAATATGATTGTGTGCTGTTGATGTTAGTATCAGCATTTTTTAGATCAGTACACTTTATCAAGACGGTTCCGTTGGTACTGGAGCTTGATAGGGATATAGCTATGTCCAATAATTCTTTTTTGCCTGAATATTTTTTGAACTACTTTAAAGCAGAAATCCTGCTTGATCACCTCACGCACCATTGCTTGTTGCCTTAACTCTGTCTCCTCACCATCTATTAATCTTACATATTTCGTAAAATTCAAATACATTTCGCGATCCTATTGAAATATCTTTTATCTTGTATATCAGTTATATCATTATATCAGTTTTATTGATTATTTCATACGAACCGTCCATTTTATTTGTAGTAACTTCAACAAATGAATTAGGCTAACCAACTGAACCTGATTGCAATAATGGAAGTAGTTTTTTGTGTTCTTATAGATCAGTTGAAAAAAAAACGCACGATATTAGGTCGAAAATGAAACAAAGTACAATGATTTACGCCTGTATTACTTCAAAAACGTAAAAATGATATAAACACATCGACAACTAATTTTACAAAATACCCCAAAGTACTATATTATTTTCCTCATATTTATTACTTACATTTATATCATATATAGATCAATAACAAAAAACGAGAGTACTTTATAAATAGTAGATGATAAATTATTTTATATTTCATAGGACAAGATATCTACAACAATTCTTCTCAATGTTCGTTAAAAAGTAGTAAGCCTTGATTGTGATATAAAAGTCTACAGAAAAAAGGATTGTAACAAATATTTTGCGAGTTCTCACAAGAATGCAGAAGTACTACAAATGTACGTGATTTAAGTGAAATCTTGCGTATATCATCTTACTTCAAGTAGCAAACCAGAGCTGCATTTAGACCAAAACTAAGAACACCTTCTCAGTACACAAATGTGATACAAAAATGGAATAAAGTATAAGACTATAATAACGATTATGTTAATTAGTTTAAATAATAATAGGAGTCCATAAACCATTCGTAAGTAGACGTAAGTAGAGTATTTGAAAAAAATGCAGGTATTATCCTAAAATGTAAATGTTCATATTGATAATGCCTGAGGAAGTTTATAAAGCAATATCCTTCTAAATAGCTGTGATAGAGAAAGGGACACTGGAAAGGAAAAATGAAAGTTCGTGTGCATTAAAGGGTCCCAGGATAAAAGTATATTGCTCTAAATGTCAGAATCTGTACTCAGTTGCCTAGATACTGCTAAGCAATCATTAAATATAGTTTTTTTTACAAATCAACAATAATCTTGGAATAATGTTTTTTTTCAAAGTATCAGCAAGACATTTGATGTGAAGAGAGATCTGTCTTTTATTTCATAATTATTGTAATTTTTAGCTGGTTCGATCATTCAAGCAAAAACGTCAGGTAATGAAAAATAATAGTTTTAATGTACGGATATTACCCTAGTTTGTTGCACAATTTATTTAAAGGTATGCCCAAATAATCGACAAGTTCTTGTTTGTCACGTTATATAAAAACTACGGTGGTGAATAAAATTTCTGGAGTTTCGTCCAAACGATGCAGCTTCAATTTCTACTCGACAGTTTGTATAACATACACAACAATAAAAAACTCGCCTAACCCTAGAACATGAAAATTGTTTTGGACGCCCCCAGGATGCACCCAGCTCACTTCTTGGCCCCTGGGGGGAGAAGTGGTTTGCCACGATCTTTGCCTCTCAACTTCAGTCCAATCACCCTCTCGATCTTTCCGATTATTATGTTGTTGGGCACTCCTCTGCCAGCCTCATAGTCTGTGATTACCTACAAAATAACAAAAACAATGAAAGGACAGCTCTAAACTAATTGAGCAATAGCTGCTGTAGAAAAATCTCATATTGTTGGTTATTTTACTGCTGGGCTTTGAATACCGGTCATAACAGAACAAATTCACAGCACTTCATTCTCCATATACAGTAATGTTCGGTTATAACGAACTTCATGGGACCGGCGAAAACGGTTCGTTATAACCGAAGTTCGCTATAAACGATAAATAAAAAAGATGTGGTATTTTTATTAATACATTTATTAATACATAGATATGAGGGTACATTTTGTAATACAGTAGATACATTAACAGCTGTTCTTAGGGGTCTAATTTAAAAAAATCTTTTATTTTAGTTTGTTTTATTTTTGTGAAATGAATATCATTAATATCTAATTCTACTTCGGCTAATTGATTAAAAACACCTTGCGGAGTATTTCGTGACTGAAGAAAATAACGAAGTTATCAATATGTTTAAGTGCCTCTGATGTGGTTGGAACTGGTCTCAATTCTGTACTCACAGGTTATTCATATTCTGCCCCATCGTTATCAATATAAACTGAAGAAGATACAGATGCGACAATGGCATCATCATCCAAGTATTCAACACTTACAAAATAGGGTACTTGCAGAAAAAATATTATGTCGTTTACGCGTTCCTTAGAGCCTAGTAAACATGACAAAATCACTTGTTTGGTTTTTTAAAATCGGCTGTGAGAGATATTCCAAAAATTATTTCAAATGCAGGAAAATGCCGCGCAAACAACCTCTAACGTCAGTGATATCCTATAGTGATGAGATGTAAAGTACTGATATTCGATATCGATAGCCAGTGCTAACCTAACATTTTGACATTGATCATTATAACCACAAAACACAGTCACACACAAAGGTCAAAAGAATAAAAGTTAGGCTAGATTACTAATTCACTTTGTAGGGATGGGCACGAATTAGATTCTATCTTTGGATTCATTCATAATGGGATGCGCCGAAATAAAATGATGGCTTCGATTAGTTGCGAATCTCGGTCACAAACAGGATGAACTGGGTTAATTGCGTGTTTCAAATATGTTTAAGTATCAATAAATTGAGTCGCATTGTTAAAGAATTCAGATCATCTCTAGTTTGCAGTTGAATCTCACTGACCTGCGCTGTAGCAGTATCGATTGTCGATATCGATAACATACCTGTGACGTGAGTCACGTGGAAAGATTTGAATATATCCTTATCTTATTTTGCAAATATCTTTTTTTGGCCGTCAGTAAAATCATGTTTTTTGTTTCCTACTGCTTCTTGATAGGGTTTTCTTTACGCTATGTATACTTCCTAGACCATTTCACGGCCTCTGCAAGTACCCTATTATCATCAATACGGACAAATTCATTGAACTCATTTTCAGGACAAGAGATTGTCTAGAATATTGTTATCATCTTCCTATCCATCTTTTTTCAGCCATTCGGCTAATGTCAAGTCATCGTCTTTCAGGAAACCACCGTGTTGAAAACAATGAAAAATTGTTTGTTTTGATACCCTCTGCCATACCCTATGGAGGAAGTTTCATCCATCTAAGATGGATTATTTTAGAATTCGGGGAATCACCAGCAGTGAAATATCGTTTCAGGTGCCTTGCGATCCAAATAATTCGGTAAATCGCCAGCGATAAAATCCCGTTTTAGGTTCGTTATGACAGTTCGTTACGACAGTATCAAAGTTTAAGGTTCATTTTATCCGAAAGTTTGTTATAAAAGGGTTCGTTATTTGTTTTAGTAATACCAGCGTTTCGTACCTCTAGATTTGGTTCGTTATAAACAAAAGTTCGCAAAAAGCGGGTTCGTTATAGGCGGGCATTACTGTAATTATAAAACATTGTATAAATCTGGCAGATTTAATTAATACAGTCACTAATTTCGTCCTTTAATGAATCTGTGTTAACGGGCTTGTTGACGTATAACCTCACAGCCATGAGGATGCTAAGTCATACAACATGGTGTTGAGTTCTGATCCCCAAACCGGGAAACTGCATGACCAGCAGAAACTGGTGCTAAACAGTAAATGTTTAAGGAAAGGCATATGGCATTTAGCAGCGACCATATCTCGTCAAGAGCAGTATGTTCTATTTGAGGCACAAAAAAATGCGTTCGCCATTTGCCGTTAATGCCTCATAGTTAATAAAATAGATTTATGCCTCTAGACCACAACACACACCAAATTGGCACCTTTTGGAAGCATTGCGGTTTGACGAGTTTTTATTGGATATAGGAATAAATCAACTATAATCAATTAAATAACATATTCAAATGATAACGGATTTCAGAAAAACGAGTTATACGTTTTATAGCATAACTTAGGTAGACCGAAAATCCTTTTAAAATGTTGCAATCGTAATAGGCTCCAACGTAGAAATTTTTTTAGATGAAAACAGCTGACTTCAGAGAAACCGGATTTTAGTTAATTCAGTACGACCACATTTTACACAGAATTTGTAGTTTAGCGCTTTTTAATATATATATAATGTTTCATGAGAGCAGCTCATTACCAATAAATTATTGCTTGTGGCAATAGGTTCTTGATCGTCTGATTTTAAATATATACGCATGCACTCAGCAGGTCACTTCCCACACTCAAAAAGAACATTTATTTCTCTGGCAATGATAAGGTTGAAATGCGGCGATTTTATTGGCCGCACCAACAACATGATGATGGTGATGGTAAAGCAAAATAATTCGCACAAGCATACAGGTTTTTTTTCATTAAATGCGATAGACATTACTAACAACTCTTGTCTATAATAAATACTGGAACATACTTTTGTTAATCTCAGATTCATCTAATTGCTTTGACTCATTCATTGTAACGTATTAAAGTCGTTCGTTCACAAGAGTTGTTGGTAGATGAAATTAATTTTTTCGGTTAAGCTCAATCACATAGGTATCTACATTCGAAAATTCAAAACTTTTTATCGATTACTTCATAAAGTTATTAACGATTAAAAATCAGAATTTTAATGTGGGCCAATATGAGAGATTTGGGTTTTTTATATTTAAAAGTAGAATAACCATATTCTAAGAGTAGATACGAAAATAAATAACGATTAAAAATATGATTTGGAGTATGTAGTTTATATTATTGCATAAAAAATAGGGTTGACGTTCGTTTGAATTAATTATTAATCATTTTAATCATAGTAGGCAAAACTGGACATTGAAAGACCATAATGAATACCGGCAATAGCGCGTTGTTTTACAAACCCAAAGCCTTCTCTCTCTTTGCAAAAAGCAAGAATGACGTAAATGCGCAGAGTTCGTCGGTTAGGTTAGGTTGCTTTGTTGATTATCGTTTGTGGGTTATTTTATGATTTATCTGAGAACCATTAACGTCGACGTCGACAATACTGAGAAATCAGCTGCTGACAAACTGATTAAGTAATTACAATGGAGCCAAAGTAATAACTAATTTAGATTAACTGATATTCCAAAATAGAGACCTTATATCTCGTTTATTTTTATTATATAAAAAATATAAATAATTGAAAGACTATTATTATACTTTGCAACTTTTTTCTAAAGTCCCGAATGAATGTCATCAAGTTAGTACTCATTTGACTCCTTCTTTGACTCGGGCGTAGCGAATGAATAATGACATTGTAGTCAATAATTTTGTTTGTCCAACTTAACACACGTTATATTTTCATTGAGGTCAGGCATCTCTTATTTTTAACGAGTATTTTATAATTCAACTTCGCGTCAGCCAACGAGTCAAAATCAAATTAGAAGATTGACGCTAAACTCATGCTCTTCGAGGTTGACAATTGTAGCTATATGTGGTGTGTGATCAATTCAATAATCATGCTACGATTGTTAATATCGTACTGTATTATGACGTCAGCACCCGTTTTCAGTCACGTGGAACAACTTGAAAAAACCGTAAATTATGATTGACATTTCAATTATTGTAAAATATCAATATATGTATTGGTAATAGGTACTGTCAATCTACAAAAAATGTAACAAAAATTACATGAGACATCAAACTCAGAGCAATGTGCAAAAAACACTATTAGTCTTGAAATGACGAGTAAATACGCTTTGCTATTTGTATATTATTTGTATTTTTATCTTTAATGTGACCTTTATTATATTGTATATATGTGTGTAAATTGTGTAAACATATTTTTCAGCACTTAACATGTAAACTCATATTTGTGTACTGACATGAGTAAGTTATTATTATTATTATTATTAATCTATTTAAAACATATTGTTATTATTCAGTAAATAGCTCCTTTTGAACAGAACAAGATATCCACCTGGTTTTTTTACTAAACAAAATGGTGTCATACTTGTCACTTTCGGCTATAAAAAGGCACCTGGCTCAACAAAGCAGTTTTTAATTTGCTTGTGACTGCTTAGAGATGACAAAATAAAAAAAATCTGCAATCATTTCTTGTCAACAACCTCCATTCCCATGGGCAATGTGCAAGTGAGACATGTTATTTTTATGCCAGAAAGTGGTAAACATTTTTTTTTTGTTTTGTTAAATCATACTGATCTAAACAAAAGTTACACACACCAGGTGGATTCATGCTCTGTTCAAAAGTTAGGTTTATGAATGATTTACATTATGCAATTAATGGACTGCATACGCACCTGTGGTTTCTCATTAATTTTTGTAGCAAGATCCTTCTGGCTGAGACCTTTAGCTTGACGCCCTTGCTGAATTAACTTGCCAACATCCAAAGGAATAGTATCATGTTTCAGTTCTTCAGTCTCCCTATCAAGCTTTGCAGTATTCTTTGTCGTAACATGTTGTTTGTTACTACCAGCACCCCCTGTTACAAAAATAAAAAATGCTATCATTTTGAACTGAATGACAGAAAACAAGGTCACACAGTTATCACCTTTGAAGTATAGGTATATTGTAAAGAATATTTGTGAATTATGGTATGCTTGTTTGGCGCTGTTAGGCCTTTAGTCATGTATCACAAAGTGCACAATCTTAGATTAATTAAACAAATGATTTAATCTGAAAAATGTGTCTTAAACAAAACATTGGTTTTCTCTGACTGGACTTACAGCTAAGGTGAATGACCACTGTCAACATCGAATTACTTTAGCTACTCCAACACTTTACAGGTGTATCAACAATGTGGGGGTGGAAGATAACTGCTTCCCTATTTGAGACTTTGAGAAAAAATAAAAGAAAATATTTACTATTATAAACCAATAAATGATGTGTGACTTATCAAAGCTATTTTTTTAAACAGAACTCTCTATATATTATTTGCAGACTTTGATTCCTTTTTTGATTCTAGTGTGACCTTATGTATCACACTTGATACTTAAAATGAACCACACAAATCAGCATTTTTGATATAAGTACATGTTCAAAAAAATTGAATATTTCAGCGTCTATAAAACTTAGAAGGTTATCAGCTGTGACTAAGCATGAAATGTGCCAGCTTAAGTAGTATTTGGTGAAATTGTTAGATTAATTAAGGATACTTCAATCACAGGTAACTTGATTTTTTAAATGGGAATGTCTAATTTGTTTTGTACAGTTTAATGCAAAATCTGATAGCCTTTATAACAATATAGGATTGTGGATATTAAACTCTTGTAGTTTATACTTTATTTCAAAATTTCAGTCAAATGGCAGTTTTTCAAATTTTTCTACCTGTAAGGAACCCAGCAGGCCATGAAATATAAGCAAAATATTGTTCAGATAGAAGAAAACAACCAATTTGCGATGTGAGATGCGAACAAAGTATCTAATATCAATGAGAAGCTGGAGTATGACAGAAATGGTTATTTTTCACTGCCTAGCTTTTGAGATGTATTACAGGTTTAGTAAGTTTTTGAATCATTACAAATCACAAAACCGAATTAAAGTACTTGTCAAAAAATAAATGAAATAAGCACAATTAAAACATGAACTAATAAATAATTTCAACAACTATTCCAACAGGTGTTCAGAATGCCTGATTTGACGGAAATGACACCCTGTATAATGGAACATTGCCCTCTACATTTTTTATTTAAAACATTTTTTTCTCTCTCAAATAAGGAAGCAGTTATTGTCCACCCACACATAGTTGATATACCCTGTATACCTGTAACAAGAGATGAATACATTTTTAACCAGTTACCATACCCCATCTACTCCAGATGCTGGAAAGAAGACAAAACTTCATTTTTGAATCGTACAAAAAAATTTGTATATGAGTAAATCGTATATCAATAAATATTTTGGTTAAAAAAAATGAAAAAAAGAATTGCACAGCAGGGTCTCGAACCAACAGCCATCAGCACATCCCACAAAACAGGCACCTGTGGTTGGCCACCATAACCACTCGGCCACCCGCCATCTCGGCGAAGGTATCGCCTCAATGGTACATATTTGATTTGGGATTCGGTACTTTTTTACTGGGATTTGTGATCTAATTTCAACCATTCAAAAAGATATTTTGATCGTTGACTTCGTCTCAAGCTCCAAACTTCATTCATCGCCTATGTTACAACAATAGTTTGATGAAAAGTGTCATCCAGCTTTGACGTTTTGCTTTCAATATTGATAAAATACTATTGGACGATATTTATTAACCTAGCCCGCAATACCCAATAGAAAGCTTTTGCTAAATAACAACCAATAGAAAAGCTTTGTTAAATTCTTTGTTAAATATGCATGTTGATAAAATCGGGCCTTAGATAGCTATTCTGTTTGTCAAACTTTGATAATTGCAGAATTAGTATAAAACTGAGTAGGTATAAAACAAGCATGTCTATAATAGGACTCTATTTCATTGTAAAGACTGCATACAACAATATGTGGCTGTAGTAATTTGAAAACCTAGTAAATATAATATAGAGTAGTTAGATAACTTGAATTAATCAGTTGATTATAAGCTTGATTATCAATATCTGTTAAGTAGTATTTAATATTTATTCACAATGGACAATAACACAGAAAAATGTAATTGATGAGCTGGAAAATCATGAGAGAGCCATGAAATAACATTCATAGGACAACCACTAAGAATGATTAAAAACGAAAACCCAGAGTACCTACTGTAAATATTCATTGCAAGAGCTATAATAAGCGTTCTTTGATGTATTAGATGTTATGAATTTTCTTCCTCTCTTTAGAATTAATCCAGTTGCTTCTTCTTTGAGCACATCTCTAAATGTGAGCGATGAATTGTTTACAATAACATGGTATAAATTTTGCCAAACACATTGACATAGGACTAAGGTTCTACAAATTAAAATATACATGAGGTCATGCTTGCTTTGGTACACAAAATTCAAACCCTTTCTTTGTGTAAGTATACATGTAATGAAAAAGCTAGTGTTGCACCAGGACAAATTAATTTATGTATTTTTTTATTCTATGCATTATTTCACTTTAATTTTGGAGCTTATCTTGTTAGGTGAATATAAACTAAACTATTTACTACAAGTATGTGTTATCTGAATTGTGAAATACATAATAGTAGGTAGTTCGCGATACGTTCGACTTATGATAACTTGAACATAGAATTCAGTTTAAAAGTTATGAGATTTACTGCCGTTTGTAGGTTGTGATTGTTCTAGAAATAAGCAACCTTACACTTCGCTTGCGTCTCGACGGCCAGGCCCTGTCTTCTTGCAGCGTTGACGGCCTGTTCGCTTTTCATCGCTGAAGCCTTTGGGGCCCTTTTCTTCAGTACAGTTACTGTATCCCAGTCAGACATTTCGCTGGGGCCCTGGGTTTTATTTGAGATGATCAGAAATCAGAACTATCAAGTAAATACAATTGCACAACGGCGAGCAGCTCACAACACTCGACAATTTTGTCACTGGTTTGTCACTTTGTCACTTGTCAAAGTTGAAAGTTGCCCACATGGTTAGCTGTCACTTTCTCACTACCAGACCTCTGGCGTAAGTATATTGAATGAACGTGAAAGATGAACAGAATTCTTCATCGATGTGGTGACACTGGTGACTAGTTCTTCTGAGCGGTTAAACATTCGGCCGATAGATGGTTGCAAAGTCAACATAATGCATACGAGGGTAGTTTCAATAGTACTATTTCATACTTCATGAAAGAATTGTTTTGTTGGGAATGCCCAAACCCAAATAATGAGCTTGAGCATCAGAGCATCAAGTAGTAACGAGGAAAAATTAAGGAAAACATAGTGTTTTGAATAGGCTAAAGAAATATGAAATGAGGATAGTCTCAAAATATGCTTGGCACTTAATTTTGACTACTTGAAGGGAATGAAGGGCGAATCATAATATGTTTTTGATAATTATAGGTATATAAGGTACCTAGGCGGCCTACCGAGAGGCTCAAAAGAGTAACGTGCTCAGAAAGCATATGTAGGTATATAAGAAGCTTGATAATTTTGATATTACTTTTTACTCATCTAAAGAAACAAGGTTTGAATACCTTTTTTTTGTTTGACTTCCTTTTATGATTATTGCATTATCTGTCGCGAGACTTTAAAATTCCACTTTCTACACGGTAGAAAATAATTAGGTATAAAGATGTCATTTAAAACCAAATTAGAGTATTAGTAATTTTCAGGATATTATATATCAATAGGTACAAAGATATAATATTTATCAAATGCACAATCGTTGGTTATTTAAATCACATCGAGATAGCATACCTACTAACGAGGAGAGTACTCATCCATCAGGAACCCTGGTCGAGAGGTGGTTTTATTAACAGGCTTAATATTCCGGGATATACTGTATAAGCAAGCGAGCACAGGGCATGCGTAATGGCTAGGGACATTAACACATGGCAGCTGATGGTAGGGAACTGGAGGATCTTGTGACATTCTGTAGGGTATGGGAGCTTGATCTTGTAGTGGGATGTAACAGCAATGCCCACCACAATCTGTGGGGCAGCTCTGACACCAACCGACGGCGACGGACAATCTTGGAAATTCCAAATATAGGTGACACTCCCACTTTTGATAATAACGTGAGAGAGGAGGTCATCGATCTGATATTGAGTACAATATATTTGTAGTAAGGTGAGAGACTGGAGGGTTTCCTTGGAACCATCCGTGTCTGATCATAGACACATTCTATTCAAGATAAACGGAGAGAAAACAGATACTCATATTAGAAATCCAAGGTACACTAATTGGACCTTACTCAAACAGCCAACAGGCTGGAATCTACAGACTATAATCTCAGTAGCGTAGATAACCAGCGTTGGAGTTCCTTTGCAACGACTTCACAGAGTTTTTTGAAACCAGCTGCCCCTTGCGCAAGGTTAGCGCAGGAGTCAATGCTAGCTTTTGGACGTACAATTTGGAAAACAAATGGAAACCGGTGTAGAGATTAATTAGAAAGGTTAGGCATAGGAAAGGCTATCCGGAATGGGAGAGGTACATGCAAAAAGGTACTGCAGGAGTACAAGAAGGAGCTCAGAAAGGCCTCTAAGGAGTCATGGAGGAATTTCTGTAGATCTGTTAAGGACATTCCGGCAACTGCCAGAATGCATACACGGACACTAAGTCAAAGATAGGGTCCTTGACTTACTCCTTTGGTCATATTACAACCAATGAGGAAGAGACGTTGAAGCTGGACGACCGTAAGGAAGGCAACTACCAACACGTTGTCCCTCTAGAGATAACTGGATGATGGCACGCGAGGGCTGAAATAAACCTTTCCACGACTTGTGTGGATATTTCGAGCTTGTCTGGCCGCCAGCTGCACAATTGGAAGCTGGCTACTTGCCAAGGTCCTTTTTATACCAAAATCCGAATGGCTCTTGCTAAAGACTTTGGTAAGGCTAATTGATAGGCACCTAAGAGATAGACCTCTGGAAGGGCGTGCCATTCATGCCTGTCAGTTTGATTATCAGAATTCAGCCGACCTTGCCCTTCACTAGATAGTTTGTAGGCAGGAGAAGACTTTGGAACAAAAAGAAGTGGCCTAGGTAGCTTTTCTAGACATTGAGGGTGCATTCAGTTGCACCACGTCCGATTTGATAAGGTATGCCTTAGACAAGCACGGGGTGAGGTCCTACCTCGTGAAATGGATCCTCTCCACCTTAGAGGGTCGAGTGACTACTGCTACGTTGAATGACATTTCGCATAGCGTTGAAGTAGCGCGGTGCTGCCCGCAAAGCAGAGTTTTATCTCCCTTATTATGGTGGCTGGTGGTGAATGAACTTCTGGTAAGGCTGAGCAATATAGGTGTATACGTGCAGGCCTATCCAGATGATCTTGTCTTAGTAGTCAGGGGTCGATTCACGGGTACTGTTTCAGAGATAATGCAAGGCGCCTTGAAAATTGTGGAATCGTGGTGCAACGGGGACTATCGGTGAATGCCGAGAAAATCGAGCTAGTTATGTTCACTAGAAGAAGGAAACTGGACGGACATATCGGACCAACCTTCTTTGGAACATCGCTTGAACCTTGCTAATCAGTAAAATATCTATGCGTAATTCTAGACTCGAAGCTGAATTGGAGACAGCATGCAATACATAAAGTTAATAAGACATTTAATTCGTTATGGGCATGTAGAAGGGTTATAGGAGCGAATAGGGGCTCGACCCCCAAGGTAATGTTCTGACTCTGTACTGCACTGCAATCGTAAGGCCGTCCTTATTGTATAGCAAAGCTAAATAAAATTCAACGCTTGGCTTGTTTTAGTATAACTAGTGCTGTACGCACGACTCCGTTGAGAATGCTAGAAGCACCGCTAAATGTTCCTCCACTCGACTTGGTAGTTCAAGAGGAGGCAAAGGCGTCTGCGTTCCCACTGTATAGTAGAGATGTGTCGATGCGGCCGGATGGAATCCAAATGATTGAATCCGACTAAGGATTGTTTAGGAACCAATCCGACACGCCGTCGCGGATTCGATTTTTCGGATCGATTTTGTAGCGATCTCTCGGGACCTTGGTAGTACGTCGCCGGAGCCATGATTCGTCTGGTCTGGTGGGTCGGTTCGGTTCGTTTGTATACCTGCCACATCGGTTCCTTGTGAACGTATATTTTCGAAAACAGCTTATATTATATCTGAAAGGAGAAGTAGACTATCACCAAACAAAGTAGAGAAATTAATTTACATTAATCATAATTTAAAAATTTTGCAACATTTATAGGTAGTAGATTTGTATGTTTTCAATATGGCAATGCATTACTTTCAGTTCCAATGAGGTTCTAATTCAGATATTTTTGATAAATATTGAATGCAAATAAATAATTCCTTTTGGTGAAATAATAGTGTGTTTTTGAATTCACTCTTCTCATTAAAATGCGACATATTAGTATTTTACACACCTATCATCTCCGTCTCCGTTATCACTGAGCTGAAAGTGTATCTAACCTGTATTTGTGTTCTGTTTTCATGATATCGATCCGAGGATCGCATCTGCTCTACTGTATAGAGTCAAGGCAGTTGGTCCTTTGCGGATCCTGGCAGGGGACACTGTGCAATCTTCTTGGAACTGCAAATGGATGACTCTATCCTACATATGAGGCGTAATATATTTTCTCCTACATATCGGTTTACACGATGGCCAGCCTGGTATACGGACGGCTCACTCACCGACGATGAAGGCTCCGGCAGCACTGGGCTCTATGGACCAAAGATAAAGCTCTCCTTCTCTCTTGAGGGATACACCACGGTATTCCAAGCAGAGATGTATGCGATTTTAGCTTGTACCTTTCATTTTCACGAAATTCAGGGGGCCAGCAGGTAGTCCACCATCTGCTCTGACAGCTAGGTAGCATTAAAAGCATTAAGTGCGTGTAGGTTGACATCAAGGCTCGTTCTGCAATGTAAGAAGGTCTTGGATGATATTTCGGCAAGACATAAGGTGTCACTTATGTGGATGCCGAGTCATGCTGGAGTTGGTGGCAATGAAGTGGCGGACGCGCTCGCAAGGCGAGGGTCGAGGAATTCCTGGGTCCTGAGCCGGCTGTTAGGCTGGCAGCAGGTACCATTAGAAGAAAAATAGAGGTGTGGTTGCAAAACCAGCATCTTATGAGATAGGGAGGAACCTCTCGACATCTCCGCCAAGCTAGAGAATTTATTTTAGGACCTCTGGCCAAGGTGGGGCGGTTGTGTCCCTCACTGGACGGAATCGTGATTAGAATAAGGCCATAAATGACAATGGTGTAAAGAAAAATGTGCCGACTTCTCTTTATCAAAACAGGCAGCTCCATATGAGGAATCCACAGTATTTTAAAAAACAAAAATAGTTTTAAAACGAATACTTTCGAAAGTGCCATGACAAGTATTACAACCCTTATTGCTGCTTCTCAGGAAGAACTAGTAGCTCTGTTGAACGTTTTAGAACAACACACTGCAGCATATGGTCTTGGTATTAACTACAACAAGACCAAGGTTATTATCGTAGATAGAGAGCGTGACAATCATCGAGAAATAAAGTCAATAGGCCGTTGTGAGGTAGTTCAAAGTTTTATGTACCTCGGTTCTTTGATCGACAATTCAGGTAGCTGTGAGAATGAGATTCGACGGCGCATTCAACAGGCACGGGTGGCCATGACAAAGCTTACTAAAATATGGCGTAACCATAACATCACTAAAGCTACCAAAATGTCACTGGTTCAGTCTCTTGTGTTTTGCATATTTTTGTATGCTTCGGAAACTTGGACTGTTAGAAAGGCAGATCGAGCTCGCATAGATGCTTTTGAAATGCGGACCTGGAGGAGAATGCTGAGAATTCCTTATACCGCCCATCGAACTAATGTTTCCATACTGGATGAGCTCGGTAATCCAAGGAGACTATACTCCATTGTGTCGATGAGAATGCTACATTCTTCGGACATATTCACAGAAGCGATAATATGGAGAAACTTGTAGTTCAGGGTCACGCCCCGAGTGGGCGGCGCCGTGGCCGTTCCCCTACACGCTGGGTGGATACGACGAAACAGTTGCTAGATATAAGTATCAAGAGCGCCACTGAACTGACAGTAAATCGCGAACGATGGCGAACTACAGTTCTCAAAACTATTGATAATATTCGTATCGTATACTCTAGCTCTGACTTAATGCATTTTACGAATTCACAACATGTCTGTTAAGACATTGTGACTATATGATGATGATGACAAGTATTGCAACAAATTAAAAAAAACGGCATTTAAAGAGCAATTATTCAATTCTCATAGTGGTCATACATGTTTCCATGTTGTGTAGGAGGTGTTCTCAGTAACGTCTCTACGTGTGAATTACAAGATGTGTAACCTATGCGAGCTCAGAGTCTTCCAGCAGAAAAACACTTTAAGACGTTTGTTTGACAAAAACGGCTTCTTATGCTAGATAACTCAATATTTTTAATGCAGCTTCTATTATAAAACAAATGAGGATAAACGTATATGCTTTTACTATCATTTTAAACCGGAAGCCGGAGTCATTAAGTTAGGACCAGCAAACAATACCCTAATATTAAAGAGGGTCTAGTGGCCCAGCAAAATATCTGGTATCACCGCAAATCACGTATTAGGATGGGATCTAAATTTCTTTGATTTGAGAACTCAAAACTTTCTCTCAGTAGTCTCAGTACCCCAGTCCTGGCCCCAGTGAAGCTTAGGCCACCTAGGTATATGAGCGCAGATATACACGTATAATACCTTCCTATTCAATAAGCTGGTAAGTAGTACCCTAAATACGTTAATCAATGGTAGTACCACCGTACATTAACAAAGACAAGTACAGTCATTCGCCGTGCCGGCTTTGATGTGAGTCTCACAAATGCGAGCCGCCTCGATTTGAGAGGGATTCCTTTCGTGCGGACTCGTTTACCATACCTAAAGAGAATCCAACTGCGATATTGTCGACGTCAACGGTCGACGTTCGTTTTACTTATACGGGGGTCAATAGAAATGAATTCTATAGTATAGATAGAATATAATTTATTATTCAATAAACCATTCAACACAATAACTGTAGATGCAGCTACTGGGGTGGCAAATAGCTCAAGGAGAATTATAGATAATGTTTTGTCAGATAGATGTAGTAATTTGAAATGTACGCTTCAAGTAGTAAGTAACAGTAACAGTCTGATCATTCATAATTTGTTGTCAATAACCTGAGGTGTAAACATAAAAGTACTTGCGACAAAATATAGAAAAGAAGTAAGCAGAATAGATCATAACATAAATCATCTCAAAATTTGAAAAGAATATTCAAACTACAGAAGTTCAATCATTGCAGGAACTAATTGGCTTAATCACTTCTTGCAAAAGAAAGATTCGGAATTCCAAAAGACGTATAAGATACGTGAAAATAACGACTGGATAAATCAAGAAATTCTCGAAATGACTGAAAACCGAGTCAAAACTCATAAGCAAAAAGTTAACGAATCGGGGAAACACGAAGTTTGAAAATGAATTTAAAAAACTTAACAATAATGTCAATAATAAAATTAAAGTATTAAAAACAGACATTTTAAAAATCAATGTGAATAAGTAGGCACAAATATAAAAAAACCATGGGGCCATATACAGAGCATGTCGCCGGAATTTTTTTGTGAAATACGCGCAAAACGCTCAATAACACACAAATACTACTTATTTAGGCACCCCGGTACATGCGACCGATTGTATCCCGTCACCGTGTCGCGTGTTAGGTGGTGTTAGGTGGACTGACCCTGTAAACCACAGCTGTTAGCGTTCGGGTACTGCTCGAGATCGCCTGGCGCCAGAATCCGCCAGCTTGCGTAGTATCCGAGAGCACAGCAGGAAAGACCACATTGGGGGCGGAGCTTAGAGTGACCCTACTTGTTTTTGTTAATGTACGGTGGTAGTAACTAGAACGTGTTATATATACCTATATATGTAGAAATACAGAGTATATTATTTGATGTTACTATCTACCCTAATTAGACCGGTGGATTCAGTGAAAGGAGATAAAGATGGTAATTTTCTCGCAAACAGAACGTGTATGCCCTTGCCTAGGAAAGTAGGAAGTTAATGTATATGAAGGATTGATGAGCTTAATTAGCGTTACTTTGACTTTGTGTATTTTGGATGTGCTTATCCCATGGTTTTAACAGGATCTACTCTATAAGATAGAATGTAATCACATGAACTATCTGAAATATTAAATGAATGATTATAAGCGAGGTTTTGGTAGAAAATTTATTCAGCGATCCAGATCCAGATAGAATGGATATTATAAGTGAGAATTGCTGCTTGCAGCTAGGATATTTCTCTGAAATGACACTTGTAATATAATAGGTAAATATGGTTGTACACTGCTTGCCCTCTCAGACGTACATTTAGTCTTAGGTACATTTCAAAATTATAAAAATTTCAGAAAAATATGATTCATACAGTTCATAGAGACCAGTGTTCTTCAGGATTCAATCCTCAGGCCAATCATATATTTTGGCTTCATATAACATTTTTGGGATTTTTGCGCTACTACTTAAGGGTCGTATTCATAGTCTATACTTCGGATATGGTCCCTTAATACTTGACGGTCCCTTAAGTAAAATTTTGTGCTTCGACAGCTACTTGAGGGTCCCTCACGTAAGGCTCCCTTGAGTAATAGTCAAGTAACGAAATGTTAACATAACAATAATGTCAACATGACATTTCGTTGCAATCAAGGCGACTTTGTAGGTTAATTTTGGACTACAATGTTGTCAGTTTCTGTTACATCTAGAAAAACGTCCGGCACAAAACACGAAATACTAGCACAAAACAAAAAGAGATAACAGAAAACATCAAAATGCGCAGGCACAGGTACAACAAATTGACTTATATTTGAAATATGACAACGTCACCAAAGGAATCCCCCCGTCACGTAGATGTTGTCTAGCAGAACAGGTACACAAGGAAGGCCACACTTGAACGTCCCTTAGGTATCCCTTGAGCATTACTTAACGGAACCTTAAGTATTATTCAAGAGACGATTATGAATATGTCTTGACGACTATTGTGTCGTTCAGAGGCAAATAGGGTGTAGGCTTCTTTGTAGCTTCCAATAATAGTCCTCAGCCAAGCCTCTCCTATACCGGCCCCACTAGGATCAGTTTTTCCTTTATTTATTTATTTAGTTGTATTAATCATCATCATCATAGTCACAATGTCTTAGCAGACATATTATGAACTCGTAAAACGCATTAAGTTGGAGCTAGAATGAGTATTGCCGACACGGATATTATCAATAGTTTTGAGAACTGTTTCGTCGTATCCACCCAGCGTGTAGTGGGATGGCCACGGCGCCGCCCACTCGGGGCATCACCCTGAACTACAAGTTTCTCCATATGCTGTGTCCATATTATCGCTTCTGTGTATATGTTCGAAGAATGTAAGCATTCTCGTTGACACAATGGAACGTAGTCTCTTTAGATTACCGAGCTCATCCAGTATGGAAACATTAGTTCGATGGGCGGTATAAGTAACTCTCAGCATTGTCCTCCACGTCCACATTTCAAAAGCATCTATGCGAGCTCGATCTGCCCTTTTAACAGTTCAAATTTTCGAGGCATACAAAAATATGGAGGACAGAAGAGACTGAACCAGCAACATTCTGGTAGCTTTAGTGATGTTATGTATTTATTTACTTAGATATGCCATCCAACAGCTAAGGCCAATTAAAGGGTGGGAGAATTACACAGAAAAATAATATATAATACAACAAAATACATATTATACATGTGAGGCTGACAAAAGATCCAAAAAGCCATTTTCACTATATACATGTACGTCCATGAGTTCGGTCATACTGCTGAGAAAATTTACTCCTGTATTCAATACAAATCTATACCGGTACTAACTGCAAATAATTTGAATCAGTGCAACCAGTCAACACACGAGTGTATGAACTACCTGGCTGAGCAGTTTTTCAAACATTCCGATTGTTGCATACCCTGTTTTTGCCAGATTCTTAATCGAGATATTCAAATCGTAATTATAAACAAGGCTGGCAGTGGTTAGCGTCAGCTACAGTGGCGTCTCATAAAAATGCCGTCAAATTTGATTTGTACCTGTTGTAGCAAATCATACAAGTTCAACTTGATGATAAAATGCTGCATATGCTCTAAGGCCTTCAGGCATCTTTGTGTCAATGTTACTGTGGATGAACTTGGCATAATTAACAGCGACAAGGGATTTGATTGGACTTGTGCGAACTGTCGGCAAATAGGTAGTGAAATAAAGGACCTCAAATCACTCATTCTCACTCTGCAGAGCGATATTCAAGCTCTAAAGGATGAGAACAAGACCCTGTGCTCAACTCAAAATTCATTAGACTTCGAAGAGGTCATACAGGAGATAGGCGAGCGCAGCAAGTGCAAGCGTAACATAATCCTTCATGGTATCCCGGAGCAGGATCAGAGACTTACGACGGAAGTGCGTAATGATAAGGATAAGTCTTATGTGGAAAGAGTGATATCTGCAGTTGACCAGAGTGTTGATGTCAGCCATGTGAAACCAATTAGACTGGGACGGTTCAACGACAATAGAAATAGGCCAATCAAAATCACCCTGAAGGATGAAAACGATGTCCTTGCCGTTATAAGGAACTCTAAGTCACTGAAGAATGGCCAACACAAACATATCTTTATCTCATTCGATCGTACACCGAGGCAGATCAATCATTATAAAAACTTAAAGGCACAGCTAGAACAGAAAAATGCTTCCAGCTCAGAGACATTTCATATCAGGTACTTCAATGGAACGCCTAAAATTGTGCCTTTAAACCGCTAAGGCCCAGCAGCTCTGATGAGGAGGAGGAACTCAACAATAACCTTCAGTGCTACTATCAGAACGTTCGTGGGTTGAACTCAAAAGTGGCGGAATGTTTCTCTGGTGTTTTTGATGGTGAATTTGACCTAATTGCGTTCACTGAAACTTGGCTTAGTGACTGCGTTTCTAGCTCTGAATTATTCCCAGATTTCTACAATGTTTACCGTAAGGATAGAAAATTTCATTTGGTTGATAAATCTTGTGGTGGTGGTGTTTTACTTGCTCTAAAAAATCATATCAATTGTATCAACATCGATGTGTCTACCTTTGATATCAATTTTCCGATGGTTGATATGCTTCTTCTGAAATGTTGTTTTAGATATCAGACTATTTATATTTTACTACTTTATATACCTGATAAAATTGGTATAGCGGACTTTCAAAATTTCTTTGAGTGCTTGGAACAACTAGATTGTCTACAACAGCATCGCGCACTTATTTTAGGTGATATAAATGTACCAAATCTTGTCGAAGACCAGAGAAATGATGGAAAATCAGCAACTATATCCAATTTTCTAGATATGTTTGCGCTAAATCAACATAATACTGTTAAGAATGGTCTCAATCGTATTTTGCATGTAGTTATATCACAGTTTCCATGTAAAGTAAGTCATGATGAGAAACCTCTCCTAAATGAGGATCTTCATCATCCCGCATTATCAGTAACTATTGAAAACTTTAGCATTAATAGCGCTAATTTCAAAACCAATCCTTCGGCTAAAGCGTACAACTTTAGGAGAGCCAACTTTCCTGCGCTATATGACGAATTGTTACTGGTAAATTGGGATACTGTTCTTTCAGAAATCGATGTAGACCTTGCTGTTGATGAATTCTATAAGATATTGTATAGCCTTCTAGATAAGCATGTACCCATTTATAAAAACCATAGTCATAAGTATCCTGTATGGTTCACCTCAGATATCATCAAAAATATCAAATTAAAGTTCCGATATCTCAGAAAATACAAGGCTTCAGGTAATGAATTTTATGCTTCTGAGTACAGAAGACTTAGGGCCTTAATTAAAAAGGAAATCAAGTCCGCATATGCTAGTTATCTGAATGAGGTTGAGAATAGCGTTGCATATGATCCTGGAAAATTCTGGTCTTTTTTTCATGCCAGAAACAAGTCTTCACGAATCCCCGGCGACATGTTTTTAGAAGGCGATAGCTACAAAACTTCTCTCGAAATCGTCAATGCATTTAAAAGTTTTTTTGAGAAAGCTTTTTCATCTTCCGAAGCTGAAACCCTGAATACTTTACAGTTGACAAACTTTTCCTGCCAATCGGTTTTAAATTTCGATGAACTTAGTGAGAATGATGTCATGAACGCAATAAAAAAACTTAAAAACAAGATGTCTTCGGGTCCCGACAAAATTCCGTCTTTTCTGGTGAAGGATTGCTCTCCCATATTAGTCAAGCCTCTCTTGAAAATTTTTAATCTATCTCTAAAGACAGGAGTATACCCCAAATTATGGAAACAAGCCAGGATATGTCCTATATATAAAAGCGGTGATAAACATAATATTGAAAACTATAGGCAGATTTCAATGCTTTGTAATTTTTCGAAGGTATTTGAAATTTCAATGTACAACCTTATTTACCCTAGTATTCAAAGTTCGATTTCACCGTATCAGCACGGATTCATGAGCAACCGTTCAACTGTCTCAAACTTGACATTGATGACTCAATATGTTTCCGAAGTCCTTGACTGCCAGGGCCAAGTAGATGCCATTTATACCGATTTTTCGAAGGCATTTGATAGGGTCAATCATACCTTTTTGATATCAAAACTACCATATTACGGGTTTTCCAGTAGTCTCATAACTCTATTAACATCATACCTATCGGGAAGGTCTCAGTTTGTTGCATTCAATGGTTATGAATCACAACCTAGCTCGGTTACAAGCGGTGTTCCACAAGGCTCCAATCTGGGACCTCTCTTATTTCTGCTGTATATTAACGATTTATGTGTCAGCCTTGATTGCCGGAAACTGTGCTTTGCCGATGATCTGAAGATATACTCAGAAGTTCGTAACATGGAGGATTGTTTCAGCCTCCAAAGCAAGTTAAATAAAATAAATGAGTGGTGTAAATCTAACAAGTTGAATCTGAACGTTCAAAAATGCAAAGTTGTAACGTATTCAAGGAAGAAAACAACAATCATACATAGATATGTCATTGATGATACAGCTCTAGAACGCTGTGAATCTATCAAAGATCTGGGAGTCCTTTTTGACGCTAAACTCACCTTCGGTGACCATATAGAATCAACAGTTCCTTCTGCATTGAAATCATATGGTTTTATAATCAGAAACTGCAGGAATTTCCATCGTATAGAACCGCTCGTAGCACTCTTCAATACTCTTGTTAGACCCGAACTCGAATACGCTTCAATCATTTGGTATCCTATTTACAACTGTCACATCCAAAATATTGAAAAAGTACAACGGAAATTTTTGAAATATCTGGCCTTTAAAACAGATGGCGTCTATCCAGAGCAGGGTATAGACTATGATATTTTATGTAGTAGGTTTAATTTTGTTAGCCTTAAATCTAGAAGAGATATCGCGTCATTGAAGTTTTTATACAAACTTTTGCATAATTTCATTGACTGCATTGACATCTTAGCTCAACTTAATTTTAATGTACCTCTAGTATCCAGGAGCTGTTTGCTTTTCAGATGCGACAGAGCGCGAACCAACTTGCTGACAAAGTCGCCGATTCATGTAATGTGTACTAATTTTAACAAAATATGCAGGTACTGTGATGTTTTTAATTCAAATGTCCTCGAGATGTTGAGGATTTGTAAGATTTATTTCCACTAATTTTTCATCTAGGTTAAGTAATGCAATGTATTTTTCTCAGCTGTGTTCATGAAAATTGTCCTTTAAATGGCTCTGCTGTTGGGCAATAAAGCTATTATTATATACACAGATAAATTAAAGGTATAAAACAACAGTCAGGAAAGGGAGATCAAGACTTCATAATGGGACAACGAAAGATATCAAAGGTATCTGCTGCTCTGTTGCAACATGCGCAAAGGTTACCGATTGGAGAAAATTTAAGTAAGTCGATTCTAGGGGCTCTCATGTAGAAGGTCTGGTTAGCTCTGGCGTGTTCTCTTGGAACAAGGAAATTAAGTCTATGCAAGATATCGCAACAATCAATCTGATTGTGCAATATCTTACTCATGAACCTGGTCGCATACTCATCTCTCCTCTGCTTTAACGAACAGACATTGAACTCCTGGAAGAGAAGTTCACTAGGATAACCTGTCGGTGGATAAGTTCCATTAGCCTTGAAGTGTAAGTATTTCAAAAATCGCCCGTTTAAGGACTCAGGTTTGTCTAACCAATAATTATGATGGGGTTGCCAGGCTAACGCAGCATATTCAAGCTTTGATCTCACAAAAGTAAAGTATAACATCTTAATCGTATCTGTGTCATTGAAATCGCGGCTAAATCTGACAATAAACCCTGAAGTTTTGTAAGCCTTACAAACCACTGATTCAATATGAACTGTAGAGGTCAATTACGCATCAAAAGTTACACCCAGGTCTTTGACACTTTCTAGGCGATTAAGAGCTGTTTCCCCAATATTATAATCAAACACATACACACTATGTTCTTATTTGAAAAAGTCACAATACTACACTTGGAGATGTTTAGAGGTAACCTGTTGCTTACACACCAGTTGTTCAGCTTTGTGATGTTGGACTGCAGGCGAGAACAATCCTCAGGCTCCCTTATTGAACATAACAGCTTGAGATAATATACGTATATAAGAAAATCAACATCTAAATCGTAGCATACATCATTCAAAAAGATGACAAAAAATAGGAGCCCCAATACAGACCCCTGGGGCACACCAGAGGTTACTGAAAAGGTCTTAGATTCAAATCCAAGATGGGAAACATACTGTAACGCTCCATAAGATATGATTTGATGCATAAAAGCAAATTGCCTGCTACTACAAAACCAGATAGTTTTTGTAATGATATTTCATGGTTCAGACGATCGAAGACTTTAGAAAAGTCGGAATACACAACGCCTAACTGGACCCGTGCATCAATGGTCTCAGAAATTTGTTGAGCTGTGCATATCAGGTTAGTAGTTGTGGATCGCCCTTTCATAAAGCCATGCTGCTGAACTGCTATAGTATTGGTCACATACCAGTAAATATCATCATGTAGAATACATTCGAATGCTTTTTAAAATTTTGATATTATTGTAATCTGTCGGTAATTCACGATGTTCGACCTATCACCTCTACCCCTATAAACCGGACAAATTTTAGATGTCTTCCAAGAAACTGGAAAATGTCCATACCGAAGAGAAATACTGAATATAGTAGCCAACGGTGGGGCACAGATTGGCGCGCAGTCTCGGAGTATAAACGCTGGGATACGGTCAGGTCGAGAGGTCAGCTTGGGCTTGAGCCTTTTTAAGGCGCCAAAAACTTGATCAGGCGTAACGCAGCTTAATAATAATAATAATAACCGCGAGGGGTTGCTAGATCCCCTCAGTGGCGCCTCCCCAAGGTGGCGGATAGGGGAACGCCTCCCAGATATGGGTGGTACCGGGGAAATCGAATACCCGGGGCGGACCAAAACTAGCACGGTGGAATAGCGTCTGCATCCAGAGGATCGGCTATTCCTCAACAATTAGGACACGATGGATCTCCATGTGAGGAGCGGTACTCCGACAGCGTCTGACTCCATGTTAGGGGCGGCTGATAATACACCCGCAGGAAGCCACCCAACATCCGTAGGCTATCCGGTGCGTGGCGACACCGCAGGGTATACCGAAGCCCAAGGATGTAATCCAGCCGGCAACCTTCGCAGGTGCATCCTCAGGAGGCAATTTGGACGGCTGCCTCCGGAAATGTCGTCTGGGGGCCCTAAGGCCAACCACCTGACGGGCCCTATCTTCGGGTTCGACCACCCCGGAAAGAAAGCACCCACATCGAGCCGGTTTCGGAAGCCGGCGTCGGGCAAGGTGGCGGTGCTTCGAATTGCCCTGTCGACGACCCCCGCAATGACATGGACCGTTTTAGGTGGACGACGGAGCTCAGGGATGACCTACTGAGCTGCTACGAGAGCAGTAGCCCACGCCGTAGGGGATACATGTCCCGCATGTGTGAGAGGTGGTGTGAAATGCACCCAGAGCATAGCACGCTTACCTCTCAGAATTTGCGAGATTATGTATCGTACCTCCGGAGGCAGGGATATGTTCGTGCTCCAGCTCAGCCTGCCCCTTCGGCGGACGGAAGGCCTGTTAACAATAATAATAATAATAATAATAATAAATCGTCTTTTATTGACCAAAATTTAACAACTGTTAGAATTTTACATAGTAGACTGATGGCGAAGTCTAGCTTGAGCTATTCTACTCAACCATCAGTGTTGTTGCCAACAAAGAATTAAATCATTTAAATATAAAGGCACAAAGCAACCTAAGAGTAAAATAATATATATATTGTGATGCACAGATACATAAACAAGAACAAAAAATGGTTAACTGCGGCTTATACTAACCAGAACCCTTCTATTCGGTTTAGAATTCCCTCCTCCTTTTTTAAACGAATAGCTAAGATATATGTATATTACAATTAAAAGTAAACAAAGAGTCTAAAATGAAAAGGTATTAAACATTTATATACATACACACATAAATGCACATTTATGCGCATATGTATACCCCCACACACAAATAAAACCTGTATAAACCTAATTTTGCCTTGACATCAGGTAATTCTTAAACTTGTATTTAAACTTGTTGATATTCAAGGCTCTAAACTCTTCCGGAAGGGAGTTAATTAGATGAATGGCATTATACAAGAAGCACTTCTGGTATGCAGCAGTTCTATGCTGAGGCATGGTTAATTTGTTTTTAGCTCTTATATTTCTGGGATGTACTTTGAAACGAGGAATGAGTTTATCCACAAAAGGTGGAGGATGGAGATTATTCATAAGCTTATGCGTAAACACGCCTAGGTGGTGAAGTCTTCTATTATCCATATTTAGCCAATTAGTGTCTGTTATTTTATGAGAAATGTGATCGTATTTCCTTATACCATATATTAACCTACAGCAACTGTTTTGAACTCTTTGTATTCGTTTCTTGTTGACTTGTGTTAAACAGTTTCCATAAATAAAATCACAGTAGTTAAAATGACTTAACACAAGGGCATCACATAACATCCTCCGGGTCTTGAAATTGAGAAAATGTCGACTAGCATAAATTACCCTTAGGGACGCGTAAGCTTTACCAATCAAATTTTGTACATGTTGTTCAAAGCGCAAGTCACTATCCAGAGTCAGTCCAAGATTACGAGCTAACTTATCAACGTGAAGAGGAGTGCCATCCATCTGAAGTACCATGTTATTTATTAAAAAGTTCCTATTATTTTTATTACCGAAGAATAATACCTTGGTCTTATCAGAATTTAATAACAGATTGTGTTCTTTTGACATGATTTTAATTTGGTCAAGTTCATCGTTAACCGTCATTGCTACCCTGAGAGCTTCACTAGTCTTAAAGCTGCAGTATAATTGAATATCGTCAGCATAGGCTTGGATCTTAAAATTATGGATGGACTCTAGTATATCGGTAGTATATATGATAAACAATAATGGACCAAGTATGGAACCCTGAGGTACTCCAGAAAGAATATCGAGACTATTTGAGTATGATTCATTAACGCGTATTTTTTGTGAGCGCCTAAATAAAAAACTCCACACGAGGAGGAGAGCTATTTCATCAAATCCATAATATCTAAGTTTTGCACAAAGGAGTTCATGACTTATCGTATCAAAAGCCTTAGAATAATCCAGCAGTACTAAGATCGATGACAGTCCTTGATCAAAAGCCGTGATTAAATCCGTGGAAACGGCAACTAAGACAGATTCTGTGCTTCTACCAGGCCTAAAACCACATTGGCGATCTGATAATAAATTATTATTTACAAAGAAGTTATAAATTTGGGAGTACAAAAATTTCTCAAAAATCTTGGAAAGAACTGGGAGGATGCTAATTATCCTCAGATCTGAAAAATCTTTAGGGTTATTACATTTAGGTATAGGGACACCAATAGCAATCTTCCAAGAATCTGGAAAGTACGAACACTCAATGCAAACATTAATTATATGAGCAATGTATTTCTCAATAAAAGGACTACAATACTTCAACATTTTATTACTTAAACGATCTGCTCCAACTGCGTTTGTATTAATTGAATTTAAAATGTCTGTTACCTCGTCAACTGTAATTAGCCGAAATGAAAATTTTAAATTATCGTTATGAACCCTATCGTTATAATATTTAATTTTCTGATCACAGTCGTTGGTAACACTTTGCAGGTACCTTGCAAAATAATTATTGAGAGAGTTGGGGTCAGACAAATTGTGTGGTAGTTGTGAGATACGATTTGGGGTAACACTGAAATCTTTCAATACCTTCCAGGTTATTTTAGGATTATTCTGCTTGAGCACGTGGTCTAAATAGCCTTTCTTCTCATTCCTAGTTACAGTGAGCGTATAATTTCTGAGCTCTTTGTATCGAGCAAAATCTAAATTACTACGTGTTGTCTTAAATTTCTGTAGGGCTTTATCCGTCTCCCTTTTTAGCAACTTAAGGTTATCTGTTAGCCACGGTGCGTACGGTTTAGAAACCTTTTTTCTCACAATAGGAGCGTTCTTATCAAAAGCAACCATAATAAACTGATTAAAAGGTTCAATTTTTCTGTCAATATTACTTTCATAAATAATGTTGTGCCACGGAAGTGATGTAAGATCTGCTAAAAACTGATCACTATTAAAACAACGAAAACAACGATATTCAAGAAATCTAGGTTTACATTTAGGGAGACTCGTTTTTACATCAACAAATGTTAATTCATGGTCAGATATGTTACTTACCGGAATAATACCCGAGTTGTTAGCCCAGTCAATATTGGAAATAAAAATTGCATCAAGTAGCGTGCTTGAGGTTTCAGTTATTCTAGTGGGAGCATTCACAAGCTGAGAGAATCCAAAAGCTTCAAAACAGTGCATTAAGGGATTATTACAATTGAATAAATTAATATTGAAGTCACCTAAAAAAGCTATATAGTCAGCAGTATGATATATTAGTGATAAAATATGATCAATTTCATCAACACTGTCAGTAATACTTATATTTGGAGGTTTATAGAAAACACCTATAATAGCTACACAGTGATTCAATTTGACTTTAAGTAATAAGTTTTCTAATGAATTATTATTTTGCTGGACGATACACAAGACTTCACATGAAAGCGATATTTTGATATAAGCTCCAACTCCACCACCCCTGCCATCCCGTTCTTTATGGAAAAAGTGGTAACCAGTGATGTTGAAATAATTGAAATCACTATTCTTGTTTAACCATGTCTCAGTTAGCAATACAACATCAAAGTCATTCTCCAAAACTATATCCCTAAATTCATTAAAACCTGTAAATATCGAACGAATGTTTAAATGAGCAATTTTCATAGTAGCGGTTATATTAAGACAAAAAAAGTGTAATAGTTAAACAATACTAATGATATTCTCAAATGTATCTGTGCGCAAAAAAGATAAAGCAAAAAAAAATTAAATACACAGAAACCTAAAAAAAAGTATTTGTACAAATCTGGATTTACCTGTTAAGTGTATTCAAGCATATACAACAGGCAAATAAAACCAAATTTATTCTTCCAGGCTCCTGGAGTAAAAAAAATGCAAAAAGAAAGAGTAGTATACCTAACCTAACGCATACAAAAAAAAGTGCGACCAACTAATTGATGGTGCAATGTCACAGAGCTCCCAAACAATAAATAATGCTATATCAACCATATTAGACATAAGGTATGAGAATATATAAATCAAGTTAGTGATTAGCATAATAAAAAATAAATACTTATGGTGAATGGTAGAAAAAAATCACAAATTTGTAAAAGCCTGATAGGTGTCAATAAAAACTAGCAAGAAGTTATAATTTATCCAAATCCTGTTTATTATTGATTTTCAGTCTTTTATTGTCCTTAAGAACAAATATACCTCCCATGTAGGTCCACACACTTCTGAATGAAGCTTTCTCCATGGCACATTCCAACAGCTTCAGACGATTATCTGTAAGGTCCTCTTTGACTACGATACCCGTGCCCTTTAACATTTTCTTCTGGTTATATATACTCATTTTCACCGACAAATTAGATAATTTCAGCAAAATCCCTCTCGGCTTACTATTATTTTGTCTTCCTATTCTCTTACAGAACAAAATATCTTCCTTCCTCAATGTGGTTCCTAACTTGCTGTTAAAAAGGCTTATTACTTTATCATTTAAATTTTCTCCTTCTCTCTCCTCCAGTTTGAAAATTCTTAAATTATTAAGCCTAGTTTCTTGCTCCATATCATCAATCTTTTTCATCAGCAAATCATTTTCTGATTTCAACATCGCAGTTTCATCTTTCACGTCAGCTAGTATATTATTATTAGACAAATTTATTTCTTTAACTTTTTGCTCGAGGCTGGATATTCTTTCCTCTAGAGTTTTTATCACACTGTCCGTAACTTTTTGTGCGATACGTTGAAAGAAATCGTCTTCCTTTAATATCGAGGCAATGCATGTACTTACGGAATTTTTGATTTCATCCCGTAACTCTCTTGTGATAACCATATCGATGATGAAATTACTCACACAGGAAGTACTATACACTATACACAAACTGTGAAAGTTTCGATCAAATAACTTGTAATTTAACCACTTATTTTAGATGTTTAAGTGGGAGCTCACAACAAACGTGTTCACTCTATGCCATACATTTATATCCAGGCTGAAAGTTCACCGGTAAGGCCCGCTGAGAGGGAAATCGACCAAGTCGTCTCACCTGGGGATTTCAGAGTCCGAAGGGCCTTGCATAACAACGGAAGGTCCTTGAAGCTGGCAGATTTGAAGAGAGAGGATGAGGTTGTGGGTGAACGTCTATCGGAGGCCTCTGACATTTGGAGCATCAATTGCGAAATTTACGCTGCGGCTCTGAGGCTAGCTAGACAGGGGAGAGTGAGAGACTCTCCTGTTGAGAGAGCACAGAGACGGGTGCGCCAAATGGAAGCGAAAATCCAGTTGGCTCGCCAGGAAGCATCCCGTATCCAGTGTGTGATGGAATATAGAGCGGCTGGGAAGCCTTTTACGCGCCAAGTGCGCCAGATAGCCTACGGGTTGAGGCGCGACCATCATACACTCAGTCAAGCGGTACTGGTTGTTGTCAAGCAACACTGTCTTGACAGGATACGGATGCTAATCGTTGCTAAGCGATCGTTGGTGGCGCGGGCGAGAGGTCTGGAGCAGAACAGAATATTCTACGAAAGACCTTCTCGCCTTTTCCAACAGCCGCCTCCAGCCATAGAGCAGCCGCCAACTGCTGATCGCGTGGAGGCCTTTTGGAGGGACATTTACGAACAACCCAAACCTCTTTCAGCAGACACTCCGGCTTGGCGCAGTTCGAGTTCGTTTGTAGGAGGACTCCTAACTTGAATGTACTGCGTCACCCGATAAACACGGAAGAAATTCTTGACGCCTTACGAGGCGCAAAGAATTTCGCAGCTCCTGGCCCGGATGGCATAAACACCTACTGGTGGAAAAATCCCCCAGTTGCCACCGGCATTTAGCTAGAGTTTTTAACTCGTGGCTAAATCAGGAGCAGCCAATTCCGGCTTGGTTTGTCGAGGGTCGAACCGTGCTTCTCCCGAAGACCGGAGATTTATCTGATCTCAAAAACTACAGGCCAATAACATGTCTGAAGGCGTGTTACAAGCTCTTCACCAGAATCTTGTACATGCGTATCCTTCAAGCTGTGAATCCTGTATTTCTCGACGTGTATGAACAGAGAGGGTCAAAGAAAGGTGTAGCTGGCTGCAAGGAGAACCTGTTGATTGATCGATGTGTCACGCAGGACTCCGTGCAGTACAAGCGAAACCTTTCTATGGCCTGGATTGACTATCGCAAGGCATTCGACAGCACGTCTCATGAGCTTATTGTGCGTCTGTTGGTGGATAATCAGATAGTGGGATGCATCAAACAACTGATGCCACTCTGGAAGACCCGGTTCACTATAACATCAGGTGAAACTCGGGTTCAGACAGAGTTGGTGTCATTGAAAAGAGGTGTCTTCCAAGGAGACTCCTTGAGTCCCTTGCTCTTTTGCATCTCACTTTTGCCTCTGTCCATAGCGCTGAGAAATACTGAAGGATACAGCTGTGGCACGCCCAATAACCGGAGGCACAAGGTCACCCATCTGTTTTATATGGATGACCTAAAACTTTATGCCTCCGGCCAACGCGAACTACAACAATCGCTGAGGGTGGTGCAGGAGTACAGTCATGCTATCGGAATGGAGTTCGGGATAGACAAATGTGCATTGGTTCATCTCAAGAAAGGACGAAGCGGAGATAGTGGAGATGAGGAAACAGCTCGTTGATGGGAGCATCTTGCGACAACTGCATGCCGGAGATACCTATACCTACCTTGGAGTGGCGCAGCGTCATGTCCAAGAGGCAGAATTGGTCAAAGAGTATCTCCGCCGCAAGTATTTGCACCGACTCCGGCAGATCTGGTCATCAGAACTGTCCGGCAAGAACAAAGTCGGTCCCACAAACATGCTTACGGTCCCATTGTTATTATACAACTTTGGTGCTATACACTGGAAAGTGAACGAGCTGAAGGAAATCGACACGAAGACCCGCAAAAGGATGAATATGGAGAGAAGCCTGCATCCTAAGTCCTCTGTCCCCCGAATATACCTCCCGCGACACCTGGGAGGGCGTGGACTATTGAGTTTGGAGCGTCTGCACAACAGGGTAGTATTGGCCACTGCCTGCTATGTAACGAACAGCACCGATCCCCTGATCCGCTTTGTGCGAGAGCACGAGAATGCGGGTAAAGGAGCCTTTCTTTTTAGCGCAGCGAAATGAGCAGCCGAGGAGCTCAGCCTCACACTCGACTTCAAGCGGAGGTATCAGCAGTCCATTACGGAACTTGCTCCCGCAGAATTAAAATCCCACCTTAAAACTGCCGAAGTCGACTTCCTTTTAAGACTTCATGAAGATAAGCCAATGCATGGAATCTTCTACAAACATCTGGAAGAGCATGGCTTGTCTGAGCAGTTGACCTTCTCTTTCCTAAGGTCTAATGGGTTGAAGTCGGAGACTGAGGGCTTTATAATGGCTTGCCAAGACGGTGTCTTCAACACCTTGGTGTACCGTGAAAGGGTTATGGGTGTAGATGTACCCGACACCCTTTGTAGAGCTTGCCGACAGGCGCCAGAGACGCTTATGCATCTCTTGTCGGCGTGTAAGACGTACGCTGGGACCGCTTACGTCCATCGGCACAACGCGGCTCTACGAGTGCTCTACTATTATTTGAGGCACTCATACGGTATCGATGAGACACCGGTGCTGCCATACGCTCCAGGGGATATAGAGGATATAGAGTCCGTTGTGGAGAACGAGAGATGCCGGATTTACTGGAACTACTCGTTCCCCACGCTCGAGCTTGTACAGGCAAACAAGCCCGACATAGTCCTTCTCGACCACCAACAGAAGACGATGCTCGTTATTGAGTTTTTGGCGCCTGCCGAGGTGAACATCGTCTCTAAGGAGGAGGAAAAGCGGACCAAATATCAGAAGTTGCTCGGGCAACTTCGCAGGCTCTGGCCAGACTACACTGTAAGTCTGCTGGTTATGGTCATTGGATCCCTAGGTGGAATGAGGAATACGCTGCTCTCTGCACTGCGCAAAATACCGGTGAGCCGCGCGGCGGCACACATCTTAGCCGCCAGAATGCAGAAGGCAGTCATCCTTGGGTCCCTTCGTCTACTTAGGGCGCACGATTCGCGGACCCAGCGATTGCTCACCTCACGGTGTGAGGAGTAGTCATTGGGTAATGGAACAGCAGCCCGGTGTGTCGGAGCCCGGGCTGCACTTTTTTGTTTTAAACATAATAATAAAAATAACTCTGCGGTCAAAGTCATCCACCAGGCATTAGCCACAACAAACAAACTGATAGAAAACACAGATCCGTATTACAATTACACTCCGACATCAGTACTCGAAAACGAACAACACAAACTATACCGGGACGTTGAAATACATACAGACAAGACTATCTCAGCCAATAGACCAGATATAGTTTTCCAATCAAAGGCCGACAAAATTACCTATTTGATAGATATTGGCATTCCCAATGATGTGAATATCCAAAACACCTACGCTAGGAAGATATCTAAATACACGGACCTTGCCATAGAAATAAAAAGACTTTGGAAACAACAAAACAGAGTCACAATTGCCCCCTCATTATGTCTGTCTCAGGCCTTACACCAAACATGTTTACACAACACCTTCAACAGTTGGGCCTGGACGAAAAGTTACACAAAGTATTCCAAAAGTCTGTAATCCTGAAGACCTGTAATATTGTGCGATCCTTCCTAAATTCCGATCAATAATAGTCCGGGTGTTGACTTGGCACAGCCCGTCAACACTTGTTGTTACCGCAATTATGCGAGAGGAACTTAGAAAGTCAGATAATAATAATAATAATAAATATTTTATTTTTTCAAATCTATGCCACAACATAGTCTGATAAATACGTGTAGAAAATTTGAGAATTTGCGAGAAGAAATTCGTTGTGGCAAGCTTCTGGCTAATATCTAATGATGGGAGTGATAGGATATACCAATGGGAGTGGAGGCACTGCAGCCGATACTGGTAATGAAGAACAGTTGGATTATGAAATTAATGTGATGTATTTGTTATAATTATGATGCCAATACGCTCACACAAGGTGATACCTTCGAGGGTGGCAATGTTTGTAATAGGTATTACAAATAAATGAAAATGAAAATATGTACAGACCATACAGTGTTAATATCCCTTCTGATCTAAACAAGTTTCTGCATGTTTCATTATATTTGAGGTCATACATTAATCTCAATGCCCGTTTTTGGATCACAAAAATGTCCTGACTATTACTATATGAACCCCAAAATATTAGACCATATTTCATGACAGATTAAAAATTGGCATGGTATACTATTTTCAATGTTTTCTTATTCATATACCTCCCAATAACGCGTAATCCATAGCATATTGAATTCAATTTATTTGCAACGCTTTCAATATGTACTGTCCAATCTAAAGATTCATTCAGATGAATACCCAAGAACTTTGTGGTATTTGATATATTCATTTGATTATTATCAAGCTGTATATATTTAGGTTTCTGTATGCCAGATTGTTTTGTTCTGAACAGTATGATATCAGTTTTATTTTTGTTAATTATTAATTTGTTCTGTAAGCAGCAATCATTGACTTGACTAAAATATTCATTAACATTGTCTGATAGTGCTGAGAGTTGCTTATTTCCTATAATTAAATTTGTGTCATCAGCATAACTGATTATCTCAAAATGTGGGCTATCATCTAAAGAGTACAGGTCATTAATATAAATCAGGAATAGTACTGGGCCAAGAATACTGCCTTGAGCTATACCTACACTATTTACTACTATACTAGAACTAAATGTTCTCCCATTTTTACAAATATCTACTTTCTGCTGCCTATCACTAATGTAGGTAGATATGCAGTTCAATGATTTACCTCCAACACCATATAACTGGAGTTTTTGTAGTAAAATATTTCTATCGAGGCAATCATATGCGCGGGATAGGTCTAGGAACATTCCTAATGTACTTATACCATTTTCTAAATTATGTAGAATTATTTGAATGAAATCAAAAATCGCTGTTTGTGTGGATCTACCTTTGAGATAACCATGTTGATTTTTTGCTAGGATGTTGTTCTCTGTGAAGAAGTTTAATAATTGTTTTAACATCGCTAACTCATAGAGTTAAAATATGAATGGGCCGGTAATTTTCTATTAATGTTATGTGGCCTTTTTTATATACTGGTTTTATGATAGCAATTTTAAGTCGGTCTGGAAAGATCCCCTGTTCAAACGAATTATTAATTAAATTGCCAATTAAGTCTGAGAATATTGCAGCATTCAAGGTAGTCGTTCCTAGATCCGATGCAGCAAAAGTTAACGACTCCAGTGTTTGGCCAAAAAATACTATCATCAGGCCCTATGACAGAAATAGAGTCGTAAATTTTCGAAAACGCTCCCAATAATATGAAATATTGCGAAGACTGGCACCAATGAAATCCTACAAAATATCATTCAACCATCAGAAGATTCAACATCTTGTCATGGGTTGAGAGTTTTGCATTATAATGTTAGATCCATAAGAAATAAGATAAATGAATTTGAGGCTGCTTTGGTTGATGGCAATTTTGATATTATCGGGCTAACTGAACTCTGGATGAGGAAGGAGGAACTGGATTCTTTTAACATCCCAGACTATGAGGTCGCTACATTCTCCGCAAGAAAGGACATTAGAGGTGGTGGATCGCTTATTCTAGTAAAGAAAAATATAATGTATAATCAGAATGTTCTATTTCCAGTTGTCAATATTGATAAATCCATTGAAATGTGTTCTGTCTTTTTAAAGTCGTTCAATATTCATATCATTGTTGTTTATAGGTCACCCTCTGGGGATTTTGGCACATTCATGAAAGTCTTGGAAAACAATCTAGAGCAAATAGGCTCTCGAAAGTATTGTATACTTATGGGCGACTTTAACGTATCTTTTGAAACTGAACATCAGAAAGCAGATAATGAAGCTACTGCTTTATGTGACCTTTTAGCAGGGTTTGGCTTCCAGGCAACAATAGCTGTAAGTACTAGACTTAACTACTGTCTGGATGACATCTTCTTAAATTTCAATTTTGGTAATGTATGCTCAGACACTGTCGATTTTGGTTTATCTGACCATCAAGGACAAGTTCTTTCTCTAAATTTGCATCAGGCAACTACCTGTTCTAATTTATTAAGCCGCTCTCTAAGACCAATAACAAACAAAAATCTTGTGACATTCTATAATACAATTGAGTCCTGTTCTTGGGATTTTTTAAATGATGATTCTTCAGTTGAGGCTAAGGCTGAGACTTTTACCAAGATTTTAAGCGATGCTTACTTACATTCTTTCCCGGAAAAGAAGTATCAAGTTAGAAACAACGCACCTTATAGGGTATCGTGGCTTAACGATGAGCTGAGGTGTATGAGGGATAACCTACTATTTTTAAACAATATCTGTAAGCAATTTGATTCACCTTGTAACAGAAACGAATATAACAAATTCAAAAAACTTTACAATAAAGCATTAAAAAAAGCGAAAAAAGTTGCAAATGATAAACTGATATCGACTTCCAAAAATTCTGTTAAAGCCATATGGGATATTATCAACAGCAAGCGAGGCAACTTTGAATATAACATCAATACTACTAATATAAATCCTGAATATTTTAACATATTCTTTACAAGCATAGCATAGCAGACTGACCCTATGGAGTATATGGAGAACCTGGAACTTTCAACAAGTAGTATCTTTAGATTCGAGGAGGTCTCATTCAACTTCGTTAGAGATATTATTGACGAGCTGTAAAATAAAAACAGGTCAGATGTGTTTGGGCTTTCTGTTCGCTTAATTAGGTCTGTCAAAAACCTTATCATTTCACCCTTAACTAAACTAATAAAAATATGTTTCGCCGAATCCACTTTTCCTAAAGTATTCAAGAAAGCACTTGTAACACCAGTTTTTAAATCCGGAGATAGAGACGATGTGTGCAATTATAGGCCAATATCTCTTTTGCCAGTTGTATCGAAGATAGTAGAGAAATCTATGGCAATTTTGATAACAAGGCACTTCGAATCTAATAACCTTTTTTCTGACCATCAGTTTGGGTTTCGTGAGGGCAAAGGTACCATGCTGGCTGTTCTCGATCTTCTTTCAGATGTCATGGACTCTTTTGAAGATCGGGAATATACCCTAGCAGTGTTCTTCGACCCAAGTAAGGCTTTTGACTGTGTAAAGCATGACTTTTTACTCAACAAGCTGAAATATTATAATTTCAGTGATAATAGCGTATCACTTATACAGTCTTATTTAAGTGGTCGCTTTCAATATGTTCGGATTGGAGGAGTATCTTCAACAGAGAGGGCAGTAACTGTTGGTGTGCCTCAAGGCTCTATTTTGGGACCACTTCTGTTCCTTATATTTTTCAATGATTTACCACTCCAGTATAATTTCCCAAAATACACCATCTTTGCTGATGATACTTCTCTAACTGTGAGGGGGAGGGACTTATGTGCTGTTGAGATGATGGTGGTTGAGACTCAGTCGAAAGTCGAAATCTGGTTTAATGCCAACAAACTGAAGCTCAACAATAACAAAACTCATAAGATGCTGTCATCGCTAAGAGATATGAGCGAAGTCCCCAACCCTGTGAGCGTCAAGTTTGGGGCTACATTTGGATCCCAAACTGAAATGGGACATTCATGTTGATGCCGTGTCAAGTAGACTCAGAAGCTGTGTCTTCTTGTTGCGGAATCTATATGATTGTGTCTCTATTGAGACTATACCTTCTGCCTACTACGCACTTTTCCACTCGGTTATGTCATACGGGATAATGTTGTGGGGCAGTGCGGTGTCGGCGGATAGAGTATTTGGACTTCAAAGGAAGGCAATCAGTGTAATAACGGGTCTCAAATATAGAGATGACTGTAGATCATCATTTAAACAAACAGGCATATTGACTTTTCCATCGGTTTTTATTCTGGAGAGTGTTACATACGTCAAAAAGTTTGAGAACGCTTTTAAAAAGCATGGCGAACTGAGCAATTACAATACCAGACAGCGAGGTAAGCTAGTGCCATCACATTGTAGACTTTGTAGGTACCAAAATCGGCCAGAGTTTTTAGCCGTAAAATTATTCAATAAGCTTCCAGTCGAGATTCGATTGCTACATGTGGAAGAATTTAGAAAAAAAGTTGAACAAATTTTAACTAGCAAGGTCTTTTATAGTGTAGCTGAATTTCTAGCAGACTGAGGTTATTGTACCTGTGATCTTCGATTTTAAATTGCATGTATTTTTATATTTTTATGTGTGTTTGTTTTCAACTATATGTTTGTATGTAATATTTAATATTCCATTTTGGATTTTACAATTCTGCACTGCTTGCTCAGCAGTGCTTACATGTTTTTTAGTTGACTTGTGTATTGTGTGTAAAACATGAATAAAGTATGAGAGAGTGAGAGAGAGAGTAAATAACTGAGTACTTTTTTGATACAATCTATTGATTTTTTAACTATACTTGTTGGAATTCCATCTGTGCCCGCCGTATGTTTATTTTTTATTTCTTTTCCTAATTCACAAACTTCTTCAGGTGTTGTTGGATGTAAAATCATTGGCTGTGTGTTTTGCTTAATATTACACTGAACATTTTTCTTTTCCAACTGTTTTAACATGTTTGGAACAACTGAGAGGATATAAGCATTATATATATCAGGCAATTTTTCAATGTCTTCTGTTAAGCCTAAATTGTATTCGTTTTTTGCAGTTTTACCTGTTATTTCTCTACAAATCGCCCACATGCATTTGTTCTTGTTATCAGAGTTCATCATTCGGTTCTCATATTTAATTGAGCGACTTTTCTTAAGCAGATTGTCATATTCTTTTTTAGTCGTTGAATATTCATCTTTATATCTTTGATCATGATCTGAGAGAATTAATAAAATAGAAGCTTAGAATAAGCGGATTACTGATTGAGAGAGAGAATTGGAAATGAAGTCTGCAAAACTGTCCGCAATATCTTGAGGGTTGCTCAATACAGCATCATTATAAGTCATATGCTTAGGTACTGAGCTTTGTCCTTTTTTACCATTGACAAAATGCCAAAACTTGGTTGAGTCACGTTTGACATTGTTTTCAATAGTACAAATGTAATTTTTGATATGCCACGTCTACTGATCGTTTTATTTCCTGTCTTAATTTCTTCTATCGCTCCACTGTTTCATTATGATGATTATGTTTTAAGGCACGAAATAAAATTTCCTTTTGTCGAATGTTATGGATAATTGGTTTATTGAACCATGGCGGAAAGTGTCGAAAGTGTCATTATGGTCACGTCATATCTTAGTAAGCTTTGTCATGACCACACGTGCGCATTTTGAATGCGCCGTCGAATCTCATTTTCACAGCTACCCGAATTGTCGATCAAAGAACCGAGGTACACAACTACTAGTATCAATAGTGAAATACAAAATATTGCTACCTCGAAAGCTACGCTTTCTATGAGGTATAGGCTGTTAAGAAATGTACACCATCATTTAATGGTGGTATCCGCTGCAGTCCTAATACCCAGTGGCCTACAAATAAAACTCCTACAGCGCTATGAACGGATGACATTGATGCATGTCATAGTTGGACCTCCCAAAAATATGTATAAAAACATCCGTTTTAAACAATATGGACAATTTTTAACGTCACTTAAGGAAAATCGAGCTTTATGCTCATAGATCTGATAAACTGCCCAGCAGAAACGGTTGACAGTCCCGACCGCTTTCATCACGATTCTTTTTTTTTAATTGTAAAAAAATCGGTGCGCGCAAAACGCCTGCAGATTTCGGATGGCGATTTTTTTGAGCATTAGTTGGTAGGTGTACTAAAATGCTACCTCATTTTCATTCTTCAATTTGCTTTTTGAATCGTTACTATAAGTTTAAAAGTAACGTCAGAAGCTTCTAAATGTGAAATTGATTTTTATGGCAACCCCTGGACCTTTTGACCTTACCTTTGGACTTTTGTACTGGAGAAACGGAACATGCGGCCACGCCTCCTCGAAGACACGGGAATATGTATTTTCTTTGATTCTGAATTTCGCGCGCTACACCCTAGACCCTTAACAAGTCTTAGGTTGGACGTTGCATCACGACAGTGCTCCGGCTCACAGATCAGTGATTTTTCAACGAACAATTGTAGAAATAGTAGTAAATTGAGTCGAATTTAGAGCTCAGCATCACTGTGATACGTATACTTAACAGGTTATCAAAAAATGGTTTACGCCTCCTGGTGATAGATGAGGTGCAACTTAGCCCTTCCAGAGACTTGTCTCTAGAAAGGAGCGAGCTCGTTCGAAATGGAGAACATAATGGAGAAGAAAGAGTTACACTGAATAAGAAAAGTGGGAAAAACTATAGCCCAAGGCCCTAAACCAGATATCTGATTCCAAACGTGAAGGGGGGGAATGATGTGTGATCACTGAAGGTGGACTCGTACACGACAAAATCCCTTACACGAAACAGGTGCTTTGAAAACTATCTAAGGAGAATAGAGAACTGCGTATACTGTTGCAGAATGGATTTTCTATACCAGTGTAGTAGAAGGATTGACTGCCAAATAAAACGGAGGTTTACCTTAGGTGGGAGTCTCACATCTTTCAATTTTTCAAATCATGTTAATAATGAAAAATTGATGAAAACGGGCCAATCAAAAAAGCCAGCATTATGCTTTTGTATCGTAGAACGTTGTTCAAAAGGCAAATGTCGTTGGTTATATTTGAATCATCACGCTAACCACCATGACGAAGTACCATCGTACATAGCTTACAACTTATGACTGAGAGTTTCAGTAAGGATGTTGAATTTTTGGAAAGTCTCATACTTCGGAATTCAAAGACCATTGGGGTTTCTTGCCTTATTGCAATATACGGAAAATTACTGCTTCTACCAATATCTACCTGTAAGCGCGAGACCACATTTTCGACGTCATAGGAATCAAGGAAATTAACTATTTGTATTTGATTAGCAAATGCAGGAATCTTTGAAGACAAAGGTAAGGCTAGATGTGCAGCGCACCGCATAATCTCCTAGTAATAACTCATTCTTCACAATATGTATAAGAATACTTTGGATACACCCTATATAAACAATTCGACACAGCGAGCTCCAAGCGTCCACTCCAACCCCATCTTGAGCTCATCAGTCTGTCACTGCAACACGCAGCTGCCCATTGACCCGCTTCGTGTCTATCTCGGGAAACAATAAACGTCAAGGAGGATCGATTCTATGCAGTAAGATTGCATGCACGGCCCGATAAATATCTTGAATGTTCGGTAACTCTACGAATATTGTTTTGAAAAGAGCTTTTCATTAAAAAAAAAAGAAATGTTGATTTTTCTTTCAGTACATTATAAAAATAATTATAACAAATCATCAATGCGTGAGTGACTCGGCATAAGAACTTAACTAGCAACTATTGTGGTGACAAATACGAAACGATCTCTACACTCTAACTAGTAGTGGCGATTTCTAAATTTTCGACGTATTTCTTTCTTGAACGATCGATTTCTGTTTGTTGTAGTCGAAGGCTGTTCGCCAGACATATTTTCAATAAACGCCGGCGTTCCTCAGGAATCTGTCCTATCCCCTACACTGTTTATGCTGTAAATCAACGAGCTGCTGGAAATCACATCCAATCCAATCTACAGCCTCGCAGACGACAGTACATTAATATCATCCCAGGAGACGGTACGTCGGCGACGGCAACATGCCTCGCAGATCAACGCAGATATCACAACAATTGTCAAATGGGAATTAGTAAATAGAGTACAGTTTAGCGTACAGAAAACTCAGGCAACAGCAGTGACAAAGAAGTTTCACGTTGGCTTACCAACTGTGGAAATGGAGACTTACCCAATAGTCGAGTCACCTTCCGTCAAGCTTTTGGGAATCAACACCAACAATAACATGTCCTGGCATGACTACGTCGTCCGCATTGCTAAAACGGCATCCCAGAAGGTTGGAGTTTTGTTCCGCTGTTTTTTAATTCGAGTTCCGCTGTAAGAAGCTGTATACACCAGAGCATCTACTGCTTCTCTACAAGACATAGATCCGACCATCGTTAAAGTATTGCTCCCATGAGTGGGGATGCGCTCCAAAGCACTTTGTAAAGCTTCTGGACATTATCCAGAAGAGAGCAATTGGACTAATCGATACGCCTAACCTCACAAAGGACCTCCACAGCATGGAACATCGAAGAAGGGTAGCTGAACTGACCCTGTTTTATAGATTCTATCACGGGTGAGTTCTCCCAGATAATAACACCAGGAGCCGTCCGAACGAGCGACACTAGAGAGGCTCTGCGAGCTCATCCTTACCAGGTCGAGGTTCCTACCCCCGAACCAGTCTCATCCAGTATTCCTCCTTTTGGAGAACTTCAACGTTGTGGAATGAGCAAGTGGGGAATTTGTTTCCCGACGGCTACAACCTGCAGTGTTTCAAATCTAACGTGCACCGATACTTATATCCTCTCGCAGCGCTTCTACAGCGCCATACGCTTTCAGTCTTTGCGGGTGGCTGACCATGAAAAAAATGAAAATATAAAACTAGTTATCCGAAAATCTTGTTGAGGCTGCAGTTGCACTCTGTACGTAATAAGAGTTTTCGGTTTCCCCAGTTATTTCTTAGATACTGGATACCAGTACTTATCTCTTGGAAACGCATACGATTAAACAGATGCTATAATAACTGTAAATATCTCTATGAATCCTCAAACGCTAATTCGAACGGTGTTGATATTTATCTCGCCTGTGGCTCGTGTTGCAATCTTCAACTGCGTGAGTTATTACAGTCATTACCGCTCATTGAACAATACAAGGTGGCTAACATTGAGTGGACGGAAGATTGTAAGCTTACTAAAACGTATTTCAAAAATATGTCATGGTAGGGGGCCTTAAGGGCTATACCGTTAAAATATTTTCACTTAGATTTTGACGTTCATACAGGGTGATTCGTATTGTCACGACGGCCGCTTTCTCTGTACTCCAGGGAGTCAAACTGGACGTAACTTTCACCGTTTTACTTCACAACACAATACAATATCTCTTAACCTTATCTCAGCTAAAACTCAACTCAACTACTCCTGCCACGCTACCCGTGGTGCCTTGTAGATATACACTTCATCGAACCATCTTGAGGATTCGAGACATCCAGAGACATTCTAGAATGCCCATCCATCATTCCCGAAAACTCTAGACCTTAGACAAGGATCTAAGCTCTAGACGATTCGATGACATTTACACGTCAAAGATCTAAACTAACACTTTGACTCTACATCATGCATGACAACTAATACACAATACACGAATACCATAATATACAGTATGTTACAATACATAACTTACATTTTTCCTTTATAATATACATTCTTTCCATATAATATTGCATATTTTCACTTTGTACGTAATAAGAGTTCTCTGTTTTCACAAACAGTTATTTCTTAAAAGTATTTTCATACATATGAACTTCTCTAACACTAAGCTCCTATTATAATGCGTTTAATTTCTCATTGACCATAGTATTTCTCTCTTTTCAGTGTTAAAAAACAACGCGCCGTCTCTGCCGTTGCCATTGAAGTTGTTAGTAAGGTATTCAGCAATACTTTCGTTTCAAAACAAAACTCCAAAGGAGAGATAAAACAAACAAGAGTTAAAGAAACTTAATCGCTCCAATCAAATGCCGGAAGTCCAGTCGAGAGTTAAACTCTGGTTCTGTTTTTAAACGGCATTTGCATCGAAATGGATAAACTCTGCATACCGCATTCAAATTGATGGCAGTAAAATCCTTCCAAATGATTATGTTACAGTTAAAAAAATAGCGAAGCACCGTCCACGATGCTCTCGAGCGGTCACCCATTCAAGTACTAATCGTACTCGGCACTGCTTAGCTTCACAGATCACCGGCGGAACTCGCTTTTGCTAAGGCACAATTATTATTCTATGAAGAAATTTGAATTTTTTAAACCCCTGCCTGTGGCTCTTGCTGCAAGTTTCAATACCAGGACTTATTTCTTGGAAATGCATAGGATTAAATAGATGCTATAAGAACTGAAATGCCGCTACGAAACCTCAAACGCTAATTCGAACGGTGGCAGTATTTATATTAGTGACGTAAGTGAGGTTAAGTTGTCAATGTTGTGTAATTATTGTGTATTTGAATCGTATATTCATAGCTTAGGTAAAGTATAGTGTTCAACTCGCGGTAATGACTCACTTGTTGATTTACAGCACTTACCTGTGGCTTGTGCTGCAAACCTCAACTGCGCGACATATTACAGTGATTACCGCCGATTGGACAATATACTATTATCGTACAGCGTGACAATAAGGGTACCATGGTAAAAAATTAACAACCATGAAGGAGAAAATGAGTGCCAACGAATTTATCCCATGTAGCTTGGGAATCCATCTCCGGACCTCGATACGTTTTCCAGCAGTAGTGGTAAAAGTATCAAATTACATTTAAAAAGTGGCAATTATAAATGCAAACTATCAGTTGCAGTATTACATCTGACAGTTAGAATCTATAATTAACAGTTTAGGGCAAGTTATCCAAATGATGGTTTAATTTAAGCTTTATCAAACCTAAGCTTAGCTAAACTTATACTTAAACTTGACATATTGTAGGTACAATGGTAGCGTAAGTTTGGCTAAACTTGGTTAATAATAAAATTCACTACGGTTGGTACTAATGAAGCAATGCGTACCGTCATAGTAAAAAAAATAACTTTTTTGGTTTGTCACTTTTGACGGTTTATGTCAAATTCGGACAACGGCCCTTTCTGTTTCTGTTTTTTTATTTGCTTTCTTTGTTAAATTAGACACAATTCTTCCATAATCTGATTAAGTGACAGGAAATTTGAAACTTTCTTTTGCTTGACACATCATACCATTTGCATTTGAACCACAGTTAAGCTCTAGTTAAGCTACCTGATTCATCGGTTTACGCTAAGCTCGTGTTAAGCTTGAGTGCGGTGCTAAGCCAGCATTGTACAACGGACGGTTTGCCACTTCCATGGTTTAATTACATTAAGCCAAAGCTTAAGCTTGCATTGTGCAATCGGCCCTTAGAAGTGTATGTTAATTATTTGAGAGCTTCACAATGCCTATGAAGAGCCAAAGAAAAACCTGATAAACTTCGCTCAGTTTGCCAAAAGGATTACTGGAGGAAGCTATGCGACACCCGACAAAAATACATCTGGGGCGAGTGCTACCGCATAGTCAGCAAGCAGTTGCTAGGGGCCACACCAGCATACGCATTGTACGACGACAGGAAAGTGGAGATAGTGCGTGAACTGTTTCCAACCAGACGGCACAGGTGGGAGAAAGAAAGCCAAGATAAACGTCAGCTTGTTTACCTTGGGTGCACTGAAATATGCAGCAAGTCGCCTGAAAGCAGGAAAGGCCTCTGGTCCGGATAATATACCGCCGGACGTGATAAAAGCAACAGTCGCCTCCCCTATGTTTTCCTGCTAAATATTTTAACCCTTAACCCGAAACATTGGTCCATGAGACCCTTATCAAAATTGGTTTGCTCACTCTGGAAAAATTGTAATTCCGAGCGACTTGCCGATGCAGATACCTTCCTGGCATGAAGGAAAGACTATGCTCAGATGAGTCTGGCCTTGATATGCTACGCGAGCGAAGCCTAGTGCCGTTGAACTTAAAATTTTGCAGGTCTCACAGGCCAAACCAAACAAAGACTGAGTACCAATATTTCTCAAGAAATGAAAACGAGCACAGAAAACTGCTTCAGCAAAGAAGTAGCAACTCAAACTCTAGGTTGTGTTGCAATACCAAATGACATATTGCCTAAAAGAAAACTCTGAAGCATCTGTCCATCTGCGAAGATGAGGAAGACTAATTACGGTTGTGTTCAGTGCTCCAAACCAATTTGCCAAGAACGTACCCAAAAAATCTGTTACGGTTATAAAAATACAGGGAAAGTAACCGCCCCACTGGGATCGTCTGACCATCTCCACCATACAAAGCTTCGCCGGGTCTGGCTTTACGGAGCAGCAAAGTGGGACGACCTAAGGGAATACTACCAGTCCTTTCCCTGGAACGACGTCTGCTTCAAGTCACGAGACCCATCAGCTTGCGCCCAAGAAATAACAGAGGTATTAATATCCGGCATGGAAACCTATATTCCTCATGTCGTCAAGCATTTCTCCAAAAACAAGCCATGGTTCAATCAGCATTGTAGAGATGCAGTTACCTCTAAAAACCAACATTGCAAAGAATGGAACAAAAATCCAAATGCCGAGAGCCACCGCAGTTTTATCGACGCCAGAAATCACTGTAAATACATGATTGACAGCAGCAAGGAGGAACACAACCAAAAAATTAAGAACAAGCTCCTCTCATGTGCTAGTTCGTCCAGAACATTCTGGTCTGTAGCTAAGCCTGTTAGTCAGAACTTATTCGTCAATATCACTTTTGACCAGAGAGGACAAGTCCATCGCTTCTACTACTAAAGAAAAAGCAGACATCTTGGGGAAGCTCTTCGCAGCCAATTCTACTGTAAACTTTCAAGGAAGTACTCCGACCGCTACCATAAGCGTGAACTCGAGAATGGAGAGGTCAAATTTAAACATCGAGATGCAAAAAGCATCCTCCAAACACTGAACACAAATAAAGCTACTGATCCTGACCAAATTCCAGCCATTGTCCTTAAACGCCGTGCCGCTGAGCTTGCGCCTATTCTTTGCAAGCTCTTCAAACTTTCGTATCAACAAGGCGTGTTTCCCGCTTCGTGGAAGATTGGCTGCGTACAACCCATCCCTAAGAAAGGCAAAAGCTGATCTCACCAATTATGGATCTGTGGCTCTTCTCAGCATCATGTCCAAGGTTATGGAGACTGTCATTAACACACAGCTCCTGAAATACCTGGACAACAGTAACATCATAAATGATCGCCAGTATGGCTTCCGTAAGCACAGGTCTACAGGTGACCTCCTTGCCTACGTCACTCACTTGTGGAACAGAGCAATAGACAATAATGGCGAATCCCGTGTTGTTGCACTTGACATATCGAAAGCTTTCGACAGAGTATGCCATGAGGGACCTCTGGTCTAGCTTGCTGCTTATGGACTACCACCTGGCCTGCGCCAGTGGCTGAATAGCCTTTTGAACGACAGATCTCTGTTTGTTGTAGTCAAGGGCTGTTCATCAGACGTATTTTCAATAAACGCCGGTGTTCCTCAGGGATCTGTCCTATCCCCTACACTGTTTCTGCTGTACATCAACGAGCAGCTGGAAATAACATCCAATCCAATCTACAGCTTCGCAGATGACAGTACATTAGTGTCGTGCATGGAACCAGGCAAGCCACTATCATCCCAGGAGACGGGACGTCGGCGACAGCAGCATGCCTCACAGATCAGCGCAGATATCAAACCAATTGTCGAGTGAGGATTAGCAAATAAAGTAAAGTTTAACGTAAGAAAAACTCAGGACAACACTTGCGAAGAAGTCTCACGATGGCTTACCAACCGTGGAAATGGAGGGTCACCCCATATTCGAATCACCTTCCGTCAAGCTTTTAGGGATCAACATCAACAATAACATGTCCTGGCACGGCCACGTCGTCAGTATTGCTAAAACGGCATCCCAGAAGCTTGGAGTTTTGTTCCGTTGTAGGAAGTTATATACACCAGAGTAACTACTGCCGCTCTACAAGGCACAGGTCCGACCGTCGCGTCGTTGGAGTATTGCTCCCATGTGTGGAGATGCGTTCCGAAGCACTCTCTAAAGCTTCTGGACACTATCCAGAAAAGAGCAATTAATCGATACGTCTAACCTCATAAAGGACCTCCACAGCCTAGAACATCGAAGGAGGATGGCTGACCTATACCTGTTTTGCAGATTCTATCACGGAAGATGTTCGAGTGAGCTCACCTAGATAATAACACCAAAGGCCGTCCGGACCAGGAACACTAGAGGAGCTCTGCGAGCTCATCTTTACCAGGTCGAGGTCCTTACTCCCCGAACTAGTCTTCTCCAGGATTTCTTCTTTTGCTGTGGAATCAGCTGCCGTGGAATTTGTTTCCTGGCGGCTACCACCTGCAGTGTTTCAAATCTAACGTGCATCGGCACTTATCCTCTCGCACCGCTTCTACAGCGCCATAGGCTTTCAGCCTTTGCGGGAGGCTAACCATAAAAAAAACTAATACCTAAAAAAGTATATAATTCTGACCGAGCTTAATTTTGATTCTAATTGCGTTTTTTGCACATTGTGGTTTCACAGACCCGATGTTTCCGATTAGCGTAAATATATACGTGCTTCGGGTTAAGGGTTAAATGGGCTGATCAAGACGCAAACCTTCCCAGAGGGCTCAATGAGAGTAAAAGTGATATTGCTCAACAAATGCACACACCTACACACGCAACCTGCCGCCAAAGGCGCCAAATGCACTTTGAGCTATACTGAGGTCACGTGATATTAAAAACCGCATTAACTACAATGAACAAACTAAGATTTAGTCTAAAGGGTCAAGGGTATAGCGCGCGAACTGGATAATCCAAGAAAATATGTATTCCCGTGTTAGCGAGGAGGCGTGGCCGCCTGTTCCCTTTCTCCAGTTGGGTGTCTAAAATGGAGGAAGGTGAGTCCAGAGGTCCAAAGGTAAGGTCAAAACTGCCAAAGATCGCTATAAACATGCATTTCGCATGTAGAAGTTCTATGTCGTTACTCTCAAACCTACCGTAATGATTCAAAAACCAAATTGAACAGTAAAGCTTGCGCTAGGGCAACACAACGGCGTTGTTTTGATATCGTGTTTGATTGTTAAATTACAGAGATTTAAAGAATGTATGATTTTGCATTGTGAGTTTCTTTTGCACACCAAAAACCTATTGAAAGTAACACTCTGCGTTGCCGTTCATTAAGGTGCCTTAACTATCCCCTACTAAAATTTTATGTATATAGTTTGAAAAACAAATGGGGTCTGTTCTACATACGAATCCGTGTTTTACATGGCAACTGCATATGTATAAATATGTGTACCCAGGCCCCTTAAGGTGTTTACTTAGGTTGAAATGATACTGCAATTTGAAACAAAATCCACTGTTTCCGGTAACACTATAAATAATTCTCTCAGTTGTAAATCCTTTTCGGCATTCATATTCTAGCGCTGTTTAGCTGCCACAGCTTATTTGACAACTTTGTCCTTAAGTTCTGCCTCAACTTCTTCTAGATTTGGCATGTTACTGATTAAATAAGCTTTACTTTCTTAATATGTCTCTTGCACGCTGTGTTACAAAGTATGTACTTGTTTGTCTCAATTAAATTGTTCTTATGAAGCAGGACAGGTCTCGCGTAGACTGCTCAGATACTAGTATATCATTCTTATATCATTAGTAAAACTAACAAGCAAAACTACGTAAATCATAAATAGTACTCACAGTCGGTCGAATATTTCTAATTGACATTTTACTATCACTTGATAGTTTGACAACTATATCTCTTATTATCTACCTTTTCCTTCTTATTCCCAAACTGTAGCTCACGGAAATTGGTCACACTGAAAATTTTGTTAATTATCGTCAATTTGTAGAAAAACACGCCAATTGATGCCATTATTTGCATCAATGCCGCATTTTTGCATAAAATGAACTAATGGTCGGAGAGTTAAGGTCAAATTAGGCTCAAATCTTCGCGGTGATTATACTGAAAATTTACAGCTTCTTGTCAATTAGTTTTCCATATAAAGATGAAGAAAATGTTTGTTAGCTGACGCGACTTCGTGACCTAAGATTCTGAGAGCCTGCGCAAGTCGCAAAAATATGATACTTAAAACGAACCGTTTAGTGCAAATCATCATTTTTGATACAAGTAGGTGCTAGAAAAAAAATTAATATCGCATCGTGTACAAAAATTAAAAAAAAAGGCTGTGACTTTGCGGTGTGACTAAGCATGAAATGTGTCAGCATAAGGCTTGAAAGTATGTTACAGTAGTCGTTTGTTTTGAATATTAATCTGGCTAAAGTGCAAGTTTTTGTAAGAATTAATTAACTGTGACAGTGTGAAGTTGACCTACAAGTGTACACACACTGAATGCATAAAGGTGAGCTGGTGAATCATATTCGATCGGAAGAAATCAATAGATTTATGTTAAACATTACGAAAAATTGCCGATAACATAAGGCACAAATTCCCTTGAAATACCAGCCACATCAGGTATTCCTCATTATTCGTCGTTTATTTAACTGTCTGCTTCGGAATGACCAGTGGCAGCGGTGCTGACTTGAGTAACAGTGAACTACTTTCAAAATTGGTACAACTAATAAAAAAAGAGAGTGAAGATATAAAAACTGAAATCAGACAGGAAATACAAGAAATAACAAAAGAAAATACAAGAATATTGGGTCTCATCAAACAGCAAGACGATAAAATAGAATATTTGGAGCAGAAAAACCTGCAATTGGAGCGCGCTGTTCGAAAAAATAATGTACTTGTATTTGGACTAGATGTGGATGCAAGAACTACAAATTTAGCAAACGTTGTGATTCAAAAACTAAATAGTTTGTTAGAAACAAACCTGACTGTTGAAGACGTTAATAATATATATGTTATTAAGTCAGAAAAAAACTGTCCTGTCAAGATCGAATTGGTATCTTACCTAAAAAAGCAACAGGTTTTCCACAACATCCATAAACTCAAAAAAAGCGGAGTATTTATCGTACATGACTTATGCCCAAAAGACCAAGACATAAATAAAATTCTTCAAAAACATCGGAAAGCAGCAAAGGCAAAAACTATACAGCTAAAATCATTGGGAACAAATTGATTATTAATGGTGACAGCTACTCTGTCGACGAATTGGAAAATGAAGATTACGTCATGGGATCAAATAATGCGAGTGCTCCAGATACACCAACTGCTAACATAACTGGTGTGGATAGAGACATGTTCGAGAAAGACATTGGAAGACAAAACAGCCAATAGTGTTTCAGGAACCTCCTTCCAGCGACCCAGTGTTTCTCCCAGCAGCAAACCACAAACAAAAAAGGCAAAAACAGAACTCGTCAAGGAAACAACAACAGATCAGGTATTTAGAAAGACAAGGCTGCAGAGTCAATCAAGATATAAATTATAAGAGACACTTACTTAAAGAAATTTTAAACTTTTTTTCTTATTTTTTTGCTATTATTATATTGTGAACCTTTTAATCAAATAGTGTACCGCTACTGATATATTTTTTCATATCTCTCATGTATGCTCTTTATCAGTTCTTATTCACTGCGTTTTTCTGCTAAGGTGAGGTTCTTCATGTCTTGTTTTATCTGTATAGATATGTACCTGGGAAAAATTTTACTCTGTGTTTTATGAATTTCTAACATTATAGGGTAATTCTTAGAATAATATAATGTGGAACTACTTAATGCTTTACTAGTACTGTACACTATATAGTAAGAAATGGATACGTATACAGGGTGTCCCAAAAAATAGTGTCAAGCGGAAGCCCAGAGATAGAGCACACCTAGAAGTATCTGAATCACCCCCATATATGCTATGCAATTTTTTGTAGTTTCCGAGTTATGAATTTTTTTCTGAATTTTAGAGAATTCTCTACCTCGACAACTTAAAACTGTTCCAAAAGATAAATTAAAAGACTTTTCCAAATTCTCTTTTTTGCTGATTAATCTTTAAGAGTGTACTGTTCATTACATAAAGGAATCGGCTTAGTACATCTGATGAAAGTCATGAAAATTATAGTGTAAAGTGAACAATTTACGTTCTGTTAATTATGACTTTCGACTCGCAATTAAAAATCTAAAGAGGTGATTTCCTTATTTCTATGCAGGTCTAAAAACTTCTTCAGACTCTCAGCTATCTCAATCATTGAAAAAACTAGTACTTAATAGGGCTACCTTCGCTCCAATTGACCTTCAAAGACAAGAGGCGAAGACTTCTTGAAATCAGCGATGGGATTTTAAATGAAACAATAACTAAGTTTAGGGCGCTAATAGCCGAATGATTGTCATTGCCGCAATAAAACACATTCAATGCGAACAGAATATCGATAGATGACCACCTGTGTCACTTTGCTAAGATTTTTTTTTACATGTCCAACTTCTTTTTTGTAAGTGGGAAATTGTAAAATGAAACGAAATTATCAAATTTCTTCACTAAGTTTATTAAATTTCACAAGAAATTTTCAAAATGTCTACCTTCTTGTTCGATGCATAATCTACATCATCTGAAAAAATTGTTTTTTAAATTAACAAAAGCTCTTTGATTGTTTTTTATTGTTTCTTCAGCCTCTGTTAATTTGTTGCGTAATTCGCTGATGTTTCGACACTCTTTAGCATAAATTAGTTTTTTGTAGTAGTCCCAAACAAAAAACTCTATCGGATTTAAGTCAGGTGACCGTGACGGCCATTCAGTAGGTCCACCACGACCTATCCATTTGTTGCATAGTCTCTTGCAGAAAACAGCATCGTTAAATTCAGTTGTCGTGCACTCAAGGTCCATAGGATAGCCAAGTAGTCAGACAACAGAAACAACACCAATCCAAACAAAAGCGTATCGTGTTAAGTGGAGGTTATAGTAAACTGCGTCATGGGATCACATTTGCGGGGTAAGGGGAGAGGCTAAAAGTCGAGCAGCCAGTGGGCGTGGCTTATTTACAATAAAATTTACTACAAAGTTATACCGCTAACGGACAAAAAATGTTATGACGCCCCGGTCCCTCGTCGACTTACGCACCGCTTCCTTTGCTGTTATGCCGAACCGGCTTTCGGCTGGGCGGTAGAAGCGTCCTGAAGAAAGTACATACCTGTGACCAGATCCTGGCATCTCAGTTGATCCCTTGTCTGTGTTTCGGGTATAAGGGTATAACTTATGTAATGAAATTCCCTCCGAATACAAAGTAATCAATCAATATCAATCAATATATTTATTTGTTGAGTATACAAATAAATTCCTAGTCCTAGTTGTAGTCCTAGTTCGCAAAATTGTGTCAAATTGATTGACGCAGTACCTCCAACGTATAACGCCGATACGGTTTTTATTACTTTCCGATTGAATGAGAACCCTTTTCAACCAAATTATCGCTCGTCTGCGCGCAAAAAATATCAATCACAAAAACTCTCGTAAATAGTTTCTTGCATTACTCACTGGAACTAGGAAGACACAGTTTTTATTCGCAAGCTTTAACTGATATCCTTCACATGGCTTCCCGATTTTCCGATATTTAAAAACATATTATCAGTATCAATCCTTATAAGGCAATGAAAAGTGTTCCGGGGTTTCCTAACCATCCTATCCGAGACTCCATCGGCTCATTTTAATCAGTCCAAACAGAAAAAAATAGAAAATAATCAGAGATCCGTAAAGTACCCAAAAACAGAGTTTGAACGGCTTTTATATTGTACTGTTTCCTTTTTATTTAGTTTCACCGCCAGTAACGCAATTTTCCAAATCCATAGACGTTATCGACCTTAGCTTTGAAAAATTTTGTTTTGTCTCAGGAAGCATTCGAATAAAGCTGAAAACTATATTATGTCACTCCTTCACAAGGTAATGAAGAGCCCACTACGAATACAAGAAATTTGTCAGTTTCGTAACCCCCCATCCCCAAACTACCCCAACTTTACTCCTTCTAAAGGATGTGAACATGATAAATGAAGTCCCTTGGTATATGTAATAAGCAAGGCAATGCTTGGATGGACTTAAAAAAGTGTATTATGCCGCGTTCTTTCATAGGACAATGGGCAACCTATTATGAAAACAACAAAAATTTCAAATTTTTCACAGTTTAGGAACTGAATCAGATTCATATAAGGAAAGCATGAATACTGCAAAAACATTATATACATATATGTATATTTATTGATTTAACTTACTATGCATGTTTAGCGAATAACTTGTTTTTGTTTATATTGTAATCAGAATTATATTTACATCTTGCTTAACAGAACTTTTAGTGACCAGTAGTAGTAATAGTGGAAAGCAAAATGTTACCTAAGTCACGCACGTTTTCTCTCTGTAGCTCAACTTCTTTTATTCGCCCAGATTGTTGTTTTGATTTATTAGTAAATAAAGCATTATTATTATTATTTAGACTGTAAATATTTCAAATATATATGTAAATATTTTTGCCACTATCTTTTATGCAGTTACAACGTACAAACCTATCGGTTAGAATGTATTTTTTATTCCCGATGCAAAAAAGTGTAAGCCTAAGACTTCGACGTTCGCCGTGTGGGCCTGCTAGTAATCTAAATTTTATGTATATACATACAAATTTGGTAAGAGATCTCAGTAATCCTGACAATGCTAACTGCTCCAAATCAATTACCGCGATTTATTTAAATTTAATAGTCCTTAACTTTTGGCCTGCAGTGTATATGTCTGAATCACCCAAAACCACTGACTACAAATTTAGTCGATGCCCAAAACAAAATCTATCCCATTTCAGAAATGAATGAATCTCAACTCATTCATAAACAGTAGTTTGCATGCTTTTGTATTGGTGGCGCTTTTATCAGTGTCCCAATAGGCGCGCGATTGTTCACTGCAAGGCTCTGGCTGGTACCATTTTTGACCCTGTAGATTAATAATTTTTGGCACAAAAACGTATTTCTCGTTTTTTTAAAACTTCAATCTATGTTATTGTCGATTCCGATTTTAGAATAAGTTTATACAGGGTGATTGATGAGACCGCGAATTTAGTCAAAAAAGCGTCACTTTTGGCAATTTTTAAATAATTGTCTATTAGGAAATTTCAAAAAATACGTCGACATTAACATAGAACTGCCCTTATTCTTCATGCTCATATTTTTTTCAGTTCAGTTATCTCAAAATTGATATTCAAAAAATGGTACCAGCTGAACCATTGCAAACAGCTCTCATGTACGTAGTATAACCCCCTCTTAAAGCCGCAGAGACAGACAGACGACTGAATAAAGACAACGAAAACAACTTATGCAATGACACATTTTGAAAAGACGTCACAACAATATCATAGCTATCTTTTTCTAACACCGCCACCGTTTACTGCGTAAGCGTTAGCCCTTTTTGTTGGCGCTCAGGTAAAAACCGGTTTTGAAGAATGCGCTCCTTGTGGTTTTTTAGCAAGAAATAGGATCTTTTTTAATAAATGTTTAATTTATGCAACGTTTTTAACGTTTATTATTGCGGTACTGACAATCAATCTGCTATTAACGCGTTAACATAAGTTATTGATGAAATGAAAAACACATCGCTAATTTCAAGAAATCATCGCCTCTTGTCTTTGAAGGTCAATTGGAGCGAAAGTAGCCCCATTAGGTACTAGTTTTTTTCAATGATTGTGATAGCTGAGAGTCTGAAGAAGTTTTTAGACCTGCTTAGAAATTATGAAATCACCTCTTTGAATTTTTAATTGCGAGGCGAAGATTGAAGTCATAATTATCAAATCGTAAATTTTTCACTTTACACTAAAATTTTTATAACTTTCATCAAAGTTACGAAGCTGATTATTTTATGTATGAACAGTAAACTCTTGGAGATTAATTACCACAAACGATAATTTGGAAAAGTCTTTTGATTTCTCTTTTGGAACAGTTTTAAGTTGTCGAGGTGGAGGATTCTCTGAAATTCAGAAAAAAATTCATAACTCGGAAACTACAAAAAATTGCATAACATATATGGGGGTGATTCAGATACTTCTAGGTGTGCTCTACCTCTGGACTTCCGCTTGACACTCTTTTTTGGGACACCCTGTATAAGAGACTTCAAACCAAAGAAAATTGAAACTGCAATTCTAAGAGATCTGGGTGATGCTCAAAATTTCCTTAAGACTGAACCTGAACCAGAGTTAAATATACTACATATGAATATCAGAAGTATCAATAAGAATATCGATGAACTTTGTGTGCTTTTACAAATATTAGACTATTCTATCGACATTCTGGTGTTAACAGAAACATTCATAATTAACGACACGAACATGCTAAACATTCCAAATTATAATTTATATTATAATGAAGGCCACGTGAATAAAAATGACGGAGTCCTCGTTTACGTCAAGAAATGTTACAGTGCGGAGTTCTCAATTGTAGACCTTGTTGACACCAATATCCTTAAAGTCACTGTACATGTTGTGGACCAAAAAATACAAGTCCTTGCAGTATATAAGTCTCCTTCCATTCCTGTGGCGTCATTCAATGAAAAATTGCAAAGCTTTTTCGAAACAAGTGAAAATTGTGACGTTAGTATATTAATAGGCGATCTGAATATAGACATATTAGACAAAACTAACCAGCTCTGCCATGAATACTTAAATATTATGTCTGAGTATAATTATTTGTCAGCCATTAATGACGTTACGCGAATGGATGGGGACAGTGGCACTTGCATCAACCACATATTCGTTAACTCAAGCTCTTAATCAATGGACTGTATTTCTTCTGCCATATTACATTACAAAATCACAGACCATTTCCCCATCATGCTAAAGGTACCTATCAAAGACTTTATAGCGGATAAAAAACAGATAGAACATAAAAAGATATATATTAACTATCAGAAATTGAATCAGTACTTGTCTGATGAAAACTGGCATAGCGTTTATGCGGAAACCGATCCAGATATGGCTTTCAGTCTTTTTATTAAGCTTCTAGAGCAATACATTAAAAATAGTTCAAAAGTAGTTAAGATCCAACGTAATCAGATAAAAAGACAGCCCTGGATTTCAACTGGTATCGTAAATTCAATTAATAAAAAAATACAACTGTACAAAGAAACCAAAAAATATCCAGAAAATTTAGGATTATTAAAAGACTTCAAAATTTATCGTAACAAACTGACAAATCTCATAAAACTTGCCAAAGTAAATTACTTAAAGAACAAAATAGAAAGTCAGAAGGGCTCTTCGATAAATATGTGGCAATTTGTCAAAAAATATCATAAAGAAAAAGCCTCTGAAATTCCATTTGTAGAGAAACACGCAAGTAACGAAAAAACAACTAACGACTTGGAAACAGCTAACGAATTTTGTAAACATTTCACGGAAGTTGGTAAGAATTTAGCAAAAAGTATCATTTACAGGCAGGAAATCCACAGAAGAACTAGAACTACAAATTCAATATACATTAGGCATACAGAACCAGACGAAATTGAAAATACCATTAACCAACTTAAAACAAATAAATCACCAGGTTTAGACAACATCACTGCATATACATTGAAACATGTAAAACATAACGCCTCAGCGATACTATCCTATTTAATTAATACCTGTATCATAAAAGGAATATTCCCTTCATCACTGAAGATAGCGTTGATAAAACCACTATATAAGTCTGGCAATAAGTCGCAAACTACTAACTATAGGCCGATTTCACTACTAAGTAATGTGTCCAAAATATTTGAAAAAATCTTGAAAGTACGTTTTATGGGTTTTATTAACAAATACAAAATTCTATCCAACAGACAATTTGGGTTCCAGGAGGGCAAGTCTACAGAAGACGTTTTATGGATTTTATTAACAAATACAAAATTCCATCCAACAGACAATTTGGGTTCCAGGAGGGCAAGTCTACAGAAGATGCTATCGCGTATTTAATGTCAAACTTATATAGAAGCTTAGATGTAGGAGAACCATCTGCGTGCGTATTCGTTGATCTTAAGAAGGCGTTTGATACAGTAGACCATAAAGAGCTCTTAGCCACGATGGAGAGTCTAGGTTTCCGCGGAAAGACACATACATTACTGGAAAGCTACTTAAGTCAACGGTGCCAATGTGTAAATGTGAACAACACTATAGGTGAGATCCGACATGTTACTCACGGTATACCACAAGGCACAGTGTTAGGACCAATCTTGTTCAACCTTTACATTAATGATCTATTTAGCGTAAACTCTCGTGGGGAAATCATTGGTTTTGCAGATGATACTGTGGTGTTTTATATTGAAAAAACTTGGGCTAAACTCAAAACCTTGATCGAAGAGGATTTTGGTAAAATCATACAATTTTTTAACCAAAAAATGTTAGCTATAAATTTGAATAAAACTCAGTATATGGCCTTTTCTTGCGATGACAGAGCATCCCCGACATTTAAAAATCTCGAAGTCAATTTACCATTTGACAATTCAACGGTAGAAATAAAATCGACAGGAAAGGTCAGATACTTAGGAATTGTTATAGATGATCATTTGAGATGGGATCACCAAATAGAAAGTTTGATAAAGAGACTGAGGTGCCTAATACCTAAATTCAGGTTTTTTGAAGAAATTTTGGATAGGAAAGATCTGTATACTATATACTATGCCTTGGTACAACCACTTTTATCATATGGGATATTGGCATGGGGTGCGGTCAGTAATGTACATTATAAAAAGCTTGAGGTAACCCAGAAGTGGATAATCAAAATACTATTTAACAAACCAATTACTTATCCTACGGATAGTCTATATAAAGAGTCTAAATTATATGACTGTAGACAACTCTACATTGAGAAAGTACTCATATATTACTTCAAAAATAAACATCTCATGGTTACAATCACACATAATCATCAGACACGATCCAGAGGACATTCAGTATTGATACCAAAAAGCAACAAAACCATTGGGCAAAGAAGTTTCACTTTTCTTGGTCCAAAGTTTTATAATATAACACCCGTTGAAATAAAAGAAATTATTTGTTTCGGCAAGTTTAAGAAAAAATTGAAAGAGTGGATTTGGAGTCAACCCAGACTAAGTATTCATCTAAGTATAGACATGAGATCTGTGTACAATATTAATAATTGAGTAGTTAAACAGAACCTTATAATTTGAGCAAAAAAAAAATTTTGGAAAAACATATTTATTAGATAGTGATCATGTGTGTGTTTGTGTGTGTGATGGTGTGTGTGTGTGTGTGTGAGTTTTGCATGTAGATGCGTTCAAGACGATGTAGCCATTTAATGTAAGTTGTATTTTATTTATGCCCAAGCACAAGTTTTTATAACTTTTTTGGGTTCTACCTGTTTATTGCGTATTTTTACTGTTGTATTTTGTATATTTTTTATTTGCAATAAACATTATTATTATTATTATAAGCAGGACTGTCAAATTTGATTCTTTTTGTACTTGTTGAATTCGGTAGATTAATTAAGCAAACTTCAATCACATGTAACATGTTCTTTTAAATAGGAATGCTTAATTTTTTATATGGTTAAATATAAAATTTGATAGTCTTTCTAACGATATAAGAATGTTGACAATAATCTCTTGTAGTTATCTTACTCGGTGTTTTTCATATTTTTCTACGTGTAATCAACTTAGTAAGCCATGAAAAATAAATAAAAGTACGTTCAGATCGAAGAAAATAACTGACTTAACAGGAAGATGCGACCGAAATAGAGTTGATGTAGTAGCAGTATAGTAGCTGTGGGGCGGCTTCACCTGGCAAGTAATGAAAACTACCAGAGAGAAAGAGATTAATATTCACAACCTCATATCGTTGGAAAGGGTATAAAATTTTACATTCGAGCGTATAATAAAATTAGGAGTTCCCGTTTAAAAAATTCAAGTTAACTGTGATTGAAGAGCTTCGCTTCCTTAATTAATCTACCGATTTCACCAAGCACAAAAAGAATTCGTATTTGACAGCACTACACATTTTGTGCTTAGTTACACCGCAAAGTCACAGCCGTCTAAGCTTCATACACGATGCCATAGCCATTTTGTAACATCTACTTATATCAAGAATGGTGATTTGCGCTAAACGGTTCGTTTTAAGTATCATGTGTGATATATAAAGTCACACTATAGTCGACCAAGGAATCCAAATATGCAGTAATATACAGGGTGAGTCCTAAGCTGATTCTGGTTTTTTAACTCTGTATAGACGTCGTTAAAATAAGCAACTTTTTCAAATAACTCCTCTCAGAAAATTGAAAAACAATTGAGACACAGTTTAATAAAAGTACATCTGGGTTTGTGTATTAAGACGTTCCTAGCCCGTTTATGTTTAGTTCTTTGCTCGGAATTTTGTCAAATCTATTAGGCACATTAATATAAAACAGATTTAGGATTTACCAATTAAAGTGACTAGTGACTAATTGAGAGGGACAATGCTTGATCGATAACACAAAATTCCGAGCGAAAGACTAATCAGAAGCAGACTAGGAATGCTTAATTTACTTCATAATCAACGCAAATTATAGTAGGATATCTTGATAATTATAATAATAATGCTATTGTTGCTGTCTTGAACAATTTTTGTGTCACCCAACTTGTTTGTCCAAAGCACCTTATATCGATGACTGGATTATTTCGCATTCAAGGACGCAGTTCCTTGAACTCGAATGAAATGATATGTGTTAGCGATGATAAAATGTACTAAAGCGGACACCAGTTGTAGTCTTTTCAAGAACCTTATAGTTTCCTCGCAATTAGTTTGACGGATCGACTCGACTACATGTTGTAGTTCCGTATCCCAAGTAATAGGCAATACATTCATATTTGGTTCACATGGCTGGATATTACATATTGGTGTTTCGGAACTAGAATTTTGTGATTATATTTATTGATTTACTGACATTATCGGTTTGAGCGGAGTTGGCTGCGGGTTTCAATAAACCCAAATCCGGCGACGCTTTTTCCTTTCGTGAGAGGAAACATGAGGAGTTGTTGTTCTGACACGTATCACAATGGGCGATGAATTATATTGAGTTTTATGAGTGTTCTAGCTTTTAAATCATCTTCGCTTGAGAAACGGTGTATAATCACTCGGCCGATTTACGCAAGTGTTTCTGGAGTTTCAAAACGCGGAACGCTTTTAACTCTAAACTACAGGATGTACATCCTCATTGTTCTAAAACAGATGGATTTTCAGCAACCAATTAACCTTTTACCAATACGATTTTCATGTAGTTTGATCTATCTCATGAGTGCAACAGCACAATGGGAAGAGTATCATCTCAGTAAGGCATATAGTGACTCTAAGATTTCTTTATGGGTGAAGGAAAACGACTTGACGCTTTAGTATTACTGAAGCCACGGGCGAGTTCAGATTTATTAAAACAATGTAAACTTTCATTAGATTTTCAACTTTTGAAATCTTATAAGACAATTTAGGAACCGGAATAGGTGATGCAATTGGATTTTTGTATAAGAAAAGGTATATACTATAAAATATTAGAACGTCAGACTTGCTCAGATGACGCTTTAGAGCCCACTTTTTTGCGTTATTGGACTCCTGCCCACGCCCAAAGGAACCGTTGTCGGGGACAGTGAATCCCCATTTCACCTACGGCACGTGTAATAGTATACCTAAGCATCAATATGAACTTTGCTAAAATACCGTAAGTCTGCCGGTCACTGGGTCTCAGTCTAGTGGGGCAACATAGAGTATAAATAACCGTTGGCTTACCCTAGTATGAAATACGTAAGTATTTGGTGTTGAGGGAACTAAAAATTAGTCGTGTTTAATTTTAATTTGCATTTCTTTTTGTTCAAAACACGAAAAAGTACCATTCACAATTACTCCAACTTATTTATCTATAATTGCAAGCAGCACATTCGTTCACATACGTCATTCGGAATACGGAGAATTTTTAGTCTTTCACCAGTTATTCCGCCTTCAATGCACCGATTTTCAAAATTATAGTAGCATCACCTACTGTGGGTAGCATATCGCTACCGAAATCCTCCCAATCCAAACAGCGGTTAGTGATACTACGCGGCTAGAACAACGTCAATACACACACAGACCGACGGAAACAAGTGACGTAGTTTTTCGTTATGTAGATATCATAAAACGCCCAAAAAGCATATTACCCTTTCTTCGCGATCACAAGACACCCCTCACGGCCCTTACCTATCGGTGTGGGAAGTAAAAGGCAAAAATAGATGGTCAATTGAATATTGTGATTACTTTTTAAATAAACTATGGTCCAGTTTTACCCTATCTCGTCTATACAGATAATCCTCTATATCTCCAAGGATTAAATTACTTCAGCTACAATCCACAATTTATAAATTAAACCATCTATTTGAGAGGCTGATAGTACCTGTAATTACAACACCTAGTTATGTATAGCGTATTTACCTTACACGCCCATATGAGGTCGTTACATCTGAGCCCATCTTGGGAATTTGCTGTGCCAGTAGAGTTAACATTGAATCCTAGCCCAGCGGACGGCACGGTCAGGTTTAACATAGATTTTGTATAACAAACATCTCTTAATTGCATCGCTATAGTCCAGGTAGGATTGTACTCAACTCGTGAATGTTTGTTTCGGCTTTCTGTTACAGACATAGTCGATCAATCTGTCAGTATTTATGTCAGACAAGTTAGGTAGAAGTAAGAAAAAGGAATAAAGAAGAAAGACCAAGAGGAGAGAGTACGTCGGGTGGATAATACACCTTGACACCTTGGTGTTGATTGGGTTTTGTAAATTTTGGGTTATTGAAAAGGTTAATTTTGTGGTTCGGTACTTAAGAAGCAAAAAAAATGTAGCTTCAAAGTAGATTTGGTGGTTGGTATAATGCAGTCCCTTGAGTAAGAGATGCGAAGAAACACTAAGCTGCATATACAGGGTCTTCACTTGAAAACTTCCCACCACGTATTTATTGAAAACCGCTGATTGAAAGACAAAACACCAAGACACGTCAAAAGATTTGTCGAGGAGCACAACTTTTTAACCAAAAACTACTTTCCTCCTTTGTACCCTCTGCCTTCTGAGTCATCTCGTTAAAAATTCTAAACGACCAGAGGTATCGAGTAATATCTTGTTTTAAAGGTATGTCGAGGCCCTTTATTTTAGCTTTTTTTTTAATCGGTCGATTCGTTTTCTAGAAAAATTGAATCCTTATGTATTTTAACTTGTCTATTTGTATTCACGATATTTGCCGTGGATTGGACGCGGTGGAACAATCGCTTGGCCACCGGGTTCACCGGACTTGATCCTACTTGATTTTTTCTTGTGGGGTACAATGAAACAGAAAGTTTATGTCGGCGTGCCAAATACACCCGAGGAGCTTATTAGCAAAATTATTCAAGTCGGAAATGAATTAAAGAATAACAAAGCCTTGATCAGTCGCTCTACGCAACATGTGTCAGTACAAGAGCATGTCTGCAACACCAAGGAGGACATTTCGAACAATGGTTGTAACATTTGTTACCTTTTTTCCCAAAATAAATATCGTGACCAATAAATATTTTGTTTAATTGCCGGATTATATAATAAAGGGTCATATTCAAACCATCATAGCTTCTAAACTACTTTACTTAGGGCTATGCTATTTTTTGGAAAAACTGAAATTACATAATTATTTTCTATCGATAATTTTTTGTCCTGATATGAAACGAAATTTGGAAAATGTTTACCATTAATTTATGGTCTACATGTTTCGCTATCGAATGAGGTTTTGTTACTGAGGTTACGCTTTCAGAAAAATTACAACAGATAGGCAAATAACCGACCTAAGAAAATGAGCAACATGTATTATCATGATTTGATGTCATAAAATGTCCAAAAAATACGCTCACATCAAACTTTAAATTTACTACGGTATGTCACGTGAAAAGAACAACATTTGAGAGTTTACTGGCACGTAAAATTTTTACAATATGTTGCAGCACAGTAGTAGCTTAGACTAATGAAGTGATATGTTTCACCGTAGCAGGCGGATTTTCATTATTTATGCTTTCTATCCAGGAGCATCTGTTTCTTACTGAACGGCATAGCACAATATATAACTTGCTGAGCTTATATAGAAAGCGGTGCAACGCTAGCACACTCATGGGATCAGCTAAGCTTTGCCCGAACAGATGAGCCACAGAAAATGTAATAATATATTCGAATTTTATCCCGTCGCACGCCACCCTTGATAGTTCAATGAAAATAAAGTTGCCATAAAACGCTTGATTCGTGTATATCAGAAGATAACCGGTCGAAAATAATTCGAGGGGTTAGTGCAAAAAGCTGCTAAGTCACACGTGAACTCAGAAACTTTTTGACACAATTGCGCCGAATTGACGATTGACTGTAAAATCTACATAGGTTTTTGAGTAGCCGAACGCTTCTTCTTACAAATCTGATAAATATCTAACACTTATGTTGTTTGGACAAATTCTATATGAATAATTCAATTTCCTAGGAATGTGGACTTTTGCACTGAGGCCACCAAATGTTCTCAAAAAACAGTTCAGCCTGAACTGGCACATAAGCGTAAAACCTATAACATAGAGTCTGGACTATCAAACACCCAAAACTAGTGTAGCAAATTTCGATGATGCTCCGAGTATTCGTGTAATTTCGCAATCGGAATATCATAGAGCGCAAAACGTTGTCTCAGACATACTACTCGCAAAGTTGCCCAAACTTAGTCAAGTACGACAGTCTGGATGGCCGCTTCGGACTACTTCGCTCCGCTTCGAGCAGTTTCCAGTCGTTATTGGTCTCTGTGCCGAGGCAAATGATCCAAGTCGCGAGGCAAAGTGACCGTTCCAACTGCTTAGGCTTACTCCATGGAGAAAAAAGTTCTGTAAATCTGTTTTGTGGTCAAAATGGGACTAATGATAATAATTCAGATACAGTAAGAGTGCACAATGCAAGTGCCTCTTGCACACCATCCATTTAGCCGTTATCAGATGACTTCATTATCAACAAAACCGGGTTAGGTTTTTGTTTGCCAGGCAGAGTAGTGTAGTGACCCTCTTCGTGATCGATTTAGGTTAGGCTATGTTACGTTTGTTTGAAAGACAGCAGGGCGATTATGCCTCCTTCCACTGCGACCCTACTGTGTCTGTTGTGACTCACACCTTTTAAAGTTCACCGTACAATTCACGGCTCTTGACGAAGTCTATGGTCATGATAGGAGAAGAGAAGCTTCCTTGAGGTCAATACGTTCCAGGTGGGTGAATCTGAAAGTCTGAAGCGTAGCTCTTTCCAGTACTGGACAGGAGCACAGAATGTGCTCCGCTGTCTCGACCTTCACATGGCAAAGGCGACAGTTTGTTGTTTGCTCTAGACCTAACTTCCGCAAGTGGTTCCTCAGACGACAATATCCCGTCAACAAACCAACTAAAATGCGTATATCATCCTTATTCCATTCTATGATCCTTTTCGCAATGCACGCGAATGGTTCTTGTCCTATGAACAGAGATTAGGTTCCATCCATAACTTCTTGATAGCTTTAGAAACAAATGCCCCACTACCGTACTTTGCTGAGCTCAAAATTTGTCCCGCTCTTCTTGCGAGTGTGTCGGTCAATACATTGCCCTCCAATCCGCTATGGCCTGGAACCCAAACCAAAGTTACTTTCCTTGTTTCAAGTTCGTTGAGGAGATGTATGCAGTTCTATATGAGTCCTGGGTCAACGCGTTTAAAGCTCAGTGCTTTCAGGACAGCCTGGCTATCTGAAAAGGTTTATATAGATCTGTTTGTCATGGGTCTTTTGACCAGCTCCCTTACTCCCAACTTTATGGCTATCATTTCTGCTTGCATTTCGCCCTTTTCTGAGAAAAGGACGTTGTAGGAACTCTCCTTGTACGCTTGGGGAACCATAGAGTCCGAAACCATTCCGAGTATGTAGTGATTTGTAATTCCACTCATAACACCCGTTATGTCTGGTCCTAGTTCCTTTTTGTCCTGTCTGCCAGTTTATAGTTTATATCTGTAGGCGATCATTCTGGTACCCGTCTCTACCTCACTGTGTAGAGGGGTTAAGTTTAGTAGGGTTCCATGGCAAGTCTTAGTGTTGTAGACATGGCACCAGTACTTGTGAAGTTGGCGATGCATTGCACAGCCTCCAGCTTGGTTCTGGCTGTCCGTTGTAAACATATATGTTACCAGATAACAGCACCATACACTACCATTGGTTTTACAACCGTCTTATATATCCAGTAAATCAGTTTATCAGCTTTCCAGATAAGAACTGAAGGTGAGTCTTTTGTCCAATATAAGACCAAGGTACTTCACCTCCTCCTCCGATTGACCCTCCCGCTATTGTAGGTAAACGGAGCTTGTCTAGTTTCCGTCTTTTGATAAACGAAACAACGGTTTTGTGGGGGTTATCGACCTTTCTTCCCTCCTGCACCAGCTGTCGATTGTTTTTAATGCTTGTTGAAGATGTTCAGAGATAGTCTCTGCATACCTTTCTCTGACTAGGATAACCAGATCATTCGTATAACACTCAACCTCTGCACCTCGCATAGAGAGGTCGCCCAGCAGGTCATCCATCAGGTGAAAGCACTTCACCCTGAGGACATCCCTTGGCGGGCCTGAACCTGATCGGCTCTCCATGCAATGATGTTAAGACGTTCCTATTAGCCAACGTGCATCCGATCCTGTCACATGTAATCCTCTCCATGCCTCTTTTTACAAGGACGACTTGGAGCGAGTGAGGGAGCACCATGTTGAATGCTTTTTGAATGTCTAGAAAGACATCCAGCTCGATTTATTTGTTTTTCCAAGAATGGTCGATTTTGCCAACTAGGTTGTTCTACACAAGGACCGTTGACTTTTCTGCCGCGTATGCGTATTGGTGATGATTCAACGATATTACTCGTAATGACCTCCCTAATGTGTTTATCCACGATTCTTTCTAGAGTCTTCAAGAAGATGTTAGGCAGATAGGATGGAAGGGATTAGGTAGAGACGCATCTACTGTACCTGCCTTCCGTATGAAGACAGTTCTTCCTAACGTCGAGCCTAGTGGAATATAACTCCAAGTAAGGCTTGCTCCAAACCAAAGGTCTTCACCAGGACGGGTATAACTGTGTGCTACACTCTTTGTAGATGGGCTGGAAATACGCCATTCTGTCTAGATAATTCGTATGGTGAGAAGTACTGCATCGCTCAACTCACTACATTATAGACGATCGACTTACTTCGACGAGGTACTTCGACGAGGAGCTTCGCGAGCAGTGTGGCTGTATGGTCAATGGAGCCCCTCCTATGAACTTTGAAATTATTGATTCTCTCTCCACATACCATAATTGCGTACCGTGATGGCAAAAGTTATTGAAGTAGAGATATATATTTTGAACTACGCAAATCACGCAAATCTGATGTCCTTCAGTTCAGTTGGTCTGCCGTCTTTCCTCACGGGAGGTCTGAGTAGTCGCTGCAATGAAATCCGAGAAGCTCTCAAATTTATGAAAAGTATTTGTAATATCATTTTTCGTTTCACGGGATCCCGACCATTTAGAATCTTTTTCTGTAGGCTACAGCAAGAAACTATTTTTAGAAATGCTCATGTCGCGACGCCACATTGCCTAATTTTGTTTTCTTTATGTCATTTAATACACCATTATAATACAGTTACTATTGCCGAAACAATACAATTTTTATTTGTATGAAACATAATTATTTCCACTGGAGAGGATCATCCTGTAAACTCCTTTCACAGCGTCCTACTATTTCTTTTAGACAACTTTAGGAGAGTTGTTTATAAACAAGTCATAAATTTTCGACTAATAAATACCCTTTAAAGCGCATAGGTCACACTCATTTTCAAAGAGAAACAGAATGTTAAGCTATAAGGTAATGCAAATTGCTTGTATTATAAAACCGATAATTGTTAGTCTGAAATAAATTTTCTTTAACCCAAGCAACGACATTTTATCGGATGGTAGACACCTCTACTGCACAATACCACAGATTTTTAATGGGATAAGTGCTTCGTTATTTTAAACGAACTACTCTAAAGAGCTCCAGTTAGACCGTCATTGGAATTCTAACACTAAGAAGAACTTCCGTAGTCCTAGGCATAGAAAAAAGTTTGCTGGTCGCTCTATAATATACCTCTAGACTTCTACCACGATATGTATTACACTAAGCTGCCAGAACATCAAAATCTAAAAGGGGTGATACACGTACGAACTTTAAGTACGCGGTTTTTTAGTTCGCGAACTTACTCTGCTCGACGTCGGTGACAAACGTGAAGCTGAAATCACTCATTTTGATAATTTTCCTTAGTAAACAAAACTTTTAACAAACGTCAAATGTGTTTGGCGTTTGTTAAAAGTTTTGCGCATCGATGGCCTGCCGAAAAAAAGTGGTGGCTCGCGGCTCCCAGTACGAGATAAGCTACGAGCAAGATTTCAAACCAGTTGGATCGCCGGCGGTTTGCGCGACGGTTTTAAAGTACGGGTACTTACGGTGACACACAGGCGAAAGAGGCTAATGCAACACATGGGTTTATCCTGACTAGATAGTAAGTATACCGAATGTCCAGTACTAATTGTAGAACGATCCGTTTGCAACTTTTTTTCCGGTAGCTTAAGTTGCATCCGGTGTTACGTCCTTTCAAGATTAATTTCAGAAGACGTTTAGCTTCGAGGATCTATAAGGTATGACGAGCTTTTTACCCTTCTGGTACATAACGTAAAATCAAATAATGTATGTAGCCATTATGTATGTTTCTAAGGGCGACCCTGTAAAAAAGCTGCACGCTTATGCTGCCTATTTGTTCTTTTATCTTTCCGCTCCTCAACAAGGGGATTGGGTTATGCCCTTTATCAGGTTCGCAAAACTCTGGCACAGAGCCATTGTTTGCATCAAAGATTTTCTAAATAAATCGGCTGCCTTTTTCAACCTGGCGCGAACTCCAGCTAACAGCCACTGTATTTGCGTCAACCTGAGAAACATATATTATTTACGAAGAAGAGTGAAGTTAATGAATGGAAAAGTATGGTTGAGGATGAATAACACCTTGTTGGCGCTGCTTTCTCGTAAAATAAGAATACCTTCTTAGTTGCTCCACGTGTACTTAATGATGTTATAATAAATTTACAAAATAAATTAAAAATCATCACGATGGTTGCCCCTTCGAGTATGTACATATTAGTTTTAAGCCTTTTTACTTGTAAGCGAACACAACCTTACGCCCTCTACAGTGCATTCTGAAGTCACAAATTTGAGTTCCAGATAGTATTTCCAATAGAATCGATAGAAAAGCTAAATACAAGTTAACACCTGGCAAATAAAAGGGACAACTGTACAAGATTCACCAACTGTTAAAACTAATAATGAGAAGTCACTCCAGCATAACATATTTGAGAACCAGGCGAAGCAGATTGATGTCAAAACTACTCAACACAATTGCTTTACAAAAACAGATTGAGAAACTAACCATACTGGTGGAAATTCTCACGTCTCAAATAAATCCTTCCTTTCCATCTGACTTTGGATAACTGGCACTGGTTGAACTAGAAAATATTACCCTTGCGAGTTTTGAATTGAATTCGTGGATGGGCGTTTAGGATATACGGTTAGGGTAAGACTTATTTTTAGCCAGAACCGAAATGAAGAGGATCTAGAGTACTGTCAAGCGACTCGGTCTGGCATCTTGAGTGGAATCACTTCCAGATCGAGGAGGCGTTCTGGTGAAAAACTACGGTGCTTTGAAGTTTGGAAATTTTAATACCTTACCTGACATAACCAAATCATCGGTCGAGGTAAAAAGGAGTGTCAATCGACTCGGTTTTATATTTTGACTTGAATTGTATCAATCAATAGACTGGAGAAAACTTTGATTTGGTCAATAGAAAACTAAGCCAAAAAAGGTCTTCAAGGGCATGGGGCCTCCTCCAATACGTTATGAAAAAAACTAGAAAGATGACAACCCTACCTGGGGGTATGTTGCTTAGAGTATCAAAAATTTTCAAGGTCGCCAACGTCTGCGGAGGAAGCCCTCCTCCCCAGCCCCCCCACCCTATTTACGTAACTGCAAAAACTTAATTCAACCTAAATTCACCCAATCATTAAGAATTCAAAGCATCATTACTTATTTATTTTCCATTTCTTGGTGTCACTTCTGGTGTCGTTGTACTCTACTCGTTGAGTACTTTCGAATTGACTACATATTTAGTGAAAAAGTATCGAACTCTCCGAAGTCGTCTTTAGGTAAGTTCTGAAATTTGTTTTTTCGATCTGGGAGTGGTCTAACTCGACTCCTCGACTCAAGACGTCGAGCCGAGTTGACACATCTTTAAATTCCATTCATCCCATTTTGAGCGTACAACTTGGGTCGGGTTAAGTTTGGTTATGTGCTGAAACCACAAAGCGCCGTAGTTTCAGAATGTGAAACCGATTCGATTTGCGCTACTCTCAATCCTCATTTCGGTTTCCGTTAAAACAAAGTCTAGCCTCGGTTTGCAGGAATCCCACACATATTTAAACAAGTTTATTTCTCCAAGGTCCTAAGGTAGTAGTAGTAATAGTAGCAGCTGTGGGGCAGCCGGGCCTTACACGTCGGTCCCAGTAGGCCCTTTTTCGATCTCCCGACCTTTTAAAAAACGCCAGTATGTCGGCCCAGCTTAGGGAGGGTAATTCCTCTAGCTGGAGTCCATAGATCTCAGTCGCATTCCGCAAGGAAGTGGTAGGCCGTTTCATCAGCCTCTCCACAGCCCATACATAGGGAGTCATCTTCGATTCCCAATAGTAATAGATGCCGCCCGAGCCTGCAGAGCCTTATCAGAACACCCAAGAGGTTTTTGATTGTCCATCGGCCTTGGTTCCATGGCCATGCTGATCTATATGTTTTCAGCCTGGTTTATTTGCATCCCTTGGTTTATTTGCATCCCTCACTTTGCCTCCACTGTTCCTTTATGGTATCGTTTAGCCTTCTTTTGGGAGCCGACTTTCGGTGCTGCCTACTTAATCCTATAGCAAGCTTCGGGCCAACAAACGTCCCTCGGTGCCGAGTTTGCCCAGTCTATTAGCTTCCTCATTACCAAGAACGCCTGTATGACCCGCAACCCACATCAAGGTAACTTCCTTCAGACTTGCCAGTACTTCCAGTCTCTCCACGCACTCCCAAACCAGGGATACTCTGATTCTGGACCCGCTGATGGCTTTCAATGCCGCCTGACTGTCAGAGCAGATGTTAATCTTCTGCCCTATGTCATTACTCATCTTCTCATTGCTTGCCGCACAAAGTGTTGCATATACTTTTGCTTAAAGAATAGTAGTGTTCGTGTCTAAAGAGTAACTCTTCCGTATTCCTCGATTTTCCCCATTCAACCCTGCTCCTGAGGCGTGTCCACTAGCTAGACGAGTACCGTCCGTGTAACATATCAATGTCTTTTCGGAAAACTGAATGTCACCCCTTTTCCACTACCCCTAAGGTAATAAGTACCATAATGAAATTCTTTATAAAAAACATGTCACAATGACACGTCGTCATTTTACTAGCAAAAGAAGGTCCGCGATATTTTTCATTATTTTTCCAAATCAGAGGGTTACCAGTTTCATTGTTATTAATTTATCACGTGATAATTGTGTTTGACAGGAGATAAATAACTATTGGTGTTAGAACGTGACGTTGCTATGGAACCTTACACTTACCACAGCATAGCAACCAGCACAATAACTCAGGTTGGCGGTAATTACACGCGCATCCCCCCTTTTGGATGATTTTTTGTAGGGATGCTAACGATACTTCGAACTTCTGCACTAATATCGAGTATTTTTGTCATCGATACTTTTTGAGGCATTCCAAGCTGGCGTCCATACTTTTGTATCGGTATCGAAAATAATTATTATATAATTATTGAGGGGTATAATCAGTTGCACAAAATGCTCTGTACGAACCAAACACACCTATTTGGCTAAAAAATATCGAGTTGGTACCGGTATCGATGTTTTCATTTTCGCATCTCTACCCAAACATTACATCCGTAAAATCATCCCAAGGTCAAATTATGTGGGAACCATTTTTATATGGGAAACCCTCAGAAATATTAGGTAGTTTTCGTTGTTCTTAATTAATCTTACCGCTACGGTTAACAAATACGTTGTCAGAACCGCTATTTGACAGATAAATAAATAGAATTCGGAGCAAGACATCACTATAAGATGCCCCCTAACCTTATTTTGAGCTACAACTTTGACACCATAACGTCAAAATAGCAGATGAGTATTGTGAAGGTTGTTGTTTGAAAGAAAATCATAATTCAATAGTGTTCCCTGACGCCTCTCACTGATAAATGTTTTCCAGTTGCCTCTAGGAAATTGACAACCACCAGGTTCTATTTGGAAAGATCCGCAAAAGGATTATTTGCCAGTATTTCTGTTAATAAAATTTGGTTGTCTTCCTCGGTAAACTGAACTGTGACTCTTTTTATTATTTGTAACACACTCTTTGAGCTTGACGAATTTGGAAGCATTTTTGTAAAATGACGGATAATAATTGTTGCAGATCTACTCAAAAGTTAAAACCAGTGTCACTGTCAAAACTAAAACAGGTTATGATCTAATGTTTATTCGGCATTTAGCGGTTACCATATACGTCAAACGAAATGCAAATGTCAAAGTTGTCAAATAGCGTTAAACGGAACAGCACTTTGTAAGTAACGAAAACTGCCTATTATTACGCTGGTTGTTTACAACGCTGTGCACTTACCGCTCTAAAAATAGTTGTCATTTTGACATGGCAAACATGCGATTTTTGTATGTAATATGGACCATAAGAAATCACTATAACATTGTCGGCTTGTACCATGATGATCGTTTTTATGATCCTTCTTACATAAATAACTATTATATATTTACATAAAAAAAAAGCCGAGCGCCATGCCGGATGGTTCCGCAGAAGTGTGGTGTTTACTCGAGGGCACTGCCCATTACACTATCCATTATACTGCGGAGATAAGCTCTTTGTGAACCAGGTATAACGAAAGCATATTATGGTCGATCGGGTTGTCTTGTTCAGTACTATGATGAACAGCTTGCGCAGCGCAGCGGTGCACTATATCAAGCCGGTTCGGAAATCCATGCTTTATATTCAAAGCCACTGAACTCATTTTGTTATAATATACCCGATAATATATGAGACGGAAGGAAAGACAACATATACGTTGTGGATAGTGTGGCTATAAGGCCAAAGATAATCATGTCGTATGAGGGGTGATCAAATTGATACTTATTCTGTTTAAAAGTAATAAGCGACTATATTTTCATTGCTCTATGAAGCTTTACACTTTCTAGCATTACTTATAAGTCATTGACCAAGACGTCAAAGAATGACTGTTTAGGTAATATTCGTGTGTTTATATTTCTCGGCTCAGAAAGTACAGTCTATTTCAGCTATAAACAAGCTAATGACTGTACGCATAATCACATATAAGGGGGGGGGGTTGGGGGGTTCAAACCCCCCTCCCCATGAGTATTAAATAATACAAAATAAAAATAATCAAGGATGCTTTGTCCGAACTTAGTGATTTATTCTACTACCCCCCGGCACTCATGACACATTAGCAGCGATACTATACAGATTTTAAGCAAATTAAGACATTAAGATATTCTTTTATACATGAACCCCCCTAGGGTCACAATGAACCCCCTCCATGGTCAACTATTACGGAACATCGTTTGGTAATCAATTGTGAGCGAATTATCCTGTACGGCCTGTTTTTGATTTTGTGTGGTTTTACGATTGACCTAAGTGCAGTGCCCCCGAAGTAACGCTCTTTTTTGTATCATATTATTATTCAAATTCGATTTGAGAAAACAATTTGTACGCCTAACTAAGCAATATCGTCCGTCATGTTGTCTACGCCGCTACGTTATCCATTGCGTGACGTCACTGTTATTTTCTTACATGGAGTGGACAGTATAATATTGCACAAAAAAAGTCTTAAGAAATGAATATGAAGCCAAAAAAGCAGCAAATTGCTGGGGCTGTTTACTCCTCTTTCCTCTAAATATAATTTTTAATGAGACATAGATCGCTAAATCTGGCACTTTGTTCATCTAAAACTGAATCCTAAAAGCGACTTCTTACTGAATTTACCATTCTACCAGTATACCTTCTCAATGCAAGTAACTCCGCTAAAATTGATCTTCCGAAATTCTATTTATGTTTGGCAGCAGCATCAGTCACCACGACGTGTGACGCCGTGCCACAGAGCGTTCGACAAGCGCTCAAGAATACGCTTTTACCCGCGACAGCGATTTTAAACATTTGAAATGACGTAAGAAAACTAGGCAGACAAACTAGTAGTTTCCAAGTTACTGGTTGAAGGAATAGAAAATGTAATATACATCAAAAGACCCCGCTCCACATATATTCAAATCAAGCCAAATCTTCTGTGAGGTATAAAATATCAGCAATTATACTTCGATAGCCCCGTCCTCAAGATCACCCTGTAGTGTACGTTTCTCTCAGCTCGCTGGCGTGATGTTTAGACAAAAAAACTGTAGACCCTCCTTCTGCCGTCTATCCACCCAGGTCCCCATTACGTTTCTCACGCTACAAGTAGCGAGTTGTTTACGAAAATGCCGAACGGAAAAAGTGCGGGAATTTAACGCAAAAGTGAAACGGACAATGAAAAAACTACATGCCATGCTGGGCAACTTCATATGAGTAAGTGTACACATATTTTTAATTTAATGAATTTTGAACGAGACATATCAAACACCAATGACTAATCCATTGTTGTGTTAGAACAACGAATTCGAATATCGTTGTGTTAGCAGGTACTGATGAATCTGAGTAATATCTATTCTCGTACATACTCTAGTATGGGATTTCCACACTTCCTTATTAACATTGTTAGTGAAAACGCAAAATCATTTGTTGAGCCTCAATATCTCAATATGATGAAACTGAAATTGTGTTTTAACAATGACTAATACATTGTTTTACCCCTAGGATGTCACTGCCTTTGAAATAGTCGAGTAGAGAATCTGTATAATATCGATTCTCTTCCGTCTTATTATGAGCAATCCTCAAAGTGGGCTACCAACAACAATCAACACATCGCCTAAGATAAATAGGATATTCATTGCATGATTTTATTGACCATAAATTAAGGTAGTGGCCTCAAGAAGATGAGTATTATCGTTTTTCCTGGGCCGCTCATGTGTTTACGATTGTGTCGTGATTTGTTTGTGCTTTCGTCAAAATACCGAAATTGAGGAAATGGACAATGCACTTTTTCACACAGTAAGTGTTAATTCGTAAATCCAAACTTCCAAAAGATTCGTCGGTAACTATGACGACATGCTTACGACAATTTTTCCTTGTGGTCAGGGAACATCTCCAATAGCGAACTTAGTTTATTAGAACCTCTCGTACCTATGTACTGACAATTTTATCTCACGTTAGTAATTCGCCGTGGGGGACATCGTGCGAGGTATTGGAATTCTTCAGAGAAGAACATACACTTAGATTCGCCAATTTATCCTCGCAGAAATAATACTTTTGTAACAAAAAGTTTTTTACGGACAACTTTTAAATACTTGAATAAAACTAGTATGGATACTTTCTATGAATCTGTACTGCAATATATATGATTGAATCTTTAAAGGTTATTTCGAGGTGATTAATTCAAAATCATCACAATATAATCCATATTCATGGACTGAAATTTTGTTATTTATGAATATAAGTGCTGTCGTCTCCACTGAAACAGCAGCTGAAATGGGGCATAACCACCAACCGTTTTTACAATCATGAGTAAAATCTGATTGAGGCACTCAAATAGCTAACTGGGGCCAAAACCCTCAACTGCTTCTACAATCATGAGTAACATCTGATTGAAATACTGAAACAGCAGCTAAGGAGGCTCACGGTTTCTACAATCATGAGTAAAATCTGATTGAGACACCCAACAACAGCAAAATGGGGCCCACCAAATTCTACAACCATGAGTAAAATCTGATTGGTACACACAAACAGCAGCTAAAAGGGGGACCACCAAATTCTACAATCATGAGTAAAATCTTATTGATACACACAAACAGCAGCTAAAAGGGGGCCCACCAGTTTCTACAATCATGAGTAAAATCTGATTGAGACATACACGCAGCAGCTAAATGGGCCTACTAGTTTCTACAATCAAGAGTAAAATCTGATTGAGACACACAAACATCAGCACAATGGGGTTCACCAGTTTCTACAATCATGAGTAAGATCTGATTGAGACACTCTAACAGCAGCTAAAGGGGCCAGTATTTTCTACAATTTCTAAGTAAAATCTGATTGAGACACACAAACAGCTAAATGGGACCCACCAGTCTCTACAACGAGACACTGAAACTGCAGCTGAAGGGGACCGTAAATGCCACCAGTTTCTACACTCATGAGTACAATCTGATTGATAAATTAACAAAAATGACAAGCGTCGGGAATATGGGAACATGGGTAATATCTGGTTTCCATTTTCCTTTGAAGTAAAAACAAAAAAAAATGATAAGTAGTGGCCCTACCCGTGAAGTACTTAAACATGAGTAAAATATGGTTGAGAATCTCTATTCATCACGTTATGTGGTGAAATTTCGTTCACGCACATTGACGACAAACCCAATATGGCTTTCTTCAGTGCGCGAATTTTACCTCTTTTCAGTTGACATTGATTCAGAAAGTGATAAGTACTAACACTAATGATTTCAACACGTTCTAGAAAACACCCAGTTCGCATTGAATGGGGTTTCAAAACAAATGCAGAAAACTGAAAGGATGGAATATCAAAAGTCAACCACTCGGTTGATATCGTACCACAAAGGTGGGAGAAAAATAATGTTTTTATTATTATATCTTAAGGACAAAAGGAGATAAAATTTATGAACGCATTACTATTACAAAAACATACTTAATTGTTGTATAATTACCTGTTTGCGTCTTGCTGTCCGAAGCTTGACAAAACTGTTAAGAACACGCGCCCACAAAACCTTTAAGGCCACGTGGGATGGTAACTCGGGATGTTTAGCTGCTAAACAATTATTAGTGACACTGTAGAGAAATACTACCTGTCCATACTCATTGCCCAGGTAACACCCCCTTATTTTGATTTTTGCTGATAGTAGACAATTTCAGCTAAGGAAACACTTATCTACATTACGAGGCTAAGTGATATATCCCCTTGTCTTATTAATGCGAACACAAAATAGGGAGACTGCTGCTGCATCCCGTGAAGATCTCAACCCATCGTACCTCAACTCAGTCTGGTTTAGCGAAAGCGCTGTTAGTATCGCTTCCTAAACCGAAGAGTAGGAAGGTCTTGAAATATTTCCAGACCTTACAGCACTTATTGCAGTCTTATTTATCTAACGGTTCAGACAAATTTCTCCTGAACATATAAAATTTGTCGGGGGAAGGGAATGAAACTGAGCGAAAAAAGGAAGGGGGAGCCAGCCACTGCGCCATCCATTTCCAAGAAAAATTTTTAACCTATTAAGAACCATTCAAGTCCACTGGGGTTTCTTTATGTACTTCACCCAGAATATGTTTTATTCTTTGGCAAAAACAAATCAAAAGCCCACAATAATGTTAATCATTCGATGCAACTTCCTGCATCCCTAAGGTTCTTTATAACCAAAAAGTTCTAGGGTTTACATCTAGTACGAGTACTAATAATATGTCTGTACCATCAGAGAAATCCTAAAAAATCAATAAGAAACAAAATACTATACTATAAAAACTGGATATTTTGCCATAAGGTTCATCGTAATCCTATTAGTAGTAGCAACATATAGATATTGGGAAGCAGTACTTTAAAAAAGTATTTGGTTCGCCATCTATCTATTAAAGCCTGTACCTGACCGTTTAATCTGAGGAACAGAGTACTGTTTATGTGACCCGTGTCAGCACACCCAGCCATTTCATACAGGTGGGCCGACATCAAAACGCTTGAACACCAAAATTAATAGTGCTATAATTGCGGTCAAAAATTTGTATTCTAAAAATAATGACTTGCATTAAGCTAGGCAGTGTTTCACATGAAAACGTCATTATCAAGTCAATAGAATTATTAGAATACAGCATTCACCAAACCTTTTCAAAAAACAAAAAATATTGGTTTTGGCACTATCTAACTCCATTCATTTGCGTTCATCAGAGCAAAAAAGGTCCACTGTTGGTTTCTTGGTACCTTGATCCTCAATCCTCCGATATAGGTGTATTAACTGGGAAAATATGATTTTCAAGGCATTCCCACATTTCTCGCTTCTACCGAGAATTTAAAAAAGAAAATAACAGCTGAGAAGGCGCAAGTAATCGCAGTCTACCTGTTATGGAAAACGCAACCTTGGTTTTCAGTATTGGAAAACCTACAAATAGCAAATCGCACTATTTTTTAACGATAAATCACTATTACTTCCACCTTACAGGAAACCTCATCCTCTGTGGAAGAGCCTTATACTGCATGTACCTAAAATAACATGTTGACTTTACCAGAACTTTAAGAGAAATGATCAACTTTTACTTACGCCCAAAAAACATCACGACCCAGCCACACCACAAACTGTAACCAAAAAGGCTTAATGTTGGGCTTTGAGACACATCTGTATTTTAAGCACAGAGCACTGGCCACGCCTCCACTTCCGCGGCCTTTAGGGAAGGCTTACACGTTGGAACCTTAGACATACCGCAGGGTGAAGGGATAGGTCAAAAGTTTTTGTTATGTTTTATAACAGACCCATATGCCTGACGATTTATATTTTGCAAAATCACTGATAATAAAAAATGGATAATGAATTGTGATACTACTAAGCTAAACTTTTACACATTACATAGGTGTACATTACAAAAATGATGAAAGACTATTGCATTTTAAATAAAAAACTTCAAGGCTGAACAATGTCCAGACGTTCTTTCTCTTTCATTCGAATTATACTCAGATCGTGAAACCATCTTTAAACATCTACAGGGTGATCTCGAGGACGATATCAATATTCATCACTAATGTTAATATGAATTCAAATTGTTAGATCTTCAAATAAACTAATTATGGTAATTTTTTGCCAAATTACTATTAATCTTTTTCCTAGAAATGGAACAAACCTGTAAAATAATACGTACATATATTTTTGTTTGCTGGTCCTCTACTCAGACATAAATAACAGGTTATGGAAATCAGATAGAGGTACAAATCTCTGAACATCTACAGGGTGATCTTGAGGACGGGGCTATCGAGGTATAATTAGAGGTTAAACGACTTACCTGTAAGGAAGTTCAATCCTCAATTATACGAGATAGCCCCGTCCGAAAAGATCACCACCCGCTCACCGCTGTTCCCAAAATTCCTCGATCTGATAACAAACGAAACGTAATGGGGACCTAGGCGGATGGACGACAGAAGCAGGGTCTACAGTTTTTTTATCTAAACATCACGCCAGCGAGCTGAGGGAAACGTACACTACAGGGTGATGTTTTCGGACGGGGCTACCTCGTATAATTGAGGATTGAACTTCCTTACAGGTAAGTCGTTTAACCTCTAATTATGTTTTTTTTCAAAGAAATACAGTTAAGTTTATTTGAGGTATTACAAAAAATGTTGGATATCTCAGATTTTCCACTCTTCTCACCAGCCCAATTTCATCCTTTTTCGAAAAAAATAATGGTCGAGGACCCCTAAAAACACTAAATTTGTTTTTAGCTAATAACTCTGGCTCCAACAATTTTCAAACGTGCAGAAGTAGTACGAGTTCACATGACATCTCAAGTTTAATTAAAAGGCGGAAAAGTTCCACAAAGCTTCAAAGACAACATTCCAATAGGCCTGTAAAGCACAGAGTACCACCATCACCAAGGACATTCTTTACTGTAATAAAGAGTCCTTCATGAAGACCAAAAAATTAGCCTTCTACCTCCTTTTTTCCCTAGGAGCTGTCCGATGGAACTATCCCCATTAATACTGCTGCCTTAAGGGTTATCGTATTATAGCACCCATCTTCTGCAGTATCCATTCCAGAGCCCTGCACCAGTTTAAACGGTTTCCTTGATCTTCCTGTTACTGGTTCAAACTGTTTTGGTTCTAGCCTAAACTTTCCAAGCAGTTGTTGTCTCTCGTGATCCCGCGGTGCAATACACAACAAATTTTGGTCGAGATATGTAAATTAATGGCCTTGTTCTTTCAGATCTCGCTGATTTCTATGTCCATAGCGCTGAAAAAAAAAACAAAAAATACAGCTGGGGTACGCTCAGTCGCCTGAAGAACATGGTCAGCAATCTATTCTATATGGATGACCTGACATTTTATGCCTCCGGCCAACACGACCTACAAAGTCTAATAACAATGTCGCACAAATATGCTTTGGGTCCCATTGTTATTATTATAATTTTGGTGCCATCCACTGGACAGCGGACGAGCTAAGACAAATCGATACAGAGACCTGCAAAATGATGAATATGGAGAGAAGTATACACCTTAAGCCTCTATCCCGCGAATATACTTTCAACAACACCTTGGATGGTGTGGACTATTGAGTTTGGGGAGTCAGCATATTAGGTTGGTTCTGGCCCCTGTCTGATATGAGGTGAGGGGCACCGATACTCTGAGATCCGCTTTGTGCGAAAAAACGAGTGTGGGGGTAAAGGAGGTTTAATTGGATTTTTGGTTTTTGGGTTTTTAGGCCGGCGTCGTTTAGCGTTAAAGCTTGACGTTTCGCCACCACGAGTGGATGGCATCTTCAAGAGCTACTTCACTTCGGCGACTTCCAAAATACTGAGGTTTCATTGTTTCAGCAGCTACATGAGCAATCGAGGAACTCAACCTCACGCTGAGGTGTCAGCAGTGGCGGAACTACAAATTCTCTATGCTCGAGCTTGTACATAGAAACCCGACATAGTCCCCCTCCAACTCAAACAAGAACACGATGTTGTTTTTCGAGTTTTCTGCACCTGCCGAAGTAAACATCGCCTCTAAAGAGGAGGAAAAGCGGACCAAATATTAGGACAAGTTCGCAGGCTCTGCCCAGGCTATACTGTTGGTCTGCTGGGAAAGGTCATTGGATCCCTAGGAGGAATGAGCAATACACTGCTCTGTGAATGGCGTGCAATACCAGTATGCCGTGCGGCAGTGTACATTTTAGCCCCCAAAATGCAGAAAGTAGTCATCCTTGGATCCCTTCGTCTACTTAGGGCGCAGATTGATAGACCCAGTGCAGTGATTGCTTATCTCATGGTGTGAGGAGTACTCACTGGCTAAAGGAACAGCAAGCAGAAGCAAAATTTCTATACTAAACGGTGGTTGGGGCAGTGTAAGTAAAGGCTTTATATACCGAAATATTCATACTCTCATGAAACTTGACACTTTTCCTAAAATAATGTATACTGTGATACTCTTTAGGATACACTAATAACTGTGAGTAATCCAAACTTAAAATTAGAACAAGTGGAGTTTAAGAGCGACCCAAATGAACCTATTGTTGTCAGGGAAATTATAGTCAGTCATCCACTATAGGAGTAGAATGAGAAGACAAAAACTTCCCTTCTTAGTTATCATCAAAATATGATAGCTAAGACATAACTGTTATCCCGGGCAAGAAACACAAGATCTGATTAATTTATGTTGACATCGTTTACAACTTTACTCAATTTACGTTTCCTTAGGCTTACGGCTACTAAATGATTCTAACAAAATTAATCTCTGTTAATTAGCGGTTGATAAATTTTCCACATTATCTCCAAGAAAAGAAAATCGTTTTTCTTGATAACGCACCTATTACAGTTCCAACGGAAAACATTTCCAGAATTAGAACCTATCATCGGTTCGCCACATTACAGGAGGGTGGAGGGTAGAACGACTTCACATCTCACTTCTGCGGCCATTTGTTATATTCGGATGTACGGAAAATTTAAAAGGAAGAAAAATGTAAAGGTACACTGAGCATAATGCCATATGATAAATCAAATTGCCATCAAGGAATCTACATACATCCTCGGCAGTAAATTTTGGAGTTATAGATTCACCACACTTCCTAATATATCAATTTTACTTCCTGTACTTGCGTGCAGTGTGTACTAGATAATCAAATGTTATTAGACAAGTCTGCAAGCGATGCCTCAGTATACGACGATTCTTCTCAACTAAGCCGCTGAAAATTATTTTACGATATCAGTCAGCCAAAAAGAGAATAATCAGAGATATAAATTAATAATTGTTAATGTATATATTTCTATGCGGCCCTGATATCTATATATCTTATATAGGTAAGGTGGGTGATCAATTATTTGGGAAGGCTAGCCTAGTACCAATAGAAATTAACTCTGCGTATTGCGACCAGCAGAAACACTGTACAAACTGTTACAGGGGTCAGGACTGCTAGAATAGGTATTTTGGAAGCAATGGTAAGTATAATAAAGCTTTAAGGCTGCAGTATGAATATGGACAGCTCTGTTGGGCGGCTCTTAGGGGAAAACGGGGGGGAAGGGAATGGTGGGTGAAATTGGTATCTTAGACAGTAGCGACGGTGAATTTGGTAAATTTAAAGTTTCCGATATTATCGAGAATATCTAGGAAGGGCGGAGTCAAGACACTTGGCGCTCATTTAATAAATCATACAGCATTCTCCTCTTCGTTCCTTTACATTTTTTACTTTTGAGTTATTATTTTTTACTTCGTCTCCTCAAATAACTTAGTATAAAGCTAACAAAATTAATAAGCTAGTCACATATAAAGTGAGTCTGAAGAATGGAACGCCTCAATTATCTCCGAAACGGTTTACACGATTTTTTTTTAATTCTGGAGTATGGAGGTCCTGCAATACGGCCAAACTTATGGCAGCATCTACATTGCTGTCATATCTTCCACTTTTCTGAAAACATTATGCTCATTATTTTTAATTAAAAGCTTTTATTTAACTTGCAGTGCATGTTTGTTCGGGTGGAATCTTGCTACTCAATTTTGAAGCAGATATCTTAAACCGATTGGGTTAAAATTTTGTATACACGTTCAGTTTGGATGATAATACATGATAAGCTGTATGACGTCATTCCAAACGCAATATGGCGGACCTTCCAGTATGGCAGAATAGTTATTTCTGGAGCATTTCTACAATTTTGAAAGATAATGTGACCTCATTCTAAGTCCAGTATGGCGGACCATCCAAGGTGACGAAATATTTTTAACACTTCTGCAATATGGGTATCAAATGAAAGGGTCTGCAAGAATATCTGACATCACTCTCAATGCAATATGGCGGACTGACTGAAGTTTATGCTCTCAAGCATAGGTGGCCTTAAGTAGAGTCAAATAATTAGAAGGTCTCCTTATTGAAGAGCTAGAGACTGGTCAAATTAAGTGGCAAACAACCTTGCAACAATGATGCGTTGAATGAGCCGAACGGACTCAGAAACCTAGCCAGCGATAACTAAAAAGTAAAAAATAAATGAAAATAAATTAAAAGAAAAAAAAACCGTTTCAAATGCTCAAAAAAGAAGAAAATAAAATTTTCCTTTGAAACTAGTAAGTTATAGCCTCATTGTACACATCTTATATAATCACAAAAACTTGTCGCGCAATTTACTTATACAAATAAACTAGTAGCTGTTTAATTGAGTTTCTTAATCTGCTTAGTTAATTGAATAATTATTCAATACTTATATGTACTTACGCAAACCTCGCGACAGGCCTTTATGATAATATAAATTCTGTATAATGATACTATACGTTGGTACGCAAAATTTCAAAGCAACATTTTATCCTCTTCATTTTGAAGCCTTTTTAAAAGTTTTTTTGCTTTTAATTTATTTGTTCAATATAAGTGATTCAATAGAAGTTTCCACATTACAATATAAAATATTTTTGAAACGGCTCTGTATTTGTTAATTATCATATGAGATTTCTAACTCCAAAACATAAACAAAATTACTCATGGCGTAATATACGAATGAAAAACGTGTAAAAATTGTGCAAGCCTATTATCAAAATGGTCGATCAAGGAAAATGCATTTCGGGCTCTACGTGAATTTTTCGGAGTGCAAAATCGGCCTTCTGAGAGGACAATTTGGAATGTGGTTCAAAAATTCGAGCAAACTGGATTTGTAACTAACCTCAAAGTCCTTCAACGTGCTCGTGCAGGTCGGTCAGATCAAACTATTGCCATTGTTCGCGAAAGTGTAGCCGAAGATACAAAGACATCGATTCGTCATCGATCGCAGCAGGTGGGCCTTGCGTATTCAACCACACAGCGAATTTTAACAAAAGACTTGATTCTACACCCATATAAAGTCCAAATAACTCAGGACTTGAAACCTCGAGATCATCAACGGGGCCGCGTGTTTGCAGAATGGATACGAGAACAAGGGGTTCATTTTGCAACGGAAATCATCTTTAGCGATGAGGCACACTTTCACGTTGGTGGCTTTGTAAACAAATACAACGCTCATATTTGGGGATTAGAAAATCCAAGAGAGATTGTTGAAAAAGCAATGCATCCTCAAAAAGTGACTGTTTGGTGCACCTTTTGGTGGGGAGGAATCATTGGCCCTTTTTTCGATGATAATGTGGAGAATGCTTTTACTGTTAGTGGAGTTCTCTATCGAAACATGATATCTGATTTTTTCTGGGAGCCGTTGGAAGGTATGGACACTGAAGATTTTTGATTCCAACAGGATGCCGCCACTTGTCACACATCCAGAAAAACGATGCAATTGCTGCGCGGCGAGTTTCCAGCTCGGATTTTCTCACGTAACGCCGATATCAATTGGCCGCCGCAATCATGTGCTCTTACTCCCCTAGATATTTTTCTTTGGGGGTATCTAAAAAGCAGAGTGTACAAAAATAAACCAAACACTATTCGAGAGCTGAAACAGGAGATTAGACGAGAAATAGCCGGCATAGAACCTGAATTGTGTCAAAAAGTGTTAGGAAATTCCAATAAACGAATTACGTCATGCCACATGAGTTAGTGTAATAAACTAACCTAAAATAGCAAATAAAAATGTTTGTATATTTTTCTATTCTTCCGACTTTTTTTTATCATTTTAATGTGGAAACCCTCATTGAATAAACCTTTATTAAATTTACATTATATTTCCACCCAAGTTAAACTAAGTCATTATCTTCAAAAAGCATAATGTGCAAAATGTTGTCCGTTTGCTTAAATACAGTAAACTATGCGAACCTTCATACTTTGCAGTTCATTTTGCAATATGCTTTGGAAATTTAGGTATAGGAAATATATATAAAAAATCATCCATTTGAAACAACAATACGATCGTTTCCGTGATAATTGAAGCGATCCACACTCACCCTTTATGCAAAATAGTATTGCATATACAGGGTTGGGCTAAAGTATGGAACCAAGCAAATATCTTTGAAACGGAAAGGGCGATATTGCTGAAAATTTGCAGGTAGATGTAGTGACATATAATGCATCCGAATACAGTATGTTAGCTATTAATGTACTTCCGGTCTAACCGGAAGTGCCGTCAACTTTTTTAATTTAAATGGGACACCCTGTATATTTTTGCAGATTTTAATACATCTTTTTTTTCCGAATACGTCCATAGTGGGTTTAGTATTTGTTTCTTAAAAAATTTGTCTCACAAATTCGTCCGTGGCGGTCTGCGGTCTTCCCGTTTGAGGTAATTTTTTTGTATTTTTTTTTTAGTCACCGTCAAACGTGTTATAGGACCCCTGTCGGGACGTAAATCATTAAAAGTTGACACACTTCTTTGTGAGTTCTCACACGATCGCCAAAGCCGACTTTGAATGACCGGCATTTTAAACACCTGGAATGATAAAGAAGCTTTATCTTTCCCGTTTTTACAGAAACTAATACCAAACCCACTATGGACGTATTCGGAAAAAGAAGATGTATTAAGATCTGCAAAAAATACAGGGTGTCCCATTTAAATTAAAAAAGTTGACGGCACTTCCGGTTAGACCGGAAGTACATTAATAGCTAACATACTGTATTCGGACTACATCTACCTGCAAATTTTCAGCAATATCGCCCTTTCCGTTTCAAAGATATTTGCTTGGTTCCATACTTTAGCCCAACCCTGTATGTAAATTATGCACATTCCTTCGGAAATTGCGTGATGAGCGAAGTCACCATTTTTACAAGTTCTATGATATTTTCCATACCCGTGAATGTGCCTATAGATTTGTAGGAAAGCTCTGAAGTCGTATTTAGAAAAAGTGGACAAGTTAAGCTTTCCTGTGCTCATGGAAACTTTTACTGCAGATAACCAAAGCGGTAATATTTTAGTCGAGGGTTGCATAAGGGGCCTGGGTATACATTAAAACACGGATTCCTATTTCGAACAGAAGTCACTTGTATTTCAAACTACGTACACAGTATTTCAGAAGGTGATAGCTATAAGACCTTAAGGAATGACAACTATTTGCGATTTTCTCAAACACTCGCAATGCAAAATTATACATTTTTCAAATGTCTGTAATTTAACGACCAAACACGATATCAAGAAAAGGCCAAATAGATGACAAAGCGCAAGCAGCCTCCTTCAATTTGCTTTTTAAATCATTATTGTAAGTTCGAAGGTAACGTCAGGAGCTTGGAAATGCGAAATTCATTTTTATAGTGACCTTGCTTTTGGACTTTTTGACCTTACCCTTGGATTTTTAGACCTATATCCCCTCATCTTAGACATTCACACTGGAGAAAGGGAACAGGCGGCCACTCCTCCTCGCTAACACGGGAATACATCTTTTCTGGGATTCTCAATTTCGCGCGCTATACCGTACCGTACCCTTAAGGGTTTAGACATAAGTTAACTGCAGCTGGTTGGTGGATTCCCTCTCTGGTCACTAAATCTCTGTCCTCGTAGATGGCTTCTCCTCTTCCAACTATAACATCAACGCAGTAGTCTCGCAAGGAATTGGCGATGGCTCCGACGTTGTTTTTGCTTCTCATTAGTGAATCTGTTCTGTACTACTAATCTTAACCACAGTTAGTTTCTCGGATGACAGTAGTTTACGCGCAGGTATCGTGAGCTACAGATTGATCGCTGTAATCAGGATATAACACAAAAAATTATACAAAAAATGATTAGTATTTTTTAACACCTGGGGCCTATTTCACGAATGTTACAAGTGACATATTTACAAGTTCACCTTATCAGCTACTTGTAACTACAATTGTACAAGTATAGGTGTTTCACCAAGATTTTTGAGAGTTGTGAAAAAAGTTACAGGTGTAATTCATTTAATCACAAGTAAACCGGTTTTGACGTTATGAACGTAATGTTGACAGTTGATAAATAATATTCCTTTGTGTGTCAGATTAGCTGTAGGTTGCTTTCACGCTGATTTTCCGATATGGCAGTGAAGAAGGAAGGCAAAATAAGTTTCCTGAAATATGCCAGAGATGCTAAAGAAATTATATTTGGAGCATTCTCTGATAAATTGACCAAAGAAGATAAAAAAAGAGAGTGGAAAAGCATCCATAAGAAAGCGTCAGCTTTAGGGTTGGTTTCAGCCAACAAAGGACGTCGTTGTAGAAAAAAGCAAAACCTCAAGGCTTTCTCCTCCTCAAGCTTTCGATAGAAATTATGGAAAAGGACTCCTACCTCAAGAGTCTTCAAATCCTAGAAATGGAAAGGGAATTAGGATTATCCCCATCAGACTACACACGACAATTCCCGACAGAATTTGTTTTAGAAACGACAAGTTTGTAATACTAAAAATGGAAACTGTATCAAACTTGAAAATAAAGAACTTTTCTAAGTGTAAATATTTCGTTACATTATTGCTAAACAAAATAACTAGTGTTGGTTAATAAATGCTTAAAATTGGTGCTAATCGGTGGTTAATAAAGGTTAGAAGGCAATGTCAAGCAAGCATACATACATAGTACAAGATATATTTATTTCAAGTCATTAGATTCCAGATACATTTATTCTATTTACTTTACATAATAGAATATTCCAATGGCGGTATTGTGAGGTCATCGGAAAAATCAACAAGCGCCTGAAGTCTTCTCTCACCGTCAGGGTTTGGTTGAGCGCTTCGTCAGCTCCGCCAGGACCGTCGAGCTGCAAAACACGTGCTTCATCTTCACTGCATCTTGCAATATTGTAAAGGGTGAAACAACATTTGATAATTGTACAGACAAAATTTGAGTCGACTCTCAAACCGTTAAGACAAGGAAACTTCTCTTTCAGAATTCCAAATGAGTTTTCTATAATTCGTCTGGTAGACATATGTGAACGGTTAAACCGCTGCACAGGTGGATCATTCAAATTCAGGTCAGTTGAAGGGATTAACCATTCTCTCAATGGATAGCCCGAGTCACCTAATATCACACAATCAGCAATGGGTCTCCATCCATCTTCAAAACGCTGATTCAATGTGCTGTTTCTGTATACACGCGCGTCATGTACACTTCCTGGCCATCGTGCACTTACGTAGTAAAACTTGAAGTCAGGTCCGCACACAGCCATTACATTTATTGAATGATTTCCATATCTGTTCACAAACTGTTGTTCATTCTGTGTGGGAGCATCTATTTTTATAAGTGTTCCATCCACACATCCTATGACCAAAGGCATTCCCGCTATTCTTGAAAATTTTACTACTATGTCATTAATACCATTTGGCCAGTCAACAACTTGTGCGAATTTAATATTGTTTACTGCATTTACAACTTCATGTAATGCTCTACATACACTGGCCTTTGAGATCCCATGCATGTCTGCAATTCCGTGATACTGACCACCATTACCTAACCAATGGAGCGCTGCACACAGCGTAACTCTTTCAGATAGTGCCTCACTTCTCTTGATTGCACGTCTTAGCCTGTGCCCAATGTCTTCAAGAAGTGATTCCATTTTTATAGAGCTCATTCGGAGTCTCTCATTAAATTCATACAAACTAATGAAATCCACATTCGTTCTGACCTTAAATATCCTCTGTCTTCTTCCTCTAAATGTTCGATGTCTTGGGTCCTGATACAGTTCCACAGGAAGATCTTCATCGGATGACAAATTCCACATTGTAACTTATAATAATTTCATGCCAACAGTCGAAAGAAATAGCAGTAGTAATATTAATAATATGGCCCCACAAAAGTCACCCGGCTATTAGTATGGGTTAAATCTTTGAATAGTTTTAACAAGCGTAAACTTGTAACTTATGAATACTGTGATACTGATATGAGTGGATATGTAAAATTGTACTGGTGAATAAGTGAAAATTTACTGGTTACTACTAAACTTGTGACTCTGTTTTCGAGAAACACTTGTAACTTAAATAAATCACAAGTTTGCCAAGTTTTACTAGTGAATATGTAACTTGTAACTTTCGTGAAACAGGCCCCTGAACTGCCATGAGCATCACCGGTGGTGAACGAAAAAGATTGTATCCGATGCTGTGAGCATCACCGGTGGCCTCAATCATGCTTCACTATAATGTCGGATTACGAATACCGGCACTGTGGGAATCGCTTCAGATTTATACGAGACACTCAGGAAAGTATTTGATAGATAGCATACTGTCGCCATATCTGTCAGTTGGTAGTATATGCTTAGTTTTTAAGGTGGGTATTCAACAGGTATTTATCCCTACTTTGTTTACTCATTTCAATGTTGTTTTCATTCGTTCGAGTACGTTGACTGGTGCATTTTATAGCGAAATTAGGTAAGTTCTTTGGTTTTCTCGACTACAGATTATATTTCATACTATGTCAGTAATGGGGCCTTGTGCGATAGTTGCTAGTTTAAGCTTATGAAATGCATAAAACTAGCAACCGGCCAGTGCAATATATTTTTGTGTTTTACTTGTTTCACTGAGAGACATTAACATTAGTTAAATACTTACCTTCTGTAATATATAATTTGGTTTGAACATTAACTAAAAATCTATTAGTGGTGAGACCACTGGTGATGCTCACGGCATCACGGATATCTAATCATTACTGAGGTGCCATGAGCATCACCGGGGGTCTCAATTTTTTTTTGAAAAAAATTGCATTAAACGCTTTCTATTTATCGTGTAATATATTATCCCCAAAATAAGCTTAAATGGTTTAAACTATGAATTTTCCACTACGGCCTCTGAGGAATAAGTTTAAGGTCCTTATGGCGGCAGTCAACGTGTTAAGGTTCTTAAGAAGAAATAAATGTACAGGATCCTCCAACTGAAATAACAAATTGCCGTATTGCAGAACCCCATACCCCAAACTTCTGGAAAATCGTATTCACTGTGTCCGAGGTAATTTCATACTTAAGACCGACTTTGTATAATCACATCAGAAAATCATAAATGGCCGCAGGAGACGCGTATGTGAAGTCGTCCTGCTCTCCACCATAGGCCTTCGGGGCACTTCTTCTTTTTCTTAGGGTGCCATGCAGGTTCCTGAGTAGAACTAAATTCACCTCTCTGTAATTCTTGAAAGTCGCTTATTTCTGTCCAATGACGGATGTTTCTCAAACAAACATGAAATTTTTTTCTTCCAATTCCTCTTCTCCCACCTTCGATATTTCCTTGAAGAATGAGACGTTGGAGGTTATAGCATACCCAACGCATTATAATTATGTCCTAGACAAGCTAGTTTCATTTTCATTATAACCTCAAAAAGTGTTCGCTCTGCTAAATCAGCAGGCTTTGTCAAAAATGTTCATTTCTTACATGATCGACCCAGGATACTCTCAGCATTCGCCGCTGATACCACATTTTGAATGCTTCCATGTTATATATAACTGCTGCCTTCAGCGTCTATGCTGGTACGCCGTACAAGAGAGTAGAGTGGACCAGGTATAACACTGCATCATCCTGTACCAAGACTGAAGTTCGGGTTTCTGTTCGTAAGATATTTTCGAGGTTGCAGGAAAATTGTCCCAGCTTGTTCAATTGTGCATCTTATCTCCTGATCTTGGTTCCATCTTTCGTTTATAGTGTATTCCAAATATTTAAATTAATGACCCGTTCGATGTCCTATCCAACCTCTTGTAATGTGGTAGTGAGCTAAGAAAAAAACCGGGTGATTTTTCTAGTATAATACAGGCTTGGGTGATGCTGACCTTAATTAGGCATCTGCCTGTTCCAGTAGAAATTGTAAAAGACAATTTTTTGAAGAAAATTACTTTTTCTTATCTGGAAACAAAGAAAGCAGAAAACCGCTAAATTACAGAGATTAATTTTGTTGAAAGCATTGATAATTATAAAGCGAAGGAAATGAAAATTGATGAGAGAAGTAGGGCTAGGACGGGATGAGTTACAGTTATTGATTACGCGTGTCAACGATCCCAACGTAGTCTAATTAGAATTTTCTGTTTCTGGTCGTGCATCATGATTGCTTCAATTATCATCATCATCATAGTCACAATGTCTTAACAGACATGTTGTGAACTCGCAAAATGCATTAAGTCGGAGCTAGAGTATTGCCGACACGAATATTATCAATAGTTTTGAACACTGTAGCTCGCCATCGTTCGCGATTTACTGTCAGTTTAGTGGCGCTCTTGATACTCATATCCAGCAACTGTTTCGTCGTATCCACCCAGCGTGTAGGAGGACGGCCACGGCGCCGCCCACTCGGGGCATGACCCTGAACTACAAGTTTCTCCATATTATTGCTTCTGTGTATATGTCCGAAGAATATAAGCATCCTCGTCGACACAATGGAGGATAGTCTCTTTGGATTACCGAGCTCATCCAGTATGGGAACGTTAGTTCGATGGGCGGCATAAGGAACTCAGCATTCTCCTCCATGTCCACATTTCAAAAGCATCTATGCGAGCTCGATCTGCCTTTTTAACAGTCCAAGTTTCCGAGGCATACAAAAATATGGAGAACACAAGAGACTGAACCAGCGACATTTTTGTAGCTTTAGTGATGTTATGGTCACGCCATATTTTAGTAAGCTTTGTCATGGCCACACGTGCCTGTTGAATGCGCCGTCGAATCTCATTTTCACAGCTACCCGAATTGTCGATCAAAGAACCGAGGTATACAAAACTTTGAACTACTTCAAAACGGCCTATTGACTATTTCAATTATACATAGGTCCTATAATGCTAATGTTGTGACATGTCTGTGACTATATATACTTTCGTCGACAATAATAGGGTTACTTGCGTCGTTATCACTTGCCACTTATTCTGTGACCGGTATTCCTTGATGAACTTAGGCTGCTTGAGCATTTTTAGCATCCAGCTAAATCCGACGAACGCTATATTCCCGTCTAGACTTGTTATGCCGGCACTTCACTGGGCATGGCATATTCGGCTATTTGTTTGATTTGCCAAAAAGCCACGATGTGTGGAAAACCTATCTGGGTTATTTGCCTTATATGCGCAAAAATGGAAAATAATGCAGGACACTCCTATGGTACTGTTGTAGGTCATAGTACCTACGTTTGCTATTTTTTTTTTTTGGTGAAAAACCAATTCTTGCATCTGTGTACTCTTTCCCCAGTTTATCAGTAAATATTTCTTGAAAGGTTTTGCAAAGCAGTTTTATTTCAATTTTCCAAAGTAAAATACACTACATTAAACACATCTCTCCACTCACGTTAAACCAGTTCTGCCAAACGTCACTAGGGATTGATCATTACTAGAAAACCGTCTTCCTTCTAGTTTCATTTTCACATGCAAAATCTAGTTACGACTCTTCGGTGTATCCAGGAGGACACGTTCCACAATTCTACTCGATTTTCTTACAGATCTGGTGTATCCTCATCAAAGATATAAACTTAGTTTTCAACCTTGGTTGGCACATCGTAATAGTAGTCAAGTCTTATCACCTGTCCTGATGCCATTCACATACCGAGTTTTTCCCCAAACTTAATCGTTAAAATTTATTATTAAATTTATGTTGCCTCTCCCGGCCCGAAGTCGCACGTTGTGTCATCTACCCTTCAGTCAATTGATGCGGCACCCAGAGAGGATAAAGTTTCCTCAGGTGCAAAAATGATCATGCAGAATTGAACAAATTGCTGGTACATTTAGACCTAAAGAACCCCTATTTGTTATTAGGTCATTTGTATGTCTTTGCGAAGCATTTGCTTCACAGCAGTCATGTTTTCCTCCGTCACTGACATTCATGACCTTCCCGCCCCTCAACACCCTACAAAAACAAAACTTCCCCTTTAGAATATCCTAGACAACTTGAACATCGTTACAAAATGTGGGCAAGCATCACCTAGTGCAGGAGTCACTTATTCTAAGTAGTGGTCTATGTTTGAACCACGCACAAAACTGCCTTTATCTAATCTCGTGACCACGATGCGATCCCAAGTACTTCACGCTATAACTACTATTGGATACCAACGCACACCATTTCCTCTTGGTTTCTTCCGCAATCCTCGTTACCGTTTCCAGGGCATCGATGGTCGACCTCCCCGAGCGGAAACCGAATTGACATGGCGAGAGCCTTCCTGTCCTTTCGGTCTCTTCCTCGAGCGTCTTATCAGCATTCCGTACAGCTTTCCGATGGTATTTAACAGATGAATCGGCCTATATGAAGAAGAAAGCTCTGACGGTTTTCCGATCTGCTGGATGCCCGCAATCTTTTTAATATAGCCTCATGGAACATGATTATGGAAGAACTAAGAAAGCTGAAGATTTCAAAATACCTAAGAAACCTTATAAGCACCTACTTAGGCTCCACATCAACTTGCATTGCCGGTACCAAAATTTCTATGATATCAGGGGTGCCTCAAGGATCTGCTTTAGGGCCGTTACTCTGGAACACCCTGTATCATGGGGAGCTGCAGATTTCGCTGCCCAGTGGCGTAAAGACGGTAGTATACGCCGACGATCTAGCACTGGCAAACGAACAAGCAGAGCTGATTTATAAAGCCAACGCAAGACTGACAGGTGGATATGCGATCACAAGCTTGAGTTGGCTCCTGAGAAAATAGAGGCAATTATAATGCGCGGCACAAGGAGCACGAGAGCTAACGTGGTCTTCCACCTAAAGGGACTGCAGGTCTCAGCAAGCAAGTCCTTAATGTACCTCGGAGGATAACGAGACGTGTTACGGAGCACACCTTAAGAGAGTAGTGGAAAAGGCCGAGAAGAAGGCGCCACTTCCAAATTTTAAGTTTAAGACGATGATATCACCCACAATATTGAAGAAGAATGCATCCTGCAAGCCGAGATAGATCCAATGAAGATCATGAAAAGCAGCAGCAAAAGCTGGATAACTGTAGTAGTATAAGAAGAGCACCAGTGAGTACAGGTTAGCCAAATTTCAATGTATATTTCAAAATGTCAATACCCCGTACAAGGCGCAGCCTTCGAGGTGGCAGTATTTGTAGCGTATGTCAATAGTACAAATAAAGAATGAATGAATGAATGAATACAGTCGCGACTGATCTCAAATGTAGAAGGACCCAGTAACAACAAAAGGGCACTACTGTGCTTGCTTGTCTCTGCTAAGGGTGACCAGTGCTTATCGCACTGATGTACCTACTAGAGCCTTGCAAGTTATAACGGCGATACCAACATTATACTTGCTGGACGAAGGGAGGACTCGATCCGCCATGGTCAAGCAGGCAATGCGATATGTCGTCCTGAAGCTAAAAGACGGACAGCAAGTTAGTGGCAAAGCAAAGCCACTGATGTCGCACAGTGGACGAAAGTACTAATACCGTCGATAAAAGAATGGGCGGAATGCAGTCATCGACAGACGTACTATTTCCTAGCTCAGGCACTGTGTGGGCATGAGCCTTTTCGAGTGTATAGGAAAAGGATAGGACGGGTGATGGACGAGAGATACCTGCACTGCGAGGCGAAAGACACGGTCGAGCATGCTCTGTTTCTGTCCGCCAGACGGCGGCTATACAGACAGGAGGCAAATCAAAAAATGCAGTCAAGTTGATTGACTCAGTACTTCCCACACATTACGGTGATACCAGTTTATTATTTTCCCATAGTATGAAGCTATAGTCTGAAATCCCTTGCAACCAAATCATCGCCCATTTGCCCGTAAAAAAACACCCAACACAAAAGCTTTGGTAAATAGTTTCTTGCGTCTCCCTCCTTAGGAACTAGGACGCCACAGTTTTGATTCTGCATGCGATGCGAAACGCTCAGGAGCCTACAAACCGTCTAAAAACGAAGTATGAGCTGTTTCTATATTTTTAGTTTTTTCATTATTGTTGCGCCGCCACTGACATGATTTTCCAGAAACTGACGTGTTTTCCATTCTCGCCGCGATAGTAATTCCTGTGTCGAAATTTCATTAAAATCAATTCAATCATTTTCGCTTTACGCAAGACACATAGAACGAAATTAAGCAACACTCGTATATGTAAACATCGCAAAATTCTAAGTCCCATGGTTTCTGTAATATCAAGCCAATGTTCAGATGAACTTAAATAAAGAATATGCCGCTAGGTATTTTTTCGATAGATCAATGAATAAACTATGATGAACACAACAATTTTTTTCAGTTTTACAACCTCCCACCCCCCAAACCACCCCAAATGGTCCCCTACCCAAAAAAAGTAGAAAACGATCAAAAACCCCTAAAACGCCTAAAAACAAAGTTTGAGCTGTTTTTATATTTTCGGTTTTTTTATTATTGCTGCGCCACCACTGACACGATTTTTCCAAAACTTACGCGTTTTCCATCCTCTCCGCGGCAGTAATATTGTGTCAAAATTTCATTGAAATCCATTCAATCATTTTCGCGTTAAGCAATATAGAACGGTCTAAAACAATACTCGTATGTATACATCACAAATTCTAAGTCCCTTGGTTTCTATTATAAGCGAGGCAATGTTTGGATGGACCTAAAAAGGTGAATTATGCCGCTAGGTCTTTCATTCACAGGTCATTGGACAGCCCATTATGAATACAACAAATTTTTCAGTTTTACAACCCCCCACCCCCCAACCACCCCAAATTCACCCCCACCCAAAAAAAAGTAGAAAATGATCAGGAACTCCTGAAACGCCTAAAAACGAAGTTTGAGGAATATCTATTTTTTTTTGTTTTTTGCTAATTACTCCGCCGCCAATACACCGATTTTCAAAATTTTTGCAGAATTACCTACTAGGACCCCACAGCATATCGCTACCCAAATTTCATCACAATCCATGCAGCGGTTACTGAGATTACGAGGGTAGAAAAACGCGACAGACAGACAGACAGACCGACAGACAGGCCGACAGACAGACGGACAGACAGACCGACGGAAATGAGTGACGTGGATTTTCGTTATGTAGACATCATGAAACGCCCAAAAAGTGGATTATCTCAAAATCGATCACAATACTCCTCTCACCTATCGGTGTGGGAAGTAAAACTGGAAGGTGAGTTAACCCCAGAGACTATGGTTACGCTGATTTCATCCAGTGTAGAGGCATGGAACGTTATACATGGGATGGTAAACAAAATACTCTCTGCAAAGGAGTAGGAGGAACGATCACAAGACTAGAATAAGATAAGAAGATATTCCGATTTGGTATAATCGTTACCTCATCTCAATCAGCTGCGAAGAATATTGTTCATGATGATGCTCGGTGCAGATGGAGATAGAGCAGAGGTAAAAGAGAAGGAATGAGTTTTAGCCAGTCGGGCTATGGTGCCATGTCGGATGGACGCATTTGCATCCATGGGACGAGTGATCAGAGGATTCAAGCTTGTTCAACATCGGGCGGGCAGATGCTCTTGCACCTTCAGGTGTGCGAGTGCTTCTGTCCTTGCGATCAAGCCGATTTCCTAAACCCTCTATAATAAAAAAATAACTTTCAGATCAGATCATTGACTTGACGCGGCAACTTTGCACGTAAATGCAGCAACTTTCTGCATTTCATTGTTGCATCAGATTGCAAACTCCCTAGTGACCTTTATGCAGTGTTCGATTCGTAATTGATGTATTTGCTGGATCATTGTACAACCATTATTATGGTCTGGTCTATCTTGCTTTTGAAATTGCTTCCGATGTCACGAAAAATAAACGACTTCTTCATTCTGAAACGTGAAATAGTAATTAGCAAAATACTCATTATTCTACAACCAATCAACTAATGGACGAAACGAAAATCGATGCCGCGATGTATTAAGACTGTTGTTCTCGCAGGAAATGCAAGGTTAACAATTCTGATTGAAAATCTCCTCCCCACGTGCAAGCGAGGGAAGCATTGTTTGTGCTCGCAAAACTTCGAGATAATGGATGCTCTACAAATTTTGATTCTCACTTCGTGAGGAAGTAAGTAACAATATATGAATTTACGAACTTAAAGAAGCTAGGAAAGCTTGGCGAAATTTGAAGATAAGAGCAGAAATCAATTTCTAATAAGAAATAATGATGTTTAAGTAATTTATGGGTACAAATTGATCTGCCTTGTGTGTGAAAATAAAACGATATTAGTAAAATTTTTATCATTAGACGAACAGGTACACATCTATTATAAGCTTAATATTGGAACAGAATTATCAAATTAGGTATCATTATGTGGATGATGTTTTTCGGTAAAGGTTCCTTTTAGAGGGACACGAAACGGGGGTTGAGACCGAGGAAACATTCTGGTGAAATATTACGGCATTTTGAAAATTCAGAACCTAACCTAACTTAACAAATACTAATATGTAGTAGCCAATAGTAATTCATTATTTACATGGTTATATAAAAGCATAATAAAACACACACAAACATGTTTAGATCTTGATAGATGTTTGTCTATTCTATAAGTAAAACCAAGTATTTTTTATATTTTTTTACCACAAATATATAAAAACATCTATAACGAGTCCCAAGTACTTAATTTCATTGACCTGGTCAAGCCTTTTAAGACTAAGTCATATACCAGTATCATATGTAAATGGCATTCTATTAGAAATTGAAGTATGCACTGGCTTTGTAGTACTAACTACTAGCTTATTATCATAAAGACATTGGATCTGTTAACCAATGCCATACTGATTCTATTTACGATTTGGTTTGAATTAGTTTCAAATAAGTGTATATCATCAGGAAAAATATGCATGTTAGGTCCTCCGATATCAGTTAAAAAAAATGTCGTTAGTCAAAACCATACATACTCAATAAAAGCTTTACTTGAAATCCTATCATCCACTCTAGTGACCTAATATATTTGCCATGAGTAGAAGTCGCTTTGTATGGACAATCTCGAAAGCATGCTTAAAATCGATAACGACTGCATTCATAATATATCTCTTATATGTATAATAACAAATTAAGATCATTTAAAACTTCTTGGACCGTTTGTAGGGCGATTTTACTTGAAAAACTTTTCTTAAGAGCATTTTCGGCGAGTTATTGAGACTTAAGTAATCAATGGTTTAATCTGTGTTCTTCTATTTTCTTCATTACACATATCTTTGCAGGTACCGTTTTCAGTATGTCAGGAAAAATACTTGTTTCTAGCGAGCAATTTATTATATGAAAATTGCCGACATTCGTATGTGTTGGTCATAAACAGTGTGATATCTCACAACTTTTGAATGAAACGAGGTAGGTGACAACACTTAAGCTACCGCTGTGATAAAGTAGCCGTAATGCAATGTCACGGTTCGTCTACGGCTAATAGTTCTACAAATAACAGTCATAAATCAAATAGGATGATTCATAAATCACCCAGTTGGCTTTGGTCATTAATCCGTTGAAATTTGTGAAGGCTGTGGATAAGTACTCGCTAACTTGGAGCAAAACGTGAAATTCAGTGCTTTATATTTAAATAATATACCGCACATTCAGCAAGCGCTGTATTGAAAATTTCTAATGCTCCTTCAATATAGAACCAAAGAACAAAGATATTAAAATATTAAAGGGGAAACATCAAAACGAGCCCAAATCGAACACGTTTGACAGTCAGAACACAGCGTAAAATGGGATTAGGTATCTATACTACTGAAGTAAAATAACAGATAAATAAATATATTCAAAAAAAACTAAGCAACACGTTTTTAAAGAGGAAGAAAGGTTAAAAATTATTTTTAAAATAAGTTAAAAACAGTAATGAATAAAAAATACTAGTATGATTGTGAAAAAAAGCGTGAGCGCTTTGTGCAATATTTTTCATAAATCGAGCGGCCTACGCTTTTTTCGCAATAATTCTAGTATTTTTTGTTCATTATTGTTTTAAGCTTACTTTAAAAATCATTTTTAACTTTTCATTCCGATGTTCTTCAAAAGCGGGCTTTTTAGTTTTTTAAACAATATTTATTTGTGATTTGAAGCCGTCACAGTTGGAGCGTTCAATGTTCGGTGATGTGGCATCAGCGGCGAATGCTGAGAGTTACCCCACAAATGTACATCATACCTATATACTCTTAAATCATAACTGCATTTCCAACTAAACAGTTCTCTGTGGCTCAATGAGACTGTGTATGCTTGGAGGAAGAACCTGATCAGCGTTCTCCAAACCACGGAGTCAGTTTTTCCAGATTTTATTATGGTTTGTTGTTGGATTCCAAACGCTAACCGAAACTGTCTCATTCTGCGGTTGAAATGTGTGTAACATTCTTCACTCATAAAGTCGATAGTATCATAGTCATATAGGACGCTGATGTAGAACAGTGTAGCGATTCTGTAACTCTAAGCGAAGCGATAGCGAAGCGAAAGCGACATTTTTCCAACGCTTTCGCTCATTTCGGTATTCCATAAATGTCTTCGTTCCGACTCGGATATAACGAACGCAGACGAACGTTATAAGCGATAGCGAAAGATTTTGGATCGCGTTTGTCAAGTTTTGACGTTATTATTGCTGTGTGTCACAGTGAAAATTCGCTTAAATTTATTTGTATACTTAATTACCAGCATTGAATCGAAGAGAAAAAACTAACCCTTCGCAATGGTCGGCATTGCTGGAATTCGCAGAGTCTCATCCAGAGATATTTGAGCCAACTCGTGAATGCTCGTGAGTCATCGAGCTCCATGCCGAAAGCGTAACGAAGCGTTAAACGTTGGTTATGGAATGCCGTCAAAAATCGTTTTCGTAAATGATTAGCTTCGCTTTCGTCTGCTTTCGTTACTATAGCGAAAGTTACAGAATCGCCATACAGATTATAATAGCTTTTAAACAGTGTCACTTTCACTATCACAATTAATCTTTTGATAAGTTTTATACTTTTATAAAGGCCACAGGGTGTCGAAATGTCAATAAAGTCTGGCTTTAATTATACAATATGAGTTTTAAGTATGGAGCGCCTTAACTATGTCGGAAACGGTTGGCACGATTTTCATGAATTTTGGGGTATGAGGTTTTGCAATTCGGCCGACCTTATGGCAACATTTGCATTGTTGTCATATTCCGTTTTTCTGAAAATACATTTTTGCAATCTTTAAAAAATACTTATTATATTTTTTCAATATTCTCATTACCCAAATGCCATAGTTCACGAGTTACAGCTAAATTTCGATTATGTTCACTGAAATGCTGAAAAATATTGCCCGTTTACCTAAATACTGAAAGTCGTGCGATCCTTGAAACTTCGCGGTACATTTTGCAACATGCCCGACTACTCAACTCTTCAATATTTTTCAATGATTTCAAAAAGAAAGACATGTACAGGGTGATCCATTCGAAATAATAATAATAATAATAATAATGCCTTGTAGCAAAACCCCATACCCCAAAATTCTTTAAAATCATGCATAGCGTTTCTGTGATAATTGTAGCGTTCCACATTAAGACTCACCCTGTATGTTTATAGTCTAGTATATTAGAAATTATATGGATTTTTCCTGAAAACCATTGCAGAAGTGCACATTCCTTCGGGAACATGCGTGATGAGAGCATCCACCATTTTTTTTACAATTTCTATGAACATTTTCAAAAATGGCGAATGCGCCTATTTGTAGAAAAGCTCGTGGGCAAGGCTAGGCTTTACTGTGCTCATGGCAACTTTTACTCTAGATAACCAATACGGTAATATTTTAGAGTCTAGAGTTTCTTCAGAGTTTAAACATAAGTTAAATGTCGCTGGTTAGCGGATTCCTTCTCTGGTCGCTAAATATCTGTCCTCGTAGATGGCTTCTCCTTTCCTCCTATAACATCAATGCCGCAGTCTCGCAGGGATCGGCGATGGCTCCGACACTGTTTCTGCCTCTCACAAATGAATCTGTTTTGTACTACTACAAATCTAGTCCTCAGTTTTGTGGATGACAGTAGTTTGCATGTAGGCATCGTAAGCTATAGATTGATCGCTGTGATAAGGCAGGATGGACGATGACCTGAGGAAACGACTCCCTGGGAGGATGCACAATGGGCCAGTTGTGGCCTAAGTGCAGTGGGACCACTCACCCTCCCCACTCTACAGATACAGAAGGCTATTATGAAGGTCACAGCGTAAGGATGGTGTACCTCCTCATCTGAGTTATCGACTTTAATTCTGCTGCTCCACAGAGCCTGTTGAATGGAACCGTATGATCACTGTATCATGTATCTTTTGTCAAGGTGGTTAATCTTCTTACATCAAGAACCGTACGGTTTGACCTGCCTTCCCAAGGCTTCAAATGCATTACCAGGAGATGTCTTTCTTGAGCCTGCGAGTGTTGGCACATTCTTGCGCAGCGGTTTTCTGAAATTTAGGTTTAGACTTTGTGGCTGCTTAGTTATACACATACAGGGTGTTCCACGACGATTAAGATAATCAATATATCGGAACTGGACAGTAGTAGCGAGTTATAATTTTGGGTAGGTCTTGAATTAATCATTTTAGACCCTAAGTGTACAGTTTGTTGGAACTGTTTTATCGGGAGGAACACAAAAAGTCACAAATACGCAGGATGTCCCGTTAAAAATTTTGAATCGGACGTCACGTGACTAAAAACAAATACCTCATCGGGTCACACAGTAATAAAAAAAGATACTATATTTGCTCTAATTTACACCCCTAAAATTATAATCCGCTGCTAGTGCCCAGTTCCGATATGTTGCTTGTTTTAATCGTCGTGGGACACCCTGTATAAAAACAGACCCCAGGCTTTATGAGTTTATCAATTATCACTGATCGAAGAATTGGAGCGCATTAATATAGGAAATGTTTTTAGTTTGGTTTAATTTGAGCGGCCCAGCTCTTTCAAATGTTATTTTGTTTATCAGCGCTTTAATTATTATATTATCTATAGGCACCCACATATGTTTGAATTTGTATAATTTGTTACGAATACAGAACGAAGTAATTAAATGGAAAAAACTTGTTAGCAGAACTGATTATGAATGACAAGCCAATTTATTGTGGTGTATACTATAGTGATATGGTCTGCAATATTTATATCCTAAAACATTGTTAAACTGAACAGAATAGTATGAGCTTTTCTGATAAATGTTTGCCATGGCGATGAAGATGTAATTTAAAGTTCGCTGTGTGAGCAAGCTCAACTTCTTTGTCAACACTGTAATCTTAGATAACAGCGGTCTTAAAAGAGAACACTGGCACTGGAGCGGCAGTCCGGTTAGGATGCGATGAAAGTGTGAGAGAGAGACGGAGAAGGCGGTCGTTCTTCATACATCAATAACCGAGCGGTACAGCCGCACATTTGTTCTCAGGGCGTCCAAGGTCTGGAATGGACTGCCAGGAGATGTATTTTTTGGGCCTGCGGGTATTGGCCCATTTAACCCTTCGTTAGTCGCGCGGGCTACACTGGTAGACCACTGGCATTTATATATGCACCAACCCTCTATCCCACAGGTGAATCTTGTGTCCGTCTCAGTACCTTTCGACAACCTTCCCAACTAAACGTTCAGTTGATCCGTTTTATTTATAGTTAGCGTATCGCGAGACTATTAGCGCCGAAATACGCCTGGGCTACAATCGTAGACCGCGCGACCAAACGTGTTACAGTTAAAGGTCTAGGGTATAGCGCGCGAAATTCAGAATCCAAAAAAAGACGTATTTCCGTGTTAGCAAGAAGGCGTGGCCGCCTGTTCCCTTTCTCCAGTGTGTGTGTGCCTAAATTGAGGGGAGATAAGTCCAAAAATCCAAAGGTAAGGTCAAAAGGTCCAAAGGTAAGATCTAAAGGTCACTATAAAAATGAATTTCGTATTTCCAAGCTGCTGACGTTACCTTTAACCTTACAGTAATGATTCAAAAAGCAGAGTGGAGAAGAAAGCTTGCGCTTGTGCAACTATTTAGCTTTTTTTTGATGTCATGTTTGGTTGTTAAATTACAGGCATTTATAGAATGTATGATTTTGCACTGCGAGTTTTTTTCCACACTAAAAAACTTTTTTGAGAAAATCGAAAATAGTTGTCATTCATTAAGGTCTTAGCTATCGCCTTCTGAAATATTAAATATATAGTTTGAAAATAAAGTGAGTTGTGCGGGAAATTCTGAGTCCGTGTTTTACATGGCAAATACATACGTATAAATGTGTCTACCCAGGCCCTTTAAGCGTGGATGCAGTATTTCCTGCTTCTGATTTTTTTCCCAAAAAGATAAGTTTTAAAAGTTGTTTAGATACGTTTCCATCATCGTAAGTGTTACTGTAACTATAGGGTGGCGTAGGTACGGGCTATCCCCAGAAATCAAAAATATATGATGTGAAATCCAAAACTTTCTCTATGGTTACATTTGAGACACATTTCTTTTATTTAGCCGGTAAACCAAACCACAGTCGCTTGAAATAATACTGTGTATTGACGTTTCGGCCGCTTCCACAGCATTACTCAAGGTACAAAAATTGACAAAAGAATATTTATGAAATTGATGTCATCTTTTATCCCAATCAATATCAGTGGAATAAATGCACTTTGCGTTTATCACCCGTAAGAACAAATAAATAGATGTAACTTCTTAGAAAACAATTTTTAGTCATTAGCATAATATTGAAGGCGGCCAATTTTGGGAGATGGGGACGTTTTGCAATTATCTCAAAGCAATTTTTGTTATCCGTTTCCTAAGCACACAATCCTTACTGGCTTTTGTTACGCAATCTTTTATCGTTAGAAAATGGTAAAAATTCGTGGTGATAAATGAGACTTGTATGCATATTTGGAACGGTAAAACATAATAAACGTGTTGGAGTCAGACCTTTTTTTACTAACATTTTATGTTATTTTAAGAATCCGTGGTCATTCTTAGAAAACTATAGACAAAAACAATCTATGCTTTGATATTTCTAGGGAGATACTCAAAAATGCATAGGAAATTGAAGCTCTTCAGACTTGATGTTATTTTTTACTCGAATTCTGCTATGAAAAATGAGATAATATAAACATGCGCACATACTCTCTGTCAATATTTTAGTGGTGCTTTTCGTATAAAGCTACTGTATGTTGTAACGCTTCACCAGATAGCTACAAAACATAATATTATTTTGACAGTTTCCGTAAGTAATCAAGATAATATGTTATAGTAATCGCAATACGTTTCATGTTGCACTTTTCATTTTTTCTTAGGTACAGATCGATCTATAGTATACCTAACTATAGTAATTTTATGTATTAGCTTAATAGCCTTGCTTTATGGCCAACTAACATTTTTTGATTGTTGTTTTATACCTCTTTTTTCTATTATACAGTAACTGCCATTGACGTCTTGCCCAATAGGCCTGAAATGTTTACATTAAAAGTCAAAACACTCAGACCTTGTTTACGCTAATTGCCATCTTGCTAAATGTATGTCTGCCCCCGGGTGTATTGATGAAGGCCCCACCGTAACCGGCACTCTACTGACGAGTAGATATTCCCATTGCGAAGCAACTCCAATAATATTTTATTTCCTAATTCTTGCCTATATTTTTGAGACAATTATTATAAACTCTGGTGAAACAAGGGTGTATTGAAGTATGCCAGGGTTTTTTCGTTTTTTTTGACACATTGAAATATTGTAAACTACATTTTTGTTTTTTACATATCTTAGCTTTTCTTACAAATGACCGAAAATCGCAAATTTATGTTTTTCACCCTTAAACTGTGCCTATCATATATGGTCAATAATGTCCGAAAGTATATATAAAAAAATTTAGCTTTGTCTGTCTTCATAATTGATTGCACTTTTCAAAGTGGGATAAAATTTAAGAGAAAATCGTGGTATTTCGAACTAAATTTAAATTCAGTATTTTTGAGAGAACAACTACGACATACGACAGCATCAGTAGGTGAAGGCTTTGACTTAAATTTCAGAAAAGATTATCTTTATTCATTGAACATTCAATAAAATTGGTTACTAGCTGAGCCAAATTTTAATTTAATTTTTTGTATACAAAATGGGTGCTTTCACTGGAGATTCTTAATGTCTTACATTCCCTTTATAAAAACAATTTTCTGCGTATTTAACAAACACTGTACAGACCGACCACTCATCAAACCGGTTTTTCAAACGTGTTATGCCGTATTTCATACATAATTTGCACACTGTATTTATGGCATGTACGTATGTCTTATGAAGACATCATCCTAAATTATCTCCCTTTTTTCGGTGATATAGGTTAAGAGTTTGTACAATTATTATATCTGGGCCAGCGTACCACCGCTTATATATTTGCATGTTATTTAAAGTAATTTGTGATATACCACTACTTTGGCTTTCGGCCATAGTTTCGGTATTTGTTTGTCGCTCCAGCAAGAGTTATTCAGTTTGAGGAGCCAGGTATTCTCCAGTGGTCCAGTGGAGTAGAAATTCGTTGACTATACCATCTCGACCAGAGGCCTTCCTAGGTTTTAGGGAATTAATGGCCATTTCTAATCCTCCTTGAAATAAGGTTCTTCTTGACCATTCTCCAATGTTTAGGTTCAACCAACTAATTTAAAGCACTATGTTTTCTGGTTTACAGGAACCAAATGTAGCCTTTCAATCAACTCGGAGTAAAAACCGCAGCCTAAGACCTGCTCAAGTCAAGGGCGTAGCCAGGTACGAGCAGGGTGGGCAGATGCTATGGGTAACCACATGCTACAAGTCCAATCGAACCGAAAAACGTAGCTAGGAGTTCTATAGTCAACAGTTGAGAGGATGTAGTTGATTAAGCTTGTGTGAGTTTATTATATGCGTTAGTTAGATAGGCAAATATTCCAGCATATTGGAACCTGTTGTCAATCTGTTAATCCTCAAAGACTATCGACATGGACACAAGCATAAATCATGTCAAAAGAATAACGTCTATCGTAAAGGATCACCGTAGTTTGGTTCAGCCAGAACTGCAACTGCCATTAGAACTACTTACTGCAGAACTTACGAGTTCTGCAACATCCAATTACCGGTCTGAATGTCTAGGAGATCTTTGGAAGCTTCTTTGTTTAGGTTCCCTTATATCTTATGAAGCTGAAGCACACACTGCCTATAATGATCTAGACGGAAGAACATACTAATTATTATCGATACCTTTACGTAATCACATACCATAAAATGTGGCGACTGTTATAAATGGATGAAAGAAGGAGACAGGCCTCCTCGTGACCAGAACCACCAGGGCATAAGCCTACAACTGGGCCGTAATGCACCTTTCCTTACCCTAGTCCTCAAGTCCAGCGCTCATCGTAAAGGTGAGGATGGCCTTGGCTTCTACCAATCTATCCTCAGGTCCAAGAAATCTTGAACCTAGTATGATCTGTCTGCGATACCCAAGAGCTTGGAAGCGACATTAGATGAATGCCGGGGACCCTTCTTCCTCGCTACAGCATGTACACGTCGCGTTGGGTCACTCGCCACCTCCATCACATACAAGTGACGTCTGAAAGTGTTATGGCCAGATAGCAGGGCAACAAGTAACCTTAGCCGGATTCTGTCTATTGAAAAACAGAACCGCCCCACCTTGACCAGAGGTCCTAAAATGAGTTCTCTAGCTTGACACTTTTGTTCTCCTTCTAATAGCACCTACCGCCAGACCCACAGCGGGCCTATAGGACCCAAAATTATTCCTCCACCCTCGCCTTACGAGCGTGTCCGCTGTTTCATTGTCGCAAACCTCAGCATGGCTCGGCACATAAATGACCGATGTCTTGCCAAAATGTCAACCAAGACCTTTCCACATTGCAGAATGAGCCTTGACGTAAGTCTACAAGCACTCACTCTTCAGCAGACGATCTACAGGGAAAAGTCTACACCGTACAAAGAATCTGTCAAAAATACGATATCGACATATCGACAAACAAAAGTAAAATCTTGGCTTTCTCAGGTAAATATCCATTTAGGACAAAGATTTTCGTAAACGATGAAATAAAGATATAGAACAAAAGTTGATAATTCTCGAATATTTGCGGAACCATCAGTAGAGTATTAAAAAATAAAACAAGGAAAGGTAGTTAAATGAAATTTTACAAGACGATAACTGTTCTAACTTTCTTATACGGTAGTGAATCATGAACAACAACAAAAAAATAAGAAAATAGGATACAACCGCAAGAAATGAAATTTCTAAGAAGAATAAAATGTTGCACAAAATTAGACATAGACAGATTAAGAGACAAAGATATACGAGCGGAATTAGACATCTTCGATATGAATGAAAAAATAAAAGAAAATAAAACTAAATGAAAGAACATGTAGAACGAATGCATGAAGATAGGATTCCAGCCAGAGCCAGATTTTATCAATGCTCTGGAAGAAGAGATGTCGGAAGGCCGAGAAGAAGATGGGTATCATAACAGGCAAAGTGCCTAAAACCTGAAGTGAAGAAGAAGAAGAAGCACTCAATCCTTTTAATGCTGTCTGACTGTCAGAGCGGATGGTAGGCCGCGTCCTAGGATACTGAATTTCGTGAATCGGAAGGCACAAGCTAAAATCGCATCTCTGCTTAGAATACCGTGATGTATCCGTAATAGAGAGGGAGAGCTTTGTGTTTGACATGCAGACCTCAGTGCTGCAACCTTCTTCGGTAGTTGAGCCATCTATGTACCATTCCTCCCTCCTGAAAAGGCCGCCTGTCGCTTGACCTCAACATCCCCGTAAATTTGCAGTCAAAGCAATATGTAGGAAGTAGGAGGAATTGAATCGTTCCTCATATGTAGGATATGGTCATCCCTTTGCAGTTCCGAGAGCGTGACAAAATACGATTCACAAAGGACGAACTGCCCTGACTTCACAACTATCAAAGTTGAGTGGAGAGATATTCAGCAGTTCTTCCAGCGCACTCAACGGAGTCGTGCATACTGCACTTGTTACCCTAAAACAAGGCAACCGATGATGAATTTTATTTCGCTTTGCTTTGATTATTTGCATCCTTACATATGACCACCACACTACTGACCCATGCAATAAGGATGGCCTTACGATTGTGCTATAGAGTCACGATACCACCTTGGGAATTAGCTCCGAATTCACTTCTACAAGCCTTCTACATGCCCATAACGATTACGTGCCTTAAGTTTGATTTCACCTTATCTCAAGAACCACACGACAGGACAACTACTGATCTTTCTGTCGTATGAATAACTTGCCAAATACCGTAGCCTGATACATTGCCTAACATAGGAAGCCACGAATGACACGAGGTTGTCACAAAAAGCCACGACGCACCCAGACGGCAACGCAACGTGTCTGATGACAATATTAATGTATTTTTTGCGCATGCATATACATGTCGCCGCGTTGTCGGTCGGTTCGTCCTCATTTTATGCACGGTGCCTCTCCGTATATACAACCATGTAAATAGAATGTAAAAATTCAAAATGAAATCATCGCTCGTTATGGATATAATGTGACCGAATGTGACAGACAACTTTTATAACCGAAAGCGTCTAACCGAATCCAGAGACATAACCCGAGCCAGAGATACCGGGTACGCATATACTCGTATTAATAAGAGAAACACAGCAAACACATTTATGAGATTATTGCCGACAGTATTGGAAATTTTAGGTTTGGTATACAAGAAGTTACATCGCATGTAAGGCAGGGGCGGGTGGTTTCTCTTTAATAGTAGTGGTTTATTGATGCAGGAAGATCTGCTTACATACGTTAAACAAATTACAAATAAATATGTAAGATACATTAATCTAATAAACAATAGATATTAAAATACATGCTAAAATATGAAATCATAAAAATCGTTATAGATGTAATGCTCAAAAGAATAAAAAGCCTTTCCTATTAAATAAGCTTTCATTTTTGCATAAAAGGGACTTCGCTGTATATCTTTAATTTCTCTGGGTGAGGCATTGTAAAACTTAATGCAGCAGTAATTTTCAGCATTTCTGGATCTTGTCAGCCTCAACTCTTTTGCTTATGAGTTCTCTCTGTTTCTTGTCATGTGTACTATATGCACATAAGAATGCCTTAGGAACAAATTTTCATAGGATAGACACCAAAGTATATAAATACATGGTAGAGTAAGGATCTTTAAGCTAACAAATGCATGTTGACATGGGTGTTTTAAATCTGCTATTATTCATATGCACCTTCTTTGGAGCACAAATATGTTTTTAGCGCGAGTTAGGTGACCCCAGGTAAAAATAGCATAAATCATAGCTATTTTAAAATATCCATGATAGCACTGAACAATTTGCTTTTAGGTTTCGATTCAAAAAACTGTTTTGCATAGTAATAGAAGAAACATTTTTTACATGCCTTACGCTATTCTGGCTGAAAGACAGACAATTTATCTACTAATATCGAGTGTCAATTGCGGATAAGGCAGTTGAGGAACCTTTCTCTTTTCTAAATCCATGCTGATTTTTACATAAGATACGGTTATCTCTAAATATTCTACTATTTTCTTATTTACGCAGTGTCGCGCGCACCTCCTCAGCGAAAGCCAAAAAAAGTATTATTAATAGCAGTCCAATCGTTACGTCATAAATAAGGCTTTTGACAGAAAAAAGGTCGGAAAGAAATAAAATTTGGAGGGATAGTCCCTTAGATAAGGAAAGAGAGGGGATACCGCACGCCCGTTTGATGCTATATGGATTAGCCGTGACCGAAAATGAATAGCTGTCAACATTTTGTTGGAAAGCAAATAATTTTGTACGGTAGTATTTTTATGATATTTAGCGTTTTTAAGACCAATCGTTGTGAAATATTGTGGTTTGCCTAATGGTCGGGTGTGCCGCTTACGGTCATAAAAGCCACAGCAGCAGGAAGGAGCCAGAAATCACTTATCACAAGTAAATTTATGTTCACATTTTTTGTGTATCCGAAAATTATGCAAATATCTCGATATCTAGTTCCGAGATATATACGCATCCAAAATATAGTTTGAAATATACCACTAACATGCGAATCATAATATTTTTCAGCATGTAGGGTGTATAAATTATATTTTTTGAGGCATTTTTTGGTTCAAATACAATGAGTTTTCCAGTGACGTATTTGTTATAGCTTACGTGAATAGAAATATAAATTGATTCTGATTTGCAATATATATATCCTTAAGCAACATAATGTCAATAAATGTAAATAAGATTATAAGTATTATGTGTTCTTTAATAAGAGCCACTGGAACTAGCGCTTTGGTACTTTTTTGGTACTTTTTGGTAACAGAAAAGGCAGTCGCGCGTTCCGTCCTCTCTCTTTCCCTTAGCCTACACCTAAGTTTGCGACCTCGGGGGGTTGCCGATAAGAGTATGTCCGCATCGATATAATTTTTTTTAGGATTATGCGTCGGCGATTTTGGTTACCATGGAGGCAATATTAAGCGGTTGCTAGCTTCTTACATTGTATTTATCTCGGTCCTTAAATATAGGAGTCAGGCATGCCGATAGCCAGGAGCGAGGTCCGAGAATGAAAGAAGACGTGAAGATAATAGCTGATTGGATACCTACCAATAAAGAAGGCCGAACATTAAATTGTTACTGAATATAATATGCTATACCTTCTGACGGTGAGGAGCACATTCTCAGTGGAAAACATGATGTTACGTATACATACGACCTCCGAATTGTACTAAGGCTAGTACTTTAGTAGAAAGTATAAGAATTCAAAACTTTTGTGTTTGGGGAGTTTTCGTTAGAGGTTCTTAAGTGTTTCTAAGGTACAGTTGAATTCATTTCTATGTAATTTAAGCTTCAGGAAATTTAAAATTTTTACTGATGAACATATTTTCAAACAAGAGCTCGTTTTGCAGATGACTATCATGCTAGGTTCGTTCTGGGCTTTTAGGTGCTAGCTTAATATTCATGTGTGCATCAAGCCTACTGTTACTATCAAGGGTTCAGTGGAAGTGCGATCGCCCTTGCAGTTTTCCCATTGTAATTATTTTTATATCATGTTTTTTTAAGTTGTGATTCACTGTACAATCCATTATTTTTTTTGTTAATCTCTGACAATATCATGCGGTAGTCTCGGTGTTAGATCGTGCTTCAGTTATAAACTTCTACTGACGCTTTGATCACTCTTATGGCTTCTATTATGTAAAAAGTTAATTTGGAAAGTGACATTACTTCTCAGATTTGAATCCTTGGACTTATCTACAAAGTTTGTTTTCAAAAAACAGAAGCTGTTTCGAGTTCAATAGTTCCAAGTGACTTTTTTGGTCAAATTTCTTACTTTGATAAACCTCAAAGAGTTGACTGAAATGCCAGTAAATGTTTATCTTCCAGCATATCAGCATATCTGATTTTATTGAAAAGCCGTTAAAGTTGCCACATAAATTTTGGGCTTGTAAGATGATGATCTAGTGCGCTTCAACTTTTTAGAAGCCTCGTTTAAAGAGATACGAACTAAGCCGACTATTACTGCTAGGTCTACTATTTCAATTCAAATATTGGGATATTAAGCCAACATATATATTATATATATTTCAAATCAGAACAATACAATGTTACGGCATGGCATCTTACATTTTACCACTGGTTAATATAAGAAACGATTATGGCTCTTGGTCTATCATTTCACTTGGAATCGATAACTAGAACACAAATTCCAGTTTTTATTACTACGTCCCAGAGCGATAGGTGAAGGAAGTGTTGCGATCGCGAAAATTTTTAATTTTGAGATAATATACTTTTTCGGAGTTTTATGATGCCTAAATAACGAAAATCCACGTCACTCATTTCCGCCGGTCTGCCTGTCGGTCTGTCGGTCTGTCGAGTATCGCACATTTAAACATAAAACCAGGCTTTTAAGGGACTTGGAATTAAAAAGTAATTTAAAGAGAGGCGCGTTCACACGTTAACATCAATAACGAAAACAAAACAAGCGCATAATGCAATGAGAACAGCATGCGAATCTCGATGTACGTAGTGTCCTATACTAAACTCATTCCTCGACGCACAATAATAGCGGATGTGTTGTAATGACATCGTCGGCAAAGAATTTCTGATAGCGCCAACAAGGGTCGCTTAATGTACAATGGAGCCAGTTATGTAAAGTTTTTACTGTATACGTACAGATCTGCGATACGCGTTAACGCACTACTGCCTTATATTTCTTTATTTCTGTCTGTTGGCGTTTTTCTAGCCTCCTAATCTCAGTAACCGCTGCATAGATTTTGGTGAAATTTGGGTAGCGTTATGGTGTGGGGTCGTAGTAGGGTAAAGCTGCTACAATTTCGAAAATCAGCGGAGTAATGAGCAAAAGACGGAAAATTTCAAAAAATCCTCAAACTTCGTTTTTAGACGCTTTAGAGGTTCTTGATCATTTTCTACTTTTTTTTGGTTGGAGGTGAAACTGGGGGTCGGGGTTTGTAGAATTGAAAATTTTTTTTCATTCAAAATAGGCCCATTAACCTGGAAGTGAAAGACCTAGCGGTATAATACACTTTTTTAGGCCCGAAGATTACCTTGTATATTACAGGAACTAAGGTACATAGAGAATTTTCCTATGTATACATACGATACGAGTATTGCTCTAGATCGTTCTGTATTTTATAATGTGTAAACTACTGATTTGATGTCAATGAAATTTCGGCACAGTATTACTACTACTACGTATGATTTTTAGAAATCATTTGAGTGGCGGCGCACCAATATTGAAAAAACTAAAAATATGAAAACAGCTCAAACTTTGTTTTTAGGCATCTTAGGGGTTTCTGATCGTTTTCTACTTTTTTTGGGCGGGGGTGAAATTGGGTGGTTGAGGGGTGAGGGGTTGTAGAACTCAAAAATTTGTTGTATTCATGATAGATTGTCCATTGCCTGTGAAATAAGTACCTAGTAGAATATCACAATGATTGCGGTCGGGCGAGTGATGATTTGGTTGGGATTTAGACTATAGCTTCATGCCATGGGAAAATAATAAAACTGGTATCATCGGAGTGTGTGGGAAGTACTGAGTCAATCAACTTGACTCCATTTTTTTTCATTTATTTTGTAAAACTGTATTGTGACCAGAAAGCTATACCTTCTATGGCAAGGGATTGGCATAATTATGCCTCACACCACATTTTGACAATATAACCTATTATTCCAGCTATTTGGTCATTCCTGTCTTTGTGATCTGTGCGTCATTCTTACCACGGCATAGTAAACAACCAGCACAATATCTCAGGTTGGCGGAAATTACACGCGCATCCCCACTTTTGGATGATTTTTTGTAGGGATGCTAACGATACTTCGATACTTGTACTTCTGCACTAATATGGAGTATTTTTGTCTTAGATACTTTTTGAGCGATTCCAAGCTGGTATCGATACTTTTGTAGGGGTATCGGTATCGTAAAGAATTATATAATTATTGAGGAGTGCAAGCGATTGCACAAAATTCTCTGTACGAACCAAACGCGTCTATTTGGCTAAAAAATATCGAGTTGGTACCGGTATCGATATTTTCATTTTCGCATCTCTATCCAAACTTCACAGCCGTAAAATCATCCCAAGGTCAAATTCTGTGGGAACCATTTTTATATAGTAAATCCTCAGAGATATTTTGCGGTTTGTTTACTATGCTGTGATTCTTACTGTGGGCATTGGCTCCGGTCATCATTCGTTCTTTACCTTTACCAACGATTAGGTTGCCTCTGCAGATTCTTTTGAACAACGGACTATTTGTCAGTTCAGTTTCGAATAACATTAAGTATTCAATGAATGTGCCAAGGTAACAGTACCTTTCGTTTACGATAACGACAAAAACCGCATCGCCCTGACGCGAAGTTCTCAAGCGGTCACTTATCCAATTGCTAGATACGGTTGACACTGTTTAGCTTCAGAGATCTCCCGGCGGCATATTCATTTTCTGCCAACATTCAGTTGCATTCACAAACGTTCAATCCTACCACTGGCAAAATATGATTAATTTCGACTAACGGTGGCGTTTATATACCGCACGACATATAGATTTGTGGCCTTAGACCATACCCATGCAACAACAAGGACTTCCTCCAAGCTAAGCCATCAGCCGTAGAATAGATTTTTAGGCTCGATACTAACCCATAGCCTAGTTACTATTTAGATGGCATTTTTTTATTTTGTGTTACCTGTCTTAACTGTTTTACTTTTTCATGACTCTTCCTTTATTACTCTTTTTCAAGTGTGCAGTAAATCGCGAACGATGGCGAGCTATAGTCACAGTATATCCAATTATACAGTAGCGCAACTCCCTAGAAATCATACAGACAATTTGTCTCCGAAAAACTGGCCTCTCATAACCCCACGTCGGCTCCTCAGCACGAGCCGCGAGTATTGCCGTTTACGTTTTGAACACAGGGTCGGCTTGGCAATACTGATGAGTAATCGAGTGAAAAAGCGTAATTGTTGTGTTGCAATAAGTTTAATGGACGCGATACGTCTCGTAAATAGAGTAAATTTTGAAAGCAGTGTGGTAATGTGATATTCTTCATCGAGGTTAGGCAGTTGTCTTTGCAATTCTGAATTACAATTTGTAAGTTATATCCATAGATTCGCATTTATTGTACGTGAAAATGTTTTGTACTGATTCTTCTAATTCATCATGGATTCTTTGCATATAAATGGGATGTAAACATTTTTTTTAGAAGGAAAACAAGAAATAGTCGGTGTATGAAAGGAAATTGTTAACTCCGAGAAAATAGGTGGCTTTATTGTCTGTAAGTAAATTACAAAAATGCGAGATTTATTCAACTTTATTTTATCTTATCTTACTTAGCCTTAAACATTGAAATAAATATAAAAACTTTATAATATCTTATATGATTCAAATGTGAGTATATGTAACGACGTAGCGTCCAAAATAACATTTATGTCTAGTTATCCCACAGCCTTTAAATTTATCTTCATCAATCATCATAGAAAAACGTTTAAGGTACGAAAACGTGGTAAACAGCAAAACCGATGAAAACTTATTAGATGTACATAAAAAATAATGATCAATATGTTTATAAGAACGATAAAATATACTAATACAGGTTGTTATTCATAAAAAAATTGCAAAACTGTTTTTTATCTAGTTTACCAAGACTACCTTTCCTTCTGTATTTGTATATTACATACGAATGGGCATATTGAAGAAAAGAATCCATGTTTATAGAGGAAAATGATATATTTTTGAAACTAGCATGTTGATTCTTTTTATTGTGAACTTTCTGTTTCAGCATCCATTAAAATGGACTTCACTTCCTGCATAAAAGTTCATAATGTTGGAATGCATAATCACATTCATTTTGTTATATGTCGTGAAAGATCTTTTGAACATTGTGGTGGTGTGAGGAAACAGTGAGAAATTATTATTCTGACTTTAGGCTCATAATTAAAGAACGACTTTCCGTAACGTCTAACTTTTCTAAAAACTGAAAAAAGCACACAGCTACCCTAATACCCGACAGACTTTGTTAGAGACAAATGGAGCTATGCTATCACACTTTAATATTATTAGGTAATAAAGGAGCATATTAAACATTGGAGGAATCGCGTACCTGGCAGCGTCTTGAGGAAGCTTAAAAAACTATAGTCACAGTTTTTGGAATTGTTAGTGCAGCCTACAGCGGCGCAACATTTCACTTCACGCGTCCCGATATCCATATCAGCGTATCACCAAATTCCTTAATCCGGTTCTGTCAAAGACACTACCTTCGCTCTCATAGACTGAACACGACTAAGGCGATCGCCGTGCTAAACATCCTGCGAACGATGGGCGGGATGCTATGCACGAACCACCAAAATCCTGGAGAGTCGCGCTACTGTGTAATTGGATATACTGTGCTACAGTTCTCAAAATTATTGCTAATGCTCGTGTCGGCAATACTCTAGCTCCAACTTAATGCATTTTACGAGTTCACAACATTTCTATTAAGACGTTGTGACTATGATGATTTCAAGTGTGCTATAACCATACGCTAAATCAAATAAATAAAGCGATTCGCGGAATTTGCGTGAAGCCGACGTTGTTTTATCGACTTTTTGTCACCTAGTGACGCCTTGTCTTCATAAAAAGAGATAATTTTGAAGGCGTCACTGGTAAGAAGCTTACTTTTGTTGCGTAGGATGAATTTACCGATACAAATATTGAAAATGCTCAATTCAATGTCAAGCGGCCCTGCTTGCGGCAACAAAGCAAGTGAAAGCCTTACGCCGAGTAATTGCCCAGGGGATTTACAACATTCAATACATCCAAAATAAAAATGGACTAATTAAGGTTACACAAGGAATACATCTCATTAACTTCATAAGCTAACGTTCAATATATCCAAAATAAAAATTAATTAATTAGGGTTACATGAGGTATACATTTCATTACTATGCTGTATGCTTTGTAAGTGCTGACATGTTTCTGCCAGAAAGGGTTAATAAAATTTTCCATCATCGAAGGCGAATTTAAAAAAGATGAAACTGTTTCTGATAACCAGCATTTTTGGTTCGTTAGGATCCGAGCTTAACTATTATTTATATAGACCGGCATAGGAATTTCGAAAAGTGGATGCACACACAAGAACACCGAAAGGTGATTTACCATTTACTTCTGCCAAGCAGCTTTAGTGCCACTGCCACTTTAACTGCACATCCCTGATCCGCAACTTTTTGCATACCTTTTCCATACCTCATGATTTTTGAAGAATTCTGAATACTTCTTTAGTAATTCCTCCTATGTCGATATACCTATTTTAAATTGAAGCAATGCATAATTCCTAGTACAGCCTCACAGCAGACGGCTTCTCAACAATTGGTGCTGCGATTATTGAGATTCCATGGTAACAAACCTTCAGACGGGGCAACGAAGATAAACTAAATGGAGCTTCGTGATGTGGCCGTCAGAAAAAGAATGAAATGAAGTCGATTGGTTCAGTATTTCCCACATATTACGGTGATACCAGTTTATTATTTTACCATAGCATAGAGCTATAATCTGAGCTCCCCTTGTAACCAAATCAGTGCCCGTTCCCCGCAGAACAGTGTTATGCCGCTAGGTCCTTCCTTCACAGGTCAATGAACAGACTATTACGAATACAACCAGCTTTTCGGATTTACAACCCCCAACCGCTCCAATTTCACTCCAACCAGAAAAAGTGGAAAATGATCCGGAACCCCTAAGACGCCAAAGGCGAAGTTGAGCTGTTTTTATATTTTTAGTTTTTCATTATTGCTTCGTCGCCAGTGACAATCCCTTGGTACCTGTAATAGGCGAGGCAATATATTTGGTAGGACCTAAAAAGTGTGTTATGCCGCTAAGTCTATCTTTCATAGGTCAATGGGCCGTCAATTATGCATACAACTAATTTTTCAGGCCCCACCTCCAATCTTCTCAAATTCACGTTCGCCCTAGGTCAAGTTGAATGACTCAGTACTTCCCACATATTACGGTGATACCAGTTTATTATTTTTTCATAGCATGAAGCTATAGTCTGAGATCCCCTGCAATCCGACCACTGCCTGCCCGACTATAAAAAGAGTGCTATGCCGCTAGGTCTTCCTTTCAAAGGTCAGAGGATAGCCTATCATGAATACAAAGAATTGAGTTTTAGGATCCCCACCCCCAACTACCCCAATTTTACCCCACCCAGAAAAGTAGAAAATTATCATGAAACTCCTAAAACGCTCAAAAACGAAGTTTGAGCTGTTTCTATATTTTTAGTTTTTTATTATTGGTGCGCCGCTACTGACACGAATCCTAAAAATGATGAACGTCCTCCATCCTCGACGCGGTAATAATACTGTGTAAGAGTTTCACTAAAATCAATCCAAAAGTTTCCTAGTTTCACAGTACAGAATGATCAGAAGCAATACTCGCATGTATACATCAGAAAATTCTAAGTCCCTTGTTTTCTGTGATAGGCAAGGTAATGTTCGGATGGATTTTACAACTCCGCACCCCCAACCATCCCAATTTCACCCCCACCCAAAAAAAAGGAGAAAATGATCAGGAACCCCATAAACGCCTAAATACAAAGTTTGAGGATATTTAATTTTTCTTGTTTTTTGTTAATTACTCCGCCGTCCATGCACCGATATTGAATATTATAGAAACATTACCTACTACGAACCCACAGCATATCGCTGCCCAAATTTCATCAAAATCCATACAGCGGTTACTGAGATTACGTTACCACTAACAACACATTTGCTATATTTGTGACTATCAATTTCCAGTGTTTATTCTGTTTATTCTACTAAAATTGATTAAAATACAACGACAACATTTTGGTGAAAATCTAGCATTGTAGTTAATGAAGTGTATTTGAAAGTACATGGTATGCTTTAAAATAAAACGGTTTTTTTTTATTTTGCAGGATAATACAGGAGGACGATTCCGTGCAATGAAATGTATTTTTTTTAATGTGTACGTTAAACTTATGCAATTATAAATATAGGTTCCGTGTTCCGTTTTATATAATATATATTTTTTCATCAATCCCTATAATCACTGTGTGCCTAAATCAATGCTGTCCAATTCACTGTATGAAAGTTGGATACTAGGTTATATACAGGGTGAGTTTTTAGTACCGGCTCGGTCGATAACTCCACTACTGTAGAAGATAGCGAAAAAAAATGTATATAAAAGTTGTAGCCACGGATATGCTACTTGCTCAGAAAATATTTGGATTTATACAGGGTGATCCATAACTACGTGGTGATGCAAACATGCATTTTTTTCAATGAGATGCACTATATATTATACCATATTCAAATTCTACTAATGATTTCCGTTATTTCAGTATAGGGTATTGTTATATTATACAGGGTATTTCAAAAGTTTTGACAATTTCTATATCCAAATCACGGTCAAATGAACGTACTGTATATCAAAAATTAATGAATCAAAAATTATTTTTTTACATGACAAGATTAAAAATATCCTCTAGTTTTGAAATCCGCTATAAAAGAAACCCGTGACGCATATTTGTATACAGGGTGATGTAGAATGCAAAATCTAGATTTTCTCTCTTTTTTTAAATGTAACCCCCAATATTTTATTATACCAAAGAATTGCTTCTAATATGTTCTTTCATCTTTGTATAGCACTTGTTATGGCTGCATTCATTAGTTTCTGAGATATTTCGATTTTTCTACAAATTTTAAATATACCTCATATTTGTTTACTAAAATATATTTATTTTGAGAAAATACTATCAAATTTTGTTTTTAGTTAACAAACAACTAAAATATAAGGCCATATTAATCCTTAATCAAGTCAAAACACTGAATTAACGATATAATATAGGTCAAGTGTGCTGAGGAAACAATTTTATTGACGTCATGCATAATTATCAAGCAGATGTATCAGGTAGGCTATGAAATATCAAACGACACAGTCCAAATAAAACGATTCTTCAATCTTTCAAACGCATCAGTTTTAGACTGTCTCCGTTCTGGATATTGCTGTTCATAGTTGATATATTCTAGAGCCAAGTAGACAATTTCTCAAAGATTCTCCTAAATACCCTCAAAGGTAAAATTAATTTTTAAAGCTGGTTTTCCACACAGTACGGAATTATTGAGCAGGTTATGAAAACTGTCAATTTTTCAAAGCACACCTGATAAATCTGCTTGATAATTATGCATGACGCCTACAAAACTGTTTCTTTAGCATACTTGACTTTATTATCTAGATGATTTAGGGTTTTGACTTCATCAAATAGTATCATGACCTTATAATTTAGTTGTTTGTTAAATAAAAAAACAAATTAGATAGTACTCTCTCAAAATAAATAAATTTCAGTACACAAATAGAAGCTATATTTTAAATTTACCAAAAAATCGAAATATCTCGGAAACTGATGGACGTAGGTACAACAAGTGCTATACGAAGATGAAAGAGCATATTAAAAGCAATTCTTTGAGATAATAAAATATTGGGGGTTACATTTAAAAAAAAAGAGAAAATTTGGTTTTTGCATTCTACATCACCCTGTATACGAATATGCGTCACGGGCTTTTTTTTATAACCAATTTTAAAACTGAAGGATATTTTTAATCTTTTCGTGTAAAAAAAATGATTTTTGATTTATTACTCTTTGATATACAGTACATTCATTTGACCGCGATTTGGATATAAAAATGGTCATAACTTTTGGAATACCCTGTATAATGTAATAGAACCTTATACTGGAAGAACGGAAATCATTAGTAGAATTTGAATATGAAATAATTTATAGGGTGTCTTATTTAAAAAATGCATGTTTGCATCAGCACGTAGTTATAGATCACCCTGTATACATCTAAGTATTTTCTGAGTTCTATAGTAGTGGAGTTATCGACCGAGCCGGTACTAAAAACTCATCCTGTATGTATACTACTCGCGTTAAGTACCTAGGCAGACAACAAGACTTACAATAAATGAAATGAAGTGATAAAAGGTATTAGTTTCTTTCAACATGTATTCTTCAAAGATATACCAGGAATCTTCCTACAATATTTAATAGATCTTAATAACAATCGTAGAATATTCTGAGGGAATAGCCTATCTACGTTTCTTCAAAGATATATCAGGAATCTTCCTACAATATTCCATACATCCTAGTAATAATCATAGAATATTCCGAGGTAATAATCTATGCACAGTCTTTGGATTCCCGTTTTCACATTCTTGGAATGTTCGTCAAATAATCTATATATTCATGGACTTTTCATGGAATGATACAATGTTCCAAAATGGTGATTCTTAGAATGTTCCTAGAATGTATTGTGCTGTCTGGGAATACTCCCCGTCACCTACCAGTGTGGAAAGTAAAATTATAATCTCGCAGCTCATAGGTTAGCAAAATTTTGTGTTATGTATTTTCATTTGCTTAGACCTCATACAAGGCGTAGCCTTCGAGGTAGCTGGATTTGTACAAAGAATACAAATAAATAAAGCAAACATGTTTGCAATCACAACATACCTACGATGTGGGAAGCAAAAGTATTCAAATGGATACAAATCAGAGGGAAATAAGCAGTATGTAATTTAACAAAAATTTTTGATTCAACACCTAGACTAACAGTCTGGTATTATCATTTATCCTGTCTTTTCTGGCGTTCCAAACAAATTCATCACGTTGCGTTGCAGGGCTTCAAACCACTGGATTAGATTCCAATTTCACAAGGTGATGTCATCTCGAAATAGCTTTACTCTAACTCCCATATTCGCTATTTTCCAAATCAGCATCATATTTCACAAGAAATTGAATTCGAGTTTTCGGTTGCCAAAGCACTGCAGCTTCAACCCTTGTTCGCTCTTTTATTTAAGAAAGTTTTCATGGCACGAAAACTTCTATTCAAAACTATTGACAGCTGTAAGTAGTATACAGGAAAAGGTGTAGTAATGTTATGCTGGGAATAGAGTTTGTATAAGATACAAAATCATCACGGAACTATGAAACGTATAAAAACAATATTGGAAGATTTTTTAGCCACCCTGGCTGTTGTGGCATGATTTGCAGAAAGGATTAGCTTTTTTCGTTTACGTCATGGTAGTAAACGGTGTAGCCGTTCCTTCAGCCCCATACCTTCCCCAGATGAATTTGATCCCCTATAAAATAGTAAGGGGGTTGCGAGACTCCTTGATGATTAGTCACCCACCACTGCTACGGTTTTCAAAAATCTTAGAAAACCATACAATTTCTCTACTTTGATTAGTCATACGCTACCAAAAGTTCATTTCAATATGTTAGACTAACTACTAGCTTCCCAACCAAAGTCCACAGATATGTCTATAGAGGCAACGTTCTTGTAGGGTTATAAAGCATAAATTATCGTCAAAGTTACTTGTTTGAGTCCCTTATGAGTGAACATAAATTTTGACTTCATCTTTTTCTTGTTCCAATGCATCGATTTTGATTTTTTTTTATTATTTAGCGTATGGTTATGGTGCACATAAAAAAGTAATAAAAATAGTAAAACAGTTAAGTCAAACATCACAAAATAAAAAAAATTAGAATAAAAGAAATTTCGATCTAAATAGTAACTAGGCTATAGGTTAATATCGAACCTGAAATCGCATGCTACGGCTGAAGGCTTGGCTTGGAGGAAGTCCCTATCCAACAAGACACATAAGTATGTTTTACTCTGCAGCAATAAATGCTTGTTCTGCTGTAAAAACCTGTTCTCCGTGAACATTAGCTGACACTAATAATGAGAATGATCGAGTACCTTTTGTAAAAAAAATTGGAAACTACAACAAAACATGCACAACTTAAATACAAACGTGTCAACCATTATTCATCAAACGGCCACGTCAGCAAGAACCGGACGACCACAAGGACCAACCAAAGAGGGCTACGAATAACGACAAGGCAATAATAAATAGTGACGAAAACAACGTGTTTGGTTGTTCCACCTGAAGACGACTGGATATTAAAATCAATCGAAACGTTGTGATACTAAAAAATTGTATAGGCAATAGAATAGGCATTTGAGAGATTTTAAGGTATTTGATATTTATGTGCGTTGGGAACGGTATGAGCACGTCGATGCAAACTATTTAAATACAGACTACTTGTCCTTAACAGCGTTAAACAAAAAATTTACTCACTCGATTGCATTATAATTGGATACAGGAATTTCTGAAAAAGAAATATAGCTATTAATTTATAGAGAAAATGCCGAAGTCCAAAATAAATAACATGGAAGCATAGGCGGACCAACTACTTTTGTACGTTTCGTAGGTTGCGCTTTCACTTTTCTTCTATGTAACTTGTGTATGTTCGTTATCTAAGTATGACCTCAAGCTCTCAACTTTGTCCAAGACCTGCTTTGGATTTATGCAGTATTTTGCACGTAGAATCATCACATATAACTCGTTTATTATTATTATGGTCTTAACATCCCCACAAGTAAAATTGCTTTAGGAGTCGATAAGCTCGGAGGCTTTTTCATTGTTTCAACCCATTCTAACTTAAAAAATGCAAACAGGCAAATGGCAAATGTACATAAATTTCCAATAGTGTCAAAAAATTCTGCGCTTCTATTCCTTTAGACGCAAATGGTTTGTGAGGCAAAGCACATGCAGAGACGCATGCGTCTACCACGCATACATCAAGATGCACGAAAAAAAGCACCATCCTAAATTGGCATCGGTCAGTATTAGACGTGAATGTAGCAGTCTAGTTGTTTTCAAACTGTGGCTCTGAGATTAGAATTACTAATTGACGTTATGAAAATCGTCTCTCCCGGTTTTAGTGTAATGGTCGCGAATAAAATAAAGATTGTCAAACCCTTTAAGCTTCCTTAAGAAATCGACCAACAGCATGTTATCTCAAAGTCGCTTTATGCTATTACAATGCTCCTCTTGCCTAAGCGTGGAAAGTAGAAAGGAGAAAGGTATGGTAGGATGCAGTGCTGTGTTGAAAAAACGAATATCGGTTTGATTTCTTCGCTAGGTTTACTATATATGTTGCTGGCGATATACTCGGCTTCTTCGGATCCTTGGCTGCACCAGTGAGGCTTTTTGTCAATCACCTTAGCTTTGTCCCTTATGATAAACGCAGCACCTAATATTAATGAAACGCGCAAAGGCGCAGGCATTATTAATTTAAGTGTAATTGGTATGTTGCACGATATAGAAAAGCAACTGCATTAGGTACTACAGGCTGTTTTCAATGTTGGGACTCTTCTTTTCTGAAACAACTGCTTTTGAAATGATAAAGTTAAGATATGGTTAATGAGCAGCAGAAGAATAAAAATAAATGTTGAAAAAATATTTACTATTTGTTCGCTGCGAAGTACTGTCAGATGAGCCTTAAGGGCCCGGCAGACATCGTTCTTTTTCATCAGGTTTGCACGACGTGCCAACCGATCACACTCATTTCGGTCCGTGTGTGCCGAAAAACCGTCGTGTTGACCGTCGTTCCAAAAAATCTGTCCGAGCACGATTTTAACCGTCGGTTTCGAACGCCATCGTGCAACTCGGTACATGTGTGGCCGTTCGTCGTGCAATCCATGACGGGATTTTGCAGTGTCGTTCTGGTTTCAGGTATAATTTGTAAAGCTTGGGGGGATATCGCAAATGAAAATTTCAAATCCTCGTAGCTTCTACCCGTAGCAAGGAATCCCAATGTAGCTGTCAGACGTTCATTAGGGAAAATACTTTGTCTCATCCAAGTACCCTGTTTTTTTATTAGAGGTGCTACTGAACTAAGTAATTCTAAGTATGTTTCTTCATCCATCCTCAAATAATTGTACCAATAGCCTGGTTCCAGACGCAATTCTTCTAATAGATTTATATGGGAGATTTTGCCTCTTTCTAAATGCCACTGTTTCAGCCATATAGAACGTTTTTCCTTGCTGTATCTCATTTAATAGCTAAAGCCGCCGCCAATGCTAAAGTATTATCCATATTTAGAGGACCAAAAAAAAGAAGAAGAAAACCGAACAGTGTGTGGAGGTATCGGTCCATCGGTTTAACCGACATCGGTTGGCACGTCGTGCGAGCCTGATGAAAAAGAACGATGTCTGTGGGGCCCTTTATAGATATGGTTCGACGTTCGCGATGCGAGACGGAAAGGTCAAGTATTTCTTCATCAATTTGGATCAATCAAAGTTATCTAGGTCATCCAGCGTGTCCACGATGGTGTGAATGCAAATATCCTGGATCTCTAGCTGGACAAATCGAGGGGGGCAGAATCATTACGGTCAGGGAAACGATCAGCATAAGCCTGAAAGGCATTTTGACCACATTCACATACACTAAACTCATATCCACCAGTCTATTATTAGTTATGCCAGTTGCATCATTTTTGTTGTTGTCAAAATCTGATGTAGCACGTCACATCTTCTATAATCTACTCTGTTCTAAACTGGGTTTTTTTGTTTTTTGCAGCTATGCACATCTATGATCCGCTTCATTGTAAACCGTCGGGCTTTTTCCTGTTTTGCCACTGTTTTTATCTAGTGGCGATAATTTCATTATCGGTCAATATCTTCATCTCATTAAACATCCCGGTTATATGTTACTGGGAAAACTCTATCCCTTGGGCGAGTACTACGCGCCCTTTAAAGAAAAGTCCGAATTTAAAAGAGACCCTGTATATTGCATATTAGCTGCTGTGTGCGATGCCGCATTCACGCCGCCTAAAGCTATCAGGTCTCAGTGAGCTAGTGGAGATATGAATTGACTGTTGCATAATTTATTATTTGAAAATACAAGATGAGCTACAACAGAACTTACCTTCCTCCTGGATTATCTTGGAGATGGGACGGCCAGGAGCGCTTCAGCTAAACCAACTCAGGTTGTTTGGCAACCACAAATTAAAGAAATGGAATGGGAAACGACAATACTCTACGATGTGACCCTTGTGTTTAGGTCAAGTGTAAATAGTATGACTTCACGCGATTTGTGAAAAACAGCGATTTGGATTCATATTGCAGAATAAATTTAACTTAATTTTGAAACTACAAACACAATTGAAAGTTGATGAGGACAAACCACAAATAGATCAGCATTTACGGAATTTATTCTTAGACAGGTGGAAGAATGCCTAATAAATATAAGCGGAATGACATACTCAGCACTAAGAGACTGCACACTGGAGAAAATCGATTCTGTCCTATTCAGATATCACTGAATTATGTTTCTATTAATTCATTATGCCTATTCTTAACAGTTAACTGACATATATCCCTTCTACTATACGTGCATTTCCAACCCCGGTTCTGATTCCGACTACGATAAATTAAATTTAATTCTCCGGTTATGGTTCCGATAAACTTAATGGCGCCATAACATTGCCGGTTTCAAGCAGTTTGACCGGTAGAAATAATTTATATCTCTCTAATTTTGCATCCGACACCATAGGTTCGATTTCAGGTGTTATGTTCTTTGACGTTTTGTAATATGTCACAAAACATATGTCTATCATTTTCGTTGGCCTCATGTTTGCGGTTTCAAGTAGTTTGCACGGTAGAAATAATTTATGTCTCTCTAATTTTACATCCAACACCGTAGGTTCGAATTTCAGGTGTTCTTTTCTTTGACGTTTTGTGATATGTCACAAAAAAATATGTCTCCCATTTTCGTTGGCCCTATATTCTCTGTTTCAAGCAGCTTGATCGGTAGAAATAATTTATGTCTCTCTAATTTTACATCCAACACCGTAGGTTCGAATTTCAGGAGATGATTTGTCTGTCTGAATTTCAAAAATTTGTGTATATGTTACGGTTAAAGTGTTTACTTTGACAGTTTATATATACTAGCTGGATAGTATACAAACTATCCAAATGTCTCGTTATTTTGATGAAAACTCATATTTCAACTAAAATAGCTATGAATATTGGTTGGTTTGTATACCAGCCAGCTAGTTTATAAACTATACAGGATATGCCGCTAAAGTATATACCACAAAGATATCAAACATATTAACCAGTGTTTCTGGTCAGTTTACAAACTATCCACATAATTTGGATAAGGTATGCACCTAATATCTCTAGTAATACATAATAACCAATTCGTTGGTTAGTATGTAAACTAACCAATCCTCTTTGGTTAGTATGTAAACTAACTAATTTTCTTTGGTCAATTTAACAGAAAAGTGAGGTTATGTTTATGGCAAGTGCAAGTGTGACGTGTTGGTATTTTTTGCTGTCGTGCCTTGGAAAATGTGTTTAAGAACAGGTATCTAGTTACCAAAAATGGGTCAGCAACAGCAATTTGAAAAGTTACTATTAGAATGTTACGAGAAAAAGGACCAAAATTCAAAATTAATGAACGACAGTGTACAATGTACTTCTGCAACATATAAAGAGAACACGCGAACAAGGATCTAACACTAATAACAAGATTGATTATCATGTAATGAATACTCATTATTTACAGAGAATCGAATCCTCTTATATAAAAGATCTGGAAAGATTATTTTACGTTTGAGTGAAACCTATGATGCCATTGAAGCTGCCCAGGATCTAGAGATTTATTTTATATGAATATTTTGTCACACAAATACTATTTCCGTTTGTTTTACTTATTTTTAGGTAATTATAGCAATTGTATCTATGATTGAACTTTACCTTTGATTAAATCTTTTTTTTCTCAACTGAAGTAACCAAAGAGGATTGGTTAGTTAGTAGGATAGTAGAGTAGGATATTATGTAGTACTAGAGATATTAGGTGCATACTTTATCCAAATGATGTGGATAGTTTGTAAACTGACCAGAAACACTGGTTAATATGTGTGATACCTTTGTGGTATAATACTTATATCGGCATATCTTGTATAGTTTATAAACTAGCTGGATAGTATACAAACCAACCGATATTCATAGCTATTTTAGTAGAAATATGATTTTTCATCAAAATAACCAGACATTTGGATAGTTTGTGTACCTTCCAGCTAGTATATAAACTATCAAAGTAAACACTTTAACCGTAACATATATACAAATGACTGACGATTCCTGTAAAAGATGATCTTATTGACATCTTGTACTTTGCAGACGTATCCAATCACTGCCTTTGAAGACTTATCTTTGGACTTCGAAGTTCTCTTTCTAGGCTAAAAATAAGAAGAGTACAGTATATTTCAGCAGCCACGTAATCTCAGTAACTACTGCAATGAATTTGAAAAGATTTGGAGTTTGATGTTATGTGGGATCGATGCAGCAATAACTTTGTGTTTAGGAATTTTAGGGGTTCCTGGCCATTTTCCGTTCTTTTTCAGAGAGAAGAGAAAAATAAAAACAGTTGTGACGGAAGGTTGGTAGAGGTTAGTAGAGGGGAATTTCAAAATGCTTTTGTATTCATAAAGCACTTTCCGTTTCTTCAGAAAAAATACTTTGATGATCCAAACTTTGCCTTTAAAGACATACTTGAGGACTTGAGATTTTTTGACGCATAATATACTTGAAAGTACGATAAGCACTGACTTAGAAGCCGGCAATTCGTTGTCATAGAATTCTGATACCGTATTACTACCACAACTGAGGTGGGAAGATTGCATGATGTTTCAAAATAGCGTCAGTGATTTGTCATCATGCTTAATCGAATAAAACTTTGTCTTAACCTGCTGTAAATGCCTCTGATCTATTCAGGAGCTTAGATCAACATCAGTATAAATATTTCAGTTCAGTAGACTACCCTTGAGAATCCCATATATGAGAGGATTCGCGCTTGTTCCATTTAAACAACGAAGACCAAAACCAGGGGATTCTTGGCTAACAGGTAGATTACTGTTTACTGCTTTTCGTGTTTGGGTTGCCCAAATTTCAGCCCATTTAACTGCAGGGCTGATACCATCAGACTTAAGGTGAGAAGCTGTTACAGTTGGCGGTTTTTTGGACCTTATTCTGCGCTAGGAAATATCAGCTGTAGCTTCGTGACAATAAGGAATTTGATTTGATTTTCTCATATTTCTTCAGGAGGTCATTTTCTCGATGGATGGGTGATGGAGCTATTTGGTTGAACGTTGGTAGTCAATAAGTTGTGGTTGATTTGTTGCATCCCGTAATAGTTTCCAGGGAAGAATCTAGCCACACTGGCGAGCAATACTTAGCCGCAGAGAAACAGAGGCTTGGGGTCGAAGTAGAATATGTTTTTTGAACGACAGTGTCCTATTGAGTGTAACACATAGGTATTTGCATGTGGCGTTGTAAAGCGGTAAATCTTTAGCTCTTTGTTTATCATTTTGTTGTTAAGGTGACAAAACGAAGCTGAAACCAAGTATGTCTTGCTCGTACTTGACTTCAGCTTCAACAGAAGTATGATCCCAGGATTGTAAGGTTGGCAGTTAGAGCGTAGACTCCACGAAGTCAAAGTTGGTACTTCTGTATGCTAGTACCAGGTGATCTTGTTTTAGTTTATTATCATTATTCTTTCTTTGTGAGGAGATAAAATTGGAGTTGGAGAGGTCAGCGGGGTTGGTTAGCTCGTTTCTAGTTTACTATCATTTATCTTATACAGTTTAATCCTGCTGATATCCAGTAACCTAACTAAACATGTATGTGCAAAACACTGATCTTTCGTTGCTTTCGCTTAAGAGGCATTACAAACACTATATTTTGTATTCTGGCACCCATTACACGTATCACTGTAGACAATGGTACCATAAATAAATCTATAAAATCATCACCATATAAAAACCTATCGTATACAGATCGGTTAAATGGAATTTAATCAATGATTACGGACAATTTTCGCCTGGTGCGGTTAGGAGGGTTGGGAAACTTCAAAATTTTGGTAAGTATTGGGATTGCGTGGGAAGTCCCCAGTCATACCACTTGAATCCATTTTTTTTTAATTTAAGCAAAACAACAAAGATTAGTTTACAGATCTATTCAGGAGAACCCTTTCCAAACCATACGATAGATGACGAGTTTGACTGAGTGAGAGCGTCAACGCTTCAGAGCAGCAATACCTATGTCATGTCAATTTTTTCCGATGAAGCACACACCCTATATTACTAGCCAGATAAATAGGATGTGCTCCTCTGAGATAACAGAGTACACCTGTTTCACTTATATGAGAAAAAAGCTGCGGCAAAAAATTCCGTAGATGTTTTTGTAATCCGAAGGCAACGACGTATACTTTTGCTTTTCCAGCTGTCCGCTCCAGATTGGCTCTTATAACGATATAGAAAGATGTTGATATAACGTCTGGATTTATTTTATCAAAGTCAATATTTTCCTATGATGATGTCAGGTTTATCCACACCATGCAGTATGAAGAGTGTTTGTGGTCTTCTGGATCTACAACAGTAATTTAAAACAAAAAGGATTTCTGTTTCCTAGTACTCATACAACTGTTGGCCTTTTTTGGGCTTTCACGGTAAGAGCATTCTAAAAGCTCTTTTAGAGAAAAGTAGTCCTTAAGATGTGAAATAATATCTAATGCTACTTATTAAAAGGGGTCTAAGCAACATAGAAACATGTATTTACATTTCACATTAATCAATTACTACACTGAAATAGCACACACTCATTCCCACTATATGCCTTTTTACAATACCAACTATTGATAACTACCAACAGTAAGCACATGTTGGAACCTCTACGCCCTACAGTATTCGTATGATTGACTCAGTACTTCCCACACGTTACGATGATACCAGTTTATTATTTCCCATAGTATGAAGCTATCGTCTGAGATCCCCTTGCAATCAAATTGTCGCCAGCCCGCCCACAGAAAAAGTGAACATGAATACTACAGATTTTTCAGATTTCCAGACAAGTCAAGGCAATGTTCGGATGGACCTCAAAAAGTGTATTATGCCGCTAGGTCTTTTTTTCACAATTCAATCTATAGTCTATTATGAATTCAACAAATTTTTCAGTTTTACACGCACCCACCCCCAAACACCCCAAATTTCACCACCACCTAAAAAAAGTAGTAAAAGATCATGGAACTCAAAAACGCCAAAAAACGAAGTTTGAGCTATTTTTAGTTTTTTGATTATTGCTGCTCCGCCACTGGTACAATTCCTAAAACATATACGTTTTCCATCATCGCCAAGTTAGTAATACTATGTCACAATTTCACTGAAATCAGTTTAATAGCTTCCACGATACACAATACAAATCAAATGCGTTTGTTTCGGTCAACAATTTGTGCTGTGAATGTCTAGATATTGAAGCAATTTTTTGTTCATTATGCTTCGGCAATGAGATGTGCACTAAATATATCACTAAAAAGGCAGGATTGCCAAATCAGATCACGATACACAATACACGATACACAATACAAATCAAATGCGTTTGTTTCGGTCAACAATTTTTGCTGTGAATGTCTAGATATTGAAGCAATTTTTTGTTCGTTATGCTTTGGCAATGAGATGTGCACTAAAAATATCACTAAAAAGGCAGGATTGCCAAATCAGATCATGATACACAATACACGATGCACAATACAAATCAAATGCGTTTGTTTCGGTCAACAATTTTTGCTGTGAATGTCCAGATATTGAAGCAATTTTTTGTTCATTATGCTTCGGCAATGAGATGTGCACTAAAAATACCACTAAAAAGGCAGGATTGCCAAATCAGATCACGATGCACAATACACGATACACAATACAAATCAAATGCGTTTGTTTCGGTCAACAATTTTTGCTATGAATGTCTAGATATTGGAGCAATTTTTTGTTCATTATGCTTCGGTAATGAGATGTGCACTAAAAATATCACCAAAAAGGCAAGATTGCCAAATCAGATCACGATACACAATACACGATACACAATACAAATCAAATGCGTTCGTTTCGGTCAACAATTTGTGCTGTGAATGTCTAGATATTGAAGCAATTTTTTGTTCATTATGCTTCGGTAATGAGATGTGCACTAAAAATATCACCAAAAAGGCAAGATTGCCAAATCAGATCACGATACACAATACACGATACACAATACAAATCAAATGCGTTTGTTTCGGTCAACAATTTTTGCTGTGAATGTCTAGATATTGAAGCAATTTTTTGTTCATTATGCTTCGGTAATGAGATGTGCACTAAAAATATCACCAAGAAGGCAAGATTGCCAAATCAGATCACGATACACAATACACGATACACAATACAAATCAAAGGCGTTCGTTTCGGTCAACAATTTGTGCTGTGAATGTCTAGATATTGAAGCAATTTTTTGTTCATTATGCTTTGGCAATGGGATGTGCACTAAAAATATTACTAAAAAGGCAGGATTGCCAAATCAGATCACTATTATAAAATTAAGTCTGAGATGCCCTTCTTAATCAGCTAATATCTTCAAATAGACGCCAAGCCAGTACAAAGTATCCGGAAAGGTGGTATAGAAACAAAACTAAACCTATCTATTCTGAACGATGAACTAGATCGTTATAATAATAAGTAAAACGAATACCAAGCATTAGCCACAACGAAATAATAGAAAACAAAGATAAACGATACTCGAAAATAATCAAAGGGTAGTTTTCATAAATCCGGAAATTAATGGTCAGCAACAGTAGTTTAAACAAAATACAACAGCAACTATTGAGACTTTGTACCTATACTACTGTTTCTAAAAATGCGGTCTGTGTAACATCCGTAAAATAATTCCCTCAAACTGTCTCAAGTCTCAAATTAAACTACTTTTGTGGATATAGGAATATGGAATACGTGACGCATATGTGGAACTTCTATAGAATTGGTTAGGGTAGCTGCGCCTGCAGTTTCCGCAGGATTTTCTGAGGAATGATGCCTCAAATGTATCTCATTCTTTTTTACAAGAGAAAACCTGTTCCACACAGGTACTTAGGAATTCCACGACAGGTTCAGGAATCAGGTGCCATTATGGATCCAAAGCTATAGTCTCTGTAATGCAACTAAATGGAAAAGTACCTTTAAGCTTAGACCAACATGTCCAGTCACAGTAATCAATTGGTTCAACGCGCTGCATAGGATTTTTTTCTTCATGCCCAATTCTAAGTATATTGTGCATTGATTCTGGAAATTTATATGTCTTTGTATTATTTGTTTTATATATGTATATATTTTATATTATACTAGAAACTAGTGATGTAGTTTTAGGCAAAGTGAAGTAAATTGGTGACATCCGATATATTAGTGCAGTGAGGAATGTTTAAATCTAGAAGCACGTTGGCATTGCTACTTGATATAGGAAATAGTTCTGTAATTATTTAGATAACTTATTTATAAACTTGGATTACATTTGAATTTACTTAGATGTTATTTAGAATCAGAAAGATCAGTTGTTATTGAGATCCCAGTGTTGTACTACCGGGGCGACAACACTTGTACCCCCATGGTGGGTGAATGTATCGTGTCATCGATGAAGGTTTTTTTTTCAGGGATAACTTCCCAATCAACCCCGACCGAAATCTCTTATACTGCAGAACAATACCCTTGTTTATTTTGAATTCTTCGACAAAATATTACTGCTACTACTACTGAATAGAAATAAAAAATGATGAAGTTTGTTCGATGCCAGAGAGCATCTCTGTCCTGCCGGGTTATACGGCCTATCATTTGGCATTACGGATCTCACCTACAGGTTCATTAACGTTGTCAACCACTTTGACATCAGATCGATCGGGTGGGCAGGCATCAAAGTAAACGCAATATCCACTCATGTCCTCTAGACATTTTACGGTAAAATTTAATTTCCGCATACATAGGTACATCTGATGCGCTGCTTACACAATGATGTGGCTTTGAATCTATATCGGTTTATCTTTGATAAACATGAGAAGCGTATTAATTTTGTTTTAAATTTACACAAAATATCAGGAAACAAAGCTAGAATTCAGAGTATGGGTGAATATAATGTAAAACATACTTTCCCTATTTTAGATAGGGAAAAGCTTCAGCCACTCAAAAAAATCGATTTAGATGATTCCGTTGATATTTTCCGCCGAAAGGATGAGACTCCGGAAATTAATCGTACTCACTAAAGCTTTTTAATCATTTGCTGCGTATCCCAAATGATAGTGCTTGGTGTATTACGTCGTGATATTTGTATTTGCTAATTATTTACTAGCTCAGTATACGTAAACCTTATCCGCATTATACTCCTTAGTAGTAGTAGTAGTGATGGGGAGGCGAAGCCAGGCAAGTAGGCCACCTTTGGCCCTTTTTGCCAACCCCACTGGACCAATCACTGAAAACACTAAAATTCTACACCCTAGAAAGCTCCTTGTCGAACCTACCAGACCTCCTGACGAAAGTCAGTATGTCCGACCATTTCGTTGAATATAGTGCCTCCTCCCCAAACTCCGTCGTGCCGAATATCTGCACCCTAAGGTTGCGATAGACTGCACATCTGCCCAGGAAGTGGAACGCTGTCTCGTCCTCCTCCCAGCATCTGGAGCAAATGGGGCCCCCTACCACTCTCATAAGTGATAGATGTCTATTCAGTCGGCAATGGCCAGTGAGAACCCTCACCAGAAGGTTGAGCGTCTCTCTGCCTTTACTCAAAAGCCATTGCGTTCGGCCCCTATCAGGGCCTGTTATGAATCTTTTCGCTTGCCTGCAGTCGTCTCTCTCTAACCAGGCTTTCGCCAGTTCCTTGTAGGCCCAGTTATCCAGGTCCACATTGACCTGACGTCTACTAATTCCCAGCATAGGTTCTGGGCCAATGCAGGGGCTGTTGGCCCCTATCCTAGCTAATAGGTCCGCTCTCTCGTTACCCGGTATACCAATATGTCCGGGGACCCACAGCAGGGTCACCTTCTTATGTCTTGCCAACTTCTGAAGGGCGGCAGAGCACTCTTGTGCCAGAGCTGATCTGGCCCTCGAAGCTGCCACCGCTTTCAGAGCTGATTGGCTGACGGAGCATATATATATGCTCTGTTCAGAACACTTTCCGTCGAGTATGCCGCCATCAATATCGCATACACCTCCGCCTGGAAGACAGTCGTGCAGGTTCCCAGAGCGAAGCTCCGCCGCACTTCTTTACCCTCCAGACAGAAGCCCGCTCCCCCGGATCCTGACTCCTTTAAGAGCGATCCGTCAGTGAAGCATACGAGACTATTGGGCGGAAACTTGACTTTCCCTCTCATCCAGTCGTCTCTTTCCGGGATGACTAGTGAGAATCCATTATCTAAATTTAAGATGTCTTTAGCTTTTTCCACCCTGAATGATGATATCGGGATATTACTCTCCGCCGCACTTCTTTGCCCTCCAGACAGAAGCCCGCTCCCCCGGATCCTGACTCCTTTAAGAGCGATCCGTCAGTGAAGCATACGAGACTATTGGGCGGAAACTTGACTTTCCCTCTCATCCAGTCGTCTCTTTCCGGGATGACTAGTGAGAATCCATTATCTAAATTTAAGATGTCTTTAGCTTTTTCCACCCTGAATGACGATATCGGGATATTACTCTCCGCGAATCGCTCTATTCTGGTGTGGCCAACTAATGGTTCTCGTGCTACCCACGTTCCCCCGTCACGCATTCTCAGGCAGGCCGACATCGCTTCTCTCTTTATCCAGAGGTGCAGAGGCGGCAAGCCCAAGAGTACCTCCAGGGCAGCAGTGAGTGTTGTCCTCATGGCACCTGTTATGCTCACTGCTGCAAGCCTCTGAATCTTTGCGAGCTTGAGCCTAACAGAGACCTTCTCTACGCTCGGCCACCAGACCGAGCAGCCATACTGGACCCTAGATCTGACTACTGCCGTATATAGCCAGTTTAGAACCTTGGGTTTGAGGCCCCAGGTTCCGCCGACTACCCGACGCAACTGCCACATGGTAGCTATAGACTTTTTATACACATAGTCGATATGCTGTGCCCATGTGAGTTTATTATCAATTAACACCCCCAGGTGACAGGTTGACCTCCTGTGTTAGGGTCAGCGGTACACCGTGGAGAGTGGGGGCTTTAAAATCATCTATCTTCTTCTTGTGAGTGAATAGGACCAGCTCAGTCTTCACTGGGTTGATTGAGAGTCCTGATTCGCCACACCACCTGTCCAAAATGCTGCACGCCATCTGCATCCTATCGCAGACGACGCCCAGGAATCTACCAGAGACTAACACCAGGCCGTCGTCTACGTAGGCCTCCGTGTAGAAGCCGGCCGAGCTAAGTCTCATAAGGAGGCCATCCATAACAAGGCACCAGAGGCGGGGGGAGAGGCAGCTGCCCTGCGGGCAACCCCCACTCACCCCAACCTCCAGCTGAACCCCGCCTAATGTTGCACTAGCCTTGCGATTCTGAAGTGCTGACCTTACCCAGCAGACCAGAGTGGGTGGAACACCCCTGGTCTGAAGGGCGGTGCATATATTAGCTGTTCGTGCTTTATCAAAAGCTCCCTGTACGTCGAAGAATACTCCCAGAGCCACTTCTCTGTGAGAGAGGGCTCTTTATACTTTTCCTACTATAGCATGCAGTGCCGTTTCCGTGGAGCGACCCTGCCTATAGGCATGCTGATTATCATGGAGGGGATAGGTAACGAGCGTTTCCTCTATCAAATATCTGTCCACGATCTTCTCCAATGCTTTCATAAGAAAGGAGGTAAGACTGATTGGTCTATAAGACTTTGATAAAGGGTAGTCGATCTTCCCTGGTTTAGGGATGAACACTACTCTTGCTGCTTTCCAGGACGACAGTGCGTATCCTAGCGCTAGCGAGCTCCGGAAAGCTGCTCCTTAAAAATTGGCATAATTTCCATAAATTTTCACCGGTGACTCTTTAACTTAAGTCTAATACTTGCTTACATGGTCGTTCATTCATCTGACTGAGTATACCTACCTTGTTAGAACAGGTTACACAGTTTACGTGCTCCATTTCTACTATCGTACTCAGGTATGTTTCAAAGTACCCATAATGTGTAAAGAAGTGTGTTGTGATCCATAATGAAAGTAACTTCCCACAACAATGTTTTGTTTGATTTTTGATGTTTTCTTATCTCACATTTTTTGTTGTATGAATTTAATAGGTTCTGAAGATTTACTTTAAATATAATATAATTATTATAAAGCGGTAGATATATATTGTATGGGGGTTGCCCTTCTAAAATAGTTATACATATTTGTTTTATTTATCTGAACTTTGGACTATTGTTGTGTTTTGAGGCATCATAAATGCATGATAATTGGAAGCCGACAATGGAACTATAGTGCGAATTAGATAAATACTAGAGAAGGAAAATTCATTTATAAACTAAACTACACAAGGAACAATATTGATATGTTGTACCGATAAGTTAATTACAGTAGGGTCGAAGCAACAAAATACAATCGTTTCTTTTTAAAGGAACAGCAATACTTTTAAGTATGAAATAGAGTGCGGTAAGGTAAGAGGTAACGTAAGACGTAAGAAAATAAACCTGTGGAATCAGATGAGAGTGTTTATAGTCGTAACGTAAGAGGTAACGCAACACTCTCATCTGATTCCACAGGTTTATTACCTTACGTCTTGCGTTACCTCTTACCTTACCGCACTCTATTTAGTCCCTTAAAATAATGGATCTAAGTACAGTATTCTGTCATCTGTATAGCAAATCATAAATAGTACCTGTTTTATAGATTTTGCATCCATCTAGCTCCAGAATCCGGAACGTGGTATAAAGTTCGTGGTCTGTACTCTTTTTGTTTTGGAATGCTTTAATATTTCTTTTTTGGTATAAAAAATACAGTCTACATTCTCCGGCGTTCTCCAAACGATATTTATGGCGAGTCCTTTGCGATATCTTGGTAAAAAACGTTACCTTTGAATGGTTCCATTAGCAACGACCTACTTTTCTACGGGCATAGTTGGGGCTAGTTAAAACCTTAAAAGTATCGTTTAGAGTGCGGTAAGGTAAGAGGTAACGTAACACGTAAGAAAATAAACCTATGGAATCAGATAAGAGTGTTTATAGTCGTAACGTAAGAAGAAACGTTACGACTATAAACACTCTCATCTGATTCCACAGGTTTATTTTCATACCTCTTACCTTACGTCTTACGTTACAGCACTATAAATAGTCCCTTACTACAGCGCAGCGGTCCGTTGTCAAAGGAAGGTTTTTATGAGACTAGTCTAATAGCTCGAATGCGACAATTTAGTTACGCATAACAACAGGTCTACGATCTTCTTCAATCGCTAGTCAGTAGGTGACGCTAGGTTAGGTTAGTGAGCGGGGCGATTATGACTCCTTCCACTGGGATTCTATTGTGTCTATTGTGGCTCACACTGGAGTTCATCGTACAATCCACACCTCTTGACAAACGCGATAATTGTGATGGGTTAAACTTCCTTGAACAAAGTGTGAGTGTAGTAACGCTGAAGAAGCTCGACAATACAGCAGTGCTTTCCACTACGCAAACTCTGAGATGGCTTTTTTAACGGTGCTTCTCGCAATGCTGACTTGGAGCAACCCGTGAATAGCGCCGGAGAGTGATATGAAACCGTCACCCCCTTCCATTCGTCCCTTCCTGGGAAAAAGACGTTGCAGGATCTCTCCGTGTGCGCTTGAGAAACCGTAGAGTCGAAGACCATTCCAGTATGTGTTGATTTGTAATTTCACCCATGATACCCATTGTGCTTGGTCCTGGTTCCTTTTTTGTCCTGTTTGCCTATTAACAGCAGTCTGTAGGCGACCATTCTGGATAAGTTCAGGAGGGACTCCATGGGGAGTGTTGGTGTAGCAGACATGGCACCAGTAATATCCAAACAGACATGCATTGCACAGCCGCCAGCTGGCTGACGGTTTTAAACATTTCTGTTACCAGACAATAGCACCATATACTACAATTGGTTTTATCATCGACCGCCTGATATATCTGTCGCAGGCTTATCATAATATCAGTCCTATTATAATACGCCTAGGCTTTTTCAATATGACTAGGCGTAATGTAAAACGAACAAAGTAAATGAAAATCTGACAATATGACTGATTATTTTAGACGTGTTATAATACGCCTGACGCTTCTCAGTCTCATTGTTCAAAAGGATCTGTACGAGGTTGTTTTTAGAATTTGACTGTATAAGATACGTCTTATTATAATACGACTGGCAGTGTGCCAGGCAAATTATGAAAATCGCTCATAGGGCAAAGAAATAAATAATTATAGATTTGGGTTATTTATTAGAACACGATCCACTCTTACGCCGCCCAATTTGCCAGCACAGCTAAAACTCCCTATTAAAACTTTTAAAATTTTAAGATTATGGTATGGTATGGTTATTACAACTTCTGATCTTCGTAAAACTTTTCAAGTTCTTCATAATACTTGTCCTTGTGGACAAATACACCTAGCGAGTCATCACTCATTTTCAATGCAATCATTTGCACTAATATTGCACAGAGAAACTGAACAGTAAGTCACAACCACAATAACATACAATTAGCCTGACAAGTCGTCAGTCGTATTATAATACGATGAGTATAACCAATCAGAATCCAGAGTAATCGCACGCTATTGAAATTTGACAATAAGCCTAATAAGCAACAGGCGTATTCTAATACGCCTTAAATTATCAGTCAAGTTGTGAGTTCCTCGATTATTTCGGCTATATAGCAATACGCCTAGTCGTATTGAAAAAACCTAGGCGTATAATAATATGACTAATTTTACAATAAGACTGCGACATATCCATTAAATCAGTTTAGGACTAACGCCTCAAGGTTTGTCCAATGTAAGACCAAGATAATTCACCTGCTCCGCGAAACGGATTGACTCTCCCGTTATTCTAGCTACCCGGAGCTTGTCCAGTTTTCGTCTTTTAGTAACAAGGAGCAACAACGGTTTTATGGGGGTTTATTTTATTGACATTTTTTCCCTTCTGCACCAGTTGTCGACTATGTTCAACTAGACTCTAACTAGAATAACACTAGATAATCCGCGTAACACTGAATGTCCACACCTCGCATAGAGATCACTCGTCAGCAAAGTGACATATAGCAGAAGTCTCGCCGAGACACGCGACAGACAAGTTAGTATTACCGTCATTCAACTCAGTTTCGCAGTAAGAAAGATCAACTTCTCCATGCGAAAAAATTCTATTGATGCCAAGCTTAGTGATGAGTTTGGTACAAGTAATCTGAGGCATAATATCTGTAGTAGTCATGCCTTGTAAACCAGTACCACCACAAAAAGGCTAAAGAAGTTTTGTTATGGCAATAATCTAAAACATCTCTATCGCAGTAATTTTCAACTATAGCCGCATTGTTGCCAAAACTTCTGAAACTACTTTCCTCAAACTTTCATGTTACCAATAAATACTCAAGGAACGTCTTTGTGTAAAATTTCCTCATAACATTCTATGAAAGTGCAGTCCAATTTCAAACTTGACGCTGCTGCAAACGGAAGATAAGTATTCATTTCCCCCATTACAGGGAGTGGAAGCTACATATTCGAGTTTTCTATACTTTCTTTTCCCTACTTGCGGTATACGAGGTTCTATAGATAAATTTATACTATGTACTGAGTAAGGCTTTCATTGCTATCGTCCAATGAATTTGTGATTCTTGAGCTTTTAGGCCGGCGACGCGTCGTTGAGCCTTGAGGCTTAACGTCTCACCACCACGAGTGGTGTTACTATTAAAAAAACACACTTTCTGCATATTTCTTTAATTTTCTAAAATGAGTGGAAGGCATGGAACTGCATAGGTTTTTCCTTAAATTTAGTGTGGAAAAATGAAGGGGTAGTCTAATTTAATCCCCTCTGCTCATTTTAAAAAAGTGAAAAATATGCAAAAAGTGTGTTTTACTTCCCACGCCGACAGGTGGGGGGGCGGTTGTGATCACAAAAACTTTTTTCAATTTTGAGATAATACGCTTTTTCGACGTTCTATGAAAAATAAAAAATCAAAACATCCCTCAAACTTCGCTTTTACGCGTTTTAGGGGTTCCTGATCATTTTCTATTTCTTTGATGGGGGGTGACATTGGGATAGCTGGGTGGTTGAAAATTTCCAGAAATTATTATATTCATAATAGACAGTCCATTTTATCTGTGAAAAGAAGACGTAGTGGCATAATACCCTTTTTTTGGTCCATCCGAATATTGCCTTGACTGTAGAAACCAAGGAACTTAGAATTTTCTGATGTATACATACATACAATTATTGCTTTATGTCGTTCCGTGTTGAGTAACGTGGAAGTTATGGAAATGAGTTTAATAAAACTTTGACACAGTATTACTACCGTGTCGAGGTTGAAAAACGCGTAGCAATAATAAAAAGAAAACTGAAAATATAAAAACAACTTATACTCAGTTTTCAAGGCCTTTTGGGGGTTCCTGATCGTTTTTTGCCATCTTTGGGTGGGAGAGAATTTGGGAGCAGTTGGAGGGTGAAGAGCTGTAAGACTGAAAAAGTGACCTGAGACTGATTGACCTAGCAAAATAATACACTTTTTTAGGTCCATCCGAACATTGCCTTGCCTATTACAGAAACCAAGGGACTCAGAATTTTCTGATGTACACAGGGTGTCCCTGAATTGCCTTTTTCATTCTCATAAAAAAAAAAATGTTAAAACGAAAATGAGTGGACTGTTTGAAGGTACTACAGAGTCTATCATGCCATGCTTTCAAAACATTTTTTTGTACTTCAACCTCGATTTCAACCCGTAGAACTCACTCCCAACTTTGTTTTTTAAAATAGTACCTAATAGTTTTTCCTACACAAAGTAATTCCTTATTTTGATTAAAATCTTCTAGTGCCTTTGATTCTATACAAAAAGCTATTTTTTTTTCGTAAAGTCATAAGCATAAAATAAATAAAATAATTATTTGCTTCAGAAAACGAAAAGGGAGTTTCAAGAGTACCGAATGACCTATAACACCATGCTTTTGAAACATTTTCTTACTTCAATCCCTAAAAATTACCCCCAACCTTTTTTTCCAAATAGCACCCCATAGATTTTCTTACATTAATGAGGTCATTATTTCATTTAATATCTTGTAGTGCCTTTGACATACACAAACCAGTTTTTTTCGTAAAGTCATCAACATAAGTTAAGTGGAATGTGCATTTGTTTTAAGCTTAATATTGTCGTAATAAAAAAGCATAAAGAGAATTGTTCTGGAAAGCATCATACCCAGTCATTCAGTACCCTTGAAAACCCAATTAATTTTATTTTTGTCCGTTTTTTGCGTCAAGCAAATTCTTGTTGTATTCATGTTATGCTAATGATTTCACGAAAAAAATAAGGTTGTTTATAAAATCAAAGGTACTGCAAGATCTTAAATAATATAAGGACTTAATTTGTGTAGAAAAACATATTTGATGCTATTTGAAAAACAAAAGTTAAAGGTGAGTCTTAAGGGTTCAAGTATAAAAAAAAGTTGTAAAAGCGTGGTATGATGGACCCTACATTACTTTCAAAAATTCCACTCAATTTTAGTTTGATTTTTTTTTTGTTACGAGAATATCACGTGTCAAGGAAATTCAGGGACAGCCTGTATACATACGAGTATTGGTTTAGATCGTTTTGTATTGAGTAACGTAGATATTATGGAATTGATTTTAAACTTTAACACAATATCATTACGGTAGCGAGGATGGAAAACCCGTATGGTTTTTAGAATTCGTGGCATTGGCAACGCAGCAGTAAATAAAAAAAATAAAAAAAGCAACATTTTTTTTATTTCGCTTCGTCCAGTTGAAGCTCGCAGAATAAAAGCTGTGTCGTCCTAGTTCCCACTGAGAAACTATTCACGAGATTTTTGTGTTGGATATTTTTTTGCGCGCAGGCGGGCAATGATTTGGTTGCAAGGGGATCTCAGACTATAGCTTCATGCAATGGGAAAGTAATACAATGGTATCACCGTTATCTGTGTTAAGTACTGAGTCAATCAACTTGAATACATTTTTTGTAATAGTCATACTTCCATAAAATTTTATTGTACTATATCTTTGTATTTAACGTATATAATTTAAATCTTATTTTTCTACCATTTTGAATGGTTGAATTTTGGCTCAACGTTTATATAACAAACCACCATTTATTTCGACCAAAGAATAGGGTACCTTCAGAGGTCGTGAAATCGTCTCGGGAGTATACATAGCGTAAAGTACACCATATCAAGAAGCAGTAGGAAACAAAAAACATGATTTTACTGACGGCCAAAAAAAGATATTTGCAAAATAAAATAATGATATATTCAAATTTTCTCACGTGACTTAAAACAAGGGCTGACGTCACAGGTATCTTATCGATATCGACAATCGATACTGCTGCAGCGCAGGTCAGTGAGATTCAACTGCGCATCATTCGACTAGAGATGATCTGAATTCTTTAACAATGCGACTCAATTTATTGATACTTAAACATATTTGAAACAGGCAATTAACCCACTAGCATTTTCGTTGCAATACATTTTTATATCTGATAGGTATCACAGTTCATCCTGTTTGTAACCGAGATTCGCAACTAATCGAAGCCATCATTTTATTTCGGCCCATGCCATTATGAATGAATCCAAAGGTAGAATCTAATACAAGCCCATCCCTACAAAGTGAATTAGTAATCTAGCCTAACTTTTATTCTTTTGACTTTTGTACTATTAGGCCTTTACGGAAACACTGATCTGGATCCGGATAGATCAGTTATACGTCAAACAGCTGTTGAGGGCTGTTCCAAATTACGGTTCTATCACCGTCCCAGAACTGATTTCATCATGCCCCGCCCATTTTACAGTTCTAAAAACACACAAAATGGGCGGAGGATGATGAAAACAGTTCTGGGACGGTGATAGTACCGTAATTTGGAACAGCCCTCAATAGCTGTTTGACGTATAACTGATCTATCCGGATCCAGATCAGTGTTTCCGTAAAGGCCTTTTGTGTGTGACTGCGTTTTGTGGTTATAATGATCAATGTCAAAATGTTAGGTTATCACTGGCTATCGATTTCGAATATCAGTACTTTACATCCCATCACTATAGGATACCACTGACGTCAGAGGTTGTTTGCGCGGCATTTTCCGGTATTTGAAATAATTTTTGGAATGTCTCTCACAGCCGATTCCAAAAAACCAAACAAGTGATTTTGTCATGTTTACTAGGCTCTAAGGAACGCGTAAACGACATAATATTTTTTCTGCAGGTACCCTATTCGTATCGTAGCTTTTTCGCATCTGTTACTAAATACCCTGACCATCTCTCTAAGGTAACACTAATCGAATATTAAATAATGCAACGTGGCTAGGGCTGGGATAAGACAACCTCTGTTATAGCATAGCGAACACTTTATTTGCTACAATTTCCCCTACAAAGCGGCCGCCAGCGCCGCGCTGTTTCGCATACCACGAGCAAAACTTAACAGACTTTGAATATTTATAGCTGGGTCTGTTATGACGAGTCGAAACATTTTTCGGTTGTTAACTTCATTTATAACGTAGTATCCGTGTCCGAACAACCTGCCATGCAACTGGTGTGTGTGCGCAAACAGCTTTTTTCTATGTTCAGCCTCTCGCAAAGGCTGAAAGCCAATGGCGCTGTAGAAGCGCTACGAGAGGATAAGTGTCGGTGCACGTTAGATTTGAAACGCTGCAGGTTGTGGCCAAATTCCCCGGCAGCTGATTTCGTCAAAGTTCTCCGAAAGAGGGAATGCTGGAGGAGACTGGTTCGGGAAGTAGGGACCTCGACCTGGTAAGGATGATCTCGCAGAGCCTCTCTAGTGTTTCTGGTTCGGACAGCCTTTGGTATTATTATCTAGGAGAGCTCTATCGACCATCCTCCGTGATATAATCTGTAAAACTGGAATAACTCAACCACCCCTCTTCGATTTTCCAAGCTGTGGAGGTCTTTTGTGAGACTAGGCGTATCGATTAATCTGATTGCTCTCTTCTGGATAGTGTCCAGAAGCTTTAGAGAGTGCTCCGTAGCGCATCCATCCCCACACATGGGAGCAATACTTCAGCGATGGTCGGATCTGTGCCTTGTAGAGCAGCAGCAGTTGCTCTGGTGTATACAACTTTCTGCAGCGCAACAAAACTCCAAGCCTCTGGGATGCTATTTTAGCAATACTGACGGTGTGGTCGTGCCAGGATATTGTTGATGCGGATCCCCAGAAGCTTGACGGAAGGTGACTCGACTATGGAGTAACCCTCCATTTCCACAGCTGGTAAGCCAATATGAGACTTCTTTCTAAGTATTGTTGCCTGAGCTTTCTGTACGTTGAACTGTACTTTATTTACTAAGCCCCACTCGACAATTTATTTGGTAGCTTGGTAGCTTTTGCTGTTGAATGCTCCATAATACAAAAATTCCTTCCTCTGGATATTTTTGAAGCAAAACGCGTAGGCAGAGTCGAAATACTAGAGTATTGCGGCTGCTGTGAAAATGCTATGTTAGAGGAAGTTTGTTAACGCGGTACTTGAATTGGCCAGCACCCGCAAGGTCTACAGATACATCTCCTGGCAGTCAGTTTCAAGCGTTGGACACCCTGGGAATAAATGTGCGATCAATCGTTCGGTTCTTGACGTATATGAAGAACGATCCAACGACCGTCATATGATGAGATGCAGCAGTCGCGCGGGTGCATCTGATAGGATCGGTGAGCGGCGATACTATAAAGGATAGCTGAGATACCTATTGAATCCCGGTAGAAGAGGGAGAGGTCACCAACCGCACTCCGGTGAGAAAGTGGCTAGGGGTGGCGCGTTAAGGCCGGGTCACCAATTACTCGAATTGCCCTTCTCTGGACGTACCTAGTATAGACAGGGTAGTAGGGGCAGCAGCTCCCTAGACACGAAAGCAATACTGCCGGCCAGGTCTTATCTAGGCTTTATACGGTTTAAGTAAGTTAGATGGTGGAAAGCACCTTCTGGCCTGAATATGTTCCCAAGCTTCTGCCACCAGCTGTTGCAACTGACGCAATGTGTTCGTGCCAGATCAGATTTCCTGTAATGTTGGCTTCCAATAGCTTGAATGTGTGATTCCTTGGTAGCGCCTGCTTGATCATAACAATCGAGTGCTGCTTGGCCACTTCTTATTTGACAGCGTGCAATACTGGGTCTTGAAAGCATTAAATTCTACAATATTCCTGAGACCCCAAGCGGTAATGGCCTCCAAATCCTTTGAAAGCGAAGTAGCCACTACCAGTCTTCTGCGTTCCAGCTCTGCAACAGAGAGTGGTCTATTGCTCATGATGCCTGCATGCAAACTGCTTACATCCGCAAAACTGTAGATAGGGTTTGTTGTGCTGGAGAGTAGATTATTGATGTGGAGCAAAAACAATGTCGGAGTCAATACCGATCTCTGCGGAACCTCAGCATTGATGTTATGGAAGGAAGAGGAAAAGCCGTCTACCACGACAGAGATTTTCCGATCTGAGAGGAAGTCTGCGAGCCAACCGCAAAGCTTAGCAGGGAGGCTGTAGGACGGAATACATATTACCTGTCGTTGATCAAATGACGGAGCTTAATGTATTTCATGAGCTCTCGGTTGACGGATTTTTTCATCACTTTACTGATACTTAATGATGTAAACATGAAAATTACTTTGAACTAACCCATTACCTCCTAGCCCCCACTGATGTAACACTAAACTGATGTCATTGGAACTCAACCCCTCTCCCTTGTACTTGTTGTGTATTTTGGGTTTTTACAAGTTCAGTCCTAGACATAAAGCATTAGGCCTTGACGTTTATCTAGTTATGGAGCCTCTCAAATTCCGACAAATTAAAAATGTGAAGGAACATGGACGCCGTCAACGAATTCAAACAGCTTAGAAGAATTAAACAAAGCTTTTGTTTGTTTCAACCACCTTGCCAGATAATGATGGATAGTGTCATAGGTTCAGATCCATAATGTAAGTATCACAGCTGGTTTTACGATATATATTACAGAAATAGTAAAATGGCTAAAGAAGCATGTGAGGAAGATCCCAAAATTGCCTACTGGCTCGAAGGAAGACACTGATCCAATGTATTTGTTATATTATAGAAAATTTAAGAAAGCTGTTATTAAACTACGTTACCATAGCATGTGCTATTTGAAAAATTCAAGGATTCAAAGCGATGGTCTGGTAGTATGTGATATAAACAATTATTTTCTCAAAACGTGACAACGTCGCATTCACCGACCGCCGACCTTGCCTGAACAGGTATAAAGTACAGATAGTGGCGGCGCTTGGTTTTGATTTGATCGTTTGTCGTTTAGTAGGAGATTTTCGGGTTTTATCAGTGCATAAGGACCGTATTTATAATCGTCCATTGAGTAATACTTAAGGTTTTCTTAAGTAACAGCCAAGGGATACTTGGGGGACCCTCAACTGTGTCTTTCCTTGAGTATCTGTTTCCTGGACAACATCTACGAGATGGCAGGCTTCATTTGGCGACGTTGTCATATTTCAAATATAAGTCAATTTGTTATGTCTATGCATGCATTTTTATGTTTTCTGTTATGTCTTTGATAAGTGCAGATATTATCATCGGTAAGAATGTAAACACATGTTAAATAACAACAGTATGATCTTGCAATCACATGCATGTTAGAGTATGGGTCTGCTTCTTCTCACCTATTCGAATTCGTTGCCCTTAGACCATACCACTATTGAAGATTTTTACTGTTCTACCTTCTGTTTGTTTAATATGAAATCATGCAATATTACATCTGTATCAATCCGTTATACTTTCCAATAGCAGACACATTATTTTGGCACTAGCGACCTTGTGATAAACGGACCCGACTGTACGTAAATTGGCCGCCTAATTTTGTAATTTAGCCCACTGTGACATATATGTAAATAAGGAACAACGAATCAGCTCATACAAGATGTTCATTTGAAAACTTGCTACCACGGATTTGTCTAAAACCACCGGTTTAAACAAAAAATGCCGAGACACGTCAAAAGATTTGTAAGGGGGACAACTCTTTAACCGAAAACTACTTCTCTGCCTTGTATTCTCCGCCCCCATAAACGCTGAATAATCTGAATGTTGCTTTCTTTGGTACAGCCCCAAAGCTGTATGCCGTAGGTCCATATGGGTTTTCAGATTTGCTTATATACTAGCGGATTGTTGTATGTTGACAGGGTGGAGGTTCGTCCCAGTAACCAATACATTTTTCTAAATTTCATGCCCAACTCATCTCGTTTTTTCTTTACATGAGGCTTCCAGCGCAGCCCCGCATCTAGTGTAATACCCAGATATTTCGTTGTGTTAGAATGTGGTATCTCAGTATTATTTATTCTAACTGGCACATGTTCTTCTCTTTTGTTCGTAAAGTTATTGTGTGTTGATTTTGTTTCATTTAGTTTGATTCTTCATCTTTCTGTCCATGAGCAGATTTGGCCAATTGCTATTTTCAGTTTATCGGCTGCTTCTTTTTTATTTTTACCCACAGCTAGGATAGCTGTATCGTCGGCAAATGTATCTATGGTGTTATATTCGAGATTTGGAATGTCACTAGTGTATAATAGGTCCATTTTGAATGAGTAGATTAAGTTATGAAGTTTAGTAACTGTGTCTATAGAGCTAGATGAAGTATTAGGATTTATGCCAAAATTACCAAAAACTTCACTTGAGCGGCTTCATTCAAAACTTTTCGTTTTTTATTTGCAAGAAATTCAGTTTTAGTAAATTTTATAACAAGGTCTAAAACCTAAAGCGCACCCATTCGAAGTTATCTTCCCGGATGTCTGGCGCTAAACGAACGGCAGTTTACCGAGCACACTGGTTTTGGGCACCACAGATTGGAATCATTTCCACTGTTTTTGCAACCGTTCGTCAGGAATTTAAACATCGCCAACTTATTACGATAAAAAGTTATATTTTCGTGAGTTTTTAGTTTTCTATCTGAACAAATTAGAATACAAAAAGGTTTTTTCTAATTTTCTAGAAAGCGAATAGACCAATTCAAAAAAATTCAACGTCGATATAAAGGGATTTGACGTACCTTTTAAACAAGTTATTACTCGATACACCTTGTCATTAGAAATTTAGTAGTAGGTTGTGGTATCAAAGTTGTCCCCTTGACAAATTTTTTGACGTATGTCAGCACTTTTTCTTTTAATCAGTGGTTTACGATAAATCCGTGGTGGGAGCTTTCCTGTATAAATCTCACACATATATATTTACGACTTCGGTATAGTAATGTGCCTGCAGCAGATTATAATCCGCCCGCAGGTATAGTTATTGCAAACACAAATCTGCTTATCTCTTGTGTTAAACACGAAGTACGATTGCGCGTGCTGACCTTCTGCAACCTGATGAATGAACGAACCCGAAGGAGCGTCGCCGTCGACCTGCCGTCGCCGCCGCCGTCGGGACGCACATCGTCGCGCGCTTTCACGCTGAACGCATCTGCAGCTGCCAACCGGATACGTTCTAACGGAACGCGCGGAAAGTATACGTGAGTTTGTCGAGAGTTTTGTGCCGTTTAGACCTTCGCCACAGCTCTGATCGAGCACTGAATAGCACTACAAGGTACCTTGTCATTCCTACGAACTCTCTAAGAGCTATTTACCGATGTTTCGTTGATCAGAATTTTCTAAAGCTGTATTGTATACAGGGTGTCCCTGAATTTCCTTGACACGTGATATTCTCGTAACAAAAAACAGTTCAAACGAAAACTGAGTGGTACTTTTGAAAGTACTACAAAAATTTTTTAGTACTTAAACCCTTATAACTCACCCCCAACTTTTCATCAAATAGCACCAAATAGTTTTTCCTACACAAATTAAGTCTTTATTTTATTCAAAATTGTGTAGTGTCTTTCATTTATACACAAACCTATTTTTTTTTGTAAAGTCGTAAGCATAAGGTAAATAAAATAATGATTTGTTGAGACGTAGCATTTTCGTAAGAAAAACAGTTAATAAGAACACTATGCCTATACCATGGTTTGGAGATATTTTTTTGTACTTCCTCTAAAACTCACCCCCAAGTTTTTTTTTAAATAGCACCCCCACAGCTTTTCCTACCTTATGATTTCACGCCATAAATAAGTTTGCGTATGAAATTAAAGGTAGCATAAGATTTTAAATAAAATAGGGATATAACTTATATAGAAAAACCTAAGGGTTGCTACTTGAGAGAAAAATTTGGGGGTGAGTTTTAAGGGTTAACGTACAAGTAGATTAACTCAATACTTCCCACACGTTACGGCGATATCAGTTTATTATTTTCCCATAGCATGAACCTAGTCTGGGATCATCCTGCAACCAAATCATCGCCCCCTTGCCCAACAAAAAATGATTTATGCCACTAGATCTTTCTTTCACAGGTCAATGGATAGCCTATCATGAATACAATAAATTTATAAGTTTTACCACCCCACCCCCCAACCACCCCAATTTCAACCCCACCAAAAAAATGTATCCAGAACCCCTAAAACGCCTAAAAACGAAGTTTGAGTTGTTTCTATATTTTCAGTTTTTTGTTATTGCTGGGCCGCCCTGAAACGATTTCTAAAACCATACGCTTCCTTCATCCTCGCTACGGAAATAATACTGTGTCAAAATTTCACTAAAATCAATTCAACAGTTCCCGGGCTACACAATACAGAACGATCTGAAGCAATACTCGTATGTATGTACATTATAAAATTAGTCTTTTGATTTTTGTCATAGGCAAGGCAATGTTCAAATGGACCTAATAAAGTGTATTATGACACTAGATATTTTTTTCACAGGTCAATTGGAGAACGTATTATGAATCTAAAAAAATTATCAGTTTTACTAACCCCCACCTCCCAACCACCCCAAGTTTCACCTCCATTCAAAAAAAGTAGAAAATTATTAGGTACCTCTAAAACACCTAAGAACGAGGTCTGAGGAGTATTTGACATTTTTCATTTTTTGTTAATTACTCTTCCGCTCATACACCGATTTCAGAACTATGTATAACATCATTACCTACTACGACTCCACAGCATATCGCTACCCAAATTTCATCACAACCAATGCAGCAGTTACAAGGCTAGAAGAACGCCAACAGAAAAAGAGACAAACAGACGGACGAAAGTGACGTGGATTTTCGTTATGCAGACATAATAAAACGTCCAAAAAGTGTGTTATTTCAAAATAAAAAATTTTCGCCATCTCAGTGCTCCTCTCACCTATTATTGTGGGAAGTAAAATGTTAAAATTTGTTTTTCTATGCAGGCATACAATGTCATTGTAGCCAAAAGTTAAAAAAAATAAAGTCAAGTTGATTGACTCAGTACTTCCCACACATTACGGTGATACCAGTTTATTATTTTCCCACAGCATGAAGCTATAATCTAGATCTTTCGTTCACATGTCAATGGATAGCCTATTAACAATGCAACAAATTTGTTGCATTGTTAATAGGCTAATAGGGAGCCTATTAACAATAAAACAAAAAATTTGTTGCATTGTTAATAGGCTCCCCACCACCCCAACTTTACCTACAGCCAGAAAAAGTAGGAAAATGATCCGGGACCCCTAAAACGCCTAGAAACGAGGTTTGATCTGTTATTGTATTTTTAGTTTTTTTGTTATTGCAGTGCCACCACTGACACGACTTCTACGATACAGAACGATATAAAGCGAAACTCAACATCACAAAATTCTGACTCTCTTTGTTTCTGTAATAGGGAAGGAAACGTTAGGAGGGACCTAAAAAAGTGTATTATGTCGCTAGGTATTTCTCTCGCAGGCAGTGGACAGTCTACTATGAATACAACAAATTTTTGAGTTTTTCAACCCCCCATCTCCCAACCACCCCAATTTCACCCCACTCAAAATAAAGTAGAAAATGATCCGGATCCTTTAAAAGGGTTAAAGACGAAGTTTGAGTTGTTTTTATATTTTTAATTTATAATTTATAAAAACCATACGCATTTTCATCATCGCAACGGTGGTAATACTGTGTCAAAATTTCATTAAAATCGATCCAACAGTTTTCACGTTACACAGTACAAAACGATCTAAAGCAATACTCTATGTTTACACCAGAAGAAATTCTAAGACATTTGGTTTCTGTAATAGGCAAGGCAATGTTCAGATGGACCTAAAAAGGCTATTTATGTCGCTAGGTCTTCCTTCACAGTTCAGTGGACAGTCTATTACGAATACAACAAATTTTCCTGGTCATTACATTCTTGGAATTATTGGGATGAGGTGAGCCCAGAGCTGTTGAGACTTTCAAAGTAGTACGTGTTTATAACTCACTATAATTTGTCCTGTAGAGACTGAATCCTAGCAACATTCAAATATAGCCAAACATGTGCTAATCTGCTTTCATTGAAAAAGTGTAAGTACTTCAAATAGGTATAGTCTTAACATATTTTGGAAACCTTATCCTTTGAAAACTATGGTCTTTGTAAATATTATTTCCACGCAGCTTCGTTTATCATGTGTTAGCTGAGAATTTGATGAGACATTTTCTAAAACGCACCATGTCATGCCGATAAATAACAGCTGCAAAAGCTCAAGCATTTTGTTACAAGGCAAAAGATAGCGTTAGTTTTTCCTGAAATGAAAGGGCATTGATAATAAAATTGTAAGGATTACGAGCAGTCACATATTTCAGAGCATGAAAATTTCCAAATACATAGATTTGATCTAGTACGTGACGTAAGAAATACTTTTGAAAAGCGGCGTAGTGGCATTCGGGTAATTATCAAAAAGTAAAAATTTGCAGAACTACTCGAACCTTCGTTTTTAGGCGTTTTAGGGATTTCTGACCATCTTAGACTTCAAAATTTTCCGGAAAGTGGTAAAATGGAGAGAGTGGGAAAAAAGAAGGCTGCATTAATAAAGGAGTGTCCATTACCTTGAAGAAATGGCACTTGGTGATATTGTGTTGTATGCGGACCTATCCGGACAACATTGTTTTTGAAGATATACCTGTGGACATTTTCATCCCATGCCAAAGATGAAGGGGTATACGAGTAGTGTAACCTTGCAATATCTTAATGATGAAGGTTGAGCTATTGTATATAAATGACAGCACAGTACGTAACGCTACCGTATTTTAAAGAAGTTGCAATGGCGATGAAATGATGAAAAAACAAAAACCTTCAGAACTTCTCAAATTTCGTTTATAGGAATTTTAGGAGTTTCTGATCATATTCCATTTTTTTACAAACGTATTCGAACATTGCATCTAAGAGAAGGTGTTGACTTTTGGTACATATTTATTACATATCTATTACTATTGATTTTTACACATATTACGTAATTCTGTAATCGTTAACTTCGTCATTAGCTTGGTTGCATAAAATCAGTAGCACGTAAAAACTTAAAAGCTTATCTATTTCCTTGATGCGGCGTCTTGTCTTTTAGGTGGTCAATGGCAGACCCATTGGCAATAATATTTCTTAAGTTTTTTGTCATAAATAATGTCCACAGGGTTGGAGGTGAAATTAGGATAGTAATGAGGGTCGCTAGTTGTGTAGATCAAAAGCTTTTTTTATTATCAAGGGTGTGTAGAGCCTTGATAATAACAATTATTAGTTCCACTTTTTGCTCATCGGTTGTTGAGATAAATAAATGTTGTCAAAAAATTATTGCATGTTATTTTGTACCACGTGGTTAATTTTTGCAATGTTTTGTAATAGTTCGCGCAGTTTGTGGTTGACCGAGACGAGGTCAATCTTCAAGTGATTAACAACCACCTTTAAGCTTCTTATGCTACTCAACCGCTCTATATTGTAATAAACCATCATCTAGATATATGCACATTTCAAATCAGTATCAGTTGCTCTTTGTTCTAACTAAAAAAAACCTTGTAGCATATCTTTACTCCATTATAATTGTCAGTGGGTTCGCAAAACACTAAAGTTCCAATAATTAGCTTTTAACAAACATCAAATACTAAATGAAATCCCACTTGTGCGAAAGTACACTAAAGTTGAAGGTACAATGTCTTATTTTGTGTATTATGAAATTCTACCTCTGAAAGAAACTACAGCACCAATCTCATTATGGACAAATCCTTGAATTTATGATTATGATTATTTCACTTAAAAAGAGTAATAATTAAGAAATTGAAAAATTGAAGATGAAATGATTGTTAGCTTGATACCTTCCAGTATATAGAAATACCTTATATACTCATGAATTTGACAAATTTGAAATTGATAATGCATAGTCATCTAAATCAGTTCTGCAGCTTTTTAGCTTCCCTTATCAGCGAAAATTTCCGATATATGCATAATCGAATTTTTCGACGTTTCGTGGCGTTCATTTAACGAAAATCCTCGTTAGTCGCTTCCAGCAGTCTGTCCGCCTGTAGGTTTGTCTGTGCATTGGTGCAATTTTCAACGGTAGGGATATGTAATCTTGCTAACCCGATTTCGATGAAATTTGGTGCGCTAAAGTTCGTAGCAGTCATTGCTGTTACACCACGGCAGTCTGTATGTCGAGTCGGGTATGGCTATACTTTTAAAAACTTCCAGGAGTGAGAATGTAGTATTGCAGGATATCAATTTTACTTCCCACACCGATGACTATTGTGATCGCGAAAATTTTCTATTTTCAGATAATATACTTTTTGGGCGTTACATAACGAAAATCCACGTCACTCATTTCCGTCGGTCTGTCTGTCGATATGACTGTCTGTCTGTCGGTTTGATGGCGTTCTGCTAGCATCGTAATCTCAGTAACCGCTACATAGATTGTGATGAAATTTGGGTAGCGATATGCTGTGGGATCGCAATGGGCAGTGCTGCTACAATTTTCAAAATCGGTGTAATAAGCGGCGTCGTGTTTAGCAAAAAATCAAAAAATTCAATATTCTTTAAACTTCGCTTTTAAGAGTTTTAGTGGTTCCTGATCTTTTTCTGCTTTTTTTCTGCAGGTGGTTGGGGGTGGGGGGATGTAAAGAAGTCTCACGTTGGCTTACTGACTGTGGAAATACAGGGTCACCCCACAGTCGAGTCACCTTCCATCAAGCTTTTGGGGATTGGGTATTGCTAAAACGGCATCCCAGAAGCTTGGAGTTTTGTTCCGATGTAGGAAGCTGTATACATTAGAGCAACTACTGCTGCTCTACAAGGCACAGATCCGACCGTCGGTGGAGTATTGCTCCTATGTGTGGAGATGCGCTCCGAAGCACTCTCTAAAGCTTCTGGACACTATCCAGACGAGAGCAATTAGATTAATCAATACTCCTAACGTCACAAAGGACCTCCCCAGCCTGGAACATCGAAGAAGGGTGAGTGACTTATCGCTGTTTTACAGGTTCTATCACGGAAGATGTTTGAGTGAGCTCTCCCAGATAACAACATCAAAGGCCGTCCGAACCAGGAACACAAGAGAGGCCCTGCGACCTCATTCTTACCAAGTCGATTTCCCTACTCCCCGAATCAGTCCTCTCCAGCATTCCTTCTTTTGGAGAACTTCGACGCTGTGGAATGAGGTGCCCAGGAATTTTTTTCCCGATGGCTACAACCTAGAGCGTTTCATATCTAACCGCCACTTATCCTCTCATAGCGCTTTTAAAGCGCCATAAACTTTCAGCCCTTGCGAGAGGCTGACCATAAAAAAAACTGATTAATTTGTTGTATTGCACTGACATATGAAAGAAAAACTTAACAGCATAATACGCTTTTTAAGCTCCATCTGAAAATTGCTTTGCCTATTATAGAAACCAAGGGACTCCTCTGATGTATACATACGAGTATTGCTTTAGATCGTTCTGTATAGTGTGACGTGAAAATTATTTGATTGATCTTAATGAAATTTTCGCACAGTATCACTACTTTGGTGAGGGTAGGAAAAGCGTATGGTTTTTAAAAATAGCGTCAGTGGTGATGCAGCAATAATAAAAAAACTAAACATATAAGAACACCTCTAATTTCGTTTTAGGATGTTCTAGTTCCTGATCATAACCTACTTTTTTGGAGTTGGGGGTAAAACTGTCTTGGCTGGAGGGTAGGGTGTTATAAAACTAAAACATTTCTTTCATAACAGGCTGATTGACCTGTGAATGAAGGACCTACAGGCACAACAGACTATAGCTTCATCCTATGGAAAAATAATAAACTGGTATCACCGTAATATGTGGGAAGTACTGTCAATTAACTTGACATCATTTTTATATGCATATATACTATAGCATATAGCTATGCAATTCAAATGAAGAACCTTTGTTAAAGGTGTCGTCTGGAATAGGGCGTATAAGTGGTTAACATAAGAAATGAATTTGATGTACGATATATCTATTGTTTTAACTTGCAGCCACCACTACACTGCCTTTACTGTTACTTATAATAACGTCTTTGTCTAATCAAAAAGCTTGACATAATGAAATTTTGAAAATTCCCAATTCTGTTTTGCAACTTGTTTTGAGCTGTCTGCAACCACACTAAATGTACGAATGTTGAATATGAAGAAGCTTTGAAGGAAGAAACAGTTTTATTTCAGCCACCTCGGCCCCACATCTTACAACTCCAACCTACACAGTATTACAGATTATGTACTTATGAGTTTTACAGCGAAGTTACAGAGTTAAGGCAAGCACATGGCTGAAGTTTTAAGCTGTAGGACCGAGGATGGTTTAAATATAACGTGGTTTCTTTCTTCAAGGCTATCGCTATTTATTTATCGGCTTTACTTGGGCGAAATTTAGCCTAAAGCTATTCTTTTATTTAACCCACATCTAAAAAATAAGCATACTCGAAAACACCTAAGCCTAAGCTAACAGCGGTCCTGTATATATGAAAAGAGCAAAAATATCAACAGTGAAAAGATATTTAAAACTGAGCATTATGCTACAAATATTTTTTTTCATTATCCTTTTAAAACTATAATCTATTTATTGGTAAAGACTCCAGGGTATTATAATCCGCAGCATTCCTTCTTTTGGAGAACTTCGACGCTGTGGAATGAGGTGCCGAGGATTTTTTTTCCCGATGGCTACAACCTAGAACGTTTCATATCTAACCGCCACTTATCCTCTCATAGCGCTTTTACAGCGCCATAGACTTTCAGCCCTTGCGAGAGGTTGACCATAATTGATTGATTTGTTGTATTGCACTGACATATGAAAGAAAAGCTTAACGGCATAATACGCTTTTTTAGCTCCATCTGAAAATTGCTTTAGGTCGTTCTGTATAGTGTGACGTGAAAATTATTTGATTGATCTTAATGAAATTTTCGCACAGTATCACTACTTTGGTGAGGGTAGGAAAAGCGTATGGTTTTTAAAAATAGCGTCAGTGGTGATGCAGCAATAATAAAAAAACTAAACATATAAGAACACCTCTAATTTCGTTTTAGGATGTTCTAGTTCCTGATCATAACCTACTTTTTTGGAGTTGGGGGTAAAACTGGGTTGGCTGGAGGGTAGGGAGTTGTAAAACTAAAACATTTCTTTCATAACAGGCTGATTGACTTGTGAATGAAAGACCTACAGGCACAACAGACTATAGCTTCATCCTATGGAAAAATAATAAACTGGTATCACCGTAATATGTCAATTAACTTGACATCATTTTTATATGCATATATCGTATAGCATATAGCTATGCAATTCAAATAAAGAACCTTTGTTAAAGGTGTCGTCTGGAATACGGCGTATAAGTGGTTAACATAAGAAATGAATTTGATGTACGATATATCTATTGTTTTAACTTGCAGCCACCACTACACTGCCTTTACTGTTACTTATAATAACGTCTTTGTCTAATCAAAAAGCTTGACATAATGAAATTTTGAAAATTCCCAATTCTGTTTTGCAACTTGTTTTGAGCTGTCTGCAACCACACTAAATGTACGAATGTTGAATATGGAGAAGCTTTGAAGGAAGAAACAGTTTTATTTCAGCCACCTCGGCCCCACATCTTACAACTCCAACCTACACAGTATTACAGATTATGTACTTATGAGTTTTACAGCGAAGTTACAGAGTTAAGGCAAGCACGTGGCTGAAGTTTTAAGCTGTAGGACCGAGGATGGTTTAAATATAACGTGGTTTCTTTCTTCAAGGCTATCGCTATTTATTTATCGGCTTTACTTGGGCGAAATTTAGCCTAAAGCTATTCTTTTATTTAACCCACATCTAAAAAATAAGCATACTCGAAAACACCTAAGCCTAAGCTAACAGCGGTCCTGTATATATGAAAAGAGCAAAAATATCAACAGTGAAAAGATATTTAAAACTGAGCATTATGCTACAAATATTTTTTTTCATTATCCTTTTAAAACTATAATCTATTTATTGGTAAAGACTCCAGGGTATTATATTTCGCATTATAGGTGAAACATGTTTGGAACATTGTAGATTGGCGGTATGAATTTGTTAACAGATTTTCATGTCTCGGGTTAAGCGGATGAGTATCACCTCGTGGTATGAGTTTTTCCATCAGGTAAGCAAGAGTAGAGGAAGATAATATTCTCTGGGTAATAGTAGCCTAAGAAAGAACCTGCAACACATATTTTGGATTCTCTGTCTTGTTACATAATCTAAATAGTGCTGATAAACAATGTCGCAACAGTATTGCAAAGCTTATGTACTGAATTTTTGCATAGCTGGATATTTTTTAAACGACGTGACGTGTTACAACACTCCTCAAATTTTTAACTGTAACTTCACAGGGACTGCTACGAACCGCTTGGGTTATTCGCCATAAATTTCGTCATAACAAATCTTCGCCGCAAATTTCCACGTGTCTTCTATAACTTTCTCAGACCTCAAATTTTGACGGGTTATTTAACAGATAACGATATTTAAATGGCAGTCGCCATATTCCAAATACCAATTATAGCAAGTGTGCTTTAGTGTTAAAGGGGGAGAGGGATATTTACACTATAATTAGACAGAGGAACAATAATTTTATGATTCTTGGGTTTTTAGGCTGGCCTTCCTGAGCGTTGCGGCTTGACGTTTCACCACTATGAGTAGATGGCTTCTTCAGAAGCTATAACACATCAGCGACCTTATTTTTTAATATATGGTTTGAACAACTTGAAAAGCTACTGATATTTTTAAATATTTTTCTACGTCATCATAAGAAGGGTCTTTTAAATTTCAAACCAAATTAATATGTGACAGCTCCTTCCTGACCAGTCAAGATCCAATGTGACAGCTCCTTCCTTTTGAAAAACCAGTCAAGATCCAAAAACCTCCTCTAGGCGTACTTTCAGTTAACAATACAATAAGGGCCAAAAATATAAATATCTTACGTTTTATAAATGTCACGATCTTAACATATACCTACTACATTAATAAAAAAAGATACAAACGGTCGACCGTGTCGAACTGTTTGAAGAACTATTACAATGTTGTGAAATTACCAAAAATTGACAGGCCGCCTTTTACGGTGTACTGCCACAGGTCCTTGCCTGTCGACAAGGAACTGATAGTGTGTGGTTGTACACGTCCTGCCCTGAAGGCAAGGCCGGTCAGTTCATGGCTGTCATGCCGCCAGTAAGTGTGTGGATACCATAAGAAAAATTTGGCGAAATATATTTCTACCTGACTTGTCTGCTAGTTTGTTGTGAACCATTGATAATATTATTATCATCATCATAGTCACAGTGTCTTAACAGAGATATGTTGTGAACTCGGAAAATCCATTAAGTCGGAGCTAGAGTATTGCCGACACGAATATTATCAACAGTTTTGAGAACCGTAGCTCGCCATCGTTCGCGACTTACTGTCAGTTTAGTGGCGCTCTTGATACTCATATCCAGCAACTGTTTCGTCGTATCCACCCAGCGTGTAGGGGAAAGGCCACGGCGCCGCCCACTCGGGGGATGACTACAAGTTTCTCCATATTATCGCTTCTGTGTGTACGTCCGACGAAAGTAAGCATTCTCGTCGATATAATGGAGGGTGGTCTCTTTGGATTACCGAGCTCATCCAGTACTGAAACGTTAGTTCGATGGGCGGTATAAGGAACTCTTAGCATTCTCCTCCATGTCCATATTTCAAAAGCACCTATGCGAGCCCGATCAGCCTCTGTAACAGTCCAAGTTTCCGAGGCATACAAAAATATGGAGAACACAAGAGACTGAACCAACGATATTTCTGATGGCCACACGTGCCTGTTGAATGCGCTGTCGAATCTCATTTTCACAGCTACCCGAATTGTCATTGAAAAAACCGAGGTGCACAAAACTTTGAACTACTTCACAACGGCCTACTGACTTTATTGCTCGATGATTATCGTGCTCTCTATCTACCATCATAACTCTGGTCTTATTGTAGTTAATACCAAGATCATACGCTGCACTGTGTTGTTCTAAGATATTCAATAGAGCTACTAGTTCTTCCTCAGAAGCAGCAATAAGTGTTGTATCGTCAGCAAATCTTAAGTTGGATATTTTGCTTCCCCCAATAGTTATACCGCCATTCCAGTTGTTTAATACCTGTTTCATCACAAATTCAGAGTAAATTTTAAATAACATCGGAGATAATACACATCCTTGACGAACTCCTTTTCTGGTTGCAGTTTGACCAGACAGCTTACCATCAATTCTTACACGAGCCGAATTAGACTCGTAGAGTTGATGTATGAGAAACACTAGGTTATAAGGAACTCCCATAGAGATGAGGATTTCCCACAGTTTAGGCCACTTTACGTTATCAAGCTTGTCAGAATAGTCCACAAAGCAGATAAAAACTGGAAAATAATGCTCTCTGGCTTTTTCAATAATTTGTTTTAAGTTTAAGGTCTGTTCACGCGTACTGCGTCCTTTCACAAAAGCTGCCTGTGTCTGAGAAATTTGCCAGCCAATAAAACCCTCCAAACGAGATTATTAAATATATAGTAGAACCTTACATGCATGAGAGATTAACGAAAGTAGGCGATAACTGTCTGGATTTGTCGGAGATCCCTTTTTATGAAGTGGAACAAAATTTGATGTGCACCGTTCATCTGGCCAAACACCGGAGGACCAGATACTCTTACAAACATTATGAAAAAGAGAGAAGCCGTCATCACCCAAGCATTTTAACGTTTCGGCAGAAATAGCATCAATGCCTGTATCTTTATTAGTTTTTGCTGAGGGCATGTTCCACTTCAGACAAAAGAATATCCGGTCCATCATGTTTAAAGTCCAACGAGAGGACCTGAATGCCATCCTCATGGTACAGAATTTCGCAATAATTTCGCCATACCTCAATAACCCCATGCATGGTAGTAATTAGCTGTCCTCGGGATTTTCAACAGCCTAAGATTTGGGCAGAGAAATAAACCATCAGTTAAACCACGCTAAAGAAATTAAGAGAAGGATAGAAATAGCTAGGTCAGGTTTCTTAAAGATGAGAAATGTGCTATGCAATCCAGGTCTATCACTTGAGGTGAGATTAAGAACAGTCAAGTGCTATGTGTGGTCCCTGCTCTTATATGGCTGTGAGACATGGACGGTGAAGCAGGAAGAACTGCGGAAATTGGACGCCTTCGAAATGTGGATGTATAGACGAATGCTCCGTATAGCTTGGACTTCTAGAACAACAAATGAAGAAGTGCTAACTAGAATAAATACCCGCCCTCAGTTAACAAAAATCATGAAAATAAGAAAGACAGCCTATCTGGGACATCTAATGCGGCGCGTGGAATATGAACAGCTCCAACTAATACTTGAGGGGAAAAATAGAAGGAAAAAGAGGCATAGGAAGGAAGAAGACGTCCTGGCTAAGAAATATAAGAGAGTGGACAAACTTGGATGGGAATACTTCTAATCTATCAAGCTCAACACAGAGAAAAGTTTGCCATAGTGGCCGCCAACCTCAACGGAGACGGCACCTAGGAGGAGGAGGAAGATTTGGGTTGAAAATCCCGACTGAGGCATTTGTCCTTAAAAAACATCTCTTTTGGATGGCTAGTGTTGGCATGCATCTCTATTTCCCTGCACAATTGCTGTACATTTCGTCATAATCTTTGAATCTCGCGTGAGAACTGTCTATATGCGTTTTGCTCTGTATATGAATCCAGATCTGAAATCTTAAGGCTTTTGCGTGCCTCTAAAGCGGACAGTGTGTGGCTATTAATCCATTGTTGTTTTGGTTGAGTGCTACTCTTTGGTTGGCTTATCTGGGCAGCATGTAAAAGCACATTTTTGAATAATAGGCACACATCATTTGAACTTGACATACCTGTTATAGAGGCATCCCGAAAAAGCTCTGAACATTTTGACCTAAAGAAGCAATGTCAGCGATCTCCATCCATACTACCTGCTTAGAGCGTGGACATACCTTCAGTTTTAACTGAACTTCGCACAGAAGTAATTGATGGTCTGAGCCGCAGTCAGAACTTGGTAGAGTCTTACAAAGGCTAATACATGGCTTTCACCGTGTACGAGCTAAAATGTAATCAATTTGATTACGAAATCGTCCGTTGGGAGAGGTCCAGGTATACAAGCGCCGTGGATCTTCTGAAAACATAGTGTTGGCAATTGAGAAATTATGGTCAATACAGAATTGAAGCAGACGTTGACCCCTTTCATTTCTGACAACAAGACCGAATTTACCAATATGTGCCCTAAGATGTTCATTATCTATGGTTTGATCAACATTTGAGTTAAAGTCGCCAAAAAATAAGGACCATTTCCCGATTCAAAAGAGATTCAAGTGCAGACTCAAGATCGTTATAAAAATATTAGATCGTTTCCTCATCCGTAGGTGCATAGATTTGCACAGTTTTGATCAATGCAGGGTTCGCATTGATACGTATTGTTATAATTCTGTCACTAATACACTTATAACCAAGAATGGTACTTGTGTGAGCTTTCGCCACCCAAAAGCCAACACCGTCAACACTTTTCTCTGATTTACCTGAAAAGCAAATAAAATTTCCTTGCTAGAAGTAAAATGACCTGTATCTCTATAATGAATCTCAGATAATCCAGCAATAGCTATTTTATTTGCTGTAAGCTCTTGTTCGAGGATGCCGAGCTTTCCTGTAGCTTAAAGACTTCTAATGTTCCAAGTTGCCAGGCGATGTTTTCGGCGCGTTTTAAAAATGTCATTATTAGTTAATTTCGCACAATAGGTCTGATGGTCGCACTTCTTGTGCCTGGTCACCAATTTCACACTGACTTCCCCGGACGAGGAACAGCGCCGACTGCCAGTCGGACCGCGAGGCATCACATCCGAAGCCTTGCTGATTCTCACGTTACTCATTTTACGAGTTTCTGTTGGGATATCTTAGAGATCTTTAATGCAGTAATTTCCTATTTGCTTTCTGCATTCTCATACCACTGACTAGATGTGTCTACTGGTTCATCCGCCTTTAGGGACAATTTCTCACCCCAAGGACAAGAAAGTGTCCTGACTCTTGTCAACTCATCCACGCAAAGCTGTTGGTTGAGAAGAGGTTACTGCTTATACCGACAGTAGTTCGGTTCCTTTTAGTCGCCTTTTACGACAGGCAGGATACACGATGGGAGATATTCTAACCCGCCCCCACACGGGTAAAAAATATTATTATAGAACACGCTGTTTAATAAATACTTATTTAACCTCTCAAGCGATGTAAGCCTCAGCTGCTACTACGTATAGTGCTTAAGCGAAACATTTAATATTCTATGCCCCTACACTATTATGCTACGAAATTCTTATTCAGTTCGCATTCATGAAAAATCCCATAAATCTCCTCATTTGCAGGTTCTTTTTTAATCTAGACGTGTATATATCTCGCATTCATCAGCATAGATATCCAGTCGGCATATTTGCAACTCAGCATTATGAATTTTTACGCACTACCGGGAATATGGTTCGGACTCAAATATCTCATTAGCTCATTACAAATTGTTCTGTTTCCCCCCTTTTTCTCTTGTACCGTAAATTCCAACATTACCGATAGCAATCAGGCAGCTCACTCTACAAAATTCGGGTAAATGTTGATGTATCTGTCACATGGTGGCTTTTGTAGAACATACCGTCCCTTGATAACATCATAAACTTGTAATCTTTCTGAAACCTGACCAAGAAAAACTACAAGGAAACATTTTTAGGAAAACTCAGTTGATGTTAAATACATATTATTTCTTCAAAAACGATTTCTTAGAGGAATCTTTAGAATGAAGCCAACAGATAATTGTAGGGATATTTTTAAGGATCACAAAATTCTGCTTTCGGTCTGTACATTATAGAGAGAGAGTGGTGTTCGTTAAAAAAAATCAAGATATTTTCCAGAATAATAGATCAAACAACCTGAAAATAGTACAGCCAAAGTTTACTTATATACAGAGAAATGTTGAATATTCAGTTATAAAAATTTCGAACTTCCGGAAAATGTCAGAATGCTGCTTGAATTAGATTCACAAAGAACATTAAAAAGCTACCTTTGTCAAAAAGTATAATTATACTATCGAAGAATATTTTATCTGTGATATATTTACGATTTTTGTACTTATTTCATAATGAAATAAGATTTAATTATATTAATCGCCAAATAATGGTTGTCAGTCTTATAACCCACTTCATAACACTCCTTAAACTATACTTTGTTTACGGAAAAACATATACAGTTTTGAGTTAGGTACTTAGTTAGGTTACTTTCAAGCATGTTCTATCATTGTGTCTGTAATCGGTATCAAAAACAGTTTTATTTTAATTGACCAATAAGAATAAACAGAGTATTCTCTTGAACGGGATAAAGATATCGTTAGCGCGAGGCGTTCGGATTATTGGGCTGAGTGAATTGACTCAGTGCTACCACGTATTCAAAGTTTGTCATATCATACGGTGATAGCAATTCCATTTTGTCATATCACAATTCTATAGACTGAAAGCATGCTTTGAGATTATCTCATAACTAAATCAGCGTCTACTACAAATATCCATTCCTTGCAAAAACAAACGCCTGTTTCTTTTTCTTATTCGCTACAAAAAGTTCTAATTTTTAAATGAAAGTCTACAAGAAGCCACACAGGTCGATATAACCAAAGTTTACGGAATACATATAAGTTGGCTCACTCTCCGCCGGCACTTTGAAGAACTCACATGAAAGCGATGCCACGTCCGCACGCGCCAGTTAGTTTTTGCGTTGGTTTTTGCTCCAGTACGAGGGTCTTTTAGCTGTACGTATTTACGAGGGTCATTGAAAAACTATGTATTGACGGCCGATTTAGACATACAAATACAAATATAAAGTTTATTTTGCTAATACACTAAGTTATATAAATGGATATCAAAAATAAAGCCTAGTAAAACTATTACTAATGAAGCTCAAATGAATTCACATATTGTAGCTATGTCGCAGATAAGTAAAAACTGATGGCTCAAAGGTGCTGTAGTATTTTTACCTTAATGTTTTGTTTATTTGGCTTATTTTTGAGATTTTATAAGTTTATAAATTTTGTGGTATAGTATATACGAACTCGTATATGTACAATTTTAAAAGATAATCATGTGGAAATGCTTCACATGGATGTTAATTTATTTATTTATGGCATTTTGCTTTTAAGTGTCATTCCAATTGCTACTGTAGAAACTAAATTGTTAGAATTATCAAAAAAATATTTTCGAGCTCTAAAACATAATTTACAATGTTCCTGGGTGGTATGGTAAGACCACCGAATGAAGAGTTTGTCTCACTATATGCTTTTAGCGTGATACAATCCTTTAAGTACCTGTAGCTTTTGAACTAATCACCTTAGACCCCAAGTCTGCTAATTCGTTGGAATTGTTTTATCGGAAGGAACACAGGCGCAAATACACAGGGTGTCCCATTAATAATTTTGAATCGAATGTCACGTGACCAAAAACAAATACCTAATAATAATAATAAATACCTCACAATGACAAAAAAGACACAACATCTGCTCTAACTTACATGCCCAAAATTATCATTCTCTACTACTGCCCAGTTCCGATATACTTCTTGTCTTAATCATCGTGGGATACCCTGTATTTATATCCGTTACATTTCAAGGTTCACCACAAAATAAGGATGGATCTGATTGTCATTCTCCATCCGTTAATAAACTTAAATTGATTGGTATAATCCTTTCTCGCGAAATTGATTACTCTCAACCTCCTAAAAATATTATCCATTTCCTGCAAACAAATCCGAGATAACAAAATCCGATATTTTTGAGACACTTCGCGTTAAACGCGTTCAACCTCTACTTTGCGCCGCCCCGTATTTCCCGGCTGACATCGGTACACTGCTACCGGTGTACCGGGGAGACGGAGCAAGGGGCAGGCCGTTTTGATATTTTTGCGGAGTGATCCAACTTATATGTATTCCGTAAACGTTGATATAACGTTGTCGAAATAATTCTAAACGGTAAATATTATACAAAAGAAAATGTCCTTTACAAAGTTAAGCAGAATGGCCTATGGACAGACTTCGTCATTGTACTGTAGTTTTATTTGAATGTATAACACTAATTATAGCACAGAAAAGTCGTTATTATAATAATCATTGTTTAACAATTATACAAAAAGATTGTAGATTACCATCCCCGACCCGGAACAAATGTAAACTAGTTTAAACTTTGGTTACGATCATAACCACTCGTTCATCTCACCGATATATCTGTTTACCGAATTAACAAAAAGAATAACAAATGATACATTTACTTTACATAAATTAGTCGAGTATAGTCCGCGCGGAAAGTACCAGATATCACACAACGGGTATTCATCTCATACTGACTCCCTAGCTGGCCGCCCATTTTTCCGTCCTTTTCTCTGTATGATTTTCACAACATTGAACACAGAGTGGAACATCCAACCTATATTCGTCAGTATGCGTTTTACTAGTGTAGGCTGATTCTACAAACGGTGGAATAAAATGGAGCGATTTTTAACCTTAACCTTTTTTAAGGCATTTTGACTCAAAAGTAGGTATTTCTGTATGGTTTCACTACGGATAATTTTTTTATAAGCTGGCCAGACAATTTATCCATAATTATACATTTTGTAGACCTTTTTCAATTTTTGGAGGACAGGGAAGTGAGGATAGCCACAGAAATGTGACAATGGAGCTAAATTTTGAATTATAGATGAATTTGTTGTTAACTGTTAGACTGGCCCATGGTATGTTTGTCATAAGTTCATCTAAATAGCTTAAAAAATAGTATTGTAAAAGTGTTAGGTTAGATCTTTGAAATGTAAACGTCATCGAATCGTCTAGAGTTTTCTAGAATGACGGATTGACATTCTCGAATGTCATCGAAATCTCTAGATGGTTCGATGAAGTGTATATAAGGCGCCACGTGTAGCGTGGCGGTTCAGTTGAGTTCAGTTTTGTCCTTCTGCTAATTACTCCCCGCTAATACGCCGACTTCTAAAAGTATAACATTACCCCACATCACATCGCATCATCAATTTCATCAAAATCGGTTTGACCGTTGCTGACATTATGCTGCTAGAAGGTCGACTTAAACGAGTGTCATAGATGTTTGTAATGTAGGCTGATAAATCATTCAAAGCATCCACTAAGATTTTCGCCATTGCAATACTCCCATAACATACGGCATTGGAAGTAAAATGGACACTTCCTAGTAATCGAAACGAAATACACAGGCATAGGCTTTGTATGGATACTGAAAAGAAATAAGCAAACAGTAACAGCAAACACCCAAGAGTAACGCAGATCGAAACCCATTGGATTTAGTAATTTACTGGTATGTGGAACCTAGACTAGAGACTAAATCTCATTAAAGTCGAAGCGATAGTTTTCTAACGTAAAAACTAACAGGGAATACATACAGTGTGACCCAGCTAAAACTTACCACCCCTTATCTCTGAAATGATAAAATAATATAAAAATGGCCGTGACATGTCGATTTGTATTTCAAGGAGGAGCTCTTTCACCGAATACGTCATCATGATGCCATCAACCCCCGCACCCCCAGCAACTCCTACCTTAAAATCTCAAAGGAGACTACCATACGTGTGATACATCATTTTTAAGGGAATTCATTGACGAATCCAACAATGTCATCGGACTGAAGATTGATTCACTATTATGGAAGTTAATGGTGATTATCAAAATGAGGTATTATTTTCATCACCTGGAATATTATCGTAAGAAAGATTCCAAATGTTCTGTTGGATACACACGTACAGGCGATTTTCTAAATATCCTCCCACATTTTTTAACATCTCGGGAGTCCTTGTGGAGATCGTCTGTAGGACCGAGCTCCGTAATATAAACTTTGGATTTCAAATGTCCCCATAAAAACAGTCAAAGAGATTTTGAATATCACATGTACATTTGTATGGAACAAAATGGTTGCCACTTAGGTAGGCCTTGTTACGATAATATCTCAGGTAATGAAAATTACACTTCATTTTGATAATCACCATATTTCTTATTAACTTCCATAATAGTGAATAAATCTTCTATCTGATTACAGTTTTGTATTTGCCAATGAATTCCCTTCAAAATGATGTATCACAAGTGCGGTGGTCTCATTTTAGTAAGGGTTGGTGGGGGTGAGGGGGTTGATGGTATAATAATATGTGCCAGATGGAGGTAAGGTGGGTGGCAAATTTAATCTGGGACACACTGTATAGTTCAGCTGCATTTTGCAAAATTTGCACATAGTTGTAACACTATCCTGGTCTCTGTTATGAAAAGTTCAATTGATGAATCACAAAACCAATATTCAGGATCCCCACTGTTTTCAAAAGTAATATACCTACGGATAAGTCCGAAATGTGAACGATATTACCAACGTAATCGTTTTCGGCCAATCATGTATTTCCTTGATGCCCGAACCTCCCCGCCCCAGGGTTCTTCACATGATGTAACTGAATAGTAAACCAAAATAGCACAATAACTTGCAAAGACGAATTCATCTCCTAAAAGATTACCAGATAACCACATCGAGTTAAGCAGACCATTATTAATGTGCTGTAGCATTTCTGGAAATACAAAACAAACTGACCTTATCTCTGCCGAAAGTGTACAGAAAAGCGGAACGTTTTTCATATCCTCTAACCTCTAAGTATGTTCTCTCGTCCAACTAGTAAAAGTTGAACGGAGTACGAATGGACATGTGATATGATTAAAGTTGAAGTCACGCAAATGCAACGCTCGTACGATTTGATAACTAACTTGTCACGTATTTGGATAATGCACATGCATACATCCCGAGAAATTGTAGCCTACAAGTTTTCTGACACCTTGTCGTCCTTTGTGATTTAGTTTAGTTTTGGTTTTAGCTTCCCTGCCGTCCAATTTCAACTAATCTCCGGTAGTAGGAAAACCTCTGCCTCGCCGATTTCAGCAAAAAGTAGCGTACATAGGATTAACGTCTTACCCCCATAGACCTGGCAAGCCGTTTTCACACATGTCTGTAGTGCGAAACAGGAACATTTATCAGTAAATTAGCAAATATGGCCGAGCCCAGACCCCGATACCTGTGACGCATGTTGAAGCTCAACAAATAGGTTTCCAATATCAAAGGCGTAACATGAAGTTCGCCAAATAGGATTACAATGGACAAAATACTGAAAGTCATATCCTTAAAAATAATAAATACACATAAATAGTTATATAGAAGAGAAGAATAGAATGACGTTTGGCATTTGAGTTCTAGAGGCAGTTTTGAAATTTTTCTTTGGTCACTGCACCATAACCCTAAACTGGGAGGGATCGAAGACAGAGGGGGAAAACATGAAAAAAATCGTTAAGTAACCGAATGAAAATGTGGTAGTATTTTAGTACACCCACCAGCTAATGTTCCAAAAAATCGTCGTCCGAAATCTACCGCCGGTTTGCGCGGACCGATTTTTTTAAAATGAAAATAAAAAAATCGCGACGAAACCGGTCGAAACTTGATGGAAAATTTTTGGCTTGTTTCCGATTCCCCCAAACTACTGAAGCATAAACAAATAACATGACCGCAGTGGGTGGTTAAGAATTGCATACAATTATTGGCTGTCATAATAACTGAAGATGTGTAGTAGATTAAACAAACTGAAACATTTACAATAAGCAACTATATAGAGCACATAGTGAGTAGCTAGATTTTGCACACAATAAGTGGCTGCGATATAACTGAGTGCTTGTCAAACATTAAATGAATTGGACCATTCAAAGTAAGAGACTATGCAATGAGTAGCCTGCTTTGGCAGAGAATAAGTGGTTGTCATATAACTGAGAACTTTTCAAACATTAAATAAATTGAAACATACAAAATATGTGGTTATACAGTGCAGTGACAGCGCACACAATGAGCAGCTAGCTCTTGCACACAATAAGTGGCTCCGATATAACTGAGAACTTGTCAGAAATTAAATGAATTGAAATATCCACAATATGTGGCTAGAGTGCACACAATGAGTAGGTAGCTTTTGCATGCAACAAGTAGTAGTCATACAACAGACTGAGAACTTGTCAAAAATTAAATAAAATGGAACGTTTAAACTAAGTGGCTATTTAGTGCACACAATGAGTAACTAGCTTTTGCGCTCAATAATTAGCTGTCATATAAGTGAGAACTTGACAAAATTTAAATTTGTTGGGACATCCGCAATAAGTGGCTGTATAATGCAGACAATGAGTAGCTAGCTTCTGCACGCAATAAGTGGCTAGTTTAATAAACATAAAATAAATTCTAATGCCCAATGAGTGTACTAATTTGTTATACCAGGTAGCTTTTTTCATCCACAAACCGCATTTTATTGTAACAGATTCAAAAATGACCACTTACTTGAACGAGTACTGCTATCCTCTTAGCATATTACTTAACAACTTCTTCATTTTCCTGGTTTTCCCGCGTTTCTTACTTTTTACTTTTAGAATGTCCTTTTTCACACAAAAGACAAAAAAAACCGCTCCACTTCTGTACTGCTCCATACAACAGACCAAAGTGACAGTCGAAGTAGCTTGTCCACACTGCGGTGTCTATGTTCTTGTTTTCAGCTCTTTAAACGTCGTATTGTTTCGTACAGCAGACTGCTACTACAGGGTGTTGTGTAATATGAGACGAGACTGCAAAATATAATGCTATGCCGGTTGCACAGGGTGCTCCATCAATCTATCTGGGGGCTGGGATCGTTTAGCAACGTGTTAATTAGCGTAAACAAGGCTCGAGTGTTTTGCGAATATCTTGTAATGTAAACATTCCAGGTCTATTCGGTAAGACATCAATAGCTGGCCATAGACACAGAGATTGATCCGCCGGTTTGGAACGGCACGGTTCGAACTAGCCATGGCCGACTTTACTCACTAGGCCGGAGCATTGAAATATGGCAACACTGGTATCGGGCCGAGCTTTTGTTTGTTGTGAAGTCATTAGTGTAATCTTCCAGAGTGAAAAATAAGATTGGAAGGTGATTTTTAATGTGTTTCTAATTATTTACCTGCACAAACGAAAATATAAAGATAAAAAGATGCCTGCAAAGTGTGTAGTACCAGGTTGCAATAGCAACTGGGGCTTCCACACAAGGATATACCAACATAACCTTCCAGAGTAACAACGAAGAGTGGAAGGTGATTTTTAATGTGTTTCTAATTATTTACCTGCACAAACGAAACTATAAGAATAAAAAGATGCCTGCAAAGTGTGTAGTACCAGGTTGCAATAGCAACTGGGGCTTCCACACAAGGATATACCAACATAACCTTCCAGAGTAACAACGAAGAGTGGAAGGTGATTTTTAATGTGTTTCTAATTATTTACCTGCACAAACGAAACTATAAGAATAAAAGGATGCCTGCAAAGTGTGTAGTACCAGGTTGCAATAGCAATTGTGGCTTCCAAACAAGGAGATACCAACATAACCTTCCAGAGTAACAACGAAGAGTGGAAGGTGATTTTTAATGTGCTTCTAATTATTTACCTGCACAAACGAAGCTATAAAGATAAAAAGATGTCTGCAAAGTGTGTAGTACCAGGTTGCACTAGCAATTAGTGCTTCCAATGAAGGACATAAACAGAAGTGGGTGAAAGGTATTCCTCATAAGGGCTGGTTATATTTATAAGAATAAAGACAATAATTTACAAACATTTCAAAGGATAAGACCTATTTTAAACCACAATGTGGTACCTACAATGTTTTCTGGACCTCCCAAATATCACAGAAAAAGACAGTTAATAGAACTCATCTGGGCATGCCAGCGAGGGCATGCATCTGGGCATACCTACGAAAAGATTTGATAGTGAAAGGGAATCAAGAACAGCAAGAATGGCTTCACAGTTCATTTGAGTGGAAGTGGAAGTGGCAGCAGGAAACAGGTTGCGATTATTTTTATTTGGTAGTGTCTGACTGTGATGAACCAGACATCAGATGTAAGTGGTATTAGTAGTAGTAGTTCTAAAAAGTATTTTTCTCAATTTATTAATTATTAACCCAGATGAACTCTAATACATATAAAATGTAATAATTATTCTGAAACTATAGGCCAACTATTTGACAGCTAAGCCATGTTGCCACACCTAAGGCTCCGGCCTAGTGTAGAGTCGGCCATGAACTACCGGATTTATCTTTCTGTTTAAAGGGCCCCACTCACCTCGTTCTTCTCCGGCATTTTTACCCGACGCGACGGTTAAAAACATTGGACGGAAGAACGTTGACTGATACGTCCACACACAAAAGTTTTCTCCGCGCCAGTTTACCACGATGGACCGTACGCGTACGTGCTTGTTAGCAGTGGCACCGGTTTTGGCAGTCGAAAAAAATCGCGAAAAAAGAAAGACTCGAAGAAAGCGGACTAAAGACTGGCTACTTAAACGCAGTGCAGTGTCACATAGATACATAGCATATCATGCGGTTTGTACGTATCCTCCGATCCAGTACAGCTGATCTCAAAGAGTCTTTCACTTTTTTCAATTCCTTTCGGAATGCAACCCGTACGAAATCAGTTTTTTGTTTTACTGATTTTACTGTTCCATCAGCATCCACTTCTTTGTATTTCACCAGTAATGCTTCATACGCCTTGGTTTTTTTGAATCGCGCACGCTATTCCGCCGATTTAACTTTCCACGTGCAAGGAAATGATCTATAAAGTTCGATAAATTCTAATAAAAAGGCTCAGTTCCACTGCCTAATATCCGACAATCCGACATTCATATCCATCACCAGTTGCAATCATAAACAACAAAAATATGCTGAACGCCACTGCCACTAATAAATGCCCGACAAGTCATACTGTTGAGAGCACACATCTCGTTTTTACTCGAAAGATTGGCACGATAACCGACAGAAATCAAACCTCGCCTGACATTTTGGAACGGCGCGCTGGGCATAAACGACGTTCTTGCCCATACACCTCGTTTTTGTGACATTTTTACCCTGACGTTTTTACCCGTCGGTCAAAAACGGCGGAGAAGGACGAGGTGAGTGGGGCCCTTAGTGGATTTTGCCACGCATCAGGATCTAACCGGGACAGCCCTGTCTGTCAGTCCGTACCGCATACCGTCTGAAAAAACCGTTGCCGTCCACTAACACGCGGTTCTGATTCAGCGCAACACGTGGCCAGCTTTGTGATAGCAGTTTGTTTTTATGTGGGATATGATGGCGTCTGAAGGGAGTGTCGTTTTACCGAAAAAAATTTAAACTGAATTTATAGAAATATACAGGATGGTAGTCGTGCGGATCACAAAATGTAAAGAGAGAAAATCTTGGGGACCTCCGCAAACAGGAAGAGGTTGAGGAGCAGAAAAATTGAAGGATGGTAACCCGAGCGATACGTATTTCTGCTAATTGGCTTCATCAGGCCCAAATGGATGTCACATGCCCACACCTAGATGAGGTCACATAACATAACATTTGGTTTCGGGTGTAACCTGAGGAGTCAAGGATGGAAAAAAAACACACACACACACACACACACCGCCAGAAGCCACCGACAAGAGCCAGCCAGCACATTTGTGGCTTCGGCCAACAGATCTCTTTTTTGGAGACGACAGTTGACGTCGCCACGGACGGAATACCGTCAAGTGCATTCGGTACGTCCGTGCACTTTCCGTTGACCTCATAGCCGCGGAAAGGGGCACCGAGTGCGGATAGACGTCAGTGTCATTGAGTCATTATTGACAACGTGTCATATTTGTATCGTTTTCACCTTTAAGTGAGTTTTTGAAAGCAAGGTAAGTCTGTTTTGCTGTATTTTGGTCGCTTTCTTCGTCAAGTATTTGTATTTTTACAACCAAGCCGTACACATGTGCGTGTGAGGTTCATGTAACTTGTGTACCGGGTGTTTCCTTATAATTCGCCACCCCTCTTATCTTTTTTATTTGCAGAGATAGAAGAAAAGTTCTTATATGAAGGTTTTATAGCCTTTTCTTAGCAAAATGTGAGAATGACACAAAACATTACCGGATTTAATTGTTTTTCAGCTACCATTGCTATCGTTGATAGAGGTTAACTCCCACATTTTAGAAACTTTGAAGCTAAATATTTTCAGAACCTTCAAAATAAGGTGATCGACAACTATATTTTTGACAACAAGAGAAACATATACATATGTCTTTTCGTCCCATAAAAATATAACTTTATACGAAAAACAGGATTTTCTACTATTTTTTCATTTTGCTCGTATTTAATTCGAAATGACAAGAGAAAACTATAAAACTTTAAAATACCCGGCACATGTACACTGTGTTTGGACAAATTATTGTTTGAATGGCAATGGAAGAAAAATTCGTATTGTGTTGTATTTTAACATGTGCTTCTCGTTTTAGATGGAATTTGTACTTACTGATGCTGAAGCCTTGGAGCTGATGGGGAAGGAGCAAGAATTTGAGCATCACAGGGCAAATCGCATAAGATTTAGGATCCAAATAATGTATATAAAGCTAAATTACTGCAAAATAAAAATAATAAAGAATGAATTAATTCTTTATTTTATTGTTAAATTAGGTTAACTAGAGTGAAAAGAGTGAATTCGCCAAACCTATCAAAATAATCCACCCTATCAAACACTTGCCTAGGTACACAAAACAACGTTAAATTTAATTTGTCCACTTCATCATCGTTAAGCATGTTACTTTCAATTATATAGTCCATTTTACTAGCTTTTATTGAGATTTTTTCGCACCTAACTTAAATACTTGTTATGATTGACAACAAACTACAGAACTAAATGACACGAAAATAAAAAAAAGTGAGACTAGTGTACCTTAAGCCTGAAAAATATAAAGTCTATCTTGTGCTTAAAGACGCCATAGTCACAAGTTGACCTTAAGTATTACCAGTGCAAATAGCTGTAAATGACATAGCCCTACACATGTTCTCACAAATAAAACGTGCAATCACAATAAATTCACAACGTAACAAGTTCGCTTCCCGCCTTCACTTCTTCCGAACACTACAAGCATACTCACTACACACTACAAGATGACCGACTATTATGGTAGTAACCACGGAAACGAAAACGGGAACGGAAAGCCTTCCGATCCGCGCGGATCGACTCGGCTATGTGCATTTTGTAAGCGTCTCGGAAGGATTTCCGTTCCCGTTTTCGTTTCCGTGGTTACTACACCACAATAGTCGGTAATCTTGTAGTGTAGTGAGTATGCTTGTAGTGTTCGGAAGAAGTGAAGGCGGGAAGCGAAATTGTTACGTTGTGAATTTATTGTGATTGCACATTGTATTTGTGAGAAGATGGATTCAAACGATGTATGTACTTAAAAAGAATGGATAAGGACTTAGTATTGGTTAGGTTATGTGTAGGGCTATATCATTTACAGCTATTTGCAATGGTAATACCCAAGGTCAATTTGTGACCTAGGTGGACCTTAGATGTTTTTATGGCGCATTTAAGCACAAGTTAAGCTTTACATTTTTCAGGCTTAAGGTACACTAGTCTCACTTTTTACTTCCCACACCGATAGGTAAGGGGAGTATTGTGATCGCGAAAATTTTCGATTTTGAGATAATACACTTTTTGAGCGTTTCGTGATGTCTATATAACTAAAATCCACGTCACTCATTTCCGTCGGTCTGTCTGTCTGTCGGTCTGTCTGTCTGTCGGTCTGTCTGTCTGTCGGTCTGTCTGTCTGTCGGTCTGTCTGTCTGTCGGTCTGTCTGTCTGTCGGTCTGTCTGTCTGTCTGTCTGTCGGTCTGTCTGTCTGTCGGTCTGTCTGTCGGTCTGTCTGTCGGTCTGTCTGTCTATCGGTCTGTCTGTCGGTCTGTCTGTCTGTCGGTCTGTCTGTCTGTCGGTCTGTCTGTCGGTCTGTCTGTCGGTCTGTCTGTCGGTCTGTCTGTACGCGTTTTTCTGTCCTCGTAATCTCAGTAACCGCTACATGGATTGTGATGAAATTTGGGCAGCGATATGCTGGGGGGTCGTGGTAGGTAATGTTCTTATAATTTTTAAAATCGGTGCAGGGGCGGCGGAGTAATTAGCAAAAAACGAAAAATCTCAAATGTGCCTCAAACTTCGTTTTTAGGTGTTTTAGGGGTTCGTAATCATTTTCTACTTTTTTTTGGGTGGGGGTGAAATTGGGGTAGTTAGGGGGTGGGGGGTTGTAAAGCTGAAAAAATTGTTCTAGTCATAATAGGCTGTCTACTGACCTGATAGAGAAAGACCTAGCGGTATAATACACTTTTTTAGGTCCATCCGAACATTGCCTTGTGTATTACAGGAACCAAGGGACTTAAATTTTCCGATGTATATACATGCGAGTATTGCTTTAGATCGTTCTGTATTTTATTATGTTGAAATTACTGAATTGATGTTAATGAAATTTCGGCTCAGTATAACTACTTTGGCGGGGATGGAAAACGCGTCTGATTTTTAGAAATCGTCTCAGTGGCGGCGCAGCAATAATAAAAAAACTAAACATATGAAATCACCTCAAACTTCGTTTTTAGGCGCCTTAGGGGTTCCTAATCATTTTCTACTTTTTTTGGGGTGGGGGTGAAATTAGGGTCGTTGGAGGGGTGGGGGGTTGTAAATCTGAAAAATTTGTTGTACTCGTAATGGGCTGTCTACTGACCTGAGGGAGAAAGACCTAGCGGCATAAAAAACTTTTTTAGGGCCATCCGAACATTGCCTTGCCGATTACAGAAACCAAGGGACTTGAACTTTCTGATGCATACAAAATACATACTAGTATTACTTTGGATCGTTTTGTATTCTGTTACGTGGAAACTTCTGAATTGACTTTAATGACAATTTGACACAGATTTATTACCGCGACGAGTATGGAAAGCACGTATGGTTTTTAGAAATCATTTCAGTGACGGCGCGGCAATAATAAAAAAAACTAAAAGTATAAAAAACACCTCAAACTTCGTTTTAGACGTTTTAGGGGTTCCTGATCATTTTAAAAATTTGTTTGGTTGGGGGTGAAATTGGGGTGGTTCGGGGGTGGGGATTTGTAAAACTCAAAAATTTGTTGTATTCATGATATATTGTCCATTGACCTGTGCAAGAAGCACCTAGTAGAATAAAATACTTTTTTTGCGGTCGGGCAAGTGATGATTTGATTGCAGCGGCATCTAGACTATAGTTTCATGCTGTGGGAAAATAATAAAACTGGTATCATCGAAATATGTGGGAAGTACTGAGTCAATCAACTTGACTACATTTTTTTTCTTCCATGTCATTTAGTTCTGTAGTTTGTTGTCAGTCATAACAAGTATTTAAGTTAGATGCGAAAAAATCTCAATAAAAGCTAGTATAATGGACTATATAATTGAAAATAGCATTCTTAACGATGATGATGAAGTGGACAAATCAAATTTAATGTTGTTTGGTGTACCAAGGCAAGTGTTTGACAGGGTGGATTATTTTGATAAGCTTGACGAATTCACTCTTTTCACTCTAGTTAACCTAATTTAACAATAAAATAATGAAAATTCATTCATTCTTTATTATTTTTATTAGGCAGTAATTCAGCTTTGTATACACTATTTGTATCCTCAATCTTAAGCGACTTGTCCTGTGATGCTCAAATTCTGCCCCCTCCTCCATCAGCTCCAAGGCTTCAGCATCAGCAGGTACAAATTCCATCTAAAACAAGAAGCACATGTTAAAATATAACAGAATAGGAATTTTTCTTCCACTGCCATTCAAACAATAATTTATCCAAACACAGCGTACATGTGCCGGGTGTTTCCTCATAATTCGCCACCACTCTTATCTTTTTTATTTGTAGAGTTAGAAAAAAGGTTTTATATGAAAGTTGTATAGTTTTTTCCTGTCATTTCGAGTTAGACACGAACAAAAAGAAAAAATAATAGAAAATCCTGTTTTTCGTTTAAAGCTATATTTTTATGGGACGGAAACAAATATTTGTTTCTCTTGTTGTCAGAAATATAGTGTTCGATCATCGTATTTTGAAAGGTTCTGAAATATTTAGCTTCAAAGTTTTTAAAATGTGGGAGTTAACCTCAATCCACTATAGCCATGGTGGCTGCAAAACAATTAAATACGGTAATGTTCTGTGTCGTTCTTACATTTTGCTAAGAGAAGGCTATAAAACCTTCATATAAGGACTTTTTTTCTATCTCTCCAAATAAAAAAGATAATAGGGGTGGCGAATTATAAGGAAACACCCGGTACACAAGTTGTGTGAACCTGACACGCAAATGTGTACGGTTTGGTTGTGAAAATACGAATACTTGAGGAATACAGAGAACAAAATACAGCAAAATAGACTTACCTTGCTTTCAAAAACTCACTTAAAGGTGAAAACGATACAAATATGACACGTTGTCAACAATGACACTACGTCTATCCGCACTCGGCACGGCTTTCCGCGGCTACGAATGCAACGGAACGCGGAAAGGGGCAGATCGACAGCGGGAGGTGCACGGAAGCTTACAGAATGCACGGCGGTATTCCGTCCGGAAAGTGACGTCACTCCCGGGCAGTAGGGGACTTTCCGTGTCGATCTGCGCGGGAGGAGAGATAGCACTCACTTGTGCACTTGTGCTTAAAATGCGCTATAGACAGAAGTGCAAAGAGAAACTGTCATCTTGAGGTCCACCTAAGACACAGGTTGACCCATCCTCTCACAAATAAAATGTGCAATCACAATAAATTCACAACGTAACAATTTCACTTCCCGCCTTCACTTCTTCCGAACACTACAAGCATACTTACTACAAGGTGACCGACTATTGTGGTAGTAACCACGGAAACGAAAACGGGAACGGAAACGGATTGGCGGCGGGTGGTGGACGGCGGAACGGGAGCGGGAGAAGCAAGATCGACAGAATTATGGAATAGAGTTCCTGAAGCCCCCAAAGGAAAAGTATAAAGGATGGTAGTCGTGCGGATCACAAAGTGTAAAGAGAGAAAATCTTGGGGATGTCCGCAAACAGGAAGAGGTTGAGGAGCAGAAAAATTGAAGGATGGTAACCCGAGCGATACGTATTTCTGCTAATTGGCTTCATCAGGCCCAAATGGATGTCACATGCCCACACCTAGATGAGGTCACATAACATAACATTTGGTTCCGGGTGTAACCTGAGGAGTCAAGGATGGAAAAAAAACACACACACAGCCAGAAGCCACCGACAAGAGTCAGCCAGCACATTTGTGGCTTCGGCCAACAGATCTCTTTTTTGGAGACGACAGTTGACATCGCCACGGAGGCCAGATATAGCTACCTGCTCTCTCTTTACATTTTGTGATCCGCACGACTACCATCCTGTATACTTTTCCTTTGGGGGCTTCAGATGTCCTTGACTCCTCAGGTTACACCCGAAACCAAATGTTATGTTATGTGACCTCATCTAGGTGTGGGCATGTGACATCCATTTGGGCCTGATGAAGCCAATTAGCAGAAATACGTATCGCTCGGGTTACCGTCCTTCAATTTTTCTGCTCCTCAACCTCTTCCTGTTTGCGGCCATCCCTCTCTTTATAGAAATATATAGAGAGCATCCGGCTTTGCCGAAAATAAAAAGTAAGGAACATATAGAAGATACTCCTACAGAAGACGTCAAACCTTCATATGATCTTCCTGTGGCCAGAAAATGGAAAGTAGCTGATAACTGTTCCTCTGGAGTAATCGCGCTTCTCTCATTGGAGTATCATGTTTTGTGAGGCCCTCTCTTACTAAGCTTAATAACAGGTCGTATGTCTTTATATCCATCCTCAAATAATTCTTGAAGTCTTCCGGATCAATTTTCTCTTAGCTCTTTTAATAGTGGAATATAACCAAATTCTTATTGTTTCCTAAGTAAACAACTCTTAACCCATTTAGTACGTCGCATTCACCATTATTTGTCACCGTCTGCATAATATAAATCATCGCATACGCGAGATCCTGCTTTTACTTCCCACACCGATAGGTGAGGGGAGTATTGTGATCGCGAAAATTTTCGATTTTGAGATCACACGCTTTTTGGGCGTTGTATGATGTCTACATAACGAAAATCCATATCACTCATTTCCGTCGGTCTGTCTGTCTGTCAGTCTGTCTCTCTGTGCGCGTTTTTCTAGCCTCGCAATCTTAGTAACCGCTGCATGGAGTGTGATGAAATTTGGGCAGCGGTATGCTGTGGGTTCGTAGTAGGTAATGTTCCTATAATTTTGAAAATCGGTGCATAGGGGGCGGAGTAATAAGCAAAAAACAAAAAAAATTAAATATTGCTGAAACTTCTTTTTTAGGCATTTTAGGGGTCCCTGATCATTTACTACTTTTTTTTGGGTGGGGGTGAAATTGGGGTGGTTGGGGGGTGGGGTTGTAAAATTGGAAAATTTGTTGCTTTCATAATAGACTGTCCACTGACCTGTGAAGGAAGACCTGGCGACATAAACAACTTTTTTAGGTCCATCCGAACATTGCCTTTCCTATTGCAGAAAGCAAAGGACTTAGAATTTTTTCTGATGTAAACATACGACAGTATTGCTTTAGATCGTTGTAACGAGGAAACTGTTGAATTGATTTTAATGAAATTTTGACAGAGTATTACTACCATGGTGAAGATGGAAAACGCGTATGGATTTGATAAATCGTGCCAGTGGCGGCGCAGAAATAATAAAAAAACTAAAAATATAAAAACAGCTCAAACTTCGTTTTTAAGCGTTTTAGAGGTTCCTGATCATTTTCTGCCTTTTTTTGGGTGGGGGTGAAATTGGGGTGGTTGGGGGGTTGGGGGTTGAAAAATTAAAAAACCTCTTGTACTCATAATAGGCTGTCCACTAACCTGTGAAGGAAGATCTAGAGACACAAATCACCTTTTTAGGTCCATCCGAACATTGCCTAGCCTATTATGGAAACTAAGCGACTTAGAATTTTCTGTATACACACGAGAATTTACTGGTTTAAATCGTTTTGTATTTTGTTACCAAATTGATTCTAACGAAATTTTGACACAGTATATTGTTGCCGTGGTGAGAATGGAAAACGTTTATGTTTGTTAAATATCATGTCAGTGGCAGCGTAACAATAATCAAAGAGCGAAAGGTATTAAAACAACTCAAATTCTGTTTTTAGACGTTTTAGGGGTTCCTAATCATTTCCTACTAGTTTTTTGGGTGGGGGTGAAAGTGAGATGGTTGGGGGTGGGGGGTTGTAAAACGGAGAAGTTTGTAGTATCGATAATAGGCTGTCCATTGACCTGTGAAGGAAAGACCTGGCGGCATAAGACAATTTTAGGGGGGGAGCTGTCGATTATTTGGTTGCAAGGGATCTTAGACTAAAGCTTATCTATGGGAAAATAATAAACTGGTATCAGCGTAATGTGTGGGAAGTACTGAGTCAATCAACCTGACTTCATTTTTTGCCTTAGGCTAAACATCTTTACTATGCGCAAAACCTTCGTCAAGTTGAAGTTAAACAGATACGGTTAGATCTTCGGGCTAATCTGCAGTTTTGCGACCTGCGACCACTAGCATACGATAATAACTGTGGCGGATCAAAGTGTAAATTTTAACCTCAGATTTTTAAGCTGCGTTAGTGTACTACAGCAGCTTTAATAGACGGCAGACAAAACTGGCTTATCTATCCGTCGCGGTTACACCTGACAGATCGAACTCTGTGTCTATGGCCAGCTAATGGTCTATAGTAAAACCAGTCAGAGTAGATAAGGCAAACTTTACCGGCCGCCAGGATTTTAACTACAAGCATAGGCGTGCTGAGATGACCATTAAAACTGGGGCGTATGAATGGATATAATATTTTTGGTAGATAATAGTCTTTCCTAGTTCCCTATTTCTATGGCAATTTATGACATCTTCAACATAAACAATGTTAAGTATATTTAAATACTATAGAATACCACTCACCTGGATGTATCCTTTAGAAAAGTACTGATAAGAAAATCGTCAAAATGATAAAGTCTGACAGAGGTTGCCTACTAATAAGGACGCTCGCAAAATCGTTCTCTCATCGAATGCACTTGAAGTTCGACAGAATCATCACACCAGAACAGGAATACAGATTGTAGAAAGCTTTCGATAAGAAAAAAATGTTCTGGCCATCATGAGCCATTATATCGTTTAGCATTAAGCTCCAAAGAAATAAGTGTCAGGAGAAATAATACCTCTAATGTGCTTTAATAGAATTTTCCAAATAAATTCTCAGTTCCTTGCTAGAATAGTACTTTTGTATTTCTCAAATGTAACAACTAAAGCTATAACATAGTTCCGTATGCCGACTACTAACGATTCTATACTGCATTCACTGAAGAAAAGGAGTAAAAAATTATTTCAAACCCATATTTTGGGGCTTTACTCGGATAAATCGAACTTAATTTTTCTGTTTATAATAACATCACTGCTCTCAGTATGCAGTTTTGTAGACGGTGTGCATATAACACTTGACCATGCAGTAAAAATTTACATATATTGTGCATGGTTACTCCGTTTGTTCGGTGGATAAGGTATAGTTCTGTGAAGTTGAAAAAATCCCCAGAACTTCATGGAGCAAGGGACAAAATCACGATAAGTTGAGATCTAAAGTCATCCTCTTGGAAAATGACTTAATAAAATCACAGCTGTTACAAGTTACGAAGACACATTTTGATAAATACAAAAAAAAAATGTAATCGATCTAATAGCCCTAAAGACAAACGTTATTGTTTTAAGGTTGCCACCTTATTATTGTGAACTAAACCAATTGAATTATTGATATGGCCTCAGTTGATAGGAAACATAGCACGACAAAATAGAACCTCCAATATGGACAGCGTGAAGAGGATTTTATTTGGTGTTAATGAAATCCCGGAGGAAAATTGGAGAAACGTTATACAAGATGCTATAAAAAAGGAGGAAGAAATATGGCATCTTGATTATCGAATAGAAAATACTATATAACCGGTAATTGTTGATTTGCAAAATCACACTAATGACAACAGACTTCACGAACGTAAGTCTGTACCTACTAAGTACCACTGAAATCCTTGATTATTTAAAATTGGCAACTACATCAACATGCGTATCTTTGTTCATACCATTAACTACAGATGCCATTTGATTTTGACAAGTGTACTAACACGCTTTATCTTGTACATACCTCGGAATACCCATGTATTTAGAATTGAAAACTTGACACTTTGATTTGCAAATAAATAACTCGGTACATTTACATTAATAAGTGTGCTCGCTTCTATAATTAATCAGCAACTATAGTAGATGTTTGCAGACCGAGACCAAAATTTTTGTACATGTATTCTCTTTATATAAACCCTAGTCCCAGCTTCCGCGCAATGATAGCATCTAGCGAAATTGATTACGATCTCAACGGCGCGGTGTGGCGTGTACTGACGTGTATGATTACGAACCTGATTGGACCAAAGATATTAGGTGTTGGAAAACCCTAATGAAAACACGACCTGATTCTAGTGTACACGGAATGTCGTCAGATGCTAGATTACCGAACGTGCGCTTGTTTGCTTTGTGTAACGACCTATGAATTAGAGATACAGGATTTCTGTATCAAAATTGAATTAGTAAAGGGTGAGCATAGTGGTAAGATGTTGAAAACTGAGAGAAAAGTGTAACTTTTATTGAAACAGTATCTAAGGAACAACGCTGATAGGACATTGCTTGGATTACAGTGTCATACGAAAGGCGCGTACTTTTATTCCATCGACGAATAATCGCAAAATCACATTGATGAGTTGCAGTGACGTCATCGATGGATTCTGAATGAAATTCTGATTTAATCTAATAGCGTTCTCAACTTATTGTCCTATCACTGAACCAATATGCAGTGAGGGTTAACATTGTGTTCGTCTACAATTTAATGCAAAATTCATCTAGTTTTTTGTTTGCGACTTATTGGTTTATTTAAATTGACATTATACTAAGTGCAAATTATCGCCATGGACTCTCTGAGCTCGAGGCGATTTCAGGGCATTTTTGATAGCTATAAAATTCAAATTTTAACCTATTTTATTTGTAAAAGAAAGCAATTTAGTGAAGTTGGCTTTTGATGATATACATAGCAGCATGGAAGGTTGAGAAGGTACGAAAAGTGATGTTGGATGAACTGCTAACACCGTCATCTTGATGATGACGAGGAAATTGAACCGTATCTTGTTATACTGCAAACAACGGCTGCTGACTGAAGAAGAAGTGTAACAAAATATAAGTACTTACTGAAACTGAAATCATAATAGGACGATTCCTAGTCGATTTTATCAAACACTTATCATCAGTTTGTTGGCAGACAGAACAGTTACTGCAACTTCATTTGAAATTTGGTGTATATTCTACTTACCAGTTCAGATTTATTGCACTTCAGGGCACCAGACGAGTTTCCAATGTGCAGTAAACACATGGCTAAAATCCGTGCAGTCGAAAATGCTATAAGAACCTGTAGCGTTTGATACGTTTGATAACTGACATATGACATTTGGCAAACATTACCTTTTTGCGTCTTCTTCTCCAGTGTTTACTTGTCTCACTACCAAAACCTTAGACAAGGAAAGAGAGAGGACGGAACGCGCGACTGACATTTTTGTTACCAAATGGCACCAAAAATGTACCAAAACGTCATTAAATTTACCTGTGGTATGTGATTCCTGGCTCCTTCCTGCTGCTGTGGCTTCTACAACCGTAAGCTGCACACCCTACCATTATGCACACCACAATATTTTGCAATGATTGGTCTTAAAAACGCTAAATATCATAAAAAATGTTTTGACAGCTGTCAAATAGCTATTCATTTTCGGTCACAGCTAATTCATATAGCATCAAACGGGCGTGCGGTATCCCCTCTCTTTCCTTATCTAAGACCAAAACGATGGTATATCTATCAGGGTTCGAAGCTGATGGACTCGATAGGTTAGAGCTGCATTCACCGTTGAAAAAAAAACAGTTTGATATTTCATCGTGTTTCAGCTACAATTTATGAACGCTCTGACAGATTTGAATAGAACAGAATTGAATAAAGGAGCACGCCTTAAATTTTATGTATCTTTATCATATTTTAAGTTCCCAGACCGTAGAAACTGTCAGCAGAAAATTGATATTGGTGATATCTTAGAAGAGATAGGACGGAACGCATTTCTGTTACCAAAAAGTACCAAAATTTACCAGTGTCAAGTGATTCCTGTGTTTTAGAACCGTAAGCTGCACACCATATCATTATGCACACCACAATATTTAAAATGACTGATATTGAAAACGCTAGATATAAAAAAATATTTTGGTGGCTATTCATTTTCGGTAACAGCTAATGACAGCTAATTCATATAGCATCAAACGGGCGTGCGGTATCCCCTCTCTTTCCTTATCTAAAGGTGATATTCTGTACTTCACAGACATATTGCCTTTGAAGATTTTTTTTTGGTGGACTAACCAAAGATGAGAGTGGCATAGTATATCCTTGTAATCCAGTAATGTCAGTAAACACTACACCAATTTTGATAAAGTTTGGAGTTTAAATCTGATGATTTGATAATAGATAGTTCGGCGACACTTACTGCATTCGGTATTTAGATCAGAACACTAGGATTGCTCCGTTCTATTCGTTTATTGTATTTGGAGGTAGGGGAGGTAAATCTGGGTCGTTCGGTTATTGATATATATCTGCTCTGTGAATTTGGACGAATTAAAGCGATCGATCTGAGATTTATAGGACTATAGGTTATGTTTATATTGTTTATGTTCAAGTATGTTACAAAAATGAAGGAATCAGAATTATTTGATATGGAATACAAGAAAACTTACAAACTGGCCGTTACTAACAGCGATTACGAGGAAATCGTAAAAAATGAAAGTAACTCGAAACAGGTTCAAAAGTTAGGGAAGACATTCTAAAATATTCTTTAAACTGTCTGTTACTAAAACGTGGAACAGATCTTTCAAAAAAGTTTTCTGTTTTCACAAGAACGGCGTGATCATTTTTTCACCTCGTTGAAAATAATGAGGCATCCCTCTACAAAAGCGATCACAGCAGCTCTAACAATTTCCATTCGGTGGGTACCAAACAAACAGTGATGTTACAAAGCAGTATTTTGACAAATGCCAGCTCGTCAGCTGATACCAGACATCCATTCCGTTCGTTCATTCCAGACTGCTCTGGGGTCAGATGACGAAAGTCTCATCTCCTCTGCGATGTAAATAACGAGCGCAGTAACTTTTGAAAACCGCTGGTACTGGAGTAATCGGCATAATAACAAAGACCCTCAGAACAGCACCAAAATTCGTGTTTAGGTATTTTATGGGTTCCCGATCATTTTCCGATTTCTTTGTAGCAAGGGGCTAAATTGGGGTGGTGGGAAAGATAATAGAGGTAGGGGAGCCTCAAATGCTTTTTGAATTGCCGTAATGAAAATGACGTCGATAATATTCTGTACTTGACATACTTATCCGGAGATTTACTTGGATATTTGATTGCTAAATGCCCTTAATAATCCTGCTAATAAACTGCCATGAAATCTGATAGTTAATGCATACATCCAGCGAAACTGCAACTTTCAAGTTATCCGACACTTTGTCGTATCTTCGTGATCTAGTTTGATTATGCTTCAGCCTCTCTGCAGTGAAATTTCTACAACTTTAACAAAAAATAGCGTCTTGACGCGAGTTGACACGCTCCGCCGCCTTGGCGTAAACTGATTGATGTTTCGCTAGTATGAGTGGTTGGCCTCCCCAGGAGCTGTTACTAGTTTGTCATGTTTCAAGGCACTGAGGCCGGGTCACTGGGTTGAGCGCGTATATACCCCGGGTCAGGAGTGGGGGCAGCTGCGCTGTGTAGTTTTGATCTCTGTATACCTCCTTTGCATGTGTTAATGCTGGAAGGAATATCCGTAATTTCTTTACGTCAACACAGGTTACCACAGCATGGGTTATAGGTAACCAGCTGTCATCTAACAGACACAGTGATTCAAGAAGGACCCACAAAAATGGATGTCATAGTTTTCCCTCGTATTATGTACACAATTAAAAGACTGTTTTATTTCAGCATCTTTATTTTGTTGATTACAACATTGCGTTCACCCACCTATGTACATGGGAGGTACATGAGACAGTGCAGATTTATGCTCGGTATATTCCTAGCGTCGATTTAACTGCATTCAAAGTTCGACAGTTAACAAATAGCTACCGACAGAGATTATGATTGTGATTGGAGTACAGGCTCGGAACAGCCGCCCACACAACGTGCTTGCAGTTCCTTGAATAATGTTCCTTGAATCCTTCCTGAAATTCAACTGCTTCTACTATATACCCACTCAAACTTCACCCACCAGCGAAATATTTTAGGTATACAGAATCATTCGCGATGTATTTCATCAAGGGGAAAACAAAAATGTGCTCATGTTAGTAATGTATAAACAGAGTTGTACAGTTTTTAGTACATACACGATTAATTAGAACTCTTCTGACCTGCGCCATATCTCGCAAATACCAGAACTGGTAAAGGCTTTTTAAAGTGCTATTAATTTTGAGTACCAAATGTGTGAATATACTCCAATCAATATTATTCTACCTGGCTGTCAATCTGGGCTAAAACTTAATACCTACTATTGGACAAATGCATTTGACATATATCACGAACTGATTTGCATAAATTAGCACTTTCTCGCATGCATGTTGACAGACATTTAACACTTGTTAAGACATCGATATGTACAAAGTTTACATGTAGCAACTGTTGGGGGCAGTTTTTTCTGTTCTATCCCTTAACCCTTATTTGTGGTTTCTACTTTATAATAATTACCTTGTACCCAAGCACAGGCTTTTAACTTTTTTGAGGCACTTGTTGTTTATTGTGTTTTATTTATTTTATATTTACAATAAATGCTACACCGTATTAGCTCTTGCAAATGTGTCACGATAAGTTCAAAATAATAACGAGGACCTCGAAAATGTATCGAAATATTGTAATAAAAATAATGGGTTTTCAATCCAAATTGAGATCTAGTGAGGCAAACAGAAAACAAGAGCTTCCTGAATACCTTCTTGTAGCAAGAAACGTGGTTACAGGCATAGGGGACACACTGCGTTTATAATGAAAGATCGGTATCGCCTCCTGACACTATACACACACTATTTGAACAAGTTAAGATACACAAGGAATCTAATTTTCTTGAAAACGAATCGACCAACTTTTAAAAAATCATACGTCAAAACAAATTGCTTCGACATACACTTAAAACAAAGTATTACTCGATACCCCTTATCATTTAAAGTTTTTAAGGGGATTATCCTGGGGGAGAGGGTACAAGGGGATGAAGTAGCTTTTGGTTAAAAATTTGTCAAATCTTTTAACGTGTCCTGGGTGAGAAGTTTTCAAATGAACACTCTGTATAATAAGAACTTAGCGAGCAAGGTTAAAACTTGGTTGGAACTTTATGATGAAAATAGCGGCAGACCGCAAACAAGAAGTTTGACTTGTAGATAGCCAATAATACCGACATGAATGTAATTTCTAGTAGTTATCCAGTTTGGCGTATAACAAATATAAATTGTTTGCTGAGGTAGATCGCAAATCCCTAGGTCACAAAGATTAGGTCACTGAGCCACCAACCAACATATTCCATAGCAACTAGCAGCTCAGAAGGATTGCACGAAACCAGGGTATGTGAGGGCGCGCGTGTGTCCAGTACACTATACTGATTTTAAAAAAAATACTTATCTTTGAGGGGCACGTTACCTCTTAGCTATGACATGATGACTTTATTTTCAAATACTGCGATTTTCTCTTAAATTTATCGTACTTTGAAAAAATACATTCAATTAAAACAAACGCAAGTTGTGAATTACACAAGACAAAGATACATTTTTTGACATGCATTTTCAGACATCTTTCACGGTATATGATAAGCACAGTTTGAGGGTAAAAAATGTAGTCTCACAATACCAGTATTGCAAATACTGGATTGAATTTAATATAATGTTTCATATAAACTAACAACATATTCAAATTGCAATAATTTTACGCTAGTATTGAATTTTCTACAATGCTAGATCATTCGTAATCCAAAAGAAATAATAGACATATATCATATCTAACTAAATCGTTTTAAAACATATATCTCGTTTTCTTATAAATTGTTAAGAAAAAATATAGTCAAGTTGATTGACTCAGTACTTCCCACACATTCCGATGATACCAGTTTTATTATTTTCCCATAACATGAAGCTATAGTCTAGATCCCCTTGCAACCAAATCATCGCTCACCCGACCGCAAAAAAAGTGTGTTATTCTACTTCTTTCACAGGTCAGTGAAGAATCTATCATGAATACACCCCCGAACCTTCCCAATTTCACCCCCACCCAAAAAAAATTGAAAATGATCAGGAACCCCTAAAATGTCTAAAAACAAAGTTTGAGGTGCTTTTATTTTTTTAGTTTTTTATTATTGCCGCGTCGCTACTAAAACGATCTCTAAAATCATACGCGTCTTCCATCCTCGTCAGTGTAATAAATTTGAGTCAAAATGACATTAAAGTCAATTCAAAAGTTGCCACGTTACACAATGCAGGACGATCTAATGTAATATTCGTATGTATTTTGTATACATCAGAAAATTCTCCAAGTTCCTTGGTTTTTGTAATCGACAAGTCAATGTTCGGATGGACCTAAAAAAGTGTATTGTGCCGCTAGGTCTTTCTTTCACAAGTTATGGGGCAGCCTATTATGAATACAAAAAAATTTCAGTTTCACAACGCCCCACCCCTTAACCACCCCAATTTAAGCTCCACCCAAAAAAAAAGTAGAAAATGATCAGGAACTCCTAAAACGCCTAGGAACGAAGTTCCACGTGTTTTCATATTTATAGTTTTTTTTAATATTGCTGCACCGCCACTGAGACGATTTCTAAATATCATACGCGTTTTTCACCCTCGCTAAAGTAGTAATACTGTGCCGAAATTTCATTAACATCAATTCAGTAGTTTCCACTTTACAGAATACAGAACGATCTAAAGCAATACTCGTATGTATACATCGCAAAATTCTCAGTCCCTTGGTTTCTGTAATACACAAGACCTAAAAGAGTGTATTATACAGCTAGGTCTTTCTCTTTCAGGTCAATGGACAGCCTATTATGAATACAAAAAATGTTTCAGCTTTACAGCCTCCCACCCCCCTACCACTCCAATTTCACCCCTACTCCGAAAAAAAAAGTAGAAAATGGTCAGGAACCCCTAAAACGCATAAAAACGAAGTTTGAGGAATATTTGAAATTTTTCGTTCTTTGATAATTACTCCGCCGCCCATACACCGATTTTCAAAATTGTAGCAACATTATCTACTACGACCCCACACTACATCGCTCCCTAAATTTCATCAAAATCTATGCAGCGGTTACTGAGGTTAGGAGGCTAGAAGAACGCCAACAGACAGGCAGAACGACAGACCGGGAGACACACCGACAGACAGACCGACGGAAATGAGTGACGTGGATTTCCGTAATGTAGGCATCATATAAAACGCCCAAAAAGTATTTATGTCAAAATCGAAAATTTTCGCGATCACAATACTCCCCTCACCTATCGGTGTGAGAAGTAAAAATGGAGTCAAGTTGATTGACTCAGTACTTCCCACACATAATGATGATACCATTTTATTATTTTCCCATTGCATGAAGCTGTAGTCTGAAATCTCCTTGCAACCAATTCATCGCCCACCCAAAAAAATTTTTACCTTTTTTTGGGAGGGGTGAAATTTGGGGTGGCTGGGGGTGGGGGGTTGTAGAAGTGAAAAATTTATTGGAAATGACCGATTTGATCTTAATGAAATTTCGACACAGTATTATATACCTTGGCGAGGATGAAAAATATGTATGGCCTTTAAAAAATGGCGTCAGTGGTGGCCCTGCAATAATCAAAAAACTAAAAATATAAAAACAGATCAGACTTCATTTTTAGGGTCCCGGGCCATTTTCCAATTTTTTGGCGGGAGGTGAAATTGGTGTGGTCGGGACGTGGCGGGCGGGTAGCTGTAAAACTGAAAAATTTGTTGTATTGGTGATAGACTGTCCATTGCCCTGTGAAGGAAAGGCCTAATGTGTGGGAAGTACCTAGTCAATTAACTTAGGCAGCTATTCAGTTTTATATATTTCTCAAACAGGAAATCATGCTTTCTGGATTTTATTTACTTACAATGTAAAAATGTGTGTGTTGATGCCATGATGTCGATGGTACATAAAACACGTTTCTACCTATCTCTCATTTGTCGATGAATTGGCACTTAGCCTTTTTGTTACTTCAGTTAAACCTTGAATTTTGTAAACAGAAAAATGCTAACGCGACGTAAATGACTAAAAAGCAACATAAAATACCTACGAAAGGATAGCTTTCCACTGCCAGCTCTTCCTGCTTCCATTTTACATCCGTAATACCTTTAATAATCGTCAAGAAGATACAGGCAATAACTAGAAAATAAATCAATCTCACTGTAACACAACGTACAAGAAAATGCCGCCAATGAACAGCCTACCAGCAGCCTGTTGACATGCAACTACTATACTTATGATTAGTATTTCGGCAAGCATTCAATGAACAGGGTTGCCGTTTCGTGTCGTATGGAGCAAACATTACGACAATGTATCGTTTACTTTTGTAGGCTTATCTTTTGTTGTCTAGGGTATGATTGACGAAAGACGACAGCCTCGAATTTATACCGTTGTATTGGTATGAATTACAAGAAGGAGTCACAAGTATCTAGGCCACAGCTCACTGGCATCAGTGTTTGGGTTTGCTTTTTCACCCACGATCTCCACAGTTTTCGTCTCGGCTTTCTGATCAACTCAACGAGAAACGTCTAATCGTCTAATACGTAAATGTTTACGTCTGCGTCTATGCGTCTATGGGATTATTAGATGTCGCGTCTCGACACAATAATATCGTACTGCCCGTCTGTCGCGTAGTCGTCTAATAGTCAAAGAACATAGATAAAAAAATTTTGGGTTGGGTTAGGTTATAGATGGGAAACTGACCTTCAGCGCCATCTCGCGTTTGGAGCAACGAAATAATGATATACGGGGGCGTAAGAGAAATACCTGACTACGAGGGCGATTAGAAAATTTCAGATAGAAAATTTTGTGGTGATAGTAAAGTTCTAACACGGCCTAAGTCAAAATTTACAATTTGCCAGACAGCCACACAAACATCATAAAGGAACTATTTCAGCGCTAGATATAGGTTTTAGGAGTATGTCTGCGCTAAAAACAGCACTTTATAATTGTTTCTATTTGTCTGACAAAATGCAAATTCTGACCTAAGCTAATGTTAGAGCTTTACTGTAATATTAAAAAGACAGGTTAGCAATTCCACCACAATACTGGTGGAGCCATGAAATTAAAGTAGAACAGTAAGGTCCACATAGCTTCATTATTTTCTAATAAAACATGATACAAGAAAATAAAAACGATAAGTAACAGTAAATTGAATAATAATAAGGATGATGATAATAATAACTCCTGATGCACACTCTTGGCAGTCACTGCTGCTTGTAGCAGTTTTCTGTCCTTCGGTTTCAGTGCTGATCCCTTGAGACTGTCAAAGGTTTTGTCAATGAACATTAACAATTCTATTCCAGCCTGTTCCATCATACCTGGAAGCAAACATTGGCAAATGTAATCTTGGTGTATAGTACAGCTACATATGAATCAATATAATAATAAGAATCAATACAGAAGGTGTGGCATTCAAATGTCCATGTTGATACCAATCATAAGAAAAACTATGATTATGATGGCGAATGACTCCTACATTAGAACCCAATGTTTAGGTGACCATTTGGCATTGAGCAAAAGGATCTTCAGAGTATAATAAATGTTCAATTATACAGTCACAAAAAACTGATTTGTTGAAGCTAATATCTCCATATTTGTACTTTGTACAGTGCAATAGATGAATGACGACATGACTGGTAAGGCAATATGAGGTGCATTACAGAATGTCCCCAGACAAGCTGCATGTATGGAAATGGTGGAAAGTAGACCATAGTTCATTGAAAAGCTCACATCTAAAACCAATTTAGCTGTTACAATTTTATGTTTTATGGATTTTTGTTGGCATGACCCTAAAAATTAACCCAAAAATCAGCCTTATATTTTTCTTCTGAGCCCAGACTTGCCTACCAGTATCAGGCAACCTACCCCATGTGACGATGATACATGATTATCGTCAAAAGTGTAAAAGGGCTATATATATTATATGAAATACATCTAACCTTGATTAGGCAACTGCAGTGATGGATTTGCATTACCTTTAAGTTGGATCTTCGTCTCTTGTGTATTGGTCGATCTGCCTCTTTATCCTCTAGTCCAAAGTGCCTGTCACAGACTCGATAACCATTTCTGACTTCTGTTGGGGTTTTCTGTCGAAGCTTCGAATTTCCAACCAGTATTATCCGGCGACACCTCGGCAATCATAAATCCACCCTAAGTTATGTGAATTGAAACTTTTAAACTTTGATTAAGTGTCATCACAAATGTGATATATTACAGAATTAGTAGCGGCAATGAGGCACCCTTGTTGCGCAAGGAGAGCCCTGTTTTTGTGGGAGCACTGGGGGCCCTACTCTGCCTACCAGGCTGACGTATTTACAAAATTACAAATTTATAAATTATTTATAACCAAACTTATGGAAGTCGACTGTCAAGTAGCTTTAGGGTTAGGGTGAATGACCATTTTGGAGTATATGAATTTTGACATAAAACGGCTGAGTTTCCCACGTATGGTCAAAGAAACGGTGAAAAATCTCGAATAAGTTCCGATTTATTTTCGTCTACCGTGCGTCTACTCGTCTCGTCTAACGTTGTCAATCAACTGCCCAAACATTCTAGAATATTCGCGAATTGCGAGGTGACGTGATAGGTCTAAACTGCGGTAGTTCTAAACTGCGGTAGTTCTAGACTTCCGTTTAGGCAAAACATGGTACCAGTGGCGTTTTGTTCGCGCGGCTCCTACACTTTTTACTTTACAATGCTACTAGTTATAATAAAATGAAGTATCCTGCATTTTAAGAACAAAGCACTATTCTGGTGTAAAATATTATTATAACTGCTTCTAAATGAGCATATCTTTTTTTTTATTATAGAGGGTTTAGGAAATTGGCATTATTGCAGGGTAGAGCCACCCTCACCCCTACTTGTCAATAAAATGCTGGTTACAGTGAGTGCCCACTCGATATGTCTGAAGGCTAAGATACGTTTAGAAACCTTGGCAAATAGCGTAAACAAGGTGCAAGTGTTTTGCGAATAACGGTTAATGTAAACATTGCTGGTCTTTTTGGTAAGCCTTCAATGGAAACAACTTGACTCCATTTATTCCTATGAACCAGTTCATATGGATCAAGGTAGAATAAAGTTTCATCTGCGAGATAAGCATTCCAATACCGCCTTCAAATGTGATTTTCGCATTTTCACATAAATTTCTCGATGGAGAAGCTTCGATGTATATGTATACCTAGTATAAATCGAGACATAAATTCAAATAACTGAGGAAATATTCTGATATCGGCATTATTTCTGGCAGCCCGGTTGGTTATCGTCTCACAGCTGAAATACTGCATGAAATATCTATTGAGGTGTCTTCTCCTGTCACTCGGCAAGAGGATCATATTTAGCCTTATCAACTGTGAGATACTGTCACTAAGTGGGAACGAGTAAAAAACATACCTCAAAACACTACTCTTGTTAATCTATTTCGACTTGACAAGGACAAGCGTTGAAATATAAATAAAACATAATTTATTCTGCAATTTTAAAGATCCAAACCCCCGAAAAGAGTAGAATTTTTTCGATCAAGTCCCACTTCGGACATAAATAGCTAAAACAGAATCAAGGATGTTAAGAACGTAGCACATTTGATACCTTACGAAATGACATCATCATTATGGTCAATGTTGTTAGTTACATCATAGTCTTCATGCTGTCTATTTATAACTAGAAAACCATTTCTACAATTTCCACCTATTTCTAGAAAAGTATTTGGCCTTACTGAAGCCATCCAGATAACTCTTTTTTGATATTCACACAAGTTAAACCATGGGTTTCACTACTAAAGACACAAGTATTAACAAAAATCATTCTCACTTATGCCTTGTACTGAATGTTACACTGCTCCATTATATTGTCATTCTACGTTCTACTATCCCTTAATGTTATATTGAAAAATTTGGTTGATTAAAGAACAAGGAACAGGATATTAAACAATGCTTTGGGCATTGGGAAGCCATGAAACTATCTCGGTCTTTTTATTTATCAAATGAACACAACTAACTAGTTGAACCTCGACACAACGACACGGTGTGCACGCTATCTATTAATAGTTGCAAAGCTCGATCTGCAACTTCAACCTATTCCTAGTAAAGCACTTGACCTTGCTAGAATCATCCAGAAAGTTTCTTTATGTTTACGCATCAAGTTAACTTATGAGTTTCACTGATAGATCAATACGTTCGAGCAAAATTAATTACCACTATATACACATATATGTACTAAAGTGTATGCTAGCGTTCGACGTACTCGACGAACAGTTCTATTTAAGAGTAATTTAAGCGAATGGCCGTTACATATTATTCATTCTTGGAAGCGCATTTGATAATATTCTGTGATAACATAGAGTGATCTTTAGATGTCATCATGATATATACAGCTACTCGCAAGTGAAATCCGGACACCTACAAAAAAAATGAAGTCAAGTTGATTGACTCAGTACTTCCCACACATTACGCTCATACCAGTTTATAATTTTCCCATAGCATGAAGCTGTCTGAGATCCCTTGTAACCAAATAATCACCAGCCCCCCCCCCCAAATTGTCTTATGCCGCTAGGTCTTTCCTTCACAGGTCAATGGACAGCCTATTATCGATACTACAAACTTCTCAGTTTTACAACCCCCCACCCCCCAACCACTTTCACCCCCACCCAAAAAACTGGTAGGAAATGACCAGGAACCCCTAAAACATCTAAAAACCGAATTTGAGTTGTTTTCATGCTTTTCGTTCTTTGATTATTGCTACGCTGCCACTGACACGATTTTTTACAAACATACGCGTTTTCCATTCTCACCACGGTAACAATATACTGTGTCAAAATTTCATTAGAATCAATTTAATAATGTCGACGTTACAAAATACAAAACGATTTAAACCAATAAATTCTCGTATGTATACAGAAAATTCTAAGTCCCTTAGTTTCCGTAATAGGCTATGCAATGTTCGGGTGGACCTAAAAAGATGATTTGTGTCGCTAGATCTTCCTTCACAGGTTAGTGGACAGCCTATTAGTAGTAGTACAAGAAATTTTTTAATTTTTCAACCCCCAACCCCCCAACCACCCCAATTTTACCCCCACCCAAAAAAACGCACAAAATGATCAGGCACCTCTAAAACGCTTAAAAACGAAGTTTGAGCTGTTTTTATATTTTTAGTTTTTTTTATCATTTCTGCGCCGCCACTGGCACGATTTATAAAAACCATACGCGCTTTCCATCTTCATCACGGTAGTAATACTATGTCAAAATTTCATTAAAATCCATTCAACAGTTTCCTCGTTAGACAATATAGAACGATCTAAAGCAATACTCCCGTATGTTTACATCAGAAAAAATTCTAAGTCCTTTGCCTTCTGTAATAGGCAAGGCAATGTTCGGATGGACCTAAAAAAGTTATTTATGTCGCCAGTTCTTTCTTCACAGGTCAGTGGACAGTCTATTATGAAAGCAATAAATTTTTCAATTTTACAACCCCCCACCCCCCAACCACCCCAATTTCACCCCCAACCAAAAAAAAGTAGAAAATGATCAGGGACCCCTAAAACGCCTAAAAACGAAGTTTCAGCAATTTTTAATTTTTTTTGTTTTTTGCTAATTACTCCGCCGCCAATGCACCGATTTTCAAAATTTTAGGAACATTACCTACTACGACCCCACAGCATACCGCTGCCCAAATTTCATCACGATCCATGCAGCGGTTGCTGAGATTACGAGGGTAGAAAAACGCGACAGACAGACAGACAGACAGACAGACCGACAGACAGACAGACAGACAGACAGACATACCGACGGAAATGAGTGACGTGGATTTTCGTTATGTACACATCATAAAACGCCCAAAAAGTGTATTATCTCAAAATCGAAAATTTTCGCGATCACAATACTCCCCTCACCTATCGGTGTGGGAAGTAAAAAAGGATATTTGCACTGAAAATTTGTACACAGCTTTGTAGTACCATCTCTAGTACACATATAACGCTTTTGTTTATTCAGGTGCCATTTACCTACATGGCACCTCTAAACTACTCTAAACGTGTAAAAACAAGCATGGTTTTTTGTCGATTCAAAAACGATGGTATTTGTTGCAAATAGGGCTGTGTGAAGATGCTCCCTACAAGACTACAGCTCCAGTTCACGCAGTTAAGCCCCTTTGAACGGAGTCGGATTGTAGGCCAACGAACGTGGTGCTTCTTTCAGAGCAATTGCTGTAACTTTGGGACGTAGCATTGCTACAGTTATAGCAGCATGGCGCGCATGGATCGCAGAAGGGCGAATGCAGCGAGCTAGAGGTTCTCTGGAGCACATAGAAGAACTAAAGACCGGCAAGATCGTCATCTACGACTACTAGCCCTTCAAGGCACAATGCAATCCACTCAAGCTGTTGCTGACGCTTGGTATGCAGCTATAGGCTATAGGCCCATTCGAATCCGCATGGTATACAACAGATTGAGTGAAATGGTTTCAGGATCATGTCGTCCGCATCTAGTGCTTCCACTCACTGCAACTCATCGTCGCCAACGATTAGATTGGTGCCAAGAACACCGACAATGGCATGCTGAGTGGCACCAGACGGCCTTCTCCGACGAGTCCAGATTTAGCCTGGGGGCACATGACGGACGCCAACGCGTAAGATGACGACGGGGTGAACGACGTGCTCTCCATGTACACCGTTCTATTGGTTTGATGGTTTGCAGCAAGTCAGATTTACTGCGCAACGTTATATGAATGAGGTGTGAGCAAGATATTGCACGTCCTCATATTGCGAGGGTATCGATGAGGTTTCTACAGGAGGCCGAGGTCAGGGCCTCCACGATTCGATGGGTCGATACATAGGCGATTTACCCAATCCTCCGACCACGCTAGACGAACCGGACCATGCTGTGAGGGCAGCTTGGGAGGCTGTCCCTCTAAAGTTTATCAACAACCAGATTACGAGCATGCCGCGTAGACTAGAAGAGTGCATGCGGCAACATGGAGGCCCTCCCATTATTTTATTATTAACTAATTACGGCAAATGAGTCCACTTATTATTGTATTTAGTCCTACCGCATTTCATCAACCGTAATCTTTTTTTCTCAGTGTTCAGATTTCACTTGCGAATAGTATATTTTAGTGACTGGTCTTCACGCAGCTCACGAGGTATTTTTTTCATCCCCACCACGTGTATTTAACACGTAACCTAGATCTAACAACCCAACCGTACTTGATGAGGTATTTGTTTCTGTTTGTACTGTATTGTTCTTTGAAGTTATGGGTCATTGCTATAAGAAAAGTTTCAGTTTTATACAAATTATGGAAACAGGTCCCTTCAGGTGATCACAGCTAATACGGTAGCCGGTGTTAATAATGCAACGCAATCATCGATTCTGATGAACAGATGTTTTAACTTTTAACAGTTGGACATAGGACCGTACAATTCAATCGGGTCGTATCTTCAGCCAAAAATATACAATCCTCCACCATGGGCTGACTAAGGGTATGAGAGTAGAGTAGATTTATGAAACTATTTTTGTATGTGATAATACATTATAGCAAGTCATAGAGGTATGTAGCTTGACGCAGTATAAAATACATGTTTAGAATGCTTATCAACATAAAATTACAACTGCAAAATACAAAATATTACAAATGTTCACTAAAAAATATACGCAATAATGCGCATCAATAAACTAACAAACACTAACAATAATAACAATAAGACAATAATGACCCACCATTTCCAGCATATAATTAGTCTAACAAACAATCAAAAATAAAATTGCTATCAACATATTCTTGTACCGAATGAAAGCAGTGAGTTAGTACGCGTAAATACTGCTTTATTGATTATTTAAATTTTTTGTTCGGTAGATTCTTAATAAAGGTTGGTAGGTTGGCAGCACAAAGAGTTTGAAGCCGTTTTTGATAAACTATGAACTTGAATGGTGATTAAATTCGATCTCAAATTGTGAGAGTGATTTTTACAGGTGGATGGTATGATGAAATTCAATCAGCGTAAAATAAATCTATACAGATGGCAAAGGCATAATTTCGTGATCCTGAAACAGTGGTTTGCTGTACTCATGATAGTGTGCCCCACATAGAACCCTAACCACTCTTTTTTGCAGTTTGAAAGTGGTTTACGCTGCAACGCTTGATCCCCATAATGGTGTGGCATAAGACATTTTTGAGTGAAAAAGTGCAAAATAACAGGTTTTAGAATGTTAGAACTCACAAAAGTCCGAAGCCTTCTGATGATAAATGTAACGCTTGACAAAGCTCCAATTACATTATCTGTACGCTGAATCCAAGGCAATTTATCGTCTATAGTAAGACCCAAGAGTTTAACGATACTACAATCAGCTAACCTAGGATTTTTAGGTATTTTGAGAATTTGAGTCTTATCTTTGTCTAAAAAAAAGATTGCTGGGACTGAATCATTTTCAGATAACTTCAAAGCAGCACCGCAGGTCTCACTTAGAGTTTCATAATTTGAACTAGACGTGATAAAAGTAGTGTCATCAGCAAATTGAGCGCATTTGATATCGATCATATGTTGCCACAAATCATTCACGTAAATCACGAACAAAAGTGGTCTCAAGATGGAGCCTTGTAGGACGCCATAATTAAGTTTCTTTAGACCTAGACAAGTTGTTCTTGAAGTCCACCGTTTGAGATCTGTTTCTAACATAACTATCTAACAGTTTTAAAGGCACCCCTCTAATGCCGTAACACTCCAATTTTTTCAGAAGTATGTCATGGGAGACACAGTCAAAGGTCTTTTGTGTTATAATACTGTGCGACCCTCCATCAAGACCCTCGACCACATCATAGATAACCAATAGAGCCTTTGTTGTAGAAAGTTCGCATATGAAGCCAAACTGATTAGGAACAATTTGGTATTTTTTAAGTATGACAACAAGCTATATTTTAGAATTTCCTTTATAATTTTCCCAGATAGAAGGACAATTCTGATTGGTCGATAGTTGTCTGCATTATTTTGATCCCCTTTTTTAGCAGTAGTAACACTCTACTGATTTTGAAAGTGGTGCGAACAACTCCCGTAGAAAAACTGTTATTGATTAACGAAGTTAAGGGGCCTATTATCAAGTCAGTTGTGTTTGTTGAGATTTTATAGTTAACTCCAAAAATATCAACAAACGGTGAATTATTTGGTAGAAAAATGCATTGTAGACCTCCGGTTCACTTACAGGGCCAAGATACGGTATTTAGTAACTTGTCCCCCTTCTGTAACTAGAAGTTCGTATTTTTCTCCTCACATGATATGACCTATATAAGCTGTTTTTCGTTATGAGTTATTTTTGGTTTCTTCATACAAGTTAGGACTGGGTTGCCATGACCGCCATGGCTAAGCTGGTAGAGCGTCCGACTAGAATTCAGGAGGTTGCAGGTTCAAATCCCGCTGGCAGTCTGTTCTTTTTCCGGCAATTTCTGATAGCCCCTTGACGTAGAATGAGTATTTTATATAGTTTAGAGCAAGAATTTTCCCCAAAACTAGGCACTACTACCTATAGGAAGTAAGCCTGTTTTACCTGATACATAGTTCAGGGAAATCTCTTACTTAATACTTCTGCAGGTATAGAAAAAAGGAAAAGAAAAGTAATATACCCAGAAGAAAGAATGCGATGGCGGTATTGAAGCTGTGCAGGAAATGTTGTAAAAGGTTATATTGTAAAAGAAAATCACCTATTCACCTGTCCACTAGTAGAAAAGGATTGGAACAATATTTTTGACTGAAATTTTGAATATTTCAAGTATTTAAATGTGGGTGATTTTGTACGGTATCTGATTGAAAAATGTAGGTCCGAAGAAGAATAGCGTAATTTGTGTTAAAGTTTTATTGAAAGTTTTCCTACGTAAGTCACTTCTGGTGGTAGACCTAGTTGTTCTGTCGGATTTATCTGCATTTTTTGGCAATAGGTTTCCTAAAGCTCAACCAACCATACACACGAGGGATGCCCATATTCTACAGGGAGAGAAGGGGTAGGTTCAAATGCAGCCGCAGTTCTCAATTGTACGTTTGATAAGCCGTAATTCTAAGCGTAAGTATTTCCCCAAATTCAAGTAGAGAAGTTCATATAAACATGTGTCCTAAAGGAGTCTGGTTTTCAAAGTTTGCAAAAAACCGATTTTGTTGTAATTTGGCAGCGTTTTTCCACCACAACAGGATGCTATGTCAGCACTGACCAGGAGATGATCACGATTTCCAGTGGCGTCTCGGGGCAGTCTCAAAAATAATATTAATAAAAAATGTATTTTACTGACCTTATTATTCTAAACTTAATTAATCTAATGTGGAAATTACAAATGCATTTCCTTCATGGTATTGTGATATTCTGTGGAGGCTCGGCGGATTTATCAAGAAATGTGTCCTGATCATGTCCTTCCAGACAGAAAAATACTCATTAACATTCATCGTCGATTGACTGAATCTGGCAGCTTAAACGTGAGTTATAAGTTTGATGCCTCGAAATCGCTTTTTAAAAAGATTTATTTTCTTCACAAACTCAAAAACATTCAAAAATGATACAATAAAATTATGGAAATTAGGTCTTGGTTAAACTCTGACTGACTATAAAATGGTATGAACGTGATAAGGAAAACTTTATCGCTTCTCTGGAAACCAGCTGCAACGTCGGCGTTTTTCTTGGTACATCAGCGGTCTAGGCTGATGTAACTCCTCCCCCCTAAGATTCAACTTCACGGAAGTTGAATAGGCTGCATCTCGATGTCGGATTGGTGAGTAGAGGTGTGTCGGTATTTGAGTAACGTTGATTTGGAACGGTATTTTTAAGTAACTCTTTATGCCGCTCCAGAACGAATGTGTCACGCGCTCCTTTGGAGCGTATGAACGAACAGTGCCGGCCACAGACCACTTGGTGCCGGCAACGAGTTCACGAAGTCGCAACGTCGCCGTCGTGTGACGGGTACCGCGGAGTGTATCGTGGTTTGAGTTTGGAGTAGGTGCGCGTGCACAGTATCAGGTATAGCTGGTTGCTGACTCATGATTCGGGCTTCTCGCACTATACTTATCGTGGTTGTAGCGGATGAGCGCTGCGCGGTACATGGTACGCGCTCTGTTGGAGCGTATGGCAGCTGTATTTGTATGCATAGATAATAGAGGTATTATAAAGTAGTTGCTTAGACTGAAAATAGAGGCTTATTTTTCTTGAGAATGTTCTAATTTGTAAGTCTTGAGAATCTCAAAAAGTTACAAATTAAATGGTTTTTGCTTGATTCTTCCAACTTGGACTTACCGTTACACTGATTAAGTGTTAACCAGTTCATGGTACTTTTCTTCTTGATATTTTACTAGCAGGTCATCCTTAAATTAATCCTTATATCAAAACTCTTGAATTTAGGGAGAAACCTCCCAAGTAAGTGACACCGCATTCCAAAAAATGCAACGAAGCTATACGGCAGGCAACGCTCCAATGTAACGGTATTTTGGAGCGGTATTTGCTCGGAGCGGTAGCCGTTGTAACGTTCCAGACGTGGAACCGTTATTCTCATCACTATTGGTGAGTGTTGTTGATCACAGGCCTTCTAAGAACTTTCTTCCAAAATGCATAGATGCCAAGGAGTGTTAGGCATCCATAAATTATTAGAGTCCATGCACTGGGTATGAGAAGATGTGAAGTTTGCTTGAGGTGCGGCTTATTATGAACAAAGCCAGATTTTATCTTGCTGAATTCATCCAGCTGCACTTTGTCCAAATGTAGACTGAAATTTGTTTCTTCCATTTTGTTAACTTCTAAGTTCAGCTCAGGAAATAGTATGGGATGATTTGGAACAATTTCTTCAACTTCATTTTTGATAACGTACTGACCAATTGTTGCTTGACAGTTGACAGGAATATTTAGGAGGTAGGTTCCTATCAACTTGGTCATATCTTTTTCTTCGTGGCACTCTGTCGTGAGGACTTCTTCTAGTGGCAGGATTAATATCCATTGGTTGGTTCTATCTATTCTTTCAACGGTTGCTCGACTGATTGTGACTGGTGTTTGAGCACAAGAGGTAGCGTCTTGTCCATGGAGTAACTGTAGCTCACAGGGCATCTGGCCGGTAGTCTCTTGCAAGTCGGTCTTCTCGCAAAGGAACCTTTTAGGTGTAATTTCGGCGCAAGAATCGTCAAAAAGTGCGAAGTACAACTCATTCCTTATCAGATATGTTTCTTTTGGAATAATTGTTTTGAATTCGCCTTTTAAATATATAGGAATTGGGTACAGACGGAATAAATTAAACGACTGAGAATTCACAAGCGGAACCGATAATATGAAAGTTATTTTGTTACTTATAGTGTAACCTTTGATTTTGATTGTTTTCTCAAAAATGGGCATATTTTCTAGAGTGATTGGTACTACAAATTTATCGTTCCCTAATTTTGAGTCTAACAACTTAAGCTCTCCAAATAGTTCTTCGCTTTTAATGATACTAGAGTGAACTATTCCAATTCTTGCAAAAATGATAGCATTTTCAATGTCTTGTAATATGGATAAAATAGTTTCGTAAATGCTTGTAATCTCGAGGAGCGTGTCAATGAAGAATTTGTTATGTTCGGAATACATTGTGTTATGATGCACAAGTACATAAATTCTATTAATTTTGTCGTTTAGCAGTTCCTCGTTATAGCAAACTTGCCGAATGGTTTTGTTGAACCTATCAATAAGCGACACCGACAAAGCATTATTCTGTGTAATAGTATCTGACAATTGCTTTTCATTGTCTTGAAGCTCTCTAATTAGATTTTCATAGCGTTCGCCGTCATTGGCGTCCAGATTTCTTGTTATAGATTTAAATATTGATCCAATGCCATTTAATATGCCTCTTTTCACTCTTTTTATTTGGGGAAATATATTATATAATTTTTCTTCAACCTGCTGTTGGACAAATTTTAGTGTATTCAGACTACTTGACAAATAGTTGCTAACGTTGAAGTTTAAAGATATGGTATTTACCATACGAGCAGAAAACACTGAGAGGTTATTAATTTCATGAATTAAAGGATTTATGTCATAATAATGTATGAGCGAGAAATGGTGATCTTTAAGTTTTGCTTCACCAATTTCCACTGGGAGTAGTCCAGGATTACTACCAAGGTTGCGCATTGTTATTCTAGCTTGCAGTCCAAGAGCTATCGCCAGGAATCTGCAAATAATACCGGGAAATAATATTTATTGGCTAAAGGAATAAGTTTTGCGGAGAGGGCGTTTTAAATTATCCAAATGCACTTTATTGTTTTTATCAGTGGTGGCAAACTTTTTATCTGCGTTAACTGTTTTTAGAGTACAAGATTTTTGAAATTTGTTAGCATGTTTCTGACGAACATGTTTCTTAACAAAGGCTTTTTGTCCGGGTTTAAATACTTTAGGACTATCGCGTGATTCGTTTGCTTTGCTAATTACTTTTTCTTTGTTTTGGATCAGTGCTTCATTAATTTTGGAGTATAACAATTTACTGCGGGCTTTATGTTGTTCGACATAATCGTTTAGTAAAATTTGGTCTAAAGTGATATCAAATGAATCTTTATCTGTAAAATGGCCATTTATGACATTAATAGGTTTCAACTTGGTTACAGAGTGGACCGGGTTATTATAAGCCAAAACAGCATAAATCATTTTCATTTTTACAGGTGTTTTTTGGAAACCTTTGGTGTTCAGAATACGAAGATGTTGAGATAATGTCGAATGGAATCTCTCAACCACGCCATTTGATTGTGGATGATTTGGGGAACAGAAATGAATTTTGATGTTGTGTAAGCCTAAAAGTTCAGATATTACTGAGTTTTTGAATTCGGTGCCATTGTCGGTTATAATTTGTGTAGGGATTCCATGATGTGAAAAGTAACGAAGTAAATTATCGGCTATTTCGGTACCTGACATTGAATTAAGGTGATATGCTTGGGCATACTTTGAAAAACTGTCAATGATAGTTAGAAATTTTGACTGTTCGAATGTATATGTATCCATATGGATTATTTCGAATGGCTTTACTGCAGTAGGCGTAATATTCATTTGTGCGTTAATAGGGCGCCTTTCGTATTTGGCTTGTTGACAAACTTCGCATTCATTGATATATGTCTGCACAGAATTTTTCAAATTTGGCCAATAATATTTTTGTTTTAACCTAGAGTATGTCTCATCGATACCGCGATGGTTCGATTTTCCTTCGTGGTAATTTTGTATTATTCTTTTGATTTCATCCTTATCGGTGATGTCCAGGAGCTTCTCAAGACATCTTCTAAATTTAATAGAGGGAAATTTAAAATATTTAAGCTACAGAAAAAGGTTCATAAAAGTCAGGGTCCTCAAAGTATATGTAGTATAGTATATAGTCGGGCACTATGTATTCTTTAACAAAATTTACAACATCGGATTCGAGGTTATTTTTTGAAATTTGTACTAGAAGCCTTTGCTTTTCCTCAAACAGGATAACAATTTTAGGTTTTGTAGGAGAATGTAGAACTGAACTAATTACAATCTGATTTTGTCCAAAATTTAGAGGTTGCTCTGATATGGGTATTTCCACAATGGGGTGCTGATAGGCTTTAGAATGCTTAGTTTCGTCATCTTGATCAATATCGCCTTGCTGGTTGTTTGTGTCATTTATAGCGTTCAAAGGTTCTTGATATTCGGTTGGGTTAGCTTCATTATCTAAATTAACGATCATTGATATGTCATCAAGTTCAGGATTAAGGTTAGGATAGCTAATATCTTGAATAACAGGAGGTGATGTAAGTCCGGCTTGTTGTATAGGAGGGGTATTCAAATTTGGATTTACAAATGTTACTTTTTGATTTTGATAGTTTGACGCTTCGCCTAAAATGTCATCAACTTGTTTCCAAAAGTCATCAGTTTCTTTTGTATGAATTTCTATTCTCGATAGAGCATCAGCATTCGTATTAAGTTTGCCTTTTTTATAAATAATTTTGAAATTGTACTCGTCAAGTTTTATTCTCCATCTCATTAATTTTGAGGAAGGATCACTTAAGGAGTATAGCCATTGTAATGGCTTATGGTCAGTAAAAATGTTGAATTTTTTACCAAAGAGGTAAGGGCGGAAGTATTTTGTGGCCCAAACTACGGCTAACAATTCCTTTTCGATTGTGCTGTAATTTCTTTCGGAGTCATTCAAAGTCCGTGAGGCAAAAGCGATAGGTAGATCACTGCCTATTGGTCCTTGACTCAGTATTGCTCCTAATGCTACATTACTCGCATCTGTAGTTAAATTGAAAGGTTTACTGAAATCTGGGTATTGGAGTATAGGATCGTTCGTGAGCAACTTTTTACAGTTCTCAAAACAGGATACGAATTCATCATCATGAATAATCTTTGCACCTTTTTTGAGGCATTTGGTGAGAAGTTTGGTGAAATGAGCGAAATTTGGAATGAAACAACGATAATAGCCCAGGAGTCCTAGGAAGCTTTTGATTTGTTTAGTAGTTTTGGGTATAGGAAAATTTTGTATTACACTGATTTTATCAGGGTTTGGTTTTACACCTTCTGGTGTCACAATGTGACCCAGGTAGGCGACTTCCTTTCGTAGGAATTCGGATTTATCTAACTGTATTTTAAAGTTAGATTCACGGAGTCGGTTAAAGACGGATCGGAGTCTTTCTAGGTGTTCTTGCAGCGACGTACTGAAAACTATGACGTCATCAAGATAAACGAGACATTTCTCGTTTTGTATTCCTCTGAGGATGTTATCCATCACTCTTTGGAATGTGGCTGGTGCGTTCTTAAGTCCAAAAGGCATTCTTAAGAATTCCCAGTGACCTCGTTCCGTACTGAACGCTGTCTTTTCTATGTCTCTTTCGTCCATTTCTATTTGGTGGAATCCGCTGGCAAGATCCAATGTACTGAAATATTGGCATCTACCAAGCTTATCGAGTAAGTCATTAATGTTTGGAAGTGGATAACGGTCGTCTATCGTTTTATCGTTGAGGTTACGATAATCGATGACTACTCTCCATTTTTGTTTGCCTGAGGCATCCATCTTTTTTGCAACTATCCACAGAGGTGAGTTGAATGGTGAGTTGCTTTCCCTGATGATATTGGAATTAAGCATTTTTTGAACTTGATTGTTGACTTCTTGCCGATGGACAAAAGGGTAGCGGTAGGGCTTGGAATAAATCGGGGTTTCATCAACGGTACGAATGCGGTGTTTTACCTTATTGGTGAAAGTTAGGGGTTCGTCTTCGTTATAAAAAATATCCGAAAATTCTTGACAGAGATTAAGAATTGCCGATTTTTCTTCGGGATTTAAATGGTCGACCCTAATTTTTGACAGGTCCAATTTTTTAGCTGGGGAATCGTTTATATTATTCATTTCAAATTCAGAAGCTATGCATTGATCGAATGGTTCTACAGAAAAGGGCTCAGACAGGTCAAGTGTTACGGTTTCTGTTGTGTTATTGAGAATGGTTGTTAAGGCGTAACCATTTTTTGCAATTGTCAAGCATTCTGGTATTTCGCAATTGTGAATTTTTTGGTGTGGGATAATAATTTCGCCTTGCGGAATAGATGTTCTTACCTTAATGACCCGTTCTGTACGCGGCTCAATCGAAATAAAATTTAAATTGTTTTTGGTCTTTTGGTAAAGCAATTTTATACGAGCATGGGGGGGTAACAAGAAAGCCTATAGTTTAGACTAGCCTCTAATTTTTTAAGATTGTCGAGACCAATTAAACCATTGAAAACATCATGAAACTTGAAAAGGTAAAACTTCAACTGTTTTGGTTGAGGAAGATTGAAAATTTTGGAAGCTGGCACTAGGGCACTAAATTTGTGGGCGGATTTTTGAAATACGGTTGAGACAATGAAAGGTTCGTTTCTGATCTGATTTGGGAAAAATTTGAAAGCAATCTCGGGATCTATAAAAGATCTAGTAGAATCTGAATCTATTAAAATTTTGATGTTATATTCTGGGAAAATGACATAACTTAGGCCACTTGTGTCACTGGCGTTAAAGGATATATTTTCTGGAGCTACGTTAGTTCGGAAGTGGGACGGACTGAATGAAAATTTTCGGTTTCGTCTACGAGATTTGCGTTATTTTGAACATCAATGTCTTGGTCACATTGGTATTCGAACTGGGTTCATAATAATTTTGATCGTTGGACATATTATTATAATCGAAATTAATACCATAATCGCCTGTATTATAAGTATCATATGGTGACCCAGTTGCAATGTTATTATCTAGTTCAGTATTAAATAACTCTTCTACGATGAAATTTTGCGTAGGTTGAGAACGTGGTGCACTTGCTGTTGCAGTTGCCAAGGGCGGACGTGTCGAATTTCGTGTTGAAACACTCATCGGTGTAGGTCGCGGAAGCGTTCTAGCATTCGCAGAATTTGGCCTGAAAACATTGCTATTCGGATTTCTTTGTTGCTGGGGGCCGAAGACCTCAGAGTTCGTTGGAAAACGCTGATTAAGACTTGGCCTAGGTTGAATCGGGATGGTCTGGGATGGGAATGAATTTTGAGCACGGAAAAAATTATTGGATGTCTAAGAATTGTGAGGCGTATTAAAATTTGGACGTGCTGACCTATATTGAGAATTTTGAAAATTCTGAGAATTTTGAAAATTCTGAAAATTTTGAAAATTTGGCCTAGTAGAAATTTGGTTGGGCTTAGGTGTAGATCAGAATGAAATATTCTGAAAATAATGCGTATTTTCCTCCTCTATTACTAATTGAAGAGCTTCATTCAACGAATTTGGCCGCATGCACCTGATAGTGGTGCCTAAAGGCTCTTTCAAGCCTGAAAGGAATGTTTTTATTGCTAGTTTTTGATAAAGTTCCTTTTTCAAAAATTTTGAATCTTCTGATATTTCATGTAAATTAACAAAACTGCATAAAAGATTTAATATGTGTAACACGCGATCATGAAATCTTTGAGGGCTTTCATTTTGAGCTTGCCTTAACATAACAAGGTCCCTATTTAGACAGACTTCGTCACGTTGATCAGCAAAATTTGTTGTTAACAAAGCTTTTAATTGATCCCAGGTTGAAACTGATTGGATATTGGCTAAGGTACGAGGATTTCCTTTCAGTTTTGAAAGTACAGAATTCAATATATAGATATTCTGAAAATTATTGGTATTGACTCTATCGTAAAAATGATTTATCAGTGATTCGCTCACTGACAAGAATCTATTCAAATCATTCGGATTGCCGTCAAAATCAGGTACACAATTAAGGTATTCAGGCTTAAAATTTGCCATATTTGTTTCGCTACGGTTACGGTTAAAAATAGGTGGTCTTAAAGTAACTTGAGGTAAATTATTGGAGCTTAGAAAATTTGGAGAGTCAGAGTCGCTATTTAAATCCAAATTCTCAAGGGCTTCCGATATATCGATACTCATTGAAACACTAACTGATAAAGAAAAAAAAATTGCACTTACAACACTAATAAAGCGATCCTTAGCATCTCTTACTCCTATAAAGATCCTAGCTGGTTCCGCGATGAATGTCGTCCCAGACTGGAATCTTTGCAAATTTGGGCAACTTGCTCCCAAATTTCGGTGTCCTTGCTCGTAGCCGTTGACCCTAGCTCCTCGATGGATTGGGCGTCCAAGATGGAATCCACTCTAGTGCTCACAGCTACTTCACGAAAGTCACCAAGTTCAGTTGACCGAGAGTCCGAAAAAGTCCCGAAAATTCTTTGTTCGCGACGGTTTGCGGAAAGTCCTACTTCAGATCCTACTGCTTGACTGCGCCAGTTATAAGTTTGATGCCTCGAAATCGCTTTTTAAAAAGATTTATTTTCTTCACAAACTCAAAGACATTCAAAAATGATACAATAAAATTATGGAAATTAGGTCTTTACAATACAATGGTTAAACTCTGACTGACTATAAAATGGTATGAACGTGATAAGGAAAACTTTATCGCTTCTCTGGAAACCAGCTGCAACGTCGGCGTTTTTCTTGGTACATCAGCGGTCTAGGCTGATGTAACTCGTGAAACCTCCGAAGGAAGACCTCGTACACTTGAACTGTCACAGTTTAAGGGGCTGTTGTCCTACATGTGGTAGAAGAAAATCCTGTTTTGTGAATTACTACGTGGCAAATGTATTGATATTCAAAAACGTAGCAGCATGACCAACCATTCCTTATACAGGGTGGCCAATCGGGTGACGATAATAATTTTTTTTTAGATGGCCCGTACCGAGACCTATCCGAAACACCTCCATGTATGTGTACCGATTATTGCTAGTTTTCAAGTTACGATTTTTTTTGAAAACATAGAGATTTTCCAATTTTTTCCAAGAAATCGACAAAAACAAAAATAAGAGTGCTTTTTGGCTTTTATTTTTTTCAGCAATTATACTCAGTATTAAGCCTATTTTAATATCCAATAAAGAGAACCTGTACATCCGAACAACAATTAAGTACATTTCGGGGCCAAAGTTTAAAATCTCTGTTTTTAGTCAGGAGACCAAAACCTTCAAAATAAAATTAAAAATACTTATGCCTGGTTCTGGAGCCCCAATCTAATCTTAAAAACTCTGCAAGACATTGCACTTTCGAAATAATAATGAAAAAATAGCACTTATGGGGGCATTTTGCACCGTACGTGACTGTCAAAGGTAAAAGGGTGATAATTCACGAATTTCCAAAATGATTTAAAGAACTATTATTTTACTTTATTATGACAAATTAAAGAAAAAACTCATAACAACTAATAAACATGATAATCATTGATGTTTTAATCACTTTTAATCAAAAAAATTAACACCTGTGCTTTTTGCTGTGTACTATTAAACTTCTGCTAAATTAAGCTGTATGGAAAGTTAACAAAACAAAATAATAATATAACAACAATCTGATAGGTGAGGGGAGGATTGTGATCGTAAAAATTTTCGATTTTGAGAAAATAGGCTTTTTGGGCGTTTTATAATGTCTACATAACGAAAATCCGCGTCACTCATTTCCGTCGTTCTGTCTGTCGGTCTGCCTGTCGGTCTGTCTGTCGGTCTGCCTGTCGGTCTGTCTGTCTGTATGCGTTTTTCTAGCCTCGTAATCTCAGCAACCGCTGAGACTGTGATGAAATTTGGGCAGCAATATGCTGTGGGGTCTTAGTAGGTAATGCTGCTATAATTTTGGAAATCGGTACATGGGCGGCGGAGTAATTATAACAAAAATTTCAAATATTCCTCAAACTTCATTTTTAGGCGTTTTAGAGGTTCTTGACCATTTTCTGCGTTTTTTTGGGTGGGGGTGGAATTTGGGTGTTTGGGGGGGTGGGGGGTTGAAAAACTGAAAAACTTGTTGTATTCATGATAGGCTGTCTACTGACCTGTCAAGGAAGACCTAGCGATATAAATCACCTTTTTAGGTCCATCCGAACATTGTTTTGCCTATTACCGAAAATTAATAAATACAACTGCGCTTCGTCGACATGAGCTCGCAAAAATCTACTCTGAAAGAAAGGGATGGCGTATGCTACGACATCGCTTCCCAGGTAATTCTGCCATGAAATTGGAAGTCAGATTATTGTTTATTATTCCTTTCCTTTGTTAACTTTCCATACAACTTAATTTTGCAGAAGTTCAATAGTACATAGCAAAAACACTCCAAAAATCACAATTTAGGCATTAGTTTTTTCATCAAAAGTCATCAAAGCATCAATGATTAGCGGGTGTATTAGTTGTTATGAGTTTTTTTTCTTTAATTTGTCATAATAAAGCAAAATAATAGTTTTTTAAATCATTTTGGAAATTCGTGAATTATCACCTTTTTACCTTTAACACTCACGTAGGGCGCAAAATGTCCCCATAAGTGCTCCTTTTTCATTATTATTTCGAAAGCGCAATGTCTTGCAAAGTTTTTAAGATTAGTTTGAAGCTCCAGAACCGGGCATAAGTATTTTTAATCTTATTTTGAAGGTTTTGGTCTCCTGACTAAAAACAGAGATTTCAAACTTTGGCCCCAAAATGTACTTATTTATTGTTCGGATGTACAGGTTCTCTTTATTGAATATTAAAATAGGCTTAATACTGAGTATAACTGCAGAAAAAAATAAAAGCCAAAAAGCATTTTTGTTTTTGTTTTTGACGATTTCTTGGAAAAACTGGAAAATCTCTAAGTTTTCAAAAAAAAATCATAACTCGAAAACTATCAATAATCGGTACACGTATATGGGGGTGTTTTGGATAGGTCTCGGTATGGGCTATCTAAAAAAAAATTATTATCGTCACCCGATTGGCCACCCTATATAGCCTATCCCACCCCAAATTCCATCAAAATCCATGCAGCGGTTACTGAGATTACCCTGTTAGAAAAATGGAAATCTGACGTCTCATTCCTTTAAGTCTCTGAAAGTAGTCCGGTGTTCAGCAGGTGCTGTTTTTGAGACTAACTCAGTGGGGTTACCCTATGCCCTGCTCTTCCAACCACCACAATTCTATACCTAAAAATAGATAAAACTATCAGGAACTCCTAAAAAATGCAAAGCTGCATCACCGCATTTCTCACTAGGCTGAGATAACTCTTCTGAAGGTATCTAAAAAAAATGTACTTCAATGGGACCCAAGTGCTGTGGTCTTGGCAGATCCCCTTCTGTCTGGCACAGAATACAGAACCTCCAAAGACGAAGTTTGGAGCAGCTCTGAGAGTATTAGTGCTTTTCTAAATACTGCGCTGCTAATGCACTAAGTTTCAATAATAATAAATATTTCCTGCTATTTTCCCACTGCATATCCATTCATCTGGAAATGCGTCATCTAGCCATTGCCGAACCGAAAGAACATAGGGAGAAAGAAATAGATTTCAGCCTCATCAGGTATAGGGTTAGAGACAAATTAAATGTCAGTCAGATTCACAATTTTCGGTAATGAAGTATTAAGATTTATGCCAAAGTGTCCCATAACCTCAACTTGAGCGACTTCCTCCAGAGCATTCCATTTTACTTCCCACACCGATAGATGAGGGGAGTATTGTGATCGCGAAAATTTTCGAAATTGAGATAGTACGCTTTTTGGGCGTTTCATGATACCTACATAACGAAAATCCACGTCACTCATTTCCGTCGGTCTGTCTGTTTGTCGGTCTGTCGGTCTGTTGGCGTTCTTCTAGCCTCGTAATCTCAGCAACCGCTGCATGGATTTTGATGAAATTTGGGCAGCAATAAGATGGGGGGTCGTAGTAGGTGATACTGCTATAATTTTGAAAATCGGTGCATAGGCGGTGGAGTAACTAGCAAAAAACGAAAACATTCAAATATTCTCCAAACTTCGTTTTTATGCATTTTTGGTGTTCCCGATCATTTTCTACTTTTTTTTCGGTGGGGGTGAAATTTGGGGTGGTTGGTGGGTGGAGGGTTATGAATTGAAAAATTTGTTGTATTCGTAATAGACTGCCCACTGACCTGTGAGGAAAACCTAGCGACATAAATAGCGTATTTAGGTCCATTCGAACATTGCCTTGCCTATTATAGAAACCAAAGGACAATGTTTTCTGATGTAAACATATGAGTATTGCTCTAGGTCGTTCTGTGTTGTGTAACGTAGAAACTGTTGAATTGATTTCAATGAAATTTTGACACTGTATTACTGTCGTGGCGAGGATGAAAATGCGTATGGTTTTTATAAATCGTGCCAGTGGCGGCGCAGAACTGATAAAAAACTAAAAATATAAAAACAGCTCGAACTTCGTTTTTAAGCGTTTTATAGGATCCTGATCATTTTCTACTTTTTTGGGTTGAAGATGAAATAGTGGTTGGGGGTGGGGGGTTGAAAAACTGAAAAATATGTTGTATTCCTAATAGACTGTCCATTGCCTGTGAAAGAAAAACCTAGCGGCATAATACACTTTTTTAGATACTTCCTAACGTTTGTTTCCCTAATACAGAAACCAAGGGACTTAGAATTTTGTGATGTAGATACATACGAGTATCGCTTTAGATCGTTCTGTATCATGTAACCTGGAAATGACTAAATTGATCTTAATGGAATTTCGACGCAGTATTATTACCTTGGCGAGGATCGAAAACAGGTATGGTTGTTACAAATCGTGTCAGTGATGGCGCTGCAATAACCAGAAAACTAAAAATACAAAAACAGATCAAACTTCGAATCTAGGCGTTTTAGGGGTCCTGGATCATTTTCCTACTTTTTTGGATGTAGGTGAAATTGTGGTGGTTTGGGCGGTAGGGGGTTGTAAAACTCAAAAATTTGTTGTATTGATAATAGGCTGTCCATTAGAATGTGAAGGACAGACCTATCGGCATAAACAATTTTTTGTGGGGGGGGGGGGGGGGCTGGCGATGATTTGGTTGTAAGGGCATCTCAGATTATAGCTTCATGCTATGGAACAATAATAAACTGCTATCACTGTCATGTGTGGGAAGTACTCTGAGTCAATCAACTTGAGTTCATTTTTTTTGGGTGAAGGTGAAATTGGAGTGGTTGGGGTTGCGGGGTTGAAAAACTGAAAAATTGGTTGTATTTTTAATAGGCTGTCCACTGACCTGTGAAGGAAGACCTAGCGACATAAATCATCTTTGTAGGTCCATCCGAGCATGACATTGTCTATAACCAAAACTAAGGGACTTAGAATTATCTGTATACAGAGTATTTATTGCTTTAGATCGTTTTTTATTTTGTAACGTGGAAACTATTAAATTGATTCTAATGAAATTTTGACACAGTATTATTACCGTGGTGGGGATGGAAAACATGTATGGCTGTTAGAAATCGTGTCAGTGGCAGCGTAGCAATAATCAAAAAACTAAAAGTATGAAAACAGCTCAAACTTCGTTTTTAGATGTTTTAATTAGGAGTTCCTGATCAGTTTTTCTCTTTTTTTAGGTGGGGGTGAAATTAGGCTCGTTGGAGGGTGGCAGGTTTTAAAACTGAAAAGTTTGTAGCATTGATAATAGGCTGTCCATTGACTTGTGACGGAAAGACCTAGCGGCATAAGACATTTTTGGGGGGGGGGGGGGGGCTGGCGATGTTTTGGTTGCATGTTGCAAGCCTCATGATATGGGAAAATAATAAACTGGTATCACCGTAATGTGTGGGAAGTACTGAGTCAATCAATTTGACTTCATTTTTTTTTATTTGCAACAGATCCAGTTTGAGCAAATTTTGTAGCAAGGTCCAAAACATACCTATGCGAAGTTATCTTCCCCGAATGTCTGGGGTTAAAGGGAACGACATCGACAGTCTGCCGGGCACATTGACTTTGCGCACCATAAATTGGGATCATTTCCACTTTTTTTGCACCTGTTCTTCAGGAATTCGAACATCGCCTATTCTTAGACCAATAACAGGCAACATTTTGAACACTTATTGCAATAAAAAAATGGTATCTTCGTGTGTGATTATCTCCTATCTGAATAAAATTAAGATGCATATAGGTTTTTCTAACTCTCTAGAAAACGAATTGCCCGATTTAAACGAGTCAAACGTCAAGATAAAGCACTTCGGCATACCTTTGAAACAAGCTATTAGTTTATTTTTCTATTCACTTGAAATTTAGAGGGGGATGACCCTAGGGGGCGGAGAGTACATGACGGGAAATTGATTTTTGGTTAAAAAGTTGCCCCCCTTGAGAAATGTCGTGACGTTTCTCGGCGTTTTTCATTTTAATCAGCGATTTTCGATAAATCGTGATGAGAAGTATTCAAATGAACATCCTGTATATTATTTTAGGAACAGTTTTGGTAATTGCAATATATACTCATATTTGAGGCTTTTTCACTTTGATCGTATGTACATAAAGTTTGTTGACTATTATTGTCTACTGAGTACGTACATAACTCCAACGTATTCCACTGAATCTGTGCCTCCATTATTATGGAAGTACTTGAAATGCTATCAGCAGCTGCTGTGCGTAAACAGGTGATTGGATTGTTTGTTTTACTCCTATCAACGTTACCAATTCATTACAGTTCTCTGGTAACGTACTCTATGTGATAGGGATCGTTTCCATAATGCAGCTATGGAATAATTGCTATATAGCGATTTAGGTGATTGGCACTTTTCAGAATTTAGGTATGGGTGATTTTGCTTTTCAGGTAGAAATTGCAGTATACTAGTATACAGCAGGTGCTATTTACGAGCCGGAACGTCATGCATTGCAGTTTATTCAGTTTCATTAGACGTACGTACGTGCGTACACATATAAATATTAACTTGTAGACGAAGAATATACACTTTCATTGAAATATACTATATTTTCCTATATGCGCAAAGCTCTGATTGTGTTAAACCAATAATGTGATACTTTTCACCGCATAGAGTTATACACACTATGTAAATATCATCAACTTAAGACTGGACATGCCCTGAAAGTAAGAATACCAAAATTTTAAATCAAGTATATGATAATCTTCAATACAAGACAATAAATGCGTCACATGTAAAATTATGAATTATTAACAAATGAGTATGAGGCCTGTGACGACCTGTGCATGAACCGAGATTATCATATTCTCAATGGAGGTACTTCAACTACAATTTATTGTCAAGCTGCTTGTATTCTTGATCGAAGTAATAGGAGCACAGTTGGAAAATAGGATATCCTTGCTAAACTCTTGGTCTTTGGTTATGCAGCGAATTATATTCTTAGAGCGTATTTCCTTAGAATGAGTATTGAAATCATCACACGCATCACACACATCTAATAGTTTATCGTATGTGGGTCATTATAGAAGCATTATCTAATTTTCGAATTTTACTTAAATACAAAAACGCTATGTAATGAAATTAATAATATACAGGGCGTTAATTAAGTATGTTAACAAAGTTTAACCACGAATAGTACTCCAAAAAATAGAAAGAAAATGTCATATGAACATGGGTCCCGAAATGCTTCCTAAGGGAGCTACTCTCCTTTGCATGGGGCACCCTGAAGACGGTTTTCCCTCGATATTGTCGAAACCATTCATAACAAAATTACGAAATTAGGTACGGTGGGTAAACTTTTGATGCTGAATCTGATTATGAATTCAGAATTTCATAATTTTAATCAGAGGCGTATCATACGGGAGGAGTTAAGGGTAAAAATAACCCCATTTTCTAAATGGTAATTTTTTTGACATTTTGATTTAGATTTTAGAATATGGTATTTCAGTAAAAATGATCTCTTGGTACATCTCGATAGGGCTAACCGTTTTCGAGAAAAATGCAAATTATTGAATCGAGGCAGGCTATTGTAAATAGATGTTCATCTATGTATTTAGTAAGTGTGCTGTGTGTGTGTGCTAGTTACAATAGCCTGTATCCATCCAATAATTTGCATTTTTCTCGAAAACAGTTAGCCCTATCGAGATGTACCAAGAGACCATTTTTACGTAGAAATCTCTGAAGTACCATATTCTAAAATCAAAATGTCAAAAAAATTACCATTTAGAAAACGGGGTTATTTTTACCCTTAACTCCCCCCGTATGGTACGCCTGTGATTAAAATTATGAAATTTTGAATTCAAAATCAGATTCAGCGTCAAAAGTTTACCCATCGTACCTAATTTCGTAATTTTGTTATGAACGGTTTCGAGAATATCGAGGGAAAACCGTCTTGAGCGTGCCTCATGCAAAGGAGCGTAGCTCCCTTAGGAAGCATTTCCGGACCACACGTTCATATGACATTTTCTTTCTGTTTTTCGGAGTACTATTCGTGGTTAAAGTTTGTTAACGTACTTAATTAACTCCCTGTATATGCAGTTGGAGAATAAAACAGGCCATATTTATAATAAAAGCAGTAGGTACTTTATTAAACATTTATTTTTCGATCCACTTTCGGCTAATTGATAATTTGTATGCTCTTTTTTGTAATTTTCGAAGAGGGTCATATTTTTTTGATGTAACTCAATCACATTAGTGAGTGACGCAGCGCCGGTGGACTAGCTTCCCTATATCTCGTGCTTGATACCATAATGTTGTGTCGGTAACGTCTAATAATCATGATACCAATATATACGTATGTCATCCATAAATCTAAATATAAGATGATTCGGTTGGGAAACCCCGGAACACTTTTCAATGCCCTTTATAGGTTGATAGTGGTTGAATGTGATTAGTATATCAATTGAATATTGTATAGGGTGCCCCAATAAGAACGATAGGAAAGAAAAATTAAATAAATCAACAACGCTCTGAGATATCAAATTGGTTTTGGCTGTATTTTGAAGCAATATTATGTATGGTATAGATAGAACATCATTCAAATGTCCGCCTCGGGCTCGCTGGCAGTGCTTCAACTGGTCGGTCTCATTTCGGATGACATTTTCGAGCATCTGCGGCATTATGGCGTTGATGGCTTATGGAATATTGTTTTCGAGGGCATCCAAAGTGGCTGGTTTGTTGAAGTAGACCAATGATTTGACGTACCCCCAAAGAAAATAATCGAGAGGTGTCAAATCACACGATCGCGGTGGGCAATCAATGAACGCTCGTCTGGTGATGATCCAGTCGCCAAACTTCTGTCGAACAACTTCGAGCGTTGCGTCACTTGTGTGGTTTGTGGCTCCATCCTGTTGGAACCACATGTCGGTAATATTGATGTTGTCGAGCTCTGGCCACAGAAATTCTTCCAACATCGCTCGGTAGCGTGGTCCATTGATTTTAACGGTGTCTCCTTCCTCATTTCGAAAGAAAAAAGGACCGACGATGCCGTCACGCCACAATCCGCACCACACGTTCAATTTTTTCGGGTACTGGACCACTTCTTCGGTCATTTATGGATTGTTCACAGCCCAGTAACGACAATTCTGCCTGTTGACACAGCCACTGAGGTAAAAATTGGCTTCGTCCGAGAAGATGATTTTTTGGCCAAAATGAGGATCTTCGTCCAACATTTGTGGCGCCCAATTTGCGAGCTCACGGCCACGACCTAGTTTCGTCCGGCTTAAGTTGTTGCGTCAGCACGATCTTATACGGGTGCAAGTCGAAACGCCCAATTCCGCGGCTCGGTGTCGATACGACAAATTTGGCTCGTCACGAACACTAGCCGCTACGCGGCGATGTTTTTGTCACGTCGGCGTCGACCAGTTTGCCTTCGGGTTGGTTTCTTTAGGTCCAATAGAGTGCACTTACGCTCAAACTTTTTCACGTTGCGACGAATTGCCTGCTCACTGAAGCCATGATGAGGGCCAAGTTCACGACGAAATGCGCGTTGCGTATTTACAATTGAGCGGGAGTTTCCGTAGTGCTTTTTAATAATTTCCAAACGATCGGCAAGCATGAAACGATCTAGGATGAATTTTTAAACCTTACTGAATATTTTGACAGCTGGATGACGTTTGTTCCTTCGACAACTGTCTAGACATCCCTATTGGAAAACCTATCACTTCTATTGGGGCACCCTATAAAATAAAAACTGTGTCTTGCTAGTTCCTACGAACATAGATGCAAGAAACTATTTACAAGAGTTTCTTGTCGGATGTTTTTTCGGGCGGATGATGAAGAATTGTTTGTAAGGGGATCTCAGACTATGGTCTTATGTAATGGGAAATTGATAAATTGCATTACTGTAATATGTGGGAAGTACTGAGTCAATCAACTTGACTACATTTTCTGTAGTAAGTTTTCACAATAATGACGCGTTCTTATTTTGTTTTACACTCTATTTTGATTAACCGCAACCATCATAAATGAAAACAGTCAAAATTCAGCAAAAAAAAATTAATTGTGCACTTTTATCCAGACGCCCTTTATTAACATTTTTAATTAGAATTCCGAAAGCAGGTGACTGATGTTATTATAGCACCGCTATGTGATTTGTAACGACAGAACACATAAAGGAGGTCGGGGCCCTAAGAAAAGGGTATTTTTAAAGCCATTCATAGATACTAAATTGCTGATGAGACAAGCCCCTAAAATTAATTTAATTTGTTCATCTAAATTATAGCTGTGAAGCAGATTGTCGGAATATATTTGAAATACTTCTTCCTTTCTGCTATAACTGATTACCACAATCATTTTAGGAGGGTAGGTGGCTTTGCAGAAAGAAGCTTTTGTACTTTTCGCATTTATCTCTTATGATGTGTCTCTTAAAGAGGAAACGAGCCAAACGGAAATCGATGAGAAACCCTTAACGCCGTTTATCCTTCGCTAGGTGAGATTTCGTTTAAACGTCTGAAATGAGGCTGGATAAGCAACCGAGAGGTAAATACAGCTTTTATACGTTGTTTACTTTGTATCTAATAGTGCTTATGGTATTTCAGTATACTTATACAAAGAAATGCATTCATGGCAGGTCAATATGGAGAAAGCTTAGGGAATTATTCGGAACCACCACATTAAATGTGGAATAATTCCCGGTTTTCGGATCAGGGATCGTGGTTCGAAAGTAAGCGCGGATGTGACAGGATACAATTTATTTACTTGCGATGAAGGTACAAATACCTTAAAACTATTACAGCAGAAAAGTGCCCGACCGCGACCATTGAATAATAGCCCGAACGTAAACGCAACCTCGCCGTCCGATGATAGAGGCGACTCACCGGTACACGATACGTCGATACGTCCAGCGTACTCCTCGCAACAAGGCGTGCCGGCGAAGGCGTGCATCAAAGGAGGGCGTGATTGGAGGCTTCGGGCGGCGTTGGATTGCTGCCGCGCTCAATGTACAGCCCACAGGCTGGATTACCAGGTTCCAGGTGGTGTTGCCAGCGTTAGGTAAACCCAGTGTACATGTATCGGATACGGTGAGAGATTTTTATACTACTGTTGACTGTTGATGAGTTGGTGTACAGACTACGGGGTATACGTTAAGCTTTGGGTTGAACTTTTATATGAACATTACTACTGCTATTATTTTACGCTAAGTTTTTACAGATATATGTAAAATGACTAGTCGTCGTAAGAGGAGAAGCAGAGGAGAGAGTGTAGGGGGTGCTTCAGCTGACCTTGAGGCACTAGTTCGCAAATTGTGCATTTCAGTCGGCGAACTCAAAAATACGGTTGGTCAGCTGACCGACACGGTTGCCATGTCTCAATCAGGGGAAAATGGTAATATAAATTCAGGAAAATCAGTGGTAGAGCCAGCGTGTAAAGGGGGTGGAGATACAAAGTCTCATGAGGGGACTAACGACCGATTTTATATCATGAATTGGAAAGAGCTGGGGGGTGGAAACTTGATTTATTCTGCATATGGTAAGATGCACCCCATGCTTTTCTTGAAAAGATTAGACAAAACGTTTTATGATGCTGGTGTACCTGAGCAGGCTATGTTGGGTCTCGCGATCGGATGTTTAAGAGGTTCGGCAGCGGAATGGGCGAGTTTAAGGGAGGACTCGTTGACCGATTTCAACTCTTTTAAACAAGCGTTCAAAGACAGGTTCTGGGGTATAGAAAAACAGAGGGAGCTATATATGACATTAGTTTATGGAGCGTACGGAAATGGGAGTCGCGCGGACTATTTTTGGGACTTAGTGTCACAGGCTAAGTTTCTAGACAATAAGATTCCGGTAGACCAGCTCATAGGAATGTTAGGTAAGCATTTTTCGGCAGAGATCAGGCGGGGTATAGTGATTAATAAATTTACATCACTAGAGACTGTCGAGGAATACCTGAGAGAAATAGACGAATCCTATGTAGTGGGGGGTTATGTAGTGGTTTCAGTGAAGGTGCGATGCCATAAGGCGATAGTGTAGGAAGAGAGACAGTATCAGTCAGTCTGACAGATTCTGACAAGAGGTCAGTCGCCTCTATCAGCGGACGGCGAGGTTGCGTTTACGTTCGGGCTATTATTCAATGGTCGCGGTCGGGTTCTATTCTGCTATAATAGTTTTAAGGTATTTGTACCTTCATCGCAAGTAAATAAATTGTATCCTGTCACATCCGCGCTTACTTTCGAACCACGATCCCTGATCCGAAAACCAGGAGTTATTCGGAACCATCACATTTGGCGCCCAACGTGGGGCGTAAGACGGATGCAGCGAGTCTGAAGGAGATAGCGGTACAGTGGTACACGATACGTCGATACGTCCAGCGTACTCCTCGCAACAAGGCGTGCCGGCGAAGGCGTGCATCAAAGGAGGGCGTGATTGGAGGCTTCGGGCGGCGTTGGATTGCTGCCGCGCTCAATGTACAGCCCACAGGCTGGATTACCAGGTTCCAGGTGGTGTTGCCAGCGTTAGGTAAACCCAGTGTACATGTATCGGATACGGTGAGAGATTTTTATACTACTGTTGACTGTTGATGAGTTGGTGTACAGACTACGGGGTATACGTTAAGCTTTGGGTTGAACTTTTATATGAACATTACTACTGCTATTATTTTACGCTAAGTTTTTACAGATATATGTAAAATGACTAGTCGTCGTAAGAGGAGAAGCAGAGGAGAGAGTGTAGGGGGTGCTTCAGCTGACCTTGAGGCACTAGTTCGCAAATTGTGCATTTCAGTCGGCGAACTCAAAAATACGGTTGGTCAGCTGACCGACACGGTTGCCATGTCTCAATCAGGGGAAAATGGTAATATAAATTCAGGAAAATCAGTGGTAGAGCCAGCGTGTAAAGGGGGTGGAGATACAAAGTCTCATGAGGGGACTAACGACCGATTTTATATCATGAATTGGAAAGAGCTGGGGGGTGGAAACTTGATTTATTCTGCATATGGTAAGATGCACCCCATGCTTTTCTTGAAAAGATTAGACAAAACGTTTTATGATGCTGGTGTACCTGAGCAGGCTATGTTGGGTCTCGCGATCGGATGTTTAAGAGGTTCGGCAGCGGAATGGGCGAGTTTAAGGGAGGACTCGTTGACCGATTTCAACTCTTTTAAACAAGCGTTCAAAGACAGGTTCTGGGGTATAGAAAAACAGAGGGAGCTATATATGACATTAGTTTATGGAGCGTACGGAAATGGGAGTCGCGCGGACTATTTTTGGGACTTAGTGTCACAGGCTAAGTTTCTAGACAATAAGATTCCGGTAGACCAGCTCATAGGAATGTTAGGTAAGCATTTTTCGGCAGAGATCAGGCGGGGTATAGTGATTAATAAATTTACATCACTAGAGACTGTCGAGGAATACCTGAGAGAAATAGACGAATCCTATGTAGTGGGGGGTTATGTAGTGGTTTCAGTGAAGGTGCGATGCCATAAGGCGATAGTGTAGGAAGAGAGACAGTATCAGTCAGTCTGACAGATTCTGACAAGAGGTCAGTCGCCTCTATCAGCGGACGGCGAGGTTGCGTTTACGTTCGGGCTATTATTCAATGGTCGCGGTCGGGTTCTATTCTGCTATAATAGTTTTAAGGTATTTGTACCTTCATCGCAAGTAAATAAATTGTATCCTGTCACATCCGCGCTTACTTTCGAACCACGATCCCTGATCCGAAAACCAGGAGTTATTCGGAACCATCACACTCTATATCCCAACATTCAAGAAAATGGTGCAAAACCGTTTCCAAAATAATTAAGATGAGCATACTTAAACTTAAGACTCAGTTTGTATATTTTGTATTGTAAAAAAAATATCAGCCTACAAGAAAAGGATTTTTCCAGATTAAATTATCTCAGAACACGCCGAACAGGTAAACGCTTCTGAGGATGCCAGGTGTCGGCATCCTGCAGGGAAGCGCGCCGGCACCAAGGCAGCGGAGCGTGTGGACTCCGGCCGATTGCTGATTTTTAATTGCATTAATTTTAGAAAAGTGCTTATCGCAAACAGGACGGATTATACTGTTATCTATCTATACTAGGTATTTGAGGTTACCAGTTAGTCTGGTCTATAGCCAATTATTCCTACCTCGCATGGCTAATTACTCAAAACAGCACACAGATGTATCACTTGTTGTTCGGGACAAACTTGGAGCTTGGAGTTTTAAGAACAGCGCGATAATAATACTAGGTATCATCTCAATTGGGTATAAGAGAGTGGCAGACTGAAGATGCCTCACAAAAAAAAAACGCTAGCGATAATGCAACAACTATAGATACTGGACCATTTTATAGTTGATAAGATTCATGAAATCAATGTTTGATGCCCTTTGCAAACATGATAACCGCTTATTACTTTTGTGTTTGACATTTTTGTTCTATAACGAAATATTTAGTATCACTAAGGTAAATAGTATTTTTTTAAATCAGGAAATATTTAATGGGAGAGTGGGTGTAAGTTTTTCGTTTACCCTTCGATACACTTGGTTTTGAATCAATAAACATAGATTATGATAACAATTCATCATCAGAAAGTTGACTACTGAACTACATCAATTTTAAAAGAATTTTGCACTTCACCTACAAATTCATAGCAGAACCCGCAAAGAAAAAGCTGTGTCATCACCCTTATATTAAATGAGAATCAAAAACATTAAAAGTCTGGATATAAAATAATTCAGCATTCACTAAGGAATAGTTAGTGCCTGACATTAGCATCTACTTGAAGACTGCATTCTCTTTATCCTATTACAAGCCAAATTTTATGACCAGCCATAATTCTGTGCCACATGGAAGCGTTCCAATATTTCTGTTAAATGTGAATATTATATCTAAGTATGGCTATAGGATCAATACTAATGGTACGGTTACCACGTAGATTTAATATAATAATATCTGAAAAACTAAAATACCTTAAATTTGAACTTGTTCAGTAATCTCTTCAAATATTTTAAATACCATACATTACTTCCCGATTAGGCAACCACACATGCTACGTGAAAATGAAGTAATGCTCCTTTCGGTAGCATCCCTAATTTGTCCAGCTTCATTATTGTCATTAGCTTAGCGAGGTCAACTATTTGATGCTTATAATTATATTCTCGATTTTATAGTATTATACATATTTTGAGGTCTTCTGCATATAGTAAAGAGCAGCTGGTAGAGATGACTTCGGTTATATCGTTTATGAACAGGTCCCAAGTGGGCAGCCCCCGAGGACACAGAAATAGGATTTGACGTGCAACCTGAATATTTTACAGCCCGTGTTATTCCAATAAAAATAGCTTGTTATCTAGGAGTAGACTCAGTCGGATAATCCCTAAGCTATTAATCTTTGAGAGTAAATCATTATTTACCTCATCCATAAGTCCATATAGACAGTGCCTACCAGGGGCGGGTTTAAGACTTCCCACATGGACGCGCTACACTTTTCAGGAGAGCAAAAAAAGCTCTCAAACCAACTTTTGGTATTTATATAAATATTCTATGTTTCCATTACACTTTCCATTTTCCATTAGAGGTTTAGGGGGGGCGGACCAGTGCTGCCGCGCTCTGAAGAGAAAAAAAGTTCCCAAAGCTCTGTATCCGTAGTAGAAAGCTTTTACCTTTTGGTATTTATATAAATGTAATATGCTTCCGTAGAGCTCTAGGGGGGAAGGCATACGCCCCCTCCCCCCGTCCACCTCTAAGTCCGCCACTGGTGTCTACTTATCGTCTGTTATTAAATTTATTATGCATGTAATTCACGAAGACAACCAAATTTGTTGTTATAGACCTGCTAATATATAATACATGTTGCTGAGCGTTTATTACTTTATTGACATCCCATGACAGTATTTTGGGTACAAGCAGGGAATCCAGCAGCTTTGGTATCTCTGACTGCTTACAAACAGCTCAATAATTAGTGACATCATTTTTAGATCTTGACTTGCTTCCAAAGTTAGGGTAATATTTCTATTTTCAGTTATGTGTTGAAGATATGTAGAGTCAGACTGGCTAACGTAAAAATGCATTTAGTGAAAGAAAAAAATATAAACAGTTTTTAATAATAAACCGTTAAACAGCGAACAATCTTATTTGTATTTGTAGATACCATTAGAGTTTAGTTAATTCTGACTTACTTTAAACACATTGATGAGACTGGATATAATCCATTATTACTATGCCCCTGGATTATCTATTTATCATTTCATATCGACATCATGGTTTCTGAGCATACAGGGTGTTCATTTGAAAACTTCCCATTACCGATTTATCAAAAACCACTGATTTAAAGAACAAATTCCGAGACATATCAAAAGATTTGTCAAGGGGTACGACTTTTTAACCAAAAACAACTTTCCCCCCTTGTACCCTCTACCCCTCAGGGTCATCCCCCCCCCCCCGTAATTTTAAATGACAAGGGATATGGAGTAATAGCTTGCTTCAAAGGTATGTAGAGGTCCTTTATTTTGACGTCTGATTTTTTTTAATCGGTGAATTCTTTTTCGAGAAAATTACAAAAACCTTTTCCTTTCATTCGATACCCATACTGCATAAAAAATAACTATTCCACCATGTTGGATGTTCCGCCATATTGGATATAGAATGAAGTCACATTATTTTTCGAGTTAGTTTCAACAAGCCCTTTCATCTGATACCCATATTGTAGAAATGCATCAAAAAATAGTTATTCCGCCATCTCGGGTGGTCCGCTATATTGGACATAAAATGACGTCATACAGCTTACCGTTTATTGTCATCCAAACTAAACGTGTGTACAAAATTTCTGCTCAAACGGTTGAGGATATCTGCTGCAAAACTGATGAGTACCAGGACCAGACCCGAACAAACATACACACACAGACACATTGCAAATTAAATAGAAGCTTTGATAAAAAAATAAAAGATGCAAGATAAAACAAAAGTTGAAACACTTATAAATATGTACAACAAGTGAGCATCATTAGAATTGTTAAATAAATGCCCACAGAATGCTTGGAACGTTTTGGAAAAGGAAATTGATTTCTGCTTCGCAAAAATTTAGATTTATCTGGATCTTGAAAAAATTTTATATTTCCTATTTTCAGCTGGTATGATTTATGGATGTGGTACTGTGTTTTTTTGGATTCTCAGTAAATGTCACATCATTACGGCATTATTTCTTTGATGCATCTGAAATTACAGGAATAAGGTTATAGAGGGAACTTTAGTGGTTATAAAGAAATGAATCAAAACATTATTGTATTGAAAATTACATCTTTAAACAAGAACGAGATTCATTTATGCGGTACAAGATTAACCTGTTCTGAAAAACGACCAGTTCATCATTAAACAGCCGAAGATATTAGGGTAAAGGCGCTGATTCGGTTATTACCTGCTCAGTAATACATTTTCTACATGATGTTACCTATAGAAAAGAGGGTCGCAATTAGAACTTAGATTTTTTACTTCCCTCACCGATAGGTGAGGGGAGTACCGTGATCGCGAACATTTTCGATTTTGAGATAATATGGTTTTTGGGAGTTTTGTTATGTAATCTCAGTAACCGCTGCATTGATTGTAATGAAATTTGTTTAGCGATATGCTGTGGAGTCGTAGTAGGTAATGTTTTAGGCGTTTTAGTAGTTTTTGATCATGTTATACTGTTTTTTGGGCGGGGGTGAAATTGGTGAGGTTGAGTGGTGAAGGAGCTGCACAACTGAAATTTTGTTGTATTCATAGTAGGCTGTCAATTGACCTGTGAAAGAAAGACCTAGAAGCATAATATATTTTTTAGGTCCATATAAACATTGCCTTGTCTATTGCAGCAACCAAGCGAAATTTTCTGATGTATACATACGAATATTGCTTTAAATCGTTTCACATTATATAACCTGGAATTGATTTTAATGAGAGTCCCTGATCGTTTCTTTTTGTCCAGTTGAAGTTTTCAAGATTGAAACTGTGCCGTCCTAGTTTCTACGGAGAGAGACGCAAGAAACTACGGGAGCTTTTGTGTTGGATGTTCTTTTGCAGGTGGGAGGGCGATGATCTGGTTGTAAGGAGATCTCAGACTATAGCTTAATGCCATGGAAAAATAATAAAATGGTATCACCATTATGCGTGGGAAGTACAGAGTCAACCAACTTGATTTAATTTTTTTTGAGGTTATCATAAGACCACTTTGCTGGAAGAAAAACGAAATAGTCCGAGTAGAATTTTTTTTCAAACACCTTCTATATTGATATACATATTCGTCTTAGCTTACTCTAAATTTGATTTAACCTCCCTGAAAAAAGTACAAAGAGGCGCTAGTGAACGGTACCATATACGGCGAACTAACTTCGTATGACCGGAATCTGGAGTGTTTCTCTCTGCTTTTGTCCGAGTAATACTCCACGTGCAGAATAAATAGAATTCTAGCAAGGCCTTCGAGCCAGGTAAGCCTCTCTGAATTGTTATATTTTGCCTCAGCGCACATGGTTTTATGTATTGGACAGTGAAGCGCAATGAATCAAAGAGACCACCGTATGATAGGCGTATTTATTGATATAGAAAATATCACCTAAGTATGAACTGCAAAGATACGATGTAGCATCGAAATGCTGCAAAAATTTGATTTTTAGGGAAGTTAATAGTTTTTTGAGTTATAACCAACTATACGAAATATACTATACTTGCAAGTAAAATCCAAACATCTAGAAAAAAATTGAGTTAAGTTGATTGACTCAGTACTTCCCACACATAACGGTGATATCATTTTATTATTTTCCCATTGCATGAAGCTATAGTCTGAAATCCCCTTGCAACCAAATTATCGCCCGCCTGCCCTCTAAAAAAGATATACCACCAAAACTTTAGTAAATGGTTTATTGCATCTCTCTCCGTAGGATAGAGATGCAAGAGTTTTTATTCTAAGGCCTAGGGTTACACAATACAAAAAGATGTAAAGCAATAGTCGTACGTAACATACATCAGAAAAAAATCGAAGTCGCTTGGATTTTGTAGTAGACAAGGTAGTGTTCGAATGGACCTAAAAAAGGGTATTTCTCTCACTTTGATAGGTCAATGGACAGTCTATTATGAATACAACAAATTTTTAAGTTGTACAACCCCCACCCTCCAACCACCGCAATTTTACCCCCACTCAAAAAAAAGTAGAAAGTGACCAGGAACCCCTAAAGGCCTAAAAACGAAGTTTTAGCTGTTTTTATATTTTTAGTTTTTCTTATAATTGCTGCAGCGCCACTGACACGATTTCTAAAAATCATAAACGTTTTTCCTGATCGGCATGGTAGTAATACTGTGTAAAAATTTAATCGAAATCAATGTAATAGTTTCCATGTTACACGATACAGAACGATCAGAAGCAATACACGTATGTATAAAAAAATATATAAGAAAGTCCCTTCGTTTCTGTAATAGGTAAGGCAATGTTCGGATGGGCCTATAAAAGCGTTGTACGACGCTAGGTCTTTCTTTCATTCCCAAGTCGGTGGACAGCCTATTATTAATACAACAAATTTTTCAGTTTTACAACCCACCACCCTCCAACCACTCCAATTTCACCCCCACCAAAAAAACACCTAAAAACGAAGTTTGAGGGATATTTGAAATTTTTTGTTTTTTCTAAATACTCCGCCGCCAATGTACCGATTTTTAAATTTATGCAGCGGTTACTGAGATTACGAGGCTAGAAAAACGCGTACAGACAGACAGACCGACAGACAGAGACAGACAGACAGACCGACGGCGACGGAAAGGAGTGACGTGGATTTTCGTATGTACGAGTAGACATCATAAAACGCCCAAAAAGCCTATTAACTCGAAATCGAAAATTTTCGCGATCACAATACTCCCCTCACCTATCGGTGTGGGAAGTGAAAGGGATATTTGCATTAAAAATATGTGCACAGTTTGGCAATCAGTACTCCAATACTGGTTGTGAATTCAGACGCTATTTGCCTACATAGTACCTCCAAAAAACTCTATATGTGTAAAAACAAAGCATGGCTTTTTATCGACCCACGAACTATTATATCTATTGCAAATATGGCGAGAGACTAGTTGGTTGTGTAGAGATGCCCCTTAGAAGATGGCAGCCCCTGTCTACGCAGCTTGAATGGGACCGGACTGTCGGCCAACGAGAACGAGGTGCTTCTCTCAGAGCAGTTGCTGTAACCATGGGGCGTAGCGTGGCTACAGTTGTAGCAGCATGGCGCGCATGAATCGAAGAAGGGCGAATGCAGCGAGGTAGAGGTTATGGAGCACGTAGGAGAACTACATATCGGCAATATCGTCATCTATGGCTGCTGGCCCTTCGAGATAGAATGCGATCCACTTGTGCTGCTGCTGACGTTTGGTATGCAGCTTTATGAAGGCCACTGCGAATCCCCATGTTGTATCACAGCCAGCGTGAAATGGGCTTCAGGTCATATCGTCTGCATCTAGTGCTTTCGCTCACTACAAATCATCAGTAATGGTTAGATTGGTGCTAAGAACGCCGACAATGGCATGCTGAGTGGCATCAGACTTCGACGAGTAGAGGTTTTGTCTAGGGGCACACGATAGACGACGCCGCCGACGAGGTGAATGACGTGATTTCCAGTCTGTTGTTAAGCTCCATGTCACCGTCCCATTGGTTTGATGGTTTTTTGTGTCACTGAGTGTCACTGCAATTAACATCAAGTCACCTTTACTTATGATTCGTGGTTCAATGACGGAATGACGCCCCAACGTTATATTAATGAGGTTTTAGCCCACGTTCACATCGGACGCGCCTCGCTAATAGCATCGTGCTTTACTTTAACACCCAGCAAAGCGCCAGGCTATTGAACCGTTCACATCAGACGCGTTTTGCTGCTCGCTCAGTCCGCGCCTCATCAAAGCACCGTCATAACTTGTCCGCAAAATGTTGCTATTGGAAAATTCGATTCAGTTTGCAAGAATTAGGAAAAGGCGTGGAAAACGTGTGAATGCATGGAATCAATATGTTCACCGAGACTCCCGAACCTACCCGCAAAAATTTTACTAATATTTAAGAATTTCAAAAGAATCATTCGACCTGCTCCTTCACCAACTAGAACGCTACTTAACAGGTTCTGGGACCAACACTTGAGACGGTATTTCAGCATAGCAGCGAATAATGATAACATTGAGGTAAATAAAAGATATTACATAATTTTGAAAGTAAAAATCTGATTATTCCCACCACAGCTAACCAATTTGACCAATGAAATCTTTCGAACAAGTAAAGGCAAGCATCCAAGAACCGACACTGCGCCTTGCCTGGCGCTTCGCAAGGCATAGCGCTACGCATACTGGTAATTGCTATGCGCCCGATGTAAACGGCTGCATCCAAAGTGTATTGGTTTGTTTCTCTTTGCTTTAGGCTAAGCTGTAAGCAGAGAGCGATGCTCCAAGCGAGGCGCGTCCGATGTGAACGCGGACTTAGAGCCAGTTATCGGGTCATTTGTCTAAGACTTTGAAGAGGGTTCGTTCCAGCAAGATAATGCACGTTCTCATATTGCAAGGGTATCGATGAGGTTTCCACAGAGCACTCTCCTGGACTCCACGATCACCCGACGTATCACCAGTTAAAGAAGTGTGGGATTGGATGGGCCGCTGCATTTGTGATTTACACAATCCTTCGACAACGCTGCACTAACTGGTACACATTGTAATTGAAGCTAAGAGTCTGTACCTCTGGAGTTTACTAACAGCAGCTTATAAAAGTGCCACGTAGGCTAGAGTAGTGAATTCGTCAACAAGGAAGGCCCACTCATTATTGACCTGTTGTAATTTTTTTATAAACTAATTATGATAAATGGGTTCGTTTATTATTGTTTTTCGTGCTGCCGCATTTCATGCACCGCATCCCTTTCTTTGTGTTCGGATTTACTTGCAAATATAGTAGTTCTGTGCAATAGAGTGAGTCATCGAAGAGAATTCGGTGGAAGAAATAAGGACGTTGCGATAACTCTCAATGATTCTATCCTATTTCTCCTTCCTCTTTTTTATTTTATATAGGCTAAGTCCTAAGTTGAAGCTTTTTTTAAAATGTGTATAGAAGTATTTAAAATAAACAGCATTTTAAAATAACATTTTTCAGAATAAGTGAGATACAGTATAAAAAAAGTTTATCTGGGCTTGTGAATCAAGACCTATGTGGTCTGCTTACGTTCAGTTTTTTGCTCGAATTTTTGTGAAGTCAATTGTGCATTCTACCTGTCAGATAGTGCAGTAGTCACCTTTAGGTTATCGTTGTGGTAAATCCTAAAAGTGGCTCATTCTTATGAAACAAATTTTAAAATTTACCAATTCAAAATTAACTATGATAAACTGAAAAGGACTATTGCACTAATTGACAGGTACAATGCCTGATCGATAAAACATAAATCCGAGCGGAAAATTAAACATAAACAAAGTAGTTGCGTCTTGATGCAAAAGCCCAAATTTACTTTTTTTATTCTGTATCTCGCTTATTCTTCATTTTTTGGAAAAAAGTTATTGGAAAAAGTCGTTATGTTGTTGACTTCTACACACATTTAAAAAAAAATCAACTTACGACTCACCCTGTATATAAAGGAAACGGCAAATAATTAATATTCGCTTATTATCCTATTTATCTACTTCATAAAACTAATAACTACAACAGGAAATAGCAGACTTTATTCCCCAGCTTAAAGACGGTCCAGTATCGAAATTGGATAATCGCAGCATACGATATTTAATGTTCCTGTTATACTTATGTTTTCTATCTCTTTTTAGACTCGACATGATAATGACGATCGCAACCTGAGGGAACCTCCCGCTCCCCTTCCTCATGCCGCGCTGGTCAATTTACGATGACCGCACAGTACCAGATTTGACGTACTGTACATGCGCTGTTATATCCTGTATGCCGGCACTTCATTTGGCGTAGCGTTTTTGTGCAGCCGCATAGTTGTATTTGCTGACAAGTTCCATATATTCGCGCAAACATCACAAATATGCCTTCCCTCATTGTCGGTCGGCATAAATATCTTTTATGTCTCATTAAAAACCGACAGGTGGACGGAAACGCGTATTTGCCTATTTGCATTAATTGTCTTATTTGCAAATAACCCAAATAATAGGTTCTTTACACCTCATCGTTCTTTGACAAATCAAGCATATCTAGACACGAAGACGCTACGCCAAGTGTAGTGCTGGCGTAAAAGCGTGAAGAACGGCCTCCCTTGTTTTTAAGATAACGGAGAGAATAAAAACCATTTGGGTTAGGTTTCATTGACGTTAATCATTTGCAAACATAAACAAGAAAGATCATTCGCCTTTTATAACTAGCATTAAACAAATTTAGTAACACATTTATTTTTTTTCAGTGACCACTATCACCCAAATATGTTCTGCTAACTGCCAACACGGCTAAGCAGTAGCGAGGTAAGTTGTTGATTGTGCATTTAATTCAGGTTTTTCAGGAGTTGAAGCCTAGTTTTAAAAGATAAGTCTGACGAATATCATCCTTTAACAACACATAGTATATTTTTGCCATTTTTATGGTCAAAAATAACATCTGTCAAAGCAAAATTGGGAGGGCTTTTTTAATGAAAATGGTGGTAGCTAGAAATTCGAGAAACTTTGTTTTTTATCTCAAACTGATACAGGGTTATTCACGTTATTCGACACGGAGCATTATGGCTAAAGTATTTGATAAAAAGGAAAATAATGATTTCGGATGGATAGAGACTCATGAAGGCTACATTTTTAAAACATTTTCACGTTATACAGGGTGTCCTAAAAATATGAAATGTATCAAAGCTGTTTTTTTCAAATGGAACACCCCGTATATTATTATATATTCAAATTCCTTGGCGAATTCTAGTGAGACTTTATTTATCATACATCGGCCTTAAAACGAACCGTTTAGTTGTAAATCACCATTTTCGGTATAAGTAGATATCAGGAAAAAATTGAATATCGCAGAGATTATAAAATTTGGAAGGCTGTGACTTTGCCGTATCACTAAGCATGAAATGCACCAGCTTTGATGAGACTGTCAAATTTAAATCACGTTTATGCTTGGAGAAATCGGTCGATTAATTAAGGAAACTTCGATCAGGGATAACTTGACTTTTTCAAATGGGAATGCCTAATTCTTTTTATACGGTTAAACATAGAATTTGATAACCTTTCTAATGATATCAGGTTGCGAATATCTATCTCTGGTAGTTTTCATTTAATTTTAAATTTCCAGCAAACCGGCGTTTTCAGTTTTCCTACCTATAAGCAACGTAGCAGGCCATGAAATATAAACAAAAAACTGAAGAAAAGAAGAAGAAGAAAACAACTAACTTAGCAGAAAAATACACACGAACTAGACTAAAGGGACAAGATTATAAAAATTACTCATAACAAATAAAGTCTAACCAGAAACAACGGCGGTAACATCTTTAAAGTCAAACAGAAGCTGGAGTATGGCAGTAGTAGATATTTTTTACAGTTTACTGGCTACCGCAATTTACTAGAGGTTAAAAATTTCGAAGACAATTAAAAACCCTAGGTTGCTTCGTTTATATATTGGAACACAGTCTCCATCAGAAAACCTTAAAATATTGGCAGAGTATATTGTAAATGTTCATACTCTAGTTTGGCTTAAAATCAAGTGGAATTCGTCTTGCCAGAACGGCTCTTAAAACCTTTCTTAGCTAATTAAACGGTCTCGTTATTCAAGTTCGAACTTTAAAAACATTACAGATCCTGTAATCCAGAGAAATGGGTACTTTGTTAATTCGAAAAATATTATTTTAACGATGTTATGTGACGACCGAAAACATATTAGAGAGCTTGCGTTGAGAAGGATTTTAAAAGCTAGGAAAAATCCACTTAGGACAATTAGACAGTTCCAAATACCAAAATTAAATTTTGAAGTCAAAGACGACATAGATTTAATATCTTGGCAAAACTATAATTTAACAGAGCCACCACCAACTTTTGAATACTCAACAGATGAACTGAAAGGTATGGTAAATTCTGGATTTGTGAAAGAAGATGGAACTGTTATGGAGTTTCAAAAGTTTCCCTGTCATACGCAGGCTGTTGAGAGGTGCGTTAAGCTAGTAATGGAGGCGTGTTCAGCAGTTTGTGGTCAGGTATCCAGAGATAGATTCATTCGCGCCAGATTGGAGTCACGGAAAATTGTGCCAAAATTTGGTACCAAAGCACAATATGCAACTAAAAAGTAAATTTTCCGAAGGGTGGGTAGGGACGGGTGGAGCTCGATATGCAAGTACCTCCTCCCGGTGAGCTCTGGGATATTGTGTTTTTTTTAAATAGCACTTTACCTATTTGAAAAACATAATATGCGATCAGTTGCATTGAACTCAAACTACAACCAAATTATATTTTCTTGAATTTCAGACAGTGCGGGGCAGTGGAAGTTTTTAAGCGATTTCGTCCATTTTTCGCTGCATAATAGAGAATTCCGAAAGGCAACTTTTCCGCCCTATTACAATACGATATTCATAATACATTTTTTTTTTTCATTTTCGTTCCACCCTAAATGAGCAGGGGGTGGGGCAAAGGGGCAGCCACCCCAGGCGGCCGTTTTCGAGGGGCGGCCAAATTAGTCTGGCTGTAGGGCCCATCCACGGAAAAAAAGAACCCAGTTTTCATATGAGCTCAGCTAGAGCTGAGCCTATTGAGAATCAGAAATAGAAGTTTAAGGTTGACATTTTTTTTACTGTCTTAGACCAGATAAAAGCTCATTGGAGGAGAGATTTGAATAAATGACTAACCATTCTGAATCCTTTTTACTCCTCTACAACATATCAAAGCTGTCTTCTGTTACGAGGTAGGAGATTACCAAGAATTGTGTGAACGACAATGTGATGGTGATAACAGCGACATAAATGGCATTGAGCTGATGATGAACTCCTCCCATCTCATTTGGTGGAGAAAATCTAAACTGCCTCTTGACAACACTCGACTTTTTGACAAAATGAGTTAGAGGGGACTTTTCCGAACATATCGATATCCCTACGAATCGTTTTCACATTGCTGGTGTCGATCGCACCCGGAGAAAGGTCTTTTTCAAAATTAAAATAATTAATATAGGACTATGAGCGTTATAGTACGGAGCAAGAAGCAAGACCGGTTAAATTCCCTTGGTTGATGGAGTTGGCCGTTACTTGATGGAGATCCGTACAAATACACAAAGAATTTCCCATAATAGTTATCCCATAAATAACAGTACTGTAAGTTTAGTATCATTGTTTTATAAAGACACAGTATGTCGAAATGATCGTCACAAGTTTTAAATAAAAGTGGTGATTATTCGTCGGAAATACTTTGTGTATTAAATTTCCTTGCTTTAATATCCATAGAGCACGAGATCGCAGAAAGCTTAGACTATGACGAAATAATAAATTATTTGCAGAAAAAGAGTCAAGAAAGTTTTTTAAACTTTGAAAGCCTTTTTTGTCTAACTTTTATATTCGGGTTTTGTGAATATCTATAGTTTATAGTAACATAAGTTTCTCATAGTGTTATTGCGTGTTGACGTTATTTTGTTGCATATTATATATTACAGAACAAAGGAATGACACACCAGAAAAAAAAGTAATGTGTGAGACAGGGAGAGATTAGAAGATAAAATTTTATCAAGTAATTATTTCGAGAATAACGCATACAAAGAAATAATTTTAATTGAAAAAAATATACAAAGTGTTCCATTTTTTTCGTTCTCCAGATATACAGGGTTTTCCTCTTTTGTTCTACAGCATTTATTCCTAGAAAAAAATAAAACAGTAAAATATGGTTGATAAACTATAGGTAAAGACAGATTTGTAAAATAAAATGTTTCATGTTAATTTTTTAGTGTATTAGGGCGGCATCTTTCGATTATGTCCCAGGCGGTCAAACTCCTAGCGCCCGGCCTGACATGAGGCAGCAATGTTACACGTGCTCGCGGTGAAGGACGTCTCTTTATTTTAAGTATTTCACATTTAGAATTTTCCACAAAACAAACACACCAGAAGAAAACAATTTTTAAATATTCTATTGATACTTTGCATGAAAGGTAATTTAATTGCTTATTCAACACAGTTTTTGTGGTTAGCTCACAGAAATAATAAAACACGCCTGTATTTTACCCAGTGAGGTTTTGTTTAATAAAACAGCAAAGCAAATATGCTCAACAGCATTTTTTGTTGTCCTAATAACCTTATCGGTAATTAACTATATTTTAACGCGGAAATGGTGCGTGTTAGACCGTTAGAAGGGAAAACGAATCAATTTTTACTTACGTCAGCGCTGGGCGTAATTTGCATTAATCTGAGAAGGTTTTTAATGAGACATTTGCCGATAGTCCTTTAATTCAGAGAAGGAAGGAGCTGCGAGAAAACCCGTACAGGAAGACTAGCAAGTACAAATTATAACTTCTGTCGTTTTAACAGTTCACCCGTTTTGAAAATTAATCCTATTTATTTTAGGCCATCATCTCAGCCATCATCTTCTTGACAACTGTTTACTGGTTTACTAACGGCAGCATAGCATGACTGTCAGTTTTTCATCTAATCATAATAATTAGAAAATCATGAATTATTCAAAGAGGCAAAACATCTTTTCAGAGGCATAAGCCTTTTCCCAAGAAAACATTTCCAGCATCATAACCTTTTCCTGAGAACATAACTTCGTAGCTAGCACAAGCTTCTCCAAGGAACAGCTTTCCTGAGTCAGTATGACTCTTTTCCGAGAACGTCCTTCCGGAACCAGGATCACTCTATCCGGGGCCACAGCTCTCTTTTCCAGCCACATATCACAGTGTTTGAGTAGACATGGCACTTTTTCCTGAGCCATTACTCACTTGCCTCACAAGGAAGTTTTCCCATTTTCATTTTCCTCCTACCTTTTTAAAAAAGCTTTTATTTGAATGTTCTAGAAAGAAAATGAAATGTTCCTTAAAAATGTTAACTATCAACTTATAGCCTCATTATACACAATTTATGTGATCATAAGAGCTTGTCGCGCTATTTACTTGTGTAAATGAACTAGTACCTATTTAATTGACTAACTTGGTCTGCTAAGCTTAATCCTATTAAAATTTCAGTTTAACTAAATACTTATAGGTACTTACGTAAACCTCGCGATAAGCTTTTATGATCATATAAATTGTGTATAATGAGGCTATAAGTTGATGGTTAACATTTTAAAGGAACAATTTATCTTCTTCTTTTTAGGACATTCAAACAAAAACTTTTTTTCAAAGTTTTTTCGTTTTAATTTATTAAGTTTCTAAATCTCAATGGACTCTCTGTTCAATCTGGCGTAATAAGAGAAGGACGTAGCCAGAGCCTGTGCCTCATCAAACCTTATCTTGTGGTCACCATTTCCTAGAGTGTATGCTTAGCTAAGGTGACGCCAGCCTAAGAACTAAAGGTTCATCTTCTTCGTCACAAGTAATGTTAAATAGTGCATGTATTTAGAAAGTGTAGCAATATTGAAGAATCATATTGTTAACTAGCTCAAACTACTGCAAAATTCGGCCAACCAACTAACTCAGGTAATTGTGGTGATAAATCAGGAACAGAAACCATTATTTTGAAAAATTCTTGTACTCGTTGTATTAGCTTAGCAGATTCATCATGTTTGACAAGAAATATAGATTCGCTTATTGACAAAAAAAAAGAAACAGAAAGCAACTAATAACAGGCTTATACACAAGTCAAACTGAAAAGTAATATACAGCAAGAAGCAAGACAATGCATTATATGCTTAAATTAAATAGTTTTTTCACTAGTGACTAAAATTGTTTACTTTGTCATTGATCAATGTTATATCGAGTATGTCACGCGTATAATCATTAGTAGGGAAACCGAAACAATTTTTATTTATTACGAAGTAGGGCGTATTTTGCAAGAATCTGAGAGGCGTTCTAAGAATCTTTCAAGTATCTGGTTTCAAAAACTAGAAAATACGCCTGTACGTATACAATAAATACACAGAACTAAAGAGTGGTCTTATGTTAATTAACAAGATGTTTTCCAAAGTACAAAATAGTATACGCGGTTTAGTAGAGGTTCGATGCTTTCCTTTAGTAAGTCCTACCACCAGGACACTCTATGCTGTTTCAATTGTCTGCCATTTGGATATAAGGCCAGAAAATCTACAGGAACAAATAGGAGAGATAACTCGGAACTACGGAGAAGCAACACATTAACATCAAAGCTGCAATAAGGTCCCCTTCTGCAGTGTGTGCAGAGAAGCTGGCCATATGGAAAACCAAATAAGGTGCCCTAATTTCAAGAAACCTGGAACTGGAAAACATTATATCAGAGGAAGGGTATGTCTGTCTATTTATTAAGAGTTGCAGATTATATTGCTGCTATATTTCCCCCAACACCTCTATGGAACAGTTCCAGAATAAAGTAGACTCAGTTATAGGCAACGGTATTCTCAAGACAGGAGGGCCGATTATTTTGGGTGGTCTAAACGCTAAATCGTCTCTGTGGGACCCCGATAACCGATAGAAGAGAAGACTATCTTGTGGAGTGGATGGCTGCATTAGACTTGGTGGTACATAGCACGGGTAATGAGCCTACTTTCGTCAGGGGTACCTGCGAATCATTTATTGATGTCACTATGTTTACCGCAAGAATTGCCAAAAAAATCCAAAACCGGCAGGTGCCTGAGACTGAATCGCTAAGTGACCATCGGTTTATATTTTTTGAAGTCGTCGGCGTTACGATGGGGAAGAAATATGTCGAAAAGCTTATAATCAAAAATGATACGGGGACTTTCAGGGAGTTATTGAACTGGAACCTACACCAGACCATGTTCGCATCCTAAAGGAAGGATTTATGGACTCGCAGATTCGTACATAGAAAACGTTTAAGTGACTTTTCTGGTGGAATGATGAGATAAACGTCCAAAGAACTATATGCAACAAAAATAGGAGACAGCTAGTTAGAAGAAATAGGAAGAACAGGGACGACACAGTTAACCAGCAGCTCAGAAGGGAGTACTGGGATAGCAGGAAGCGTCTAGCTAACCTAATAGTGCAGTCCAAAAAACAGCACTGGAACAACTTTGTTCAGACCTCAACGACGACGTATGGGGAGACGGCTACAGGATCGTGATGAACCGCTTGACAAATCAGACCCCTCTTCCTATGTCAACGGATAGAAAACTGCAGGTAACCCAAAAATTACTTTCCCATCGAGAAGATTACGTCAGATGGCCAGATACTACTTTGGAGTGTGAATTTGATGAGCTACAAAATGCAGCTGGGAATATGAAAAGCGGCATGGCACCTGGAGTAGATGGAATCGCACCTGAAGCGATAAAAGAAGCAGTAAAGGTACATAGTACCGAAGTGGATACTATACATACTGAATGAGCTCTTACGGGCTTAAAAGATGCCAGACCAGTGGAAAGTAGTCAGACTAGGTCTACTACTAAAACCAGCAAGAGCTATGGATGACGCCGCAGCGTATAGGCCAACTTGCTTGCTTAACACCATAAGCAAATTGTATGAAGCAATGCTGAAGCAACGTCTAGAGATAGAGCTTGACGAAAAGGGAGCCTTGTCTTGTCACCAACATAGATTCAGGAAGGGAAGATCCACCCTCCATGTCATCGAGGAAGTAATCCGGGTAGAGGAAGGGACCTGAGACAAATGGTGCATTTTAGGCACACTCGACATTAAAAATGCCTTTAACAGCAGGCTGGAATTTCGTATTGAAACAGCTAAAGAAAATGCAAATCTCTCGGTATCTCGTAAACATCGGAAGTTTATACTTTCCAAATTGAAGGATACGCATCCACAACGAAGAAAAGGCGGTGACGGCAGGAGGCCCGCAAGGCTCAGTATTGGGACCGATACTTTGTATAATGGGTACGCATTGAATTGCTTTCGCAGACGACCTAGCACTGGTTATCAACGCATCGATCGGTGGTTACAGAAACACGGCCTAGAGCTGGCCCCTCAAAACTCCGAAGCCGTGATCCTGGAAGGTCCTAGACAAAGAGAAGAAAGAGCTGTCACCATACGAGGTACAACCATCTTAACAAAGGGTGCATAAAATACCTGGGAATCTGGATCGGCAGTCGGGGGTCATTCGGGACGCACATCGTAGAGCTAGTCAAAAAATCGAAAAATCGAGTAGCAGGACTTGCAAGATTAATACCCAATATTGGAGGTCCAAGCACTAATAAAAAGGAAATCTTGAGTGGAGTGATCAACTCCACCATATTATATGGTGCTCCCGATTGATGCAAAGCGCTAAAAATCAAAAGGTACAAGAGATTGTTGGAGAGAACCTAGAGGCATATCCTGTTAAGGGTTGCCAGTGCATACCGTACAACATCAACGGTCGCCCTGAGGGGATAACAGGAGTAACTCCAATAGATCTCCAAGTGGAAGAACGTCGTTATCTATATCAAACTGGCAGCGGGCATGAGGTAGCAACTAAACAACAAGTTAGAGAGAGGAATCTCAATGCATGACAGGAAAAATGGACAAGAAATAACGAGAAAGGACAACGGACCGAGCTCCTTATGCCGGATATCAAGCCTTGGGTTAGGTGTAAGCACTGGTCCATTGATTTCTTCGTCTCCCAGTTCCTGACGGGGCATGACGTATACAGAGCATACACGGCAGGGTTGGAGTAACAGATGCACTATGCCAATACTGTGGCATAGAGGATACTTCCGAGCATACTAATCTGAAGCTGAAACTTACAGGAAGGTGCCCAATGGAAATCCATCACCGATTTTACTAGGACCGTACTAAAGACCAAGTATCAGGAGAAACGAGACTAATAGAGCCGAACTTCTAATCTCGGCTTAGACAGGGGAAGAAAAAGTAGGGCTGCTTCAGAATGCTAGAATCAGACACACGAAGAGCAAAATGAATAGCCTTTCACTCTGATGATATACCGTGATAGACGGTACCAGAGTGAGGGGTATTTTGAATGACCCACTCTCTCCGGGCTGTGGCCCGGCGACGGTCATTGGAAAAAAAATCTCCAAAAGATCATCCTCATTTTAGTAGGAAGAGTACGCTAGACGTTTCAGTCCTGTCGTGGTCAAATATTCCGTGCAGGTTTTGGTTGACTTTGGACCCAGGTTCTTCATAGATCCAATTACTTGAGTCAGGCACTGTCCAGTATATCACCTAGCTGTGGCTGACTTCTGTGTATCCAGAAGGACACGTTTCACAATTCTACTTGATCTGGAAAATACAGCTATTATTTTCATTACAGATTGGGATTTTCTAACAGATGTATCCTCATCATCAAAGTATCAAATCTGGTTTTGAGAATTGGAGGGCACATAGTAATAGTACAGCCCTTATCAAGTCTCGCGTCGAAAAATTTCCCCTAACATGATCTTTCCATAGCAGCCACGGTACTCTGGTAATTAGGCTTTGCCTTCGCGGTCTGATCAGTCATAACAAAAATTGGCTCCATACATAAAGTTAGGATACTTTGCGTTCAGCTCCATTACTTTGAATTCATGTTTCTTCAGTTTCATCCCGTGTGCCCCGCTCATGTAAGTACGGTTTTCAGAAAAATATAGTAAAACACTTCTTAAAAGTGTTAATCTGCGGAAACAAGGGATTGAACAAATAAGGAGGGGCTTAAAATAGAGAAAGCAGATACAATTGCCAATATATTACCGGGAGTACTGTCGTTACCTGTCCAGTAGGGAGCAGTGTACGGATATATTTTAAGTTTAATGTAGATTGCTTAGAAACTCGTAGCTTTCAGCCACTTTACACAATTTGCTGAGAGAATTAATGCTTCGTTAATATGTATGAGGTATTAAACAAACAGCTTGTCTTCAATTAGATAGAAACTCGCTGCTGTTTTGATCTATGCGTGTGCAGATATTATATCGAAGACGATTTCCCTAAAGACTCTAAACTTTCAGTTGATGTAGTAGACACCACACGGAAAAAAGCAGACTTGAGTATTTTTAAACAATATTGTGTGGTGTGTGTGTGTGTGTGTATTGGCTTTATTTTCAGCATTTAGATTTTACATTGATTATTAAATGTTACATCATTGTACGGGATTAACCCAGGATTGACAAGTTCATATATTTGACAAATTTTTGATGAAAAGTGAATGATGTGAAAGATGAGTGGAAGTACAGGTGAATAAATGAAATGATGATGAATGCACGATTGAAGAAGAAGATGTATGAAAACGTGAGTGAATGGAGTAACGATGGTGATGATTCCTATGATCTTCTACAGTCTACAGACGTGGTGGCCTTGGCTCTTGCTGTCTTTTGGAAGGAGGCTTTCTTCTATCCACATTGTGGAGCTGAGGAATTGGAAGTCCTCCTAATCTGGTGCTTGGCAGTAATACGTGGAATTGTCCAGGTCGTCGGTATGGTACTGCGTCAGGCTGGGGTTCAAGTCCTTCCATTGGTTGAGACTGGAGCTTCTCAAGTGTAGCTCTATGTAGGTCGGACACTCTCTGATGGTATGGGTCTCGATCTAGCATTTCCCAAAGGGTTTTTGTAGGAAGCGACTGTGGTAGATTTGCGGCTATTTTATATAATTTCTTCAGCTGGACCTCGAGCTTTTTCATATTTGTCTTGCTTATCCGTGGTAGTAGAGGTACGGTTCCATAATCCAGAATAGGCAGAATACATGAATCTATCACTTTTAGCTTAGTTCCTATACTTGTCTTTGCGCGCCAACCAATAATTGGATTTAATAGATTAGTAACAGCTTTTACTTTTTTTATTGTGGCATCGACATGTGCATTTGCACTGAGACGCTTGTCTAAGTTTACCCCTAGATATTTCACGGACTTGGAGATGGAAATCTGAGTATTATTCAAAGGCAAATGACTCAGGTGCTTTCTACAAAATCCAAATATTGCACATTCCGTTTTATCTTCATTGCAGTGGAGACCCCATTTTCGATAGTATGCCACCAGCTTCTCAGCAGCCCAGCCTGCACGGATGATAGCTCTATCTGGGTTGCTGGATCTATTTAATATACACAGGTCATCTGCATACTGGCTCAGAAACGTTCCAAATACGTCTTGTACTGGTAGATCTGCCATGTATAGGTTCCAAAGCAAAGGCCCTAAAATTGATCCTTGAGGAACTCCAAAAGGAACTGGTGTCCATGCCCCTCTGTCATTATTCAACCTTCCCCTGATTTTACGTCCACGAAGATAATTTTCTATGATTTTGGTTAAGTTGACTGGAAAATTTAGTGCGTTCAGTTTATAAATAAGTCCACTGTGCTCTATACTATCGAATGCTTTCGTTAAGTCTGTGGTCAACAGTGCTACGTGCTCCCGATGTTCTAGTGCATCCGCAATATAATTAGTAGTCCTTAAAATTTGTGTGGCGGTACCCTTTCCAGGCATGAAACCATGCTGGCATGATGGAATTATGTCAACTGCATATGGTTGTATTCTTTCATAAATTATTCTTTCAAGAATTTTGCCCATAATATTGAGTAGTGTTATCGGCCTAAAAGATGTTGGAAGCGAAGGATTTTTTCCTCTTTTATGGACGAAGATACACTCACCTTTTTTCCACCTTTCTGGAAAGTAACCTGTGGAAAGGGTGTAGTTTATGATGTGGAGAAGCTGCACTTTTGATAAAGCCCCCATAAGTTTTATTGCTGTTAACTGGATCTGATCTGGCCCAGGAGCTTTATTCTTTCTAAATGACTTAATGGCGCGCATTAAATCATTCGGAGTGCAAGTTGGTAAAGCCTGGAAAGGACTTGTATTAAGTGTTAGCCGTAAAGTGTCATCTATATTTATATTTTGAACTAAAGCTGCTCCCACAAGCCTTTCGATATCGTCTTGAGCGTCTCTTGAATCTTGAAAGTTCGGTTCCTGTCCCTTTTCTTTTTTCAGTGCTTTTTGAATCTTCCAAAGTCTTCGGTGATGATCTGAGTTGTCTTCGAGTGCCTTCAACCACTTTTGTTCATTATGTTGCAAGATCTTGTCATTAATTAATTTTCTTAGTCGCCGATATTGTGTCGCCAAACCGGGAATATGATATCTGTGTTGTAATTGCCTCAATCGATTTCTTGAGGTAATGAGTGATCGGATGTCTTGTGGTAATTCCTCATTATTGACACCTGCCTCTACCCAAGGAGCGTTTTGATTGAGCGCTTCTGTGATGACATCTTCAAGATTTTCTATCACTCTTTCGCATTGCTCTTGGCTACTTATTTCATCTACTTCTCCTAAAAGAAAATCAGTTGTTTCCGCATAATCATCAGGGTTAAAGTTGTTGTAGTTTCGCCGCATCTGCTTAGTACGTTGTGGCATTCCCAACGTAAGATTAAGTAACCATGGTAGATGATCAGATTGTATATCCGGTAAAGTTTTTGTGTCATATTGATGCACCCGTTCAGTTTTTATCACTGCTAGGTCAAGCGAACCTTCACCAGCATGGTAGGGTCGAGATTGCTCTTGATGTGTTGCCAAATGTGCTCCTCTCTCCAATTGTTCATAGATAATCCTTCCTCTAGCATTTGTTGTTCGGTGGCCCAATATCGAATGTTTCGCATTAAAATCGCCAATGGTAATGGTATTGTCTTCACTCAAAACCTGTGTAAGTTGGTTATTAGCTACAGCAGTTTGCTGTGACAAAACATAGATGCCTACAATGTATACCTTCTCCCCATTCAAGAGATTCAATTGAATTCTACAGCCTTCCACATTTTTAACTGTTTCATTTTCAGATAAAAGAGCTTGTTTAGTCCAGTTCAGATCATTCTTTATATACATCCTTGTCCCTAACCTACGATGGATAACATTCTGTATAAAACGATAGTTCCTTATGTTACCTCTGTACCCGTCGGGAACATTCACTTCATTGATAACGATGATATCGGGATTTTCTGTGGCTGCCAATTGCCTTACTTCGGTAATTTTGCTGCGAAGTCCGTTTATATTTATATGTAAAATTTTTAATTTATCCATGACATTTGCAATCTATAACATATGTTACTATTTCTGTAGCCAATCTCCGAATTTCGCACATTGGCACATCATTTCTGCCAACATATGTCAAGAAGTGAAATACTTTGGCATCGAGTTCGTGATCTTCAATAGCACTTGCTTCTTGCTGTATGTAGTGTAAAAACTCTTTGCGTTCTTTCATTGAGCGTGTGAAAGCTGTTGATGATTGCTGTGATGACATCTCATTTTTGGGTGCTGACGATTTAACAATTGATGCATACGGTTTGGACGGGGTGACTGCGTTTCTGGCACTCCCACGAGCATCTTGATGGTGAGGTTGCGACCGGGTTGAATGTAGTGCTGGCCAGTTTTCTTGATTTGCTGCAAAGCTGAATTGTCTATTGGTTACCTGATGTTGTTGGTGACCGAGCCTATTTCCGTCTCGACGTTCAGTAGCCTTCTGGATCTCCCACTGGAAAAACTCACACTGAGCATTTCTTGCAGTATGCCCTGTATCTCCGCAGTTTGTGCAGACTAGTTTCTTCTGACCATTCAAAATTTTTTCCGTAGTCTCGCTGACAGTTGGCATTCCGCAGTGAGCTTGAACATGCCCAAAACCCCAACAATTTTTACATTGAGTCACAGTTTTCCTAGAAATTTTGTACCTTTCATTTCTGACTTTTTGAGATAATATTCTGTCAATAGAACGGATAACCTCCCATTCACAGTCATTATTGAAAATTAAAAGAATCGAATTCTCGCTTTTGTAAATTATTGCCCGCTCCGGTTTTATTTTGTAATTTTTCTCTATATCAGAAATTATTTCTTCTTCGGTAGACCCAGCTGTGTACAAATTTTTGAGCAATGTTCTCTTTTTCGGCTGAACTTGATCCTTACGCGCGTATGTATAATGTGCTACTTTTTCGTTTTTTAGAAACTCCACCATTGCAGCATGAGCCTGATTGGTAGGCGGCATAAGAATTGCTTTTTTTGATTCTTTGTTAATTTTTATTAGAAATTTGGTTTCACTGGCCAATTTTATAAGATACCTTTGCCCTTCATGAGTCGTGGTGAGGTTTTCGTCTATAACTACTATAGGTGGAGGCCGTTCCTTTTTGGGAGCAACCGTTTTTGTTAAAATACAATCTTGTTCCATAGAATTCTCAATTATTTTTTTTGTTTTAATAGGAATATCTCCAAGTTTTTGCTTTACCTGGCTCAAGTCTAGCAAACTGAAGCGATTGTTCAGCAACATGTTATCGTCCTCCTCGCCATTTTGAAGAGATTCCTGTGGTCTCAGCCTTGTACTTTCCCTACGTCGCTTCCTTGGTTCAGTAAATGACTCATCGCTGTCCACTTCTAGCTCATTTACCGCCGCAGCGGCCATTGCGGCTCGTTCCCACCAATGTAGACCCTCTCAGCGCAGACTGGGATGATTCTTATGCACTAACAATAAATATTTTGGTCCAATAAAGCACTTTTGTGTGAAGAACTCTACTAATGTACTGTAAACCCGACAGCTGTCAAGTTGACAATATTGTGTGGTATGATTGCTGGTAATTTTTCTACATATTGTAAGGTATTTCCAAAAGATTGTTAAATAAAGTTTCATTGGGTTAAGCAACATATTATTCCACCGAATTGCGTTGACTTGCTATGGATTCTTTCACAATCCGAGTATGTAGCTGTCCTACACAAACTATTCATTTTCTCTTTCCGCAATGATGCGACAGACGAGTTCACATAGTGTTGAGTATTTTTCCACAATGTGTTGTAAAAAAATCCACAAAACTTTTGTTGAAGAAGTCTGGACGAGTCCGTGTCTCTCTGGTTCTCGTTGGGTACTCATTTGTTTCGTGCCTGTGTGTGTGTGAATAACCGACGGCGACGTGTGAATTATATGATTTATACCTATATCTATGGAAGATACCAGATACCATTTATTTTAAGAAATGGAGGGTTTGAGTGCATTCCTGTTTTTCTGGATAAGTACCTACTAGTTTATTTATTTGTATCATTGAGTTACAGACAGGCAGTGATAGAAGTTTGTAATTAAATGATGAAGCAACGACTGACGTGTAGAAGCTATAGAAAAAATTTACGGGCGAAACTTTATATGTCGAAAATTAATAGATTAATCGACTTACCTTAAGGAAGATTAATCCTAATTTTCCGAGCTTGTCCGAAGATATAATTATACGTTGTAGTTTCCGTGAAATCTACTTGTCAGCACGATGTTCCTAAAAATAACAATAAACGAATAACCCCCTCTCTATTTCCTCCGCCTACCCTAGACGGTACTGCTACCGCTCCGAGGACCGACATTCCGTTGAAGTGCTATTGAGAAAAAAATCGCCTAACCAACGGGAGATACAGGGCGGGTGGGTAATTATATCTTCGGACAAGCTCGGAAAATTAGGATTAATCTTCCTTAAGGTAAGTCGATTAATCTATTAATTTTCCTTCGCTTGTCCTCGATATAATTATACGTTGTAGCGGTTCAGAGTAAAGAGGGCGATTTTTTTTTTTTTGAACAACATATATTAATTCAATATGTTAGTATATAGAATATCATCCGAGGTCAATATGGAACAATATATATCCTTTTTAATATAAATTTACAATGAAAACATCAATTCGTACATAATTATATGTACCAAATATAAGTCTATGAATGTAAATAACATACACACCCTACATATGTATTTCTGATACCAACAACATTAATTTCACAGCATTAATCACACAGCAACGAAACAAAAAAATATATATTATACACGTGTGTACAAATGTATAATACACACACATATAATAAACATACTAACAGTTGTCTCGGCAAAGTTATTAGGATCTTCCAAGGACCTATTATGAAATGCAAATACAAGTCATTAGAGTTTGATGAACAATTATGACAATGTTTGATGTATGTATTCCAGCTAAATCTCGTTTTTCTTTTTTTTTTTACCAATTTATACTGATCTGTGACCAAGCTGCATGGAATACTTCTTCATGAGTGAGCATGAGTTGTTTTTTTTTTGCGATATGGTACTCTTTTTCATGCAAAATTCTATAGTAGACGCGATATTCAATTCCGGTTTATTTTTAAAATAAGAAAATATTAGATAGATAGATTCGGTTGACATCTGCCCAGTCTAGATGTTTTTGATATGATTTTTTTTTTAATTTTATCAGATAATTTCTGTATGCTTTCAAACTCCATTAATGTTAATGTTTGAACCACCGACGATAAAGTTGACTTGAATTCTTCTAGCAGTATCAGAGCCACACGTATAGCATGTTTATGTGTTAGATTTTCAAATGATAAGCTGTGTGACGGATAACATTTGCCCTGTTAGAGATCTGGATTCCAGGTCTGCCATGTTTGGGTCTTGATGGATGTCTATAAAAAAACTCCTCTAAAGATTCTACATATTATCTTTTCTTCGCTAGAACTGATTAGAATTAGGAATTTAAAAACTGAGGAGTTTCACTCTCGGTGAAATTAACCTAGATATACTTCAAAGTTATAGGTATACTTGTTGTCTTGTTTGTAATTACAAAATTTCCAGTAGTTTCTGAAAACTAACTGAGTACTGTTTCGGGGGTCCCTCTATTAAAGAGGCTATCATCATCATTTCTATAACGTTTTCTGGTACCTGTCTGAAAATAGCGCTGTACAATCTCCCTGCCAGTAGGAAAAATCTGCTTGTACAGAGGATCACTCTGTTAAAAAGGAGAACTGAGTATACATACTCATTGGGCTAAAAAATGACGTTATTATTTCCATTATTATTCTTTTTTTTTTTTATAGTGAAAAAAAATTGGGAGATATCAAGGTTGTGTTGTCCAATCTAGATTAACGACAATTCCTGAAGCCCTTTCTTGAAGATTCTCTCTTTTCAGAACTCCATTGAATACGGGGAAAACATACAAGTAGTATGTGTAGCCTAATTTATTGTAAATGTGTCAGTAGAAGGATTCTGGGTCCGGAAAACCGGACATAAATTTCTGAATTATATATATTTTTTTTTGCAAATGAGTTTATTCCGGGATTATCAGTTTTTTTTTTTGCTCGAAACTATGTAACTTGTTGATTACATACTCTGTATCTACAGAAAGCGACCTCGATTCTTTATCAGCTTCTTTGTTTTCCACGTACAAGTATAGCTACCATATACTACTAATATACTTTACTCCTCACACCATTGCCAAAGCGCTTTCACGGTTTCATTTAACTGTGGATACTTAATAATACTACATGATTTGTTTATACAAGAAATGGCAGTTTGGTTATCAACTCTTAATAGTATATTAGTTTTTTTTTTTTTTGATCGCAAGACCTGATTATGCCGCCTTAATTTCTAGATAATTAATATGCTTGCATCGATCCTAAAACTCATGGCGAGTAATTTCTCCACAAGAGGCTCCCTCACCTGTTGGAGATGCATCCGAAAAAATGTCCATAGAAGAAGATCTAGGTTTAATATCTTGCCATATTCCAATCTCTGTAGGTATATCACCATTGTAATTCTAGCAATAATTTTTCTGAGATAACCAATTTTCCATTAAAAGTTTCGTTTTTTAGTCTTCTTTTTAATCTGCAAATCAGTTTTTAATGTCTTTTTTGTTTTTGCAGTGAGATCTGTATATTTACTGCATCACATTCAAAACTCAAAAACTGGCCTGTAGCCGATTTAAGTAGTAGCAGATCCTAATTTTATCAAAAAACCTTAACCTTTTAAGAGGATTACGGTTATTCCAGTATTCTCCCGAGTATTCCTCATACATTGGAATTTATCCTTTCCTATTACTAGGATATCGTCTAAATAGAAAAACTGTCAATACGCCTTTGAGTGTAAGTCTTTCCGCCCCTGGTTTGAGAAGTTTGATGAACATATAGAGAGCTACCTTCAAGTCAAAGGCAAGACAAGTGAATTAATACAATTTATTGTCGAATCTGAACCTTAAAAATATTTCATGATTCTTTTTAACGAAGGATTTCGAGCCTCTTTTGGAAAGATATGCATCTTTGTTTAATAATTTTAAGACTGTTCTATGACCCTCACTTGAAGTGGGGGGCGTGGCTGAATCTATTAATTAAATTCAACTTAAATCTATATGTTCCTTGTGGTTTTGGAATGAAAAATAAATTAAAATGAAGTGAATTTTAGAGTAGGAGGACATATTTTGCTACCCTCAATCTTGAATAACTTCTCAATTAACTTTGGTATTCAGGAAATAGGTTATCCGAAAGTCTTACATAGTAAGTCCGGAATTTTGCATTGGCATAAATTGAAAAGGAATAGATATCACTCCAATCTGTAGTGTAGTGAGTAAGCGCTATCTACTTGACGGCTGGCGTCCGAGCGTTAGGCGCGCAGTCAGTATGTATGGGCGGTTGTTGTGTTAGTGTGAATAAACGTGTAAGCAACAGCTCTGGTTTTTCTTTTCTACAAAAAAAAGAGTGGATATTACACATACTAAGACTTTCTGGCTTTCCAATTTTGCAAATATTTTGATAGGTTGCCAGATTAAGTAATATATATGTACATGCATGTATACACTTTGTATGACTTTGTTTGTAGCATTAGTTGGCTTCTTTCTTACAATATGCTGATGGTGGATGGACCCGACTTCCTCTCCCCCTTCTCTCCTCTTTCTCTTGAATTTGAGTTGAGGGAGGTTGTAGTTTCAGTAACGATGATTGTGTATGCCCGCTGAGTGCTAGCTAAGTTAGCAGGTTTTTAACCTTTGGTACAATCTGAATTCTGACGAGGAACTGAATTGACGGTGCAACGAACGGATAATGCACGTTAGCAAAATAGGTTGTGAGCTTCAGCTGGAAGTATGAGGTTGCTTAATTGTTCCTGCACAAACCTTAATGCTTCTATAACATTTGCGATTGCACCTATGCACCTAACCCTACAGTCATTTGTTGTTGTAAGTGATTTAGGAATCTATAATGACCATTGTCTTTTTTTTATACAGTGAATAATTTCGCCACTAATTTGAGGAGAAGGTAATGCCTTACAGTTGCTCGGTACTTCATATTCTCCTAAAAAGTCCTCTCTTTGGTTCTTTGTTAGCCATTTCTGCAAAAAACTACTCGAACGAAATGATATTTCGTCATGTATTGGCTGCCTACCTTATATTCAAAATTTGGATTGAAGCCGAGGTATTAAAAAAAACGGTTCCGGCTTTGAGGCGTGAAGTGTCCATGCTCGTTGGTCTAAACAAGCCGTGGAACACTTTTTGCTTTTTCCGATCTGCCGATGAGTCTGAGGTTAGAACAGGAAACCACCAGCTTCGAGGATTGTTCGAAGAATATATGCCTTCTGCTTACTACTTATTACCAAAAAAGGAATAAAGACTAACGCATGCTAATCTTATCTTTCCTACGAAGTGTTCCTTCAGCTTAACTGTTTTTTGGACCAACGCACATTAATCCAGAAAAAAACAGGATCAACAGATGAACAAAGAAATAATTTCATCACCTCTCCCAACTCGATTTTTTACCCAGAACTAACGAACGCTAATTCTGTTTTTGTTTAGCAAAAAATGCCGAGCCAATACAAGGCCGTAAATAAATAAAATCGAACGACTTTACTTATTTGAACGAGTTTCTGGAGATATGCTAATGCATATGAATTCTACTACCCCACATATAAATAGAATCGAACGATTCTATTTATGCTAAAAAGACAACGAACGTTATCTTAAGTGGGAATGAATATGCACCACACTGCGACCGCGGTGATGCATATATGTTTACGGGAGGTTGCTGCATTAACACTATAGATGACTCCTCCGTACCTAAAAAGAGTATATTTGTCTACAACATTAAGGCCTACCTGATGATTCGGATGAACTGTCTGACGATAGGCAAACCTAATAATTCTTTTCACACTGGATTTGTAGTAGCTTCCTCCTATGCCTCTTGATTTCCTTATGTGGAGCACGCACACTGCCCTTTTCGACATATTTTTATTGCGAAACACCTAAAGAGTTTGTAAACTGCGGAACATGTTGTGTCGACAAGCACGAATAACGGAATGTCGGTCCTCGGAGCGGTAGCAGTACCGTCTAGGGTAGGCGGAGGAAATAGAGAGGGGGTTATTCGTTTATTGTTATTTTTAGGAACATCGTGCTGACAAGTAGATTTCACGGAAACTACAACGTATAATTATATCGAGGACAAGCGAAGGAAAATTATGCTAGAATACGTAAATAAGTGTAAATGATTACGAAATGGCTACGTTTTAATGCTGTCGTTTGTCTAAAGGTAATGCTAATATCGATGCTGCACCTACATGGTAGGGATAGATATAGGGCTGTTCTCGTTCAGTGAAATTACCATGTTTTTCACATTTCTATGAAGGATTATTATTACAGCACATTATTTTAACATAATAGGCTCAAAAAAGGTTACACATCTTTATTTTATGCGGCGAAAGCTCACCGCTGTAACGTCATAACGTCTTTCAAATGCAGACAGGGATACAGGGGCATTTTCATTCGTGTGGATGTGAGCTGTTATTTATCTATACAACAAATAGCAGCAGAATAGCAAAATAGTGATTTTTTCAAACGGAGGAATTAACTAATTTGAAATTAACTATACGGGTTGGACCTTGTGGCTTGAATGACGTGTAGATACTGTATTATTTAGTTACTTATGATATTTTTATTTTTCAGTGCTATTGAACAACCAAACTATCCAGTCAATGATAATTTTTAGTAAATGAATATCATTGTGATCATACATATATGCCAGTGTGATTATGTTTTGTATTCTTCTTGTGTACACCTTTTTTGTATAAAAATAAACCATTATATAGACGCCTATATTTACTTTTACTTTTGCCTCCACTACCTCATTCACTCACACACTCACTCATTCAAGACTACATTTATAATGGATTATTAAACCCCAATTTTTTAGTGTAATAAACTTCACAATATTGTTCAAAATTTTACAACAACAATGATTTTATACTCTTTGTAAAATATTAGTACATTGAGTGAGTCGCCTACTAGTCAACAAATTGCTCCTGTTGTTGCAATGTTTGTATAAAAAATCCACAGGGATCGCAAATAAACTCTCTCGGTGGTAGTAATGTGGAACATAATTGTTGAGTCCATAGCTCGATAACTTAGTGTTACAAATATACACAAACTGTTATTGTCCCTATATCATCCAATTTGTAGTGAAAATACCTACAATTGTTGAAACAATTACAACCGTTTTCTTTCCGTGATCTAGCAACAGTATCAAAATATTGACGCACAGCACTTTCATACAAATTATTTATAAATTTAGGAACCATGGATGATCCAAATATTGTTCTGTCACAAGATAATACAGTCCGGCAGAAAATTTGGACCCCGTTCAACCAAATCCTGAAACCACTGTTGCTAGTTTTGAAGAATACTGTTTGTCAGAAGAAAAGGAAGATGTTTCTTCGGATTTTGAGATAAATTAATGCAAGAGGTTTTTAACTCAAAGAGCCGACGTTTCGGCGTTTATTTTACGCCTTCTTCAGGGTTAAAATTCATACGAAGACGAAAAATATATAAGTAAAACATGGAGAGCCAAAACGATGAGTACAAGCGTTGACAATTCAGTCTAACATATTTTAAAATACAGTTAAATCAATCGTAACTGAAAAAAGTGAGTTCGCCACACGGTATTCTTAATGAAAGGATAAAACATGCAACGGCCAGAATAACCTCCAGTGATCGACACGTGATTTGTACCCGTTGTTCGTATTGGTGACCTGTGGACATGTCGCTGTTTGAAATTAAACGCCTCTTGGGCTGTCTGCATCTAAACCTAATTTTCTTCACCAAATAGCTTATGTCTAATGTTGAGTTTTTAGACGACTGAAATGGTGCATCAAGGACGTCCAGATATAGATACTTGTAAACAGGAAAGAATTTCAGTTTTAAGTATTAGATACCCTTACCCGTATTCTTCACTAAACTTATCAAAAACATTATATAGTAATGATAATTATGAAAAATCATAATACTCTTCGTCATCTGAGGAACTGTTATGTCCTCTTGATGTTAGATATAATTAACGGATCGACGCCGGCGACGGTCTGATCGATCAAGTAATCAAGATTCCACATTTTCTCCTCTTGTTCAATGACATGCTAGACTATTTTTCGCCAGTTTACTTTCTTAATAGCTTCACCAAACAGTAGCTTAAGGTCTTCGGTTTTGAATGTCGCTTATGTCTTACTACAGATCAAGTCATAAATAAACAACATAAACTCAATTTATTATTTTTATTTGTTCCGACAAGAAGTACTCGAATGACATTATTACATTTTATCTTATTCATTACATATTTGCATTTTTTGTTACCACATTGCGCCCGTATAAGTTCTATAGGATTTAGATTGCAATGATATGGCAGTGTACACACCACAGTTTAACCATGTATTTCTGCTCCTTTCTATGGAGTATTTCATAAAACGAAGTTTGTGTAAAATTGCTATACGTAAATAGTTCCTTTTTTATCAAATTGTCATTTTTGGTGGTAAACCAGTCGATAATTTCTTGTTTTCTCTAAGAAGAAGTTGGAGTTTTCTCTATGCGGCTTGAATGATAGCTTGCATTATCCATAACTACCACAGAATCGGTCGGAAGATATTTTATCATCTCACCAAAATAATCTTTAAAAATATGCGAATTCATGTCTTCGTGGTAATCTCGCGTATGGGACGACTGAAAGGTTATTGAGCGCTTCCAATATGGATGATTATTAGCCTCTTTCCCCTTCCTGAAGGTACCTTAATACCTGTTGACATCATCATCATAGTCACACTGTCTTAACAGACATGCTGTGAACTCGTAAGATGCAGTAAAGTCGGAGCTAGAGAATTACTGACACGAATATTATCAATATTTTTGAAAACTGTAGCTCGCCATCGTTGGTGATTTACTGTCATTTCAGTGGCGCTCCTGATACTCATATTCTGCAACTGTTTCGTCGTATCCACCCCGCATGTAGGGGAACGGCCACGGCAGCCTGACGCCGCCCACTCGGGACATGACCCTGAACTACAAGTTTCTCCATATTATCGCTTCTGTGATGTCTGAAGAATGTAAGCATTCTCGTCAGATACAATGGAGGATAGTCTCTTTGGATTACCGAGCTCATTCAGTACGGAAACGTTAGATCGGTGGGCGGTATAAGGGACTTTCAGCATTCTTCTCCACGTCCACATTTCAAAAGCTCCTATGCGAGCTTGATTTGCCTTTTTAACAGTCCAAGTTTCCGAGGAGTACAAAAATATGGCGAACACAAGAGGCTGAACCAGCGGTAACTTTAGTGATGTTATGGTCACGACATATTCTAGTAAGTTTTGTCATGGCCACACGTGCCTGTTCTTATTTTCACAGCTACCCGAATTGTCGATCAAAGAACCGAGGTACACAAAACTTTGAACTACTTCACAACGTCCTACTGACTTTATTCCTCGATGATTATCGTGCTCTCTATCTAGGATCATAACCTTGGTCTTGTTGTAGTTAATACCAAGACCATATGCTGCACTGTGTAGTTCTAAGATGTTTAATAGAGCTGCTAGTTCTTGAGCAGCAGCAATAAGGGTTGTATCGTCAGCAAATCTTAAGTTGGATATTTTGCTTCCGCCAATAATTATACCGCCATTCCAATTCTCCAATACCTATCTCGTCACAAATTCAGAGTAAATGTTAAATAACGTCGAAGATAGTACATATCCCTGACGAACTCCTTTTCTGGTTGCTGTTTGACCAGACAGGCCCTCTATAAGGGCTTGGCGAGCATGGCTTATATCTTTGTCTGGCCAAATTTTTGATACTACATAACTTTCATTAATCCGCGTCTCATCAGGATAAGAGATTTTCTTCTTCTCTTTTCGGTACTACTTCATACTTCTCAAGTATTTTCGTCTCCAGCAAAAAATCTTATCGCTTCTAGTAAAAGTTCTTTACTGTTATGCTTTTCCCAGGCTGACCTATGAAAGTTTTCTGGTTATCACCCGAATACCGTCATCCTGGCCAAGATCCATTCAAATCTTGTCTGGGGTGGGTATTTCTTTTTTAACAAAAAATACTGTTTTTCGAATTACACTTTTGATGTTTTAATCAAGGTACTGGTCTGCCTAGACTTTTCTTGGGAGGTTTCACTTCACCTGCAGTCTTTCTCTCCGGTAGTAATTTAAAAGCGGCGAACTTTCCAACTCCAGTTATTCGGGAACATCGGTCGACAGTTTCTTGCACAGTAAAATTGGCGTTATCGTATTTTATGCAATCATGTACATTTAAAATAATAACTTTTTCACTCACTGATAGTGGAGAATTATTGCAACATCTTGTCATTGGTGTGAATGTCGCCATTGTTTATAATACTGTAAACACTACGGCTTAACAGAAAATACTGATGCATTAAACTAAGCAAATATACAGGCGCTACTCTAAGAGTGGTTTAATTACTTCATTATTAAAGTGATTTCCTTTATCTTGTCATACATGAACGATGAGGGGGCAGTATATCAGGCAAGTCGGTAAAAGTTTACCTAGGGCTATGTCGTTGGCTATGATCGACACCGAAATTGTACAAACCAGGTATAAAGTTCCCATTCGATTGCTCTGTACATTTCTGAAACGCACTATACAGGGTAAGTCTTTAGTGTCGGATCGGCCGATAACCTAACTACTGTGAAAGACAGCAAGAAAAGTTGTATATAAAAGTTGTAGCTAATGATATGCTCCTTGCTCAGAAAATATTTCTGTTTATACAGGGTGATCCATAACTACGTGGTGATGCAAACATATATTTTTTTAAATGAGACACCCTATACCTATATTATCCCATATTTAGATTCTACTAATAATCCCTCTTGTTACAATATAAGGTATTGTAATATTATACAGGATATTTTAAAAGTTAAAGTTTAGGATAATTACAGCTTTGCGCATATAGGAAGATGAATGAAAGTATATTTTTATGTGTGTAATTGATAACATCAAGTCTTTCAAAATTTTCTGTATAAATAAATAGAAACGAAAAGGACAGACGACCGTAGGTGCCAACAAACTGGCCTCCTATACGTCTAACCCGTCTCTTAAATGAATTATCATCCAATTAGTTCACGAGAGTTACCAATATTTCTACGAAAATGGGCTTACCATCGAAATCTACCAGTTAAAGCAAAGCGAATCTTAAGTTAGGGGAACTCCTTCCCACAGTCTCTGCCACTCCCGTGTTTACCCGCCCCAACTTCATTGCTCTATAGCAGCCGAGAAATCCTGCGTTGAATAATCAAATAATTTTATAAGACCAATCTGCAAACAGTACATTGGTGTACAGTTTCGGGGGTGAACAGGTAACTGTTATAAACACCAACTCAAACATTTACTCCAAAGTTGTCGGTGAATATTGACAAACACTAAGGGATGTGGATGCCGTCTTCAGGGAAATAGTCTGCTGTAATGGGGTATTTTCCAACTTGCTAATATTGCCTGTTTAATGGCTGAAATGGATTGCTTGTATCTAATTTATAATGATGGCAGTGTTTGCTCAATTTTTTTCTGCCCACGTGGCAAAGATAGACTTTGAAAATCATCCCTTTGAAAAGAGCTCATTTAAATCTTTTAAACCTTTCGCCTAAGAAATCAACCAATCAAAAGTGATTGTTATGCCGGATGTAGATAGGATGTGACTATTTCAATTCGAATTGGGCGTAGAATCAAGATTGTCACGTTCTTAATATTCTGCATATTTTTTCTATAAAGAATGTAAACTTTATTTTATATTTATTTAGTTTCTCTCTTTTTGTAGACTATACATGTTATATTGCACAGCTGTTTTATTTTGTGCATTGTTATGTAATTAGCAGTTTACTCTGAGAATATTTCATAGTTACTTTTCACAATTTTACTCGTCATTCGGCAACACTCGTCTTTAACAGCCTGTCACTAGTGTCATACATACATAACCTCCCCTGGTGTCACGACTGTCACGGTATCTCATTTAACTAAGATAGATCATGAAATCATGTAAACAAGCATCTGTCAATATCAATAGGGATCGGAGGTTATGTCTGTAGATGGAGAAAAGACGACAAGGTACAGTCACATTCTAAGGATAGCTCCACAAAAGACTTATTAAGTCACGCTTAGATTGATTACGTCACAGCTTTGGCGCGAAATTTTATGTTTGAATTTTGCAGGTGCTTTTAAGCCATTTCGCGTTTACAGTAAAAAGTAAAAATGTTAGTTACATGGTTTTTGGGGACGTAACATCAATATTCCGTCATAAAATTTTGTTCGGAAAATACCCCATTTACCTGTATACCATCCAAATGGCATCAAGTGGCTTGACTCAATTCTCGGTGCTAACAAAAGATATATCTCATCCACAAATCTCCCCAGTATCACAATTTTATACCCCTACCGGCGATTTTCTGAAGTTATAAATAAACTCGCATCGGACATTGGAAAAAATTAAATGGCAAATTTTGTGAATTTGTATAGAGTAGTATTTATTGTATGCAATAACACATAGAAGGTGTGTCAAGCTACTAATGACCCATTTTCATGCGACAAATGACATTTTAAAACATGCAAACTTCAAAGCCACGTTGTCACGGCAGCGATTTGAAATCGTGGCATTAGGGCATTAGTGTCGCGATGTCAGAATCATGAGCATCAAACAACCACTTGACACTTGACATTTTTTAAGCGATTATTTGATTTTGATGATTCTGATATCGCGACACTAATGCCACAACTTCAAACTGCTGTCGTGACAACATGACTTTCAAGTTTACATGTTTTAAGATGTCGCGACTTTTAATGTCATGCCACTCTTCGCAATGTGTTTTAAATCATCCAACCCTGATTTATTACATACACTGACATTTTTTTCAAAAATTAGACACATATAAGAAAATAGTCTATGTGTTTGTGAACATCTGCACCTTCACTTGTATTTTTCGTACATAGTCCGGTTGAACATACATCCGGGTTTTACTTGTGGAACTATAATTAGTTTGAACATCAAGAGTAGGCCTTCCCATTTTCTTAATTAAAAGTTTATCTTCAAAAGACAGAGGATTTTTTAAAAGGTTTTACACGGAATTAATTTCCAACAAGATGTTGCGTTTGACTCGTTGCTGGAGACACCTTGCTTGGTCTCCCAAATATAGTTGCATACTGAACTGTTTCCCTGCGGACGTCAAGTACACGCGCGGCGGAACGGTTTGAACAGACGGAGGAATAAATTTTGCTGTAGCATATTAGATAAATATTATGCATAGTCGTATAACGATGTAACGCAAACTTATTAAATAATAAAGGAATAAAGCACTGAACGGTAATTATATTTATTGTCATTTTTCTGGGCGGTTGGGTGGGCACGTTCCTTTGTGCCCATCAGTACCAGCCGTCACTCCAAAAACTAAAGAACTATCAAAATTTTGGTAGAGTATGGTGTAAAATGGTAGTAGACTTTTACAGTAAAATCAAGGAGTCAAAGTGTGCATTCTGCAAAATTATAACAATATTACCTACTATGACCCCACATCCAATCATGCACAAAAATACAATACCTATGTACAGCTATTACTGAGATTAGGCACATGCACGAATGCAGTGAACTCATGTTTGGCATGGGAAAAAATATTAAGTCACCGATATATCATCAGAAGTAATGTTCGTATGGGTCTTTAAAGTATACACATTATTATCACCAAGGTAATATCTTTAGTAATGGACAGTCCCTTATTTATCTAAAAATTTTCTGGGTTAACCCCATCCTGCGCCCTCACCACGATATCAATGACTCCTAAAACGCATAAAATTCAAGATTGGAGCATTCTGATTTTTTTTTATTTTTACTAGTTACTCAGAATCTGCTGTCACGATTATCAAATCAGCATTACTGAAGTGTCTAGGGTATAGCGGGCGAACTTGAGAATCCAAGAAGATACGTATTCCCTTGTTAGAGAGGAGGCGTGGCGGCCTGTTCCCTTTCTTCAATATGTGTGTTTAAAATGAGGGGAGGTGAGTCCAAAAGTCGCCATCATAAAAATGCATTTCGCTTGTGGAAGATCCTGACGTTACCTTTAAACTTACAGAAATGATTCGTTAAGGTCTTAACTATCACCGTCTAAAATTTCATGTATGTAGTTTTAAAAACCGGTGAGTTCTGTTCTACATACGAATCCGTGTTTTACCTGGCAAATACATATGTATAAATGTGTGTACCGAGGCCCCTTAATATGACCTCACAGCATATTGGACTCTAAAATGGATCAAAATCAGTGAAGCGGAAAAAGGCAACAGACAAACAGAACGACAGATAGGCAGACATACATCATCGAACGTCAAAAAATCATTTATCTCAAAATCGTTAAGTTTAGCGATTATAACACTTCCGTCATCTTTGGTGTGAGAAGAAAGAATATCGAGACGTATGGCTTTAGCCAGACCAGTAGAAAAACTAGGTTCGTTATTGAGTGCCAGTTATTTACTCTTTTGTTCCACATTTACCTTCTGCAAATTTACCGACCTACCCTGGATCAGCGCAGCATAAAACTGGCTGCCCTGGCAAAGTGTACACAGAGGTACGTTACTTGAAACATAAACGTGTATTGGTCTCTGGAGATGAAACTTTGCCAAATTCTGGTGGACCGAACAACCCTTAAAGTTTTCGTTTGCCTCGTTATTTGGAACATCACACGAGGTGTGAAATTACACTGCAAAGCAACTTGGATAAGTTTAATCGCAGATTATAATGTGGGCAGTTATGCAAATGGAAGAGCAAACAAATGGAGAGTTGACACAAGCACTTTTCTCGCATAAGTGAGAAACTATTAGTAAGTAGTAAGTGTACTATTTGCCTAGTGTCTACCTGTGAATCTATTAGTACTTTTAACACGCTTTTACTAGATTCAAATGTATGTTTTTGGGCTCAATTTTGATCCACTTTAACGAACAGATTTAATTTAAACTTTGTACACTTATGAAGAATCGGTAAAAACTTTTTATTTATTATTTTTAAGAAATGGTGAAAAGGTTTAAAAAATAAACATTAATCATTATGTGTCTGGTATTGAAACATATAACATTGCCTATTTCAACATCTTCTATTGTCTTTCTATTTAGCATTCTAAAAGCTTTCAGCCAGCGTCATTTCATTTTAGCTTTGATATATAGCATGTCATACTCCGTGATTTAATTTGTACTTTGAAAATTTATCAATAGCCAGTCAAAATACCACAATTTAATGTCCGTCGCATCATCCTGAGTTAAAAAGTATCAAATACATAGAGTTTGCAAAACACTAACTAAAACAATTTTATAATACTAAAAAATGAAGAATAACTCTCAATATAAGCTGGAAATAATAAAGAACAAAAGTACCATTACCGTTGTGAAAAAAGCGTGGGTTGCTTGATATATAAAAAAATGGAGTCAAGTTAATTGACTCAGTACTTCCCACACATAACAGTGATATCATTTTATTATTTTCCCTTTGCATGAAGCTATAGTCTGAGACCCCTTGCAACCAGATCATCGCTCACCTGCCCTCAAAAAACATCCAACACAAAAATCTAGCAAATAGTTTCGTAAATCTTTCCGTAGGAACTAAAACGACACAATTTTCATTCTGTGAGCTCCAATTGGACGAAACGAGATGATCAGGAACTTGAAATTGCTCAACAACGAAGTTTGAGCTATTTTTATATTTTTAGTTTTTTATTATTGCTGCGCCGCCACTGACACGATTTTTAAAAACCATACACATTTTTCATCCTCGCCACGGTAATAATACTGTGTCTAAATTTCATTAAAATCAATTCCACAATTTCCATGTCACTAAATTCAGAACGATCTAAAACAATACTTGAGTAGGTATACATCAGACAAGTGTGTAGTATTGATAATAGGCTGTCCATTGACCTGTGAAGGAAAGACCTAGCGGCATAAGACAATTTGGGGAGGGGGCCGTCTGGCGAAGATTTGGTTGCAAGGGTATCTCAGACTATAGCTTCACGCTATGGTAAAATGTGTGGGAAGTACTGAGTCAGTCAACTTGACTTAATTTTTTTATTGTTGCTGCGCCGCCACTGACACGATTTATAAAAACCATACTCGTTTTACATCCTTGTCATGATAATAATACAATATCATTGTTTTATTAAATTCAATTCCATAGTTTTCACATTACTGAATACAGAACAGTCTGAAAGAATACTCGTATGTGCTCATCAGAAAATTCAAAGTCCCTTGTTTTCTGTAATAGGCAAGGCAATTTTTGGATGGACCTAAAAAAGGGTATTATGACGCTAGGTCTTTCTTTCACAGGTCAGTGGACAACCTATCATGAATAGGACACATTTTTGAGTTTTATAACCCTCCCCCCTAACCACCCCAATTTCACCCCCACCCAAAAAAAGTAAAAAATGATCAGGAACCCTTAAAATGCCTAAAAACGAAGTTTGAGGAATATTTTTTTGCTAATTACTCCGCCGCCCCTGCACCGATTTTCAAAATTATGGCAGCACTACCTACTAGGACAGCATATCGGTGCCCAGATTTCATCATAATCCATGCAGCGATTGCTGAGATTACGAGGGCAGAAAGACGCAAACGGACAGACCGACAGACAGACAGACCGACGGAAATGAGTGACGTGTATTTTCGTTATGTAGACATAATAAAACGCTCAAAAAGCGTATTATCTCAAAATCGAAAATTTTTGCGATCACAATACACCTATCGGCGTGGGAAGTAAAAATGGCACAATGCGTCCTACGCTTTCTTCAGATTAGTGCTAATATATTCCGTTCAACATGATTTTCATATATTAAGAATTACTTTTTCACTATTTAGTGCGATAAAAACATGTTTTATAGTTTTTTTGGCTATTTTTACTTCCCAAACCGATAGGTGAGGGAAGTATTGTGATCGCGAAAATTTTCGGTTGTGAGATAATATGGTTTTTGGGCGTTTTGTGATGTCTACATAACGAAAATCCACGTCACTCATTTCCGTCGGTCTGTCTGTCGGTCTGCTTGTCGGTCTGTCTGCCAGTCTGTCTGTTGGTCTGTCTGTCGGTCTGTCTGTCGGTCTGTCTGTCGGTCTGTCTGCCGGTCTGTCTGTCGGTCTGTCTGTCGGTCTGTCTGTCGGTCTGTCTGTCGGTCTGTCTGTCGGTCTGTCTGTCGGTCTGTCTGTCGGTCTGTCTGTCGGTCTGTCTGTCGGTCTGTCTGTCGGTCTGTCTGTCGGTCTGTCTGTCGGTCGGTCTGTCTGTCGGTCTGTCTGTCGGTCTGTCTGTCGGTCTGTCTGTCGGTCTGTCTGTCGGTCTGTCTGTCGGTCTGTCTGTCGGTCTGTCTGTCGGTCTGTCTGTCGGTCTGTCTGTCGGTCTGTCTGTCGGTCTGTCTGTCGGTCTGTCTGTCGGTCTGTCTGTCGGTCTGTCTGTCTGTACGCGTTTTTCTAGCCTCGTAATCTCAGTAACGGCTGGATGGATTGTGTGGACAGCGATATGCTGTGGTGTCGTAGTAGGTAATGTTCCTATAATTTTGAAAATCGGTGCATGGGCGGCGGAGTAATTCGCAAAAAACGAAAAGTTTTATGTATGCCTCAAACTTCGTTTTTAGGCATTTTAGGGGTTCCTGATCATTTTCTACTTTTTTTTTGGTAGGGGTGAAATTGGGGTGGTTGGGGGGTGGGGGGTTGTAAAATAGAAAAACTTGTTGCTTTCATAATAGACTGTCCACTGACCTGTGGAGGAAGACCTAGCGACATAAATAACTGATTTAGGTCCATCCGAACATTGCCTTGCTTGTTACAGAAAGCAAAGAATTTTTTCTGCTGTAAACGTACGGGTATTGCTTTAGATCGTCCTATATTATGTAACGAAGAAACTGTTGAATGGATTTTAATGAAATTTTGACACAGTATTACTACCGTGGCGAAGATGGAAAACGCGTATTGTTTTTATAAATCGTGCCAGTGGCGGCGCAGAAATAATAAAAACACTAAAAATATAAAAACAGCTCAAACTTCGCTTTTAAGCGTTTTAGAGACTCCTGATCATTTTCTGCGTTTTTTCGGGTGGGGGTGGAATTGTGGTGGTTGGGGGGTTGGGGGTTGAAAAATTCAAAAATTTCTTGCACACATAATAGCCAGCCCACTAACCTGTGAAGCAAGATCTAGCGACACAAATCACCTTTTTAGGTCCATCCGAACATTGCCTAGCCTATTACGGAAACTAAGGAAATTTTTTGTATACATACGAGAATTTACTGCGGTTTAAATCGTTTTGCATTGTGTAACGTGGACACTATTGAATTGATTGTAATGAAATTTTGACACTATATTGTTACCGTGGTCAAAATGGAAAACGCGTATGTTTGTTAAAAATCGTGTCAGTGGCAGCGTAGCAATAAGCAAGGAACGAAAAGTATGAAAACAACTCAAATTTGGTTTTTAGATATTTTAGGGGTTCTTGATCATTTCCTACCAGTTGTTTGGGTGGTGGTGAAAGTGAGGTGGTTGGGGGGGGGGGGGGGTTGTAAAACTGGGAAATTTGTAGTATCGATAATAGGCTGTCCATTGACCTGTGAAGGAAAGACATAGCGGTATAAGACAATTTTAGGGGGGGAGGGGCTGGCGATTATTTGGTTCCAAGGGATCTCAGACTAAATCTTCATGCTATGGGAAAATAATAAACTGGTATCAGCGTAATGTGTGGGAAGTACTGAGTCAATCAACTTGACTTCATTTTTTTTATTGGATTATTAATTTGTCCGATGGCGTTCTTTTCCCTGCATAATCTCGGTAGCTTCTAAAGCAATTTCTATCAAATCGTGCACTATTGTTACAAAGTTGATGCAATTGCGGCGGATGATTTAAAAAAATGGAGAATTGTGGGAAAAAACCTCCAAACCTGTCTTTTCTGTGCTTGTAATAAATAAATTGTGATATTTAGGAACCGATTTTCTGATACTAGTCATTTTCTTGATCAGTGCGCGTCATTTTGGATCTACTAGGACAACTTCTTTAATGTCTAGATTTTTTTTAAACATGTGAGATTCAGAAAATACGTGCTTTTTGTTTTTGTACGTTGTTCGTAATATAAAAGCTCTAAGGGCTAAGTAACGTTTGTCAAATCGTGATCTCATTATCTCATTTAACGGATGTCTGTTGCTAGTTGCTAGTTTTCTACTAGTCTACTAGTCAACTAAGTGTCAGAGGCATTATATAAGTAGGGGCTAAGCTACGGTTTTGACCTCTGAATACACTAGGGGTGGCTTCCATATACAGGGTGAATGGTACTTTGATCCATTAATTTGAGGTGGTGGCAGTGATAGGGGGTGGTAAGCTAATAAATTGACCACATCTTCACCTCCTAATAATTTCCGAGATAAATAAATAAATAAATAAATAATGATTAAAACAGGAATGTATTGTCTGATTTTGGAATTTTTGGTATTAGTCCCTAAACAATATGCTATTACGTCATTATAGACTAAAAGAAAGCGATCATGTATCAAACAATTCGCGTGATCGTCTCAACAGCAGCATCTGTTGAAAAGCCAATTCAAGAAACTTTACAAAAACATTAATTTATCTTAAAAAGTAACCAAATAATTAACCATGCACTTCGCGGTAAAACATGTCCATCTTTCTAGCTGTCCACTGGTACCATAAACTTGTAAATGTGGTAAACCCAGGCTATGAGATTGCATTTAAGCTCTGAAAACATAATGGATGTCCGACAGTACAAAGTTTCAAAAGAGAGTTTGGCAAAAACTTGACATCGGATTTGAATAATGTGCTATTACGTCATAATTAGACATAAAAAGTGATCGGTTGACCAAAACTTCGGTATAGGATCTCAAAATTGTATAATTTTAGAAGAAAATGTTGTAATTTAAAATGTATTCGTTTTGAAAAGTCGCTAGACAAGCAAGCAGAAAATGCAAGCGACGTTGTAAAGTTTCTTGTATCCGTCGATTTCCACTCATGTAGAAATGAGAGGTCGTAAGTCATCCAAAACGAAGTAGATCTGAAATAAAGCATGATAGCTTTAGTGAACACACTATGGATCAGACACCAAGGGTAAATCGAAACAGCGGAGTTTTACGGCACCAAATAAGACTAAAATGAGTCTGTTGGCTAAAAGGGTCTTGCCTCAGTTTTCAAACTGCAATAGCGGCTTCTACCTACATACGTAATACCTAGAAATCCTTGTTTATCAGTAATAATTCAGGCCATGTACATCGATTCCCAACCAATAACAATGGTCCGTGCCGGTCCGCCAAATATCATCGCCTCTCCCTGGGTTGTGTATAATTGTGTTAGGTATAATAATTATTAGAACCTGTTCTCAGTTAGAGCGTGTTTTCTCTTGTTAAAACTAGTTTTCACTAAATGCCTTTCTTACAGCTAGGACGAACTGCTGCTCAGAAATATCAATCAGTGGAAACTACTTCTAACTAGACAAACACGTTTTGTCGAAATGATTCAGTTATAGCGTTTACAGCCGAGGCAGTTTATCAAAAAGGCGTCTGCAAGAAAAAAAGGCAAATTTTATTGATCACAGCTCCAGGATAATAGGTTGTTATGTAATAACAAGTAGACAACCTGACTTTATCTATTTTTTTAATTTTATGTTTGTTTTTATTTACCTGTTTTTGATTTTATTCATTTGATTATTTCAATTACCTACTTAAAATTAATATTTCCGCCAGAGTACTATTGTTATATGTTAATGTTCCTAAATAATGTTCCCTTAAGTAATATTATTATTTTTGTTCAACTTTACTCAAGAATTCATAATAAACGTTTAAATGAACAAACTCCCAATTTCTCAATCTCCATCAAGTTTTTTTAGTACCTAGTAGTTTTAATTGAGGTACGAAGTTAAGACTAGTTTAATCTAAAATTTAAATATCTAAAGCACTAAGCTCTAGTTATAGCTAAGGAAATTCTAGCTTAATCAAGGTATTTCCTGACAGCTAGATTTAACTACAGAAAATGCAATGAAACAGAAAGAGCTGAAACCGTAACATATACAAACAGTTATAACGTGCTAACCGTTACATGTATGCAATATGCATATCTTTATTTTCGTTTTTTCTTCTCTGAGAATTCATGTCTAATCAGTTTTAGAATTGAATCGGTGAGTGGAAAAACAGTATAAGTCCAAAATTGACGGTTTTTGACTGAGTTAGCCAAAATCATATTTCAACGTGATCCCTTCTGATGTGTTGAAGAACAGTATAACTAACACACTATGTACGCATTTTCGAGGGTACCTGTTATTGGATTGAGTGGAAGAACGTACAACTCTGGTTGTTATATCGTTTTTCCACTCAATATCTGATTTCCGTCCTTGCTGCCCGAGATCGACAATCGACATGCGATAAGCTGATGGCCAAGCTACTATAAAAATGAAGTCAAGTTGATTGACTCAGTACTTCAAACACATTACGGTGATAGCAAATTATTATTTTCCCATATCATGAAGCTATAGTCTGAGATTCAACCCATGCAACCAAATCATCGCCCGCCCGCAAAAAAGTGTATTATACCTCTAGGTATTTCTTGCACAGGTCAATGGCAGCCTATTATAGATACAACAAATTTTTCAGTGTTACAATCCCCACCCCCTAACCACCCCAATTTCACTCCCACTAAAAAAATAGAAAATACCTAAAAATTAAGTTGGAGGTATATTTGAAATTTTTAATTTTTTGCTAATCACTCCGTTGCCCATGCACGGATTATTATCAAAACTATAGATGCATTACCTACTAAGGCTCCACACCATATTGCAACCTCAATTTATTTAGATACCATAAAACGCCCAAAAAGCGTATTATCTCGAAATCGAAAATTTACGCGACCGCAATACTCCACCTTCACTTCACCTTCACCTATCGGTGTGGGAAGTAAAGTTCTGTAATAGGTCCTAAAAGGATATAATGAAATCTCAGTTTCAACTTATCATCAGTTTGTTGATCTATGACAGTTCTACACCAGGGTATATTTTTACTGGTGTTTTCATTGGAGGACTAGGTACAAATACGTTTGAACTGCTTACACCTAATGTCATCCCCGTTTCTCCAAACAAAGCAGCCTACAAAAAACCATTATCAATGAATGCAAAGAAGATCAGTGATTTAAAGAAAGTCATAAAAGTACATGGATGGTGAAATTTTGGATATTTACTACCATATTACCTCTTGGGAGACCACCAACAAAGATCAACCGGAATGATAATAGGGATTATTACAATCTAAGGCTGACGTAATTTGTACGACATACATTAATAATCGCATCTCAATTAAAAATATTTATATTTTTTATGTTTACTAAATATTGAGCGGAGAAACAGTATAACTCCAAGTTCTTTTTTCTGCTTTACATCCCTCCAGGACACACTTAAACCCTTTATATAACATTTCTGCAGACTTCATTGCTGTGAAATGAAAACTTTATAGTCAAAACATATATTTGTGTTTTTCTCAAAATAAGGATTTTGGAGATGTATTGTTTTTCCACTCACTGATTCAATTGGATTTCATATCTTATTCTCGTACCCAGTTTTGGGTGCTCTAGATATGTCTTGCTTTTATATCCACTACCGTCTGATAGATGGCAGCTCTGTTTATAGTAGCAGAACGGTTGTTTCACTCACTTGTGTGCAAGGATTGTACTTATTACTTGTTCATATATGCATAGCTGCTGGAAAGAGGCCTATCGATAATAATTAATTGTGTCTTATTTGTAACTATTTCATCGTACCACTCGATTTTGAGTACGCGCAACTGAGTTTGCGTCTTCTTCTTCTTAGGGTACCATCTTCTTACGAAGGTTGGGGACCATCATGACAATTTTCAATTTATTAACGTGGTTCATCACGTTGTCTAGTAAGCTAAATCCGCGAGAGGGCAGCATCTGTACAAAACTATTATTTATTTGGAAGCTCCTCCTCGTTTCTGCTAGAAATACAGAAAAGAGCCATGGCCGCGACAGCAACGTTGCCAAAGATGCTCAAAGAACCACCCGACGGGATCCCCTTGTCCGATAACCTTTGTGAACACCGATCCGACACCCGTGCCGGCAACAAAAAATCGTCGGCTTGTCCCTCAAAGGCCAAGCACCAGCACACGTGGCCGTCCGTATTCCATCATTTGGGATATGACGATATGAGTAATCTGTAAACTTTGAATTGGGGAAGAGCTAGGCTTAGGAACTGTTGTATTATTTCGCAAGTGGGCATTATACAGGAGGGTTTGTGTATCTTATTTTCGGATAATTGGTATTTTGTTAATATTGATAAATTTTTTCAATGTATATATGTATGTCTTTGCTGGAAGTTTGAAAATTTCATCAGATATAAGGTTGACGGTTATTTTGGTTATGTACGATAGCGATTTGAAAACATTTTACAGGGTGTGACATGTGGTTAAAAATGAAATTGAATATTAGTACCCAGTTTTTTTACGAATTTATAAAACGGAAATTCTGGCTGCTTGGCTGATGGGTCAAAGAAGATGATGAATACCTAATTTGAAAATATGTACCTACGTAGCCAGGTAAAAAAGAGCTAAAATGAATTGAGATGCTTGGTGATGGGCCGTAGGAGCAAAATACATTTGCGGTATTAGCATAACATATTTATTGTATACCTACCTACCTACTACTTATTACTTCCATACAATCACACAGGTGAGATGAGTAAGTATTGTAAATGCGAAACATTTTTCGTATCGAGATAATAATTATGTTTTTTGACGTTTTGTGGAGTCTACACGCCATGATGAAGATTTAATAATGTCACTGATTTCAGTCGGTCTGCCCCTCTATCTATCTGCTGTCATTTTTCCTCGCATCATCTCAGTAACCGCTGCGCTGCTACAATTTTCTGACGGAAAATGAAAATTACCAGAACAGCTCCTAATTTCTTTTTTTAGCATTTTGGGGATTTCTAATAATATTTAATTTTTTTTCGGTAAGGAGCATATTAATAATTAGGATCGCCGGGAGAGTTGCTTGAGGGGCGAGTTGCAACCATTTTTGTATTCACATAGAACTTATGATGAAAAACAGGCCCACTCGACCATTGTATTTGAAGATATACCTGTGGACGTCGATGTGGACAAACATCAGCGGACTATTATAATGTATTATGATTATCGTAATTTCAGTACATAGCTACTGGACCGATTTTGATAGCGTTTAGTACCCCCACCCTTACCGGCGTGTATACTTGCAAATAATGTGAGTCTATAGAAATTTACATTATTTGAAAAAAAAAGATGGAATACTCTACATACAATCTGGAAATTGAGTGATAATATAAATATATATTGGAAAAGCGAATCAATCATTTTACGATACGGTGCGCAAAATTCGTTTAGCCCGTCGTTATGCTCGATCCCATTTATGATGCATGTGGCGTTTAGAAAAATGCATCGGGCACTACAACTTCTGGTGGCCCGAGCAAGAATGACATCAGATTTATTAATTTCAGCAGTAGATTTATGTTCCTGAAAAAAAGTAAAACCTGAAATAGTTAGCTAGAATTTAACGATTACAGCCCTTCAATTCATGATGATACCTATATCAAAATGTAATAAAAGTTAAAACAACGTTTCGTGAAGTAAGGACACATAAAGATTATCAACAACTGAGGTGCCAAAAAATTCAAGGTTTCAGCACTCGAATATGAACAAATAGAAAAACAAATGAAAAATCTGAACAGTGACCTGAGAATATTCAGGAAAACATCTAAAGTGATCAACAAATGAAGCAACAATGAAACAATGAAGGCGAACTACGGGTAAATGCAGACAAACCACTAATAACAACACACTGAAGAACAGTCTCCAGAAAACTGAATAAATATTCTGGAGAAGAATAGAAGACAATGTATATATGTCTCACCATTTACAAATTGCAAGCAAAAAATCGAATTATCTCTGTGGTATACAGCACTACCTCTACATATAAAAAAGGAGTCCGCGGCGGCAGCTTTGTAACCATCACGGTTACGTACGGGCGGGTCGCTCTTGGCGGCGCGGCGTCACCTCAAACGCTTTGCGGAAGCCGCCGCGCCGGCCGCTACGCGCTATTGCTTCTCGTGCCGCTCCACGCCATACGTCTGCCGACGCCGCGCGGCGGAGATGCGACGCGAGACATCCCTCAAACAAGAACTCGCCTGGAAGTAACTATGATTTTTTATTATTTGACCCATGGGGCACCGCTCAACTTGCTAGGAAGTCACAATAATATTCTAAAACTAATCCATGTATCATTTTTTGAATCGATATATCATTTGCTTTAGCTATTCATCTAAGATACCGTGATGGCACGCGGATAGTTGCACAGGTATAAGTGTTTTCCAGTTTTCAGATAGAATGGAAAAAAAAACAAACAATCGTACATTGCTATGTGAATATATTATGTAGACAAATGTATATATGGTAACATCGCTCATCACATAATACCCGCATAACTCATAACCACGTTTCCAGTAACTATTTCCTGGAATATCCTTCTCTTTGACAGTTTGGCAACAAGGCCGGTTATTTCTTGTTATCGGCCAGCCTAAAGTTCTCTGTCTCACTCTAAGTAGGACGGATCAGTGGGAGGCGTGTCGGAACCGATTTTTTGATAGTTTTTCATCAATCTTTCCGTTATTATTAGAGATATCGAAAAAAAGTTTTTTTTATTTGATTGAATATCTACGATTGCGTTGTACTACGCTCAGAAATGGCGTAAAAAGAAATAAATTAAAAAACTAAGCAAAGTATCTTTTTGAAAAATCAAGTTTTTCAAAAAAACTTAGCGTCGCTCGAGACACATTGTGTCACTAAATATAAGAACAAAATTAGAAAGTTCTAGTATCGCTGTATTTTGAAATATTATTGAAATAAAATTCAAGAAATCTAGTACAAAAAATACCTACAATCCTCGAAAAAACCATATACATTCAACGAAATACACCCTCTTAAAAGGCATGACAATATAACATCAATAAAAAATAGCTATTGCTGGAAATATAAACCGTTTATAAAACGTGACGAAAACGTGACGAACCACCTTAACTGCGGCTCTGAATAATTGCGTTGTGGAGCAGTTACGAGTATACTACTCCCTCAAGATACGAAGCCGCGAGGTTGCGTCTTCTTCCCACATTGCGTTTGCCATCAATTTTTCCTTGCATAATGACATGGAGAATTTGATATCTTTCACTTCTCATTATATGGCCCAGGTATTGTTTAGAGTTTGCGTCAGTCATCGGCAATGTCGTTCAATGTTCCCTTTATTGTAAATATGATCTAATGCTCTAACCCTTCAGGTCTATAACATTTTATGTCAACTAATCACAATTGATTGTAGTTTTTTCACACGTAACGTCTTATCCTTTGAAAGTGTTACTCTTTCAAGTGTATTGTCCATGTTGATACAACTTTTAGGTCAGTTTGCCGCATCACAATAAATAGTATGTTATCTAACTCGCTTTTGTTTCATCAATGGCTACTCCTCTCTCTCATACGGTGCATCTCTCGATACATGCAGAGTCGTTTGGGGAAACCTAACATCGGAAATATGTTCTGCATAGCTACATACAGATTCATTAGGGAAAACCCATTTTTGTTATAGTGGCACAGCGCGGCGCCGGAAAATTGATGATTACGAATAATTTGCTCGCAAAAATTCTAGATGCACATGTTGGAACAGTATGCCGCGTGTTGGTTTATGGTAAACGGCATTTGCTTGCAAATATACTAAAGACACCATAGAGCCCTCTGTCTCCGAATTCAGGCCTCTAGACCTCAGGAAAGAGAAGGTCAACTACTTAGATAAGTAATCCTCGTAATGGATTGCTGAAAACTCCGCTTAAAGTCGAGTGTGAGGCTAAGATCCTCAGCTGCCCTAAAAAGGTAGATTCCTTTACCAGCATTCTCGTGCTCTCGCACAAAGCGGATTAGACTATCGGTGCTACTTGTCATCTCCATGCCCTCCCAGGTGTCGCGAGATAAGTATATTCACAAAACAGAGGCCTTAGTATGACCATATCCCTTCTTTTCGGGTCTTCGTGTCGATTTGTTGCAGCTCGGCGACTCTTCAGTGGATGGCATCAAAGGTGATATAATTACAACGGGACTGCAATTATGTTTGTGGCAGCGACTTTGTTCTTGCCGGATAGTCCTCACCTGATGTCCAATATAGGTTAAGTGCCTCCAGAATGCATAAGCATTGTTCTAGATTGATATGAACCACATCATATTTGTATGTTTCAAACTCCATCACAATGGCATGACTGTACTCCTGCACTACCCTCAGCGACTGTTGTATATCGCGTTGGCCGGAGAAATGAAGTTTTAGTTCATCCCTAAATCAAATGGGGACCTTGTGCCTCCAGCAGTTGGCCGTGTCGCAGCTGTATGCACTAGCACTTTTCAGCACTAAGGACAAAAGCAGCAGTGAGATGCAATAATGAAGCCAAGTTAATTGACTCAGTACTTTCCCTCACATGTCAATGCCTATGATGCCTATGATTAATACAACAAATTATTCAGTTTCACAACTTCTCACCACACAACCATACCAATTTCACCCCCTACCAAAGAATGAGTAGAAAATTATCCGGAACCCCTAAAACGCCTTAAACTGAGCAGTTTTTATATGTTTAGTATTTTGATTATTGCTGTACCGCCACTGACACGATTTCTAAAAACCATACGTATTTTCCATCTTCACCAGGGTAACAATACTGAGCAGAAGTTTCGTTAAAATCAGTTCAATCATTCCCAGGTTACACGATACATAACAATCTAAAATAATACTCGTAATATGTATATCAACATCAAAAAATTCTATGGATTTCTGTAATAGGCAAGGCAATGTTCAGAGGGACCTAAAAAGGTGTATTATGCCGTTAGATCCTTCTTTAACAGGTCAATGGATAGTCTATTATGCATACAATACATTTTTCAGTTTCACAATGCACTCAAAAAGTACAAAAGTATCAGGAAGCCCTAAAGTGCATATTTGTAGTTTTTTATTCATGCTGCGTCGTCACTGACACGACCTCTAAAAACCGTTTTTTATCTTCTTCAAGGTAGTAATACTATGTAAAAATTCATTAAAATCAATTCGATCATTTCCAGGTTGTCCAATACAGAACGATCTAGAACAATACTCGTATGTATACATATACCTACATCAGAAAATTTCAAGTCCCTTGGTTTCTCTAATAGGCAAGGCAATGTCTTTCTTTCACAGGTCAGTGGACAGCCTATTATGAATATAAAAAATGTTTGAGTTTTACAACGCTCCACCCCCCAACTACCCCAATTTCACGAACACCCAAAAAAAATGGTTTGGAACCCCTAAAATTCCCAAAAAGTTTGATGAATATTTCACTTTTTTTGTTTTTGATAATTACTCCATGCTACATGGGAGAGCATGCACCGATTTTGAAAATTATATTAGACTGACCGACGGAAATGAGTGACGTGAATTTTCGTTATGTAGATATCAAATTACGCCCAAAAAGCACATTATCTCGAAATCATAAATTTTCGCGATCACAATACTACCCTTACCTGTCGGTGTGGGAAGTAAAAGATCAAGGAACTCAAGGAGGCTCCTTGGAAGATTCCTCATTTGAAAAACACCAACTCTGTCTGAACCCGAGTTTCACCTGATGTTATAACGAATGAAGTAGCTCTTGCAGAGTGGCATCAGTTACATGATACATCTCACTATATGATTATCCCAGAGACTCACGACTTTACTTGACTTTCAAGCTACTTGACTTGACTTGACGTCAAGTCTACATCAAGTCAAGTACTTGTTTTCGAAATTCAAGTAGTTACACATCAAGCAACTTGAAAATCAAGTTTTTCAAGCTAACTGTTTAATTTCTCTTGAAAAAATAGTTATTTTTACTTCCCACACCGATAGGTGAGGGGAGTATTGTGATCGCGAAAATTTTCGATTTTGAGATAATACGCTTTTTGGGCGTTTTATGATGTCTACATAACGAAAAACCACGTCACTCATTTCCGTCGGTCTGTCTGTCTGTCTGTCGGTCTGTCTGTCTGTCTGTCGCTTTTTTCTAGCCTCGTAATCTCAGTAACCGCTGCATGGATTGTGATGAAATTTGGGCAGCGGTATGCTGTGGGGTCGTAGTAGGTAATGTTCCTATAATTTTGAAAATCGGTCCATAGGCGGCGGAGTAATTAGCAAAAAACAAAAAAAATCAAATATTGCTGAAACTTCGTTTTTAGGCGTTTTAGGGGTCCCTGATCATTTTATACTTTTTTTTGGGTGGGGGTGAAATTGGGGTGGTTGGGGGGTGGGGGGTTGTAAAATTGAAAAATTTGTTGTATTCGTAATAGACTACCCACTGACCTGTGAAGGAAGACCTAGCGACATAAATAACTTTTTTAGGTCTATCCGAACATTGCCTTATGCCTATTACAGAAACTAAAGGACTTAGAATTTTTTCCGATGTATACAGGCTGTCCATTTAGTGTGTAATTCTTCGATATTTCGCAAGGTATAGCTGATAGAAGAAAATCTCAAATACAAAAGTTATTTGGTTACTTGAGGTGCATATTCTAAAAATATTTTGGAATATACAGGGTGTTGCGGGAAAGTAGTATAGAGATCAATTTGATTTTTTTATAAGGAACTATAACTTTCTCTCAAATTCTTCTAGTGTCCATCATTGATCTCTATTCAACCCTAAAATATTTTTGGAATCGGTTGCGACGTTGCCAAGTTATAATTTATTTTCTATTAATTTCCGCATTTGCAAGGTCGCAAGTAATACGTCCAAATTGATATGTTCCTTTAACTTTTCTCAATAATATTATACAGCGAGTTACTTGAATATTAAGCGGATATTATTCTGGATGCTACCAGCAATTTGTATCTACAGGGTGTTTTTGGCAGAATTTTAAATTCCGGCAACTTAAAGGTCGTTTTACTTTGTTTTTTTAAATGGAACACCCTGTCTTTTTTATTTTAAATCGAAATATCTACAAATACTCTATCTCGCCTTGTAATATTTTTTTTCGCGTTTTCGACGTTGCCAAGTCATAAATTATTTTCCCAAATTTTTAAACAAGTATCCCCGATTTTAATTTATTTTAAATAGAATCCTCTACTTATTTTTATTGCAATGAATTGCGCATGTCGAATTTAGTAAGATCTCACAATTTCAAAATTTTGTTTGTATTAATTAATGAGATACGGCAGCACCGCTTTTTCAGCAAACGGTACCGGAACGCTTAAATTTTTCCAAAACTGCCACAGCTGAAGAGGTGAAATTCAATACAAAAGTTTGTATTATTGATAATAGGCTGTTCGTTGACCTGTGCAGGAAAGACCTAGCGGCATATGACAATCATTTGGGGGGGGGGGGTACTGGCGATGATTTTGTTGCAAGGGGATCTCAGACTAAATCTTTATGCTATGGGAAAATAATAAACTGGTATCACCGTAATGTGTGGGAAGTACTGAGTCAATCAACTTGACTCCATTTTTTGATATTAATCTGATTAACTGCCAAAACGTAATACCAATAAAAATTTATGTATATAAAGATGTAATCTTATATTTAAAAAAAAAATCCAAAAACGAAAACTCCAACAAACTTAGTTAAATAATGAATGTAAGTAAGTCGGAGCTAGAGTATTGCCGACACGAATATTATCAATAGTTTTGAGAACTGTAGCTCGGCATCGTTCGCGATTTACTGTCAATTCAGTGGCGCTCTTGATACTCATATCCAGCAACTATTGCGTCGTATCCACCCATCGTGTAGGGGGACGATCACGGCGCCGCCCACTCGGGGCATGACCATGAACTACAAGTTTGTCCATATAATCGCTACTGTGTATATGTCCGAAGAATGTAAGCATTCTCGTCGATACAATGGAGGATAGTCTCTCTACCGAGCTCATCCAGTGTGGAGACGTTAGTTCGATGGGCGGTATAAGGAACTCTCAGAATTCTCCCCCATGTCCATATTTCAAAAGCATCTATGCGAGCTCGATCTGCCTTTTTAGCAGTCCAAGTTTCCGAGGCATACAAAAATATGGAGAACACAAGAGACTGAACCAGCGACATTTTTGTAGCTAGTGATGTTATGGTCACGCCATATTTTAGTAAGCTTTGTCATGGCCACACGTGCCTGTTGAATGCGCCGTCGAATCTCATTTTCACAGCTACCCGAATTGTCGATCAAAGAACCGAGGTACACAACTACTTCACAACGGGCGCTGTTGGAAAAGACGAGAAAGCCTTTTAGGAAACATTATTTTCCTCCAGATATTTCGCCCATGCCACGAGCGATTGCTTAGCATCCATGTCCTATCGAGGCGGTATTGCTTGACCAACCATTACCGCTTGACTGAGTGTATAATGATCGAACTCAACCCGTAGGCTATCTGGCGCATTCGGGGCGTAAAAGGCTTCCCAGCCGCTCTATATTCCATCACACAATGAGTACGGGATGCTACCTGGCGAGCCAACTGGATTTTCACTTCGATTTGACGCATCCGGCCCTGTGATCTTTCAACAGGGATGTCTCTCACTCAACCCTGTCTAGTTAGCCTCAGAGCTGCAGCGTAAATTTCGTAATGGATACTCCAAATGTCAGAGACCTCCGATAGACGTTCACTTACTGTGTAATGGATTTACTACCACAATTCAAGGACCCTCACATTAAGCCCTCCAATCACTTTGATGTATTCCTGTTACCAGGTGTTCACAAGGGTGGTATTAAACTACTGCCCTCCTAAGCTAAGAAGGCGTATCTCAATTTTTTTCAATTTCAGTTTATTACTGCTTTGTAATGTCATAAGTTTAGCACGAAGCATCTTTAAAACATTAGCGGAATTAGCGGAAAGGCCGTCGCGTCGGTCCGAGTATGCCATTCGGCTAGTTAGATAAACAAATCGTATTCATACGAGGGTTGCTCTATACCGGCAGAGTTCCTTCTGTCTTACTCGTAAATCGTATTCATGTACGTATTCGAGCTATCGAACTCATAGTACAAGGTGTTTCGTTTTGTGTACATCTTGGCATGTTAAAGTTTTATTTATGCAGGGCATTTGGAGAAGATGCTATCTTAATAGGAGATATTTAGTTAAAAGTCCCATATAGTGAACCACAAACAATTTTGTATCATCCAAATCAAAAGTAAAAGGCTCGTATGTGGAGCCCTCTACAAAATGCGAAAAAACGAGGGGCAAAATTGCATTCCGCATCGTGATCAGGCTGCAAATAGAATATTTCTTAAAAATACTATAAGCGTGCCAAAAACTTTTGCAAGGAAACTCCAAATAAAATTTAGCTCAACTCCGTTATTCATCAAGTTTCGAAAAAATGTTATAGAAAAATATAGCATTTATTTTTAATCCAGAATTCTCTCCTGAGCTTTTTGATCATGCATACTCTGTATACAGGGTGTCCCTGAATTTGCTTGACACGTGATATTTTCGCAACGAAACAATTTTCAAACGAAAGCTGAGTGAAAATACTACAAGGTCTATCGTACCATGCTTTCAAAGCTTTTTTTTTGTACTTCAACCCTCAAAACTGACCCCCAACTTTGTTTTTCCAAATAGTACCTAATAGGTTTTCCCACATAAATTAAGTCCTTATTTTATTTAAAATCTAGTAGTACCTCTGATTTTATACCAAAACTTATTTTTTTCGTATTGTCGTAAGCATAAAAAAATAAAATAAAGATTTGTTTGAGGCGTAATATTTTCGTAAGAAAAAAAGATAGAAAAACAATAAGTGGGTCTTTCAAGAGTACCGAATGACCTATTATACCATGCTTTCGAAACATTTTTTTTACTACAACCCCTAAAACTTACCCCCCTACTTTTTTCCAACTAAAACCCTACAGTATTATCTACATTAATGAGATCATCACTCTATTTAATATCTTTTATTGTGTTTTTGGCTGCATACACAAACAAGTTTTTTTCGTAAAGTCATTAACATAAGATAAACAAAATGAGCATTTGTTTGAGGCGTAATATTTTCCGTTAGGAAAAAAAGCATAAAAAAGATATTTGTTTTCGAAAGCATGCATCATAGGTCTTTCAGTATCCTTAAAAACCCAAATAGTTTTATTTTTATCCAGCTTTTGCGTCAAATTCTCACTTTATTTATGTTATGTTTATGATTTTACGGAAAAAAGTTTGCGTATAAAACCAAAGGTACTGTAAGATTTTAAACAGAATAAGGGCTTAATTTCTGTATGAAAAACTATTAGGTGCTATTCAAAAAAAAACAAATTTGGGGTGAGTTTTAAGGGTTGAAGTACAAAAATTGTTTTTGAAAGCATGGTATGATAGTCCCTATAGTACTTTCAAGATTTCCACTAAACTTTCGTTTGAATTTTTTTTTGTTACGAGAATATCACGTGTCAAGGGTATTCAGGGACACTCTGTATATGACATACTAATAAATAACTTATTGTAACTGCATTCTTATGAGAACAGTCCTTGAAGTTTTTGATCAAGCGTTTGGAAATTTAATGCCCAAAGAACATACTACTTGACTACGTTACGGTTGAACACTTAACAAGTAATATATTTGTATTAAAATATATATAGATACTTAACAGCGTTGTATTGAGATATTAATTTATTCATTCATTTATTTATATTCCCACAGACGTTACTAGCGTGTCGGAATCGTCAAGATAAAACCTAAAACTAAAAACGTACAGAATTTCAAAGATACTCTAGGGTCCTACAAGATAAATAACAGTGTGGTCTGGCCAGACCCTGTGAAACTGCCCGAGAAGCTCCTGAGATTTGATCCGCTTTTCCTCCTTCTAGGAGACGATGTGCACCGGGACAGGTGCCGAAAATTCGACGACAAACGTCGTCTCTTGTTGGAAGTAGAGGAAGACTGTCAGGCTCATTTGCACTGGCAACTGAAATTATGCAAAGTATACTCACAGGCAGACAAACAGACGGACCGATAGAAATAAGCGACATAGATCTTCGTGCAGGACATGATAAATCGTCCAAAAATGTATTACCCTGGAATCAAAAATTTCCGTTATTACAATACTTCTTTTCACCTACAGGATGGAAAGTAACATGGATAGTAGGTGGTCTGTATTAACCTCTTTTTTATTAATTTGATGCTCGTAGTCGAGACAGTGTACGTTGAATGAGGTCATCATAGCACTCACAACTCATTAAAATTCAATTTAGCGTATAACGTTTAACGATGCTGCTCTCCGCTTTATACCCGCAAGACATGCAATCATTAAGTGGATAAAACTAGCTATATCAACGACAAAGTTTCAAATAAAGTAGTAGTTATTACTTACCGAGAACTGAAGATGTTACGTGAGTTTAGCATCATTTATAAAGTTACAGTGATTTGCACCAGTTCGGAATAAAAATGACGATTAAGAAATCTGGAATTAAAGTTGACCCTGGGCTAAATCACGTTAGCTCTGAACTGTCGAACTTAATCCTTGGATTAACAACACAGAGCTAAGATATATTGGCAATAGCGCCAGAAATTGACGCCCTATGATGAGGTGTTGCGTGTTACATGTTAATCTTTTTACTTGTGAACTTGAGCTCGTTTCTACTTGTGGTTTATGCCATGATACTACGGCAATATCACATCTCGTTCATACGCAATATGACATAGGAGAACGGAGAAGGAAAGCAAAGAATAATAATGTAAAATAAACAACAATAAAAAACATAAGAATCTCCATTCAGATTACATTATAATAATTGGATTGTTATCCTCTGGCTAGATCTTTTTGAGATCCCTCGGGCTTCTAATGCTCGGTACCTGTAATAGGTTATGCCCGGTTATGGTTATTTGGCAGGTAAAAGCGACTTGTCCGAGAAATAATGCAAACTATAAGCAAGATTCGAAGAGCTCTACGAAAGTATATAATATTTATATAAATACCAAAAGGTAACCTTTTTTTTGCTCTTCAGACCGTGACAGCACTGGTCCGCCCCCTCCCCCCTAGAGTTGTAGTGGAAAGTGTAATGGAAACATGGAATATTTATATATATAGGAAAAGCTTTTTTTTTACTCTTCAGAAGATTGTAGCACGTTCGCCCCCCCCCCCCCTACAAAAAATCCTAAATTCGCCTCTGTCTCATGTGCAGATTAAATTTAACTTTCAGTTAGGCGTTAGTCTTGAATTAAATACGGCAGTGCAAAGGTTAACCCACGATTAAATTTAATCCCCAGTTTAATCCGAAGTGGTGCAAACTACCCCACCGTTAGTATGTATTTTGAATGAAACTAATGAACAACCGCTGATGATACTGCTCGAGAATAACAAAACTAACGAGAAGCGACAGCCGGCGCCGGCGGTGACATATTTGATCTTTCTTTGATGTCGAAGGCGACATCTTCGATGATATTGAATGCACTCGTTTGACGTTAAAACACACAGTAATTATCATAGTACGGGAGCTTCGCATGACACCAATACTGGCACCCGTGACCAACAGATATTCTCGGCTGACACCAAAATATAAGCAGCTGACTGCCAAACAGCATTTTTGCCGCATGCGATTACAGGATTGAAATTATGCTGTCGCTTCTCGTCGGTTTTTTTGTTCTCTGGTACTGCCTCGATCCTTGTTATCAGGTTATCTCTAAAACTGAGAAAGGTAATATTTCTATTTTATGCCACTTATAGATTACGGAGGCTAACATTGCTTGAAAGAGTGATGTTACTGCTTATGTTGCTTCTGGATAAAGCGACGGTAACTTCCTTAGTTCCCAATATTCTGCAAGTCCAGAAAACCTTTCCAACGTGCAATTTTCAGTTTAGATGAAAGTTATACCTTCATTTTATGAAATATCGATATGACTTAAATATAACGTTCTAATTTGACCTTCATTTATAGCGTTATTATGTTTTAGACATAACTTTCGATGTTTAACCTATAATTCGTCGGTCCACGTTTTTGATTTTTGTGTCATTTATATTGTGCCGTTCGGCCCTGTCAACCACCTAGCTCGACCGTGATTACGTCGCGAAGAAAGAGAGAAAACCAGCCGCGAAAACAGAGAACCTTTCCAGATCGACGGCAGCGCCGCGAAGGATTGCGATTAGAGACGGGCATTTCGGGTCATTTTTAAGATGCGGATCAGCGCATCTAGAACACCTCAAAGATCCGGAACAGTGATCCGGTTCACGGGTCAGTCGGATCCCAACTACCCGACTAGCAAATGCAATCATTCACCTTCGATGTTGACCGAAGCACGAGGGAACCGCCCAATCTGGGTACTCGGTGCAGACAGAAATGAGCCAGTACAGTAAGTACACTTCATGCATAATTTATTAATTTGTTTTATTTTTAGATCAGATGATATTTATTTTTTTATAAATATGTACCTAGAAGTTGCATATGTATTAATACTATTCTTTATAAATTTCGATTTGATATCGTTTAATAAATAATTATTCAGTTTTGGGTTTCTCGTATTTGTTAAAATACACTCCAGGCACGTAAAAGTAATTTTTGTCTCTACTAAAAACAGCCAAAACTCATCATACACGAAAAATGTTCATTTATTATTCGCCCTAAAATATCTACCTAAATATTCCTTTAAATTCAGATTCCAGAACATTAAGCATTATGGCTATCATTTAGCTTCAGCAGAACCGAAAACTGAACATCGCCAATCGTCAGATCGAGTGACCGACATATATCGCCGTCGCATGCACCACCCTGCTTTGTGATTCTGAATGAACAAGCCGCCGAATTTGTCACCCGACTGACCCGTTGACCCGTTGAGTTTAAATTTAGGGTTTGGTTAAGTTAGATCACCTTAAAGATCCGGATCAATGAACCGGATCAGAACCGTTCTACACATCTCTAATTGTGATCGCGGCACGCATCTAATATAGTGCTCATGGGACAGGCAGACGGTAGAGTTAGTTACCAGAGTTTGACCCGCGGTTCGAATATCAGTGGCGCGCGCGAAATAAATGTACACTGACATAAATTAGTGAAGTGAAGGACAAATATAAATTAGTGTAGTGACTCAGTGACTGTAAATAGATTAGACTGTTAAGTATTAGGTTAGACGTATTGTATACAGTTCGTGTAAATAAATAGTTGAATCCGTAGCAATGGTTTTCTTGCCCAATCGAACTAAAGACTTGTAACAGTGGTGTCAGGTGTGGGGTAGACTGATTAATTGGGCAACGTGTGTACTGGTGACAAAGTATAACATAAATTTGCAGAAATAAAGAGGTACTATCCAGCACACAAATCGCTAGTTGGCGCCTAAAACATAAATATAAATAAAAACCAGAAACATATTTAGCGCTAACGCCGTATTTTCACCATCTGCAATTACCTTGACGAGCTCTGTGAATAAATATACAGGAAGGCTCATCTAAAAGTACGACAAAATGGAAAATCAATTCAGATGTTGCAAAAAGGAGCTGACAAGTCTATTTTGTGTAGAATGTCATTCTGTGTTCCATAAAGGATGCATTGAAGGAAGGAAATATATTATAGAAATAGGTAAAAATACTGTTTTTTGTTCAGAACGATGCGAGAAAAGCAAAAAAGCTGAAAAAGAGAAAATAAACAAAATCCATTATCAAATCAACAATATTATGGCGAGTTGGAAGGACTGAAATTGGAATTACAAGAAAAGATATTGGTGTACGAAAATGAAACAGAAAGACTCACAAAAATTGATAAAGAAAAAGACGACTACATCAAGCGATTGCAGAGAAGAAATATTGACATAGAGGACGAAGTATATGATGCTGAAAGAGATTTTCTAAACAAAACCAATGAGCAATGCAAGCTCATAGAAGAACTAAATAAAGAAATTATCGAACTGAGATGCCGTAACAAGGAACTCAGCTCTGAAACAGAAAGTCAGAAAAACCAGTTAGACAAGATGAAAAATAAAATAAACGAACATGAAGGCATAAAAAACAAATGCTAGTATCTCTTGAAACATTGACTGCAGAAAACAATGCATATTATTCAAACATGTAACAGTTAAGGAAAAAACTATCACAGGTTAAAGTAAACGAACAGAAAGATAGCTGGAATGATGGGCGTGTTTCTGAAGGAGGTCAAGCAGGCAGTCAAATATATAATACGCTATACAATACCCTTTACGAAAATTTGACGAAAAAATTTCAGTCTTCTTTTAACGATCTTGAAGATAAAATTTATAAAGCGCTAGGGAGTTTCAAGGATATTTCTAAGCATAGTTTACAGCTAGGTTCTCCTTCAAAGAGCAATCCTGCAGGTCAGCTAACAAGGAATATGGATATTAAGACAACGACTGAATCTACATCAACAAGAACCAGCGACTCCACTAATACAACTGACAGAAATAAGCCTGTCAATGTACCCGCGGTTCCAAGGCCAACGCCACCATTAGTACAGAGGACCCGACGGCGACGGCGACCGTTCGAATGGTAGCACCAAGCGCACTACCAGCAATATCGGCAGCATCAGCATCAGCCCCAGTATCTCACATGGATCATTCAAACGATGGGTCATGGCAACAGGTGAAAGGACGGCGGAGTAGGCGCAGTGAAAGTTTGGTTGTTGGTAGCAACTCCTCCAACACAACTGTTAAAGGAGCCGCAAGGAAAGTAGTCTTACACGTAACCAGAATAAAATTGATCCCAATGTTTCAGAGGCTGATATGATATCTTTCATGAAAAACAGTTTCCCAGAAGTGAAAGTAAGTAAACTTAATTGAAAACGCCCTGAACTTTACTCATCTCTTAAAGTAGAGATTGACCAAAGTAGTTTTAAATCAGCAATGTGCGCTGATAGGTGGCCTAAAAATGCATGTATTCGTCATTTTTTACTGAAAAAGATGATTCATTCAGCACCAAACTAGATTTCCAGCCATTCCTCCTACTACTTAATATTCAGTGTTGTAATCATGCCAAAATTGACGAACTTCGTGTTGCTTCTGTAGATTTCAGTGAATTAAAATTTATATGCTTCTGCGAAACTTGGGCATCTAAAGAATCTATAAATAAATTAGTAATGGAAGGCTTCCAACTTATTAGTCACTATTGTCGTTCTATGAGTAAAGGAGGTGGCACCGCAATTTATTGCAAAGATGAATCAGTGCTAGGGAAATTGATTTACCAACATTTTGCTCTAAGAAACATATAGAAATGTGTGCTGCAAAATTTTCTTATAGTGGAAAAACTAATGTAATTATTACATGTTATAGATCGCCTTCAGGCGACATACAATTATTTTATAACAATTTAGCTGATGCTATTAACTCTGTATATAGTCCAGGTACCAACATAGTACTCTGTGGAGATTTTAATATTAATTTTTATGACCATAATTATGAATCAATAAGATTCACTGTTATGCTGACTAAGTTTAATCTAAAACCAAAAGTGCAGTGGCCAACAAGGGTTGGTACAACTTCGATATCTACTCTGGATCAAATATTGATTAATTTCAATGATACCTGTACTAACTTTGTAATAGATAATAACGTTTCTGATCATGGAACTGTTTTATGTGAATTTGATATGTTCAAAACAGATAATCAATCCAATCGAATTGTTATTATTCGACTAAAAGAGTCTTTGATAAACATTCCATCAACAAATTTGTGACAGACATATCCAACGAAGACTGGTCTACAATTTATAGTTTTTCAGATATAAGCTCTGCGTTTAACTACTTCTATGAAATTTTCATGTTCCACTTCGAAACTAGTTTCCCACTGAGAAAATTACCTATCTCTGTCCAAAGAAGCAAGTGGGTAAACGAAAAGGTGATAAAGTCAAACCAAGCGCTGAGAGATCTATACTTTTTGAGCACAGTTGAACCAGGTTTTGTGTCTATTTATAAAGATGCAAAAAACTTGCATAAGAAGTTGGTGCAACTTGGAGCAACTTGGAAAGTTGTGTCTGACTTAACCAAACAAAAACCATCTCAAAAGCATTTGCCAATAGAGAACTTCATCAACGGTCACAAAGATCCATCGGGAGTAATAAATGAAATTAATGAGTATTTTAGGGACGTTTCTCTGAAGTTAATTCAAAAGACGTCTCACAAAGACAATCCTACACATACTGGTGACGCTCAACAGCACACAAAGGAAAGGATGCTTTGTCCCTTCACTGAAACAGAATTTTTAGAACATATTAATGAGAAGCTGAAAAACAAAAAGTCTAGTGGCCCAGGTGATATACCAAATTTTTTAGTGAACATTATACTGAAATATATTATCAAACCCTTCACCTATTTAGTCAACCCTTCCTTTTGTTGTGGAGAATTTCCTCACATTATTAAGAAAAGCCAAGTGACTCCTGTCTATAAAAAAGGCGATCTTTCATATATCACTAATTATAGACCAGTGTCAGTATCATCTTGTTTTTCAAAACTTTTTGAGGATTGCTTTCTGGATAGGCTCGTCTTGTTCCTTAACAGGCAGTGTATTCCCTCCGAAAATCAACACGGTTTCCGAAGTGGAAAATCTACAATCACCGCCATTCACTCTTTCTCTGAGACAGTAATAGATTATGTCGAGGCTGGCGAATGCCCTGTTGGGATATTGTGTGATCTCAGCAGGGCATTGATCATGATATATTGCTCGATAAGCTTGTTTGAATTGGAATATGTGACTCTTCTTATCTTTGGATCAAATCGTTTTTGAGTAGTAGAAGTCAATATGTCTCTATGGCTTATAGACAAGATAATGTAATTCAGCAATTAAAATCAAGTACTACCACCATCAGTGTAGGCGTGCCACAGGGTTCTGTGTTGGGACCGATCTTGTTTAGTTTCTTCTCTTCTTCTTCTTCTTCTTCGGCATTTTCCCTTACGAGTTCGCCGTTTTTTTCCTCCACAATTCTCTTACATTCCAGTCCCCTACTCTCAGATCTCTATCTATCATCGCATGTCCAATGTATGTTTCCCATCTTAGTGCCGGCCGTCCTCTCCGTCTTCTCCCTGGAGGTTCCCATTCCAGTACTCGTTTTGGCCACCTGTGTTCTGGCATTCTTTGAACGTGGCCATACCATTGTAATGCTCTGTTTTCTAATTTCCTTGTTATCGAGCATTCTACTTCCATTCGTTGCCATATTTCTGCAGTTCTTATTTTGTCAGATCTTGTGACTTGTAGACATCTTCTCATAAAGTCCAACTCGACCGTTCTTATTTTGTTTCTTATCGTTGTTGTCATTGGCCATACTTCTGATCCATATAAAGTAATATTTTGTATTATGCTTTGGAAGATTCTTTTTTTGTTTTCTTTAGTAAGAGTATTGTTCCATATCAGTCCATGGAGTGCTCTTGTGGCTTGTTTTCCTCGTGCTATTTTTGTCTCTATATCCCTTAAACATGTACCATCTCGGTGTATTGTCGATCCCAGATACTTGAAAGTTTGACAGCTTTTAATAATTTCGTCATCCAAATTCAAATCCAAATCTGCAACCTGTTGTCCAATACATAAATATTCGGTTTTATCCATATTTATTTTAAGTCCCCACAGTTCGTATTCTTCTTTCAGCTTTCTTATCATGTATTCCATGTCTTCTTTTTCTTGTGCAAAAATAACTTGATCGTCCGCGAAAAGTAGTGAATGCAATATATTTCCTTGTATCGGTATGCCCATCCTTCCACACTTCCTATACCAAGTCTTTAAAGCTTGTTCTATATATATATTAAAAAGTGTGGGTGATAGGCCACATCCTTGTTTTAATCCTTTTGTTATGTCTATTGGTTTCGTTAATTCAGTGCCTACTTTTATTTGTGCTTTTGTATTATTATATAATCTTTTTGTTATATTGATCCATTTTTCTCCAACCTTCATTCCTTTCATAGCTTCCCATAATTGTTTCCTGGGTACACTATCATACGCTTTTTCTAAGTCAATGAATGTCATATGTGTTTCAATGTTCTTTGCTTTATTCTTTTCTATGACCTGTCTCATGATAAATATATTGTCCAGGCATGATCTACTTTTCCGGAATCCTGATTGTTCTTCGCTTAAATTATCCATATGTTGTTCTATTTTTTCTTTTACTATTGCGGTAAAAGTCTTGCGATTGAGGGGATGACACTAATCCCTCTATAGTTGTTGGTCGACTTCTTGTTTCCTTTTTTATATGTCGAAGACATGTATGATAAATTCCATTCTCTGGGAATTTCTTCTCCTTTTTCAATTTTATTAAATAGTTCTTGAATGAAAGATACGACGCTTTTTCCTCCATATTTCAACAACTCCATTTTTATATTTCCTGGCCCTGGTGCTTTATTGTTTTTTGCCTTTTTTAAGGCTTTGTTTATATCTTCTTTCGTGATTTCAGCTTCGCCTATCGTTGTTGTCTCTAGGTCTTGTTGAAGATATTTCGGCCGATTTTCTTGCAATAACGTCGAGTAATGTTCTTTCCACTGGTTAGGTGTAATCAGTTGTACAATATTCTTGTGTTTATTGTTGCTTTTAATATTTTTAATTTTTTTCCATGCTTCCGTTGATCTGTTATAGCCAATTGTGTTGTCTATGTCTCTTCATGCTCTTTCCCAGTACTCGTTTTTCTCTAGTACAACTCTTTGTTTTACCTGCTGTCTAACGGTAACATACTCTTCACGTGTTCTTGGTGTTTTCTCGCTCAGCCATTTCTGAAAGGCATCTTTTTTCTTTTTTATCATTTCTTCTAAGTCGTCACTATATTTTTCTAAATATTTATTTTTGTTTTGTTCAATTCCAAGTGCTTCTTTTGCGGCGTTCGCTATTGCTTGTTTCAGATGTTGATACATTTCTGTTGGAGTCCATTCTTCTTTGTCTTCTAGTAAATTTTGTAGTCTATTCTGATATAATGTTCTGATACTAAATTGTTGCAGTAGTTCTACTTTATACCTCGTGTTGTCAAGTTTATCCAACTCCTCGTCTTTTTTGGCATTATCTTTTTGGTACTTTCCTGTGTATATGAATTTCCCTAATACTAAACGATGATTACTGGCACATTCTGCCTGTCGATATACTCTTACATCCTGTACTATGGTTTTACTAGCTTTCTTTACTATGATCAAGTCAATAATAGATTTCTGGTTCCTACTTGGTTCCTCCCAAGTGTACCTATGTATATCCTTATGCCGGAATTTCGTATTGGTTATTATCAATTCATGTTCTCGACATATTTCCAATATTCTATTTCCATTGTCATTTTTTTTTTTCATCTTCTCTGAATCGTCCTACTATGTCTTCGTCTTCCTTTCCTACATGACCATTAAAATCTCCAATTAACATGATATCTTCCTTGTCCTGTATAGTGTCCAGTACATCGTTTAGTGTATTAAAGAAGAGATCTTTCTGTGCTTGGGTTGCATTGTCATTCATTGCATATACCCCAACTATTGTTGTTGATTGTCCAAATATTTTTATTTTGATTTTCAGGATTCTGTCGTTTATTTGCTGGTAGTCTTGTATATATTTTTTCCATTTATTTTTAATAAGTATGGATACTCCTTTTGCTGCTCTTTCATGTTTGGGAACACCACTCCATATGTGTGTATATTTTCCGACTGTTTCCTCTCCTTGTCCTTTTTTCTTTGTTTCACTTAAAATTATTATGTCAATATCCAATTTTTCAATTTCTGAGAGTATTTCCATTTGTTTTGTCGCTATTCCTTGTATGTTCCAAGTTCCAATTCTCATAGTCCTTTTTCTTCGCCTAAGTCTTAAATCCTTGTGACCGTCCAAAATCCGAGGCTGTGTAGGATTGTTTTTTGCATAATAGTTTTTGCGAGTGTCGGGTAGCAGGCCCGGCGCCTCAACCCCCTATTCTTCGGAGGACCATTTCTTCCGCTCTCGTCAGCCCTGACCCTGCTTCCCACCGGGATTGGTTACCACGATCTTCCACAGAGTTGCTCAGGTTACCGGAGGGTACCGGCTAGGAGGTGAGAGTCGGAATTGAGTAGGAGAGGCTAAGTGATGCTAACAGGAAGCAGCATCATATATTCGCTTCACTACCCCATTTACCCCCCATTTAGGTGAATGTTCTGATTGCGCAAAGTTCATATTGTATGCGGATGACACATCTATATCAATGTCTGATGTCTGTGATTAGAACCTAGTTGGTAGGTGTGATAATTTGTTATATGTATTAGATGAGTGGTTTTCAAAGCACCAGTTGTATCTAAATCCGGACAAAATATCAATACTGAGATTCCACAATGCCCAAAAAATATTAGCTCCGTTAAATTTAAAAGTGAACATCAAACATTGGTACCGGATGATCACGTAAAATTTTTAGGGATCTATCTCGATAATACTATGAATTTTAACTGAACACGCAGTCTTTTGTAATGAGAAACTCCTAACCAGCTATGTGGCGCACCGGCGTCGAACCGTTAAGATTTAAATGGAGTGCGTAACAGAATAATATACGGATTTGTAAAAGAAAACGAGATTCAGAAAGGAATATTAAATGAAATAAAAAGCCTCAATATAAGGTAATATATTATGTTTAATAAATATAATAACAAAAGCATAAATGTATTACTAATATAGTCATGCTACAAAGTTGAAAAATGCACATCGCTTTTTTGTACTGAGGTATAAAATAAAGTCGAATTATTATTATAATAATTCTGGGTCAATATCCTTATACAAGGTATAACCTTCAACGGTAGCCACTGTTTGTTATCTACTGCAAATAATAAATAAATAAACCAATTTTCAGTAATTTCTAAATCATACCTGATTATCTTTTGAAGTTCTTTCCAGCTTGATGCTTAATAAGTTACTTCTGTATCATCTGCAAGGCAGTGTATCACTGATATTATGGGTAAAGACGCTTATCTCGAGAACAACGTATTAATAATTGTTTTTCCTGAACAGGAAAAAAGAAATTGATAAGAATGAGCTTAATTTTAGAACACTTTTATTTCTAAAAACATACAAAGTTATATGAGTTTCCAAAATGCACACACATGACTATACTACCTACTGATTTCTGAAATGTATAGTTTTTGTTAGCTTTTGTCTAATTCTGTCAGTTATTTGATTTTTGGTGACTTTTGTATGGAGAAGCCTAATTATAAAGTAATTTTTTATTACAAGTCTTACTAGTTGAATGATATGGCCATCAAGTGGATCTTATTCAAGTGAATGATCAGACAATCTTACAAAAGCTTCGCATATATTCAAACTTCGCATTGCTGCAGAGACTAACCTTAATATTATATTTGGGGTAGAAAAGTCTTTTTCAGCCTTAATAACGCTTTCTGCATCCACGCAAATTTTTACATCTCGTAGCTTTGGTTAGACCTCCTCTGTTTTTTCTATTCAAGAGCATGCAGCTAGAATTAGCAATATTGTCAACGAACGAGCGCATTAATTGCAATTCAGCATTTGAACAAGCTTTTTGCTCACAAAACCTGCAATATGTTCTACTACATCACAAATTTGCATGCAATTTAAAATTTTATCATGGATTACAGTGTATTGCTCCTGCAAATCTGGAGAAAAATCGGCTTCAAATTCATACAATACATCTAAAGTAGGGTTTTTTACATTTTTGGAGGCGACATTCAAAATAGACGTATTGTCTTGAGCTAGGCAATTTTCACTGTCAGATGAAGTTATTTCACTGTGAATCAGCAGCCTCAATATGCCTGTTCAAAATGCCATGCTGTTGGATTATTTGAAAACCCCCCTCTCCTACGTATCGCAGCAAAAAACATTGATGATGATCGTGGCTTAATTTGTAAGTTAATAAAAAACGTAAAACTTCACTTTACCCTTTACCAGATCTTCAAACCCATTCTGCTCGCTAATCAGGCAAATTATTAAGCCCAAAAATCCTGTTTTCCTGCTAGTTTCTAAAATATTTACATTTCCATAATTTGTTATTGAGCTTAAATAATTGATTGAATTATCTACAAAGCTTCTTAAAAAGGTTTCACCACCTTGATATAGAGGCTTTTTGAACTGTGTGAAGCCTGAAAAGATTCTTGTGTTCAATAAATCGAATATATCATTGATATTTGGTGGTGGCTTCTCCATATTAGAAAGAAGGTATATTCAGATCTTTAATACAGTACTCTAAGGCATCACTAACACTAACGGTTTGTACAGCTAACTTGACGCTCATTTTTTCTTTGTGGTTATTCAGGTGTCTGTTCCTGAGTTTGGTGGCGCAATGGAGTCCGGACTCCTCTTGAAGTTGGACTAATTGTTTGAAATATTCTCAGCTAATGATATTCCCTTCCCCATCCTTTAAAACGCTATAGTCACCCAGCGTATTACGCACCAATTTAATCATGTGACATGCATCCAATAGAATATGTAGTTTTTCGTTATTATTTGGGTTTATGAAAAAAGGCATAAATGGAACACTCACATTTGCACCCAATATCTTAGCCGTAAGAATATTAGATGCATCTCCATCAAACGTCAATGTTTTTATTAATATACCAGTACTCTGTAACTGGAGCAAGCACCTCTCATAAATAAGGATTTTTCTTCAGTCAATGAAGATTCTACCAGAAAATAGGCAACTGGTACCTTCCATTTACTGTTAATCCCCACAATCACAAAACCAATGATTCTGTAGCGTTTGGCATCTCCTCACTACTTTGCATAGGAACACCAATATTTATGTAGCCTAGTGATCTACTCCCTGTCCAATGTTCATGCTGACGAATATACATTTCGTCCATAATCAACGCAACAACAGGCTTTTTCCCATTTTGCTTTTAAATATCTACTTTAATCTTGATTGCACGCAGTGCTTCTGGACTGTACCCAGGTGTTCCATCCATAACACTGTATCATTTTGACATAGTGCGTGGATGAGGCAAAACTTTATTACCAAATGTCTTTCTGACATAATTATATGCAGCCGAAGAATACAAATTTAGTGTTAACGCGAAATTTCTTAATTCAGGACGAAATTTACCACATTTTCCTTCCTTTAGTTGTCTGGAAAGTAGTTGCTTTTGGGCCCCCGGAAGACCTGTAATAAAAGGTGTATATGACTCATGCCATGACATAAAACTTAAATTATATGGCATTCAAATGATCACATAAGTAAAACAAAATTACAAGAAGAAATGAAACAAAGCACTAAAATCCATTCGATCAATTCAGGTAAATAAATTTTGAAAAACGGCCCTATAGACTACCAGACCTGTGAACAGATAATTTTGCTGAATTTGTTCGCTTCGCAAACCAAATACTGTTATCATATATCCGGATATCGCCTGAAGGTAAAAAGCATGCTATTAATGAGCAATGCTACTTCGCAGCATGTGTATAGACGCCTTGCTCGAAATAAGCATGCTAATTTGGAGCATGCTAAAGAATCGGCGGTCCTGCAATTAAATGGGAATGTGTCAGTAACAGTAGCATGACAATTCTGAGCATGCTCAAAAACTATGCTATTTATGAGCATATGTATATGTAGCTTTATTGTATCTTTCCAAACTATGCTGGTGAGTATCAATGTTTGTGCCGCATAAAAAGCAGTACTTGTACGTTCATTTAAATTTTCGCCGCAACTTTTGTTGGTTAGCTACTATAATACCAAACTCATTTACTGCTTCGGAAAGGACGGACGTTTCTGAAATGGCAGTACTCTTCTCCCTTTAGGGCTAGAGAGGTGGGGGTGGTACCGTTCGACTTATGAGTTTATAGCATTTTATCTTAACATTGAGCCGTATATGGTTAGCACGGCGTTTTTACGTGTGACAGTTTTGATAAAATAGTCTTTCACGTCATGCGCATGAGTTTCGTCGCCACTTCAACATTAATTTTGAGATCGAGCTATCCCTACCTGAAATGCCATCCTTTAATGGGTTGAAGCACTTCACACCCGTGGTGTACTGATCAAAAAAATACCGCCAGTAACTCCACGAACGGTTCGAAACCCTGAGAATGTGACAAGCCTTTTGTTGCACTTCGCATAAATGAGCGTTCGGATTACGCACAGCGAATGAACTACGCACGAGTGATAGGAGCAGATCTCGAGCAGAATGAGAACCTCTGTTTGTTCAAGACCGACAAAGCTCACCTTCATCCTAATCGCATAGCGGTGCTTAACCGTCCATAGCTCCAAAATGTCAACTGGAAAGTCACGACTCAGACGGGTACCATACCTACCTCACTAGCCCTGATAGCGTAAAAGTACTAGCCACTTCAAAAACGTGCATCCTTTGTGCCGGACCCTGTATAATGTCAAATTATCCAAAAACATTCAGTTATGTCTTACCGCAGGTACGAGGGTGAAGTTATGCGGGGTGACGGTTTACGTGTAGGAAGTGCTAAGTCAAGCAACTTCATGGAATTTTTTTTGTTTTGGTTGCTGGTTTGCGCATGTTATCTAATTTGGTTGTATTCCGTAGTTACTCGACATTCAAGTTAAAGTAAAGATGTTTTTCTTATAATTATGTATTTTACAAAATTATCCAAATCTGATTGAACTTGAACACTTTAGTACTGCAACAACAGTGATACAATGTCGTTAGTATTTTTTACATATTATTACTATTATCAAATAGATGGAATTTGTTCGAAGGTCACCTAATTCTTTGTTCTCTGATGACAAGGTTTTTATGAATGTCGCTGCAAGATTTTATGCGGCCTTCGGCAACGCAACTTTAAAGCCAAGAGTGTGCATTGTTTGCAAATTCACAAGTGTGGGTTTACACATGAAAGCATTGGAGCGTCAGTGGAATAAAACTGCGTGCGTAAGCATCAACTTGCATATACCTGTATAACTTGAAATAATGTATGCAACCAAGTTATACTTGGCAAATTTCAGCCTTGCGTATCGCCTGAAACTATAGGCGGAGGTGTTTCTTGGAAGATAATAATTATGTAAATCTTTGTGTAAGAACTGCTTAATATACAGGGTGGGTCAATAGTGCGTGGACGGAGGATTGTGAGCTTACAAAAAAATATTTCAAAAATCTGTCATTTGATCGTGGTAGGGACCCTTGAGAGCTATAAAAGAAAGAAAAAAAAATCAATGTTGCAGCGATTATAAAACTTATAAGGCCGTGACTTTGCGGTACGACTAACCATGAAATGCGTCATCTTAGGTCAGGCGGCTAAATTTGAATTCTTTTTGTACTTGGAGAAATCAGCAGATTAATTAAGGAAACTTCAATTACAGATAACTTGACTTTTTCAAATGGGAATGCCTATTTTGGGTTAAAGAATCAAATGTAAAATTTGACTACCTTTCTAACGATATAACATTCTCGACAGCAGCCGTTTTTGGTTTTCATTTTATTTAAAATTTTTAGTCAAATCGGTGTTTTTGAACTTTCCTGCGTGCAAGCAACCTAGCAGGCCATGAAAAATAAACAAAAGCCCGTTAGTATGGAAGAAACCTACTAACTTAGTAGAAAGATGCAAACTAACTAGAGTAACGAGGCAAGATTATGAAAATTCCTTACAACATATTACACAGCGGCAAGATATCTAATGTCAATGAGTAGCTGGGGTACGACAGAAGTGTTTGTTTTTCACAGCCTACTAGCTATTGAGGTCTAGTAGTGCTTGACAACTTTCCAAAACGATTAAAAATTTTGAAACAAAAGGAGAACTATCAGCGATTTTTGCTTACAGTCTAACATGTTTAGAATAAAATTTCACATTTAATGGAGAAAAAGGTTAGTCGTTTCCGTTTAGTTAAGTCAAAAGTGAAGTTATCTCTAACTGGAGCATCCTGAACATCTATTGAAATAATTGCTAGAATTTTTTAATTACTCTATGTTGCAATTATGTTTGTTTATTTCATGTAGTTTTCTGCAAACTAAATTACGTTTTACAATTCAAACAGACTGCAATTCAGGTTTCATTTTCCGCGATTTTGCTAATAAGTAGAAGTGCCTACTTCGTCGAGTCAGAGGTATCATTACTTTCGACTTACGGAAATGGCTCGGAGATGACTACTTTTTACAGCATGGAATGTGAAAGTTTATTCAGAAGAGATAGATATTCTACTGACCGCAACAATCACTAGTAGTTTTCCTTTGATTAAAAATTTTTTTACTGACTTTGGAAACTGGCTTTTGTTTATTTTTCATGGCCCGCTAGGTTGCTTGCACCAGGAAAATTGGAAAACACCGATTTGACTGAAAATTTGAAATAAAATGAAAAGCAAAACAGATTGATATTGAGAATATTATATCGTTAGAAAGGTAATCAAATTTTACATTTGATTCTTTAAACTAAGATAGGCATTCCCATTTGAAAAAATCAAGTTATCTATGATTGAAATTTCCTGAATTAATCTACTGATTTCTCCAAGTACAAAAAGAATTAAAATTTAGCCGTCTGAATTAAGGTGACGCATTTCATGCTTAGCCGAACCGCAATCACCCTGTATAAACGTTAAAATTTAACTGAAAATATTTTTATGTTATAGCCCTCAAGGGTCCCTACCATGATCAAGTGACAGGTTTTTGAAATATTTTTTAATAAGCCCGCAATCCTCCGTCCACGCACTATTGGCCCACCCTGTATAATTATACTCTATTCATTCCATATAAATAATGTGTATTGATACTCTAATAATTGTTATGATGTCAATAACGCCCAATAGCTACTAAGACAAGATCAACTAGGATAATTTTTATATAACAGAATATTAGGTAAGAACAGCTCTTTCAAACGAGATCTATAGTGCATTTCAGAAACGTATAGAGCTATTAAGTCGAAAAGTCCTGAATCGTCGGTGATTGACCCTCATCATTCATTTATGACGGAGTAAAGGAAATGAATGACACCTTAATAATAAAGTAATTAAAACATACGTTAGCGCCTATTTTTAGTTTAACGCATCAGTATTTTCCGTTAAGCCGTAGTGTTTACAGTATTATAAACAATGGCGACATTCACACCAATGACAAGATGTTGCAATAATTCTCCACTATCAGTGATTGAAAAAGTTATTATTTTAAATATACAATGACTAAGTTGGAAATTCGACCGTTTTTATTAAGTTATTACGTGAGAGAAAGACTGAAGGTGATGTGAGACCTCCCAAGAAAAGTCTAGGCAGACCAGTAAACGTCCTTTATAAAGACACCAAAAGTATAATTCGAAGAGCAGTTGACTCTTTTAGTTTCAAAACAGAAATACTCACCGTAGATAAGATTTTAATGCAGCTTGGTCCAGATGACAGTATTCGGTTGAGAACCAGAAAACTTTTATTGACCAGTGGGGTTTTGCCTGGAAAAAGCGCAACCGTAAAGCAATTTCTCTGGAAAGCGACAAAATTTTTTGCTGGAGACGAAATCAACGGGTATTAAGGTACTTTCAGGAAAGGGAAATAGGCTAAAAGTCGACAATATTGGAAGCGAAGAGGGATTTCTGAAAAAAAAAGTTTGTTAACCTTTCAGTCTTTCCATACGGGAGATTACCATGAGGGCATAAATTCGGATGTTTATTAAGACTATTTTAGCGAAATGATAAATTATCTTCCGGCTTCTTCAGTGGTAGTTATGGATGAAGTAAGCTCTCATTCACGACGCATACAGGAGACTTCAACTTCGTCTTGGAGAAAACAAGAACTTATCGACTGGTTTGCCTCCAGAGATATTAAGTTTGAAGATAATTTGATAAATAAAGAGGAACTCTTACATATAGCAAATTTACACAAACATCGTTTTATGAAATACGCCGTAGAAGATACAGCAGCAAAATATAGTGTAACTGTGGTACCCACACCACCATATCATTGCGAACTAAATCCTTTCACTTGCGCCCACTTACATGGGCGCAAGTGAAAGGATTTATGGCCAGACATAACACGACTTCCAAAATCAAAGACCTTGAGCTACTGTCAATTATATATTAAGAGAAGATGACAATTTCTCAGATGACGAAGACTAGTATGGTTTTTTATAATTATATTTCTATATAATATATTTTTGTGTGTTCAACAAAAGTAAGGGTATACCCGAAACTAAGTAAAATTCCTTCCTTTCTACAAGTACCCTACATCCACGTCTTTGGTACACCATTTTCAGTGTTAATTGCCCCAAAATCGGGTGCTACCACCTGCAGTTGATAAAAGGAAAGAATTTTGCAATCAAATCAATGGCAAACAATGAAAACTGGCTCAAGTATTCGCTGGGTCACTCTGTAGTCGCCTTGCGTACGTAATGCGCTTTCATTGCTCTATTCGAGGGGTAAAAAGCTGCTCGAAATGTGTACACCAGAAATTCATTTCTTTAGAGTAAATCCAATAAATCCATGGAAATCCGCAGAAATCTATGGAATTCCAAAGAAATCCAAGGAAATCAGGCAAATCCAACGAAATCCAAGGAGATCCAAAGGAAATTTAAAGTAAATCCAAGGAAATCCGAAGAAATCCAAGCAATTCCAAAGAAAACCACTTAAACAGAAAAACGAACTCAAACCGTCAAAAAAACATTCAATTCTGGGAACTGGAAAATAAGGATAAAACATGAGGTACCGTAACAAATAAGCGATACTATATAATACTATAACGTCGATGACGCTAAAAAGAAAAAAAACTTTAAAACGCACTCGTCATTCACAATTTTCGTGATTAGACCTAAATACCAACGTTGTTCGTAATAGATGGCATAAAATTTTCCACATTCCGGCTGAACAAGATGTTCAAATTTTGTAGTTGAGGACGTTCCAACAGGCGATGAAGCCATTATCGTTGTATGATGTTTCAAGGAATATTCGTTGGAATAATCTATACCGTCAGAAGTTTCATCCGAAAGGACTTCGGTGTCTGTAGTGTCAGCATATTTAACACTTAAATCGTCATCACCTGAAGATTCGGATACAACAGTGGAACTTTTGTTAGAAGTTTTTGAATACTTTGATTTCTTTTCACTTCCCACGCCGATAAGTGAGGGGAGTATTGTGATCGCGAAAATTTTCGCTTTTCGCTTTTTGGGCGTCTTATGATGTCTACATAACGAAAATCCACGTAACTCACTTCCGTCGGTCTGTCTATCTGTTGGCGTTTTTCTAGCTTCGTAATCTCAGTAACCACTGCATGGATTGTGATAAAATTTGGGAAGCGTAGTCGTAGTAGGTAATGTACCTATAGTTTTGAAAATTGGTGCATGGGCGGCGGAGTAATTGGCAAAAAACAAAAAAATTCAAATATTCCCCAAACTTCGTTTTTAGGCGTTCTAGGGGTTATTGATCATTTTCTACGTTTTTTGGTGGGGGTGAAATTGGGATGATTGGGGGTGGGGGGTTGTAAAACTAAAAAATTTGTTGTATTCATTATAGGCTGACCACCGACATGTGAAAGAAAAGGCCTAACGTCATAATGTACTTTTTTAGGTCTATCCAAACATTACCTTGCCTGTTACAGAAACCAAAGGACTTAGAATTTTTTGATGTATGCATACGTTTATTGCTTTTGATCGTTCTGTATGGTATAACGTGGAAACTATTAGATCGATTTTAATGAAATGTTTACACATTATTACTAGCATGGCGAGGAAAACATTTATGATTTACAGAGACCGTGCCAGTGGCAGCGCAGCAATGATAAAAGAATGTGGACGTTGAACGAGATAGACTTCGTTCTAGGAAATTTCCCGACTCAAGTCGTTGTTGTTCATCCCCTGTCCTTGTTTTACCATAACCTTGTTACAACAGTTATTGACATTCGTACATTTCACCCTATTTATTCTTTTAGGCACTATTTCGGGAAAGAAACGACATGTGATTACCGTTTTTTGCATAAAAACAGGTCGTCCTTTGACTTGTGGGGTCATATGTACCAATGTGTTATATGACATTTTTTTGTCTTACCCTCACTTCCTTTAACCCTTAAGAGTCCAATAGAATAGAAATATTATTTTGAGGTAGATATCTTTAAGTTATTTACGACCGCCTAATATCAAACAATTCAGTGCACAAATACAGCAGTTAATGATATTTGAGTATTTCAATATATTTAATTTTTTTAGCTTCCATTAAAAAAAATTACCCAACATATTTCAGACATAAAGACACGTTCTCTTTCAACTGGTGCTATCAAATTTTATATGTTGTATTACACTTTATTTGTGCACCCCCTACCCTTTTCCACCACACATTGGCCGATCGGCACTAAAACCTTTTCAACTCAAAAGGACATTTATTAATTCAAGTTGGCCAAATTTGGGGGTGGTTGGGACTGGAGGGTTGTAAAACTCATTGACCTGTGAAAGAAAGACCTAGCTGCATGACACACTTCCTTTTGCTCGGGCGGCCGATGATTTGGTTGCAAGGGGATGTCAGACTATAGCTTTTGCTATAGGGAAATAATATACTGGTGTCACCGTAATACCTACGTATGTATATGTTTTACGTTTAAAAGAACCATAACTATAAGTTTTTGATGTTTTCACTAGCTCACCTGTAAAAAATCTTCATTTTATTAATTCAGGTAACTGAGATCAGGATGGTTTCACCCGAGACATGCGTACTGGTACAGTAAACCCACAGAAATCCACGGACATCCATGAAAATCCACCGAAATCTACGGAAATCTACGGACGTCCTCGGAAATCCACGCAAATCCACGGAAATCTAAGGAAATCCATAGAAATCCAAAAGCGTGTACACCAAAAATCCACAGCTTTTTACTCTTCGGCTCTATTCCTTGCTGAAATGCACTATAGCTTGTTTAAGTTCGTTAACTTATACCGAAGTTATTGCCATATAAATAAGAACTATTTGATGTTCCCCCACAAGCAGATCCTACAAGATAGAGCACAAAACAATTAACGAAAAAAATCAGAAATTGCCCAGTCTACATGAAGGAATAATTTGTAATATACCTTTATTCGCATATTTTTTAAGAAAAAGCCATTTGTCTGATTGATGGAGCAGTTACGCCTCCTAGCGACTGCTTGCGGAACTTGAAATTTATCTGTCTTACCAAATTTATCTAATAATATTTTTTGCTCAAAGTTACATGCTTAACGGTTATCGAGATATTGCCGGCGTCCATGTTTAGTAGACCACCATGTACATCAATGTGGAATTCTAGAACACCAACATAACTGAGCGGATTCCCAATTATTTCTTCACTTCCTACTCAAAGTTTCAACCCCATATTCTCACTCATTCCAAGAAGTCGGTTAATTACCAACTCAGCGGATTTCTACCTCACTTGAGATCCGATGAACGATAAATATCTTTGTTGTCTCATATAATATACGCATAAACTCCAACATGGGACATCGTCTATGGGCATCCGTATACGCTCAAAAGTTTCAGTTTATACCTACGCATATCAAATAGAATACCTGTTAGTAGAAATGACGTGAAGTGGCTTGGTTAACTACAGCCTACACATTCTGCTTACTAACAAAGTACCAGGAGACTTGGTTCAAGTAAAAATACCGGAATTTGTTTTCTGCTATAAATATCTAAAGTTTATAAATTTGAGCAGAGCAGCATTATCTACAATAATAATTCACTGAAAGGGTATCAGGGTACTAAAGACAGTCTTGTAATGACACCTAGGAGTAAGAAACAAAAGATCTGGATTTTGCATACATCTGACTAGATTTGAAGGTTACACGATTTCATCAGGGTCAAATTTGTATCTGGCAAAAGATTTACGAATTGTTCCCCTCATCCCACTATCCGACCCAACCCAATTTAGCCTCCTCCCAACAAAGTATAGCGATTAGAGAACTCTTAAAACCCCAAGTTAGGAGGTTGCCGATTTTCAAAAACGTAGCAATCAATCAATCAATCAATCAATTTATTGGTGGCAATATACAAAACGTATTTACACAAGTCATGTGGAAAGAAATTAGAAATTACAAACTAGAATTTTAAAAATGATTAAAAGCTTACACATATCAAACATACTACAAAAAATATTTTAAAAATAATTTTAAAAAAACAGGCGAAGCTACTGTATGTTCTGGGCATATATATGTCCCGTCTTACTAAATAAAAACATAATTTAAAAATTCATCAACTGAATAAAATGCTTCCGATATTAATATTTGTTTTATTTTTATTTTAAACTCAAAATAGGGCAGAGTGCTATAACTTGATAGTAACTTATTATACAATTTAACAGCCAGATATCCTGGACCACATTGACATCTTGTTAAACGCTGAAAAATTGGCATGAGTTTGTTTCTATTTCTGGTCTCATATTTATGGAGATCACTGTGCAATGTATATTGATCTTTATTTTGATGCACCCATAGTAAATTTTGAAGTATATACACTGCTGGTAAAGTTAGTATGCCCATATATGAGAACACATGTCTACAGTCATCCCGGTAATTCAACCTACTATTCTAATGGCTTTTCTCTGTAAAGTAAATAATCTTTTCATTTCCGAGGCATGGCCCCATGCTAGGATAGCATAAGTAGATACAGAGTGAAACATGCCAAAATATGCTGTTCTCATGGCAATAGTAGATGAACAGCTAGATAAACAACGAAGAGCATAAATAGAACTCCTCAGCTTACCAGCAATGATATCAATATGTGTGTGCCATTGAAGAAGGGGATCAAGATGAACACCTAGGAGTTTAACTGTTTCCGATGATACTTCAGAATGTCTTAAAGTGAAAACAATTTTATTAGTTTTATCTGTATTTAGATGTAATTTATTCATATTAAACCATTCTTTAGCTCTGTTCTGTAATTCAGACATCCTCACCTCCACACTCTCAAAACTGTCCGCTGTACAAGCAATTGTTGTATCATCTGCAAAGAGCGTGAATTTACCTTCTGAATCAATAATTGGCAAATCATTTATGTATATTAAAAATAATATTGGTCCCAACACTGAACCTTGGGGGACTCCTATAGTGATTGTACTGTCTGCTGATGACATGCCATTTACGCTCACAATTTGCTTTCTATTATTTGCGTAAGAGTTTAGTAACATGATACTGTCAGAGGAAAATCCATATTTACTTAGTTTGCGTAATAGGATATCGTGAGGGACACAATAGAATGCCTTGCTCAAATCACAGAATAAAACGTTAGTAAACTCTAGATTGTTAAATGAGTCAAGAATAAAGGTGACAAGGTCAAGTATTGCCATGACAGTGTTCTTATCTTTCCTAAAACCAAACTGGCAGCATGTAAAAAGTTTATTATCATCGAAGAATTTTATAATTTAAATTGCTATACATTTTTCCACAGTTTTTGAGATTATGGGCAGTAAGGAGATAGGCCGATAATTTTCTGGTTTATCAGGATCACCTTTTTTAAACAAAGGTATCACTTGAGCTAGCTTAAGTATATTGGGAAAGGTGTTTTCCTTGAAGCAACGGTTAATCAAAGTAGTGAGTGGACCAATGATAATATTCTTAATTGATTTAATGAGTTTGACATTAAGGCCAAAAACGTCACGGCTTGCCTTATTTTTAAAGTTATCTATGATATCTCTAATATCGTTAAATGATACTGGAGAGAAGAGAAACTGTTTTTCTGGTGGATTTAAATTGTCAAGAATTTGTATGGGATCTCTGTACGACACAGGTATATTTTTTACAGTATGGTGCGGAATAGTTGTGAAATAATTATTAAAATCATCTGCAGATATGGTACAGTTATTCATATCTGTAGATTTTAATGTACCTATGTTGTTTTTTATAACTTGCCAGACATCCTTAGTTGGATTTTGGGCTGAAGAAATATAGTTATCATTGGCTTTGATTTTTGCATTCTGAATAGCCTCCTTATATCTTTTTTTGAAATCTCTGAATTCTCTTTTAAAACCTGGGCAATTATATTGTCTTGATAGTTCACTTAATAACTGTAATTGGTCTCGCATTGACCTCAGATCATCATTGAACTAACTAATTTTACAACCTTGATTAGATCTTACCTTATAATTTTTTTCAGGAAAAGATTGAATGTATGCTTTTTCCAGTTTTTGAGAAAATTTTTCAAAACACTGATCAACAGACATATACTTATCTAATACAAAATTCCAATCAAATGATGAAACCAGATTGAAGAAAACCAGCATACCTTTTTTTGTCAAAGGTCTACATACTTTATTACTATACTGCATTTTAGTATTGTCTTGAACAATATTTAATTTGATTTCCTGTCCTAAATGGTCAGATATGCCAATGTTTACAGTACTGGCTGAAAAAGATTCAGTATTAAAATTTATGAATATATTGTCTAAACATGTCTTAGATCTTGTATTGTCCAAAATGGTTTGAATGAAACCATAACCTCCTAACACATCAGAGAGCTCAACAGCCTCTGTTGATTTGTATTAAAATGGACATTAAAATCTCCTGTTAAAATAATATTTTTGTAGACACCTATTGTATTTAATGCTGATTCTAATGAGTTTAAAAATGTTTGAAAGTTCCCAAATGGGGATCTATATACAACCAGAACATACACATCCAAATCCCTTATAAACGCTGCACTACATTCAATACATTTTTCAACACAAAACTTTTTAACATCTAACGTCATAACATTAAAATAGTTTTTTACTTAAATAGCTGCTCTTCCACCTATGTGAGATGATCTTGTGAAGTTATCAGCCTGCTTGTAAGAATTCAAATGCAGTATCCTAGCTTCCTCTATCTTTAGCCAGTGCTCAGTCAAACAAACAATATTGAAAGTTTTTTCTTCCAGGAAAGCCTCCAGTAATTGAGCTTTGTTTCTGATCGAACAGATATTTATGTGCAATAGATGTACATTGCATGGCGGTGTGGTTATGGACCAGTTCTCGCCAAAAGAAATTGGCGCTGCAGATTCTGAAAATGGTTAACAATCACATCCTTTGGCCAAACATCTGCAGACATGTAAACATTTTTTTTGTCCGATGGAACTGACAGCTTAAATGAGCTGTATTTCTTATGTTTTATCATTATCATCTTCTCACACAGACAGTTATAGCCAAGATTTTGGCTTTTGAGATATTCTAAAATGGTATGATCTTCAGTACTTGGATGTAGCACTGAGATAAATAGAGATGACATTTTTGGAGCCACCTTGAGAATACACTCGGCTTCATTTGAACCTCTGATTGGTTTTGGACGAGCAGCCGACGTGCCAAAATGTTTTTTATTGGATTTAGTTTTGTTGCCCTCAGATTCCACAACTTTTTCTTTCGTCTCATTTGCACCATTTCGTTTTCTGTTGCTGCGACTTCTCTGCGTTTCCCATCCACCCTGATCTTGGTTAGAATTAGTACTTTCCAGCGGATTTTGCAGATTTTCATTTTTCTCTTCATTTTTCTTCATTTCTGCCAAATCAACAATGTCAGTGTCAGTAGCGTCAACTGTCACCGACATACTTGAAGTTTGTGATTTCTGTCCTATGTTACCGTTCTTTGGAATGGTGGAAGTTTTGTGGTCTTGGCCCTCATCACTTTTTGACTGCTTTGTGACTTCAGAAAGCGAAGTGGAGCCACCTGCTGTTAAAAGAGCCAACTCTGAACTCGTGGCATCTTTGGAATTTAAGGAATTCATACTTTTTGGTATTTCCGAATTTGCAATTTGGACTTCAAACTTTTCTTTCCACAAATTTGCGTTATCCTGAAGTATCCTATTCTTATCCTCCAGTTCTTGTATGATTCTTCTATAGAGTGAAATTTGGATATCTTTTGCGTCAGATCCAACCTCACTTTCTTGCTTGCAGCAAACAAGTCGGGCACTGTCTATAAATTTTACTTTATCGACCCAGTCGCTATTTGCACATGAGGTGTGGTACAATTTCCCACAAATCACGCACACAATTGTACTTGAAATTTTCGATTTACAACACGTATAACGCGGTTTTTCGGTAGAGCTACTTTCCAGACGCTCTCGCGTGGGCGCAATATTACTAACGCAATTACATATCATTGGTACTAATTACTAAAAATATAATGTCATTCTTTCAATCTTTTACACTCCTCCTATTTCTCAAAGAAAAGTAGACATTGGTCATCGAAAGCATCTTAAAACAGAGTCTGATCAGATACAATGTACCTCGTTTTTTGATGATTAGACCTTCGCCGCTGTCACAACTCTCATAATCAAATAGGTATATCTTCAAAGGCAATTTTTGGATAGGTTTTCAAAGTACAGAATATCATCATTGTCATTCTCCTTAAATGTAATAGAAAGTTCTTTAGGAATGCAAAAAAATTGAGGTTCACCCTCTCATATTTGACCCTGCTCCAACAAAAATGAAAAATCATCATGAACTCCTAAAATGCCTGAAGTGAAGGTTTGCAGAGGTTAGGACGAATTTTTCTCTTGTGCTAATTGCTCTGCTGCTTATGCACCGATATTCAAAAAAATGCATTACATTTTATTACCTACATATAATATCCCAAATTTCATAATTGGTGCAGCACTTACTCAGATTGTGATTGCAAAAATACACTACAGCATCCAAACAACAACAACAAGCATCCCAAAGGTTATGTCGAAGTCGTTTATTTTGACGTTTTTTTCCAAAAATCGGTCAATTCGTTTTGTAGAAAATAAGAAAATCCTTTATGTATCTCAATTTGTTCAGATAGAAAACAGAAGCACACGAAAATAACACTTTTTATTGTAATAAGTATTTAAAATGTTGCTCATTATCGCTCAAATAGTTATTTAGGTGATGTTTAAATTCCTGACGGACAGTTGCAAGAGCATGTGGGATATCACGGCTGCTTTCGATAATGCGTTGACGAAGGTCATCCAAACTTTCAGGTTGGGAACTAAACACAGTATATTTTGAATGGCGCCATAAAAAAAGACTAAGGGCGTCAAATCAGGAAATCTACCTAGCCATTCTCTAAGCTCTCTTCGTCCTACCCATTTATCTCTGAACGCGTCGACTAGCCATTGCCGAACCGGAAGAACATAGTGAGAGGGAGCACCGCACCGTCTTGCTGGAAATAGATTTCAGCCTCATCAAGGTGTAGTATATAAGTATAGGGTTTCCATCCCATTAATTTGGTTTTCAATGGTATCAGTGATAAGCGGATTAATGATATTCCCCAACATACTCAAATAGATGTCTTCATTCATATTTCATTAATAAAAAAATGAAGTCAAGTTGATTGACTCAGTACTTCCCACACATTACGGTGATACCAGTTTATCGTTTTCCCATAGCGTGGAGCTTTAGTCTGAGATCCCTTGCATCCAAATAATCGCCAGCCCCCCCCCTCCCCTCCTAAAATTGTCTTATGCCGCTAGGTCTTTCTTTCACAGGTCAATGGACAGCCTATTATCAACATTACAAACTTTTCAGTTTTACAACGCCCCACACCCCAACCACCCCAATTTCACCCTCACCCAAAAAAAATGTCGGAAATGATCAGGAACCCCTAAAACATCTAAAAATGAGGTTTGAGTTGTTTTCATTCTTTTAGCTTTTTGATTATTGCTACGCTGCCACTGACACGATTTTTAACAGACATACGCGTTTTCCATCCTCACCACGGTAGTAATACTGTGTCAAAATTTCATTAGAATCAATTTAATTGTGTCCACGTTACAAAGTACAAACCGATCTAAAGCAATACTCGTATATATACAGCAAATTCTAAGTCCCTTAGTTTCCTTACCTAATAGGCTAGGCAATGTTCTGGTGGACCTAAAAAGGTGATTTATGTCGCTAGGTCTTCCTTCACAGGTTAGTGGACAGCCTATTATGAATACAAGAAATTTTTCAGTTTTTCAACCCCCCACCCCCTAACCACCCCAGTTTCACCCCCACTCAAAAAAAACGCAGAAAATGATCAGGAACCTCTAAAATGCTTAAATACGAAGTTTTAGCTGTTTTTATATTTTTATTTTTTTTTTATTATTTCTGCGCCGCCACTGGCATGATTTATAAAAACCATACGCGATTTCCATCCTCGCTACGGTAGTAATAGTGTGTCAAAATTTCATTCAAACCAATTCAACAGTTTCCACACACACAATATAGAACGATCTAAAGCAATACTCTCGTATGTTCACGCAGAAAAATCTGTCGTTTTGTCAAAGACTTACGCTTGGATTCAATGGGACGTTACACTCAGCATTCCTCAAATACAGCGACGTTTTCTCCAATGGGAAGTGTATAGTTGGTAGCGAATTATATCGTATTGTCGATTCAACTACAAGATGTCATTGGATTCCAATGAATGATTCAATCGCAGCCTGTCGTTGAATCGAATCTGTGTTTGGTAATTGATTCTAAACTACTTTCTTTTCCCTGGACCAACAGATTTTATTGCGAGGACAGCTGATTGATTCGTTTGGATGTTTAATGGTGTGATTTCGTGTGAAGTTATAAGGAGCATGATATAAGAATTAGACATAAGCCTGCACCAGTTGTTGTATTTTTACCTGAAATATAACTATCTGACTAATCTAAATACCTACATTCAAATGTGGGTGTTAGCTCTTCTAAGTCCCAATTTCTCAGTAGGTCCTCCATTTAATATATAACTGGACACATTTAAATCACACAATTGCTGATGCAATACGCAAAACCACGAGATGGCACAACACGGCTAACACCGAAACAACACAACGGAACAACTTCGCCCATGTTTACGAGTTCGCGGCGATAGCAGCACTGAGATCACCCCCTATTCTTTATTCTTACCTTCATTGAATGGCGACATCAGTCCCACCGAATACTGATTATAGTTCAGCGAACGACAAGGGCCATTGAAACAAAATTAATTTTTATCAGATGAATTATCACGAACTGCTGTTGCAGTAATAATGTTTGTACATTGAATAGATTGTCTGCTTTGCTTAAATGAAACATACCTAGGGTAAATTTCGAAAACAAAACGATGTTTTGATTGCATTATATGTCAATACTGGTATTAGAAGGATTACACATATCGTTATAACGAATATAAAATTATTTTGAATTTATTGGCGTACCTGTGACTACTTCGAATATAAGGATTGAATTCTTTCAATGACATGGATTTGAAACAACTGTAATATATTTAAAGTGATGGAAAAACATTCAAATACAAACAGTTAATTCGAAACGCAACAGTATTTTTTTTCTGTGTTTACACCAGAAAAATTCTAATTCCTTTGGTTTCTGTAATAGGCAAGGCAATTTTCGGATGGGCTTAAAAAAGTTATTTATGTTGCTAGGTCTTCCTTCATAGGTCAGTGGACAGTCTATTATGAAAGCAACAAATTTTTCAATTTTATAACCCCCACCCCGCAACCACCCCAAAAAGTAGAAAATGATCAGGAACCCCTAAAATGCCTAAAAACGAAGTGTAAGCAATATTTTTTTTGTTTTTTGCTAATTACTCCGCCGCCTATGCACAGATCTTCAAAATTATAGGAACATTACCTACTACTACCCCACAGCATATCGCTGCCCAAATTTCATCATAATCCATGAAGCGGTTGCTGAGATTACGAGGCTTAAAAAAAGCGACAGACAGACAAACAGACCGACAGACAGACAGACCGACGGAAATGAGTGACGTGGGTTTTCGTTATGTAGACATCATAAAACGCCCAAAAAGTGTATTATCTCAAAATCGGAAATTTTCGCGATCACAGTACTCCCCTCACCTATCGGACTGGGAAGTAAAATGACTTTGTTTCTGAAAATGCCTGCCCATATATTAATTTTTTGGTAGAACTGGGTATGCCCTTCTACAAAAAAGAATTTCCATTGCTCCAATACCTTATTAATCAATCCAGTTAAATAAAATGTGCTTTCACTAGTGAGGCAGATATTTTTTACATGAATGGTATTACCATTAATCGCTGTAGCCATTTGTTCACAATACTCAACTCGCCGATAGAAATCGCCTTCGATTAACTCCTGCACTATTTTTATTTTAAATGAACAAAATTGATAACTGTGTGTATAGAGGCAAGTGGAAATGTCAGTCGTAGCCACAATTTTGCGTAATGAAGTACTAAGACTTACTCCAAAATGACCCAAAAATTGAACTTGGGAGGCTTCATCCAGAACTTTACGTTTCTTATTTGCAACAGATCCAGTTTGAGTAAATTTCGTAACAAGGTTCATTGTTTGGCCCATAACGGGCAACGTTTTGAACACTTGTTGCAATAAAAAGTGGTATTTTTGTGTGTTTTTGTTTCTTATCTGAACAAATTAAAACACATAAAGATTTTTCTAATGTTCTCGAAAACAAATTGGCCGATTTAAAAAAATCAAACGTCAAAATGAAGGACTTCAACATACCTTTGAAACAAGCTGTTACTTGACACTCCTTGTCTTTTGGAATCTTTAAGGTGATTACACTGGGGGGGGGGGGCAGAGGTTACATGGAGAGAAAGTAGTTTTTGGTTTAAAAGTTGACTCACTTGACAGATCTTTTGACGTGTCTTAGCGTTTTTTCTTTAATTAGTGGTTTTCGATAGATCCGTGATGGGAAGTTTTCAAATGAACATCCTGTATAATCCCCTGGTCTTTGACATGCATGGAAAAATCATATATTGTGAAAGACAACATTGGATAGGTCTCAAAAGAGCATATGACCAAGGTAATGTTTACCAATATGGAAAGTCGGTCTTCACGCATCCCCCAATGGCACTTTTACCCTCTCAGGGGAAAACGATCCCCAAACCTCTAAAATGCCTAAATGCCATGTTTGGAGCAATTCTAAGAATTTTTTATTTTTACTGATCACTTCAATGCTATTTCACCGATTTTCGAATATATTACCTACTGCGACATTATTTCGAAAACGTATATTACCTACTATGACCTCACATCATATTACACCCTAGATTTCATCAAAATCGGCAATGTGCGGTTACTGAGATTAAGTTGTTAGAGAAATGGCAGCAGACACACAGACCTTCGGAAATCAGTGACATATTTTCAGAATGTAGGTAATAATAAATGAATCTCAAAATCTAAAAGTTTTGCGATTACAGGGGAAGTAAAAGCGTATTATAGCGTATTACGCTATATTTACATGGAACTACTTACTACACAGTCACTTGCCATTTTGCAATATTCTGCACTAACTTGGAATGCCTCGTTTTTACGAGGCGATTTTCCAACACACAAACGGGGTTACTGGTAATTGTGCCGCTCAAAAAAGGGAGTGAGATACGGTATACGCGTCATTGGTAAATGCAATTTGATGCAATTTAATGGTTTTGTGCATTTTCCGCTTGTCGAGCATTTAGTGCGACGCATGTTGCAGGGACAATTTATATGTATAATACACACAAAAACCCGAACGAACACAACGTTGTCTACTAAAAACATTATGTATCTATGCTTACGCAGCGACTGATTTGTTGGATAGATAGATTGATTTATTACAAAATTCACAGAGAGACCGATTGATTCAATTAGAATAATGGCGCTGTCCTATTCTAGGTTACAAAATTGTTCTAAACAAATTAATCGACATAGCAGTAATAGTAGTAATGATTTATTGGTGCCGGTACAAAGAAATTGTTCGCGCAAGTGAAAATTCAGTGATTAACTGATATATAGTTGAAAATAAAATTAAAACAGCCTGGTAGAAACACAATGTTGACATGTCAAACCTTAGGTAATACATTAAAATATCAATACCAGGGGCGCTTATGGCCAATAACTTAGTATACATGAGAAAATTTTGAAAATAAACTGTGGGTCACTGCATAAACGAGACTCTGGTTTTAACTGCCAAGCTTGCGGCAATACTTATTGCCATCCTCAGGTCTTTAACTTTGAGGTTTGCCAATAGAAAAACAGCACCGGATTGAGTCAAAAACTTAAAATGCCAGCTCTAGTACAAAATCGTCAAATAATTAAAAAAAAATGTTTACGCTAGTATCGGTGTCTTCACAACAAGCAGGTCAGGAACAAACAACATTAGATGTAAAATTACAAAAACACCACAACCTCTTAAACATTGAATGCCAAAAATTTGTAATGTCTAGAACAACCCCAGTTCAATATAGAATGTGACAGGTGATTGAAAACATGCGTAATAACAGTTCGTGAGTTTCACATTATTTACTATATTCCTCAGATTTCTTATGAGATTAATGGTAAACTTCTTTGAGAGTTTCTGAGTGTGTGATCTCCATAATAGTTACGAATCTAAGCACACGCCTAGGAGTTTCACATTTCGTTCTTTCTCTTCTGATGAGCAAACCTTTCCAAGATCAGTTTGCTTGGTTTTTGTATGATTGAGGCTCAGCGTGTATGATAGACACCAGGCTCTAACTGAAGCCTCTTGATCGTGGTCGAAGCTAGATTCTGTAACAAGAACAAGACCCAAGGCAACCTGAGCTATAACAATTCCTATAGCAAGTGTAAAAAGTTCACGATGAGCAAGTCTTACTTTTGAAATAACATTGTTTATTATATTTCCGAAAAAAAACGGTAGATCTGACATAACTCTAAATACCATCGAAAGATTGGCCGTATTGCAAAACCCCCAACCTAAAAAAATTCAGAAAATTGTGCAAACCGTTTCTGAGATAATTGAGGCGTTCCATTTTTAGACTCACTCTGTATAATACCCAATTATTACTTTAAAAGCTATCCAAGTAAACACCATTTTTATAACATATATCTACATAAGACGGCCATAGTGGCCTAACGTAAGTTTTTGGACACCTTGTTACTGGAACTTAATTTTACCTCAGGGTATGCAGACTTCCTGGGCCGTCCACTTTTTCCTCATACGCAAGATTGAAACTGAATAGCTTAATAGCAGCTTAGAAAATAAAGCGTATGCAACTCGTTATAGTCGCCTATAAGTGTATTTATAGCGGGCATATCTGGAACAGATTTTTGACTTCTACGTACCACATTGTTGTAGTATATACACGCTACTTCTACCAAGCCACCATCTTTCCGATTTTCAGTATCCTCGTGAATTCTCGGGTCGCTTATGGCCAATAACTTAGTATACATGAGAAAATTTTGAAAATAAACTGTGGGTCACTGCATAAACGAGACTCTGGTTTTAACTGCCAAGCTTGCGGCAATACTTATTGCCATCCTCAGGTCTTTAACTTTGAGGTTTGCCAATAGAAAAACAGCACCGGATTGAGTCAAAAACTTAAAATGCCAGCTCTAGTACAAAATCGTCAAATAATTAAAAAAAAATGTTTACGCTAGTATCGGTGTCTTCACAACAAGCAGGTCAGGAACAAACAACATTAGATGTAAAATTACAAAAACACCACAACCTCTTAAACATTGAATCCCAAAAATTTGTAATGTCTAGAACAACCCCAGTTCAATATAGAATGTGACAGGTGATTGAAAACATGCGTAATAACAGTTCGTGAGTTTCACATTATTTACTATATTCCTCAGATTTCTTATGAGGTTAATGGTAAACTTCTTTGAGAGTTTCTGAGTGTGTGATCTCCATAATAGTTACGAATCTAAGCACACGCCTAGGAGTTTCACATTTCGTTCTTTCTCTTCTGATGAGCAAACCTTTCCAAGATCAGTTTGCTTGGTTTTTGTATGATTGAGGCTCAGCGTGTATGATAGACACCAGGCTCTAACTGAAGCCTCTTGATCGTGGTCGAAGCTAGATTCTGTAACAAGAACAAGACCCAAGGCAACCTGAGCTATAACAATTCCTATAGCAAGTGTAAAAAGTTCACGATGAGCAAGTCTTACTTTTGAAATAACATTGTTTATTATATTGCCGAAAAAAAACGGTAGATCTGACATAACTCTAAATACCATCGAAAGATTGGCCGTATTGCAAAACCCCCAACCTAAAAAAATTCAGAAAATTGTGCAAACCGTTTCTGAGATAATTGAGGCGTTCCATTTTTAGACTCACTCTGTATAATACCCAATTATTACTTTAAAAGCTATCCAAGTAAACACCATTTTTATAACATATATCTACATAAGACGGCCATAGTGGCCTAACGTAAGTTTTTGGACACCTTGTTACTGGAACTTAATTTTACCTCAGGGTATGCAGACTTCCTGGGCCGTCCACTTTTTCCTCATACGCAAGATTGAAACTGAATAGCTTAATAGCAGCTTAGAAAATAAAGCGTATGCAACTCGTTATAGTCGCCTATAAGTGTATTTATAGCGGGCATATCTGGAACAGATTTTTGACTTCTACGTACCACATTGTTGTAGTATATACACGCTACTTCTACCAAGCCACCATCTTTCCGATTTTCAGTATCCTCGTGAATTCTCGGGTCTTAGGGAAAGCTAGCTAGTAGGAAGGAGAGCTTTATCTCATGCTACTGTTGACTGAGCATATATTTTTCCTTGAGTGTCTGAAGCTGCTACTATACTACATACTAGGAAGTTTTGTTTATACCTTGCTGATTTGCAAGCGACGATATTTAAACAAGGGGAACAGAAACGACAATTTCTTATGCGCTCCATGTACCGTGTGACTGCATTCGCGTAGTCTTTCTTCAGCGCTATAATCATTTATGTATTGCCAGCCAATAAGTCTGATTATTTTGGTAGTGCCTATAATACGCTAAATTTTTTCGGTTCCTTTGGGGAGAGCTTTTTGGTGTTTTACATGTGTATGTAATAGCTTTTCCGTCCAAGTGAAAAGAGTACTATATATGTTACTGCCCTGACAGAAACACAAAATATATATTGTTTCTTCAAGTGGTGCTATTCATCAAAAACAAAAAACTTTATACATTCATCAAAAAATGTATCCCGTCCAGTAAAAATGAGCTTGAATACTATACCTTTTAAATCTATCCGTTTGCTGCAATCGACGATTCTGTGAATTTATTCTATAATCTATAATTATTTTTTAAACTAGGTGACGTCTCTTATTCTCATCAACGCTAGGTGTTTGCAGTTAGCGGTCTTTGCTTTGACAGTTTCTGCTTCAGATACATGTCTACTCTCTAACACTAGCAAGCGAGCATCCGGTTCTAATAAACAATCAGATGATGCCAAGATTAATCTGGCATGGACACATGTCGTTAATTGGAATGGAATGAAAAAAATAATTTTCCAAGTAAGCCAAAAACAACAACAGTGAACGAAAAAAAATACTTGTATTATTGTGAAAAGCATCGGGCGCTCGAATTACGAATAATATGACACAAAGCGTTCACGCTTCTTTCACAATCATACTGATATTTTCAATCATTATTGTTTTTATCGCCTTTTGTTTTTAGTTTTTTAAAATATATTAATTTTTTAGTTAACTCTGTAATTAAAGTCAGTCTTTTTTTAGTTTTTTTAACAGTATTTATTAACACTCTGTGTAATGAAGATGAACAATTGTTTTTGATCAATATTTATAGCATAATCATTGGCATTACTGCATAAAAATGAAAACTGTCGACTTTTCTGAATAAACCTCAGAAAAATATCAACTCCTAAACAGTTTGATGTCACGGGGCAGAATAAAAAAAATTGAAGTCAAGTTGATTGACTTAATACTTCCCACACATTACAGTGATACCAGTTTAATGTTTTCCCATAGCAGGAAGCTATAGTCTGAGATTCCCTTGCAATCAAATCATCACTCACCTGCCCACAAAAAAAGTATGTTATTCCGTTAGGTCTTTCTTTCACAGGTCAATGGACAGGATACAACAAATTTTTCAGTTTTACAACCCCCACCCCTCAACCACCCCAATTGCATCACCACCCAAAAAAAAAAGAATAAAATAATCAAGAACCCCTAAAATGTCTAAAAACGAAGTTTGAGCTGTTATTATACAGGGTTACTGGAAACTCGACCACTTTCCTGCAAGAGGTGATAGAGGGACTCAAATGTAATAGATTTAACCCCCCATACATAATTCCGAAAACCGACAGTTTTCGAGATAATTAACATTTAATGTTTTTCGACCAAATGTCCAAATTTCCACACTAGATCCTAAGCTAAGAAAAAAAACCTGTTGTTGATTCTGATAATTTTTATTTTAGTATTTAACTAACACATAGACAAAGCTAACTTAGTATTAAAATGTTTCAAAATACTAAACAGTTCCAAACTAAGTACAAATATAAAAATAATCAACAAAATTTTTACATTCACCGTGAAAGAAAATCATCTAGCTCAAAAAAATTATACAAACGGTTGAACAAATCGCTAAAAAAATTTTCCTACCTAATAACCTTTTCAGAAAGATTATAAACAGCAATGAATAAAACTCACCTATTCAAAAAGAACGAATGACAGTACAATCATTATGGATAACTCAGTTACATACTAGAATGTTTGCAAATGCGGTCGATGATTTTATCCAAGTAAAACAAATTAAATCCACTCAAAGTTTCTAGAGATCTTGCTCAATGTGTTGCCCTTGATTTCGGATACAAGTACGGATCCGCTTCCTCACTTCGGTTTTTGCACCTCGTGTTGAAGAAGTTCGTTTCATCTCCTCCGCCGCATTGATAATTTTTTGCCTTAGTTCGTTAGCAGTATCAAAGCAGTATTAACCGGAGTCTCGTAAACCAATGCCTTCATGTGACCCCAGACGTAAAAATCAAGAGGTGTCATATCTGGGCTCCGCGCAGGCCATGGTATGGGTTCACCGCTCCCTATCCGTTTGTTCGGGTATGTGTTGTCCAACAACTGCCGAATTGTGATACGGTAATGTACTGGACAACCATCATGCTGGAATATCATGTTGTTGATGATTCTGTATTATGTTGATCATCATCATCATAGTCACAATGACTTAACAGACATGTTGTGAACTCGTAAAATGCATTTACTGATTTTACGAGTTTCTCTTGGGATATCTTTAAGATCTTTAATGCAGTAGTTTCCCATTTGCTTTCTGCATCCTCATGCCGTTGACCAGACGGTATCTACTGGTTCATCCGCCTTTAGGGGCAATTTCTCACCGCAAGGACAAGAAGGTGTCCTAACTCTTCTCAACTCTTGTTTATACCGACAGTAGTTCGGTTCCTTTTAGTCACCTTTTACGACATGCAGGATATACGATGGGAGATATTCTAGCCCGCCCCCATACGGGATAAATTTTGTTAAATAGTTACTTGTGGTTATACTGTCATTCTTGTCCTTGGAACAGGCCATCAGATAAGGGATTTTTTAAAATAATTTGTTTGACTAGCTGTGTATCTTTTTTTGAGCTAGACAATTTTCTTTCACGGTGAGTGTAAAAATTGTGTTCTTTATTTTTTAAATAATTGTACGTAGTTTGAAACTATTTAGTATTTTTACACATTTAAATACTAAATTAGATTTGCGTATGTGTCAGTAAAAGACTAAATTGGAAATTACTAACATCGACAGCAGGGTTTTTTTTAAATTTGGGATGTAGTGTGGAAATTTGGACATATCGTTGAAAAACATTAAATGTTAATTATCTCGAAAACTATCGGTTTTCGGAATTACGTATGGGGGGTTAAATCTATTGCATTTGAGTCCCTCTATCGCTTCCTGCAGGAAAGTGGTCGAGTTACCAGCAACCCTGTATATATTTTTTTAGTCGTTTTACTTCCCAAACCGATAGGTGAGGGGAGTATTGTGATCGCGAAAATTTTCGATTTTGAGATAATCCACTTTTTGGGCGTTTCATGATGTCTACATAACGAAAATCCACGTCACTCATTTCCGTCGGTCTGTCGGTCTGTCGGTCTGTCGGTCTGTCGGTCGGTCGGTCCGTCGGTCCGTCGGTCCGTCGGTCCGTCGGTCCGTCGGTCCGTCGGCCTGTCGGTCTGTCGGTCTGTCGGTCTGTCGGCCTGTCGGTCTGTCGGTCTGTCGGTCGGTCGGTCGGTCGGTCCGTCGGTCCGTCGGTCTGTCGGTCTGTCGGTCGGTCCGTCGGTCCGTCGGTCCGTCGGTCCGTCGGTCCGTCGGTCCGTCGGTCCGTCGGTCCGTCGGTCTGTCGGTCTGTCGGCCTGTCGGGCTGTCGGTCTGTCGGTCTGTCGGTCTGTCGGTCTGTCGGTCTGTCGGCCTGTCGGGCTGTCGGTCTGTCGGTCTGTCGGTCTGTCGGTCTGTCGGTCTGTCGGTCTGTCGGTCTGTCGGTCTGTCGGTCTGTCGGTCTGTCGGTCTGTCGGTCTGTCGGTCTGTCGGTCTGTCGGTCTGTCGGTCTGTCGGTCTGTCGGTCTGTCGGTCTGTCGGTCTGTCGGTCTGTCGGTCTGTCGGTCTGTCGGTCTGTCGGTCTGTCGGTCTGTCGGTCTGTCGGTCTGTCGGTCTGTCGGTCTGTCGGTCTGTCGGTCTGTCGGTCTGTCGGTCTGTCGGTCTGTCGGTCTGTCGGTCTGTCGGTCTGTCGGTCTGTCGGTCTGTCGGTCTGTCGGTCTGTCGGTCTGTCGGTCTGTCGGTCTGTCGGTCTGTCGGTCTGTCGGTCTGTCGGTCTGTCGGTCTGTCGGTCTGTCGGTCTGTCAGTCTGTCCCAGTAACCGCTGCATGGATTTTGATGAAATTTGGGCAGCGATATGCTGTGGGTTCCTAGTAGGTAATGCTGCTAACATTTTGAAAATCAGTGCATTGGCGGTGCAGTAATTAGCAAAAAACAAAAAAAAATAGATATTCCTCAAACTTCGTTTTTAGACGTTTCAGGAGTTCCTGATCATTTTCTACTTTTTTTTAGGTGGGGGTGAATTTGGGGTGGTGGGGGGGGGGGTTGTAAAACTGAAAAATTTGTTGTATTCATAATGGTCTGTCCAATGACCTGTGGATGAAAGGCCTAGTGGCATAATTCACCTTTTTAGGTCCATCCAAACGTTGCCTCGCTTATAATAGAAACCAAGGGACTTGGAATTTGTGATGTATACATACGAGTATTGTTTTAGATCGTTCTATATTGCTTAACGCGAAAATGATTGAATGGATTTTAATGAAACGTCGACACAGTATTACTACCGCGGCGAGGATGGCAAACGCTTATGTTTTGGAAAAATCGTGTCAGTGGCAGCGCAGCAATAATAAAAAAACCAAAAATATAAAAACAGCTCAAACTTTGTTTTTAGGCGTTTTAGGGGTTTCTGATCATTTTCTACTTTTTTTTTGGGTAGGGGTGCATTTGGGGTGGTTGGGGGGTGGGGGGTTGTAAAACTGAAAAATTTGTTGTATTCGTAATAGTGTGTCCATTAACCTATGGATAAAAATACCTAGCGGCATATTCTTTTTTTAAGTTCATCTGAACATTGGCTTGTCTATTACAGAAACCATGGGACTTAGAATTTTGTGATGTTTACATATACAAGTTTTGCTTAATTTCGTTCTATGTATATTGCGTAAAGCGAAAATGATTGAATTGATTTTAATGGAATTTCGACACAGGAATTACTATCGTGGAGAGAATGGTAAACACGTCAGTTTCTAGAAAATCGTGTCAGTGGCGGCGCAACAATAATCAAAAAACTAAAAATATAGAAACAGCTCATACTTCGTTTTTAGACGGTTTGTAGGCTCCTGAGCATTTCGTATCGCATGCAGAATCAAAACTGTGGCGTCCTAGTTCCTAAGGAGGGAGACGCAAGAAACTATTTACCAGAGTTTTTGTATTGGGTGTTTTTTTGCGGGCAAATGGGCGATGATTTGGTTGCAAAGGATTTCAGACTATAGCTTCATGCTATGGGAAAATAATGAACTGGTATCATCGTTATGTGTGGGAAGTACTGAGTCAATCAACTTGACTCCATTTTTCATTATTGCAGCACCGTCACTGACACGATTTCTAAAAATCGTCAACGTTTCCATTCTCGCCATGGTAGTAATACTGTGTAACAGTTTCATTAAAACCAGTCTAATAGTTTCTACGTTACACGATACAGAACGATTAGAAGCTGGTCTGCCCCGACACATCGTTTAGAGTTACGCTACAGGACATCCATGAGCTCAACACCGAAGCCCTGGAATGGGTAGTACATAGTGACCTGCGACTGTGATACAAATAGTGCAATATACAATGATGAAATAACTGTTTTAGTTTTAAGTTTTTTTTAACGATTAGTGTATTTTTTTTTTCTTTCTCTTCTTCTCATGTATCGCAATATGTAAGTTCATTCGAATATATATATATAGCAATAAACGTATAGTATACAACACAAAATTGTAATTGCCTTGGTTTTGTAATAGGTAAGGCAATGTTTGGATGGACCCAAAAAAGTGTATTATGACGCTAGGTCTTTCTTTCACAGGTCGGTAGATAGCCTATTATGGATACAATAAATTTTTCAGTTTTACAACCCCCCACCCCCCAACCACCCCAGTTTCACCCCCACCAAAAAAAGTAGAAAATGACCAGAAACCCCTAAAACACCTAAAAACGAAGTTTGAGGAATATTTGAAATTACTCCGCCGCCCATCCATCGATTCTCAAACCTATAGGGACACAGCATATCGCTTCCCAAATTTCATCACAATTCATGCAGAGGTTATAGAGATTACGAGGCTAGAAAAATGCCAACAGACTGACAGACAGACCGATCGACGGAAATGAGTGACGTGGATTTTTGATATGTAGACATCATAAAACGCCCAAAAAGCATATTATCTCAAAATCAAAATTTCCGCGATCACAATACTCCCCTCACGCCTATCGGTGTGGGAAGTAAAATGAGCAGTATACTTATATTTGTAGCAGTATTAATAATCACCCACACGGTGTTCTCCAGTAGCCTTTTGCTGAATAAATTAGGCAGGACTCAACAAGCCATAGCTTCCAAACAAGACAGCTTCATACCCTACAAAAATTTTGAGCTAATAGCCCGTGATTTAGGAAATTTTTTAGTATGACTTTTAATTCTACTGGAAGTACGCGATCGACCTAAAAATAATAGGCGTAGTTAAGTCCCTGAATCTGGGGGCTTAAGTCCATGGATCTGGGGGGGGGCTTAAGTCTCCACCCTAGATACAATAAGCTTAACAGAACGAATTATTTTTTTATTTTTGGAGGGCTAGGTTCATTCGTGGAGGGGCTAATTCCACCCAAGCCCCCCCTAACTACACCTATGCTAAAAATAAGGATTAGGATACTGAAGTAGTCACTTTCATACATCAAAAATCAAGCGGTCCGCTACTACTACACATTTGCTCTCAAGATATCCAACGGACTGCCAAGGAGTGCCTTTATTGACTGCGACTATTGGCCGTCAACAAGCTTCCCCTAACCTAACCTATTCATAGCACCAGCGGTACTCTGGTATCAAGGTTTAGAGGTTTAGCCATCGCGGCCTGGTGAGTATACTTATAAAAACTGTGAAGTTTTTAAAAATTGCCAAAATGATAGCATAATAGTCATAGGAAAACGAATAGGTATTATAAAAATCACTAAAGATTTCCAGAACTTGCTTATCATTTTCCGTTTCCTTTTTAAAAGATGTAAACTACGATGGGAGGAGGAAGCATGCGAAATTTGCAGACTTTTTATATTTACGTAAAGCATTTCCTTGTCCTAAAACAAGTTTTACATTGTAATATCATAACCAAATATAAGGCCCGGAAAAGTCAAATAAAAGAACAGTCAATTGATACCCGTATAGACTTTACATTTTTTGATAATAATAATAATGTTTATTTAGCCATAAATCAAATAAACATCAAATTAACCCCATAGGAGTGCTCAAGCACTGTGCATGGGGTATAAATATTAAAAACAATAAAGTTGATACAAAAACATTAAAAATATCATATACAGAACAAAAATAGCAAACAATGGACACAAATATACGAACTTTACAAAAAGTTAATTCGAATACATTATAATTATTTGTACATCATTTTTCACAAAAATAAATTACTAAAATAGTCACTAGTTTGTTGCTTTATAAAAAATTTTAGTCTTTTCTTGAATAGAGGTAGGGAGTTTATTTGTTGAATATCTTCAGGAATACTATTATAAAGTTTAATACCTAAGAAACTTAGACTTCTTTGTCCCGCTGAGGTTTGTTTGAATTCCAACACGAAGTTGGTATTTGCCTGCCTTGTATTATAGATGTGAGATGAACGTCTTAATAAATTTTTATTTCTATATATGTATACACCAGATTTTAGAAAGTATAATTGTCTTAAATTAAGTAAGTTTATTTCTTGATATAAATCTGTTGTTGGGTATATCATAGGCTTTTTTAGAATTAGCTTGAAAAATCGCTTTTGAAGTAGCTGCAATTGGTCTAAATGGGTTTTGTAAGTGCCTCCCCAAGCCACAATTCCGTAGAACATAACCTCATATGTGAGGTTCAACCAATGCTAAGTATATGGTTTTTAAATTTTGAGTATTTAAACAGTTTTTTATTTTGTGGAAAACGTGTATTATATATCGGAGCTTTTTTGTGACAAAATTAGCATGGCAATCCCATCTCAGGCGGCTATCGATATGGACACCTAAATACTTAGTGTAATCACAGCTTTTGATAACATATGAGCGTGTATCTATCGTAACGAGAATATTGTCATAGTTTGAGGTAGAATATCTGGTATTATAAAATGGGACAAAACACGTTTTATCAACGTTGATGGTTAAATATCTATTATCTATCCACTTCCACAAAATCTTCAGAAACTCTATTTTTAAGTTATTCCCAATTTTCGGCTTCATAATAAAGGACCGTGTCATCAGCAAAAGATATGATATTGCTGTCACAATCTAGCAAAAATATGTCATTGATGCATGGCAATTATCTCACTATTACTCAAAACCTCTTTTTGAATATCGGAATATGGTTTTACTCAGAGTATTAGTTAAAAGTTAGATACTAAAATGTATTGCATTTTAATCGGACACAAACACAACACATTTTTGTACTTGACCTTTCAGAATCAGTTTATTGTAGGCAATCGCATAGTTTATCACTAATAATAATTAGCTTCATACTATGCTCTGATGGCAAAACAAAAAAGGATAGCTTTCCGCTATGAGAAACAGGTACTTGTTGAGGCAATTTACTTAACAATTTTTTTATGAATCTGCGTATGTTTTTGTGTAACGATTTATACCCATTTTTCAAAGTGCTAATACGTGAGTATTCCACTTTTTGGATTTGACTTCAGGGGGACGGTCAATCCAACCCCATATTAGGTAGCACCGAGCTACGCTCATGTATAGACATAGGTTATGAAACGATATTTCCCTTCTGTGGATCAAACCATTAGAAATATCGTTTTAGAAATTGAAAATGCTCACCAAATGGTGCATGGAGGGTCAGTGGATCGAAAACATAGAAAAGCCGTAGGCTCAGAGAGCCGTTTAATTTTTTTCAGAGTTTATATTGTGAATATTCATATTTCAGTTAACCCAAATTCAATATTTATCCAAACGTAAACAGATCAATTTATTAAGCGAGGATAGAATCCGGGCAAGCAGAATCGTATTAACATTGAACCAGTAGAATAGCTCGCGGCTGTACTCTATGCGCGTTTATTAACCCGACCACAGACAACATAAATAGGATTGTAATTATGAAGGATTCTTTTTTACCCATTTCCTCTTTGCATAACGCCGTTTTTGACGGCCATTTCATCCACGATTTTAAAACGAGATGATATTCGGAAAAGCGTCATTATAATTGGTGGCACGTGGCGCAGTACTTTCTACAATATGCAGGGTGAGTTCTAGTACCGGATACTGTAAACTGCAAGTTGTTTGACTCAGTACTTCCCACACATAACAGTTGCAACCAAACCATCGCCCGCCTGTCGTCAAAAAACATCCAACACAAAAACTAGTAAATAGTTTCCTAAATCTCTCCGTAGGAACTGAAACGACACAATTCAGCTCCAACTGGGCGAAACGAAACAATCAGGAACCCCCGTATTGCTTAAAAACAAAGTTTGAGCTATTTTTATATTTTTAGTTTTTTTTATTATTACTGCGCCGCCACTGACACGATTTTTCCAAAACATACGCGTTTTCCATCCTCGCCATGGTAGTAATGCTGTGCCAAAATTTCATTAAAATCAATTCAATAATTTTCGCATTAGGCAATATACAACGATCTAAAGCAATACTCGTATGTATACATCATAAATTCTAAGTCCCTTGGTTTCTGTTATAAGCAAGGCAATGTTCGGATGGACCTAAAAAAGTGTATTATGCCGCTGGCTCCTTCATCCACAGGTCATTGGACAGCCCATTATGAGTACAACAAATTTTTCAGTTTTACAACCCCCCACCCTCCAACCACCCCAAATTCACCCCCACCCAAAAAAAAGTAGAAAATGATCAGGAACCCCTTAAACGACTAAAAACAAAGTTTGAGGAATATTTGAAATTTTTCGTTTTTTGCTAGCTACTCCACCCCCCGTACAACGATTTCCAAAATTATCGGAACATTACCTACCACGACACCACAACATATCGCTGCCCAAATTTCATCACAATCCATGCAGCGGTTACTGAGATTACGACGTTAGAAAAACGCCAACAGACAGACCGACAGACAGACAGACAGATCGACGAAAATGAGTGACGTGGATTTTCGTTATGTAGACATCATAACACGCCCCAAAAGCGTGTTATCCCAAAATCGAAAATTTTATAACGACGTGGTGATGCAAACATATTTTTTTTATGAGATACCCTATACTCTTATATTGTCCCACATTTAGATTCTACTACTGATCATCGTTCTAACAATATCAGGTAGCTATTGTAATATTATACAGGATATTTCAAGAGTTATGACCATTTTTTATCCAAATCGCTGTCAAATGAGCGTGCTGTGTATCAAAAAGCACTCGATCATGAAATATGTTTTCTACATCGCTAGATAAAAATGTTTTCTAATTTTATCGCAGGGTATAAAAAATCGACAACCCATATCCATGTACAGGGTGGGATAGAACGCAAAATCTAGATTTTGTCTTCCTTTTACTTCCCACATCGATAGGTGAGGAGCATTGTGATCGCGAAAATATTCGATTTTGAGATAATACACTTTTGGGCGTTTTATGATGTATAACGGTAAGGAAAATCAATGTCACTCATTTCCGTCGTTCTGTCTGTCGGTGGTCTGTCGGTGGTCTGTCGGTCTGTCGGCCTGTCGGCCTGTCGGGCTGTCGGTCTGTCTGTTGGCGTTTTTCTAACGTCGTGATCTCAGTAACCGCTGCACGGATTATGATGAAATTTGGATAGCGATATGCTGTGGGGTCGTAGTAGGCAACGCTTCTATAATTTTGGAAATCGTTGTACGGGGGCGGAGTAATTAGCAAAAAACAAAAAAAATCAAATATTCCTCAAACCTCGTTTTTAGGCGTTTAAGGGGTTCCTGATTATTTTCTACTTGTGTGAATTTGTGGTGGTTCGGAGGTGGGGGTTGCAAAACTGAAAAATTTGATTTATTCAAAATGGGCTGTCCATTGACCTGTGAATGAAAAACCTAGCGACATAATACACTTTGTTAACGTCCATCCGAACATCTATTACAGAAACCAATTTTGGGATGTATACATACGAGTTTTGATTTATTCCGTTCTATGTATATTGCGTAAAGCGAGAATTATTTAATTGATTTTAATGAAATTTTGACACGGAATTTACCAGCATGACAAGAATGGAAAATGGGTCTGTTTCTGAAAAACCGTGTCAGTGGCGGGGCAGCAATAATAAAAAAACCAAAAATATAAAAACAGCTCAAACTTCGTTTTTAGATGGTTTGGATGCTACTGATTGTTTCGCATCGTCCAATTGAAGCATGTAGAAAAAAACTGTGGCATCCTAGCTTCTAAAGAGGGAGACTCAAGAAACTATTTACGAGAGTTTTGGTGTTGGATGCTTTTTTGCGGGCGGGTGCGCGATGATTTGGTTGAGTGGGAAAATAATAAAAATCATCATGTGTGGGAAGTACTGAGTCAATCAACTTGACTCCATTTTTTGTTATTAAACTTCTTTTCTGATCTATTTTATAGTTATAATTGGAAAAAATCTTTCAAAAGCATCAAACTGTAATCCATGTAAATGTTGGATTTTTAGCTTAATATACTTGAATGTCTGTATCTGAACTGTCATTATTTTTTATTGCTTTTGGTTGGCTGTTTTGTAGAACTTGGATAAGCAAGTAGATTGGTAATCGGTGTGAAGAATATTATTATTTATTCATATGTGCTCAAATTAGTTTTCTCTTTTTAGTCATTGTTTTATATCGATTGTGGAATTTCATTTTTGTGTCTTTGTTTAGCTTTGAAAGCTTATAAAATAAAAAAAGTGTTTTTATAAAGCATTATACATCATTCTAAAGGGAAAAAATTCCTTCTCAACGTGCTAAGAAACAACATGACTGCCATAAAAAAGAAGCTGGTGACGATATCTTAGAACCAAGACATCGATACTAAAAACTCAATGCAGGAATGCGTTGCTCCTAACAAATTTCTCTGAAAATGTTTTTACACAAAAAATTAACCACTTATTCGAAATTTTTTCTTTTTCATATTTTTTAAATATCTCTGACACTCTTCCCATTTAACCATTCGTTCCCCTTATAGCTTCGTTTTGATAAAACGGATTCAGATCATGTTTACAGGTGTGTGCGCATTTCACCGTAACGGCTTTCTTGAATTGCATAACTTAATATTATTACTCAAAATACCAGTTTCAGAATTTAAATATGTTATTGCAGAAGGATGAAGTTGGAGGACTTACTAGCGGTCAGCTTGCAATAATTATAGCAACAGGCAACATTTACGATCCCGTTCCATATCCAAGCCATTCCGTTCACATAAAATCCTGTTTAATGATTTGCAGAATACTAAAAACATGTCTGACCTACCACCGCGTTTATCAATTTATCTTAATCTGATATAGATGCACACTTCATGTTTCCTACGTAATACAATATTTGCGTATATCACTCATCGGATAGCATGTTAGTATTTTATATTCGCGGGAAGAGTTATTGCGGATATCAAAAATTGTAATAAATAAATGTATATTCGCTAAAAGCTGAATTGAAACTGGATAAATGTATTACTGTAAAATTAAATATTTTCATGTCTGTCAGCAGCCATACAACTGATGGTAATTGCTCTTTGATACTTTGAGAAAAATAAATGTAACATATATTTTTAGGGGCATGCTTTAATGTCATGCCAGTGTCGAAGATCAAAGATAACATGCTTATACTTGAGAAGTTCGAAACTGATTTCCTTCGGAATCTGAAGTTCAGAGGTTACGTATGAGTAGTTTCGGATGATGAGCAGTTGAACCCCAGGGATTTGTAAATTGGGTTCTGAAATGGAAGTAGAAGTCCTGTATATCAAACAACATTACCCCTTGTAGATTAACTATGTACCCTTCAATCTGCGGAGTCGCTTAGGTAATATATAACATTGCCTTTTGTACCAATGTGACTTTCTATTTAGAATTTTTTCGCAACACCGTACCTTCCTAAAACAACTAAAAACTATCTTGTTCTTGTCTCTCCAGCAAACCTGACCGAGCATTAAGCCGGCGCCATATATGCGGTAATCGGCGAGCAACGAACCAGGATTAATTGCTATTCGGCTATGTGGCTGCAGGATTTTACCCGAATACTCGCCATATGCCGAGCACCGAGCATTCAGCCGGCGCCATAGCCGGCGCTACACATGCGGCATTTAGGGAACAACGAACAGCGAATATTCGCAATTCGGCAAACGCCTACTAGTGTGGCTGGAGCAGTTTTTGCGAATGGTCGGAATTTGCCGAACACAAATAAGTACCCGAATACTGACACAGAAACAGGAACAGGGCCTGACTAGAGAATTAAAAACTTTATTCGCATTGTTTATTTGTTAGCATGTTGGCATTTTTGAGTTCTGTGTGTTCAAAAACCCCCAAGTATTGAATTTCACCGCCCCAGCTGTGGCAGTTTTGGAAATATTTAAGCCTTCCGGTACTGTTTACTGAAAAGGCGGTGAGGAATACCAGTTGAAACTTGTTCATGCTGTAAACCATTATTAGGGAATACTTCTATATTAAATAAAATATGCAGTGTGTTCTATTAATAAAAATCGGGGATATTTGTTTGTAAATTTAGAAAAATAATTTATAACTTGGCAATGTCGCAAACGCGAAAAAAATTACAAGGCGAGATAGATATTTCGATTTAAAATAAAACGTACAGGGTGTTATATTTAGAAAAAGCAAAGTAAAATGACCTTCAAATTACCGTAATTTAAAATTCTACCAATAACACCCTGCACATTGCTGGTGTCATCCAAAATAATATTTATTTAATATTTAAGTAACTCGCTGTATAATGTTATTGAGAAAAGTTAAAGGAATATATCAATTTGGAGGTATTACTTGCGACCTTGCTGAGTAGATATTCAAAATCTTCGGAAGACATTCTGCAAAAATTTTCAAAAAATCCAGACGGTTCTTTTAATAAATCGGCAACTAGGTGTGGTCCGCCATACCTGAAAATGTGTTTGACATTGTGGTTTGATGTTATTGCTAATTATTTTATTACCTCTCTCGGCTTCTATTTAATGAGACCATCCACCATCGCCTCCTTCTTGGTTGATTTTTACTTTTCCTTATTAAGATATAAGCACTACACATAACAAAAACGGCACTTGCTGCCACGACTATATCATTATTGAATTTGTGGTTCTTGGGTTTTTAGGCCGGCGTCGTTTAGCAGTATTTTGGAAGTCGCCGAAGTGAAATAGCTTCTGAAGATGCCATCCACTCGTGGTGGCGAAACGTCAAGCTTTAACGCTAAACGACGCCGGCCTAAACCCAAGAACCACAAATTCATTGGACGATGGCCGCGAAAGCCTTACACAGTATATATCATTATTATTTTCCATTGATGATGACGTTGATTCTACTGTGGATAAATTTTAATAATAAATAAGTTTCAATTTGCTACGAATATTCGAGCTTTCCCATTCCCTTTCTTCTCGAAACTAAACATATCCAACTACGCACATGTAGGGCGATACGTGCTCGCTATTCGGCGAGCAAGGTTGAAAAATGGCGATTATTGATACTCGGCAAATACCCGCATATGTGGCGCCGGCTTTAGGTGAAACTACCATCGCGAAACACATCAACTTGAGTGACAAGTAAGTAATCTGAATCCAATTTATAAACTTATTCTCTTCTCACGTTGTTTGAACTTTAACAAATACGGCAGATAAAATACTAGTAAGCCTCTTTTCCTTCAATAATATCTGGCTCCTTGGTCTTTGTTTTATTGATTACACAAAATTAAGTCAAGTTGATCGACTCAGCACTTCCTATACACATTATGATGATACCATTTTATTAGTTACCATTGCATGAAGCTATAGTCTGAGATTCCTTTGCAACTTAATCAACGCCCGCCTGCCTGCAAAGAAACATCCAATACAAAAACTCTCGAAAATAGTTTCTTGCATTTCTCTCCCTAGGAGCAAGTTTTTATTCTGATATACCAGTCACATTACAGCCGATTCTCCGATATTTAAGAACAGATTATTATAAATGTGATATATTATCACACCGATAGTTGAGGCGAGTATTGTGATTGCGAAGCTTTTCGATGTTGAGATTATACGCTTTTTGGGCTCTTTATGATGTCTACATAACGAAACTCCACCTCACGCATTTCCGTCGGTCTGTCTGTTTATCTGTCTGTCGGTCTGTTGGCGTTTTTCTAGCCTCCTAATCTCAGTAACCGCTGCATGGATTGTGATGAAATTTGTAGCGATATGGAGTGGGGTCGTAGTCGGTAATGTTGCTACAATTTTCGAAATCGGTACATGAGCGACACAGTAATTAGCAAATAACAAAAAATTTTAAATATTCCTCAACCTTCGTTTATAGGCGTTTTAGGGTTTTTTTTGGGTGGGGTGAAATTGGGGTAGTTGGGGGGTGGGGGGATGTAAAGCTGAAAAATGTATTGTAATCATAATAGGCTGTCCACTGGCCTGAGAGAGAATGACCTAGCGGTATAGTACACTTTTTAGGTCCATCCGAACATTGCCTTGACTATTACAGGAACCAAGGGACTTTTCCGATGTATACATACGAGTATTGCTTTGGGTCGTTCTGCATTTTATGATGTGGAAACTACTGAATTGATGTTCATGAAACTTCGGCACAGTATTACTACTTTGGCAAAGATGGAAGATGCGTCTGATTCTTAGAAATCGTCCCAAAAAAACCAAAAATATAGAAACAGCTCCGTTTTTAAGCATTCTAGGTGTTCCCGAGGGTGTTCCTGATCATTTTCTACTTTTTTTTGGGTGGGGGTGAAGTTGGAGTGGTTCAGGGGTGGGGGTTGTAAAACTAAAAAATTTGTTGTATTCATGATAGGTTGTCCATTGACCTGTGAAAAAAGTACCTAGTAGGATTTTGATTTTTTCTCTTTTCCTGGTAATAGGTTTATCGAAGTATTCTCATTTTCTTTTTCGTCTCAGGCACTCCAAAACCAGCAATATTCACCTCTTCAACGATTATCTGATAAGCGGCATCTTTGGCGAGTTTGTTTCTATATAAAACCGATTTGTGGTTCCATAAACATTCATACGATTTAAATTCGTGGATGGACTCTATTGTTGTTTCCGAATTACACCTTTCCGCAGCCATGATAAAAAATAGTACATAAGAAATACACACGTGTTTTCACAGTACAACTTGTCACTAACTAACTTGTCGAGCTGTTTATACACGGTCAGAAAGCGACAAGTGCTTAGTAAATCGTGGTGGGGGTATCGACTTGTCACTGAGTAAATAGAATCATTTTCTATTCACTTGCACTATTTACAAATACAGCAACACAATATCAAAACTGGATCTCATCCTAATGCATGGTGAGATGTTTATCGCTGCAGGTAATATAGCAATACCGTGGTGCTGTTCACGTAGGGCTTGCAATCGGGACATATGGCAACAAAATAACATGTGACGCTGCTAAATTAGACCGGGTGAGGCATGCTGCAGAATATATTGTCTTTCGTACAATTTTGCAAACATGTTGACAGATCCAGTCTCGGGACAAGGCCGCACATTTAAATGATGCAGATGGCAATTGATGAGTGTAGATCTAATATCGATAGATAGTCAAATGGTTGTTATTTCTTTACGATTAAGTCAGAATTGCAACAAAAACTTCTTATTTTTCTTATGTGATGTTTAGACTACTAGTCTAGTCACCATGAGGCATCAGCAAGTCGAGGTTTTCATTGTATTAACGAACATGGCAAGGGTATGGCTAGATATTATAAAAACACTGCCCACAGTGGATTGAATGAAAATGAAAATTTAACAGCACATAACACATGCAATTAAAATTCGGTTTGAAAAAATTTGGGAATAGCATATATCTCTACGAACAATTCCTCAACTTTCTTCTGTCGAGCGTTGATTCAATAAAAACTTAGGCTTTGTGATGTTTGATAATGACTACATATTAGTCGAAACGTCTTATAAAGAAAAGTAAGGAGTTTTTGATTTAATTCTGAGCTAATCCTAAAAATGTCGTTTGCCCAAAATTGACCCGTTACTGAAAATATAGATGGCATTACTAAACACTATCCAGTACACAGCTAGCTAATCGCTGCACGTGGTTGTTTAAGGCTTATATTCTCCTCTGCTGGAAGAAAATGTTTTATTGTACCAAGAGCTCAATTAGCTTGATTAGCTTATTATGCCTTAGGAATGGGATACTAAAAAGCAAACGTAGTGGGCGGGTTATGAGGTATAAAAGTAATACTTGTAATATTTAAATCTGTTCTAGGAAGCCAGTAGTGTTGTCGCTTTTACCTTGCTCTCTCGTTTCCCCACAGTGAAGATAACAGTAACAACAATTGCATGTGTTCAGCATATCTGTAAAAGCGCAGATTGGCATACCGTTATCTATGGGCATAGTATTCATTGAAAACGATATTTCAGCAGCAAATAGTATTGTATTTGAAAATCATTTCTTGTCCTGATGGAAACAAGTTCTTGACATATATATTAGGTGAAGATTTTCAATTTGAACTAGAAAAGCTAGTAAGGATACCGAAATCTTAAATCATCTATCATCATCATAATCGTAATGTCTTAAGAGACAGGTTGTGAACTCGTAAAATGTACTTATTTTACGAGCTTCTCTTGGAGTATCTTTAAGATCTTTAATGCAATAGTTTCCCATTTGCTTTCTGCATCCTCATGCCGTTGACCAGATGTATCTGCTAGTTCATCCGCCTTTAGGGACAATTTCTCACCCCAAGGACAAGAAGGTGTCCTGACTCTTCTCAACTCGTCCGCCCACAGCTGTTGGTTGAGAAGAGGTTACTGCTTATACCGACAGTAGTTCGGTTCCTTTTAGTCGCCTTTTACGACACGCAGGATATACGATAAGAGATATTCTAACCCACCCCCACACGGGGGAATATAGTAAACTTCAAAATAAAACTAAGGATGTATCTCCTTTAATACCCTTCTATGGTTTTCTCAAGAAGTGAGGTTTCTTCCTTTGGCTGAAATGTGAAATAAAACTCAAATTTGCTTTTGCTAGGACGTTTCGCCTAGGTATCTAGACTTCATCAGCAATTATATTAATAACAAAAATTTTAAAATCCGCTGTTGGCCTAGTTTTTTCAGCTATAAGAGATACATAGTGTTAGAAAATAAAGCCGAAAATAATAGTCAGATTGTCCCACAACACTATAATTCAATTCCAGTTCCAAATAACAAACAATTACGATATTTTAACAACGTAAACAAGCAACGTCAGCATACGGACAGCGTTTTAGTACGAGCGCGCCGAGATATGTTTCCATACTGCCGGCACGACCGCCAGCGGTCCGCTTATCAGCCAGCGCTGAGTCATAGATGAGCAAGAAAAGAACGTCAACTATGGTGATTTCTAACACGGCCAATTCTGACGTAGACTTCGCTCTCGAAGTCTCTCTTCTCGAATAAACTGCTGCTTACTGGGCAGTTGCATCCATTTGCAGAGTCGTCTCCTCGCTGATGCTGCAAAAGCAAAAAAAAATAAAAATCAAAAGCTTGTAAGGTCTGCAAGCAACATTCATTTCCATCGTGCATACGGCACCCACTACCCACAGTGCGAGGGGGTCCGGGCTTTCAACGCTCATACAAGATAACAGTGCAAAGCGTCCATGCTTTCATCACTCACACAACAATGACAGTGCAAGGCATCCAAGCTTTCAACACTCATACAGAAATAACAGTGCAAAGCGTCCATGCTTTCAACACTTACACAACAATGACGGTGCAAAGCGTCCATGCTTTCAACACTCATACAGAAATAACAGTGCAAAGCGTCCATGCTTTCAACACTTACGCAACAATGACAGTGCAAAGCGTCCATGCTTTCAACACTCATACAGAAATAACAGTGCAAAGCGTCCATGCTTTCAACACTTACACAACAATGACAGTGCAAAGCGTCCATGCTTTCAACACTCATACAGGAATAACAGTGCAAAGCGTCCATGCTTTCAACACTCATACAGAAATAGCAGTGCAAAGCGTCCATGCTTTCAACACTCATACAGAAATAGCAGTGCAAAGCGTCCATGCTTTCAACACTCATACAGGAATAACAGTGCAAAGCGTCCATGCTTTCAACACTCATACAGAAATAGCAGTGCAAAGCGTCCATGCTTTCAACACTTAAATACATTAATCACATCAGTACAATTTCTAACACGTGCCATAAACATAACAATATAACTAACCTCTTATCAACAACGCTATCAGCCTCATCATCAGTATCATCTAGTGCGTCTAGTAGATCGGTCAGGTCAACTGAGAGAGACCAGTCAGTCGGCCATTTTCGTAACTGCTCCTTAGCAGCTTTGGTGACAGTGTTTTTCCCAACTCGTTTCAGCTCGTAGCGTCCCTCAGGAGTAGTACCCATGACTTCAAAGGGTCCTTGAAATTCATACTTCAATTTTCCTTGATGCATTTTGTCGTCTCGGTGCATCAAGACAAAGTCTCCATTGGCAAATTCAACAGTGTCACGACGCTTTTTGTTGGCGTGAATCTCTGCATCGTTGGCTTGGTTAAGATGGTCGTTTATCCTTTTACGGTCTAACTCTTTACTTCGAATCGGATTGAGATCATTACTAAGATTCTTCACTAGGCTCTGGATCAAAGGGGTTGAGCCGTCTATTCCAATCAGAGCTCTTAAAGGTGAGGTTTGAGTGGTTTTGTGTACCGTTGAGTTTAAAACAAGTTGTATTTTCCAAATACTTTTAGACCAATCTGAGTTAATGCGTGTTTCCACTCGTATGAGGTTCATAATCGTCCTCATATAACGTTCAACCTGTCCGTTAGAACGATGGATGTCTGGCGTTGTGTAGTGGTATGCCACTCCAAGGCTATCCAAATATTGAGGGAGGCTTAGATTCTTGAAGTTGGTGCCTGCATCCATTGTAATCTGTTGGGGTGTTCCAAACAACGAAATGCATGTTTGAAATGCAAGTTTAGTTTCATCAGCTTTCAATGTCTTCAGAGGCTGCAATATGCAGTACTTTGAGAAGGCGTCTACTAAGACAAGAATGTGCTTGTATCCTTCAGTAGTTTTCTCCAACGGTCCAAGACAGTCTGCATGTAAAACTTGCATTGGTTTAGTAGGCTTCGTTACGTGAGTGATTAGTCCTTGGAGGGGACCAGATCTAGTTTTCTTTATGGCACAAACCAAACAGTGGTTGATGTATTTTTTTGACGAACGATCGCAGTTTTGGAAACCAAAAATGTCTGCTTATGGATTCAATTGTTTTGTCCATCCCGACGTGACATTGTTCATCGTGAAAAATACGCAGGAGTCCAAGTCTACTTTGTCGTGGAACAAATGGTTTCATCAGCGTTCCATCAGGTGTCGTGACAGCATAATGTAGTATTCCATCTTTCAATGAGTATTGTTTTCGATCCAAGCGACCCTCTTTTGCGTCTTCAATCATTTGTCGCATTTCAGCATCACCTCTCTGTTCCACATAAAGCCAGTTGTCTTTAGCATCCAAACGACGTACCGCTACAGGGTTTCGGCTTAAAAAGTCAACGTGAGGAAGGGATGTGCCTTTACGGTAAACAATCGAAAAATCAAAATCCTGCATGTAGCACCACCATCGTGCTACGCGGGGAAGGATGTCTTTCTTAGTGGAAGTGGCCTTTATCGCATTGCAGTCGGTAATCAGAGTAAAATGGATCCCCAATAAGTATACACGAAAGTGTTTTAAAGCATTAACCACTGCGAGAGTCTCTAATTCGTACGAATGGTAATTTTCTTCGTATTTATTGGTCCTCTTGCTAAAATATCCGATAACTCTGATGTTTCCTTCCTTTTTTTGGACTAACATTGCTCCATACCCGATGGAACTGGCATCGGTGTGTAGCTCAGTAGCCAAAGAGTGATCAAAAATTGATAAAAGAGGTCTTGAAGTCAAACAATCCATAATATACTTCCTGGCACACTCTTGCTGGTCAGACCAGACAAACGGCTCACTACTGCGTGTAAGTTTTGTTATACATGCTGTACGTGTTGCAAATTCGGGTATGAATTTGCGAAAGTAACCTGCGAGGCCCATAAATTGCCTTACTTGCTTAACGTTGGTAGGAATAGGAGCATGAACCAGTGCTTCGACTTTACGCACCCCTGGACGTATGCCATCAGCTGATATCTCTCTTCCCAAATAATCCAGTTTATCTTGGAAAAAATGACACTTTTGTAGATTTAGGGAAAATCCGGCATTTTGTAAAGCTTCGAAGACAAGCTCGAGTGATTGTAAGGCATCCCCAATGCTTTTGGATGGAATCAGGATGTCGTCCAAGTACACCAAAGCTACCGTGTCCTTTAGAGGCCCTAACGCCTTATTTATAGCTTGCTGGAAGACGGCTGGGGCGTTGGCTAGACCGAACGGCATCCGCAAATACTCGAAATGCCCATCCGGTGTAACAAAGGCCGTTTTTTCGATTGAATCTTCTGCTATGGGTATCTGGTGGAACCCCGACGACATATCTAACGAGGTAAATATCTGTCCAGAACCAAGTCGGTCAAGTTGGTCATCTATAAGCGGTAGTGGATATCGATTTTTGATTGTGTGTGCATTGAGATGACGATAGTCCACACACATTCGGTATGCCCCGTCCTTCTTCCTCACTAGAATGATGGGACTAGCGAATGGAGAATTACTTTCCCTAATAATATTTCCAGATATCAAGTCATTAACAATATCTTTTACAGCCTGTCGTTCACTTATAGAAAGGCGATAAGGACTTCTATTGACTACAAAGTCATCTTTTAATTTAATCTGAAGTTTAGCATTATTCACTTCCGGTAGGTACCCATTCACAGGAAGCAACTTAGGAAATCGTGAGAGCAACATTAACAGATCAGGGCGATGTTCGTCTGAGACATTAATTGGCTTCGTCAAGGTACTTGTGATATCTGTGATACGAAAAATGCGGGGAATTTTATTACGGACTACACGTGTTCCTGTTAAGTCTGTGATGGTTGATATTTCCGGATCGTTGTACAAATTGCGCCCGATTATAACATCGTGTTCTAGGATATCATCTGGCACGATATGAAATAGCAAATTTGTGACAACGCCAGATATTTCTAAGATCGCCTTGAATTCCAGGTCAACAGTGGCGCTCCCAGCAAGGATTCCCCTTAGTATTAATCTGCATGGTGATACTTTATGCGAAAATTTCTGTAAATGACGTTTGGCTATAAGAGATATGTCCGCCCCAGTATCAACTATTCCAGTGTAATCGTGTCCATCAATCTTAAACTTTTCCGGGATGATGTCCTTGCCAGTACTACAAAAATTTACCTTTTTACGTTTTTCAATATTTTGTCGCGTAAAGCAGCTGTCAATATCATGGCCAGTTTTGGCACAAAAAGAGCACGTAGTTACTTTTGTATCTGATGAAGTAATAACTGCAGCAGGAGTATTTGATTTTTGAGTATTCAAAGTGGAAAAAGTACAATGCCGCTGAACGTGTCCTGACTTTCCACAACGATAGCACTTGATATTTATAGGTGGCTTACGAAAATCTTGGTGTTCACGAGGATTTTCGCGAAAACGCTTCCTTGATGGCTCCGCTGAGTCAGCAAAGCTATTTGAATTCACACGTTTTTCAACATGTTTTGGTTTGGTGAAGGTTCCCAAAAAGGTCAACAAATCCGAGATTTTTCTAAAGTTTAAGTTGGTCGCCGTAGTTTGTACATCCCTCTCTTTAATTCCATGAATAATGAGTTCTACAAGGTCAGTTTCCTCCCAATTAGCTCTCAAATTTCTTAACATACTCGCCTTCTGGAAGACGTATGCATCGTATGTGTTGCAAGAGTTTGTGTCAAATTCCGCCGCTTCTAAAAGCAACCGACCCAAATTTTTCTTGGGCGGAAAAGCCTCTGCAAAATCGCGCTGAAATCCTTCCCAAGTTTTTATTTCTGGTGACCATACTTCAAACCAAGTCTTTGAAACGCCTGTTAAAAACCGACCCACCCTAACCAAGGTCTGCTGGTCAGTCCACTCAAACTCGGATTTAATTTCAGATATTTCAGCCAACCATTTTTTCGCGTCATTAACCTCAGGTCTAAACGGTGGTAAATCCACTTGCTCGGGGGCTGTCTTCGCAGACTTAATAGCCTTTACTAGCTGAGACAACAGTTCCTCCATTTTAGCGGGTTCCCTTTAAAAAATGGAGAAATACTTTTTTTTTACCAGAAAAACTACACTCAATACGTTAAAAAGGGAGACAACTAATAAAAGAGTAATTCATTAATGAATAACCAAGAAATCATTATTTATTTACGTATGCGTAATGCGAGTGTGGCAGGATTCTTAAAATAGACGGTCTTTATTAAAAAAAAACTAGTCCACATGTAACACAATATTCCGAAACAACAAACGGAGCCAATACATAAAACTGCTTTTTTTTTCTTTTTACCACAAACAACAGAAAAACAGTCAACGGTACCTACTTCGTATTTACCTAACTTACTTACTTTTTCCATTCAAACTGCTTTATTTTGTTTGGTATGTTTTGCAAAATATTAAATTAATGCATTATTACATAATAACGTTAGTTTATAAAATACTTAAGCCCGTTTAGAAGGAGAAAAAAAAAATATTAAGGGCAAGTAAAACACTTAGTGATGCATTAAAAGCAAACGAAACAATTGTAGCAATCAATTAACCAGCAATCAGTGTCTATTAATGGCTCGCTAATAATTTGATAAAAAATTATTGCGCGCCTCTAATCAGCCCAATATTTTCGGCGTTTACATTGCTATAACAAAACTGAAAACCCAAATGGCAATAACACAACATGCAGTCATTTGAAAGAAAGCCTGATATGACACAGTCACAATATAAATTCAAATTCCATTACTTACTGTTTACAGTGTATTTCCACCAGTATCCAGAAAAAGTGGGCAAAAGTACAATCCGCACTTCTGATGTTAGAAAATAAAGCCGAAAATAATAGTCAGATTGTCCCACAACACTATAATTCAATTCCAGTTCCAAATAACAAACAATTACGATATTTTAACAACGTAAACAAGCAACGTCAGCATACGGACAGCGTTTTAGTACGAGCGCGCCGAGATATGTTTCCATACTGCCGGCACGACCGCCAGCGGTCCGCTTATCAGCCAGCGCTGAGTCATAGATGAGCAAGAAAAGAACGTCAACTATGGTGATTTCTAACAATAGGATTTTAACTAGTATATTATAATAATATTAAGAAATATTTATTGTTTACCATAGGCAAATATTCGACAAGACATTTTTCATAGCGATTCTGTATAAATATTGTTACAGGCCAATCTATTGGCTATTTGCAACACATTTTTTTCCTTTTCTTCATTTTGGAATATAAGTATTTGCTGGATACTTTGAGAAGCGGAGATTTGAAATTTTAAATTGGCCTGCCATAATATTTATACACAATCGCTATGAAAAAACTTCTCGAACTATTGCCTAAGGTAAACAATAAAAATTTCTGAATATTATTATAATATACTAATTAAGTTCTCATGTATCCCTTACAGTTAAAAAAAAAACTGGGCCGAAAGTAAACCTCTGGACATCAGGGGGGTGGATTTCAAAATTTTTGTTATAATTATAATTCCTGAGATCCTGAGACCTCCTGGGAATAGCAAATTTGAGTCTTATTCAACATTTCTACCAAAAGATGGAATAACCTAAAAACAACCCGAAAGTAAACTTTAATAGTACTACATATTGACTGAAGCATTCCGTAATCTTGGTGGAAGCTGTTCAAGATTTTGATCTTCGTGTAAGAAGCATTAGAGCGCATCTGTATAAGCATTCGGCAATTTAACGTTGTCTGGTGCTTTCCAAAATTCAGGTTCAAGAACACCGCTTACCACATAATATAAAAATTATGTACCCCTACCTTTGAACTGGAAGAATATGTTACGCCCACCGGTCTGTCATCGTTTATATTCCATTCTCTACTTGCATTAACGTTTCCATACTGGATGAGCTCGGTAATCCAAAGAGACTATTCTCCATTGTGTCGACGACAATGCTTACATTCTTCGGACATATACACAGAAGCGATAATATAGAGAAACTTGTAGTTCAAGGTCATGCCCCGAGTGAGCGGCGCCGTGGCCGTTCCCCTACACGCTGGCTGGATACGACGAAACAGTTGCTGGATATGAGTATCAAGAGCGCCACTGAACTGACATTTAAATTGCGAACGATGGCGAGCTACAGTTCTCGAAACTACTGATAATATTCGTATCGACAATACTCTAGCTCCGACTTAATGCATTTTACGAGTTCACAACATGTCTGTTAAGACATTGTGACTCTGATGATGATGACTTGCATGAATGTATTGCACATACTTGGTACTTAAATACGAACATCATTCTGTATGAGGCCCCAGGTCCGCAACAATCCTTTTAATGAGTGTATAGCAATATAACACAGGGTCACGGGTGAAATTATGAATTATTAAAAAATGACTGTGGTGATCTGTCTGCAAATGTACATAATATGATCCAAGACTATCATATTTTCAATGGAGGTACTCCACAATTCTCAAGCTGTTTGTACTCTTGATTGAAATAATAAGATCTCAGTTATAAATTATGATATCCTTACTAAAACTTTATTAAATGCTTTGTCGAAGACCATTGAAATTTAGCTGTGAAGAAAATTATGTTCCTAGACAGAGCACGTTCCTTTAGAATGAGTATTAAAATCAAGGCATATTTTTTTTGTTCAAATTAACCGTAATTTATTTTCATCATGAAGAACATTCTCTCAGAGGGAGGTCAAACGTTCTTGTCGCTAGTATATCGCTACAAAATTATCAGAATTTTGGAATTGAGAATTACTGTTTATGTGATGTGCAGGAATCTCTATAACTCAGGTATGACAGCGCTGCAATCGTTGAGAAACTATAGCAAGCCACGAGCTAGCTATTGGGGTAGTACCCTTATAGATATTCATTACATTGTTTACCGTATGATCTACCAGTGAGATTTCATTTCCTTTTGAGGTAATACATATGATTGGTTACAGGTGGCGCATAAGGCGTATAATGTATAATGTAAAGAATAAGGAGTATATGGTCTAATTACTAACACCTTGTTACAGTTTTATCAAAACTAACGTAGCTGGAAAATGGCATTACGATGGATATACGGTGGAGTGATTAGGAGCTAAAATTTAGTCTACATCTTCCAGCACTTCCTGCATCATCACAGTCACAATATCTTAACAGACATGTAGTGAGCTCGTATAATGCATTAAGTCGGAGCTAGCGTATTGCCGACAAGAATATTATCAATAGTTTTGGCAGCTGTAACTCGCCGTCGTTCGCGATTTACTGCCAGTTCGGTGGCGCTCTTGATACTCATATCCAGCAACTATTTCGTCGTATCCACCCAGCGTGTAGGGGAATGGCCACGGCGCCGCCCACCCGGGACATCACCCTGAACTACAAGTTTCTCCATATCACTGCTTCTGTGAATATGTCCGAAGAATGTAAGCATTCTCGTCGACACAATGGAGGATAGTCTCTTTGGATTACCGAGCTCATCCAGTATGGAAACGTTAGCTCGATGGACGGCATAAGGGACGCTCAGTATTCCTCTCCACGTCCACATTTCAAAAGCATCTATACGAGCTCGATCTGCCTTTTTAACAGTCCAAGTTTCCGAGGGATACACAAATATGGAGAACACAAGAGACTGAACCAGCGACATTTTGGTAGCTTTAGTGATGCTCCGAAATTTCGAAAATTTCTTACCAACAAAAATTTGAACTTCAGACGTAGATACAGGATGATGAAGTGTTATATTTGGTCCACTCTGTTGTATAGCGTGGAGGCACGGACGCTGAAGGCAGCCATTGTAAATAAGATTGAAGCGTTCGAAATGTGGACGCTGCGAAGAATGCTGAGTATTCTGGGTCGACCATGTAAGAAATGAGAACGTTCTCCAGAGAGCTGGGTTAGCAGAACGAGGTTATAAGGAAGAGGAAAATAGCTTACCTGGGCCACATAATGCGTGGGGAACGCTATCACCTCCTGCGTCTCATTCTTCAAGGTAAGATCGAAGGTGGGAGAAGAGGAATTGGAAGAAAAAATCTATCATGGCTGAGAAAAATCCGTCACTGGACAGGAATAAGCGGCTTCCAGGAATTCTTAAGTTAAATATTTTGCTTCTGCCAATAGTTATACCGCCATTCCAGTTGTCCAACACCTGTCTCATCACAAATTCAGAGTAAATGTTAAACAACATCGGAGATAATACACATCCCTGACGAACTCCTTTTCTGGTTGCTGTATGACCAGACAGGTTACCATCAATTCTTACACGAGCCGAGCTAGATTCATAGAGTTGCTGTATGAGAAATACTAAGTGGTAAGGAACTCTCATAGATATAATGGTTTCCCATAGTTTAGGCCACTTTACGTTATCAAACGCCTTAGGATAGTCCGCAATCGTTTCTAAAGCAGACACGAGACTTGAAAGATATGAATATGTTGGTTGTTTGTGAGTAGTTATACGTATACCGTACAGTGTTTGGTAACGAAGAGCTACGACATGTTGCTTGTATAACCAGGTGGGAAGAGCAAATGGGCTAGAAATACGAATTAGAGAAAATTGAGATAATTATTTCCAGTGCATAGCATTAATTTATAAACTGCCAGCAAGCTATTGTATTCTGCCTACTGCTTCCCCAGATCTGTGTAGAGCCACCCATTTGATAGACGCTTACCGCAATTACTCTGCTGTGTATCATCTATTCGGGTTGTTTGCCACTGCGTTTACTTCCACCCCGCATCTGCATTTCCGTATGATAGGTTGCTAATCTGTGTCGGGGATCACACGTCCAGTTTGGTGCTGGTTCAATCCATTACCTTAACCTATAGAATGTATAACCGACTGACCGCAGTCGATAGTTAAAGGATCGATTAAGCCGTTCAATCAAGAACGGATCGGATATAAAGACGCTACTATGCAAAACTGACGGGAGAAACTGCTGCTACTACAATAACTTACAGGGTATCGTTACTGCATGAAAACTACCGCTTTCCACGATTGCTCATTTAGTACAAAAACTCTCCACGCTGTGCTTTATGTAGATGATCTTAATACATTTTGCACCTTTTCTATGTATCCAAAACGACACGTTCCACAATTCACAACAAACTCTGTTTTGAGCCGTGCTTCGCACATCGTAATAGTACATCCAAGCCTTGTCACCTGTCACGATGTTGTTCACATACTGAGATTGTCGAGAACTGGATTGACCCACCGTATAGTTAGTTCTACGATGTATGTTGGGGAATGTACACTCGGGTGGACCACTTAAGCATATGCGGAGGATAGCGACTAAACCGTTGAAGTTATGTAAAAGGTTTTTTCACAAGAATTGTTCAAAATCAAAATATCTACCTCGTAATATTATGCCCTTATACAGGGTATTTCATTTAGCCGAGGCGCAACATAACGTTGTTAATTCAAATGACACAACCTGTATGTTATTACATTAATGAATTCCACCCTCTACTTAAGGATATGTTTATTAAATCCGTGTGGGTTTTAAACTTAAAGGTTTTCATTTTCGGCGCTTTAGAAAAATTCAAGTGTTTCTTTAAATAAAGAAGTTTCAATAGTTCTGGTATGCACGTTAAAGCGCTATGAACAAATTTCGTTTCTTCTCCTTAAAGCATAGCTCTCTGCCGTCAACTTTTCAGACATTCAAACACGCATAACTAGATTTTTTATACCCCTTTTTCTTACCACCTCCAATGTAAAATTGGATTTCCTTGAAATTGATGTAGCACTTAATGGGTCTGTCGCTACTAAAATCTAAACTTATTGATTTTATCAGTAACTGGCAACATATCAATTTGCTTTACTATTATAAGGTACAGCGTTATAGAGGATATCTATACGAATAAAACCATATATAAGTGATAGATATACAATTATTTAAACTCACAGTTTTCAAAATCATCAGACCTATCTTTTGCATTCTCTAGAGGCGATAGTCACACAAGGAGGCTGTGGAAAATGTATTTCGTTTTGTCAAACGTCAACTTGCATGTAGAAAGACGTCAAGTTGATTATGTTCCGAGCTTGTGGCAAAACTTATTTGTTTTTGCGCATCAAAATGTACCTCAGACCTAAAGAAATTATAGAGATAGAGGGTATTTGTTCTTGGCGAATGTCACAGAAATAGTTTTTTAGCGTCGAAGGTATACGCGCAACGCTTTCCTGATCCTCGACATCCACAGCCTGTGTTTTTTGAGAGAGGTCAGAAAAGATTTGTCAGAATAGGATCGGTTAACTACAACACTAGAAACCGCACCAGTACGACCATAACAGAATAACATGGATTCATGGTTCGCAACTTACAGTGACAGATCCATGAAGTGCTACATTAGTTTAAAGGAAATTTAATTTAACATTAAACTGTGCTAAGAAAAGGGTGTAGTGCTACTTAAAAAAGTGGTTATGCGTATTTAAACGTGTTTTAATATCTGAAAAGTTGGCAGCTACAACATTCAAACCAGAAACATCAAGAATTCTCTATTTTTGAAAATTTTGAATTTTTTGAAAGTGCTGAAAATGAGAGAAATACATAAAGCAAGTTATAAGCTCAAAAATCGTTAATTTTAGAATCTACATGTATTTTATAATCTTGCCCATAAACGAAGCGTGGAATTCAAAAATGCAATAATGTACAGGGTGTGCCATTTGAAATAACAACGTTATGTTATGCCTTGCCTTAATAAATATCCTGTATAAGCGAACACAGTATTACGTGATAAAGCATCCGATTTTGAACAATTCTTGTGAAAATTTTTTTTTATAACTTTAACGGTTTAGTCGCTATCCTTCGCATACCATTGGCCCACTCTAGTCTAAATTGAAGGTTTATTATAATGTCGAAGCTAGGTTGTTTATATGCGAGACGTCATACAAACACGTTATACTGAAAGTTATTATAGGAAGATTAAATCAATTCTAAGTTGTTTATTTTCCAGATATCATACAAAACCGTTATACTCAAGTTCTTATAGGATTATATCAATGCTAAGTGAAGTATTTTGTAATATTCTCTATATTAACCTGAACTATTGTTAAATTGTGATTATTTCAGTTATATCTTAGTGCGAGATCTAGGCCCGATTTTATCAACATGCATATTCTGACGGAGGCTTTGACGAGGCTTTTCTATTGGACCTTGTTTGACGAAAGCTTTCTATTGGGCATTGAGGTCTATAGTTAATAAGTATCATCCAATAGTATTTTATCAATATTGGAAACAAAACGTCAAAGCTGGATGACACTTTTGTCAAAATTATTTTAGAATTCATAGATCAAAATCTTAGCAGAAAATCAAAACATAACAATTGATCTGCAAACTAATGCCAGATTTTTCATGTTTACCTTATAATTATTGTATAATTGCTAATTGCGATAGTTTGTGGCACAATCATAAAAAGTAGTATTAATCACAGCCACCTCAATTAATAATCCCAGCTCAGTCAGTGAGAAATTGATTATAGATACATACCTACATACTTTTATGAAACTTCCATCTACTCGATGTATGCTTGTTATAGATCTTATAGATATACAGGGTGGCCAATCGGGTGACGATAATAATTTTTTTTTAGACAGCCCGTACCGAGACCTATCCAAAACACCCCCATGTATGTCTACCGATTATTGATAGTTTTCGAGTTATGATTTTTTTTTTGAAAACTTAGAGATTTTCCAGTTTTTCCAAGGAATTGTCAAAAACAAAAACAAGAATGCCTTTTGGCTTTTATTTTTTTCAGCAGTTATACTCAGTATTAAGCCTATTTTAATATCCAATAAAGAGAACCTGTCCATCCGAACAATAACTAAGTACATTTTGGGCCCAAAGTTTGAAATCTCTGTTTTTAGTCAGGAGACCAAAACCTTCAAAATAAAATTAAAAATACTTATGCCTGGTTCTGGAGCTCCAATCTAATCTTAAAAACTCTGCAAGACATTGCACTTTCGAAATAATAATGAAAAAATAGCACCTATGGGGGCATTTTGCGCCGTACGTGACTATTAAAGGTAAAAAGGCGATAATTCACGAATTTCCAAAATGACTTAAAACCTATTATTTTACTTTATTATGACAAATTAAAGAAAAAAAACTCATAACAACTAATAAACATGATAATCATTGATGTTTTAATCACTTTTAATAAAAAAAATTAATACCTGTGCTTTTTGCTGTGTACCATTGAATTTCTGCTAAATGAAGTTGTATGGAAAGTTAACAAAGGAAAAGAATAATAAAACAACAATCTGACCTTTAATTCCATGGCGGAATTACCTGGGAAGCGTTATCGTTACTTCCTACACCGATAGGTGAGGGGAGGATTGTGATCGTGAAAATTTTCGATTTTGAGATAATAGGTTTTTTGGGCGTTATGTCTACATAACGAAAATCCGCGTCACCCATTTCCGTCGTTCTGTCTGTCGGTCTGCCTGTCGGTCTGTCTGTCTGTACGCGTTTTTCTAGCCTCGTAATCTCAGTAACCGCTGCATGGACTGTGATGAAATTTGGGCAGCAATGTGCTGTGGGGTCTTAAAAGGTAATTTCAAATATTCCTCAAACTTCGTTTTTAGGCGTTTTACAGGTTCTTGATCATTTTCTGCGTTTTTTTGGGTGGGGGTGGAATTTGGGTGTTTGAGGGGGTGGGGGTTGAAAAACTGAAAAACTTGTTGTATTCATGATAGGCTGTCTACTGACCTATCAAGGAAGACCTAGTGATATAAATCATCTTTTTAGGTCCATCCGAACATTGCCTTGCCTATTACCAAAAAGTATCACAACTGCGCTTCGCCGACATGAGCTCGCAAAAAGCTACTCTGAAAGAAAGGGATGGCGTATGCTACGACATCGCTTCCCAGGTAATTCTGCCATGAAATTGGAAGTCAGATTATTGTTTATTATTCCTTTCCTTTGTTAACTTTCCATACAACTTAATTTAGCAGAAGTTCAATAGTACATAGTAAAAACACTTCAAAAATCACAATTTGGGTATCAGTTTTTTTATTAAAACTCATCAAAACATCAATGATTATCGGGTTTATTAGCTGTTATGAGTTTTTTTTCTTTAATTTGTCATAACAAAGCAAAATAGTAGTTTTTTAAATCATTTTGGAAATTCGTGAATTATCACCTTTTTACCTTTAACACTCACGTACGGCGCAAAATGTCCCCATAAGTGCTACTTTTTCATTATTATTTCGAAAGTGCAATGTCTTGCAAAGTTTTTAAGATTAGTTTGAAGCTCCAGAACCAGACGCAAGTATTTTTAATCTTATTTTGAAGGTTTTGGTCTCCTGACTAAAAACAGAGATTTCAAACTTTGGCCCCAAAATGTACTTAATTATTGTTCGGATGTACAGGTTCTCTTTATTGAATATTAAAATAGGCTTAATATTGAGTATAATTGCAGAAAAAAATAAAAGCCAAAAAGCATTCCTGTCTTTGTTTTTGACGATTTCTTGGAAAAACTGGAAAATTTCTAAGTTTTCAAAAAAAAAATCATAACTCGAAAACCGTCAATAATCGGTACACATACATGGGGGTGTTTTGGATAGGTCTCGGTACGGGCTATCTTAAAAAAAATTATTATCGTCACCCGATTGGCCACCCTGTATGTACAAAGTATGTAAAGGTGCTGCTGATATCATTCATCCTATATTTCAGGTTTATATTAAATTAAAAATTATTCCTCCTTCCATCTTGGGCATAATAGTTAATAAACCATTCAATTTCCTGTGTACTTTCTGTAATCATCTGTTCCCGTCAATCCAGGAACGGTTTTTGGCTTTATCCATACTTTCGTCTAGAAAAACTAGAAACGAAATTAATAACAATACTCAATAAAAAATTCACATTCACATCACATTCACATTGTTATTGTTTTCGTTTCTTTGTCACTTCTGTTACTGTCTGGTCTAGGGATGGGCAAAAATAATCGTTTTTTGGAATACCGGTTATAGCATATTAAATAACCGGTTATAAACAGGTTATTTTTACTAGCGGTTAAACCGAATAAGCTGTTTTCTTAGTGAATAACCGAAAGTCGGTTATTTTTATATTTTATACTTCCTGAACACCTCTAGCTGCAGTGGAATGTGGGATTGTATTTTACCGTAAGTTCTTTCCTATGCCTATTGTTTTGTTTCCTTTTATGGTTCTATGTGGGAGGAGGGGCAACAGATTACAGGCGGTGATTTACCGCTCTAGAACCGTCCCATAACCGTTCATGGCGTGCGCACTAGCTTTATGGCGTTCTGATTCTAACAGTACGCATGCCCTGCACCCTGCACGATTCCAGAACGATGAAGAGGAATACCAAAACAGTGATTCGTGTCATATGCGTCGCACTGTCATGTCTCATGCCACACGCATTTTATGGCAAAGGCACCTTTTCATCTCTTGTGTGCTCGAAAGAAATATTTCACAAACTTTACGTGTATTCGCAGTCCTTGAAAAAAGATGTATATGCCATAGTATTTCATTTTTCATTATGTCTGCTAACCTCTCTATAGTGTAAGACAGAACCAGTTATTGGTGTAACCGTTTATTCGGTCCAGCTTAACCGCCTCAGGTTATGCCAAATTTTAGTTTTTGTGTTGATGAGAATAAGAAAATTCTGAAACAGTTGAATTTATGTACACCCCCCGAAGTGAACTCCTTGCCACGAGCCTGTTTCAAACATATCTAATTTTTAAAATAGATCGTGTTGAAGTTTGAAAATACTTCGTCAATGGTACGTACAGGTCGCATTGGGAATTTCAATGAAGGCAGGTTAACCGATAACCGGTTATTTTTGAACAACCGCCCATCCCTAGTCTTGTCAAGAACAACTGTCAAGTGCCGTGACTGCCATGTTGCCAGATGAATAGTTTACTCGTAACGTGAGACAAGTAGCAGTGCTACCGCGGTGCGTTTCTGAAATGTACTGAATGAAAGTAATAAAATAATACTAAATTGTACTAAAACCAGTGACCCGTGAATTTCATTATGAGCTGGCAATTGACGCCACATGGACGCCCTGTAATTTTGTGAAGGGCTAAAAACAAAAAACTCTCAAAATTCTGCATTCTTGCATTATAAATACATCCATTTGAGAAGCTACAACGTATGGAATGAATATTTTTATTGATTTTTTGAAAACTGAAAATATACTAGAATTCAGCCTTCGCGTTCGTGTAGGTACTTTCCTGCTTGGACGTTGAAAATGAACTAAAAATAGTACTAAACAGTGCAATACTGCAAAACAAGACACGTTAACAAATTCCGCTGACGCGTTTACAGCAACTTCATTTGAGAAAATAGGTATTGAGTGTTAGCAAACGAATAAAGCAAGTGTGTAATAAAAAATCAGACAAATTTGGGATCATATGAGACTTGTTTGTTTCAAAAAGGTGAAAGGTGTAGAAGCATATAATGAAGACATATTTTAATGGGTAGGTAGTTGCGACAAAAAATTTCAGTGCAAAAAGCTGGGTGCTAAAAATAGCAGATACCCCTTGAAACGGCATACCAGGCAACGCTGGGAGCAGTGCGAGCACTGAGCCGGGACTGAGCCGCCACAAAACGTTATGAGCCAGTGTTAGCAGTTCTGTAGTGGTGGTACAGTTTTGTGGTGGTAAGCTAAATTCAGATGCACACGACATCCGACGATACGACGGTACGAAACTGATCCTATTGGTTGAAAAAATGGTTGAAATATTCAAAATGATGTCAAATCAACATATTTCAACCAATAGGAACAGCTTCGTACCGTCGTATCGTCGGATGTCGTGTGCATCTGAATTTAGCTGTACACGGTCACCTAGAAACAGCTGATAGCAGATACGTGCTGTAGTGATGGGCTTAAGAAATAAGTTCCTAATTGGTAGCATAATTATTCTTTCGTATTTTTTATTGTGCAACGATCTAGTTAGGTGAAACCAATATATACTTGTCATGCCATATCTATAGCGGAAGCATGGCTGCGTTAGTAATATTATTATGCAGATGTTGTTCTAAATTTTATTTTTCAGGTTTCATTATTTATTTGCTTCAGAATAATTATTTTTCTTAGTAGTTATTTATGCCCTACTCACCTAATATAAACTATATTGTAACTACTTTTTCATGTAATAATATTTTATGGAATAATAATAGCGTTTATTGTAAATATAAAATAAATAATACAATAAACAACAAGTGCCCCAAGAAAGTTAAAAACTTGTGCTTGGATATAAGGCAATTATTATAAAATAGAAACAACAAATAAGGGCTAATTCAGGAATATTTATATTTAAATATTATCTATTCCATAATGTGGGTCAAAATATATTTGTGTTCGTCGTGCCCTATTTGTGGTTCATGCTTTATATATAAAATATAATTATGACTCAGTGTGATGATCGAAAAATATATGTATAGTAGGTACATGTTATATATAAGATTAAAATACGAAATTTATTTAGCACATACAACCATCACTACTAATTAAATTTTGTATCTACTAGGTCAGATCTGTAAATAAGTAACGTATATAATATATTCTTTAATTCTCTTCGGAATATTCATTATCAACTCTGTGATATATGAATTTGTTGTTTATGACAAATAATTTCGATCATCACACTGAGCTATAATTATATTATTTTCATATATATAAACTGTGAACCACAAATAGGGCACGACGAATCTCATACTCTGCCGACAACATCCCATCTCTAGTAAAAAAACTTTTGTGATCTTAGTATTTTGTGGTGGCGCTGACGTATTCAATATTTATTTGTTTTGTTTACATTGAACATTGCATTGGATTTTTGTCTATTGTCTTGCTTGATTTTATATTTTTTCATTGAAATAGTTATTTATCAAATTAAAAACAGCTATATAAGTTTTCAGCAGGGCTTTGCATATCCACGGATTACCCATTGAGATGTAACATCCTCTAAACATAAATATTGTTTAGGGTAAACCAAACCAAATTGATGGTACAAAAGTAGGCTGTTAGATATAATACGAAAAACGGAAATTGGTGAACTACCTCCATATATCCTCTTTTATTATAATACAAAGGTATTATATATCACAGGTATTTATAATTATTTTTATAATTATTATAGATAGTAACAATCTTGTTTTTGTCAGGATGGTGCAGTAATTATTGTTCATATGAAAATTATATCAAATTGTACTACTTTTCTGGGCCGACAAACAGTTAAGTCATGTGTTTAGCTTTGTGAAGTGCAACAAAATGTTATTTTTTACCCCTTTCTACTATAATACAAGGGTATATTGCAAGCATTTATAACTATTATAGTTAGTAACATTTTTGTATCAAAATAATGGAGTCATTGAATGCCTTCTCTTCATTATTATTTGTTTGATATCCTATCAAACCAGTGATCAAAAGTTTTGGTTTCCTGGATTCTGATTGGATATGCTAAACGAAAGGTTTAAGTTATCGTCAAACACAAATATGCAATTTTTCACCCATTTAGGATGGAAAATCAGACTGGAAAAGATACTAGATGGTTCATAATGGTTGATTGCATATAAAGCACGTTCTTTTTCACCTTTTTGCGGTAAATTTCAAGAGAAATCAATAATTTTGAGAGAACTTTGACAGATGCATGTTTTTGAATGGGCTGCTCTGATTGGTCAAAGCTTTCGTCAGAATATGCATGTTGATAAAATCGGGCCCTAGTCTACCAATTGATGTGGTTGACTTAAACCTACCTAAGGCTTTAATTGAGTAGTGCAACATTTGAGTAAATGCTATCCTGATGAATTAAAGTATTTAAGTGAAGTACAACTAGATGTAGTTGAAGCATATCGAAATCTCACTTCTAACCTTATTTGCTTATAATAACTTACCATCAAATTTATTCCTACCTTTTTTTGTATGCACTTAATAAAAACTCAAAACTAGGACAAAAACTGCTGGATGATGAAAACCTTAATCTTCTGCTTAAATTATGCAATAGAATTTACAATACCGGTGAGGTACCCAGGCAATGGCTGCAATCCACATTTGTTACACTCGCCAAAAACCAAGAGCTGCAATGAGAACCGACTGATAAGCCTTATGTGCTATTCTTTAAAAGCTTTCTTACGTATCCTGCACTCCAAACTATGGAGAAAGATTGATGAAAGTATCGCTGAAACGCAGTTCGGTTTTAGAAATGGTTTGGAAACTAGAGACTAGAGATTGTTCTCGATGCAGGTTCTAATCCAGGAATCCCTAGATCAGCAAAGAAATCTCTTCGCGTGTTTTGTAGATTATGGTAAGGCATTTGATAACGTAAGACACGATAAAATGATATATTTACTCAAACGAGTCAGCTTAGATGGCAACGACATAAGGATTATCAAAAACTTATGTTGGAATTAGTCAGCTCAGATAAAAATCGGAAATATGTCAACATCGAATATACAAATTCTCACAGGCGTCCAACAAGGATGCGTATTGTCGCCATTGCTATTCAACTTATACTCTGAATCCATATTCCATGAATCTTTGGAAGATATGGAAATGTGAATGGGGTGAATGGCAAATACATAATTATCATCCGGTATTTTGACAATACCGTGCTGCTAGCTAGCGATGAGAAGGAATTACAGTACACAGTGAACATAGTGAACAATGTTAGTCAATTTTATGGTCTCAAAACAAACATAAAGAAAACAAAATTAATGGTCATCTCTAGATTAAATATTAATAATGTAAGAATAGAAATAGACAATCAGCATGTAGAAAAACTAAACAGATTTAAATATCTGGCATGCTGGCTAAATGATAAATGGGATCCTGATGAATAGATCAGAAGCAGAATCGAAATAGCCAGAAATACTTCTTTTCAAAATGAAAACGATACTCTGCAACAGAGATTTAAGTTTGACTACTCTATGACGAGCAATAAAATGCTATGTACTGTCCACATTATTAAACCGAGTTGATGGATGGACGTTAAAAGCTCGGACCATGTCACGTTATTGCACTCTTTTGAGATGTGGCTATACAGACGCATATTAAGGATATCATGGACCGAGCGGGTAACAAACAGTAGGGTACTAGAAATAATGAATAAAGAACATAAACTTTCAACTTAGAATAAAACGTAGAAAAGAAGTATTTTGGCCATATTCTTAGAAACAGTAAGTATGAGTTTTACAACTTATCATTGAGGGAAAGATCAAAGCACGGCAAGGTATCGGGCGAAAAAGTTCTCATGGCTTCGAAACTTACGCCAGTGGTTTAATATCAGAGAGGCCTGCACAATCATTCGTTTAGCACAAGATAGACAAGAGTTCCAAATGACGGTCGCCAACCTCCGCTGAGGAGATGGTACTGAAAGAAGAAGATGTATGCGATTTATGATATTAGGTCGCATTGCCCGACGTCTCCGACCCGCTAATGAATTTATAGGTTACGCTTACGAACATAAATGTATACGATTTATAACTCTAGCGGGTTTTAGCTTCGGTGGTCATAATTACAGATGTCGGCCCCCAACAGGTTACGACCTCTATTTTCACTTAATCAGACGTCCATTTACAGTTAGGTCGAGGCTAGATAGATGTTTGTATTATCCTGGTCACGATTGAAGAATAGCTAGCAAATAAAACAAGCTGCTGCTAAACAGTTTCACGTCCAAAAGCTTCGGAGAAAATTTCCACTGGTTCACATCGGGTGGCCAGGGGAGTCTGTTAACTGCTAGGACCTGAAACAGCTGTGATGTGTTATTTTAAATAGCCAGCTAAGAAGCAAACATGATTTAGCTACAGGGAGTAGAGGAAATTGAGATAATTATTACCAGTGTGTGTTAAGTAATTTTTAAGCTCTTGTATTCTGGTGTGTATCTGAGTTATTTGCTATTGCATTTGTTGTCATAACGCATCCATATCTTCGTATGATATATTATTAATCTGTGTCGGAGATTGCACGTTTAATTTAGTACTGGTTCAGTCCACTACCTTAATAATGAGTGTAAGACCGTCGATGTCAAATAATCAATTAACGTGGCTATCCAAGTGAAGAATGAAGGAAAAGACCAAGAGATGTAATGCATTCCTTAAAGCAGGCACGTATGTTGAAGATTTATTTGCTTTTCAGAAAATTAAAAGTGATAATTCGTAGTATCTAGAAACAAAATAAATGGAAGGTATTTATTGCTTTTATTTATTGCTCCTTAAACTTTACCCATGCCCATTGTAAACAGTAAAACTTATCCTAAGATTTCTCTCATAATAAGGCGGCTATGTGTTTTCGTTGCCTTAACCAAAATTCTTCTGTTTCAACCACAGTTATGGCAACTGAGAAAGCTTAATTAGCTCATGGAGCATTTGGTCCAACAAATAATAAATACTCATATTTGGATCAAATTAATTTTGTGGTGGGGAGTACGGGGATTTTTATAGCTTATTTTTATAATGAGCTAATACTTCCTATTTGGATTATCAAATCAGTTTTTTAATTGCATTTTTGCACTCCATCGACCACAAAGTGAGCCTAGGTGCAAATTGTGCCCTAGATTTAAGTTTGGGTAAGTTAGCAGCCTGTCAGAGGGAGAGGGATTTGTTCACTACACTGTATACCTTTCTATCTTTCTATCTATCTATAAAATTTTATGTCCAACAGCTTACTGTTAAGAAATGACGTTCCTAGGCACGCTCATGATTAGTAACTGCTAGAAGGATACAAATATAGATTAAGACTCGTTCCATTGTACGTATTATAGTACTGTCATGAAGTGTTGGTCTGTAAAGTGATAATCTGTAGGCCATTAAAGTGCTATGATTATGATTATTACGTTTAATGTGTAATAGAGTGCTTGATAGCGACGAACATTTAGTCAAAAAAAAAATGGAGTCAAGTTAATTGACTCAGTCCTTCCCACGCATAACGATGATACGATTTTATTATTTTTCCTTTGCATGAAGCTATTGTCTGAGATCCCCTTGCAACCAAATCATCGCCCACCTGCCCTCAAAAAACATCAAACACAAAAACTCTAGTAAATAGTTTCTTAAATCTATCCACAGGAACTATAACGATACAATTTTTATTCTGTGAGCTTCAACTGGATGAAACGAAATGATCAGGAACCCCCAAATTGCCTAATAACAAAGTTTGAGATATTTTTTATATTTTATACCTTCATTATTGCTGCGCCGACACTGAGACGATTTTTAAAAACTATACACATTTTTCGTCTTCCCCACGGTAATAATACTGTGTCTAAATTTCACTAAGATCAACTCTAGGTTACACAATACAGAACGATATAAAGCAATTCTCGTATGTAACATACAAGACAAAAAAATTCATAGTTTCTGTAATAAGCAGGGCAATGTTTCGATGGACCTAAAAAAGTGTATCTTGTCGCTAGATCCTTTTTTTCACAGGTCAATGGAGAGCCTATTATGCATGCAAAAACCTTTTCCAGTTTTGCAACACTCCACCCCTCAACCACCCCAATTTCACCCTCACCCAAAGAAAAAACAAAAAATGATCAGGAACCCCTAAAGCGCCTGAAGGTGAAGTTTGAGCTGTTTTTATATGACTAGATTTTTTATTGTTGCTGCGCCGCCACTGACACGATTTCTATACGCGTTTTCCATCGTCGGCACGGTAATAATTCTGTGGCAAAGTTTAAAATCAATTCCATAATTTCCATGTTACTTAATACAGAACGATCTAAAGCAATACATATTCGTATGTATTTATAACAGAAAATTGAAAGTCCCTTGGTTTTTGAAGTACGCAGATGGACCTAAACAAGGGTATTATGCCGCTAGGACTCTCTTTCGCAGTTCAATGGACAGCCTATTATGGATACAACAAATTTTTTAGTTTTACAACCCCCCATCTCTCCAACCACCCCAATTTCACCCCATCAGAAAAAATGAAGTCAAGTTGATTGACTCAGTACTTCCCACACATTACGGTGATACCAGTCTATTATTTTCCCATAGCATGAAGCTTTAGTCTGAGATCCCCTTGCAACAAAATCATCGTCAGTACCGCCCCCCCCCCCCCAAATTGTCTTATGCCGCTAGGTCTTTCCTTCACAGGCAATGAACAGCCCATTATCAATAGTACAAACCTTTCAGTTTTATAAAAACGTAGAAAACGGCCAGGAACCCCTAAAGCATCTAAAAACGGAGTTTGAGCTGTTTTCATATTTTTTGTTTTTTGCCACTGACACGATTTCTAACAAGCGTACGCGTTTTCCATCCTCACCACAGTAATAATAATGTGTTAAAATTTCATTAGAATCAATTCAATAGTTTCCACGTTACGAAATACAGAACGATCTAAAGCAATAGATACTCGTATGTACACAGTATATAAGTCCCTTAGTTTCTGTAATAGGCAAGGCAATGTTCAGACGGACCTAAAAAGGTGATTTATGTCGCTAGGTCTTCCTTTACAGGTTAGTGGACAGGCTATTCTTAATACAGCAAATTTTTCAGTTTTCAACATCCCACCCCCCAATCACCCCAATGTCACCCCTACTCAAAAAAAACACTCAGAAAATGATCAGGAACCTCTAAAACTCTTAAAAACGAAGTTTGAGCTGTTTTTACATTTTTAGTTTTTTTATTATTTCTGCACCGCCACTGGTACGATTTATAAAAGCGATACGCATTTTCCATCCTCGTCACGGTAGTAACACTGTGTCAAAATTCCATTAAAATCAATTCAAAAGTTTCTTCGTTACATAATATAGAACGATCTAAAGCAATACTCGTATGTTTACACCAGAAGAAATTCTAAGTCCTTTGGTTTCTGCAATAGGCAAGGCAATGTTCGGATGGACCTAAAAAAATGAAGTCAAGTTGATTGACTCAGTACTTCCCACACATTACGGTGATACCAGTTTATTATTCATCCATAGCATGAAGCTTTAGTCTAAGATGCCCTTGCAACAAAATCATCGCCAGTACCCCCCCCCCCCCTCCAAATTGTCATATGCCGCTAGGTCTTTCCTGCATAGGTCAATGAACAGCCTATTATCAATAATACAAACTATTCAGTTTTACAGTGTCCACATCACGTTACAAAATACAAAACGATTTAAACCGCAATAAATTCTCGTATGTATACAGTCCCTTAGTTTCCGTAATAGGCTAGGCAATACTGTGTAAGGCTTTCGCGGCCATCGTCCAATGAATTTGTGGTTCTTGGGTTTTTAGGCCGGCGTCGTTTAGCGTTAAAGCTTGACGTTTCGCCACCACGAGTGGATGGCATCTTCAGAAGCTATTTCACTTCGGCGACTTCCAAAATACTAGTAGTAGAGTATTTTGGAAGTCGCCGAAGTGAAATAGCTTCTGAAGATGCCATCCACTCGTGGTGGCGAAACGTCAAGCTTTAACGCTAAACGACGCCGGCCTAAAAACCCAAGAACCACAAATTCAGGCTAGGCAATGTTCGGATGGACCTAAAAAGGTGATTTATGTCGCTAGGTCTTCGTTCACAGGTCAGCGGACAGCCTATTATTAATACAGCAAATTTTTCAGTTTTTCAACCCCCCACCCCCCAACCACCCGAATTCCACCCCCACCCAAAAAAACTCAGTAAATGATCAGGAACATCTAAAACACTTAAAAACGAAGTTTGAGCTGTTTTTATATTTTTAGTTTTTTTATTGTTTATGCCACGATTTATAAAAACCATACGCATTTCCTATCCTCGCCACGGTAGTAATACTGTGTCAAAATTTCATTAAAATCAATTCAACAGTTTCTTCGTCACATAATATAGAACGATGTAAAGCAATACTCGTATGTTTACACCAGAAAAAAGTCCTTTGGTTTCTGTAATAGGCAAGGCACTGTTCAGATGGATCTAAAAAGGTGATTTATATGTCGCTAGATCTTCCTTTACAGGTCAGTGGACAACCTATTATGAATACAGCAAATTTTTCAGTTTTTCAACCCCCCCACCCACCAACCACCCCAATTTCACCCCCACCCAAAAAAACTCAGAAAATGATCAGGAACTTCTAAAACACTAAAAAACGAAGTTTGAGCTGTTTTTATGTTTTTAGTTTTTTATTATTTCTGCGCCGCTACTGGCACGATTTATAAAAACCATACGCATTTTCCATCCTCGACACGTTAGTAATACGGTGTCAAAATTTCATTAAAATCAATTGAACAGTTTCTTCGTTACATAATATAGAACGATCTAAAGCAATACTCGTATGTATGTATAGTGTATACATCGGAAAAAATTCTTTAGTTTCTGTAATAGGCATAAGGCAATGTTCGGATAGACCTAAAAAAGTTATTTACGTCGCTAGGTCTTCCTTCGCAGGTCAGTGGGTAGTCTATTATGAATACAACAAATTTTTCAATTTTACAGCCCCCACCCAAAAAAGTAGAAAATGATCAGGAACACCTAAAACGCCTAAAAACGAAGTTTGGGGAATATTTGAAATTTTTCGTTTTTTGCTAATTACTCCGCCGCCAATCCACCGATTTTCAAAATTATAGCAGCATTACCTACTACGACCCCACAGCATATCGTTGCCCAAATTTCATCAAAATCCATGCAGCGGTTACTGAGATTACGAGGGTAGAAAAACGCGACAGACAGACAGACAGACCGACAGGCCGACAGGCCGACAGACCGGCAGACCGACAGACCGACAGACCGACAGACCGACAGACCGACAGACCGACAGACCGACAGACCGACAGACCGACAGACCGACAGACCGACAGACCGACAGACCGACAGACCGACAGACCGACAGACCGACAGACCGACAGACCGACAGACCGACAGACCGACAGACCGACAGACCGACAGACCGACAGACCGACAGACCGACAGACCGACAGACCGACAGACCGACAGACCGACAGACCGACAGACCGACAGACCGACAGACCGACAGACCGACAGACCGACAGACCGACAGACCGACAGACCGACAGACCGACAGACCGACAGACCGACAGACCGACAGACCGACAGACCGACAGACCGACAGACCGACAGACCGACAGACCGACAGACCGACAGACCGACAGACCGACAGACCGACAGACCGACAGACCGACAGACCGACAGACCGACAGACCGACAGACCGACAGACCGACAGACCGACAGACCGACAGACCGACAGACCGACAGACCGACAGACCGACAGACCGACAGACCGACAGACCGACAGACCGACAGACCGACAGACCGACAGACCGACAGACCGACAGACCGACAGACCGACAGACCGACAGACCGACAGACCGACAGACCGACAGACCGACAGACCGACAGACCGACAGACCGACAGACCGACAGACCGACAGACCGACAGACCGACAGACCGACAGACCGACAGACCGACAGACCGACAGACCGACAGACCGACAGACCGACAGACCGACAGACCGACAGACCGACAGACCGACAGACCGACAGACCGACAGACCGACAGACCGACAGACCGACAGACCGACAGACCGACAGACCGACAGACCGACAGACCGACAGACCGACAGACCGACAGACCGACAGACCGACAGACCGACAGACCGACAGACCGACAGACCGACAGACCGACAGACCGACAGACCGACAGACCGACAGACCGACAGACCGACAGACCGACAGACCGACAGACCGACAGACCGACAGACCGACAGACCGACAGACCGACAGACCGACAGACCGACAGACCGACAGACCGACAGACCGACAGACCGACAGACCGACAGACCGACAGACCGACAGACCGACAGACCGACAGACCGACAGACCGACAGACCGACAGACCGACAGACCGACAGACCGACAGACCGACAGACCGACAGACCGACAGACCGACAGACCGACAGACCGACAGACCGACAGACCGACAGACCGACAGACCGACAGACCGACAGACCGACAGACCGACAGACCGACAGACCGACAGACCGACAGACCGACAGACCGACAGACCGACAGACCGACAGACCGACAGACCGACAGACCGACAGACCGACAGACCGACAGACCGACAGACCGACAGACCGACAGACCGACAGACCGACAGACCGACAGAGCGTCGGAAATGAGTGACGTGGATTTTCGTTATGTAGACATCATAAAACGTCCAAAAAGCGTATTATCTCAAAATCGAAAATTTTCGCGATCACAATAATCCCCTCACCTATCGGTGTGGGAGGTAAAAGGTAGAAAATGATCAGGAACTCCTAAAACACCTAAAAACGAGGTTTGAGAAATATTTAATATTTTTTGTTTTTGCTAACTCCGCCGCCAATGCACTGATTTTCAAAATTTCAGCAGCATTACCTACTAGGACCCCACAGCATGTCGGTACCCAAATTTCAACACAATGCATGCAGCAGTTACTGAGATTACGAGGGTAGAAGGAGCTCGACAGACAGACAGACCGCCATAAAACGTCTAAAAAGCGTATTATCTCAAAATCGAAAATATTCGTAATCACAATACTCTCCTCACCTATCGGTGTGGGAAGTAAAGATATTATATTTGTTTGATTGTGGGTTATAATACGCTATCAAGTATCTGGTGACTATTATAACCATTCTGGAAGAGAAAACAATGTAGCAGCGTAGAATAAATGAAATTTTATAATGTCCCGTGCATAATAATATTAAGTCGAGCAGTTTATAAGCTCTTGTGTTCGGCCTACGGCTCCGCCAATCTGTGTGGCGCGTCGCATTGATAGACTCCTACTGTAATTACTCTGCTGTGTATCATTTATGCGGGTTATTTGCTATTGCGTTTGTTTCCATTCCGCATCCAGATTTCTGTATGATAGATTGTTAATCTATGTGGGTATTGCACGTTCAGTTTGGTTCAGTCCATTACCTTAATCGCTAATGTAAAACCAACAAACCGCAGGCGATAGTTGAACAATCAGCTAAATTAGTATGAATTAGTCAAGAGAAGGGCGCAGCAAGAAGCCTATCAGGCAAAATTGGCGACAAGAAAAAGCTGCTGTTAAGACATAACACTTCACACTACCAGATATCAGTCACCAAGTACAGTGATCCTTGATGTAAAACAACAGTTAAATGTCTGGGAATACTTCTAAATAAAGAATTAAGTTGGAAGGATCATATACGTTAGGTCACAGTGAAGGCAAAAAGTGCACTTAATACTATTAAAACAATTCTTATCCCATGTTCACATCGGACGCGCCTCGCTTGGAGCATCGCGCTTTACTTTAACATCAAGCGAAGCGCCACGCTATCGAACCGTTCAAATCAGACGCGTTTCGCTGCTCGCTCAGTCGACTCCTCATCAAGGCACCGTCATAACTTGTCCGCAAAATGTTATTGGAGAATTCGAATTAGCTTGCAAGAATTAGGAAAAGGGCCAAAAGGCATGGAAAACGTGTGTGAATACATGGAATCAATATATGCACCGGGACGCCCGAACCTACCCGCAAAAATTTTACGAATATTTCAGATTTTCAAAGAAAAAGAATCACTCGACCTGCTTCTTCACCATCTGGAACACTACTTAACTGGTTACTGGACCAACATTCGCGACGGAATTTAAGCAGAACAGTGAATAATGACATTGAGGTAAATAAAAGGTATTATATAATTTTAAACGTAAAAATCTGATTATTCCTAACCAATTTGACCAATAAAATCTTTCGAAAAAGTGACGGCAAGCGCTATGCGCCCGATGTGAACGGCTGCATCTAAATGTATGGGTTTGTTTCTTTTCGCTTTACGCTAGACGTTCTCTTTATATTCGTTAAAACATCGCTCGTTGTCTACGGTAACCCCGAAGTACACTACCCCTCTAAGATGGAAGCTCACTTGGTTCCTAGTGCTCTTAGAAGCCCGGAGAATGACAGCGTCAGTTTTGCTTGGTGCCAGCTGAAGTTGTGCCTGGACATCCACTCATCTATCCTTATCAGCGCCTCGTTTTTCATTTGCACCAAAGTTATCTGGTCTTTGGTAGAGGCTACCAGAGCAAGGTCATCTGTGAACGCCACAGCCTTTGTGTTTCGAAGAAGAACTGTCTTTAAAGCCCCATCATACAGGACATTCCAGAGAAGAGGACCAAAACCCGATCCCTACGTTTGCTATTTCCATAGCTCTGTCGCTAAATTAGCTGCCAATAAGATTCCGTAAATACTTCGGTATGCCACGTTTATTCAACTCCTCCATTATGATGCCTCACGACGCTGTGTTATAGGCTCTTTGCACGTCAGGTATTACCAGTGCTCCTTATTTATTGGAGGATCCTTCTACGGAGCATAGAAACAACTTACCGATGGGACTATGGAAGTTTTTAAAATATTTCCATATTTAACTATTAATGATTATTCCTCTGCCTTTCGAAGGAGTCTTGTTTCTTATTAGCCTTATACGATTTCGCCCCATGCCGCAGTTGTAGTAACTACATGTCGTAATTTCATTACAGTATCATGCGAGTTCGCAGCTTCTAGGTAATAGGATTATTAGAGATAGGTAATTTAGCACGTACCAAAATCCAAGTGCATAGCTATTAAAAGTTCTTCCTTATTTGAAGCCAAAATGACAGCGTATTAGGCGTGGTATTAAAAGTTGGGGATATATCCAGCGCCAAATTACTCTGAGACAATAATTATGCAAATGTACCAATTTGTGGAGGAGTTGCCGCAACTTCCTGCCTTCTCCCACAAATTTAGGTTTTAAGACACTTATCAGATGCCGCTGAAACGCCCAAGAGTAATTGTGAGCATTTTTGGTGTTTGTGTTTTATCATTCTCACACAGTAACGGGATCTACTTTTAAAGAGGCAATGGATGACAGATAATGGACAGTAGCCATTGTTCTGTCTTTGTATGGCCCCAGCTCCGTATTCAGATTCAGACGCAGTTAGGTATAGTACCTAAAATCATCTCTGCTGGAGATTCAATTGAGGGGACTCATTTACAGCTCCAACATTGCCGGGGGACGAATAGGGCAAAGATGCCACGTGTTCACTAGCCGTTTAGTCACCAGCCGTGTCAGTAACGCATATATACCGCGGGTTCTCATGTAAGTCAAAACTTCTTATACAGCCAAAAAAAATGTAGTCAAGTTGATTGACTCAGTACTTCCCACAGCATGAAGCTATAGTCTAGATGCCCCTGCAACCAAATCATCGCTTGCCCGACCGCAAAAAAAGTGTTTTGTTTTATTCTGCTAGGTGCTTCTTTCACAGGTCAATGGACAATCTATCATGAATACAACAAGTTTTTGAGTTTTACAAACCCTCACCCCCAACCACCCCAATTTCACCCCCAACCAAAAAAAAATTTAAAATGATCAGAAACCCCTAAAACGTCTAAAACGAAGTTTGAGGTGTTTTTTATATTTTTGGTTTTTTTATTATTGGCGCACCGCCACTAAAATGATTTCTAAAAACCATACGCGCTTTCCATACTCGTCGCGGTAATAAATCTGTGTCAAAATGTCATTAAAGTCAATTCAGAAGTTTCCACGTACACAATACAGAACGACCCAAAGTAATACTCGTATGTATTTTGTATGCATCAGAAAGTTCAAGTCCCTTGGTTTCTGTAATCGGCAAGGGAATGTTCGGATGGACCTAAAAAAGTGTATTATGCCGCTAGGTCTTCCTCTTTCAGGTCAGTAGACAGCCTATTACGAGTACAACAAATTTTTCAGATTTACAACCCCCCCTCCCCCCAACCACCCTAATTTCACCCCCACCCCAAAAACGTCTAAAAACGAAGTTTGAGCTATTTTCATATTTTTAGTTTTTTTAATATTGCTGCGCCGCCACTGAGACGATTTCTAAAAATTAGACGCGTTTTCCATCCTCGCCAAAGTAGTAATACTGTGCCAAAATTTCATTAACATCAATTCAGTAATTTCAACATTATAAAATACAGAACAATCTAAAGCAATACTCGTATGTATATGTACATCGGGAAATACTTCAAGTCCCTTGGTTCCTGTAATACACAAGGCAATGTTCGGATGGACCTAAAAAAGTGTATTATGCCGCTTCTCTTTCAGGTCAGTAGACAGCCAATTTTGAGTACAACAAATTTTTCAGTGTTACAACCACCCACCCCCCAACCACCCCAATTTCATCCCCACCCAAAAAAAAGTAAAAAATGATCAGGAACCCCCAAAAACGCCTAACAACGAAGTTTGGGGCATATTTGAAATTTTTCGTTTTTTGCTAATTACTCCGCCGCCCATGCACCGATTTTCAAAATTGTAGCAGCATTACCTACTACCGCCCTACACCATATCACTACCTAAATTTCATCAAAATCTATGCAGCGGTTACTGAGATTAGGAGGCTAGAAGAACGCCGACAGACAGACAGACAGACAGACAGACAGACAGACAGACAGACAGACAGACAGACAGACAGACAGACAGACAGAGAGACAGACAGACAAACAGACAGACAGGCAGACTGATACACAGACAGACAGACAGACAGACAGACAGGCAGACAGACCGACAGACAGACAGACAGACAGACAGACCGACAGACAGACCGACAGACAGACCGACAGACAGACCGACAGACAGACCGACAGACAGACCGACAGACAGACCGACAGACAGACAGACAGACAGACAGACCGACAGACAGACAGACCGACAGACAGACAGACCGACAGACAGACAGACCGACCGACAGACAGACAGACCGACAGACAGACAGACAGACAGACAGACCGACAGACAGACAGACCGACAGACAGACAGACCGACAGGCAGACAGACCGACAGACAGACAGACCGACAGACAGACAGACCGACAGACAGACAGACCGACAGACAGACAGACCGACAGACAGACAGACCGACAGACAGACCGACGGAAATGAGTGACGTAGATTTTCGTTATCTAGGCATCGAAAAGTTTCGCGATCACCTATCGGTGTGGGAAGTAAAAGGGAAACCACTATAATAGATTGTCATATTTTAAATGACTATTTAAGGAATAAGATAGTCGGCTCACATAGAGTCGTTGGCCTGCTTGAAAAATTTTTCAAAGGTACTAGATGATGATTCTAGCCCTAAGGGCCGGTTTCACCGGTCCCTGATGAGTGTCAGATAGCTTATCTGTCAGATAACGCCATATAAGGTCTTTACGGAAACTATGATCGGATTAACCCGATCCTAAAGGGTCCTTGACCTTGACGTTCGGAAAGTGATCTAGGATCAGTCGGAAATAGGGTCAGTTCACCCTTGTACGGTAAGTGATCGCGATCGAATGATTCAGATCAGTAGCTGTTTTCTTTAACCATCTGTTTTTTGTTTTCAAACATACTTTTGCTTTATTCGATGTCCGTTAAATCCATTGAATTATAAATTCCATTTGACAACGGTTTGACATATAGCTGATCCATCCGGATCCAGATCACTGTTTCCGTAAAGGCCTATAAATAATATAGGCCTATCTGACATATAAGCTCTCTGACACTTATCAGGAAACGGTGAAACCGGCCCTTAATTTTCTAAGTTATTTACATAGCTGGGAGTGGTGAGACGGACAAAGGTTTTTAAAGCCTGCACTGTGAGTTTTTGTTGAACAGCATTTCGAAAATATGGCTCTTAATTTCAATAGTTAATTACGCAGCTGCTATCTCTAGAATGTTTCCGTGAATTATTGTTCCATTTGTTTCGTTCAAATCCAAGTTTTTGGTAAACTGATCAGGGTATATGCAACAAATCTAAGTCTTTAATCCAAATAACGCAGACACAAGGCCCGATACAAAGTACGGGCGTTTCTCAAATGGCTAGGTCTCTGCCATATTTGTAAGAGTGTCTGGTCCTCCGGTGTTTGGCCAGATGAATAATGCACATCAATTTTTTTCCCACTTCATAAAAAGGGATCTCCAACAAATCCAGACAATTATCGCCTACTTTCGTTAATCTCTCATGCAAGTAAGTTTCTACTATATATTTTACAATCTCTTTTGGAGGGTTTTATTGGCTGGCAAATTTCTCAGGCGTAGGCAGATTTCGTGAAAGGACACGGTACGCGTGAACAGGTCTTAAAAACTTAAGACAAATTATTGAAAAAGCCAGAGAACATTATTTTCCAGTTTCTACCTACTTTGTGAACTATTCTAAGGCGTTTGATAATGTAAAGTGGCCTAAACTGTGGGAAATCCTCATCTTTATGGAAGTTCCTTATCGCACCTAGTGTTTATCATACAGCAACTCTACGAGTCTAATTCGACTCGTGTAAGAACTGGTGGTAACCTGTCTGGTCAAACTGCAACCAGAAAAGGATTTCGTCAGGGCTGTGTAGTATCTCCGATGTTATTTAACATTTACTCTGAATTTGTGATGAGACAGATATTGGTGAACTGGAATGACGGTATAACTATTGGCGGAAGCAAAATATCCAACTTAAGATTTGCTGACGATACAACCCCTATTGCTGCTTCTCAGGAAGAACTAGAAGCTCTATTAAAAGTCTTAGAACAACACGGTGGAGCGTATGGTCTTGGTATTAACTACAATAGGACCAATGATCGTAGATAGACAGCATGATAATCATGGAGAAATAAAGTCAATAGGCCGTTGTGAAGTAGTACGAGGTTTTGTGTACCTCGGTTCTTTGATCGACAATTACGGTAGCTGTGAAGATGAGATTCGACGGCCCATTCAACAGACACGTGTGGCCATGAGAAAGCTCACTAAACTATGGCGTGACCATAACATCACTAAAGCTACCAAAATGTCGCTGGTTCAGTCTCTTGTGTTCTACATATTTTTGTATGCCTCGGAAACTTGGACTGTTAAAAAGGCAGATCGAGCTCGTCTAGATGCTTTTGAAATACGGACTTGGAGGAGAATGCTCAGTGTTCCTTATACCGCCCATCGAACTAACGTTTCCGTACTGGATGAGCTCGGTAATCCAAGGAGACTATCCTCCATTGTGTCGACGAGAATGCTTACATTCTTCGGACATATACACAGAAGCGATAATATGGAGAAGCTTGTAGTTCAGGTTTATGCCCCGAGTAGGCGGCGCCGTGGCCGTTCCCCTACACGCTGGGAGGATACGACGAAACAGTTGCTGGATATGAGTATCAAGAGCGCCACTGAACTGACCGCAAATCGCGAACGATGGCGAGCTACAGTTCTCAAAACTATTGATAATATTCATGTCGGCAATACTCTAGCTCCGACTTAATGCATCTTGCGAGTTCACAACATGTCTGTTAAGATATTGTGACTATGATGAAGATCTCTTCCCCTATCAGGGCGAGAGAGGTGGCGAGAGTACCGTTTGACTTGTGAGTTTATGGGATTTTGTTACCAATTGACATTATGAAGCCGTAGGTTGTTAGACACCGATATACGATGAAGATGACCGTGAGCTTCATCACTCATGTTCAAAATGGGTGATAGACTCATTATTTCGGGCAAAACTGTCGTACATGAAGACGCATTGTTCAGCTATCCACGGCTCCATGATGTCAACTGGTAACAAAATTCTATAAAGTCACGATTCGTACAGTACCTCCCCCCCCCCCCACCTCTCTTGCCTTGATGCGGGACTGGCCATTTCAAAAATGTCCGTCCTTTGTACTGGACCTTGTACCAATCTTCCTTGGATATATCATCAGTAAAATGTTTTTTTTTTCAGAATCATCAAAGAAAGCTAAATAGAGGAATATTTTCTTCCATAGGAAACAGTCAATATCATACAGACCAATCCACGTCATGAGATAGTATATCACACAAGTCTGGTATTATGCTATCTTTTTGTTATATGTTGAAAAAAATGGATAAAGCAGTAATTATAAAACTTTGATTTGGCAGTGTGACTAAGAATAAAATGTGACAGCTTAAGTTAGACGGTCAAATTTGAATTATTTTTTACTTGGAGAAATTGGTGAGGTAATCAAGGAAGCTTCAACGTATTAGCAAGATCGCAGCAAATGTAAACTACATTGAAATTATTTGTTAAAATTATAAAACATACAGGGTGGCCAATCGGGTGACGATAATAATTTTTTTTACATAGCCCGTACAGAGACCTATCCAAAACACCTCCATGTATGTGTACCGATTATTGATAGTTTTCGAGTTATGATTTTTTTTTGAAAACTTAGAGATTTTCCGGTTTTCCCAAGAAATCGTCAAAAACAAAAAAAAATGCTTTTTGGCTCTTATTTTTTTCAGCAATTATACTCAGTATTAAGCCTATTTTAATATCCAATAAAGATAATAAAGAGAACCTGTGCATCAGAACAATTATTAAGTACATTTTGGGCCCAAAGTTTGAAATCTCTGTTTTTAGTCAGGAGACCAAAACCTTCAAAAGAAAATTAAAAATACTTATATCTGGTTCTGGAGCTTCAATCTGATCTTAAAAACTCTGCAAGACATTGCGCTTTCGAAATAATAATGAAAAAATATGGCCCAAAATGCCCCCATAAGTGCTACTTTTTCATTATTATTGCGAAGCTGCAATGTCTTGACTAGTTTGAACCTCCAGAACCAGGCATAAGTATTTTTAATCTTAATTTGAAGGTTTTGGTCTCCCTACTAAAAACAGAGATTTCAAACTTTGGCCCCAAAATGTACTTATTTATTGTTCGGATGTACAGGTTCTCTTTATTGGATATTAAAATAGACTTAATACTGAGTATAACTGCAGAAAAAATAAAAGCCAAAAAGCATTCTAGTTTTTACGAGGGTTGCTCTATACCTCCGTCAATCCACCAGTACGCAGACAGCTGTTTCACGCTTATTAGCGATCATCAGTGCGCCATAGGTCGATTGACGGAAATAGAGAGCATCAATTTTTCCATGTTTAATAAACATGTGAAAGATGTGCGAGTAGACAGAAGGAAATTCTGCCGGCTTTACGCTGCTTGCGTCAAAATCCGTGCCTCTAGTGGCAAAAGCGAACGAGCCTTGTCGTTCCACCAAGGAGAGTTTACTGCTGCTAGTAACGTTTCTCTTTGGTTGCCGTTACCTTCGGGTACTAGATGGCGCACCAGCAGAATTTCCTTCTGTCTACTCGCACATTCTAGTTTTTGTTTTTGACGATTTCTTGGAAAAATCATAACTCGAAAACTATCAATAATCGGTACACATACATGGGGGTGTTTTGGATAGGTCTCGGTACGGGCTATCGAAAAAAAAATTATTATCGTCACCCGATTGGCCACCCTGTATACATCTACTTGAAAGAAAGATACATGATATAAACACAATTACAGTGAAATAGCTCAAAATTCTAACAATACTTTCAACGGCTGCAGTCAGTTACTTTCGGCAGAATCTATATATTGTGAAATACTATGTGAAATTTTATTCTAATAATATTAAACTGCCACTAATAATCGCTAGTATTTTCCCTTTCATTTCAAAATATTTAATCATTTTTGGAATTTGTCAAACCCTGCCGGTATCACAGAAGCATAAAGATGTCCTTTTCATCACTAGAACTGCTAACTGAAACTAGCTTGTCGGTTTAACGGTTCCCAATGAGATCTTTGTACCAGAAGTTATTAGTTTGTTGTGGTCCAAAGATGTTAATTTCATCGCTAAGATTCAATATAAAATGAAATTCAACTCAACTACCCAAATACAAGAACTCAAAGTAAGGAGATCTTATGATCAGCCACCTTCATAAACACTACGAATAACACTAAAAAACTTCCCAAAATATAATGCCAACCAGCAGCAAAACAGTTGGACAGATGCAGAGTTTTAGTGGCTTGAATCCAAGCAGCTATTTTCAAACTGGCTCATATAAGTGTTAGGTTAGTCAGTTGGTATTAATGATTCATCACTACCATTGACACTATTAATTGAAATGATGCCAGTGTGTTTAATTCGAAATTAAGTTTTGTATCAGAGCAATGTAAAAGTTCACAGACGAGCGGACTGCGGCTAAAATGTAAGGAAAACGTTCACGATGAGGGTCGCTGACAAGGGATAGCAACAGAAGTTAATCATTTTTAATAACAACAGCCCAAGGTTTAAATTAGAGGGGAAACCCAATAACAAATGAAAGCTAAAGCTATCAATCAAGATTAGTAATGACTAACAAGTTTATTGTGCCTTCAGTCTTTACCCGCTCAGTATTTCAAGGTATAGTTTACAGGAGCCCAACGTGAGAAAAATTTAGTGAAATCTGTCTACAAGAAACAATCAATATAATATGTGAATTTTCCATTGGACCAATATAACTGCAAATAAATAAATAAATAAATAATTACCTCAAATGTATAAAGATAAGTAAAATGTCAGCAAATGCAAAAATTACTTGTTCACAATTTCACAAAAGTAAAAATCGAATGTACATTCAAAGCAAGGAGTCTGAGAAGACAATTAATTATCCGCCCTACCGACTCAAGGATTCCAGCGATGGTCGCTGTCTTATAGACTGTATGAACCTACTAGAAATTGGGCACCTGATGAAAAAATTTAAGATGTTGACTCAAAAAATGAACTCATGGAACAGCTAACTCAAAGAAATATCAAGATATACATAAAGGCAGAAATTCGAGTTCGCCCCTTTAAGCTTCACAAATAATAGTATCAACGAATGTTCTCCTTATACGTTTCTTAGTCTAAGATCATAGTGAGGCGGTGAGCTAAGCGGTAAGAAATAGATGAGACGTGACCTTCCATGTATGTTAAGGGGAATCCCACTTAGCTGCATGACGACCTTTCTCACTAGATTAGGATGGCTAAACATTTAGTTCTGAGTAATCTTTGGTCATTTACTATTACGATTTGGGTATACCCCTCATCATTATGGATGCCACGCCCATGGTTATTTTGCAGCGGTATTTGGTATGCCGATTGCCCAACGCTGTTACCAATTTTCAGCTATGGAAATCGTTCCCACTTCCCTACAACATGTGACCAGCTAACAGTTTTGTAATCGGGTCAATGAGCAATAATACACCGCGCAGCGCAGGTTGACTCTAAACCAATGAGAGGGTCGATGGTTCGATCGTCTTCTCCTTGATGGGCAGGCTGTACGTGGGGGTCCGCCACCATGGCGGCCACTAAAGTGGTTCTCGTTTTTATGTTTTTAGTGGTAACTCCTTGGGTGATGCCATGGAGTAGTGCAGTTAGAATGGAATCTTGTCCGCATAGTCAGTACACGATCTTAGAATATTTTCTATCGTTGCACGTGTTCCAATTGTTTATATTTGGCCCGGTAGTTCAGATTTAATTACGCCTTTTTTGTTCACTCTATTCTTTTCGTACTACTACTACTACTTCTATTCTTTTTCGTACTAGCTATTATTTTAGTAATGCTGTAAACATGTAAGTAAATTCTTTTCATTCTACTTGTTATGTCTTGCAGTAAAATATTGCCGAAAGTAATTTCTTATCTCCCTGGCTAAACGCCGTTTATTTAAGGATAATAATAATACAGTGTGATTTGGAACCCTGTCTGTCTTTTCAGGCAGTGTCTTCTTAGGAAGAACCTTAGTGTCGTCTTAGGAGTGTCTTAGAAGCCTCAGTATCTTAGTAGCAGTCTTAGAAGTACCTTTGGACCGCATGTCTCCCTTTTTGGCATATCAGTGTCTGGGGCACATATCTTGTCTCGACCTTAACTCCTTAAACCGCGCTTTCTGGTGGTGGAAGCCCCATTCGCTTGGCTCTGTTCGTGCCTTTGCGTCGACGCTAGGGTTGGGAAATCCCTACGGAGTCTCGCTGATGGAAGGCTTATTAGACAAGTTCCTGGACTTCACCAGAGTGTGTACTGCCACACCTTGTACATGCCAGCAGTAAGGGTTTTGGTGAGACAGATGATATTTACTTTTTATTACTGTCAGGACTGGAAAAATTTTTTTTATTCCGTTTTTCTTTATGCAGACATCCAGAAATATCGCCATTCTTTAAAATGTTTGTATCTATTTATCATCAAGTAGATGAACTCGAAATGAAAGGGTACTCTCTGTGCTATATCTATGCTTTCTTTTTACTTTTATAGTTCATTTAACGATATCTACCTTTCTCACATGTAGTTCATCTTTCTTAGACTAGTATTGCATACCGTTTTACGTCATTATATTTTACGAACTGCTGCGCATTAATTTTGTTAAATTATCTCGTTATACCTCGCCACTCTTTCTTATTGTATATCAAATTTTATCCAGTCATTACCATCACCATTACCACATTGATGATTTTTCTATTTTATTTTAGTTGTTAACATTTTTTATTAGTGAATATTAAAACTATATATTTGTTTGCTTTCCCCCATCACGTCTTGCAGTACAGTCGTTACACTCAAGTCCGCTAATAAGGAAATTTATTGCATTCCTAAACCTATAAAATTTTTGAGATTAATTGGCTCGTTGATTTTTGACCGGAAAGTGGCGTACTACATTATGCTCGATCAACCCAAATATAGTTAGGGTTGTGAAACGCCCCACACGGGGCGGATTGGATATCCCTGATTAATTTCTAACTTTTTTGGAGATTGGAAAATTTGAGGTTGGATTTGGTCACATTTCAACTTTATATTATAGAAAAATATCCAGTTTATTTATTTTAAGATGCTTCTATGAAAGTATATGAAAATTGGTCAAGAATTGTTGTAACATTCACTCCTAATTTTCAACCCCTCAACTGTTTTTAAATGATACCCCTAGTTTTCAAAAACTTCATTTCATAAGATATGAGATTAATCTTGAAGTTACATTTGATTTCAGTAATAAGAGAAGCAATTCAAAGAAAGGACATTATTAAAATGTCAATAACACATTAGATTCTTGGATATTGAAAGAGACTGGTACAATAATTTTCCAAATGCTTCTCGTACCTTACAAAACATTTTTGCATTTTTTACTTGTGGGAAAAATTCATTGATATAAACCACATAGTGCATAATACAATAGCAATTAGGAGATGATCAGTGAGTTACTAAATCAGTTCTTGTCTTCAATACTTGCCAACACGTGGTCTAATTTTATTGTTTTTATTGGGCTTTTGTTTGATTTGTATCAAAAGTTATTCAACGATGCAGCAGCAATCAAGCTACAATTTTACCATGTTACTTATTTTGAGTTCGGATACCACAATTCTATGGCGTTCGTTGTGCAGAGATATGGAAGAAAGCAATGAAAACTTAATCCAGAACCTAGGAAAGCAATTTTTCGGACCACTACCCTAGCATGTTAAACAAGGCGGATGTTCACGGGATGCTATCTGCGTAGAAATGTTCTTCGCTAAATGTTATCTTAACAATTTTCCACTTGGTAATTAAAGTGGAATGGAGTTCTGTATTTTCTGGATCTCAGACTTCTTATAAGCAAGGCTAGCAAAACAATTTTTGGAATAATTATCATAAAACCTCGAGCTGCTGGGGTAATTTCTTTCTTCCCAGAAAAAGACTTAGATTTGCTGGGCTCTCCTACTCGTGTGCACTAGACGTCCCACTTCCCATCAGTGTTATTCTAGTGATGAATTTGCTTAGTTTACACCTCCAGTATGCCGAAAAGAAAAAAAAACTAAAAAGTAAATACAAATAAAATATATTAGGCGATGCCAAAAGATATAATGAATTTTTCGGAATTAAGGTTTCCTCAAAACCAATGCGGGACTGCGGGAATGAGAGCGGGAGAGGCATAGAAAATACGGGAAGCGGGACGATCTTGTACATTCACACTGGTACGTCAAAAGTGATCCGGATGAACGTAATCCGTGTTTTTGGCTGGTTCAGGATTAGTTCGGATGAAAGGCGCATCAGCAGTATGATACGGGCGTTCGCGGTATGTAAATCCTCATGTAACCTGATTCTGTGATGTGAACACAGTTACACCATAGGAATATGACAACCAGCCAGCAGGATACAAAGTTGTAAATAAGCCAACAGAAAGATAACAAATTACAATTAATTTTTTTTAACGGCCTGGGGTGTTTAACCCATTCAGCCATTAAAAAGTGGCGATTTCATGTAGCTTTTGGATGTAAAGTAGCCAATTTCTAGTCATAGAAGTAGCTTTTACAGGTCAGTTGACCGTTACATACAAACTATTGTGATAACTGGAATTCTGCGGCAATTTCAGGTAATACAGGGTGGCCCAGAAAGAAATTCATTTTAGAAACCGCGCTAATTTCTAGACGGCAGAAGGGAGGGGCGCTGAATAAGTATCAGTGCGTCGCCCGATCATTTTAATTTTAGCAACCATGAATCGCTACACGGGAGAACAGCGTGCGTTCTGTATTCGGGCTTATTATGAGAACCATCGTTCTTACGTGACTGTTCGACGGCGTTTTCGTGTTAGATTCGAACTACAGCATATCAGTGAGTATCCCAGCTCTAATTTAATTAAGCAGTGGGTTGAGAGGTTCCAAAGAACGGGATCGACACTAAACACACGGCCTCAAGGTCGTAAAAGAGTTACACGTACCGACGAAACCAGACAGCGTGTTCGAGGATCTTTACGCGCGAATCCGAGAATGTCAACTCGTAAACGCTCGTCTGCTTTAGGTTTGTCTAGATCAACTGTGCAGCGAATTTTGCATCTTAATATGAAACTGCATCCCTATAAGATTCAAATAATACAGGAATTAATGCCAGCAGACTTTGAATCCAGATTAAATTTTGCAAATGAAATGTTTGACGCCTTTAGTGACTTCAATAACATCATCTTCTCGGATGAAGCACATTTTCACGTGAATGGTTACGTGAACAAACAAAACTGCCGATATTGGGCTGCAGAGAATCCCCGTCTAAAGCACCAGAAACCGCTTCACTCACCAAAGGTCACAGTTTGGACGAGAATTGCAAGCTGGGGTATTATTGGGCCGTTTTTCTTTGAAGACAATCGTGGCCGAACACTAACCGTAAATTCAGACCGGTACATGGCTATGTTAAGAGATTTTCTGACTCCAAAACTGCAAGAATCGCGAAGCTACAATGAAAACACTTGGTTTCAGCAGGATGGAGCTACGTGTCACACTTCAAATGAGAGCATTCGCGTGGTAAGGGATATGTTTCCTCATAAACTAATTTCACAGAAGGGTGACATATCCTGGCCTCCGAGAAGCCCCGATTTAAGTCCAGTAGATTTCTTTTTATGCGGATACCTTAAAAGCAAAGTATACTCCAATAATCCAAGAACTTTGACACAACTAAAGCTGAATATTCAGCAAGAAATGCAGTCCATTCCAAGAGAAACCCTTACGAAAGTTTTTCAAAGTTTTCGTGCTCGATTAGAAGAGTGCCGACACCGCCAAGGACATCATCTTGATGATGTAATTTTTAAGACATAAAATTGCATTTAATTAACTTTATGTTGTCAAAAATTAAACGCTTTTAAATATAGTAGTTTTTTTTCTACGCAATTTTAAAAAATGCATTCCTTTCTGGGCCACCCTGTAGTTGACTGCTATGCCACAGAAGAATGTTCAATAACTGTGGCTAAAAGCGTATTAAGAAAAGAAAAGCAATGCACTTGCCGCGCGAAAACATAGCCTAGAGTACCTTTTTCTGTTTTATTAATCCAAATTTGAATGTCTCATTATTATTTATAATTGCAAACTTGAAGTTAAGAAGAAGGTGCTTTTCTGACATAAGAATAATGCCCTTGTGTCATACGGCGGCGCACTTCTTAGCCACCAGAATGCATAAGGCGGTCATCCTTGGGTTCCTTCGCCTACTTAGGGCGCACGATTCGCGGACCCAGTGATTGCTCACCTCGCGGTGTAAGCGGTAGTCACTAGGTAATTGAGCAGCAGCTCGGTGTGTCAGAGCCTCGGTTGCACATTTTTGTTTATGAAAGTAATAATAATAGATGATTTTCTGATCCTCTTCGTGCGAGAGCATGAGAATGTGGGTGAAGGAGCCTTTATTTCTAGCGTAGCAAAACGAGCAGCCAATGAGCTCAACGTCAGTCTAAAAGAGCATGGCTTGTCTGAGCAGTTGACCTTCTCTTTCCTAAGGCCCAGTGGGTTGAAATGGGAGACCGAGGGCTTTATTATGGCTTGCCAAATCGGTGTCTACAACACTTTGGCATACCGTAATAGGGTTATCGGTATAGATATACCAGACACTTGTTGTAGAGCCTGCGGACAGGCGCCAGAGACGCTTATGCATCTCTTGTCGGTGTGTATGACGTAAGCTGGGATGACCTTCGTCCATCGGCACAACACGGATCTACGAGTACTCTACTATCATTTAAGGCGCTCATACGATATCGACAAGACACTGGTGCTGCTATACGCTCCAGGGGATATAGAGTCGGTTGTGGAGAATGAGAGATATGCTGGATTTACTGGAACTACTCGTTCCCCACGCTCGAGCTTGTAGCCCGACATAGTCGACCACCATCAGGGACCATGTTTGTTATAGAATTTTCGGCACCTGCCCAGGTGTACTTCGTCTCTAAGGGAGGAAAACCGGACCAAATACCAGTTGCCCAGGGAACTTCGTAGTCTCTGGCCAGATTATGCTGGTTATGGTCATTGGATCCCTAGGTGGAATGAGAAATACGCTGCTCTCTGCACTGCACAAAATTTTGGTGTGTCGTGCGGCGGCGCACATCTTAGCCGCGAGAATGCAGAAGGCAGTCATACTTGGGTCCACTCGTCTACTTAGCACGCATTTTTCGCACTCAGTGATTGCCCACCTCACGGTGTGAGAAGTAGTCAGTGGGTAATGGAGCTGGAGCTCCGTATGTCGGAGCCCGGACTGCACCTTTTTGTTGGATAATAATAAATGTCTCCATTCGAACAAGAAGCCACATAATGTAGTTCAAAAAGTAGGACGTGTCTGGTGGTATTTGATACATATAAAATACATATAATATCAAATGAAACTGATGCCTTGGCTTTTCTTTTTAATTCGAGTCCTAAACGTTGCGCACTTAGGGGACGTGTCAGTATTTTAATTTATAATAGGTAACATACGCGAATAGCCCTTCGGCTTTTCCGTGATGTCGTGACGTCTTGCGTCCGCTACATACGAATATGCGGCCCGGAGCACTAGTGGTGGCCACCAATAGAGCCGCCACTACAAAATAATATAAATTTCCAATCGCAGAATGGATACTGAAGAAGCAGCTGTAGCTGTGTTATTACTGTTGTCAAAAGCAGCCTTTTACGGCCACTGCTCATCTGGTCGCGCTACCAACAGTGACGGCACCACATCAATATTCAGCTTACACGGATAACGAGATGCAGGCGACGTCGATGCCGCGATTGGCTTTTTTAGGGGTGGTTTTTCAATCAATCAATCATCATTTATTTCCAAAAGACTATGATACATAGTATAGGAAAAAGTCATCACAGTATTTATTAAAATAAAAGGTATAAAACAATACAAATAATAAACAAACAATAAATAAATGAATACAATTCAACTTACAAACTCGGAAATTGAGTAATACGCCTTTTGAAGTAAAGCAAAAGACTTCTTTTAAAATAGTTCATATTAGATGAACTTTTTATAACATCCGGAAGAGCGTTATAAATTTTTATGCCCATTATATTGGGCGATTTCATGGTAACATTATACCGGGAGAACGGAACATGTAAGAAGTCTTTTTGTCTAGTATTGATATTTGTCCGTTCTCCAGTTCTCGAGAACAACAGTTTGTTCCTGTGTATATACAGGGATACTTCCTAAATGTACAGACAAGGTACTGTCATTATATTCAGTTTTTGAAAGATCTCGCGACATGAGTGGATGTGAGATACACCAGCAATGACTCGTACAAGTTGTTTTTGAGCGAGAAATACAGACTTTGCTGAGGCGGTATTTCCCCACAGACAAACTCCGTACCTCAACCTCGAGTCAATTTGTGCATAGTACACAGTTACAATTTCATTTATTTGTAAAATATCACGGAAATTGCGGAACATGTATGTGAAGGAACATAGTTTTGACACCAAATTATCGCAATGTGATCTAAATGAAAGTGTATCATCAAAATTAATTCCTAAAAATTTAGATGTTGAAGTGGTCTGTATAGCATTCCCATTTACGCTTATGTTCAGGGTATTTACGCTTTTTTGATGGTTGTAGAACTGCATGATCTGCGTTTTAGACGTATTGAAATATAAGCCCTGCTCATTACAATATTTCATTGCAACCTCCAGTACTTGGCCACACTGATGTTCTAGCACATTTGTCTGATATTTATTTGCAATTAGAAAGGAGACATCGTCGGCGTAAATGGTATGACGGGTATTCCCAAAGACCTCTGTGATGCCATTGATGTATAAGGTAAATAGCACAGGGCCCATCACGGACCCCTGCGGCACCCCCACAGTTATCGGTAAGGTGTCAGATGTAACAGTATTTTCACTACTATGCAATGAAACATATTGCTGTCGATGTGACAGAAACTCTTTAACCCACTTCAAAGATATGCCTCTCAATCCATACCTTTCCAACGTAGAAAGTAACTTTGAGTGATCGACGCAATCAAAAGCCCTGCTCAAATCACAAAAAATAGCAGCAGGGCTTTCGCCTGCCTCGACAAACTGTACTATTTCATCATAAAAGGAAAACAATGTTGTTGAAGTTGACCTGTCTTCTCTAAAACCATGCTGATATTTGCTCGGTATGTTTCAAACAGTAATTAGTTAATAATTAGTCTCGAATCATGAAATTAAGAATTACTTCTTAATTATCAATTGACTCCAGAAGTGTATTTCCTAGTACATACAAATTGATAATTTACTAATTCTTGATTACATAAAGAACAGGGGTCACCGTAAATTGTATATTTTGTATATTTTTTTAAGAAAACATAATTTGATCATGAGCTCTGACAATAGGTAAGCATGATATTTTGAATAGGATTCTTGTCTTTCCATAGTTTCTCAGAGAATATAGCTTCACTTATATGTACATTTTAAATAAAATTTCAGAGGTAAGAATGTACATCGAAAGAGGTTACCAAACTTCACAAGTCAAGAAAAAAAAGTCCTTGTAAAATTACTGAATAAATATAGACACGCTACTTGAATGTAAAACCAACGGAACCACTACATGGAAAGAAAAGGACATGATGTTGGATGAAGGTTGAGCAAGAGTTTAATGTGAATGAAAATGAGTTGGAGAAGTTTAAAAATCAAGTATAACAATTTGAAAATAAAAACCAAGCTTAAGATACTTCTTCGTCACTTGAATGGGCATTTATGTGGCATGTCATAATCCATATTGGAATCGAAAGATAACAACTATTATAGATGAATAGAGAATATCGTAACTTCTGAAATATTACTGTTAAGTCTATTTTAATTAATAATTATTCCTGGTAATCACAGCTCAAATCACTGAAATAGCTAAATTTGTAATCAATCCCCAGTTGCGAGCAAGTTATAAATTAACTGCCAATTGAAAACGTGCATTTTGTACTAATTCTAAGATTAACTTTAATTTATACCTAATTAAACTTTGAAAGATCGAGTCTTAGGGAGTTTTATTCATTTTCAAAAGTAACAACTGGCACTCACTAAATTTCCAGTTTATTACTTGATGCTGATGAGCTTCGCAAGTAAGTTCACGTCGTAGCAACAGAAATGTATGGGAGATTAAGGGTCGGTTTTTCAAACTGTAATTAGCTATTAATTAATCTCGAATTATGAAATTACGAATTACGTCTTAATTACTAATTGAACTCCAGAAGTGTATTTCATAGCAGATATAAATTGATAATTTTCTAATTTTTCATTACGTAATGTTGGCTATACTGGGATCACCAATCTAATAAACTAGGTCCTTACGGAAACACTGATCTTGATCCTGATAGATCAGTTATATGTCAAACAGCTGTCAAGTGGCATTTACGATTCCATGAATTTAACGGACATCGAACAACGAAAAAGTTGGCTTAACAATAAAAAACAGAGGGTAAATTAAAGCAGCTACTGATCTGAATCATCCGATCGTAATCACTTACTGCACAAGAGTGAATTACCCTATTTCTGACCGATCCCAGATCACTTTTAGAACGTCAGGATCGGGTTAACCATGGCCGACTCTACACTAGGCCGGTGCCTTAGATGTGGCAACGTGGCTTAGCTGTCAAGTAGTGGGCCGATAGTTTCAGAATAATTATAACATTTCATATGTATTAGAGTTCATCTCGGTTAATAAATTAAGAAAACTACTTTTTAGAACTACTACTACTAATACCACTTATATCTCATGTCTGGTTCATCGTAGACAAACACTACAAAATAAAAATAAACGCAACCTGTTTCCTGCTGCCACTTCCACTTCCACTTAAATGAACACTCAATTTACTTTGTAAATTTTCACTTGAGCTAGAAAAATTCACTATTAGGTCACTTGAAGCCATTGTTGCTGGTCTTGATTCCCTTTCACTATGAAATCTTTTCGTAGGTGTGCCCAGATGCATGCCCAGATGAATTATATCAACTGTATTTTTCTGTAATATTTGGGAGGTCCAGAAAACATTGTAGGTACCACATTGTGCAAAATACTTTTTAGTACTACTACTACTAATACCACTTACATCTGATGTCTGGTTCATCGCAGTCAAACACTACAAAATAAAAATAAACGCAACCTGTTTCCTGCTGCCACTTCCACTTCCACTTAAATGAACACTCAATTTACTTTGTAAATTTTCACTTGAGCTAGAAAAATTCGCTATTAGGTCACTTTGAAGCCATTCTTGCTGGTCATGATTCCCTTTCAGTATCAAATCTTTTCGTAGGTATGTCTAGATGCATGCCCAGATGAGTTATATTAACTGTATTTTTCTGTGATATTTGGGAGGTCCAGAAAACATTGTAGGTACCATATTGTGCTTTAAAATAGGTCCTATCTTTTGAAATGTTTGTAAATTATTGTCTTTATTTTTATAAATATAACCAGCCCTTCCGAGGAATACCTTCCGTTTATGTCGTTTATTGGAAGCACAATTGCTAGTGCAACCTGGTACTACACACTTTGCAGGCATCTTTTATTTCTTTATAGTTTCGTTTGTGCAGGTAAATAATTAGAAACACATCAAATATCACCTTCCATTCTTCTTGTTTACTCTGGAAGGTTACGTTTGGTCAAAGCACAATTGCTAGTGCAACCTGGTACTACACACTTTGCAGGCATCTTTTTATCTTTATAGTTTTGTTTGTGCAGGTAAATAATTAGAAACACATCAAAAATCACCTTCCATTCTTCTTGTTTACTCTGGAAGGTTACGTTTGGTCAAAGCACAATTGCTAGTGCAACCTGGTACTGCACACTTTGCAGGCATCTTGTTATCTTTATAGTTGCGTTTGTGCAGGTAAATAATTAGAAACACATTAAAATCGCCTTATTTTTTGCTCTGGAAGATTACACTTACACTAATGACTTAACAACAAATAAAAGCTCGGCCCCCCGATTCAGTGTTGCCATATTTCAATGCTCCGGCCTAGTGAGTAGAGTCGGGTTAACCCGATCATAGTTTCCGTAAAGGCCTCATGTGTGTTGTAAATTGGGCGATATTTGTCTAATTTTGTTGTTCTGTGGCATTTTGGCCTTTGTAGTAGTGATATGTGTCATAATTAGTCATCATAACGTCACTTTTGGAAATACTATTTCGCTAACTTCACTTGAAATCACAAATTAAATTTTGATAAAAACATAATTTTATCATGGACTGACAATGAGTAAGCATGATATTTTGAATGGTATATTCTTGTCTTTCAATAATTCCTCGGAGAATATAGCTGTGTAAATATATATATTGTCTTAAACCCCTTTTCTACCATCAAATGATGTAGGGGTGAGTAATACACTTATTTCTCACAATAAACTATTTCGCGCCACTGTTTTTTATCCATGGCCACTCTTCTAGCATTTGACACCGTGAGTCCTTTGTCCTCAATGACACTCTGCACTGCCTTATTCCATGATGTAGTTGGTCGCCCTCTTCTTCTGCTCGGTATTGTTTTACTTTCCCAGACCTTTCTGACTTGTCTATTGGTGTCCATCCTGCACATATGCCCAAACCACTTCAATTGGTTCCGTTCTATTAAATTACATAGTGACTCTACTCCTAGTTCGTTTCTAATATCGTCGTTTCTAATTCTATCCAACCTTGTTACCCCTTTAACCTTCCGAAGGAATTTCATTTCCATTGCTTGCAGTTTTTGTTTCATACTTCCTGTTAGTACCCACGATTCTGAACCCCATAACAGTACCGGTATCACAATAGTCTTGTACAGTTTTAGTTTGGTGGAAATTGACAGTTTTTTTTTACCGAAACGCGAGTCTTTCAATGCCCAGTACAACTTGCCAGCAGCGCTAATCCTCTCGTTCAGGTTATGTACCTCTCTTCCACTGGAATCAATTACTGTTCCTAGGTATCTAAATGTGTCTTCGTCTTCTAACTGTAATCCGTCTAGTTGTATATTTGTCGCCTGATGTTGCCTAGATACTGTCATTGACTTACTTTTGTTTACGTTGACCTTCATGTTTCTTTGCTTTAGAGCGGTATTCCATATACTCAGGTTTTGTTGTAGATTTTTTTCGCTATTTGCAGCTGTGTAAATTTTAAATACAATTGTAGAGGTAAGAATTACCTCTAAAATCTCTGTACAGTACATACATCGAAACATCGAAAGAGGTTACCATACTTCACACGTCAAGAAGAAGGAGCCCTTGTAAAATTAGTGATGAAGTGTAAATGCACTATTGGACTATTAAATGTAAAAAAAAGAGTGAAACCACTACATGGAAAAAAAGACGTGCTGGAGAAAAATTGAGAAAGAGTTTAATGTGAATGAAAATGGATTTAAAGATTGGAAAAGTTTAAAAATCAAATATAACAATTTGAAAAGAAAAACCAAGCTTAAGTTTGTTCTTCATCACTTGAATGGGCATTAATTTCGCATTGTAGGTAGTTGCAATTTACCCACAACGCGTTCTGCGCATACAAAAATTACCCGGAACGCGGTGTGAGAAATTCGCGAAATCCACAACGCGTTCTGGGTATAAATTTCGGTCAGTGGCCGGATTCGGTTATTGAGTGCAACATATACAAATATATAGGATTTATAAATGGATCGAAATATCTTGTAAACACCGGTTTTTCTGGCAAATGGTTACCCTTGCGTCAACATTTGCAATAAGATTCGCAAGGAACATTTATCTGAGTTCGAACCAAATGCGGCCCTCAAGTGACGTCAGGTTTAGTGTGACTCAGGTCGTTACTTGTGATCGGAACTGGCAACGTCGCTTTTGTATCAAATTCGACGTTGTTAGACGTCAGTCCGTATTTTCAACAAAGCGTCAACATATTGCTATCAGATCGGCAGGCGCGGGCACACGAGGTGCAAAAGTACGAAGCACTTCCGGGGCCTTGATTCATCATACGACCACCTCGTCGGACTTCGGACGTGTACCACATGGAGGATCACACCGACCTCTTTCCCCAACCAATTTATTAATCGCCGGCGGGCAAAGCGATTTATGCGTTCGAGAGCGAGTGACAGTTGTTTGATCACTTTAGGCCCTTGCGGGGCCATAATTCGTTCGAGGCCTTATCGCTTCTCTGAGTACGGGACTCAGTTCTGCGGTTTGGCCGTAATGCGTTCTGAACGCGGTGACTATCCGGTTCTTTTTCGTTCAAATAGGGTTCCGGTTAAACACCAGCGACTCTCCTCAGGCTTACACCCCCGTCTAGAAAATCGTTCGCCATCTCAATTGATGAGCGAAGCGCAATCATCGAGAGGGTTTTACACAGCGACTTAGTATAAATACCGAGCTGTGTTAACCCTCTGATAGTGGCCCTCGGTAGTGCACCCCTCGCGCCAATGACAATTGGGATGACCTCGAAGTCACGGTCTCCGAAGATGGTTTGGAGAGGGGATCTAAGTTCCGAGTACTTAATCGCTTTTTCCATGTGAGCCTGTGCCCTCGTAGCGGACTATGAAGTCGACTACTTGGGCCCTTTCCTGATCGACTACGATTAGGTCGGGTTTTAGCATGCCATTGGTTGCTTGGATGGTGGATTTCCGGAATAGCTCAGCGTTGCGCCTCTTTTTGGACACTTCGGCGATGACTAGATTACCAATCTCGTCATGCCTCTTAATCACTCTCGGCTTCAACGCTGGGCATCCTCCTATAATGTGAGACAGGGATTCAGGCCTGCCTTCACATACACGACATAGTGGGGAGAGGTGTGCGTGTCCTGCTCTCTTTAGAGTAGTCCTATTACCGTATGTGTTGGTACGCATACGTAGGGCGTCTATCATTCTGCCGCTAGATAGATATCCGTCCGCGCAGAGCCACTTATTTGAGAGCCTACCTTTAAATTCCTCAATTCCGTCTCCCTGACTCGGCTGCATTCTCCAGGAGTCAAACTCTCTGCAAATGGCTGCCCGTTTCAGCTTGTTGACTTCCTTGATTGTGGTAGGCATAGTGACACGCAGGAATGGACTAGTATCACGAGGTTAAGAACAATGATTTAATTATTATGGCCGCTTAGTGCATACACAAATAAACGTTCTGCTGCATTTCGTTACTTTCTACATCATTTTGTTTTTTAGTAATTCCATTCTAAAGTTTAAAAAAAGGAATTCAAATTCAGCCAATCAGTGCCAACCGCGCGAATTATCAGCAGTGCATTGTTGCCAAGAACAGCTCCGACTCGCAAAACATTTACATTTCACATAAACATGTTATTTGCTATCCAAAGTGTTATAAATAATTTGAAACTCACTTCTTAGCTTTCACATTTCTCATCTTCGTATTGAAGAACTGCATATTATCCACATAAAAGTCGTTCACCATAGCCATATCAACTTTAGGCAGGTTATCTGAATCGGCGTTTGTGAATCCACTATCGATTTTACCCATACTTGTTGGTTATGTTATGATAAAATAACTTGAAACCTACTAAAATGGAATAAAAGGATATCCTGTACAAATAAACGCAAACAAATAATAATAACTTTAAGATTGTTGAAAATTGCAGCCAAAGCCCAATGGAATTTGGAAATGACAATGACCGAATGACGATTGATTGACAGGATTGACGGATTAGGAACCTTAACTTAGCTTTCGGAAGGGCTGTTCCAAATTATGGTTCTATCACCGTCCTAGAACTGTTTTCATCATGCCCCGCCCATTTTACAGTTCTCAAAACGATGATTGGTTGGTCCACCAGCGTACCAACCAATCATCGATTCTAGAATCACAAAATGGGTGGGGCATGATGAAAACAGTTCTAGGACGGTGATAGAACCGTAATTTGGAACAGCCCTGGAATTTCGGATCACGGGACATTAAAACCACAAAACATATCAGACGGGAACAGAAGACAAGATAGATGAGCCAGCCCGCGTACAGCTCCGCGCGCCATCAGAATGCGGCAACACAGCACACATATCTATCTTTTGATTGGCTGTTCGCCTATAGGGCAGTGACGTCACTGCCCTAGGAGAATTCAAATATTTTCCTCATTTTCACGGCTTTCCTGTGCCCAAAAAAATCGGAGAAAAAAATGAGATGCTTTTTATGACGTACTCTATCATATGCAACCAGAAATAAAATTCATGATACTAGTCCATTTTACGGCTTTTTCCGGTTCAGCGGCCCTTAGGGAGGCTTTCCCGATGTTCTTGACAATGACGTCCGTAGACGTTCTCATCTTTACAACGGATTATACAACAGCGAACTGTATGTCCACCTCCATTCGGGGCACGCCTAGGCCACCTTCCCTTTTACGCGTGTATATGACATGTGTGAGGTGGTACTTTCAGGTAGATGGAAGAATTTGCGGACAACTTTCCTGATTTGTTGATCCGCTTCTGCCAGCACCGTCTTGCTGGGAGGATTTAACACCATCGCGTACTTATACCTCAAGTACACATAATCGAAGAGTAGCTTCAGTTTCTGTTCAGGTTTAAGGTATGCTAATCCCGCCACTCTGTTTGCTGCTGAAACGAATCCCTTGACGTTGTAATTGTCAGAGATCCCTCCCTTCCAGGGAGTGAGGCTTACTCCAAGATATCTTAGCGCTTCGTCTGGTTCCACGAAACTCATTTCTTGTCCATCGGCGTTCAAATAGGGGTTCGACACTGCCCATGTTTTTTGTGTAGCGGCTTTATGTTAAAAGCGCTGCACTTGGCTATTGATAGGTTCATACCTAGGGCGCTGAAATATTCAGCGACAAGTTTTATGTCTCTTTCGGCGTCTTCCACGGTATCGCTGAGAAGTATCAGGTCATCCGCAAATGCCAGGACAGAAACCTTGCGCCCTCCCAGGTTGATTCCTTTGTCTTCTCTTGGATCAAGATATGTGAGCAACGGGTCGACGACCGCGTTCCATAAAACTGGACTCAAGGGATCGCCCTGCTTTACGCCTCTCTTCAGACCAATCTGTACGGGGTCATCGTTAAATGGGATGACCGTTTTGCAGTCCTGGTAAGCATTTTGGACGTAGTCGGCGATGTAAGGTGCCCCTCCAAGCCTTCGTAGTGCCGGGACTAGAGCGTCGTGCGGGACCGTATCGAAAGCTTTGGAGATATCCACGATGGAACAAGTTCCCCCTTTACCTTCCTTCATCGACTTTAACGTCTGGCGGAAGAGGCTCACGTTTTGCGCGGCGCCATCGTCCCGCGTAAATCCCTTTTGTGCGCGGTTCAGCTCGACGTTTCTTCTAAGAGATTCGTCGAGCACACCCGAAAAAAGTCTGGCCAGGATTCAACTGACAGTAATCGGCCGCCAGTTAGCGGCCACTGTCAGGTCCTTGCCGTCCTTTGGAATTAGAGTCGTTCTATTTTGCTTCCAGGCTGTGGGATAGAACCCGATCCCCAAGAGTACGTTGTACAAGATTGTTAGAAGGATTCGCGCAGTAGGGCGAATATTCTTTTTGTTCACTGTGTCCGGCCCCGCTGCTGTTCGCGGTTTCAGGCGTTTGTACCTGCCTTCTACGATCCCGACCTGTATAGGGTTAATATCGACAACGCCGGCTCTGCTTCCCAGTCATAGGGGAATGATGTTGTTCCCAGAACGCCCCAGAGTTGATCGTAAAGATCTTTTACCTGGTCACCTTTCGGTAATTCAGGTTGGCGTTGCCTGTCTATGTCGGCTAATCGATCCTCTGCAACTAGCGTTGCTAGAAGCTTTGGATCTTTAGCCCATAGTGACTGTACCGTCGCGTACTGTTGCCTTTGTCCTCGGTCTCTATTACCCCTAGGTCGTCTTCTGGCGTTTACGACGTTTCCACTCTGATTGCTACATCGAGCGGAATTGTCTTTTGCCAGTATCGCAGTCATCTCGTCGACTATAGTGTCGAGCTCAAGTTTGTATGGCTCAGACGCGTTTGCGAGGTCCTCTGCGTTCTTAATCTCATTCGCTATGGAATCTACTCTAATCGCGAGAGAATCAATCGCAGCGTCTTTCGCCAGACTCTACCGATATTCTGGTAGCTGAAGCTAGCATACATAGTCTCCACTTTCGCTCTTCACCTTCGTCCGACTTTGGTACATTCACTTGTGGCCTCAGTATTTTGTTTATCGTCAATTCCATGAGCAGTTTTTCGGTCTCTTCATCAAGTGCGCGGGGTATTGCTCTCGCACGTCCGTACGTCGCTTGTCCCTTCACGGGTTTTGTCAATCCGAGCAAGCACCGCTTATCGCTGATTTGCTTGCTCGTCTTGCCCGGAAAATGTGGCATTAGGAGCGTATTTAATAGTACTTTTCTGGGTATACCTCGTTAAGTGCGCGTAGCCTCTGCTCTTCCTCGTCCGTCCAGATTGTGGGCCTAGTTCTTCCACCGATCGCTCGTTTCCTCGGCGCAGCAGCCGTGGCTATGCGCTTTTGGTTGCGAACAATCGGGTGTACATGCCGTTCATGTTGAGAAAGGCCTGACTGGGTTGGGAATTTGGCGGAGCAGCTGCCACACGAGAAGCCAACCAAGGTATTTTCCAGGGCATTCGTTCGATACGGGCATACACGACTATGGTTTAGTATGCCCGCAGATGTTGTGCTCGTTTTGTCACATGTTGGACACTCCCAGTAGCTGTTGGTACCGGGGTGCTTCGTCGTTACGTGCTCTTTTGCGTCTTTCGCGCTGATGAAGGACTGCAGGGCCTCCCCAGCGCGAGCGCAGAGTGAGCATTCATACCTTCTCGCTGGATGTTTAAAAACGATCTTATCCTGTGTGACCTCGGGTACACTTCCGGGGTCCAAGAAAGTGGCTGCCAATACAGGCGTTTCAAGGCTCCCTAAAGTGCTTCGCCCAAGCACCTCCGTACTCTGCCGACCTGTTTCGGTCCCACTGGAAATTTTGGGCTCGAGATCTGATAGAATCTACTATCACTTAACCTAGCACTATCTAATCTTACAGAACTAGAAGCGCAGGGAAGGATCGCACAATCGCTATCGTCTCTCTGGCTTTCATCAATTAGGCGGCGGCCAACACCAATCCGAGCAGCCGCTTTTTAGTCAGGTGTTTTCGCTTCGCCTTTTCCGTTGTTCATGGGGTCGTTCAATCCCGAGCAGGTCAGTCAGAACTTCGAGGGTCGGGTATCCCACGAGGCTCGTTCAGGTGGCGTTTTTCGTTCCTGAGTGAGGACCTTTGATATGGGTGAGTAGTTGCAATGCGTTCTAGTCCTCTTACGTCTTAAGATATAGCTAGTAGCTACCGACGTGCCGATAGTTCTACTCACTCCAACTGCTTAGAATCGGTTGTCCTCCTTCTGCCCGCTGATGGACAGACATCAATAGACGGCGGATTGCTGGGTGATAGCACGTATATCCGCTCGTTCTAGATTCGTTCAAATCTATCACCCCTTTGGTGGCGAGTCCCTTTAGGGAGCAACCGCCTTTGCCCAATGATCGGTCAGGCTCGCCTGCGGACGCTATTTTCCAGATTCCCCGACCGGAATCGCTGGTGGTTCGCGGTCAAGTTTGCTGTCGAGGTTGCTCTCGTTCCAGTTTGCCTGGAGTGTATCGAGAGCTTAACCTGCAGCGACCTATGCGGCTAGATGTTCTAGTTTTTGGACCTCCGTCATACCGTTGTTAGTGGATAACGGATGTCCATTACCTAGAAGTTTCGTCGAATAAGATTTTGTTTTGCAGAGAAAGGCCCCCCGACCATCTTGCGACGGTCGGAGGGCTATTAATCCTTTCGTTTAGCTTCTAGGGTGGTTTACTTTTGATTTGTTAGCAGACTTCTCAAGATTGAGGCCAAGTAAACCATGCCTGGCATCTTAGGGACAGGTCAGGCGCCGAAGTAACGCCTTGGGTGGTATAGGCATTTGGTTACCATTTGGTTAGTTAGGCCATTTGGTTTCCAGTTATCGTAAACCTGTTGGTCGAAGTGTTGGCTTCTCCCGTACCACCTTAATTTTCCCTAAATGCCATGGAATCCTCTGTGGTTTTTGATTCGAGTGTATCTAACCACCTAGCCTTTTTGCCTGGTCAGCAGATGTCGCCTGATGTAAAGCGATCCTCTGTTGTTGATATTTCACCTTGATTCTCGTTCGACGGCTTCGAAGGATCTGCATGCTCCGACGCCTTGTAGTCCCCCTATTCCGTCTCAGAGATTATCCCAATATTTGGCGAACTCTGTATCGTGAGTTACAGAGAGGCTATGAAGATTCTAGCATTATCCGCTACCAAAGAATGCTTACAAGGTTCGGGGGGGGGGCGTACTTTGCAGCTTCATTCGGCCAGTTGACACCAGTAGGTCAGACGATCAGATTACCCACCATTTTGCCTGATCGCTAACTCCTGATCCGGATATTAACTAGGTCTTGGCCAGCACAGATTCTTCTCTCATACCAGTCCACCCATACTGGGAAGCTGATCCGTTAAACAGACGACCAGGAGCTTTCTGGAGTGATGTTACAGTTTATCTGTTGCTGTGTACGGCCACCGGTTGGCTACTGCCCCCAGTCTATGGGGAGATCTAGTCCTTGACTCCCCTAGCACAAGGACGTCGAAATCCCCTATGGTGGTTTCGCCGGAACCGCCTGGACGAGCTGTCTCTATGGACTCTGCCCCACCAGTCCCCACAGATACTCTTTCAACATAGAAATGGACGTCGGGTGGGTTACCTTGGCTGCGTGACTACCTGGCAAAGTTTACGGAATAAATATAAGTTGGATCACTCTCCGTCGGCACTTTGAAGATCTCACATCAAAGCGATGCCGCGGCCGCACGCGCTAGTTAGTTTTTGCGTTGGTTTTTGCCCAAGTACGAGGGTCTTTTAGCAGGGACTTGCTAACGCCAGGGTTTTACGTATATACGAGGGTCATTGAAAGACTATGTATTGACAGCCGATTTAGACATACAAACACAAATATAACGTTTATTTTGCTAATACACTAGGTAACTAAAGTAAAGTAAAACTATTACTAATGAATCTCAAATGATTTCACATATTGTAGCTGTTTCGTAGATACGTAAAAATTGGTTCAAAGGTGCTGAAGTATATTTACCTTAATGCTTTGTTTATTTGGCATATTTTTGAGACCACAGCTTATAAAATTTATGGTATAATATATAGGAACTCGTATGAACAATTTTAAAAGATAATGTTGTGGAAATGCTTTACATGGATGTGAATAAATATTATTGACATTTTGTTCTTCAGTGTAATTCTAATTGCTACTGTAGAAACTAAATTGTTAAAGTTATCAATAAAAATATTTGCGAGCTCTAAAATATAATTCAGAATGTCTCTAGGTGGTATGGTAAGACCACCGAATGAATATTTTGTCTCACTATACGCTTTTAGCGTGATACAATCTTTTAAGTACCTGTAGGCCTGTAGGCCTCGAATTAATCACTTTAAACGTGTGCTGGTTTGTTGGAATTGTTTTATTGGGTGGAAGACAGAAAGGCACAAATGTACAGGTGTCCCATTAATAATTTTGAATCGGACGTCACGTGATCAAAAACAAATACCTTCAAAATATTACGATCAAAATCATCAGTGAAGAAAAGGCTACAAATAGAAATTGGATATTATGGAATACTAAGAGGCTCTACGTATATCCTGCAGATAACCTGACATATAAAATGAAACAACTCAAAACCAGTGGTAGATGATGGCATGAGGCGAAGTAGCAGCATGTAGGTTAGGGACATAAATTTCAGTTGTATATAAATTACTTCAGCCAATGCTGTACACAAGGCATAGCCTTCAGAGTGGCACTATTTGTATAGACCAATACGAATAAAGTACTAATTGGATATATAATTCTCTACTACTGCCCAGTTCCGACCTATTGCGTGTCCTAATCGTCGTGAAACATGTATTTATATCCTTTATATTTCAAGGTTTACCACAAAATAAGGATGGATCTGATTGCCATTTTCCATCCGTTAATAAATTTGATTGATAAAATCAAACTTCTGAAAATATTATCCATTTCCTGCAAACAAATCCGAGATAACAAAATCCGATATTTTTGTGACACTGTATACACGTTGCACACGTTCAACCACTACTTTGCGCCGCCCCGTATCTCCCGGCTGACGTCGGTAGACTGCTACCGGTGGACCGGGGAGACGGGGCAAGGGGCAGGCTGTTTTGATATTTTTGCGGAGTGATCCAACTTATATGTATTCCGTAAACTTTGTACCAGGGCTACATTCACCTTTCGCATTACATGTGGACGACCATTTCCTCGTTGGGGTTACAGTTTGCCTGTGTGCTGAAAGAGAGTCATAGTTACTCCCGCCGTTTACCCGCGCTTGCTTGAATGTCTTCACGTTGACATTCAGAGCACTGGGCAGAGATCACATTGAGTCAACACCCGCTGGGGCCAACGTTAACTTTCTACTGATTTGTCCCAACGTCGGTTGAACGTTGGTTTATCGGACATATAAAGAGTCCAACTTCCACGTTGGCATCATGTACGTTTGAATTATGGTACTTAAACTGACGCTGTCGTCGACCACCTCATTTTACGTTCGTTTTTAGTCACCTAATTTACATTGTTGTCTGCAGTGTCACTACCGCCGCGACGTCAGTTAATCCGACACAGGATCGTAGTAAAGTAAACATAACCTATAAAAACAGGTATAAAATTATTTTTAAGAATCAGTTATTTTTCAAACAGTTCAGTCCCAATTTAAGGCCATCTGTCCAATTTCATCGATCCTGCCTTTCTACTGCCTACCTTCAAAATGGGCCTAATCGCTCAAATTAAATTTTAATTCGGCGGTTTTATACACATCTTCTTTTTTATAAAGAATCTCAAATATGAGTAGCAGCATCTTATCAATCACACCATTTTGTGATGCCGAAGAAGATCCTTAACTTCCTTTGGGATACTCAATGGCAGCACCAGAGATACTAAAATAATCAGTAAACGCAAACATATCATTAAAGTCTCAATAAAGCTATTATGTCCAGCACAAAATCCTACTAGACTCTAACAATTGGCTTCAAGTATATATTGGATTTGAATTTGAAGCAAGGAGTCTACAATTTAAATCGGATAATAACTTTATTAAACCTCTATTGAACGAGTCTTACCTAAAGTAATATCAGTTTATCTCCAACGACTAGTTCCTCTTGACTGCACACTTCTTCAATTTAGCAGAAGTGAAGCTGAATAAAACGTGCTGAATTGTACCGTACAGTAGTTAAACACAGGATGTAGTTAGCTGTAAGAGTAGATTAATTGAATAATCGCAGCTTTTCCGCACAAAAGGCTCTACAAAAGATAACGAGCTGTTTTGCGCAGTTGTTGGAAGTGTGAGGTCTGCCCTAAATTCGGAGATGCCAAATCAAAGCTGAATATATGGTATCCTGGAATTGTTTTTTTATTAAATTGCACCTCAGCTCTCTATTTCTAGTTTCGAAAACATAGAAGCTGTTTCACAGGATACGATAACCGAACTGCTTCCTCTTCAATCTTTTGTATATATTCTTCCTTCCCAGGTGACCTATGTCTAACTAAATCACCATAAAGTAACCCTGTTTTGTGCAAACTGTAATGTTTCACCACAGCATAATAAATAACCAGCACAATAACTCAAGTTGGCGGAAATTGCACGCGCATCCCTACTTTTGGATGACTTTTTGTAGGTATGGTATCGGTACTTCGATACTTCTGCACTAATATCGAGTATTTTTGTCATCGATACTTTTTGAGGAATTCCAAGCTGGTATCGATACTTTTGTATCGGTATCGAAAATAATTATATGTATAATTACTGAGGGGTGTAATCAGTTGCACAAAAGGATCTGTACGAACCAAACGCGCCTATTTGGTTAGAAAATATCGAGTTGGTACCGGTATCGATGTTTTCATTTTCGCATCTCTACCCAAACTTCACAGCCGTAAAATCATCCGTAAATCCTTCCAAGGTCAAATTTTGTGAGAACCATTTTTATATAGAGGTACTATGATGGTTGTTTATTATTGTTTATTATGTGGTTACACTATATCTCCACTCAATTGTGGTGGAGTAATGTTGACATTTGCTGTCAATGCCATATTTCGCGTTCGTACGGGGTGAGACGCGAGCAACCCACCAAACTCTATGCCATTTCCAGCAGTAGTTTCAAAAAGATCAAATTAAATTCCTAAAGCGTCAATTGTAAATTCAAACTGACAGGTATAAATTACACCTGACAGTTTGAATTTAAAATTGACGCTTTAGAAATTTAATTTGATGCTTTTGAAACTACAGCTGAAAAAACTCGTATGTTCTTATCCGATTCTCATGTTATCGAGCGATTCCAAATTGTTTATCTAGCTTTCCACTTCTATCTAAGTCTTGTCATAATCAAAGAATTCCATGTTCGAGGCCCAAAAATGTTTGACACCCTGATTTTTTGATGAAGTGTCGGTATTCGCTGACAGTAATTGAACGTTTATTTAAATCTCCACAATTGGAAGCACTTTTCAAAAAAATTTTATTATAGAGAGTTTAGGAAATCGGCTTGATCGCAAGGACAGAAGTATCGAACACCCGAAGGTGTGAGAGAGAGTCTGACCGCCCGACGTTGAACCAGCTTGAGTCCTCTGATCACATGTCCGACGGACCAGATGCGTCCATCCGACATACCACCACGTTCCGACTGGCTAAAAGCCGTTCCTCCTTTCTTACCTCTGCTCTATCTCCACCTGCACCGGGAATCATCGCGAACGATATTCTTCGCAGTGCGAGATGAGGTAATGATTATACCATTTAGGAATATCTTCTTATCTTCATCTAAGCTTGTGATCGTTCCTCCTTATCCTTTGCAGAGAGTATTTTGTTTACCATCCCGTGTATAATATTCCATGCTTCTACGCTGAATAACATCAGCGGGACCATGGTTTTGGACTTGGATCCTGTTTGTATGACCTCCGTCTCTCGCACAGAAACATGGCATGCTCGACAGTGTCTTCCGCCTCACAGTGCAGGTATCTCTCGTCTATCACCCATCCTATCCTTTTCTTATACACTCGAAAAGGCCCATGCGCAGACAAAGCCTGAGTTAGAAAATAGGACGTCTGTCGATGACTACATTCCACCCATTCTTTGATCAACGGTATTAGTCGTTTCGTCCACTGTGCGACATCAGTGGTCTCGTTCCATAGGCTATGCCACCAACTTGCTGTCAGTATTTTAGTCTCTGGGCGACATATCGCATTACCTGCTTGACTATGGTGAATCTTCTGCCATCAAGTATAATGGTGGTATCACCATTATAACTTGCAAGGCTCTCGTAGAAATTATGCGATAAGCACTAGCCACTCGTAGCAGATACTTTATCTGCAAGCTATGTAAGACCTTCTAATATATTTTTCTTTTCGTGACTTTACACCACACAGGAGCTCCGTATAGGACGACCGACTGCACAGTTGTGCCCTTTTGTTGCTACTAGGCCCAGCTACATTTGGCATCAGTCGTGATAGTATCGCCGCCTTCTTCTTAGCTTTTAGTCCAATCGTTACGTCGGCGTCGTAAAAAGAGGCTTTTGACAGCAAAAGGTCAGAAAGAAATGAAATTTGGTGGGAGGGTAGATACTGCTCCCCTAAACCTACACCTAAGTTTGCGACCTTGGGCGCTTGCCGCTCGAGGGGTGGGGGATGAAAACTCTACTTTGCGACGATTTTCGAAAAATAACGGCGTTTTGGTAAGTTATATCGAAAAAAGCTTTGAATGATGTATGGAGAAAATAAAATTTTGCATAATTTTGGTTTTTATATTTTTCGTGTGCGATCAATAGTTTCGGCCCTACACTACGTTAAAGTGAGGGGTGGTTTGTGATTTTCATTAAAATCAGAACTTAAGGGCGGATTAAGGCGAAGAACTTTATCAGAAAGTCATGTAACATTTTTGTTTTTCTAAAAGAATGTTATCTTCTCATTTTTTTCAATATCCGCTGCTGCCTAAATTCGCGCATTTGGTTTAAAAGAAATACGGTATTTAGGAAGGCACCCCTACCTACTACCGATATGTGCTGTTGCAAAAAATGTCGTATTTGTGCATACTTTTACTGGAAATGATATTACCCCGGCATTGTTTAATCAATTTGCGACATCTGAGCGTTACCGCTCGGGAAGGGGGAAGGGGGGTGAAAACTTGTGCCGATCTTTGACAAATAGCGCCGTTAGGTGTAGGTTCATGGGACCAACGTATGCTATCCCACACAAATTTCATTTCTTTCCGACCTTTTGCTGTCAAAAAACCCCTACCGCCTGGACTATCGCCACTACTCTTCTAAGATGTTTTCCGTAACACCTCTCGTTAGCCAGTGTGACTCCGAGGTAGACTATGGACTTGCTTGTTGGGACCTGCACCCCTTTAGTTGGAAGACACGTTAGCTCTGTTGCTCCTTGAGCCGTGCATTATAATTGCCTCTGTTTTCTCGGAAATTAAGTGGTCGAGAACTCAAACTTTGTTTTTAAAAAATTTATTTCCTGATCAAATAATACAATTTATTTGGGGACCGAACCGTTTGAGAGCTCAAGACAGACTGAATCAAAAGCCTCAAAATAGTACATAGGTAAACTCTGCTGATCTCTCTAACGTGTACAGATATAGGTTTTATATGAAGTCAGCATTAATTAATATAATAGTACAGTCATTAACAACCTCATAACTCAGGAGCCAACTCAAGCCTCTGATCGCACATCCACCTCGTGTGGTGTGGTATGATCGACAGCTATTTAATTGCCCTTTTAATTTTGGAGAATCGGCTCACAGGAGACAACTATTTCAGTTTTTCACAAAATGATTCACAAGGCCTATTAGGATATTCCTGTAAATATTAGAATGCAGATGTACTATCAGCACGATGGAGCTCCTGCACATTTCGCTCGTCATGCCAAGCAACATCTAGATGACCGTTTACAGGGACATGGGACTGGTCGTGGGGCTAGATCAAAGATAATGTACAAAGTAAAGTTGCATACACTCGACGAATTAAATTGAAGAAGAAAGAAATGAATCAGTCAGGAGGGTATCAAGTGCTCTTCGTAGATGAAGGAGATAATGGTCAGTGGAGGTATTTTTAAACATTGTTCAAAAGAACCCTGTGATTAAGAAAATATTAATATGTGAAATTTGTTTATTTGTCGCTATGCTATAAGTGGAAAATAAATGAGAAAAGATTAAGAACACATCAGTTATTTTACATTATTGACACGTGTTTAATATACTCCTAGATTTTGGTGCATTACTTCCTACTCACCCTGTATAGTTCAAAAACTAAAAAAATTGCCGCGTCTAAAACTGCTCGATTGAATCATTATGGCATATTTTTACTGCTAGCTATTGAACTATAGCAGCTGTGAAACATCCTGTGGCCTTTGAATTCGCATACGTTAAAGCTATCGATATGCAACCTAAATGACTTATTTATCCTTTAGTAGACCTTATTTATGAACTATCTGAGGAATAATTCCAAAAATACGGAAGTAATAATATCACGTAATACACATCCGATGTCCTTCCCGCCAACAAAACCAGTCTAAATCATCACCTCTAACTCCAAGGATAGTTGCTACCTGTAAGAACAACTGGCACATCATAATTACTTTGATCTCTGTTGCACGTCACAATAAATCTAAGCTATAATACACAGTTTTCGCACTTCCAGAATAAATTTTAAGGAATTGTTACGCAAAAGTGAAAAATCGAGATTATTTGTATCAAGCTCGCCATAATGCTGTCATGGTAAGTTATTATACTCAGCAGCATAGTCTGACAGCACTTTTAGTCTTATATTTACTTTACGACCTCTTCAGCTTAGCCACTTCAGCAGTGAGGCGAATAATGTGAATAAACTAAGCAACTCAAACAATAAATGTAAAGAGTTAAATGGTCAACATAGAATTCCACAAAACTACGTATCTACCAGTTAAACTTTCTGCAAATTACACAAAAGCAGAACATGTGATAAGAACTATAAGTTATTGTACTGTTAAAATAAAACATTACACATACGTTGCATTTGAAAGTATTAACCCCTTTAACTCTCCCCTGTTTATTTAACCCTTTAATATAATCATCTATAACGAACCTTAAGATTGCACCTAGAGAGATTCTATCAGGTAGATTAAAACCATTATATTCGCAGGTTGCACAGCCTGATTAAGATAAAGGCATACGTTACACTGAATTACTAGCACTAATCAAATATATACAGTGTGTTCAAAAAGTCCCGGACCGGATGAATAACTTGGGAAGTAGGGGTCACACAAAAAAAAGGTCAAGGGTAAAGTCATAGGAAATTTTCCGGGCTATTCCTTGGACGGGTCAAGGTCAAATTGTGACGGGCAGGGTATCTTGGGTCGTGGGATAACACAAAAAAATGGTCAATAGTGTGTGTAAAGTCGTAGGAGATTTTCTTGGCTATCTGATAGTGACCTTGACGGTGACCTAAACTTTGACCTTCACGGTCATTTCAAGGTCAGGTCGATTTTCTCAAATGAAAACCCCTACTTTGACACCGGAAATGAAGAGTACGGTTAGGTCAAGGTCAACATGTGGCGTGCGGGATATTTTGAGAAAAGGGGTCATTCTAAAAAATTTTCAAGATTCAAGTAGTACAAATATTCCGAGTTAGATGTCTCTACGTTTATGAGTCTCACCTTAACTCAAATTTTCATCTTTTTTATTTACTGGCCGGGAAGAACGCTTGCCTTGCCTTAATTGGCCGGGACAAGACTTACCTTGCCTTAACTAGCCTGGACAAACGCTTTCCTTGCCTTAACTGGCCGAGAAAACCGCTTGTCTTGCCTTAATTGGCCGGAACAATACTTGCCTTAACTGACTGGGAAAAATAGGCCTTTTCATTAAAGAAAATCGGCTTGACCTTGAAATGACCTTGAAGGTCAAAGTCAAGGTCACTATCAAGGTGATCATCGAATAGCCCGGAAAATCTCCTACTAATTTGCCCTTGACCGTTTTTTGTGTGACCCCAACTTATCCAGATACACTGCACATCACAATTTAACCTTGAACTAACCGTTCAAGGTCAAATGTTTCAAGAGGTCAAAGTCATAATCTGGTCGTAAAATTATCCGTACTTTTCATTTCCGGTGTCAAAAGTAGGGGTGTCCATTTAAGAAAATCAACTTGACCTTGAAATGATTTTGAAGGTCAAAGTCAAGGTCACCATCAAGGTCATCATCGGATAGCCCGGTAAATCTCCTACGACTTTACCCTTGACTATTTTTTTGTGTGACTCCTACTTCTCAAGATACCCTGCGCATCACAATTTCACCTTGACCTTGACCTAACCGTTCAAGGTCAAATTTTTCAAGAGGTCAAGGTCATAATATGGTCGTAAAATTTTCCTTACTTTTCATTTCTTGTGTCAAAAATAGAAGTTTTCATTAAAAAAATCAACTTTACCTTGAAATGACCTTGAAGGTCAAGTTCAAGGTCACCATTAGGGTCACCATCGGATAGCTCGGAAAATTGCCTACGACTTTACTTTTGACCACTTTGTTTGACCCCTACTTCCCACGTTATTCATCCGGTCCGGGACTTTTTGAACACCCTGTATATAGATTAAGCATAAAAGTCGTGGTGAGTACCTATACGAAAAGAACAAATATCAGACGACAAAGTCAAAAACACAATAAATCAGAGGAAGTATCATCTCATTAACAGAAAACAAAGTGTAGGTACTAGAAATGAAGTGGTGGGACTCGGACTGCGAAAACTTGTTGAAGAGAAAAACACTGAAAGTTGTGAGATGTGAGTGCAGAGAAGAATAATGGATGCAAAGAGAAAACACTGATGATAAGAAGAAGTTGGAAAAGACAGAAATATAATAAGATCAATGATCAAAGACGTCACTAAAAAGGCTTGACTCAATACTTTCCGCATATTCTTGCTACTAACAGCAGTCTTGGATGTACCCCATCCCTCCCTATCACCCTAATTTTACCGCCTATACGGTGAACATTATCTGTATTAAATAATGAAAATTTATTAGACTACTCTACCTACATTAGTCTATTCGTATGTAAACAGTTCAGTTAATTAATTAAAGATTAAAAAAATTAATTAGTTAATTAATTGAAGCCTTGGCACTGAAATTTGCTTTCCAATGATGTCAAGTACTACGTTTCAATGGACTTTCAAAACTGTTTTCTAAATGTTTTGCGTTTTTGGATTGTCGTTGCTTCCACGATAGGTTTCGAAACGATTTTCGAAACGCATTCAAAACTTTTCCAACTGGCACTCTTGAAAAATGTCATTTTTCTTATTTTACTTATTTTGGTGTTGGTCATAAATTTTCAGTACCGAATTTCGAATAAACTTCAACAAACTGACCATAGGTACATTAGACAGCAACACACTATGCATGACCTATTTCAAAAGTGACAGCGTGTTTCCCACGACATCTGGACCTCGATACGATCTCAAAAATTAGCGAACGACCTTGAACAGGAAATGTTTTGAAAACGCATACAATTGAAGTTTTCACGATATATTTTAAGACTCAAAACGTTTTGAGAACGTTCCGAAAGCCCGTGGAAACGTAGTAAATGTATTCGGGAGCAAAAAAGTGCGACGCGGTAAATATACGTTCAAATGTATCATTTTTTGTTGGTACAGCTGCATTATCTAAAATGACACATGCAAGGAACGTCAGGATACCAAGCGCGGCGAAAGCACATTTGCATTTTGCACACTTTTATTTAGGATAAATTTAATTTATAAACGAAGCCTCCAATCCAGCTGGGTTCCGCAACTCGGTTTAACCTCCTGGCAAAATACCAAAAATGTTAAAAAATTACATAATTCTTTCTCAATATATCATTTAGGAAGCCTCTTGATACCCAAAAATATAGCAGCATTACCTAACGTTACCCTCATAGACAGTTACAGGTCATATAGGATTTTCAAGGGTACTAATAGGTCAAAATACTCGTAGATATATTGTCGTACTTCCACTCCAGATCTTTCGCTAAACTTGAATTTTTACTTCTCAAAAACCTATAAATTGATGAGGAACATCAAACAGAGTGGGATCAGTTTTGATGTCATTTGACCTTTGATGATTGGTACGCCGCCACCGGCACGACTTTGAAACCACTACCCATTCTTCCGTTGTGATAATAATACGGAGTCAACTCCTCCGGTTAGTTACTGGTTTCCAGGCCACAGTTATGATTGGATCATCAAGTGTAATGTTCGGATGGTAAGGGACTTCTAAAATAGCTAAAACAAACTTTGAAGCGTTCCAAAAGATTTTTATTTTTTGCGAATAACCCTACCGCCAATACATATATAGATTTTCAGAGTATTCTTGCTTTCATCAAAAACGGTTAAGCAGTTACTGAGATTACGGGACTGCAAGAATACGTTATGCTCCCATTATTTTTGATATGGGAAATAAAACTCCAAATCCACATATACACCTTCAAAGGCCTGTTTCGGATAAGCTTATAACGTAAATGATATCGAAAACATCAATTTTTTGATTAAAGTGGATACGATTTCAAAGACTATTTTTTAGGGTAACGAAGATTATTTTTTGCCAATTCTACCCTAGCGGAATACAATGAATTAGAAACAGTCAGGAACTCTTAAAAAAGTTTGGAGCAGTTCTAGGAATCTTAAATGACAACTAATTACACTGACACCAGAACACTAATTTTGAAAATTGGAGAAAGATAAACTACTATGACTTCTCAGAATATCGCACCCCAAATTTTATCAAAATGGTGGAGCTGTGACTGAAATTACGTTACTAGAAGAAAGTCAATGGACACAGATTTGGATAGATAGATAGACAGACAGAAGTGAGTGAGATATATTTTTGTGGCGTAGACATCAAAACGTCCAAGAAAAGTTACCTCCAAATGGAAAATGTCAACAATTGCACTGATCCCCTCACCTACGATCTGAAAATAAAAACATCTTTGAAGGTCAGTTGAATGAAATGATAGGAAAAGGAAAGACAAATTTAATATTTTGAAGATACCAAGAAGTTAATAGAGCTTATCTGGTACCACTCAATTGAACAGGGCACAAGCAGACAGATTGTAACATTGTTGATATAATTCCTTTGTACTAAGACAAAGATTAGGTTATTTAAATTATAAATAGAAGGATGAAATACACCCATATCACAAAATCTGGCAATATAACCATTAATATTTGGGCATCACTTAATTACGAATATACCTAGGATGACTAAATTAAAAATGTCTTAGTCATATAGCACGCCAAGGGATTAGTAATAATAATTATTATAACAATATAATTTTTTTTAATTTTTGGTTTTCAATATTAACGAAGCCTATACACCAAGGGATCGGATTACAAGCATCTGTTGGTCTGTTGTCTTTAGAGTAAAGGCGAAACCAGTTAGCAGCCTCATTTTTATACAAATTGTTGAACAACAAAATTGACTGTTCGGAGCTATTGGCACAGATTAACTTTTCAGTTCCAAGTCTTGCGTTTAGGCAAGATATTACATTCCATTGTTAAAGGGCGCAGACTAACTTCCTATATCAATCTTCAGCAGATATCATGTGTAGGAAAGTAAATCCAAATCAGGGATATGTGGTATTAATTCAGGTAGTTTTATTGCGGATAGAAGCAAAACGAAATAACATCTTTAACATGTTTGGTAGCTATGGTTATAATTTTATTTTTTTTTCGCTAGTAGTGAATCCAAACAGTATTATATAAAATGTGCTCATTTAAGTCAGAATAAGCTAGTAGGGAACGCTGTAAACGAATAACTATGTTGCTCTCTAAATGGTTATATTATTGTTGAGCAATAAACGCTTTATTATTAATATATTGTGCAGCGATGATGTAGGCTAGTGCTGTGTTAACAACAGAATAAATCACATAAATCAGAGCCAAATATATTGGAATAGCATCATATCTAGAAAAAAAGATATCAATTAAATATAGGAGCTTCCGGGGAAAACCCTCAAATTGGAATTTGAAACTTTGCAACAAGGGAAACTTCCGGGAAAGCTGGACAACAACAAAATTAATGTGCTATAACGGACTACTAACTACCACGTGCGGCAACTTGAAACAGGATGTAATAAGCTGTAGAGAGAAATATAGGATTTTCACATCCAGGATTTTTCCAATCCAATTTATCAGGTTTTCCGCTAATAAAGCCGAACTACGCAGATAAACCTAAAATACCTACACAGAAAAAAATACTGTTGCGTTTCCAATTAATTGTTAGTATCTTCATTCAGTCCTTATATTCAAAGTAATCACAGGTACGCCAATAAATTCAAAATAATTTTATATTCGTTCTAGCGGTACGTATAATCCTTCTAATACCAATATTGACATTAGTGCAATCCAAACATCCTTTTGTTTTCGAAATTTAGCATACGCTTCATTTGAGCAAAGCATACAATCTATTCAATGTACAAAAATTTTACTGCAACCGCAGTTCGTAATTATTTATCTGATAAAAATTAATTTTGTTTCAATGGCCCTTGTTGTTCGCTGAACTATAATATTCGGCGGAACTGATGTGCCGATTCAATGAACGTAAAAGGAAAGAACAGGGGATCACCTTAGTGTTATTATCGCCGCCAACCTGCCAACATGGACGAGGTTGTTTCGTTGTGTTTCGTTGTATTGTTTCGGTGTTAAAATATAAAATAGGATAGCGTTTGCATATCAATAAAAAAATGTTAGAGTAAAATATATTCATTGAACTTTCAAACAGAGAACATACCATTATACGACTCATATTTATAATAAAAACATTTTGATATGGACAAAAATCGCACGAGCACTGCTCACTCCATCGTTTTCAACCCCGACGCATGCTTGGTGAGCTCAAAGTCAACAACCCAATGATACAACCGTCGTTGGTCATATATGCGGATCGCTGTTATTTCGAAGCCTGAGAACCTTTTCGACCACCTGTGGCAAACTTTCCTCATTCCATTCTCCATCTTATAATGGTACGCGCACATAAATCGGCATCGGACGGACGGTACGGATCGGAGAAAAATACTTTCTATTGAATTTAATGGACCATCGCACATACGTGCGGACAGTAGGCATCGAATTTTCAAAATCCGGCGAAAATACGGCAACTAGAAATAAAGCCCGCCGATGCGTGCCATGTGTGCGGATACCGACGTATGTGCGATGCTGATCGGCGATTGCCGAGGCACCGTCGGCATTTTCCAAGTTTCTACCTGTACTGCCTGCAGACAGTGTTGCCATGCATAGCAACTTGTCGCGAAAATAGCTACATTTTGATTCCGTTGAGACGTAGCGGCGATTTAACAAAATAAACCGATTCGTAGCGACTTTTTGAAAAATTCTGTTACTATCTTTTTTTCGCCACTGATTACTGCTTGTCTATTCTTCTTTTCGGTTTTGCCCAGACTATCTTGTATTGGTGTCGAGACTGCAGCATAGTAAACAGTCGGCACAATATCTCAGGCGGCAATTACACGCGCATCCCCTCTTTTGGATGAATATTTGTAGGGATGCTAATGATACTTCGATACTTGAAATGTATCAATACTTCTGCACTAATATCGAGTATTTTTGTATTAGATATTGAGCGATTTCAAGCTGGTATCGCTACTTTTGTAGCGGTATCGGTATGGAAAATAGTTACGAACCAAACGCGCCTCCAATGGCGTGTACAGCTCTATACTTGGCTAAAAAATATCAATTGCATCCCCCCCCCCACGAATAAAGTTATATACAGGCTGAAATATATGTTACTTTTGTGTGGCGACAACGTAGCGATATTCAAGGCGGATCAGTAGCGAATTTCAATCTGATCTGCCTAGCAACACTGCCTGCCGATAATTTGCATATTTGCAACTGATTTCCAATTCTTCCGTCGATTCCGATCAGATACCCTAATGAAAGGTCCGTATCGTACCGGCCGTTCCATCCGTACCGTCCGTCCGATGCCGATTTATGTGCGCGTACCATAAACCAGTAAAAAAGTAGAACTGTTAAAATCTGTAGCGTTAGACAAAGTGGCATAGTATCCGGCTTTATCCTACCGCCCTTTATCCCATTTTACCCAACTGCACATCATCAACTGTTTTTCAAAATTTCTACCAAAACGGAAACTGATGTCATATCCACAGCTATCACAAAACAGAGTCAGTAATTTACAAAAGCCTTTATTTAACTTGCTTATTTAAGCAAAAAAATTCTTGGCTGGATATCCACAAAACTAAATAAGATAACCCTTCTTTCTGAAATTGTCACTTGCTACTCACGACAGATTAAGAATCAATTAGAACAATCACCTGCTTTACATCTGGACATACTTACATTTACATCAACTACTATAACCAGCAATTTTGAGATATCGCTCCTTATTTAGAAATAATTACCGGTATCCTTTCTTGGCTAACCTTCCCCTAAATTATACGTCATGAGATGAAAAATCTGTTTTGTTCTCTTGCTCAACCCCCCTGAAAAAGAAGCATCCTCGATAATGAGTCGAAATTTCAATTTATGTGAAATCTACAAACGAACATTTTCGGGATGGCATGACAATACACCTTAAATATGATGCGCGTAGCAATGTCGCAAAGGTACCACATCAAGTAATTTTTATCCCGGCCCTGTATCTTCTCCACGATCGTCAGGTACTAAATATGATAATTCCCACGGTCCGATAGCAGGATTCAAGTAAAACTTAGCATTTTTATCTGAAAATTCTTTATCATTTATTATAAATTCGAATCAAAATCAAAACACATGAGAAATAACTACCTCAGAATGAACATTCTATTCTAGGTGTTTATTTATTTACTGAATTTAATTTCCGTATCATTATTTATTCCACCAGTATTCCTGAAAAAGCACTTTCACGGATTTTTCTATGGAACTGGAAGAATATCTATATCACGTTAAATATGAGGAGCATCCTTCCAAGAAACTCTTACAGAAAAGTTGCACATGAAAGGTTGCTCGCATCAGATTTTACCACAAATCAGAGCTGTCTCGGTTACAGTATTCGCGTGCATCTTTCGTATTTGCTTGGGGTTTACTGGAACCCTTTGAAATCCATGGAGCTGTTAATAAAAGGATGTCTCTTCGATACTTCAAGATTTAGTATTTTCCCTAGGTTCAAGAGATCTTACTAGATTTTATACTCAGGTTATTCCTTAATCCTTGTTTAAGCAGACGACACTTGAGAAGAAATAACCTAATCTGAAGGTATCCACTAAACATCATATCTTTTGAGATAATACTGTAATTCTTTTTAAAAGCTTTTATTTAACTTGCAATGTATGTATGTTTGTTCGGGTGGAATCTTGCAACTCAATTTTGAATCAGATGTCTTCAACCGGTTGACCTGAAATTTTGTATACTCGTTCAGTTTGGATGACAATACACGATAAGCCGTGTGACGTTGTTGTAAATCCGATAGCGGAATAGTTATTTAATGTATTTCTACAATATGGGTATCCATATTGATATGAGAACGCCCAGTAGATGGTAAGGGGAATGACAATCTAATTAGAGAGATGTCATCACTGACAATAGATCCACTGATGTCATTTTTAGTCAAAACGGTGAATTTTCTTATGAGAGTTTGGGGAAAATATACTATTCAAAGTCGGCGAATTGTTTTATCACTGCCTGAGAGAAGAGAGTTTTTGCATGTGGCGCCCAACTAGAGGCTTGCGGTGTGGGTAAGAATCTGGCAGCAGTCACAGGGGATTGTACGAGTTCCTTTATACAACCTACGCAGTGGTCATCACCAGGTTGTACCGACAACGGTGACGACAGCGACATGAGGTTCGAGGGTAACTAACGAACCGCTGGTGCAGCGAGCAGCCGCGGAGAGTGGACCGCAGTGGTGTGTGTGTGTGACTGTGACGCGACGTAAGTGGTAAAGAAGATATGCGGTAAGGATTTTTCAATAATAAGGTGTGGGGTGCTGGACTGACTTTGAGCAGAAAGTAATAGGGATAAAATCATGTTGTTACTGGTCTCTTATGTCTAGAGTACTTCGATATTTAGTTTAGTTTAGGGTTTTCGTTATGTCTAATAAAAGGAAATCTACGAAAATGATTGGATATCAGAATAGCGCAAATTTGGAATTGTAAACTATCATTCCGCGGTGTCGCTCCGACCGTCTAGGTGTATATAGTCGAATCGTAGCGTTTACATTTTCTTTACGTGTGTCAGGTGAAACGTATTTTATTGAAGGTTTTGTGCATTTATAGACATGCCTCCACCTTCCACAGGGGTGGGAGGCCCTAGTCCAATTGATAGAGGTGACAATAACAATATTTCGGTGTATGATTTAACATATAGTGATGAATTGGACACGAGTGTACATCAAAACATCTCTGATTCGCCCGGTAATCCGGGTACCACTGCCGCTACAGACGTGAATAATCAGCCACGACTCTTCCAAACAGAAAAGGCTAAGTATTATTCTAGTAATAATAACCAGGTTCTAATGAACAACCAGGCTCTGCCAAGGAGTCACTCATTCAAGCTGTTAGGAGTCACCATTACAGAAAATCTGATCTGACACGAACACGTCGCGTCAATTGCAACAGCTGCTGGTAAAAAGCTTGGGTACCTATTTAGAGCCAGAAAGTATTTCTCACCATGTAACTTCCTCACGCTATATAAAGCCCAGATAAGACCCTGCCTGGAGTATTGCTCTCATGTCTGGGGAGCTGCTGCCCCCACTACACTGTCTATACTAGATGCCGTCCAGAGAAGGGCAATTCGACTAATTGGCGATCCGACCTTAACGCGCCACCTTCAGTCACTTTCTCACCGGCGTGTTGTTGGTAACCTCTCACTCTTCTACCGATATTCCAACGGAATCTGCTCCTCTAAGCTATCCTCTATCGTTCCGCCGCTCACTGCTCCTATCAGATGTACCCGAGCGACCGCTGCATCTCATCCTAAGACGGTCGTTCTTCATACATCAAGAACTGAGCGGTACAACCGCACATTTATTCCCAGGGTGTCCAAGGCTTGGAATGGACTGCCAGAAGTTGTATTTATTGGGCCTGCGGGTATTGGCCCATTCAAATCTCGCGTTAACAAACTTCCCTTAACATAACCCTTTCATAGCAGCCGCGGTACTTTGGTATTTAGGCCCTGCTTTAAGCCTGAGCTTAGCTAAGCCTGAGCTTAGCTAAGCCTGAGCTTAGCTAAGCTCGAGCTTAGCTAAGCTCAGGCTTAAAGTCGACATCCGTTGTACAATCGTCGTGGTTGATAATGAAATTCACTACAGTTGTCATCAATGAAGCAATACGTACTGACATAATCATCTTAAAAATTACCTTTTTTGGTTAGGCACTTATGACAGTTTGTGTCAAATTTCGGCAACGATCGTTTCTGTCTCTGTTCTTTCATTTGCTCTCTTTGTTAAATCAGACACAAATCTTTTGAAAAATATGACTTAATAAGGTGACAAGCAATTTGAAGGTTTCTCCTTGACATATCATGTCACTTGTATCAGGTTAGGTTTAAACCTCAGCTAAGCTCGCGTTGAGCTTCGGCTTACGTAAGCTCGTGTTGTGCTTGGAGTGGAGGATTAAGCTAGCATTGTACAATGGACATTTTGCAACTAACGTGGTTTAACGTCGGCTTACCTTAAGCCGAAGCTTAAACTCGCATTGTACAACAGGGCCTGAAAAGGAAAGTTAATAATAATGGAATACAAGAATTTGTTCCAAGGCAAATGGCGGTTGTCAGTTTCGAGGGCAATGTAATACCCAATGAAGTAACGATAAACAGTGTTTTGTTCCAAGTTGAGCCATTCGTTCATCGTGTCATACAATGCTATATAAGATGTTCACGATTTGGACATGTATCCGCCCAATGTCGTAACACTTATGCCAGATGCGTCGTATGCTGTCAGGTTAAGGAGGATGTACATACCTGTGATGACGGCAACATACGTGTCTTTATTGTAAAAATTCAAACCATAGAGCGACCTCCAAAGACTGTCCATCCTTCCAAAACCAGCAGAAAATTAAAAAACAATGGCATTCTCTAATACATCATTCAATGAAGCCAAAGAATTGATTGGAAATTCATACTCAAGTCATGTTGCAACCTCAAACAGATTTCAATCGCTAGAAAATATGAATGAAACCAATTTTCCTCATTTACTTAGTCCTCGATCTGGCTTCCAGAATAGGAATAATTCTAACCAAAATCAATTGAAACAAACCTTAGTACATACTAGGTCTAGTAAAAAACGTAAAGTGTAGCCTCCTACCCATTTTTTAAAAGAGACCTTCTCATTTACTGCCTGTCCTTCACAACCTGTAACGTCTAGCAAAATTTACAAATCGAATATGTCTGATAAAAATGACATTGTAGAATTATTTTCCAAAATTTTTGTGCATTTCATAAATAACTCTGCGAATTTTGATTATATTGTCACGTCGGCCTATTTTTCTTCATCCAGGGAATCAAACTCGACGTAACTTTCACCGTTTTACTTCACAACTGGATACAATATCTCTTAACCTTATCTCAAGTACAACTCAACTCAACTGACTGAACTACTACCCGTAGCACCTTATATATACTTCATCGAACCATCTAGAGCATTCGATGACATTTCTAGAATCCATCAGTCATTCTCGAAAACTCTAGACGATTCGATGACGTTTACACTTCAAAAGATCTAACCTAGCACTTTGACTTTACCTCATGTATGACAATCAATGACAACTAATACAAATACACGAATACCATAATATACAGTATGTTACATTCTTCCCCCCTTAGCGTTCGGCGTCCTCGACGAACAACTTCGATTCTTGTATCACCACAGACATCAGCATAGTCGACCTCCGGTTTTCCACTTTCCGTACATGACCTGTAGACTTCGTCGTTGAGGCGCTTCATCACCACGTAGGGTCCCTCCCCATGGCGTTGTAGCTTCGGACATCTACCCTTCCTTGCGTCGTGCGTTGCAAGACCATACCAGATCACCTCGTAACTGTGAGATTCTTTGCCCAACTTGCGATTCTCATTTTCAGCTCCAGCAGAATTCTCTTTTCCTAGCTCTGTTATCATTCTCTTCAGTTGCACCTTTTTGCCTTGACGACTGTCACCTCTCGACACTTCCTTCTTCCCATTACTCAGGCTATTCTCCACTTCCTCTCTGAACCTGCTGAGTTCGTCTTCCTCCTGCGCAATCCTGTTCTTTTGCTTAACATTCTCGCTTCTGAGTTGCGTGGTCTGTTCAAAATCCCACGATGAGTCCTTGAGTGCAGCGCCAAGCTCTGCTCCTATCTTCGGGTTTTCTTTCTTCAGTTGCGCCAATCTCTGTTCTAACTCTGCATCGTAAAATGGCTTCGCTAATACTCCGGACACACCCTTCTTTGTATCTTCAGTGACCTTATTCAGTTCTCTCTTCTTCTTATCGATCTCAACTTCCAACTGAGTAATCTTCTGCTTCCCGTTACGGTTTCTATTCTCCATATGCTCCATCCTGGAGCTACCGTACTCTGCTTCAGCCAATGCGTTTTCCAGCTCCTCTTTCAGTCGAGAATTCTCGTTTTTCAAAATCACCAGTCGCTGTTTAGTCTTACTATCAACTTCTCTTGCTTTAGACAAATCTTCCTTTCGCTTTTTCGCATCATCGACCTCGGCGCTCAAATCTGTTCTCAGCTTCTTGTTTTCTGCTTCAAGCTGCGCCAACCTTTCTCTCAACTCATTCTTCTTGATACCGACCCTTTTGGCTTTATCAATCGCGTTGTTCAAGTTCTTTTTACAGAATGCATACTCAGCCTCCATCTGATTTATCTTCTGTTTGAGCATTGCATTTTCATCTTTAACTTGGTTGCATTCCCTCTCTGCTTTCTTCAACTGATTCAAAGCTTTCAATCTCTTGATTTCGCCCTTCAAAGCAGAAACTTCTTTATTGAGCTTCCTCAAGGCTATTTCGTGTTGTTCGTCCTTCTTCAGCAGATTCTTTCTATTCGTTTCAAACTTGCTTTTAATATGCATACTTCTCCTTTCCTGAGAGGCAAGCAACTGCTTCATCCTATCCCTGTCTGCTCTAAGTTCCCTCATGGCTACTCCGTGTTGTTGTTGAAGCTTGGCAATACTTTCTTCATTCTTCTTTACTAAATTCTTTATGTCTCTGTCAAACTGCTCCTTCATTGAGTTTATCGTGTCTTGCACAGATTTCATTTTGTTCGCATATTCATCTGCTTTTTCTACATCCGCTTGTATCTTATCAGCCTGGGTGCGGCAGCCTATCCTAAGATGCCCCTTCTGTCCACATCTCCAGCATGTATTTTCAGCTCCTTCTAGGCTTGTGCGAACCGGGTTTCTTTGGAAGCTAGCACCTCTTCTTCCTGAAATAAACGGTGTGGCCCTGACTTCTGCTTCTGTATCTTGCTCGACAGCGCGCACCCTCCTTGTCATTCGCATGGCTTTTATGTAAGCTTCAATTTGCAAAGCCTTGATCACAGCATCTTGTAAATTTATGGGACTGGATAGTTTTACCATTCGTTGAACTTCCGCGTCTGCAATGCCTTCGACAAACTGACGAGCAGCAACGTATTCCTGTGTCTCGATGGGACTGCTGACGAATGCTCGTTTAGCTAAGCTTTGGACTTCGTATGCAAATGTGGTTAAATCTTCCTTGGGTTGTTGTGTCCGGTTATGCAACTGGCCATGCAACAGCTCTGTTAAGTGTGCATTTCCAAAACGTAACTTTAGTGCAGATGTTATCTTATCATAGTCACGTAAATCTGACGAGCAGAGATTTTCCAAAATAGCTGCTGCAGAATCTCTGAGCATTGATGTCAGCACACAAGCCTTTTCCTCATTCGACCAGTTATTCATACGTGCGATGTTTTCAAATTGCATATGATAAATGTCCCATGACGTTTTTCCATTGTATGGATAGGGCTTTGCTACTACGCCACTGTGTCTATCAGGAAAAGCGGGTGGTACAGCTGTTAAACAACGCTCACCTGCATTAAGGTCTCGCAGCTCTTCTCTGACGATTTCCTTGACACGATCCTCCACTTGATGTAGCTGTTCTTCAAAGTTCTTTTGTGATGTCACTACCGTCACTACTTGTGTCTCTATTCCGCTGATACGTTGGTCTTGATCTTCTAATGCCTGGCTTACCGCTTGCTTCTGTTCCTCAAGCCTAGTCACCACAAGTTCCTGTCCACTTTTCAAATCTGCGACTGCCTCGTCTTGATGTCGCTTCAACTTTTGCTCAAGGTCCTCTTGGTGGTGCTTTAGCTTCTCTTCTAGGTTCATAACGGTTGCTTGCGTAACGGCCGCCTGGTTATCTAAGCTGGTTCTCATTTCTTGTAGCATAGTCATCAATGCACTCATGTCGGATGCCATAGCTCTGGTTATTGGCATGGACCAATGCTGTACTCACTTCATCTTTCCTTTTCCTGGCTTGATTCGCTGGATAATCCCACACCTCCGACACCAATTGTCACGACGGCCTATTTTTCTTCACCCAGGGAATCAAACTCGACGTAACTTTCACCGTTTTACTTCACAACTGGATACAATATCTCTTAACCTTATCTCAAGTACAACTCAACTCAACTGACTGAACTACTACCCGTAGCACCTTATATATACTTCATCGAACCATCTAGAGCATTCGATGACATTTCTAGAATCCATCAGTCATTCTCGAAAACTCTAGACGATTCGATGACGTTTACACTTCAAAAGATCTAACCTAGCACTTTGACTTTACCTCATGTATGACAATCAATGACAACTAATACAAATACACGAATACCATAATATACAGTATGTTACAATATTAAAAAAACTAGACAGTGAAGCATTGAAGAATCAAGTGTCATCTGTGACAGACAAGTTCCCTAACCTTACCTAGTATCTTCGATCGTTCAAATAATATGCTTAGGGTGATGCAGTGGAACGCGCGTTCCACTGTATCAAATAAGAATAGTTTAACTGATTTTCTTGTGGAAAATGATATTGACGTGGCCCCAATAAGCGAAACTTGGTACAAACCTACCCAAGATGTGACTTTCCGTGGGTACAACATCGTAAGGAGAGACAGAACTGACGGGAAATCAGGTGCAGCCATTCTTGTTAAAAAAGCATTCAGTTTAGTGAAATTCCTTTACAGTCCAATTTCAATCAATATATGTGGCGTAATTATCATGGGTTATGAACCTGATCTATCCGTTTTGTCAGTATATAGGCTCCCGAGTATCAACTCTACTGTTGATGACTGGGAGGCCATTTTTGTTTATACTGGCAGTTCACATCTCATCGAAGGTGACTTTAATGCACATTCTCAACTTTGGGGGTCCTCAAACAATAATTCAGCAGGAAATCAATTGTTAAATGGTTGTGAGTCGGCGGAATTAGTTTTCATGAATGATGGTTCCCTAGTCTTCTTGTTGCTCCAAACCAACAACAATCCGCCTCTGACATGACTCTACGCTCACCGGATATTGCACAGTTAAGTCATTGGCAAACTACGGTTGACACACTGGGCTCTGACCATTTTCCAATTATCATTTCTGTACACTTATCCATCCCAAAGGATGACATGATCTATCCCAACTGTAAATGGAATATCCAAAAAGCCAACTGGAAAATGTATCATGATATTACAGACCACTTTCAACTCATCTCCTGAGCTTAGTTCTACGGCCAACAAATATGACTATTTAATAAAGATGGTGAACCAAGCTAGTGAGATCACTATTCCGACTCTGAAGCCTTTCAAAATGAAAAGACGACCTCCATCTCCTTCAAGAATGAGCAGATGCTGTTGAACAGAGGCCGAATGCATTAATTGTATACAAACAAAACTGCTCCTTTTAAAATTTCTTAAACTGTAAAAAGTTTTTGCCGAAACACTGCGTAAACAAAAATCCAAAACTAGCCGAAAATTATGGATTTCAAGACTAAATAAAAATACACCAATCAAAGAGCTATGGAGACAAGCCAGAGTAGCTAAAAGGATCCCCAAGCCACAAAGCAATGCATCAGTTACGAATGGTTAGAAGAGTTTCACAACAGATGCGCTCCAACATATGTCACGAAGCATTTTGAACCCCCTCCTCCTTAGGAACAAGATAACTTCTTCCGCAGGCCATTTGTCTTGGCAGAGCTCAATTGAGCAGTTAAAAATACAAGAAACACAGCACCTGGTTTTGACGACATTTGATACCCTATGTTAATCGACCTCCCAGTAAATACCAAATTGTTCCTCTTGGACATCTTCAACGAAGTATGGTTGAATGGATAAACCATAAGTCAGTGGAAAAATATCGTCGTCGTTCCAATTCTGAAACCAAATAAGGACACCAACAAAGCAGATTCGTATAGATCGACCTCACTTTTATCATGCGTGATGAAAACGTTCGAAAGAATGATGAAAAATTGCTTGGAGTTTTGGTTCAGAACTCATCCTCTCCCCACAAATCAGTATGCATACAAAAAGGGTGCTGGAACGACAGACGCAATTTTAAAGATTGTTACGGACATTCAAAGATGTTTCTCCCTAACTACTTGGGCGGCATAGTCCTGGACATCACAGGTGCTTATGATTCTATCGACTTGAATTCACTCTACCTGAAACTTGTGAAATTTGGTATTTGTCCTCACTTTAGTTCTGTACTAACCAACCTCTTTTATTCGAGCAACATTTTTCTCCGAAATAAATGGGGCGGCAGAATTGGCCCTCGTCAGGTAACAGTAGGAATCCCGCAGGGTTCAGTCTTGAGTCCAATTCGGTTCAACATCTCCGCAGATCTACACAGTCTCCAAACTTCATGTAAGCTAATACAATACGCAGATGACTTTTGCATTTACTCATAAAGTCATCGCTTGGACCAATGTTTATCTAACCTTGACTCTCCTATGGTGATCTATAACGAATTGTTTTCACAGAACAACTTCTCCATATCGTTAGCGAAACCGTCAGTGTGTGCCTTTTTCCGTCACAACGTGACTGCTCAGACAACTGTTCTGCTGGGCGGACTACAATTTAAAGTTGATTTTTGTGTAAAATACCTTGGTATAGTCCTCGACAAGGGGCTAACATAGAAACCTTTCATCGAGCAGATGAAGGTGTGAAAACGGTTTTAACTTTTTTCAAATGGTTTGTAAAGTTTGGTGGGGCACAGATCAAAAGGTCGCAATTCCTTTTTATCGTTCTTACATAAGATCTGTTCTGGATTGTAGAAGCATTTTTTATGGTTCAGCAAGCACAAGTTTTCTTCAGAAGCTCGATCTTACTCAAAATAAATTCCTCAGAAAGTGCCTTGGTGTAATGAAATCTTTTCCAATTGAACCGCTACGAGCAGAATCTCAGGAACCTCCTCTTTACCTACGAAGGGAGATGTTAGCGAGTAGATTCCTACTCAAACTACAACGCGAAGGTGCACCCATTTTGAATAAGGTTTATCAGCTGAACTACTTCGACCTAGTTTGCAAATATTGGGTAAATAAAAACTCTCCACCCATATCCAGATCCATCCGATGTACTGACAACAGAGTGCAAAATATCCCATCAAATTGCCAACCACACCAACCAGTCGAATATCTTGACCTTCTTTTTGATATAAATGTTGCGATTCCATCCTACAGCCAACAACCGCAACTCCTACGAAATGAACTCCGAGAAGTCTAAGGCGCTTTAGCAAGCAACACTTGCATTTACACAGATGCTTCAAAATCAGCTAAAGGTTCAGGTTGTGTTGTTGTGTAAACCACCAGCAGAAAGTACAATATTCACTTCCGAAGCAATCGCTATTTATCAAGCACTGACATACGTAGACGAACACAACATAAGCAACTCTTCTATACTCTCAGACTCCGAATCTGTCCTTAACAGCCTTAAAAACTGCACCCCCTCTCAAATCTGCAATACACATATTTCAAACATGAGAGACAAACTTTCACACTTGAGAAGAATAGGATTCACAATCATATTAATATGGGTGAAGGCTCACTGCGGTATCGACCCCAACGAAAAAGTCGATGAGTTAGCGAAGAATAGTACCATGATCTGAATTAGATATACTTCTAAGCATTGAAGACAGGTATGTGATTTTGAAGCGCTCTCCATGTAAGAAATGGCATGCAGAATGGAGTAGATATTGCTTCACTAATCCTACGAGATATACTGGTATTCATCCGACTCTCCCAAATACATATTGGCACCAACATTTTAAAATCCCAAGTAAATATATATCTTGCATTGCTCGCTTGATTCTTGGCCATGGTATCTTTCCTGCACATCTTGCGAGACTTAACTTGAGCCCGTCTGATCTTTGTAATATCTGCATGTATATGGAGATCTCGATTATCTTTTTTTTGGTTGCTTTAAGTTTTTACCCCATTCCAATGCACTTTATGCCGACCTGGTTAAGTGCGGTTTATCTGCCCCCTTGAACACATCACTTCTCTGTACCATCAAATTGATAAGAAATTCAGGTATCACAATTTAGTGTTTTTTTTTCCTACTTTTTTGTTTTGCTAGTACTCCTCCGTTTTACCCCTTTTATGTGTATTAAAACCTCCTCCGTCCTTTCTAACCGAAGGCCTAATTGATGTGTGTGAAAGTTTGAAATGCCTTGCCGGGCCCCTAATCGAGAAGAATGTGTGCCCCTGTCTAACCCACCTCCCCTCCCTCCCTAGATTTGTTCAAATAAATGTCGATCTTGTTTTTAGTTTCATCCTTTTCTTTTGTAACTGAATGCTTGGTCTTTGAGACTTGTTCCTACGGTTCATGAAAACTATATAAGCCACTCATCTGAACTTTTCAGAACTTCCGCAATATATCTTTCTCACTTAATCTTTCATTCTTCTAGACACCAGAGTATTCTGTTTTTTACTAAATAGTCAGTTAAATGCCTTACACATATTTACGGGGCTTGCCGGCAGAACCTTTCTGTCGTCTGCTCTAAAGGGGCTTCTAAACGGGCAATACTTTTACTGCAATATTTGGCTATATTCCTGGTAACTATAGCCCGGCCATGACGACAACATTTTATTGCAGCATATGGCTCGGCAATATATATCCCGGCAATATTTTCTGCAATAGTATAGCCCAAAAATTTGTTCATAGACGGGCTATATAGTTGGGCAGCAATGGCTGACGCAGTGGCTTATATTGTTTTAGACAAAACATTAGATAAAAAGAGAGAAGACAGTGGATTCTACTTTATCTCAATAGACGTGGAACGTTAGATAACTTGAGTTTAGAAATAGGTCTTGATAATATGATTTTTAAAAACTTTTCAATAATGTCAAAGGGTGTTTCTCAAAGAAAATTGAACCATAAAAAGAAATGATAGAAACATGAAAAAAACAATACCTGTTAGTACAAGACTGGCAGTTTAATCGGTCCAAGCAAGAACTCAGTTGTAATTCTGAAGATACTATAGAGATTATATCATGCATTCAAAATCTTTTTTGTACGTCATCCCCGAAAACTCGCCCTTAACTTTTTGATTTCAAATATCGCACCGATTTAAAATCTTGGAATCCTGGAACCTTTGACATTATATGTACGCAAACGCAAAAAGTTGTTATATTCATAATAGTTTGTCCATTGACCTAGCGGCATACCGCTAGGTATTTCTTCCGCAGTGTAATATGTTACACTTTTTTAGGACCATCTGAATATTGGTTTGCCTATTACAGAAACCAATTTGGTGATGTTTACATAAGAGTTTTGCTTTATTTCGTTCTATGTATTTTGCGTAAAGCGAAAATTATTGAATTGATTTTAATGAAATTTTGACACAGGATTTAAGGCCGCGGCGAGAATGGAAAACGCGTCTGTTTTTGACAAATCGTCAGTGGCGGCGCAGCAGTAATAAAAAAACTAAAAATATAAAAACAGCTCAATCTTCGTTTATAGATGGTTTGGAGGCTCCTGATTATTTCGCATCGTTTAGTTGAAACATGCAGAAAAAAATATGGCGTCCTGGCTTCTAAGGAGGAAGACGCAAGAAACTATTCACGAGAGTTTTTGTGTTGGATGTTTTTTTGCGGGTGGATGAGCGATGATTTGGTTGCAAGCATTTTCAAACTATAGCTTCATGCAATGGGAAAATAATAAAATGGTATCATCATTATGTGTGGAAAGTACTGAGTCAATCAACTTGACTCCATTTTTTTTCATCCGCCTAAAGTGCCAAAGACTGGACTGTTTCGGTTGCTGCTTATCTTCTCCTTCTTTACTACAATAGTATTCACAAATTCCTTACTGCTGCTTTAACTGCCGCGACGAAGGTATTACAGAAAATGGGGAAAGGATACACTGTAGTACAACGGCGAACTATAAAACTATACTTCGCCGTTGTACTATAGTTTTATATGTATGTGTAACAATGATAGTGCAATAAAGTCGTTATTATTATTATTATTATATCTCATTCCCTGCTACCCTCCAACCCAACACTGATGTCTGGATACGCCCTTGGTAGAGCACATTACCCTCTTGCTCTCATTGAAGATGGGCAGATGCAGAAAAACAATCAATCAACATTATATCAATTACTCCTGAAATTGTTGATATCTGTCCATAATATTAAATATTTCTATTATGTCTTTGAAGTTATCTTCTTATACCGATGTAACAGGTATGTAAGTTGAAACTAGAAGTAAAAATGGGAACAATATGTGATCATTTTGTTATCACATAAATGAAACTATATATGCAAAAATTTATGTAGGTACCTAGCTTTTGGTGGGTATCAGAAAGTTAGTATGGTCAGCAAAAAACTTCCTTTATATAGGCTCCGACTAGGGGGGGGGGAGGCTCGGAGGCTAAAGCTCTATCTGGCATATTTTTTGATACTAATACATAATTTCATTAGCACATTTGTAATAAAACCCTAAACAACTACTGTGTTTGGTTCAATATTTACCAAAAGTATTTTTAAGTTACTTATTAAGATATACATAATGCATTATTAAACCAACCCACTTATTTTTACAACAATGCGAATACTAAGAACCACTTTTTTATGCTCAATACATTATAAGCCCCTTCTACTACTACTGAGTTGGGACTTTTGTCCATAGGGCATATAGTACTCGAAAAAAGGAGCGATTTTTACTAGTAACATATAAACGAAATGACACAAAAAACGCAGTTTACTACGGAGCATTAGATGTACTTAGCAGCGCACGTCTGACGTCTCTCGATTTGTTGACGTGCTACACCGGACTTCATAAACAACAAAAATGGTACAGTCGTTTTAACTGTAATGAACTGTTGGACATGATTTTAGTGTACGGTGGATGTGGTCAAAAAACTTCTCTAGACACTTAGCAATCTCGAATGGTTCATATTGAAGAAGAAATACTTGCGTTTCTCAGCCTCGCAGCACGAACTTCGAACCGTATCTATAAGACTCATGTGACAGGGTCGCAGCTCAAACTTCGCAGCGAAAGAATAGTATTTTCTTACCATTTTTTTTTTTAAATTCTTCTGCTGCTGATTCAACATTAGGTTTGTCAATTCAAAGGCAGTTTCTTCTGAAGAGGAAAGTTCCAACTTTTAAGACACTCTTGTATAATATACTCTTTACCTGAAAAGACTTCGTTAATTAGCCAGCGAATTGTGTCGAGTTTTCCAATATCCCCTTCCCGTCGCTAGATCGTTTATCTATGTATAATAATAATTATGGTATGTAGATTTCCAAAAACGGTTCTGTAACATTCCCTTAATCTGTTTTCCATGAATAATTTTCCACACAAATAATTTCATGAATAATTATGTATATAATATAAATGGCAAATAGCTAGTTTAGGCCTTATTATGCTGTAATTATTGAAGGTGGCAAGTGTATTTAAATGCTTTGATTAGCTTGTGCACAGTGACATACACATTATACGTAACGCTCCGCACTAAACGGAAACTGAAACTTTCCAATAGTGAAAAACTTATGATCCGCTCCAGGTTTGTTCTGAGATCCCAAATAAGATAAAACTATTGTTTGAAGTTTGTCGACAAGGTATATGTTTCAAATGGTCTGTTTCAGACTTCCATCGTCTATAATTTTTTTTCAGTACATCGTTTCGATTGATCCGCTATCTTCAATCGTCTTTAGATGAAGTTGAAAACTTAACCAGTTCACTTGAAGACGATTGAATATAGTAGATCAATCAAAACGCTGTACTCAAAAATTGTGTAGACAATGGAAGTCCGACACATGCCTTTTTGGAAAATAAAACTATGTTCCAACTTAGAGTTGTACTGATCTATATCACATTACTACTCGCTCCTAAGGTAGTCAGCATCGTAATCCTAAGACAACGGCGATCCTCTGGATCTTAGTTTGGGTTTATTGGAATAGTGGACTAGAAAAGTAGTTCTAAAAGAAATGAAGTCAAGTTGATTGACTCAGTACTTCCCACACATTACGGTTATACCAGTTAATTATTTTCCCATAGCATGAAGTCATAGTCTGAGATCCCCTTGCAACCAAATCATCAAATCACCGCATCCCCCTCCTAAAATTGTATTATGCTGCTAGGTCTTTCCGACACAGGTCAATGGACAGCCTATTGTCAATACAACAAAGTTTTCAGCTCTACAACCCCCCCACCCCACAACCACCCAAATTTCACCCCCACTCAAAAGAACGTAGAAAATTTCCAGCAACCTTAAAACGCTTAAAAACGAAGTTTGGGCTGTTTTTATGTTTTTACTTATTTTTTATTATTTCTACGCCGCCACTAGCACGATTTATAAAAACCATATGCATTTTCCATCCTCCCCATGGTAGTAATACTCTGTCAAAATTTCATTAAACACAATTTAATAGTTTCATCGGTAAGATCTAAAGCAATACTCGTATGTCTACATCAGAAAAAATTCTAAGTCCTTTGGTTTCTGTAATAGGCAAGGCAATGTTCGGATGGACCTGAAAAGGTTATTTATGACGCTAGGTCTTCCATCACAAGTCAGTAGACAGTCTATTATGAATAAACCCCCACCCCCCCCCCCTCCACCGTCATAAATTTCACCCCCACCCAAAAAACAAATAGAAAATGATCAGGAACACCTGAAACGCAAAAAAACAAAGTTTGAGGAATATTTGAAATTTTTTGTTTTTTGCTAATTACTCCGCCGCCCATGCACCGATTTTCAAAATTATAGGAACATTACCTACTACGACCCCACACAGCATATCCCTACCTAAATTTCACCACAATCTATGCAGCGGTTACTGAGATTACGAGGGTAGAAGCACGCCAACAGACCGACAGGCCGACAGACCGACAGACCGACAGACCGACAGACCGACAGACCGACAGACCGACAGACCGACAGACCGACAGACCGACAGACCGACAGACGGACAGACCGACAGGCCGACAGACCGACAGACCGACAGACCGACAGACCGACAGACCGGCAGACCGACAGACCGACAGACCGACAGACCGACAGACCGACAGACCGACAGACCGACAGACCGACAGACCGACAGACCGACAGACCGACAGACCGACAGACCGACAGACCGACAGACCGACAGACCGACAGACCGACAGACCGACAGACCGACAGACCGACAGACCGACAGACCGACAGACCGACAGACCGACAGACCGACAGACCGACAGACCGACAGACCGACAGACCGACAGACCGACAGACCGACAGACCGACAGACCGACAGACCGACAGACCGACAGACCGACAGACCGACAGACCGACAGACCGACAGACCGACAGACCGACAGACCGACAGACCGACAGACCGACAGACCGACAGACCGACAGACCGACAGACCGACAGACCGACAGACCGACAGACCGACAGACCGACAGACCGACAGACCGACAGACCGACAGACCGACAGACCGACAGACCGACAGACCGACAGACCGACAGACCGACAGACAGACAGACAGACAGACCGACAGACAGACAGACCGACAGACTGACACTGTACTTAGCTCCTCAAATGTAAGGTCAACATTATTAATAATTATTTTAATATGATACTTGGCCGATCGTACCGCAGCTTCCCAGATACTACCATGATGGGAGGAGCGTGGCAGTATAAAATTCCATGAAATGTGATTTTTCTGACAAAATTTAGTTACTGTATTTGCTTTAGACAGGCTAGCTGCTAATTTTGCCAGCTCATTTTTGCTCCAACGAAATTGGTAGCATTGTTTTGGGTTTAGAATGACGTTCGTCATTTTTCGAGTTACTTTTAACAAGCTCTTTCAATTGACACTCATATTGTAGAAGTTCATTAAAAATAATTATTCCGCCATATTGGATGGTTCGCCATATTGGATTTAGAATGACGTCGCATAGTTCATCGTGTATTGCGTCGAAACTAAGGGTAAAAGCATAGTGGAGCGGCGAGGTGAGCGACGCGACTTAAATTTAGTAGTGCATTGGAATTGAGTCAAACATAGTAAGGATGTTCCCGCGACGGACAGGCGAGGCGACTTGCGCCGAGATATTAATGAGAATTATTGGCGCGATGACGATGAACGTGTGCCGGCTGCATTCAAATTAGTTTTGACAGCGCAGCGGTATAAGGCACGAGCAACCACCAAAGTTTCTTCCGGTCCAACTGGCTGTTCATTGTAGTATGTCCAGTTGTTTCGTAGATATGAAGACACTTTCTCCAAATTATAGTTAAAAGTGGCAATCTCCGTTCTCAAATAGACAAAAAATTGGCATGGATATATCTGAGATCAAAATATAATGCGCTAATATGATACTGCCCAAATCGTTTGCACAGTAATTTCTGTCTAATCCCCCCCTCTGCGATAAGCCGCGAAGTGCTTTCATCTTCACTGTCAAAAAACAACGTAGATGCTGATTTGAGTACGGAAAGTCGAGCAATAAACCACTTTTTAAAAGCTTTTATTTAACTTGCAATGTATATACGCTTGTTCGGGTGGAATCTTGCAACTCAATTTTGAAGCAGATATCTTCAACCGATTGAGCTGAAGTTTTGTATACACGTTTAGTTTGGATGACAATGCACGATAAGCTATATGACGTCGTCCTAAATCCAATAGTGGAATAGTTATTTAATGCATTTCTACAATATGGGTAGATGGTAATGGGAATGACAATCAATGAGAGGGATGTCATCACTGACAATAGAGCCACTGATGTCATTTTTAGTTAAACAATGAATTTTGCTGTGAGATTTTGGAGAAAATGTACTATTCAAAGTCGGTGAGTTGTTTTATCACAACATGAACCTTACGACCTGAGAAAAGATAATCTTTGCATTTGGATTCGAACTAGAGGCTTGCGGTGTGAGCAATAATCTGGCAGCAGTGACGGGATTCTGGATCGAATTGTACGAGTTCCTTCATACAACCTACGCAGTGACCATCGCCAGGTTGTATCGACGACGGCGACGACATTGACGTGAGATTAGGGGGTAGCTCACGAATCGCTGGGGACCGGACAGCCGCAGCCGGTGAGTCGCAGTGCAGGGTGTACATGAACGACTGTACCGAATACTGGTAAAGAAGTGGTAGACTGTGACGCGGCGTAAGTGATAAAGAAGATCCGCGGTAAGGAATTTCCAATAAGAAGTTGGAAAGGGACATTTGGGGTACTGGACTGACTTTGGGGAGGTAATAGGGATAAACGCGTGTTGTTAGTGAACTCCCAATACAGTTAAGGTTATGTCTAGAGTAGGTCTATATTTTTAGTTTAGTTTAACGTTTTTGTGACGTATCTAAATGGAAATCTGCGAAAATGAGTGACAACCATGATAGCACCAATTCTGAATTACAAACTAACGTGCAAATAATGGCAAATGATGTCATTTTTAGATATAATACAATGGATTTTATTTATATAAAGGTCTGGAGAAAATATACTATTTAAAGTTGATGGGTTGTTTCATCAATGCATGCTGCTTGCTTGCTTAGTACCTGAGAGAAGAGATTTCAAAAGGTCTGTTTCGGACTTCCGCTGTCTATATAATTTCAATCGTCTTCAGGTAGACTGTTTACAAAAATAGAAGGAACTAAAATTTTCTTTTGAAATATGTTAACTGTCAACTTATAGCCTCATTATACACAATTTGTATGATTATAAAAGCTTGTCGCGGGGTTTACGTAAGTACCTATAAGTATTTAATTAAACTTCAATTTTAACACAATTTTAGCAGACCAATAGTCAATTAAATAGATACTAGTTCATTTACACAAGTTAATCGAGCGACAAGCTTTTATGATCGTACAAATTGTGTATAATGAGGCTATAAGTTGATAGTTAACATATTTTAAAGGAAAATTTTATTTTCTACTTTTTTGAACATTTAAATAAAAGCTTTCTCAAAAAAGTTTTTTTCTTCCATTTATGTATATGTAATGTCGCAAAAAGTGTCGCTGTACTATAAAATACGTGTCTTCGCGTTTTTCATCTCGTCGCCTGGCCTCGTCGCTCCACTATGTTTGTACCATAAACGTCTGTACAAAATTTCAGCTCAATCGGTTGAAGACGTCTGCTTCAAAATTGAGTAGCAATATTCCACCCGAACAAACATACATACATACATACATACATTGCAAGTTAAACAGTGGGACCTTGCAAACACTCCATGCTTGTTAGATGGGCGTTGAGGCTTCTACCTATTCGAATTCGTTGTGGGCGACTGATGTTGGAACAAATATACGTACAGTGAATCTTTTAAGTTACATTTTAAGGCCTGTTCCCAAAACAGAAATAAATTCTTCATTGCTGCAGTTTCAGCCTTGTTGATGGTAATTTTTGTCAAGAATCTTTTGGTATTCCAAAAGAGCAGAATTATCAATACTGCCTAGCAGGATGAATTTCTGGGAAGCAGACTTTCAAATATATGTATATGAGAAAGGAATGCAATAAACTTAATTTTGCGAAGAGGCTGGGCGGAGAGGCATGAGGTGTTTCAAAGCCAGCGCCATGAATAAGTTGAATTGCTTCCGGAAAACAATTGGAGGATGCTGTGAGTTGCATTCAAAGATGCTGTAATATATAGAACTGACGTAAAGGTATGGAAGTAGTACAGGGTGGAAAGAAAACGTATTTTGTTTCGACGCAGAGTCAACCAATAAGGCAAAATGGCATGTCAAATGTATCGTAGTGGCACTGTTGCGTAATCTTCCAATCAAATTCTTGATAAAACTTCTGAGTACGCATAAATAAACATTAGAACTCCTAGATATGAACATGGACCTTTTAATACTCGAGAATGGAAACATTTTTACTTCCCATACCGTTAGGTGAGGGATCTGTCGGTCTGTAGGCCTGTCGGTCTGTCGGTCTGTTCGCGCCCTTCTAGCCTCGTAATTTCAGCAACCGCTACATGGATTGTAATGAAATTTGGGTAGCGATGTTCTGTGGGGTCGTAGTAGATAATGCTGCTATAATTTGGATAATCGGTATATGAGCGGTAGAGTAATTAGCAAAAAACAAAAAAATTCACATCATCCCCAAACTTCGTTTTTAGGCATTTTAGGGGTTGCTGATCATTTTCTGCTTTTTCGGGAGGGGGTAAGCTTCGACGGCGGCGTGCAGTTCAATGGCGGGTATGAAAACTAATGTGGACAGCTTAGGGATATTGACGGACGAAACGAAGGCGCAGGGAGGATAGCGAGGCCTTTAGGTCGTATACCGCCACAAGCTGAAGAAGAAAGAAGCAGGTGTGATCCTTGTGCCGCCCGTTGGTATATATTTGGAACGCAGCAAGATTTGACAAGTAAAATTAGGCATGCAAAGGTTGTTGTAAAAATCCCTAAAGGGTAGCTGAATAGAACTATAATAATTATTGGGTATATTGAGGAAGACCTCGCAGGTGGACTGCAAAGAACTGAAGTTCACATTGTCAGAAGCACCTAGTTAAAACCTCAGGCACAAATAAATAATTATTAGGAAGAAGGAAGAGTAGGTGATCAATTTATAGGTATTGACAAATCCACTGCGCCACAAAAACTACATACAGTCCTCAATTCTAAATACGTGCAACCTAATAGTATAATTTAACTAGTCATTAATATATCTTGAATTAGTTCTCTAGTGTTTGTTTTTTCCATTGTCTGATCAAAAAGACAGCAAATAATTATAGTAATCGTCAATTTCTAATACAGCTGTATTGCGATCTAGAGCCGAAATTTCTCAGCCACAACAGTTTCGTCGAACAACGTTGCCGGCCCTCAGAATGAATTTGTATCCAAACATTAAGGTATTGTAAATGCAAGTGTGATGGGTGTTAGCTCCTCTAAGTCCCAATTTCTCAGTAGGTCCTCCATTTAATATATAACCGGACATATTTAAATCACAAAATTGCTGCTGCCATACGCGAAAGCACGAAAAGCACGAGATGACACAACACGATACGGCAAACAACGAAACAACACAACGACACAACCTCATCCATGTTGGCGCAGATATCACTAAGATGATCCTCCTCTTCTTTCTTTTTACGTTCATTGAATCGGGACATCAGTCCCTCCGAATACTGATTATAGTTCAGCGAACAACAAGTACCATTGAATTCGATCTATGATGTTGTTGGTACGAATACTACTTACCAGTTTCTCTAACAACACATAGACAATGTTTTGAAAGCATGGGCTATTGTTCGTGTAATACTTACCTTTTGAAACATAATTAATTTTTATCAGAGGAATTATCATGAACTGCTCTTCCAGGAACAATTTTTGTACATTGAATAGATTATATGCTTTGCTTAAATGAAACATAGGGTAAATTTCGACAACAAAAAGATGCTTTGATTACATTATATATCAATACTAGTATTAGAAGGATTATACATACCATTAGAACGAATATAAAACTATTTTGAATACCTGTGATTATTTTGAATATAAGGCTTAAATTCTTTCAACGACGTAGAATTGAAACAACTGTAGATATATATAAAGCGATGGAAAAAGCATCCAAATACTAAAAATTAATTGAAAACGCAACAATATTTTTTTCTGTGTGAAAGAGGTCTCTGCACTAAAAGGCATAAGGCGTACAGCTGAAGATACAATATGCTTTGTATCGATAATACCTGTAAACTCATGTAACACCCTATTAACACTCGATTGCACACCACACGAGAAAGTTGTTCCGCATCGACATTAAGCTGTTGAATCCCGAATCTTTTCATGAATTATCCCTCACGGATTCACCAGAGTGTTCCGAAATAACTCACTCACGTGATTTTTGTGTGATTTTTATGTTTCTACGGTTTTTGACATGGCTTTTCTTATTTAATTTTTAACCCTGTACGTGATAATCCTTTTTTAAGCTTCAAAGGATTTTTATGTTAATCTTTTGTACCTAACATACTCTATTTAGTCTGATAAACACTACTGGCCACTACCACCGTTTTACTTACTTATAAATAAGACATTCTTGTTGCCTTTTCCATTATAAGTATGATGCATTTGTGGTTAACTTGTAAAATAATAATAATCTTTAGAAGTTTTTGCAGTGCTTCAGGGCCGTCTAAATTCATCAAAAGTTGCTCACATGACATATGGCATGTCTTAAAGGAAAGGTATAGATATAATTATGATATGCGAACGAAATAATTATTTCTGAACTAATTAGTTTAGGAAGTTCATCGGTTCTTATACAAAAAATGCAAATCAAAATATACATGAAAACCTAAAAAGCGAGTTCTCACAAGATTGCTATACATATGAAAAGTTAAAATATCAATATTCGCTTTGTAGATGTCTCACAATATATTTAGCTTTATATCCACTGGATTAGGCAGCAAGTAAAAGAAAGTTTAAGAAATATATCATACTTAGAGACCTAAAAATATAAAATCGCTGGAACGGGGCTCAAACAACTGGTAATAGATAAAAATCCTTTTCTGACTGGCTGGCCACATCATATTTATATCAATTCACATTGCACGATATATCCTTACTTTCGTTCGATGTGACAATCAATCATCAATATTACTGTACTGTGTAAGGCTTTCGCGGCCATCGTCCAATGAATTTGTGGTTCTTGGGTTTTTATACCGGCGCGGTTTAGCATTGAGGCTTGACCTTTTGCCACCACGGGTGGATGACACTTTCGGACTTTCTTCACTTCGACGACTTGCGAAATACTGACGGGTGGTGGATTTGCGGCTGCTACGAGGCCATACGCGAGGGAGCTGCCACCAATCCACCAGCCGTAAGTATTTCGGATGTCGCCGAAATGAAGAAAGTCTAGCTTCTGCGGATGCCATCCACTCATGGTGGCGAAACGTCAAGCCTCAGCGCCCAACTACGCCGGCCTAAAAGCTCAAGAACCACAAATTCATCAATATTACTCGATAATCGACGTCAGAGAGGGTTGTACAATTGCACATGCAGTCAAAAGAGTAATAATGAACATGAGATGACGGGATTTTTCGTTTGGGGGAATGAAGGAATCGCAGAGAAAATGGAAGAATACACGGGTCTGAGAGAAAGTCCAATCCGGAATATAAAATCAATTGAGCCTCGAGAAGAATCATAATGTCAGAATTTTTAAGGTCGGTAAATTATGCTGTATGAAAAAAACTATATCATAGTCGAAAGGTAAGCAAACCTGGTTATTTCAGCAATCTCCTTTTGCTGTTTGTTGTTCCCAATTGCTTTTTTGCGTTTTCAGCAAATATTAAACCCAATAATTTTTTAAAAAAACTGGTCTAAGAAAGATTTTTCCAAAATCGGTTTAAGCTTTTCTAGTGTCTCTTAGCGATGTACATAAAAAATTGTCCCTATGAAAGGCTTCCTATTGTGATGTTTGTACTATTTGTGGCGCTGTAACTATACTCCAGGGACATCCTCGTGGTACTTTTAACTGAGGCTACCCTAAGAAAACTTATCTCTAAGTATCAAATTCGGGCGAGGTAAAGAGACTAGCAGACCGATATAGCCAATCGTCCTTAGTTGGGTATAAATGTAGATGAGGTGGATTATTACCCATAAACAAAGATTTCCAGGTGCTTACAGGTAGACACTGCAGTCCCATTTTAAATTCTTTCAATTTTTCAGAATTTCAATGGTTTATGGAAGTTTCCTTTCATTGTGACCGTCAAGAGATCTACCTCTAGACGGACAATTACTGTTTAGGAAGTCGACCTTGTCAGGCAGGTAATCCAGAAAACCAGTCCAATTACTGTCGGTGAGCGGTAGAGGCAACAGATGAATTTGGGGAATAGTTTGAGGTACAGCTCAAGCCATAAGATATACTTCCTATCGGAAACTCTGAGTAGGACAGGTCACTACGAACATAGACCAGTACTCTTCAAATTTTCTCTCAGACAGGAGTGACACTTCTTCTTCTTTGGGTGCCATACGCTTTGCAGCATGTGGGCGGTTATCTGCTCTTGTGACCAACGATGTGTAGAGTGCCGTCTTCTGCTCTTCTCACTATTGTTGAGATGTCGCTGACGTGACACCAGTTTCTGATATCTCGGAGCCATGAGTGTTGTTTGCGACCTGGACCTCTCCTCCCCTCAACTTTACGCATTAAAATTTCTTTTAGCAACCTATATTTGGGGCCTAAAAGCATGTGACCTAAGTAAGCTACCTTGCATCTTTTTATGATTTCCAGTAACTCTATTTGAGTGGAGGCTCTATTCAATACATCCTGGTTCGTAACGTGGTCTGTCCACGGGATTCTTAAAAGCCGACGTAACGTCCACATTTCGAAGACTTCTATTCTATTCATTGACTTGGTTTTGAAGGACCAAGTTTCAGCGCCGTACATTAGTATTGGCCATATATAGCATTTTACCATTCACAGTCTGAGATTTAGAGGCGTTTCTCGGCGTAAAAGAAAGCTGTTAAACTTTATAAAAGTAGTCCTGGCCATCGCAATGCGTATTTTGATTTCTTCGTCACAGTCCCATTTTGCATTTAGTGTTGAACCTAGATATTTGAATTTATCTACTCGCTCGATCAGTTGGTTGTCTATGAAAAGCTGTTCGTTGGTATGATCTTTTCTGCTTACAATCATTAATTTAGTTTTTATTATATTGATCTTCAATCCATACTCTTTTCCAATTCTATTTATTTTTTTCACCATAAAATTTAGGTCTTCTATGAGTGACACCCGTGGTTCTAAAATTCAGGGGATTTTCTAAAGCCGATTCGGAGGTTCTTGTTTCCACTAGAAATAGTAGAGCAGGTTTGAAGGATTGCTACTAGTAGTAGACAGTATTCGTATTGCTGCTGACCTGCAGATGCTAGTAAAAGACAGTATGATATCCACAATTTTCCCTCAAGGACACATTCTGCCGGACATTCTGAAGTCGAAAACGAGATAGTTCCGAGTCTGCGACGAACGCTCTATAGTTGTTAGAGTAACCCATAAAAATAAGGAGCTCATAGATCCGACCAGTTGACAAACAACTCAAAGAACTTTAGCGCTAGATAACTGTGCTAAAGAGATATATGACAATAGTAGGAAGAATTTATGTATTCAGAATCGATTTATGCTCTAAGGCCCTATGCTGAAAGGCTTAATTCCGTTCTGGATTAATGGGATGGTGTTGTCCGGAAGTCTGTGACCCTAAGGGTAGTTAAGATTAATTAGGTTATCATAAATAGATCAATAATGATTCCAGGCATGTCGGCATGCTTTCCGGGAAGGGTTAATTATCAACATGATGTTTAGCGAGTTTAATGCTTATTTTGGTAAGCGTTTAGTAAACTCGGATAGTTTGGCACAATTACGACCACACTGTTGCTTTTACAGGGAGTATCGCGGTTGTTTATTGGTATAGCACTTTTCGCACACTTTTACTGCAGGTTGTAGCCGTCGGGAAACAAATTCACCGGCAGCTCATTTCACAGCGTCAAAGTTCTCTAAAAGAAGGAATGCTGGAGGTGACTAGTTGGGGGAGTAGATACCTCAACCCAGTGTTGCCAGAATTGAAGGATTTCCCTCAATATGAAGGGTTTTCAACTAAAATTATAACTATTGAAGGATTGAAGGTTTTCATCCAAATTTGAAGGATTCTTGTGCAAAATTGTACATTTAACAGATATTTCAATAATTTTACCAACCAATTTGAATTTTATTAAAATCATTAACTAGTAATCAACAGCAATAATAAAAAATATTTAACGTCATCCTTGCTTGCTTCTTGCTACGCCGCTGTCGTCAGTTACAGGGAGGTTCAAAACCTACTGACACAATCTCGGATCTCGGAGCATTTAAGGTGCTCGCCCACTTAGGCGAAGCGTCGCGAACGGAAGCGGCGCGAAGAAAATTGTGGGTTTGACGCCAGGAAAGTTTACATTAGGTTATATGGCAGCCCGCCCACTCAGGCGACGCAAAGCGAAGAGGCGCGTCATTTGACGCGCGAATTCTCCTCGGACCAACTAGGCGTCGTTTCTCTTGACGCTTCGCTTCGCGTGACTGGGCGGTACCAGGCGGCGCGCCGCGGCGAGAAGATCCAAATATTTCTTGATGCCTCTCGCATATTTTAAGTGTTGAGCAGTATTTGGTAGGAAGTGGTGCTAAATTGCAGTCTCTGGCCGTGATACAAAGACATCAATAACAAAGGTAATTTAATTGCCCAGCATTTTCTTTTGTTTTTTTTTCTTTTCTTCTTCCATAGTGGCAATTAAACTCAATACAAAGAGTTCCTCTTCTGATGAACTGCTCATCGTACCTCACTAGACAACGTACCTCGTTCAACCGCTTAAAAACAAATAAAATTCGCTACCTCAGCGCATAGACCGACAACGACTGGAAGTGGCTCGCGCTCGAAGCAGAGTGAAGTAGTCCGAAGCGACCATACACATTCTCGTACTTTAGGTAACTTCGCGCACAGAAAAAATACTGTTGCGTTTCCAATTAATTGTTAGTATTTGGATGTTTTTCCATCGCTTTAAATATATTTACAGTTGTTTCAAATCCATGTCATTGAAATAATTTCAATCCTTATTTTCGAAATAATCACAGGTACGCCAATAAATTCAAAATAATTTTATATCCGTTTTAACGATATGTATAATCCTTCTAATACCAGTAGTGACATATAATGCAATCAAAACATCCTTTTGTTTTCGAAATTTACCCTATGTTTCATTTAAGCAAAGCATACAATCTATTCAATGTACAAAAATTATCACTGCAACAGCAGTTCGTGATAATTCATCTGATAAAAATTAATTTTGTTTCAACGGCCCTTGTTGATCACTGAACTATAGTCAGTATTCGGCGGGACTGATGTCCCGCTACAACGAACGTAAAAAGAAAGAACAGGGGGATCATCTTAGTGTTATCATCGGCACCAACCCGCCAACATGGACGAGGTTGTTTCGTTGTGTTTCGTCGTGTTGTTTCGGTGTTAGCCGTGTTGTGTCATCTCGTGGTTTTGCGTATTGCATCAGCAATTGTGCGAGTTAAATGTGTCCAGTTATATATTAAATGGAGGACCTACTGAGAAATTGGGGCTTAGAAGAGCTACCACCTACATTTGAATGTATAGGTATTTAGAATAGTCAGACAGTTATATTTCAGGTAAAAATGCAACAACTGGTGTAGGCTTATGTCTAATTCTTATATCATGCTCCTTATAACTTCATACAAAATTACACAATTAAACATCCAAGCGAATCGATCAGCTGTCCTCGCAATAAAATCTGTTGGTCCAAGGAAGAGAAAGTAGTTTGGAATCAACACAGATTCGATTCGACGACAAGCTGCTTCGCACCGCTTCGCCCCAGTGGGCGGACATCGGTTAAATGACGCTTCGCCTTGCGCCGCTTCCGTTCGCGATGCTTCGCCTAAGTGGGCGAGCACGTTTAGAATTAATGAAATCTTCCAATTTATATAAGTAGATGTCTCCACTTATATAAATTTAAATATATAGCTTTGGTTGCTATATATAATTATATATTATTTACATTATAAATATGTTGTTTTCTTCGTTTTATTTATATTTTATCAAAAAATGCCGTTTATGTTATGAGAGTTTAATATTTAATTTTATTTTTTATGATTTATATTATAAATATCTTGTTTCTTATGTTTTTTTATATTTTCATTAAAAAATGTCATTTTTGATATGAGTGTTCTTTTGCATCCGCCACTGTTTTGAAGGTTATGAAGGGTTTTTGCCACTCGGTTGAAGAAAACTCGTCCGAAAAGTCTGGCAACACTGCCTCAACCTGGTAAGGATGCGCTCGCCGAGCCTCTCTACTGTTCTTCGTTCGGACGGCCTTTGGTGTTATTATCTAGGAGAGCTCACCAGAACATATTCCGTCGTAGAACTTCCGAAATAGGGACAGGTCACAGCCACATTTCTTCGATATTCCAGGCTGTGGTGATCCTGTGCGAGGTTAGGCGTAGCGATTAGTCTAATTGCTTTCTTGTTGATAGCGCCAAGAAGCTTTAGGAGTGCTTCGGAGCGCTTTCCCACACATGGGAGCAATATTCCAACGATGGTCGGATCTGTGCCACGTAGAGCAGCTGCTGCTGCAGTAGTTGCTCTGATATATACAGCTTGCTACAGCGGAACAAAACTTCAAGCTTCTGGGATGCCGTTTTAGCAATACTGACGACGTGGTCATGCCAGGATATGTTATTGTTGATGTTGATCCCCAAGAGCTCGACGGAAGATGGTTCGACTATTGGGTGAATGTATGTCACTCATGTATGTCTCTCTATTTGTCTAAATGCCTCCTGGTATTCTTCCACCCACGAAATCTCAGCAACACTACCATTGATTTGGATGAAATTTGGAATGAGAATTTTGAAAATTGGTGCATTGGCGATGAAGTAATTAGCCAAAAAAGCCTAAATTCTCATAACCGCTCCAAACATCGTTTTTTGACGCTTCAGAGTTTCTTTAATGTTCTTTTTTGCAGGGAGGTGAAGAAGTATGTGTGGTGCGAGATAGGGAAAGCCAAATGTTATTGTGTTCATCAAGGATTTTTCATTATTTAATAAAATATTGCCTAGCTGATATCCTGCGATTTACAGAGCTATCCTACCCTATCACCAAAGTCAGACAAAAAGATCTTTATTCAGGAAATCAACGATGCGATGACATTGAAAGTGTCAAATTACAAAACTCAAATAATAATGAACAGCAGTACAACCACGAATTAAAAGGAAAAACGCCAAGACACATCAAAAGATTTGTCAAGGGGGACAACTTTTTAACCAAAAACTATTGCCCCCTTGTACCCTCTGCTCCCCAGGGTGATCACTTCAAGAATTTTAAATGACAAGGGGTATCGAGAGATAGCTTGTTTCAATGGTAATCCTTTTTTGACGTCTTAGTTTTTAAAATCGGTCGATCTAATTTCGAGAAAATCAGAAAACCCAAGAAAACATGAAAATGTCACTTTTTATTACGATAAGTGATGAAAATGTTGCCCGCTATTGGCTAATAAAGAATGATACAGGCAATGTTCAAATTCCTGACGGAAATTTGCAAAAACATATGAGATATCATGGCAGCTTCCTATGATAGATCAACGAAAGTCATCAAAACTTTCAGGTTGGTGACTAAACATAATACGTTTTAAGTGGCCCCATAGAAAAAAAGCCTAATGGCGTCAAAACACTTTGTTTCCTGAAAGGCCTGCCCACACATAAGTCTTTTGGAGGTGCTGCATTTATGCTTATTAACAGATCCAATTAGATAAAATGCATGAGACAGATAATATTTACATGACATGACATGACATTTGTTCACAAAACTCATCTCGCCGATCGGAATCATCTCCGGTTAAAACTTGTACTATTTTCATTGTGAATATAGGAAACTTATGGAGTTTAGTACCTTTCTGTATAGAGTCTAACGAAATATTAGTCGCATCCACAATTTTCCGTAATGAAGTACTAGGATGTATGCCAAAATGCCCAAAACTCCAACTTGTGCGGCTTCATCCAAAACTATCCATTTCTTATTTACAACACATCTAGTTTGAGTAAGTTTCGTAACAAGGTCCAAACCATAGCGAAGAGTTCTCTTCCCCGAATGACTGGTGTTAAACGTGACGGCAGCTTGCCGAACACATTTATTTTGGGTACGAATAAATATCATAATCATTTCCACTGTTTCTGCAACCGTCCGTCAGGAATTTGAAGATCACCTATATCATTGTTTGGAAAATAACGAACAACATTTTGAACACTTATTGCAAATAAAAGGTAGGAAAGAATTTACTTCAGTAAATTCAAACGGCGCTCTCACTGTGGAACCGGAAGCAATATTGACAAAACCGAATTTTTCCCCGACTAGTTTTTTCATGATGATTCCGAATCCGTATTTCGTTTTTCTCTGGCACCTGTAGTTTTAGCTACCTTTTGTATACGGACAGAGGGAGTGACAGGCAGGGGCTCTGCATAAGCCCCTCTTTACCCGTAACCGGTGACGTCCCATTATTGTTACATTCATGGCGACGTGGAGTCTTGAAAACTCCACCCACATCACTGCATATATTATCAAATCTATACACTATTATCAGGAATTGAGTATATTTCTTTCAATTTCTAAGCTATTTTGTTGAACCTGACGCAAAAATACTTACATACGCTTCGCTGCCAAGCATCACTATAAAGGAAACTAGTAAAAGGACAGTTTAAATAATAAAAATATATCAAAAACCTCTAATACCCATGGAAATTACACTCTCTACATATCTTCTGAGAACAGGATAAACAAATAGACTTTCTGCAACATGCACATAGATAAGCTATCTTTCTATGTAACTTTGAGGGGCATAGATAACAATATTTCCTAAGTTTGAGCCGGTTTTGTTGATCAGAAAGTGAGGAACCTAAGTGCAAAATGGTTTATTGAGCTTGGTTCCTCATCACGGAAGACTGGAGTTACTTCTTGAGCCATTCCAAGCTGGTATCGGTATCGAAAATAATTATATAATTATTGAGGGGTGTAATCAGTTGCACAAAATGCTCTGTACGAATCAAACGCGTTTATTTGGCTAAAAAATATCGAGTTGGTACCGGTAGCCATATTTTCATTTTCGCATCTCTACCCAAACTTCACATCCGTAAAATCATCCCAAGGTCAAATTTTGTGGGAACCATTTTTATATGGGAAATCCTCGGAGATATTATACTGGTTGTTTACTATGCTATGTTTATAGCGTATGCGAATCTTGGCCTGTTTAAAATATTCTCTAACCTAACCTCTTTATAGCAGACGAGACACTGGTATTTAGTATTTAGCTTCTGGGCTGCTTGGCTATATGCACAGAAAAAAATACTTTTGCGTTTCCAGTTAATTGTTACTATTTGGATGTTTTTTCATCGTTTTAAATACATTTACAGTTGTTTCAAATGCATGTCATTGGAAGAATTCGATCCTTATATTCGAAATAATCACAGGTACGAAAATAAATTCAAAATAATTTTATATTCGTTCCAACGATACGTATAATCCTTCTTATACCAGTATTGACATATAGTGCAATCAAAGCATCCTTTTGTTTTCGAAATTTACCCTATGCTTCATTTAAGCAAAGCATACAAACTATTCAATGTACAAAAATTATTAAAGCAACAGCAGTTCGTGATAATCCATCTGATAAAAATTAATTTTGTTTCAAAAGGTAACCATTACGCGAACAATAACCCATGCTTATAAAAAATTGTCTATGCTAAGAAATTGGTAAGTAGTATTCGTAACAACAACATCATATATCGAATTCAATGGCCCTTGTTGTTCACTGTATTCGGCAGGCCTGATGTCCCGATTCAATGAACGTAAAAGGAAAGAACAGGGGGATCATCTTAGTGTTATTATCGGCGTCGACCCGCCAAGATGGACGAGGTTGTTTCGTTGTCTTTCGTTGTGTTGTTTCGGTGTTAGCCGTTTTGTGTCATCTCGTTTTTTTGCTTTTTGCATCAGCAATTGTGTGATTTAAATGTGTCCAGTTATACAGGGTGTCCCAGAAGTCAACGTCAAGCCGCGACGGGGTGACAGGATTGGTTGTAACTATCATGAGAAAAATCAGAAAAAAAATCTATTCCATGCAGTTTGAAAATTATGGGTATTTAAAGAAAACCTAGAAATTTGGTCAAATTATAACAATTTTTCGGTTATTGTGATTAACTTTTATTATTTCTGTTCATGTAAACTTTGGAACCGTAACCGTAAATAGCATTTCTAAAAGCACAGTCAAAAATAATGACACAATTCCCCCAAGTTTTCTAAAATGAAGACTATTTATTAAACTATGAATTTAAAATTTTCAAAGTTTGCCGACCTTGAAAGGCCCTCCTTCAAAAAAAATTTACTAAAGTGCCATGGCAAGTGCCATTAAAAGTTGGCGCATTTAACCAGGATTGTAAAATGGTACAATACTTGTTAGTTTCATACTGAAGAAAAACGAGTAAAAAAAGGAAAACCTCAAGTAACCAAATTTTTGCTAACCCATTTCACTCAGGTCAGATGTTCTTTATTCGCACAGGCTTCCGGTAGGTTCTTAATTTTACGGCAAAATGATGAGAGGGGTGGATAGTGGACTTGTTTGCCATGAGTGAGCAAGACAGATAGTGACGCCACTTATAGCAAAGTCAACAAAAATAAGTAAAATTAATAAAATAATGAAAAATCTTGACCTAGCTTAGTTTAAGTTTATTGGATAAGTCTGATAAGAAAATGACATTTTTTATTACAATAGAAGTTCAAGTTGTATACCATCAGCCTCAATACACGTCCTGCATTTTCTTAAGAAAGATGTACTTATTAGCCAGGCACATTTAATGCGAGGAGACGGATCCCAGTATCACTTTAAAGTAAGCCTGTGAATCGGAATTTTAAACGGCAGAATTGTTGGGCCTTTTGTGCTGCCCGAGAATAGGAGTGCCTCGAATTACCTACATTTTTTACGATAAAATTTACCAACTTTGTTAGAGGACGTACCACTAAGCGGCCTACAGACGTTGATGTAAGCTGCGATTCCTCAATCGACTTAAGGTTTCATGAAACTTGCATCAGTTGCATAAGTTCCTACTCAAATCTAAACCTGTTGCGATGCCTGAATCGACTTGATATTTCATGCACGTTTCACGCAACACAAGAATGGTAGGGTGTGCTTATATCTTTGTATCGACGCAATACTATACACGTTGAAACCTGCATCACTGCATCAGCGTCACCGGCTCGGCGACATGGCTCACCGTCCATAATAGGATTCCAGAATCGTTGCACACCGCAAGTGATACTAAATTTGTGGTTCAGTACCACACACGCTGCTACTTGCGTTATGAAACGAGGAAGTCGATACCTAAATCGCAGCATACATCAACGCCTGTAGACCGCTTAACAGATCGTCGCCACATGAGGTATCAACAAGATGGCTGCCCAGCGAATTATGCTTATGAATATTCGGGAGGTGGAGGTGGACGTTCAGGCATTATCTCGTGGCCAGCCCGTTCCCCAGATTTAAATCCCCTGGAATTTTGTTATCGGGATGTTCTCAAAGAAAAAGTTTAATCAAAGACCATTGAGAGCGTAGCCGAGCTGCGTAAACGAATTTCTCAAGCTGCTGAGGACAACAACTCTCGAGGACATGCCTGGCTAATAAGTAGATCTTTTTTTAAGAAGATGTAGGGGGTGTATTGAGGCTGATGGTAAACAATTTGAACATTTATTGCCTGACCTTTATTCCAATAAACCTAAACTAGGTCAAAATTTTTCATTATTTTATTAATTTTACTTATTTTTGTTGACTTTACTAAAAGTGGCGTCACTATCTGTTTCGCTCTCTCATAGCAATATTCATTATCCATTTCTCTCATCATTTTGCCGTAAGATTAAGAACCTACCAGAAGCCTGTGCGAATAAAGGACATCTGACCTGAGTGAAATGGGTTAGCAAAAATCAGGTTACTTGAGGTTTTCCTTTTTTTACTCGATTCTTTTAGTATGAAACTAACAAGTATTGTACCAATTTACAATCCTGGTTAAATGCGCCAACTTTTAATGGCACTTGCCAAGGCACTTTAGTACATTTTTTTTAAGGGAGGGCCTTTCAAAGTCAGCAAACTTTGAAAATTTTAAATTCATAGTTTAATAAATAGTGTTCATTCTAGAAAACTTGGGGCAATTGTGTCATTATTTTTGACTGTGCTTCTAGAAATGTTATTTAGGGTTACGGTTCCAAGGCTTAAATGAACAAAAATAATAAAAGTTAACCACAATAACAGAAAAATTGTTATAATTTGGCCAAATTTCTAGGTTTTCTTTAAATGCTCATAATTTTCAAACTACATGGGATAGATTTTCTTTCTGATTTTTCTCATGATAGTTACAACCAATCCTGTCACCCCGTCGCGGCTTGACGTTGACTTCTGGGACACCCTGTATATTAAATGAATGACCTACTGAGAAATTGGGGCTTAGAAGAGCTAGCACCCACATTTGAGTGTAGGTATTAGAAGTTATTAGTCAGACAGTTTTATTTCAGGTCAAAATGCAACAACTGGTGCAGGCTTATGTCTAATTCTTATATCATGCTCCTTATAACTTCATACAAAATCACACCATTAAACATCCAAACGAATCGATCAGCTGTACTCTCAATAAAATGTGTTGTTCCAAGGAAAAGAAAGTAGCTTAGAATCAATTACCAAACACAGATTCGATTCGACGACAGGCTGCGATTGAATCATTAATTGGAATCCAATGACAGTAGTTGAGTCGACAATACGATATAATTCGCTACCAACTGTACACTTCCCATTGGATAAAACATCGCTGTATTTGAGGAATGCCTAGTAACGTCCCATTGAATCCAAGCGGAAGTCTTTGACAAAACGACAGATTTTTCTGTGTGTGAAAAGTGCTTATTTTCATTTATACCCAGATTTGCCACACTATTAATGATATGCTTTTGTTCCTAGTACAACGGTTATTAATTTGTGTGAAAAGTACAAAGTTGATTAATGGTGACAGAGTATAAACCTCGTTGGCAACAGTGTAATGATAACATTATTAGGCACGTAACATAATCTTTGTTGAGAGATCAGTTACGTACTAAATAATGAGTGAATTTTCCACGTATAACAACGCACCTGCTGCATTGTTTGAGTTTAGTACAGTTCAGCGAACTGGAGGTCGTCTTTATGTATTTTAAGCTGTGGATCGAATACATGCTAGTTCAGATTCTACCACTGTGATCATGAAGACCTATTGTACCTAAATTTAAGTATAGTCTATACTGGATCTGGCCAATGCTACATACATTTGTATACACAGGGTGGTCCAATAAGCGCGTGATGCTCTCTAGCGGCTTTACCGTTTAAACTAGAACAAAATCTTTGAGATAAAAAACGTTTCTTTCAAATGGTCTACTTGCAAAAAAATATTTCAAAGATGGTGGATATCCGGATATACCGGAAGTAGGCATCAACTTCCTTATTTTAAATAGACCACCCCATATATTATTACGTTTTTGAATTCAGCATTGAATAGTTTATCTCTATGAAGCCTGTTTTCCAAGTTTTTCAGCAATCTTTAGAAAATTTGCCGTTTGTAGTACTTAACAAGAAATGTTAGTATCTCGGAAACTAAGCATAACAGAAATATGCGGTTTCCAGTTTTAAAATAATCAAGAATCATATTTGTGTTCTGGTGAGATCGTTGTTTCAAAGGCGCATTAAATTAATAGACCAGCAATTTTCAAGTTTGGAAAGTTTAAAACGTTAAAAACTTCTTTTTTTCAGATGGTATGATAAGTTTCATATCAGTGGATGCGAAATTAAATTCTCTTTCACATTTATTTAAGCATATGTGGTTCTAAGTTTGATGGTTTTTCAAGATATTCACGATTTTGTAATTATTCCGTAATTGCGCATAGGAATTGAAGAAATCGTAGGTGGCGTTGATCGCAGAAGAATTGGCTGGAAATTTTTCATCCAAAGTGTTACGGCCTTTAATACAAAAATGTGCAGGTGTCTAACTGTAACCACAGTATTCTTGAAAACCCCAGTGGTAAATTTTCCAGCAGGTTTTCCAAATTTTCATCTAGAAAACTTTTAAAAACATTAGTATATTATGCGGTTGGTAATAATACCACCCCAAATGTTTAGACTCCGTGCTGGTTGTCAACAAAGTTCTGAAAATTTGGATTAACGTGGGCGTAAAAATGTAAATTATGCCAGTTTACAAGGCCGTTATTATGAAATGTAGCTTCATCCGTAAACAACACACTGGTAAAAAGTAGTGCATCTTCCTGGACTCGAGAAAAACCCTAATTACGTTGATTCATTCCATTTTCAAAGTCTTGTCTTTGAAGTGCTTGATTTAGCTGCACCTGCGCGTGATAAGGATGCTATTTGCTCTTCGTCAAGATCATTTTCACAAATGTTTGACCAATGCTGAAATCGCGACTAATTTCTGCTGTATTGATATGCGGATCTTCAGCTAGAATTGCGAGAACGTCAAACTTGCTATTTTCGTTAACTACATGACGTGTCCTTCATCCTTCTCTCATATTTTGCGCTGACGGAAATTTGTTGACAACCAGCATGGAGTCTAAACATTTGGGGTAGTACTATTGGAAACCACATAATAAACTTATGTTTTTCAAAATTTTCTAAACAAAAATTTGGAAAACCTGCTGGACAATTTGCCTTCTCAGTCATAGTACAGTATCCCACTGCTCGCTTTTTTTTATGGGTCCAAAAACTGGAATATATATTACAATGGAATATATATTACAATATTTCAATATATAATACAATTTATGTGAGCTCAACATAATTTGTCACTTTAAGCTATAATAACAAAATAACAAATGTAAATGATCTTATTGAAAACAGTGGATTTTAGACTAAAGTAACATTATTATAAACAATTTACTCATACATAATTATATATTCTGATGTTCCCGTTAAAACCAAGTAAGGTTGTGCACGGGCAGCTACAATAATAAATGAAGACATTTGCTTGAGTAGAGCTATAGATTGGGTACATTGTATAAAACATATGGTAATGAGGATATTGATTAAAGACAAATTTTAAGTATGGAGGGCAAAGTGGATAGGCATTTTATACATACATAATATAGTCCTGTATTCATATATATTCATCTACAGGCAAAATAGCTAATTACCAATTTCTATGAGTTTTCGGGCTTCTGCTCTACTGATTTGGGAAATATACTTTCTAAATATCGTCTTGATCAGGCTAAATGAGTTTATATGATTTATATAAAGGCGGTAAGCATGGGGTAAACTATTATGAATTTTTTTCGACATGTAGGTGTGACAACGTAGGCTTATATTTTTCTGCACAGTTTGTATCTGTAGGCTCTGGCATACCTTGTGCCTGGTACTATATGCATGGCTGACATTATCAAACCGGGATTTATTTTTATATATAAATAATATGATCTGATGCATGTATAATTGCCTTAGGTCGAGTACGCCAGTTTCATAAAATAATTGATTGGAAGGATAGGTGATTTTCTTGTTCGTCATGACTTTTAATATTCTTTTCTGCAGTACATCGAGAGGTCGCATATGGCAATATGCGGCACTCCCCCAGCTTAATATAGCATAGCGTAGTCGCGACTCAACTAATGAATAGTACAATATTTTGAGGTTTGGATAATCAATGAATTTTCTTAAAAATTTAAAGCGATATAAAAGCATCCTCAGTGTATTGGTAACATTATGTATATGAAAATCCCATTTCAAGTGGCTATCGATGGTGACGCCCAGATACTTGTATTTATTCACAGATTTTAAAACTATGTGTTGCGATATGCCATTTATCGAAAGTTGATTATAATGCGGTAGACAACGGACAGTATTTGAAAAAGGTATAAAAAATGTTTTTTCATAATTTACAGTCAAGAGTTTATGGGCAAAATAATCAAAAACAATTGACATGTCTTGTTCTACTTTAACTTTTAATTTTTCCCAAGTGCTATCTTCGTACAGCACCGCTGTATCGTCTGCAAAACTGATCACTTGACCGCATGTGGAAGAGGTAAGGATGTTATTGATATAAATTGTGAATAATATTGGTCCTAGAACGGTACCCTGTGGTAAACCGTAGTTGAAAGTTCTTTCATTACTAATTGCTTCCCCAATTTTTACTACTTGTTTTCGATTTGACAAATAACTTTCAAACAACTCTTTAGGTCCGCCTCGTATTCCTGCATCCTCCAAGGCCTCCAACATCTGCCGATGATTTACAGTGTCAAAGGCCTTGGCAAGATCCAGGAACACGCATAGTACTGGCTTACTTCGTTCTAAGCTTTTTCGAATTTCCTCTGTTAGTTTTGCAATTGCGTCATTAGTCGACAGCCTCTCTCTGAAACCGAACTGCTTCTCTGATATAAAATTGGATTTATCCAAAAATTTAACTAACCTGTATTTCAATGTTTTTTCGAATATTTTAACTAAAACAGACATGATCGATATAGGCCTATAATTATTAATATTTCTTACATCTGCCTTCTTGTGAACTGGTGTTACTACAGCGATTTTAAATTTATCAGGGACTTCATTTGACAAATATATCCTATTTATTAGATGGCACAGTGGCAACGAAATAATGTCAGCAGTGTTCTTGAATATTTCTGTTTTTAAGTTGTCAAGTCCTGGCGATTTTTTATTTTTAAGTGTGTTAATAATCGTCACGATTTCTCTCACATCTACTGGCTCTAAAAAAATGGTATTTTGATTTATTTTTCTCTGCGGTATGTGATTTTGAGGTTTTGTAATGTTCTTAGCATATGATTCCCCAATGTTCACAAAAAAATCATTAAACGCATTTGCAATACTCACAGGTGAATCACACACAGTATTATCAGTAGTAACTATCTCTTTAAACAGTGGTTTATTTTTTTCCTTACAAATATTATTTATTACATTCCATAGATTCTTTGGAGTATTTTTGTTTATTTGTATTTGTTCTTTATAGTAACTGAATTTAGCATTCCGTATAAGTTTATCTAAATTTTTTTTATAGTCGAGATATTTCGTTCTAAATTGTTCGTTTTCTGGCTGTAACCGATATTCAGAGCACAATCGATTCTTTTCATTAACAGAATTGACAATACCTGATGTGATCCAGGGCTTACGCTTTATCTGATTTTTTTTAAGTTTTTTCGAGGTTGAATTTTTGTCAGTTAAAGTTTGTAATATGTGGATAAGTTGGCTTACCAAAATGTTAACATCATTTTCACTATAGTAAGAAGCCCAATCATAATTTTTCATGTCCTGCTTTAAACCCATATAGTTGATATATTGTATTTCCCTTTGTAAATTGTTCTTATGAGACGCTACTGTGTTTGTCGGTATACCTAAAATTGTGGCTTTATGGTCAGTGATATGATTTTCTAGAATCATAGAAAGACATTTTTGCTCTAAGTTGGATACATTACTTTTTAGAAAAATATGGTCAATGCAACTACCTGTATTATTGTATACCCTAGTGTTTTTATTTATCATGGATATGAAATTATGTTCGCCCAATATATTTAAATAATTGAATGTTATGTCGTTTGGCTCATTTATTCTTAAGTTCATATCTCCTACTAAAATATGGGAAAAAACATTTAAGGTTTTTGTCTGCTGCAGGTATTGCTCAAGATTGTCAATGAATGTAGCCTCACTGGCCGAAGGTGATCTGTATAGTGACGTAATAATGATTTTTTTTGAATTATCCAAAGTAATTTGAATCTGAATACCCTTACAGTACCCAATATGTATTATTTCGTATGCGTAGTTGTAATCATTTTTCAAATATACCACCACCCCATCATTTTTGTTCTGATCACCATTGTTATAAATCATATTGTAGCCGGATAAAGAAAAGAGACTGGTATCGGGTATGATAAATGTTTCAGTAAATACTATGCAGTCATACTTACAATTCATTTGCCCAAACAATATTTCAGCCTCATCAATGTTTTTGTTTAAACTGCAAATATTTTGATGATATAATTTAAAAAATTTGCCTTCCTCTTTACCACTCCAACACTTGTTATGTTGCTGTATATCATACAGCTCTAGTGTATCCACTGGCGTATGGTTTACATCACGTATATATTCCTCCATAACTACTTCCTTACAAAATAAAGAGTAATGCTTCAGTCTAAAATAGATAGACAGGTGAATAAATGTAATTTATGCTTAAAGAAAAAAAAGTTCAAATAGAAGATGATGACCTAAAAAACCTCATCCCGATATATTTGTTTATTACACATCCAAAATAAGTTATATGCTTAGTGACAAACATCATCAAAATAATAATAATAATAATAAACACAGATGTATTATTGGTTATTAGATGCAGTATTCATAAGTAGAAAGTAGAAAACAGAAAAAAATTTCTTTTATATATTTTTTTTTTTTGGTCTACGACGAAAATTGTAACCATGAGACATGAGAAAAAAAAATTAATAAAATTAAATTGCCACAGAGTATAGTAGCAAGGAGACATTATTCAAACAAAACAAATGTATTTTCAGGAAAGTTGTTACATTTTTGGGTCACAAATATTAACTCTAGCGACACAAAACAAAACGCACCCACTGGGTGTCATTACATATATATACACATATATATGAATACACATATATACACATATATATCATGATTAGTAGTTAAACAAAGAGTTCTTTTAAAAGGACATCATTTTTGCAAGAGTTTATCAATATCACTTTCAGATCGAATTGAATGTACTTTACCGTTAATGTTCGCATATATTTTTCCACTATTCGTCCAGACATTTCTAAGAGGCACCTTTTCCATCACAAGAGACATAATTTTCACTCGCGCTGGTGTAAGGTCTTCAGCCACTACAACTCCTGTACCTTTCAATAACTTTTTTTTCTCGTAAATAACATTCCTCACTGCGCCATCCCTTAACTTGAGATATATACCTCTTGGTTTCTTGTTTCCCTTCACCTTCCCAACTCTGTAGCATATTTCGATGTCATTGTCTTTCATCTCAATCAACATTTTAGTATTTAAAAAATTTCGGACTTTTTCTCGGGTATTCTCCTTTTCGTCTTCACCAAAGTTGAATAATCTTAGATTATTTTTTCGAAATTGCTGATCCATATCGTCACAGATTTTTTTTGTTTGATGGTGTTCTCCACGCATTTGATTAAATTCGCTCTGCAATTCATTTATTTGAGTTTCAGTATTTCTTTTGTTATCAGCAACACTTTTTTCTAACAGCGACAAGTTGTTTTCTATCTCTCCCAACTTTTTGCTCACCGTTTTTGTCGTGGCTTCAGCTACCTGATCGGCGATTCTTGCGAGAAAATTTGGATCCTTTAGACTATTTGTCAGAATGTTGTTTATTAATATTTTAATTTCCTCGCAGGTTTCGCGAGTTAGCACCATTTTTCCAGCACCAATAGATTCCGCCACCTTGATAATACAATCCTGCCACTTTTTCAAAATATTATAACTTGTTTTAACCACACTTTTTGCTTGAAAACCGGGAGCTGTTTTAATAGCGTCTACTCATAGCAAGCCATGTTTTTGATGAAGATCAATTTTAAATGAACCTTGAGAAAGTATAGAATGGGTTAACGATGCCTTTTAAAAATTAGCCGCAATTTTCTGTGATTAATTTTAGTGTAATGAATTCGCTAAAATAACTTGCAACTATATGTTCTTAGTTAATTTTACGTAATTTGAAGGAAAGTGATGTAAAAAAGTGAAAAAAAAAATGGTTTCCAGCTCTCAGTCAGCCGAAGCGTTAGGGTTTCCAGGTGTGAACAGGTATACTACCTATTAATGTTAACTATCTTCACTCACGTGTTTTTTTTCTAATTTTAATACAAAATTAAAGTACTCTCCATACTAATTACAAAAATTCATGGGTAGCAGTTGGAAAATGACTGCACATAGAGTTGCATGTAAATACCATCCTTCTGAGCCGAACAGAAAATAATTCTAGCGAAACTTAAATACCCTATAACAAAAATGTAGCTCTGTATATTGGATATAGTTATATTAATGCGAATGTAGCCCTCAAGGCTATATAGCAGCCCATTATTTGGAAACTTAGTTGAGAACTTCCGCTGGAAGATGCTTGTAACGAAATATTATTTCAGGTGTTGGTTCGTCTGCTATCGAAAATGTAAAATGTAAAAAATGATAAATGGTAAGTTGATTGACTCAATACTTCCCACACATTGAGGTGATACCAGTTTATTATTTTCTGATAATATGTTTATTATTTTCCGATGGCATGAAGCTATAGTCTAAGATCCCCTTCCAACCTAATCATCGCTTGTCTAGAAAAAAAAAACATCAACACAAAAACTCTCGTAAATAGTTTCTTGCATCTCTCTCAGTAGAAACTAGGACGACACAGCTTTTATTCTGCACGCTTCAGCTGGATGAAACCAGGGAAACCCCCAAATCTCCTAAAACAAAGGTTTACCTATTTTTATATTTTTAGTTTCTTATTATTGCTGCGCCGCCGCTGACACGATTTCGAAAAACCATAGGAATTTTTCATCCTCGCCACGGTAGTAATACTATGTCGAAATTTCATTAAAATCGATTCCAGGTTACACAATACATGACGATCTAAAGCAATACTCGTATGCATACATCAGAAAATGAGTCCCTTGATTTCTGTAATAGGCAAGGCAATGTTCGGATGGACCTAAGAAAGGGTATTATGCCGCTATGTTTTTCTTTCATAGGTCAGTGGATAGCCTATTATGAATAGAACAAATTTTGAGCTTTACAACCACCTCTACAACCACCCCAATTTCACCCCCACCCAAAAAAAGTAAAAAATGATCAGGAACCCCCAAAAATTTCTAAAAACTAAGTTTGAGGAATATTTAATTTTCTGTTTTTTGCCAATTACTGCGCCCCCTGCATCGGGTTTCAAAATTATAGCAGCATTACCTACTAGGACCTCACAGCATATCGTTACTCAAATTTAATCACAGTCCATGCAGAGGTTGCTGAGATCACGAGGCTATAAAAACGCAAACAGACCGACAGACAGACAGACAGACAGACAGACCAACAGACAGGCCGACAGACAGACCAACGGAAATAAGTGACGTGGATTTTCATTATGTAGGTATCATAAAACGCCCAAAAAGTATTTATCTCAAAATCGAAAATTTTCGCGATCACAATACGGTATATACCGTACCGCTATATATTTGATTTCGCTTGTTCCCTGTCTACCTCATAGACGTTAAATGAGACCCTTTTGGTAGTAGTACGGTTTTTGTTTTGGGGTACAATACCCTCGTTGGTTCTTTTGGAATCTTCGTGGAATCATTTTCACCGAGGTAGCAGCCAACTTTGTCAAATCATCCCCTACATTCACGCTAATTTGGAAGTCTCCTTTTCTTTGAGAGAAACCCTTTCAGCCACTCTCTGGTATCCATTTGATATGGATTTACTTCATTTACTGCTTAGATCGGAAGAGGTATGAGCTCCACGCGAAACTTTACTGAACCTGAACTGAAGTGTATACCTAGGAGGTAGATGACGTGTACCACACATTTTTCGAATGTAAGAGATGGAACGTTGATCGAAATGGATGCCAAGAGTATCTTGGGACTATGATAAGCCCGGAAAACATTTTAGAGCTGATGCTTATTTCAAACGACAATTGGAATGCCGTGGCGACATTTGCAAGAAGGATCCTTGAAAGCAAGAACAGAGAAAGATGTCGCATGAGGGACACGCAAACGGATAACGAAGACGACTAGAAGCAGACCAGTGGAGACAGCACATCTTTCTGACGTAATGCGAAAGCGGTTCCAGGGTTCTGTGGATGGAGAGAGGGGGACGGGTTTAGTCCGTAGGCACCCCAATGGTGAATCGGGCACACGCTGTGGCATTTGAAGTCTTTAGAACCAGCCCAGAGTGTCTTTCGAAGATTCCTAATCCCCTCTATAATAAAAAAAAACCTAGGTGTTGTATGTTTTAGGGATACTTTCCATCGACTCACGATTTGGAATGCCATAAATTGCTTTTTGAAGGGTCACTTGTCACTTCGTTAAAGTAACTTATTAATAAATTCTGCAACCGATACGTCTAATCTCTGTAACAGAACATACAGTTATTGGCATATATTTTTCATAATTATTGGCTTGGTGCCAGTTACTGCATAATTATGTCCTGAAGATTTTTCTAGTTGTTTAATAAATTATTACTTTTATTTAACCAAAATACTTCAAGAAGAGACATTTTCCAACTCATTCGATAAACAGAGTTGTTGGTTCCTCAGTGCCAACCGCCAAAAGAGGATATTTTATACAGGGTGTCCCACGACGATTAAGACAAGCAATATGTCGGAAGTGGGCAGTAGTAGCGAATTATAATTTTAGGGGTGTAAATTAGAGCAAACATAGTATCTTATTATTTTGTCACCCAATAAGGTTTGGTCACGTGACGTCCGATTCAAAATTTTTAATGGGACACCCTGTACATTTGTGACTTTTTGTGTTCCCCCCAATAAAACAATTCCAACAAACTAGCACACTTGGGGTCTAAAGTGATTACAGGTACTTGAAGGACAGTACCACTACCATTATGGGACACCCTGTATATTGCAGTTGTTGGCATCACTAGTTTCCCGCGTATATTAGCGATTTCCATTAATATTTTTTACTTTACTGGCAGTTTTTTTGAGTACCAAGTATAATTATAATCACTTCTCAACTGGATTTTAATCAGAAGTTATGGAATGACCTGTGATATCGTAACCTTAACAAATACTTTATTCTTACCGTCATATTTTAGGATGCACTGACATGCCTCACTTCGTGCTTCACTATTGTATCGCTTATAACTGACAAGGTGACTACGGCCCAGGTTGGGGCGTTGGGGGTAATACTGTCAGATTCTAGAAAATTATTTGTTTTGCCTCTTAGTTTGCTTCTTTTTCCTAAAGTTCCTATCGTTCCGGATGTTGGCTATTATACATGCTGTTTACTGCAACTCGGAATAATTCAGTTATACTCGTACGAAACTAGGTTCTAAGATTTATCAACCATGAAATCAGTCTCCTGCCATTCCACTCCTCGTTTACCTATTACTTTTCCTTGATAGATTTCAGTAAATAAAATCAATTTTTCTATTCTCAGTAGATGATTGGAGCTTTTGAGCCTTCACAATATGAGTTACTTCCTTCCCTTTTCGCGTTCTTCTGAGAACTTCGATATTTGCTGTGTGATCTGTCCATGGTATTTTTAGTATTCGGCGATACAACCACAACTCAAAGGCTTCTAATTTCTTCATGGTAGTTCCGTGCCACCGTAAAAGAGAACCGAGAATACATGTCAGCGAAGGAGTCTTATTTTAGTGTGCAACGTTATGTGATAGGTTGTGAATAGATTTCTCATTTTGTTGAATATGGTCCTGGTCTATTTAATTCTGCTTCGTATTTCCTGTTAGTGATCCCACTGGTGATTTGATAGAGTTCCAAGATAAGTAATACTTGTCACTCTTTTTACTGGTTTCTGGTTGATTACCAATTGATAGTTTACTTAATATCATTATATTTATGACAAGTGTATGAACTACTATCAGAGTACCAACAGCTGTACATCTTACCCTAGATACGATGCAGTAAATCCGCTGTCCCTACTAATTTTCGGACTACGTTTGTATACATTTGTATCGGATCAAAGATATTTGGTGCACAGAGAGTGGGAAACATGCGTAGTTATTTCCATCTTACGAGTTTGTGTTTATAAAGTTGCTTAATCGTTCCATTTAAAAACAAGTATCGATGGCAGTATCTAAGAAGATAGTTTTATAAATGTATATGAGTCACAACAGGATCAAGATATCTCAAAAGTGATACTGCGCCGGTACTCTGTAACACAAAAGACAGAAACGTGTTTCTATCACCGAGACGACCATGACGATGGGGTAGTTTCGGGTGCCTACCCCAAAGTGTCTACTACGCTGACATATTTACGAACCCACCCGATCCTATAGTACATAGTGAATAGAAACGCGTTTCTAAGTTACAGAGTACCGGCGCAGATCTCGAGGAACTATAGGATATATCAATAATGATTATAAGTGGGCTGTGCTAAATATCAATTATTGATTTCAAGAGTTGAAATTTCAGAGTTTGTAGCTGAAATGTAAAGTTTATACTTTCGTTCACTGAGTATGATGTACATTTGAATACATCGTATGAATGTACCTATAATTGGAATCATAAGAATATAATCCAATTTAGTTTGCGACCAAAGTAAAAGCTCCAACGGTCTAAAGTCTTAGTACGTAGCTTTAATACTTCAAGGTGCAATTAACAGTTAAATTCATTTCAACAACACAGATACTTGCCGATAGATGATTTCCCAATTAAATTTAATGACCTTTGTTGTATTTTGCTTTAAGAGTCAATTCAATGCACACTTTTTGGGATGTGAAAGTTGGTATGGATATTAACTACAAAACAAATTAGGTTAAGATGGATCCTGGTGCCAGTGATAACTCGCGTGACGTGTAAAAGAAGATGGGGTCGCCTATTCGTATGGAGATTGGTCACAACTGCAACAAAAATAACGGAACGTCCATACTATTTTCAATTTACTATCGAATTGTTCGGATGCATATCAATAAAAAGCGTGCAAGGTTTGTAATTCCAGATATTACTTAAGATAATATGTAGCAGGAATTCTTCCTAGTACTGTGTTATCTGCCAAAACCTTTTCATCATGCCTAACGAATTACCAGATACGACATCCCTAATTCACAGTATTAAAATATTGTAATGGTCTCCATGAAGTATTATTAATAGCACTTTATAAGGTTGTGAAGGCAGGATAGAGATTTAGGTCTTTGTTTGTATGAAGTGCTTGTTATTAAAAATAACGCTTTAAATGACTGCGTAACAGCTATTCCGTTAGTGAACTCAACAACCAACAATTTGCTTGCAAGACGACACCAAAGATTAACAGACATTCCCAAGAGGCTTCTGGCTGTATTATATATTAGGAAGTTTCCTAGGCTCCAGATATCCTGGAAAGATATTCCATTTAAACCATCGCATCTGCTGATTCATAAATCATCTACATTTTCAAAAAGATATATCCTCAGGGAAATTAAAATCAGCATAAAGGTCAACAATAATAACAGCAACAATCGTCTTCTCATGACCACCAATTTTTTGATGAAGTTCAACAATAATCAACAGTAAACTTGCTTTATGACCTATAGAAGTAATTTTTTTTTTCAATTGTTTCATAAGACATTTCACCCCATATTTATAACAAACTGAACACCGAGCTGGAGCACAATATAACACCTGTCTTTTCGTCTTTTTTTTTGCAGCTGTCGAATAAGGAACACGCGTTGCGCCGCGCTCAGTTTATAGGCACCTTCATTAACTCAATATATAAAATATACGTCGATCACTGATGGCTTATATATAACTGTTTCTTTTCAGATTCCCCTTCCATTTGAGCTGCTCCATTTAAATAAGCAATTAGCAGGTATGTACTGTTTAAAATGTATGTATGTAGAAGTAGGTACGTCAAGCGACTAACCCAACATCTCTAGTAGTAGGTACCTTATATCATTCTTTGTAGCTCAGCCACGTCATCATCATAAAATGTCGCGTCCGTATTCATAAAAATGCAATATGTTGGCACATTGAATACTAAAATTATCGTTCGCAAACTAAACGTTAAAAAATGAGACACATGGATCGATTTGACGAAGAGGAGGTAATGATGAAAGACATACTACGGATTCCGTGTCGATCCTTGCTGGAGGTACCTCCGTAGTCTGTCTGCGATGTCCTTAGCTTCGTGGATCCAGGGGTTGTGTTCTCACTGCTTTAAAACGCGGTTACGTGGTTTAATTCAAAATTAGTTCTAGAGGATCAAAATCCGTGCTCTTGTTTCGGTACTTTTTTTTGTACTCTCCTTCTTCTCTCTGTCTCGTTCGACCCATGTGATTGAGCACGAAATTTTAAATCTATATACTGTTCGCATTGCACGAACACAATATTTCCTTCTAAGGTAAAGGTAGGAGGAAAAGGTAGAGCTCACAAGGAAAATGTAGAAGGAGGAGGTTCTACTTTATTTCGTATCCACAATATTTTCCTTTTCTTTGCAAGCAAATCCTCGCAGAAAAAAGTAAAACGTAGACACGCTCGATTACGGGTATATTGCCGCCGACAGGTTTCAACTTGCAGTAACAGGCAAATGCGCAAAGAATGATTAATGTTAGGTTAGGTACAGAGTGTTTGCTAAGTTATACTCAGAATTTTGGGATTGCATTTGATAGCTGTGATAAGGATGGGAAGTTACAAGGAACTGTCAGGCTACCAAGTAGAGGTACAAGACAGACATCTGAGAGTAAGTTAATTGCCGAAAGAATAAAACAGTACCTTGAAATATTGGAAAATCTCAACTCTCAGCGAAAAAAGCAAATCTGTTTTGCTGATCATTTCACTTTGGCTTCCATCCCTTCATTCTGCAGTCGATGGGAACTTGATCCAGTTAGCCGCCTTGTCCATAATAGGACGGAGAGTGGTATCGACAATCCTGGAGAGTGTACGTTAAATACATCGCAGTTCCTATATCTATACTGCTCTAGAAACCTGGATCGGCCATGTACTGAAAAACACCGTCATTTTATGTACTGGCGAAAGCGCCTCTCCGCTGGTTTTCAGATTTTCACCAATGAAGCAGTCGGCCACTTACTGCACGTTTATATCCTCAAACGAAATAGCGCTCGAAAATCGAACTCACGTAGATTTCGTCTCACTTTTCACACTCTTTGTGCGCGTACGTGCACTACATCCGTCATCTTGAATTTAAATTTTAAAATAATAATGTGCTCACTCTTCAACGAAAAACATTTTAACCCTTTAAGTACATACATATGGATGAAGTAAATGGTTAAAAGCTGCTCCGGACTAATTAGATTCGTATTTTCTGAAGCAAATCTTTCAATTTTTAAAAATACAGAAATAAATGAGAAACCTTTTCCTTTCGAGCAACACCTTCTCGATCCAATTCTGAACCTTTTCCTTCTTTTTGCTTATGAATAGAATCTAAAGCAAAATGCTTCGATTTCTACAAGTATGCCTTCTTTATGACTACGGCCTAAAGATTACCATTAAAAATGTGCGAAGCTGGAGTGAAGAGAATTGGCGTTATAGGCAATGCTCGAATTAAAAAAAGCTATCTTGATAAAACTTCACCGTTGTCATTACTCTACTCACCATCACGAACGAACTAGGCCAGAAACTTGTTTATATTCCATAGTCCACCTCATTTACATAGGGACACAAATATCGCCTCCCTCTATCTCATGAAATGGTAATTTCCATAAACGAAGGTACTGAAACTCCCGTAGAAAATTTTATGCAAAAGTATATGCCACCTACTGGATAATATGCAATGGAATCCTCCAAGTTGTAATGGGAAAGTCTGTGTGTTCGAAAGAGTTGAACAATGGGAGCCACGCTAACACCATTGGGTTTAGTTTATTTAGCTTATATTAAACGAAATATCCCAGAAGTACAGCGGACATAGTGTTTCCGAACAAAAATCAAGTAGTACTAACCGAATCGCAAATCCGTAACTATAGAAAATGAAGTTTGTGCACATTTTACTGGGTGAAACCTGATTAATTGTGATCTCAAGGAACCAAGACATATGTGTCAATTATTGGTGGATTCCAATAATCTAGTTTTTCAATTAAGCAGCTTCAAAATTACAGTTGTCTCATTTACAGAGGTCCCCACTTACACAGGTCGAAATGTGCCGTCATTCGATTTTTAGAGGTAGAAATGTTAATAAAAATGCGTATTTTTGGTGCTATTAATAAATGTAGTCATTCCTACATGCGGTTAGTATTCTATCCCGTTCTGAAAACGTTGCACAGATCTCTAGCTTCTCATGTAGGCTCTCAGGTCAGATACATTGGCTACACTGAGTCCAGCTGAATCCAGCAAGTTTCCACAACCATAATCTGATTAAGTTTAATTTTTCAAAAACTGATAACGTTTTATACTTACGTTTGAACATTATTTTTGTACACGTCTATTCCCTTGTTTTTAGGTCAAAACCTGAGATAGTACTGACAAATAAAGCATGCAACTTGATTAATTTGTCTCACTTACACAGATAATTGAGCTACAGAGTCTCAATTATAGAGGTAAACATTGAAAAAGTCTTAGAATTAAAATCTCATTCAAACAGGTTCAAAAAGTTCCGTTAACAGAGGTAATTTGATGAAAAATAACAGGCACCTCGTTGCAATTTTAAATAATAGAGGTTTCTCACTTATCCAAGTCCCACTTAACTAGGTTTCACTACCGCCAACTTTCTAATTTTTTTTGCCTCGATATTTCCTATTTCTACCTTGTGAAACGATCAGGTTTTGCCAATATATCCAAGAGCGAAGTTTGAGCAATTTTATAATTTTCCGTTATATTTTTTGACGATGACTCTGCCTCCAATAGAGGAACTCTCAAAAATCGTATGCTTTTTAAATCTCATCATCTATTTGCTATAAAATTATGAGTCAGCAGTTCATAGCTACTAAACATTGAAAGCTATTACCTACTATTATCTGTCTTCGAAGGCAAATGAGAGGCGAATAGTTTAAGAAAGGATTGTCCATAGTGTGCACCCGAATGGAATAGATGTAGTGGATGAAGGCACAACCCTGTAAGCCCCTAATATATACACAGTAGCAATACTTTAACACTGGATAGAAAAACTGACGTTAAGGTGCACATTTCATATAAATATGGTAGCTCAACAGCCGATCTTTTTTTGTAATTTTGCAGTGTTGTTTAAGCCGGCGCCACATATGCGGGTACTTGCCGAGTATCAATACTCGCCGTTTTCCAACCTTGCTCGCCGAATAGAGAGCACGTATCGCCCTACATGTGCGTAGTTGGCTATGTTTAGTTTCGAGAAGAAAGGGAATGGGAAAGCCTGAATATTCGTAGCAAATTGAAACTTATTTATTATTAAAATCTATCGACAGTAGAATCAACGTCATCATCAATGGAAAATAATAATGATATAGTCGTGGCAGCAAGTGCAGTTTTTGTTATGTGTAGTGCTTATATGTTAATAAGGAAAAGAAAAAATCAACCAAGAAGGAGGCGATGGTGGATGGTCTCATTAAATAGAAGCCGAGAGAGGTAATAAAATAATTAGCAATAACATCAAACAACAATGTTAAACACATTTTCAGGTATGGCGGACCACACCTAGTTGCCGATTTATTAAAAGAACCGTCTGGATTTTTTGAAAACTTTTGCAGAATGTCTTCCGAAGATTTTGAATATCTACTCAGCAAAACAGGACCACTGATATCAAAAAAAGACACAAAATGGAGAAAAGCTGTTCCTGCTAAAGAACGACTAGCTCTGACGCTTCGATTTCTAGCGACCGGCGACAGTTACCAAAGCCTTCAATATCTATTCAAAATATCACATCAACTCATTTCTGAAATCGTTCCCGAAGTTTGTGAAGCTCTCACCAAAGTTTTGCATATCCTAAAAATATTCTGAAATATAGAGGGTGTTTCGGGAAAGTAGGATAGTGATCAACTTCATTTTTTTATATGGTACTATTACTTTTTTTTTAAATTCTTCTAGTTTTCATCATTGATCTCTATTAAACCCTGAAATATTATTGCGATCTTGCCAAGTTATAATTTATTTTCTATTAATTTCCGGATTTGCAAGGTCGCAAGTAATACCTCCAAATTGATATATTCCTTTAACTTTTCTCAAAAATATTATACAGCGAGTTACTTAAATATTAAATAAATATTATTTTGGATGACACCAGCAATGTGCAGGGTGTTATTGGTAGAATTTTAAATTACGGTAATTTGAAGGTCATTTTTTTCTAAATGTAACACCCTGTACGTTTTATTTTAAATCGAAATATCTACTAATATCCTATCTCGCCTTGTAATTTTTTTCGCGTTTGCGACATTGCCAAGTTATAAATTATTTTTCTAAATTTACAAACAAATATCCCCGATTTTTATTATTAGAACACACTGCATATTTTATTTAATATAGAAGTATTTCCTAATAATGGTTTACAGCATGAACAAGTTTCAACTGGTGTGCCTCACCGCCTTCTCAGTAAGCAGTACCGGAAGGCTTAAATATTTCCAGAACTGCCACAGCTGGGGCGGTGAAATTCAATACTTGGGGGTTTTTGAACACACAGAATTCAAAAATGCTAACGTGCTAACAAATAAACAATGCGAATAAAGTTTTTAATTCTCTAGTCCGGCCCTGTTCCTGTTTCTGTGTCAGTATTCGGGTACTTATTTGTGTTCGGCAAATTCCGACCATTCGCACAAACTGCTCCAGCCACACTAGTAGGCGTTTGCCGAATTGCGAATATTCGCTGTTCGTTGTTCCCTAAATGCCGCATGTGTAGCGCCGGCTATGGCGCCGGCTGAATGCTCGGTGCTCGGCATATGGCGAGTATTCGGGTAAAATCCTGCAGCCACATAATAATAAGACGCTACGTCAGCACTGACTAGAAGATAATAATTATCATTTCCGGTGGCGTCTCGGAAAAAGCAAAAGGAAAAGGATATACGCCACTGGCTCTAAAAAAATTGAGTGTCGTTTATCAGATCAAACAGATGAAGAGACAGCTTTTTTATCTCTTCGTGTCCCTTCGTATTACACTTTGTTTTCTAGGAAAAAAATAAAAAGCACTTCATAGCCTGTCAAAAAATGTTAAAACAGAGCAAGTTAATTTTATTCTTCTTATTGATAGGCCGTAATTCCACGGGAGTATTTGTGACCTAAAGACAAGTAAAAACATTCAAATAAACATGGTTTCTAAAGTAGTTTTTAAGCTACAGGGTGTCAAAAGCTCGATTTTTGTTTCCAAAGTTTGGGGCCCTGTATCTTGAAATCCAGACTCTTTTAGACACGACATTTCTACTTGAATTTGAACCTTGGTATTCCAGGCTATTGTAATATGGCTGAACTGGCCCGATCGCCTCACTTGGCGTTACACACTGTAATATACTTGATCTTTAGAGGAGTCCTTATAAAACATTTCATGCTCAAAACTTGGTAACACACTCACTCTGTTTACAAACAATCTAACCTAAACATATACATAATTATTTTCCAATATCTCACGCACCGGACTGGTAACCCCCTTACGAATTGGAGCAATAGAATGTACATCACAACCCTCAATCTACTATGAATATAAATATATTAAAATCAGAACAAATACATATCAATTACGAGGAAATATTATCTAACGTAATAATTCTCCACACTGTCACTGAGATGAACAAAGTTAACTTGTTTCGTTTTGACATTTTTTTCGACAGGCTAGGTGCTTTTTTTATAAGTTGTTTTTTTTATCTGTTTAATATGAAAAATAACATTTCATGTTTACTTCCCACACCGACAGGTGAGGGGAGTATTGTGATCGCGAAAATTTTCGATTTTGAGATAATACGCCTTTTGGGCGTTCTATGATTTCTACAAAACAAAAATCTACGTCACTCATTTCCGTCGGTCTCTCTGTCTGTCTGTCGGTCTGTCTGTCTGTCGCGTTCTTTTCGCGTTGGGGGGTGGGGGGGGGGGGGGGTTGTAAAACTGAAAAATTTGTTGTATTCATTGTAAAGCTAGATTGAAAGTCCCAACTAAGTTGAGACCTTCAAGCTGGCAGAAACTGGGGTGCCTTTGGGCTGCTCAGTTTACTTACGATGGGTCGTGAATCCTTGGGAACTTACTCTTTTCCTCTTATAAGAGATGTCAGGCAAAATCACTAACTTTTAACGCGAGGCCCTCTTCTATTTTTACTATACACAGCAGATCTTGCCAAAAATACAACGTCCTGTGACGTACAAACATATGCAGATGATACTCAAGTGACTCATCATTTTCCTCCAGAGACTGTGCAAAATGCATCTCAGGCAATTAACAGGGACCTTGCTATAATTTATAATTATTCTTCGGAACACAATCTCAAACTCAACCCTGATAAGTGTACGGCTATCCTGTTCTCGTCAGAAAATAAGAAACCTGAGCTTAAATCCAATTTGAACCTACAAATTTGTGGTAGCGCAGTGCAGTTTCAAAACGTTTCTAAAAATTTAGGTTTGCTTATTGATGATCAATTAAGGTTTAGAGAGCATGTAAGTTCATTGATTCAACGTGCATATATGCGTCTTAGGCTGTTATATACCAATAAACACATTTTGAACAAAAAATTGAAGAAAAAACTCTGTGAAACTCTAGTTCTCTCTATTTTCCAGTATTGTTCCATAGTTTATTTTCCATGTTTAGATTATAATACTGCGCATAGGTTACAGAAGATCCAGAATACTTGTTGTCGGTACATTTGTAATTTGAGGAAATATGACCATGTTTCAGCGAAAATTAAAGAGTTAAATTGGCTAAAAATGTATGAGAAATTTAAATACAATCTCCCTATCTTTATTCGAAAGCTACTCAACACATCACAACCGTCGTATCACAATATTCACAATGTCAATATCAGACATAACCTAACCCTTACCATGCCACTGCATCTGACTGCTTTATTCAACCGAAGTTTTACGCATAGCGCTGTTGCAACTTATAACTCCTTACCTGATAGTTATAAAAAATTACCTTGGAGACGTTTTCCGAAAGACGTTTTCAATTATTTAATGTTGAAATTTTAGATGTTTAATCGGAATCAACTATTGCTGGTTCTATTATTTGTTTGAGTTATATTATTTTAGACATCACTTGGTTGTAAAGTAAATAAATGTTCTTATACTTAATTACCATAAATGTACTGTAACGGAATTCTGGTTTAGTCTACATTAGGTTAAGTGTAAGAATAGCTGAGCTAAACTTCGCCTATTGTAGATTGAAGAAATAAAGACGATTTATTATTATTATTATTAGATTACTCTAAAGGCTCAAAAACTTCAAGAAAAAGGGCGCCAGGAGTTTTTACCTCCAAACTCCAAGGAAGTTAGTGAAGTTACCTAACCTCTCCAGAAACACTGAAGGGATAGGTGCAGAAAATTTAAAAAGAAATTAAAGGTAACAAGGTATATTGATTCTAATAAAAAATATAAATAAATAGTGAGTATGATATGACTATAATGGGATGACTGCTGGCCAGGAGAGTGGAATGATACAACCTGGCTTGTTTCGGCTAAGACTGATGGCGCTGGGTCAGTATGTGTGCTCGTCCAACGGCTCCTTCAGAGGGTCCCCTTTTGCAGACTGGCAGCCTCTTCAGGTTCCTTAGGCCGGACTACTCCTGATTAAGCTCTCCGTTTTCAGGCTGTAAGGTCTCAGAGTCTGGCTCGGCCACCACTTCAAGCCGCCATCATGCAAAGTACCAAAAAAAGAGGATTAGTGTGTGGACCCTCTATAGAAAAACCCCAGGATCAAAATCGTTAAGCAAGCTCAGGTGTACTACTTGGCCTCTGAATTGTACAGTCAAAAACCCCAATAGCTTAATTAAGTACAATATCTATTTAAATTTAACAAAGATCCCTTACGAAATGCTTAAATTCTATACTAAAATTTTCTTAGAAGTTAGACACAAAAGCTATAGCAGATATCTCCCCACAACGGTTCACAATTGAATCTGCATATGTAAAAAGGTAGGTATATAATTTTAAAATAAAGTACCAATATCATATCAACAAGGTATCACCTAACCTAGATACTTGATAGGCCTTTCAAGTCTAATACTTAAAATAAAATTAAAAACAAAAGTCTTGAAGTGAGCAAGGCTATAGTTCACTTAAGTTCAAAGCAGTTTAATTGATTTAAGAAGAAATCAAGGCTATGATTCTATTAAGTTGCTGCTGGCTCTAGTGCTCCAGAAATTTAGAATCTTGAAAGGTAATGCAACCACAAAAAAAATTATCAAGCCCACAAATATTTACTAAAATGACTCAAAATCAAATATCACAAATAATCCAGAAAATTGAAACCTTATGAGGTACGGCAAGGTACGAGCAACTATACTTCAATAAATACTCTCAATGTTAAAACTATAGCTCCAAAAGAAACAAAAATCTATGAGTACGTTCAGTCTCACATAGATGTACTTCGGTAGGCTGTATCGGTTGTAAAGATGGAAAATTTGTCAAATTCATACAGCAAAATTACAGCTCAAAATTTGCAAAATGTGTGTGAGCACACTCAAAAACTATCAAAACTATACCAAAATAAAGAAAGGTGCTTCTCTCTCTCTCTCTAAAATTGTACGAGGTACAAAGAAAACTGAAGAAGGTTAGACACCTATGCAAAAATGCTCATTTGCTGCCCAAAATGGCGGAAACAATAAACTAAGCAATTTTTACACAGAACTCTACCAAATAAAAAAAAGGTGTGCTTCTCTCTCTCAAAATGTACAGAAGAACACAAAAAAAACTGAATGAAGGTCACACTTGGAGGTGACCACAAACTCTAGATGCGAAAGTACGTAAAATAGCTCGATAGCTGCCAAAATGGCGATCAAAATTGAAATAAGCAAATTTTACGTACCTTCTATATCCAAAGTAGCAGGAACAGCTTGTAGACACACTCCTGTGAATCCTTCCAGGGTCTCAGAAGTAGGTGGAAAAGGGGCGTGTATTCCCTTAGATTGACATCAGCACCAGGTCAGTTCCTTCGGGAAGCAGATGCACGCACTTGGGCTGAAAACACATATAACACAGTATGGCATTAACAACCAAACTATATAAAGAAACTAAATCAGCAATATCGAGTCTAGGGACTAAAGGTTCGATATTAACAGCAAAATGCTAGCAAAATACGAAATCACTCGCTGGTTGCACAGCGCACTGCGCAATTATACAAAATGTCGGAATGGCAGAATTTTCACAAATAATTGCCCGTGTTATTGGGTTAAGATTAAGGAGAGTGAATAGACTTCAAAGCCAACCCCACGGGAATGTGATTCAAAAATCTATTTCATCAAAATGGCGGAAGGCCAAAAGGACAGAACCGACCTTTTGCTGCTGCAGATAGACCAGAAGGGGGTCGAGATCGAGAAGAGCTCTAGAAGTCGTCGGCGAGCTAATTTATAAACTCCCACCGGAACTCATAAAAAACATATCTGTTCACGACTCTGCAATAGACAACTGTCCCTCTCACTATCCAAAAGGCAGTGTTGCCAACAGCAATCTAGTACTACCAACCCAACCTCAAAGTAACTATAGTCTTAATTGCAAATCGGGACAGAATTACTATTATTAATGAAATAAACTCATAATAGGGAACGAAAAATGCACCAACAGAATGAAACTAACAACTTTGCAAGGTTAACTTTTACAAATAACGCAATAGTCATATTTATTAACTTCTCATAACATTGGCAACCCTGAGTAATAATTCTTCTCTCGTTGGCAACCCTTATTCAAGGTGTTGCCTTGTCGCGTCTGCGTAACAGAACCAGTTATAGTCCAGTCAGGCTAGAGAACAAATACCAGGCGTATTATGGGTATCCATAGGCGCGGAAAAGTGGTTCTTTTAATAGCGTAACGGCAAAGCATAAGGGAGGAACATATTGTAACATACTGTATATTATGGTATTCGTGTATTTGTATTAGCTGTCATTGATTGTCATACATGATGTAAAGTCAAAGTGCTAGGTTAGATCTTTTGAAGTGTAAACGTCGTCGAATCGTCTAGAGTTTTCGAGAATGACTGATGGATTCTAGAAATGTCATCGAATGCTCTAGATGGTTCGATGAAGTATATATAAGGTGCTACGGGTAGCATAGGAGTCAGTTGAGTTGAGTTGTACTTGAGATAAGGTTAAGAGATATTATATCCAGTTGTGAAGCAAAACAGTGAAAGTTACGTCGAGTTTGATTCCCTGGGTGAAGAAAAAGAGGCCGTCGTGACAATTGGTGCCAGAAGTGTGGGATTATCCATCGAATCAAGCCAGGAAAAGGAAAGAAGAAGTGGTCCATTAATGCCAGTAACCAGAGCTATGGCATCCGAAATGAATGCATTGATGACTATGCTACAAGAAATGGGAAAAAGATTAGAACAGAGTGCAGCGGAAACGAGAGCTAGCTTAGAACGAAGTGCAGCCGAAACAAGGACAGAAATGAGAACCAGCTTAGACAACCAGGCAGCCGTTACGCAAGCAACAGTCGTGAACCTGGAAGAAAAACTAAAGCAACACCAGGATGAGGCAGTCGTAAACCTAGAAGAAAAGCTAAAGCAACACCAGGACGAGGCAGTCGCAGATTTGAAGAGTGGACAGGAACTTGTGATGACTAGGCTGGAGGAGCAGAAGCAAGCGGTAAGCCAGGCACTAGAAACTCAAGACCAACGCATTAGTGCAATAGAGACACAGTTCGCGACATCACAAAAGCAGGTGGAAGAGCTAGTGACATCACAGAAGCACGTGGAGGAACAGCTACAGCAGATGAAAGATCAGGTCAAAGTAATGGTCAGAGAGGAGCTGCGAGAGTTTAGTGCAGGTGAGCGTAATTTAACAGCTGAACCACCCGTTTTTCCTGATAAACACAGTGGCGTAGTAGCAAAGCCCTATCCATATAATTGCAAAACATCATGGGACATTTATTATACGCAATTTGAAAACATCGCACGTATGAATAACTGGTCAAATGAAGAAAAAGCTTGTGTGCTGACATCCATGCTTAGAGACTCTGCCGCAGCTATTTTGGAAAATCTCTGCTCATCAGATCTACGTGACTATGATAAAATAACATGTGCACTAAAGTTACGCTTTGGAGATGCACACTTAACAGAGCTGTTGCATGGCCAGTTGCATAACCGGACACAACAAGCTAAGGACGATTTAACCACATTTGCATACGAAGTCCAAAGCTTAGCTAAACGAGCATTCGTCAGCAGTCCCATCGAGACACAGGAATACGTTGCTGCTCGTCAGTTTGTCGAAGGCATTGCAGACGCGGAAGTTCAACGAATGGTAAAACTATCCAGTCCCATAAATTTACAAGATGCTGTGATCAAGGCTTTGCAAATTGAAGCTGACATAAAAGCCATGCGAATGACAAGGAGGGTGCGCGCTGTCGAGCAAGATACAGAAGCAGAAGTCAGGGCCACACCGTTTATTTCAGGAAGAAGAGGTGCTAGTTTCCAAAGAAACCCGGTTCGCACAAGCCTAGAAGGAGCTGAAAAGTTTACATGCTGGAGATGTGGACAGAATCTTAGGATAGGCTGCCGCACCCAGGCTGATAAGATACAAGCGGATGTAGAAAAAGCAGATGAATATGCGAACAAAATGAAATCTGTGCAAGACACGATAAACTCAATGAAGGAGCAGTTTGACAGAGACATAAAGAATTTAGTAAAGAAGAATGAAGAAAGTATTGCCAAGCTTCAACAACAACACGGAGTAGCCATGAGGGAACTTAGAGCAGACAGGGATAGGATGAAGCAGTTGCTTGCCTCTCAGGAAAGGAGAAGTATGCATATTAAAAGCAAGTTTGAAACGAATAGAAAGAATCTGCTGAAGAAGGACGAACAACACGAAATAGCCTTGAGGAAGCTCAATAAAGAAGTCTCTGCTTTGAAGGGCGAAATCAAGAGATTGAAAGCTTTGAATCAGTTGAAGAAAGCAGAGAGGGAATGCGACCAAGTTAAAGATGAAAATGCAATGCTCAAACAAAAGATAAATCAGATGGAGGCTGAGTATGCATTCTGTAAAAAGAACTTGAACAACGCGATTGATAAAGCCAAAAGGGTCGGTATCAAGACGAATGAGTTGAGAGAAAGGTTAGCGCAGCTTGAAGCAGAAAACAAGAAGCTGAGAACAGATTTGAGCGCCGAGGTCGATGATGCGAAAAAGCGAAAGGAAGATTTGTCTAAAGCAAGAGAAGTTGATAGTAAGACTAAACAGCGACTGGTGATTTTGAAAAACGAGAATTCTCGACTGAAAGAGGAGCTGGAAAACGCATTGGCTGAAGCAGAGTACGGTAGCTCCAGGATGAAGCATATGGAGAATGGAAACAGTAACGGGAAGCAGGAGATTACTCAGCTGGAAGTTGAGATCGATAAGAAGAAGAGAGAACTGAATAAGGTCACTGAAGATACAAAGAAGGGTGTGTCCGCAGTATTAGCGAAGCCATTTTACGATGCAGAGTTAGAACAGAGATTGGCGCAATTGAAGAAAGAAAACCCGAAGATAGGAGCAGAGCTTGGCGCTGCACTCAAGGACTCATCATGGGATTTTGAACAGACCACGCAACTCAGAAGCGAGAATGTTAAGCAAAAGAACAGGATTGCGCAGGAGGAAGACGAACTCAGCAGGTTCAGAGAGGAAGTCGAGAATAGCCTGAGTAATGGGAAGAAGGATGTGTCGAGAGGTGACAGTCGTCAAGGCAAAAAGGTGCAACTGAAGAGAATGATAACAGAGCTAGGAAAAGAGAATTCTGCTGGAGCTGAAAATGAGAATCGCAAGTTGGGCAAAGAATCTCACAGTTACGAGGTGATCTGGTATGGTCTTGCAACGCACGACGCAAGGAAGGGTAGATGTCCGAAGCTACAACGCCATGGGGAGGGACCCTACGTGGTGATGAAGCGCCTCAACGACGTAGTCTACAGGTTATGTACGGAAAGTGGGAAACCGGAGGTCGACTATGCTGATGTCTGTGGTGATACAAGAATCGAAGTTGTTCGTCGAGGACGCCGAACGCTAAGGGGGGAAGAATGTAACATACTGTATATTATGGTATTCGTGTATTTGTATTAGTTGTCATTGATTGTCATACATGATGTAAAGTCAAAGTGCTAGGTTAGATCTTTTGAAGTGTAAACGTCATCGAATCGTCTAGAGTTTTCGAGAATGACTGATGGATTCTAGAAATGTCATCGAATGCTCTAGATGGTTCGATGAAGTATATATAAGGTGCTACGGGTAGCATAGGAGTCAGTTGAGTTGAGTTGTACTTGAGATAAGGTTAAGAGATATTACATCCAGTTGTGAAGTAAAACGGTGAAAGTTACGTCGAGTTCGATTCCCTGGGTGATGAAAAAGAGGCCGTCGTGACAATATATTTACCTGTCAATAGGATATCATTCTGTAAGAATTGATCTATAAAAGGAGTCACAGACGACGTGCAACGAAATTAACAAAAATTTCGTTACATCATAATGGGCTGTCCATTGACCTTGAAATAAAAAACCTAGCGGCATAAAACACTTTTTTAGATCCATCCGAACATTGCCTTGCTTATTACAGAAACCAAGGGACTTGGAATTTGTGATGTATACATACAAGTCATGTTTTAGATTGTTCTATATTGCTAAACGCGTAAACTATTGAATTAATTTTAGTGAAATTTGACACAGTATTACTACCGCGGCGAGTATGGAAAACGCGTATGTTTCTGAAAAATCGTGTCAGTGGTGGGGCAGCAATAATAAAAAAACCAAAAATATAAAAACAGCTCAAACTTTGTTTTTGGGCGTTTTAGGGGTTCCTCATCATTTTCTACTTTTTTGGGTAGGGGTGCATTTGGGGTAGTTGGGGAGTGGGGGGTTGCAAAACTAAAAAATTTGTTGTATTCATAATAGTTTGTCCATTGCCCTATGGAAAAAATACCTAGCGGCATATTCTTTTTTAGGTCCATCTGAACATTGGCTTGCCTATTATAGAAACCATGGGACTTAGAATTTTGTGATGTTTACATATACGGGTGTTGCTTAATTTCGTTCTATGTATATTGCGTAAAGCGAAAACTATTAAATTAATTTTAATGAAGTTTCGACACAGGATTTATTATCGCGGCGAGAATGGAAAACGCGTCAGTTTCTGGAAAATCGTGTCAGTGGCGGCGCAACAATAATCAAAAACTAAAACTATAGAAACAGCTCATACTTCGGTTTTAGACGGCTTGGAGGCTCCTGATCGTTTTGTATCGGCCAGTTGAAGCATGCAGAATCAAAACTGTGGTGTCCTAGTGCCTAAGGAGGGAGACGCAAGAAACTATTTACGAGATTTTTGGTGTTGGATGTTTTTTTTGCAGGCGAGTGGACGATTATTTGGTTGCAAGGGGATTTCAGATTATAGCTCATGCAATGGGAAAACAATAAAATGGTATTATTATGTGTGGGAAGTAGGTACTGAGTCAATCAACTTGACTCCATTTCTTTAAGCTCAGTGACGGACATTTTTTTGCTAATATTAGCTGCGAGACAGTCCCCCAAGATGCCACTGGAAATGCTAATTATCTTCTAGTCAGTGGTGACTTAACGTCTTATTGCTGTGAACAACATTGCCAAATTACAAAAAAAATCAGCTAGATAATATTTTAAAAAGTGATATAAAATCAATTCTCCTCCAAACTTTGATACTATGTAGCTTAAAACCGAAACCTTTGTGTAACTATGTTTCTATGAAATTTCTATCGCTAAAGTCTTATTACTAAAAAGTCGACCACCGTGTACAAGCAGATTTTTCTTTTCACGCCAATACATCATACGTTTTGTATGACTGAAATTCCTTACGGGTAGATGAAGTTTGAGTGGGTATATAACAGAGGAAGTGGAATGTCAGAAGGAATATAAGGAACATAATTCAAAGAACTGCAAGCACGTTATGTGGGCGTCTGCTGGAGCTTGTGCTCGAATGCCAATCATAATCTCTATCGGTAGCCTGCAGTTAACTGCCAGAACCTTCAGTGCAGTTTAATCGATTTTGGAACATAAAATGGAAACTTGCCTCTACAGGGCTGCAAGTTAAGTTTAAAGGATCATCGACTTCAGAAAATTATGTCTATATATAGGGTATTAATCAGTTCACAAGAAGCAGCTCTTATTAGCTAGCAAAAATGAAATATGTGCAATAGAGTCTTTATGTCGCATCCATAAACTTCTGATTTAGTTTAATGATATAGCCGTCGTTGCAGTCTCGCTTACAGTATAGGGTTGCTGGTACGAGGACGAAAAACACAAAATACGATAGATTTCGTCAGTCGTCATAAAAAGGCACATTTGACACTAGGTCGTGATAGGAAGTCTTTTGCAAAGGACCTGTGTTATAAAACTATCCCCAGGTTCTGTTTCGAAGCCTTTTAAGAGAGATATGCAATGAAAGTTAATTTTTTGAAATCTCTCCAGAAATAATCAATTGATGTTATAGCTATAAACATTATATGTTTTTCTCCTACCTTACATTTTCTTATATTTAGATATAATTTATTACTATTTATTACTTATTTATTTTTTTGTTGGAAATTGTAATTTTTGTACACTCAACCAAAAAGGTACGTAAGTATAATAGAAAAGTTTGTGCTAACAATCAACTGTTCATGAAATTCGCGCCAACCAACGGTTTCATGTATCCAATAAACGATCGTTTATGAATTGTTGAGAGATGTGTCTCAGTAATTGTATTCACAGATAATGGTTTCTGAATATCATAAACACCGTTTGTGTATGACACAAAGTAAGTTTATTGATATAATAAATATATGTTATGGTTTCAGTGATTACTGTTTACTATGCAAACAAACGCATTTATTAAATCAATTACCAATGTTTATGGTCCTAGCGTAATCTGCATATTGTATCAATAAGGCGATTAACTGTATTCACAAAGAATAGTTATGTATTTTATAAACACTATTGGTGAATTCAAGCAAAGCAAGTTTATTGATATAATAAATATACAGTGTGTCTCAACTAAAATTTCCCACCCATCTTATCACTGAAATTATTGTAAAAATTGAAAATCGCCGTGACACGTCGATTTGTATTTAAGGGGGATTTTTTCCATGGAATACGTAAACACTGTACTGTCGACTCCCTCACACCCAGCAGCCCCTACTTCAAAATCTTAAATGAGACTACCATACTTGTGATAGATCAATTTGAATTCACTTCAAAATGATATATCATAAGTATCGTGGTCTCTTTTAAGATTTTGGAGTAGGGGCTGCTGGAGGTGAAAGGGTTGATAACACAATGATGACGAATTCGGGGCAAAGTTCCCTCTCGAAATACAAAGCGACATGTCACGGCGATTTTCAGTTCTTCTGATAATTTCAGAGATAACATGGGTGGGAAATTTCAGCTAGGGCAGCCTGTATATTATGGTATTAGTAATCACCATCTGATATAACAAACGCATTCTTCAATTCAATTACTGATGTTTATGGTCTTGACGTATTTTACTTACTGCATCAAGGAAACGGTGTGATTGAGACTACTTAAATTTTTAACTGAATTATGTAGGGGAGGCGCAAGGGACGTGCCAATTTTTTCGTTAACTGTACCTAATATAAACAGAATTCAGTGGAACTTGTTTTTCTCTTTCTCATTGGAAGGTGGTTAACTGTTCTTGGCAAAAGGCAAATAAAATTTACATTTGTTCAAATAAAAATCATTTATTTTTCAACTTGAAATATGTAACAAACAAAACAAAAATATAATGTAAAAATGCTACCAACATTTGCTTCTAGAGTGGATTTCATCAACACCTAGTTTGTTCTATGTAGATTGGATACCGAAACAAAAAAAAAGTGAATTTTCACCCAACATTCGAATGTCGGATAAAAACTATGACCTCGGAACGTGGAAAAAACTTCTAGCGGGTATAGGTACCCCTAACAGCGATCCCCAACGCCGTGCCGGAGAAAGAGATTGGCGCGTGATGCGAAATATTCTACAGGTACGTATCGTCATCGATAATGTTTCTCCGTTAACTTGTTAGGTTCTCATTCTTCTTCCTCAATTAAGGACAAGCAAGGTATATGTATTTGTACAGGTTAAATTCAATTGGCGAATCCATGCAACAACGATTCGTGCCAGTATGGAATAGCAGAACAGTTCGGGATCAATGTTGGGGTACCCGCTAGAAGATAGTGAGCGCAATGTAAACGTAATGTAATGTTGGAGGAAGAAAAAAGCTCACCTTTTAGTAGCTTATCCCACCACAGAAACAGCAAGAAGCACAGTATTTCTTTATTAAATATTATTCCTAAAGGATGCCAGACTCCCAGCAGAACAGCAACACTTTTTTTCACAGTCCAACAGCCATCAATACAAGCACAAACTACGTGTACATGTAAGCACAGACGCTTCCACTGATTCGGTATGTTTAACGCTAAGAGGCCTAGTAGCGCTACTTTCAAAACAGCCTTTCGTTGAACGGTTTCATGATATTCACGACAGCGTTTATAGATCTTACAAATGCGTTTTACTTATAAGCACTGGCGTTTGTGATTTACATAAAGATAGGTTTGTACGATCAATGAAAACTATTAATGGTGCCCACAATCACGGTTGTTGAAACAACAAATGCTTTAATTATTAGATAAACGGATGGTACTGTTCTTTCAGGACATTTAATAAAATAGAGTTTTCAAATTCATAAATACGGTTCTTGTTATTAATAAACGTTGTTAATTGTCAGCACAAATAAATTGTTGTATATATTAATGCTTTGTCATAACGTACGTTATATACATAACGTTCCATAAACGTCGATTTATTGTATCAACAAATATGAACATGAGCCAAGAAAGAGGTTTCGTGTGCACCATAAATAAAATTTTGGATACAATAAAAAATTAACTAATAAAGAGCGTTTATGAATATTACGAACGGCATTTTTTTGAGTGTAATGTCTTCTTATGATTACGCTTGCCCTGACTGCAGGCATATACAGCTAGTCAATAAACGTTAAGTTAGTAAGTAAGTATTGATTCAGGCTGACAATATATATCGTGCTGGTGGTTCATAGTACCCAGAATCCATAGTGTACTATTTTTCATGTTGGTGAGTAAACATTATAACTTGTTGGTATTATTAGACAAACTGTTTTGGACATCATCGATATAATTATTGTAGGCTGTATTTATTTGAAATTTGATTAAACCACATAAGCGCTTAAATTCCTCAAAATCTGAAAAACGTACAAACTGTTTATACTTCTGTCTGTATTTTGTTGTTTGTTTTATTCCTTCAATAATATTTCAATCATACCAAGATGGATAGTAGTGATACACTGCAACCAAAAGCAAAGGTCTTAGGGACTTCTCTGGCAAAGATTGATTAATTGACGGCACCAACCCTGAAGCATTAGCATCCTATCATGAAACAGTGTATTTCTTCGCTATAATGGAACAACAGAATGACGAAGCGATGCAGTGTCGCTAATGTATTCAGGTTGTGGCTCTCGAACTAAACGGAATCAAATTGCTTTGCATTTGTCTTAACCAGCAAATTGAGAACGGTAATGAACAGCAAGGCATGTACACGTATATCGTGTTATTGCTAGAGGATTAACTGGTATAGCACTCCAAGCACACATGACGCAGTGTTGCAGTAAACCAGCTTCTCTAATTGGAGAAGCTAGGGAACACACAAATTCAACAGGTTTGATGACACATCTTTTGTATGGACTCTCATATGCAGTTGGCATAGAAGCGCGCTCTTCTGGCCAAGCCAAGCGAATGCGCCGTGGCGTTCCACTAAGAAGTCTGCTGCTATTTAGCAGCGATTTTCTTTGATTTGTCGTTACCTTCTGGTACTAGATGGTGCACAGGCGGATCTTTTCTGTCGCCTGCTCTCAATAATTCATAATTTTACCTGTGTCTGTGGGTTATACTGTTATATACTCTCATAAAGAGATAGTTGCGCAGCTAGGGTTGTGGCGACTTTATACAGATATTCTTATATAAGTTCCAACTATGTGATTTACAACGTGCTTATGTAAGTAGTTGTGAATGAAACATGAACAGTGGCGGACAGGCGGACGCAACATATTCTTTTATATAGGCAGTATCAAAAGGATCAAGTAATATTTCTGAGGCGTCAATTGTAAATTGTCAGGTTTAAATTACAACTGACAGTGTACATTTAAAATGGAGGATTTAGAAATGTAATCTGATTCTTTTGGAACTTTTGGAACCCTTGGAACTACTGCTGAAGTAGGTATATTATAAGTTTATATTCTTTATATTCTGTGGTAAAGGGCATTCTTCAACATGAATTTGAACGTAAGATTGTCGAATGCTTATACATATGTCCTTAGTTGCTTGTTCCAAGAAGAGCAAGATCTTGAGCTGTTTGCGCCAAGAATATGACATGCTTCAGCCAATATATAGCATTCTTATAGGTGATATAGTTATTGATTTGTTTTCAAGATTATCATAGGCTTGATTTATGATTTCGGAGTTATTACGTTCACCTTCCCAGTTGTAAACTGGAAATATTTGCTTAATGTAATCCTATATAGGATCGTAAATATCACATTCATGGTTTAATATTGTTGCAGCTTTGCGCCTATAGGAAGATAGGTATATTTAACGTTCGTCCAAAAATGTATTTATGTACTTACATAAGCAGAAGAAGAATTGTAATCATCAGAATCAGACATACCTCGAGATTCATATTACTTGGAAGCTGCTGATCAGTAAGATTAGAAAAAGTGTTTGGAATTTGAGATTCGCTCCGATAACGGCGCAGTAATCGTCAAAACTGTAAAACGAAAAATTAAAGAATTGTGCATCACTTTTGACTATCCAAAATTATGCGGGAAAATTCGTAATTATTTTGTAGTCAGTATGGGGATTTATACAGCATATGCAACATACGTGATTAGTTGGTAGTCGCAGTCGAGTCGTCAAAAAGGCCTTTCTACATGAATGTTTTATGTAATACTTCTTCAAATGCGGTAAGACCAGAAAACCAGAAATCGCTTCACTCATAAATTAATCGAATATTTAGATTTTATAGTGTATACTCATGTGTTTACTTACTTTAATCATTAAGAAGTTGGAATCTGGTGTTCGTAACATAGTAGAAAGTTATCTGAATATTATCGTTAAAACCGTTACATTGCTTATTGCTTTATGTACTAAACTTTACGAACCTCGTCGTATAGATATGTACTTTATACACGGTAGCAGAATGAGGCCTTTCACCCGCATAGCGCTGAATGATATAATATTCTGTTCAAATTCACTCCAGAAACTATGAATATTCTGATAAAATTCCATAGAAAATAAGTATATTTATAGAATATTCTTTAAACTTTTGGAATGGGCAAAACATGCTGTATTCTTAGAATATTTCACCGAATATTTCACAACAATATTAACTGAATAATCGAGGTAGTACGTTTTTGAATATTCTCGGATCGTTTTGTCTAAATTGTCTCATATATGTAATTTTTTGGGTATTATAGACATTGTTCTACAAATAATAACGTCTACTAATGGCAGATCGTTAAAAAAGTGAAAGTGAGTTAGACCCTTATAAATTAATAACACCTCATATCAAATATTGGCCCAAATTCAGAAAAGATTTTGTTAGGCATACTACTGGAATATTTTTCATAAAATAGCCACATCTTAGGTATTCTAAGTGGATAATTAAAAGAATATTGTAAGGAGCATGTTACTGGGATATCCTGAAATAATTCAGACATTAAATGAATAATTAGAGGTTAAACGACTTACCTGTAAGGAAGTTCAATCCTCAATTATACGAGATAGCCCCGTCCGAAAAGATCACCCTGTAGTATACGTTTCTTTTAGCTCGGAGGCGTAATGTTTAGATAAAAAACTGCATAATTATCCTACTTCTGCCGTCGACCCGCCTAGGTCTTCATTACGTTTCGTTTGTTATCAGATCGAGAAATTTTGGGAACAGCGGCGGGCGGGTGGTGATCTTTTCGGACGGGGCTATCTCGTATAATTGAGGATTGAACTTCCTTACAGGTAAGTCGTTTAACCTCTAATTATACTTCGATAGCCCCGTCCTCAAGATCACCCTGTAGATGTTCAGAGATTGCACCTCGATCTGATTTCCATAACCTGTTATTTATGTCTGGGTAGAGAACAAACAAACAAAAATATATGTACGTATTATTTTACAGGTTTGTTCCATTTCTAGGAAAAAGATTAATAATAATTTGGCAAAAAAATGCCATAATTATTTTCTTTGAATATTTAACAATTAACATTAGTTATAGTTAGTTATAAAGATTGATATCGTCCTCGAGATCACCCTGTAGATGTTTGAAGATGGTTTCACGATCTTATTATAATTCGAATGAAAGAGAAAGAACAAGTCTGGAAATTGTTCAGACTTGAAGTTTTTTTTTTTAATTTAACAATCTTTCTTGCTTGTATTTTAATGTACACCTGTGTAATGTGTAAGTTTAGTTTAGTTTAGTAGTATCACAATTCATTATCAATTTTTTATTATCAGTGATTTTGCAAAATATAAATCGTGAGGCATATGGGTCTGTTATAAAACATAACCAAAACTTTTGACCTATCACTTCACCCTGCGGTATGTCTAAGGTTTCAACGTGTAAGCCTTCCCTAAAGGCCGCGGAAGTGAAGGCGTGGCCAGTGCTCTGTGCTTTTAATACAGATGGGTCCCAACTCCCAACATTAAGCCTTTTTGGTTACAGTTTGTGGTGTGGCTGGGTCGTGATGCTTTTTGGACGTAAAAAAGTTGATCAATTCTCTTAAAGTTCTGGTCAACATGTTATTTTATGTAGATGCAGGATAAGGCTCTTCCACAGAGGATGAGGTTTCCTGCAAGGTGGAAGTAAGAGTGATTTGTCGTTAAAAAACAAGTGCGATTTGCTACTTGTTGCTTTCCATACTAAAACCCAGGTTGCGTTTTCCATAACAGGTAGACTGCGATTCCTTGTGCCTTCTCCGCTGTTATTTTCGGTTTCAAATCCTCGGTAGAAGCGAGAAATGTGGGAATGGTTTGAAAAACATTTCTTCCCAGTTAACACATCTATAGCGGAATATTGAGGATCAAGGTGTCAAGAGACAGACACTGGACCATTTTTGGCTCTGATGAAAGCAAGTGAATCGATTAGATAGTGCCAAAACCAATTTTTTTGAAAAGTGGTTTGGTGAATGTTGTATTCTAATAATTCTATTGGTATTTAACTTGTTAATGATGTTTTTATGTGAAACACTGCACTTAGCTTAATGCAAGTCATCATTTTTAGAATGCAAATTTATGACCGCTATAACGCTATTAATTTTGGTGTTCAAGCTTTTTCATGTGAGCCCACCTGTATGAAATGGCTGGGAGTGCTGACATTAGGATGACGAGGAACCAGATGGCAAAATCTCTTAATTTTTATATTATTTTTGTTTCTTATTGATTTTTTAGGATTTTTCTAGTGGTACGGACATGTTATTAGTACTCGTACTAAATGTAAACCTTAGAACTTTTTTTTTTTTGTTATAAAGAACCGTAGGGATGCAGGAAGTTGCATTATACATTATTATAGCAGTTTGATTTGTCTTTACCAAAGAATAAAACATATTTGGGGTGAAATACATAAAGAAACCCCAGTTACCTTGAATGGTTCTTAATAGGTTTAAAAATTTTCTTGGAAATGGATGGCGCAGTGGCTGGCTCCCCTTCCTTTTTGTCGCTCAATTTCGTTCCCTTCCCCTGACAAATTTTATATGTTCAGGAGAAAATTGTCTAAACCGTTAGATAGATAAGACTGCAATAAGTGCTGTAAGGTCTGGAAATATTTCAGGACCTTCCTACTTTTCGGTTTAGGAAGCGATGCTAACAGCGCTTTCGCCAAACCCGCACTAAGTTGCGGTGCGATGGGTTGAGACCTTCACGGGATGCAGCAGTAGTTTCCCTATTTTGTGTTCACATTGATAAGACAGGGGGATCACTTAACTTCGTAATGTAGATAGGTGTTCCCTTAGCGGACATTGTCTACTAACAGCAAAAATCACATTGAGGAGGTGTTACCTAGGCAATGGGCATGGACAGATAGTATTTCTCTACATTCTTACTAATAATTACTTAGCAGCGAATATCCAGAGTTATCATCCCACGCGGCCTTGAAGGTTTTGTGAGCGCGTATTCGTGTCAGTGTGTCAAGCTTCGGACAGCAAGACACAAACAGGTAATACAGCATATGTTTGTGTTTGTGTAATACTAATACTTTCATAAATTTTATCTCCTTTTGTTCTTAAGATACAACAATTAAAGCATTATTTTTACCCCACGTTTGTGGTACGATATCAACCGAATGGTTGACTTTTGAGATTCCATCCTTTCAGTTTGCTGCATTTGTTTCGAAACCCCATTCAATGCGAACTGGGTGTTTACTAGGATGTGCTGAAATCGTTAGTGTTAGTACCTATGACTTTTCGAATCACTGTCAGCTGAAAGGAGATAAGACTCGCGGACTGAAGAAAGCCATATTTGGCTTGTCTTCAATGTGCGTGAACGAGCTTTCACCACATTGAAGACATCACAGCGTGAATAATAGAGATTCTCAACCATATTTTGCTCATATTTAACTACTTCACTGGTAGGGCCACTACTTATCTTTTTTTTTTTGTTACTTCAAAGGAAATTGAAGCCACATATTACCCATGTTCCCATATTCCTGATGCTTGCCATTTTCGTTAATGTATCAAGCAGATTTTACTCATGATTATAGAAACTGGTGGCATTTACGGTCCCCTTCAGCTGCAGTTTCAGTGTCTCATTGCAGACATTGGTGGGCCCCATTTAGATGTTATTCAGTGTCTCAATCAGATTTTACTCATAATTGTAGAAACTGGTGAACCCCATTTTTCTGATGTTTGTGTGTCTCGATCAGATTTTACTCATGATTGTAGAAACTGGTGCGCCCCCTTTAGCTGCTGTTTGTGTGTCTCAATCAGATTTTACTCATGATTGTAGAAACTGATGAGCCCCCTCTTGCCGCTGTTTGTGTGTCTCAATCAGATTTTACTCATGATTGTAGAAACTATTGGCCCCTTTAGCTGCTGCTTGAGTGTCCCAATCAGATTTTACTCATGATTGTAGAAACAGGTGAACCCCATTTTCTGATGTTTGTCCGTCTCAATCAGATTTTCTCATGATTCTATAAACTGGTGGGTCCCATTTAGCTGATGTTTGTGCGTCTCAATCAGTTTTTATGCATGATTGTAGAAACTGGTGGGCCCCTTTTAGCTGCTGTTTGTGTTTCGCAATCAGATTCTACTCATGATTATAGAAACTGATGGGCCCCATTTAGCTGCTGTTTGTGTGTCTCAATCAGATTTTACTCATAATTGTAGAAACTGGTGGGTCCCATTTAGCTGCTGTTTGTGTGTCTCAATCAGATTTTACTCATGATTGTAGAAACTCCGACAGTTGGCCGCTTTAGCTTCTGTTTGTGTGTCTCCATCAGATTTTACTTGATTGTAGAAACTGTGGGCCTCTGTAGCTGCGGTTGCAGGGTCTCAATCAGATTTTACTCATGATTGTGGAAGCAGTTGACGTGTTTGGCCCCATTTAGCTGCTAGTTGAGTGTCTCAATCAGATTTTACTCATGATTGTAGAAACGGTTGGTGTTTATGCCCCATTTTAGCTGCGGCTTCAGTGGAAACATCAGCACTGATATACAGAAATAAAACAAAATTTGAGTCCATGAATATGGATTATATTGTATGATTTTGAATTAATTACCTCGAAATCATCGTTAAATATTCAATGATATATAATGCAGTGCAGATTCATGGAAAGTGTCCACACTAGTTTTTCAAGTATTTAAAAGTTGTCCGGAAAAAAACTTTTGTTACAAAAGTCTTATTACTGTTAGGATTAATTGACGAATCTAAGTGAGTTTTCTTCTCTGAAGTATTCCAATACTTCGCACAATGCCCCCCACACTGAATTACGAAAATGAGATGAAATTGTCAGTACATAGACACGAGGGCTTCTAATAAACTAAGTTCGCTATTGGAGAGGTTCCCGGACCACTAGGAAAAATTGTCATGTAAGCATGTCGTCGTAGTTACTGACGAAGCTTTTGGAAGCGTTGTATTTAGGAATTAGCACTTACTTTGTGAAAAATCGTGCATTGTCCATTTCCTCAATTTCGGCATTTTGACGAAAGCACAAACAAATCACGACACAATCGTAAACACATGAGCGGCCCAAGAAAAACGATATTACTGATCTTCTTGAGGCCACTCCTTAATTTATGGTCAATGAAACCATGCAATCAATATTGATTTTTTTTTTGTTTTTTTTGCGATGTTGGCGATTGTTGTTTATAGCCCATGTTGACGAATCATTCTCATAATAAGACTCAAGAGAATCGATATTACTCGTATTCTCTACTGGACTACTTGAAAGGCAGTGACATCCTATGGTTAAAACAATGTATTAGTCCATCGTTAAAATACTTCAGTTCCGCCATATTGAGATATTGAGGCTCAACAAATGATTTTACGTCTTCACTAATAATGTATTAATCATTGTGAATAAGCAAGGATGGAAATCCCATACTAGAAGGTGTACGCCAGTAGATATTACTCATATTTATCAGTACCCTTCTAGCACAACGATATTCAAATTCGTTGTTCTAACACAACAATCTGATGAACAATGGATTAGTCATTGTTGTTGTATATGTCTCTTTCAAAATCATGAAATGAAAAATATGTGTACACCTACTTGATGCGAAGTTGTCCAGCAAGGCAGGTAGTTTTCTCATCTTCCGTTTCACTTTTTCTTTGAACCAATTTGAACTCACTCACTCCGTTTTTGGTTCGTCATTTTCGTAAACATAACACCTCACTGGCGCGTAAAAACGTAATGAAGACCTAGGCGGGTCGACGGCAGAAGTAGGATAATTATGCAGTTTTTTATCTAAACATTACGCCTCCGAGCTAAAAGAAACGTATACTACAGGGTGATCTTGAGGACGGGGCTATCGAAGTATAATCACCGATTATCCCACGTATATAAAATAATAATATTCTATAAGCAATACTATTTTAATGTTCCACAATAATCAAGACAAATAATGAATAATCTATGATTCTGCTGAATATTCATGGAACATATAGGAGGTTCAAAGATTAGTCAGAGAACATGAGGTGCTATATAGGACATTTAAATATTTCAATACTGTTTTTATATTCTAATGAACCTTTGCTTTTTAACAGGAGCAAATGCTTTTTTTAAGGCATGTTGTCATTATGCAACTTACGCCACTAGGCGGAAGATCGATAAAATGTGATAAATGTTCTGGAGTAATTATCTTGTACTCTAAACAGTTTAGTGAGGCAAAACTATGCTGTTAATTTTAGTTTACTTTAACCTCATTTAAAATCTAGTCATCTTCTTAAATAGTCTTATAAAATGGATATATTTTAAGTATCATTGGTTGCTGAAGAGTAATTTTTTTATATATCAGACTTTGCACTAGGTATAGGTGTCCGCAAGTAAAATAAAGAATACGTACTGCAATTTAAAGTAACATGGATTCGATTCACTTTTACCGTATACTACACCTTTTCCAATTGTTAATCGGAAAGCTTCAGCTGTAATTTAGAAAGCCTCGTATGTGAATCAGAATAATCAAATGAAAATTTGAACGTACAATTAGAACAGCCAATTAAAAATCAGAATGCATATATGAGAACAGTCAATAGAAAGTCAGAAAGAGCCATATTAATTTCAGAAGGGACTGTAGCAAGCTACAATGGGACTTATAACGTTCAAAAGTTAATTATTTTTTGTCGTGTATGTAAGTCTATTTCTTTTATATTGCTTTTCACTTAAATATTAAATTTTTATATCACATTTTGTATCATTTTAAAGTATTTTTTTTTTACTTTTGAGTCCATGTTTCACTTCATTGTCATCTTTGATGAAACAGGAATTGCGTAAAACAAAAAAATCGTGTTCATCGATTTACTTTCACGAGTGTATATTGTATAATCCACCAAACTTTGCAAATAGTACCAATGTAATTGATTATGTTTTTTTAAATAGAGTGCTTTGGCAATCCAAGGATAATATTTCAACCAATCTGTTCGTATAATTATGTGGGCTACGTTACGAAATACTACTACTACTACTATACGACTTATCATGATGCGGCATCAGCGAAGAGTACCAAATCAGTAAAATCCTTTTCTTTCCTTTTTCCTCTGTTCTCTTTCATAGTTTTCTGTGAAATTTGCAGCTAGGGCAATCCAATCCTTGCCGCGTTTGCACATCACTTTCTTCTTTCAATTCGTTGTCCTTTTGATGTTTGACGTTCGAAAAGCAAGACTTTTTGATATATAAATCAATGATGGAAGTTTTTCTTACATAAATATATTGTCACTCAGTATATGTATGTAGTTTTCTTTCTGATTAACATTTGACCCCTTCCGAATTACAATTGATGGTTTCTTATATACAGTTGATGTCTTCTGAAATTAATATAATCCTTTCTGACTTTTAATTGACTGTTCTGATTTACATTTGATACGTTCTGATTTTCATTTGATTATTCTGATTTACATAATTATGATGCTATCTGATTTACAACTGGAAAAGGTGTAGTGCTCTGTTTATACACCTGCGATCATTATGTAATTAGTTATTTGTATCTACTTGGCTCATTTGTGATAAAACTTTTAATTATTAATCTCACTATATTTCACCACGTCTCAAAATCGATCTCCTTTTTTTATTAATTCTTTTTTGTATTGAAGGTTTTGGGTCCTTTAGTTTCTCATTTATTTATGGTTGTGCTTGTTTCGGTGTTCATATTTACCCATACCATTTAGTGTTTTGATAATTGTGTTTCAGTTTCTACTAACTTTTGGTCTAATTTTAAGCACAAACCTTGATTGTCAGAGCTCTTACGTCATGTACCAGTTAGTCTGACGGGCTTCTAAACCCAAGCACCAGGGAACTAAGATAAGTTTGGCTGAATGTTAATACTTTTACTCAATGCAACTGACTATATGACAGCCCAAAGTTTTGTATTTGGCAATTTGTCTAACTGATACACAAATTTCTGGAAAATGGTTACCTGTAACAACGTTTACAAAGTATACTTTTTCATGAAAGTAAGGTGGGAAACACAGAATTATTGACGCTTTGGCTAATACACCGTCTGACAAAGAACTTATATTAACTTACAAAGATCTAATCCAAAATGATTGGCCCGGTCTACAGCGAATATACAAATTAGGAATAAATTTGGGATTGATAAATTTCGTGTCATTTCATCGTACTGTTGGTAAATTATCAAGAAAGAACTAAATTATAATTACAAGTTTGCGATTCTATATTTTGGCAATTATAAAGTTTTGAAGTAGGGTGAGTTTGGATGAATTTACCATATTTAGACAAATAACACGTAGTTTTGCTATATGCCATCTTCAACAAATTATAACGAAATTAATTGCATACCTATTCGTTCATAGTGCCAAACGCTGCTGGGGTCATGCTTATACTTACGATTTACCCTCTTCCAAAAATTCTATGAGATTATCAGGAAAGCTACTCTACTGTTCGCGCGCTAATTGCTCATTCTCCCCTATTTTTATCATTGCGTCGTTGTCACTTAATTGTCACCATGATACTACGACTCTGACAGATATGATCACTTGGCGGACAGATTTCGAACCGGTCTGCGCATGACGTCACCGTGTGACAAAAGTGTACAGGCACATGGCGCCAAAGCATTGATTTATGAAAGTTTTATTTTGTTTCCTGTTACATCTGTCTTAGATATTTAATATTCATACAAAATGAAAATAGCTCATGCACAGTATAATATAAACGATACATATTGCTCTGTATCTGAATAAAAAATTAGTGAAATAGTTATACAGAGAATTGATATTAATCGACGCCTGTCCCGTTTGCAGTAGTTCCGAGCGTTCTGAATTTCAGATACAAACATTTGAATCTATGTACTCAAAAAAATTTACATTGTGGAAAAAGAACAGAGCCAGAGCGATCTGGACATATTTTTCTGAAATCTCATATAAGAGGTTGATTGGAGTGCCTAGTGAAACCATCTTTTTGTGGGAAAATTTCTCGGGTAGGAGGTGGAATTTTTATATACTCCATTCAGGAGCCTTTGATTACCGTTCTTATTTTTTATACATAGATTATGACTTATGTTTTACTGTATAATTCTCTTAATAAAAGGTAGACAAGAAATAAATAACATGATTTTGTCATTAGAGGTTTTTAAAAATTATGAACAAGCATAATGGCATTATGTTTATGGCGAATGAATATTGACTTTTTTCTGCTAATGATTGGTGGAAAAATCCATTACCAAATTTTCTTATTTTTTATTTATTCAAATATATGTCACAACCGCGTATAGGTTAAACATAAAATAAAAACATATCACAATAGAACAATACAATATCTTTCTGGGCACTGTATTTAGCTAGTACAGGTGAATTCTCGTATACTAAAGATTCCTAGTAATAACAGGTTTTTCCTCAATTTTTTTCAAAATGTTTTCACACGATGTATCTATTTAATAATATGTTTGAATTAAAAAGTTTGATTAACTTGTAGTGATGGTTTCTGATGGCCTGGGTATAGGGCACATTATTTGTTGCTCTCTTGTGTTGTAGTTAGGTATTGATTCTGTATATATGAGTCTATGGGGAAATATATTTTGGACAGACAATAAGAACTGAAAAAGAGGTGAATGAGAGCATATATAACTAGCCTTTCTCTATATGAACTGAAAATGAAATATCAAAATACGTTCTGCAACCTGTAAATCTCCAACCATCCTTTAGCGCATTTTTATTTTATGTAGCTTTTTTTTATTCCAAATAGGAAAGGCGCTAGGAAAGCTGGATACACCGTCGCAGATCCCTGTATACTTATTACTTTATACTATTTTACAATGTTAGTGAATTTCAGTTTTATAATATTCGAGGTCTCTCTAATTCCCCTATCAAGAATTCGTATTCTGAAATACATTTTGCATCTAGAAAACAAGCTCATCTTTACTACATCAGTCACATATACATTCTCTGATAATTTGCTTAAATTCGCAAGATAGTTTTTTTTCAATTTTCAAAGCGTTTCCATTATAGTGGGAAAATATATGGCCGAGCTCATTACATTTTGCCAAGAACTCATCTGTATATTTTTGTAGTCCACCTTCTGTTAAATGGTTGACCCAACTGAGAGAAGTATCTGTGCAGTCTGGGATATAACCCAGTTTCTCCTTATTTTTCAACTTAAATGCAATGAAACCTGCCAAATTTTCCAAACCATCCCAAGTAGCGGTAGTGTGACGAATAGTTTTTACTTTTTTATTGTTACATCCCACAACCACAAATATGTGTTAAACTCCAGAATCGCAAATAATTAATGTTTTATCGAACTTTACTACGGTAAACGAGTAAACTCGAGAAAATAAACTGAAAATGTTCGGCTATAACCTGTAACCTGTAACTAAACGAGTAAACAAACCCCGTTTGTCACACGCTGACGTCACAGGTGGAAGCGAGACGGAAGATATCATGCGCGTCATCATACCTTCTAAAGTCGTAGTATCATGAATTGTTACTGTAAATCTCTCTGTGCCCGCTACCTTGTAAAAGTTTTTGCAGCTCTAGCGCTGTACACATGAAAAGGAATTCTCAATTGTGATAATCTTTTGTAAAGATATACTTGCGGCAAGAACATCTATTTTCGCTCTAAGAAAATCTACTTGATGAGGAAATTATGGTTAATTTGCATTAAAAAAATATATTTTTGATTCCACTACTCACTCTAAAGAAGTAGGGCTCTGACCAAAACTATCATTTTCTTCACAACTAAAATGTCAATACTCTTCGACAAAGTATTTCGTAAAGTTTTAGTACGGATACCATATTTCCCAGCCGAGCTCCTGTTATTTCGATCAATGAAAAAAATAGCTTGTTGACCATACATTAGGAATATGCATTCATGCAACTTGACAGATCTCCACAGACCTTGGAGTTATTTGTAAATAATTCACAATTTCACCTGTGTCTCTGAGTAATATTGTTATACTCATGAAATGATTGTCGCGAAGTTGAGTTTGTGAGGACCTAATACAGATGTTCGTATGTAAATAACAAGTATGTGATATGCAATACATTTATGTAAGTAGTTGTGGGTGAATGGAATATACATAGACAATAGTGGACCGGTGGGAATGGCATATTCTAATTCAAACATACAGGTGCATATTTGTCTGTGGTAATCGGCAATTTTGAAACATGAATTATAAGAAATACATTTATAACGTAAAATTAGCGAATGCTTATACGGATGCGCTTAGATGCTTATTCCAAGACCAAAAGACGAAAATCTTGAGCTGTTTGCGCCAAGATTATAAAATGCTTTACTCCATATGTAGCATGCTTATAGATGATATATTCATTATTTTGTTTTTAACACGTTGTTGGACACGACGGCTATAGCCGTCTGCGGGAAGGGATCGTGATATGCCACGACGGCTATATCGGTCCAAAAGTTATCTGATTGTTACGGCAGAATGGCGACGGCCGTCAGAATGTAGGTATACTTGCCTGGTTAAGCAATGTTAGTGCCATAACATAAAGCTCTTCATTTCTGAAATAGCCAAATGGAGAAGTTTCCAAAAAAATAAAATTTGGAAAATTCATTATTATCTGATAGTCTATTTCTTCACTTGAAGAACGTCGAAAAAATCATCTGAATGTTCTAAAAAACGGCGGAGTTGTTCAATTTTATAGCTGCGTAAAGCGACCGCGGAGGCGAAACCCCGTTTGACGTCACATCACATGTTCTGGTCGGGACTCGGCTATGCATAATATAGCATACACTGCGCTGTACAGTATGCGACATTTAGACTTGAGTGGAACGGCGAAGGTGTTTGTTGTACCGAGCAGATGCCAGTACATTTTTGAAGTATGGAGGAAGGTTACGATCGTGGTGATTCTAGTAATCTTCCTAAAGTGGATAGGGGTAAGGAGAGTACCTATTGTGATCGTGAAAATTTTCGATTTTGAGATAATACGCTTTTTAGGTGTTTTATGATGTCTACATTTAACGAAAATCCACACAACTCATTTCCGTCGGTTTGTCTGTCTGTCTGTGTTGGGGGGTGGGGGGTCATAAAACTCAATTTTTTTGTATTCGTAATAGGCTATCCATTGAAATATTTGTTTGGTGTTTTTATGGTGTTAGTACACCTGAGTACAATGCAATATTTATAGTTTCTTGGTCTGCTAGACATATTCTAATAATACGAGTACCAATAAACTGCAGTGTATCGTTTTGTCATCGTCGGCGTCGCCTACTCTACTGAAAACAAGGAATAACAACATGAACGAGGAGGCCGGTGTTGGCGGCGGCGCGGGGCTTGCGGGAGCAGCATCCTCGACTCGACAGGGCGCACACAGGCTTGCGTGTGTGATGTGACGTCACAGCGGCTTCGCGCGGATGATATGGCTATTAGAACTTTGAAGGACTATAACTTTTCTATTAATGGAGATAATTACAAAATTTTTCGCCGTTGTTCTCTAATTCTTTAGGACTATCTGATTAACTAAAATTTGAAAATATGGAAACTTCCTCATTCTAACCCACTATACGCTATCCGAACTATTCATGTTTTAAGGTGCATGGTTAAAACAGCACAACGGCTATAACCGTCATAACCTCCAATGTGATGCATTGACCACGTGTATAACTGCCATATTGCGACTGTGTTTTTGTTTGGTTTTCATGTTTTCAGTACTGAGTGGGAGGTAGGTAACCAGATATTTTCATCCTAAGCAGACATTCGTCCCACTACATATAGAATATATTGTTTCATATCAATACAAAACTCGAAGCACGTGTGGGGCATTTTCCAGGTAAGCTACCCTTACCAGAAGATCATAAAAGATAATCCTATTTTCTTATATGCAAACAATGTTTACCGTCCATATTTTGAGAAATGCGTTTTTGTTCATAAATTTGATAAAATAATATTTTGTTTTTGTTTTAGCTTTTGTCTCGAAAATTGTCCTTTTCTTCCCACAAGATGTGTTTTACGATTACACTGATCAGACGGCTATAGCCGTGGTTGCCATTCTAGAACATAAAGTCTGCTGTGATATGACACGACGGATATAGCCGTCTTTTTTATTGTCACCAAAAACCTCAAAAATGAAAAAAAGTCAAAAATGAATACCCCTAAAATATTTTGATAACGCAAATCATGTTACAAATGCAAAAAAATGGGAATGTTTTGAGGTGTCATATACGAGGCTTCTCGGCCAGCAGAGTGTCCAACATTGTGTTAAGATTATCACAATTATGCTTAATTTAAGACTCCTGTAATCTGACTTTCAACACTGTCCAGTTTTGGGTTTACAATATTTACTTAATAAAACCCTACAGCGTCAAAAATATCTCATTCTTTGTTTAAGGTTACTACAGCTCTGCGCATATATGAAGATACAGTATATTTGAATGAAAGAAAGTAAGCATATTCTATGTCCAAGAATTTATTTTTATGTGTGGAGAGAACTACCCAGTTCTCCTGGATTTACAAGCACCTGTTGGCGTAAAATCTGGAAATAATTATTTCAGTCATTAGTAAGGTTACCCCAATGCGTTCCTCAGTCGATTAGTACGTCGAAAAACCAAAATACTACTTCGATAGTAGTGTGTTTGTAAAATGGTGGTGTATCCTGTTTCAGGAACCGTAGCTCCGCTTCGCGAACGAGCCAGTGATCGTTGATCGCTCTATAAATAGCTTTTATTTTTTCAATAAAAGCCATTATGTATCCCACTGATTTATTGAGTAAACCCTATAAAATGAGGATTTTATGAAATATAGCAGACGGTCAATATCATGCACGGCTCGCTATGCGATCTAATAAATATAGACAGGTTATAATTTGATTTGAAAGATCCCTGATGTTCTTTTATGGTTATTTACGTCTGTTTGCTGGTGAAAATAGATGTTCAGAGCATATATTTTACTTCAGCACCTCCGCAAAACTACACCGTAGGTATGCCTGAAATAGAGTGTTAGTGCGATCTGACCTACAACGATACCTCGTTGAATCAACGATTAAGATTGTATGGAATTCGAGGCTTACCTTAAAAAAAATTGAAGGCATGACCGAAAAATTATTTTTCTCCAATAAAAATTTTTTTTTGGGATCCTGGGATACGGTCAATAATATATTTAAAAACTATATATGTATATATTGGCCAACGGTTCGACGCTAGAAGTGCGTCATCACACACGCCCTGAAGATGGTTCTAGCGTCGAAACGTTGGCCAATATATACATATATATTTTTAAATATATTATTGACCGTATCCCAGGATTTTATTACAAAAAGATTGGATTATAACAGTCAGGATATAAAAAGTAAATAAATAAAAATTTGTTTCACAAAGACTCGGTCAGGTGTTTCCAAAATTAAGGTTTATAAAACAGTTCCTCAATAAACAGTATCTGGCTATATCGTATTATTCTCTTATAGTGCTTTAAACAGATTATGGCACCTTGAATTTGGAATGAATAAGCTAAAAACCTCTATAAAATTTGTATACATTACTAGCATCTTTGTAAATCTTCCGTAACAAGTTATCCTTATACTTTTCCAAGAATTTATTTGAAGTGTCAATTGAAATAGGTTTTCAGTAATCATGTGGCTATAGTTTAGTAGTCTACATTTATAAACAGAAAAAATGCATCAAATCGAATCAACACGATTATAGTACAAGAAACAAAACTAAGTTCTTGAAGCATTCTACACCCACTAGTCAGTAGGACTGAAAAGTTAAATACGTTAGTGTTTTTCTCTATATGCTACTTTCTAGTCGACTGGAATCGATCAGTTGTCCACTCTTCTCTAAAACCAATATTATTCAATTTTTCATTTAATTATTTGCAGATGCCAACAATATTAAATTAACACTATTTTCAAATAACGTAACGGGTTCTCCTGGGTATTAAAGCAAATTAAATTAGTAGGTTATGGAGAGTATAGATAAAACTATGTTTTTTCCAAACGCCATATTGCCCTTAGTGCTCGGCAAGCTGCTGTTCCGTTTAACATCAGACATCCGGGGAAGATAACCTCAATTATAGGTGTGCTTCGAACTTTGTTACGATATTTTCTGAAACTGGATCTGTTGCAAATATAAAACGGAGAGCTTTGGATGTAGCCGCTCAAGTTAAAGCTTTGGCATAAATCCTAATACTTTATTACGCAAAGGTGTGGATCCGACTGATATGTTTTTATGGTCAGCCTCCCGCAAAGGAGAAGCGCTGCGAGAGGATATTTTCCCGGTGCACGTTAGATTTGAAACGCTGAAGGTTGTAGCCGTCGAAAAACAAATTACGGGCAGTTCATTCCACAGCGTCGAAGCTCTACAAAAGAAGGAATGCTGGAGGAGACTGGTTCGGGGAGTACGGACCTCGACCTGGTAAGGATGAGCTCGCAGAGCCTCTTTAGTGTTCCTGTTTTGGACAGTCGAACGTCTTCCTTGATAGAATCTGTAAAATAGGGATAGGTCAGCCACCCTCCTTCGATGTTCCAGGCTTTGAGTTGGTTCTATACACACAGTTACTAAACTCCATAACTGTTATCCATTCAGAATGAAAATAGTGGAAGAGTTAAACGAAGGCGATTTCAATCAGCTAGTTGAGTTTTGTGAACAAATATGACTACAACGATTAATGATAATATCATTCATGTAAAGAATATCTGCCTCATTGATGATCACGTTTTATCTAACTGGATAACTGCAGGTATTGGAGCAGCGAAAATCTTCAATCTTTTGTAGAAGGGCATACCTAGCTGCCCAAAAAATTAATGTATATCCACTATGCAGGAATTCATCAAAAAAAGTGACTGTGTCATTATGTATCAATGGAAATTTTAATGCAGATATTTATTTGGATATGTTGGGATATGTCTGAAGTGGAGCATGCCCTCAACAAGTTAAAAACTAATAGAGCTACAGGCATTGATGCTATTTCTGCCGAAACATTAAAATTCGTGGGTGAAGACGGCATCTCTCTTTTATATAATATTTGTAAGAGGGTCTGATCCTCCGGTGTTTGGCCAGATGGATGGTGCACATGCATTTTTGTTCCACTTCATAAAAAAGGATCTCCAACAAATCCAGACAATTATCGCCTACTTTCGTTAATCTCTCATGCAAGCAAGGTTCTACTATATATTTTACAGTCTCGTTTGGAGGGTTTTATTGGCTGGCAAATTTCCCAGGCGCAGATAGGTTTCGTAAAAGGTACGCGGTACGCGTGAACAGATCTCAAACTTAATACAGATGATTGAAAAAGCCAGAGAGCATTCTTTTACAGTTCTTATCTGCTTTCTGGACTATTCTAAGGCGTTTGATAACGTAAAGAGGCCTAAACTGTGGGAAATACTTATTTCTATGGGAGTCCCTTACCACTTAGTATTTCTCATACAGCAACTCTATGAGTCTAGCTCGGCTCGTGTAAGAATTGAAGGTAATCTGTCTGGTCAAACAGCAACCAGAAAAGGAGTTCGTCAGGGATGTGTATTATCTCCGATGTTACTTAACATTTATAAATATCTAACTTAAGATTTGCTGACGATACAACCCTTATTGCTGCTTCTCGGGAAGAACTAGTAGCTCTATTAAACATTTTAGAACAACACAGTGCAGCATATGGTCTTGGTATTAACTACAACAAGACTAACGTTATGATCATAGATAGAGAGCATGACAATCATCGAGAAATAAAGTCAATAGAAATAAAGTCAATAGGCCGTTGTGAGGTAGTTCAAAGTTTTGTGTACCTCGGTTCTTTGATCGACAATTCGGGTAGCTGTGAGAATGAGATTCGACGGCGCATCCAACAGGCACGGGTAGCCATGACAAAACTTACTAAAATATGGCGTGACCATAACATCACTAAAGCTACCAAAATGTCGCTGGTTCAGTCTCTTGTGTTCTCCATATTTTTGTGTGCCTCGGAAACTTGGACGCTTTTGAAATGTGGACGTGGAGGAGAATGGTGACAATTCCTTATACCGCCCATCGAACTAACGTTTCCATATTGGATGAGCTCGGTAATCCAAAGAGACTATCCTCCATTGTGTCGATGAGAATGCTCACATTCTTCGGACATATTCACAGAAGCGATAATATGGAAACTTGTAGTTCAGGGTCACGCCCCGAGTGGGCGGCGCCGTGGCCATTCCCCTACACGCTGGGTGGATACGACGAAACAGTTGCTAGATATGAGTATCAAGAGCGCCGCTGAACTGACAGTAAATCGCGAACGATGGCAAGCTACAGTTCTAAAAACTATTCATAATATTCGTGTTGGCAATACTCTAGCTCCAACTTAATGCATTTTACGAGTTCATGACATGTCTGTTAAGACATTGTGACTATGATGATGATGGTGTTGGGAAATACCATCAATCCGCTTATCACCTGAGCCATTGAAAACCATATTGAAGAGCATGGAAACCCTATACTTGATGAGGCTCAGATCTATTTTCGGCAAGACGGCGCTCCGCTTCATTCTGTTTTCCGGTTTGGCAATGGCTAGTCGACGCGTTTCCAGATCAATGGATAGATAGATAGATCTCCTGATTTGACGCCCTTAAAATTTTTTCTACCGGGCCATTTAAAATCTATTGTGTTTAGTCGCCAACCTGAAAGTGTGGATGACCTTCTTCGTCAATGCATCATCGAAAGCTGCCATGATATCCCATAACATGTTTTTGCAACTATCCATCAGGAATTTGAGTATCGCCTACATCATTCTTTTCCCAATAACGGGCAACATTTTGAACACTTATTGCAATAAATATTGATCTTTTCGTGTGTTTTTGTTCTATTTGAACAAACTAAGATATACCGGGTGTGCCAGAATCTCCTTGACACGTGATATTTTCGTAACGAAAAACGGTTCAAGCAAGAAATGAGTGGTGCTTTTGAGTGTACTATAGGTTCTACCAGATCATGCATTCAAAAAAATTCTTTTGTACGTCAACCCCTAAAACTCACACCCAACTTTTTTTTCAAATAGCACCCCATAGGTTTTCCTATATAAATGATATCCCCATTTTATAAAAAATCTTGTGGTACTTTTAATTTTATATGCAAACTTATAGACAAATGAAATGATAATTTGTTTGACGCCTGATATTTTTGTAACAAAAACGGATAAAAAAGAAAAGTAAGTAGGTTTTTCAAGGGTAGTGATTGACCTATTATTCCTTGCTTATGAATCATTTTTTTCTTACTTAAACCCCTGGAATCCACCCCTAGCTTGTTCTTTCAAATTTCAATCCACAATTTTGCCTGGAAAAATAAATTCTTTACCTGAATTTAATTATCGTAGTGGCTTACTTTTTATGCCCCTACTGCAATTTATCGTTAATTTTTTTCGTTTAATCCATGAAAGCGTAAGCATAAATTTATTAAAACACATGTGTGGAAAAGATTTTTTTTTGTTATCATCATTCAACTAATAAAAAAAAATTTTTATAGCATGTGCTCAAATTGTGCTCCTCCGGCGCCAACACAAGCTTCAAACCGTCGCAACAGCTCCCTTGTACAAGCGGCCCTAACCATCTCCGTCGTAACAGTACGACAAGCGCTACGGATGGCTGTCTTGAGGTCCTCTAAATTAGTTGGACAATTTGGAAAAACAACCTCTTTGAGGTAACCCCACAAGAATAAGTCAAGTGGGGTGATATCAGGGTAACGTGCCGGCCATTTAATTGGGCCCCTATTGCCGATCCATGCATTTGGAAATAGCTCGTTTAAATATTGTGGGGAGGAGCGCCATCTTGCTGCCACATCATACCTATCCGATCTCCAACAGGAATATTTTCCAGTAGCTCAGGCAATGTGTTTTGCAGGAAATTCAAGTAACGCTGTCCATTTAAAGTATCCTCATAGAAGTAAGGCCCAATTAAATGTCCATTGAAAAGAGCACACCACACACTCACACCCCACACAGTTTGGAAACGTGTCTCTCGAACCCAGTGAGGATTTTCTGTGGACCAGTAATGTGCGTTGTGCTTATTTACTTTACTATTTAATTATTGTGAAAACGGCTATCATCACTCCAACAAATACTAGCGAGCACGGCTGGATTTTAGTGTATCATAACTTGCAAAAATGCAATGAATTCCATCCTACGGTCATAGTCAGTGGGTCGTAATCCTTGCACTAAATGAATTTTGAACTGATGGTACCTGTGTATCTTCAAAATTCTCTGGATGCTGCTTTTGCTTATTCCTAGTTCTTGTGCGAGCATACGAATTGAAAGATGCGGATTTATTCCTACATACGCCAAACATTTACGACATTTTGTTCACTTCTAATTATTGGAGCTCTATGTTGCATATGTTTTGAAGCGGGTAATGAGCCGGTCCGTAATTTCCTTACCACTGCACGAAAGGTTTCATGTGATGGGATGGTGCGATTTGGAAAACGTTCACGATATACACGGAGTGCATGTCTTGAATTTTTTCGACATTCCCCGTAAATAAGTATCATATCGACGTATTCATTTGGTGTAAATGTAAACGGCATTTTGCTAATATGTATAGGAAAGCGGGTACAAAACGTGTGCTATGCTACCAGTTGAAATACAGTAACACTGAATACCTTGTCAAAAAATTGATGAGAAAATAATTTGGCTAGAAGTTTGTTAACACTTTTTTCTCACTAATTAACGTAAGAAATTCATTTTTCAGATAAAAATTGTGGATTGATAGCTTGAAAATAAATAGGGGTGGGGCGGCAAATGACCATTGCAGTTGACGCTGCCTACAAAATAAAAATAGGGGTGGGTTTTCCGATTGGAGTGATTTTTTTTGTAAGCGCAATATGATAGGTAATTCAGTACATTTAAAAACCCACTTATTTTCTTTTTTATTATTTTTTTGTTACGAAAATATTTGGCGTCGAACAAATCCTAATATTATTTACTTTATGCTGATGATTTTACGGAAAAAATTGGTTCTTGTACGAAATCAAAGGCATTACAGGATTTTAAATAAAATAAGGACTTCATTTATGTAGGAAAAGCTATAGGGTGCTATTTGGAAAAAAAAATTGGGGGTGAGTTTAAGAGGTTGACGTACAAAAAAAATGCATGATATGATAGACCCTATAGTACCTTAAAAAGTACCACTCAGTTCTTGCTTGAACCGTTTTTCGTTACGAAAATATCACGTGTCAAGGAAATTCTGGTACACCCGGTATAAAGATCTTTCTAATTAATTTTCCCGAAGTTGGTCCTCTTGATAAATCTTTTAACATATCTCGGCGCTTTTTCTTTTAGTCAGTCATTTTCGATAGATCCGTGGTGGGAGGCTTTCAAATAGAGTATCAGACATAATTACAACCTCGTATCACATTCTGGGACAACACTGCCTTATACACAACTTCATACGATTCGTCCACAATGTAAACACTTTATAAATCGTAAAACCTAAGTCGTCACCTTTAATGACCTCAAGGTCGAAACGGGTAAACAAATTAAAAAAATTTCATGTCGAGTTATTAAATCTGTGTAGCACTAGAGCTGCTTTTCTATATTCTAAGTATTATTAGCGTTATATAAGAGCTGGAGAAGGTCGAAGCTCAAAAAAATAAAAATACGTACTTTAAGAATAACCACAATATTCGTAACACCTCAAGCTTGTGAGGTAGAGAACCAATTTGCATTATAATTTTAATGAGTTCGCAGATATGGTTTGTAATATATATGTTCCCAATATTGTATAAATCTTACTTATTGCCCGGACAACATCGATCCGTAGTAAAGTAATGAAGTCGAATAAGTAATAAAAGAAGCAGCCCATGCTCCAACAGGTATGTTAGTTGAGGGAATGACGCGTAATTTTAGTGTCCAGAAAGAAACCGGATGACGCTTTGTATTTGAGTTTTAGAGGCAGTTTGGAAGCTTTCTTGCATTACACCATAACTTTAAAATGGGAAGCATCGGAAATGTGAGAAAAAATCATTAGATAGCTGAATGAAAATGCGGTAGAAATTTAGTACGCCTACAAACTAATGTTCCAAAAAATCGGCATCCGAAATCTACGGGTGGTTTGCGCGTATCGATTCTTTTACCATGAAAGAAAAAAGAATCGCGACGAAACCGGTCCTGACTTTATGGAAAATTCTTTGTTTCTTTTTTGTAGATAACACAACAAATACTGTCATCCGTTCCTGTTGGGCAGTGTATGAGAAATATGAACTTAAAGTTCGATGTTTCACGTCATTTTCGATAGAAATCATTAAAAAATTGTTCGTATTGTTTAAAACAGATGACGTTTTTTATACATGTTCTTGGAAGGACCAACTATGACATGTATCATTGTTATCCGTTTTTATTATATTTAACTGCATTTTTTAACCACTATCGGGGGTGACGTTATTGAACGCCTTCCGTATCCCTTCAGAAAGCGATTTTTGTATACTACCGTTAAGAAGTCACGAGCAGCCAAATTAAGTGAGCTGGTATTATACATCATCGCCTATAAACCACATTGCATTTACTTCTGTCGATACTAGGTCATCCAGAAACTGTCCGTGTCGAATAACGTGAATAACCCTGGTATATATCAGTTTCAAATTGCACGGGTTGACTTGCAATATATGCTCATTCGATATACACGCTAGGAATTGTATTACTATTAAATATAATTATGTATCGTAAAATAACTGCTGTAAGCAATAACTCAAAAAATATGGCGAAATAGACGCCTCATTTAGAACTTTCTTAAAACCTCCTTAAAACTCATAAGTTCTGCATATGGTTAATATGATCTTGACACTGGCCTAATTGTTTTAAAATAGTTAACCCTAAAGTATATTTCTTGTTCCGCAATATTTCGTAAGTTGGTTAACCTGTTTTGATGTTGGCAATTCTGCGTGCCATTGTAATTCACAAACTAAAAACTAATAACTTTGTGGTTTTGTGCTGCTGTGCTTGGAGTTGAGACTTTGAAACGATGTTGGTATTCCTGGGCACCAAATAGATTTTTTTATTTTCTTTTGAAATGCTTATTTTTACTTATTTTGCACCACGTATCAAGTTTTGATCCATAGATATGTTTCAATTTTATCTAACAGAACATACTTTAAGGTAGCTCATAATGTTTTCGTACTTACTTAAAACCTTTTTGTCTCATCATAAGCGTCCTTAAAGCCAACAAGTTTGAAGGAAGATTTTAGTTGTGCCTATCTAACTTGGAAAATATGTAGTTTTAAGGCGGCTTTATTGAGTATTTTCAACTGTTTAAAATCATTAGGATTTCTTGAAGCTTCCTTGAAGTGAAGTTAGAACAGCTATAAGCACAAAATAGTTTAAACAGAATTTATATGAGACCGCCATAAAACTCCCTCACAAACTTCACCATAAAACTCCCTTAAAACTTCACAGTTTAGATTGACTATTGACCATATGAATTGGTTTTATGGATACTCCTCTTATAACCTGTCGATAGGATAATTTGATCTTGAGTGTATTTGGCCATAGTCAATGCAGACAGACAGACATAAAACACAACTTTTATCAAATGCTCTTGTCTAGACTGCGTCAAGTATAGGCAGGGTAGTAGAGACAGCAGCCTCCCAGATAATATGTAAGCAATACTACAGGCCAGGTCTTATCCTAAATTACAGGCTGAAGAGTTACTCCTGTTTCGTGTCATGGATAATAAGGACCCCGCAGAGAGTAATTCGTCTAAATGATTGGTTAGAATCATTTGTAATTTTAATACGAATTCTGGTTTGCAATTGCAAATTTCTGGTTTCAGATTTTTTCAAACGAAACATACTATACAACGTGTGATATGTGAGACCAAGGGTGCATTTCTGATCCATTCCAAGTAAAAAAGTTTTATAAATACAGGATATCCCACGACGATTAATACAAGCAATATATCAGAATTGGGCAGTAGTAGCGAATTATAATTTTGGAGGTGTAAATTAGAGCAAATTATAGCATATTTTCTTATTATAGTATCACCCAATGAGATATTTCTTTTTGGTGACGTGACGTCCGATTCAAAATTTTTAATGGGACACCCTGTATATTTGTGACATTTTGTGTTCCTCCCGATAAAACAATTCCAACAAACTAGCACACTTGGGGTCTAAAGTGATTAATTCAAGAGCTACAGGTACTTAAAGGACTGTACCAATACTATTATAAAACACTACCAAAATAATTTTAACTGTAGGGGAACATGTTATAATCAATGGTGGTGATACCATCCTTTAAGTATCTGTAGCTCTTGAATTAATCACTTTAGACTCCAAGTGTGCTGGTTGGTTGAAATGGGTTTATCGGAAGGAATACAAAAAGTCATAAATATACAGGGTGTCCCATTGAAAATGTTGAGTTGGACGTCACGTGATCAAAAACAAATACCTCATTGGGTGATACAATAATAAAAAAATGTACTATATTAGCTCTAATTTATACCACCAAAATTATATTTTGTTACTACTGCCCAGTTCCGATATATCGCTTGTCTGAGTCGTCGTGGGACACCCTGTATGTATCCTAAAGAGTCTGGTTTTCAAGATACAGGTTGTCAAAGTTTTTGAAAAAACATATTTTTTATCAATTTTGAGAGATCATTCAGCCGATTTTTGTTGAAAGTGCAATAAGACACTCACTTAGCACTAATCAGAAGATAATAAACCTCAAAGCTTCGTTTTTACGGCGATAGTTGTTGCGAGAGTTGGACAGCAGCTATCACAAAAAGTGTCACCGATTAGACAACGTGATAGTCCCTATCGCGCCGTGCATACAGCAAGATGATAGTTCATTTGAAATGTTTCTCTTGTTTGGCAATAATTTCTGTTGTTTTCTTTATGTTTTGCATAAAAGACGGCTGAAAGATTTTGTATTATAAAGTTTCTGGAGGGATATCAAAGGTGTCCATGTTTATGGAAAAAAATCGACAGAACTCATGAATATAGTGAAGAGGGATCATACAGAAGGAAGTTTCTTGCTCTGTGAATTCTGTGTTCTGTATCTACTACTTATCACAATACCCTTCAGCGTGCAGACATTCGACTTTCATGACACCACTGTCGCATTGACTATCATGAGAGCACTTTCATGATAGTTACTGTCACCGTGAAAACGAGACTTAAAAACCTATAGCTGTAGGAAGTAAACATGATTCCTTGACGCCCCGCCCTTGGAACTATCGCCTATCACCCTGTATATACTGCTTTCTCAAATTCAGCGCTCAATTCTATCTCGATTTTGCTAAGGTATCTATCTTCCAAATATGAGCGGTTTCAGAGTTACTTGCAAATTCACTAAATTTTTTACCGACAAATGCCAGCACTCGAATAACACATAAACAAAATATTCGCATATTATAAATCTATTACTTTCCGAGATATATATCATTGTGTAAGCAAAGGTATTCAAGCATGAAATTCAAATTTATGTTGCCATGGAAACAATTTCCTCCTAAATTTCCTCTCACCAGTAATATTGCTTTAAATTTTCAATATTCATTATAGGACATTAATTTGACAAATGATTGACATGATTTGTATGTCAGGAGCACAGAGTCAGGAGTAAATATGTAAAAAAGTGCTGAAACCGCGATCGAATAAAGACTGCTTAGGGTGCGTTAAAAGAAAAATCTCCATATAGGTATGGTATTGCGCACCACTTGGAATTATTATTTAAAGAAAAAATGAAGTCAAGTTGATTGACTCAGTACTTCCCACACATTACGCTGATACCAGTTAATTATTTTTCCATAGCATGACGCTTTGCAACCAAATAATCGCCAGCCCCCCCCCCCCCCCCTAAAATTGTCTTATGCCGCTAGGTCTTCCCTTCATAGGTCAATGGACAGCCTATTATCGATACTACAAACTTCTCAGTTTTACAACCCCCCACCCCTCAACCACCTCACTTTCACCCCCACCCAAAAAACTGGTAGGAAATGACCAGGAACCCCTAAAACATCTAAAAACCGAATTTGAGTTGTTTTCATACTTCTCGTTCTTTGATTATTGCTACGCTGCCACTGACACGATTTTTAACAAACATGCGCGTTTTCCATTCTCACCACGGTAACAATATACTGTATCAAAATTTCATTAGAATCACTTTAATGGTGTCCACGTTACAAAATACAAAACGATTTAAACCAATAATTATATATGTATATTATACAGAAAATTCTAAGTCCCTTAGTTTCCGTAATAGGCCAGGCAATATTCAGATGGACCTAAAAAGGTGATGTGTGTCGCTAGATCTTGCTTCACAGGTTAGTGGACAGCCTATTATGAGTACAAGAAATTTTTTAATATTTCAACCCCCGAACCCCCCAACCACTTTCACCCCCACCCAAAAAACGCAGAAAATGGTCAGGAACCTCTAAAACGCTTAAAAACGAAGTTTGAGCTGTTTTTATATTTTTAGTTTTTTTATTATTTCTGCGCCGCCACTGGCACGATTTATCAAAACCATACGTATTTTCCATCTTCGCCATGGTAGTAATACTGGTTCAAAATTTCATTAAAATCAATTCAACAGTTTCCTCGTTACAACGATCTAAAGCAATACTCTCGTATGTTTACATCAGAAAAAATAAGTCCTTTGCTTTCTGTAATAGGCAAGGCAATGTTCGGATGTGCCTAAGAAAGTTATTTATGTCACCAGGCCTTCCTTCACAGGTCAGTGGACAGTCTATTACGAAAGCAACAAATTTTTCAATTTTACAGCCTCCCACCCCCCAACCACCCCAATTTCACCCCCACAAAAAAAAAACTAGAAAATGATCAGGGACCCCTAAAACGCCTAAAAACGAAGTTTCAGCGATATTTATTTTTTTTTTGTTTTTTGCTAATTACTCCGCCGCCTATGGACCGATTTTCAAAATTATACGAACATTACCTACTACGACCCCACAGCATACCGCTGCCCAAATTTCATCACAATCCATGCAGCAGTTACTGAGATTACGACGTTAGAAAAACGCCAACAGACAGACCGACAGACAGACCGACGGAAATGAGTGACGTGGATTTTCGTTATGTAGACATCATAACATACCCAAAAAGCGTATTATCTCGAAATCGAAAATTTTCGCGATCACAATACTCCCCTCACCTATCGGTGTGGGAAGTAAAAGGATAATTGATATCGCGTTCAACTTTTTCAGGAATTTCACGGTTACGATTTTTTTTCCACTGGGTGCACACAAAGCCCATAGTTTCTGGTCATGTGAAGTTTACTGATGAATCAAAAATTAAAACACTCTCATCAGAAAAGTTATAGGCTTTCAGTTTTTGTAACAGAATTTTGTGACTAACACAGTCGAAGGCTTTACTAAAATCACAGAACAGCGCAGCTGTATATTGTTTTTTGTTAAATGCATCAATTATCTGAAAAATCAGATCAAGAATACCCATGACTGAGTTCTTGCCTTCACGGAAACCAAATTGGCTTCCTGAAAACAGTTTATTAGTCCAAAATACTAAACAGTTCTTAAAGCTAGAAATTTTTCAAATATTTTTGAGATTACAGGCTGCAGGTACTCACAGCTCGCGAAATACTATGTTGCCTTGATACTACATGAGAACAGAAATCGGAGTGTATATTCAGTTTTGACAATAAAAGACATCGTTTGAATCAACTTTCCTTGCTGTGTCGCTGCACATGATTGTTCACAGAGACAACGTATTATTTTCTGTTACTGACACTAGACGGTGGCATAGAAATGTACAATGTCCAGGTGATGACAGAATCTATGACTTTCGTAGATATCATCAACATTTTCTCAATTGCATGCTCCATATAGTATATCTGAAATTAGTACAATTATTTATCAGTCATGTTTGACGTCTGCTATTAGGATGAATTTATTATTCTCTCGTCGACCTCTTTCTAGGATATTTCCCAAAAGATAACTTTTCTTGGGAATATTATCTTCACTTGATGTAACGAAGGAACGCTTTGATCTCTGGTATCTATATTCCAAAAGGGTGTCCTTCCTATCCATAGCAAAGGCTCTTTTATATGCTCAGATCGGAAAAGAATATCATTCGAAGGAAGGTTGAGTGCTGGGAAAAAGAAATTTACTGAAAGAATCTCTACTGTCGTATTTCGCTGTTAAGCACCACAATACATCTTGCTGGAATACACTTTGATGATAGCGCTAAGTAGGATTATCACATGCAAATCTAATTGGGCCATATTATTAACTACGATTCTGTCAAAATCTTGGCAAGTGAGTCATATTTGGCAATCAGATGTATCTTAGAAATAGCGCATATCATATCTGTGTGATAACTATAAATAAAGACTTTACATAACGTATGTTGCAAAAGTTTTGGGTTTTTCAAAAAATTAAATTAAAAAAAATGTTACAATAATATATTTGAACTGTAACAAGAACTACAAAAAATAACAACATATCTTAATATAAAAATGATATTAAAGTACTGCTAGTGGGCCATGATCTTCCACGGCTCGCAATTTCCTCTTAATGACCCTCATCAGGTTTTGGACAGATTCTAAATCAATTTCTCTGATCTTTAGCATTATTCTTCTTCTCAACTGCTGTTCGTTTTGAGCTTCCCAGCCATTGTTATAAACTTTGGCACTCAGTTGAGCCCAAAAAGTTTCGATAGGTCTTGCTTAAGGAAGATTGGGAGGGTTGTCGTTTCGTGGTGTTCTAGCCAGTTTCTCGTACGCAAAGGATAATGACTTGAAGCTAGATCTGGCCAAAATATTATATTGTCATTAGCATGGTGGGTATTCATAAAATTGAGTAGTTTAGGCAAACATCATTGAGTATAGACTTCTGCGGTAACCGCTTCGGCCCTAACTCGTCCAACGTACGGCTGTGATATACCGTTGTCTGATATAGCGCACCACACTAACACTTTGTTTTCAAACTTTACTTTTCGTTTAAATTTTACATTATCTGGACAGGCTTCAAAGTCTCTTGTATAAAAACCAGCATTACCTTTGATTTCTGAGTTTGAACATGTGAAATACTTTTCATCGTCAAGAATAATTTTCATGTTGCTAGCAAAATGATTACGACGTAAATTGCGGCAGCATTGAGGAATACTTTCTAAGTGATTTGGGGAATACTTTGGACATTTTCTTCTTTTTCGGAATTTTAAGTTATTTCTCTTCATTTCTCTACAGATTGTGCTAGCATTGACGTGGAAAGTGCGTACAAGTTTTCGTGTTGAAGTTCCAACTCGATGTTCACTTCTGTTGACCATTCTTTGAACTGTAGCAGCATTCAACGCTCTTGGATGTCCACTTTTTGGTAAATTTATACAAGAAAAACCTTTTTCGCATTCACGGATCGCTCGATAAATTGTGGCAACAGAAATATTTTGATCTTGATATAAGCGAACTGTTTCTTTTTTTTTTCAAGTTGCCCAACTAGACTGTAAATTTAATACTCTTCTGAATATCTAATTTGTACGACATTTTGACAACTTATATCATAACCAAAATGGTTTAATTATTACGTTTAGATGTTGACTGGTTACCATGGTAACGATTTCTGAATTGTTTCCAACGGTGAAACTCCCGAATTTTGAAAAAAATTTCTCAAAACTTTTGCAACATACGTTAATCAATTATTAAGCGTCATATATTCGTATTTGCTCAGTGCTGGGAAATACTAGATCAGTAACTTCTTAGACAATTTCATGGATTAATATTCATTAATTACTTAATTTCATTTTTCTAATGTTGCTTCTTAAATTGTGCTCCCCTGATTTCACCCCATTCGTATCTTTATGCTCTTGGTTTTTTATTTCAAGAATTAATAAGTACCCATTTTTCTTAAGACATTCACCCTTCGAATATCCGGTGGTTCCGGCTTTGACCACTACTGCGAACAATATCGGCGACGCAGCAGCTTGGAATTTCGCAATTTAATGCTCCAGACTAGCAAACTGACGAGAAGCGACAGCCGGCGGCGGCGTATTTGATCTTCCTTTCGTGTCGAAAGCGCCATTGACATTGAAACAGCATAAAGTATGCTGCTGACAACTGCATTACGGGAGCTTGGGAGTGTGAAAAAATTGTCAATTTCTAAATGAATCCTGGTTATTTTTACTATTTGTTGGTATGTTGGGGGTTATTTATAATATACCCTGCATATCCAGATATTCGATCAACAACGGTAGACAGGTCATAGATCCCACATTTTTATGAACATTGAGATAGCAACATGATGCCTCAAAATGCTAAAATTTCAAGATACAGTTTTACTTTTATTATCGTTTTTTCTCAATTATTCCGCAATAAAATGGCACAGTGATCTTAAATTACGTATAGGGTTGTTTTAAGGCGAGAAATCCAAATTCAATCACGGTTTTGCTATCATGAATAGAGGGCGCACCTACGGCTTTTTCCGCTTTGGTGCATCAATATGAATATCGCATCATCTGGAAGAAAACCGTCACAACTAAAAAAAATTAAAATGAACTTTTTCACGGAAAGAAACTCCTGATATACTAAATTTTCTACTGGAAGAACGATTCATCTGAACTTTCGCTACATTGCGCGAAATGGCAATACCTGTCGTTCTTCCACAGAGCCAAAGTTAGCGACGCTTTGGATCTAAAATGACACTTCTCAGTTTTGTTTCAGCTATCATAGGTGAAGCCAAATAACAGAAAAACGTCACATTTTAAGGCCAGCGTAAATGTTTTTTTTTGTGAGAAAACTGTATTATTTTGCTTTGTGTTTTTTTTTCAGAAGCGAGGTAAGTAATTTAGTGGTAATTATTTCAACTCAACATTGGCACTTTTCAATAAAATATGTGATAGCTTTCTACCGGACAACTTAAGTTTGATGTTGGTCGAGAAGGTCGATGAGCTTAAGGAAATCGTAAAGGTCAATGCGAACACCAAGACCAGCATAACAAGAGACATAGAGGAAATAGGTAGGCTTATAAATAAGCTAAAAGACTTGGACCTACATACCGAAGAGACAAAGAGACCGGCACGGACCAGAGACCAAGGATCTCAGACAAACGCTATTCAAATAAACACTAATAGCGTCCAGATCGAGGGGCCTTGGCATTACAAAACCAAACGGCAAGAAGAGCTAGCTGCGGAGATTACCAGGGTCCTCAAGAAAAACCTTGAGGACTATGACGGTTCCAAAGAAGTCACAAAAAAGCAATGGCCCACGTTAGTGTACACCAGAACGCAGGAATGCGAGGGAAACCCTGTATTGGGGAAACAGGGTGAGAGTGACCTCGTACTATGTACGGACAAAAAAATTATGACAAAGGTATAAATAAGTCATTCCTGCTGAGATACCCTGAGGTAGAAAATTTAGACACCGAAGGGGCAGAAGTACCTGAAATACGAGCGAAGGTCCAGGACAAACATGTATACAAAGTGGTGCTAGACAAAGATGAGGACAAAACATTCGCAAATGTTATCAGTATGAGAGAGACCGCGGTCAAGGAGGGCCGTTCGACCATTGCCGTCCCTTCGCCAGATTTGGCGCGAAAGGACCAAGTAAGGAAAATGTTGAAGCTTGTCTTCACAGGCACCGACATTATGATAAAATACGATATCCCCCCTAAAAAAGGGCCAGGGGCAGGTAGGAGAAACTGCACAAGGTAGTGCTCAGGAAAAGCCAGATCTAGCTCGGAGGCAAAGAAATACAGACGCCGTAATTGTTGCCGCGGAGCGGCTTATCTATGCACAGCTGCTAACTAAAGTCAAGCAAGAAGCTAGGATTAACGACCTAGGAATCGTGGTGAACAACCTGCGGCAGAGTAAGAAAGGCGAGCTGCTTATAACAGTACACAAAACAGGGAGAAGTGCCGAGCAGGTGAGGAGGGCAATAGGTAAGCTGGATGTTGCAGGAATTTTCACCAGGAATACCAGCCGTGTCACGTTGCACGTACGTGGTATGGACGGGGTTACGACCGACAAGGAGGTGGAGTCAGCACTTCGAGAAGCAGTGGGGGGATAACAAAAACGACACAATAGTCAGATCTCTGAGACTTACAAGAAACGGCAACCAAGTGGTAACGGTTATAACCTCCAGGGAAATTTCCAGCAGACTATTAGCTAGGGACCGGGTCAAAATAGGTATCGTGATGTGCACGAAACAAGAACGTGTGACAGTACAAAGGTACAGGAGGTGTTGGGAGATCGGCCATCAAGCTAAAAGCTGCCAGGGATTAGATAGGACTAATCACTGTCTAAAGTGCGGAAAAGACGGTCATAAAAAGGCTGAGTGTAAGTTAAACGAGTACTGCTCTATATGTGAGAAGAGAAGGTGAGGAGTCATAGAGCAGGATCGCACTCCTGCCTTGCTTATGGTCGGATGCTGAGATACCTGCAGAGAAACAGCAGGAGCCAGCAGGTAGCAGTGGCCCAGGAAGTTTCAGACATGTAGGAACTCCTCAATTATGACATCGTGGTCAAGTCCATTAAAAGGAGAAAGGGATATGTCTGTATCCATCTCAACAAACTAACAGTGTACTGTTGTTACTGTTCTCCAAATATACCGTATGAAGAAATCGAGAAGTACATGGAAGCACTTTAGAAAGAGCTGGAAGCATCAGAAGGCAAAGCCATAGTCCTTGGAGATCTAAACGCAAAAGCGACAGATTGGGGTTCCCCAAACATGGATAAAAGAGGTCGGCTACTGTGCGAATGGCTTGCAGCTTTAAATATGGTAGTACTGTTACTTTCTTCAGAAGAGACTACCAATCACACCTCGTCGTCACCATAGCTCGGAGAACATAGCCAGGAGTATAGGAGGTTGGGAAGTTTTAGATACAGAATCAATGAGATCATATGCTTCGAGATTTGGACTGCAGATAAGGTACGCAAGGCCACTTGTGAATACCACACGCCTTTTGTCGACGTGGTCAAGTTTCGAGAAGTATTGAAATCTCGCTTGGAAGATATCCCAGATTCGGTCGAGTATACAGTAGAACAGTATACAGCACTAATAAAAGAAATCACCGAAAGCTGTACGATTAAAAGAGGAACAAGCACTGCCATGGTTAGTGGAATTTGGGAATTGAGTCGGCACGAGTAGTCTGCAATGCAGCAAGACGCGACCTAACACGCGCCCGGCGCAGAACAGACGACGCAGAGCCTAACGTCAAATTCCTCCACGACCTGTATAAGGAAAAAAGGAAGAGGTTGCAAAACCTTATCCTTGCAGCTGAGAGAGAAAAATGGAAGGAGCTATGTTCTTTTCTTGAAGAGGGCATTTGGGGTGAAGGCTACCGAATCCCAGCAAAGAAAATAACAGGCATGGCGCCCACTTGCAACTTAAGCGTCGAAAGGAAGGTTGAGGTACAGTGGACGAACTAAGAGTAGCGGGAGAAAAGATTAAGACCAAGAAACCACCGGGTCTAGATAGAGTTCCCCCGGAGGTCATCAAAGAATTGATTGCCACTGCACCGAACCTACTACTAGGACTACTGAACCGTCTTGTGAAAACACAAACTTTCTCGACCATCTGTAAAAAGGCTAGAGTAGCGCTGATCGCTAAGGGGTGTAAACCCCCCGAGCTTGCTTCGTCTTACCGACCCACATGTCTTCTGGACACAGTGGGAAAGCTGTACGAAGTACTAATCCGGCAGAGGTTAGAAGCGGCACTCGAAAAAGCGTGAGGCTTGTTGCCAAACCAGTTTGGCTTACAGCATTGTTACTCATAAAAGGTGATCGGTTAACCAAAACAATGTAATATTGTCTCAAAACTGCTTCTTGTTGTGAACGTTGGCCTGTAAGCATATCATCTGTCTGGAGCTTTCCCAAGATCTAGTCAGCCCGTCACCAGTCTTGGGCTTCTCAGTTTTATGCAATTCTTTGAAGACATTTTCACCACATTCCGACATTTTTTGAATCATATAAAGTATGGCTGATATATTGGTATGTTATCTTCAAGAATTTCGAGTAAAATTTTTGTTTTAAGACAGTTGAGCTTGTGTTTACCCTACACAGCCTTTAAGTGAGTATACTTTGCACTCATCCATTCTCACTTAGCCTCCCTATGGGGAAACACGTCACACGTAATATGGGTATTTAGGTTACAAAAGCAGTTGTATGCATATTAAGTAGAGTACCTTTTGACGCTAGTTGTAGAGAACTGTTCAGATTTCATGGAATAATGACACTACCATCTATATATATTTTTTGGAAGCTTATCCATATCCATAAAAATCTTGGCACATTCACAGCGCCAACATTTAATCATAATTATAATACCAGAAGTGCGCAATCGATCATCCCTCTGAGAAGCAGACTCCGCATGACACAGATAAATAGAGTCAACATCATCATCATCATAGTCACAATGTCTTAACAGACATGTTGTGAACTCGTAAAATGTATTAAGTCGGAGCTAGAGTATTGCTGACACGAATATTATCAATAGTTTTGAGAACTGTAGCTCGCCGTCGTTCGCGATTTACTGTCAGATCAGTGGCGCTCTTGATACTCATATCTAGCAACTGTTTCGTCGTATCCACCCAGCGTGTAGGGGAACGGCCACGGCGCCGCCCACTCGGGGCGTGACCCTACAAATTTCTCCATATTATCGCTTCTGTGAATGTGTCCGAAGAGTGTAAGCATTCTCATCGACACAATGGAGGATGCTCTCTTTGGATTACCGAGCTCATCCAGTATGGAAACATTAGTTCCATGGGCGGTATAAGGAATTCTCAGCATTCTCCTCCACGTCCACATTTCAACATATATATTTACAATAAATGGGACTCATTGTTCAAACACATGCATGTAAAAGATATGAGGTTGAATGCTTTCAAATTATTTTCCAAGAAATTTCTTCTGGTGCACTGCCTTTACACCATTGATGAATATTTCGACCTTCAAATATGTTAGTCTAGGCACTTATCAATGTCGCTCTTATTAATTTATCTGTGTTTGTTTGTTTATCAATTTTGTCTGTTTATCAATTTTAGCTTTATTTTTCAATCTTTCCTTACTTAAATTATTATTACTACCATTGTTTTTCATTTCTTTATCTATTCTACTTCAACCTTCAGGTTTTGTAATTTTACATCACTATTTCAGTTTATGATATTATTATTTATAGATATAAGGCTACTTTTCTTGTATGTTTTCTGTGTGTAAGCATGCCTAATCATATAAAAAGTCAATAAATTATGAGTATGAGTAGTAATCCCAAAACTTATAGATTTAACAATTTAGATTTAAATATTTTTTCTGGGTATTTGGTCATCAGGAGCTCTCCATTGTCGTATGAGATGCATTAGCAATTATCGTAGAAGACACCTCAAGAGAGCCACGAAATCTCCAAGCAATTTTACGAAGGTTTAAAGTGATCGAAAATATAACAACAACCAGCAGCTACAATTATTATAAATAGTTTTTTTTAGTTTCACTGCAACCTCTATAGAAACCAAGGTATGTCAGGACTTCTTCCGCTAGGTACTAGGCGCAATGTTGCTTAGTATTTCACCGCAAAGGTAACTCCCGATACAAATACGAAAATGCCTCAACAGTGGAAGATGATGACTATTTGAAGCAACCTTGTAGTTATCGCCTTTCAGGGCACGTCGAAGCGTTGACTGCTTTTCTGGAGATACTGCAAAAAGTTGCAACAAAAGGAACTTACGTTTTTCACAAGTACGTTATGACAGAGAAGAATGACCATACATCTGAAAGTCTGAACGCAGAGGCGACCAATGTGCTCGGCTATTTTTCATTTCGAACACAATGCAGATTTTTATTAGATGCATTGCAAACAAGAGAAAAACTCGTGAGGCGTGAGGCAAATAGGTGCAGTATCTCGGCAAAATAATTCTGCAGAGATCAAAGGCATACCTTAGTCATCGATATACAGGGTGAGTTTTTAGTACCGGCTCGGTCGATAACTCCACTACTGTAGGGGATAGCGAAAAAAATTGTATATAAAAATTGTAGCCACGGATATGCTCCTTGCTCAGAAAATATTTTGATTTATACAGGGTGATCCATAACTACGTGGTGATGCAAACATGCATTTTTTTAAATGATACACCCTATATATTATTCCATATTCAAATTCTACTGATGATTTCCGTTCTTACAATATAGGGTATTGTTACATTATACAGGGTGTTTCAAAAGTTATGACCATTTTTGTATCCAAATCACGGTCAAATGAACGTACTGTATATCAAAAAGTAATTAATCAAAAATTATTTTTTTTACATGAGAAGATTAGAAATATCCTCTAGTTTTAAAATACGTTATAAAAAAATCCCGCGACGCATATTCGTATACAGGGTGATGTAGAATGCAAAATCTAGATTTTCTCTATTTTTTTAAATGTAACCCTCAATATTTTATTACACCAAAGAATTGCTTTTAATATGCTCTTTCATCTTTGTATAGCACTTGTTATGGCTGCATTCATTAGTTTCGGAGATATTTCAATTTTTCTACAAATTTGAAATATACCTTCTATTTGTTTACTAAAATTTATTTTATTTTGAGAAAATACTATCAAATGTTATTTTTACTTAACAAACAACTAAAATACAAGGCCATAATAGTACTTGATTAAGTCAAAGCACCGAACTAACGAGATAATATAGGTCAAGTGTGCTGAGAAAACAACTTTATAGACGTCATGCATAATTATCAAGCAGACGTATCAGGTAGGCTATGAAATATTAAACGACACAGTCCAAATAAAACGATTCTTCAGTCTTTCAAACGCATTAGTTTAGGAGTGCCTCCGGTCTGGATATTGCTGTTCATAGTTGATATATTCTAGAGGCAAGTAGACAATTTCTCAAAGATTCTCCTAAATATCCTCAACGGGAAAATTAGTTTTTAAAGCTGGTTTTTCACACGGTACGGAGTTATTGAGCAGGTTATAAAAACTGTCAATTTTTCAAAGCCTACCTGATAAATCTGCTTGATAATTATACATGACGCCTACAAAATTGTTTCCTCAGCATACTTGACTTTATTATCTCTATGATTTAAGGTTTTGACTTCATCAAATACTATCAAGACGTTATAATTCAGTTGTTCGTTAAATAAAAAACAAATCAGATAGTACTTTTTCAAAATAAATAAATTTCAGTACACAAATAGAGGCTATATTTTAAATTTACCGAAAAATCGAAATATCTCGGAAACCGATGGACGTAGGTACAACAAGTGCTATATAAAGATGAAAGAGCATATTAAAGGCAATTCTTTGGGATAATAAAATATTGGGGGTTACATTTGAAAAAAAAGAGAAAATTTAGATTTTGCATTCTACATCACCCTGTATAAGAATATGCGTCTCGGGCTTGTTTTATAGCTGATTTTAAAACTAGAGGATATTTTTAATCTTCCCATGTAAAAAAAAATAATTTTTGATTCATTACTTTTTGATATACAGTACGTTCATTTGTCCGCGATTTGGATATAAAAATGGTCATAACTTTTGAAACACCTTGTATAATGTAACAGTGCCCTATATTGGAAGAACGGAAATCATTATTAGAATCTGAATATGGAATAATATATAGGATGTCTCATTTAAAAAAATGCATGTTTGCATCACCACGTAGTTATTGATCACCCTGTATAAATCTAAATATTTTCTGAGCAAGGAGCATATCCGTGGCTACAACTTTTATATACAACTTTTTTCGCTATCTTCTATAGTAGTGGAGTTATCGACCGAGCCGGTACTAAAAACTCACCCTGTATATACACGATGAAATACGGGCTTTTATATCCACAACACTCAAACCACCTACCTGCTAGCAATTTAATTATTTTTTACAAACAAATTTGGTTAAAAGTCGTAAGTTTTGCTAACTGGTAAGCTGGTATCCAATTAACTCCGTTTATTTAAAATTTTGTAGTTCTTAACTTTTGGCCTGTAGTGCTCAAAGCCACCAAATACAAATTTAGTGGGTGCCCAATACGATATCTATCTCATTCTAGAAATGAATTAACTTCATCTCATTCATAACTGTAGTTTGCATATTTTTGTATTGGTGAAGCTTTTATCAGTGTCCCAATAGGTGATCTATTCTTTGATGCAAGGCTCTGGCTGTACCCGTTTTTGATCCTGTATATTAATTATTTTCCCACAAAAACATGTCTTGCATTTTCTTAAAGGTTCAGTCTAAACCAATGTTGACCCATATTTCAGAATAACTGTATACAGGGTGATCAACAAGAGCGTGAATCGGGTCAATTAGGAAATTTAAAAAGATACTTCGACATTTCTCTAGAATTATTATTTTTATTCATGCTCATATGTTTTTTAGTTCAGATGTTTCAAAATTAATACTTAAAAAATAGTTACAGCTGAACCATTGAAAACAGCTCTCACGTACGTACTATAATAATACCCCATCCGTACCAATTCTGTACCAGTCCGGGACGTGATCCGCGAAACCATCTAATGATTATTACTGAACCTAGCATAAGATAAGAAGTGTCACTTGGTGTCGATACTTTTACGTCGGTACCACAGAAGCGAACCGTTTGAATTCTGCTTATGTACGTACGTCAGAGTGATCGGTGGAGACGTTTACGTAAGCTACATGTATATCTAGTAAGATCTATTATTCTGACAACTCTCACTTCTTGGCAATGAACTTATAATCTGCAGTGTAGTCTCAGCCTAACGTGACTAAAACACAGGGACACAAACGTTATCAACACCGGTTGCAGCTACAGAACGAGTGAGCTGGAAGAGAAGATATATCCGCAGGAATCGATAGTTTCTTACAATATCCAGCAGCTGCTACCACAGAAGCAGCAACATCATATCATCACGGCATCTTTACGTAAAGGTTGTCGTGAAAGCGTTTCTGGATCACTTTGTCATCGGTCCTATCAAGTGGTTCCCATAGACGCAAAATGCTTAATAAACCATCGTCATCGACAGGAAAATTCTGTTGTGCCACGTTCACATTGCTTCTTGTTCACAGTGTAATAAAAATCTACAAAACACATCATATAAAATGTACGAATTTCACACTCAGTGTATATCTGTATATTTTTAACAATCGCGATAAATCCTAATTCCTATGGTCTCAAGGGTTGTATCATACAAAAAAAAATACATTTATCGCTTAAATAGGATCAGCAAACCCAAAATAAATTAATATAGCTGGCTAGGCATTCAAAGCGAACCAACTTTAACTGCCGACGCGTGTTTCGGACTAATTAGACCTCATTAGGGCAGCGTAATCTATACGTCAAAGATGGGATAACTCAGAAGATGACAAATACCAAGATGTCGTAACATGTACCTCGTGAGAAAAATTGCTGACACCCGAAGATTCGCCAGTTTCCTGAAATTTTTATCACGATACCGAATGGATCAAGTGACTTGAGTCCTCGCAGATATGCGACAGTACAAGTCTGCGATGAACGTTCTGAGCGCTAATATATTGAGTACACTCGCACATCTATACCTTCCCACAGTATGCGTGTGCATGCCTGTACCGATCTTTAGGCTATGGCTAAAGGACCTTCACAAAGTGCAGTAGCAGTTGTGCTACCGTTGGGATGACTGGACGTGGATTAGGCATATTAGAAATTAAGGATTGCAATTAATGTTTGATTCTACATAGAAGATTGAGAAACATTGCTTAATATTTGCTCAGAGATTATGCATACAATAATACCTACTCGTTATCTGACCATCTAAGGATTTACGATTTTGTTATACAAGCGCGTGACAACATTGTTTGCGCTGATTTGCCGCTAGGCGTTGCTATCGTCCAATGTGAAATTTAACTATAGTTACCTTAGGAGGGGCTTAGTACGACTAGATAGCATAGACTATTAATTTGTACATGTGTGTACCGGAAGAAATAGGGACATGAAGAAAAGAAATAGTTTCAGAGCGATAGGATTTCTTAAAGTTTCCTATTAGGCAATAGTCATTAAAGAAATGCTAAATGTCGACTAAATTCCCTTCCTTATCAGTCACGTAATAATTCTAAAATTTGGATCGATGTGGTTCTAGAATAAAGTTTCAAAAATACGGAAACCATGCGGTGTCACTGATAAAAGCGTCTCCAACACATAATATGCAAACTATTGTATATGAATGAGATTATGCTCATCCTGTTTTTGAATGAGGTATACATTGATTTGGTTGCTTTATTCATATGACTTATTAGGGTACACCTCAATGCTCAAGCAAAACCAGTTCAAGATTTTTCATTACAGTCATATGCAGACGACACTCAGCTGCTGTACTTTTATATCCATATAAATTCCCTGAAGCTACCATAGAAATTAATAAAGACCTTGACTGAATTTGTAAATATTCAGCCCAAAATAATCTTGTTATTAATGCTAATAAATCTTCAGCCGTCCTGTTGTGTGAAAACTTTGGAAAGTATCTCCTAAAGTTAAGCTTAAGAGTGAAATTCGATAATAAAACTTTTTCTGAAAGTGTGACGAGCCTTGGAGTGATGATGGAAGGAGATTTGCGGTTTTGAGGACACTTAAGGCTTCAGAGTATAGCGCGCGAAATTGAGAATCTAAGATAAATAAGCATTCCCGTGTTAGCGAGGAGGCGTGGCCGCCTGTACCCTTTCGCCAGTATGTGTGTCTAAAATGAGGGGAAGTAAGTCCAAAAGCCCGTCCAAAAGTTAAAAGGTAAGGTTAAAAGGTCCAAAGGTCGCCTTGAAAATCAATTTCACATTTAGAAGCTCCTGACGTTACCTTTAAACCTACAGTATGGATTCAAAAAGCAAATTGAAGAAGAAAACTTGCGCTATGACACTTCGGTGACTCTGTTTTGATATCGTGTTTGTTTGTTAAATTACAGACATTTGAAGAATGTATGATTTTGCGCTGTGAGTTTTTGCACACTTAAACTCTTTTTAAAAAATGCTCTGAGGTGTCATTCATTAAGGTCTTAACTATCACCTTCTGAAATACTTTGTATGTGGTTTGAAAAACAAGTGAGTTATGCGTTTACTTGGGAATCTGTGTTTTACATGGCAAATACATATGCATAACTGTGTGTACCCAGACCCCAAGCGACACATTACAAGAAACCTACATTCGTTTTAGAACTTTGTATCCAAATAAATGTCTGCTGAATCTAAAATTGCACAAAAACTGAATCTTTTGTATGATCTATCTTCAACTACACTGTTGTATTGTATTTATTTTACTTTTACATTGAGGAATTTCAGATTGTTACCCTACTAAAGGTTGGTTAAAAATGCATGACTTCGTTAAATATAATTTTCTAACTTTTATTCATCAACAAATTCTAGGATTTTGTAGAACAACGTAGAACAAAGAGTTGACAACATGCATGTTTATAGTTTTTGAAAATATACGAAAATCCTTATCCTCCAGACTGTACAGAGGAGCCTTTAATCGGAATGTTTGCGCCTAATGAAACAATTATTTGAATTTATATTTATATTTTGGTACAATGCAGAATTAACGGTTTTTGTTTTTTTTTTGTTTCAAACTTAGGTGGTATTTTCCTTAGAACATAAATTTATGCACTCAGTGGTTAAGTGTAAGAGTAGCTCTAGCTAAACTTCGTCATTTGGCTCCTCACCTAGAAGCTATAGATGTAGATGTTTCTGTAAGTATTTGGATAAACACGTTTCCTTATTATTAGTATTATTATATGCATATACAAGACTTGTGTCAAAATGATTCCAGATCCAATTCTACCAAGATCTTTAATCAACAACTTAGACGCCAAGAGTTTCCAAAGATATGGAAACAAGCTTCGGTAACCCTGATCTGGAAAGGAAGACCAGTAGAGAACCCCTCAGCGTTCAGGCCTATCTGCATGCTAAGCATGGTTGTCAATACTCCTCGAATGGATGTGAAAACCCAGAATTGAAGAGGAATTAGAGAACAAACAATTTGGGTTCAGGAAGGGACGCTCTACTGTGCATGCAGTAGAGGCCTTAATGGAGTGGACCGAGGGCACGCATAATAAGTGGTGTCTACTAACAACCCTGGATGTGGCAAATGCTTTTAACACCGCCACGTGGAGCCTCATCATCCGAGAATAGCGTAGGAAAGGCGTCTCACAATATCTTATAAATATGGTGAAGAGCTGCCTCTCGGAGCGAACTATCTCTGTTTCGTGAAACGGCACCAGAAAAAATAACACAATGGTACCCCAAGAATCGGTTCTCGGGCCACTTCTACGGAATGTGTTGTATGATAGCGTTATACAATTGGAGCTGCCTGATGCCTGATGGAGCAAGGACCATAGCTTACATATATGCGGAGGCTGAAAATGAACATCTGCTGGAAATCATAGCGAATGAGGCCCTAGCTAGAATAGTCATCTGGATCGAAAATAACAATCTGAGCCTATCCCCAGAAAAGACAGAGGCCATCACCTTGAAAGGTCCGCGCAAAAAAATACACTGGCATCTGAGTGTTCTTGGAGTAAATATTACCTCAGTCAGGGAGCTCAGATGCCTAGGAGTTATTTTAGACGATAGGAGAACATTCAGTCCACACATTAAACACGTGGTCGCGAAGGCGGAAAGGAGAATGGGAGCCCTAACTCGAATCCTGCCAAACGTAGGCGGCCCTAGCAGTACCAAAAGAGCAGTGCTTTGTGAAGTAATACGCTCTATAGTTCTATATGCAGCCCCTACATGGTTAAGAGCGATGAGCACTCAACGTTTTGTCGACATGCTGAGCGGAATACAGCGTAAGGCCCTTCTGAGAGTGGCAAGTGGATATCGTACGGTATACACGGCAGCTATACAAGTTGTAACTGGTACTATATAGAACCAGCAAGGCACTTACCCAGAAAGTAAGAGAGAGGGAGAGAGAGGTGACGCTAAGCATGTGGCAAGATACCTGGAAAAACCATACCCACTCGGCAACGTGGACAAGAACATTCATACCGAATATCAGGAGATCAAATGCAAACACCGGACCCTGAACTATTTCCTGATGCAATTCTTGACTGGTCATGGTTGCTTTGGGACCTATACTAAAAGAATGAACATCACGTTGACCAGCTTACTGTGGGGCTGAAGATACCCCAGAGTATACCATATTGATATGCGAGATGTGGCGGCATGGAGAGCTGAACTGCAGGATCATTTTGAAAACAACCCAAGCGCGCAAAATCTGGTTGATGAAATGAGGTAGGTGGTGTCCAGCTAGTGAGACGAAGAACCTGGAAAAATAGGTTACTGATTTACTAATCGTGCGAAGTAAGTAGAGAGAGGCTTTGGTTAGGAAGTGAAGACAGCTCGTTTCCTTGAAGATGTGTCAACCCTTTGACAGTTCGAGGTAATGACAGGCGGAGGAGATAGAGGATGTAAGGAGAGAGGGAACGGGTTTTAGTCGGTCGGGCCATGGTGACATGTGGGATTGACGCGGTTGCGTCCATTGGACATGACATCAGAGGACTAAAACTAGTTCAACGTCGGGCGGGCAGACTCTCTCTCGCACTTTCGGATGTGCGAGTGCTTCTGTCCTGGCGATCAAACCGATTTCCTAAACCCTCTATAATAATAAAAAAACTATTATTATATATACAAGGCATGTGAAAAGTTAAAAAAATTAAATTTAAATGAATGACAGTGATTGGATCGATAAAACTGCTTTTATCTTTTAAAAGCAAGTATAACCTATTTGGCCACCTAGTCAGACTATTACCTTGACTATTACAGACCATAAAAATGTCTAATCACTTCCTCTACAAGATGGTATACCTACAACCACCCGCTTGCTTGATACTCCTTTTGGAAGAATATTAAATTTTGTTGTTGGTGCTTTAATGGGTGGACCAAATTGGCAATAGAAATAAGGTTTCTATCTTAGAAACATATTTTCCTAGCGGTGCATTTAATTTTTATGTTTACCAACTGGCTGATGGATAACAAGCGGAGTCGATTATAAAACGCAATTTTTGAAAAATATTTGTTTGGGTACATATTTTATACTAAAATTAGAGTGAAGTCTAAGTCGTGTATCTCAGAAAGTTTTAAAATATTCGCATAATATACAACTATCAGAACCCTGAAGCTCTGAATAGCTTCTCCTAGCGGCAATAAAGTGGGATAGCAGCAACGCAATGGGGGATGAGCAGAATTAATATAAAATTATGTGAATCAGATCGTATGGTAATACGTAAGCAAAGAAACAATGCTTCCCTATCCTATTAGCTACTTTAATCAAACTTGGTTTGTGATCTTTTACAAATACAGTCAATTACTTATCACTCGAGTATCACTGGTTGTGGATATAGGGAGTATTGCATATCAGTTGTAGATAGAAAACTAAATAGGAAAATATTTAAAGAAATAAAATTGTCAGAGTTGTTTCAAGTTCAGTGTTTTAACACATTTTTTTAACAACTGCTCAATCTGTCAAGACCACTATAGTAAAACGATGTATTAACGTTCTTTTTACATTTTTGTCGCGAACAATTCTTAAGTTATTAACTTTAAAGAGCAATAGCTATCGCAGCATGGTGATGAAAAAAGCCTCACACCAAATCACTGTAAGTCTCAAAAATACTATGCTTTCATGTAAAATATTTCAACCGCTATACTTCTGAAAATATTTTAGAAAAGTACGTAGGCACAGACTGTAGACTGTGGAAAATACAACAGTTCTAACTTCCTCCAAGTCAAAAACGTCTAATGTGCCGATTAAACAATATCACCCTAGTTCTAGGGCGCTCGAAGCTATAGTTTAAGATCCCACTACTCGATTCTGCAGGTATCTGTTTTTTTTTTTGTTGATAAAATTGACTTTGAATGACTCTTGAGAGTAGAGTAACGATGGGGTGCCTTTTAAAAATTAGCCGCAATTAACTGCAATTCATTTTAGTGCAATTAATTTGCTAACATAACTTGCAACTATGTTTTTTAGTCACATCACGTCAATAGAAGGAATTGGAAGAAAATGGTTGCCAGCTCTCACTCAGCCGCAGCCTTAGGGTTGCTAGGTGTGAACAGATATATTATTGTTAAGTATCGGCACTAACCTGTTTTTTTTAATTTGATACAAAAACTAAGTTTCGTTATTATTAATTGCAAAAATCCATGGTTGCTAGATGGAAAATGGCCGGAAACAGAGGTTGTCATGATTTTTATATTTTTATGAGCGATTCTCGCTCCAAGTGGACGCGCAAGAGAGAAGATGCACGCATTGTTTTGAAATTAGTACGCCGTAACATACCATTTAATCATTTTAGTTTAAAAACGACATGAAAAATTACTAAATTACCTTACACATAAACAAAACAGTTTTACTTATGGTAAACAAGTGAGAAATAAAATATTTTAAGATACATGATTGCAAATCAATTCATTATTTTTTGTTAATCGAGTCTTCTGAAATGTAACATAAATAGTTATAGAATTCATATTTTCATGCATACATACATTTCAATACTACCATATTTTATTGGTGATAACTAATACAGATCAATATACATCCATAAATCAATCAAAGCAATAGAACATACAAAAGAGTCGTTAAACCTATCGTTAATACAGATATCATATACTCTCTCAAGATTCATTTAAAATTACTTTTATCAAAAAATAGATACCTGCAGGATCGAGCAGTGGGATGTTAGACTATAGTGAACATTCAGAAGTATTTAATCGGTGAAAACGTCAATATCCACTTCTAGATTATTTGATATCAATAGTGCTATATAATCTGAGATAATCGCAAATATCTCGGAAACGGCTTATTGTACGAAAAAAATGCAGGAATACTTTTTTGTTTTGAAAAGCTCCAATCATTAAATAATATTATTATTATTTGTAACAATGTCGGCATTTTATATCCATATCTCCACCACTGATTTTGGTAATTTATCTCTATATTCTCTAGATCATCGGGAATCATTAGCTGAGCCTATGTGCCAAATTAAACTTTGTTCTATATAGACGTTTGGTAAATATTCAAAACAAAAGACATTCATCTGGAGTGAGAATCGCTAATAAAGATCATGGCAACCTCTGTTTGCGGCCATTTTCCAACTGGCAGCGATGGATTTTTGTAATTAATATGGACGAAACTTTAACTCAGCATTATTAAAAAAAACAGGTGAGTGCAGACAATCAACAGTAATAATTATATCTGTTCACACTTGGCAACCCGAAGGCTGCGGCTGACTGAGAGCTGGCAACCGTTTCTGTTCCAATTCTCTACATAATTTTCTTTCAAATGACGTAAAATTGATTAAGAAGACACATAGTTGCAAAGTATGTCAGAGAATTAATTTCAATAAAATTAATTACAGTTAATTTGGGATGACTTCTTAAAGACAGCCTATCGTTAAACTATTCTATAGTTTCTCAAGGTTCACCTAAAATTAATTTTATCAAAAAAACAAAGACCAGTAGTATCGAGCAGTGGGATTCTGTACTACTGAATAATTCTGGTTTGAGTTACTACCTTTTTCAGAGCATCCCATCAAAAACAAATCGAGGGTCGTCATATAAAGGTTCCAATAATTTACCATCCGCCAAACTACCATTTTCAACTGATAAGATAGCAGTGAGTATTGAGAGAATGTCCTAACCCCTATTAGCATATATCTCTCCAATTGGCTCATCTACTCTACCACCATCCAGATATACGGAGCAGCTAGGACTGCGCTGCTTGGCTGCGAATAGGGATCTGACTCGGGATCTGATTATTGGATGTGACGTTAACGTATCGAAGAGAAGATAATAAAGTTGGAAGTTTGGAGGTAAGTTACTTCATGAATATATCATTGGCAGCAACTTAATATTAATTAATAGAGGCTGTGCGCTGACGTTTAATAACTATGTAAGTCCAACGGTAGTAAATATGTCAATAACAATATCCAATATAATTAATTCAAACATAAGGTGGCACTTATTGGTCTATGTAACAACGAATTATGGCAGAGACACGTTGATAGCAAACGACGCTAGGCAACGCTACACCAAGTCTAACAGCCTGGACACGACTTTCGTCTTAGCGGTTTGGGGAGCGGCAAGCGGAGCGATGCCCATGTTACTGTTATAAGCGTTTTATGTCTGAGATCCCAAGCGACAGTGACTCAGTAGCGTCAGCGAAACCCAACTTTTACCTGAACACGATTAAAAATAGCAAATCACTCGAAGCACAGTGATACTTAAAAATTATGAAGAGAGTAAAATTGTCAAGTGAAGCTTTATCAACAAACTGGCATTTCCAATATATACAGTATATAGATAGATATCTTTCATCACAAAAAGGCTTTCTCTTGAAATGGAACATATTTATCAATGCGATGTTGATATAAATAAAAAACTGATATTAATGACTCATTTCTATCTATGCTTATTTATTGAGTTGTGATAAAGTCAAAATTGACTACAACTATGACGCTGTCGTGCAAAACACTAATACATCTTAATCTGGGGTCCATATCAAGAAAAAAATTCTTCCAGTACAATTACAATTTTACTCTCCTAAATATGAATGAATTACATTCAAAATTATTTATAACAATTGAATAAGTTCAAATTCAATTTTTAATAAAACAAATTCTAATATAATACCAAATGCTTCTATCTGCCTTTTCTCTATATTCAATATTTCTAGAAAAATTTTTAATAGTTCCACTTGCCGTTTAACAACACATATTGTCATAATAATATCATTGTCCCCTATACTAATACTACTTTCCAATTTTGAGGACTAGCCCTCATACTATTAATGATTCATTTCACCTTTGACATCCTAATTGACGGTTTATTGGCATTTTGACACTAATGGCACATTCCAACAGGTGTCACCCCCTTCCTGCTTCCTGTTCTATAACCACAATTCTCATCCCTGTTATTGCAACATGTGGCCGCAACAGGACGTATTTTAATGAATCGTTAAATTTTATGTAAATTTTATCCAGATAACTCTTCTATAATGTAAAGTGCAACTAGTTATTTTTAAATTTGTTAGGGTTTCATAAGTTTAATGTTTAGGTACAGTGTTACATCACTAAGCTCAAATCTAAAAGAACTTTATTGTAGGTTTTTACCTCTTTGATATCAAATGTTTTACTGAAATTGTCATCAACCTTTTAGGCTTAAGAATGAAGGAGGCATAGTTATCCGAAAGCTTGGCATTAAAAGTTAAAAGAGTACACTTTGCTTTTATATACCGCTTTCCCAGCGATTGGAAGGTCTTTGTTAAATAGATATCTATAAGCCTTTTTACTTTGAACTTCAATTACACCTAACGTTACACACGCTCTGCACTCCACTTGTCGCTGCCGTGACCCACTGGTTCGAAAACGCTGGCTTTTCTACTCGGGCGGCACCTCATGGCCTACCTGATATATTTCTATATGTTTGTTCTAGCCGCTCTGCGCTCTACTCTACGCTTGGCGCTCCACAGTACGCTAAGCCAAAAGTCGTATCCAGTCTGTAAAGGATCTGCCACTGCACATTCCTATGTAACTGCCCACTTGCCTAACGTGGCATAGTGTGGCGTCACGTATAGTGAGTGTGCATGCGTACATTAAAAGCTATAGTGCCAGATCGTTTTGGCGTGGCGTAGTGTTGCATTGAGTAGCGTCGTCTCCTAACAAGGTGTCCCTGCCTTTACCATCACACACAATGGTTTCAACTCTATCACGGTTAAAAGTGCATATAATCATGATACCATAAATTATAGATTATAATAAAATGCTTTACTTCTCGATGGAACCTGCATCTGATTTGCAAGCTTTTGTCCACTTTTAAACGGGACATCCTCAGGGTACTACGGAAACTATCAGTCTGACCAATCCTAAAACGGAATTTCGGAAAATATTACTTACATAATTCTAATACTGCGATTTTTTTACTTCATGATTCCGTTGATCTTTTAAATCTTGTTCTGTCATCATTTTCATGGCCACTGAAATTTGAATCTTTCTCAAAAATAACTATTTCATTTCTAAGTTGCAGATAGGTTAACTGACTAATAACGATAAGCTCTTCCTAATTCCCCTATTCATAAGTACGACCTTTATGGTTCGGGTTGTCAGCTTGTAAAGATCATGTAAAATTGTCCCGGCGATTTATTTACGTCACAGATATCCTGACCAAATAAGAAATATTTCGACAAACAGGTCAGATTGGTCCTAATCCCACCCGTCAAAAGCGCGCAAAATATTTCGTGTAAGAGGCAGGTATGTGGGCACAAGCGCGCAGGGCAGCATTCGTTCACTTTTATCGTAATACCGTTGATTGAAATAAATGGTAATACATAATGTCATAGATTAGCAACACTTTCTGTCAGCATCAAACTCCCATTAAATTGCGTCACATGTTTTTTTGCCGAATGCTCGTAATATTCATTTAGAAATCAGATAAAAAGTTAATTGAAACCTGTGTTTCTCGAGACATAAAAAACTTACTCAAATTGTATGTATTTAAATAAATGATAGATGTTTTGAGTCCAGTGAATAATGGCATAAAGGTCTTCTACAAAGCATTCCGCTACCTACTCATGATCTATAAATAATGAACCGAAAGTTCAGCTCAACTAACTTACCCTAAGTTCTGTATTTTTTTGAACCAGGCTTGTATTAGATGAAATCTACACCCTATTATTATACAGTTAGGCCAAACTTGCCTTATTTCTAAATGGAGGGAGATTTCAAAATCACAAATTATTATTTGTGAGAGGTTAAGAGATAAATTACTCTCTCCACAGTAATGCATTAACAATTTAGAGCCTAAAAAATACCACCTAACGACATGCTCTCCTTCGTGTCACTATACTATACTTTTGTGTGTCGTGAACTTGACGGAACTATACGGTGCACGTATATGCACGAAAAGTAAACAAAGAAAGATAAACTCCACGTGGCTCCAACTTTGAAACCCCTTTCCGCTGTAATAAAAGAAAAGTGCGAGAATCTGGAAACTCTGGATAATGCGCTTCCGTTGGTATAAGAAAACAGGGTCAGCTTGATGGACGTAGTATTTGCGTTTAATTTTTCCATATCGCACGACGACATCGTTTGCTGCTTACTAAGGTACTATTGACATTGAGTGAATTCATACTATGGGATATTTACGTAACGCTATTAACTTATACATTTATTTTCCTTATTTAAAATATGGAAAACATTCTTGTGCCACATAATTTCGTTAAGGTTCCGGCAACTGCTAAAATATCTTTATTGAATTTAATTTCCAGATCATAGCGCAACTAAGAAACACAAGTTTCACAGATATTGAAAGTACGGTATTATCAAGGTACATTTTTTTAAGGGGAAAAATTAGGATGCTTCTGAGCCTAAAGGCGGATTCCTATTAAAGCAACATCAAGCAGCGCAGAGCGGCAGGCGCGTACACAGGACTTTCGTTCGGGGAGGAGGGGGGTTCAAAATAAAATGAAATTTCTGTTATAATTGCAAAATAAACAAAAGTCAACATAGCACATATATGAATGGATAGTTATCAGTGCTAAACCAGTTAGTCGATAGAGGTCCACACCCAGCAACAAAACAAGACCTGCCAGCAAAACAGCAACACAACAAAACTGCAAGTTTTCGAAAACGAAAACAATTTGTCAACCGCTGTCGTGGCCCCTGATAGAAAACGTGGCCCGCTCAAAATTGCAAATCGGGTTTCCTATTAGTAACCCAAAAAACGAACAACTTTTCTGGGTTAGACCCAGCCCAAAGAACCAACACAAAAGCTATAGTGAAGAATTATTGATAGATTTACAAAAAAGTGATACCAGCAATGTCGGTATTAGTAGAGAAATGCGGTCTAGCTTTAAAAACTGTATAAGAAGAATAGTACTTATAATGAAATTATGATACAAATCATCGGATCCTCGGAAGAAACATCACAAAACATTCCTAATTCCTTTACGACGTCTGCCCTTATATAGCGATTTTATAATCAGATTACATAAAAACGTAACTTTTGTATAAGGTTCAATTAATCTGCACGTATGTATTTTCAACACTCTTTTTCATTTTTTGACACGACATAGTCCTTAGCATACATCAAAGGGACAAACTGAACCAGGGGTTAAATTTTATCTTCCTTTAGTTGAGCTCGTGCACATCATCAAACCAATAGAGTTTCCTGAAACGCAGACAAAACATCAACAGTATGAGATTTTCCGACCGGCGCCGGCGAGATGAAAATGAAAAGTTGCTGAAAACACCAACAAAGCAACATGTTTGCCTGAATGTTTTGGTTTTGTTGCTAAAAGGTTGGGAAAATTGAGTTGCTGTTTTCTTTTGTTGGTTTGATGAAATGAATAACTAGTGTATCAGTGCATGTGTTGTCATGATTTTGTCCTCCAATATCTACACTATAATTTTCTCTCCGCACTACCGCTATAGGCTAGAGGTTCATGCTGACGCACATGTGCGCGTCTTCCCGCTAGCAATTTTGTTTCATATTTCGCTGTGATTTGCTAATACTTAATGAAATATGAATATTATCTACATTGCAAGTGTGACTGCGTCTCAACCGTTGATATTTTTTATTGATATTTTTTTAAATTTACGGCGATAACCCCCCCCCCCCCTCAGGCAAGCGCCTGCAGAGCGGCACAGCAAACTGCAGCTTTCAGTTGCTTACCTGCTAATAATTGACAGCGTTCCCATTTATGCCCAGTGGGCAGAATTCTGCAGGATTTAAATCTTGCGGAATTGTGTAAACTAGTCTAATTATCACTTATGCACTGCTAAAACCCAAAATTCTCTCAAAAATATAACAATAAACCGGAAACGATCAACCAAAACAAATCTGTGTTTGTGTGTGCTTGGATGTTTGATCATTTTTCATCATCATCATTCCTTTTAACACGCTTTTATTAGCTTCACCTGTATGTGGGGTTTTTGAGCTATTTTTCGTTAATTGTTGTTTTAAGCTTATTTTAAAAATGATTCATAACTTTTTAGTTCGATGTTCTTTAAAAGCCTTAGTTTTTTTTTAACTATATTTATTATTCTATTCAAGATAGCGTAAGGATGTACAGGCGGTTACAAGGATGACAAAAAGTATAATAACTACAGCAGAAAACTGTGACAGCAGGAGCGGTCATTAAATATAGATAGTATAAGCCGAGAATAGCCACCATAGAGAAGCGACATAACCTGTCGGCACCTTTGATGTTCGGCGGGTCATTATTGGTGACCTTGAATCGGCTTGAACTGACACGCATCCACAATATAGAGCAATTCCACGACAACCATAACCTCAAACGTCTTGATCAGCTGATATGGGGCGGCCTCACGTGGAGTTTGACGGTTTGACATTTGTCCACAATAACCCCGCGCATGCGTTATGAAAATCGGTCCCTGCTGTGTCGCTTCTCTGCGATGGCTATTCTCGGGTATAAGTAAGTATAGCCACCGTACATTAACAATGTACGGTGGTATGGTATAATGTAGTATACAGTTTGGTTTTTAGATGCTTTGAACTTCCCTGATTATTTGATATCTTGATTCATTTAAATTTTAGACCACTGCATACGTCTAAGGGTGATTAGTACGTCATATTTATTACAATTATTGTCCGCATTTATGGGGGTGAAGTCGGGGTATTGGGTAGGATGAGATGGTAGCTTCAAAATATTTGTTGTTTCCGAAAAATTGCGAATAGCGGTGAGTTAAACCTTTTGACGCTATCTTTCAGATTTGTCTGGAGTTAAGTGTTTTCTTTTTCATTATAGCAACATGTCGTCTACTTGTCCTTTCAACCATACATGTCGGATATTCTGACTTTGTTCACGCTTCCCCTTAGCGATTCACCACTGCCTTTTTCCAGCCCTCTCTTACTGTGGACTTTCACTTGTCTTGGATGTGGTAGCTGACATATCCCCTAAAATGGGAAAGATTCTCATGCCTTAATAAATACACGATAAATACCACTTCTTCAAATTCCGTGGTCCCTCGAACAGTCAGTCCGGGGTATCTGAAAATTGCGGGGATACATCTAGGCTAGAAGGATTCTAACTCTTAGAGACGTCTTCTGTGGTAGCAAGCACCTTCCCCATAGAATAGCAGATCCAAGACTATGAATGGAGCGGAAGCGTTTTTGCCGCTGCAGTAAAGCTAAGCTCTTTAGCAATACACTTAAATATGCAATTGGTGTAAGTTACGTTTCCGTCACTCTCTTTCTCTTCCCAGCCCTCTCTTGCTGTGGAATTTCACTTGGATTGGATGTAGTACCCGGCATATCTCCTAAAATGAGAGAGATTCTCAAAGCCTCAATAAATCCATGGTAAATTCCACTTCTTCAAATTCTGCAGTCCCTGCAAAAGTCAGTCCGGGGTGTCTGAAAACTGCGGGGATACATCTACACTAGACGGATTCTAACATTAAGAGACAGCTTCGGTGATAGACCATGCCTCTTCCCTGTATAATAATAGAGCCAGGATAAGAATAGGACGGAAGTGCTCTTGCCGCTTCAGTGGAGCTACAGAAAGGCGTGCTCACCTTGGTAAATCGTAGGTAACCAACATTATAAAAGTGTGGCCGCGTATTTGAATTTCAAAGAACGCATCCGTTCTTAATTCGCTGTTTAAACTAATGAGCGGCCGAAGAGTAGTGCACCGCTTGACTTTTATTTTATATCTCCCATCTGGCAGGCGTGAGTTCTATACAAGAAGTTGAAATTTCAAATGTGCCATGCGATATGTGGATATGTATCAGTGTTGAGGGTGTGCATATGATAATGATCTTGTGAGCTAATCAGCAGCCCACATTATCACACTGACAAAATGGTATGTCACTGTGTCAGCTCCGCGATCACGTGAGCGCATACGCTTACCAGCAATAACAAGAGGAGGAGTTAATTGCGCTTTGTGGCTAGCCCATCTTATAATCGTTTAATCTATCCATTCTCCTTACGTGTATTGTTAAATGTACTTCGAGCTTCTGCAGTTCGTGTTCTTATTTCTATTGGCCAATTTTGGGTTGACACTGGTTCCAAGAATAGATCTTGGAACCAGTGTCAACCCAAAATTGGCCAATAGAAAGATACATAGGTATCTTACTATCATGTACTTCCTCCTTCTGTACCTATGAGAATACTTTTTATTTTTGCTATTATGTTAAGTCCAAGGCGTTGTTATTACTTGATCTGTACACCCTCTGTACAAGTCTTTGTACGTTAGTGCAATCAGATGTTACGTACTCTGTGGCCGTCGTAAATTGACTAGCGAAAAGAGTTCGGTGAAAGAAGTACGACGTTGACATAACTCTTAATGTATTTCAGATATTAAAAATTATATACTGCTTCTGATAAAAATGGTCCAATGGTTTACTCATTCTTACTACTAATAAATCCTATTTCCTTCTTTTACGTCTTGTTTTATTTTTATGTATAAAGCAAATGGCAAATAATTTAAATCAATGAATATTCTTTTTATCTAGTTTACAAAACTTATGACTCCAACCGGCAACAGCAGATTTTCCTCCCCACCTTAAAGACTGTATAGCATCGTGATTGGATAACCACTGCAGACAATAAATATTAAAAATTAATGTCCTTATTCTACCTATTTTTTCTATCCCTTTCAAGACTCGACATGGTGATGACGATCGCTGCCTGAGAAAACCTCTCGCTCCTCTTACCTCATGCCGCGCTGGTCAATTTACGATAGCCTAACAGTAATTGTGCAGTTCATTGGGTTTATTACGTTCGGCTATGTTGAATTCTTTTGAAAAGAAGTGGATGAAGTATGTCCCTGTGAATACCACTAAAATATTGTTCGAAAGCTTGAAAGCTGAATATGTCTATCTCGCATTGGTTGCATGCCCTGTGTGGGTAGTTTTCGTCGAAACCTTAGTAATCTAATAACAGGTGATGTTGAATACAATTGGTTGAACTTTTAATTTTCAGTGTAGCGTCAAAAGGTTACCGCAGCGATTTGTCACAGTTTTGTCAGAAAACGGAAGGGCTAATTTATGGACTTTTAATGGATATCGTGATTAATTTTAGTGTACATACGAATTCATTCCCCTGAGTTTGCTCTAAATCTGAGGTTCGGTGAGTAACAGACTATTGTGAAAGTTCGAGAATAACCACGAAAGGATAATTTACGTTATATCGTGCCGTGGTGGTGGTGAAATTCTATGATGCAGACACACTAATACATAGAATATTAAGCACCCTGTCTCGGATATTCATACACTTTGCATAAATATACATATAAAATACCTCACCGTTGTTTCTTCCGCAAAAGTACACCAAACAGCACAATGTAAGCTTTCACAATCTAATTTGAGACGAAAGGACAACAAACAACATAAAACGGCCTGGGAAATTAAATCATGAAAGGACATGTGAGCAACCCTCATAAACGGAGTTAAGGATGATGTCCGGTAGCTGTTAAGATAAGAGATACATACATATATACAGGATAGGCCACTTGAGCGAATGTGGACTATACGACTATAGTACTTCAAAAATTTGTCACTTGGTCATGAGGGGAATTAAGGGCTGCAACCTGATATTATTTTCACTTAAACTTAAGTGTTTATACAGGGCTATTCACATTAAAGTTACATTGTTTGAATAGAACCTCCAGCAGATTATTGCATATTTGAATTCTTGGTCAATCGCGCAAATCACCATTTTTGATATAAGTGGGTATCTCAAAAATATTTAATACCGCAATGATTATAAAACTTAGAATGGCCTATTTGGTAGACTGGTTCCTGTTACCTTGTGAAATTTGTTTTATAGTCTTATCCCTGCATAAGGTCAGTTACTTTATCTGTATCCGCTAGTATCCGATAGATGGCGGGTCTTTATTATGCGGAATACGCATTTAGTAACAATCGTACGACCCCTCTTATAGATTTATTACTGTCTTCTCTCTTGTTCTTGCGCATGCGCAATAGAGTTTCCGTTCTGACAACCAGAAGGTCATGACGTGATGGTGCTCCGTCCCTATAGATTCTCTGCCCATATCAAATAATGGATATGTTAGTAAGTACTAATTTACCTATTATAATATCGTTATGGTAACTCATCAATCAATTTTATAGGAATAATTTTTGGGAGTTTCGGGAGTCAAAGCAGCCTGTCTAAGTGTATTTCTGTGACTTCCATGCTCAGGTTGGATTTCTTTTATTGGGTTACACCCATTGTTGACAGAAAGCAGCATTTTTCCCTGTCTTTGAATTACACCATGTGCAGGATGAATCTCTGGCCATCAGGGAACTGTGGGCTGGTCTAGTGGAACCTCGCCCTACTGCAGGCTCCTTTTTGGAGGATTGATGTCCACAACAATTCAGTAATGAACAAGGTGCATTATGTTGGCGGGCTGACCCTAGTTATCCGTTCCCCAGGAATCGGATGTATATATTTCCGATCTTTGCGTCCAGCAACTATGGTCCATTCTTCGTTGCTGGTAAATTCCAACTACGCAATTGGTGCCAAGGGCATTTTGTTTTTTGCGATAACTGAAGACCATAAGTTACAAAGGGTCTGAGTGCCATTTTGACGATTTGGATTTTATTGCTTAAAAATGGTCTACGTGTGAACTCCGATAAAGGGTTTGAGTGCCAAGAACGCCGGAAAATAATACATTTTTCAGTCTGTAGTTAGCTTAGGATCTATGGTAAACACCGCAGGTTGTTGTAGGGAATATAGGTCTAAGTGCCGTCAGTAGAGCATATCCGTGAGACGATATTCCGTATTTCTTCAATTTATTATCATCACAATGGACGAGGAAAATAAAATAAATAAGAATTAAGAGTTGGACAGTTTTAAAAAGGAAAGGAAGAACTTAAGAACAAGTGTTAGTGAATCCATATCACGAACAAGGAAAACAAACCTGTCCCTATGTATAATCGTCGCAGAAGCTGAGCTAACTTTTGCACTTAGACGCTTTTGTATTGCAATGGGTATTTGGCTATTTTTTTCTTAACATTCAGTATAGAACTGAACCAGAATAATTTAATCGGTGAGTGGAAAGACAGTATAAGTCCAAAATTGACGGTTTTTAACTGAGATAGCCAAAATCATATTTCAACGTGATCCCTCCTGATGTGTTGAAGAATAGTATAACTAACACACTATGTACGCATTTTCGAGGGTACCTGTTATTGGATTGAGTGAAAGAACGGTACAACTGTGGTTGTTATATCGTTTTTCCACTCAATGTCTGATTTCCGTCCTTGCTGCCTGAGTTCGACAATCGACATGCGATAAGCTGGTGGCCAAAGTGCTATAAAATATGAAGTCAAGTTGATTGACTTAGTATTTCAAACACATTACGGTGATAGCAAATTATTATTTTCCCATAGCATGAAGCTATAGTCTGAGATTCAACCCATGCAACCAAATCATCGCCCGTTCGCAAAAAAGTGTATTATACCGCTAGGTATTTCTTTCACAGGTCAATGGCAGCCTATTGTGCATACGACAAATTTTTCAGTTTTACAATCCCCCACCCCCTAACCACCCCATTCTCACTCCCACTAAAAAAATAGAAAATACCTAAAAATTAAGTTTGAGGAATATTTGAAATTTTTTATTTTTTGCTAATAACTCTGTTGTCCATGCACCGATTCTCAAAACTATAGATGCATTACCTACTAACGCTCCACAGCATACTGCAACCCAAGTTTATGTAGATACCAAAAAGTATTATCTCGAAATCGAGAATTTACGCTATCGCAATACTACCTTCACCTATCGGTGTGGGAAGTAAAATTCTGTAAGTCGGTCCTGAAAGGATAATGAAATCTCAATTTCAACTTATCATCAGTTTGTTGATCTATGACAGTTCTACACCAGGGTATATTTTTACTGGTGTTTTCATTGGAGGACTAGGTACAAATACGTTTGAACTGTTTAAACCTAATGTCATCCCCGTTTCTCCAAACGAAGCAGCCTACAAAAAACCATTATCAATGAATTCAAAGCAGATCAGTGATTTAAAAAAAAGTCATAAAAGCACACGTATGGTGAAATTTTGGATATTTACTACCATATTATCACTTGGGAAACCACCAACAAAGATCAACTGGAATGATAATAGGGTTTGTTACAATCTACAGCTGACATAATTTGTATGACATACATTAATAATCGCATCTCAATTAAAAATATTCACATTTTTTATGTTTACTAAGTATTGAGTGGAAAACAATATAACTCTTTTCTTCTGCTTTACAGCCCTCCAGAACACACTTAAAGGAACCTGCTCAGCAAGTTTATATAGAGGAAATCATCCTTTATAATATTTCTGTAGACTTCATTGCTGTGAAATGAAAACTTTATAGTCAAAACATATATTTGTGTTTTTTTCAAAACAAGGATTTTGGAGATGTATTGATTTTCCACTCACCGATTCAATTGTACACCAATCTTTGGTAAAATATACCATTATTTTTTTTCATTAAAAGCAGTTCTTTTCAATTACCTTTGAACTCGTTTTTTGGCACTTCACCTATCATAATCAGTTTTTTTGTCGTTTATTTTAAACCAAACGTTTAGTATAGATTTCATGCAAATTGTGTATTCATCCATTTAATTTGATATAATTTTAGAATTTGATGTAACAAAACATCTATTCATTCAATTCTTGTAACATATACCCTGTAGTGTATACACCCCAGCGCAACTTTTTACATTTAGTTTTTAATCTTAATATACTACACCAGTTTATGAAGTTGTTTACATTAGTATGCACAGTTGCCTTGAATATTCAGTCAGCCGGTGCCTGTTGTTAATAGCGTTAAAAAAATTGAATTAAAATTGTTGTTCGATGCACTAAACCAGTTTAGTCATCCTGAAGTACCTTTTGCTCTCCGACTGTAGTTTAGCTGGATAGGGATGCTGTGATTATTGAAGTTACGCACATTACAGATAGAAAAGGAAATTAATAAGACGCGTAGGTCTGTGCTGATATTTCTGATGGCACTTGCCCTCTCTTTTTAGTGCGAAACATATCCTGGCATTTACAGCACCCGCACGATCAAATTCAATACACCGAGGCTGGCTAACGTACGTTAATAGATCGCCACTTGATAGCTAAGGGCATCACACGCCCTTGTTGCTGTCCACTTGGCATCGGCATTCCGTCAGACGCTTCAGAGGTTCAGACAGCCGGACTGCCTGTGATGAGTTCGATTGCGGCATTAGGTGTGGCAGAAGCAGATGACTCTCCGGTGAAGCCGATGCAATTGTAATTGTAAAAAAATAGAGATGAGTAGAGTACGCGTACTATAAACTCATTTGCATAAAAAAAAGGAAAGAAATACATACAAAAACGATAAGATTTCAAAGTTACAGTTACGAGTTTATATTGTTCATTTATCACTGTGTGTGTTACGAGTTTTCTATGTAATACCATCCCGCAACAATCCGAAGTTTTCCTGAAGCTGGAATCACGGCTTTCCAAAGCCTTGAAACAAATAGTTAAAAGAGTTAATTCACTTTTGCGTTGCTTTGCTGTACTGTCAAGCCTTACTGATTTTTGTTGTTTCAGCAATGTCAGTCTAATGGTGTAAAAAATATGAATAGAAATGAAATACCGATTGTTGGAGATTACGGCCAACAACAAACTGCCTATCCACCGAGCAATACCCCCGTTGCAGATAAACAGACTTAAATCTCGACAACCACCAATAAGGGATGCAGAAGTGCTTAAAACCAATAACTTCGACTCCATATCCAATGGCGCTCCCATTGGGAAGGTTTTGCAGAACACCACTCACGATGCGCATTTATGGGGGCAGCCTTACTTCCAGGCTCAAAACTACCACGGAAAGAGTGGGTAAAACTTAATAGAGTCCGAACAGACCACGGCAGATGTGCCGATTCGCTTTACAAGTGGGGTTATGTGCAATCTCCCTTATGAGACTGTGACGCGCCCCACCAAACTATAAACATATTACGAGCGACTGTGAACTGTGTCCGTTTCAGGGATCGCGAAGAGTTCTTCACAGCCACACCGTTAGCGCTGAATTATGGTTAAAAGAACTGGACATCAACCTGTAAATACCAAAGACTATGTATCTTAGTTTGTAGCTGTATATATTTTACTTTAATCTAGGTTATAATAGATTTTTTTATTCTATATTTACTATTGTCACGTTTTTGAGCCATACGATAAATAAATAAAACCGATTGTTGCTTTTCGTTATCGACGAGGAGAGTAATAATATTACTGTAAAGGTTGGCCAAGATTCAGTAACCGGCGGTGAAACTGTATCATAATTAGGCATTCCGTTTTAGTAAGCACTTAGAATTAGCACCGTAAAAAACGAAAAGTGATGATAAATTATTACCTTATACTCGTACTTAGATTCCAAGAATGTATGTGGAATAGACACATCAAATAGAAATAAGCTGGTTGTACAACACGGCAAGTGAAAAAGGCAAAAACTGTCCCGACAGCTTGTCAATTGTTATCTCTCAAAACTTAGTGGCAGAATTGTTCTACTAGTTGCACGGGCTTTTCCATTTCTACACTCGGAAGTAGTTATTTTACGACAACGTTGTTTCACTATACATTCTTCAGTCACGCGTCGGCCCAACTACAGACTTAGGTCAACTTTTAGCTGTTCTAAGGCCCCCATAGGAAACCAACTTTTTTTTACTACATGCACTACATAAAAAATGTCCTTGATGATATTCTGCTCTTTTCAAACCTACCCAAAGGTTGCCTTCCAGGACATATCTTTGGACTTGTTTTCCATGCCATAAGTGAGTAGAGCTGGGGTTTTTTGAGTGGATCTGTAGATAGAAAAAAATATCCAACATAAAACTATTTACATATTCTGTTTCAATCGGTAGATACACGATAAGATAAACAACAACCTCAATTTAGCACAAGTTTTTAACTTTTTTTGGGTCACTTGTTGTTTATTGTATCTTATTTATTTTATATTTACAATAAACGCTATACTATACTACAATTCGATCAGAATGACCCCTTCATCATTTTTCTGATCGTAGTAACCCCCTACTATCTGCTTACGTCGGCTTTACCAAAGGTCAAAAAAGCCGCGTTTTTTATTCCCGCCGATGAAGTACCACGCGCTTCATCGTCTAAAGTCACCATTCTTTAGTTGAGTTTGGGCACTAGAACCTATTTATTGTGAGAGAAGTGCAGTTCGACTAATTGGTGACCCGCGCTTAACGCGCCACCTCCAGCCATTTTTTCACCGGCGTGGCGTGTGTTGGTGACCTCTTACTCTGTTACCGATATTCAGATGGAATCTGCTCCTCCGAGCTATCCTCTATAGTTCCGCCGCTCACCGATCCGCCTCAGACGCATCCGCGCGACTGATCAGACTGCTGCACCTCATCCTAGGACGGCGCCGGCGGTCGTTCTTCATACATCAAGAATCGAGCGGTATGACCGTGCGTTTATTCCCAGGGTTTCGAAGGCTTGAAATCGACTGCCAGGAGATGTATAATTTATTGGACCCTCGGGTGTGAACCCATTCTAATCCCGCGTTAACAAACTTCCCCTAACATAACCTTTTCACAGCAGCCGCGGTATTAAGGCTCTGCCTGAGCGGTCTGCTCAGTTATAAAAATAAGTGGAGCAGATCTACATTTACCTTGACTAAAATAATCATAATGTGCGGCAAACTAATGTATGTACCTAGTGTTGGGACGAGCGGACGAGCCCATGAATCCCCTAATTTACGGTAAAGTTCGCATAAATTCCATAATTTACGGTAAATTTCGCTCTGGGTGAAGCGAAGGTTCCCATTTGGAGAATATTCAGAAAAATATTTTTCCTACTGTTTAGTGTATCATTTGAGAAATCTCATTTGCACGTTGCATACAGTTCCTGTTGAATTTTTAGGGATAAGATAATAGGGCATAAATACTTAAAATATGCCGAATTAGAAGAGTTTTGTTTGAGAACACTTTAGATAACAAAGTATTAACAATAAAACTACGTACGCATGTGTGTTTTGTTTTTGACCGTACGAGGTTTTGTTCATGTGCTTGTTCTTTCAATACTTTTATGATTTTTAAAGAAGTGAAGTTGCTTTGTTCATTAAAACGCTTTCATTATTCACCTGTATATTTGTGGGTAACAGGGGGGTAGTCATTGCCGAAACAAAAACCAGTTAGGTAACAAACGCTTAATAATTGGGAATGTGGCAAATAAACGCAAAAGTGGACTCTTTTAACTTAATTCCAATTTTCGGAAACTTATGATTCCATCAGCAGGGCTACAATAGAAATTTTGAAAATGAGAAACAATCTCAATAAATTGCTGTTAAGTACTTACAACTTACAAAAGTTAGCGAGATTGCTGCGTAAAGATATAGCATAATTTGTGTGGAAATACAAATTCATTGTCAAAAACATTCGATTGGTAATAAAAAAGGACTTCAAAACAATTCAAACACATTAAAAACCAGATATCTGTTATAAATTCGTTGATTAATACCTTAATTAACCACGTAGATACGTCATAATTGAATGACGTGAATGACATCCAGAAACAATGACACTTGTCACTTATCAATCATTAAGGACAGGTGACACGGATTGAAATGAAAGACGGAATATTAACAATCGATAGAAGATCGATAAATCTGAGAGAAGGGAAATTATTTTTCGGACATATTGAATTTTGGAATACCGAGACAAAGAGCTAGAATGTTCAAGTAAAGCACTCAAAAGAGCAGATGCAATTTTATTAGGATGTTCACCTAAAGAAGTGTGCAATTTAAAAATATAATGAACTAAAGTGTATATACATAATTTAGGTGACAAGGGAAATTTTAAGGGAATTTTTACTATTCATTCTTATTATTTATAATAATTTTAACTAATACGATTTCTATTCTTTGTTAAACTATTGGAAAAACCAATAAGGATAGTGAAAATATATTTACTTTCTAAGATTTTCTTGAAATTATTTGTCTTTAAATTATTGTGAAAGGGAGGTAAGGTTAGAAAAAAAACCTTGGTCCACAAGATCCTCTTCAGTACCGAAATGACTGTTCTTTCAAGTAATAGACCTAATAATGAAATAATAATTCACCGCCGATAATTGTGCAAAATTCCAACCCCATTGATAATCTTTCTGAGTCCTGAGACATTACTCCTAATCTTAACAAACCTTTCAGGGAACTCAACTGTAAAATTGCTTCAAAATCAGTATTAACTATAAATAAAGTTTTTTCTAAAGTTAAAGACAAAGTCCCTGTGTCTGGTCTAACCAATATTGTGTATAGTATAAAATGTAATGATTGTAATTTAGAATATATTGGCCAAACTTTTAGGCCACTAAAAGGTCGGATATCCTCCCATAAAAGTGATGCCAGACTACATCCAGAAAGACGTGCTCTTGCAGTTCACATCAACCAATCAGGCCATATTGCTAACTTTGATGATGCAAAAATTTTGGAGGAAGAGCCTAGACTTCCAAAACGTGTATTCTTAGAAATGGCACATATATATCAAAGTGACCATATGAAAAAAAGAAAAGACATCAACCAATTTTGTTCAATATATTCATACCTACTCTATTGTGAAAAATTTCATTTAAATAATAACTCATATATTGACCTTACCTCTCTTTCACAGTAATTTAGACATAAATAATTTCAAGAAAATCTTAGAAAGTAGATATATTTTCACTATCCTTATTGGTTTTTCCAACAGATTAACAAAGAATAGAAATCGTATTAATTAAAATTATTATAAATAATAAGAACGAATAGTAAAAATTCCCTTAAAATTTCCCTTGTTACATGAATTATATACACTTTAGATCATCATATTTTTAAATTGCGCATTTCTTTCCTAATAAAATTGCATCTGCTCTTTTGAGTGCTTTACTTGAACATTCTAGCTCTTTGTCTCGGTATTTCAAAATTCAATATGCCCGAAAAATAATTTTCTTTCTCTCAGATTTATCGATCTTCTATCGATTGTTAATATTCCGTCTTTCATTTCAATCCGTGTCACCTATCATTAATGATTGATAAGTGACAAGTGTCATTGTTTCTGGATGTCATTCACGCAATGAAGTGTACCTGATATTGACACTTCATTGCATTTACGTCATTCAATTACGATGTATCCACGTGGTTAATTAAGATATTAATCAACGAATTTATAACAGATACCTGGTTTTTAATGTGTTTAAATTGTTTTAAAGTCATTCTTACTATCAATCCATTGTTTTTGACAATGAATTTGTGTTTCCACACAAATTGTTCTATATTGTGATCCCTTTGATCATCTTTACGCAGCAATCTCGCTAACTTTTGTAAGTACTTGACACCAATTTATTGAAATTGTTTCTCAGTTTCAAAATTTCTATTGTAGCCCTGATGATGGAATCATAAGTTTCCGAAAGTTTGTGGGTAACTCTCCTTTGGATTAAGAAGTCAGACCAAACATCGAACGCTCCAACTTTGCCGCGAAAACGATTTTGACGGCATCTAATCTGTCGGACCGCAGTCTTATCCGCTGCCCTGAGGCATAAGGATGAGAGCTTAAAAGGCGTTACATCCAACTGTTTGGGATTGGTACTTTTGTGATATTTATCCAGGAAGGTCAACAGCTTCAATTGAGGTTTTGAATTAAGAAAAAAATATATATTTTTTTTGTGATAAATCGAAAGATCATATATAAGTTTTATAACAAAACTATTTTTGTTTTCTTTTTTTTCGCAATAATTCAAAAGTTATATCGAAATAACAATGGGTTTTTGAATCGAGTACCGAAAACACGCCGACGGCTCCCGAACCCGTGTGACGTAACGATGGCGGTTAAGATGCTCCTTTGACCAACGACGTCCTACATCGATACTAGATTCTAGATTCCCAGCCAATCGTGAAAATACTTGCTAGTAACTAGTGTATATTTGTTGCAATATAGCCGATGAATGAAGTTTGCAGCTCGAAACGACCTCTACGATCGAAATAAATATCTTTTTGAATGTTTGAAATCAGATTACAGATTGCAGTAAGTAAGTACCTAATCAAATATGTCTTGTTGAAACTATCTGGTGCATGTTCGGCTGGCCTAGTGGTTAAGGTGTTGGTTAATGGATCCGTTGATGTATGGTTCAAAGCTCAGCCTGTCCAATTTTTTTTTTATTTTTTTTTATCAAATAATTCATTCATGTGCTTTTTGCACTTGTTACGTACATTTTTTCTACGATCAACATAAATATGTTTTTGAAACAAATTCTATCAGACATATTACTTGCACTGCATAGTGGAAAAACTAAGTACAGGACGCGGTGGCCAATTCAAAGAATCAGTGCAAATGGTGTTTGTCCGTCAATATCAATCCCCAATATTTCTTTTACATGTAATAGTTGGTTAATAAAACAAAATCCATTCATTTTTTAAGTTTTCAATATAAACGTAGATGCTTTTCTGTTAAAATGTTTGTTAGTAATTTCATCTTATATGAAATGAATCCAATTTTTTTTAATAAATTATTAATATGTACATCCCAACGTGAGTGTGAGTCTAAATATATTCCTAGATACTTTATACTTTTTTCTATGTTCGGGACTAAAAAATATAGTTTTATTTTTGTTTACTTGAAGTGTTAACTCTTATGTAAAATAATTAGACTTATAATTTATTTATCATATAAGTATTTATTATCAATAATGATATTAAATAATAAAATAATTATTTTAAGTTTTGGTCAAGAAGATAATTTTTTTTTCATTTTTTTCATTTCATTTCATTTATTTGCACGAAACATACATTGAAACTCATAAAAGAATAAGTTTTGTTTGTTTGCATTGCATTTATATATTTTTGTTTGTTAAATTTTTATGAAAATTTAATTATTAAGCTTCATTGCTCAAAGTTAAATAAATAAAGATACCAAGTGATAAACAGAAGACTGTTGTGATTACGAGTTTGAGTTACTTTATGTTTATATTAAAAACTTAAAAAATGAATGGATTTTGTTTTATTAACCAACTATTACATTTAAAAATAATATTGGCGATTGATATTGACGGACAAACACCATTTGCACTGATTTTTTGAATTGTCCACCGTGTCCTGTACTTAGCTTTTGCACTATGCAGTGCAAGTAGTATGTCTGATAGAATTTGTTTCAAAAACATATTTATGTTTATCGTAGAAAAAAATGTACGTAACAAGTGCAAAAAGCACATGAATGAATTATTTGATAAAAAAAATAAAAAAAAATTGGACAGGCTGAGCTTTGAACCATAGACCAACGGATCCATTAACCAACACCCTAACCAATATGCCAGCCGAACATGCACCAGATAGTTTCAACAAGACATATACGATTAGGTACCTACTTACTTACTGGAATCTGTAATCTTTAAACATTGAAAAAGATATTTATTTCGATCGTAGAGGTCGTCTCGAGCTGCAAACTTCATTCATCGGCTATATTGCAACAAATATACACTAGTTACTAGCAAGTATTTTCACGATTGGCTGGGCCTCTAGAATCTAGTATAGATGTAGGACGTCGTTGGTCAAAGCCGCCATCGTTACGTCACACGGGTTCGGGAGCCGTCGGCGTGTTTTCGATACTCGATTTAAAAACCCATTTTTATTTTGATATAACTTTTGAATTATTGCGAAAAAAAAGAAAACAAGAACAGTTTTATTATAAAACTTATATATATTATGATCTTTCGATTTATGACAAAAAAAAATTGACTCAAAACCTCAATTATCGTTTATACCGTAATGATAATGATTATGCTATGAATACATCAAAAACAATTGTTCATCTTCATTACAAGGATACAGTTTAAAAAAACCAAAAGAACACGCTAAAGAATGTCGGACTAAAAAGTTGAAAACAATTATTTAAATAAGCTTAAAAGAATAATGAACGAAAAATACTAGTATGATTGTGGAAAAAGTGTGAGCATTTTGTGCCATCTTATTCGTAAGTCGAGCACCTCATACTTTTTTCACAATAATATACTAGTATTTTTCGTTCAATATTGTTTTGAGCATTATTAAATATCGTTTTGACTTTTTAGTCCGATGTTCTTTAAAAGCATGTTTTTAGCATTCTTAAACTACATTTACTTCATTAGCAAGTTCTGTTTGAAAAACTGCGTTTCAGTTCCTCCCTAATGGTTGGTTTTGGTAACATTTTTAATTATATTATGTAATGTTTTTTATAATATTCTAATGTTTATGGTGTTGAAATGCCGAAAAATTGTAAACTGGCGCACAAGAAAATGTATATTGTTTACATATATAAGGTTAGATATAAATCCGCGCACAAGGGTACGCCTTTTAGCGGAATTCCATCGTTTATTCATTTCTTTCTTTGCGTATCTGTCATTGTTTTTTTGTAACCTCAAAGGGAATAAACCTTAATATTATTATTATTAATTAAGTCCGTTCGAGTTTCTATAAAGTTTCGTGTTACCCTATATTCTTATTACAGTCCGATTAAGCTAGTTCTTATTTATGATATAACATTCTCCCACATTCTCCAAAATTCCCGAAAGTTCGCGAACCTTCGCAACGAAAAATAAATTACGGTAATTTCCCAACACTATTTGTCAAGATACACCCCACCTAGACAACAGACCCGCATCACACATACCTACTTGCCGCCTCTCAGGATCGATCGATCGTATCCTAAAAATATTGAAGTAGATTGCAAACAGCTCAAGTCTGAGCACCCCTGGAGTGGAGTACTGTATATTTTTGCGATCGCATGATCACAGCGACTGCTGCACCGATTTTGTAGAATTTGTGATGTGTTATCATGGTAGATAATGCTACTACACTTTTTGGTGCAATGGAGGTGAGTCATTCGCAAAAAACAAAAAGCTGTACAGCAGTAGCAAACCTCGTTTTCAGGTGTTTTAGGAGTGCCTCATTATTTTTAATTTTTTTTCGGGAAGTAATGTAATGGGGTTTCCGGGACGGTGGGAGATTCGGTAATAAATTTTCATCCACAAATGACTTCCTGTTGCTTTGCAGAAATGATTATATTCTATACTTTACAGAACTGTTTTTGTTAGGATTAAATTTGGTATTAATTAATGAAAAAATGCACTTCACCCAACATTTGTTGTACTTATGAAGGACTATTCATTACTTTTAAAAAGTGACGTTGTTGGTATACTAGACTTTGCACATATAAAAAACGTTCCCTTTCAAGGCATATGTTTACAGACCTATTTGAACGTTGTCTGGGCTTAGAATTCTTTTCTACGCCATTGGTGATGTATTCTGTATTCCTTAGGGCCGGTTCTTCAATGTCCAGTTAAATATTTATCTGGAAGTTAACGGTTATCTGTCAGATAAATTGTTTAAAAAATTGATGGTTGAACTTATGAATTCACGTAAATCTTATCTGATAGTTGTATCCATGAAACACTAACTGGCAGCTACCTTTCTGACACTTTTAACTGGACATTGAAAAACCGGCCCTAAGTCGCATAATTTTCATAACTGATGCAATTGTTTTTATGTGGCGGAGTTATTTGCAGACAACAACGTCGCTCTCTATCTCTCTACAAACAAAATACTGATCTGCAAGTTTCTTCTGCTTAAGCGGCATTGCACACACGTTGTTCAGTATCCAAACATCCCTTATGTGAATCGTTGAAAATAATGCTGATCTATAATCTGTTGGTTCTTGGGCTGTTCGGCCAATGTCGACACGTTCCTCCACCTAGGCGTCGTCGTCGGCGCGCTTCGCTGCTTGAGCTTCCGCCAACACGAATGGTTGGTTCACGTCGAACAAGTGACAGCTTTTGAGGATGCCCACCACTCGTGTTGGCGAAACGTCAAGCAGAGAAGCGCGCCGAAAATAGGCGGCGGAGCATGTCGATGCCGGCCGAACAGCCCAAGAACCAACATATCGTCGGATCATGACCATGAAAGTCTCACACAATACAATGTTGATCTATACAAATTCATAAAGTCAGTCCAGCTCGTTGAGTCCAGCGGTTCTCATTTTTCAATACGTAGTTTTATCGTGTACGTATTTACAACTTTGGCAAGCCACTTTTAGTGCTGTCTGTTGAATTACGACTGGTAGTCCTACGTATCAGGATAACTTATGAAAACTTTGTTTATTTATAATGCATAATGTTCCCAGGCATAAGGCTGAAACTGGGGAGCAGAGGGTGAAGAATGTATTAAATTCAAAATTTTTATATATGTGGTAAATGCTGAGTCAAGCCACTAGACAACCTTTTTAGAAAAGTGATTTATTCGTTGATTTATGAAAAAAATAGAAAAACGACATAAAATATATGATCAATAATGGCATTTTATTTCCAGTACCATTCATCTGACTTTACCTAGTAGTCTTTTTCTTATGACGCCGTCTCCTATTGAAGATTGGAGACCCAAATAGCTGACGTAGTTCTAGATACGACCATGCGGAAAACGTCAAGCGATGAGCAACCGAACCATCTTCCGATGTCCTTCAACGAAGAATTTTGGCGTCTTCCGACAGACCTTTTACCTTGGACTTTTCCTTCTATAATCAGTCGCATAAGTTGGTATTTTTCTCCTCACATGGTATGACCCATATGAGTTGTTTTTCGTTCCTTGATGGTAAGCATACGTTCTTGCCGTTTCTTCATACGATTAAGGACTTCATCGTTCGTTATTCTTTGAACCCACGATACTCTGAGTATGCGGCCAAAATATAATAATAATAATAGTCATAAATCGTCTTTCATTCACTCAAATTAATACTACAAATGAAGGAATGGAATGATGACCCAGTCTAGCATATTGCTATTCTACTTAACCATCTAGTGATACATTTCAAAGGCGTCTATTTTCTTTTTTGGTGTAGCATCTAGAGTCCAACTCTCACATCGGTCCAGGAAAACCGAAAAAATGCATCTGGCCACGCGTATCCGAAGTTTTAGGCTCAGATCTGACCTTATGAAGAATCTTCCTATACTCCATCAATGCCTTTCTGTAGCATCTGACTTCTTTCTTCGGGTCACATACCTCATTTACAATAGACCCCAGATACTTGTATGACGACACTTGTTCCACCGTTCTACCGTTGATAATCAGATGAGCCTGTACAGGTGTCTTGGCAAATGCAAACTTTTTTTTGCTGTGTGTGTGAAGCTTTCACTGTATCGTACAATACGATCCATCAGCATTTGCAAGTCCTACGCATTATCAGCTAACACAACGGTGTCGTCCGCATATCTGATGTCATTAATTATTTTCCCATTTATCCCAATTCCATATCCCATTCCTTCCAGACCTTCTTTGAAAATTGCCTCAGAAAACACACTGAATAAGATAGGCGATAACACGCAGCTCTGTCTTACAAACCTTTTAGTCATGGTCCCTTCTGATGCTGTACCCTCAACTTTTACCATTGCGTTTTGCTTCCAATATTATTTGCGATTATTTGAGCTTTGTGTCAATCTATTCCGGTTGTTTTGAGGACTTCTGTTAATTTGTCGAGTTTGACACAACCAAAGGCGTTTTTATAGTCTATAAAGCAAGCGACTACATTGACGTCCATATCTGTGCATCGCTGTGTGAGAACGTTTAGTGCAAATAGCGCCTCACGCGTGCCTAGGCCACAGCGAAACCAAATTGAGTGTCATCCGACTGGGATTCACACTTCTTTTATATTCTAGTGTATATTATTCTGAGGAATATAATTGAGGACATGGGACATCATGCGACAATTTGAAGCATGTGTTTTCTTTGGCAGGGTAATAAAAGTTGACCTCAGCCGATCCCTTGGGATATTTCCTGTACCCTGTGCGGTCTGACTTTTGATATTGAGGTTAACAGTTGCAGACCCTTCCGTTCTTCTTCGGCTAGGGTTTTATAACTTCGACATGAATATTATCTGGGCCAGTTGCTTTTCGACCCTTCTGGATTTTAATTTGCGTGGATTATTTCGTCTTTGGTAATATCGGGGCCCCCTTCGTTAACATTTTTATCGGGCTGTGCTGGTGTATTCGGTCTACTGTCAATAAAAGGCTCTTCTCATACCTCCTGCATCTTTGGAATTTATTCTACTTAGCAGTAGAAGTACCTAAATAAAACGTACAACTAGTACTAAGTTCTGTTTTGTGCGTTTGTAAAAATGTTCGATCCTTAGTTTATAAATTATCCATCTCTGATTTTACATCAGATACCCGGTACTCCATACCAGGTTAACGTGTTTCGCTGATGTATGTCTGAAAACGAACGTCCGATATCCCAAACAATAATTATCAAACTACTATGCACTTGATGCTAATCGCGTGAGTGCAGGCCTTCCCATGCATATACAATACATTCTGTTTATTTGGCGCTTACGGTGCATTAATCAATTATGCAGCAGCCAGACAATCGTACAGACAGTATTGACAATTTCAGCGAACAACCTCTTAACTGATTGCAAAGTTGGGGTGGATGATTAGAATATCCAACAAGCTTGTCAGGTATGGCTGGACGGTACAACTAAAAGCCTGTGTTCGAACAGGCTGTGGATCTTCCAGATATCTAGAAATTCCTTCAACTATGTCGGTGTCATTATTGACAAGGGTCAAACCTGACAGAATCGAAAAAAACAAATTACGTTTCAGCAACTATACTTACTGTTGTGCAGACATCCAAAATTTGGATGAGAAGAGGTGATAAAATAGCAATAAGACCAATAATTACCTACTAATTTGTGGCCTAATGGTATTTTCTTGCTTAACAGCATTTGAGAGATGTAGAGGTCCTGCAGCACAACTTTATGCACACTCAAAAAAGCCCTATTTTAAAAGCTTTTATTTAACTTGTAATGTATGTACGTTGGTTCGGGTGGAATCTTGCAACTCAATTTTGAAGCCGATATCTTCAACCGAATTAGCTGAAATTTTGTACACACGTTAAATTTGGATGACAATGCACGATAAGCTGTATGACCTCGTCCTAGATCCAATAGAGGATTAGTTATTTAATGCATTTCCACAATATGGGTATGCATCTTGATATGAGAACGCCCAGTCGGTGGTAAGGAGAGTGACAATCTAATGAGAGGAATGTCATCACTGACAACAGATCCACTGATGTTAAGTTGATAGTTAACACTTTAAAAAAACATTTTATTTTACCTTTTTTAGAAATAAACATAAATTACAGTATAAAATTAATTACTATGTTTATTATCATTAAATGTCAATTCGAGCTGGTCACAAAGTGTTATGTGACCTCAACAAAGATAGTAAAGAAAATCAATGTAAATAGATCTTAAAAATTAAGGCTAATTAACAGCAAAATAAAGCAGAATAACGTGGTATATAGCACCAAAGTTAACAGATGGAATACATAAACCTAACTCACACGCGTACACTATACCTATTTTCAGTGTTGCTCTAGATGCTGAAACTGGCAGGTTTATCTACGCGTGAATGGATGCATAAGTGCATCTAAAACGATGAACGCCATCGAACCTCTAAGGCAACACCGACAATAGGTATGGTGTGCGCATTTAAATTAGGTTTATGTATTTATTTATATTTATTAAATTAGGTTTATGTATTTATTGTTTATTACCCTTATTACCATCTTATTTTGCTGTTTTTTGGTCTTAATTTTTAAGATCTATTTACATTGATTTTTTATATAAGTGTATGCAATATAGCTCTTGACTAGTGTTGGTATAGTACAAACTATTCTTATTATAGTTTTCAAATATTTTTTTTTATTGTAATATGCACCAGAAAATAGTTCAATATCAGATCAATTCGGGTTTTCGGTTCATTTTTGAATAGTCCCCCCCCCCCTAAATAAAATTAGCAACACCCTTACTGGCTAGAGTTGATATTTTCATGACCTGCTAGGTTGTTTACAGGTAGGAAGATTGAAAAATACCGACCTGATTGGAAATTTTAAATAACATCAAAACTACAAGAGATTAATGTTGACTATCATATGTCGTTAGAAGGGTTATGAAATTTTACATTTGATCGTATAAAAAATATGTATTCCCATTTGAAACAGTCAAGTTACCTGTGAGTGAGTTTCTTCAATTAATCTACCGATTTCTCCAAGTATATAAACTAAGCTTAATAACACAGCGTTCTCAGTTTCATAATCCCTGCGACAATAAATTTCTTTCTGATACTTATACCAAAAATTGTGGTTTGTGCCTGAACTGTTCTGTAATGCATAATGACGTACCATGATTGACCAAGGAGTCCAAATAAGCAATAATGTAAATAGCCTCTATTTAAAGAAATACAACTGATACATATATATCATAAACGCCAAAGCCTAAGTAAAAATATGTTAGGGTTGTGGTCCATGAGGCTCTTAACCATGATCAGGTGACAGATTTTTGAAATATACTTTAGTAAGCCCACTATCTTCCATCTACGCACTGTTGTAGAAGATCGTTCTTGAGCGAACTCCCTCTTTATGTTAACAACTTGAAAACAAAGATATTACGATTATTATCTTTCTCAGGTTCCATACGTCTACTAAAATAGTAGGTATAGCACAGCATTGGTATGAATATCCTAAAAATAAATAAAATATAAGCAATTATCTTTTCTGAGTTCCCCGGTAAACATGTACATAATTTTATTAGCATACAAAAGGGAACATCAAGTATAATGACCTTATGTTGTGGATTTTTTTGACTTATTATTAACTATTATTATTATTTGAAAAAACACAAAAAGGTGCAGCCCCCGGAGCAGCTTGAGCTCCAACACAGCGTGAGGTATGTAGAGCACAGGAAGACCGTTTCATGAATCAAAGACACGGTTGGGTAAGAAGTACAGTCGGATCGAAGTTCGGCTAGGCTCTTTCTGGTGCTTGAAATTGTGGCCTCTGAGTTTGCTCAACGACAGTGTATATAAAATTGATAAATCGACACCAAACAGGCTCTGCAGGGCCATTAACGTCATAGTAGAAATTATTGAGTTAGACTACTATAGTTCTAAATTATCTACGATTTCAGATTACAATGGGCACATTTTGTACTAAATATCAGTAAACAGCGGATGCAAATGCATGCTTATTGTTGCTTGATTTGACACACAACGCTCATAAACCTTGAATATCCGTCGCTGATTATACGAACAACCGGAAATCGTAGATCAATGCCGGTTGGCAACTGGTTCAGTGTAAAGCAACATAAAGGATTCTCAAACATCAGTAATACTAACAAAGCTCATGGTCGCCAGTATTTATCGATTTTGCCTGCGGTAATCATCAGCGAATTTATAGCCTTTCTAATCCTAATTTAAACCAACAAAACTGTCGGGTCAATTCGATAAATCGTAATATCCTCTGTACATATATGGTATAATCAAACTTAAAAACCCCTAAACCATACCTCATATTTCTGCGTGAAGCTCTTACAATAGACTATCATGCCATCGGTTTCTTCCATCTTAACGGGTTTGTGTTTATTTTTCATGGCCCGCTAGGTTGCTTATACTTAAAATTGAAAACACCGACTTGACTGGAAGCTTGAAATAAAATGTAAGCTAAAAAGGATTGATATTGAGAATCCCATATTGTTAGAAAGGTAATCAATTTTTTTGAAAAAATCAGGTTACGTGTGATTGGAGTTTCCTGAATCAATATACTGATTACTGATACTCCAAGTACAAAAATTGACTCAGTACTTCCCACACATAACTGTGATATAATTTTATTATTTTCCCATTGCATGAAGCTATAGATTGGGATGCACTAGCAACCAAATAATCGCCCGCCTGCCCTGAAAAAACATCCAACACAAAAACTCTAGTAAATAGTTTCCTGCATCTCTCTCCGGAGGAACTATAACGACACAGTTTTTATTCTGCGAGCTTCAACTGGATGAAACGAAAGGATCAGGATATTTCAAATGCCTAAAAACGAAGTTTGAGCTATTTTTATATTTTTGGTCTTTTATTATTGCCGCTCCGTCACAAACTCGGTTTCTAGAAACCATATACGTATTTTCCATCCTCACCACGGCAATATTACTGTATCAAAATTTCATTAAAATCAATATCAAGTTACACAACACAGTACGATGTAAAGCAATACTCGTATATAACATACATCAGAAAAAAATCTCACCTCGTGAGCGTATTATGTCCTTCTTTCAATCAATGAAGAGCCTATTGTGCATACAAAAACCTTTTCAGTTTTTGGTGGTTGGTGGTTTATCGGTGTGGGATATAAAAAATGGAGTCAAGTTGGTTGACTCAGTACTTCCCACACATAATGATGATACCATTTTAATATCTTCCCATTGCATGAAGCTATAGTTTGAAATCCCCTTGCAACTAAATTATCGCCCACCCGCCGGCAAAAAAACATCCAACACAAAAACTCTCGTAAATAATTTCTTGCGTCTCTCTCCCTAGGAACTAGGATTTCTGCATACTTCAACTGGACGATGCGAAACGATCAGGGATCTCCAAACCGCACCTAAAAACGAGGTTTGAGCTGTTTTTATATTTTTGGTTTTTTTGTTATTGCTGCGCCGCCACTGACATGATTTTTCAAAAACAGACGCGTTTGCCATCCTCGCCGCGGTAGTTATACTGTTTCAAAATTTCATTAAAATCAATTCAATAATTTTTGCATTAAAAGATCTAAAGCAACACTCGTATGTATAGATCACAAATTCTAAGTCCCTTGGTTTCTATAAAATAAGCAAGGCAATCTTCGGATGGGCCTAAAAAAGTGTATTATGCCGCTAAGTTTTCCATTCACAGGTCAATGGACAGCCCATTATGAACACATTTTTTTCAGTTTTACAACCCCCCACCCCCCAATCACCCCAAATTCACCCTCACCCAAAAAAAAGTAGAAGATGATCAGGAACCCCTAAAACGCCTAAAAACGAAGTTTGAGGAATATTTCGAAATTTTAGTTTTTTCCTTATTACTCCGTCCCCCGTAGAATGATTTCCAAAATTATAGGAACATTACCTACTACGAAGCCACAGCATATCGATGCCCAAATTCCATCAAAATCCATGCAGCGGTTACTGATATTACAAGGCTAGAAGAACGCCAACAGACAGACAGACAGTCAGACAGACAGACAGACAGACATACCGACGGAAATGAGTGACGTGGATTTTCGTTATGTAGACATCATAAAGCACCCAAAAAGCGTATTATCTCAAAATCGAAAATTTTCGCGATCACAATACTCCCCTCACCTATCGGTGTGGGAAGTGAAAACATTCAAATTTAACCGTCTACCCTAAAGCGATGCGTTTCATGCTTAGTCGCTTACGTCGTAAGTTTTATGATCGCTACGATATTCATTTTTTTTTTGATAGGAACTCATACCACAAATGGTGATTTGTGCCTTAACGGTTCGTTTAAAGTTCAATATGTGATACATAAAGTCACACGAGAATTCACCAAGAAATCCAAATATCTAATAATGTATAGGGGGCTCTATTTGAAAAAATGTCAGTTTAATATGAGTCACCCTGTAGAAACGTCAACATTCATGTCAACATATTTTAAGGTTATAGCCCTCAAGGCCCCCAACCATGATTAAGTGACAGATTTTTGAAATATGTTTTAGTAAGCCCACAATCTTCCGTTCAGTCACTATTGGCCCACCTTGTATACGTTATCGTTATTGTTTAAAAGGGTGCACGAAAAATGACGTTTTGGAGACCGTTTGCTACAGAAAAAATTAGAACTACCATACTTTTATTTGAAACATTCGGCAAAAGTACTAAATTACCCATGAGAAAAATAATTTTAATATCCAACCTTATGCGTATGAAGTGTGACGCACATGGCAGGGTTTTCTTTGATGTGAGGGTCGCATGTATTTTTATCCAGTTTCTTGGCGGCGCCTTAGTGTTCATTAGTATATATTGCTCACCTGTGCACTTATTATTTGATAGCGTACAATACTGTATCTTGGAAGGATTAAATTTTACTATATTGTTGATCCCCCAAGCGGTAATTGTCTCGAGAGGGCAGATCATTAATGTGAAGCAGAAACAGTGTCGGAGCCAATATCGATCCCTGTGTAACCCCAACGTTAATGTTAAAGAGGAGAAGCCGACTACCAGGACAGGGATTTGGTATCTACTTCCGCTTTGTCCTTGGAAGCTGTTGCGACTATACCATCAGCACATGTGATATGAGCTACTCCTCGAGAAGTTCCTCTCTATATTTGAGTTTCCAGATTCCAGAAGAAACGGCTGCCATTGGGATGCGATATAACCTTCTGTTTTATTATGGCATCATGTTGGCTTTTCGTATGTCGAAAATGAATGAAATGGAGGCCGAGATTACAATATTAAAAGCATGGCAACAGATAGAGGGATAAAAAGAAAAAAACCAGAGTATTACAAGAAAGAACCCATTACTTGAACATCTATTGAGGCATGAATAAGTATTTCATTGTTAACCCACTTGACAGTCATCAATGGTTATATCTGCAAAGGACTGTCACGTGCTGTTGGTGTTGGTGCTAAGCCTACTTTCAAAATCTATAAAAGCTTTGCGTCATTATTGTATTAGTAGGCTACCGTAATACTTTCATTGAAATTCAGATAAATATTTTTCTTGTTATAGAGGGGCCATGGTATAATATTTTGGAATATTGCTCTTCAGACAGTAGATAGATTTTCCGACCCTGCTGTAACTGTCAGCTCCTTTAAGAATTTTATTAGGATCACGTCAGGGCTTTTCAAGTCATAAAGGGGCTAAGGATTATCGGCTAGGCAACCGACAAGATAGCGTGAAGCTCTATTGAAGTCGAAGGACCCCCATCATATCTAATCGCATCGTGAACGACGTGGTTAGAATTAAAAAAAATACGACATGCTCCAAGGGTCTACATAGTGACGAATGGCGTCAAAGGTAGTCAGTTTCCGAATCACGTACCTTGATGAGATGCTGAACTCAAGGAAAAGAAAAATAATATAATAAACATAAAAAGGTTCTACATCTGTCATTAAAACTGATACGGCTTATAGACTAGGAAACAGTAGCTCAACTTAGCGCCTGTGGTTTAGTCGTCTTAAAGTTACCTTACACGGTCAAAATTGTGACCTTGAAGAAATTCGTGAATGAGTTAACAGAAACAATCCTACAACTTATTGTCATTGATAAAGTCTCACCAACATACTATGTATTTTGGTCAACTAAAACGTCGATTTTCTAGTTTGGAACATGTTTGCCGAGTGGAATTGGAGAATATGTCGGAAATAATGTTTGCCTGTATTGTGCTTCATAACTTTGCAAGAGCTTATACTTACTTTGATCTTTTACATCTTATCATCTAAGTACACTAGATTTTTTAAACAAACTATTACACTCAAATTCCTAATATAATAGTCTTACAAAAAGTCCTACGAAAAAATTTGATGAATTGTTTACATATCGTAGTACGATAACTCCCCCTCATTAACAACATTTTCTACTCATTCCTTCCACGTTATCCTCTCTAACTGTTTTTTATAGTATTCTCTTTGTAGCATTATATTTTCCTGTAGTTTCATTATTGCTGCACACACAACTCAACATGCCAACAATATTTTACTTATTCTTGGAGTATATCTTTGGAAGTATAAGGTAATCATCTTGGATACGAGAAAAAGGAAATGCTTATATCCCTACCTTTTTCTTCAACTCAAAACCTTAAACTTCTGCCTTTTACTTACAAGGATATCCTTCAGTTTTATAAATACACCCCATTGTATCGACAACAGGCGCAAAAAAGGATAACATTTCCATGATAACGCGATATCTACTGAATCATTTATGAAACTGGTAAGCAAAAAGCCGAAAAAGCTCCAGAGTCTGTGTAACGTTTTGTACCCTAAATACTAAATTACTTTGTTTGTCTGCTAAGCTGTCTATATACCTAGGGTAAGACATCGATGTACCAATGTTACCTAAAACCCCGTAAGGTTCGATTCTGGGCCGTTATTATGGCCAGATAACTGCGTAGATCATCCAGCTGGCTGTTGATTTACTTCAATGTCATTTCATAATTGTTCTAGCAATTTAATACTTTGACTTGTTGAATAACAGCCTACACTATGCCCCATTTTTTCGAAACTTATAAACATAAAAGTCAAGGTTTTATAACAAAATTTGCTTGCTATGCAGACGTTTTTGCATCGACTTTATAGTTTGTGGCATGGTTTTCCGAAACGTCCACTCCGTAGCGTAACCCTTTCGAAAGTATGTGTGGTTACATGAGCAGCTGCATTTGATTTCTAATATATTTTATATCGAAATCATTTTGAATAATCTACGGTCAGTGGTCATATGTCTGAATTAAAAGTTCTTTTAACTTTCATGTACCTTTGTATGTATGTATGTTTGTTCGGGTGGAATCTTGCTACTAAATTTTGAAGGAGATATCTTCAACCGATTGAGCTGAAATTTTGTATACATGTCTAGTTTGGACGACAATACACGACGAGCTGTATGACGTCATTCTAAGTCCAATATTGCGGACCATCCAAGATGGCGGAGTACTTATTTTTAATGCATTTCTACAATATGGGCATCAAATGAAAGGGCTTGTTGAGAGTGACTCGAAAAATAATGCGACGTCATTCTAAATCCAATATGGCGGAACATCCGAGCTGACGGAATAGTTATTTTTCATGCACTTCTACAATATTGATATCAAATGAAAGGGCTTGCCGAGAATAATTAGAAAAATGTTCTGACATCACTTTTAATCCGATATGAAGTTTTTGATGCTTTCCTGTAGTATGGGTATTGAATGAAAGGATTCGATGAAAGTAAAAATGTAGGTTTAAAAAAAGATGGTGGTTATGAGCTCTATTGCTCCAATCTACCTAAAATTTGATGTATAGACCTCGATTATAAGTAGGGTAAAATAAGTAGAAGGTCTCCTTATTCAAGAGCTAGACTGTCCGAAATTGGGTCGCAAACGACCTTGCAACAGTGATGCGTTAAATGAGATGAACAGACTCGGAAACCTAGTAACGAAAAAGTAAAAGTCTTTATTTAAATGCTATATAAAATAAAACTTTGCTTGAAAATTTTATCATAAAACTATCAATTTATAGCCTCATTATCCACAAATTATATGATCCTAAAAGCTTGTCACTTGGTGCCTATTATTTTAGTAACTCGATCTGCTAATTTTAATTTTTTTTATTTCAGTTAATACTTGTAGGTACTTACGCAAACCTCAAAACAAGCTTTCCATATCATATAAAATATGTATAATGAGGCTATAAAATGGTAGTGAAAATTTTAAAGGAAAATTTGAGTTTCGTCTTTAGAGACCATTTAAATAAAAGCTTGTTTCAAGTTTTTTTTCTAATTTATTTCTATTTCCTCTACGGCAGTAATATGGTATACAATTAAGGTAGTATTATACAAGTTACACGTTAGGATTATAACACGTATGATTCAAATTATATTTATATTTTTAGTTTTCTTCTGAAGCAACTAGACCGTCATGATTCCATCTGACACTGACGGTTTTTAAAGTAACGATAACACATGACTATTGAAGACAACTGCGACTGCAAAATATTAAGCCGTACACAAATGAAATATGTGATTGGCAAGAGTGACAGAATATTCGTTCCTACACGTGTAGTATTTAGCAATTATACCATGCAGTATTTTCGTATGTTTGCGAGTATGTATCTATGTGTGGTGCATCCTCATTTGCTCCGAAAAAAAAATCGCCAGAGGCTTAATAAGCTTATATCTGTGAAGCCCTGTGTGACAGCTGCACAATTAAATGGTACTTGCTAATTTTTTGTGTTGATAAAAGTCGACAATTTCACGAACATTGTTAATGGTAATATTCCGTAGTGCCAGATGGCAATAGAATATTGAAGTTTTCATTGTTTTTAGGAGCCGTGTTGCAATATGTAATTCTTCTTCATATCGGTGATATTTTACCCTAAGTCTATGTGCTAATAAAGGTGCGAATACATAACGAAAATATCTCCTGAGAGAGAGAGAGAGAGAGAGTTTTACATCATGAAATAAAAAAAATGCGTAAACTAGTTTAACTCAGTAGCTTCAACACACATATCACGAGTATCTGAACCCTAAGGTTGCGATACACAGCACATCTGCCCAGGAAGTGGAACGCTGTCCCGTCCTCCTCCCAGCATCTGGGGCATGGGGTCACATACCACCCTCATGAGTGACAAATGTCTATTCAGCCTCCAATGGCCAGTGAGAACCCTCACCAGAAGATTGAGCATCGCTCTGCCTTTATTCGGAAGCCATAGAAACCCTTACCAGGATATGAATCTTTTAGCTTGGTTGCAGTTGTCTCTCTCTAACTAGGCCTTCGCTAGTTCCTTGTAAGCCCCGTCGTCCAGGGCAACAATGACCTGGCACCTACGCTCTCTCGTTACTAGATACACCAATGTATCTGGGGACCCACATAAAGGGTCACCTTGTTGTAGCTTGCGAGTTTTTGAAGGGTGACAGATGTTCTTGGGCCAGAGCTGATAGGCTGATAGCATGATACTACGACACTGACAGATATGATCACTTGGCGGGCAGATTTCGAACCGGTCTGCGCATGACGTCACCGCGTGACAAAAGTGTACAAGCACATGGCGCCAAAGCATTGATTTTTGAAAGTTTTATTTCGTTTCTTGTTATATCTGTCTTAGATATTTAATATTTATACAAAATGAAAATAGCTCATGCACAGTATAATATAAACGATACATATTGCTCTGTATCTGAATAAATAATTGGTGAAATAGTTATACAGAGAATTAATATTACTCGACGCCTGACCCGTTTGCAGTAGTTCCGAGCGTTCTGAATTTCAGATACAAAAATTTGAATGTATGTACTCAAAAAAAATTACATTATGGAAAAAGAATAGAGCCAGAGCGGTCCGGACGTATTTTTTTGAAATCTCATATAAGAGGTCGATTGGAGTGCCTAGTGAAACCATCTTTTTGTGGAAAAATGTCTTGGGTAAGGGTGGAATTTTTATATACTCCATTCAGGAGCCTTTGATTACCGTTCTTATTTTTTATATATAGATTATGATGTTGCGTCGCCAACTCTTCAAGCCAATTTGCATATGTATTTACTGTATAATTCTCTTAATAAAAGGTAGACAAGAAATAAATAACATGATTTTGTCATTAGAGATTTTTAAAAATCATGAACAAGCATAATGGCATTATGTTTGTGGCGAATGAATATTGACTTTTTTCTGCTAATGATTGGTGGAAAAATACATTACCAAATTTCCTTATTTTTTATTTATTCAAATATATGTCACAACCGCGTGTATGTTAAACATAAAATAAAAACATATCACAATACAACAATACAATATCTTTCTGGGCATTGTATTTAACTAGTACAGGTGAATTCTCGTATACTAAAGATTCCTAGTAATAACAGGTTTTTCCTCAATTTTTTCAAAATGTTTTCACACCATGTATCTGTTTAATAATATGTTTGAATTAAAAAGTTTGATGCACTTGTAGTGATGGTTTCTGATGGGCTGGGTATAGGGCACATTATTTGTTGCGCTCTTGTGTTGTAGCTAGGTATTGATTCTGTATATATGAGTCTATGGGGAAATATATTTTAGACAGACAATAAGAACTGAAGAAGGGGTGAATGAGAGCATATAGAACTAGCCTTTCTCTATATGAACTGAAAATGATATATCAAAATACGTTCTGCAACCAGTAAATCTCCAACCATCTTTTAGCGCACTTTTATTTTATGTGGAATTTTTTTTATTCCAAATAGGAAAGGCGCTAGGAAAGCTGGATGCACCGTCGCAGGACCCTGTATACTTATTACTTTATACCGAGCTTTATACTATTTTACAATCTTAGTGAATTTCAGTTTTCTAATATTCGAGGTCTCTCTAATACCCCTACCAAGAATGCGTATTCTGAAATACATTTTACATCTCGAAAACAAGCTCATCTTTGCTTCATCAATCACATAAACATTCTCTGATAATTTGTTTAAATTCGCAAGATAGTTTTTTTCAATTTTCAAAGCGTTTCCATTATAGTTGGAAAATATATGGCCGAGCTTATTACATCTTGCCAAGAACTCATTTGTATGTTTTTGTAGTCCACCTTCTGTTAAATGGTTGACCCAAGTGAGAAAAGTATCTATGCAATCTGGGATATAACCCAGTTTCTCCTTATTTTTCAACTTAAATGCAATGAAACGAGTAAACTCAAGAAAATAAACTGAAAATGTTCGGCTATAACCTGTAACTAAACGAGTAAACAAACCCCGTTTGTCACACGCTGACGTCACAGGTGGAAGCGAGACGGAAGACATCATGCGCGTGAGCATACCTTCTAAAGTCGTAGTATCATGGGCTGATAGGTTGATCTGGCACTCGGAGCCGCCACCGTTTTCTGAGCTATCTGGCTGTCAGAGCATATAATATACAGAATTCCCTTGACATGTGACATTTTCATATCAAAAAAGCTCAAATGAAAACTGAGTGAACTTTTATAAAATCCTATAGTACCATACCATGCTCTCAAAATATTTTTTTACTTTACCCCTTAAAATTCACCCACACTTTAGCACACAATAGTTTTACCTGCACAAATTAAGTCCTTACTTTAAGCGAACACACGCCGTGTGTGCGCAGCGCATTCGCTGCACCTTAGGTGTTTGTTGAAATCTTCCCCTTCGTCGAACCTCTTGTGAACTCTCTAGAAAAATATTTGTTCGGACCTTAACGCGCATCGAAAGCGTGGCGCACACAGGGCGTGTGTTCGCGGCGCGCAGATTTATTTCTACCTTTATACACAAACCTGTTTTTCGTTGTCATGAGCATAAGATAAATAAATTGATAAGGATTTGTTTGAAGCGTAATATTTACGTAATGGAAAAGAATAGAAGTATTTTTTTCTGGAAAGCATGGTATGACCTTTCATTCAGTACCCTTAAAAACCCACTTTCTTGCTCAATATTAGGCTTCAAACAAATTCTTATTTTATTTATTTTATGCTTTATATGATTTCATAAAAAAAGGTACAGCTAGATTTTAAATAAAATAGGGATAGCATTTATGTAGAAAAATCTATGGGGTGCTATTTGAAAATGAAAGGTTGGGGGTAAATTTTAGGGTTGAAGTAGAAAAAAAATATTTTAATTACATGGTATGATAGACTTTGTAGTATCTTCAGAACTACAACTCAGTTCTTGCTTGAACCGTTTTCCGTTTCGAAAATATCACGTGTCAAGGATATTCCGGGAGACCCTGTATATGCTTTGTTTTGAAGGCTGCTCGACTTCCGTCGAGTGTGCTTCATTACTGCTGAATTAGCAGCGTTCCAGTTACGGGTTTTAGGATCGCGAAGTGTATCACAAAAATACGCAAATATGTCTTGCATTTAACGTTGGGTAGGTCTTTAAAGAACGGAATATTACCAAGGTCGTTATTTCTTAAGGTAACGGAGAGTCCTTCATGAGTAAAACAAATTTCAACTTGTCCAGCAGTCATCCTATATTCACCTCCTTCCCGAGTACGTGAAACTGTTTGAAACCCTTTGGACACCTAAAAACGACGCGTCGTCGACGTTTGGAAATACTGAGAGTTTTGATTTTTTCCTAATTACTTCGTCGCTATTGCTCAAATTTTTCAAAAATGTAACAGCATTACCTTGTACGACACTCCAGCATATCGCACCACAAATTTCAAAAAAGTCCATTACAAATAGAGAGATAGACCATCAGACTGATAGGAACGGAAAGAATTTCAGAGCTTTTTATGTCATAATATTTAATAGCATTTTAGGGACACCAGTTTTGAAATGTATGGTTATACGGCACGTACCCTCGTGAAACAATGTCTCGAGAATTTAACTTTCTTTACAAGTTTCTGGTTTCGAATATGATACATGTCCATATCTCCCGAATCTCATATGAGACATTTATTTCACCTTCTATACGTGACCGCCTTGCTGCGTCCCGATATAAGAATTTGTGTTTCCCAGAAAAGTAGGTGATATGAACAGTAACGGCTAACCGGGGTTGCTGGGATTGCATTTTGGATACGGTATTTTACTTCGAACACTGTTGACGAGGGGTGTACTGTAATCGGGAAAATTTTCGATTTTCAGATGTTTTTTCGATGCTTTATGTATACAACAATTAAATCTGTGTCACTCATTCCTGTCGGTCTGCGTGTCTGTATATTCGCCTCTATGTTTGCTTGTTGTATTACTGTCTGTCTGTTACAATTATTCTAACAGCGTAATTTCAGTAACCGCTTTACCGACTTTGATCTAGTTTGGGACGAGGTATGATGTGGGGTCACAGACATCAATGGTGTTTTCATTGCTTTTGAAGATCATATCTGTGGACTTGGTATTTTTCTTCCTATATCCAAGATGGGTGGTGGGAGTATATGGTATCCTTATAACATCAGTCACTGCTGCATTGATTTTGATGACGCTTGTGGTGTGATATGATATGTGACTGTAGTAGGTAATTCTGTGATAATTATGAAAATCGGTGCATTGACGGCAGAGTAATATGTAAAAAAAGACCTTAGAAGCATAAAAATGATGTAATGCTTTTAAAAGGTTGCTGCCCATTTCAGTTCGTTTTTTTTTTGAGGGGGTGGTTAAAGAGGAATTCCATTATTTTTGTACTCATAAATAGCTATCTGTTACCTTAAGAAATATTACCTTGATGATATTCTGCACCTCAGAGACATACCCCCTTGTAATTCATGTTGTTGTGACTCTTGACAATCCTATAAGGAGTGACTTGGAAACTAATAACTTGGCTTAGTGATCTAATAATCATAAAAAAGTTAAGAGAAAAGGTAATAAAACTTGGTTTTAAGGTACTTTAGATGCTTAAATGCTAATTATGCTAATAAAAACTTGAGTTAGAGAAGATAGGGGATTGCAAGTAAGAGGGTTAATACATTTTGATTAATTGATACCTAATAATCTCATATAAGCTGTGATTGTTCTGGAGTGAACCAACATTAACAGCTATTCCGAGGGAAAATACCCCTACCGACATTATATTGCAATATTGGCTCGAGTGCTGTTTTGGCGAAACATGAAAAAAATTATTTCCGCCTTAACCAAAGTTAGCTCAAGGATAACACAATCCTTCGCAAGTAGTAATTTAACGTTGTGGCGACGTGTCTGAAAAACTTGCGCAACTACGTACACATAAGTTGAGTGGCCGACTCCAACACAATGTTGTAACAACTCTATTTTGGACCAATTTGGTCAATCATTTTTGGGTTGTCACGACGTTTAACTTTTGACTGGAGGTTGAAGTTTCTCGTTTCCTAAACGTTGCTTATTTTACTTTCAAATGCCTACACAGCTGCGCCTTCTAGTGTGGAAAGGATAGTTGCAATATTGTTGAAAGAATAGTAAATCTTTTGACCAAATAATACCGCTGGTCAGAATGGGGACTTGCACAAAACCGAGGACAAAACTTTCTGACAACTGTGACTACCATCTTGATATTGAAATGTGTTGTTCCTTTGATCAGGCTGTATCGTATAAATAAAGTTGCTAGAAATTAACGGTCTGTATACTTAATTCAACAACGCGTCCCAGTTTACTGTGAAATATAGTATTACTCCATGCTAAAAAACTCGCGCGCTTTCAATCCATTGCGAATTTCTCAGAATTCAATGATAAATCGATTTAAAAGAATAAATTTAGATAAAAAATATCTAACGTTTGTATTGACTGAAAATCAAAAACGGAATATTTACGAATTGTTTCCAAAAAACTAACATAAGACTTTATAATCATCAGTATAATGTTCGTTTATATGCTCTTTGTCTTAGTGGTCGACCATGTTTCGAAGGAGAATTGCATTCAAACGTGGCGTAACAATGTAATCGGCGTCAAACCACATCAACCCGACTATGAACGTCAAGTAACTATGTTTCAACGATAGTCCTCTAGATAACCAGATGTATACCCAAAATTGGAGTTGTTTGTCCCACCAAGGTTCGACTAAAAACTGACTATATGTTAACTGACGAACGCACTTCCCTTTCCAAACGCACCCTCTGTCGCAGCTGTCAATTGTCATATGTCAGATTTGTCTTTTGGCATTTGGAATGTGCCTAGGGCTTTGGTTAACGGTACCTATTTTGTTTTTGTGGCTTTAGTCTCGTTCTCATACTCATAGGTTTTTATTATTTTTTTCTTACTGTGCCTTCTGAGACAGTATTTTTCCACTTCAGTAATATATGCTGCCTCCAGATTGACTCCTCTTTCATTATTGGAGTCTTCTTCTTTAGATTCTTCCCCAGAATTTGACCTCGAATTTCATTGTAGGTTGAAGGAATTTAAAATGAAATTTTGAGAACAGTCCATACAAGCTTGCGCCTGTAAAGTTTGTTCACGACACAATCGTTTTTTATGCCTGTAGTTGGAGGCAGTATATTTGAAGGCTCGTTTCATTTGTAATCTCTATACCAATGCCCTTGTTGTCATAATAATGTTAAGATAGGTTAGTTGCAAAATGACTACGCGACAACGCTTTTAGTTCAACTGAAAAATTACCCACGGCTCAGTTATATCGTATAACGTAGGCTCTCCGTCGGCAAAATGATACATATAACTAGAGTTGTCACCAGTTGTCACTAAAACGTTGTTAAAACCTTATTGCAATTACCAAATTATTAACTACATTTAGTTGGTTGGGTAAACGTCGTAACAACCCTTGGTATAACTTAAGTTACGCCCAACGTTGATACGATGTTGTCCGGTGATCTAGGCCCGTATTTATAGTCCCGACCTTGAGGCTCCCTTGAGGAAGCCTTAGCCAAGGACGCCTTGGAATGTTCTAATTTATAGTCGTTCCTGAAGGCCTCCTTAGCCAAGGAAGAGGAAAATCTGGCAACGTTGCAAAGAAACCAGAGAAATAGCAAAATCCACTGTCAGTAGTGTCATTTTCTGTATGCACTGTCGATAATTATAAATTTGGAAACATTTATTTAAAAAATATGGAGAAATTGAAATCTGAGGCATTTACAACAAATAATGGACTGCAACAAGGAGGAGCTATCAGTCCTTTGATATTTATAACGTTTATGGATGAAGGGAAGTACACAGAACTGTGAAACCTGTATAGGATTTGCTGTATATATTTGATATCGAAATTTGGAAAAGGGAAAGAATTTCGGAATGTGCATTTGCAGATGATGTAGCGATACGATAGTAGCCAACAGCGAGAAAGATATGCAACATTTATTCACAAATTGGAATCAAGTTTTAAAGAGAAATGAAAAAAAACCAAAGGGGTCAGTGGTATCAGCTTATCTGCAGAAGGAAAAGAGGTGCAAATACAACAAGTTGATTATTATTTTGAATATCTGGGTGTAGCATTAGAACAATCAGGGAGCCAACAACTGGAAATAAACTAGGTTATTCAAGAAACCAACATATCACTACTTGAAAAATCGTTTTCTAGGACATAGGGAAATAAGCAGGTAGACAAAGAGGTCAATTTATAGAGCGATTTATAGGCTAGTCCTGACTTACTATTGTGAATCGTGGATATTTAGAGCATGGAGTAAAAGCAAGTTAAAAGTAATAGAAATGAAATACTTTAGGAAGGTTAAAGGTGTTACCAGAAGAGAATAAATCAAAAACAGTGTAATTAGAAAAGAGTTGGGAGCTGGAGGCATTAGAAAAATGTATAGAAGAGCGACAGGAAGAATTTTGGAAAAAAAGATAAAATACATGGACCAAAGTGAAAAGAATCCACTGCAAGAGATTAAAAAGAACACAAGTTGATTTATGTGCAATAATTTGTTGTTTTTATATGAACTGTAACTTTTGACACACTCTACATCAGACTGTGTAAAAGAGTTTCTGATTATATATATATATTTAAAAAGTGGAAAATAAAAAAGTTTTTGCAAAATTGTTCTTTTAACTTTACACTTTTTTACAGATTTTAATAACTTTTTTCTATCACAAGCAATTGGTACAAAATTAATATATTTGCAAATGAAGTTTCTTATGGAAAAGTCACTGCAGCTGCAATATGTGGGATAAGAAATATTTCAAGTGTTACATATTAAACAGCTATTAGATGAAAGTTTTTGACACAATAAATTTGTCCAGTTTCACTACAAAGTAAAAGCAATAGTAAAATTGTTTAATACAGCAGCTCTGTGCCTTGATAAAATATTTTTTTGTGTGAATAGTGTACTTGCCTTTAATAACCGTTATAGTTTATCCCTAATATATTCCAGGAGCTAATGCAAACTATTATTTAACTTCTTCATTTTCTTTCCATCCAAATAAAAATACTTAATAAGTTGGAGCATTTATTCTAACCACATAGTGTTTATTATACATGTTTTGTTTATGATACAATGTGCCGAAGGTCAAGTTATGAGTTTCAACACCTAGGAGCAATTGTAAAATAGTATTTTGTAGGCTAAATAGGTTAAATTCACCCATGCCAGTGCTCTGCGATGAACATTTTATAACTTCATACATCACTGCACGGTCAATGTGCCATGACCGCAATATTTGTAGTTTAGCTGCTCCCATTATACTGGATCAAGCACTCTAAAAAGTGGACACAATATCAGGCATGAATACTTTTAGAGAAACTAAACTTAGATTTAATTTAATCACCTCAAAAAAAAATCATAAATACATTTTCTGTATATTAATAAAAATAAGACATACTAGTACTCCTTCCCCAAATTTGTCCACTATGATAACAGTAGTCCAATCAAAATCATAAATGTTTAAAACATGGGTCACATCTATAGCTACTATATTGTTTCCAAACTAGCATAGTTCATTTGAAATTCTGACATAACAAATCAGACAAAAATCTATACTATACAACTTATGCTTGTATAAACCATCCTTCATTTCCATACCTTGTTGTTTATAATACAATAATATATAATTATTATTATTATTATTTTTTGTCTTCTTTCTGTGTCATCGGCATCGACTGCTCTGGTCATTAGCCTCGTGTTCTGTGTAGGCTTTGTTACTGTTTCCCGCAGCCACTCTATTATTATTATTTCTATCTTGCTTACGCTGACTTACTCATAAATGGGCTTATGTAACATCATTATTCTGTTTAACTCCTTGTTGACATGTCAATAGGACATGATGTTTTAATACTCTGGATATCTTTTCTCCTTGTTGAACCTTCACAATTTAGATTATCTGAATCTAAGATCCTGAAACAAAAAAATTAATTTAGAAACTGTTATTTAATACTGGTGAACAGCTTGAAAGTAGGTACTTGCCTTGAAGGTGGAACCCCAATGCAAGTTTAGGTACCACTATCGATTTATTCATTTGTGGGAGTGTATATGTTGCATGATCGTAGTGTGTTTTAATACAAATCTCTAATCACTTTTCTCCTTCAATTACCATTATCATACTGGTAGTTTCAGTATTTCAGTATGTTTGCATGAACATTGAACACTTTTGGTTTGGACTTTGGAGAAAACATTATTTATTATTATAAACAGCGCACCATACACCTACTATCTCTCATAGATATACCAAAAAACAAGAAAAAACTCTGGAAAATAATTCAAGACACTATTTTTTGGTGAACACAAAACAATATTTTTCACATATTTTTAATTAACATAATATAACCTTACTCTTAAATGTCAAACGAAGGTAAGGAACACATAAGGAAGGTCTAAGGAAGAGCCAAGGGAGCTCCCATGCTACCTTAGGCTCAAGGAGCACTTGGGGAAGACTTGAGGAAGCCTCAGCGACTATAAATTGGATTTTGTCGCTAAGGAAGACTCGAGCATCAAGGCGACCTTGAGTCTCCCTCAAGGAAGGTTTATAAATACGGGCCCTAGAGTGTGACGTTCCATAAATAACCAATTTCTACACTAACTTTAATTTTGGTGTGGCATGTGATTGTGGTTGCCAAAATGCTACTTGGGTTATAAATCCTTGATGAAAGAAGAGCAACTGAGAAGCGAAAAGATATTTTACTTGGTTTTGAGTAAATCTAAACGAAATAGATGTACATTACCATTTAATTAATTAACCATTGTAATAATCAAAAGGCAGAACTAGCCGCTCTGCCCCTGCCCTAGTTCTGTCTACATTGTGCAAGAACGTACTTGTTTATTAGTTCAAACTCACGTCTTTCCCTCAAGGCGTGATTATATTAGGATTTAACTGTATTTTGTACTCCAAGCCTTCGTCCGTCTTTTATATCTACAGGAAACAACACTTTGGCTCTACAATACTTCTCAGCTCGGAAGCTAGGAACTCGTTACGTAAGAGCCTTTGGAATATAATAAGTTTTTATCATAGAATACTTCACAGTGTGCACATTACGTATGGAATATAGTATATATCATAGTAAATAATGATTTTATAGGAAACAAAGAAGGAAAGCAAAAGACTGCAAAGAAGCGGGAGCTGGCCATTTTCAAAGTTTTTAGAATACCAGTAGTGTTCAATCAAACTGTTATTACATTTCATTTGCTAGATTCATATAATGTATTATCCAATATGATGGAAGGAACGACTTGTTTTGATTTAAAATTGCTTTCTACAGGCTTCGGAGTGGCTTTTGTTTTTTCGTCGAAAATAAAAGTGACATATAGACATCTGTATCTTGAAATTTATTTACTTTTTGTATCATGACCATTGTAATCCAATACTTTGTTATAAAATCCTGAGATATTTTTGCAGGATGGTGTAGGCAACTTGATTCTTAATAAGAATGCGCTCTTGGAGTTACAGTATACAGTACATTATAGGTTATGCCAACACTGTAATACTTGTAAACCTGGATGATTTAATCTGCTCTGCTCAAACATTAATAAATGTAACAGATTTATTTAGAAGTCCATAGAGCACTTAGAGTCTTTTTTGATTTAAAAAACCACAAAAGAGACAGAAACCGTTCCTAAGACTTAAGTCGTAGCCATCTATCGTATTTTGGGTGTGCTGTGATGATAACGTAATAACATTAGGCTGGTAATGTGAAGTTTCATAACTAATTAAAATGGTAAGCGGCCTGCAAAACATCTTGATAGTTAGTCCGCCGCTCCTAGCATCATTTGAGAAAATAACTTTTAAATTAGTTTCTAAGGATGTAGATGTTTGCGGAACATTTTTGTATTCAAAGTGGAATAAACGAATACTTATCTTTCGCTTCTAGGTACCAAAACCTCAACTGAATCTATACTTTGTTCACGTCAGGTTTTAGATAAATTGCTCATAAAAAGCTCTCCACTTAAACAACATAAAACCTTCTAACAATACATCTGTCCCTCTAAATTACACGTTGTTCTTTATTATAATTAAATTTGGTCATTATTATAATAATAATTGATTTTCCGCGATGCAGATTAATAAAAACGAACTATTTATAATTCTTTTAGTCAATAAATTTTCCTACAGGAGATTATAAGTCAGAAGTCTTTTATCTTTCAGATACTTGTTGACTTTAGTTCAATAATGATATTGCTGTGTTCAGATTCATCTTATCACCTTAACAATGGACTAGTATCATGATTTTTTTATAACTGCAGGTGATAGAGTATGGCATAAGAAACTTGTCATATTTTTTCTCGTTTTTTGGGCACGGGATAGCCGAGGAAATGAGGAAAATATTTGAATCCCCGAGACGTCACGGTCCTATAGGAGAACAGCCAATCAGAACACGGGTATATGTGTCGCGTTACCCTTCCAATTTGAGTACTCAATAGTCTATGCACATCTTTATGTGATTTTCTGCACATTCAAACAACCTGACACAGCCAAGAGATGAAATCCACAGGGGCATCCGCTTGACGAAAATTCAATCACAAAAAATGGAGTCAAGTTGATTGACTCAGTACTTCCCACACACAACGATGATACCATTTTATTATTTTCCCATAGCATGAAGCTGTAGTTTGAAATCCCTTGCAACCAAATCATCGCCCACCCGCCCGCAAAAAACATCCAACACAAAAGCTCTCGTAAATATAGTTTCTTGCGTCTCCCTCCTTATAAGCTAGGACGCCACCTTTTTTTTCTGCATGCTTCAACTAGACGACGCGAAACGATCAGGAGCCCCCAAGTCATCTAAAAACGAAGTTTTGAGCTGTTCTTATATTGTTAGTATTTTTATTATTGCTGCGCCGCCACCGACAAGATTTTTCAAAAATAGACGCGTTTTCCATTCTCAGCGCGGCACTAAGTTCCGTGTCAAAATTTCATCAAAATCAATTCAATAATTTTCGCTTTACGCTATTGAAATAAAGAAAAACTCGTATGTATGCATCACAAAATTGGTTTGTGTAATAGGCAAGCCAATGTTCAAATGAACCTAAAAAAGTGTAATATGTCGCTAGGTATTTCTTCTACAGGTCAATAGACAAACTGTTATAAATACAACAGATCTTTCAGTATGACAACCCACCACATCCACCCTCCACCCCCCAACTACCCCAAATTCACCCCCACCCAAAAAAAGTAGAAAATGATCAGAAACCAATAACACGCCTAAAAACAAGGTTTGAGCATGTTTTATATTTTTGGTGTTTTTATGATTGCTGCGCCACCACTGACACGATTTTTCCAAAACATACGTGTTTTCCATCCTCGCCGCGGTAGTAATACTGTGTTAGAATTTCATTAATATCAATTCAATACTGTTCGCGTTACGCAATACAGAACGACCTAAAGCATACTCGTAACGTCCCTTGGTTCCTATAGTAAGAAAGGCAATGTTCGGGTGGGGCTGAAAAAGTGTATTATGCCGCCAGGTTTTCCATTCACAGGTCAATGGATAGCCCATTATGAATACAAAAATTCTTTCAGTTTTACAACCCCACCCACTAACCACCACAAATTCACCCCCACCCAAAAAAAAGTAGAAAATGATCAGGAACCCCTAAAACGCCTGAAAACGAAACTTGAGGAATATTTGGAAATTTTTGTTTTTTGCTAATTACTCCGCCCCCGGTCCAACGATTTCCAAAATTATAGGAACATTACATACTACGACACTACAGCATATCGCTGCCCAAATTTCATCACAATCCAGGCAGCGGTTACTGAGATTACGAGGCTAGAAAAACGCCAACAGACAGACAGACCGACAGACAGACAGACAGACCGACCGACAGACAGACAGGCAGACAGACAGACCGACGGAAATGAGTGACGTGGATTTTCGTTATGTAGACATCATAAAGCACCCAAAAAGCGTATTATCTCAAAATCGAAAATTTTCGCGACCTATCGGTGTGGGAAGTAAAAGTAGTTTGTTTCGTGAAATCTGCGTCAATACCGTGACTTAATAGTTGACGAGGCAACAAGGCACTGCTGATCTATGGCGCACTTCGCACCAATTGGCTAAATTTTCCTTTTTGTAAACTTTAAAATGGAATTACTAGTAAACAAAATGATGCAGAGAGTAACAAAATGCATCATTACACCTACTTGAATGAATTAAGATGTTGTAATGATTTAATCCTTGTTTTCGAACTTATGATATTGTTTGGCAAGGGAAGAAGAATGCGAGGCAAAATAATGCGGAGAAAAATAGGGCTGTTGTCAGATGTTCTGCTTGAAATATAGTTCACGATCTGCTATTTTCACTATTTTTCTATAATATTACTGACCGATGATAAAAATACTGTACATCACGTACTTTCATAACTTGTACTGCTATATGATACATATGCTGCAATATTTTTAATTAAAATATATAGTTAATAAAGAACAACAGTATAAATATTTCGGAACAAGAAAAGGGTTGAATAGTATTTGGATAATCTGTTACTTCCGGCAACGCCCTAGGCTGTCGTCATTAAATGGCTGCTTGCCCGACTGTGGGCCGCTCCCCCTCTCCCTTTCCGCCCCATCCGTCTTTCGCATTCTCTGCCTGGTCGAACAATACTAGTCCATTTCAAGCCTCCTCTTTAACAATTATGATTTATCGAAAGCAAGGACATGTTGCTTTCAGATGCGCTCTAACTTCTATAATTATTCAATTACTTAATTGTCGCATGTAAACATCTTTAATTAAATCCACTAATGGTAGCGACTTTCTTGTTTAGGTAATAACCATAACAGATGAGAATGCCTCCGGTCCTTTGTAGTAATCCTCAAAGGGTGAAGTAATGCATTTCTGACAACTTCGTGAGCGTGACGTTACGTAAACCTCGAAAAGCCCCTTTTCACGTAGTTCTCCTTCCAAACCCCATTATCTAATTTGCGTATTCTCCCTGGCTATATTAAGGAAAAAACGCCTAATGTGTTCACATACAGGGTGCTCAAAACGTCCATGTACGTTTGGCAAGGCTTCTCTTGAGCCAGGAGTCTTATATTACTACTGCGAAACTATCAGTTTACGGTTTTTTCCTACCAGACGGTAACTTGATCAAGGTATATTGAAGATTAAGCAGATATTACTATTACCCAACTATGACATTTTTATACTGGAAGTAACTAAAAAATTATACATGCCAATATGCCGTTGGCTGACTGCTTTCCAGCTCGAATTAAGAATCTGTAGAATTATTCTATATATATTGTCACGACGGCCTCTTTTTCTTCACCAAAGAATCAAACTGGACGTAACTTTCACTGTTTTACTTCACAACTCGATACAAAATCTCTTAACCTTATCTCAAGTACAACTCAACTCAACTCAACTGCACTGAACTCAACTGAACTACTGCCACGCTCCTCGTGGCGCCTTATATACTTCATCGAACCATCTAGAGAATTCGATGACATTTCTAGAATCCATCCGTCATTCTCGAAAGCTCTAGCCGATTCGATGACGTTTACACTTCAAAGATCTAACCTAGCCCTTTGACTCTTTACATCATGTATGACAACCAATGACAACTAATACAAATACACGAATACCATAATATACAGTATGTTACATTCTTCCCCCATTAGCGTTCGGCGTCCTCGACGAACAACTTCGATTCTTGTATCACCACAGACATCAGCATAGTCGACCTTCGGTTTTCCACTTTCCGTACATAACCTGTAGACTACGTCGTTGAGGCGCTTCATCACCACGTAGGGTCCCTCCCCATGGCGTTGTAGCTTCGGACATCTACCCTTACTTCCGTCGTGTGTTGCAAAACCATACCAGATCACCACGTAACTGCGATATTCTTTGCCCAACTTGGGATTCTCATTTCCAGCTCCAGCAGGATTCTCTTTTCCTAGCTCTGTTATCATTCTCTTCAGTTGCACCTTTTCGACTTGTCGGTTGTCCACTCTCGACACTCCCTTCTCGTCACTCAGGTTGCTCTCCAGTTCCTTAGTGAGTCTGCTGAGTTTGTCTCCCAGTTGCGTAATCCTGATCTTCTGCTTACCATTCTCGCTCCTGAGTTGCGCGGCTTGATCAGATCCCCATGACATGTCCTTGAGCGCAGCGTTAAGCTGGGTCCCTACCTTCGCAGTTTTCTCTCTCCAGCTACGCCCGTATCTGCTTCAAATCTACATCGTCATTTTGCATCGCTGATATTTCGTATACACCTTTGTGTACGGACCTATGTCCGGAAAAGTGTCCGTACGGTACTACGGCCCTAAGAGCGTTAAAATGTAGAAAGACGATGAATTGCCTAAATAGCTTTTAATGCATTCACTTTTTGCCTTTTGCACATGATATCATCACAACAATTGTTCAAAATGTCTTCCTCCAACCTGAATACACCGATTTAAATGTCGCACATGACTTCGGCGGACTTGACTAAAAATTTGACACCCATTTTGAATGATTTCAAATGCTGCTGTAATTCGTCCGATTAAGTCTTGCTCTGTTTCTACTGGAGTTTCGTAGACCAAAGACTTTACATGTCACCACAGTAAAAAATCAAGCGACGTTAAATCAGGTGATCTAGGAGGCCAAGGAATGGCTCCACCTCTAGCAATCCAACGGTGCCCAAACCGCTGAGCCAAATCCTCACGTACCGGTACAGCAAAGTGAGCCGGCGCTCCATCGTGCTGAAACCACATTTGCTGTTTTGAACAATTGTTGTGATGATATCATGTACAAAAGGCAAAAACTGAATGCATCAAAGGCTATTTGGGCAATTCATCGTCTTTCTACATGTTAACGCCTCTTAGGGACGTAGTACCGTACGGACACTTTTTCGGATATGGGTCCCTATACTCAAAAGTTTTCTACTGTTGCACTGAATAACCCCTAGAAGTTTGATCCCATAGTTTGGAAGCACCCTGTATATTTAGAGAGGTCCGTTTAGGTTAGTATTGAATCATTGCGTTTTCTCTACTACTATTCATTCTTCTTATTTTTAATAATGCTAAGAGTTAAGCATACATTTTTTTCCAATTTTTATGACATTTTCCAAATTTTTAATTTTAACATGAAACATTATGATTTGAATATTACGGTTTTTCCACCTCCGAGAGGGGAAGATTTGGATGGTAGGTAAAGTGGGTAAAGGAAGAACTCTAGAATTGTTCTATTCATGACGGGCTCTCCATTATCTAAAAAAACTGACATTATTCTATAGTTTACACACCTAACCGAAGATCGGAAGTAAGTATAATCGCAGTGACTGTTGCACGAATTTTTCAGCAAATTAGAGTCTGATATGATGTGAAGATGGAGGTACTTCTGAACTTGCCGCCCATGCACCTCGGAATAAAAAGAGAAACAATGTCGGAGTAGTCTTGGTGTGCTTCACTACCAAATCGCGTGGGAAGAGTCGGTATTTAGAAGAGCTGACCTCTGTTTGAACGTTAGAGTAGTGCAGCGAAACTCTGCGCTGGTCCCCTGCGTGATAAATTGATGAGTATGCAGAACAATATGACGATCGAACATCTCTGGAAGTGATTGCAGCCGCGTGAGCTAGATCAGCTCTAGCCCAGTAATATTTTACTACACTTCAGAGACCAGCACAAAGTCCCAAATGTTATGAAATATATATTGTTTTGTAGCGCCGTTACTAGTTGTAGTGCGGACGGACCGATCGCGTTTAATGAGGTGAAGCCTCATCTTCATAGCGCAATTAAGTTCGGCCTGCTCGAAACATCCTAAGTGTCAGCAATATTGAATTACCACGCGCGATGGCGTTGTAAGCTCAACATAACTACTACCGAAACGCACTCCCTACTTAAGGAAGCTTTGAGCTAGGTACAAGTTACGAGGTGGGCCAAAGAAGTTTATGGAGGACCAGGATCGTCAACAAGAAAAATCGACGAAAATGACAAATGTGTTTGTGATTTATTGAATACTGACCGTACTCATACGTAAATGCTCTGGAAGTATTAAGAAAGGGGGCCCTCCGCGTGCAAAAAACCTACCAGGGTACTGCATCACGACAGCCGCCCTATATTGCTGGTGTCGCTCAGCCCTACTTTCTTCTTCTTCCGAGGATCAAGAATGAACTTAAAAGAAATCATTTTTACAGCACGTGTATCTAAAAAACAATGACAGTGACTTTAGAAAAGGTTCCCATCAAGGTTTTCCAGGGGACTTACCAGGCATGGAAGAGCCGGTGTATAAACTGTGTAGATGCCAAAGATGATCACTTTTAATAATATTAACCCCTTGTGTAAATTTAGCAATTTTATTCGTTAAAAATGTATTTAATGATTTTTGGGACGCTCCATGTGAATAATCAGTTGCTATTGAACAAATCTGCTTTCCAAAATGGTAAATATGACCGGCTTCACTTTTTTTGAAGGCTGCATAGCAAGTCCTTTAGGAGTAAAAAAAATTGGATCCCAATGAAATTTCTAGCGATTTTCACAATTTTTCTTTTTTGCTAAACTTTCTGGCGTCAGTACAACAGTTACTGCAGATGTAGCAGTGCTATATAGACTATGACGACCAAAATCATGTCAAAATTGAACAGTGCGGTGTAGCTAGTAAAAGTCAAATAAAATGGATACATCCGCATATGTATGAGAAAAGGTAAACATAGTGCCCAACATCCACAAGTAGTTGCATCCGAGCATACAAAAAGCTACTTTACCACTTAATGAGTAAATATCTGGGTTACCGACAGAGTTCAGAGCAAATTGGAAACTTTCATAGAATAACTTCCAGTGCTGCTGAATTGCCGGTGTGGCAGTTACACCAGCAGGCCAGCGATTGTACGTTATTAGACAAGTTTTGAAGGTTGAAAATGTTCTTGTTACATATTAGTATAACTGTCGGTGATTTATTGGAATCGACCGATAAACCGAGACCGGGTCAGTGGGGTTATCGGGAATACGATAAACAGGTAACAGCTTCTGAGAATGCCACTCAAGTTTGCGAAACGTCAAACAGCGAAGTATGTATCGTGCTTCAAGCGGCTTCGGTAGTATGACCGGAATTATTCAGAATTTAAATATCCCGAAACCCATTTTCAATGAAGGATTCTTTTTCTCAGGACTACTAGTTACTTAGTGCTGTTAGCAATTTTTAGTAGTAACGCAGGCATTTATTGATATTCCAAGGCGAGCACTGATGCATAAAAACTAACTTCTTGTCATATGAATTTTATCATCTGGAATTCGTTGTAGCTATATATGACGGATCAGCGTTTATAGCTCAAAAACAAATATAGGGCCACTTTAAAATTCCTAAATGCTATCGGATATTACAAATTAATCTAATTACCCTGCTATAGCCGCTAATAATCTTGCGCGGTTGATGCGGCAATTTCAGGTTCTATTGATAGAAATACAAGAAGATACTGTTTTAAATACATCTATTCTTGGTTACATTTATTAACAATACAAGGAAACAAAAAAAATGTTTGGATCTCCTTCCCAGCACAATAAACTTATTCCGCATAATATTTCATGCAGATTATGGTTGTTTTTCATGGGTTTCGGTCAACGATTGAAACTATAATTTTTCTTCACTACATTTCGGTATGTTTTAATCTATACCATCTTCAGGTGTCTATAAATGAAATAGGAAATGGTTTGGAATTTCTTGTTCTGTATCATCTACTTCTAATCTATCTATTCTATTTCCATCTTCTTCATCGTAGTATGGCTGATCCATCAAATCTTGAACCTCTTCTTCGTTTTCGAACAGGCATTCCAATATTAACTTATAAAGTCGTTCCTGCCCTTTTTCGTATGATCCCATCTACAAATATGCAAAAATGGAATAAGACTGAAAACAGTTAGAAAATATATTATTTACGCTTATTTCAACAAAAAATACAGCCTTTTACAGTAAAAAAAATAGTGCGCCACTATTGTCGGCGGACTCTGATTCCCTGAGTTCTTGTCACATACTGTTTTGTTGATGGTTTCAGTCGAGGTATACACGGATGCGTTGACTCGTGGGGTTGGGGAATCCGTAGTTATTTGAAAGTACAGTCTGATGCGGAGTGAAAGTCCGCGCGCCAGTCCTGGAAGGTTAAGAATACAGCAGTTTACCCACGTCAGATTAGTGCGTGAATCACGAGTATGTGATGAACCTAATCATTGGCAAAACTATTTAATTGTTTAAGAAGTACGACAAAACAGAATAGCACAAATATGGCTTACAGATATTGTACTGTCAAGTCGCAAATCGACGAGATTTATTTTTGCCGTTTCACGTAAACACTCCTTTAACAATTATTAATTTTCTATCTGCGGTTAACTTTTTTTTGTAATTTGTTCTACCAAAATCGAAAGTGCTTAAGTCTTTTTGTCTCTGTTACTAGATTTGTTGGACTTGATACGCCAAATTCATTGGAAGCTTCCATATAGCGCGATAAGCTCAGTCAAAAGCTTCTAGAAAATTATCGAAGGTGTGATTCTCGGCTGATTAGCGAACAAAATGTATCGACAAACAGAGCCAATATCTACACGCACCGACTTGTCTGTGCAGTTCATGGATAACTATGCTGACCAGCTCAGCTATCGCTATAACTGTACCGTCTCCGCACAGATTCCAAAAATGCACCGTTTTTCTACCCACACGCAACATTTTGTCTGCAACGTTTTGAACTACACAGACAAAATGTAGCGTCTGAACCGGGCTTAAGAGATGTTACATTGGTTTGTATTGGTTTATACTTGTTCTAATTCATTCGTCAAGTGATGGTCATTTGTGGTCGTTGGCAATGAATAAATTTTGATGCGAATGACCAGCGCAGTGAATGAACGCTTTCCATCGTCTGTCGGTAAAACAGAAGATTTGCGAATATCTGCAAACGTTGCTAGGAGTCCACATACGGCAGTGTCAAGAATAGTTTATAATACTTCGCTACAGTTCGATGAGACACAATTTTGTTATTTTCGTTTGTAATGGAAAAAATATATTTATTTATTATTTATTTATTTATATTATTATTTATTATTTATATTATTATTTAAAAATTAAATTATTATTTAAAAATATGAGTCAGCTAGTCTTCTCGTGAACGAATGGAATGCCAGCAAAGGTTTTAGCAAATGCAACTATTCAAGCAAGTCGTAGATGTGTCAGTCTACCAACTAACATTGCCGCGAAAGAGCAGCAATGATGTCAATAACAGCAAATGCGAAGGAATTTCAACACGTTTATCAGATTGATGTGTTTCTGGCTTAATAGTCAGACAGCGCTCACTTGCCAGTCCCAGTACGCCCCGGATCTTGGCCATCGCGTCGACTGTCACTCTGAAGGCGACGGATACTCCATCGCCCACTTTTTAGCAAAAACGAAATCAGCCAAACCGTCGCCGTCGCTGGCGTGTGTTTATCACGCTTTTATTAGCTTCTTCTCTACGTGGGTTTGTGGTTTTGTGAGGATAGCATACTAAACAATCAGCGGAATATCTCTGAAATGGTTCCTACAGAATCTTACCTTGACGGCGCCATTATTGGCAGAGATTCACGCCTTGTCTTGATTTTCAAGCTTTTTTTTTGAAATTCAAGTCAAGTCAAATAGTTACATCATCATCAAGCATTAATCAACTTGAAAATAAGGTTTTTCAATCTAACTACTTGATTTTTCTTGAAAAAAATAATTCTTTTTTGATATTAATTCCAATTTGCCAAAACGCAATAACAATAAAAATCTTTGTGTATAAAGATGTAATCTTTTATTTAAAAAAAAACATCCAAAAACGAAACTTAGTTAAATAATAAATGTGATAATATGAAATAAAAATACGAAACATTCTGAATAATAATACATAGAAAAACAACAAACCGAAATGGGTTGGCTCAGTGGTTAGTGTCGAGGGCTCATGACCGGAAGGTCCCGGGCTTGATTCTCGTTAGAGGCGGAAATTTATTTCTGTTTTTTTCAATCAAAAATAAATATGCATAAAAAAAGCTCAGCGAAGAATCCCCACCTGAGCCTTCACTGTTAGCTTCTAAATAACAATGCTGTTCCTAGAGTGGCGCCGGGAAACAGTAACAAAGCCTATACAGAACACGAGGCTTATGACCAGAGCAGTCGATGCCGATGGCACAGAAGTAATAAAAAATTAATATCATCATTTGCCATCCATGATTTGAGACACATAAGACTTCTAACGGAGTTATCACCTAATCGATTTCTTGTTTTGGTAAGAGTTAAGGCAGCTCTAGAAAACTGCCTTTCAACTGGAGCTGAAGAAGCTGGCGTTGCCAAAAAGTCTTTGGCCATTGCGGCAAGGTTTGGCAAAATACATTCGTGTCTTTTCCACCATTGTAAAATATCTTCAGTACTGTCCCATGCCGCTTGAATACTATTTATAATCTGTTCATCGGTTTCATCTCGATCAGGTTTAACTGTCAAGTTCCATAGCCCACGAATCTAGTCTATCGAGCAGCATTTTAATGCAAAAATGATGGAAATACTCTTAAAAACATTAAGGTACTAGCAAATTCGTCCAATTGACGACCATCCTACTGTGTCGGTTGGCTTTGAAGTTTCAAAGTCATCGGGTGCCTGCTTGCTATCGTAACCTCAGTGATTCCCCTATTTTAACTCTTCGATTCGCATTTTACAGATCGATGTCAGGTAATATCAAGTAGTTTGATTTTACTTGATATCAAGTCAAGTAGTTCAGATCGAAAATCAAGTCAAGTCAAATATCAAATTTTCAAAAGCTTGAGCTTTCAAGTCAAGTCAAGTATTTAAGAAAAAACACAAGCTACTTGGCTTGATGAATCCCTAATTATGGGTGAGAAATCTGGGTAGAGATGCGAAAATAAAAAGTATCTGCAGATACCCAATTCGATATTTTTTGTCCAAGTATAAATCTCTACTCGCCAATGAAGGCACGTTTAGCTGGCACAGAGGATTTTGTGCAATTGATTACACTTCTCAATAATTAATTATTTTCGATACCAATACCCCTACAAAGGTATCGATACCAGCTTGGAATTGCTCAAAGGGTATCGATGACAAAAATACCTACTCATTACAGTAATGTAAGTTTTCAAGTAATATTTCGTTTATTTCTTATGTTACTTTTCGAACAATATAAAATAGAAAATATATGTACTTGATTTTTTGAAAAAACAATTAAGTACTTTTTTAATTGTGATCAAGTAGCTTTATTCATAAAAATGTAGGGAAGACTATCAGTAGGTACGTTTTTGTACAAGCACAGTCCTATCATGTCTTGAAATGTACTGAAATTGATCGGAGAGATGTAGTGAATTCCAGAAAAACGTTGTAAAAGGCAGACTAAAATTACATAAAATATCATCGCGGTATACTTTTAAGGCTAAAAGGATTTCAAATGCGTTTTCTGGATTTCGACAGTCTCGAATTCGTTGTATCTGCGTACTGACTAAGTACATTTGTACCGAATCAGCACAGCTGTACATGCACATTTGTACACAGTACACAAGTTCAGAATTCCACATTAGAAATATGAAATTACCAGTGATGCCAGATTAATCATTTATTTTAATTAATGCCGCATGGAGTGGCGATACTGCTAGTTGTCTTGCAATTGATATTTTGACCATCATCGCTATTTGAAATCATTTAACTATTTCTTATTACTGCGTACGTTCAAAATAACTACGGCCACGAAATTCGTTATTTCTGCGCCGGTACTCTGTAACTTAAAGAGATAGAAACGTGTTTCTATCACCATGACGACCACGACGATCGGGCACTTTCGGGTGCCTGTCACCTTCCTGTCACAAAGTGCCTACTACACTGACATATTTACGAGGCTACCCGATCCTATAGTACATACATAGTGCATAGAAACACGTTTCTAAGTTACAGAGTACCGGCGCTGGTGTTTTATAATCTTGTATTTCTTACCTGATATTACTTTGATTTACTAAATTTTCTTGAGCTCCTTATTTGGTGAGTCGATATGGCAGTTTTCCCTCCTAAGAAACAAAAAATTCCGCCCGAGAGGTAATTTTCTCCCCCGTTTGACAGCTCTAGGACTATCTTTTCCGTCGACGCCGACGTTCCGTTTTGGCCGTGACGTACCAGGAAAATGAGTGGTGATCAATCCATTTGCATTGATTTAAATGTATCCGTATTTTGACAGGCGGCCAAGTAAGCGGTGAAAGAGAAAGACACTGGAAAGGTTAATAAACATATCAGTATAGGTGTTTATGCTTCAACTAGAAATGTTTTTAGCTAGACCAGCAATTATGTAAACTCAACAGCATTGTAGAAAGCCATTAATAAGAGTACGCAATATACACGCTGTCACATAATATAAAAAATGCAAACTACAGGATCCCGTAAAGCAGATTTACAAATTTGATTAAATTAGAGAAAAGTTGCGCCTTGCTGAGCCCTGCAATATGGCGTTTTAAAATTTTAAAAATCCCGAGAAAAATGGAATTTTCCCGATTTAGTTTTTATTTTTTTCTCACTTTATGCAAATTTCACATTCCCATTGCAACTTTTCCTACTCTATGAACTGATATTATTAGGTTTTCAATCTGACGTTTCGTTTCGTAGCAACCATTATCAACTTTGTTTTTTTAAATACTCCACAACTTTGATATCCCTAAAAAACTCTAATTATAATTTGATTCAAAAAGACATCTTCGGTGTTATTTGTTGAGGATTAGGAAGAAACAAAACATTGGATCAAAAATCCAATTACGTTATCATGTAGAGGAGAAAAAATGTCTTAGGAGTTCGAATTCTATTTTGATTTACCTTCTCTATTACAATACGAAAAAAATAAGTATGCAGTATGTTATCATCAAATTACAAAATATTTATTTTATACGCTAACAAAAAAATCATCGTAACTATACATGCGGGGACGTTAACTTTCACTGATAAGATGGGAAGCTTTTCGGGACGACGTTAATACACTTGACTACAATATATAAAAGCTTTAAATTAAATCTTGGCACGTTTTTTGTTATTTATTTGTCAATATGACACTCAAAACTATTTTTACACTACAGAGTGTTCAAAAATGCTCAGAATTCTCAACATTTTCCCGGGGCGTAGTAACTTCTGCTTCTAGAGGGAAAAGAAGTTGTTGCATCAGTACTACTGGATTTACGTAAATTATTACTCGCTTTTAGCAAAATCTCCTTAGCCTCACAAAATATCCATTCAGCATCTTCTTTACCATTTACCGCCACTACCAAATCATCGACATAAAATGAACGGAGGAGAATACTACATGTATTCTGAAAATGACTCGATTGCGAACGAAGATGTTTCCTGAGGGTCGCTGCTAGAAGAAATGGACTACAGTTCACCCCAAACGTTACCCGTTTCATGCGATAGTTGACGATCTTCGGCAATTGGAACAAACTAACAATAGGTTCTTCGTACCACAGAAAACTGAGAGCATCCCTATACTTTTCTTCAACTTCTATCAGCAAAGATGTTTTCTCGATATCAGCGATTATTGCAAAAGCTCCTATCGAAAATTTAGCAAAACGTGGAACAAGTGAGGAGTTAGATTTTTGCCCTGTTCCAGAACATCGTTCAGCGACGATAATCCTGGAGCATGCGCGGACGCGACGGACGTACGGACACTATTCTTATTTTTGAAGTGTCTTTATCGACTCTATATACTGCGCGATGAGGCATAAAATTTGTCGTATTCACTTTGTAGTCAATCGCGGACCATTCAGCGCACTCTCTAGTTAAATACTCGCGCATTGCATTATCGTACTCGTGTTCTTGAATAACGATATTGAAGATATTCTGGACAATATTCCTCTGGCGGTAAACAACCGTATCTGGTTCCAGCAGGATGGGGCACCTTCCCATGATTATGAGATCAGTATTTAATATGTAACTCAACTTTTACAAAGCCAATTAATTGCCACTAATGGCCCCATAATATGGCCTGCACGATCTCCCGACATCACCCCGTTGGATTTTTTTCCTATAGGGTTTTTCCTTGACATCGAAGTATACTGGAGAACGTACGAAAATATAGAACAACTTAGAGCTGAGGTTCAACCCGCCATTGGGAGAATATCTCCAAGGATGTTAGACAATGTAATGGACGAAATTGTTTACCGTTGCTACGTTTGTCTAGAAAATGAAGGAGGATTTTTTGAACCTAAGATTAAATAATATGTTAAGTTATAATGATTTTTTTGTTAGCATATAAAATACATATTTTGTAACTTGATGACAACATAATGCTTATTTTTTCTCGTATTTTGACAAAGACGATAAATCAAAGTAAAATTCAAAATCCTATAGCATTTTTTCTCCCCTACAGGATGACGTAGTTCGATTTTTGATCCGATGTTTAGTTTCTTCGTAAATAACAATGAAGATGTATTTTTGAATCCGAAACGTCGGGTAAATAAAAAGAGCGATTTGTCGTTGTATTTAGATTTAAAATTAAGACCTTTTTTAGGCAGATAAAAAGTTGTCGAGTATTTAAAAAATCAAAGTTGATGATGGTTGCAAAGAAACGAAACGTCAGATTGCAAATCTAATAAAATCCGTTTGTAGAGCAGGAAAAGTTGTAATGGGAGTGTGAAATTTGGATTGTCATATCTTTTCAAATAAAGTGAGAAAAAAACAAAAACTAAATCGGAAAAATTCTATTTTTCTCGGAGTTTTAAAACTTTTAAAACGCCATATTGCAGGGCTCAGCAAGGCACAACTTGTCTCCATTTTAGTCATCTTTGTGAATCTTCTGATCCACGAGATATCTGTAGTGTGCATTCTTATGAGGAACACCGTGTATAACTAAACAGTATATCATAGGAAAATTTTCATAATAAAATTTCTCGGTAGAAACGCATGAAAGATCTTCTTTGGGCACTAGTCTTGAACTTTTGAAAAACGCCTTGTGAAGGAGAATAGATATTTTGAAAACGTCTTTCTCTCTCTGTCTTTCCTAAAAAACCAATTGAGTTTCAATGAGTAATGCACAAAACACATCAAACAAACAAAGCAGACAGCAACAATACCTCTACTGCTAAAGAAAGTTAATAATTAGTTTAAAGGGCACGAGAAAGTGGTCATTAAATTTAACATTAGTTACAAGAACTCTACATGCAAGTAACACGACGGAGACGTAAAGCGGATGTAAAATCGGTTGCTGCTACTTCGTGTGACTGGCAGCGTAATCGTCTTGGCAATTTAACATAAAACGTAATTGCATAGGCACGAACGCTAAGGTAGTATAACGTTTACGATACATCAGAATAAAATACAGCGCCAGTCACAGGTTCAAGGTAATAAAACGAGCTTTTAAAGATTCAAATTCATTGCTGATATAGGATATTGCTACTGACAACGAAAGCTGCGTGGATTGAATTTATTAGAATAGTTGCTCTCGAGCTTTCTAGCGGCTCTCCAATTAAATTAAATTTAAACTCGCCTGGAAATGGTTTGGTTCAGCGCCAAATTAAGATTTTGCTGAATAAGCTTCATTTACGCGGACAGGAAGCTGGTGATGCGGTTGAACCACAGAAAGGGTGCTGAGGGTACACAAAAAAAAATCTAGGCGTTAAATAGCACTCTATTTGTTGGATACAAAAGTATACAACTCGACAAATATAGGAAAAGACTTGAGAATTTCGCCGGTTGCGCACACGGAAGAATAAGAACGCATTCGGCGGAAAAGAAATAGAAGCACAGTGTACGCGTACACTCTAAGTAAACAGTTAAACTTAGGAAAAGATTTGCTTTGTTAAGAAAGGTCCTCAATGTTGATGACAAATAATAAATAATTACTAAGTCGCATTAAATTGTCTAAGGTTCTGAAAGTTCACTTTCACTCTGAATCACTTTCCGAATCTAAAATTAGATTTTCTATAAATTCTGGATCATCACTGTCACTATCTTCCTGCAAGTTTTTTATTAGATCCTCCTCAATCAAATCTAGAAATGGTACTTCTTCAGTAAAATAGCGCTCATAGGAAATTGCATGTTCACACCTTTTTTCCACGCTTCTTGCGAAAATGTGAAAAAAACTCCTCACAATATTTTTCTAAGTGTTTAAAATTGAAATCCACCTTTTTTCTGCCACATTTTGCTTTAGGATGCTAAATTAATTGGATTTAAGTCGGGGTGATACGGTGAAAATCGTAAATTAGAATAACCTGATTGAGTCATAATTTTATCTATTCCATAGATTCTATATCTGGGTTCATGCATTCTTATTAAACCGTATAATTCAGGTTTTAACATGTCTTCTGAAAATGGAATATTCCGCTGTCTTAACCATATTATTTTTCCTGGTTGCCATAGTGTGACATTTGTTCACTTCAACATTATGATAAGGCGCGTTATCTATAATCAACAGGTACACCGTTTGCTAGTATATTTGGAATAAGTTTTTCTAGAAGCCATTTTTTGAATGTCCTTAATTCATTCCGCTGTGATAATCCCCGACTTAGTGCCAGACTTAAATTTTAAACACCCATTTCCTATAAAACTCATATAGCCATGATTTTGCCCAGAGTGTACCGTCCCGCTACGAAATATCTGATGCAAATGGCAAATTTGTTCCTTATTTCATATTTCTCATGTCTCTAGCTATACTTGTCTAGTTGTACATGGTTACATGGCCCGAAAAAGGAATTACAGTATGTTTTATATAGTCTCACATACCTCAACGGTTTTTGACTATTTTTCAAGCCTTGCATATAAATCTTTAATATTTTATGCACACGCCCAAATAACTGTTGTTTGAAGCTTTTAGACAAGGTAGATCTTCCAAAAGCTAAGTTTCGGACTTCCGTTGTCTATAAAATTTTGAGCACAACGTTTCGCCTGGTTTGCTATCTTCACTTGCCTTCAAGTGAACTTGGGAGCATGTTCCTTTCGTTGCTATTTATTCTCGTTTAGCTGACGTGTTCTGATTCAATAGTGTCGGTTCTTACTGACGTGGCTGTTCGATGGTCACTGCGCTTCACGTTTGCTCTGTCCAGTCATAGTTTTTCTATATTTCTTATGAGGGTCTGCCATATTAATCTAATTCCCCCACTAGACTTGCTGGCATCCTTGCTGTTGGCGATATAAGCTGCTTCTTTGAATTTCCGGCGATATCTCAGGTTCTTCGTCAATAACCTTAGCGTTTCCTAAATAATTTTGTGGTTCTCGGTCCATGAGTGATCTGCTATTCCGGACTTTCCTGCCTCTGCTTGCTTACAAGTAAGAACAAACAATAACTAACCAGCGTATCTACTTGTAGCTTTGGTTAGTAAGTTTCGTTTTCTGAAGCATCTAATGTCGCAAAGAGGCACAGTAGCCATTAACGCTACACTTTCAGGGTCTGGAGACATTCCAGGCGGGAACCTCAAAGAAGTTTAGTTTTGCAGAATCATGTGTATCCATCAATGTAGATTCTATTACAGAATCATGTATGCACAGCACATTAGTAATAAATACAGTTGAAAAAATTAAAAAAAAACACACCTTTAAAGAACTTAGAACTAAAATTTATAATTAACTTTTAAAATAAAATTGAAACAACAAAGAACGAAGAACACTAGTATGATTGTGAAAAAGACGTGGGCGCTTTACTGTCATATTATTTGTAAATCGAGCACTTTTCAGTTGTAATTTCTTTAAAAGCGTGTTTTTTAGTTATTTTAAACTATGTTTATTTCTAATTTTTTGATTAACCTTATCGCTAAATCTTTCTATTAACTGTATTTATTTAATTAATTTTGCAGTTAAAAACGAGCGGTCCTGACAGACGTTATCATGGTTGTAGCGCTGCCTGACAGACCTTATGTAAAACTTTCCCCAATTAATAACACCTTATAATTTTAAGGAGGCACATTATAAAAACCAACCTGTATTGAAAGATAATATTATAAAAAAGCTAACGACACGCATTGCTTACAAGCGGTCACCAAAACAAGTACTAACGGCGCACAACGCCGTTTAGCTTCGGCGATCGTCGAGAGACTGCGTTTTCACCGTGACATGATCGTTGTTGTCCAACAAAACAACTGTGTCCGATATTCAAGCCTGCATTTTGTACCAAGCAGTAATTATTTCTGTAATTTTTGTGGCAGATCGCGCAGTTTGTGGTTGACCGGTAGGAGTTTCATCTCTTGATAAACTGATTCGGCCATTTGATACAATACCTAACTGTGAACCATAGAGCTGCCGACTTTATTTTAACTATTCTTTATTTATTTTTAATTGAACTTAAACTACACATCCTGCAAAATTGTTTTTTTCTGTACGCGTAATCTTATTGCCATTGTCCCAGTGTTGAGAACACAGAGCTACGTTATGTCATTTACAATATATTGTGAATGTGAATTGTTAATGCAAAATCCAACTCAGGCGAAAGGTGGCGTTAAAGTTTGATACCCTCAGTTATAGGTAGCTGTGCAAGAAGCGAGTTCGACACATGACATGTTACAGTTTAAGACAACAGATGCCCAGGTTGCAGTTACTATCATAAGCCTGACAAAATTCAGCAACTATCTTTTCAGGAGTATGCGAAAGCATACCTATCTGATGTAGGCAGATTATGCCAACTTAATGTATTTTTCGTTAAATGTAACGAATTTCTTTGAATAGAAATGAACAACAGTGTAAATCAACTTCCTGCGTATTCAAGGGCGTGTTAATTGTTACAATACAAGCTCACAAACCCATATACAGTTGAAGCTAGTAAAAGCGTGTTAAAAAGACGTATCGCTTGAATTACCGTACTTCTTTAACTTTTTTACTCCTACACTTTTCTTTTTTTCTTGCGGAGTTAACGAGTAACAAATAACCTTAACGTAAATTACCAGTTTGAAATGTTTCTGAAGTTAAGTGAAGTGAAGCCTTCGAATCGAATGTAGATATTTCAGAAATATTCGTATTATGTCACTTGATTGTAGTAAGCGGCTTTGAAGGCCAAAATCTTATAATTTATGTTCACTTAATTTTTTGCGTTTATACAGATTGACTCATAACAGAGTAACATTTCTTTAAAATAGAACTAACTTCCTATAGATTATTACGTATTTGGATTCCTTGATCAATTCTACTGGGGCTTTATGTATCGTACATTATACCTATAATAATGATGGTTTAAGCGGAAATCGTCAATTTTGATATAAGTAGAAAATTTATTATGGCAGCGACTATAAGACCTAGAAGGCTATGACTTTGCGGTGTTACTTTTATTGTGGGCTGTTGACAGTAAAACTCTCAATTTAATTGCGAATTTTTATATATAAAATGTTTAGTAATTTATAAAGATGAGTATGCAACATGCATGATATACATCGTATGATTTTATGACTGGCACCACTGAATTTGAAGTCAAGCTTGACCACAAATTAGATCAGGTTCTAAATGCGTGAGGAAATTCATGTAGGAATCCATAAACCTATTTGGCGTCAAATTTCTATTTTACACTTCGCGAATTTGACCACGAACTCAATCCAAGAATAAAACCATGGATTTGTTCTTGATGTAAAACGGGTATAAGGCATGAGATGTCTCAGCTTAGGTAATACTTTCAAATTTGAATTCTTTTTTGTGCTTGGTGAAATGGGTAAATTAATTAAGGAAACTTCAATCACAGGTAACTTAATTTTTTCTAATGGACGTGCCTAATTATTTTATGCGGTTAAGTGTTAAATTTGATAACCTTTCTAACGACGTCCCAGTAGTTTCCATGTTATTTCAAATTTTCAGTCGGTGTTTTCCAAATTTTTCTAACTGTAAGCACTTCAGCAGGCCATAAAAAATAAACAAAATTCTGCTCAGATAGAAAATAACAATTATTTAACTTAGCAGACAGATGCCAACGAAATAGAGTAAGATCAGGGTAGTCCCGTTTTCTTACGTTGACGCTGCGTCTTAAATTACTGTAGCCTGTAAGCTAATGTTGTTTGTACTTTTAACATAAAGAGCGTGTTAATTTAATACCCAACTTTATTTTGCTTAATCAATCTAAGCCCTAAATGAGCGAACAAAATCCCAGAGTTACGTTAGGTGTGAAAAAAGTTGTAGCGCCGACATAGAATGTTTCGCAGAGACCTTTTTTTAGTAAAGAGTATCAGCACAACAAATTCTACGATACTTGGATCTTCAGATAAAGGGCGAGATATAGCTCTACTTGTACTCACCATCCAGGCTCCGAAATTGGTTCGAACGGCGTTATTAGCATTACTAAACGTATGCGTCTATGTACTGTGGAGAGTCTCTCGGAACACGCTGAAAAGCTGACATCAGCTGCTGAGGATGCCGACCACTCGTGCTGGCAACACGTCAAGCAGCGAAGCGCGCCGGTGCCAAGAGCGTGTCGACGCCGGCCAAACAGCCCAAGAACTAACAGTTCAGCTAGATATGCGGCCAGTAAAGGCAATTAATAAAAATATTCTTCTGGAAATGTTTCTCCATGTCCATCTCCAAAACAAGGGTTTTATGTTGTTGATTTAGTGTTTCACCTACTTAGTCTGTAAGTGGTGGTGTGATATATTTTTCAAGACACACCAGGGATCGTATTCATAGTCGATACTTGAGGGTCCCTTACGTAAGGCTCCCTTGAGTAATACTCAAGTAACGAAATGTTAACATAACAATAATGTCAACATGACTTTTCGTTGCAGTCAAGGCGATTTTGTAGGTTAATTTTGGAGTACGGTGTTATCAGTTTTTATCACATCGGGAAAAATGTCCGGCACAGTACACAAAGAGGTAACAGAAAACGTCAAAATACGTAGGCATAGACATAACAAATTGACTAATATTTGAAATGTGACAACGTCGCTGAATGAACCGTGCCGTCCGGTAGATGTTGTCTAGGAAACAGGTTCACAAGGAATGCCACACTTGAGGGTCCCTTGAGTAACCCTCAACTATCCCTTGAGTAATACTTCAGGAATACTTGAGAAACGACTAGGAATGCAGACCTAAGACGGTGCAACACTCATCAGAGATCAAATCAACTCAATAATTAAATTGTCACTCAGCTGGTCTCACACTTGAGGGAATACGATTTAAAACGCTTCTTAAGTGCCCAGGGAGTGAAGTGAGGCGTAGCTCTCGATTTCCGCCAGTTGCACTCACAATTAGAAAGTAATAAAAAGAGCTTTAAATAAATCAGAGTCCTTCCTGATGCAGAATGTTGGTTCTGACAGATTTGCGAGAAATACTGCACCGCTTAACCCTCCGCAGAACGGGTGAGTCGGAGTACCAGCTTAGTACGGGTGTGGCCTCTGAGGACATAAAGTCATATGTATAACAATTGACGAAAAACATATATATTTGAAAAACCAAAGAAACTATTTTGTGTTTCGATGTTTATTACATAAAGAAATGAATAGAAGACATGTTTTCAATACTTAAAATGCATGCTTAGTTTAAACTTTATAATATCAATACATTTCTGTAATATATAGCTAGCGAATCTCAACAATCTCATTATTTATATATTTGACAGACACAATTAGTACAAGGTGGTTGTACATGCACCAAACAAAGCCATTTCGTACATTTTTGGCAAAAATATCTCGTATTGAGATTTCCACAGTAAAAGCATTTCCCACGTTTCTGGTCTGCACTGGGTGCATCAGTCCATCTAATGTGGTCTCAGCATCTGAACTGGAACTCTCTGGCAAAGTAGCAGATTCATTTAAAACGTTAGCATCCGAATCTTCTTGCTCTGTTTCTCTAACATGTTGCAGTTCTTCACACCCATCACAGAATCATCACTTTCCAGAATTTCGTTTTCATCAACTTCGTCGTCAGATTTAAGTTCCTCTCACAGAGCCAAAAGTTTTGCTTGTTCCTTTTCATATGGGTGATTTGAAGTCATATTACGCTAAATTAAATGAAAATAGCTGTTTATGTCATAAAAGTCACACCAAATTTCAATGCATCTCACCTGATATTTATGTAACGTTAATGCACGGGTATGTCCTCACAGGCCAAATTGCACGATATTACCAGGACGAACGTATATGCCGTACTGATTACGTTACCGATTCGTACTAGTATAACATAGAAGAAGGTAGGTAGAGCCACACGCACGACTGAAATAAAATAAGAGTAACTTCGCATGAATTAAACAGGTGCTGTCCTCACAGGACATACCCGTTCCGCGGAGGGTTAAATCTATTACGGCCGCCTTTAGCTTCGTAACAGTTTGCCAATCAAATTAAATGAGATAGAAACTTCATGTGCAGGTCTAAAAGATTTTAATGTGTAGGAATAACCTTTATACAGAATGCTTATTAAGTATTTGACAAATATTTACGGAGATATTTTTTGAACAATACTAAGCATATTTTGAAAGCGAGGTGCACCGCAATCAATCCAGCAAACTCCGTATGTGACTGTTACGCTACTTACGAAGAATCAAGCTATTATGTGCTGGTGCACCATGGTACACGAATCACATTGCATTTCTTGTTGCTTTAATTGGCGCATTTAAATCTTAGTGGTATAAGTATCAGTGCACATGCGAGTCACGCTGAATTCCAACCCAAATGTTTCAAAAGAACTGATGTTGCAAACGATTTGAAGTAGTTTGTCCATTGACAGAATACGATACCTGCTATGTACACATTTCGTTTGATGACAGTACATATCAAACTTATTCCTAGCCCTTCGGACACTAAAGGTGGCGATAATTAAACACTGGCATCTAGTGTTATTCTTCGTCGTATGGTAAAAGAAATGCTTGTAGTTGAGAGACTGGAAGTGTTGGCTTAATGGGCTATGCCACATGAATAGAGATCAGCAAACTCCTGTCAATTATAAGCAATGTATTTTTATTGCTTATTGAAATTTCGACTCGGTATACTCTGCTGTATTGGCGTCAGTTTGTACAAAATCGATTATCAGAACAAAATAGGTGGAGTATGAACAGTAGGTACGCATTTTAAATGGTATGAATGCAATACTCTTCTACCTCGTTTTAAAGGGTCTGATTCAGGAAGACGTTGTATAATACTTTGGAACATTTCTCTATTAGCAACGTTACGATACGAAATCCTTTTTTGTACCTAGCTTGCAATGAATTACCATCAGCAAATGCATAGGCTAAATGCATGTTAGTGATCTTGACTCACGTATCGCTGTATATGACGGAAGGTTTCGCTAACAGTCTTATCAATTTCGACAGATATCAGACGATTTTGTCTACCTTTATTAGGTCAAACAACTATTCATAGTAACAGAAATGTTGCTAAAAATAAAAATGGATTTCAAAAAGTTATTGTATTGGTTTTATTATCTTATCATAATTAAAATTGGTTTTGTCGATAATGTTAAATAAACTCACATAACACCATATGGATATGTACATCCACAGAATGTACATTAGATATTCCAGTTTGAACATGTATATTTTGAATATTCATAGGACGTTAAATGTACATATGAAAAATGATATACACTAGTGTAATATACTATGTATATTCACGTAGGTATATCTATATGTGAACATACATAAGATGTTGGTCTATGTATCATATATACATCTCGTAGTTTACGCCTGCGTGAAGGACAACTAGTGCAGCCATTGCTGATTTCTAGCCAGTGATGCCAGTCCGTCGTTCGCGTCCTTCGTCATAGTTAGCGTGTGTGCCTTATTACCTGATCGAGTGAAATATTGTGCAATGTTACTTGTCTTCTGGCTACTCATAACATTCGCATCCAGTGTTTGATGGTAAGTCTTAAGTGGGGCAAACCACTTACAAAATTTTATAACCTTGATTTCTCTGTGATTTCTGACATGCCATTCAACAAGAAAGAGATGACTATCACAGTAATCGAGTTTGCCAAGTATTCTTGTTGTAACTAGAAATTGAATTAATAACAATACATAATGAAAATATATAGTTTGTTTATCTCTCTGCCTCTACATTGAACTTTCATACACTATGCATGTGCATTAAAAGTACATGAATGTACATTTAATGGATATACCACAGATGTCCATATCTGGTCTATGTTGCATATACTATGCATGTGCATTAGATACAGACATTCTATGGATATGCCATGGATGTGAAAGTTCGCGACAAACGTACATGAAATGTATATTTTTTTGATGTATATTTGACATTCTTGCTCGATTTATGGATATACATATCCATTGATTCGATATCCAATGTATGTACATTGTATATACTTTTGTTATGTGGGTTGCGAGTTTTCAATAAACACCATTTATAATAAAAATAGGTCGCTGATGCCTTATCATTTTTCAGAAGGCGTTAACATAGAAACACATTTTGGCCTGCCTAAACACGTTTTGGGGGAATCTTCACCATCAAATAATCGCGTTATGATCAGAAAGTTTAACTTGCTGCAAAAATAAATTGCCTCATGTAGTGTAGGCTGTAGATTAGAGTGTAGTTTTTTTACGGACATTTTTCGCGTTGTGGCATGAACTGACAACACCTTGTTCCAAAATTGACCCACAAAAATGCCTTGACTGCAACGAAATCTCAGGTTAACATTTTGTTGCTAAGTAAGGAATGACCGTGGAACACAAAACATTTCTTGAGGGACACTCAAGTTTTAAGGTACACTCAAGAGGCAACTATGGATACGGATTGAGATCCACTACTCACTAGCTCCACCTTTGGTCGCGGGACAGTTTGTTTACACTCGTTGCCTAGCGACCGGTAAGTGTTAGATGCACTCTCACTGTCGGGAAGCTGGCGAAGTCTGGTACAGTTTATCGTTCAACTTCTTGTATTAAATTCACAACTACTAAGGGCCGGTTTCTCAATGTCCCGTTAAAAGTGTCAGATAGGTAGCTGCCAGTTGGCGTTTCTATGGATACAACTGTAAGTTCAACCTTTAATTGTTTAAACAATTTATCTAACAGCTGTCCGTTAACTTCTACATAAATATTTAACTGGACATTGAGAAACCGTCCCTAAATGGTAGAGGTCAAAAAATTTCTGTTGCAGTATGCCACTGGTCAGTCGCTTATCGCCTTAAATAGCGACGAGCTTAAGAACAGAACGCATTCCTTTAAATACTAAATAGTGGCCATCCTATTTTTTGCACAATCCTGTTAATACCATAAACTCTTTGCAATACATCCAGCTTCTTTAGAAGTATTAAATTTTTGCTGTAGCATACTCAATATAACTCTCGTTACATCAAAATCAATACAAATAATTCCTCGCGAAAATAATTACTATTAAACGGAGTGCAAATATAGCATTTTAAAACCTCATTAACTATGCAGCACTGCTCATTGGAGAAGAATATGCTCATATTATGTACCTACGTACCATAATTTTGACAGGTATCTCAATAATGACTTCACAGATAAGTCTAATTAAATTTTAGCTTTATAAAAAAATACCTCTAAGAATCCGATTTTTCGCCTCTTGTAATAACTGTACTTTTATTTTACTTTACTTATTTTTGTTGACTTGTGCAAACATTGATTTATGTAGTTAGCATCGATAAACTATAATGTACAGTTCAAGTAGTTTCGACCATTGAATTGATAATTGCATAGTGTATAGGGCTGCCGTCCAGTCAGTCTTTAGACACGGGTGAACCGTACGGAAGTTTGGCCTGTTTAAAACCGCCGTACAACCGCGGGGTTTATTGTACGACAGATCGACCAGAGTAAGTGCAAGCTTCAAAACGACTGAGTTCGCCGTTGATGTGCAGTATATAGACATATTGAAGATACATAAAAGCAAGCATGGAACCTAGTCATCCATTTTGAGTCGACTTTACTACGAGTTACCACAAGCAGGTCCGCTCGTGCGATGTCAAATCTGAATACTATTTAAATAAACAGAAACGCAATCGCAGCTATGAAATTTTATTACAGTATGTATCAGGAATCATTTTAACAATTGGATATGGGATATGGCAGTACTGAATTTAAGATCTTCCTGTTCCGTCTGTTGCCAAATCATGACAGTTAGCCTTCCGTCTGTACTAATATTCTTTTCTGAGCTATATATTTTATTTTGTTATTTACCAACCGCACCGCAAGGAAGTTATTGGGTGTTTAAGTTTTGCTAAGGCTACAAAGAATCCCTCTAAGCCTTCTAGAGCCAGTCCAGCCAGTTACAAATAGCGCTAGCTAAAGGATAGCCAGAAGGTATATTAACATGAGTTGTTATTGGTACATCTGTCTCCATGTAGGGTTCTGGTGTAATAGTATATTTAATTCATGTCTATGAAATGGAAGGACGCAAAAACAACATACATATATTGTAATTCTCCCTCAACTGACAACGTAATAGTTCATAGCAGAAGATCTAATTTGTACTACCTCAATTACAACACAGACGCAAATAGCTTCACTCCATACTTGTATTTGCCTCTATATAAAGGAGTGGAGAATACTTGTTTGCGAGAGGACAATGATTGAGTTTAAAACACAATTAAAGTAAGTTTCTTAAGCTGACAGTAGAAATGAGGAGAGTCCGTGTTTAAAACCTTTGAACATTGAAAGTTTAAGAAATCTCACCGTGATTGTTAATCACTAGAACTAGAACTAGAAAAATTGGACAAGAAATAGGATGGCTACGCGTTGACTACTGCGCACATTTACATCCAATTTGTTCGAATATTTATTAAGTATATGGCAAATTGGCTGTAAAACTTGGAGTTGATTTACTGCGCATACCAATGATTTACTGTGGCATTTAAATGAAAGTAAGGTATAAAAAGTAACTATTTTTAGTTTTTATGTATTTTGTCGAATAATGGACATGTGAGATCAGGATGTTCTTCAGATATTATTTTTTTGTGGTAAGCCTCCCGCAAAGACTGAAGCCTATGGCGCTGTAGAAACACTGCGAGAGGATGTCTTTGCACGTTAGATTTGAAACGCTGCAGATTGTAGCCATCTGGAAACAAATTCCCCGGTAGCTCATTCCACAGCTTCGAAGTTATCCAAAGGAATGAATGCTGGAGGTGACTGGTTCGGTGCTATTATCTGGGAGAGCTCACATCTTCCATGATAGAATCAGTAAAATAGGGATAGGTCAGCCACCCCTCTTCGATGTTCCTAGCTGTGGAGGTCCTTTGTGAGGTTAGGCGTATCGATTAGTCTAATTGCTCTCTTCTGGATAGTGTCCAGGAGATTTAGAGGGTGCTTCGTAGCGCATCCCTTTCTACAGTTGGTAAGCCAACGTGAGACTTCTTTGTCAGTGTCGTTGCCCGGGTTTCCTGTACGTTAAACTGTATTAATTCCCACTCGACACTTGTTTCGGTATCTACGTTAATCTGTGAGGCATGTTGCTGTCGCCGGTGCGGCGTACCGTCTCCTGAGATGATAGTGGCTTGCCTGGTTCCATGCACGACACTAATGTACTGTCATCTGCGAATCTGTAGACTGGATTGCATGTTATTTCTAGCAGATAGTTGAAGTACAGCAGAAACAGTGTAGGGGATAGGATAGATTCCTGATGAACACCGGCATTTATTAAAAATAAGAACAGCCTTCGTGTACAACAAATAGAGATCGGTCGTACAAAAAGCTATTCAGCCACTGGCGCAGGCCAGGTGGTAGTTCATAAACAGCAAGCGTGCCACACTCATGCCACACTCTATCGAACGCTTTCGATACGTCAAGTGCAACAACACGAGACTCGCCATGAGTTTCGATTGCCCTGTTCTACAAGTGGGTGATGTAGGCCAAGAGATCACCCAAAGACCTATGCTCACGGAAGCCATACTGGCGATTCATTTATGATGTTATTGTTGTCCAGGTGTTTCAAGAGCTGTGTGTTAATAACAGTCTCCATAACCTCAGACATGATGCTGAAAAGAGTCACAGGTCTATAGTTGGTGAGACCTGTTTTTGCCTTTCTTGGGAATGGGTTGTACGCTGTGAATCTTCCATGCAGCAGGAAACAAGCCCCGCTGATATGATAGTTTAAAGAGCTTACATAGAGTAGGTGCAAGCTCAGCAGCAAAGGGTTTAAGGACAATGGCTGGAATATGGTCAGGACCAATAGCTTTCCTGGTGTTAGTTTTTGGAGGATGCTTTTTACTCAATTACTCAATTAAAGAGTAGCAATTTCATTCACTCATCCGAAACCAGTCACAGACAACGTCGTTTCGCTTTTGTTAAAGCTCGTCAGTGTGATTTATGTCTCAGACGAATAAATGAAATTGCCTGTTCCCTTTAATTGAGTTAAGTTGCTTTTTAGCATAAACCGAATGTCGGGAGTGTTAAATGAATGTTCCACAAAAAAGAGTCTGTTTGTTGTCATATCCGCAGGTTCCTATACCTCATGCTTTTAAACGGGTCACATAAACAGTGCTCGGTTCCTCAGATTAAATGCTCAGGTACCGGCTTTGGTAGATAGATGGCGAACCAATACTTTTTCAAAGTACTGCTTCCCAATATCTATATGTTGCTACTACTAGTACGGGTTTTGCCAGCTAGGAACTAACAGGGAATTTCAATTATTCGTCTGAGACCTAAATTACACTGACGAGCCTTAATGAAAGCGAAACGACGTCGTATGTGATTGTTTTCGGATGAATGAATGAAATTGCTACTCTTTAATTGAGTTAAGTTGCTTTTTAGCATAAACTGAATGTCGGGAGTGTTAAATGAGTGTTCCACAAAAAAAGTTCCTATACCTGATGCTTTTAAACGGGTCACATAAACAGTGCTCGATTCCTCAGATTAAACTCTCAGGTACCGGCTTTGGTAGATAGATGGCGAAGCAATACTTTTTTGAAGTACTGCTTCCCAATATCTATATGTTGCTATTACTAGTACGAGTTTTGCCAGCTAGGCAGTAACAAGCAATTTCGTTTATTCGTCTGAGACCTAAATCACACTGACGAGCTTTAGTAAAAGCGAAACGACGTGGTCTGTGATTGGTTTCGGATGAATGAATGAAATTGCTACTCTTTAATTGAGTTTTTTTATAAGAAAAGGTATATACTACAATAAATTACGTTACAGAACCCACTTTTACGCGCTTTTTGGCTCCCGCCCACGCCCAAAGGAACCGTCGCTGGGGATAGTGAATCCCCATTTCACCTACGGCATGTGTAATAATACACCTAGCATCAATAAGAGATTGCTAAAATACCGTAAGTCTGCCGATCGCTGGCGCTTAGACTATCTCTACGAACTTAATAAAGCATAAAGTTGTCGCAAATAATTGGGCTTAAACAACTTCCGCCGAAAATATGTGCAGTAACACATCATTAGGAGATTACACGCATAATCGTAGTTATTCTATAGCATACCATGTGAACGTTATACAGCTATAATAAAAATGCATAGTAAAAGCTTTAATTTGTAGTTCAATTACAAGTGTACAGAAAGGTCACAGGCCAGACAGCTTCACTGCATACTTTTAATTGCTGCAATATACAGACATATGATAAACATGTCTGCTACAAGACAGAGATTGAGTTTTAAACATAATTAAGCTAAATATAACTCCTGTGAATCCCATTTACACGTCCAGACAATGCCATGAGAAATTGTGACCTTCTAGCAGAAGGCGTTTTTCGTTGAAAACACGGATGTTATAACGGTGCTACGTCTGTCGCTAAAAGCTAATGGGAACATTATATGATTTTGCTAATAAGAAACAGAGTTCATTACTGAGGGTATACATGGTGTCAGGTTGGTTGACTCGGTACTTACTACACCTTCCCCGACGAAATTCATTTTACTAAGATATCAGTATCACTCGGAATGGAGCGGATAATATGATCCCTTCGTAAGCAAGCCATTGCCAACTACAAACAACCACGTCGAAATATTTAGGGGGAATCGAAGCTTTAGCGTTCTATGAAAGAAAGGGTGCGTGATTTTAGTAATAAAATGCCTCAAAACAATACAATGAATGCCAATATTAATTTTGTGACGACAATAAGAGTGGTCCACATAATGAAGGATCTGGCATCAATGTAAGTATTCAAAAAATAATGATTGCTGTAGGTTGAGATAATGAATGCTACGTATGGTTCTATATTTGCTAGGATCTCAATACGATTAACGACAATATATCAGCTATATAAATGACCATGAATCTGTAGTCATCAATCACTAATATTATGAACAAGAACAACTATTCATAGTGTTACAAGTCTTTAGTTCGATTGGGCAAGAAAACACTTGGTACGGATTCAAGTATTTATTTGCTCTAGCTACATACACTACGCCTAACCTAATACTTAACAGTCTAATTTATTTACAGTCGCTGAGTCACTGCACTAATTTATATTTGTCCTTCGCTTCACTAATTTATGTCGCAGTACATTTATTTCGCGCGCGCCACTGGTATTCGCAGCACGAGTCGAACTCTTGTAACTAACTCCCCGACCGTGCGATGTCGCCTTATAATAGGGCTGTTCGCAGAGCACTCACAGACTAGTCAGCGTCAGTTTGATTGGCCAGTACTAGTCAGAAATAGTTTGGCAACTGCAATGGCGAATACTGATTGGCTCTGACTGGTTTGAGATTCTCTCTACGAACAGACCTTATGTGAGTGTCGCCCTCTCTCAAACGTTCTCTCGCCTTCTAGACAGCTCGCGGCCATAAAACAGGGATCGAGAAATAGTTTTTCTAGATCTCACGAGATGGCGGACAGGGCCGGCCTGGCACACTGCCCTCTCCTTAAGGCCGTTTCGTCCCCGAAACGCTTATGTCTGAATGGGCACAGAACGCCTTTCTTGCAGCCAGAAGTTTGGTAAAAGAAGCAATCCACGGTTCTGTGTTCTGTCGGTCCTCTCGGGTTCCAGCTGCAGACCAGAATTTTGATTCCCGTGAACCTGAAGAGGACTTCTAGCATATTTCAGATGATCCGTTAATCCAGGCCGTCCCGTCCGCAAGCTAGCTTAGGAATCGCCAGTTTCAAAACATTTGCGGTTAGTAGCTTCTCTCTGAGGTTCGGGAGCGCCTCCCATACAGCTCGATACGTTGGGTTCTGATAGGACTTTTGCTTCGAAATCAAGGAGTAAAGTCGCCTCGGGTCACTTCGTAACTCCAGCGCTTGTCCGACTCGTCCACCCTGTCTATTCAGCTCGTCCACTTGGCCAAACAGACTTTGGAATTCACTGGCAATCCCTCGGGACATCCGAAGATCCCTTGCGACATAATGTGTCAACGCGGCACCGTGAACAAATCTCAATGTTCCTCACAAGTCACGCCAAACCTAGCCTTCGCTGTACCAGTGTGAGTGGCCATGAAATCCTCTAAGTTCAACTCTGGGTAGAGTTGCTCAAATTATCTAACTTGCGCCTGCGCATTATCTCCAGCAAATAGAGCCAATCTGTTGAAGTGTACGACTCTGGGTTTTCCACCGTTGGCCTTCTTGAATAGATTACGTCGTTGATCTTTTTGACGACCTCATACGGGCCCTTCTAGGAACTCTGGAGCTTCGGTGACAAGCCACGGCGTTTCTGAGGGTTGTGCAGCCAGACCAGGTCTCCGGATTGGTGTTTCGCTGGACCCTACGTCAATTCAATTTATTTGTATTAAAGAATTACAAATCTTTCCACCTCGAAGGCAAAGCCTTGTGTGAGGTATAAGTACATAAATATGCCGACTATAATTTAGCTAACCTATATGGCATTTCTCTCATCATGGCTCGTATTCACAGTTGGAGATCAATCTGTCGTTTCTTCTTTCTGAACTGCAAACAAAGCTGCTGTAGCTGTTCACGAGCCTTCTTTACTTATATAAATGTATTAATGTGATATTTTATACAGAAAATTTTGACGTGACGTCATCTCCATGCGATCGCTTGCCGAACTTTCTCATGGGCCTCGTCCGTTCTTCTGCGAAGGTTGGCAACGTAATCTTTGCCTGCCACATCGTCCCCGGTTTGCAGCCAACCATGAGGTCACAGGGTAGCCGGAGCTCTCGCCCAAACACAATACTGGTCGGTATCTCTCCCGTGGTTTCATGGACTGCGTTGTGTGAGTTCTCTATGGTCTAGAAACAATTTTAGTTCTCTTTGTGTTATTGTTCTTAGTTGTAGAATTTATTTGAACACAAGTTGTGTAGTGATGCGTAATAGAAGTTTTTATTACAATAGTTAAAATAAAATCGATTTCAAGGGAAGCTTTTATAAACATATGATCAATACGACTAAAAGAATATCCTTGAGTCCTTGTAGGACAATTTATTGCAGATACAAACCCCAAGTTATACAACACATTCAAATACTCTCCAGTACAATTATCTTTTTTCGGAATATCTATATTTATATCACCAACAAGAAATTTTAAATAATGATACTTAACCATCCCACTGAGTAATTGTTCTAGATCTTCTATAAGATTCTAGGTAATAAGGCTGACGATCTGTAAGCTGCTATTAGTAAGCAAGACTTATTGTTTATTAAGAATTCAAAATTCAACTTGCAAAATGGTTACACCATGTAGTTGGGAACAGCTATTAGAATAGAGTGTATCCTTCTTCAGGTAGACAATAGTTCCACCATTTTTATTAAACTTAGCTTCATTATATATTATGTTATAGTCCTTAATATTATACAACGATGCATTTGGTGTGTTACCGTTAAAACTATACAATCTGGCAGATTTTCTAAGTGACTGATCGCGATAATAAATTCATCAAAATTTCTTTGCATACTACGTATGTTATTATGTATGATAGTAATATTTTCAGAAACGTTGTTTATCCTAAGAACTTTATTGCATTCTTTAAAGTTTTGTACTATTTCCGTATGTATTTCCTCAACATCAAAATTCCTAACGTACAAATCCATTTTACTAAAATGTACCTAATTATACTAAAATTAAATCTTATGATTGTATAAAAATTTATCTATGATGTATTTTCATTATTTAGAAATCTATTTTCGACAAAAATTGATGCTAATAATATTTCAGTATGAGATATCCTTAATCGGAAGCATGGTGATTTGTGTTATGAGAATGGTTTTGTTTTATATTTGAATAGTAACAATTACAACATGATAGTAGTTCTGTATTGCAAGAGCCACTGTTATGATCTTTTCCACATTTACAACAAATTTTGGAACTTCTGAATTTATTGCTACAGTGTTTTTGCATCGAGAAACAACATTGCTATCATAAACCTTTAGAGATAGCCAATCTATCAAAATCTTCATCATCATTCATTAAAATTTTAAATACATTTCCAGATACTTCCGCGTGTATGGTACAATAATTATGTTGTACAATATAATTTAGGTATGTAACTCTAATATCTTCTTCATGAAGAAAATAGTTTTCTCGGATGAGTTTTTCCTTTATTTCTTCCATTGTAGGCTTTTCCCTGGTTTTATAACCAACAATTTTAATTTTGGTAGAATTTTCTTTTCTTCGATAATTTCATATTTTCTCAATATTCTGTTCTATTCTATTCTATTCCATTCCGTTCCGTTCCGTTCCGTTCCGTTCCGTTCCGTTCCGTTCCGTTCCGTTCCGTTCCGTTCCGTTCCGTTCCGTTCCGTTCCGTTCCGTTCCGTTCCGTTCCGTTCCGTTCCGTTCCGTTCCGTTCCGTTCCGTTCCGTTCCGTTCCGTTCCGTTCCGTTCCGTTCCGTTCCGTTCCGTTCCGTTCCGTTCCGTTCCGTTCCGTTCCGTTCCGTTCCGTTCCGTTCCGTTCCGTTCCGTTCCGTTCCGTTCCGTTCCGTTCCGTGCCGTTCCGTTCCGTTCCGTTCCGTTTCGTTCCGTTCCATTCTATTCTATTCTATATGTGATGGAAGGCCAGTCTCTAATTTGCAATTCAATTGCAACTGCACAGAAGTGTCACAAAACAACGCCAGACAGCTCCAATTTAATTGGTGCAATATGAAGACATGGCACATAGTTGTTTCCGTCTAAATAAGAAGTGTTACAAATACGAAATTATGAAGAAAGGAATATCCAAACTTAAAACATCTACCTACGAGTGCTCGTTACACGACCAGATGATGACACGAAAAGTGACGTTTATGTTGCAGAAAGTGTTCACGCGATAACTATCGGTTGTTATCTAATCAAATTTCTCCGGTGGTTTTGATAACTTGGAGCACAGGTTTCGTTACTAAGTGGAAAAAATGATCAATCGATAGTACTTCCTACGTATTCTAGTTTACAATACCGTACGATGATTGTTACCATTGTATTCAAAGGACGCTAAAAAAGTTTACAGCCATATCAGATCGCCGACTGCTTTCAAAAAGTTTGCTCTTCCATTATAAATAGAACTCCATACAAAAAAGTATTTGTTCCTTTATCTGAAAGCCAATAGACGCAAAAAATATTTTCAGTGAAAGTTAGCGTAGGAAATAAACTAGCTCAGCTGAAAGGGTCAACATCCACTACATACACAACTTATATGAAAATGTGGAAAATGTAAAAGAAAGGGTTATGAATAGTCGGCCCGAATTTCAACCAGAGATATATTTCATTATTGCACTACATTCATAGTAGAGCAGTTGTTTTACATTGTTACATCTTTACATTGCTTTGACGAGGAAACAATTCTCCAGGCCCCACAGAGGTTGGGCAAAACCCGAAGATTTAATGGAGGAGAAGTTGAGCATAGCCCATCTTATTTTGTCTTCACTCACGATCTGGTCGACAATCTGCCAATCTAGATCATGTGCTGGAGTTGTATCGTCATTAGGTCACTCATCCTCTTCCATTACAATGCACGGATATACATATGTAGGGGGTTGGGATAAAGTATGGAACCAAGCAAATATCTTTGAAACGGAAAGGGTGATATTGCTGAGAATTTGCAGGTAAATGTAGTGACGCATAATGCATTCGAATACATTATTTTAGCTATTAATGTACTTTCGGTCTAATCGGAAAATAGGAAATATAAAGCTTTTATTTGTCACACAAATTCGTCCGTGACGGTCTGCGGTCTTTGTTTGAGGTAAATTTTTAATATTCCCAGTTAAATTAAAACGTTTTAGTGTTTTAGTCACCGTCGAACGTGTTATAGGACCTCTGTCGGGATGTAAATCAGTCAAAAGTTGACACACTTCTTTGTGACTTCTCACGCGATCGTCAAAACCGATCATCGTTAAGACTTTAAATGGCCGGCATTTTAAACATCTGAAATGATAAAGAAGCTTTATCTTTCCCGTTTTTACAAAAACTAATACTAAACCCACTATGGACGTATTCGAAAAAAGGATGTATTAAAATCTGCGAAAATACACAGGGTGTCCCATTTAGGTAAAAAAAGCTGACGGTACTTCCGGTTAAACCGGAGGTACATTAATAGCTTAATGTCTTCCGATGCATGATACGTCACTACACATGCCTGCAAATTTTCAGCAATATCACCCTTTCCGTTTCAAAGATATTTGCTTGGTTCCATACTTTATCCCAACCCTGTATATTTGCAGCTGTACACTGTAACTAGGTACGAACTCAATAATTGCATTTAACATTGCTACATAGTACACAGTTTATTAGCGACATATGTGTACTATTCCACCACCGTAGTAGTTGAAATGAGCAACTTATTTACATTGCATAGCTAATTTGACTATAAATTGTCACAAAACAAAAATAACGGTTCACGGTGGTCGCCATACTAATGACACGGAGGGCTCCCAAGTGGTCACCCATCCAAGTTCTACCCACGCTCGATGCTGAATACCTTCAATGCTCATTGTTTTAGTAGCAACCTATGTTTATTCGGAAAAAGTATCCAGGGTATGATATGCACCTAAATTACATGAATCACAAGTGAGTCAGGCCCCAAAGGCTAAAAAATGCTCTCTAAGGAACCAGGCCCATAGTTTGTGTGATCTACAGGGTGGTCTGCTCCAGTAAATTCAAAATATAATACAAATTGTGCTATGATTCTTCTCAAAACAGCGCAGTCCAAAAAAGTACTATTCATACATCTTGTCTGAGTTTTGCTTATTCTGTGTTTACAAGGATAGTAGTCAAAGCCTATACAAAATGGATAGACAGATAGATAATTCTATATTTTCAACAGGTATAATCACCCAAGTACAATCTAAACTATATTAGTCCAGGCGGTAGGGGTTTTTTGACAGCAAACGGTTGGAAAGAAATGAAATTTGGTGGAACGGTAGATATTGGTCCCCTGAACCTACACCTAAGTTCGCGACCTGACGGGGTGTCCGCTCGAGTATTCCGGTTGGAATGAATTCTGACCTAAGAGAGATAATAACTTCGGTAAAAAACAGATTCAGAGAAGCAGGCAAATATAGAATTGAACAAGCAATTAATTGACTAGAAAGAGAAGATTTGGAAGGGTACACCAACAGCAGCATTGGAGGTACTGCTGAACATCCAACTTCTCAACATTTACATAGAGGGAGAGGCAAAAATGGCTGCATATAGAATGCAGTGCTATGGCACTGGTTTTACCACCCTGCCATGAAACACACCACGATACTGAACAACTTGCTGTGCAGCATACTTGAGATGCCACCATAAAGACACTGGCGAGCACCAACAAGGTAACACTATCTTGGGTGCCTAACCACATAGAAGTGGGTGGTAATGGGAATACCGACAGGTGTGCGAAGGAAGGCGCAGAACACTTTCTCATTGGGCCAGAAGCAGTATGTGGTATATCATACAACAAATACAACATGGTATGGACAGCTGCCATCAGTTGGCTGCCAAATGAACCCCAGAAGCGCTGGGACTGAATGGTGGAGATTGTTCAGTCTAAGAGGATGCCCTCGTGATCTAATACCGCAGATGCTCTCAGACTGAGCAGGAAAGAACTACAGAGATGGTTGAACTTATAACTCGCCATTGGGTGTTCAGTGCATACCTGCAAAAGCTGGGTGTTGTAGTGGCAAACCCATTATGCACGAAGTGCTTGAGGCAAGGAAACAGCTAAGTATGTTATCTTCGACTGTTCTGCCTTGAGTGAAAGCAGGAACTCCTGTCTGAATGTAGGACAGGAGGAAAGATCGGAGAGTATAGTCCAGTGCATCTCAAAGTTCGCAAAGAACCTAGGATGGCTGTGACATCCCGTTGAATGGACGTGCACAATAAGCCTTAAGGCTGAGCAGCAACTATTAGGGCACCTGAACCATAAACCCCTCACTACAAAAAAAAACTTCAAAAATGAAAAAGATACTGAGGCACAAGTACCCAAAATAGTTGTGAAAAGTCGATCCTCACAGACAGTAGGAGCAACATTTCGACATTTCGATAAATAGGAAGATGACAGAAATTTTCGGTTTTGATTTTTTCTAACAATTTAAGCGCACTGATTAACTCAAAAAAGTCATTCCAAATCGAGATTTCACATAGTTAAATTTTCCGATTTTCTGCTAAATCACCATGATCTTAGGTCCCACAGTGTCAAGACTGTTTATTTTTTTAATTCTCTTGCAAGATGTTTCCTCTTGTCCTACATGTTTCAACATGACATGACACGAGGTAGTAATTCAAAATTTATTTGTGAAGTTATTCTGAACAAAGCTTAGGAAAATTAATATGGTTGATGTTTGATTGCACAAGAGATGGGAGTTTTACTGGTCGAAATGGTAGAAACAGTAGGTTTATAGGAGGAAACAAAAGATGACTAATCATGAAAAGGTCTACAAGTCAGTGAGTATACGAGAAGTGGAAGCATATGAACTTAAATTCTAGTTTTTCTATACTGGGGGATGTTCACGCACAAGGCAGTGCCTTCTGTGAATGACCCTCATTTATTCATGTAGCTTTTAAAACGAATAAATAAATAATATTAATAATAAGAATATAGTAACGAAAATAATATGTACCTAGACTTAGCTGAGCCACACTGAAAATGTCTCCATATATTAAGAAACATTGGCATAAACCAAGCTGACTAAGCTATCCAAAAATAGTTACCGTGCCTTGATTATACAGGATCAAGTCAGAAACACGAACAGTCCTGATCAGGTTACTAAACAGCGTTGCCAACTTAGGAGCAGAATGAAATTGATGGACCCCCTAAACACCCGACACTGATAGAAATGCTGTTGACTATACTGCATTCACTGAAGAAAGGGAGTAAAAGATTATTTCAAATCCATATTTTGCGGCTTTACTCTGATAAATCGAACTTAATTTTTCTGTTTATAATAACATCACTGCTCTCAGTTCAGTATGCAGTTTTGTAGACGGTGTGCATATAACCCTTGACCAAACAGTAAAAATTTACATATATTGTGCATGGTTACTCCGTTTGTTCGTTGGATAAGGTATAATTCTACGGATTAAGATGTGCCATCGCGCTGTAGATCCCTTCAAGGTAATACAGGATGGTGTGTGATAAAGTGCAGAACAAAGAAATGCTGAAGTTGGAAAGCAAAGTGTGACAAAGCATTTGGCTTGGATGGATTGACAAGGAATGGGTGTATAAAGCGAACCGTAGATAAAGAAAACCAGAGTATCGCATCCTTCTCCAACTAATGGGATCTGACGGAAGCCCGAACAGTGAAAATAGAGGAATAGTAGCGGATGCTGCGAACTCAATTATGCTTTAGGAAACCCTCCTTTGAAAAGGAACTTTAAAAAGAAATACGTACAAGGAGCTAATGCTTAGATGTCAGTGAGAATCGATACTGCAAGTGATCTCTACCTACCCCCAAAATCTGCAATTAAAACTGTTATTCAAGTAACCAATAGCTCAGTAGGACGGTTCGAACAATCTCTTGAGGTTTTTCGTTTATTATCAGGTGAAGAGTACAGGGTGGGGCACTTAAGATTACCCACTACCTTGTCTCAGAAACTTTATGTGATAGGACAAAATGTTGAATATAGAAGTGGTTTTATGCCAGTTAGTTAGTTTTATTATAATTTCGTATATATAGGGTGGACCCGTAGTGCTTCAATCAGTGTCAACTTTTTTATTTCAAATGGATTGCCCTATATATTTTTCGATTTTCAGATTACGCTTTTATTTCCAAATTTTTTTGCGATTTTTTAAAATTCTGTCCGGCTTTTGTGCAAATCGAAATTATACTTTTCTCTTTTTCGAAAAATCAGTGTTTCTGAAAACCACATTTTAGCCGCTCTGTAAGACACATGTCACTACCACTACCACTATGATCTAAATTCTAAAATATCTACTAGGGAATGGAATCTGACATTTTTATGTATACTTAGGAATGGTATTCAGGATATTTGCTACAGTCAGTGGAAAAAGCAGTCTTTCAAACACCGATATCTCAACTATTTCAAATGGAACACCCTTTATATTTTGGATTGATCGAACTTGCTGCTTAATGTTATAAGTTATAAGTATGTCCTATACCGAAGGCTGACAGATTCCAAATAATTTGAAGTTTTTTAATTCACTCCATTTTTTTCTTAATTAAATTCGAAATAGTGTAGATATCGGTGTTTGAGGCATTGCTTTTTCCTTTGACTAGCAAACATCCTGTATATTATAAATATTACAAAAAATGTTAAACTCTATTCCCTAGTAGATATTTTAGATCATAGCAGTAGTGGCATGTGGTTTACAGTGCGGCTAAAATGTGATTATTACAGACACTGCTTTTTCAAAAAAATTCAAATAAAATTTTGATTTGCACAAAAACTAGACATAATTTGAAAGAGACTTAGTCGCAGAAATATTTAAAATCAAGAGCGTATTCTGAATATCGAAAAATATGTAGGGCATTCCATTTGAAAAAAAAATTGACACTGATTCAAGCACAATTGACCACCACCCTGTATATACAAAATTATAATAAAACTAAATCCTAACTCACATCAAACAACTTTTGTATTTAACTTTTTGTCGTCTCTCATTTAATTTATAAAATAAGGTAGTGGGTTGTCTTACGTGCCCCACCTACATACACAATAGAGTGGATTGAACAGGTATACTTACAAAGATAATAAGATTCTACACTTCTCTACATTATATGACTTTGGATTTCTCAAGAGAGGATCTGTCTACCTTTAAGTAGAAGCTTCTTATATCAAGAATGTGGTTAATCTCTGGATCTCTGTTCACAAGCAGCTTTTTTGATTTTCCTCTTTTGGGTTGTACAAATTTATCACTTTTACTAATTATACAAGATGAAACATGGACTTTTCATATAGGAAATTTCAACCAAACAAGCAGGTTTCAATAAGTTCATAGAGAAAATATGTGGCCGTGCTTAATAGGTAATTCTTTTTTTTTTTGGCTTTAGGACAATGCCATGCAGCCACTAACTAAGTTTGCAAAAAGTGTAGCTAACAGTATCGTTATGGCTACTTCTATTTGTTATCACAGGCAACATCTTTTCAAGGGCTGTGATTCTAAATAGTTAAAAGAACGTAATTAATCCCTACAGTACAAAAACCATTCTTTACTAAGGGAAGGACATAGGTCACACTATTCTCGCCCAGGGGTCGGTCGGGGCATTGATATATAGACATTACTAGGTTAGGAGGGTATATATGACACAGAGAAAGACACAAAGGACGAGACTATCTATTTACAAACTAATTTTTGATTCCTCTACAAAAAGCAATAAATCGTCAAAAATATTCTTGTTACTACCGGAGAGGAGATGTAAAATATTATATGGCTGTGCCACCTTATGTTGTTGTAACTTTTCTCTGAGCCTCGTTGTCTGACATTGATATTTGGAACAGTTAAAGAATATGTGATCCAGATCAGCGATTTCTTCAGAAGTATCACAAAGACTACTATTGACTACTTTGATTTTATGTAAGTGAGCCGGGTAGCATGCATGCCCAAATTTCATTCTTATAGTTGTAATGCGTTTACGTGGATGGTTAGTTTTCAAACCTGTAGCTATTTCTGATATTGGGTTCGTGTAATGTATATCTAGTTGATTTATTTTTACAATAATTCTCATAGCGGGATAAGTTAATCTATCGGACATTGCTAATCAAGTGGGAGTTTCCTCGCCTTGCATAATGCTATCCTTAGCTAGTTGATCAGCTTTTTCGTTAAAAATTATTCCTGAATGAGCTTTCACCCACATAAATATAATTTGTTTATCCTGCTCTTGTAAGTTGATTATTAGCTGTTTAATTCGGATAATGTAAGGATGGTAAAAGTCTGAGTTAATGTCCACCTCTGAGAGGAGGGAGGTCAGAACTGAGAGTGAGTCACTCAGTATAATACATTTTGCGATCCCTGCATTAGTTACAAATTCCATTGAATTCATGATTGCTAGTGCTTCCGCAGTAAATATGAATGTATGGCTATTTAATTTCATTTGTTTTTGAGTTTTATCGGGGATCAAAAAAGCCGCTCCGGTCCCAGCTTCGTTTTGTCAGGCATCTGTATATATGGTTGCGAAATCTGCATACTTTGTCAATAGTTGTTTCACTAGGGCATTATTGAAGCCAGGAATTTCGGAATATTGTGTGATAATAACTTTGAGATTCAATAAGAAAACAGAAAAGTCAACTTTCAAATGTATTGGGTTGAAGTCTGAGGTATTCCTGTAGCTTTCACGGAAAAGGGGCGAAGCTTTTTTTGACCAATATTTTGCTGTGAGATCGCGGTCTTTTAAAAGAGCTATTCTGTTTAATATGGGAGATTTTTTCATAATGCATTTGAAGATCATTTTATCGGCGAGCATTTCTCTTCTGAGATCCAGAGGAGGCTCAGGAGCTTCAGCTCTTAAGGGCTCAATAGGTGTGGATTTCATAGCTCCAATGGAAATTCTAATAGCGTTATTTTGCAGCACATCCAGTCTTTTAAGGAAGTGTTTATTTGCATTTTCGTAAATAATGCTGCCATAATCCACAACAGATCTTATACAGGATTTATAAAAAGTAGGTGCTATCATAGGATCCGCTCCCCACCATGTTCGCATAGTAGATTTTAGAAAGTTTAACCCTTTGTTACATTTCGTAATTATACTTTCGATATGTTGCCTAAAAGTGAGCTTCCTATCAAGAATCATTCCTAGATACTTAATTTCGTCGACAACTGGAAAGATCATATGTGCGAGAGAGATTTCTGGCGTTCGAGGGGTGCTATGTCGTGAAAAAAAAAGACAACCTTGGATTTTTGGGGAGAAACATTAAGGTTCAAGTTATTGAGCATTGTAGGATAGGTATTGTGGCTGAATCGAGGGACCGTATGCAGCGCTCATAGTTTTTTTGCATAGATGTAGAATACAAAGTCGTCTGCATACTGGATGATTTTGAAATTGGAGTGTGTATGGACGTGGTGTAAATATTTAATAGCAAAGGGGATAAAACAGAGCCCTGAGATAATCCTGCAGAAACTAATCTGTAGTCTTTGGTTGCACCATTGTGTTGTCTTATGGTAACTGATCTATTTGTATAAAGTTTACATATTGTCGTTGACACTTCTCTTGGTATCTGGAGATCGAACATCTTCTCATGCAGTATTGCCCAATTGACATTATTATATGCTTCTTTTATGTCCAGGAATAAAGCACCTAGGACATCATTGTCTGAGAGACATAACTGGATATCAATAACTAAGTGCAATAGTGCATCACAAGTCCCATAATTTTTTTTAAAAAGGGTAATCCTTAATATAAGCTAAAACCTATAATGAACGAAAAATACTAGTATTATTATGTAGAAAACGCGTAGGTTGCACGGTATACCAAAAATATGGTAAAAAGCACTCCACAACAATACTACTCGTAGTATTTTTTGTTCATTATAATTTTTAGCTTATATATTGAGAATTATTTTTTACTTTTTAATTTGATGTGCTATAAAAGCGTATTTTTTTTTATTTTTCTGAACTATATATTTACTTTTCACTTTTTAGTTTGATGTGCTACGAAAGCGTGTTTTTAGATTATGTAAACTATCTATATTGATTCATGTGTGCTTTGCTCTACGCGCTCTAGCAATTACTTTTATTTTATAAAACTGACGTTTCACGGCCCACTCAGCATTCTATTCTAAGCAGTTAAAATATCGTATGCATTTTTCAAGAGATTATTATTGTCTAGCAAACATTCAGATATCTAGAACTCGCAAGGCGATTATGAAAAATGTCATTCTATTCGTTTACAATATATATTCGCAACAATGGTAGTGGATAGACACTGTCCTTTTTGCACGTGTCTCGGGAACCAATCCATTTTTTACCTTCGCTTCATTTATCATTGTCAGTTCGTTAAAAATCACGAGATATGATGTACGTTATATCAAAGTTGAAATAAGATTACAGTGGATGAATGATTTCAGAATGCTAAATATTAAGGCAGTGAAAGATCTTGGAGAAGGCAATATAATATGTTTGAATATCTAGACAAGCAGCATCATGATTAAGTTTCATTTTGTTAAGCTCTTCCACCATTTTTCAGAATTAAAAGACATCTATCACATTCACCATTTTTTACATATACTGGGAAAACTCTCAGGACTTCAATTCTGACAACCCTCATAACGACAATGCGACGAACTTATTAAAGTACTGTGTTCGAAAACTATCGATTTTGGGACCACCCTCGTAACTTGGTTGTCTTTCATCTTATTGAAAAGTTTAAAAAGAGTCTCATATAATTTTTCTTTAGAATCCAGTGGTGTAGTTTAATTTTTTCTTACTCTAACCATTTTTCAGTTATGAAGCAAACATGTATTTTTTAAATGGAACACCCTGTATACTATTTTTGAAGTCAATCAGAAATAATTCAGGCTTTTCAAAAATATATATTAGTATTAAGTTATTATGAAAATTATGCTCAAAATTTGATTTTTTCATTTTTTACTTTATTTGTAGCAGTAGGCCATGACTAATCTATTAAAAACAATATCCAAGTAAACAATTATTAAGATACAAGATACTCAATACCTTTAAACTCGATTATTTAATTGTATTTTATACGCTATTGACTACTATTTTCTCGGATGCAAATCTGGCACAATTTCTTATTTTTTTTTAATGGCATTTAGAAGAATTATTGGACTCCTTCGTATTAATTGCGATTAAATATTCCCAAGCTTGGATGACGGTAACTGCATTTTTTTAGAATTCTTTCTGCAGTTGATACTACAGCTTCTTCTATGTGCTTACAAGATGATGAAGGCGTTGCTTCTATGTAACCTAATACGTTTGTTTCCCTTTGCTCCCTATTCTCCTTAACATAAGTTTTAGGAATAAACGATCCGTACCTAACTCTATTTATTTTTAGACGAGCAAATATATCTGGATACAATTGATATCTCTCTGGGTATCTAAGCTGCCCTTATTATAGAAAATTGACAATAATTAAAATAAAAACACAGAAAGAACAAAGCTATATTTAATAAAAATATAAATAAATGTTTTTAATGGATCAGTCATGGCCCACTATCTACTCAATATTGTAATAAAACAATTATCATTTTAGTGAGACATTATTATTTAAAAAAAAGGTATTTTGATTCTGTTTTTTCGAATTTGAGTAGGAAGTCTCTTGTAGAGTAATAATGCTTAGATGCTTATTACTTATAGTTGATTAACCATGGCCTACTGCTACAAATAAAGTAAAAAACGAGAAAATCAAATTTTGAGCGCAATTTTCAAAATAACTTAATACTAATATATGTTTTTAAAAAGCCCAAATCATTTCCGATTGACTTCAAGAACAGTATACAGGGTGTTCCATTTAAAAAAATACATGTTTGCTTCATAACTGAAAAACGTTTAGAGCAAGAAAAAATCAAACTACACCACTGGATTCACAGAAAAAATTCTAGAAGACTCTTTTTTAAACTTTTCAATAGGATAAAAGACAACCGAGATACGAGGGTAGTCCCAAAATCGATAGTTTTCGATGTCACCCTGTATCTCAAAAACCAAGAGGGCCATGATAACTTGGTTGACGGCATCTTTAGTTTCACAAAAAAGTAGCTCACTATCGCGAAAACAGCAACTCTCTATCTTCGAAAATAACGGAGATACCCCGTAAAAGTGCCCAAAATGGGACACCCTGTACATATAAGTTTGAAATTAGATCATAAATTCCAGTACAAAAGTACCTAATCAAATACGTTATATTGAAGCATTTTTTGGCGCCGTGGTAGCTCATGTGCTAAGCTGATCCCAGGGCTTGAAAACTTTTTTCAATTTTTTCTACCAAAATGTTTAGTGATATGGTTTTGGACATGTTACATACACACTTTTTTCCTACGCTCGAAATAAATATATTTTTGAATCAAATTTTATTAGACATTTTACAAGTACAACAAAAATTATTATAATTTTACTTTCTTTAATTAAGAATTTTAAGATCGCAACCAGAGCGCTTACTTTTTCCAGTACTGCAAGTAGAATATCTAATGAAATTTCATTCAAAAACATATTTATTTCGATCGGAGGAAAAAATATATGTTAATATGTATAAAAATCACAACAATAAAATATTTACCTGAAAAAATTTTAAAAAAATTCTCAAGCTCTGGTATCGTGTCCGGACGTTGTAAGATGAAAGGCCGAGCGCATAGGTGTTGAGGCACGGCACCGAAAAACTTGCTTCAACAAAACATGTTTGATTAGGTACTTTATTATTGGAACTTGTGATCTAATTTCAAATATTTAGGAACATATTTATTTCGACCGTAGACTTCGTCTCGAGCTGCAAGCTTCACTGGTCGTCTATCAACGATTTTCACGATTAGCTGGGAATCTAGAAAAAAAATAATGGTAATAGGTACCGGAGTAGGACTTCGTTGAAAACAATTTTTGGTTTGGTATAATTTTTGAATTATTATTTTGAAAAGTATGTTTTTTTCGAGACCCCATATCGTTAACAATGATAAAAGATATTTCATTTTATCTGTCGGTAATTGGGTTAGTTCGAAAACATCCCAAAAATACCCTCCTCCTTTGTACAATGTATGACTGTTGGTTATGTCGCATTGCAGATCAATAAAACAATGTGCAAAACCGTGACTTTTAGAGGCAATAAAAAAGTATACTGTGATATCAATTGCAGCGAAGCTCTTTGTCCGTTTTTCGACGCATACGAATTCTAATCGCAGCGCCGCAGGGTGGCCATTTATCAGAATTTGCCCGACTGTAAATACATCTAATAGGTTTTGTTTTTTGTTAGCAATATCACGCAAACAATACAGAATCACGAGAAAAAACTAGTATTAGTATATGTGCTACGTATATGCCTACTGGATAGTTAGCGAAACACGTATCGGGTTTGAAAAAGTCGGTTTGGCGAGTGGTTAGACGATGTAGTTGCTGAAGCAGCTTTAAAAATCATCGAAGAAATTGAGGCGTTCATCGGAAAAACGTTATTAGTCCAAAACTAACATATTTGGGAAAACGGAAAAACTTCCCAGCATATAAAACTCTGATTAGATTGATTTATTGCCATATCTGGTAAAAGTAAAAGTATATAGGACACATCGTCACCAAGCAGTAATTATTTTATTGTGAAACACATACGAAAAAAAAACACAAAAAATACATGGACATATGAGGTTTTTGAGAGAAAAGGTTTACAAATTAGTGTCCTTAATACAAATAGCATGAAAATAAAATAAACTCCGATACAAAAAACAACGAAAGGGTGATAGTGAACAACTATACCTGACACAAAAACTGACTAACTGACACAATCAACTCTGGCTAACCAAAAAACCCGATATCTACCACTCAGTCTTCGTAACTACTACACTATTATCATCGTTGTCCACCTCATTTTCGACGACAAAGTTACCAGCAGTGTCAGGTGCTGTGTTGTACTGTTTTGTTATCAAGTTTGCATAACAATTTATATGCACAAATGGCTTTCTTAGGTGAAAGAATATGGACATATTTTTAGAAGGACAAGTAAATTTTCTCATTTTTTCGAGTAATAATTATTTCTATCCATGTATATACAGGGTGTCCCACGACGATTAAGACAAGCAATATATCGGAACTGGGCAGTAGTAGCGAATTATAATTTTGGTGATGTAAATTAGAGCAAATTTAGTATCTGTTTCTATTATTGTGTCACCCAGTGAGGTATTTGTTTTTGATCACGTGACGTGCGATTGAAAATTTTTAATGGGACGTTCCGAGAAACGCCTCAATTATAAAATCAACCTGCTTTCGGACTCGCTCCAAACTTTGTTTTTGCACGTTTTAGGAGTTCATGATCGTTTTTCTTTTTTTGGTGAGTGGGAGAAATGCGGGTGGTCATATCTGTGGAATTTTTTATACATATTACACTTTATAATCCTATAACCTGTAACTTGGAAACTGCTAGCCTAACTGAAATGAAATTTTCACAATATATTACTGCTATGACGGATATGGAGAAATTGCAGTTCAAATTGTTGTGTTTCACCACGTCTTGATAAGTGTCAGATAGCTTATCTGAATATTTTGTCTTTGACATCTAACATAAGTAGAAAGTGAAAAAACCTACAATTAGGCTATCTGATACTTGTCATAAGGTGGTGAAACTGGCCCTAAGTGTATCTTTGTTTTAGATGTATCCGATTTCTTTTACTTAAGACGAATTAACTGGCATAGGAGGACCTTAGATGGGATGAATGTATACATTGTTACAGCTATGACGGAAAGAACATTATTTTATTTCTGCAAATTGTGCCAGTAAAAGTGGGCCGGTAATTAAAAAAGAGATGATAAAATCGTTTGAGTTTTATTTTTGATTACATCAAACTCATCATCAAAAATCCCAGAAAAACTACACAATTTACACCTCTGCTCTTAATTGCAGTCGTGTCGGTCGGTCGGTCTGTTAGGTCTAGTTACCCAGAGACCAGACAAGGTCAGGGAGAAGCAAGGGAAGAGAAGGAAAGGGAGGAATGAGAAGAGCAAAGAGGAGGAAGTTCATCAGTTAGAGGGTATCGCATGACATAGTCGATTAGAGTTCGTAAATTTTTGGGTTTAAACCAAAAGGGATTAATTTTGAGATGCCGTGCCTAAGAGAGAAAAAATTTAGTTGTTTTCAAAGTTACACGATTTGATTTTGATCACAATGCGAGCCGCGACCTTGTGTGCTTGCGAACTTGCTCGATTGTGTATTTCACTGACTCTAGCAGAAGAGGGTTGCTGTGAGATTCCGCTTGACTATAACGTCCTTGCGCTTGTTATTTAATGTAATTTCTCAAGTAAGGGATGTCAAGGTCTCTGTGAAGAGTGTCGTATAAAACATACCATGGGGTGTTGGTTATTGTCCGCAATGCCCTACTCTGCAGAACCTGCAATTGCTGATATGATAGTAATATATCGAAGTTGTAAGTATCATTTTATCTTTGCTTAGTAATTCATCTAATAGTGTATCAGTTGTAGGTGTATTTTATGTCTATACAGGCAAATTGTTTATTATACAAGCTGATTGTGATTGTTCTAAACTAAAAATAAAATATTACTATTCAGGAGTTATGTATGATTTATTTTGGTACAAAAGTAGTTATTCTGTACAAACAATGCACAATGAACAATGATGGCTAATAATAATAATAATAATAATAATAATAATAGCCTTTATTGAAGCATATACAGATATACCTCAAATGGCGGAGTTCACTATAGCAGTGCTCTTCCACTCAACCATTTTTACATTACCTAACTCTATTAACTACCAACTAAACAGGATTTCATAGCGAGGATAATAGAACATAATTATTCAAAAAATGGCATTTTCAACTATAAATGTTCGGACCCGTCGTTTAAAGGTTTCGACTGAAAATCTCTTAAATTCTGAGGGCAGCATATTATACAAATTATATATACAATATGAGAATGACCTTTCAAAAAAGTAAGTATTGTGCTGGGGTGGACTTATCAACTCCTTTCCCCGTATGTTGACATTGTGTAAATCCGACCTGAATACTATTTTATTATAAAGATAAGAGGGTGTTTTTTCAAGGATTATCTTATGAAAAAGTACAAGGCAGTGATGTATGCGTCTCTGTGACATACGGAGCCAGCCTATTTCTTTGATTTTATGAGAAATTGGATCCCCTCTCCTTACGCCACACACTAACCTAGCACATGAATTCTGCATACGTTGAATTCTGTTAGAGTCAAATTTTGTTAAGCATGGGTGATATAAGACATCGCTATAATTGAAAGCAGATAAAACCAAGGAATCGCAGAGAGTTTTTTTCCAGTGGATACTAAGGTACCTTTTTTGGGAATATATTAATTTTAATTTGGGAAAGGATTGTCTTATTTTATTTGATACATGTCCATGAAATCTCAAATCTGCATCAACTTGAACTCCTAAATTTATCGCACTATCCACTAAAGGTACTGGTACTGCATCTATATTCAATCCAATAGAGTTTGCTTTATCATTTCTAATTTTTTTTCTACCAAATAAAATAGCTTTTGACTTTTGCGGATTTAGTTCGAGACAATGATTTTTTGAAACTGTGTTTAAAGCTTGTAAATCTTCGTTTATGCTGTCAACAGCTGACAATACATCTTCAGCTTTGAATGATGCATAAACCTGCGTATCATCCGCATACAGATGGGCAGTACATGTTTTTAGACAGGCTAATAACTGTGATGTATAGATTATATATATAAGAGGTCCCAATACGGATCCCTGAGGAACGCCACATGTTACATTTCTAGACGATGAAGTTACGCCATTAACACTGACTATGTAACTACGATCTGAGAGATAACTTTGGACGAGCTTAGATGATTCACTGCTGAAACCTAGATGGCTAAGTATGGAAAGGATAAGATTGTGATCTATCTTGTCAAACGCTTTGCTATAATCGAGTAATATTAAAAGAGAAAGTTCATTTTGATCTACAGCATGTATTATATCATCAGTAACCTTGAGAAGTGCCGTTGAACAACTGTATCCACGCCTAAAGCCTGACTGATTGTCTGGAATTAACTTATGACTACTTAAATAATTCCGCATTTGCATATCCATTATTTTTTCTGTAACTTTAGATAAAGTTGGCAAGATACTTATAGGCCGCAGGTCTTTAATTTCAGAAGGGCGATTATTTTTTGGTATAGGTCTAATAATAGATACCTTCCATCCCACGGGAAATACAGAATGCTCAATGCAGCTATTCACTAAATGTGTTATAACCGGTAATATTCTTGGACAACAATATAACAGCATATTTATCCCAATAGAATCATTACCGATCGATTTAGACTTTATTGATTTCAAAATATCAGCAACTTCTTCAACAGTTGTCATTGAAAAATTAAAAATATCTTGATTTACTTTAACGCTGCCCAAATATTTATTCAAAGTATCCATATCAGGTTGCAAGTTTGATGTCATGAGGCTACCATAGTAATCACTGAGTGCTTCTGGAGCTTTGAGGTGATCTGGAATTAAGTTACCTGACTCCTTCACAGCACCCAGATTTTTTAGCGCCTGCCATTTTTCCCTTACATCAGTTCCATTTAGAATAAAACTCATATAAGCTCGCTTTTCATTATCAACTGCATGATTTGCAAAATTTTTTAATTGTTTATAGTACTCCAAATCAGCATGAGACTTAGTGTGCTTAAATTTACGTAGCGCTTTATCTCTTAAAGAAAAAATCAATCGAATATTATCTGTGAGCCAAGGAGCCTTTTTTTTCGTGACTCTTATGGTACGCATTGGTGCGTGTTTGTTAAAAAGTTCTAAAATGTTGTCATTAAAATACTCCAGCTTTTGATCAATGCCTTTCATGTTGTACATAGAATCAAAATTAATCCTGTATAGGTCATTGTTAAATTCGTTTATGTCAAAATGTTTGAAATTCCTATAAGTAATGAATTTTTGACGTGAATCACAAGTTTGCAGAGAAAGCTCGCATTCAATTAACATATGGTCAGAAACACAGATGTCATACGTTTGTACCCTGCAGGCTGATATATTACTAGATGTTAAAATTAAATCTAGAATTGAACCGTTTATCAAACCATAGCGAGTTGGCGTGTCTATGTGTTGCATCAATTCATAACTGTATAAGACGTTACAAAATTGGTCTGCATGATTCCCTCCGTCCATAAGATTAATATTAAAATCTCCTGCGCATACAAAGTTGTCGTAAGAAATCATAGTGTTGCCTACAAATTCTTCGAATTCAATAAGAAATTCATTATAAATCAAAAAACCAGGAGGTCTGTACACAGTGCCAAGCACAATTTTCTCTTGATTTAGAGTCAAGGTAACGAAAAGCGCCTCACAGCTTTTAAAAACTACAGGAACTACCTCAATATTACAAATATTATTAGCTATATATATTGCAACTCCCCCCCCATGCCCATCTCTATCTTTTCTAAATAATTTATAACCTGTTATTGCTACCTCAGAATCAGAGATTTGCCTCGTCAACCATGTTTCACTTATCAAAAGAAATGTATATTGTTTCAAAAGAGCATGCTCCCGGATCAATCCAAAATGCGAAACTAACGACCGAGCATTTATATGCGCTAAAGTTGCTTTACAATCTTTGCTTGTATTAACTAAATGATCACTGGTTACTTTAATTTGTTTAGCACTTACAGAATTGAGCGCAGATTCACTTTGTCTGTTACCATTTTCATTAACTACATCGTTGACACCATCATGCAGCAACTCGTTTCCATTGTTTGTGAAAAAAATTGTTCAATATAACTCCCTCTGGCCAAATTTCGCACTTAAGGATATTAGACGCCTCCGTATCAGGTACCGAAATTTTGAATGAGGAGTAGCTTCCAGGATATTTCACATTCACTTTTGAGACTTCAGTCGAAGGAGCGAACTGCTTAAGGTAATTTAAAAGATCAGCTGCCTCAGTGTTGGGATCCATCCGTGAAACATGATATTGACGGATGTGTATGGGCGGTTTACTTGCCTTAATGGGGCAAGTTGTCTCCTTAGGACAACTGCCGGTAAGAAGACTTTCCCTCTGTACTCTCCTACGGGTGATTCTGTCTTTTTCTATATTTCTTGTGTTCTCTCTATGCCGATTCCCAGATATTGCCTCGTCTCGCGCCGATAAAGGAGCGCTAAAGCGCGCTGACGCACCAGCCAGAACTATGCTTCCGCTATCACTGTTATCGGTCTGCACCAAGCGACCATGATGTTCTATTGGTTCTCTAGTATTGGTGAAGGATTCTGGCTTACGCGCTGACGTGTGCGATGTATCTGATGCAACATTTGCTGAACAGGCCTGATTGCTAGTCAACGACTGTTTGTTGGTTGGTTGGTTGTTACTGTACGTGTCACCTGTAGTTATGATTTCACTTCTTTGGTTTGATGTGCTTGAACCATTTATCATAATATTTGAATGTTCGTGCCTAGGAAACTTTTCAATTTTTTCTATTCTCTCTTGTATTTTAGCTACAGATGTAACTAAGCTGTCTTTGTCAACGATATTGCTGACAATCAGTTCGTAGTGTTCATGTAAATGCCTGTTTTCGTTTAAAAGTTGATTGATGTATTTTTCTTTGTCCAAAATTATCGAGTTTTTTAATTCTAGTACTTCTTTTAAATAATATATCTCTTTGTTAAGAGCGGCAACTTCATTTTCTTCAGTAATATACTTTACTTTGCTGCTACTTTGTGTAAGTATTAGGCTCTCTGTTTCTTCCTCTTTACTTTTCTTCCTCCTGCTCATGTTTTAGGTGTAAGTATAAACATTCACTATACCAGTGCTAGTCTTAGTGTAGAATCACGCAGTGTCTTGTACCTGACGGATAATGACTTCTGTGACACAAATTTTCCCTAAGGGTTATAATGTGGCGAAAAACGACTACAACAACCCCTCCGTCCGCTGGCTATTAACGACTTGGTAGGTACTTACTGCGGTACAGTTTTGAGCAGCTTCTTGCAGGAATTTGTGCAAAAACTTGTTATTTGATCAGGAGCAAATACTACAGTTTGATGTGGAGTGAGGGGGAAGTACAACGATTCGAATGTTTATGTCGTAATCTCCATCAAGAACACAAACAAATATTTTTAATAATAATAATAATTGGTTTTTTTGCAGTATGAATTATAACAAATAACAAAATAAGTTACAGCAAATAGGTGCAGAAGGACTGACAGGCAGTCTGCAACTCATCATAGTGCCAGCCTTAAAGACAATAATACATAGAATACATTAATACTTACTTGAATAATGTATACATGGGTCAGCCAAAACATTTAACAATCTAAGCAAAAATATGAAACAAATAAAAACACCCAAGTTACCAAGTAGAATGACCTAAATCTCTAAGTTTGATTTTGAAGTTTGATATGAGTAAAAAAATATATCAGTGAAATTGAAACCATCTAAACAAAAATATGACACAAATAACAAAGAATAAACCAAAGAATTACCAAACTGAAGACATTAAATCTAGAAGTTTAATTTTGAAATATGATCTAATACTGGAGGTTTGTGGGAACTTGCTTCATATGAGAAACACCTAGTCGTAATGAAAAAGATAAAAGTGTAGGAATAAATAACAAATTATATTCTGGGGTTGAGGTTTAGTACTGCAGACTTCATTTTCCGCCTTTTCATTCTTTTTGCTGCTATCCCTTGCTCTTCTAAAATTCTATTGTGTTCTTCTCTTGCAGCTATTTTTCTCTCTTCAATATTGAGCCTTTGCTGGTAATATTGTTTGTGGTTGTTTCGTACTTCTTTTAGTAAATTAAATTAGTCCGTTCTACTCATATATGGCTTTTTTCTAGCTGTTATGGCCGTGGATATAGATATTACTGAATCACTCTCTGTTGAACATGCTGCTGTGGCAGCTTCTGCTGCACAGGTAGAAGGAGTGGATGGTCCTGGGTATGCAGACGATGAATTGTGTCTGTTGGTAGCAACAACTTACGCCTTATATTTTTTTGTGACCTAAAATATCCTCCATGACTTCGGCATATTCAAAAAATTGTCTGCCTCTGCCAGTTTTGTTACTGCTAGCAACAAACTTTTTGTAGCGCCTTTCCAGCACCTTCCACCGGTTCTTACAGTTTCCAGCTGTCAAGGTTCATCCAGTGATACGGCTAATTTCCACAGCCATATTTTCGAACAGCATTTTTTGCCTCATTTTGTCTTGCTCCACCATTTCTTTTTGTTTTTTATACAGTTCTATTAAGAGCATCTGGTCCGGTCCATCTGTAAGATTCTTGTTGAGGCTCCTGAATGATAATGAATTCCGTTAAATCTAGAATTAATATCTTGATTAGACAACTTTGTAATTTTTGTTATTGGGAATTACTACCTGAATAGTTATGATCCGTCATAGTTTCTAATAATTCTGATTAGATATTTTTCCCTAAAAGCAAATATAAAGCAAGACAATTTTATTTGAATTTAAATGTGAGCTGTCAATTTAGTAACGCCGCCTCCTGGTACATCTACGCATGCTCAGAACTAGAAATACTTACCACAATCATAGAGCCAAAATTACTAATTTCGAACTAGTTCCGAACCGACTCCATGCCTACCGCGAACGCAATATTGTAACTACGAGTTTAAGATTTACATACCGCGAACGCCTTCTTCTTCTTCTTAGCATCTAATGTCACCGCAGACCGTAATGATTATATGTTTCAATAACCTCAAAAGCAATCTTATCTGTGACCAGCTAACCACAACAAACTTCAAGATAACTCATACTTTCTCCTCGGATAAACATAACTACTGGTGAAACCAGAGCTTTTGATGTAAACCGCTGATTATGAAGTGGATTGTTTTCGCTAACCACTAGTTTACGTTTAACCACTAATTAACTAAGTTTGTGAAACTAGGCCTTAGTGGAATTCTTATAAAACCTCTAAACATGTCGGGAGGGGTACTCTTAGTCTTTTGTCTCCTAGTAACTACTTCAACAACTCACAAGGACCCTGCTGCGACGCCACGACATACTACTCTCGAAATTTCATTACAATCGGTGCCGGAGTTAGCCGAGAGGAGGTGATAAAAGTAGTAGAAGCCATCATCCCTTATTATGCCTGGAGAGCAAAGTTGAACACTCTATTCGCCAAACTCGTTTAATACGTTCGAAATAAAAAACTGATCAAAAAAAACTACCTGAATTACATCGTAAGTTTGTATCCGCTCGAGTCGGTTGGATATACTAAAGGAGATATCGTATATTTCGTAAAATGTGTGGATCAAGGGATACGGGTTTTCAAACTCCAATGGAAATAAAACAAATTTTAGAGTTGAGTAGAGTTGAATACTATCTTTATACAGGGTGAGTTTTTAGTACCGGCTCGGTCGATAACTCCACTACTGTAGAAGATAGCGAAAAAAGTTATATATAAAAGTTGTACCCACGGATATGCCCCTTACTCAGAAAATATTTTGATTTATACAGGGTGATCCGTAACTACGTGGTGATGCAAACATGCATTTTTTTAAATGGGACACCCTATATATTATTCCACATTCAAATTCTACTAATGATTTCCGTTCTTCCAGTATAGGGTGTTATTACATTATACGGGGTATTTCAAAAGTTATGACCATTTTTATATCCAAATCGCGGTCAAATGAACGTACTGTATATCAAAAAGTAATAACTTAAAAATTATTTTTTTTACATGTCAGGATTAAAGATATCCTCTGGTTTTAAAATCGGCTATAAAAAAAGCCCGTGACGCATATTTGTATACAGGGTGATGTAGAATGCAAAATCCAGATTTTCTCTTTTTTTTTAAATGTAACCCCCAATATTTTATTATTCCAAAGAATTGCTTTTAATATGCTCTTTCATCTTTGTATAGCTCTTGTTGTAACTACGTCCATCAATTTCCGAGATATTTAAATTTTTCGGTTAATTTAAAGTATAGCGTCTGTTTGTGTGCAGAAATCTATTTATTTTGAGAAATTACTATGTAATTTGTTTTTTAATTTAACAAACAATTAAATTATAAGGTCATGATGCTATTTGATAAAGTCAAAACCCTAAATATTCTAGATAATGAAGTCAAGTATGCCAAGGAAACAGTTTTGTATGTGTGATGCATAATTATCAAGCAGATTTATCAAGTAGGCTTTGAAAAATTGACAGTTTTCATAACCTGCTCAATAATTCCGTACTATGTGAAAAACCAGCTTTAAAAATTAATGTTTCCATTGAGGGTATTTAGGAGAATCTTTGAGAAACTGTCTACTTGCCTCTAGAATATATCAACTATGAAAAGCAATATCCACAACGGAGGCACTCTAAAACTAATGCGTTTGAAAGACTGAAGAATCGTTTTATTTGGACTGTGTCGTTTAATATCTCATAGCCTACCTGATACATCTGCCTGATAATTATGCACGACATCTATAAAATTGTTTCCTCAGCACACTTGACCTATATTATCTCGTTAATTCATTGTTTTGACTTGATCAAGTACTAGTATGGCCTTATATTTTAGTTGTTTGTTAAGCAAAAATTTAATTTGATAGTATTTTCTCAAAACAAATAAATTTTAGTACACAAATAGAAGGTATATTTAAAATTTGTAGAAAAATCGAAATATCTCAGAAACTAATGAATGCAGCCATAACAAGTGCTATACAAAGATGAAAGAGCATATTAAAAGCAATTCTTTGGTATAATAAAATATTAGGGGTTACATTTAAAAAAAGAGAGAAAATCTAGATTTTGCATTCTACATAACCCTGTATATGAATATGCGTCACAAGCTTTTTTTATAGACGATTTTAAAACTAGAGGATATTTTTAATCTATTCATGTAAAAAAAATAATTTTTGATTCATTACTTTTTGGAATACAGTACGTTCATTTGACCGCGATATGGATACAAAAATGGTCATAACTTTTGAAATACCCTGTATAATGTAACAGTACCCTATATTGTAGGAACGGAAATCATTAGTAGAATTTGAATATGGAATAATATATAGGGTGTTCCATTTAAAAAAATACATGTTTGCATCACCACGTAGTTATGGATCACCCTGTGTAAATATAAATATTTTCTGGGCAAGGAACATACCTGTGGCTACAACTTTTGTATAAAACTTTTTTCGCTATCTTCTACAGTAGTGGAGTTATTGACCGAGCCTGTACTAAAAACTCACCCTGTATATGACTGAAGCAATTAATAGTACGACTTAAATCCATATTAATTACGTATTATTGACAACTTAACCTGACTTCTGTAAAATAAATACTGAACAATAATCATATGCATTCCCAAGAGATCGGTACTGATGTCTAGTAGGCGTTTATCATAACCCACGACTAAAGCGTGAGCTAGAAAAAATAATTCAAGCTGTTTGTTTATAGGTAGTATTACCAGTTCAAAAGTAGTTTGATAATTGCCGTGTAACTGAATGGGAATAGATAAATTAGTTAAAATAACATAACAGATCAACAAAAAATAGTACAAGAAAAGAGCAGCTTGTGATATACCTAAAAAACTTTCGAAATTGTGAAACATGAGGTTGGTTTTCCACAACTGGAAGATGTCGGTCACAAACTTTACCCGAATTAACAAATCGCTGTATAAAAACCGTAGTAGAAAAACGAATTTTCGATTCAGTTGAGGATTATAATCCTACTGAAATATGTAGAGGATCAGCGTGTACAATTCATCCCATCAACTCGCGCGGATCGGAATTGATGATCTTGACGTGTAACGAATGTCGCTGTGAGGTTTGAAATGTAATGGAAAGTTTTAAAATTTAGAGTATTGCATATTTTGACGATTTTATTGAAACTACTTTCATTCAATTATCTGTCTCCTTCCTCCCCTTTCTTCAAAAAGTGTCTCAAGTTCCTTAATCTCTGCAAATACTCAAATAGGTGTGGAGGAATTTGGGAAAAGGATAGATAGATAGAAGTGAAATTTATCACTGTAGATGATCAAATTATCTTCGATTTTCTATTACACTGGAGCTAACCGCGAAGATTTTGTATTAACACGCTTTTATTAGCTTCACCTGTATGTGGGTTTGTGCAATGAATTCGAATAGGGTTTGTGAACTTGTGAGCTTGTAACACCATATGAATTAATATAAGTAGGCTCACTTGTTTTATTTCATAAGATGTGTAGCATATAAACTAAAAATTTTATCCAATATTCTAACAGATAATTTCCTTTAAATATTATATCATGCTTTAATTGAAACACATCTAATATATGGATTACCAGCTTGGGATCTGCCTGCAAGACATATATTTCTGAATTGGATATATTACAAAAATATGTGCTGAAATCTATATTTCATAAATCTAAGCTCTATCCGTCAAACGATTTATACCAAGAAACAAAGATACTCGGTACTAGGCAACGTTATTTCTTACATACCAGCAATTTATTCCACAAAATCTGTGTTGATGAAATGAAACATAAACACATACATGCATATAGCACGAGGCACAAAATATGGTCATCAAACTTAGTTCGACCACACAAAACGATATTCCAACGATCATTTATGTACCTAGCTCCGAAATTGTATTGTGCAGTACCATCAACCATAAAGTCCCTCAAATTTGGCAAAAATTTTAAACAAAAACTAAAGGAATGGATTTACTCTGTAGAGCGAATGATTATACATAACATTATTAATCCATAAAAAATTGTTCTAGTAATATTTTGATATGTATATTTGTAAACATTTAAATTTTTAGATCACATTTTATATCCACCCACAGGCAATGCCTACTGTGGATTTATTTATATTTATTTACTACACTGTAGTTATGGTGAATAAATATTGTTATTATTATTATTTCTATTCACAAAAATTCGTTACATGTAACGAAAAATCCATTAAGTTGGGATAGCTGCCTACCTCAAATAAATATGCTTTCCCAAACCCCTAGAAAGATAAGATATGATAGAATGCATGTGGGTCACGAATGCATGTGGGTCACGTGATAGTAACTGCATCACTGCACCACTTCTTGTGTTAAACTGTAACTGAACTTTGACGCCACCTTTCGGCTGAGTTGGGATTTGCATTAGCAACTCACATTCACAATCTCTTGTAAATGTGGCTCTGTGTTCTCGACACTAGGACCATGGTAATAGTAAGTACCAAAATGAACAATTTTTGCAGGATGTGTAGCTTAACTTCAATTAAAAATACACAAATAACTGTTGAAATAATGTTGTCAGCTCGATGGTTCACAGTTAGGTATTGTATCAAACGGCGGAATCAGTTTATCAAGAGATGAAGCTCCTACCGGTCGACCACAAACTGCGCGATCTGCCACAAAAATTACAGCAATAATTAACGACTTGGTACAAAATGACCAACGAACTGACACGCAAAGCAGGCTTGAATACAGGACACAGTCAACTGTTATTAGGTAATGGTCATGTCACGCTGAAAACGCAGTCTCTCGACGGTCGCAGAAGCTAAGCAGCGTTGGGCGCGGTTAGTACTTATTTGGTTGACCGCTTGTAAACACTGTGTGTCGTTAGCTTTTTTGCAATATTATGTTTTAATAGAGGTAGGTTTTTATAATATTGAGTGCCTCTTTAATTAAATTTAAAATTAACAGGTTGTTGTTAATCGGGGAGTGTTTTACATAAGGTCTGAGAGGGAGTGCTACAACCAGGATAACGTCTGTCGGGACCACTATTTTATAGCTACAAAATGAAATAAATACAGTTTCAAAAAATGAAGTCAAGTCGATTGATTTCCAATCGCAGCCAGCCCCCCTCCCCCCCCCAAAAAATGGGTTATGCCCCCAGGTCTTTCTTTCACAGGTCTATTGACAGCCTATTATGCATACAACACATTTTTCACTTTCCAACCCCCCACCCCCCAACCACCCCAATTTCATCCCCACCAAAAAAAAAGTAGAAAATGATGAGGGACTTTAAAACACCTAAAAACGCAGTTTGAGCTGTTTTCATATTTTTAGTTTTTGATTATTGCTGCGCTGCCACTGACACGATTTCTAAAATCTTCTAATCCTCACCACGGTAATAATACTGTGTCAAAATTTCATTAGAATCAATTTGATAGTTTCCACGTTCAAAAATATAAAATGATCAAAAGCAATAAATACTCGTATGTATATAGAAAATTCTAAGTCCCATAGTTTCTGTAATGGACAAGGCAATGTTCGGATGGACCCAAAAAGGTGATTTATCATGTCGCTAGGTCATCCTTCACACAGGTCGGTGGACATCCTATTATGAATACAACAAAATTTTCAGCTTTTTAACCCTCCAACTACCCCGATTTTATCCCCACACAAAAAAAGTAGAAAATAATCAAAAACTTCTAAAACGTTTAAGAACGAAGTTTGAGCTGTTTCATATTTTTAGTTTTTTTATTATTTCTGCGCCGCCACTGACACGATTTATAAAAACCATACGCGTTTCTCATCCTCGCCTCGGTAGTAATACTGTGTAAAACCGATTCAATGGTTTCCTCGTTACACAATACAGAACGATCTAAAGCAAAACTCGTATGTTTACATCACAAAAGGGACTTAGAATTTTCTGATGTATGCATAAGAGTATTGCTTCGCAGATCGTTCTGTATTGTGAGACATGGAAATTATTGAATTAATTCTGATGAAACTTTCACACCGTAGGTGAGAGTGTAAACGCGTATGGTTTTTAGAAATCGTGTCAGTGGCGGTACAATCAAAAAACAAAAGTGTAGAAACAGCTCAAACTTTGTTTTTTTGGCATTTTAGGGGTTTCGGGTCATGTTCTACTTTATTTTGATGGAGGTAAAATTTAGGATGGTTGGAGGGTTGTAAAACTGAACTTTTTGCATTCATAGTAGGCCATTGATCTGTGAAAGAAAGACCTAGCGGCATAATACACATTTTTAGGTTCATCGATATATTGCCTTGCCTGTTACAGAAACCAAAGGACTTTCTGATGTACCTATACATACCAGTACCGCTAGATGGGTCTGTACTGTATAACCTATGAATTTTTGAATTGATTTTGGATTTTTGATTGATGGAAAACGCGTATGGTTTTTAGAAATCGTGTCCGTGGTGACGGAACAATAATATAAAAAATTAAAAGCAGCTGTAACTTCATTTTTATGCGATTGGGGGTTCCTAATATTTCCTGCATTTTTTAGAGGGAGTAAAATTTGGCTAGTTTGGGGGTGGGGGGTTGTGAAACTGAAAAAGTTTGTTTTATTCGTAAAGCGCCCTTCATTGCCTTGTAGAGAAACGACATAATACTTTTCAGCTTTATTCGAATGCTGTTCTATTTTAAACAAAAAATAATTGTTTAAATTATATTGATTGATAATTCTGTAATATAATTATGTAGGTCTTTATTAACCCGTAACCGGTGACGTCCCATTATTGTTACACTCATGGTGACGTGGAGTCTTGGAGACTCCTCCCATATCATTGCATATATTATCAATCCCATACATTATTATCCGGTGACGTCCCATTATTGTTACACTCATGGTGACGTGGAGTCTTGGAGACTCCTCCCATATCATTGCATATATTATCAATCCCATACATTATTATCAGGATCTGAGTATGTTTCTCTCAAATTCTAAGCTATTCCGTTGAACTTGACGCAAAAATACTTAGATAATCTTCATAACGATCCATCTCTATTGCAAAGTCAGGATCAGTATCATCAATGTCGCTATTATCAGTCATAGCTGTTATACCCAGTCCAAAAAGGTCTCTTCAAAGTTAGGATGTGTTGCACGAATACTCCGTGACGTACTTGGACGAGTAGCCATTAAAGAGTTCTAAACCACACAAGCAAAGCCCTGACCACATGATATACATATGTATAAACTACAGTCGCAATAACGGTGACGTGGAGTCTGCTAGACTCCGACACGTGGTTTACACGAGGTTTACACAACAATGGCTTCCTGTTAGCTGACGTCACAAGCGATGCTGCCTCGGACGGTGATTGTAGAAAGCTACCTGACGTTGCGTTTGTCAAGGTCATCTGGTTTCAAAATTATAGCTATGTTCAACTTCGAAGGAGTCTCCCAGACTCCATGTCACCGGTTACGGGTTAAACTAAGAGTAACTAAAAATCTAAACCGATATCGGAAAACCGGCATCCCATATGATTAGGATATCAGTTTAAGATTGCAGAATAAAAACTGTGTCGCCCCAGTTATGGAGAGAGATGCAAGAAACTGTTTACGAGAGTTTTTGTGTTAGATATTTTTGCGGGCGGGCTGGCGTTGATTGGGCGGCAAGGGTATCTGAGACTGTAGCTTCATGCTATGGAAAAATCTTAATATGGTATCGCCGTAATATGTGTAAGTACTAATTCAATCACCTTGACTTCATTTTACTTCCCACACCGATAGGTGAGGGGAGTATTGTGATCGCGAAAATTTTCGATTTTGAGATAATACGTTTTTTGGGCGTTTTATGATGTGTACATAACGAAAATCCACGTCACTCATTTCCGTCGGTCTGTCTGTCTGTCTGTCTGTCTGTCGGTCTGTCTGTCGCGTTTTTCTACCCTCGTAATCTCAGTAACCGCTACATGGATTGTGATGAAATTTGGGCAGCGTTATGCTGTGGGGTCGTAGTAGGTAATGTTCCTATAATTTTGAAAATCGTTATTCGGGGGGCGGAGTAATTAGCAAAAAACGAAAAATTTCAAATACGCCTCAAACTTCGTTTTTAGGCGTTTTAGGGGTTCCTGATCATTTTCTATTTTTTTTTGGGTGGGGGTGAATTTGGGGTGGTTGGGGGGTGGGGGGTTGTAATACTGAAAAATTTGTTGTATTCATAATGGGCTCTCTAATGACCTGTGAATGAAAGACCTAGCGCCATAATACAATTTTTTAGGTCCATCCGAACATTGCCTTGCTTATAATAGAAACCACGGGACTTAGAATAATTTGTGATGTATACATCCGAGCGTTGTTTTAGTTTTAGATCGTTCTTTATTGCGTAACGCCAAAATTATCGAATGGATTTTAATGAAATTTTGACACAGTATTACTGCCACGGCGAGGATGGAAAGCGCGCATGTTTTGGAAAAATCGTGTCAGTGGCGGCGCGGCAATAATAAAAAATGGAGTCAAGTTGATTGACTCAGTACTTCCCACACCATGATGATACCATTTTATTTCCCATTTCATGAAGCTATAGTCTAAAATCCCCTTGCAACTAAATTATCGCCCATCCGCTCACAAAAACAACCCCAAACACAAAAACCCTCGTAAATAGTTTCTTGCGTCTCCCTCCTTAGGAACTAGGGCGCCACAGTTTTTTATGCATGCTTGCACTGGACAATGCGAAACGATCAAGAGCCTCCAACCCGTCTAAAAACGAAGTTTGACCTGATTTTATGTCTTTGGTTGTTTGATTATTGCTGCGCCGCCACTGACACGGTATTTCAAAAACAGAGTCGTTTTCCATTCTCGCCGCGGTAATAAACTCTGTGTCAAAATTTTATTAACATCAATTCAATAATTTTCGCTTTACGCAATATAAATAGAACGAAATAAAGCAAAACTTGTATGTACAGATCACAAAATTGGTTTCTGTAACAGGCAAGCCAATGTTCGGATGGACCTAAAAAAGTGTAATATGCCGCTAGGTATTTCTTCTACAGGTCAATAGACGGACTATTATGAATACAAGAAATTTTTCAGTTCTACTACCCCCCACCCCCCAACCGCCCCGATTTCACCCTACTCAAAAAAAAATTGAAAATGATCAGGAACGCCTAAAACGCCTAAAAACAAAGTTTGAGCTGTTTTTATATTTTTAGTTTTTTTATTATTGCCGCGCCGCCACTGACCCGATTTTTCCAAAACATACGCGTTTTCCATCCTCGCCTTGGAGTAATACTATGTCAAAATTTCATTAAAATCAATTGAACAATTTTCGCGTTACGCGATATCGAGCGATTTAAAACAATACTCTTATGTACACATCACAAATTCTAAGTCCCTTGGTTTCTATAATACATGCAACGTTCGGATGGACCTAAAAAAGTGTATCATATCGCTAGGTTTTTCATTCACATATCAATAGACAGCCCATTACGAATACAACAAATTTTTCAGTATTACAACCCCCCACCCCCCCAAATTTACCCCCACCAAAGAAAAAGTAGAAAATGATCAGGAACCCCTAAAACGCCTAAAAACGAAGTTTGAGGCATATTTATAAATTTTTCGTTTTTTGCTAATTCAAAATTATAGGAGCATTACCTACTACGACCCCACAGCATAACGCTGCCCAAATTTCATCACAATCCATCCAGCGGTTACTGAGATTACGAGGGTAGAAAAACGCGACAGACAGACAGACCGACAGACAGACCGACAGACAGACCGACAGACAGACCGACGGAAATGAGTGACGTGGATTTTCGTTATGTACACATCATAAAACGCCTAAAAAGTGAATTATCTCAAAATCGAAAATTTTCGCGTTCACAATACTCCCCTCACCTATCGGTGTGGGAAGTAAAAAACTAAAAATGTAAACATAGCTCAAACTTTGTTTTTCGGCGTTTTAGGGGTTTCTGAACATTTTTTACTTTTTTTGGGTGGGGGTGAAATTGGGGTGGTTAGGGGGTGGGGGGTTGTAAAACTCAAAAATTTATTCCATTTATAATAGTGTCCATTGACCTGTGAAAGAAAGACCTAGCGGCATAATAGACGTTTGTTAGGTCCATCCGAACATTGCCTTGGCTATTACAGAAATCAAGGGATTTGGTATTGGTAGGGGTAGGTATTGATTCAGGTCGTTCTGAATTTAGTAACATGGAAATTATGGAATTAATTTTAATGAAATTTAGACAAAGTACTATTACCGCGGCAAGGATGGAAAATGCGTATGGTTTTCAAAAATCGTGTCAGTGGCGGCGCAGCAATAATAAAAATCTAAAAATATAAAAATAGCTCAAACTTCGTTTTTAAGCAATTTGGGGGTTCCTGATTGTTTCGTTTCGTCCAGTTAAAGCTGAATTGTGTCGTTTTAGTTCCTACGGAGAGATTTAGGAAACTATTTACTAGTTTTTGTGTTGGATGTTTTTTGACGACAGGCGGGCGATGATTTGGTTGCAACTGTTATGTGTGGGAAGTACTGAGTCAATCAACTTGACTCCATTTTTTTATTGATAAAAGACCCTCTTTTACATTTGAAAGAATAAATTTATACTGCACAGATTCGTACGTGAGGACTTACATGTTTTTTGTTATAGATATAATTATATTATACTTCATCATCATGTAGCTTATAAGCTGGATACTACTAGCTTGGTTGGTATTCGTCCGGACACTTTTCCCCTAAATCGATAAAAATAATGCTGATCTATACAGATTCATAAGATTACTGCTGCACTTGAACGGAATTGGAGAGAAGTATAACGAAGCGACTCCGCACCGTCGATGGCATGACGCGATATTATAGCATGACTGTCTGTGAATGGTTTTGCGGAGTTATAACCGTAGACTGCTTCTATAAAGTTTTTACGATACTGATTGAGAATGTTGAAAATTTCAAGTATCTAGTTTCTCAAAAACTTGCATTCAGGTAATATAGGAAAACGTGGTATAAACACGAGATAAATTGAAAGCAAGAAAACCTTTTTTGAAAAATGCATTTCTTTAAATGCTCTAAAAAGAAGAGAATGAAATTATCCTTTAAAATTTCAATTGTCAACTTATAGCCTCATTATACATGATTTATATGATCATAAAAGCTTGTCATGAGGTTTGCGTAAGTAAGTTTATTTACACAAGCAAAATCGCGCCGCAAGTCTTTATGATTATATTGTGTATAAGTTGATAGTTAAAATTTTAAAGGAAATTTTTTATTTTGATCTTTTTATAGCATTTAAATAAAAGCTTTTTTATAAAAAACGTGTTATTGCATTCAATTTACTTTTTACTGTTTATGGCTGGCTAGGCTTCTGAGTCTGTTCATCTCATTCAACGGATCATTATAATCACCATTTTTTTTAATCTGCATTTTTATTTTCAGCGAACCCTTTCATTTAATACCCATTCTACAGGGTGGCCAATCGGGTGACGATAATAATTTTTTTTTAAATAGCCCGTACTGAGGCCTATCCGAAACACCCCCATGTATGTGTACCGATTATTGATAGTTTTCGAGTTATGATTTTTTTTTTGAAAAGTTAGAGATTTTCCAGTTTTTCCAAGAAATCGTCAAAAACAAAAACAAGAATGCTTTTTGGCTTTTATTTTTTTCTGCAGTTATACTCAGTATTGAGCCTATTTTAATATCCAATAAAGAGAACCTGTACATACGAACAATAATTAAGTACATTTTGGGGCCAAAGTTTGAAATCTCTGTTTTTAGTCAGGAGACCAAAACCTTCAAAATAAGATTAAAAATACTTATGCCTGGTTCTGGAGCTTCAAACTAATCTTAGAAACTCTGCAAGACATTGCACTTTCGAAATAATAATGAAAAAGTAGCACTTATGGGGACATTTTGCGCCGTACTTGGGTGTTAAAGGTAAAAAGGTGATAATTCACGAATTTCCAAAAAGATTTAAAAAACTATTATTTTAATTTATTATGACAAATTACAGAAAAAAAAAACTCGTAACAACTAATAAACCCAATAACCATTGATGTTTTGATGACTTTTAATAAAAAAACTAATACCCAAATTGTGGTTTTTGAAGTGTTTTTGCTATGTACTATTGAATTACTGCTAAATTAAGTTGTATGGAAAGTTAGCAAAGGAAAGGAATAATAAACAATAATCTGACTTCCAATTTCATGGCAGAATTACCTGGGAAGCGATGTCGTACCATACGCCATCCCTTTCTTTTGCGAGCTCATGTCGGCGAAGCGCAGTTGTGTTAATTAATTTTCGGTAATAGGCAAGGCAATGGTCGGATGGACCTAAAAAGGTGATTAATATCGCTAAGTCTTCCTTGACAGGTCAGTAGACAGCCTATCATAAATACAACAAGTTTTTCAGTTTTTCAACCCCCCACCCACCAACACCCAAATTCCACCCCCACCCAAAAAAACTATTATCTCAAAATCGAAAATTTTCACGATCACAATCCTCCCCTCACTTATCGGTGTGGGAAGTAGAAGGGATGGCGTATGCTACAATAACGCTTCGCAGGTAATTCCGCCATGGAATTGAAAGTCAGATTGTTGTTTTATTATTCTTTTCCTTTGTTAACTTTCCATACAACTTAATTTAGCAGAAGTTCAATAGTACACAGCAAAAAGCACAGGTATTAATTTTTTTATTAAAAGTGATTAAAACATCAATGATTATCATGCTCATTAGTTGTTATGAGTTTTTTCTCTTTAATTTGTCATAATAAAGTAAAATAATAGTTTTTTAAATCATTTTGGAAATTCGTGAATTATCACCTTTTTACTTTTAACAGTCACGTACCGCGCAAAATGCCCCCATACGTGCTATTTTTTCATTATTGTTTCGAAAGTGCAACATCTTGCAAAGTTTTTAAGATTAGATTGGAGCTCCAGAACCAGGCATAAGTATTTTTAATTTTATTTTGAAGGTTTTGGTCTCCTGACTAAAACCAGAGATTTCACACTTTGGGCCCAAAATGTACTTAATTATTGTTCGGATGTACAGGTTCTCTTTATTGGATATTAAAATAGGCTTAATACTGAGTATAATTGCTGAAAAAAATAAAAGCCAAAAAGTATTCTTGTTTTTGTTTTTGACGATTTCTTGGAAAAAATGGAAAATCTAAGTTTTCAAAAAAAAAATCATAACTCGAAAACTATCAATAATCGGTACACATACATGGGGGTGTTTTGGATAGGCCTCGGTACGGGCTATCTAAAAAAAAATTATTATCGTCACCCGATTGGCCACCCTGTATAGGAAAGCACAAAGAACACCATATTGGATCAAGAGTGGTCAGGATATTTTTCTGATTATTCTTGGAAAGCCCTTTCATTTGATACCCATATTGCAGAAGAGCATCAAAAACAACTATTCCACCATCTTGGATTTGTAATGACGTCACATTATTTTTTGAGTTACTCTCAACAAGCCTTTTCGTTTGATGCCCATATTGTAGAAATGCCTTAAAAATACTTATTTCGCATTCTTGCATGATCCGCCATATTGGATTTAGAATAACGTTGTATAGGGTGTCGTATTCTGTCGTCCAAACTAACGGATACGAAATTTCATCTCAATCGGTTGAATACATCTGCTTCAAAATTGAGTAGCACGATCCACCCGAAAAAATGAAGTCAAGTTGATTGACTTCGTACTTCCCATACATTACGGTCATACCAGCTTATTATTTTCCCATAGCATGAAGCTTTAGTCTGAGATCCCTTGCAACCAAACAACCGCCAGCCCCCCCCCCTAAAATTGTCTTATGCCGCTAGGTCTTTCCTTCACAGGTCAATGGACAGCCTATTATCAATACTACAAACTTTTCAGTTTTACAATATCCCACCCCCAACCACCCCAATTTCACTCCCACCCAAAAAAAAGGTAGAAAATGATCAGAAACCCCTAAAACGTCTAAAAACGAAGTTTGAGTTGTTTTCATACTTTTAGTTTTTTTTATTATTGCTACGCTGCCACTGACACGATTTTTAACAAACATACGCATTTTCCATCTTCACCACGGTAATAATAATGTGTCAAAATTTCATTAGAATCAATCTAATAGTGTCCACGTTACAAAATACAAAACGATCTAAAGCAATAAATACTCGTATAAATACAGAAAATTCTAAGTCCCTTAGTTTCCCTAATAGGCTAGGCAATGTTCGGATGGACCTAAAAAGGTGATTTATGTCGCTAGGTCCTCCTCCACAGATTGGTGGATAGCCTATTATGAATACAAGACATTTTTCAGTTTTTCAACCCCCCACCCCCCAATCACCCCAATTTCACCCCCACCCAAAAACAACGCAGAAAATTATGAACCTCCAAAACGCATAAAAACGAAGTTTGAGCTGTTTTTATATTTTTAGTTTTTTATTACTTCTGCGCCCCCACTGGCACGATTTATAAAGACGATATGCGTTTTCCATCCTCGCCACGGTAGTAATACTGTGTCAAAATTTCATAAAAATCAATTCAGCATTTTTCTCGTTACACAATATAGAACGAACTAAAGCAATACTCTCGTATATTTACACCAGAAAAATTCTAAGTCCTTTGGTTTCTGTAATAGGCAAGGCAATGGACGGACCTAGAAAAGTTATTCATGTCGCTAAGTCTTCCTTCACAGGTCAATGGACAGTCTATTATGAAAGCAAAAAATTTTTCAATATTACAACCCCCCACCCCCCAACCACTCCAATTTCACCCCCGCCCAAAAAAAGTAGAAAATGATCAGGATCCCCTAAAACGTCTAAAAACTAAGTTTGAGCGATATTTATTTTTTTTTTTTTTGTTTTTTGCTAATTACTCCACCGCCCATGCACCGATTTTCAAAGTTATAGATACATTACCTACTACGACCCCACAGCATATCGCTGCCCAAATTTCATTACAATCGATCCAGCGGTTGCTGAGATTACGAGGTTAGTAAAAAGCGACAGACAGACAGACAGGTCAAGTAGTTGGACAACCGAGAAAAGCCTCCCACCTTAAGGTTTTGGCTCGCGGCGCGATGCGCCCTCCCCACTGCTTCTATCGAAACCACCGTCAAGGGAACCCTACCGCCGCCGCCGTCCAAAAATTAGCGGGGAAGGAAGGACCCTCCCCTCCTCTGGGCCATTCTCTTCTTCTTTTTCTTTCTTTTTTTTTCTCTTTTCCTATTTTTCCTTCTGTTTTTATTTTTTCTCTCTTTCCTCTTTTTTCCTCTTTTTCCATTTTTCTTTTTTCTTTATTATTTTTTTTGGCCTCTTTTTTTTATCTTTACCTCTTTTTTTGTTATTTTTTTCATTCCTCTCTTTTTTTTGTCTTTTTTTCAAAATTCAGTTTTTACAAATTGTTGTTCTTGGCTAATTGCCTTACAATAGATCTTAAACCTAGGATCCTAGGATCCTGGAGCCCCATTCACACATCAGGCACCACCAGCTTACCCCATTCATTCCAAGCTTTCACCGCCCTTTCATCCATCCTACCATTTACCCTCAGTTTGGGTCTGCGTCCAATCCCCAAACTCTCTACCACTCTTCTCGCATTCACCCTATCCTGTTTTTCACACTCATCTCGCACGTGTTTCGCACTTTCTTCCCCCCTTCCACACTCGCAATTCGCATCCTGATGCATCAAGCCAAATCTACGCAGGTACGCCGGAAAGTTCCCGTGCCCGGTAATAAGCTGACCTCCCTTAAAGGTGAGGGCCAGCCGATCCTCCCCGTCGTCACCACATACTTCGTACACCCATCTCCCTTTCTCACTATTATCCCATCTATTCTGCCATTCTCTCATTACTCTTTCATTAACCTGTTTCCAGTAATCCTTCCTTTCAAATCCCCATTCGGTACTCCAGTCAATCTCCTCCTTCATTCTACCATCTTTCGCTCTTCTATCCGCCATACGCATCAGGTCTGATCCGCCTCCATGTCCTCTCATCCAGATCACGTTTACTCTATATCCTTTCGCCCTCATATTTCCCAATATTTCTTTCACCTTCATCCTCAGTTTTCCCTTCACACCTTTACCATCCAGACTATGCACTGCAACCTGACAGTCAGACACAACTGTGGCCGGTAGTTTTTTATTCTCCTCGATGTACTTGAGGCCTCTGTAAATTGCTGCATATTCTGCTAGAAGGGATGAGGTAATGCCCTCCACCCTCTCCCCCTGCTGGTGAGCGACATATCCACCCCTTGCCACTATCATACCTATTCCAACCCTCTCGTCCTTCACACTTGCGTCCACATACACCCGATATTCGTCCTCAGCTACATCCTGTCCTTCCATTCCCACTTCCCATGCAGGATGAGGCTTGTCTACACCCACGACCTTACTCGCCCTTACTTTCCCGCCCAACTCATTCCTTACATTCCACCTCTCATAAGCCTCAATGTCCAAAGGTTTCATCCCAGCCAATACTTGCAAAGTCTCTGTCGCCACGGTCTTGTACGCACGCACAATCGTCAATCCACACAACCTTTGGATCGCATCCAACTGCTTTCTCACCCTTGTGTCTCTCGCTCTCTTACCCCAAACCTCACAGCCATACAAGATTCCATTCTTCAATACTCTCTCATAAATCAGTTTGGAGACCTCCTTCCTCAAACCTAGTTTCCTCTCTACAGCCCCCCTGAGTTTCCCTATTACTTCCCCTAGCCTCGCTCGTACTCCCTTGACATGATCAATAAAGTTCCGCTTTCTATCTATTGTCATGCCCAGGTACTTTATTTCTTCACCCATTCTCAGCCTCTCCTTTCATGAAGACCACCGGTTCCCTAATCTTTCTCCCATTCTCTACGAACATACACTCCATCTTCTTCGCGTTATACTTTAACCCACATTCATTCTCCCATTCAACACATTCCTGCCAATCGCCCTCTATCTCTCTTACCGATTTGCCCCTCACAATCACAAGTTGGTCATCCGCATATGTTTTCACCACGCATTCTTCCTCCTCCTCTTCCGTTTTCCATTTACCCTGCAACCTATACATCCTTTTCATCCACCCTTCCATCATCGCAAGCCACAGTGTCGGCCCTAAGGCAGACCCCTGTGGGCATCCCCTGCTTACCACTCTCTCCCAACAATCACTCTTTATCTTCCTCTCCCTGAGGAAGCTATAGCAAAGCCTCCTCAAATTCACGCTCACTCCGCAATCACTCAAGCCCTCCATGATCGCCTTGCGTCCAGCCATGTTGAACGCATTAGAAATGTCTAGTGCCACGACCATGGAGTGTCTTCCAATCATTCTCCCTTTCTCAATCTCCCCTACCACACTCTCGATTGCATCTACAGTCCCTCGACCACACCTGAATCCATACTGATCTTCACTCAACCGTTCCTTGCTCTCCAACTCATTCACCAGTCTGTCCAGTATTCTACCCAAGGTCGGGAGTAGACAGACAGGTCGTGCCTATCCATCCCCCTTGGGTATCCATACTACCCTTGCAACCTTCCATGCACTCGGAAATACACCCTCGTCCTTACATCTATTCAATAATCCTAACAGGAACTCCCCCGCAGCCTCGAGGACGCTCTGCAAAGTCTCGTAGGGGATTTGATCTTCCCCCAGAGCCTTGCCTGGGTCCATCCTCCCCACGGTCACTTCCAACTCCTCCCTAGTAAAGGGAGGGTCGTCAGCTTCCGCCGGTAGAGGAACCCCCGATTCGTCCTCTCCCTCCGCCGGGAAGTACCTGTCCAAGAGCCAACTATCAGTTTCCTCCCTGTCACGCGTCCATGTCCCGTCATCTTTCTTCACAGTAGTCAATCCTCTCTCCCCCTACCTCTCAACATCTTCCATACCGATTCTCATTCATTCCCTTCCTGCATTCTATCTATCTCGCCCTTCATCCACTCTATCTTACGTTCCTTCACCTTCCACTTGTACTTGTTCCTTTCATCCGTGAACTCCTTCTTCTTGCTTGCCTCGTCATTCGTTCCTCTTGCTCTCTGCCACTGTTTCCTCTTTTTCCTTATTCTCACCCTCATTTTCTCCATATTCTCATTCCACCAGTCCATTTTTTCCTCTTCTACCTCCCTTCTACACAACACCGCCTTGCATACTTTGGTGAGCAACGTTTGGAACCTCTCCGCTTCCACCTCCACGTTGCCCATCCCCTCCCACTCGTTACACTCACCCACTTTCTTTCTGAACCTAGCCCAGTCAGTCCTTTCAAAATCATACACCCACCTCTTACGTTTCTTTGACTCGCTCTCCCACTCGTACGAGATATACCGGTGGTCGCTCAGTGACTCTTCGTCTTCATGCACTCTCCAGTCATATATCCTAACACCTTTACTTAATGTCACATCCACCCAACTTTCTCCCCTGCTGCTACTGAATGTAGCAGCCGACCTCCTTTCATTCCACACATCCATACCCTCATTCACACACCATTCCAACAACTTCGCACCCCTCTCATCTACTACTTCCCCCCCCCCCCACACGCTGTATTCTTTGCGTTTATATCACCTGCCACCACCACTCTGTCGCCTGCTTCCCTGATGACAGGTGTAGCCTCTGTTAGTCTTTTGTTATCCCTTCCTCCCGGTTCATCATACATATTGAAGAGCACCACCGTGCCTATTTTTATGGCCACCCTATTGGCTGTGGTGAATTGACGAAGATAGATGGCGTCAGCCACGCCATCCCTCACCCACGTTCTCACCTTTCCCAAGGGGTCTCCAAACTTCGTCCAGCCATCCCATTCATCCTCCCTTACATATGGTTCCTGAAGTAGAACCACATCCACGCTCCACTCCTTTGCCCTCATCCTCACTAACTCACTCGCCTCCCTTCCTCTCCCAACATTCACCTGGATAACTTTCAGTCTAGCAGCCATAATCTCGGCGGCTTCTCTCCATTTCCACTTTCCTCTTTAACACTGGGCAGCCCATGTCCCTGGAAGAGTGCCGCCTTAGCTCCTCACTCACCCCCATTCTACTACAGTTCACACAGTTCCACTCTTTCGTACATGTCGTCCCGATATGACCCTCACCTCCGCAGGTGTAACATGTCATATTCGCCTCCTGGCAGTGTTTGGCCACGTGCCCGAACCTACAGCATTTAAAGCACATCAGGGCCTCAACGTGCTCCTCGACAAAAACGGTCTCTAAATCGAAATATAGCGTTCCCCGTTTCACCATTTTTTTTAAATGCTGCAGGCTCGGCCTCCAGGAACCACGTCTCCCTTCTAGCATTTCTACAGGGCCTCTTTCCAACTATCTTAATACTCTGGGCTTCCTCCTCTGTCAGCTCGGTTCGCACGGACGGGTTCTGGTTGAATAACTCATCCAAGAATTCCTCGTCCGTGTATCCCCTGTTGACTCCTGTGACTTTCATCCTGGGTTTTAATGCCGAAGTCTCTTTAACTTTTAGCGCCGTGTCTTTTTTCAATTCCCCGGCAATCAGTCTCTGCTGGGCCCTATCCTTTCCCTCTATGACAACGGTTCCGTTGTTTCTTGCATACACCCCTTTTGCTACCTCCACCTTCCCTGTCAGGTTGCCCCTTATTCTCCTCACAACCTTCCATGCCTCTGACTCATTCTGCATGCTTACCACCGTTTCGAACCTCTCCACTCGCTCTGGCGTAACCCACCCAGGCCTCGCGTTCCCTCCTTCCTCTCTCCTTGTTTTCGTTGGCAGCTCAGCATATGTCTTGCCAGCCTGTTGTGCTGCTGGCTGCCTCTGTGGGGCGGAGGACGCTGCCACCGTGGCATAGTTCGCCATCCCAGGTGTCGGGACGGGCGTCGGCGCCTGCCTAACCTCCACCCCATCACCTCTCCCACCGTCCTTTCTCTCGATATCCTTCTTCTGGACTGCCCTGCTGACCTCAATCATACTCCCTATCAACCAGTCTATCTTTCCTTCCATCCTCGCCATATTCTCAGTCATTTTCCTTTCCCTCTCTTCACACCTTTTCCATACATCCAAATAGTCTTCCATAAACTTCCCACACTCTTTTGCTATCTCACCAATACTAACCGCCACAATCATTTTCTCTGCCGTGTTGAAGGATATCTTGCTTCCACTCATCCTCCCTGTCGCGTCTGTCACGCTGTCACATAACTCCAGAATCCTGTTGATCCGGCCCTGTACTTCCACTACCCTCTCTTCTTTCCCTCGCACTCCCGTCTCCAGACAGACAGACAGACGACAGACCGACAGACCGACAGACCGACAGACCGACAGACCGACAGACCGACAGACCGACAGACCGACAGACCGACAGACCGACAGACCGACAGACCGACAGACCGACAGACCGACAGACCGACAGACCGACAGACCGACAGACCGACAGACCGACAGACCGACAGACCGACAGACCGACAGACCGACAGACCGACAGACCGACAGACCGACAGACCGACAGACCGACAGACCGACAGACCGACAGACCGACAGACCGACAGACCGACAGACCGACAGACCGACAGACCGACAGACCGACAGACCGACAGACCGACAGACCGACAGACCGACAGACCGACAGACCGACAGACCGACAGACCGACAGACCGACAGACCGACAGACCGACAGACCGACAGACCGACAGACCGACAGACCGACAGACCGACAGACCGACAGACCGACAGACCGACAGACCGACAGACCGACAGACCGACAGACCGACAGACCGACAGACCGACAGACCGACAGACCGACAGACCGACAGACCGACAGACCGACAGACCGACAGACCGACAGACCGACAGACCGACAGACCGACAGACCGACAGACCGACAGACCGACAGACCGACAGACCGACAGACCGACAGACCGACAGACCGACAGACCGACAGACCGACAGACCGACAGACCGACAGACCGACAGACCGACAGACCGACAGACCGACAGACCGACAGACCGACAGACCGACAGACCGACAGACCGACAGACCGACAGACCGACAGACCGACAGACCGACAGACCGACAGACCGACAGACAGATCGACAGACAGACAGACCGACGGAAATGAGTGACGTGGATTTATCGTACACATTATGTACCCATCATAAAACGCCCAAAAAGCGTATTATCTCAAAATCGAAAATTTTCGCGATCACAATACTCCCCTCACCTATCGGTGTGGGAAGTAAAAACATACATACATTGCAAGTTGAATAAAAGCATTTAAAAAAATAAGAACTTTCTTTAATTCGTACACTGGGCAAAAGCACATCAACAAAAAATACTGGCTATTGCCAAAGGAACAACAAAAACGGTTTGTTTTAGAAAGGGTAAAACAATGTAAAAAAGGTAGAAGTACAACGAAAAATCAAACATCACATCACATTCTTAAAAATCGCTTGAAACTTTGGGAAGATTTGCCGGTTTCCGAAGATGGTTCTGATGAAGAAAATGTTTATCTCCATTATTCTTTATTCTTTTCTCGTTGCATGATATTATAATATATTATATTCCTATCATTTTTATGACTATATGAATAATATGTTCAGTTTTGTTATTATAATTTAATTCCGTTTTTCTTACTACAATTTAAGTAAAGTGTTTAGTAATAAAATATAATTCTTATTTGGGACAAATCCGATAAGTAAAATCAAAAAACATGATGACATATGCTAAGGTACATTGTCCTAAGTGACAAAGCTATCAAATAGGTATCTATCTCTTGATGGGGATGACGAGAAGCAAAATTATGATGAGCAATTAGATTCCATTTTCCTACATATACGTATATAAAATAAAATTGGTAGAATTTCTTGAAATATCATGAGTTTTATAATAAAAAAATACAAAAAACTTATTTTTTCGGAACTGCAGTATCGCAGATAGGACCTTTCATATTAGGACGGCAGTATAGTGAAGTGTATAGTTAATTCCTCGGCATTTACCGCGCCATTCTACTGGAGACATTACCCCAATTAACAACAGACATCTTTCGTATACATTTTAATGCCGCAATTAAGCGGATGATTATTCACCACTATAAAAGACGCAGTGACTGAAATTGCCGCTTCAGACCTCTGGAAGAAATATGTTAAACATGCAATTGAGATTCAAAATGTTGTTCACCTTACATTGATCCTATTATCATTTCGTTGCACAGTGATTCCACTGCTGAAAGTGATGGTGATGATGATATATGAAATAAAATGGACGTCTCCACATTTTCTCTGATAAGAAAGCACTAGCTAAACAAATGTCTAATATTTTAGCACTTTATGAAAAAATCTTGTATCTTGAAAAAACTTGACTGACATATTTTCATCTTTTCAGTTAAAATGCACTATTCTGATATTTTTTTAAATATTCATATTTATTGCATTATTATAAGATATGTACGGCGCCTACGTATCCATCGCGTTTCACAAATGAGATCCCTTCCTATCGTTTTTACTGCCCACACCGATAGGTGAGGGGAGTATTGTGATCGCGAAAATTTTCGATTTTGAGATAATACACTTTTTGGGCGTTGCATGATGTCTACATAACGAAAATCCACGTCACTCATTTCCGTCGGTCTGTCTGTCGGTCTGTCTTTCTGTCTGTCGGTCTGTCTGTCTGTCTGTCTGTCTGTCTGTCGGTCTGTCTGTACGCGTTGTTGTGATGAAATTTGGGCGGCGATATGCTGCGGAGTCGTAGTAGGTAATGTTCTTATAATTTTGAAAATCGGTGCAGGGGCGGCGGAGTAATTAGCAAAAAACAAAAAAAAATAAATATTCCTCAAACTTAGTTTTTAGGCGTTTTAGAGGTTCCTGATCATTTTTACTTTTTTTTGGGTGGGGGTGAAATTGGTGTGGTTGGGGGGTGAGGGGTTGTAAAATTGAAAAATTTGTTGCTTTCATAATAGACTGTCCACTGACCCATGAAGGAAGACCTAGCAACATAAATAACTTTTTTAGGTCCATCCGAACATTGCCTTGCCTATTACAGAAACCAAAGGACTGTAAACATACAAGAGTATTGCTTTAGATCCTTCTATATTGTGTTACAAGGAAACTGTTGAATTGATGTTAATGAAATTTTGACACAGTGTTAATACCGTGGCGAGGATGGAAAACGCGTATAGTTTTTATAAATTGTGCCAGTGGTGGCACAGAAATAATAAAAAAAGTAAAAATATAAAAACAGCTCCAACTTCGTTTTTAAGCGTTTTACAGGTTCCCGATCATTTTCTGCGTTTTTTTTGGGTGGGATGAAATTGGGGTGGTTAGGGGGTGGGGGGTTGAAAAACTGAGAAATTTCTTGTATTCATAATAGGCTGTCCACTAACCTGTGAAGGAAGACCTAGCGACATAAATCAACTTTTTAGGTCCATCCGAACATTGCCTAGCGTATTACGGAAACTAAGGGACTTAGAATTTTCTGTATACATACATACGAGTATTTATTGCTTTGAAATTTGACACAGTATTATTACCGTGGTGAGGATGAAAAACGCGTATATTTGTTAAATATCGTGTCAGTGGCAGCGTATATAGCAATAATAAAAAAACTAAAAGTATGAAAACAACTCAAACTTCGTTTTTAGATGTCTTAGGCTGCCCATTGACCTCTGAAGGAAAGACTTAGCGGCATAAGACAATTTTAGGGGAGGGAAGACTGCCGATGATTTGGTTGCAAGGGGATCTCAGACTAAAGCTTAATGCTATCGGAAAATAATAAACTGATATCACAGTAATGTGTGGGAAGTACTGAGTCAATCAACTTGACTCCATTTTTTGCTGTTACAAAGGGCATCGGATACACTCCCACACTATATCACCCCACTAAGTACTGCCGTCTTATTAAATTCGAAATCCGATGACAATAATAATAATTGTGCAAGGGCGAACGGATCAAGAACCAGAACTGAGTTCTTACAAAAAGATTACCTGCCATATAATAATATATATCGCGAAATTTTTCGATTTTGAGATAATACGCTTTTTGGGCGTTTTATGATGTGTACATAACGAAAATCCACGTCACTCATTTCCGTCAATCTGTCTGTCGGTCTGTCTGTCGCGTTTTTCTACCCTCGTAATCTCAGTAACCGCTGCATGGATTGTAATGAAATTTGGGCAGCGTTATGCTGTGACTTGTAGTAAGTAATGTTCTTATAATTTTGAAAATCGTTATACGGGGGGCGGAGTAATTAGCAAAAAATTTCAAATATTCCTCAAACTTCGTTCTTAGGCCTTTTAGGGGTTCCTAATAATTTTCTACTTTTCCTTGGGTGGGGGTGAATTTGGGGCAGTTGGGGGGTGGGGAGTTGTAAAACTTAAAAATTTTTTGTATTCGTAATGGGCTGTCCATTGATATGTGAATGAAGAACCTAGCGGCATAATACACTTTTTTAGGTTCATCCGAACGTTGCATGCTATTATAGAAGCCACGGGATTTATGATGTATACATACGAGTATTGTTTTAGTTCGTTCGATATCGCGTAACTCGAAAGTTGTTCAATTGACTTTAATGAAATTTTGACACAGTATTACTCTCGCGGCGAGGATGGTAAACGCGTATGTTTTGGAAAAATCGGGTCAGTGGCGGCGCGGCAATAATGAAAAAACTAAAAATATAGAAACAGCTCAAACTTTGTTTTTAGGCGTTTTAGGGGTTTCTGATCAATTTCTACGTTTTTCTGAGTAAGGGTGAATTTGAGGTGGTTGGCGGGTGGGGGTTGTAAACCGAAAAATTTGTTGTATTCATAATAGTATGTCCATTGACCTGTAGAAGAAATACCTAGCGGCATATTACACTTTTTTAGGTCCATCCGAACATTGGCTTGCCTATAAGTACAGAAACCAATTTTGTGACCTGTACATACGAGTTTTGCTTTTCTTCGTTTCATGTATATTGCGTAAAGCGAAAATTATTGAATTCATTTCAATAAAATTTTGACACAGAATTTATTACCGCGGCGAGAATAGAAAATGACCCTGTTTTTGAAAAACCGTGTCAGTGGCGGCGCAGAAATAATCAAAAAACCAAAAATATAAAATCAGCTCAAACTTCGTTTTTAGACGGGTTGGAGGCTCTTGATCGTCCAGTTGAAGCATGCAGAAAAAAACTGTGGCGTCCTAGTTCCTAAGGAGGGAGACGCAAGAAACTATTTGTGAAGATTTTTGTGTTGTGTTTTTTGCGAGCGGATGGGCGATAATTTGGTTGTAAGGGGATTATAGACTATAGCTTCGTGCAATGGGAAATAATAAAATGGTATCATTATTATGTGTGGGAAGTACTGAGTCAACCAATTTGACTGCATTTTTTGAATAGTTTTCTTGCGAATGGACGTAAGTACGTTTACAATTTTGTATTGGCATCGCCGAAGAAAACGTATTTTTCTTAACAGAGAACTTTGGATTCGCTCCACTGTAAATCAAAGATCTTATTTGGATGATTACCACCGATTAGGTTTTACTCTCGCATCAGCTATTCGATTTTCGGTGATAACACGCGACCGAAACGACGAAATTGCCGTAGGCGTTTCGTAGGCTCACCGTGTAAAAAATTACCGAAACGGTGATTTGACCGCAACGTGTGAACGGGCTGTATGGGGCTGAAATTTCGCACATTCTGCCGTCCAATCATACTAGTCTGGGATAATTAGTGATAATCTATTATCTAGACTTGAGGTATCTGGCTCTTTTCAACCCTGAATAATGATATCAGGATATTACTCTCTCCGCAAATCGCGTATATTACTCTCCTAACCGCCTAGCGGTTCTCGTGCCATCACCTACGTTCCCCCGTCTTGCATTTTCAGGCAGGCCGACATCGTCTCTCATTTTTCCAGAGGTGCAGAGGCGGCAAGTCCAAGAGTGCTTCCAGGGCAACCGTGAGTGTTGTCCTCATGGCATACATTACACGTAGTGCTGCAATTCTGTTAACCTAAGTGGATGTTGCGAATGATAGAGATCTTTTCTAATCTCAGTAAAGGTAAAAAGGTAAAAATAATTACATAATTTATCGTTGGTAATTTGTAACCAACGATAAGTTATGCAAATTCACAGTCGTTCTGTAAAGGCATTTTACATAAAGTGATTAATTCAAGAGCTACAGGTGCATAAAGGACTGTACCACTACAATTATGAATACACTACCAAAATAATTTAACTGTAGGGGTTCATGTTATAATCAATGGTAGTGGTACCATCCTTTAAGTACCTGTATCTCTTGAATTAATCACTTTAGACCCCAAGTGTGTGTGTAATTTGTTGGAATTGTTTCATCGGGAGGAACACAAAAAGTCACAAATATACAGGGTGTCCCATTAAAAAATTTGAATCGGACGTTACGTGACCAAAAACAAATACCTCATTGGGTGACACAATAATGTGAAAAGATATTATATTTGCTCTAATTTACATCCCCAAAATTATAATTCTCGACTACTGCTCAGTGTTGATATATTGCTTGTCTTAACCGTCGTGGGACACCCTGTATATCATGTTATGTTGCTTGCAAATTTTTTATTGGTATTGTACATAGTTTATTGTGGAATTTATTCTACAGGATGTGCCACTTGCATATGAATACTGACAGTTTCATATCCCGGGCATTTCAGAAGAGGTTCTTCAAGATTTTTGTCCGAGATTAGAATATAATATTGAAAAATTATTTCATAAATGCTCCGGATATGAACCAACATTTTACGCAAGTGGAAGTTCCTAAATAATAAATTACCTAATAAATTAAGCACAACAGCAATAAACAGTAGGCAAGGTAGCACCATAATGGAATAAGTATTCAAACAATTAAGATGCACATCTTTGAGCTACAAATAATGTATTACACCAAAATGTCATATTAAACAGTATAACTGCGTACAAAAACAACAACTTAAAAAACCTTCTTGGCTTGCTTCTAAATGCAATATTTTTTATAGGTACCTAGTTACTGAATGTGCGATATATGTTGAAGATGTATGATGTATAGGTAAGATGTATAGGTAAATATAAATTAATACATGTAAGGTACTTTGATACAGCTTTATTTGTGGTTTGAAAAAAAACAGGTACAATAAATACTAAATTATACAAGGATTGTGGATACCTAATATTCAAAGCAAGAGATGGCAGTACAGATAAAAATGAAGTCAATGAACGACACCATCAGGCGCTATCTGCCACAACCTGTGCCACACCGATTAGCCGTTAGCACTGTATTGATCAACTATAGCAATTAAAAAAATGGACTAACGACTCACTGAGCTCACGTTGCAACACCTGTGTTGAATATAAACATGGATTTTAGACTCTCATTCCAGAAAAACTAATTCTAGCAAACTATTATGACTATCTAACATCAGTCTTTTTCATGAAAAAATGTAGTAAGTTCTGCTCACTAATTATTTTTCTATGGGATGCAATATTATTTACTACTACTACATATAATACAGCTCAATACTAGATATTTGGTTGATAAAATAAACACTTCATACTTCACACTTCACAAAATACGTGCAGTACACACATAAATCGCTTAAACAGGTTGAAAAGGGTGGTATGAAAAGATGGCGCAACTATAAGAAACGAAGGCGCTTCCATAATATGTTATGTGATTTCACATAATCAAGGGAGATTCACAGTGTTTATGTGAATTTAAAGGGGAGAGTAAAGAATACCTTGTGGCTTCCTTATTATTACATATTTTCTATTGTAAAATACTTGTTTACATATTAAAAGGACATTTCTGTAATAACACAGCATTATGTAAACGCACATGATATACAGGGTTATTCACGTTATTCGACACGGAGCATTATGGCTAAAGTATTCGATAAAAAAGAAAATAATAATTTGGGATGGATAGAGACCCATAAAGGCTACATTTTAAAAATAATTTCATGTTATACAGGGTGTCCCAAAAGCACGAAATGTATCAAAATTACGTTTTTTAAATAGAGTACCCCATATATTATTGCATATTCAGATTCCTTGATGAATTCTATTGTGACTTTATGTATCATACATGGGACTTAAAGCGAACCGTTTAGGTGTAGATCACCATTTTCGGTATAAGTAGATATCAGGAAAAAATTAAATATCGCAGAGATTATAAAATTTGGAAGGCTGTGACTTTGCCGTATTACTAAGCATAAAATGCGTCAGCTTTGATGAGACTGTCAAATTTAAATTACGTTTATGCTTGGAGAAATCGGTCGATGAATTAAGGAAACTTCGATCAGCGATAACCTGATTTTTTCAAATGGGAATGCCTAATTTTTTTTATACGGTTAAAAGTAGAATCTGATAACCTTTCTAATGATATCAGGTTGTGCATATCAATCTCTGGTAGTTTTCATTTAATTTTAAATTTTGAAACAAACCGGCGTTTTTCAATTTGCCTACCTATAACCAACGTAGCAGGCCATGAAATATAAACAAAAACCTGTTCAGGTAGAAGAAAACAACTAACTTAGCTGAAAAATACAGACTAACTAGACGAAAGGGACAAGATTATAAAAATTACTCACAACAAACAAAGTCTAACCAGAAACAACGGCGGTAACATATCTTTGGTCAAAGAGAAGCTGGAGTATGGCAGAAATGGGTTTTTTCACGGCCTACTAGCTACTGCAATGTACTAGTGATTGGCAATTTCCATAACCATTAAAAATTTTGAAATAAAGTAAAAACTACTAGAGAATGTTGTAAGCAGTTTATTATTTTCATAATAAAATTTCACATTTAATGATATAAAAAGGTATGCAATTCTGTCAAAACTCAAGTCAAAAGTACCTCTGACTGGAGTTCTGAAAATTCTTCAGTACCTATTAGCAAGGTCGCAGAAAATGAAGAATGAATTAAAATTTGTTCAAATTATAAAACATAACTTAAATGGCAGAAAATTTAAATCTGATTTGTCAGTATTCCTTTTTTGCAATATTGCTAATAGATATTGAAAAATAGAAGGGCTCCAGTCAGAGGTATCGACCTCGACGCAAATTAGTACTTTTTTACACCATTACATATGATTGATAGTTGCATGCTGGAGCAACAGTCGCTGGTTGCTTCTGTTTCATATGAGGGTTTTTGATTGCCTTGAAAATTTTTAACCTCTAGTAAATTGCAGTAGCCAGTAAACAGTAAAAATATCTATTACTGCCATACTCCAGCTTCTCTTTGACCTTAGACATATTATCGCAGTTGTTTCTGGGAGAGTTGATTTGTTGCAAGGAATTTTTATAATCTTGTCCCTTTAGTCTAGTTAGTGTGTATTTTTCAGCTAAGTTAGTTGTTTTCGTCTAGCTGAACAGATTTTTGTTTATATTTCATGGATTGCTACATTGCTTTTAGGTAGGAAAATTGAAAATCGCCGATTTGTTTGAAAATTTAAAATTAAATGAAAACTACGAGAGGTTGATATTCACAACCTAATATCATTGAAAAGCTTATCAAATTCTACGTTTAACCGTATAAAAAAAATTAGGCATTCCCAATTGAAAAAATCAGGTTATCGCTGATCGAAGTTTCCTTAATTCATCGACCGATTTCTCCAAGCATAAACGTAATTTAAATTTGACAGTCTCATCAAAGCTGACGCATTTTATGCTTAGTAATACGGCAAAGTCACAGCCTTCCAAATTTTATAATCTCTGCGATATTCAATTTTTTCCTGATATCTACTTATACCGAAAATGGTGATTTACACCTAAACGGTTCGCTTTAAGTTCCATGTATGATACATAAAGTCACAATAGAATTCATCAAGGAATCTGAATATGCAATAATATATGGGGTATTCTATTTAAAAAAACGTAGCTTTGATACATTTCGTGCTTTTGGGACACCCTGTATAAAATGAAAATATTTTTAAAATGGAGCCTTTATGGATCTCTATCCATCCGTAACTATTATTTTCTTTTTTATCAAATACTTTAGCCATAATGCTCCGTGTCGAATAGCGTGAATAACCCTGTATAGCGTGATTTCTTGAAAGGCTTGATATGTTACGCGAATTTTACATCAAACTGAATGTGATTTTACCCTCAGGTTTTGTGGTACCAGACCAAGCAGCCATATTGGATCTTGGTTCTGACTACTGCCGTATAGATCCTGTTTGGGACCTTCGGCTTATGGTCCAGGTCTTGCCGACTACACGACGCAGCTGTCACATGTTAGCTATAAACTCTTTATACAAATAGTCCATGTGCTGTGTTCATTTGAGTCTACTGTCAATCACCACTTCCAGGTATTTGACCTCTCGTGTTAGAACCAGTGGTACACGGTAGTGGTTGAGGGATTTAGAATCATCCATTTTCTTCCTGGGAGTGACTAGGACCAATTTAGACTTCGAAGGGCTGATTGAGATTCCTGATTCACTACACCAGTTGCCCAAAATATTGCAGGCTGCTTGCATTCTATCGCAAACGACGTCGACGGCAGATACATGCTATATGGTGTATCTCAAGGGAGTGTGTTAGGACCTATCCGTTTTATTCTGTACCTTAATGACATACATTTATTTGTAGATTGAGATTCTATAAATCTGTTTGCAGACGATACTGTACTTGCATGTTCAGATGTTAACCTAGACACTGCTATTGAAAAAATGAATTATGCCTTAAGTGGTGCTGACAATTACTTAAAATTAAATGTCCTTAAGACCAAAGTCATGACCATCACCTCAAAATATAAACGCAACCAGATAGATTTTTCATATTTAAAAATTGATAAGTACTTAGGTATACAACTTGATAGCTTCTTATTATTTGATAAACATTTTGATTATGTACACAAGAAAGCCTCTAAAAAGCTATACTTTTTTCTAATTTCTGTCTGCCGAAATGAGGTTGAAAGTATATAAGTCCATTATACAACCCCACTTTGACTATTATTCTTCTGTGCTTTACCTTTTTAACTCAAATGAGCTGCCACAGTTACTAGCCTGCATATATCGCCCACGTCCCTGTGCCGGTGATGTCCTGTTGTGCAACTTCATTGAAGGCTTACTGAATCAACATACTAGCATTCTGTTAACTGGCGACTCCAATCTGCGCGATATCCATTGGCCTCCGACAACGTTACCGGAATGTAATTCTGCATCGGCCCCTTACATTGAGCTGTTGCGTAATGCGACTATATTCCAACTGGTTGATCGTCCAACCAGATTAAGAGAGGGGCAAATGTCCAGAGCGCTGGATTTGGTATTCGTAAACGATCCTGACTTTGTTTCTGCTTTAGACTATCTACCTCCATTTGGCAAATCTGATCACTGATGCACCATAGTGACTACTCTTCAATTTAATATGCACACTCCATGCCGTAACCGATTCAAAACCGTTAATCTAGTAAACTATAATGCACTTAAGCGAGAGTTGTCCCAGATTGACTGGTTCAGCTTGCTAGTGCTGAAGATATGTGGAATATTTTCGCTAGCCGTATGCAGACTGCGACAACAAACAACACCTTGACAAGAAACGTATTTCACGACTCCAGAAAACCGTGGATTGATCATAATATTTCACAGATGATTAGACACAAAAGAGCATTGTGGCAGAGATTTAAAAGAAGTAGACGTCAACAGAATTACGCCCTTCACCGAACATTCTCCGATTCCCTCTCTAACGCCCTTAAGAAGGCAAAAAATGCTTATGAAATGAAACTAACCTCCTCAAATAACAAAAAGAAGCTATTTCGATACATACGAGCAAGTCTAAATTCGAAATTTTCCATGCCTCAAATTCGGGACGCCAATGGTCATCTGCATACTGACGCTGTTACCTCTGTGAACATTCTTGCCGACTCCTTCAGTCAATATTTCAATGATCCTAGTGGGTGGTGGGACCACTGCGCCTTTACCCATTCACTACAGATGTGCAGCAAGTCTTTGTAAAATAGAATTCCAACCTCAAGATATCTTCAAGCACCTGAACAATCTTAAAACTTCGTCATCCCCTGGGATGGATGGAATTAGTGCCTCTATGTTGAAAAACTGTGTATCCATGCTCGCACTTCCGTTGAGCATATACTGTCACCAACATTAAAGAGCTTCAAGAGAATCCAGAACTGGTTAGCTCTTGGTCGGAACGCTGGTTGCTCCCACTAAACATATCCAAATGCTGTGTTCTCCACCTTGGCAGGAATAATCCCAGGCTGCATTACAAGACCGCCGATCAGAAACTTGAGGCGGTATCTAGTCATACAGACCTTCGAGTCATAATTAATGATCGCTTAACCTGGTCTGAACATATACAACACAAAGCGAAGAGGTTATTATATATGATGGAGAGATCGTTCAAGGGATGTCACATCAGTACCTGTTCCTTCTTGTATATAAGTTTCGTCAGACCTTTGCTTGAATATGCTGGTCCTATCTGGGACTCGATACTCGTGCGAGACAAGCACCTTTTGGAAGCGGTGCGGCGCCGTGTCACACGCCTCCCCTTTGGCACACGACGACCAAGTTACGAAGCACGTCTTCAATTATTTAGGCTTAATACTTTTGCTGCCAGAAGACTGCGTGGTGATCTTATAGTCACCTATAGAGCCCCGCATAACATGTTTGGAGTCGATTTATCAACTCTATATGGGCTGTCTCTGAGCAGCCTTAGAGGCCACAATTACAAACTCCAGAAAGAGCCATTCCGAACTTCGATCAGACAGCATTTTTTACCCAATCGTGTCTTTGATACATGGAACAGTCTTCCTATGTGCGTGGTGAACTCCAGCAGCATAAACTGTTTCAAAAACAATTACAATAGGTGGCGTTGTGTTTAGTGACATTTATAGCATTAATGTGATTTCTATTTTTTCTTATGTACCATCTTAATTTCCTTCTTTTTCCTATCATCGAAACGTGCTAATTTTGACCTCTACGCTCTCTCTACACTTACAACTTTTGTATGTTTGAGTTTATAGCACTTGGTGCTCTACTCAACTCTGTTATTTAATAATAATAATTATAAATAATAAAAGATGCATAATCGTACCTATTCAATTGATCTATCAACTCTTAATTGGTTATCTGTATCACAGAGATTATATTATCTTTCCATGATATTTATTTTTAAAATAGTGGCTGGTATGGCACCAACGTATTTGCAATGCTTTAGCTATAATACTGATATACATGCACATCAGACTATAAAGCAAACTATTTGTATTTCTAGAACTAACAAGAAAACAAGAAAAAGCATGAATTCTTTATTTTTTAGAGAATTCAATGAGTACGATGAACTTCCGAATACAGTAAAACAGAGTTCGTCGCTTAGATTATTTAAACGACAATTATTAAAGTACATGAGAGCCATCTGATACATGACGTAATCTTTATACTCACAGTTAGCTTCTCTATATTATTGAGGTTTCTAACTTTGGCATTGTAGTAGCATCAGGATTAATTTAATTAAGCATTGATTTAATTAATGTTTAGTGTTAATTTTATTATTTTGGGATAATCAATTTGTATTTTTAGGTATCACTACTTTCATTTTGCATTAGGGTGGTCCTATTTTGAAATAAAGCTTTTTCTTCTTCTAGGGATCTACACAAGACACCAGATCATAAAAAGGCACCGAGGCGAGGGGGAGGGGTTTACCGCAACTTCTAATTGAACCTCGCGTGGTATTTTGCTAGCCTTGCGATTCCTGAGTACTGAACTTACCCAGCAGACCAGACAGTCTCCTCCAGTCTGAATGGCTCTTGAGAAACTTCTGGTGCTATGGGTTTTATACTTCAACCGTGATTGTCAATAACAGTACTTTGTTGCCTTCTTGTCAAATAGCGATAAAGCGAATAAAAAGCATCAGTGTCAAATCAAATAAATCTACCCTCAGCTAGTAAAAGGTATGATTCATAGTATCATAGACTTCACTTTAATCTAAAAGTACCCGGGTAGTTGCTAGAGATTTGTCAAGAGAAGTAATTATGTCACAAAAAGTTGATCTCATGCTGTAGCTTCATGCAAAAGGAAAATAATAATATATGGTATCACCGTTATGTGTGGGAACTAGTGAGTCAATCCGTTTGATGCCATCTTCATTTTGTGTACAATAGTATCCTCCAGCATTTCTTCTTTGAAGAACTTTCCACGCTGTGGAATGAGCTGCCGGGGTGCTCGTTTTATTACGCTTATCCTCTCGCAGCGCTTCTACAGCGCCATAGGCTTTCAGCCTTTACGGGAGGCTGACCATGAAAAAAGTGGTCTGTGATTTTCTTTCAAAATCATAGAGTGATATATTTTCCAATTATTATCCACAAAGAATAAATATCGTAGTTTGAAAAATACTACATGCTGGTTCTACCAATATAAGTACGTAGGACAACATACCTAAAATTTACCATAATCCGGATCACTTAGATCCTTACCTAATCAACTGCAATTTCTCACAGCAGTCCTAAGTAGAGGGAGAATGTATGTTCTGGGGGGGTCAATGACCGAGCAACCTTGACCTACATGAGCAACCTTGACCTTTGACCTCTGACCTTTGACCTCTGACCTCTGACCTCTGAACTTTGACCTCTGAACTTTGACCTCTGAACTTTGACCTCTGACCTCTGACCTTTGACCTCTGGACTTTGACCTCGTGACCTCTCATCAAACAAAAAATTCTCAACTGGGAATACAGGTGGCTACAACGCCATGTATATAGAATTTACTATAAGTGGAATAAGCGAGAGAGATGTGGAAATATTTGCATTTCAAATTAATGCTTAAACGTTCGTCATATAGCAAAGGTCGTCCAGACGCCTTTTCGCAGTAGGCGATCACCCAACTGGTTTTGCGCCGTCGGCTTGAAGAACGAAGACTAATTAAATTCAACTGTTCGATATGTTATAGTACAGTCTATGTAGGTCTGACATCCTGTGTAAATGTGTTTGAATAAGAGAGATGCTATTGTTCGGCAAAGTGGGAAAGATACAGGATGGCCTTCAAAGGGTAACACGCTCCAAAGCGGGCTACCTAGTCGAGTTTGGAGGGGGATAGGAGTTATATTCACGTTGTATCAAGCTTTTCGCAGTTCGTTATTCGCATCCAGTAGACATGGACGATCTATATGTGGTAATCGAGGACGGACGTCTGAGCCCGATCTCCTATGACTCTACCCAGAGTACATTGGTCTTCCCTGCTCAGAATGCTCCTGTACAGGTCGGAAATGCCCTCCTGCACGAACTGGAGGAAGATCTGGCCGACTTGGAGGAGAGTGAGGGAGAGGCAGCTGATACGGACCAGGAAGGGGACACTGACGCGGAAACGGAAACAGATGAGGAGATCGGAGACCTGCAGGAGGAAAGCAACGATTCGGCTTATTGTAGCGATGAAGGTTTTTCATAATTGTAAATATATTATTTGTAAATACACCAATGTAAATAAACCAATGTAAAGAGATCGTCTGTCATTTATTACTGATATGCTTCAATGCAACCTGGTTAACAGCGAATTGAAAACAAATAGTAGAATAAAAGGAAATCAATTAAGTTGTGGCAGTGAAAGAACAAGTCATAAGTGAGTTTGCTAAGGGGCAGCTGAAAAATAGTACCCAGAATAGATCAGTGTTCTGTTGTGATTAGAAATAATAAGTGGGTATATTTCTGTGCAAGTAAACAACAGCGAGCTATCAATAAAACACAATCATGTTACTATTTTGATTTTATTTCAAATACGGTTTTACTCATATCTTCTCTAACTTACAACCCTTACACAAACACTGAGTTCGGGCGTTTTACGACACGCTTTTACACACCTGGCTCTTACACGTTTTCCACAATAAAGACATTTTGCCAACCGCATATCATGGGCATGGAACTGCTTGGTGTACGCAGTATCCCACACACTAAATATGGCATATCTTGCTGCTGGTAGACATTGCTCGCACACTATCGAACCTTTATCTCTGCTTCCAACAAAGCTATATTCTTGACACATTTCTTGATTCCATTCAATGCCTCTGGAATACGCTTCTACTATAGCAATGCTTTCCACGTATACGTTATTCCCAGTTACTGTACCACACATCACATCTATCAATCCGTATGGATGTCGCTCAATCTGGCTGTTCTGCAATTCTTCCCATTTTATCAGATGACTTCCATTCATATTCAAATCTGTTTGACACGCTGTATTCCTCGGACATACTGTAGTAGTTTTTCTCAATACTTTCGTCACATCTGAGGGGTCGCTACTCATTGCACTGGAGCAACAGCGTTTCCGTGCTGACACCTGTTACACATAAGCTCTCCCAACTGGTTACCACACGTATTGCGCAGCCACTGGTCTTCGACTTCTCTTGAGAATGGTTTGAGATACAACTAAGATTTGCAAAGCGTCGTCACCACAACACCATCACCCCCTCCCCCCAACCTCAAGTTGTTTAACTGGTAAGGTTGTTAAACTTTCTAGGTCAGTCAAAGCATAATTATGCCCCCCCCCGCCCCCCCGTGTGGGGAGGTATGGAGAGATACAACTAAGATTTGCAAAGCGTCGTCACCACAACACCATCACCCTCTCCCCCCAACCTCAAGTTGTTTAACTGGTAAGGTTGTTAAACTTTCTAGGTCAGTCAAAGCATAATTATGCCCCCGTCTGGGGAGGTATGGAGGGGGCTTTAGTGTGGGGAACTTAGAACATAAAAGGCAGAGTTCTTGTCAATGAAAAACATAGTGCAGAGTCAACTGATACAGTAACACATCTAGCAGCGAAATGGACTTCACTACAGAGTCAAACGGTCCTTGCGACTCCACGTCTTGGATACAGCACCAAGAAGATAGTTCCAGCATATGGAGTGTGGAGACTGCGGTACCGGATGATGGGACACCCGACCAATCACACTGGGCGGTGGCGAGGCCACCGATGGACCATGGACCATGCGACTCCACAACACAGCCGCTGGGGTTCCTGCTGTCTACTATAGACAGCTCATCAGATAACAGCGACGGTGATGATCCTGATCGTACAGATGGTCCATCAAACCATAGAGGTGTGCGAGTGTACCTGCCGTTTCCCATAGATAGCGAGGAGGAGACATGAGGCGCTATTTGGAAATTACAAAGAGACGTAGTTCTGGGAGGAGCTCCGTGAGGTAAATGTTAAAAACTAAATCTATATAGATAAATCATGTGTGTTTCGTTGGTTTCAGATAGGACGGAGCCCCCTCCCACTGTGGCAAGAGAGGACTGCCACCTCCTCGTGGTTCTTGCTGGGTAACGCCGAGAGCAGTCCAACCGAATTTGTTGGGGATACATAAGGTAACATAAAAACATCTTCGATACCCCCCTCCCTCAACCACCCCTACTCACATACATGTTTGCTCTTTTGCAGAGATATAAGGTGAATGATATGAGTCGTTGCAGCAGTGAGTGACGGAACATGGAGAAATACATCTGCAACCGATGCAACAACATGTTTACAACGAAGTGGAATCTGAAGCGACACCAGGCGACCAGCTGTAACGTATCAGAGGAGCCGCCGTCCAAGAGGACACGTGTGAAGACAACCGCGCGGGTCAAGCAACCAGCAACAAAAGGTAATATATAAGTGTGAATACAATTAAACAACTTTTGCACTCAAATATGAAACACATGTCGATGAGCTGTTGAAAAATCATTGATATTCACAGACGCATTTTCTGATATTCTAGGTGCACCAATAGCAAACCTTGCGGAGCCAGGTCCAAGCGGTATGCAGTCTACTGGTCGGATCGGGATGGCAACCACTGATCAGGCAGGACCAAGCGGTATGCAGCCTAACACGGATTACACCAGCGCCAAGTATTGTGACAGCTGTTCGCGGTACATTCCAGCCAAGACGTTTTCTGCACACCTGCGGAGCTTGAAACATAAAGCTTACACATGGAAGCCATTGAACGAAGCGGTAAGAGTCAGTCAAAGTGCATTTGGCGGTAAAATTGTAAGCTACCAAGTAGTGTCAGGTCTGCAGACGTTGAACATTGAAGATTATTTGGAGTCAATTAAATCAAAGATTATTGAGTTATTAGAACAAGAAGTAATGAAGCATAATGCCGTCAAAGCTAATATAGAACTTTTTGCTGTATATATTTTACCCGCTAAAGAAACTAGAGATGTAAAGTCTCACAACACGGCAAATAAGGTTTTCACAGTAGCGTCAGATTTCAGTAAAGAATACGATGCACTTGTTACAGTAATCAGCGATAAGTCAAAAGGGTTTGCAGAACGCGAAAGTGGGTGGGTTTTGGAAAAAATTTTGTATTTGGAAGTTAACATTAGTAAATATAATCCATTGAGAGCATCCTCATACATTCCGCTTCCAAAAGAAATAGCAAACAAAAAAGCAGTTGTGAATATGAACAATCAAGATGAATGCTGCTTCGCTTGGTCAATTGTAGCAGCCCTATTCTCACCACAGGGACGAGTGACTGATACCAAATCATATCCACATTATTCCACAATACCATTCTTAAATTTTTCGACAATAGATTTTCCAGTATCACTAAAAGCTATCCCGCAGTGGGAGCAAGTGAATACCATTTCATTGAACGTGTATGGTTTGGAACCATTCCTAGTTGATGGTAAATGGAAATACCATATCGTTGGTCCGTTACATTATACCTCAAAAAAACAAACAGTGCACATAAATTTGTTGCTCGTTGACGATTCAAATGGTAAGCAACACTACTGTTGGATCAAAAACTTTTCTCGTTTATTATCGAGCCAACTCACGGCCAACACGAGAACAAAATATTTTTGTGACGGGTGCTTGCAATACTTTCCGTCTGAAAGTCTGCGGGACTGTCATTTACAGCAGAACTGTAAGTTCGTGGCTGTAAAGTTACCAAGAGGTGAACTTAGACAAGACCGATTGGGAAACCTAGTTCCCGATAATGTGTTAAAATTTGAAAACTATCACAAACAGTTGAAAGTGCCATTCTGTGTGTATGCAGACTTTGAATGCATCCTTTCACCCATTCCACCCGACTCTACGGATTCATCCAATCGTGAGTCGTATACCATAAAAAAGTATAAACACAGCCCCAGTTCGTTTGCATATTATATCAAATTTACCCATAATGAGGCTGCATCAAAGCTTCAGATATATCGAGGGGAGAACGCTGCAGCAGAATTTATCAAACGTTTACAGGCTGATATATACGAGTTATATAACACTTACTTAAAAGATATAGCTCCGATGCATATGACTCAACACGATGTGAGTCAGTTTGATGCTGCAACAGAATGTTATATATGCGACAAACCTTTTGAACCCTTCAATCGAAAGGTGAGAGACCACTGTCACATCACCGGTCGATATCGTGGAGCTGCCCACTCTATCTGTAACTTGAATTTCAAGCTTCCCAACTATGTCCCTATTGTATTTCATAATCTCAGAAATTACGACGCCCATATTTTCATAAATCAGCTTGGAGCCGATAAGGGAGACATCACAGTATTGCCACAAACTTTTGAAAAATATATTTCTTTTACCAAGTTGCTCCCCGTAAATCAGTATAAAGCGCAAAATGGTACAACTAAATCGGTATTACTACAAATGCGTTTTATTGATTCCTACCAGTTTCTATCGACCAAACTCGAAACTCTTGCTTCACTTTTAGACCCTTCACAATGTCGTGAAGTACGTAGAGCCTTTCCAGATGATACACAATTTGAGTATATGCGACAGAAGGGTGTTTTTCCCTACTCATATCTAACGGATATGGTGAAATTCAGTGAAACATCTTTGCCAGACAAAGAGTGTTTTTATGATGAGTTGCGTGATGCGCACATATCGCAAGAAGATTACAACCGTGCATGTAAGGCATGGACGGCTTTGGGTTGTAAAACGTTGGGCGACTATTCGGACATGTATCTAACCTCCGATGTATTGTTACTGGCAGACGTCTTTGAAAACTATAGAGATTTATGTCTTAAGACGTACCACTTGGACCCCGCCCATTTTTTCACTGCCCCTGGGTTGAGCTGGGACGCAATGCTTCGGCATACAAAAATCGAACTTCAACTCCTCTCAGATATTGAAATGATCCACTTTTTCAAGAAAGGGATACGGGGTGGAGTGAGTACGTGTATTACACGGAAAGCGGAAGCTAATAATCCACACCTCCCTACATTTGATGCAACAAAACCAACATCCTATATCATGTACCTTGATGCCACGAATTTATACGGGTACAGTATGTCCCAACATTTACCGCTGGGGCAGTTTGAATGGATGACTTCGGATGAAGTTAAAAACTTTTCCGAAATTCTACCCGAAGTAAGCGACACCTCAAATGTTGGGTATGTATTAGAAGTAGACCTTGAGGTGCCACGCGAGCTGCACGATTTCTTTAATGAATATCCGTTTTGTCCAGAGATGATTACACCTCCTGGTGGGAAGGGTAAAAAATTAATTCCAAATCTATATGAGAAAACACGATATATAATCCACTATCGAGCATTGCAACAGTGTCTGAAGTATGGAATTGTGTTGAAAAAAATTCACAAGGGACTACGGTTTGCACAAGCTAAATGGCTGGAACCATACATTGCCTTAAATACTCAGCTCAGAAATCAGGCTAAGAACAAATTTGAAAACGGGATGTACAAAACGATGGTAAATTGTATTTTTGGAAAAACGATTGAAAACGTGGAAAAAAGAGTGGACATTAAACTAGCAACAACTTTTGAAAGTAACAGTCGCAAGCGTGGAGCCTCTAATTATATTAGCAAACCAACATTCAAAGAGTTACGCATTTTCAGTGAAAACTTAGTTGCTATTCAAATGGAAAAAACATTTATTGATTATTGCCGACCGACATATGTTGGATTTTGTATTTTAGATATCGCCAAAATTGTGATCTATGACTTTGTATATGATTTTTTAAAACCAACATATGGAGACAACTGTACAATTTTATATACGGACACTGATAGCTTAATAGTTCATGTCAAAACGTCAAATTTTTATGCGGATATGAAAGCAAATATATCACGATTTGATACATCAAATTATACCGTTCCAAATTGCCACAACGTACCAAAAAATCAGTCAATCTTAGGAAAAATGAAAGACGAATATGCAGGCAAAGTACTGGCGGCATTCTACGGAACAGGGGCCAAAGCATACTGCATTGACTCTATCGATGAGGTATGCAAAAAGGCTAAAGGAATTACCAAAGCCAGCGTAGACAATCAGTTGGATATAATCCACTACAAAACTATTGTGGAAGGCTCCAAAAACCAAGTGTATTGTATGATGTATGTGTTTAAATCTGAATCACATACCATCTATACAAACTATATAAAAAAAGTGGCACTAACAAATCGGGATGATAAACGTTACTTAATTCCAGACTCAACAAGTACATTGGCTTGGGGTCATAAAGATATCGCCTTTCACGAAACTCCTCAGGAAGAACGCTTGGAGTTGCTGCTTCACCTACTCAATGAAGCGATGGCACAAGACAATGATGAACCGCGGTGACTCCTTCCCCACCATGTATTTTCAGAGGTTAGAGGAAGGGGCTATAGCTATTTAAGCTCTACGTCAGGCTGAGCACAACATAGTTCCAGCCATGGGTGCGCAAATGTATTTCACACTGTTTTCGCAGTTGTGCAGCGCTCAAGTTGCGGTAATCAATAAGTACATACGAACAATTGTGCGAAAAGTTCCCACTGATGATGAAATACACTTATTCACATCGCTGTTGGATGAAGTGGTAGTGCCCGATGAAGCCTTTCAATGGATCGCGGAATCCGATGCTTGTAATGCTGAGGTGATGAAAGCTATTATAGCACGAAAACTTCACCTAGATCATGTAATAAACGATACTATTGCCGCACTGCACGGTGCACACTATACCAACATCAGTTTGCATGGTTTGAGTAAGATATTCACTCATTTGTTAAATCCTCCGACAATATATGAGCAGCATTATATTTTCACTTTATTAAGTGGAAAGGCAAGTGAAAATATAAATGAAGTTTTTCCTGTTGCAAATATTGAAAACAATTATCGAACAACTTTAAAACACGTGGATACAACGATGTGCACACTTGGATATATGGCAGATGTGGTACTATTTGAACGTTTTGTTGATGTGATTACGCATATGGGTATCACATTCGTGTTTGATCCACGAAGCAAAGAGGAACATAAATCGCTTATTCAATGGTTACGCAAAAATATTGAAAAGGGTATCAGAGGCGAGGGCTCTTTAGGGTGGACATGTGGTCCGTGTAGTTTGAAATGGCCGTCAACTAACCTGGATGACTATCTGGATGCACTCAAAATTTTACATAAATTTCGTACAAACAATGATTCTTCAGAGATGGATGGGTGGAAAATCTGATTTGCCGTGAATGTGTGCGTGTAACTATATGTAATTCGGTTTGTCCTATTTAGTATACTCCATGTCAGATATTTCGATTATGTTATTCACAACTATGTTCAGATATATTTCAGGTTTATATGTTTACGCAATGTGATGTGTTTTATGTATTGCTGCTTGATCTTTGTACACACTGGTTGTCGTTGTGTATCCCCAATAAATCAGAATTAAAGTTAAAAAATGACTGTTTCCTTTCTACACACATACACATGCGCAGAACGCAAGGTGGAGGGGAGAATAAGAAATGTATAAAGTAGCGCACGCTAAGGTGTACTCCAGTGTAATCAACGTATCTTTGAGCAGTGCGCCATGTTTGCCAAGCAGTCCAGTGCCGTCAATGAGCATAGTGAGAAGAGTGCTTCAGGCTTCAAGCGCCCGAAATCGCTAATCACGATCAACGAACGGTGTTATCCGCTGAATCCATCCAAATCCAAATTCATAAGTGTCGGCTTAGCGTACGAGTGGAGCTTTCAACCCATCATTATCATCAGAGGGTGTAGAAATGATTGTGCAGCGTTCACCGAATCTGAGTGGTATGAATTATTGGAATATGAAGGGGTGTTGGTGAACTATTTTCATTGTGTAGAGGAGTTTCAGCCCATTGTACATGGCACGTTCACAGTCATATTCGAAAAGTTCAAAGATATGCGCACAATCAAACTACAAGATCGTTTTAAGAACATTGTTTATCTGGGTTTAGAGAGTGTGCTGAACATGATTGAAATGACTCGATTGATTGCTTATACAATAAACACCCTGAAAGGTCAAGAATTTGCAACATACTTCAATAGCCTACTGAGTGAAGTGCGAGCTACACCACTAGATGTACGGGACTTTGTTGCTGATCATGTGGCTGACATACCAAGGTCCGAAAACGTGCGATCCATGATGGAGCTAGCGTATCGACATCCAGATCTCCCAGAGTTTCAGAAAGCCGCTACGTTGTCGTATCACCATCCTACTATACCACATATACCACACCGCAAATGTTAGGTGTGAACTGGCAAATAAATGATACAAAGATTCAACTGTAGTTCTTTTATTTCTGTTACAAAAACTGCGCTACACTTGTAGATTACACATATAAGTCAGACTTGTTAATCCAGGCATTATGTGTCTTATCTAAACCTAAAAATTTCACATACACCTTTGAACCTTTACGTCTTAACACTTTTTCCACGAGATATAAATCAGGATATTTAACTTTTTGAAGTTCCTCAATGTAAAAGGCCCCAAAAATCTCTTCACCATTCTGATCTTTCAACAAATAGGTCCTTGGATTCGTCTGCTGCACTTTTCGAATTGTAAAAATTTCATTGGACCAATTTGGTGTATAACCTTTGGAGAAGGCATGTCGGTACTTGCTGATCCTAACGCTGTCACCAGTCTTATACTTTGGCGTCCTAGGGTCGACCGTTTTTAAATGACTGTAGCTATGTAGTAGCACTTGCTTCTCATTCCGCAAATTCACATCTTTCGGTTTCAGTCCCGTTGTTCGATGTTTTGTGTTGTTATAATCGTGAACCACCTGCTGCAGTAGAGGTAGCCATTTATACGACCCCTGTAAGCTGAATGCTCGCCACATACGATTTTTTAATGTGCGATTTAGTCGTTCAACGATACTGGCTTTCAAATTAGAATATGTGCTATAATGATTAATGTTGTATTGCTTCATTAGTGATTGGAATTCATTGTTATAAAACTCTTTTCCCATATCGGTTTGTATATGTTTTGGGAGATGTTGCATCTGAGATAAAATGGTTTTCATAGCCTCCGCTACGGCTTTACTAGTTTTTGTTTTTACCGGGCGAGCCCATGCAAATTTACTAAAGGCATTAATCACTACCAGAATATAACGGTATCCTTTGTTAACTTTTGCATATGGCAACATTTCCACCAGATCGGCCTGCACCAGATCTTTGAGACCTCGAATAATGACTTTGCGCCGTTGAAAGTTTCTTCTTGCAGGCTTATGAATTTCATTGACTATTTCTTTCTTTACCGTACTCATTGCTCGTTAGGGGGCAACGTATGATGATTTCTACAAACAACGGAGTGGTGACACCTGTGTGCGCAACAAATTTTACCCTGTCACCTTTCAACACACTATCTCCCTGTCTTAGGTTGCGAGTCATCTTATACCACACTTTGACACCTTCCGAGCTTCGTATTTCGTCTATAATGCCAGATACAGGAAAGAAATAATCAGTCGTTCCATTTTCCAAAATATAAAAACTAGAGGGATCATTGTGAGACACAGAGCCTCGAATTTGAACTATACATAGAGAGGACAGCTGCTTTTCGAGCTGGCCCACCCATGCGACATCTCTCAGCCACCGCTGTGGATGCCTGTGATGCCTCCCAAATTTATCAATCGGCATATGAGCAGATACACAAACGAAGAGTGACTAAGATATTTTAATATATCGGTCACTTTATAAAGCGTCCCTCCTTTAACTCCTCAATAATAGATTGAATTTCGTTGGTGTGACTGCGGTTACCAACCTGTTGAGATGCTAAAAGTAATCTGAGTCGATTTGCAAGCTCGTTAGGGTCGTCAAAGTATACGTATTCAATAGGTTTGTTATTTAACTGCATCATTCCCCTACCAGTATGTTTGAATGATTGTGTGCGTCGCAGGCGTGTTTTTGGGGGTGCTGGCTTTTCGAACGATACCGAGGTGCTTGAGCTAGTTACTGGATGTTTTAGAATGTTATGTTTGAGCAAATATGGTTTAATGATCTGCTTATATTTGGCTGACTGCGTACCTTGTATCTGTAAATTGGGATCAAAATTCCTTCGATAGGCATTCGTCCGCTTCAGCATATCCATATATTGATCTAAATCCGCTTGCGTGTAGGCCACTGGGTTCTTTTTAAATAGTAACTCATACAACCCCACTGTTCCTGGGTATCGCACATTGTGTATGATAAAATCCGACCCTTCCAGTAGTACTGGTGTTTTACCTAATGTGAATGCTTCAGTCGCGAGGTCATGTGACAACCCATAGTATCGATCAAATTCTTCCTCGTTTCCTCGAATGCTCTCATCCACGTATTTTCTTGGTAACGGGTCAAACGCCTCCAGATACTCATTATATACCGGAGTATGAATTAAGCGCTGCAAGCTGTCACGACTCGTAGTAATAGTGTCATCTAACTTTTGATTCTCGCGTTCGACTACTGTCGGGTCACGAGCTTCTTCTTCAATTGTGGAAATGTCCACCGCATTTGAAGTTTGTGGTAGGTTGGAATAAGTATCCTCCAAAAAGCTCAGTCCTGAGAGTGGTAAATATTGTTGATAAGGGTTGTCTAACTGTTTATACAATGCCCTCTTAGGTGTCGAAGATGCAGATTCGGACTTTATGGATTCCACTTTTGTCACTGGTTCCACCTTTATTGGTTCTACCCGGTGCAGAAGTTGTTGTAATGGTTCAGAGATGGGTTGCAGTTGCTTTTGTAATTTGCGATCTGTTTCGACGAGCTCAGATTTTAATGCTTTAAACTTTTGGTGCACCGCTTTCCGTGTTTTCACAAGTTCCTTTGCTAATTTGATATTCATCTTCATATGTGCAGTGAGACTGTTCGGCTGCTACGACTAGTATCACCTTTTATACCAATCTCCTTAGAAATAGATATAGTTATCAAATCCTTTCCGATACCTTCCTTCATTCTTGGGTGAATCTTTATCGATGACTAAAAAGTCGAAGGGTTTTTGCCAACACAAACTACACAGTTGCTTAAATTCCTGGAACGTCATATCCAGACTGCAGTGATCTTCGTATATATGTTTTAAATTTAGGACATCTTGTGGAAGCAGGATGAGTAGGGTTGCATTATCGCGAAGAAGGTGTTTTGGAATTGCGGTATAGGTTTGACATAAATAAAAGCAATCTGTATTCCGATGCCTACCAAAGCTAAAATATTGTCGTATGATATCTTGGGAGCATGTTGCTACGTCATCGAAAATTATGAGTGAATTGGGTCTAATATGGCTCGGAAGTACAATGTTCTTATCATCCGTGTATTCAAAATATCCAATTTCTTTTAGCGGTTCCAACACTTTGCGTAAATATTGGTATTTAGGTTGGTATGGAGATTTACAATAAAGATACACATTCGAAAATCGAAGTCCATTTGGATGAGTTATGAGGCTCATCATAATATTGGTTTTACCAGATCCGCTTGGTCCTACAATTAGTGCTCGCTTCGATTCACCACCGAATAACGAACCATGCTTTCGAAATGACGTTGCCTCAGCTGGAGCGTCATAATTAATAACTGGTAGCTGTGGACCCGCTGACTTGACCCTCATTCTGGTACGATATATATACCACTGTGCACCAACGCCCATAGCCATTCTTTTTAAAGTCAATTGTGTGCATAAGTATATAATGCTTGTACATTATTCATCACGTAACAGTATTCGATCAGGGGACTTAGTGAGTGGTTCTGGGCTTTTTACTAAGCTCCTCGACAGCTTCCCTTTAGAACTACATCTTCCTGGAGGATACCGATACTGTGGTCCATTTACGCATCTGCAACAGCGACTATCGCGCGGTGACGTTGGAATCAACCCATTGGACAACTATTGCAAACAACACGATATAGCTTACGCTAACGCCCAGAACAGTAGTGACCGCACAGCCGCAGACGGTGTATTACGACAACAAGCTTGGAGTCGTGTAGTTGATTCTAACGCATCCTTGGGAGAACGTGCTGCTGCACTTGCAGTTGTCGGCGCGATGAAAGCTAAGAAAAAATTAGGTTTTGGTGTGCGAAAACCGCGAAAGCAAGGTAAACGGAAACATGGAAAAGGTTTGACAAAGAAGTTGCATCGTCAACGCTCGAAGCGACTTTTGCCCGTGCCGAAGAAAGGAGGATTCCTTCCCCTGATTCTCCCTCTACTTGGCGCTATTGGAGCTCTTGGTGGTGGTGCCGCATCTATTGCGAAAGCTGTCAACGATGCAAAAGCGTCGCAGGCTCAGCTGGCTGAACAGAAACGTCACAATATAGCTTTAGAGTCAATGCGGACAGCAGTCAATGGCAAAGGATTTTACTTAGCTCCATTTAAAAAAAACTTCCAATAAGGCTGCCCCGTCATGCAATGACTAACATAGAATTAGAAACGTTTGCTTTATCTTTAAAGATTCCTTATTTTCGCGGTGTATTTATGCGTAATCAGCTACCGAGCCGTGTTCACAAAAATGAGTGTGGTATCATTAATTTGGGTCACTCCTCTGGTCCTGGTACTCACTGGACGGCCTACATCAAAAATCGCAATGATGTCATTTATTTCGATTCATACGGTAACTTGAGGCCACCATCTGAAGCAGTTCATTACTTTTTGAGTAACAAGGATGTCGATAACATCGTCTACAACTATGACACCGTACAAAAATTCAACGCTCATAATTGTGGCCAATTGTGTCTGAAATTTCTATTTAAGTTCTCATCCTTTTTTGTATAACTAGATTGATACTACACGTTGTTGCAGCACCATGTCGTTCACGTTTACCTTGTCGGGCAATTCTTCCATCCTTACCGCTGATTTTAACCCCCCTCTGTACCTCCTTGATGGTCTAGACTATGAAATTGGTTTATGCAATTTTGAGAGTTTCAATATGATTCCTAATATTGATGAAAGTAATAATTACTTTCCATATGGTAACGGCGGTCTCACCATCCCGACGGGTGCCTATGAAATATGGGATTTACAAAAATATCTCCAAACCCATCTTCCAAATGATTACACTGTTTCTATTACGCCTAATCCGAGTACCTCGACTGTTTCTCTCCAGGCAAACTTTCCCATTGATTTTGCTCAACAACGAACGTTTGGACGACTTTTAGGTTTCAAACCACGTGTTTTACAAGCTGGCAAAATTCACGACTCTGATTTTCCTGTTGAAATTCTCAAAGTGAATGCTGTGTGCATCGATTGTAGCATCGCAACAGGTTCGTATCACAATGGAAAGCCTTGTCATATTATTCATCAGTTTTTTCCAACTGTTCCAGCAGGGTATAAAATCGTGGAATCCCCTCAAAACATTTTGTATTTCCCTGTTAGTGTGAAAACAATCACAACGCTTACCGTTCGTGTGCTTGATCAAAACGGAGACCTTGTCAATTTTCGTAACGAAACTATCACAATTAGACTACATTTACGCGTTGCTAACAATGGGCATTAGATACCATAAGTGCTTTGACCATTACTCCACTCATTTGTATAAAAAGTCGCAACGAAAGCGTGGCTCTGTCAGTGCATTATACCCCATCGTTGGCAAAGGTTTCACATCTCTTCGACCTCCCACGCTCACAAGTGAGAATAAAACGTTTTTGCGGTCACTAGGATTCCAAGTGTATTAATCATGAGTATTCTGAATATCACCCAGCCACCCCTTGTTGACAACTCAATTACTGAAATGGAGATTCATACCTACCAGCCGTTCATAAATGCCAAATTTGATTATAACGATGAAATTCGTATAGCGATCCAAGAATTAGATGCGTACACTTTACCATCTCAAAGCATGTTATATCTTGAGGGAACTTTGACAAAAAGTGACGGTTCAAAGGCTGAGTCCTTGAAACTAATTAACAATGCTTTCGCTTTTTTATTTCGCGAAATTCGATACGAGTTAAACGGAGTTGTTATCGACTCTGTTCGCAATGTTGGCCTTACATCCACGTTGAAAGGATATATGTCCTACAATGAAAATGAAAGCCTGCGTCTGCAAAATGCTGGTTGGTTTCCCAAGGATTCCACAATTTCTAATAGTGGAAAGTTTAACGTTTGTATACCACTAAGCATGTGGATGGGATTTTTTGAAGATTACAACAAAATTATACTGAATATGAAACAAGAACTGGTTCTAATACGTAGCAACTCAGATCTTGATGCAGTGGTCAGCACTACTGACGAACAACCTAAAATTACTATTGATAAAATTCAATGGCGAGTGCCTCACGTTTCAGTTGACATACCACAACAGTTAGCATTAACAAAACTGCTTAATAAAAATGTTGATATCCCCATCTACTTTCGCAGCTGGGAATTAATTGAATACCCCACTCTTTCAGAAACTACCCGTCATACGTGGCCTGTAAAAACGACTACAAAACTTGAAACACCTCGACATGTTCTAATCGCCTTCCAAACCGATAAGAAAAATAAAGTAACTTCCAATATGTCCACCTTTGATCACTGTCACTTAACTAACATTCGCGTCTTTCTTAATTCTGATCGTTTTCCGTACAATGATTTATATCTGGATTTTGATAACAACAAATTTGCTACGCTCTATGACATGTTTTCCAAATTCCGCGCTACCTACTACAATACGGAAAATGAGCCGCTGTTCAGCCCCAAGACCTTCAAGTCGATCGCACCCATAACCCATATTGATTGCTCCAAGCAAAAGGAAAGTATTCAGTCTGCCTCAGTCGTCATGCGTGTAGAGTTCGAAACTAGTCAAAATATTTCCCCGCAAACCAGCGCATACTGCTTAATTCTTCACGATCGCGTATTCTCTTACAATCCTCTGACTAAAATTGTTAAACAGCTTTAGCTGGTATGGCAATATAAGCTCAATCGCCACTCATGCACCGTCATTTTCACCATGCCTGCCGCCTACAAACGAGCTCTCTTGGAGTATCGTGAAAAACTCAAAGTCTTGCGCCAAGCCCTTGACAGCTACTGCAATAAGATTTCTGTTTTTAGACGCTTTAGCCGTCTGCGAGTATGAGTCTTGTACTGGACGTACAAGGATTCAAACTTGAAAACAATAAGTTTATTGTGAAAGAGCTTGCTGCTTTTGATGGTTTGCGGATATTCCATTACGTTTTTAAACCACCTTTTTCCTGGGACCTGCTCCCCCCAGAGTTACAAAAGCAAGCTTCTTGGTTAACAGAATACCACCACTGTATTCCATGGACTTCTGGATTCACGCCACTACATCATGCCTCCCGGATCATCCAAGAACTAACATCACAGGCGGATAGAATTTTTGTAAAAGGGAGAGAAAAGGCGAACTACTTACGACAATATTCCTTATCGCCTATTATTGAATTGGATGAACAGCCACGTTTAATGGTACAGCCTGCTCGCTGTTTTGCTCACACTAAGGATATCTGCATATGCGCTCTTTCGAATGTTCATTTTTTGTATGATACGTTTGTCATGTCATAATAATTATTTTGTTTTTAATATTTTTGTGTTAATAAACATAACCATTACTTTTACCTTGTTGTTTTCTTTTACTCGAATCAGAACTACGTATTTTGGTATATATTTTATTTAGTGATCAGTTAACATTTATTTACAACGAATCGATAACTTACAACAAAAGCGTTTAGACTTACAATGTGTGATACAGTTGTCTACAATTTCTATTATTTTCTACATAGCTTCCATTTGATTCATGTTTTGTCAAATCGCTCGCTCCACACCTTTTCTCTATGTTGCTCACTTAAAACTCTTTCCAATACTTGTGCACACTTTTGTATTCGCCTTTGAAATCTGCATCTGTCTGCACCCTCCTTCTGCCAATCACCCCGACGAGCTGCTTTTGCTGCATACTGCCACACCACTAGTTGTTGTTCACTTATACTTGAATTAAAGTGAACCCGCTTCCCATTCATTACGTTTTATTGTTTCACACGCTCCAACGTCCTTCTCTCGAACTTGATTAATCTACTTTTGATTCGCTGTTAATAAGTGAGAACTGCTACCAAACTTTGTACTTGCATTGACGTTTATAACTCGCAGAAGAAAACTAATCGTTTCCCATCCGTTTTCACTACTCTTATGGTTTTCGCACCCTCTTCCGTTGATCGCCTTTGCTGGACTGCCTTCGCTTTCTGCTCCATTAACGCACTCCTCAGCACTGCGGGCAACTGGTTCATTATTGGATAAAATAAGTCATACCGTTTGGTATACTCGATGTTGTTCAATAATCCTTTTACACACAACTTTCCATCTTCATAGTCACCTATAGATCTGTGCAACCGTCGGAGTTTTTCCGCTATCGTATATCTTTCCGGTATATCGATTTTTAGCTGCCACTCAGCAAACTCCGTTTCGATCTGTTGTTTCACCGACTCCAACGTACTTCTTTCTAAGTGGGTCAGCTCCATGTTTCGTTGATATTTTGTTTTCGATTCACTGTAGATAACTGCGAACTGATGAGAACACATTGTGTTGGTCCTCACTTTATATGACTCTATCTATTACAAAACCTGTTTTCCGACTTCCCCACCATTACACTACAAACTGGTTTTTCTTGTTTCCCCACCCTCATTGTCACCAGCATACGTGCTTCAAGGAGCAATTGAGTCTCTAAGTCAAGGGGTCAAAGGTTAATAGACTAAAGTTTAGAAGACACGGTTCAAGGGTAGAAGTCATTCTAGGCCACCCTGTGATATTTCCTCACTTCTACTTTATTCACACACATTTACGCGGGAGCAGCAAAGTGCAACCTTCTACGACTACTATAACTCCATATAGAATCACAATTTAGTTACTGACCGTATGCTACTGATGTCTCATTCAATTTCGTGTTAACACTCTCTTGTTTTGTATGACCCAGGTTATCCTGTAATATTTTCCCACTTTACAGTACTATAGCATTATTCACATGCATTAACACGGCATCTGAACGGCTAACAGTGACGGTACTATAACTGGCATCCAAGCAGGTAGCCAACAAGTTCCGGACAATGACCACTTCAGTGTATTGTATCGTGATGACCACTAATTAACAATCCAGACAAGATCGTCGTCGATATAACCGTGGCATATATATTATGTATGAGTAAATTATCGCTCGATGCACTGCTTATTCCAGATAGCTACCCAACGCTAAAAATAAAAAGACCTTGACATGACTCATCCTATTTGTCTACCGCACCAGCCCGAAAGACTGCCAAAATTAATACTGACTTCCGCTCCAGACCATATGTAAATGAAACCCTATCTACGCCATTGCAATCTTATAGTACTTATAGTAAATTCTATATACATGGCGTTGTAGCCACCTGTATAGCGAACGTGTTAGTGAAACAGAAGGTCTTAGGTTCGATTCCCAGTTGAGAATTTTTTGTTTGTTGAGGGGTCACGAGGTCAATGTCCAGAGGTCAAAGGTCAAAGGTCAGAGGACAAAGTTCAGAGGTCAAAGGTCAAAGTTCAGAGGTCAAAGGTCAGAGGTCAAAGGTCAAGGTTGCTCATGTAGGTCAAGGTTGCTCGGTCATTGACCCCCCCAGAACATACATTCTCCCTCTACTGTCCTAGCCTCTAATTAGCATTTCTTTCTCAACTCGGTATAAATACCAAGATTGTATAATTGCAACCAGGAACGTCTTGGTTCTTTTATTAGAATTATTTGTGACAGTTCAGGGCTTAACATAAAGCAGTCGCCTCGGCGCTTCCAGCTGGAATTGAAAAATATTCTAATAGAATGGAGGATGAACTTAGCTGTCATCAACAACATTCAGGGAAAAAGCAGAATTGAAAACGTCTTACCCCTCAAGGGTTGAAAGTAATTAGCAGCGTATGTACGGGAGCATGCTTTAGCAAAAATGGTCGACGATAATACACCTAGACAAAACAATTAAAGAAGGCAAAGTCGACGCCCTTCATGAAAAAAATAGATTTCATGTGTTTTATAAATATGTATAACGTCAGCTGAAAACCTGCTACCCTCTGAAGTGGAAAGAGAAAGAGTACCTGGTAGATTACTTCTAGCAATCTGAACCTTGAGTACCAAAACACGTAATCGCAGATTATTCGGAAGAACTATAAATAACTAATTGGTGAAAACAGTGCCTTAGAGCTTCAAACGCTGAACAAAAAATGGCAATTTAAATAAAATGTTGCTGATGAGGTCTTCACACGAGAAGGGTCGAAGATTAATCTGACTATGGAAAGCAATATTGGTTTTCTCATAAGCGGTGTATAATTCCCGATGCAAAATTCTGCTGTGAAATTTATCGAATTACCTCATCAGTCAGCAGTTTACCTTAGAATTATTGGTTTAGTGCATGGGGATGAGCTGAGCAAGAATTTTGATTCAATTTTTTGACGCTATTAAGAACTGGCATTGGCAACACAAAAACTCTCGCAAATCCCCCTACCTATCGGTGAGGGAAGTAAAATGTACCCTTTATCTTAAGATAAGGTTTATTTAAATAAAGACAACTTCATAAGGTGGTATAACATATTAAAATTAAAAACTAGATGTAAAATGTTGCACTGGGGTGCTCCTGTGTATGTTACAAAAATTGAATGAATAAATGTTTTGCTACCTTAAGTTTTAAAATTAGACCAGAAAAACCAGATGGGTGAATATATACACCTGTTGTCGGCGTGTAAGGTGTACGCTGGCACAGCCTACGTCTATCGGCACAACGCGGCTCTACGAGTGCTATACTACCATTTAAGGCACTCATACGGTATAGATGAGACACTGGTGCTGCCGTATGCTCCAGGGGACATTGAGTCCGTTGTGGAGAACGAGAGGTGCCGAATTTACTGGAACTACTCATTCTCCACGCTCGAGCTTATACATGCAAATAAGCCCGACATAGTCCTCCTCGACTACCAACAAAAGACGATGTTCGTTATCGAGTTCTCGGCACCTGCCGAGGGGAACATCGTCTCTAAGGAGGAGGAAAAGCGGACCAAGTATCAGGAGCTCCTCGGACAACTTCGCAGGCTCTGGCCGGACTACACTGTGAGTCTGCTAGTAATGGTCATTGGATCCCTAGGTGGTATGAGGGATACGCTGCTCTCTGCACTGCGCAAAATGCCAGTGTGCCGTGCGGCGGCGCACATCTTAGCCGCCAGAATGCAGAAGGCAGTCATCCATGGGTCCCTTCGTCTGCTTAGGACGCACGATACGCGGACCCAGTGATTGCTCACCTCACGGTGTGAGGAGTAGTCGCTGGGGAATGGAACAGCAGCCCGGTGTGTCGGAGCCCGGGTTGCACCTTTTTTGTTTTGTTTTGTCTATATACATATATATCTACCGTCTGGGTCCGGGTTTAGAATGTTCCCAGGGTTTAATCTGCCTGTCGTAAGAGGCGACTAAAAGATTGGTAGTCCTTGCCTTAAAAGGGCCTATGGTGGTCACCGGCTGTGAAAGCAGGCGTATGAACCACCATAGTGAGGAAGCGGCTGCACCTATGTTAAGGACGGCTTCCCGACAGCGTCTGACCCCAGGTTAGGGGCGGCTGATAGCAAACCTGGCAGTAGGTATAAAATGCGCCCCCAGTAAGCCGACCAACATCAAACGGCTATTCGGTGCGTGGCGACACTGTGGGGATAACCCAAGCCAGGGATGAAAGCCGGCCGGCAACCTCTACAGGTCATCCCTAGGAGGCAATGTGGTCGGCTGCCTCCGAAATGTCGGCTGGGGGCCCTAAGGCTAACCACCGGACGGGCCCTACCTTCTGGTTCGACCGCCCCAGAAGAAGAGCACCCACACCAGGCCGGTATCGGAAGCCGGCTCTGGGCAAGGTGGCGGTGCCTCGGATCGCCCTGACGACGACACACGCAACGACATGGACCGTTTTAGGTGGACGACGGAACTGAAGGATGACCTGCTCAGCTGCTACGAGAGCAGTAGCCCGCGCCGTAGGGGATACATGTCCCGCATGCATGGGAGATGGTGTGAAATGCATCCAGAGCATAGCACAATTACCTCCCAGAGCTTGCGGAACCAGGTATTTTACCTTCGGGGGCAGGGATACGTTCGTGCTCCAGCTCAGCCTGCCCCTCCGGCGACTGAAAGGCCTGTTAACCAGGCTGAAAGGTCGCCGATGAGGCCCGCTGAGAGGGAAATCGACGAAGCCGTCTCACCTGGAGATTTCAGTGACCGAAGGGCCTTGCATAACAACAAGAGGTCCTTCAAGCTGGCAGATTTAAAGAGAGAGGATGAGGCGTTGAGTGAACGTCTATCGGAGGTCTCTGACATTTGGAGCATCAATTGCGAAATTTACGCTGCGGCTCTGAGGCTGGCTGGACAGGGGAGAGTGAGAGACTCTCCTGTCGAGAGAGCACAGAGGCGGGTGCGCCAGATGGAAGCGAAAATCCAGTTGGCTCGCCAAGAAGCATCCCGTATCCAGTGTGTGATGGAATATAGAGCGGCCGGTAGGCCTTTTACGCGCCGCGTGCGCCAGATAGCCCGAGAGCTAAGGCGCGACCATCACACGCTCAGTCAAGCGGTACTGGTTGTTGTCAAGCAGCATTGTCTTGACAGGATACGGACGCTAATCGCTGCTAAACGATCACTGGTGACGCGGGCGAGAGGTTTGGAGGAAAACAGATTGTTTTCCGAAAAGCCTGCTCGTCTCTTCCAACAGCGACCACCAGTCATAGAGCAGCCGCCAACTGCTGATCGCGTGGAGACTTTCTGGAGGGGCATTTACGAACACCCCAAACCTCTCCAAGCAGACACTCCGGCGTTGGCGCAGTTCGAGTCCGTTTGTAGGAGGACTCCAAACCTGAATGTACTGCGTCACCCGATAAACACGGAAGAAATTCTTGGTGCCTTACGAGGCGCAAAGAATTTCGCAGCTCCTGGCCCGGATGGCATAAACACCTACTGGTTGAAAAAGTTTCCCAGTTGCCACCGGCATTTAGCTAGAGTTTTTAACTCGTGGCTAAATCAGGAGCAGCCAATTCCGGCTTGGTTTGTCGAGGGTCGAACCGTGCTTCTCCCGAAGACCGGAGATTTGTCTGATCCTAAAAACTACAGGCCAATAACATGTCTGAACGCATGTTACAAGCTCTTCACCAGAATCTTGTACATGCGTATCCTTCAAGCTGTAAATCCCGTATTTCTCAGCGTATATGAACAAAGAGGGTCTAAGAAAGGAGTAGCTGGCTGCAGGGATAACCTGTTGATTGACCGCTGTGTCACACAGGACTCCGTGCATTACCTGCGAAACCTTTCTATGGCCTGGATCGACTATCGGAAGGCATTCGACACTACGTCTCATGAACTGATTGTGCGGCTGTTGGAATGTCTTTCGGTAGATGATCAAATAGTGGGATGCATCAAACAACTGATGCCGCTCTGGAAGACTCGGTTCACTATAACATCGGGTGAAACCAGGATTCGAACAGAGTTGGTATCATTTAAAAGAGGGGTCTTCCAAGGAGACTCCTTGAGTCCCTTGCTCTTTTGCATCTCGCTACTGCCTTTGTCCATAGCGCTGAAAAATACTAAGGGATACAGCTGTGGCAAACCCAATTACCGGAGGCACAAGGTCACCCACTTATTTTACATGGATGACCTGAAACTCTATGCCTCCGGACAACGCGATTTAGAGCAGTCGCTGAGGGTAGTGCAGGATTACAGTCAAGCTATTGGTATGGAGTTCGGGATAGACAAATGTGCCATGGTTCATCTCAAAAGAGGACGTTGCGGAGATAGTGAAGATGAGGAGCAGCTCGTTGATGGGAGCATCTTGCGACAACTGCATGCCGGAGATACCTATACCTACCTTGGAGTGGCGCAGCGTCACATCCAAGAGGCAGAATTGGTCAAAGAGTGTCTCCGCCGCAAGTATTTGCACCGACTCCGGCAGATCTGGTCGTCAGAACTGTCCGGCAAAAACAAGGTCGCTGCCACAAACATGCTTGCGATCCCACTGTTGCTATACAGCTTTGGTGCTGTCCACTGGAACGTGGAAGAGCTGCGACAAATCGACATAAAGACCCGCAAAAGGATGAATATGGAGGGAAGTCTACATCCTAGATCCTCTGTCCCGCGAATATACCTCCCGCGACACCTGGGAGGGCGTGGACTATTGAGTTTGGAGCATCTGCACAACAGAGTAGTACTGGCCACTGCCTGCTATGTTACGACGAGCACCGATCCCCTGATCCGCTTTGTGCGAGAGCACGAGATTGCGGGTAAAGGAGCCTTCCTTTTTAAAGCAGCAACACGGGCAGCCGAAGAACTTAGTCTCACGCTCGACTTCACGCGGAGGTGTCAGCAGTCCGTTACGGAACTTGCTCCCGCACAATTAAAAACCCGGATTAAAACTGCTGAAGTCCAATTGCTTTTAAGACTTCACAAAGATAAACCAATGCACGGAATCTTCTACAAACATCTAGAAGAGCATGGTTTATCTGAGCAGTTGACCTTCTCCTTCCTAAGGTCTAATGGGTTGAAGTCGGAGACTGAGAGCTCTATAATGGCTTGCCAAGACGGTGTCTTCAACACCTTAGTATACCGTAGCCGGATTATGGGTATGGATGTGCCCGATATCCGCTGTAGAGCCTGCCTGCAGGCGCCAGAGACCCTTACGCACCTCTTGTCGGCGTGTAAGGTGTACGCTGGCACAGCCTACGTCTATCGGCACAACGCGGCTCTACGAGTGCTATACTACCATTTAAGGCACTCATACGGTATAGATGAGACACCGGTGCTGCCATACGCTCCAGGGGACATTGAGTCCGTTGTGGAGAACGAGAGGTGCCGAATTTACTGGAACTACTCATTCTCCACGCTCGAGCTTATACATGCAAATAAGCCCGACATAGTCCTCCTCGACTACCAACAAAAGACGATGTTCGTTATCGAGTTCTCGGCACCCGCCGAGGGGAACATCGTCTCTAAGGAGGAGGAAAAGCGGACCAAGTATCAGGAGCTCCTCGGACAACTTCGCAGGCTCTGGCCGGACTACACTGTGAGTCTGCTAGTAATGGTCATTGGATCCCTAGGTGGTATGAGGGATACGCTGCTCTCTGCACTGCGCAAAATGCCGGTGTGCCGTGCGGCGGCGCACATCTTAGCCGCCAGAATGCAGAAGGCAGTCATCCATGGGTCCCTTCGTCTGCTTAGGACGCACGATACGCGGACCCAGTGATTGCTCACCTCACGGTGTGAGGAGTAGTCGCTGGGGAATGGAACAGCAGCCCGGTGTGTCGGAGCCCGGGTTGCACCTTTTTTGTTTTTGTTTTGTTTATATATATATATACCCAGACGGGATATATATATATATATCCCGTCTGGGTCCGGGTTTAGAATGTTCCCAGGGTTTAATCTGCCTGTCGTAAAAGGCGACTAAAAGATTGGTAGTCCTTGCCTTAAAAGGGCCTATGGTGGTCACCGGCTGTGAAAGCAGGCGTATGAACCACCATAGTGAGGAAGCGGCTGCACCTATGTTAAGGACGGCTTCCCGACAGCGTCTGACCCCAGGTTAGGGGCGGCTGATAGCACCTGGCAGTAGGTATAAAATGCGCCCCCAGGAAGCCGACCAACATCAAACGGCTATTCGGTGCGTGGCGACACTGTGGGGATAACCCAAGCCAGGGATGAAAGCCGGCCGGCAACCTGTACAGGTCATCCCTAGGAGGCAATGTGGTCGGCTGCCTCCGAAATGTCGGCTGGGGGCCCTAAGGCTAACCACCGGACGGGCCCTACCTTCTGGTTCGACCGCCCCAGAAGAAGAGCACCCACACCAGGCCGGTATCGGAAGCCGGCTCTGGGCAAGGTGGCGGTGCCTCGGATCGCCCTGACGACGACACACGCATCGACATGGACCGTTTTAGGTGGACGACGGAACTGAAGGATGACCTGCTGAGCTGCTACGAGAGCAGTAGCCCGCGCCGTAGGGGATACATGTCCCGCATGCATGGGAGGTGGTGTGAAATGCATCCAGAGCATAGCACAATTACCTCCCAGAGCTTGCGGAACCAGGTATTTTACCTTCGGGGGCAGGGATACGTTCGTGCTCCAGCTCAGCCTGCCCCTCCGGCGACTGAAAGGCCTGTTAACCAGGCTGGAAGGTCGCCGATGAGGCCCGCTGAGAGGGAAATCGACGAAGCCGTCTCACCTGGAGATTTCAGTGACCGAAGGGCCTTGCATAACAACAAGAGGTCCTTCAAGCTGGCAGATTTAAAGAGAGAGGATGAGGCGTTGAGTGAACGTCTATCGGAGGTCTCTGACATTTGGAGCATCAACTGCGAAATTTACGCTGCGGCTCTGAGGCTGGCTGGACAGGGGAGAGTGAGAGACTCTCCTGTCGAGAGAGCACAGAGGCGGGTGCGCCAGATGGAAGCGAAAATCCAGTTGGCTCGCCAAGAAGCATCCCGTATCCAGTGTGTGATGGAATATAGAGCGGCCGGTAGGCCTTTTACGCGCCGCGTGCGCCAGATAGCCCGAGAGCTAAGGCGCGACCATCACACGCTCAGTCAAGCGGTACTGGTTGTTGTCAAGCAGCATTGTCTTGACAGGATACGAACGCTAATCGCTGCTAAACGATCACTGGTGACGCGGGCGAGAGGTTTGGAGGAAAACAGATTATTTTCCGAAAAGCCTGCTCGTCTCTTCCAACAGCGACCACCAGTCATAGAGCAGCCGCCAACTGCTGATCGCGTGGAGACTTTCTGGAGGGGCATTTACGAACACCCCAAACCTCTCCAAGCAGACACTCCGGCCTTGGCGCAGTTCGAGTCCGTTTGTAGGAGGACTCCAAACCTGAATGTACTGCGTCACCCGATAAACACGGAAGAAATTCTTGGTGCCTTACGAGGCGCAAAGAATTTCGCAGCTCCTGGCCCGGATGGCATAAACACCTACTGGTTGAAAAAGTTTCCCAGTTGCCACCGGCATTTAGCTAGAGTTTTTAACTCGTGGCTAAATCAGGAGCAGCCAATTCCGGCTTGGTTTGTCGAGGGTCGAACCGTGCTTCTCCCGAAGACCGGAGATTTGTCTGATCCTAAAAACTACAGGCCAATAACATGTCTGAACGCATGTTACAAGCTCTTCACCAGAATCTTGTACATGCGTATCCTTCAAGCTGTAAATCCCGTATTTCTCAGCGTATATGAACAAAGAGGGTCTAAGAAAGGAGTAGCTGGCTGCAGGGATAATCTGTTGATTGACCGCTGTGTCACACAGGACTCCGTGCATTACCTGCGAAACCTTTCTATGGCCTGGATCGACTATCGGAAGGCATTCGACACTACGTCTCATGAACTGATTGTGCGGCTGTTGGAATGTCTTTCGGTAGATGATCAAATAGTGGGATGCATCAAACAACTGATGCCGCTCTGGAAGACTCGGTTCACTATAACATCGGGTGAAACCAGGGTTCGAACAGAGTTGGTATCATTTAAAAGAGGGGTCTTCCAAGGAGACTCCTTGAGTCCCTTGCTCTTTTGCATCTCGCTACTGCCTTTGTCCATAGCGCTGAAAAATACTAAGGGATACAGCTGTGGCAAGCCCAATTACCGGAGGCACAAGGTCACCCACTTATTTTACATGGATGACCTGAAACTCTATGCCTCCGGACAACGCGATTTAGAGCAGTCGCTGAGGGTAGTGCAGGATTACAGTCAAGCTATTGGTATGGAGTTCGGGATAGACAAATGTGCCATGGTTCATCTCAAAAGAGGACGTTGCGGAGATAGTGAAGATGAGGAGCAGCTCGTTGATGGGAGCATCTTGCGACAACTGCATGCCGGAGATACCTATACCTACCTTGGAGTGGCGCAGCGTCACATCCAAGAGGCAGAATTGGTCAAAGAGTGTCTCCGCCGCAAGTACTTGCACCGACTCCGGCAGATCTGGTCGTCAGAACTGTCCGGCAAAAACAAAGTCGCTGCCACAAACATGCTTGCGGTCCCATTGTTGCTATACAGCTTTGGTGCTATCCACTGGAACGTGGAAGAGCTGCGACAAATCGACATAAAGACCCGCAAAAGGATGAATATGGAGGGAAGTCTACATCCTAGATCCTCTGTCCCGCGAATATACCTCCCGCGACACCTGGGAGGGCGTGGACTATTGAGTTTGGAGCATCTGCACAACAGAGTAGTACTGGCCACTGCCTGCTATGTTACGACGAGCACCGATCCCCTGATCCGCTTTGTGCGAGAGCACGAGATTGCGGGTAAAGGAGCCTTCCTTTTTAAAGCAGCAACACGGGCAGCCGAAGAACTTAGTCTCACGCTCGACTTCACGCGGAGGTGTCAGCAGTCCGTTACGGAACTTGCTCCCGCACAATTAAAAACCCGGATTAAAACTGCTGAAGTCCAATTGCTTTTAAGACTTCACAAAGATAAACCAATGCACGGAATCTTCTACAAACATCTAGAAGAGCATGGTTTATCTGAGCAGTTGACCTTCTCCTTCCTAAGGTCTAATGGGTTGAAGTCGGAGACTGAGAGCTCTATAACGGCTTGCCAAGACGGTGTCTTCAACACCTTAGTATACCGTAGCCGGATTATGGGTATGGATGTGCCCGATATCCGCTGTAGAGCCTGCCTGCAGGCGCCAGAGACCCTTACGCACCTCTTGTCGGCGTGTAAGGTGTACGCTGGCACAGCCTACGTCTATCGGCACAAAGCGGCTCTACGAGTGCTATACTACCATTTAAGGCACTCATACGGTATAGATGAGACACCGGTGCTGCCATACGCTCCAGGGGACATCGAGTCCGTTGTGGAGAACGAGAGGTGCCGAATTTACTGGAACTACTCATTCTCCACGCTCGAGCTTATACATGCAAATAAGCCCGACATAGTCCTCCTCGACTACCAACAAAAGACGATGTTCGTTATCGAGTTCTCGGCACCTGCCGAGGGGAACATCGTCTCTAAGGAGGAGGAAAAGCGGACCAAGTATCAGGAGCTCCTCGGACAACTTCGCAGGCTCTGGCCGGACTACACTGTGAGTCTGCTAGTAATGGTCATTGGATCCCTAGGTGGTATGAGGGATACGCTGCTCTCTGCACTGCGCAAAATGCCGGTGTGCCGTGCGGCGGCGCACATCTTAGCCGCCAGAATGCAGAAGGCAGTCATCCATGGGTCCCTTCGTCTGCTTAGGACGCACGATACGCGGACCCAGTGATTGCTCACCTCACGGTGTGAGGAGTAGTCGCTGGGGAATGGAACAGCAGCCCGGTGTGTCGGAGCCCGGGTTGCACCTTTTTTTGGTTTTGTTTTGTCTATATATATATATATATATATATATATATATATACTACCGTCTGGGTCCGGGTTTAGAATGTTCCCAGGGTTTAATCTGCCTGTCGTAAAAGGCGACTAAAAGATTGGTAGTCCTTGCCTTAAAAGGGCCTATGGTGGTCACCGGCTGTGAAAGCAGGCGTATGAACCACCATAGTGAGGAAGCGGCTGCACCTATGTTAAGGACGGCTTCCCGACAGCGTCTGACCCCAGGTTAGGGGCGGCTGATAGCACCTGGCAGTAGGTATAAAATGCGCCCCCAGGAAGCCGACCAACATCAAACGGCTATTCGGTGCGTGGCGACACTGTGGGGATAACCCAAGCCAGGGATGAAAGCCGGCCGGCAACCTGTACAGGTCATCCCTAGGAGGCAATGTGGTCGGCTGCCTCCGAAATGTCGGCTGGGGGCCCTAAGGCTAACCACCGGACGGGCCCTACCTTCTGGTTCGACCGCCCCAGAAGAAGAGCACCCACACCAGGCCGGTATCGGAAGCCGGCTCTGGGCAAGGTGGCGGTGCCTCGGATCGCCCTGACGACGACACACGCATCGACATGGACCGTTTTAGGTGGACGACGGAACTGAAGGATGACCTGCTGAGCTGCTACGAGAGCAGTAGCCCGCGCCGTAGGGGATACATGTCCCGCATGCATGGGAGGTGGTGTGAAATGCATCCAGAGCATAGCACAATTACCTCCCAGAGCTTGCGGAACCAGGTATTTTACCTTCGGGGGCAGGGATACGTTCGTGCTCCAGCTCAGCCTGCCCCTCCGGCGACTGAAAGGCCTGTTAACCAGGCTGGAAGGTCGCCGATGAGGCCCGCTGAGAGGGAAATCGACGAAGCCGTCTCACCTGGAGATTTCAGTGACCGAAGGGCCTTGCATAACAACAAGAGGTCCTTCAAGCTGGCAGATTTAAAGAGAGAGGATGAGGCGTTGAGTGAACGTCTATCGGAGGTCTCTGACATTTGGAGCATCAACTGCGAAATTTACGCTGCGGCTCTGAGGCTGGCTGGACAGGGGAGAGTGAGAGACTCTCCTGTCGAGAGAGCACAGAGGCGGGTGCGCCAGATGGAAGCGAAAATCCAGTTGGCTCGCCAAGAAGCATCCCGTATCCAGTGTGTGATGGAATATAGAGCGGCCGGTAGGCCTTTTACGCGCCGCGTGCGCCAGATAGCCCGAGAGCTAAGGCGCGACCATCACACGCTCAGTCAAGCGGTACTGGTTGTTGTCAAGCAGCATTGTCTTGACAGGATACGGACGCTAATCGCTGCTAAACGATCACTGGTGACGCGGGCGAGAGGTTTGGAGGAAAACAGATTATTTTCCGAAAAGCCTGCTCGTCTCTTCCAACAGCGACCACCAGTCATAGAGCAGCCGCCAACTGCTGATCGCGTGGAGACTTTCTGGAGGGGCATTTACGAACACCCCAAACCTCTCCAAGCAGACACTCCGGCCTTGGCGCAGTTCGAGTCCGTTTGTAGGAGGACTCCAAACCTGAATGTACTGCGTCACCCGATAAACACGGAAGAAATTCTGGGTGCCTTACGAGGCGCAAAGAATTTCGCAGCTCCTGGCCCGGATGGCATAAACACCTACTGGTTGAAAAAGTTTCCCAGTTGCCACCGGCATTTAGCTAGAGTTTTTAACTCGTGGCTAAATCAGGAGCAGCCAATTCCGGCTTGGTTTGTCGAGGGTCGAACCGTGCTTCTCCCGAAGACCGGAGATTTGTCTGATCCTAAAAACTACAGGCCAATAACATGTCTGAACGCATGTTACAAGCTCTTCACCAGAATCTTGTACATGCGTATCCTTCAAGCTGTAAATCCCGTATTTCTCAGCGTATATGAACAAAGAGGGTCTAAGAAAGGAGTAGCTGGCTGCAGGGATAACCTGTTGATTGACCGCTGTGTCACACAGGACTCCGTGCATTACCTGCGAAACCTTTCTATGGCCTGGATCGACTATCGGAAGGCATTCGACACTACGTCTCATGAACTGATTGTGCGGCTGTTGGAATGTCTTTCGGTAGATGATCAAATAGTGGGATGCATCAAACAACTGATGCCGCTCTGGAAGACTCAGTTCACTATAACATCGGGTGAAACCAGGGTTCGAACAGAGTTGGTATCATTTAAAAGAGGGGTCTTCCAAGGAGACTCCTTGAGTCCCTTGCTCTTTTGCATCTCGCTACTGCCTTTGTCCATAGCGCTGAAAAATACTAAGGGATACAGCTGTGGCAAGCCCAATTACCGGAGGCACAAGGTCACCCACTTATTTTACATGGATGACCTGAAACTCTATGCCTCCGGACAACGCGATTTAGAGCAGTCGCTTAGGGTAGTGCAGGATTACAGTCAAGCTATTGGTATGGAGTTCGGGATAGACAAATGTGCCATGGTTCATCTCAAAAGAGGACGTTGCGGAGATAGTGAAGATGAGGAGCAGCTCGTTGATGGGAGCATCTTGCGACAACTGCATGCCGGAGATACCTATACCTACCTTGGAGTGGCGCAGCGTCACATCCAAGAGGCAGAATTGGTCAAAGAGTGTCTCCGCCGCAAGTATTTGCACCGACTCCGGCAGATCTGGTCGTCAGAACTGTCCGGCAAAAACAAAGTCGCTGCCACAAACATGCTTGCGGTCCCATTGTTGCTATACAGCTTTGGTGCTATCCACTGGAACGTGGAAGAGCTGCGACAAATCGACATAAAGACCCGCAAAAGGATGAATATGGAGGGAAGTCTACATCCTAGATCCTCTGTCCCGCGAATATACCTCCCGCGACACCTGGGAGGGCGTGGACTATTGAGTTTGGAGCATCTGCACAACAGAGTAGTACTGGCCACTGCCTGCTATGTTACGACGAGCACCGATCCCCTGATCCGCTTTGTGCGAGAGCACGAGATTGCGGGTAAAGGAGCCTTCCTTTTTAAAGCAGCAACACGGGCAGCCGAAGAACTTAGTCTCACGCTCGACTTCACGCGGAGGTGTCAGCAGTCCGTTACGGAACTTGCTCCCGCACAATTAAAAACCCGGATTAAAACTGCTGAAGTCCAATTGCTTTTAAGACTTCACAAAGATAAACCAATGCACGGAATCTTCTACAAACATCTAGAAGAGCATGGTTTATCTGAGCAGTTGACCTTCTCCTTCCTAAGGTCTAATGGGTTGAAGTCGGAGACTGAGAGCTCTATAATGGCTTGCCAAGACGGTGTCTTCAACACCTTAGTATACCGTAGCCGGATTATGGGTATGGATGTGCCCGATATCCGCTGTAGAGCCTGCCTGCAGGCGCCAGAGACCCTTACGCACCTCTTGTCGGCGTGTAAGGTGTACGCTGGCACAGCCTACGTCTATCGGCACAACGCGGCTCTACGAGTGCTATACTACCATTTAAGGCACTCATACGGTATAGATGAGACACCGGTGCTGCCATACGCTCCAGGGGACATTGAGTCCGTTGTGGAGAACGAGAGGTGCCGAATTTACTGGAACTACTCATTCTCCACGCTCGAGCTTATACATGCAAATAAGCCCGACATAGTCCTCCTCGACTACCAACAAAAGACGATGTTCGTTATCGAGTTCTCGGCACCTGCCGAGGGGAACATCGTCTCTAAGGAGGAGGAAAAGCGGACCAAGTATCAGGAGCTCCTCGGACAACTTCGCAGGCTCTGGCCGGACTACACTGTGAGTCTGCTAGTAATGGTCATTGGATCCCTAGGTGGTATGAGGGATACGCTGCTCTCTGCACTGCGCAAAATGCCGGTGTGCCGTGCGGCGGCGCACATCTTAGCCGCCAGAATGCAGAAGGCAGTCATCCATGGGTCCCTTCGTCTGCTTAGGACGCACGATACGCGGACCCAGTGATTGCTCACCTCACGGTGTGAGGAGCAGTCGCTGGGGAATGGAACAGCGGCCCGGTGTGTCGGAGCCCGGGTTGCACCTTTTTTGTTTTTGTTTTGTCTATATATATATATATATATATATATATATATATATATATATATAGTTTACATGAAATTCACTTAGGCCCAGTTTCACAATCATTGGTAACCCCTAGTAGTCACTTGACCGACAGATGGAAATCAACCAGTAGTTATCGGAGAGCTCTGTTTCACAAAGAAAACCAATGGTTGAACTTATTTATTTTTGAGTTGTCACCACGGATTGATCTCAGAGCACTGCCATAATGGTGTTCCGTGAGTAAAAGCTAACCCTTTGACAAAGAAACCTAACCTTTCTCTTCATATTTTTGATTTATGTCATTACAGAGTATAATCAAAATCCTTCGACGTCTTAGACGTCAGTATCAAAATCCATGTTTTTATAACCTTCAAAGCTGTCATCGATTGAGCACAATAAACGCTAAGATAACCCATACCGCATCCTTGGTTAACATAGCTACTGGTTGACCAGAGCTTTTGACGTATACCGTCGATTATGAAATGGATTATTTTCGCTAACCGCTAGTTTTCTTTTGACCACTAGTTAACTAACGATTGTGAAACTGGACCTAAACGGTTGGTTTAAAATGGTTGACAAAAAACCGGTTGTGATAGTTATCGTAGGAGACAAAATGTCCTTGGCACCAACTGCGAAGCTGAAATTAACCAGAAAAGCTAGGGCGCAAGGATGGAGACTGCATACATACGATTCCTGGGGAAGGGATGACTAGGTTAGACCCTCCAACCCAGCATGCCTTGTCCATTGCACATGGTGAAGGGGAGACGACAAGAAAAAAATGCTGCTTCCTAGAAACAATAGGCGTAGATCAATAAAAGAAATCCACCTGTGAGCACAGGCATCACAAAAATACAGTTAGACAAACCTCTTCGACTCCCAAATCATATATTATATCAAAATAATTTAAATTCTCTGACCCAAACAGAATGGCACAACGTGTTGTAATGGGTAAGTCAGTACTCACTAGTATATCAGTCAGCAAAATAGGCAAGGTACACTTGATTAATAACAAGGTACATACATTTCCAGAGAGAAATAAGAATAAAAAGTAGATACACACAACGGTTGGCACATTACAGCGCACTACTATTTTCAAAAAGATACAAAGGAGGATGACGCTGGCTCTCAAGAACAGCATTTAAAAAGCTGAAGTGTAAACATCTTACCTCTGAAGGGTGACTGGTAATTGGGAGCGTATACATATATGGGTGCATGCTTTAGTGAAAGTGGTCGACGACTGTATACAAAGCAATTAAAATTTCTTTGAGGAAAGGAAAAGGCGACGGTCGTGAGAAGTTAAATTATGAGTATTGCAAATATGTAATGTAAGCTGCAAAATCACGACCCGAAGTGAAACTTTCACGTAGATAAAATTTTTGTCAAGGTTCGAAATTGTCAGTCAGATCGAAATGCAGGATTTATTATATTACGAGTGACCGAATGCATGCAAGACTCCATAAACCAAATGTCTGGGTACCATGATCGCCAGGCAGATGAGGGTAACATCGACGTAGAAGAGATGTAAAGCTGGAGAACTGAAGACCGCTGCTGAAGACCTGCTAGATCTGTCACGAAGTGTAAAAAATTTAATGTGTTTCATTATTATCAGCCAATACCTTTATACAAGTTGTTACTTTCAAAGGTGGCCTTTATTTGTACTGGTACTTGTATAAATAAATAATAATAATAATAATAATAATAACCCGCGAGGGGTTGCTAGATCCCCTCAGTGGCGCCTCCCCAAGGTGGCGGATAGGGGAACGCCTCCCAGATATGGGTGGTACCGGGGAAATCAAATACCCGGGGCGGACCAAAAATAGCTCAGTGGAATAGCGTCTGCATCCAGAGGATCGGCTATTCCACAATTAATAGGACACGACGGATCTCCATGTGAGGAGCGGTACTCCGACAGCGTCTGTTCTTCATGTTAGAAGCGGCTGTTTTCATAAACCCCCAGGAAGCCGCCCAACATCAAGAGGCTATTCGGTGCGTGGCGACACCGAGGGGTATACCGAAGCCAAAGGATGTAAGTCGGTCGGCAACCTTCACAGGTCCATCCTCTCGAGGCAATTTGGACGGCTGCCTCCGGAAATGTCGGCTGCGGGCCCTAAGGCTAACCACCTGACGGGCCCTATCTTCGGGTTCGACCACCTCGAAGGAAAAGCACCCACACCGAGCCGGTTTCGGAAGCCGGCGTTGGGCAAGGTGGCGGTGCTTCGAATCGCCCTGATGACGACCCCCGCAACGATATGGACCGTTTTAGGTGGACGACGGAGCTCAGGGATGACCTGCTGAGCTGCTACGAGAGCAGTAGCCCGCGCCGTAGGGGATACATGTCCCGCATGTATGAGAGGTGGTGTGAAATGCACCCAGAGCATAGCACGCTTACCTCTCAGAATTTGCGAGATTATGTATCGTACCTCCGGAGGCAGGGATATGTTCGTGCTCCAGCTCAGCCTGCCCCTTCGGCGGACGGAAGGCCTGTTAACCAGGCTGAAAGTTCGCCGGTAAGGCCCGCTGAGAGGGAAATCGACCAAGTCGTCTCACCTGGGGATTTCAGGGACCGAAGGGCCTTGCATAACAACGGAAGGTCCTTGAAGCTGGCAGATTTGAAGAGAGAGGATGAGGTTGTTGGTGAACGTCTATCGGAGGCCTCTGACATTTGGAGCATCAATTGCGAAATTTACGCTGCGGCTCTGAGGCTAGCTAGACAGGGGAGAGTGAGAGACTCTCCTGTTGAGAGAGCACAGAGACGGGTGCGCCAAATGGAAGCGAAAATCCAGTTGGCTCGCCAGGAAGCATCCCGTATCCAGTGTGTGATGGAATATAGAGCGGCTGGGAAGCCATTTACGCGCCGAGTGCGCCAGATAGCCTACGGGTTGAGGCGCGACCATCATACACTCAGTCAAGCGGTACTGGTTGTTGTCAAGCAACACTGTCTTGACAGGATACGGATGCTAATCGCTGCTAAGCGATCGTTGGTGGCGCGGGCGAGAGGTCTGGAGCAGAACAGAATGTTCTACGAAAGACCTTCTCGCCTTTTCCAACAGCCGCCTCCAGCCATAGAGCAGCCGCCAACTGCTGATCGCGTGGAGGCCTTTTGGAGGGACGTTTACGAACAACCCAAACCTCTCTCAGCAGACACTCCGGCCTTGGCGCAGTTTGAGTCCGTTTGTAGGAGGACTCCTAACTTGAATGTACTGCGTCACCCGATAAACACGGAAGAAATTCTTGACGCCTTACGAGGCGCAAAGAATTTCGCAGCTCCTGGCCCGGATGGCATAAACACCTACTGGTGGAAAAAATTCCCCAGTTGCCACCGGCATTTAGCTAGAGTTTTTAACTCGTGGCTAAATCAGGAGCAGCCAATTCCGGCTTGGTTTGTCGAGGGTCGAACCGTGCTTCTCCCGAAGACCGGAGATTTGTCTGATCCCAAAAACTACAGGCCAATAACATGTCTGAACGCGTGTTACAAGCTCTTCACCAGAATCTTGTACATGCGTATCCTTCAAGCTGTGAATCCTGTATTTCTCGACGTGTATGAACAGAGAGGGTCAAAGAAAGGAGTAGCTGGCTGCAAGGAGAACCTGTTGATTGACCGATGTGTCACGCAGGACTCCGTGCAGTACAAGCGAAACCTTTCTATGGCCTGGATTGACTATCGCAAGGCATTCGACAGCACGTCTCATGAGCTCATTGTGCGGCAGTTGGAATGTCTTTCGGTGGATAATCAGATAGTGGGATGCATCAAACAACTGATGCCACTCTGGAAGACCCGGTTTACCATAACATCAGGTGAAACTCGGGTACAGACAGAGTTGGTGTCATTGAAAAGAGGTGTCTTCCAAGGAGACTCCTTGAGTCCCTTGCTCTTTTGCATCTCACTTTTGCCTCTGTCCATAGCGCTGAGAAATACTAAAGGATACAGCTGTGGCACGCCCAATAACCGGAGGCACAAGGTCACCCATCTGTTTTATATGGATGACCTAAAACTTTATGCCTCCGGCCAACGCGAACTACAACAATCGCTGAGGGTGGTGCAGGAGTACAGTCATGCTATCGGAATGGAGTTCGGGACAGACAAATGTGCATTGGTTCATCTCAAGAAAGGACGAAGCGGAGATAGTGGAGATGAGGAACAGCTCGTTGATGGGAGCATCTTGCGACAACTGCATGCCGGAGATGCTTATACCTACCTTGGAGTGGCGCAGCGTCATGTCCAAGAGGCAGCATTGGTTAAAGAGTGTCTCCGCCGCAAGTATTTGCACCGACTCCGGCAGATCTGGTCGTCAGAACTGTCCGGCAAGAACAAAGTCGCTGCCACAAACATGCTTGCGGTCCCATTGTTATTATACACCTTTGGTGCTATACACTGGAAAGTGAACGAGCTGAAGGAAATCGACACGAAGACCCGCAAAAGGATGAATATGGAGAGAAGCCTGCATCCTAAGTCCTCTGTCCCGCGAATATACCTCCCGCGACACCTGGGAGGGCGTGGACTATTGAGTTTGGAGCGTCTGCACAACAGAGTAGTGCTGGCCACTGCCTGCTATGTAACGAACAGCACCGATCCCCTGATCCGCTTTGTGCGAGAGCACGAGAATGCGGGAAAAGGAGCCTTTCTTTTTAGCGCAGCGAAACGAGCAGCCGAGGAGCTCAGCCTCACACTCGACTTCAAGCGGAGGTGTCAGCAGTCCATTACGGAACTTGCTCCCGCAGAATTAAAATCCCACCTTAAAACTGCCGAAGTCGACTTCCTTTTAAGACTTCATAAAGATAAGCCAATGCATGGAATCTTCTACAAACATCTGGAAGAGCATGGCTTGTCTGAGCAGTTGACCTTCTCTTTCCTAAGGTCTAGTGGGTTGAAGTCGGAGACTGAGGGCTTTATAATGGCTTGCCAAGACGGTGTCTTCAACACCTTGGTGTACCGTAAAAGGGTTATGGGTGTAGATGTACCCGACACCCTTTGTAGAGCTTGCCGACAGGCGCCAGAGACGCTTATGCATCTCTTGTCGGCGTGTAAGACGTACGCTGGGACGGCTTACGTCCATCGGCACAACGCGGCTCTACGAGTGCTCTACTATCATTTGAGGCACTCATACGGTATCGATGAGACACCGGTGCTGCCATACGCTCCAGGGGATGTAGAGTCCGTTGTGGAGAACGAGAGATGCCGGCTTTACTGGAACTACTCGTTCCCCACGCTCGAGCTTGTACAGGCAAACAAGCCCGACATAGTCCTTCTCGACCACCAACAGAAGACGATGTTCGTTATTGAGTTTTCGGCGCCTGCCGAGGTGAACATCGTCTCTAAGGAGGAGGAAAAGCGGACCAAATATCAGGAGTTGCTCGGACAACTTCGCAGGCTCTGGCCAGACTACACTGTAAGTCTGCTGGTTATGGTCATTGGATCCCTAGGTGGAATGAGGAATACGCTGCTCTCTGCACTGCGCAAAATACCGGTGTGCCGTGCGGCGGCGCACATCTTAGCCGCCAGAATGCAGAAGGCAGTCATCCTTGGGTCCCTTCGTCTACTTAGGGCGCACGATTCGCGGACCCAGTGATTGCTCACCTCACGGTGTGAGGAGTAGTCATTGGGTAATGGAACAGCAGCTCGGTGTGTCGGAGCCCGGGCTGCACTTTTTGTGTTTTGAACTATAATAATAAAAAGTACCAAAATATGTGAGCACAAAATGTAATTTACAAAAAAATATAAATAATTGCTTTGCGGAAGCAGTACTTCTGTACAGCGATCCAGCTTCAAGGACTGTGCATAAAACGTTTAGTTAGACAAAAGCCTGATCAATGACCCCAGCATATAGTTTTCATTCGGAAAGGCCCTATCATTGCTCTAACACACATATAGAAAGCTATAATGATATCCTAAAAGTGCACTGTCACCTTAGACTTTAAAATAATAGAATGTACATTGAGGCTGAAATAAGAACACCTTAGACCTGAGGGGTTTAAAGTAATTGATAACTAGTATGTGAGAGTATACTTCAACAAAAATGGAGTCAAGTTGATTGACTAAGTACTTCCCACTCATAATAATGATTTCATTTTATTGTGTTCCCATGGCATGAAGCTATAGTCTGAAATACCCTTGCAACCAAATCATCGTCCACCCTCCCGCAAAAAAAACGGCCAACACAAAAACTCTCGTAAATAGTTTCTTGCGTCTCCCTCCTTAGAAACTAGTACGCCACAGTTTTCATTCTGCATGCTCCAACTGAACGCTGCAAAACGATCAGGAGCCTCTAAACCGTCTAAAAGCGAGGTATGAGCTGTTTTTATATATTTAGTTTTTTAATTATTGTTGCACCGCCACCGACACGATTTTTCGGGCACTAGCGCGTTTTCCACTCTCGCCACGATAGTCAATTCTGTGTCTAAATTTCATTAAAATCAATTTAATAATTTTTGCTTTACGTAATATACGAGTACATAGAAAAAAATTAAGCAATACTCGTATATGTATATATCACAAAATTCTAAGTCCCTTGGTTTTTGTAACAGGTAAAGAAATGTTCACATGGACTTAAAAAGAATACGCCGGTATGTATTTCTTCCATAGGTCAATGGACAAACTATTATGAATTTAACAAATCTTTCAGTTTTACAACCTCCCACCCCCCAACTACTCCAATTTCACCCCCACCCAAAAAAACGTAAAAAATTATCAGGAACCCCTAAAACGCCTAAAAACAAAGTTTTTTTGTTTTTTTTATTATTGCTGCGCCGCCGCTGACACGATTTTTCCAAAACATACGCATTTTCCATCCTCGCCGCGGTAGTAATACTGTGAAAGTTTCAGTAAAATCTATTCCATAATTTTTACGTTACTCAATACAGAACGATCTAAAGCAATATTCCTATGTATTTATCAAATTCTAAGTTCCTTGGTTTCTAGAATAGGCAAGGCAATGTTCGGATGGGCCTAAAAAAGGGTATGATGCCGCTAGGTCTTTCCTTTACAGGTCAATGGATTGCCTATTATGAGTACAACGCACTTTTGAGATTTACAACCCCCACCCCCCAACCACCCCAATTTCACCCCCACCCAAAAAAAAGTAGGAAATGATCAGGAACCCCTAAAAACGAAGTTTAAGGAATATTTAATTTTTTTGTTTTTTCTAATTACTCCGCCGCCCCCACCGATTTTAAAAATTGTGAGAACATTACCTACTACGACCCACCAGCATATCGCTGCCCAAATTTCATCACAATCCATGCAGCGGTTACTGAGATCACGAGGCTAGAAAAACGCGCACAGACAGACGCCCAAAAAGCGTGTTATCTCAAAATCGAAAATTTTCGCGATCACAATACTCCCCTCACCTATCTGTGTGGGAAGTAAAAATGGTCAAAAAATTGTATATAAAGCCATTAAAAATCCGTTTAAGGACGAAAAGGCTGGCGCACTTTGTGACAAACGAATTTTATGTATCTCAAAAATATATAGCGTCAGCTGCAAGTCGACTATCCTGTGAAATAAAGAGAGAATTGTTCCAAAGGTTTGCATAGATCACTCTTTGAGACAAAAAGTATAAATAATTAATTGGATAAATGGGCATCAGAGTCCGGCTTCAAAAAATGGGCTTAAAGTGACTGCTCGGATAAGGTTCCGCATGATGACATATGAAGTAAGGTTCTAATACAGGAAGGGCCTCAAAAGCAGAGTATTTCCTTCGGCTCTAAAAAAATAGAAAGGAAATTAAGCTGGCTCTCATCAATAGCATCCAACGAAAAGTAGAAGTAGGAACAACGTACCGCTGAAGGGTGGCATGGAATTAGGATCGTACTGATAAGAGCATACTTTAGCTAATCTGGTTTACAATAGTACAAAAATCAATGATTATAAATATGGAAAACCTAAGTGACAGTTGTATCAACTTTTGGGACTGGAGTTTTAAGTATCAAAAAATGTAATCACAAATGTATTATTCGAGCAGCGTGTCTTAAACTACAGTCACGGACCCCTACCAAAAAATATTTTAGAAAATGAAAAGACCTTACTTATGATTATAAAATACTTTTAACGGGTAGTTTTATTATACTTAGGTTAATGAGAAGGATAGCTATAATTTGGCCTCAAGGACTCAAATTGTGAGTTTGTCTTTGGCATGCAAGTCACATAGCCGCGACGTTTGATCAATTCCGAGTTCTTGTTTTTATTGACACCAGAACTGAGAACCTAGCCTTGCGAAGTAGCAAATAGTATAAGAAGAGACATAGTTAGCTTGACCCAAATAACACAAAAATTCTCCAAGACGTTGTAAATGAAATTCAGCTTTCAAAACTTCTTTAGATTTCATGTCGATACCAATATCTTCAAGCATATCGATAGTGATTTTACCTATTGAATCCGCTATCCGACAATCACGACAACCATTGCATCTCATCGAGTTCACTATATAATTTCCAAATCAATATGTGAGCAATCAACTAACCTGCAACATATCCCTGATACACACTCTACGAACAACTAAATGCTTCGTGTGGACCCCCACGGGCTTCAAACGTGTGCATAAAAGATTAAGATGAAACAACGCTCAATACTCTCAACATATGAAATAATATCTTCATTCACGAAGGGGGAAGGTCCGCTTTTTGTAAAGGTGCACTATTACCTTGAGCTTTAAAAAAATATAATGTATAATGAAACTGACTCGCTTCGGCAGCATCCAAAAAAAAACAGGAGTGAAAACAACTTACTATTGAAGGATCACCTACAAGCTGCCTGTCCTCCGGAGTAGAAATGAAATATTTTTGAAGTATCTGTTAGATTAAAATATGAGATTTTAAGCTTAAACGGCACAGAAAAATAATGACTGATGTGTTTTTCAAGTATAAATCACTACCTGGAGAAGTCATTACCATAAAGTGGTTCAGCTTAAAAACTGCGATGAAATGGTTATTTGGATGAAACTCTACCCAAACTCTACAAAATGTTTGGATTGACCTTAACATATAAAGCAACGTCTTCCTACGAAAAGCGTTGAAGGTTAGTCTGGCCCACATATAGGAAGCGGAGATGGCTTCCTCAAGAGCGCGCTATTACCTAGGAGTCTAAATAGCTGACTATCACGCGAAAAGTATCTTTGGAGCATTCGAATCGGAAATATTCTGCCGGTGCTCGACATGGGATTCAGTAAGGACAACGCACCTCGCATAGTCGACAAATTGAAGCATTACGAAGAACTAAGCTCCGCACGCATTTCTGTGTACTTAGTAATAATACATTTTGAACACCGTAAAGCTTTTGCCCATAATCTATACTGGACGCAACATGACCCACCTGAAATTTAGAAATAGTCTTATAATTACTTGTACGGTAGATTGACTTAAAAATAGTTACTCTAAATCATGGATTTCCTTGCGGAAGCAGGGGGCACCGTAATGACAGCGTACGTGAATGTTCACCCCATCTCTTTACCCTTATTATATCCATAATATCATCCTACTACAGATATTATAAAATTCCACTAAAAAAGCTAGGTCCCAAAATGCCTGCTATACAAAGAAAGTCAAGAAATTTGTCCCAAAGTATTCGTAAAACATCAACATCCTGCTGCTTTTTCGCAATACACAGCGTTGGTTATTATTCGAGGAACAACAAAAATTTGGCTATGCATTAGAAAAATAAACCTACAGAAAGCATTCGATGATGAAGCCTGTAATGCTGTTTTTGATATCTGCAACGATTTGTGAATTTGCAAGTCGATAAAAATTTTGGGGATGCGCACTACACACCGAAAACGTCTAAAAGAGGATTGGGATATAATTTCAATTTTCATTTTAGTTTTACTTCCATCGCGAATAGTTAAAAATCGCTAAAAGCGTTAACCAACTTTAGACTGTTTATAATGGCTAAGAAAATAATACTCAGGTCACTATTTTCTTTTAGAGTTTCTGCCGGTTGTCTATCCAGTAACTCCTTGACCCTCTATACCTCGGAAACGACTTGTTTGATAAAATGTATGCATTGCGTTGCTACTATGACAAGAAGAGAGCACAAAGAACGCAAGTTTATTCTACGAACAGCGGACACATGTGGGCGAAATAGCCGACGAAAAATTATTCATATTTCTTGGACCATCAGCAAGGAAACGTTCAGAAGTAGTTCACAGTTATGGCAGAGACCACCATCCTCTGCTGTTTTCGAACATCGAGAAGTAGTAGCGAAAATATTTACAAAAAGACTATAGACTTTTAAATGAATCAACTTGAATTTGAGTATTTTTGAAATTCCTGATCATTTCTTAGTTATTCTGACAGGAGGTAAGTCTGGGATCTATTTATAAATTATTTTCTGCTGCTCTGTAGAAGTTTGGTTCAGTAAAAGTCCTGTAGTTCTCAAACCCAGCTCAGATGCCTTCAAATAAGAATTTCATTGAATCCTGTTTTCAGTAGTTTCAGATTCAAAGCAACCTTGGACTGCATTTATGCTATTTCTGGTTTACAAGCATTTTCACCAAATTAAGTATTTCTCAGTAAATTCTGAGTGAGCGGTTAACAAGATAACTATGCTCAGGCCAGAGACCTAATCAAGAAATGTGTTTTGTTGTACATATCAGTTATGTACAGAAACATGTATATCAAACGCGTTGTAATATTTTAGTTTGAAAAATTTACAAAATTGATTGATTTGTCACTAAAAGCATCAATTTGTTGCCTAAATTTATTAGTTACAATGCTCAAACACACATAAAGAATAACTATTGCACAATTGTTCACTATTTCTCTACAACTAGATATGTAGGTACCTCTGCTTAGTCAATTATCTAATTTTTTTCTTATTTACATATAAGCATCCGCGAAGGCAAAACCTAAATAACAGAGAACCGCGCATACTATGAAGAGTGAAAGGTGCTTGCTTACTCCGCACGAGGGAGATGATTCCAAACATTTGGTTCACAGAAGAATCGGAAAAATGAAGGGTACCAGCTGGATTCGAACCAGCCGTTCCGGCATTCTAGGCCAGCGCGTTACCAAGTATGCTACGGTGATCCGTACCACAGCCAATATACAGCGCCGACGACACGGTGTCGACTCCACAGACACCCATAACTCCCCCATATCTCTCCGCGAACCATGTATTTCAGTCATCCAGAGACATCTAGTCGGCAGATGGGTGAGTGTGAATGTCCCACCGCTATTTGCACAACAGCTCTCTATGTTACTGAAGTACGACTCCTCGGTCGGCGAGGATCTCATGGAATGAAAGGTGCTTGCTTACTCTGCAAGAGGAAGATGATTCCAATCATTTGGTTCACAGAAAAATCGGAAAAATGAACACCCACCACTCCCCCGTATCTCTCCGCGAACCATGTATTTCAGTTATCCAGAGACATCTAGTCGGCGGCGGTGGAGTCGACACCATGCCGTCGGCGCTGTATATCGGCTGTGGTACGGGTTACCGTAGCATAGTTGGTAACGCAATGGCTTAGAATGCCTGAGACGATGGTTCCAATCCAGCCGGTACCCTTCATGATTGGAATCATCTCCCTCTTGCGGAGTAGGCAAGTACCCATTCCATGAAATCCTGGCCGACTGAGGAGTCGTACTTCAGTAACATAGAGAGCTGTCGTGCAAATAGCGGTGCACACTCACCCAACTGCCCACTAGATGTCTATGGATGACTGAAATACATGGTTCGCGGAGAGATACGGGGGAGTAGTGGGTGTCGGTGGAGTTGACACCATGTCGTCGGCGCTGTATATCGACTGTGGTACGGGTCACAGTAGCATAGTTGGTAACGCGCTGGCCTAGAATGCCGGAGACGCTGGTTTGAATCCAGCCGGTACCCTTCATTTTTCCGAGTTTTCTGTGCACCAAATGATTACTATAAAGAGGTTATGTCAGGAGAAGTGGGCATTAAATAGGCCAACACTCGCAACTCATGGACTCAATAAATACATCTCCTGGTAGTTTCTTGCAAACCGTGGACACCCTGGAGACAAGGGTGCGGTTATGCTGTTCGGTTCTTGATGTATGAAGAACCACCGCCTTGGAAAGTGAGGCAGCAGTCTCACGCCTCATTGTAGAAGATAGCTCGGAAGATATGGCTCCGATTGAACACTGGTAGAAAAGTGAAGATTAGCAATCGCACATCAGTCTCATTAGTATGCAGGAATGGGTAGAACATTATAAAGTACTATTAACTGAGGACAGACCTGCGTTCACTGCACACCCACCAGAGATTGAAATTCAGAATGATAACATCCCAACTGTAACCCCTGAAGAAGTGCATTATGCAACTAATACCATGAAAAACGGTAAAGCACCTGGACCAGGTTCAATTCATATAGAATTGATTAAGGCAGCACCTTCAAAACTTTTCGAGATATTGGCGGTAATATTTGACAAATGCCTTAAAGGCGACAAAGTTCCAAGGGAATGGAAAAGGCCATTATTACGTCAATATTTAAAAAAGGAAACAGAGGAGATTGTGCAAACTATCGTGGTATTAGTGTGATGCCCTGTGTGGCGAGAATATATGGTCGTATCCTAAAAAACAGAATAGAAGAAGAAGTAACCGAGTCAGAAGGACAAAATGGTTTCAGACCTGGCCGATCCTGCACTGATGGAGTGTTTATTCTTAAAAATTTGATAGAGAAAACAACCGCAAGAGGACTTGCCACGCACCTTGTATTTGTAGATCTTCAGAAAGCTTATGACACAGTTCCACAAAACAAGTTGTGGACAAGTCTGGTCGATAATGGTGTGTCATTAAACTACGTAAAAGCAATTCAATCGTTTTACAGAGGATGTACAGCAATTGTTAAGAACGGAAATAAGTTATGTGAAGAATTTGAGGTTACCAAAGGTTTACGACAGGGATGTACACTATCCCCTACATTATTTAAGATCTACTTGGAGGAAGCGCTAAAATCTTGGAAAGGTAAATGCAAAGGGATGGGTATCCCCATAGACAATGAGACTTTGTTTACCTTATTTTACGCTGACGACCAAGTAATCATAGCTGGTGATGAGGCAGATGCTCATTACATGCTGCGTAAGTTAAAAGAAGAATATGGAAAGTGGGGGCTTACGATAAATATGTCTAAGACAGAATATACTGTGTAAGGCTTTCGCGGCCATCGTCCAATGAATTTGTGGTGCTTGGGTTTTTAGGCCGGCGTCGTTTAGCGTTAGAGCTTGACGTTTCGCCACCACGAGTGGATGGCATCTTCAGAAGCTATTTCACTTCGGCGACTTCCAAAATACTGACGGCTGGTGGATCTTTACCTGTATTTATACCTACTAATGGTGACGTGGCCCAAACAGGTAGCGTTGGTAGCCCCGCCCCTTCGCGATATGGTAGTGTCTTCAGGTCCTTTAGGATGGGTATCCATGTCCGGTTGACTTTCTGTGTTTCTTCTTTCCTATTGAAATTATTATGATGTTTCTGTATTTCGATGGCCTCTCTTTGAAGTCTGGCATGGTATGAAGACGTTGCGGCAAGAACCTGTGTTTCTTCAAACTTGATCCTGTGACTTCCCTCCTTAATCGCATGTTCGGCTACCGCTGATTTGTCCGTATGGCCTAGTCGACAGCTAGCCTTATGTTCTGCAATTCTTGTGTTTATAGATCGCTTCGTTGTTCCTATGTATACACTCCCACATGTGCATGGTATGCGATATACCCCCGGTGTTGTTAGTGGGCCTCTTTTATCTTTCACCGTTCTCAAATATTCCTGTATCTTTCTTGTGGGCTTGTAGATGGTCTTGACGTTTTCCTTTCGTAACATTTTTCCTATTCTGTCTGTTATTCCAGGCACATAGGGTAGAAAAGCTTTTGCTATCGGTTTAGGTTCTGGTTTTGCCCTATTTCCTCTCATTGTCCTTGTTATTTCCTTTTCTGTGTAACCATTTGCCTTAAGAGCATTCTTTAGATGTTCCAGTTCGGTGTCGAGACCTTCTGGTTCGCACACTTTTCTAGCCCGTTCTGTCAAAGTTCCAATAATTCCGTACTTCTGAGATGGGTGGTGGTTTGATTCTTTATGCAAATACCGGTCAGTATGAGTTGGCTTTCTATATACTTTGTGCCCTAGTCTAGCTCCTTTTCTTGTTAGAAGAACATCAAGGAAGGCGAGATTTTTGTTTTCTTCTACCTCCATGGTAAACTTGATGTTTTCATGCACGCTGTTCAGGTGTTCTAGAAATTCTTCGAGTTTTTCTCTTCCGTGATTCCATATGACAAACGTATCGTCCACGTATCTGAGCCATATCTTGGGCTTGTATTGAGCGCTCTTCAAGGCTGCCTGTTCGACCTTCTCCATTACAAAGTTCGCTACCACCGGGCTTAGAGGGCTTCCCATGGCTACACCTTCAATTTGTTCGTACATGTTGGCATCCCAGACGAAGTAGGTTGTCGTTAACACGTGCTTGAAGAGGTTTGTAATGTCTTCCGGACACCAGCCGTCAGTATTTTGGAAGTCGCCGAAGTGAAATAGCTTCTGAAGATGCCATCCACTCGTGGTGGCGAAACGTCAAGCTCTAGCGCTAAACGACGCCGGCCTAAAAACCCAAGAACCACAAATTCATTGGACGATGGCCGCGAAAGCCTTACACAGTATATTTGCCGCCTCTATGGGGAGGAAGTTACGACATTATACCGTCAACCGGAACATCTAGGGAAGAAGAAGGCACATTTCCTAGCCTCTTTGGCATTCTTGTCACGGTGCAGGGATGAAGGAGTGATACCCAAAGCTGTACACATAAGACCAGTAATAAAATCTGAACAAGCCAGGAGAATATTCGAACGTACTGAACGAGCACTGCTAAGAGAACGAATTCATAATACCAGATCTATTCTAGACATAATTGGGAAGAAACTGTTGAACATCCACTACCGGTTAAGCACAGAACTTCACAGAACCGACTGGGATAAGATCGACTCAATAACATTTAGAACCATGGAAAAAGAACGAGAGAAATACACAAACATCCAGAAGGAAAAGTTCGAGAGACTGGCAAGTAACAAGAAATCTACACCCGGACTGGACACCAAAAGAACAGTGGTCAACATAAGCAAACGTAACCTGTCTGAAGATGAAATTTCTGTTTTGGCGAAAGGAGGCAACTTTGCAATTACACCAAAAGAAATACCAACTGAAGAGATTATTGCTAATCTGGAATCGGCTATGCGATCATTACCTGAGGAAAAAGCACAGGAAATCCGGACAGAATCAGCAAGAATTATTAAAAAAGCAAAACCGCCGAAATGTAATCTGAAAGCGAAGGAGTTAAAAGCATTAAGGGACATCAATAAGGACACAAATGTCACTGTTCTGCCTGCAGATAAAGGTAACGCCACAGTGGTGATGGACACCGAAGACTACAAAAATAAAATAAAAGCATTGCTAGATCCAGGCACCTACCGCACTCTAGCAAAAGACCCGACCAAAACCATATTGAGAAAAACTAAAACCATGGTGAAGAATTCAAGCCTTGACGAAGAAACCAAAAAGAAGGTTTGCAAAAGTGAAGCACTGACTCCTAGGCTTTATGGGTTACCAAAAATACACAAGCCCAACGTTCCACTTCGCCCAATAGTAAGCGCAATAAGTTCGCCTACCTACGAATTAGCGAAACACTTAACTACATTACTGCAGCCATACGTTGGAAAAACCGACTCGTACATCAAGGACTCAGCCCATTTCATTACGAAAATCAAAGACGTACAGCTGGAAGAATCCGTCATGCTGGTCAGCTTCGACGTGGTGTCATTATTCACAAAGGTGCCATTAAACGATGCAATAGAACACATCAAGAACATATTTCCGGAAGACATTACAAACCTTTTCAAGCACGTGTTAACGACAACCTACTTCGTCTGGGATGCCAACATGTACGAACAAATTGAAGGTGTAGCCATGGGAAGCCCTCTAAGCCCGGTGGTAGCGAGCTTTGTAATGGAGAAGGTCGAACAGGCAGCCTTGAAGAGCGCTCAATACAAGCCCAAGATATGGCTCAGATACGTGGACGACACGTTTGTCATATGGAATCACGGAAGAGAAAAGCTCGAAGAATTTCTAGAACACCTGAACAGCGTGCATGAAAACATCAAGTTCACCACGGAGGTAGAAGAAAACAAAAATCTCGCCTTCCTTGATGTTCTTCTAACAAGAAAAGGAGCTAGACTAGGGCACAAGGTATATAGAAAGCCAACTCATACTGACCGGTATTTGCATAAAGAATCAAACCACCACCCATCTCAGAAGTACGGAATTATTAGAACTTTGACAGAACGGGCTAGAAAAGTGTGCGAACCAGAAGAACTCGACACCGAACTGGAACATCTATAGAATGCTCTTAAGGCAAATGGTTACACAGAAAAGGAAATAACAAGGACAATGAGAGGAAATAGGGCAAAACCAGAACCTAAACCGATAGCAAAAGCTTTTCTACCCTATGTGCCTGGAATAACAGACAGAATAGGAAAAATGTTACGAAAGGAAAACGTCAAGACCATCTACAAGCCCACAAGAAAGATACAGGAATATTTGGGAACGGTGAAAGATAAAAGAGACCCACTCACAACACCGGGGGTATATCGCATACCATGCACATGTGGGAGTGTATACATAGGAACAACGAAGCGATCTATAAACACAAGAATTGCAGAACATAAGGCTAGCTGTCGACTAGGCCATACGGACAAATCAGCGGTAGCCGAACATGCGATTAAGGAGGGAAGTCACAGGATTAAGTTTGAAGAAACACAAGTTCTTGCCGCAACGTCTTTATACCATGCCAGACTTCAAAGAGAAGCCATCGAAATACAGAAACATCATAATAATTTCAATAGGAAAGAAGAAACACAGAAAGTCAACCGGACATGGATACCCATCCTAAAGGACCTGAAGACACTACCATATCGCGAAGGGGCGGGGCTACCAACGCTACCTGTTTGGGCCACGTCACCATTAGTAGGTATAAATACAGGTAAAGATCCACCAGCCGTCAGTATTTTAGAAGTCGCCGAAGTGAAATAGCTTCTGAAGATGCCATCCACTCGTGGTGGCGAAACGTCAAGCTCTAACGCTAAACGACGCCGGCCTAAAAACCCAAGAACCACAAATTCATAAGACAGAATACCTGAAAACAGGAGATAATACTGTTGATGACATGCAAGTGGATGGTGATACTGTGAAAGGCTGCCGCAGTTTTAAATACTTGGGAGTGAAACTTTCGTCGAAAGGCAGGAGTATGGAGGACATTAATAATAAAATTGGGCAAGGAAAACGAGCCATAAAACAATTGAACAGCGTCTTGTGGAACAGCAACATATCACGCAGAACAAAACATGTCATATATCACTCCATTATTGAAAGTACCACCACTTATGGTGCAGAGCTGTGGGAACTTACAAAAAGGCAAAAAGACCGATTATTGGCCTTGGAAATGGATTTCTGGAGGCGGAGTTGTGGATTTTCAATGATGGACCATGTTAGAAATGATAGAATCAGAGAGATAATGAATGTCGAAAATACAATTCTCGACACCATAGAAAGGAAGCGGCTACTCTGGTTCGGTCATCTACAGCGCATGCCAAATGCAAGATGGCCAAAACGAATATGGCAATGGACTCCACATCAAAGAAGAAAGCGTGGCAGGCCTCCGAGATGTTGGAAAGATGATGTCATGGATGCAATGGCGGCGAGAGGTCTCAGTGAAGGAGACTGGCACGATCGCAACAAATGGAAATTGGGAAGCGAGAGGCGGCGCCAGCCGTAAAAAGACTCGCATATATATATACACCTGTGAGGAAGTAGTTGCAGGTAGCACATGAAGGCTGTCGAATTACTCTTGCTCTTCTCTGTACTGCATCAAGTATAGATAAGGCAGTAGTAGGGGATGTGTGCGCAATACTCCAGGCCAGGTCTCATCTAGGCTTTATATAGCGTCAGAAGGTTGGATGGTGAGAAGCACTTCTGGCTCTGAATAGGAATCCGAGCTTTTCTCCGGGCAGCTCTTGCAATTGACGAAACGTGCTCATGCCGGATCGTGATGACGGTAATCTTAACTCCAAACAGTTTCCGTGAGTCACTTCTTGGCAAAGCGTGATTTTTCATTAAAACCAGATGCTGTGCCTTATGCTTGCGTCCTCAAGCCATGAGTAGCAAAGCGGCTGCTGCCAATCTTCTACATTGCAGCGGGACCATAGAGACCAGTCTATTGCTCATGATACCTGCAGACAAACTACTGTCATCCGCAAAAATTGGCTCGGGTTTGCAGTGCTAGTCAGTAGATCATTGATAAAAGGCTACGTTAATGTTAGTATGTACTAATACCAACCCGAGCGTTGATGTTGGGTAAAGAAGAGAAGAAGCCATCTACCACGACAAAGATTTTGAGATCGGAGAGAATGTCAGATAACCAGTCACAAAGTTGAACAGGAAGACAGTAGGACGGAAGCTTGTTTAAGAGTTACAGCTGATCGAATGCCTTTAAAATATCGAGAGCAACAACATGAGCCTAGCCAACTGAATGGATGAGTTTTCTTCATACATGTGTGACGTAAGATTTGCAGTTGCATCAGCTCCGGTGCACACTTATTTGAACAACACTGGAGATTATGCTGGGACCAGTAGCCTAATTGGTGTCGAGTGACTGCCGCAGCTTCCGGACTGTGTTGAACGTCATCCCGCTCATAGCTTAAAATACCCTCAGTATCGACGGTATCCAGATACCGTCTCTGTGTCCAGCATAGACGCAAAATATTAGATGTGTAAGCCTTCCCCTTTGACCCTAATATAATTGAACTCTAACGAATTTGGTGCTATTTAACAAGCTAAATATCATTTGACATTAATTAAATAGGCATTATTTTGGAGTGCCTCTCTCAATAAGTTGACACCCCACTATCAAAAAATGTTATTTTTTATCGCCTTGGTTTACCCACCTATTAAACGTTTTTGCCACGCAGTGAGTTATTTTGGCTATCTATTACGGGCAAAATTTCAGATGGGCAAAACAACGTGACAAAGTTCGAAAAAATCCATGGTCTTTGTATAAAGATCCCTTAACTATCAGTCACCAGTGGAGATTAATTGCCACCTGCTTAGACGTGGTTAGTAGGTGTTTAAATAATTCGCATACAACTTATTGAGATGTCGTGATGGTAGAGTGGCAATTCGCAGGAAAATGCCCTCTCCATGGAGTGTACTGAATGAATCAAGAAAATAACTTTTTTCTAGGTTACCTAAGAGGGAAGATCAATCAGCCACCAGCGCACGGGCTTTGGGCACAAGCATTATTTCGGGTAAGCATAATTTATTATTATTATATTTATACTTGATGAGGTATTTGCAAAGTAGCGCTAACTCTTCAAGGAGGAAGACGTGTCACCTTTGTGACTTTTCATTTTTTGCTTTGATCGGTGAAAATTGTGATTATAAATAGATTAGTGTTTAGCATGGCAAGTTTGTCGGTGTGGGATGTAAAAAAATGTAGGTTAACAGCTTAGATTTTTTGAAAGAGCTGAAATTGTAAAAAACGCAACAAATTACATAATTATTTTCCTTTTACAATTTTTTGCCCTGATATGAAATTTGGAAAATGTTTACCATTAGTTTATGGTCTATATGTTTCGCTATCGAATGAGACTTTACTTGTAGCACCTCTACTTAGGAAGCTATGCCTAAATTAGTACAACACTCGTGCATCAATTAAACAAAAAACAAAATGGCTGCCATTTTATTATGGTGGAGAAAAATACTTTTGAAGGATGATTTGTCGATAAAATTTAACGTATTTTATTCCGCTAAAGACTCCGACGCCGACGACTGGACACATTGTATATCAAAGGCGCCAAAAGAAAATTTTACAGGGGGGGGGGGGCACTTACTTAAATTGAGTGCTCAAATCAGGGCCCCCCTCTACTGGCGCCCATGTTGTATATGGCCATCAAGCAAGTTTCATAAACGATGAATATGGAGCGATATTACCACTTTTGACTTTCTTTCATCACCTGCATGTGATGTCGCTGCCTTTAGTCCCACTAATAGATAAGTATTTGATCAATCTAAAAGCTCGTCACATCAAATTCTTCTCGAATATTTCCGAATAGTTTCTGCAGGTTCCTTAGACCTCAAACTTTGACAGGTTATTTGGCATCTTTTCATTTACTAAGAAACTGATTTTTGGATTGGTTCCTTCCTGCAAAAATCCGTCCATGTGACCCTTCTTATCTTATCAGTATTCGAGCGAATTTGTTTCAACTTGTCTGACATTTCATGCTGCAATGCATAAAATTGAACGCCATATTTGTTTCAGAGCCTGCTTCAGGTCATATTCGGTTTCACCAATCTGTATGTAGCCTGTCTTACAATTCATTACCATGCTGCTTCCAACACGACGAATGCAAGCAAAATAAGATCCAGCAATCCTGTCGGTTCATACTGATCAGTTTGATTGAGTATTGAAGGATGGTAGTCCGTATATGGATCTACCTTTTTATCGCGACCGTTCGTGCAATCGAATAAGATCGTTTAGTCTCAAGATTTCAAAGTGCATGTAGCCTGTCTAATGCCGACCTGCAAAATAGAAATGAGCCCAAAATTTTCAAGCGGAATGGCGGTACACCTGCACACTATTCCTTATCAGAAAATGCCAGTGATGATGACGTACCGGCGCAGAAAAAAAAGGCGTAACAATTGTTTTCTCAATTCGAATTTGAATAATAGTATAGTGTAATTCAAAAAATAACAACGGCTCTTTTCGGAGATGTTTTACTTAGGTAAAACGTAAAACCAAACAAAAATCGAATCAATGCGTACAAGATAACTCGCAGACAAACGATCACCAAACGGTATTCCACAAATCGCAAATAACCGGCGCTACTGACAGTGTAGATGGCAGCCAATGACCTGATTTAGCGAACACTGCGCACCTACGTTACTATGACGTCACGGGACTGTTTTCAGATTACAATATTATAGTTATACCCAAGATAAAGTCAAGTGGGTAAAATTATTCTGAATGGCTAACTTATCCCTATAATGATTCCAGATTTCTGGAATCATCAGGCTTGTTGACAGAAGTGTATGACTATTTTATCTAGCTATTTTTGTTGCATATTTCTTTTCGAGTGATGAGCATAGAGCATTGAGAGTATGTGACACAAAAATACTGTTTTTCGTTAGATTAATACTACTTAAAAGTCTAGTTGCGAATCATTGTGAGAATTAGTTTTCGCTCTTTAAGTCCTAATTCACTATAATGCATGTCATCAGGATACATACATACATAAGTATGAACTTTTATTTTTGGATATGCGTTCTAGGAAGGCGTTCTAGTTTATTGTAGGGTGGTTTAGGTATCCTAAGATTAGTCTTGACAGATCACTCCATTAAATCTATTGTAAATATTAAGTATTTGAAAGACAACAAAATTAATAGATTAATCGACTTACCTTAAGGAAGATTAATCCTAATTTTCCGAGCTTGTCCGAAGATATAATTATACGTTGTAGTTTCCGTGAAATCTACTTGTCAGCACGATGTTCCTAAAAATAACAATAAACGAATAACCCCCTCTCTATTTCATCCGCCTACCCTAGACGCTACTGCTACCATCTCATTCCGTTGAAGTGCTATTGAGAAAAAAATCGCCTAACCAACGGGAGATACAGGGCGGGTGGGTAATTATATCTTCGGACAAGCTCGGAAAATTAGGATTAATCTTCCTTAAGGTAAGTCGATTAATCTATTAATTTTCCTTCGCTTGTCCTCGATATAATTATACGTTGTAGCGGTTCAGAGTAAAGAGGGCGATTTTTTTTTTTGAACAACATATATTAATTCAATATATTAGTATATATAATATCATCCGAGGTCAATATGGAAAAATATATATCCTTTTTAATATAAATTTACAATGAAAACATCAGTTCGTACATAATTATATGTACCAAATATAAGTCTATGAACGTAGATAACATACACACCCTACATATGTATTTCTAATACCAACAACATTAATTCCACAGCATTAATCACACACCAAAGAAACAAAAAAAATATATATTATACACGTGTGTACAAATGTATAACATACACATATAATAAACATACTAATAATTGTCTCGGCAAAGTTATTAGGATCTTCCAAGGACCTATTATGAAATGCAAATACAAGTCATTAGAGTTTGATGAACAATTATAACAATGTTTGATGTATGTATTCCAGCTAAATCTCGTTTTTCTTTTTTTTTTTTTTTTTTTTTTTTCTTTCACCAACTTATACTGATCTGTGACCAAGCTGCATGGAATACTTCTTCATGAGTGAGCATGAGTTGTTTTTCTTTTGCGATATGGTACTCTTTTTCATGCAAAATTCTATAGTAGACGCAATATTCAATTCCGGTTCATTTCTAAAATAAGAAAATATTAGATTCGGTTGATATCTGCCCAGTCTAGATGTTTTTGATATGATTTTTTTTTTTAATTTTATCAGATAATTTCTGTATGCTTTCAAACTCCATTAATGTTAAAGTTTGAACCACCGACGATAAAGTTGACTTAAACTCTTCTAGCAGTATCAGAGCCACACGTATAACATGTTTATGTGTTAGATTTTCAAATGCTAAGCTGTGTGACGGATAACATTTGCCCTGTTAGAGATCTGGATTCCAGGTCTGCCATGTTTGGGTCTTGATGGATGTCTATAAAAAAAAAACTCCTCTAAAGTTTCTACATATTATCTTTTCTTCGCTAGAACTGATTAGAATTAGGAATTTAAAAACGGAGGAGTTTCACTTTCGGTGAAATTAACCTAGATATACTTCAAATTTATACACAAAAAAAGGTCTTGTTTGTAATTACAAAATTTCCAGTAGTTTCTGAAAACAAGCTGAGTACTGTTCCGGGGGTCCCTCTATTAAAGAGGCTATCATCATCATTTCTATAACGTTTTCTGGTACCTGTCTGAAAATAGCGCTGTACAATCTCCCTGCCAGCAGGAAAAATCTGCTTGTACAGAGGATCACTCTGTTAAAAAAGGAGAACTGAGTATACATACTCATTAGGCTAAAAAATGACGTTATTATTATTTATTATTATTCTTTCTTTTTTTTTTTATAGTGGAAAAAAAAATGGAGATACCAGGGTTGTGTTGACCAATCTAGATTAACGACAATTCCTGAAGCCCTTTATTGAAGATTCTCTCTTTTCAGAACTCTATTGAATATGGGGAAAACATACAAGTAGTACGTGTAGCCCAATTTATTGTAAATGTGTCAGTAGAAGGATTCTGGGTCCGGAAAACCGGAAATAAATTTCTGAATTATATTTATTTTTTTTTTTTGCAAATGAGTTTATTCCGGGATTATCAGTTTTTTTTTTTTGCTCGAAACTATGTAACTTGTTGATTACATACTCTGTATCTACAGAAAGCGACCTCGATCCTTTATCAGCTTCTTTGTTTTCCAAGTACAAGTATAGCTACCATATACTACTAATATACTTTACTCCTCACACCATTGCCAAAGCGCTTTCACGGTTTCATTTAACTGTGAATACTTAATAATACTACATGATTTGTTTATACAAGAAATGGCAGTTTGGTTATCAACTCTTAATAGTATACGAATATTAGTTTTTTTTTTTTTGATCGCAAGACCTGATTATGCCGACTTAATTTCTAGATAATTAATATGCTTGCATTGATCCTAAAAACTCATGGCGAGTAATTTCTCCACAAGAGGCACCCCCACCTGTTGGAGATGCATCCGAAAAAATGTCCATAGAAGAAGATCTAGGTTTAATATCTTGCCATATTCCAATCTCTATAGGTACCTATATCACCATTGTAATTCTAGCAATAATTTTTCTGAAATAACCAATTTTCCATTAAAAGTTTAGTTTTTTTGTCTTATTTTTAATCTGCAAATCAGTTTTTAATGTCTTTTTTGTTTTTGCAGTGACATCTGCATATTTACTGCATCACATTCAAAACTCAAAAACTGGCCCGTAGCCGATCTAAGTAGTAGCAGATCCTAATTTTATCAAAAAACCTTAACCTTTAAGAGGATTACGGTTATTCCAGTATTCTCCCGAGTATTCTTCATGCATTGGAATTTATCCTTTCCTATTACTAGGATATCGTCTAAATAGAAAAACTGTCAATACGCCTTTGAGTGTAAGTCTTTCCGCCCCTGGTTTGAGAACTTTGATGAAAATATAGAGAGCTACCTTCAAGTCAAAGGCAAGACAAGTGAATTAATACAATTTATTGTCGAATCTGTACCTTAAAAATATTTCATGATTCTTTTTAACGAAGGATTTCGAGCCTCTTTTGGAAAGATATGCATCTTTATTTAATAATTTTAAGACTGTTCTATGACCCTCACTTGAAGTGGGGGGCATGGCTGAATCTATTAATTAAATTCAACTTAAATCTATATGTTCCTTGTGGTTTTGGAATGAAAAATAAATTAAAATGAAGTGAATTTTAGAGTAGGAGGACATATTTTGCTACCTCCAATCTTGAATAACTTATCAATTAACTAACTTTGGTATTCAGGGAATAGGTTATCCGAAATTCTTACATAGTAAGTTCGGAATTTTGCATTGGCATAAATTGAAAAGGAATAGATATCACTCCAATCTGTAGTGTAGTGAGTAAGCACTATCTACTTGACGGCTGGCGTCCGAGCGTTAGGCGCGCAGTCAGTATGTATTGGCGGTTGTTGTGTTAGTACGAATAAACGTGTAAACAATAGCTCTGGTTTTTCTTTTCTACAAAAAAAGGAGTGGATATTACACATACTAAGACTTTCTGGTTTTCCAATTTTGCAAATATTTTGATAGGTTGCCAGCTTAAGTAATATATATGTACATGCATGTATACACTTTGTATGACTTTGTAGCATTAGCTGGCTTCTTTCTTACAATATGCTGATGGTGAAAGACCCGACTTCTCTCCCCCTTCTCTCCTCTTTCTCTTGAATTTGAGTTGAGGGAGGTTGTAGTTTCAGTAACGATGATTGTGTATGCCCGCTGAGTGCTAGCTAAGTTAGCAGGTTTCTAACCTTTGGTACAATCTGAATTCTGACGAGGAACTCAATTGACGGTGTAACGAACGGATAATGCACGTTAGCAAAATAGGTTGTGAGCTTCAGCTGGAAGTATGAGGTTGCTTGATTGTTCCTGCACAAACCTTAATGCTTCTATAACATTTGCGATTGCCCTATGCACCTAACCCTACAGCCATTTGTTGTTGTAAGTGATTTAGGAATCTATAATGACCATTGTCTTTCTTTTTTTTTTTTTATACAGTGAATAATTTCGCCACTAATTTGAGGAAAGGTAATGCCTTACAGTTGCTCGGTACTTTATATTCTCCTAAAAATTCCTCTCTTTGATTCTTTGTCAGCCATTTCTGCAAAAAACTACTCGAATGAAATGATATTTCGTCATGTATTGGCTGCCTACCTTAAATTCAAAATTTGGTTTGAAGCCGAGGTAGTAAAAAAAAAACGGTTCCGGCTTTGAGGCGTGAAGCGTCCATGCTCGTTGGTCTAAATAAGCCGTGGAACACTTTTTGTCTTTTCCGTCTTCCGATGAGTCTGAGATTAGAACAGGAACCCACCAGCTTCGAGGATTGTTCGAAGAATATATGCCTTCTGCTTACTACTTAATACCAAAAAAGGAATAAAGACTAACGCATGCTAATCTTATCTTTCCTACGAAGTGTTCCTCCTGCTTAACTGTTTTTTGGACCAACGCACATTAATCCAGAAAAAAAACAGGATCAACAGATGAACAAGGAAATAATTTCATCACATCTCCCAACTCGATCTTTTACCCAGAACTAACGAACGCTAATTCTGTTTTTGTTTAGCAAAAAATGCCGAGCCAATACAAGGCCGTAAATAAATAAAATCGAACGACTTTACTTATTTGAACGAGTTTCTGGAGATATTATGCTAATGCATATGAATTCTACTACCCCACATATAAATAGAATCGAACGATTCTATTTATGCTAAAAAGACAACGAACGTTATCTTAAGTGGGAATGAATATGCACCACACTGCGACCGCGGTGATGCATATATGTTTACGGGAGGTTGCTGCATTAACACTATAGATGACTCCTCCGTACCTAAAAAGAATATATTTGTCTACAACATTAAGGCCTACCTGATGATTCGGAGATATGGAGATATTATGCTCCCATGCATATGAATTCTACTACCCCACATATAAATAGAATCGAACGATTCTATTTATGCTAAAAAGACAACGAACGTTATCTTAAGTGGGAATGAATATGCACCACACTGCGACCGCGGTGATGCATATATGGGAGGTTGCTGCATTAACACTATAGATGACTCCTTCGTACCTAAAAGAGTATATTTGTCTACAACATTAAGGCCTACCTGATGACTCGGATGAACTGTCTGACGATAGGCAAACCTAAGAATTCTTTTCACACTGGATTTGTAGTAGCTTCCTCCTATGCCTCTTGATTTCCTTATGTGGAGCACGCACACTGCCTTTTTTCGACATATTTTTATTGCGAAACACCTAAACAGTTTGTAAACTGCGGAACGTGTTGTGTTGACAAGCACGAATAACGGAATGAGATGGTAGCAGTAGCGTCTAGGGTAGGCGGATGAAATAGAGCGGGGGTTATTCGTTTATTGTTATTTTTAGGAACATCGTGCTGACAAGTAGATTTCACGGAAACTACAACGTATAATTATATCGAGGACAAGCGAAGGAAAATGCTCTACAGCACTTAACGGAAGTAAGTTTTTTGTCAGAATTGCTTTTGTAATTACAGAAATTTCTCTCATTTCTTGGAAACCGGAACGGAATCCTTTGAGATAATGTACGAAATATTTTCGCTGGTAAACGAACTGCCACGCGCTTAGCGAAACAGTGAAGAATAGGCATCATCTGTTAAGATTTTTGGCTCAGTTCATTAAGTATATGAACACTACCCAAACCCAACAAATATCCTGAGAATAGGTCAGAAGGAATAACGGATTTAACTATTTTTTGCCTGAGAATATGTATATTGTGGTAGAAGAAAATCGTCGATTACAGAGGTCCGAGAAAGACACTTGATTTATATAAAATACAAATTTGCTGTTCGTGCCGGTTTCTGAACGATAGCCTGCTATTCGAGTTCTTCTTATACAAAACATCTGTTATGAAGCTTTTTGCGGCCTAAAATTCCTTGCGATAGCAAAAACTGACGGTTCAGGCAAAACCGCAAGTAGGAAACATTGTGTAAGAATTGCCTTTTTTACCGACAAATCGACATACCGCCGTAAAGTGTAACCTAAGCAGAATGACGTAAAATAGCATACCGTTACACTGAAGAAAAAGATTTTCACAAAACAATACTATAGGGTTTTTCGCCAGTTCATCAGTTTGATCTGTTTAAAGAATCCTCATGCATTTTGTGGGCCAGAAAACAATAGTGCTCATTTGTCAACAGATAATACCCAATAACCTAGATATACCGGGTATCCCAGAATTTCCTTGACACGTGATATTTTCGTAACAAAAAGTATTGAAACGAAAACTGATTGGTTTTTTTTTGAAAATACTATAGTGTATATCTTAATATGCTTTCAAATCATTTTTTATACTTCAGTCTTAAAACTCACTGCCAACTTTTTCAAATAGCACCCAATAGCGTTTCGTACACAAATTAGATCCTTACCTTATTTAGAATCCTGCAGTACCTTTGATTTCATATACAAACCTATTTTTTCGTAGTCATAAGCCGAAAATAAATGAGGATTGGTTGGAGGCATAGTAAACAGAGAAAAAACAAAACCTTTCAAGGATACTGAATAATTTATCATACTATGTAGCCGAAACATTTTTTATTACTTCAATCCCTACAACTCTTCCCAACTTTTTCCAAGTAGCACCTCACAGCTTTTTCCATATCGATGAAGCCATCATTTTATTTAAAATCTTGTGCCATGGATTTCATACACAAACCAATTTTTTTCGTAAAGTCATAAGGATAAGATAAATAAAGTAAGAATTTATTTGGGGCGTAATATTTGCCTAATAAAAGAGGAAAAAACACATTTTTTCAGAAGCATGGTATGATAGGTCACCTACTCATTTTTTTATCCATTTTTAGGAAAAAAATATATTAGGCGTCAAATAAATTCTATTTTATTTATATTATGCTTATGATTTAAAAGTTTACGTATAATAATAAAGGTACTACAAGTCACAGGATTTCAAAAAAAATGGGGATATCATTTATGCAGAAAAACCTATTGCTGCTATTTGAAAATAAAAAGTTGGGGGTGAGTTTTCGGGGATGACGTACCAAAAAAAAGTTTTGAATGCATGGTATGATCAACCCTTCAGTACCTTCAGAATTACAACACAGTTTTTGCCTGAACTATTTTTAGTTACAAAAATATTACGTATCAAGAAAATTCTGGAACACCCGGTATATCTTTATACCCGAACTTATCTGAAAAACATCGGGAGAATACGTTGGATGAAGGATTTAGTTATGTTTGGATAAAAATGTAAGGATATGAGATACACTTTGGCTGTTATGCCGCTTTCAAAATGCAAACCCAGTATTTCTTTTACATTGCAATTGCTATGAAAATTTTCGTTACCCAGAACTCCTTGCAAGGACAAGACACTAACGTTTAAAGAAAAAGTAAGTTGTTAGACGTGATTTATCATAAATGTTCTATAATTTACAAGACGAATGCCTCCAAAATTATTGTAAGTATCAATTGATAGGAACAAGAACAAGAGTCCGAAGTGACACGGCACACACTATAGCGAGCCCGGTCTAGGAACCCAGGCCAGGTTTGAATTTCTTTGGCAAAATTTGCTCCTTACTACTAAATACATCCATTTTGACTGCTATTTTACAGTGCTTTATGTCCAAAACATTAATACCCAAAAACCTCAAAAATCTAATAGATTTATTTAGGTGTAGTATAAGAAAAAAATGGAGTGAAGTTGATTGACTCAGTACTGCCCACACATAACGGTGATAACATTTTATTATTATTGCATGAGCATCTGAGATCCGCTTGCAACCAAATCACTACCTGCCTGTCCTCAAAAAAAAAAACTCAGAAGCTCCAGTAAATAGTTTCTTGCACCTCTGTACGAACTAGAACGACACAGTTTTCATTCTGCAAGCTTCAACTGGATGAAACGTAACGATCATGAACCCCCAAATCACTTAAAAATGAACATTATTATAATACTTATATTTTAGTTTACTTTATTATTGCTGCGCTGCCACTGACACGATTTCTAAAAACCATACGCATTTTCCTTTCTCGCCATGGTAATAATAATTTGTCGATTCATTGAAATTAATTCCAGGTTACACAATACAGAAGGATCTGAAACAACACTCGTATGTACTCGTATAAATACATCAGAAAATTCTAAGTCCCTTGATTCCTGTAATAGGCAAGATCCGATGGACTTAAAAAATGGAGAGTCTATTATCAATACAAAAACTCCTTCAGTTTTACCCCTACCCCCTAACCAGCTCAATATTACCACTACAAAAACAAAGTAGAAAATGATCGAGAACCCCTGTTTTTATATTTTTTGGTTTTTTATTATTGCTGAGCCGTACATTTTTTTACATCTACTTGTACCAAAAAATGGTCCGTGTGGGAGCGGGTTAGAATATCTCCCATCGTATATCCTGCATGTCATAAGAGGCGACGAAAAGGAACACCGAACTACTGTCGGTATAAGCAGTAGCCTCTTCTCAACCAACAGCTTTGGGTGGACGAGTTGACAAGAGTCAGGACACCTTCTTGTCCTTGGGGTGAGAAATTGTCCCTAAAGGCGGATGAATCGATAGATACATCTGGTCAACGGCATGAGGATGCAGAAAGCAAATGGGAAACTACTGCATTAAAGATGTTTAAAATATCCCAAGAGAAACTCGTAAAATGAGTAATGCATTTTCGAGTTCACAACATGTCTGTTAAGACATTGTGACTATGATGATGTACCAAAAAATTGTCTTTTGTACCTAAACGATTCACCTAGGTTCTATAATATATAGTACATAAGGTCACAGTAGAATTGATCATGGAATCTGAATATGCAATAATATACCTACAAAATATTCCATGTAAAAAACATAACTTCGACATGTCACGCTTTTATTAGACATCCTATATAAAATCCGTTATTTTTCAAATGTAGTCCAACTCGACATACATACACCCTCATAGTTCTTTTCCTTGACTATATACGAGTTGATTTGGTCAAAGGCTTTCGAGTACTGGTATCGGTAAGACGAGCGTAATGGCCAATCAGAGAGTAGATTTTAAGCATCGTAGCGCATCTCATTCCTTTATACCATCTTTGCACCAAAGAAACAGAAAGAGATATTAAAGCATCGCACTCTTTGTCGATAGCTCACGTTTAATTGCAAATCGTTCACTTCAAGTGAATTGCGATACCACAAAGTCCATGCAAAGACGTTCATGAAAGGAGCAAAATGTGTACAGGTATAACGCAAAGTTTTCCCACACAAGAATGCTGTCTGTACTGACTCAGCCTAGCGGCGTCTGAAGACGAACGCGGTCGGATATTATCACTATACTCAGTCCACCGAAGAAATGCATAGTGTTCACGTGCTCTCGATATTTGCGAGACCTGTTTACACGGTAATCACCGACGGTAACAGTCAGTCCTTCCAGGAACGACAAATGGACGGTGTTATACAAAAGTGACGTGAGCCACCGATCTGTTGTTTTGAGAAAATTAGTTTTGTATTAAGCTGCCTTTTGGACTGTACTAGTTGAAAAACACTCTTATTATAATTTTTTACATTCAAATAAAATTAGGAAAAAATTACTAAACCAGACATAAGATTTATTAGCAGAGATCTTTACTTTGGAGATTCTTTCAAATGAGAGATGATTATGCAAAACCTGAATGAGCTTGGAGACCAGCTTAATATTATGACCATCGTAGGATTTTGACCATATGAGTTTCTTAACAAAAGCACGTTTATTTGTATTTACATATTTACGTGAGCAGGAGCCAACTTGCTTTTGCGTACTCATCCTAGCTTCATATTCTAATCAAATATTGAAAATACCCCTACCTGGTCTGCCGACGAATATACCTTCAAGGAATACGTTCAACCTAATCTACACTAAGGACTTATAGTTTTTCAATAATGGTATATGTCTCACATATTGTGGATTATAATACTGTTATATTTATCCAGCGGAAAAACAGGGCACAAAAAAAATGTGATGTTTATGTTCATGTATTTTCGATGTTTGGCAAACGTGTTTAGACCACAATACGATCGCGGCCATATTATGAGGAGGCGTCGACAAACAGCTGTGTTTTTGATTCTTCAGGAAACGTGGCTTGTTCTCAAAATTTGTCGGTGCCAGGCGTGCGCTTAGGCATTGGCATTTCCAAGTGGTGTAACTTGCCTCTGACCAAGCCACGAAAACTCACTCATTGCTCAGCTGTTTTCCCGCTTCTCCGCTGGATGGATATAATGAATTTCTTCATTAGGTTATTGGTTTGAAAATATGGAATAGGAACTTGCCTACAGATGTCGCCAAAATGTGAACAGTGGTTTAATTAGGACCTTTATGCAAAATGTAGAATGGATCGTCCAGGTTTTGGTATCAAATAAACGATTATAACCAAAATTATGTTAAATTCCTTATGGCACAACGCCATCCACATCGTGTTCGTTTCAAGAGGCGGTCCGCTGTGGTATAAGCTTGGCTACGGCCAGGCGACAAGAATTCACTCATCTTGCGCGTGATCACTCTTTTTCTTCGTTGGACAGAGAATAGCAGATTTTTTTCGATGACACAGGATACGAGCTGCACCGTACCACCAGAAGGTGACGTGAGAATCCAATGAATCTCGTGGGCGCTTTACGGGCTGGGTTGCCATGACCGCCCTGGCTCAGCTGGTTGAACGTCGGACTATAATTCCGGTGGACATGGGTTCAATTCCCGCTGATAGTCGGTTCTTTTCGAGCATTTTCTGGTAGCACATTGATTTGAGAGCCCGACATGAGGCCAATAGCATGAACAATAGTATTCATTCTAATAGTTATGCTCAAGGACGTCGTTTGTTACACTAGTCGATTTTTTCAGTGCGCCGCTTTGTTATGGATTGTTGCCGCTATTGATGAGTGGAAAAAGGTTCCACTTAAATACGGCATTGGGCGTAAATGTGAGCATTTCGGTAAATACCTCTAGTAAAATATTTATCGCATTACCAACGGATTTCAGTACCAGTTAGTTGTGGAAAAAAGCTATGAAACGCTACCATTGTTCTCCAACATCAAGCGATTCATCTGATCTTGGAGCATCTGTTAAATAGATCTGCCATTTACCGGGAAAATATCCAAAAGCTAGCGGTATATATTATAGAAGAAAATCCGAAGCTGTATCTGAGAATCCCAATTCAATTCCTCTTTGTGATCGAATTGATTTCTAAAAACTGTTGCTTATCAAAGATAGAAATTCCCGAGGAAATTCCTATAACTGTTGAAAAGATACTCGTATAACTAAATTAACTATACTATACTTTACTCGCAAACGATTCCGGTGTGTCTATGTTCAACGTATGCCATACAGGGTGTTCATCTGAAAACTTCCCACCCCGAATTTCTCGAAAACCGCCGATTAAAAGAAAAAACGTCGAGGCGCATCAAAAGATTTGTCAAAAGGGACAACTTTTTAACCAAAAACTACTTTATCCCCTTGTACTCTCTCTCCCCAGGATCATTCCCTTAAAAATTTCAAATGACAAGGTGTATTGAGTAATATCTTGTTTCAAAGGTATGTCGAAGTCCTTTATTTTGACGTTTGATTTCTTAAAGTTGACCGATACGTTTCCGAGAAAATTAGAATCTTTGTGTATCTTAATTTGTTCAAATATGTAGAATACAAAAAACATACGAAAATATCACTTTTTATTGTAATAGGATTTTGAATGTTGCTCTTAATTGGCCAAACGTCATCATAGTCACAATGTCTTGACAGATATGTTTTGAACTCGTAAAATGCATTAAGTCGGAGAGTATTGCCGACACGAATATGATCAATAGTTTTGGGAACTGTCGCCATCATTCGCGATTTACTGTCAGTTCAGTGGCGCTCTTGATACTCGCATCCAGCTACTGTTTCGTCGTATCAACTCAGCGTGTAGGAGAACGGCCACGGCGCCGCCAACTCGGAGCATGACCCTGAATTACAGGTTTCTCCATATTATCGCTTCTGGGTGGCCAAACAATGATATAGGAAATTTTCAAATTCCTGACGGGCAGTTTGGATGACCTTCATCAACACATTATCGAAAGCTGTCATGATATCCCACAACATGTTTTTGCAAATCTTTTGACGTGTCTCGGCGTTTTTTCTTTTAATCAGCAAAATGTTTAGTATGTCCACTATCAGTATAACCTAAATAAAGACCTACTAAAGAAGAAGAAGTTCTCCCGTGTGGGGGCGGGTTAGAATATCTCCCACCGTATATCCTGCGTGTCGTAAAAGGCGACTAAAAGGAACCGAACTACTGTCGGCATAAGCAGTAACCACTTCTCAACCAACAGCTTTGGGTGGACGAGTTGAGAAGAGTCAGGACACCTTCTGGTCCTTGGGGTGAGAAATTGCCCTTAAAGGCGGATGTAGGTATATACCATCTGTTCAACGGCATGAGGATGTAGAAAGCAAATGAGAAACTACTGCATTAAAGATCTTAGAGATATCCCAAGAGAAACTCGTAAAATGAGTAAATGCATTTGACGAGTTTACAACATGTCTGTTAAGACATTGTGACTATAATGAATGAAAGAAGAAGTAGAGCACTTTGATAGAGCAGCTAGTCTGAGGATGTAGAATGAATAAATTCTCATATAACTGTGTTCGAGCGATTATGATCTCATGTATGTATGTATGAATAGTAATCTAATAAAGTACCTAGATGACCTCTGAGATTACTTTCAGGACTATCTTCAGGTCAGCCACATGTAGTACGTTTGTTTCACCATTAAAATTTTCTTCCTGTTATTTCTAATTATCGTAATCATAATTCCGGCAGATTATATGAATTTATTTCAAATATCCAGATTCGCGCATCGTAACAGTCACTTTCCAAATGCTTGAGAGAACACTCTTAACACTCTTAACTCGACAGGTTCGACACTGCCGCTTTCGGATGTTAGGACTTTGTGACGTCACCATGTCGAACATGCTCATAAATTGTTTTAACTGACTATATCTCGACAGCTATTAAACCTTTCGAACTCCAATTTTCGTGACTTTCATTGTATGATCATTATTTTGCATATACGTAAAAATTGGTGATATAAACTTGTGCAAATCACCTCAAGGTATACTACAACCTTTTATAATACAGTCTTGTGTAAAGTGGAGTAATTCCTGTTAGTAAGTATAGATATTGATTTGTGGAGGTCGAAAAATGGGCAAGCTGGGTGGCAATCCAAACTAAATGCGGGCTATTCAGCCAGCTTCGATACGCTCTGCCACCTTGTCTTTGACGCATATATCTACTTGAAATTTAGCCAACACGAGTGTATGGCATACGGCGAATAGATAACAGCTTCTATAAATGCAATACTCTCGCTGGCGAAACCCCAAGGAACAATATTCTGAAACCCTATATTAGACATAATGGTGCATTTGCATTGCTAATAAGTTGAAAATGAGAGCCTGTAATATGTCCGCGTCTTTGTATCACAATAATACATAATATCTGCTAGCTGGTCAGCTGTAAATCAGTGTTACTTATTTCAAACTAATGGTGTGTCAGACCATCTGTACATATTGTATTGTACATAATATGTGGTTTTAATTATGGTGATCTAAAGCGTGATGAATCGGAGAGATAAAAATAACGATACTTTTCAGAAATCACATTAGCAGGATGTAATGACTCACCTTTCACAACGCAGTGTGTAATTAAAATCATTGAAAGCGCTCTAGCGTAAAATTCCGCAAAGTTATGTACTTTACGTATTAAAATTAAGGGTTGCAAAATACTACATTAACATACCCCTTTTGAATACTCCACATTCAATCTTTTTTTTTTTTGGAGGTTTATAGAATTTGTAACTTTGGTGCATATTTACCTTCGAGTAAAGCACAGATTAAATTTACAAGAACAAACAGAAACCCAATACAGAAATTCAGATACAGTAAAGGTGCAGCGGAAGTTCTGGAATTTAGCTATGCAGTTGCCCAAGCATTTTATTGGCATCCTGTAATAACCGAACTGTTGAACTGAATAACCTATTTAGTCGTTTGATACCGACATGTTGATGATAAATGATCAGTCATGAGAGAAAATAAGTCATTTGAAAGTGGCAATTATTTCCACAATATTCCACTTCCTGGAAAGGGAAATTGCCAGTAATGCCGTTGCGGGTGACGTCAAGCAGATGCTATTCATCGTACTAACAGCCACTCAGCTCCAGGATATTAAGGTGTTCAGCACTGTTTCCTGTTGAAAAACCAGCTATTTCCTATATTTTTCTACGAAACCTTATATTATAAAGGTTGTCCCAGGGTGTGCTCTACAGGAGCTGCCACACCGCGCAAGATAACTTAACCGAACAAAGTCTTTTAAAACAGCTACCAAAGATTTTCTCATACCTAAAAGAAAATGGAGTTAATTTGATTAGCTCAGTATTTCTCACACATTACGGCTACCCCACTTTATTATTTATCCATAGCATGAAGCTATAGTCTGAGTTACCCTTGCAACTGAATAATCGCCCGCCCGTCCGCAAAAAAATTACCAGAGTATAATTGGCTTCTATATTATACTGTTTCTTTTTTAATTTACTTTCACCGCCACTAAAACACGAACGAAACCTTATATTATAAAGGTTGTCCCAGGGTGTGCTCTACAGGAGCTGCCACACCGCGCAAGATAACTTAACCGAACAAAGTCTTTTAAAACAGCTACCAAAGATTTTCTCATACCTAAAAGAAAATGGAGTTAATTTGATTAGCTCAGTATTTCTCACACATTACGGCTACCCCACTTTATTATTTATCCATAGCATGAAGCTATAGTCTGAGTTACCCTTGCAACTGAATAATCGCCCGCCCGTCCGCAAAAAAATTACCAGAGTATAATTGGCTTCTATATTATACTGTTTCTTTTTTAATTTACTTTCACCGCCACTAAAACAAAACCATAACATGTGTTGCTACGGTTTAGAAATTTCATTGCTATCAGCTTAATGATGAGCTACGAGTACATACATTACAGTACCATTTACATCAATATCAAGTTCAAAAATTATTATTTGTCTGAGATGGGGCAGCCTTTGGATGAAGTTGAAAAGTATAGTGTCGTCCCTTTACAGGGTAATGAAGAGCCCGTTATGAGTACAACAAAATGTTCGTTAGATAGATGAGATAATCGGGAATTGATTCTCCTCCACTCAGCAGAGCCTGACTGACCTGTAAAACGACCAAGTAAGTCCCTACGCAATTCAAACTTTCAGTGACCTCAGGAAAATCTGACTCAAAATCTTCCTCGATACCCGTCGCCTCAGAGAAGCTCCTGTCATGAGCTTTCTGAGATAGGAGGCCCCGAAGAATCTTCCTTCAGTAATCTGCAGATACTGGGACTTCAACAACCCTAATACGAATTTCATAAGGTAGTTCAAACGTCAACAAATCTCCAGCGTTCATCTTGGAAGACATCTCGACGTCACCTACATTTTTGCAACCCCCCCACCCCAACACTATCCCAATTTCACCCCCTCTAAAAAAATTTGGAAAACGATCAGAAACTCAAAATCGCCTAAGAACGAAGTTTGAGCCGCTTTTATATTTTTAGTTTTTTTGACTATTGATGAGCCGCCGCTGACACGATTTCTAAAAACCATACGTGTTCTCAATTCTCGCCATGGCAGTAATACTATGTAAAAATTCTTTTCAAATCAATTCAACAATTTCCAAGTTACACAATACAGAACCATCTAAAGCAATACTCGTATGTATAGATCAGAAAAGTCCCTCCATTTCTGTAATAGGCAAGGTAATGTTCGGATGGACCTAAAAAATTGTATTATCAATTATATTTTTTTTCAGTTTTACAAACCCGATTTTACCCTCACCAAAAAAAAAGTAGAAAATGATCAGGAGCCGCTAAAATTCCTAAAAACGAAAATTAGCAATATCTTGTGCTTTTTCAACTTAACATTCTCACATTCCGAGAACGAAGATACTGATAGCAAAAATATTAAGTCAATATCTCCCAGTCTCCATGCCAAATAGTTATAATAATTAGTTTCTGTTTTGCGAGGGAAAGAAGGCCTAACAAAAACAACGAACCTAACAAACAACCGTTGGGTTGATAACGCGTGGATCGTGGATCTGATATTTAACTAATTGATCAGGTCTGCTGAAGGCAGGGTTGGGATATTCGCCAGAAATGTCAGAGATAAACAAAAAGTCTGCTCCATTTTTGCCTCCCGCGATAAGATCGGGCATACCAGAGATGAAATTTAATTAGACGTGCCCATAATTTGTTCCATTGGCGTGCGTTTCCTCTCCAGCTGTCGAATTGTGCAATAACAAATACATCGTGAATTGTTTATCGTAACATTTCTTTTAGCTTTTATTTCATTTTGTCTCTATGTTTAGATACCATAGCAATATGCCTATATCTCTTTCGAATGAGGTGTCCATAGCAAGCTGGGTAAACTGTAATAGCAAAACATTCAGAACCCTTTCAGGTAAATTTAGCCTTCCTCACTCGTAACATCTGTCTTCTTGTCCAGAAATATGACAATATCGCCTCTCTTGTCTTTGAGTCATCTCCCCCCCCTCCCCCCCTCTGAGCTTCTCTTTTGGTTTAGTGTAAACAGGGTTTAATGTAGTTCGACGTATTCCTGTAGGGGCATGATAGAAGAGCTAAAATGCAACACATTTTGCTTAAGGCGGCTCCTACGGAGAGCATAAACGGTCATTTTCAAGTGATTTAATCCCAATTCCTGACGCTCTAGTTTTCAATATTTTTGCATGAAATTTTTACATGAAGTTTAAAAGGAAATTACACAGAGGGCTATCGAAGCATTTTTTGAAAAAAATTGATTGAACATGAAATTTGATCGCTTGAAGTTGCCTATTTTCTTCGTCAACTTTGTAATTTTTTTAAGAAAAGCCGAGAAGCAAAAATTAAAAAGTGCTTCAATATCACTCTGGGCAATTTCTTTTTAAACATCATGTGAAAGTTTCATGTAGAAGTATTGGAAAATGAAGCGTCAGGAATTGGGATAAAAAACATCTGCAAATCGCCTTCCTCTTCAATTTTACAAATTTCGGGCGACGCGCTAACATGACTGTTTCCATTTTTTTCTAATGTAGCGTGCACCTGTTTATTTATCACGCCCATCATCGGTTTCTTTTCAGCTCCCCGCATCTTCCGGAGAAACTATTCCGGATTGTAGGATCAGCGTTAAATATGTATGGACAAAAATTTATACTTTTTTAGATTTGACTCCATCCAAAAAGGACCTAGTGTGTTTGAAAGGGTTCGGCAATCACTGATGAGAATATGCCTGCTTATATCCAAGCTGGTGGAAGTCAGTTTGTCCATTTGTTGTAGATTGAGCAACTTATCATATGATTTTAGATAATAAAATGTAGCTGTCGCAATTTTTTCATCCTGTGTCTTTGAAATGGAGCCGTTTTTCGAAAATCAACAAAGAACAAATGACTTTCAAAATAGTTGAAAGGATCGCCCTTTTAATTTTTTCCGCATGTTTATCAAACACGCTGTACAACCGGAGGTGCTTAGCATCCTGTATAACCAGAGGGCTTGAGGTGCATCAGCCCCTCGAGTTATTTTCGCCACCTTTATGATGTATTACACCCCCTTCTGAAAAATATTCATCACCTTGAGCATGATACGTGGTCGACGACTGAATCCTGACTATGCTCCTGAATGTAGGTTTTCAATTTGACATTTATAACTTTTTTACAAGCTGAGATTATGGGGAAATTTTTCCAATGGTTTGCACGCGCAGTGTCTTGGCAATATTTTGAGCTAGGTGTGATTCTGTTGAACCGAAAACGAAAATGAGAATTATTTTATTTTCCTTAATATCTGTTTTTTTTAAGTAGTGTACCTTTCCACCTATTTATGATGTTATTGAATTAGTGTCAGCGTATTGAACTAAAATAAGTGAACATGTTACTGATTTTTAAAGGAGATGTTTCATACATTTCATTAATTTTGGAGTTAAGGAGCACTACCTGCCAGATCTTATGTAAAACACTCCCCGATCAACAAAAATTTATTGATTTTAAATTTAATTAAAGAGGCGTTTAGGATTATAAAAGCCAACCTCTATTAAAAAATGATAATATTACAAAAGGGTTAACAACACGTAGTGTTTAGAAGCGGTCGCCCAAGCACTAACCGCGCCCGATGCTGCTTAACTTGGACGATCGACGAGATCCGGCGTTTTCAGCGTGGTATGATCGTAACCTTGACACTTGACTGTGTCCGGTATTTAAGCCTACTGATCGACCATTTTGTACAAAGTCCTTCTGTAATTTTTGTGGCAGGTCAAGCAGTCTGTGGTCGACCGGTACGAGGTTCTTCTCTAACTGATAAACTGATTCGTCCATTTGACCCAATACCTAACTGTGAATCATAGAGCTGCCAACTTTATTTTAACTGATCTTTGTGTATTTTGGATTGAACTTAAGCTGCACATTCTGCAAGATTCTTCATTTTGGTACTCTTAATTCTATTACCACCGTCCAAGTGTAGAGAACTCAGAGCAATCTGTTATGTCATTTAGAAGGCATTGTGAATTGTTAATGCCAATCCCAACTCAGGCGGCGAAAGGTGGAGCCAAAGTTCCGCACTGTCAGTTGTAGGTGGCTAGAATACAAAGCCAGCTGGATAGCTTAGCTACATACAGTTTAAGACAACAGATGACGCTGTGTTTCAGTTACCATCATACGACTGACAAAATTCAACAACTATCTTTCCAGGAGCACAGGAAAGGATACTTATCTGGTGTTGAAACGGTTGTTGGTGAATCGAAACAGTAGTAAGCTTCAAAGAAGTGTTACAAGCCCCCAAACCCACATACAGGTGAAGCTAATAGAAGCGTGTTAAAAACGGTTCCGTCGCCTACCTCTCTTATTGCCGTAATCTTCACCCCGATCTCTCCTATGTCAACTCCCCCTTTTATAGGTTTAGAAAGTTCAACAAAGGCCTCCCCTTTAGATTTAACCACCCTGTCTCTTCAACAGCACTCGTTCTCGGCCTTTGCTGCTTAGCGTGTGGTTGCGTGACTTTAGTAATATATTCTTACAAAGAAGTCATTTCTTTATGTCGGCAACTATTGTTGCGTTGAAATTTTTGGGTGTGCGAGGGAAACCAACAAATTGCAAGAATGTGGAGGCGCGAAGGTAAGTGATTTGCCTGATTTATACCGCTCACCTCATTTTTGTATTGTGAATTTTGATGCAAAATTAATACAAGATTGATCATTTCTACATGAAATATACATTATGCCATCAAGGTGTGCAGCATTCCCTCTCTTTGGCAGACCATTGCATTGTAGGTGAGGTCCGATGGTCTAAAAGTACATTTTTTTATTTCAGACATTAAATCCCATCTGATCAGCGTATACAGAGGCGCTAGTTAGAACGGATTGGCAGCCCAAACCTACAAATATACAAACATCTTGCCTGCATCAATATGAATAATTAAGGAATATCACCTCTTTACTCTTCAAATTATATGCCATCAAAGGATTGCAATTATCATGAAATACTGATTCTAGTGAACAAATCATGCTTTACTTTTATATGAACTGTTTTTGTACCATGTGTAGCTGATTTTATTTAAGCAATTGTCGTATTGAAATAAATTACAAAAGGATTTGTTTTGCTTTATTACAGTAATGCATATCTAATATATTTCCATTCTTACATAATCAGTTAGATGTCCTATACAACGTGGTAGCTTGTCACAAAAATTTACCTAACTCATTAATTACCTGTTTTGAAAATTGCACCGATTAGAAAAGTTAAAACACTAATTAAAAAAAATGGAGTACGTGTTGTGAACAATATTAGTTTTATTTATTATTACGCCACTTATCAATTCCATTTTTTTAAATTAATGCTTTAATTTTTTTTAATCAGGTCCATTTTCAAAACAGGTAATGTATGCGTAAAGTAAATTGTTATGACAAGTTACCACGTTGTCTGGAGGCTGAATAAGCTTATATGGTATTTCAAAAAGCCCGCTCTTTTCGTAACCTACCCCAACTATCGTCGGTCACCTACGCCAAACTTTTTAGATTGACCTAGGTCGTGAATATCTACAGTTTCCTGTAATCGATTCGTGAATGCATTGTAGTGACACACGCAACCCGAATAGATGGCGCGGATGTCAGTCAAAAATGCCATGCCAAATTTTCATACACAGAGTGTCCAGTCTTTCAGTGGATCTATTGTCAGTGATGCCGCCTGGACCCGATATTTAACCAACTGATAAAACCTGCACAGCGTTTGATTGGGATGGTCACCAAAAATGTACAGAGATAAACAAAAGGTTGCCACTATGTTTGCCTGGCGTTCCGACTGGGCATAACCAAAGAATTCGAATATCCATCGGGCATAACGAAGAGGAAATTTAGTTTAGATATACTTACCCAACAAAACTTGTTTCACTGGTGTACGTTTTCTGTTCATTTATAGATTTGTACGACACCAAATTCATCGCTGATCATTATTCACCGTAACATTTATTGCATTTTTGTTGATATCCGCGTAACTGCAGTAACCGCTACACCAGTTTTCATGGAATTTGGTGTGAGGAATGCTATAAGGGCGAAGTAGGTAATGTTGTTATACCTTAGAAATTTATTGCAGTAGCGTCGAAGTTATTAGTAATAAATTTAAGATGCTCAGAACTGCTACAATTTTAGTTGTTTTATTATTTTAGTGTATCCTGATTATTTTCCGTTTTCTTTAGGGTCGAGCTGGTAGTGAGGGTAGCTATTACGCTGAAAAAATGCTTGGCGTTACTTTACAGACCTACCCGAACATTCCCTTATACATTGCATAACCTAACTTACACCCACAAAATGTGTCTTCTAATTACAGAAACTATAACCTTTCAGCCTCGATACCAGAAGAGCTGTAATTTTAGTTACATGCTAAACATAGAATTGGTTTCTCGATGTCCTCATTGAACTGCGGTTAAATTGTGATTTTTGAGACTAAATCAGCAGTATTTTAGTTACTCTAATTTTAAAATTCAAAATCCTTATAACCAAAATACTGTTCAAAAATAGACATAAATTTAGTGCCTTTTTTATGGAGAGTTACGGTTAAGGTTATTTAATTTTTAAAGTCATCATCAAAAATATAGTTTAAAAAAATTAAAAAACGCGCTTTCAAAAAACATCGAACTCAACAGTTAAAAATAACCTTTAAAATAAGCTTACAAAAATAATGGACGAAAACTACCAGTATTATTGTGAAAAAAGCGTCGGGTGCTCGATTTATGAATAATATGGTACAAAGCGCCCATGCTTTTTGACAATATTACTAGTATTTTTCGTTCATTATTGTTTTAAACTTATTTAAAGAACTATTTTTAACCTTTTAGCTCGACGTTCCTTAAAATCGTGCCTTTAAATATTTTAAACTATATTTATTTTTAATTTATTAGTTATGTACTGGTAGTTCACAGCCGGTTAACTTGGTTGTTCAATAGAGAAAAAAGAAAAAATTACCTGTGCCTGCTTCGCCAGGTGGAAAAAATTCTTTTTTTTTAACATGACCGTTAATTTGATTTTTAATATTCTGTGAAGCTGAACAATTGTTTTGATGAATATTCATAGCATAATCATTACCGTTACTGCGTGAACTATGATTAATAATAATAAAAAATGAGTGTTTATTATATATTTTATTTATTCTATCTGTATATTCATAACTTTTCTTTTCAAAATCTTTTTTATACCCTCTTTTTGGATCATTTCAATGTGATGTAAATTCGTCTGCTGAAAAATATTATTATTATTATTACTATTAGAATACCCTTGAATAGGCCTTCTTTTGTTGAATAATGGAAATCAATTTCGCTGTTTAGCAAACTGTGTAGTATATAACCCAAAATCCTTCTCATGTTAAGTGAGCTGTATTGACTTTGCTCAAGCTACAATAAGTAGTGGCATTCTCTTTCAAGGGAGTACCATTTAATTCAAAAGGCATCAGCTTTAGGCATCTACGGTATACTCGTTCGATTGCACTTACATGAGTAGCATAAATTGGATACCATATAAGCGTGCAGTATTCTAATTTAGTTTCGATGGATGAGACACAAACATTCCTCTGATCATTATAATTTCAACAGTCTCTCACGTTTCTAATTATAAAACCCAACTTTCTGTTTGCAGAAGATACAGTTTCTTTAATGTGCAATGTGGAAGGGTAATTCAAAGTCAACAGTAATGCCCAGGTCTTTAACTACATTTTCTCTCTCCTACTAGTTAGATGAATTATATTTATTTAGAACATTTTGCATAAGTCTAATATAATACGTGTTTTATTCTGGAGTCCTTAACTACAAAAAATGTTTTGGTAATACTATTTCCTTCCATTATATGCTCAAAGTAAGTAGTTCTTATATTCTTTAAAATACCCTCTGCGTCCAAGAATTAAGAATGTACTTATAAGGGTTTTATGTTTGGGCGTATATTTTTCAGTTCCCATTTTTAGCTGTCTGTTATTTGGGGCGAAAATACTTTACTTCAGTTCTGTTTGTATTGGTGGAAATGATCTCTAGTGCCTTCTCCTAAAGTATTTTCCATTCGTCATAGCACACCCTGTATATGAAATAAAACAGGACGTAAAAGAAGGAAATAGAAATAACTATTAAGAGTTATGGCAGCATCCTTGCTTCTTTCGCCTATTTCTTACGCAGGTCAATTTAGGTTGGCCACACAGTAGTTTCCCATTAAAGCTTTTAAGGTTATATAACTCATAATGTTGTTGACTAGGCAAAATACAATGGTTTGTTTAATAGATGGGAGGTTGGGAGGTAAAATCCATTAGCAAAGAGTTGCCATTTTTTCGTCAGCGATTTGTCGTTTTATTAGTTGGATGTTTCAAATTACTGCATTACTCAAATACACTATATATGCATATACCGCGTGTTTCAGAATATCCTTGACACGTGATATTCTTGTAACAAAGAAAAGTTCAAGCGAAAACTGCGTGATATTTTTGAAAGTACTATATATTCTGTCATACTAGTTTTTTGTACTTTAAACCTTAAAACGCACCTTCAACTTTTTTTTTAATAACCCAAAAGTTTTTCCTACACAACATAAGTCTTCTTATCTTATTCAAATTCTTGTAATGCCTTTGATTTTATGCATAGACCTATTTTTTCGTAAAGCCAAATGCATAAGATAAATAAAATAATATTTTGATTGAGGCGTAATATTTTCGTAACAAAAACAGATAAACACGAATACTAAGTGGGCCTTCATCATACCGTGCCTTCAAAAAAAATGTTATACGGCTCAAACTCAACCCCAACTTCTTTTTCAAATAGCACCCCACAGCTTTTCCTACACAAAAAAGGTCATTAGTTTATTTAAAATTTTGTAGTGCCTATAATTTTATACACAAACGAATTTTTTCGTAAAGTTATAAGCACTAGATAAAATACTGATCTGTTTGAGGCTTAATATTTTGGTAATTAAAAAGGAAGGAAGGGCAGGAAAGCATGGTATTATTATAGGTCATCCAGTGCCCTTAAAACACACTTATTTTTCTATTTTATCCATTTGTTTGCAAAAATATTAGGCGCCAAATAAGTTCTTCTTTATTCATATTATTCTTATGCTTTTATGAAGAAAATAAGATTTTGTATGAACACCGAAGGAATCACAAGATTTTTAATTAATTAGCGATATTTTTATGTAGGAAAAGCTACGTGGAGCTAAAACAAAAAGTTGGAGTTGAGCTTTCGGGGATGACGTACAAAAAAAATATTTTGAATACATAGTATCTTAGACCATATAGTACCTCCAAAACTAAAACTTATTTCTTGCATGAATCGTTTCTCATTACGAAAATATCACGTGTGAAGGAAACTCTAGGACACCTGGTATATATACAGGGTGAGTTTTTAGTACCGGCTCGGTCGATAACTCCACTACTGTAGAAGATAGCGAAAAAAGTTGTATATAAAAGTTGTAGCCACGGATATGCCCCCTGCTCAGAAAATATTTTGATTTATACAGGGTGATCCGTAACTACGTGATGATGCAAACATGCATTTTTTTAAATGAGACACCCTATATATTATTCCATATTTAAATTCTACTAACGATTTCCGTTCTTCCTATATAGGGTATTGTTACATTATACAGGGTATTTCAAAAGTTATGACCATTTTTGTATCCAAATCGCTGTCAAATGAACGTACTGTATATCAAAAAGTGGTGTATCAAAAATCATTCTTTTTACACGGATGGATAAAAAATATCATCTACTCTTAAAATCGGCTATAAAAAAAGCCTGCAACGCATATTCGTATACAGGGTGATGTAGAATGCAAAATCCAAATTTTCTCTTTTTTTTTAAAATGTAACGTAAATGTAATGTAATGTAATGTAATTTTATTATCCCAAAGGATTACTCTTAATATGCTCTTTTATCTTTGTATAGCACCTGTTGTATCTACATCCATCATTTTCCGAGATATTTCGGTTTTTCGGTAAATTAAAAATATAGCCTCTATTTGTGTACTGAAATTTATTTATTTTGACAAAGTACTATCGAATTTGTTTTTTATTTTACGAACAACTAAATTATAAGGTCATGATACTATTTGATGAAGTCAAAATCCTAAATTAACGAGATAATAAAGTCAAGTATGCTGAAGAAACAATTTTGTAGGCGTGATGCATAATTATCAAGCAGATTTATCAGGTAGGCTTTGAAAAATTGACAGTTCTCATAACCTGCTCAATAATTCTGTACTGTGTGAAAAACCAGCTTTAAAAATTAATTTTTCCATTGGGGGTATTTAGGAGAATCTTTGAGGAATTGCCTACTTGCCTCTAGAATATATCAACTATGAACAGCAATATCCAGAACGGAGAGAATAGAAGGTATATTTAAAATTTGTAGAAAAATCGAAATATCTCAGAAACTAATGAATGCAGCCATAACAAGTGCTATACAAAGATGAAAGAGCATAAAAAAACAATCCTTTGGTATAATAAAATATTGGGGGTTACGTTTAAAAAAATAGAGAAAATCTAGATTTTGCATTCTGCATCACCCTGTATACGAATATGCGTCGCGGGCTTTTTTTATAGCCGATTTCAAGACTGGAGGATATTTTTTATCCATCCGTGTAAAAAAAATGATTTTTGATTCATCACTTTTTGATATACAGTACGTTCATTTGACAGCGATTTGGATACAAAAATAGTCATAACTTTTGAAATACCCTGTATAATGTAACAATACCCTATATTGGAAGAACGGAAATCATTAGTAGAATTTAAATATGGAATGATATATAGGGTGTCTCATTTAAAAAAATGCTTGTTTGCATCACCACGTAGTTACGGATCACCCTGTATAAATCAAAATATTTTCTGAGCAAGGATCATATCCGTGGCTACAACTTTTATATACAACTTTGTTCGCTATCTTCTACAGTAGTGGAGTTATCGACCGAGCCGGTACTAAAAACTCACCCTGTATACTGTTGTTCAAAATTATCATCACCTAAAACATCGAAATCCCATCAGTTTGTCATTTATTATTCGATTACTATAAGTTCTTCCAAAAACGTTGACCAATAGTTCTCACTCGCATATCCCGAACTTTGCTGTTTGACCAAATATACAGGGTGACTCCGAATGTTGTTCCATTGCCCTAATTTCAAAACACCATGTACATATATGTATAATAAGCAAATTATGTTCAAGAAGTATCCTTGATAAGAATCATACCTTCTGTATATCTTTTGGTTTTTGTTGTGTGTCAATGCGTAGTAACGTTGATTTTTAACAGCGAAGTGTTGGATCTTTACGTATCTTAATTCATTCGGATAGAAAACAAAAACCAGAAAATACAATTTTTTGTTCCAATGAGTGCTCAAAATGTTTCCTGTTATTGACCAAACAGTGATGTACGATGTTCAAATCCCTGACGGACATTTGAAAAAACATGTTGTGGGATATCATGGCTGCCTTCATTGAAGCGTTGACGGTCATCCAAACCTAGACACAATGGATTTTAAATAACCCCTTAAAAAGTCTGGCGTCAAATCAGGCGACCCAGCAGGCCATTCTATAGGCCCTCTTCGCCCATCTATTTATCTGAAAACGCGTCATCTAGCCATTGCCAAACCGGTAGAACGTAGTGAGGAGGAGCGCCGTCTTGCGCTAAACAGATTTCAGCCTCATCAAGTATAGGGTTTCCGTCCTATTTGATTTAGTTTTCAAAAAGGTGCAGCCCCGAGCCCGACTACAACTTCGACATACCTTTGAAACAGGCTATTACATGATATCGCTTGTCATTTAAAATGGGATGACCTGGGGGGCAGAATGTGCAAGATGGTGAAGTAGTTTTTGGTTAAAAAGTTGTCCTCCTTGACACATTTTTCGACGGGTCTCGCCGTTTTTTTTAATCAGTAGTTTTCGAAAAATTCGTGGTGGGAAGTTTTCAAACGAACAACTTGTATGTATGCATTTTTTGATTGTTGAGCCTGTGAATGGCTTTTCATGTATTCACATGCTACGTAACACTTCGCTTCATCCAATAAATCACATATATTCTGTAGGTTTCAGTTAATAAATAAAAATATATGAATACTATGCCATTGTCTAGCTTTATTCAACCTCACTGTGAATCTCATCGTATATGATATAAAACTAGGTTGTATTGCTTTATTGCATATTTCTGACATACTACACCACATACCAGACAATTTGGTTTCCGGTTTCATGCAACCGAAACGCTTTGATGTTTCCGTCTCTCTAATAGAGTCGACGATTGTACTACTCTTCACTGTAAACAAGTCCTTGATTCCAGTTGGTTCAGCTGCCGCAGCTCCTCATGGAATTCTCTCAGAATGCTCTTTAAAATGCCAGCGTTAAGCGAACATCTAGAACGACGTCATTCACCGCAGGATATTCATCTAAATACGGGCTTCAAGGTCGAGGAAGTGTTTCAAGAAAGATACTGAACCTAACGCAATACTATAATAATGTCAACTTACATTGGTTTAACAAATCAATGAAAACACTGATTCCAATTTCAAATAATGCTCTCAAGGAAGTAGAAAAAATCTAGTGTGCTCGTGAGAGAGAAATGTCTAAATTATTTAAGAAATATAAGATTATTTCTTAGAGGTTATATCTAATTATACACCATAACTGTCTACATATTTTGGGTACCTACCCGTAGAATGTACTTCTGCTGTATTTTTGAAATTTAGTACTGGCAACTAAGTTATTGGCAAATAACGGACAGATTCTACAGCGCCTTCAAGCGACGTTTTTAAGCACTTTAGAGGTTCGTTTGGGATAGGAGTCGATTGAGTAGAAAGAAGTATGCATGCTAGTATTTAGGAAACTTAAAAACTACTGGCAATATTTAGAAACTGTTATCCTTGATCAAGAGCACAAAACCTGTGTGTAGAGGTCTGGGGAATTCTGAAGCTTGGTCATTTCCTGTTTACTAACTATTGACAATAAAATTAGGGTGGAAGAGGATGAAGCTTTGGAGGAAAATGTTTTAAAACGGATAAAACTCAAAAATACCACGTGCCTTTCGGTATAGTCGAACACGTAGTGATAACATGTCTTTTAAAATAAGCTGAAGCTACAAGTACGAATTTTGCCAACAAGGCACTAGCATGTACATAATTTCATTTATTCGGCTGAGAACAAAATCACACTGACGAGCTTTAACAAAAGCGAAACTATCTCCTCTGTTATTGGATTCAGATGAATGAGTGAAGTTGCTCTTCTTTACATTTTAAAACAGGTTAAATAATTTTGGTTAGCTGAAATTTTGGAATATTCGGCCTTTGTTTACCCTTTTACTATGCGGCTTCTGAATGGCTCAGTTAGTGGCCCTAATTGTATTTACAATTTTCTTGTGGTTGCCATTTTTCCCCAGGAAATTCAAAATGACTGTGATATCTTTTGACCTATTCGTAAATGCGATGGAGCCAGCGATAGCCTAACAAGTTTCCACGATGCCGGATAGGATGTAAAGGTTCACCTAAGCCACTTGGCGTAACACATCCTTAATTGAAGTTCTTTCAGCTGACGCATCTTCTCATGGATAACTAAGACCATTAAGACTCTTAAAAATGCCAGAGCTAACATCTAGAACGGTATGATTTACTAAAGGACGTGTTATAGAAAAGATATTAAGTCTAAACCAACATGATTTTAATAACAAATTTGAAAATTGAATATTTATAACCAGCTTACAACACTCTAATAAGGTAATTAAAACACTTAGCTACAGCGAGCTTACAACTTTCAAATACCTAAGGCCCTCAAAGGAATATACGGATTGAGAATACGGATTGAGAATAAAGTCTATAATTAAAAATTTGCGCGCTCGTAGGAAGTTAGTATAACGTTTTTTACTGCCCACACCGATAGGTGAGGGGAGGATTGTGATCGCGAATATTTTCGATTTTGAGATATTCGTAATATACTTTTTGGGCGTTTTATGATATCTACATAACGAAAATCCACGTCACTCATTTCCGTCGGTCTGTCTGTCGGTCTGTGTGTCTGTTGGCGTTTTCCTAACCTCGTAACCTCAGTAACCCTCTACATGGATTATGATGAAATTTGGGCACCAATATGCTGTGTGGGGTCGTAGTAGATAATGTTGCTATAATTTCGAAAATCGGATCATGGGCGGCGGAGTAATTAGCAAAAAACAAAAAATTTCAAATATTCCTCAAGCTTCGTTTTTAGGCGTTTTAGGTGTTCCTGATCATTTCCTACTTTTTTTGGGTGGGGTGAAATTTGAGGTGGTTGGGGGATGAGGGGTTGTAAAATTGAAAAATTTGTTGCTTTCATAATAGACTGTCCAATGACCTGTGAATAACGACCTTACGACATAAATAAGGTTTTTAGGTCCATCCGAACATTGCCTTGCCTATTACAGAAACCAAAGGACTTAGAATTTTTTCTGGAGTAAACATAGTTGTATTGCTTTAGATCGTTATGTATTGTGTAACGAGGAAACTGCTGAATTGATTTTAATAGAATTTTGACACAGTATTATTACCGTGGTGAGGATCAAAGATACGTATGGTTGTTAAAAATCATGTCAGTGGGAACGTAGCAATAATTAAACAACTAAAAATATGAAAACAGCTCGAACTTTGTTTTTAGATGTTTTAGGGGCTCCTGGTCATTTTCTACCTTTTTTTGGGTGGAAATGAAATTGGGGTGGTTGGGGGGTAGGGGTTGTAAAACTGAAAAGTTTGTAGTATTGGTAATAGGCAGTCCATTGACCTGTGAAGTAAAGACCTAGCAACATAACACAATTGGGGGGGGGGAGGGCTGGCGATGATTTGGTTGCAAGGTGATCTCAGACAATAGCTTCATGGGAAAATAATAAACTGCTATCAACGTAATGTGCGGGAAGTACTGAGTCAGTCAACTTGACTTCATTTTGATGTCCAGTCATCAACCACAACTGTAGATATATTTTGTTCGGGTCCAGAATGCATTCAGTCTACGTTCGTGAGCATTTTAGAGCCAAAGGAAGCAACACAGGTTGGTAGAGGCCAAAGAATAGGGATAGAGCTGAAAGTCAAAGAAAAATTAAAACACGTTCCATTGCATGAAAAACTATTACCCTGGTACCTATCTGAACGTACACCCAATAAAAATTATGAAACATTCAAAAGCCTTGCAGATTTGTAGTAATATAAAAAATGGAGTTAAGTTGATTGACTCAGTACGTCTCACACATAAATGTAATATTTTAATTTTGTTACTTTCCAATTGCATGAAGCTACAGTCTGAGATCCCTTGCAACGACGGTAATAATATTGTGTCGAAATTCTATTAAAATCAATTCCAGGTTACACAATATAGAACGATGTAAAGCTATACTCGTATCATACATAAGAAAAAAATCGCAGTCCCTTGCCTTCAGTAATTAGTAAGGCAGTGTTCCGATGGACCTAAAAAAGGTGTATTATGTCGCGGGGTCCTTCCTTCGCAGGTGAATGGAGAGCCTATTATGCATCCAAAAACTTTTTCAGTTTTACAATCCTCCCCCCTCCCCAACCGCCCAATTTTACCCCCACCCAAAAAAACAGAAAATGATCAGGAGCCTCTAGAACGCCCAAAATGAAGTTTGAGCTGGCCACTGGCACGATTTATAAAATACGCATTTTCCATCCTTGGCACGGCAATAATACTCTGGCAAAGTTCCATTAAAATAAATTTCATAATTTCCACGTTACAAAATACAGAATGATCTAAGGTTCCATTTAAAGTAACAAAGAAAATTTTGGTTCACCCTGTATACAAAATTGAAGATAGCAGAAAATTGATAATTTTAGGCAAAACTAGATAACCATTAAATTATTGTGGCATTGAGAATCAAGCTTCCAGTTATTGATTTTTTAAGATACAGGGTAGGGTGATGAATTCATTAAGATTTTTAGATAAAAGTGGACATATCTCTAAAATTACCCTGTATAACCTGATAAAAGCCTATATTTCAGTGTTTGTGATTTGTGTTTCATTTGAAAAAACACAACTTTGGTATGGCGTGACTTTATTAATAACCCTGTATATTATACAATAATTTTAAAACGTAGACCTTAGTTTTGTCGACAACTATGATTAGGAAGTTATTTGTATCTCTCATAATAACGGAGGTATCAAGCTTTGGGGTATGTGTATATTATTGCATATTTGGATTTCCTGGAGAATTCTAGTGCGACTTTATGTTTCATATTATATAGAACCTTAAATGAGCCGTTTAGGCGCAAATTACCATTTTTGGTATAAGTAGGTATCAGAAAAAATGGAATGTCGCAGTGATTATAAAACTTAGAAGCCCGTGACTTAGGGAAACTTCAATCACAGGTAACTTGATTTTTTCAAATGGAAATGTCTATTTCCCTTGCCTTGCCTTCCTCTTAATAACGTTTTTTTTTTCGATAGAATCACTCAATTATTAGATATATATGACTTTTTTGATAATTATGATATATAAATTTGCATATAAATATGTTTTCTTTTTCCAAGGCTGAGTTGAAAAATACCCGAAGGGTAACACTCCAGCTTTTCAATTTCTTTGTGATATATTTTAGTTAAGACTCTATTCTATATCTATGCGATTTACTTTGATTTATACCAAACTGAATAAAGGCTCATTATTATCTGACTTTCTAAGTTCCACTCGCATAATTGCGGTAGCAACAAGTGTTGACGGGCTGTGCCAAGTCAACACCCTGACTATTACTGATCGGAATTTAGGAAGGATCGCACAATATTACAGGACTTCAGGATTACAGACTTTTGGAATACTTTGTGTAACTTTTCGTCCAGGCCCAGCTGTTGAAGGTGTTGTGTAAACGTGTTCGGTGTAAGGCCTGAGACAGACATAATGAGGGGGACAATTGTGACTTTGTTTTGTTTCCAAAGTCGTTTTATTTCCATGGCAAGGTCCGTGTATTTGGATATCTTCCCAGCGTAGGTGTTTTGGACATTCACATCTTTGGGAATGGCAATATCTATCAAATAGGTAATTTTGTCGGCCTTTGACTGGAAAACTATATCTGGTCTATTGGCTGGGATGGTCTTGTCTGTATGTATTTCAATGTCCCAGTATAGTTTGTACCGATCGTTTTCGAGTACTGATGTCGGAGTGTAATTGTAGTAAGGATCTGTGTTTTCTATTAGTTTGTTTGCTGTGGCTAGTGCTTGGTGTATGATCTTGGCGGCAGAGTTATGTCTGGCTGTGTATTCGGTACCGGCAAGAACTTTGCATCCGCTTGTGATGTGATCTATTGTTTCTTTTTGTTGGTGACATTTTCTGCAGCTATCTTCTGTTATGGATGGATCTTTAATTATATATTTCTTGTAGTTTCTTGTCGCAATAACTTGGTCCTGGATAGCAAGCATAAATCCTTCAGTTTCTGGAAAGAGCTGGCCATCCTGCAGCCAGGTGTATGACTGTTTTTCGTTTATGTGGTCTTGCGTAATACGGTATCTATGCTTGCCATGGAGTGGTTTCTGCGACCAGGTGTTTATTTTTTCTTGTTGCGATTGTGTGGGATTGTGTGTGTCTGCGGCGTGGTCTGGACATGATAGGTTGAGTGGTGTATAGTTTCTGTCTGCTTTTACTATTGCTCGATGTAAATTTGTTTGCTTGTTTTGGAAGAAGTGTCTGAGTGTCTTTATCTGTCTTGTGCGAAGCGACTGTATATCTACAATCCCTCTGCCTCCTTGTTTCCTGTCTATGGTGAGCCTTTCTTTGCATGCGTTTGGATGTGACATTCGGTGTTTCGTGAGTTCTGTCCGTATGAAGATGTGGATGTTTTCTATATCAGTGTGTGACTACTTGATGATGCCGAAGGAGTATGTGAGAACTGGTATCGCAAATGTGTTAATGGCTTTTGTAAGGTTTCTAGAATTCAATTTGGTTTTTAGTAGCTTTATAAGGCGATCTCTGAACTCTTGGGTTAGTTGTGCCTTGACCTTTGTGTGGTCTATTTTAACGTTCTGATTGAAGCCCAGGTACTTGTATGTTTCGTCCTTGTTCATGTTGTTTAGTGTTTGGCCAGTTGCTGTTTCCTGTTCGGGGTGGTCCTTCCATTGGCCTTTGTTGATGTGGAGGACCTTGCATTTACTCATTCCGAATTCCATTCTGACGTCTGACGAGCAAACTTCTGTTATTCTGATTAACTCTCTCAGTTGTACTTCATTGGCGGCATATAGTTTTAAATCATCCATGTAGAGGAGATGATTGATTTTGTGTTGATTTAATCTCTCGTGTCTAATGTTGAAACCGCAGTTTGTGTTGTTAAGTGCGTTGGAGAGTGGGTTCAGACAGAGACAGAACCACAGCGAACTGAGAGAGTCACCCTGGAAGATGCCGCGTCTTATGTGTAGCTCATCTGTCTTGATATGGCCGTCCTGGGTTTTGAGATATATGTTGGTACGCCATGTCTCCATGGTTCTTGTAAGAAACTGACGTAGCCCCGGGTTGATTTTATATATTTGAAGAGTTTTCGCTAGCCAGCTATGGGGTACAGAGTCGAAAGCTTTTTTGTAGTCGATGAAACAGGTATGAAGATTCCTATGTTCTTTTCTGGTTTGCTCCATGATCACACTATCAATTATAAGTTGTTCCTTGCAACCTTGGGTGTGCTTTCGACATCCTTTTTGTTCTTCAGTCAGGATATTGTTTTGCGTGAGGTGTTGGTCAATTCTCCTGCATATTGTTGCGGTGATAATCTTGTACAAGGTGGGAAGGCAAGTGATTGGGCGATAGTTGGCAGGGTTCTTGGTGTCGGCGTTTTTGGGTTTTATATACGTTATTCCTTGCGTGAGGAATTTGGGAAGCCTATTCGGTTGGAGTATGGCTTTATTGATTTGGTCCGTAAGCATTTCGTATGTTGCACTAAATTGTTTGTACCAGAAATTTTGCACATTATCCACGCCTGGACACTTCCAATTATGGGTATGCTTTATGGTTTCAGCTATTTCCTCTGGTGTAAGGATAACGTCTCCCTGCTCCACTATATGTTGATGTTTTTCCTCTTCTTGTCTGATCCATGGAGCGTTTTCATTATGTGTTTTGGGTTCTGACCATAGGCTTCCCCAAAACTCAGTTAAGTCTTGTTTACTAGGAGGTTCTATTGCTGTTATCTGGTTGTCGGCTGTTATCTTTTGGTAAAACTGTTTTTCACTTTTCTGAAAAAGATTGTTAGCATCCTTTCTGGCATTGGACTCGTTGTATCTGCGAAGTCTAGCTGCATAAACTGCAAGCTTCTGTTTAAGGGTATCTGCTATTTCTGATATTGTCTGTTGTGGCGACTTGGATTTGAGTATATTAATTGTTGTCTGTATGCGCTTTGAGCGGTTGTTATTGTTGGTGTATTGCGCGAGGTGTGCCAGATCCTTCCTGATTGTGCTAATTTTATTTTCAATTCTTATTTGCCATTTAGGTTTAGATCTTTCAGTTGTGCGGGCTATAGATCGTTTTGGGATTTTTTGGCCGTTAAGTGTGAGTGTGGTTGCTGCGGCAGCATATATAACAGTATGGATGTCCTCTAGGTCACTGTCTTTGGTTAAAAATTGCGGTATTATGTTGACATTTATTGTGTGTAATATTTGTAGAGTGTTGTTTTTAAAAATTAGTCTGGGTAGAGGATCTCGCAATGTAGGATTGGTGCCACACCATTTGTTGTACTGTGTGTTCATCACTTGTTCGGCAGATTGTGTGATGGCAGGTGGTATAGTAACGTTTTGGCTTTGTGTGGTTGTGGCAGGTAAGTTAGTGCGTGTTGTTTCTGGTGTATCTGGTGTGTGATCATTTTCTAGATCCAATTCTACGTGTATGCTGGTGTTATTGGTCGTGCCTGTGTCTGGAGGTTGATTATTTCGGGTACGAAAGGCATGTCGTTCTGTGATTACTTCAGTGGCTAGCGAATCATTAGGTTGGACAGCGGTATCTGGTACATGTTGTGTGTGCTCATGTTCTGGATCTGTCTCTGAGTGTATGCTAGTGCTGTCGATTGTGATTTTGTTTGAGGTCTGCGTGTGATTCGGATGGGCCGTATTTATTTCATTGGATACAAGAATCTTTATAGCTTGTAGTTCTTCGGGTGTAAGGCGGTTGTTTTTTGTTATGACTCGTTTTTGGTCAATGAGTCGCTGTTCAGTTACACGTTCTGCAAGGTGTGGGTATTGTGCTATAAATAACCTGTGCAGCTCATGTCTGTAGCCTGTAGCGATGGTTTCTAGTTTTGTGGCGATGTAGTAACAGTGCATTACATGTTTGTTGATTTCAGTAGTCCATTGTAAGCGCTGTCTGGGTTTACCAGCTTTGGTGGTTGCCGGCTGTGCTGGCAAAACGTCCGCAGCTGGGTTGTGTTCTCCGGGCTGTTCTGTGTGGGTTTGGGGTTCGGGTGAGTTTAATCGACGTACCCTAGGCCGTCGTTGGTTATTTTTAGAAGTAACTTTATGCATCGTGTTCCCACGAGTAGGGACGATCTAAGTGTCGCTCTCCCGGGTGACGCCCATTCCAGGAGAGAAGGGACTTATATTTACTCCGAAGTTGGCCCAAGGTGCTCCGGAGGATTTGCGACTTTACTGTCGGGTTTTGTTGAGGCTTTCTCCTCACGGACCGGCCGGTTAAATGTCTATTTCCCTTGCCTTGCCTTCCTCTTAATAACGTTTTTTTTTTCGATAGAATCACTCAATTATTAGATATATATGACTTTTTTGATAATTATGATATATAAATTTGCATATAAATATGTTTTCTTTTTCCAAGGCTGAGTTGAAAAATACCCGAAGGGTAACACTCCAGCTTTTCAATTTCTTTGTGATATATTTTAGTTAAGACTCTATTCTAAATCTATGCGATTTACTTTGATTTATACAAAACTGAATAAAGGCTCATTATTATTATTATCATTATTGTTTATAGTTGATTACCCTTCTAGCGATGTAGGATTCTCAATATCAGTCTTTTTTTAGTTTTCTTTTTATTTCAAATTTTCTTTCAAAGTTTCAAATCAGTCACTTTCCTAAGTTTTAGGAACCTAGCAGAACATGAAAAATAAACAAAAGCCCGTTCAGATGGAAGAAACCTACTAGAGAAAAGATGCAAATGAACTAGAATATCGTGGCAGGATTATAAAAATTCCTTACATTACACACATCAGCTCTAACCGGAGACAACAGCGGTAAGATGATATCCAATATCAATGAGAATCTGATGTATGACAGAAGTGTTTTATTTTCTAATAGACGACTTTCCAAAACGATTAAAAATTTTGAGACAAAAGGAAAACTACCAGCGATTGTTGCTGACAGTCTAACACCTTCAGAATAAAATGTCGCGCCCCGCTCGAACACAAAGCGACAGTATAATATGAGACACTGCACCACTACAGCGTTGTGGAAACAGTTGCTTGAATAAAACATATTTGACTTTATTACTGGAATTTGTCATTTAATTTCAAACACTCAAAAACAAACTTATCTCTATCGTAGACTTCGTCTCGAGCTGCAAACTTCGTTCATCGTCTATGTTGCAACAAAATATACACTGGTTACAGTTAACTATTTTCACGATTGGCTGGGAATCTAGAATTTACTATCGGAGTAGCACGTTGTTGGTCAAAGGAACATCCTGACCACTGCAGTGACGTCACACGGGTTCGGGAGCTGTCGGCGTGTGTTCGGTAGTGGATTCCAAAATCCATTTTTATTTTGATATAACTTTTGAATTATTGCAAAAAAACAGCTTTGTTACAAAACATATATGGTCTTTCATTTATCATAAAAGAACTCATTTTTTTTTATTTAACACCCCAATTCAGTTTTAACTTTCCGCGAGTTTGCTAATAAGAAGAAGCACTTACTGAAGAATTTGAAGGGCTCCAATCAGAGGTATCATTACTTATGACTTACGGAAATAACTACCTTTCTATGGCACTAAATTTAAAAATGTATGCTGAAGATATTCTACAGCAACAATCGCTGGTAGTTTTCGTGTTTTCGTTTCATTCAAAAATTTGTTACTAATTTTTTTACAAAAAGGAATTATTCCGTCACGCTAAAATCTATTACGTCGCAGCTTTGGAGCAAAATTTTATGTTCGAACTTTGGAAGGGATTTTGAGCGTTCACAGAAAAAAGTAGAAATGTTTAATACATGGGTTTTGAAGATATACAGGGTGAGTTTTTAGTAGCGGCTCGGTCGATAACTCCACTACTGTAGAAGATAGCGAAAAAAGTTGTATATAAAGGATGTAGCCACGGATATGCTCCTTGCTCAGAAAATATTTATATCTATACAGGGTGATCCATAACTGCGTGGCGATGCAAACATGCATTCTTTTAAATGAGATACCCTATATATTATTCCTTATTCAAATTCTACTAATGACTTCCGTTCTTCCAATATAGGGTACTGTTACATTACATAGGGTAGTTCAAAAGTTATGACCATTTTTATATCTAAGTCGTTGTCAAATGAACGTACCGTGTATCAAAAAGTGATGAATGAAGAATCATTTTTTTTGACACGGATGGATAAAAAATATCCTCTAGTTTTAAAATCAGCTATAAAAAAGCCCATGACAGATATTCGTATACAGGGTGATGTAGAATGCAAAATCTAGATATTCTCTCTTTTTTTAAATGTAACCCACAATATTTTATTATACTAAAGAATTTCTTTTAATATGCTCTTTCATCTTTGTATAGCACTTGTTATAGCTGTATTCATTAGTTTCTGAGATATTTTAATTTTTCTACAAATTTTAAATATATCTTCTATTTGTTTACTAAAACTTATTTATTTTGAGAAAATACTATCAAATTTTATTTTTAATTAACAAACAACTAAAATATAAGGCCATAATTGTACTTGATCAAGTCAAAACAGTGAATTAACGAGATAATATAGGTAGGTAGTGTGCTGATAAAACAATTTTTTAGACGTCATCCACAATTATCAAGCGATCTTATCAGGTAGGCTATGAAATATTAAACAAATTTCTCAATTTCTCAAATACTCCTAAATACCCTCAATGGAAAAATTAATGTTTAAAGCTGGTTTTTCACATAGTACGGAATTATTGAGCAGGTTATGAGAATTGCCAATTTTTCAGCCTGCACGATACATCTGCTTGATAATTATGCATCCCGCCTACAAAATTGTTACCTCAGCATACTTGACTTACTATCTCAATGATTTAGAGTTTTCATCAAATAAAATCATGACCTTATAATTTAGTTGTTCATTAAATAAAAAACAAATTCGATAGTACTTCCTCAAAATAAATAAATTTCAGTACACAAATAGAAGCTATATTTTAAATTTACCGAAAAATCGAAATATCTCTGAAACTGATGGACGTAGGTAGACCAAGTGTTATACAAAGATGAAAGGGCATATTAAAAGCAATCTTTTTTGGTATAATAAAATATCGGGGGTTACATTTAAAAAAAGAGAGAAAATCTAGATTTTGCATTCTACATCACCCTGTATACGAATATGTGTCGAGGGCTTTTTTTAATCCGATTTTAAAACTAGAGAATATTTTTTATCCATCCGTGTTAAAAAAATGATTCTTGATTCACCATTTTCTGATATACGGTACGCTCATTTGACAACGATTTGGATATAAAAATGGTCATAACTTTTGAAATACCCTGTATAATGTAACAATACCCTATATTGGAAGAACGGAAATCATTAGTAGAATTTGAATGAGTAATCATATATAGGGTGTCCCATTTAAAAAAATACATGTTTGCATCACCACGTAGTTATGGATCACCCTGTATAAATCTGAATATTTTCTGAGTAAGGAGCATATCCGTGGCTATAACTTTTATAAACAATTTTTTTAGCTATCTTCTACAGTAGTGGAGTTATCGACCGAGCCGTTACTAAAAACTCACCCTGTATATCAATATTCCGTCATATTTTTTTTAAATACCCCATTCCATTAAGTATGATGCACCACACCATGCAGTTTAAAAATATGGTTCAAATGCGGATCTCCGGCTATGGTTTATAGGTGCACAAGCAAGATATGTTAAGAAATATTTACGATATGAGTAAACTATGCCGACATAAATATTTACAGCATGCCTTCTCTGCGGCGAAATATCTACACAGGAAACTGACAAAAATACATTGCGCGTAAAAGCATGTGTATTAATTAATAACTAGAATAAATAAGCGCAGTGTACAGTAGCACAGGTGCAATTGAATACTGTAAGCAATCCTACGATGCAATTAATCTATTAACTGAGGGATTATCCGTTTATGGAGATTTATGTGTTGAATCGCTAATAATAATAATTGTTGTCCGCTATAACAGTTCCAAATAACAAACAATAAAATTGGGCTGACTGGGCCCATGTTTTCACCTGGAGACACTGATGTAACATTTACAAAAATCGTATGCAGTGAAATCCTATGCACTTATATTTTTTTTTTTTTTTGATGTAATCGCTACATTGTATGATTGCTCTAAGGAAATGGAGTTATGGTGGTTGATGCAGTACCCACATATTCTCATTTTCCATAGAGTACGGGTAATGCTGATATCCATGCACTAAGTCATCAGTAAGCTGATAGTTGTTATCTGGATCAAAATTATTCAGGGCAATGGAAACCATTATACAGGGTGTTCCACGACGATTAAAACAAGTAATACATCGGAACTGGGCAGTAGTAGCGAATTATAATTTTGGGGGTTCAAATTACAGCAAATATATTATTATACTGCGTCACCCAACGACGTATTTGTTTTTGATTACGTGACGTCCGATTCAAAAATTTTAATGGGAAACTTGTGGGTTTTTGTATTCCTCCCGATAAAACAATTCCAACAAACTACTTGGGGTCTGAAGTGATTAATTCAAGAGCTACAAGTACTTAAAAGATGGTACCACTATACAATTGATTATAACATCTACCCCTGTACATTTAAATTACTTTGGTAGTGTTTCATAATGATAGTGGTGCCGTCCTTTAAGTACCTGTAGGTCTTGAATTAATCACTTTAGACCCAAAGTGTGCTAGTTTGTTGGAGTTGTTTTATCGGGAGGAACACAAGGTCACATATATACAGTGTGTCCCGTTAAAAATTTTGAATAGGACGTTACGTGATCAAAAACAAATACCTCGTTGGGTGACACAATAATAAGAAAAGATACTATATTTGCTCTTATACCCCCAAACTTATAATTTGCTGCTACTGCCCAGTTCCGATATATTGCCTGTCTTAATCGTGGTATACTTATTTGTTTTTTTATATAAATCACTTCGCCACCAATATACAAATTTGGTTTCAGTGCCATACTTCAAATTTTATCATAATTTGGGCAGTGCTAACTGATATTGAGCGATGATCGTTTAATGGCATAAACACCGACAGACTGAAGATTGAAAAGTTTCGCAATGCCAATATTCGCTGACCTACAGTGTCAGGAAAAATTCACTAATGTTTCCTCGAAGGCAATATTTGGATAGATCTAATACAGAATATAACCAAAGTTATTTTAAAATGGCGCATACAATGTGTCCGGTCATCCGGTCGGAGCCTTAAAGGGGATAAAATACATTAATTTTTATCGACAAATCACCCCTGAAAAGTAGTTTTTCTCCCACCATAATAAAATGGCAGCCATTTTGTTTTTTCTTTAATTGATGCACGAGTGTTGTACTAATTTAGCCATAGCCACCTATGTAGAGGTTCTACAAACACAAAATAAGTCTCATTCGATAGCGAAACATATAGTCCATAAACTAATGGTAGACATTTTTCAAATTTCGTTTCATATCAGGGCAAAAAAAATTGTAAAAAGAAAATGATAATGTAATTTTTTGCGTTTTTTGCAATTTCCGGTTTTTTCAAAGAATCTAAGCTTTAACCTACATTTTTTTATTTCTAAGCTATACTACATGGTGTTTCCTAAAAAATATAGCCATACATCTTAGCCCTAAGTAAAGTAGTTTAGAAGCTATGTCAGTTTGAATATCACCTTTTGTTGTCTAATCCAACGGTTGAGAAGGCAGCTAAACAAAATACTTAGTAGTCACGACATTTATTTTGGGAAAAAAAGAGGCAAATGTTACAACTATTGTTCGAAATGTCCTCCTTGGTGTTGCAGACATGCTGTAAAAGTACTTACCGAGGTATGTCTCTATAACTGATGAATGAGTTACCATAACGATATTGTAAGGGGTAAATTAGTACTTACTAGCATATCCATATTCTGATATGGGAAATGCCCTTTTTCACTAAGGCATCTGCTGAAAATAACAGATATCAGACCAAATGAATGAACAAACGGCAAACAGTGTACTTGTCGTTCTACTGTGACATAGTTACGAATAAGAGATATAACTGATCATCGACAGGCCCAGTTTTAACAATTATGCATATAAACTAATATAAAACAAATGTTGCATTTAAACCAGGAGATAATTAGAATTTCCCATTATACTTCGATAGCCCCGTCCTCAAGATCACCCTGTAGTATACGTTTCTTTTAGCTCGGAGGCGTAATGTTTAGATAAAAAACTGCATAATTATCCTACTTCTGCCGTCGACCCGCCTAGGTCTTCATTACGTTTTTACGCACCAGCGTGAGGTGTATGTTTATGAAAATGACGAACCAAAAACGGAGTGAGTGAGTTCAAATTGATTCAAAGGAAAAGTGAAACGAAAGATGAGAAAACTACATGCCTTGCTGGACAACTTCACATCAAGTAGGTGTACACATATTTTTCATTTCATGATTTTGAAAGAGACATATACAACAACAATGACTAATCCATTGTTCATCAGATTGTTGTGTTAGAACAACGAATTTGAATATCGTTGTGCTAGAAGGGTACCGATGAATATGAGTAATATCTACTCGCGTACACCCTCTAGTATGGGATTTCCACCCTTGCTTATTCACAATGATTAATACATTATTAGTGAAGACGTAAAATCATTTGTTGAGCCTCAATATCTCATATATGGCGGAACTGAAGTGTTTTAACGATGGACTAATACATTGTTTTAACCATAGTATGTCACTGCCTTTCAAGTAGTCGAGTAGAGAATACGAGTAATATCGATTCTCTTGAGTCTTATTATGAGAATGATTCGTCAACATGGGCTATAAACAACAATCAACATCGCCAAAAAAAAACAAAAAAAAATCGATATTGATTGCATGGTTTCATTGACCATAAATTAAGGAGTGGCCTCAAGAAGATCAGTAATATCGTTTTTCTTGGGCCGCTCATGTGTTTACGATTGTGTCGTGATTTGTTTGTGCTTTCGTCAAAATGCCGAAATTGAGGAAATGGACAATGCACGATTTTTCACAAAGTAAGTGCTAAATCCTAAATACAACGCTTCCAAAAGATTCGTCAGTAACTACGACAACATGCTTACATGACAATTTTTCCTAGGGGTCCGGGAACCTCTCCGATAGCGAACTTAGTTTATTAGAAGCCCTCGTATCTACGTACTGAGAATTTCATCTCATTTTCGTAATTCAGTGTGGGGAACATTGTGCGAAGTATTGGAATACTTCAGAGAAGAAAACTCACTTAGATTCGTCAATTAATCCTAACAGTAATAAGACTTTTGTAACAAAAGTTTTTTCCGGACAACTTTTAAATACTTGAAAAACTAGTGTGGACACTTTCCATGAATATGCACTGCATTATATATCATTGAATCTTTAACGATGATTTCGAGGTAATTAATTCAAAATCATACAATATAATCCATATTCATGGACTCAAATTTTGTTTTATTTCTGTATATCAGTGCTGATGTTTCCACTGAAGCCGCAGCTAAAATGGGGCATAAACACCAACCGTTTCTACAATCATGAGTAAAATCTGATTGAGACACTCAACTAGCAGCTAAATGGGGCCAAACACGTCAACTGCTTCCACAATCATGAGTAAAATCTGATTGAGACCCTGCAACCGCAGCTACAGAGGCCCACAGTTTCTACAATCAAGTAAAATCTGATGGAGACACACAAACAGAAGCTAAAGCGGCCAACTGTCGGAGTTTCTACAATCATGAGTAAAATCTGATTGAGACACACAAATAGCAGCTAAATGGGCCCCACCAGTTTCTACAATTATGAGTAAAATCTGATTGAGACACACAAACAGCAGCTAAATGGGGCCCATCAGTTTCTATAATCATGGGTAAAATATGATTGCGACACACAAACAGCAGCTCAATGGGGTTCACCAGTTTCTACAATCATGAGTAAAATCTGATTGCGAAACACAAACAGCAGCTAAAAGGGGCCCACCAGTTTCTACAATCATGCATAAAATCTGATTGAGACGCACAAACATCAGCTAAATGGGACCCACCAGTTTATAGAATCATGAGAAAATCTGATTGAGACTGACAAACATCAGAAAATGGGGTTCACCTGTTTCTACAATCATGAGTAAAATCTGATTGAGACACTCAAGCAGCAGCTAAAGGGGCCAATAATTTCTACAATCATGAGTAAAATCTGATTGGGACACACAAACAGCAGCAAGAGGGGGCTCATCAGTTTCTACAATCATGAGTAAAATCTGATTGAGACACTGAATAACATCTAAATGGGGCCCACCAATGTCTGCAATGAGACACTGAAACTGCAGCTGAAGGGGACCGTAAATGCCACCAGTTTCTATAATCATGAGTAAAATCTGCTTGATACATTAACGAAAATCAGGAATATGGGAACATGGGTAATATCTGGCTTCAATTTCCTTTGAAGTAAAAAAAAAAAGATAAGTAGTGGCCCTACCAGTGAAGTAGTTAAATATGAGCAAAATATGGTTGAGAATCTCTATTATTCACGCTGTGATGTCATCAATGTGGTGAAAGCTCGTTCACGCACATTGAAGGCAAGCCAAATATGGCTTTCTTCAGTCCGCGAGTCTTATCTCCTCTCAGCTGACAATGATTCGAAAAGTCATAGGTACTAACACTAACGATTTCAGCACATCCTAGTAAACACCCAGTTCGCATTGAATGGGGTTTCAAAACAAATGCAGCAAACTGAAAGGATGGAATTTCAAAAGTCAACCATTCGGTTGATACCGTACCACAAACGTGGGGTAAAAATAATGGTTTAATTATTGTATCTTGAAAACAAAAGGAGATAAAATTTATGAAAGTATTACTATTACACAAACACACTTATTTGTTGTATTACCTGTTTAAAGTCTTGCTGTCCGAAGCTTGACACACTGATACGAATACGCGCTCACAAAACCTTCAAGGCCGCGTGGGATGATAACTCTGGATATTCGCTGCTAAGTAATTATTAGTGAGACTGTAGAGAAATACTATCTGTCCATGCCCATTGCCTAGGTAACACCCCCTCAATGTGATTTTTGCTGTTAGTAGACAATGTCCGCTAAGGGAACACCTATCTACATTACGAAGTTAAGTGATCCCCCTGTCTTATCAATGTGAACACAAAATAGGGAGACTACTACTGCATCCCGTGAAGGTCTCAACCTATCGCACCGCTACTTAGTGCGGGTTTGGCGAAAGCGCTGTTAGCATCGCTTCCTAAACCGAAAAGTAGGAAGGACCTGAAATATTTCCAGACCTTACAGCACTTACTGCAGTCTTATCTATCTAACGGTTTAGACAATTTTCTCCTGAACATATAAAATTTGTCAGGGGAAGGGAACGAAATTGAGCGACAAAAAGGAAGGGGAGCCAGCCACTGCGCCATCCATTTTCAAGAAAATTTTTAAACCTATTAAGAACCATTCAAGGTCACTGGGGTTTCTTTATGTATTTCACCCCGAATATGTTTTATTCTTCCTGCATCCCTAAGGTTCTTTATAACAAAAAAAAAGTTCTAAGGTTTACATTTAGTACGAGTACTAATAACATGTCCGTACCACTAGAAAAATCCTAAAAAATCAATAAGAAACAAAAATAATATAAAAATTAAGATATGTTGCCATCTGGTTCCTCGTCATCCTATTGTCAGCACTCCCAGCCATTTCATACAGGTGGGCTCACATGAAAAAGCTTTAACACCAAAATTAATAGCGTTATAGCGGTCATAAATTTGCATTCTAAAAATGATGACTTGCATTAAGCTAAGTGCAGTGTTTCACATAAAGAAGTGAAACGTCATTAACAAGTTAAATACCAATAGAATTATTAGAATACAACATTCACCAAACCACTTTTCAAAAAAATTGGTTTTGGCACTATCTCATCGATTCACTTGCTTTCATCAGAGCCAAAAATGGTCCAGTGTCTGTCTCTTGACACCTTGATCCTCAATCTTCCGCTATAGATGTGTTAACTGGGAAGAAATGTTTTTCAAAGCATTCCCACATTTCTCGCTTCTACCGAGGATTTGAAACCGAAAATAACAGCGGAGAAGGCACAAGGAATCGCAGTCTACCTATTATGGAAAACGCAACCTGGGTTTTAGTATGGAAAACAACAAATAGCAAATCGCACCTGTTTTTTAACGACAAATCACTCTTACTTCCACCTTGCAGGAAACCTCATCCTCTGTGGAAGAGCCTTATCCTGCATCTACATAAAATAACATGTTGACCAGAACTTTAAGAGAGTTGATCAACTTTTACTTACGTGCAAAAAACATCACGACCCAGCCACACCACAAACTGTAACCAAAAAGGCTTAATGTTGGGAGTTGGGACACATCTGCATTTAAAGAACAGAGCACAGTAGTATGGATATGCCGGTTCTGATCCTCCCTGAAGGTCATTCAAATGGGGTGGGGATGACCTTGGTTTCCATATTTCATGAGGTGTATTGACGTGGGTTTTTCTTATAGGTGCCGGTTCTGATCCTCCCTGAAGGTCATTTTGTAACGTTGTCTTTCCAAAAGTGATCGTATCTTAATGGGGCTTTTTAAATGGGGTGTTGGGTAACCTTGAGAGTTCCAGTTCACATTGTGCTTATAGACACTGATTTTGAAATATTTGTCATTAGTGTTTGTATTGGTTATTTGCGTAACCTTGAGGTTTTTTTGTGTTATTGTATAGCTGCTTATTTTGAACGTCCTTGAATGTGATTATTGAGACTGATATTTCTTTGCGGTTTTGAGAAGAATGCACGGTGACGTATCTTCACCTTGATGGTATCTGTATAAATAGTGTACTAACGGTGCTAGTGATCAGTAAAAGTCGAGAGACGATCGGAGTATATTCCCGAAGTATATTGTGTACAGATATAAATTGGTGAGCACCCTTTTATATTATTTATCCAACAGTAACATTATTTGTTTTTCTTTAAACAATGTCTGTCACTACCTCTGAATTGCATGAAATTAACAATAAAATCAACTGTGAACTCAATAACAAAATACCGTTCAGAACTTTATCTTCATTAACTGTAAACAAAGCCCATACAATTAAGAATCTGTCACCAGTCAAATCAAAATTTGGTGAATGTCTAGTAGCAACACTATTAGAAGATAATGCTGATGAGTTCAAAGTATGGTTACCGAAAAGAGTAACGGAACATATGTCTGAAGCGGTGATCAAAGAGATAAATGAATCACAAAATAAATATTCACTATCATATATAGGTCAAAGTTCACCTAAAACACCAGGCACTCGCTCCAAATGTTTGATGAAATTTGATTATATTCAACAATAATATATTTGATGATGAGGTAGTACAGATTGTGTTGGGTATAAATAATATAATGGTTACTCCCATGTATTGGACCCCGATATATGGAAGGTAAATTCGAGATAAAAAAAAACATTTGTTTGTAGCTGATATTAGACGTTCCGTTTGTTTCAGAAGCAGACTAACTCTCCATTCCCATTATATAATGTGGATGCAGTATTCGGCAATGGGGTGGCCTGAAGCAAAAGATCTACGTAGTGCCATCCAGAGAATTGCATGCCAGTTGGTGGATTTGATTTTCGATGAGGAACATTCCACAGCGTATGACTTAAGTATCTGCTGGGATGATGAAGAGGTCGAACGAAAGAGGATACTAATAAGGAAATATGAAGCAGGGGAAAAGTTATGCAGACAGTATTTACGTGAAGAATGTACCGTCGACCAACTATGTGATGGAATGATTAATAATCAACTCAAACCATTTTTGTACGAAATAGTTAAATACTTACCTCAAGATATTATTATCAAATATCGCCTTCTAGATAAGGAATGATAACTGTATACACCGTGTGTCGTTTTATATGTATAAATAAAAAACTAAATGTACTAAAAAGCTGTTTTATTTCTGCGAGTTAGATATAATAAAAAATCAGAGACACTTAGTAGGAATGAATAAGTCCATTTTGAATAGATCCATCAAAGGCGTTGTAACTAATGCACGAATCATGAATTATCAATGCATACACCTTCGTATTCGCTGGGAAAGAAGATCTGGTTTCAAATTCCAATGATATATCCACAGTTGAGAGCTGAAGGTTATCAGGTTGATGACTGCAGTCAATCACAAATAGAGGATTGTCACTAAACTCCTTTATGTTAAGAATTGGTTCTGGAATGTCCTTGTTATAAAATGTTCTTTGGAAGCTCTCAAATGCATAGTAAGCTGCAGTATTTAGCTTTCTGTTGAAATCTAGGTTCCATCGTTCATACGGATATACCTGATTATTCAACTTTAATCGAATTGAATTTATGTTGGCATGAATGAACTTAGTGATATCCTCTTTAGGATTTTCTGCTAATTTTGAGTCTTGAAATCCAACGATAACAAACAAAGGCCTCTCCAGTTTGTTGGTTGTTCGAATTGCCCAGACGTCTGATGATGTTGAGCGAAGTGATGGCAGTTCATACAAATCCCAAGAGCGAAATGCTACCTTAATCCTTGAATTGAGACTGTTTTTATTCAATCGCTGTAGAAGTTTTACCTTGTATCGATCTTCAGGAACAATATGTTGAACCTTCCATTCAATCTTCGATATTGTTAACTGAGCGTCACATTCACCAACAAAGCAGTTTTTGAAAGATCTTGCAATTACCAAGACGAGCTCTTGTTTTATATTCAGAATTCCTTTTTTGTAGTCCTCTGCGAATCCCATTATATGCTTTAGAGGTATCCTACCACTGAATACTTTGCTGTTTAAATCCCATATCGCTAAATTATCAGCATTCAGGCCCCATCCGGTACATAAAAGTGTATGGGCTGCACTTTTACCATGTGAAATCATTGTTTTCATTGTTGAAGTTATTCCAGGATTCCGCACGACAACAACTTTTTCACCACCCATATGCAGAGAAATTTCATCAAATAAAAAGGATAGAGCATTATTAGATAGGTAGCACGTCTTCGTTGCATCTGCTGGGGTAAACGTTCCTTCAATGTAAATGTAACTGTCAGCAATATTTAAAATGAGATCTTGGAAATTTATCGGTATATGAACAATATCGGAGTTCTTGAAATACGGCGAACCGTACGGCTTGTATGTGTATTCATGAAGGCTGGCTAAGGAACGGTCCATGATAGGTTCCTCAAAAACATCCAACGTCTCACTTGATACGTGCAGAACCATTTTTTTTGGTAAGTTGCAGTCCTATAGATTCGAGGAACTTACGATTCAGTAGAGAAATTTTCGATGCTGTATCCTTGGCGGCAGACGAACGACGAATAACGTCAATTCTCTGATTTCGTCGTATTTTATGTCTACTTGTGTGAACTTTCTTGACATTTTTCAATTGGTATGAACCTACGTTGTACAAAAAACCCATCTTGCTGAATTATGAAGCTTGTTTTAAGTTAAACGTCGCAATTCCAATTTAACGATTACTTTTTCACCACGGAAGTTGATTAGATTCCCATCGTCATCCAAAATTTTAAGTGTGATGTTGTCGATAAACTGACGTCCGCTTGGCTTTACGCTCATATATATTACATTCTGTGGCTCCTTTGTTAGTTTGAATCCTGGCTCGACGTCTATGTCAAACTCGTAAAGAGTGTGCATTTCATTTCCATTGTGGTACGCGCCAGATATCAGCCCACAGTCGATTCTTATCAATCTAACTGTAGTTATATTAACCGGTAAAGTTGACACATGTATTTCGTCATGTCCAAAAATCTTCGGTTCAAACCCAATCAAAGATGCGATTGAGTTAGGAAAAGATAAGTCAACATCATACGCTGAGTATAGCTCACACTTTAATGTATTGTTGTTAGCTTTGAGAGAGAACAACTCATCAGTTGTGGGCTTAGGTGGGTGTATACTGATGGGCTTTATTGTCCTTTGTAAATATTTATTTAGTTCATCGATTTCGTAGGTACCTGGCGGAATATATATAATTTTGAATTTGGTGTTATCTGTTGGATACCTCAAAGCGATTAGATTATTTTCTTCGTGTACGTTGAATATTGAGTTGTAGGAGTAAAAACCTATTAGACCCAAACCATACTGGGCGCTAGTATCTAGCTCAATTGGTGGATAGAAATTAGCCGACAACTCGCTGTCATAACCCGTCAACGTAAGTGTGTAAGACATGACTGATGGGGTGCAAAAAAAGGTAACACTTTATATATCCAAACAGCAACATTTATTGAAAACAGCAATTGTTTTTTTGATTATTATTCTTTAAAGTAATATCATGTAAATTACAATAACAACAAAATATTTTTCTTGGCGGCGGCCCATCTGCTTGATCGCCACTCTGATGTGTATCATAATGCTCCCAGCAGAATTGGAATCGCTGCATGTCCGGGTCTTCCTTCAAGTGTAATGGTAGTTTGTACCATACATGTGCTATTTCATTAGGTGCGCATGCTATGAGTACTTCTTTTGGTATGTGAGCAAGTTCCTCTTCTGTCATGTTCAACAGACTTCTTTCCTTTGAGAATGCTTTCAGGGAATAACTCATTTTTCTAATTGTTTCACGATCCATTTTTATTAGCTTTCTGCTTTTCCTCGGAAAGGAATCGTAGACACAAATGTCCACACCAAAAAGTATTGAAGTTCTGCTGTCGTCTGAGATTATACAAGATCTTAATTTTCCTTGATTGATCGAATAAATACTTCACTAGCTCGTTCGTTGGTGGTAGGTTGCCGAAACTATCATAATACAACACCACCATTCCCCGTTTTATATATGATACCCAATGTGACCCACCCCCACTCTTGCTATCTAAGTTGATAATGGCTGACTCATTCCAGAATGGACCTTGTTTAGGTAGATCATCACGCATAAAAACTCCTCTGAAATACGGTATTTTTAGCTGTTTGGCATAATAAACAAGGTCGTTGTCTGTCAGCGGTCGTTGGGGTAGGGTTTTTAAAAGTTTTTTGAAGTCCGAGCTTTGATAAACAAACCCAATCCTTTGCGGTATGGTTTCAAATATAAACCACTGCCAATTTTATTCATACCGGAGATAGATGTAGAATTTTTTTCTCGTGCTGAATTTATTGCTTTAGAGGTCCTAACAATATTTGCAATACCCCCAGCGAGACTGCCTAATGCTGAGAGACCTGCAAAAATTGGTATCAAGGGTAGAATTCCACCTACTTTTGGAATAGGTATAACTCGCGGAAGGCGAATACGTCGTTTCCCTCCCAGAGACTTGATATGCTTCCGGGCGGCTAATAATGCTGCAGAAGTTGCTTTTCGTAGCAGGTTATTATCTTGCTTATGGTTCGAAAATCTCTTCATATTTTTGCGAACTCTGTTTAGTATCCCTGAACCAAAATGCACCTTCTTTGTAGCCTTCCTCATTTTCCTACGCACACATTTTTTCTTATTCCTTCTACGTCGTGATCCATAACCCATTCCCGCATGATGTTTTACACGTAATGCATTCCACAATTTTTTACGCATGCATTTTTTCCTACTGCGCCCACGTCGTGATGCAAGTCCCATTCCAGTGTGACGTTTTACTTTCATAATATTTGTAACTAACCAGGCAGCTGCTTTTTCTCCGAAGTTTGCATCAGCTGATTTGACTCGTTTCCAGGCTTCTTGTTGAAGCAGGTAGTCAGCCGAGTGTCTTGTAGCCAAGTCAGATTTGCGGTATGCAAGGTCGTGCTGTAAGCAAGCCGCGTCTAATTTATTGATTCCTTTTTGGCCAAGAGCTAGCCTTTCCTCCACGCGCGTGCCCGGCCCACAAAACTGATAAAAGGGTAAATGTGCTTCGAATGGCAACTTATCTATCAACTTGTTAACAATTCCACCACCAGTTTTGGAAATGCTGCTACACCTTCTCCCAAGAAGTATCGGCATTTAAATAAAACATATATAAACAACTGCGGCTTATATACGGTTAAGTCGTTGCACGATGAAGGTGACAAAACAAGATCAGGAATTAAGTATTAGCAATATTGATGTAAAGGTCACGGATTTGGAAAATAATACTACTCATCATCGACATGGTATACTACTACCATCCACGATTCGTTGTATTATTGTTGGCCCATCAAACTGCGGAAAAACCAATGTGCTGATATCTTTGTTGTTGCATCCTGATGGGCTTTTCTTCGAAAATATCTATATATTTTCAAAATCGCTTAATCAACCCAAGTATACATTCATAGAAAAAGTAATGAAGTCGATTGATGGATTGGGATATCATGCATTTACCAATAACTCTGATATTCTACCACCATCAGAAGCCAAACCAAATTCAGTTTTCATTTTCGATGACGTTATATGTGAAAATCAAAATGTTATCCGAGAATACTTCAGTATGGGTCGACACAAAGGTGTGGATTGCTTTTATTGCGTGCAAAGCTACAGTTGGATACCAAAAAGGGTGATTAGAGATAACGCAAATCTGATTGTGTTGTTCAAAGTTGACAACACTAACCTCTCACATGTTTTTTCAGATCATGTGGCACCCGACGTAACCCTTAAGCAGTTCCAAGATATGTGTGCAATGTGCTGGAGGGAGAAATATGGGTTTCTAGTAATTGATAAAGATAGAGAACTAAAAGATGGTCGGTACAGGAAAGGATTCGATAGTTTCATAAATCCACTGGTAGACTAGGAATATCATCAATTGAATGTGAGACTGCAATCAATGTACATCGCAGCTGTAGCATTACCATAACAAGTATGAAGCAGCAACAGAGCAGCATTGAGATTGCTCTCAAAAAAGAATTAGTGGAAGCAACAGAGTCTGTCCAAAAAAAATTTAATGCTGTAAAGAAAGGTCGCGACATCGATAACACAGCATTGGAACGGATATATGAACCTATTACGAAACAGCTGAAGACAATAGCGAATGCATCAGTTCATACACAATCGAAACAACCAATGCAAAACGTTGGTCATACAAGCACTCCTAAAAGACCACCATCTACATATCCAAATCAAACCCTTCCCTCTACTAGTACACCAAAAGGGGCGAGATTCGAAGAATTGACTTCCGCTGCTTTTTCCGGTATAACACCAATAAAGGAGTTACCTGATACACCATCATCAATTAATGAGAGGGAAAGAGATTCAGTTACTCAGTATGTATCTACAGCTAATTCAAGTGTGGACAGAGAGGCAGTTGCTGAGGTGCTGAAAAGTCATATAGATAATTTGAGAGCAGGACATCCGGCCTATGGAAGTGTTTATAATGTGAGGATCAACCCACAATCACAGAAGCTGTTAATGGGTGTACATGAAGTGGAATTTGATGATAAGGCGGTTTATTTATCGTCGGGTGATAAGACTACTAAATTCAAACTATCCCCAGACTTACTAGATATGATGTTTGTAGGAGATACACGAAACTCCAACTCAAAAACTCTACACACATTCAGGTCCATATTGAATCTAACTAATGTACTTCGCAAAGATTACACACCTCTTAATATTTACAATGTCGACGGATCTGAGTATTTCAATAAATTATTTAATATCCTATCTACATCATCCCCCATGCATTTGAGAGCCAGAGTTGGTAGGGGACATACACAAATGAAGATACCTAAGTATAAGATATTTAACACTAATAAACGCGACTTTGTGTACTGGAACGACATCAACGAGCTGATTGATCGATTGAAATTGCTATACAGCTCAAAATCAGCTGGTCATACAAACCACGACAACGAAATTTTATCTATAATAGAAGAATTGCGTGAAGAGGGCGTAATACGCTAATTTGGGGTATATATATTTGCGAGTTGAAAGACCCCACTAATAGTATAACGCTTTCGTAGCGATGCACAATACGATAGATAAGTTTGGTCGTCGCAGTTCTAAGCATACAACTGTACGTGGTATTCCAGGTATTGGTTTTAAACTTACACAAACTGGAAATTATGATATCAATGGAAAGCAGTTAAAGAATGTTGGTGATCCTACAGATGAAAATGACTCTGTTCATATAAAGTATGTTGAAAAAAAACTAAAAAGTACCGCTGATATGCTTGAAAGTATAGTGAATATCAAAACGCTAGAATTGAGTGATGGCCTTGAGAAAAAGATTGATGTATTAACAACCAATTTGATATCCATTTTAGAGCAACTAGAGGTTCTATATAATTTTTGCCAGAAATTAGCTAGTGGAGTCAACAGGGAATTCGATGCTGAAGGTGGCCCTGTTTTACCAGCGTGGCTTGCAGGCTACACTTTAAATCAACTCAGACCATAGATCGGTTGATTTTTCATGATTAATGATCAGTTTCTTTTCTACAATCACCTGAGTCAGACCTCTACATGTAGATATGTCAGTTAACAGCGCAACAAAACGTGGCATAGCAGAAGAATTACACAAGGCAGTTCGGAAGAACTTTCGCCGTCGAAAAACTATCATAAAAGGTTTCGCTGACTTATGGCAAGCCGATTTAGCGGAAATGCAACCTTTTCATAAGGAAAATAATGGCTATAGATACATATTGGTAGTCATTGACTGCTACTCTAAGTTCTTATGGTGTAGAGCAATTAAGAATAAAGATATGCAAAACGTGACGGCTGCAATGCATGATATCCTGCAGGACGCTAGCTATCATCCAACCAATCTGCAAACAGATAACGGATCTGAGTTTTACAATCGCAAATTTTTTGATCTGATGCAAAGGTATGGAATTAACCATTACTCCACGTTCTCTACGAAAAAAGCAGCAATTGCCGAAAGAGCTATTCGTTCACTGAAACACTTGTTGTACAAGGAATTTTCTGCAAGAGGTAGTTACAAATGGATTACAATTCTGCAAAATGTCACTAACTTCTATAACAACAGGAAACATCGAACAACAGGATTGGCCCCCATCGAAGTCGATTTTCATACACGATTGAATGTGTATCGCAATCCAAAGGTAGCAGGCAGAAGTAAGCTTAAACTTGGGGACATTGTGAGAGTAAGCAGATATAAAGGTGTATTTGAAAAAGGTTACACCCCCAACTATTCTACGGAATTGTTTAAAATACGCAACGTTAACATTACAAATCCAGTCACATATATGTTAGATGATATGGATGGGCAACCGATAAGCGGCTGTTTCTACGAAGCTGAGCTAAAAAAGACGCAGTTTCCAGATGAGTATCTGATTGAAAGGGTCTTGAAGAAAAGAGGAACCAAGCTCTTCGTTAAGTGGTTAGGTTTCCCGAAAGAAAAAAATTCGTGGATAGACGTAAAAGATGTATTGTAATGATTCAATAATATATTTGAATGGTTTCTCGATAACTGTGTAAACTTATTTTATTAATTTTTTTGTTTGGATGATTTTTAGATTCGTTTATAAATAAAACAGTTGTTTGGACTAACTGTAGTTTTATTTTGTCGCATATATATATATTTACATTAATAATCATTGATTAATTTATTAGATTATTAAATCGGGCGACCTCGCTCGCTCTCCACCTGCGTCTCTCCTTCTTGGACAGGAACGGTGGGGGCATCCGCAGGACCGCCCTGTTTTCTAGGTTTGGTTTATAGGTGGGATAGTCATCGCTATCCCAGTTTTCTGAAACAAAAAGAGTGTTGTTTTGTAATGCGTGCGAAGATTGCAAGATGCAAAAGGTGAAAGGTGTATAAGGATATATTGCTAAATCTTACGAGGTTTCATTAAATTTAGATTTTTCAGGAATGATGGGTACACACGTTGAAAGTATCAATATCATATGATCAATACAAAACAAAAAATAATAAAAAATTGCTATGTTGGCGCATGTTGAAAGTATCAATATCATAGGATTGGTACAAAACAAAAAAAGATGCTAAGTTGGTGGTGGTTTGATTTTTTCGCATTTAATGAACACATTTTATACCTTCAATCTGCACCTCTACACTGGTGGTGGCGACTTCATCATCCTTGTCTGTTCGTTTCCCCCCACGGTTGTCAGAAGCTGTAAAAAGAAAGAATTATCGATGAGTATATGGTTAGTTTGTAATAGAATACGTTTGCTTCGCAAAAAAGTAAAAACGTGGAAAGATAAACTGTTTTTGATAAATTTTTAGTGTCATCAATAAAGGTAGCATTTCATAAACTCGGAAATAATTACTCATAAACAAACTACATAGGTACCTTCAGATGGTGCATGACCCTGTGCCAATCTTCGCCGACACCGCACCAGGTGATTCGCCATCGACGACGGCTTCACTAGATGGTCCGCGATCAGCGGACATTGCCGCAGACCAAATGTCCGGTGATCTGTGGTCGCTGCTGCCACACCACCCTGACATGCTCTCTCCCGCAGCCGCCTCGCCACCTCTGTGAAGCCGCTGTATCGGCTGTCACCCGGAATGACCTCTGGTGCTGAAAAGAAAAGAAGAGTACATTGTAGAAATACATATGAGTGGATACTAGCGAAAACAGACTTGCTGTATTTTGACTTGTTACTTGTACGAAATGTATACAATGGCAGAATAATGTTTACCTTGACTCAGGTGCTCCAGGTCCAAGATGTTGAATCCTATGGCTTCCATTCTCGTTCTTCCTCTTGATTATCTTGCTGTAATCTTGCTATAACTGAAGAACTGAATCACGAACTTCACTAAATAATTCTCGTTCAGCCACCGTATTTATACGATATTAGGGGACTAACGCTTCCCCTCCTCCGCTTCAATCCTCTCTTAGGGTACGTCGTTTCAGGAATATAGAAAGACCAACCCACCAGCCAATCGGCGTATAGACCATTAAGTACGTTATATGCCTTGTCAACGCATTCGCACGTCATCAACTGCTATTGAAACGGGAATATAGAAAGATCAACCCACCAGCCAATCGGCGTATAGACCATAAATCCCTATTGGTGGAAATGTTATATGCTTTGGCAACGCATTCGTACATCATCAACTGCTATTGAAACGGGAATATAGAACGACCAACCCACCAGCCAATCGGCGTATAGACCATAAATCCCTATTGGTGGAAATGTTATATGCTTTGGCAACACATTCGCACGTCATCACCTGCTCCTGAAATACTTTGTCGCCCAACCCCAACCATGCTAATTTAGATCTGTGTACCACTATATCGATATCTGAAACCAACAAGAATTGTGGATGCTCCCACCAATATAACCTTATTGGATGCGATAGTTTCACCCAACCCACCCATCTAAAGCTTATTGGTTGTGATTGTTTCGCCCATCCTCCCCATCCAAGTATTCGTCCCCTCCGCTCTGATTTTACAACTGAATTATGTTGTGAATTTTTGGGTATAAATACAGCTTCATTCTGTAAGGCTTTTCAGTTCTACGTTCTTCAGAAAATCGTACCGTTCCGCAGAAAAATATTGTATATCATACCTATATCACCAACATTATGGCCGCAACCAATAATCAAGATGTTATAGTCGTCGGGGACGACTTACGGGCCATCCTGCAGGAGTTCGAAGATGAGGGGTTGCCTTTTACGCAGCTGGCTGCAGATGTCCAAGAAGAACTTGGAGAATTCGTCCATGTGAACCCACCAGCTGAAAACAACACCAGTGTGAACACCCCTGCAGCAATAGGAGCTGGCGTGGATGCAACGGAAGCAGCCGCAAGTGCAGTGCCTGTCCTGGCAACCAGTGTGAATACTCCTGTAGCTATAGGAGCTGGCGTGGATGCGATGCAAGCGTCCACAAGTACAGTGCCTGCGATAACGAGTAGAAAAATAAAAAAGGCACCTTCCAAGCCTTTTGGAGCATTATTGCGGCAGACATTGGAAAAATCAAATAAACCTCCAAAAACAGAGATCGAAGACCAGACGGAAGCGTTGAGGAGTACTGTTCAACGCATCAAGGATGAAATAGCAAATAATGAGCGGCAACTGGTAGAGGAGCTGGCACTAAACGATAGTCTCCAAGCAGCACAAGTTATCGATGAGCAAAAGTTGAAACAGCTAGACGATGAAAGGAAGCGTGTAAAAGAAACCAAGACGAGGAGAAAGCGACAGTTGGATGATTGCAAGAAGAGAATCGACACCCTACGAGTGACATCAACTCAAAAAAGATGCAAGCTGACTGAAGAGAAGGAACGTATTATATCTTTCTTTGAGTTGTAAAATAAACAGCAAAATATTATATATATATTTATATACATTATATGTATCGATTTGCCTCATATTACGAATATTGAATAAAAATAAAAAAAAGGTATGATCTTTTATTTGATGATGGTATATTGTGTAAGTACCAGCGGGCTAACAGAAACGGTAAATATACCTTGTGGATTAGGGTGTGGCTTTACAGTACCCACCACCCAACGCCACCGATGTTCCACAAATAAAATGAAGAGGTGGGGAGGTATGGAGGGGGCTTTAGTGTGGGGAGCTTAGAACATAAAAGGCAGAGTTCTTGTCAATGAAAAACATAGTGCAGAGTCAACTGGTACAGTAATACAACTAGCAGCGAAATGGACTTCACTACAGAGTCAAACGGACCTTGCGACTCCACGTCTTGGATGCAGGATCAAGAGGACAGTTCCAGCATATGGAGTATGGAGACTGCGGTACCGGATGATGAGACACCCGACCAATCTCATTGGGCGGTGGCGAGACCACCGATGGACCATGGACCATGCGACTCCACAGTACAGCCGCTGGGGTTCCTGTTGTCTACTATAGACAGCTCATCAGATAACAGCGATGATGATGATGATGCTGATCCTTATCGTCCAGATGGTCCATCAAACCTTAGAGGTGCGCGGATAGAACTGCCTTTTCTCATAGATAGCGAGGAGGAGACATGAGGTGCTATTATTAAATTATAAAGAGATTTTTTTTGTATTAACCAATAAACTTGTTTTTTTTAAATCGTACCTTTTTTCAAAAAACCTTACCATCGTGACAGAAAAAAATTCATCGAGCGTGGGCGGCTTTGCCAACAAACGATCTTTCTAAAAATTTTATTCAGTGGTGTACTTTATTTTCTCATTTTTTATCAGTCTTCCAATTTTGTCTATCTCGATTTTTTCATGCTTCTAACGTTTTTTTTTCACTCTTTTTTTCTGAAAAACCACCGTTTTGAAGGACCGTTGAAGATCACATTTGGCCCTCAAAATGCGTCAAAATGGGCCTCCGCCGAGCCTTTGTATGCGCGGCTCGGCGGCTTCGCCGCAGCATGTGCCGCCGGCTCTATGGGCCGGCACGGCGGCGGCACATGCTACGGCGAAGCCGCCGAGCCGCGCATACAAAGGCTCGGCGCCGCCTCGCCTTTGCATGCGCGGCGAGATAAGGTGGGTCGACGGCGGAGCCGCCCACCGCCCGTGTCGATGTTAGTCGACGGCGCAGCAGTCGACCTAACCTCCACCTTTACCGAAACTTAGCACGACCCAGTAAGCACTATGTGTAATTGGAGACTATGCACTATCCTGTTGTCTTAGAAACCAACCTATAATTTTTTTCACCCGGGGTTTCGGGCAGTCGGGTAGTCGACGGCCCAGCCGTCGACCTAGTCTCTGCCTTTACCGATACTTATCACGAACCAGTAAGCACTATGTGTAGTTGGACACTATGCACTATCCTGTTGTCTTGGAGACCAACCTATAGTTTTTTTTCGCAGATATTTTTTTATAGACTAAACTTTTTTTCATATTTTTTTTTATTTCTCATTTTATTAACCAGAAAAGAACTAGATTTCAAAATCGATATATATATATATATTTGAATTTATTTATTTTTAATTATAAGACATACATAAAAAATATTGTAATAAAAAAACACATTTGTACATTACTACTATCTTAGAAAATTTTACACAAATATCTAACACCTGCATACAAATAAATACAAAATTAAAAGTTTTTGTTCACATATTTTTTTTGTTACTCATTTATTAAATAATCTCATAATCGATATATTTATATATTTTTTTTCAATTATAAGATATACATAAAATTACATTTGTACATTGCTACTATTCTATAAAAATATTATTAACTGAAACACTAAATTTGAGAACAAGTATAATTTATTTTCTGTAATTATTATACATGAAAAGTTATTAATTATAAAATATATATTTTAACAATAATATTTTTATACATACATGAAATTTTATTAAAATTGAGTAATACATTTTTTGTAATTATTGTACATGAAGATTTATAAAAAAATAAAATATACATTTAAACAGTAATATTTTTATATACACATGAAATTTTATTAAAATTAAAAAATACATTTATATAATAAGATTTTTATATATTCAATGAAAATTTGTTAAAATTAAAAAATATATATTTAATAACAATTATATATACATGAAAAATTTATTAGTTAAAATATACATTTATACAATACTATAATTATAAAATAAAGATGCTATACAAATATCTAACTCTAAATATATACATATAAAACCCTAATTCTAACTATAAGGGAAAGTGTAGTATATATCTATATATATACTATATATATATATATATACTACACACCCTTCTGGTTTTGAGACAGACAGATCGGATGGTAATCCACGGATTCGATCGTCGCTATCTGTCCCTCCAGCTTTGCTATCTTCGCCTCATAATTTTCTATCTTGGAGGCTCTCTCCTCCAGGCCTTCAAGCTTACCGCCGGCTTGCCGCAACTTCACGTCCTGCTGCTGAGCTTCTTTCCGACGTTGCTGCAACTTCGATTCCCTCGACAGTACTTCCTCCCGAAGTTGCTGCAACTCCACCTCCTGCAGCAGAACGTCGCCCCAAAGTTGCCGGCTCGACTCTTCGGCGGTTCGCTTCTCCTCCCTGGCGGCCGATAAGATCTGCGGGAACTGGTCCTCCTTCAGTTCCTGCACCCTCACCCTTGCGTCCTGCAGTTCCTTTCTCATCTTAGCAGTCGCCTTGGCAAGCAGCGAGCCAGGATCCTCCTCCACAGTCTGGCTGCTCCCACTGCTGGTCTGGCTGCTGCTGCCGCTACTGCTTCCGCTACTGCTTCCGCCACTGCTTCCGCTACCGCTGCTACGTTGACTGGCCTCGTGCGATGTCAGCGACTCGAGGGACGATTGAGTCGCTGATATCCGCGGTGTCCTGGGTGTACGCGGCAAGGCCTCCAGGATGTCAGCCGGTGCCGGTGAAAATGATGACTGGGCATCATTAACCGCAAGAGGTTCCGGGCTTCGACTTGCCTGATGAAGCTCCGAAGATGTCGTCGTCGATGACTCCACTGGAGCAGTAACAAGCACATTCTGATGCACTATAATTTTGTGTGCTTGATTCTGATCCGGTGGAGTAATCGACAACGGCAATGTCGGGGTAGCTTCCTCAACAACCGCCGAAGTCCGGACGGGTGACTCTCGCAAAAAAGGTGGTTCCGTTACAGTCGGAGCCTCGTGCAATACGGAGAAGTCTACCGTCGACTCCGGTACAGCAGCGGAAGTGGCAAACTGGGGTACAGGTTGCCGAAATCGAGCTGTGTAAGTCTTGCATGCCGACTTACACAGCTTAAATTTGGCACCCTCATTTCGCTTCCGCTGCGTTGCCGAACTCGACGGTACTCTTACAACCTTCTTTCGCGGCTCTTTTTGCATCGCAACCACTTTTTTTTGCGATTCATCACCATCTACCTTCTTGGGGCGTTTGGTACCCGTCATCATCTTCATAGGCGCCGTCCTTTTCCTGGTGGTAGGACTTGCGCGTACTTGCGAGGGACCAGCCTTGGCAACAGGCGATCGCGATAGCAGTGTCGATCGCTTGGGTGAGCTTTGAAACTCATCTTCTGAGTCGTATTCGATGGGCATCTGTAACAATAAAGAGAAAACCATATTTAGAAACATATCCATGAGGGTAGTTGGTAGAGCGGTCTCCCAAGTTAGGATAAAATTATTTTTACTTACACTTCTCTTCAGAGACATGGTTCGTAGCTGGTTAGTTGGTGGCTGGTAGAGAGATGTATTCTGGCGGCAAAAGCTGGACAGAATGATTTCTACCTGTCCTCGCCTGCACTTTTAAGACCTCAATCCACCAATCAGATAGTTCGAGAGTAGGGGTAGAGGCAGAGGTGTACGCCCACTCCTCCAATGGGGATGAAAGACAGCCCACATCCCTACCCTATCAACTCCAATGTCGCCATGTTTTTTTTTGTCTCTTTCTACATCAATGTGTATTTAGAACTTATGAAATATTTCATGAGTTTGAATACCTGGAGCGGTAATGATTTTTTAAGTATGTATTAATAGATGTGTATGCCTTAAAGAGGGTAGCCATGGGGCACCATTAAATTTTAAATGGGTATTTATAGAGGCTTACCTTTCTTCATGGAATAACCTAATCTTAAAGATGGGGTGGCAATAACAAATTCTGTTAATGGCTTAGGGATTATATAGAGGCTTACCTCTCTTCGTGGAATAATCTAATCTTAAAGATGAGGTGGCAATAAAAAATTTTGTTAATGGCTTAGGGATTATATAGAGGCTTACCTCTCTTCGTAGAATAACCTAATCTTAAACATGGGGTGGTAATAAAGTTTGTTATGGACTTAGGGATTAAAGAAATAAACTGTATTATGAGTTTACGAGACCCAAAGGGTCTCATTCCCCGAAACACTCCGACTGCTAGGGACAGCTCGCCTTTTCTATAATTATACTCGTTTAAATAAATATCTCAAAGTTTTCTTGTGGATATATTTATTGATTAATACAATTTGAAATTTTCTTATGTATATATTAACATACCAAATAAAAGTAACTGCAATACACAAAGATTTAAATATCAATTCTAAAACTACAAATATAATACGTTGAAAGCAACTTAAAATTCCAAGACTCCACTAACAACTATTCAAGATATTAAATTCTGCAACAACCAAAAAATTATGAACAGACAACTTGAATCTAAAACTATGAATCTAAAAGAAAGACACTCTATGTATTAATGAAAATTATGATCTGCTCTTTCGGCTAACGACTCGTCTTTCAGAACTTTCATATGTGGTTGCGGATGTGACGGAGGCGGTGTCCTAATCCACGAATCAATAGCCTCACAAACTCTCAATGCACATCTCCCATTCGTGTTTTCGGAATGGTAGTCACACTTTTTGCTATGAACACTCTGCTCTGCTCTGCTCATGCTCACGTTAAGACAGATACTATGATCTATAGCCTCAATGTTCACTATCTGTATGTTTTTCAAGTTTAACATAGCTACAGCTCTCACTACATACTCATACTTCTGATGGCCCTTAAGAAAGATTTTATCGCTGTTCCTGATATGTTGTTTCATTATTTTCATGATTTGTTGCGCATTTGTATTTCCACTACTGTATCTGATGCCATGATTATATTTTTCCAAAAACTTGACGCTTCTTTGATCTTTTACGCTCAGTTCATTGAATTTAATGACGGGTTTAAGCACATAATGAAATAAACTTCCACTTTTCTTAAACCCTATCTCTTTTGGAACAAACGTAGACTGGATATTATATCCTTGGATATCTAGAACAACTATAGTCATTTTTGAAGTCTCACAATGAATCTGATGTAGATTGTGGGTAGTCTGAGTTTAGGTTAAATAAAATGTGCCAACTTTATTCTGCAAACATATATTTAATACTATCACACTTTACAAGCTTACAGTAACTTAAATCTAATATTTAGAAACTTCGGCTAACATTAATTGTATAAGTAGATCTAAATTACCATCTTCAGGAGCCTCATCTCGCGCGGTGATCTGATTAATGGCATCGATAGCATATTTTACATTCGATGCGGGGTCTGTTTGGTAAAATTGAATGTCAGAGTGCCCCCAGGGTAAAGTTTTTGTTGTATTTGGAATTATAAACCTTTTATCATCGTTGTGTGCTAAAGCTACTTTATTTTTGACTTCTGTATATACATCATGCAACCTGCTTTTGAATGTATTCATTTTTCTTAAAATCAGACCACCATTCTCTAGTATATGCTTATAATCATTACCACATAACTGATTTTGTATTACTGCTTTTTTAACACCCTTTGCTTTTTTCATTTCTCCCTTAACTGACTTGATATAGTATGCCTTCGCACCTGTTCCGTAAAAACTTATTATAGGATCTTCTGGAAATTCGTCTTTCATTTTACCCAGAATAGAGTCATTGACTGGAATGTTGAACTCATTGTTTTGTTTATAATTTGAAGTATCAAACTCGCTAATATTATTTCTCATAAATTCATAGAAGTCATCCGTATGAGTTTTCAAAATTTGCGAATCTGTATCACAGTAAAGCATAGATACTTTATCGTTGAACTGCTTTTTAAGAAACCCATAAAAAAAATCATACATTACTATTTTAGATATGTCCAGTATACAGAATCCCACGTATATTGGCTTAAAATAATGTACTCTAACTTTTCCTAAATGGATAGCTGCAAGATTTTCGTTGAATATGGAACAACTCTTGAAATTTGGACGAGCTACTAGTGCTCCGACACCGATGCTATTACGAAGATTTTCCCAATGTGTGACCAACTTTATATCTCTTCTATTATCTACATTTTCCATAGTTTTTCCAAAAATTGCATTATTTAGAAGCTTATAAAAGTCCCTTTCAAATTTATTGTTTGCTTTATTACGCATTGCCGTATTGAGATCGATATATTCCTTCAACCAGAACGATTGTTTGAACTTAAGGATCCTGTGAACCTTGGTTACTTGCAAACCATACCGTACAGCTTGTTGTAGTACGCGATAATGTACAATATATTTTTTCTTGTCGTACAGATTTGGGATTAATTTCGGAATCTTTGTCTTGGCATTTGGTGGGATCATACTTTCCACCAAAAACGGAAGGTCGCTATGTGAATCGTGTAACCCTTCAGGATATCGCACATCAACTTCCAAGACATAGCCATTCTCACCGTCTATTTCGGCATTTTCTAAATCGAATGTAGATATTTCTGAATCCCCCATCCATTCAAAACCTCCCGTAGGAAGAGGTGACGACATAGCATGCCCGTAAAGATTCGTGGCATCGAGATATGATATAAATGTCGATTCTTTAGATGGATCATAATTTGGTAAATATTTATTATTTGCTTCGTGCATTCTATCGCTGCATTGACTTATCCCCCCGCGAATACCATTCTTAAAGAACCCAATCATATCTATGTCCGTAAGGAGCTGGAGATTAACTTTGGTATACTTTAACATGGCATCCCAAGACAATCCAGGAGATGTAAAATAGTGTGCTGGATCCAATTTGTAAATATTCATACTATTTCTCCTAAACCTTTCAAAGACATCACACAAGAGAAGCACGTCTGTCCGTAAATAAATATCAGAATATTCACCTAGATTCCTACAGTTGAACGTTCTCCATACAGTTATTGCCCTCGAATATTCCTCCTCAGATATATCTTTCTCATTCAACTTATCATAAAACTCTGCCTTTGACGGTAAATATTCTTGATCCAATTTCTTTACATCATCCACATAATTGTAAGGAAATACACCTTTCTGTCTAATTAAATTAAAGACTCTAGGGTCTGAAAAATACTTTTTACTCTCCAGAAAATCCCTACTAGTCAAACTGTCTGATAATGCTTGTAAAGATCCAGGTAGAAAACGACAACTATCGATAAATCTCATTTGTAAAAACTTCCTCCTTATTCTACCGGTTCGGTCCACATAGTCATGCATATACAGACTTTTTGTAAATGAAATGTATTTTTCCTTATTCTGGGCTACCACGTCTATCTTATCTCCATGAGAAGATAGTTGTTTGATAAATAGGTGACAATCGTACCCACTTAAATTGTGCGTTATAATTGGTATAAAATTTGGTAATTTGAAATTTAAATTACATTTCGAATGTGCAGCCCCGAATCTAACTTTACCAGTTATGTGGCAATGATCGCGAACTTTAATATCGGATCCTGAAAATGGTTTCTCACAGATGTTACATTTCGTTGAAGTATCAAATTCAATCTGCTCTTCCGGCGTTAAAGGGATCATGGGAGTTACATCTTTCAAATATTTGAAATATAGTTCTTTAAGATCAGCTTCTAGCCTTGTCACGAATTCTTTCGCCGCGTCTTTACCTCGATACAAGACAAATTTGGATAAGTCAGAATCAAATGAAGATTTAATAAAATATGAAAATGAATATGGTTCATGTGTGTGGGTTTCGTTTGTATACGAATATTCTGGGTTGGGTTCACAGTTATCGATTGGTTTTAATAATGACTCAAAATCCGCATACACAACAAAGGGGACCGGCATTTGCTTTTCAAAATTCTCGAATTTAAGTATGTTTTCTGGAACCTGATTACCAAACTTATCAATTCGTAATTTTTCTGTGGGTGTTATCGTGAATATATGATTGCAATCGTTCCTTTGGTGAATATCTAGATACGCCTTAGTTGAAAAATATAACAAACAACCGTCACAAAAGTACCGCTTATGCTCGTTTGAACTTAACTGATGTGCAACTAACCGTGAAAGATCTCTTATCCAACAATAGTGACCATTCCCCTTATCATCCGTTAAATAGAGCAGATTGACATGTAAAGCTAATTTCTTCTGAGCATATCTCAATGGACCAACTATTTCGTATGTGATATTACCATCTTTGATTATTTTTTCAATTCCGTACACGTTTATAGATATATTATTGTTTCTCTCGAACAATGAGATATCTTTAAAAGTAATAGGAAAGTTCATACCGTGGACATTCAATATGGTTGAAAAATGCGGGTAGGATGACACTTCCGCTACTCGGGTGCTTGCTGGTAGTAGCGCTGATGTGACGGCCCAAGCAAAGCAACACTGGTCTTGATTTCGCACATTTACCACTGCCTTCTTTTTCTCTATAAAGTATGGTAACTTTATATAAGACGATCCACCCAATGGTGAAAACTTGTTAATGTTCACTTCAGCATAAAGGATACATTCGATCGCCCACCCTGAAAATAAAACAACAAAGGTTACTATCTCAATTTATGCACTTCTCTAAATATCTAACATACCAGAATCCTTCTCCTCAAACTCAGATGATTGGGATGTAATTTCATCAGCAAACCGTTGATAAACATCAGATAGGTCTGTGCTCTCGTCTATTACTTTATTAACCGTATTGAAGGATTTGACGTCTGCCACATCACTCGTTTGTAATACATACTTCCCGAATACTTCCATGTTCACTTTCAGGGCTCTGTGCACTCGAAGTTTCTCTTCTATTACATCTAGAGTATTTTGCTTGATGTTATCGAAAAACTCTTTAAAGTCGGTATACAATTCTGATGGGCTAAATCTATAGCTGGCAATTCTACATTTGAATGCACTTTTTATAAGTCTCACACCATCAGTGATCGGGATCGATGAATTTGTTCTATGTTGTAATGTCCTTGCGTGGGCAGTCATTCGATTTTTCGGAAGTGAAACATTGCAGCAAGGACATATCATATTCGGAGGTGTACTATCCAATTTAATTTTTTTAGCTTGTGGTCCACTTGTGGAACTGCCACTGCAAACATTTCTCTGATGTCGACGCAAATTGTCCGAACGCGTAAAATTATCACCGCAATCACTACATGTATGCATCTTATTAGACTATATCTTGATCACTGTCTGTCAAGCAACTGTAGCATCGATGATCGAGCCTCCTCGATTTATAGCTAGATACTCAAGGGCATCGTACCCCCACCTCCACTCATTCGCTTATCATGCAAGGCCCGACGTTAGCAAAACACGTTCTTTTGTAAGGCCAAGCTCAAGGCTATCCCCACCCCATTTTAATAACATTCAGGGAGGATCACTATCGATCCTCATAGGAAAATCATACAACTAATTTCAAGGTTATACAAACAACCAATACAAACACTAATAACAAATATTTCACAATCAGTCAATGTGAACTGGAACTCTCAAGGTTACCCAACACCCCATTTAAAAAGCCCCATTAAGATACGATCACTTTTGGAAAGACAACGTTACAAAATGACCTTCAGGGAGGATCAGAACCGGCACCTATAAGAAAAACCCACGTCAATACACCTCATGAAATATGGAAACCAAGGTCATCCCCACCCCATTTGAATGACCTTCAGGGAGGATCAGAACCGGCATATCCATACTACTGAGCACTGGCCACGCCTCCACTTCCGCGGCCTTTAGGGAAGGCTTACACGTTGAAACCTTAGACATACCGCAGGGTGAAGTGATAGGTCAAAAGTTTTTGTTATGTTTTGTAACAGACCCATATGCCTGACGATTTATATTTTGCAAAATCACTGATAATAAAAAATTGATAATGAATTGTGATACTACTAAACTAAACTAAACTAAACTTACACATTACATAGGTGTACATTAAAATACAAGCATGAAAGATTATTGAATTAAAAAAAAAAACTTCAAGGCTGAACAATTTCCAGACTTGTTCTTTCTCTTTCATTCGAATTATAATCAGATCGTGAAACCATCTTCAAACATCTACAGGGTGATCTCGAGGACGCTATCAATCTTTATAACTAACTATAACTAATGTTAATTGTTAAACATTCAAAGAAAATAATTATGGTATTTTTTTGCCAAATTATTATTAATCTTTTTCCTAGAAATGGAACAAACCTGTAAAATAATACGTACATATATTTTTGTTTGTTTGTTCTCTACCCAGACATAAATAACAGTTTATGGAAATCAGATCGAGGTACAATCTCTGAACATCTACAGGGTGATCTTGAGGACGGGGCTATCGAAGTATAATTAGAGGTTAAACGGCTTACCTGTAAGGAAGTTCAATCCTCAATTATACGAGATAGCCCCGTCCGAAAAGATCACCACCCGCCCGCCGCTGTTCCCAAAATTTCTCGATCTGATAACAAACGAAACTTAATGAAGACCTAGGCGGGTCGACGGCAGAAGTAGGATAATTATGCAGTTTTTTATCTAAACATTACGCCTCCGAGCTAAAAGAAACGTATACTACAGGGTGATCTTTTCGGACGGGGCTATCTCGTATAATTGAGGATTGAACTTCCTTACAGGTAAGTCGTTTAACCTCTAATTATGAAGAGATGCCATCTAACGAACAGTTGTGGATAAAAGAGCAACTGTCATATGTAGCACGTATACGAGGGTAAAATTGATTCCATCAGATTATAGGAACCAGTCTGCGAAATAGTCAGGGATATTTGGTTGATAACAAGAGAAAGTCCAAAGAAGAATAAAAATAAAAAGTAAATACACACATGTAACGCGTGGCACCAGCCGTATATCGTCGCTCAAATTGACCTTCACTAGAAGTGAAGTCAAAAAAAACCTCTCAAAAAACACCATTCATATACGCCTGCTAAATCCGTTTTAATTTAGAGCGACAAACCATTTATTTAATGGAATACTTTAAATTTCTTTTAATAACCGGGAATACAGAGAAGAAAAATGTTTCTTTTTCTTTTTTGAGCAGGCATTCACACCTGGCATAAATAACAGATCTGACTGAACAAACTAACACAAGTCAGCTGCTCGTAGAGTTAAACGAGTTTACAAAGTGATACGGTACTGTGATTATGCCGACTATTCGCGTTTTCAGTAAATATTTGAAACTGCTCCCAATAAAATTAAGGAAATCCGTAAACATGGCTGTCTATTAATCAAGAGTCGTAGATTGAAATACTAGATTACGGTTCATATATCAGTTAGTATACTGCACTCAGTAACTGCGTGTAATTCAGCCACATAGTTGAATGTTTTGCTAAATGAAAATAACTAACGATACACATTCCGAAAAGATAAGGTGTAATGAATCGTTAGATCACAGCATATTCTGAGCATATAATTACTATACACGATGAAATTTATGATGTATGTATATGCAGGAAGAAATAACAGGATTTTCTATTAATATTAGAGAACAGATATTTCTCCAACATTTATTGGATCAAGGATGTATAAGATTTATCAGGCTTGTACCACTAATGCACATTCTCGTGCAAATTTCTTCGTATCGTTAAACTTTACATTTTTTGAGTTCTGACTGTGATGAAAATGAAAAACTGCTATATTCTATATAAAATTCAAAAATTGAGTCAATGCCTTGGAAAAAAATGACAGTACAGAGCATCTAAAACAAATATTAGCCTTTGAAGTCGTTTACAGCCTCCCAAATTGTTGAGATTTTGATCCTCACCCTTCAGATGATGTTATTTTTTGTTGAAAAATTTGAAAAGAGCGCAGAAAAATACTAAAAATGGCTGTAAAATATGAAGAAAAAAAGACCCAACAAACGACTTGTTTATTTCAGGGCTATAATGGACCTAAGAATCCACTAACCTGGAAGTCAAGGTCAAACAAAGTTTTGGAACAGACTTCAACCGCTATGAGGGCACTATCAACCATCACGCTATCAGCCACCTAAACATTAGCTGTCATTGCTGTCAATATTGATATTCTTGTGCTACAATTCGTCATTGTCTGTCAGAGCGGTCCGGTGGACCTTTGCTCTTAGTTGCAGTCGTGTCGGTCTGTCAGGTCTGGTTACCCAGAAACCAGACAAAGTCAGGGAGAAGTAGGGAAGAAAAAGGAAAGGAAGGAAGGAGAAGAGCAAAGAGGAGGAAGTTCGTCAGTTGGAGGGTATAGCTTGACATAGCCGATTAAAGTTCGGAAATTTTTGGGTTTGACCAGGAGTTAATTTTGAGGTTACATGTCTAAAAGGGAAAAATTTAGTTTTCAAAATTGCACGACTTAATTTTGATTCCTGTGCTTGACACTTAATAAAATTTGGAAGCGTCTGTTGTACTGCCAAAAATGGAATCAAGTTGATTGACTCAGTACTTCCCACACATAATGATGACACTATTTTATTATTTCTCCATTGCATGAAGCTATAGTCTGAAATACCCTTGCAACCAAATCATCGTCCACCCTCCCGCAAAAAAAACGGCCAACACAAAAACTCTCGTAAATAGTTTCTTGCGTCTCCCTGGTTAGGAACTAGGATGCCCCAGTTTCTTCTGCTTGCTTCAACTGGACGATGTGAAACGATCAGGGGCCTCCAAAACGTCTTATAACGAAGTTTGAGCTGTTTCATATTTTTAGTTTTTTTTATTATGGCTGCGCCGCCACTGACACGATTTTTCAGAAAGGGACGCGTTTTCCATTCTCGCCGTGGCAGTAAATTCTGTGTCAAAATTTCGTTAAAATCAATTCAATAATTTTCGCTTTACGCAATATACATAGAACGAAATAAAGCAAAACTCGTATGTATACATCACAATTTTTTTCTGTAACAGGCAAGCCAATGTTCAGATGGACTTACAAAAGTGTAATATGCCGCTAGGTATTTCTTCCATAGGTCAGTGGACAAACTATTATGAATACAACAAATTTTTCAGTTTTACAACCCTCCACCCCCCAACCGCCCCAATTCCACCCCCACCCAAAAAAAGGAGAAAATGATGAGGAACTCCTAAAACACCTAAAAACAGAGTTTGAGCTGTTTGTTTGTTTTAGTTTTTTTATTATTGCTGCACCGCCACTGACACGATTTTTTCAAAATATACGCGTTTTCTGTCCTCGCCGCGGTAGTAATACTGTGTCAAAATTTCATTAAAATCAATTCAATAAGTTTCGCTTACGCAATATATGGCAATCTAAACCAATACGCGTATGTATACCTACATCACAAATCCTAAGTATATTATGCAGCTAGGTTTTTCATTCACAGGTCAATGGAAAGCCCATTATGAATACAACAAATTTTGCAGTTTTACAACCCCTCACCCCTCAGTCACCCCAAATTCACCCCACACAAAAAAGTAGAAAACGATCAGGAACCCCTAAAACGCTTAAAAACGAAGTTTGAGGAATATTTGAAAATTTTTGTTTTTTGCCAATTACTCTGCCCCCTGTACAACGATTTCCAATATTATAGGAACATTACCTACTATGACCCCACAGCATATTGCTACCCAAATTTCATCACAATCCATGTAGCGGTTACTGAGATCGACAGACAGACAGACAGACAGACAGACAGACAGACAGACAGACAGACAGACAGACAGACAGACAGATCGACAGACAGACAGATAGACCGATAAACAGACAGACCAACAGACAGACAGACAGACAGACCGACAGACAGACAGACGGACAGACAGACAGACCGACAGACAGACAGACCGACGGAAATGAGTGACGTGGATTTTCGTTATGTAGACATCATGAAACGCCCAAAAAGCGTATTATCTCGAAATCGAGAATTCTCGCGATCACAATACACCCCTCACCTATCGGTGTGGGAAATAAAATGGTGTTTAGCTGATGTGCTCCAGAAATAAAGTTGTGATTCGATTTCCTATAAAAAATGAACAGGTAAATTTGGGTTATAAACACAATTGTAGGGTAGATATTAAATACATGCATAACTCTGATTTGGCTTCAAAGAATCAGAAACGATGCTTTAAGGACAATAGATTATGATAAGTAGCTCATTTTGCAAAATTTTATTCTCAGATAAAGTACGGTATAATCCTTTGGGGTCAGTAATGATCAGACTTTTTCGGAATCGACTATTCAAGTATTAATTTGACATTGTAGCACAGTGTAGTTTTGCATAGGACTACCAACTAGATACCCCTTTTTCTTAGACTTGTTTCAAATTTGTGTTTGTATTTTGAAATATATCTACCGATCTATCTCTACAATATAACATACATAGCCTAGTTAACTGTTGATTTCTACTTAACTTATTAACGCAAGAAAGAACAAATATAGCAAATCATAAAGCAAATTTTTACTTTGACATATACCTACTTTTATAGTGTATTTCAAAGTTAAATGTCGTTTTATATAGAGACGATAAACAAAATTCGACGCTCTCGGTAGATTCTTGGAACGAACTGAATTGCATATTACCGGTTTAAGATTACCGCCTAAATTTTAGTTGTCTCCAACCGTAAAGGGGCCGTAGAAATCGGTACGGACGTTTTAATAGAAATGAGCGTCTAAATTCACATGCTTCACATAGAGTTAGGAAGTGACTAAAAATCAAACGTAAATCTCAGAGACGATAGAACTGTTTCAAATAAAAGTAACAACTCAAGATGTTTCATCCCACTTCACTGGCCAATCGTAAAAAACCACATACATTTCAATATATTATGTAAACTTTATTAGCGTCTCAGCCACCCCCGTGACCTCTATCAAGGTAGGTACTAAGTTTGACTAAAAATCAGTTTTGGCTTAGACCCATTAACTGTAAGCTGACACATCACTTAGACATGTCAAGTTTAGTTTTTAAGTTTGGTTTATAGCAAATTAGTTTATTTTCTATTTTAGTTTCTGATGATCTAGGATGTTACCGTGACATGTTTTCTTGATGCGTGTGTTATTATTCGTAGTAAGATTTATGAGGATTTCCTAAGATTTTGGAAGATTTACTTTAAAATTATCTGGGCATTATTGAGATCTAAAAGGATGTAGCAAAACCAATAATTTACATGATTTGCCTAAATATTAGGATACACATTTTTAGTGATGTATTTATCCCTCGACTGAATATCAAGGTCAGTCTTTTATAAAGATATGATTTCGCTCCTGCAATCGAAATGACTAGAACAACGACCAGGCGTAGAGTGTGTAGTTCCACCAGTGACATCTAGCTGCAGTGACTAGGCAGATGATGAGCTCCCTTGCTTCATATACATAGTAATGTAAACCAATTAACATTTAAGAGCGTAACAGGCGTATTAAAATGAAACCAAAATCAAAATCAATGGAAACGAACAGAAGTTATACTAAGCTAGACGGACTCATACTGGAAGTACCAACCCAATTTACAATAAATAGTATTGGAAGGGTCGTGAAACCATTATCATTGGATTACGTCCCTATTGGTGGCTCTCATTCCAAACAGTAATTTTATTGGCTTAATTCATCTGCAAAAGTTTGTTTGTCCAAATTACTCCGTCGAGGGTGTACTGAATAAAAGATATTGGCCCAACATCAAAGGGCTGCAATCTAGCGGCGAATGAGTTGCAAAACACACATTTTGTGATCATATTGCACCAAAGAATCAACTTCTGATTTTGCGCATCTATTTAGTATCAAACTGTTTAAGAACGCTAGAATTCTAAGAAATCCAAATAATCCTAATCGGGTATCTACCTACATAATTTCTGGAAAGCCTGTCCATCGATAATAATCCACGTCATCCACATCGATACATATGTAATGAGAACTGACCATTTTGGTCCGCAAATCCTCTATCTCTCCCGAAGATGGGTCCCTGAATTTCCTTGACACGTGAAATTCTCGTAACAAAAAAAAAGTTCGAACGAGAACTCAGTGGAATTTTTGAAAGTATTATCGGGTCTATCATACCATGCGTACTTCTGTACTTCAACCCTCGTAGCTCACCTACAACTTTTTTTCAAATAGCGGCCAATAGTTTTTCCTACACAAAGTCCCTATTTTATTCAAAATCTTTTAGTACCTTTGATTTTATACACAAAACCTATTTTTTACGTAGAATCGAAGACGGGAGGAAGAATTTATTTGAGGCGTAACATTTTCGTAAGATAACTGCATGGCCTATCATACCACGCTTTCGAAATATTGTTTCCCTAACCCATAAAAGTCACCCCCCAACTTTCTTTTTCGAATAACATCCCACAGCTTTTCCTACATAAATAAGGTCATTATTTCATTTGAAATCTTGTAGTGCCATTATTTCATACACAGACCAACTTTTTGCAATTTCATAAGCATAAGGTAAATAAAATAAGGATTTGCGTAATATTTTCGTAGTAGAAAACGACAAAAAAGACATTTGTTTTCGAAAGTATGTAGTATAAGTACCGTTTTCCTTTTTATCCGTCTTTAGCTCTCACTGACTCACTGAAATCACTGAAGAGAGCTTATGCAGAGTCTCTGTCTGGCCGTCCGTTCGTCCGTCCATCTGTCCGTCTGCCCGTACACAAAAGATAGCCAAAACGACAGGTAAATGACGACGTATTATGTACGGTGTATTGATATTCCTGAAGCACATGCAGCGTGGCTGAGTGGTTAAGACGCCAGGCACCAGTCCGAAAGGGCGTGGGTTTGAATTTCACCGCGGACAACGCGCAGTTCTTTTTTCTTTTTTTTTTAAGATTAAATGTTAAATTTGTTGATTACTAGTGCGGGAAAAATCCGGTTTTGTCAATATAATAAAAAAATTAAATTTTTATGTTAACAAATTCCACAGGGAGAGCGCCGTTTGAATTTACTCAAATAATTTTTTTCCTACTTTTTCGAGCAAATTCTGATCTTTAGGGTTGACATACAAAAACAATGTTATGAGAGCAAGGTATGATACACCCTAAAGTACCTTCAAAAAATCCACTCAGTTTTCGTTTGAACTGTTTTTTGTTACGAGAGTTGAGACACACCCTGTATACATAAACAGCTTAGGTAAGTGCTAAGGTTAGTCTCAGTCATAGTCTCGTAGTAGTAGTGCCCTGAGGATGACCCATGTAATCGTGGACGAAAGCCCGGCCCTTAACGCAAATCAAACGCAGGTTCCATAACTAATAATTTTCTAGTGACAATACCTGTGGAAATTTCCAAACCAACCTGTATATCTTGTATGTGTTATGGTTAAAGTGTTTACTTTGATAGATTATATACTAGCTGGATAGCATACACACTATCCAAATGTCTCGTTATTTTGATGAAACTTATATTTCAACTAAAATAGCTATGAATATTGGTTGGTTTGTATACTAGCCAGCTAGTTTATAAACTACACAAGATATGCCGCTAAAGTATATACCACAAAGATATCACACATATTAACATTGTTTCTGGTCAGTTTACAAACTATCCACATCATTTCGATAAGGTATGCACCTAATATCTCCGGTAACACATAATAACCAACTCGCTGGTTAGTATGTAAACTAACTAATTTTCTTTGGTCAAGTAGACAGAAGGAATTCTGACCTATGTCGCACTGATGATCGCTAATAAGCGTGAAACAGCTGTCTGCGTACTGGTGGATTGACGGAGGTATAGAGCAACCCTCGTTTCTTTGGTCAATTTAACAGAAAAGTGAGGTTATGTTTATGGCAAGTGCAAGTGTGACGTGTGGTATTGTTTACTGTCGTGCCTTGTAAAATTTGTTTAATAACAGGTATCTAGTTGCCAAAAATGGATCAGCAACAGCAAGTCGAAAAGTTACTTTTAGAATGTTACGAGAAAAAGTACCAAAATTCAAAATTAATGAACGACAGTGATTATAATGTACTTCTGCAACATAATAAAGACAATACGCGAGCAGGGACCTCACACTAATAACAAGATTGATTATCATGTAATGAATACTTATGATTCACAGAGAATCGAATCATCTTATGTAATCTTATATAAAAGATCTTCAAAGTTTATTTTACGTTTGAGTGAAACCTATGATGCCATCAAAGCTGCCCAGGGTCTAGAGGTTTATTTTATATGAATATTTTGTTACACAAATAGTATTTCCGTTTGTTTTTACTTTTTTTATGTAATTATAGCAATTGTTTGTTGTATCTATGAATAAACTTTACTTTTGATTAAAAAATGTTTTTCTAAAGTAACCAAAGAGGATTGGTTAGCTTACATACCAGCCAACGAGTTGGATATTATGTAGTACTAGAGATATTAGGTGCATACTTTATCCAAATGATGTGGATAGTTTGTAAACTGACCAGAAACACTGGTTAATATGTGTGATATCTTTGTGGTATAATACTTTAGCGGCATATCTTGTATAGTTTATAAACTAGCTGGATAGTATACAAACCAACCAATATTCATAGCTATTATAGTAGAAATATGATTTTCCATCAAAATAACGAGACATTTGGATAGTTTGTCTAGTATCCAGCTAATATATAAACTATCAAAGTAAACACTTTAACCGTAACATCATCATCGTAGTCACAATGTCTTAACAGACATGTTGTGAACTCGTAAAATGCATTAAGTCGGAGCTAGAGTATTGCCGGCACGAATATTATCAATCGTTTTGAGCACTGTAGCTCGCCATCGTTCGCGATTTGTTGTCAGTTTAGTGGCGCTCTTGACACTCATATCCAGCAACTGTTTCGTCGTATCCACCCAGTGTGTAGGGGGACGGCCACGGCGCCGCCCACTCGGGGCGCCGCCGTATGAAATAAAAATGTTGACATAAAAAATGGTGAGTGTGTTAGTGATGCACATCCACCAAATGTTTATCAAAAACCTATAGCTTTATTCGGAATTTAGGGGATATTCATATATAGCATGTCTCATTCATTTTTGATCTCTTATAATTATTTTATCTGGGGGATATAATGTTAATTTACTTGTAACTCCGAAATTATACCGCTTAAATATATAAAATATTATACAAAAAATAATCACTATTTTTCAAGAACTTCAAAGAAGGGAATATGCAGGGTGATCCATTTGAAATAACAATGTTTATTATAATTTTGGGAAAACGGTAGACATGACAATATTTTAAATACAATCGTAATATGCAAAACCCTCATGTTTCAAAATTTATGAAAATCGTTGTTTCCGAGGTAATTGAGGCATACCTAAGACACAGCATAGTAAACAACCAGCATAATATCTCTGAGGATTTCCTATATAAAAATGGTTGCCACAAAATTTGACCTTGGGAGGGTTTATGGATGATTTTACGGCTGTGAAGTTTGGGTAGTGATACGAAAATGAAAATATCGATACCGGTACCAACTCATAGGCGCGTTTGGTTCGTACAGAGAATTTTGTGCAATTTATTACACCTCTCAATAATTATATACCGATACGCCTACAAAAGCATCGATACCAGCCTGGAATCGCTCAAAAAGTATCTAAGATAAAAATAGTCGATATTAGTGCAAGTATCGAAGTACCGTTACCATACCTACAAAAAATCATCCAAAAGTGGGGATGCGCGTGTAATTTCCGCCAACTTAAGTTATTGTGCCGGTTGTTTACTATGCTGTGCTTAAGACTTACCCGTCTGTATAATATGAAAAGTGATCGTATTTGGGAAATACTGCGTCGACCCAGTCGACTCAATTCTGGCGTTTCACTCATATGTAAATACTAATTTTAATCAATTTGGATGCAAATATATTAACACACAGATTTTCAATACGTACCTATATGCTATGCTATTGTTAGACAGCCCTAAGAACTGAATAGCATATGCACATATCTGCATAGTCGACAGGTTTAAAACTACAGGAAAGAATGATAGGAGATCACCTCTAAAATGAGCCAAAATATGGAATCATTGCATGAAGCTATAGTCTGAAATCCCCTTGCAACCAAATCATTGCCCACCCGCCAGCAAAAAACATCCAACACAAAAACACTCGTAAATAGTTTTTTGCGTCTCCCTCCTTAGGAACTAGGACGCCACAGTTTTTTTCTGCATGCTTCAACTGGACGATGCAAACCGTCCAAAAGCGAAGTTTGGGCTGTTTTTATATTTTTTGTTTTTTATTATTGCTGCACCGCCACTGACACAGTTTTTCAAAAACAGGCGTTTTCCATTCTGGCCGCGGTAGTAAATTCTGTGTCAAAATTTCATTAAAATCAATTCAATAATTTTCGCTTTACTCAATCTACATAGAACGAAATAAAGCAAAACTCGTATGCACATATACATCAAAAAATTGAACTAGCCAAGCCAATGTTCAGATGGACCTAAAAAAGTGTAATATGCCGCTAATTATTTCTTCCACAGGTCAATGGACAGCTTATTATGAATACAACAAATTTTTCAGTTTTACAGCTCCCCACTCCCCAACTGTCACAATTTCACCCCCACCCAAAAAAGGATAGAAAATGATCAGGAACCCCTAAAACGCCTAAAAACAAAGTTTGAGCTGTTGTTTATGTTTTTGGTTTTTTGATTATTGCTGCACAGCCACTGACACGGTTTTTCAAAAACAGGCGTTTTCCATCTTCGCCACGGTAGTAATACTGTGAAATGTCATTGAAATCTATTCAATAATTTTCGCGTTACGCAATACAGAACGATCTAAGACAATACACTGTAGGTATTCGTCAGAAATTCTGAGTCCCTTGGTTTCTATAAAAAGCAAGGCAATGTTCGCATGGGCCTAAAAAAGTGGGGTGGTGTGTTGTTAGCTGTGGATCATACTCTTAGGGCCGCAACTTTTGAAATACCCTGTATAATGTTACAATGCCTTATATTTTAAGAAGGGGGATTATTAGTGGAATCTGAATATGGAATAATATATAGGGTGTCTTATTCAAAAAAATTCATGTTTGCATCACCACGTAGTTACGGATCACCCTGTATAATTAAAAATATTTTCTGAGTAAGGAGCATATCCTTAGCTACAACTTCTATATACAACTGTTTCTGCTATCTTTTATAATAGTGGAGTTATCGACCGATCCGGTACTAAAAACTTTTATGCTACGCTGATTCTGCGAAACTGCCAAGTTCACGTATTAAGCAAAATTTTGGCTGATCCATGAAATCAAACTCCAAGCTTGTTCCCTAGAAACGTGTGACGAGTTACCGATTACATGTATTAGGCATGTAAGTTGTCGCCTGTTACGCGGCAAACTGAATATAGTAGAGGCTGTGTTATTTTGAAGTTAATATTGTGTGTTGTTTTAGTCAAAAGATGATTCCGTTTCCCAACCATTAGATGGTGATTTAGCTAGTTAAATGACCCTATTTCCTGAATTTGCCAAAAATTTGCCGATATTGTGTATTCGGCAATTTCGCGGATTGAGCATAGCATATACACTGTTTAATTCCTAAGATATCACAAGTTAAATAAAATTGTCTGATTTGGTAAATTAAATTCATGTAGGTATACTAACGTATGTTGCAAAAGTTTTGAGAAGTTTTTCAAAAAATTAAAAAAATATCTCGCAATAATATATTTGAACTGTAACAAGAAATATAAAAAATAACAATATTTCTTAATATAAAAATAATATTAAAGTTCTGCTAATGGGCATGATCTTCCACGGCTCGCAATTTCCGCTTAATGTTCCTCATTAGGTTTTGGACATATTCTAAATCAATTTCTCTTTAGCATTATTCTTCTCCTTAACTGCTGTTTGTTTTGAGCTTCCCAGCCATTGCTATAAACTTTGACACTCAGTTTAGCCCAAAAAATTCGATAGGTCTTGCTTGAGGAAGACTGGCAGGGTTGTCGTTCCGTGGTACAAGTGGTATTCCGTGTTATTCTAGACAGTGTCTCGTACGCAAAGCATAGGGACTTGAAGCCAGATCTCGCCAAAACATTACGTTGTCATTAGCATGGTGGGTATTAATAAAATTGAGTAGTTTAGGCAAACATCTTTGAGTATAGACTTCTGCGGTAACCGCTTCGGCCCTAACTCGTCCAACGGACGGCTATGAAACACCATTGTCTGATATAGCGCACAACACTAATACTTTGCTTTCAATGCGTCCAAGTTTTCGTGTTGAAGTTCCAACTCGACGCTCACTTCTGTTGACCATTCCTTGAACTGTAGCAGCATTCAACGCTCTCGGACGTCCAATTTTTGGTAAATTTATGCAAGGAATATCTTCTTCGCATTCAAGGATCGCTCGATAAATTGTGGCAACAGAATTATTTTGATCCTGATATAGGCGAACTATTTCTTTTTTTTTTCAAGTCGTCCAACTAGACAACACTCTTCCGAATATCTAACTTGTACGACATTTTGACCACTTATATCATAACCAAAATGGTGTTATTGTTACGTTTAGATGTTGACTGGTTACTATGGTAACGATTTCTGTATTGTTTCCCACAGTGAAACTACCTCCCGAGTTTTGAAGAAAATTCTCAAAACTTTTGCAACATACGTTATGTGTCTTTACTGCAAGTTGGTGACCGATAGGTTTCAGTTAAAGTAAACGATATTCGCTGAATGTCTAAAGTGTAGGATGATGACCTGTGGTTCATGCAGACAAAAGTAATAGCCTCAGCTATAGTGCAAGGTATACGCTGAATCGGTAAACTATAGTTTTGTCAAGTGGACACTAGTAATGACCTTAGTTAAGGTATCGGTCGCAATTGAAATAATTGAGCACAAGGTATCCTATAGCTAAGATCCGAAAGTATTTAACAATTTTATTTCAAAATGTTGTCCTGGCTTTGAAATCAACAGGATTTCAACCACAATGAAAGCGTGAACCAGGCATGTACCGTAAACGAAACAATCAATTATTTCAATTTTTGGCGGATGTGCGCTACTTGAAATTGGTGGGTGAGCTATCTACATCTGTATGTGTTTAACGGAACAGCATTCACCATTTTTTGGAATAATTATAAAATTTCCAGATACCAATCACTCCATCATTAGAGATGAGAATATTATTCACATTCAAGACGGTAAAACTTGATCCCAGCCCTAGTTTCCAAATAATGTGAAGTCAAAAAACCAAAAAAACACCATGCACGTTATAAATGAGAGGCAAGTATGTCAAAAGCTTTTTTCAAGTTAGTATTCGTTTTATTATATTGATGCACTTCGCTTGTTTCAAGGGTGTATACCCCTAAATACAACTACAAAAGTGCATCAAATACCTTCTCACTCGGTATTTTTCACAATTATCGGCAAATATAAAAATTTTGGAATTGTCAAAGTTGTCAAAAACATACAATTAGATTTTATTCTTATAAAGCTGAATTTTTGGATTTCAAACATTAGGATTTTTGGAATCCAAATTGAAGATTTGGAAAAACATCTTGAAATATCCCCATATTTTACGTGGTACACGGAGCATTCTAACTCTGGAATTATTCAGAACAATTTCATCTGTGCATAAATTTCGTGTGTGCTTCAGGGGCTAAATCTGTGTGTCCATGTAAATGGCACATAAAAAATTCGACAAAGTCAATGTACGATGTCTAAGATAAGTGTGCGCTGCAGCAATGCAGGGTGGTATCTATTCGCACAAATCTAAGTGCGTCTTTGGACTTGCAATATTTATTATCTCGTTAGTGTGTCCATATGCATCTGCTCTGTGGGTGTAACCAGGAGAGGATACAGGCCTATTTGTTTATCTTTAATCTCGTTACATATACAAGGGTATCCCATTGATGTGGCAACAACCTTTAGGAGGCAAAAGTATGCCATCAAACATAAACAATTTTATACAGGGTGATACTATTTTTTTACTGCGTCTAAAAGCAGTTAAAATACACGACTTTTTCTAATAGGTTTTTGCAGAAATCTGAAAAATAAGCGAGATGCAGAATCAAAAAACTAAATCTGGGCTTGTTGTAAAGACATACCTAGTCTATTTATGTTTAGTTTTTTGCTTGGATTTTTTGTCTTAACGATTTGGCATTGCACCTGTCAGATAGTGCAGTCACGCCTCAACAAACAATCAGCTGTCTTACTCAGGGCCGGTTTCTCAATGTCCAGTCAAAGTGTCAGATAGGTATCTGCCAGATAGCGTTGCTATGGATACAACTGTCAGATAAGATTTACGTGACTTCGTAAGCTTAGCCTTCAATTGTTTAAACAATTTATCTAACAGTTACTGTTATCTTGCAGATAAATATTTAACTGGACATTGAGAAACCGGTCTTTAAGGTCTGAGGATGCTTTGCGCCGACCCCTTTACGCATCGATATTTTGGGTTAGAGATAGATTTCAATAGCGGCGGCACGGCAGGGTCATGGCTATCTAGGGGGTGAGCCAACCTTAGGGTTAGAAAATCAAACGTGTATTTTTTTCTAAACGTCAAATCGTTTGACATTTCAGATGTCATATCTGACATCTCCAGTCATCGTTTAGCGTGCAACAGCGTGTTAAAGTTATTCAAACTTACTACGAAAATTTGCGTCCTGTGAGAACCACATTTCGCCTACTCCGAAGTGAATACTGTCGATTTGACCGACCGTCAGGGAAGGCTATACGAAAAATGATGCAGAACTTCGAGCCAACTGGTTCGTTATGTGACCTGCGACATGTTCATAAGGCTGAATTGGTGTTTTGAATAACACATTTTTATATAATAAAACTATTTTTTTCTTTTTATTGCAATAATTCAAAAGTTATATAAACAATGGGTTTTTGAATCCAGTACCGAAGACACGCCGAGAGCTCCAGAACCCATGTGACGTCAAGATTGTGGTGTTTCACCAACGGCCTCCTACCACGATAGTAGATTCTATATTCTCAGCCAATCGTGAAAATAGTTACTTGTAACTAGTGTATATTTATTTATTGCAACATAGTAATAAAGTAACTAGTCAAATATTATGTTTTGTTTTAGACTGTTAAACGGCCAACCTGTGTTCGAGCGGGTGTTGGTTCGAAACTTAGGTCTTGTAATTTTTTTTTTTAGTTTCTTTTTGTACCAAAAAATGTACTGATATGCTTTTGCACATGTTACACACTTTTTTTCTACGATACGACGTGAATCAAATTTTATTAGAGATTTTACAAGTATAATAAAAATTAACAATAATTTTGGATTTTGGATTAAGTTCAATTTTGATGTCGCAATCAGAGCAATTGGTGATTGATATTGATGGACAAACTTAATTTTCACTGATTTTTGGAATGCTCCACCGTCTCCGGCACTTAGTTTTTGCACTATGTAGTGCAACTAAATTGTCTAATAACATTTGATTCAAAAACATGTTTATGTCGATCGTAAAACAAATTTGTGTAAATGTGCAAAAACCATATCAAAAACTTTTGGTACAAAAAAAAATTGAAAAAGGTTAGTTGCAAAGCCTGGGTTTCGAACACACATTGGCCGTTTAACACTCTAAAACACTGCGCCATCACAGCATTGCGGAAGAGGTTGCTTCAACGAAACGTATTTGATCAGGTACCTTATTACTGGAATTTGTAATCTAATTTCAAACACTCAAAATATATTTATTTCGATCGTCGACTTCATCTCGAGCTGCGAACTTCATTAATCGTCTATGTTGCAACAAATATAAACTAGTTACAAGTAACTATTTTCACGATTGGCTGAGAATCTAGAATCAACTGTCGGAATAGGACGTCGTTGGTGAAATCATAGTGACCACAATCGTGACGTCACACGGGTTCGGCGTGTTTTCGGTACTGGATTCTGAAACCTATTTTCATTTTGATATAACTTTTGAATCATTGCGAAAAAAAGAATACAAAAACAGTTTTGTTATAAGACTTATACATGACCTTTCCATTTATCACGAAAAAAGTGAAGTCAGGTTGATTAACTCAGTACTTTCCACACATTACGGTGATACAAGTTTATTATTTTCCCATAGCATATAGCTATAACCTGAAATTCCCTTGTAACCAACCCCCCCCCCAACCTTCCCAATTTCATCTCCACTCAAAAAAATAGAAAATGATCAAGTACCCCTGAAACACCTAAAAATTAATTTGAGCTGTTTTTATTTTTTTAATTTTTTGATTATTCCTGCGCTGCCCCTGACACGATTCCTGAAAACCATTCATGGATTATATCCTTATTACGGTAGCAATACTGTGTCAAAATTTCATTAGAATCAATTCAATAGTTTCCACTTTACAAAATACAGAACGATCAAAATCAATACTCGTAATTATGTATGTACATAGAAAATTCCCTTAGTTTCGGTAATAGGCAAGGCAATGTTCGGATGGACCTAAAAAATTGATTTATGTCGCTAGGTCTTCCTTCACACAGTTCAGTGGATAGCCTATTATGGATACAACAAAATTTTCAGTTTTTCAACCCCCCACTCCAATTTCATCCTCACCCCAAAAAAGTAGAAAATGATCAGGAACATCTAAAATGTTTAAAAATGAAGTTTGAACTGTATTTGTAGTTTTTTATTATTTCTGCGCGGTCACTGACACCATTTATAAAAACCATACGCGTTTTCCATCCTCGCCACGGTAGTAATACTGTATCAAAGTTCCATTAAATGCAAAACGTTAAGTCCTTTGGTTTCTATAATAGGGAAGGCAATGTTGTTGCTAAGATTACGAGGCTAGTAAAACGCCAACAGACCAACAGACAGACCGACGGAAATGAGTAACGCGGATTTTCGTTATGTAGGTATCATGAAACGCCCAAAAAGCGTGTTATCTATCTATCGGTGTGGGAAGTAAAAATCACTTTTTTTAATTCAAAACCCCAATTAAACGCATTTCGCAAGTCATTTGTTACCAATTCACACCATTGCAGTCTTGTCGTGTCTACCGTACACCGCATTTATACATTCCGTACATGTATACGGCACCTAGCACAATCCCATTGGTCAGATTTGAATTTTGAACCAATTAAACGGCGAGTGCCGTACGTGTGTACGGAATGTAAATCAGTGCCATACGCACTTACGGAATGTAATATAGTTATGCTCATGTCAAATGTATGGCTATGGCTAGACGCTAGACTCTTGTTTTAATTTTTGTGATTGCCACGCGACAGGGTAGTTACAATATGTTTGAACTCGCCATGCATGCTGAGGCAAAGTTACCTCCTAATTATAAATATTTTGAACTGAGTCCTGGAAAATATAGATCAAACCTATTGACTGACACAGATGTTAGGCGATGGGTGGAAGAATTTGAGTCTTTGACAAATTCTAATTGGAGAGTGTCGGGTGTCAAAACGAGCACGCCAAGGCTCATATGTAGGTAGGTATTTTAGACATAGGTACTAGTAAACGCAACTTATAGAGTCGGAGCATAGCATAGAGCATAATATGAACAAATCTATTAAAGCAGGTGAGGACAAGCACTGCTTGGGAAAGTTTTTTATGCACTGCGGGAAGTTCGTGTGCTCAGCGCTATAGGCAAAAGTCCACCATTAAAGTTCAGCCTACAGCTTTAAATAGAAGAAAACTTGGAGTAACAAGAGGAAGCCAAAAAGGGTCCGTCGGCCGTCCAGCAACTGGGGAACCAGCCAAGAAAAGGCCAAAGAAAAAACATAATCTTACCCAAAATATTACAACAAATAAACCCAATGCAATTAAACACGGTTCATCCCACTGATTTTATATAACGTTTTTTTGGCTCAGTTGTTTAGTGACCTACTGTATAATATCCAGGAAACAGATGGTTGGTTAGGTCAAGAAAAAGAGTCTCTTTTACTGGTTTGCCGACGTTTTGGCTTTATTAGGCCATCTTCAGGGCACTAAAAATTTGTGCTTTTTTTTATAATTAAACAAACAATTATACATTACAGTTATAAAAAAAATTGAATATATAAAATGTCAATAAACAATAACAAATTGATTTTATAATAATATAATAATGTTTAATTTGTTATTGTTTATTGACATGTTGTATACTCAATTTTTTATAACTGCAATGTATAATTGTTTGTTGAATTATAAAAAAATTTAGTGCCCTGAAGATGGCCTAATAAAGGCCGAAACGTCGACAAAACAGTAAAAGAGACTCCCTCTTTTTCTTGACCTAAACCGAACCATCTGTTTCCTGGATAACGTTTTTTTGTTTTGTTATATTCTTTAATGTCTTGTAAATAATGCATGTTTCCTTTGCCCATTGAAACTCAATACTTAATACCAGATTTTTGCAATTATTACATTTAACATTTCTTAAAAATACTCTAACTTAATTTGTAATAAAGTTTACTGCAGTTTAATATATAGTTAAATAAATATGTTCGCTTGAATCGCTTTCCTCTTTGTAAATTTTCAGCTGCATTAAGTACTACATTCCGTAAGTGCGTATGGCACTCATTTACATTCCGTACACACGTACGGCACTCGCCGTTTGATTGGTATATACATGTACGGAATGTATAAATGCCTACCGTACCAGTTACTGTCTCCAAGGTGTCTTTGGAGGACTTGCCACTTCGGAAACCAAAAACTGGTACAGTAAGAGCTCTCCTGTTTTCTTTATCTTCAAGTCTAGCCTCCTACGGGTCACAATTTCAAAGAACATCCCAATCGTGTCCAGAAAGCAGATGGGTCTGTACAATGATGCAAGGCCGAGGAGTTTCCTGCTCGGGGCACCACATTCGCTACATCTACTTACTTTGAATAGCTTCAAGTAGTGCATAGCATTATAGGCGTTTATTTTTATTTTATTTAGCGTATGGCATAAGTATACACAGTAAATTACAATTTGAAATCTAAACCATATATGATGTAATCAATCGACGCTGGAGTAGCATATAGGAAGTCTCTTGGGTCTCCGTTGTATTTTCTTGTGGGACACCCGGTTATGATATGTCGAATCGTTTGCTCTTCCGCTCCACAGTCGCAATGGGGACTTTGAACTTGGTTCCATTTGTACCGGAAATCTGCACAATTTCCGTGTCCAGTTCGTATTCTATTCAGAGTGGTCCATATTTTCCGTGGCAGGCCAAATCCCGGAGGGGTAGTACTGATACCGGGAATGTCTCGGATGGCTGGGATGGCTTCATTATTTTGTATGTTGTGCCACTGACTACTGAGTTGGAGGTTATTCGCCCTCAGTTGCTCGGCTGTTCTCGTTGGCGGCTTTCTCGAAGGTAGGCGATTGTGGTTGGCATCAGCAATTTCATTTTGAATTGGCAGGCGGGGGTTGTTTTCTATCTTCTGGTAAGTTTTCAGTAAGGCATTTTGGCGACGCAGTTCTGGAGGTGGTACGTGGCTCAGTAGTGGCAGCCATTGGGTCGGAGTGGATTTTATGGTGCCAGATATCAATCGCATTGTTATATTCAATTGTGTGTCGACGAGTCTTGTGTGAGTACTGTTCAACCACACTGGTGCACAGTATTCAGCAGCTGAGTAGACAAGCCCTAGGGCTGAGCATCGTAGTGTGGGAGCATTTGAGCCCCATGTTGTTCCACACAGTTTGTGTATTATGTTGTTCCTGGTTCTCAATTTAGCTGCTGTATTTTGAAGGTGTTTTTTATAAGACAGTGTTCTATCTAAAGTCACTCCTAGGTATTTTGGGTTACTGTTGTGTGTTAGCAGGTGGTTGCCAGTATAAACTTGGAGCTGCCTATGGGCCATTTTGGTATTAAGGTGGAAGCAGCATACCTCTGTTTTGTTTGGGTTCGGCTTAAGTCACCATAACTTAAAGAATTCCTCCAGTATAGCAAGATCTTCAGTTAGTATGCGCTCGGTGTTTTCTATTGACTTGTTCCAGGTAGCAATTGCCCAGTCGTCCGCGTACCCGAATTTTTGACTCTGGGTAGCTGGCATATCCGATACGTACAAGTTAAATAAGGTTGGAGCGAGGACTGAGCCTTGTGGGAGACCGTTGTTAAGCGTCCTATGAGAGCTTTCAGCGTTTCCCATGGAGACAGTAAAACATCTACTACTAAGCATGTTGTTCATAAGTCGGTAAATTGTTTTGCATGGAATTATTTTCAGCAGCTTGAAGAGTAGTCCAGCCTTCCAGACTGTGTCGTACATTGCCGTCAAGTCTATGGTCTATTATAGGCGTTTAAGTACGATATAAGAACTTTGTTGGAACTCGTTGATGCTAGGCCCTGTATTTGGGATGAATCTATATCGGAATTTAAAGACCGAATTGTAATGACCGAAAATAATGAAAAGTTTTCATTGACATCCGGAAGTAATTGAAAAACTTCTCTGGATATTCTTTGAGTTTCTCAAAAAGAGTGTAGTACGACCCTTCGAGGTATTTTACTTTGAGTAACGGGTGTCTCCAATACCTGCTTGTGATTTGTCTGTTTTTATGTCTTAAATACAACAAATAAAGAAGGAGTAACCGCCGTTTGCCCATGACTGATCACTGACTGAAGCAGACTGAAACGATTTTATCGTGGAATTATAAAAGCTTTTCCGACGGTTCATACCGCAGCGGTATTCCACGGCACGGCACGATCTACAGCATTATCGTGCCGTGCCGTGTAACGGAAAATTATAAAAGCGACCAATGTCTCACAAAAACGGAGGTATGATGAATAATTGGTAAGTGGACTAACGGTTGAGTATGACAGTTCCATAGGAGCAATACGAAGTATCTCCCTGTCCATATTTGAAGGCCCTCCAAATACAACTAGCGGGTATGAGAAATTTCCAGCACCATCTTTGAACTTCGGTTAGGTGAATTACCACTAAGGCTTAGTGATCTAGGTGTGTTTTATAACTCGTACACCTAAAACTACACCATCACCACTTTGGACCCATTATCGCGACGCCCTTGCCTGCAAGTATGGGAAAATAAAACGCTTAAATGTGGGTAATATGAATCTCCCCTACCCGACGGCGACGCACAATAGGCGTATTACCAACATTTTACAAAGTTGGGGATTTTGACAACATGCACAAAGAGGAAGGGGGTAATTTCCTATCAAGAAATTATGTATTTAATAGCCCGCATGGAAAGTAATGAAGCAGCAGATTGTTACTTTATGAGCTCAAAGTTATTACTTAATTAAAAGTTATAAATACATTAGTAAAGACGGTGTTGTAAATTACATTGTATACGTCAATTCAGTGGGTGTAAAACGCCACCCTAATGCGCATCTTGCTGCTTTAATGCTCTAGTGGGGCGAAATTAATGTGACCGTACTCTACGTAGTTTACAATATGCGAAGATGATAATAAAAAAAGATGGCAAGCACCCATTCTAGTCTTATTAACTCGGACCCTGTGTTTGCACGTGCTAGCAGCATAACTATAGAATTTACGCAGACTTGTTTGACCATTCATGACGTCTAAATGATTTGTCGCAGGTTGCCTCAATGTCTTTCATGTACCTAATTTCGTTACAATAGCTTTAACGGGCGCTATGTATTTGGAATTGGAATTAATTTTGAGAGTAACGCTGTTGGTTTTTTGTTGAGCTTTGGTAGCTGTTTATTTGATTTTATAAATTCGGAAATACAATAAATTCTAAGTTGAACTTTTTGTATTCATATATTTTTACTAGTTTATCTCTGATTCTCTGCATATGACTGCAGTGAAAGTTGTTTCCTAGAAAAAAAAGCAAGCGAGAATAGACGTGAATGATAAACAGTTATGGTAATATAAGGAAAAAATACAACAACAATACGCAGAACAAAGCTGAATCTAGGAACGAAAAATACAGAGTATTTTAAGCCGCAGTAGCCTGAAGCACTTATGCAAAACATAAATGACTTTATTTCACATTCCAAAAACAGCCGTAGCCATCGGGAAACAAATTCCTAGGCAGCTTATTCCACAGCGTCAAACTTCCCCAAAAGAAGGAATGCTGGAGGAGACTGGTTCGGAGAGTAGGGACCTCGACCTGAAAAGGATGAGCTCGCAGAACCTCTCTAGTGTTCCTTTTTGGATGGCCTTTGGTGTTTCTATGTGGGAGAACTTATTCGAATACCTTTTGTAATAGGATCTGTAAAACAGGGACAGGTCAGCCACCCTTCTTCGATATTCCAGGCTGTGGAGGTCCTTTGTGAGGTTAGGCGTATCGATTAGTCTAATGGCCCTCTTCTAGATGGTGTCCAGAAGCTTCGGAGGTTGCTTCGGAGCGCATCCCTACACAAGCAATACTCCAACGATGGTCGGACCTATGCCTTGTAGAGCAGCAGTAGTTGCTCTGGTGTATACAGCTTCCTACAGCGGAACATGTTGTTGTTAATGTTGATCCCCAAAAGCTTGACGGAAGATGACTTGACTATTGGGTGACTCTCCATTTCCACAGTTGACAATCCAACGTGAGATTTCTTTGCCAGTGTTGTTGTCTGAGTTTTCTGTACATTAAACTGTACCTTATTTGCTAATCCCCACCCGACAATTGCTGACGCCGACGTACCGTCTCCTGGGATGATAGTGGCTTGCCTAGCTCCATGTACAATATTAATGTACTGTCGTCTGCGAAGCTGTAGATTGGATTGGATGTTATTTCCACCACCTCGTTGATGTAGAACAGAAACAGTATACGGGATAGGACACATCCTGAGAAACACCGGCGTTTATTGAAAATATGTCTGATGAACAGCCTTCGATTACAACAAAGATCGGTCGTTCAAAAAGCCACTGGCGCAGGCCAAGTGGTAGTCCATAAGCAGCAAGCTTGACCAGAAATATGTACCTCATGCCTCTGTCGAAGGCTATCGATATGTCAAGTGCAACAACACAGGATTCGTCATGATTTTCAACTGCTCTTTTCCACTAGTGAGTGGCCAGGAGGTCGCATGTAGACCTGTGCTTACGGAAGCCATAGTGGCAATCATTTATGATGTTATTGTTGTCCGGGTATTTCAGGAGCTGCGTGTTAATGACCGTCTCCATAAACTTAAACTTGACGCTGAAAAGAGCCACAGGTCTATAGTTAATGGGATCGGTTTTTTGCCTTTCTTAGAAATAGGCTGTATGCAGCCAATGTTACATGCAGCGAGAAACACCCCTTGCTGATATGAGAGTTTGAAGAGCTTGCAAAGAATAGCAGGAAGCTCTAGCTGCACAACGTTTAAGGGCAATGGCTGGAATTTGGTCAGAACCAGTAGCTTTCTTCATATTGAGTTTCTGGAGGATGCTTTTTACAATATTATGTAATAATATGATTAATAATTTTTATAATTTTGCCTACTCTTCGAGGACCAGAAAATGGTCTTCTAAACTATTAATTTTCATTCCCCCTCATTTTTACCATGGGACTTCTGGACTATAACGAGAGTTACATTGATATAAAAAAAACTCTCTTAATCCTTATCCGATAACATACAAACTTCGCTAATCCTTAATTCATGTATTCAGCTTTGGAAACTCATTTTTGAAGTTTTGCCCAAGGTGAATATGATAACCATCGTTTACAAAGTTACTTCGCAGGACGGCTATGTTATCGCAGCAGGGGCTCTGCAGTTTCCTGCAAATCAATTATGTAAGGCGTAGGAGCCACAAGTTGCAGTGAAGTTGAAAACAAAGTAAAGGGATAAACCCTGTTTTTCAATAAAATGGAAGGTTCCTTGCATACTCATTTTCTAATTTGTTCAACAGTGTGCAAAGTATTTTATATATTTTTGTTCTCTGGAAATTACTATGGTTGAATATTCATATAGCAATCGGAAGTTTTTCATAAATGTGAAAGAACTTTTGATCTGACTATTGATTGATGAATCCGTAGCTAACGGAATGGTTTAAAGTTTAACCTGATAGACCTTTCCTTTTCTGAGCCGGCATAAATTATATATCAAAATTTCGTTACAGTCTAGTTAGTAGTTTCCGATTTATAGGGAGTGGTCATTCACAAATCGGCAAAAAGTTGTGGAACGAATCCTATTATGGTATATATAACCAGTGGAAGCCCCATGGGGTGATAAAAGTAGTAGAAGGAATTGTTATATTTGTATCCAGTTACGTAAAAAGAATTAATGTGCGTTTAATTCTCTGAAGCAGCGATAAAGCACCTCACATGGCAACTGGGATCAAAAGTGAATTATCCATAGATTCAGATATAATTCGTAAATGCTACAAAACAGAACTATGAGTCTGAAACCAAGAGGGGAAGATGAACCTGTGTAAATGGTCCTGTCAAAATAATAATAAAGAGTCATAATTTGTAACTTGTATAGGATAATCGGGACTCTCTAACAACGTATTTGAAGTTAGGTTAAATGTTTTGGTTTAGTCAGAATTGTCCTCCAATGTGATCATAAAAAACTATTTTCTGCAGATACGATGGGCACATATTGAAGCAGACAATGACAAAGAAAACAAAAAACGCTTCAAATATGCACAAAGTCTGTTCGTAGACACCGTGAAATTTTGTTTTCTAAAAGTCACTATTCTTTCTAAAAAAATAATTTGAAGCTCGATGACGTTTAAAATCCTATGAATTGCATCAAGCCAAATCAGCTGACCAAAAAAAATAAAAAATCTTATAATTCGCTTTCTACAATATTCTGAATTTAGTACGGTATACAGAGTGGTACAATAAGCACGTGGTGCTCTCTATCGGCCTTACTGTTTAAATTAGAAGAAAGTGGCTTGAATAAACAAAGTTTCTTTTTAATTGGTCTACTTGCGGAAAATAATTTCAAAAATGGAGGACATCCGGGTATATCGGAACGAGGTATCAACTTCCTTATTTTAAGTAGAAAACCCTGTATATTATTACGTTTTTGGAATCAGCATTGATTTTTAGGTCCAATTTGTTAACCATAGTTTATATCTACGAAGCTTATTTTCGAAATTATTCAGCAATGTTTAGAAATTTTGACGTTTGTGGTAATTTACCAAAATAATAATATATCCCGAAAACTAAGTACGACAAAAAGATGCGGTTTCCGGTTTTAAAACGAGCAAGAAACATACTTGTGTTTCAGTGAGATGACTATTTCAAAAGCACATTAAATCAATAGACTAACTATTTTCAAATTTGAAAAGCTTAAAACGTTAAAAACTTTCTTCTTCGTATGACAAGTTCCACATCAGTCGATGCGAAATTAAATCCTCTTTCACGTTTAATAGGCATATGTGGTTCTATCCTTGATGGTTGTCAAGATATTGACGATTTCGTAATTCTTTCGTAATGGCGCATATGAATTGGAAGAATCACAGGTGGCGTGACTTGCAGACGAAACAATTGTCTGGAGACTTTTCATTCAAAGTGGTTTGGCCTCTAATACTAAAATTTTCAGGCGCTTCATCTAACTGTAACCACATTATTCTTATAAACTCTAGTGGTAAATTTTCAAGCAGGTTTTCCAAATTTTCATTCAGAAACGTTTAAACATCTAAGCTGTATTTTTGACAGCAACGTCATACATTTTCCCGAATTTTCTAATATTCTGTATGATTTTCCTTAAATTTCTTCCCGTAAGAACCTTCTACGAAGTAACAGAAAACTTATAGAAAACCATAGATGAAATTGGTAAAGTCGTTCTCACGTGATGCCTCGACCAAGGGACAAAGGGATTCATTTTTATATATTAAAATTGTGTGAGGCAGGTCAACTGAAGTTAATGTTCACCATAAAAATCAAGTCCAAAGTGTACATAGGCAGAGGGTTAGATCTAACAGAGGATATCGATATTCGATCACTCATCGTTCGGATAAGCGAATATAAATTGGAATTTTCAGCTCCAGAAGGGGCATGTAAATTAAGAGGTGATTCTATAAATTATATTAATATAAATCACGTATTTGCGCCTCGTGTCAAGCACAGGTCCAGGGTTTGATCTTTAAATGAACAGATGACCATCAAGCCCGAAGCCGCGTCATTTTTTATTCAACTTGCCCGTGCCCTCTCAAGGTTTCAAAGTTTTTTGCCTTTGCAAGGGCAAACATTATAGTGGAGCAGGGTAGGGTGCTTCTCGTTTAGTCGCTTATTACGATACAAAAAGTACAGCATGCTTTTCTATAGCTGAATATAAGCCACACGTGGCAGGCTTCTGTGACGCAGTGTGTGTCGTGCTACATTATGCTAAACCAACTAACGTATTTACTTGACCCGGTAGTGATTTTATCCTTAGGGTAGTGCAATTTTGAACTAATAATACAGTGTTGACACTATTTTAGCATTGTATATGAAAATAACAAAGCCACCGACACTTTTGAAATCACGTAGTCGATTTGTCATAAAAAGACGTTCTTAAAATAACAACAACCTGTTTGTATGTTATCGGGGGGTTGCCGCTCGAGGGGTGAGGGTATGAAAACTCTGTTTCGCGGCGGCTTTCGAAAAATAGCGTCGTTTTGGTTAGCGATATCGAAAAAAGCTTGAAATAATTTATGGAGAGAACAAAATTCTGCATAATTTCGCGTGTGACCAACAGATTCCATCCTACAGTACGCCAAATTTAGAGGTTGGTTGGTGATTTTCACTACATATAATCAGAAGCTCATCGCGGATTACGACGAAGTACTTTATCAAAAAGTCCTGTAACATTTTTGTTTCCCTAAAAGTGTGCCATCTTCTCATATCTCTATTATCTGCATTTATCTAAGCGTGTGCATTTGGTTTAAAAAAAGTTACGGCATTTAGGAGCATACCTACTACCGATATGTGCTGTTGCGAAGAATATATTATTTGTGCATGCTTTCAGTGGAAATGTATACTACCTCTCTGTTGTTCAATTGAGATAAGATTCAATTTGCAACCTCTGGAGGTTGCCATTCGAAGATGGGGTGGAGGAGGATGAAAACTGTTTCGTGATGCTTTTCGACAAATAGCGCCGTTGTGGTAAGTTCTATCGAAAAAAAAGTTCAAGTGCCATAAGATGGAGGCAACACAATGCTTCACACTTTTGGTCTTTACATTTTTCATGTGCAACCAATAGTTTCCATTCTTCAGAGCCCCAAAGTTAGGGGGTGGTTTGTGATTTTTACCAAAATCCGAGTTTTATCGTAAATTAAGTTGAAAAACGCTATCAAAACGTTCTATAACACTTTGTCTCCTAAGAAAATAACATTTTTAATATCTCTCTTATCTGCAGCTGCCTACCTAAATAACACATTTGGGCTTAAAAAAAGGTGCGACATTTAGGAACATATCGCTACCTACTACCGATATTAGCCAGTCGGTAAGTCTTTTGAGCACAAAAGGTCAGAATAAAATGAAATTTGATGGGATGGTCGAAAGTGGTCCCCTCAATCTACACCTAATTCGCAACCTCGGGGAGATGCAGCTCTGAAGGTGGGGGGTGAAAACTCTGATTCGCGATGATTTTCTAAAAATAGCGTCGGTTTGGTCAGCGTTATCGAAAAAAGGTTCAAATGATTTTTCGGAGAAAAAATTCACCCCCTACCCCCCCCCCCTCCTTTCGGTCGACAACACCTAGAGTTCGCAAATTAAATTATCTCATTTGAACCTTTTTTTGATAGCACTTACCAAAACGACGCTATTTTTCGGAAATCGTCGCGAAGCATAGTTTTAACCCCCTACCCCTCGGGCGGCAACCCCCGACAACATTGAAACAGGCACTGCTGTCATTTTGAAAACGTCTTTTCATGATAAATCGATTACATGATTTCCAAAATGTCGGTCGCTTCAAGGTAGAAACACTAAGCGGGGTCTTAGGCTATAATACGGTATAGTCGGGTTATAACGTTCGACGTCTTTCGATTCCTAATCTCCACTCCTCCCTATTTCCCCATAAGTCTTCCTCCAGGCCTCTTTCCCGTACTTCTTTATCGATTCCCTCTCTCCAACTTTTGCGTGGCCTTCCTCGTTTTCTTCTTCTTTGTGGTTCCAATTTAAGATTTTCTTTGGTATTCGATGTTGTGGCATCCTCTGGACATGTCCGATAATCCGACCCATTGTTGGGTTCGAATGTCATCGATAATGTCGTTATTTCCTCGCTCTGTCTTATAGTGTCGTTCGGGATCCTATCTAATCTGGATTTTCCGGCCGCTCTTCTCCAGAAGTCCATCTCCGTGGCTCTTAGTGTTCTTTGTGTTCGTTCTTTTGGAGGCCATACTTTGGCACTGTAAGTTATTACTCTTTTCACGATCGAGTTATAAATTCTTTTTTTTTTTTGTTGCTGAGATGTATGGTCTTATCCCATAAGACATTGTTTAGCATGGATATTGCCCTTCTTCCTTGAATGTTCCTCTCAGATATCACTTCGTCCGGCATTCCGTCTTGAGAGACTTTTAATCCTAGATACTTGTACACCCTACAAGGCTTAATGGTCTGCCCTGTTGCTAGTCGTAGGTCCTGTTGTTGCCCTCCAATGCACATATACTCAGTCTTGTCGATGTTGACTTCTAGACCCCATTTGTGATACTCCTCAATTAGCTTGCGGGTCATGTATTCGATGTCATCCATGTCTTGTGCCACAACAACTTGGTCGTCTCCGACCTATTGTATTTAAATATCTATATTTGTATTGAGTATATATTATGAGATTCATTATGTGGTTATCAAGGTCAAACTACCAAGTCTTATTGCAGTTATAAGGATATGATTAAATTGATGACATTGATCGATCTGATGCATCTAAATAATCGGCTGCTACATACTCAGTACAGTAATAATACTATGTCGAAATTTCATTAAAATCAGTTCAAAAGTTACTCGATACAGAACGATCTGCGAAGCAATACTTTTATAGAGGGTGTTGATTTGAAAACTTCCCACCACGGAAACACGTCAAAATGTTTGTCAAGGGGGGACAACTTTTTCAACAAAAACTACTTCATCACTTGTATCCTCTCATGGTCATATCCTTGAAAATTTTAAATGACAAAATGTATCGAGTAATTTTTAAATTTCACCGATTGGTTTACGAGAAAATTATAAAAACCTTTATACATCTTAATTTGTTCAAACAGGAACAAAAACACTCGAAAATATCACTTTTTATTGCAATAATTGTTCATTGGTCATTATTAGAAAAACAATAATATAGGCGATATTCAAATTCCTGGTTAAAGCTAAATTCAGATGCACACGGCATCCGACGGTACGACGCGAGGGTACGAAACTGCCCCTATTGGTTGAAATATTCAGAATGGATTCCGATGATTTTAACTTTTATACGACGACGGTGGGATAAGTTGAAAATATCTCAACTTTTTATCCGATGTCGTATATAATTTGACAGCTGACAATCTACATGAAGAATTTATGGATAAAAGTGAAGAAAAGAGGAAGAACGCGAAGAATTTGGGTTTGAGATATTTTTAAAAATAGAAAGAAGCAAGGAGCGTACCATAATCTGTTCCAGGAGATGAAGCTAACTGACACAGAAAAATATTTTAATTATTTGCGAATGTTACGTAATGCATTTAAATCTTTGCTTTGTGATCGCGAACCCATTTTTTCAGGGCAGACTTGCTTTAACTTCAATAGGTACCAACTATGAGAATACAAATTCCCCAAGTTTGTAACCAAATTTCGTAGGAAAGTTTCGGACGGACGGATGTGAATGAATACATTTTAGATTATACGAAGGAATCAGTTCGTCGTGTGTCGTATGACGGATGTCGTGTGCATCTGAATTTAGCTTAACTGTTGCAAAAACATGTTATGGTATATCATGACAGCTTCGATGATGCGTTGACGAAGATCATTCAAACTTCTAGGTTTGCGACCGAACACTATAGGTTTTGAATGGCATTTAGAAAAAAGTCTAATGGTATCAAACCAGGAGATCTAGCAGGACACTCTATGGGCCCCTCTTCACCCTACCCATTTATCTGGAGACGCGTCGTCTAGCCATGGTCTAACCGGAAGAACACAACGAGAAGGAGAAGCGTCTTGCTGAAAATAGATTTCAGCCTCATCAAGTATAGTATTTCCCTACATATCCGAATAATTCTCTCCATTTAAATTTCTGTTAATAAAGAATGACCAAATTACTTTGTTTCTACCTGCCCATATATTAATTTTTTGTGGATACCTGGTATGCCCTTCTACAAAAGCATGAGAATTTTAGTGTATAGAAATAAATCAAATATCACTCGCAATTTTGCGTAATGAAGTATTAGGGTTTATGCCAAATGACCCAAAACTTGAGCGGCTTCATCCACCAAAACTTTCTGTTTTATTTGCAACATATTCAGTTTGAGGAAACTTCGTACCAAGGTCCAAAACATACCTATGCCGAGTTATCTTCGTCAGATATCTGGCGGTAAATGGAATGGCAGTTTGCCGAGCACATTGATTATAGACTCCATAAATTGGAATCATTTTCACTGTTTTTGTAACTGTCCGTCGAGAATTTGAACGTCGCCTATATCATTTTTTGACCAATAACGGGCAACATTTTGAACACTATTGTTTCCCTTAAAAATGACATCTTCTCTTATCTTTATTAGGTATATGTAGTTACCTAAACTCACACATTTGGTTTTTCAGAAAAAAATGCTATATTTAGGAAGACTTGTTGCAATAAAAAGTGATATTTTCCTGTCTTTTGTTTCCTATTTGAACAAATTAAGATACATAAACATTATTCTAAATTTCATGAAAACGAATCAACCGAATTCAAGAAATCAAACGTCAAGAAAGAGGATTTCGACATACCTTTGAAACAACATATTACTCGTTACACCTTGTCATTTAAAATGTTTAAGGAGGTGACACTGGGGCAGATGGTACAAGGAGAGAAAGTAGTTTTTGGTTAAAAAGTTGTCCCCCTTGACAAATCTTTTGCCGTGTGGCAGCGTTTTTTGTTTTAATCAGTGATTTTCGATAAATTCATGATGGCAAATTTTCAAATGTACAGTTGTATACGGTAGGAAATTCTAAGTCGTCTGGTCTCTGTAATCGGCAAAGTAATATTCGGATGGACTAAAAAAGTATATTATGCCGCTAAAACTGCCCTTCGTAGGTCAATGGATAGCCATTTATGAATGCAACATCTTTTCCAGTTTACAACCCCCCGCCCTCCAACCACCCAAAAAAATAAAGCATGTATAGCAGCATTACCCACTACGATCCCACAGCATATCACTACCCAAATTTCATTACAATCCATGCAGCGCCAACAGACCGACAGACCGACAGACCGACAGACCGACAGACCGACAGACCGACAGACCGACAGACCGACAGACCGACAGACCGACAGACCGACAGACCGACAGACCGACAGACCGACAGACCGACAGACCGACAGACCGACAGACCGACAGACCGACAGACCGACAGACCGACAGACCGACAGACCGACAGACCGACAGACCGACAGACCGACAGACCGACAGACCGACAGACCGACAGACCGACAGACCGACAGACCGACAGACCGACAGACCGACAGACCGACAGACCGACAGACCGACAGACCGACAGACCGACAGACCGACAGACCGACAGACCGACAGACCGACAGACCGACAGACCGACAGACCGACAGACCGACAGACCGACAGACCGACAGACCGACAGACCGACAGACCGACAGACCGACAGACCGACAGACCGACAGACCGACAGACCGACAGACCGACAGACCGACAGACCGACAGACCGACAGACCGACAGACCGACAGACCGACAGACCGACAGACCGACAGACCGACAGACCGACAGACCGACAGACCGACAGACCGACAGACCGACAGACCGACAGACCGACAGACCGACAGACCGACAGACCGACAGACCGACAGACCGACAGACCGACAGACCGACAGACCGACAGACCGACAGACCGACAGACCGACAGACCGACAGACCGACAGACCGACAGACCGACAGACCGACAGACCGACAGACCGACAGACCGACAGACCGACAGACCGACAGACCGACAGACCGACAGACCGACAGACCGACAGACCGACAGACCGACAGACCGACAGACCGACAGACCGACAGACCGACAGACCGACAGACCGACAGACCGACAGACCGACAGACCGACAGACCGACAGACCGACAGACCGACAGACCGACAGACCGACAGACCGACAGACCGACAGACCGACAGACCGACAGACCGACAGACCGACAGACCGACAGACCGACAGACCGACAGACCGACAGACCGACAGACCGACAGACCGACAGACCGACAGACCGACAGACCGACAGACCGACAGACCGACAGACCGACAGACCGACAGACCGACAGACCGACAGACCGACAGACCGACAGACCGACAGACCGACAGACCGACAGACCGACAGACCGACAGACCGACAGACCGACAGACCGACAGACCGACAGACCGACAGACCGACAGACCGACAGACCGACAGACCGACAGACCGACAGACCGACAGACCGACAGACCGACAGACCGACAGACCGACAGACCGACAGACCGACAGACCGACAGACCGACAGACCGACAGACCGACAGACCGACAGACCGACAGACCGACAGACCGACAGACCGACAGACCGACAGACCGACAGACCGACAGACCGACAGACCGACAGACCGACAGACCGACAGACCGACAGACCGACAGACCGACAGACCGACAGACCGACAGACCGACAGACCGACAGACCGACAGACCGACAGACCGACAGACCGACAGACCGACAGACCGACAGACCGACAGACCGACAGACCGACAGACCGACAGACCGACAGACCGACAGACCGACAGACCGACAGACCGACAGACCGACAGACCGACAGACCGACAGACCGACAGACCGACAGACCGACAGACCGACAGACCGACAGACCGACAGACCGACAGACCGACAGACCGACAGACCGACAGACCGACAGACCGACAGACCGACAGACCGACAGACCGACAGACCGACAGACCGACAGACCGACAGACCGACAGACCGACAGACCGACAGACCGACAGACCGACAGACCGACAGACCGACAGACCGACAGACCGACAGACCGACAGACCGACAGACCGACAGACCGACAGACCGACAGACCGACAGACCGACAGACCGACAGACCGACAGACCGACAGACCGACAGACCGACAGACCGACAGACCGACAGACCGACAGACCGACAGACCGACAGACCGACAGACCGACAGACCGACAGACCGACAGACCGACAGACCGACAGACCGACAGACCGACAGACCGACAGACCGACAGACCGACAGACCGACAGACCGACAGACCGACAGACCGACAGACCGACAGACCGACAGACCGACAGACCGACAGACCGACAGACCGACAGACCGACAGACCGACAGACCGACAGACCGACAGACCGACAGACCGACAGACCGACAGACCGACAGACCGACAGACCGACAGACCGACAGACCGACAGACCGACAGACCGACAGACCGACAGACCGACAGACCGACAGACCGACAGACCGACAGACCGACAGACCGACAGACCGACAGACCGACAGACCGACAGACCGACAGACCGACAGACCGACAGACCGACAGACCGACAGACCGACAGACCGACAGACCGACAGACCGACAGACCGACAGACCGACAGACCGACAGACCGACAGACCGACAGACCGACAGACCGACAGACCGACAGACCGACAGACCGACAGACCGACAGACCGACAGACATCATAAAACGTCCAAAAAGCGTATTAACTCAAAATCGAAGGTTTTCTCGGTCACAATACTCCTCTCACCTACCGGTGTGGGAAAAGCACAAATTTTTTGTAGGCGAATTTCAGTAAAAAATAACTTCTTAGAGTCTTTAGTAATATTCTTTTTACCGCAAATTTCTATGGCGAGTGATTTCCAAGGTACATCACTTTGCATTCTTATCTGACTTGAGGCTACGTTTCAACTGCGTATACCTGATACAAAGCGTAGCTTTAGATGTGGCAATATTTATTTGTACTTATTTGTGCAAGTAGAAATTAAACATAAATGCAATAAATATAAATTCGTGCATCCTCAGCGGAATCCTCAGCTAGTGTTACAACTTCGCCATAAAATTGTACGGCTATGGAATAAATTCAATACCTTTGAGATATGTTACAATTATTTTAATAAAACAACCGTAGGAAATATAAACTGCAGCAGCTGGAGAAAACGTTCTAATTTTCCGTTAGGATGGTAAAGAATCTGGCAAATCAATCGACACCGGTGCCATAAGGTATAGACTGTTTGTACAATTGGAAATAAAAGCAAAAATGGATATATAGCACGTCTACTCCTACGAGCGCAGCAGATCGTTAAAATTCATTTCGGGCTTTTCAGCAAGTACGTAGCTATAAGGGAATAAAATTTCATGGGAACGAGGCAGGAAAAGGACAGCTGGAGAGTTGGAGCCAATAACCAGCAAAAAAAATAATCAGTATCAGACGTTTTATTGAATACGATTTCATGCAGACGTACCATAGACATACAAAAAGAACTGTAGCAGAGCATGTGAATGCAGAAAAATAGAAATGGATAGTTAATCCTGTGCAAGGCTTGTCGCAATGATACTAGATAGATATATAGATACGAAGTACAATCACCCAAAAACAGGAAATAATTTAATTTACCTAGGATATCTACAGTTTAAACTACATACCTACTAAACTATAATAAGTATTGGTAGAAAAAAATCAGAAATTCCAGACTTCATAATATTAAATTCATTCTAATGCAAGTGTACTACTCCAATGACGCATCAATTGATAACAACTTACAGACATCAGACCAAGTTTTCCATGTTGATGAAATTCCTCAAATACTTTTGGTAGGTAATAGAATACGCGCTATTCCATTTACTATTATTTCACCTTAGCTGTTAATGCGATATAAAGGTCCATGTAAAACTGCACAGAAAAAAAATACTGTTGCCGTTTTAATGAATTGATAGTATTTGGATGCTTTTACATTGCTTTAAATATATTTACAGTTGTTTGAAGTCCATGTCATCGAAATAATAGGTACGCCAATGAATTCAAAATACTGTCACGACGGCCTATTTTTCTTCACCCAGGGAATCAAACTCGACGTAACTTTCACCGTTTTACTTCACAACTGGATACAATATCTCTTAACCTTATCTCAACTAGATCTCAACTCAACTGACTCAACTACGCTACCCGTAGCCTTATATATACTTCATCCAACCATCTAGAGGATTCGATGACATTTCTAGAATCCATCCGTCATTCTCGAAAACTCTAGACGATTCGATGACGTTTACACTTCAAAAGATCTAACCTAGCACTTTGACTTTACATCATGTTTGACAACCAATGACAAGTAATACAAATACACGAATACCATAATATACAGTATGTTACATTCTTCCCCCCTTAGCGTTCGGCGTCCTCGACGAACAACTTCGATTCTTGTATCACCACAGACATCAGCATAGTCGACCTTCAGCTTTCCACTTTCCGTACATAACCTGTAGACTACGTCGTTGAGGCGCTTCATCACCACGTAGGGTTCCTCCTCATGGCGTTGTAGCTTCGGACATCTACCCTTCCTTCCGTCGTCTGTTGCAAGACCATACGAGATCATCTCGTAACTGCGATATTCTTTGCCCAACTTGCGATTCTCATTTTCAGCTCCAGCAGGATTCTCTTTTCCCAGCTCTGTTATCATTTTCTTCAGTTGCACCTTTTCGCCTTGACGACTGTCACCTCTCGACACTTCCTTCTTCCCATCACTCAGGCTATTCTCCACTTCCTCTATGAGCCTGCTGAGTTCGTCTTCCACCTGCACAATCCTGTTCTTTTGCTTAACATCCTCGCTTTTGAGTTGCGTGGTCTGGTCCAAACCCCATGATGCGTCCTTGAGTGCAGCGCCAAACTCTGCTCTAACTTTACATCGTAAAATGGCTTCGCCAATATTGCGGACACACCCTTCTTTGTATCCCCAGTAACCTTACTCAGTTCTCTCTTCTTCTTATCGATCTCAATTTCCAGCTGTGTAGTCTTCTGCTCCACGTTACTGTTTTCATTCTTCATATGCTTCATCTTGGAGCTACCATACTCTACTTCAGTCAATGCGTTTTCCAGCTCTTTTTTTAGTCGAGCATTCTCATTTTCCAAATTCATCAGTTCATCAGTCGCTGTTTAGTTTTACTATCAACTTCTCTTGCTTTAGACAAATCTTCCTTTTGCTTGTTCGCATCATCGAGCTCGGCGCTCAAATCTGTTCTCAGCTTCTTGTTTTCTTCTTCAAGCTGCGCCAACCTTTCTCTCAACTCATTCTTCTTGATACCGACCCTTTTGGCTTTGTCATTTGCTTTGTTCAAGTTCTTTTTACAGAATGCATACTCAGCCTCCATCTGATTTATCTTCTGTTTGAGCATTGCATTTTCATCTTTAACTTGGTCGTATTCCCTCTCTGATTTCTTCAACTGATTCAAAGCTTTCAATCTCTTGATTTCGCCCTTCAAAGCAGAGACTTCTTTATTGAGCTTCCTCAAGGCTATTTCGTGTTGTTCGTCCTTCTTCAGCAGATTCTTTCTATTCGTTTCAAACTTGCTTTTAATATGCATACTTCTCCTTTCCTGAGAGGCAAGCAACTGCTTCATCCTATCCCTGTCTGCTCTAAGTTCCCTCATAGCTACTCCGTGTTGTTGTTGAAGTTTGGCAATACTTTCTTCATTCTTCTTTACTAAATTCTTTATATCTCTGTCAAACTGCTCCTTCATTGAGTTTATCGTGTCTTGCATAGATTTCATTTTGTTCGCATATTCATCCGCTTTTACTACATCCGCTTGTATCTTATCAGCCTGGGTGCGGCAGCCTACCCTAAGATGCCCCTTCTGTCCACATTTCCAGCATGTAAACTTTTCAGCTTCTTCTAGGCTTGTGCGAACTGGGTTTCTTTGGAAGCTAGCACCTCTTCTTCCTGAAATAAACGGTGTGGCCCTGACTTCCGCTTCTGTATCTTGCTCGACAGCGCGCACCCTCCTTGTCATTCGCTTGGCTTTTATGTCAGCTTCAATGGACTAGTATCACGAGGTTAAGAACAATGATTTAATTATTATGGCCGCTTAGTGCATTCACAAATAAACGTTCTGCTGCATTTCGTTACTTTCTACATCATTTTGTTTTTTAGTAATTCCATTCTAAAGTTTAAAGAAAGGAATTCAAATTCAGCCAATCAGTGCCAACCGCGCGAATTATCAGCAGTGCATTGCTGCCAAGAACAGCTCCGACTCGCAAAACATTTACATTTCACATAAACATGTTATTTGCTATCCAAAGTGTTATAAATAATTTGAAACTCACTTCTTAGCTTTCACATTTCTCATCTTCGTATTGAAGAACTGCATATTATCCACATAAAAGTCGTTCACCATAGCCATATCAACTTTAGGCAGGTTATCTGAATCGGCGTTTGTGAATCCACTATCGATTTTACCCATACTTGTTGGTTATGTTATGATAAAATAACTTGAAACCTACTAAAATGGAATAAAAGGATATCCTGTACAAATAAACGCAAACAAATAATAATAACTTTAAGATTGTTGAAAATTACAGCCAAAGCCCAATGGAATTTGGAAATGACAATGACCGAATGACGAGACGATTGATTGACAGGATTGACGGATCAGGAACCTTAACTTAGCTTTCGGAAGGGCTGTTCCAAATTATGGTTCTATCACCGTCCTAGAACTGTTTTCATCATGCCCCGCCCATTTTACAGTTCTCAAAACGATGATTGGTTGGTCCACCAGCGTACCAACCAATCATCGATTCTAGAATCACAAAATGGGTGGGGCATGATGAAAACAGTTCTAGGACGGTGATAGAACCGTAATTTGGAACAGCCCTGGAATTTCGGATCACGGGACATTAAAACCACAAAACATATCAGACGGGAACAGAAGACAAGATAGATGAGCCAGCCCGCGTACAGCTCCGCGCGCCATCAGAATGCGGCAACACAGCACACATATCTGTCTTTTGATTGGCTGTTCGCCTATAGGGCAGTGACGTCACTGCCCTAGGAGAATTCAAATATTTTCCTCATTTTCACGGCTTTCCTGTGCCCAAAAAAATCGGAGAAAAAAATGAGATGCTTTTTATGACGTACTCTATCATATGCAACCAGAAATAAAATTCATGATACTAGTCCATTTGCAAAGCCTTGATCACAGCATCTTGTAAATTTATGGGACTGGATAGTTTTACCATTCGTTGAACTTCCGCGTCTGCAATGCCTTCGACAAACTGACGAGCAGCAACGTATTCCTGTGTTTCGATGGGGCTGTTGACGAATGCCCGTTTCGCCAAGCTTTGGACTTCATATGCAAACGTGGTCAGATCCTCCTTGGCTTGCTGTGTCCGGTTGTGCAGTTGACCATGTAGAAGCTCTGTTAAGTGCGCATCTCCAAAGCGTAACCTTAGTGCAGATGTTATCTTATCATAGTCACGTAGATCTGATGAGCAGAGATTTTCCAAAATAGCTGCGGCAGAGTCTCTTAGCATGGATGTAAGCACACAAGCTTTTTCTTCATTTGACCAGTTATTCATACGAGCGATATTTTCAAATTGCATATAATAAATGTCCCAGGACGTTTTGCCGTTGTACGGATAGGGCTTTGCTACTACGCCACTGTGTCTATCAGGAAAAGCGGGTGCTGCAGCTGTTAAACTACGCTCACCTGCACTAAGTTCTCGCAGCTCCTCTCTGATCATTTCCTTGACCTGATCTTTCACCTGCTGTAGTTGTTCACGCTCACCTCCACTAAGTTCTCGCAGTTCGTCTCTCACAATTTCCTTGACATGATCTTTCACTTGGTGCAGCTGTTCCTCAAAGTCCTTTTGTGATGTCACTACTGTCACTACTTGTGTCTCTATTGCGCTGATACGTTGGTCTTGATCTTCTAATGCCTGGCTTACCGCTTGCTTCTGTTCCTCAAGCCTAGTCATCACAAGTTCCTGTCCACTTTTCAAACCTGCGACTGCCTCGTCTTGATGTCGCTTCAACTTTTGCTCAAGGTCCTCTTGGTGGTGCTTTAGCTTCTCCTCTAGGTTCACGACTGCCTCGTACTGGTGTTGCTTTAGCTTCTCCTCTAGGTTCACGGCTGCCTCGTCCTGGTGTTGCTTTAGCTTTTCTTCAAGGCTCACGACTGTTGCTTGCATAACAGATGCCTGGTTGTCTTGCTGGGCCTTCATTTCTTGTAGCATAGTCATCAATGCACTCATGTCGGACGCCATAGCTCTGGTTACTGGCATTGACTGACGCTGTACTCACTTCTTGATTCCTTTTCTTGGTTTGATTCGATGGATAATCCCACACTTCCGACACCAATTGTCACGACGGCCTATTTTTCTTCACCCAGGGAATCAAACTCGACGTAACTTTCACCGTTTTACTTCACAACTGGATACAATATCTCTTAACCTTATCTCAACTAGATCTCAACTCAACTGACTCAACTACGCTACCCGTAGCCTTATATATACTTCATCGAACCATCTAGAGGATTCGATGACATTTCTAGAATCCATCCGTCATTCTCGAAAACTCTAGACGATTCGATGACGTTTACACTTCAAAAGATCTAACCTAGCACTTTGACTTTACATCATGTTTGACAACCAATGACAAGTAATACAAATACACGAATACCATAATATACAGTATGTTACAATACTTTTATATTCGTTGTAATGATATATATTATCCTTCTAATACTAGTATTAACATGTAATGCAATAAAAATATTCTTTTGCTTCTAAAATCTGCTCCATTTTTCAGTTAAATTCCTATAACAGCAGTTCATCATAATTCATCTAATAGAAACTAGTTTTGTTGTTTTTTATATTCGCTAATGATATGTACTGTCCTTCCAATAGTTTTAACCTATGATCCATTAAAAGTAATGTTTTGTTTTTAAAATCTACTCTATGTTTTATTTAAATTCCTATAACAGCAGTTCATTATAATTCATCTAATAAAAAGAAAATTGATTTTGTTTTTCTTATCTAAATACCCGAGTATCGCGGCTGCTGTGAGAAGGTTATGTTAGGGGAGGTTTGTAAATGCGGGACTTGAATGGGACAACACCCGCAGGCTCAATAAATACGAGTACATCTCCTGGCAGTCAGTTCGAAGCCTTGGACACTCTGGGATGAAGAACGGTCGTCTTAGGATAAGATGCAGCAGTCGTCTTAGGATAAGATGCAGCAGTCGCGCGGGTGCATCAGTATTCGGCGTAATTGATGTCCTGATTGAACAAACTTAAATAGAAGAAAATCGGTCTGTCGGTCCGTCGACCCGTCGGTCTGTCGGTCCGTCGACCCGTCGGTCTGTCGGTCTGTCGGTCTGTCGGTCTGTCGGTCTGTCGGTCTGTCGGTCTGTCGGTCTGTCGGTCTGTCGGTCTGTCGGTCTGTCGGTCTGTCGGTCTGTCGGTCTGTCGGTCTGTCGGTCTGTGGGTCTGTCGGTCTGTCGGTCTGTCGGTCTGTCGGTCTGTCGGTCTGTCGGTCTGTCGGTCTGTCGGTCTGTCGGTCTGTCGGTCTGTCGGTCTGTCGGTCTGTCGGTCTGTCGGTCTGTCGGTCTGTCGGTCTGTCGGTCTGTCGGTCTGTCGGTCTGTCGGTCTGTCGGTCTGTCGGTCTGTCGGTCTGTCGGTCTGTCGGTCTGTCGGTCTGTCGGTCTGTCGGTCTGTCGGTCTGTCGGTCTGTCGGTCTGTCGGTCTGTCGGTCTGTCGGTCTGTCGGTCTGTCGGTCTGTCGGTCTGTCGGTCTGTCGGTCTGTCGGTCTGTCGGTCTGTCGGTCTGTCGGTCTGTCGGTCTGTCGGTCTGTCGGTCTGTCGGTCTGTCGGTCTGTCGGTCTGTCGGTCTGTCGGTCTGTCGGTCTGTCGGTCTGTCGGTCTGTCGGTCTGTCGGTCTGTCGGTCTGTCGGTCTGTCGGTCTGTCGGTCTGTCGGTCTGTCGGTCTGTCGGTCTGTCGGTCTGTCGGTCTGTCGGTCTGTCGGTCTGTCGGTCTGTCGGTCTGTCGGTCTGTCGGTCTGTCGGTCTGTCGGTCTGTCGGTCTGTCGGTCTGTCGGTCTGTCGGTCTGTCGGTCTGTCGGTCTGTCGGTCTGTCGGTCTGTCGGTCTGTCGGTCTGTCGGTCTGTCGGTCTGTCGGTCTGTCGGTCTGTCGGTCTGTCGGTCTGTCGGTCTGTCGGTCTGTCGGTCTGTCGGTCTGTCGGTCTGTCGGTCTGTCGGTCTGTCGGTCTGTCGGTCTGTCGGTCTGTCGGTCTGTCGGTCTGTCGGTCTGTCGGTCTGTCGGTCTGTCGGTCTGTCGGTCTGTCGGTCTGTCGGTCTGTCGGTCTGTCGGTCTGTCGGTCTGTCGGTCTGTCGGTCTGTCGGTCTGTCGGTCTGTCGGTCTGTCGGTCTGTCGGTCTGTCGGTCTGTCGGTCTGTCGGTCTGTCGGTCTGTCGGTCTGTCGGTCTGTCGGTCTGTCGGTCTGTCGGTCTGTCGGTCTGTCGGTCTGTCGGTCTGTCGGTCTGTCGGTCTGTCGGTCTGTCGGTCTGTCGGTCTGTCGGTCTGTCGGTCTGTCGGTCTGTCGGTCTGTCGGTCTGTCGGTCTGTCGGTCTGTCGGTCTGTCGGTCTGTCGGTCTGTCGGTCTGTCGGTCTGTCGGTCTGTCGGTCTGTCGGTCTGTCGGTCTGTCGGTCTGTCGGTCTGTCGGTCTGTCGGTCTGTCGGTCTGTCGGTCTGTCGGTCTGTCGGTCTGTCGGTCTGTCGGTCTGTCGGTCTGTCGGTCTGTCGGTCTGTCGGTCTGTCGGTCTGTCGGTCTGTCGGTCTGTCGGTCTGTCGGTCTGTCGGTCTGTCGGTCTGTCGGTCTGTCGGTCTGTCGGTCTGTCGGTCTGTCGGTCTGTCGGTCTGACGGTCTGTCGGTCTGTCGGTCTGTCGGTCTGTCGGTCTGTCGGTCTGTCGGTCTGTCGGTCTGTCGGTCTGTCGGTCTGTCGGTCTGTCGGTCTGTCGGTCTGGCTGTCTGCCGGTCTACCGGTCTGCCGGTCTGTCGGTCTGTCGGTCTGTCGGTCTGTCGGTCTGCCGGTCTGGCGGTCTGCCGGTCTGCCGGTCTGCCGGTCTGCCGGTCTGCCGGTCTGCCGGTCTGCCGGTCTGCCGGTCTGCCGGTCTGCCGGTCTGTCGGTCTGTCGGTCTGTCGGTCTGACGGTCTGTCGGTCTGTCGGTCTGTCGGTCTGTCGGTCTGTCGGTCTGTCGGTCCGTCGGTCCGTCGGTCCGTCGGTCTGTCGGTCTGTCGGTCTGTCGGTCCGTCGGTCTGTCGATCTGTCGGTCTGTCTGTCTGTTGGCTTCTATCTACCCTCCCAATCTCAGTAACCGCTGCATAGATTTTGATGAAATTTGGGCAGCGATGTGGTGTGGGGTCGTAGCAGGTAATGTTGCTGAAAAATTTCAGATATTCCTCAAACTTCGTTTTTAGGCGTTTTAGGGGTTCCTGATCATTTTCGACTTTTTTTGGGTGGGGATGAAATGGGGTTGGTTGAGGGGTGGGGGGTTGCTAAGCTAACAAATTTGTTATATTCATAATAGGTTGTCCATTGACCTAAGAGAGTAAGACCTAGCGGTATAATATACTTTTTTAGGCCATCCGAACATTGCCTTGGCGATTACAGAAATCAAGGGACTTTAAAGTATTTCTGGTGTATACAAAATACATACGAGTATTACTTTAGATCGTTCTGTATTGTCTAACGTGGAAACTTTTCAATTGACTTTAATGACATTTTGACACAGATTTATTACTGTGACGAGGATGGAAAACGCGTATGGTTTTTAGAAATAGTTTCAGTGGCGACGCGGCAATAATAAAAAACTAAAAATACAAAAATATCTTTTTCGTTTTTAGACGTTTTAGGGGTTCCTGATCATTTTAATTTTTTTTTTTTGGTGGGGGTGAAATTGGGGTGGTTCGGGTGAGGGTTTGTAAAACTCAAAAATTTGTTGTATTTACGATAAATTGTTGATTGACCTGTGACAGAACTACCTAGTAGAATAACACACTTTTTTGTGGTCGGGCGAGCGATGATTTGGTTGCAAGGGGATCTAGAATATAGCTTCATGCTATGGGAAAATAATAAAACTGGTATCATCGGAATGTGTGGGAAGTACTGAGTCAATCAACTTGACTACATGTTTTTATTTACAGTACGTGTACGTGCAATGAGTTTTTGAAAAAGCAAGCAAGTAATTTTTTTCAGTAATAAAACAATAATCTTTGGAATTCCTCCATCTCCCACCATAAGTTTTACTCTTTCCCAGAAAAGAATAGAAAATTATCAGAAAGGCCTAAAATATTTATTTAAAAATATAGAAATATTACTTATTACGACACCACATGTCACCAATTTCATCAAAATTGGTGTAACAGTTTTTGACATTAGGCAAGTAGAAAAATTATAGGAAGCATAGCCACAGACAGACAGAAGTGGTCATCATAAAGCGTTCAAATAAATTATGATCTCAAAATCGAAAACTGCCGCTACCACAATACACCTCTCACCTACACTGTAAAAAAATATAATCCCAAAAGTGAGAGACCTTTCACTCGTGTGAAAAACAGCAAAGCAGCAACATTTTCAGCTTCAATTCTCCAGTCTCGAAGTTCGACCATTTCACTTATATTATGAAAATTAAATAAGCTGAATAATAAATAATTCAGGTATGACATTACCTACACACATAAAGAGAAATTTTCAATTCAAGAATTCTGATAATCTTGTAGAGATGTAGCTGCGACAAGAACATCTCTTTTAGCTGTAAGAAAATGTACTTGATGAGGAAATTATAGTTAATTAGCGGAGAAAAAGAAAAATATATTTTTGATTTCAATACTCACTGTAAAGAAATATGCTCTGACCAAGGACATAATTTTCTTCACGACTAAAGTTTCAGTACTCTTCGTCCAAGTATCTCAAAGTTTTGTTAAGGGCATCATGTTTTCCAACTGAACCTCTATTACTTCGATTGAGAATATAAACAGCTTGAGAATTGAGGAGTACCCTTAGAGGTAGTTACTCTGAGAAAGTACCAATAATGATATGATAATTTTTTTTACTTATGTCTGTGAGTTATATTGTTATACTCTATACTTATAATTGTGAGGACCTCATACAGATGTTCGTATGTAAGAATTAAATATGTGATATGAAATCTGTAATATATTTATGTAATTAGAGTTGTGAATGGAGTATAAGCACGGCGGAACGGTGGGCGTAACATATACTTCTAGTTAAAAAGTACAAGTACATATTTGTATTCTGAATCTTCTTCTTTAGGTGCCATCCCCATTCTGGAGGTTGGCAATTACCAGGGCAATGGGAGCTTTTGTAATCGCTGCTTCAAATAGCTGATTATTGAGCAATTATACAACTACCTAAAATTTTTCAGCCACGAATGCCTTCTCCTTCCTATCGTTTTTTTTCCTACAATTTTTCCTTCTACTATTACCTCCTTACCGTAACGTGTCTCAAGTACTGTAATTTTCTGCTTTTTATAGTTAGCAATACTTCTCTTTGTTTCTTCATTCTTATTAATAGTAAATACAATACTGAATATAATACCTTATTCTTAATAATCGGCACTTATTCAACATGAATTTGAATAAGTACTGTATAACTTAAAATTACCGAATGCTTGTACAGATGCCTTCAGATGCCTGTTGCAAGACCAAAATATTGAGCTGTTTGTGCCAAGACGATAAAATGCTTCAGTCAATACATAGTACTCTTATAGGTCCTATAATTCCTTGTTTTGTTTTCAAAATTATCACGTCCTTGATTTAATTACATTCGAGACCTTCGCAGTTGTGAATTCAATAATTGAATATATTTACTCTATATAACCCTATATAATCAAAAATATCTCATTTTTTGTTCATGATTTTTACAGCTTTGCGCACACAACTCTCTTAGTTGGCACTTTCAGACTGACAATATCTGCAGGGTTGCCTCACAGATCCACTGCATTAATCAATTGCGGTTTGTGGTTGATAGATCTTTGTTGTTGTCATACTACTTTGCATATATACACTGATTAATTTCCTATGGAATCATCACTTGGGGTGGATCCACAGATGCTCATAGGGTTTTTATTATGCAAAAACGGGTGGTACGTTTGATAGCAGGTATTAGCAGAAGGACCAGCTGCCGAGATTCGTTTAGGGAATTGGGTATATTATCATTGCCTTGTATTTATATACTAGATTTACTAGTTTACGCGAAGGAAAATCTGCAAGAATTCCCTAAACTAAATGATCACCAAACATACGCGACTAGAAATTCGCTCATTATCCAGATTCCTAAGCACAGGTTGTCTAAAACCGAAAACAGCCCGAAATTGATGGCTATAAAACTATTCAATAAATTACCAGGCATGTTCAAGGCTCTGCCATCGAAGCGCTTCAAAAATAGGTTAAAGTTACTCCTTAAACGGAAGGTCTATTATTCTATAGATGAATATCTTTCAGATATTCAAACTGATATTGTCGAATAATGTTTTTTAGCTGTGTCATTTATATTTCTGTCTTTATACCTAGCTTTATGTATGTGTTTTTATACTGATCGTATTATCGTAGTACCTGCTTTTCACTTTTTTCTTTTGTCTTTTGTGTATGTATGTTTTTTTTATAGAACTCTAACACTAGAGGTATTTGAGAACATGAATGTGTATATACAGGGTGGCCAATTGGGTGACGATAATAATTTTTTTTTAGATAGCCCGTACCGAGACCTACCCAAAACACCCCCATGTATATGTACCGATTATTGATAGTTTTCGAGTTATGATTTTTCTTTTGAAAACTTAGAGATTCTCCAGTTTTTCCAAAAAATCGTCAAAAACAAAAACAAGAATGCTTTTTGGCTTTTATTTTTTTCTGCAATTATACTCAGTATTAAGCCTATTTTAATATCCAATAAAGATAATCTGTACATCCGTACAATAATTAAGTACATTTTGGGGCCAAAGTTTGAAATCTCTGTTTTTAGTCAGGAGACCAAAACATTCAAAATAAGATTAAAAATACTTATGCCTGGTTCTGGAGCTTAAAACTAATCTTAAAAACTTTGCAAGGCATTGCACTTTCGAAATAATAATGAAAAAGTAGCACTTATGGGGACATTTTGCGCCGGACGTGACTGTTAAAGGTAAAAAGGTGATAATTCACGAATTTCCAAAATGATTTAAAAAACTATTATTTTGCTTTATTATGACAAATTGAAGAAAAAAAACTCGCAACAACTAATAATCCCGATAATCATTGATGTTTTGATGACTTTTAATAAAAAAAACTAATACCCAAATTGTGATTTTTGAAGTGTTTTTGCTATGTACTATTGAACTTCTGCTAAATTAAGTTGTATGGAAAGTTAACAAAGGAAAGGAATAATAATCAATAATCTGGCTTCCAATTTCATGGCAGAAGTACCTGTGGGAAGCGATGTCATAGCATACGCCATCCCTTTCTTTCAGAGTAGCTTTTTGCGAGCTCATGTCGGCGAAGCGCAGTTGTGTTAATTAATTTTCGGTAATAGGCAAGGCAATGTTCGGATGGACCTAAAAAGGTGATTTATATCGCTAGGTCTTCCTTGACAGGTCAGTAGACAGCCTATCATGAATACAACAAGTTTTTCAGTTTTTCAACCCCCCACCCCCCGAACACCCAAATTCCACTCCCACCCAAAAAAAAACGCAGAAAATGATCAAGAACCTCTAAAACGCCTAAAAATGAAGTTTGAGGAATATTTGAAATTTTTGTTTTAATTACTCCGCCGGCGCCGCCCATGTACCGATTTCCAAAAGTATAGCAGCATTACCTACTAAGACCCCACAGCATATTGCTGTCCAAATTCCATCACAGTCCATGCAGCGGTTACTTAGATTACGAGGCTAGAAAAACGCGTACAGACAGACAGACCAACAGGCAGATCGACAGACAGACCGACAGGCAGACCGACAGACAGAACGACTGTAATGAGTGACGCGGATTTTCGTTATGTAGATATTATAAAATGTCCAAAAAACCTATTATCTCAAAATCGAAAATTTTCACGCTCACAATCCTCCCCTCACCTATCAGTGTGGGAAGTAAAAGGTATGGCGTATGCTACGATAACGCTTCCCAGGTAATTCCGCCATGGAATTAAAATTCAGATTGTTGTTTTATTGTTCTTTTCCTTTGTTAACTTTCCATAAAACTTAATTTAGCAGAAGTTCAATAGTACACAGCAAAAAGCACAGGTATTAATTTTTTTTATTAAAACTGATTAAAACATCAATGGTCATCATGTTTATTAGTTGTTATGAGTTTTTTTTCTTTAATTTGTCATAATAAAGTAAAATAATAGTTTTTTAAATCATTTTGGAAATTCGTGAATTATCACCTTTTTACCTTTAACAGTCACGTACGGCGCAAAATGCCCCCATAACTGCTATTTTTTCATTATTATTTCGAAAGTGCAATGTCTTGCAGAGTTTTTAAGATTAGATTGGAGGTCCAGAACCAGGCATAAGTATTTTTAATTTTATTTTGAAGGTTTTGGTCTCCTGACTAAAAACAGAGATTTCAAACTTTGAGCCCAAAATGTACTTAATTATTGTTCGGATGTACAGGTTCTCGATAATGGATCTTAAAACGGGCTTAATACTGAGTATAATTGCTGAAAAAAATAAAATCCAAAAGCATTCTTGTTTTTGTTTTTGACGATTTCTTGGAAAAACTGGAGAATCTCTAAGTTTTCAAAAAAAAATAATAACTCTAAAACTATCAATAATCGGTACACATATATGGGGGTGTTTTGGATAGGTCTCGGTACGGGCTATCTAAAAAAAAATTATTATCGTCACCCGATTGGCCACCCTGTATTTAATTATAAGCGTTTGTGATGACTGTTACATGTAACTGTTGGTTGCTTCTTTGTTTATTTTAGTATAAGAATATTGACATATCCTATATCACTCTGTGGTCATTGAGGACAAATAAAATCTATCTATCTATAGGACTTCACAGAAAGTATACTATATTCTTTGTACAAGGATTATATTTATGTGTTTACAAAAGTGTCACTAACAAAATGCTAATTTCAGCACATTACGCAAACATTAAGGCTAGTCATAGGACTTCCCTTTTAAGCTCGGATAGTAGTTCACCTAACTTCATTAACAAATTTTGAACTCCGAAGGGCTTGAGAAAACTTAATTACCATTTTGCGATTTCAATCCCTATATTGCATTTTCTAGAAAGTTTCGCTTCTTGTTCCAGCTAAGTTGTTTCCTAGGTTTTATTAGAGGTGAAATTCCCCAGCAAGTTTCTACCGGAGAGTTGTGTAGTTCGAAAAGAAGAAAGAAGTTAAGTAATTGCAACAGCTGTAATCTTGGAAAAAGGAAATTCAATGCTCACTACATGGAAATCCTTATATGCTTTGAGGTTGGTTCCTTATAAAAATGATACCTTATGCTATTATATATCGCGCCATTTGAAAATTTCCTACCACGGATTTATCGAAAAGGACTGAAAAAAATGGAGTCAGGTTGATTGACTTAGTACTTCCCATACATAGTAAGGATTCCATTTTATTGTTTTCCCATTGCAGGAAGCTATAGTCTGAAATCCCCTTGCAACCAAATCATCGCCCACCCCCCCGCAAAAAAACGTCAAACACAAAAAATTCTCGTAAATAGTTTCTTGCGTCTCCCTCCTTAGAAACTAGGGCGCCACAGTTATCGTTCTGCATGCTTCAACTGAACGATGCAAAACGATCAGGAGCCTCTAAACCATCTTAAAGCGGAGTATGAGCTGTTTTTATATTTTTAGTTTTTTAACTATTGTTGCGTCGCCACTGACACGATTTCTCAAACACTGGCGCGTTTTCTATCCTCGCCGCGATAGTCAATTCTGTGTCGAAATTTCATTAAAATCAATTTAATAATTTTTGCTTTACGCAATGTACCTAGAACAAAATTAAGCAATACTCGTATATGTATACATCACAAAACTCAGTCCCTTGATTTCTGTAATAGGCAAGGGAATGTTCACATGGACTTTAAAAAAATACGCCGGTGCGTATTTCTTCCATAGGTCAACGGAATACAACAAATCTTTCAGTTTTTCAATCGCCACCCCCCAACCACCCCAATTTCACCCCTACCCAAAAAACCTCGAAAATGATCAGGAACCCCTAAAACACCTAAAAACAATGTTTAAGCTGTTTTTATATTTTCAGTTTTTTTATTATTGGTGCGCCGCCACTGACACGATTTTTCCAAAACATACACGTTTTCCATCCTCGCCGCGGTAGTAATACTGTGACAAGTTTCATTAAAATTCATTCCATAACTTCTACGTTACTCAATACAGAACGATCTAAAGCAATATTCCTATAGTATATGTTTATCAGATAATTCTAAGTCCCTTGGTTTCTGGCATAAGCAAGGCAATACTCGGATGGGCCTAAAAAAGGGTATTTATGCCGCTAGGGCTTTCTTTTACAGGTCAATGGATAGCATATTATTAATACAACACATTTTTGAGATTTACAACCTCCCACCCCCAACCACCCCAATTTTACCCCCACCCAAAAAAAAGTAGAAAATGATCAGTAACCTCTAAAATACCTAAAAACGAAGTTTGAGGAAAATATATTTTTTTTGTTTTTTTCAAATTGGTCCGTCGCCCATGCACCGATTTTCAAAATTATAAAAACATTACCTACTACGACCCCACAGCATATCGCTGCCCAAATTTTGTCACAAACGCGCACAGACAGACAGACAGGCAGACCGACAGACCGTCATACCGACAGACCGACAGACCGACAGACCGACAGACCGACAGACCGACAGACCGACAGACCGACAGACCGACAGACCGACAGACCGACAGACCGACAGACCGACAGACCGACAGACCGACAGACCGACAGACCGACAGACCGACAGACCGACAGACCGACAGACCGACAGACCGACAGACCGACAGACCGACAGACCGACAGACCGACAGACCGACAGACCGACAGACCGACAGACCGACAGACCGACAGACCGACAGACCGACAGACCGACAGACCGACAGACCGACAGACCGACAGACCGACAGACCGACAGACCGACAGACCGACAGACCGACAGACCGACAGACCGACAGACCGACAGACCGACAGACCGACAGACCGACAGACCGACAGACCGACAGACCGACAGACCGACAGACCGACAGACCGACAGACCGACAGACCGACAGACCGACAGACCGACAGACCGACAGACCGACAGACCGACAGACCGACAGACCGACAGACCGACAGACCGACAGACCGACAGACCGACAGACCGACAGACCGACAGACCGACAGACCGACAGACCGACAGACCGACAGACCGACAGACCGACAGACCGACAGACCGACAGACCGACAGACCGACAGACCGACAGACCGACAGACCGACAGACCGACAGACCGACAGACCGACAGACCGACAGACCGACAGACCGACAGACCGACAGACCGACAGACCGACAGACCGACAGACCGACAGACCGACAGACCGACAGACCGACAGACCGACAGACCGACAGACCGACAGACCGACAGACCGACAGACCGACAGACCGACAGACCGACAGACCGACAGACCGACAGACCGACAGACCGACAGACCGACAGACCGACAGACCGACAGACCGACAGACCGGCAGACCGACAGACCGACAGACCGACAGACCGACAGACCGACAGACCGACAGACCGACAGACCGACAGACCGACAGACCGACAGACCGACAGACCGACAGACCGACAGACCGACAGACCGACAGACCGACAGACCGACAGACCGACAGACCGACACACCGACAGACCGACAGACCGACAGACCGACAGACCGACAGACCGACAGACCGACAGACCGACAGACCGACAGACCGACAGCCCGACAGCCCGACAGACCGACAGCCCGGCAGCCCGACAGACCGACAGACCGACAGCCCGACAGACCGACAGCCCGACAGCCCGACAGACCGACAGCCCGACAGCCCGACAGACCGACAGCCCGACAGACCGACAGCCCGACAGCCCGACAGCCCGACAGACCGACAGACCGACAGACCGACAGCCCGACAGCCCGACAGACCGACAGACCGACAGACCGACAGACCGACAGCCCGACAGCCCGACAGCCCGACAGACCGACAGACCGGCAGCCCGACAGCCCGACAGACCGACAGACCGACAGACCGACAGCCCGACAGCCCGACAGCCCGACAGCCCGACAGCCCGACCGCCCGACAGCCCGACAGCCCGACAGCCCGACAGATCGACAGACCGACAGACCGACAGACCGACAGCCCGACAGACCGACAGCCCGACAGACCGACAGCCCGACAGACCGACAGCCCGACAGCCCGACAGCCCGACAGCCCGACAGCCCGACAGACCGACAGACCGACAGACCGACAGCCCGACAGCCCGACAGCCCGACAGACCGACGGCCCGACAGCCCGACAGCCCGACAGCCCGACAGACCGACAGCCCGACAGACCGACAGCCCGACAGCCCGACAGCCCGACAGACCGACAGACCGACAGCCCGAGAGACCGACAGACCGGCAGCCCGACAGACCGACAGCCCGACAGCCCGACAGCCCGACAGCCCGACAGCCCGACAGCCCGACAGCCCGACAGCCCGACAGCCCGACAGCCCGACAGACCGACAGCCCGACAGCCCGACAGACCGACAGCCCGACAGCCCGACAGACCGACAGACCGACAGCCCGACAGCCCGACAGCCCGACAGCCCGACAGCCCGACAGCCCGACAGCCCGACAGACCGACAGACCGACAGACCGGCAGCCCGACAGCCCGACAGACCGACAGACCGACAGCCCGACAGCCCGACAGCCCGACAGCCCGACAGCCCGACAGACCGACAGACCGACAGACCGACAGACCGACAGACCGACAGACCGACAGACCGACAGACCGACAGACCGACAGACCGACAGACCGACAGCCCGACAGCCCGACAGCCCGACAGACCGACAGACCGACAGACCGACAGACCGACAGCCCGACAGCCCGACAGACCGACAGACCGACAGCCCGACAGCCCGACAGACCGACAGCCCGACAGCCCGACAGCCCGACAGCCCGACAGCCCGACAGCCCGACAGCCCGACAGCCCGACAGCCCGACAGCCCGACAGACCGACAGACCGACAGACCGACAGACCGACAGACCGACAGACCGACAGCCCGACAGCCCGACAGACCGACAGACCGACAGACCGACAGCCCGACAGACCGACAGACCGACAGACCGACAGACCGACAGCCCGACAGCCCGACAGACCGACAGACCGACAGACCGACAGCCCGACAGACCGACAGACCGACAGACCGACAGACCGACAGACCGACAGACCGACAGACCGACAGCCCGACAGACCGACAGACCGACAGACCGACAGACCGACAGACCGACAGACCGACAGACCGACAGATCGACAGACCGACCGACCGACGGACCGACGGACCGACGGACCGACCGACCGACAGCCCGACAGACCGACAGACCGACAGCCCGACAGCCCGACAGACCGACAGACCGACAGCCCGACAGCCCGACAGACCGACAGACCGACAGACCGACAGACCGACAGACCGACAGACCGACAGACCGACAGACCGACAGACCGACAGACCGACAGACCGACAGACCGACAGACCGACAGACCGACAGACCGACAGACCGACAGACCGACAGACCGACAGACCGACAGACCGACAGACCGACAGACCGACAGACCGACAGACCGACAGACCGACAGACCGACAGACCGACAGACCGACAGACCGACAGACCGACAGACCGACAGACCGACAGACCGACAGCCCGACAGACCGACAGCCCGACAGACCGACAGACCGGCAGCCCGACAGACGGACAGACCGACAGACCGACAGCCCGACAGCCCGACAGCCCGACAGACCGGCAGCCCGACAGCCCGACAGCCCGGCAGCCCGACAGCCCGACAGCCCGACAGCCCGACAGACCGACAGACCGACAGCCCGACAGACCGACGGACCGACGGACCGACGGACCGACAGACCGACGGACCGACAGACCGACAGACCGACAGACCGACAGACCGACAGACCGACAGACCGACAGACCGACAGACCGACAGACCGACAGACCGACAGACCGACAGCCCGACAGACCGACAGACCGACAGCCCGACAGACCGACAGACCGGCAGCCCGACAGACGGACAGACCGACAGACCGACAGCCCGACAGCCCGACAGCCCGACAGACCGGCAGCCCGACAGCCCGACAGACCGACAGACCGACAGACCGACAGACCGACAGACCGACAGACCGACAGACCGACAGACCGACAGACCGACAGACCGACAGACCGACAGACCGACAGACCGACAGACCGACAGACCGACAGACCGACAGACCGACAGACCGACAGACCGACAGACCGACAGACCGACAGACCGACAGACCGACAGACCGACAGACCGACAGACCGACAGACCGACAGACCGACAGACCGACAGACCGACAGACCGACAGACCGACAGACCGACAGACCGACAGACCGACAGACCGACAGACCGACAGACCGACAGACCGACAGACCGACAGACCGACAGACCGACAGACCGACAGACCGACAGACCGACAGCCCGACAGCCCGACAGCCCGACAGCCCGACAGACCGACAGACCGACAGACCGACAGACCGACAGCCCGACAGACCGACAGACCGGCAGACCGACAGACCGACAGACCGACAGACCGACAGACCGACAGACCGACAGACCGACAGACCGACAGACCGACAGACCGACAGACCGACAGACCGACAGACCGACAGACCGACAGACCGACAGACCGACAGACCGACAGACCGACAGACCGACAGACCGACAGACCGACAGACCGACAGACCGACAGACCGACAGACCGACAGACCGACAGACCGACAGACCGACAGCCCGACAGCCCGACAGACCGACAGCCCGACAGACCGACAGCCCGACAGCCCGACAGACCGACAGCCCGACAGCCCGACAGCCCGACAGACCGACAGACCGACAGCCCGACAGCCCGACAGCCCGACAGCCCGACAGCCCGACAGCCCGACAGCCCGACAGCCCGACAGCCCGACAGCCCGACAGACCGACAGCCCGACAGCCCGACAGACCGACAGACCGACAGCCCGACAGCCCGACAGACCGACAGCCCGACAGACCGACAGACCGACAGACCGACAGACCGACAGACCGACAGACCGACAGACCGACAGACCGACAGACCGACAGACCGACAGACCGACAGACCGACAGACCGACAGACCGACAGACCGACAGACCGACAGACCGACAGACCGACAGACCGACAGACCGACAGACCGACAGACCGACAGACCGACCGACCGACAGACCGACAGACCGACAGACCGACAGACCGACAGACCGACAGACCGACAGCCCGACAGCCCGACAGACCGACAGACCGACAGCCCGACAGCCCGACAGCCCGACAGACCGACAGCCCGACAGACCGACAGCCCGACAGACCGACAGACCGACAGACCGACAGCCCGACAGCCCGACAGCCCGACAGCCCGACAGCCCGACAGCCCGACAGCCCGACAGACCGACAGACCGACAGACCGACAGACCGACAGACCGACAGACCGACAGACCGGCAGACCGACAGCCCGACAGCCCGACAGCCCGACAGACCGACAGACCGACAGACCGACAGCCCGACAGCCCGACAGCCCGACAGACCGACAGACCGACAGACCGACAGCCCGACAGACCGACAGACCGACAGCCCGACAGCCCGACAGACCGACAGACCGACAGCCCGACAGCCCGACAGCCCGACAGCCCGACAGACCGACAGACCGGCAGCCCGACAGACCGACAGACCGACAGACCGACAGACCGACAGACCGACAGACCGACAGACCGACAGCCCGACAGCCCGACAGACCGACAGACCGACAGACCGACAGACCGACAGCCCGACAGCCCGACAGCCCGACAGCCCACAGACCGACAGACCGACAGACCGACAGCCCGACAGACCGACAGACCGACAGACCGACAGACCGACAGCCCGACAGACCGACAGACCGACAGACCGACAGACCGACAGACCGACGGACCGACGGACCGACGGACCGACGGACCGACAGACCGACGGAAATGAGTGACATTGATTTTCGTTATGTAGACATCATAAAACGCCCAAAATGTGTGTTATCTCAAAATCGAAAATTTTCGCGATCACAATACCCCCCCCACCTACTGGTGTGGGAAGTAAAACTTAGACACAAATGTGGAGCGATCGTTCATGTCAGTAGAAACCGACTGGACGTCATCAAGAGCTGACTCGTTCGGCAGAATGCGGAGCTGACCAATCGGAACAAGCCAAGGAAGAATCACACGTCAGCCAGAGGAGAATAAATAGCAACAAAAGGTACCCGGAGACGTTTGAAGACAATAGGTTAATCGTGACGTTGTAATAAAAAATTGCATAGACAATGGAGGTCTAAAATAATAGACCTTTTGGAACATCTACGTTGTCTACAAACTTCAAACAGCAGGTTCCATTTTACACTACGTACACAGTAGATGAGGGAGCTATTCTAATCATGAAAATTTTCGACATTGAGTTAGATGTTTTGGTCTTTTTATGATGTCACCTCACGAAAATGTTTGTTAATGTATTGTCATCGATAGATCTGTTTGTTTATCTGTAGATATGTCGGTCATTCTGTGGGTTGCATTTTTTCTGTTAGATCAATTAAGATCACTGATTTTAATGCGCTATTTGTTTGAAGAGCTTATATCTCGTAAAAATGTACACCTCTTGAATCAAAGGCACAGAAATAATTTCACTATTTCTCACTATTTCACATTATTTAGAAGATAATTCTCGTATAACGCTGTAAAGTGTAGTAAAGTAAGTGGTGTATTCAGTTCACTAGCTATATTCAAAAGAAGATGAAATTGTCGCTATTAGGTCTATTACATTAACAGTATTATTAAATTAAACATTTAACAAAACTGGGTCCCCGAATCGTGCGCTCAGTTGAGAAGAGACCCAATGATGACTGCATTGCATTGCGAGCAGTGCAGAGAGCAGCGTATTCTTCATGCCACCCTAGGTATACCATAACCAGCAGACTAACAGTGCAGGCTGTCTAACTGACTACATATTGAGTCAGGCACGATAATACTTTATCTATTTCAACTTTAGTCGGCAATACGTGTAGTGACTAGAGTTTACGCATGATTGCCTGTTACGTCCGAATTCTATCACATATACAAGGTTTCGCATAAATTCATTGGACGAAAGGTATCCATGCACAGAAAGATTGGGCAATTTTCTCCGTCAAAGCTATACCACTGAGTGGTTGAATAAAGAATTCGTGTGGAAGAATGGGATAGTTTTGTCGATACTCTGTTTCTCGCATAGGATTTTGTGGATATTTTTCGCGGTTTCCGTACATTTTCCAGCTCATTCAAAAACTGCAGCTCAACTTTGTATCTGCGTTTGAAAAACCTGGTTGGGCTGTCTCGGGAACACCGAAATTGTACTAGTAATTTCGCTCACCGAAACATCCAAGTGCAGTTAGCTATGGCGTCGTGAAACTTCTCAGAGTTCTCACTCTCGGTACTGTGATATAAATATCCCTTTATGACACTTTCATTGAAACTACAGAAAGGTAGTATTTTATTTACTAGCAGCTTAATCAGGACAGCCTTTCCAGCTTGTAAAATCGCTATAAGGCTTGTCTATAATCTTGGCGCCAACTTTGGATTATTCATTATATTGAGTTCAAAGCTCCTGCGATCAAAAGTATATTATGCTTGCCTTCATTAAGCGAAACTTTGCGTGTCTGTCCCCGTTAAGACTCTAAATCCTGCTGGTTCTATAATTAAGCGATTTTCGGTAGTGCTCGGGATCTCTTGTCTGTTGTACGGTGATTTGTCGTCTTTGTTTCAGCTTAGTTGTTTATTTCGCTCTCTCAGTTTACTCCGTACATTGCATAGTTCCGTACAGGGCAGGGGCTTCCTTTTCTTGAAAGTTGTTCGCCAAACTACCCGCATCCGCATCGTCATTAGCCAGGCTCGCAGATGATGCCTTTGTACGTATGTAGTAAGTAGATTATCTAACTATACATCAATCAAATGAATAAAAGACACAAGGCGGAAGTTCCCAACTATAAAGAATTCAATCGAAAATTCCACTTCATTTTGAAAACTGTCCTTTCGACTCCACTAAAATCAAGTGCTAAGTAGGTAGTAATCAACAAACTCACAGTAGCAAGAAATAATATAAATTATTCAATATACATCCGGAGGTTGAACCAAAGTAATATTCAGAAACACGTTTATATTCAATAGATGTATGAATAGAAATTGCAAAATAATATTAATACAGATGAAATAGGAGAGTGGTACTGAATTCCTAATGTAATGTAGACTCAAAGTTAGATTTCGATTCATCACGTCACACTTAAATCTTCAACATTGTATGGCGATATGAAACGCAACTTTATCTTGAACATATTCGACTCTTAAATATTGAATCAAATAGTGATTATTTACGTCCACGCTTTGACGTAATGTCGTGAGTAGTAACAAAAACCAAAAATGAAGTGCGGATGATCTCTGGGAAAGGAGCAGGACAAAATTGGTATTCAAAACATGCCACAAGTGACTTTTAACTGATATACTAAGAGGCAATTTTACTAATACGCTATTATCAATTTCACCTGTGTGTTTGTTTGTGAGTTTCTAACCCTCCTTTGGATCAAGTGCAAGTGGCTCACTACTGTTATTAACACGCTTTTATTATATAAGATGCATTTATCGTAGAGTAATAGGTTATTATAGTTCTCTAATAATCCACAAGTATATGGCTGTTTATTTAAAAGTAAACAAAGCAGTGCTCATTTACACGCAGTTCAGTCATCTTCCTCACATTCACGTAATAACTGAAGAGGGACTAAAGGTCAACGAAATGCGGTACGGATGTAGACAAAGTTGACTCGTTTGGATTTTGCGCATTTATGGGCAGCTTGTGATACTACTAACTAAAAGATGGCGTAGACGCCTTAAACTTTGTTAATATTACACAAAGGCGTACCGACGAGAGCTTAAAGGTCGATTCATAAACTCGACGTTGCCACTGCCGTCGCCGTTGCCGTTGGCCGTTGCAACATAAATATATTGAAATGCCTAAGACCATTCATAGTCCCCGTCCGCCGTCGGGTCTGTCGTTGGGCGCGCCGTTCGACATAACTGTCTTTTAACTTTTGCCGTCGTTCGTAGCCATCGTCATAGCCGGCGAATAAGTCAATAATAGTCGTCGGTACCGGTCATGTGATTCTTATTATTCTTGCCGTCTAGCTGTCAAAAGGATTCTGGGTTTTCTCAAGTTTTCTGCATTGGTTATTGGTTCTATGTCCATTTTGACCAGGAAAATTCACAAAGCCAAAAACACTTATAATAAATCGCGATAGAACATGTTTACAAACACGATGGGAAAACTAGGTTCACGGCACCAACGTCGAGTTTATGTATAGCAGCCTTTGGCTACGAACGGCGAACGTCAACGCCAGCGGCAACGGAAAGTTTATGAATCGGACTTAAAAGTGTGACATCCAACTGTTTGGGAGTTGGTATTTTGGTGAAATTTATTCAAGAATGTCGTCGACAGCTTTGATTATTGTTTATGCAGTAATAGTAGTTATAATGCTGTGAATATTTATCAAAAACAATTGTTCGTCTTCATTACACAGAGATACATTTTTTGTAACTGGTAGAGCAGGCACCTGGAAAAACGTTTTTATTTAATCTATCGAAAAACCAAGATCACCGATGTTACGGAAAATCGGTTGTGAAAATTGTGCTCTCACAGGAATCGCAGCACGGTTGGTCGGTGAATCTACACTCTATCGTCTACTAAGCTACTAATACTTCAAATACAGTTTAAAAAACTAAAAAGCTTTAATAATAATGTTAACGAAAAATTAAAAATAAATATAGGTTAAAAAACTAAAAAACGCGCTTTTAAATAAAATGGAACTAAAAAATAATTTTTAAAATAACCCTAAAACACATGACCATTTGACAAACTTTACTGTTGGCTATTGAAAACATAATACCAAAACCTGAGGATACGTTTGAAAAAAAAATTTAGAATATATGTTGATGCAACAGGCGCGTACCTGAGGGGGAGTTATCGGATTAACCCCCCCCCTCCCCCCCCCCCGAAATTTCAAAAAAATTCAATTGAAAATATCAACGGTTAAGACGCAGTCACAATTTTAATGTAGATAATAATATTTAATTGAGTATTAGTAACTAAGTATTAGCAAATCACAGCGACATATTAAACAACATTGCTAGCGCGACAACACGCACATGTGCGTCAGCATTAACCTCTAGCCTATAGGCAGTACGAAGAGAAACTTATAGTGTAGATACTGGAGGGAAAAATCATTACAACACATGCATTGATACTCTAATTCTTAATTTCATCAAACCAGCAAGACAAAAACAAAACAGCAACTTCATTTTTCCCAACCTTTTGACAACAAAACCAAAACATTCAGGCAAATATTTGGCTTTGTTGATGTTTTCAGCAAATTTTAATTTTCGTGTGGCCGGTCGGAAAATGTCAAAGTGTTGGTATTTTGTACGCGTCTTTGGAAACTCTATTGGTCTGATATGGGCTCAACTAGAGGAAGATAAAATAAATCCCTGGTTGTTCGCTTCGTTTATGTGGGCTACAGAATATGTTGTGTGAAAAGAACTCAAGCTGATTTTATTTTTCCCATAGCATGAAGCTATAATCTGAGATCCAATTGCAACCCAATCATCGCCCGCGCGCCCTCAGAAAAAACATCCAACACCAAAACTCTATCAAATAATTTCTTGCATCTCTGTAGGAACTAGGGCGATACAGTTTATATTCTGTAAGCTTTAGCTGGACGAAACGTAACGATCAGGAACCCCCAAATCGCCTAGAACGCAGTTTGAGCTACACAACTTTTAAAAACTATACGCATTTTCCATCCTCACGACGGTAATAATAGTGTCTCGACTTTTCATTAAAATCAATTCCAGGTTACGCAATACAGAACAACCTAAAGCAATACTCGTATGTATGTATACATAAGAAAATTCCTTTGGTTTCTGTTATAGGCAAGGCGATGTTCCTATAGACCTAAAGAAGTGTATTATGCCGCTAGGTCCTTCTTTCACAGGTCAATGGAGAGCCTATTATGGCTATAAAAACTTTTTCAGATTTACAACCCTCCACCCCCTAATTGCCTCAATTTCACCTCCACCCAAAGAAAAAGTAGAAAATGATTAGGAATCCTTAAAACGCCTAAAAACAAAGTTTGAGCTGTTTTTATAATTTTAGTTTTTTCCTTGTTGCTGACTGACACGATTTATGAAAACCATAGGCGCCTTCCATCCTCGCCACGGTAGTAATACTGTGTCAACATTTCATTAAATTCAATTCAGTCGTTCCTACGTTACTTAATTCAGAAAAGCAATATTCGGATGTATGCATCAGAAAATTCCAAGTCCCTTGGTTTCTGCAGTAGGCAAGGCAATATTTGGTTGGCCCTAAAAATGGGTATTATGCGACTAGGTCTTTCCTTCATACGTCAATGAACAACAGAGTTTTACAACCCCCCACTTCCTAACCACCCCTATTTCACCACCACCCAAAAAAAGTAGAAAATGATCAGGAACCCATAAAACGCCGAAAAACGAAGTTTGAAGGATTTTTTAAATTATCTGTTTTTTTGCTAATTGCTACGCCGCTCATACGCTCATTTTCAAAATTATTACATCATTACGTACTACGCCCCACAATATATCGCTCCCCAAATTTCATCAAAATCCGTGCAGTGGTTACTGAGATTATGAGGGTAGAAAAACGCCAACAGACAGACAGGCTGGCAGACCGACAGACAGACAGGCAGACCGACGGGAATGAGTGACGTGGATCATAGAACGCCTAAAAAGCCTATTAACTCAAAATCAAAAATCTTCGCGATCACAATACTTTCCTCACCTATCGGTGTGGGAAGTAAAGGTGTTGAAAATACATGCAAAATAATTGAACTTTATACAAAAGTTAGGTGTTTTATGTAATCTGATTATGAAATCGCTGTAAAGGGGCAGACGCCGTAAAGGAGTTAGGAATATTTTGTGATGGTTCTTCCGAAGGTCTAATGATTTGTATTATAATTTCATTATCAGAACTATCCGTTATTATACGGTTTTTAAAGCTTTTTTTTTTATGGTCGGCCTCCCGCAAAGGCTGAAAACCTAAGGCGCTGTAGAAGCGCTGCGAGAGGACAAATGTCTGATCACGTTAGATTTGAAACGCTGCAGGTTGTAGCCGTCGGGAAACAAATTCCCCGGCAGCTGATTCCACAGCGTCGAAGTTCTTCAAAAAGAAGGAATGCTGGAGGAGACTGGTTCGGGGAGTAAGGACCTCGACCTGATAAGGATGAGTTCGCAGAGCTTCTCTAGTATTCCTGGTTCGGACGGCCTTTGGTGTTATTATCTGGGAGAGCTCACTCGAACATCTTCCGTGATAGAATCTGTAAAACAGACATAGGTCAGCCACCCTCCTTCGATGTTCCAGGATGTGGAGGTCCTTTGTGAGGTTAGGCGTATCGATTAATCTAATTGCTCTTTTCTGGATAGTGTCCAGAAGCTTTAGAGAGTGCTTCGGAGCACATCCCCATACATGGGAGCAATACTCCAGCGATGGTCGGATCTGTGCCTTGTAGAGCAGCAGCAGTTGCTCTGGTGTATACAAGCTAGACCGCATTTCTCTACTAATACCGACATTACCGACATCACCTTTTCGAAAACCTTCCAATAATTCCTCAATATAGCTTTTGTGGTTCTTTAGGCTTAAGTTTTTCGTTTTTTGGTTCAATAATAAAAAATAAATAATAATAAAAAACCCGATTCGCAATTTTGAGCAAGCTACGTTTCCTATCGGGGGCCACGAAGTTGACTAATTCTTGTCTATATGTGGACAGCAGTTGACAATTTGTTTTGTTTTCGAAAACTTTCAGTTCTGTTGTGTTGCTGCTTTGTTGGCAGTTTTTGTTTAGTTGGCTGGATGTGGACCTCTATCGACTGACCGGTTTAGCACTGATAACTATCCATTCACGTATAATGCTATGTTTATTTTGCAATTATAACAGGTATTACGTTTTTTTTTTTGAAACCCCTCCCCTCCCGAGCGAAAATCCTGTGTACGGGCCTGTGATGAAATTACAGCACCTAAAGTGCTTCTAGGTTCGAAATAGTTGCGTGACACCTAAAAATACAAAAAAGTCGCGGCGCCGTACCTTTGCCTACAACCTACTGTGCTGAGGATGTGGTGAAGTACAAGAAATGTGAGAAACTGATGTAGCAATTTCACAAATTGTACTGTATAGTTTCGAATTGAAAGGTGTTACTGATTAGAAGAGGATTCAATACTAAACCTGTATAGCATATAATTGTACAAGAAAACGTTTAAGTTTAATTCGCATGTACACTTGTACAGCCTGACAAGTGTAGCAAGAGACAGTTACACTTGTCAGGCTGATGATTTCGATATACGATTCGTATTCCTATTGATTCTGTCGTATAATTTAAATATATTCATTCTATAAATCAAATTTCACGAAATTTGTTTACAAATTTTGGGAATTTTTATCTTCATTGTTTACACCTATATAAGTTGCCGAGGTACTGACAACTTAAGTCAATTTGAATTTGTAGATATGATTTGAGATTGTTTGAGGTCAAACCCAATCAACCAAATATCGAAATATCTCGACATCTTTCTACTATTAACCACTTAAAAATACCTGTTAGGTGCACAGTTGAATAATAGATAACCAACGGAGGATATCTTTGATGACTGATGATGATTTGACGTATATTCAAACACATCAAGGTTGAAGCAAGTATTTTCCCAGAAGAAGTAGGTTCTCAAACGGAATAAATCGTGGACCAATAATTTCAAGCATCGATTTGCGTCAATTAGAATCATCTCATACAGCAGATTATGGTAAGTTCTTTGGTTATTCCTGTTTTTAAAAATATATCTCAAACCCTTCGGTTTCTTCCTAATTTCTTCATTTTTAACTTACCCGACAAAGGAGAGGTAAGTTATTAGAATCGGCCGGTTTTCGCAAATTTTACCCAAATCAACGTGCGAAGTGTCATTTCCAAGATAAAATCACCTCCTGACCTAATTTCTGAAAAGAATACACAATATTATATTATTATATTCCCGAGTAACGCCACCACCTCCCAGCATCAATTCATAGATTTACACCAAACGTGGACCAAAGGATAGAGAACAAAAACCTCTCTATGATGAAATTATTTTCGTGGTGGCGCTTTCGACATACGAAAACATGCTCTTTATTATGGTAGTATTATTATGATATTACTTTTGTTTCTAATGATAACCTTTTTATAATGACTGGGTTTGAAGAGAATTGGAAAACTTTGGTGTTTTGATGTCCGTCTGTGTGTTTGTACGTCTGCGATTTCGTTCTCCAACGATTTCTCAAAAACGCCTCAAGCGATTGCTTCCAAATTTCGCCAATCGGACAATGGGGGGTATGGAAGATTGGGGGTGCACAAAAATGCACAACACAACATATAAATTTGATAACACCAGTTGGAGGAGAATATCTTTATGTCTGAAACGATATATCTCATGTTACTTTTTCTTAAATGGAGGCTTAAAAAATTAAATAAATTAAAATACTCAAATGTATGAACAACAGCCGCTTGAGTCGGTGAAGTTCCTAGAACGAGGTCTACCTCGTTCAACGTCCACGTTTTTATCCATACGAGGGATTCAAGTAAAATACTTATTGAATTCGCGTAATGCGCTCGATGAATTACAATTAAATACAAATTCATGAAATTGCCAGCTGTAAATTTACATAAGATATCGGATAAAAAATAAAAATATTTTCAGCCCGTCCGATCGTCTTATCAAAGTTAAAAATATCGGACATAAGTTTGGCACCAATGCATTTTAAATATTTCATTCAATAAGAATAGATTCGTACCATCGTGTCGTCGGAGTCGGAAATCGTGTGCATGTGAATTAAGCTTCAGTCTTAATAAGACCTTGTGACCCTATCGATTGAATATCCTCCTTTCTATCGTCCTTCGACAAGCGAACGCAAAAACGGCTTTAAATATTTCCGGGAGAAAGAACGCCTCTGCTGTTTTCATCAGTGCTATAAGCGTCAAGCTGTAGCCGTTTGATAAAACATTTTATTTTTCTCTTTACTATCACCCTTCAGAAAGAAAAGAGCACATCATTCCAGACCTGTGTTCCTCTTTTTCTAAGATCTTTTGGCGTAATCGAAATGGATTTAGCTGCCATACTGAACAACGAAGCGCAAAAGGCTTTCCAGTTTCATAAGATTAAAAAGGGTCTGTCCTTTCATATAGGGAAGAAAGTTTTTGAGGGGCTTCCTATCTTTGGTCTGAGTTTAATCTGGCAATGCATTTTTTACTTCTCACATAGGTGAGGGCAGTATTCACGAATATTTTCGAATTTGAAAATATTCGCTAAGCAAATATTGCAACCTCAAAGTATGACAACTGATTTTAAACGAAAATCTAAATACGTCACATCACTGAATACGTCACAGAACGCCATTTTGTTGCAGTTGGTCAGTTCCTGAATCCAAACAACTTTTCTGTATATGACATTTAGTAATGTGTAAAATAGTTCGTTGGTTTTTTTGTACTTTTGTGACTTATGTGGTTCCTTTTGCTGATTTATCATCCATAAGGACTGTTTAAGCGTTTTACAGAGTTTGAGGATTTTACGTTTACTGAGGTCTGTTTTTGCCATTTTAACATAAAACCTTCATTTTTCTAAGATTTGTTGGAGAATGTGGTTTCTCAGTTATTATAAATTATTTTTATATTTTAGCATAACTGAGAAACACGTTGTAAGCTTTAGTTCATTACACGACTTTCATATTTTATAATCCCTCATGCGTTTTAGGTTGAATTTGTTTTTTATTTAGATACAAAACGCTGACATTGACGGAAGTGACGCCAGAGTTATGTGGCGTATAGTCCTTCCTCATCTCTGCTTACTTTCGTATCGGATAATAGATATTGAAATGATGACCTAACCTCAGATACATAGTCTTGAATGGGACATGTCACCAATTTTCAAATTGAAAAGGGATTAAAAACGTTCGCTCTCAAATTTTGAGCCCGTGAGCCTGTAAGTGACTAGGTACATTTTTTCAAATAAAGATTTCAATCTAGCCGATATGAACCTAGAAATCATGGAACTAAAGTTTCTTTACCATTTGTCGTTATGTCCGACGATCCGTCTATCTGACGGCCTGTCTGCCTGTCGCCATATTTCTAGCCACGTAATCTCGGTAACTAGTGAATTAAGGGTCTAGGGTATAGCGTGCGAAATTGAGAACCCAAAAAAAGACGTATTCCCGTGTTAGCGAGGAGGCGTGGCCACCTGTTCCCTTTCTCCACTGTGTGTGTCTAAGATGAGAGCAGAGAAGTCCAAAAATCCAAAGGTTCAAGGTCAAAAGGTCCAAAGGTAAGGTCAAAAGGTCACTATAAAAATGAATTTCGCATTTCCAAGCTCCTGAAGTTACCTTTAAACTTACAGTAATGGCTCGAAGAGTAAATTGAAGAAGAAAGCTTGCGCTTGTGCAGCTATTTAGCCTTTTTTTAATATCGTGTTTGGTTGTTAAATTACAGGCATTTATACAGGGTAATTCACGTTATTCGACACCGAGCATTTTGGCTAAAGTATTTGATAAAAAAGAAAATAATAATTTCGGATGGATAGAGACCCATAAAGACTACATTTCAAAAATATTTTTATGTTATTCATGGTGTCCCAAAAACACGAAATGTATCAAAGTTTTGTTTTTTAAATGGAACACCCCGTATATTATTGCACATTCAGATTCCTTGATGAATTCTAGTGTGACTTTATGTATCATATATGGGACTTAAAACGAACCGTTTAGGTGTAAATCACCATTTTTGGTATAAGTAGGTATCAGGAAAAAATTGAATATCGCAAAGATTATAAAATTTGGAAGGCTGTGACTTTTCCGTATTACTAAGCATAAAATGCGTCAGCTTTGATGAGACTGTCAAATTCAAATTACGTTTATGCTTGGAGAAATCGGTCGATTAATTAAGGAAACTCCGATCAGCGATAACTTGATTTTTTCAAATGGGAATGCCCAATTTTTTTTATACGGTTGAACGTAGAATTTAATAACCTTTCAAATAATATAGGGTTGTGAATATCAATCTCTGGTAGTTTTCATTTAATTTTAAATTTTCAAACAAATCGGTGTTTTTTAATTTTCCTACCTATAGGCAACGTAGCAGGCCATGAAATATAAACAAAAACCTGTTCAGGTAGAAGAAAACAACTAACTTAGCTGAAAAATACACACGAACTAGACTAAAGGGACAAGATTATAAAAATTACTCACAACAAACAAAATCTAACTAGAAACAATGGCGGTAACATATCTTTGGTCAAAGAGAAGCTGGAGCTGTAAGGAATTTTTATAATCTTGTCTAGTTTGTGTGTATTTTTCAGCTAAGTTAGTTGTTTTCTTTCTCTTCTCTCTGAACAGGTTTTTGTTTATATTTCATGGCCTACTACGTCGCTTATAGGTAGGAAAATTGAAAATCGCCGATTTGTTTGAAAATTTAAAATTAAAAGGAAACTACCACAGATTGATATTCACAACCTTATATCATTTGAAAGGTTATCAAATTCTACGTTTAACCGTATGAAAGAAATTAGGCATTCCCATTTGAAAAAATCAAGTTATCGCTGATTGGAGTTTCCTTAATTAATCGACCGATTTCTCCAAGCATAAACGTAATTTAAATTTGACAGTCTCACCAAAGCTGACGCATTTTATGCTTAGTAATACGGCAAAGTCACAGCCTTCCAAATTTTATAATCTCGGCGATGTTCAGTTTTTTCCTGATATCTACTTATCCAGAAATGATGATCTAAAACTAAACGGTTCACTTTAAGGCCCATGTATGATATATAAAGTCATTAAGGAATCTGAATATGCAATAATGTATGGGGTATTCCATTTAAAAAAACACAACTTTGATACATTTCGTGTTTTTGGGACACCCTGCATAACATGAAAATATTTTTAAAATGTAGTCTTTATGGGTCTCTAACCATCCGAAATTATTATTTTCTTTTTTATCAAATACTTTAGCCATAATGCTCCGTGTCGAATAACGTGAATAACCCTGTAGAATGTATGATTTTGCATTGCGAGTTTTTTTGCACATTTAAACTTTTTTGAGAAAATCGAAAATAATTGTCATTCATTAAAGTCTTAATTGTCGCCTTCCGAAATATTACATATGTAGTTTGAAAATAGAGTATGTTATGCGAGAAATTGTGAGTCCATGTTTTACATGGCAAATACGTATGTATAAATGTGTGTATCCAGGCCCCTTAATATGCAACTGCAGATCCAAAGTATCCAATTATCGCTAAGGGTATAGGCCAATCACAATCACCCCAAGAAACGTTTTTAGTTTTACCAGAGGCTGCAAGAGGCTGGCACAGTTTCATATTGCTTGCCCTTTTAAAGCAAACTTGGCTGGCACTAGACCAACTTTGAACATTATAGTAAGATCAAAAGCGTTTCGCTTATTTCATAAACAATAATTTAAAAAAAAACATATATTTATATATGTTCTTAACTAGAACTTTTGTAGTAATTATTTGTTCAATGAGTATAATCTAAGCAATGAGTATTTTGATTTCTTTGCACATGGGAATAGCAGCAACTCTACAGCGTAAGTCTTAAGTTGATACTCCTTTTTAACTGTGTATAGGAGTCCTTAGAATAAACAACTTTTTCGAATAACTTTCTACCGAAAACTGAAAAATAACCGAGATACAGAATCAAAAAAAGTAAGTGTGGACTTGTATATCAAGACATTATGTTTAGTTTGTAGCTCTGATTTTTGTCTTATCGATAATCAATCATTGCACTAGTCACTTCCAGTTTATCGTAGTTAATTCCAAATTGCTAAAGCTGCGTTTATAATAATGTGACACTTTTGGGATTTACCCATTTAAAATTAACAGCGACAACCAGAAAGTGACTACTGCAGTATCTAACAGGTACAAGCCTAATCGATAGACTAAAATCCGAGAAACAAACTAAACATGAACAGACGTCATGACACAAGCTCAGATTTACATTTTTATTATGTATTTCGCTTATTTTTCAGTTTTTTGAAAAAAGCTATTTGAAAAAGTTGTTTATTTTAACGACTTCTATACACAGTTGAAAAAAGTATCAACTTACGACTTTGCCCGTATTTTCTAAATAATGTCACTTAAATCGGTATTTTACCCATAAATATAAATTCTATTTCTTTAGTATGCCCCTCAGCTTATATCGTTCTCCAGTGGAGATGTGAAAGGCTACAGATACACGTTCACTATTATGTCAGTTGATTTCAAAGCGGCAGCTTCGGTTTTGGACAAACTGGTCGTTTTACTGAATTCCATACAAATTAAAATGTTTGTGCACACGAGCGAACAGGAGAACAGCACATTATGTTCGTGAACTCAGTAGCGTACATTGACAATCACTTTGAATGGGATTCTAAATTGTTATATTTCATATTTCATTCAAACTACCCTAGCGTGGTTACATTGACAGATCCACAATACCTGATCTTTTTTTAAGCTCCAATAAAATTTTGTCAGGAAAAATAGCTTTGATTCCGAATTAGAATCTGGATCTTTATCTATTTAAAATTCTGACTTTCACATCGTCAATATTCAGCTTTCCTTTTGGCTGGCGGTAAAATGTTACGGTTTTCTGATATATTTCATCATCCATCGTAAAAGTTACCAAATTTAATCCTCCTATTGTTTTAGACAATATTTTATAAAATAAAATATCATAAATGTTGAAAAAAATATTGCTAAAAATAATCACAACCGGAGTATACGTTTTCTTAGCTAAAGGCAAATATCACGGTTTCTATTATTTTTTTTAACTATCCTGACAAAGGAGGGGTAAGTTATTAGAATCGGCCCGTTATCGCAAATTTTACCGAAATCAACGTGCGAGGTATCATTTCCAAGGTAAAATCACCTCTTGACTCATTTTCTGAAAAGAAATATATTATTATTTCTCCAAGTAACCACTACCACCCCCACTATTAAATCGTAGATTTGCATCAAAGGATAGAGAACAAAAACCTCTTTATGACAATAAAGTTTGAAATGATTTGGACCATTTTTGTGACAGTTACTGGCGTTTTAATGTTCGAAAATTTGCTACTTTTTATGAATCATTTTGGAAATTTTGTGGCATGCACGATGCGTTTTCGACATAAGAAAATATACTCTTTATTATGGTAGCATTAGAATTTCACGTTATGATATTTCTTTGAGTTACCCCCACCCCCACCCCTTTTTATCATCGCAGCGGGATCCGAATCAAAAACTTGATTTTTGTTTCTAATGGTACCCTTTTCATAGTGAACAAGTTTGAAGAAAATCGGAAAACTTTGGTTTTTTAATGTCTGTCTGTACGTCCACGATTTCGTTCTCCAACGATTACCCAAAAACGCCTCAAGGCACTGCCCCCAAATTTGGCCAACTTGAATGAGTAAGGGTCCTTTCGAGTTTAAAAGGTTTTGGAGCCGGTCGGACAATGGGTGGTGGAAAAGTGTGGGAAATTGTATTACAACATATAAATTTGATAGCACCAATTGAGAGAGAATGACTAAAACGATTTATCACACGTTATTTTTTTCTGAAATGAAAGCTAAAAAAAAATTGAAATACTCAAATGCCATTTGTGCACTGAATTGTTTGATATTAGGCAGTCGTAAATAACTTAAAGATGTCTACCTGAAAATAATGTTACTATTCGCTTGGACTCTTAAGCATTAAAGGGAGTGGGGGTTATGATAAAACAAGGAAAGGGGATGAACAACAACCACTTGAGTCGACGAAGTTCCTGGAACGAGGTCTACCTTGTTCAACGTATATATGTTTATTTTTTTTTCCCGCTTCAACTGCTATGGTTATTAGCCGCAGATGGCAATTATGTAAGACTCTAAGGTTTACTGGTTGTTTGTTGAAGTTGGACTGTGTTTTTTTAGTTACAGGCGACTTGAAATCTAAAACGTAGGTGAAACCTATTAAAAGACTATATTTTTCTGAAAACATTAATATTTTTCAACAAGCGTGAAACATTATTATTATTATTATTATTATTACTTTATTCGTATTGGTCTATACAAATGGTGCCACGCTGAAGGATACGCCTTGTGTAGAGTGTTGGCTGAAATTATATACAACTGAAATTTATGTCTCTAACCTACATGCTGCTACTTCGCCTCATTCCATCTGCCACTGGTGTTTGAGTTGCTTCATTTTATGTCAGGATATCTGCAGGATATACGTAGAACCTCTTAGCATTCCATAATGTCTAATTTCAATTTGTAGCCTTTTTTTCACCGATGATTTTGACCGCAACATTTTGAAGTATGTATATAATGTGTATCGGTTAGATATATTTGTAGGTCTTATGGGATATTATTGAAATGCCGAGGATAAGCGTAAACAGAACAGTCTATAAAAATATATATAGGTCTGAGTGAGTCTGGTTTGACAAGATTCGCGCTATGAAGAAGCATTTGTGAAAAAAGGAAAACTATGTGTATTCAAAATGGTATGTCCTATACGAATACGCGTTATTGTGTATTGTTTCCCTCGACTGAGATCTGGGGATAGTTTCCATGTATTTATGGTTTGGTGGCTCTCCGTTGATTGGTACTTCGGTTCCAATCCTGCCATTGGTCAAGCACCTTCATCTTGAGGTATGTCTTTTCTTTATATCTTCGGTTGTACTCTTGGCACTCCTGGAAAATATACCTCATATTATCATACCTATATTCCATTTCTTCGGATTCCTACGTGTGTTGAAGTTCATAATATATGTGTACTTTTTGTGAATCTTTTTGTTGGATCTGATAGGCTATTTGTAGAATCTCTTGCATCAAATATCAAATGGTTTTTATTGTATTTACTAGAAATCGCTTGAAGTGAGCTTATAGCGCCCCTGCAGATTATATATACAACCTTGTTCCTGTTCGCGGGTTGTATTTTAGAGCGTGTAGCATAGCGTACAACTGTGCAGAGAAAGTCGGGGGCATTGGGTTTGAAAGCCATTTGCGTGGCACTTCTTAAGTTGTTGTATTATAGGTATAGATAATTTTATTAGCATCTGGGAACCTAATGCTTATATAGAGAGATTGTTGATTGTAGATCGTAGAATTGGTGTTCTCTTTTCTGTACTTAGAGCATTCGAGGTGGATTTGTGGAGTGGTAAGTTCCACACAGAGCATTCATTGTGGGCTAGATTATAGGATGGTGGCAAATCGGTTTGTATTTCGTCCCATATTTTATGAATACGAGCTCCCGCATGTTTGGTTATAGAGCGCCTTGAGTAATACCTTATATTTTCTTCGAATATGATACTGTGATTCAGGTGTTACAGTTGTGCTCGAATGTTTACGGTATAGTTCATTAGAAACCGTTGAGGTTTTGTATTTTAAGGAAAGAATACCAGCTTCGCAGACGACAGACGCATCATTTGGTGACTTGCGGAATACACTTATACATAACCTTATAACTTCCTTATGAATTATTTCTAATTTGTTCAAATGGGATAACCTGGCTGCTGGGTATACTGTTCAACTTCAGATGAAACTATCCATTTGTAAAGAGAAAGCAGTACCTCCCTCTGCTACCCAGCAGATATTTGAGAGACATTTAATGGTATTTAGAGCCTTTCTACTTTTATTAACAACGTCATTTATATGATCCTTCCAATCAAGCTTATCATCCAAGGTTAAACCTAGTCTTATTATGTTTCGCTAGATTGTAACTGAGGGGCGAAAAGATTAAACCCGTATATTTTCAGCCTCAAGAACCGAAGAATCTATAGATGTCTGCAAGGTGGCCACGAAAAGCTGCCTATTTTTTGCAGTATTATCATCGTCTCTTACCCCTCACTTCTGCTGGAATAAAATCAAAGTCTATTTATGCCTATCACAAAAAGTCTTGGAAATACAGATGTGCAAAGTCATTTCCGACATGCACTCTAAGGTGTCTGTTTTCTCGAAAGCTTGCAATGAATTTTGAATGTTGCCTTTTCGCAAAGCTTCTTTGTGGGCCTTGTTATATAATTATTGATCTATTGTTGATCTATACATAAGGAAACCCATTTGGTAGTTCGATAGTAGGCTATGTCCCTCTAGATACCATAATAAGTTTACTATGTTTTCCAATATTTTACCCAGCCCACATGTCCATGTCCATGTTTATTATATTAAAAAGCATATCAGTTTGTCTAAATATTGTATGAAAACTTATAAGAGAATTATTAACATTAATATAGTTTAAACAAAATTAATACATTTTGCCTGCTGATAGTGTCGCTCCGTCCAAAAAAATACAGGTAATTTAGAATCCGGTGTTACATTTATTGTCCTTAAGCTATAAATAAACCCTTCTAGTTAGCACAGTAATAGTAGTAGTAGTGATGTGGAGGCGAAGCAAGACTAGTAGGCCACCTTTTGCCCTTTTTTGCAAACCCACTAAACGAACATTGAAAACACTAAAGTTCTACGTTCTAGAAAGCTCCTTGTTGTACCTACCAGACCTCAACGACGAAAGTCAGTATATCCGACCATCTCGCCGAATATAGTGACTCGTCCCCGAACTCCGTCGTGCCGAATATCTGAACCCCAAGGTTACGATCCACAGCACATCTGCCCAGGAAGTGTAACGTGGAGGTGTCTCGTCCTCCTCTCAGCATCTGGAGCAGTTGGGGTCCCCTAACACTCTCATGAGTGACAAATGTCTATTCAGCCGGGAATGGCCTGTGAGAACCCCTACCAGGAGGTTGGGCGTCTCTCTGCTTTATTCAGAAGCCATAGCGTTCGTCCCTAATCAGGGCCCGCTATGAATCTTTTAGCTTGCCTACAGTCGTCTCTCTCTAACCAGTTCCTTGTACACCCAGTCGTCCAGGGCAACATTGACCTGGCGACCCAGTTAGCACAACGCGGCATGCATTTTTTTTTAACATACAATACGGGAAAGCGTTGCTAACACTTTAATCGTCGAAACAACCGTATAGTTTTCGCAATTCTTGGGAAAGATTTGATAGGACTAAATTTTAACTATGAACATGCGGATACGTTTAACGGATTTTTGTTGACACCATTAGACGCCATTTATCAGCTTGCGCCAGAAATTTTGTACAGCACTTGTAGTCGATTAAATCGTCAATAATAATTTTGGTTGGTTCTTCGACATAATGATTCGATCTGACATCGGCAAACTCAACGAGGCGGACGCCAACGTGGAATTGGTCAAAATTACTTAACGTTGCTCCTGTGCTCATCTGCAGTCTCATCAGTTATCAAGACAATGTCTGCTATATTTCCAAATGCATTATATATTTAATTACAGTTATTTATGTAATTATTTGGTATTCGGTTAGGAAAATTATTAAACGCGACACTGGCTTTATTTTCGTCAGCGAATGGATTGTAAATGGTAGCGCACAATTCCATCGTAATTTGCAAGTAATTTATTGCACTTTATGAATAGAATGGAATTTATTGATGACAACAGTAAATAATAGGTACAAGTGATAAGTCAATCATGTGAACAAAAAAGAAAATTAATGCATTATTAAAAATTAACACATATAAAAGTAGTACGCAAGTAATCATTAAGCATTTGTAGTTACAGGATGATGATCACAGACAAGCCGGGTATCTCTAAATTCCTCCAAATTATAGCAAGAGTACTCTAAAATAAATTTTTTCACAGCTATTTTGAAGCAGCTTTGTCAAGAGACTCAACAACAACAACAGGTAGACAATTATACTTCGATAGCCCCGTCCTCAAGGTCACCCTGTAGTGTACGTTTCTCTCAGCTCGCTAGCGTGTTGTTTAGATAAAAAAACTGTAGACCCTGCTTCTGCCGTCCATCCGCCTAGGACCCCATTACGTTTTCTCACGCTACAAGTAGCGGGTTTGTTTACGAAAATGCACGAACGGAAAAAGTGCGGGAGTGACTTTTGCGTAAAAGTGAAACGGACAATGAAAAAACTACATGCGTTGCTGGACAACTTCATATCAGTAAGTGTACACATATCTTTCATTTAATGAATTTTGAACGAGACATATCAAACACCAATGATTAATCCATTGTTGTGTTAGAACAACGAATTCGAATATCGCTGTATTAGCAGCTACTGATGAGTCTGAATAATATCTATTATCGTACATACTCTAGTATGGGATTTCCACCCTTGCTTATTAACAATGATTAATACATTGTTAGTGAAAACGCAAAATCATTGGTTGAGCCTCAATATCTCAATATGATGAAACTGAAATTGTGTTTTAACAATGACTAATACATTGCTTTACCCATAGGATGCCATTGCCTTTGAAGTAGTCGAGTAGAGAATCTGTGTAATATCGATTCTCTTCCGTCTTATTATGAGCAATCCTCAAAATGTTGTAGCAACAACAATCAACACATCGCCTAAAATAAATAGGATATTCATTGCCTGACTTCATTGACCATAAATTAAGGTAGTGGCCTCAAGAAGATGAGTATTATCATTTTTCCTGAGCCGCTCATGTGTTTACGATTGTGTCGTGATTTGTTTGTGCTTTCGTCAAAATACCGAAATTGAGGAAATGGACAATGCACGCTTTTTCACACAGTAAGTATTAATTCGTAAATCCAAAGCTTCCAAAAGATTCGTCGGTAACTACGACGACATGCTTACATGACAATTTTTCCTGGTGGTCAGGGAACATCCTCAAGCGAACTTAGTTTATTAGAACCTCTCGTACCCATGTACTGACAATTTTATCTGACGTTAGTAATTCGCCGTGGGGGACATCGTGCGGGGTATTGGAATTCTTCAGAGAAGAACATACACTTAGATTCGCCAATTTATCCTCGCAGTAATAAGACTTTTGTAACAAAAAGTTTTTTACGGACAACTTTTAAATACTTGAATAAAACTAGTGTGGATACTTTCTATGAATCTGTACTGCAATATATATGATTGAATCTTCAAAGATTATTTCGAGGGGATTAATTCAAAATCATACAATATAACCCATATTCATGGACTGAAATTTTGTTATTTATAAATATAAGTGCTGTCGTCTCCACTGAAACAGCAGCTAAAATGGGGCATAACCACCAACCGTTTTTACAATCATGAGTAAAATCTGATTGAGGCACTCAAATAGCAGCTAACTGGGGCCAAAACCCTCAACTGCTTCTTCAATCATGAGTAACATCTGATTGAGACACTGAAACAGCAGCTAAAGGGGCCCACGGTTTCTACATTCATGAGTAAAATCTGATTGAGACACACAAACATCAGCAAAATGGGGTTCACCAGTTTCTAAAATCATGAGTAAAATCTGATTGAGACACCCAACAACAGCAAAATGGGGGCCACCAAATTCTACAATCATGAGTAAAATCTGATTGATACACACAAACAGCAGCTAAAAGGGGGCCCACCAGTTTCTACAATCATGAGTAAAATCTGATTGAGACATAAAAACAGCAGCTAAATGGGGCCTACTAGTTTCTACAATCAAGAGTAAAATCTGATTGAGACACACAAACATCAGCACAATGGGGTTCACCAGTTTCTACAATCATGAATAAGATCTGATTGAGACACTCAAACAGCAGCTAAAGGGGGCTCACCAGTTTCTACAATCACGAGTAAAATCTGATTGAGACACACAAACAGCAGCTAAATGGGACCCACCAGTCTCTACAACGAGACACTGAAACTGCAGCTGAAGGGGACCGTAAATGCCAACCAGTTTCTACACTCATGAGTACAATCTGATTGATAAATTAACAAAAATGGCAAGCATCAGAAATATGGGAACAACATGAGTAATATCTGGTTTCCATTTTCCTTTGAAGTAAAAAAAAAAATGATAAGCAGTGGCCCTACCAGTGAAGTACTTAAGCGTGAGTAAAATATAGTTGAGAATCTCTATTCATCACGTTATGTGGTGAAATCTCGTTCACGCACATTGACAACAAACCAAATATGGCTTTCTTCAGTGCGCGAGTTTTATCTCTTCAGTTGACAGTGATTCAAAAAGTGATAAGTACTAACATTAATGATTTCAACACGTTCTAGAAAACACCCAGTTCGCATTGAATGGGGTTTCAAAACAAATGCAGAAAACTGAAAGGATGGAATCTCAAAAGTCAACCATTCGGTTGATATCGTACCACAAACGTGGGAGAAAAATAATGTTTTAATTGTTATAACTTAAGGACAAAAGGAGATAAAATTTATGAACGCATTACTATTACAAAAACATACTTAATTGTTGTATAATTACCTGTTTGCGTCTTGCTGTCCGAAGCTTGACAAAACTGTTAAGAACACGCGCCCACAAAACCTTTAAGGCCACGTGGGATGGTAACTCGGGATGTTTAGCTGCTAAACAATTATTAGTGACACTGTAGAGAAATACTATCTGTCCATGCTCATTGCCCAGGTAACACCCCCTTATTTTGATTTTTGCTGTTAGTAGACAATTTCAGCTAAGGAAACACTTATCTACAATACGAGGTTAAGTGATATATCCCCCTGTCTTATTAATGCGAACACAAAATAGGGAGACTGCTGCTGCATCCCGTGAAGGTCTCAACCCATCGTACCGCAACTTAGTCTGGTTTAGTGAAAGCGCTGTTAGTATCGCTTCCTAAACCGAAGAGTAGGAAGGTCTTGAAATATTTCCAGACCTTACAGCACTTATTGCAGTCTTATGTATCTAACGGTTCAGACAAATTTCTCCTGAACATATAAAATTTGTCAGGGGAAGGGAACGAAACTGAGCGGAAAAAGGAAAGGGGAGCCAGCCACTCGCCATCCATTTCCAAGAAAAATTTTTAACCTATTAAGAACCATTCAAGTCCACTGGGGTTTCTTTATGTACTTCACCCAGAATATGTTTTATTCTTTGGCAAAAACAAATCAAACTGTCACAATAATGTTAATCATTCGATGCAACTTCCTGCATCCCTAAGGTTCTTTATAACAAAAAAGTTCTAGGGTTTACATTTAGTACGAGTACTAATAATATGTCCGTACCACCAGAGAAATCCTAAAAAATCAATAAGAAACAAAATACTATAAAAATTAGATATTTTGCCATAAGGTTCATCGTAATCCTGTTTGTAGTAGCAACATATAGATATTGGGAGCAGTACTTTAAAAAGTATTTGGTTCGCCATCTATCTACCAAAGCCGGTACCTGAGCGTTTAATCTGAGGAACCGAGTACTGTTTATGTGACCCGTGTCAGCACATCCAGCCATTTCATGCAGGTGGGCCGACATCAAAACGCTTGAACACCAAAATTAATAGCGCTATAATTGCGGTCAAAAATTTGTATTCTAAAAATAATGACTTGCATTAAGCTAGGCAGTGTTTCACATGAAAACGTCATTATCAAGTTAAATACCAATAGAATTATTAGAATACAGCATTCACCAAACCTTTTCAAAAAACAAAAAATATTGGTTTTGGCACTATCTAACTCGATTCATTTGCTTCCATCAGAGCAAAAAAGGTCCAGTGTTGGTTTCTTGGTACCTTGATTCTTAGTCCACCGCTATAGATGTATTAACTGGGAAAATATGGTTTTCAAGGCATTCCCACATTTCTCGTTTCTACCGAGAACTTAAAAAAGAAAATAACAGCTGAGAAGGCACAAGTAATCGCAGTCTACCTATTATGGAAAACGCAACCTTGGTTTTCACTATTGGAAAACCTACAAATAGCAAATCGCACCATTTTTTAACGCTAAATCACTATTACTTCCACCTTACAGGAAACCTCATCCTCTGTGGAAGAGCCTTATACTGCATCTACCTAAAATAACATGTTGACTTTACCAGAGCTTTAAAAGAAATGATCAACTTTTACTTACGCCCAAAAAACATCACGACCCAGCCACACCACAAACTGTAACCAAAAAGGCTTAATGTTGGGCATTGAGACACATCTGTATTTTAAGCACAGAGCACTGGCCACGCCTCCACTTCCGCGGCCTTTAGGGAAGGCTTATACGTTGAAACCTTAGACATACCGCAGGGTGAAGTGATCGGTCAAACGTTTTTGTTATGTTTTATAACAGACCCATATGCCTGACGATAAAATCGCTGATAATAAAAACTGGATGGCTAAACTTTTACACATTACATAGGTGTACATTACAAAAATGATGAAAGATGGCATTTAAAAAAAAAAACTTCAAAGCTGAACAACGTCCAGACTTGTTCTTTCTCTTTCATTCGAATTATACTCAGATCGTGAGACCATCTTTAAACATCTACAGGGTGATCTCGAGGACGATATCAATATTCATCACTAATGTTAATATGAATTCAAATTGTTAAATCTTCAAATAAACTAATTATGGTAATTTTTTGCCAAATTACTATTAATCTTTTTCCTAAAAATGGAACAAACCTGTAAAATAATACGTACATATATTTTTGTTTGGTTGTCCTCTACCCAGACATAAATAACAGGTTATGGAAATCAGATCGAGGTACAAATCTCTGAACATCTACAGGGTGGTCTTGAGGACGGGGCTATCGAAGTATAATTAGAGGTTAAACGACTTACCTGTAAGGAAGTTCAATCCTCAATTATACGAGATGGCCCCGTCCGAAAAGATCACCACCCACCCACCGCTGTTCCCAAAATTCCTCGATCCGATAACAAACGAAACGTAATGGGGTCCTAGGCGGAGGGACGGCAGAAGCAGGGTCTACAGTTTTTTTATCTAAACAACACGCCAGCGAGCTGAGAGAAACGTACACTACAGGGTGATCTTTTCGGACGGGGCCATCTCGTATAATTGAGGATTGAACTTCCTTACAGGTAAGTCGTTTAACCTCTAATCATACATATCCACTTTTTCAATGACTCGGTACGTTTATACCTATGCTGCAAATTCATAGATTTAGTATTGTGATAATAAATATCAGCACCAGTTGTAAAAAGGTACAAATTGTTATGCACCTCAATGACTGTAGAATGGATAAATGAATATGCTAGGCAGAGGCATGATCTGTCAACGTTTGAGTGGTGACTGACAATTGGGTCCAATTATCCAGCGGATTGCTTTTTTCAGTAAAACAAAAATTTTGTTCGCATTGGACGAATTGCCGCATAAAATAGTTCGATACATCAAATGAGAGTGAAGTAATGCGAACTAAGTAGAATGCAATATATCTAAATTAAGCATGTTTTTTAGCATCTAAGACAAACAGATGTTTTGCTAGTATGCTACACAGTCCGTCCACATTATTTTTTCAAATGAATATGTCATCAAGATGAAAACCTAGTAGCTTTTTAGAATTTCCATATGTTGTTTGTAGAAAATATAATATTTGTTTTTATATATCGCAGTGCTGCTTGACATGAAATATTGAGGAAATTAATATCACTGCAGCTCGTAAGTATTAACACATCATCTGCATATACCACGCAGTCGGTAGGTGATAAATAATTTATTAAATCGTTTATGTAAAGAATGAAAAATAAGGGACCCAGTACTGAACCCTGAGGTACCCATGTCTAACTGAAATAACCTGAGATGTAACGCAGAGTGATCTACCTACTGAATATGATTTAAACAAGTCAAGGCTCCTCAAGTCCCTAACGCTCTATTATTCAAGTGTGCATACTAAAATTTCAATAGACACACAATCAGACGGCTTAGATAAATCACATAAGGTGAAGGCTACATGCTCTTCTTTTTCTAAACTGTGTAGTATGGTATCCACTACCTTTCTTACCACTAGTGCAGTAGAACATTTAGTTCGGAATCCAATTTGACAACAATGAAAGCAATTGTTATTTTCTAAGTAGTATAAACGCTTCTTAAGTATTATCTCAACAAATTTTGAAAGTAATCGGTTTTATAGTGATGGGTGTATAATTGTCCTACTGATGGTCTGGGTTCCCTTTTTTGAATTAAAGAAATGACAGCATCTATTTTGAACGAACTAGCAAAATGTTCCTCTGTTATACAAAGATTATGTAATATGACTAGCTTGAAAACTAAAATTTCAATAGTATCTTCAACAAGATCAGAATTTAAAGCATACTGCATGTAAAACCTCCTCTTTTGACTATGGACAGTACGAGGTAGGCATATTTCTGAGTGTGAAGTACATATCTATAGGTATATTACCGGATCTCTATGAGTCTACTATTCTATCAGTGTGGTGGGAAAAAGCGCCATAAGAATTTGATGAAGTTCTTATTACACTCAAAATTAACAATTTTCTAGGCAGCACGGATATTATTACTTGAACAGTTTATGTAATTATTGTAAGCACTCCTTTTTTCATCCTGAGCTGCTTGGCTATAAATATTTTTGTAAGTATTGTATTGTCTTTTGTAATTTCACTTACAACCTTGATTGACCTTAAAGTTTTTCTCATCGTTGCTAGTTTTGAATTTTCCCATCTTGTAGGGTCCTTGTTCTGAGTAACTTCAGTATGAAAAGGAAAGTTAACTGATATTAAAGTTTCAAATTGTTGCAGCAACAATGAACTAAGCGTTTCAAAATTATGCTACAAATCATCAAAAAAAAAACAATTGATATTATAAAAATCATCTTTAGGGTGTTTGAAATTCGCTCGTGGAAAAGAACTAGTTTTTGTTTTTGTATAATTTTCTTTTTTCGTATCATTAAGTATTATATACTGCCTAAATGGTCTCAGACACATGATTCAACAACAACATCACAGGCGGAATCCACTATAATATTTGCCATGATATTGTCTATGCAAGTTGCAGAGAGAGTTGCAGAGACATGATTTGATGCATTGGTTTTTTTTTCTAAAATTTGCATTAAAATCTTCCATAAAAGTAATATATCTAAATGCTTGTCAAAGCAATGAAATTTGTCAAACGATTCAACAAAAATGGCAAAATCCCCACTAGGAAACCTGTTTAAAGCAATTACAACTAAATGGGCTCGTTCAGCAATTTTTTTTTATTGCATATTCTAAAAGAGCGTGTTGAATTTAGTAGCTGTGCAAAATTTCAGAATTTTCTGAGCTCGCTTTCATATTCAAATAAATTACCAAAGTGGTGCAAATTTGAAACGCGCGGCACTTGCGAGTATGCGGCTGTGACGTCATTAAACCTTTCCGACCGGCCGGCTCGGCGCCGCGTCCCAGCCACGGGTGCTCGATAAATAGTAACGCTGCGGCTAATGAGTAATGCTACTCGCTAGGCAAGCGTTGTGAACTGCATACGCGTCTATTGTATAATTTGTTTAATTGTTTCATCGACACGGGATACTTACCAACATATTCGAATTCGTTGATACGGAGTATAATAATGGAAGGAAGACGGAAGAAGAAAAATTATAAATATTGTATAGTTCCCCACTGTAAAAATACGACAGTGACCACTCCTGATAAAATTTGTATTAGTTTGCCACGAAATATAAAAATCAGGAAGTTGTGGCAGAGAGCTATGCGTAGGAATGAATTTGTAAGCGATAAGTCAACAAAGCATTGCTGTGAGGACCATTTTAATAGTATTTTCATAACTACTTGAATCGTGAATTGTATTATTATAAAGAAACCGCCCGGTTATGAAATCGGAAAGTGTATTGTGGGATTACGTCTGAAATTAAAAAAAAGTTTTCAAGCATTTGTCAATGCCATTCTAAAGATATATTGATGTCAGTTGTTCGCAGATTTTGCTGTTACTGGTACCTACACTAAAACGTAAGAGATACAAATAGATTTTTTTAATCCAAATACTGACCTAATCATATAACAATTATAAAAGCATTGTAAAAATCAATTCTTATTGATATATGGAAGATGTGAAAGACAGTTTTCAGTCCTTTGATGTACCCAACATTCATATGTATTTTAATTACGTAGAAAAAATTGTTTTATATATATTATCTAGTTCTTTTGTCTCATTTTTCTGCACTTATTTTGGGTAGAAAATCCTGGGTATTTAGCTTATACAATATCCCTGTTTGAAATGTGTATCTTAATCTTGTATATTTTGTTTTAGTTGGAGGAAGATGTTGAAAATTACATGTACTACAAACTAAATAAAAACATCTACTTCCGGCATATTAGAGGAATCGGCCTTAACAAAATCCGTATCACACATTTTTTTCTATCAGAAAACCACCCGATCAAATAAAAGATAGCGTCAACCAAAGCACTTACTACTAGTTGAACGTATTACAAACGTATGCTAGGCGCTGTCGCTGTACAGCCGCCAGCCGGTCTGGGCTCGCCAACAGACCTAATGACGTCACAACGATGAATTTTGAGCGCATGAAATATTTTAATCTTTGAAGGCGCGTAACTTTTTCAATTCTCATCCAATTAAGTTGAAATTTTTTTTGTATGTTATATGTAAGTAATACTTCATGAAAATGTGCATAAATATGGTTATTGGAATTTCACTGAACGACCCTATTCTTGGAAGGTATTTGAACTGCACAAAGTTCCGCAGAAATTTCAAAGCTGGACTAATCTACATCAAGTTTTACACATTTCAAGTAGGTTTAGTCTAAAATAGCAACTCTACCATGTGCTCAATACTTTCTACAGAAGTTTGCACATAGCTTAGAGCTGTATGTGACGACCCTAATATCCATCCTAAATATTGGACAAGTAGTTTGACAAAAAAGTTACCGTAAAAATGGGAATGATAAGTTATTCTCCTTGTATGCAGCGATCAAATATTTTGGTATATAAATACATAGGACAAGGGCATGCGCCTTAGTAGCACAATCATGTCATTTGTCTGTTGATAGTTATCATTTCTGTCAGAGCCATTATCGGGCTGTTTATAAGCCACTCGAACGTATGGTTCTCATTTTAACATTCTGTACATAATCTCTAAGCTGTGAAGCTTGTGATCTTATTCTAACCTAATATTTATTGTTGTTTTTTTATTCGAAGATTTGTGCTTGTTTTGGTTGATTTCTTTTGCGAAGAAGGTTGTCATTAGGTAAAAGACAAAACATGCGAACCATATTATGCAAAGTAAAAATACTCAATTTTCTTAACCTCAGGTTTTAACTCTCACCAGCAAAAAGATTCTGGTGCGCAGTAATTCAATGCGCAGTTTTATATCCAATTTGCCAAATATTTAGAACACGTCCTATATTCGAACAAATTGGATGTAGAAGTGCGCAGTAGCAAATGCGCAGGTATCTTGTCAAATTATTTATCCAATATTTAGGACGGAAATTAAGGTCGTGACATACGGCTTTACAGTTAGGCAAAACACAGTTTCAAGATGTTCTACACTAAGGCAGTGCTCCGAAATGCATATATTATAATATCAAAATCATAATCATTTGTGAAAATAAGGTTATTATAGGAACTTTGTTAGACCGCGACTGCATATTTATCTGAGATAAGGACAAAAAAGTAGACCAACAGTCAAATTTCTTGATTTCAACACAGTTTACAACATTTCCAATACCTACACGTTCTATTTTGAAAATTGTGCCATTGGTTGATGGCATTTCTGCATATTTGCATCAGTTGTTCACTGTCATTATTTATGTTTATATATTTTCATGTACATGATGCTCAAGTCGACGATGCACACTTTTATCCAGTTATTCTCAAAACATATACCGTATCAGATTTATTCCCCAAAAGTTCAATGTGATGTTCAATGTCTAAATTCAACAAGTTAATTGATAACTTATCTTTAAAAATGATTTATAATAATCTGAATTGTATTTTTTACAGGTATAACTTTGAGTATCACTGTTAATATGTAAAATTTACTTTTCCACAGTGTACATGCAATACTTTTTGTTTTTATATGTATAACCCCTCAAGATAGACCCATAATTTTCTGTAAGCTTGAAATAAATAGTTGCCGCACTATCAACCCATAGTAGAAGTTGTCACCTAACTGGTTCTTGTCGTCAAACCGCTGCTCTCTTATATTCTTACTAAAGCATTTTTAATATTTTAATCTGTGACATAGTGTTGCTGTATTCCGAAACTGTGTAAATTGAGATCTTATGAAAACACCATCATTCATGTCGAACACTTTATACTTATTTGTATTATTGCCGCGCTCGAATGCTTTCCACGACTGGCATACTTGGAAGCGTTGTAATTCTTGAACCATTTAAAATAATTGCTTGGCATGCTCTTTTGAGCACAACATCCGGCATCTGGTGTTTCAGCTTTCCGAGAAGAAGCTATCTAGAATGCGACAAACTCTTTTTAAGAACTTCACCGCCCTCCGCCGATTGAAATGGGAACTTAATTATATCGCAACAATAAGTACAAGATGTATGAGTAAAATTTTATTTAGAATTCATTCTGTTTACTAATCAACCGATGTAACAGAGTTAATCAACATTCAAATTTTTCAAAAACATGTTTGTCTTTAAGGTCTCTATGTTGTGCTGTTGAGTCTTCGAGTGTGTCTTTATTATCAGAGTAGATTATAGTACTCATGTGGGTAATAAAACGCCAATACATGTGACGAGTTAGCTCATTGGCTATTCAAAACGTTCCTTAAAGAAATTTATTTACTTCGGACATTTCAAAAACGCGATTTAGAAGAAACATTTAGTATAATATGGCTGCTTTTATCTCAAAAATCGAACAGGGTGGGATAAAATATAGCCTAATGCAACAAAACCAATGAGAGACACAGAGGGCACAAAAGTATAGAAAGATAAATAAAATGAGAGATTGAAACACCAGATGCCATTTGAAACAAATATTATTAATTGATTCTTCTAGTGCATTATTAATATCGTGGCGTTCATCAAAAAAATGTATTATATACCCGGTTATTCACGTTATTCGACACGGAGCATTATGGCTAAAGTATTTTGATTTTCCCTTATAACGAGACATAAATCAGACGGTGGAAAGCGGCTAATAACCGGCGTAGTTGATGCCGCAGAATAAAGCTAAGGCTACATTTTAAAAATATGTTATGTTATACAGGGTAACCCCAAAACACGATACGTATCAAAGTTATATTATTTTTTTTTTATTTTTATATTTTTTTAAATAGGACACACTACATATTGTTGCATATTCAGATTCCTTGGTGAATTCTAGTGCAACTCTGTGTATCACACATGGACTTAAAGCGAACCGTTTAGCTCTAAATCACCATTTTCGGTATAAGTAGATATCAGAAAAAAACTCAATAGCGTAGTGATTATAAAATTTAGAAGACTTGTGACGTTGCCGTATTACTAAGCATGAAATGAGTCAGCTTAGGTTGGACGGTCAAATTTGAATTGCGTTTGTGCTTGGAGAAATCGGTCGATTATTTAAGGGCACTTCAATCAGAGATAACTTGATTTTTTCAAATGGGTCTTTTCAATGATATAAGGTTCTGAATATCAATATCTAGTAGTTTTCAATTAATTTCAAATTTTCAATCGAACTGGTGTTTTTCAATTTTCCTACCAATAAGCAACCTATTAGGACGAAATGAAACAAAAATATGTTTAGATGAGAGAAGACGAGTAACTTAATAAAAGATACAGACGAATTAGTGCTAAGAGGCAAGATTATAAAAAATCCTTACAACAAATCAACTCTAACCAGAAACAACGGTGCGGAGGTAACAAATTTAAGGTCAAAGAGAAGCTGCAGTATGACAGAAATAGATATTTTTCACAGTCTACTGGCTACTGCAATGTACTAGAGATTAAAAATGTCCAAAACAATTATAAAACTTGAAATGAAAGAAAAACTACCAGAGTGACTATTGCACCAGCACACAATTATTAATTACATGTAATCGTGTAGAAAAGTAGTAATTTGCGTCAAAATAACGATATCTATTAGCAAGATCGCAAAAAGAGAATACCAACAAACCAGATTTTAATTTCCTGCCAATTAAATTACGTCTTACAATTTGAACAAATTTTAATTCAGTTTTCATTTTCCGCGATCTTGCGAATAGGTACTGAAGAATTTTCCAGTCACAGGTATAGTTACTTTTGAATTGAATATTTTGTATATCATTAAATGTAAAATTTTATTCTAAAGATAATAAACTGCTTACAACTTTCACTAGTTTTCCTTTGAAAAAGACCGATTGGTTGAAAAGTTAAAATTAAATGAAGACTACCCGAGATTGATATATTCACAATCCCATATCATTAGAAAGGCTATCAAATTTTACATTTAATCGTATAAACCGAATTAGGCATTCCCGTTTAAAAAAATCAAGTTATCTCTGATTAAAGTTTCCTTAATTAATCGACCGATTTCTCCAAACACAAACGTGATTCAAATCGGACCGCCTAAGCTGACGCATTTCATGCTCAGCAATGTGGCAAAGATACAGCCTTCTAGCTTTTATAATCTCTATGATATTTAATTTTTTCTGACATCTACTTTTATCGGTAATGGTGATTTACACCCAAATGGTTTACTTTAAGTCCCATGTGTGATACATAAAGTCACCCTAGAATTCAGCAAGGAAACTGAATGTGCAATAATATCTAGGTTGACTTATTTGAAAAAATATGACGTACGTTTCTTGTTTTGGGGACACCCTATATAACATGAAAATATTTTTAGAATGTAGCAGCAATGGGTCCCTATCCATCCGAAATTATTATTCTCCTTTTCATCAGATACTACATCCATAATGCTCCGTGTCGAATAACGTTAATAACCCGGTATATTATACATATATAATTGTAATCACATTAGTGAGAGCCTATACGAATATGCCCGAGGCTACGGTCATATATGGCAACATGTCCAGTTGTGTCAACAATCGACAAATGATGTGGGAACAACTCTGCCGCGTCAACTTTCAGAGTATGTTTGTGTAAGTCATCACTGCTCGTTACCGTTACCGCTAACTCTAAACAGCCATGCTACAAAGGAAACAAAGATCGTAATGTTGGTGTCGGTATATAGCGGTCAGCATTGGCGCTGGTTCCATTTTCCACTTCAAGAGACACTCAATAAAAATTAATGACCGAGTTTGAGATATGGTACATCTAATCTACCAGGCTTCATTTGCTCATAATCAAAAACCCATCCGTTGAAAGATAAATATTAAAATTGTAGCCACCACTACATCATTTCTTAAGGTACAAATGGCTTGAATATAAACCATTTGGAATAAATCACATTAACTAAAAGCTACTCCAGGCAGCAGGTTTTGTAGTTTTGAGAACAAGCGTCCCAAAATAGGTCATAATGAGTCTTTAAAAGGGGTGACACACGTACGAACTTTAAGTACGCGGTTTTTAAGTTCGCGAACTTACTCGGCTCGACGCGGTGACACACGTGAAGCTGAAATCACTCATTTTGACAATTTTCCTAAATAAACAAAACTTTTAACAAACGCCAAACACAACAGGCGTTGCGCATCGATGGCCTGCCGAAACAAACTGGAGGCTCGCTGCTCGCAGTACGAGCTGAGACCAGCTACGAGCAACATTTCAAACCAGTTGGCTCGCCGGCGATTTGCGCGATGGTTTTAAAGTACGCGTACTTACGGTGACACACAGGCGAAAAAGGTCATCGAGCCATAAGTACGCGTACTTGCTCGTACGTGTATCAGCCCTTTAAGGAATAAAAAATATTGCTTCCACATTATTCATAGTGTGTGAATAATGTGACACACACAACGTAGCAATCCCAAGAAGAGACAAAACTTCATCTCATTTTGGATTTAAGAACAAAGAATGCAATTATTACTCATACTCTTACACTTTTCCAGCAGCATATCTAGCAGCACTTTGTCACAGTCAATTACCGTATTAGAAATATAATCATATTCAGCTTTTTATAGCCAGAGCCCAAAATATGTTAAAATTGTGTCAGAGAATCGACCTCAGTAATTTGTGAATGTGTTTGGATGTGACTCAGGAAAAATCTGACAAATTTTCTCCAGATCAAGAGTAAGCTGTAAGTGTGTTCCAGGTTTTTCTATGGCTTATTGTTTTATCCAAAATAATACGCGGATTCGTTTCTTTTTAGGGATGCACATCGCATGTGCGTCACAACTTGCTCCTAAGACACGAATGAATTACTTGTCCTTATTTTCGATTTAACAACAATTCAGAAGCAATATTCTGTTTTGTGGAGGATCTCATAACTACTGACCTCGCTGGGAAATTATTTCTCAACAAACGAAAGCGGTTACCAGTCAATGCAACTTTCTCTAATTTGTTCAAAACATTTTTCACTTTGATACAGTGGCCGCCAAAACGTTAATAAAGAATTTATTTCGACACATATGGATTTTCCAGTGCCAGTGAAACGAAATGGTTCAGGAGACAGCTACAAGATAAGCCTCATCAATTACATTAACAACAAATACGAATTACAGGTAATTCGTACTTTCGGTATAGTGCGGCCCAGCTATATATCATTTGTTTACTCTTTGAGAAGAAAGATAAAGAACTATAGTAGCACTGCTTGTCGAAAAAACTATGACAAAAGGTAGCAATAGACCATGAAGGATGTAAAAAAATGTTATATCTCTGGAATATACTATATTTCGTTTTTTTGTGGAGATGAAAGACAGTTTTCGTATAATAAACAAATACTTTATTAAATTAATATTGGCCGTTCTGGTCCAACACCTTTTGCCATCTTTCTGGTATAGAAGCATAATTCCACGCTCATAAGATTGTTGGTCTTTGCTAGCGAAAAACTGATCGAGGTGGTTTTTGACCTCCTTATTTGAAGTGAAGGTTTTATCGTCTAACAAAATTTGTAGTGACTGGAACCTATACAATACGTTAATCAATGCTGGAACAAATAATAATCCGATAGTTCCAGATCTGGAGAATATGATAGGTGAGGCATCGTGTCCCATTCAAGCTGTAAGAGCTTTTGGCGTGTGACCAAACTTCTGTGAGGTCTCACGTTGTCTAGGTTGTTTCTGTGCATCATTCAGTTTGTCCAACTGACGACAGTAGACTTTCGAATTAATCGTTGTGTTATCCGGTAAAGCTCAAAAAACGATTCCTTTTAAAATCCCACCAAACAGACAGCATCACCTTTTTTTTGGTGAATATCGGCTTTGGAAATGGTTTGAGCCGGGTTTATCCTATTTGCTCCATGACCTTTTGCATTCGACGATGTTGTATAAAACTTATTTTTTGTCCTCAGTGATGATGCGCTTCAAAAATCATCATGTTCGTGACGTTTGAGAAGCGAATCGCAGGCGTCAATGCGGCGACACAGATTTCTCTCTGTGATAACTTGGGAAACCCATACATCGAGCTTCCAGGATAATCCCAGGCCTTTCAAGTGGTCATGAACTGTTGAATTTGATAAATTTACCCTCAATCCGATTTCATGTTGTTATTGCCTTTATCGCCGCCTTCCCGATCGTGGTGCATCTTCGACATCAAAATTGCTGAATCGAAATTTAGCGAACCAGTTGGCACTGGCGTACTGTCAACACACCTTCTCCATATACATCGGTCAATTTCTTTCTGGCTTCAACAGCATTTTTGCCCTCTCTATAGTAAAACAGTAAGATATATGTCGAAAATGCTGCTTATTGCTCTCCATATTTAAAAGGGCGCCAACCTAAAAATAATGAGTAGAATTAATTGGAATTTTTCACAGACAAGCCTTGCAATATGAGCTCACAAAGCATATACGAGTAGTAATTACACGGCTGAAGTGTGAAGTTGGGTGCAAGAAAATGAAATCAAATCCGGGAACAGACGTCATTATTGTCCGAACTACATTACACTATAGTAAATTTGGTTTGTGCGAGTGGTAATACCCAAAAGGTGGCAGAATGTGGCAACAAAATATTGCAACCAATTACAGGTGAAAATATTTCTCAATATTGTCCCCTGCAAATACTTCAGTAGATATATTTGATCTGTGAAATGAATAAGGTACTAGCATTGTATTGTAATCGGCAAAAATAAACCATTTCTGGTCAAATTTGCCTAGAAATTATGAATTTAGAACTTGATATCAAGAACCTGAATAGTGAAAGCTCAAATAATCTGGAACATGGGTATAATTTGGCATTCGGAGGGGTAGGTTTCCGACAGTAATGAGACCACAGTAATAGTTTTTTGAAATTTTGATCATTCTTTAACTTCTAATCATGACAACAAAACAAACGCTACTGCTATTGCAAATATTATTCGAATATCGGTTAGACTTCTTCCTTGAGGTGATTTTAGAAATGTTGGCATTATGTTAACTATCCGAATAGTTAATTCAAGCCACTCAAACTATAAGAAAAGTTAAGGATCTGTAGATGGGCTCTAATTTCGTATTTAGAGGATCAGTCTTTCTGACGATAACGAAGTCATACCAACTTAATACCATCCTTCAGGATCAAGACGGTATCATACTGATTACGAACGGCTTAAAAACGACTTGTTTAAAAATAAACAAATCAAATAATAAATAATCTTACTTCTCTCCAGACCTTGAAATTACAAAGAAAACACCTACCTGAAAATTCTCTTAACTATCTATATAACCTGATCGATAATTTAAATACTTTTGAGGTAGCACACCTACAGCTAATGATAGAATTTATGTCACGTGTGACAATTGCGTATATAAGTATTGTGGGTAGGTTGTCGATATACTCTTTATACACATTTTTACGAAAGCACTTACAGCTTCTATCCATACCTTTATTATATGGATCTAAAAATCGTTACGTAAGATTAATTTACAATACCCAAACCTCCAAACCTAGTTCATCAAAGTAAGTAAGGATTTCTTTTCTCCTCTCATAACACTTTGAGTGAAATGAAAGTGAGATTAAGTTCTTGATTATTTATCTTAAAGCCAACATATTGTCAATTAAGCTAGTATACGAGTATGCCATTTTTCGTCATAGTTGTTATTTATCCTTTGTAGTTTTATTATACTATATTATAGTAATTTTATTAGTGTTATCGCCTATTTGCGGTTTATCCACTCTTTCCTTGTTTTACTTTTTCCGGCTGAATAACTAACCGATTAGATTATATAGATGGGAACCCAGTCGAAAGATTAAGATTACAGTAACCTTCTTCCCCACCTATTCTTTCAAACCTATCGAGTCGAGTTACCTAATAAGTGGGAAGAGTATAATATGATAACACTGAAACAATATAAAATAGATTAACAGTCTTCATATTTTACTGTTCCACTCATTCTGAGCGACAGTAAGTTGCCGACCTTTTTCGCCTACTATACGGAAAGTTCAAGATTCCTCCATAAATCGGGTCATGTAAGATGTCCCTGGATAAGGCTTCCTTCGTGTAATGTTAAGCTAACTATAAATATGGCTCTAAAAGGCATGCACCGAGAACAGTGTAGCGATTTTTATTCCATGTTACTTGGATGCTTATAGTTAGAGTAACCGGAAAAGTACTCAGAAAATATCTGAACACAGAATCGTCTGCCTTTTCAACTCAGTTATTAAACATTAATCAGTTCACCGGTTACGCAATGGAAAATAATGGCAAATGTTTTTGTAATATTAAGTATTTTCGCACTCAAAATATAAAATAGGACCATAGATAATGAGTATGAACGTATAAAGAATAGTATAGAAGAAGCTGCCCGGAATTCCATAGCTAGAGCGATAAAAGCAAGGGGAAGGCCTTTTTGGTGGGATAAGGAGATTGAGGATTTGATAGAGAAGAGGAGAGAGGCCTACTTACAACATTTACACAAAAATACCGTCACTCAGACGACGCGTACATACAACTAGATATGCAAGTTTAAACAGAAATAACGAAAAAGATAAACAAATCATATTAAACAGATGCAGATATGTAGAACAAATGATGAAAGTTCAAAAGCTTGGAGAGTACTGAAGTGTCAAAACTACGTCGAAAAAAAACAAAGCAGTTCTCAAGGCCATTTCAGAAAAGGATTGGGTAAATCATTTTCAACATCTCTTACAGGAAACCCATTATGGATAATTTTGCGAACTTACAGTTACAACAAAACGACGTAGAAATAACCATAGAACGGGTAACAGAGCCGATAAAAACGCTAAAACCCAAGAAAGCGCCAGACCTTGGAAACATACCGCCAGAACTCATTCCATACGCATTTCCTAAACTATGGCTTATGCTAAAAAATATATTTCAAAGATGTTTAAATGGGGAGAAAACTCCTGAGGATTGGCAAAAGGCGCATATTACACCTGTACACAAAAAAGGCGCCAAAGATTATGTAAAAATTATAGAGGAATTGTAGTGAATCCTCGATAGGACAAGTGTACTGCAGAATCTTGAGAAATTTAATAGAAAATGACAATAAAACAAAACAACCCGAAGGACAGTTTGGTTTTAGAGCTGGGAGATCAACCATAGGCAACATATTTTCAATAAAAATCCTGATAGAGCAACGACAATTGCTCTATCAGGAGAGAAATAGAGAAACACACATAGCTCCAATGGACTTGGAAAAATCCTATGATAATATACAGATAAACCAACAACTATGCCTCAGTTAAAGTCGTGAACAGGATAGGCTAAGAATTTCATACCACAAAGGTGTTGTCTTTCTCTCACCCTCTTTAAGATTTATATGCATCATACTCTATTGAAATAGAAGAGAGTTAGTTAATTAGTTACATTGCAAGAAACTATATCGAAAGTGGACTAAAAATAAACGAAAAAACTCGAATACTGCTAGTTGGGAATGAGGATATTGAGCACTTACCCTTAGAAAATACTTATGTTAAGAGGACAAACCAAATAGAGGTCACATTCACTAAGAGTCAAGAGGACATCGATAATAGAATAATCCATTAATTAATTCAATATTAATAATAGAATCTGGTCCTGTGGAGTAACAAAAGTTCAAAAACAACAAGAAATAAAACATATAAGTAAATTTATGGAGGATCCAGTGATATTTGGAGCAGAGGTGTGGGATGTTAGTAGTAGAAATAGGAAAATCTGCAGGCTACAGAAATAGATTATATGAGAAGAAGCTGTACAGTGACAAGTATGGATAGAATCCGCAATGACGAGATAAAAGATAGAAAGGGATTAGATAGATTCAAAAAAGACAGCTCATATGGTTTGGTCATGTTAACAGGACAGACGAAACATGGCCTAAACGATTACTGTCATGGACACCACCCAAAAGAAGAAAAAGAGGACCACCCAGGATAAGCTAGAGAAGCCATGAAAGGCAAAAACCTAGAACAAAATACCGACTATAGTCGTAAACTATGGAAAATGAGGGACGAATCCCGAAAAAAGGATTCACACGTGTGTGGCCCACCTTATTTACTTTCACTTTCAGGAATTCCCTGCAAAAAAATGAAGAAGGTCACTTAGCAGGATTACGCTAACAGGTATTTTTAATACGTTTGCCGATTGTTTATATATCAAATATAATTTGTTCGTATTATCTGTCTGTTCCGTAGGAATATGATAAAGAGGAAGACACATTAACCATTTCGCGACCGAATTAATGGCATTTCAACTTTTCAGCTATTAATAATATATAAGCATATAATTTAAGCATATTCTACCATAAGTTGGTGCCAGAAATCATCCCTTAAGGTTTTCAGAATTGGTCCTGGATACGGTGTACATATTAAGATTTTCACGATCACAGTACTCTCTTAATATTTTCCGATTCACCTGAAGTTATCCCATAAGCATTATATAATATTATTGTTCCTGTCCAGCGGTGATATGGCCATTATCATTATGTACCGTCCCTTATGCATCAAATTGAAGTTATTTTAAAGCAGTTAATTCTAGTTAACACATTATGAAGAACCTGTATGGTTACTGTAACTGACGAATCAACTGAAGTAGGACTCTTCCCTGACTTGCCTATGTGCCGAATTTAAAGAATTTAGAAATTTAGCGCGGATTCCATACCCGACTGTTCCGCACAGATGACGATATTACAGTAAATCCAATCATGGCAGTGCTAGGGGGCATATACAGGGTGAGTCAAGCTCAACGCCTCTGACTCTTGCGACCAAAAACTCTTTCTCAGAAAAATAACTATTAGAGTGTATGTAGGTCGAGCTGAACTACATTTTAAAAATAATAACTTTTATACGTTTGATAAAATCATTTGATATGTATCAAAGTTAAGTTTTTTTGAATGGAATGAATGAATTAATAAGGACCAAAGGCTATACAGCACGGAATGTGGCTGATGCATAGGGCACACGATGTTCCCTTTTGCGCCTCTATCCGCGCTAGTTCCTAAGACCTGCCCTTTTGGCAAAGGCAAGTACATTCTTAGGTCCTATCCGTTTTATATCTATTGGTTCCAAGGTTCTTGAGCCCAGCATAGTCTGCCTGTGATAACCCAGGGTTTCACAGCGACACAAGATGTGTGCCGAGGATTCTTCCTCTTCACCACACCACGTGCACGTTGGGTCGTTGACCACCCTCTTCACGAACAAGTGACGCCTGAAGGTGTTGTGACCCGTTAGTAGGCCTACTAGCAATCTCAAGTTACTCCTATCCAGAGAGAGACAAAATCGTCCTATTCTCTCTGCAGGCACTGCTAATAGTTCCCGAGCTTGACGGAGATGACCAGAGATGTTGTTCCATCTCAGAGAGTGTTGATTCTGGATCCACTCTCCAGTTGTTTTCCGAATCAAGTTTGCAGATAGTCCTAAGGCTGGTTCCGGGCCCACAAAACTGTTGCCAGATCCCATCCTGGCCAGATGATCCGCCATTTCGTTACCCTTTACCCCTGATGTGTAGGAGAAACTGTATCGCTCCTCGCCAACAAAATAGGATAATCCTCATGCAACTCTGCTAGAATCGTCGAATGTCCTTTGCCTGGATTAATGAAAGTCCAGCTACCCTGACTCCTGAGACGGAATCCAGTTTTTCTAGCTTCTCCTTGAATTACCAGATCCAAAGGAGGAAGATTCAATAGTGTTTTAATGGCACACAAAGGTGTTGTGCTCACTGCACTGGTTATACTATGACATGCCAAACGTTGAACCTTATTAAGTTTGGCTCTTATTGCCTCCGTCTTTATACAGGTCCACCACACTATGGAGCCATATATTAATGACGGTCTGACTATTGTAGTATAGAGCCAGTGCACCACTTTTGGGCTCAGGCCCCAACTACTACCGACAACTCTTCTGCAGGCCCATAATGAGTTTCGAGCCTTGCTTACCTTATAATCCACGTGCTGCCTCCAAGTCAGCCTGTGATCCAGAATGACTCCTAGATACTTTACTGAGGACCGGTTTCTCAATGTCCAGTTAAACATTTATCTGCAAGATAACAGCAACTGTTAGATAAATTGTTTAAACAATTGAAGGCTAAACTTACGAAATCATGTAAATCTTATCTGACAGTTGTATCCATAGCAACGCTATCTGGCAGATACCTATCTGACACTATAACTGGACATTGAGGTCATCAAAAAGGTTATGTCCAATACTACCTTGTATGAACCGTGTAACTAGCACCCTCTATGCGAGACAGGTATAAAAACAAATTCAAAGGATGTAGGTCCTAGCTTCCAAAACATATTGGTGTGAAATTTCATTACAATGTTGCCAGTAGTTTCGGCAAAATCATAAAAAATGGGTTTAATTTTTTTTCTTCAACGCCCTGTGTCTTGAATACGGATGGCGTTACGAAATTTTTTCACTAAGCAAACCCCAATTATTTTTCCGTTTTCTACCTATACTGGAGACGGGATCACCTTGTTTGGAACACCCTATATATAAGAATTATTTCCTTTCTCTAATAACGAATTAACTAATAGTAATATATATAGGTATATAAAAAAATAAAAAAAAGACTAAAAAAATAAAAACGCCGGTAAAATAAAATTAAATGAAATTAAAAAACTGTCTAAAAATAACCAATCAGTTCAAGTGTAGCTTAAGACACGACTAAATAAATGAAATAAGTGGTAATTAGAGAGCTTAGAATAATTCAGTGTATGTTCTTTATATGGAAAGCAACACCCAAAGCTAACTGAATATTTTAAACAGTCTGCCTTGCATCCGAATTCAGCAGTGATCACTGTATATTCGAATTGTTCAAACCAACTTATCAGAGTTGGCGTTTGCGAGTGACAGGTCAGTATATGTGAATCTGCGGCAAATGTTCGGTTCTCGCGAAAGTACCGGCCACCCGCTGAAGTTGCTCAATTAGTGACTGTCTAATTTCAATTTGCATCTGCGTCCAAGATATCCAACGAACAACTTAATTAAACTGAATATTTAATTTAATTCTCCCAACAGTGGCGGCCGACCGACTGTTCGTGGTTTTACAAACACGTTATAACCAGCAACATAATTCAGCAAGTACTTCCGCGCTATGCGAGGATGCGAAGGACGTTTGAGGATGCCCGCTGGAAATGTTGGGATGCAATTTGAAGCACAACTGCTCACCTGATGTAGGATATATCTTTGTATATTTTATCCTAAACACCTGCGAATACCAGAATACTTTGACTGCTTTGGAGGTGTTAGGTTGAAGTAGGTAATGTAATACAGGCTTTGAACATGCCAGTGTCAACAAGCATGATGAAGACATCATGTAGCAGGCCGTTCCAAGGCCTGGACACCATGGGATTAAAAGTGCGGTGAAGCCGCTCGGTTTTCTATTTATATACAGGGCTGTTTTGAGACCACTATTTTGATTTTTTACTATATATACTATCTTTGCTAGTTGAGTTTATATAGAACTTTGTGATCAACTCAGGTTGACGTTTAATAATCATCATTGTTTGTTTGTTCTAAAAATTCCATTATTACGAAAATTGAATACAACGCTTACTGGCACCCACTGCGCCACCTGTTAGTTATCTCATCAAGTCAACATATGATTTCTAGTTGTTTTACTTTAGTATTATCTGTAGAATGATTACTAAAACGTTGTGACGGAAGTTATATCCCTAAAGGCACCAATTGTTTCTTAAACTCACAGCACACTTGCCATAATACTTGTGTTATTGATATATCCGGTTTGAAAACAACTAGGAAGTTGAATCTTGCGTTAGCTTTTTAAGAATGTCATCCTCTATTTATCTATGTTAAAAGAGATATAGCATACCATTTAAATTTTTTGTAATAATGCGTAATGATTGTTGTAATGTCAAATACTGCCCTGTAGCTAATATGTTAAGATAAACTGGGATAATTTTTATGTAACAGATTATTAAGTAGAAACAGCTGTTTCAAATGAGACCTAGCTTGTTTAAGTCTGTTAACTTGTGTCAAAGTTATTGTCATTTGAGTAGAAACGTCTATGGCGTTCCCCCACTACTGCATCTTAGAGCAAAAAACGATTAATAGAAAAATCGAAAATTATCCCGTCTACATGAGAATCTGTAATCTACCCTTATTTGCATCTTTAGTGAGAAAAAGCCGTTATTCTGATTGATTGTAACAGTTGCGCCTCCTAGAGGTCTGCTAGGTTGCTTGTAGGTTGTGAAAATCGAAAAGCACCGATTTGGTTGAAATTTTTAAATCAAATAAAAACTATCAGAGATTGATATTCACAACCTTATATCATTAGAAAGGTTATCAAATTCTACACTTAACCGTATAAAAAAAATTTGAAAAAATCAAGTTATCGCTGATCGAAGTTTCCTTAATTAATCGACCGATTTCTCCAAGCATAAACGTAGTTTAAATTTCACAGTCTCATCAAGGCTGGCGCATTTTATGCTTAGTAATACGGCAAAGTCACAGCCTTCCAAATTTTATAATATCTGCGATATTCAATTTTTTCCTGATATCTACTTATACCGAAAATGGTGATTTACACCTAAACGGTTGGCTTTAAGTCCCATGTATGATACCTACATAAAATCACACTAGAATTCACCAAGGAATCTGAATATGCAATAATATACGGGGTGTTCAATTTAAAAAACATAACTTTGATACATTTCGTATTTTTGGGACACCCTGTATAACATGAAAATATTTTTAAAATGTAGCCTTTATGGATCTCTATCCATCCGAAATTTTTATTTTCTTTTTTATCAAATACTTTAGCCATAATTCTCCGTGTGGAATAACGTGAATAACCCTGTATATGTAAGTATACCATCACAAGGCATTTTAAACGCAGAGAACAAAGTCTCACGTTTCACTTTATCAAGGTATAATCATTTCAAACAACTCGGCAAAGTCAGATCAAAACAAACGCTTTTCATACGTATACTTTTACTTTCCCTGTGAGAAACTTGCGTTGTACGGTCGTGGAAGTCGATTTCAAACTTTTTCAATATCGTATCGAAGTAGATTTTTCATCCTCAGCGTCACTATTTTTCTTTCATTTCGAATGCCTAACTCAGTCGGCGGGATAAACACAGAAATATGAGTTGTTTGTAGGCTAACAGTAACAAAGATTATTTTCAATTTTCTAGAATTTCAAGCACTATAATCGAAACAAAATAAGATACATAAACGCATAAACAGTGACTGACTATAAAAATGGGAAAAGATTCTTGCCTGCCATTCACTTAGTATGAGAGCTACCTATTATTATTACTTAAGTATAAGGTAACCAAAAATTGAAGATATATTTGTTGTTACACTTCGAGGAAAAATACTTTGAGCAGTTATCTGGATGTGCGTGTAGGTAATCCTTGCACTAATCTGGATCATATATGAGGACTCTCATTCACACAGGACTCCGTGCAGTACATGCGAAACCTTTCTATATGGTCTGATTCGCCCCCGTTTTCTTGAAATTCATATGTCCCAGGAGAAACGAACAAGGATTAAAGAACTTTCGGTTTAGCCTGCAGTTAATCGTTACATTAAAATACAAGTATTATTTATACACCACATTATAATGCGTGGACTACAAGCTAGTTTTACATAAATTATGCATGTTTTCGACGGCTTTGAGGTAGCCCATCCTATGCATGAAAAAGTGCAGTACATTGTCAAAAGTGTGAGGCTCTATTGCATCAGCAGCTTAACGGATGTTTTTCCTAACTGCGTCCTGTATGTCCGCATGAATCACAATTCAAGTATTTGTCGCACATGCGCGCTGGCCTGTTAACATCTCCATATTGTTCTTTCCTTGTTGGAACCAATTTTGGTACAGAGCAATATAACGACCATAACCTCAATCGTCTTGATCAGCTGATATTGGAGAAACATTGTTTGTTGTCCGTTTACCGCCGTCCGCCGTGTAAAATTGAGGAGCTTTATTTTCGTTTTTTACAGTTTTTTTGGGACATTTTTGCCATAATTGTTGTTGTATTGTATTGTTCAAGGAACTTTTTCTAGCAGTTAAGCAGATCTGAATACATACGAAAACAGCAAAGAGAAAAACGTCTATTAGCACATGACAGATTTCACATTCACAAGCGCGATAGTTGTTATCGTTGTTATAGTCATACTGCATCGTTGTCACCCATTTTTTACCCGGTAAGGAAAATAAATCGTGTTGTGTGAATTATTTTGTATTTAGCATGATCCATATGTAAATAGCTGTCACGGTAGTAATTGTTATTGAAAATATTAGAATGTGTCCTCCCCTTTTCACTTGCACTTTCTTTAATGCATTTTCGTTATTCATAAGTTAACTTTCTCTTATTTTTGTTAATAGTGTGATTTATATCAGAATGCCAGATGGAAGTGAATAACTACCTTTTAAGAACTGAGCAAAAACCTGAAGCCCCTGTATAGTCAAAAACTCAACAACATCAATAATATTGACCCATACTGCCGGACTGAGAAGGACTGCTGCAGAATGTCACTGAACGGTGTTCCACTCATCACCCTTGGCGATATACTGAATTATCTACTGTTCAAAACAACCCCTAGGACATCAAAGGAAAATATAATAAAAAACAAAATTGTGCTATAGCTGGGAAGCGGCAAAAATATATTAAAGCGAAGTGTACCCTTTAAACTGAATTCATTTTTCATTTCATAACCTTGCTTCCCGTCTTGCGTTTGAGAAATTTCTTCATTGTGGTACCATTCCACGAACGAAACAGAAATCTAATTTTATATTTTCAATCTATAGATTTTTTAACCTAAATGTTGTGTATTTTAAGGAATTTTTGTGAGAATCTAACCAATATGTTCCATTTCGTATTGTCTAACCTAAGCAACAAACTTTCCCTGATGATGGAGGCATAGTTCTCCGAAAGCTTGGAATTCAGTTTAAAGAGTACACTTCGCTTTAATATATTTTTGTCGCTTCCCAGCTATAGCACAATTTTGTTTTCTAATAAAGTCGGCAAACGACTTAGGCTTGCCTATATAATAAAAATATAGGAAAATTCAACCAATAGTTTGTAGTGAGCAACAGGTCACTGTCAAAACTGATACCAAATTTTGAAATAGCCAAAGAGACGTCTAGTGGTGGAATTTAGAACCCAATGTTGTATGTGTGCCCGTGGTAACCAAATTCTTTTAGCATGCATGTGTGCCAACTCAGAGAGAATGAAATCAAAACACAGAAATGTTATGATATGGTTTTTTATTATTTGTTTCTCAACATTTGTTTTGTATTTATTAATCTTGAGTGCTCAGTGTTTTTGGTATATTTTTATCACTTGATTCTTGTATTTATCAAATCATGAGTGCTTTGTATTTCATATATTTTACTGGTGAAGTATTTATATTGATATGTTGAAATATACGATTCAAAAATGCCTTAATAATATGGTAAACTGGCTCTTGTTATTGATACTGTATAATAAAGGAATGGTTATAAACATGCACAGTCTAAATGATAAATAATAATAATAATACATGGTTGGCTAGGTCTCTGTTCATCGTCAAGGATAACAATGTGGATAGAATGTGTAAAAATGTAAAATATCAGCATATATAAATAAGTAAGTATAACCAACACATAAATGAGTAAATAAAGGATGTAAATGGGATAGGGTATATAAAATATAAGCATGGCATCGCAAGCATAGCAGCATAGCAAGCATAACAGCATAGCAAGCATGGTATCTAAGCACATAAATAGATCAATAAATAAATATAAACAATAAACAACATATAAAAGGGCTGGTTAGAGGAATCGTATGGTTCGTGAACGCGTGAGTCATTCCCACTTCCACTTTGGGTAAGTGATTAGGTAGTCCCAGGGACAGGCACCCTGGTTTCCACAACCATAAAATAAATATCGTATATACATAAAGAGGATCAGTAAAGGTTGAAATAGATACACCTAAATAAGACAGAGTTGTCTCTGTTCACCATCAGCCTGCAATCCCTCAGGACCTAATACCTAGAGTGGACGTAAATCAGAGACCCAACCCCGGATGTATAGTATACGTTGTCAAACACTTTAAATATCGTAGCCAGTCCACTTTAGTTAATAATACAAACTCAAAAGACAACATACCTGCAAATATTCGTGAAAAAGATTCAAAAACCCCTTTTTTGAAATTTTGGTCTCCAGCGTGTTACGTTTTTCAAAAACAATCCCCTCTCGTAATAAATAATAAAAACCATGGCAACGATTACCACGACCCGCTACTTTATTCAAGTGATAAAACACAGAAGCATTACAGAACAGAACAGTATCTTTGGCTACATTTTTTTATAAATCATCCGTCGATAACATCAATGTCAAACTTCGGTCACGTGACCGCTAAAGGTGCGTTCTAACGTCTGGCAGCCAGGAGCGCGTTCCGGATCACCACAAGTTTTTGGTTAAGAAATAATCTTCTAGCTACTGTAGAGTATGCGACTTTACAATCACCAAATGAGTGTTTTTTAGATAATCACCTTGTTTGATAAGATAGAAATGAAGCACGCTATGTTAAGTAAACTTCCATTTAAAATACATTTTTTTAACAACACTTGCTATCCGTTCATGTTACATATTTGGAAAAAGAAGTATGAATGTGGGTATAAGCTATTGATATTACGAAATATTTTCTGTTCGATTATGTAAAAAGTGTATAAGAATAAATAGTTCATTTTTCTCCACCCTTTGTTAAAATAATATAGATAGATAACATAAGCACTTATTGGTGTTAGTAGTATATACAATAGAATATGTCAGTATCTACTTTCTAGAAAGTCATCACGATGGAGGCTCTGAACCCATAACATTCTGTGCTCTTCGCCTCCTGCTATCAGTCTGCCTCTGCTGGCTTGAATACTTGGGAAGCTGTAGAACTTTTTCTCCGCACATATAATAACAGAGAGCAAGCATATTTTAGTATATTTATAGTAGTAATATAGCTACAATAAATTTATTTCAAAAGACAAGTGAATAGTCATAATATACATATCTTCTGTCGCACAGTTACATAGATCACTAAACTTGTTCCAGGAACACAACTTTTAGGTTATATCTAAAAATTAAGGCTTTAATCCATTCTTTGAACATACATATAAAAGTAGCAATTGTTACTTACGAATGGACCTTTTGGCTAATTTAACATGGTTTGGATGGAAAGGTGTGTTTAGTTGACCTCTGCACTTTTGGAAATATTCAATTTTTTAAACATTTTTACTCATCATAAACTGGTTGAATATTAATGTTATCACTTCTGCACAACAGAATCCTGAATTAGCGTACCCAAAGTCCACCAAAGGTTGGTCACATCAATGAACTTGACAAGTCAAATTTATGATACTATGCTATTAATTTTCACGAAAGGATGAGAAAACACTATAAAAACGTGATGAGAGTAAATAAAACAATTGATTCTCCAATACCATCTGATCATGACGGCACGCCTGATCATCATGTAATTGCTCTAAAAGATCGCAGCGGCCAAAAAACAGTTGACATGTATCTGTAGCTTAGCCCATTTACCATAATGCTGTTGATCTCTCAAACGCGACAGTGGTGCTAATGTCTAAAGAACACGTAGTGAAAGAAATAACGAACACGACAGTTGGTCCACCCTCATTTCTCCAACATTCTAAAAGGTTAGCCCAATGGAGTACAAAATTTGATTTGTGCGCCTGGTAATGTCGGCTTGCCAGCTGTCTCGTCTGTCGTTATCTGGAAAACAGGAGTTGTTGCATTGCTGGGCGTTCGCACTTTGAAAGGAACGGCGCCGGAGACAAAATTGAATTCAGCGGCAAAGCAATATGTTTTCTCATACTCTCAAGATAAACCTCTTTTCTGAAAGCGTTGGCGGTAATAATTTTAACATCTAAAGATTATATGAGACATAGCATATTCGCAAATCTGTTATAGGTAAAACACAGTACTCCATCTTCATATGAAGCTACACTGTATTGGATTTCATTCAAACTATGGTAATATAAATTAATATTTCATTTTTATATAGAAATTGACGACTTAGATAGTAATAAGTCTGTGGCAGCTATTCATCGAAATTATTTGGTCAACGATCTACTAGTTATTTCACTCAATAGCTACAAGGAATCACAATTTTACTATTGTTTTAATAAAAATAAATTATTTTGGTTGACACTTGCAATAGTAATAATTTATTTAAAGAAGTCAGCAGCAGCAGATGGTGTTGGATAGCTCGACTCCGTGGCGTATCATTTCGATAGAATTTTGCATAGCATTCTTTTGGAAAATCTATAGATCATCGGCGTCCGTGGTATCGCACTGGATCTAATGTGGAACTATTTGGATAATAGAAAGCAAAGAGTCAGAAGAGGTAAGGAGTTCAGCGTGACATCTATAATAAGTACAGGAGTACCACAATGGGCGGTACTAGGACCATTACTGTTCCTTATATACATAAATGACGTTACAAGAATAAACAATTTCAATGGACATGCAGTGTGCTATGCTGACGATATGGCAATCATGTTTGTGAGAAAATCGTTGGAGGAAGTTAAGCTACTAGCTGAATCAGAACTTCAAAAGGTTAATATGTAGCTCTACCATAATAAACTAATCCTAAATGTAAATAAAACCAAATTTATAGCAATTTCACCAACCATTATGCCATTTCAGTGTTATCCTAAAACAAAACATTGATGTTAAAGAATTTACATTTTATTGTACTAAAATTTTATGTTTTGAATAAATTTGATTTTATTTGGTTTGATTTGAATTATTATGTAAAGTATCTCTAACCTGATTCGTAAAGGATTGGCAAAATTATTTTATATAACTTGAAATTAATTTTGCATAGTTATTAAGCTAATGAAGTGACCGTCTGGGATGAGTTTTGAAACTTTAAAATGTGTATAAGTGGATGAAAAAACAACCTTTGCGTATTTTGTCCTACTGGTATACAATTTTATTGAAACAGTAATATAAGTTACAATTTCATTATTATATAGGAAGGGGCAACTGAAAATAGTAAATGTGTGGCAGCTTGATCGATTTTATCCACCTTTCTGTCAAATAATAACTGCCTTGTACGAGGGTGCTAGATGGCGCACAAGCGGATCTTTCTGTCGCCTGCTCTCAAATAACTGCCTTATTTATGTTTCGTCTATTAAACTAGAATACATTATTTAACACACCTTATTGCACTATGACATAGAATTAGAAGTAGTATTCTAGTAGTAGGATAAGTTACTAATATAACACTTTTCTCTTTCCAGATACCAAAATGGACTTCATCAACATATCCAGTAATTCCACCTTGCTGGGCAATGACACATGGTACAACGAGACGCTCCCCCTTGAAGATCCGTTCTATGAAAGTATGACTGAAATGTGCATCACCTTCCTTTTGATCTGTTGCGCACTAGCAATGTGCCTCAACACAGTCGTAGTTATAAGTGTCCACTGGATCAGGACTCCTCTAAAACCCAATCTCAAAATCAGGTTAGTAAAGCTTTGGCTTCATGTTTTCTACGTAACAAAAGCAGCCATTATATACAGATAGCATGTTTGTAGCGCGTTTCACAATAAATATGCCCCATTCGTTTGACTTTCTATGTTTAGTGGTTTGCGAGGCTGTCAAAGTGGCTGCCATGTATGCTAAATTATCGGACGAGGCTAAATATTTAATTAACTAATTTATTTATTTAATAAATTTATACAACAGCAAAATTACGACCAAACAAAAGCAATTCCAGGAATTAATTTTGCATACGCCTAAAGGTATTTAATTGAGTGCACCGTAAGCACTTAAAATCTGTGGAGCAACTGAAAAAATAGATTGCTTTTTGTAAAAATAAACCATACTATAAGTTATAGCATCGGTAACGAGTGGAGAGAGTTGTACCTGAAAAGAAAGCTTTCATATATTTTTTAAAAGATGGAAACTTCGTCAAAGAACCTTGGTCTTCTAAATACATACATGCTACTCGCAAGTGAGATCCGAACACCTAGAAAAAAGAGAATTATGGGATGGACACTCGCGAAAGTCTTTTTAGAAACTATTTATTGAACAATGAAATAGTTATAATGGATACTGAACTATAAAATACTAATAATGTTCGATTACAAGATGTTTGCGGTTCGAGCGTATGATACTGAATGGCTCCCCATTGAAGATGAGACATCTAGCAAACCTCGGCGACGAATCTTCAGGGGGCAGCACTTTTCTTGATGAGGTTCGCAGAAGTATATGATATAACTCATGTAAAAACAAAGCATGGCTTTTTGTCGATTCAAAAATGATTTCTGTTGCAAATTTGGCCAGATACCAACTGGTTGTGTAAAAGAGATTAATTTCTTGTGTAAAGAAGCCCCCTAGAAGACATCTACCCCAGTTTACGCAGTTAAGCCCTTTGAGCGAGGTCGGATTGTAGGCCAACGAGAACGTGATGTTTCTTTCAGAGCAATTGCTGTAACCATGGGGCGTAGCGTGGCTACAGTTGTACCAGCATGGCACGCATGATTCGCAGAAGTGTGAGTGCAGCGAGCTAGAGGTTCTGGAGTACGTAGAAGAACTACAGACCGGCAAGCTCGTCATCTACGACTACTGACCCGTCGAGACAGAATGCGATCCACTCGAGCTGTTGCTGACGCTTGGTATGCAGCTATAGGGAAACCCATTCAAATCCGCACGGTGTACCATAGATTGACTGAAATGAGCTTAGGATCATATCGTCCGCATCTGGTGCTTCCACTCACTGCAAATCAACGGTCAGATTAGTGCCAAGAACACCAACAATGACATGCTGAGTGGCAACAGACGGCCTTCTCCGACGAGTCCAGGTTTTGTCTGGGGGCACATGACGGACTCCAAAGCGTAAAACTACGACGGCGACGGGGTGAACGATGTGATCTCCAGTTTGCTGTTGAGCGCCATGTACACCGTCCTATTGGTTTGATGGTTTGGGGTGCCATTGCATTCAACAGCAAGTCACCTTTACTTGTGATTCGTGGCACAATGACTGCGCAGCGTAATGTGAATGAGGTGTTAGCACCAATTGTCGTTTCATATGTCCGAGGTCTCGAAGAAGGTTTCTTCCAGCAATATAATGCACGTCCTCATACAGCAAGGGTATCGATGAGGTTCCTACAGGAAGCTGAGGTCAGGGTACTCCCCTGGCCTCCACGATCACCCGATTTATCGCCAATTGAAAAAGTATTAGATTGGATGGGTGGATACATAGGCGATTTACCCAATCCTCCGATCAGGGTGAACGAACTGAAACATGCTGTGAGGGCAGCTTGGGAAGCTGTATCTCTAGAGTTTATCAGCAACCAAATTACGAGCATGCCGCGTAGGCTAGAGGACTGCATTCGTCAACATGGAGGACCCACCCATAATTGATCTGTTGTATTTTTTTATAAACTAATTATGGCAAAAGAGTTCGTTCATTATTATATTCAGTCCTAATCATATCCCTTAGCTCGACCTCCCTGATAGACCATTACCACAGTTTAAAATACCTTTTATAATTATTAGTTTATTGTTAACCGGTACATTGAATAATCTCAACAGCAAAACTCACTATTATAAAGTCGTCCGTGTTTTTAGACATTTTAAGGGGTTCTTTTTTCCAGAGGGGGTTAAATTGAGGTGACCATGAATTTGGTGCACGGAGTAACTCCAATTTTTTTTGTAATCATAAAGGACCTACCCCTTCCCTAAACAAAAATACGTTATCACTGCTTTGTACTGCTGCACTGCTGCAAGCTGATGCAATTTAATATGTGATATGATGTGGGATAATAGTAGGTACCGCTCCCACATTTTTTAAAATCAAATCATTGGCAGCAGGAGCAGAGTAATTAGAAGAAAACAAAAATCCTCACAAACGCTCAAAATATACATTGTAAGGGTTCTTGATCATTCTCCATTTTTGTAGAAACAGTTGAAATTGGAGTGACGGGGATTGAGGGTTATGAGGAAAATCCAAAATGTTGTGTATTCATATAGGACTCTCCACTACCATTTTTGGCTGAGTCTCAGTCATCATAGTGCCCGGTCCTGAGTAGTGCCGTGCGATCGTGGATGAAAGCTCAGCGTCTGATGCACATCAGACACAGGTTCCTTCCGAGAGTGAAGAATCTTCTAGTAATTATTTTTATTACCGAGAATGTGTGGCAAGTACCTAATCAAGCTACTTGATACCAATTTTTCCTTTTTGTGATTGTCTAGTAGATGATATGAGTCGAAAGCGCATAAGGTAAATTTCGTGCTATTTTATGTATATAACACTATTTTACAAGGATATGAAATATTATGAAACCTTATTAAATACCTTCTACACGGTCTAAACTTAATTTGAACAGAATATCTCAGGATTGTATTTCCTTATCAAAATATCTCGCGTAGAGACCTATTCTTCTTCGGGTGCCATCTTCTATCGTCGAAGGTTGGCGATCAATAGGGCAATTTGAACTTTTGAGACTGCGGCCCGACCTATTATATGCCAAATAAAATTAAAATTACTTTTTCTTTAATTGAAAATGCAACGGTAGGTTAGATTGGATTTAATTGGCTAACTATATAAGGATTGGCTAGTAGCTTATACTTGAGCTAGTGATAATTGGTAGGTCTAGTTATGTGGTCTTGAATTCATACGCTAGGAAGCATGATCCTATTATTTATTTAACATTAATGATGCTATCGTTGGGTAGATATTCAAGCTTTGAAGATATGAGGGTTGTATTTGACAGTAGATATCCATTTAATGATCAAATTACTGAAATAGCTGCATCTGCATCATGATGGGTTACTTAGTTAAAGATTGGTCCAGTGTGTCCAATGTAGAGTGTATGAAAATTTTGTTCCTTGCATTCATCAGATCTAAACTGGAGTCTGCATCGCTGATTTGGTATCCAATTTATCAATATTGCAGTATATATTGTTATTTTAAAGTGTGGTGGCAAGTATCCTGAACATGATCATGCCATTTTATTGGATTTTTTGGCATTGGAACTCTAAAGGCCCGGTCAAACAGAGGGCGTTCTATAACGCGGCGGTCCGGCGTTCTCTAACGCCAGGTTACCGCATTCCGTTGTTTGTACCAAACAGGCCTGTTTGACGGGTTGAGCAAAAGCGTTAGGGCAATTTTTGTCAAGATATCTAGTAATTCAAACTTAGATGAACTCAAGGCCCGGTCAAACGGAGGGCATTCTAGAACGCTGTAACGCCGCGAGCGCGCCATTGTATTGTTAGAGAACGCCGGAACGCGATCTGTACTAATTTTATGTTTAAATCATCCATAAATGCGATTTACAACAGTATACGTAGCAGATGTGATATTTTTCATGACAAAATTGAAAATTCAGTTATTTTTTTGAGGGATAGTAATTAACGATTTGTGATTTTATTTGTAAGTACATTTGAAACTCTTAAGATTAGTGGTATTGAGTATTCTGATCTAAAGATGTTTGTAGGAAAGTTTATGTTTCACCAAATTTCGTATGATCCGGTGTTAACCTGTTGGGAATAAATTATGTTATTGACATTAGAATGGCGATTCAAATTTGCTATACGTGACCATAAAATTGAGGGATTGTTTGATTTAGATATTATGGAATATAATGGAAGAAGCCAACTACAACTTGAATCAACCGATGATACAAAAATCAAACAAAGACGAAATTTGGGTCACAAATCTCTAGTCGCGTGATACATTCAGTTATATTATAATTTCACTGGTCAATAAATTAAAACACATACGCTAGCAACTAAAAAGGATCTAAAAACACTTCATGCGAATTAGCAGCTTTTCACGGAAATTGCTTAACAAAAGGTTAATTTAAAATTTAACATCATCACTTGCGTTTTAAAATTGTTGATACAATTAATTATAGTTATTTCATAACTACGAACAATCAGTGTACAAAGTATTAATTAACAAAACAATTTCCATATTCAACCTTGAAATGAAATTAACTTGTGGAGAAATTTGTGAATAAGCCGGAAACTGGTTTGTTTCAGCCATTTATACCTAGTTCATAGAAACTGAATATATGAATACTACTTTATACCAAAAATCATGAATAACTATTAGTCGGTTTGTGGGATTAACAGTAATGAACCAGCGTTATGTACCAAACGTTAAAACCAAATTTTTAGCTACTCGGTTACAGATTATAGGGTTGTCGGAGGTAATTTGTTTTTAAAAATCCGAATTTCACTGCTACGCGTTTGAATGCACTAAGCGCTTTTATTTCGAGGGTCATATTTTTTGAAAGGCAGGAAAAAATCTTTCAAAAACACATTTTAAAATCTCTCTAATCATCATCCTTCCTGCCACCCGAATGCGCCCCCTTCTCCAAAATAGGAACCCGATAGGGAACTGCTGAAGTGCTGAACGGCTGTAGCCTGTTTCAGAAATGTAAAAAGCAATAAAATCTCATTAGGTATGCAAAGGCTTTACAGAATAACCCAGCGAATACTTAAGCCACTTTTCATAGCTTGCCATTGATTTCATTGCAAAATTCTTTCTTTTTATCAATTGCAGGTAGTAGTCAGGGCAATTAATGGGTTTTGCATATTGTTATCTATTCATGTAAGCAACAGAGGTATCTGTGCCTGCCCGGACGAGTGACGTCTAGATCTAACACGGTCGGAGATTAATTCGTTTATCAATACCGACCCATCAGATACCTTGATCTCATAGATGCGGGCCGTTGGTGATACGAAAAAATGGCGCAAGGGAGTCGTCGGCGGATGTTTCCGCGTAGATCTAGTCGGCGCTTCCGAGGTTGAGTTTAACTTCTGGAGCACCGGAATACAAATCTGGAGGCCGTGGGCTCGAGTCCCGCCGGCCGCCGACTTTTTCCGACATTTCCTGGTACGAATTTAAACTAAAAATGGTGTAAGAGAGACGTGGAGGTAGGATAGGTGTTAGAAGGAAAGAATTTTACTTTCCTAGTATTAGACCTATGACCGACACCAAAATTGTACCAAGCGAAATTGTACCAAGCAGGTAGGAATTTCCCACTTAACTGCCCTATACATTTCTGAGATGCCCTATAACAACTGGGTTTTAGAGGTTTTCGATAGCTTACTTTTACTTCCCACACCGATAGGTGAGGGGAGTATTGTGATCGCGAAAATATTCGATTTTGAGATAATACACTTTTTGGGAGTTTTATGATGTGTACATAACGAAAATCCACGTCCTCATTTCCGTCGGTCTGCCTGTGTCGGTCTGTCTGTCGGTCTGTGGGTCTGTCTGTCTGTCTGTCGCGTTTTTCTACCCTCGTAATCTCAGCAACCGCTGCATAGATCGTGATGAAATTTGGGCAGCGGTATGCTGTGGGGTCGTAGTAGGTAATGTTCCTATAATTTTGAAAATCGGTGCATAGGCGGCGGAGTAATTAGCAAAAAACAAAAAAAATAAATAACTTCGTTTTTAGGCGTTTTAGGGGTCCCTGATCACTTTCTACTTTTTTTTGGTTGGGGGTGAAATTGGGGTGGTTGGGGGGTTGTAAAATTGAAAAATTTGTTGCTTTCATAATAGACTGTCTACTGACCTGTGAAGAAAGAACTGGCGACATAAATAACTTTTCTAGGTCCATCCGAACATTGCCTTGCCTATTACAGAAAGCAAAGGACTTAGAATTTTTTCTGATGTAAACATACGAGAGTATTGCTTTAGATCGTTCTATATTGTCTAACGAGGCAACTGTTGAATGGATTATAATGAAATTTTGACACACTATTACTACCGTGTGAAGATGGAAAGCGCATATGGTTTTGATAAATCGTGCCAGTGGCGGCGCAGAAGTAATAAAAAAACTAAAAACATAAAAACAGCTCAAACTTCGTTTTTAAGCGTTTTAGAGGTTCCTGATCATTTTCTGCATTTTTTTGGGTGGGGGTGAAATTGGGGGGGTTGGGGGGTTGGTGGTTGAAAAATTAAAAATATTCTTGTACTACTACTAATAGGCTGTCCACTAACCTGTGAATGAAGATCTAGCGACACAAATCATCTTTTTAGGTCCATCCGAACATTGCATATCCTATTACGGAAACTAAGGGAATTTTCTGTATACATACGAGAATTTATTGGTTTAAATCGTTTTGTATTTTGTAACGTGGACATTATTAAATTGATTTTAATGAAATTTTGACACAGTATATTGTTACCGTGGTGAGAATGGAAAACGCGTATGTTTGTAAAAAATCGTGTCAGTGGCAGCGTAGCAATAATCAAAGAACGAAAAGCATGAAAACAACTCAAATTCGGTTTTTAGATGTTTTAGGGGTACCTGGTCATTTTCTCCCAGTTTTTTGGGTGGGGGTGAAAGTGAGGTGGTTGGGGGGTGGGGGATTGTAAAACTGAGAAGTTTGTAGTATCGATAATAGGCTGTCCATTGTCCTGTGAAGGAAAGACCTAGCGGCATAAGACAATTTTGGGGGGGGGCTGGCGATTATTTGGTTGCAAGGGATCTCAGACTATAGCTTCATGCTATGGGAAAATTATAAACTGGTATCAGCGTAATGTGTGGGAAGTACTGAGTCAATCAACTTGACTTCATTTTCTTCAAATCATGCCTGTCAATATGCGCCGATTTTCAGAAATATCAACTACAAAAAACGGTAACGGACAAACTGGCTGACCAACACACAGACTGACAGTTAAACCAACTCCTGGATTTTTGTGATATTATAGGCATCGGGAAACGTCCAAATCGTGATATTTCAGTATGGAAAATTTTCTCGATTATTATACTCCCTTCGTCCAAGCTACGGAAGGTAGATATTTTACTAATTTCATTACATTCCAAATGATAGCGTGGAAGTTAACTGGGATGAACGACAGGACCGACAGGTAGATTAAAAGTCCAACAAACAGACCGGCAGGCGATGAAAGTAATTGACCCAAATTTTTTGATGGACACTTCGTTAAGCTTATTTTGTTGACTCAAGACGTTTTAAGCAGCTATTAAAACAAGGGCTGTGGATTAGATCGTCTACTGATAACTAGAAAATGAAATGGTTAATGAAACCTAGGTTTGAACATTTTAAAATGACCAAAGTCCGAAGTTGATTCAATTTAGCATTCTGATCGTTTTCAAATAGCCAAACCTAGGTTTGGCATTTAGGCATAATTTAAATTTCTAGAATCATTTACTCATAGTCAATCAATATTCATAAAAATAGTTAAATCTTGCCCAATTTATATCTTCAAACAAAGACACAGGTACAAGCAACGGTACAACCATATTAAATAACTATGTTATGACTAGAGCAATGGACATATGAATAAACATTGTTTACTTAGGAATAACATATAACAAAATAACGGAATGTAACCACCCTTGTGAATGAAATGTTAAAAAATATTAAACTGCTAAAGCCTAAATTAACAGAAGTATGTTTATTTATTTCTGCAACTGATTTCTCTTTATTTCCGCAGTTATTTCTACACATGCATTTCACAAAACCTTGCTTCGATTGAGAATCTAGAGCAGCCGCAATTCTCAACGTGAACTCCTGTTTTGGGACATCTTTTAGTTCCAGTTTAGTTTTGGTCTGCTACTTTAAAATTAATTTCTTGCGTGTAGTTTCTCAAGGGCTGTTCACAAATGATAGAGATCGCTTTTTTCTTTTCGTTTTATAATAATAATAATAATTTATTCACCAACAATACAGAGGGTAAATAAATTGTTTGACCTACAGAAGGTACTGACCTTGTGCGTGGGTTACATTGCAATACATACATATATTTTAAACATACATATATTAAAACTAATACTAACTATATTAAAAACTTATAAGTGTGCCAGTTCAAAAACCTGTTAAAAACATTTGAAGAAAATATATCTGGGTGTGTCCATTATCCATCGTTTGACTTCTTTTTGTATAGGATATGAGATTTTATGGATTTCAATGAAGCAGAAAGTAAATCGTATATGCGGCAACACAAATATATTAAACTTTTTTGGCCTATTGACTTAAATATAGGAGGTCTTAAGGCCCTATTCTTGGTTCGTGTATTATGTTCATGGCTGTTGAAGTTGATTTAATTTTTATGTTTGTGGACGAAATTCAATATGCTATAGCTGTATAGTTGTCGGATATCAAATTTCTGAGATTCTTTAAATAAATTATTTGAAGGGTAAGTGGGTTCTTTAAAATAAATGACTTTCAAAACACATTTTTGCAAGGAACTGATACACTTCAAATGAGTTTGATGCACTCCTCGCCAACCTAAGATGCCATAATTTAGCCGGGACTGCACAAGAGAGTAATACAATGTTTCTAAACAGCGTGTGTTTAGAAATTGTCTAGGAAATTTGAATTTAGGTAATAGTCGTTTGACTTTTCGCGATAGAAATTTTATTTGTAAATCCCATTTCAAATGTTTGTCAATTATTATACCTAAGTATTTGACACTGTCAGCCTCAAAAATTTGTCTTTTGTCTATTTCAATAGGTCCAAAATTCGGTAACGTATTTTTATATGACGAAAAAGGTAAATAGTAAGATTTATCAAAGTTTATCGTAAGAAGATTGGTATCAAACCAATTTTTAATAATTGTTATATCATACCTTATTATTTCTTGGATTTTTTTCCAGCTTGATGCTTGATAGGTTATCACTGTATCATCTGCAAAGCAGTGTATCATTGATTTTGTAGCAATATTAAGTAGGTCGTTTATATAAATATTGAATAAGATCGGTCCTAAGACGGTTCCTTGTGGTACGCGGTACCCAAATATTCTGCACTCGCTCAAGATATTATCTATTTGGGCACAATTTCTGCGATTGTTTAGATAGCTTTCCATTAGCCTGAATGATACTCCACGAAAGCCGATATGCTTTAATTTATTCAATAGAATACTATGGCTGACGGTGTCAAATGCTTTAGCTAGATCAATAAATACAGATACGGTAGAGATTTTCTTATCTAACGATTCATAGATATGATTGGTAAGATATAAGATGGCATCTTGAGTGGAAACTCCTTTTTTAAATCCAAATTGGTTCTCAGACAAAATTTTATTTTTTTCTAGGAAGGATTCAATCCAACTTTTTAATATTTTTTCGAATATCTTAGCTAAGCTTGATATAAGTGTAATAGGTCTATAATTTGTCATTTCTGTTTTTTGGCAGATTTGTAGATAGGTTTGATTACTCCTATTTTAAAAGCAGATGGGTATATTCCAGACTCAAACATTTAACAACGGGCATTACGTTTCTTGATGCAGCTTGCCCACCACTAAGTCCACATCTGAAATTTTTATCAAAACGCTTTGTCCAACGCTAACTGAAGGAAATATTATGCTCGACGTCTACAGCGCAGCGTCTCAATGGATTGTCTTTTCTGGGAGGTGCACGATGCTTCGCATGCTTGTGTAATTTTTTCTTGGCGAATGCAAATACCACCTTGATTTTCAGATGCACAGGTACATTGTTAAAACGACAAAGATAGATCAGACACTTTAAAACACCCTGTAAGCCACATAGCTGTAAAATAATATACCTCTTACCTCTAGTATTCGTGGGGTATATATTACAGGTAAAATTGTTTTGAAGAAGTTAAATTCGTCTTTACCATCGACAGACATCTTCTACTATGCGGGGAATCACTTTCACGCTTGCTTTGCACGTGGCACCCGACAATGCAGTGTCCTCTCCCAATATATTCCAATAATTACATAACCATTATCAATGACCATTATTTCAGGCTTTGGTTGTTTTGTAGTTGCACAAACCTAGGTTTGTCTATACGAAAACGATCAAAGTGGAATATTGAATTTCACTTCAGGCTTTGATCGTCCAAGCTTAGGTTTGAGCAAAAATTTCGGCCAGTGGCCTTTTTCGTGCTTTGCGCCAAAAATATACATTAGGAAAAACCTTTGGTTTCTATACGACCCCTCAACATGGCGCTACCAAAAGTACCAAATTTAATCACAGAGACGCAGTTACCTCTAAAAACCAACATTACAAAGGATGGAGGAAAAATCCATATTCCGAGAACCACCGCAGATATATCGACGCCAGAAATTACTATAAACGCGTGATTGACAGCAACAAGGAGCAACATAACCATTAAAAACAAGCTCCTCTCATGTCCAAGTTCGTCCAGACATTCTGGTCCGTAGCTAAGGCTATTAGTCAGAACTTTTCCTATTCCGAGCCAGTCTCCTCCAACATTCCTTCTTTTGCAGAACTTCGACGCTGTGGAATGAGCAGCCGTGGAATTTGTTTCCTGATGGCTACAACCTGCAGCGTTTCAAATCTAACGTGCACCGGCACTTATCCTTCGCAGCGCCATATGCTTTCAGCCTTTGCGGGAGGCTGACCATAAAAAAAGCAGCGGTTACTGACATTACGATGCTAGAAAAACGTCAACAGACAGACCAACGTAAATGAGTGACGTGGATTTTCATTATGTAGATATCATAAAACGCACAAAAATCGTGTTATCTGAAAATCGAAAATTTTCGCGATCACAATATTCCCCTCGCCGGTCGGTGTGGGAAGTTAAAGCTGCAATTTTGTTTGCAGATGTTTTGGAGCACCTCGATTAGATGATATTTTTAGCAAAAGGCTATTTCGCTGTCATCGCAGAATATTACAAAGGTAATAAATAGCAAGGTTACGATTTGCTACTTTCGATTACAATTTCGGAAAACAGTGGTGTTGGATGATTAAGAAGTCTGATTGTACATCAAGGTATCCTACACAGGGTTGTTTAATAAGATTTTATTGTTTCACATACGTGGTGTCCACAGCTATGGGGGTAAAATTGATACGGGGCTGGCAATTTGGGAAGTGCAAAACTTTTATTAACTTAATTTATGTTTCATCTTCGTTCAATTCAAATTGAGTAATAAGTTAGTTATTGCCCCGGCAGATCAATTTTCTTAACTTTGTTATTAATGAACAACTTTGTTATTATGCAGTAAGATAAGACACCAGGTGTTCGTAGAACTGATGCTATCTGAAAGGAAATTGTGAAAAGTTGCTAGGTAGGCCATACGGTCAAGGCGCATTTCTGATGCAAATTCAAGTAGATAATGTGTCCTAAAGAGTCTGGTTTTCAAAATAAAGAGTGTCAAAGGTTTGAAAATAATTGATTCCTTGTTACTTTTTTAAAGGCCGTTGAACCGATTTTTGTGTGATTTGACAGTATCGTTCATCGCAATACGACGTTAAGTCAGCACTAACGAGAAGACGATTATTACTTCCAGTGGTGTCTTGAGGCGCATTCCCACGAATAGTATTAACAAAAAAAATACGTCACTGCCCTTAAAACAACTAAATGTAGTTTTTCGGATTAATTGAATGAAAAAGCAACTTCCTTGTCTATTTTTTTTTCTTATCCCACTTGTTTAAAAAAATAAAAATCGCTCCATAGCCCCATTTTTTCGATGGGCTGTGACCATAACACATATTTTTAGGAGAAAGCTAAACTGATACTGTAGGAGGGAACTAATATAACATTAATGTTTTGTTTCAGCTTGAGTTTGGCCATAGCAGATGCGATCAGCTCTAGCATGACAGGTGTGCTACTATTCACAGAGAAAATTGATGCTATTGAAGAGATGGGGATGCTACCTTGCGTCATTGAACTGATCAGACTGACGGGCATTGTCATCACAGTGCTACATTTACTAGCTCTGAGTCTAAACCACTATATAGGTAAAATTTATTTTATTTTAGACCAAATTTTACCTACCTTATGTGTCAACATTTAAAGAACCTTACGAGCATAATTTTATCAACAACCACATCTGCTTAAATAATAAATATAGATTATTGACTAACGTCACACACACCTCTGTAGAGCGACATCAAATAAGATTTATTTATGAGTATTTATTTATAGTTTGGAATTTGGCACATAGTACAGTACATTTATTATTTATGTTTTCACTTTTTTGTCTAATTTTTATATTAAAGAAGTAAAGAGGTAAATAGATATTACATGAACGATTTAACAATAAACAACATTCATGACATCGTCCTGGGATACATAATAGGTCTTTATGCACACTCCATTCTAATCTAGTTGTTGATCCCACATTCACATTGAGGAGACGGAGTTATACCCCACTTAAAAAGGAAGACCGCGGATGTGCCAGGTACAAATGTCCTAGGCCTCTCGCCCTTTGCACCAGGTTCATATGGTCTACGTGAAGTAGGATTCGCACGTTCAGTAAAGCGTCCAGCATATACTCGCGAAGAATTAGCGGCATTTTGACATTCACCTTACTTTAAAATCACAGCCACCAATTCGTTATTGCTCTAATGGAGAGCAACTTTCGTACTGTTTTGAAATCCAATTTAACACATGTAGGGGATAAAAGAAATAAATGATCATTCTGGGCGATATTCTTAACATTTGAAGGTAATAATTCAATTGATAAACAAATGACCAAATTAAATTGAGGAAAAACAGATTGAAATATGTACTGCCTAATTTAACATCAATAAAAGGCTGGACATGCGTCAGGAAAAGCACTCAAAATGACACATCTAACGAAATTAAATAAAAAGACACCTGATTAAGCAATCCATTGAAGAAGAATAAATTTTAAAAGTAGCTTACCCTATGTTTAATTGAAGAATATAACATTATTTTATACAGACCTGATTGACATATCTAGCAGGTTAGTAATTGTAATTATTAAACAGATAAATATAAGTAGGTTATAAATACCAAATATGTAGATGAAATAATATGCAGTGTAACATATAACATCGCCCATCTCAAGGGTCATTAGGGGTAGACTGGCGAAATATCTCACAGGGAGATCAAAACAACTAGAGAGAATTATCATGATAATTGTGAGGCCTACACTAAGATACACTAAGATACTAAGGGTTAACTAGCAAAGAGTCCCCTCCTTTGAACTAGTTAAGTACGAAGGGTCAACTCGCGACTGATTTCGAGCTTATCAAACCATTAATGATATAAACGTGTGTATGAAAGTTTGTTAATTGTCTAGTAAACAAGTCATCAAATTATTTAATAAAATATATCAATATATCAACAAATAACGATACAATTAATAGAATTGGGTAGTCTGTGAGATAAACTCGCAATGTCGATCGGGTATAGATCAGACATTATACGCAATTTCGGATCTTATTTTTAGTGTGACGAACAGCCTAAATTATTGTGAAGCTTATCAGACTATTCAGAAAATAATATCGGACGGATGATGAGTTGCTCATCTTAAACCCCGCTGGATTCCCTCTTTTAAAAGCCTTTATTTAACTTGCAATGTTTGTATGTATGTATGAAAATATGTATGTATGTGTATGTATGAATGTATATATCGATGTGTATGTATGTACGTATCTATGTACTTTTGTTCGGGTGAAATCTTGCTACTCAATTTTGAAGCAGATATCTTCAACCGATTGAGCTGAAATTTTGTATATACATTTAGTTTGGATGGCAATACACGATAAGCTCCATCGTTCCAAATCCAATAGTGGAATAGTTACTTTTAATGCATTTCTACAATATGGGCATCCAATTGATATGAGAGCGCCCAGTAGATGGTAAGGGGAAGAACAATCAATGAGAAGGATCTCATTTTTTAGTTAAACTATGGATTTTGTTGTAAGAGTTTGGGAAAATATACTATTCAAAGTCGGTGAGTTGTTTTATCACTGCATGAACCTTGCTCACGACCTGAGAGAAGAGCGTCTTTGCACAGTAAAAGGTCTTGTTGAGAGTAACTCGAAAAATAGCGTGACGTCATTCTAAATCAAATATGGCCGACCATTCAAGATGGCGGAATAGTTATTTTTTATGCACTTCTGCAATATGGGTATCAAATAAAAGGGCTTGCCGAGATAAAAATATTTTGACATCACTCTTTATCCAATATGGCGGAGTTTTGAAGTGTTTTAAGCTTTCCTATAGTATGGAGAATATAAATGCAAGTTAATAACTAAAAAGTAAAAAATAAATCAAAACAAAAAACTTTTTTAAAAAAAGCTTTCATTTGAATGTTCTGAAAAAAATGAAATAAAATCTTCCTTCAAAATGTCAACTATCAAATTATAGCCCCATTATACACAATTTGTATGATCATAAAAGTTTGTCGCGCGATTTACTTGTGTAAATGAACTAGTACCTACTTAATTGACTAACTGGTCTGCTAAATTTAATTGTTTTAAAATTTTAGTTCAATTAAATACTTACGTAAATGTCGAGACAAGCTTTTTTCTTTCTTCTTCTTTTTAGAACATTTAAATGCTCAACTACACTCTTGGATAATAGTATTATTTATAAAATTTTCTCACCCTGAGAAACATAAACAACTAGATGCACGTATACTGCGCGCAATCGTATTCTTTTACCAATTGCAGACATTAGCGCTCAATATCTTGGTTTGTTTCTAAAGAAAATTGCCTGTTTTAACGAGTACTGTACACCTTGTGAAGAAAAGTCTGACAATAGAGAACACTCTGTATTGGTGCTGGAGGTAGCACCATAGTGAAATAACAAGAACATAGGAATACATGATGTATGAAACGTTTGTCAAAACTGTTTACTTTCTAAAGTATAAATAACATGAATATTACGGCATATGCGCACAGCTGACTCCTCGCTAAACGAACCATTTAGAATTAGCCTCGCAGCACATGATGCCCAGTAGCGCATCCAGGAACATTACAGACGATTCCGATATCTCTGCTCGAATCATTTTTAACATGATTTTATTAGCGTCACCTGTATATGTGTGTGTCCAACTTTGTTACGAGAACGATTTTGACGGCCTCAAATCCGTCAGACCAGCGCCAGCGGTCGTATCTGCTGACTAAGAGCAGGCGCAGACAACTTAAAATTTGTTAATATTACACAGAGTATAAATAAATATACATTAAAAAATACTAGTATCTTTCGGCTATTGTTGTCTTTAAAAGAATGTTTTTTAAACTATATTTTTTAGATAAACCATACCGCGACTTCTATAAAGATGATTTGTTAGGAGCTTGTTACCACGGATCTTAGCTGTACAGGGGACGGTGTCCCAGTATAAACTGCACAAACGAAACTAGGTGAAACTAGACCAGAATTAATCGATAAGAAAAAAAATATCAAAATATGTGTTTACCTTATATTGGCAATCTAATTTTGTTTGTGTGTAATATATGTCAACGTGGCAACCCCGCGTTTGCAACGTAGAGGGTTGACATCTGACACACGACAGACACATTGTAATAGGTGGACAGTTAATAAACATGTACCAAAGTGATCACTCGTATAATTTATATAATTAGGCTCTATCCTGAAACCTAAGAAGTACCAGGATATGGTACCAGGATATGATAGTTTGTCCTTTTTATTTGAAATGATCATGACTTTCGAAGCACTTCCTGCATTTTGTTAAAATAAAAAATTAATAATTTCTTATAAACCGATGCTGATAGGCAAATAGAAAAGTCCGCTATAAAAAGTAATCCTCAAAAAAAGCTTTTTAGAAGTGTTCGACCTCTTTTACCTCCAATAACCATACCTTTTTCTCATCTCCTTGATCCCTATCCAGTATCCTGTCTAATAAAAAAACTACTTAAAGAGTAGCAATTTCATTCACTCATCCGAAACCAAACACAGACGACGTCGTTTCGCTTTTATTAAAGCTCGTCAGTGTGATTTAGGTCTCAGGCGAATAAATGAAATTGCCTGTTAGTGCCTAGCTGGCAAAACTCGTGCTAGTAGTAGCAACATATAGATATTGGGAAGCAGTACTTTGGAAAAGTATTGGTTCACCATCTATCTACCAAAGCCGGTAGCTGAGCGTTTAGTTTGTGTCCGAGCACTGTTTATGTGACCCGTTTAAAAGCATCAGGTATAGAAACCTGCGGGCACGACAACAAACAGACACTTTCATAAAAGTGAAACGACGTCGTCTGTGATTGGTTTCGGATGAATGAATGAAATTGCTATTATGTAATTGAGTTAGGTTGCTTTTTAGCATAAACCGAATGTCGGGAGTGTTAAGTGAGTGTTCCATAAAAAAGAATCTGTTTGTTGTCGTGCCCGCAGGTTTCTATACCTGATGCTTTTAAACGGGTCACATAAACAGTGCTCGGACACAAACTAAACGCTCAGGTACCGGCTTTGGTAGATAGATGGCGAACCAATACTTTTTGAAAGTACTGCTTCCCAATATCTATATGTTGCTACTAAAAAAACTACAGCATTATATCTTTAGCACAAGCAAACTCTTACATGATCGTTAAGTCGAAACACCTGCGTGGATGTAGTGTCGCTCATTGGTCATTATTATTATAGCTAAAATACAGACCCTCTTTTGCATCATTACTTTTTGCTCAGACACTTGAATTTAACGTCTTGTGAAAAACCGTCGATAATTACACCGTTAATTGTGTATTAGTTGAGATCTAAATATTGAAAAAATTTAGATAAAGTAAAACAGATAAGAAACAAATATTAAAATGAAAAATAAAATAACGAACATAAAATTAAAATAAATATAAGAATTAAAAATTTTAAACATATATATTGTGCAAAATACATATAGATAAATGACAAAAAAGTAAAAACGTCGCCATAAAACTATAGCACCATCAAACGTCATCGTCAAAGCAAATAAGTGTTCGTTCGGTTTTCATTTCATTGAGCCAGCAATGTACCTTGAGATATACCGTAAACTACTGTTCTGGCATCAGTTAGAACAGGGTTTATTCGAACGTATTATTTTCTTCCAATTGAGCAACTGTTTAGTGGTGTAAGAGCATTATCTTCAATACCAGAATCGTTTAAAACCTCCAAGACCCGAGAGTGATCCACTGTAACTATCTATTTTGTTAAGTTCCAGGGGCGCAGACATAGTGAACGCAGATTTCCGCTTGCGAGTAATGAGCGCCGACTCGCGCGTATAGGTATGAAAAATTAATACATGTAATCAGATCTACTAGTACACACTAAAGGCAAATAACCTGTGCCGACTCACCGGTATAGGCTTAAAAATTAATACATGTATTCAGATCTACTAGGACACAATAAAAACATGTATATCTGCGTGAGAAACCCACGCCGCGCCGATCGGCAACTGCTACCGGAAAGCGAGAAACCTGCTGCTTCACTGTATTCATGTATTAACATAATGAATGATATGGAGTTAGCGATTTATACAGTTTCGATCATGGAAAGCGTCACTGAATAACGAATACGAAAACAAGGCTGATACAAGCCGTTCTGAAAGGAAGTACCATAAAAAGGGACTCTACTACTACTACTAAATAAGGTACGGTACTGGTGGAATTTGGAAATCGAATCTGCTAGGGTGGCCTATCTTCAAGTACGGCGTAAGCTGTCGCGCACACGGTGCGCAAACCCTCAGCCTCAAGCACCCATAAATGCACTGCGGGCGAAATACGCAGCCTAGAAAAAGCTACTTAAACGTCTGATCTGTACCTTAAAATCCAAATACTGGAAAGAACTATGCGGAGACTTAGAACATGACATCTTGGGTGAAGAGTACAGGTTGGTCACCAAAAAATGATCAAGCAATCGCCACCGTGTCTGACTGTCTGCTAAGTAACGACAGAAAGATAGAGATAGTGAGAGAATTCTTTCCAGGTAATTCAGAAGTTTGGGAGACGGAAATCACCGAAAAGAATCCAGAGATCTTTACGGTAGAAAAGATCAAGGAGGGTGAGGGAAGATAAAAAATGGCAAAGTTCCTGGGCCAGATATACCACAGCTGCTATCAGGATTATTGAACTATCTTCTGAGTACGCCAACCGTACCAAATGCGTGGAAAAGGACAAACGTGGTATTTGCTGATTTAGGCTGGAAAACCGCCTGAGCTCTTCTCTTCATACAGGCTCATCTGCCTGTTCGACACCATCGGAAAGGCGTATGAAATCCTAACCTAACATAGTATAACCTAACCTAAACAAACCAATCCCTACTCCTCGCATAACCCACCCCACACCTAATCCAAATTTACCTACGGCAAACACTATGTTAGGTGCATATGATTGTCTATTGTGTACCATACCCTTACTCTATACGTCCTAAAACAGTTGAACCTGTGCTTTTTCTACTGATCGCGGATATAAATTAGCGAGGCGTGACAACATCGCAAAATCTGAGTTAACTATGGGTGCTAACAGGTTCCATGTGATGTCATACCTTTGAAGGTTCTATCGTAGTTTTGTTGTTTTGTGGTGCAGTTTATTGTTGATATACATATAGTTAAAATTTGGAATTTTAGAAAGAATAAAAGAATGTGATCAGTTATTGTGAGACTGTTTTTATTCTTGTTGCATTCTGGCTGAATGTACTGCAATTTACTTCTGCGTATATTTGGTGTACAAAAGATTGCCATTTTATTCTGGCAAAAGACCCTTTTCTCAATGATATTTTGAGAAGCAATTATAAACTAGTAAAAACTAATTAAAAAAAATTGCAAAGAGCCTATAATTGTTAACGATCATCTCTATAAGAAAAGTTGAATTGCTTGATAGAACCTACCCAAGATTAAATCCAGAATCTTTCACCAATTTCTACACTGACTTTGATGTTTTCACAAATCATGGATTATGTGGCTCGAAATATTCAGATGGTTCTTTCACGTTTACACTTGAAAATCTAACTAGATTTACGACAAAGCCACAAAGGTCGATATAGTTTATCGCAGTTACGCCATGTTTGTTTTAGTTTTCTATATACAGGGTGTCCCAGAAGTCAACGTCAAGCCGCAACGGGGTGATAGGATTGGTTGTAACTATCATGAAAAAAATCAGAAAAAAAATCTATCCCATGCAGTTTGAAAGTTATGGGCATTTAAAGAAAACCTAGAAATTTGTTCAAATTATAACAGTTTTTCGGTTATTGTGGTTGACCTTTATTATTTTTGTTCATTTAAACTTTGGAACCGTAGCCCTAAATTGCATTTCTAGAAGCACAGTCAAAAATAATGACACAATTGCCCCAAGTTTACTAGAATGAGGACTATTTATTAAACTATGAATTTAAAATTTTTAAAGTTTGCCGACTTTGAAAGGCCCTCCTTCAAAAAAAATATAATAAAGTGCCTTGGCAAGTGCCATTAAAAGTTGGCGCATTTAGCCAGGATTGTAAAATGGTACAATACTTGTTACTTTCATACTAAAACAAACGAGTAAAAAAAGGAAAACCTCAAGTTACCCGATTTTTGTTAACCCATTTCACTCAGGTCAGATGTTCTTTGTTCGCAAAAGCTTCTGGTAGGTTCTTAATTTTACGGCAAAATGTTGAGAGAGGTGGATAGTGGACATCTTTGCCATGAGTGAGCAAGACAGATAGTCACGCCACTTTTAGCAAAGTCAACAAAAATAAGTAAAATTAATAAAATAATGAAAAATCTTGACCTAGCTTAGTTTAAGTCTATTGGATTAGAAGTCAGATAGGAAAATAGCATTTTTATTACAATAAAAGTTCAAATTGTGTACCATTAGCCTCAATAAACGTCCTACATTTTCTTAAAAAAGATCTACTTATTATCCAGGTACATTTAATGCGAGAAGACGGATCCCAGTATCGCTTTAAAGTAAGCCTGTGGACCGGAATTTTAAACGGCAAAATTGTTGGGGCTCTTGAGCTGCCTGATAATTTGAATGGCACGAATTACCTACATTTTTTACGATAAAATTTACCAACTTTGTTAGAGGACGTACCACTAAGCGGCCTACAGACGTTGATGTAAGCTGCGATTCCTCAATTGACTCAAGGTTCATGAAACTTGCATCAGTTGGATAAGTTCCTACTCAAATCGAAACATGTTGCGATGCCTGAATCGGCTTGATATTTCATGCACGTTTCATGCAACACAAGAATGGTAGAGTGGACTTATTTCTTTGAATCAACGCAATACTATACACGTTGAAACCTGCATCACTGCATCAGCGTTACCGGCTCGGCGACATGGCTCACCGTCCATAATCGGATTCCAAAATATACATCGCTGCACGCCGCAACTGATACCAAATTCCTGATTCAGTACCACACACGCTGCTACTTGCATTATGAAACGTAGAAGTCGATACCTGAATCGCAGCATGCATCAACGTCTGTAGACCGCTTAACAGATCATCGCCACAACAACAAGATGTCTGCCCAGCGCATTACGCAGTGCAAGTAAGAGGTTTCCTTGACCAAAAATATTCGGGAGGTGGAGGTGGACGTTCAGGCACTATCTCGTAGCCAGCCCGTTCCCCAGATTTAAATCCCTTGGAATTTTGTTATCGGGGTGTTCTTAAAGAAAAAGTTTATTCAAAGCGCATTGAGAGCGTAGCCGAGCTGCGTAAACGAATTTCTCAAGCTTCTGAGGACATCAACTCTCGGGGATATGCCTGGCTAATAAATAGATCTTTTTCTAAGAAGATGTAGGGCGTGTATTGAGGCTGATGGTAAACAATTTAAATATGTATTGCCTGACCTTTATTCCAATAAACCTAAACTAACCTAGGTCAAAATGTTTCATTATTTTATTAATTTTACTTATTTTTGTTGACTTTGCTAAAAGTAGCGTCACTATCTGTCTCGCTCACTCATAGCAGATATGTTCATTATCCATCTATCTCAGCATTTTGCCGTAAAATTAAGAACCTACCAGAAGCTTGTGCGAATAAAGGACATCTGACATGAGTGAAATGGGTTAGCAAAAATCGGGTTACTTGAGGTTTTCCTTTTTTTACTCATTTTTTTTCAGTATGAAACTAACAAGTATTGTACCATTTTACAATCCTGGTTAAATGCGCCAACTTTTAATGGCACTTGCCAAGGCACTTTAGTACATTTTTTTTAAAGGAGGGCCTTTCAAAGTCAGCAAGCTTTGAAAACTTTAAATTCATAGTTTAATAAAGAGTCTTCATTCTAGAAAACTTGGGGCAATTGTGTCATTATTTTTGACTGTGCTTCTAGAAATGTTATTTAGGGTTACGGTTCCAAAGTTTAAATGAACAAAAATAATAAAAGTTAACCACAATAACCGAAAAATTGTTATAATTTGACCAAATTTCTAGGTTTTTTTTAAATGCCCATAATTTTCAAACTACATGGGATAGATTTTTTTTCTGATTTTTCTCATGATAGTTACAACCAATCCTGTCACCCCGTTGCGGCTTGACGTTGACTTCTGGGACACCCTGTATATCACACAGAATTATTCACTATTCTGTGATCGCCACCATGAATAGTCAATATAAACTAGTGACGTCAAATAACCCCATAGCCAGAAGTTCAGAGGTGTTTAATCACAAAAACATGACGGCCAACCCTGGTAACCAAACTGGAAAATAACACCACCTGAGGCTAACTCGTACAAGACAGTAAATGTTTCCACCGTAGGATGGATTTTATAATATCAAATATTTGGCCTCGTTATCGCGAAATTCTACAAGCTCGTATCGTATTTCACACTTCTAGCTGAGCCTGTACATACTTCAAAGTTTTTTAATTATTCTTTTCATGGTAAATAAATTGGGAATATTCTATCGATCCAAATTTTTACATAATTAACGGAATAACGTTTGTTTGCACTGTAACGAAAAAAAATATGGTCTATGTCCGAAATTTGGACCAGTTGGCATAAAGAGGAAATTCCAATATGCCTATTTTATGAAGATGTAAGGAGAAGTTACCATGATTTAGTTTAAGTCTGGTAATGGTTGCAAAATAATTTCAACTCACGTTGTAGTAGTGTATATGGGGTACTTTATGAGGTAGATTTGGGTGTATATTAAAATCGTTGTTTTGGTTATTTTTTTTTTGCTCCGTAATATCCGTGAGGCACTATATTTTCACCATCTTGATTGATAATAATGTTGTTCAATCTGGATGCACGGATCTATTATATAGTGCACTATACAACTAACTCCCATATGTTAGTTTTTGATCTATCATCTTATAGTCACGTATCATTGTAAGCACCAACAGGGCGGGAAATTCAAATTTTAAACACTATAAACACCACATGTAACCCTTACCTGCCCGCTCCCTAAACCCAACGCGCGTTAAGCTATTTTAACATATTTCAGGGAAGAATTAGACTCAGATCGAGATCAAAAAATAGGGTATTGAATTATTCATACATGTCCACCTAACGGGTTGGCACTAGATGCTTTAACGCACAAATACATACACTACACAGTCTATGAGAATATTCAGACTCTATTCAAAAGTATCCATCTTCAGGAGAAGATTCTAAAGTATAAATATTTTCCTGGTGATATTAACATAGCGAAGTACGTGTCATGCTCTAAAAAATAAGTTTGGTAGTTTTTTAGGATTCTCAGTCTCCATTTGTAGATCTTAGCGATACTTGATTTCTAGATACGTCGCTTAGGTGGTCGATCTAACTTCCGGATAATCTATCTGCTGTTCCGTTTATTTGAACTGGAAATTTCTCTACTCACAATGTTGACAAAGCATTATCATCTGACTCCATTATATTTAGAAACAAAGGACTGCAGTTGCTTTATAAAAAGGTCTCTTGGAGCGGCTGCTGATCACAGACAATAAACAGACTGTGAATTTTACTGGAAATAATTATTTCTGTATGCTGTTGATTAAATTCTGCTCACTGCTGTACATCTTTCAAATTTATATAGAATAAAATAATAGATGCAACTATGACGATATAAAACGCGTAGCTAGTAAATCATTAAAATAGGTAGGATAGGTCACATCTGCAGTTAGGGGAAAACTGTAATATTTTTTTATATTCGGAAGAGTTTAATACTGAGATTATTTTATGCCTAAAGGTGCATCCACACCAAACGCGCACCACCGCGCAGTGTTTTTTATCATCCCGCGCGCATTGTTCGACCATTGCGCGAGAAGTGTTCAATTGGGTGATGCATATATTGCTATTACCGCCACTGCATTTATGTTAATATGTGATGCAGTGGAGAAGCAGGAGAAAAAAAAGAGGCCGCTGTTGGACTACTAGACTAGCAAGTTGTCAAATTATAGTCGCTTAGATTATTAGATATCAATCGAATCATTTTCTCATGGCTCCAGTTGTCTAACATTTTCTACGTCATTTTAGTATTTTTACTTCCCACACCGATTGATGAGGGGGGTATTGTGGTCGCGAAAATTTTCGATTTCGAGATAATACGTTTTTTGGGCGTTTTATGATGTCCACATAACGAAAATCCACGTCACTCATTTCCGTCGATCTGTCTGTCGGTCTGTCTGTCTGTCTGTCGCTTTTTTTTAGCCTCGTAATCTCAGCAACCGCTGCACGGATTGTGATGAAATTTGGGCAGCGATATGCTGTGGGGTCGTAGTAGGTAATGTTCCTATAATTTTGAAAATCGGTGCATGAGCAGCGGGTAATTAGCAAAAAAACAAAAGAAAATAAATATTGCTCAAACTTCGTTTTTAGGCGTTTTAAGGGTTACTTATCATTTTCTTCTATTTTTGGGTGTGGGTGAAATGGGGTGATTGGGGGTTGTAAAATTGAAAAATTTGTTGCTTTTATAATAAACTGTCCACTGACCTGTGAACGATGACCTAGCGACATATATAACTTTTTTGGCTTCATCCGAACATTGCCTTGCCTATTATAGAAACCAATAAAGGACGTTTTTCTGGTGTAAACATACGAGAGTATTGCTTTAGACCGTTGTATATTGTGTATCGAGGAAACTGTTGAATTGATTTTAATGAAATTCTGACACAGTATTACTACCGTGGCGAGGATGAAAAACACGTATGGTTTTTATAAATCGTGCCAGTGGCGGCGCAGAAATAAAAAAACTAAAAATATAAAAACAGCTCAATCTTCGTTTTTAAACGTTTTAGAGGTTCCTGATCATTTTCTGCGTTTTTTTTGGGTGGGGGTGAAATTGGCGTGGTTGGGGGTGGTGGCTTGAAAAACTGAAAAATTTCTTGTATCCACAATAGGCTGTCCACTAACCTGTGAAGGAAGACCTAGCGATATAAATCACCTTTTTAGGTCCATCCGAACATTGCCTAGCCTATATTACGGAAACTAAGCTCTGTACACAAACGAGTATTTATTGCTTTAAATCGTTTTGTATTTTGTAACGTGGATACTATTAAATTGATTCTAATGAAGTTTTGACACAGTATTATTACCGCGGTGAGGATGGAATACGCGTATGTTTGTTAAAAATCGTGTCCGTGGCAGCGTAGCAATAATCAAAAAACTAAAAGTATAAAAACAACTCAAACTTCGGTTTTACATATTTTAGGGGTTCCGGATCATTTGCTACCTTTTTGGGTGGGGGTGAAATTGGGGCGGTTGGGGGTAGGGGGGTTTTAAAACTGAAAAGTTTGTAGTATTGATAATAGGCTGTAATTGACCTGTGAAGGAAAGACCTAGCAGCATAAGACAATTTTAGGTGGGGGGGCTGGCGATTATTTGGTTGCAAGGGATCTCAGACTAAAGCTTCGTGCTATGGGGGCTTATTTTCCCGTGGTTTTTATCTGCTTTGTGGACTATTCTAAGGCGTTTGATAACGTAAAGTGGCCTAAACTGTGGGAAATCCTTATCTCCATGGGAGTCCCTTACCACTTAGTATTTCTCATACAGCAACTCTATGAGTCTAGCTCAGCTCGTGTAAGAATTGATGGTAACCTGTCTGGTCAAACAGCAACCAGAAAAGGAGTTCGTCAGGGATGCGTATTATCTCCGACGTTATTTAACATTTACTCTGAATTTGTGATGAGACAGGTATTGGACAACTGGAATGGCGGTATAACTATTGGCGGAAACAAAATATCTAACTTAAGATTTGCTGACGATACAACCCTTATTGCTGCTTCTCAGGAAGAACTAGTAGCTCTATTGAACCTTTTTGGAACAACACAGTGCAGCATTAGTATTAACTACAACAAGACCAAGGTTACAGTTCTCAAAACTATTGATAATATTCGTGTCTGCAATACTCTAGCTCCGACTTAATGCATTTTACGAGTTCACAACATGTCTGTTAAGACATTGTGACTATGATGATGATGGGAAAATAATAAACTGGTATCACTGATATGTGTGGGAAGTACTGTGTCAATCAACTTGACTCCATTTATTTGAAACACGAAAGAAATACTGCGCAGATGGCAGTAACTGACAAATGTATGTCATAAGCAATGTCTGCACGAACCTTGAGGTCATTTTGCGTTCGTGCGCACTTCCACGTCTCCACAGACTGAAACTGCAACCCACAAAAATGCGCGCGGCGCAGCTGGTGTGGAAGCACCTTACGGAACATGTGACACTGACTGTTTTGGCGCAGCAGTCTAAGCACTCGTCAATCCAATTTTTACAAACCACGAGTCCGTTATATGGGCATCCTTACGTGCAAATTTAAACTACGAGCTTACGAATGTGCTTTTGGTCCCTACCTATTAATTATTCTACCTCATCGTATGTTAGCAATAAACTGCAGTTACTTCAGAATGTAGTTTGTCGTCATTTCCAGGCAGATATAAATGTAACAATTAATAATTGGAAACTATCCCTGGTACAGCAGGAACGATTTACAATATTCCCCGATTTATCAGCGCAATTATGTCACACTCGTTCAATCAAGGTAACATAGTGGGTTTGATGGAAGCAGACATACATCAATTTAATCCACTTGTCTATAATATCGTATGCTCCGCTGTCACTGATAGATTGCCAAGAGCAACAAACAACAGAAAACTGAAAATCAGTTTTGATGAAAGCTCACACATAATTTACCAACTACTAGCTCTAGAATAGAGACTTCAGATATGATCAGAGTCCATATGGCCCAAAGCAACATCAAGAGAGAAGGTTAACATTGAAGCCTGAAGAGCAAAATTACAGAAACAAACGAACTCCTCAAGAGATATTAAGGTTCACTCTTAATGTACCAGCAGTAAGTGCCTGGAAAATGATTGTGATGATATAATTGAGATATCCACATGAGGATAAAATCATGAAAATAAAAACAATGCATTTATACACATCCATAGATGTATATCTCATCCACCATTTTTTCACGTGGATTAAAACCTTTTCTCCTCTATAAGTTATGGTTGTTTTTCATGGGTTTCCGTCAAGCATTAAAACTAGTATTTTTCGTCACTAGCTTCGGTTTATTGTATCTAAATCATTTTCAGGTGTCGATAAATGAATTGAAAATTGTACTACGTTTTTTTTTTAAAAAAACGCACAGACGTTGTTTTACAACATCCTAAAAATGCCGTGCAGGTCATTCAGCTCTCAACCCGTAGAGGCTGCTTCACAAAAACAAAAAATATTACAGCAATGTAACCGACATATAATATAAATGTAAGTAGGTTTGTTAGATTTATTTTAGTTGTCTTAATAAATTTAGTTTATGTATATTCATTGTTCAATCCAACAAAATAAAATCACTTAGTTTATATTCTACAAAATTTATACAGGGTGTCCCACGACATTTAAGACAAGCAATATATCGGAAATGGGCAGTAGTACAGAATTATAATTTTGGGGGTATAAATTAGAACAAATGTAGTATCTTTTCTTATTATTGTGTTACCCAATGTATTTGTTTTTGATCACGTGACGTCCGATTCAAAATTTTTAATGGGACACCCTGTATATTTGTGACTTTTTGTGTTCCTCCCGATAAAACAATTCCAACAAACTAGCACACTTGGTGTCTAAAGTGATTAATTCAGGAGCTACAGGTACTTAAAGGATGGTACCACTACCATTGATTATTATAACATGTACTAGTTAAATTACTTTGGTAGTGTTTCATAATGGTAGTGGTACAGTCCTTGAAGTACCTGTAGCTCTTGATGAATCACTTTAGACCACAAGTGTGCGAGTTTGTTGGAATTGTTTTATCGGGTGGAACACAAAAAGTCACAAATGTACATTAAAAATGTTGAATCGGACGTCACGTGACCAAAATCAAATACCTCATTGGGTAACACAATAACAAGAAAAGATACTATATTTGTTCTAATTTACAACCCCAAAATTATAATCCGCTACTACTGCCCAGTTCCGTTATATTGCTTGTCTTAATCGTCGTGGGACACCCTGTATATACATTTATAGTTAGTTATATTTTTAGTTTTATATACAATTAGTAACTCTTTTATTTAATTTTTTTATTGTATTTTGTATTTTTTATTTTTTATTATTGTATATCCACAATTTTCAGTTTATTTATAGACATCTGAAGATGGTTTAGTTACAATAAACCAAAACGTAGTGTATAAAAGTACTAGTTTTAATGCTTGACTGAAACCCATGGAAAACAACCATAATCTATAGTCGCGGTCACTAGAAAAATAAAATAAATGCTTTAATAGAGTATCAATTATTTATTTCATAGAACAGGTTTCAATCCACGTGAAAAAATGGTGGATGCGACATACAGTATACGTTATTTTAATCTTCGCCCATTTGTCAAATCAAATCTAAATTTATTACGGTTAATATACATTACTTGTACTCACACATCAAAATACACCCAATGTTATATATATATGACATGTTACAAGGCAATCAATAAATAAAAAATATATGAAACCTGACATTAACGTTACACATTACGCTGCCTTGAAAACATTACACCTCACATCCACAAACATTTTGAGATTACAATTTAAAATCGCGGTCAAGGAACTCCTCCAAGTTATAACAAGCTTATTTAATAAAATTTCTTTTCATTTAACTTTAAATTGATTAAGTTCAAAGAAGAAGGCCTATTTTGACACTTCCTCAGTGTTCTGGCCATTTATAATTTAGGTTTAGAGGATATTTGTTGACTGGTTATGGCAACGTCGCATTCTCGTAGTATTAATTTTTGCAATTTTTAAGAAAGAGATACGATTTGGCCTCGGTACGGTTAGCGTCGCATTTTGAAAAGTAAAAAATTGTCCCCAACGGGGTGGACATCGGTGGTATTTCGGTGGTGCGACCATTGAGTAGAGCCTGGAAGATTGTCGGTATTTCAGGTGAATATATTCCTTTTATTTCCTTTTTTTCCCAACCTTAGTTCCTCCCTTATTTCATCTGTAAGAGCACGACAGCCAAAATTTGCAGACATCCAGAAAACCACCTATGGTAAGTTCATTTATTAATACAGTCCACAATCGGCGATATGTTTCCAAAGATAATTTGATATTTCATCGGGATTTATCATCTTATTAGCGAAAACAGTTAGTTATGTTTAGGTATTTCTGGTATCATAGCCATGATAGTCCTTATGAGTTGTGAAATCCTCTTTTCGTTATTTATTCAAGAGAAGGTTTTGTAATATGTAAACTGAAGGAAAAGTAAGCACACCCAAATCAATGAAGGCATCCCTACAGTCCTCCCTATATCTTAGTCTACATACAATCCGAAGACCTCTCCTCTGGGGTCCAAGAACTCTGGATGCATGGGGTGAGCCCCCTAGACAGGTATTCCAACGTTCCACGCGATACACAGTCTGACAGATTGCGCAACACAAACACACTGCTCCTTAATCTCCTACAGACACTTCTAACATGTACATCCCACCTTAACTTGGTATCAATGTGGACTCCTAGAAATTTTGCTGAGGGCACTCCTCCATTACTGGCATCCCTCAAGGAAAAAATTATGTGTTGGGTTTTTTTAACGAATAATGAAAGTCTGTTTGCCAAGAACCAGTCCTCCACTGCTCTGGTCACCAAAGATAGGCGCTCCTGAGCCTCCTGCTCTTATGACCCAGATATGCAGATGGTGGTGTCGTCCGGAAAAAGCACGCACCTGGCTGACCGGGCATATGTTGGCAGGTCATTAGTATAAATTAAGAAAAGGACTGGTCCCACGACTGATCAATGCGGGACACCAATACCAGTCTAGCTTCCTCAGACCTTTACTCTCCCCACTGCCACCTTTACTCTCTGAAGGCAATCACAGAGGTATGACTGTATCAGTTTCTACTATTTTCATCCAAGTCACAGTATTTTAGTTTTTCCAAAAGAATCTTATCGTTAACGATTAACACAGTCAAACGCCTCACTCAAGTCGCAGAAAAGTGCTAAAAAGAATCCTACTTGTTTTCTATCCTAGGTAACCAGCGATAATATGGAAGTGTCATTAATGAAAAATTGAATTAAACTGTGTTTCAAATTTCCCTCTTAGGAAAGTTTTCCTACTCGTTTCATACAGACTTATCTCTAGAAAATTGTCAGGTCATATTTTTGTAGTCAAAACTTCATTTTGTTTATTTTTAAACACTTGACTACCATCAAGTAGTTGGTACATCGGAAAATCAAGTTGTTCTTATTAAGTATTCTTCAGAAGTCTATACTTTTATCCACGTCTCTCCGCTTTGTAAAATACTTCGAATTTCTATTCTTCGCTTTTTTCATTCTAGGTATATTGAAGCCTTTGCACTACAACGTCATAGTAACTAAACGCAAAGTTACAACGGTTATTGGCTTTTTGTGGCTGCTACCGCTTCTATTGGTATTCATCCTGTCGACTGTGGAGAACCACGGCTTACTACTGAAAAACATCATCAACAACACCTGCAACGAAGACATTTTCACCACATTCATATCCAGACTGAGCTACAGTATGCTCTTCTTCTTACCAATCGTTCTCATGATATTTTGTTATAGTCACATCTTGGTAGCCGTGAGAAAACAACAGAATAAGTGGAAGAAGCTGTCGAGGTTAGGAAGTACGAAGAGCAAGGGGAAAATTAAAACCAGCAATGATAAGGTAATCATGACTTACTGTTGGTTTTAGGCTTCCTTCAGATACGTTTCCATTTATGTATTATTACGCCGGTTCCATATATTCTTTCCAATACTACGGCCAACATTAGGACTAACTTGACTATGTTCGTGGTGCGTTTATAAAGAGTGTCTACTGTCTACACATTGGCACCAAGCTTATTCCGTTACGCACCGGGCTAACGTTGATACGTCTGGGCGCGAAAAAGAAATTGCGTTGCGTGAATTTACCATGGTACCATGCAGGGGCGCCTACTCCGTGGGTGCTCGGGTGCTCCAGCACCCACGAGAGGTAAATAGTGGGTGCCGAGCACCCACGACTATGTATCTAAAATAATTTTCATTGTCAGCTTCAGTCTTTCGAATCTCTGTTTATCATGAAATTACTGATATACATTCTTGGTCGTACTGAAGCTTTGAATGCTACATTACAGAAGACATCTCTGCATCTGCAAAAAGCCATTGATAATATTAATACAGTCAAGGAAGTTATATCGTCCCAAAGAACTGACGAAAATTTTAAAAACGTCTGGAAGTCTGCTGTAGTTTTAGCAGCAATTATGTGAAAAACCTTTATGTAGATGACTTTGATATATGGATCGTTTGACTCTTCAGCGAAATATGCTTTTTTAGATACTGCGCAAACAAAAAATTACAAATTCCATAGTGTGGAGGATGTTGTTTCATTTGTAAATACTCATTGCGCATCTACCAAAGATGTGATATACCGAAAGGTCATTTTTAGCATTACGAAGGATAAAGACTTATTTAAGGGCTCAGCAAAGGCTAAATAATTATATGGTAGTGCATGTAAACAGATAAATAGCAATAGATAAGGAAAGGTAAGGCTAATACTGATATAAATAACTAAAAATATAGGTAGCTTTTTCATTAAAAAGGCGGAGCACCCACAAGAATTTTCAAAACCCGGCGCCCCTGGACTACCATGCATCTATCACTGAATTTATGTTTTTGTGTTGTGAATGGGCTTGTTCACAAAATTTTTAAAATTAATTTTAACCTGCCTAAAATAAAGCTTAAATAGAAAAAACATGATTCTGAAAATTTCATACTTGTAGGATGCTCCGTTCGCCTAATATAATTTGAATTCGCGAAATCCAAGCGCGCGAACACCTAACTGTGACGTAAGCAGATATGTTCGCAGATCATCACTCAGTATATATGTTTTGTGATCATCACGACTCGTCGCGTAGTTACGTTCGATGTATGTATTTGTGTTATTGTGACATCTATTGTCAGTGATTGTGACTGGTGGTAGTTTTAGTGTTCTAAAATGTGCAGCAGAGCCGCGGTCAACGTATCTGATGACGTCACGACAGCGTATCGAAAATGCGCCCGGCATTCATGTTTATAATTTTTTTTGAGCGACTTAGAAACTTCACAGAGGTCTAATTTTTGGCACGGTGACTAAAAAATATGTATTCTTTCAGATGCACAAATAAAAAAAGAAAGGTGAACGAGCCCATTACAATCGGTTCGGCTGGATAGAATTCTATCAATTTCAAAACTAAATCATTACTTCAGCTCGAAGCCATTTTTAATAATGAATCACTAATGTACGCATTAATGTCTAAACTACGACTGAATATGAGACCAATGTGCGGTAGGTCAGATGAACGGCCCAGCGCGGCCAGGTCAGTCTCTTTGATCTTTGTCAAGAGAACCAACGGCCAACTCCCAACACGAGCGCCAACGTCGTGGAACATTTGCGCCAACGGTATTTCGTTCAGCCATACATAATTATGACGAACCCTGTTGACCCATTGTTGCTCCCAATGCGTGGAGCCGGTGTTGCAATCAGAACAAGTGATCAGATTGCTTAACTCAATACTTCCCATTCATGGTGGATAACTCTGCAAACAATGTCCTGATGGGGGGAGAAAATATTTTTTTTGCGATAAATAGAAATATCATATCGTCCCCTTAGAGCAGAAGTGTGCTAAGTCACAAAATGTAAATTTTACAGGAGCTTTTTTTTGTTTTTGAGGTATTGTAACTGAAAAACTGCTTGAGGAAATTTATATAGCCATATGAGATAACTGATTATAAGGTGCACTATTTGGAATTGGGACAATCTTTAAGTTATAGGAAATGGTGGACATAGCATATATTAGGACAAGTCCATCGCCACTGGTGGTATCCTAACACACCTACTACAGATCAGAATAAACTTATGTCCTCCGATGAAGTGTACTTCCTCCAAACATGAGAAAGCAGAACTAGTGTAAGTCCATTATAAATGTATACTATCTCCAAAACGACACATCAGTATTAGTCTATCTCCAACACAGAAAAGATAGACTAGTTTAAATTTTGCGAATTTATTATCCCCCCTTCAATGTGGACTTGGAATACTTCTGCAGTAGATTCGGTGATCTTTATTATGTACGTAGGCGTTTATATCGCAAAACACGACAATTTGGACATAGTTCTGCTCTCAAGGGACGATATATAAGCTTAGTTACAAGACTATTTTCCCTTTTTCCGCAATAATTCAAAAGTCATATTAAAATAAACATTTATTTTTGAATCCAATACCGAAGACACGCTGACAGCTCCCGAATAAAGCCAAGCGCGTGTGACATCAAAATGTTATATTTTTATCAATCTACCTATTACCATCAGTTTTTTCTAGATTTCCAGCTAATTCCAAAAATAGTGTCTATTTTTATTTAGAAAAACAAAATACATGATTATTACAAAGAAACCAAATGTAACTGCAAATATAAACTTAGAAGGTCAAACACTCGAACAAGTCAAAAAGTATAAATATATGGGAACCTGGATAACTCACGATAATGACCAGACCTTAAAAATAAGATCAAGAATCGAAATAGCACGAGCAGGATTTGTAAAGCTAAAGAAAATACTATGTATAGAGACATCTCTTTGGAATTAAGAATTAGAACCCTTAGAGGTACGTATTCTCAACATCGTTGTATGGATTGGAGAGCTGGACGCTAAGGCAAGAACATATAAATAAATTACAAGCATTCGAGATGTGGTGTTATAGAAGAATGCTAAAAATATCTTGGACGCAGCGAAAAACTAATACAGAAGTTCTTAGACTAATAGGTAAAAGTTGTGAAATTGTTAAAAATATAAAAATTAAAAAACTGCTGTACTTAGGACATATAATGAGGGGGGAACGATATCGTTTGTTACAAATTATAATGCAGGGTAAAATAAAAGGAAAAAGTGGCGTCGGCAGAAGGAGAATATCATGGCTGCGAAATTTAAGGGAGTGGTATCAATGCAGTTCCATAGAACTACTTCGAGCAGCGGCAAATAAAATAAAAATAGCAATGATGATTTCCAATCTCCGATAGGAGACGGCACTTAAAGAAGAAGAAGACGAGCAACCCTCGTACTTTGGTAGTGTTTCATATGGTAGTGGTACAGTCCTTTAAGTACCTGTAGCTCCTTATTTAATCACTTTAGACCCCAAGTGTGCTAGTTTGTTGGAATTGAGGTTTTGAATTAAGAAAAAAAATATTTTTTTGTGATAAATGGAAAGATCATATATAAGTTTTATAACAAAACTGTTTTTGATTTCTTTTTTTTTTCGCAATAATTCAAAAGTTATATCAAAATAAAAATGGGTTTTTGAATCGAGTACCGAAAACACACCGACGGCTCCCGAAAACGTGTGACGTCACCATAGCGGTTAGGATGCTCCTTTGACCAACGACGTCCTACTCCGATACTAGATTCTAGATTCCTAACCAATCGCGAAAATACGTACTGTCGGGAGTCGTCGGCGTGTTTTCCGTACTGGATCCAAAAACCATTTTTATTTTGATATTACTTTTGTATTATTGCGAAAAAAAACAAAAACAGTTTTGTTATAAAATTTATATATGATCTTTCCATTTATGACAACAAAAATTTATTCAAAACCTCAATTGTTTTATCGGGAGGAATACAAAAAGTTACAAATATACAGGGTGTCCCTATAAAAATTTTGAATCGGACTTCACGTGACCAAAAACAAATACCTCATTGGGTGACACAATAATAAAAAAAGATACATTTGCTCTAATTTACACCCCCAAAATTATAACTCACTACTACTGCCCAGTTCCGACATATTGCTTGTCTTAATCGTCGTGGGACACCCTGTATATGATCTTTCCTTTTATCACAGAAAAATATGATTTTTTTTATTCAAAGCCCCAGTTCAAGGAATACAACTGAAGATTATTTTTCGAAACTGTAGATTCATTTGAGAGCAGCATCATTGAGCAAGCAATCGGAGAGGTAAATAAGCGTTCAAGTGTTTGCTTTTACATGGCAGTAATTTTATAAACTCGTATAGGTCAGCATTATTTGCAACGACACACGAAAATGGTTTTCGATACTAAACAACCAAAATAGTAGTTTTCTAATGACAGATTATATTATTATAAACTTTAATATAATTCAAAAAATGTTTAGTTAACACTTGTGTTTTCAAACGCAATATTTAAATAGGTCTACAGGGCATATACCTATTTATCGAATGTTATTCAAGGTATTGGTCAATTTATATACTCAAGAGACCTAGAATGTTTTAATAACTTCCAAGTAAAAATTAAGAATAATAGTCAAGATAACATTAAAAAAAGTATTCTATATTTAAAAGTGTCCGATGTTTATTTTGACGGAAAGGAATTTTAAGGTAATTTTTTGACGTATAAATGTAACGTATTTCAAAATTTGAGATCAAAACTTGATGAAATGAAAAATAACCATCGTTTTAATTATTGTTAATCATTACGTATTTATATTTATCAACGCTTATTTTTTTAATTAGATGGTGTATTCAAATTTATAATTCCATGATAACCATGCCTATGATGAAGGTGCCTGTGCAATGTGCAGCATGGTACTGGCGCTAACAAAATTAATTTAGAAGGATTAGTCCAAATCCTGCTGTAACAACTAACAAACACAGAATCCCAGTGGATATATTCCCAAGAAATCATGCTTTAATGGAATATCGCTGTTTTATACACCAAATGAGCGAGGTTCAAAATAATGTATGATGTCGCATTCACCATTTTTCAAGTAGATTTAAAACTTTTGTTCTATAAAAGAAACGACTAACAAACACAGATTCCCAGTCGATATAGTTTTTTGCTATTATAATCACTCTGGTCAGAGACCAACAGATATAGGAGAGTGGAATATAAATCATAGCTATGGAATAGCAGTTAGTATTTCATTTTTCAGTCGGTATATGAAATGGAACTTTTTTTATCCACAACAAAAATTATGCATGAATGGAATATTGCTGTTTGATATAACAAATGAGGGTGATTCAAATAATGTACATCGTATGTCGCATTCACCATTTTTTCAAGTGGACTTAAAACTTGTTCTATAAAAGAAACAACTAACAAAGACTGAATCCTAGTTGGTATATGAAGTGATACTTTTTTATACCCACAAAAAAAATGTGCTTGAACGGAGTATTCCTGTTTGATATAACAAATGAACGAGTCTCAAATTAATGTTGTACAATATATGTTGCATTCACCATTTTTTCAAGTGGACTTAAAACTTTTGTTCTATAAAAGAAACAACTAACAAACTTGGAATCCTAGTCGGTATATAAAGTGATACTTTTTATATCCACAAAAAAGTGTACTTCATTGGAATATTGCTTTGATATAAGAAATGAGCGAGCCTCAAATAAATGTATAGTGTATGTCGCATTCACCATTTTTTCAAGTGGATTTAAAGCTTTTGTTCTATAAAAGAAACAAATAACAAACACGAAATCCTAGTGGGTATATGAGGTTATACCCTTTTATGTCCACAAAAAAATGTGCCTGAATGGAATATTGCTGTTTGATATAACAAATGAGCGAGGCCCAAATAACTGTAGAATATATGTTGCATTCACCATTTTTTTCAAGTGAATTTAAAACTTTTGTTCTATAAAAGAAACAACTAACAATCACGGAATCCTAGTCGATATATAAACTTTTCTACACCCACAAAAAAAGTGTGCTTGAATGGAATATTGTTGTTTGATATAACAAATGAGCAAGGCCCAAATAAATGTAGAATATATGTTGCATTCACCATTTTTTCAAGTGGATCTAAAACGTTTGTTCTATAAAAGAAATAACCAACAAACACAGAATCCCAGTCGGTATATGAAATGGAAGTTTTTTTATCCACAACAAAAATTATGCTTGAATGGAATATTGCTGTTTGATATAACAGATGAGCGTGATTCAAACTAATGTTATCGTATGTCGCATTGGGAAAACAGTGATTTGCTACAGTGTTTACAGTCTTGCATCTCCAAAAATTTTGTTAGAAACACACAAGGTGTTATTGCTTGACATTAGATGTCCTGCTGACTGTGTTACATAGTTTATGGTGAATCTCAACATATAAAATCATCTAAGAGGAGATAAACAATGTTTTACCAACCAACCGAGCTCGCGAAATTCTTCCGGTGAACCCGATAGATTTGGGCTGCGGTGTCGCCAGATTGAGCGCTATGTCAGAAGTAATATGCCAAGCATATACTATCAAAATATCCTGCCATCAGCCAAAAATATCGTGTTCTATATGCTCATAGGAATTTCATGAAACATGTGTTCAGCTAACTGCGACAGACATTATCTACATTGCTGAAAATTCGGAGAACTGGAACTGCGCTGGGGTCAGAATCCTAGTCGGTTATAAAGTGATACTTTTTTATAACCACAAAAAAGTGCTTGAATGGAATATTGCTGTTTGACATAACAAATGAGCGAGACTCAAATCAATGTATAATATATGTCGCATTCACCATTTTTTCAAGTAGAGTTATAACTTTTGTTCAATAAAAGAAACAACTAACAAACACGGAATCCTACTCGGTATATGAAGTGATCCTTTTTTATACCCACAAAAAAAAATGAGCTTGAACGGAATATTGCTGTTTGATATAACAAATGAGCGACTTTCAAATTAATGTTGTACAATATATGTTGCATTCACCATTTTTTCAAATGGACTTAAAACTATAAAAGAAACGACTAACAAACACAGAATCCCAGTCAGTATATGAATTGAAACTTTTTTTTATCGACAACAAAAATTATGCTTGAATAGAATATTGTTGGTTGATAATATTATAACAAATGAGCGTGATTCTAATGTATGATGTATGTCGCATTCACCATTTTTTCAAGTGGATTTAAAACTTTTGTTCTATAAAGAAACAACTAACAAACACGGAATCCCAGTCGGTATATGAAGTGATACTTTTTTATATGCGAAAAAATGGACTTGAATGGAATACTGCTGTGTAATACAACAAATGAGCAAGGCTCAAATTAACGTATAATGTATGTCGCATTCACCAATTTTTCAAGTGGATTTAAAACTTGTTCCATAAACTAAACCACTAACAAACACGAAATCCCAGTCGGAGTAAAACTTTTTTATATCCACAAAAAATGTTAAATCGCGGGTTCGTGTACCGCCAGTCGCGATTTGTTTGGAGTTTATTGGGATTTTTATTTAGTTAACGCATCCCGTCAGTTTCAATTAGAACTTAAATTTTGCTGTCGCCGTGCCATGCCGACAGCACATTTGCTGACAAAAGGTCGTTGTGTAAGTGCAGAATACGAATTTTGAAACGACGAGTATCATGTGTGCTCGTAGAATTTTCAGAAGGAAAAAAGACAGAAAAGAAAATATTGGGTCCATCCAATTTACTGTGATATATTTTCATTATCCTGATGAATTTTTTAAGTACTTCTATGTATATATATATATATATATATATATATATATATAAGATACAAACATTCTTTCGTCTCAAATTCCAATCAATCTGGTATCACCTTCAAACATATTTCTTCCTACAGATTTTTTTCTGTATTTACATTGCTCTAGTCTGATAAATTTTCATTACACAAAGCAGGACGCTTTTGCATTGCGTCAATTAATTTTTGAATTTGTTCGTCGTCCCTCACACCCACAGCAACTGGTTTCAACGAGTGCGCTGAGTACACGACTAAACTGTTTTATCCCCTCATCTACAGACCACCATGTCGACAGCACCCAACAGTCGACCGACAAAATGTCCACTGTGTGGGGGCTCTAAGGTTGCGTTTCCACCAGAGATGTGCGAGGATGTGTTAAGAGGAATGTGTTTTTAGCGAACCAATAAAATCGCTTGAATTACCTCGCTATGCTCAGCACTGCTCTGGTGGAAACGGCTTAGCGGGGTGAAGTTTCTGTACGTAGAAAACAAGGCATGTTGGCGAGGAATGTGCGCTATTAATGTGTTTCGAGAGATGCGTTGCGAGGGATGCGGGCGAGGGACGTGTGCTGTTGATGTAGGCGAGCAAAAAGAAAACTCTGAAAAGAGCTCGCTACACACACGTCTAAGTTACGTTATCACGGAATGAGATGGAAGCAGATTTTTTTAGTACAATTTTAAGTGGCATATTAGATTTCAGGCGAAGTCGCTAAAATTCCGGCAACTACGCTGAACGATGTCATGCGTCGTCTAGGAAATGTGTGCCAATTACGATGACTGGAAGTGCACTTCGTTTACCGATTCTAGAACATTCTTGAGCATTATCACTAATTTGCTCATCGTCTCGCGCAAAGATGTGCTTCCGTTCTGTTCCATTTCGCTTCACTCCAATATCGCCATACGTTGAAGAAAGGAAAAGCGTTTACCATAATTCCACACTGTCGCTGCGTAAATGCATTTGCTTATACTGATATTATTTTCAGGTCGGTTAAATTTTTATGTATTCAAATGTATTCATGTGCGCCAGTTGTGATAGTAACTTCAAGCACTATTAAAATACTGCAACTCAGGCACGCAATTTGTTAAAACGACATCTTTTATTTTTTTTTGCTCAAGATTTTATAATCATCTCATCGGTCGTATGATATTGAAAGATTTAAATGGTGCGGGATAAAATCACGATAAACTGGAGCCAAATTGATCGACTTGAATGTCCCACACATTCTCATTTTTTCATAGCATCTGCGGCGGTACCATTTTTAAATATCATGTTCCCATAGAATGATGGAATGAAACCATCTATAGGGTTTGAATATTCGAAAAGAGGTCCCTGTGAAACTAATAAGGCACTGCAATAATAGATGTTAAGTTACATGAAAAAAGTTACATATTTGTTACAATATTTGCAAATTTCACTTGATTAACTTCAACCAACCCAAAATTCAAATTAACTAATGTAAGTGTACCAAATATTGCCACGTTAAGAGTATTTGCTTTATACATATACAGGGTGTAACTAAATAAGTGTAAAGCATTTAAGGAAGTGATTCCTCATCGAAAAAAGATAGGATCTTTCACATAAAGAAACTTCATTGGAGCATGCCTTGTTAAGATACAGATCCTTAAAGGGGGTACATAAAATATGTTTAACATTTTTGTTCATAAGCACTAAAAAAGTTACAATATTGATACTAACCTGACATGTTCTGCTACCAAAAAGACACTAAGCCAGTAATTTATTTGGTTTGCCTCATGCTTGTAAAGGGTGGAAAATTTATTTCCAATGCAACTTTTTGTCTTATTATTTGTTTGCAATCCAGCAAGATAGTAGGCGTCCTCATATTTCAAAGATGTCAATGACGTCGTCACAGGAAGCTGAGGTCGGGGTACTTCCTTGTCCTCCAAGCTCGCCCGATTTATCGCCAATTGAAAAAAAAAGTATCGGAATGTTATGATCACACTGGACGAACTGAAATATGCTGTGCTCTAGAGTTTATTAGTAACTATGTTACGAGCATGCTGCATAGGCTAGGCATTCCTCAACTTGGAGCGCCAATCATTATTGACCTGTTGTATTTTTGTATAAATTAATTATGGCAAATGGGTTTGTTTATGCAGTCCTACCATTTCATGAACCGTGTTCATTTTTTTCTCAGTGTTAGGATTTCACTTATGAGTAGTATATAATATATATTTGATACAGTGTCAGAAGGTTGGATATTTAGAAATAGGTACTTTCTGAATCTAAATAATTATCCTAGATTCTTCCAGCAGCTGTTGGAATGACGCCTAAAGTTTGAATTAATGACTTCTTGGCAGAGCCTGATTGTTCATTAGAACACGATACTCATTTGATCACTTCTTGTCTGATAAAGTAATATACTAGGCCTTGAGTTGAATGTTTCCGTATCCTTCAGTCCCTAAGTGAAAATGGGTTACAACTAAAATGTGCTTGAAGCCTTACAACATCTAAAAATGAGGCTTAGCGCAATCTGAGGATTTTAATTTTTTTTTTGCTAATTACTCAGCCGTCAATGCAAAACTATATAGCAGCATTACCATCTATGACCCCACAGCATGTCGCATCCTAAATTTCATCAAAGTCGGTGAAGCAGTTGCTAATATTATGCTGTCAGAAGAATGACAACAGACAAACAGATGAACGGACAGACTGACAGGAACGAGTAACATAGATTTTCGTAATGTAAGTAATAATCATAAGACGTCAAAAAAGTATATTGTCTCACAAAAAGAAAATATTAGCTAATATAATACTACCCTCACCTACGGTGTGACAAGTAAAAAAAGAGTCAAGTTGATTGACTCAGTACTTCCACCACATAATAATGATACCATTTTATTGCTTTCCCATTGCATGAAACTATAGTCTGAAATCCCCTTGCAACCAAATCATCGCCCACCGGTCCGCAAAAAAAAACCAACATAAAAACTCTCCTAAATAGTTTCTTGCGTCTCCCTCCTTAGGAACTAGGACGCCACAGTTTTTATACTGCATGCTTCAACTGCGAAACGATCAGGATCCAAACCATGTAAAAACGAAGTATGGGGTTGTTTTTATATTTTTAGTTTTTTGACCATTGTTGCAATCGCCCCAATTTGACCCCCACCCAAAAAAAGTAGAAAATGATCAGGAACCCCTGAAACGTTTAAAAACGAAGTTTGAGCTGTATTATATTTGTAGTTTTTTTATTTATTTATTTCTGCGCCGCCACTGACACCATTTATGAAAACCATACGCATTTTCCATCCTCGCCGCGGTAGTAATACTGTCAAAATTTAATTAAAATCAATTCAATAATTTTCGCGTAACGCAATATAGAACGACCTAAAATAATACTCGTATCTATACATCACAAATTCCCTGTTTCTATGATGAGCAAGGCAACATTCTGATGGACCTAAAAAAGTATTATGCCGCTAGGTTTTTCATTCATGGATCAATGGACAGCCCATCATGAATACAACAAGTTTTTCAGTTTTACAACCCCCCACCCCCAATCACCCCAATTTCACCCCGACCCAAAAAAGTAGAAAATAATCAGGAACTCCTAAAACGCCTAAAAACGAAGTTTCAGGATTATTTAATTTTATTTGTTTTTTGCTAATTACTGCGCCACCAATGCACCAATTTTCAAAGCAGCATTACCAACTAGGATCCCACAGCATATCGCTACCCAAATTTCATCACAATCCATGCAGCGGTTACTAAGATTACGAGGGTAGAGAAACGCAACAGACAGACAGACATACAGACCGACAGTCAGACAGACAGACAGACCGACGGAAATGAATGACGTGGATTTCTGTTATGTAGACATCATAAAACGCCCAAAAAGCGTATTATCTCAAAATCGAAAATTTTCGCGATCCCAATACTCCCTTCTCCTATCGGTGTGGGAAGTAAAATCTACGTATACTATACTGCTACTACAAATATCCTTTTTTCTGATTTTCAGGTTGATAAGGAGCAAGCTCGACTGCAGGGCAACATAAAAGCCATCAACACAACGCTACTGATCCTAGGCAGTTGTTTTGTAGGTTGGCTACCTGGCCTTATGTTCTTTATCATGTTGTGCACTGACTGTCCAATTAACGGGGATGCACTAAAGACGCTCAACAGAGATTACAAGTACGAAGTGACGATAGCACGCCTCGTCGAGAACATGCTAATTATTTTGAAGATGTTTGCTAATCCCATAATTTACACTATCAGGATCAAGGAGATTAAAGTAAGTAGTTGCAGGTTGCTGATGCTCTTATTTAGTAAAACTCTTCCATCCTTCTGACTGAAATATGTATAATCAATACAAACGAAAATAAGACTATGTGACGCGTTTTACCAAGGTTTCGGAAGCTGCTAAACAGTGTGCGATGATATCCCAGATTACTTGTAAACATTGACGTCTTACCTTACCCCCATAGACCTGGCAAGCCATTCATAGATCATTGATTGGTTGTTTCGACGCAAGCAAATATGGCCGACGTCAGTCCCCGATTCCTCTGGCGCGTTCAAATGACATGGGCGTATCATGAAGTACCTCAATTAGGATTACTATGAACAATACCTGTACACCAAACATAGAATTGTTAAGCGAAATATTGAAAGGCATGTCCTTAGAAATAATAAATACACATGAATAGTAAATCGACTCTTGATTCCTTGGCACTGATAAACACTCAGGATTTAGATTAAATTTCCCCCTAAATATGTTAATATAGTTAGCTAAATACGTGTCAAGTTTGAAAAAATCGGTTTGGTAAGTGGTCGGACTGTAAAAGATTTGTTAAATACACAGAAAAAAATGTTTTTTATAAAGGGAATATCATATACTTAGAATCTCCAGCGATAGCACTTATTTGGTCTACGAAAAAAATAAATAAAATATTGGTTGTTTATTGAAAAAAGATAAGATTCTCTAAAATTCAAGACAAAGGTGTCAGCTATTGACGCTGTCGTCTCTCAAATAGTGTTTAGGTACAGGTGAAAATAGCGTCAGAACGTTTACAGCAAACAACAAGGTTTGCGGTAGGTACTGCTTAGTATCAAACATGTCGTCGTTATTCTCTCAAAAATGCTCGATTTATTTTCAAACACTGTGATTTTGTCCCTCTTTGAAAAAGTGCAATCAATTATGAAAACAGACGCAAGTTGTGAATTGCAGAAAACAAAGTTAGACACAGTTTGGGAGTGAAAAATATTGATTTACGATATTGAGTCATTTAGAAAAACAGTTCAGATATGTGAAAAAACAAAAATATCGTTTCCCATACTTCTATATGTCAAGAGAAAAATCCTGACATCCTTGATGAATACTTTTAATGATTTAAAAGGAGTTAAACGTCAAGTTTTGTAAGCAGAAAAATGCTAACGCCACGCCAATGACTAACAAACAACATAGCCTACCCATAAAAGGATAGTTTTCCACTTCTAGCTTTTCCTGCTATTAGTAGATAACCTCTGTCAGACCTCAGCCTAAGTCTATAGTTGAGATCAGATGAGTTTGTACATCAACTTATTCTGAAAGTAATAAAATAAATACTATATTATTGTTGTTATATTTATCGTACGATAATTATCGCTTAAATCGGAAAATGATAGCTAATCCATTTAATAAAACCTACCAAATTTGTAGGCTCGTTGACACTGTGCATATATTTAATTATCTATATTTTAGGCTTTATGACGTATGAAAAAACTATCGAGCTGCAGTGTGTAACCACAGTCGTGTAGTTATTTTGAGCTGCTTGATAAAGGTGAACTTAAATATGCTAAAGACTATTTTATCATAAACGTTCATAATAAACTTTTATAGCTTTTCCCTAAAAACTATTTCTGAGAGATACGAAAAAACATTTTAAGCTGTGTGGTGTGCGTGGGTATGAACGTCGGTGAAGTGATAATTTATCTAAAATTGGAAAATGAAATATTTTGCAACATACTACTTAGCAATTATTGAAAATTGAAGTGAAGGTGTAGAAAACTAAAAAGACTATTTCCGAAAAAAAAAGTGTTTTCGACTAGAGGTCATGGACTGATCAAAACACCATCGTGATTGACGTTATAAATGTTATCTATATATTTTGGATAGTTGAATTGTTCGTTAAACCCCTACAAAACACCATCCATCACCGTCATAATGTCCCCAGGATGTACATGCAATTTCTGCGAACTAATTATCCCAGAGAAGTGCAATAATTTGCAAATATATTACCACCTGTGGCTTTTCTCACTAGCCGGTGCGATACATTACGGAATCGAACAGGCACGGCTCAAGGGGACAATGCAGTGGCGGCTTGTCTGTAAGGGCTATATGGCACAACGCTCCATACAAGAAATAATTTTTTGCAAATACAGGGCGTCCCATGACGATTAAGACAAGCAATATATCGGAACTGGGCAGTAGTAATGAACTATAATTTTGGGGATGTAAATTAGAGCAGATGCTGCATCTTTTCTTATTATTGCGTTATCCAATGAGGTATTTGTTTTTGGGCACGTGACGTCAGATTCAAAAATTTTTATGGGACACCCTGTATATTTGTGACGTTTTGAATTCCTCCCGATAAAACAATTCCAACAAACTAGCACACTTGGGGTCTAAAGTGATTAATTCAAGAGCTACGGGTACTTAAAGGATGCTACCACTACCATTGATTATAACATGTACCCCTACAGTTAAATTACTTTGGTAGTGTTTCATAATGGTAGTGGTGCAGTCCTTTAAATACCTGCAGCTCTTGAATTAATCACTTTAGACCCCAAGTGTGCTAGTTTGTCGGAATTGTTTTATCGGGAGGAACACAAAAAGTCACAAATATACTCTCATTAATAATTTGGAATCGGACATCACGTGAGCAAATACAAATATCTGATTGGGTGACACAATAATAAGAAAAGATACTATATTTGCTCTAATTTACACCCCCAAAATGATAATTCCCTACTACTGCCCAGTTCCGATATATTGCTTGTCTTGATCGTCATGGGACACCCTATGTAAATAATAAAATGTCTCGGCCAAATTTCATATAAACAAATCAAAGGTAAAAATAATAGTCAAAGAATAAAACCTTTTATTCATGGGCACATGGGTATAAGGCCATAGGGCGACTCTCATGTCAGGTTGGTCAGTGGCGCACCAAAATGGCGAAATAATAAATATGATAAAAAAGTAGTAGTAGTAGTTAATTCTGTTTATTATCCTTCTGCCGTCTAACAAATATTTGACAATTATTGGTATGAAGCCAGATAACTATATGCCAAAGGTATCCAAATGGAATGTTACCTAACCAACCAACAGTCGCAAAGTGAAAATGGATCGTTCAAGCGATTCACTCATCTAGCAAGAGCAAACAGAACGGTTAGGTCTTCTGAAATCGAGGAAGCAGTATGACATGACTGCAGTAAAAAACGATACTACTGCTACTAGTACGAGAAAAATGACCGCAACACTTACAATTTCATTTCTGCTTGTCTGGAATTTTTTAATAGACAACTTAATGTACCCTTATCACATCCAAAGGGGTCAAACTCTTCTTCCGCTTTCAACTACGTTTCAATTTTTACCAGTGTTTCCTAAAAATCGTAGCCCAAAACTTGCTATTTGAAAACACGATTTTATTCAGCGATGAACAGTTTTTAGTAAATTATTACTTAACTCCATATTAAATTTTTGTTGAATATTCTATACTTTAATAGAGGCTACAGGGTGGATGGAATCGACACGTCAGTAGAAGCTTTATACTCCAAAATACATGCGATTTTATCGCTGAATTAGTAAAGTACGATGCACCAAAAGAAATGTTGAAAAATTATCCTGTCTACAACTGGCCAGTTGGTCTCAGATCAGAGCCAATAACATAAAAAAAATTATCCTGTCTTTACACTGGGAATTTTTCTGTTCCAGCACAGCACAGGCCGAATGTACTTGACCATCTTGCACGTATTCTGTCGGACAAAGCCACAACAGAACACCTACGAGCTTGCGTCTCAGTCGTCAAGGAAACACACGGTCAGGATGAACTCGTTTAGAACCAGCGCAACCGAATCGCAAGTTCTATGACGCCACATCGAAAATACGTTTTTGTAAATGTTCACTTGAAGTTCCTTAAGCAAAGCGCTTAGATGAAGTCGATCTATCCAAGTTGTACTGCTACCGGCACATTTTATCAGAAGGGCCAATTGTATACTGATGGATGTTGAACGTACTAGTTCAAACCCTTTTTAAGAGGTATTTCTCTTTTTGCCATCAGCATAGTATGGCGAGCAATCAGCAGTAGTATTTTGAAGTATTACAGATCATTGCAATCAGAAGAAACGGTAATCGAGGTACTACGAATGGGTGCAGATTCCGGAGCGCCATCTGATGGCAAGCGAAGTCAAATAAAAACAATTATTGTATTAATGACGTTAGTTGGAGATTCCTATATAATCTCTTTCTTAATTCATATTCCTGTTCATATTATACAACAGTTAGTAGTAGTAAAGTAACAATAATAATACATTATTATTATATTGTGCAAGGCTCTCGCAGCCATGGTCGGCTGAACTATTGTTTCGGCCGAACAGCCCAAGAATCAGCAGTCCATTACGAAATATTCATGTGCCGAAAAGGCCAGCGACGTCACAGGACTGATAGCGTGCCAGCGCAGTAAACATTACGGATGACATTGTTGACAGTCAGTGGCGTAACACTTGTTTTATCCAATTTGAGTACATTTTGTGGTTCTTGGATTTCTAGAACGGCCACCACGAGCGGATGGCATCTTCAGAAGCTATTATTTTTCGTCCTCACTTGGCCAGATTGGCTCTCCTTCCAGAGCAACGTGTGAATCTTGATTGATTTTCCTACATGTACATCATTTCCAACTACATCTCTATAATTATTGAAAAGCGACCTCAGATTTTCTCAGAGATTATTGATAGCTTACCATCAGACCGGCCAATTAAGGATTTTGCACTTGCGTCTAGCCGGATCGTGCAACTTTCCAACCCGCAGTTCCGCATGCGCATTTGTCATGACTACCGAAATTGACATTGAAAGCAGGGCCCGTATATAAGGGGGGGTTTGGGGGGTTCAAACCCCCCCCCCCCCATGAGTATTCCCATGAATGAAATAACTACTAAAATAATACAAAATAAAAATAATCAAGGATGCTTTCTCCAAGCTTAGTGATTTATTCTACGACATACATCTCTCGGGGCTCATAACACATTAGCAGCGAAATAATCTATACTGATTTTAAGCAAATTAAGGAATTACATATTCTAAGGTCACCATGAACCCCCTCCATGGTCAACGCCTAGCTACGGCCCTGATCGAAAGTGACAGTTCTGTACGCGGTTTGCAGAAGTCAAAAATGTATGTGTTTTGGTAGAATTTCTCTGTTTTCGTGGTATTTTCATTTTTTGTATCCACCATCCAGACCCAGCAATCTATTATAATACAGTGTTTTGAAAAATGTTTTCTACTTTTATGCTATGTGTAGAAAATTCTAGAAAGTCCTTTATCCAAAATTTCCTTCTTATTGACATTACCTGACCAGTACTGAACCCAGAAAATTTGGCTAGTGGGGGTTGAAATTAATTTTAGGTATCATAAGTTCTGTCTCATATGTTTAATTAAAATGGAGGATTTTTTTGAGGCATTCCATTTTTTTACATTAGTATATCGACTATAAGGAAAAGTTTGTGCAAAAGGTAGCGAGGAGGGTTAGTTCTTCGGAACTGTGTCCACCTTTCTTATATATATTATGTTTGTATTATTAGAGACAGTTTGTAACTTCTTCACTAATAATACTTTACAACTAATTTAAAACACAGTGATAGGTACTCGTATAATAATATGTACCATATATGTTCTTTATGCAGTAAAGATTCTTTTTACTTTTAAGGTTAAAGACGAATTCTTTTTTTTTATTTTTCTATAATTGTTTATAAGATGATAAATTTTACTATTTATTGGACGACTCAGACTATTGTTCACGAAATATATTATTTTTTAGCCACAAATAATCTTCCACATCTTTTGCCAATGTTGCAGAGAGATAGAAAACTTTATTTATAATTAATTTATTATTTTTTACTATTTATTAAGGTGCCCTAATTTTTTATATTTTGAACTGTCAATTAAGGCAACTTTTATCGCTTCCCCCTCATTGAGCCTTCTTTTAGAAAAGAGAATATCCGCTATCCAATAATTGACATCAGCACTTTCATGTAATAAAGCCTTGAATCATTCATGTAGAAGACAAGCAATAACGTTACGTTAGATTTAAATTTGGCGCCATTGCGGCGTCATCGAATAATAATCGGAAACCTGCGGCGGTCTTCGGGACTGTGGGTTGGAAAGTTGCACGGTCCGGCTAGACGCAAGTGGATGTTGCCTGATTATCGTCCATCACGGCTACTGGCATTTTCAAAGTATGTCGCTGAACATCTTCAGTGTCGTTCGTATGCATGGTGGATGACAGAAACATCTCTTTTATCAACTGTTGGTTCTTGGGCTGTTCGGCCGGCACCAACACGCTCTGCCGCCTTGGCGTGCTTCGCTGCTGGACGTTTCGAAAACACGAGTAGTTGGCATCCTCAGTAGCTGTTATCTGTTCGACGCGTTCCGATAAACTGAGACCGCGTCAGTGGGTTGAACGCTTATATACCCCTAATTAGGAGTGGAGGCGGCTGCGCTGTGCACCACCGATTCCTGTGAATATCTTGCGCATCTTAGAATATTTGCGTCTCTTAAGGCGGGTATCCATATTCTGTTAAGCTTGTATGCTTCTTCTTTGTTGTTGTAGTTATTTTTATGTTTATAAATCTCTATGGACTTCCTGAACAATCAGGCGTAATAAGAGGAGGTCTGTCTCTGCTCGCTAGGTGTTGAGTCGGTGCTCCTTAATTCTTGCTCCTAGAGGTATTTTCGTTTCTCCAATATATGTACTTTGTAGATGCAGTTTTTAGTTTCTTGATGTACATTCTTGGGTTTTGTCTTCGCTATTCCACTTCTGTGAGTGGTACTTCTTGAGAACCAGCTTTGAATTTTATATTCTCGCCTTATTCTTCTGACTACATGTGATAATCCTTTCACTGAGCAAATACCTGTGTTATTCAGGACATATATTAATACGATTCCGTTGTACTATTGCTTCCACTATAGCTTCTCGGGATATGCGTTGCTCGACAGATTTTTGATGTGACGTAGTTCTTCTTAAAGAAGATTACGCATGGACCGAGCATTACAAAGTTATTTGAGAAGACGCTAAGATTATTGACAAAGAACCTCAATAGCATCGCAGGTAATTAAAAGAAGCACCGTATATGCCAGCAACAAGAACATGTTCAGAAAGCCTAGTTTGGAAATTAGACCAATATGACCGCCCCTCATAAGAAATGTAAAACAACTACAATTGAACAGAACAAACTTGGACACAAACGTGGAACGCTGTGACCATCGAACGGCCATGTCAGTAAGAACAGACTTCACTCGACACCACGACGACCGGTCAGAACGCGAAGAACGACAGGTCAGCCAAACGAGCATAAATAAATAACAAAGAAACAAGTACGACAGTTTACATGAATTCGGTTGAAGATAGCAGATCAGGCGAAACGTTGTGCTCAAAACTGTATAGATAATGGAAGCCTGTACCCGTTTCTACCTATTCAGTGCGTCAGACCACCAACTTTGTCACTCTGTTTGTTCGTCAATATGTTTGGATACACCTCAAGTCCAGGCGGTAGGGGTTTTTTGACAGCAAAAGGTCGAAAAGAAATAAAATTTAGTGGGATGATAAACAGTGGCCCCCTGAACCTACATATAGGTTTGCGACCTCGGGGGGTGTCCGCTCAAGGAGTGGGGTTTAAAAACTCCGTTTGGCGACGATTTTCGGAAAATAGCGTCGTTTTGGTAAATGATATCAAAAACAGCTTCAAGTGCGTCCTACAGTACGCCAAAGTTACGAGTTGGTTTGTGATTTTCACTAAAATCAGAATTTCATCCCAAATTAAGACGAAAAACTTTATCAAAAAGTCATGTAAGATTTTTTTTTTTCCTAAAAGAAAGATATCTTCTCATATATTTATGATCTGCAGCTGCCTAAACTCACGCATTTGGTTTTAAAAAAATTACGGCACCTAGGAACACACCGCTACCTACTGTCGATATGTTCAGTTGCAAAAAATATCTTATTTGTGCATGTTTTTAGTGAACATGATACTACCTCGGCGTTGTTTAATTAAGATAAAATTTAGTTTGCGACCTCTGGGAGTTGCCGCTCCTCGGTGGTGGGGAGGGGGGTGAAAATTGTTTCGTGACGCTTTTTGACAAACAGCGCCGTTGTGGTAAATGCTATCAAAAAAAAGTTCAAATAATAATTATGGTGACAACAAAATTCTTCACAATTTTCACAATCGTTAAGTCCTACAAAAGTCTTTTGAGCGCCAAAGGTCAAAAAAAATGAAATTTGGTGGGATGGTAAACATTGGTCCCCTAAACGTACACCTAAGTTTGCGACCTCAAGCTTGCAGCTCGGGTGGGGGTGAAAACTCTGCTTCGCGACCGACGATTTTCAAAAAATACTGTCGTTTTGCTAAGTGCTATCGAAAAAAGGTTCAAATGAGAGAATTCAATTTGAGACCTCTGGGGTTTGCCGCTCGAGCGTGGGAGGGAGGTCGGGTTGAATTTTTTTCTCTCCATGAATCATTCGAGTTAAGGCAGCTGGAGATAATAAAGATATGAGAAGATATCTTTCTTTGATGATGATGATGATGATGATGATGATGATGATGATGATGATGATGATGATGATGATGATGATGATGATGATGATGATGATGATGATGATGATGAAATTCTGATTTTAGAGAAAATCATAAACCAACCCCTGGATTTGGCGCACTGTAGGACGGAAATATTGGTCGCACACGAAAAATGCCAGGACGAAAATGATGCAGAATTTTGTTCTCTCCATACATTATTTGAAGCTTTTTTCGATATCACTTACCAAAACGACACTATTTTTCGAAAATACTCGCGAAGCAGAATTTTCACCCCCCTACCCTCGAGCGGACACCTCTCAAGGTCACAAACTTAGGTGTAGGTTCGGGGGACCAATGTCTAATTCAATTTCTTTCCGACCTTTTGCTGTCAAAAGCCTTTTTTACGACGTTACGATTGGACTACTCACGAGGAACTTATTATCTATGTAAAAATTGTACCAAACACCTCTGAAACATAAATTACAGGTTAATGTAATTTCTGAAGTGTATCCTGTAATTATCTCTGTGTACAATCGCGCATTACTGGCACAACAATAAAACCACATATGCTAAAAGATAAACGTTTACCGACGTTTTGGTCACCCCAGTGACCTCGCAACAACCGACTCATACAGAGTGTAACAAAAATTCAGTTCTAATATGCTTATTAGCTATACAAGGGAATAACTTTTATTTTTTGCGAACTAATGTCCTAAGTAGAAGATTCTGAAGTCTTATAGCACACATAATGTCATACTGGCGTTAATGATACATCCAAAATGAGATACAATAAGTGCAAGCGCGCACAGGTGAATTGTCACCGGGGGAGAAAAATTACATATCCACGGACTTGATAAGAGTGACGAAGCAGTCTCGGTCACGTTACGTGCGCCCTAGTACTAACACACCAGCGTGATAGGTTTCCGGAATGAAATGCGATACTGCCTCCCGTGTGGCATGATCATTGGTCACTTAAAGGTCAGATACTATAGTGATCTTAAGACGCTGATGTACCACTGGCTCTCATTTTGGATTTGTCAACAATGCAAAACTGTTCTTTAAGATTTCAGAATCAGCAACTTAGTTAGGAAGTTAGTTTGAAAAACAAAAACAGAAACCAGTTTCTAGCACAACTGTCAAACAGTGCCATTTATTCCTAATTGACTTTTTGTCAAATTTTTTACAAGCCCAAATCGTCAGAATAAGTTTATCTTCCTTATGTGGTTTGACTGATAGGCCAGTAAAGGGCGATGGAATACATTCTAGACTTACATAATGTTTAAAGATGTTTCAAGAAATAACCTTAATTGTTTCTTGTACTATATGTGACTAACGGCAGTGTTGAGATGGATAAGATAAGCACTGTGTTAATGTGATATATTGTAACAGTATTAGAAAAAATCGTTGTACCAGGCGCAGCATTGAGAACCCTCGTTTTATGGAGGGTTGAATATTGATTATTCCATTACAAGTTGATCCACTTGCTTCGAAGGTTTTGGCGAAAATTACCATACGTTAAAAGAATCTGAGTTAAATGACCTATATATTTTGATTTTTTCATGTTGTGTGCTTCTTTTATATAGTTCTGTTTCAATAGTTCACTGAATACCTCTACCAGAGTACTTTCAAGACGTCACTTTCGCACAGCCCTTTCAACAAGTAAAAGAAAATTCTAATACAATTCAGTTTACTAACTTAAAGAAGTACAGCTACTTTTTAATGCCGGCGCATCACTTGGCGTAGCGTATTCGTGTAGCAGCATCGCTATATTTGACCAAATATTTGATGTATTCGCTCAAATGTGACAAATATGCCTTATTGTCGGTCGTCATAGTCGCACGTCGGCGCCGGCGTGCATATTCATCTTATTGGAGTCTTTTTGATGTGTGATTGGAAACCGACAAGTGGTTAGAAATGCGTATTTTTCGTTTTGCATTGCGCTAGTAAGGCAAGGGTTCTACACACATCGTCTTTTTTTTTGGCAAATCTAACAAATACATGAACACGCTACGCCAAATGAAGTGAAGGCATAATAGAGGCATTTTTAATCAGAATGATAGCTAATCTAGGCAGTGCTGTCATGAAAAAAGAGGTATGAAATCGCAACAGGAAGAACAAGTACATTTTTATTTAAGTACGAGTTCAGGGATGTACCAGAATCATGACGTGACGGCACTGACTCCGCCTGTGATTGCTCAGTATTTTGTTTATAGCATAGTGACCGGTAAGTTCTGGAGCACTCACGCCATTGGAAAGCTAACGCAGTGGCGTACCGTTTTGTGTGTCTGCTAAGATGCGATTATTAGATCAAAGATCTTTATGTATGTAGTAATCTATACAGGGTATTCATTTGAAACCCTCCCACAACGAATTTATCGAAAACCACAGATTACAAGAAAAAACGCCGGGACACTTTAAAATATTTATCAAGGCGGACACATTTTTCAACACCCCCTTGTACCCTTTGCCCCAAAGGGTCATTCCCTTAAAAATTTTAAATGACAAGGTATCGAGTAATAGCTTGTTTCAAAGGTATCTCGAAGTCCCTTATCTGAATTAAAAAATAAGAAAAATCTTTGCCGTACGTCACACCGGCATTTCGCTTAGTACAGAGAGCAGCGTATTCCTCATTCCATCTAGAGATGGCCAGAGCCTACGCAGTTGTCCAAGCAACGACTGATATTTGGTCCACAAATTATGATACATAAATATTTTTATAAGTTCCTCGAAAACGATTTGACCGATTTTAAAAACCAAGCATCGCGATAAAGGACTTCGACATACCTTTGAAACGATATATTACTCGATACTCCTTGTTATTTAGGGGGTGCAAGAGGGTGAAGTTGTTTTTGGTAAAAAGTTGTCCTCCTCGACAAATCTGTTGAAGTGTCTCGGCGTTTTTTTTAACCAGTGGTTTTCGATAAATCCGTGGGAGAAGTTATCAGATGAATGAATTAACCATGAAATCTATAAAATACCCTTACAAGTTTAGTACTTATGCCATACGAAGGATCTAAAATGGAGGTTTACGATGCTGTGTCTGATTTTTTATATTAATATGTGTAAAACTGTAAATAGATACTTTAGAATGTGTAAATAGTAACTTACTGTATATGCTTATTGGTTAATTATGTCATTACTTGTAAATAATCGAATGAATCTGTTTCGGCAGATCAAATGGGGAACTAACACGCATACAAATACAAATTTTGATTTTTTATGGCAACTGCATTTGGTTCATGAACTTGAACTTCTCACTTTGTAACGCTTAGACCAGGTAAAGTCACGTCTATAACTCATAACGTTCTTCAATTATTTAATGTCAGTTTGTTGTTCATTTATAGTCATGACATTCCTTAGCTTTTCCAAAACAAAAAATACAATACGGCTCTGAAAATGCATCTAATCGATATCACCTCATATATTACAGCGAATTAGTAGTCGCACAGAAGCTCATCTATCCTTCAATTATGAACTTTAGTATATTCTTCGTGAACAATTTTCAAGTTATTATTAGGTTGATAAGTATTGAGTGGAACATCTGGTACCTAAGTGACTTCTGCATAGAATAGAAATGCATTGTCTTTTTGATGTAGGGTTAAATAAACCATTTGAAGTTTAAGTATTTCCACAAAGGAATGTGCGCAATATAGAGTTTCACGTATATATCCTAGTATACTCATATACGTGTACCTATATGGGGTTTTTGAATAGAGAAGTTTAGAAAGTGTCGATTATTAGTCAAAACGTTAGAAAACAAGCGCTTCGAGTTTTAACTGTCTATTAAGCAGTGAAATGTTAATTATACAGAATTGGTCATAAAGTCGTGGAAAATTGTACTTATTAAAATACGTATATACGTCACTAGATACCTCGATTGAATTTTAAGCAGCAAGAATCAACCGTTTTTGAGTTATCGAGTTTCAAAGAATAACCTGTATAAATAAAGTTAGTAAACGATCATGTGGTTAGAATATACAAATTATCTAGGTAATTTTAGGCAAAAGTTTTAGGAATGTTAGTTATCTACTAGGCAGTTGACCAAAACTGCACATTTTCCTTAAATAGTATTCGATAATTCGATTCTTCTTTGGATTTCAGCAAAAACTGTATGCAAAATAATGTAGCCAGATCGATCTCTTTTCCCGTTATCCGCTTTTCAAGATGACCGAGAAACCATATCAGTAATGACTTCTTCTACTTGCTTCTAATAGTAACTAGTTACACATCTTTGAACGTAAGCTAAAAGATTCAAAACTAACATATTGCAAATTTTCTACTTTCATTTTCAACGATACCTAATTATTACCTACCTCATATTTTGTTACCTTGAATACTTGATAACTCGGAAACAGTAAAATTTAGGTGCATTATGTTAAACACACTTTTTTCTTACAAATCGAAAAAAATTGGGTTATCCAATAATATACAGGACGATGAATTTGAAAACCCAAGAAGCACAAATTCATTGGACGATGGCCGCGAAAGCCTTACACAGAATATACAGGACGTCCCATTCAAAACTTTGTTGCGGCACGACTTGATAACCAATACTTTATAATCAATTCTCTGACTGATTAGTAGACTTAAATATCGTAAAACCTTTCTTTAACATTTTCCGATATCTTTTATAATTTACCCAACGATCGAAGGTTTCCAAATTTATTGATATACACGGTTTTATTTGTCGTATTCGAAACTTCGATAACTCGTAAACGGTCGAACTTGGGCAGTTTATATTAGATACAGTTTTTGGTTAAAATAAAAGGGATAATTATACTTTGATCATGTAAAGGATACTCCATCCAAGAAAAATACAAATTAGGTGCACCATGACGAACCCTGTATTATTAACATTTCTACTGACACTTAAAAACTCCCAAACTCTTGTTTACGTTACCTCAACCATTTCAAGTAATATATACCGTTTTCAAACTTCTCTGAAACACACGTGTTAAAATTACTTGAATAATCTCGTTTTGACCCTGAAACGAGGTACAGGTGGCTCAAACAACCCACCTGCAGAAAAGAAATAAGCTTATAATTCATGTTTTGTACGCTGCATAAAAATAAATTATAATAATGAATAAATTGGTTATAAGAACAACCATAATAGTATAATTTGACAAAGGAGTGTCATAAAGATAATTCTTTTTATTTTGGTATCATAACCTCCTCGAAAAGCTCAAATAAAATCCATTAGTTTAAGGTCATTTCATAATGGTTACAACAGTTCCTTACCTCACCAATCGTTATCTCAGTTCTGTGCAAACCAATTGCTGTTGTTATACGAAATTCAAAAATTATGTCCATATTTATGTGATATTAATGGAAAATATGTACAATAAAATTATCATAATGTAATCATCTGTATTTTTCCATTTCATATACCCATTTTATCCACAAAAAGAAGAAATATTGCTAATAATATTTAGCGTTGAAGGATACAAGGAAGAACCTAATTCCTGGTAACTCCCCATGTCAATTTATAACACCTCTGAATGAATTCAATTTCTTTCTATTCCCTGGAAGTTCTATTTTAATTATTCCCTATAGTAATTGCATATGCCAAGAAATATACGTACCAAGGATTGAAAAACTGATGAGCTTCAGGGACTGTCTGTCAGAGTCAAGGTTCAAAAGAACAGATTGGTAGGGCAATGCCACCGCTGCGCTGTCAGAAGTGTGGACAAGCGTATTGTACTGCTTCACGAAAGTACCTGAAATGTGCCCAAGACCACATGACACATGTGCCCTCAGGCAGGACAAGAGGGGCTCAAATATGGGAACTGTGGTGGGGATCATTCGGCAAACAGTCCCACCTGTAGATTTACGCCTAGGAGGAGGCTGCAGATCATCGCACAAAGACGAGCCAACTCATACGCCAATACGGTCAAGGATGCAACCTTGACTTCATCTGCTACTTCGGGCTCAACTTCGATTATGCTCAAAGCGTGGACTTGACAACAGCACTTAAGCCCTTGCAGCAGATAATTAGTCCCCTGATAAGCGCCACACAGACCTTGCAGGCGATTTTTCCTGTAAATGTCTAGTTTTAGTCAAGCACACAAGACGGTGACCCGCCCTGTGATCAAAATCAAATCATGCAATTTTGAAAAAAAAATTAAATTTTTGCCCTTTTATATATCGAACCTGAAAATTAATCCTTTTGGTGAAACCCAAAAATTGCCTAACTTAAATTTACAATGACAAGCTGCACTTTACAACCGACGAATTTCCTCCTCTTTGCTCTTCTCCTTCCTTTCTTTTTCATCTCCTACTTCTCTATAACATTGTCTGGTCTCAACATTCCAGTAAAAGTATTTATCGATACGGTAACCGATGTTACGGTTGCAAAAGTGAAACAGACGAATTATTTTCATCATTTCTAATTGGCATGCAACAATGCTTTTGCTTCAACGCAAAGATTTAAAAATACTATACTTACTATGCCAATTATACTTAAACCAATTAATATAAATTTATCACCAGCTCAAATAAGTGTTTTATCAATTTTCTCCGAAAGTGTGTTTCCACAATAACACAAAACTATGTTAAATTTTGATTCTCGGTACTTTCCCGAAATTGATGCCTGCTTCAAAATATTTTTGACAGTTTTACAACGCACTGCGCAATACTGCAACACCAATGCGGACACTGTCAGAATTGGTGATTCAGAGATTTGGAGACGAAACTGCTCAACCTAATTGAAGGAACGCTTTTGATGGTGCTATTTGAAAAAAAAATGAGGGTGAGTTTTAGGAAACAAATGTTTCGAAAGCATGGCATGATAGGTCGTTCAGTACCCTTGAACGTCCCCGAGTTTTCTTCTTTATCTGTTTTCCTTACGAAAATATTACGCCTCAAATCCTTATTTTATTTATCTTATGTTTATTGCTTTACACAAAAATAGGTTCCCACACAGCACCCGATATCCCTAGGACATCCTAAATGAAGCCGTATCGCCCAAATTTGGGATAAGACCCGAATGACATCTACAGGTCATCTGTAAGGCTATCCTAGGTTGTCCTAGGTCCGCCCTAGCATAACCTGTTTGGAACATTCTGTGGCAGGCAGGCATGGACATCTTTTGGATATCCCGCTGGGCCATCTATCACTGGAATATCATATGGATGACGGTTTTGGAAATCCTCAGCTTGTATACTATGAGGCGGTTCAAGGGATATCCCTTCACAACCATACCCTTCTTTATACAAAATCTGACATTTGACAGTGTTGACGTTAGAAAGACGAAAGAAATGAAAGGTGAAGGTTACTTGCAGCTTGGAGCAAAGTTGAGCAAAGCAAGCTGGCAGCTTGCAGTAGTTCCTGGTTCCCGGATCGTTTTTCGCCGTTTGTCGTATCTTCCAATACCTTTACCATCTGTACCTGTGACCTGTACCATCCCACACGCCACGGGCCCCCCAAGTACAAACCACAAATTGCAAGTCAGATAATAATCAGTCGGCAACCTGTTTATTTTCGCAAGGTGGGTGTAGAATTGTCCAAGTTAACATTCTATAGGAACATTAAAAAGGAAAAGTAAAGTTTAATGGCAAAACTTTATATCACGATGCACTCCATGAAGAAATTGAACAGAATGACGTTAGATTGAATTGTGTTAAACACTCGGATGGTAGCTCTATTGGATCTTTAGATGCTAGTGAAGAGTGTGCCACAATTGCTAATCTGTGCTCAGAATAACCCGGTATATAAGCCAGAGGAATATAGGAAAACAGCTCTAGAAAGATAATCCCGTTGTTTTCGAGTAACCTAAGTGTTTCGCATAAGGTGATCCATGGAGGTCTGTACTGTTATCATTTACCTATGGGCTAACCTACGGCAGACTAAATGATAATATTTTGGGCCAACCTGAGGATTTCCCTATAGGCTTACCCATGGTGGTCTAATAAAGTCCCATCGGGATATTTATAGGCTGTCCTATGAAAGGTCGTCCACTCGTCCAGGATATGGCTTTCCCTGGGACATTTTGCATATCCCTTTAAGGACAGCCTGGGGCCATACAGTGGATATCAGATGCTGTGTGGATTTGTGTATAAAATCAAAGGCACGACAAGATTTTAAATAAAACAAGAACCTAATTTGTGGAAAAAAAACTATTGGGTGTTATTTGAAAAGAAAAGGCGTGAGTGTTAAGGTTTGAAGTACAAAAGATGTTTTGAAAGCATGGTATGCTAGACCCTATACTATTTTCAAACATACCACATCAGTTTTCTTTCGAACTTTATTACGAGAATATTACGTGTCAAGAAAATTCTGGGACACCCGGAATATTATAATACTATTACCAGTATTTGTCAAAGAAACATGCAATTCTGTGAGGGTAATTACATATTTCATGTATCAAACATTTTTTGTATGGCAGGCCACAGGCACGTATTTAGGGGGGGTCCAGGGGGTCCGGACCCCACCGAAACGTTATATAATACCGTCTAAAAATATGAATCCACAAATTTTTGCAACCCCTCCCCCCCCCCCTCCCCAGGACGAGAGCAAATTTAAGGTGGCAACTCTAATCTGGACCTCCTCCCCGAAAGGTCAAGCAAGTGACACCCACAATCTGACCCCCCCCCCCCCCCAAAACCAAATCCTTGTTACGTGCCTGGCAGGCCACCTCCAACTCTAGTATCTGAAAGTAACGAATAGATCTTCGCCAATAGAAAGTCTCTTATGAATTTTGACATTTTTGAAAGAAATCAGATCACCACAATTTTTAAAATATTGCCTATGGCGACTGATTTGAGAATACTTGGTTTTTATTACTCCGCTCCAAAGGGTGGATTTTCGAAAACTATCAAGCTTTTTTATCCTTTCTGCAGCATTGCTGCTGTACTTTCAGAGCTATAGAGGGACTGAATGTCACCGGACAGTTACAGTTAGCCAAACAAATTAGTGACATAGTTATGATATAGATGACATAAGAAATCCGAAAATCATATCGCAAATTCGAAATGCTTCACTATTAGCACTAGTCCTCCACCAATTAGCATGGCAAAAAATCCCAGTTGAGCTAAAACGATAGCTTTGTTCCAGTTTAGCGCCTTAAGCTTGATTCAGATGCACACGACATCCGACGATACGATGGTACGAAACTGTTTCTATTGGTTGAAATATTCAAAACGATGTTAAATCAAAATATTTTAACCAATAGGAACAGATGCACACGACATCCGACGATACGACGGTACGAAACTGTTCCTATTGGTTGAAATATTTTGATTTAACATCGTTTTGAATATGAACAGATGCACACGACATCCGACGATACGACGGTACGAAACTGTTTCTATTGGTTGAAATATCCAAAACGATGTTAATCAAAATATTCCAACCAATAGGAACAGTTTCGTACCGTCGTATCGTCGGATGTCGTGTGCATCTGAATTAAGCTTTACTCAACAGAAAACGCGCCTTAAGGCCCGGTCAAACAGAAGATGTTTTAGAACGCGGCGTTACGGCATTCTCTAATCCCACGTTACAGCGTTCCGTTCCATTGTATTATTCCAGTATCGACCAGTCAAACAGACCTCTTTGGTACAAACAACAGAAAGCTTGTAACGTCACTGTTTGGGGCCTTAAAGTCAGCAAGAACTGGAGAGATGTGGAGCTGTAGCAGGTTAACTCTCCAGTTTCTAGTTATAGTAATCAGTTGATATCTGAAGTCTGCTCTTTGTAAAATATTACCTACTTGTTCTTGAGAGCACACTATCCATTAGTTGAGTATTCAGGACATAATAAGAAATGCGTGGTACATAACAATATTTTGGTATAATTTATATATGTAATAAAATTCCATACAATATAACAAATCTTTATAAAAAATACTAATATAAAAAAATGTCTCACTTTTGTTTTATAATAATATTGGTAACGAGGTATCCATGAGTTTCCCAGAAGCGTATTAGCGTTTTTCAGATATATAAATCCTGTTATTTATAATGCGCAAGTTCAGCGAAACTTGTTGCCAATCATTCTCAGTGTAACATGATCGGAGAAGCATCGCTTTTATCTCCAGGAAACTATTTTCACTAAATTCGTCCAATTATTGTAGCCGATAATAAACAGAAGAATGTTTATTATGAGGAAATTACTCAATATAATTTAACTGGGCAATATGGGGATCAATGATTGAGATTGACCTCAGTGTCAATGAAATTTTACGGTAAAGGTGTATATGATCTTTGACAGCTTGTTGTGTTCTGCCAGAGACCACGTCGATACGATAACTAGGGTGAGTTAGAAATGTTCCTTCTTTGGAGAAAGATTAGGAAGTGTAAGAGTTATTTGGCAGAATTACTAAAATAAGTTGGCACAGTTTCACAATTAGTAAAGTAGACAGCAGAATTGTTAGCAGAATATATGAACACGCACATATAAAGTAGTAGTGAACTACTACTGAGTAGATCAAAGTGATCAAACTTAGACTCGTATATCATACGAAAGTGGCACGAAGTGCCACGTCAGCAAAAAACGGGGTAATTTCATCGGAATGGGATTCGAATCAATCTTAACATGTAAGTTAGACAGAGATAAGTAGCCACAAAGGAATATCTTTGTTCACCTGAAAATAATAAATCAGCCGAAACATCGTGGCACTCAATAATTGCATAGATGTAGGACGTTCGAAACAAGACTCTTATTGAAATCGCTTTTCTCTTCCTTATCTTGGAGAGGACTTGCTAGGTCTCTATCAGCCACGATCTATTGCTATGTGATTAATTAGTCTCTGAACAACAGTAGACCGTTATTTGTGCAAGCTTATGTAGTTCAGTAGTTCTTTTAAGATAAGATCATCTTGGATTTGCAATTAGGACGTTTAAAATTAAATACCGACCCTGAGGAAAAACACTACTATTACTATTTCGACTAGGAAATCACACTGGATTCATCTGGAGTAGAGCCATCAGTGGACGATTCATCGCTCTTCTTCTTTTCCTTAGTTTTAGTTTTTTGCTGGTAACTCAAAGCTGCCTTATTGAATTCTAGAGTCATCACACCTAGATCACCACTATATCTATTTTTGGCAACCTGAAAATAAATTTAAGACTGTTGATATACAATAATTACAATTACTTACATTTTGGTTGGTCGGCGTTTATAACCTATAATAATGCAACATATTTAGATAATTCATAAATGCATATGAGATTGTGACCATGCATGTTTTTATAAAGATCATTTTTAAATTTATATTCTGTTCAATATACACATATCTAATCTAAGCAAAAGAATATCTTGTGAGTCATGTAATAATTAATATAATTATTAAAACCTTAACATCTCGTGACACAAAGATGACACTGTATGTTGTCCCTCGATTTGCAGAACAATAAGATGGCACTTAAATTATAGCTTTATGATGCTTTATATAATGTACATATATCAGTGAGAGTGGCCCACGCTACAAAGCAAATGATTCGCTCTTTGGTATTTAGCAATAACTAAAACACTTGTTTAAAATTCACTTATTTAAATTCTTGCAAAGAATATGTTTCTGCACTGATGAAATAAACGGGTAGAAACCTATACCACCAAGTTGTAAAATACAAGGTAATAGTAATGTTGGTGTGGACATCTTTTTGACTAATTTCTTCTGCTGTCCAGCTATACATTTTCCACTAATGTTTATGAAGTTTCATGGAAATTTTAAAAACATCAAATCCAACATGGTGATAAGATAAAGTATGTACGCACCTGCAAATATTTTTTGCCTTTCGTAGATGTCAGTCTTCTATCCTGAATTATAAGTACATTGTCAGCCTCTTGAGATGCTTTTGCTCCTCCAAATATCGAACTCGTAGTGAGATCCTCATCTTCACGTTCTTTTCTAAGTATAATGGTATATCAGAAAAGCTGTTAAGCTAAGTTAAGTACAAAGTAAAATAATTAAGCGAATACCTGGTATGCCCGTGACTTTTTGCATTATCTGAAAAAAGTATAACCTTCGGAGCTATATAATTCTATATAAAGTACTACTTTAGTAGGTCAGTTAAATATAGTTCTCTATCTAAGCATATTTCAAAATAGTCAAAAAATTGAACTTCTGAATAGTTTCTCTTTTGATTCAAACCAATATCTGTATTCTTAAGGCAAAAGTTAGGAGAAAATAATGCAATAATCATTTATTAGGACCCAAAAATTAAAAAAAAAACACGATTTTTAAAGATGGCTTTGACTTTCGGCTAAAAAGGTATAAGAATAAGCATTTTCCATGGCACTGTGGCTTGTCAAAAAGGTTTTTGTCAACAAACTATAAATGTTTTAATTCCTGTACTATCAATTTGTTAAGTTAATTGTTATTTCTTCTTGTTAATAGGATATTGATTACCTTGGATGTATAACTAGTGTAACGTGACAATTCTTCCTCGTCGCAAACTGTCTAAAAGCTTGCACAATAGCATCTTGTCTCCAAAACCGGTCCAGGTGTTTCTGCTCCTCTGTCATACCCATCATAAACTGTACATTGTCAATGATAACATGGCCGATATCATACACATATGTAGCATGCTCCACCGCCTTTAAACATGAAGAAAATTGTTTTTCATCTACACAGAGCAGAACATTATCTATTGTCGCTCTTGCGTGGCTAATCCATTATTTAGCAGTAGGTGAATACAATTTCAGTTTTTCGACTATACTGATACATATTATATAATAATTAGATATCCAAGATAACGTCTAAAAGTGAAGCTTGAAGCACCCATGAATATTTTCTTTCCTAATTCACCGCAAATGCACAATTATAAAAAATACAGCACCACTACCTAACACGCCCGTACAGCATTCACATTCAAATTTCATAAAAATCGGTAGTGCAGTAAGTAAATATGAAATAGTGTAATTACATCGGACATTTCAGGATTTTTTTATCAGGTCGTTAGTATGGCTACTGTACAAAAAATATTCTCTAGAAAAAGTGGAGACTATAGAAACGCACTTTCTCTCCTTAGATTGTTGACTAGCGTTTTAGCTGTTGCTGAATAAGAATATTTCATATATATTATTTTTTACGTGAAATTAAGAAGAGGCAGTGATAATGAGTGTTTATAACAGTTTTGAGTTCATAGGCCAAGTTTCAGAATCGATGTTGTGATTTTAAATTATTTGGCTTATTTATGTAAGTTACTGACCTCCATCACAACTTTAATTGCCTGTTGTCCATGGAATGTCATAAAATAGATGGGCAGTTTTTCGAATTCATTAGCTAAGTCATCGAATAAATGCAGATTTTCGTCAAGAGGAAACCCAGCCATTTGTTGCAGCATAGTTTTGGCTAGCCTGGCATTACGTATCTCAAAACTACCCCATAGAGTGTTGACCTAAAATATAATTATTATTAACCTCTTTACGCATGATATCCACGAGCTCTGCGGGATATCTACTTTTGTATTAGACATCGGGAGGCTGTAGAATATCGATATTAGATTAGATACACACAAATGTGCACATTTTTAGTTAATTTTTTTGTTAATTTTTAGTTAATTGTGTTCAAGGTGATAACAAAAATAATATTTATCCAATTAAGTTTAAAAATTGTGAATATATTTATTGGTTGGGGAGATACATACGTGTTGGTGAGCTGAGTATTATCCCCATTTTCTCGGGAAGGGGTGAAGCAATAAAATTGTTTTTGACGTGATAAATGAATAATAAATTTGCAATAAAATATGCCGGTATGAGGAATGAGGGCTTATCAAATGGATGTGTGACTTAATAGACATTGTTTGTCAAGCGGAGCGAAGGAAGTTGTCAAGAACTTAATTTCGCTTTGGAGCTTTCAAAGATACAATCCATATCAAGTATGCTTAGAAATATAATAAACATTTTTTGCCACTAAAGGCGAAACAACTGCTTTGAAATAATGAGGAGGCCGAGTTCATTTCCAAGGAATTTTGTTAATTAGCTTGTTTTGAGTGAATGTCGTTGCTGCAAGGAAATGACAATCTAAAATATGTACAATTTAGTTCCATGCTTTGACGATTGACGATGTCACATGCATTTTTGTCATGTGATTTGATAACAGAAATCAGATGATGATCCTAAAGATGAATAATATGATGATTAGCACTAGTATCACCACCTCCTGATAAGTGTCAGATAGCCTAACCGTGTTTGTCACTTCCTTACTTATGTTAGATAACGAAGACAAGATATGTAGATAAGCTATCTGACACTTATCAGGAGGTGGTGAAACTGGCGCTTAGACTTTAAGAAAAGTGGACAATCTACATTCAAGATTTGATTTATTTTTGTGAGTCATTGGAGCAAACAGAGAAACAGATTAGATGTGAAATAGGTTAAATGTTTGATTCTTGTTCAATGCAACCAAGCCATGGCATGTGATTATTTTTATAATTATTTGTCGAAAAATCAAGATCTTGTAAAAAATGGCGGCTGTGCTAAATATAATCAAAATGAAGTCTATGATATAAAAAATCGTATAATTGTGTATGTCCAGCTTCAAAAAAACTGCTTTTGTGCTCCACATCATTCCCCTTTGTTAATTGTTATATTATTATTAATTGGCAGAGATCTAATTGTACATACTTGTCATAGACTCACCCTAAGTTCCTTATATGCATATTATGGTAATTATTTTACCAGATAGTTTACCCGTTTTATGTAGGCGACTAGGCACATCAAACATTCTTCTCCTTTTTTATCATTATAAACTGATTTAGTTGAAAGCAGAAAATTGTGGCTTACATATAAGCAAAAACAAAACTTAACGTATAAAACTTACACCTTGTATTGCTAGATCCAAAGAATATTCACTTATGAACGTCGTTTTTCCTGAACCAGTAGGGCCCGTTATTACAGTCAGTTCTCCCCTTCTATGACCTTTGAGAATTTTGTTCAAAGTTGGGAATCTCTTCCATTTAACACCTTGAACCTGTAATTATCAAAATGGTGACAGTTTAAGACAAAACCATAAATTAAAAACTCATATGACTCCTTTTGTTTACAAAACAAAGAAAGTATTTGTGTCACAGTCAAAGTACGCCATGTTCGAGGCTAGAAGTATTTGATGACTCGGATATTTTGATCAAGTGTCAGTGTGTACAGTGACAGTAACTGAATGTTTATATGATTATTATGATTATGTGTCGCAAAAATACAGATACACGGGATGCACCAATTCGACAACTCAAGAATACTGCAGCCCATATAAAGAAGAAATAAATGAATCAAAAGCAACAAACGATCTTAGCAGACAAAGCAAAAAATATTCAGGTCACTGGTAGTATTTTTGAACATTTATTAGAAGGACGCTATGAAAATGTTAATGTGTGAAATTTGTTTATCTGTTATTAGCTACAACTTAAAATCAAATGACAATCGAATAAGAACGTATGAGTTTTTTTACATTATATTCACGAGTATAAAACACTGAGTTCGGTGCGCTCCTCCCGACTCACCCTGTATACAACAGTCATAGGCAACGTTAAGGTATACGGTTTAAAAATACTTTCGAGTACGCAAGGCTAGCTAAATATATATCCGCGAATCTGAAAATATTGCATATGTGTGGTACTACTGTATAGTTTTCAATATGATGTGGTAGCAGAAAGGAAAAAAGAAAGTGCACTCTACTTAGCTCTAAACTTTAAACACTGACTTCAACTATTAATCAGCGCAATGTTCTCGTTAATCATAACGATACAACAGCATACAAGCCGCCAGTATCCACGACTTACCTTATCAATATTAAGTAGATCAGAGTAAACATCCGCTCTCAAATTGGCAAACGTTGTGATCGACTTGTGCCAAATTGGCTGAGCCTCTGACAAGATTGCCTTGAAATCTTGAGATTCTGCTAAATGAGGTAGTTTGTGGGCATCAGTAGGCCTGAAAATATGATAAAAATTCTTACAATGCAACCTAAGTACATATTCATGCTTCACTTTCTATATCATGTTGTGAAAAACATTTGTGACTTTGACATATGTTTATATGTTTAGCGATATCTATGTACATCAATAAAATCTGACACTCATTTTCATACCTCGTTCATACCAGGTTTGTATAAAATATTTTTTAAGAAAAAAAATGGTGTACCGTTTTCAAGTTGTTTCTACTAAGTTTCTATTACAAAAAGTAAAATTAAAACAGGTCAATTTCGTAAAACGTGTTCAAATTGTGAACCGTTTTATTCGACATACAATTTTGTATGTCCAGGGCAGCAGTAAGAATTCGTTCATGTAGGTGGCAATATTCAATTGGCACGGCGTCGTTCGGAAAAAATATCCAGAGATGAATTTCGTTCCAAATTGGATGGAAATTTCAAAACTTACGCTTCTTATTAAATAGGAAAAAACAATGGCGCACCATTTTTTTCTTAACAAATATTCCATACAGATCTGGTAGGGACGTCACTGGTGAAATTTAGTCCAATATTCCGCATCAAAAAATGTCTCTTGTTGCTTGAAAGCAGTGGAGTAGTTTGAAAATCACTATAAAAAATAGTTTTTTTCTTAACATTTCAACACCCTCTATCTTGGAAAGGAAGCATTTTTTGGATATGTTTATATATGAAACTATGTCGCGGATATGTCACAAAAATTTGATACTTTAATATCTGAATATTAGTCTGAGTATTAGAGGTTAGATCAAAAAAATTATAGCATTTTTTGTGTACCTATGTGATTGCGAGTGACCTGGACGCGCAAAAAGGACCGTTGTTTACTGTGTATTTCAGGTTTAAGGAAAAAAGTGTGTTGTGGACGATGCTTACGCATGGGACCCCATAACTTGATTTTACAGTAAATAATTTATCAAAGCAAAAAAAAGCATTGTGTACACCTCGATGTACAATGCAAAACAAGGATCTCTGGGAAGTGATTAGCCAATCAACTTGACTACTCATCTTGTTTTATGCTTGCCTTACTATTATTCAAATGAGATGACATACAAATTTAATTTTCGATTTGTTCCTACATAAATTAATAAATTATAACTGAAAGCTTCCTATCCTTACCTAACAATGAGGCATCTCTTTTCTCCTAACTTCCTGGCAAAGTCCCTTGCTGCTTCCCACGCCTTAGTTTCATTTCCAAGCCACAATATCAGTTTTTTATACTTTTCTAGACTGGGCAGAACATATTGAGAAAGGTTGCTAACTCCATTTGGTAGACAGACAATATTTGAGTTAACTTTAGCATTCAACAAAACTAGAAAATCTGGAATACTAGGCACTAATACCGCTGTATCTTTATGTTTTGGTGGTTTGCTGATGAGGATCCCACCACACTTTATCGTAGGTAATGTTTCATCTATTGAATGTGCTGAGTTGATTTTCCTATAGCCTACCACTTCAGATTCAATATTTTCCAATGGAAAGAACATTTGTGTTTCCTTTTCATTCAATCGCACGTCTAAGGTATCTACAGCAGATTTTGTAATGACCTGGAAAATAATGGGAAAAGAGAATGTCACAGAAACTCCATGAGCAATATAACTTTCTAAATACAAAACATGTTTAAAAAACTTGTGTGTTCGCAGCTGATGATATTTGATGTTGATATTAATTCTAATACTTAGTTTTAACATCTAAAGAGTGGCAAGCTAACTATGATGATCACTGCTAAAAGTTGTGTCATAATTTAACTTATTTAAATATGACCCAAAAAAATACAGACAGCATCCAACACCAAGAATCAATTCATTAATGCCTTTTTCCAAAAAAAATTAAGCAATAGGTACCTATCCACAAAAAAAGTTAACATGAATGTTCACTGGAGTAGTACTGGTTCAGACCAATTCCCATTACTTCTAGCATGATTATCTAAAATCATTGAACCTGACCAGTTGTCCAACTAATTACATATATGGAAAAACAGCATCATTAGCAATGATTCAGAAATAGATCAATTCTGAGTCCTTTCACAGACACATGCTAAAGTTCAAAATAAACAGAAGGACAACCATTTATGTGGATGACACTAGCTTTGGTTGTTCTATTTGGAGAAATGAAGAACAGTATAGGATAAATCACTCAGAAGGTCTTGTGTCACTCTAAAGAGTAGTTTGCATTTATTGAACTGTATCCTGATAGCAAAAGACTCATACATCTAAATTTTCAAATATCAAATAATAATAATGTCTTCATTCTCCCAAAAACATATTTAAGAATAATTATAAATATTTTAATGGGATTAGTATTAAATGAACAATTCGGGGCCGATCCTGGGTGGTTGGCCGCCCTTGTGCGAATCCAATTTTGACCGTCCCAAGTATCAATCAATCAATCAATTTATTGGCGGCAATATACAAAACGTATTTACACAAGTCATGTGGAAAGAAAGTAGAAATTACAAACTAGAATTTTAAAATGTTTTTTAAAGCTTACACATATAAAACATACTACAAAAAAATATTTTAAAAACAATTTTTTATAAATAGGCGAGGCTAAAGTATACGTTCATTTTCTATTTTTTATTACTATGTATTATATGGTGATCCTGATTATCAATCTATTTATGCAATATGACTGATACTGTTATACATTCAAGTACTTCGGAGAGATTTGAGTTGGTGTGGTGTTGTACAAGAACCTCTATGTTTTGGGAAAACCGATTTCCGTTATATTTTAGTTTTAAATAAATTTTGTGCAGGATATATTGACAATATCTCGAATCAACGGAAAACAGCAATAAATTTGAAATTTGTTAGCGTTGCTTCAGATCACATTGCAGTTTTAAGCAACATTTGTATTAGGTTCGACTATGATGATCTTCTAGGGAATTTTATGCGACGATCAGAGGAAAAAGTTAAAAAAAGTATGTTCTAATCACTCACAAAGAAGGAAAGATAGTAACAGAATTCTTGATAGGTTTAAGCAAAGGCACCAACCTTGGAAGCACTCAAAAACTGTCTTCTCAATACCTCCAAAAGTATATGAAATCTCAAAGCAACCAAAAAAGGCAGAGCTTAGCATATCGAAATTTATCATTGCGTTTGAAAAGAAGATATAGCCTTCTGAGGTACAGTATAGAAGAATGTTGTTAATTGAAGCAGCTTGCATAGCTGTTGATCAAAAACAGGAATCTGATCCCACAGCAGTGCTAAAAGAAGCTACCAAACGGCCCTCGTGCCCATCAAAAATGAGAATAGTGTTGTTCGGAAAAGAAAAAAGTTCTGCCATTATCTTTCCATGTTTTTAAGATATTAGAACAACATTTTTCCTCTGTACATCACATAAAATTCTTAGGAAGGTCATCATTGCCAAATCTACTACAAATTCAGCTTCTAAATGCAGACATATTTTCTCATGTCGTGTATTGACGAGATCCTCATTTTAAGAAGTACATAGTTCTGCAACAGTTCAACAATAGACATACATATACCGGGTGTCCCAGAATTTCCTTGACACGTGATATTTTCGTAACGAAAAACGGTTCAAGCAAGAACTGAGTGGTACCTTTGAAGGTACTATAGGGTCTATCATACCACGCATTCAAAACTTTTTTTTTTGTACGTCAACCCCTAAAACTCACCCCAACTTTTTTTTTCAAATAGCATCCCATAGGTTTGCCTACATAAATGATATCCCCATTTTATTTTAAATCTTGTGGTACCTTTAATTTTATATGCAAACTTATTTTTTCCGTAAAATCATAAGCTAAGACAAATGAAATGATAATTTGTTTGACGCCTGATATTTTTGTAACAAAAACGGATAAAAAAGAAAAGTAAGGGGGTTTTTCAAGGGTAGTGGATGACCTATCATTCCTTGCTTATGAACCATTTTTTTCTTACTTAAACCCCTGGAATCCACCCCTAGCTTGTTCTTTCAAATTTCAATCCACAATTTTGCCTGGAAAAATGAATTCTTTACTTGAATTTAATTATTGTAGTGCCTTACTTTTTATGCCTCTACTGCAATTTATCGTTGATTTTTTTTCGTTTAATCCATGAAATCGTAAGCATAAATTAATTAAAACACATGTACGGAAAATAAACTACTACTAATAAAAAAATGTGACAACAAAACTAAGTGCAAAAACGTGAAAAAGTTTTATGGTTACATCGGGGCGAGCCAACCCCGTGTGCAGGGTGTGCCCCGCACACGGGCGCCAAAATTAACGATAAGATGCAGTAGGGGCATAAAAAGTAAGGCACTACGATAATTAAATTCAAGTAAAAAATTTATTTTTCCAGGCAAAATTGTGGATTGAGATTTGAAAGAACAAGCTAGGGGTGGATTGGATCCCAGGGGTTTAAGTAAGAAAAAAATGATGCATAAGCGAAGAATGATAGGTCATTCACTACCCTTGAAAAACCCACTTACTTTTCTTTTTTACCCGTTTTTGTTACAAAAATATCAGGCGTCAAACAAATTATCATTTCATTTGTCTTATGCTTATGATTTTACGGAAAACATAAGTTTGCATATGAAATTAAAGGTACCACAAGATTTTAAATAAAATCGCGATATCATTTATGTAGGAACCTATGGGGTACTATTTGAAAAAAAAAAGTTGGGGGTGAGTTTTAGGGGTTGACGTACAAAAAAAATGTTTTGAATGCATGGTATGATAGACCCTATAGTACCTTCAAAAGTACCACTCAGTTTTTGCTTGAACCGTTTTTCGTTACAAAAATATCACGTGTCAAGGAAATTCTGGGACACCCGGTATAGCCAAGTGACAAACAGGGCCAAGTAAAGATTACAGATTGTGATTTAGTGGGTTGTATTGAGCCAATATCTTATGAATAAATTCTAGCAAATGCGCAATTTTTTTTTAATTTTGACCATTTTCTGTTTTTATAAAATGTATAATTATACAGGGTTACAGGGTAAGTCGACCTAGATCCGTTAAGGGCGTGTAGTACCCATCATTTCTGACTGATTTCACTATGAAACACCCTATCCTAAACCTAACCATTTTCGAGATAATCGACTTTTAACTTTTTTTATAAAACATGCTGATTTTTTGTCATTAAATATGATATTTTGAAATTGGTGCGCCTTACTATTATTATTTTTTATCTTTTTCATGCAGGTTAAGATTCTCCATGAACCTAGTAACCAAAATCCTATGTAAGTTAACTAAATACATTGTTCTGGACGAATGAAAGTTCAAAAAGTTAGTAAAAAAATCGACAACTTACATTTCTCTAAGGAATATCTAAATAAAATGTATGGCAGACGTTCGGCAGATGTGCTTAAAAATATCTACGTTTTATCAGCTATCTAACAAGGTATAACAATCTAGGGTCATATTTAAATTCATAGAAAAAAACTCCCAAGTAAGTAGCAGCTCTTATCGGTTCCTCGCCTATTAGGCGATGTATGCGAGCGAGACAACACTTATGATTCATGCATGTGTGAGTGAGAAGGCGCCATTGTGGTTTGTGTTTGGTTGGTTGTTAGTCTAGTCGGCTGATGTCATCCGTCGATAGTAAATGGTAAATGCGACATTATTCTGCTCTGTTTCCTACTCGACTTGGCTGTATTTCTGGACTGTTTCTGATTTGCGACTACTGCGCTTGTGAACTGGACTCTGATTTGTGATTCGGAACTGTGAGGATGACGACATTCATGAACGAAGAATATGCGGATATGTTGCTTTGCTATGGATACTGCGATTGTGTGTCCGCGCAAGCTCGCAACCAGTACATTGCACGCTACCCTGGCCGTCGAGTGCCGGATGTGACCGTTTTTGACGGAGCTTATCGAAGGCTTCGGGAAACTGGCTCCGTTTTAAGACGCTGCACAGACTTGGGAAGACCACGTGTAATCGATAACGACCAAGAAGTTGACAATGAAATAGTGCAACGATTTCGTTTGGATCCAACCACTTCCACTAACGTTGTCGCTCGTGATCTGGGACTCTCGTAGTGGAAAATATGGTTTACCGTACACACTGCGGGCCTTTACCCATACCATTACACGCCGGTACATGCTATCGAAGAAGGAGATCCTGCGAGAAGATTAGGTTTCTGCAGATTCATGCTCAATGCGGATTTGGAAGACCCGACATTCCTAAGAAATATCTTGTGGACAGATAAATCCAAATTTGATAAAGATGGGATTACCAATTACCACAACGCGCATTACTGGGCCCCAAGAGCACTGAGAAACCCAAATAAGAAGAGGATAAAGGGGTCCCAACGAAGATTTAGCGTTAACGTGTGGATGGGCATCATTTCCAATCATTTGTTGGGACCTTATTTTCTACCCGATAATTTAGATGGGGAAAGCTACGATAACTTCTTAAGAGGCGACCTCAATGATTTGATGGATAATTTGCCACTGAGGCTAATTAGGGACATGTGGTTCCAGCATGATGGCTGCCCTGCACATTTCCAAAGAAGTGTCAGAGATTGGCTGGACACAAATTATCCGCATAAATGGATTGGACGAGGTGGGCCTTTACCCTGGCCAGCCAGAAGTCCCGACTTAACCCCCATGGATTTTTATGTATGGGGGCACATGAAAAGTCTCGTTTACAGCGAGCCCAATCCAATTGCGTCTGTCAAAGAATTGAAAGACCGGATAATCAATGAGGCAAATGAAATTAGAAGCACATTGACTACTGGTGTAGTAAAAACTGGGCTGCGCAGGAGAATGCGACGATGTGTACAAAACAGAGGAGGACATGTTGAACATGAACTTTAATGTAGGAAGTTAATAAATGTTATTTTGTACAAACCTACATGTCGTTTCATTTTAGTTTCTAGGGCCAAACAATAAATCAGGCTCAATAAGCGTAATTATTTTTACGTTCACTATCGCCTATGAAAGTAAGTTTCTATCTACGACTTTAAATAAAACTCTACATTGTTATACCTTGTTAGATAGCTGATAAAACGTAGATATTTTTAAGCACATCTGCCGAACGTCTGCCATACATTTTATTTAGATATTCCTTAGAGAAATGTAAGTTGTCGATTTTTTTACTAACTTTTTGAACTTTCGTTCGTCCAGAACAATGTATTCAGTTAACTTACATAGGATTTTGGTTACTAGGTTCATGGAGCATCTTAACCTGCATGAAAAAGATAAACAATAATAATAGTAAGGCGCACCAATTTCAAAATATCATATTTAATGACAAAAAATCAGCATGTTTTATAAAAAAAGTTAAAAATCGATTATCTCCAAAAAGGTTAAGTTTAGGATAGGGTGTTTCATAGTGAAATCAGTCAGAAATGATGGGTACTACACGCCCTTAACGGATCTAGGTCGACTTACCCTGTAACCCTGTATACACTGCAATTTCAACTAACTGCTTCATTTTATGATTTTTATTGTCCATCTTAAAAGTTACTATTTTTTATGCAAACAACATGCTAAATCTACACCTCATCTTCAATACCCCTTGTTGTAACACGATGAATAATAAAACTGACCATAGAAAAGCACTTGATAAGAAATAACATGATCTGAAACAACACTGACAAATTTTGAATTGATTGCTGTTTTCAGTAATATTTGGGACATTGCCAATATATTGTGCACAAAATTAACTCAAAACTAAAATGTATTGAAAATAGTTGTTGGCCAAAATTTAGGGGTTCTTGTACCACAGCGCATCCGTGCGGCCGCCTTTCAAATTTAGCCGCCCACATGCGGGGCACATTTTTGCTCACCCTAATGAACATACTGAGAAAATCTCAAAGCGGAAGTCACAACAAATTGCTCTTCCACCCATTCCTTGCTTATTTTAATTTATATCATGAATGCAAGCCCAAACTAGAGCTAAACTACACAAGAGTTTTATAAATAACAAAGAACCCCCTTAGCGTAAGGTGGTATGTCTTGGACTAAGAGGGTTTCTTATATGTGTATATCAAAAATAGCCGACAGGTCCTGTGATAGCAATAAGTCCCTCACATCTAAATTTTCAAATGTCAAATAATAATAATGTCTTTATTCTTCCAAGAACACACTGAGAAAATCTCAAGGAGGGCTGTAGAACAAGAGGTGCTCTTCAACCCATTTCTTGTTTGATTTATTAATTGATATGACGAACTCAAGCCCATACTAACTTGGCAATACAGAGGTTAACAAACAAATGAAAAAATTCTTGTAGTGTGTAAACTATTGTTATACATACTTACTGGTAGTTTGAATTTTTTCAGCATATAAAGCAGCCTGTCTTCTTCAAGTAACCTTAAGAAAGTAGTATTGTTTGTCACGTCATCTAGTGTTCTTTTAATGCTCTCCTCAATTTCCTCTATACTATCTTGTGGTGCTTTCTTTGCCCTAGATCTTTTATTGCCTAGCATAGTTTCAAAAGTTTGCCACTGTCCAGTTATCTTGCATCCACTGCACATAAACATACCTGAAAACACATTTAATGATAGGTATTTTCCAGATTTCAGTTCTTTTTTATATTGCCTGTTTACCTGTCGTTTTATTAATATATATCCTTGCTACCTTTGGTTTTCTAGTACATAAATTGCATGGCATTATAAAACAAGTATGACCTTCTTCAAAGCTTGTGTGGTTTCTTAGGGTTTTCTTTATTGAGGTAGCAGATACTTCAGGAATACTCTCCACTGCAATATCATTCATATTCCTTTTAATTTTTCTACAACTCCATGTCTTCACGATTGGCATTTTGAAAAGCCTGAGACAAAGCATTTCAAAACATAATAAAATAAAAATGAATTAAGGAAATTTAAAATGCAGTTGGCGGTGAAACAAAATGTAAGGTTGTGAAATTGTAAACAAACAACCAAAACAAAAACATGTGCACAGTGCGCTAGTGATGTGAGGTTTTAGAACTAAAATATCCGTTGAATACAAAAATTGGTATTCTGGATGCTGTCCGAGGTTCTGGAAAACTCCCATGGTTAATAATAAATAATAATAATAATAAGAGCTGTATCAGCTAAATGGTATGTATGATAATATTATATAATGCAATATACGACCATTCGATGTTATCCTTAACCCTTAACCCGCTTATTTCTAACCATTGGCATTCTAACTTTCTAACTTCTAACAAATCACAAAACACCCTTTGATCTCTACTTCTTTACTTAACAGAACATGTGTTAGTGTTACTTGATTTTACCAAGGTACTTATAACAGATCGTGGAGCAAATCAACACATAACACAATAACACATTCAGAACGTTAACGCATGCGCAGTTATAAAGTTAAGGCCCGGCGTTCTCTAACAGTACAACGGAACGCTATAACGCGGCGTTCTAGAACACCGTAACGCCGCGTTCTAGAATACCCTATGTTTGACCGAGCCTTGAGTTCATGTATGTTTAAATCACTAAACATCTTGACAAAAACTGGCTTAACGCTTTTGCTCAGCCCGTCAAACAGGCCTGTTTGGTACAAACAACGAAAAGCTGTAACGCGGCGTTAGAGAACGCCGTAACGCCGCGTTATAGAACGCCCTCTGTTTGGCCGGGCCTTTATTGATCGTGGTGAAGCAAATCCTGTTCTGGATGAAAAATTATGTGTTCGTGGAGCACGCCTCTTGACATTTGAACACGTCCGTAACACGAGGAATCAAGGCAGGAATATTTAATCTGGAATCATAGACAACTTCCACTGGATGGTTTGAATGGTAATCCGTATTTTGCAGGCTTTGTGGTTTATGTTTCGGGTCTACGGTGGGTCTACGCCTTAGAATATTCTGTTTTGAAACTATTTTCTCATACAACTTAGACATGCGTTCACGGTGCTGAAAAATTCGAATACGAGCATGCACGTTTGATAAATTCCTAACTTATCCGGGTTATGTTTGGTACATGTTTGGGATTAGCTCCATGAAAGCATCTAATAGTACCGTATACACTATCGGCCAAAGTGTACATCATCTACCTGCAATACAATAGTGACTTAGCTGAAAGTGGTAACCTTTTTTTTTACTATTAACAGGAATAATTCTTCGTTTATGGTTTGTGTAATACAACCAACTGCATATTGGTGTAATTAATGCGAAATTTTGTTTCGTACACCATTATGAGAAAAAATATACTAAGATGCCCTTGTCTTGGCGGAAATACAATGAAGCATTAATAAAAACAAGATTCGAAATTACGTTTCATCAACAACTCTATCCTGTATTATATATGGATCTTCAAAATTAAATTTGGTGAATAAAATTCGATTATGAAAGATGATTATCAAACCAAAAAATCACCTATATGCATGTGCAGCTTTGTGTTTCCTCGCCGAAACTCACATGCGAAGCCTACAGGTCTAAAAATTAGGGCATTTTGCGCTTAACCGCTAACGCCCCATGTCATTTTACGATACCCTACACAGGGACCTTGACATCGCATACTTGCCAAATTATTTTGAAAAGAAGGCGCAACGACGTCATAGTCAATCGGAGTCACACAACTGCTCAGTCGCGGCTCGCACTGTGATCAAAACTAAATCGTGCAATTTTGAAAGCAACTAAATATTGGCCCTTTTAGATATCGATGTTGGTTAAACACGGAATTAACAAACTTTAATTGACTATGCCAAGCTATACCCTCAAACCTACGAGCTTCCTCGTCTTTTCTATTCTCCTGCCTTCCTTCCCTTTCCTTCTCTTACTTCCCCCAGTCTCTGTGTATAACGAAATCTGACAGACTGATCGACCACCATGACCGCAACCAAGAGCAAAGGCCCTTCGAACTGCTCTGGCGAACACTGAGGAATTGATATACCTACACACCTAACAAAAGAAAAAAGATATCACATGAATGTGGGATCAGCCAATTTATCTGAATACCTATTTGTTGTTTTTAAGAGCACAGAGCGCTACCATGAACTGAACCATATCACACCACCTAGAGGGTGGCATTCATAGTCTATGTCTATGCTTCATACTCTGGCCATCTATGTAGATAGCGTAGGGCATTTGATTTCTCTGTCTCAGTTGAAATACTATCTGAATCATCCGAATACGAATATTTAGTAATTTACAGCACAGCTCGAACATGAGCAAAAGACAGGTCGCTTGCGCGGTCGCAGTTGAAAAGTAACGTAATGATATTTTTCAAAATTTAAAACTTGTTCAAAACTAGATAGGTATGCCTATTGAGTTATATTGAAATAATTTCATTCATGTAATGAACTTGAAATAAATGAATATACTTATTTTATAGCGCAACACATTTAGATACCTTGCATTGCGTTGTACAGAAAATGGATTGGAGGATTTTAAATTTCCCGGTAATAGTATCATCCAGAGAAAAGGACACAAGTACCAAGTAGGCGTAGAGATATGTGCGCGATATGAGAACGTAAACTGAATTGGGTTTTTTTATATTCGAGTAGATGCATTTTAAAGTAGTATTCATAGATAACAGCATGAAATATCTAATAGCATTTATTTATGTAATAGGTACAGTGATTACTTTTTTGAAAGCTGATTTTAAAAATCCTACAATTTTGATATCTATTTTGGCGCGAAATAAAGCTCACACACTGCCATATTTCCTTTCTAATTTGGAGAGGCAGAATTATCCTAAAAGTCGTATTTCTCTTTGGTAAGTTTGAATGCAATTTAATATTAATTTTGATAGATGCCAACGATGCCAAAATACCTCCATTCTGTAGTTTCAGTGTTGCCACGTTTACGCTGCTTTCCAGATGATTCTCGAATTAGGAGTTAAGTCACCGAAATAACCACCTAACAAGTGATACGTCCTTAACTTTTGGCATAATGACCCTATTGTATTTTTCAATTGATTAATATTTTAATTTAAACAACTAATTTTTAAGAGCTAAACGTGTTTATACCTATATCATTCGAGTTTTGTAAATCACATAGAACCCCCCTTAGCGTAGGTCGTAGATATATCGAAAGTAGCATACCTACATGTTCCCTACAAATCACCTTCACGGTTTATCCATGTTGGCACTACCCTGCAACCAAGAGCGTATATATGACTATTTATGTACAGACCAGCGGCCAGTCCAGCCTTATGTTTAGGGGTTCATCTCGGGTGGCGCTGCGCAAATTTCCTCGATCATCCCACTCCATGGCTATGCCCACTCCCATTCTACCAGCTCCGGTATAGGAGACAATGTTTTCTTTTATGATTTTGATAATTGATACATGTACGAGAGCAATATAATGGAGGTATGACTGTGAGTACACCAGGGACATCGGTGACCTCAACGAGTTCGGTAGTCAGTCACATGCAGAGAAGCATAAGCCATAAGCCGTAACTCGGTGTGCGGTGTGCGTTTTTCAATAACCTTTTTCAGTAGACTACGACATTCACCTAAATTCAGGTAAAATCTGGACGATCTGACAACTACGTGTGATTCCTCGGCATAGAGGTGAGAGCTGCTCACCTTACAACGTTGCCACATCGAGGACCACACAGTTAAGGCTATTTCATATTGTTAACGCTGGCGCTAACCGCTACCGAAGTATATTCTTGCATCTTGCACTGACGGCATTTAATACTTTATAAAAGTCTACAATAGATATATAATATTTATGCACCTACTTCTTTAACACATCAGCTAAGGTCAATGCACAAATGTGAGAATGTAATTTTTTAAACTTATCATGTGGCTGTCTCTATGATTGTTTGCCCTTCGATTAAGGGATAAAACGTTGGTGGATAAAACCATGTCAATTGGGATGAATACATTACTAGCGTTTCGGCGGCTAGCTACGAACGACTTCGCAAAATATTAAGTAGATAATATTTGACAAAAAAGTAATTAGAATAGGTGACAAGTAACTACAGCTTCCATATTTAAAGCTTATTACTTTCTTAGATAGAACGGTAAGTAGGTATAGGTTTCTTGTCACTTCAACTTGGATTCCGAATCGTATAACTTTTGTAGATTTCACTGTAGACTCAATTTTATTTAATGAGTTTTCTAACATTTCTCAAATCGGCGTCTTTGTATTTAACATGGATAAGGATTTCATCTAATAATTTGTGTTGTTAGCTGGTATTAATAATTTAATACTGTTTTTTATATTACTCTCGGCATTTTTATTAGGATACGGAGTGATCACAACTCGGATAACAGCATACAAATTTTAAAAGCATGGATTGCCTCAGTGAAAGACAAGTACCATTCTGTAAACACAGAATTTATAGAAGCTGAAAAGAATTATCCAGATGAGATCGGGCCAGGACACTGGACCCCCGAGCGGTTCAGGCAAATAATATACTTGAGAGAGGCCGCTTTAGAGCATGGGAGACAGATATGGGCCGATTATCTACTGGTAAGAGAAATTATATATTATATCATAAAATAGGTAGTTGCGGGACATGTTTTCTTCAATTATGTGACCACACTAATACCCTTGTAAAGTTCCTCTTCTAATTATAAGCCTATTCGTATTACACATTTTTTGTATTATTGTATTTGTATATTGTATATTGTATCGTATTGTATATTGTATTTACGGGTATCAATTATAGAGAGATATCAATAAAAAAATAAACCTACATTTTTATAAATATATATTATATCTACAACATGTAGGTATATTTCTCCCTCCCTATAACACTTTTGCTGCACGTTTAATTTTTTCGATATATGTATTTCTGGTTATTCTCTGGTAATGAATAGTAGTGCGTAAACTTGAAAATAATTTTAAACAATAAGGTTTTGTCCAATGGAGAATGTCAGCTAACTCGATAAAATTGAATTATGTCAAGAGAGTTTGAAACAAGGGTCAAAATCAATACGCGCCTTACCTCATAGCTCGCGATATATGATGTATATTCGTGTAATGGGTATGAGTGTTATATATTGCAGGTATTGCAAACTGTATGAACATTGTGCGATTATATCTTTGTAACTGATCTGCAACTTCATTCGACTAGCACAAAGTACAATTATATGCGTGAAGGTATCAAAACAGTTTTTTAAAAAAGTTTAAAAAAAATGTTTGCTAACTTCATATGATGTTAGCAAAACAATTATTTAGAAAAAATAAAGGAGCTGCAATTTTTATATATTCACGAATGATATATATTATGCCAAAATAACGGCTATTTCCCCATTGTTTAGTTCTTTCATACCTTTATATTTGAGTTTCTGTGTTTTGCTATATTCCCTCGTAGAATTAGCAAAACATAGATTTCATAAAAATAAAATAAAAGAACGGATAATTTTTTATTTTCACGAATCACGAATTAACTAACGGAAACTATTGGAAAATTCTCCACCACGCTGGTAGTTCATATCTTTTTTTTTTTTTGTTTCTTCACTTCATAAGAAGTTAATACAACATTGATTTAAAAAAAGAACTGTAATACATTATGAATCTTCACAAATAATCAACGGCAAAATTGTGGCATATTTTGTATTTCGTACGTTGATTTTTATTTCTTGCTTGTTTCGACTTAGAAAAAAATAAGCAGCAATTTTTATATTCTTACGAATAACCAACAGTCAAATATCAACAAATTATCCACTTTTCAGTTTGTTCATACCTTTGTCTTTTTATTGTGTTTTTCTAACATAATGTGAGGCTACCAAAACATCGATTTTAAAAACTAATTAATCGACAAATTTTATATTTTAACGAAAAATGAACTGCCACATAACATGGCAATTTCTCTACTATTGAGTTCATACATACCTATATTTTGTGCTATTGATTTGCTAACTTCATATGCAGTTGCTTCAGAATACCATGTTTGAGGATTTTATAAAATAATGCTATTGAAGTGTAAAGGCAGGTGTGATAGTCTGCAGTGACTGGGGACTGTACTTGGCTAAGCGCACCTTCTCTCTCACAAATTGTTGGATGATGTATAATATAGCCAAAATATTTTTCAGGTTATTGACTGTGACGTTTTCTTAACAAACCCTAACACACTGCCTTACCTTGTCTCAAGAAACTTTACTGTGATAGCCCCAATGTTGAACTCTGAAGCACTCTACTCCAACTTCTGGTATGGTATGACCGAAGACTACTACTATCAAAGAACCGAAGAATACAAGCCAGTGCTGCATAGGAAAAACTTAGGATGTTTTAATGTGCCCATGATACATTCATGTGTTCTGATAGACCTCAGGAGAGAAGAATCTGATTTCCTCACATATGATCCCAGCAAAATTAGAAACTTTGATGGTCCATCAGATGATATCATTTCCTTTGCTATATCTGCTAACAGGAGCGGAATCCCGTTGAAACTGTGCAATGAAGAGGAATTTGGATATATAATGGTAGGCGATTGTTCATAAGTACATACTATTGATCAAAACATTTCTAGCCAAAATATATAAGGTAGTATTGGGAATATTCCATCGTCTCTGTTGAAAGCTGTTTTCCTAAGTTTAACAACACAAATTGAAATGTCGTATGTTTCGTTGTATATATTGTGCATTTTGTTTCAACAGATTCCTCTAGATGAAGATGACTCTCTAGAACTTGACTACGAACATCTAGTCAACACCAAAATGGCAGTCCTCCATGAATACGAACCGCTGTATGTCAACCCTATCCTGAAACCATATGAGAGAGCGCTGCCTGAAAAAGATTCTTTGGTTTTCGACAAAATATACATGATAAACTTAAAAAGACGCCATGAGAGAAGAAAACGAATGCTTACTTGCTTCGATGAACTAGGCTTGGACGTTGAGATAGTTGACGCTGTAGACGGGCAGTAAGTTTGTGTGTGATAATATGTAACAAATATGTTTATGATATGGTAAATTAATTTTAGGGCCCTGAATGACAGTTTTTTGGGGAAAATTAAATTTATGCCAGGATTTTCAGATCCGTATCATAAAAGGTATGTATAAAAGCTACAAGTGTTTTTACAAAAATAAAAAGTATTTGGACAAGTGACACAAATGTTTAATATTACTGTAGCTGTAGTACCTCAAATATATTTAAATCATACGTTTACCCGTAAGGTTACTTATTATAATTATATTACGAAACAAATATTTCAGGCCTATGAAGCTGGGTGAAATTGGGTGTTTCTTGAGTCATTTCAATATTTGGAGAGATGTAAGATCTTATTACTTATTAGTAGTTATCTGTTCCATTCTGAATAAAATATTTTTAGGTGGTTGGTAATAAGTATGATACTGTTTTGATCCTGGAGGACGACATTAGGTTTGAGCCATTTTTCAGAACAAGAGTAATGGCTTTGATGAGCGAAGTAAACAAAATACCCAATTGGGACTTAGTGTAAGTAAAGATTACTATTTTTAAATCATAATTACGGTCAGAGGATAAGAAATTATAACCCAGCTGTAGATACTTTAGCTTTGCATCGGATCCGATTGCCTTAAATTTACTATTGTTGGCGGCCCTTCTAAAACCAACTCAACCCAAAATTTTAACCTTAATTTGTATAACATCTGTAATAGTAATAAAATATTTGTTGCGTGATCACATTGAGGACAGAGTTAAATAATGATGAAAAGTTGTTTTTAATTAATGAAAATGAAATTTAAATAGATTGTCATGAATATATTTTTCAAAGTAACTAGTGCTACGAAAATTGTTAAAACAAAACATTAGGAATGTTTTGTGTTAACCTGCTGAAACTATAGGCACGTTAGAATGCAGTTAAAAATTTCCAAATATTTTTTGCGCAAACGTACGATGAAATTGTAAAGAAGCAGATACGAGTTCGTGAACTGAATATACTATGTTTTAAAGCAATCGAGTAGTAGTGTAGAGTTTTTCGCTTTCTGCAGTTACTTTGGAAGGAAGATATTGCAAGATGATGAACAATGGATAGAAGGATCAAACTACTTAGTGCAACCAGGTTACTCCTACTGGACTTTAGGCTATGTACTGAAATATAATGGAGCTGAAAAACTGCTAAACGCTGATCCTTTATCACGTCTTGTTCCTGTTGACGAATACTTGCCTATTTTGTTTGACAAACATCCACAGGTAAAGTTATCTCGAGCTACAATAAAATCAATATGCACTTGAAGTTCTTGCTTCAAACATTTATATTTGTATTTATATTTAATATATCCACAACATCCCCACACGTTGTGCGGAGTAGATACATAATGCACACTACCAGAAATTGCAGTATCCGGGTCATATCTCCTGGCACGGGATCTTGTAGTGGAGCCTCAGGCCAAAGTGCGACGTGTTTGTCTCTATTCTAGACAGGAAGCAACTTGGACTACTGGCATGCACTGGCGGTCATAGCTTATTTGACAGGGGGAGGGCGTCGAAAATTCATCGAATGATTGTTATTGTCTATGGTAACAATTTGATTTTCAAGTTCATATCATGCCCCTCCTGATATAGATATATTGAAAAATTCTCAGTCACATTCCATGTCGCTGGCCATATATAGGATTTCACAGGCGGACCTTGCTGAGGTCTAAAACTAGGAGATGTAATAGCGGTGGTGCGGTGGTACCCAATCCGACCCAATGCTAGCATTTACTAGTTGTGAATTTGGGAAACGTACATTTTTCTCTAAGCAAACATTTCCGGTACGTAAGTACGCTACCTTTGTCCCTTAACATATAACAAATAGTTATTAGAATAGATCATTATAAATGAAAAAATAAAACGAACTAAGGTATACAATTTTATAAGTGGAATGAAGTATTTCTCGTTCAAAATTCGGTATACACTATTCTTATTTATAGTATACATGAGAGTAGATCTGGGCAATACATACATTCTTAACTTTTAACAGTACCGTAATATTACCACGTTAAAAAAACTAAAAAAATACACCATCCAGAATATTCAGATCATTCCGTGAGTCACGTCTTCAAATCCAAAATAAAATCGGATACTACAAACACAAGATACCTACTATTAAGTACAATGAAAAATGCAACACACCTATCTCTTTTCTAATAAATAGCACACATCTAAAACTCAACTTTACGAGTATATATAACAACAGTAGAGAATCCTCAACCACGAAAATAAAAACTACGAAGGATGAAATATCTAACAAATCCTAAAATATGCTACAAAGAATTTGAAAGAAAATACAAGGCCAATTTCTTATGGCCGTCTCTTCCTGCAGACTGGTTAGTAAATATCTATATGATACACACGGCACAGCGTCCCCGTGTCACCACTAACAACCCACCTCACAACCTCACTGGCACAACATTGAACAATAGGCCATCCTATCCTATATACGATATACTTTATTTACCCACCCGTTGAGTATGTACCCATCGCTCTTCAGTGGGCGGGTATATACCTGGTATATGGCTAATTTTATTTACCCACCCGTTGGGTATTTATCAACCACCCATCAGTCTCATCACTACTAGATAACAAGGTAGTATGGCAATTATTTGGATGCTTTTTAAGCAGACTATACTAATTGAAGTTGGGACCATATCTGTCACTAAAATATTTAGTGTTTTACTGTAAATATTTTAGGTTTCTACATTCTAGTTCATATTATTTGTTTTGTGCTATAAAATCTTATAATAAACCGATTCATTCATCTGCAAAAGTGACTACCTTTCGTAGTTTTCGGTGCTCGCTAACCTAGCTCGCATATTTTAGTGCTACTATGCACAGTGTAGACTTGTCTCATATCTTATCTATTCACTATAAACCATATAAATCTTCTAGGCACTTTTATCATTGATATATTTCTGATTGCAGGAAGATTGGAAGAAGCATTATCCTCAAAGAAACCTAATAGCTTTGTCAGCAGCGCCACTTTTGCTATACCCCACACACTACACTGGAGAGAAAGGTTACATCAGTGACACCGAAGATTCTGTTGTCATAGAAGAAGTGTTACCCATCCTTAAAGAGGATTTATAATAACGAATTCAGATTTTGAAGAATTATTCGATCATAATTTTACCTTTGTATTATACTATATATAGGAAAAAAACCAAATATGACTGAAATAACTTACTAACATGCCATTGATAACTGCATTAGATACATCTAAGATAGTATGATTTCAATTTTTTTTTTATTACTGATATGAATGTATGCCATGAGCGTAGATGGATTACGTAGTGCCATTTAACTAGCCATTCTCTCAAAAATTAATGTATTTACTACACAAGTGCCATTTTGTAGAATCTCTATATTATATTTAGAAATTAATTTTTCTCGGGTGATGAACCTTTTGTATAATTTATTATATATATTTTATATAAAAAATTTGCAAAGTCTATTTGGTTTCAATCAGATATTAGAAATGATGTCCATCTGTAATGGCGGGCCAACTATGAGTAGACGGAAGATGGTCGGCTTACTAAAACATATTTCAGAAATGTGTCACTTGATCATGGTAGGGAGTTTTGTGGGCCTCAACACTAAATAAAATATTTTTACTTAAATTTTGACGTTTATATACAAGGTCATTCATATCAGAGTTACATTTTTTCAATTGAACTCCCTATATATTGCATATTTGGAACCCTTGGGTCAATTCTAGTAGGACTTTGTGTAGTATACGTGGGACGAACCGTTTAGGTGCAAATGACCAATTTTGGTGAAAGTGGGTATCAGAAAAAAAATAATAATCACAGCAATTAAGAAACTGAGAAGACTGTGACAAAGCATGAAATGTATCAGCTCAAGTTGGACGGTCAAATTTGAATTATTTTTGAACTTGGACATATCAGTAGTATAAGGAAATTTCAACCACAGATAACTTGATTTTTTAAAATCAGAATGCATAATTTTTTTACACGATCAAATGTAAAAGGTGGTAATCTTTCTATTAATATAGGATAGTAAATATCAATCTCTTGTAGTTTTTATCGTATTTAACAGTTTCAGTCGACCTAGCAGGCCATGAAAAATAAAGAAAAACCTATAAAAATAGCTAGCACGCCGTGAAAAATAACCATTACTGTCATATTCCAGCTTCTTAAAGGCATTAGATATGTTTTACTCTTTCTGGTTGGTTAGTTTTTTTCTTCCATCTGAACAGGTTTTTATTTGTTTTTCATGCCCTGCTAAAGTCTATCCAAATAAGAGATAGACCAAAACATAAGTTCGATCGTAGTCATTACGTAAACGCCGCCTTACACGTGGACAGAATAGCTCCTATTGGCCTATTCGGGTGGGTGTAATGGCGCCCACTCCAATCGACCAATAGGAGTTGTTCTGTCTGCCTGCACAGCGGCGTAAGGGTCACAATTGAATTTGTTTATGTTTTGGTCTATCTCTTATTTGGATAGACTGCAGATTGTTTATAGGTAGAAAAATAAAAAAACACAGATATGACTGAAGATATAAAATAAAAAGAAATATGATATTGATAATCGTAAATCGTTATAAATGATATCAAATTTTACATTTGATCGTATAAAAAATTAGGCATTACCATTTGAACAAATCAAGTTACGTACTTGCGATTGAAGCTCGTACAAAAAGAATTCAAATATTACCGTCTAATCTAGGATGAATGCTTATTATAGTAACGCCGCGCCGCAAAGTCACAGCCTTCTAAGTCTTATAATTGCTCTACGATATTCAATTCAATTTGTTTATATCTACTTATACCAAAAATATTGATTTGTACGTAAACGGTTCCCGTGTGTATGAGACACTGCTAGATTTGACCAAGGAATCCAAATATGCAATAATGTACAGGTTGTTCTATTTAAAAAAAATAGGTTTAATATGAATAACCTTGTGTTCCTAAACTATATATGTTTTAGTAAGCCCAATATCTACCATCCACACAGAGCAGAGTTAACAGATATCGTCTAGTCCATAAAAACTTCATTTAATTTTTACATCAGGTTAAGAAGATATTCTCTAAAAAGAGGCTTAAGGGGCCTGGGTATTCATATTTATACGTATGTATATTTGCCATGTAAAACACAGATTCGCAAGTTCATGCACAACTTTTTTTTCAAACATACATACATAAAATTTCAAAAAGTAAAAGTTAAGACCTTAATGAAGGACAGTTCAGAGCGATTTTTTCATAATTTTTTTTAGAGTGCAAAAAAACTCGCAATCCAAAATCATACATTCCTCAAATGTCTGTAATTTAACAACCAAACACGATATCAAAACAAGGCCACCGAATTGACCTAGCGGAAGCTTCCTTCTTAATTTTGCCTTTTGAATCATTACTGCAAGTTTAAAGGTACTGTCACACTATCAGTAAGCCAGCGGTCGGTCGGTCTTGGCTTCCCTCAATGCGAAATTGTCTTAACGGGGGTCGCCCGTCAGCAGTATTGCAAGACGACCTTCAGACTTACCTCCCCTCATTTTATTTTAGACACACATACTTGAGAAAGCGCTAACACAAGAATACGTATTTTCTATTATTGTAAAGTTTGCGCGCTATTCCGTACACCCCAGGCCCTTAATTCGCAAAAGAATCTTAATTAAGTATGTCTTGATCAGTAAATGATGAAAAGGAAATACTGCAAGCTAGATGGTAAATTGACGGTGAAACGAAGTCAAGCTGACCAGTGGCGGACCTAACATGACGCAAATGACGCACTTTGCGTCGGGCCCCCAGAGCTGAGGGGCCCCCACAAACAACCGAGTTTTAAAGGCACTATAAAAATAAATAAAAAATAAACTCGTAAATATTCTTAAAAAATCAATCGGAAATTAAATCTATGTTTTCTTTTCAGCTTCACCACATAGGTGGAATGTTCTAAATAATTTTACAAACTTACAATATACTTTAAAATCGTTAAGTATAACAAGATGTTGTGCTCACTATGCAGCTGTCAAAGCCTTGGCACATGGTTACAGCGAAATTTTAAAGGTATTAAAGCAAATCACTGTCAATGAAACTGAAAAGGTTGATTTTAGGAAGGAGGCTAAAAATTTATTCAATAAATTAACAAAAATAGAATATGCAATGCTAACAGCAATTTGGAATAAAATTTTGGAACGCTTCAATAAAGTCTCTGTTCAGTTACAGACCCCTGGCTTAGACGTACAGGAAGGATATAATTTAATGTGCTCTTTAAGTCTATTTATAAAAGAACTACGAAAAAATTCAGAAAAGGAAACTACTGAACTAGAAATCACAGCAATAGACATGAGCGAAGACATTGACAATGTGTATTCAGAGTCAAAATCAAGAAAGAGAAAAAATCTTCTTGCAGATAAAGAGATTCAAAGCACATGTTTCACTGGTAAAGAAAAGTTTCGGATAAATGTCGTCAACAGGTTATTAGATTGTTTATCTACTGAACTAGATCGACGTAGCACCGCCTATCAAGACGTAGTGAATAAATTCCAACCACTCTTTGATTTAGGTAATCCTCTGAAGGAGGAAATATTTGAAAAGGATCTGAGAACCCTTTTAGAGTATTACTCTGATGATCTTGATGCGGAATTAATAAATGAGGTCAAGCAATTTAAACAGTATTTAAAAATATCTATCAAATCCGACAATATTATGAGTTGTTCAGAAATGTTATGCATACTTTACAACAAAAATATGACTAAAGTTTTTCCAAATTTAAATGTTACTTTAAAATTGTTTTTAACAATTCCTATCACAAGTTGTGAAGCAGAGAGATCATTTTCCGAACTTACAATTTTTAAAAATAAATACAGAACTGTAATGATGGAAAAAAGACTCCAGTACTTAAGTATTTTGTCATTTAGCATTTTGAAAATGACCTAACTGCTTCAATATCCTTTGACGATACTATAAGGCAATTCGCAAATGCTAAGGTACGCCGGCCATATTTTTAATATACCTAGTCGTATTAAAACTATTTTTCGATGTTCAAAAAGCCTCAATGGTTTTTATTATTTTTTTGTATACAACTTATTAGTTCTGTATAAGTAGAGTAGGATTTTGATCTCCTAGTATTTTTTGCCTGTGCAATAATTTATTTTTAGTTCCTTAAGTGAAATAATTTTTTAAGTTTGCATATTTTAAAGTTTGACTTTCCTTTTTTGTTTTTACAAATTGCCTATTTTAGTTTTTTGTTTTTTTGTAACCTTGTAGTATGTACTATGTTGTTTTTTTGTTTAAGTTCCTGAATTTTATTTTTTTCGTTAAACTTGTTTTCTCTGCGTTTCGTATGTTCCTTGTTCCTAATAAACTAGCTTTTTAATTAAATTTATTTTTGTTTTTGGCTGTGAAAAACTTCAAAAATAGAAATAACTTTCGCACATCCACCTCATACTTCAACACAAGAAAAAAAACCTAAAAAAATCCATAAGAGGGCCCCAAAAAATTTTTTGCGTCGGGCCCCAAAGGTCCTAGGTCCGCCACTGAAGCTGACGCGAATCTTGCCATTATCCTTTTAACTTTAAAGACGCGGTCAAGCAGAAGTCGTTCTAGAACGCGGCGTTACGACGTTCTCTGACGCCGCGTTAAAGTGAATTGACCTTAGATTCTCATCATTACTTGAAGAAGTATGGCAACGCTGCATTTGATGTCAACTGTCACGAAGATTGTCATTGTCATCTTGAGTTCTTTAAAGGTAATTGACGCTGTCAGTTTTGGAATTTCTCCATTGGGCGACCGCCATCCCAGTCTGAGAATCTCTGTTGTGAACACAATGGGTGCTTCCTATAAACACAGTATGTCCAGTAGTAAAACCTTCATGGTAAGTTATCAAATGACTTGTTGAAAAAAAATTAGATAAAAGCTGAAATTATATTATCACAAGATTTGGGACAACTTGAGTATCCAGTTCCAGATCCATCACATCATCATTACAAACTTACTGCTGGGTAGAAAATCGGCTTAGGTTTTTTCAATTTTACAGGCAACCTTTTCGTTTCAGTCCTATTTTGCTATAAATATCTGCCTGCAAAATGACGTTTTTAAGTCGTGTGACCAGATTTTTTCTTTTCAGATTTGTACAATGGCCAAGGCGTATTCTTAGGATTTACATTTTCCTATTATAGATACAACAGTCTGTGGTGCTAAATTTTCGTCTGGTACAATTTGCTACATTAATAAAAGTATTACGATTTTCAGTATTTTGTTGAGAATAATCTAAATTATATTCAATAGAGGTTTTAAAGCTTGTTAAGTTCAAAATTTGTAAATCCACAAAATTGTACAAATAAATTGAAGGCACAATGGCCACTCAAGAAGACAGGTCCCTTGGTTCAGGGATATCTCTTCCTAGGTTTTTTAAGAACAGTAGGATGAATGGCAGGTAAGCAATAGATAATTTTTATAGTATACAGTAATTAAATAATTTATCTCAACTTGTAAACAAATCATAATTTGTTTTGATTAGTGTCTTGATTGTTTTCTTTCTGAGCTCATAAAGATGAAACCTTAAATATATAAAAAATATGGTTACATAAGTAGCTACTGATAATTTATCATATTGTAGCAAAAGAAACATTTGTTTTGATTATATATTCGGTGAAATGTTCTTAGTAACATTTGAACTGTGTGCTTTGCAAATTATTGTCAGTTTTATATTACATCTAAGATTTGAGGATCTGATATGTTGAGTCAGGTTAACTTCTTCCTTCATCATACTATTGTGAAAGATAAAGCAGGAGTAGTGATATTGACAGATAGATTGCAAAAAGGTCACTATAGCCAGCAGATTTGTGTTATATCATCGCTGATAACCTGTAAAGGTGTAATCTCATTTTTACCAATTTTTGAGGAGAGTGATTTAAAGAAAAGTGACTATAGGTATTTTAAACATAAGGCCCTACGGTTTTCATTTTCTGTTCGGGGACAGTGCATTTTTGTACCTAGTACGTCTTGACATCTCAATTTGAAGCACAGTCAAATTTATGTGCATTGGTGTATCAATCCCATTTTTGCTGAATTTCAAGATACGCCTTTACATAATTGTCAACAGCAATATCTTATATATGGTTATGTATTTACTGGGTGGCCAACTAAGAAAATTCTATATTATGGAAATTGAATATAGAGGATATTGGTACCTACTGCCTACCTGGTGGTTATTTCAGGAACTCAAAATATAATTTCTAGTTGACATTTTGACAGAGGCTATCTCCCTATAAAGCACAAATTGTTTGTTACATCTTCTGTATATCTGTAAAATTAAAAACAGTACAAATTCTGAATGATAACTGATATATAAAAAAAAAACATAAGTGGGTGTCCATGTTTTTCAGAATAATGTAACATTATTATAGATTTGCAATATTGAACTGAGCTAATGATATGGTGACTTTTTTTTCTAATTCCTCAAATTCTTGTGATTTTTGGGTAGTCATAACAAATTCAGCATGTCTCATTTACTTTTTTCCATGCTTCAGCAATCACTAAGACTGCATCTAGTAATATCTCAGCCACCTCATTATTAAGCTCAATTACCTATATGGTTACCACAATTTGCAGTAGTGTCAGAGCCATATATAAGGGTGGGTTTGGGGGTTAAACCCCCCATGAGTATTCCCAGGAATGAAATAACTAACTAAAATAATACAAAATAAAAATAATCAAGGATGCTTTCTCCAAACTAAGTGACTACTACTACTACTACTACTACTACTACTAACCAATCCCTCAGCACTTATGACACATTAGCACCGATACAATCTAGACAGATTTTAAGCAAATTAAGACATCACATATTCTTTTATACATGAACCCCCCTAAGGTCACCATGAACCCCCTCCATGGTCAACACCTAGCTACGGTCCTGAGTTGTGGGTGCATCGTCCATTGGTTGTAGGACTGATGTATCAAAGAGCCACAGCTTATAAGTTGCCAATATGTGAATGTGCTGAATCCAAATACTTATTTTGAAGCTTTATTAATTTATTAAGCACAGTGTCCCAGTTCCTAACAAACATTTCCAAAAGTTTTCCCAAAATTTTGATATACAAGAACTAGTTGACATCTCTCTGCTAACTGTATCATCTATGCAGCTGTGAAGCCTCTCCTTCAATGGTGTGGCCACATTGCTATAACCACAGTCAAATTCTGCATAATTATGTTGGTCACTAATTTTTTTTTTTTAAATTAACTCCTAATTGATTTGCTATCTGTAAAACTAGTCACAATGATCAAATAGTTTGTTGCACTAAATCTGTTGATATTTTTATTTGAAGGTATATGGATCCAACCAAATATTTGAAATTCTGTTGGTACCTATAACTATAGTGTTATAAGTGGTATCATGAATAGATTAAAATCATTGTAATTATTTTCCAAATGAATGTTAACTGAGAACTAATGACACAATGCACAGGGGTAGATTGACACTTTTTGAAATTATTTTGATAGATAACAGCTGATTAGAATTAGAATGTTGTAGCTAGAGTGAGAATATTGGAATTGTGTTTGGTTCATTTGATAGTTGTAATCATTTAGAATGACAGTGCTTTTTAGCCTGGCAAATATCTGCTCAAACCATTGCATTAAATCCGCAAAAGTAAAATAACCAATTAATCAACTACTAATATAAATTTATTTTTTTATAGTGTTCCCATTTTTAAATACGTTTTTTTGATACTCAACCACCTTTATTAAAAGCCATCAAGCTGTAAATTTGTATTTATTATTTTTGTTTTCTCAGGGAAAATGATACTTCCTACGAAAAAGAGTAAGTGGTCACCTTGCTTCTAAGAGTTTGAAGTTTTGTTTGTAGTGACTCACTCACATTTTCATTTAGAATAACTTTATAGATTCTTTATTAGACCCATGTGCACATATTCATTTTTTTCAGCTCAATTTCACTGTTGCTTCATTTTCTTCCTGCACTGATTGATTTTTCAATACTTTCTGAAACCATTCTGACCAAGTGTAGAAATTCTTGGTTGGAAGTGTTGAATGGTTGTGGTCAAAAATAGTTTTTTGAAAGTTCAAAAAGGCAAATAGGGCTGTTTCCATCTTTCCTTAACTTGCAATGTATGTATGTTTGTTCGGGTGGAATTTTGCTACTCAATTTTTAAGGAAATATTTTCAATCAATTGAGCTGAAATTTTGTATACACATTTAGTTTGGAGTTGGGATGTCACGTCATTACACAATAAGCTGTGTGACGTCATTCTAGATCCAATATGGCAGACCAACCAAGATGGCAGAATAGTTATTTTTAATGCATTCCTATAATATGGGTATCAAATGAAAGGGCATGTTGAGAGTAACTCGAAAAATAATTTGAGACCATGCTAATTCCAATAAGGCTGAATAGTTATTTTTATGCACTTTGCTACATTACCTATAAGTATCAAATGAAAGGGCTTGTTGATAGTAACTCTAAAAAATAATGTGGCGTCATTCCAAATCCAATATGGCGGACCATCCAAGATGGCAGAATAATTTTTTTTGCACTTCTGCAATATGGGTATGAGTATGAAAGGGTTTGCCTAGAATAATTAGAAAAATATTTTGACATCACTCTTAATGCAGTATGGCGGAATTTTGAGGTTTTTCATGCTTCCCGCGAGGTTTGCGTAAGTACCTATAAGTATTTAATTGAACTGAAATTAAAAAATTAACTTTACGGACGAAGTTACTCAATTAAATAGGTACTACTTTATTACACAACTAAATCGCGCGGCAAGCTTTTATAATTATTTTATAAATTTTGTTCTAATGAGGCTAAATTTTAAAGAAAAAATTTATTTTCTTCTTTTTAGAGCATTTAGTTAAATGCCTTTTTTAGGTTTATTTTTCCGTTTAATTCATATTGTTGCTTCCCAAGGCGTTCAGTTGGATCTCTATGGTTTATAGATTATTGAAGTATTATCTCTATAGCGAGGCCATAATTTCGGTTTGATGTCCTCAGTTTTCAGGTTAGCTATAACAAATTAACAGTGATCTCCTAGATGAACTTCTTGCATGAGTAGTTCTCTCTTCATTTTTTTTAGATAACCTTCGTTGTCTCTTCCACTGATACTTTTGTTTGTGAGTGAGAAGCTTATAAGTCGTGAAGCATTACGCCTATGAATACCGACGCTGGTTTTTGGGCGATCAAATTCTAAACAAATTTAGATTATCTTCAACCTTATATCATATATAAATAACTCATCATAAAAACCTGATATTGATGCAACTAAATGGTCTGTATAGGTTAACATCTCGTTCTTTAAATTCTCTGAAAACAGTAAAATACGTTTGAATGCCTCATAACAAATTTGAAATTTTCCACTGCTGCTGTTTTTGTGGGAAAAACAAAATATAGTGATGTCTTAGACCCGTATGCACCGTAAGTCAATTGCGCGATTAGTTACGTAAACCTAGATTAGATTACTTGTTTACTATGCACCGCAAACCGACAATTTTGACAGTGTCACTGTCAAAACAATCTTGAGAACACAATCTTGTCGAATCTCCAATCTGGATTAGATAATCTCTTGACGGTGCATGGCTAGATGCCAAAGATTAGCAAAACGCGATTAGGGGACTAGGATTAGAATCGCCAAACGTGCATACGGGTGTTAGAGGTCTGTCTTGGTTACCAAATTAAACGTTGCCAAAAAACAAGTTTTCAAGGTATATTTATTGTAACAAATTCATAGTGGCTTAGCATCACTTTTCGGATAGAAAAATTTCCACTTTCCACATAACTTCAAAATGTGAATTATATTTTTAAATTCCTTGAGTATTTGCCAATTTTGTATCCATGCGATTTGATCGATTATTTATATATAATATGTTGTAGAATCTTGCTTCTCGTACTTTTGTGAAAATCGTTTATTTCTTTATCTTAATTGTTTCAGCTACATTTTTATTTGCAAGTTTTTATATTACATTCGTACAAGTTGATCCGAAGCTATTCTTGTTATCAATGTTTCTACTAACAAGATGCTGCTGTAGCTGACAGATTTTTTAGAATCCTTAAGTAGTTAAAATTGCTCTCCAAAAAGATGTTGACTTTATTGTTGGACCAATGTAGGTGAAATAACTTGAAAGTTAAAAATGTCAGGCAGTTTAGGGTTATAGAACTTATTTCGTCGTCTTTATTAGATTAGCTTACCCAACACAGCTACTGATTTACTTATATACTTCTATGAATGCAAAGTTATTTTTCTTTCAACCATTTTCTCAGATAATCTCACATTGCTTCAAATCATCTCAGTCACCAATGTGCTCACATTTTCGTACTATGGTGATATGTCAGTCCACTGCCGGGCTCAAAAATATACGTATGATTTTAACTGGGTTTGACCTACTTCAATGGAGGGTTTTCGGTTTTATATTAGTACCACTCTTTCATATCAAAACTGGATGGTAACTGCAGACAGCGTTCTTTTTGTATGGTCAGCCTCCCGCAAATTCTGAAAGCCTATGGCGCTGTAGAAGCGCTGCGAGAGGATAAGTGTCGGTGCTTGTTAGAGTTGAAACGCTGCAGGTTGTAGCCGCCGGGAAACAAATTCCCCGGTAGCTCATTCCACAGCGCCGAAGAAAGCGCAATAATTTTTTTTAAGTCATATTCAAAATTAGCTGCCAACCCAGATAAATATAGTTATTCTAGCTACAAGTAACAGTCTCCTTCTTTTGGAGAAGGGATGCTGGAGGAGACTGGTTCGGGGAGTAAGGAGCTCGACCTGGTAGAAGGATGAGCGCGCAAAGCCTCTCCAGTATTCCTCATTCGGACAGCCTTTGGCGTTATTATCTGGGTGAGCTCACTCGAACATCTTCCGTGATAGAATCTGTTGAAAAGGGATAGATCAGCCACCCTTCTCCGATGTTCCAGGCTGTGGAGGTCCTTTGTGAGGTTAGGCGTAACGATTAATCTAATTGCTCTCTTCTGGATAGTGTCCAGAAACGTTAGTTCTTTGGTGTATTTGTTATTTTTCTATATATTCTTCCAAAGAGGGGCACCAGATAATACTATACTTGCTTTTATGAGTGCTAATGCTAGAAATTTCGGAAGTATCTGAAAACATCAAAGTGCGTAGACATAGAGATAACAAATGACTTATATTTGTAATATAACAACGTCGCCAAATGTTTCCCGCCGCCTCGTAAGTGTTGCCTAGGAAACAGATGCATAATGACACACTTGTGTATTACTCAAGTGCGCACTTAAGTACTCAGGAGAACACTTGAGAGATGACGAAGAATATGTCCCTGAGTCGCTTAGATGCAAAAAGAAAGCTACTTGATTTAGTCTGATATATACAGCAATAGTTGAACGCTTGCCAAATCTTAGTATGTGGAAATTTAAACCTATATTTAATTATATCACGGTATAAAACGTGAAACCTTAGAAATTATCGTAACAAGATTGGCAGGTATCTTTCAACCTTTTGCCGCAGTTGAGTCCCCGCAGTATGTTCAAGATAAGGATATCCAGTAAGGGGAACTGGTAACTGTAACATCAACAAAGTCGGCCAAAACGTGGAAGAATTACGTACTTTGGAACTTTCTAACATCTTTTTCCAATCTAGCAAATGTCGACCAATCTGCAGGTTATTCGAAAATATCCATGCCTTCATTTAAAAATTTGTCCAAATGTATCTTTTCATTGATATTTCTCTTTGTCTCTTTCTGTCACTCTGTCTCTTTCTACCCATCTCTTTCTCTCACTCTGTCTCTTTCTCTCGCTCTGATTCTTTCTCTCGCTCTGTTTCTTTCTCTCGCTTTGTTTCTTTCTCTCGCTCTGTCTCTTTTTCTCCCTCTGCCTCTTTCTCTCGCTCTGTCTCTTTCTCTCCCTCTGTCTCGTTCTCTCACTGTGTCTCTTTCTCTCATCTGTCTCTTTCTCTCACTGTCTCTTTTTCTCACTCTGTTCACTCTTTATCTCACTCTGTCTTCTTCTCACACTGTTTTTTCTCTCACTCTGTTTCTTTCTCTCACTCTGTCTCTTTCTCTCACTCTGTATCTTTCCCTCACTCCGTCTTTCACTCTTTCTCTCACTCTGTCTCTTTCTCTCACTATGTCTCTTTCTCCCACTCTGTTCACTCTTTCTGCCACTCTGTCTCTTTCTTCTCACTCTCTCTCTTTCACTTACTATGTCTCTTTCTCTCACTTTGTCTCTTTCTCTCACTCTGTCTCTTTCTCTCAGTCTGTATTTCACTTTCTCTCACTCTGTTCACTTTTTCTCTCACTATGTCTCTTTCTCTCACTCTGTCTTTTTCTGTCACCCTGTCTCTTTCTCTCACCCTGTCTCTTTCTCTCACTCTGTCTCTTTCTCTCACTCTGTCTCTTTCTCTCACACTGCCTCTTTCTCTCACTCTGTCTCTTTTTCTCACTCTGTCTCTTTCTCTCACTCTGTCTCTTTCTCACTCTGTCTCTTTCTCGCACTCTGTCTCTCTGTTCTCTGTCTGTCTTTCTGCCTCTCTCTCTCTCTGTCTCTGTGTCTCTCTCCCTCTCTCTGTATCTCTGTCTCTGTGTGTCTCTCTCTCGTGTGTGTCTCTCTCTCTCTCTCTGTCTCTCCCTCTGTCTCTCCCTCTCTGTGTCTCTCTCTCTGTCTCTCGCTCTGTCTCTCTCTCTGTCTCTCTCTCTCTGTCTCTCTCTCTCTGTATCTCTCGCTCTCTTTCTCTCTCTGTATTTGTAACATCTGCAAAGTCGGCCAAGACGTAGACAAATGACGGACTTGCAGTGAGCAGTGTACAGTGTACGTATCGCGCGAGACCATGGGCGGCCGGACATATAGGGGTTCTTGAAACATAGCAGTCATATAAAGCGTTGTGTGCGAACTTCGTACATTAAATATGACTGTAGATTTATTTAATTGTCGGACAAGGCATAAGTGAACATCGCTGACGTCGCGCATCCTCCTGCGAATGGACGAGACGGTGCGATGGCATCGAATCTGTGGCTACGGCTTAATTCGTAACTCAAGCGGTTCGCCTCTATGGGACACACTTGAAAGAACTATCTCAAAGTGGATGTTCTTGTTATCGTTTAAGAGTGTTTTTGTCTTCACCTAGTATGCTACCTCACCATCCCACGTCAAAACACATTTTGTTCGAGAACTAAATAATTATTCCAACTGCAGTCTGCCAGTTTGACCGCATTGTTTGCAAATAATGTTGATCGTATTTTCGTAGACGGAGCTTCGCGTCGAAACAGAAACAATTAGATCAAAATGCAACAAGTCGTCTATTATACTATGTGTTGTAATACAGTGCATTCAAGGCTATCATCAGTGAAAGACTGTGAGGGTGAAAGTGATGTACTTGAATGTCTCTGTTAAAATGTTAAACAGTATTATGTTCGCCGGATCTCAGATACTCAGGTAATTTTAACCAATATATGTCATATATACCGATACTACTTTAGCGGATAAATATAGCTTCAGAAATGTCAATCAATCTTCCCCATACTTATATCTAAGTTTCGCTAACATCGTTTCTTCAAAATGGATTTTGCCGCCGTCGCGTCAGAAATTTTACCTAATAAGGTGTTAAATATATTGAATCTACTTCAGGGGATTGTTTCAAAATTTACAATTAGTCGATTTGTCTGTAAGGGACAAATTTTGAATATTTACCTTGAAGTTAACAATCAGTCAGCTAAGTAATGTTAGAAGTAGCTTAACGTATCGCTGATATCGCATCTGCTTCTTCTTCTTCTTCTTAAGGTGCCATCTTCTTATAGAAGGTTGGCTACAATTTCAACAAATCGTTCTCTGTCTTTCTCAATTCTGAGCAGTGTCTGTGTATTTCGACCAGTCCAGTCTCACATTCTTCAGCCATGAACACTGACTTCCGCCCGGACCTCTTTTACCCTCGACTTTGACCTCCGTTATTAGTCTTAATGACTCATATTTAGGACCTGTGTATATGTGTCCTAAATAGCCGCATCTGCAGAACGGACAAAACTATGGGAAGTTTCGTTGTGTAGTCTGAAAGGGCTATTATCAAAAAAAATATATGACGGAATATTGATGTTACATTTTTACTTTTTTTCTCTGAACGCGAAGTGGCTTAAAATATCTTCCAAAATTCAAATAAAAGTTGTGACATAACTAATCTCAGCGTGACATCATAAGTCTTCCGTGGAGCCATCCTTAGAATGCGACTAATTTGCAATGTGACCTCCAGTTCTCCGTCTGCAAACATAAACTCCGCTTCTTATTGACATTGACAGATGTTTATTTACATCATTTCGTGATCTATTTTGGATAAATTAGGGCCGTATTCATAGTCGTCTCTTGTGTTATACTTAAGGGATATTAAAGGGAACTTCAAGTGTGTCCTTTCTTGTGTATCTGTTTCCTAGACATCTAGGAGACGGCGGGCAAAGACGTCATATTGACATATTTCAAATATGAGTCAATTTGTCATGCCTATGCCTACGCATTTTTATGTTTGCTGTTATCTCTTTTTATTTTGTGCCAGTATTTCATTTTATGTGCCGAATGTAACAGAAACTGACAACACCTTACTTCAAAATTAACCTACAAAATCGCCCTTGACTGCAACGAAATGTCATGTTAACATGTCATGCTGACGTTTCGTTACTTGAGTGTATTACTCAAGGTAGCCTTACGCAAGTTACGTCCTCGGTTACGTTCAAGAGTACTTCCCACATATGTGTATGACAGTGATATCATTTTATTATATATTCCCTTTGCATGAAGCTATAGTCTAAGATCCCTTGCAACCAAGTAATCGGTTGCATGTCCTTAAAAAACATCAAACACAAAAACTAGTAAATAATTTCCTAAGTCTCTCCGTAGGAATTAAAACGGCACAATTTTTATTCTGCCAACTTCATTTGGACGAAACTAAACAATCAGGAACCCCCAAATTGCTTAAAAACGAAGTTTGAACTATTTTTATATTATTATTTTTTTTATTATTGCTGCGCCGCCACTGACACGATTTCTGAAAACCATACGCATTTTTCATCCTCACCACGGTAATAATACTGTGTCTAAATTTCATTAAAATCGATTCCATAATTTCGATGTTACAAAATTCAGAACGATCTAAAATAACCCTCGTATGTATACATCACGAATTCTAAGTCACTTGGTTTCTATATAATAAGCAAGGCAATGTTCGGATGGGGCTAAAAAAGGGTATTATGCCGCTAGATCGTTCTTTCACAGGTCAATGGACAGCCTATTATGAATAGAACAAATTTTTGAGTTTTACAACCCTCCACCCAAATAAAACAGAAAATGATAAGGAACCCCTAAAACGCCTAAAAACGAAGTTTGAGGAATATTTGAAATTTTTCGTTTTTTGCTAATTACTCCACCCCCCGTACAACGATTTCCAAAATTATCGGAACATTACCTACTAAGACACCACAACGTATCGCTACCCAAATTTGATCACAATCCATGCAGCGGTTACTGAGATTACGACAGACCGACAGACAGACAGACCGACGGAAATGAGTGACGTAATTTTCGTTATGTAGACATAACACGCCCAAAAAGCGTATTATCTCAAAATCGAAAATTTCGCGATCACAATACTCCCCTCACCTGTCTGTGTGGGAAGTAAAAAAGTGAAAAACTAAATAAACACAGTGCTCATTACAAATTAGATTCAAACAATTCATTTCAGTGATTAAACAGGCAATATTAGCAAGTTGGAAATTATCATTGGTGCATGTTATATTGGTATCAGATATTAATTTTTTCCAATTTAAATATCTCGAAATACTAATTTATTTTAATAAAAGCACTTCCCTGTAGGTGTATCAGACTTCAAAACTGAGTATCAGTGACGTCGATTTCAATTCCTATTTCCTCATCCATTACGAACAGGTTTTAAAAAACTACCTCTTATTCAGTTCTTGCCACCACAATCTAGTTTTAATATAGCTTACAAAGGATAAGGTCAATCCTCACTTATCTGTTAATGTTATTTTATGAAGAAGGTACCTTGGAATGAATCATATTAATTGCGTGCCACATTACTCACTCGTGAAGCGGCCCACAGACGTTGATGCATACTGCGATTCCTGAGTCGACTCAAGGTTTCATGAAACTGGCATCAGTTGCATAAGTTCCTACTCATATCGAAACCTGTTGCGATGCCTGCATCGACTTGATATTTTATGCACGTTTCATCCAACACAGGAATAGTAGGATGGAGTTATTTTTCAAACTGGCGCGTTATTATTTGCTTCATGAATAAAATGAGGTATGTTTTGCCAACACTAGTTTTCTTAGCAATAGTTGGGGCACTCTTTATACTCCATAAACGAACAAGAAAATCAAAAAGGAACTGGTCCAAAAGATGGTTTATAGAAAGGAAACATTATTCAAATGAAAATTTATTGAAAGAGCTGTAATTTACGCACATAGAAATAAATTACTAAAACGATGTGAGAAAATATATATCGTCTTTGCATCGACGCAATACTATACCTGCAAGCCGCAACTGATGCCAAATAGGTGATTCAGTACTACACACGCTGCTACTTCCATCATGAAACGTAGGAGTAGATGCCTGCATCGCAGCATGCATCAACGTCTGTAGGCCGCTTATGACAAACAGTATCGTGATCCTAAGACACTGATACATTACTGGCTCTCATTTATGAATTATCACCATCGAAAATCCAAACACTTTCCGTCCTTTAAGATTTCATAACGTATAAGGAACAGCTGACAAACATGTCACTTACATAATGTCACTGACATAAATCAATTTTTTCAAACAGAGATGACAAAGCGTTGTTGAAAAGTTTGTCCTTCAGTATATGTGGATTTTTGAAATCGCGATGGATCATAACGATAACCATAGGCTGTTTCAAAAATTACATTACTTCGGCTAATGACCATAGCTGTCGATGCCGCCTGTTGAAAAAAAAAATACATTACTACTTCGTTAATTTTCATAATAACTTGAAGGAATGTATATAATTTCAAATTTTTAGAGTAAATATCAATTAGTTTCTGTTAGATATAATTAAAAAAGCTTTGCTTTTGAGTTTTTTCTCACTTTTTATGTGATTAAATATGTGCAAATAATATGCAGGATGTCCCACAACGATTAAGACAAGCAATATGTTGGAAATGGGCAGTAGTAGAGAATTATAATTTTGGGAATGTAAATTAGAGCAAATGTTGTATCTTTTCTTGTTATTATGTTACCTAATGAGGTATTTGTTTTTGGTCACGTGACGTCCGATTCAAAATTATTAATGGGCACCCTGTATATTAATGCCTTTCTGTGTTCCTCCCGATAAAACAATTATAACAAACTAGCACACTTGGGGTCTAAAGTGATTAATTCAAGATTGATTGATTATAACGTACGCCTATTATGCTAGTGTTCGTTTCATTTTTTGTCTTAATGGTAATGGTACAATCCTTTAAGTATCTGTAGCTCTTGAATTAAACTCTTTAGACCCCAAGTGAGCTAGTGGGAATTGTTTTATCGGGAGGGACACAAAATGTCGCTAATATACTCATTTAAAAATTTGAATCGGACGTCACGTGACCAAAAACAAATACCTCATTGGGTAACGCAATAATAAGAAAAGATGCAGCATTTGCTCTAATTTACAGCCCCAAAATTATAATTTTCTACTACTATTTTTTCTTTTTTTATTGTCTTTAATTATGAGGTCACAAAAATAAAATATGCAAACAATGTAACAGGTTAAAAAAATAATCAAACCAATTTAAAAAAAATAAATCTAGGTTAAAAAAGAAAGTTGTCAACGTATCTGTTAGATCTTAAATTTTAAAATTAACATCAGTTCTTCTAATAGTCGCACTGAGAATCGTTCATCGCGACGCGCAACGATATTTTATTTTTTTCCGCGAACGAGATGCGTTCAGGAAACCGCATCACCTACCGACATAAAATAGCGAACTAGACACGGTGGAGGTGAAGACGTTATCACGGGCCTATAACGTTGACTCGGGATCGCGTTCGGCGGCGTTCAAGATGTGACCAGGACAGTCGCATCACGCTGTCGAGATATTTTTATTTTAGCGTTTAGAATAGCGCTTAGTGTTATCTATAAAGGTCGACCCATACATACGTTCAATAATTGATTTTAATTATTTGAATAAATATTCTCAGAATTTTTTATTATTGGAGATATTGGTGACTTTTTTAAATAAAAACAATACTATTATTTCAAGGGATGCGATGCGATCACCAGCATCAATGGAAGCAACGTCGCTGGATTAAACTCAATTCATTCTTATTAGTTTTATTTCAAGCTTCTTGGTTAGGTTACGACTAGGCATCTCATGAGTGATTTGCTAGTTTATATCTTATTTTTCATAAAGCCAAAGGTTAAGAGATGAGGAAAGCTCAACCGAAAAAAAATTACGAAATGTTTATGCTGCTCTATTTTTTAGATATGGCTGATTTCACGTTAGTTTTTTACAAAAAAATCACGGAACGCTCATTTGCACCGTTTTGGTTTTTAATTAGATAGATAGATAGATAGATAGATATGCTTTATTGTCTAAGAATTTACAAATTTCTTATTGACAAAGCTGTAACAACAAAATGTGGAATATTCACTAAAACTCGTCATAGAACTCATTTAGTGTGTAATAAGGTTTTTGAAATAGGAAATATTTAAGTTTTTTTACGAAAAACTTTTACATCTTTTTGAATTTTAAAAGAATTAGGAAGTTTGTTATAAATCTTCAATCCATTGTATATAATTGAATCTTTAACCAGTGCTGATTTGGGGGTGATTAATTTAAAATCATTCTTTTGTCTTATATTATTATATTCTATATTTATGGTCTCAAATTTTGTTTTATTTTTGAATATTAATGTAGCCGTTTCCAAAATAAATAGTGCAATTACGGTCATAACTTTGTATTCTAAAAATAGTGGCTTGTATGAAGTTCTAGGTCTACTCTTGGCGATGCATCTAACTGCTCGCTGCTGTAAGACTAACAATTTATTTAAGTAGGTATGAGAACAGACACCCCAAAATGGGATGCCGTAACTCAACCTACTTTGGAATAATGCATAATAATCATTTTTGAAAATGGCATCTGAGTTATTTTTTTGTTTTTGAAATCCAAACAGAAAGGGACTTATGATTTTGTTGTTTTTAAAAAAAAAATCAACCTAATCTGAACTATTTTTTCAATGATTTTTGCTAAAATAGTAATTATACTTATAGGCCTAAAATTCGAGGGTTCATCATTTGTTCCTCCTTTATAGATAGGAATTACTATTGACGTTTTTTTAAAAAATGTGACCTTAGTTATCTTAACAGTTTCGAGCTATTTGCTTATTATGATACGGCGATACTTCAGGTTTTTTCACAATTGATTTTAGAATATGTATTGTTTAAAGTGCTCAAATGATTCAAGTAGCAAGCTATAGCAAATTTCAATAAAGATTCCTTCCTCGGTTCCTAACTTTTACTGGCAAGTTTGTTGGGTTCAAAATATGGACTCCTTATCGTTACTTCATCCAGCAAACAAAATGTCTAGTAGCGCGAAGAACATCCTATTTTTTTGCAAAATGTTTTCAATAAAAATTCGTAAACTTTTTTACGCACTTCGTTATCTGTATGTATTATAATCTACAATCTACTGAAAAAAAGTTGTATCAAAAAGTATAAATGATAATGAAAACAATGTTTCTCGCAATGCTGATAAATGGACTTATTACTCATTATGATTGCACCTCTACGGTACATATGTTGAAATAATGTGCACTGGATGTAGTACCATTAAGATCATAAACATAAGTTGCTAAACATTAATGACCTTGTTTGTTGGAGTAGTTTATATCCAATCTCTTAAACTATTATGAAATGAAAACTGTTTATACTTCATTTTTAATAGAAGATTTATTGCAATACTGGATTATTTATAATGTAGTTATCTCTCATTATTTTCTATATAAGATGTGATATTTCTGTTGCCCTAGTATGGCAATTTGGAAGAGATTGACTTTCTTAGCCAAATAATTATTATTTTATTATTAATTTGAAAGTTTCTTTAGGGTTATTTAACAATCTTATACAATTTACAAAACTGCCATTTACTAAGTACTAATATACAACATTCTACTTCTGAGGCAACCTGATAAAAAGAATCATTTTCTTTCTGGCATCAAAATGAATAATACTGAAGTAATATACTACACACACATAGTGTCATCAAATTTAATGATATCATGTATGATAGGTTCCCAAAACTCTTAAATATTCTCAGCCTCGCTGTGGTAATAATAAAGTACCAACATTTCGGTACAATCAAGATGGTAGTTCGCAACTCAAAATCAAAAGCTATTGAGGTCTAACGAGCACTAGTTCTACCGGTGCAGGACACTGTGGTTGAGTCAAAATACACGATAGTTTGGCTTTCTTGAAATATTTCGTATGGCTTGCCCCAGTTACGTTAAAAATAATCTTTATGTCCGGCTACATCATAAACACTTGATTTATGAATTCGTTTATTGTCCATAATTTATTACTTTTTTGGACACCACCTTATGGACTGAACTGTCACTGTCATTCTGTCAAGTAAATATCATACTACACCTTTTCCAGCTGCAGTTTCTAAAGCGTCAAGTGATAATTCAAAACGGTCAACTTAATTTTCCAACCCGTCTCTTGTAATTTCAAACTGTCAGGTGTAATTCATACCTGTCAGTTTGAATTTACAATTTTGCTTGCAGCTAATTTTTCTACTCTTAAGGCGCATTTAGACTATGCAACATGTTTAATAAACATTTGTTTTAAAACAAGTTTAACAAAACATGGTGTTTTACAACATGTTGTAAAACAATAATCATTTTGGCACAAAAATCGCATTTAGACTATGCAACATGTTGTAAAACAAGGGGTTTCAAAACATTGTTGTACAACAAGTTGTAAATCCTAATGAAAATGTTTTACAACTTATCTGTTTTAAAACAAATTTCGTGTTTTACAACAAGTTGTCGCGTTCCCGCCTTGAGTCGGAAACATCCAACATGTTGCAAAATACAGAGCGGTGCCAATTATGGTACAGGATCATGTGTGTTTTGGAAATATTCAAGCGTTCCGGTACCGTTTACTGAAAAAGCGGTGTTGCCGTATCTCAGTAACTAATAGAAACAAAATTTCGAAATTGTGAAATCTTACTAAATTTGATATGCGCAACTCATTGCAATAAAAATAAGTAGAGGATTCTATTTAAAATAAATTAAAATCGGGGATATTTGTTTAAACATTTGGAAAAATAATTTATAACCTGGCAACGTCGCAAACGCGAAAAAAGATATTACAAGGTGAGATAGTGTATTAGTAGGTATTTCGATTTAAAATAAAACATACAGGGTGTTAAATTTAAAAAAACAAAGTAAAATGACCTTCAAGGTGCCGTGATTTAAAATTCTGCTCATTCTGATCATGTGCTCTAGTGCTTTTAGTGAGGTTATGGTCGCTATGAGCCATTTAATTGATATCTATACAGGGTGAGTCAAGCTCAAAGCTTCGGACTCTTGTGATCAAACGATATAATTATCTTTTCAGAAAAATAACTATGCCTAGTCTATGTAGGTTGAGGTGGACTTCATTTTAAAAATAATGACTTATACATGGTGTATGATACAAGCCTGACATATCGCAGTTTTGTTTTTACTTCCAACACCGATAGGTGAGGGGAGTATTACGATCATGAACATCTTCGATTTTGAAATAATATACTTTTTGGGGGTTTTATGACGTCTACATAACGAAAATCCACGTCACTCATTTCCGTCGGTCTGACTGTCTGTTAGCGTTCTTGTACCCTCGTAATCTCAGTAACCGCTGCATGGACTGTGATAAAATTTGCGTAGCGATATGCTGTGGTGTTGTAGTAGGTAATGCTGCTATATAATTTTGATCGGTGCATGGAAGGCAGAGCAATTAGCAAAAAACAAAAAAAAATATTCCTGAAATTTCGTTTTTACGCATTTTAGGGGTTAGTGATAGTTTTCTACTTTTTTGGGTGGGGGTGAAATTTCGGGTTGTAAAACTGACCTCTGGAACAAAGGCCCAGAGGCTCAATACACGTTTTTGTAACATTTTTATGAATCGCACGAGTCGCGGCCCAGAGATAATAAAAAAATGTAGTCAAGTTGATTGACTCAGTACTTCCCACACATTCCGATGATACCAGTTTTATGATTTTCCTATAGCATGAAGCTATAGTCCAGATCCCCTTACAATCAAATCATCGCTCGCCCGACCGCAAAAAGTGTGTTATTCTACTGTGTACTTCTTTGACAGGTCAATGGACAATCTACCATGATTACAAGAAAAGTTTGATTTTTACAACCTCCCACCCCCTAATCACCCCAATTTCACCCCTACCCAAAAAAATGAAAATGATCAGGAACCCCTAAAACGTCTAAAAACGAAGTTTGAGGTGTTTTTATATTTTTATTTCTTCCCACACCGATAGGTGAGGGTAGTATTGTGATCGCAAAAATTTTTGATTTTGAGATAATACGCTTTTTGGGCGTGTTGTGATGTCAACATAACGGTCGGTCGGTCGGTCGGTCGGTCGGTCGGTCGGTCGGTCGGTCGGTCTGTCTGTCTGTCTGTCTGTCTGTCTGTCTGTCACGTTTTTCTACCCTCGTAATCTCAGTAACCGCTGCATGGACTTTGATGAAATTTGGGCAGCGATATGCTGTGGGTTCCTAGTAGGTAATGCTGCTAAAATTTTGAAAATCAGTGCATTGGCGGCGCAGTAATTAGCAAAAACAAAAAAATAGATATTCCTCAAACTACGTTTTTAGACGTTTCAGGAGTTCCTGATCATTTTCTACTTTTTTGGGTGGGGGTGAATTTGGGGTGGTTGTTGTATTCATAATGGGCTGTCCAATGACCTGTGAATGAAAGACATAGTAGCGTAATTCACCTTTTTAGGTCCATCCAAACATTGCCTCGCTTATAATAGAAACCAAGGGACTTATAATTTGTGATGTATACATACGTCGATCTGTCTGTCTGTCTGTCTGTCTGTCTGTCTGTTCGCGTTTTTCTAACGTCGTAATCTCACTAACCGCTGCATGGATTGTGATGAAATTTGGGTAGCGATATGTTGTGGTGTCTTAGTAGGTAATGTTCCGATAATTTTGGAAATCGTTGGGGGGTGGAGGAATTAGCAAAAAACGAAAAATTTCAAATGTTCCTCAAACTTCGTTTTTAGGCGTTTTAGGGGTTCCTGATCATTTTCTACTTTTTTTGGGTGGGGGTGAAATTAGGGTGGTTAGCGGGTGGGGGGTTGTAAAACTCAAAAATTTGTTCTATTCATAATAGGCTGTCCATTGACTGTGAAAGAAAGACCTAGTAGCATAATACCCTTTTTTAGGTTCATCCGAACATTGCTTTGGCTATTACAGAAATAAAGAAACTTAAGAGTTGTCTGATGTATACATACGACTATTGCTTTAGATCGTTCTGAATTCAGTAACATGGAAATTACGAAATCGATTTTAATGAAATTTAGACACAATATTATTACCGAGGATGAAAAACGCGTATGGTTTTCAAAAATCGAGTTATTGGCGGCGCAGCAATAATAGAAAAGCTAAAAATTTAAAAATAGCTCAAACTTCGTTTTTAAGCAATTTGGGGGTTCCTGATTGTTTCGCTCGTCCAGCTGAAGCTGGCAGAATAAAAATTGTGTCGTTTTAATTCCCACGGAGAGACTTAGAAATGTATTTACTAGTTTTTGTGTTTGAGCTTTTTTGAGGACATGCGAATGATTACTTGGTTGCCAGGGGTCTCGGACTATAGCTTCATGCAAAGGGAATATAATAAAATGGTATCATTATTACGTGTGGGAAGTACTGAGTCAATCAACTTGACTCAATTTTTTTTTATTAATGCCGCGCGGCCACTGAAACGATTTCCAAAAACAATACGCGTCTTCCATCCTCGTCACGGTAATAAATCTGTGTCAAAATATCATTAAAGTCAATTTAAAAGTTGCCAGTTACACAATACAGAACGATCTAAAGAAATACTCGTATGTATTGTGTATACATCAGAAAATTCTCTAAGTCCCTTATAGTTTCTGTAATCGGCAAGGCAATGTTTGAGTGGACCTAAAATTGTATTATACCGCTAGGTCTTTCCTGCACGGGTCAACGGATAGCCTATTATGAATACAAAAAAATTAATTTTTACGACCCTCCTACCCCTCAAACACCCCAATTTCACCACCACTCAAAAAAAGTAGAAAAAGATCAGGAACGACTAAAAACGAAGTTTGAGCTGTTTTCATATTTTAGTTTTTTCAATATTGCTGCGCCGCCACTGAGACGATTTATAAAAATCATACGCGTTTTCCATCCTCGTCAAAGTAGTAATACTGTGCCGAAATTTCATTAACATCAATTCAGTAGTTTCCACATTCTAAAATACAGAACGATCTAAAGCAATACTCGTATGTATACATCGGAAAATTTTCTAAGTCCCTTGGTTCTTGTAATAGACAAGGCAATGTTCGGGTGAACCTAAAAAAGTGTATTATACCGCTAGGTCTTTTTCTCTCAGGTCAATGGACAGCCCATTATGAATACAACAAATTTTTCAGGTTTACAACCCCCCACCCCCCAAACACCCCAATTTCACGCTCACCCTAAAAAAAGTAGAAAATGATCAGGAACCCCCAAAATGCCTAAAAACGAAGTTTAATGAATATTTGAAATTATTCGTTTTTTGCTAATTACTCCGCCGCCCATGCACCGATTTCCAAAATTGTAGCGACATTACCTACTACGACCACACACCATATCGCTACCCAAATTTCATCAAAATCTATGCACCGGTTACTGAGATTAGGAGGCTAGAAAAAGACAGATAGACCGACAGACCGACGGAAATAAGTGACGTGGATTTTCGTTATGAGACATCATAAAACGCCCAAAAAGTATATTATCTCAAAATCGAAAATTTTCGCGAACACAATACTCCCATCACCTATCGGTGTTGGAAGTAAAACTAAAAATATAAAAACAGCTCAAGCCCTCAAGCATCGTTTTTATACATTTTAGGGGTTCCAGATTATTTTCATTATTTTTGGGGGGGGGTGTGAAATTGAGGTGGTTGTAGAGTGGGGGTTGTAAGACTGATAAATTTGATGTATTCATAAAACGTCGTTGACCTGTGAAAAAGAGACCCAGTAACATAACACATTTTTAATTTTTTTTTGCGGGCGGGCGGGCGATGAATGGTTGCAGGGGCATCTCAGACTACAGCTTCAGGCTATAGGAAAACAATAAATTGTTGTCACCATAATCTGTGAGAAATACTGAGTCAATCAACTTGACCTCATTTTTGTGTAATGAAATGTGAAATTTTATTTCGGAGAATAAACTGCCAGCAACGTTCGGTGGGAGTTTTTCTTTCATTTGATAGTTTTTAATGATTTTGGAAACTTTTTAATCTCTAGTACATTGCAGTAGCTAATAGACTGGAATAAGTATCAATTTCTGATGTTTACCTGGTTTACCATAATACCTCACTAAATGCACCAGAGCACTGTACCGCCCTGTGGCACCGCCCCGTGTTTTGAAAGAAGTTGTAGTTTCAGAAAATGAAATATCAATATGTTTTAAAACATGTTGTACATTTTCCGGCTCAAGACGGAAAGGCGACAACTTGTTGTAAAACACAAAAGTTGTTTTAAAACAGATAAGTTGTAAAACATTTTTCGTTAGTATTTGCAACTTGTTGTACAACAGTGTTTTAAAACATGATGTTTTACAACATGTTGCATAGTCTAAATGCGCCGTTACTTCTCCCGCACTATGCATTTTTTGGATTATTATGACGTGTGTCACAAATTGAACGAAGTAAACAACTTTGTTTACTAAGGTTGCTATGAGCGCTGGTTACTAAGGTAAGAAAAGCAAAAGCACACTTAATGTTTTTTAGTAATAAGGCGACGAATATGATAATTTCAGAAAGTAAAATTTCTGCGTCCCAGTCGAACATAAAGCTTTGTATACAACTCGTACATAATTAGGCTTTTTATACGTATTTTTTCATAAATGCAAGCCTTTGGAGCTTCCCCCTTATCCACTAATGGGTTAACCTCTCCAGCCAAAACATGGAAAAACCTCTCGCTTTCTTCCTCTCTTTCGCTCTCTCTCTTTCGATCTCTCTTTCACTCTATCTCCCTCTCTCTCTCTCTTTTTCGCTTTCTCTCTGTCTGTCTCTTCTGTCTTTCTCTCCGCTGTCTCTCTTTCTCTTTTTCGCTTTCTCTCGTTTTCCCTTTCGCTTTCTCTTTTGCTCTCTCTGCCTCTCTCTCGCTCGTTCTCTCCCTCTCTCTTTCTTACATCAATTATCAAGAAACCCTATTTCCTATGTCAACTGCCATTCCTGAGACCAGGCTTTGGGAGCTTTGAATGCCAGTAATCGACTTTCGATACATTACTATGCTTAATATGGTGAAACAAAGTTCTGTTGAAGGTTTTTCTCTTGTGCTGACAAAAAGTTAATGGATTTCGCGTGCAATGCTTCATACAAGTTTTTTGTACAACTCTATACTTTGTGCAAGAAGCACGCAGAACATTATGGAAGAAAACAGCCAAATAGAGTATGTACTTTGTCCATGTAATTTCCAACAATAACATCATTATCGGAAGAGTGTGCATGGATTTCAGATGTCACAAATCAATATTGTTTAATTATACAAATGAATCGTTGTTTTAAGATCCAAAAAGTTTTTATCTGTATTTATATCCGACCATCGTTAAATTCCATATGCCGCCTTCTCATTGTTAATACATAATATTTGTTTAGCTAAACCATTTAGGACGCAGTATCTCTGTTGACATTATTGGCAATAAACTAGGATTGATTTTTTCCCTTCTTTATGATAATTACTGGATTGTGTTGTCTCATTTTCACGAATACTGGAAGTAGATGTATATCTTTTTGACAATGGATCGACTCAATGCGTTCCACTGTCCCAAACATTCATGGTAATAACAAAAATTTTGAAGTTACGATTTTTTTTAGATGGTCATACTAAACACAAAGTAGCGTAGATGAATAAAATGTTCCACGTAGTTGTTTCGAAAACACCAAATTTCAACAAACTACATGTTTTCCAACTGTCTGTCAGGATTTTGAAAATCGCCTTGTTTGGCCAATAACGGGCAATATTTGAACACTTATGTAAATAAAAAGTGATATTTTCGTGTGTTGTTGTATTCTATTTGAACAAGCTAAGATACATAAAGATTCAATTTTTTTCGTCAACGCATTATCGAAAGTTGCCATGATATCCCACAACATGTTTTTACAACTGCCCGTCAGGAATTTGAAAATCGCCTATATCATTGTTGGGCCAATAACGGGCAACAATTGAACTCTGCGTGCGTCAAAATCCGCGCCTCTAGTGGCAAAAAGCGAGCGAGCCTTGTCGTTCCACCAAGGAGAGGTAAACTGCTTCTAGTGGCGTTTCTCTCTTTGGTTGCCGTCACCTTCGGGTACTAGATGGCGCACCGGCAGAATTCCTTCTGTCTTACTCGTACATCTTTCACATGTTTATTAAACATGGAAAAATTGATGCTCTCTACTTTCGTCAATCGACCTATGGCGCACTGATGATCGCTAATAAGCGTGAAACAGCTGTCTGCGTACTGGTGGATTGACGGAGGTATAGAGCAACCCTCGTAAATTGAACTCTTATTGCAATAAAAAGTAATATTTTCATGTGTTTTTGTGTTTTGATAAAGATTCTAATTTCCTCGAAAACAAATCGACCGGTTTTAAAAATCAAACGGCAAAATAAAGGGCTTCGACATACCTTTAAAACAAGATATTACTCGATAATGTTGAGGGGATGACCCTGGAGGGGCAGAGGGTAGAAGGGAGTTTTTGGTTAAAAAGTTGTCCCTCTTGACAAATCTTTTGACGTGTCTTGGTGTTTTTTCTTCGATCAGTGGTTTTCGATAACTCCGTGGTGGGAAGTTTTCAAATGAATGTATAACTAATAGTCAGGACTTGTAATTGGTTAACTTAACCAGATCTTACTAAGGGTCGTATTCATAGTAGATACTTAAGGGTCTCTTAATACTTGAGGGTCCCTTAAGTAAGGTTTTGTGTTTCGACAGCTACTTGAGGGTCCCTTACGTAAGGCTCCCTTGAGTAATACTCAAGTAACGAAATGACAACATGACATTTCGTTGCAGTCAAGGCGAATTTGTAGGTTAATTTTGGGAGTACGGTGAAAACACGAAATACTGGCACAAAACCGAAAGAGTCAACAGAAAACATCAAAATGCGTAGGCATAGGCATAACAAATTGACTTATATTTGAAATATGACAACGTCGCCAAATGAATCCTGCCGTCTCGTAGATGTTGGCTAGGAAAAAGATACACAAGGAAAGCCACACTTGAGGGTTCCTTAAGTATCCCTTGAGTGTTACTTAAGGGAACCTTAAGCATTATTCAAGAGACTACTATGAATACGACCCTAAGTAGTTTACGACCATTGCGTCTGTCAATTTGACAGCCTGATTATGATGTTGCCGGCCGGCGGTAGTGACGGCGCTTGGGAATAATATGCACTTCATAAAATTTCCTCATAAAAAATGCAGATATTGCAGTCATAATTTTAACCTTTTTAATTTTATTCATACCCACGCACGTATTTATGTACAAAGTATATACTCAGACCATTAAACCACGTGTAGGTAGCTTGGTGCCAAAATGATCTACATACTCACGCTACACATGTTACTTAAATGTGTCTGTTCTACTGTAATAGTTTTCGACAGACAAAAGAGAATCCAATCCACAATCAGTTTGATCTGATAAGAGCCAAGATAGGACCATAAATAAAGTTGTTGCTTCTCCAGCATAAGAGGAAGCCATTGGCATTTTCACTTCCTGTAATCACGGAAAAGTTTGTTTTCGAGATAACAGGTTTTTTGTTCGTTGTATGCAGTACGCGTCACGAAAATATATGTTACTGATTTCCTTCAGTCTGCCGCTGTACCTATGTATTTGTGACCGTATAATTACAATAACCGCTACACCGATTTGGAGAAAATTTGCAGCACGATATGCTGTACGGTCGTAATAGGCAATGCGGCTATACATATATTTAAAAAAGTTAATGTTTCATTTATGCGCGATAAATCAAAAAATGGAGTCAAGTTGATTGACTCAGTACTTCCCACACATTACGCTGATACCAGTTTATTATTTTCCCATACCAGGAAGATTTAGTCTGAGATCCCTTGCAACCAAATAATCGCCAGCCCCCCCCCTTAAAATTGTCTTATGCCGCTCGGTTTTTCCTGCACAGGTCAATGGACAGCCTATTATCGATACTACAAACTTCTCAGTTTTACAACCCCCCACCACCAATCACCTCATTTTCACCCCCACCCAAAAAACTGCTAGGAAATGATCAGGAACCCCTAAAACATCTAAAAACCGAATTTGAGTTGTTTTCATACCTTTCGATCTTTGATTATTGCTACGCTGCCACTGACGCGATTTTTAACAAACATACGCGTTTTCCATTCTCACCACGGTATCAATATACTGTGTCAAAATTTCATTAGAATCAATTTAATGGTGTCCAAGTCACAAAATACAAAACGATTTAAACGGCAATAAATTCTCGTATGTATACAGAAAATTCTAAGTCTCTTAGTTTCCGTAATACGCTAGGCAATGTTCGGATGGACCTAAAAAGGTGATTTGTGTCGCTAGATCTTCCTTCACAGGTTAGTGGACAGCCTATTATGAGTACAAGAAATTTTTTAATTTTTCAACTCCCAACCCCCCAACCACCCCAATTTCACCCCCACCCAAAAAAACGCAGAAAATTATCAGGAACCTCTAAAACGCTTAAAAACAAAGTTTGAGCTGTTTTTATATTTTTATTTTTTTTATTATTTCTGCACCGCCACTGGCACGATTTATAAAAACCATACGCGTCTTCCATCTTCGCCACGGTAGTAATACTGTGTCAAAATTTCATCAAAACCAATTCAACAGTTTCCTCGTTACACAATATAGATCGATCTAAAGCAATACTCTCGTATGTTTACATCAGAAAAAATTCTAAGTTCTTTGCTTTCTGTAATAGGAAGGCAATCTTCGGATGGACCAAAAAAAGTTATTTATGTCGCCAGGTCTTCTTTCACATGTCAGTGGACAGTCTATTATGAATGCAACAATTTTTTCAATTTTACAACCCTCCACCCCCCAACCACCCCAATTTCACCCCCACCCAAAAAAAAGTAGAAAATGGTCAGAGACCCCTAAAACGCCTAAAAACGAAGTTTCAGCAATATTTAATTTTTTTTTGTTTTTTGCCAATTACTCCGCCGCCAATGCACCGATTTTCAAAATTATAGGAACATTACCTACTACGACCCCACAGCATACCGCTGCCCAAATTTCATCACAATCCATGCAGCGGTTGCTGAGATTACGAGGCTAGAAAAAAGCGACAGACAGACAGACAGACAGACCGACAGACAGGCAGACAGACAGACAGACCGACGGAAATGAGTGACATGGATTTTCGTTATGTAGACATCATAAAACGCCCAAAAAGCGTATTATCTCAAAATCGAAAATTTTCGCGATCACAATACTCCCCTCACCTATCGGTGTGGGAAGTAAAAGTAGAAAATGATTACAAACCCCTAAAACACCGACCAACGAAGTTTGAGCTACTTTTATGTTTTTAGTGCTTTTATTGTTGCTGCGCCGTCACTGACACAACACCGTACGCGTTTTCCATCATCGTCACGATAATAATACTGTGACAAAGTTTCATTAAAATCCATTCCATAACTTTTACGATACTCAATACAGAACGATCTAAAGCAATATTCCTATGTTATCAGAAAATTCTAAGTCCCTTGGTTTCTGGAATAGGCCAGGCAATGTTCGGATGGCCCTAAAAAGGGGTGTTATGCCGTTAGGTCTTTATTTTACGAGTCAATGGATAGCCTATTATGAATACAACACATTTTTGAGATTTACAACCCCCTACCCCCCAACCACCCCAACTTCACCCCCACCCAAAAAAAAGTAGAAAATGATCAGGAACCCCTAAAACACCTAAAAACGAAGTTTGAGGAATATTTATTTTTTTTTTGTTTTTTGCTAATTACTCCGCCGCCCATGCACCGATTTTCAAAATTATAAGAACATTACCTACTACGACCCCACAGCATATCGCTGCCCAAATTTTATCACAATCCATGCAGCGGTTACTGAGATTACGAGGCTAGAGAAACGCGCACAGACAGACGACAGACAGACAGACAGACCGACAGACAGACAGACCGACGGAAATGAGTGACATGGATTTTCGTTATGTAGACATCATAAAACGTCCAAAAAGCGTGTTATCTCAAAATCGAAAATTTTCGCGATTACAATACTCCCCTCACCTATCGGTGTGGGAAGTAAAACAAAGTAAAACGACCTTTAAGTTGCCGGAATTTAAAATTCTGCCAAAAACACCCTGTAGATACAAACTGCTGGTAGTATCCAGAATAATATTCGCTTAATATTCAAGTAACTCGCTGTATAATATCATTGAGAAAAGTTGAAGGAATATATCAATTTGAACCTATTACTTGCGACCTTGCAAATGCGGAAATTAATAGAGAATAAATTATTACTTGGCAACGTCGCAACCGATTCCAAAAATATTTTAGGGTTGAATAGAGATCAATGATGGACACTAGAAGAACTTGAGAGAAAGTTATAGTTCCATATAAAAAAATCAAGTTGATCTCTATCCTACTTTCCCGCAACACCCTGTATATTTCAAAATATTTTTAGGATATGCATCTCAAGTAACCAAATAACTTTTGTATTTGAGATTTTCTTCTATCAGCTATAGCTTGCGAGATATCGAAGAATTACACACTAAATGGGCAGCCTGTATACATCGGAAAAAATTCAAGTCCTTTAGTTTCTGTAATAGGCATAAGGCAATGTTCGGATAGACCTAAAAAAGTTATTTATATCGCTAGGTCTTCCTTCATAGGTCAGTGGGTAGTCTATTATGAATACAACAAATTTTTCAATTTTACAACCCCCCAACCCCCAACCACCCCAATTTCCACCCCCACCCAAAAAAAGTAGAAAATGATCAGGGACCCCTAAAACGCCTAAAAACGAAGTTTCAGCAATATTTAATTTTTTTTGTTTTTTGCTAATTACTCCGCCGCCTATGCACCGATTTTCAAAATTATAGCAGCATTACCTACTACGACCCCACAACATATCGCTGCCCAAATTTCATCACAATCCATGCAGCGGTTACTGAGATTACGAGGCTAGAAAAACGCGCACAGACAGACAGACAGACAGACAGACAGACAGACAGACCGACAGACAGACCGACAGACAGACAGACCGACGGAAATGAGTGACATGGATTTTCGTTATGTAGCCATCATAAAACGCCCAAAAAGCGTGTTATCTCAAAATCGAAAATTTTCGCGATCACAATACTCCCCTCACCTATCGGTGTGGGAAGTAAAATAGATGCATTGGAGATTTTTATGCAGTTTAGAGGCTCCATATCATTTCCCATTTTTTTGAGAATGAATGGAAACAATTTTCATATTGATAAAATATTTTCCATAACGCTGAAAGAAGAAGAAGTATACATCGCGTTGTGTTCAGATGTATCTGTACTGTGCAGTGTAAATACCTAAGCTACTCACTTGATTGTAATGAAGCACCGTTTTTAATTTTTGCGTGTAATATATTTTATTTTTCGTCGGACAAGCCCTAATTCGAATATATTTCTACATGTAGTACTACCATGTTTAGGTGTAATGTTATGAAGCTTTTCCGAATAAAAAATATTTTGAAATTGTCCGAATGAAATGTGGTGGTTTTAATTGAAAATATAACCTAAATGTTTCTGAAAATATTGTTCATCCAGTGAAATCTCTCCTCATAGAAACTATAGTATAATAAATTTTAGTTCATAATTTCAGACATTTCGTAAGTTTTGGTTGTAGGTTGTGGATAAATAAATTTGCATATTCCTCTATTAAAAAGCGGGTGAGAAACAATTTAATCATTTTTTGTCAGGTTCAGACTTTTTTTTAAGAACTATCCAATTTTACGTAAAATTATATTATTGTAAATGTCGGTACCATAAACTGTTTTTTACATATCTGCCCATCAATTAGTACATTTTTTTAACTCTCAAATTTGAAATTTGTATTGAGGTAAACACAGTGCCCATTTTGTAATTGTACATATTTTGTTTTTTCTTCTTTTGATAAAAAATTTCGGACCTCATTATTGCAGTGTACCATCTTCGGATACCCTGTATACTACTAATGGTAACAATAAAAGTCGTTCAGCTGTTACATTATAACAATGAAAGAAATGGACATCCTTCATTTAGATAGATTTCCTACAGGTATACACCCTTGTACAGGAAATGCTTAGGTAATGTTTCAGGAAAAAACAAAAATATAAATCAAAAATAATCTAAATATTATATGTTAATCCTAGTATCATACATGTTACTTAATTTCACACCTTGATGTGTTGTGTATATCAGACTGTCTGTCAACAAGTTCAAAATTCAAGCATATTAGTATGACTGGTGACCTATTAGGCTCGGTTGTTCAATCCGAGATCACCAAGAGATTAGCGAGATTAGCAAAAAAATTCCGATTTAATCAAATAATACTGGTTTAACAATGGTTTGCTTAATCCATGTAATTTGACAAATAATCTTCTGATTATAACCAAAGAACAGTCAATGACCATTAGGCGTTTTTCTGTTTTATCTCAGAGTAAACATTTCTTAACTCTGTGTGTTATATAGATTATTATTTTTGTAATACTTTGCAAAAGAAAGCATTCCAGATGATGATTTTCTTGAACTAACCAATATACAGGGTGTTCAAAAAGTCCCGGACCGGATGAATAACTTGGGAAGTAGGGGTCACACAAAAAAATGGTCAAGAGTAAAGTCGTAGGAAGTTTTCCGGGCTATCCGCTGGTGACCTTGAACTTGAGCTTCAAGGTCATCTCAAGGTCAAGTTGATTCTCTCAAATAGAAATCCCTATTTTTGACACCGGAAACGAAAAGTACGGAAAATTTTACGACCAGATTGTTATTTTGACCTCTTGAAAAATTTGACCTTGGACGGTTAGGTCAAGGTCAAATTGTGACGTGCAGGGTATCTTGGGAAGAAGGGGTCATACAAAAAAATGGTCAAGGGTAAAGTCGTAGGAAATTTTTCGGGTCATCCGATGGTGACCTTGATGGTGACCTTGAACTTGACCTTCAAGGTCTTTTCAAGGTCAAGTTGATTTTCTCAAATGGAAACTTCTATTTTTGACACCGGATGTGAAAAGTACGGAAAATTTTACGACCAGATTATGACTTTGACCTCTAGAAAGATTTGACCTTGGATGGTTAGGTCAAGGTCAAATTGTGCCGCGCAGGGTATCTTGGGTCGTGGGATAACACAAAAAAATGGTCTATAGTGTGTGTAAAGTCGTCGAGATTTTCTTGGCTATCTGATAGTGACCTTGACGGTGACCTTGACTTTGACCTTCAAGGTCAGGTCGATTTTCTCGAATGGAAACCCCTACTTTGACACCGGATATGAAAAGTACGGTTAGGTCAAGGTCAACATGTGACGTGCGGGATATTTTGAGAAAAGGGGCCATTCTAAAAAATTGTCAAGATACAAGTAGTACAAATATTCCGAGTTAGATGTCTCTACGTTTATGAGTTTCACCTTCACTCAAATTTTCATCTTTTTTATTTACTGGCCGGGAAGAATGCTTGCCTTGCCTTAATTGGCCGGGACATAACTTACCTTGCCTTAACTGGCCGGAACAAGACTTGCCTTGCCTTAGTTGGCCGGGACAAACGGTTTTTTTTGCCTTAACTGGCCGAGAAGACCGCTTGTCTTGCCTTAATTGGCCGGAACAATACTTGCCTTGCCTTAACTGACTGGGAAAAATAGGCCTTTTCATTAAAGAAAATCGGCTTGACCTTGAAATGACCTTGAAGGTCAAAGTCAGAGTCACTATCAAGGTCATCATCGAATAGCCCGGAAAATCTCCTACGACTTTACCCTTGACCATTTTTTTGTGTGGCCCCAACTTCTCCAGATACACTGCACATCACAATTTGACCTTGACCTAATCGTTCAAGGTCAAATGTTTCAAGTGGTCAAAGACATAATCCGGTCGTAAAATTTTCCGTACTTTTCATTTCCGGTGTCAAAAATAGGGGTTTCCATTTAAGAAGATCAACTTGACCTTGAAATGACCTTGAAGGTCAAAGTCAAGGTCACCATCAAGATCATCATCGGATAGCCCGGAAAATCTCCTACGACTTTACCCTTGACCATTTTTTTGTGTGACCCCTACTTCTCAAGATACCCTGCGCATCACAATTTCACCTCGACCTTGACCTAACCGTTCAAGGTTAAATTTTTCAAGAGGTCAAAGTCATAATATGGTCTTAGAATTTTCCGTACTTTTCATTTCCGGTGTCAAAAATAGGAGTTTCCATTTAAAAAAATCAACTTGACCTTGAAATAACATTGAAGGTCAATTTAAAGGTCAACATCAAGGTCACCATCGGATAGCTCGGAAAATTTCCTATGACTTTACTCTTGATCATTTTTTTGTGTGACCTCTACTTCCCAAGTTATTCATCCGGTCCGGGACTTTTTGAACACCCTGTAGTTGCCCAACATGTAAGAGGCCAGCATTTGATGCACAATTTAAGAGATAATTTAAATTATTACAGTGGTCACTGGTTACATATGACGGATGCATTTTTGCGAATGACATACATTTTTAGATTGGGTAGAGACTGCTGTGACTGAGTATGACACGGAAAATTAGGAAATTGCTAGTCACAGACATAAAACACGATATTTTGTAGTGTATCGCCAAAAAATGTGTTGCCAACATTTAAAAAGAAGGATTGCGTAACTATAGATTCATTTTTTTTTTATGGAACAATACATTACAAAAGATCTGCTTCCTTTTGAGTACCTACACCGTATCGATTGAAGATAATCAATCGAAACGTTGTACTCAAATTTATTGTATAGACAAAGGAAGTCCGAAATAAACCCTTTTGAAACGTCTACTTTGTCTACAAACTTCAAACACCACATTACAATTGTATTTAATAGTCAACTATGAAACCTGGTTTACAAAATCTGTGGATTAATTTCCTATTGAACTATCGGCCTTTTAGAGTATTGTATGTGATTAATCTCAGTAGAACAGTCTCGAATGTCTTGAGTCGATTTGTGGGACATGATAATAAATCACGCTTGATAAGTTTCTTCTCTTGAGAAAATGAAGTCGGCAAGCCCCTACACTTGAGACGTTGGCTGTGCTTCTGATGAGATTTTTATCTATGTACCTCAAAAATACTGGCCATGTCCACCTGACGTCAGTTAATACAAATCGGGAATGAGTTACCGACTAACTATTCTACATAGGACATACGCGATTATAAACAGCTTGACCCCCTTGACTACACACATCATTAAATTGTTTGGATGAACCGAATTAGATCCTCGAAATTGATATCATTAACACATCATGTGATAACAACTTGGCGGCGATTCATTGTTGGATATCAATTCTCATTAGTTTAAATTCGCGTTCAGCCACTACACGTTGTTCCGTTTTTGCATCGATCGTCCATAGAACAAGTTTAAGATAAAATGAAGCGGCTTACAACGGGGTAAATATGTGTATGAGTATTCGACTTAAATCACTTTTTGGAATGGTGTGTATGTATATATCAAGCGTGGAAGTGGGTGGTTAATGTGAAAATACAAGGTTACGTCTCCGACGCGAGCTTTATGTCGGTATCTGCTTCATTCCTAGACAATGGGAGTGTGCCAGGTCATGCATTTTCGATTCATTACCAGTTATAGTGATAATAAAGAGATATGTGTTTTGTTTAGCAAGCTTGTGTGTGAGAGAGAGAATACGTTATCAATGTTTTAAATTATTGCTCTGATGAAAATATAAGTAGCGATTTTTCATGAATATTGTATTTAATTATTGAAAATAAGTAGGGCCTGAATATTCCTTCTACTGAAGAAAACAAATATTAGAACAACGTTTTCCAAACACGAAAGTAGTCTCCATCCAGTGACATCTTTTTGTATTCAATTTCAGGCAGAAATTTGTTTTAGTAAGTTTTGTTTTACGATGGTAGGTTCCCGATAAATAGATTTTTATATTGCTCCATTCAACACTAGGTGAAGAATGATTCTATTGTCTTTTTTTTACGTTAAATAGTTTTGGCGCTACAATTTTTAGTTTCCTTAAAACTTTTGGCTATGTCTTCCGCAAGAGCTTGTGAAACAGAAAGTGTTATTTTCAATTTTTTTTTTGGCAAATATCATTTACCCTCAAAACCAAACCCGATAAACAAAAAAAAATTGGGAATCACTTAGGAGGTTTGCATTTTACTCCCCAACATTTCACTATTGCGATGACTGCTTCGACCCAAATTTGACCGCCTTCTCTCTTCTTTGTTGTCCCTAACGTAAATGGAGGAAAAATTCCGAACTTCGTCAGTTCAAGATAAAAATTTAAACGTACGAGGCGTGTTTAGGTACCAATTTGCAACGAATATAAGGCAAACATTTATTTATATTATTAAATGAAAGCCTGCGCTTTACTCGACTTTTCAACATATTCTTTAATCATATTAAGTCACTTATAGTATCGTACGACCAGCTTCTGAATACCTACTGCATGTTTGGCCCAGATGCTTGAATAAGTGGTAGACCAAAACCATTACAGGAATGAGAGAACCACGTGATTCCACTGACTCCGCCTTTGGTTGCCCGATAGTTTATATACACTTGTTGACTAGCGATTGTTTAAGTGTTCGATGCGTTCGCGCCATGGGGAATCTGACACGGTGGCACAGTTTTGTCTATCATGCGATGATAGAAGACCTTCATTAGTGGTGAACGCTACGACACTGATTAGCTCCTCATCAGTTTAGACAGCGACGAACTCAAGAACGGTACATGTGCCTTTAAAAATGAAATACACTGCCGTCCACACATTTGCGCTGCCAGAACACAGTGGCAAACCCGTTACCGTCCCATCATTATGTTGGTTCTGTTGTAGCTACTGGACGAAGGTCCAGCAATTTGTTTCTAGCCAAGGGTTTCAATGGGTTCTTTGGTTCGTTTGGGCTGCGTGAGAACGCGCATTGTCATGAAGCGTGAAGATCCCCTTACTCAGCATGACACACCTTTTGTTTAGAACTGTCGACAACAAATAATAATAGTAAACGCTTTTTCGGTCTGTTATTGTTTGCTTAAACTTGACCCACATAGATTATGTTGATTGTTGCCATTCCGTGGATGCGTGGACTGCTGCTTTGATTCGGATGTTACAGAAAGCTTTACACCTTTTGTCGATTTTAACAATTTGACTTAAACACTATCACCTTGTCTATAATATAGCGCTCTAGGAAAGTCAATGAATTGACTAACATTAGTTTTTTTTTATTATTCGTTAGCAATTTTGGTACCCAGTCAGCGAGATCATAACTGTCTATGGTTTCAACTTTCACTTGTATTTCCTCAATCGAATTGCGGTTTAAACAGGAATATAGCCTCGAGTTTGCTTTAAACCATAATGTAAACTTCCTGACCTTCAGTCTCCCCCAGTCCCCCATTTTGGAGAATTATCGCATCGTGAATATGTGGTAGAAACGTATTTCAAAATCACCTTCACCACCACTACAGAAGTGTGAAAACTCCACGTGTCACCAACGACTCTACAGTTACTAACCGCTAGAATTTCTGTTGAATTATCAGAAAGCCTGAAGTTGGTTTTAATGTTAGATGGCTAGCCCAACTTTGTATCAGAGCTTGCCTTTTCTCTTTACCCATTTTTAGTGTTTTTGTGGAAAGATTCACATTTCGGCGTCTTGACACTCCCACGCAACATGTATTGTATTGCTTGAGAGCGTTCATCGTTCTTTGCCTAAGGACACCCACTTGACGAGTTTTGCGAGTGTTTAGGACCCGTTTTTGCACGGCGCTGAGGCATCTAGTCAAGTTCACACCACCGTACCTTTTGTCCTGACGCTAAGACAAAGTTGGAATTCATAACACATAGCACACACTTTTGTGTTCAAATACTTGAAATGACAAGGACTATGGTACGACTTATGCTTCTTTTGGTTAAGGACACTCACTTGACAAGTTTTGCAAGTTTTCAGAACCCGTTTTTGCATGGCGCTGAGGCATCTAGCCAAGTCACACCACCATACCTTTTGTCCTGATGCTAAAACAAAGCTGAAATTATCAAACACACAGCACACACTTACATGTACAAAGCCTTGAACGGACAAGGACTATGACTTAACTATGACTTAACATAGTAAAAATACTCCCTCCTCCTGGTTTCAGATCGCTTAATCAGTATGGAGTGTAGACGAACGAACTTATCGCCTGAGCCTCAAATTCGCATGAACAATCTTTTATTTTCAAGTCTCAGGAACTCAATGCTGGGTGTTGTAACAGCGGCACATTATCGTTTAAAGAAACATCTGTTTATTATTGTTTAAATTTAAACCGTAATGTAATTAAGGAGATACAAGTGGAGGAAAAAGTATACAAAGGAGTTGACCCTTTAATTAGTTTATTTGTCCCGAATTTCTGTCGGTCCGTTTTGTTATGGCTGGTAACGTTGCTTTATGTTTGGACACATTAGCGATAAGAAAAATATATTCTGAACTTTTGAAGAGGTAACAATGCAATTCTGTATGTTTCAAGTTCGTGATTGTTTTGTTTTATCATAAATCGTGTCTACAACAAGTTGTCATAAAACTGGGTTTTAGGCGAACAAATACCAAGTATAATGAAATCTTCATTGTTCAAGCTGTCAGGATGTCGTAGTATTTCTGCTTTGTCACAAAATGTATAATATTTTCCACGTTTGTTGATTTGAATTAAACTACTTATGATCTTCAGGTTATTTATGAATCAACTGAATTATCTCGATCATCGTTAATGATATAGGTTAGTGAACCATAAGTTTTGTACAACGTATACATCCCGAAATAGACGCAAGGTGAACGTTTTTTTACGTATCACGTATCCTGTTTGAGGATCAAGCGGAATTATTTGTTTTGGACAGCTTCAGCCACCAGTCTGGTAGTATTTGTGCTGTTATAGTGGAACGAATGACGAATGCAGTGAGTTTTTACTGCTATTATTTTACTACTCTTCCTGAGAAATTGCACTGCCTATGCCGTAGGTAGAATTGTATTATGCACACATTTTCTATTTGTAGATGATGTTGTTTGACGTTCTATGATACCTATGTAAACATACTTTATTTTAACCATCATTCTGCCTGACACTCACCCTGTAAGTACTACTATGTTTATGAAAGTGTGTTTATTTTCTATGGCACTTAATAAAGATAGGATCGAGAGTTTATGAACGGTCTTTGTGTAGGGGTGTTCTAGGTCTTAATGGCTATCCCTTTTGCCTGTGAGAAAAATACGAAAAATAAAACATACTGAGTAGGGCGAACTATCGTAACGCGTGGTGCTTCAGTGATTGTGATTGCACTTTGGTGAGTTTCTCACTGGGTGTATTTCTGCATTTATCCGTATATCATTGCATGCATGTTTTAACGATTGAAGCTATAACTCATTGAAATATTGAGATAACGGGAATCTCTGCGGAGAACCCCCTAGCCAAACCTGGGGTACTGTTCGACTCTCTAACGAGACTAAAGTTGTAACAGTAAGGTATGATCATGAGATTACTGGGAGCAGTATTAATCAAAACTCCTCACCCTCTTCGCAGTAATCAATAGCTGGCGTACTTGTCCGGCCTGGGAACAAGGTGTTAGACAATTCATGAGGGTAGGATGTAGTCCACCCATTGCACCCATGGATTCATATCTTGGAAGACTTCCATGCGGTAGGAAGCTACCGTTCTCCTTGTTATGAGAGGTAGATTGCACTACTTCTACCTTGTCAGTTGTAGAGCATGTTCCCAGGTCAAAGTCTTCACTCATCTATAGGGGGTACATACCTAGGTAGATCTATCGCTAAGCAGATAAAGACTTGCGAGTCACATTCGTAGGTAAATCGGCGTAAACCGACGTGGCGGGTGTGGTCAGTTGTGAAGCCAAGACACACGATTGCCGTCCGTGTAGAAGCTTTGGGTTTGCGCTCTCCTCTGGTGTGCACATATAACGGACGAGTACCAAAGTGGCGGTACTGAGGGATTGCGCCTTATATCTTAGAAAATACTGACATCATCCCCAAGCGTTGTTCGAGGCCTCTGATGTAGTTCGAAAGCATCCTGGGCCTCTCAGCATTGATTGGGAGATAATATCAGTGTGAGAGCAGACTACCATAACAGTAATATTGTGCATGTAATGTAGCGATTGAATGTGGAAGGTACTTATGAGCGTTTTCAAAATACAGGCCCAACTCCGACTGATTCTACCACCTCTTGTTAAGCCGTTCTTTCCTGTCGTCATTTCATCAAGTAAGTGGCCTCTTCAACATCCTATTCGGGAGTATCAGAGTTATTTCCGTATTTCCTCGTAAAATTTTATAGTACAGGGTGTTACGTTGGAATTTTATTGTATCTTTTATTATTCTATCCATATCTACGTCTATTATCTACGTTCTACACCTATGTCATATTAATGTTTGTCACTGATTTCCATCTGTTTCAGTAACTGCTTCACCGGGTTTTTTGAAATTTGGGATGCGATATTCTGTGGGGTCAATACTGCTATACTTCGGTGCATTGGTGGCGGAGTAATCTGGAAAAACGAAATTTCTTATAATAGCTGCAAACTTCATTTTTAGGTGTTACTGTATATGTTCCATTTTTTGAGGAATTGTGCAATTCGGGTGGTAGGCAGTTGGGCATGAGAGAATTCCAAAATTGTTTTTACGTCAGACATCTCCATTACCATAAGAATATACTTACTATTCGTTCTCTGTGAAGCCAAGTGCGGTCCTGTCACATGAGTTTAATAGTTACAGTTCGAGATCGCGCCGCAAAACTAAAAAGCGCAAGTATTTCTTCTTCAATTTGGGCCATTCGAAGCTGTCTAGATCTTCCACCGTGTCCACCATGATGTGAATACAAGCATCCTGTGTTTCTAGCTTGCAGTGGTCCCTGTTCTCGGGGACCAAATAAGTGTGGGTTCGTCGAGGAGATAAACCAGGTCGCAGGAACAATACAATTTTCTTTAAATTTCTGGTAACACGACAGAACAAATGGGAAACTTAAAGATTAACCCGGTGTCGACCTGTCCGCATCGTACGCCCAGGGCCGACTGACTGACAGTGTCAGTTTTACACTGACAGACTGACCCCTCAGCGCATACTTCTCACCACCTTTTCGCCATAGGCGTGCACTGAAACCATTATTTTTATGGTGAACCACAGCAAGCCCTTTCCACGAGATAGACAAATCGACAGGGTGCACGGTTAATGCGGGGGAACGGTGAGCAAACATACACTCGCAGAGTCTGAGAGGCATTTTCACCACATTAACCGTAAACTAAAATCTTGTCCACCAGTTCATTATAGTTATAACGTTTGCACCGTTTTGGTTGTTTTTAAAGTCCAATGTTACGTATGATCCGTGCTCTGTAACCACCTGCGTTTTTGGTGTCTGTTTTGATCTAATCGCACAGGGACGGAATTAGAAATGAGGATTTCATTATCGATCAACATCTTAATATCCCAAAACATTCTGTTTATATGTTGTTGGTAAAAATCGCTCCTTTTGGTGAGTACTATATGCCCTATAAAGAAATGTCCCAACTTGGGAAACAGCCCTGTATATTTTAAAAATCGGTGCATTGTCTTAAAAGCGGACATTGGTTATATACCATATTTTTTAGAATCTTCCAAACTTTGCCTTTGAAGACATAATTATGTAGGGGTGGTTTTATCTATTATTATTTCCATCATAATATTGCTACAATATCAAACAGAACAGCGAAAAAATTGGAATGTGAGGAAACATGTGTTTGATTTAAATTGGTTGTTGTAACGACTAAGTGTTTCTTATGCAGTGTTTCGTGCTTAGTAACTTCTGATACTTGGTAAATTTGTGTGCTCTACAAACAAAATACGTATCTCCAGGTTTTATTATTCGGCTTAAGGGGCGTCAAACACACACTCATTGGTGTTAATAAAATCTTCTATACCAATTTATTAAAGCAGTATCACATAAAAACCTCTACTTTCAAGCTTATGTATATTTCCAACGGTATTTTTGTTTTTTGTTACATAATTCGTAACGTATTTACAACACTGAAAACAATTATCAAGCGTCTTCGTTGAATTACATCAAGACCAGGGTATGCAGACTTGTCCAGTAACATTTGGTTATTTATTGCAGATAATGTACGTACGTGGTTGAACTTAGGGTGGTGGGAAGAGTGGGAATTTTGGTAATATTGAAATTCCTTGTATGTGTGGGAATTAGTGAGTTACGTCACTTGAGGCCATTTATTTTGGACACTGCATTGCTGTAAATGGTCAATATAGATTTTTGCAGTCAATTGTAATGTAATCAGGTGATAGTTGTTTTTGTTACCACGCGAAACTCTGTACTTTGAACAATTGAAAAGGTCAAAGATGGTTCAGCACTATTTGGTAATTACGTAAATAATGGATATACAATAAAGGTTCATGTCCAGGTACAGTGGTAGAAAGAGGTTATAAGTTTCGCAGAACATGTGAAAATACATCATAAGATGTATACTTTCACTTCCCCAAAAGAACTAAAAAATTCAAAATAATTAAAATTTAAAAAGTTCAAAGTCAAGTAGTTTGTAAACTATCTTTTTCTTGTATTATCTCTCATTGGTAACTTCAACGTAGATTTTAATGAAATTACGATATATTATGTATCTACAGAAAATCATAGGCTCATCGAAGAATTTTGGCATGATATACAAATGATCGAAAAATGTCTTCAAAAAATGAAGTCAGTTTGATTGACTCAGTACTTCCCACACATTACGGTGATACCAGTTTATTATTTTCCCATAGCATGAAGCTTTAGTCTGAGATCCCTTGCATCCAAACAATCGCTAGCCCCCCCCGCCCCCTCCTAAAATTGTCTTATGCCGCTAGTTCTTTCGTTCGCAGGTCAATGGACAGCCCATTATCAATATTACAAACTTTTCAGTTTTACAACGCCCCGCCCCCCAACCACCCCAATTTCACCTCTACCCAAAAAACACAGATAATGATCAGGAACCTCTAAAATGCTTAAAAACGAAGTTTGAGCTGTTTTTATATTTTTAGTTTTTTTATTATTTCTGCGCCGCCACTGGCACGATTCATAAAAACCATACGCGATTTCCATCGTCGCCACGGTAGTAATACTGTGTCAAAATTTCGTTAGAATCAATTTAATAGTGTCCACGTTACAAAATACAAACCTATCCAAAGCAATACTCGTATGTATACAAACAACTCAAAAGTCCCTTAGTTTCCGTAATAGGCTAGACAATGTTCGGATGGACCTAAAAAGGTGATTTATGTCACTAGGTCTTCCTTCACAGGTTAGTGGACAGCCTATTACGAATACAAGAAATTTTTCAGTTTTTCACCCCCCCACCCCCCTAACCACCCCAATTTCACCCCCACCCAAAAAAACGCAGAAAATGATCAGGAACCTCTAAAATGCTTAAGATTTTTATATTTTTAGTTTTTTTATTACTTCTGCGCCGCCACTGGCACGATTTATAAAAACCATACGCGTTTTCCATCCTCGCTACGGTAGTAATACTGTTTCAAAATTTCATTAAAATCAATTCAACAGTTTCCTCGTAACACAATATAGAACGATCTAAAGCAATAATCTCGTATGTTTACACCAGAAAAATTCTAAGTCCTTTGGTTTCTGTAATAGGCAAGGCAATGTTCGGATAGACTTAAAAACGTTATTTATGTTGCTAGGTCTTCCTTCATAGGTCAGTGGACAGTCTATTATGAAAGCAACAAATTTTTCAATTTTACAATCGCCCACCCCCCAACCACCCCAATTTCACCCCCATCCAAGAAAAAGTAGAAAATGATCAGGAACCCCTAAAACGCCTATAAACGAAGTTTAAGCAATATTTAATTTTTTTTCGTTTTTTGCTAATTACTCCGCCGCCTATGCACCGATTTTCAAAATTATAGAAACATTACCTACTACGACCCCACAGCATATCGCTGCCCAAATTTCATCATAATCCATGCAGCGGTTGCTGAGATTACGAGGCTAGAAAAAAGCGACAGACAGACAGATAGACAGACATCATAAAACGCCCAAAAAACGTATTCTCTCAAAATCTAAAATTTTCGCGATCACAATACTCCCCTCACCTATCGGTGTGGGAAGTAAAATCGAAGGTTATCGCAATAATTTCCTCAATAAGGAGGAGCAAAAGGGATAAGGTATTGGAGCCTTCAATTAAATTAAATCCCATAAAAAAAAGATCAGCAGGGATGATATTACATTTAAGAGAAAAAAAATCTTCACAAATGTTTTATAAAATCAAACCGCGGTGATGAAGTGACAGTTATGTGAAACATACATAAAACGTATTATTTTGGTTTATAGTCTGTGGTTGTAATCAAAGACAACTAAAAAATAACATGCATAGTTGTATACATCTTCATACTGATTGGAATCATCTGACGTCAGAAAGCCTCCGTAAGCTGTATCGTTCGAAATAGATTCAGTTTCAAATCGATTCGTGTTGTAATAGGTCAGTAGTCGCTTGTTTTTTATATCTTGTTCATTTGCATTGTGCCAATTCCCAAGTTCATTGCATAATTTTAATTTTAGAAGTGAATTAGCAGCGGTTGCTGGCGGTTTGGCGTAACATGAATGCACGCATAACTGCTTTTGAGCGGAATATATTTAAAAGTTCGTCTGAAGGACACTATATGTTTCGTGCCATGCATTAGAAATTTTTCGTATAACTAGAACGTTACGAGGGTGTGATAAGTACGTAAAAATTTTATTTTGTTTTTCGGCAATCATATTATACATAATATCCACTTAGTTCGGATACATTTAGTCCAACGTGCTTATTTTTTTATTCCTTCTATACAATAAGATTTTTCAGGGCTCACAAGATAAGCGTTTATTTCAATGATGATGACCTCATTATTTGAAACGAATTTTTCATCCCTTTATTAAGATGTTCAACCGAAATTCGATTAAAAATGATCTACATTAGAGTCGACTTATTCTGTCATTAGAGAAAAATAAGCTATTACTTCTTTAAGGACGTTCGTTCACAAGAGTTGTTGGTAGACGAAATTATATTTTTATTTTTTTAGTTTTGATAAGTTTAATCTCATAGATATCTAACCTCAAAAATCCAAAACTATCTCATTTTAGAAAGTTTTTAATGATTAAAGAACAGAATGTTTACCGACATATAGAGTTGATGACTGTTTGAATTAGTCATTAATTATTTTAGTCATGGTAGTTAAAACTGTTTCTGTGCACTGTTTTACAGACCGACAGTCTTCTCTTTCTTCTCAAAAAGCCATGGTGACAGTGACGTAAATGCGCACTGTGCAGTGTTCGTCGGTTAGGTTTAGGTTGCTTTGCTGATTATTGTTTGTGTGTTGTGTTTTGATGCATTTGAGAACCATTGACGTTGCTGAGAAACGCGCTGATATCATATTGATTGATTAAGTAGTTACAATCGAGTCAAAATAATTTTACAATAATAAATTATATAATAACTAATTCAGATTAACTAATATTTTAAACTAAGACCTTATCCATAACTGGTTTATGTAAAAAGAATGTATAAATAATTGCAAGATTATTAATATACTTTGCAGCTTTTGTAAAAAGTCCCGAATAAATTTAATAGAAAGTTAGACTAAAATGATCTAAGCCACAATTTCAAGGATTCAGGATTTTTTTATTCTAAGGAAAAATGAACTAAAACAAATCAGTATGAGTTACTAATGCCCAGCAAGTTGGTCCATAAGTTGCTACATTAGCATTAGTCTTTGAAAGTATTATTGCTAAAGACAAAAGTGCCGTTGCATTTCACTTAAATCTCGTGGTTATTGTAATTGCATAGTGTAATATTTCAAACTAAAGACTTTTTTCTCTTAGTAAACTTAGTTTCTAGGTTTCATTCCGCAATTTATGCTTGATTTCCTCATTGGCTTCTACAAAATGTAGCTCTTCTGGAACCCTTGATTATATGAAATGTAATTGTTTCAGGTTTGACTTCGACCAGAGCACTTTCTCGCCCACCGAGTTGGATGACAGTTTCATGCTGCACTACCTACACCCGGTAGGACCTGCCTCGCAAATCAGGAGCAAATCTCCATCACCTGCACCCAGGACAAAAATCATTTATGCTCAGGACGTCTCCAAACATCCACCGGCCTGTCAAAAATTCCTTCAAGGAGGTCAGTATGTTTCTCTTATGACTCCGTTGGCTGATCCACTTGATTCTAAACCGTAGCAAATATTATAATTTAGTATATGTCGCTGTTTACTATAGATTTCTAATTTTGTTGATAATAGTTTAAAGGGGCATCTACATCTACCCTTTGGCAATGTTCGGCAAATTTAGTAACATTTTTAGTTAAACGTGGACGTCATGATGCCAAATGTCATAGTCCCTATGGTTGATTCAATTTCTTGTAAACTGCAAAATAGACGAAAATTACTTGATAACTCATATATCGTGGCAATTTCGGGGTTAAGGATGGAGAGAGATTGGATAACCTATAACCTGAATAGTGGGGTTTTGCGTGAAGGAAATTATGTATAGATCTGTTTAGACTGATATGTTTTAAACGGTATACTTCTTCAATAATTAAAAAACGCCACAAAAGTGAAATTACCGAAACCTAAAAAATCCAAATAAACCGGAACCAGAAAATATATACAATTCGGAAAAAAAATTTTCAGATACGGATGGAAAATAAATTATGAGATGTAAAAGTTGAATTGTTGATAAAACATTTTGTGTAGCTCTGTAAAATCAACCTCGATATATAACGTGATACATAAAGCAAAAGCTAGAGAAGATACAGTTCTTAACGATAGATGAGTCAATCATCATAATAAAAAGACTGGGATCGAATTGTCTTCTAGTCGGGTGTAAGTCTTATAACATTTTTTAACCAATAAACTGTAAATCCGATGGTCTGATCTGATCGAGTGTTAGTTTTCTTAACAGTCTCATCATGCTTTGAGATGTAAATCATTCCACTGTCCAATCGTTTTTTATCATTAATATCATTATCCAGTACAATGACGGAATCAAATTTAAAATTATAATTATAGTCGCAACGACGAGAAGTCATACTGTATGATCAATATCGTTTTCATGAATATCCTTACATGAGAACTTTTTGCCTAAAAAATGTGTTTAATTTTTCTTTTATGAAAAGAAGATTACCTTCTGTTTTTATATGGCAGTAGGATGATGTCTAGTTTCCTCCGACTGTCCCTTTACGTAAAGTCTTTCAGAGTAAACGACAGCATTTGAGCTATTCTGGTTGATACGTAATGCTGAACTTTTCAAAAAACCATAAATATTATTAAATTACAAAAATACTCAGGGTAGTAATTAAGCTTCTTTTTCTCAAGATTTGTTGAACAAATTATAGCATAATTTAAGTAATTTACTACGCTTAAATCAGATGAACGCATCTTGTACTTTAAATAAATAACTGGAGTAAGAATTATCTACTTTCTGTTGGAATGAATACAAGAAAGTCAAACTGAAATAAATCTTTGCCATTAAGTTAAATATAACTATTCTAAGGATGTGATGATGTATCTCGGCTTTAAAAGTTATATATATTTAAAATTTTGTTCGCTAAATTTTATAAATGATATTGCGAAGTGCAAGCTATTATTTGTAAAAACTGGACATACTAATACAATTTTTTTGTGTCAAAAAAAAGATGTTATTCTAACTTTGTATCCCAATGTTTATCAAACCAAAATACATAGAAATATATATGCTTGGTTGAATGGTGTTGACAAAATTTGCTGTAGCAGTCGTAATGTCAGATCGTTCATTGATTTTTCCAGGTCGCTACAGTGAATATACTTTCATCACCATTTCAAAATTTCATTGGAGGTTAAAAATAACTTAATATACTCTAGGAAATTATGCTAACAGCATCCAAAACAAATAAAACGTAAGACGCAGCCTGATTATTTTCATCTGCATATACATTATACAATTCACATGCTATCACGCCTTATCTTTATGGTTGCCGGTTATCGCGGCATGATCTCGGTGTTTAAAACTTAAAGCACAGTGGGAAAATGAACTTCTTTCTGATTAGTAGTATGAACTAATTGTAGTGCAGAATCTGTGTTTTATGCGTAATATTGACTGTTTATTAGTTATAGACGTTGATTTTCATAGTCTGATTTCTGTGATAGTGAATGGGATGCCTTCAGAACTAGAATATTGTAAGTAAAATTCATGAAACATTGTCTTGATCGCCCATCATGCAATATTATTTCCCAGTAAATACGAAATTTACTATCGAAAGTAATCACTTAACTAAATTACTTGCGGTATATCTTTGTTTTTTATGTTGCGCATCTTTATATCTAACACGTCAAACGTTTTCCTTTGTTGTTAATTCTAATATGGGAATGACCACTTTTTTTTCTGAATAAAACAGTTAAAAATAATTGTTTACAAATTTGCTGCGCCGTAACTGATTTGCATACGTACATTATTAGAGTAATAGTTTGACGATTATTATTATAGTACGGCAGTATGTGCTACTTGATACCACGAAGTGGTCGGAATTTCTTTGCATTGTCGGTATTGTATTCTGATACTTGTCATATGTTTGTCTCTGATCCATCGCTCTTGACTTCCCAGTGAATACTAAATAACAAACCCATTTATAAATAAATAAACTGCTCAACTCAATTAAAGAGTTACTTCTTTTGGATACTTTTTCTCCAATTCAATTTCAGCTCTGTCTAAATGCTAGGAAAAAAGTTGCTAGGATGTGAACTTGTTTTTAGAAGTTCAGTATTAAACACGTTTAAGACCTGTCGAGTGGGTATCCTTAGTGAAAGTATGGATGAATGTAACGATGGGGTTGAGAAAGATGGACGCTGATACAAATATATTGGGCTAGGCATCTACAATTATTTATATGTCAGTCAGTATATATGTCAGTTTCAGCCTTTTTAGATAATTCACGAGGATTCGAATGATGAGTAACCATATAGGGGAGTCGTGGTGACGTGACTCATGGAGTTTTCACACTTCGGTGATGGTGAATTAAAGATATGAGCAGTATAGAAGAATAATGCAAAGAATTTGATAGTGAAACTCGCATGAAAAATCTTGCAACTTTTATTTTGGGGCACCTAGTGACTCTAGGTAGTCTAGGTGTTGTAGCAGCGGTACATTTTACCCTCCATCATTTGAGCTGAGCATTTTATACATATACAAAAATGTTAGTGATTTGTAATACGATCTAAGACATCCAGGGGTCGAAGAAATAATTACCATTCAAAAAGTACATCCAAAAGAAGTGAGTTCTCGGAAACGTGAAAAACGAAGTTACGAGATAAAATTAATGATATTTAATGATTTTTATTTTTGAACCCAATAAAATGATTATTTTCCGAATAAATGATGTGATTACTGTGCGAAGACTTTTGATTTATCATGAGAAAACGGTCACAATGGATTCAAGCATCCTTATAGAGTTATATAATTCATATGTTGGTTTGAAAGGCTGCTATTATAAAAATTGTTAGAGTGTATGCGCAATTCTTTTGTTGATGCATACGTGATTTTCTGAAAATGTGAGCATATTTTTATGTTACTATTTAAAGGCGTAGTTTGGTTCTCTGGTCTTTGGATAAGCAAAATGACATCATCTTGCACACCAAACTATTATCAATCGACTTATCTCAGGTCAAAAATATTATGAAACAGATGTACAAGTAAAGGTCAAATGAACCCTTCAGGTGTAATGGTCAAAAACGTTGTTTGTTCTTTGAATCCAATAAGTAGGTAGCCCTTGTTATTTCTTACATAAGGATTTCTTTAGCTGTAAGAATACCTGCTCCTAAAAACAATTAGGGCAAGTCCTCTAAGAATGGCTAACTCGTAATCCCAGAAGGTAAAATACCTATTAATTACGGGACTGTCTATAAATATTGATTTTCTTATTCTTGAGCCAAAGTCGACCATAGTATCTTAAACGACAAACTTCGCGATCTGGTTTCTTCGGAGAATTATTAGTAGTTATGGTGTCGTTTTACACAGTGTTAGCTGGTGAGAACAAACTTTTTGATAAAAAAATGTTCAGTTTTGAATGTTACGTTTTGCTTCAAGATTTTAAGAGTTTCCAAAATCTACCAGTGCAAGCCATGATGAATTTACATAGTGAAAAGAATCGCTGCAGATATTACGTTTGCTATCAAAATCACCTGAACCTGTAAGTGATCAAATTTGACGTTGACGTTGGCGGCTATTTCAAGGTCAAGTATGCAAATGAAAACTGCTTATCACAGAATCGGAAACCCAAAAGATGTTTTTTTTGTACAACACGTGAAGTTGAGATATCAGGTCTCAAGAACATCCAAATTTTTGTCAAGGATTGAACTATAGTAGCGATTTTCTTGGAAATACGGTTTCTTGCAAAAAAGGGAGTGCTCGAAAACTTTACAGCCACCACAAAACCACAAAAAACTCCTGTGTGACCTCCTATCACCTCGGAACCTCATGCAACATATTTTCAGGGTGAAATTATGCGAATACGCCTTGAAAATAGTGGTATCGTTTAAATTTGCCGACTTGTCCTTTAGATGTCAGCGAAAGTCAAGGTTAACATACCAATTTCAAGAACCTTACCTTGAAGTGACTGCCAAGGTCTATGTCAAACTTGTCACCCAGTTCCAATTTTTATATTATGGATAAGGCAGTTTTTCAAAAGCAAGCCGTTGCAGACAATCGTGCGCTCAGATATAATGTAGCGATATCTCGCTACATCTTGATTATAAATATGACATTCATTTTTATTGTTTGTCTCATAATATTTTTTTTATATTTCCATAGGTATCTAAGAGATATCGACATTGCTTATTTAATAATACGTTGAACAAAACATATGTATTGTAGATTGTTTTCATTTGCATGTACAGCTTAGCAACAGTGATGCTTTATTTTTATAGGCTTTTGTTTTTCAAAGGTATTAAAAAATTGTGACCTTTCCGCCAACCGTACAAAAGGTTTATTTTTGGTACATTCATAATTCTGCTTAAAGACATGTATTCTTATATAGAATACATTACTCATTCCAGCCCACTAAGACGTAATATCTTTCTGAGACCATAACCTAATTTTGGAAGAACTTGTAGTCTGAAGTGCAGCGTTTTTAGTTTGCTGGTAGATTGTTGGATTAGGAGATACTTTATCAAAATACTATTTTTTTATCAGAATGAGGTACTAAATTAAGACAATATTTATACGTCAAAGCTCTGCACATTAACTTCCATCTTTTTCTTAGCTTTTTGCTAACCGACTCGAAAGAACGATCATAGCCATATCTCGACATATTAATGAATAGAAAAAAATGTTCTGAACATCTACATTACTCATTGCTCATTGAATAGAGTAAAATAGTTGCCAGTCACAGTGTAAAATTATAATAATGCATCTATAGAGAATTTGATATAGATGACAAAGATTACGCTTTGTTGCAAGCTTCGGTAAAAATTAAATAGGACAACAACCAGATTTAGTGTGTGCAATAAATATACATCTATAAATAGTACAAGTATAACATACACTCTATCCATACGAACAGATATTAACACATTAAAAATGCATTGACTCTATACAACGCATATTTGCTGATGTAGATCTTCAAAGTGTACTTAAAGTTTATAATACTATCAATCTCTTTAAACGTGGTGACAATTTATTATAAATCTTAACTCCAAGACAAATAGGACATGACGTTAAGGAATGAGAAGGTATAATCAAATCATATTATTTTGATTGCGTTATTATTATAATTTCTCTTACATACTATGTCGATACAATCATGTAGATATTAGGCAGAGTTAACTCCCCTTAAAAATAAAGGGACATCTACATGAGTCATGAGAGATATTTCATAGATATTATTTTCTTATAACCATTTTCTTTCAGAAGAGGACACCGTATTTCAAGCGCGATATTACCTTACCATTATAAAATGTCAAAAATACTGAAAAATCGGTATTTTGAATCGATAACTTACCCAAATAATCCCCTGAGACCTACAATAACGTAGTAGATATTGAAAAAACATCTTAGATACACGGTAATGTAAATAAAAAGAGACTGTGATCCGTGGCGACCATGATCCCAGATAAATATATTGCTGTTAATTGATATGACGAAGTAATCGGTGTTTATCATCTACATACATTCTTTGGAAGTAAACAAAAAAATTAGACATGTTCCTAGACATGTCCCCGTAAACTTCACATCAAACGTCAAATTCGGGTAAGGTGCCTAAGCGTGACTGTGTTCTTATGTCTTTGTATTTCTTCCTGAATGACATTCTCCTTTTAGGACTGAGCGAGAAAGATAGAAATAGCATGCATCATAAAATTGAACAAGTCTTTATACAGGATTGGGATAAAGTATGGAACCAAGCAAATAACTTTGCAAAGGAAAGAGTGATATTGCTGAAAATTTGCAGGCAAGTGTAGTGACGTCTAATGCATCCGAAGTTCCGATGTTTAACCGGAAGTACCGTCAACTTTTTTAACTTAAATGGGACACATTGTATATTTTTGCAGATTTCAATTCATCTTTTTTTTCCGAATACGTCCATAGTGGGTTTAGTATTTGTTTCTTAAAAAATTTGTCTCAGAAATTCGTCCGTGGCGGTCTGCGGTCTTCCCGTTTGAGGTAATCTTTTTGTATTTTTTTTTTTTTTTAGTCACCGTCAAACGTGTTATAGGACCCCTGTCGGGACGTAAATCATTAAAAGTTGACACACTTCTTTGTGAGGTCTCACGCGATCGCCAAAACCGACTTTGAATGACCGGCATTTTAAACACCTGAAATGATAAAGAAGCTTTATCTTTCCCGTTTTTACAGAAACTAATGCTAAACCCACTATGGACGTATTCGGAAAAAAAGATGAATTAAAATCTGCAAAAATATACAGGGTGTCCCATTTAAATTAAAAAAGTTGACGGTACTTCCGGTTAAACCGGAAGTACATTAATAGTTAACATAATGTCTTCGGATGCTATAGACGTCACTACATTTGCCTGCAAATTTTCAGCAATATCACTCTTTCCGTTCCAAAGTTATTTGCTTGGTTCCATACTTTATCCCAACCCTGTATTTTACAAAGAAAGTTATAATCATGATAAGAAGTCCATGCAACTAGGCTTTCTAGAATTTGTTTGTTGTGACTCATTCTGGTTCAGTGCGCTTCAAGCAAGAAACTAATCAATCGTGTGGTTGTTTGAGTTTGTTCTTGAAATACAAATAGTAGTCTGTTTTTGTATTTTTATTGTAATCTTGATATTTTACTGTTGTGTTGCATTTTACTTCCCACACCGATAGGTGAGGGGAGTATTGTGATCGCGAAAATTTTCGATTTTGAGATAATACGTTTTTTGGGCGTTTTATGATGCCTACATAACGAAAATCCACGTCACTCATTTCCGTCGGTCTGTCTGTCGGTCTGTCGGTCTGTCTGTCTGTCTGTCTGTCTGTCGCGTTTTTCTACCCTCGTAATCTCAGTAACCACTGCATGGATTGTGATGAAATTTGGGCAGCGGTATGATGTGGGGTCGTAGTAGGTAATGTTCGTATAATTTTGAAAATCGGTGCATAGGCGGCGGAGTAATTAGCAAAAAACAAAAAAAATTAAATATTGCTGAAACTTCGTTTTTAGGCGTTTTAGGGGTCCCTGATCATTTTCTACTTTTTTTTTGGTGGGGGTGAAATTGGGGTGGTTGGGGGTTGGGGGGTTGTAAAATTGAAAAATTTGTTGTATTCATAATAGACTACCCACTGACCTATGAAGGAAGACCTAGCGACATAAATAACTTTTTTAGGTCTATCCGAACATTGCCTTATGCCTATTACAGAAACTAAAGGACTTAGAATTTTTTCCGATGTATACAGGCTGTCCATTTAGTGTGTAATTCTTCGATATCTCGCAAGGTATAGCTGATAGAAGAAAATCTCAAATACAAGTTATTTGGTTACTTGAGGTGCATATCCTAAAAATATTTTGAAATATACAGGGTGTTGCGGGAAAGTAAGGTAGAGATCAACTTGATTTTTTTATATGGAACTATAACTTTCTCTCAAGTTCTTCTAGTGTCCATCATTGATCTCTATCCAACCCTAAAATATTTTTGGAATCGGTTGCGACGTTGCCAAGTAATAATTTATTTTCTATTAATTTCCGCATTTGCAAGGTCGCAAGTAAAACGTTCAAATTGATATATTCCTTTAACTTTTCTCAATAATATTACACAGCGAGTTACTTGAATATTAAGCGGATATTATTCTGGATGCTGCCAGTAATTTGTATCTACAGGGTGTTTTTGGCGGAATTTTAAATTCCGGCAACTTAAAGGTCGTTTTACTTTGTTTTTTTAAATGTAACACCCTGTCTTTTTTATTTTAAATCGAAATATCTACAAATACTCTATCTCGCCTTGTAATATTTTTTTTCGCGTTTTCGAGGTTGCCAAGTCATAAATTATTTTCCCAAATTTTTAAAACAAGTATCCCCGATTTTAATTTATTTTAAATAGAATCCTCTACTTATTTTTATTGCAATGAATTGCGCATGTCGAATTTAGTAAGATCTCACAATTTCAAAATTTTGTTTGTATTAATTAATGAGATACGGCAACACCGCTTTTTCAGTAAACGGTACCGGAACGCTTAAATTTTTCCAAAACTGCCACAGCTGAAGAGGTGAAATTCAATACAAAAGTTTGTATTATTGATAATAGGCTGTTCATTGACCTGTGCAGGAAAGACCTAGCGGCATATGACAATAATTTGGGGGGGGGGGGGGGGTACTGGCGATGATTTTGTTGCAAGGGGATCTCACACTAAATCTTTATGCTATGGGAAAATAATAAACTGGTATCACCGTAATGTGTGGGAAGTACTGAGTCAATCAACTTGACTCCATTTTTTATTTCATGAGATATGGTAGAAACGTTGCTTGTCAGTGTTGGCGACGTATTGGCCATTTTGCTTTTTTTACGCATATACATCACCTTTTGAGTTCGCAAATTCACAGTAACGTTCTTGAAACAAAAATCGCGTAGTTTTAGTTATCAAGTTCTGTTTGTTGAATTATAGAAGTTTCATATTTTGAATTTACCCTCTGATAGATTGAAATTGTGTAGTAAGGGATTGCGTAATTTTTTATTTGGTGGATTAACAAGATCAGTGACTGATCATCAGTCACAGGTCTCTAAATATAAATATTCGTAACAATGCCCAATTCCAGAAACCTTATTATGTCTCTAGTCATATATAATCCATATTATAGTTTTTCAGCCATCTGCATGAAAAAATATCCAAAGATACCAGACAAAAACCATAACGCCTGCATTTTATAACTTGCAACTTGGAGACTACTAACTTGGTTGTAATGAAATTTAGAAGCGGTAATTAACTGTTACTGTGATGAAGGCTGAAAAATAGTCTAGTTTTGACATTATTGCTAGTGGCAATGAAATAACCATTAAACACTGAAGTACATTGAAGTTGCGCAAAGTTTTTTTTTAGATGTTTTAGGTATACCTGGTCATATTTTACCTTTTCTGGTCAAATTGCAACGATAGGGAATGGGAAGAACGTTAATATTTTGACTACAATGACGAAAACTCAGAAAGTGGATTCTTTCCGCCAAACTACCAGCAACGGTGAACTAAGATAAAGATAGATAATGTAAAAGAAGCTCCAATTTTATTGAATTTAGAGCCAGATATTATTACGTTGTTTTCACAAAACACGTACAAAATAGAGGCTAGGTAACAGCACACACCTGAGTAGAAAAGATATGTTCGTTTAATTTCGGGGGGTTTTTCAAAACAAGCACTAAAGTACTACATCCACCGTACTTTGTTTTTACTAAGATATAATGAGCAATTGATTTTTAAATTTGAAAAATGTGTGGTGTATTATAGGCCTATCACACCTGTATACATATCTTTTCATAAATGCAAAGCAAATACAGGGTGTCCCACGACGATTAAGACAAGCAATATATCGGAACTGGGCAGTAATAGCGAATTATAATTTTGGAGGTGTAAATTAGAGCAAATATAGTATATATTTTCTTATTATTGTGTCACCCAATAAGGTATTTGTTTTTGGGCACGTGACGTCCAATTCAAAAATTTTAATAGGACACCCTGTATATTTGTGACTTTGTGTTCCTCCCGATAGAACAATTCCAACAAATGGCACACTTGGGGTCTAAAGTGATTAATTCAAGAGTTACAGGTACTTAAAGGACTGTACCAATACCATTATGAAACACTACCAAAATAATTTAACTGTGGGGTACATGTTATAATCAAAGGTAGTGGTACCATCCTTTAAGTAAGCACTTCAGACCCCAAGTGTGCGGGTTTGTTGAAATTGTTTTATCGGGGGGAACACAAAAAGTCACAAATGTACAGGGTGTCCCATTGAAAATTTTGAGTCAGACGTCACGTGATCAAAAACAAATACCTCATTGGGTGACGCAATAGTAAGAAAATATACCATATGTGCTCTCATTTACACCCCCAAAATTATAATTCGCTACTATTGCCCCGTTCCGATGTATTGCTTGTCTTAATCGTCGTGGGACACCTTGTATATCGTCTACGCATGTATGATGGTAATGGAGAGGGTGGGAAATTTCGTAACTGAAGATAAGTCATATGATTGCGAAATATTCTCTATTCCACTCAGTTTTTTTTTTTCGAGATCCATATCTCAACAAGACGGATATTTTTTTATTGACGATAACATGTCTGAAATTAAAAAATACAAATACTCCCGCAAATCTGTGGGAAGCGTTTACTTAGGTGTCCCTGGTCATATAAACATTATATGATAAATCTGAAATGTTATTTTGTGTCTTTTTAACAAAATGCTTATTGATGGGGAACTGCTGAATTCTTGTTGAAACGTTTGTGAATAATGGTCGTGAACCTAACTTAGTTGTAAGTACTGTTTCTCATAGTACATAATATAAACAGTACTTATCACCAAAAACGTTAGTCATTTTAATATGAAACATGAACAAATGCGACTATTACGCCTATTTAAATTTATCTTTCAAATATTGTTGTTGTTCTTTGCATTGCCGATAAAAAATGCATATTTTTTGATACAGCCAATGTTTATCTTCGCTGTAGTCAACAAATTTTGATTATCTATAACCTAACCTAAATTCGAGTTTTGTCCATTTATCGACGCTTCATACCATACGATCAAAGACCCGTATTAAATAACTTGGACAGACGCAATGAAGTTTTATCACGTGATAAGACCGAAGCTAATGCATAATCTCATGTCGCTTCGAAAACATTAGAGATTCTTGAGGAAATTGAAAACAATTGATCTGTTAGGATGGTTACATTCAAACAATTATGTAATCTCTTTGTATCCCTAATATCTCAAAATTGTGATCTACCCATGCAATGTAAGGTAACACTCATATAGGATAAGTTAAAAACGCTGTCTCTTCCACTGTCAGGTTTGTATTAAGATTAAATATAGGAATTTTTTGGAACATTGTAAACATATGTACCTGAAGCCTTTTGAGCTTATCATAAGAGTTGAATTATTTATCTAACCTGCTTGTTATATTTTGTAACTCTTATTTTTAATATTGTATGTGTTTTTGTTAAATTTAACATATCTTTACGCACTTCATGTCTTTAGAAACTCCCACTTTTGTATCTCTGTTAGTAACGGATTTCTCTAGTATTGCATATCCATTCATCTCTGTGAACTGGCAAACCGATATTTGATTTTATTGACAAGGTGTACATTGAAGGGTATTCCTTCCCAACAATGTTTAATGTCGTCTTTGATCTGGATGGTATATAGTGGATTATTACCTTAGCGAATCAATTGTGTTTGAAGGGTATTGTAGCATAACAGATGCCTGGAGAACACTGGAATTGCGGGTAAATACATTGAGCACAATCATCTACCACCGCGGATAAATTATTATTGCCTGAAAAAAAACTATTCCATCATACGCATTGATCCTGTGGCGACACAATGGAACTCTTCAACACTGACAAGGAAATATGTGCATGATACACAAACGAATTATTAGCTAAATGTATCCATAAATTCTTATTGTAGGAATGCGCAGTTGAATCACTTTGGTATGCCTTTCCTCCTTATAATTTGTTCGGTAAAATACTTTATCAGCGCCTTTGTTCATTAAGAGCACACTTAGAATCAACAGTCTAATCACTCTGTTTAGTTAATTAATTAGGCAGTATAATAAGCGAATATACTCGAACGATAAACCATATCTTGTGAGTATAATTAAAAGATTGACCAAACTAGCTATAACACTTTAAATGCAAAGTAGCTTTATCCACTCCGATCTTCAAGTGCCCACGTTAAATAAGAGCGATTTTCATTTTGATAGCTACTACTGAAATAGTGAAGGTTAATATAGAAAAATATGGGTATTGATTCTCATACATTTTAGTGCGATTTCGACTACACAGAAGCTTATAAATTCCATAAAAAACCGATTTTTATTGTTTAATACCAGAAAAGAAAATTGTCATTACAACAATCTGGCAAATTTTCATTCAGATTAATAATTATATCTTGGATTCCTGATATGGTCGTTTCATGCGTTTATTTTTCAACAGATGTAACGCCCCCTCCGCAAACCACTCCTCAGATGAAAATCAAGTCTTCAGGCGTAGACGACGGCTTCAAAGGGGAAGCTGCAAAATGCGGTAGTTCGATCGTGAAAGTCGCATCTCAGATCGTCTCGGGAAAGGTCATCAACACTTTCGAGTCAAAGGTAAAAATATCAAAATCAAATTAGCATGACAGTAACGAAGGTTAGTATGAAGCCGCTAGCGGTGGTAGGGAGGAGATTCAGGTATCAGTCCTTTTGCTATATAATGCCATTTCAGTAGTTATGGAGCAGTGGACCGTGGAATACCGTATGCTCGCTTATGACGCGTATGTTAAAAATGCTGAGTCGATCACGGCTGCGCAGCGGCCGTTCCGTGTTCATTTTAACCTTGGACGCCACGATATTGTTCCAAGCCGCAATACCATTCTCAGGTGAATTAATAGTCTAAGGACAACTTGATTGATTGTAAAGAAAAAGCCACCTAGTCCCACGAAGACTGCTGGAGGACACTGGAACACATCGAGCGAATGAGAAAAGCGAGTATGCGTCTGATTCTGAGTCATCTCTTGTCTCATGCGCTCAAGCTTTTCCAGCGTCCTCGCAGTCTTCCTGGGACCAGACGGCTTTCTCTTCACAATCATTCCTGTTGTCCTCAGACTATTAACCCACCTGAGAATGGTATTGCGACTTGGAACAATATCGTGGCGTCAAAGGTTGAAATGAACACGGAACCGCAGCTGCGCAGTCGTGATCGACTCAACAATTTTTAACATACGCGTCATAAGCGAACATGCGGTGTTCTTACGGTCCACTGCTCCATGGCTACTGAAATCGCATTATATAGCAAGGGGACTGTTAGCTGAATCTCCTCCCTACCGCCTCCAGTGGCTTCATACTAACCATTTGAAAAACGTAAGGCTTCTGTCGGTCACCCTGTATTATAATGTTCGTAAACCAACACTAAAGAATTACTTATTTCGGGTGCAGGAATCTGGAGACTGCGAACAGAACATGACGTATACGCGCCGAAGAAGGAATAGCAAATCACTGCCAGCTTCACCCCTAACTTCACCTCATGGCTCGCCAAAACTCAACAGGAAAGTCACCAACAGATATTTCACAGCTGCATTCACAGATTCCGTTGGAAGCACTGGTATGTATATTTGAAAATTGTGAGAAGCAATAAAATAAATCACAAAAGTGGTTTAGCCCCGCTTCCCAATTAATATGTTAAGGAAACAGTATCGGGATTTTTGATATTCAAATAACATTGCACAGTCTTGACACGTAACTTTTTATATAATGTTGTTAGCGCGTGTTGCATAGTATTCAGAATCAGATCGAAGGATACCAAACACGTGTGTCATATTTTGTTAACTAACGAAACTTCAGAAGTTCAGTATTGAGAACGATATATCAGTCTGGTCCAACACTTAGGAATTATCGAGCAACCCAAAGAACTGAGTTGATATACTTGGTAGATGCAGAATATACGAAATTAGCTGTAGTGATTGAAATAAACGTTACATAGGGCAAACTAAAAAAATCTATTATGACTAAGAATATATGGCATATTTAAGATATGGTAGAACAGATAAGCCTATGTTAGGTTAGGTTGAAAGTGATCAAGAGGCCTTTACGGAAACACTGATCTGGATCCGGATAGGTCAGTTATACGTCAAACAGCTGTTGAGGGCTGTTCCAAATTACGGTTCTATCACCGTCCAGAACTGATTTCATCATACCCCGCCCATTTTACAGTTCTAAAAACACACAAAATGGGCGGAGGATGATGAAAACAGTTCTGGGACGGTGATAGTACCGTAATTTGGAACAGCCCTCAACAGCTGTTTGACGTATAACTGATCTATCCGGATCCAGATCAGTGTTTCCGTAAAGGCCTAAGGCAATTATGTCTCCTTCAACTGCGACCCTATGGTGTCTATTGGGGCTCACACCTATTAAGAGTTCACCGTACAATTCACACCTCTTGACGAAGGCGATGGTTGTGATGGGTGAAATTTCCTTGAAGTCAGTAGGTTCTAGTTGGGTGAATCCGAAAATCTGAAACCTAGCTCTTGCCGGTGAGGGACAGGAGGTTGTCGTTTCGTTCTCCACATAGCAGAAACCGCAATCCGTTGTTTGTTCTAGACCTAACTTCCGCAAAGTTCGTTGAGGAGATGTATGCAGTTCCATACGAGTCTTGAGTCAACCCGTTTGGAGCTCAGTGCTTTCAAGACAGCCTGACTCTCTAAAAAGATTTTTATAGATTCTTTTGTCAGAGGTCTTTTATTCAGCTTCCTTACTCCCAATTATAGGACTATTATTTTTGCTTGGACGACTGTGGTATACCGTCCAAGGTTTACTGAGATTTCAACTCTTGGATAGTTACCAGCTACTTGCGCTCCTGTCCCCAGTTCTGACTTGGAGCCATCCATGAATAGCGCTAGATAGGAGGCTGATATGAAACTGTCACTACTCTCCCATTCGTCTCTTCTTGAAGAAAGGACGTTGTAGGATCTCTCCGTGTGCGCTTGGGGAACCATAGCATCCGAGACCATTCCGAGTATATGGTGACTTACAATGTCAATACCCGTTGTGTGTGGTCCTAGTTCCTTTTTGTTCTGTCTGCCGGCTGATAGTAGTCTGTAGACGACTATTCTGGCACCTCTCTCTACCTCAATATGTAGAAGAGTTAAGTTTAGGAGGGTCTCCATGGTCACTGTTGGTGCAGTAAACACGGCACCAGTAATAGTCAAGTAGGCGAAGCATTACACAGCTGTCAGTGGTCTAGCTGTCCGTTGAAAACATTTCTGTTCGACAGTGAACCAGTATATTTATATAATTTAAAAGTTCGGAGATATGGACAATGGACGCATATGCAAGCTTAGAAATAGCAAAAAAGTCAAACAATGTAACTATTAGGCCCAGTTTCACAATCTTTAGTTAACCAGTGATCAATAGAAAACTATCGGTTAGCGACAATAATCCATTTCATAATCGACGGTTTACGTCAAAAGCTCTGGTCAACCAGTAGATATGTTAACCCAAGGATAAGGTATGGGTTATCTTGTCGTTTGTTGTAGTCAACCGATGAAAGCTTAGGAGGTTATAAAAACATTGACGTCTAAGACGGCGATGGAGTTTGATTATATTCTTTACAGTGGTTTGCACCAGTCATAGTTAAAGTTGTAATTAAAGTTAAGCCTTAATTAAAGTACGAATTGCTTTGCACCGGTTGTAGTTAGCGTCAAACTCATAATTAACTTTAAGCCAAAGGCAAAGTAGGGTTTAACTTTGACGTTTCTTGGCTTAACTTTTGACATTTGTGGGTTTAACATATTCTGACAGATCACTACAGAAATAAGTTTGGTTAGTTTGTGAAATATATTTTATAAAATTATTTCTACATCCTATAAGCAATTATGAATCAAAATAGATCACTTGGATTCAATATCAAGTCGTGAGGAACTGAGGATACGACCATAACCTCAATCTACAACTATATATAGCTGATTCTGTATTGGACAAATATCACTGTTGTAAGACACCGTGTTATGGTTTATGAGATTTTTCGTGTTCAACAGCTTTTTGGTCATTGTTGTGTTACTGCTGTCCTGTTCAAGGAGTTATCTTAGCAGGTAAGCAAATCAGTTATTTAGAATGCTGTAATTTATGAGATAATGGGCGCTCAAAACTTGGATGGATTTTGAAAACAGCAAAGATAAAACGTTTATTTGTAAATTACAGTTATCGCATTCACTAGGGACAGTTGTTTGATACTGCATCTTAGTCGCCCAATTTTTACCATATAAAGAAAATAAATTGATCTGCTTGAATTATTTTGTTTGCAGCAAGATGCAGTATTATTATGTGAGTAGCTATCACAGTAGTAGTTATTACTGTAAAAATTAGAATGCAAGTGTCCTCCCGTTCTCACATGGATTTTATTTAATTCATCTTCACCACCCATTAGTTAATTTCCTTCTATTTTAAAAAAAATATATTGTTTATTTCAGGATCACAGATGATAATGAATACTTTAAGGGACCAGTGAAAAACTGAGGCCTCTTTATTAACAAAAACTGAGTAATTTGAATAATATTGACCCATACTGTATTATTGACTACTGCGGCAGCACATCACTGTTGTATGTTCCACCGATCACCCTATCCTAATTACTGACTTTTCTACTATTCAGGACAAGCCCTGATATATTGAAAGAAAAAAAATGTAATAAAAATATAAGAGAATCCAACCAGTAGTTTTTGTTCAAGTAATAAAACTTACCTTCTGATGGGTGCAACTTTACAGTCACCCAATGAGTGTTTTTTTTTAAATAATCACCTTGACAAGACAGAAATTAATCACTATTTGTGAGCATGTTATACAAACTATCATTTAAAATACATATTTTTAACAAGGCATTCTATATCTAGACACCATTTTATATCACATATTAGCTACTGATACTATGAAATATTTTATATTTTGTTATATGAGAAGTTATAAGAAAGTGATTTTATATCCCCACCTTTATTAACAGATATAATTACAATATATGGATAACATATGCATTTATTGGTTCTATTAATTTACACAGTATGTGGAACATATTAGTATTTACTTTCTATAAAGCCATCACAATGAAGCTCTGAATGCATAAAATTATGTGCTCTTCGCCTCATGGTATCGGTCTGCCTCTTCTTTCTCAAATACTTGGCAACCTGAATAATTCTTTCTCCACACCTGCAATGACAAAAAGAAAGTATTTTGTAGTAGTGCATATATCACAAATCTGTTTTAATAGAGAAGTTGGTAGTCATAATATGTATATTGTTCGTTGCATATATCACTTGTTCCGGAAACTCATCTTAAGGTTATGCCAAAAGATAACTGTTTTAATTGTTTCATTCCTTGAAACCACCTATATATACATATAAAAATTGTAATTATTACCTATGAATGGACATTTTGCTAGTTTAACACTATAAGGCCCGATTTTATCAACATGCATATTTAACAAAGAATTTAACAAAGCTTTTCTATTGGTTGTTATTTAGCAAAAGCTTTCTATTGGGTATTGCGGGCTAGGTTAATAAATATAGTCCAATAGTATTTTATCAATATTGAAAGCAAAACGTCAAAGCTGGATGACACTTTTCATCAAACTATTGTTGTAACATAGGCGATGAATGAAGTTTGGAGCTTGAGACGAAGTCAACGATCGAAATATCTTTTTGAATGGTTGAAATTAGATCACAAATCCCGGTAAAAAAGTACCGAATCCCAAATCTCAAATCGAATATATACCGTTGAGTCGATCCCTTCGCCGAGATGGCGGGTGGCCGAGTGGTTACGGTGGCCGACCACGCGTGCCTGTTTTGTGGGATGTGCTGATGGCTGTTGGTTCGAGACCCTGCCCGTGCAACTACTTTTTTTAATTTTTTTTTTAACCAAAATATTTATTGATATACGACATAAATGTTTTTGAATCAAATTTTATTAGACATTTTACTTGACATATTGCAAAAGCTAAGTACCGGAGGTGGTGGAGAATTCAGTCAGTGGAAGTGAAGTTTATTCGTCAATATCAATCGCCAATTATTGCTCTGATATTTTGGTTAAAAAAATTTTTAAAAAAGTAGTTGCACGGGCAGGGTCTCGAACCAACAGCCATCAGCACATCCCACAAAACAGGCACGCGTCGTCGGCCACCGTAACCACTCGGCCACCCGCCATCTCGGCGAACGGATCGCCTCAACGGTACATATTTGATTTGGGATTCGGTACCTTCTTACCGGGATTTGTGATCTAATTTCGACCATTCAGAGATATTTATTTCGATCGTTGACTTCGTCTCAAGCTCGAAACTTCATTCATCGCCTATGTTGCAACAAATATACATTTTAGTTACAACTGTTACAAGTATTTTCATGAAGTACGTCACACGGGTCGGGAGCCGTCGGCGTGTTTTCAGTTCTGGATTCAAAAACTCATTTTTATTTTCATATAACTTTTGGATTATTGCGAAAAGAAACAAAGCAAAAACAGTTTTGTTGTAAAACTTATATTTGATCTCTCCATTTATCACAAAAAAATTATTCAAAACACTAATTTTTTGTCATCATTATCATTTAGCAGAAGAAAAAACCAGCAATCAAATGTACACTTATGGCGGAATCTGATTGGTTGAAATTAGCAATTGCTAAACTTTTGATTAAAAAAGAAAATGCAATTTTTCACCCATTTAGGATGGAAAATCAGACTGGAAAAGATACTAGATGGTTCATAATGGTCGATTTGTATATAAAACATGTCATTTTTAACCTTTTTGAGGTAAGCTTCAAGAGAAATCAATAGTTTTCAGAGAACTTTGACAGATGCATGTTCTTGAACGGGCTGCTCTGATTGGTCAAAGCCTTTGTTAAAATGCGCCTGTTGATAAAATCGACCCTAAATGTATAATAAAGATGTCTTTAGTTGACCTCAGCACTTTGGACATTTCTATATATTTTTACTTACCACAAACAGATCCGACATAAATGTTATTACTCTGATTTCTTCTGTAGCCACTCCTATACAAGAGAATCCAGAATTAAGACACCCAAAATCCACCAAATGTTGGGTCACTGCAATCAACTATTTCATAGACAAAATCTTGCTTAAAGAAGTGCATTTACTTCAAGGATTTACTTTTACCACTGTTGTTATATTCTGTGAGTTGGATATTTACGATAATGGGTTATCAATTAATGAAAATGAAACTAAAAATACTAAAATGAATCCGAAATTTCTTAATCAAAACAAATAGCCTCAGTTGAACTTGAAAGATAATGTTTGACAGCCATCAACGGCAGTGACATGAACCTTCATTTCCATCACAGAACATCAAAAATACGACATGATTGCCAACGTAAAATCTGAAATTCGTTAAATTTCCCTGTAAGAAAAAGTTAACTCATAATTAAAGTTAATCATGACCGGTGCAAAGACACACAACTTTAAGCCTTAATTAAAGTTAAGCTTTAATTAGTTAAGCCAAAGGTTTACCTATGACTGGTGCAAACCACTGTTAATGACATAAATCAAAAATATGAAAGGAAAGGTTAGGTTTCTTTGTCAAAGGGTTAAGTTCTATTCACGGAATGTAATTATGTAAATATAGTTATGGCAGTGCTCTAGACCAATCCGTGGCAGTGCTGCCGCGGTGCGTTTCTGAAGTGTACCGAATGAAAGAAATAATTTGTACTAGATTGTACTAAATTGTACTAAAACCCGTGAATTTCATTATGAGCTGCAATTGACACCACATGGACATAATTTTGTGGAGAGCAAAAAAACAAAAAAAAAACTCAAACCTCCGCCTTGCATTAGACATCCGTTTGAGAAACTACAACGTATGAAATGAAGATTTTTATTGATTCCTTGAAAACTGAAAATTTACTAGAATTCAGCCTTCATGTATTTTGTACTTTGACGTTGAAAATGTTCTAGAAATAGTACAAATGTACTAAAACGGCAGCACTGATTCGTGGTGCCAACTTAAATATAAATAAGCTTAACCATTGGTTTTCTTTGTGAAACAGAGCTCCCCGATAACTACTGGTTAACTTCCATCTGTCGGTTAAGCGACTACCAGAGGTTACCAATGATTGTGAAACTGGGCATTAGTGATCTATTCCGGTTCCTAACAGCTTACTATTTGCTTTAGTTTCTTAAAGATTGTGTGGTATGTGACGTGGCCCTTCGACAGGTAATAGACGCATAGGTAGAGCATTTTAAGATTGGTTGCACCTGTTTAGTATAATATGGAAATAATAGGAGTTGGAACATAGCGAAATGCGAGTCGGTTTTTGAATAATTCTGTTTAGCGAGTGGTAAACTGTTTGTTTTAACCGGTATAGTATTCACAAAACGTAACAGTGATGAATCCGCATACGGTTGGTCTACCTCTCGCAAAAACCACCCATGTGCTAAATTTCCGAAACAGTTTTTCATTGATTCGTTGTTAACAGGTGGCAGCTGGATACTCTCGAACCTGCTGGCAAGAAGAGGAGTATCCGCATCCGTCGGTCACATCGGCGAGGAGACCAGCGAAGAGATGGAGAGGTCATCTTCCTTGGCCAGCGTTGACGAATCGTCCGGGATGAAAACGCCAGTGTTCAAGGCCAGACCTTCAGAACTGCGGGAGATGAATTTTTGGTCGCCGACGTCCATGTAATTTGCATTGAAAACGACAAATTGAGAGAGGTTTGGATCTAGGCGAAATTTTGTTTTATGGTTTGTGATCGATAACTGCATTATGTAACGAATTAGTTTCCATACTAGTGAGAAGCGACGATCAACAGATCAACAATAATTTATAAAGCAAAATAAGTAACCTAAAACCTCTCTTATGTGTGTCTGGAATTTTTTCATGAGTGCTCATTATTGTCTTGTGCAGTTATGTCTACAGTACCTAGTTTAGGTGATGATCTTTTTTTAGATAAGATAAAACCCCGAATTAACTTCAAACATCAAAATTCTCAGTCTTCATTAATGTAATATTCTGGTCCTTAGAAATCGTTACGTTCATATTTTTGACAATGAATCGTTCGAGATGCTTTCATACCGTGTAACGATTATCTGTAAGATAAAACATAACATTTCTACATTAATTTATTTTTGTATGGATTGGCTAGACTAGATGGAAATTAGTATTAAGAACCTGCACGTTTTAGGCTAGGTTGTATTTAATAAAGTAGTGGTAAGTCAATTATTTTATTATTTCTATACCTAAAAAAAATGGCTAATACCTCAAGGCGATTGACTTTTTTATGCCTTAAGTATTGAATTTAATAATGTTCGTAAAATCAAGTAAACGCGGCACCTTAGGGGCAGAAGAAAAGTCGAACCGGACAACGTTCAGATTGGCGGAGTGATACAAGAAACATACAATCATTGATTAACAGCGAAATATTTGTTACAGTCGTCTGTATGAGAACCACCAAGAAGGCTACAAAAGTCAAGTCACGGAAGAAACACTTTAGCCTGTAGACAGTAAATCAATTGACGTCCAAAAAAGTCACAAAAGGAACTCCGAAATAGATCGTTCCAATATATGAGGACATTATTCAAAAAAGCATCGAGGCACAGATTGATCCAAGTTCGTTTTTCGGGTCGATAGTGACCCTTCGGTTCCGCTGGGTAAACTGGCGGAACACAACAAAGTACCTAGCACTGGAGTGGGTGCCGGGACACTAGTTTGTAGCAGGGTTTGGTAATGAAAAGGCAAATGAGCTTCCAAGAAAAGGATCATCCGCCTTATACATTGGCATAGAACCCGCATCGGGGGTACCAAAATTACAATTATTAGACACCAGATCGGGAATGGGTTTAACTCCAACACAAGGAATCCCGCTGGCAGTCTGTTCTATTTCCGGCATTTTCTGGTAGCACCTTGATTTACGTTTTACCCAAGTCCAATGTCGCCGAAGACATATGTTTTGAAGAAACGCACTCTTGCATTATGATTATACTATTGTTATTCAGATTCAAATTCACAAAACAATTGTTACACCTCTGACTGTACGTCATCAATTATTTGACGTCACTGTTATCTTTTTACGTGAACTACTGCTTTCTTTAGCTTGGTTTGGAAATTTGCACTACATCTATTTCCACGTAAGGACAACTGACCATATACTCGTCCGCTAATCCTCTTTATCTCTCCCAAGAATGGGTATGCAGATTAAGTAAAAGCTACGCTTAGTCTCAGTCGCCGTAGTTCCCTGATGATGTCGCGGGCAGTGCGGGCACTCGTGGAAGAAAACTGTGTGTTCAAAGCAAATCAGACGTAGCTTCCATTTGGAAGTTCGGACTTTTCGACTGCTGTCTTTGAACAGGAATCAACTTCTAATAACGCTACCGCCGCATACAAACCTATACTTGTACACTTTTATATACTTTGCCAGTGTGAAGTCTCACTTTTTGTCGGTTGAGAACGTATTTACAATTTCAGAAAACAATCTTCAGTGGTGTTCGCTGAATTAAGAGGTCTCATTGCAACCAAGGTAATCGTACGCAATTGAGTGAATATTAAATTATAAATATTGTCCGCAGCGCGCAGGTATGAGACTGAAGTAGGGATTATGGGAAGTACTGAGTCAAGCTAGTTGACCCATTTTTTTTTCAATTTGTGGTGCTAGTTTTTTAGACCTCGCATTTTACGCAAATTCCTTTGTTTGGACAAGGCACGCTGCTTTAAATGTTTTGGTTAAACTGTCGACAGCTGCGACTCAAACGCATGCATGGCTCGGAGCAGCGCGAATTTTTTCTCGCAGTCCGAACTTTATTTGTGAACGTTTTCCGTTACTAATCCAAAATATTCTGAACGTTAATGCTCCATTTCTCTGCGGACCGTGCTGTTCTACACCTTTTCCAGCAGTAGTTACCGAAAGATCAAATTAAATTTCTAAGGTGTCAATAAACTGTAGTTTCAAATAGTTAATTGTAATTTTCAATGCGTCAATTGCGGTTTCAAATAGTCAGATGAATTCTCAAAAGCGTCAAATGTAGTTTCAAATAGTCAGTTAAATGTTCATATTGATTTTTAGTCAAATGGAAGCTCTAATCCGTCAATTGCAACGTATTCTAATTGTAAGAAGAAGTAAACAAGGATTTTGTTTGTCCCCCAATCCTAAAGCACTGACCGCTTTAAAGATTTCGTTCGCACCATGACGTCCTAATGCGTGCATACCTTAAGGTACCTAAAAGGTGAGGGGGTAAAATCAAGGTTATTTAGAAAGCGAATCAAACAAGAAGGCCTTTTCAATGAGGTTTATTAAAAAAAGGCAAGATGCACTGAAAACAGGAGAAAAAAGAAAACACTATATGTATAAAAGTAATTGAAATATGTTTCTACGGTCGTCATCACTAACTATATATATACTAGATTAGGTCCTCATCATAATGGTTTGTAGTAGGTTCTACATCTCTCGTTGAACACTTTGGCACTTCTCTCTTTTATGAGGTCTTCGACAGTCAGTTCGACTTGCAGCATTCTTAACTAGAAAATTAAGGAATACTTACGAAACATTATAAGGAAGAATTTTTAGATAAATAAATAAAACAATGAAAAACCAAAACTAGAAATTGTAACCTCTCTATCTCTCACTTCTCAAAATCCAACAGAGAAAAATTGGTACAAACAAAAAATACTTATGCAATTTTTACAGAAAAAAAACAGTATAGCATTCGAAGCATGTGCATTGTAAAATGTTACGTGTCATATGTTGCTTTGTAGGTGCGCGAATTGAAATTAAATAGTATTGAAAAACGTTTAGCGACTGATCTCTCTCGAAAACGAGATCAAGTAATTTGAGCCACATTGCAGAACTAGGTATCAAGCTTATTATTTCCACAGGCTGTAAATTCAAATGGTACATCATAAAAATGTTTTAACATCTTTCAACCAGAACAGCGTCCGGTACAAAAAAAAAAACATTTATCGCGGCGAAAAAACGGAAACAATACTATGGAAGTTGTGGGAGCCACACCCACGCCCTTTTTGCAGTTAATTTTTTCTAAAACTCATTGTTGTGAATGGTGCTGATTTCAAGTTAAATTTTTCTAACGCCAATAAGTTATCTATCTATATCTCCATAAATTATACAAAAACACTGAACGAAGCATTTTTTCTCATAAAGGTCCTTTTTTATGTAGGATTTTTAAAAACTAAGTTTGAGAAATCCAAAGAATACGGATTATCAAAATTATGAAAACTGATTCCAAACAATCATTTTTTGGGGAAACAGACGGTGCTGCAAGAGTTTTAATGGATGAATGAAAAAAACTTTCCACCTGAACACAGAGAGGCAGCTGTAAGAACGAATGTTGTTAGCTTGTACATTCTGTACGGAAATATTTTTATATTTGGCGATTTTGTTCATGGACATATTATTCAACACGAAATAAATACAATCTGATAATTGATAGGACCAGGGTATTTACATACAAAAAAATGGTAAATATCCAATTAGGTAATTTTTTTTAACAAGATGCCTGTAACCATTTAGAAATCTTCCGCATTGAACATATTGATATTAAATTAAAAGAAAACACGCCGAGGCACGTCAAAAGATTGGTTAAGGGAGACAACTTTTTAACCAAAAACTACTTCATCCCCTTGTGCCCCCCCCCCCCCAGGATCATCCCTTAAGAAATTTAAATGACAAGGGGTATCGAGTAATACTTTTTAAATCAGTCGATTCGTTTTCGAGAAAATTAGAATCTTTATGTATTTTAACTTGTTCAAATAGAATACAAAAACATGAAATCATGAAAATATCACTTTTTATTGCAATATGTATTCAAATATTGCCCGTTATTGGCCAAACAATGACATAGGCGATTTTCAAATTCCTGACAGGCGGTTGCAAAAACATGTGGGATATCATGGCAGCTGTCGGTAATGAGTTGACGAGGGTCATCCAAAATGCCCGTCAGGAATTTGAAATCACCTATATCATTGTTTGACCAATAACGGGCAACATTTGAACACTTATTGCAATAAAACGTGATATTTTCGTATGTCTTTGTATTCCATTTGAACAAGTTAGGTTATATAAAGATTCTAATTTTCTCGAAAACGAATCGACCGATTTTAAAAAATCAAACGTCAAAATAAAAATACTTCGACATACATTTGAAACAAGGTATTATTACTTAATACCCCTTTGTCATTTAAAATTTTTAAGGGGATGATCCTAGGGGGTAGGGGTACAAGGGGATGAAGTATTTTTTGGGGTGAAAAGTTATCCCCCTTCACAAATCTTAGGACGTGTCTCGGCGTTTTTTCTTTTAATCAGCGATTTTCGAGAAATCCGGCGTGAGGAGGTTTCAAATGAACCTTTATAGTCTTTCTAATGCTGATTGAAACCAATCAAACTGCCAGGTGAGTTCGACAAATCATAACATCCTATGTAAATAGATGGTATGATCCACATTAAGAACCACTAAATCACAGCTATTTCTTCCTTGAAAGCAAGAAGTATTCAAGTAGGGCGCCGTCAGTCAAAGGACCATAAAGCAATATAGTCTCCAAAGAAGCCGCATCCAGTATTATGGCTGGTTATTTTGTTCCATCATTATAGTGTTTTTAGAACAGCTGTGCCGAGTGAATCGTAGGGCATATACACGTTATCGTCATTATTCAGAAAAGTGCAAGCAAATTGGCATTTTGGAGAAAATTTGCTACCGTTTTACTAAACTTTATATGAGTAATGTTTAAACATTGTTTTTACTCATGTTAGCGTCTTTCAATGTGGAATCTGATGATTAGTACAACAGTACAAAAAATAACTTTAGCATTAAGAGAGCATCTAAAAAATCAGAGATACAGCTATAACTTCCAGGACATGCATTAACCCTTTATAACATTGAATTTAACAACCATTATCATTTTGTAACTGAATCTGCATCAAAACACAAGACTGTTTTAAAATTAAAATCTTTATTAAATTATCAAAACAATCATAACATAAACAACCTTATACAAACAAAAATGTATATAGATATATTACATTTTGGTGAACCTATATAGCAACTATTGACATATATCTTTTTTCAGTATGTTCAACATGTCTTTGCATTTCTCAGACACCAATAAAGGACACATCTCTTTCACAAAGTAATCTACATCATATTTTATCTGTTCTCTGATCTTCCTTTCATCACTGACACTATCTTGTGGAGCATGTTCCCCAGACAAATTCAAGTTCCTATTCTTCAACCTTCTTAAAGATTCTTCTGTTTTACATACAGATGTCAAAACTTCTTGTACTAAAGTTGTGTACTGTTTTGTCAGTTTTTCAATTGTGGCTTCTAAGATGTCTTTAGTATGGTTTTCCATACTATGACTGAATTTTTTGTAGAAAGATGTGATGGGTTTTACAGCATCAATCATATAACCACTAGGTTCCTTAGGTGCAACTCTATTTGTTTTTCGATATAACCTTGGGATTGAAGCTACATTATATAAATGGGTAGAGCTTTCTTCATATTTAATATTAATAAGCTTATTTTTTAGCTCCTGCTGTACATCTGCTATAACCTGTTGATTCACTTTAAATATATGACCAACTATTGGCCACATATTCCTATTCATTATTTTGAATATTGAAGCTCCAATCTGATTAGTATCTAAAGCTATTAGTTTAACAAAAATGTCAAAATCAGAGAGTGCACTCATACTGAAGTCCTCACAAACTTCATTACTAGTATAGGTAGTTTGTTCCAAGTTATTTTTAATTTTCTTTGTATACCTTCCAAACAACATCAGAGATAGTTTGACAAATTGGTCAGCTAATTGATCAATATAGATACTTTCATGGAAACACAGTACAATGCATTTCCAAAGCACCAAACTAATCTTCAGATGAAATGAATGGTCATTCTTTTCAGCAACGGTATCTATGCCATTATTTGAAATATTTTTTTCAAGCTCCCCAGCAATTTTCTGATAGCATATTTCAAAATACACAGGTAGGTTGAATCTTTTTACATGTTCCTGGAATGTATTATCTTGAATCACCATTTTTGTATCACCACACTGTTCTGCAATTTTTGTCAATATAATCCAAGTTGCCTTGAATCGTTTTTGGAAAAGTTCTGGATTTCCTGGAGCTGTGAGATTTGGTAGACCTTGTCTAATATTTTTATCAAACTCACTCCAAAAACTATACAAAGTGAAGTTGAAACCTTTTACATCTGGTTTTGATTGAAGACTACATAGAACTCTCATATTGTGGTACATAAAATTCAGAGCTTCATTGTACAACTGTTCAATATCATTATTGTGCTTATCTAAGTTACTTTCAGTAAAAAGTGTTTCCATAAATGGTCTAACAACTTTTTGCCTAAAAATTTCATGGGCTTCTTTTTGCTTTTGCATAGCATCATACATCCTTAGACAGCACATCATTATTTCCGGATCACCATTCATAAATGCCATGAGGAATGTATCATTTATATGTTTTAAAAGTTTAGTTTCAACAATTTTTAGAATGGAATCTGTCTCTGGGGAAACTATTCCCAAACTGGTCATATAATTTCTTTCAAATGCATATTTGCATACAACTCTTTCCGATAAAAATAGATCCTTCAGAATATCGCTTGAGGGTTCTAATAAATTTTCTATATACAATGAGCAAAGAGTTATGCCAAGCTGTAAACTTACATTACTTCTACACATGGTGTTATTTTTTAATTTGTCCAGCATGTGTTTACAACTATCTTCTGAAGCATGTATTAAATTGTTCAAAGTCATAATCTCCTCTCTAAGTTGACATACAGGACTAGACAAACTTTCAATCTTGAAATTCAGATTTGTAAGATATTCAGCCAGATTCACTATAGCTTCTGTTTCAGTTTTGAGGATATCAGACATCTGTTGCTGCAAGTCATCTCCTAGGCTCTTGAGTTCTTTTCGTAATGAATCCAAATCAGACTTCTGGGTATACTCCGACAAACACTGATCCACATTAAAGTTGTGTTTGTAGAAAGAATCCTTCCACACCAAATGTTCGTTATCTTCCATATTCAATGGAATATATTTTGTTTTACGTCTACGTTTTCTTCTGTTGGATAAAAAGTTTACTTTTGAAGTTTGATTTGAGGTTAATATTTTTGACAGATGCAAGGGGGTAACGGGTGACAGTTGGGTGACACTGACAACTACGGAATGTAGTGATGTAGAGATGGTAACGGTTGGAACAGCAGAACAGGTAACAAGAACAGGTTTGAACATGGCCGTCTCTACTCACTAGGCCGGAGCATGGAAATATGGCAACGTTGGAGATCAGGCCGTGTTTTCATTTGTTGTTATGTCATGTGTATTCTTCCAGGTGCAGAAAATATGGTTGGAAGGTGATTATTAATTTATTTCTAATTATTTACCTGCACAAACGAAACTATAAAGATAACAAGATGTCTGCAAAGCGTGTAGTACCAGGTTGCAGCCCAGTAGAGGACTACCAAACCATGGCCCAACATAACCTTATTCCAGATTAAAAAGAACGTTGCAAGGTGATTTTGAATGGGTTTCTACTTATTTACCTGCACAAATGAAACTATAAAGATAAAAAGATGCCTGCAAAGCGTGTAGTATCAGGTTGCAGCACAGTAGAGGCATGAGTATAGGACTACCAAACCATGGCCTAACATATAACCTTATTCCAGATTAAACAGAACGTTGCAAGGTGATTTTGAATGGGTTTCTACTTATTTACCTGCACAAATGAAACTATAAAGATAAAAAGATGCCTGCAAAGTGTGTAGTACCAGGTTGCACTAGCAATTGTGCGTCCGATAAGGGACATAAACAAAAGTGGGTGAAAGGTATTCCTCGGAAGGGCTGGTTATATTTGTAAGGATAAAGACAATAATTGACAAACATTTCAAAGGATAGGACCTATTTTAAAGCACAATGTGGTACCTATAATGTTTTCTGGACCTCCCAAATATCACAGAAAAATACGTTCAATAGAACTCATCTGGGCATGGCCTGGGGCATACTTACGAAAGCATTTGATAGTGAAAGGGAAATCAAGACCAGCAAGAATGGCTTCACAGTGACCTAATAGTGAATTTTTCTAGCTCAAGTGATAATTTACAAAGTAAATTGAGTGTTCATTTAAGTGGAAATGGAAGTGGCGGCAGGAAACAGGTTGCGTTTATGTTTATTTTGTAGTGTCTGACTGTGATGAAACAGACATCAGATGTAAGTGGTATTAGTAGTAGTAGTTCTAAAAAGTATTTTTCTTAATTTATTAACCGAGATGAACTCTAATACATATAAAATGTAATAATTATTCTGAAACTATAGGGCCACTATTTGACAGCTAAGCCACGTTGCCACATCTAAGGCTCCGGCCTAGTGTTTGAAGCTTGGGGACGAGAACCTATTTTGTGATGAGAATTGAGAACTGAAGGTATATGTTCTGTGACTGAAGGCCCAAGGATAGCGGAAGGGAAGGACTGCTCACATGCTCACCGTGGGCCTTGGGTGGATGAGTTGCTATAATTGTGGCTATAACGGTCAGTGTTGCTGCCTATAAAAAGTGCTTGCCGTTTACAACTAACACGGTGAAGTTAAAATGTTTTTTGGAAGCTTTATGGAAAATGCACACTCATCCTCATCACTCATGTCTGTGACGCATGTCCTCAATCTGTCTGTCCGCTATCGACACATTATCCTTAATCACTTGTGTAACTAGCTACTCGCTATCTCACCTGGGCGAATTTGGTGCTGGGCGGCCTGTTATTATTTAACTTAGAAAAAGGAAACTGGGTGTTACATCACCGGTGGGGGGGGGGGTGAGGTTCCGGGCTGAAGCCATCCCAAAACCTCTGAAAAGTATTTTTGTAAGAACGTAAATTATATACTAATATAATTGAAGCTCGTAAAATATTATCAACTTTAATCCATGCTTTAATGTATTTCATCAGTAAATTAGTAAATAAAACATCCTGGAAGCTACATAAAACAACGTTAAACTACTTTTTTGGTCGCTTCATTTTATGAAAGCCCTTTCACAAAATTTTGCCCCCCCCCCCATAAATTAATTTTATATCCGCAACTGGTTGACACACACTATTTTTTTGATAAAACCTTGACCCTTGACCAATATAAAGTATAAACATCACTTCTACTTTCTACTCATTGTGATTGTAATTTGTATCGATCAGAACAGGCACAGGACTGGCCCATAGGATGTTTTTTTTACTACCCCAACAATTTACACAGTGAAAGTATCCGCTTCACTAGGATCGTCCGACCATAACACCGTCTCAACGCTATGCAGGATGCATTCTCCAGATCCCCACCATACAAAGCCACGCCGGATCTGGCATTACGGATCAGCAAAATGGGACAACCTAAGAGAATACTACCAGTCTTTTCCCTGGCACGACGTCTGCTTCAAGTCACGAGACCCACGGCATGGAAACCTATATTCCACACGACCACATGTCGTCAAGCGTCCCTCCAAAAACAAGCCATGGTTTAATCAGCGTTGTAGAGATGCAGTTACCTCTAAAAACCAACATTACAAGGAATGGGGGAAAAATCCAAATGTCGAGAACCACCGCAGTTTTATCGACGCCAGAAACCACTTTAAACGCGTGATTGACAACAGCAAGGAGGAACACACCCCAAAAATTAAGAACAAGCTCCTCTCATGTCCTAGTTCGTCCAGAACATTCAGGTCTGTAGCTAAGGCTGTTAGTCAGAACTTTTCCTATTCCTCAAAACAACCCTTGACCAGAGAGGACAAGTCGCTTCTGCTCCTAAAGAAAAAGCAGACATCTTTGGGAGGCTTTTCGCAGCCAATTATACTGTAGAATTCCAAGGAAGTACTTCGACTACCACCATATACGTGAACTCGAGAATAGCAGAGGCCAAATTTCAACATCGAGATGTAAGAAGGATCCCCCAAAAAAAACTAAACACGAAGAAAGCTACTGGTCCTGACCAAATGCCAGCCATTATACTTAAACACTGTGCCGCTGAGCTTACACATATTCTTTGCAAGCTCTTCAAACTATCATATCAGCGAGGCGTGTTTCCCGCTTCATGGAACATTGGCTGCGTACAACCCATCCCTAAGAAAGGCAAAAAAAAACCGATCCCACTAACCATAGACCTGTGGCTCTTCTCAGCATCCTATCTAAGGTTATGGAGACTGTCATTAACACACAGATCCTGAAATACCTCTACAACAATAACATCATAAATGATCGCCAATATGGCTTCCGTAAGCCTAGGTCTACGGGTGGCCTACTGGCCTACGTCACTCACTTGTGGAACAGAGCAATTGAAAACCATGGCGAATTCCGTGTTGTTGCACTTGACATATCGAAAGCCTTCGACAGAGTGTGGCATGAGTGACTTCTAGTCAAGCTTGCTGCTTATGGATTACCACCTGGCCTGCGCCAGTGGCTGAATGGCTTTTTGAACGACCGATCTCTGTTTGTTGTAGTCGAAGGCTATTCATCAGACGTATTTTCAATAAACGCCGGTGTTCCTCAGGGATCTGTCCTATCCCCAACACTGTTGCTGCTGTAGATCTTCGAGCTGCTGGAAATAACATCCAATCCAATCTACAGCTTCGCAGACGACAGTACATTAATATCGTGCATGGAACCAGGCAAGCGACTATCATCCCAGGAGACGGTACGTCCGCCGGCGACAGCAACATGCCTCACACTCTCACAGATCAACGCGGATATCAAAACAATTGTCCAGTGGGGATTAGTAAATAAAGTAGAGTTCAACGTACAGAAAAGTCAGGCAACAACACTTACAAAGAAGTCTCACGTTGGCTTACCAACAGTGGAAATGGAGGATCACCCGATAGACGAGTCACCTTCCGTCAAGCTTTTGAGGATCAACATCAACAACATGTCCTGGCACGACCACGTCGTCAGTATTGCTAAAACGGCATCCCAGAAGCTTGGAGTTTTGTTTCGCTCTAGGACGCTGTACACACCAGAGCAACTGCTGCTGCTCTACACGGCACAGATCCGACCATCGCTGGAGCATTGCTCCCATGTGTGGGGATGCGCTCCGAAGCACTCTCTAAAGTTTCTGGACGCTATCCAGAAGAGAGCAATTAGACTAGTCGACACGCCTAACCTCACAAAGGACCTCCACAGCCTGGAACATAGCAGAAGGGTGGCTGACCTGTCCCTGTTCTACAGATTCACAGAAGATGTTCGAGTCAGCTCTCCCAGGTAATAACAGCAAAGGCCGTCCGAACGAGGAACACCAGAGAGGCTCTGCGAGCTCATCCTTACCAGGTCGAGGTCCCTACTCCACGAACCAGTCTCCTCCAGCATTCCTTCTTTCGGAGAACTTCGACGCTGTGGAACGAGCTGCCGGGCAATTTGTTTCCCGCCGGATACCACATGCAGCGTTTCAAATGTGCACCGACACTCATCCTCTTGCAGCGCTTCTACAGCGCCATAGGCTTTTAGCCTTTGTGGGAGGCTGACCGTAAAAAAAGATTTTACATCGGGATTGTCCCTGTAAGACAGCTTGATGTACAATGGACTAGAAAAAGAAAATAATAATTTCGGATGGATAGGGAACCATTAAGGTTACATTTTAAAAATATTTTCATCTTATACAGGGTGTCCCCAAAACACGAAACGTATAAAAGTTATCCTTTTTACTTCCCACACCGATAGGTGAGGGGAGTATTGTGATCGCGAAAATTTTAGATTTTGAGATAATACGCTTTTTGGGCGTTTTATGATGTGTACATAACGAAAATCCACGTCACACTCATTTCCGTCGGTCTGTCTGTCGGTCTGTCTGTCGGTCTGTCTGTCGGTCTGTCTGTCGGTCTGTCTGTCGGTATGTCTGTCGGTCTGTCTGTCGGTCTGTCTGTCGGTCTGTCTGTCGGTCTGTCTGTCGGTCTGTCTGTCGGTCTGTCTGTCGGTCTGTCTGTCGGTCTGTCTGTCGGTCTGTCTGTCGGTCTGTCTGTCTGTCTGTCGCGTTTTTCTACCCTCGTAATCTCAGTAACCGCTGCATGGATTGTGAGGAAATTTGGGCAGCGCTATGCTGTGGGGTCGTAGTAGGTAATGTTCCTATAATTTTGAAAATCGTTATACGGGGGGCGGAGTAATTAGCAAAAAACGAAAAATTTCAAATATGCCTCAAACTTCGTTTTTAGGCGTTTTAGGGGTTCCTGATCATTTTCTACTTTTTCTTGGGTGGGGGTGAATTTGGGGTGGTTGGGGGGTGGGGGGTTGTAACACTGAAAAATTTGTTGTATTCATAATGGGCTATCCATTGATATGTGAATGAAAAACCTAGCGGCATGATACACTTTTTTAGGTCCATCCGAACATTGCATGCTTATTATAGAAACCACGGGACTTGGAATTTGTGATGTATACATACGAGTATTGTTTTAGATCGTTCGATATCGCGTAACGCGGAAATTGTTCAATTGATTTTAATGAAATTTTGACATAGTATTGCTCCCAAGGCTTGGATGGAAAACGCGTATGTTTTAGAAAGTCGGGTCAGTGGCGGCGCGGCAATAATAAAAAAACTAAAAATATAAAAACAGCTCAAACTTTGTTTTTAGGCGTTTTAGGGGTTTCTGATCACTTTCTACATTTTTTTGGGTGAGGGTGAATTTGGAGGGTGAGGGTTGTAAAAAATTTGTTGTACTCATGATGGGTTGTCCATTGATCTTTGAATGAAAATCCTAGCATCAGTATAATACACTTTTTACGTACATCCGAACATTGCCTTGCTTATTATAAAAACCAAGGGACTTAGAATTTGTGATGTATACATACGAGTATTGTTTTAGATCGTTCTATATTGCGTAAGCGAGGATGGAAAACGTGTATGTTTTGGAAAAATAGTGTCAGTGGCGGCGCAGCAATAATAGAAAAACTAAAAATATGAAAACAGCTCAAACTTTGTTTTTAGGCGTTTTACGGGTTCCTGATCATTTTCAATTTTTTTTTTTTTGGAAAAATTTGTTGTATTCATAATAGTCCGTCTATTGACCTGTAGAAGAAATACCTAGCCGCATATTACACTTTTTTAGGTCCATCCGCACATTGGCTTGCCTATTACAGAAACCAATTTTGTGATGTATATGCTATGTATATTGCGTAAAGCGAAAATTATTGAGTTGATGTTAATAAAATTTTGACACACAATTTATTACCGCTACGAGAATGGAGAACAACTCTGTTTTTGAAAAACCGTGTCACTGGCGGCGCAGCAATAATCAAAAAACAAAAAACATAGAATCAGCTCAAACTTCGGTTTTAGACGAGTTGGAGGCTCTTGATTGTTTCGCATCGTCCAGTTCAAGCATGGAGAAAATACTGTGGCGCCCTTGTTCCTAAGGAAGGAGACGCAAAAAACTATTTACGAGGGTTTTTGTGTTGGATGTTGTTTTTGCGGGCGGATGGGCGATAATTTAGTTGCAAGGGGATTTTAGACTATAGCTTCATGCAATGGGAAATAATAAAATGGTATCATCATTATGTGTGGGAAGTACTGGGTCAATCAACTTGACTCCATTTTTTAAATGGAACACCCCACCCCGTATATTATTGCATATTCAGATTCCTTAGTAAATTCTAGTGTGACTTTATGTATCACACATGGGATCTAAAGCGAACCGTTTAGGTATAAAATCACCATTTTCGGTATGAGTAGATGTCAGAATAAAATTGAAGATTACAGAGATTATAGAACTTAGAAGGCTGTGACTTTGCCGTATTACTAAGCATAAAATACGTCAGCCTAGGTTAGAATAATTAAGGAAACTTCGATCAGAGATAACTTGATTTTTTCAAATGGGAATGCCTAATTTTTTGTAACGGTTAAATGTAGAATTTGATAACCTTCCTAATGATATAAGATTGTGAATATCAATCTCTGGTAGTTTTTCACTTAACTTCAAATTTTCAAACAAATCGGTGTTTTTCGATTTTCCAACCTATAAGCAACCTAGCAGACTATAAAATATAAACAAAAACTTGTTCAGGTATTTTATGCTTAGTAACAGGGTAAAGTCACAGCCTTCCAAATTTTATAATCTCTGCGTTATTCAATTTTTTCCTGATATCTACTTATACTGAAAATGGTGATTTACACCTAAACAGTTCGCTTTAAGTCCCATGTGTGATACATAAAGTCACACTAGAAATCACCAAGGAATCTGAATATGCAATAATATACGGGGTGTTCCATTTAAAAAAATACAACTTTGATACGTTTCGTGTTTTGGGGACACCCTATATAACATGAAAATATTTTTTAAATGTAACCTTAATGGGTCCCTATCCATCCGAAATTACTATTTTCTTTTTTATCAAATACTTTAGCCATAATGCTCTGTGGCAAATAACGTAGGTAAATAACCCAGTATATTATACCTACTAGATTCTTCGACAAATTCAGTAATGTAATAAATCAGTCAATATTTTCCTGGAAGGAAGGTCTCTAAGCAACATTGTTGCCTTTTGAATGTCAATCTCCAATCCATCCACAGGTGATGGACAGATGGAGCAATAACCAAAGAGCACTAGTCATTAATCTGTGATTACATAATTATATGATTTGCTTATAATGTGGCAATAATTATGATTATGAAAAATTGTTTGTGCAAAAAACTATCAAAAATAAGAAAAACTCTTTATAAATAAATAAAAAAATAAAGATCAACAGTAACGGTAAACCATACTTTTTGTGTCTTTTTAACAGGTTTCTATTTTCCTTAAAGATTAATTTGATCTTGATAACATCCTCAGAGCAACAACTGTTCAGTTGTTACTCTGAGATAACACCTAATACATATCAAATTTCACCATTTTCTCATTTGCTTTCAAAGAAAGCATATGAGGATAATTTTAAAAGCAGTGGACTTTTTTCAATCTAATCTAAGAATAAGAATCTTAATATATGTTTTTCATTCATTTTGTTATACCTAGTAAAAATTTATGAACATATCATTTCAATAATTTGTTACCACCATACAATTTTGCTTGACCTAGAGACCTAATCAGCTATGGTCAAAAATATGGGTGGGTGCAGTCTTACCATACAATAGCTCTTTTCTCTAAGCGTGAGTAATATGTGGTTTATGCCTATTACTTTCTTTAGTCAGTTTTTCAACACTGATGATCTGTTGTTGAAAAATAATCAATATCTAGGTACCTATTTTTCAGTATTTCACAGTAAAGTTTAACTGAGAGATGTGAGACAGAAGTAACCAAAGCATGGTCATAAGACATGATTGAATATAATTTAATTTTAATTTCATTTTTAACATAATGCTCACAATTAACTGAGGCATACATGTAAAATGGAATGGATTGTTGCTCAACACATACCTTCGTTTGCTGTTCTTTGAGCTTTTTAGTAATCTGACGATCATCAGGATTAGCTTCTTTCTCTGCCTTCAATCTTTTTACACTGTCTGCTGTGAATGAAATGCAATTCTTGATGAACTTTTCTCGTTTATTGTGGCCTTCCTCTATGTTACTATGTACGGTTTTACAGGCAGAGACTGCATCCTTATGGAATGAATCAGTTGGGATAGCAGTATTTATAGTGCTAACTATAATATCGTCAGTCTTACGAAGTGTCTTCAGTATTTCCTGCAAAAGAAATGGTATTGCTGACAAATTTTTCGACTTGTTTCTTTATGGGTGGTTTGTGTTTTGAAGCTATACATTACCAAATACACGTAACTTGAGCTGTTGAGTACTATATAGAACATTCCTCAATAACATTTAATTCACTAAATAAAACAAAATGATAGCCGAAATTACTGCATATTTAAGGTTATAACAGGGTTGGGTTGAGGTTAAATTTGAACTTACCTGGAAAGCACTGAAATCTTCACATTCTCTCATGGTATCAGCCATAATGTCTTGTTTTTATGAAGAAATAAAATAAACAACATATAACTTTAAGAAATATATTCCTATATTACAAAAATCTCAACATGCTCACAAAAAAAACAAATATGTGATTCATGTAAGATCCATCAGATGTCACTGTTTATAATTCACCAAGAAAAAAACATCCTGGCCAAATAAAAATTTCTGACTAGTTCCATCCACTGAGCCATTTTTTCCTAGAGTCCCTCCTCAATGTGTCACCATCTAATTTCTTTAAATCCTTCTGAAATGCATCTGTAAGCTTCATGCGCTCTTCAATAGGTCCAATTTTTTTTATTATTCTCAATTCACCATTCTCTTTTAAATAAGTTATGTCATCCTTAGTTGGAAATCCATCAGGAAATGTGATTGGATCAATTTTGATCAAGTGTTTGATTTTCCAGAGACGGTGGTTGTTTTCTGGTATATTTTTTACAACAGTAAAGCAATGATTCTGTAACAAAAACATTGACTTCAAAATTAGATTCAATAATATAAATATGGTGTATACTTTTGCATCCAATCTTAATTCCTTCAGCAAATTTTTTTCCCAATAGGGAAGACCTTTCATTGACTTCAACCTTTCAACTCGAAACAACTTTGTAGGCTCATAGGGAGGATCCTTGAAATCAGCGTGTCTGAAATAAGATTGTATCAAATAACAAATGTTTGTACAATCCGAAAATACCATTACCTCGGGTAGTATTTGAATCCAAAATATTGTATACCTTCCTCACGCCAAACGTATTTACATTTACCAACATTTCTTTGTATTTTCAAAACAGGTGTGAAAATATTCTTAAACAAGCTCATAACTAATTAATTTCTGGTACCTGGTACTGGTACCACAAGTAGACTTGCACTTCGAAGAAGTATATAAAAGGGATATTAAGATATTTTAAAAGTTTCTTTTATCATACGTATTTGTCAGAAGCGTTTTAACTTTTAACCTGTTTAAGTGTTTATGTTTAACCACACTGTTTAACAGCATTTAACAGTTTAACCCACAAGTTTAACACTTTAACCTCCTGGATAAATCATACTAGTCATCACAAAACAGGTACGACTCACAGACCATAAAATAAATTTTAGTGTTCTGAGTAAAAGAGTAAAGCTAAATTCAGATGCACACGGCACCTGACGATACGAAACTGTTCCTATTGGTTGAAATATTCAAAATGATATAAAATGTAGAATCAAAATATTTTGTTTTGACATCATTTTGAATATTGCAACCAATTGGATGTCGTGTGCATCTGAATCTGAACTGAGCTTTAAAGCTTAAAACTTAATTTAGATTCACACGACATCCGACGATACGACAGTACGAAACTATTCCTATTGGTTGAAATATTCAAAATGATGTCAAATCAAAATATTTCAACCAATAGAGACAGTGTCTCAGAGTAATGATTCTTCTCTCTGGTTCATCGTAGTCAAACACTACAAAATAAAAATAAACGCAACCTGTTTCCTGCTGCCACTTCCACTTAAATGAACACTTAATTTACTTTGTAAATTGTCACTTGAGCTAGAAAAATTCACTATTAGGTCACTGTGAAGCCATTCTTGCTGGTCTTGATTGCCTTTCACTATCAAATCTTTTCGTAGGTATGCCCAGATGAGTTCTATTAACTGTATGATATTTGAGAGGTCCAGAAAACATTGTAGGTACCACATTGTGTCAAATACTTTTTAGAACTACTACTACTAATACCACTTACATCTGATGTCTGGTTCATCGTAGTCAAACACTACAAAATAAAAATAAACGCAACCTGTTTCCTGCTGCCACTTCCACTTCCACTTAAATGAACACTCAATCTACTTTGTAAATTGTCACTTGAGCTAGAAAAATTCACTATTAGGTCACTGTGAAGCCAGTCTTGCTGGTCTTGATTCCCTTTCACTATCAAATCTTTTCGTAGGTATGCCCAGATGCATGCCCAGATGAGTTCTATTAACTGTATTTTTCTGTGATATTTGGGAGGTCCAGAAAAACATTGTAGGTACCACATTGTGCAAAATACTTTTTAGAACTAGTACTACTAATACCACTTACATCTGATGTCTGGTTCATCGTAGTCAAACACTACAAAATAAAAATAAACGCAACCTGTTTCCTGCTGCCACTTCCACTTCCACTTAAGTGAACACTCAATTTACTTTGTAAATTTTCACTTGAGCTAGAAAAATTCACTATTAGGTCACTTTGAAGCCATTCTTGCTGGTCTTGATTCCCTTTCACTATCAAATCTTTTCGTAGGTATGCCCCAGATGCATGCCCAGATGAGTTCTATTAACTGTATTTTTCTGTGATATTTGGGAGGTCCAGAAAACATTGTAGGTACCACATTGTGCTTTAAAATAGGTCTTATCCTTTGAAATGTTTGTAAATTATTGTATTTATTCTTATAAATATAACCAGCCCTTACGAGGAATACCGTTCACCCACTTCTGTTTATGTCCTTTATTGGAAGCACAAATAGCTAGTGCAACCTGGTACTACACACTTTGCAGGCATGTTTTATATTTATAGTTTCATTTGTGCAGGTAAATAATTAGAAACACATTAAAAGTCACCTTGCAATGTTCTTTTTACTCTGGAATAAGGTTATGTTGGGCCATGGTTTGGTATGTCCTCTATTGGGCTGCAACCTGGTACTACACACTTTGCAGGCATCTTTTTATCTTTATAGTTTCGTTTGTGCAGGTAAATAACTAGAAACACATTAAAAATCACCTTCCAATTTTATTTTTCACTCTGGAAGGTTACACTAATGACATAGGGCCATATTCTCCGTTCAGCCGCTTAAATGAAGCTTACGAAAGCTTGGCTTTAAATTAAAGCCTGGCTTAAGTTATTTCTATATGCACCGATATATCATCAGCTCTGCTTAGTTAAGCCGCCGGTAAGTTTGGCAACGTTGCCTCTTTTTACCACATTGTTGTTTTGTGTCATAGAAACTTTATGTTTCATGTATCAACCGTCAGACGAGTCTCAGCCAATTGTCATTTCGTACGGCGTGTGGATTGTTTACACTTAACATATGTCACATGTGTTTGCAAGAAGTTGAAGATACTTTAATTGTTATTTGTTAAACCGCTTGTGATTTGTACTATTACTTTCATCTGTGCTTTCATCTTACGTTCAGTATATTGAAGTTTATGAATAATTATGACTAAAAAAGTTAGTGCCCAACTTCATGGCCCCATAAGGGGCAGATTTGCTTAAAATTATAATAGTAAAATAGGAATCATTATTATATGTAACTACGTTTGTTGATAAAAGATTCATTTCACTAATTTCACAAGTCCTTAGACAGACACACTTAGTACAGAGTACAAATACTCAAACTCAAGATCAAGGTACTGAAAATTTGTAGTCTGTAGGTTAGGATACACCATAAAGCCAGGCTTAGCGTCGCTAAGCGGCCATGGTTGATCGCTTAACTTTAAGCGCGCTAAAAGGCTTTCAAACATGCGGTGCATACAAAATTTGCAACTTAAGCGGGATTAAGGCTTAAGCTTGGCTTATATCTATACGGGGAATATGGCCCATAACAACAAATAAAAGCTCGGCCCGCGATTCAGTGTTGCCATATTTCAATTCTCCGGCCTAGTCAGTAAAGTCGGCCATGGTCCGTCAATCCGTCTTGACATTTGACATATAGTCCTAGACACAGAATGACACTAGTGATTGTTGGCACTAACCGTACCTATTTAGTGGTTGACGTTGACAGTCATAGACAAAACTCGTCGACTTTCTCGTATAATATAGACCCTCATCTCTAATGTTAAAACATTTGAACTGATTTCTGCGCCATCTGATCGGTTGGTGTCGCTACTAAAATTTAGGCGGTAATTTTAAATCGGGAAATCGTAATTCAGTTGCCAGGAATAGCCTCGAATTTAGTTCATGATCTCTATATAAAGCCACATTTAACTTTGAAATACACTATAACAGTGTATGTCAAAGTTATATGTTGCCTTATAACGCGGTAATAAATGAAATGAAAAACAATAAATGCTAAAAGTGTATTTATTAAGAATTGTATAAATATAAGTAGATATTTTCTATTTCGATATAATTGTATACATATATACAAATTTGAAAAAAGTCTAAAAAGTAAATATCTGCTTAAGCTAGTAGTTGTACATAACTTAAAATGCACTGTACTACGAGCAACTTAATTCTATGTTAACAAATTTGGTTATGGCATACGGTTCAATGTCAGATAAATATTAAATACCTGAATAATCCAATTCCTAATAAAAAGTCTAATGTTCGTAATAGTTTTTATCTTGCGAGGTTGTAAAATTTAATGCTGAGAGTAAGGTAGGTATACAGGTACTCTTTAAAATGTTACCTTTTAGATGGTATATCGGTAACGCAATATTATGCAGTCTCCTTCGCATCCAAGGTTGAATACGACGTTGGTAGAAATGTTTTTCGCAAATACATTGCACAACTTTTTCTTGTCCATGTTTTTTACTGCATCCTTTCACAATCCATTCAAGCCAGACCTTGCGCACCTATAGTAATGCACATTATCATTTACTCTACAAAGGTTTTTATAATATAAATTTACCTCTTCATCCTTTATAGGTACTGCATCCAGGAGAGCAACAAGTAAAAACCATTTTCGGCAAAATAATGCAAGCGCACAATGCAGAAATGAAAAGAAAATAAGAAAATTACCTTTTCTCACGAAAGACGCTTTCAAATTTTTAGAATCCAAATTTCAGTGACAAAACGTGACAGATCATTTTCAGTCACGTGACTTTGACAGTTCGGCCAATTTGATTTTACGTGGAAGTAAAAATGGAAGTAAAACAGAAATTTTTCATCATCTGGTATGAACTTTTTGTAGTTTTTGTTGGAAAAAATGGTGTTATATAAATCCCTAAAGCGGTGACCGGTAAAACACGAGGATAAACTACAGAGATAGTAGTGGCATTGATCGGTATACTCTTAAATCTACGGATTCCAGCGTTACGAATTGTTTACAGATAGACTTTGTAAACCTCTTATCACAGTTTTTATATGTGGCAGCAATTGAGACCATTCAAAAGTTTGAAAGCTTTTTAATATACTATAAAATTTCTGATCCACAGAGACAAGCAGGAAGATACTACACTATTTATGAGAGATGCCTAATTTTAATGAACGGCGATGTAGATGTTGTAGGAAGAAGAAGAAGAGTAAGCCAATTTTATCCATATATTTGAATATTTTTTTTAAATACAGTGTACACTTTTATTTTTAGGTGAGAGAATCTCAGAAATTTAATGAAACACTATTAAAAGCATGAATAATCATCATAAATGATGGAAGTGCTGCATGTAGGCATTGCACATGTATGGATGGTCTAGAGGAAGTATGCAGTCATAGTATAGTTGCCATTTATTCTTTGTTAAAGCAGGACACATGGCAGTGGATGATGTATGCACATCTAAATTATCACTGGTACTACCTTTAAAAAATGCATAATTATTATCTATCTTGTCAGTACTACCTTTGAAAAATGCAGGGATGTGTTTCATTAAGTACATAAGTTGGACAGGAGGCTAAAACGAAGGCTTCAGTTGCAGTTTCTAAATTAACTGAAGGAAAATGATCGATTTTTGTGATGCATTTTTACAATATTGGAGGAGAACATCAACTGTTTACCCAGCTTGTTAATATATGACTGTTATATATATATATATAGTGTTCTTATACCCTTACATAGCTCTTATGTTACGTATGAACTATGAATTATAAATAAATGATAAACGTTCGAATGGGTGGCATTTATTAAAAAAGGGATTTAAATTCTGTAAATGTTTAATGCATTTTAGCAGCAAAACATCAAAAATCATATTTTCAGTACAAATATTTGCCGTAAGACTAGTGGGATTATAAAAATTCATAATCATAAACAAAATTTTATTCCACAAAGACAATAGATATACCTATATGTTCAACTCGTACATAAATTGATGATATGAAAGTAACTACAGTTACTAAACAAAAGCACGAGACATTTTGTTACAGACTAATGAAAGAACATATTAATTCATTTCCTGATTATTTAGGAAAATGTGACTGTTACTTATGAGGTACATATAATTATCACAAATAACAGATTTAAATATTTGGCTAACAATTTATTTCTCAGTGTGTGAATATACCTACATAAAAATGCTCAAATGATTACATTGTTATTTGTGCATGATAGAACTTTATAATTTTTTGTTGCATACTAAATACAAATTGTTATCAGATATATACCTATTAAATACACAGATATAACAAACTATATTATATATAAATAAAATAATCAAATGCACATTTTTAATTACTTTTATTACGATATATCACAGTCTAAAAATTCCCGCAGTGTATAGGTGTTGCATGCTCAGAATGAGTTCCAACTTTTTCTCAGTATATGACTCCTGAGGTTTATATAATAATATGTGGAGACCTTGTCTCAGATTTTAGTCAAACAGTAGACAACATATTTCTGGAGATAGCTGTACCTAATGTTATAAGGCATAAGTCCACCCCGGCAAGCCAAGCGTCCAGAATTGATCTATGAAAGTATATGGTCACCCTAGTATTATGATTATTTCCAAGGTTTGTCATTTATTTCAAACTACTGCAATGTTCCTTGTAATCTCTAACATTTGACTAGATCACTGGCCAAAACATCTGTTTGAGTAGAAAGAGTTGCTGTTTATTTGCTTCAATCAGGGCTTTAATACACTGTCCTCTTTGTTACTAGTTCCAGGTACCAATGTCATCAGATTTAATTGATATCCTGTTCAAGGCTTCAATGTCCAGCTATAAAAATGATAAATCAGTAAATCCAAATGTTCCCTGTGTTTTTCTTTGGATAAACTTGCCTTTTTTACTCAGGCATGTTTAATTGTCTGATGTCTGTGTCTGCTTACTTGAGTTATTGTGCCTCTGCCTCTTCTAGTGATTCCTTATCCTAATTATGCGGTGCACCTAGAAATTGTTTCATCAGTTAAACATGCAACATTCTATAATAAGAAACATTATACCTATTACCAGTTATAAAGTGCCTAGAGCAAATTCTGCCATATTTTAGTGAGCTATCACTCAATGGGCCCCTCTTGAGTACTCCATCGACATTTCGCGGCGCTTTCTTGAAAGGAAGATACGTTTTTTTGCCAGAATTGTTCTGCTGATCTTGTTTCATGGAGCAATTTATCACTGTACATCGAAGGCATTCTTAATATGTAGAGTCGGTGATATGTAGTATGTTATCATTAGTAAAGTCTGTAGCGGTACGTTGTAGCCATATCAGCAAGTAACTGAGAAAATCAGAATATAAGAAAATACAAAATATTTAATAAAGTATTTCTCTCCTCTGTGATAAACTTTGGTTGTCATTTTGACGTAGTCATTGACATTCTATTCTAACCTTAAATGAAAATGAACTGACAGCTTATGTTTGGATAGCGGCCCTCTGGCGCTCGGTGTCACTACTATTCGTACCAAAACTTTGTTTGACCTTGAGCATTTAAGATAAACGGCCATGTTGACAGTGTTGACACTTGTGGTTGAGGTCGGTGGTCGAGACCTTTCTGCTTCCTAATTATTGTTAAAAAAAACAACCTACAGGTTGATGTGGGTTCGTTGTGAAAGTGTTGAATTTTCGATTAGCTGCTTGAGTGACTGTGCTTCATCGGTAAAATTAATTTTTGTTTAGTGACATATTAGACCATCTTCTATACTAGAGGAAAACTGCCTGGGTATTTAAAGCTTACCAAACCCCAATGTCAGTTCAAAACATGCAAAGCAATTTAATGCAGCAGCAAAACTTAGTCATAAACCAGGTGCCTATGTCTCATGCAATACTCACCAATGTTAATCCAAGTAATGGTTTACCAGTAATGACACATACAACTTCAGCAGAACAGAGTGCAGAATTAAAGACTGCTGGAATGCCCATGGAAACAGTTGGTGGTGAGTATAACTGCATCAGTACAAATTAAAATAATGGTTCGAAATAAATTTGAATATTCACCAGACACAAGTTGAGCTATTTGATTCAACAAAAAATACAGGTTACTAGTCTAAGCATTAGGTTGTTCTTTGTGCAACAATCTATACTTTGAAAGGTCCTCAGAGGGCATTGGCAACCAAAACATTAGTAAATTATTTTCAAATTCCATGAATGTGGTTTTATTTATTTCTCAAAAAATGCCATGAAGCCAATATTTCATAGCATATTTGAGTATCATGTTTCAAATCTAGCTACATCACAAAAACCTTTTTGTTGGCAAAACCAGACAAACTGTTATCTCTTAAACCACCTTAGATTTTCATTAATTTTTGTTTGTTATGTAACTGTAATATTTGCAATAAAAACAATATGCCTAGTTTTCAAAGATTACTTAATGTTAAAAAAATATCTGGATATGCTACTTCTGTATCGTGACCAATGAATATGGAAACATTTTTTAAATGTAATCTTAATGGGTCCCTATCCATCCAAAATTATTATTTTTTTATTAGATACTTTAACCATAATGTTTCTCATGTGGAATAACATAAATCCTGATATATTCCTATGTCCTGTATTTAGAAATATAGGAATGGAGTAGTCCAATATCTTGTTGTCATAAGGAATTGAATTTGCTTACTAGGTGAACACTAAATCATTCAGTAATTTGATAGCAACGCTACTCAAAAATGTCTTGCGACAACCTAATAATGTGTTAAGCACTTAATCCAGTAGACTTATTTTCTTCAAAATCAATAAAATGGATCTACTTTGCCCATTAGATTACTTAATGTTTCCCCTTGTTTAATTGTGATGTTCTCAAATTTATTTTTAAGCCTTTTTAGTTGGTTTTTCTTATCTGCATTACAAGTGTAGTGCCAAAGTTTTATTAGGATTAGAACAGTAGAACATCAGCTATTTAAAATGACAGTATTACTCTCATTTCTATCCCTACCAAGCAATGTTCTTACTAGTTTGCTAAGACCAACGAATTCGAATAGGCTAGAAGAAGCAAAGCCGATGCGCTAACAGGCATGTGAGTGTATCCATGACCCTGGTGTTATTATTTACCACTTGTTTACAAAGACGATGTTATTGTTTACAGAAATTGACAGAAATCCGCTGGATTTAAAGAGCTTTTATTATACAGACATAGATGTATGTTACATTATTTTTGAGGGAGTGATGGTCAGCGTGTGACGAAAGAGCAGCTCGGCGGGCAGTAGCCGGGGCTGCACATTTTTCTTCTTTGTTCTATGTAATAATAATAATAGTAACAACATACGTTGAAGGGATAAGCATGTAACGGTGTGGCTATAAGACAATGACGATTACGTTGAGGATATAGAAAAGAGAAACTATTACAGAGTGATAGGAAAAAATGAAAGATGCCAGATCTTAAATACTCGTGGCATAGGATTTACGACCAATCGCAGCCAGTCCAAATTTATTGGACTATTTATGTACCATACGGGTCCACTAATTGTTTGAATATTTGAAAGGGAACTATAAAACTACTAAGTACTTACATTGGGGTGCATTAAATGGTAACTTACACTGAACTTTTTCAGTATATTTCAATATACATATTTCTATTACCAGATAATGTTCAAAATAAACTTAAATACAACAGACCAACAAAAAATACAACTTGAAGAACCCATCTATTTAGTGATTATGATTTGGTATTTGAAAGAATTTGGCCCTGTAAATATATAAAAGGGAGGTTTTATCACCTTTGTCAGGCTTCTCACCTTCGGAGTGTATGATTCTCACATTGGAGCAACAGGCAGTGCAGTAATAAATTTGCTGTATTACCTATTATTGCCTTAGAAACAGAGACACATTAACTATAATATAAGGGAACGGGTACTTATGAGCATTATGTATCGCAATCTTCCCAGTTTCGAGACTATCATTACAGATCGAAACATTTTGAAGAAGGGAACCTGCAACAGGTAACCGTCTGGTACACAAATGAACAATAAAGTTTGAAGACAAGAAACGTATAAAATAAATTTATTTAAATTCTATTTTTATAAATTTATCATATTTAGCATAAATTGTTTACGGCGCAAAATAAATTTTTTTCAATAATTCATTTTACGTAAAACTGGAAAAACAAATTTAAAGTGACATTAACTTCGAAACGTTTCTTATTTAATCAAATCTCAGTTTTATGAATCGCGGTTAGCTAAAAAAACTGCATGTTCATGAGAATTAGCTGGAATAGAAACGTAAACGAAATGGAAATACATGAATATAATATTCTCTCGCTCCATGAGCTACACCCCTTTTGAGACGTCACTGGCATTTCTTACCCGATGAAAAGGTCTGCAGGCATCACCCAAAACAAACAATAGAACTCAGCGAGTCCGCTACCTGTCGTCTGGTAAATAAAGGGTGAAAAAGGAAAGGGTCATGGTTCCGTCCAGATGTGGGTACCTGTGAATTGGGATTTCCGTTGATGCGACGTTGTCACGTTTTTTCAGAAATATTGGCTTGACCTAATTTAGCGGAAACCGAAATGGGGGTGAGATTGCCGCATAATACAATAATACGTAATTAGTAGGGTCTAGATTTCCATTTGCATCTATCTGAATAGGTATGTTATTTATTGCTGCGGTAATGATTATTATTATTATTATTTTTTTAATGCAGTAATGTATTTTTTTTACGGTACTTAGCCTATCTTGTATTTAGTAATACTGTAATGCAGTAATGTATTTTTTTACGGTACTTAGCCTATCTTGCATTTAGTAATACTGTTTATATGTTTTTTTTTTGTTACTTTCTTATGTTTTTTTTTATAATCTATGTCATAGATACATATATTCGATCATATGATTATATTAATTAATTAATTTATGTACTCTACATTTGCGCTGCTCAGGAGGTTAGGTGGAAGAATAGATCTCAATCTAAACCTTGCCTTCTGGGTAAGCATTCGATTTATTTTTGCAAATAAAAGGCGTTTATTATTATTATTGGTTTGTGTGTGGACGCCACTCCCGGGCCGCTGAAAAACTACTATGGTATTTTTAAGTTTCAGTAACTAACCTAACTTAACCTCACGGATTAAATTGTTGAGGTTAAAATGGTTTAACTGGGGTTTAGTCAATTGTTAATCGGCTCGTCTCAGTCCATGCTCTAAAAGGGGTGATACAGGTACGAACTTTAAGTACGCGGTTTTTAAGTTCGCGAACTTACTCGGCTCGACGCGGTGACACACGTGAAGCTGAAATCACTCATTTTGACAATTTTCCTAAATAAACAAAACTTTTTGCAAACGCCAAACACAACAAGCGTTGCACATCGATGGCCTGCCAAAACAAAGTGGTGGCTCGCGGCTCGCAGCACGAGCTGAAACCAGCTACGAGCAACATTTCAAACCAGTTGGCTCGCCGGCGGTTTGCGCGACGGTTTTAAAGTACGCGTACTTACGGTGACACACAGGCGAAAAAGGTCGTCGAGCCATAAGTACGCGTACTTGCTCGTACGTGTATCAGCCCTTTAACAGGCATGTGTATATTGGCAAGGCCCAGTTGTTCTTATTTACTATGTTCACAAACACGATGTTATTTTTTTACAGAAATCCGCAGGAAATAAATTTTGTGGAATTGTTAAAAATGATCTTTTAACACTTTATGCACCGTTAAAACCCAAATTTTACTCTAAACTATAACAATGAACCCGAAACGATCAACCTAAAAAAGCAAAAAACTAAATACAAACAAACTAGGTAGGTACGTCTTGATACACATTACACAATCAAGACTTACTTTTTTCGATTTTGTAACTCGCTTATTTTTCAGTTTTCGGGTAAGAGTTATTTGAAAAAGTTGTTTATTTTAACGACTTCTTTGTACAGTTGACAAAGAAGTATCACCCTGTACAATAACAATACATTGATCAGGATCGTCCTTTGGAGCAAAAGTCTATTTTGTGATTTTCCTCACACGCTTTTTTCAACTTTACTATTACTGCAATGACTGCAAAATATATATTGTCAGTTGTCACAGCTAACGAAAATACAATAGGTTTACACGGAGACGATCTGGCAACGTGGCCAAGTTATCCTTTGCTATTTTTTGCCTCCGATCCTCTACCAGCCTAATTGCCTGCTACGAGCATCAAGCTGCTTGATAAACACAAGGATAAACACAATATTTATAATATGCTTGAGGTCCTTGGTGGGTCCAAACAAAACCCTTGTTTACTGCTTCTACCTATTCGAATTCGTTGGCTAAGACTCATTCAAGCCAATAGAGGCTTACATCCTTATTTTGGATAGACCATTAACTTTCAGGTTGCCTAGCATTTGTACAGTGCCTAGGGACACACAGCATGATTATAATCTTAGAGCAGCATAGAAAAACACTGTTTGCTACGGCTACTCAACCTGATTAGGGAATCGTTTAACTTTTTGGTGGAGATTCAGATTTCTATACCTATTTTACATCGACATTTACTCTGCGAATTTATTCACTGATCAATCCATGGTCGTCTTCCAGGTCAAACTGATTGTGTTTTACATCTGTGAATAAAACCATGGATTTTGTGACAGCATGCAGTGCTGCAAACATTGTTGCTGTGATATGATTAGCGGCTTTTGCAAGATCTATTAAATTCTTTGTTTGTGGTCTTTTGACAGTAAAACTCTGAATTTGATTGTTAGTTTTTATTTAGAAATTGTTTAATAGTATATTGAGACGGGTATGCAACATGCATGACATGCATCATATGACTTTTAAGGTTGGCACTACTGAATTTTATGTCAAACCTGACCACAGATTAGAACAGGTTCTAAATCTAGGAAGAAATCCATTGATAACTTATTCCACGTCAAATTCCTGTTTTGCACTTGTCAATTTTTACCACAAACTGAATCCACAAAGTGAAACCATAGTTTACTGTTGTTGTAAAATGGGTATTATGGGCCATTGCTGTCCGCGTAGACACTTATTATTGCACTACTCTTTGAGATACAAAGTGCCTAATGTTTGCAATGTATAAATAAGGTATTCTGCCGAAAGTAGTTCATTTAATACATATTAAAATCGAACTTCATTGATACATTGCAATTAGAGATTTGCTCATATATTTAAGTTTTAAAAACACTAAACAATGTTTTATTTTCAGCACCAAATATGGTTGCTGTACAAAATGTAGCTGTAGCAAATACAACTCCTATGAAAAGTATATCACAAAATACCAATTCCAGTGAACCTATCCAAGTTCTCACAAAACAGAGGCTCCAGGACCTTGTGAGGGAGACTGATCAAACCTTGAACTTGGAAGAAGAGGTAATCATGAAATGAACAATGGATTCAAGCTAATATTATGTTGAATCTAATTCTTTGCTTTCTCACTTATTTTTTGTTTGTTTTTTATTTGTAATCAATTTAATCCAGATACTGAAGATAATTGCATGTGATGATTTTATCTGATTTACATTCTTTGAAGTTTCCTATTTTTAATTGCCCTGGTTGGTATTAATAACAGCTTTTGCTGCTCCTGCCAGGTGAAATAAATTCCTGATTATTTATTTATTTATAACTCTAATATTATGTCCTATCAAATAAAAAATAACATAATTATGTTTCAGGTGGAAGAAATAATCCTCAGCTACGTTGACGAATTCGTTGACAGAGTGTTGAGTGGTGCCTCTATGATAGCAAAAAATAGACACGCAAACACAATAGAGGTGAAGGATGTCCAACAGTTTCTCAACAGAAACTACAATATGTGGACACCCGGCTTTGGAACAGACGAGCTGAAGCCCTACAAACGTAGTTTGACCACTGAGGCACACAAACAGAGATTGGCACTCATTAGAAAGACGCTGAAGAAATACTAGGTTTACAGTGTTCAAAGTATCCAGATTATTTCATAATTGTGGAAAAAAGTGATATGTATTTTTAATGGATTTTCTCAAACTAGTAACTAAAATACACATTTAAACAGTTTAACTATTGAAGGGAAAGCATTTTTATTGCAGATTTAGTAGATTGTGGAGCCTGATTGTCTTATTTATATGTAATTCAAAAGATATACAAGGATGATAAACATAGCTGGGTATAAATAAACCTTTTATTGGTGTAAATACATTTTATGTGAAGAAAACAAGAAACTAAATAACTTCTAAAAAATTTCTTGTATTTTATAAATTTGTATAATAAATAAATCTTAAATCAAATAAAATACATTTTCGTGTTAAAATAGGTTTTGAAAAAGTATAGAAATATACTGTCTTAATTATTATGGATTTTTAAACAGCATGGCGGCAATTATGGTCTTTGCACTTAAACTGATTCGTCACGTTCGACGTTCAAATTGAGTTATTGGATTTCAGAGATTGAAGAAGAAAGAAATTAATACTTGCAGTTTTGGCAGACTGGTATACAGAACCACAGCGGTAGCGGTAACACTAGGTCAAGGTTGTACTAATGTAAAAAGCCCCCCTACGTTCGATTAATCTCACAAATGCATGCTTATAATTCAAAATTATCTGAGGTATACTAACAATGAAGTACGCAAAACTCTTAAGATGGTATTGACAATATTCATCTTAAAGTTTTTGCAGTAGGTTACCACTGTCCAGTAGCGATGGAGAGATCAATCTACTTTATTCATTTGTTGTCGACTACACCTCAGCCGCACCCTCAAAATATAAAAAATGATAACCTACCAATAAAAGCGAATAGCATAATTTTTCTTGTTGCTTATGCAATGTAATATCCCATAAAACTACCATCTCAATAATTTCGAAAATCGGTTAATCCAACGGCGTAGCTTCCATTGATGCGGGTTCGGCGGAGGTTTTACACTAAATCTTCGCCAAAGGATCAAGTGTCACTTTATTGTGTATCTTTAATTTATTTACACACTCTGTAATGTAGTAAATTAAAGTGCACAAAGATAGCTCAAACAGCTTGAAAAATGCTGTCCAATTTAATAAGCGGGAGGCTGAGCGATTCCTGTTCAACACCTGACGTTCCGTGAGTGGCAAGATGAGTCATTTGCGCCAGACCGTGGAACACTTGCGTGCCTTCCATCAAATGGATGTGTTGAAGTTGTACGGGTTGCGCTGGCGTGGCGTGGATTATTTGGATACTGGTCGGTGTCTGAATCGTCTGGAACTCTACTATGTCCATCTTTGGGATTGACATGTTAGTAGCGGCTCCTGTAAGAGAGGTCAGTTTGCTAGTAGCTTCCATATTACAGGTTATAGAATCATGAAGTGTGACAAGGGCAATGTTCGGATAGATCTTTAGGAGTATTAAAAAATGTTGGATCTTCATCATCCCCTAACCTCCACGCTACCCCAATTTCACCCCGATACGGATGAAATTTAATATGGTCAGGAATCCCTAAAACGCATAAAAATTGAATTGGGAACGGTTCTAAGGATTTTGTGTTTTCCCGCGGTCAATGTAACGATTTTGAAAAATACTACCTACCGCGATCCCACGTCATATATCAGACTGAAACAAAACATGATGATAGTTCACTCAACTTTTGGTATGGGAAGAAAAATACGAACATTGATATGTCTTCAAAGGCAATGTTCCTATACGTTTGTAAAGAACAGTATAGCATTAAGGTCTTTTTTAGGATGATGGACAATATGAATACAAAAAAAAAATTGGAGTCCTCCCTGGAAAAAGGTAAAAAAATCAGGAACCCTTAAAAGAATAGATAAGAATATTGGGCCAATTCTGAATATTTTCAAAATGATACTCGTCACTGCACCGGCACTGGGACTGTGCAGACTGTGCTGTTAGAAGAATAACAACAGGCAGACAAACCAACGAAAATGAGTGACATATCTTCGTTATGTATAGACATCAGAAAATCGCCCAAAAAACAAAATTGAAAACTTAAGCGATTACAATACTTCCCTTAAATCTATTTTTGGGACTAAATTTATGGGATTTCGCATTTTTTCAGACATAACACTCAAACTTGTTAGCTTAATGTATATTTTTTTGCGTATCTATAGCAAATAAATATTGTTAATGTTTCATGTTATACCTTTCTTCTTAGCAGCTTCTTTCAATCTCTCCAATAGCGGCTTCGCCATCTTAGTTGCTTCAACCAACTCTTCAGGCGAATTAATATTATCATTCACCAACTGAACTAAATCGTTTATAAAATGTATCTTTGACTCTACAAATGTCTCTGGAGTTGCAACTGGCAATTCAGGGGTCTTGGACGGTTCTTCTGTTACCCATAATTCTTGATTCTCTGTTTCTGCATCTTTTGTCGAGACTATATCGAAACATTTGTCAATAATCTTTTGGTCTTTGTTGTTCGATATATCGCGCGCCTTTGGATCAAATAACTCATCATTTTTCACCTGCAATGACATAAGTCATAAAAATTGCAACAAAACCTATTCTTATATTTACATTACTGTTTACTAGCGAAGAATTGAATTTTAGAAACTTCGTAAACGTCATATCCAAAAAAGGAGTCAAAAACATTTTGAGTCAACTCGAAATATTGAGATCTGAACTACTACATTTCTAGGTACACCATGTTTGAATATACACGGGCCCGGAAATTAATGGAACGGACATAATTTTGCTTGAATTCAATCTTAAATAACAAAGCAATTAGTGTTTTTATCGATTTCGATATATTTTTTCAAGTTGCGGATGATTTCTTCTTAATCATATCCTGATTACAAACTGTACTACTGTATAAATTGATATGTAGGCATACAGGGCAGCACAAGAATTAGAAAAATGTAATAATGACGTTTGTACGAAATTTTTAAATAATCCTTATTTAATAATCAAACAAAAAAATTAAAAGTTGTCTTTTTTTCTGTTATGGTCATATGGGAATATGTAGTGTCCATGGATGGCTCCATGGCCATAATATCATTTTCACGAATATTATAAATTGATATCTTGACATAGATGGTAGCAGAAAAAACTATATTAAACGCTCAATTTCCAGATATTCTGTGGAATAATTTGATAAATCACTTCAAGCACCATGTCTTCTATTCTAAGCAACTTAATGTTTTTTTATATCTGTATTTTAAAGGGAAACAGAGGTTTAACGGTAATCATTAATTATAAGCAAGAAAAAATAACGCTTGGAAAATAGCGGTGTTGGGATTTATTGTAACACAAGAAAACTACATCAGTGCGGATGACATATTACACTAACATCAGCGGTGAAGGGTGGAAAGTCCCAGAAGAGGCCTTCATGACAAAAAGATTTCTTACCTCTTTCACGATTGCATTATAACACACATTCATAGTAGGCATTTTATTATCCGATACAGTACTATTTTTCTTATCAGTCACCAAGCAATGATAAATTTCGTCATCGTCATGTCCAACATGTGTTTGGATATAGTCGATGGTCACTTCACCTGTTGTTGAGACCTTTACATACATTCTAGCTGGACAGTCTTTACCTATTTTCTTGGTACCTTGTTTTTTTATTTTTCTATGACCTTTGCTTCTGGATTTGAAAGTTCCACTGCGGTGACAGTAATAGGTCGCTCTCTTTTCACCGATCTTTGATAATTTTGTAGAGCAACGTTTTACGTACCTAGATGAAAAATGTAGCTGGAATTAAAGGTTGAAATCATAGTACTTTTGGTGATTACATCAAATGGCGAACGTTTCCTTAATATTCCGGAATCAGTGAGTATAAACCAAAAAATAAAGCAAAATTTATTAATGTTAAAAAACACTGGATATTGTCCTGTTTTGCTTTTGACTTGTCAAAACTAATCCCTCAACAAGAGCGACGAAGCAACCACCACTGTTTGAAAAATCTTTAAGAAATTCAGCAAATATGAGACATTTGCTGAGCTGAACAATCTTATATTTATAAATACTACTCTAATTTGCTTAAGTTTACTATGTATTTCCAAGTCTGAGTCAGGACCTTTCAGTTATCTAGATTCTGTTTCTGATGTATCTGAACATAGGACAAGGAGGATATGAATAGTGTCCGCTTTGCTATTAAAGTGTACATTTCACATTTGGTGACCACTATTATTTTTGTTTTGTATTTGCTCCTTTGGTAACTATTCTATCGATAAGTTTTAACCTGCTTGCCTATCGACAGTGCGCAGCGCAGCAAAGGTTGGTCAAATTGTCTAAGGCGCAGGTATTGAACAAAACGGGAGATTAAACAACCTACTGCCTTATATCTTTCTTTAACGGGAAGTAGTGTGTCATTTCATTCCCCACTTTGAGAGATGCTGTTTGATTTATGTAGAGGTTCATGATAAATCTTGAAACGTTTCTCGCAGCAGCTTTATTAGCTCTGTATGTTTGAGCTTTCTAATAAATAATCTATAAAGCATACGTTAAAGTTTTTCTGCTGGTCAGTATGATGACTGGGTTCCAAAAGGCGCTGGGGCCCCTGAGTCCCGAGGTTCCGTCGACCCGGAAATACAAAAGCAGTAGGGTGTATACAGACGACCAGGCTCTTGTACCAACCGCAAATGATGAGGTGATACTCAAGCACGTGACAAACAAGGCTCTTCTAGCTATAGATGGTTGGATGAGGAACTACGACTGGGAGCTGGCCCCAAAGAAATCCGAGGCGATTAGTCTGCGTGGCTCAAGAGCCAAGAGAGACAGCATGGCTTTCCAGATCAGAGCGGCTTGAGCCCCAATAAATTCATTGTACCTACATCTAGGCATCACGTTGGACAACGAGAAGACTTTCACAGAACATCTCCAGATAGTGACAGCCAAAGCGGAAAAGAAGGTGGCAATTATTTCCTGGTTTATGCCAAATGTCGATGGACCTGGTAGCGGGAAAAAGTCACCACTGTGCGCAGCAGCAGTCCGTGTGGTCCTTTATGGAGCTCCAGTGTGGCAAAAACCCATTACGGCAATACCTCCCCTGAACCTTTTAGCAGAAGAAAGAGCCCGCAAGCTTAGAGGCAAAGAAGATCTCCCAGCTACGCGAGTCTAGAAAAATGAGAGCAGCTATGGGCAGATCCATCGGAGGCGGCGCAGTGGACAATAAGGCTGATACCGTCCTTGCGGGAGTGGGTGGAGTGTAAGCACAGACCAACGTGCTATTTCCTCACTCAGGCGCTGTGCGGCCACGGACCTCTCAGGGCGTATAGACACCGTATCGGCAAAGCAGTTGAAGGCACAAGCGCACGAGCCATCACTGCCACGAGTGCCACGTGTCGGACACAGCAAAGCACACAGTCACACACTGTTTAACTTTGACTGCAATAGATGATTTTATTACAAGCAGAAAGCGAGAGCAAACCTGCCTGAGGATCTCACCCTATGCTATCGAGCGAACTACGATGGAAGACTGTACGTAGGATGATACGAAACACCTTGAAAACGAAAGAGTCAGAAGAACGCAGACACATGGAATAGCAAATACCTTCCGCTTGTACAACGTCGGGGCGCACAGATTCTTTCTCACACCTCCGCCGTGTGTGGCAGTGCTTCTGCCTGACGGTCATGCCGATTTCCTAAACCCTCTATAATAAAAAAATTACAGAACGCTGAATAAGTTAGTTACTTAAAGCTTTATCACTGCTATTAATTTGTGTAGATTGAACTATCCATGCCTTTTTTCCAATTCGTCAATCTTCGTGCGTCTATGAATACGGATTTATTTGTCGATTTGATGATTCTCGATTTCGTATTCATTTTTAAAGCCTTTGTGTATACAATGATTTATGGATGACGTGATTTCCGTGAATGCTCTGTTTACTTTTTGTTTGATTTTCATAGTACTTCACTATCTTGTAATGTGGTGGACGCTTTGGTTGTTGGTCCCATGCTGGAGACGGTATTTTACCCCATGTAAAGAGGGTTCTGATTCTGTTGAGGCTAGCCTATGTTTTCCGGAAGAAGGTCAATACCAGGCATGTAGCCTATTCTTGGACTTTCTCTTTATATTCTTTTTTCTGTCAATATGTCAAAGCCGGTCATATGCAGGTGATAAAGGATGGGTGACTACAACCATATCTAGGATTGTTATTAATAATAACAATAATACAATGCCGCGAGGGGTTGCTAGATCCTCTCAGTGGCGCCTCCCCAAGGTGGCGGATAGGGGAATGCCTCCCAGATATGGGTGGTACCGGGGAAATGAAATACCCGGGGAGGACCAAAACTAGCACAGTGGAATAGCGTCTGCATCCAGAGTATCGGCTATTCCACAATTAATAGGACACGACGGATCTCCATGTGAGGAGCGGTACTCAGACAGCGTCTGTTCTTCATGTTAGAAGCGGCTGCTTTCATAAACCCCCAGGAAGCCGCCCAACATCAACAGGCTATTCGGTGCGTGGCGACACCGAGGGGTATACCGAAGCCAAAGGATGTAAGTCGGTCGGCAACCTTCACAGGTCCATCCTCTGGAGGCAATTTGGACGGCTGCCTCCGGAAATGTCGGCTGCGGGCCCTAAGGCTAACCACCTCACGGGCCCTATCTTCGGGTTCGACCACCTCGAAGGAAAAGCACCCACACCGAGCCGGTTTCGGAAGCCGGCGTTGGGCAAGGTGGCGGTGCTTCGATTTGCCCTGATGACGACCCCCGCAATGACATGGACCGTTTTAGGTGGACGACGGAGCTCAAGGATGACCTGCTGAGCTGCTACGAGAGCAGTAGCCCGCGCCGTAGGGGATACATGTCCCGCATGTATGAGAGGTGGTGTGAAATGCACCCAGAGCATAGCACGCTTACCTCTCAGAATTTGCGAGATTATGTATCGTACCTCCGGAGGCAGGGATATGTTCGTGCTCCAGCTCAGCCTGCCCCTTCGGCGGACGGAAGGCCTGTTAACCAGGCTGAAAGTTCGCCGGTAAGGCCCGCTGAGAGGGAAATCGACCAAGTCGTCTCACCTGGGGATTTCAGAGACCGAAGGGCCTTGCATAACAACGGAAGGTCTTTGAAGCTGGCAGATTTAAAGAGAGAGGATGAGGTTGTTGGTGAACGTCTATCGGAGGCCTCTGACATTTGGAGCATCAATTGCGAAATTTACGCTGCGGCTCTGAGGCTAGCTAGACAGGGGAGAGTGAGAGACTCTCCTGTTGAGAGAGCACAGAGACGGATGCGCCAAATGGAAGCGAAAATCCAGTTGGCTCGCCAGGAAGCATCCCGTATCCAGTGTGTGATGGAATATAGAGCGGCTGGGAAGCCATTTACGCGCCGAGTGCGCCAGATAGCCTACGGGTTGAGGCGCGACCATCATACACTCAGTCAAGCGGTACTGGTTGTTGTCAAGCAACACTGTCTTGACAGGATACGGATGCTAATCGCTGCTAAGCGATCGTTGGTGGCGCGGGCGAGAGGTCTGGAACAGAACAGAATGTTCTACGAAAGACCTTCTCGCCTTTTCCAACAGCCGCCTCCAGCCATAGAGCAGCCGCCAACTGCTGATCGCGTGGAGGCCTTTTGGAGGGACATTTACGAACAGCCCAAACCTCTCTCAGCAGACACTCCGGCCTTGGCGCAGTTCGAGTCCGTTTGTAGGAGGACTCCTAACTTGAATGTACTGCGTCACCCGATAAACACGGAAGAAATTCTTGACGCCTTACGAGGCGCAAAGAATTTCGCAGCTCCTGGCCCGGATGGCATAAACACCTACTGGTGGAAAACATTCCCCAGTTGCCACCGGCATTTAGCTAGAGTTTTTAACTCGTGGCTAAATCAGGAGCAGCCAATTCCGGCTTGGTTTGTCGAGGGTCGAACCGTGCTTCTCCCGAAGACCGGAGATTTGTCTGATCCCAAAAACTACAGGCCAATAACATGTCTGAACGCATGTTACAAGCTCTTCACCAGAATCTTGTACATGCGTCTCCTTCAAGCGGTGAATCCTGTATTTCTCGACGTGTATGAACAGAGAGGGTCAAAGAAAGGAGTAGCTGGCTGCAGGGAGAACTTGTTGATTGACCGATGTGTCACGCAGGACTCCGTGCAGTACAAGCGAAACCTTTCTATGGCCTGGATTGACTATCGCAAGGCATTCGACAGCACGTCTCATGAGCTCATTGTGCGGCTGTTGGAATGCCTTTCGGTGGATAATCAGATAGTGGGATGCATAAAACAACTGATGCCACTCTGGAAGACCCGGTTCACTATAACATCAGGTGAAACTCGGGTTCAGACAGAGTTGGTGTCGTTGAAAAGAGGTGTCTTCCAAGGAGACTCCTTGAGTCCCTTGCTCTTTTGCATCTCACTTTTGCCTCTGTCCATAGCGCTGAGAAATACTAAAGGATACAGCTGTGGCACGCCCAATAACCGGAGGCACAAGGTCACCCATCTGTTTTATATGGATGACCTAAAACTTTATGCCTCCGGCCAACGCGAACTACAACAATCGCTGAAGGTGGTGCAGGAGTACAGTCATGCTATCGGAATGGAGTTCGGGACAGACAAATGTGCATTGGTTCATCTCAAGAAAGGACGAAGCGGAGATAGTGGAGATGAGGAACAGCTCGTTGATGGGAGCATCTTGCGACAACTGCATGCCGGAGATACTTATACCTACCTTGGAGTGGCGCAGCGTCATGTCCAAGAGGCAGCATTGGTTAAAGAGTGTCTCCGCCGCAAGTATTTGCACCGACTCCGGCAGATCTGGTCGTCAGAACTGTCCGGCAAGAACAAAGTCGCTGCCACAAACATGCTTGCGGTCCCATTGTTATTATACACCTTTGGTGCTGTACACTGGAAAGTGAACGAGCTGAAGGAAATCGACACGAAGACCCGCAAAAGGATGAATATGGAGAGAAGCCTGCATCCTAAGTCCTCTGTCCCGCGAATATACCTCCCGCGACACCTGGGAGGGCGTGGACTATTGAGTTTGGAGCGTCTGCACAACAGAGTAGTACTGGCCACTGCCTGCTATGTAACGAACAGCACCGATCCCCTGATCCGCTTTGTGCGAGAGCACGAGAATGCGGGAAAAGGAGCCTTTCTTTTTAGCGCAGCGAAACGAGCAGCCGAGGAGCTCAGCCTCACAATCGACTTCAAGCGGAGGTGTCAGCAGTCCATTACGGAACTTGCTCCCGCAGAATTAAAATCCCACCTTAAAACTGCCGAAGTCGACTTCCTTTTAAGACTTCATAAAGATAAACCAATGCATGGAATCTTTTACAAACATCTGGAAGAGCATGGCTTGTCTGAGCAGTTGACCTTCTCTTTCCTAAGATCTAGTGGGTTGAAGTCGGAGACTGAGGGCTTTATAATGGCTTGCCAAGACGGTGTCTTCAACACCTTGGTGTACCGTAAAAGGGTTATGGGTCTAGATGTACCCGACACCCTTTGTAGAGCTTGCCGACAGGCGCCAGAGACGCTTATGCATCTCTTGTCGGCGTGTAAGACGTACGCTGGGACGGCTTACGTCCATCGGCACAACGCGGCTTTACGAGTGCTCTACTATCATTTGAGGCACTCATACGGTATCGATGAGACACCGGTGCTGCCATACGCTCCAGGGGATATAGAGTCCGTTGTGGAGAACGAGAGATGCCGGATTTACTGGAACTACTCGTTCCCCACGCTCGAGCTTGTACAGGCAAACAAGCCCGACATAGTCCTTCTCGACCACCAACAGAAGACGATTTTCGTTATTGAGTTTTCGGCGCCTGCCGAGGTGAACATCGTCTCTAAGGAGGAGGAAAAGCGGACCAAATATCAGGAGTTGCTCGGACAACTTCGCAGGCTCTGGCCAGACTACACTGTAAGTCTGCTGGTTATGGTCATTGGATCCCTAGGTGGAATGAGGAATACGCTGCTCTCTGCACTGCGCAAAATACCGGTGTGCCGTGCGGCGGCACACATCTTAGCCGCCAGAATGCAGAAGGCAGTCATCCTTGGGTCCCTTCGTCTACTTAGGGCGCACGATTCGCGGACCCAGTGATTGCTCACCTCACGGTGTGAGGAGTAGTCATTGGGTAATGGAACAGCAGCCCGGTGTGTCGGAGCCCGGGCTGCACTTTTTTGTTTTAAACATATATTCACCAACAATACAGGGCAAATAAATATTCATAAGATTTATCGTCGGCGTCAGTTTGTGGTTGTTAGATATTTTATCATATTAACTTATTAAAGGGTCAGACTGATTGCAGATTGCAGAGTGGTAGCTGTAGCAACTTATATCTCAAAAGCTTTTGATGTACATCGTTTCTTGTTTTAAGCTTTATCGGCAGTCTTTGTTAAGTGCTGTTTAAAGAAAAGTGTTCTGTCCAATGTAACTCCTAGGTATTTAAGGTTTTTGTGATGGTTGAGCCAACTATTGTCCACATGAAATTTTGGCTCTCTAATAGCATACTTGACACCTATTTAGGTCGTCTATGGCTGAAGCCTCTACTTAGGAAAGCCAGTGTTTAGATGTTATTCAGCACCTAATCTTTAGCATATCTAAATTTTCTGGTCTACTGTTCTGGCATGTTGTCGATATGCAAAGAAGCTAGGAAGGAAGGATTTATTATCGTGCAAATTGCTTACTAGGTGTCTCTTCTGCCCTATCTACCATTGGCTGTTCTTCGCCTATACTCTAGGCAGATGATCTTACAGGGTGCTATCATTGCTTGTTTCTTATCCGAATCGTGGACTTTTGTAACATGTATCAGCGGGTCTTTCTATAATTTCCTTTAAAGCCTTGAACACACTGGGTCGGACGGTACGGTACGAACGGGATTTTTCAAAAATGTTTAGCATTGATTTGCCTATGGGTGCGCGCACTGGGTCGTCACTGTCGGAACAGAACCATCCGCACCTTCCGCCGTCCGATAAAATCCCGAAAGAAAGATTTCTAGGCATCCCGCTACAGACGTTCCGCCGTTTCAGTTGAGCAATACTGATTGCAAAGCGAGCATGGATGTTCCAAAATTAATTACAGTGGTGGAAAACTACTAAATCTTCAGTCAAGTCAGGGAAAAGCGTATGAAACTCTCTAAGCTATAATCTCTTGCGATTTATTATATGAATCCAAACTCTGGGTTTTCCTCGAGTTCTTGAGTTTTTTCTTCTTCTTCTGCTACCAACATTAGACTTACAATTATTTCTTCTTCACTCAACATATCGTTTTGGTTTTCACAATACATAACAGCACAAAAGCTATTACGAGACTGCTTGTCTCTATTGTCCGACCTTCCGTCCGTCCGTCCGTCCGTACCGACCGACCCAGTGAGTGCAGTCACCTAAAAAAAGTGCCGAAGGTGCGTATCGCTCGTGCCGTTCCGTCCGACCCAGTGCGCGCTTAGCTTAAGAGGTCGAGCTTGCATCTATTATGACGCTATTATTGTTATTTTACACATTTTTTTTTTGAAAAAGATATGAGCAGTTATAACAGATACTGTAAATCTTTCGAAAATCCTTGATAAGGGTAAAAATTACGCAATCTTGACATTCTTTTAACATAAAACTATTTTTTTACATTCTCACATGCAATACCAGCATAGTGATGATCATATTAGATTATTTATATTTTTCAACATTTCATTAAATCTCCAAGTCAAAAACTGAAACATCTGCAGATGGAAATACATGAATGCAAAAGGCAAACTATGTCACTGACCAAAAAATACATTCGTTTTAAATTGCATTTTCTATGCATCTAAACATTTGAAAATTAATGTAAAACAATATATTACTGAAATATTTGGTAATTCTTTTGCCTTTAGAGACACTCCAACAATGCAGGTATAATTTTAATGTGTTTTTTATATGCAAACTTGCAAATGGGGACATTGATTCACCTGAACTTTTATAGAGTTTTAATTTTCAGACTCCCATTTTCACTCTTAATAAGACCACCTTTTACATCAATTATCATAGCACACTTCATGGTCAGATGTTTACCAACCAAGTCAAAAACTGAAACATCTGCAGATGGAAATACATGAATGCAAAAAGCAAACTATGTCACTGACCAAAAAAATACATTCGTTTTAAATTGCATTATCTATGCATCTAAACATTTGAAAATCAATGTAAAACAATAAATTACTGAAATATTTGGTAATTCTTTTGCCTTTAGAGACACTCCAACAATGCAGATATAATTTTAATGTGGTTTTTATATGCAAACTTGCAAATGGAGACATTGATTCACCTGAACTTTTACAGAGTTTTAATTTTCAGACTCCCATTTTCACTCTTAATAAGACCACCTTTTACATCAATTATCATAGCACACTTCATGGTCAGCAATCATTTATAAATAGTATGATGTCAAATACTAACCAAGTCAAGTTTGATATCTTTAAGACAATACCTAATTATTGATGAATTAAAGTATATCTTGACTGGACTTCATTTAAATCTTACTCAGCCTGTAATTGTCCAAATGTAATTGTAAAAAATGCTTTTCAAACCAGACTGATTTTTATACTTTTTAATTAGCTTAGGTATTTGAAACTCTTATCTTACTATCTATACTGTTATATACTGTTCTTATAACATTTAGTGTCTGTTTATTATTGTAACATTCTATTTGTAACTTCTTAAATGCACCTGTTAATTGAATAAATAGAGAAATAAATATTTCAAATTACAAATAATACATTTCCTGAAATATTGAATCAGTGAAAGTTTCAAAAAGGACACTTGCTTCTTATCAATCACATTATCATGTGTGGTGTGAATTGAATGGGGGTCAAACTTTCTCTTACTTGTCAGAAGTGCAGCTTCTGTTAACTCTGATGCCGACTGTACCTAACTAATTATTTTCCAGCAAGTTCACTATTTTTTGCAAACCAGTATTTGCAGTGTTCATCATAGCTTCTTCAGTCTATCACAATCATGGCAAGATCATTAGTGAAGCTGATTAAAGTAATCCTATCAGGCATATTGATACAAAGTAATAATGGTGTTCCATAAGGTTGGACCCAGTACAGAGCCTTGGGTTATTTCATGGCTAATCTCTTCATGTAGTCTTTGGCCTCTATTATGATGCTTCTGTTTGAGAGATAAGAAGCACTAATAGAGGACTCTTCTCTGTCTCTTATGCCTCTTTTCAACAGTTCATCGAGGATGCACAATTGAATGCATTTTTGACATCTGAGGTAATCATGACACATAGCACATAGCTTTTGATAACAAACTGGATATGGTGCAGCTTCATTTTGCTAATCACATATCCTCCCTTATTGCCTCCCTAACGTTTGGCAACCTTTTCTGAAACAATACTAGGGGTTAAAAGACCTGTATGATCTATTTCTTTGTGGCATTGCTAAGGAATGAAATGCTTATACAACTTGCTCTCAACATCTAAGAAGCTTAGTGGCTTATAAGACCAGTGTTATCCAATGTCTTATTATCTCCTTTTCTTACGAATATAAGCCTGACTGTTTTCCATTCAAACAGAAAATAGGTATTTGAGAGAAGACTATTTTATATAGCTAGCTTATCATAACCTGGCTTCTCCAGAGTTACCAGTTTAATAATTTCAAGAGCAATATACCTATGGCCATACTTCAGTCTTTGGCATGTGTGTGTGTATGTGTTATTATTATAACTAGCTAGTATTTCTACCTACAATAGGTAAGGGCATATATTCCATTTAAATAGGCTACACATCAGAAACATAGATGTTGACCATTTTTGTGGTGATCTATATCTAAAATCATGTTTATCAAATTACCTGTAAAATGTACAATTTTCTTCCCTTTTCTTCCATTCCATGAACTGTAAAAAATTGTCAAATAGAAACTGCTGTCTTCTTATTTCAATATTGTGACTAGAAAAGTGTGAACATAAGTCACTATATGTTTTAAAGGCACAGTTGCAAATACTACAACAAAAGTTATCCATTTTGTAGGGTTTTTTTAAAATGTGGTACTTATATATGTGCTTTGCTAAATTTGGCTTTATACTGAATGTTGTGTTGCAGTGATGACATATAAATTTTCTATGACCATTTCTAGTGGATGAGAGTGACGGTTTCTCATGTTTTTTCCTAGAGCAATGCTTCAAAAGAGAGGCCCTCAAAGTAAACTGCAAACCACATTCAAAACATTTATATGGAAGGTGGTCAGGATCTGTAACCTGAAATATGAAAATGTCATTAATATCCTCACCTGCGATAAATTGACCATACTTTGCATACCACTGTGAGGTGCTGAGGATGTTTTGATTTAAAGTGTCTCAGTAAAGTCTTTTTCATGGTATATTTGGAATTGCAAACACTACAGGTGAATTTTTTCTGTAAATCTCCATGTGAAACGGGTTTTGGAGTTATACTTCCAGTATCTGCATAATCCATTTAAGAATTTATTTTTCTCTTTCAGGTCAGGTTATGGGTTATGGATGTTTTGTTTTCATTATGACATAAGACACCAGTGAGACACCATATGGCACATCACAAAACATGGCACATGGCCTCCACCTCCACCCACCCACTGACTGACATTCACAATTCACAACTGACATTCTAATCTTGAGCTCTCTTGAGCTTGAGCTTGAGAGTGTTCCACATACGTGCCACATCTGCCCATCGTAGTTATAGGTTATAGCACAGCACAGCATAGTAAACAACCAGCATAATAACTCCAGATGGCGGAAGGGGGAAATTACACGCGCATCCCCAATTTTGGAGGGTTTTTTTATAGGAATAGGATGCTAACGATACTTCTGCACTAATATCGAGTATTTTTGTCATCGATACTTTTTGAGGCATTCCAAGCTGGTATTGACACTTTTATATCGGTATCGAAAATAATTATATAATTATTGAGGGGTGTAATCAGTTGCACAAAATGCTCTGTACGAACCAAACGCGCCTATTTGGCTAGAAAATATCGAATTGGTACCGGTATCGATATTTTCATTTTCGCATCTCCACAGCCGTAAAATCATCCATAAACCCTCCCAAGGTCAAATTTTTCAGAGATATTATGCTGTGGTTATAGCATTGATTAAAGTATTAAACGGGGTTATAGTACAAGTTTTACCTTCTACCGCCGCGCCGAAGCCGAAGATAATAAATAATGCAAATTGCAAACTCAACACTAGAAAACAGGTATGCTCACAAAATAGTAGGTACGTTCATTCGCTGAACACCACCAACACATGTGACTGTGAGAAAATTGACAATTATGACAATTGAATTGATTTGTTTACCTTTTGGTGGCTCTCTGGCTCTGACAGTCTGACCTGACTTGTCCTCTTGTTTGTTGTGGTACATATTAGAGACATTTTTTGTGTGATTGTGTTCATTTTTGTGGTTACTCAAAAATATGTATATTTAGTTTATGTCTCATTTTGATGTTATTAAAATACCGAGATAGGTACCACAATACCAGGGAACATGAATCAATTTTTAATCAATGAGTTTTCAAAAAAAGTCGAGAAGCAAAATGCCATTATAACTTTACAAACCTACTTAGAATTATGCGAAGTAAAACGGTATTATAATGTTGAATATAACTTCAATTCTGATTTAGGCAAGTATGTTGTCACAGCAAAAAAATCTCCAAGTGAGCCTACATGCGCTTTCATTCCTATATCAGTGTATGAAAGTCTTAACATATTGAAACTAAAACATCTGATAGAAAGCACAGGTTATGAAGTGATTTATCTAGTGATAGTGCATCCTGATTCAACATGTGTTTATTATCAAATAGCCGATGGTTTGATAGAACCTGTAGAGTCTGAGCCAAAGAGATTCAAAGAGGACAGAAGAGAAATATTGGATGCCGTTTTGCGAAAAAATCAGATATTGTTAGAGAATGCTGCTTTGACAAACACAACAGTTGATATACCCATCCTCAAAAATGACTGATAGTGCTTCCCAAGTCAACAGTTGTTCATTAAAGAGGAAAAGAGAGAAATATTAGATACTACTTTGTGAAAACATCAATTTGTTAGAAAATGTTGCTTTGATGACTAACAAAAAATATCAATGTTCTCAAGATGAAATATACATTGTGATATTATTTTTTATTGTTTCATTTAATACTTTACAAACAATTTAATAGAATGTGTGTGTATTATCGTGTAACTATGCAAATGTATCATACCTCTTCTCCTGGTGCTGCTCCCACACTCTGGTACTCATTTAAACAATACTTGAACTACAGTGATGTATTATTGAATATTAGTTACAATTAAGGGTAATAAATCATAATAATTAAATATACTGATATGAATAATATAACAGACATGGGTCATAGTGTTAGTTAATTAAAAAGGTATCACTGTTTTTATAACCTTTGGGAGCATATCTAGTGGAAAAAAGTATTAATTTGTTGAGAAAAAAAATGTACGGACATTATAATGTCATCATATATTTTTTCACATAAATATGACATAAAGATGAAATTAGTGAAAGTGTTATAGAACAAACTAAAACAAATGCATAAGAGAAAAAAGTCAATGTGCAACATTCCAAAAAAATATGCATATTATATCTTATAGCTACTTTTTATAACTTACAATCCCTACAGATGTGTCTAATGTACTCCATACATTTTTGCAAATCATTCAACAGTTTGAAGTTCTGAATCTTCATTCTTTTCTGAATCATTTCCTAGTTCATCTTGCTCTGTATCTTCTAGTTCCAGTTTGGATGTAGAGTCAATTAGAATCAATGGCATTACCACCAGAATCAACTTCTGCCCATTTTAGCAGTGTCTGTTCAAAGTCTCTGTCTCCATATTATATCCTTTTTGATGGACCACTTCCATCATCAGATATGAAGCTTACTGAATAAAATATAAAAAATGAGCATAAAAAACTAATGTAAATACAGACCTGACGTCTTTCTGACTCCACAGGGTTTGATCAGCTTTGAATACAATTAAACTGCAGACACCAACAAACTATGCTCTGTTCAGCCTCAACACTAAACAGAAAGGTACTGAACTGCCTGGCCACTATTTTTTTTATTTTTTCTATTTTTATGTAAAAAACAAATCTGTTAGATCGTAAGTTTCAGAATTAAGATGAATTCTTCTAGTAGCAATCGTTCATGAGATGCCCAGCTTTGGGATGTGTCAGATATGATTCAGTCATACAATCCAGGCAGACAATCTGATAAATACCACCCCCAATAAGCAATTGACTTCCTTAGGGAGGCAAAGAAAATGAGAATATTTGTGTGTCATGTCATAATAGATCAAAGTCTTGGTGCAGATTTGACTAAACACCTAGTTGCTTATAACCTGCACAGTGTACTTACACATAACTAACTGATATCCCCACAGAGTGGCCAAACTTCAACGAACTTTACGAAACACTCTTTTTTTCTGTGAAAAATACTTCATCATCCATTAAAAAAAGCTCCATCTGTACCTATATGAAAGATTGTTAAATTCTGGGAATTACAAATGATACATAGATGCTGAAATAAAAGTTTAATCAGCTTGATTTGTAATCACAATAAAACAATAAACATAAATACTATAAATAGTTTAACAAATAAAACATTATTTAACTCTTATTAATCCAGTCTTTGCTAGGTCTTTTTGCCATTTATCTTACTAAATTTATTTCTAGCAAGATTGTCAAAAAAGAGTAAACCTGCTGCTCTTTCTATGCTTTCTGGAGGAACCTGCAACAGATACAAATATTTAAATGATACATGATACACACTAATTGGCCTTGACCCAGAGCACTAGAGCTTGTCAAGGCAAAAGTCAGTACTAGCCAGTACTTGTCTTAAATGCTTTGATGAATTTTCTTCTGTTGGTGAGATGAAATGAATGTTTCCTAACTCAAGTGTGGGTCAGACATAAAGGATAGATCCTTTCCCCACCTCTTATATTTCAGATGTAGCAGCGGCTATGTTGATGAACCCAGGCATGTATCCAGAATTTGGTTTTGGGGGGTATCCGAATTATGGTTGCCTACATTTAATTAGCTTGACCGGGGGGGGGGGGGTTGTTTGCTCTCGGCGGGGCGGGGGAGTGCATGTTTTTGAATTTTTTAGGCGGCACTGTATAACGTTTTGGGGGGGGGGCAGACCTTTTAACACCCCCGGCACTGTTGTCATTCGGGAAAATTATTTTCAATTGATTACGTGTTTCCAAAAGTGTGGTTCGCTTCAAGGTCAAAAAAATTAGCAGGTTCTTAGACTACTATACTTTTTCAGATTTGATAGTATTTACGCCAAAAAAGTATGATATTTTGACAGTAATAACCTGAAGCTAAGTGACTCAAATGTCTAAAAAAGTAAAATATCAGGGAAGCAAAATGAATTTGAAGTGCTACAACCTAAACCCCCTTTCTTCGGTACAGAACATATTCCTTTATTTCTTACCTGGAAGCTAGCAAGTGGTACTGAACTGTCAATAACCTGATTCGGCATTACAAATGCTTCCATTTCTAATTTACCATCTTTGGTTTCTCCAACAACCACTTTGTAAAAATGTGTGGGAACTGCTACATGGTTTGCTCCTATTACTTCATACTTCACATAGTTTTTTCCATCAGACTCTTTTCTAAAACAACAGAGTACAAAAAAAGGTATTTTGGGTATGATTCAGAGTGCAAAAAGGCAGAACTAATAAATTTTTTGAAACAAGTTGTTTGTCACTGGGCACTGTCTGTGATTTGAATTGAATTCCCAAAACCTTTTATAATAGTTCTTATATAAAATGCGCCAGAGAGTTACTGTCTAGAAAAAAGACAGGTATTTCAAACACAATTTCAAAATCATACCCCTAGCTCTAATACTTTGAGTTACTATCTAAAATGGATACTTTAACAAATACATTGCAATTTTTATTAACTTGAAACTAACAGTTCTTCAATTAGCAATTACTGTACATAGCTTTTCAGGTGCAATAAATGAATTATTGTAAAGTATTCTACAAAGAAGTGACTTTTCATCCCTATAAACACAAAAGCATATGTAAAACTGATGAATCCAGAGATAAGAGACCTTGCTGATTACTGCAAGTAGTAATAGTAGTGACAGAGAGGAGCCAGGCAAGTAGGCTACCTTTTAGCCTTTCTACCAGAGTCGATTATATCAAACTACTTGTAGTCATTAAAACATCCATATACTTATACCCACTTCAGAACTTTGATCAGAAAGATATTATTTCAAGCATTGCATAAATACTGTTCAAATTACCTTGGCAAATACAATGGTCCAGTACAACAGTAAACATTTGTGTACACCTTAGTGAGCTTTCGAACATATTTCTCCAAATTATTCCAAGCATCTCTGTTGAAACCCACACCAACTTGTGGCGCCATATTGGATAGATAGAAGGTCTGTTCTATGTGTTGTTGGCACTGCTTATGGTTTCCAGCAGCTGCAAGGTGTCCTCTATCATAGCCAGATCCTTTGTAGTCAGAGTTTAAAGACCTAAAAATGAGAACTTTGAAAAAAGTACGTTTCATAAATTTAAACCATGTTTATTCTTAATATTTTGAAACTCCTTGCTACTAATCAAGGTCTATTGACTGTGTAAGATATTGTAACAATGAATTAATATTAGAAATAAAGACTTCTAGAAAGCTGTAGCAATATCCTTTCTACTACAGAAGATAGTGAAAAAAGTTGTATCTAAAGTTGTAGCCAAGGATATGCTCCTTGCTCAGAAAATATTTTGATTTATACAGGGTGATCCATAACTACGTGGTGATGCTAACATACATTTTTTTAAATGAGACCCCCTATATATTATTCCATATTTAGATTCTACTAATAATTGCCGTTCTTAAAATATAAAATAGGTATTTCAAAAGTTATAACCATTTTTATATCCAAATCGCTGCCAAATGAACGTATTGTATATTGAAAATTGATGAACCAAAAATTATTTTTTGTACATGGAAAGATAAAAAATATCCTCTTATTTTAACAAAGGCTGTAATAAAAGTCGCCGTCACATGTTCATATACAGGGTGAGGTAGAAGGCAAAAACTAGACTTTCCTTTTTTTTAAATGTAACCCCGCACATTTTATTATACCAAAAAATTGCCTTCAATATGCTCTTTCATATTCTGCCAGTCCGGCCCTGTCTCTTGCGTAGACGTGTATTCTAGAATCCAATCTTCCAGAAGCTGGTCGCGGACGACGCGAATGCCGAGAACTTTTCGAGAGCCAGAGATCCGTACGATATATAGATAGGCGCATCGGTGGTGAGTGTAAACTTATCAGACCAGCGGAATGAGCGGCTGCATGAGAAGCTGAATGAGTTAATGGCTGATTCGTCGAAAGGCCTGAATAGGGAACAACAGAATCAGAGGCTGAGGGTATTCATCACAGAATATCAGGATATCTTCGATGTCGGTATTGGAAAGAAAGGGAGGACGGATATGGTCCGACACAAGATCCATACGGGCGATGTCCCACCTATTCGGCAACCACCCAGGAAGCTACCACTGGCCAAACCAGAAGAAGCGGATGGGATCATCAAGGAAATGGAAGAAGAGGGGGTGATCGAGCAATCAGTGAGTCCTTGGTCATCGACGGTCGTACTCGTGAAGAAGAAGGACGGGTCGACACGAATCTGCGTGGACTATCGGCAGCTCAATAACGTCACGAAGAAAGACAGCCACCCTCTGCCAAGAATTGACGACACCCTAGATACTTTGTCGAGTTCTAAGGTGTTCTCTACGCTTGATCTGAAGAGCGGCTACTGGCAAGTCGAGATGGACCTAGGGTATAAGGAGAAGACTGCGTTCACCGTCGGCTCGGGGTTATGGCAGTTTACGGTTATGCCGTTTTGGCTGTGTAATGCACCAGCTACATTTGAGAGGCTCATGGAGACTGTCTTGAAGGGGTTGTCTTGGTAAACCTGCTTGGTATACCTAGATGACATCATCGTGGTTGGGAAATCGTTCGAGGATCACCTCAAGAACAAGTATTTAAGAGGCTGCGACAATCAGGCCTCAAGCTGAGCCCCAAGAAGCGCCACCTCTTCCAGAAGAAGGTGCAATATTTAGGACATGTGGTTTCCCAAGAAGGCATAGCAGTGGATCCTCTGAAGATCGAAGCAGTAAAAGGATGGCCTGTACCCAAGAACAAACACGACATAAGAAGCTTCCTGGGTCTGTCTACATACTACCGTCGATACGAGGCTGGATTTGCTAACATCGCCAAGCCACTGACTAGGCTTACGGAGGAAGGCCGCAGGTTCCAATGGGGGAATGACTGCCAGCAAGCTTTCGACCTGCTGAAGAAGGCTCTCTCGACGGCTCCAGTGCTAAGCGATCCCCTACCTACCGGCAAGTTCGTGTTAGACACCGATACGAGCAACGTAGGGATAGGTTCAGTTCTGTCGCAGATGCAAGATGGTCGAGAGGTGGTGATCGGCTATTTCAGCAAGACGTTATCTAAGGCCCGAGAGAAACTATTGTGTCACTCGGAGAGAATTGCTGGCCATCGTCAAGTCCGTTGAGCACTTTTACAAGTACTTGTACGGGAGGAAGTTCCTGCTGAGGACGGACCATGCATCCCTGACATGGTTACATCGGTTCAAGAATCCAGAGGGGCAGGTAGTCAGGTGGATCGAGAGGCTGCAGGAATTCGACTTTGGCATCGAACATCGTGCTGGAAAGTCTCATGGGAATGCGGATGCACTTTCAAGGAGACCGTGCCCCGACGACTGTGCTCACTGCAACCGAGCTGAGACGAAGGATGCCATGGCAAGAAGAACCACCGTTGTGGATGATCGCTGGCAGCTACCGAACTCCAGAAAGACCAAGAGGAGGATCCCAGCCTGAAGCTGATCATCGAGTGGAAGAGGGAGGATCGACGACCGAATTGGCAGGAGGTTTCACCTTACTCCCCTACCGTCAAGTCATACTGGTCCCAGTGGGACAGTCTGGTGATGGAGGATGGCATCCTGAGACGAATACTGGAGGACAAAGAAGGGGCCCAGGAATGAAGACAGACCGTGGTGCCTAGGAACCGCGTGACCGAGTTACTTGGGGAGATTCACAGCGGAACCAGTGGAGCTCGTCTGGGCGTGGCCAAGACCCTGGAGAAGGTTCGGGAACGGAAGACGTTAAGGAATGGTGCAGGAGGTGTACAGTTTGTACCGCCAGCAATGGTCCACACAGACGTAAGAGGGCTCCTATGCGCCAATACAACGTCGGAAGCCCCTTTGAGAGGATCGCTATCGACGTAGCAGGACCTTTTCCGGAGAGCGAAGCTGGGAACAAGTACATCGTCGTGCTGATCCGCTACTTTAGCAAATGGGTCGAAGCTTATGCTCTGCCAAACCAGGAGGCCGCAACCGTTGCTGGCGCTCTGGTCAAGGTCTAGACTTGTCGTTTTGGAGTCCCCCTCGAGCTGCATTCGGGCCAGGGAAGGAACTTCGAGTCTGCGCTCTTCCAGAACGTGTGCAAAACTTTGGGGATTAGGAAGACTCGGACCACGACGTTACATCCTCAGTCGGACGGCATGGTGAAGAGGATGAACAGGACGGTGAACCGCTATTTGGCCAAGGTTGTCTCCGACTTCCAGCGAGACTGGGACAGCTGGCACCATATGTTCGTATTGGCGTACCGCTCGGCAATCCATGAAACCAGGGGAGAGACACCGGCGCACATACGGCAAAATGACTACTTTAGGAGGTCATAAATAGATTTTTTTACTTCAATATTATGGTCTAAAATTGCTTGTATTCTTCACGTCAGATACTTGTCCGTCGCGCCGACAATGAATACCCTTTTTTGTTTCGATAAAAAAAGGGCCCGAGGCCCCGGCAGGTAAACATCACGTAGTGTACAGCTAGTAGCCTCGAAAACCCGATAACGTTAGCACGTGTTATTCTCATATACCTTGTGCAAAAATTTCAATATTCATTATGGATCTGGTAGCCACAGGTATGTTTATTATATAACAAAATTATAAATTCAATTTCTTTCAACCTAGTTAATAAGTAATGGCGATTTCTTCCCACATCTACTATTCATCAAAAAAAATAATACTTTGACTTTCAAAAAAAGTTCCGCTTTGTACCGTTTTCTGGCCTTATTATTTACATTTGTGCGTTTGTTGGCTGTTACCATTGTGAATTTTAGGAACTCAAACCAACTCATTATGACACTAGACACTTTTTTTTACAGGCAGTCGGAGTGAACCAAAGCAATTGAAATTAACGATCAACAAAATGGATCTAGTTTTAGTGTTAAAAAGCAAAAACTTTTATAAACGATCATCATCTCAGTGTGTAGAACGATTAACTAGTTATATATTGGACAAATTTAGTGAATATGAACGATCAAAAGACAGTGTAAATAAAATTAAAATTGTTCTGAAAGTGTTTGTGTCAAAATTATTACAAAAGTGGAAAAAATCAAATTGGACTATGGAAAGATTTACAAAATGCAACTCAAAATGGTTAGCGATTGATTTAATATTGCCAGCTGATGACACTTCAAGTGCAACCATTGATTTGCACGCGAAAAAAACTAGAGGCAGACCGGCAAAAGCTTTTGATGAGAGCTCTTCGCGTACAAAACGAAGGGTGACAAAAACAATTATCTCTGAGACAAGCCCAGAGCTATTGTGTTCTGCTGCTCAAACCAGCCTCACTAAGAGTGGAAAAAGGACTGCAGCTCGACTAGTGAGCTTAGCTTTAACTACAAGCCCTCGCAGATACAAACGGATGAAACAAATTCACGATACACCTTCATTTTCGGCTATGAAGCCTTACACTCCAGAAGAAGCTTTAGCGCTCCTAATTGACTCTGATATGGGAAAAGAAGATTATATTCATTGGCAAAAAGGGGCAAAATCGCGAGGCGCTAACATTTATCCAGCTTATAGTGTCATAGCAGAAACAAAGAAACAGTGTTACCCAAATAATATATACATCACGGAGACAGAAGTACAAATTCCAGTTCAAGATCTTTTAGACCATACAATAAAAAGACTTGCTCATGTGCAGCAAGACGTACTTTTCTTACACCACGACCATACCAAAAACTCTGCGATAGAAGTCATTTACAAGTGGGGTCTTGACGGGAGTGGTGGGCATTCCATTTATAAACAATGTTTTGCAAACAATTCATTGTATGGAGACAGTAACATAATTCTATGTACTATAGTTCCATTGCAAATATCAGAAGTTACATCTAATGGAAAACTTATTTACTGGCAAAACCCAAGTCCGTCTTCGTCGAGATATAACCGCATCATTCGCTTGCAGATTGAGAAGGAGACAAAGGAATCAATAAAACTCCATTACGAAGCAATAGAAGAACAAATATCAAGTTTACAGCCAACTGAGGTTATTCTTGGAGATAAGTCTTACAAGTTTGTACATCATGCTGTGTGCACAATGATGGACGGGAAGACATGTAACGTACTCACAGACACTTCGTCAACACAAGCATGTAACGTATGTAAGGCCACACCCAAGGAACTCAATAATCTTGATTTGCTTTTGCAGAAACAATATCCCACCAGTTCATTTAAGTTTGGGATTTCTGTACTGCACTCATATCTTAGATGTTATGAGTATTTGTTACATATCTCGTATAAACTAGAATTACAGCAATGGCAAGCTAGGGGAAAAGAAACCAAAGAAAGTATAAAAAAGAGGAAAGAATTAATAACGAGAAAGTTTTACCAGGAACTGGGATTAGTGATAGACCAACCGAAACAAGGTGGCGGCAACTCAAATGATGGAAATACCGCTAGGAAGTTTTTCGCTGAACCTACAAAATCTGGGGCTATCACAGGTCTGGATCCTATAATTATAGAAAGATTTTCTAATATTTTGAGTGTTTTATCTAGTGGGTTTAGCGTGAACTACGATAATTTTAAAACGTACTGCATTGAAACAGCTAAGCTGTGCTTAGAACGATATAGCTGGTACAAAATGAGTGCATCTGTGCACAAACTGCTGATCCATGGTGCAGACATAATAAGGGAGCTACCTTTGCCTGTGGGGTTATTTTCTGAAGATGTGCTGGAGACCAGTCAAAAAGAATACAAAGGGTTAAGACTTTTCCATGCTAGAAAAACCTCTCGAATTAACACTAACACTGACATTGTGCACTGGATGTTAATAGCCTCCGACCCAATAATTGTATCCAAGAGGAGGAGTCATAATAAAAAAAGAAAACCGTTTCCTAAAGAGGTGCTGGAAATGTTAAATGAGCCTCTTGTAGAAAACGACGGAGGTGATGATGATGATGATGATGATGATGATGATGATGATGATGATGATGATGATGATGGTACTACGGACGACAGTGATAGTAGTTAACGTTCAAGTAGATAAAGGAATAGACTTAATTTGTGATTTACCTGTCTACAAACTTAAGTGAAATAAATGATTTTATTTACAATAATCAATACACACTATTTTATTTATTACTGTAATCACCTGTCAGATAGGTAGGTTCTTGCAAGACCTTTTCACAACTCAATACAAAGTAACTTTTATGATCAGAAACATGTCTAACAATAAATGCACAATTATTTTCACATCTCTGAATATTGACCTCCTAAATTAGTCATTTTGCCGTATGTGCGGCGAGTATTGTGTGTGGGCGAGAGCTCCGGCTACCCTGTGACCTCATGTTTGGCTGCAAACGAGGGGACGATGTGGCAGGCGAAGATTACGTTGCCAATCTTCACAGAAGAATGGACGAGGCTCATGAGGAAGTTCGGCATAATATTCGCACCGCAGGCGATCGCATGAAGATGACGTATGACGTATGGTCCAGCGAAACAGTGTACCACCCCGGAGACCTGGGCTGGCTGTAGAACCCTCAGAAACGCCGTGGCTTGTCACCGAAGCTCCAGAGTTCCTCCAGAGCCCGTATGAGGTCGTCAAGAAGATCAACGACGTAATCTATCGAATCAAGAAGGCCAACGGTGGAAAACCCAGAGTCGTACACTTCAACAGGTTGGCTCCATTTGCTGGAGATAATGCGGAGATGCAAGTTAGAGAACTTGAGCAACTCTACCCAGGCCTGAACTTCGAGGATTTCATGGCCACTCACACTGGTACGGCGAAGGCTAGGTTTGGCGTGACTCGTGAGGAACATCGAGATTTGTTCACGGTGCCGTATGAATATTCGTTGACACATTGTGTCGCAAGAAATCTTCAGATGTGCCGAGGAATTGCCACTGAATTCCATCGTCTGTTTGGCCAAGTGGACGAGCTGAAGAGACAGGATGGACGAGTCGAACAAGTGCTGGAGTTACGAAGTGACCAGAGGCGACTCTACTACTTGATTTCGAAGGAAAAGTCCTATCAGAAACCAACGTACCGGACTGTATGGGAGGCGCTCCTGAACTTCAGAGAGAAGCTGCTAACCGCAAATGTTTTGAAACTGGCGATTCCTAAGCTAGCTTGCGGGCGGGACGGCCTGGATTGGCTAATCATCCGAAACATGCTAGAAGTCCTCTTCAGGTTCACGGGAATCGATATTCTGGTCTGCAGCTGGAACCCGAGAGGACCGACAGAACAGAGAACCGTGGATTGCTTCTTTTACACCAAACTTCTGGCTGCAAGAAGGGCGTTCTGTGTCAATTCAGACATGAACGTTTCGGGGACGAAACGGCCTTAAGGAGGGGGCAGTGTGCCAGTCCGGCCCTGTCTCTTGCGTAGACGTGTATTCTAGAATCCAATCTTCCAGAAGCTGGTCGCGGACGACGCGAATGCCGAGAACTTTTCGAGAGCCAGAGATCCGTACGATATATAGATAGGCGCATCGGACGGCCACGGATAGACAGTTACAAGAAGTCGACGAACGTGGTGCAAATACCAGTGGCGCGCGAAAATAAATGTACTGTGACATAAATTAGTGAAGTGAAGGACAAATATAAATTAGTGTAGTGACTGTAAATAAATTAAGACTGTTAACTATTAGGTTAGGCGTAGTGTATATAGTATATATAGTTAATGCAAATAAATAGTTAAATCCGTACCATGTATTTTCTTGCCCAATCGAACTAAAGACTCGTAAGAATATTTATATAGCATTTCATATAAGTACTTAGGTGCATTTATCAGTTTCTGAGATATTTCGATTTTTATGTAAATTTTAAATATACCTTCTGTACTGTACTATTGTGTACTGAAATTTATTCATTTTGAGAAAGAGAAATCGAATTTTATTTGTATTTAACGAACTACTAAAATATGGGGGATAATAGTATTTGATGAAGTAAAAACCCTGAATTATTCAGATAATATAAGTCAAGTGTGCAGAAGGAACAATTTTATAGACGTGATGCATAATTATCAAGCAGATCTATCAGGTAGGCTATGAAATATTAACTGAACCAGTCTGAATGAAACGATTCTTCAAACTTTCAAATGCATAGGTTTTAGAGTGCCTCCGTTCTGGATATTGCTGTTGATAGTTGATATATTCTAGAGGCAAGTAGGCAATTTCTCAAAGATTCTCCTATACATCCTTTATTTGTTCTTTTATGGAAAAATTCATTTTTAAAGCTCAGTTTTCACACAATACGAAATTATTGAGCAGGTTATCAAAACTGTCAATATTTCAAAGCCTACCTGATAAATCTGCTTGATAATTATGGATCACGTCTATAAAATTCTTTCCTCAGCATACTTGTATGGTATCATCTCGACAATTCATAGTTTTGACTCCATCAAATACTATTATGGCCTAATAATTTAGTTGTTCGTTAAATAAAAATAAAATTCTGTAGTACTTTCTCAAAATAAATAAATTTCAGTACACAAATAGAAAGTATAATGAAAATTTGTAGAAATATCGAAATATCTCGGAAACTGATTAATGTACTTGCTCGTCAAGGTTTGTGAGACAACTGACGACTGACGGCGAAGCAAGCTTTAAGTAAATACCATCTTTGAGGGTTATGTAGAACGGCAGAGGCGCCACCTTCCATCTTTCAGGGAATTCAATGTGTACCCACTACACCATCACTTGTAGTTAAAGGGTAAGTACTTCCCCTGGAGATCTGTAGCAAATACCATTTTCAGGGCTTTCATTGAACTTTTTTATTATTGCACCTTGTATCCATTTCATTACCCGAGACAACAGGAACTTTTGAATGACCAATAATAGTACAAAAAATATCTCTCTGCTGTAAAGAGAACATTCATTATTAAACCCTTTCTTGACCCATCCTCAAACCCCATTTTTCATACTTATTGCAGTAGTAATCTACTTTCTGAGCTACAGAGAAGTGAAAGATTACCATATAGTCGACAAATACACCAGTTGATAAGTTTTTTTGTGATGGATATACAATAAAGCATAAAAAACGTATTTTGTAATTTTTTTGCATGTTTGAATAAAAATTATGGTAGTATCTTGTACTTTCCAGAATATTCAAACATGTGATATAAACATGTTAATTCAAGGAAGAACACAACAAGTCTTTTGAAATTGGAAATACAAAACAGGCACTTTTCATGCAGTATTGGTTTTATAAATTTTTTAGATCAACATTATTTGCAAAGATGCACAGGAAGAGTTCAGGATACTAAGCAACCAAAATAGTAGTTTCCAAGATAGAATAGAGGTTATAGGATGTATAGGAAGTATAATATGTATCAGACACATATATACACCTATGTCTTCAAATGCAATATTGGGAGAGGTCAGTAAAGTATAGAATATTACTGATGTCCTTTTTATAAGGCAATATCACTACCCTGTCCATCACCCCAATTTTACCACCTTCAGGAATAAACAGAAAGTGATAAGGCATCCCCTTTGAGGGCATCCCTAAGACCCCCTAGAATGAGGTCAAGATCAGTTCTGAGAAATTTTTGTTTTTCAAATTTCATAACAATGGGTGCAAGAGTTGCTGAGAACAAAAATACACAATACTCCCCTTATCTTTGGCATGAGAAGATAAATTCAAGTCCACAGATGAGTTTTCAAGGTAATGTTGAGAAAGTAAACTCTATAAACTGTCATTATAGAGTTGATAATTCATGTGTATCAAGGTGGGCTCTCACCATTCAGTTTTGCTGAATCAGTGTGACTGATTCAGTGATACTGAACAGATGACGAACAGGAGAACACCTTTTCATTAAAACTGATCAGTGGGTTTGTGCTTTCAGTCAAAGTGAAAGCCAGACCTACTTTTCATTCATTTTGGATGAATCAGTATTGAAAAATCAAACTGACATGCGGGAATCTTTTCCATCATCATAAGAGTCATCAGTTTTAGCACTTCAAGGTTATGAAAACCCTTTTCATGAATGCTGGATTAGTTAAAATGATTAATTAAAACTGAACAGTGAGAACAAACCTCCCTATCATGAATACTGAATCAGTCAAACTTATTCAGCGAGACTGAACAGTCAGAACCTGTCTTAGGGTTATTCTAATTCAATAAAATATTCTTTCAAAAAAATGCTTTGTAAACAAATAAAGGAAATTTGAAAGTAGCAAACTTGAAAGCCAGATACTTTACATTTGCTGACGATACAGTACTAGTATACACAGCAAGGAATGAACTTGAACTCCAGGCTTTAGTGAATCAAGACTTGGACAAATACCTGAAATGGTTATTTTATAATAATTTGAAAATCAATACTGATAAGACCAAATATATTTTATTTAAAAGGAAAAATACCATAGTTAATACACTTCAGATTACAATTGATAATATCATGTTGGAAAAGGTCTCATCAATAAAATATTTGGGGTTGATAGTGGATGAAAGTTTAAATTGGCAACCACATCTAAATCATATTACTAAAAAAGTTACTCTAATGCTGCCCATAATATTTAAATGTCGATATTACTTCACTAAGAAAATCAAATATAGCATTTATAACGCATTTTTTCTTGCACATTTGAGGTACTTGATTCCAATAGGGGAACTTGTTCAGGAACTTTATTTCAAAATCCTCAAATTTTACAAAATAAGATTTTGAAAATACTATTTAATTATAGCAAATTTTCCAATAAAATCACGTTATATACAGAACTAAAAGTTGCTCAGATGGATAAAATTTTAGAACTTGAACCATGTAAACTAATATTTAAAATAATTAATAGCAGGTAGAAGAATAACACTATCTATAATTTTGTAAATGAAATACATGATCATTTTACCAGGTCACAAAACAATATATATCCGGTTTACAGTTGTACAAATATAGCTTTGTATTGTCCAATGCAATCTGCGTCTAGAGCTTATAATAGGTTACCAGTTGAAATTAGATTAAAAATATGTTATAATAGCTTCTTGTACAATTTAAAACAACACCTACACATATATGTAGTTAATTAAGTAGTATATAATATAATTAAGGACTCTAGTAGCAATCTAGTTAAAGAAAAAGAATAAGCACTGTTGATAAGTTTATGTTTATAATTCTCGAGAACCTTCGGTACTGTTTAGAGAATTGTTAAAGTTTATTGTTATATAATTATTTCCAGAAATAAACGATGTTTAAAAAAAAAATTGTAATTGAAGTGGATGAAAGCTGAAAAATGAAGATTGTAAGTAACAAATCAGTCTATCTAGCATTGAAAGCAGAAATAGATACTGATGATTATGACAGAAATCTATATCTGATTGTTTGCTCATGTATTGGTCTAATTTTGAAGACATATATGTGCTGCTCACTTTATAAACAGCTGGGGAGTTTGTTTATTAATTCAATAGCACATACTATACCTCGCTATCACAATTAATGGCACCAAAGTAATGCAAGCCAAGCAAAAACAATGTAGTCATGGGCTCTTCTAACAAATCTAAAAGTTCATAAATTGTACTATGATTATTGTATGCATAACCTGTAAATGAGAAGCTCTAATCATCTATCTAGTGTCCAAACCTCTTGGATATCTGTATGCTGTTGGTGCCATCAATTTTGGTAACAAGGTATAGGCTACAGTAAAATAAGGCAGTTCTGTCACCTATTACCTAAAAAATGGGTGTATACTTTCATCTGGTTTGAAATCACACTTCGTCCTATCAACATTATCATTTCGCTTCACTTTCTCGGCAGTCAGATGCTCAAAGACCCAATGAGCTACCCTGTTTCGGCGATCGTAGCTTAAAACAAAATCATCAAAGGACCTCACATTATCCATCCCCGGAAACCCATATTTCATTATCTCTGACACCCTACTCACATTACTTTCAGGGGATACAGCTGGTGAAAAAGCTGTAGCTGCAGAAACTGTGGTGAAAATAGGCACTCCAAAATTCAGCAGCTTATCCCATATTTTATTTTTTTCTGTGTAAGAGCCTGCTAGGAAACTACCCACGGATACACCACCAACAAATATAAGTTTGTAGTATTTTTGTGCAGCCATTATTTTTATTATAAATTGATAAAAATTGTTTTTATTTTAATTTTTAATGTATCTTGTTTATATCATCTCAGCACACGGCTGACACTCTGACAGGTGACAGCTGACCATACAGCTGACCTTCAGCTGACAGCTGACCGCTGTCTTATTTGACATTGACACATTATTTGACATATGACATTTGGATGAAATAGTTGGAGCGCGTTCGAAAAGTACACCCACGGTATAAAGCTAAATTCAGATGCATACGACATCCGACGATACGACGGTACGAAACTGTCCCTATTGGTTGAAATATTTTGAATTGACATCATTTTGAATATTTCAACCAATAGGAACAGTTTTATACCGTCGTATCGTCGGATGTCGTATGCATCTGAATTTAGCTTAAGTGTGATATAACGATGACTATTAAGGGGTGACACACATACGAACTTTAAGTACGCGGTTTTTAAGTTCGCGAACTTACTCGGCTCGACGCGGTGACACACGTGAAGCTGAAATCACTCATTCTGATAATTTTCCTAAATAAACAAAACTTTTAACAAACGCCAAACACAACAAGCGTTGCGCATACATATATAATGTTTTTATTAAGGTTTTAATTATATTTGAGGTTATAATGTGATTTGTGGCAGTATTGAGGTTACCGGTTACCCCACAAGGTTACCGTAGCGTTTCTAGAAGTATTCACCAAGGTGTATCTACACCCGATTTGCAGGTGTAGTGACATTACACTACTTACACCTGTATACATATATGTAGCACTACTACGTATATACACTTTTCGAACGATCTCTTGCGTTCAGTAGTCTGAGCGCTCTTACGGAGCGCGTTGCATAGAGCGAAATACTGAACCAGTGAACCACCAACACACAAGTTTGTGACACAAGGGGATTGGTCGGTGTCATCAACAGAGAAGAAGCAGCAGTATCGTGGCAGTATCTATGGCAGCAGTACCCAAGGCTGCGTGGACCATTCTACATCTCCTCTATTGGCCTTATTGGCTGTTGCTGGAATTAATCGACTAGGTTGGGTAAAATATAAAAGATATCTAAATTCAGTTTATTTAAGCTTGCATTAGGCTTGTACAAGCTGGTTGATTATATATATATATATATAAAACGAACCAAACAATAGGAAGAGAAACCAAGCCAATTTCAAAACTTAAATATACTCTAAAATAAAAATAAGTTCAGAAGTCTTACTTGCCATTACCACACTGGTTATATATGATTTATAAATTTTTATTAAAGTTCGCCAAATATATATTGCGCGCAAATCTCTGAGCCATCTCAGCTATCAGTTCTGTAAATCAATTGAACACTGTCAAATCCATAAAGATACATTTAAATTGGAGCGAACGAACGAATTCGTTCGTGTTCGGTAGGATGTTTGTAACGATTTTAGAATATGTGCTGAATTTAATTGACCTTGCCATTTCAAAGATGGACACCACGTTTAAAAGAGTATCGAAAAAATTTTAGTGGTCCGTACTGCATTGTTTAAATTTCCGTTGCAGCCAAATAAAAACAAAACACATCGCTTGTACAACTACACCGTTTATATTGAGCACTAACGACGTTGTTGAGCATCCGGACATCATTTGATGATTCTCTGAAAAACCGAAACGCATCGGAGCACGTGCGCACTCGAACGAATTCGTTCGCTCCTGTTCGGTTCGCTGTTTAAATGTTATTCTAACGAACGAATTCATTCGTTCGCAGGTGTTCGCTCTAATTTAAATGCACAATTAAAGATGGCTGTGACTAGCTGTTTAACAAATTTCAAAACATTTTAACGATAAACTATAACGTTTAAAAAACCTATCAAACAGTGCATATCCCCATGGATAGGGTTGCCATTCGTTCCAATATATCGGGATTGTCAATCTTCCTTATTAAGCATTATGTCCCGATTTGGCAACTTGTAGTCCCGATTCCATTAATTTGCTGGGTGAACAACTTGCCTGCCTCGCTGCCCCAACATTTGAAATTTGGCAACGGTGGTTCATAATCCGTAGTAACTGCAAACGCAGAGGATTAAACTGATTAAAGGAATTATTCAAATCTCGATTCGCCGTGCTGACGGACGTGTTGGTTTGTCTTGTGTTTAAATTTTTATACCACTTTAATAAAAAATCTGCCAGTCCAAGCTTGCGATAAACTATAACGTTTGAAAAACCTATCAAACAATGCATATCCCCATGGATAGGGTTGCCATTCGTTCCAATATATCGGGACTGTCAATCTTCCTTATTAAGCATTATGTCCCGATTTGGCAACTTGTAGTCCCGATTCCATTAATTTGCTGGGTGAACAACTTGCCTGCCTCGCTGCCCCAACATTTGAAATTTGGCAACGGTGGTTCATAATCCGTAGTAACTGCAAACGCAGAGGATTAAACTGATTAAAGGAATTATTCAAATCTCGATTCGCCGTGCTGACGGACGTGTTGGTTTGTCTTGTGTTTAAATTTTTATACCACTTTAATAAAAAATCTGCCAGTCCAAGCTTGCGATAAACTATAACGTTTGAAAAACCTATCAAACAATGCATATCCCCATGGATAGGGTTGCCATTCGTTCCAATATATCGGGACTGTCAATCTTCCTTATTAAGCATTATGTCCCGATTTGGCAACTTGTAGTCCCGATTCCATTAATTTGCTGGGTGAACAACTTGCCTGCCTCGCTGCCCCAACATTTGAAATTTGGCAACGGTGGTTCATAATCCTTAGTAACTGCAAACGCAGAGGATTAAACTGATTAAAGGAATTATTCAAATCTAGATTCGCCGTGCTGACGGACGTGTTGGTTTGTCTTGTGTTTAAATTTTTATACCACTTTAATAAAAAATCTGCCAGTCCAAGCTTGCGAGGTCAGGTAACTATTTTTTTATCGCAAATTTATAATTTTAAATTTTATAATTAGTTCATTTAATCATTCCTCAATAGGTTTTTCGTTAATTATCGATCTCCACTTCAATAACATTTGTTGACCTTAATTAATTAAAACTCGCACAATTTTATTTTAAACATAATAAGTACGCAGTGTTGTTTATTTGAAAAAATTATATAAAACAGCAAAATAGCCCGCTTTCATTGCGGATTACGGTATTTCTCAATTTTTCTTCTTGGACATATACAGGATGTCCCAGGACGATTAAGACAAGCAATATATCGGAACTGGGCAGTCGTAGAGAATTATAATTTGGGGGGTTTAAATTAGAGCAAATACTTTTCTCATTACTGTGTCACCCAATGAGGTATTTGTTTTTGATCACGTGACGTCTGATCCAAGATTTTTAATGGCACACCCTGTATATTTGTGACTTTTTGTGTTCCTCCCGATAAGACAACTCCAACAAACTGCACACTTTGGGTCTAAAGTTATTTATTCAAGAGCTACAGCTACTTAAAGGATAGTACCACTACGATTGATTATAACATGTAACCCTATTGGTAGTGTTTCATAATGGTAGTGCTACAGTCCTTTAAGTACCTGTAACTCTTGAATTATTCACTTTAGACCCCAAGTGTGCAGTTTGTTAGAATTGTTTTATTGGGATGAACACAAAAAGTCACAAATATACAGAGTGTCCCATAAAAATTTTTGAATCGAACGTCACGCGACCAAAAACAAATACCTCATTGGGTGACACAATAATAAGAAAAGATACTATATTTGCTCTATTTACAGCCCCAAAATTAAAATTCGCTACTATACTGCCCAGTTCCGACATATTGCTTGTCTCAGTCGTCGTGGGACCCTGTATCTGCTTTGATTTGAACAAAAGTAGCACTGAAATATTGCTTTTTGTTTTTAAAATCCCACCTATAGTTTAAGAGCCCGCCAATTTTTTTCACCTTGAAGCAAACCACAAATTAGAAATCAATTAATCGATTTTTCGTGAAAAAACGTTTAAAAATGACAACAAAGCCTTTTCATTGTGGTCTACCTAGAAGCGATCGATACTTTTGAAATCACGTAATCGATTTATCATGAAAAGACATCAGTGCCAGTTTCAATGTTGTCGATTTTCGAAGAATAGAATCGTTTTGGTAAGTGCTGTCGAAAAACGGTTTAAATGACTTATGGAGAGAACAAAATTCTGCACAATTCTGGTCTTTACATTTTTCGTGTGAAACCAATAGTTCCATTCTACAATCCCCCAAGGATAGGGGAAACAGGTGTTGACTTGTGATTTTCACTAAAATCGTAATTTAATCCCGGATTATGAGGAAGAGCATTATCAGAGATTTCTGTTACATTTTTGTTTCACTGAAAGAATGATATTTTCTCATTTCTATATTATCTGCAGCTGCATAAACTTAACCCATTTGGTCTTATAAAAAAGTACGGCTTTTAGGAGCGCGTAGCTACATACTCTGATATGTGCTATTGCGAAAAATATTTCATTTGTGCACGCTTTCAATGGATACTACGTCGGTTCCTAAGTACTCCGCCATCTGTGAACTTGTCAATAAGTACGTAGCAACGAATTTGAATAGTAGGAAGAAGTAAACAAGGGTTTTGTTTGTGCCCACTATCGTATACACATATTATAAATATTGTGTTTATTAAGCAGCTTGATGCTCGTTGTCTGCATAAGGGTACAAATATAGTGGAGCGACGAGGCTAGAGGCACAGCGACGAGGTGAGCGACGCGACTTAAATTTAACCGTGCATTGGAATTGAGTCAAACATAGTAGAGATGTTACCGCAGCGTTAAGCGACGAGACAAGCGACGCGACTTGCGCCGAGACATGGCCGACTTTACTCACTAGGTCGGAGCATGAAATATGGCAACACTGAATCAGCGGGCCGAGTTTTTATTTGTTGTTATGTCATGTATATTCTTCCAGAGCAGAAAATATGGTTGGAAGGTGATTATGAATGTGTTTCTAATTAGTTACCTGCACAAACGAAACTATAAAGATAACAAGATGCCTGCAAAGCATGTAGTACCAGGTTGCAGCCCAGGAGAGGACTACCAAACCATGGCCCAACATAACCTTATTCCAGATTAAAAAGAACGTTGCAAGGTGATTTTTAATGGGTTTCCACTTATTGACCTGAACAAATGAAACTATAAAGATAAAAAGATGCCTGCAAAGTGTGTAGTACCAGGTTGCACTAGCAATTGTGCGTCCAATAAGGGACATAAACAGAAGTGGGTGAAAGGTATTCCTCGGAAGGGCTGGTTATATTTATAAGGATAAAGACAATAATTTACAAACATTTCAAAGGATAAGACCTATTTTAAAGCACACTGTGGTACCTATAATGTTTTCTGGACCTCCCAAATATCACAGAAAAATACAGTTAATAGAATTCATCTGGGCATGGCCTGGGGCATACCTACGAAAGGATTTGATAGTGAAAGGGAAATCAAGACCAGCAAGAATGGCTTCACAGTGACCTAATAGTGAATTTTTCTAGCTCAAGTGACAATTTACAAAGTAAATTGAGTGTTCATTTAAGTGGAAGTGGCAGCAGGACACAGGTTGCGTTTATTTTTATTTTGTAGTGTCTGACTGTGATGAAACAGACATCAGATGTAAGTACTATTATTAGTCGCACACGAAACATGTAAAGACCAGAATTGTGCAGAATTTTGTTCTCCCCATAAGTCGTTTGAATCTCTTTCGAAAAAGAGTTTTCCCCCTCACCCCTCGAGCGGCAACCCCACGACGACAATGAAACTGGCACTCTTATCTTTTTGAAAACGTCTTTTCATTCAAATCGATTACGTGATTTCAAAAGTGTCAGTCGCTTCCCTCAAGGTAGAAAAACTTAGCGGGCTCTCAGAGTTTAACTAACGGACCTCGTTTTTCCAATAAGTGCTTTTCATTACCTACATCTAAAATAAATACTAAAATGTTTCGAGGTTTCTTATCATACATGGCAATAAAAAAGACAACAGTGCCGTTGGCCACCCTCGCACTGGTGGCGGTACAGGGGACGAGTAAACGCAGTCTTTTTCCATCAACGACGAAAAAACCTTCAACAAGAATTATAGATGATTATCTAAGCAATAAAAAACAGTGTAGGTAAATAGTGCAGTATCTAATAAAACAAGGATTAATTGATCTAGTAATTGCCCTGTTCAATTTCAGAAAGTAAAGTTTTCTTTTAAGTGTATCAATTATTTTAACAATAATTGTAAGACAATGTTTGATTATAACCAATAATAATCAAAATTACCTATCACTACAATTAATTTTGCTTAATAGCCGTGAACTATTATTGATTTCTTCTGCTTCTACTACCTGACTAATAATTGTAACAATTAATCACTTTAATTGTTACGTATATTTTGATGCAAAATTTAATAGCTGTAATTAATATTTTAATCGTAGCTATTAAAGTTTTCTCTCAGTGCACAAAAACCCATAAAGCAAAAATGACAGCATAGTTAAAGAGGATATTAACGAAGAATTTTAAATTGCTTCTGCAGAGATAACCACCGCATACAAAACCGTAAAACATCACCAATCTTTTAAATCCCTTGATGTACCACAAAATTAAATGCTTTGTTTTATGCAGATTTAGAAATCTCCACTAAAGCAGTCTACTGCCCGAATGATCGCAACCGAGATCGTGAACTCGTATGTGTGAAATAGTTAGTAAAGGTGCCATTTTTTATGACAGTGCTACTGATGCAAGCGACCATAATTCTGAAAAATGGATGGGATTAAATCACAACTGTTAACATTTCCGAAATAATATCTAGTTTTTGCCGGAACACCCTGATGACAGTAAACCTACCACTTTGAAACACTAAGGGCCTGTTTCACCGGTCCCTGGTAAGTGTCAGATAGCCCAGATAGCCATCTGTCAGATAGCCCATATCATGATACTACGACTTTAGAGCCCATATTTTATAAAATCTGACATATAGGCTATTTGATACTTATCAGAAACCGGTGAAACTGGCCCTAAAGGTAGTATTCATTACTTGTGTTTCGCAGTTGTTCGATATTCAAAGTACGAAATGTCGACATGACATTTCGTTGCATTCAAGGCTATTTTGTAGATTAGTGTTGTATGTTTCTGTCTGTCACATCCGAAAAAATGTTCGGTAAAAAACAGCCACTGGCACGAAACAAAAAGGGATAACAGAAAACATCAAAATGCGTAGGCATAGGCATAACAAATTTTGAACTCAAGGATAGAAGAAGAAGAAGAAGAAAAAGACTTTTATATTTGAGATATGACAACGTCGTCAAATGTTTCCCCTCCGTCTCGTAGGTGTTGTCTAGAAACAGATGCACATACATGAGGATTCTCAGACATGAGTAAATGAGTATTACTCGGACACTTGACAGACCACTTAAATACAGCCCTTATAGAAGTTAGTTTTACGTCAGCCATGGCCGACTCTACACTACGCCGGAGCCTTAGATGTGGCAACGTGGCTTAGCTGTCAAATAGGGGTCCAGTTACCGTAAATTGTTTTATAGTTTCAGAATAATAATTATTACATTTTATATGTTATACGAGTTCATCTTGGTTGATAAATTGAGAAAAATACTTTTTAGAACTACTAATACCACTTACATCTGATGTCTGGTTCATCGTAGTCAAACACTACAAAATAAAGATAAACGCAACCTGTTTCCTGCTGCCACTTCCACTTAAATGAACACTCAATTTACTTTGTAAATTTTCACTTAAGCTAGAAAAATTCCCTATTAGGTCACTTTGAAGCCATTCTTGCTGGTCTTGATTCCCTATCACTATCAAATCTTTTCGTAGGTATGCCCAGATGCATGCCCAGATGAGTTCTATTAACTGTCTTTTTCTGTGATATTTGGGAGGTCCAGAAAACATTGTAGGTACCACATTGTGCTTTAAAATAAGTCTTATCCTTTGTAATGTGTCTATATTCTTATAAATATAACCAGCCCTTACGAGGAATACCGTTCACCCACTTCTGTTTATGTCCTTTATTGGAAGCACAATTGCTAGTGCAACCTGGTACTACACACTTTGCAGGCATGTTTTATCTTTATAGTTTCGTTTGTGCAGGTAAATAATTAGAAACACATTAAAAATCACCTTCCAATCTTCTTTTTCACTCTAGAAGGTTATGTTTGGTATATCCTTTATTGGAAGCACAATTGCTAGTGCAACCTTTGCAGGCATCTTTTTATCTTTATAGTTTCGTTTGTGCAGGTAAATAATTAGAAACACATTAACAATCACCTTCCAATCTTATTTTTCACTCTGGAAGGTTATGTTTGGTATGTCCTTTATTGGAAGCACAATTGCTAGTGCAACCTGGCACTACACACTTTGCAGACATCTTTTTTATCTTTATAGTTTCGTTTGTGCAGGTAAATAATTAGAAGCACATTAAAAATCACCTTCCAATCTTCTTTTTTGCTCTGAAAGATTACACGAATGACTTAACAACAAATAAAAGCTCGGCCCCCGATTCAGTGTTGCCATATTTCAATGCTCCGGCCTAGTGAGTAGAGTCGGCCATGGTCAGCCACGTTACAGAGCCGCGTTCGCGTTACAGCGCTTACAAAACAGGTACGGTTGCTGATACACGTTCTGGAACGCGCCCACCACCTGATCATGACATCTGACTAGGACATCGTGCCCACGTGCCGACTATTTAGGTTAAAGAACGGACCACGGATGACGGATGATTTGTTTTCATTATTCATGAATGTAAACATCCCATTCAACACTCATTGCAAAATTGCTTCATAGTTAAGTGAGATAACAGTTCAGTAACTTATGTAATTTTTATCGGAATTTGTTGATAACATAACACGTAATCATTCATTGTGTTTATTATCATAGTTTCCTAACAGCTGCGACAGCCAGAATCTCGTGTGTTCGTTGGAGGGATACAGTGGTATAGAAAATGGAAACCCCTTCTCAACCTATAGGTGATATTGTAGATCAACAAGCAAAGAAAATGAAAGGTAGTTTGAAACATTGGTCAGCTTTAAATGATGGTTTAACAATGCCTGACAAGAAGCCAAAATGTAAATGGCACATGAATGCTGACAAAAATTCTACTCCACATCATACTGAGGATTGGTAAGTACCTTTGACGTACATATAGGTAGTTTTCAGTCACGGTTACCACCTTGTACCTGATCTACCTATATCACAATTTCATAGTATACTTCATTTTCTTAATTAGCAGTACATTAAGATGTCAATGGATAAGCTACAGTATGTATGAATATAGGATGTTGATAGCCCTATAATATAATATTTATCCAAATTTGTAAATATTGAGTGTCTTGGGGTTAGATACTTCAAATTTTTGGAATAGAGAGCAGTGCATGGCAGCTTGTGGTCATTGAAGAAGGAGGTTCACTAGCTACCCCCTCCCCTCAATCTCATTTAATTTTATTTAATATCCAAATATTTTTTGGCTTTAAATAGGTAGATATAAATGAGAAAGAGAATATGATAAACATTATGATTTAAAACATGTTCAGACCTGTAGTAGGGCTATGCGACAGGGATGTAAGATTGTTGGTATTTACTATCAGAGACGTACATTACATAATTAGTGCTACTAAAATCATTCGAGGAAATGATATAGAGCTGTGGTCCTAATACAGAACCCTGAGGACTCCCACCTCACTTAAAGGCTTATTTGATCTACAATTACGTATCTCAACGTAACGTCATCTGTTAGTCGAATCCACTGTAGTGGAAGCCCTCTTATCCCATAGCTCTGTAGTTTCTCCAGTAACAGCTCGTGATTCACCAAGTTGAATGCTTTGCTCAAATCGATGAGTATCCCGGTCGTTTTTTTACCAACATCAATACTGTTGTAAATTGAGTTTAAAAACTTCACTACTGCTGTAGTTGTTGATAAGCCTTTGCGAAAGCCAAATTGATTTAAATTAAATAGGTTATTTTTGTCAAAATACTTCACTATGCAACAAGCTACGTATTTTTCAAGCACTTTTGCAAATGGACATAAGTTCATTTAATAATTAAGATATAGGCCTGAAATTTTCTATACAAGGACCAATCATCACGCGCGAAATATGCATACAACAGGCAGTAGACACCATTATAGATTTGAATCTTCGGGTGATCAGAGGCAATCCACATGCAGGCCTCATCATGCATTATTTTAGAATCGCCGATGTTGCCGTTGCATCCCTGAATATTGGAAATTAATATAATTTAATTACAAATGAATAATACATTTTAAATTTTACGTAGGTATAGGAGTAAATAAAATGTTATTTATCAAATTTTCGATTATATTTCGCATGGTTGCCTGGTGAGGCACTTGCTTCACTGGTAAATCTGCCACTGACTCACATTAAACTAAGCATGTTATTGCCTGCAATAACTAATTACATTTTTTTTACAGGAAGAAATATACAAAAATTTTACCAAATGCCTTGGAAGCTATTGGGAATACACCAATGATTAAATTAAATAAAATTCCTCAGTCAGAAGGCTTGAAATGTGATGTCTGTAAGTAGTATTCTACATGTGAGCATTTTAGTACTGTACAAGTTACTATTTGGTTATAATAAGTCCACCTTGGTACATTGGATAAACTATAATAACCTATATGAAATTGTGTTTTTTTAAATAATATTTTTTCTACTTCATTATTGTGTATCCGGTTAGGGTATATTTTAAGTGTGTATCACATTATTGCAATTGTTCAGTATGCATCTTTTTTTTAATTTCAATTTGCACTTCATTGTAAAAAAGCATACACTATTCATTTTCCAATTAAATACCTTGACCTCTTCCTCATGGTTTATTACTATAGTTTTTTCAATATAATGAGTGTCATGATTGATGTTTATTCTATTTCCAACACTGTGAATCTATAATTATTACATACATCCTTCTAAAAGGTATGAAGCATGTTTAAGATTTCAAATCATTCTGCCTCCATAACATCAGAGGGGATTTGAGGTTTAATAAGACAAGAATAAATAATTAATTCTCAAGGGAGCTTGGTTATTCAATTGAATATTTAAATTATTTTATGTGCTTACCGAGTTAGCTAGTCTGCCAAGGGGAACCCCATGACTATGCGGTCAAGGGGATTCCCCTTGTCAGCCTGGAAGCATTCCAAGTATTCTATGGCAAATTAATGTTCTAAACATCATAAAGGGTTTTTTCAACAAAATATCATTGCTACATAACAGTAATCATGTTATCTCCACACCATCTGGCATTCAAGTTATCTAGTAGTTTGTCATTTAAGCCTGCTCATCAGTGTTAAACCTGAAACTAGTATTCTGATAATATATTAGAAAAAAAATAATGCTCAACATTTCAGAAATTCAGAAATTATATATGCCAGGTTTGTTGGAGAAAAACTTTATAATCAGAACTTATTGTATGGGTCTGTAAGGGTATGGACATGTCAAATTACATCAATGAGCCTGGTCGCGGTTTAAGTCGCCGTCTTTACATCGATGCTAAAACAAACCTGTGTATTTTTATGAGACCGAACATATCGAAGATGCTTTCACCCAGTCACTTTTGCTGTCTACAGCAATATCGACTGGGGAACAAAATAATTTTTTCCAATCGAGGTCTATCCCCGCACTGCGTGTTGAGGGCAACGCTTCTAGTGTTGTAGTAGTAGTATTTATTGATCTATTTGAGCTACATAATTTGCTATTGGACAAGTCATTGGAAAAAAAATAGATTTAATAAATGATTCTTCACACACTTTTTAAAAGGTACATGTGATACAATTTCTTTGGATTCAGCGAGTAAAAGATTGTACCTCAGGCCCAGGGTCTGACATTCTTCATTGAGATGTTCAAACGCCTATACGGTACTACATAATTACTTTTAGATCTTGTATCATGCGAGTGCACATCGTGCACATAGTTGTTGTAGTTGCTACTGCTGACCTCCAGCGCAGCAAGACATTTAATTTAATAATGGTTTAAGTTCATAGATTAAAGCCAGATTTTCAAGAGATCACTCGAATTTAGACGAGTGATAATCACAACAAATTTGTATCCAGGTATTTATTTCCTTTAATTGAATTTTCCAAGATTGTATATTATCTCTCGGCGATTAATGGGCAGAGTAAAAAACATTGGAATGTCAAGAATTTCCAACGCTGATAGGAAATAAATACCAAGCAGCAAAATATTTTGGCAAAATTTTATAGTCCAGGACACCTGGATAATGCATTGTTATACGAGATGTCTGACACAGGTGACCAAATAAGTTATCATTCATGAAAGAATACAAACTGGACAGAGCCGTACTCAGACGCAGATAAATTCAATTTTAACTAAGCACAATAACATGTCTTCGAAATTTAAATGCTGCATCAAAAAGGATGCACTATACTATGTTTGTGTATGCTGTTTTGGAGTGTATCATCACAGTTGTGCGAAGAGGCTGAAAGGTATAACAAGGATAACTGATAATAAAATTTTCTGTAGCCCAAGTTGCGAAGAAAAAACTATTGATGAGTCAAATTTGAAATTTCTTGAGGAAATTAGTAGTTTGAAAACCGAGGCACTTGAAAAAGAGAAACACATATCAAGACTACAAAAAACAGCTAAGGCATTTGAGAACGATGTGATTGAAATCGAGCAGAAGTTTGTTGAAGAACAAAACCACCTCAAGGAACAGCTGAAGGTTCAAAAGGAACAAATGTACACGATGCATAGTGAAATGTTAAAAGCTGAAGATAAAAATAGAAAGTTATCTGAAATGATTGCTGCACATCAAAAGCAAATAAAGGAACTGCAAACTGAAATCAAAGAACTAAGATCAATAGAAATAGAAATGTTAACAAGCCTCAGTGTTCTAGAAGAATCGAACGATACATATGCGAAACAAATTGGCATGCTTCAGAAGGAAGTTGATGTTGCGACTCTGACGGAAAACCTCCGTTATAGACCAGAAAAGGCCATTATCGTTCAAGATAGCCTACCTACAAATGCTGAAGCGGCAGAAGGAGACGACCCTGTTGAAGCAGAGCAGAGTACTAGTGAAAAGACAGATGTTATGGAAAGTGGGAAAGAAGAGACATGTGACGAACCAGATGTGAGAAAAATTCTAGTCGTTGGTGACGATCTGGCACGGAATATAGCAAAGTGGTTATCTTCAGCTGTAAGTAAAGCGGACTTTAGAACATCAGGCATTGTGATGCCCAAAGCAGAACTGTGTGATATTAGTAGTATAGTATTCAATAACACCACCAATTTTGGACAATCAGATGCAATAATTGTAGTATTTAAGTCAAGTAATGTATCAAACTACAACTTGTTAAAGAATGCGCTGAAAAAGCTGCTTCCATGTAGTAAGTATACAAACTTGCTAATTCTAGTACAGTATAACTTGAGGGATGATAATCAAATGCATAACTTCATCAATAAGAAAATTGAATCTTTCAAAGGCAGGAACCTCAACTGTGCGATAGATTTTGAAACTCTGTTTGGGATGTATGGTAAGAATATAGCGCAATATATAAAACATCATTATATTCCAAAACTTTTAAATGCCTATTCAAAAGTAGCTCTCAAAACTCTATACAGAACATCCGAGGTTAAGAACAAACAGCTTGATAGGTTTTTTCGTTCCTCATAGTTGTGAACCGATAACTGACAGCCACAGTATCACTGTGATTCATCAAAACGTTCAGTGTATTTCTAACAAGTTGCTAGAATTAGATATATTTCTAAATGAATGTAAATGTGATATCTTTTGTGTGTCTGAACATTGGGCAAAACATGAACAATTGGAATCCTTGCATCTTTCTAATTATAAGTTAGCAAATTTTTATTGTAGAAGTAGTTTTCGACATGGTGGTGTAGGAATCTATGTAAAAAATGGTATTCTTTATGACAATATCTCTACTTGTTCGGTTGAGAAAATATTTGAATCTGTGATAACCTATTTTAAGGATTTTAAATTGGTTGTCTTATGTTTGTATAGAAGTCCAGATGCTGACTATAATCTATTTATAGAACATTTGAACACGACCTTAAGTACAATAAGTAATAGGTTTAGAGGCTACAGACTAATTATTTGCGGAGATTTTAACATAAATTTTTTGAAACCTAGTGGTAAATTAGATATTTTATTAGATTTATTGGGAACATGGGCTATTGAAGCAACAATTGATCAACCTACAAGGGGAGAAAACTGCTTAGATAACATTTGTGTGAATTTTGATAAGGAATATTATCAAAGTACGGTAATTAATGGAAATATCAGTGACCATCTTTGTCAAGCATTAACTGTTCGCTGTAGCATCAGAAACTCTCAAAATGATAAAAAATTTTCTGTATTCAGGCAGCTGAATAACACCGATAATATCAATCAATTTAATCACTATTTGCAACAGGAAAATTGGTCAAAGTTATACCTGGCTAATGGTGACATCAACGAAAAGTACGGTATATTCACAAGTATTCTTAGGTACTACTTTGAAATAGCTTTTCCACTAAGAAAAAAAGTATATTCTAACGTCAGAACAAGTAGAAAACCTTGGTTAACTAAAGGCTTACTTATTTCCGGACAAAAACTGAAAAATCTCTATTTCCTAATTACTGACAACGAAACTAAAAGATATTATGATAATTACAAAAAAATATATAGAAAGTTGTTAAGAGAGGCAAAAAAGTTATACAATAGAGATGTGATTATGAATGCCAACAATAGATCCCGAGCTGTTTGGAATATAATCAAACCTGAGAAGAAACATAAGAATATTATCCAACTACAAATAAATGATGAAACCATCTACGATGATGTAGTAATTGCCAATAAGTTCAATGAACACTTTGTAGATACTCCAAAGCAACTCAAAAAAAGTACAGAATCAGCACTTGTTACTCTAGATATTAATAATAACCCAAAGAGTTTTTTCCTTCGCCCAGCTTCCGAGTCCGATGTTGCTGATATAATAAAAAATCTAAAAAACTCAGATTCCACGGGAGATGATGGCTTTAGTACCAACTTGCTGAAAAAATGCAGTAAATATATTGTCAAACCGTTTACTTATTTGTTGAATTCATCTCTGGAATCTGGAGAATTTCCAGATGCTCTGAAAATTGCAAAGATAATACCTGTGCATAAATCTGGGAGTCTTAGCGATACAAAAAATTATAGGCCAATATCTCTTTTGAGCCCTTTCGCAAAAGTTATAGAAAAACACGTGGCAAGCTGTTTGGCAGAATTCTTTTTAAAAAACAAGTTATTTAACATTAATCAGTTTGGTTTTCTTAAGGGTCTGTCCACAACAAAAGCTATAATCGCATTTCTCAACATGGTTTATGAGAAAATTGATGAAGGTAGCAAGTTAGTTGGAGTATTCATAGATCTAAGTAAAGCATTTGACCTAGTAGATCATGACTTACTACTAAAGAAATTGGACCTCTATGGTATTAGAGGATTGCCGCTTCAGTGGTTTAGAAGTTATCTGTACAATAGACACCATTACGTACAAGTAAGCAACAGTCAATCCAGAATGCTTGGTTGCGAAATAGGAGTACCACAAGGTTCGATATTGGGTCCATTGCTTTACATAATTTTTGTGAATGATTTCAACAGCAGAAGTTATGTAATGTATGCAGATGATACATCTCTCCTCATCAGTTCCCCAACTATCTATGAATTAACAAGATCTGCAAGTAATGAATTTACAAGAACATATGAATGGTTCATGAAAAATGGTCTTGTTCTAAATAAAGAAAAAACATCTTTCCTTCGGTTCTCTTGTTCAGCAGAATACAACAACAGCCTTCTTATTAAATCGCAAGAGGGCTCTATCAAACAATCGAATGATGTTAAATTTCTTGGCATATATCTGACGAATAACTGCAAATGGGACTTACATATAAACAGCATATGCAAGAAGCTATTACCTCTAGCCTACTGTATAAACCAGCTGAGGTTTGTTGTGGATAGATCTGTGGTCTTGAGTTACTATCACTCTTATTTCCACCCCACCATCTCTTATGGAATAATTGCTTGGGGAGCATCTTACAGTGTCCACAGAATCTTTGTAATACAGAAGAGAGTTTTAAGGATGATAGCTTCAGTAAATAGCAGAGCTCACTGCAAAAATATTTTCATCAATTACAATATACTGACACTGCATTGCGTCTATATGTACCAGTTATTACTTTATGTCAAGGAAAATTGCAGTTCCTTTGAGGTACTTAATTCACACAGGTGTTATAATACAAGAAATTCGTCTATTTTGCAGGTCCCTGCACATAGACTGTCAATGACTGAAAACAGTCCCAAATACATGGGGATCAAATTGTTCAACAAGCTACCAAGCCATATGAAACAGGGGAGTATTTATGAGTTTAAAAGAAATATCAAATCGTTATTCCTAAAAAAAGCCTATTACTCCATTAACGAGTTCCTCTATGATGAAAATATCTAGTTTTAACCTACTTTTTTAGATTCTAACTGTTATACATAAGTGTTTTTGTTACTTTATTGTTCTATTAGTGTGGTGTTTAAATGTTGTTGGTTGCTGTTCTGTTTTTTATGTATTTTTATTTTTTATTTGTATCTATACATTTATACACAATGTTTACTTTGACGCATTCTATATCATCGTTGATGATCGCTGAATAAAGATTATTATTATTATTATTATTATCATTATATCTCAAGAGTCTATCTCTGTTTTGATGAAAGTTCACCAATAGCTCATAGATAAAAACAGATGGGTGAGGAAGTATCCCCAAGGATCTGAAAATTCCCCTGCAAGATTGCGTGCGGAGGAAACGTTCACGATGCATCGAACATCCGTTTTTGAACCGCAATTACACGCTTAGCCGCAACTGAACCACCCTTCACTAACACACTATAAATCCGAAACACCGAGCACAGTTCTCAGCATTCGGATTTGGTAGTAATGTTTATTCAAAGTACTGAGTATAAACTCGCAATGTTCCTTGATGTCAATTTCTGATCGAACATTACACCCAAAAATTTGATGCAATCAGATTGTCCTATTTGAGAATCTATATATGTATATGTACCTCGTAATTTGGCTGACGGATATTTTGTGGAATATGGAAAGTAACAATTTGTTTTCGATATATTCAAATAGAGTGAATTTTAAACCAGCTATGCAAATTTCTTAGATTATGATTAGCAGTATTATTCAGAACAAGACTATCTTTATTTGACACTAGTAATGTGGCATCATCAGCATATAGTGTTATATGTGTACCAACATTTGTGCAGGCAGGGAGATCATTGATATAAATTATAAATTTATAGTCGTTCTGAGGCTTCCAAGCGGATAGGGTTGTCCCTTTAAATTACGCATAGTGGAAGGAAGAACTAATAGACTACGTATTTAATGTTTTATGGCAAAAAGGATAAATTATAACAATGCTGCTCTTGAATTAACGTCTTTTAATGGAACCCATGGATGGTTGAAGGGTAATGCCTCTTTTGGCATGTTCGACCCGACTTCGATGTACCGCGGCGTAGCCCGCGACCACGCTGATCGTTTTAGTCCGGCATGGCCTTGCCCTAATCCGTAGCGCTCCACTGGCGAATAAATAAAACCACATTCATTGGAATTCAAAAAGATTATGCTACCGCTGCAGTCTTCTTCGAAGTACAAATTCATTATCAAAAAAATTGAATAAGATATCAATTGGTTACCTATCCCACAATGGCAATTTTTATTTTGAGAACTAACGTCCTCGATTATGCCTTCTTAAGATATAGAATGTGTTTCTGGTGCCTACATCGTTGATAAAACAAAAAGTGATATGTCATGTTTCAGCAGCTCAGAAATATGTAATGTTATTTGTCTCATAAGACGACATTCCAAGACAAAAATATCAAATATTTAAAATCCAGGATCTAGGAAAAATCCAGCCTTTGTCCAATATTATGATGTGGTGAACACTGCTCTCAGCTTTTTTCTCAAAGCACATATATCCATCAAGATTGGTGGATTTCTTCATTTGTTATATAACTCTTATGTTTTTTGATTCTACATGTATATATAATTGTGCAATTATTATTGCTTATTCATGCCTGAGCAGCGATAAAATACTTTGTATTAATATGTCTAATTTACCTAGATAGCTGTTTTGCATGAAATTTTTCCATTCGTAATTTTTGCATAATTTCATAAATGTACTTGTTTTCGAGACATCTGGTAAAATTATATATTATGCAAGGGCATGGCCATTATCATTTATCAGCGTGTATATTACAAATCTTGTTATTATTTTTAATGATCTATTTAAAATTAATTCTGCAATATATGCAATATATTCGGATAGTTTTATGAATTTATTCATAGTCAAGTATTGCATTCGCACATAATAACTTTTGGACAGCTGGCTAAAAGTGGTGTGGCTTGACAACAGTTCCACCAACATTCACACGCTTATCTCGCTTAGGCGTGCATTTTTTCCCACATTTTTAACTATATTTATCGATTGTTCTTAGCTTCCTTGTTCTGTAATAGTAGTAGGAAAATATTGTGAATAGCATGAACGTGCAAGGTACAACTACTGAAACACATCTCCTCCTCATTCTCTTCTTCCCTACCTGAGCTATTTGTGAACTGTTTGCAAATCGAAGTTTTGATTACTTTCCCTAAATTTGGGCATATGAAAGGCTTTGAACAGTTGGTTTTTGGGCTGTTCGGGCAGCGTCGATGCGCCGCGCCCACTTTTTGGATTGGATAACATTGATCAGATCTTTCCTTGAATCATATCCAACCAAACAGAGTTCAACAACGACAACTTAACGGCATGTCCGCACAGTTATTGTGTCAATCCAGTTTTTCACGTTACGTATTAAACATCTGCATACCATATAATTATAAAAGGATTGTCTGAAAGAATAAAGAATCTCGCTGGAAGTTTCAGTATCAGAACTGTTTTTAGAACAATTCACATGCTAAGAGCGATCCCTTGTAACACAAAATTAATAAATTCAAAAAATATATATATAGATAGCATTAGAATTTATGTGTGGCGGATCCACCGGGCGGCTCTTATGTTGTGAATCTCCAAGGTCTCTCTAATTTAAGGTCAAATGACATAAAAGATACATAGGAGAATACAGGGAGAAATATTGAAATCATGGCATACTGACATAGTGATGGTGATATGAGACATGTGAGGCAATCTACCCTAATTTGAAGCATCGTTCACTTCTTATAGGTCAGTAGATTGTGACCCTCTGTGTTTCGATATGCTGATGCATGCAAGAATCTAATACATGTTCTCCAAATCAAAAGATGAACCACAGTTTTATCCATGTTTTCAGATGGTTTGCTGCTCATGAGTCGGGTAACATATTTATTTTAAGACACCGATGCACTTCGGGTTCTCATTTTGCATGCATGATCAATGCATATGACGCAACGCCATGTTCTTTACGATTTAGGTCTTATTTGGGAAAATAGTTCTCAAGTCAAACTTAGTCGAAATTCTTTGTCAAATATGTCGTATATTGAGAAAGGCTATAGAGATAACTGAAACGTTAGTGAATTATTTGTTACAAACGATGTGGTTTTATTTATAAGCCTGAGCATAGCAGTGAATCAGAGATAATCACAGGATAAATTTCAGAAATTACATCATTAGTTTAATGTTCCTCGTCCTATGAAAGGATGTTTTCAAACTTCTCTGCCATTGACTAAACATATTTTTCATTTAGTTTGATATAATAATTGTGAGCTCCCTTGAGAAGGTAGCCTATCCGAGGTTTTTTCCAATGTTATGACATGACTTCTTTTCATCCCTAAACCATCTGCTATCTGTGTAATATATTTATAGAAAATTCGTTACAGTTGTGAAATGCGAGTTTTTCAATCCTGGTGGATCAGTTAAAGATCGAATCGGCTACAGAATGGTTTTAGAAGCTGAAAAGCAAGGGCTGCTGAAGCCAGGTTACACCCTTATTGAACCTTCGTCTGGCAATACTGGTATTGGTATAGCATTGGCAGCTGCTGTGAAAGGTGAGTTTATCTAATTTATTATATGCTCGATGAAATAGTATCGGCGATTACTCCAAATGACATTAATAAATTATGATTTCGATTATACTTTATGGTCATTACCCTGGCTTATGTTAAATACAAAAATACCATTTCTGTTGTTGTTGTTGCGTAAAGTTGCGTAAAACATGTTTCTCATTTAGTATAGGCATTTTATGAACCTTTACATAAATCCGAACGAACAAAGAGTGGTAAATAATTTTTATTTCGAACTAATAAAAGCTGTGTGAGTAGAAAGCGATACCTGTTCAAACAGCTTATGCCGCATTTAAAAGTCCCTGAATAATTAGGGTATTTTTTGTTTTTTTATGTTTTGGAATGTACATCTCGAACATTTGTTACATATTTTCGGTTCTGTCAGGGCGACAAGTTATGTCAAACAAGATCAGGATGCTTTACTTTTGAAACTTTTTGTGGCGGAGTTATTAACTCAAAAAAAAAACTAAAATGTGGTAGTATCGACAAAATTTGTTTCTGTAGTGTAAGATATGGTTAAGTGAAATGAGAAGTAAAATTTAACTCATTAAAAGTACATAATTACACAATAAAGTTGATTTTCTGCTGAACCCCTACTAGAGAGCAAGACTAACACAGACTAAATGGACTAGTATCATGGGTTTGTCGTTTGAAAATAATTTAAATCATTATATCCCCTTAGTGTATAAAAAAATAGGTGAACTCATGCATTCCGTTACTCTTTACATGATTTTGTTTACTAGTAATTCCATTTTAAAGTAAAAGAAGGAATTCAAATTTTGCCAATCAGTGCAAAGCGACCCATACATCAACAGTGTATTGTTGCCTCGTCAACTTCCAAATCGCGGTATTGACACAATTCTCACGAAATAAACTACTTTTTATGATTTGTCTTCCGTCAAGGGGATGCCCTGTGGGTTTCATCTCTTGGCTGTGTCACATGAAGAAAGGTTGTGAGAGAAAGCTTTGCTGTGCGAATTGTGCTGTTGGTTCTCAAATGAAGTTAAACCTAACCTTATAATTTTATAATTTTCCGGTCTCGAGTCGAAGCTTTTTGAGTCCTTAGTTATTGTGCGGTGAATGATTAATTCCGACAATTTGAAAAGGATACTCATCACACGTTGCCCTTACTGCCGTATTATCTCTACCTGCTAAACACAAACCTTTCAACTAAGTATCAACCAGGTTAGTTAAGTCCGCTTCACTGGCTGCATATTAAAATTATGTAATTTTTAGAATGTGTATAGAGAATCGCATAAAGATATTCAATGAATGTTGGGTACTCAAGTTAGAATGGTAACACGACACAATTGACGTCACGGTCCTAGAGGGATTCAAATATTTTCCGCATTTTCTCGGTTTTTCGGTGGCCAAAAAAATCGCGGGAAAATATGAGAACGTTCTTATGCCATACTCTATAATGTGCAGTCATAAAAAAATCATGATACCAGTCCACATGTAATTTAATTGTGAGACAAAAATTATTGTACCACATATTATGTTTGTTTTAGCCCCACCTTCTTACGCCCCTGGATTTTTTATGTCATTATACCATAATAAAAATATACCTTAGAGATAAAACCCTCAGAAAGAAAATATTGTGCCATGTTTGTTTTAGCCTTGCCTTGTGACGTAAGGTGGTGGACTTTGTATGTCACTATACCATGATAAAACACCTATATCTTATAGATAGTTGATAAAAACCTATGTTCAATGATTCTATCATAATAAGAAACAACTTTTGGACTAATGTTATGTATATTTGTGGTGCATAGTAGAAGTGACTTAAAATAACAGTTGAAAACAACTACTCACCAATATTTATGTACGTCTAGCATTGACAGTATTTAAATGCTTGACAATGTATTTTTGTTAAAAAAAAAGTATTCATTCTTAAACGAGCGTCATAATGAAAATACATTAGAAAACGTGTATAATAAGCAAGTCATTAAGAACAATTACTCTTAAACAAATATACGTATGTTTACCTTCTATTATTAAAAATCATGTCTGTTATTCTTTGCCTCGTGAAGGAACGTCTTTTCTGTAACTACCTTTTTTTAACAGGATACCGGTGCATTATCGTGATGTCAGAAAAGATGTCCAATGAAAAAGTATCAGTGTTGCAGGCGCTTGGTGCCGAAATCGTTAGAACACCAGTCACTGCAGCTTCTGACGCACCAGATGGTCTGTTTGGGGTATCATATCGACTCCGTAAAGAAATTCCAAACTCTATTATTTTAGATCAGGTGAGTAATGGAAGCATCACAAAAAATCATTCTAGAGGCTATAGTGTAAATAGCTGTTGTCTCTGCATTCTTCTTCATAGCGTTCTACGAGTTTCTTCAAGGTCTCACGTACCACTTTTTATATTGGAGATGACACAACTTACGGAAAGTTAAGATGTGCTTAGTTTTTATTTTCATTCTTAATGATCTTCGTAGAAATCAGAGGTCAGGAGGAAATTTCGACTAAATTTTTGACTCCTAATCATTGCTTCACAAAACTTGGCGCTGGAAACAAACCGATGTTTGTTAAAAAAAAATGTACAGATGCTCTTGGCTTATCCTTTTTTTGTGCGTTAAACAGTTAAAATCTAGCCCTCTTCAATATCTTAGTTCAATAATTTCATACATTTTACTCGTCAGATTTATCAACCTATCCTTCAGTAAGGCCTAGTAAGTCGTGTTTCTGGCAGAGACTCGGTATCCTTCGGCTTCAACTTGAATATAAGATGTTTGTCAGACAACACACGTTAAATATATTTCTTGTTCAGCTCATAAAGAAAGTGAATGACCCAAATTGAGGGTTGGATAAATTGCCGTGCTTTATTTTTTTGTTATGTGTGAAAAATATAGTTTATGTAATATTATTAGGTGTTTATTCCATACTGAATTTAGGCTTACTTTGATTTCAGTACTCAAACCCAGGAAATCCTTTAGCTCATTATGATAACACTGCCGAAGAAATATTTCATCAATGTGAGGGTAAAATAGATATGATGGTGAGTCATAGTAGATTAGGATATAAAACAAATGTATTTTGCAATAGCATGGTATTTATTCTACGAGGGTGGTTTGGTGGGTCTGTAACATTCTGATATTCCTGCGCAATAACTTTAATGTCAACACTCCTTCCATTAACTGCCATCTGTCGGTAGACTAGTATAAAATTTAGAGCAAGCTGTTTTATTCAAATTATGGCAGCCACCGAAGGCAGCTAACCTCATCAATTTCCACAAAAATGGAAGTGTGTTGGTATTACTTTTTGCGAAAAACAGTCACCGAAACCAAGAGAAAGCCTAATAAATAATATGGAGACTCGACACCGTCAGTTGCAATGGTTGAAAGTGGTTCATGCAGTTCTTTTCTGGCTGCACAAGTACAAGTGACGCAAGTGACGTCGTCCAAAGGAAGTGGAAGTGGTATTATTCGCAGCTGTTAAATAGATTTGACACTGTTTTGAAGCAGAAACAATCGAATTTAACGAAAACAAGTTTTTTACAACAGGACAATGCACGGGTGTTTCGTGTGAACTGCGAAGTTACCATGACAAAAATTTATCAGTTGCGCAACAAATTGCTACCTCATTCACCTTATTACATGGCCTGGAGTATTGCTATCATGTCTGGGGAGCTGCTGCCCCTACTACCCTGTCTGTACCAGATGCCGCCCAGAGAAGGGCAATTCGACTAATTTGTGACCCGACCTTAAGCGCCACCTCCAGTCACTTTCTCACAGGCGTAGTTGGTGACCTCTCACTCTTCTATCGATATTCAAACGGAGTCTGCTCCTATGACCTATCCTTTTTAGTCCGCTCACCGATCCTATCAGATGCATCCGCGCGACTGCTGCATCTCATCCTAAGATGGTCGTTCTTCATACATCATGAACCGAGTGGCACGACAGTAAATTTATTCCCAGGGTGTCCAACACTTGTAATGGACTGCCAGGACATGTATTTATTGGACCTGCGGGGGTTGGCCCATTCAAGTCCAGCTTTATCAAACCTTCCCCGACATAACCTTTTCGCAGCACCCGGGGTACTCTGGTATTTAGGCTCTGCCTACATGTGGTCTGCCCAGTTATAAACAAATTGTCCAGGTTACTGCCCACGGATATAGCTGAAATGTCACCAGTTTATCTTTTAGCATATATGGGTTATACTATATTTGTATCGTTTACTTCTAAGCGCGTGTTCACACCGGACGCGCCTCGCTTGGAGCATCGCGCTTTGCTTTCCGCCTAGCGTAAAGCGAAGAGAAACAAACCCATACATTTAGATGCAGCTGTTCATATCGGGCGCATGGCGATTAGCAGTATGCGTGGCGCTATGCCATGCGAAGCGCCAGGTAACGCGCAGTGTCGGTTCTTGGACGCTTGCCTTCACTTGTTTGTAAGATTTCATTGGGTAAATTGGTTAGTAATAATCAGATTTTTACTTTTAAAATTATGTAATACCTTTTATTTACCTCAATGTTATAATTATTCGCTGCTCCGCTGAAATTCCGTCTCGAATGTTGGTCCCATAGCCAGTTAAGTAGGGTTCCAGATGGTGAAGAAGCAGGTCGATGATTCTTTTGAAATTCTTAAATATTCATAAAATTTTTGCGGGTAGGTTTGGACATCTCGGTGCACATATTTATTCCATGCATCCACACACGTTTTCCACTCCTTTTCCTAATTCTTGCAAGCTAATTCGAATTCTCCAATAACATTTTGCGGACAAGTTATGACGGTGCCTTGATGAGGAGTCAACTGAGCGAGCAGCAAAACGCGTCTGATGTGAACGGTTCGATAGCGTGGCGCTTCGCTTGGTGTTAAAAGTAAAGCGCGATGCTCCAAGCGAGGCCCGTTCGATGTGAACGTGGGCTTCTTCTTCTTCTTTAAGTGCCGTCTCCTATCGGAGGTTGGAAATCATCAATGCTATTTTTACATTATTTGCCGCTGCTCGAAATAGTTCTATGGAATTGCATTGATACCACTCCCTTAAATTTCGCAGCCATGATATTCTCCTTCTCCCGACGCTCCTTTTTCCTTTTATTTTACCCTGCATTATAATTTGTAACAAACGATAACGTTCTCCCCTCATTATATGTCCTAAATACAGCAGTTTTTTAATTTTTATATTTTTAGCAATTTCGCAACTTTTACCCATTAGTCTAAGAACTTCTGTATTGGTTTTTCGCTGCGTGGGCTAAGAGCCGTCAAAATTCTATCTCTGATGGTGGCGATATTTTTGAAACAAAAACGCGTTGACCCTTACTCACTTTTTGAAATCACACCATACTTTATAGGTGATTGGTGCTGGTACGGGTGGTACAGTAACCGGCATAGGTCGCAAACTCAAGGAAATTTCCCCTCAAACGAAGATAGTGGCGGCAGATCCAGAAGGGTCGGTGATGGCCCTTCCGGAGAGTCTCAACAAAACGGACGTGACCTTTTACGAAGTCGAAGGCATCGGATATGATTTCATCCCCACTGTGCTCGACAGGAGCGTCGTTGATTTGTGGATCAAGACGAATGACAAAGAATCACTGCCGTTGGCTAGGCGGTTGATTAGAGAGGAAGGTCTACTTTGTGGTAAGTTCTATCTCAACTGTTGAAGTAATTCTGCCATATATACAGTGGCAGCTGGCGATACAAAGCCTGCAGAGCTGTAGAACACACCTTATTTGGGAAATTTGTATTTTTTAAATCTTATTATCTTACAAGTAAATCCGAGAATGATTTTCAAAAATCGCTATGAATTATTTCCCTAACGGCGACACAACGCGATTTAAGAATACAGCAAGCTCGTTCTAGGGTAGACCGGTTAGTCTCAGAGCCAGTAAATAGCTGAGGACACATAATTTTAGGAAAGTCTTAAATTTTCTCAGTGAGTCAGCTGTACCTCCCGTATATGAGATTTGAGTTAGTTTAGTCTGCCGTCTCGTTTACTTACAGGGAATCCGAGGCTGTGCGATATTGTCGATGTTCACTTAACTTCTTATACGGGGTCAATAGAAATGAATTCTATAGTATAGATAGAATATAATTTATTATTCAATAAACCATTCAACTGAATTGGCATACCATTAGTTCCTTGAAATATAAATGATAAGATAATGAAAGGGAATAGTAGTCTAACAACATATTTTGTCTATATCGAATAAATTATATACAAAACTTAACAACCTCCTTAAAAAAATGATGTCAAGTTGATTGACTCGGTACTTCCCACACATTACCGTGATACCAGTTAAATTATTTTCCCATAGCATGCAGCTTTAGTCTGAGATCCCCTCGCAAACAAATCATCGCCAGCCCCCCCCCCCTAATTGTCTTATACCGCTAGGTCCTTCCTTCACAGGTCAAAGGACAGCCTATTATTGATACTACAAACTTTTCAGCTTTACAGCCCCCCCGCCCAACCACATCAATTTGACCCCCACCCAAAAAAAGGTAGAAAATTATCAGGAACCACTAAAACATCTAAATACGAAGTTTGAGCTGTTTTCATAATTTTAGTTTTTTTATTATTGCTACGCTGCCACTGCTAGGATTTCTAACAACCATAGGCGTTTTCCATCGTCACCACGGTAATAATACTGTGTCAAAATTTCTTTAGAATCAATTTAACAGTTTCCACATTACCAAATACAAAACGATCTAAAGCAGTAAATACTCGCATGTACACAGAGCAATTCCCTTAGTTTCGGTAAATAGGCAATATTCGGATGGACCTAAAAAGGTGATTTATCTCGCTAGGTCTTCCTTCACAGATCAGTGGACAGCCTATTATGAATCCAACAATTTTTTCAGTTTTTCAACCCTCCACCCCCAACCACCCCAATTTCACCCCCACCCAAAAAACGCAGAAAATGATCAGGAACCTTTAAAACGCTTAAAAACGAAGTTTGGGCTGTTTTTATATTTTTAGTTTTTTTATTAATTCTGCGCCGCCACTGGCACGATTTATAAAAACTATACGCATTTTTATCCCTGCCACGGTACTAATACTGCGTCAAAATTTCATTAAAATCAATTCAACAGTTTCCACGTTACATAATACAGAACGGTCTAAAGCAATTCTCGTATGTTTACATAAGAAACAATTCTAAGTCCTTTGGTTTCTGTAATAGGCAAGGCAATGTCCAGATGGACCTAAAAAATCTGTTTATCTCGCTAGGTCTTCCTTCATAGGTCAGTGGACAGTCTATTACGAATTCAACAAATTTTTCAATTTTACAGCCCCCAACCCCCCAACCACCCCAAATTTTACCCCCACCAAAAAAAAAAGCAGAAAATGATCAGGAACACCTAAAACGCCTAAAAACGAAGTTTGGAGAATATTTGAAATTTTTCGTTTTTTGCTAATTACTCCGCCGCCTATGCACCGATTTTCAAAATTATAGCAGCATTACCTACTACGACCCCACATCATATTGCTGCCCAAATTCCATCACGATCTATGCAGCGGTTACTGAGATTACGTGGCTATAAAAACGCGTACAGACAGACAGACAGACCGACGGAAATGAGTGACGTGGATTTTCGTTATGTAGACATCATAAAACGCCCAAAAAACGTATTATCTCAAAATCGAAAATTTTTGCGATCACAATACTCCCCTCACCTATCGGTGTGGGAAGTAAAAACAAAGAAAATGGCAATAAGGCAAAAAGAATACGAATACTGGAAGATACATAACAGACCCTTTTTTATACATTTCATATTTGGTTTTATTTTCTGTCTTGATTGATCTTTAATGTCAACAATAGTAAATTTGGTCGCTAAATATATTCGCACTCTAATATAATATAGGAATACAAAATATTCATAGAGTCACCTAAGCTAAGCTAGGTATGCGCTCTGAATGGAAAATGAAAAATGTGGGTGTTCTTTAGTGATTTCGTCCGTCATTTTCATCCTGGTTATTGAAGAGTACAGAAGACCTAGTTTCTGGCCAACGCCATTATTACTTTACGAATGATTTCAATACCATGGGGTTATAAACCCTAAAAATATGTGTGTCGGGTTTCTTTGAATACCGATAAGTTATATCGAGTGATTGCTGTAATTTTGCTGTAAACATGTTCTATGTATGCAGCATGCTTCCTTATTTTTTGTAACGTCTTCAGAACAGGAAAAATGTCTGACCTTATAATATATGTATATGTATTTTAAGGTAAGGTTGTCATATTTATGGGTACCCACGAACCCTAATGCCCGATTCCAATTTTCACATCTAGAAACAATATTCATTTTTTAAATTTTATTGAGACAAATCTGCCAGTATAAGTTAATAAACTATCTTACCCAGGTTCCTCTTTCGGACATCGAAAAAACGATTTTCCCCTGTTGCAGCTATATACAGAACATGTCGCCGGCATTTTTTGTGAAGTACGCAGATACGCGCAATACGCCCAATATACACACAAACAATACTTATTTAGGGACCCCGGTAGATCCGACCGATTGTGTCGCGTGTTAGGTGAAATGACCCTGTAAACCACAGCTGTTAGCGTTGGGCTACTGCTCGAGATCACCGGGCGCCAGAATTCGCCAGCTTGCGTAGTATCCGAGAGCAGAGCGGGAAAGATAACATTGGGGGCGGAGCTTAGAGTGACCCTACTTGTGTTTGTTAATGTACGGTGGTTTAGCGTAGTAGCCTCAGCGTGGCTTAGATGTGACTAAACTTAGTGAACTAAAAAAGTATTTTAGGACGCCTGCCTGTTTTGGTATTTCAAAATATATCATTAATCATTATACGTACTAAAAAATAAAATAGTAGACGATGTTTGTTATGACGTTGTGGCAGAAAATTCAAAATCCAAAAAAAAATTGTTTTTTGAAAAGTAATAGTGTTAAGAAGCATACATTTTCTACGACAGAAGGATCTGCTTTGCAGCAAAATACTTTCATCCGCGCGAGCAAATACTCGTATATAGTTCTACCTTTCAATATAGTGTAGTCTTCTGACCAAATATTACTGTTTCTATTAGGATTATGAGGGAAATATGTCATTAGAAACCTATATTGGTTATTAGAGTGCAATAAAAACATAATGAATTGCTGTATCAGTACTATTATATTTATTGTTTAATTGTTTGGGTCAAAATAGTAAACAATAGAAAAATGAACCAAAATTAACAGATTGATTGCTTTGAATATATTTGAATTTGATGCCTTAAGTGTATCATTACCTTGAGAATTGTCAATCAAATAGCTGACAAGACATGGCAGTTGATACTTCTCTAAACATTTAAACATGAAGGAACTCTTTTGTTATACCTAACCACACTGACGCGGGTCCAACGTTGTTTCGGAAAAGCGTTTTCCCAAGTGCTTGAAATATAGAACGCTCCCAAAAGCTGTTGCCGCAACTCGGATTTACAAGGGTGTATAGAGCTTGCGTCGAAACTTCTGAGTTATTTGCGAAATTTTCATGTACGTCATTCGTTTTGTAGCTACCGATGAAAAGCTGGAATCTCCCATCATGCACAATGCGGCTAAATAATTTGCATGCAGTTGGAGCAAATGCATGGACGTAGAAACGACACTCCACTTTTATAACGCAACCGCCCGGTAGCGCGCATGCGTGAAGCAGCGAATTTCCTAACTTGACTTGCACGTGGCTTTTGTTTGCTTGATAATTTGGTGTCATTTTATCAGGTTTATTAATAATGTCAAAAAAAATTATTGCAGACTTCATTATCTGTCACTTATAAATAATGCAGATAGTAGAGAAAAATGCAAATAGAGAAACACAGTAGTGAAAAAAATAATTCTATAAGGACCAACTACAGAAAAGAACTGGAAAAGGTTCATAATTCCAAGAAATCCAGCGTAGAACAAGAATACTTTGTAGATGGCATTGCAGATTTCGGGAATTATTTTGCCTAAAGCAGATTTAGAAATACACGTAGATCTTCATAGGCTTTTCCTGTTGCCAAGAACCTTAAAGTTGCTGTTAAATCGTTCATGTGGAGTGATAGAACGTTTCATAACAGTATCATTTATTTACATTTCTGTTGTAGGCAACTAAATCTAATAAATGTGGATAAGTCGTTTCGCCCATTCGCAGGTAATTACGAAAATTGTCTGGTCTGTCAATAAATTATTTAATTAAAGACATGTGAGTAAGTCGCTCTCTTGTTAATCCAAGATTCCGGCGGTCTCTGTTTTTTTTTTTGACAATTTCAACTTCTAAACTATTAAAATACCAGCCTCTGCAAGCAATTCGTTTTCCAACTCAGTTTTGTTTGTGCAAATTTCATGTACAAATCAGTTTGACAAACTGCATGAGCGTGAAAACGGACCTTTACGGCGCTTGGCCTGGAATGCTGCTACCATGTTTGGGGTACTGCTGTTCTTACCTCGACGTTTTTGACATCCCATCTCCAGCCGCTTTCTTATCGGCGAGCTGTCGATGACCTGTTATTTTTGTACCATTATTTTAACAGAGAGGCGTTTGAGAACGTCAGTTACACATTTGGTAATCTGTTTTTAAGCTGATATTAATAAACTGATCCTAACACAGCCATTTATACCAGTAGCGACACATTAGTATTTAGGCTTTGCTTTGCTCGCAAGGCGAGGGTCGAGGAATAACTTCCTGGGTCCTGAGCCAGAGGAAACAGAGGTGTGGTTGCAAAATCAGAATCTTATCAGATGGAGAGGAATCTCCGGACACCTCCGTCAAGCTAGAGAACTTATTTCAGGACCTTTGGCTAAGGTGGGACGGTTCTGTCTCTCGCTGGACAGAAGCCGACTAAGGCTACTTGTTTGCCTTCTATCCGACCACAACACCTTCAAACGCCATTTGCATGTGATGGGGGTGGTAAATGATCCGACGGGTACACGCTGTGGCGAGAAGGAAGAATCCTCGGCACACATTCTTTGTCGTTGTGAAGCCCTTGGGTATCACAGGCAGACTATACTCGGTTCAAGGGTTCTTGAACCTGAGGATATAAGATGGGCAGGAACAAAGGCCATCCTCACCTTTGCGATGAGGGCTGGGCTTGGGAACTAGGGTAAGGAGAGGTGCACCGGTGGTTCCAGCCACCACATAGCCTCTCTCCCTCTTTCATTCATTCATTCATTCATTGCTTTGCTAGCTGATTACTTAATAATTAATTAATTACACAAACGTAAAATAATTCAATGTCAGCTGATATGTTTAAGTTTAAAATACTTTTTTGTTTCTTCTAGGCTCTAGCTGCGGTGCTGCACTCTCTGCTACTTTGAAAGCGGCCAAGGATCTGCCTGCCGGTAAAAGAGTCGTGATACTTTTTGCGGATGGCATTAGGAATTACATCACAAAATTTGTTTGCGACCAGTGGATGGAAGGACGAATGTTCAAGCCGGCAGTCAATACGAATAATCACTGGTAAGCGGTATTGTCATTATGAAAAATGCAATAACAAAGGTCGCGGTTAGAAATCGCATATAACAGCAAGGTTGTCAGGTTGAGATTCGAAAATCACAGGACATAAATTTGAAAAAGGAAGGACAGATGTAAATAAAGGACATTTTTTTGTTAGAATAAAACTGAATTTATATTTATATAAAAAATAATTCAAAATAAACAAAACTCACTTCTTGTAACATATTGTGTATTGTGTAATGTAACAAATGAAGAAAAATTTTAAAATCCTCTAAAAATTCAGATTTGGCAGCTCCCAAACGCGTTTGTTTTTAATTGCCATCTTATCAAAAGTGGTTATTTAGAGAAAAAATATTTAAAATCGAAAACAAATTATTTTCTGAAAAATCATATTTTGAACCGAGATAATAATAAAAGCTATATTCTTATATAAAATTCTAAAAAGGATGTTTTTATTTTGAGTTGCTCATTTTATGAAAAAGTTTTTAAAAGATTTGTTGCCAGAAAACCAAAGAAATTGTCATTTATTCTTTCAGCATTTTTTTCTCTTAGAGATTTTAAAATATCAAAAACTTCAAACCAAAGTAGGTCAACTTTTTCAAGTTTTTGTTCCGTTTCAAAAAAAATTCAGACTGTTGTGGAAAAAGCTTAAATAACATTCAGTTTTTTGTACAATACAATCATCTTCAGAAAAAAAGGCATTTCTTTTTCCTATGAAAGAAAGTAACTCTTGATAGCTGGAAAAATATTCAGTAATCTTTCTATGGCTGGAAATAAAGTCAGCCATCCCCCCCCTTTGGGACCGACCGGGATTGATAGTGTAATCATTCCAACGGCGCTGGCCGTGCACCGTCCCCCCGCTGAGAAGTTATAGTACAATAGTCCTTAAAGGCTTAAGTACTGACGGCTCTCAGAGGAAAAAAAACATCACAGCTTGAATGTTTCTTCTTTGAACAAGAGAAACTACATTGAACGTACCTAAAATCGATTCATATGAGACCATAAATTGGCATGTCCCCTTTGACATAGAGAAATCTCAGAAAACGTTTCTGAACCTTTTCAATTTGGTTTTTATGAGACTTGGCCAGGGGCATCCAGTTTTGAGCAGCATACTCCAAATGTGGTATCACCAGAACATTGAAGAGTTGAATCAATGTTTCGACACTAAAGCTTCTGCCATTTCTCCAACCAAGGGATATTATACGCCTTGTTCACAATTTGTATATAATGTTTATTGAATTTGAGGTTGGACTGAAAAAAGACTAGGTCCTCTGCTTCACTTATTATATCCAACACCTTACCGTTAATAGTATAATCATACTTCGTAGGGTTCGATTTTGTAGTAATTGACGTTACAGAACACTTTTTCACATTAAGCGACAGTTGGTTATGTTAAGAGCAAACACCGATTTCGGCCAATGGACGAAAAATATGGCCAAAACGCGTTTTGGCTCCTACCATTTTACCAATGTCCGAATTATCGCTTTCTGACGGTGTAATGTAGACCAGAACGTGTTTTGGCTCAACTACGATTGCCAAAACGCGTCCTGTTCTACTGCGATTGCCATAACGCGTGGTGGATTTTGTGAGTGTCACAGCTTGTAAACGGTACCTCTGGAGCTAGTCTATTCATTTAGTATTTGTGCGGGTGCGGGTTAGACAGTAGCTAGACAGTGCCATGGAAGACCTAAGGTTATGTTTTAATACAACTGCAAAAAGTCATAAGTGGTAGCAATGATCGTAGTAATATTTGTACAAGAGAAAGATACGACCAAACACTCACAGAGGTAAAGGCGGCAAAAGCTTGTAAAAGTAACGGTGATACAATATCTTCGAAACAAAGACAACGATTGAAAAGGTATGATATTTTAAAAATTGGCTATATCGAAAAGCTAATTGAAAGAAAGATAGACGAAACAGCCGAACTGTGTTGTTTTTGCATGACCCACGAGTTAATTGACATTACTCATTCCGCTCATGTGGGAGCTGGACATAAGAGATTGTGAGGTATGTTTCTTTCAGTTTTTTTTTTCACGGACCTAGACCTAAGATCTACAAGTGCTTTTATTCATTTTAGTTATGGATTCTAAGCTCAGAGGAGATATTGTAAAACAAAACGGCAAATAATTGAGATTTATTTATTCGTAATAGAATACAGAACGTGTTCTGGCAATCGTAGTTGATCCAAAACGCGTTCTGGGCTACATTGAACAGCCGGAAAGCGACAATTCGGACATTGGCAAAACGGTAGCAGCCAAAACGCGTTTTGACCATATTTTCCGTCCATTGGCCGAAATCGGTGTTTGCTCCTAACAGTTACATTTAAACCATTCCCTAACATTATCTATGTCATCTTGCAACTGTATACAGTCATCAGTTGTACATACTGTTTTAAAAAATTTGAAATCGTCTGCAAATAACAGGCCCATAGATCACCTCAAACAATCAGGCAAAGTATTGATATAAGAAAGTGAACAAGTGAAGTTGGTCTTCTGCAGTTTGGAAATCTAACTGCATAAAGTCTCTATCTGAAAATTGTTGCTTCATATCGTGCGTACCAAGTGACTCGCCACGCTCTATACGACGTTCGTAATAGACTTTGTGGCGTGGTTTGGTTTTAGTCACATTGTGGAATTCTGTCATATAAGTTTATTTTGTATTTTTAGGCTAATCATACCTCAATCAGAAACGTTGTAATAAATTATTTATTCCGCAACCGAAAACGATAATATCGGCTATGTTAAGTGACATTTTTTGTTTGTCCCACGAATACATCAAGATATTTCAGAATTGGAATTCGATGACATGTTTTAAGTATTTTCCTTTATAATGATTTCTTATCAATATTGACTGATAATAAATTTTCCCGAAGTGATCTCCTGAATGTATTTTTAGGTGGTGGGATGTGCCAGCTTACTGCCTAGAGTTGCAGACATTACAAACTGCAACCACATCCATGACTTGCGACAGAACTATGAATGTCATGAAAAAGTTTGGAGTAGATCAGATTCCTGTGGTGGATTGTAACAATGGGTAAGACCTTTTTTAGTACTATAATTTGCATCGAGCGGTCTGGCTTAATTTAGTATGTGTAGTTTATGAGTTACATTTATTCTGTATTGAAAGGAGCGTAATCTGCCCAGATCACAGCACTTAGGCCCCATTGGACCCTTTGCATATCCTCCTAAGGATCCCCCAGAACTGAGTGTTCGGTCATTCAAAGAAAGGTGGTGATGCAGCGGGATTCCCCTTAACCTGGCCATGGAAGACCTTTCCCAGAATAGTTTTTCCCATTGATAAAGACATCCTTTACATAGGAGCGTAACATTAGCAGAGCTAGCGCGCATGGGTTACTTTTATCACCGTGACTGTTTCTTCACTCTATTAGCCTGGTGATAGTTTTGTCACGGGCGGTGAGAGTTTTTTCACTGACAGACAAAAGTGTCACCCAGTTGTCACATGCGCTAGTTCCATACATATCCCTGAACTTGATAACAGTGACGAAACAGACACGGTGACAAAAGTTACCCTTGCACGAGTGCCTGATGTCAATCCAATACTGAGCAGTGAACCGTCGTTAGCTTAAAGCATTTGAAAGCCAGTAGCGCTTGTCTGCTGTCTGTGCAGATTCTGATATTTTTGCCCGTAAGTTTGCTTTGGACAATTGCTTTGGCTGCTATGGCGGTCCGCTCGAGCCGAGTTATGCTGGCCTGTTTGCCCATTGGCCACCTGTTAAGACTTATGGAGGTGATGCCAGTCTGCAGAAGAGGCATGCTTGTAACAGCCGTACTCCACATCCGGTCTCTGAACACCTTACATCCTATTCTATTGTTTGGCAAGAGAAAGAATGTGAGGCAAAAGAATGCAGAGAAAAATAGGACTGTTGTCAGATGTTCCGCCTGAAATACAGTTCACGATTTGCTATTTTCAGTATTTTCCTATAATGATACTGAACGGTGATAAAAATACTTTACATCACGTACTTTCATAACATGTACTGCTGTGTAATACATGTACTGCAGTATTTTCAATTAAAATATGTAGTGATTAAAGAAATACAGTATAAATATTTCTGAACAAGAAAAGGGTTGGAAAGTATTTGAGATAATCTGCTACATTCGGCAACGGCCGTCAACTGACTATGGGCCGTCTCCCCCTTATCCGTCTCTCGCATTCTCTGCCCGGTCGAAGAGTACGTTGTATGCCAGTGAACTTAAAGCGTACCATCGTTGCCAGGGCCATTTCTTCAAGGTATATTTCTGTTGTACGCCTTAGGTGACTTGGTGTATACTGTGATGACTTGGGGGGATAACCCCCCGAGTAAAGATTAAAACGAGTTGATGCTTTGAAACATCTTTTTCTCGAAACTATGCATCATTCCGAAAGTGAACTCTATGATTCTCATATAACAGCCTCTGTTATGCTTTGACGTCAACTTTCGCAATATAATAACTTAAAACTAGAACAAATAGACTGGCCTATATCCTATATTATCACGCGTATTGCCCCAGATTAAACCAAAACAGTTACGAGCTAAAATTTGCCAATGTAACGATTCTCTACATTTCTAGTGGCGACCAATTTAGCATCACTTCCATTGCCCTAGTAACCTAGTTTATAGGCCTTTACGAAAACTGTGATCGGGTTAACCCGATCAGTTGGATCACTGATCCTGGCGTTCGGAAAGTGATCTGGGATCGGCCAGAAATAGGGTAGTTCACTCTTGTACAGTAAGTGATTGCGATCGGATCATTCAGATTAGTAGCTGCTTTACTTTACCATTTGTTTTTTATTGTTAAACCAACTTTCTCGTTGTTCGATATCCGTTAAATTCATGGAATCATAAATCCCACTTGACAGCTGTTTGACATATAACAGATCTATCCGGATCCAGATCAGTGTTTCCGTAAAGGCCTGGTGTCATTCGCATAGCACTAATTATACTGAGGCATGCTACTCGTTGTATTTGACTTGACGGAAATTGTTGACATTTAGTCACCCCAACCATGGCTCCATAGGCCACCTTTGCCATGCCCCATTTTTTACCGATGATTCTACGGAACTGCTAATAGGATATCTGTGCTTTCTTTAGTCTTCTTTATAAATGAACGTTCCAGTTTAGTCTGGCATCTAAGGTTATTCCTAGATATTTAACGCGAGATGCAAACGCGAGATCAACATTTAGCAGTTTTGTCGTACTAACATTCACCATTTTCCTTTTCCTTGTGAGAAGAACCAGCTCAGTTTTGTTTGAATATGTTTGCCACACTATTTTTCGATAACCCGTAAGGCTTGTCCATTGGTTCGCAAATTACGGCTTCGAACTTACTGTTAAGCAGTACTACAACATCGTCTCCATAAGGTATTGGATGGTGTCCCTCAGAGGTAAGCTTAGTCAAGAGGTCATCAAGAACTATGTTCCAAAGGAGAGGTGACAGAACTCCGCCCCGTGGACACCCTCTTGTTCCCAGGCTTCTCGTGGTATCAACTCCCACATTAATTTGAACTACACTCTTCAATAGGATATTTAATATTCAGATGCTGACAGTGGTGGGAGCACTTTGAGCGATGTAGCTATTTTCTGGAAAGTTTTATGAAACGAACCCTCATTGTCTATTAAAAACACCCAGGGTGAACTATTTATTTTCCAGTGATTTGTCAATCCGACCTGGCACCGCTTGCAAGACAGTGTTAGTGGATTTATCCGAGGTGTAAGCGTGATGGTTAGGGTGCTGAGGATTATACATCGTCCCTTAGATATCCGTTCAAAAGTTTCTCCACCGTTATACGAGGGTTGCTCTATATGCATGCATATGGATGCAATCACTACCCGGTGATTTAAGGGGGAAGAAGCTGCGTATTGCCCACTTACGATCTGATAGACAATCTGCCAATCCAGATCATGTGTTGGAGTTGTATCGCCATTAGGCCAATCATCCCGTTTCATCAAAATGGAGTTGGAGAAGTGGGTCCTTGATAAAAGCTCATTGCTTTTTTGAAGGTGGAACATGTTGACTCCATCCTCCTTCTTGAGTATACCATTTAGGGCCGGTTGTACAAATGCGGGTTTAGCATGAGCTTTGTTAAGCCTAAGCTTAGCTAAGCTCAGGCTTAAAGTCGACACCCGTTGTACAATCGTCGGCTTAGTTAAACCTGGTTGATAATGAAATTGACTACAGTTGGCATCAATGAAGCAATACGTACTCACATAATGATCTGAAAAATTACCTTTTTTGGTTAGGCACCTATGACGTTTTGTATCAAATTTTGGCAACGACCGTTTTTGTCTCTGTTCTTTCATTCACTCTCTTTGTTAAATTAGACACAAATCTTCCAAAAAATTTGACCTAATAAAGTGACAAGCAATTTGAAGGTTCATCCTTGACAAATCATATCATTTTTGTATCAGGTTAGGTTTAAACCTCAGCTAAGCTCGCGTTGAGCATCGGCTTACGTAAGCTCGTGTTAAGCTTGGAGTGAGGGGTTAAGCCAGCATTGTACAACGGACGTTTTGCAACTGACGTGGTTTAACGTCGGCTTACCTTAAGCCGGAGCTTAAGCTTGCATTGTACAACCGGCCCTTAATCATTTAATGGGGCGCGTCTCTGGCTAGTATATTATAGAGCCTAGCCACCTGAGTGATCACCAGTCTCTCCGCAGTAGGCTCCCCAAGCCTGTCGTAGTTTTTGTCTAATTTTGTGGATCGACTCATTTTGGACTTGAGTTGCCCTCAATCTGAGTCTAGTCTGGACAGTTTTTAGCTTTATTAAATGATTTCCTCGCACAACCCCTTACAATCATATTGCACTAATTATTTTTCAGGGGTATTATTGGGGTGGTTACACTCCAGAACTTGATGACTGCTCTAGTTGAAACCAGAATCAAGCCGAATGAAAGTGTGGAGAAGCTTATTAGTAGAATATTTCCGAAAGTATACAAAACTACAAATCTTGGTGTTGTGTCTAGAATTTTGGAGAAAGAACCTTATTGTCTTTTACTGGAATCACATGGTAAGATATATTTCATATATTCATCATTCTTTACTGGCATTGAAATAAAAGCACATTCATTGTAAATAAAATTATTTACTATATTTTTGTAATATTTGTTATTAACAATCGACAACCGTTCTTAAACTATCGAGTCACGACAAAACTGAGAAAAATTTATATTTGACATAAAAGTTTGCAGTTTTAGCACAGCACTTCCTCCTCACAGTTTCTATTTCGTATATGTATTCTATTTATGGTAGTTGCATATGAGGTCTGATGTTTGGGATCCAAGAGTGAGTCGATCTTAAAGAATCTTCTCCTGCGTCCGACACCAATAGCTTCCTGAAGATAACGCCGTGAAGGGTTGTCGCTTTAAAAGTAATAATTTTAAAAATTTCAGAACACTGTTCAGATGCCAAATGATCGATCTTGCCGAAAATTGATGAACTAAAAAAAGTCTAGATAGTATATTTTATATAGTACATGATATATAAATCAGATGCTGACCAATTAGGATCTTCTATTATTGTTTCACTTTTGAAAATACGGCATTCTGACATAGATAAAAATAAAAAAAAGATTAATTCATATACAAACAGATACATATACTGGGACTTGAGGGACGGTTGTCTCAAGCTTTATTAAACCTAAGCCGTGGCTTAGGTTTAATAGGAGGAGGGAAATACCATAGCGGACACTCAGGCAAGGAAACGAAGATTAGAGAGAGATGGAGCAAAATATCCAATTAAAGGTCCAGGAGTCAATATTGCCACATATTGCGTTACGGCATGGCCGACTCTACACTAGACCGGAGCCTTAGATGTGGCAACGTGGCTTAGCAGTCAAATAGTGGTCCGGTTACCGTAAATTGTTTTATAGTTTCAGAATAATAATTATTACATTTTATATGTATTAAGAGTTCATCTCGATTGATAAATTAAGAAAAATACTTTTTAGAACTACTACTAGCCTATTCGAATTCGTTGACTACTACTAATACCACTTACATCTGATGTCTGGTTCATCGTAGTCAAACACTACAAAATAAAAATAAACGCAACCTGTTTCCTACTGCCTCTTCCACTTCCACTTAAATGAACACTCAATTTACTTTGCAAATTTTCACTTGAGCTAGAAAAATTCACTGTTAGATCACTTTGAAGCCATTCTTGCTGGTCTTGTTTCCCTTTCACTATAGAATCTTTTCGTAGGTATGCCCAGATGCATGCCCCCACTTCTGTTTATGTCCTTTATTGGAAGCACAATTGCTAGTGCAACCTGACACTACACACTTTGCAGGCATCTTTTTATCTTTATAGTTTCGTTTGTGCAGGTAAATAATTAGAAACACATTAAAAATCACCTTCCAATCTTCGTTTTACTCTGGAAGGTTATGTTTGGTATGTCCTTTATTGGAAGCACAATTGCTAGTGCAACCTGGTACTACACACTTTGCAGGCATCTTTTTATCTTTATAGTTTCGTTTGTGCAGGTAAATAATTAGAAACACAGTAAAAATCACCTTCCAATCTTCGTTTTACTCTGGAAGAATTACACTAATGACAAAAGCTCGGTCGACTATTCAGTATTGCCATATTTCAATGCTCCGGCCTAGTGAGTAGTGTCGGCCATGGTTACGGAAATCACGTAAATTTCCACATATTAAGGGAAGACTTAACAAAACTTTGGTATCGAGCCAATCTTAGCAGCTAAATATATTGAAATCACTTTCTTGTATACTTACTAATAGACTTAACTGTTATGGTTTCTCCCTGAACTCAAAAGTGTGTCATTTTTAATAAAATAATAGGGCGCTATATGGTAAAATAGCATTGGGTAGTATTGACATTGACAATCAGCGGGTTGGCGTCGCAGTGCCATTTTATTTTGTCTAAGAATAAGTAAGGTTATACTAGTCAGTGCTTGGGCGAATGCAACATCGCATTTACGAAAGATCTCGTAAATTATTGTCGGTTTGGCAACTAAATATCCAATTTAAAGGTCCCAAGGTTAACGGACAATTTGTCGGAACATCAAAGAGAATCCTGGAAGTGGTATTTCTGTCCTCTGCTCCTAAGCCTAGGCTTAACGTTGACATCCTTTGTACAATCGTCGGCTAAGTTGAACCTGGTGGATAATAAAATTCACTACGGTTGGCACCTTCTTCGGCAGTAATGAAGCAATGGTAGTGTTCAACGGGACTTAGCGGACCTAAGCGCTTGAGGGCGCTTTGCGCTAACTAACCGATGAACGACAAGATGTCAAAAAGCGCCAGTCAGCTTGGTTAGCGCTTTTAAAAAGCGCTGTTTGGTTAGCGAAGTGGCAAAAAACTGTAAAAAAGTATTTGTAGTTCTGAAAGAAGCAGTTACCTTTGTATAGTGTCAATTTAATATCTGGTTTTGTGATTATATAACCTAGATTTTTGACAATACAAATGATAAATATTAAAATATGGAGATGGATATGACAGTTTTATCACGCCAAAGAGAAGGTCGTTCAACGGTCACACTTAGCGCCTGCAAGCGCTTCCACGCTAGCGCTTTTGCGCTAGGTCCCGTTGAACACACCCAATGGGTGTGTTCAACGGGACTTAGCGCAAAAGCACTAGCGTGGATGCGCTTGCAAGTGCTAGGTGCAACCGTTGAACGACTTTCTTTTCGGCATGACAGAACTGTCATATCCATTTCCAGATTTTAATATTTATTATGTTTTGTCAAAAACCTAGGGTATATGAAATCACAAACCCTGTTATTAAATTGACACTATATAAAGGTAACTGCTTTCCTCAGAACTACAAATAGCCTTTTTCTAGCTTTGTGTCACTTCGCTAACCAAAAAGCGTCAACCAAGCTGACTGGCGCTTTTTTGGCAGCTTGTCGTTCATCGGTTAGTTAGCGCAAAGCGCCCGCAAGCGCTTACGTCCGCTAAGTCCCGTTGAACACTACCAATGCGTGCTGTCATAATTATCTAAAAAATAACCTCTTCTGGTTTGTCACTGTGACAAGTAATTTGACACATCATGTGATTTGTATTTAGACCACAGCTAAGCTCGGTTCAAGCTTCGGTTTACAGTAAGCTTGGAGTGGGGGGCCAAGCCAGCATTGTACAACGGACTTTTTGCAACTTCCGTGGTTTAACGTCGGCTTACCATAAGCCGAAGCTTAAGCTTGCATTGTATAACCGTCCCTTCGTATGATAATAAAGTTTATTAAATAATTTAATTAATGTTACAGTTCTATTCGAACCTATCTCTTTGTTTTAGGTAGTGGAGCATCTCAAGTGGACAAACCTGTTGGCATTGCCACCCATATTGATCTGATTCAATTCATCACAAATAAACCCGAAAGTGGAACTGTAACAACAAAGCTATAATGATATACTCATTCTACAATACACGTGACACTTGGGAGGCTCTCATCACAATATATGAAAAAAACATAATGTTTTAAATTTCCATTTTTTCAGAAATCATCTTGATACATTTAAGATTTATCAAATGCAATTTTAGATTTTTGAAGCTCAATATATTTTTTGCTTTTTTTCTATAAAAAAGAAAATATACTCAAAGCTGCCATCGCTGGTATTTGGTATTATTAGGGTGTGAAGAAAAATCTTTTATCTACCAGAAATAAAAGACTATTGTGCTTTCAAGGTACTGGTAATGATTGTTATTGAGTAAATATCAACCGATAATGTATTTGTTCTATTGACCCAATTTTGTGTGCATTTATACAGCATTTACATATGTTTAGGGGACGTATTTGTATCTTTAAAGATTAAGTTAAAACAATTTAACCTACGGATTTATTGTCCTTCGTTTTTGATGCATTTGTATTTATATGGTTGAATTTTTTCAGTACTGTTTGTTAATAAATGGTTATTGTGTGATTTAGTGTGAAATATAGGTACGTTGACAGACAAAATGCAAATTTAATTCATGAACCTATAATTGTCTTCTTTGTCCTTCAGAAACCAGGTGTCCATAGCGCTGAGAAATACTAAAGGATACAGATGTGGCACGCCCAATAACCGGAGGCACAAGATCACCCATCTGTTTTATATGGGTGACCTAAAACTTTATGCCTCCGGCCAACGCGAACTACAACAATTGCTGAGGGTGGTGCAGGATTACAGTCATGCTATCAGAATTGGGTTCGGGACAGACAAATGTGCAATGGTTCATCTCAAGAAAGGACGAAGCGGAAATAGTGGAGATGAGGAACAGCTCGTTGATGGGAGCGTCTTGCGACAACTGCATGCCGAAGATACCTATACCTACCTTGGAGTGGCGCACCGTCATGTCCAAGAGGCAGAACTGGTTAAAGAGTGTCTCCGCCGCAAGTATTTGCACCGACTTCGGCAGATCTGGTCGTCAGAACTGTCCGGCAAGACCAAAGTCGCTGCCACAAACATGCTTGCGGTCCTATTGTTATTATACACCTTTGGTGCTATACACTGGAAAGTGAACGAGCTGAAGGAAATCGACACGAAGACTCGCAAAAGGATGAATATGGAGAGAAGTCTGCATCCTAAGTCCTCTGTCCCGCGAATATACCTCCCGCGACACCTGGGAGGGCGTGGACTATTGAGTTTGGAGCGTCTGCACAACAGGGTAGTATTGGCCACTGCCTGCTATGTAACGAACAGCACCGATCCCCTGATCCGCTTTGTGCGAGAGCACGAGAATGCGGGTAAAGGAGCCTTTCATTTTAGCGCAGCGAAACGAGCAGCCGAGGAGCTCAGCCTCACACTCGACTTAAGCGGAGGTGTCAGCAGTCCATTACGGAACTTGCTCCCGCAGAATTAAAATCCCACATTAAAACTGCCGAAGTCGACTTCCTCTTAAGACTTCATAAAGATAAGCCAATATATGGAATCTTCTACAAACATCTAGAAGAGCATGGCTTGTCTGAGCAATTGACCTTCTCTTTCCTAATGTCTAGTGTGGGTTGAAGTCGGAGACTGAGGGCTTCATAATGGCTTGCCAGGACGGTGTCTTCAACACCTTGGTGTACCGTAAAACGGTTATGGGTGTAGATGTACCCGACACCCGTTGTAGAGCTTGCCGACAGGCGCCAGAGACGCTTATGCATCTCTTGTCGGCGTGTAAGGCAGGCACTCATACGGTATCGATGAGACACCGGTGCTGTCATACGCTCCAGGGGATATAGAGTCCGTTGTGGAGAACGAGAGATGCCGGATTTACTGGAACTACTCGTTCCCCACGCTCGAGCTTGTACAGGCAAACAAGCCCGACATAGTCCTTCTCGACCAACAACAGAAGACGATGTTCGTTATTGAGTTTTGGGCGTCTGCCGAGGTGAACATCGTCTCTAAGGAGGAGGAAAAGCGGACCAAATATCAGGATTTGCTCGGACAACTTCGCAGGCTCTGGCCAGACTACACTGTAAGTCTGCTGGTTATGGTCATTGGATCCTAGGTGGATTGAGGATTACGCTGCTCTCTGCACTGCGCAAAATACCGGTGTGCCGTGCGGCGGTGCACATCCTAGCCACCAGAATGCAGAAGGCAGTCATCCTTGAGTCCCTTCGTCTACTTAGGGCGCACGATTCGCGGACCCAGTGATTGCTCACCTCACGGTGTGAGGAGTAGTCATTGGGTAATAGAACAGCAGCTCGGTGTGTCGGAGCCCGGGCGACATATAGCCCTCCTCGACTATTAACAGATGCGATGTTATCGAGTTTTCGGCGCCTGCCGAGGCGAATATTAGGAGCTCCTCGGACAACTTCGCAGGCTCTGGTCGGACTACACTGCGAGTCTGCTGGTTATTATTGAATCCCTAGGTGGTATGAGGGATACGCTGCTCTCTGCACTGCGCAAAATATTGGTATGCGACGCGGAGGCGCACATCTTAGCCGCCATCCATATGGGTCCCTTCGTAGTTCGTGTATAATTAGGACGCACAATTCGCTGACGCAGTGATTGCTCACCACACAGTGTGAGAGGTCTGAGAAGTACTCATTGGTAATGGAAAAACAGCCGGATGTGTTGATGCACCTTTTTTTTGTTTTTTGTTCGGTTGTTATTTTTAGTTTCTAAACAAATAATAATTAACATCATGGCATCTCGACGTTGTCGGCTGACTTCGTTATTAACAAAACAAGGTTAGATTCTAGCTTTCGTATGTCGCGCAGAGTTCCTCCTGAAGTTAAGCGAACAGTGTGGTGACCTTCCTCGTACTCGACTTACTTCTTCGATGCAACGCTGGATTGGAGCTTTTATGGAACCCGAGGCTATTATAGTTTTAAGGGGCCCTTTATGAATAACATGCAAGTAATATAACCCTTGCGGGGCCCGGGGCTCCAGCCCCTTTAGCCCCATGGTTGATCCGGGAGTGCTTCGATGTACCTCATCGACGAGGAACTTCGTGAGTAGTCTGGCGAATCTTTATAATAGTTGGTTGATCCTAAGCCAAAAGCCACACTACTCGCGAAGTTACCCAGAGTTAGTTAAGTACCAGAGTGAGAGTGAGAGTGATAGTCGCTTCGGACTACTTTGCTACGCTTCCAGCTGTTGTCGGTTTCTGCGCCGAGGCAAAGGATCGAACTCGTGAGGCGAAGTGACCATCCACACTGCTCTCGTTTACTCGTCGAAAGAAAATGTTCTGTAAATCTGTTTTATGGTTAAAATGAGGCGCATGACCGACTATTAAATCAAATAGTCGGTGAGGCACATAATAGTGTGTGGTCACTGGTGACTCTCCTCGTACTCGACATACTTCGACGAGGAATTTCGCGAGCAGTGTGGCTAAGACTTAAGGTTACCTCATAGTACGTTACAGCATTCCGTGCATGTGACATGTTCCATGACGGTTGCATGACTTTTGAAAAGTGTTATTGTGTAATGTCTGTTACCACTTGTAATGTAATAGAGATGGATGGGTTTATTGAAAAATAATTGGTTATCGGTTAGACGATTACTTTCCTGGCAGAAATCACACAGAAATTAACTTGAAGCCGATACCTTACCCAAATAAGAAATAAGTAATAAATTAAATATGGAATAAAGATAGCATAAGGGCTCAAATTGTCATTCTGGATTACTATAGAACTTTTATGGTCCTAGTTCTATATTTCCACGATAAGTATAGGTATTTTAGTTGTTATGAGCCTCTTCTGAATTCAGCTAGTTTTTTCGTGCAACAACCAACAACATTCTTAAATTAAATTCTAAAGCCTTAAGAATGTTTAGTTTCGTTTATCATCGTCAAGCTGGAAGTACTATAATAATCGCGATTCAACCGACATTTGAACGGGGATTCCTTCCTAGCTTCAGCCGATAACACTTTAATGACTGACAAAACCGGTTGACATTTAACACGTTATTTATTTTGCTCAGCTCGACGACGTGCGACGCTTATGAGAAGTATTCACATGAACCGGTTATTTTTGCACATCTTTAGTTTGTAGTTTTGGCGCGAGACCACTCTTGTGAACAAACTTCCTAACCTCTAGTCAAATTTGTTGAGATTTGAAATCCTTTTTCAATCTTCATTTCTTATCGAATAACTGAACTAGTTTTCAAAATGAGCGTATTGTGGGCAGACAAATACCGTCCGAAGGAGCTCTCAGCTCTTGATTATCACAAGGAACAAGCCACTAACTTGAAGGACCTGACCAAGGAAGGTGACTTTCCCCATTTGCTAGTTTACGGTCCTCTGGGAGCTGGCAAGAAAACTCGAATTATGTGCCTTCTTCGAGAACTTTACGGTCCCGGTGTCGAAAGGCTAAAAATGGAAACGATGTCCTTCACTACGCCGTCAAACAAGAAGTTGGAAATCACTACAGTTAGCAGTATTTATCATATCGAGGTGAACCCGAGTGATGTTGGGATATATGACAGAGTCGTTGTAATGGATTTGATCAAGCATGTAGCTCAGACCCAGCAACTTAATGTTAATGCACAAAGGGAGTTCAAGGTGATTGTTCTTACTGATGTTGATGATCTTACCAAAGAAGCTCAACATGCACTGAGAAGAACCATGGAAAAATATATCTCAAATTGTAGAATAATTCTTTGTGCCACCACAATCTCTAGAGTTATCCCTGCCATTAGATCTCGTTGTTTATGTATAAGAGTTCCTGCACCAACAGAAGACACTATTATAAACATCTTGCAAAGTGTGTGTAAGAAGGAAGATGTTAATTTACCAATGACTTTTGCAAAAAAAATTGTAGAGGTATCTGACAGAAACCTACGAAGAGCACTATTAATTTGTGAAGCTTGTAAAGTGGAAAAATACCCCTTTGAAGAGGGACAAAAGGTACCAGAGCCTGACTGGCAAATATTTATTCGTAAAACAGCTGATAAAATTTTACAAAGTCCTAGCATTGAATCATTGTCACAGGTTAGGCAAAACTTCTATGAACTTTTAATTAATGGCATTCCATCTGAAATTATTTTCAAAACCCTACTAGAAGGACTATTAACAAAATGTGATACAGGCATGAAGATAAAAGTAGTAGAAGAGGCTGCAAAATATGAGCATCGGATGGCACAAGGAAATAAAGCTATCTTCCACTTAGAAGCCTTCGCTGCAAAGTTTATGTACCTTTATGAATCCATGTTGCTCGGTGGTTTTGATGAAGATATGTGAAAAACTTTTATTCCCAAATATTTGTAAGTGTTACTTTTTATATTTCAGTGTTCTAGGAATTTGTATTTATATATCTAAACCTACCACTTTATTTTCCTTTGATTTATGAAATATATCCATAAAATATATGCCAATTTTCATCAATCTTTATTGATTCTAATATTGATTCATTTATTAAATAATACTTAATTTTGTTATCAGTCCAGTGATGTCACAGCTACAGATTAGTCAAAAATTAGTTACATGCTATGCTTAATGAAAATAAAAATGTAAGGGATATACACTATTGGCAAGGTTGGGCATGGTGTCAGAAATTTTCAGTGCGACGAAGAGGGAAGGTAAATAAATGGGCAAAGCCATCAGTTAAAAAGAGACAACACTATCCCTCATACTGTTTACATTCCCACTACATTCACAGTCGCATGGTCGAGGTGCAGTGGTGTCACTGGCGTCACCATCTCTGCCAGCCAGCAGTAAGAAAGCAGTTGCCAGATAACAAATACCTATATCATGTTTTTGTCCTGCAAAATTTGTATGATTTCTTCATTCTATGATTGTGTTTATCGCTGTTGCATTTATTTTGACATTACAACAGTGGTTTAAAAGTTGATGGCATTTATCAGCCTAATCCTAAAAATGAAATAAAAGCTAGTATTCTAAAAAATTATAATAATTCCCAAAAAATAATAAAATAAATAGTAGTCCCATGAAATAAAAATAAAATAAATAACCTTATTTTAACAACAAAGGCTCAAAAAGATTGCCCTGCTGGGCCTCGCAATATCCCAGCTGGTCATAAAACTCAATCCTAACATTGGACAACACTTCCGGAGTTATGGAGTTAGTGGCTGAATATTTTTACCCTTAACTCATATAAGTTAGCAGGTCTCTCATGTGGATATCTGTAGATAATTTGAGTTAAGTGGCCCCACAAAAAAAATCGAGCCTGGTTAAATCTGGTGATCTTGCTGGCCATAATATGGTACCTCCAGCACAAATGAGCCTCTCAGGAAAAGTTGCTGAAACCAGGTTTCAACATTCACATTGAAGTTCTGCACAGCTGGCATAACTTCCTCCTCAAGCATCTGCAAATATCTTTTCCCATTTAAGTTGCCATTAATAACAAAAGGTCCTAAAATATTGTCGTCTAAAATACTTTTTGTGGATATTGTGTTATTGATGGCACACTTAAATGTTTTTTTTCTTGTGACCAATATCTGGAGATTGAAGGGTTGTGATGACCATGGAGAGAAAATGATGATTCATCAGTGAATAGGATATGTTTAGTGAAGGCCTCATTTGAATCAATTTTTTTTCTCATGATCTCGCAAAACTCCATGTGCCTGATATAATCACCTGGGAAAATTTCCTGTGTTGTTTTCAACTTGTAGGATTTATATCCCTGCTTTTTTAAAATATGTCTCACTGTGCAGACCGCAATGTCAAATTCTTGGGAATTTGGATGCTGGATGTAGGCTCACTTGTTTCTACAAAGGCACACACATTTACATCCCTCTCAAATCTTTCTTCAAGGACAGGTCAGGCTTTTGGTTGTTTGTGATAGCATTTACTGCATTGGTTAATGCATCCCGAATGTTCAAACCATTGAAAAATATTCAAAATTGTTTGAACACAGGGAACTGGTTGACCCAGATATTCAAAAGTAAATCGCCCAATCACTTCTTGAGCACTTTCAGCTTTTGAATACCATTTAACAATATTGATTTTTTGTTCGCGTGAATACACTATTAATTTTCAAAATATCAGTTTTGTACTTCACAGGAACAAGGCTTGCTATTATAAACTGATGCGAGATGTGACTACCAGCTACTCGAGCGCCAGCGTGATAGATAGAAGTGGTGGGGTTAGATCAGGGGATATTTATTGTGTTCTCTCTTCTACGTGTTTATCTCATCGGCTCTCTGCGTCCGATACGTTGATATTCGGCATTTCAGAGTGTGGGTTACCAGGCGTGTATAGCAATTTGGAGATTGCCTTTTAAAAAAGTTTGATAAGAATTTAGCTAAAGATGGTTTAAACCACCGATGATAAGTGAGGTTTAAACCAAATATAATTTCTGAAAATAGGTAGGTATATCTTTTAACCTTATGTTAAATTTTGTTGATTTCTACAGTATGCTTAGGAAGCAATTTATATAAATTAGAAACCTTTGAGAGCTTTATGAAACTTTAACTAACTCAAAAGAACAAATCTCAAATAATAAAATTGCCATTAAACTTACTTTCATATAACTACAATGACAAATATGCTGTTATAAATTAAAAAAATACTATGGTTTGACTCTATACTTACTGGACTACAAAAAACTTCAGAAGATTAATAAATACTTTTTTAAATACAACTGAAAAAGAATGTCATATAGGTGTGTAAAAAATCAAGTTTGTGGAAACCTTATTAGTTTGAATTTGTCATTCACTTTTTTTGTGAATTTCATTGGCACTAGACTTTTAATATTTATAACTTGTTGGATGGTATCAACATAAAATGCATTAAAAGTTAACTACAACCAAATTCTAGATGATATTATTATCAAATTATAATATAAACTACTGAACATTATAGTCATTTTATCCCTTCAAAGGCAAATTATTAATGAAAATCATCGGTGACTGCTGCCTAATCATAAAAAACAGAGAATGTTAAACTGGCCAGATTTTGTTTTTACGGGTTTTAGACATTGTTGATCAATGATCAATCTCAATTTCTCTCGAAAGGCATTAATTTGAGGTAGGGAAGTATGCCAATATATACCTAGTTTTTTTATTAATAGGCACCCCTCTGCGACTTTCTGTGCATTGGCGGTTTTGTCACTGTGTAGGTAATGCTATAATCGGAATCCTTACAAATTGATATTTCAATTGCCAAAAATATTTTTTGTTACTGATTTTTTTCAGAAGAGGTCAAATTGAGGTATGCCAGCACTATCATTGGGGGATGTTTTCTAAAGGACTAGCCCTTGCCCTGCTGAAATCCTGTACCCTTCAAACGTGGCTAAACATATGCAAAATACTGTTTCTTCTACTGAAGCGGCTTCACAAGTAATGTCCATATGAGTTTTTGTATCCAATTTGAACAAGTTAAGATACCTAAGGATAATAATTTTTTCGAAAACGAATCGACCGATTCTAAAAAATCAAACGTCAAAATAAAGTACTTCGACATACCTTTGAAACAAGGTATTGCTAGACATCTCTTGTCGTTTTTAAGGAGATGAAGTAGTATTTGGTTAAAAAGTTGTACCCCTTGTTAGATCTTTTCACATGTTTCGGCGTTTTTTCTTTTAGTCGGCGGTTTTCGAGAAATCCGGGGTGGGAAGTTTTTAAATGAACACCGTTTATATTATTTCGACTGTCAATTATGTTCATTTTCCTTTCTGCAACACATGATTTTCTTACATTATTGTGGCTACCTTTATGTGACAATCTTAATGATATCCTCACCTAGAATAATTTTCTTGTATTCTAGCTTTGTTGCTATTGATCATGTTTTCAAGTTTTTTCCATTTGTATACAGGGTGACAAAACACTCATAACTCTGATCTACTCCGCTATTTGGAATTCACTTATATTCAAATATAATATTTGTCAACGTCATATATATCACACCCACTTTTTAAGTAGTGTGACCTGCCCTTTGAGTTGCGAAATATAATATTCTCTATACAAAAAATACAAACATACAAACTTGTGGGCATATTTACGTTTCCGGTGTCTCGCCTTTTTTGATGTTAGATGCACGTTCGAATGTATTTTTAGTTTCAAAAGCAATTTTCATTGAGGTTCCTTGATTTAAGAGGTCACTTCATCTACAAGGTATCCTACACAGAGTAGCAGCTGAGCTAGGCCGCACAGTAAGACAGGCCGGCAGGCAGCTTGCGTGACGTCACAAACTTCGACCGACTTTTATATGTGTTTATAAGGGGCGCGCGGTATTTTTATTATATCAGCTTGCCGTAAATCGATTTTTTGGCTTAGTTGCATATATAATTTACTCATCAGGAGTTCTGCTATATTGTAAAGTATAAAAGAAAATAAAGATACCTACCCATAATTTTTAATTGGCTATTATAAAACAATGAAAATGTCGATTTTCAGTTAAAATAAGGCATTTCCCATCCTGGCTCAAACTATGTTATTAAGCAGGTGATATAAAAAATAAAAAACTACACTAATAGAAAAATAACTCTTTAGGTGTTGAAAAACAGGAACAAACATACAAATCAAATACTAATACAAAATAGGAACAAAAAATAAATAGGTTATATTTTCAGGTCATAAAAAAATAACAATAACAGAAAAATAACTCTCAGCTATTAGAAAATATAGGAATAAACATGCAAATCACAAAGTAATACGAACTAAAAGCAAAAAATAAAAACATTTTCGGGTCATATAAAATAAATAAGAAACTATAAAACAAAAACGACTCTTCTGGTATTAAAAAATATAGGAACAATATTATAAATCACAAAGGAATACAAAATATAACAAAAATAAAAAAATATGTAGGTCATATAAATTAAAGTAATAGAAAATGGGAACGAAAGGATAAATAGTACTTTAGTTTTCGGAAGAACTAAGTACTGGACAGCTTATCAGTTTTTCTTTTCTTATTAGATTTCACACAATTGTCATCGATGGCATTCTTGTATAGTTTCTCTATATAAGCCTAAAATTCCGGAAATAATAAACACAAGATCAAATCAGAATATCAAATAAAACTTTTACCTTACCGATACAATAAAATAACACGTGTTGCTCCAGTCTACTCAAATGCACACCCGTCTGCTGTCTGCATAGGAATACAACGTGCCAGTACTGCCAGTGTTATCCCGCGGAAATCGGACAGCGCGGCGGATGGCTTAGGTCGATATTTGTGACGTAGGCGACGACAGAGATAGATATATATGCCGGCCTGTCTTACTGTGCGGCCTAGAGCTGAGCTACACTATGCCACTAGTGTAGCAAATGATTGTTTAATAATATGTTTAATAAAAAGACAGTTATTCTTATACAGGGTGTTGAAATTTCAATGTTTTTTCAGTTTTTTCTTAATAAAGCTCTCATTTTTTGAGGTATTTATCTCAAAGTTGGAGTGTAACATACACAATAGGAATTGCATAATTGCACATGTCAAACGGTTGCCAGAATCTACAGGGTGTCATTTTTTCAGGGTTCATCTCCCTTTTCCTACCCTGAACTATTTTGCGGTGCACCACAGGAAGATAAAAAAACAAAATAATTTTTTTCATCTTGCTTAGAAATAGAAACTCTTTGTCCTCTTGTTATTATTTTATATCTCCGATTCTTATCGAGAAAAAGACAAAACAGGATTCTGTTACTAAGTAGATGAAAATAATGTATTTGAAATATGATCTAGTAGACTTTATTCGGATAATTGCATTGTTTTATTAAAAAAAAGTTTCTGAACAAAATTGAAAAATGATTTTGTTTTTTTGAATCTTATCAGCGGTGCACCGAAAATACCACCCTGTAGATTCTGCCAACCGTTTGACATGTTCAATTTATGTAACTCGTATTGCGTTTCATATATTCCAAATTTGAGGTATGTACCTGAAAAATTGAGAGTTTTTAATAAAAAATGAAAAAATATGAAACCTCAACACCCTGCAGATCGGTAAAGAAGTGGTTGCGGACCTATGATTATTTGAAATTTCAGTTGAGGAGGTGGGAAGAGTGGAGGATGAGCTAACAATAACAATGTTTGTATAGAGAATATGTGGGAAGTACTGAGTCTAGCTACTTGACGCAATTTTAATAAGCGGAAAAACAGTGATAGTATGAAATTTGTAGTTACCTAATCATCATTTGAAGGGAGGATAACAACAAACAAAGAGCATTGGTTTCGGATTCTTTTCTCCACTTTTTATTCCTACCTATTCAGCACATCAAGTGGAATTTTAGCCTGTTATAAGGATATTGGGTTTAATTCATAACAAAACTACTAAAATTGTGAGACTGACTATGACTCAGTATATTGCATTAAATATAGAACTAAAAACAAGAAATTACTATTTACTACTATCTTTATTATTAGCACTGTAAGTGTATATAGTACAAAAATATTGACTCGTACATATGAAATATAGAATCTCTCATAAGCAACAAATTTATAAAGTCGAATTTTAACAATAAATAACGTCACAACAATGTGCTAGAGACAGCATCAATATTATCAAAATGAAAATATATAATATTGTCTTGCACTCGGCTAAGGTAAACATTTTTGACAGATCAGTTGGTGTCAGACTTTTGTATAATAAAATCCTTTAAAGCTACAATCAGTGGCGTGCCAAGGTTTTCGGGGTCCCCGCAAATTTTTTTCACGCCCCCTCCCCCCAACATACAAAAATATACTGCCTATACTTGGTGAAAACGAAACAACTGTCTATGGTGATATTTCAAATCGGTTTATAGACAGAAACCATTTGGTGGTGGTCAATTTTAGGTCATAAACTGATATTTACTGATCTGACAATCTCACGTTAGTATGAAATATCTCACTTCACTTGCAAAACGAACACGCCTATGGATAAGGCAAAATATATTTAATTTGATTATGGAAAATTATAAGGTATAGACATATTCTGCCGCTATAAAATTAAGTATAGGTTTAAGTTTAGGTATTATAATAAATTATTACTATGTAACAAGCTTGCTCGAGGTAGTCGACGCTGAGCGGGGGCCCCCACCCCGCGGGCCCTTTGGGCACGCCACTGGTTACAATTTTATATGAGCAAGTCGTTTGCACTGTTTGCAGGGCATGAATAGCATTTATATGCTGAGAAATCAACTTTGTTCGTTTCGGTCACCTTTGTAGCCTTTATAAATGTACAAAATATTTGATAAAAATACTCCACTAAGAGACATTGATAGCTCCGCCTGGAAACGGTTTTTGCTTTTTGTGAACTTCCTAACTGAGCGGGTGATTCTGGAATCTTAATGAACCCAGTATTTACACTGTTTGTAATTCAAAATAAGAGCAAATAAGATATCAGTATCCTACAAACGCTAAAAAACCCCCATCTTTTTCGGCAACAAAATATATTCTATAAGGGTACCTGGGGAAAATTATTGACTTTTCACTGCATTGGAGGACATTGATCAGATTTTTCCCTGAAGTATATCCAACCAAGGTAAATCACAGTCCACTGATTAGTTAGACGTGGGACGTCGTTGATTTAGACATACAATTATGACATCAACATGTCTTTACATTTCACTAATAATATATGTCTTTATATTTCACTTGCAACTGTTATCCTCCTCCTTGACATAAGATAGTGACTTATCTCTTCAGTTATGTAATTTTCATGCAAAAACTGATCAAAGTTCGTCAAATCAAAGAGTGAATCATAAGGTTTTTCCCGGTTTCCTTAGGTTTGTTGGCGGATCCCGGATGAAATCTCGTTTTGTCTCGTCAAAGGATTGCAATTTGTGTCACACTATTCACACAATGACAGTCAGCCTCGCGATCAGGGCCGTAGCTAGGCATTGACCATGGATAGATTGTATCGCTGCTAATGTGTTATGAGCGCCGAGGGATTGGTTAGTAGTAGAATAAATCACTAAGCTTGGAGAAAGCAACCTTGATTATTTTTTTTGTATTATTTTAGTAATTTCATTAATGGGAATACTCATGGGGGGGGGGGTTTGAACACCCCAAATCCTCCCCTTATATACGGCCCTGCCCGTGATCCTAAGACACGGACAATTTGGTTTTATCAACACTGTGTTATTTAAGATTTCAGAATCACCAACCTTGGGACGAAGTTCGTTTACAAAATACAAAGTTATTTTATATATTTTGACAAAAAGTTATTGTGAGGTGGGAGACCAGATTAACAGCGCAATGTGCTGCCCCATTTATGCTAAAGTAGTATTTCTCGTAACTCGTTTCATGCATCCTTGTTTTGACAGCTTATCATACGTGTAAATTTTAAAGCTTTTGTTACTCATTACTGTGCTCAGCAATGTGGGTGCTTTTGTTTAATAAGGTTACAGTCGTATTAAAAAAATTTATATCACTATTTAAATGGCTAATTTTATTGCGAAAAGTCTACTAACAAGTCATAAAATTCATGAAAAATGGCAATTTTAGTTTAGGTAGTCTATATTATGATAAATTTAACCAATACTACATACAAGGCCCTGCCTACGTAGTGGCTGTATTTTTGCAACATTTATAAGGTACCTTAGGTACCTATGTACAAATAAATACAAATTGATCTCAAACTCTAGGTACCTCTTTCATTATGGAAAAATATGTTGTCAATACTCAATAGTTCAAAATCACCTCACAAATATGGTGGTGTCAAATCACAAAACTCCAGCTAATGGCTAAATACGCACACAACTGCCCGAATCCGAGAAAAACGCAAACTTCAGGTTGAGAAATGATACATGAACAACTAGGTACTTTTGCGATAACAAGATCGGAAGCAAGAACGGAAGCGTTGAACAAGAGTCATCTATTTATGAACCCAATAAGATAGCTGTATATACGCGCATGCGTACTTGTAATAAAACACAATAACAACATACAATTTATTGTTGTCAGACGGCGCACTGGCAAATAGCGAATTGACGAGTTAAGTTGTGTAATATTCTCGCTTATACAATGATATACCGTCCATTCTGTTTTAATGGTATTCTTGTTTTATAATATGTTTACAATCGGCTAAAAAATCGCGTTTCCGGGATTACCGGTTTTATTGTGCATATGGAGAGGCTTCTCGTTCTAGTTTCCGTTGACGTTCACGGTCAATTGTGCAACTCATTCAGACGGGCCATTTTCAGGGAAAGTGATAAGTCGGGAAGTAAAGACTTTTCAGTAGGGAATATTGTTCATTTTTATTGGATCTCCTCCACTAATACATGGACATGGGCTCTCAGCGGGTTAAGTCTGACCATGTTCTGTACAATTTTTGCTGTTGGATAATGTAGTATCCGAGAATAAAAAAATGAAGAGAAGCGACAGCATAGCAAATTGACCATGGCCACGAAGGTCGCTTTAAAGTCAAGTTGATTTTCTTCAAAAGGAGAAAGGATTTTTGACAACCGGAGACCAAAAGGCGAATATTTGTATAAATGTCCAAACTTTCCCACATTCAAATGAAAAATGTTCAAAAGATTCACAAGAAAATTGTATATAATTCTATGCCTTATTAGTAAACCTTTCATATTTCCAATGTTTTTCCCTACGATGAACTCGAAAAATGGAAAACTTAATTTTTATTAGTTATTATCACAACGTCGCTCTACATCCACCAATACAAATCCTTCATTAGATTGATCCTTAGTTTTCTTTTTTGGTTTAAATTCTTTCATTCTGGGGTTACTGGGAGGTCCCTTGGACCTATCCCTGTGTTTCTTCACCATTCTGTCGCATGCTGAAGCACTTGCGTCGTCCTTTTTTGTAGCACTTTTTGGTCCCACCTGTAAACAAAAGTATTTGTCATCCAACAAAAACACCCAAATCTATATATACAGCTGCGAATGCTGCGATATTAGATTAACGAACTTATGTATACAAAATTGAATATGCTGTTAAATCTTCTCCTATTGTGCCGCTATTGTCTAGCGTTCGACGAATCACCGTCGTTTTGTTCTCGGTTCTGGCGTCGCTCAGAGTAACAACCTGAGGTAAAACGCTGCACTGCTTCAACGCGCACCCTGTTTTTAAGGTGTTCACAATTTGCATGCTTCCTTCATTCTAAAATTGATCTGTACTAATGAGTTATACTTCCCACACATAAAAAATTCAAAACCCCTCTCACCACAATTCCAACCGCGTACCTGCGGACACTATCTGCAATAACTACTCAAATATTATTGGAAAAGTCTGCATAGGATACCATATATGATTATACTTCGTAATTTAGTGAACACTACTGGATTTTTTTGCGTCGTATAGCCCTAAACACGTTCGATATTAAAGAAAGGTGATATAAATTTCTTTAGAGCAGCACTATTTGGATGCTAGGCAGGAGCAGGAGTGTACGAATACTAAGAACCCTCTGTACAACGCCGCTTAAGCGGAATACTCTTAATATGTTTAAGTTAGCTACGATTTTTCCGTTTTGTCAGGCTCGCATAATAAAGTTATGCCGGAAATATAGTCCCTAGAATAATAATCTTCTAAAAACACAGGTAGATATTAACCTACGTAAAATTTACGTATTTCAAGTTTTTGACTTTTAGGCGGCGTATAAATAATAATTTATCGAATAAATAGGTGGCGGACATCGTGTGTGTATGTTTTGTTTAAATAAGATTTTGGTTTGCTTTTGTTTTTATTAAGAACTGCAAGCAAGGGCGTACCAGTGATTTTAACTAGGCGAGTCGCGATCAAAGAATTGTGGTTTCGAAATTTGATCTAAAGTCATTGATCATTTTCTCTAAATCTTCATCAGTGACTGTCTTCTTGGAAGGCTTTTGCACTCATATATTCATGAAAAAAAAAAAACAATAACACAATAAATCAGAGCCACTTCCTATCCGAAAAATACTATCCCACGTAAAATTTACGTAAGCGTATGATGGTCGATGAGCAACTGGCACTTGAAAAACAGATACGCCTCCTTGACGTACACATTATAGGCGGAGCACTGCTGGAATTTGATTGGTGCTAATAAAGAACTAGGGAAATGGCAGCATAATGAATCAAATGCCACGTAAGATTTACGTAGCTTACTACTCTAGAGGTAATCAATACAGAAAGTGGAAAAGTGCCTAAAAACAAAATTGGTGCCTTTTTTGTGTTATCTATTTATAAATGGCTAATCCATATCTTCCAACTCCCTTTCCTTGCTCAACCTAATTTGATTTTACAGGTTATAAAGTTATGTAAAGTATAAAATACTTGTCGCCACCCACTACTGGAAAAATGGAAAATGGTTCCCAAAACGGATAAAAACGAGGTGGAGGGATTCTGGGTATTTTTGTTGTTTGCTAGTTACTCTTACTATGATCTCACATTATGTCAAGCCGCAAAGTCCACCTATGGTGTGGGTACAAAAATTCCACAGATATGTCTTAAAAAAACAATGTTTAGATAAATCTGTAAAATGCAGAGTGCTACAGGCCATTAGTATGAGACATCATTTTTATTTGTACTTCCAAGGGCGGCTACGTCACCGGTATCCCCGTGTACCTACGCCACTCTCATAGATTAATTTTTGAAGATAATGGCGAGTTCGTTATGAGAGTGGGAAGTAAAAATAACATGGAATAAATGACAAGATTTGTGGGTCAGTAAAACGCGTTCATTTGTTCAAAAGGAAAAAATTTAGAATCTAGTAGAAGTATGGTATGGTGTCAATTACTTTTTTATAATAATCAATATTACGCAAAATTACCTGATGTACTCTCATATAATACACCAAAAGGTGATCTTCATTGACAAAATCCTCCACTAGCTCTGTGTTCATCCAAATACAGCCATCTTCCTTCAACAAATGCGCATTGGGAATGTCAATTGGCTGACAATAATCACTCATAAGTACTTTTCTTTTAGTACGACCTGGTTTGAAAATCTCTATTTCGTAAAAATACTCATCTGCTTCACCTACGTTTCCTAAAAAAAAGTAAAATACTGTTATATGCAACTTAGATTTATTTGAATGATTAATGTTGTCCTCTATATTGCAGGATATTTCTATTACATCTGTTTGACAATGTTTTATAAGCAAAAATTAGGATGCTCAACAAATCCTTTATTGACTTAAATCTTTGTTATACTAATATTTCAGACATGGTACAATGTTGTCTAATCAATTGATTATGTCTCTGTGATGTGTTTTTTTGTATACATACATTTTGACTACCCCTAGTACCATGATGAGGTATACTGATATAACATGATTCAAATTAGGAGATTTTAATTGTTTTTACAAATCTACCTACCTATATATTGCACAGCCCAATATAATTTCTTATTGCTCAGTCTGCACTTAAACCAAAACATTTTATTGTATGCTTCTACAATATTAACATAGTATGCCTCATTTTTCATTTTGGTGTGACATAAGTTGCTCATATGGTATGGTCTACTTGTCATTTTCTTGGACGCCCAATGCGCTGCCAATTCTTCCAATGGCCCAACCCATGAGCATTTTTCCATAGCACATGCAAATCCTCTGTATCTGAAGATAAAATATGATGTTCACATGACTGTCTAGCTATTTAATTTGGAAACATATGCTTTGCTCAGAAAAATATTACTCCAAACGTAGTAGATCAGAATTATGTCTAATCATAGTGATTGATTATAGTTACTACCTTAGATAATTATTACAGTTACAATATAATTTAGTACTAATAATAATAATATTTCTATTAAGTGTTTTTTTAAGTTACTTCCAAATGAAATGTCAAAATATTACAATAAGAAAATTATAAAATATTAAGTCAGTAGGCTTTTTGCCACTTATGAAGAATTATGTAGCCTTTTTTAATCAAGCATTTTCAGCTTCATAAAGTCATACAACCACCTCAATACTGGTTATTAAGCAAAAATATCAATAATAAAGTGTAATATTTTCGACTGTTACATTTTATAATAAACCCCTTTTTTGTGACACACACTAAACTGTTACAATGCATGGGAAGCACATGCTACTAGATGCAATTAAAAAAAGAACACTTGGGTTATGTCATTTGGGAGACAAGAACAAGCCAGAAGCAAACCTTACAAACACTATTGTCCACTGTTTGATTTGAAGATGTTTCAATAAACAAAATAAAGTTTCATTTCTTAATACCTGCAGTTTAATTTGTGTCCTTCCCTTTCATTGTAAGCCAATGAGGCAGTACACCCAGATGCCTTGTAGACACATGGATACCTCATTTTCACAGCAAGCCCTTCAAGTGATATATTTCTTGAATCTGTAAAGTTGCTCTGACACAGAGCACATTTTTGTAACTTATTTCTGCATGATTCACATACACTGTGACCTGTTGCACACTGTCTGATAGGTGGTACCATGTAGCTAGTGCAAATAGGGCACTCTAACTCAATGAGTAGATCTTTGTAGAATGTCTCCTCCATGTTTAGGTGATGCGTGACTATCCCGGATGCTCAAACTTTCTGCAAGGTTCATAAACAGTGTAATAACATAACACTAATGAAAATAATGAAAAATTAAAATATATAGATAAGCTTTGTGAATACATTTTAATGTAATTTGAAATTATTTCAATTACAATGTATTGTGACAATTTGAAATAACGTCTATGACATAAAAACACTTTATGACTTCTTCTACACATTTTACTTTATTAAAAATTAACTTCAGTCTAAGCTTCCAAAGGTTAAATGCTACTAGGAAGCATGCATATGTAACTGAATCCCAAAATCAGATATTCTCATTACAATCTAGGATGTAGTATTATATCAGCTGAACAACAATAACAACATAACTCGTGATTGTACGTTTTATTAGTTTTTTTAATATCTAGGAGCTAATATAGTTTCAAGAATGTTGGGTTGTTCAGGACACATCAAATACAGGGCAACCTGGCTAGGTTAGGGCTTAAGAGTTCCTGCATTAGGCTCGAACCTATGCATAGTATTAGTAGGAATCATTTCAATGGTCCCCAGGTTGAGAAAGCTCAAAAAACTAACGAAGGAATGGTTAGGAGATGATCGCAGATAGACCAAAATGTTCATAGTTGGTCCGGGTAAGGGTCCACAGGTTACTGCAGGTTATGGATGATGCACCGATATTTCATGAATGAATCATCTTGCGGCAACTACATGCCGAGACAGTTACACATAAAATGATGTGCCGTACCGCTAAATGAAGGGGGAAGCATCATCAAACAGTGTCTTTGCCGCAAATGTTTGCAGTGCAGTGCATACTGGCTGTTGAATTGTCTGTACCCAGAAAGGATGAATCTGAAGATAACTCTGCAGTTCAAGTCTTCTGTCTCTCAGAATATACAGTCCATGACATTTAGGAGGGTGTGCACAACTGAGTTTGGATCACTCTACATCCTACACAACAGTGATACAGACACTACCACGAGGCACACCAGTCCCCCAACAATGCTTCTTGATGCCTTGCCAAGAGCATCTAACTACTTAATATACTGTAGAAGTGCTCCAGAGACCCTTATACATCTCTGGTCAACATGTCATGTTAGCATAAATTCATCGGCATAATGTGACTCTACTAGCACTATGCTGTAATTTTAGGAATCTATAATAAACAGCTGCAAAAAGGACTGGTAGGCAGTCTGCGACTGATCAAAGTGCCAGCCCTAAAGACAATATACAATAACACATAAAATACTTTAATAATGTAAAGATATGTAGGCCAAAACATCTAACCAACAAAACAAAAAATGTGAAACAAAAAAACCCAAAGTTATCAATTGGAAGAAATTAAAACTCTGAGTTTGATTGTGACATTTGATAAGGTATATAGAAAAAATATATCAGTATAACTAGACCATCTAAACATCTAAACAAAAATATGACACAAAAACCGTATAAATGAGACACCTAGGCTATCATAAGTTGAAGGATACAAACAGTTCATTGTGGAGAATAAAAAATAGCAACTCCTCCCCTACAGTTTGGGGGGTTCAAGCAAAAAAGCCCAACCTTAGACCTACATATATGACAACACAAAACAGGTTGTTCATTGTCTAGTATTTGGTACCTGCCAGGGTGAACATCATCTTGAAGGAGGACAAAAAGCAACCAAATATCAGAAACTCCTCAGAAAACTCCATAGGCTTTGGATGACTTATATTTTTGGTTTGTTAGTTATAGTCATTGGATCCCTAGGTAGTATGAGGAATATGCTGCATGCTGTACTGCTTGCAGTGAGCAGTAGCACAGTGCAGTGCATCTTGGCTGCTGGAATACACAAGGCAGTCATATTTGGCTCTCTTTGTTTATTTAGTATGCACAATTTGAGGACCCATAGACCCGGGATTGCTTATCACAGGGTGTGAGGTGGTCACTGGTTAATGGAACTACTGCGCTGTGTATTTAACTTCATTTGCAACTATTATTGTGTTTGTTTATATATATAAATGAATATTACGCCGTTTGTAGCAGTTTGTAGTGTTTGTCTAGATGCTGTGAAGTGGATAAAACTTTGTTTCATTTCAGCAAGGGTGCTATGCATATGTGCATTGCAAATTTATGGTTGAGATGTTTGGCATAACAGTTCGTGGAAGAAACATACTGGGTTGATCACAAGGTCATGTAGGTTCAACAGAAACAATTTCACTAAGCAACCATGAAGGTCAGCAAACAGGTCTACCTGTCTGACTTCTCCTCCACACTACAACTACTACAATATGTCAAATATTATTCACAAACCACTCCAGATAACAAGAATACTTCCTATATGTTAACATCTTTTTTTTAATAACAATGTATTTAGGAGTTTAAGAAGATATCTTTTAGTTATAAGGCAACAACAACAACTAAATGATGCTCTGGAATAGCAATCTATGTTCCAGGGATAACCCGGATAACCCATATAACATATATACCATTTATTGCACCATGCTTTAATGGCAAGTAGCCCATCATTAAAACATATTGCCTTATTTCTACTAGGTCATACAAATAGTGCCACTCTGAAGGCTATGTCTTATGTTTATGTAGAGTATTGGCTGGAACAGTTTATGTATCAATCACAGCAATTTATGTCCCTAACCTACATGCTGCTACTGTGCATCATATGTCATCTACTGCTGATGTTTGAACTGCTTCATTTTCTATCAGCCAAGATATCTGTAGCAAGCTATGGTGGAAGATAACCTTCATTAACATTTTAGTCATTTTTGTGCCCTTTATCAAAGATTGAAGTTTAATAAAAAATTAACTTGGAATAAGTGACAATTGTTTGTGCTCTGTGCCAGAAAACCACTGTCACAATGTCACAAATATATTTTTTTTGTCAAAATTTGTAATTTGATATAGTTGGCAGAAGTGACTAAAATATCAGTGAAGTTTGTCTCCAGTATATGTTTTTTCTGATGGGCGAGTGAAGTGTGATAACATAGTACAGAGAAGCAACCATAAGATTACTTTCAGAAATTACATAATAATTATATCCTTATTAAAGAATATGTACCTATTCCTATGATTCAAAAAGACTGTAAGAATATTTTGGACAGTAATTTCATTGTTCGTGATGTTGTTACTTGCTATACATTTTTTATGTAATGTGACTGGTCAATATTTAGGTAAAGTTATGATTATAAATTGGGAGAAACTAAACCTGAATTTATTGACAAGAAAATGTTTAATAAATTTTAAATTATTTGTTTGCCTTACATTTTTTCCTATTTTTATTTGAACTAATCATAACTTTTCAACCATTGTATGCAGTTTATTGAAATAAAAAGGTTAATAATGCCTAATAATATATGCTGCTTAGCAAACAAAAAGTCTGCCAAAAAAAGGTAGTTAGCTTTAAAAGATTTTTTTTTGATTTTTGGAAAAGATACTCTTTTTGAACTAAATTTTGTTTTTTGAGGAATGTTTTCAAAATTAGTTTTCATAAGACTTAGACTTAGTGTGAATTCTTGATCTTGCAAATAAACATTGTAAATCGTGACCATAACTTTGTAGAATAAAGAATTTGTACTTACATGTTTGCAATTACCTGGATGAATGGGTCAATTTATTACCTGTGTTGTAGCTTTTGTCTTTTCCTAACTTTTAAACTATAGCTTTCTCTAGTAATCCAGAAATATACGGTCTGCTTTTTTTCGGTAAAATAATCTGCTACATAATTACAGTCTTGTAGAACAATATATTTTCTCTGAAGTTTTGGATTTCCTTTTGGGAATAGGTGGTCATTAAGAGCTGCTCAAGTTTAAAAATAGAGGAGCAGTTATGGGTGTTCTAAATTATCTCTTGTGAAACATAAATTGCTAGTCTTACGAAATTTTTGGATGAATCTCAAGAAAGAACTGGTAAAAACTGAAAAACGAAAAATTAAAATCAAATAAAACAAAAATATTTTTCAGCCACTTTACGTGTAAAAATGTCAAACACATGACACTGCATGACACGTGTCACGGGTGTCACACGTCATCTTCGACCATCGGCTTAAGGCGTGTATACACTACAGCTCGTCGGCGGTGTAGTTGGTTGTAGACGTGCCCATTCGGCCCAAATGAGCTGGTCGATGCAGAACCTGTGACACACCATACAGAGCGATCAACGAATGCTCATTCGAATGCGGAATAATTTTCAACGCCGCACAGGCGCACATGACGAGCTGATGCCAGCAACATGATGGGCCGGAACGTGTATTATAATGTATGAATTTTGTAGTTGCAGTTAAATGTAGGTACAAGTATATGTGTATATTTATAAATACAAAAATTTGTAATGTTATTAGTAGTGGTGGCCCCTGAATGAAAGGGGGATGTACAAAATTTGAAATACCGTATGGTTATAGTACACATGAAAAAAGTCATAAAAAAGTAAAACAGTTCTTTTTTGTTTTTTTTTGCGATCTAAATAGTAACTGTTACTGCCTGGAAATCCATTCTACGGCTGATCGTTTGGCTTGGAGGAAGTCCTTGTTGTTGCATGGATATGTGGATATAATTAATGCTGTAAGGTCACATCCTTCCACTATATATGTCTGACAGTTTGGCATTCCGCTCCACAGTCGTGGGGATTCGCGCTTGTTACATTTAAACAAAGGATCCGCGCATACTCCATGCAACGTGCGAATTCTGTTTAGGGTTGACCATTCTTTCAGGTGGAGCTCAATACCAGGGGGTTCTTGACCAACAGTTAGATTACTATTCACTTCTTCTGGTGTTTGGGTCGCCCAAATTTCTGCCCATTTAACTGTAGGGTTAAAACCTCCAGACTCAAGTTGGAGAGCTCTGTTGTAATTGGTGGTTTTCTGGACCGTAATCTGCACAAGGAGAGATCAGGATTGGTGGTTTCTGGACCGTAATCTGCGCAAGGAGTGATCAGATATATCTTGGTGGATTGGCAGTGATGGATTTATTTTGATTTTGTTATATTCTTTCAGAAGGACATTTTCTCGACGGATAGGCGGTAGAGCTATTTGGTTGGGTGTTGGTAAAAGTTCTCATGGAAGTGTTTAACTGGACGCCTATCAGTCTAGTATGTGAGCTGTTTAGCCACACTGGCGAGAAAATTCAGCAGCAGAAAAACAAAAGGCTCATCAGGGCCGAAGTACGGAGCGTAGAAGCGGAGGCGCCCCAAGCGGTTTCACATACTTTTTCCAGGGTGTTATTTCTGCTGTTTACTTTGGCTGCCATGGACTGCATATGTTTTACAGGCGCCCCAAGAGGTTTCACATACTTTTTCCAGGGTGTTATTTCTGCTGTTTACTTTGGCTGCCATGGACTGCATATGTTTTAATGTCCTATAGTCCTATCCAGTGTGACAACTAGGTATTTGGGTTTGGGATTATAGGGCAGCGAGGTTCCGTTAAGTTAAATCTTTAGTTCTCTTTTTGCCATTTTATTGTTAAGGTGAAAACACGATATTATTGATTTGCTCATTCTTGGCTTTAGCTGCCACCTGCTGAAGTATGATCCTAGGATTGAAAGATCGACAGTTATACCTTGTTGATGGCACCAAATGAGTATAAACTGTACAAAAGAAATATTGTCAGGCGCCCCTCTAACAAACCTATTACAGGTTCGCAAATTGTAATAAGATCAGGGTATGCATAAGCTGTGAATGAGAGTCTCTAATCCTCCAACTAGTGCCCAAACTACTTATACAGGGTGTCGCACGACGATTAAGACAAGCCATATATCGGAACTGGGCAGTAGTAGCGATTTATAATTTTGGGAGTTTAAATGAGAGCAAATATAGTATCTTCTCTTATTACTGTGTCACTCAACTACGTATATGTTTTTGATCACGTGACGTCCGATTAAAATTTTTTAATGGGACACCCTGTATATTAATGTTTTTCTCTGTTCCTACCGATAAAACAATTCCAACAAACCAGCACACTTGGGGTCTAAAGTTATTTATTCAAGAGTTACAGGTACTTAAAGGATTGTACCATTAACATTGATTATAACATGTGCCCCTACAGTTAAATTACTTTGGTAGTGTTTCATAATGGTAGTGGTACAGTCCTTTAAGTACCCGTAGCTCTTGGATTAATCACTTTAGACCCCAAGTGTGCTAGTTTGTTGGAATTGTTTTATCGGGAGGCACAAAAAGTCACAAATATACAGGATGTCCCATTAAAAATTTTGAATCGGACGTCACGTGACCAAAAACAAATACCTCATTGGGTGACACAATAATAAGAAAATATATTATATTTGCTCTAATTTACATCCCCAAAATTAAAGTTCTCTACTACTGCCCAGTTCCGATATATTGCTTGTCTTAATCGTCGTGGGACACCCTGTATATCCGCTTGGCATTGGTGCCATCAGTTGTGGTAACAAGGTATCATGTGGGCTCTGGAATGTCAAAGTTGGTATTTCAGTACGCTAGAGCCAGGTCATCTGCATATGCGAATTTCCGGGAGGATAACTGATAACATAACTCATATAGGAACGTAGAATTTTGCGGACATAATTTCCGGCATCAAAAGTAGCTGTTTACGTTTAAGAAAATATATTTCACCCTGATGTGACTTTGAATATATTGAAGATCAAGGTCAGCATAAAGGTCGCCATCGAATATCCAGAAAATGTTCCTAGGACTTTGGGCTTAACAATCTTTTTGTGCAACCCCTACTACGTAGGATACTCTGCTGGTCACACTAATTTGACCTTGAGTTAACCATTCAAGGCCAATTTTATCAAAAGGTCAAGTTCACATCTGGATGTAAAACTTTTTGGTCTTACCATTTCCGCTGTCAAAAGTAGGGGTTTCTATTTAATAAAATCGATTTGACCTTTATGTGACCTTGATTTCAAGGTCAAGGACATCATAAAGGCCACCCTCGGATAGCCAGGAAAATTTGATATGACTGAAGTTTTGCCCTTTTTTTTGTGCAACTCCTAATTACGGGATTTATTCACTTGGTTCGGTATTCCTTGTATAAGGGACTTGGCCACACATTTATATATACATATTAAATGTATATAGGTGCCATTTAAAACACGGATTCTCAAGTACCTGCATAACTCATTTGTTTTTCAAAGTACATACATAACATTTCGGAATGTGATAGTTAAGACCTTAATGAAGGACAGTTCAGAGCGATTTTTTCAAAAAAGTTTTTTTAGTGTGCAAAAAAAAACTCGCAATGCAAAATCATACATTCTTCAAATGTTTATAATTTAACAACCAAGCACGACATCAAAACAAGGCCACCGAACCGACCTAGCGAAGGCTTTCTTCTTCAATCTGCTTTTTGAATCATTACTGTAAGTTTAAAGGTAACGTCACACTATCAGTATAGGCCACCGGTCGGTCGCTGTCGGCTCCCCTCGATGCGAAATCGTCTTCGCGGCGGGCAGCCGTCAGTAGTATCGCAAGGCGACTTTCAGGCTTACTCCCCTCATTTTATTTTAAATACACATACTTGAGAAAGCGCTAACACGAGAATATGTATTTTCTTGGATTCTCAAGTTCGCGCGTTACCAATTCTCACAAGTACTGCGTAGAACTCCTGAACCATCGCACCTTATATCCCCCTGGCTCATATACTATAACAACCCGGCAACCACCCCAATTTCCCCCCTCATCACCACTTGAGTTTCACGGCAAACTTTCCGCGCCGGAGAGAAAATCCGGCGGTAGCGGAGTCGAGCGACTTTCAAGTGGGTCGCTGGACCTTTGGGGATTGGCCAACCTGATAAACACATTGGCGTATAGGGGAAACAACATCTCTAATACCGATAATAATAATAAAAATTGCAAAATTTTGTCTTCCACAAAAACAAGTGCGCTGTGCAATATTTTATGAGTCAAAAAATTATCTTTGAGTTGATTGTCATGATTTAGGGAATGATAGCAATATTAGAAGTGAGTTTAAAAAAAGCTTAATCCGAACTTTGCTTCAGTGGAATAGACATGCACTCATCGGTATGACGTCACAGACTCGATGACTTGGACACGCTTTGATTTATCGCCAGGAGTTTATTGAATCGATGCAGGCTATTGTAAATAAATAAATGCATTTTCCTCGAAAACGGTTAGCCCTATCGAGATGTACCAAGAGATCATTTTTACGTAGAAATTTCGGAAATACCATATTCTAAAATCAAAATGTCAAAAAAATCACTATTTAGAAAATGGGGTTATTTTTACCCATAACTCCTCCCGTATGATACGCCTCTGATTAAAATTATGAAATTCTGAATTCAGAATCAGATTCAGCGTCAAAAGCTTACCCATCATACCTAATTTTGTAATTTTGTTATGAATGGTTTCAAGAATATCGAGGGAAAACCGTCTTCAGGGTGCCCCATGCAAAGGAGCGTAGCTCCCTTAGGAAGCATTTCCGGACCTATGTTCATATGACATTTTCTTTCTATTTTTCGGAGTACTATTCGTGGTTAAAGTTTGTTAACATACTTGGTTAACACCCTGTATATTGGAACTGGGCAGTAGTAGAGAATTATAATTTTGGGGATGTAAATTATTGTGTTATCCAATCAGGTATTTGTTTTAGATCATGTGACGTCCGATTCAAAATTTTCAATGGGACACCCAGTATATTAGTGCATTTTTGTGTTCCTCCCGATAAAACAATTCCAACAAACTAGCACACTTGGGGTCTAAAATATCACGAGCTACAGTACTTAGGGGACTACGATTGATTACATATAAATAAAATGTACCCCTATAGTCAAAATTACTTTGCTAGTGTTTCAGAGGTCAAATTTCAACATTGAGATGTAAAAAGCATCCTCCAAAAACTGTACACCAATAAAGCTACTGGTCCTGACCAAATTCCAGCCATTGTCCTTAAACGCTGTGCCGCTGAGCTTGCACCTATTCTTTGCAAGCTCTTCAAACTTTCGTATCAACAAGGCGTGTTTCCCGCTTCGTTGAAGATTGGTTGCATACAGCCCTTCCCTAAGAAAGGCAAAAAAACTGATCCCACCAATTATAGACCTGTGGCTCTTCTCAGCATCATGTCTAAGGTTATGGAGACTGTCATTAACAAACAGATCCTGAAATGGACAACAATAACATCATAAATGATCGCCAGTATGGCTTTCGTAAGCACAGGTCTACAGGTGACCTCCTTGCCTACGTCACTCACCTGTGGAACAGAGCAATAGACAATCATGGCGAATCCCGTGTTGTTGCACTTGACATATCGAAAGCTTTCGACAGAGTGTGGTATGACGGACTACTGGTCAAGCTTGCTGCTTATGGACTACATCCTGGCCTGCGCCAGTGACTGAATAGCTTTTTGAACGACCGATCTCTGTTTGTTGTAGTCGAGGGCTGTTCATCAGACGTATTTTCAATAAATGCCGGTGTTCCTCAGGGATCTGTCCTATCCCCTACACTGTTTCTGCTGTACATCAACGAGCTGCTGGAAATAACATCCAATCCAATCTACAGCTTCGCAGATGACAGTACATTAGTGTCGTGCATGGAACCAGGCAAGCCACTGTCATCCCGGGAGACGGTACGTCGGCGACAGCAGCATGCCTCACAGATCAACGCAGATATCAAAACAATTGTTGAGTGGGGCAAATAAAGTACAGTTCAACGTACAGAAAACTCAGGCAACAACACTTACAAAGAAGTCTCACGATGGCTTACCAACCGTGGAAATGGAGGGTCATCCCATAGTCGAATCGCCTTCCGTCAAGCTCTTGGGAATCAACATCAACAATAACATGTCCTGGCACGACCACGTCGTCAGTCTTGCTAAAACGGCATCCCAGAAGCTTGGAGTTTTGTTCCGCTGTAGGAAGTTGTATACACCAGAGCAACTGCTACTGCTCTACAAGGCACAGATCCGACCATCGTTGGAGTATTACTCCCATGTGTGGGGATGCGCTCCCAAACACTCTCTAAAGCTTCTGGACACTATCCAGAAAAGAGCAATTAGATTAATCGATACGCCTAACCTCACAAAGGACCTCCACAGCCTGGAACATCGAAAGAGGGTGGCTGACCTGTCCCTGTTTTACAGATTCTATCACGGAAGATGTTCGAGTGAGCTCTCCCAGATAATAACACCACAGGCCGTCCGAACCAGGAATACTAGAGAGGCTCTGCGAGCTCATCCTTACCAGGTCGAGGTCCTTACTCCCCGATCCAGCATTCCTTCTTTTGGAGAACTTCGACGCTGTGGAATAAGCTGCCAGGGAATTTGTTTCCCGACGGCTACAATCTGCGTTTGAAATCTAACGTGAACCGACACCTATCTTTCTACAGCGCCATAGGGTTTCAGCCTTTGCGGGAGGGCGACCAAAAAAAAAAATAATGGTAGTGGTACAATCCTTTAAGTACCTGTAACTCTTGAATTAATCACTTTAAACCTCAACTGTGCTAGTTTGTTTTATTGGGAGAAACACAAAAATGCACAAATATACAGGGTGCCCCATTAATAATTTTGAATCGGATATCACGTGACCAAAAACAGATACCTTATTGGCTAACACAATAATAAGAAAAGATACAACATTTGCTCTATAATTTACATCCCCAAAATCGTAATTCTCTACTAATACCCAGTTCCGATATACTGCTTGTCTTAATCGTCGTGGAACACCTTGTATTTACAAGAAAACTTCAAACGTTGATTTCTCTGTAACAAATGCGAATTTAAAAATATTTTTGTTTTTAGTATCGACTTTACATTCTGAAACCTAAGTGAATTTTCTTTTTTTGAGTTTCGTACGGGGACACGGTGTATATGTTATGGTTAAAGTGTATACTTAGCTAGTTTTTAAACTAGCTGGATAGTATCTGAACTATCCAAATGCCTGGTCATTTCGGTAGAAAGTTACCATTCAACTAAAATAATAAGAAATGTTGGTTAATTGGTATACTATCCAGCTAGTTTGTAAACTAGCCAAGAATTGTAGAAAGTACAAACCACAAAACAATTCCACAAATTAACCGGTAGTTTTGGCTAGTTTACAGACTATTTACAGTATTTGGATAAGGTGTGAACTTAATATTCCTAGTAATATAATAATAGTAACTAACTATAACTAACTAACGTTGGTTACCATGCAAACTAAGCTATTTCCTTTGGTTAGGTAATTTAATTTAAATAATGCTTAGCCAAAAATAGGGTTTACCAACGAGTTGACTAAAGTATACTACTAGGAATATTCAGTTCACACTTTACCCAAATACTGCGGAGAGTTTGTAAACTACACAAAAACCCCGGCCAGTTTTTGTAATTCTTTTGTGGTTTGTACTTCAATGGCAATTCTTGGCTAGTTTACAAACTAGCTAGTATATCTTGAAATATCAAGCTGGGCAATGATAATTTCGCAATCCGAAAACGGTATGGTGATACAGTCCATTTCATGTAAGAAGATAACAGTGACGTCACACAACTGATGACGTAGTGGCGCGAGTGACATTGTTTATAGCCAGTCGGGTAACAATTGTTTTCTCAATCCGAATTTAAATAATAGTGTAACGCAAAAATGAGTGCGTTACTTCACAACATATGTCTTCGGAGACATTGGACTTATACTTATAGATAAGTTGTAAAACCACATAAAATCAGAAACAAACCGCACAAGACAACCGCACACAAACAATTACCAGACGATGCTCCGCAAATCAATCTCACCCACGCTCTCGCATGGCAGCTGACTAGCGGATTATGCGTACACAGTGCACCTATTTAACTATGACGTCACTGTTGTCTTCTTACGTGAATTGGCCTGTAAAAGCTATGCAACACGACAATGCGTGGGAAGTACAGAGTCAACCAGACTCCTGATTTAGAAATAACAAAAAATAAGCAAATGATTACATATTATTTAGAAATACGTATGAATTGTGACGCCAACGAAACAATAACTGCTTGGTATAGCGAGCCATTCTCTTTATTTTGAATATAGCATGTTTGAAGGTGATCGCAAGAGATAATAAGTATTTTTGACGTATTAACAAAACAAAAGCGCGTTTGTGAAGACCTGAGAGACTACAGGAAGATATACCGCATGTGAGACTGTTTAAGTGAATGCTTATCAACCGATATACGAGGGTTGCTCTATACCTCCGTCAATCCACCAGTACGCAGACAGCTGTTTCACGCTTATTAGCGATCATCAGTGCGCCATAGGTCGATTGACGAAAGTAGAGAGCATCAATTTTTCCATGTTTAATAAACATGTGAAAGATGTACGAGTAAGACAGAAGGAATTCTGCCGGTGCGCCATCTAGTACCCGAAGGTGACGGCAACCAAAGAGAGAAACGCCACTAGAAGCAGTTTACCTCTCCTTGGTGGAACGACAAGGCTCGCTCGCTTTTTGCCACTAGAGGCGCGGATTTTGACGCACGCAGCGTGAAGCCGATATACGAGGGTTGCTCTATACTTCCGTCAATCCACCAGTACGCAGACAGCTGTTTCACGCTTATTAGCGATCATCAGTGCGCCATAGGTCGATTGACGAAAGTAGAGAGCATCAATTTTTCCATGTTTAATAAACATGTGAAAGATGTACGAGTAAGACAGAAGGAATTCTGCCGGTGCGCCATCTAGTACCCGAAGGTGACGGCAACCAAAGAGAGAAACGCCACTAGAAGCAGTTTACCTCTCCTTGGTGGAACGACAAGGCTCGCTCGTTTTTTGCCACTAGAGGCGCGCATTTTGACGCACGCAGCGTGAAGCCGATATACGAGGGTTGCTCTATACCTCCGTCACTCCACCAGTACGCAGACAGCTGTTTCACGCTTATTAGCGATCATCAGTGCGCCATAGGTCGATTGACGAAAGTAGAGAGCATCAATTTTTTTTTCTGTCTTACTCGTACATCTTTCACATGTTTATTAAACATGGAAAAATTGATGCTCTCTACTTTCGTCAATCGACCTATGGCGCACTGATGATCGCTAATAAGCGTGAAACAGCTGTCTGCGTACTGGTGGATTGACGGAGGTATAGAGCAACCCTCGTATATCGGCTTCATGCTGCGTGCGTCAAAATCCGCGCCTCTAGTGGCAAAAAGCGAGCGAGCCTTGTCGTTCCACCAAGGAGAGGTAAACTGCTTCTAGTGGCATTTCTCTCTTTGGTTGCCGTCACCTTCGGGTACTAGATGGCGCACCGGCAGAATTCCTTCTGTCTTACTCGTACATCTTTCACATGTTTATTAAACATGGAAAAATTGATGCTCTCTACTTTCGTCAATCGACCTATGGCGCACTGATGATCGCTAATAAGCGTGAAACAGCTGTCTGCGTACTGGTGGATTGACGGAGGTATAGAGCAACCCTCGTATATCGGCTTCACGCTGCGTGCGTCAAAATCCGCGCCTCTAGTGGCAAAAAGCGAGCGAGCCTTGTCGTTCCACCAAGGAGAGGTAAACTGCTTCTAGTGGCGTTTCTCTCTTTGGTTGCCGTCACCTTCGGGTACTAGATGGCGCACCGGCAGAATTCCTTCTGTCTTACTCGTACATCTTTCACATGTTTATTAAACATGGAAAAATTGATGCTCTCTACTTTCGTCAATCGACCTATGGCGCACTGATGATCGCTAATAAGCGTGAAACAGCTGTCTGCGTACTGGTGGATTGACGGAGGTATAGAGCAACCCTCGTATATCGGCTTCACGCTGCGTGCGTCAAAATCCGCGCCTCTAGTGGCAAAAAACGAGCGAGCCTTGTCGTTCCACCAAGGAGAGGTAAACTGCTTCTAGTGGCGTTTCTCTCTTTGGTTGCCGTCACCTTCGGGTACTAGATGGCGCACCGGCAGAATTCCTTCTGTCTTACTCGTACATCTTTCACATGTTTATTAAACATGGAAAAATTGATGCTCTCTACTTTCGTCAATCGACCTATGGCGCACTGATGATCGCTAATAAGCGTGAAACAGCTGTCTGCGTACTGGTGGATTGACGGAGGTATAGAGCAACCCTCGTATATCGGCTTCACGCTGCGTGCGTCAAAATCCGCGCCTCTAGTGGCAAAAAGCGAGCGAGCCTTGTCGTTCCACCAAGGAGAGGTAAACTGCTTCTAGTGGCGTTTCTCTCCTTGGTTGCCGTCACCTTCGGGTACTAGATGGCGCACCGGCAGAATTCCTTCTGTCTTACTCTTATCAACCGAATCTGAAATCAGAAATACAATACACTATATCAGGCCCATCGGATTGTATTGGAAAAAAGTACTTTGCGCAAGTATCACAGCTCATGCCGAAACAGTACTACTAGTCTTAAGATTTTCTTATTTTTCTTTTTAATATTACTGTATGTAATTGTGATATCACCATCATAGACACAATGTCTTAACAGACATGTTGTGAACTCGTAAAATGCATTATAAAGTCGGAGCTAGAGTATTGTCGACAAGAATATTATCAATAGTTTTGAGAACTGTAGCTCGCCATCGTTCGCGATTTACTGTCAGTTTAGTGGCGCTCTTGCTCATATCCAGCAACTGTTTCGTCGTATCCGCCCAGCGTGTAGGGAAACGGCCATGGCGCCGCCCACTCAGGGCAAGACCCTGAACTACAAGTTTCTCCATATTATCGCTTCTGTGTATATGTCCGAAGAATGTAAGTATTCTCGTCGACGCAATGGAGGATAGTCTCTTTGGATTATATACAGGGTGTTCATTTGAAAATTTCCCACGCCCGATTTCTCCAAAACCGTCGACTAAAAGAAAAAACGCCGAGACACGTCAAAAGATTTGGATGATCTTCCTCAACGCATTATCGAGAGCTGCCATGACATCCCACAACATGTTTTTGGAACTGCTCGTCAGGAATTGAAAATCACGTATATCATTGTTTGGCCAATAACGGACAAGATTTGAACACCTATTGCAATAAAAAGTGATATTATCGTGTGCTTTTGTATTCTATTTGAACAAGTTAAAATACATAAAGATTTTAATTTTCTCGAAAACGAATTAACCGATTTAAAAAAAATCAAACGTCAAAATAAAATACTTCGACATACCTTTAAAACAAGGTATTACTCGATACTCTTGTCTTTTACAATTTTTAAGGGGATGATCCTGGGAGAGAGAGGGTACAAGGGGATGAAGTAGTTTTTGGTTAAAAAGTTGTCTCCCATGACAAATCTTTTGACGAGTCTCCGCGTTCTTTTTAGTTGGCGATTTTCGAAAAACCTGGGGTGGGAAGTTTTCAAATAAACACCCTGTATGTATGGAGCACCTGATGACCATAGCAGTCAATGCCGTACTAACAAAAAAAAAAAAATGAATGAAAATCTATGTGTCATTTCTGTCGGTCTGTCTTGCTATTTTTCTACCCGCGTAATCTCAGTACTTTCTGTACTGATTTTTTTTGACGAGATTACGGGTGCATATGTTTTTGAAGTTCTGTGCATTGGCGGCGGAATAATAAGTAAAATCCAAACCTTCTCAGAACCGCAAGAAACTTCAGTTGTAGCCGGTTTTGAGGTTTCTGATCATTTTCTGGGGGAGAGTGAAATTGGGTTGGTTAGGGATGGGAGAAATCTAACATTTTTCATGTTCTTAAAAAAGTTTATAATACCTTATCTTACCTAGTTTGGAAACTAATAGCTTCATAGTACTGAAACTTCGATACTGTATCCGTCTCAATACGGACGTACTAGTGATGGCGGACTAATAATAAAAAAACGGAGTATATTAAAACTACCCCAGCATTGGCTTTAGGTATACGCATTCAGGTAGGTACATGTGAAGCCATTTCTACTTCTTTTGAGAACAGCCAAATTGGAGTGAGGGGTTTGGAAGAATGCTAACATTTGTTTAATTAACTATTACCGCTGAGGTTCTTATAACCTCTAACTTGGGAACAGATACTTGTAATGAAATGTCAATACTTTGTTAGTGCCGAGAATGTAAGAAGAGTTATTGGTGTGGGAGAGGTTATTGAGACTCTGTGCTGCAAAATGTGAGGAAGTTAGTGAGTCAATTAACTTGAATCCTTTTTTCACGAAATGCGTAGCTAATGTTATTTTTTGCAACTATTTTAGATACTTCAACTTCACCACGATCGCCGCAATACTACTGTCGTGACATGAGATATTCCTCCTTAAAAAAACGTTCAACCGCCTATGGGATCGGCAAGGGGCGGTCGGGGGTGGTCCTGAGGGGTTGGGACTTCGCGTGCGCCACTTGACCCGAACGGTGGCGTTTTCGCTTTACCCTCCCCCCATCTAGATGATGCTGCTGCTGCTGGTTACTTAGCAACAATTAATCACATTCCGTCGGCTTACTGTCGACGAGCAGTCAGCACCCGCTCCGGATATTAAACTGTGTACGGTACGGTGTGCCTAGTGAGATCCTGATATCCCTATATTTTCTCCCTAATACATTTTAGCCACTTTTGTTCCCTGTATTGTTTCCCACATCATAAGTGAGGGGACTATTGTAAGCGAGAAATTTTTTGAATTTGAGACAGTACCTTTTTTGAACAGTTTATGTTGCAGAAGATCTATGCCACTCATTTCTGTCGGTCTGTCTGTCTGTTGCCATTGATGTAGGTATCAATTTTAATGAAATTTGGCGTGCTCCAATTTGTGATCCAATAGTAGTAGTAGTAGTAGTAGTGATGGGGAGGCGAAGCCAGACAAGCAGGGCTCCTTTGACCCTTTTTGTCAATCCTCAGAACCAGCACTGAAAACACTAAAGCCTACGTCCTAGAAAGCGTCTTGTCGAACCTACCAAACCTCTTGACGAAAGTCAATATGTCTGAATATAGTGACTTCTCCCCGAATCCCATCGTGCCGAATAGGTATCTGAACCCTGAGGTTACGATACACAGCACACCTGCCCAGGAAGTGGAAATGCCTATTCAGCGGTCAATGGTCAGTGAGAATCCCCACCAAAAGGTTGGGCGCCTCTCTACCTTTATTCAGAAACCAAGGCGTTCGGCCCTCAGAAGGGCCCGCTATGAATCTTTCAGCTTGCCTGCAGCTAGCTCTCACTAACCAGGCTTTCGCTAATTGCTTGTAGGCTCACTCGTCCAGGGCAAACATTCACCTGGCTAATTCCAAGCATCGGTTCTGGACGGATGCAGGAGCTGTCGGCCCCAATCCTAGCTCGTCACCCGGGATACCAATGTGTCCGGGTACCCACAACAGGGTCACCTTCTTGTGGCTGGCTAGTTTCTGAAGGGCGACAGAACATCTTTGAGCCAGATCTGATCTGGCTTCGAAGCTGCCACCGCTTTCAGAGCTGTCTGGCTGTCAGAGCATATACCACGTGCTTTCTTCTGAACACTGTTCGACTTCCGTCGAGTGTGTCACTATCAACATGGCGTACACCTCTTCCTGGAAGACCGTCGTGGAGATCGTCAGCGCAAAGATTCGCTGCACTCCTTTTCTCTCCAGGCAGAAGTCAACTCCCCCGGATCCCAACTCCTATGAGCACGATCCGCCAGTGAATATAATGGGTAAGCCTATTTTCGAAAATTGAAGCAGAACTTCCGAGACACTGTTTTAAGAAATGTTTCAGAAGTTCTTGACCGTTTTTTTGTGGAGGGGCGGAAACTGATATAGTGGGTGGTAGGATGGGGAAACATGGGGGGTGAAGGGTTGTAAACTGAAGAATCTGCTGTATTCATGGGCGTATCCAGACCTCAGTCTTGGGGGGGGGGGGGGGTAGCAGGGCATAAAGTCGTGTGTGCGTTCACCATTTTTTGTAATACCTTCGTGAAGGACGTTGATGCAAGAGAAAAGGAAAATGTTAATAGTATTAAAATAAAAAAAGAAGATATAAATAGCAAGTGAAACAGTGGAGTATAAGGTATTTTAGAGAGATGAAATAAAAAAACTATTGATGCATTAATCTGTCTTGCCCCATTCATTCACTTAAATCATAAAGGTTACCTACCATATAGGCTGGATAAATTGAATATAATATTTTTTGTTTACATTTCCGTTCAATAATTGTGGCGACGCGAAGCTGGACAGGCAACTTTGCCTATAGCCTAGTGTCTCTACTGGTCATTGTACTAGTTACCAGGTTCTAGTTATGTTATAATTCTATATATTATTATTAACCCTTGTTAAAGTAGTCATGTAAGATGGTTTACAGGTGAAACAGTTGACCAAATGTTATTATGTAATACTACTGTAAATTGTCAATAAATTTGAAAATTTGAAATTTGAAAAAATTAATCAATTTTAATTTTACGGAATACAAATAATATGTAATACGTATCATCCGTGAACATTTTATTGGCACAGCATACAAAATTAAACGATCATGAACACTCAACAGTTAGGTAAATTTTTGTGACAACCTACCACATTGTATAGGACATTCAACTGATTATGTAACAATGGGAATATATTAGATATGCATCACTGTAATAATGCAAAACAAACCCTTTTGTAATTTAGTAACTGCAAAAAAGGTTTTTTTTGCAGTGCGACAATTGCTTAAATAAATAAGTCAAATAAAATAAGTCAAAGTTGAGTTTTTTTTTTCAAAAATCTTGGGAGGGGTAATTACCTCTGTTACCCCCCCTTGTATACGCCTGTGGTTGTATTCATAATAGTCTGTCCATTGACCGGTGAAAGACAGATCTAGCGGCATAACACGCATTTTTTGTGGGCAGGCGGGCGATGTATTATTATTTTCCCATGCTATGGGAAAATAATAAACTGGTATCACAGTAATGTGCGGGAAGTACCGAGTCAATCAACTTGACTTAATTTTTTTGAGAAACATTGGATTTTGTTCAAACAAGGTGTTATTTGTGTGGTTTTGTTATTTTTTTTGTGAAAAAATGGATGCAAAATCAATTTGCATTTTTTATTTTCAAATTAAACTTATTTGCTTCTATTCGCTCACGTGTAGTTTATAGTAAATCGTGGTAATTGGTAATTTAATAAGACAAATTGTATTATAAATTACGACTGTATACGACGAAAACTTATTGCCACGGTAGTCAATTTTGGTAATTAAAGGCGGGTTCATGAAACTTTTCCTTTGCCGTTACTTAGCCGTAAATTGAGCGTTAACTTTATCCTTAACTTTAGCCGTAAGAGAATCGACGTTCATGAAACTTGAATTTGGCGTTAAGGATGACAAAATGTGTTTGCAACGGTCTGTTTTGATTTTAAGGTTATATTTTTAAGATTTAGCGGGTTGGCGGTTATACTGTTTGCGAAAGGCGAAATTTGTTTTCAAAACTACGACCAAAAATGAAGATTAATAAAAAGAGTAAGGTGATCTCAGGAGTGGTTGCCTCATGCCAGATCATAATTTTATGTTCTGTGCGTTTCGCGCATGCTCAGACACTCCTAAGATTTAGATTTATCTTTTGCGGTAAGGTAAAGTTGGAAGTTAATTATCTTCTCAAAGTCAATTCTTACGCCTAATTCTTAAGTTAAATTCAAAGCTGTTTCATGAACAATTTCATTACTGACGTTAGGTTTAACTGTAGAATTAACACAAACCCTAATATACGGCTAAATTGCGGCAAAAGAAAAGTTTCATGAACCCGCCTTTAAGGGGCCTGGATACACACATTTAGGTATACATACGTATTTGCCATGTAAAACACGGACTCACAATTTCTCGCATAACTCACTCTATTTTCAAACTACATACATAATATTTCAGAAGGCGATAGTTAAGACCTTAATGAATGACAACTATTTTTGATTTTCTCCAAAAAGTTTTTTAATGTGCAAAAAAACTCGCAATGCAAAATCATACATTCTATAAATACCTCTAATGGGCCTATACCGTGATCTCAAATTGATCAATTTATTTACTGCGGTATTATTTTTGATAATACGTAGGACCGTTTACTGTAAAAAGTCAGCAGAAAACTTGATCCAAATGAGAATAACACTAAAAAGAAAATTGTACTGTAATTTGAAATAGCCGATGATAACGTCACCTGTAGGGAACCAATGAGAAGCGTCCTTTCTGTAGGGAACCAATGAGAAGCGTCCTTTCGTGGTCCGATGACTACGAGCGGATGCTATTGTTTTGTACCAGTGAGCTCTTATTGGTTCCCTACAGGTGACGTCACGACCTGGGCGGGAAGTGTATGGATTCCAAAAATTCAATATTTAGAGCAATTTTTTTCGGTTATAAATACGATAGAAAATTTTTGTAAAATTATTTATGGCATCTACGTGGTGTCAGGGTTCGTTTAAGCCAATAAACCAAAAATGTGGTATAGGCCCATTAAACAACCAAACACGATATCAAAAAAAGGCTAAATAGTTGCACAAGCGCAAGCTTTCTTCTTTTATTTGCTCTTTGATTCATTACTGTAAGTTTAAAAGTAACGTCAGGAGCTTGAAATGCGAAATTCATTATCCTTTTGGCATTATCTTTGGATTTTTGGACTTATCTCCCCTCATCTAAGACACACATACTGGAGAAAGGGAACAGGCGGCCACGCCTCCTCGCTAACACGGGAATACGTCTTTTCTTGGATTCTCAATTTCGAGCGCTATACCCTAGACTCTTAAACTCTTAATTACCACCGGAAATTTAAATTATCCTAATTTTACATCACTGAGTAAAATACAGCCATCAAATACATACGCCCTTGCTTCTCGAAACGAAATGACCATCGTCCAAAAACCTCAGTTCTGGTCAGTTCGCGTCCTGCTAGAATAGCTACATACATCATCCGAGCAACAACTCCCGACTGCCGACTCCCTGGCGGCGGCCGAGTTTTTGTGGGCGTGCTGGCTCCATTCGCCACACAGTTTCGCAGATAAATCTCCGGTGTCAGGAGCAGCGCCACCGGACACACTTTTCCGCACGCCACCACTTGCCACCAATCAATATGAATCGGACACGGGATGGGGATGCCATCCGCCGATATACACAGTTTCTATGGCTTTTTAGAGTTACATTCGCTGCTAGGGCAGTGACGTACAGCATCTGTAAGGGAGAGTTGGCTTGGCTAATACGGAATAGCTAACGCTATTTGACTCGAAACTCTCTAGCCATTCTACTGACACCTACTCTTTGTTTAGCTATTACTTAATCGTTTATTTCTTTCCAAGTTTAAATGTAGTTTTTTCAGTATAGTTTTAGGATAAAATAGAATAAAAACATATCTCTATGTTAATGTAAAGTATCCTGTTTTTCCCACCTGATGGTCCGATAAAATGGGATAGATAGATAAAAAAGTACTAAAGTAAAATATATTTATCGAAATTGAAAACAGAAAACATTATGCGACTTATACGTATAATAAGAACATGTTAACATGAACAAAAATCGCACGAGCACGGCTCGTCCATCGTTTTCAATCCCGACGCATGCTTCGTGAGCTCAAAGTCGGCAGTCCTGGCACATCACCCAACCGTAGTTCGTCGATTCGTCATATACAGGGTGAGTTTTTAGTACCGGCTCGGTCGATAACTCCACTACTGTAGAAGATAGCGAAAAAAGTTGTATATAAAAGTTGTAGCCACAGATATGCTCCTTGCTCAGAAAATATTTTGATTTATACAGGGTGATCCATAACTACGTGGTGATGTAAACATGCATTTTTTTAAATGAGACACCCTACATATTATTCCATATTTAAATTCTACTAATGATTTCCGTTCTTCCGATATCGGGTATTGTTACATTATACAGGGTATTTCAAAAGTTATGAACATTTTTGTATCCAAATCGCCGTCAAATGAACGTACTGTATATCAAAAAGTGGTGAATCAAAAATCATTTTTTTACACGGACGGATAAAAAATATCATCCAGTCTTGAAGTCGGCTATAAAAAAAGCCCGCGACGCATATTCGTATACAGGGTGATGCAGAATGCAAAATCTAGATTTTCTCTATTTTTTTAAATGTAACCCCTAATATATTATTATACCAAAGGATTGACTGGATTATGCTCTTTCATCTTTGTATAGCACTTGTTATGGCTGCATTCATTAGTTTCTGAGATATTTCGATTTTTCTACAAATTTTAAATATACCTTCTATTTGGTTACTAAAATTTATTTATTTTGAGAAAATACTATCAAATTTTATTTTTGCTCAACGAACAACTAAAATATAAGGCCATAATAGTACTTGATCAAGTCAAAACACGGAATTAACGAGATATTATAGGTCAAGTGTGCTGAGGAAGCAATTTTATAGGCGTCACGCGTAATTATCAAGCAGATCTATCAGGTAGGCTATGAAATATCAAACGACACAGTCCAAATAAAACGATTCTCCAATCTTTCAAACGCATTAGTTTTAGAGTGCCTCCGTTCTGGATATTGCTGTTCATAGTTGATATATTCTAGAGGCAAGTAGTCAATTTCTCAAAGATTCTCCTAAATACCCCCAATGGAAAAATTAATTTTTAAGGCTGTTTTTTCACACAGTACAGAATTATTGAGCAGGTTATGAGAACTGTCAATTTTTCAAAGCCTACCTGATAAATCTGCTTGATAATTATGCATCACGCCTACAAAATTGTTTCTTCAGCATACTTGACTCTATTATCTCGTTAATTTAGGATTTTGACTTCATCAAATAGTATCATGACCTTATAATTTAGTTGTTCGTAAAACAAAAAACAAATTTGATAGTACTTTGTCAAAATAAATAAATTTCAGTACACAAATAGAAGCTATATTTTAAATTTACCGAAAAATCGAAATATCTCGGAAAATGATGGATGTAGATACAACAAGTGCTATACAAAGATGAAAGAGCATATTAAGAGCAATTCTTTGGGATAATAAAATATTGGGGGTTACATTTAAAAAAAAAGAGAGAATCTGAATTTTGCATTCTACATCACCCTGTATACGAATATGCGTCGCGGGTTTTTTATAGCCCATTTTAAGACTAGATGATATTTTTTACCCATCCGTGTAAAAAAATGATTTTTTATTCACCACTTTTTGATATACAGTACGTTCATTTGACAGCGATTTGGATACAAAAATGGTCATAACTTTTGAATTACCTCGTATAATGTAACAATGCTCTATATCGGAAGAACGGAAATCATTAGTAGAATTTAAATATGGAATAATATATAGGGTGTCTCATTTAAAAAAATGCATGTTTGCATCACCACGTAGTTACGGATCACCCTGTATAAATCAAAATATTTTTTGAGCAAGGAGCATATCCGTGGCTACAACTTTTATATACAACTTTTTTCGCTGTCTTCTAGAGTAGGGGAGTTATCGACCGAGCCGGTACTAAAAACTCACCCTGTATATGCACTTCGTTATTGTTTCAAAGCCTGAGAACCTCTTTGAAGGCCTGTCGCATACTTTCCTCATTCTGTTCTCCATAGGATAATATCCGTGAAAATTTGTGGATTTCAGTTTTTAGATGACGATCCCTTAGCTTCATTGGATTGTCTTCTTGGGGGTAAATATATCCCTATTCTCACGTTCATTCCTGCGAAAACAAACTCAGCGGAATCGGAATCTGCCCGCCATACGGAGGTCCGGTGCTGGAGTCGCAATGTCTAGGCGCTACAAGTTATGAAACTTCTTACGCTCACCTTCATCCATAATTACTTTATAGTCGTACTTCTTACTCATCTGCTGCGGCACTTTACCTTTGGCGCCTCATGTTTCATACTTTAGGTACGAATAACCGTCCGCCTCGCCTTCCTCTTTTCTCAAGGTCACGATTTCTGGGTATCTTGACCTAAAGTGCCAGTCTATCCTTTTTTCGTAGCTGTGTCTTCGCTTTGTGGCTGGTACGAAGTCACTTTGGCGCCTTACTGGATTACCTATTATCTTAGGTATGTTTTTTCTGACTATAGCTTCTTTCCAACTTCCTCAAAAACGTTGAAGTGGTCGCGACCTCCGGTTATGGTCGAACGTAGTTGCCTGCAAGTTCGTCCTCCCCGTTCTTTCTAGTGTGCCACACACCCTCCGTCTCGGTGGCCACACAAGCTGTTTCCCGTGCTGCAGTCTGGGTCACCTGAGTCGCTTTTTCTACAGGGAGCTTTATAAAGTCAGTCACAGGGTCCAAACTTTTCAGTTTTCCCACCAGCCTGCCGATTCTCTAAACTCCTCTCTTAGTTGAGGTTTTGGTGTTAACCTTCACCCTCACAGATGATTTCAGTTTTTCTATTTTCTCTGATAGCTTTCTTACAACTAGTGAGCAGTCGCTGACCTAGGCTGCTGACTGGTCTTCTCTTTTTCGTTGCTGGATTTTCCACAGACTCCTCTGGGAGTCTTAGGTCGAACGCCAATACAGATGTTCATCTGCCTTTTGGAGGACTTCTTGGAACAAGGTCCTTCCTCCTAAAGGAATTTAATAGTTCTTTGCCGCATAGTGGGTCTTTTTTTCCACTTGACCGGCCTGGTCGTCTACTTTAGATCCTCGAACGGTCTGTTCGTCTGCCAAAAGTCAGTAGCAGTTCCCTGCACCTGGGCCTGACTTCCCGCCGAGAATACTGAGCAGTCACTGGATAACAGTCGGGCGGGGGCTGCTCGCTCACCTGCGATTCTGACCAGAACTGGGGATGCGACCCCTGATCCATAACTTTGTTTCCGTGTTGTGTGCCTTCCATAATTAGTAAATTGGTCCGTATCCATCGCCGTATCGTCATCGTATGGTGTCAGGTCACTGTATATTTCCTTACATAATCATCTCCGTTTCTTCGCTAGGTTGTCTTCGTCCTCGTCACACTACCAAAGAGGCAAGCCTGAACTTAACTATTCCAGCCAGCAGAACGCGGGAGCCCTTCGGCTTACCGACGTCAACCAAGCGCACGAGAGATGTAAGCAGTTATCGAGTAAAATGAGAACCTCATTTTATCAACAAGTGATGAAGCTCACGTTTGTCTTAAGACTAGGCGGTGCTCAACCGTCCACGGGTCTATAATGTCAATTGGTAACAAGCTGCTAGAAACTTACAAGTCAAACGGTATCATATCACCCCCGCCTCTTTCGGCCTGATAGGAGAAGAGCACTGGCCATTTCAAAAACGTCCGTTCTTTGTGCCGGACCTGTATATTCTGTAATAATAATAACACCAAAGGTCATCCGAACGAGGAACACTAGAGAAGCTCTGCGACCTCATTCTTGCCAGGCCGAGGTCCCTACTCCCCGAACCAATTTCCTCCAGCATTTCTTCTTTTGGAGAACTTCGACGCTGTGAAATGAGCTGTCGGGGAATTTCTTTCCTGACGGATACAACCTGCAGCGTTTCAAATCTGGGGGTTTCTACAGCGCCATGGGCTTTCAGCCTTTGCGGGAGGCTGACCATAAAAAGTGAGTGACACAGATTATCATTATTTCATAAAACACAAAGAAACTCGTTCAAAACAAAAAAAGCTGTAGGAAGTAAGACGAGAAATAAATCATATGGCCACTACTAAACTCGTTCTGGCTTTCGGGTCCAGTACTGTAGTTGACACTTTATTTTCAAATCATTGTTTAATATAAACAACAAAATACTGCATTGGGAATCAGCTAGTTATAAGCTGCTTCCTTAATGATTCAGGTACATCGATATATATTCTATCACAGCCGATCTCTTTGATGACGTTGTTCAACTTGCTCACATTTACGTTATCATTTTCATGAGACCATAACGTTAAGGTTGAATGTTTAACAGTTTTAAGGAGTCTCAGTAGTTCGTCCAGACTTTCAGCTGCTAACCCAGCCCTAACCGGAAAGCTGATCTCATTTAAGATATTATTGGAGTTTATCACATGCAGCATGGTTTCAATATCAGTGTCTTTGTATTTTCCAACCATCCCTGGCCCTAGAAATATATAATACATATAACTTGAATTGTTAGCTACTAAGAAGAGAACATATTTTCTAAAAAAACAAAATATTACTTGAATTCTTTCAATTGCGTTAATTTCCTAATACGCAAAAATCCATGGTTTACACATTTTACAGTAACATACAGTAATGTTATTAATCCTAACTTATTTTTTAATGCTGTTTCATTATGTTAATTTGTTGCCTGGAGTGACGTAGTTTGACACCATAGTTTCCACGCACATTTATAAAACAATACCTAGATAACATTTTCAACATTCTGAACACAATAATTCTGCCTATATGTTTGTTATAGCTCACGACACATGTATGCGTTCAATAAATTTCATGAGTCTTGTCAGTTCAGTCAAGTTTCTTGCAGATAATTTGGTTGAAAATAAAAAGCTATATTTGTATAACACTGACCTGGATTCTCGAAAGCAATTTTTCTACAACTACCTCCCAAACTGTATTTTTTAAACTATATTATGAAGAGAAAGTTGTGGAATCTACCTACAACCTATAGTTTGCAAGCTTTCGAGAATCTTTTGTCATAATTGGGGTCAGTAGATAAGGAAATGTAAAAAAACTTTTTGAAAAGGTTGATGCAACTAACTTGAGGATAAACAACCAGCTGCTTCATAAATTGTGACGAGAGTTATATCACACATCTTGTTAAATCGATTAAATTTAATATTTAAAACAAAAATAGTTGTATCTTCATATAGTGGAAATAATATGAATATAATGACCATGGACGTAAAGTGCTCAATTCTTCCCTATACTTAAAATAGGAGAAAACTGGCGCATGAACATTTGGTATGCTTACCCATACCTCTCATTTCAACCTCAAGCTAGCGGGCCTTGCCATACCTCAAAATATAAAAAAAAGAATGTCATGTCTTTACATATTAACCTTGAAACCTTCAATAACAATGTGTACAAATAAAAGAAAACACGATACCATCATTAAGGCTGACGCTAACTAAGTGAAAATTTTATTAATTTGAGATACATGTCCAATAGGTGTGAAATTATTCGTTTGAAGTTACAGTCATTGATACAAGACCACAATCTGAGAAAAAACGAACTCTAATACCTTCCCCCTCTCCGAGGCGGATAAAATAGGTGTTGTTTTGCCAATAGTGACAATAGGTTTTGATGCGTGCTAAATGAATAATAGCTTTGGCGGATAATAATAAATTTTAGATTGACATCAGATTCCACAACTTTTCAACTTGTAACTAGTCAGTACTGTGCTACGCATCTAACAGTTAATGTTAATTATGAAACAACATCAAGGTGTATATAGCTTCGCTGAAATACTTAATTTACCATACCATAGTGAGTTGTCCATCCCAATGATAATACGACGTTCCCTAACTTTTTGGACAATTCCAAAAAACGGTATGGATTTACTGGTTTAACTGTTGAATTTATAGGTCCTGGTAGGATGTCTGCATTTATCCATAATGGAAAAGTTTCCTGGAATTCGAAATATCAACTGTTAAGTGATATCAAAATTGTGAATAAGTCATCTCAAAATTCGTAGCAATACATGTTGATAGATAACGGGTTGCTGCAGGATTGCCTCAAACTCTTTCACCCCTTCAATATTAATTTTTAATTTATCGAAATAGGTTCATAAAATAATGCTTAGAGCAGTGTTTCTCAACCTTTCAGTACTTGCGACCCAATTTGAAACAAAATTCTCATATCTTCCCTCTCCCTGTGTGAGGTGTGTTTTTGAACCGCAGTGTTCGTGGCGAAACATTGACGACTGGATGAATGTCGATTTACTGTCAGTACGTCTACTTTGGGCAATTCTCTTGACTAACCGATCCTTTTAAATTCTTTTGAAACATTTTCTTGTATTTGGGTAATGATGTGCCATTGAAAAAAGAGAAAAAAACCTCTATCAAATGAGCCTAATGAAAGGGACCATTGCCATTTGAAATTAAAAAAAAAAACAATTGTTTTTAGTTACTCATTTGTTTTCTGAAACAAAAACAACTAAATACTGCCGTATTATGGGAAATACAATATTAAACAACTTTTATGACAACTTTTTTTTATGCAATCATTTTTGACTGAGTTATATACTCTAGTCCATACATAATGACAAGCTAGATACAGGCAATGCGGTTTTGATCCCCGCAGGGGGCGTTTTTCTTGGAGCTGCTATCATTTTGTTACCTTATTGTAATAATTAATGATCCCAATAGACATTTCAAGGGCAGCCAAACTTTTGAAATCCAACTTCACCCCTTGACGAATAGTAGATTTCGGCTGATTTGTGATTTGTTCTAAAAAGCTTTCTAATGATAAGTCTGACTCTCTATTAGGAGGATGCGCCATTATGGGGATCAATTTATCTGATGAGTTGCTCTCAATTCCTTCAGAAATATCTGCTTCTATCATCATGATTCTTCCTAAAATTATAGTAAAACTGTTAAAAAACCATTTTCTATTATCTCTGGAGAGGAATCAGTAAACATTTCTTCATTCCTATGCTATTTTCAATAGACTAAAAGACATAATTGCAATATAACATTTTTATTTATCACAAATGTACTGAAACATATACACTCTCATGAGAAATGAAATGTGATGGAAACCTATTGTACTGGTCTCTATTGTTGGACTTGAAATACAGATTTTTGTCTCGTATGGACCTACCAACCTCAGATTCGGGACTACTACGGATATTTCTAAAGTGTTGTATTTGAACTTACAACTTGCTGTTGGATCGAATTTACAAAGGCAGTGATCCTTAACCTATAAATATGTAGATACTCCAGATCCGGCTTCAGAGTCCTCGAAACCTTATAACATAGTAGGCTGGAATTCATTACACCTTTTTGTCGATTTGAAATTATACTGATTTGGTTACTACCAAGGACGTTAAATTACTCATAAAGGTATTATCTCACCTTGTCAGTTAGTGCTTCAGTATAGACGACGATAAATGGCTTGTCTTAGTACTTCCTACAAATTCTAGACAATGAAAATTTTGGGTTTACTAAATTCTCCACCCTCTTTACCATCCCGATTTCACCCCCATACCCATATCTGTAAAGACTGTATGTGTCCCAATCCTAATTAGATAAATTTTGCACATAAAATTTGACAAAAAAATTGAGTAAAGTTGATTGATTCAGTACTTTGGACACATTTTATTATTTTCCCATTCAATGAAGTCATAGTCTGAGATCCCCATGCAACCAAATCATCGCCAGCTGCCCACAAAAAGACATCCAACACAAAAAATCCGAAACTACAAACATGTTTAGGAGCGTCATCACCATATCGCTGACAAAAATGGTAACAGACAGACAGACCACCAGTCAGGTCGGCGCGCGGCGGACGGATTTTCATAATGAACAAAAAAATGGAGTCAAGTTGATTGATTCAGTACTTTTCACACAATACGGTGATACCAGTTAGTTTACCAGTATATTTTTCCATTGCACGAAGCTATAGTGTGGGATTCCTTAGCAACCAAATCATTGCCCGCACGCCCGCAAAAAAAAACATCCATCACAAAAACTAGTAAAAGATGTGAGATCCCTAGAGTACCTAACAACAGGCTTATATTGTACCACTACCAATACAACAAATTTTTCAGTTTCACAAGCCCCACCCTCAAACTACCCTAATCAATCCCTTCTAAAAAAATGTATAGACCGATTAGGAACACCCAAATCGCCTAAAAACGAAGTTTGAGTGGTTTTGATGTTTAGATTTTTTATTATTGATCCGCCGCCACTGACCCTTGGTTTCTGTAATAGGCATGGCAACGTTCGGATGGACCAGAAAACGTGTACCAGTATTATAACGTTAGGAGGTCTTTCTTTCAAAGGTCAATGGATAGCCTATCATGAATACAACAGACATTTCAGTTTTACAACCCCCCACCCCCCAACCACCCCAATTTCACCCAGAAAAAGTAGAAAATGATCAGGGACACCTAACATGATTTCTAAAAACCATACGCATTTTTCATCCATGATAGTAATACATTTTTATTAAAATCAATTTAACAATTATTGTTGTACAATACAGAATGATCTAAAACAATACTCGTATGTATACATCAGAAAATTTTGTCCCTTGGTGTGTCCCTTGGCAATGTTCGGACGGACCTAAAAATGTGTATCATGCCTCTAGGTCGTTTGTTCACAGGTGAATTGACAGCCTTTTAAGAATACAACAAAGTTTTTAGTTTTGCAATCCCCCCACCCTCCAACCACCTCAATTTCACTCCCATCAAAAAAAAGTACAAAATGATCAGAAACTCCTAAAAAGCCTAATAATGAAGTTTGAGGAATATTTGAAATATTTTGTTGTTTGCTAATTACTCCGCCGCCCATGGGTCATTTTTCAAAATTATAGCAGCATTACCTACTATGACCCCGCAGCATATCGCCACCCAAGTTTTATCACAACACATGCAGCGGTTACTGATATTACGAGGCTAGAAAAACGCCAACAGACAGACAGACAGACCGACGGAATTGAGTGACGTGGATTTTCGTAATATAGACATCTTAAAATGCCCAAAAGCGTCTTATCTCAGAGTCGAAAATTTTCGTGATCACAATACTCCCCTCACCTATCGGTGTGGGAAGAAAAAATATATTACAAATATTTTCTACTACTCTTGATGCCTATTGGTTTAGCTGTTAGCCCAGGTTGCAAAGAAATAACCGAAAAATATTCCTCCCTCAAAGAACAAGTTGTGTTATTTTCAACAAAAGAGTTGACAGCTCTAAACCCATATGATGCAACAAAGATTGAAACAGCTGTTTTACACGACGGAAAGTTTACATATTTTAATCAATCCTATAACTTATGAAACAGTTTAATGTTTCGGATAAGACGACTAGTTAAAGTGGTGCTTGTAAAAATATGATAGCCCTAAAATCATGCTACTTCTTATCGCTATAAAATTCCATGCTATTTCGAAGCAGTATTCACCATCTGCTAAGGTTTTGGTTAAATATGCCTGGTTGTTAACAGCATGTGCCCAAGTGACCAGACTTACGTTACCGTAAACTTCAGGGAAAAAGTCTGTCATGGTAGACCCCATTATTGTTGCTGTTTGACCTTGTTTGCACATAGAAATTAGTAAAATAGCTGAAATAAAGACAAAACGTGTCATTATGAACCGCAGATGCACCAGTCTGTACAGCAGAGTCCCCATTACATCTAATATAGCGCAATATAATTTGAATCAGTTCTTACTAGCTTTATCTCACGTTACTGCTGTTATTTTAAACGCTTTACCAAGGTTGCTAAATTATTATGAAATAAAAAAATAGTTATCTATTCCATAGATTTATTTTAAACGTAAACTGCTCCCCAAAAATTTAGGCTAAATTTGTATTCCAACCAACAAAACAGAAAACAAAAAAGAAAATTAAAAGAATCCTGCAATCTCGAGGTTCCTGATAATCCTGAATGTGTTATCGTCATAAACTTGTTGATTATTTCATAATTGCTTGGCTGTTTTATGACGCATTATCGGGGAAATTTTTAGTGTAATTGATTATCAGAGATACCACCAGAATTGTAATCGCTATACATCATAAATTCTGAATCATATTTGTGTTTATATCATAGTATTTGTAGTAGCGATTTTTCTGATTGTTACGAAAGATAACAACATAAATACTCTTTATATATAGGTGTCAACTCGAATTAAGCCATTTATACGTTCATGGGTCCAACAAAACTAAGGGAGCTGGCTGCGGAGTATAAGTAGCTGAGGAGTCTCCACTTATGCGTTAAGTGACTTGTGGACGCAAATGGAATCATATTTCAGCTCGAGCTAGCTGGCACAGCAAAACAATATCCAAATAAAGATCACCAGCAAAAATATCAGAATCTGCACAAACAACAGTCAGACGGTATAAAATCTCAAATGCTTTAACTAACGTGCACCCCTCCTGTGGACCATCCTGGTAGATGACCTGCTGGACGAGCTCTCTATGCGAGGTGTGGAGGTTCAGTGTTATGCCGATGATCCGATTATCATAGTCAGAGGAAAGTATGAAGATACTATCTCTGAACTTCTTCAAAAAGCGTTGAACACAATCGACTGCTGGTGAAAGAGGGAACAAATGTCAATAAACCCCCACAAAACTGTTGTTCCGTTTACTAAAAGACCGAAACTAGACAACCTCCGCCTACCTAGACAAGCGAGAGAGTCGATCCAGTTTGCGGAGGAGGTGAAGTAGCTTGGTCTTATATTGGACAATACACCCACATTCAACCCCCATCTGGATAACAGAATTAATAAGGCGTGACTCGCCCTCTGGACCCTCAAAAGTATATGCGGCGAATCTTGGGGCGTTAGTCCTAAACTGATTTACTGATTATATCAGATGGTGGCAAAACCGATGGTAGTATATGGTGGCAGAAATATTTGCAACAGACAACCAGAACCAAGCTGGTGGCTGTGCAACGAATCGCCTGCTTGGCTATTACTGGTGCAGTGTCTACTACACCAATACTGGCCATGGAGACTCTCCTAAATTTAACCCTTCTAGAGAGGGGTGCCAGAATAGTCGCCTACAGATTGCTACCAACTGGCAGTTAGGACAAAAAGGAACTAGGTCTAGACCCAACGGGTATTATAAGTGAAATTATAAATCACGATATACTCGGAATAGTCTCGGACTCTATCGCTTCCCAACCATACATGGAGAGATCCTACAACGTCTTTTTCCCAGGAAGGGATGAATGGAAGAGGAGTGACAGTTTCATATCACTCTCCAATCTTGCGCTATTCACGGATGGCTCCAAGTCAGAATGTGGGACGGGGGCGAGAGTAGCTGGTACCAATCCAAGAGTTCTTCAATCTTCCAAGCAGAAATCTATGAAATAAAGTCTATAAAAACCTTTTCAGATAGATAGATTGTCCTGAAAGCACTGAGCTCCAAACGGGTTGATTCAAGACTCGTATGGAACTGCACACGTCTCTTCAACGAATTTGGATCAAGGAAAAATAAGTTTTGGTTTGGGCTCCAGATCATTGCGAAGTGGAAGGCAATGTACCGAATCTGTCTTCACAGGACCAGAACCATTCGCGGGCATTGTGAAAAGCACCGCCAAGAAAACCATCTCAGACTTGTCAGAGAGTAAAGCACTCCTGCACTGGCGAGATACACCAGGGCTACTACATTCGAAGGTGTTCATACCACATCCATCTAGTCAGGCTCATAGAGTGGAACAGGAATGCCATGCGCAATCTGGTTGGTCTGTTGAACCATTTGCGGAAGTTAGATCTAGAACAATCAACGGACTGTCGTTTCTGCTATGTGGAGGACGAAACAGCGGAGCACATACTGTGCCTCTATTCAGTACTGGAAAGAGCTAGGTTTCAGATTTTCGGATTCACGATTCACCAAACTAGGACCTACTAACTTCAAAGAAGTTTCACCCAACACGACCTTTGCCTTCGTCATCAGGTGTGGATTATACGGTGAACTCTAAATATGTGTGACCTACAATAGACACAATAGGGTCGCAGTGGAAGGAGGCATAAATGCCCCGCTCACTTCCAACCTAACTTAACCTAACGTCCAGTCCAGTGCATACATTGACAAGCATAATGGAAACCTGGATAAAAGGTCACTGAAGTCCAAAGGCAGAAAGCGCTGCAAAAACCAAACCTATGGGGGCCGAGCTGTTTAAAAAGAAAAAGAATGATGCACCTGCAAATGCCTGGCCGCATGGGCAGCTCATTTGATGAGGAACTTCTCAGCTACCCTAGTGAGAATGTAGCTAACTGCTACAAGTTCATGTTCATGTCCAGAGAAAACTTTCGCTTTGTGGCATGTCCTGTGATTAGACACTGTCAGATAAAAAGGCACCTCTATAATAAGAGGCTACGCGATACAACTGGATACACGAGATATGAAGAGGCAAACTTAACAATTTTAAGAAGCAGTAACAAACAAGAAGTACCTAAACGAGCACCCGGTTCTAATGAACAATCAGTTCTGCAAATAAATTCAAGCTTTGAGGTGTCAACATTATAGAATACATGATCTGACATGAACACCTATTATCTGTTGTCACAGTTGCTGAGAGAAGTTTGGATCATTATCCAGAACCAGAAAGTACTTCTCACCATCCAACATTCTCACGCTGTATAAAGCCCAGATAAGACTGGCATGGAGTATGCTCATATCTGAGGAGCTGATGCCCCTTCTATACCCTAACCATGTTTGATGCAGTCCAGCGAAGATCAATTCTACTAATCGGTGATATGGCCTTAACGCCCCACCTACAACACTTTACATCATTCTTCATATGTATGACCGTACCTTTGTTCAGGGTATCCAGGGCCTGGAAGGGACCGCCAGATGTCTTTATTAAGCCTGCGTGTGTTGGCCTATTGAAAGTCCGCGTCAACAACAAGCAGGTCTGATGTATTTAGGTTTCGCCTTTGCGCTGTTTAGCTATAATCTTTTATACGGTGTTCTAATCACTTCCACTGAGTTTTGTTTCACATTTTTCGTTAGAGGGATAGGTGAACAACCGAATCTGAGAAATCATTGGAAGGGGGCCTATATGCTTCGATTTTCGAAGATCCTCCCTCAAGTACACAATATAGAATACGCTTTTGTACAAGCTAGTAGGTTTTAGGTTATGTAAGATTTCCTATAATTAAAAAAAATCCAAAATATAATGAACAGTATTTCGATTAATAATGAAGAAAGCTTGTCTGTTCTATTATTTTAAAAACTATTTTCATAATAAAGCTCGCGAACTTTTGACGGGTGTGCTGTTTGGTCTAATATTTTGTAATGTCGCTCCAAATATTTTAAATATACATTCCTGTGATACATAGCATCTGATGACTACTTTGACATCACTGCTACAGTTGTTAGAAACTATACATTATGGCAAACTTAGAGTAGAACTAAGTTACTTGCTTCCAAGTTACAGGATATATAATTATCAAGCGTAATAGCTACATAAAAAAATTATAGTCCAAGTTCGTCTTCGAATGCAATGGTCGGAAATTATATTCTCATCACTATAATTTTTATTTTCAGGGCAACGGATTTGGGATTCCGCATTCTGGTAACTTTTCTATCATATCAAGTTTACCCCTCTCAAAGGTTGCCGAAAATAGTCAGTACTCCGTAAAACGCCTAAAGATGAAGTCTAAAGGGCTCTGCTACTTTATATTTTATATATGGAAATAGTTTGTCTTGCTTTTCTCTAGGAAGTACCAATTGCCAAACAACAAATGGCAAAAATACATCGTGAAATCTCAACAAGCTATTTTCTCGAAATTTGCTGCAACTTTATAAAGATAAGTGACAATAAAAAAATGTTTACCACCCGTATGAAATCAATCAACCAAAATCGTACTGCTACCAAATATAAAATTAGATTTGGAAGTTACATTCACCCAATGCTGATAACTCAAAACAGTTTATCTATCCTCGTTCGACTGTTGATAAATATGATAATGATTAAGTAATGCAGCACATAACAGCTATCTTTTGAAATGTATGATGAGGACAGATTGGACAGTACTTTATTCAACGAGAAGTACGTATGTATGTATACGTGGATGTGATGAAGACTGGGTAGACTGGTCCTGTTCAATTCGGCTAACTCCGAGATGGCATTTGTGCGTAGTAGTAATACTAGATAGACAGATATATAAACCTAATTGCCTCATTTAAAAAAATGTATTTTTGCATCGCCACGTAGTTCTGAATCACTCTGTATAAAAAATATTTTCTGAGCAAGGAGTATACTACAACTTTTATATAGGTACAACCAGGCACCTATCCAGGATATGGTTTTGGGGTGGTCCAGATTATGGGTCACTTGCTTGACCTTTCGGGGGGGGATTAGAGTTGCCACCTTAAATTTGCTGTCGTCCGGGGCGGGGAGGGGCGGGGAGGGGAGGGGAGGAGGGGGGAGGGGGGGAGGGGAGGAGGAGGGGTGGAGGGGGGAGGGGGGAGGAGGAGGGGGGGGAGGGGGGTGAACAAAAATTTGTGGATACCATTTTTTAGATGGCATTATATAACGTTTCGGGGGGGGTCCGGACCCCCTGGACCCTCCCTCTAAATACGTGCTTGGGTACAACTTTTTTCGCTTTTAAAGTAGTGATCGACTGATCCGGTACTAAAACTCACCGTGTATGTATACCGGTCCCGAAGGTTATAACGTTTTTACATTATACAATATTATTGCATTGGGATCTTTGACATTCAAAACCTCTTTTGTCTACGATCCCAGTGTTCAAAGGCGCCGCCAGAAAATTATACAGGGTTACTTAGGTTACTTAGTTAAATTGAGTGCTCAAATCAGGGACAGAGGGGAGAAATTTAGTTTTTGGTTATAAAAGTTTCTTATCTTCGCTGCACCCCTCTGCTGGCGCCCATGCCAGTGTTGCACCAGTACAGGCGCAAAAGTAGTATGTTTACATCTTTTTCAGTGACCTAATTGAAAACACTCTGTTTCGGCAAAAAATCATTTTACGTTTCTACAAAATCTCTCCTCTTGGTTAGTTACAGTGACTCTATGTATAGAGTCAGTGTGCATTTAGTAGGTACAGTCCATTTCACGTAATGAGATAACAGTGACGTCACACATCAATTGATACGTACGTAAGTACCGGCGCGAACAATATATCGGATAACATTGTTTATAGTTAGTGGTGTAACAATTGTAGTATAATGCAAAAAATAAGTGCGTTACTATCCAATATTATAATTATGTATTTGGAGACATAGGAGATAAATCGTAAAACCACACAATGTTTACCAATCGATGTTCCGCAAACCAATCTAACTCACGCTACCGCATGACAACTGACCAGCTGATTATGCGCAAACAGAACACCTATGTAAGTATGACGTCACTGTTATCTTCTTACATGAAATGGACTGTAACCGCTTTCAGTGGTTGTCAAATATAAACAAAATCATGATGATTGTGCAAAATTTTATATTAGTCTACCGAGAGATGGTAGTCAACAGGCGCAATTTTGCCATTAAAATTACCGCGCGGGAAACCCAAAAAGTTTTGTTATACAGCTAGAAATAAGCAACGACCCGCACCTTTATCAGAAATCAGAATACGCATATTTTCGGGTAAGGTAGTAGACATTTGGGTTTAACTCCTGCATTAAATATCTATTACGGTTTACTCCTAATGTCCTAATAATTATGTATACTTATATTGTACTTACATAAGTAGGTATACCTCTATCGAAAAATTACCATAATAAGCAATACTGCAACACTACATTAAAATCAATTCGCAAATAAAGAATAATAGGAAAGAAACAGAGAAACACATTGTTCAGTATCACCTGCGACGTAGCAACATAATTGTATGTACAAACACTAGAGATATCAGACTGATATCTTTTATGTCATCTCGTTCGTTAACCAGATAATGGCGTTACGATTGTATTGTTCCTACTCATTCAATCTATTTTTGAAAGTGACACAGTCAGCGGCGGAACTAAACGTTAGAAGTAGGTAAAATGGGGAAACAAACTGAGTGCTATTCTATATCTGGTGTAGCGTTATATTCTGGTATATAGACATTGAGACCTTAACAGCTCAAGATTAGGCCTCTGATTTGATGGTACAAATACTCATGTTGCCAATGATGAAATGATGACTTATAGGTCAAAGATTATTCTTTTTATACTTTGAAAAGCCATATACTCATTATACTCATTCATGTAAATACATTTTGTAATGCAATAATACATAGCTTGTAAATCGCGGTGGCCCCCACCTTTCAGGGGGGGGGGGGGTCGCGTAATATTATGGGGCATCGTAATATCATCAACAAATAATATCTATGTGTGTGTGTGTGTCTAAGATAAGGGGAGATAAGTCCAAAAATCCAAAGTAAGGTCAAAACGTCCAAAGGTAAGGTCCAAACAGGTACGTATTTAGGGGGGGGGGTCCGTCTAAAAAATTGAATCCACAAATTTGCACCCCCCCTTCCCCCCCCGCAAATTTAAGGATTTAAGGTGGCAACTCTAATCTGGACCCCCCCTGAAAGGTCAACCAAGTGACACCCATAATCTGGACCCCCCTCCCCATAACCAAATCCTGGACACGTGCCTGGGTCCAAAGGCCACCATAAAAATGAATTTCGCATTTCCAAGATCCTGACGTTACCTTTAAACGTGCAGTAATGACTCAAAGAGCAAATTGAAGAAGAAAGCTTGCGCTTGTGCAACTATTTAGCCTTATTTTGATATCGTGTTTGGTTGTTAAATTATAGGCATTTATAGAATGTATGATTTTGCATTGCGAGTTTTTTTGCACATTAAAAAACTTTTTTGAGAAAATCGAAAATAGATGTCATTCATTAAGGTCTTAACTATCGCCTTCTGAAATATTATATATGTAGTTTGAAAATAATAATAATAATTTAATAATAATAATAATAATTTATTGGTGTTTTATACACAAATATGTGTTTACACAGGTCATTCAAAAAATAAATAAGAAAATTTAACTCATAAATTCATGTGCAGGATATGTGCTTACATAAGTCATTTAAAAAAAATACATATAAATAAATAGGTAAATCACAAACAAAAGAACGAACAAACGATACAATAATACATGAAATAAAAATCATACAGTCATGTCGCTAAAGTTGTTTTCTAAAAACTCTTCAATGGAGTAGAAAGCTTTACTTAATAGGTAGGATTTTAAAACAAATTTAAATTTTTTATCATCAAGATGATGACATATCACAGGTAGCTTATTAAAGAACACCGAAATAATTTGTGCCACATCTGGTTTTAGTCAGCCTAGTGTACTGAGGGATTATTTCAAGGTTCGATCGTGTATTGTATTGGTGGACATCTCTTGGGGTTGAATATTCATTGTGGTGTTTCTTTACATATATCAGACATAAGTTTGTCTACAACAATCTCTATACTTTAAGTTTGAAAGGAGTCTCACACATCTTCTTTGAATTGCAAACACTTTGGATGCATGAGGTGAGTGACCCCAATTTAGTATACTCGTACAGTACTGCATGTTTGTGTGAAAATAAGCAAAATAAGCAGTCGATAAAAATAGAGTGAGTTATGCGAGAAACTGTGAGTCCGTGTTTTACATGGCAAATACGTATGTATAAATGTGTGTAACCAGGCCCCCTAAGGACGTTCGTTCACGAGAGTTGTTGGTAGATGAGATTGATATTTTTTCCAGTTTTGATAAGTTTAATTACATAGTTGCAAAAGGACTTGCACAACAAGGCACATTAAAAAGCTTATCTAATTGTTCCATAGCCGTTCTGCGGTATAATCAAAGCAACATTAGAATGGTGGAAGACCCAACCAATGACTGACGCAGATGAAACAAATAATAGCTGAAGGGAAGCTAAATTTTACGAGAGACCTGACTTAACTACAACAGGGAGGTTTTGAACGCAATAGTAGATGAGTTCGGTTAAACGGACATGAGTGGCTCACATGAATATCAAAAGAACCATATGCAGCTTCTGCAACAAACACAAGGAAACGACATTGCACCCCTCAGCCTGTGTGAAGGCTTAGCGCATAGAAGTCGCTAATATTTATTTATTTAGCGTATGGTTGTAGTACAGTAAAGTCCCAAAAAGGTAAAACAGCTACGACAAACAACACAAAATTAAAAAAAAATAGCGATCTAAATAGTAAGTCGGCTATAAGTTAATATCGAGCCTGGAAATCCATTCTACGGCTGATGGATTAGCTTGGAGGCAATCCTTGTTGTTGCCTGGATATGATATAAGGCATATTTCTTACACTATATGCCTGCCAGTTTGGCGTTCCGCTCCACAGACGCATCGTGGGGATTCGTGCTTCTTCCATTTAAACAATTCAGCGCGAGTTCTGTTTAGGGTCTACCATTCCTTTCGGTGGAGCTCAAAACCAGGGGGATCTTCACCAACAGTTATACTACCAGTCACTTTTTCTGGTGTTTGGGTCGCCCAAATTTAAGTCCATTCAACTACAGGGTTTACCCGTGTGGGGGCGGGTTGGAATATCTCCCATCGTATATCCTGCGTGTCGTGAAAGGCGGCTAAAAGGAACTACTGTCGGTATATGCAGTAACCTCTTCTCAGTCAACAGCGTTGGGTGGACGAGTTGACAAGAGTCAGGACACCTTCTTGTCCTTAAGGTGAGAAATTGTCCCTAAAGGTGGATGAACCGGTAGATACATCTGGTCAACGGCATGAGGATGCAGAAAGCAAATGGGAAACTACTGCATTAAAGATCTTTAAGATATCCCAAGAGAAACTCGTAAAATGAGTAATGCATTTTACGAGTTCACAACATGTCTGTTAAGACATTGTGACTATGATGATGATGAACTGCAGGGCTAAAACTGTTGTAACTAATGATTTTCTGAATTTTAATCTGCGCAAGGGTAGATCAGTTATATCCTCATGGACTGGCAGTGAGGGATTTGTTTGATTTTCTTATATTCTTTCAAAAAGGCATTTTCTCGACAGATGGGTGATGTAGCTATTTGGCTGGAGTGCTGGTAGCCAGTAAGTTGGGGTTGATTTGATGAAAACCCCAACAATTTTCTAATAAAAATATACGAACATAAATAAGTTTATATGAATAGCTCGGTGTCAAAGATATGCAGTCTTATTAGAGGATGAGGGCTGGTCGCAATGCTATGCGTGCAGTCATTGAGATACTACAATATAGATTTTATGGGTCGTAATGATATGAGTGCTAACATAGAAAATCAAAGCTAGTCCTATTATATGTATGTTCATAAAACGTGTAGTTCTTTAAAATTGTCTTCGACGAATATCTACTTAGATATTAAACATTATAAACTTTGTATAAATGTATAAAATCTGGGGTCTCATTAGGAACGTTTGCTTTCTGGATATGAAGAGAAGTGAACCCTGGAGTAAAAACACATGTACCTAGGGGCATCTTAGGGTTGGTAAGATGAAGGTAGATTTAGAAAAAGTGGATGATTATTCAAACAAAATGAAATACATGCAAGATACGATAACTAAATACAGGCGCAGTTTGGTAGAGACATGGAGAATTTCTCATGAAGAACGAAGAATGTATTGCCAAACAACAACACGGTGTAGCCATGAGCTTATAGCAGACATATAGATGGGTTGAAGGAGTTGTTTGACCCTAAAAAGTATGGATATTGAGAGTAAGTTTGACAGGGATGTGAATAATCTACTGAAGAAGAACGAACAGCAACAGGCAGACTTCATGAAACTCAACGAAAAATACGACAAAAGAGTTGCTTTTTGAACGATGAAACCAAGAGATTGATAGCTTTGGATCCCCTGAAGAAAGCAGAGAAGGGATGTGACCAAGTCAAAAACGAAAATGCAATACACAAAAATATGATTACTTGACAGAAGGTTGAGAACGCATCTTTAAAAAAGAACCAGGTTAACCCGATTGCGGAAGCTGAGAAGTTAAGAAAAAGGTTGGCGCAGCTTAAAGCAGAAATTAAAAAGCTGAAATTAGATTCGAGAGACTCGCTTGATGATGCGAAAAAGACCATGGCAGATTTGTCCAAAACAAGAGACATTAACAATAACATGAAACAGCGACTGGTGAATTTGAAAAATGAGAATGCTCGACTGAAAAAAAAGCTGGCTGCAGCACTGACTGAAGCACAGGCTGATAGCACCGGAACAAGGCAGATGAAGGGTGAGATAAAGCAGAAGATTGCGCAGGTGAAAGCGAGACCGATAACCTAAAGAAGGCACTGAATAAAGTAAAGGATGCAAAGAAAGGCGTGTCCGGGATATCAGCGATGCAAGATTATGATGTAAAGTTAAAACAAAGATTGGAGCAACTGAAGAGAGGAAATGTAAACATTAGGGTCGAGCCTGAGGCTGCGGTCAAACACCCGTCAGGAGGCTTTGACCAGACCGAGCAACTCGGGAGCGAGATTCCCAAGCAGATGACCAGGACTGCGCAACTGGACGACGTACTCAGCAGGCTCAGGAAGGAACTAGAGAACAGTTTGAGTGAAGTGAGTGTCGGGAGTGTACAGTCAAGACGAAAAGGCGAGCTGAAGCAAATGATCATCATAGTCACAATGTCTTAACAGACATGTTCTCTTCCTCATCTTCTTCTTTTATTATAGGGTAATTCCCCTGTTTTTATTCACGCTTTAGCCTTTCTTAAGGTAACCCAACTTTGAGCTTATCTTTCCTGTGGTCTTCCTACGCTTCTTCACATGTTATGAACTCGTAAAAGTCGGAGCTAGAGTATTACCGACACGACTATTATCAATAGTTTTGAGAACTGTAGCTCACCATCGTTCGTGATTTACTGTTAGTTCAGTGGCGCTTTTTATACTCATATCCAGCAACTGTTTCGTCGTATCAACGCAGCGTGTAGGAGAACGGTCACGGCGCCGCCCAATTGGGGCATGATCCCGAACTACAAGGTTCTCCATATTATCACTCTTGTGAATAAGTCCGAAGAATGTAAGCATTCTCGTTGACACAATGGAGGATAGTCTCTTTGGATTACCGAGTTCATCCAGTATAGAAACGTTAGTTCGATGGGCGGTATAAAGAACTCTCAGAATTTTCCTCTACGTCCAAATTTAAAAAGCATCTATGCGAGTTCGATCAGCCTTTTTAATAGTCCAAGCCTCCGAGGCATACAAAAATATGGAGAACACAAGAGACTGAACCAGCGAGAAGCAAATGATAGCAGAGTTATAAAAAGAGATCGATGCTGTTCAGGATGGAGAATGGGTAGATGTGCAAAGCCAGAATGACATTGGGTAGGACCCTACGTGGCGATGAAGCGCCTCAATGACGTAGTCTACCGAATACGTGTGGGAAGTGAAAAGTCTAAAGTCGTCCATATAGCGATTGTCTGTGGCCATACAACGATTGAAGTGAACTGTTCATCGAGGACGCTGAACACTTAGAGGAAAGAGTATAACATACTGCATACGGTGTTGGTCATTTATGTGCTATTGTTCTTAGCTATGACGTTCCTGTCAAATCCATAGGTTAGATTTTCGATGTTGAAACGTCAACGAATCATCTGAAGTCCTAGAATCGACTGGATGCTGGATGTCATCTGGATGTTTCGACGTAGTTTTTAACTTTCTAGAAATAATGACGAATGGGTACATATAAGGCGCCATTAAAGCGAATATAGTAGTTGTCAAAATTGAGATAAGAGGTAAAAAAGGTGGAAATTACGTCAAGCTGGATTGCCTCGAGTAAAGAAGCGGTCATCGATGTCGACAATGTAGACAGACTATATCTACGCTTGCATGTTTATGTAAATCTTTTGGGGTTATGTTAGGGGAGATTAATGCCCGTATGCACTGTAAGCCAGCTGCGTGATTAGTTACGTAAACCTGGATTAGATTATTTGTTTACTATGCACCGCAAACTGACAATTTTGACACTGACACTGTCAAAACAATCCTGCGAACACAACTTTGCCGTATCTCCAATCTGGATTAGTTAATCTCTTGACGCAGCATGACTAGATGTCAAAGATTAGCAAAACGTGATTAGGGAACTAGGATTAGAATCGCCAAACGGTGCATACGGGTGTAACTAATCCAGAATGGAGATTCGGCAATGTTGTATTCGCAAGATTGTTTTGACAGTGACAGTGTCAAAATTTTCAGTTTGAATTTGAATCTTGAATGTCTGTGAAGCGTTTGTCTCATTTGGTCGTCTACGTCTGTGTTTAAAATGTCGGAAAATACAAAGGATGACACGGTGACAATCACAAGTGACAATTAGACAAAATGTCATTGGATGTCACTTGCTAATCCAAGCTCCGCTGATCGGTTATTTAATCTGACGCTTAATCCAAACTTTTCTTGCGATGCTTAGAAAACAAATAATCCAATGCAGAGTACGTAACTAATCGCGCAATTGACTTATGGTGCATACGGGCATAAATTTGCGAGAGTGCCAGAGCTTTCACCAAAATTCATTTTTTTTTATTTTGGTGAATGCGCGTCTGGGCGGGTTAGGCTATTTTCTAATTGTGGTGGACGATTCTAGATTCTAGATCGAACGAGGACACAATTTTTGACAAGCCGATCATCATATATGCGTTTCTAATCAGAATAAGTTCTATTTTATTATGTTATTAAGTAACTAATGATTCGAGATTCTGCAATGTTGGTCGATTTTTAGTAGGTTGCTAGATATCCAAATTTTATTTCAATGCTGATAACCCTGGATAAAGCAAATAAAACTTTCCTACGTTAATCACCAGTCTAAACATCAGAAATTCAATTATATAATCAAACTGGGTAAAACTAAAGTATTAAGCGTCTGTACTTCCCACAGTAATAGGCGGATGAAGTATTGCAGTCACAAAAAAATTTGGAATTTTCTTTCTTATTATTTATTATCTGTCTGGCTGCCTGTTGTGTATGCAGTAATACTTGACTCTTACCTATACATACTGTTCCTTAATGACATTATAATATTTAAGAGAATAGTTCTTGAGTCGTTTATAAGACAACCACTTCATATGAAGGTATGCCACAGCATAATAAATAACCAGCATAATATCTCTGAGGATTTCCTATATAAAAATGGTTCCCACAAAATTTGACCTTGGGAGGATTTATGGATGATTTTATGGTGTGAAGTTTGGGTAGAGATGCGAAAATGAAAATATCGATACCGGTACCAACTCGATATCTTTTAGCCTCATAGGCGCGTGTGGTTCGTACATTGAATTTTGTGTAATTGTATACACCCCTCAATAATTATATCATAATTTTCGATACAAAAGTAGCTATACTAGCTTGGAATCGCTCAAAAAGTATCTAAGATAAAAATACTCGATATTAGTGCAGAAGCACAAGTATCGAAGTACCGTTACCATCCCTACAAAAAAATCATTCAAAAGTGAGGATGCGCGTGTAATTTCCGCCAACTTGAGTTATTATGCTGGTTGTTTATGATGCTGTGGGTATGCTCTCAAGCGGGATCGCACAGCAATCATCATCTGTTGTGCGAGCCAGTGGACTACACAGTCGAACAAGTTCGCAAGCACACAAGGGCGCGGCTCGCACTGTGAAGAAAATCTATTTGGAGACAACTAAATTTTTGCCCTTTTGGATAACATACCTCAAAATTAATCCTTTTGGTTAAACTCAAAAATTATCGAACTCAAATCGACAATATCAAGCTATACCCTCAAACCGACAAACTCCTTCCCTTTGCCCTTCTTCTTCCTTCCTTTTTCATCCCTTACTTCTCCATGACTTTGTCTGGTCTCTGAATAACCAGACTTGACAGATCGATCGTCCGACGCGACCGCAACTAGTAAAGGTTCACCAGATCGCGCTGACAAGCAATGACGAATTGAGGTTAGGTATGCCCTAAACGTCTTTACTTTTAAGATAAAGGGTGTCAAAAGGATCAAATTAAATTTCTAATTAAATTTCTAAAGCGTCAATTGTAAATTTAAACTGACAGGTATAAATAAATGACACCTGACAGTTTGAATTTACAATTGACGCTTTAGAAATGTAATTTGATGCTTTTGAAACTACACCTGGAAAAGGTATTAGGCCTTTACGGAAACACTGATCTGGAACCGGATAGATCAGTTATATGTCAAAAAGCTGTCAAGTGGCATTTATGATTCCATGAATTTAACGGACATCGAACAACGAAAAAGTTGGTTTAACAATAAAAAACAGATGGTAAAGTAAAGCAGCTACTGATCTGAATCATCCGTCGCAATCACTTACTGTACAAGAGTGAATTACCCTATTTTTGACCGATCCCAGATCACTTTCCGCACGTCAGGATCAGTGATCCAACTGATCGGGTTAACCCGATCATGGTTTCCGTAAAGGCCTATAGATATCTTTGTGAAAGTTGACGTGTGCCTTCTAGACATCTTTTGGTGTACAATATTTAATTCCAGTAGCGTTAGACCGCATTTGCGTTGCATATTTTTGAAAAAAATGGTACATACTGACATTTTCTCATGCAGGTATTTTATATGAGAAGCCTAGTCATATTTATATAAAAAGCATCTTCTTGATCAAAATAATTACTTTGAAAGCGCTTCATTTCGGAATAATAATAAGTATTTACCACAAAGCTACATAGCTTGAAATGAATAACCTTTGTACAAACAGCAATGTAAAAAAAAGAAGTCAAGTTGATTGACTCAGTACTTCCCACACATTACGCTGATACCAGTTTATTATTTTCCCATAGCATGAAGCTTTAGTCTGAGATCCCTTGCAACCAAATAATCGCCAGACCCCCTCCCCTAAAATGGTCTTATGCCGCTAGAGCTTTCCTTCACAGGTCAATGGACAGCCTATTATCGATACTACAAACTTCTCAGTTTTACAACTCCCCACCCCCCAACCACCTCACTTTCATCCCTACCCAAAACACTGGTGGGAAATGATCAAACTTTGAGCTGTTTTCATACTTTTCGTTCTTTGATTATTGCTACGCTGCCACTGACACGATTTTTAACAAACATACGCGTTTTTCATTCTCACCACGGTAAAAATTTACTGTGTCAAAATTTCATTAGAATCAATTTAATAGTGTCCACGTTACAAAATACAAAACGATTTAAACCAATAAATTCTCGTATGTATACAGAAAATTCTTGTTTCCGTTTAGGCTAGGCAATGTTCGGATGGACCTAAAAAGGTGATTTGTGTCGCTAGATCTTCCTTCACATGTTAGTGGACAGCCTATTATGAGTACACGAAATTTTTTAATTTTTCAACCCCCAACCCCCCAACCCCCCAGCCACCCCATTTCACCCCACCCAAAAAAAAAAAACGCAGAAAATGATCAGAAACCTCAAAAAGGCTTAAAAATGAAGTTTGAGCTGTTTTTATATTTTCAGTTTTTTTTATTATTTCTGCGCCGCCACTGGCACGATTTATGAAAACCATACGCGCCATGGTAGTAATACTGTGCCAAAATTTCATTAAAATCAATTAAACATTCCTTATTACACAATTACACAATATAGAACGATCTAAAGCAATACTCTCGTATGTTTACATCAGAAAAAATTCCCTTGCTTTCTGTAATAGGCAAGGCAATGTTCGGATGGACCTAAAAGAGTTGTTTATGTCGCCAGGTCTTTCTTCACAGGTCAGTGGACAGTCTATTATGAAAGCAACACATTTTTCAATTTTACAACCCCCCACCCCCCAACCACCCAGCGCAGCAATATTTATTTTTTTTGATAATTACTCCGCCGCCTATGCACTGATTTTCAAAATTATAGGAATATTACTTACTACGACCCCACAGCATACCGCTGCCCAAACTTCATCACAATCCATGCAGCGGTTGCTGAGATTACGAGGCTAGAAAAAAGCGACAGACAGACAGACAGACCGACGGAAATAAGTGACGTGGATTTTCGTTATGTAGACATCATAAAAGGCCCAAAAAGCGTATTATCTCAAAATAGAAAATTTTCGCGATCACAATACTCGAATTATGCGAATCCAGAAATGCATTACTTATAATATGGTCTCGCTGACGAAAACGCATCAGGCGACAGATATATTCATCAAGAAATGTATCTTTATCTTATTTTACCAGATAGTTCGAATCTTTTCGAATATTCATCGACAACTTACTAAAATTGGTAGTTTCAAGAAAGATAATTTGGAAGGAGCACTGTGCACTGTCAGAATACCCGCAATAGCGGAAATGGTGTTGCAAGAAATTTACTAACATCCTGAAACGAGTACAAGGAAGATCGCTATAATTGAGCTATAAATATTTATCCTCAAATTGTTTGCCGAATACTGATTGATCTTTTGCTATACCTCAATTATACTCTAAAAGTAGTTCAGAGTTCGACGTGTGAGCTTGTATCAGTGGTACCTTCACGGAAGAATGATATTCAAAATCTATGTGCGGGCGGATGGAAATCGCAATGCCATAATGGAAATCCATTTTCAACAACAACTTTCAGTTCATGTAAGAGCAGAAGCTATTAGGTTGGTCAATTATTTGCCTTTCTCCTCAAAAAACATCCAACACAAAAACTTTAGTAAATAGGTTTTTAAATCTCTCCGTAGGAACTAACGAAACGAAACGATCAAGAACCCCCAAAACGCCTAAACACGAAGTTTGAGCTGTTTTTATTTTATTAGTTCTTTTATTGTTGATGCGCCGCCACTGACACGATTTTTAAAAACCATACGCACTTTCCATCCTCGCCACGGTAATAATACTGTGTCGAAATTTCATCCAATTTAATTTCAGATTACTCAATACAGAACGATGTAAAGCAATACTCGTATGTAACATACATCATAAACAAATCTAAGTCCCTTAGTTTCTGTAATAAGCAAAGCAATGTTCTGATGGACCTAAAAAGATGTAGCATGTCGCTTGGCCCTTTTTCGCAGGTCAATAGAGAGCCTATTATGCATACAAAAACTTTTTCAGTTTTGCGACCCTCCACCCCCCAATCACCCATATTTCAACCCAAAAAGAAAACAGAAAATGGTCAAGAACCCCTAAAATGCCTAAAAACGAAGCTTGAGCTCTTTTTAAATTTTTAGTTTTTTTTTGTTGCTGCGCCGCCACTGACACGATTTATAAAAACCGTACGCGTCTTCCATCCTTGACACGGTAATAATACTGTGGCAAAGTTTCATTAAAATCAATTTCATAATTGCCATGTTACTTAATACAGAATTATCTAAAGCAATATCCGTATGATGATGATTTATATCAGAAAAGTCCCCTGGTTTCTGTAGTAGGCAATGATCGGATGGACCTAGAAAAAGGAATTATGCCGCTAGGACTCTCTTTCACAAATATACTGTGTAAGGCTTTCGCGGCCATCGTCCAATGAATTTGTGGTTCTTGGGTTTTTAGGCCGGCGTCGTTTAGCGTTAAAGCTTGACGTTTCGCCACCACGAGTGGATGGCATCTTCAGAAGCTATTTCACTTCGGCGACTTCCAAAATAAATAAGTATTTTGGAAGTCGCCGAAGTGAATTAGCTTCTGAAGATGCCATCCACTCGTGGTGGCGAAACGTCAAGCTTTAACGCTAAACGACGCCGGCCTAAAAACCCAAGAACCACAAATTCATTCTCTTTCACAAGTCAATGGACAGCCTATTATGAATACAACAAATTTTTGAGTTTTACAACCCCCATCCCCCAACTCCCCATTTTCACCCCCACCAAAAAAAAGTAGAGAATGATCAGGAACTCCTGAAACGCTTAAAAACGAAATTTGAATAATATTTAATTCTTTCGATTTTTGCTAATTACTCCGCCGCCAATGCACCGATTTTCAAGATTTTAGCAGCATTACCTCTAAGATCTCACAGTATATTGGTACCTAGATTTCATCACAATCCATGCAGCGGTTACTGAGATGTCGAGGGTAAAAGAAACTTGACAGACAGACAGGCAGACCGACAGACAAACCGACAGACAGACCGACGGAAATGAGTGACGTGGATTTTCGTTATGTAGACATCATAAAACACTTAAAAAGCGTATTATCTCAAAATCTACAGTTTTCGCGATTACAATACTCCCCTCACCTATCGGTGCGGGAAGCAATTTCAAAAACTATATGTCGGGCAGGTAGGATAGCAGTCGGATAAAGCTGACGAAAATATTATGTCGCTTCGTCACGAGCAATGAAGGGCCCACTACGAATACCACCCCCCAAACCATAAACTATCCCAATTTTACCCCCTCTAAAACAAGTGGTAGGTGTCTGCAGATTGGAACAAAAAAGTGATAATCCTGTCTTACAGGTTTGTTCAAAGGAATGAGTATTTTGAAATTCACTATCACTATAAGTCAAGGATTTGGTTTGATTTTCTAGGTCAGCACAAAACAGAACCAGGAAATATTCTATTTTAAAGAAATTGTTATATGTACGTTAATCGTTTCAGCTTAGTTCAACTAATAGTGACAACTGCTACACCATATTCTATATACAAATTTTTTTTTGGATGATATATGTGTCTAGATTGACCTTCTATAGTTATTTATTATTTGATAAAATACGTACCCAGACTGAGATAAACAGAATTCACCAACATAATAACCTCACGAGCCTTTTCGTGTCACTATCTTACCAGGCCAAATTTCTTTATACTTGTTCACTTATGGCAAAATTGTCTATATATAGCATCTCTATAGGACTAGCTATCTAACTCGCCATCATTTCATGTGCTGTGAGATATAAATAAGTCAATTGGTAGAATAAGTAGCGATTACTTCTGAAAAATGGGAAGGGGGACAAGGACAACATTTTGTTTCGATTACCATGTGATAAAGCAAACCTACATTTGTTACACCTCACACCAATTATGACTTCTAATTTGTATTCTACAAATATATACAATATACATGCTTTGCATAATGGTAATGAGAGAAGTACCGTAAGAAATTAGGACAACATTTATATTAGATATCCCACTCTTTAGGTATCAAGGAGACATTTTACTACAACGGTATCATCCAAGAAAATTTAGTTCTTGAAACTTACCCTGTGAGGTGGCTAGAGCCTTGGAAGCACGCCAATATTTTACTTCCCACACCGATAGGTGAGGGGAGTATTGTGATCGCGAAAATTTTCAATTTTGAGATAACACGCTTTCTGGAGGTTTTATGATGTCTACATAACGAAAATCCACGTCACTCATTTCCGTCGGTCTGTCTGTCGGTCTGTCGGTCTGTCGGTCTGTCGGTCTGTCGGTCTGTCGGTCTGTCGGTCTGTCGGTCTGTCGGTCTGTCGGTCTGTCGGTCTGTCGGTCTGTCGGTCTGTCGGTCTGTCGGTCTGTCGGTCTGTCGGTCTGTCGGTCTGTCGGTCTGTCGGTCTGTCGGTCTGTCGGTCTGTCGGTCTGTCGGTCTGTCGGTCTGTCGGTCTGTCGGTCTGTCGGTCTGTCGGTCTGTCGGTCTGTCGGTCTGTCGGTCTGTCGGTCTGTCGGTCTGTCGGTCTGTCGGTCTGTCGGTCTGTCGGTCTGTCGGTCTGTCGGTCTGTCGGTCTGTCGGTCTGTCGGTCTGTCGGTCTGTCGGTCTGTCGGTCTGTCGGTCTGTCGGTCTGTCGGTCTGTCGGTCTGTCGGTCTGTCGGTCTGTCGGTCTGTCGGTCTGTCGGTCTGTCGGTCTGTCGGTCTGTCGGTCTGTCGGTCTGTCGGTCTGTCGGTCTGTCGGTCTGTCGGTCTGTCGGTCTGTCGGTCTGTCGGTCTGTCGGTCTGTCGGTCTGTCGGTCTGTCGGTCTGTCGGTCTGTCGGTCTGTCGGTCTGTCGGTCTGTCGGTCTGTCGGTCTGTCGGTCTGTCGGTCTGTCGGTCTGTCGGTCTGTCGGTCTGTCGGTCTGTCGGTCTGTCGGTCTGTCGGTCTGTCGGTCTGTCGGTCTGTCGGTCTGTCGGTCTGTCGGTCTGTCGGTCTGTCGGTCTGTCGGTCTGTCGGTCTGTCGGTCTGTCGGTCTGTCGGTCTGTCGGTCTGTCTGTCTGTCTGTCTGTCTGTCTGTGCGCGTTTTTCTAGCCTCGTAATCTCAGTAACCGCTGCATGGATTGTGATGGAATTTGGGCAGCGATATGCTGTTGGGTCATAGTAGGTAATGTTCTTATAATTTTGAAAATCGGTGCAGGGGCGGCGGAGTAATTAGCAAAAAACAAAAAATCAACTATTCCTCAAACTTTATTTTTAGGTGATTTAGGGGTTCCTGATCATCTACTTTTTTGGGTGGGGGTGAAACTAGGGTGTAATGTGTTGTACTCATAATACGATATCCATTGACCTGCAAAAGAAAGACCTAGCAGCATAATACCCTTTTTTAGGCCCATCCGAACATTGCATTGCCTATTCCACAAACCAAGGGACTTAGCATTTTCTGATAAATACATAGGAATATTGCTTTAGATCGTTCTGTATTGAGTAACGTAAAAGTAATGGAATGGATTTTAATGAAACTTTGTCACAGTATTACTACCGCGGCGAGGATGGAAAACGCGTATGTTTTGGAGGAATCGTGTCAGTGGCGGCGCAGCAATAATAAAAAAATAAAAAAAAAAATAAAAACGCCTCAAACTTTGTTTTTATGCGTTTTAGGGGTTCATGATCATTTTATACTTTTTTTGGGTAGGGCTGAATTTGGGGTGGTTGGGGGGGGTGGGGGGTTGGAAAACTGAAAAATTTGTTGTATTCATAATGGGCTGTCCATTGACCTGTCCATGAAAAACCTAGCGGCATAATACCCTTTTTTAGGCCCATCCGAACATTTCCTTGCCTATTACAGAAACCAATAAGGGACTTACAGTTTTGTGATGTATACATATACGAGTATTGTTTAATTTCGTTCTATGTATATTGCGTAAAGCAAAAATTATTGAATTGATTTATGAAATTTCGACAAAGAATTGACTATCGCGACGAGAGTGGAAAACGCGCCAGTGTCTGAAGAATCGTGTCAGTGGCGGCGCAACAATAATTAAAAAACTAAAAATATGAAAACAGCTCATGCTTTCAGACGGTTTAGAGGCTCCTGATCGTTTTGCATCGTTCAGTTGAAGCATGCAGAAAAAAAAAACTGTGGCGTCCTAGTTCCTAAAGAGGGAGACGCAAGAAACTATTTACGAGGGTTTTTGTGTTGGATGTTGTTTTTGCGGGCGGATGGGCGATAATTTAGTTGCAAGGGGATTTTAGACTTTAGCTTCATGCAATGGGAAATAATAAAATGGTACCATCATTATGTGTGGGAAGTACTGAGTTAATATAATTATAATATATAATGATAATGTCTCATTAAAGTGATGATTGTGCTATTATAATATTGAGTAGATAGTGGGCTATGACTCATCTATTAAAAACAAAAAAGCAAATCTGTAAAAAATTTGCGAGACTGTCAGTTTTCATATATATTTTTACTAAATATAGCTTTGTTCTTTCTGTGATTTTATTTTAATTATTGTCAATTTTCTATAATAAGGGCAGCTTAGATACCCAGAGAGACAGCAACCATTTCCAGATATATTTGCTCGTCTAAAAATAAATACAGTTAGGTACGGATCCTTCATTTGACCACGTCCTAAAACTTATTTCAAGGAGAACAGGGAGCAAAGGGGAACAAACGTGTGAGGTTACATAGAGAAGCAACGCCTTCATCATCTTGTAAGAACACAGAAGAAGCTGTAGGGTTACCAAAATCAACTGCAAAAAACAATTACCATCCATACAACTTCAAGACACTTCAACATTTGCACAGGATCCAAGTTTGGAAATATTTAATCGCCATAACACGAAGGAGACCAATAATTCTTTTAAATGCCATTAAAAGAATAAGAAATTGTGCCAGATTTGCGTTCGAGAAAATAGTCTCCAACTTGAACCAACATCTCTAAAAGCTCCTCGATGTTTTTAGTTTATATTTTAATACAAATTCAAATTTAATATGTTAATATTCTTCAGATATAATGTTGTTTGGTTTTAAGTAATGCAATAATGTACTAAGTAATATTTATTGAACATTATCGCAAATAGTAGTTAATAGCGTATAAAATACAATTAAATAATTGAGTTTAAAAGTATTGAGAATCTTGTATCTTAATAATAAATTGTTTACTTGGATATTGTTTTTAATAGATTAGTCATAGCATACTGCTACAAATAAAGTAGCCCTTTGCTCCCTATTCTCCTTGAAATAAGTTTTAGGACGTGGTCGAATGAAGGACCCGTACCTAAATATATTTATTTTTAGACGAGCAAATATATCTGGAAATGGTTGCTGTCTCTCTGGGTATCTAAGCTGCCCTTATTATAGAAAATTGACAATAATTAAAATAAAATCACAGAAAGAACAAAGCTATATTTAGTAAAAACATAAATGAAAACTGACAGTCTCGCAAATTTTTTACAGATTTGCTCTTTTGTTTTTAATGGATGAGTCATAGCCCACTATTTACTCAATATTATAATCGCACAATCATCACTTTAATGAGACATTATCATTAAAAAAAAGGTATTTTGATTCTGTTTTTTCGAATCTGAGTAGCATGCCTCTTGTAGAGTAATAACTGCTTAGATGCTTATTATTTATAGTTGATTAACCATTGCCTAGTGCTACAAATAAAGTAAAAAATGAAAAAATCAAATTTTGAGCGTAATTTCCAAAATAACAATACTAATATATATTTTTGAAAAGCTTGAATTATTTTCGACTGACTTCAAAAATAATATACAGGGCGTTCCATTTAAAAAAATATATGTTTGCTTCATAACTGAAAAATGGTTAAAGCAAGAAAAAATCAAACTACACCAATTGATTCTACAGAAAAAAATCTATAAGACTCTTTTTAAACTTTTCAATAAGATAAAAGACAACCGAGTTACGAGGGTGGTCCCAGAATCGATGGTTTAGATTTCACCCTGTAACTCAAAAACCAAAAGGGCTATGATTATTTTGTTGACGGCATCTTTAGTTTGACAAAAAAGTAGCACACTGACGCGAAAACAGCAACTCTCTATCTTCAAAAATAACCGGGATACCCCGTAAAAGTGCCCAAAATGGGACACCCTGTACAAAGGTGTATTATAATCATATAAGGTCTAAATTGGAAACTACGAACTTGATTGTGTTGACATTGTGACACTGTATTACTACTGTGGATAAATTAATGGTAACACTGTAGGAGGAGGAATCAATATGAACCAATTTATTTCAAAGTCGCTCAAACTTCATTTTCTGATGTTTCAGAGTTCCCTGATCAATATCTACTTTTTTGATGAGAATGGTGTAGGGACTGAGGCACTCCAAATTTTCTGTTAGCAACGATAATGTGTGGAAAGTGCTGAGTCAAGACGCCTGACGCCATTTTTTAGGTCCATCCTAACATTGCGTTGGCTATTACAGAAGCCAAGGGACAACATTTTCTGATGTATACAAACGAGTACTGCTTTAGATCGTTCTATATTGTGTAATTATTGGATTGATTTTAATGAAATGTTGACACAGTATTCTTACCATGGCGGGGATGGAAAATACTTGTGGCTTCAAGAAATCGTGTCAGTGGCGGCGCAGCAATAATAATAATAAGAAAACTAAAAATATAAAAACAGCTCAAAAGTCGTTTACTAGGCGATTTGGATATTCCCGGTGGTTTTTTACATTTTACATCCCAACACAATAGGGGATAGGAGAGTATTATGTGCAAAGATTTTTGATTCTGAGATAATACGATTTTGGACGTTTTATGATATCTTCATAAAGAAAACCCACGTGATTCAATTCCGTCGGTTTGTGTATCCGTTGGCCTGTCTGTCTATTGGATCCCTCCAAACTTCGTTTTCAGGGCTTTAAGGGGTGCCTGATCTCTTTCCATTTTGGTTTTGGGAAGGGGGAATTCGGGGTGATGGGACAGCTGAGGATAAAAATTATTTTCATTTTCATATTAGATAGATTCCTGATCATTCCCTATTTTTTGATAAGGATGGTGTAGGGATAGAGGAACTTCAATTTTTTTGTTAGCATCGATAATCTGTGGGAAGTACTGAGTCAAGACACTTGACGCCATTTATTTGCTAATGTCTAGTGCGCTACTGAAGGTTTTTACAATTTCGGAAAATTTATCTCGGTGGCGTCCCTTGAATTAATAACTATCTTCGTATATGTATCGTATGCAGGTACATAAGTTCAATAAAATGTAAGGTACCTGGGTAGAATATGGCCACCTTAAGGTTAAGTCACATTTTAATATTAATTTTAAAACCTTAGGAATAGTTCTTATATATGTTGTCTTAAGCGGCCTAACTACCCAATAACCCATAAATATAACATACCTTTGAATAGACCCCTTTTTAAAAAAATGCAAAACCATATTTCCGACCACCTTGGTAAATATGCCCTTAGTTTGCGCATATTTACCATATGCTATTTCAATAATTTTAAGCAAATCTAAATTTCAGATAAGCACTCATAAAGAGATAAATAAAACATGATAGTGGAATCAAGCTATATTGATCAATTATAAAAACAAAAATAGAATGTAAAATGCATCTAACACAAATGAAATTGTCTTTATTGTCCAACGCTTCCTTCGTGGACGTATTTTGCAAATTTTATATTAGACTCATGTCTGCAATCCTGTCCTTCTGATATAGAAAGCAATACCAATGCTTATTTGATGCTCTTTCCCTTACCTTCTGTTTCTCTTTAACTCTTTTGCATCCGTTTATTCATTTTCTTTGCTTTCTTTTATAATTTTATTCGTTCTTCCCTTTTTGAAAAGATATTTTTGGTCAGTGATTGAACTAGACTGCTGACAGTCTCTTTTTTGCAAAATTGCAACTCTTGGACTTGACAGTTTTGCGGGCTTTTAACGTTTGTTTGAAATACTAGAGTAGAAGACGTAGATAACAAGTGAAACTTGCTGAAACTGACGTCTAGTACATGAGCTGGAGGACCTTTGCAACTTAATTTCCACGAATACCCCTTTGTATCGCAATGTCAACATAGTTGCTGCAAAAGGGCTTAAAACTCATACGGGAAGTATGGCCACATGGTGATGGTAAATATGGTCAGATGGTGGCCAGGTACCTGACAATACGGAATAATATTACAGGTACCTTACAATACGGCGCGGCAGGGAGAGTCGAAGATGGGGTAACTCCAAAATCTGGTTAGTATACTGACTCAAGCCACTTGACGCCATTTTTTGTGTAACGCATTATGCTACCATGAGTAGGTATATGTCAGTTGAACTTATGGCGACACTTTACGTGGCGTAGCGTGTTCGTGTAGCGGTATGGTTGTATTTGCCCAAACATTGTCGTTGTCGTTGACAAGTGGACAGAAAGGTGTATTTTCCTATTGGCAATATTTGTCCTATTTGCGCAAATAAAGCAAATAACCCAAATATATTCTCCACATATCGTCTTTTTTTGGCAAAATTAACAAATACACGAATACCCTACGCCAAGTCAAGTCAAATTTTTTTAGTATAGTAGGTTTATTGTTACTTCCCACACCGATAGGTGACGGGAGTATTGTGATCGCGAAAATTTTCGATTTTGAGATAATACGTTTTTTGACGTTTTATGATGTCTACATAACGAAAATCCACGTCACTCATTTCCGTCGGTCTGTCGGTCTGCCGGTCTGCCAGTCCGTCGGTCCGTCAGTCCGTCGGTCGGTCGGTCTGTCGGTGTCTGTCGGTGTCTGTCGGTGTCTGTCGGTGTCTGTCGGTGTCTGTCGGAGTCTGTCGGTGTCTGTCGGTGTCTGTCGGTGTCTGTCGGTGTCTGTCGGTGTCTGTCGGTGTCTGTCGGTCTTTCGGTACGCGTTCTTATAGCCACGTAATTTCAGTAACCGCTGCATGGATTGTAATGGAATTTGGGCAGCAATATGCTGGGGAGCGTAGTAGGTAATGGTGATATAATTTTAAAAATTGGTGCATGGGCGGCGGAGTAATTAGCAAAAAACAAAACATTTCAAATATTCCTCAAACTTCGCTTTTAGGCGTTTTAGGTGTTCCTGATCATTTTATACTTTTTTTTGGGTGGGGTGAAATTTGGGGTGGTTGGAGGTTGGGGGGGTGTTAGATTGAAAAATTGTTGCTTTCGTGATAGACTGTCCGCTGACCTGTGAAAAAGACCTAGCGACATAAGTAACGTTTTTAGGTCCACCCGAACATTGCCTTGCCTATTACAGAAACCAAAGGACTTAGAATTTTTTCTGGTGTAAACATACGAGTATTGCTTTAGAACGTTTTGTATTGTGTAACGAGGAAACCGTTGAATTGATTTTAATGAAATTTTGAAACAGTATTACTACCGTAGCGGGGATGAAAAATGCGTAGGATTTTTATAAATAAATCCTGTCAGTGGCGGCGCAGAAATAATAAAAGAACTAAGGTTAGAGGTTCCTGATCACTTATCACTTTCTGCGTTTTTTTGGGTGGGGGTGAAATTGGGGTGGTTGGGGGGTGGGGGGTTGAAAACTGAAAAATTTGTTGTAGGCTGTCCACAGACTGTGAAGACCTAGCGACATAAATAACGTTTTTAGGTCCATCTGAACATTGCCGTTCCATTACTGAAACTAAGAGACTTAGAATTTTCTGTATACATACGAGCTTTAGATCGTTTTGTATCTTGTAACGTGGAAACTATTGAATTGATTCTAATAAAATTTTGACACCCTATTTTTACCGTGGTGGGGGTGTAATTGGGGTGGTTGATTGTGGGGTGTTGTAGCACTGAAAACTTTGTAGTATTGATGATAGGCTGTCCATTGAACTGTGAAGGAAGGACCTAGCGGCATAACACAGTTTTGGGAGGGGAGGGGCGGTGATGACTTGGTTGCAAGGGGGTCTCAGACTATAGCTTATGCTATGGGGAAAATAATAAACTAGTATCACCGTAATGTGTGGGAAGTACTGAGTCAATCAGGTTGGCTTCATTTTTTATGGTATACTTACCTACACTTTCCAGCATTAGAATACCCATACTAGGATGTACTACTCGGGAATTTTCACACGGCCGGTTATTTCCAGTGGCTAGCCACCCGGCAGTTGCCGTCCGGCGGGCAAAAGTCGTGTTCACTTTCCACCGATTGAGCAAGTTGCAAGCGCCTCCCCGCATTCCTGTAGACTCCCCGCTGTCGACCACGTTGAGGGTCCCAGCTCCCACACGACGCACTCTATCGCTAAATTTCCTCATTCACCTATACTCTCATTCTCATGACATGCACCTAATATTACAAGATGTAAGTATAATTTATAAAGGGTGTTCAGCGGGGGGCTTTCCTTTTTAAAAGCCTTTATATAATGTAGTAGAATAGTAATAATAATATACTTATATTTATTTATCCACCATATAACACGCATTGATACAAAGAAAAACATCTTAGCATTCGCGTCGCAAATAGGACTGAAGGCCTTTTTTAAATATTTAGCTCTCGAAACTGAAAAACTAAAAATAAATGTGTGAACGTGTTTACCTTTAACTGTAGCAAAAACTCTTGTACCAAACTGAAATTGATTTTTTTTGTATTTCATTTTAGAGTGAGAAATTTTGAAATGTGGGGTATCTTTTTAATATACACCGTGTACCAGGTCGAACTCCGAAAAAAAATCGCACGTAGGTTTCGGAATGTGAAGCACATACCAAAAGGAATTATACTTAAATTCGCATTTGTTACAGAGAAATCAACGTTTGAAGTTCTGTTGTAAAGATGATTGAAACGTGCGTGGCCCAGCTTATTTCACTACCACTTTCAGGAAAACATTTTCGATTTTATAGCCAAAAAGGCAAAGGTTGTTCAGTACGGTTACGCTAACAGGCCTATTCAATGTCTTTGTCGACAGTTTACCTCAACTAGCATATGGTGGTCACCTACGAATATGATACTAGCGGCCACACACTACATTTCGGGATTTAATTACCGGCATTTCAACTTTTGAACTATTAAGGATAAACATATAATTTCAAACATTATAACATAAGTGCGTACCAGACATCATCCCTTAAAGTTTTCGGGATTCGGTGGTAAATTCGGGTAAATATTAAATGCGAAATATCTACAAAAATTAGCAAATCGTTAATTCAAATCGCGAGCATCTGTATGAAAGATTACTTTTATTAAATAAGTGAGGCAGGTGTTTAGAAACAGAATTTTGCGAATAAGACTATAAGCATGCAACACATGACGCCATTGAATATACTGTTCCATCTTTCAGTTATCCCAGGGATATATTTTTTTAATCATTTTGGAGGTTTCTCGATCTTTAGTACATTTCAGTAGTTAGTAGGCAAAAATAACCATTTCTGTGTTACTTTAGCTACCCTCTGACCTTAGATAATAATTTCATCGCTGTTGTTTCTAGTTAGAGCTGATAATATGTTGTAGCGAATTTTTATAACTTTGTCTCGCTACTCTAGTTCGTTCGCAGGTTAGTTGTTTTCTCTCTGAACAGATTTTCGTTTATTGTATGACCTGCTAGGTTGCTTATAGGTAGGAAAATAGGAGAGCACCGAGTTTATTGAAAAATGCCTGAGAGCAATTTTTGTACATTTATTACGTTTTGATTTCTTTGTATATTTGTCTGCTGCCACTGGATCCATTTTCAAGAGCGATAAATATTTTTCGTCCCCTACCGCAGTTAAAGTTTTATTAATATCAAAAAAATATTTTACCCTGCAGTATACCCTTCCGTCCTTGCCATAACAGTACATTGCTTCAATAGTTCTCGACTTATAGAGGGATATTCACCGAATAGACGAGACAAAGGTGATAGACCAGAAACAGATGCCAGACAGACTACAGGTAGACAGATAGATGGAAATGACAACATGGTTTTTCATAATATACGTATTAAATGTTAAAAAAACATATTACTGCAAAACTGAACATTTTTCGCTACTACAATAACTATTTCCTCCACAGATTGTTTATTTGATACGTAATTTCAAGACTGGACCTATCAACATCATTCTTATATATACTCTTGTATAAATTCCTAATTTGCACCCTGCAAACAACTTAGGGGTTCGTAATGATGAAACTAACTTTCAACACATGTAACTACATTAGTTAAAAGCTGTGGATTAAGTTGCAGTTACCTTTTCCACACTCAGCAGACAAATTCTCGATTCGTTTTACTTCCCACAGCGATAGGTGAGGGGAGTATTGTGATCGCGAAAATTTTCGTTTTTGAGATATCACGCTTTTTGAGCGTTTTATGCCTACATAACGAAAATCCACGTCACCCATTTCCGACGGTGTGTGTGTCTGTCTGTCTGTCTGTCGGTCGGTCTGATGTCTGTCGGTCTGTTGGCGTTTTCTGCCTCGTAATCTCAGCAACCGCTACATTAAATTTGATGAAATTTGGGCAGCAATATGCTGTAGAGTCGTAGTAGGTAAGGCTGCTATAATTTTGAAAATAGGTGCACGGGCGGCGAAGTAATTAGCAAAAAACGAAAAAATTTAAATATTCCCAAAACTTCGTTTTTAGGCGTTTTATGTGTTCCTGATTATTTTCTACTTTTTTTTTGGTGGGGGTGAAATTTGGGGTGGTTGGGGGGTGAGGGGTTGTAAAATTGCAAAATATGTTGTATTCGTAATAGACTGTCCACTGACCTGTGACGGAAGACCTAGCGACATAAATAGCTTTTGTAGGTCCATCCGTCCTTCCATCCATTGCCTTGCCTATCACAGAAACTAAAGGACTTTTTTTCTGATGTAAACAAACTGCTGAATTGATTTTAATAAAATTTTGACACAGTATTACTACCGTGGCGAGGATAAAAATGCGTATGGTTTTTATAAATTGTGCCAGTGGTGGCGCAGAATCAATAAAAAAACTAAAAATATAAAAACAGCTCAAACTTCGTTGAAAAACTGAAAAATTTGTTGTATTCATAATAGACTGTGAAAGAAACACCTAGCGGCATAATACACCTTTTTAGGTCCTTCCTAACGTTTCCTTCCCTATTACAGGAACCAAGGGACTTTTGTAATGTAGATACATACGAGTATCGCTTTAGATCGTTCTGTATCGTGCAACATGGAAATTACTGAATTGGTTTGGATGAAATTTCGTCACCGTGTTATTACCTTGGCGAGGATGGAAAACTCGTATGGTTTTCAGAAATCGTGTCAGTGGTGGCGCTGCAATAAAAAAACTAAAAATACAAACCAGATCAAACTTGGTTTCTAGACGTTTTAGGGGTCCCGGATCATCTTCCTACCTTTTTTGGATGTAGGGAGTTGTAAGACTCAAAAATTTATTGTACTGATAACAGACTGTCCATTGACATGTGCAGGAAAGACCTATCGGCATAACACAATTTTGGGGGAAGGGGCGCTGGCGATGCTTGGTTGCAAGGGGATCTCAGACTATAGCTTCATGTTATGGCAAAATAATAAACTGGTATCAACGTAATGTGTGGGAAATAATACTGACTCAATCAATTTGACTTCATTGTTTTGTTCATCGGTCATCACTTTTGGAATCCATCTTGGCGCGACCTTCCCGTACAACATGTTAACATTGCCAGAAATACGTTTTATACCAGTCCGGTAATCATTATTGTACCAAGCCGTTAATTTCTGCAATTTTTGTGGCAGTTCTGGCAATTTGAGGTCGATTGAGAGAAGGTTCATCTTCAATTAATTCACAAGCGTTTTTCAACTCCTTATGGCACTCAAATACTCCATATCGCGATTCAGTATCATCCTGATATGCACTTTTAATCATTTAAGAAGTTTCAGTTGTTGATTTACCTAACATAAAAACAAAAAACATAAAAATTTTATCGCACAACTTTGCTTCCATTTTTTTGATGGCCACGCAAAACATTCCATTAACGAATTACTAACGAACGTCTAGCATTAAGTTCTGATTTCTCTAGCCCACAAACAAAATACACTAAAGATAAAGTTTTCATGTCTGATTTTGTGTGTTAAGAAATTCTATCGTTTGAAAGAAGTTACAGTATCAGTTTCGTTATACAGGGTACCCATCATGTGTGAAATAAAGTATATATCTCAGTAAATAATGATTGTAATCTTTTTTTATATAAAAGTTGTTTAATATTATAATACGACAGTACTCAGTTGTTTTTGTTCAGAAAACAAATGATTAACGAACAAAAATTCTTTTTTTAAATCTTTTTTTTTAAATAACAATATACGCTTTCATTAGGCTCATTTGATAGAGGTTTTTTTTGTTTTCAATGACGTAATATGTTAGTACCTAAATACAAGAAAATATGTCAAAAAATCTTTATGCAGTTTACTGCATTAAAATAACGTTAGTCTAGTACTTGTCTTCCAGTTTTCGGCAGATCCTGTGTCCCTAAGCCGTTCTAAATTTTGCTCTTTGAATCTACTGAGTGGGTGGTGGGATCTCGGTTTTCATGCTCCAGCTTGTGTTCATTTCCGATCCCATATCCAACTATAATTAAAATTTCTATGCGTTCCGATTCTTTAGATGAACCAGTTTAAATTTTAGATGACCTACTTATTAACAATGTCAGACTTGCTGACATTATGACAAACAAGGTTTCTGTCACATTTATTGGCTTACTAACAGATCCTAGATATCTAGATCAATGGTATTGATGTAGTAAACTTAATAGAGTTTTAATTTTTTTGAAACATTTTCCTGTATTTGGGTACGGATATGTTATGTCATTGAAAAGAGAGCACAAATCTCTATCAAATGAGCCTAACGAAAGGGTATATTGCTATTTAAACAAAATCATATGTTTTTCGTTGCTCATTTGTTTTATAGAACAAAAACAACTGAATACTACTGTATTGTGGGAAGCAGAATATTAAAAAACTTTTATACCAACTTTTATATGAAGTTTTTTTTCATTAAATTGTCATTTACTGAGATACATGCTATATTTCATACATAATGGGCACCCCGTGTAATGAAATATTCTCGCAAATCGTTCATTTTAGATTTTATCTCATTGAGTCTGCGTACCCATCTTGCATACTCCCTGACATACTCCCTGTAACAGGTTGTATCTGTCAAATAGAGTCACTTAGGGTCGTATCCATAGTCGATACTTAAAAGTCCCTTAATACTTGAGGGACCCTTACGTAAGGCTCCCTTGAGTAATACTCAAGTAACGAAATGTCAACATGACTTGACAACATGACATTTTGTTCCAGTAGGGCGATTTTGTAGGTTAATTTTGGGGTACGGTGTTGTCAGTTTCTGTCACATCCGAAAAACGTCTGGCACAAAACACCAAATACCGGCACAAAACAAAATGAGGTAACAGAAAACATAAAAAATTCGCAGTCATAGGCACAACAAATTGGCTTATATCTGAAATATGACAACGTCGCCTAATGAATGCCGCCGTCTCGTAGATGTTGTCTAGGACCTAGGAAACAGATACTACTTGAGGGTCCCTTAAGTATCCCTTGGGTGTTACTTAAGGGAATCTTAAGTATTACTCAAGAAACGACGATACGGCCTTTACATTCACAAGAAATTTTGAATATAGCGTGAGTGACTGATAGATGCGTCGGTGTTCGAGATCAAATTCCTCGTCACGATACTAGCGTGTGTTAAAAATTAGCCACCGGCCCGTCTCTAGGCGGGAGACAACTGCCTCGCTCCTCTTCCGGGAGGATGACCTCATGTAAGGTCCATAATCCCAGATTAATAAAATTCTCAACGGCATCACGCCAACGATCAACATGAAATCCCGACTAATGATATTATCCGAGTATTGCGCGCTCATCCTCCCTTCAAAGCTGATCTGCCAAGTAATGCCATTATTCCGGTAAATATATTCTCCCGGCACCGCTCCAGGACAGACAATATTGGGACAACCCTGCTGCACTCTTATACAGGTTATATTCAATCATCCTGGATTCACTCCCTTGATGCTATTCGATAATATTACAGTAAAATTGGGTAGTCGACTATTAGGTAAAATGGTGAAAGTATTGAAAACAGTTCTTCTGGCCAAGTACGTATTACGTATTTATATACTGGTAAGTCTTAACTTGGTTATATGTAATGTATTTTTAAGACCTCATTACTACCAAATTCTGAGCTAGAACTGTATATCATAATGTGCTTGAATTAAGTTCCGCGATTTCCGAGGTATAGATCATCTAACATGAATATGATTAGGTCGCATTAATGAGGTTTTCAAATGATTGATATAAGATGTTCAATTTGTTACCACAAAACATGCAATCCATTTCATCGGTACATCTATTCAAGAAAACCATATATGTACTATCAACAAAAATTGTGTGTCATTTACTTTATTACGTATTTATTTTTTCGACTTGTTACTCCAGTTGCATTTTTGTAACTAAAAAAGAAACCAATAAAACTCTATTCTAATCTATTGTGTGACGCTACGTATTAAAAAAATGGTACCCACATGAGAGACGCTTTAAGACCCCAATTGGCATTTTGAATAAAAAAATGTTATTTGTGATAAATCGAAAGATACGTTTTATATCAAAACAATTTTTATTAGATATTTTTTTACCAAAATAAATTATACCAAAATAAAAATTGATTTTTGAATCCAGTACCGAAGATATGCCTTCAGCTCCCGATATATTTTCAACAAAGACGTCCTACTCTGATACCTATTACCATTATTTTTTCTAGATAGAAATCTATTAGCTAGAAAGCTAATAAATAGTTACTTGTGTAACTAGTTTTTTGAATATTTGAAATTAGATCACACATTCTAGCAATAAAGTATCTAACCAAATACGTTTTGATGAAACTATTTTTTGACCGGGTTCGAGCCCCAGGCTTGACGACTTTTTTAATTTATTAATTTTACTTCAGAAGGATGCAGAAATTTTCGGTTTATGCATGCAAAGATTCAACTTGTATATGCAAGTCAATGTTTACACATGCTAGTTTAATTCACTTTGCATGTGTAACTTCGTCTTAAAATTAAAAGTCGTTTGACGATGTATTTTGGCATGCCATAAGCGGGATGAATATTTTGAAATATAATTATTATTTTAAATTTGTTGGACTGAATGTCAGCTAAATATGGAGCTAAATTAACATTAATAAAATATACAAGAGAAAGGAATGGGTACGGATTAAAACTAACAGTAACATTTTTGAACAGGCTGTGGCATAATGCTATTTGTGGAAATTTGAACAGGCAGAGATCCTGAACATAAATATCAAGTTTTTTTATGGAAGACTATTGAGTTATCAACGGCAATATTCAATTTACATAATATAAAATCTGTTATCCTCCTGGATTTTTGAACAAACTCTTAACTAAATCTCCTGAGCTGTAAGTTGTCTCACCCTTCTCCCTCCCTAATCTGAAGGCGTGTCAAATTGCGGCATCTACCTGGATAATTTCAGGTTATTGCTTTCCCTCCTAATACCCCCACCTGCAACTGTTTATTGATTCAAACAGAATCAGTCGATGAAGAGAATTTATATTACACTCGAATGCTAGCTGCATTCAGTAATGAAAACAGCTTTCATCTATAGAGGAAAAGCATTACCAATGTTCCAGATACTACTGCAGCTTTAGCCAAAGCATAAAAAGTATGCCAAAGTACTATATTCTAAAAAAAGAATGCGTTCTATTCATCTAATGGAAAAATAGTGTTAAGTAGATTAATTTGGAGTTTAAAAATATAGTAGCATCACTTACACGATCTCGCATAATGAAAAACGTTTGGCTATAGGTTCAACAAAGGCCGCAAATTACAAAATTAATAAAACATAGGTATTAGACTAATAACATGAATTAATACTTTTATACTATATAATAGAAAAATATTGCCTTGACTCAGATTATTCATTTGCAGAAAAGGCCAGTGACATCACACAATTGATGACGTATTGTCGCAGAAAACATGGCGTATTACATTGTTTATAGGCGTAATACTTGTTTTATCAATTCAAATTTCAATGATAGTATGATGAAAAACAAATTTCACTTAACACCAACTCTCATCCGAGACACTTTATTTCGGTAAAGCATAAGACCACACAAAAAATGAAGTCAAGTTGAGTTTCTCTTGGGATATCTTCAAGATATTTAATGTAGTAGTTTCCCATTTGCTTTCTGCATCCTCATGCCGTTGACCAGATGGTATCTATCTACTGGTTCATCCACCTTTATGGGCAATTTCTCACCCTAAGGACAAGAATGTGTCCTGACTCTTCTCAACTCGTCCACCCAAAGCTGTTGGTTGAGAAGGGGTTACTCTTTATACTGACAGTAGTTCGGTTCCTTTTAGTCGCCTTTTACGACAGGCAGGATATACGATGGGATATATTCTAATCCGCCCCCACACCCCACTTTCACCCCCACCCAAAAAATGAAAAAAATGACCAGGAACCTCTAGAGCGCTTAAGTTTGAGCTGTTTTTTTTTTAGTTTTTTGATTATTTCTGCGCCGACACTGCCACGATTTATAAAAACCATATACGCACTTTCCATCCTCACCACGGTAGTAATACTGTGTAAAAATTTCATTAGAATCAATTTTATAGCTTCTACATCACAAAATACAAAACAATCTAAAGCAATAAATACTCGTAGGTACACAGAAAATTCTAAGTCCCTTAGTTTCAGCAAGGCAATGTTCGGATTGACCTAAAACGGTGATTTATGTCGCTAGGTCTTCCTCCACAAGTCAGTGGACATCATATTATAATTTTAAGTTTTTCAACTCGCCCCACACCCCCAACCACCATCATAAACTTCACCCCCACCCAAAAAAAAGTAGAAAATGATCAGGAACACCTGAAACGCCTAAAAAAAGTTTGAGGAATATTTGAATTTTTTTGTTTTTTGCTAATTACTCCGCCGCCCATGCACCGATTTTCAAATTTATAGGAACATTACCTACTACGACCCCACAGCATATCATCACAATCCATGCAGCGGTTACTGAGATTACGAGGGTCGAAAAATGCCAACAGACAGACAGACAGACCGACAGACAGCCAGACAGACAGACCGACGGAAATGAGTGACGTGGATTTTCGTTATGTAGACATCATAAGTAGCCCATAAAGCGTATTATCTCAAAATCGAAAATTTTCGCGATTACAATACTCCCCTCACCTATCGGTGTGGGAAGTAAAGCTCAAAAACAAAAAGCAAGAGATTAATCACACACAAATTATATTCAACAAATCAACCTAAACGAATGACGATCAGCTTATTAAACGAACATTGCATGCCTAAGTAACTATATGACGTCACAGGCCTGTTTTGGAACCTGTACTTCTCAGGCATACAAAAAAATAGAGTTACTAGCTTCTTCTACCACCGCAGTTTTACCTCCTGTACCTGCGAATACTAAGTGTAATAAATGATCAAATCTAATTTGAGAAGTCTACATATGATTTCACTATTAATTATTGTAAATACCTTTGGTACCAGCTAACAAAGAAGAGAAGCGCCGGAAAGGTAAATAAGCGTACAGATATAAGTCTTTATGCATTAATCATGTAATAAATTCATGAAGACAGCATTATTTGCAAGGAAGACTGTTCAAAAACTAAAGCCACTCCGTGAAATGCAGAAAAAGTGCAGATCATTACTTTGATTTTGAGAAGAACAAATTTACCAAAAAGATGTGTCCACGGGATTAGTACCGTATAGGGCACCATATATTTAGCGAGCTCTTTATTTGAAAAATCATGGACATGGCTCAGTATATCTTACTAAAGAAATACATATAAAACACGTTTTCCACGTAGTTCTGAAAACATCAAATTTTAATAAAATATTTCTCTCCTCAAAATTAAGCTTTGGTATTATTTTTCGGTGTTTTATAATCATAATGTAATAGCATTATGCCAGAAATATGATTTAATCAAGATTGACAATGATAATTATGGACCTGCAAATTAGCTTTAATAATAAAATTAATGTTTCTTACGTTATCTGTTTTTGCTGTCTATACCTTGCTAACACAATTGATGGTACCCACGCCACGCAAATATCTAAGTACTTTGGACACTAGATGGAGAATTGGAGACCCTCATTCAAGCTTGGGCATACTGTGATCTTAATATAATCGGCGAACTTGCAGTAAGTTTGTCAGAAGGGCGCCTGATAGTATCGCTTGTGCTCAACTTGTATTCATTTGGTGCCATCAGTTGTATAACAAGGTATAGTCCACGTCTATTGGCATGATATACAGAAATAATACACTTTTTCCGTTTCCGTTATGCTAATAAAAATATAAGCGTTCTTAGCGGTCAAGGTAACCAAAAACGGTATACACCAATATGCCTTTTTAAATCCGTATTTTTCCATTTCCATGACAGTAGTAATATGGTACCAAAATTGCATTGCATTAGTATCGCCTACTGTAATGCCACATCCAAATCCATGTAGAACTTACTAAGCTTCTGCGTTTGCAAGTATACACAATACTACCCGCAGCTGTAACGTGGGAAGAAAAAATCTCGTCCACAGATATGTCTCGAAAGATAATGCTCGTATTTATGAGATTCCTATCCCCACCATCCCAAACGCCGATTCTTAAAAATATTATTAATTATATGACCCCGCAGGAACTCAGATTTTATAAAAATTTTCGTGGTGTAGACACCATGGAAAAATTTCGCGATTACAAGACTCGGTGTAGGAAGCAAAAGAAGTTTGGGAATATTTCGGAGGTATCCCATTTTCCAGGATCGGCTAGATACCTCAAAAATGACTAAATTGGTTATAATTTTAAATATAAACCCCCACTTATACTTGTAAATCATTATATTTCAGTATAAAGTATTTGGAAGTATATCTTTACTTAGGTTTAAGCGTTTTTTAGGTTTTCCTAAAAAATGGCACCTATTTGAATTAACGCTAAATACAAAAAATATCCAAATGAATTTGATTGACAACACCACCGAAGTATCCATATTTACTTTGTTACCTATATATTATGTGAGCAGCATTTGTACTGAGACCGCACAGTATCTCACCCTTGGGGGGTCCAACGCAATGCAGGGAGGCCCTGCATTATAGTTGTTCATCTACATCGCGAATCAACAGGAATCGCGAGAATACCTTTGCAGTGTGTTCATAACGCGGAAAAAGTCATTGGTAGGTGAAGGTGGGCATTCGCTGGAAATAACATGCCGTGTGAACACGATCTTTTCTTTCGGAAGCCTGCTTTGGTAGTCTTATCTATGTTGACAGAAATCAATAGTGCCCTATGGGCGTTCTCAGCAAATATATGTTAGGAATCTTATGTTGTGTTCCTCAACTATCACCCTGTACAGTCAGATCAGAAGTGGGATAGCCACGCTACCGAGACTTCTAAATAGTCAATAAAGTAAGAACAGTTTAGCCGAGTTTTAAAAACAAACATACTTTGTTATTCAAGGCATAAACATACATGTACATATTATTCATTTTCAGAAAAGCCCAGCGCTGTCACACAATTGATGACGAACTGGCGTAGAGAAAATGGCGGATGACATTGGTTATGGTCAGTAGCGTAACACTTGTTTTTCCAATTTAAATTTGAATGATAGTATAATGCAAAAAAAGTGTGCTCCAGCTTCACGGGTGGAGGGTGAAGACTCTGCAATGTGTTATCAAAAAAAGGTTCAAATGAGAGAATTAGATTTGCTACCTCAGGGAGTTGTTGCTCAACGGTGGGGGCAGAGGAGCGAATTTTTGCCTCTCTATAAATCATTTGAGCAGCGTTTATCAAAACGACGCTATTTTTCGAAAATCATGGCAAAGCAGAGTTTTCACTCCCACCCCTAAAGCTGCAACCCCCGAGGTCGGAATCTATGATGTATATTTAGGGGACCGATGTCTACCGACCCACCAATTTCATTTCTTGCTGACCTTTTGCGCTCAAAAGTCTTTCGTAGGACGATCGGATAATCAGTACTAGGAAGCGACATGTTCCTAAATGTCGTGCTTTTTTTAAGGCCAAAAGTGTTATTTAGGCAGCTACAGATAATAGGGATATGAGAAATGTTATTCTCTTAGGAAGAAAAATGTTACAGAACTTTTTTTGATAGCGTTCTTCGACTTAATACACGGTAAAACTATTATTTTAGTAAAAATCACAAACCAGAATGGAAACTATTGGTCCCACACGAAAAGTGTAAAGTCTAAAAGTCTCCAAATAGCATTTGAACTTTTTTCGATAGCACTTACCATAACGGCGCCATTTGTCGAATAGCGTCACGAAACAGTTTTCACCCCCTCCACCTTAACCTCGAGCGGCAACCCCCAGAGCTCGCAAATTGAATCTTATCTTAATTAAACAACGCCGAGGTAGTATCATTTTCACTGAAAGCATGCACAAATAAGATACTTTCGCAATAGCACATATCGATAGTAGGTAGCGTTGTGTTCCTAAATGTCGTATTTTTTTACGTGAGCTTAGGTAGCTGCAGATAATAAAGGTATGAAAAAGTATCATTTTTTTAGGGAATCAAACATGTTACACGACGTTTTGGTAAACTTCTTCGTCTAAATCCGCGATGAAATTCTGATTTTAGTGAAAATCACAAACCAAACCCTAACTCTGGCGCACTGCAGAATGAAAACTATTGGTCGCACACGAAAAATTAAAGACCAAAATTATGCAGAATGTTGTTCCCTCCACTAATCATTTGAAGCTTTTTTCGATATCGCTTACCAAAACGACGCTGTTTTTCGAAAATCGTCGAGAAGCAGATATTTGACCCCTTCACCACTCGAGCGGCAACCCCCAAACAACATTGGAACTGGCTGTTGTCTTTTTGAAAACGTCTTTTCATGATAGATCGATTACGCGATTTCAAAAGTGTCGGTCGCTTTAAGGTAGGAAAACTCACCGAGCTCTTAGACTATTGGGTGAAGGAAACTGTTTGAAAGAGCCTTCATGGACTGTTCTCCCATTGGCCCATTGTGGATTTCTTTGCGAGTAAGAAATCAAATGTTTCCGAGAGTATATTTTTCGGTAATTCATATTTTCATTGTTTTGCAAAACCACAGTTATGGCCATCAGGTTCGAAACTAAAACTGAACCTTCGTTCGACATCTTTTGAAATATATTCCACGAGCTCACGTTCGTTTGTCTTTGCTCAGACGGATTATGGAGCTTTAAAAGCTACAGGCCGTTTAAAAAGAAAAACCCGCCGCCTCAGCGGTCACATAAAAACCGCAAGCTTGCAGAAATGCAGAAGTTCAGGCGAAAGCCATGCCGAGGTAGCGACGGTAAACAAAGGCCGAATCAGTTTCCGTGCCAGCGCACTCTGGATGGGACCTCTGACGGTGGCTCGAGGACCTCTTCAGCGGCCTGTCGCGGACTCCACAGCGTTCCATTGTCAACTTATGGTAATCCTCTCCGTGCCCACTGGAAGAGCACTTTCCACTTTTGACTTTCGCGCGTCTGTGATACGGTATAGTTACATGAGACTTTATTGTAAAATCAAGATTAAACTAAAATAGATTTGATTCGACTTGTTACGATTGACTATCGGTCTACAGTCGGCGACTCAGTCGGATCTGTTATAGCTCCTACAGCGCTGCACCTAGTCTCTCTGTCTCTGTACTCTATAGCTTCGACATTGAGCTATTCATATAGGCTTCTGGATTTGGGAAAATATATTTAACCTTTCTTGCGCCAGATCTTTACAGTGGCACAATAGGTGTGTTGGAGTTTTCCCAATTTCGTTGAATATGGCTTTTTCTTTCTGCTATTCTCCTGAGGGACAATGTTCCAATAAGTAGACCTACGACGGCTCTCACAGCCTTCCTATTGGACCTCAGTATGTTTCTTGTGAAACTTAGCTGCGATTCAGGTACGAATTGTTTCGGGCAAGGTTTGTTGAATTGCTGGTTTTGGGCCGTTCGGTCGATGTTAACACGCTCCTCCGCCAGTATCAGCACTTCCGAGAAACTGAAGCTCAGTGCTCAGTTGCTCAGTTGTGTATATGAGAGAGTTCATCAATTCGCATATTTGGCTGGTATATCACAGAACAACATAAAAATAAATTCTTGGATGAAAAATATATACTTTCATTCAAGTACACCATATCTTCCTATATGCGCAAAGCTGTAGTAATCTTAAGCCAAGAATGTTATATCTTTGATCATATGCCACCAATATTTAGTCCACGCTTCAGACAAAAAAAATGGTCTTGAGGAGGGTTAAAGGGCATAACAACAACAAAGGCGTATAGCCGACGGTGTAGCCAGGAAGGCTAATAAAGTAATTACCCCCATTACCCCCCTTATCGGCGCACTTGCTCTCAACTAGCATTCAGGGCAAAAGTACAGGCCTAAATACTGCGTGAATTCTGAATTTTCTTAGATTAAATACGATATAATGTGCAAAATTTTATTAATCATCACATAACACGTAAAATGAAGGTTGATAAAGTTGTACAATAAAATGTTCTAAATTTAACGAGGCCTACGGCAGTACTCTATCGGGGATGGCTTATAAACTGGTGTTAAAGCAGTTCGTCTCTATCAGACCCACTTCAAAGGACCGACACCAAGTTACCCTTTTTGTTATATTTATTTTCAATGAATGGTAAGATGTTATAGGTATTTGATATGAGTTAATACAGGGTGTCCCACGACGATTAAGACAAGCAATATATCGGAACTGGGCAGTAGTAGAGAATTATCATTTTGGAGGTGTAAATTAGAGCAAATCTACTGTCCAAATCACTTAGATATCCACTTGACGTTGGTGCCATCAATTGTGGTAAAAAGGTATAGACTGCAAAGTAATTTTTGAAATTATACTCGTATTGCTGTACATAAATTTGTAAGGTGTGCTCATCACTTAATTGATAGCAATTCAATTTATAAACCGTACCACAGTACGGGCCGTGGTAGGGATCGATAAAGTCCATGGTTTTTGAAAATTGTGTTTGTAGCGGCGAAACTAAATTAAAAAAGAAACAGTAAAATATAAAAAACATTCAAATTCTCTTTTAGGGTAATCTAGGGATATCTGATCATTTTTCACTTTTTTGCGGAGTGGCTAAAATGAGCCGAGGAAGGATTGGTTCTCGGATAGGGTGGGAAACCCCGTCATTTTTTGTATCTATAGAAAACCTTTCATTGCCCTTCAAACATTGATACTGGTAATATAATCCGTTTTTAAATTTCGGAAAATCGGATGCCACGTAATTAGGATATCAGTTGCAGATTGTAGAATAAAAACTGTGTCGTACTTGCAATGCAAGAAACTACGAGAGTTTCTGTATTAGATGTTTTTTTGCGGGAGGGTGTGCGGGAAGTTCTGAGTTAGACAACTTGACTCCATTTTACTTCCCACACCGATAGGTCAGGGTAGTATTGTGATCGGTCTGTTGGGCAGCGGTATGCTGTGGGGTCGTAGTAGGTAATGTTCCTATAATTTTAAAAATGGAGTCAAGTTGATTGACTCAGTACTTCCCACACATTACTGTGATATCAGTTTACTATTTTCCCATAGCATGAAGCTTTAGTCTGAGATCTCCTTGCAACCAAATCATCGCCAGCCTTTCCTCCCCTAAAATTGTCTTATGCCGCTAAGTCTTTCCTTCAGAGGTCAATGGACAGCCTAAACCATCTAAAAACGAAGTTTGAGTTGTTTTCAAACTTTTAGTTTTTTGATTATTGCTATATACGCTGCCACTGGCACTATATTTAACAAACATACGCGTTTTCCGAGGCGTTTTCCATCCTCACCACGGTAATAGTACTGTGTCAAAATTTAATTAGAATCAATTTAATAGTGTCCACGTTACAAAGTACAAAAAGATCTAAAGCAATAAATACTCGTATGTATGTATAAAGAAAATTCTAAGTCCCTTAGTTTCCGTAATACGCTAGGCAATGTTCGGATGGACCTAAAAAGTTTATTTATGTCGCTAGCTCTTCCTTCACAGGCTAGTGGACAGCCTATTATGAATACAAGAAATTTTTCAGTTTTTCAACCCCCCACCCCCTAACCACCCCAATTTCACCCCACCCAAAAAAACGCAGAAAATGATCAGGAACCTTTAAAACGTTTAAAAACGAAGTTTGAGCTGTTTTTATTCTTTTACTTTTTTTATTATTTCTGCACCGCCACTGGCACGATTTATAAAAACCATACGCGTTTTCCATCCTCGCCACGGTAGTAATACTGTGTCAAAATTTCATTAACATCATTTCAACAGTTTCCTTGTAATACAATATAGAAGGATCTAAAGCAATACTCTCGTATGTTTACACCAGAAAAAATTCTAAGTCCTTTGGTTTCTGCAATAGGCAAGGCAATGTTCGCATGGACCTAAAAAAGTTATTTATGTTGCTGGGTCTTCCTTCATGGGTCAGTGGACAGTCTATTATGAAAGCAACAAATTTTTCAATTTTACAACCCCCCACCCCCCAACCACCCCAATTTCACCCCCACCCAAAAAAAAGTAAAAAATGATCAGGAACCTCTAAAACGCCTAAAAACGAAGTTTGAGGAATATTTAATTTTTTTTGTTTTTTGCTAATTACTCCGCCGCCCCTGCACTGATTCTCAAAATTATAAGAACATTACCTACTACGACCCCCCAGCATATCGCTGCCCAAATTTCATTACAATCCATGCAGCGGTTACTGAGATTACGAGGACACAAAAACGCGTACAGACAGACCGACAGACCGACAGACCGACAGACAGACAGACCGACGGAAATGAGTGACATGGATTTTCGTTATGTAGACATCATGAAACGCCCAAAAAGTGTATTATCTCAAAATCGAAAATTTTCGCGATCACAATACTCCCCTCACCTATCGGTGTGGGAAGTAAAAATCGGTGTATAGGCGGCGGAGTAATTAGCAAAAAACAAAAAAAAAATAAATATTGCTGAGACTTCGTTTTTAGGCGTTTTAGGGGTCCCTGATCATTTTCTACTTTTTTTTTGGTTGGGGTGAAATTGGGGTGGTTGGGGGGTTTTAAAATTAAAAAATTTGTTGCTTTCATAATAGACTGTCCACTGACCTGTGAAGGAAGACCTGGCAACATAAATAACTTTTCTAGGTCCATCCGAACATTACCTTGCCTATTACAGAAAGCAAATGAGAGTATTGCTTTAGATTGTTCTATATTGTCTAACGAGGAAACTATTGAATGGATTTTAATGAAATTTTGACACAGTATTACTACCGTGGCGAAGATGGAAAACGCGTATGGTTTTTTATAAATCGTGCCACTGACGCCGCAGAAATAATAAAAAAACTAAAAATATAAAAACAGCTCACACAAGCGTTTTAGAGGTTCCTGATCATTTTCTGCGATTTTTTGGGTGGGGGTGAAATTGGAGTGATTTTTGGGGTTAGGGGTTGAAAATTTAAAAAATTCCTTGTACTCATAATAGGCTGTCCACTAACCTGTGAAGGAAGATCTAGCGACACAAATCACCTTTTTAGGTCCATCCGAACATTGCCTAGCCTATTACAGAAACTAAGGGGCTTAGAATTTTCTGTATACATATACGAGAATTTATTGGTTCAAATCGTTTTGTATTTTGTAACGTGGACACTATTAAATTGATTCTAATGAAATTTTGACACAGTATACTGTTACCGTCGTAAGAATGGAAAACGAGTATGTTTGTTAAAAATCGTGTCAGTGGCAGCGTAGTAATAATCAAAGAACGAAAAGTATGAAAACTACTCAAATTCGGTTTGTAGATGTTTTAGGAGTTCCTGGTGATTTCCTACCAGGTTTTTGGGTCGAGGTGAAAGTGAAGTGGTTTGGGGGGTGGGGGGTTGTAAAACTGAAAAGTTTGTAGTATCGATAAATAGGCTGTCCATTGACCTGTGAAGGCAAGACCTAGCGGCATAAGACAATTTTAGGGGGGGGGGGGGGGGGTGCTGGCGATTATTTGGTTGCAAGGGATCTCAGACTAAAGCTTTCATGCTATGGAAAAATAATAAACTGGTATCAACGTAATGTGTGGGAAGTACTGAGTTAATCAACTTGACTCCATTTTTTTCAGTTGCTATAACCTGAACGAGCAAATATTTGAACGAACAATGCCTAGTGTACGAATTATGCGTTCACGTTATTAATATCATCCAGTCGGGCGAGCACGAGCAGGCTTTGGCCACTTGAACGAAACTACCGAATCTGTAAGACAAAAAAAAACTCCCCCTACCTCCTCGCCCCTCACCATGGTTCTTACTTGAGAATGTGAAGTGGCTGCACGTAGAGTGGTGAAGAGGGCATTGTTAGAGGCATAGCCTTATTGTCCGTGGCTTCAGCCACTCCACCATCTCTGTTCTGTGTGCCTGCGCCAGTAGCGCGACTAAAAAACGCCCTAATGCACTATTTATCCGCTGGTGATGCATTGTTGTCACCTGGGAGTGGGGGGCCACTCCAGTTATATGTTGCAGTCGGGATCAAGGGAAAAAGCACGCTGGATGTTCAGTGAGGCGAAATATCTAGTAAAGGTTTCACAAATATTGTAGTCATGGTAGGATTTACTTTACTTGTTTTGCGGTTTATAATATTTGAGCATTTAGGATATTTACTTGAAGATATCACGAAAAGGTGAAAAGCCTGTTCTAGGCACCTTAGCGAATAAAAACAGAAAGTTTCCTAATTCTTCATCAAGACTGAATACAGACTCAATTTCGCGGCCATGATCCGATGAACTTCTTAAGCTGTTCAGCCGGCGTCGACTCAAGTTCATTGAATACAGACCCGCTTAAATTGATAAAGAAATAAGTATATACAAACACAAACATTTTATGTAATCATAAAGGATCCAAACTTAACCCTTGAATATGAACCTGTAGACCTTTGTTTCCATGGCAAAGATGAGGGAAGTATCGTGTATTTCTAATTCCGTAATCTCAGTAACCGCTGCATCAATTTTGATAAAATTTGGTGTGTGATTTATGATGTGGGATCATAGTAGGCTGTACTCTGTACTGATATGCTATTAAAAATTGTTGAATTTTTAGGAATTTTCGGGGTTTCTGATCCTGTGAAAATTTTCTTTCCATCGCAAAGATGAGGGAGGTATCATGTATTTCAAATTCAGTAATCTCAGTAACCGCTGCATCGATTTTGATGGAATTGAGTGTATGATTTATGATGTGGGTTCATAGCAGGTTATACTGGTACGATTTTAATAATCATTAGATTGGCACTGGCATCGAAAAACTTCAGAGCTGCTCTCAATTATGTTTTTAGGCACTTTCGGGATTTATGATCATTTTTAATTTTCTGCGGAAGGAAAAAAATTGAGGTGGTGGAAGGGTTTTTTATATTCACAAAGCACTTAAAAAATGACGTTGGTGATATTGTATCCTTTACAGATCTACCGGGGCATTGGTATGGTTGTTAATATTCGAGATTGTGCAGGAAGTATACAGACAAGCCGCTTGACAAAGTTTTCGAAACTCTGAGCTTGAGCTACACATGCTTTTTTTCCTCATTCATTTATTCATTCAACATTTACTAGATAATGCATTTTCATGAATATTACTACCTAAAGTACAGTGGACCTATTACACCAATCATATTTTTATGCCTACCTTTTATATACATTCTACTTGAAAAAAGGATTCATATAGGTCAACTACTTCATTAAACAGCTTACTAAATTACGGGTTCAATTAATTTTTCATGTTCTAATAATTATTTTCCTCATTTTTTATAATTTTGTTCAGCAAAATAAAAAAAATAGTTTCAATTAAAAATCCAAATTTTTTCACGTCTCTCTGGGAAACCAGATTTTATAAAAATATTTGAATTTATGTGTGATGTATTTCTTTCCGAATTTCATCAAATTCCACTGATGTTTTTTTGTTTATCACCCTGATAAACAATAAACTTCGCATTTCTTGAGAGTAATTTTATTATCGGGTACCTACCGTATTTTAAACCTCTTTTGATTAGACTGAAATTTATAAGCTCTCATTAAAAATATTGATGATGCATATAAGCTACGTGGAAATGTTTAGAATAAAAAAACACTTTTTCATGCAAATTTTGAGATTGTTTGCTTCAAATAGAACTTAAATTTCAAATAAATGCTTATTTTGGACTATTTTTCTTCAAATACCTCCTTTTGCACTAATTACGCATTTCTGTACGATAACATAAACGTGTTAAGTTTTCTTGAAGAAATTTTGAACATGGTTAGTAAATCTTAGCTTCTCATCGGAAATCGAAAATTTTAAAACTTTCGGAGAATTTTAAATATTCTGAGCCAATCTTGACATTATGGAGCGTTTTAACAAATTGTCTCTTAACATCCGCATAGAATAAAATACCCCTAGATTTTGGGCATTTGTTTGAAGATTGTGACCTTTGCAAAACTGTATGTCACGTATGTGGGGGGGGGGGGGGTGTTCAAAAAACTAGATAATTGCAAAATAAACAAAAAGCAACATAGCACATATATGAATCGATAGTTATCAGTGCTAAACCGGTCAGTCGATAGAGGCTCACATCCAGCCAACAAAACAAAAATAGCCAACAAAACTGCAAGCTTTCTAAAACAAAAACAAACTGTCATCTTACTGCTGACCACATACGAGTATAGACAATAATTAGTCAACCTGGACCCCGATTGAAAACGTGGCCTGCGAATCGGGTTCTCTATTCATTAACTCAAAAAACGAAAAACTGTTTTGGGTTATACCGAGCTTAATAAAGAACCGGGACTTTTGGAAGATTTCTGAAAAGGTGATGTAGGTATAATATCGGTATTAGTAGAGAAATAGGATCGAGCTTTAAAAATTCTATAAGCACGAACAGTACTGACAACGAAATTATCGAAAGAAACATCACAAAATATTCCTAATTCCGGCGTCTGCCTTTTATACATAGTGATTTTATAATTTATAATCTGATTACGCAAAAATCTAACTTCTGTATAAAGTTCAATTAATCTACACGTATTTTCAACACTCTATTTCATTTTTTCACATGACATAGTCCGTAATATATCAACGGGGCAGACTGAGCCAGGGATTTATTTTATCAGAGCACTTTTTTAGCACACTTTGACATTTTCCGACCGGCCACATGAAAACGAAAAGTTTCTGAAAACACCAACAAAGCAAAACATTTGCTTGAATGTTTTGGTTTTGTTGCCAAGGGGTTGAGGAAAAATGAGTTGCTCTTTTGTTTTTGTTTTGTTGGTTTGATACAATGAAGAATTAGAGTATCAATGCATGTGTTGTCATGATTTTTCCCTCCAGTATCTAGTTTCTCTTCATATACTGCCGCTAGGCTAGAAGTTCATGCTTACGCACATGTGCCCGTTTTCGCGGTAGCAATGTTGTTTTAATATTTCGCTGTGATATGCTAATACTTAGTTACTAATACTTAATTAGAGATTATTATTTACATTATATTTCGTGGCTACGTACATTGAAAGTGTGACTGCGTATCTTAACCGTTGATATTTTCTACTGATTTTTTTTTAATTTTTGGGGGGGGGGGAATTAACCCGACAACCCCCCTCAGGTACGCGCCTGGCTGTGTGTCATCCGCATATTAATGCAAATGCGATGTGTTTTTCATACAAGCAAGATCCGCAACATATTAAGGAATAGCAGTTGACCTAAAAGTGTGATCTATTAACCAGATCAAACACTTGTAGTTGAAACCAGGCCATCATTGATTTTTTTTGTCAAAAACTCGTCACTCCTTATTATTACAATTGATGGCAGCAAAGGAATGCAAGCTGAGAAAAGGCAATGTTGTCACGCGCCTTTCTAACAAGGCTAAAAAGGGATAGAGAAAATAAGTAAAACAAGAACATTGAATATTGTCTGTAGTGATTATCCAATCATGGCAGTGCACCCTCTTTAAGGTGGGGAAGAAAATCTGGTAATTCCGTTCCGGCTGTAGTTATACGTTTTATGAACTAGATGAATAGGATACTAGGTGATATAATATAATTTACGTTTCATTTACAAATAAAAAACAAGGCGTAAAAGAAGAAAATAAGATTAATTTGTAATAAAATAGAGTATATCATTGGAACATTGTAATTCGAGACATCATATAATTTTTAATTTTTTGTATCAAAAATAATTTAAGCGTTATGACTTATGACAACGTCCTTAATTTTTTAACCGAGTTCTTTTCGCTGGTCAATTTACGATGGCCTCATAGTAATTATGTAGGAGACTATATTTTTGGTATAATAATATTGTAATGATATGGCCTTGTAATTACAAAATAGCAGGCACCTGACCTGAGAAAATCCACTTCCGCCCAGAGAAAGCTAGCTGTCTGTCTTATAAATATTATATCAGGGTAACGCAAACAAGCAATGAATATTCGGAATTTTCTTAGCGCACCCTGCGATCAGACAGAACAAACAAGACGTCGTTGCCAGCCTGCTCATAATATAATATTCATGGGTTGCAGCACCCCGTCAAAAAGGGGGTGTGCTGGTGCTGCGGGTGTTCGGCATTTGAATGCGGTACAGCGCCCTCAACCCCTACGCTTGCCTCAACTCCTTATCGCGATCGTTTTCGTAGAATGGCATTCAAAGCTGTTCGCGATGTGATGTCGCTAAATTCAGAAACTGAGAAACGTGCTGGCGAAGTGAGTTTCATCCTACCTTATCGTTGTTAAAGTACTATTATCTGCGATTTCATTTGTTTAACTGAAACGAGCTTTGGTAAAAGCGAGATAAAATCAATAAAATGAAATTGCAATTATTTTGCTATACTTACTAGGGTGGTTTGCAGTGGCGGTTCGTAGAGTTTGATCAAGAGGAAGCTATATATTAAAAATAGAATCAAGTTAATTCACCCAGTACTTCCCACACATAACGGTGCTATCATTTTATTATTTTCCCTTTGCTTGAAGCTATAGTCTGATATTCCCTTGCAACCAAATCATCGCCTGCTCTCAAAAAACATCCAACACAAAAACTCGTACCTAACTAGTAAATAGTTTCTCGCACCTCTCTCCGTAGGAACTAGAAAGACACAGCTTTTACTCTGCGTCAACTGGATGAACCGAAATGAGCAGGAATCCCCAAATTGCCTAAAAACGAAGTTTGAGGTATTTTTATATTTTTAGTTTTCTACTATTGCTGCACCACTGAAACGATTTTGAAAAATCATACGCATTTTCCATCCTCGTCACGCTAATAATGCTGCGTTGAAATTTCGTTAAAACCAATTCCAGGTTACACAATACAGAACGATGCGAAGCAGTACTCGTATGTAACATACATCAGATCAATTTCACCCCCACCAAAAAAAAAAAAAAAAAGAAAAACAGAAAACGATCAGGGACCCTCAAAACGCCTAAAAACGAAGTTTGAGCTGTTTTTATACTTTTAGAGTTTTATTGTTGCTGCGTCGCCACTGACACGATACAGAATGATGTGTAACATACAGACGTCAGAGAAAAATCGAAGTCCGTTAGTTTCTGTAATAAGCAAGGCAATGTTCCGATGGACCTAAAAAGTGTATTATGTCGCTAGGTCCATTGTCGCAGCTCAATGGAGACCTTATGAGGCATACAGAAACTTTTTCAGTTTTGCAACCCTCCACCTCCCAACCACCCCAATATCACATCCACACAAGAAAGTAGAAAATGATCAGGAACCCCTAAAACTCCTAAAAACGTTTGTTTGTTTGGCCTGTTTTTATGTTCTTAGTTTTTTATTGTTGCTGCGCTGCCACTCACACGGTTTCTAAAAACCATACGCATTTTCCATCCCCGCCACGGTAATAATGCTATGGCAAAGTTCCATTAAAATCGATTTCATAATTTCCACGTTACACAATACAGAACGATCTAAAGCAATATTCGTATGTATATACATATCTGCAAATTCTAATGTATCGAGCACACATAAGATTGTGTAGAATAATGAAATTCTTTTTTCAGAAAAATGTGTCATGCAGTACCCACAAGTAGTACCTTTTGATCTATAAAAAGGGGACTACGTCGCGTAATGCACTCAGCCAGCTACCATTGTACTTTTGGTAATAGATGGCGAATCAATCACTACACTAAGATGTTGTGCTAAAAATCGTCATGTGATATTAAAAGTTTTAAAAACCAGAACGGGAAGCTGTATTTAATTATAGAGAAAGCCCTCAGGGTAAAACATGAATTAAACTGCAAATTCTCGGGATAACATGTAATCAGTAAAGTTAGACAAAATAGCCAGTAGACTATTCGGACGATAAACTTGCGGAAATATGGAATCCACCTTTGTTGGGATCATGATGGTTTAAGCAACTTTCCATGCCTTTGGAAAGTACTGAGTTTTGCAACTTGATTTAATTATTGCCACTAGATATGTAAAAGCGTTCGGCTCCAGATGCCTTTAGCACCAATATCTTCAATATCACACAGAAAAGCCGAATCAGAATCATAATCATTAATCAGACCATTGTCTATGAATTAACTCCTGATGGATCTTCCAATTTGCCGCTTCTCGTAGAATTCGTTATCAAGATCATAATTGGGTGAGAACTGATCTTCCATGGTATCGTCAAAAACCTCCACATCAGTCGTGAAGGTGATGATTCCAGGATCTTGGATGTGTAGAAGTTATTCCTATTTTTCATTTTTGGGCGATTTCATTTCAGAGACCAACACTTGAATCAAGTCAAGAAATTTGCAACACTACTTGTACGTTTCGCACTTCATGGACAAGATTCTGGTCTTCATCATTCAGTTACATGGTAAGATACTCAGAAATATATCTGATTTTTTCATATACCTCCCATCATATTTTAACTCTAACTATTATGTTTACCTACTCTTACTCAAAGTTCTGTTATCTTATTTATATAGTTACAATCAAGTATTTTGCGGACATTTTTTAATTGACACAATTATTATCACAACATGACAAAAGACTTTCTTGAACAGGCAAGCTATTCTTCTCAAGCTATGTATTGTATTTCATTCAAGAAATCTATAACTAATATTCTGTGTATGGGTTTGTTAATCTGTTTACATTTCTCATCCAACAAAACAGATATGTACTGTACATTCCTCCTCTTTGTTCTGTGCATCATCCATTCATGGTCGATGATACGGAATTTTTGAACAATGGGCTGGTTGTTATAAAATTCAAATCGTCCGTAAACGCTGGATGAACGTTAGGTATTTTCATTTATATTTGGTGCTGCAACTAATATAATTATTAGTCAACAGTTCTAAATTAAATTAAATGCACTGCACACAGGTACCGGTATGGCATTCAGTAAATGGCAATCGATGGGAATTCCCGTGCTCTGATATTATATAAACGATTGGAAAGGTTGGAGCTGGAAACAGAGAAGATACATACAGGCAAAGCCATCAGTTAATAAATTAAATCAAAAAAACCTTCTTAAAAAAGCTTTTATTTAAATGTTCTAAAAAGAAGAAAATAAAATGTTCCTTTAAAATGTTAACTCTGAACTTATAGCCTCATTACACACAATTTATATGATCTTAAAAGCTTGCCGCGCGATTTACTTGTGTAAATGAACTAGTACCTATTTAATTGACTCACTTGGTATGCTAAGTTTAATTGTGTCAAAATTTCAGTTCTTACGTAAACCTCGCCTTTATGATCATATAAATTGTGTATAATGAGGCTATAAGTTCATAGTTAACATTTTAAAAGAACAATTTCTTTTCTTCTTTTTAGAACATTTAAATAAAAACTTTTTTAAAAAGGTTTTTTTGTTTTAACTTATTTTTTACTTTTTAGTTATTAACTTGCATGTATATCAGAATATTTTTTTTACTTATTTTCGGCAAGGTCTTTTATTTGATACCCATAATGTAGAAATGCACTAAAAATAACTATTTCGCGATCTTGGATGGTCCGCCATATTTGATTAAGAATGACGTCACATTATTTTTCTAGTTACTCTCAACAAGCCCTTTCATTGCGCCAAGACCCTCTTCTCTCAGGTCGCAAGCAAGGTTCATGCTTGTGCTGCTGGTAAAACAACTCATCGACTTTGAATAGTATATTTTCCACTTACAACAAAATACATCGTACTATATCTAAAAATACATATAATTTGCAATCATTATTTGAACGATAGTTTGTAATTCAAAATTTGCGCTATCATCATCTTCACTCATTTTTGCAGATTTTCTTTTATTAGACATTACGAAAACCTTAAATTAAACTAAAAATATAGACCTACTCTAGACATAACCTTAAAACTGTGCTATTACTTTTCTAAAGTCAGGCCAGTACCCCAAATGTCCCTTTACATCTTATTATTAGAAAATCCTTACCGCGGATCTTCTTTACCACTTACGCCGCGTCAGAGTCTACCGCTTCTTTACCACTATTCGGTACAGTCATTCATGTACCCCCTACACTGCGACACACCGGCTGTCCGGTCCACCCTCCGTGGCTACTCGCTGCAGTCGCTGCATCAGTGGCTCGTTAGCTACCTCTAACCCCACGTCGATGTCGTCGTCGTCCCTCGTCGATACAACCTGGCGATGGATGACCACTACGTTGGTTGTATAAAGGAACTCGTTCAATTCGATCCAGAATCCAGTCACTGCTGCACTTGCTCACACGCCTCGGGTTGGGCTCTAAAGACTATCTTCTCTCAGGTCGTAAGGATCATGCAGTGATAAAACAACTCACTGACATTGTATAGTATATTTTCTCCAAACTCTTACAACAAAATCCATCGCTTAACTAAAAAAGACATTGATTTTCATTTTCCTACCATCTACTGGGCGTTCTCATATTAATTACATACCCTAGTTGTAGAAATGCATTAAATAACTATTCCACTATTGGATCTTGACGACGTCATATCGTGCATTGTCATCCAAACTAAACGTGTATACAAAATTTCAGCTCAATCACTTGAAGATATCTGCTTCAAAATTAAGTTGCAAGATTCCACCCGAACAAACGTACATACATTGCAAGTTAAATAAAAGCTTTTAAAAAGAGACACCTAATCCCACAACATACTCAACTAGCTTTACTCAACCCGGTACAACTCCAGCTTTTCAAATAACTTTCATTTTGAGACAATGGGGGCGTTTATGGATAACCAGAAATAACGAATTTCTTGCCTATCGTTGTTTTGAGTAACCGCAGAAATAGGTAAATGATTCCCAATAACCATAATGAATGTCGACCAATTTTACTTGCCTACTCTCTGTATCTATATTTGAAGAGTCACTATGGTCAAAGCGTTAATTGTAAAACAACCGGAAATATTGCCGCTTCATGCGGCTAGCCCATATTTTTGAGAGGAAAACCAAATTAATAGAAAACAGAAGTATATAGCCAAACTTCGACAACTCACTGTGAGTTTTGCACCATCAAAGGTCGTCAATCGCCAAGTTACAATTTTTGGTCGCCAACTCGGTTTTGAAATCGCGACTTTGACGAACAATCGGTATGCCCAGCAGCCCTGCTATTACTGCCTGGTGAACGAAAGGTAGCAGGCAGAAGCGTAGCGTGCCTTGTCTGGGCCCCGTATAAAAATTTGTTTGGGGGCCCTTAGGAAGAGTAAAGATTTCTCACAAAGGAAAAAAATATATAAAATGAAAAGAAACACTTATTCATGAGAATTATATTTGTCACTTTTTCAAAATTTTTCACAACCAATTCAAATTGACTATACACTCTCCTTGCTTTTTTTTGCAAAGTGATCTATTTTAAATCATTTATAGCTGACGATGACTTTAGTTTTTCTAAAGTTTCTACCTCTGTGGACAACAGCGACAGGTCTGACAGGCGTTTCTGTCCCATTGCAGTTCTTAGGTAATCTTTTATAAGTTTTAATTTTGAAGAACTCCTTTCAGTAGTTGCGGTTGTAACTCGAAGGGTCAAGAATAAAAGGCATGCTGTTATTACCTAGGAAAAACTAGACTATTTTATTAGCAATACTTTTAAGAGTTCCTTGATGGAATTAATTTTTTGAATTTGAGCATTTATGCATGTTTTTAGGGTCGTCAATTGGTCAAAAAAATTAACTGGGTTGTCTTTACTGTATTTAGCTGACAGTTTCCTGGAAGCGATCAATATCTCTTCGTTTGAAGAGAGTTTCTCTGGATGTAGCAGGTCACAAAGGCTCTGAAATCTTTGTTTGCTTTGAGAAATTAATATATCTAAATAGCAATAGTATACATTGACTTTGAAATAGGATTCCGGGTCTGAAATTCTTTCATCTTGTAAAACTAATCAAAAAAACGCTTCGTTATCTTTCACACGTTGGGGCCCCCGTGGCCCAGGGACCCCCATATAATTGATACGGCAGATATGGCGGTAGCTATGCCCCTGGTAGCAGGTAAGAGATATTGTGTTCTCTGTTCAACCTGTCAAAAGGCAAAGCTAAATTATCTTATCAACTATCTGCGTCTGTACACACCCTATACTAACCATGGGAAGTGATCACAGGATGCCAACAACATCACTTGAGAAACCCTTTAGCGTCGAAATCGAATGGAAAGGAGAACTCGAGGAAACACCCAAACAAGAAATAGTTTGGTTTAGTGACGGTTCCAAAACAGACAATGGAACAGGAGCAGGAATTCACGGTCAATCTCCCAGATGTGACATCAGTCAACCTCTGGGAGTTTACGCCACTGTATTCCAAGCAGAAATATATGCAATCGACTCTTGTCTGAGAGAAAACATAAGGAGGGGATACATTCTTATCTGCTCGGATAGCCAAGCGTCGATTAAAGCTCTTAACGGCTGCCAAATCAAATCCAAACTCGTCTGGGAATGCTTTGAAAACCTCAAACAACTTAGTGCCACGAACAAGGTAACCCTGAAATGGGTGCCAGGTCACAAGGGAATTGAAGGGAACGAAAAAGCAGATACCTTAGCACGAAACGGATCGGCATCCAGTTTTATCGGCCCCGAACCGGCGATAGGCATTACAAGGTCTTTGGTAAGAACCACGATAAACCAGTGGGTGCATTCACAGCACCTAAAATACTGGCAATCACATCCAAAGCTTAGACACAGCAAGCTGATGGCGAAACAACCCACACCAAAACTAGCTGAAGAGATCCTAAAACTAAACAGGAAAGAAACTAGGCTAATAACCGGCCTCCTAACCGGACACTGCGGCCTAAGAAAACATCTATACACATTAGGGATTTTCAAAGAAAACCCAATATGCAGACTATGTGACGAGGACGACGAAACGGCCCCTCACATAATCTTTGAATGTGAGGCCCTACGCTGGTGGAGATTCAGACTGATAGGGCCAAACAACTCCAAATCACTCCCCAATCGAGATATCGTGAAGAGACTCTTGGATCTTATCAAGGTCACAAAACTGTTCACGGATTAACAAACGCACAGGACAAAACAATAAGCCAATGGCTGCAGTGTTGGGGCTACCTAACCCGGCCTGTACGTTTGACCCCCCTAACCTAACCTAACCATCTGCGTCCTATGGGTCTATATCGGCAATATAGTTTCCGGCTTGCCAGCAATTTAAAAAAAATTATATTCTGTTGAATCGCTAAGAAATAGATCTTTGTAGGTTTACCCTCCGTATGATCGAAGGGTTTACCCATGTTTATTAGAATTTGCTTTTTATTAGTTTGGTTTTGTACCTGAATCATTTGCATAATGCCAAAAACGGGAGCAACTGTATGTCGAGACAAATGACAGAAATTAAGCAGTGTGTTCTATAAGCTACTGTAAAACATTTACGAATAAAAAACCTTATTCAAAGTAAAGTAGTGATAAATACTTCCAAAGCGGGCCAAACGGCATCCCTGCAGGTCAAGACACATTACATTAAGGAGCAATATAGTAGGCACGTATTTAGAGGGGGGTCCAGGGGGTCCGGAGCCCCCCGAAACGTTATATAAATATAATGCCATCTAAATAATGGTATCCACAAATTTTTGCCCCCCCCCCCCCGACGACAGCAAATTTAAGGTGGCAACTCTAATCTGGACCCCTGAAAGGTCAAGCAAGTGACACCCATAATCTGGACCCCCCAAAACCAAATCCTGGATACGTGCCTGCAATATAGTTTATTAGTCCAGTGCGTACATTGCTATAAAAATATGGTAATACATCGGGATTGAACAGGCATCGATTTCCATGAGGCACTAAACTCCACAGTAGTAACTTTTAAAAAAAAAGCTCTGAAGAGGGTTGTTTTTCTTAGAGTTCGTACCTCAGTCGATTTCTGAAGTCATTTTCAATATTTAAATTATCTCCCCAGTTGGAGTGGTAAGCACATATCGGCCGAGGGTTACATATTGCTTTTAGAGGTACCCCTATTTATTGTTAAAATCGATGCTTGCTAATGGCAATCTGTGCTTAAAACCATCGTAAAAAGGATTATAGGAGGAATCTTTATTTCTTTAATGCGATAAATATGCAGATTGATTATTTTTCCACTATTTTTCGATACGCGATGTACACACATAAAAAGATATTCTCAATTCAAGAATTCTTGTAAGGATACAAGTATTTACAAGAACATCTGTTCTCGCTCCAAGAAAATTCACTGGACGATGAAATTATAGTATATTTGAACCAAGAAAAATATATTTCTGATTGCAATACTCAGAAATGCTCTAACCAACACTATGATTTTCTTTTCAGCTAAAGTTTCAGTAGGTATTTCATAAAGTTGTAGTAATGATATCATATTTCTCCACTGAGCTCCTGCTTCTTCGATCAAGAATACAAACAGGTTGAGAATTGTGGAGTACCATTGAAAATGTGAATCTTGGTTCATGCACGTCAACAGATCGCCACTGGCCATAGGCATTTGTAAATAATTCATAATTTTTCTCATAAAAAAATTACTTCGCAGTTGTAGTTCATAAAGATGGTGGTATTTATAAGTACCAATTATGTTATATGCCATATTAGGTAATTATTTATGTAAGTGTGGTTATGTGAATGGAGTATAAACAATGGCATATCGGTGGGCGTAGCATTTTTAAACATGAATTTAGGAAAATACAAGGTAATGTAAAATTTCCGAAGATTGAAGATATTTATTTAATATAACCCTATATGGTCAAAAAAAATCTCACTCTGGGTTTGATATTATTACAGATTTGCACATACAGGATTACAGGAAGATATCGTATACTTGAATGAAAGTTCTTTGTTGAAGAATTTACTTTTATGTGTATATGAATATACTGCTGCCTATTATAGATTACATACATTAGGCGAAGGTAAAGGTGAATTACCAGAATAATTTCAATGTGGGATCTCAGTTTTAAAATTTTTTGATCACTATTCTTCTCTATGGCGAGAGTCATATTTGAGCGAGGGGGAAGGGCAACGCGATTTGGGGCTCCAAAGCCTTCTGTGTTTAAAAACCCTTCACCCTATAGAAATTCGATTCTGGTAAAATCCTGTACCGTCTTGAAGCCTAGTTGAATATTAACTAATTTACCTTAAAAAAATTTGAGGCTATTTTAGATACTTATGGACTTGGAATTTTCTTGTCATACATTGCTTGTTTCTTGTCAGCTTTTTACCTGCTAAACTACTGACCTATTAAATATACGATTCCATTCAGTATGCTAGATGATGATTCCATGATGTTATTGATGGATTGCTGGTTCTGGGGCTATTCGGTCGGCGTCGACAAGCTCTACCGCCTTGGTGTCGGTGCGCTTCGCTGCTTGACGTTTCGCCAACACGAGTCGTTGGCATCCTCAGAAACTGTTACCTGTTCGGCGTGTTCCGAGAAACTCAGTTTCTTTGAAGACAATAGATGAGTTGAGAGGAAGTACACAATAATTGTGAATGTGTTCTTCTATTAATACGATAAAACTATCCAGAAATGACAAACTGACAACTCACACAAGTAAATTAAATGAACCTCCACTTGCTAGTTCGCAAGCGGTTCACTACGTATTTCGTCCACTAAGTATGTGACTTTGTACGAGTACACAATTTAAGTAATTTTATGTAATTTCACTGTACTACTTTGGTGAGCACAAGAATTCTTATTAGATTATTTAAATGAGAATACGACAAAATTCATTAGTACAATCAACAAACATCAGGCGCCAACAAAATTTCGTCTATTGATGACTGACGAACAATAGGCATACCCTCTTCAAGCTCGAAGTCACACACAATCGCCACAATTATTCTCATTCTCCCGTTGGACGTCACTAATTACAACTACCAACGATTACTCCCACCACCGCTCTCTTGACACCTCTTCAGATGCCTCTCAGGATATGGCAATCGCTGGCTGGATGATCATTCCAACGACAGAAATGTGAGGATGGATGTACTGATGGTAGCTGGAGGCTAAACGTTTGTATATACCGAGGCGCAACAAAATCACGTCACGTCCTCTGGCCAACTGAGACACCAAGCAGCACGGTCTAACCACTCGCCACGTGTTTCGTTAACTCTGTTAGTATCTTCAGGGAAATACTTACTAGTGACGCTAATGGGGCGATCTGACACAGACACCATAGGCCACATATCTCTCAGAAACAGTTGCTTATCCTAACTAAGTAAAATATGCCATCTATGTAAAGGTAGATATTCCTGACAACATTAGTTAAGAATGGTTGTACTAAGTAAATCAGACTCTTTAGGACGCATGTTAATATGAACATTTGGGTCAGAAATACGCCCTTGGAATTACGGCCTGTCAATAAGAGGAACAAATTTAACTTGCTTTGTATTAACCTCTTTATTGACAGGCTATGAAGTGCCTTCTATATTTTTCCTCAAAAAAAAAAAAAAAATAGAGTCATATCGATTGACTCAGTACTTCCCACATAACGGTATTGTTTTATTATTCTCTCATTGCATGAAGCTATAGTCGGAAATCCCCTTGCAACCTAATTATCGCCCGCCCGCCACCAAAAGATATCCAACACAAAAAACTCCCGTAAATAGTTTCTTGCATTTCTGTAGGAACTAGGACGCACCAGTGAAAGCTTCGGCTAGATGAAACGAAACGATCAGGAACCCCAGAATTACCTAAAAACGCAATTTAAGTTATTTTTATAATTTTAATTTTTTTATTGTTACTGCGCCGCCACTGACACCATTTCTAAGAACCATAAGCATAAGAAAATTCTAAGTACCTTGGTTTCTGTAATAGGCAAGGCAATGTTCGGATGGACCTAAAAAGGGTATTATGCCGCTAGGACCGTCTTTCACCTTTTAATGGACAGCCTATTATAAATACAACAAATTTTTGAGTTTTACAATCTCCCTCCCCCCAACCAGAACAAATTCACCCTTAGTAAATAAAGTCAAAAATAATCAGGCACCCCCGAAACATCTAAAAATTAAATTTGTGGAATATTTCAAACTTTTGGTTTTTTGCTAATTACTCCGCCGCCCATGCACCGATTTTCAAAATTATAGTAGTATCACCCCTCAGCATATCGGTACCCAAATTTTATCATCATCCATGCAGCGGTGACTGAGATTACGAGGTAGAAAGACGCGCACATACAGACAGACAGACAAAGCCACATAAATCAGTGACGTGGATTTTCGTTATGTAGACATCATAAAACGCCCAAAAAGTGCATTATCCTAAAATCGAAAATTTTCGCGATCACAATACTTCTCCCAACCCTTACTTATCTGCGTGGGAAGTAAAAGCGAGATACGGAGAGACTTAAAAAAATAAAAGAGCTGTATTTTTATCTGTTTAATCGGAAAAACAAAATTTAATTTTTTAAGGTCAGTCGCGTACATTTTGTTCCTAACATTAATTGTGGGACTGCCTCCGTGACGCCTCTGGAAATGATAGTTATCTTCTAGTCAGTGCTCACTGAGGGCCGGTTTCTCAATGTCCAGTTAAATACTTATCTGGGAGATGACGGTTATCTGTCAGATAAATTGTTTAAACAATTGAAGGTTAAACTTATGAATTCACGTAAATCTTATCTGACAGTTGCATCCATAGAAACGCTATCTGGCAGCTACCTATCTGACACTTTTAACTGGACATTGAGAAACCGGCCCTTAGGGTCTTATTACAGTGATCAATACTGCCAAATTAACAAAAATCGGCTAAACGATCTTTGAGAAAATAATAAAAAATCAGTTTGTTTCTAAACTTTAACAACCCCCGTATCTTAAAAACGAAGCGGTTGCGCAACAATTATTATAGGAAATTTCCACCGTAAAATCAGTTTTTCTATCGAGGATTAAATTTCTGTTACTAAAAAGTGGAAAACCCTGTATAAAAAATATCACCAAAGCCACTTTTTAGGGTTTTGTATATACGAAAAAAACTTCAACCCTCCACTCCAAATTTGCCCATTCCCGGTAACAACGGAAAATCATCAGTAACGCCTGAAACTCCTGAAACCGATTACGCTGTTAAAAAATTGCAACCGCTATACAGACAGACTCACGGAAATCGATGACAAAGATTTTCGTGAAACTACGGTGCTGAAACTAAAAGAAAATGCAATTCTAAGGTCAACTGCCCGCCGTCAGCGATCTGTTTCGTATATGTACAAAACGTAAGCATACACATCGAACCTTCCGGTGTCAGAATGCCTGTCTAATGACAGCTAATAGCGCCACCTATTCGAAAAATCACGTCTTCATTCAGTCTGTCATTGTGTGACGTCCTGTTCCATACCACCCATAGAAGGTTCCACAAAAATGCCCACCCACTGTGAGCCGATGACTGGCAATCTTTTCCTCCTAGTCACACTACTCGCTGGGTTGCCTTCAAAGTCGTCATGCGGCATAAATAAAGACGGCGGAGATGACGGAATGACGATTTTTATGGTGTTTATTTCTCTTGTCTCCTGTATATACACCTTGTTTAGAATTAATTTTAAAATCACAGAAAGACAGTTTAGACAAGTGCCTTTTTTTTTTAAATTCCGTTTCGGAGAACAAATGATTTTGGTTACAATGCGGATTGATTCATAGTCAACCTCAATCTAGTTTTTAGTTAGGTTAGCTACTTGTTGTCATATGAATGACCGACGTCCATGTAGATATAAGTATTCCTTTTCTGTTCTTTTTTCCTACTGTAAGTAGTGGGTGAGTACTGGAATTTTTCTTCTGTTATTCCCTAAATTTCCAAATGAATAAATAAATATACTAATTTAAAGGGACTAAGAGGGTTCAAACCTCACCTTGAAAATCCAACAAGGCATCTTCTACCACTTTTATAAGCTGGCAAATAAATAACTAATATTAGTTTTTAACACTTCGCGCCTAATATAATTGAGGATAAATGGAAAGATCATATATAAGTTTTATAACAAAACAGTTTTTGTTTTCTTTTTTTTCGCAATAATTCAAAAGTTATATCAAAATAAATATGGGTTTTTGAATCGAGTACCGAAAACACGCCGACGGCTCCCGAACCCGTGTGACGTCACCATGGCGGTAAGGATGCTCCTTTTACCAACGACGTCCTACTCCGATACTAGATTCTAGATTTCCAGCCAATCGCGAAAATACTACTAAACTGGTAACTAGTGTATATTTGTTGCAACACAGTCGATGAATGAAGTTTGCACCTCGAGACGAAGTTTACGATCGAAATAAATATGTTTTTGAATGTTTGAAGTTGAAGTCAGATTACAGATTCCAGTAAGTGAGTACCTGATTGTGGTTAGAGTGGTTAGAGAGTCCGCTAGTGGATCTCAGGGTCTTTGGATTGAAACACAGGCCTTCCAACTTTTTCTTTTATTTTTTTTATCAAAAATTTTATTGATGTGCTTTTTGCACTTGTTACGCACATTTTTTCTACGATCAACATAAATATGTGTTTGAATCAAATTCTGTTAGACATATTACTTGCACTGCACAGTGCAAAAACTAAGTACAGGAGGCGGTGGACAATTCAAAAAATCAGTGGTAATGAGGCTTGTCCGTCAATATCAATCGCCATTAATTTTTTTTAATGTATTAGTTGGTTAATAGAACAAAATCTCTTCATCCATTCAATTCATTCATTTTTAAGTTTTTTAATGTAAAAAACTAACTCAAACTCGTAATCACATTCTGTTTATCACTTGGTATTATTATGTATTTATCTTTGGGCAATGAAGCGTAACAGTATTAAATTTTCATAAAAATTTAACAAGCACTGTGCAGTGCAAGTAATATGTCTAACAAAATTTGATTCAAACACATAATTATGTTGATCGTAGAAAAAATGTGCGTAACAAGTGCAAAAAGCACATCAATAATTTTGATAAAAAAAATAAAAAAAAAGTTGGAAGGCCTGGGTTTCGATCCAAATACCCTGAGATCCACTAGCGGACTCTCTAACCACTGGGCCATCCTTCGATTGAGGAGATCTTTTCAACGAAACATATTTGATTAGGTACCTACTTACTGGAATCTGTAATCTGACTTCAACTTCAAACATTCAAAAACATATTTATTTCGATCGTAGACTTCGTCTCGAGCTGCAAACTTCATTCATCGACTATGTTGCAACAAATATACACTAGACACCAGTTTAGCAGTACGTATTTTCGCGATTGGCTGAGAATCTAGAATCTAGTATCGGAGTAGGACGTCGTTAGTCAAAGGAGCATCCTTACCGCCATGGTGACGTCACACGGGTTCGGGAGCCGTCGGCGTGTTTTCGGTACTTGATTAAAAAACCCATTTTTATTTTGATATAACTTTTGAATTATTGCGAGAAAAAGAAAACAAAAACAGTTTTGTTATAACACTTATGTATGACCTTTCCATTTATGACAAAAAAAAAATTTATTCAAAACCTCAATTATGCTATATCAATATTAAAACTATAACAATGAGAATAAGGTTTAAATAAGACTTATTGGGCCTTTAAGTAGCTGTCAAGCAGTGAACTTTCTAATTCACAGGGTGTTTCTTATGTTGGGACTTTTCTTCATAGGGCACATAGTACTCGGCAAAACGAGTGACTTTTCTCAGTAACATATAACCAAAATGTTTGGGGATATCAAGATATACTCCGATAATGAAATCTTCGTTTCTAAGTCCGTCCAATTCCGTCCCTGTGTGATTAGTTCAAAGTAGAGGCAAAAAACGAAAAAGGCCCGTTCACTGTGGAGCATAGATGTAGGTATAGTAGAGCCCAGAGATATACCATTTGTGTACGTTTTGCGCTATATAAAAACTGCATTCCATCTCTTAGTACAGTTCATCATTTGGAATAGATACAGTTTTGATAATATTCAATGGTTACCATTATTTTACTTTCGTACTCCAACCACCAATTCATGGAATGTGCTTCTAACCAATTTTCTAACATAACGTAACCTTTTAGAATGGTGAAAATGAAACACTAAGTTGTATTTGAACGTAAATCTGTCGGATGACGTTCACGATGTATATTTTGACTGAACTATGATAAGACCGACACATTTTAGGATTATTAGGGACTCCATCGATGAAGAGGACCGGACTTAGTCAAATTGTTTAGGCAGGTATTGCTACCGTTATTGATAGCAACGCCAATCTGCTTTTACTTTTGTGCGTTACTTTTCTGTCTGAATCGGACGTTTTTTTTGGAAGTGTGACAGCTAGAGTATGTTTCGGCCTTGGGAAGATAATGGGATTTCACAGCGATGTGAATTACCCTGCAGCAGTGAAGCTACGTCGGCGGTTTGTCATTACGGTGGTGAAAGTAGTGACTATAGTACGGACACTGATAATGAATTTGAACAGAGGGAGGTGGAGGTAGACCAATTAAAACCTCACAAAAGGTCACATCTTAGCGCAGATGCAAAACAAATAGTACTAAATGATAATGAACTAACGAAGGATCCGGAGAATGAAAATAAGGAGAGTATGATCAAAAAGACGTCAATTCTAACAGACGTTCCATATACAACAGTATGTGAAATTTTGAGAAATAGGCCACAAAAGAGGAAGCGTAGGTTTGATGCTGGTGTTTCAAAAGAACTAGATCCCACGATCACAAAATTATTGAGGAATATTGTGTACGAAAAGTACAAAATTAATGAACTACCCACAATCGAATCCGTTCAAAGACAATTGGCTAGAATGGGGTAACAGTATCCAAGGAGTACATTGCAGCGATGGATTAGGAAGATTGGGTTTAGGTACAGAACTGTGAACAAACGAATGGCTATAATGGAAAGTGCAAGGATTGTGGAATGGCGGCACGATTACTTGAGAGCAATACCGGAACGAGCAGGGGAGGTCAGTGTACTGCCTTGACGAGACCTGGTATGATCCCCATGATACCGCGTATACTTATCTTACACTGCTGATCATCTGAGGGCTAGGTCGAAAACGCATTCAAATTATGCGGAAAGAAAATTGAAGACTGCAATATAGACTACCACAAAAACATGGACTCGGGAATATTTGAGCAATGGTTTGAGTATACACTTATTCCCAATTTAAAGCCATTTGGCGTCATCGTAATGGACAACGCAAGCTATCACTCCAGACAAAGGTACAAAATTCCGAATTCAGCGTTATCGAAGGCGGAAATACAAGATTTTCTCATAAAACAGGATTTGTACTTTAAAGAAACTTACAAAAAAACTGAATTATTGAAAGTCCTCCACACTGAACAGTTTGAGAAACAATATGTCATAGAAAGCATAGCTAAAAAGTATGGTCATGATGTCTTAAGGTTGCCTCCCTATTTTTGCATTTTCAGTCCTATAGAATTAATTTGGGGACAACTAAAACAACGAATCGAACATTAAAATTGAGTGTAGAAAGGAATAATTTACCATATGGTTTATACGGTTATATTGAAATGTCTCTACCATATATTTGTCAACAGATAATAAAGTTTCAAACATCTTGTTCAACCAACTGATGTATGAGCACTTTATTGGATGGAACGAACATTTTCGTTGTTGCCCACTCCATCGAATTCGAACGCCCAGTCCGACCCCGTTTCCTTTCTCTGTCGGCACTTTTTGCGGAAATCCTCACTTTGTAAACAAATGGTAGATCTCTGGGCTTTACTATAGCAGAACGCATTAGTCGTCTGTTGAGTTGTTTACGTGCTACATAGGAAAAGTTAAAGGAAAGTAACAAAAATGGTGCAACCGGTATAACAATAATGTACTAGTGGATATGAGTTTAGTGTACGGTGCCGTGGTCAAAATGCCTCTCGGACTTCGCGAGTGTATGCTCTATGTTCTACAGGGTGGCCAATCAGGTGACGATAATAATTTTTTTTTAGATAGCCCGTACCGAGACCTATTCAAAACACCCCCATGTATGTGTACCGATTATTGATAGTTTTCGAGTTATGATTTTTTTTTGAAAACTTAGAGATTTTCCAGTTTTTCCAAGAAATCGTCAAAAACAAAAACAATTAACTCAGTGTTAAGCCTATTTTAATATCCAATAAAGATAACCTGTACATCCGAACAATAATTAAGTATATTTTGGGGCCAAAGTTTGAAATGTCGGTTTTAGTTAGGAGACCAAAACCTTCAAAATAAGATTAAAAATACTTATGCCTGGTTTTGGAGCTTCAAACTAATCTTAAAAGCTTTGCAAGACATTGCACTTTCGAAATAATAATGAAAAAGTAGCACTTATGGGGACATCTTGCGCCGTACGTAAGTATTAAAGGTAAAAGGGTGATAATGAGTTTAGTACACATTGAGATGTCGAACGACGCGGACGTGTGCTCCAAATGTTCCGATAATTTTATTGTTTCGAGTAAATGTATTGACTGTGATAGGTGCCATAAACATTTTCATCCTAGTTGTGTTAACGTAAAAGACAATTTTTGCAAGTTTCTCAGTGAATGCGCTAACGCATACTGGTTCTGTCATCAGTGCAACGAGACCATCAATTTGCAGCTTAAATCAGTAAGAGTTGATGAGGTTGGTCTTGCCAAACTGGAGGTAGAGTTAAGCGCTGCTACACGTGAGAAAGAACTTTTAAGTAAACTAGTGGCTGAATTTGAAAACTCATCAGAGTTACAAAAATTCAAGATCGAGTGCCTCGAGAAGGATCTATCCACGTATAAAAAGTCTACCGTCGATACAAAAACTAACGGCCGAAATACCTACAGCAACGTGGTCAAAACAAATAATGTCAACAAGGAATCCCAGGTATTATTAATAAAACCAACGGACAAAAACTCCACTGAGGACATTTTTAAGAATTTGTCACAGACTATTAATCCTGCTAGCATAAATGTTTGTATTAATGGGACGCGCAAAATCAGGGACGGCGTTGCAGTTTTTTGTGATGGTGACAATGATCTTAAAAAACTAAAAGATGCAGTCTCCTCTCATTTTGGTGATAAGTATATTCTTAATGAAGGTAAGAAGCTGAATCCGCGCCTAATAATAAACAATACTAAGGGTGTTGATTCAATCAGTGACGATCAATTAATTGATAATATATGTACCCTAAATAAGTTAAAAGATGTAAACCGCTCAGATATTAGGGTTGTTACAAGATTGACCTCAAAAGGCAATCATAGCATAGTTTTAGAAGTATCAGCTTCTGTCAGGAGATTACTTACTCTTAAGGGCTATGTCTGCTTAGGCTGGAAAAGGTGCTCGGTTGAAGACTACGTTAGAGTTTTGCAGTGCTATAGGTGTTCTGGTTTCGGCCACTCTGAGAGTAAATGTAAAAGTGATAGTGTTGCCTGTCCTAAATGCTCTGAAGGGCATGCGATAAAAAATTGTACATCTAATAACCGTAAATGTACAAACTGTACTAATTACAACAAAACGCACAAAGCCAGCCTTTTGGTAGATCACTCTGCTTGGAGCCATAGTTGTCCTTATTACATAAATACAATTGAACAACTTAAATCTCGAATCGATTATGGTAAAGTATGATGCCTCCAATAATGTTAAGATTGGTCACCTCAATGTACGTTCACTTCTATCAAGTTTTCCTGAGTTTATTGATGTTTTATCTCAAGACGGCTATGACCTATTGGCGATTACCGAAACCTGGCTTTCTAGTGATATTCCTGACAATGCTGTTAAAATCGATAATTATAATCTTTATCGTAAAGATCGTTGCGGTCGAGGAGGGGGTGTTGGAATATTTGTTAAATCTTGCTATGTTGTAGATATCCTTAATATGGATTATGTTGCAGTTGGTATTGAGAGTTTGTGGCTAAAGATTTCTATTCTGAAACCTGTTTTTTGTGTAGGGGTGGTTTATCGTCCCCCATCTCAAAATGTTGGCGAGCTTATATCATTATTAGATACCATGCTGCCTTATTGTTTAAGTAATTTTGATAATGTTATTATTTTAGGTGACATGAATGTTGATGTACTTTTAACCGATAATGTTTTATCCAATTGTTTCGAATGTTATGGCTTTACCCAAATGGTTGGCGCACCCACGCGCATTACAGATACTAGTTCAACTTTGATTGATGTTGTCTATACCAATGTTGGGCATTTCTTTCTTGATACTTCAGTCATCGATTCTAATGGTATCTCTGATCACAAGTTAGTTTCTTGTCATCTAAAGCTGTATACAGCCAAGCATTTCAAACTTGTCACTTTTAGAGATTTTCGCTCTTTTGATGAAGATATGTTCTATGAAGATCTACGTTCAATTGACTGGTCTGAAATGTTGCTCTCAAATAATATTGACATGAAAGTAGAATTCCTCAACACCAAAATTATTGATGTTTTTGATCGGCATGCCCCTGTGAAAACTGTGAGGGTCACTAAACCTCGCGCACCCTGGCTAACTCCTACCTTGAAATTGATCTTCAAGGAAAGAGATAGAGCTTTGTCAATATATAAGGCTAATAGAACACAGGCTGCCTGGAGTGATTATAAGGTGAAACGGAACTTTGCCTTAGCTTCTGTTAGGAGAGAAAAAGCGGCATACATTAATTTTTTGCAACAACCCCATTTGTCTAAAGAATTGTGGCGTGGGCTAAAAGACATGAACATAGCTTACAAAAATAATAGTAGTCAAATTCCAGAGAATCTGAATGATCCTTCTGGCTTAAATGATTACTTTGCATCAGTATTTCAAGTTATCGATCCTGATGACGGTACTTTCGATTATTATCTTAATAATAAGTTTAATGATGCTAATTTTTCGTTTGTTCTTGTAGATCCCTCTGTGGTTAAATTGATTATTGCAGGATTAAAATCGAACGCCAAAGGAGTTGATAAGATCTCTTTATCCATGCTTAAGCTGAGCTTACCTGTAACGCTACCTTTTCTCACCCATGTCTTTAATTTTTGTTTGGAAAAAGGGTACTTTCCCAAGCTATGGCGTCATGCTATAATCAATCCCATACCTAAAGTTAACAATCCAAAAGAGTTTACTGACTTCAGGCCAATAAGCATACTTTGTGTTTTATCAAAAATTTTGGAAAAAATTGTTTATATGCAGATATCGGCATATTTAGATAGTAACAAAATTTTGCCAGTCAATCAATCAGGCTTCAGAAAATCACACAGCACTACTACTGCTCTTCTAAATTTGGTTGATGATATTATCAGGGCTTTGGACAAAAAAATGTATGTCGCAATGGTCTCGTTAGATTTTTCTAAGGCCTTTGACAAAATAAACCATAGGCTGTTGGTTGCTAAGCTTAAATATTACGGCTTTGACGAGATTTGTGCTACTTTTTTTGTTGCTTATCTCAGCGAAAGGTATCAGTACGTTTCTCTGAATGGTACTGTATCTGCAAGTTGTCTTATCACATCTGGGGTTCCTCAGGGGTCCGTTTTGGGTCCTCTGCTATTTTTGTTGTACACTGCAGATATAGCTAAATCAATCAAACATTCGCAAATTCAGTCATATGCCGATGACACTCAACTGCTATACTTTTTTGACCATTCCAGCATGGATGTAGCAAGTTCAGAAGTTAACGAGGATATTTCTTCTATTTGTCAGTATTCTGTCAGCCACGGCCTAAGCATCAACAGCTCAAAGTCATCTGTTGTAGTGTTTTGCTCTGATAACAGAAGAGCTGATATAGAAAGTTGTTTTATTGTTAAAATTAATAATCTTTCAATACCATTTTCGGACCATGTCAAATGTCTAGGTTTATTAATTGATAAGAAGCTCAGATTCCACAAACACATATCTGTTCTCATACAAAAATCATATGCACGTTTAAGGATTTTATATGCCAATAAATCTTTGTTAAATTTTAAGATGAGGAAAAAACTATGTGAGGCATTAGTTCTCTCGGTTTTTATGTACAGTTCTATTGTTTACTACCCCTGTTTGGATCAAACAACTTGTAGGAGACTTTGTGTTGTACAAAACAGCTGTGTTAGATTTATTTTTAGGATCAGAAAATATGACCATGTTTCGGACTGTTTTCGTACCATTAGATGGCTGAAGCTTCCAAACTTAGTTAATTTTTATTATTTAGTTTTTGTATATAGATTACTTTTAACTGGTATTCCTGTTTACCTGCGTGATAAATTAATTTTTAGATATAGCATTCATGACAGGTCTATACGCAATACTTGCAAATTAACGATGCCTCTCCATTGTACCACCTTGTTTTCAAGATGTTTCACGTATAAGTCCGTTACTCTCTACAACACCTTCATTTGTGACCTTGCTAATTTGTCACCGAGCATGTCACTGTACAGTTTCAAGCAACATATTAAAACCACACTACTTGACTCGCAATGATCTGGTTCTACGTTCATCTTTTTTTTTGTGTTTATTCTTCATGTCGTATAATTATGGTAGTATTAGGATGATTATTATTATTTAGGTTTGTTTTTCACCCCTGTGTACTTTATTTACCATCGTTCTATGTACGCAGCACATGGTTAAGTGTAAGAGTAGCTTATAGCTAAACTTCGCCATGTTTTTGCTGCCATCCTCAACAGATGTTATTCTGATTTATTAATAAAGGCGTTTATTATTATTATTATTATTATTATTATAACTCACGAATTTCCAAAATGATTTAAAAAACTATTATTTTGCTTTATTATGACAAATTAAAGAAAAAAAAACTCGTAACAACTAATAAACCCGAAAATCATTGATGTTTTGATGACTTTTAATAAAAAAACCAATACCCAAATTGTGATTTTTGAAGTGTTTTTGCTATGTACTATTGAACTTCTGCTAAATTAAGTTGTATTGAAAGGAACAAAGGAAAGGAATAATAAACAATAATCTGACTTCCAATTTCATGGCAGAATTACCTGGGAGGCGATGTCGTAGCATATGCCATTCCTTTCTTTCAGAGTACCTTTTGCGAGCTCATGTCGGCGAAGCGCAGTTGTGTTAATTCATTTTCGGTAATAGGCAATGCAATGTCCGGATGGACCTAAAAAGGTGATTTATACCGCTAGGTCTTCCTTGACAGGTCAGTAGACAGCCTATCATGAATACAACAAGTTTTTCAGTTCATCAACCCTCCACCCCCCAAACACCCAAATTCCACCCTCACCCAAAAAAATGCAGAAAATGATCAAGAACCTTTAAAACGCCCAAAAACGAAGTTTGAGGAATAATTAAAATTTTTGTTTTAATTACTCCGCCGCCCATGTACCGATTTCCAAAATTATAGCAGCATTAATTACTAAGACCCCACAGCATATTGCTGCCCAAAATTCATCACAGTCCATGCAGTGGTTACTAAGGCTACGAGGCTAAAAAAGCGCGTACAGACAGACGGACCGACAGACAGACCGACAGACAGACCGACGGAACGACGAAAATGAGTGACGCCTATTTTCGTTATGTAGACATTATAAAACGCCCAAAAAACCTATTATCTCAAAATCGAAAATTTTCACGATCACAATCCTCCCTTCACCTATCGGTGTGGGAAGTAAAAGGGATGGCGTACGCGTCGATAACGCTTCCCAGGTAATTCCGCCATGGAATTAAAAGTCAGATTGTTGTTTTATTATTCTTTTTCTTTGTTAACTTTCCATACAACTTAATCTAGCAGAAGTTCAATAGTAAACAGCAAAAAGCACAGGTATTAACTTTTTTTTATTAAAAGTGATAAAACATCAATGATTATCATGTTTATTAATTATTATGAGTTTTTTTCTTTAATTTGTCATAATAAAGTAAAATTATAGTTTTTTAAATCATTTTGGAAATTCGTGAATTACCACCTTTTTACCTTTAACAGTCACGTACGGCGCAAAATGCCCCCAGAAGTGCTATTTTTTCATTATTATTTCGAAAGTGCAATGTCTTGCAGAGTTTTTAAGATTAGACTGGAGCTCCAGAACCAGGCATAAGTATTTTTAATTTTATTTTGAAGGTTTTGGTGTCTTGACTAAAAACAGAGATTTCAAACTTTGGCCCCAAAATGTACTTAATTATTGTTCGGATGTACAGGTTATCTTTATTGGATATTAAAATAGGCTTAATACTGAGTATAATTGCAAAAGAAAATAGAAGCCAAAAAGCATTCTTGTTTTTGTTTTTGACGATTTCTTGGAAAAGACTGGAAAATCTCTAAGTTTTCAAAGAAAAAATCATAACTCGAAAACTATCAACAATAGGTACACATACATGGGGCTGTTTTGGATAGGTCTCGGTAGGGGCTATCTAAAAAAAATTATTATCGTCACCCGATTGGCCACCCTGTATAACTTCCCTAATCGTATTCACTCTGCACCCCATTGATTTGTATATCTCGTGCACAGAGCTAGAGTCACAGACGATATTTGTATTCGCGGCATAATGGACACGCTGGAAAACCTAGACAACCTCGAATGGTCCAAATTGAAGAAGAAATACTTGTCACCGCGAAGGTCAAACCATATCTATAAGATTCACTTGACAGGACCGCACTCAAAACTTCGCAGCGAACAAATAGTGAGTATTTTTTTAACATTTGTTTATTCTTCTGTTGCTGATTCACCGTACATTAGCTTTGTCATTTCAAAGGAAGTTATTTCTGAAAAAGAAAGTCACATCTTTCAAAACACCATGTATATTTATATTAAGTCGGTATGCATCAAATTTGTGTTTTACTTCCCACACCGATAGAAAATTTAGGTAGTGATATGCTGTGGGGTCGTAGTAGATATTGCTGCTATAATTTTGAAAATCGGTGCATAGGCGGCACAGTAATTAGCAAAAAAATTCAAATATTCCTCAAACTTGCTTTTTCTACTTTTTTTTTGGTGTAAAATACAATTGGTTGTATTCATAATAGACTGTCCATTGACCTATAAAAGAAAGACCTAGCGGGTTAATATACTTTTTTAGGTCCATTCGAACATCGCCTGTTCGCCAGAACCCAAGGGATTTTAGCTTGTTCTGTATAGTGTAACCTGGAAATTATAGATGTGGTTTTAATGAACTTCTGACACAGTATTATTACCGTGGCGAGGATAGAACACGCGAACACGCGTATAGTTTTTTAGAAATCGTGTTAGTGGCGGCGCAGCAACAATAATTAAAACTAGAAATATAAAAACAGCAGTTAGTTCGCTTTTAGGCGTTTTAGGGGTTGCTGATCGTTTTGCACTTTTTTTGTGTAGAGGTTATAAAACTAAAAAACTTGTTATATAGACTGTCCAACATTGCCTTGCCTATTACAGAAATCAAGTGACTCAAAATTTTCTGATGTATACATATGAATGTGGCTTTATATGGTTCCGTATTGTGTAACCTGGAAATTATTGAATTGATTTTAATGACATTTCGACGCAGTATTATTACCGCCGCGATGATGGGAAACGCGTATAGTTTTTTTAGTGGCAGCACAGCAATAATCAAAGAACCAAAAATACAAAAACAGCTCAAACTTTGATTTTAGGTCATTTGGAGGTATTTGATCGGTTTCTATATTTTATATCCCGCACCAATAGGGGATAGGAGAGTATTGTGATCGCGAAGATTTTAGATTTTGCGATAATACGCTTTTTTGGAGTTTTGTGATATCTACATAACGAAAATCTACGTCCCTATCATCCACTGAATCTCAGTAGCACAGTATATCCAACTATACAGTAGCGCAACTCCCTAGAAATCATGCAGACAATTTGTCTCCGAAAAACTGGCCTCTCATAACCCCACGTCGCCGTCGGCTCTTCAGCACGATCCGCGAGTATTGCCGTTAACATTTTGAGCACAGGGTCGGCTTAGCAATAATCGAGTGAAGAAGCGTAACTATTGTGTTGCAATAAGTTTAGTGGACGCGATATGTCTCGTAAATAGAGTAAATTTTGAGAGCAGTGTGGTAATGTGATATTCTTCATCGAGGTTAGGCAGTTGTCTTTGGAATTCTGAATTACAATTTGTAAGTTATATCCATGCATTCGCATTTATTGTACGTGAAAATGTTTTGCACTGATTCTTCTAATTCATCATGGATTCTTTGCATATAAATGGGGTGTAACCATTTTTTTTAGAAGCAAAACAAGAAATAGCCGGTGTATGAAAGAAAATTGTTAACTCCGAGAAAATAGGCGGCTTTATTGTTTTAAATTTATCTTCATCAATCATCATAGAAAAACGTGGTAAAGAGCAAAACCGATGAAAATTTGTTAGGTGTACATAAAAAATAATGATCAATATGTTTATAACAACGATAAAATATACTAAACAGGTCGTTATTCTTAAAAAATTTGTAAAACTTTTTTTTATCTAGTTTACCAAGACTACTTTTCCTACTGTATTTGTATATTACATATGAATAGGCATATTGAAGAAAAGAATCCATGTTTATAGAGGAAAATGATATATTTTTGAAACTAGCATGTTGATTCTTTTTATTGTGAACTTTCTATTTGAGCATCCATTAAAATGGACTTCACTTCCTGCTTAAAATTTCATAATTTTGGAATGCATAATCACATTCATTTTGTTATATGTCGTGAAAGATCTTTTGAACGTTGTGGTGGGAACAGTGAGAAATTATTATTCTGACTTTAGGCTCATAATTAAAGAACGACTTTCCGTAACGTCTAACTTTTCTAAAAACTGAAAAAGAACACACAGCTAAAGAAGCATATTAAACATTGGAGGAATCGCGTACCTATTAGCATCTTGAGGAAGCTTAAGAAACTATAGTCACAGTTTTTGGAATTGTTAATACAGCCTTCAGCGGCGCAACATTTGACTTCACGCGACCCGATATCCATATCAGCGTATCACCAAATTCCTTAATCCGGTTCTGTCAAAGACACTACCTTCACTCTCATAGACTGAACACGACTCAGGCGATCGCCGTGCTAAACATCCTGCGAACGATGCGCGGGATGCTATGCGCGAACCACCAAAATTCTGGAGAGTTGCGCTACTGTATAATTGGATATACTGTGTCAGTAGTTTAGTAGAAAAGGTTTTTCGGATTGTGGGATAAAGTAATGCAGAGGTTTTTTTACTCAAAGGGCCCACGGTACGGCGTTTATATTACGCCTTCTTCAAGGCCAAAATTCGTCTTCATATGAATCAACTTGGTTCATGCTAGTCTAGACTCTAGCTGCACGTTACTCAAAACACCCACCATCGACAGCACCGGCGACTCTTTATACTGCTGCAGCCAGCCGCGCTACCCAAGCCATACTTTTACCCACTTGGAAAGGCAGCAATACAGTTCAAATCATTATCTATTATAGGTAGTCTGCAATTAACACTCGTAACTATTACCTTATATTAATCGCTCAACAGCAGAGAGAGCAACTGTTTACTTTTATGCACAATATATAATAGACTTGGCATAAATCTGTTGGTTCGAGATGTTAAAGATTAAACAGAGCTGAGAACGAAATACTGCTTCTTCTTTTTGAATGATTTTCCGAAGATAAAGCTGCAATTCTTTAGTTTTCCAACGGCATGTTTAAAAACTGTGTGAACCTCACGAAACTCATCTGACCGCCACATTTTCCTATAACATACACATGTATAACATTATCATTCATATGTACTTTTTGTACATTTATTTACCTTATTCTCCATCATAATTTGGTTGTTTTACAAATGATAGATTCGTTTTCTTTGTGATAAGTCGTTGCGTTTGTAAATAAATGCAAATATTTCAGTGAAAATATTTTAAGGCATTCAAAGGTTGCTACCAAAATCAAGTGACAGATTCCTGAAATATGTTTTAGTAAGCCGACCATCTTCCGTTCAGCACTGTTGGCCCATCCTGTATATGTAAGCGCATCTGAAAAGCAAGTTGGGATACACTAAATTTTCTGAATAAATTAAATAAAAAAACTTTTTGAAAAAAGCTTTTATTTAAATGTTTTAAAAAGAAGAAAATAAATTTTCCTTTAAATGTTAACTACCAACTTATAGCCTCATTATACATAATTTATATCATCTTAGTTTCCACTTCTTTCCTTAGTTATAACTTCAATACAGTCTTTGAAGTTGTCTGGTTCTGGGTTTCCAGACCTGACAAACTTAGGGACTGATACTATTGCACAAATTATAAGACAGTCACGACACTGCTAGCTCCTCGTCCGAGTTGGACCCTCGATAAGCGCCTTCAGTTCCTAGTACTATTAATTCTAGGGAATGTGGTACTATTTACTGGTACCAGTGAATCAAAAATTGTCCTCTAGACTACGTATGAGAGACGAAAACAAAGTGAGGATTTAGAAGCGCGGAAAGCAATGAGCAATGAGCGTAAACAAAATAAATAGTTCCAGAGACGTATTTTCCAAAATTTCCTAATAGACAATTATTCAAAAATTGCTCAATGTGGCATTTATTTACTAAATTCACGCCTGTCGTGAGGTTTACGTAAGTACCTATAAGTATTCAGTTAATCAAACTGAAATTTTAACACAATTAAACCTAGCAGACCAAGTTAGTCAATTAAACAGGTACTAGTTCATTTAAACAAGTAAATCGCGCGACATGCTTTTATGATCATATAAATGGTGTATAATGAGGTTATAAGTTGATAGTTAACACTCTAAAGGAACATTTTATTTTGTTTTTACTGTTTGTTTTATGGTGTGTACATAACGAAAATCCACGTCACTCATTTCCGTCGGTCTGTCTGTCTGTCTGTCTGTCTGTCGGTCTGTCGGTCTGTCGGTCTGTCTGTCGCGTTTTTCTACCCTCGTAATCTCAGTAACCGCTGCATGGATTGTGATGAAATTTGGGCAGCGGTATGCTGTGGGGTCGTAGTAGGTAATGTTTCTATAATTTTGAAAATCGGTGCATAGGCGGCGGAGTAATTAGCAAAAAACGAAAAAAAATAAATATTGCTGAAACTTCGTTTTTAGGCGTTTTAGGGGTCCCTGATCATTTTCTACTTTTTTTTGGGTGGGGGTGAAATTGGGGTGGTTGGGGGGTGGGGGGTTGTAAAATTAAAAAATTTGTTGTATTCGTAATAGACTACCCACTGACCTGTGAAGGAAGACCTAGCGACATAAATAACTTTTTTAGGTCTATCCGAACATCGCCTTATGCCTATTACAGAAACTAAAGGACTTAGAATTTTTTCCGATGTATATACATACGAGTATCGCTTTAGATCGTTCTATATTATGTAACGACGAAACTGTTCAATTGATTGTAATGAAATTTTGACACAGTATTACTACCGTGGCGAGGATGGAAAACGCGTATGGTTTTTATAAATCGTGCCAGTGGCGGCGCAGTAACAATAAAAAAACTAAAAATATAAAAACAGCTCAAACTTCGTTTTTAAGTGTTTTAGAGGTTCCTGATCATTTACTGATTTTTTTTTGAGTGGGGGTGAAATCTGGGTGGTTGGGGGGTGGGGGGTTGAAAAACTGAAAAGTTTGCTGTATTAATAATAGGTTGTCCGCTGACCTGTGAAGGAAGACCTAGCGACATAAATCACCTTTTTAGGTCCACCTGAACATTGCCTTGCCTATTACAGAAAGCAAAGGACTTAGAATTTTTTTCTGATGTAAACATACGAGAGTATTGCGTTAGATCGTTGTAACGAGGAAACTGTTGAATTGATTTTAATGAAATTTTGAAACAGGATTACTACCATGGCGAAGATGGAAAACGCGTATGGTTTTGATAAATCGTGCCAGTGGTGGCGCAGAAATAATAAAAAAACCAAAAATATAAAAACAGCTCAAACTTCGTTTTTAAGCGTTTTAGAGGTTCCTGATCATTTTCTGCATCTTTCTGGGTGGGGGTGAAATTGGATTATTTGGTTGCGAGGGATCTTAGACTAAAGCTTCATGCTATGGGAAAATAATAAACTGGTATCGGCGAAATGTGTGGGAAGTACTGAGTCAATCAACTTGACTTCATTTTTTTAAGAACATATAATGAACGCTTTTTTTCAAAAAGTTTTTTGTTTTGATTAATTTTTTACTCTTTAGTTATTAACTTGCATTTATATTCTCCATACTATAGCAGGAGAGCATAAAAAACTTAAAACTCCGCTATATTGGATTAAAAGTGATGTCAACATATTTTTTTTACTTATTCTCGTGCATAAAAAATAACTATTGCTCCATCTTGGATGGTCCGCCATATTTGATTTAGAATGACGTCACATTATTTTTCGAGTTACTTTCAACAAGCCCTTTCATTGTGCAAAGACTCTCTTCTCTCAAGTCGTAAGCAAGGTTCATGCAGTGATAAAATAACTCACCAAATTTGAATAGTATATTTTCCCCAAACTCTTACAACAAAATCCATCGTATTATATCTAAAAATGATATATTATTCGCCATCATTCGAACGATACTTTATAACTCAGAATTTGCGCTATCGTCATTTTCACTCATTTTCTAATTAGACATCACTAAAACCTTAAACTGAACTAAAAATATAAAGCTACTCTAGACATAACCTTGAAACTGTGTTGGTAATAAGAGTCCAAACAACACGCGTTTATTCCTGTTACGTTCCCAAAGTCACTTCTGTACCCCAAATGTCCCTTTACAACTTATTACTGCAAAATCCTTACCTCGGACCTTTATCACTTACGCCGCGTCACAGCCTACCGCTTCTTTACCAGTATTCGGTACAGTCATTTCATGTACCCTCTGAGCCGCGACACACCGGCTGTTCGGTCCACCCTCCGTGGCTGCTCGCTGCACCAGCGGTTCGTTAGCTCCTAACTTCACTTCGATGTCGTCGCCGTCGTCGATACAACCTGGCCATGACCACTGTGTAGGTTGTATAAAGGAACTCGTACTGTCACTACTGCCAGATTCTTGCTCATACCGCAAGCCTCTAATTGGTCGCCAAATGCAAAGACTCTCTTCTCTCAGGTCGTAAGGTTCATGGAGTGTTAAAACAACTCACCGACTTTGAACAGTATATTTTCCTCAAACTCTTACAACAAAAACCATCGTTTAACTAAAAATGACATCAGTGGATCCATTGTCAGTGATGACATCCCTCTCATTGATTGTCATTCCCCTTACCCTCTACTGGGCATTCTCATATCAATTGGATACCCATATTGTAGAAATGCATTAAATAGCTATTCCACTATTATATTTAGAACGACGTCACAGAGCTTATCGTGTATTGTCATCCAAACTAAACGAGTATACAAAATTTCAGCTCAATCGGTTGAAGATATTTGCTTCAAAATTGAGTAGCAAGATTCCACTTGAACATACATACATACATTGCAAGTTAAATAAGAGCTTATAAAAGAACCCCTTAACTAAGACATGAGATATCCACTAACTTCATTTAAATCATAAATGCCACTTTTTGCTGTTATTAAAATAGGTGATATCCATGGATTATACGAGTAAGTTTTCTCAATCACATTTAACTAGCCACTCGATGAATTATCTGCTACAGATATGGAGTATCTGGATAAGGTTTTGACTGAATTAGTAGACCACTTTAATTATGTTTAATTAAGTAACCATACCCTATCGTTGACACAATGATTAGTGAACGCATACACCCTTTAATAACGAAGGAGATATTTGCTTTTCTAACTTCTTAGACAAAGTAGACCTTTGAAATGATCAGCATCTGAAAATTTAGCAATATATCTGGTTTTACAAAAGTAATATTGTCATGCTCCCCTCTACCAAACCTACTACAGGTTGCAAATTGTACTATGGTAGGGTATGCATAAGAGTACCAGTTCTGTTTTCGTACCTAGATTTGGCTCCAGAAAAGACTGAGGCAGTAATACTACGACGATATGGGATGAAGAGGAACACTAAGAAGTCAACCCAGAAGGCAGAAGCTAGAATAATAATGCTTTCTAGACTGATGCCGAATATTGGGGGACCCAGGGGTACAAAAAGAGCACAGAAGTGCTCAGAAGAACGGAATCGTCCAGTCGGGACCGTCGAGAGCTACCGGGCCTGATGGTGCTGCGTGTGACGTCACACCAGACGCCGCACGTATCTGTAGGGATTAATAGAGAAATTCTGGCGCTACGAGCATATTCTTGAAACACTGAGAAAACTGTCAAATATACAAAAGTAATGTATAGGAATGAATTTATAGGAAATTGAATTTGTGATGAATGGAGCCAGTTGATATCTATTTAACTAGAATCGTTTGGACGGCTAAAAGTTGTACTTAAACGCACCCAAATAATATAAAATTATCTATTATTCACAAAATGATGTACATAGTCATATTATAGCTGTCATGATTGCAGTAGCAGTAGTAGCAAAAGAGGATATAGGAGCTGTAGTATACGGGGTGCCAGAATTTTCTTTGACACGTGATATTATTCTTCTAACAGAAAAAGTTCAAACGAAAACTGAGTGGAATTTTTGAAAGTAGTTAATCATACCATGCTTTCAAAACATTTTCTTTGTATTTCAACCGTTAAAACTTCCCCAACTTTTTTTCATGTAGCAATCAATAGTCTACACAAAAAAAGTCTTTTATTTTATTTAAAATCTTATAGGAGCTTTGATTTTATACATAAACCTATTTTTTGCATAGTCGTTATATTAATAAAATAAGTTGGATTTGTTTGAGGCTTAATATTTATTTATAATAAACCAGATAAACGTGGAAACTAAGTGGGCATTTCAAGGGTACTGAAGACATATACTTTGAAAACAAATTTTTGTACTTGAATCCCTAAAACACACCCCCAACATTTTTTTTCAAATAGCTGGCCACAGCTTTTCCTACATAAAAGAGGTCATTGTTTGCAGTGCTTTTGATTTAATACACAAAACAGTTTTTTTCGTAGAGTCAAAGCATAAGATAAATAAAATAAGGGTTTTTTTCAGGCGTAATATTTTCGTAATAAAAAAATGGAGTCAAGTTGATTGACTCAGTACTTCCCACACATAACAGTTGCAACCAAATCATCGCCCGCCTGTCGTCAAAAAACATCCAACACAAAAACTAGTAAATAGTTTCCAAAATCTCTCCGTAGGAACTAAAACGACACAATTCAGCTTTAACTGGACGAAACGAAACAATCAGGAACCCCCAAATTGCTTAAAAACGAAGTTTCAGCTATTTTTATATTTTTAGATTTTTATTATTGCTGCGCCGCCACTGACACGATTTTTGAAAACCATACGCATTTTTCATCCTTGCCGCGGTAATAATACTGTGTCTAAATTTCATTAAAATTAATTCCATAATTTCCATGTTACTAAATTCAGAACGACCTGAATCAATACCTACCCCTACCAATACCAAATCCCTTGATTTCTGTAATAGCCAAGGCAATGTTCGGATGGACCTAACAAACGTCTATTATGCCGCTAGGTCTTTCTTTCACAGGTCAATGGACACTATTATAAATGGAAAAAATTTTTGAATTTTACAACCCCCCACCCCCTAACCACCCCAATTTCACCCCCACCCAAAAAAAAGTAAAAAATGATCAGATACCCTCGAAAAACAAAGTTTGAGCTATTTTTACATTTTTAGTTTTTTTATCATTGCCGCGCCGCCACTGACACGATTTTTCCAAAACATGCGCGCTTTCCATCCTCGCCGTGGCAGTAATACTGTGTCAAAATTTCATTAAAATCCATTCGATAATTTTGGCGTTACGCAATAAAGAACGATCTAAAACTAAAGCAACACTCGGATGTATACATCACAAATTAAATTCCAAGTCCCTTGATTTCTATTATAAGCAAGGCAATGTTCGGAATGGACCTAAAAAATTGTATTATGGCGCTAGGTCTTTCATTCACAGGTCATTAGAGAGCCCATTATGAATACAACAAATTTTTCAGTATTACAACCCCCCACCCCCCAACCACCCCAAATTCACCCCCACCCAAAAAAAAGTAGAAAATGATCAGGAACCCCTAAAACGCCTAAAAACGAAGTTTGAAGCGTATTTGAAATTTTTCGTTTTTTGCTAATTAGTCCGCCCCCCGTATAACGATTTTCAAAATTATAGAAACATTACCTACTACGACCCCACAGCATAACGCTGCCCAAATTTCATCACAATCCATTTAGCGGTTACTGAGATTACGAGGGTAGAAAAGCGCGACAGACAGACAGACAGACCGACAGACAGACCGACAGACAGACCGACAGACAGACCGACAGACAGACAGACAGACAGACCGACAGACAGACAGACCGACAGACAGACCGACGGAAATGAGTGACGTGGATTTTCGTTATGTACACATCATAAAACGCCCAAAAAACGTATTGTCTCAAAATCGAAAATTTTCGCGATCACAATACTCCCCTCACCTATCGGTGTGGGAAGTAAGATGATAAGAAAAACATTAATTGTTTTCGAAAACATGTCATTCAATACCCTTAAAAACTTCTTAGTTTCCCTTTTCATCAGTTTTTTGTGTCAAACAAGTTCTTATTTTATTTATATTATGCTTATGATTTTACGAAAAAAATGAAGTCAAGTTGATTGACTCAGTACTTCCCACACATTTCGCTGATACCAGTTTATTATTTTCCCATAGCATGAAGCTTTAGTCTAAGATCCCTTGCAACCAAATAATCCAATTTCACCCCCACCCAAAAAGACGCAGAAAATGATCAGGAACCTATAAAACGCTTAAAAACGAAGTTTGGGCTGTTTTTATATTTTTAGTTTTTTTTTATTATTTCTGCGCCGCCACTGGCACGATTTATCAAAACCATACGCGTTTTCCATCTTCGCCATGGTAGTAATGCTGTGTCAAAATTTCATTAAAATCAATTGAACAGTTTCGTCGTTACATAATATAGAACGATCTAAAGCAATACTCGTAGGTATGTATACATCGGAAAAAATTCTAAGTCCTTTAGTTTCTGTAATAGGTATAAGGCAATGTTCGGATAGACCTAAAAAAGTTATTTATGTCGCTAGGTCTTCCTTCACAGGTCAGTGGGTAGTTTATTATGAATACAACACATTTTTCAATTTTACAACCCCCCACCCCCCAACCACCCCAATTTCACCCCCACCCAAAAAAAAGTAGAAAATGATCAGGGACCCCTAAAACGCCTAAAAACGAAGTTTCAGCAATATTGAATTTTTTTTGTCTTTTGCTAATTACTCCGCCGCCTATGCACCGATTTTCAAAATTATAGAAACATTACCTACTACGACCCCACAGCATACCGCTGCCCAAATTTCATCACAATCCATGCAGCGGTTACTGAGATTACGAGGGTAGAAAAACGCGACAGACAGACAGACAGACAGACAGACAGACAGACCGACAGACAGACATACAGACAGACCGACGGAAATGAGTGACGTGGATTTTCGTTATGTACACACCATAACATGCCCAAAAAACGTATTATCTCAAAATCGAAAATTTTCGCGATCACAATACTCCCCTCACCTATCGGTGTGGGAAGTAAAAATAGGTTTGCATATAAAATCAAAGTTCCGCAAGATTTTAAATAAAATAGGAATATCATGTGTATGTATGTCGGAAAACTTATGGGGTGCTATTTGAAAACAAAAAGTTGGGGGCGAGTTTTCGGGGTTGACGTGCAAAAAAAATGTTTTGAATGCATGCACTTTACAGTAATTGTTAAGCAGTATTTTACAAAATTTGCAATCTTAGCTCGAGGAACTATTAAACTTATAGCAGTATCAGTATGAATTACAAATCTCCCTTCGAAGTGTTTGGTGCATATTACAGAAGAATTCTTCATCCTGAAGATATCTCGCGTAACCACTGATTCCGTTTCATTACATCTTTTGGAAATTACAACACAGGTATGCGCTCTGTATCTATATAATTACTATTGCAGAAGGGTGCAGAGCAACTACAGGGTGTAACTTTTAAGGATGTCCACACCTATACCACCATGTCGATCTCGCTGAGCTGATCATTTTTCGATAAGCAACATGGGTCCAAAAACGAACCGTTACGGAGATAACGCTACCGAAAGTTATCCTTGCTAACGCTGGAAGTTAGGCAATTCATTCAACGCCTCGTAATTGGCAGAGGAGAGAGGGGGTTACGGATCAGCTGCTAAGACAGATTCGGCTTGTCAACATTTAATCGTCATGGCCAAACAAACAAAACAAACATTGCAAAAAACAACAACAAAAAACACCGAGATCAGTCAAAAATCAGTGAAGGAGAGGTTCCACGTGGCCATCGCCTTCTTGCTCGCACAATCTGGCTCGATGGATGACCGATGCAGTGGAAACGTTGATTACCTGTGGCTGCTCCCTGACGTCTCCAGCTGCTGCAATGATGCGTGCAATCAGCTCTTCTGCTGTGTGCGGTGCACCCCCTTGGTAGACAAGTGCTTCCAGGTTACCCCACAGGAAAAAATCCAGGGGATTGAGATCCGGAGACCGCGCCGGCCACGCTACTGGCCGCAAGGCGTCGAATTAATTGCCTAACTTCAGGCGTCAGAAAGGACTACTTCCGGTAGCGCTGTCTCCGAAACGGTTTGTTTCCGGACCCATGTTGCTTATTGAAAAATGATCAGCTCAGCGAGATCTACACGGTAATATAGGTGTGGACATCCTTAAAAGTTACACCCTGTATAGACGGTATTCTTGGCTAGATACACGTAAGACCCAAAAATTCAATGAAAAATCCCTGCGGGGATTTGACGATTACAAACGCGACCGGACGGTCACTCAGCGCCTCGCGTGACGTAGAAGCTGTGGTGGGGATACACCACCAGGCCCAACGACGTCCTACTCCCGATAGCTATCGACGGTCCCGGTCCAGTCGATTGGCCTTTACGGAGCGCTATCAGTTTGGCACAGGGTACTCAAAAGAAAAAACATCAGCAGGAGCTGGACCGGCTGCAAAGAAAGCAACTGCTGAGGGTAGCCAGTGCCTACCGCACAGTATCCAGTAAAGCCTTGCAATTGGTGACAGGAATACCACCCTTGCATCTGCTAGCTGAAGAGCGAAGATACATCTACATCTCACAATGAGACACAGAGGCGAGGCGGAAGGACTGCGGACAACGGACCATAGAGAAGTGGCAGCAGATATAGTCTCAAACGACTGAGGTTGTGCAGTGGACAAAAAGACTCGTACCATCAGTAGGAGAATGGGTAATCTGCGAGCACAGGACTACCTGCTGTGTCCTGATGTAGGCTTTAACGCCACATGGCGCATTCCGCGTATATCGGAAAAGACTAGGAAGAGCTACTGTCCACCAGTGTCATCATTGCGGACAGCTCGACACGACAGAACATACGCTTTTCGAGTGTGAGGGGTCAATCACATACAGACAATATGCCTGTGCAAACCCCTACCTGAAGATCTGAAGGCAGATAATATGGTGAGACTGATGATCTACCAAAAAGTCTATTGGAAGACCATCCACTGCATCATGAGGAACATTCTGATCGTCAAAGAAAGCGAAGAACGTAGTAGCGATAATTAAACCTTAAGATCAACGAGCTCTCAGACCAGCCCTACACTCATGTTGTTAGATCGTTCGACGAAGGTTCCGAGAGTGGTAGGAGGCCTTGGAGGTAAGAAAAGACGGAACGGGGTTTGGCCAGTCGGGCTGTGGTGTCATGTCGGATGGACGCGTTTACGTCCGTTGGACATGTGATCAGAGGACTCAAGCTGGTTCAACGTCGGGCGAGAGACTATCATTCTTCCGGGTGTCCGAGTGTTTTTCTGTCCTTGCAATCAAGCCGATTTCCTATGCCCTCTACAATAAAAAAGACAACAACAGTTGGCTCACGGGTTGTCCTTGAGACTATGATGTCTAACAAATGTCAAGAGAATACAACACAGTCATTGGGTGTGTTCAATGGGACTTAGCGGACGTAAGCGTTCGTGGGCGCTTTGCGCTAACTAACCGATGAACGACAAGTTGTCAAAAAAGCGCGAGTCAGCTTAGCTAGCGCTTTTAGAAAGCGCTATTTGGCTAGCGAAGCGGCACAAAACTAGAAAAAAGTTATTTGTAGTTCTGAGGGAAGCTGTTACCTTTGTATAGTGTCAATTTAATATCAGTATTTGTGATTTATAGCCTAGGGTTTTGACAATACGGATAATAAATATTACAATATGGAGATGGATATGACAGTTTTATCACGTCAAAGAGAAAGTCGTTCAACGGTCACACCTAGCGCCTGCAAGCGCTTCCACGCTAGCGCTTTTGGGCTAAGTCCCATTGAACACACCCATTGACAGAGGCCTGTCAGCTATTTGCCAACGTCCATCATGGGCTTTCAGTTCATCGCAGATTTAAAATCATACCACACTTAAATCCAGAATGTAAAAAGGTGGCATACCTACCTTGGAGATTGATGAGTTTTTATTCAACACAAAATTTGCCGAGGCGATAAGAAACGAACATGCAATAAAGAAAGCCAGCGTAGACTTCAAGAAGAAGACTTGGCAGTTTCATTTACCTGGACCTTCAGGTTCTGGGACAGCCAGTAACTATCATTTAAATTACCGGCGGTCACTTCCCAAGGGACGAATGAAAGAGAAGAGGAGAGGGCAGGACAGAAGGCTAATGGAACAACAAAGGAAATACAGAAGGGACCCCAAGAAATACCTGCATCAGAAATAGCTTCTAGAGCAAGTGTGAGTAGCCACGCTGGTAGACTTTCAAATTTTCTCCAGAGCTGGAAGAATATTACAGGGGACTGAACGGTTTTAAATTGGATTAAGGGAGTCAATATACCCTTTTTTAAGAGACCCGTGTAGTTTTTTGAACCTTCTGTTAAAATCAGAAATACATTTTTACGAAACATTCCATTCAGAAACTGTTAAAAATAGGTGCTATTGAAAAATGCAGTCCCTCATTAGGACAATTTATATTATCTTACTTCCCTATAAAAAAACCGTGTGTTTCATATAGATTCATTTTGAATTTGAAAGCACTGAATAAATTTATTATTACTCCTAATTTTAAGTTAGAAGATTACAAAACCATGATTAAACTGTTAAATGAAGGTTATTATACCTCTCAAATATCGATTTGAAAGATGCATATTTTTTAATCTCAATCAACAATAGGTACAGAAAATACCTTCGATTCAAATTCGAAAATTGTTTATATCAGTTTAATTGTCTACCATTCGGTCTTAATATTGCAGCATTCATTTTCACAAAACTTATTAAACCACTAGCAAAGAAACTTCGCCTTATGGGAATAACCATTGTCATTTATCTAGATGACATACTAATTATAGGTAGGAGTGGAAGAGAATGTAAAAAACATACTGAGGTAGTTTTTACAGAGTTAGTATAATAAATATACGAAAAAGTATGTTAGTCCCTCAACAAAACATCAGATTCTTAGGTTTCATTTACAGTACGCTGCCTATTGACTAATGTGAGGCCGTTCGAAAAACAATTCTCGCTTTCCAAAGGAGAAATAGGTGTACAGTTAGAGAATTTTCCAAGTTAATAGACTTGTAGCCTCTTGACCACCAACGCAATGCGGATTTATTCACATTAAGCCTTTTGAGGAAGTTAAACATTATTTTTTAAGAGAGGACTATCAGAATTATAATAAAAAGATGTATATTCCAGCTTCCTTGCAACAAGAATTAGAATGGTGGCAGACCAACATAGGTTCCGGTCGAGATTTAAAGCCTCGATATTTTTTCAGATGCCTCCACTACGGGATGGGGAGCTTTTTGTCAGGAATCCAGTTGCCATGGTTTCTGGAATAATGACGAACAATTGATGCACATTAATTACTTAGAGATCAAGGCCGCATATTTTGCTGTAAGATCATTTGCCAGAGATAAAAAGAACATTCGCATATTATTGAGAATTGACAACCAGACAGCAATTTCTTGTATTAATCGAGAAGTGTGAAATATTCGTTATTAAATGAGATTACAAAGGCCTTCTGGCAATGGTGTGAAAAAAGGGTATTACTGTATTTGCATCTTATGATACTTCATCTGCTTACTTTGAAGCCTATAGAGAATCGAGATCCCTGACAATTAATACAGAATATGAGCTGAACAACATTGCATATAATCAAATCATCCAGAGGTTTGGTTTCCCTGAAATAGATTTGATTGCAACCAGAACAAACAAAAAATGTAATAAATTTGTTTCATGGTTTCCAGACCCTGAGTCGTGGGCGGTTGATGCCTTTACAATCAGGTGGTCAGAATTCTATTTTTACGCCTTTCCTCCTTTCTCAATAATTACACAAGTTTTAGAGAAGATTGTTCAGGAGAAATGTAGGGGAATTGTAGTTGTCCCTTATTGGCGAACACAAGCCTGGTTTCCACTATTCAATAAAATATTATTGGAAGAACCTGGTCATTTTAAATCAAATAAGGATCTACTTATTTCTCCTTTCAGACATCACCACCCATTATACATAGAGATTTCCCTGGTAGCAGGGAAATTATCCGGCAGTCTTATTTAAAAAAAGGAGTTCCAGAAACTGCAATAGAAGTAATCAGGGCATATTTAACGAAAGGCACACTTAAGACAATATACAGCCTGATTTAGAAGATTTTGGCAATTGTGTGCAGACTATAATAGAAATCCCTTTATTTATAATCTAGAGACTTACTTGGATTTTTTATCCGATACTGTAAGTAAGGCACTTTCATTTTCTGTGACAAACTCTTATCGGTCAGCAGTTAACTTGATTTTCTGCCCTATAAACAGTAACGACGAAAAAATTATTAACCGTTTTGTGAAGGGAGTTTCTAATATTTGACCACCAGAGCCCAAATATAAAATTACTTCGAATCCTGACCCTCTTTTGAAATACCCGAAGTAGAAGTGTTAGATTTAGAATATGCAACATACAGGTAGACTTGTGACCCTCATGGCATTAACGTCAGCCAGCAGGGTTCAGACTCTCTCGATGATTAAAATTCCAAATATAAAAACATCCACAGATACTATAGAAACTATAATTCCAGATAGAGTTAAATCTTCTGCTCCAGGCACAGTCCAAACATTGCTAAATTTTCATTTTTTCAGAACTAAACAAGAATTATGTGTAGCTTCTTCCATCGTAGACTACATTCAAAAAACAAAACCATTGCGCAATAAGGAAGAAACATTAATACTTACACACAAGAAACCATATCGTCCAGCATCTTCACAAACAATAAGTCGCTGGAACAAAAAAACCTTAGGTTTAGGTGGCGTAGACACGTCAATTTTTTCGGCACATAGTGTGCGTCACGCATCGACCTCTGCTGCATTTAAAGCAGGTGTGAGTATAGATGTAATTAAAAATACAGCAGGTTGGGCTCCTGCATCGAATACATTTTTTAGTTTCTATAATAGGCCTCTACCAGAGCTTCGTGGTAATTGCGCCAGGGCAATTGTAGATTTAGGAACTAACTAATTCGTCTTTCTATTGTTTAGTTGCTCACATAACATAGTTGGTTATGTATTACTTATTGTATAACAATAATGGTCCTGTGCCTTTAGACTTAACTACATTTAATGTTGGAAGTATAATATATCGTAATTAAGAAATCAATATAGTTGATACTAAAAATTGCCTCCTTCTTTGAACATCTACATGGTATAATTATATCAAGGACAAGCGAAGGAAAATTAATAGATTAATCGACTTATCTGAAGGAAGATTAATCGTAATTTTCCGAGCTTGTCCGAAGATATAATTACCCAACCCTCCCTATATTACCCAGGGGTAGGCAATTTTTTTTAGGCACTCCAACGGAATGACAGAACTGGTGACAGCAGTACCATAGCCACTGGCAGGCAGCGAAGGCATTAATGTAGACTCTTTTTACTGCAAACAATTCGTGCTGATGAGTAGGTTTATTCGGAAACTACATGGTATCGGACAAGCTCGGAAAATTACGATTAATCTTCCTTCAGGTAAGTCGATTAATGTATTAATTTTCATGGTAAGAAATTTCCCTTCAGTGGGATAGCTTGTTAAACAAGTGTAAACTAGCTGATTTCTATGCGTAAAGCGATGTCAACATTGAAAGATAAACTAAATCGATTTTTTTTACAGTTAATTTGATATCGACCAAAGTATTCAAAAGTTTCGTAGTCACTTTTTTTGATGTCACTGGGTTAAAAGACATCTTCTTTATTATTCTTTATAAAAAAGTCAATTCGGTGCTACGGTCTTTTTTAAAAACTTAATACGTTATTGACAAATTTAACACGTTGAGTTATAATACCCATTTTTTTAGGACGGCAGAGCTTCTTAAGGGAGGCTTAGATGCTTTAAAGATGAATCATTTTTGCAGTACCTACTGTTAAAACTTTTTAGAGCTACATTCTTAAAAAATGCATTTGTATTTGTATATATCCATATGAGATGAATTATATAAGTACAAATGCATTGGAAAATTAATGTATCCAGGAATTTTACATGATTTCATTTTATAATACAAAAGTGTGTTTCTGCTTAATTAACCTACACTTTTTCATTATTTTGTTATAAGTGGTTGGCTTTAACAAAAAATCAGCTGTTATTGATTTCAAATGTACAAACTGTAATTTGTGATACCTACTAGCAAGCTTAGTTTGCATAGCATTTGATTATAAGTTTGACAATAGTTATGTATCACATACTAACTAAATTCAAATAAACATTCAGATTGAGCTGTACCTCAGTGTTGTTCAATGTGATACACTCATATTTAATTTATCTAACAAGCTGGAAAACATGAGACGCAGAAGTTACATTGTTAGAAAAGACTGATGCATTAGATGATAAATGTCTATTGATAGCTTCTTCATATTATCATCAATGTCTATACGTGGTTCATGTTACTGACGTTTATTGTTGTGTTATTAGGAAGTAAAAAAATCCAGAGCGATTGTATATTCTTTTATTGATCAGAGATTTTAGAAACACAGTTACAAGACATGTATTTGCATGTACACATCTAAATATAGAATCTAAAATAACATTTATTTACATGAAATGGCATCATCGATATGCGTATCTACTTCTATAATAATTTATCATTATTTACATATTTCACTGGACATTTTAAAATTGCAAATTTCATGCTAACAATACCCATTAATTGCAGTATATTTACACACTACGCCATTTGAGACCCTAAAAAAACCTAAAAATAGCAGAAAAGTTTGTATAGGGTTTCTTTGTTCTTTTTCATTAAGTGTTCGGCCTTAATACAATCTCAAATAAATTTTTTTTTCCTATGCCCTTATTATACCATAGCTACTGAAACCACATACATAAATTGCAGTGACGGTGAGCTCAAAGTCATTTAGATATAGACAACATGAGTTTAGTATCAATGGTTTAGTGTATGTTTTAATATCCCTTTTATTTCCGGATAATCTCACGAAAGCGGGTCCCAAATGTGACGTATTTATATGAATTTTATCTCCAATATACAGGGTGGGCCAATAGTGCGTGGACGGAGGATTGTGAGCTTAATAAAAAATATTTCAAAAATCTGTCACTTGATCATAGTAGGGACCCTTGAGGGCTATGACGTAAAAATATTTTCACTCAAATTTTGACGTTTATACAGGGTGATTCATATCAAATTTACATTTTTTTAAATGGAACCCCCTATATATTATTGCATATTTGGATTCCTTGGTCAATTTTAGTGTGACTTTATGTATCACACATGGAACTTTAAACGAATCGTTTAGGCGCAAATCACCATTTTTGGTATAAGTAGGTATCAGAAAAAAATTGAATAACGCAACGATTATGAAACTTAGAAGGCCATGACTTTGCGGTACAACTAAGCATGAAATGCGTCACCTTAGGTCAGACGGCTAAAATTGAATTCTTTTTGTACTTGGAGAAATCAGTAGATTAATTAAGGAAACTTCAATCGCAGATAACTTGATTTTTTCAAATGGCAATGCCTATTTTGGTTTAAAAAATGGAATGTAAAATTTGATCACCTTTCTAACGATATAGCATTCTCGGTATCAATCTTTTTTGGTTTTCATTTTATTTCAAATTTTCAGTCAAATCGGTGTTTTTCAATTTTCCTGCGTGCAAGCAACCTAGCAGGCCATGAAAAATAAACAATAGCTCGTCAATATGGAAGAAACCAATTAACTTAGTAGAAAGATGCAAACTAACTGGAGCAACGAGGCAAGATTATGAAAATTCCTTGCAACATATTAGCTCTAACCGGATACAACAGCCCCAAGATATCTAATGTAAATGAGTAGCTGGGCTATGACAGAAGTATTTGTTTTTCACAGCCTACTAGCTATCGAGGTCTACTAGAGCTTGACAACTTTCCAAAACGATTAAAAATTTTGAAACAAAAGGAAAACTACCAGCGACTTTTGCTTACAGTCCAACATGATTATAATTTCATATCTAATGGGATAAAAAGATTAGTCACTTCCGTTTAGTTAAGTCAAAAGTGAAATCTCCAACTCGAGCATTCTGAACATCTATTGAAATAATTGCTAGAATTTTTTAATTACGCTATGTTGTAATTGTGTTTATTTCATGTAGTTTTCTGCAAACTAAATTATGTTTTACAATTCAAACAGACTGCAATTCAAGTTACATTTTCCGCGATTTTGCTAATAAGTAGAAGTACCTACTGAAGAATTTGAAGGGTTCGAGTCAGAGGTATCATTACTTTTGACTTACGGAAATGGCTACTTTTTTGTAGCATTAAATGTGGAAATTTATTCAGAAGACATAGATATTATATTGCCAGCAACAATCACTAGTAGTTTTCCTTTGATTAAATATTTTTTTGCTGACGTTGGAAATTGACTAATAGCTAGTGGGCTGTGAAAAATGAGCGTTCTTGTTACCGCTATTGTTTCTGGTTAGAGCTAATATGTTGTAAGAAATTTTCATAATCTTGCCCCGTTGCTCTAGTTAGTTTGCATCTTCGTACTAAGTTAGTTGGTTTCTTCCATATTAATGAGCTTTTGTTTATTTTTCATGGCCTGCTAGGTTGCTTGCATGCAGGAAAATTGAAAAACACCGATTTGACTGAAAATTTGGAATAAAATGAAAACTAAAAAAGATTGGTATCGAGTATGCTATATCGTTAGAAAGGTAATGAAATGTTACATTCGATTTTTTAAACCAAAATAGGCATTGCCATTTGAAAAAATCAAGTTGTCTGTGATTGAAGTTTCCTTAATTAATCTATTGATTTCTCCAAGTACAAAAAGAATTCAATTTTCGCCGTCTGACCTAAGGTGACGGATTTCATGCTTAGTTGTACCGCAAAGTCACGGCCTTCTAAGTTTTATAATCGCTGCGATATTCAATTTTCTTCTGATACCTACTTATACCAAAAATGGTGATTTGCGCCTAAACGGTTCGTTTGAAGTTCCATGTGTGATACATAAAGTCGCATTAAAATTGACCAAGGAATCCAAATGTGCAATAATATATAGGGGGTTCCATTTAAAAAAATGCAAGTTTTATATGAATCACCCTGTATAAACGTCAAAATTTAAGTGAAAATATTTTTACGTCATAGCCCTCAAGGGTCCCTACCATGATCATGTGACAGATTTTTGAAATATTCTTTAGTAAGCCCACAATCCTCCGCCCACGCACTATTGGCCCACCCTGTATTTTTGGCCTTCGTTGAGCCAAGATTCTACAAAAAAGTACATTGCACTGGTTCCAAGCTGACCATATAAATACGTGAATCTTTTGACCGTACTCGGTTTGTACAATTTATATCCATAGCTTACTGAAAATTGTACTTCATTTACTGTACATCTAGCGAATTCTGTACATAATATATTTCAAATTATTTACAAATCGACAGTTAATAATGTATAAATTATATTTACACAGACCTAAACATTCTAACACCCTGTATAATTAACTTATGAGTATTTTGTACGGTTATACATATGTCTATCATAATCTAACATAAAATTGTAATATCACAATAAATATGAATATTTTTAAGTACCTGTGTCTAGTTTTGCCGTTTTCAGGTTTTTGTCAATAAAAACGTTCTATGGCCTTTCCTACGATTTTGGAATCATCTAAAAAATTTGCCATTTCAGACTGACACTTCAGGTGTTATGTTATGGGAAAATATTACCTCTTTAGACTAGAACCAAAAGGGGTCAAAAAGTAAATCTCAGTAATATACATTATGGAAGTCCGAAACGTACATTTTGATACATCTACCTTGTCCACAAACTTCAAACAACACTCAGTATGTTGTAAGATATTTTAATTCTTCTTTAAATTTTTAGCAAAAACTGTATGTCTGTTTAAATTTAACCAGTTTTAGATTATGACTTTCGAATACTATAAATAAACCGTATTAATTAAATTTAAAACGTTCGAGCACTAGGTAAAAGATGCAAGTATCGAGAAAAGTTAAAATTAATATTTAATCTCTCTTAAATGTTCAAAAAATCTAACACCCTGTAGATGATTTTGTAACTCAATAATTTCTTTCTATAAATTCTAAGCAAAAACTGTATAATTGTGAAAATTTGTTGGTTTATTCTATTAGGTACGCTATTTGCTTTTTTGCATTTTCTAAAACTGTTGTTTTAATTTTTTTCAATAACATATACACTTTACCTAATAATCGATCGCTTTCAAAGTTTATTAATACGGCCTATTTGTCATATTTAGAGCTCGATAGCTGCTCGAAAACGGTTAAATTCAGATACCTTATGTTATATAACGTCTCTGCTGCACAAGTAAGAGCTACTTTAAGTGCTCAAGAAATCGATCAAATATCTGACCTTGAAGAAATTCGGGAAGAAATTGACAGAAAAAATCCTACAATTGATTGTCATTCATAAAGTTCCGTCAGAATACTATATAGGGAGTTTATAATAATGCCAATGATTATTGTTCAGTGTTAACCTAATTATTATAATATGACACAAATCAAGACCTACCGTTACGAAGTTGGTATTATCGGCAGCCCGAAATATCCCTAGAATTACCCAAAAAATCTCAATAAATTAGAACATAATTTGTCAATTTCTTCACGAATTTCTTCAAGGTCACAAATTGATCGACTTCTTAACCGTGTAAAGTGATTATAAGATTTAACTGAAGTTCCAAAAGTTCGATTTAAAAAAGTGCAAGCTTGATGCGCTACACTTTTATGACAAATCTAATTAAAATTTTCACTGTTCACTCAAAATCCCTAAAACTCTGTTTAAATTTATTTTCGATATTTTGATTACATAACTTAATAATCGACGTTTTTCTAACTTTATTGAAGCCCTGTATATTTCTCATTGCTTACGATTTTTGACTTTGCAATGTGATGTTTCTCACGGATTTCCATTTTTTTAAGCCGAGTTGCTCAGCTGTTAACATACCAAGGATGACTTATTTATTTATTTTGAAACTTGACGTTTTTTAAGATACTTTATATTATTTATGATTTTATGTAGGGATACTTGATGCCATAGAAAGTGACTGCAGTATTTTTAACTGCACTGGATTCCTAATTTCAGAAAATGGTATCTAAGGAGCAAAAAGGTTTTCATATCATATATTCCTTTACATTAATTAGTCTTTATCGGTTCTTTGCGAGTAATTTGGAATTGTCGACTAAAAATTCTTCCATATTGTTGACAAAACTTTTTACATGCCTTGCTATTCTGAATCTGAATCTGAATTCTTCAACGGATCCCATGAAAAAAATATTCGCGTATATTCTTATATTTGAGGTAGTGAGCAATCTGTTTGACACAATTTTGATATTTGGCTCCAATATACAGCTCACGTTTGCTCAGTTATATTTCTGTCTTGCGTAATCATTCTGTACATGCCCTAAGTGGGTTTATTCGATCATTTTGTTTTGCAAGTGCATTCTCTTTCGTATGGTTTTGTGAGTATATTTTTGATGCTCGAGGTAATATTTAGTCATAGTTAGAACTCTATTATCATTTATAAGTGATTAGAATCCTTGATTATTGCAGGCAGTACAAAAATACCGTGTGTATTCACAAAAAGCATTTTAAAAACCTAACAATTCCTAGCCTCATAGTTTACAAAAAAAACTAGAACGAGATAAGCAAAAATGTGATAGTAGACAAGCAAAAGCCTGTATGTAAAATATCAATAACTGAAATCGTACTTCAGATCTTCAGCTTATTCGGAGTGCAGTGATCTAGCACACCATATTGGTGATATTGATTCATATAATTATACCTTATCCACCGAACAAACGGAGTAACCATGCACAACATATGTAAATTTTTACTGTACGGTCAAGGGTTATATGCACACCGTCTACAAAACTGCATACTGAGGGCAGTGGATGTTATTATAAACAGAAAAATTAAGTTCGATTTATCCGAGTAAAGCCCCAAAATATGGGTTTGAAATAATATTTTACTCCTTTTCTTCAGTGAATGCAGTATAGTGGTAATCGTTTCTGTCTATTACTGCTATCAACATCGAAAAACTCCAGGACAAATTAGTTTTCTCTTCCGCCATTGAACATAATGCGAAAGCACTATGGAATCCAGTTCTTAATGGCAAACTGTAAACAAAATATTTTTTATTGAAAATCTTTCTAATATTTTGAAACGTAAAGCGGTCATTCGCTTTCATTTATAAATAAATTTTATTATCATACGGGTTACAAATTACTGTGAGGATTTGTTGAAAACAATTTTCATGAATAAAGACTTTTGTTTGTCTACTTGTCACTGTACAAAACTCATGCATTGAGGCTTGTTTATAGTGAGGTGATGGCATAGAGGAAAACAGTTCCTTCATAAACTCGAACTTTGATGGTCTTCATGGTGGTAACAAACAAAGTATACAAAGTTTCGACTTTGGTTCACTTTATGGAAATTCATTTGCAATTGAAAAACTCATCTGATTCTGCCTAATTTTCCTCATAATACAGACATATAAAATGGTTCACTGAATTTGGCTGTTCCTGTGAAAAGGTTGTTTACATAATGACATTACCAAACTGAAAACAAACTAACTAAAATCCTCAAAAACCTTGTTCCGATTCAGCCTGTAGCCATAAGCGTAGTTGAGTCCCTGGATCTGAGGGGGCTTAAGATCCTGCCCTAGGTACAACGAATTCGGCAATTCAGCAGAACGTTACTAATTTGAATTACTTTTGGGGGGCTAATTTCATTCTTGGGGGGCATAGCCCCCCAAGCCCCCACCTTACTACGCCTATGCCTGTAACGTTTATAATTGGTTGATCCTAATTCCTTTCAGATGCATCGATACCTACATGTTATTTTTACTATAGTTTAGGATTACAAAAATCTATATAATAGTATTTCAGACTCTGCCCACCCTTGTACATTAAATAAACAAAATATAAGATGTGGCAAAGTTATAGCAGCAAAAAGTCAGTGCTACAATTTTAGAAATAGCCTCATAAATAAAAAACAAGTTGTAGGAATCAAATATTAAGCAACTGCCCTTGATATGATGGACAATACTGTATCAAATAAAATAAATCAATAATATTCAGAGCAATTAAACCTTAAAAGAAGTAGAAAATAACATTTAGGCTGAGTAAAATCAATTTTATTCATGAATTATTTATCGCTGACTCATACAATTTGTGTGCTGAAAGAAAAAGGTCCATAACCATATTTTAAACAAACAGGATTTGCGCAGATTTGTAACTGAATTTAGTAAATCATTCTTATCTATATTTCGATTTATTAACATCATATTTTTTAACACGGCATCGGCAGTCGGACTAGTTATCATATTAAATGCAAAAAACTTTAGATTAAACTTTGACATTTCAAAATTCTCCCTAACAGCGTTCCTTCTAAAAATCCTCCCTAGAGGATAAACACGCAAAAATTTAGGAAAAAGCCTCCAAAGTTGCCACATTGTAATATACAACGCAGAGAAGCTGTGATTACAACTCGTTACAAGCTACCTGCATTTCAGACCATAGCCTCAGTGAACAATCGAGCACGTTCGAGCATAAAGGAGTAAAAGTTGCATTAAGCAAAAATTCTTTCCGTGGTCTGATTGGTCGAGTAAAATCGAGTGCGACCAATCAAGGCCTAAAATATTGTTGTACTGTATTTATGGTACTATTGATCTATATATTTATTAATACTGCTAAAAAATGTCTAATCATCTTAAATTTCAGAACGTTGTTACTCAAGCACAAATGAGCCTATTCCACACTGTACCAAAGATAGCTACAAATATCTAACAAACGTCTACTTTAAGCTCATACGCATCCACGTCCGATAGAGCAAAATTTTGGAGATTCTGAAACAGAAGAATTTTATTTAGCACGACGGCACATGACGGCACCTCATACGATTAAGGTTGATTCCCACTGAACCAGCATCAAGCAGCGCGTCGCAGCGAAGCACGGCACAGCAAAATGATGCTTCCAGTTGCTTATCTGCGAATAATTGACAGCGTTCCTATTTAGGGTACAAACATAGTGGAGCGACGAGGCTCGAGGCTAGCGACGAGATGAAAAACGCGAAGAAACACATATTCTATAGTAGAGTGATACGTTTTGCGATTCTACATACACAAATGTGATTTATTACTAGACTTTCCGTACTCAAATCAATATCTACAATGTTTTCCGACAGTGAGGGTGAAATTTTATTGGATAATGCAGCACTTCTTGGCTTATCGCAGAGGGGGGATTGGACAGAAATTACTGTGGAAACGATTTGGACAGTATCATAAGTAGGAAATTACTGTGTGTTCTGAAAGAGGAGGAACCTTGACCTTGAATTTGGCCTTGATCTTAAATAGAGCTTTGAATATGACATTGAGAGTGACATTGACCTTGGGCGCGACCTTGGATATGGCCTTGGGCGAGGCCTTGGTTATTGCACTGGCCTTGAATGTGACTTTGGTAATAGCCTCGAGCGTAACTCAGAGCTTGACCTTGACCATGTTTTTAGCTTTGTGAATGGTCCACGAAATCTATATCCACCAAGAAGATGAACTTCAAAAGGAAACTTATCGAGTAGCTTACTATCATACATTATATTTTGACATTAGACATGCATGCCACTTCTAGCTATATTTTGGAGAAAGTGTCTCCATATCTACGAAAGAAACTACAATAAATAGCGAATTGGACCGAAAGAAAGATTGGTGATTACTGGTGCCCTGTACCACTGTCAAAGCGAAACTGAATGCAGCCGGCATGCGTTCATCGTCAACGCGACAATAATTCCCATTTTTATCTCGGCGCAAGTCGCCCCGCTTGACTCGTCGCTTTTAAACTAAACGATTTCGGCTTTAAGTCGCGCGAACACATATGAAAGCAGAAACCACTAATAGTTCGCGCGAATTCGAGAGACATTCGCGAAGTCGCTTGCACTGTAACCACAACCTAACGCCGCAGGACCACCTCTACTATGTTTGACTGAATTCCAATGCACTACTAAATTTAAGTCGCGTCGCTCACCTCGTCGTTGTGCCTCTAGCCTCGTCGCTCCACTATGTTTTTACCCTTACGCGTCAGTGAGCAGAACATATTTTATTCTTTCCGTTGTTCAGCTAAACGGATGTCTACAAATTCAAGTAGCTGGTTAAATTTTTCAGGCGCCATTCTGTAATATTTCTGAAATGTTCTTTCATCATCCTGAAGTCGCCTGAAGATGAAATTCACTCCCCCCTCCGACCTTGCTCGAAACGTATCATGCACCCAATATTTTCTGTTCCCTTTTCGTTTATTTTCTTCATGTTGATAGCATATAGCTGTTGAAAATATCATACTGTCGGATGATGAAGTGGTAGATATCTCATCTACTATCAATATCGTTACAGAATAGACCACTATACATGGCTGATTATTTTTGCTACGTGTTAACTAAAATGTGAAATGTGGACCTTCCATAGGTTATTAAAGATATCATGGACTCAACACATATCTAACGATGAAGTGCTTAGAGTATGATAAGGGAGAGATAGTCACTTACTACAATAAAACGAAGAAAGACCGCTTATCTGGCCACATATACCGGAACAACAAGTTTGATATACTAAAACTAATAATAGAAGGAAAAATCGAAGGTAAACGTGGTCCTGGTCGCAGACAACATTCATGGTTAAAAAACATACGCGAATGGACTGGTATGAACACATGATCTTTAATTCGTATCACTCAAGACCGAAATAAGTACGCCGAAATTGTCGCCAACCTTCATTAAATGGAGATGGTACCTGAAGAAGAAGAAGTTAACTCATTTTGCTGCCAAATTCTGCTCAGGTGGGAATACTATTTAAAGAAAATGCTGCTGGAGCTGTGACGCGCTGCGGTGCTAGATGCTGCTTCAATGGGCATCGACCTTTAGTGTGACGGGCCACAAAATGCCTAGCGCAGCATGCCAAACAATCAGCAGAATATCTCAGATTGGCGCATACCGCCATTTTGGGGTGAGTATCTGTCAAAAGAGGCATATTTGCTCATTGCTGAGATAAAATGCATAAGCGTACGCTGTGAGGTTTTGTATACGTCGTGTTGATAGTGCATGATCTTTAAAATGGATAAACAAAGTGCTGGAGATGTGTGTTTTGCTAACCATTGCAGAAATAGGTAGCACACAGAGTTAACATCTCTAGAGGGAGCCTAATTTGAATATTGGCCAGCTAACATCTATAGCGCTATTGCCACTCTTCTTCGTCCGCTTCCAGTTTCTTCAAAATCTGACAGTTTCCGCAGTTTGAACACAAAGTATTTAACTGGGTATTTAACTATACATTCCAATATACTTGCAATGTAACTGATTTACGTGAAGATAATTTGTATTGATTTACTGAAATCTCAAAAATGCTAAATTTAATAGCGGAATGTCGCAATAACTTCTAATATTTCGTAAATATGGCAACCTACAATCGGCGTGCCCTTAAGCTGTCATGTGGCTGTCATTGTAGTTGTGGTTATTGCTTGTGTCGAGATTTTTGTGATTTTAGTGTATATTTGACTGACTTTGTGACTATTTGTGGTGTGAATTAAATTATTTATGAACAATATTGTCATAATTGCATGATGAGACAACATAAAAAGTGCATAGTTTGCTGTAATAGTGACGAATCGGTGAACACTTCTTATCATAGGTGAGTATAGGTTTTGTTTTAGTTTTCAGTAGCGTAATATATGGGGATAACTGGGAACAAAAGTAACTTCACTCCAGTTTGAGGAATAATAATGGTTGTTTGTTTAATGTATGTTTTATGCACGCATTACATTGATGTCAATCAACATGAATTTTCCAAATTCCATTTTTTAAACTATTTGAGAACGTGAAATGCAAAAGTGTATGCCACATTTACTTACAGAAAATCTATCTATGAGAATTTTATAGAACTGGATATTACCTAATGCAATTATTATATTTTATTGCTGAAGTAAAAACACGATGCAGCCATTCCAACAGGCTACCACCTTTCACAACACTGCTAGATATGCTTTGAAAAACACTTCATGGTAATAATAAATTATCAACTGTTACAATGAAATTATAATAAAGAGTAACTCTCTAAGTATAGCTAAATACTAATACAACTTATTGTATCAGTTTGTAACATCACAGTAATAATTGAATCTATTAATGAACATCCAATTTTAATATAAAGTCGCACGCCACTGGTAATGCCCTCAGCTGTTAAAATTTCCGTTACATGTTGGCTGGTCAGCGACCGGTGCATTTTGTTGCTTACACTCCCTCTATAGATGTTAACTCTGTGAGGTAGCATAATTGCAGAAAAAGTTTTTTTTAGACTTTCCAATGATCCCGTAAGGTGAGTGATATAACCTTAAAATATTTGCTCAAAAATGTACGGACACTATTTTCACCGATCCATTGAGACGACTCAACTGATTTGATATACAGCTGATCAGCCAGCACGTTTTTGAACTAAATTTTATACACGCCTCTTGATTTTATGCCATTTTAAACTGCTTTTTAGAAGGTTACCACTGGAACTCATGACATCTTTTGGATCAATTTCATTACATTTCAAAACAAGATAGACACACAGATACATAGATACACATGTACAAAAACGACCTACTGATATTTTTTCCTATATTCTTATGAATAAATTTTATTAATCACAATTAAAAGAGGTTCTTCATTTTTTTTGCAAAATATAAAGTATATAATATATTTTCTATTGTATATGATTTGAATAACAACATAAAAAACAACAAACAAAATATTACTTGAAAATGTAAATTACTGTATCGAGTACTTCTGTCATTGATACTTTTTTAGCGATTCTAAGCTGGTATCCATACTTTTGTAGGGATATCGGTACGAAAATAATTAATTATAGACAAGTGTAAAATTTTCTGTACGAATCAAACGCGCCTGCATTGGCGTGTACAGCTCTATACTTGGCCAAAAAATATTGAATTGGTATCGGTATCGATATTTTTAGTTTTGCATCCCTACCCAGACTTCTCACCCATAATGGCGCCGGGGCCGTCAAGGTTAAATCCTGTAGGAACAACTTTTATATACGAAATCCTCCTCCTCTACTTAATCGCTCATGCTGGATCGTACGCAAATGATCACAGAGACGTGGATTTCCACCAGTGCCCCATAGCTCACCACCTCACTATGAACTCACCCTTCAGGTTGTCCTATATATCGCCGCAGTACATGAGTCCGTACTGTTCAAGGGCGGTATGCTGCTCGTGCAGCGTGGGACAATCCTACCAAGCCCTCGTCTGCAAGGGCAGGTAGGAAGCGCATTGCTGTTGGTACGCGTTAGCTGCGGCTGCTTGCTGGTGGTGGTGTCTGTAAGCCATGGCTAGGCCTGCGCCACCCGCTCCGTTAGACATGCATTGTTGCCCTTGCGCTACCGCCTGTAACCAAACAATACGGGTTAACTATCTTCAGCAAATTGAGGATGCATAAGGCTGCTTTTACATGACGAGGGAACGGCACCAGATTCTACGAGCGGATTGCCAGCGCGATACCGCGTACCCTAAAATTACAGTGTATCCTAGCTAAAATTTGCCACCCCCTCATCTCTGAAATGATAAAAGAAAATAAAAATCGCCATGACACGTCGATTTGTATTTTGATTTTCATCGATTGCGTCATCATTGTGAAAACCATTACTTGTGATACAACGTTTTGAAGGGAATTCATTGCAGATACAACAGTGTAACGAAGTAATATTTTCATTACCCGAACTATTGTCGTAAGAAAGGTTCCAAGTGGGAGCCACTTTGTTCCATACAGACGTAGAGGCGATATTCAAAATGTCTTAGCAATAAAAAAAGTATCGAAATAATCGTAAATCCCATAATCACTCACCTAATTGAAAACAATGATAACTTACGTGAAAGTCAGTGCCGAGAAATATGTGAGGACCTTTTGAATATCGTCTCTACGTCTGCATGGAACAGAATAGCTCTCATTTTGAACCTTTCTTACAATAATATTTCAGGCAATAGAAATAATACTTCATTTTCATAATCACCATCTTTTTATTAACCTCCATAATAGTGAATCAACCTTCAATTCGATTACACTGTTGTATTTGTCAATGAATTGAGGTTTTGAATTAAGAAAAAAAGTACTTTTTTGTGATAAATGGAAAGATCATATATAAGTTTTATAACAAAATTGTTTTTGTTTCCTTTTTTTTCGCAATAATTCAAAAGTTATATCAAAAATAAAAATGGGTTTTTGAATCGAGTACCGAAAATACGCCAACGGCTCCCGAACCCGTGTGACGTCACCATGGCGGTAAGAATGCTCCTTTGACCAACGACGTCCTACTCCGATACTAGATTCTAGATACTCAGCCAATCGCTAAAGTGGTAACTAGTGCATATTTGTTGCAACACAGTCGATGAATGAAGTTTGCAGCTCGAGATGAAGTCTACGATTGAAATAAATATGTTTTTGAATGTTTGTAGTTGAAGTCAGATTACATATTCCAGTAAGTAAGTACCTAATCAAATATGTATCGTTGAAAAGATCTCCTCAATCGAAGGATGGCCCAGTGGTTAGAGAGTCCGCTAGTGGATCTCAGGGTCTTTTGACCGAAACCCAGGCCTTCCAACTTTTTTTTTTATTTTTTTATCAAAAAAATTATAAATGTGCTTTTTGCACTTGTTACGCACATTTTTTCTACGATCAACATAAATATGTGTTTGAATCAAATTCTGTTAGACATATTACTTGCACTGCTCAGTGCAAAAAATAATTATAGGAGGCGGTGGACAATACAAAAAATCAGTCGAAATGAGGTTTGTCCGTCAATATCAATCGCCATTAATTTTTTTTTAAATGTAATAGTTGGTTAATAAAACAAAATCCCTTCATCCATTCAATTCATTCATTTTTAAGTTTTTTAATGTAAAAAAAGTAACTCAAACTCGTAATCACATTCTGTTTATCACTTTGTATTGTTATTTATTGAACTTTGGGCAATAAAGCTTAACAATATTAAATTGTCATAAAAATTTAACAAGCACTGTGCAGTGCAAGTAATATGTCTAAAAAAATTTGATAAAAACACATATTTATGTTGATCGTAGAAAAAAATGTGCCTAACAAGTGCAAAAAGCATATCAATAAATTTTTTGATAAAAAAAATAAAAAAAGTTGGAAGGCCTGGGTTTCGATCCAAAGACCGCAAAGACCTTGAGATCCACTATCGGACTCTCTAACCACTGGGCTATCCTTCCATTGAGGAGATCTTTTCAACCGAACATATTTGATTAGGTACTTATATACTGGAATCTGTAATCTGACTTCAACTTCAAACATTCAAATACATATTTATTTCGATCGTCGACTACGTCTCGAGCTACAAACTTCATTCATCGACTGTGTTGCAACAAATATACACTAGTTACCAGTTTAGCAGTACCTACGTATTTTCGCGATTGCCTGGGAATCTAGAATCTAGTATCGGAGTAGGACGTCGTTGGTCAAAGGAGCATCCTTACCGCCATGGTGACGTCACACGGGTTCTAGAGCCGTCGGCGTGTTTTCGGTACTCGATTCAAAAACCCATTTTTATTTTGATATAACTTTGTAACGGTTCACCCGTTTTCAAAATTATTTTTATATTATTTACTTGGCTACCATATACAAATAGCTTACAACTTCCATTTTTAGCTACTGCTTCCTCATTATACTAGTACACTTTTATAACTATTTTGCTTCTCACCCCTACGTTTTTCCCATCTGTACCTTCTTTCAAATGGAACGATATTTATATTACACCGCCTGCGCATATCTAATGAGTGGGGATATGCTCTTGCTCTCCACCAAGGTTACCTTTTATGTCGAAACACATATCTCCTCCCTTTTGCGTTTTGAACTCAAACAGTTAACAGCTAACGTAATTATGTCTCTCTAAGACAATCTTTTGTGTCTGTGCCATTATGTCTTAATCAAGGAGAACCACCCTTTTTTGTCGGGGTGCCACAATGAAAACCTTTTTGGTCGGGGTGTCACCATGAAGACTTAACCTTTTTTGGCGGGGTGCCTCAATGAAGACCACCTTTTTTGTCGGGGTGCCACCATGAAGACCTAACTTCTTCTTGTCGGGGTGCCAGAATGAAGACCAGCTAACCTTTTGTCGGGGTGCCACCATGAAGACCACCTTTTTGTCGGGGTGCCACCACCAAAGCCACCTTCTTTTTCTCGGGGTGCCAATTTGGGGACACCACACCTTTGGGGCACCACCTGAACTCCTGAAAAAGCCAGCCTTCTCTGGAGCACCACCTTCCTTTCGGAAGGGCACTACTACGAGGACTTCCTTCTGAAGTTAAGTTCTTTTTAAAAAAAAAAAAATAATAAAATGTACTGCATTCGTATACATACTAAAATAAATCTTTATTAAACCATTGTTGTCCTAGTTTTCATTTCTTGGCGGCTAACGAGACTCACACATTCACGCACACACGCACGCACCTACATACCCTAGTCTTATGCAATCCTACTGAGCTACTGGTTGCTATGAGTAATAAAAGTGTTGGCTGGTCGTTCATGACCAAGCAACATTTTTATTGTTACAAATTGGCGCTGCCAACGTGTGGCCAGACATGGGTATGTCTGGAGTTGTGCGGTGTGATTCTTGGAGCTGTCTTGAAATGAAAATTGGACAACTTTTTCAAAATTCCATTTCGGCTCATTGACTCAAAATTCCATTTAATAATGTTTTTTTGATGCAGTACTTTCATTTGGCATATATATTTTATTATTTAATTTTCTTTAACTATTATCAGCTTATATTTTTTTTTATAGTTTTCAGGGTGATTGTTGGTCCAAATTTTCTATTTTCAAAATTTTTCTATTGAGGTATATTTGAAGTTATTTAAATTTTTCTATTGATTTTGGTCTATTAGTGTATTTTATTTATGACTGAGATTTGATTTCCTAATGCGTTATGTTTTGTACTGTCTTGAGACATTTCGCGTATGCGTTAATTTATAAATCTGAGCGTATGTTGTAAATGTTTCTCTAAGATATCTGGCGTTTGGATATTATTCACAGGTCATAAACACTTACCTAGAGTTTTTGTATGGTTTGCTCTTTTTTGTAGCTATACATTTTGTGTGGTATTTGGACAACAATTCACTACATTTTTCTTTGGTAATTTCCTATTTAGGTACATTCATTTTGTAGCTCATTTATAGTTGAACATTTTCATAAGCTGACTTTAGTTTTTTGCTATTTATAGAAGGGTGGTTATATATGTGCAATTATATACTTGCATATATATTTAATTTTCTTGGTTAACACATGAATTGAGGCACACACACATAAAATATATTGATATGTAAAAAAAAAAAAATTTTTTCATCTTTCATTAAGTAAGTGCTTGTAGGTACTTTGTTTTTTTTTTGTGTTAAGATTGTTTTCATTCTGGAGTTTTATTGATATCTAGTTGTTTTATCTGGCAAATATTTTTGATGTTAGTTAGAGCATTTGAGTCTCTGTTTTGTTTTGATTGGAAGACTGATAAGGGCAGTCGTATTCGTTGAGGCCAGATAAATAATTTTAAGGTTTTGAGTATCGCTCCAGAATACAGTTTCTAATGTTTTCAAGTACATACATGCTCGAGTGTTTTTTTTATCTTTTAATGAAGTGTTTAATATTTTTAGTATTGCACTTCTTGTTAGCTTTTGTCTCTCCATTTTCTAGTTGAGGTCTTATTTAAAGGCAACTATGCCTATCACCAAGCGAGTTCAGATTCAAACAGTGATCAGTACTTTTGTTTGTTTCATGTATAGTTTTTGCTTATAAGTCCCAGTTACAAAATTCATACGCCCTGCTGTACTGGGCGCGGACGCTTAATGTTTGAAGGGAAAACTTAATTCTCTCTTCAAGCATTAGTGTCAAAGAAAGAATTAGCCAGCGCCCCTCAAAAATTCTAGGCAGCAGTAAGAGTCTGCTAATAGATCTCTTAGGATATTTAATATCGTTATTAACCAATCTTATGCGTTATCGTAGTCCCAAAATTCATGCGCCCTGCTGTACTGGGCGAAGATGCGAGACGCCTGAAGGGAAAATGCACCGCCATTCTCACTTCAAGCGTCAGTGTCAAAGGAAGAATTAGCCAGCGCCCCTTAAAAATTCTAGGCGGCAGTAAAAGTCTGCCTTTAGATCCCCTTAGGACATTTAAGACCGTTGATAATCAACTTTTTGAACTACGCTAGTCCAAAAATCCTTATGTGACAATTATACTTTAACATCGATTTCCATATTCTGAGCAAATTTAAATTTAACCGTACTGAACATTTGTGAGCACATTCTTAAATTTTTACTGATATTTTTGATAGTTCTTAAAACTTTGATTAATCAATTTAATTTGTAGTATAAATTTATTGCATTCCGTGGTATACTGTAACATGTTTTCAGAAATATTATTTGTTATGGAATTTTTTTTTCCGAATTTTGTGTTATAGAGACTGATGTAAGTCCTATGACGTTTCTTGGATCGAAAGCGCTTTTCTTGTATGCATTTTCTGTTCACCTGTCTGTCGTAATATGCATACTTATAAATCTGGCGTATTTCGGGCAGCTCTTGAAACCTCTGGCGTAGAAGAAACACTTTTGATATGGTACATTGTAATGTACTTTGTTTGTTGGTAGATTTCTGAAATCCTATGTTCATTTATGCCATGTCATGTCATTTCAGCTTTATGTAAATTTTTAAATTTTTACTTATGAATAAGATCATCCCTGATTGTTGCTGTCCTCTTTAGTTATCCTGGTATGCGTTTCTATAAATCTGCAGCGTACTTGAAATGGCTTTTGTAGGTTTGCGATTTTCATGTGTGATTTGTTTTCATGGTACTTGTTCAATGTTCATTATAGTAGATTTCTTATGACTTTAAAATCACTTTAAAATTTACGGCTTTAAAAAAAATTCACTTAGCTCTCATGAATGAAATTACCCCTGATTGTCTCTATCCTCTTTAGTTATCCTGGTATGCGTTTCTATAAATCTGCAGCGTACTTGGAATGACTTTTGTAGGCCTGAGATTTTCATGTTTAGTTTCTTTCATATGATCTGCTTATCACAGTTTAGTTTTTTAAATCACTTTGAATTTATAACTTTACGATTTTCGCTTTGCACTCATAACTTGATGTGAGTTTGTTACAGTTTTAGTAATCTGATATTTGATGGATTAAAATCTTGGTAACATTTCTTGAAATTTTGCATTTAATCTTCGTTTGTTAGCTTACTTGAACTTTATAATTTTTAATCGACTAAGATCCTTGTGCTTACATGCTCACAAATAGTTCAAGATTTTGATTTCTATTGTATTTGCTCATACAATCTTTAATAGATCTTCTTGATTACTTAAACTTACACTGATGTTTGAATTTTTTTTTGGAATCACTTTATTAATGAACATTAGATTTGTGGTAGTTATTTCACTTGAACAGTTTTGCCTATTTTAAATTGTCACATGATGTATGAATTTTTCCTTGGATGTACTTTTCTGAATTTAATATGATGTATAAATTTTCCCTGAATTGATTTTTGAATTTGATGTTGTTAAGCCTTTGTGAATTCATTCTTTTGAATCTATTATGACACAGAACTTCTCTGAATTTACTTCGTTGTTTAGTATTTGAAAAATTTCATGTAGGTATTTGACTTTGAAATGATATCACTCAAACACTTAAGATGTTTGATTATTTTATTTTTCTTTGTAGTCTTATTTTAGACTACTGGCGCCCAACCTTTTTTTTGGTTGATCACTGAATCATAATGCTCTTTATCGAATCAGAACATTACTGGATTATAGCAAGATCTTTTGTCGAATCAGAACATCACCTGATTACAAATTTTTTTTCTTGAATCAGGACATTACTGAATTATAGTTAGTACTTAGAAATTACTTTGATCAAAATTTAAATTTTATTTTGGGTCATCATAGAAGCACTTATGGTGTTACAATTTTTTTATTTCGTATTTCATAAATGGAAATAGTTTGGTCTTATACTTATGCTTTAGAGATCTGAATTTTCTCTTAAGTCTGTTCAGTGGAATATTTTACAATATTTTGTTGAGAATATTAAGGGTATCCCAGTTTCTTTTGAGTAGTACTTACGGTTGCATAGGGTATTAGATTTTTTATAGGCAACAACCTTGTAGTTATTTTCGAGGCCGTTTCAATGGTACGTGTTGGCGGGTGTCAATACGACAATCTTTATTGATACTGGACCTGGAAGGATAGTTGTGGGGGGTGACAAAGGGTAGTCAAAATTCTCTGAGGAGACTTGACACACACCTGATGTCACTACTGCAATGTATCTGAGCTCCTTCTTCAGGTCGTATGCGGCAGAGCGCCAGCAGCATTATTGAAATGCTAACCCATTCATTGAGTCGCCTGGAGGCAAGCTTCACTTGTCCTCTTTTCAGTCTAGTGACTACTATAAGTTCACTCTTGCTGTTGCAGGCAGCAAGTAAAACTGTGTTCTTTTTTCTTTTTTTTCCTGCCCTAGAGTCTTCATGACTTGGTTCGCTTGTTGTGGGGGCGTGGTGGCTTCTGCAGTCCTCAGCTGACAGACGACTGGTGGATGTAGGAAGATTCTACGGCGCAGTTTTAAGATCTATCAGCGAAACGAATCTTCCTAGCCAGTTGGGTACTCTGGGTGCTGCTGCATCCTTTACACCTCGTGTAGCCGAGTCTTGAAACTCTTTGTCTTTTGTCAAAGTTTTGACGAGTTTTTTTTAGGTCTTAAGTATATTAGGGTTTGATAGGTTGCGTACATTTGTTTTTTTTACTTCACAATTTATTACCTTCATTGTGTAGTACATATTCAGTGCAGCTTCACTGCACTTTTAAGCGAGTTGGTGCTATAACCATCCCTCTTGTTTGGTAGACTTGAGGCTATCTCTTTTTCTTCCCATTTCTCTTCCAACATTTTTGTTTTCTACCTGCGTCTTCTTGCTCTTTCATGCACCTTGATAGACTTTGTAGGTTGTAGATTACTACAATTTCTTGAGATTTGCATGGGGAAGCACGAAAACTTAATCTGACATTGTTATCAGGACAAATGATTGATTTTGATCCCTCAGTGATAACTTTAACTTTACTCTCTTTTAAAAAAAAAAAATCTCGAATGCTTCTCAATTTTTTTTTTTTCGTTAAGTGGGGCCGAGTGTAACGGTTCACCCGTTTTCAAAATTATTTTTATATTATTTACTTGGCTACCATATACAAATAGCTTACAACTTCCATTTTTAGCTACTGCTTCCTCATTATACTAGTACACTTTTATAACTATTTTGCTTCTCACCCCTACGTTTTTCCCATCTCTACCTTCTTTCAAATGGAACGATATTTATATTACACCGCCTGCGCATATCTAATGAGTGGGGATATGCTCTTGCTCTCCACCAAGGTTACCTTTTATGTCGAAACACATATCTCCTCCCTTTTGCGTTTTGAACTCAAACAGTTAACAGCTAACGTAATTATGTCTCTCTAAGACAATCTTTTGTGTCTGTGCCATTATGTCTTAATCAAGGAGAACCACCCTTTTTTGTCGGGGTGCCACAATGAAAACCTTTTTGGTCGGGGTGTCACCATGAAGACTTAACCTTTTTTGGCGGGGTGCCTCAATGAAGACCACCTTTTTTGTCGGGGTGCCACCATGAAGACCTAACTTCTTCTTGTCGGGGTGCCAGAATGAAGACCAGCTAACCTTTTGTCGGGGTGCCACCATGAAGACCACCTTTTTGTCGGGGTGCCACCACCAAAGCCACCTTCTTTTTCTCGGGGTGCCAATTTGGGGACACCACACCTTTGGGGCACCACCTGAACTCCTGAAAAAGCCAGCCTTCTCTGGAGCACCACCTTCCTTTCGGAAGGGCACTACTACGAGGACTTCCTTCTGAAGTTAAGTTCTTTTTTTAAAAAAAAAAAAATAAAATGTACTGCATTCGTATACATACTAAAATAAATCTTTATTAAACCATTGTTGTCCTAGTTTTCATTTCTTGGCGGCTAACGAGACTCACACATTCACGCACACACGCACGCACCTACATACCCTAGTCTTATGCAATCCTACTGAGCTACTGGTTGCTATGAGTAATAAAAGTGTTGGCTGGTCGTTCATGACCAAGCAACATTTTTATTGTTACAACTTTTGAATTATTGCGAAAAAAAAAGAAAACAAAAACAGTTTTGTTATAAAACTTATGTATGATCTTTCCATTTATGACAAAAAAAATTTTTATTCAAAACCTCAATTCCCTTCAAAAAGATGTATCACAGGTATGCTGGTATCATTTAAGGTTTTGAAGTAGGGGTTGCTGGGGGTGAAGGGGTTGCACAATGATGACGTATTCGGTGGAAGAGTTTCCCCTCGAAATACAAATCGACGGGTCACGCCGATATTTATTTTCTTTTATTATTTCAGAGATAAGGGGGGTGGCAAATTTTAGCTCGGACACACTGTATGTTCGTTCATATGAAATGTTTCTGCACACATGTGGCAAGCCGCGTTGACAAGCGGACTGGATTGTGCCATATAAGGCATACTTACCTGCAGTTCCACAATACCTAATGCAGCCTAATTGCAAGCAAATGATACATGATAAGAGAGACATATGTTTGGTAAATGGAAATCTATATAATTGTTCCATCTACTAAATTATGAAGTATCATACAAGAATTTACTTCGTCCATGGTGAATTGCTTTGAAGTATTTATTAGTATATGAAGAATTCTCTATTTGTTGTCAAAAGAAGCAGACGCGTTATTTCCATCAAAAATCGTTCGCGAGACTATACTGTCTTTAGGTACTGGAATCCTGTACTGCTACTATTTATGTGACATGCGGCAAAAATCCGCTCGGTGTAAAAGTTTGAACCTGATATAGCGCCGGCAATCCGCTAGCGGTATACCATGCTGCTTCCGCGTCATGTAATAGCAGCCTAACAAATCAGAACATCATCGCAATCAGTATGCCAACATGGTAACGCGGAAAAGGGGGGAAATACAAGACCAATCTCAGCTTTCGTCGTGGTTTCAAAATGTTAGTCGCCAGCTGGAGTTTATTTTAGTCCAAATATAATAAAATGTTTGGTTTCTTAACTTTTTCGAAAAACTTAATCACCAATTGGAGTTTGTGTTAAATTTTCAATTTGAATAATGTCAACGTTCCCTTTTCTGAGATTGTGGGAACTGGGAAACTGTATTTCAATATCAAATGAGAATTATGGAGATAATGAGCTGACGGACCATCATACTTTCAATAACTGACTAAACTTATACGAGTATAGTGTCTCCCTCTTGCGGAGTAAGCAAGCATCTTTTATTATACGAGTATATTATGCAGTACACTGAACAACGTTACTACCACAGCATAGTAAACAATCAGCACAATATCTCAGGTTGGCGGCAATTACACGCACATCCCCCCCTTTTGGATGATTATTTGTACGGATGCGATACTTTGAAAGTTGTACTTCTGCACTACTATCGAGGATTTTTATCTTAGATACTTATGAGCGATTCCAAGCTGGTATCGCTACCTTTGTAGCGGTATCGGTATCGAAAATAATTATATAATTATTGAGGAGTGTAATCAATTGCACAAAATTCTCTGTACGAATCAAGCGTGCTTACTTGGCCAAAAATATCAAATTGGTATCGGTATCGATATTTTCATTTTCGCATCTCTGCACAGACTTCACACCCGTAAAACCATCCCAAGGTCAAATTCTGTGGGAACCATTTTTATATAGGAAATTCTCAGAGATATTCTGCTGGTTACTACAGTAGCAGAAGTGTCAACAGAGACAAATCCAACTCGTACGAAAATCTTGTTTTTCCAATTATTTCTGGTTTCAGTTTAATCAGCAGGAGAGTTAACTTTGCTTTTATATATCTGGCCCAAAAGTACTAAAAACAGCTTGTTTTTCATCATATAATAGATTTTTTTAATCAGGCTTTGAAGTTTGGTATATTTTTCTATTCGTGGTATCGTGGTATATACCATCATTCTAAGTATGTGATCTAAACAGTGTTGTATATGTAATTGTATAATTAGAGGAAAGGGGAACCTAGACCTTATGCATAGAAGACCTTGGAATGAATTTTTCTGTATAATGAGAATGAGGTTAGCATCAGTTCAGTTTTATTATAATTTTTTGTGCAAAAATAATCGACATCGCTTACCTGTTGTGCCGCTTGTTGGGCGGCAGTCTGCTGTCCTGCGGCAGTTTGACAAGCAGGCGATTGTTGTGCGCCCCGTTGCGAGTCCGCAGATTGGTGGGCGGCGGTCGAGGACCCGCCCCCCGCTCCGCCGCCCCCGCCGCCTCCATTGCCGCCCGTCGAACACGGTTTGCCGTCCTTCACCAACACCGGTACCGCCACCCGACGAGGCGAGCTTGACGACTGGAAAAAAAACAAAATGCCGTCAAGTGACTTCCCATCCCACACGATGCCGAGAAAAATGTTTGAGTTACCACATACCCTTTTCTCCCCACAACCTCAATTTCACCCTCCAACAAAGACAAACGTTATGTACGAGGATGTGTCACAAAATAACGAGACTTGTGCTATAGTATCCAATGAAATATTAAATTAATTCAATTAAAATCATTGACTATCAGACTTCCGAAATTTCTAGTTTTTAACAGTACTGGGACTCACAAAAACATTATGCGGTTCCCCCCCTCCCCTAGAAGAATGTCCAATAACACAAATGGAAAACTAACAAACATACACCAAAGAAAGCTGTCAGCAGTTACCAACCAGTTCTGATATGAAAGAATGCTGACCAGGATTATAACTGGCTCTAGAAGATATGAAACTGTACAAAATGTTTTTGAGGTATTATAATTACATATTATTTAATGTACGGCTATACCCTGCCACAAGGCTGAGCCTTCTAAGGGTGGCATTATTTGTATCTTGCAAATGACTGAAAAACTGAATGATATCTCTTCAAGATACTCTCCATTCTGTTCAATACAGTTATCCCACCGTTACATCCACTAGTTATAAACTTTAAGTGCAATCACTTTTTGGTAGTCTGTTTAGTATACTCATCATATCATTGTTGAGCTATAGATCCTACTGAAATCTTAGACCTTCCAATTATTTTTTCATTTCAGAAAACAAACAGAAGCCGCACAGAGCACGTTCGGGAGAGTAGGGGGGGTAAGCCATAATTTCCACCACTAAGTCTTCAATTCTTCGTTGACAAATCGCTGATCTGTAAGGAACAGCGTTTTACTGAAGTATTGATAAGCAGCTGTTTTTGCTGCAATTTTGCTTTAAGAGTCATTAAAGTCCATTATAGTAGTACCCTCTAGTTACTGAATGCACAGTGTGATTTTAAATCACAACTTTCAAAAAAATCTGGTGCCTCAGTTTATCAGCGCACATAACCGGGTTTTTTTAAACGTTACACCTGCCATTCACACTCCTGACAAATTTCGCTTCTTTCGCTTTTTATTTCTTGCACCGATAGGTGAGGGGAGTATTGTGGTCGCGAAAATTTTCGATTTCGAGATAATACGCATTTTGGGCGTTTTATGATATCTACATAACGAAAATTTACGTGTCTGTTTGTCTGTTGGTGTGTCTGTCTGTTGGTGTGTCTGTCTTTTGGCGCCTTTTCGTAATCTGAGTAACCGCTGCATGGATTTTGATGAAATTTGAATATGCTATGGGATAGCAGTAGGTAATACTGCGTTAGTTTTAATTACAATTTTGAAAATCTTTACACGGGCGGCGGAGCAATTAGCAAAAAACCAAAATATTCAAATATTTCGTTTTTAGGCGTTTTAGAAATTAAGGGTGATTGGGGGGACTAAAAAATTTGATGTATTCATAACAATAGACTCTCCATTGATCTCCGAAAAAAAGACATAGTGGCATAATAAACTTTTTTTAGGTCCATCCAAACATTGCCTTGCGTATTATAGAAATCAAGGGACTTGATGATGTATACATGCGAGTATTGCTTTAGATTGTTCTGTATTGTGTAACGTGGAAAATATTGGATTGATTTCAATAAAATGTTGACGCAGTATTGTTACGGTGTTTTTTTTGGCAAATGAAATAAACACGAAAACGCTGCGTCAAGTGAAGTGCCGGCATGCGGAGAAACTATTTGGGTTATTTTCCTTATTTGCGCAAATAGGACAAATAATGCAAATAGGCAAATACGCGTTTTCATCCACTTGTCGGTTTCTAATCACACATGAAAGGAATCATATAAGATGAATATTTATGCCGACGATGCCGACCGACGATGTGGGAAGGCATATTTGCGAATAGAATTCGGTGAAAGAAGTAAGGACGTTGCCATAACTTTAGTAATTCTATCCTATCTCCTTTTTTTATGGCTTGTTTTATTTTAAGTATAAAGGAAACGGCAAATAATTTATGTTAATTCAATATCTTATTTATCAACATCATAAAACTTATAACTACAACCGGCAACAGCAGATTTTATTCCCCGCCTCAAAGACAGTCCAGCATCGAGATTGGATAATCGCAGCAGACGATATTCAATGTCCCTATTATACTTATGTTTTCTATCCCTTTTTAGACTCGACATGATAATGGCGATCACTACCTGAGGGCACCTCCCGCTCCCCTTCTTTCATGCCGCGCTGGCCAATTTACGATAGTAGGTAATACCTAGTATTATGTAGTATGCTCATATTTGAAGCACATTCACCATATTTGATACCAAGTTCAGGAAGCCACACACCACACAATTAGAGAATAAACTTCTGGTGCAGCCAGGTGCGGAACCACGGTTTGGGGGAAATAGAAGAAATACCCCCCCCCCAAACTCTGAGTAAACGCGGAACAGATAACTTTTTGTTATTATTAGTAGATTACTATTATAATAGGTATTTTATAGGTATAGGAAACTGATAAATCAGTACATTGAAGTTAATTTCGGATTTTAAGAACCAAAGTTCTAATTCTTTAAACATATGTATTTTTAGTCGAATAAACACTGAAAAAGCGCCTATCCTTGTTCAACCCCCCCCCCCCCCCCCCACCCCCTTCAAACTCTTCCCTGGATCCGCTTCTGGGTCCAGCCGATCCCTGATTGCTCTTCAGACAAGAAACAAATGAACGGAAGTTAATGACCTTAAAAATAACAAAAGTTTTAGGAAAATTGTCCTAGCTTGCTTAATCCTGCACCTTATATCCTGACATGACTCCCATCTTTCGTTTATCACATTTAAATTTACTGACCCGTTCGATTCCTCTCCATTCAAGTGGATTCGGGTGTTTGGGATATGGTTTCTGCTAACAACCATGAACTTGGTTTTCTTAATGTTTATATTTAGTACGCAGCCTTTGGTTCTTCATCAACGCGACTTGTTTGGAGAGTTTGGACGTCATTCACATCATGAATCTGCTAGTATGACAGTGTTATATGCATATCGGATATTGATGACAGGAAATCCGTTTATTTTAATGCCGATAGGGTTATGCGAGGTTGCCTGAGCAAATACTCTCTTCACACCACATATATGCTAAGTAACATCGGCAACAAAGTACACCTTTGGCTAACCCCCTTTTTTATCTATTGATACTGAATTCCAGTACATATTACTGATAAACCTTATATCCTTGCCATCAAATCACAAACCGCCAAGATATGATATGAAGAGAGCATGTTTAACATTAAAAAATGCTTTCTCATAGTGGATGAAGTACATGAAGACATCTTATCTTTAGCCTTGGCAATTATGTACTAATGTTTGTGACTGAATATGATTTCTTTGGTTCCTAACCAGATCTTAAACCTAATCTGACTGCTTCCACTTACCACGGCATATTTCTTGTGGAGTCTTGTATATAGAACTCGAAGGAAAACCTTTAGGAACTGACTCATTAAACTAATGCGATGATAATCTTTACACTTGGATGCAGTATTTGATTTTTGTATTGCGATAAACGTGAAGCGGAATCAATCTTCAGGAAGATGTCCTGTGTCGTAAATATTGTTGAAGAGTTTTACTATCGTGATCAAATTTTGCTTGCCAAGTAACAGAAAATCAGGCTGTATCATCGATATACAAGTGAGGAAATGTAATCAAACAGTGGCTCACGCAAAACAAATATTTGTTCCTTTAACCCTGATGTCAGAGTAAAGTACATTTAACGACCCAGCATTTTTCGTCGGTGGTTCGCAGTGTCCTTCTCTCGCGCAAACATGGCTGCATCAATATTGATCCAGCGCACCTGTCCTGTACATGCAAGATGTTCTTCCAATGCTGAATCGGCTACCGTTTTCTGAATGCTGCGTATAGGTATACAGGATGAATTTGTCTTTTTTGAGTACCAATACGCGCATAATCGTCTACATTTGATAACTACAGTATGTTGCCCGTATTAAATTTTCTTAGTACAAGCTTTAGAAATAGTTATATTAATAGTAAAGGATATTTCAATATGAGCATAAAGCTTGATTAATCGCTATATTTGACAGTCATAATAATACGTGATTATAACGTTACAGATCGAATGCAGTCATATGGAAGCTAATAAGCATAACACGTTGAAGAACGCGACCCGATTGTTAAGCATTATTATAAAAATTGTGAAATTTTTATTGTCACCATTCGTAAAGTAGCTTCAATATTCAGTTGACAGCATGTTTCTAATTGATCTACTCTGAAAAAAAGTATCGAGAAAGTTGATAGCTTTAATTCAGCTATAGTGATGTGCATTATACGTTCTTTATGTTCTCTACGGTTCGTGAGAGTGTTTGGCCTTAAGTCAATAGAAAAGAGATGTTCATTAACTGGATATTGGGGCAAACAGAAGTGAATGCCGATTTTGATAACAAAATGATATTGAGTAATGTCCATTCTAACGATTGTAACTCTCATTTTCTCTCTTATATTCTATCCATTCTACTTATCCTACAACTTCGTTTCCGGCAATCTCCATAGCTTTCAGCTTCTCCTGATTCCGTAGCGATATCCCCCACAGTTACGGTTCATACAAAAATATTTTCGAAAATATGCTTACATACCCCTCTTTCATATTGTTAGTGATGTCCTTCTTTCACAAAATTGGATTTGATTGTTTTATTGCTACTTTTCCTTTAGTCAGCCTTTCTTTAATCTCTTGAGTTACTTACTATTACTACTACTACCTTGATCTGCTATTATTGTACCTAAATACTTTATAAGTCAGGTAAATTTATATGATATTTCACACAAGGGAAAATAAAATAAAAATACATGAAAATAATAAAAACAAGTACATTGAAAAGGGCGGGGGGTCGCTAATGCGCTAACGCTAATTGCTTGAAACTCACAACTTCAGTAAACATAAACCCAAACAAAGCTATTTAACTAAATTACGCGTGATGGAAAAATCTCTTCAAATACGGTTGACAATCCTCTTGTTAATAGTACGTCTTTTTTTGTGACACACTATTTTCACTCACATTATATCAATACATAGGCTACAAAAAATATCTACAAATCAAACGTATTCAGTATCACTTCCTTGATTTGTTAACCACATAGAAGAATACAATCAATGCATGCGATCGCACTCTTCCTTCGCAATAATTTACGGTGCTTGCTTTCTTCAGATACGCCTGTCATTTTCTTTTGAATACACTTCGGGCTGGACTCTCTATTCCATTCATACATAATTAATTGCTATTTATCCACCTAACTATACACAGTTACCAAAAATAACAGTTTGCTTCATAAGAGCCAATTATTTCTAGCGGTTATTGACGTCTGTCGCTGTCTTCATTATCATTCCTATCCACTGTTTTGAGGGCAAACAAATATGATGGTTTTGATTGCAAATAGCGGCCTGTACAATGCAGATTAGTTAAAGCACAAAGTGGTGTAAGAAATCGAAACCCCATCGTTTGATTTCACTTCTCGCGCAAAAGAGTATTACGGTCACAGAAAAAAATGTTGTACTCGTACATGCACAACATTCATCGCTTATATGAATAGGTGGTAGATTAATGATACAATATATTGAAACAGTAAAAAATCTAACATTAAACTAGCAACGCAAAAATGACTATTTTCTCCACCAATGTAACAATGCACTTGTTATCATAGATGCATGAACATCAACCACAAAAAAATAATAAACTGCATGCGCTGCTTCAACGACCACTAATGCATTGATTTTACGAGCCCAATCATCAATTTTTTCGAAAACGCAAGCCATACGTCCATAATCACTGACATTTATTTTTCGACCGACGATCGTAGATCCATGGTCAGGTTTTACTAATATAATCTAACGAATAACCAGAAAACAGATCATTTCGACAATGTACAAGGAAAGACGAACATTTTATTGTACTACAACGACTCACGACGTCTGTTCAAAATTGATGGCGATGGTCGTTGATTTAGTATACTTGTTTAATTAATATCAGGTACTCTTTGCGTTCAGTAGCTGAAAAACAAGGCAGCTGGCGTAATGAGAGAGAGGATAGAGAGGAAAGAGAGAGAGAGAAAGAGCGACAGAGAGCAAGAGAGAGAGAGAGACATAGTGCGAGAGATAAAGAGAGAGAGAGAGAAAGAGAAAGTGAGAGAGAGAAAAACAGAGAGAAAGAGAGAGAGGGAGAAAGAGAAAGAGAGAGAGAGAAAAGGAGAGAGAGAAAGAGAGAGAGAAAGAAAGAGAGAAAGAGAGAGAGAAAAAGAGAGAGAGAAAGAGAGAGACAGAAAGAGAGAGAGAGAGAAAGAGAGAGAGAGAAAGAGAGAGAGAGAAAGAGAGAGACAGAAAGAGAGAGAGAGAAAGAGAGAGACAGAAAGAGAGAGAGAGAGAAAGAGAGAGACAGAAAGAGAGAGAGAGAGAGAGAAAGGGAGAGAGAGGGAGAAAGAGAGAGAGTGTATAACTGCAATGGGACTTAAATCTCAGAGTTATGTAAAAATCGCTAGAAAAAGTTGAGGTGGATACTGGTTCGAATCTGGCGGGTATCAGATTTTTTCATGCGTGTTCTAATAGATTTTCGATATACGAGTATATAGAATAACATTTTTGAGAGACCTATGACATTAATGGAGCTACTGTGTTTGCCAGTTTTCTTGAAAAAAATTATGTCGCGCTACATACAGGGTGTTTATTTGAAAACTTCCTACCACGAATTCAACGAACACCACTGATTCAAAGAAAAAGCCCCTAGACACGTCAAAAGATTTGTCAAGGGGTCAACATTTTAACCAAAATCGACTTCACTTCTTTGTAATCCCTGCCACCCAGGGTCATCTCCTTAGAAAATTTAAATGACAAGGGGTATTGAGTAATAGCTTGTTTCAAAGCGGGTTTCAAAGGTATGTCGAACTCCTTTATTTTGACGTTTGATTTTTTAAAATTGGTGGATTTGTTTTCTAGAAAGTTATAAAAAACTTTATGTATCTTGGATTTGTTGATAGAAAAAAACACAAAAATATCAGTTTAGAAAAAAACACAGAAAAATATCAGTTTTTATTGCAATAAGTGTTCAAAATGTTGCCCGTTATTGTCCAAACAATGCTAAAGGCGATGTTAAAATTCGTGGCCGATAGTTGCAAACACATGTGGGATATCACTGCATGATGCGTTGTCGAAGGTCATCCAAACCTTCAAGTTGTGTGTGTGTGTGTAGATGGGAATGGCATTGGAATCTGAGTCCATTTGCCACAGAGGAGATTAATATTTTACCTATGTGATCTATATTTTTATGCCTGATCTTTTCAAAAATTTGATTACAGCCTGATAAACTAGTTTGCTAAATGTCGCGAGAATGATTGTGATATTTGTGGGAAGTTCTATTCCCAGATCAATGAGGTCTTTCAAAAGTTCCTTCGAGTGCCTTTCATATAGTCTACAAGAGAAGAGTAAATGGTTCATATCACCAATGCTGGTGGAGTCACAAGGACAAAGGGGTGATTCAGTAACCCCTATGCGGTACAGATGGGACGGAAAGCAGCCATGATTGAGTTTAAGCCGTGAAATTGTTACTGACTGTTCTCTATTTGAATAGAAGCTATCGATGTGTGGTACGATATGAGGCAGTGAAGGGTGAATGAGAGTATAATGGTTTTGTGAAGTAGATACGAATTCAGCCCAGACCGTTTCCCATCTTCTTCTAATATTGCTTTTGTTTTCAATTAACAGATCAGAGTACAATGGGACTTTTGTTATTATATCAAGTTTCGTGGCATCTTTAGCAGCTTGGTCAACTATGGTGTTACCTTCGACACCTGCATGTCCTTTGACCCATACAAAGTTAATATTTACATTTTTATTGTCGCATTCCACAAGTAGCTCTCTAATATTGCATATAATAGTATTATTGTAAAACTTCAAAGGGTGCGTTTTAATTGCTTCCAATACAGATAGGGAGTCGGTAACAATGGATATACTTTTTCCAATTCTTTCTGAACAGCCGTCTACGGCTTTTAGTATGGCGAAAGCCTCAGCCGTAAAGATGGAAGCGGCGTTAGGAATTCGAAATTTTTCCAACATATTTAATTTAGGAATATAGAAAGCGCTTCCTGTTCCTGCATCACTTTTTGATCCGTCTGTGAAAATAACTAAATCACTCATCAGGTCTCTCAGCACGGAATTTAGAACTAGGTTGTTAAGTTGAGGTGATTCATAATATTGTGGTGTGATAACCACAGGGTCTGTGAGAAAGATGTCGTATGCAGCAGTATATAGAGGAAACATATTTCTAGGCATTATGTCAATGTCCAGTTGGCTGGTATCTGTGAAACCTTCTGCTAGCAGGGGCGAGTTCTTTTTCATCCAGAACTTGTTTACATAGTTCTCCGTATTAATACGAGAAATCTTATCCAGCAAAAATGAGTCAAAGGCTCTATACTTTAAAACTGCTTTTTCTGCGAAATATTGCCGCCGTATTTTAAGCGGCGGTTCTTTTGATTCAGCCAGAATTGCCTGGCATGGGGACGATTTCATAGCACCAATGCATATTCGCAGGGCTTGATATTGAACCCGATCTAATTTCAGCAAATGTGAATTTGCCGCGGAGCCGTATAGCGCACAACCATAGTCCAAGATAGATCGAACATATGTTTTGTAGAAAATTAGTGCTATTTTGGGATCAGCTCCCCATTTCTTCTTGGTGGTACACTTTAAAATATTAATCCCTTTTTCGCACTTAGTCTTTATGTACTGGATATGTTTGCTCCATAGGAGCTTGCAGTCCAGTATTATACCTAGGTATTTATAGTGCGTTGTAATGGGAATATTATAGCCACCTACATCGATGGCACTTGGAAGTGCAACTCTGTGCCTTGTGAAGCACATTATTGCGGACTTCTCCGGTGCCAATTCAAATCCTACTTGTAGCAACCAATTCTCCACTTTATTTACCATACGTTCTAAGGTTTGTAAGCATTTTTCATAAGTACGGTGTGCTGTATACAGACATATGTCATCAGCGTACTGGATAATTCGAATTTCGTCGTCCCTCATGTCATGCAATTCTGCAGTGTACAAATTAAATAATATCGGACTGAGAATTGAACCCTGAGGCAAGCCGTTATAAAGTATTCTTCGACCATGAAGCTCATTTTTGTGATCCCTAATATAAATAGTTCTATCTCTGAATAGTTCTATTATGCTAGTTGAAGATCTCACGGATATGCCTTTTGCTACTAGAGATTTAAGTAGTATCTGCAAGTTTACCGAGTCGTAAGCTCCTTTTAGATCCAAAAACCAGCAGAGAAGATAGTCATTGTTGGAAAAACATATTTGAATATCCAATACTAGCTGGCTCACAGCTTCCAAAGTTCCCTGCCCTCTTCTAAATCCGTACTGAGACACTGGGAGCAATTTATTTGACTCGACATAATGTTCGAGCCTTAGTTTGATCATGCGTTCAAAAATTTTTACTACACATGACAAAAGTGATACAGGTCTATAAGAGTCAGGTACAGCTGAGTCCTTCCCAGGCTTTAATATTAGACATATTACTACTGTTTTGAAGCCTTCAATAAAACTGTGTTTGGTCCACCAGTCGTTAAAGATGACAAGGAGTAATTGTTTAGCAGATTGAGATAAGTTGAACAGTATTTTGTATGTGAACTTGTCAATACCCGGGGCTGTATTGGAGCAATTTTTCATGCAAATATCTAATTCTTGAAAACTAAAAGGTTTGTCGACATATGAGAGTGGTTGGGGGACGAAGTCCAACGGACTGCAGATATCTGGGGGGCGACTTGATGCTGCTAAAGGTGCCAATTTGTCTAAAAGCTTTTCCACGAGATTTGGGGGTATTTGGGAACTACTTATCCTAGATTTTTTATTAATAGACTTTACGAATCTCCAAATATCGCTTATTGGAGTTCTTCTATTCAATTTGTCTAAAAAAGATTTCCAACTGCACCTTTGCTTGTCTTTAAAGATTCGCTTGGCCTGCGCAGAGGATTTTTTATACGAAATGTAATTCTCAAAGTTACCTTGCTGTCTGTAGTTAAGTAGTGCTTGTCTACGTGTTTCGTATGCTCTGGTGCAGTTTTCATCCCACCATATGGGTTTGACTGAGGTTGGCGTGAAAGGTTTCTTAATGGGCATAGAAGAATCAGCAGCGACTGTAATAGCGTTTAACAAGTTAGTGAATTTTTCTTGATTTGGCAAGTGGTTTAGGTTTGCTATATCATTCAGTGATTTGTTTAGTGAATCCTGAAACTTATCCCAGTTGCCACAGGCGTCATTCCATCTGCAGTAGGGGGAAATTTCAAAAGATTGATTATTGTTGAGAATAGTAAGGAGAATTGGGAAATGGTCTGAGCCCATTGAGTCTGGTAGTACTTCCCACTCAGTGATATCTGCAATTTCCGAAGAAACTAGAGTCAGGTCAACCGCCGAAAATTGATTTACATTGCTTGGTACACTTATTCGGGTAGGATTACCATTGTTAAGAATGACTAAACTCTTTATTTCTGTAGCTTCTACAAGAATATTTCCTTGAGAGTTATCATATGAATAACCCCAAAGGCCATGATGTGCGTTAAAGTCACCACAAAAAATTGTGGGTGCTTTGAACTGGTTGAATAAGCTTTCCCAATCACCTAGGGTTGCACATACATCAGGGGGTTTATAGATAGACACTATGTTATACTTGAGGTGATTCAATGTCACGGCACAAGCCTCTATACTTGAATTGAAATTTTGGATAATTTTGAATTCTTGAAATTCTATTGCTTGTTTTATAAAAATTGCAACGCCTCCCGTCCCGTTTGTTCTGCATTTTTTAATACAATTATATCCGCTCAACGAGAATACTTGTGACTCTTTTAGCCACGTTTCTGAAATAACTATTATATCAACATCATGATTGATTAAAAAATATTGCAAACTTGCTTTCTGAGCTACAATAGACCGAGCATTCCATTGTAAGATTTGAATACAATTTTTACTAATATTTGTTTGTGTGTCCGCCATAAGCAGAGCTAAGTGTCGCTGTCATCTTCATCATCATTTAATATTATGACGTCACTTGTATCAGTTATTTTTCGAGTATTTAATATATCGTTATCAAGCATTGATGTTACATATTCTTTAATGTTTTGTTCATTGACTCTGGATCGGTTACTTATTACATGTGATATGAAATTTGCTATTTTGAGAATTAATTCTTCTCTGTGTTGTCTGAAATCGTCGCTGTGTGGGTTGGGAATTATAGGTTTTGGTTCAGACTTTTGTGTCGATGTAGAGGGGGGAAGGGATTGAGAGGTGTTGGTTTTTCTTTTTTTTGTTGGGGGAATTCTGACTTGGGTGTTATTTCTCTGTGGCTTTCTGATCGGACTAATAAATGGGGCCGATGGCGTAGGTAATTCGGGAAAATTTGTTTCATTATTCAGTATTGAGAATCTATTATTTGTTGTAATTTTTGAATACGATGGATTATTAACTATATGTTCTGCTTCTTTAAATGATATACCTTGACTCGCCATAACTTTTTTTATATTTTGCTGTTTTTTGTGCACAGGGCAATTTCGTGATGTCGAGTTATGTTCTGAGCTACCACAATGTATGCATAAAGTCCCCTCATTTTGACAGCTGTCTATGTTACAATCTATTTTACCGCAATTTTTACATCTAGGTTTACCCTTACACTGTTTGCTAGTATGTCCGTAACGAAGACATTTAAAGCATTGTACAACCGGGTGTATGTATGGCTCTACTGAAAAATGAACTAGATTAATCTTTACGCTATCCGGAATTTTGTTACCTAAAAAAGTGACTATAACCATCTGCCTATCTACATAAGAAACTGTATTACTAGACTCATCCCGTACCCTTCTTTTCATCCGTACTACTTCAGTGATTTTTATATTAGACTCTATCGACTTCATTAAATATTCTGTGCTAAAAAATGTATCGACCATCCTGAGAACTCCCTTTTTATGGTTGAAGAATTTCGGAATGTAAGCAATGAGATTGTTTTTTAATATCACCTCGTGATTAACGAGCGAATTAGCGGCTAAATATGAATCCAAAATTACTTTAACTCTGTTTAACCCCAAAGATTTAATATCAACGATACTTTTCCTCAGCACATTATCGCTCTGTAGAAAATGACCTACCCTAATTGGGAAGAGACGACCTAAATTTTTATCTGTATGTTCCATAACTACCATAAATGGACCGGAGTCTGTTGCTGAATATCTGTTGGAAAAATCGTATGGAATATTTTCTTGCGATATTGCATTGTTTTCTTTATCTCTACAAATATCAAGTGGAATGTTGGGCGGCGGCTCGCCGCCCGTAATCACGTCCATTCCCTTATTTGCTACCACCTATGTGTATCTTTATGAATAACGAAAAATAAATATTAAGAAAATGTACTTATCCGTAAAAACTCGTCGCTTTTTGTCTTCGCACAGGTAAAACACACGAACTGTACTCTACGGGTGTCTGACTACGACTGAAAACCTTCAAGTTGGGAGAGTAAATACAAGCAGCCTAAGCAGGCCATTGAATAGACCCTCTTCGCCCTAGTCATTGCCCAACCAAAAGAACATAGTGAGGAGGAGCGCCGGCACAGTATTGCTGGAAATAGATTTCAGCCTCATCAAACATATCCAAATAATGTCTCCATTGAATTTGCATCAATAAATAATGGCCCAGTAACTTTGATTCTCTAAACTCAATAATCCACAACCTCCTGGGTTTGGGTGTCGTGGGGAGTAGATTTGCGAGACAGAGGATTTAGGATGTAGACCTCTCTCCATATTCAACCTTTTGCGGGCCTTCGTGTCGATTTGTTGCAGCCGGGGGCTCCGACACACCGAGCTGTTGTTCCATTACCCAGTGACTACTCCTCACAACGTAAAGTATGCAATCACTGGGTCTGCAAATCGTGCAGCACATTGCACATTGCGCACCGTGTGGAGAGCAGCGTATTCCTCATTTCACCTAGGGATCCTATGACCATAACCAGCAGACTTACAGTGTAGTCTAACCACAGCCTGCGAATCTGTCCGAGCAAATTAAGATATATAAATAAAGGTTTTTCTAATTTTCTCGAAAACGAATCGGACAATTTTGAAAAATCAAACGTTAAAATAAAGGACCTCGACATAACTTTGGAAAAAGGTATTACTCGATACCACTTGTCATTTAAAATTTTTAAGGGGATGACCCTGGGGGGCAGAGGGTACAAGAGGGTGAAGCAGTTTTTGGTTAAAAAGTTGTCCCCCTTGACAAATCTTTTGGCACGTCTCGGCGTTTTTTCTTTTAATCAGTGGTCTTCGATAAACCCGTAGTGGGAAGTTCAACTTGGAAATACAATGGACAAACACCAAATTAAATGCTGATAACTTCATACTTTTCAGCTGAATGAAAAAGAAATTCCAATGTGACTTCTGTTGGTGCAAATTAGATGCAAAATATCTTATAGGCTTTTACTTTGATATTTGAACAAAATGAAAGCTGTAATACAGTCATCTGAAAAACGATTTCTGTACCGTTTTAAACGTATTTCTTTAAGAAAACAACCGCACAAATAAAACTGAGGCTAGACAATTGAATTTCTATGTATCTAAATTCTTGTTGTCTACAATATTGTAATTAGCGGTTTTGCTCTTGTTACCCTAGTCTTTCTACTTTTGTCCCAATTGTTCCCTCAATTTGAAACCTTATTGAATCCAGATAAAATACAAAAAATATATTTTCTTCTATCAAGTATCTACGTATATAAATTCGTCAGCTTTCCCAAATTATTCTTTTTTTGTGTCACCAAAGCTCTCATTAGTTCGCTATCCGTGTATATTCAGAGGATATAAAATTAGGCGCTAAGATAATTTTGTAGATTTATTCGATCTAGTCTTTTGGTATTAATAACATGCGACTGTTGTGTCAAATTTAACTGAATGCATAATAAGCTTGAAGGTAATAACCTAAAAGTGAACAGATGTGAATAGATTTGGTATTTTTCCATTGTGTTTCCTCACGATCCCAACATTCACTACTGTTACGCAAATGATAAGCGAAAAGGTGCGTATAGCAAATGCCTTATTTATTCATGATGCTTGGACATACAGAAAGGACTCGTCATCGTCAGTAAGATAAATAAACATGCTATTTTACATATCTTTAACGAAATGCAAACACGCGGATGCTGTAGGCAGCGACAGCAATTAAAAAGTACCCAACTAACGAGACAGGCAGCGCTCTTTTTTTATTATTCTCTGTGCTGATTATTTTCATTCATGTAGCTAGGAACAACACAAAATGTGTCCGTTCACCTATGTACATTTTAGTCATTTTAGAATATTTTTGCCTGATTTTATATTCCTAGACTATATGAATTTATTTGTTAGTTATTTCGTAGATGATGGATTTTATCCTACACATTGAAAAGGTGCTTTTACTTCTCACACCGATAGATGAGGGGAGTATTGTGATCTCGAAAACTTTAGATCTTCGGATAAAACGCTTTTTGGGCGTTTTATGATATCTACGTAACAAAAATCCACGTCACTCATTTCCGTCGGTTTGTCTGTCGGTCTAACTGTCTTCTACCCTCGTAATCTCAGTAGCCGTTGCATGGGTTATGATGAAACTTGGGTAGCGAATAGCGATATGCTGTGGGGTCGTAGTAGGTGTCGCTGCTAAAATTTTTAAAATAGTTGCATGGGCGGGGGAGTAATTAGCGAAAAACGAAAAATGTCAGATATTCCTCAAACTTCGTTTTTACGCGCTTTAGAGGTACGCGTATGGTTTTTCGAAATCGTGTTGGTGGCAGCGCAGCAATAATAGAAAAAATAAAAATATAAAATCAGCTCAAACCTCGTTTTTAGCCATTTCAAGGGTTCCTGATCATTTTCTATTTTTTTTGGTGGGGGTGAAATTGGGGTGATTGGGGGGTAGGGCGGGTAGGCGGGTTGGTTGTGAAGCTCAAAACTTCGATGTATTTATAATGAGCTCTCGATTGACCTGTGAAAGAAAGACCTAGCGGCATAATACACTTTTTTAGGTCCATCCGAATATTTCCTTGCCTATTAAAGAAACCAAGGGACTTCAAATTATTTGACGTAAACACGAGTATTACTCTGTATTGTGTAACGTGGAAACTACTGAACTGATTTTAATGAAGTGTTAACACAGTATTATTACCGTGGCGAGGATGGAAAACGCGTATGGCTTATGGTTAGAAATCGTGTCAGTGGCGGTGCAAGAATAATAAAAAGTAAAAATATAAAAATAGCTCATGCCTCGTTTTTAGGCGAGTTGGGGGTTCCTTATCGTTACGTTTCATTTAGCTGAAGCCTGCAGGATAAAAACTGTGTCGTTTTAGTTCCTACAGAGACGCAAGAAACTATTTACGAGAGTTTTTGTGTTGGATGTTTTTTTTGAAGGCGGATGGGCGATGATCTGGTTGCAGGGGATGTCAGACTGTAGCTTCATGCAATGGGAAAAATAAAATGATATCACCGTTATGTGTAGGAAGTACCAAGTTAATCAACTTGACTTTATTTTTTATTTATAAAGTACTACACAAAATGTCCTAGTTTAAAAACAATAATTATATATCCAGATTGTATGATAATAAAATATATTTGCCGGGATATGCGTACTCCTTTGACAAGATTTGCATTATCATTCCATACATAAGGCATTATTTGATTGATTCAACGTCTAATTTGAACCTTCATTGTTTCCACCGTCGCGAGCTTTTTGGTATAAATTTGTGTTGAATCACAAGAGCTTGGCGACCACTACTGGTCTCCAAACTGGGTATTCGCAAGACCTGGAGCAAGTTTATATTGCGAATGACCGCAACGAGCTCAGCTCCTGAAATACCTGGACAACAGTAACATCATAAATAATCGCCAGTAGGGCTTCCGTAAGCATACATTACGTCTACGGGTGACCTCCAGGCCTACGTCACCCACTTGTGGAACAGAGCAATTGAAAATCATGGCGAATCCCGTGTTGTTGCTCTTGACAAATCGAAACCTTTCGATAAAGCGTGGCATGAGGAACTTCGGGTCAAGCTTTCTGCTTATGGACTATCATCTGATGGCCTGAGCCAGTGGCTGAATAGCTTTTTGAACGACCCATATCTGTTTGTTGTAGACGCAGGCTGTTCATAAGACGTTCAGTAAACGTCGGTGTTCCTCAGGGATCTGTCATATCCCCTACACTGTTTTTGCTGTACATCAATGAGCTGCTGGAAATAACATCCAATTCAATCTACGGCTTCGCAGAAGACAGTACATTAATATCATACATGGAACCTGGCAAGCCACTATCATCACAGCAGACGGTACCAGGCGACAGAAACGTGCCTCACAGATCAACGTAGATATCAAAACAATTGTACAGTTTAATGTACCGAAAACTCAGGCAACAGCACTGACAAAGAAGCCTCACGTTGGATTACCAACTGTGGAAATGGGGGGTCACTCAATAGTCGAGTCACAATCCGTTAAGCTTTTGGAGTTTAAAATCAAACAATAACATGTCCTTGCGCGAACACGTCATCAGTATTTGTAAAACATCATCCCAGAAGCTTGGAGTTCTGTTTCGATGTAGTAAGCTGTATACACCAGAGCAATTATTGCTGCTCTACAAGGCACAGATTCGACGATCGTTGAAGTATTGCTTCCATGTATGGAGATGCACTCCGAAACACTCTCTAAAGCTTCTGAATACTATACGATACACCTAACCTCACAAAGGACCTCCACAGCCTGGAACATCGAAGAAGAGTGGCTGACCTGTCACTGTTTTACAAATTCTATCACGAAAGATGATCGAGTGAGATCTCCCAGATACTAACACCGAAGACAGTCCATGCGAGGAAGACTAGAGAGGCTTTGCGAGCTCATCCTTACCAGGTTGAGGTCGCTACTCCCCGAACCAGTCTTCTCTAGCATTCCTCCTTCTGGAGAACTTCGCCGCTGTGGAATGAGCTGGCGAGGAATTTGTTTCCCGACGGCTATAACCTACAGCGTTTCAAATCTAACGTTCACAGGCACTTATCCTCTCGCAGCGCTTCTACAGTGCCTTAGGCTTTCAGCCTTTGCGGGAGGTTGACCATAAAAAAACAACTTGGTCATTCGATTATTTGGATCTGGTTTGAGTCTTTTTCTGCGATATGCTGAATTTCGCGGACTTAACCGTATGCATTAACAATATTTGAACTAAGAAAGTGAATACTATATAGCAGAATAAATATTTGACGTAAATAATAAATGACCCTGTACCAGACTGGCCTCTTGAATCGTTCGCTGACGTTGAAGTAACCACGTCACAATTCACGAGCTTGCGTCCCTCTAACGGAAGGGTCTCTGCAGTCCCATCCACCCAAGTTCGGGCGTGCACAAAACGGCTATACTCAGCAAACTGATGCTGTTTTTTATCGATTTATCCCTGCTGCCTGGTAGGGAAAAGCTCTGCTGAATAGAGTTAGATAAGTACAAACTTGACATGTCGCTAAAATTGTTCGCTAAATACACTCACATACAGATATGACATCAACTGCCTGGATTCGATACTTCCCAAAAATTTCCTAAAAAAAAAAGTTGGAGGTAACCCAATTACCCACTTTACCTACAGGTTATACAATGATGAAGCAGATATGGAGTATAAAGATAAAAAAGTCCAAACATTAGACAGGATATGTCTTTTAAAGTATAGATTACCACCAGCCTCATTTTTTTAAAGCTATACCTACATAGTCTTTTATGAATAAAAAAAAATCCATATTCATATCTTCCTGTAGGCGCAAATATATGATAATATCAAATCAAAAATATTATACAATTGATCATCCTTAAGGGTTAAGTTCAAAACTGGCAAGGCAATAATTCTGAGATCTTAAATAAAGCATTTGATACATGTCAAATAAATACAATGCCTTTAACAATGCTATAGCTTTGACTGAAGCCCAGAGTAAGTAATTCAACTTTCTAATAAAGTTTGTCCTTTTATTAGAGAATGTTTGGTAAAATTCTTACCAAGGAAATATTTTTATTGAAACAACCACTAAATTTGAAGTTGAATCCAGTTTTTTCAGATGCAAAATCGGAAAAGTAACTAGATATTATCACACAGTTTCATATAGGTATGCCCTTTATGAATGTCGCCCCACCTACCTTAATACCAAACCAATCAGTTGATCTCAACGCAAAAAAATTATTTAATAATCCTGATATCATCCAGGTTACTTTGAAAAACGTTTTCAAAGTGAAATGAACTAACAGCGACTAAAAATAATAGGAACGTTCAAAACATATAACAATATGTTAGGTCAAAATTCAAGTGGGTTAATTTTTTGAAAAAGAATGTATTCATTTTTTGCTACCCTGTTCAGTACTCCATCTCTCACTTGAATTTTAATAATTCATTTCGTACCCCCTTTCCTTAAAATACCGCAATTCGGTTGCTCACTGCACGTTGACTTTATAGGCAAAAGCGTATGGCTACCATGTATACTAATAATTATCCAGATATGATTCAGTCGGTGCAATTGCATCACAGGGCCATGCTTATTGAAAATTTACTTTCTTTAAGCGCATAATTTAATAGATTCCGGCGGCGACTGTCACTGAAACAGACATGAACTTCCGACGGATGTTTTAGGGCATCTGTGATTGAGTTAACTTGGTGAGTAATTCGATAATGACCTTCTGTCTCACTATCTGAGATTATGTTCGTAGATTTCTGACCACGTGATTCATTTGAAGAAAAATTGGAAAATAGATCTATTTCCAGTGTACCAACAGAAATAACTACTCGGAGGGCTAATACCCCTACCAGCATTGAATTACATTTTTGGCTAGAGTGCTTCCTTTGAGGAAACGAAAAAATGATTTCTACCTTACCCAAAGTCAGCTCAAGGTTATTACGAGTAAAATCCTTGTTTGGAACATGTTCCGAATCGTATCAGATATGATGTCTCTAGTTCATTTTTAGGACCTTATAAGGTGGACCTGGATAAGGCCCGGTATCAGGCTGATACGAAAGCAGTGAAACAGAAACAACTAGTATAATTCAATGTCGCTTGTGCCGGTACTAGCACTTGGAGTAGTTGTTTTTTAAAAATCGAGCATTTTCACGGTCACAATACCCCCCTCATCTATAGGTATTGCCTCAGTTCATCATACCGTTAATATTTCAGGTTCTCTCAACGAACAATTTAAGAAAGCTGGATTTGACTGCAAGATTACCTAACTTAAGAATAAAGCCTATGTTTTGAAACATTTATGTTGAATGAAAAGGTGGTTATTTTCTATGACTGTTTAAGTTCTTATATTAATTACTGTATTTACAAAATTACATAGTTGTTTAACCTCCTTCGTATATAAATAGCATACAAAAGCAATGTATTTTGATTGTCTTCTATTTTCATAGTAAATTATCCACATTTCACTTGATATCTCAGTAAATAGTGGATTTACATATAACGAAGGGATTATACAGCTGAAGGAAGATCATTAGAGGTATTTAAGTTTTTCTATACAGGATGTCCCTGAATTTCCTTTACACGTGATATTCTCGCAATAGATAAAAAGTTCAAACGAAATCTGAGTGGAATTTTTGAAAGTACTACTAGTTCTATCATACCATGCTTTCAAAACATTTTTTTGTACTTCAACCCTTAAAACTCACCACCAACTTTTATTTTTCAAATAGCACCCAATAGTTTTTCCTGCACAAATTAGGTCCTTTTTTATTTAAAATCTTGTAGTACCTTTGATTTTATACAAAAACGTATTTTTTTTTGTAAAGTCATAAGCATAAAATAAATAAAATAAGGATCTGTTTGACGCGTAATATATTCGGAAGAAAAACAGAAAAAATAAAACTAAGTGGGCCTTTCAAGGGAACTGAATGACCCATCATACCATGCCTTCGAAATTTTTTTTTACTTCAACCCCTAAAATTCACCCCCAACTTTTTTCCCCAAATAGCGTCCCACTGCTTTTCCTATATTAATGAGATCATTATTTCATTTAAAATCTTGTAGTACCTTTGACTTCATACACAAACCAATTTTTTTTCGTAAAGTTATTATTAAAATTAGATAAATAAAATGAGGATTTGTTTGAGGCGTAATATTTTCGTAATGAAAAAGGATAAAAAAGATATTTGTTTTCGAAAGCATGTATTTATAGATTATTCGGTATCCTTAAAAACCCACTTAGTTTTATTTTTATCCGTTTTTTGCAAACTCGTTTCAAGCAAACTCTTGTTTTATTTATGTTAATGTTATGATCTTACGAAAAAAATAAGTTAGAGTATAAAATTAAAGACTCTACAAAATTTTTAACAAAATAAGTAGGTATTTAATTTGTTTAGAAAAAACTATTTGGTGCTATTTGAAAAAAAGTTGAGGGTCACTTTTCAGGGTTGAAGTACAAAAAAATTTTTTAATTAAAAGCATGGTATGGTAATTACCCTATAGTACTTACAAAAATTCCACTCAGTTTTTGTTAGAACTTTTTTTGTTACGAGAGTATCACGTGTCAAGGAAATTCAGGGACACCCTGTATACAACTTTTTCAATTTCAATTTACTAGCGAACTTAAATTGTGAGTTTTGAATTACCCTGGTTGAAAACTTGTGGAAATCAACGATGGTTCAAACCATTAATGAGCCCATAGTAAAACGTTAATTTTTTGAAAAGTGGGTATAATTCCTGAGAACCTAATAACGCCATATTAGGTCAACAAGGCAGATAAAAAAGCAAGCTTAGTTTGCAACAAACTCACACTATCTATGTATCTGTATACTCAAAAGTCATATTTTAAATCGTAGGCTTCAACATCCTCTGTAACTTTTATGTAAAAAAAAATTGAGACTATTATAATTACCGAGCGGTTTTATTTATTTTTTCAGAAAATTTGGATACTCCATAGAAACATACCAAAGCGTTGATAACCGTTATTGTCTTTTTTTTGTACTACAGGACATACTTTTAACACCTGTTAACCTCTTAGCTTCTTGAAACGGTCAAAAAGTAAACCTCATGTTATTAACCGAACAAGTATTGTTATCTGAAATTCCAAATTTTGCACGGTTACAGTGCTTTCAAGTACATTCGTTAAAACATCTTAAAAATGGTAAGGCTCATAGGGCTGTAATGGCTTTGTATAAAAGTAAGAAACCGTGATGATACGGTACAAGGGGGATAGCCACGAAGAAATAAGATTAAGGTATTAGGTTAAGTGTGAATAAATTCCGCCACAAAAACTCCCATTGTTGTCGATGAATGGGCGTTCTGTTGTGATAGGATTTAAAAATATTAGTTGCAGGAAGAATGAATGGAGGAGAAAGTCATCTTCAGAGGCGTAGGTTGGATGTAATACATTTCAATCACCTTTTTTAAAATGGCTCCAGTGGTAAAAATACCCTACTATAGTTGAACTGTTTTCCCATACATATTGACAGCAAAAGAGAAAGGCCATAAGCCTCTATTAAGCGTTCCATACAATAAATAGCATTGATCGAAAAAAATGATTGTGTATAATCTTTATAATATGAAGAAATCATATGTATCTTAACATCGTCCACGCATTTTAAATTCACAAGGAGTAGGATATCTAACCATAAGCATTGTGGTAAAACATCTAACTTGAACTCTGAAACTCTTACGACAATTCGTCGCGCTTTACTTGGATCTCCTATGCTGTATTTATCAAAGTACAGCCTGATAAGTGTAACAAGAGCCGTGAGAAATATGAAGTAGACAAGGATAGTAAGAGACGAGAGGATATGAAATAACGTGTGCGTGCGAGATAGCGGCGAAATTCCCAAGTCTCTTGCTACACTTGTCAGGCTGTACAACATGTTTCACAAGACATAATTATTTGTATGATCAAGTAACATTGGTTGACAGCTGCGCATTGCTTTTGCATTATTGATGAATCATAATACCTACAAAATTGTGATCCTTACATATATTACTGGATCCTAATTTAGATGTATCGACAATATAAATACGACACACTGTGTTCCTTAAGATTTCAGAATCACCAAAGTTAGTTCCGAAAAACAAGAGCTGCTTTTATTTTTTTCAAACATTTACATTGATGGAGGTGGCCGAGACGTATGTAAAAGTATATATTCCAACATATTATATGACTTGATGACTTGACATGATAATATGATGAGACACAGACATGATAAGTTTCAGAAATCATATTTACCTTTCGAGGTTTTTATGATGTACGCGCCTGTCTAAGACAGGCTAAGACAGGCGCGTACCTGAGAGAGGGGTTATCAAGCTAAACCCCCCCTCCCCGAAATTTCGAAAAATATCAATAGAAAATATCAAATATAAAACAAAATTGCTAGCAGGAAAATGTGCACATGTGCGTAAGCATGAACCTCTAGCCTAGCCGTAGTATATGGAGAGAAACTTATAGTGTAGATACTGGAGGACAAAATCATGAGAACACATGCATTGATACACTAATTCTTCATTTCATCAAACCAGCAAAAGAAAACAGCAACTCGATTTTTCCCAATCTTTTGGCAACAAAAACATTCATTTTGCTCTGTTGGTGTTTTCAGCAACTTTTCATTTCTATGTCGCCGGTCGGAAAATGTCATAGTGTTGATGTTTCGTCCGCGTTTCTGGAAATTATATTGGTCTGATGATGTACACAAGCTCAACTAGAAGAAAATAAAATTCAATCCCTGGTTCAGTTTGTTCCGTTGATGTGTGTTACGGACTATGTCATGCTAAAAAGTAAAATAGAGTGTTGAAAATACGTGCAGATTAATTGAACTTTATACAGAAGTTAGGTTTTTATGTAATCTGATTATAAAATCGCTATAAAAGGGCACACGCCGTAAAGGAATTAGGAATATTTTGTGATGTTCCCTCCGAGGTAACGATGATTTGTATTATAATTTCAATATCAGTACTATTCGTTCTTATACAGTTTTTAAAGCTAGACCGCATTTCTCTACTAATACCGACATTATCGACATCGCCTTTTCGTAAATCTTTCAATAATTGCTCACTATAGCTTTTGTGTTGGTTCTTTAGGCTGGGTCTAATCCAAAAAAGTTTTTTTTGGGTTCATCATCATAGTCACAATGTCTTAACAGACATGTTGTGAACTCGTAAAATGCATTTACACATTTTAAGAGTCTCTCTTGGGATATCTTTAAGATCTTTAATGCAGTAGTTTCCCATTTGCTTTCTGCATCCTCGTGCCGTTGACCAGATATATCTACTGGTTCATCCGCCTTTACGGACAATTTCTCACTCCAAGGACAACTCGTCCACCCAAAGCTGTTGGTTGAGAAGAGGTTACTGTTTATACCGACAGTAGTTCGGTGTTCCTTTTAGTCGCCTTTTACGACACGCGGGATACTCTAACCCGCCCCACACGGGGTTACTAATACAGAAAACCCGATTCGCAATTTTGAGCAGGCCACATTTTTTATCAGGGGCCACAAAGTTGACGAACTGTTGTCTATATGTGGACAGCAATTGACAATTTGTTTTCGTTTTCGAAAACTTGCAGTTTTGTTGTGTTGCTGGTTTGTCGGCACTTTTTGTTTCCTGCTGGCTGGATGTGGATCTCTATCGACTGACCGGTTTAGCCTTGATAACCATCCATTCATATATGTGCTATGTTGCTTTTTGTTTATTCTGCAATTATAACAGATGTTTCGACTATGTTTTTTCCCAGCCCCACAGTATGCCATCAGCACACGGGTCAATCGGCGATGTGGTCCATGAGTTGATAGACGCATATGGGTGGATTGATAATTCATAAATTTCAGTTTAGCTTACGCCCTTATCTTATTTAATTATCACAGCGGAACGCCTCAATCCCAGCAGCTTGTAATGCCCTCATATTACTACAAATAACTTTAAAATTAAGACCGATTTGACAGTATAACCTCAAATATTTACGGCCATCAGACCCGCAAAATCACGATCCACTCGAACTACACTTCCATTCTGATCGCATGCGATTGAAAACGAGGAAATTGAAAACGCACGTCGCGAGACGACCATCAAACGACCCGTTAGTGACGCTCCAATACTTTGCATGAGAAGCCGACCAGACGTGCGTCGGGAATAGCCAATCGACCCGTGTCCGGAGGCGCTTAATGTTCTATAAAGCATTGCGATTGTCCATAAAGCCCCAGACCTGAATATGTAACTGAATCCTGGAGTCCACAGTGTTTTATTAATCGTAAATCGTAATCTGTGTGCAATTTTCGTAATATAAATATTTATGAGATTATAGATGTTTGGTAATTTAACTTGCACAACAGATTTATTCCCGTGAGTTGATGGGTAGGATTTTCTAGGGAAGAATATTGTAGTGGCAGGGGAGGGGGAAGTCTCCAAACATTCATTTATCCCCGAATATGTTTTCAAATGCCTGGATTGAAGTGAAAAGTTGGACTATTTAGGAACGTTTTAGTTTCAAAACCACAGTTAACGAGGGTTTTAAGTACGTTCCCATTTCGAGCGTTTTAGAGGTATTTGGTTGTTACTACATTTTTTTTAATGAGGTGAAGAGGAAAGGTTTTTTTAGTTTATAAGAGATGTTCCACTGGCAGACTAAGGGGGAGGGGGTGAAAGTGTCAATCTTACCTGGGTCATCCGACCTTGGAGATGCCGAATTGACTTCAGGGTAGGGCCACAGCCAGTACATTTTTGAAACAGCGACAATACTAATAGAACAACTGTTCGACGCGAAGATCGGGTGGTGGACCTTTTTTTATTGATCAAATTTCTATCAGAATGAAGCACCACATTTACGGTAAACGATCAAAATTCATTTTTGTGTCTGTGGTATTTAAAATTTTCTAGAGTGGCTCGAACTAAGGGAGAGACTGCTTCCACACACTCCTACGAAGGAGTGTGTGGAAGCCCGCCATACCAGTTTTACCCCCTCCCCCTCAAAAAAAGATGAAAATAATCAAGAAACCCTAGAATGCAAAAACGAAGTTTGGAGAAGTTCTGATTATTTTACCAATTGCTTATTACTCCTCCGCCAACACAACAATTTTGCATTGCCTATTGTGACTCCACACCCTGTTACACCCCAAATTTGATCAAAATTATACCGCAGAATAAAGTCCCCAGATATGTCGTAAGAGCCAAGAATAAAGTTCGAATAGTGAGTACAACAAATATTGGATCTTCACCATCACACCCTTCCCACGACCCTAATTTCATCCCTATCCAAAAAAGTGAAAAATGTTCAAGAACCTCTAAAGTGCCTGAAAGCAAAACGGTGACATTACGATTTAGAAAAGTGGTAACAGAGAGATAGACCTACAGACATCCAGATGAACTGACAGACAGAGAACAGACAGCGGAAATTATATAAATAAATTTTCTTGATATAGACACCATAAAACGTACAAAAGAAAAAGAAAGATATTATCTCAAAATCTAAATTTTTCGCGATTACAATACAGCCCCCTGTGTTAAGCAGCACATTTTGGAAAACCTACGTTTTTCGCTTATGAGTGGGTAAATATAAAATAGCGTACGCCACTGCTTTCATACCTGATTGTGCTGGTTCTGCTCGGCCATGGCCTTTTCTTTCGCCTGTCTCTTGCATTTGTACCTGTGGTTCTGGAACCATATTTTCACCTGTAACAACAAGAAAGAATTAATCGTTAGACGTCACCTAGGACCTAAGAAAACAAAAGCTCAAAAAGTGTCACAAAAGAAAACAGGACTATGAGAGAAGGGTCAGTAATTAGGGAATCACGGAACCTTGCAATAACGGTAGTAATGACTGGAAAGAATAGATCATTTTTATTAATATAATAACTAACGCAATCGATAATAGTGAAACAATTTCATAAACCAATACGACTTCTATTTTCCACAGGATAGGCGAGGAGAGAATTGTCATCGCCAATCTTCTCGATTTGCTGGACGTTTCATGATGCCCATATCGCAAAAATATGTCACTCATCTCTGTCGGTCTGTCCGTCGCCAATGTTCTACCCGCATAACCTCCGTAATCGCTGCGATTTTAATGAAATTTTTGTTGTGAAATGCTGTGGGTAGTAGCACATAATGTAAATTTTTGAAAGTATTCGGTCTCAGACTAATTAGCCAAAAACAAAACTTTTCAGAACTCCGCTAAACATCGTGTTTAAGCTTTTTGAGGATTTTCGATCATTCTCAATCTTTTGTGAGGGATAAATTGGGATTTAAGTAAGGTTCGGGGATGGGAAAATTGAAATTTTGTTTTCATTCTCTATGTTATGCTTAAAAAATACCTCAAGGACATTCTGACCTTCACAGACCTATAAAACCGTTGCTTTTAAGGACATATCTGTAAAATTATATTTTTTATACATATGCTCATAATATTTGATATTCCTGTGACATCTAACTTGAAAACTACCAGTATTAGTTTACTCAAAATGTAGTTTTAAAATCGTACTCCTACTACGACGGAGATGTAAAAACTAGTTTTCGAAAATCGTGACGATGGTGGCGATCAAAAAACATAGAGAATTAAAATTGGCCAAATTGTATCTTATCAGACATACCTACATAAAGACATATCTGTGACATGTAACTTGGAAACTACCAGTATTAGTTTACTAACAATATAGTTTTGATGCCGTACTCCTACTACGACAGAGATGTAAAAACTAGTTTTCGAAAATCGTGACAATGGCGGCGATCAAAAAACATAGAGCATTAAAATTGGCCGAATTATATCTTCAGGTTTTTAACATCCATTATTATTGTTCTCCGCTATTATGACAGAATTAGGAGAAGTGTATTAGTTATTCAAGGGATGCTATTAGCGGCACACTAGTCATAAAAAACATATAAAAAACATAATATAAAAACGATCCGATTTTGTTTTCAGAAGTTTATGAGGCTTCTGATTATTGTCAACGACCAGTTCTTACAGGTAATTGAAAGTCTTTAATTTCAAATTGATGTGAAAAATGAATAATTGGGATAAAGTTATTCAAGTGCTCTAAAAAACTTCTCTGCTTATTACTGTTTGCAATGATATGCTACTTGTATCACTAAGCTCAGGTAACAATTGTCAAAATTAATTATAGTAAGGATAAGTTCAGTCAAGACAAGAATTTATTATTTTTTTTTTGTAATTACAAAGTTATAAATTTTGCTTAATGTACGCTCCTCTATTTCTAATACTCGTATTCGTACATGCCCTACACAGTCGTCCGCTTTCGAACGTCCACAGGTGTATGCAAGGAGATGTTTGACCAAAAATGTATTTCATTGTACTTTCCAAGGAACGAGTGGTTCATATCTAAATTTGTATTACGTAATCTCTATAAAAATGGTCACCCGGAACTATTGCCCGTTATACCCATAATTAAATGCGATAGTCCAATCGTCTTCGAGAATCACGGGTATCCCGAACATAAGTGATCACAGTCAAAAAGTACCTAGACAACACCTTCCTTCACTAGTGGATCGGAAAATTAGATCGCATTGCATAGTCCCCACTAACCTCTGACACGATGTATAGGGCATGGATTAGAAGCAGAGGATCCCACTTTCAACAAAATGTATAGCTTTGTGATTACAACAACAAAATAATAAATTCATGTCTTGACTGCATTATTATCCTTACTCTCATTAATTTTGACAAGTTACTTGAGCTTGGTGATACACGTAGCATATTATTGTAAACAGTAATAAGTACAGTTTCTTTTAACAACAATACAACAACTTTATCGCAGTTATTTATTTTTTTACATTAATTGAAATTAACTTTCCTTCCCGGGATGTTTATATTACATGTATATGTACATTAATAAAATGTCTTGGAAATAGGCTTATCTATACGCCCACCAAGTTTGGATGACCTTTTGCCAAACGCCCTATAAGAGGGTAAAGGCGGGTGCGTTAGTTTTCGAATGAAAGTTCCGATCAAAATATTCATGTGTTTCTGAATTTCACAAATAAATACACCGATATATAGAACATAAGTCTTTTCAAATACTGGAATAAACACCCTTGAGGAGAAGTTTAAAAATTGTCTTTCTGCAATTTATTGTCAAATCTCTTGTGCGTCATAAAGCTCACACATGAGGAGTGTCCACTCCTTCGCCTGTCCACTCCAGTAGAAAGTCAACACTCAAAGTTCTTCATTAGACGGTCAGTGCCGAGGAAGAAGTACTTCTCCTGTCGTGTCGTCTCGTCATCAGGAGGAGTGTTTATCCACATTAATTACTGTCTCCTCGTCTCCCTCTGTGTGTCAGTATGTGAAGAAAAGTGACTGCGTGCGCTTTACGCCAATCCTGCTTTCATGCACTTTTTCTCATTTCTGCCTTTCATAGGAACACGAATGCGTGAAGATGGGCTTTGAAGTTCGACGAGCAGTTACGACTTTCAAGCTAGCTCCAGATTACATGGCAAATACTGTGCGAGAATTAGGTTTTACGAGAACTAATTGCAACGACAAAAAACATCTTACATAATTTGAGATTTTTGGATGAAGAATGAAAGTGATTTTAGATCAGACAGAAAATCCTTAACGCAATTTTCAGAAATATTATTAATCGTTCAGTAATTGCATCTAAAAAACTAAAAAAATACCCATACATAATTTTAGAAGTTCGGATGAAAGACGAAAGAGACTTAATACCAGACAGAAAATCTCAAACTCAATTTACAAAAGCATTTTTGAATATTTGGTAATTGCGACCTCAACCTTCACTGTTGGCTTCTAATTAACAGTGCTGTTCCTAGAGTAGCGCCGGAAAACAGTAACAAAGCCTACGCAGAACACGAAGCAATCGATGCCGATGACACAGAAATTAAAAAAATGTGACCTCAAAAATACCAAATAACTGGAGATATTGTAATGCCCTTCTATACAAAATGAACCTTGTGTCGGACTCATTCTGTGAATGCGATGGTGAATAATACGGTGACCTCAACCATATGCTGTTTTCTTGTCAATTGAATCCTCCTAAGCAGATTCATTGGCCTACCAGCAAATAGCGTAACAATAACATACTTATTGTCCACAAATTCAGAATTCTTACAGGAATTTCTGTTATTTATTAATCAAACGTAAGTAAAACGGATCTTAAATTAATATGTTTTATTCATAGATTAGGTTAACTGTCGTTCTTCTGTTTTAACCTACACTCTCGTTACCAGCATTCATCCCTACCTTACCGTGTGTGTGTCGAACAAAAGTCGCCCTGATAGATCCCTGGACGTGAAGTGTAAACTGTACATGTTTGTTACATAATGGTTAGCGGTTGTCGCTAGGTTTGATTTAGGAATAATTCAAAACAACTCGCGAATTTCTTACTCTCGTTGTCGTTTGGCTAAATGGGTCATTACCCAATGCCATAAAAACTAGCAATATTTGAATATAAGTGACTTACGATCAAAAATAAAATCACAAACACAATTCTCAAGAATTTTTTTCGAATTTTCGGCAACTTTAAAAACAATTACACACAGTTTGAATGGTGTGTACGCAAGATTAGGATTTGAAGTCAGAAGAAGTCAAACGTAATTTTCAAAAACAGTTTTGCATATCCAGTAATTGCAACCTAGACAAAATTCACATAGTCTCTAATATTTGCATGTGATATTAAAGGGACCATAAGATCGAACAGAAAAGCTCAAGTGCAATTTCCAAATATATCTTTGTGTTCACTTCTCACTTATTGAAATCTAAAAAAAACCATATAATTTGAGGTGTCTGGTTATAAGTTGAGATGTTGAGAATGACATAAAACTTAAAACCAGAACTAAAATTTTAAATCCTATTTTCACAAATATTTTGAACGTTCGGTAATCGCAACCTCAAAAAAATCTCATATAGTTTGATACTGGATAAAAGTGATTTAAGATTAGAATACCTTGAACGCAAATTTCAAAACCATTCTTGAATGTCCATAAATTCGAACCTCAAAAAAACTCAGATAAAATGAATAGTTTTAGATGAAAGAACACAACTGTGAAAAGCTTTCGCGGTCGTCCTCCAATGAATTTGTGGTTCTTGGGCTCTCTCGTCACTCGAGGTGACGAAACGTCAAGCCTCAATGCTCAACTACGCCGGTCTATAAACCCAAGATTCACAAATTCATTGTTATCGAGATTATCAAATATATTTTTGAATGCACGGTTATTGCTAGACCAAACGCAAACATAGTCTGAAATTCTTAAATACAATTTTCAAAAACATTTTTTTTAGGTTCACTAATTGTATCATCTATGCTTACAAAAAAGAAAAGAATACAAAGAGAACTTGATTTGTTGTTAAAAGATGAGATCTCACTCAGTGCTTTATAGTAGATGTCTTTCATTGTATAAAATAGAGGAGCTGTATGTGAAAGATCTGGAGAATTGTACAGTTTGTGCTGTAGTATAGTCATTGAATATTCATTTTTAAATTTTCTGTAGTACGCCGTTTCTAAAATGAATCTTTACATAAGGAACTATTTTTTTCTATTTCCTATTCTTCGTCACGTTGGAGCCCTTCCTAGTTAGTAGTTATGTGAACTGCCTTTACCAGTTCTGTGATATGTATTGTCAATATTATGTACTGTAGATGATAGGGTTAAGGTAGGTTAAAATGGTTGAGTGGGAGAGTGAAATGTAGTGTATATAGTCCATTAATTGGGGTATATATACTATATAAACAAGCCTAAGTCGTTTGCCGATTTGTTAGGAAACAGAATTATACTATAGCTGGGAAGCGGCAAAAAGTATTAAAGCGAAGTGTACTGAATTCCAAGCTTTCGGAGAACTATGCCTCCATCATCAGGAAAAGTTTGTTGAGGTTGTTGCTTAGATTAGAAAGTTCGAAATGGATCATTAATGATATTTGTGTGAGTCTAACTAAATGATCCATTTCGAACTTTCTAACCTAAGCAACAACCTCAACAAAGCGGCAAAAAGTATTAAAGCGAAGTGTACTGAATTCCAAGCTTTCGGAGAACTATGCCTCCTTCATCAGGAAAAGTTTGTTGAGGTTGTTGCTTAGGTTAGAAAGTTCGAAATGGATCATTAATAATATTTGTGTGAGTCTAACTACATGATCCATTTCGAACTTTCTAACCTAAGCAACAACCTCAACAAACTTTCCCTGGTGATGGAGGCATAGTTCTCCGAGAGCTTGAAATTCAGATTAAAGAGTAAATACTTTTTGCCGCTTTCCAGTAATTTTGTATACTATATATGTATGTGAAACGAACAATCATTGCCGATTTGTTAGAGAACAAACTATAGCTATCGCTGGAAAACGACAATAAAACACTAAGGTGTACCTTTAAAACTCTATCCCGAGCTATCGGGATTCTTTGATCAAGGCTAAAAGAAGATAATATTTTTTTATAAAAAACAACAGATAACAAAGATCGATAGCTATGACAACTGAATACATCTCCCTGGTAATATGCAACAAAAACAAAGGTATAATAGCCTTTTAACTTGTCTATTCGATAAATTTGTTTTTTACTTTTTACAATTTTTAGCTCTCACTGAAGAGAGCTTATGCAGAGCCTCTCTCTCTGTCCGTCTGTCCGCCCGTCTGTCCGTATACAAAAGATAGCCAAAATCACAGGTGCTAGAGAAAAACTAAGTAAAGGTTCGAAATCAGCATGAATAAACTAGTCCGGGAAAATCCAGTTTTGTCAATATCGCTTCCAGTTCCACAGTGAGAGCGCCGTTTGAATTTACTCAAGTAAATTCTTTCCTACTTCTTTACATTGCACCAGTTTATAACATCAGTGTTTTAATGTCCTTTTTACATTTTGATGTATCTATACTTATTATGGCTTTTTTATGACATCATCCGGCAACAACCTCACCAAACTTCTGCCGGTAATATCGATCTTTGTTATCTGTTGATGTAAAAAATTTTTCTTTGTCTTTTAGCCTTGAAGAAGCGATGAAAGAATCCCGAAAACTCGGAATAGAGTTTTAAAAGTACAACTTGCTGTTTTATTTCGGCTTCCCAGCGATAGCTATAGTTCATACTATATATGATATATGTTTTATGCTATAGATATTTCAAAACGTCCTAAAACGTATTCTTTTAAATTCGAAAATACTTCGCTTATTAACCCATGACGTAAATTAATACGGAAACGTATTAACCAATCAGAGTCTTTCTAAGGGCTACCAACACGGATATCAAGCAACGAAAAGCAATATTCCACAGATTGGGGATGACAAGTATACCTGCCGCAACTGCTTTATAATTCGACCATAACCGCAAACCCATCTGCAGATGATCATCTCGATTGCGTTATGACGATCATTAGATGTGCGGGAGCGATGTGCACACGCTCGGTCGCGTCCATTCAGCCTCCTTCCTGCCCCGAGAACTGCCCGGGTAATTGGAAAAGAATTCCCGACGATGCCTTTGTGCTACCCGCAATAACCGGAGGGTTATTGTGTTTGTGTACGTGAAGGAAGGGTGCTCCAGGGAGCTTGTGGTGAAATGTGGGTGCGGAAATCGCACAGGTCCCATCAAAATAGACTTTCTGTATGTTTCCACATGACCGGATGACTTTCTAAAGATTATTTTTAGGTATATAAATCATACAGTATTCCGTATACCTCAAAGGCATTTCAATGTACGAGAAACTTTGAGGTGCAGGTTCTAGAGCACACATACAGCCAACATTGATTGTCGTGATATCAGTAGCGCGTAAAAACAGTCAATTCTAGGGATTTCGTTCTTGTTTTTAGAAAATATCCACTCAGGGAGAAAGTCCAATGCATATTTTACAAGAATATAATATATCTGGATATAACGAGTGTTGTGAGTGCTATATTTTGAAATGTAGAATTTTATTGCCTATTCATTGAGTGATAATTTGTCAGCAGTAAAAAAGGCAACTGCAACGTAATTCACAGTTTTTACATAATGTGACAGCACAAGATCACAGAAGGCCAAAACCATCACAAGCGCTGGTGAAGTGTTGCACCTGATTTTAAAAGCTTTTATTTAACTTGCTATGAATGTACGTATGTATATCTATGTATAGGTATGTTTGTTCGGGTGGAATCTTGCTATTCAATTTTGAAGCAGATATCTTCAACCGATTGAGCTGAGATTTTGTATACACGTTTCGTTTGGACGACAATGCCTGATAAGCTGTGTGGCGTCGTTCTAAATCTAATATGGCCGACCAGCCAAGATGGCAGAATAGTCATGTTTTATGGCACTTCTACAATATGAGTATCAAATGAAAGGGCTTGTTGAAAGTAACTTGAAAAATAATGTAATGTCATTCTAAATCCAATAACGCGGACTGTCCAAGATGGCGGATTAGTTATTTTTTATATGCTTCTACAATATGGACATCAAATCAAAGGGCTTGTTGAGAGTAAATTGATAAATAGTGTGACGTCATTCTAAATCCAATATGGTGGACCATACAAGATGGCGGAGTAGTTATTTTCTATGCATTTCTGCAATATGGGTATCAAATAGAAGGACTTGTCGAGAGTAAGTAAAAAATATTTTGACACCACTCTTAATCCATATATGACCGAGTCTTGATATCTTTTATGCTTTCCTATAGTATGGTGAATATAAATGCAAGTTAATAACTAAAAAGTAAAAAATAAATTAAAACAAAAAAACTTTTTAAAGAAAAGCGTTTATTTAAATACTTTAAAAAGAAGAAATTTTCCTTTAAAATGTCAACTACCTATCAACTTATTGCCGCATTATTCACAATTTATATGATCATAAAAGCTTGTCGCACGATTTACTTGCATAAATGAAGTAGTACCTATTTCAGTTTAATTAAATACTTATAGGTACTTTCGACAAGCTTTTATGATTATATAAATTGTGCATACTGAGGTAAGTTGATAGTTAACATTTGAAAGGCAAATTTTATTTTCCTATTTTTAAATAAGTTGAATAAAAGCCTTTTTTTAAGTTTTTTTTGTTCATTCAGTAATTATACTTTAAGGCAAAATTAAAGCAAAAAAGGCCACTTTATCAAGACCTTGGTTGAACGATGCATCACGATAATGGTCCAGCTCATAGATTAGCGATATTTCAACGAACAATTGAAGAATTATGGGTGGAAATTATGGTTGACTTCCCTACTCTTCCGACTAGTTCCATGTGACTTCCATTTTTTTCATAAATTCCAAAAACAATTTAGAGTTCAAACAATACTGTGAGGGGCAAACTAAACAGGCTATCAAAAGTCGACAAAGCGATGGGATTTAGTAAAAATAAAACTGAAAATAGAAAATGCATAGATAGTTTTATTTCTTAGAGCATGGACGTATAGCTTGCATAAAAATTATTGTCCGGTCCCCTGTTATGTTATGTTAATGCCAAAAAATTATATCATTAAGGAGTTTCTTCTGAGGTACTATACTGTAGCCTAGAAAAAGATTAACTTTCTGAAAATGCTATGCTTCTTTACATCTGATTTAGCAAGTGTCGGATGACACTAATGTACGCAAACTTCACAGATAAATATGAAAACAAACTAAACATTTGATAATTTAGCAGTTGTGCAGTCATGTAGGTAACTATAAACGAAAAAAATAACAAAAATGTTAAAAACTCCATTTATCGACTGTATTGATTTATGACCACATCAAAATAGCATTCCTTCGGTAAGCAATCTTTTGTTCTGCCAATTTTCGTCGATCCAGTGTACAGTGCATGTTTGGGAAGATACAAAGGCGATCGTTCCTTGAGCCAAGAGAGTCGCTATTTATTTAGCCGAAATTACTACTCAAATAACGGTAGGGACAGATTTTCTGCATCAACGCATGTTTGCGCTAGTAAAATTCGTAGGATTTTTCTCAGACAAAAAAAAAATTCTCTGCTGTGCAAGCTCACAAAATCTAGTGCCCAACTGTCAGATGTTTTCGCGGATCATGTCCCGAACTGGTCCGCGAAAACACCTCTTTTCATCATTGATCATTGACATTTTCTTCATCATCATAGTCACAATGTCCTAACAGACATGTTGTGAACTCTTAAAATGCATTAAGGCGGAGCTAGAGTATTGCCGACACGATTATTATCAATAGTTTTGAGAACTGTAGCTCGCCATCGTTCGCGATTTACTGTCAGTTCAGTGGCCTCATATCCAGCAACTGTTTCGTCGTATCGACCCAACGTGTATTGTGGCGCCGCCCACTCGGGGCATGACCCTGAACTACAAGTTTCTCCATATTATCGCTTCTGTGTATATGTCCGAAGAATGTAAGCATTCTCGTCGACACAATGGAGGATAGTCTCTTTGGATTACCGAGCTCATCCAGTATAGAAACGTTGGTTCGCTGGGCGGTATAAGGAACTTTCAGCATTTTCCTCCACGTCTACATTTCAAAAGCATCTATGCGAGCTCGATCTGCCTTTTTCACAGTCCAAGTTTCCGAAGCATACAAAAATATGGAGAACACAAGAGACTGAACCAGCGGCATTTTGGCAGCTTCAGTGATGTTATGGTCATGCCATATTTTAGTAAACTTTGTCATGGCCACACGTGCCTGTTGAATGCGCCGTCAAATCTCATTTCCACAGCTACCCGAATTGTCGATCAAAGAACCGAGGTACACAAAACTTTGAACTACTTCACAACGACCTACTGACTTTATTGCTCGATGATTATCGTGCTCTCTATCTACGATCATAGCCTTGGTCTTGTTGTAGTTAATACCAAGACCTTACGCTGCACTGTGTTGTTCTAAGATATTGAATAGAGCTACTAGTTCTTCCGCAGAAGCAGCAATAAGGGTTGTATCGTCAGCAAATCTTAAGTTGGATATTTTGCTTCCGCCGATAGTTATACCGCCATTTTAGTTGTCCAACACCTGTCTCATCGCAAATTCAGAGTAAATGTTAAATTTCTTGGACAAAACAAATATCGATTTGTAATTTTCACAGTGTTTAAGGTTCAACAGTTTTGACATTCGAACTATCGATTACGCCTACACAATCAGCAAAGTATCTTTCTTTAAAGTGTCCTACTATAAAACAACTCTCTCTCCCTCCCTTCTCTCTCTCTCTTATAACGTGTCTCCAAAGGTTACCTAAAAAGTGGTTGCTCTTTCTATTCTTCCGATAAGAGTAACAATACTTTTATATCACTTTTAAAAAAGCTCTTTACCTATAAAAACAAATCACGGCTTTTTGTTGATCCAAAAGCTATGATGACTGTTACAAAATGTGACGAGAGGCTAGTTAATTGTGTAAAGATGACCTCTAGAAGATAACAGCCCCAACCTGATTGTTCTTTCAGGGTAATTGCTGTAACCATGCGGCGTAGCGTGGCCGCAGTTGCATCAATATGGCGCGCATGGATCGAAGAAGGGCGAATGCAGCGGGCTAGAGGTTCTGGAGTGCATAGGAGAACTACAGATCGACAAGATCATCATCTACGATTACTAGTCCTTCGAGCCAGAATGCGGTTCACTCGAACGGTTGAGGCTGACACTTGGTATGCAGCTATAGGGAGGCCCTTTCTAATCGGCACGCCCGCACTGTGTCCCACAAATTGTGTGAAATGGGCTTCAGATCATATAGTCCGCATCAAGTGCTTCCACTCACTGCAAATTATGGTCGCCAACGGTTAGATTGGTGGCAAGAACACTGACATTTAGTCAGGCCTAGTGGCTTTCTCCGACGAGTCCAGGTTTTGTCTGGGGCATGCGACGGACGCAAATAGACGACGACAGGGTAAACCACGTAATCTCCAGTTTGCTGTTGAGTCCAGTCTACACCGTCCTATTGGTTTGATGATTGGGGGTGCCATTGCATTTAAAAAGGCAAGTCACATTTACTTGCGATTCGCGGCATAATGACGACCCAACGTTATGTGAATAAGTTTTAGGGCCAGTTGCCGCTACATATGTCCGTAGCCCCAAGGGTTCCTTCCAGCAAGATAGTGCCCGTCCTCATATTGCAAGGGTGTCGTTGAGATTTCTACAGGAAGCCGAGGTAAAAGTGATCCCCTGGTCTTCACGATTACTCGATTTATCGATTGAAAAAGTATTAGATTGGATGGTTCGCTACATTCGCGATTTACCCAATCCTCCCACTACGCTGGACGAACTGGAACATGCTGCGAGGGCAGCTTGGGTGGATGTATCTCTTGTGTTCTGATTTCACTTGCAAGTACTATTAGTCGATGCACTGAGATTGATTTAATTTTTTGCAAATGTTATGGGATAGGGCCACCATGATCCTCTTTCTAGAACCGCCTTTGGGTTACCCTGTATATGAAGAATAGGATATTGTTCGGTTCGTTCTCTTTGAATCCCGTCCGCCATGACGACGATAAAAAACAACCGTCGCGTCGCGTCGCCCAGTCGACGTGCACAGCTGGTTTTTCCGCCAACAATAACCACTCGAAAGTCTGTTTGACAGCCCCCAACAACCCTACTACATCCATCGCTCGGTCGTCACAACACAGCTTGACGAGGACTGCCCTTAATTCGGTTTGCATCACAGAAATGGCGGAGCCTCTGTGCCTATTTAAGAATCCGGGAGACGCAACTCGATCAAAAATAGGGAACCACACCATGGGCGTCCTTAATGGTTTTTTGTTGAGATTGAGCAAAGGCTCAAGTATTTAAATACATACTCAGCCATCGCGCAATCCCGATTTCGAAACGAAGTTGCGACAGTTGTGCTTCGACCTCTAAATACAGCAGCATTACCTCCTGTTGCTACCCAAATATCCTTAAAATCAGTGTTTACCAAGATTGCCCTTAATATGAAAATTGCGATAGCCAAGATTGGTAGACAAGCCGATGGAAATAAGCGCCGGTACTTTGTAACTTCAGAGATAGAAACGTGTTTCTATCACCACGACGACCATGACGATCGAGCAGTTACGAAGCCACCCGATCCCATAGTGCATATAAATGCGTTTCCAAGTTACAGAGTACCGGCGATGGTCTCCTAGACTGCAGATGTAATGACAAGGTGACACAAAATGACAAGAGATTTAAAGAATTTAAACAACTATCAACAAGCTAAACCTTAAAATCTGAGAGAAAAAATGGAACAAGTAGTAATTGATCTACAATTATTCTAACAGCTACACTGAACTAAGAAGGAACAAAAGTCTTACTACATAGATATGCTAGTACCAAAATCATGGTAAAATATACTTATTTATAAAAAACAGTGTATTTTCGGTAAATTTCTTGATATTAGAGCGGTAGATGATATTATAAGCACTTATACACCTGATGAAGGGTGAATTATCATAATCATAATAGTTGGTAGAATAAATAGGAACATGAAATAGCAGCCTTGATCTAGTATATGGACAGTAGCAGTTTAGCAAAAACCGACAAGTACAGTACCCAGAATCAACTAAGTTATTGAAGATCTTATACACTAAATTCTCTTCTGATGTGTAGTTCATTCAGTTTATAAAATGATAAGTTACTATCATAGCCGTAACTATAACGAGATCTGATGTCCTTACTAGTTTGTGCGGTACAGATTCAATTTTATTCACGTATTTATCATAGTATGGATTCCAAATCGTACTACAGTAATCTAATAGTGGTCTCGCCAATGTTTCGTATTCCTGTTATGCATGTTCCATGCGTGGTTGAAATGCTGGTTGACTAATCAAAGTCTTTTACTTGTTGACATACAGGAATTATATCGTTGTTGATTTGCAAATGCTGAAATAGAGGTTCCTTGAGGTAGGAGGAAGGAATCTGATGACATTTTGTTACATTTATTATAAGCCTGTTCACATTACAGTAATTGCAAAATCTATCCAAATCTTGTTGGAAGCTGATGTAATAATTTATATTACAATATAGCTTTAAGTCATCAGGGTACAGCAGAAAATTTGGACGTGAAAGACAGTTTCCAATATCTATGAAGATGCTGAACAGTGAGGGACGAAAATGTGAGCCTGAGGATCTGACGTTACTTTTATTATTACAGATTTCATACGATTCAACACAACAGATTGTTTTCTATCTGAAACATACGACTTATAAATTAAAATAAAAACACTTTTAAAAAAAGCTTTTATCTAAAGGTTAAAAAAAAAGGGAATAAAATGTTCCTTTAGAGTATTAACTATCAACTTATAGCCTCATTATACACAATTTATATGATCATAAAGGCTTGTCGCGAGGTTTGCGTAAGTACCTATAGGAATTCAATTAAACTGAAATTTTAACACACTTAAATTTAGCAGACGAAGTTAGTCAATTGAATAGGTACTAGTTAATTTACACAAGTATATCGCGCGACAAGCTTTTATGATGATATAAATTGTGTATAATGAGGCTATAAGTTGATAGTTAACACTATTAAGGAACATTTTATTTTCTTTTTTTAAACCTTTAAATAAAAGATTTTTTTAAAAGTTTTTTTTATTTTAATTTATTTTTTACTTTTTAGTTATTAACTTGCATTTATATCGAACAAAATTTTTAGTTATTCTCGGCAAGCTCTTTTATTTGATACCCATATTGCAGAAGTGCATTAAAAAGAACTAGTTCGCCACCATAGTTGATTTAGAATCACGTCATATTATTTTTGTAGTCACTCATGCAGTGATATAACAACTCACCGACTTTGTATATTTGTATTCTATTTTCCCCAAACCTTTACAACAAAACACATCATCGTATTAGATCTAAAAATACATATTATTTGCCATCATTTGAATGACAGTTTCTAAGTTAGAATTTGCGCTATCCTGATATCCACTCATTTTTGTAGATTTCCTTTTATTAGACATTATGAAAACCTTAAACTAAACTAAAAATATAAACCTACTCTAAACATAACCTTAAAACTGTGTTGGTGATAAGAGTTCACTAACAACACGAGTTTATCCCTATTACTTTCCCAAAGTCAGTCCAGCACCCCAATGTTCCTTTACAACTTATTATTGGAAAATCCTTACCGCGGATCTTCTTTACCACCTACGTCGCTCTCACAGTCATACACACCGGCTGTACGGTCTACCCTTCGTGGTTGCTGCGTGCACCAGCAGTTCGTTAGCAACCCCCTAACCTCATGTTGATGTCGTCACCGTCGTCGATACAACTTGGTGATGACCTATGGTGATGACCACTGCATAGGTTGTAGAAACAAACTCATATAATTCGATCCAGAATCTCCTGTGACTGTTGCCAGATTCTTGCTCATACCGCAAGCCTCTAGTTGAGCGTGAAATGCAAAAACTCTCTTCTCTCGGGTCGTCAGGTTCATGCAGTGATAAAACAACTTGCCGGTTTTGAATAGAATTCTCCCCAAACTCTCACAACAAAATGCATCGTTTGACTAAAAATGACATCAGTGGATCCACTGAAGTGGATCTATTGTGTCTATTGTCAGTGACATTCCTCTCATTAGATTGTCATTCCCCTTGGCATCTATATACTGGGCGTTCTCATATCAATATGGATACCCATATTGTAGAAATGCATTAAATAACTATTCCACCATTGGATTTAGAACGACATCATACATCTTATCGTGCATTGTCATCCAAACTAAACGTGTATACCAAATTTCAGCTCAATCGGTTAAAGATATCTGCTTCAAAATTGAGTTGCAAGATTCCACCCAAACAAGCGTACATACATTGCAAGTTAAATAAAAGCTTTTAAAAAGACTTCAGCAGCTTGCCTTGTACACCAAACAACTCCAACTTCGCGATAATGTACTTTATCATAAAATATCATATCATAAAATCTTCCTTTATTTCTAAATCTATAATTCTCGGTATCGCTTTATCTTCCCTCTGGTGGAGGAAAAAAAGAATTCTTCATAATACATAAGTTCTGGTCAAGATCGCTGAAATTTAAATACGTTATCGACTTGGTCGTCTTGAATATGTAGGCACAATTTTTCAGCTTGAAATACTTGGTCCTGGCAATATTCAAATTCAAAGTAGCCTGAACAACTTCTCATTTCCTTCAAAGGTTGCCGAATTATTTCATACACTGTTAGAATTATCTATTTTGACACACGATACTTACCCTAGATAACATTGTTACTCAGAAACAAGTAATTAATTTTACTTAGATTTTTCGCTGGTTTCAATCATTAGAAATTAAATTCAAAATTTTACATGTTGATATCAATGAAAAACTGGAAAGTGTGGGAGGTGGAATGTACTGAGTCGATTAGCCTAACTCGACGTTTTTCGTGATTTCATAAAAATCTCCATCCACTGTCGTAGTAGAAAGCAACTTGATTGTGAATCGCAACCCCTCCCAATGCCTTTCTACGCCTCTGCCTTCAAGCCACTGTTCCAGTTCGTTAGATGCATCGAAAACAAGGGTGAATGGGTTCAACCCTCTGGATAGTTCGCCCTCCAGTAATAATGTGTGCGGAGTACATCCACCCAATTGACACTTTCCGATCGTCCTAACTGTCCCTCCTCAAGTTACCAGCACAATTTGATAGCTACTGTATTTTTTGCTAAGTTGTTAGCTCCGGGATATTGTGCCCGTTTAATCGACAGGAAAATAATGAGGTTGCGGGAATTACCAGGCGTGAAGTTTGCGCGTGGGGTAAAACGAGTCCGGTATCTTGCGCAGGAATATTATTTAAACGTATTTCGGGAGGATTTTGTATTACTACAGCATAAAGAGTAAACCAGCAGCGCAACTGAAACCAAATGTTTGAGGACATTTTGACGACCTTGAAATTTTCGGGTGTCGCGTCGACCATCGCGTTAGAGAAGCGATTCATACAGGACCTGAGTGAGAATATTATATCCGTAAAAAATCCCATAGTGATTATAATTATATGCACGCCCAGGTATAATGGTCCGCATAACCATTAAAAGACAACTATGAAAAGATAATACACAATTTGTGTAGGTAATAACTCGGTAATACCGGAAAACCGGCAAAAACACAATAAAACAACTGAATAAGGCCCTGGGATTCGCGATGTACACTCCACAATGGCAAAGCGTATACTGAAAGTGACCTAACACTGCATACGGAACGCATCGAGAGGTTGTCGCTCGCATCAATTTGAAGAGTTGCGCTGCTGGTTTACTCTTTATGCTGTGGTATTACCATGGGTTCCCAATTGGAAACATCTGTTTAGAAAACGTCATGGCAAAGCTACCTCAAAACTGTAAACTACGTTTACGTTTTTTGAATTTAAATATCTTCTTTATCGTCATTTAAATAGAAGTGCGAATAAATAGCTACTGACATTAAAGGGCTTGTATGTGTCCTAGTTACTTAGTGTTTTACACAAAATAAGTCAGTTACTATTGAATATGACATTTTGTAATAATTTATTGATAATATTAGAGATTTTCGCGGATCACGTCCCGGAATGATTCGGGACTGATTGGGATGAGAAGCGCATCCGCAGTATAATTAAGGGTATCAAGAGAAAAGTATTTTTTAGCAAGGAATAATAGAATTATTAACTTACCACTCGACAACTTGAAGGATATCTATAAAAAAGCCACTTCTTCATTATATCGCTGAACACACCAAATTGTATCTGCTTACACTCTATGTCTAGATATAGTACAGGATATTCATTTGAAAACCTCCCACCCCGGATTTCTCGAAAACTGCTGATAAAAAGAAAAAACGCTGAGACACATCAAAAGACTTGTCAGTGGGGACAACTTTTTCACCAAAAACTACTTCACCCCCTTGTACCCTCTACCCCCCAGGATCATCAAACATTTTAAATGACAAGGGGTGTCAAGTAATATCTTTTTTTCAAAGGTATGTCGAAGTCCTTTATTTTGACGATTGAGTCTTTAAATCGGTCGATTGGATTTCGAAAAAATTAGAATTTTTATGTATCTTAACTTGTTCAAATAGAATACAAAAACATACGAAAATATCGCTTTTTATTGCAATAATTGTTCAAATATTGCCCGTTATTGACCAAACAATGATATACGCAATTTTCAAATTCCTGACGGGCAATTTGGATGACCTTCGTCAACGCATTATCGAAAGCTGCCATGATATCCCACGACATGCTTTTGCAATTGCCCGTCACATTTGAACACTTATTGCAATAAAAAGTGATATTTTCCTATGCTTTTACTTCCCACACCTATAGGTGAGGGGAGCATTGTGATCGCGTTGTAAAACTGAAATATTTATGTTGTACTCATAATTTTAGCGGTCCATTGACCTGTGAAAGAACGACCTAACGTCATAGTTCACGTTTTCAGGTTGGGGGGTGGGGGGTTGTAAAACTGAAATATTTATGTTGTACTCATAATTTTAGCAGTCCATTGACCTGTGAAAGAAAGACCTAACGTCATAATTCACGTTTTCAGGTTCATTCGAACGTTGCCTTGCCTATTACAGAAACCAAGGGTCAGTGGCGACGGAGCAATAAGAAAAAATCTAAAAATATCAAAACCACTCAAACTTCGTTTTTAGGCGATATAAGGGTTCCTGATCGTTCTTTACATTTTTTTAGAAGGGGTTAAAATAGGTTAGTTTTGGGGTGGGGGTTGTGGAACTGGAAGTTTTGTTGTATTCGTAGTGCTACAATATAAACCTGTTGTTAGGTACTCTGGAGATCTCAGATCATTTACTACTCTTTTTGAGTTGAATTAAGCCGACGTAGGATGGGGTCTCGTATAGGGTGGTTAGGAAACCCCGGAACACTTTTTATTGCCCTTTAAAGATCGATACTGATAATATAATCGGTTTTTAAATATCGGAAAATCGGCATGCCATGTGATTAGGATACCGACTATACAAGATAAGATACACAAAGAAAACGAATCAACTGAGTTTAAAAAATCAAACGTCAAAATAAAGTACTTCGACATACCTTTAAAACAAGGTATTACTCGATAACCCTTGTCATTTAAAATTTTGAAGGGGGTGATCCTGGGGAGAGAGGGTACAAGGAGATGGAGTAGTTTTTGGTTCAAAAGTTGTCCTCCTTGACAAATATTTTGACGCATCTCGCGTTTTTTCTTTTAGTCTGTGGTTTTCGAGAAATCCTGGGTGGGAAGTTTTCCAAAGAACACCCTGTATGTGATAAGTGCTAAAATAACCGATAGCATCTGTGTGGCGATCATGTCGAATTATTTCGTTCCTAGTATTTATGAACACATTCATAAATAATACTCATCGAACTAATGAAATTGTTCTTTATTATAATGCAAAATATATTGGTTGTCGATTCGGCTCATCAGTATCACGAATACTTCTTAGATTCATATTGTTAATGAATAAGAGTATTAATCGATGCTTGACAAATCATTGATATAATGAAATAGTTCATTGTCCCAATGAAACAATAGTTAATTAAGAATTGCCGTTTTTCAATACAACATTTTATTAAGTGTACTCTTTTGCAATAGAATAGTACTACACGAAGACTGTTTTAATAGTAGTAGTTCAGATGACTAAGATGTTACATTAAATATGGCGTATTTTTGATCAGGTAATATCAGGGTCTAGGGTCTAGGAGCTTCTCTTCTTTCAGTAATTTGAACCACTTATGGTAAACATAGTCGATGAAACAAAAATACATGTGATTTCATCATTTAAATACTAATTCTAATAATTAGAACAATATTCTTACTTTCAGATCATATTATTTTCCCTTAAGTCTCTAGATCGAGAATGTAAAATAGCAGTCGCAAGCAGTTTCATAAATCCTCGTAGCATTGTTTAATACCCAACAAAAATATTTTCTCATCGGATGAATGTCGAACGAAGGGATATATAATCCTTGATCTCCGTTCATTCATATTGATCCACCGTTGGTTAGTTACCATAATCTCAGTTTAATAGGGCGATTAAACCCCCTTCATGGGGATAAACAGAGCAGCAATTCCTATATTAATAATGTATACCGTGCAAGTTGTTAGCAATAAGGTAACCAGCGCCAGCGGCGAGCAAGAAAATGTTTTGAGGGATCGTCAGGACCGGAGAAAGTGGAGGCCTGATGTATTCTTTTCCCGACCTGCACTTTTAGGAGAGGTCTGATATTTTAAGAAAATATGTGGAATTGAAAAAGTATTGTATATTGTATATAATTATACACCATCTGAACGATTAAAAGATGTTTATGAAAGAGAATATACAGGGTGGGCCAATAGTGCGTGGACGGAGGATTGTGGGCTTACTAAAAAATATTTCAAAAATCTGTCAATTGACCATGGTAGGGACCCTTAAGGGCTGTAATGTAAAAATATTTTCACTCAAATTTTGACGTTCATACAGGGTGATTAATATCAAACTTACATTTTTTTTAATGGAACCCCCTATATATTATTGCATATTTGGATTCCTTGGTTAATTCTACTGTGACTTTATGTATCACACATGGAACTTAAGACGAAACGTTTAGGCACAAATCACCATTTTTGGTATAAGTAGGTATCAGAAAAAAATTGAATATCGCAGCGATTACAAAACTTAGAAGGCCGTGACTTTGCGGTACGACTAAGCATGGAATGCGTCACCTAAGGTCAGAGGGCTAAATTTGAATTCTTTTTGCACTTGGAGAAATCAGTAGATTAATTAAGGAAACTTCAATCACGGATAACTTGATTTTTTCAAATGGGAATACCTATTTTGGTTTAAAGGATCAAATGTAAAATTTGATTGCCTTTCTAACGATATAGCATTCTCGATGTCAGTCTTTTTTGGTTTTCTTTTTATTTCAAATTTTCTGTCAAATCGGTGTTTTTCAATTTTCCTGCGTGCAAGCAGCCTAGCAAGCCATGAAAAATAAACAAAAGCTCGTTAATATGGAAGAAACCAACTAACTTAGGAGAAAAATGTAAACTAACTAGAGCAACGAGGCAAGATTATGAAAATTCCTTACAATGAATTGCTCTAACCGGATACAACAGCCTCAAGATATCTAATGTCAATCAGTAGCTGGGCTTTGACAGAAGTGTTTGTTTTCCACAGCATACTAGCTATTGATGTCTACAAGAGCTTGACAACCTTCCAAAATGATTAAAAATTTTGAAACAAAAGGAAAACTACCAGCGATTTTTGCTTACAGTCTAACATCTTTAGAATGAAATTTCACATTTAATGGGATAAAAAAATTAGTCATTTCCATTTAGTTAAGTCAAAAGTGAGGATATCTCCAACTGGAGCATTCTGAACATCTATTGAAATAACGCTAGAATTTTTTAATTACGCTACGTTGTAATTGTGTTTTTTTCATGTAGTTTTCTGCGAACTAAATTATATTTTACAATTCAAACAGACTGCAAATCAAGTTTCACTTTCCGCGATTTTGCTAATAAGTAGAAGTTCCTACTGAAGAATTTGAAGGGTTCCAGTCAGAGGTATCATTACTTTTGACTTAGGAAATGGCTACTTTTTTATAGCATTAAATGTGAAAATTTATTCAAAAGACATAGATATTCTACTGACAGCAACAATCAGTAGTAGTTTTCCTTTGATTAAATATTTTTTTTACTGACTTTGGAAATTGGTTAATAGCTAGTAGGCTGTGCAAAATGAGCGTTCTTGTTACCGCTATTGTTTCTGATTAGAGCTAATATGTTGTAAGGAATTTTCATAATCTTGCCTCGTTGCTCTAGTTAGTTTGCATCTTTCTACTAAGTTAGTTGCTTTCTTCCATATTAACGAGCTTTTGTTTATTTTTCATGGCCTGCTAGGTTGCTTGCATGCAGCAAAATTGAAAAACACCGATTTGACTGAAAATTTGAAATAAAATGAAAACTGAAAGAGATTGATATCGAGAATGCTATATCGTTAGAAAGGTAATCAAATTTTACATTTGATTCTTTAAACCAAAATAGGCATTCCTATTTGAAAAAATCAAGTTATCTGTGATTGAAGTTTCCTTAATTAATCTACTGATTTCTCCAAGCGCAAAAAGAATTCAAATGTATTCCTCTGACCTAAGGTGACGCATTTTATGCTTAGTCGTACCGCAAAGTCACGGCCTTCTAAGTTTTATAATCGTTGCGATATTCAATTTTTTTCTGATACCTACTTATACCAAAAATGGTGATTTGCGTCTAAACGGTTCATTTAAAGTTCCATGTGTGATACATAAGGTCACACTAGAATTGACCAAGGAATCTAAATATGCAATAATATATAGGGGGTTCTATTCAAAAAAATGTAACTTTGATATGAATCACCCTGTATAAACGTCAAAATTTAAGTGAAAATATTTTTACGTTATAGCCCTTAAGGGTCCCTACTATGATCAAGTGACAGATTTTTGAAATATTTTTCAGTAAGCCCACAATCCTCCGTCCACGCACTATTGGCCCGCCCTGTATATTCGATATAAAAGATAGGAGTGGCTAGCATCATTGATTAAAGTATTTAAATGTGTTAATCAATGCTAGTATACTCCTGATCACCGTCCTATGCATTTGGGGCATGATGTATTTGGGTGACATGTTTAATTCATTTTAAGGTTTAACAAAAGCACACTGCAAGAAAAACTACTTGAAACAGTTATGCATACATTTCTGAAAATAATAATACCCAGTCCCACGACGATTAAGACAAGCAATATACCAGAACTGGGCAGTAGTAGCGAATTATAATTTTGGGGATGTAAATTAGAGGAAATATAGTATATTTTCTTATTATTGTGTTACCCAATGAGGTATTTGTTTTTGGTCACGTGACGTCTGATTCAAAAATTTTAATGGGACACCCTGTATATTTGCGGCTTTCCGTGTTCCTCCCGATAAAACAATTTCAACAAACTCGCGTACTTGGGGTCTAAAATGATTAATTCAAGAGCTACAGGTACTTAACGCACTGTACCAATACCATTATGAAACACTACCAAAACAATTTAACTGTAGGGTTACAAGTTATAATCAATGGTAGTGGTACCATCCTTTAAGTACCTGTAGCTCTTGAATAGATCACTTTAGACTCCAAGTGTGCAGTTTGTTGCAATTGTTTTATCGGGAGGAACGCAAAAAGTCACAAATATACAGGGTGTCCCATTAAAAATTTTGAGTCGGACGTCACGTGATCAAAAACAAATACCTCATTTGGTGACACAATAATAAGGAAAGATACTATATTTGCTATAATTTACACCCCCAAAATTATAATTCGCTACTACTGCCAGTTCCGATATATTGCTTGTCTTAATCGTTGTGGGACACTGTATGTATAAAACATTTATAAATTTGACAGTAAAGATAGTAGGTAGGGTTGGGCTTAAAGGAAGGTTGATCATATATGAGTTGGAAATCCTGGAACCTCAACATGAGTTAATACCGTTAATACATTCGAATTTAGTGAAGATTTATATGGGTTTGTAGCTACGTTTAATGGTTGTTAGGCAAGAGTTTCCAAATACTTCCAAAAATCTCTTCAATAATAGAACTTTCGCTTTGTAGGGACATGACGTTATAGAGGTATCAAAACAGTAATAGATGTGAGTTACACCCAACAAAGTATATCGCAAGTTATACCACTTGTTTGCTTAAGAATGAATACTGAAAGGAGTGAAAGGCATACCAGCCATGAGCCTAGATATGAGCGAAATGAATCTAATTGCACTCACTGGCACCACTTAATTGTTATAGAAGTTCAACGCAATAGCGAGGATAGTAATTTTAGATTGATATATCTGATGAATGAGCTGATGGAACAAGATATGTGACAAGTAATCACTATATATCACTATTATGGTACGTTCGGCTACAAAATTTCATGTAAATTATGATGTTATTAAACCCACGCTCGTAGTTATATAACTTGCATAGTCATTTAATTGTACTATAGAACCTCATTCAACGCGCATAAGAGTGAAGCATCTAGCGACACGTGGCGACAATATATCCTATTATCACCGTTATTATAACGAAACCCTCACAACTTTCATCGGTTGTTCAAAAATATATCGTAATGAGATTCTCACTAGCATATAACAGTGTCTGCGGCTGGTATTGGTAATGCTTCGTGAGTAAGAATTTTGAGTAAAATTTCTGTGCTGTCTCAAATCTGCTTATGCATATCTTTTCCGGATTTTGTGAAAGTGGTATAAAGAATTTTTTATCAGATTTTGGATTTTGGTCTCAAAATGCATTGCATTTTTGTTTTTACATAGTGACTGTAAATTTCATTGGCATCGACAGCTAAGTTATTGATGGAAGGCTATATCTGCATAGGTACTGAGATTAGGTGAACATTTCTTACACGTACTACACTGTTGAACCATTTTTGAAGATCAAAACAAACGTTATCTACCTTCAAATAAACGCAACCAGGGTAAGATCTTGCCTTGTCTTGTCACTTGTCACCGATTATTTATAAGTTCGAATATTTTATCGTCTGTGGTCGAACCAGAGGTGCGATTTACTCATCCTCCTTTTCTGTTGGAAAATATTTTACTGTACCAGCTTTATGTCACCATAAGAGTAATTACTAATTAGGAGTATTGCTATGATGTTTTGTAATAATAATTCTTATTATGTGATCAATAATTTATTAAGTAAGACGACATGAATGCACATAGTAAATACTTAAAAACTAACGAAGTCACTGACAGAATAAAAACAGTTGTCCAGAAGGAAGTCTTTCAAGCTTTTTTTAGAAATATTTTTAGTTTGACTACCTTTTATGCCACTCGGGAAGCAAGCTAAAGATCAGTAGAGCACCGCATATTTAAAAAAAAAATGGGAATACGCAAAATTGGAATTGACTCAACTAAAAACATATTTGATTCAAGTAACACCTCTAATCACAGTATAATAATTGTACTCGTTGACAAGTACCGCTATTGCTATACAGGTTAATGCATGAGTAATGCATATTTCGTATCTACCTCCTGAAGATACTTCTCTTCACCAAGCTGGGCACTTTACGCCAGTGCCGAATTACATAAGGCTGTCTGTGCATAATGGTAACTATGAGTATGAACCATTTTTTTTATAAGAACTGTTTCCGGATTTAGAGGGTAAGTGCCAAAGCACCACATGCCCCTGTTACCAAAGCATCTGACTTATATAGTTTTAAGTCTATACTTGAAGCATGAAGTAATTTTTGACTGTCAGTATGGTCCGAGAGACCTTAGCTCCTGTGTCATGGTGTCATCACTCATCAGAGATTAGCAAAACTAACGAGAAGGCACAACCGGCGACGGCATATTTGACCTTCCTTTGATGTCGACGGCTTCATTTTCAATGACCTTGAATGCCCGAGTTTGACCTTGAAACAGCATATTATGCTGCTGACAATCATTGTAGTTGGGGGTTTGACGTGACAGAAATACTGACATCCGCGTTCGAGACTAACAAATATTCTCGGCCGACACAGCACTGCCTACGCATAAAGGATTGAAGTTATACCGTTGCTTCTCGTCAGTTTTGTTATTCTCGGGTGTCATTTCATAAGTCATTCAAGTCTGGAGACCCAGGAGCCAGGCAATGCCAAAGAAAGAACGAAAGGAAGAAAGAGGCAAGTAAGGAAGATATGTAGAGAGCAAAGGTGATGAACACAATCTTTTAGAACATGGGCTTTTCTAAATGTTTCGAAAAGTTGTTATACGTATTTTTTTAATTTTGCGACCGCTCAATGTTATGTAGCAAAATAATTTAAAGGCATAAAATTTGTCATCAAATGGTACTTTGTAGTGTGTAAGACTTTCGCGGCCATGGCGTCGCCGTCGGCGTGCTTCGCTGCTTGACGTTTCGCCAACACGAGTCGTCGGCATCCTCAGAAGCTGATGTCACCTGTTCGGCGTGTTCCGAGAGACTGAGACCGCGTCACAGGGCCGGCACTGTACTCACAGGATTAGGAGTGGGGGCGGCTGCGCTGTGCACCACCGATGCCTGTAGAACTGTTGCGCATCCCAGAATCTTTGCATCTCTTAAGGCGGGTATCCATATTCTATTGAGCTTATATGCTTCTTCTTTGTTGTTGAAGTTGTTTTTATGTTTATAAATCTCAATGGACTCCCTGTACTATCTGGCGTGATAAGAGGAGGTCGTAGCCAGAAACTGTGTCTCGTCAAACTTTATCTTGTGGTCACCGCTCTCTTGGAGTGCATGCTTGGCTGCTGCAGATCTTTCCGTCTGACCTAATCGGCAATTTGATTTGTGTTCCGAAATTCTAGTTTGTACCGATCTCTATGTTGTTCGGATATATACACTTCCACAAGTACACGGTATCCGATAAATCCCTGATGCTGTCCACGGATGCCTTTTGTCCTTTGCCGATCTTAAATGTTGTTGTATTTTCCTAGTTGGTTTGTATATAGTCCTAACATTCTCCTTCTGCAGTAACCTCCGAATTTTGTCTGTGACCCGAGGAACATAAGGTAGGAAAGCTTTGGCTACTGGTGGTGGTCGGGGTTGATTTTCTACTCTACCAGTTCGCACAGATCTTGTTATTTGCTTTTCTGAGTAGCCGTTTGCCTTCAAAGCATTCTTCAGATGTTCGAGCTCGGTACCTAGTTCCAATGGTTCACACACTCTTCTTGCCCGTTCTATCAGTGTTTTGATGATCTGATGGGTTATTGAAGCTACCGCTACCTGATAGTAGTGTTAGAACGATAGACGGATGACTCGGCTTTAGTCGCGACAGCCTCTTATACAAGCTTTACCAGGCTTTGCAATAGATTGACGACTGGATAGGTGATCATCACCTATATTTGGCTCCAGAAAAGAATGAGGCAGTGATACAACAAAACGAGAATCCCCAGTAAGTCCATGAGGTACTTAGGAGTCTATATCGACAACGAGAGGTGCTTCTCAGACCACATTAAAAAATGGAGTCAAGCTGATTGACTCAGTACTTCCCACACATTACGCTGATACCAGTTTATTATTTTCCCATAGCATGAAGCTTTAGTCTAAGATCCCTTGCAACCAAATAATCGCCAGCCCCCCCTCCCCCTAAAATTGTCTTATGCCGCTAGGTCTTTTCTTCACAGGTCAATGGACAGCCTATTATCGATACTACAAACTTCTCAGTTTTACAAGCCCCCACCCCCCAACCACCTCACTTTCACCCCAACCCAAAAAACTGGTAGGAAATCATCAGGAACCCCTAAAACATCTAAAAACCGAATTTGAGTTGCTTTCATACTTGTCGCGTTCTTTGATTATTGCTACGCTGCCACTGACAAGATTTTTAACAAACATACGCGTTTTCCATTCTCACCATGGTAACAATATACTTTTTAGTTTTTTTATTATTTCTGCGCCGCCACTGGCACGATTTATCAAAACCATACACGTTTTCCATCTTCGCCACGATAGTAATGCTGTTTCAAAATTTCATTAAAATCAATTCAACAGTTTCCTCGTTACAACGATCTAACGCAATACTCTCGCATGTTTACATCAGACAAAAGTCCTTTGCTTTCTGTAATAGGCAAGGCAATGTTCAGGTGGACCTAAAAAGGTGATTTATTTCGCTAGGTCTTCCTTCACAGGTCAGCGGACAACCTATTATTAATACAGCAAACTTTTCAGTTTTTCAACCCCCACCCCCCAACCACCCGAATTTCACCCCCACTCAAAGAAACTCAATAAATGATCAGGAACCTCTAAAACACTTAAAAACGAAGTTTGAGCTGTTTTTATATTTTTAGTTTTTTTATTGTTTCTGCGCCGCCACTGGCACGATTTATAAAAACCATACGCATTTTCCATCCTCGCCACGGTAGTAATACTGTGTCAAAATTTCATTAAAATCAATTGAACAGTTTCGTCGTTACATAATTTTATTTAGAACGATCTAAAGCAATACTCGTATGTATGTACATACATCGGAAAAAATTCTAAGTCCCTTAGTTTCTGTAATAGGCATAAGGCAATGTTCGGATAGACTTAAAAAAGTTATTTATGTCGCTAGGTCTTCCTTCACAGGTCACTGGGTAGTCTATTATGAATACAACAAATTTTTCAATTTTACAACCCCCCACCCCCCAAACACCCCAATTCCACCCCCACCCAAAAAAAAGTAGAAAATGATCAGGGACCCCTAAAACGCCTAAAAACGAAGTTTCAGCAATATTTAATTTTTTTTTGTTTTTTGCTAATTACTCCGCCGCCTATGCACCGATTTTCAAAATTATAGGAACATTACCTACTACGACCCAACAGCATACCGCTGCCCAAATTTCATCACAATCCATGCAGCGGTTACTGAGATTACGAGGGTAGAAAAACGCGACAGACAGACCGACGGAAATGAGTGACGTGGATTTTCGTTATGTACACATCATAAAATGCCCAAAAAGTGTATTATCTCAAAATCGAAAATTTTCGCGATCACAATACTCCCCTCACCTATCGGTGTGGGAAGTAAAAGTCAACCCAGAAGGCAGAAGCTGGAATAGCAATGCTCTCTAGACTGATGCCGAATATTGGAGGACCCAGTAGTAGAAAAAGAGCACTCCGGAATCGTCCAGTTTGGCACAGGGCACTCCAAGGGAAAAAACATCAACAAAAGCTGGACAAGCTGCAAAGGAAGTCACTGCTGAGCGTGGCACTGGCTAGTGCCTACCACATAGTATCAAGTAAGGCCTTGTAAGTGGTGACAAGGACGCCACCCTTGGACTTGCTGACAACGGACCAAAGAGCATAGAGACGTGGCAGCAGATATGGTCTCAAAGGACTGAGGTTGCGCAATGAACAAAAATACTCATACTATCAGTAGGTAAATGGGTAAACTGCGAGCACAGGACTACAAGCTATTTCCTGACGCAGGCCTTAACAGCACATGACCCATTCCGCGAATATCGGAAAAGGGTATTAAGAGCTATCGACAACCTGTGTTATCATTGAGGACAGCTCGACACGGCGGAACATACGCTCTTCTCGATTGTGAGAGGTGGCTCACATACAGACAAGAAGCCTGTGCAAGCCTATCTGAAGATCCGAAGGCAGATAACATGGTGAGACTGATGATCTCCCATAAAGTCTATTGGAAGACCATCCACTGCATTGTGAGGAAAATTCTGAGCGCCAAAAAAGCGAAGAACGGAGAAGCGATAATTAAACCACAAGATCAACGAGCTCAGACCAGCCCTATACTCGTGTTGTTATATCGTTCAATGAAGGTTCCGTGAGTGACAGGAGGGCTTGGTGTTTCGGTTCTTGTGATGAAGCCAATTTTCCTAAACCCTCTATAATAAAAAAACTAAGTAATCAGGCAACAATTTTTGTGACCCGCAAACGATATGATTGCTTCACCGATCGGCGGTGGCGCGGCTACGGTTGCCAACCATAGTGTTAAAACAGTATTACACTGGTTTTCGCTATATGATACTTTTTACTGTTTAACTTTTGTCTAATACCTAATATATTGTTTTATATTAACATTGATCCCGGAGTTTTATCCGCAGCCATAAAGATTTTATCAACATAAGCACTGGCAAAAAATTAAGTTATTTGCTAGTAAATGCTTCAGAAGAATTCGTTAATATTACTTCATATTTAATTTCCACGATGAATGCGAAATGGCGAGATGATAGGAACCGAGCCTCAATAAATTTAATGAAAAATGAGCTAGATACTCATATATTTATAATTTTGACCTGAAATGTGATGAGACATTCAGAAATAGTAGTTTATTGGTAAGCTTTGCAAAACGCACACATTGACTGTCGCCATAAGCACCTTAAAGTTATTCCTCAGAGGCCATAGCGGAAAATTCATAATTTAAGCCATTTAAGCTTATTTTTGGGATATATTACACGATAAATAGAAGGTGTTCAATGCATTTTTTTCGAAAAAGAATGAGACCTCGGTGATGCTCATGGCACCTCAGTAATGATTGGATATCCATGATGCCGTGAGCATCACCAGTGGTCTCATCACTATTAGACTTTTATTTAATGTTCAAACCAAATGAAGTACATTTATATCTTACAGAAGGTAAGTATTTAACTTATGTTAATGTCTCTCAGTGCGAAACAAGTAAAACACAAAAATATATTGCACTGGCCGGTTGATAGTTTCATGCATTCGATAAGCCTAAACTAAAAACTATCGCACAAGGCCCCATTACTGACAAAGTATGAAATATAATCTATAGTAGAGAAAACCATAAAACATACCGAATTTTGCTATAAAATGCACCAGTCAATGTACTCGATCGAATGAAAACAACATTGAAATGAGTAAATCGCGACAGTATGCTATCTATCAAATACTTCCCTGAGTGCCTCATATAAATCTGGAGCGATTCCCACAGTGCCGGTATTCGTTATCGTAATCCGACATTAGACTGAAGCATGATTGAGACCACCGGTGATGCTCATGGCAGTTAACGTGTTAAAACATAAAAAAAATAGTTTATCTCTAGAATACTGTTTTTGTCCTCCTTTAATGCTATTATACTTTTTTCTCATAAAAAAAAGTTGGCAACCCTAGGCGCGGCGCCTATGGCACGAACATTATGAATGCACCGAGGGATGTTTACACAAGGCGCAGCCAGGTCTGCTTAAATCAATATTGGTTTTGACGATTTATTAAAAATCGTATTGGAATAATGCATATCTTGCATTTTTCTGGTTTGTTTGCATTCCTCCGCTTCGGTTCCGCGTTCTCCCTATTCTATTCATTAAAATAGAATGATGAGGATTAAGGGACGATTAGTTATATTTTTTGTTCCTTTGTCCCTTCTCTTGTAAGTACTGCTGAATGCAGATGTCTACACGTTCGAAATTATGAGTTATTTGTAAATGAACCAAACCATGGATTCGATGCCATCATGTAAAGACTATTTCTTAGCGATCATAAAAGTACGTCTGAGTAGGTAACAGGTAGGTAGTAAACAAACAGCGTGGATTATTTTTTAAAACGCGCACTCTAGCCATTATGAACAACACCTAGTACATTTACAACCAAATGCATATGATTACATTAATACACGCTATAATAACTGCAAATGGCCTACATAGGCCTACAAGTGCACCACTATGCACCTCTCCATACCCTAGTTCTCAAGGCTAGCCCTCATCGCAAAGGATGGCCTTGGGTTCTGCCCACCTTATATCCTCAGGTTCAAGGACTCTTGAACCTAGTGTAGTCCGCCTGTGATACATATGCGACATAGAATGCGTACCGATGACTCTTACTCTTCGCCACAGAGTGCACACATGCATCGGGTCATTTGCCACCCCCACCACATAACAGTGACGTTTGAAGGTGTTATGGCCACATACTAGGCCCACAAGTAACCTTAGCCGGATTCTCTCCTGTGAGGGACACAACCGCCTCATCTCTGTCAGAGACCCCAAAATAAGTTCCTAGCTTAAAGGGATGTCATGAGATTCCTCTCTGTCTCGTAAGATATTGATTTTGTTACCGCACTTCTGTTTTCGTTCCAGTGGTACCTGCTGCCAGCCTCACAGCCGGCTCAGGAACCAGGAAATTACTCCCCGACTCTCGCCTTGCGAGCGCGTCTGCCATTTCGTTACCACAAACTCCAGCACGTCATAAGTAACACCTGATGTCTCGTCAAAATATCATCCAAGACCTTTCTACATTGCAGAACGAGCATTTATGTAAACCAACAAGCAGCTTTTAATGCTGCCTGGTTGTCAGAGCAGGTAGTAATTCGCCTCCTAGGCTTCCGAATTTTGTAAGCTAAAATCGCACATATTTCTGCTTAAAATATCGTGGTGTATTGTTTTTGGCCTACAGACCCCAGCGCCGGAGCCTTCATCGGTAAGTGACCCATCTGTGTACCAGACTGGCCCTCTGTCCTCAAAATGCCGCCTGCCACTTGACCCCTACTCTTCCCTTGTAGGATACATCACCGTAAATTTGCAGTCGAAGGAATATGTAGGAGAAATAATATCACTCGTCATATGTAGGATGGGGTCATTCCTTTGTAGTTTCGAGAGGATGACAGAGTGTCCTCTGCCAGGATTCACAAAGGACCAACTGTCCTGATTCTACAATCGGAACGCAAAGACTCTTGCCTCCCCTTGAACTACCAAGTAAGTGGAGCAAGATTCAGCAGCGCTTCTAGCGCGCTCAACGGAGTCGTGCGTACTGCACTTGCTATACTAACATGAGCCAAGCGTTGAATCTTATTTACATAGCTTTGCATAGTGATCCACACTAGTGATCCACACAATAAGGACGGCCGTACGATTGCAGTAAAGAGCCAGGACACCACCTTGAGAGTCAGCCCCAAATTCATTCCTTCCGCAACCCTTCTACATGCCCATAACGAATTACGTGCCTTATTGACTTTATGTTCTACATGTTGTCTCCAATTCAGTTTCGAGTCTAGATTGACGTCTAGATATTTTACTGATTGGGTTCCTTCTTCTAGTGAACATAACTAGCTCGGTCTTTTTGGCATTAACCGATAGATCTTCCTCGTGGCACCACGATTCCACAATACGCAAGCAAGAGCATTATCTCTGATACGGTACCGATGAATCGGTCCCTGACCACTACGCTGAGAATATCTGCATAGACCTTCAGACATATATTGCTCAGCCTAACCAGAACTTCATTCACCACCATAGCACGCTTTCCGAAATACCTTCGGCGTAGCAGTAGCCTCTCGACCCTCTAAGGTCTAAGGTGAGAGGATCCATCCCACGAGGGAGGGTCTTACCCATGCCTTTCTAAGGCATGTCTTATCGAATCAGAAGTGGTACAAGTAAATACATCCTCAATGTTTAGGAAAGCTACCAAAGCCACTTTCTTTTGTTTCATCGTTTTCTCCAGTATACAAACTAGCTAGTGAAGGGCAAGTTTGGCTGACTAAGGACCGGTTTCTCAATGTCCAGTTAAATATTTATCTGCAAGATAACAGCAACTGTTAGATAAATTGTTTAAACAATTGAAGTTACCCATGCCTTTCTAAGGCATGTCTTATCGAATCAGAGGTGGTACAAGTAAATATCCTCAAAGTTTTGGAAAGCTACCCAAGCCACTTTCTTTTGTTTCATCGTCTTCTCCAGTCTACAAACTAGCTAGTGAAGGGCAAGTTTGGCTGACTAAGGACCGGTTTCTCAATGTCCAGTTAAATATTTTTCTGCAAGATAACAGCAACTGTTATAAATTGTTTAAACAATTGAAGGCTAAACTTACGAAGTCACGTAAATCTTATCTGACAGTTGTATCCATAGCAACGCTATCTGGCGGATACCTATCTGACACTTTAACTGGACATTGAGAAACCGGCCCTAATAGTTAAAAGTGTCAGATAGGTAGCTGTTAGCGTTTCTATGGATACAATTGTCAAATAAGGTTTACGTGAATTCGTAAGTTTAACCTTCAATTGTTCAAACAATTTATCTAACAGTTACACGTTAACTTCCAGATAAATATTTAACTGGACATTGAGAAACCAGCCCTTACCAGCCTGATAAGTATGAATGGCACAACCTTCCAGAGGTACATCTCTTATAAAAAAGGAAGGTATTCTTGTACAGATTCCTACATTACATTTACGCAGTTGATCTAACAAATCCGGATGGACTTTTTAGGCTTGAGATTCGAAGCAACCAAGAAATGGAAAGAATCAAGGGGTCAGATCTCAGATTCAGTGACTGAGATTACCACCCTATCCTATTGATCAATCGCTGAATACTTTACATCTCTAAAACAATGCCGAGGAGCAGAAAAATATTTGAGCTGTGATACGATTCTGAAGTATTTCAAGGCCCATTCAATATTTTATGCTCGAGTATTGGACCAATGGAAATGGTGCCACTCACACGTTTAGTAAATAATGAAGAAACGAGTAAGTTTGATTTTAATCTACAAATTTCTAAGTAATCAATGCATAAATAATAGAAAGAGCGCGAATAAAAATGTATTGTGGACTTAGGTAAATACACATATTAAGCAGTAAAATTCTTAGCATGGAAAATAGGAAATTTGTGGTGCATTTGATAAATATCACTTTCTCCAATAGACCAATCAAAATTGTGACGCAAACACGTTTATTCTCTGCGCATACATTCTTTACGAAAACATGTGGGTTTTGATCACAGCAGTATCGACAATTCTGGGTATCATTTTTCCATCTAAGAGCAAAATGCTTTCGTCATTAAAACTGCGGCACAAATTTCGTTTCATTTCGTAGTTGTTTGATACTGGAGATACGTATTTATAACAAATTATTTCACTGCTAGCAACGAAAGGAGTTAAGGGCTGGGGTAGTACCTTGGTTTTTATACTTTACTGATACACAAAATATGTCGGTTGTGCAAATAATTAAGGAGTTCAAATCCTCACACAGTCTATATATGGTGAGAGCTTTGAAAGTCAAATAAATGGTCAACAGTGGCTGATACTAGCGAAGCGCATCATAAGTATAGACAGCTTTGTATGTATGTACAATTCAGCTGAATAAACAGAACCTGTACTTATTTCAATTGATCCACTGTGGTGTAAAACACTCAAATCAAAAAAGGGAAAAGCAAACTCTTCTAATAACTCTTTTCCAATATTCTTCTTTAATCTCAAGATAGGCTACTTGCAAGGAAACTCCTGAAAAATCACTAAAAATGAGATAAGCCCGTTCGCAAAGAAGGCGACGATAGACGATATGTCCCACAATGTCCTCTAAAGCCCTGTATGTAGAATGCTATTACTTGACATCCACTCACTGGTATTTAGGTTAACACTCAATTATGAGTACCATGGTTATATTACATGAAAGCTTTTGAGGTTTTCAACTGTTCCATATGCGTATACCTAGGTTGATCTATCGCAATGATTCGGAGTCAGAAATTGCGCTCTGTAATTCCAATTAAACCTACTCCCGTGGTGTTTGAGGCCTTGACATCACGGACCCCGTTCGCCATTTTGCCAATTAATGACAATTTAATTAGAGACCCTGATCGTGATTAAATTATGCGATGCGGGAGAAAGGGAGACGTGACTACAGTCGCTTTGTCGACGATTATTTTGAGTGGTAGGTGGAAAGCCTGCAGCGATCTCTCCCAGCCCTGTATTTATTTATATACGAGATAGAAAGGGGGAAAAGTCAAACAGAAATACCATTGCCAACTGGCCTGCTCGATTTTTGTATTCTGGCTCCATCCTACCTCGGCTCATTTTAATCACTCAAAAAAAGTTGAATATAATCGGAAATTCCTATAGTGTACTCGAAAATAGAATTTGAGCGGTTTTTATATTGTACTGTTTTTTTTTTAGTTTAGTTTCACCTCCACTAACAAAATTTTCAAAAACCATAGACTTTATCGATCTCAACTACGGCCCACGATTTACAAATTTCATTGCTATCAGTTTAGTGATGAGCTAAACAGAGAACACATACATTACAGAATGCAGCATACAGATGAAGCTGAAAAGTATATTTTGTCGTTTCTTCACAGGGCAGCGAAGAGCTCACTACGAATATAAGAAATTTTTCAGTTTCACAACCCATACCCCCTATTCCAATCTTACCCCCTCTAGAAGGCTGTGAAAAACGAGCAGGATCCCCCAAATTGCCTAAAAACGAAGTTTGAGCTATTTTCATATTATTAGTTTTTTTATTATTGCTGCGTCGCCACTGACGCAATTTCTGGAAACCATTCGCGTTTTCCATCTACTCCATGGTAATAATATTGTGTCAAAATTTCAACAAAAATCAATTCAATAATTACCAGGTTCCACAATCAGAATGCTTTAAAAAATACTCGTATATACATAGGTAGAAAATTCTAGTCCCTTGGTTTCTGTAATACGCAAGGCAATGTTCGGATGGATCCAAAAATGTGTACTATGCCGCTGCGTTTCTCTTTTACAGGTCAATGGGGAGACCATCATGAATACAACAAATTTTTCAGTGTTACAACCCCTCCCCCCCCCCACTAAAAAAAGTAGAAAAATCACTGTATTGTATATTGGCATCTGATGGTACAGGGTGGCCTAATAAGAATGGACGTTTATTCCCACTTTAAAGTTACAGAAAACAATGACAGTTGAGAAAAAATTAATAAACGATGGAATTCCGCAGAAAGGTGTACCCTTGTGCGCGGATTTATATCTAAACTTATATATAAATATATGTAACAATATACATTTTCTTGTGCGCCTGTTACAATTTTTTGACATTTCAAGTTTTTTCGCTTAATATGTTAAATTTTGTAAAATAAATAATCAATAGTTTACTAAAAAAATTAAAATTAATTAATAATCCATAACTTACCTACATATCTATAAGATTTTTTCGCCTACATGCATGCATACAGATGTATATAAAAGAGAATATTTTAATAAAAACATTAACAAAAAGAGGACAGTATCTTGTTCACAGAAACCATAAGGTTGTGCATGAACAAAGATATGTCGTCAACCTTTGATAAAAAAAAAACTCCACCACATAATATACAAGTAGGTATAGCATTGATGCATACATTCGGATGTCTTAATTTTTGTTGTCTTATTTATAAAAGGTCTGCGGCACTGTGATGTGTACAAGTAGAGGAGTTAGGACCTTAAACCAATGATAATAGAATGTGTCTTTGATATTGTCGTCAATTAGTTATGTAAAAAGAATTTAAAGAGAATTAAAAATTTATATTATTTTAGCACCATCAGTGTTCAGATAAGCTTTTTTTACTAATTTAAAAATTTGATTATAGGTCTATCAGCCGTTTAACTTCCTTTCTTCCAAGAGAAATAATATACCGTTTGAATATACTTTTAACCATATTTACAGAATTGAGCCTAGTAAGATATTTTCTGTATATTTCAGGCAAGCTGTTATATATTTTACACGATAGATGAGTGAAACACCGTAAGCTTATATTTTTTTGCAGCAGATCTATTTTAACTGAATCCTTAGCCTTGTGTCTTGTTTCATAGTTATGATCTATCTTATTTAAATCCCCCCTATTTTTGTAAATATGTAATATGATTTGCTGCATGTACAATTGTCTTATGTCAAGCATGCCGGTTTCTAGAAATAGAGTACTTGATGGAAAGGTCATCTCTTTGTTATACATTATCTTCAATATTCTTTTCTGTAAAATGTCAATTGGAGAAATATGGCAATTAGCAGCACTACCCCAGCTAAGTATGGCGTACCGCAATCTTGATTCGACTAAAGAATAATATAAAATTTTTAAATGATATAGATCCAGAATATTTCTTAAATACTTAAACCGATATAGTAATTGACGTAGCGTCTTAGTCATGCTGTTTATATAAGTGTCCCATCTTAAGTGTCGGTCAATTGTTACGCCTAGATATTTATAACTACTTTGCCTCTGCAGCTTAGCAGTACTTCCTACTATTAAATTTTCATATTTGGGCAAACCTCTAATATTATTTGAAAATGGGATAAAAACAGACTTATCCGCGTTAATGGATAACGACTTATGGCCAAATGAGTCAAAGATTTTTGACAGGTCTTTTTCGGCACTTGTTTTTAAAGTATCCCATGTATTGTCTGTATATAGCACAGCCATGTCATCTGCATAACTGATCATTTGGCCACAAGTAGCTGAAGTGAGAATGCTGTTGACATAAAGATTAAATAATGTTGGTGCAAGTACCGTTCCCTGTGGTAATCCATATTTAATCTGTTTCTTCGTGCTAAGCGTATCTCCAATTTTTACCATTTGTATCCTTTCCGACAAGTAGCTTCTAAACAGTTTGTTTGGTATGCCCCTTATTCCTGCATCCTCCAAAACCTGCTTCATATGCGCATGACTGACTGTATCAAAGGCCTTGGCAAGATCCAGGAAAACACACAGCACCGGCCTGCTGATCTCCAAGCATTTGGTAATTTCAGTAACGAGCTTTCCTATAGCATCAGTTGTCGATAGTCCCTCTTTAAAACCAAATTGTTTGTCAGAAATTACATTATTCCTATTTAAGAAGCTAACTAATCTAGATTTTAATGCTTTTTCGAATATTTTTGCCATTACACTTACTACTGATATAGGTCGGTAATTATTTAGACTTTTCTCATCACCTTTTTTATGAATTGGTGTGACAACAGCTATTTTGAATTCCTGGGGTACTTCGCCAGTACTAAAGATGGTGTTTATTATGTGAGACAGTGGTGCTGCTATAATGTCGATGATATTTTTGAAAACTTCTACTTTTATGTCATCAAAACCCGGGGACTTGCCTGTTTTTAACGATTTAATGATAGATTCGATTTCACTACGATCCACCGGATGGAGAAATATCGAGTTTTTGTTTACATGTTCTTTTGTTCGAGGTGTATTAGGTGTTAGAATCTTTTTAGCATATGTTTCGCCAATATTGGAAAAGAAATCATTGAATGATTCTGCAATCTCTTTGGGACTTCTTATGAGAACACCGTCACTATTTAAGATTTCATTGGGTGTATTTTTTCTCTCGTTAACATAAATGTTCTTCATTATATTCCATAGGTTTTTAGGTGTGTTTCTATTGATGTTTATTTGTCTGTTGTAATATTTATATTTAGCGATTTTTATTATTTGTTCTAGTTTTTTCTTATATATATTATAATTTACTTTTTTTTCGTTATTTAATGGATCAGCTTTCAACTCTGAATATAGTTTATTTTTTTCATTCACCGAATTTACTATACCATTTGTTATCCATTGTTTACGTTTAATATTACACCTATTTATTCTTTTTACCATAGTATTCTTTATAACAAATTTCTTCAACGTAGTAATAAAATTTTTGGTCAGAACAGTGGAATCTTTTTCATCATAGAAGTCGTTCCAGTTAAAATTTTTCATATCATTTTTCAGATTGGCGTAATTTATATATTTTATATCCCTATGTGACTGTACAGTGTTATTTATATTATTTATAGGTACCGGGGTGGGTAAGCCTAAAATTGTAGCCCTATGGTCAGTGATGTTGCTTTCAAATACAATACTAATACATTGCAATTCTAAATTTGGTACCATGCTTTTTAGAAAAATATGATCTATGCAATTTCCTATACTTCCCTGCACGCGTGTATTTTTACTTATCATGTTTGTGAAGTTATATTCACTTAGCTGATTCAAGTAGTTGTTTACAACTTCACTTTCTGTGTTTATTTTAATGTTTATGTCACCCACCAAGATATGAGCGAATACGTTGAAATGTTTTACTTGCTCCAAATAATGTCCTAACTCATCGATAAATATTTCCTCGTTGCCGGATGGTGAGCGGTAAAGGCAAGTAATCATTACTTTTTTATGATTTGGAGGTGCTATCTGAAGCTGCATCGCTTTACAGTATGCTATTTGTACTATTTCGTAAGTCTAATAAAAACTGTTTCTGATATAAAGAACAACCCCATCATTTTTGTTTAGGTTTCCATGACTATATATCATATCGTAGCCTGGCAACTGATAAATGCTTTGATCAATTATTTGAAAAGTTTCAGTGAAAGCTATACAATCATACTCACAATTTAATAATCCCTGCATTACCTTAAATTCATCGAAGTGCTTTCCTAGGCTGCAAATGTTCTGATGGTATACTTTGATATATTTGTCTTTCCTGTTATTCCAACAATTATTGTGCTCCTGAATATTGGGTACTTCTATCGTATTTATTGGGGTGTAGTTGATATCTCGAATATATGCATCCATTGCAATACAAGAATCAAAAAGACTATCTACTAAAAGGAAAAATAAGAATTTACTGTAGGTTTATACGCAAACAAAATGATCTACAAAGTAACGTAAGTAGGTATGTTGCAGCTCAAGTTCATTACATTCTATATTTAGAGCGATTCAAATAGACGAGCCTGAAGATAAGAAATAGAAGAAGAAATTATGCAACATACTTTTCTAAATCGCTAAGTGATTTTATAATATTTTTCTTTCCCTTAAAATTCACATAAATTTCGCCATTAATTGTCCATACATTTCTTACTGTTGTTTTCTCGATTACCTTTGTCAATAGTTTCATTCTTCTTGGTGTTAGATCCTCCCTTATGATGATTCCTGTCCCTTTCAGATACCTTTTCTTGTTGTAGATTCTTGTTTTTAGGTTCGGGTCCCTTAGTTTAATAAATATTCCTCTCGGTTTTTGATTTTCTTCCTTCTTTCCAATCCTGTAGCATAGCTCAATATCTTCTTCCCGTACTTGTATGGACATCTTGGCTTCAAATAAAGCTACAACCTCTTTCTTTGTATCCTCTTCGTTTTTTTCAGGGAGATTGAAAACCCTTATATTGTTCTTCCTGGCCAGTTGGTCCATGTTGTCGTATCTTTCTTCTATATTCTGTTCTGCTTTTTTAATCATCGAAATTTCTTCCCTTAGTCGTCTTATTTCATTTTCGCTATCTTTCCTCATATTGGCAACACTGTTTTCCAGTTCTAGCAGTTTTGCTTCGATCAGGTCTATCTTTTTATTTAGAGTTTTTGTGACGGCTTCGGCTACCTTATCGGCAATAGTTTTTATGAAGGATGGTTTTTTTATGCTATTCATTATGATATTATTCACAGATGTTTTAATTTCCTCGCAAATTTCTCTCGTTAGAACCATTTTAATCTTCACGATTTTTTCTCCACAGGTGCAATGTATGTTACTGGGTACCCTGGCCAATTTTTACTTTTATATTCAGCCTATATACTACACTTTTATTAAAACGAACAAGAGCGCACTTTGTACACGTCTACTCACGTCGAGCCATAGGCGCACACATGAACCCCTAAAACCTCTAAAAACGAAATTTGACGAATATTTGATTTTTGTTTTGTTTTTTGCTAATTACTTTTACTTCAAAATTATAGCAGCATTGCCCACTACGACCCCACAGCACATCCCTACCGAAATTTCATCATAGCCATGCAGCGGTTTCTGATATTACAAAGCTAGAATAACGCCAACAGACAGACCCATAGACAGGCAGACCGACAGACAAGACAGACCGATGGAAACGAGTGACGTGGATTTTTGATTTTGAGATTATAAGTTTTTTGGACTTTTATCATGATCCATCACTAATTTAAGTCGATTTATCTATGTGTCTGTCACCATCTGGCAGTAAAGTATCTAATACTGAAACAATTTTATTGACAGTATACAACGAATTCGAATAGGTATTAAAAAATTATGCATGCCCATTTGAAAAAATCAAGTTACCTGTGATTGAAATCTTCTTAATCAATCTACTAAGTTCTTAAGTACAGAGAGAATTCATATTTGATTGTCTAGCTTAAGCTAGATCAAACTAGAATTCACCAAGGAATTTAAATATGCAATACTTATATATTTAAAAAAATGTTTGATTTGAATCACCCTGTATCAAAATTTAAGTGAAAATATTTTAGCGTTATTGCCCTCAAGGCCCCCTACCAAAATGAAGAGGCAAATTTTTGAAGTATGTTTTAGTAAGCACACAATCTTCCGTCCAATCATCGTTGACCCACCCCGTATTATTATATTTATTTATTTACTTATTAGTCACCCAAACAGACATGGATATAAAAGAATACATAAATTATAATATTATGGCAAAAAATTAAATTACATTGTATAGTAGTAATTAAGTAAGAAGTAGGTAACAAATATAATAATACAATACTGAATTGTATTTTCACTGCAGGAGGAGTATGAGATAACAAAATATTTAAGCATGCATTGTTGTGTGTCCACAGGGGTGGATAGAAAATTGTGACCGGTTACTGTACGAGGATTTTTTTAGCATACAGTAAAATTGCACCACACACTATGAAATACACCACATGAGTTAAGTACTCAATGACTAGTTAAGTTTTTCAACAAAATGACGTTTTGATCTATTGTATATACAATTTAATTAATCACATTAATTCTACTCACTTGTGTTGGTGTTAAATGTATTAACGATGCTAGATGTTCTCGTTCTGGTGCAGACAAATACTTTTGTTGTTTAAACCGCCTTTCGAGCTCATAGACCTGAAATAAAACCAATATTTTTAGATTTCAGTGCAATGCATTAGGTGTGTTTGATCGAATTCAAATTGCCGAATAACAAAAAAAAGCCCATGATAAGTAATGGGAATTTTAACGAGGTTTTAGCATATCTCGGAAAATATTTCGGATTTATGCGAATTTAATAATAGTGAGTAGATAATGTTTGATTCTGTTTTGTACTTAACCAACAGCTCCCAAGTGTAGAAAACATTACTATAGTGGTGGCCTATCAAGTTGAAAAGTAGAAGTTGAAAAGTAGAAGGTCTATCTAGACGTTCTCAAGTCTGGTGTTGGTATGTCCGAGGAGGAACCCAAGGGATCCACCAGGGACAATAACACCAAGACCGCAGAGTGAAAAACTCGGCTTAAAGAGAAGAGGAAAATGACAACGTACCGAAAAGAGGAGGCAAGAAATGGAAACGAGACGGCGTTATAGGGAGAGAGAAAGACAACAGGCAGAATCCCACCCATCTGAGGTCGTCACTGCCACTCAGAGCTCTTCTCAAGTCGACCAAGGAGGCCGATCACAAGGCAAACAAGGTCGATGGGAGAAGCCGAAAAAGGCAAGGGGGGCGGAGGCAAGGAGGGCACACCGCCTTCCGGGAAGGAAGGGGCCAGGAGGAAACAGCCAGGATCCTGAAGGAACCATCCGAGTCCAAGGTCACAGACCCAAAAAAGACCAAGTGCGGAGAAAGAAACTCCACCCGAAAGAATAAGAAAGAAGGCGAGGGAGGGCAGTGAATACGGGGAGGCTCATGTGACATCTCTTTTGAGAGGCACAGTGCTACCCAAGCCTAAGATGCAAGCTGCTGGGTCAGAGAGGACAACAAGGAGTTCCCATTGCGGAAAAACAGGTTATCTTTAGATTCAGCAGAACTGACGGTGCAGTCCTTCTACAGGCAGAACCTCGGGCAGAACACATCAGGGGCCACCTGGTGGTGGAGATGCTCAGAGTCGACCCTGGATGGTTCCTGGTCACGACAGAGAAGGAAACCTCCAGAGGGTGGCTCCTAGAGTATTCTCCTCATTTGACCAAGGAAGGCATTACGTTTAGCCCGGAAGCCCCATGGCCGTAGACGATTGGCTTCTGCTTGAGGACCCAGAGCGTTGTTAGGGAGAGGGTGATGGAGATGCTTGCACTCCAGAACCACTCCCTCAACGTTCAAAACTAGAGGCATGTAGGGACGACGAGTGGCACTTTAGGATGGCATCCCGTTTGTATCGTGGACCCAAACACCGCCAGATTGATAGAGGAGTCAGTGTTTACCCTCTACTTGGAGTTGGTCAGGCTTGCTGTACGCAAGCTGCCGATATCGAGTGGAGCGGTGAGCCTAAGCTGCTCTAAGCCAGGCGGTAAAGTACCTGCCGAACGTGAGGAGTGAGGTGCGGACCGTGATCCAATGACCCCGATGAATCACATACGACTGAGTCAAATCAATCTCCAGCACAGTCAGAGCGCTACCGCTAAGTTGGTTAGCGAACTGACGGGTAAGTCTCAAGAGATTGTATTAAGTCAGGAACCATATGTTTTTAGGAATTGGGTAAGGGGATTAGATGGAATCGACCTCAACGTCATCGTAGGCGGGGAGGACAATGAGCGACCACAGACGTGTATTGTGATGACCAAGGCTTTCAACGTTGTACCATTACCACAACTGGGAACCAAGGACATCACAGCCGTGGTCATAGATTATAAGGTAGACGGAAATAGACGTAGGGTAATGTTAAGTAGTGCTATCTGCCATACGATCGTAACATTCTACCTCCAATGAAGGAATTCGAGCGAGTAGTGACGTTCGCGAAGGGTAGCAACTTGCCAATAATCATCAGCGCAGACATCAACTTCCATCACTTAGTGTGGGGCAACACAGAGACCAATGACCGTGGTCAGGCCCAACTAGAGTTTTGGTGAGTACGTTTGTCAATAAAATTAGGAGGGAAGTGCTTGAAGTAAGAATGGCTCCACAAGGCTTATTGAACGATACAGCAAATTGGAGAATGAGTACGGATATATCCATGTCTGACCACAGAATGATCAGGTTTGAGATATAGGGAAAGCAGTTCAAGCCTCAGAGAAACCCAAGAACCACGGACTGGGTGACCTATCTTAGATGTGTCTAAGACGTGACCTGTGTGGATCCCCTTTAAATGTATCAACAAAGGAGGGGCTGGAAAAAGCAGTAACCGGATTAGGAGAAATAGTAACCCAGTCATTCGAGAAATGCTGCCCGCTCAAGGAGACCAAAGTTAAGAGAGTTCCATGATGGGGGAGGTCCCTTGAAGACTTTCGAAGGAAAACCAGGAAAGCTTTCAACAAAGTAACCACAAATGGAACAAAAGCTGCATAGAATGACTATAGAGAAGCTAGGCAGGATTATGAAAAGGAATTGCAACAAAGGCAAAGATCTAACTCGCGAGAATTCTGTGGAAAAATGATTTCCCTACCAGAATCGGCCAGGCTGATGAATGTCCTGAGTGGCGAAGGTAGAGAGAAAATTGGGTCACTAAAAGGAAGACGGTAACTGGACAACGTCCAGCGAGGAGTCATTGGAACTCCTGCTCACTTCCCCGGAGAGGGTGCCGGACACACCGCCACCGGTCCAGATGCCGACCAGGCGGTCCAAAAAATGGACTATCAGGTGGCTGAGCACGAAGTGACAGAAGGCACTATCACTTGGGCCGTGAGTGATTTCAGCCCCTATAAGGCAGCCGGCCTAGATGGGATTTTTCCGGCGCAGAAGGGCTTAGACATCATCCTACTGTGGGTAAAGGTGATATTCAGAGCCAGCATGGCGCTGGGACATGTGCCAGCCGTATGGAGAGAGGCAAGGAACGGGGAAAAATGCTACACAGCCTCCAAATCCTTCAGGCGTATTAGTCTGACATCTTCCCCAATGAAGACGATGGAAAGGATGGTCAGTAGGTATTTTGAAGGAAAGGTTTTAAGCAGACACCCCTTAAACGGGAATCAATATGCAAGGGGCAAGTCAACGGATACGGTACTACATGCTCTGGTTGCGAAAATGAAGAAAAGTATCACTAGGCGGGAACCCGCCCTAGCGGTATTTTTCAATATTGAAGTGACCTTCGATAAAGCTGAAACGGTGACCATCTGCAACGCCCTGCAAGCTAGAGGGACATCAGCGACCTTGGTGAGCTGGGTGAGATCTGCGCTGGGGAGTTGGGGACAGTTCGGGTAATCCTGGGAGACTTCCAGCGGGACATCGAGGTGAGGTGGGGCTGCCAGCAGGGCAGCTGCCTGTCTCCTCTTCTATGGCGTCTTGTTATGGATAGTCTTTTGGAAAGCCTGGCACAACAAGACTTCAAGCCGCAGGCATACGCAGACTGCGGTGTGATAATCGTCTCTGGACGATTTCTAAGCACGGTCTGTGATAGAATGTAGATGGCCTGTAGAATAACGGATTTGTACGGATACAGGGCTCTCGGTAAATACAACCAAAACGGAGCTAGTACTGTTCTGTAGACGGAGGAAGTTGGAAGGTTTTAGAGCACCTACAATGTATGGAAGACTTGGGGGTGATTCTTGAAGTGAAAGTCGAATATTGGCAGACTTGTATCAAGATCGACAGCGACCTTCAGGCAGCTGCGGCGGGCAGTAGGAAGGACATGGGGATTGAACGCCAACATCCTGCAGTACACTGCCATCATAAGACCCCGAATACAATACGGCTCGGTGGTCTGGTGGTTTTGTGTGCAGAAATCCACAATGGCTCAAAGTCCAGAACGGATACAAAGGCTCGCAAAGGCTCGTCTGCATGGGCGTCACAGGTGCAATGGGAACGACCCCAACTGCAGCACTGGAGGTCCTGCTCGGATTGCCGACTGTGACTTCCTGGATTAGGATGACAGCGGTGGCAGCGCATCTGAGAATGCGGAACTCTGGTGACTGGCAGATAAAGGGAGAGTTGGTTGGCCACGCAAAGATAACCAAGCTGGCGGAGGAAGCATTGCCTATCTCTGCCTACAGGATTGTCAAGGCAAACCATCTACCAAGGTTGGATAAATCTTTCACTCACCATTCCCAGCATCGAGGAGTGGAAAAGGGGGGAGATTCAAAACTGAAAAGGCGTTGGTATGCTACACGGACGGCTTTCTCCTAGGTATCGGGCTGGCCACAGGAGCAGGGTTGGATGTGAAAAGTCGAGGAGTATATGGGAGAGTTACTCTTTAAGTACGTATACCACGATCTTCGAAGCAGAAGTGTATGCAATACTCTCTGCTGCATGCAATGACGAGGTGAGAAAGGGCACAGAGCAGAATGTTTACATCTGCTCAGGAGTGCGCGAAGAGACTGGAAGAGATGGCGAGACTGAAGGAAGTTACCTTGCTGTGGGTCCCGGGTCATACGGGCGTTTTCGGTAATAAGGAGGTCGATAGGCTAACCAGACTCGGTACCGGGAGACCGTTTGTTATCCAGGAGCCCTCTATAGGATTAGTAGGCTGCAGATAATGTTAGCCCCCAACAAGTGCGTAAAAGATGCCATATATGAAAGGTGGAAATTAATTATTGAACGGAAACAATTAGTTAATAATTATAGTTTGAATTGAAAATTATCGCTCTTGTAAAATATTGCCAGATATAGTAGATTAAATTTAGAGATCGCTGACAAAGTAGTAAAATTAGACCAAGAGTAGGTACGTATAACGGAAGAGAGTCAGATTAGTGCATGCATTTGCACTGGACAGAAAACTAAATTAAGAAAAATAATTTGAAAAAATATCTGCGGTGTATTAATCCATAGGAGGCTTTCAAATTTAGCAATGAAATACTGAATAAATTTAGGGAAATGTAAATTTAACTAACATCTTAGGAAAACGTACGGCAAGTGGCTGATTACCTTAAAGTTCAGACATATTCCAATGACACTATCACTATCGGTTACAAACACCGTTAAAATTGGGTGACGCCCGCTGATCGTTTATAAACAAATCCGTTTCGAAATCGGTCCCGTCGGCTCGCATCGTTTTGTCCGTCAATTTTACCGTGCCGGATGGTATCAGGGGCGCCGCGCCGGCCGTGCCGCTCGATAGGGCGTATCCCACTTCTGAAGGATGGGCGTGCCCCACCTCTGCCTACCTGTGCCTGCGTGAAGAGCACCCGCCTCTTCCTGCGCTGCGCCAAAGGGAACTGCATCGGCTTGCCGTGCGCGGCTGCCGCGTCTGCAGCTGCGGCAGCGGCAACAGCGCACGCTCCCAAGCCCGCCATGCTGGCCGCCGCTCCCAAGCCGGACGGATGGTGGCCCATGTTGGCCGCGGCCGCCGTGCTGCCCATCAACCGGGAAACTGCAACAAAAGAAACACATATTGATGTTATCGCACGAGGATCTGTAACAGAAAAACAGCAGGACTGGTTGATCTTCAACAACTCTCCCTCAAAGTACTCCCTTCTATGCAATACGCTTTATCCACTTGCCATACACTTCTGAAAAACCATTTTTTATAGTCTTTTTAGTATACCCATATCCATTAGCCTGCTGGAATTTTTTTCTGACGGCGCATCCTGTCCGTTACAAGTTCTACACAGAGTTTCCTTTAGGTAACTCCGATCATGGCTTATATAGTCGAAGTTAAGTTCCGTTCTGCAACATATCTGTCTTCGGAAATTCGCCCAAGCCGTAAAATCTGGCACCACGGCCATGCTGACTGGGGTGGTCTGAGAGACTTTTTTTTCAGCTTTCCCTTGAGCGAGATTTGCTTTACAGAACATGATGTATCAACCGTCTGCTCGGAAATCACATCAGAGGTTATTCATGTCAGCATGGGAACATACCTACATCCCGCATAGCAGGACAATAAAATCATACAAACTACAGTCACACAGCTCGTTTGCAAAAAATTCTGGCTCACCGAACTTACAGAACTCCACTGTCGTATTGAGCCTAATAACCAATATAATGAAACCGTCCGGCATGCAAAAAGCCAACACGATGATGCCAAAACAAAACAAAAGGTTATATGTCGCATCCCAATGGCAGCCGTTCCTTCTGGACCAAACAAATAGAGGATAACTTCTCGTGGAGCAGCTTCCCTCCGACTATATGTGCGGATGGAACAGTGAAAATTGCTTCCAAGGACAAAGCCGAATATTTGCGGACACATTTGAAGCAAATTCCACTATAACAGTCCCATCCCAGTGCCCCAGTACCATCTGTACCGAGAGTACCCCAAGCTATGAGCAAAATAACATTCAGAACATAGTCCGGAAGGTGCTGCAGCCTTTTGGCATAAATAAGGCGAATGGGCCCGGCATGATCCCTTCTACTGTTGTGAAGAAGTGCGCACCGGAACTCGCTCTCATACTCCTCTTTCGGATGTCTTATGACTCCGGCTTCTTTCCAAAAGAATGGGAAACAACTTGCATCCAGCCGATGCCAAACAAGGGATCCAAAGCTGACCCTACCAACTACAGACATACAGCTCTTCTCTCTGTGATCAGTAAAGTGGTGGAGAATTGAACCAAGAGCTCATAAAATACCTTGAACTCCATCACTTAATCAACGAACACATAATATGGGTTTCGACTTCGGAGATCTCCTTGCATACCTCACACATGTGTGCAGCGAACTTATCCATTCTTGGCTCCTAACTGTGGCTCCTAAACAAGCTTCCGTCCTACGACCTCCCTGTACAGCTTTGTGGTTGGCTCGCACGTCCTTCCGAAAAATCTCTGTCGTGATAGACGGCCTCTCCTTCCTTCCGTAACACATCAACGCTGGGGTTCCTCAGGGATCGGTATTGGCCCTCACATTGTTTCTGTTTCACATCAATGATTTACTCTCTAACACTACAAACCCAATCCAAAGTTTTGCGCATGCAGGCATCATGAGAACTAGACTGATCTCTGTGGACGAACTGGAACGCAGAAGGCTGGTAGCGACTGCTTCGCTTTCAAACGATCTGGAGACCATTGTCGCTTGGGGGTTCAAAAATATGGTATAATTTGTTGCTTCCAAGACCCAGTTCTATTCGCTATCAAATAAAAATTTCTCAAGCCAGCACCCGGCTCTAATGAATAAATCAGGCTCTGCTAAGAAGTCACTCATTCAACCGTTAACATTGCAGAAAATCTGATCTGACACGAACACGTTGCGTCAATTGCAACAGCTTGGGTACCTATTCAGAGCCAGGAAGTACATCTCACCATCCAACCTCCTCTATGATATTAGAATTGATCTAGTATAGCTGAGAATAGAGAGATGAACTGCTTGCACACAGAAAAATCTGTCGCGTCAATGAGATCTTGCATACAGCAATATTTTAACGACAAGGTGTCACTGAATTTCAATGAGTGCTTCAATTACAACGTTTCAGCGAATATAGAATCAATGTTTTATAATTGCTTCTGAAATATTTTCATTTCCATGGAGAAACACATTTTTTTGTTACGACAGAGTATTGAGTTGTTAGAGTGCCTCATATTGTTGAATGAAAACCAAGTTTATCACAATGCTGAATATAGAAGTATATAATATATTGTTTTTGCATTTGCAGTATTATCATCCGCACTCAAATTAACGGTAATGCCAGAATAATAAGGAGATGTTGTGCATAATCCAAACCGAACTTGTTTATACTATAATTAAAAAAAAACAGATAAATCAAATAAAATCAATGTAAACTGGTTTTTTATTTGAAGACTATTATCAATAGTGATGCTTACTATTTTTCTAATAAATATGTATTTAATACAACGATGAAGTTATTTTTAGAAGCAAAATTGGTATTCTATATGCTATAACTACGTAATCGAAGTATTTTTGAGACTGGTCTCCACAATTTGAAATAGGGACACATATAACCATATCAGTAAGTCCTATATTCCTAATCAAATCAATTCCTTTGAAATTCGGAAAAAAATTATTCTTTTACACATAAATTCTGAATCTGTGACATCAGACTAAGCAACTTACCTTATTGTAAATTCCCTATTTGAGGTTAACATTAAAAATTGCCCAACAAGAAGTGAAGAAAACGCCAATATTTTAATGGCCTTATTACAATGGTTGTCACCACATTTTAAAATATGGTCTCGATTATACAATCAAAACGTGAAATATAAAGCCGGCGCCACATATGCGGGTATTTGTCGAATATCAATATTCGCCGTTTTTTTCAACCTTGCTCGCCGAATAGCAAGCACGTATCGCCCTTTAGCCGAATAGCATATAATCGGGGTTCGGTGCTCGCCGAATACCCCATATGTGGCGCCGGCTTTATCAGGCGAATAGCAAATAATCGGGGTTCGTTGCTCGCCGAATACCGCATATGTGGCACCAACTTAACACAGCACAGACACACAGGTCACGGAGATACCATAAAAATTGGATAGACTCTGGTGTCAGTATCGCTGGAAATACGTAAGCTCCAATCATCAATCCAGCCGAGTGCAGAGGAGTTGACTCAACGACAAGGATCATTCAATATAAGATACTTGCAAATACAGCTTAAACTTACTTAGGTACATGCATGCTTAAATAGCATAGACAATGTGCTAAAGACATGAGTTTATTGTGTCTGTTATAGTTTAGACAAGATTAATTTTAAAAGAAGTGCTAGTGTAAGAATAATTTTGTATATCAATTAAATTACATGTTTTACCTAAACAAAACCTAAGGCGTATATTGAAAACAAAATTCTGCTTTACGCTAATATTACTATTGAAATGATAGTAGATATCATTAGAACGAATATAACCTATTTTGTAGAATAACATAACATAACAGCATAATTCTGTGTGGGTATGTTTTGCAACAATAATCGCATCGAAGTGCCATATGTGAATATTAATTGTTTTCTTGTAGTACTCATAAAAAACCTATTGCGAATATGATTAAATTACTGCAAGTCAGTCTACCGACTTCATTTTTCTATATGGATCCTCGCCACCAGTTGTGTCGATATAATTTACAATTGGGCAATATTGCTAAGTATATCAGTAGTGTAACGTGATAGGTGATACCATATCGTATCACTTTCATCTCGTTTACGTCCTGTGAACACAATGTAAATATCATGGGCGATTTTGAAGGGCCGCCGCGCCGGCCGCTAGCAGAACAATGCCTATCATCATATCTTCAGCTGTCCTCTCAATACATCGTGTCGATAGACGGAACGAAAACCATTTCCCTACGCTTTCCGTGCGATGTTTGTTCAACAGTACCCCCACTTTAATACGTTCTAAAATGGATGCGTTCCCTGCGATGGGACATTTACTGAATAAATATTTACTTTTTGTATAGATGCGAATCGCGTATATGTGCATAGTACGTATATTTGCTGGAAGTTTGTGTGCAAACGGACAGAAGTGCATCTCATGCAGTGTTGTTTTCGATTTTACTAATTGTGGCGTACTACCTTAATGTGCTCTATGATATTACCCACAACCTTGACACAACACACAACATTCATTGGAATATGCAGGTCTACTAATCTTCCGTCTGCTACCGCAGACTTTTTCTAGACGGAGCACATAATATAATTCTTTGCTGCTAAATAAGTAAAATAATTTTTTGAAGGGAAAGCAATCTGTATGTAGTATCTACCTATACCTGTGGTCGAGCTGGAACGTAGAATACTGGCAACAGTAGCTTCTACGTCGAAGAATCTGGAGATAATGACCGCATACCGACTCAAAACTCAAAACTGTAGAAGTATAATAGGAGTCAACACCACAGAAAACATGATTTGGCACGAACACGTTTTATCAATTGTAACAGCTACTGAAAAGAACCAAGGATGCCTATTAAGAACCTGATGCCACCAGCTAACCTTCTTATGGTGTATAAAGGTATCTTGAGGGATAAAAAAAATAACAAAGGTATTTGGGAACCACTTTTGTAATATAACCAAAAATGTTACTGAACAACAACAATAACATTGCTATCTCCGACAATAAATAACTCATTTTTTTCATTCCCGTTACACCATATGAAATCAAAAATATCTTCTATTCTCTTAAGAACACTGGCTCTTTGGGAGTTGCTAATTCACCTGTTAAAATTATTAGATACATAGAAATATCAAAACCACTAGCTCATATAATTAACAAATCCATGATTGAAGGAACGTTCCCAAAGATTTTAAAAATGAGTAAGCTTATACCAGTATTTAAATAGGTTAATGTGCTTTCCATTGATAATAATTATCGTCCTATCACAATTCTGACAATTTTGTGTGCATGTGTGATTGACTACAGACAGACAGACAGAAATGAGTGACGTGGATTTTCGTCGTGTAGACATCATAAAAAGCTCAAAATCCAAAATTTTCGCGATCACAATACTCCCCTCACTTATCGGTGTGGGAGGTAAAAGCGTATTATGCCGCTAGGTCTTGTTTCACAGGTCCCTGGATAGCTTATTATGAATAGAAAAAAATTTCAGTGTTTCAATTTCACCCAAAGAAAAAGCAGAAAATGATCAAGAACCCCTAAAACGCCTAAAACGAGGTTTGAGGTATATTTGAATTTTTTTGTTTTTTACTAATTACTTCGCCGCCCATGCAACGATTTTCAAAATTAGAACAGCATTACCTACTACAGACCCACAGCATATCGCCACCCAAATTTCATCACAATCTACGCAGCAGTTATTGAGATTACAAGGCTAGAAAAACGCCAACAGACAGAGAGACAGACCGGGAAAAACCGACAGACAGACCGACGGAAATGAGTGACGTGGATTTTCGTTATGTAGACATCATAAGACGCCCAAAAAGCTTAATATCTCAAAATCGAAAATATTCACGATCGCAATACTACCCTCACCTATCGGCGTGGAAAGTAAAGTGTTGAAATCTCGAGGTAGTTTTAAGTTCTTTTTGAAATTGAAAGGGAGGTGGCGCAGTTTTTGATTGGAGCATTTACTCGCTCTGGAAGTGGTCTATTTGGACATGCCAAGCCAATAGGAGCCGATTAACACCCGGTAAACCCCGCTCAATACATTTTGATTTGAACAACTGAACTAATCGGGTTAAGTTAGGTACTGAAATTTTAAAGTTCAATAGTTTTACGCCGGCGATTTTCCTCGATTTGGGAGTTGACTGACATCACTACCAATCTGCAAACAGTGTGAAGTATACCACCACAGATTTTTATTCATTTACGTTCAGTGCCTAATTCATCATACAAATATCGATTATACCTGTAGCTCTTGGTACAGTGGATTACAATATTTTCTTGCCCGTGCATGTGAAAACTTTTTTCTGACACCATTGTGGGTACCTATGTGCTATATTTCATTGTGACCTAGTGAACCCCGCAAACTTCAAAGAGATCACGTACAGCCCGGTTGTCGGGCCGAAGGAAATCCTGCTCGCTTCCTATACATCTCCGCACACACATATATCGTGTCGCCCGTATATCCTCCAGGATAACATCACCGTCCGCATTGATGTAGAGACGGAGCATAAATCCGATCCCCCCCATCAATCATCTTTCGCTTCCGTTCATGTTTGCATACCAACATCTTGTGTATCCGTTAAGCGAATTAGGGGTGGGAAATGGATGACGTGAATCTTTTCAATTTATTCCGAGGATTGTTTTAAGATCTGTTACCTTGTGCTGTTTAAAAGTGGGCTACATTTGGAAATAGTCTGGAATATTATAGTTAATGTTACCTACTTGGATCGACAAGTGCATTTTAAGGAGTTACTTCACAATTTTTAAATTTACTGATACCAAAAAATGGCGCCACGTGACTTAATTCAATATTTCCCACACATTTCTAATAGTTACAAAAATTTTTGAGATACTACATCTTCCCACCGCCCCAATTTTACCCCCACTCCGGCGGAGATTATTTGTATTGAATCTTCCTCATAGGGTGCCATGCAAATTCCTGCGTGGGCGTCCATCCTTTCTCTCATCAGATCATCTTATTTATTGCAGCCTTCTGTAATTCTTAGAAGTCGCTTGCTCTTGTCCAGTCACGGATGTTTCTCAGCCATTTTCTCCAATTTCTCTTCTCCCTCTTTCGATCTTTCCTTAAAGAATGAGACGCAGGAGGTGATAGCATTCCCTACGCATTATGTGGCCTATAGGTAAGCTATTCTCCTCTCCCTTACAACCTCAAAAAGTTCTCGTTCTACTCTCTACTTTGGAGAGCCAGAGTACCACTGTCACCACGCAAATCACTATGAGGTCCAATAAGTCTGAAACACGTGTCGGTAGCTATCGTTGTTTCCTTTTTGCGTGCTTAGTCAGCTATTTGTGTTTTTTCTGTTTGATTACTTTCACGCAACTAATTCCCCTTTTTAGAATTTATAAGACAGGACTGAAAAAACTGCTGGTCCAATTGACGGCTGAGGGAGTCACACGCCAATTTTTTATTTTCGACGTTTTATGTTGTCTATATCACGAACATATGTTATTTCAATCGATGTATCTGTCTGTTGCCATTTTGTCACCGCGTATTCTCAGTAATCCACATTTTGGTGAAATTTGCTGAGTATAGAACGAGTATAGTTTAGCATAGTATAATTATGTTGTTGTAGTTTAAGCTATCGTCCGCGAGAGCAACACTCTGTATGCAGCCATCAACTTAGTGTCAAGAACGTTAAATTTTAAATACAAGAATATGCGGTCTCCATAAATCTTCTTCATGACCTATTACCCTGTAGTAGAGCCCATCAATAGATGAATGTAGTTGTGGGTGCTTCTTAGAATTAACATGTTATATTTTAAAAATCAGTTCACTGGAGGCGGAGTAATTAGCAATTGGATACTCCCGAAAACTTTTTGTTTTTTGAGTGTGTCGGTGGTGAGATTGAAGTGGTCGGGATGTAGAAGCGATGGGTGAACTCAAAAACTTTTTTGTACTCATAAAATAGTTTCAGTTGCTCTAACTAAGACTGATACGTATATGAATTTGATAGTAATGAAATTTTGATGTCACCTTACTGTACACAAATTGTATATTCTTTGAAAATCGGAGTATTGGCGGTGGAGTAACTAGCAAAAAAGAAGTCAGTAGCAGAACTATCGTTTTAAGGGATTCCCAGCCATTATTTGTTAATTTTTTAGCATGTTCAATTGGAATTTTAGAAAACCTTTGGAATTTGTCTAATAATTGGGATAAGGGAGCTGAATAGAGGATTTTGGAAGAATGATGATAATCATAACTCTTGCATAACTATAAGCTGTAACTTTAGGGCACTATAATAGATTGTAACTGAATTTTGAGTGATATTAGTATCGAGAACCTGTGAAAAGCCACTTCACACCATACTTTCACGTTCTGCACTTGGTTGCACTTGGTTTCATGTCTAGCACATTAATAGATAAAACGTTATAAAAGTATCCAACTCGAAATTTAAACACAATCTCTCGTGAGTTTATATCATTATATCATTGTATATTTCATTATCCGAAGTTTCAATTTTTTGAGTTGACCCGTTCAAAAAATATAAGAAGGGGGGACATTAAAGAAAAGCACTGTACATTGCATCGATTTTATTTCTTGATGGTATATATATTATGAATTTGTTTGGCATCCGCGGCATTCCCATTACTTGCCACTCCATACCCCGCGCAAACACATAGCTCATCTCTGGTGCTTTAGCGTTCCACGTCCCACATTGTCAGCATAGGGGATATATGCGGGAATTCCTCTTCCTGCTCTGGATACTCAGGTTTCGCAGTCTCTTATTTACTCAATAAAATAAACTTTGGGGTGGCGGGAACAGAAACGCTTCCGATGTATATTTCTCTCCAGATATAAATATAATATGAGCAATCCCTCTAACGTTGATCCGTAGCGACTTATTTGTAGTTATTTCTTGTGTTATATGAGATGTCAAAAATATTCTGATCATTATCTGATGTTTGCTGGTTTGAATGTGAATGAACCTGAATGCATCAGGTTAGTTGTCGAACTTTTTTTTTGTTTCTGTGAACATGATTAAGGTCTCGGAATTAGACAGAAAAGTAGAATACGTAGAAGCTATGAAAATATAAATAGCATCGGTTTCGTTATCTTAAGGGCTCCAGATAAAGTGAAGGATCGCCAGCCAGTCAGAGTCGATTTTAGGAATTGCCTCGAATACTATATCGACATATCCCACACCGATAGGCGAGAGGAGTATTGTAATCGCAAAAATTTTCAATTTCGAGATAATACGCTTTTCAGCCATTTTATGATATACTACTTAACGAAAATTCATGTCACTCAGTTCCTTTTTTTTGGGTTGGGGTGAAATTGGGGAGGTTTGGGGGATGGGGTGTTGTAAAACTGGAAAATTTGTTGTATCCATTATAGGCTGTCCATTGATCTACGAAAGAATGACCTAGCGGTAAGAATTTTCTGATGGATATATACGAGTAGGTACTACTTTAGATCGTTCTGTATTATGTAACGTGGAAACTATTAATTTATTTCAATGAAATTTTGACACAGTATTATTACCGTGACGAGGATGAAAAACGCGGATAGTTTTTAGAAACCATGTCAGTGGGGGTAGGCAATGATCAAAAAACTAAAAATTTTAGAGGTTCCTGATTATTTTCCACATCCTTTAGAGGGGTAAAATTGGGGTAATTTGAGGGTGGGGGTTATAAAGGTGAAACATTTGTTGCATTTGTAGTGGGCTCTTCGTTGCCCTGTAAAGGAATGACATAATATACTTTTCAGCTTTATCCGAATGTTGCGCTACCATAAACTAACACAACTCTTAATATTGTTCAATATTGTTATATATAATTCTGTAATGCATCCATCACGCACAATAATGAAATTTGTAAACTGTAACGTGGACCGTGGTAGAGATGGATAAAGTCTGTGGTTTTCGAAAATTTTGTTAGTGGCACTGAAACTAAATTAAAAAAGAAACAGCACAATATAAAAACCGTTCAAACTCTGTTTTTGCGTCTTCTAAGGGAGAATGAGCCAAGGTAGGATGTCATCTCAGATATGGCTGGGAAGTTTCGGAACATTAATTTCATTGATACTGGTAATATACTCTGTTTTCAAATATCGGAAAATCGGCATGCCATGTGACTGGGATATCAGATGAACATTGCAGAATAAAAACCATGTTGTTCTACTACACCTCTTCCAGCCGTAGTTTCTAAAGCGTCAAGTGACAATTCAAAACGGTCAAGTTAATTTTCCAACTCGTCAATGTAAATTCATACTGACAGGTATAAATTACCCTCTCCTGACAGTTTGAAATTACACGTGACGAGTTAGGAAAATTAACTTGTCCGTTTTGAATGATCACTTGACGCTTTAGAAACTACAGCTGGAAAAGGTGCAGTTTATATGGAGAGAGATGCAACAAACTATTTACGATAATTTTTTGTTTTGGAAGTTTGTGTTATGGGTGGTCGAGCGATAATTTGGTTGCAACGGGATCTCATGCTTCATGCCTCAAATAATAAAATGGCGTAATGTAAGGCAATCAGCTTGACGCTATATTTTTTACTTGTTTTCAACTTTTTTTATTTTATTTTATGAATGTGTTTTCAATTATTATTGTTTTGTTAATAACGAGTTATATTTAGCTTGTTTTTTTTTAACGTTATAAATAAAATGTTACCTCAAATATTTGGTGTATGATTTTTATTTTACAGTTAGATTATGATACAGATATCGATATTTATAAAATTCTCATTTGCTTATGTAAGATATAACATATTATTGCTTTTTCGATTTAAACTTCAGTACTTCAAAATTTTCCTTTTTAAAAAATATTTCCAAAGCTTGGGAAAATAACGAAAAACAGTTTTTTCCAATTGAATCGGTGAGTCCAAGAGCATACACGTCCACAAAGGTAGTTTTGAGATAAATGAAAAAACATATTAACTCCAAAACGAGTAAAGTTACTGTGTTCGCCATCATATAAAAGTTGTTGTAATTCCTTAGACCAATGAGAATCCAACATAATAGATCCAAAAGTCTCATCCTCCAAGCTATTACAAAAAAGTTGATATCCTTCTACTGTTCTTGGACTCCGTCTTCTTTTTACAGGCTTTTTTGTATTTTTTTTTTAGTTTTAGCGTATGATAAGGTTATGACAACGTCAATAGAGGGTGCTTAGTATGTAAAAATTGTTTTATGATTATTAACGATATCGCGAACCGTGGTGCTGACAGCCAACAATGAGAGTTGACCAATGACGTTAAAATCAGTACATGTCCTGGGACTTGTAGGTAATGTTTTTCATCGCAACGCCGCCGCCGTAAACAGATGGTGCGTATAATGGGATTATTCTTATACTTTTTAATCTCTTTAAGCGCAACCGATGGATCTACGTATTTTAAACGTTTTGGCCATCTTAAGTCAAAACGCCATTTTTTGGACTTGTACTGTTCTTGGACTCACCGATTCAACTGTTCCTTCTGTTTCTCCCCAAAGCGCTAAATCTCTAGCTACATGTAAACTAATAGTAGTTTGTCCTGTGGCTTTGATAGGTATTAACCGGGAGGAGGGCCCTTATTTTGTCATGCGTTTACGGATACCCGCACCCTTATCACGTATCTTGCAGACGACAATCAACGGGCGAAAATCACGCATATCTGCTGTCAAACGTAAATTTCGTATTCTGCAACAACGTCATAGTGACGAACAACAAAATAATTTATAATCTACAATTTTGACGGTCCTGTTGCCGCCATGTCGCTGTCGCTCGACATCTGCTCAGCGCTGAACCTACAAAATATTTTTCCCCCTCTATGGTTTTTTAAATAATCTTACATACTTATTAAGCAGTCGTAGTGCAGTGAATATGAATACGGCTCTTATTCAGATACGGGTACCGTGTATGTACCAAAACCGAAACATCACGGATCCATCACGAACCGCCTTCGCGTCGTTCGATATGACGGGTGAGTGACAGGCCATCATGTTTATTATGCGTCCGGTCGTCAGGCTCCAGCCCGGCGCATTCTATCCTGCTGTACCGTCAATGTTTGCACACCACTCGAAATCCTACGGCATCGGGCAATACAGTAGCTTGCTGACGTCTCTCCCTCCTCCCAACTTCCCTGCCTCTTCACTGCGAGACAAGGTAAATATCAGCCTCCGTAATTACTCGGCCGTAATGAGGAGATATTGTGTCTATACACAAATGAACGCACGATCTATTTATAGTTCGGGATGACTGATTGACGAGAGCAATATCCACATGTTCTACTTCACATGCAACATCGACGAATATAATTATGTTGATTCCAAAACATCAAAAATTCGATGTATCCTATCCTTTAAGAAAACCGGAAGCAACATCAGTGGCCAGAATTAAGGACTTCAACAGAAAACACGTGATGCGTGACTTTCTTGACCTTTATGAAGAAATCGTCGAAAAGAACAAGTTGCCTGGAACAAAGGTTTTCAATTGCGATGAATCAGGCTTCGGTATGGTGCAGAAAAGAAATCAAAAGGTTTTTGCGAAAAAGGGACAAAAGCAAGTATAGGCTGCGCTGTTAGCGGTGAGAGAGGAACAAACATTACTATTTCACGTTGGGCAGGACAAGCAGTACTGCTTACGCTAGTTGCACATACCCCGAATTTGGACGGCCAGAATAAAACCGTAGTCCAATAGTGAACCACTGGATGGAATGGGACTTGGCACACACGCCGACTGTAAAATAATACCGGTAAAATATCGGCCGTCCAAAATCGATGTGTGTGCAACTAGCGTTAATCTTGCGGCGTTTGGTACGACGGTATAGTAACCACATTGCACAAAAATCGTTTGGGGTTCATTAAAGAAAATTATAATCAAACATGATGGACGACGACAACCAATCAACTGCTCGTTTGAGCGGCAAAAATCCGGCTTGTGTGAAAGCAACGATCCACTGATAAAATATCGGCCGACACTTTACCGGTCGTCCAAAATCGGTGTGTCATCAACTAACGTTAGGCCGAACGAATATTTGGGTGTAGAATCTTTCATATCGAACAATTTTGGTTGTTTACCCCTTATGTTCATAAACCAATAAACAATAAAAAGCAACGTTGTGCTAGTCCGATTGGTCTGTCTGCGCCACCACTGATAAATAATTTTCAAAAGGGCCAGGATGCACAATGCTCTAAAAAAGCAACACCAACGGAAATAGGATGTCTGAAAATGTTTATATAACATCAGAACTCTTTGTAGAATTTTTGGAGCACTTCATTGATCACTTCAAACCAACTGTTGACAACAAGGTGCTGTCTTCTGCTTCTTGATGGTCACACAACTCATTCAAAAAGTTACGAAGCGAAGCCAAAATAAATGGAGTAATCTTGGTACGGTTTGCAGGACACACAACCCACCCCTTGCAACTTCTCGACGTTAGCTATTTTGCGTCACTGGAGGTTTCCTACCAACAAGCTGCGGAGACTTGACTGAAAATGCATCTTTCGTCTGTTATCCTACCTTTTGAGGTCTCAGGAAGCGTTACATTTTTCGCCAGAAGGAATAAAGCCGTTGCCGAAAATATCATGTCAACAAAAATATCTGAACCAACACAAAAAGCAGTTGAGCTCAACTCTACCCCATACAAAGAAGAGCTGAAAGCTAAAAAAGAAAGTATGAAACACAAAAATTTATCAGACTGAAGAAAAAGGTAACAGTGGTAGAACACCCTGTAAATGAAGTGCTAATGCTTTCGCTGCCTAGCGGCGCAAAGACGGTGGCATACGCTGACGATCTTACACTTGTTACTTGTTATCGTGGCAAATGAAGAGACAGAGCTGGTCCACAAAACAAACGCATCGCTGTGCAAGATTGAAAGGTGGATGTGCGTACACAAGCTTGAGTAGGCTTCTGAAAAAACAGAGACAATTATAATGCGCGGCCCAATTAGCAAGAGAGCTAACGTGACGTCCCAACTAATGGGAGTGCAAGTCCTAACAAGCAAGGCCATAGTGACCTTGGATTTACACTGGAGAACGAGAGGTGTTACAGAGAAAACCTTAAAAGAATAGTGGCAAAGGCAAAGAAGAAAGCGGCAATACTGTCACGACTGATGCCAAATATATGAGGACCCAGTAGCAACAAAAGGGCACTACTGTGCCAGGTTGTACAGTCGGTCGTCCTATACGGAGCTCCTGTGTGGTGTATAGCCACAAAGAGAAAAAATATCAGAATCTTCTGACAGCTTGCAGAGAAAGTTTCTGCTGAGGTATCTATAAGAGCCCTGCAAGGCATAACGGCAATACCCCCATTATACTTGCTCGCTGAGGTGAGGACACTGATTCGCCATGCTCAAGCAAGAAATGCGGTATGCCGCACTGAAGCTAAAAGTCTGACAGCAAGTAAGTGGCAAAACCCATGGAACGAGGCCACTAATTTCGCGCACTAGACAAAACGACTAATACTGTCGATAAAAGAATGGGCGGAATGCAGTCACTCAGGCAGGCACTGTCTGGGCATGGGCCTTTTCGACTGTATAGGAAAAGGATAGGATGGGTGATGGACGAGAGACGCATGCACTGCTAGGTGGTAGGTGCGCCCGAGCATGCCCTGTTTCTGTGCGACAAATGGGGTCCAAACAAACAAGAGGCCAGTCAAAAACTGGAGGGTGAGCAAACAAACTCCAGAGGCAGAGGCATGGAACATCATACATGGGATGGCCAACAAAATATTCTCTGCAAAGGAGAAGCAGGAAATATTCCGAAATGGTATAATCATTGCCTCATCTCGCATTACGAAGAATACCGTTCACGATGATGTCCGGTGCGAATGGAGCAGAATCTACTAAGTAATTATACTATGTAGACCACTACGCTCCAGACTTAAGCTCTGGATACGCCACTGGATTGATGAGATCAATACCTACATATTTTACTTCACATACATGTTGGATTGTACAGCTTATCCTAGACATGTAACATTTGACGTTTGGAAGAATTTATGATTGAGTATCCGATCAATTTAAGAGGATCAAAATGTACGGTGTAAATGAGTTGAGTATATCTGTTCACTATCCTGGACCTTCATGTCGTCATGGCGCCTATTCAGCTTTTTTTTTGGAGGGTATTTTATCGTACGCAACAGAAATGGAATCAACAGCCAAACTGAAACACTAAATAAATGCAGTTCTCATAGGATGCATCCCTCGGAGTTGTCTTTAATTTCAATTTTTTCTTACGATGAGTTATCAATTTTGTTGTCGATTCATTTTCAGATTTTTAAGATCACGTCTTGTTATTTGGCTGCTATGCAGCGAGAAAAATAGTGAGGAAGTCAGATTGAATTATGTTCAAATTAGGGGTTACAGAAAACTGCGGAAAAATAGAGATACCTTATATAGCACTTTAATTGGGCTTTCAAAGTTCTTATCGATATTTCTTTTTTTTATTTTTGATCCAAATGTCGGACCTACGAGCCATAAGATAAAAATGACTGTCAGGTGTGAAATGCATCTTATATAGAAATAATTGAAATTAATCCTCCAGGGCATGATATATGTGTGTACATGCAAATTTCATCCGATGTTTATAAAATTTACAATTTCACGGTATCTTCTTTTGAAGGTTTTCTTGTGCACTAATTTTTGTCAATTTATCTGTTATCACGTATTGTCAGTAATTAATTGATCAATTGACTTACCTGAAGGAAAATTGATCCATATTATATGAGTATTGCCGTTCGAAGAATTACAATTACTTGTAGTAGCAATTTTATCCAGCGCAGCATGCCCGAAAATTTTAAAGTAAATAATACCCTGAATACGGTCCTCGCATCCATTGGTCCCATCTTCCTCGCATACTTCCGCCCCGTCGTCACCCCTAAGCTTCAATGCAATTTAGCTGAAAATTCTAGATCAACATAGGGTGGGGCATGGGAAGGGTTTGTAATTCTTCGAACGGCAATACTCATATAATATGGATCAATTTTCCTTCAGGTAAGTCAATTGATCAATTAATTATATTTCGTATTGCCGTTCTCGAATTACAATTACTTGTAGATGTTCAAAGCGAAAGATCTAGAATTTCCTCAACCACTCATACAGATAAGATAATAGTAATATAATTATTTTATTTAATTATTCGTACTATTTATTTAGCGTATGTCATACAACACATCAAAATAAGAGAGAAAGAAAATTAAATTTGACTTTCAACATTAACTTTGACAACAACATTATGTTAATATGAAACAAAGGACATAGAAAATTACAAACAAACATTTAATGTTTTATTGTAGTCAATGGAGTTTTCCGTTGCGTTCAGGAACTCATTGAATCTTCCATTATGAGACAATACCAATACTGCCACGTCGAAGGCTACGCCTTGTAAGAGGTATTGGTATTGACATTTTGAAAACAGGTACATGCAAATGAGCTAACCTATCTTGCTACCACTCTTCAAAACTGCAACGTTTATCCAGTTTCGCATAATCGCAATAAGTGATGCCCATAATACAACAAATTAATAGCAATAATACAATATAGAGGAGTACACACCTGAAATATAGGGGGAATTCACAGGATCCCCTTAGCAGAGGCTATAGGATAATTTGACAGGGGTTGAATGTAAAATGTCGCAAACACCTTAGACGTGTACGTCTAGCCTGCTATGCGTTTGATTAATTCAATTCAAGTTCCTGCCCCCAAATGCGGCTGAAGTTAACAGTTAGAATTTAGAAATCAGTGATCAGTGAGATCAGCTTCCGAGGAGCCGACCACTCGTGTTGGCGAAATGTCAAGCAGCGGAGTGCGCCGACGCCAAGGCGGCGGAGCTTGTCGACTCCGGCCGAACAGCCCAAGAACCAACAGTTCATATCGGATCGTGGCCGCGAAAGTCTCACCCAATACCTAAGGAATCAGTGTCAGAGGGACAAGAGCTCTAGTGATGAGTTCATAACGGTCAATAACCAATCAGGATTGTAAGAGACACACAATAAGAAATTTCAAAACGGTATGCATATGAATACGAGAATGAAAATTAAAGGCTCCATGTTGTGCGCTTATGGTGGCACATGAGACCACGTCTTGACATTGGGAATTTAAAAACTTCAGTGTCAAATTGATAGAGTGCTCATTTTGCGTTGTGGCACAAAACATCCACCATCTTTTCAACGCAGTGTATTGCTTTAAAGTACTTGAACTGAGTGAGGATAATATAGAGTGAGGGCTTTACTGTGAAAAATCCTGGATAACATTCCACCTTTAGGGAAAAATTTTGCAACATCGTGTCAAACCTAAAGGCTCTGATACAAGCAGTTTGCCAAGGACAGAGTACCATAGCTGGGATGGAAGTACTACCATTTCCTTGGGCTCATTCAGCGAGAACCGTTTTGTAAATATTTAGATGGAAAGGTTGATTGGGGGAAACGCATAGCCACGTTTCCAAAATACTATGAAGATATCTATAGTTACGGAAGCCGAACCTGGTTTCGACGATGGATATCCAATACAGTTTAGATTTGATTATGTTGCAAATAAGCCAATGCTAGAAATGCAAAAACTTCGACACATATGCCTCAGGATTATTAATTCGCAGTCGGTAGTAGGGAATTCAATCAATCAATATTCCCTACGTGCAGGGAAATTGTCTTGTATTAATATGTGAGGCATCGAGGAAAATATTTTTATGTTCACCACTACCAAATTTGCCTTGGATAGTATTAAAGATTCTGAAAACTGACACTACCCGTACACGCAATGTATATTACATTGTATTCTGATCAGAATAGGACAGTCCGAAAATCCGTAGGCCTAAATTATGATCTAGGTGCGTCAATACAGCTAACGATGCAAATAATGGATATGTTCTAGACTGTCATTACCTGCCATTACCCATACACGACTTTATTGCTACAGTGTGCACCGCAACTTGTGAGGGAAAACGTCTCGTCTGTAAATATCTCAAGAGCGGTCACAATGATTGTCACTATGCATAATAAGATGTGTACCCTTGTGCTAGCTGAATACCTGATACCAGCAATGCTACTTAGACTGCACCAAATCGGAAAACAATAGAGTTACTGTTTACTTGAGCGTAATGCTAAATACTTTCTATGTTCTAAGATTTTCAGATCCACCCAACTGTATTTAACAGTGGGGCGGGCCACTACAAACCTCCCTAAGAGGGGAGTCGGGTCAAAAAAGGAGCATCTGTCCTTGAATAGGAGTTTTCCAACCTGAACTACAAGAAAAGTTCATTTCTCCTCCGGTAAGAGAACTTACGATCAACGACTTACGATATGTAAAAGTCAAACTCAAAAAAGGTACATATTGTAGATGGCACAAAAACACTTTACTGCTGATATATGTCGTCGAAGTAAATGACAGATAAAATGTCATTAGACGTTAGAAACTCGGGATGAGCTTTGTAAACACAAAAGGCACCCTATAAAGGCCAAACGGTAAACAATTAAACATAGGTAAAAAGACAGATATTGTTTAATTTTGACAACTGGAATCATAAATATGTACCTCTAGGTATTGTAGTACTTGAATGTTATTGAACTTAAAATGTCAGAGACCTTGAAATTAAAAAAAAATGTTTAAAGCCTTGAGATTTACCGTCGGGTTTCGGACCCCTGGAAAGGGTTATGAGTTTGTTTTTAACCAACGCCTATGTGTAATAATATGATTGCCATCTTTTACTTTAGATGATTCATTTGATGTAAAGGATGGGTTTGGTATAATAGTGTTCACTAGTATGTTGCTAAAGTGATTCTTATAACAAAAAATCCAGAGGAAAGCAAGCCGATTATTAGTGATATTAGCCCACTTATCTAAATATTTAGTAAGTCGACCAGCGTAATATGTATTATCTTGGCTGACTATTTACTAGTCTGGGTGTTCTGAGCTGCGAGCATATGCTCCTTTAGGGCTAGGTCTCTCCCCCTCCCTTTTTTCTAGCGGGACCGGGACTGGGACCGCCGATTGTTTATGAAAGACATCCGAGAAGTCTTACTGGGTTACACCGGTTTTCCAATGCCTTCTTGGAGTATTCTGTGAAGAGAAATCGCTAACGCGCTGATAGCGGCCAATGACCTAAGATTTGCAGATAACTATCCTATTTCAAGACGTTTGCATGTAAAGGAGAAAACCAGTGAGAAGGGCAGCTACTGAATATGAGCCCTTGGATTCAGAGGCCGCCCCTGTCTTGTTGCTTGAAGAAAGAGATAAAACAATAAACATGTATTTCTAGCAGCAGGGTACAAATTTACATATCGATCGACCCAATATAGATCTATATTCATAGCAGGTAAAAAATCCTATCCCTTCATTGGGATAGCGGCGCTTTTAGCATCAAGGGTGAAAGCAGGTAGGCCGAGTATCTTCATGTGTACATAGACAAAGACTACAGAATAGATTTTATTCTGCAATCGTTAGTCAGATAACGCCATCGGAAATATGAAAGTTTAAGACAGTATACATATGAATACTATAATTTATAACGAAAAAAGTAAAGTGGATTCGAAGTCGAACCACATAAGTCCTGATCAGCCTTCATGTGAAGGAAATCTAGACACACAAGAAGAGATTTGAAAACAGTATGGAATTAATTTACTTGTCTTAGGTACTATCGACTGCTGTGGATCTTCTAGACGTGTTCTTATCGGTGGGCATATGCTCACTAAATTGTGGCACTTCATTTGAAGGCGTTAACCAAAAGCCATTTCGAATTACAGGAATTCATGTGAATCCATTACGAAATGCTCAGTGTATTACATATGTAAACACTTGTGTCTGGAAAATCTAATTGGCCACCGAATAATATGTGTGATTCATGTGAATCCCTTGTGAAATGCCCAGTGTATTACATATGTAAACACTGTTGTCTGGCAGATCTAAATGGCCACCGAATAACATGTGTTACCCGGTGTAGTGGCCATCCTGAAAGAAAATAATAAAAAATAAAAAATATAAATAAAAGGCTGCCCATTTCGAATTACAGGAATTCATGTGAATCCTGTGCGAAAAGCTCAGTGTATTACATATGTAAACACTGTTGTCTGGCAGATCTAAATGGCCACCAAATAACATGTGTTACTCGGTGTAGTGGCCATCCTGAAAGAAAATAATAAAAGATAAAAAATATAAATAAAAAATATAAATAAAAAATATAAATAAAAAATATAAATAAAAAATATAAATAAAAGGCTGCCCATTTCGAATTACAGGAATTCATGTGAATCTGTTGCGAAATGCTCAGTGTATTACATATGTAAACACTTTTGTCTGGCAGATCTAAATGGCCACCGAATAACATGTGTTACTCGGTGTAGTGGCCATCCAATAAAAGATAAAAAATGTAAATAGAAGGCTGCCCACTTACTGGGGCTGCCTAAGAATTAGAGTCATGTCATGAGCTTCTTCTACGGAGAGGACACTCGATTAGACACGTTTCAACAAAAACACTCCCGAGCCCGAGATTTCTCATTGCAAAAAACAAGAAACACTCGCGACAAACGAAACGTCCACACCCGGTCCACACTGCGCGACCGATAAAATTGCATTGAAGCTTAGGGGTGACGACGGGGCGGAAGTATGCGAGGAAGATGGGACCAATGGATGCGAGGACCGTATTCAGGGTATTATTTACTTTAAAATTTTCGGGCATGCTGCGCTGGATAAAATTGCTACTACAAGTAATTGTAATTCGAGAACGGCAATACGAAATATAATAACTATTAACTCAATTTTTGCAATCATATGATTAGGCTTTCTTTTGACTCCTTTGACATCCGAGAGTAATCGCGAAAATTTACGATTTTGAGATAATATGTCCTTTGGAAATTGATGTCTACGTCATAAAAATCTATTCCGCTAATTCCCGTGGCCTGTCTGTTCTTCACCTATTTCTTCATCCATTTCGGGTTACTTTATCCTTCCCGTTATAGGGTGGATGGCAGAAGAAAAAAGTTCAAACTATTTTTGTATCTATAAAAGACTGCCCATTGCTCCAAAAAAGTTACTAATACAGACCTATCTGAACATTGCTTTCCAAGAAACATCAGTGGACTTCAAACTTCTTCCTATCATGCCAAAGATAAGGGGAGTATCTTGTTTTTACTGCAATGTCGTAATTTCAGCAACATATTGGGAAATGCTGCTGCATTTTTAAAAATCTTAGATTGGCAGCAGAGTAACTAGCAAATACAGAAACTGCAGAACCATACTTTGTTTTTAGACGTTTTATTTGGAGGGAGAAAAATTGGAAACTTAGGAAATGGGGCAAATCCCATTTTTTTGAATTCATAAGAGTTCTATTGCCAAAAAATGGAGTCAAATTGATTGACTCTGTACTTCCCACACATTACGGTGATACCAGTTTATTATTTTGCCATAGCATGAAGCTTTAGTCTGAGATCCCCTTGCAACAAAATCATCGCCAGTACCCCCTCCCCCCCCCACAAAATGTCTTATGCCGCTAGGCCTTTCCTTGACAGGTTAATGAACAGTCTATTATCAATAATACAAATTTTTCAGTTTTACAACCCGCCACCCCCCCCCCTAACCGCCCCAATTTCACCCCCTTCCAAAAAAGGTACAAAACGGTCAGGAACCCCTAAAACATCTAAAAACAAAGTTTGAGCTGTTTTCATATTTTTAGTTTTTTGATTATTGCTTCCTAACAAGCATACGCTATTTCCATCCTCATCACAGTAATAATAATGTGTCAAAATTTCATTAGAATCAATTTAATAGTTTCCACGTTACAAAATACAAAACGATCTAAAGCAATAAATACTCGTATGTATACAGAAAATTCTAAGTCCCTTAGTTTCGGTAATAGGCAAGGCAATGTTCAGATGGATCTAAAAAGGTGATTTATGTAGCTAGGTCTTCCTTTACAGGTCAGTGGACAGCCTATTACGAATACAGCAAACTTTGCAGTTTTGCAACCCCCCACCCCACAACCACCCCAATTTCACCCCCACCCAAAAAAAACTCAGAAAATGATCAGGAACCTCTAAAACACTTAAAAACGAAGTTTGAGCTGTTTTTACATTTTTAGTTTTTTTATTATTTCTGCGCCACCACTGGCACGATATATAAAAACCATACGCATTTTCTATCCTCGCCACGGCAGTAATACTGTGCCAAAATGTCATTAAAATCAATTCAACAGTTTCTTCGTTACATAATATAGAACGATCTAAAGCAATACTCGTATGTATACATCGGAAAAAATTCTAAGTCCTTTAGTTTCTGTAATAGGCATAAGGCAATGTTCGGATAGACCTAAAAAAGTTATTTATGTCGCTAGGTCTTCCTTCACAGGTCAGTGGGTAGTCTATTATAAATACAACAAATTTTTCAATTTTACAACCCCCCAACCCCCAACCACCCCAATTTCCACCCCCACCCAAAAAAAGTAGAAAACGATCAGGAACACCTAAAACGCCTAAAAACGAAATTTGGGGGATTTTTGAAATTTTTCGTTTATTGCTAATTACTCCGCCGCCAATGCACCGATTTTCAAAATTATAGCAGCATTACCTACTACGACCCCACCTACCCCTATCGGTGTGGGAAGTAAAAAAGAAAAATGTCGGACCCATCTTTGGATTGGCTTTAAAGATATATTTATGTATGCTCATTTTTCATATAAATGTTAAAATTCAGGATCCTACAACTTGAACTAGGAAGCTACTAGCTTATTACAAACTTATTAGTTCAGTGTCGCATAAGAACTTGTACTTGAAAGCTTATTTACCTCCCTGGCGTGGCGTCTTGCGTTTTAGCTGGGTCATGCTATTATCGAACATATCTACAATCTCTGACAAAAACAATTTTCAGTTATGTTTCTTGGACTAGAAGCCTTATTGTAGGCTTTTCCAATATCATTTGACCATTTCTTACAAATAGTGTCCGCAGGAATAAGGTTTTTGTTATTACTGAGAGTGCTTGGGAAATACTAAAGTCTACCCACTCAACGCCAAGTTTATTTCTTTATATCCTGTTTACTAATGAAGAAATACCACATAAACAAACTTCTATTTCTCAAGAAGTATGAACAGTCATTGAAGAAACATATGCACCATTTCGCCTAAAGATAAGATTACAGACACCATGATACTAAGACAGAATGGAGTTCAAAACAGAGCTTTGAAAGACCTACACATCAGGACTTTCTCTCTGATAATCTCACGGTATATAGATACATGCAGCATGTATCATCCACCAGTGAGAAGGTATCCAATTCCACTAAATAGCGTCCTCGATAATAATACTGGCGACACCCCTTCAACTCACGTTCATAGGGTCCGATTACAAAGCTGGTAGAATAATATTGACTTCCCTATCACGATACACATTATTTCCCTACACGTCCATGGTTACCCACATGGGTGAGTTTAGATACATTGTTCGTATTTTTGAAAGTTTTTCAACAAAAGTAGCTGGTAATGCACACGGAAAAAACTGTCGTCTAAAGTAGTAAGCCACGGCATGATACTGTCATGGTAGCAAAAATTTGAGCATCCGCATCTGTGCGAAGTGTCGCAAATCACGAACAAACGCAGGTTGAGAAAAACTCTGTAGAATCATACCAATAAATACTTCAACCGTAAAAAGATTCAAACAAAAAAGTATTTCTAACTGTATTAAATACATATAGAGGGTTACACAATTCGATAAGTAAAATTCTACCAGGTATCATTCATACACAAATACAACGTGTTTCAACAAGACAGCGAGATTGTCATTGATTTCATTGAAACACGGTACCTTGCAGCAAAGTTTAATAATATGCTTTATTTGCCAATAGACAATAAAAAATAATGAACATATAAAAAATGCATCATTTAAGCAAGTAAAAGAAGTTGAGCCGCAAAAAGAAAACCTGTGCGTGGCTTCAGTAACATTTTACTTGTCGCTATTCTACTACTGGCTTACTAAAAAACGAGTTATTCACTAAATGTGCATGGTAATATCAATAAAAACGACATAAGGTTTAAAATTCTATAGTATAGTAATTTAGGAACTACATATGAAACAAAAACACTTTATAAATGACCGCCAAGGCCTTCCGGCCTCCAATGTTTCTCAGGAGTATAAACCTGTGAATTCAGGTAACCGCACAACCAGAAGTTTGTAATGTGTTACACCTGAATGTGGCTGCGAGTTCTGATCAGACCGGAAAATGACACGACCAAGAGGAAACTCTGACAAGTCAGTGATTTTTTTCACCAACAGTATCGCATGTGGCATCGTTCTACAGAAACCATATGTCGTGAAGGTCAGTATGTTCCCAGCCACAAAAAACTGCGTTACCATAGCACGCTAATGCTCCTCAATCACGTAATACATTACCTTCCTTCATCTTCAAAGAGATATGGTTTATTCGCAAAATCGGCATTCCCTTCTGTTTGCTCAACGATTCACCGGGTGAACAATCTTCGCTGTGCATGGTTTGTCGATAAATGTTGCTAAGTCAATTATATTTTGTAGGTGTGAAGGTGCAAAACGTTAGTTGGAATACATTGTGGAGTGCCTTTTGTGATGTCTATTTCTGAATGAAATGAACGACCTCTACGAGCTCGTGTCATACATTTCACATCATCACTAACTGGATGGTGATATTTCTCAATAAGGGTGGTAAACCTCTTGGGCTCACATCGTCTAATAGACCCATATGTCTACTGGACATTATAGGAGAGTTTTTCGGGATAATGATCCGTCAGAGGCTACACAAAGAAATATAAGAAATAAAAGGTCTGTTGGGAGTACCAGTTTGGTTACCAGTTTGATTTTCGCACAGGCAGGATCGACGCCCTAGAGACAGTGATGGCAATAGTGGAAAAGTCCAAGGATAAATGGTGCACACTAGTTACCCTTGACGTCAGAATGCTTTTAGGGGCATCATAATTATTGAACTGCGAAGACGCAACATTTCGAAATATCTTCATAATATAATAAGCAGTTATCTCGAGGCTACGACGATATCTATTATATCCAAAGAATATCTGCCAATATCTACCGGAGTTCTTCAGAGATTGATACTAGGACCCACCCTCTGGAATACTCTGTACGATGGGATATTAAAGCTACCGCTACCAGGTAGCATTAGAACGATAGGGTAGCCTTAGGCGTGATAGCCAAGGATGAGGTATCCCTCCCTCCCGGGTAATGCAAACGATTGAAGACCGGATCAGGGATCATCACCTAGATTTAGCTCTAGAACTGAGGCAGTGATACTATGAAGATATAGGATCTAGGAAAAGGAGGTGAACTTTCAGCTTAGAAGTAGGAGGGCAGTCCCCAGTAAACCCGTGAGCTACTTGGGAGTCTATATAGACAACGAGAGGTGTCTTTCAGATCACATTAAGAAGTCAATTCAGAAGGAGGAAGCTAGAATAGCAATGCTTCCTAGACTGATGCTAAATATAGGGTGAGCCAGCAGTAGAAAAGAGCACTCCTGAACGGGATTTTCAAGTCGATTGTCCTAAGGCACAGGGCACTTGAAAGGAAAAAACATCAGCAGGAGCTGGACAGGCTGCAATAGTAGTCGCTGCTGAGTGTGACCAATGCCTACCGAACAGTATCTAGTAAAGCCTTGCAAGTGGTGAAAAGAGAAGAAACATCTACGTCTCACAAGGGGACACAGAGACGAGGCACAAAGTCTACGGACAACGGACCATAGAGAAGTAGCAGCAGATTAGGTTTCAAATGACGGAGCCTTCGCGAAAAGACTGATAAGATCAATAGATCATTTCTATTGCTATTTCCTGATACAGGCTCTAATGGGACATGGCCCGTTCCACGTACATCGGTAAAGGGTAGGAAGAGCTACTAGTCCCCAGTGCCGCCATTACGGGCAGCTAGATATGGTGGAACATAAGTACGTTCTTCAAGTGTGAGAAATGGCTCATAGACAGACCAGAAGTCTGTGCAAGCCAACTGGAATATCTGAATACAGATAGCAGGGTGAGACTGATGATCTATAAAATGTATTGGAAGACCATCCACTGTATGGTGAGGAAAATCTTGAGCGCCAAAGACGAGCGGGCAGATTCTCTCTCTCTCTCACTTCCGGGTGTCGAATGTTTATGTTTTTGCGATCAAGCCGATTTTCGAAAATCTTCTATACGAACATTATTACTAGCTAAACCAGTACTCCTGAATTTTTTGTTAACCTCTTCATAGTAGATGGATAGGATCATTCTGTCGTCCTAATGTTGGACGAACTTTACTACTGGTGACAATCAAACTTTCTTAATGATAATAATGATGTATAGTTTATCATGTACTACCTTATCAATCACGTGTGATAATGACTATCAAACACGGCGAGCAATTCACATCTATTGCTCTTTATTGAAACACCTTTTATATCTACGCAAGGTTGATTACTTTATATATGTGCAATAAGTTTGCGAATATTAAAAAAAATCGAACCTTTCAATGTCAAAAATTCTATTGGCTCATTCATAGTAAACTATGAAGTTTTTGCGACCGGACGTGCGCAAAATTGAGTGACCGCTTGCAGCGCAAAGTTGCTCAAATGGTGGTGCATTTCTAGGTAGTTTGTTTTCTTCAAGCGTATACAATAGCCATTTTAAAACCTTTTATATAACTTGCAATGTATGTATGCGTGTATGTAAGTATCTATGTATGTTTGTTCGGATGGAATTTTGCTACTCAATTTTGAAGCAGATATCTTCAACCGATTGAGCTGAAATTTTGTGTACCTATACGTTTAGTTTGGACGACAATGCACGATAAGCTATGTGGCGTCGTTCTAAATCCAATATGGCGGACCATCCAAGATGGCGGAATAGTTCTATTTTATGCACTACAATATGAGTATGAAATGAAAGGGCCTGTTGAGAGTAACTCGAAAAATAATGTGACGTTATTCTAAATCCAATATGGCGGACCATCCAAGATGGCAAAATAGTTCTTTTTAGGCACTTCTGCAATATGGGTATCTAATGAAAGGGCATGCCAAGAACAATAAAAAAATATTTTGACATCACCCTTAATCCAATATGGCGGAGATTTGAAGTTTTTTATACTTTCCTATGATACGGAAAATGTAAATGCAAGTTAATAACTAAAAGGTAAAAAATAAATTGAAACAAAAGATCTTTTTAAAAAAGGCTTCCATTTAAATGCCCTAAAAAGAAGAAAATGTTCCTTTAAAATGTTAACTATCAACTCATTACAAAAAATTTTATATGATCATAAAAGCTTGTCGCGAGGTTCATTTGTGTGAATGAACTAGTACCTAGCTCATTCACTAACTTAATCTGCTAAGTTTAATTGTGTTAAAATTTTAGTTTAATAAAATAGCTATAAGTACTTACATAGACCTAGCGGCAAGCTTTTATGATCATGTGAATTGTGTATAATGAGGGTATAAGTTGATAGTTAACATTTTAAAGGAACATCTTATTTCCTTATTTTTAGGGCATTTAAATAAAATCTTTTTTTTAAAAGTTTTTTTTATTTTAAGTTATTACACATTAGCAGAGAGTTTATATTTAAACACAATTTGGTTTCAAGTGTGGTCTAGTGAAGTGCGATGAATGTTTATTTTCGATTATGTAAAATTATTTCAAAATGAACGCATCTAGCAATGGTCGTAAAGAAAAAGCTTTTGAGGTGGTTGATAATTTCTGACTGAAGTATCGTATCAATCGACTACCATAATATGCTGTAAGGAATAAAATTCATGGCTGAACCTTAATAACTGGAAATGAGTAATTACTAGGTATGCAATGATCTACAAAAATAATGCCTAAATAGCAAGAAAACAGGATTATGCAATAATCCACAAAAATAGTATACCACTCACTGGCAAACCTCGGATCTGCGGCTGTCGTCTGGTACCATCCGGAGGAGTAGTGGGGCGCCAAACCGCCTAGGTTTTCCGATACGGGGCAGTACTGACCGCCCCCGAACTGCCCCATGACGCCCGGGTAGCCGCCGTTCATATTGCACGTGCCGCCCCCGCCGCTGCTGCCGCTGCCTCCTGTCGTGCCGCCCACCGGCGAGTTTATGCTGCTGCCGCTCGACGTCGATCTGGAATAGAAGAAAGAGCTTTGAAAACCATGTGGACCAGCTCTATTGCTTCGTCTTTCTATTGTCATGAAAATCGTAATGGATTTCTTAGTCCTCATGTCATAGCCTTTCTAATACTAATTGAAACCAAACCAAACTACCGGGTCAGTTCGATGGTTCATAACATCCTATGTAAATAGATGATATGATAAAGTTGATTCACTCAGTACTTCCTACATGTTACGGTGATACTAGTTTATTATTTTCCCATAGCATGCAGCTATAGTCTGAGATCCCCCCTTGCAACCAAATCATCGTTCGTCTGCCCGCAAAAATAATGTATTACGTCACTAGGTCTTTCTTCTACAGACCAATAGAGCAGCCTATTATTAATAGAACGAATTTTACAGTTTTACAAGAAATTGCATTTAAATCTATTCAATAGTGTCCTCGCTACAGCCTACAGAACGATCTAATGCGATACTAATATATATACATCAAAAAAGTACCTCAGTTTCTGTAATAGGCAAAACAATAGTCGGATGGACCTAAAAAATTCTATTATCTCGCTAGACGTTCTAGAGCATTAAGTGTTATTAGTTCTATAAAAGTATGTTCTTTATTTTTTTCCAATTACTTCTCAAATTATTTTATCGTCACCAGTCACTGGTGAATGAGCGATGTATTACTTTTGCAAATAGAATAGGTACTTATTTTTTTTCTATGACATTTATAACAGTTATGATATTCCAGTTGACACCATACATAACCAGATGACTTTGCTAGAATAGGGGAAACAGAGCACGATCATCTACTATTGTATCAAAAACGAAGATGGCGCAGAGTTTTTGAATGCAGGCAATCCGATTCCCCTGAGAGATCAACTTAACCCGAATAGAGTATTATAAATGTTGATGTTCCATACTAACCTACCTGTAGGGCGATGGTGGATTGGCTGCTAGCTCCAGCTTCCTGTATGACTCTTCAATTGGACTGAGTATGTCCGTAACGCTAAAGGGCGTTGAGTGATGGAGCTGTTGGAGGTGGCTTAGCACCTGCGGACCTGCCTGCAACAAAACAATCTCTGTTTGATATTTGGCTCCATATTCTTATGCATGCAAATAATTTGTATATACATATAAGACTAAGGAAAAAAGAAAACGAAGAGACGACTTCAGATTATTTAGCAGAGCAGGTCGCAGCTTGTTTTATGACTTTAAATATACATGCAGAGATCTTTTTTTACTCTGAATATCTGCATGCAAAACTGATACATACTGTCGTCTGTGGTTCGAATGTTTGAGTTATAAATTAGGTATATATGCGATTGGCAAGCCGGGATCTAGAATGCCGATATAAATGCATCGGACGCAGGTAGCCAATAGCCTTTTAAATATCCCCTACCTCTCACTTCCATGCTTCAAAGCACGCGTTCCGCAGATTTGCCAGGTGTAGCGATTTTCCGCCAAAGTAGTGATTTCACAACCGAGTTAGCGACCAAAAATCGTAGTCGGGCGGTTGGCAACATTTTGTGGCGCAAAACACACAGTGAGTTAGCGAATTCAAATGTTTTACAATTGACACAGTGACCCTTCGATTCGCAACTAGTGAATGACCCTTGGAAGTTTTAAAATAAATTGATCTCACTGGGAGGTTGTTCTACTTCCAGCCAGATAGAGAGTTAATACTGAAATCCTTTTTTATTTAAGTAAAAAAACAAATACGTATTAATGTATTTTCAACCATATGCCCATTGCCACCAATACCTTCGTGACCTAGTACCCAACTGAGATGTACTGTATACAGTGTTGCGTGATGCTGAGAGTGTTGAAACAGTCCCACACCAGTTTTGATATAGTCTTCTCCAACGCCTTTTAAGACGGCGTCCGAGAGGATCAAAATAGCCCTTAATTTCTACAACAGGTATGGCTTTGATCACAGGCTAAGCATAGGATAATTTCAGTTTGACATATTTTTGCAGTTCCGTAGCTCACCCTCACCCATAGAGTATGTCATACTGGGCGTTTCAGTTTTGACAATTTTCACACTCACAACCAGGTAGTCGCCATTTTTGGCGATTTTGATTCACGTATGCCAAAGATGCGATGGCGATTTTTGGCGGCTTTTATGGAAAAGGCTGGCTACAAGCATACTTATAACTTGGCAACATGCGATACCTACTTGCTTTGAGTAAGTCATCAATGCGCTCCACATAAACTGGTTTGTTACTGCGCCTAGGTGTGAATGTAGTGAGAATGTAGGATGTAGATGTAGGTATGACGGGTTCTCTTCTTCTTATGACGCCGTCTCCTTTCGGTGGTTGGCGATCCAAATAACTAACGTAGTTCTAGTTACGTCCATGCGAAAAATGTCAAGCGATGAGCAACCAAACGCCGTTTTTCGTTCCTTGATGGTAAGCATTAGTTCTTTTTGTTTCTTCATACGATTAAGGACTTCATCTTCGTTATTCTTTAAACCCATGATATTCTGAGTATACGGCGATAAATGTACATTTTAAAGGCGTCTACTTTCTTTTCTAGTGTAGCATCTAGGGTCCAACTCTCACATCCGTACAGGAGAACCGAGAAAATGTAGCATCTGACCATACGTATCCGAAGTTTTAAGCTGAGATTTGACCTTATGAAAAATTTTCGCATACTCATAAATGCAGTTCTGGCCTGTTCAATGCGGCCAGCATCTTACTTCTTTCTTTGGGTCACATACCTCATTTACAGTACACCCCAGATATGATAATCAGATGAGCCTGTACAGGTGTCTTGGCAAAGGCAACGACTTTAGTCTTTGCAGTATTTATAAGTAGGCAAAAGTTTTCACTGTATCGTACAATACAATCTATCAGCATTTGTACGTCCTGCACATTCTTAGTTAACACAACGGAGTCGTCTGCATATCTGACGTTATTCATTATTTTCCCGCTGATCTTAATTCCATACTCCATTCCTTCCAGAGCTTTTTTGAAAATAGCCTCAGAATATATATTGAATAAGAGCGGCGATAACACACAACCCTGTCTTACACCTCTTTTAATCATCGCCGATTCTGATGTTGTACCCTCAACTTTTACTGTTGCGTTTTGCGTCCAATAGAGATTTGCGGTCAATTGAATTTCTTCTCTATCTATTCCAGTTGTTTTAAGGACTTCTATAAGTTTTTCATGTTTGACGCAATCAAAGGCCTTTTTATAGTCTATAAAACAATCGACTACATTAACGTTCATGTCTCTACATCGCTGTGTAAGAACGTTTAGTGCAAATAGCGCCTCACGTGTGCCTAGGCCACTGTGAAATCCAAATTGAGAGTCATCGAGTTGGTATTCACACTTCTTATATTCTGGTCTGTATTATTGCGAGGAATATTTTGAGGACATGGGACATCAGGCTTATCATGTGGTAATCGTCACAATTTGAGGCATGGGTTTTCTTAGGCACGGTAACAACACAGTTGAGGTCATTCAATCTCTTCGGATATTTCCTGTACGGTAGATGGCATTGAATCTTGTGGTTGACAGTTGCAGACCCATGACGGATGAGATGTCTTTTTTCAATTAATGGTTTTGCCCGTACGTACTTTCCCTGTTAGTTGCATTGTAGATTTCGCACTCCAGATATAAAGCAATCATCATTTTGGGGCTTACACCTGCAATGGTGTGGCAAAAATAGGTAAATTTATCTTCAACAACACACATTTTCTGTTCGGACAGAAGACCGCTGTCCACACGCAAAATGAGATGATGGAGATTGAGGTCTATTCAGATATTGTCATTCGTAACCAAAATATTGGCAATGCCGTACCATTATGCTTAGGCTACGTCAGTGTAGGCAATACCCGTTCTGCAGTTATACGTAGGTTTGTCTAGTCAAAGTGGGCTTTGGCGGCACGTACTTAGGTAAAGTCCAAAATTGTCTTATTTTGGTTGCTCTATAGGGCAACCCTAGGTTTGCCAAATAAATAAGCAGGCGAACTCCGAAATGATCTGCATGGATAAATTTCTAAAAAATCGACAGGATTCCCAAAAGAAAACTATCGCTTTGACAAATTACTGGTCACAGTTCTGCATTTGAAGAATAAGGCGTTTAAAAGTGTAATTGTACAAAAACACCCCACTCACCCTGTAATGTGGTATGTTTCTCGTAGGTTTTGTTTAGCTTATTCTTAGCTTATTCTTCTTCAAGTTTTATTTCCTAGCGGAGGTTGGATATTATCATGGCAATCCTAACTTTGTTTGTCGCTGTTCTAAATTGTTAATTTGAGGTCATCTCAAACCAATCCCTCAAGTTTCTCAGCCAAGAGATTCTTCTTCTTCCTTGGTTTCTCTTGCCCTTGATCTTCCCTTCCATAATGTTTTTAGTAGGATGTATTTGGGTCCCCTTATAACATGACTAAGGTATTCTATTTTTTTTGTTTTGAGGATGTTAATTATTTATTCCTCTTTTCGTATTCTCTGCCGTAGTTGCACATTTAAGACCCTATCAGTCCAAGAGATCCTCAGCATTCTCCTATAACAAATCCTCCAGCCTATCCATTTCTGCCTTCTTAAGCGTCCAAGCCTCGGCACCATACATAGCAGAGTCGAAAAGATACAACATTCGGCATTCGTACTCTAAGTTTTAGGTTTATATCTCTGCCGCAAAGAACTTTCTTTAGTTTTACAAATGCAGTTCTTGCATTCACTATTCGAGCTCTTATTTCCCTATATTGCTGAGCAGTTTCGGTTGGCTAAGTTCCTGAGTATCTATATCTTCTTGCTCGCTCTATTGACGCGTTGTCTATTGTAATATTGCCGATTAGGTTGTTAGTTTTTGTAAAAACCGTGAATTTGGTCTTCTTTAAAGTGTTCAGACCATAACTTTTACAACTGTTGTATAGATTTTGTACGACTGTTTGGAGATCTTCCATTCTATCGGTCACTACGACAGTGTCATCGGCATAAAGCATATTATTTATGATCTGTTCATTCATGGTCATTCCCTCTTGGCAGTCGTTTAGTCATTCACTGAAAATAGCCTCACTGGATACGTTAAACAAAGGTGGGTAAAGTATCCAACCTTGGTGAAAGCCGCGCAAAATCTCCACTTCATCAAAAGACTGGTATTCAGTTTTGACTATCGCTCTTTGATTCCAGTACAGATTTGCTATAATTGTTATATCGCGACTATCAATATGTTTTGATTTTAAAATTTTTATAACTTTGTGATGTTGGACTCGTCAACACATTCATTCCAAACAGAGCCTCCTTGGTAGCCATTCCTTTTCTGAATTCTACTTGGGTGTCACTGATTTCGAAGTCTAACTTGGTAAATATTCGGTTATGAATAAATCTTAGGAAAACCTTTAAGATATTACTCATAAGAGCAATTGCTCGGTGGTCGGAACATTTTATAGCATTTAGTTTCTTGGGTACTGTTATGAACGTAGACGAAAGCCAATGATCTGGTATAGTTCCTATTAAAAAGGTCCACCAGTATTTTAATATTGTTCTCATCTGTAAGTGTTAGTCCTTCCTTCCTTTACTTGCCTAATGGCATGGATGGATGACATCGTTACGCAAAATCTTCGGTCCCGTATACTCCGTAAACTCTAGTGCTGGTTCCAGCCGTTCATCATCAAAAAGTTCTTGAATATATTGCTTCCATCTAGCCAGTTATTGTTTGATATCTGGTATGATGTTGCCATCTGAGTCTTTTAGTATTATACACTGTTATTAGCACTACTAAATTAAGACAAAGTTCATTTGCAATTACGCAATCTGTGACCGATTGAATATTTCGGAGATTGCCTGCTGATTATTTGGCAAGCTCAGGCTTGCCTCACATAGAAGCAAGCAACGTCTGAAGTCTGCCTGAAGCGTCCAGCATTTCCCACATTGACTGGGCATACCACAAGGCAAACCCATGCGTGACTGCAGAACGGACATAACGGGTATTAATTACAATATATAAACTAGCTTTGGATTGGAGACTTACCGTATGACTATGATGATGTTGCTTCGGGCTAAGGCTCATCGCCAGTTCGACGCCATTGAGCTCGGGTAGCAACCCATGCAGGTCGCTGCGGTCCGCAGATACCACGGGGCCCTCCCCGTAGGAACCACCTATAATAGGTATAACAATTATTGTAGATCTGTAAAAATATTTCCATACTATGTAGAATAGGAATTGCGTAAGAATACACTTTCGGTGTCGAAAGCTGACCATATCCTTTTGTTTACTAAAATGTTTCGCAAAAGTTAACAAGGGAAAACAAATACCTAATATCATATAGGTTCCTCCGAGGGAAAACCCCTGAAAGTTTGGCGCAGTATGATGGAAGTACTGAGTAAATTGATAAAAAAGCTCACAGAACTGAAAACCTACCAAGCTGTACTAAATAAAGAAGGATAATTTTACTGTAAAATCTTTATTACGAAGCCAAAGATCTAAATCAAGAAAAGCATAAAACAACAGAACACAAAGTAAAAATTATCGCGGAGACAGGGAAACGGAAAAAAATACTGTATTAGGGTACACTTCTATATACAGTGATATCTAGAATTACTCTAGAGTTTCATTTCAATTAATTTTTAAAATTTTTTTTCAGTACCCGAGTACGCGGAACACCCTCATGATGATATTGTTTTGAGCCCAGTTTGCGTTTTTTTATTTGAAGGGGAATTGGATTATTTGAAGGAGGACAATAAAATCGTTTTTACTTGCGACACCGACACCGTGAGGGGAGTATTGTGAGCGCGAAAATTTTCGATTTTGAGATTATATGCTTTTTGGGCGTTTTATAATGCCTACAGACATAACGAAACTCCACGTACTCACTTCCGCCAGTCTGTGTGTCGATCTGTCTGTCTGTCTGTTGGCGTTCTTCTACCCTCGTAAGCTCAGTAACCGCTGCATGGATTGTAATGAAATTTGGGCAGCGGTATGCTGTTGGTTTCTAGTAGGTTATGCTGCTATAGTTTTGAAAATCGATGCATGGGCGGCGGAATACTTAGTAAAAACCGAAAAAAATCAAATATCCTACGTTCTTAGGCGTTTTAGGGATTGTTAATCATTTTCTACTTTTTTTGGACTTTTCTGATTTTTTGAAATTTTCTGTTTGTGTGTTTAATGAAATTTTGACTCAGTATTACTACCGCGGCGAAAGTGGAAAACGGGTACGGTTTTTAGAAATCATATCAGTGGCGCCCAGCAATATTAAACAATATAAATACAGCTCTAACTTCGGTTTTAGGCGACTTGGGGGTTCCTGATTGATTTCTACATTTTTTGAGGGGGTGATAGTTTGGGTGTGGGGGATGTGAAACTGATAAATTTGTTGTACTCGTAGTGTGCTCTTCATTGCCTTGTAAAGGAAGGACATAATATCCTTTTCCGCTTTATCCGACTGCTACCTACACGGTAGCATTGCCTAGAAAAAATTAGCAATAAGACAAAACATTATTTTTGAAATTATATTGTTGTATATAATTCTGTCATGTGTGTAGCTGATTGCTAAACTGGTAGCTATGAAATTTCTTAACCGTACCGTGGGTCGTGGTAGAGATCGATAAAGGCTATGGTTTTTGAATGTTGTGTTAGTGAAAGTGTCGGTAAAGGGGTTGAAGAAAGCAGTTGTCTTCCTTTTTCTGTGAGTCAAAAAAATTAATAAACAAAATTGGAAAATTGCTATCGAAGGTCAACGGGCTTCAAAGAACAAATAATTAGTTCAGTCACCTATTATTGTACCTACTCGCTCCTTATCCGAATATTCAATAAGTTAATTATTTTGACATTGATCTTCATAGTGAACTGACTGATCACTGTTGTAGGGTCATGTTATGAATAATCTAGAATTTTCAATAGTAGTTTATGATTTTGGAGGACCGACTACTTCCTTAGATGCTAAATTTGAAAAATGTTTCTGTAATTACTTAAATTAACAATTTAAAACGGAAAGAAGTCAAATTCCATTTTTAACACGCTCTTATTAGCTTCACCTGTATGTTTGTTTGTATATAACCGACTCCGTTGGATTCAATTTTGACCCATTTTAAAAGAACAGATTTAACAGGTTGACTGCCAGGTAAAAAATGTAAAAATATCATTACACTTGTTTTAACCATGTTTCAAAATACAACAGGATATTTGTAGAAAATGAAATTCAGAATTTCGGGAAGACTTGGTTTTTTCTAGTGGTATTGCGGTCAATTAAATGAAACAATTTTCCTTTCCACGACGTTTCGGTTTATTATATCTAAACCATCGTCAGGTGAGAGAGAGAGAATTATAAAAACAGGTAAATATGTTGTCTAGTAGATGAACTGTATATATATATATGAGAAAACATCTAGTAAAAATGAAAAATAAACATTACTTAGCAATATAACAGAACAATATAGAATGAAAACTTTTTTTGGACTAAAAGAAGAAGATAAAATAAAAACACTACTTACATTTTGCTTTAGTTTGTTACATATTTTTTAAACATTATATAGAGCGAAACCGTCCCTGAGGGTTCAGGGAACAGAATGACCTTAAAGTTTGGAATTATAAGATGCCATAAAATACCAGATACCACTAGAAAAAACCAAGTTTGAAACCTACGGTCACGAAAATATAAAATTTTTCGGGAAGACGTTATAAGGTCCCTTCTCAATAATCATAGCGATGCAGATAGAAATGATGTACGTATAGAAAAAGCAACCTAGAGATCAACCAAGATCCACACATTGCTCCGGAAAGAGGGCCAATTTGACACAGTGAGGAAGTACTGCAAGGGGTGTTACACTAGTGAATTACAATTACAAAAAATTATATTTTTGTCTGAATTATTTCAATATTGCTCATGCCAAGTAAAAAAAAGGACATTAGTTTCATTTTACCACCCCATTTCCTCTGTACTTTGAAGTATGTCTTATGTTCCTACAATAAAAAACGACAGAAATCTGGACACATTATTTTGGCTGACTCAAGAGGTGATCAGAAATTCACATCAGCAACCCTAGGCCTGTAAGCAACAGCTGTAGAACACCGTCCTTATACAGAGAATACAAATCTAACAACGTGTGATAGCGGTCGCATACGACCGCCGCGGTAAGTCAGGAGGAGTAGTCAGCGGTCGTTCACGACCGCCGTGGCAGTCAACCTGTTAATTTAAGGTTTGTACAATAGATACATTCATTCATTCATTCATTTATTTGCATGTACTATACAAATATTACCACCTCGAAGGCTATGCCTTGTTTGAGGTATTGGCATTGAATAACACGAATACCTTTCGCAGTGTTAAAAATGGTGAATGCGATAGATATCTGTCTTTTATTTTTCAGAAATGGTGAAAGTGCTTAACAAATTAACTCTTAATAATGATGTTTCTGGTCCGGACATTGAAACGTATATGTTGAGTTATAATATTGCATTCTCCAACATTTTCCATTGCCTTCTCCAGCATTTTCCATTGCCTTAGCAACGCATATCATATCATTAGCCTCACCTGTATGCTTGTAAAGAACTCCTTTGGACTCAATTTGGCCCTCTTTAAACGAACAGATTTAATTTATGTTTTGTACACTTATCAAGCACCGGCGACAATGTAATAATTTGATAAGTTTGTCTCATTATCTTGAACTATAAAGTGGAAAATAAATGCAGTTTAAAAGAATTAAAAAACACAATTAATTTGTAGCACTAAGTCGTGAAAAATGATTCTTAATACAAGCCGAAAATAATAATGAACAAAAAATTCTAGTACTATTATAAATAGAGAAGAAAATTTGGCAGAAAGCGCCTCTCGCTTTTTTATAATAACAGATACTAGTATTTTCGGTTTATTATTATTTTCAGCTCATATTAAGAATTATTTTAAACTGTTTAGTGCTATAAAAGCGTGTTTTTCAAGTGTTTTTTAGTTTTTATGCACTTTAATTGTTACTTGCCCATTTCTATTGTAGTTATTGACCGCAACCTTAGATGAACTCATGTATCTACGCCTCATACTTAGGTATACATTTTCTACAGTGATTGGAAGTTTCACTAAAGTTTATTTGAAATAAAAAAATTGAGGGAAATTTTACTCGTTACTTTCTAGTCTTGCCTTTTTTTTAAAATGTGCCTGCTTGTGAATGTTGAGTAGACTTATTACCAAGAACAATGCTTTTCTAAAACACCAGTCAAAAGTGGCTGTAAATATCACGTCACCGAAACCGAATAAACAGATGGACTACCCAGAGGCGTATCTGAACTATTCTTATAAAGGGCAAATCTACATTAAATATTGCTAGCTGAAATTCTTAAATAAAATCCGAAATAGAATAGCATTGATGCTGGTTTAGTTTCTTTGTCGAAATAAATCAATGAGGTGAGATTGAATGATTTGAATTTCATAAAAAAAGTATAGGCATACCTACAGCACTCGTCATTGTATAGCCACTTGTCAATCTAAGAATTACAGCCGCATGCCATAATGAAAGAACATATTTCAACAATAAAAATTAATGCCTCGCAGACACGGAAACATCATGACCTACCTACCTAAGCATGGGCCCTGGACCTATGTCTCCACGTGGAATTAATAATAAACTTTGACCTTTGACATTAACTCACTCAATGTACCTATAGCAACCGCAACTCGATGTTTCGTTGTTTCATGGACACAAACTTAACGTTGGCGTTGTTTTTATCAATATAACCTAATTTCTTCGATGAGACAGGGCTAGGCGATAGCAGTGGTAGACGATGACACCATATAAGTACCTACCTATCTATTTCCGATGTTTAAGTTCTCACCTTGAGGCGACTCACCTATATAGTTACGACTATGCATGGTGCTCGGCATTAGAGTGTGAGTCCCTAAGGATAGCCTGATTTCCTTTTCCATCCATAGTGAAAGGCATCAAAAAATAAACAAATTCGTAGGTACCGAAGACTCAATATTAGGTAGGTATGTATGTATAGGTAGCATGTTGAAAGTGTACCAACCTGCCGACATGGACTCCAGGACCGCGGAGTACTTGAGCTCCGTTTCGGTTTCGCACGTACGCAGAAGCTGCGTCCCACCAAATCACTCAAAGTCCCATCCACATGCAAAAACCGGTCGTACGCACCGGATACCGCACCGAAACCGCACAATCGGAACCGACGACGCCGCGTTGCCAAGAAAACCACTCGATCCCGAACCGAATCCAATAAACAAACTGACTGACTATATAAATAAATCAGCGATCGAGCTATAGCACTCTTGATGTAAGACTCTTTAACTCGAAGTGTGCTTAACTCGCCTAAGCGTGCTCCTCGAGTGTGCTCCAAGTGTACACGGCTCTTGTGCCCGGTCCCGTTGCATTCTGGGTACTCGAACGGCCAATAGGGGCGGGGCGCGCCACCTCGGCCGCCTATGAAGAGCGCCGAGAGGCGTGGCATTCTACCCCGGTTTCTAGAACGCTCGAAACGGATTGGAAGATGCCGTCGACGATGCTCGAGATTGGAGAGGGCAGTCTTCACACTGATATTGTATATTTATATAGTTTTATTGGGCATATTGATTTTGGACTAAAGAACAATTTTTCGAGTGTCATGAATCTGGCGCTTTTGAAATCCTAGGGTTTAGCGGGGTTTTATTTAAATTCGAGTACTGTAAATATGAGAAAGGGACTGCTTTTGATGAATGCCTATAGTCCACCTTTGCAGTGACAGAAATATTACAGCATATTTTTCCTGCTGATTGGTAGATAGATATTCTTTTATTTAATAAACAGGCCCGGATCTCTCGCATACGCAATGAACCTAAATAGCGGACAAGGGCGGGGCAGCGAGAAAATTTGGAAAATCTGTGATATAATTAGTAGGTAGGTATAGTACCTAGGTATACCTAACAACGTTCGAGATCTACACTTAGGTAAATAAATTTTGTGGCACTAGTCTCTCAAAAATCTAATCTTCCAAAGCTACATTTAGGTAACCAGCGGCGAAATTTCCCCCACACGAGGGAGGCGCAGCCCAAATCCTGTGATGGTGGAGGCTTCGGCGGAGGTTCTTTCCACGACCTATCTGGCGCGTCCCGATGGCTTAATGGGTGTCCCCATAAGGGTGAGGTGAAATGCCATCAAGCGTAGTTCACCTTGTCCTTCTGGGTAAGCAATAGAAAATATTGCCCGCGGATCATGTGGAAACCGAAGAGGATCCTGGCCTTCTGAGCGGAGGGGGCTTTCGTCATGCCGATGCCGACAACTTGCATAATTGGCATCGGGGAACCGAGGGCTTTCCCGTTCTGCTGGCTGGGATAGCCAGCCGGGCTTGTCTCTTTGGTAGTGTTACGAGGACGAAGACGACCTGGCGAGGAAACGGAGATGGATATGGTAGGAACACTCAACGACTTGGTATAGTATATGATGACGACATGGCGATGGATACGGACCAATTTACTAATCATGGAAGGCACACGACACGGAAACAAACTTACGGAGGTCGGATTCCCGGTCAGAATCACGAGTGAGCGAGCAGGCCCCGTCCGACCGTTATCCAGCGACTGCTCAGCACTCTCGGCGGGAAGTCAGGCCGAGGTGTAGGAAACTACTGCTGGCTTTTTGACAGACGAACAGAATGTTCCAAGAGCTGAGGTAGGCGACCAGGCCGTTAAATTCACTGAAAGAAAAGACCCACTAGGCGGCAAGGAACTTGTAAATCCCTCTAGGAGGAAGGACCTTGTTCCAAGAAGTCCTCCTTGAGGAAGTCGGCAGGTTGGTGGAAGAACTGAAAGGTTTAAACCCCTTGGCTGGCTGTGGAAAAACCGACGCAGGGGACCCTGGATGCAGCACGAGAAACGGCATGTGTGGTCACACAGATGGAGGGCGTGTGGCATAGTTGAAAGAACGGGGAGGACGAACTTGCAAGGCAGCTACGTTCGACCATAACTGGCGGAGGTCACGACGACTACAATGTTTTCATTGAAGTAGGAAGGAAGCAGTGGCCAGAAAAAGCATACCTAAATACCATAGAGGTAATAGATAATCCGGTATGGAGCCAAACTTGCCAAAATGACCTCGTACTAGGCACAAAGCCCAGACACAGCTACAAAAAATGGATAAACTGGCACTTTAGGTCCAGATACCCAGAAATCGTGACCTTGGGAGAAGAGGAAGGCAAGGCGGACGGTTTTTCGTACCTAAAGTATGATACATGCGTCGCCAAAAGTAAAGGGCCACAACAGATAAGTAAGAAATACGTCTATAAAGTAATTATGGACGAAGATGAGCGTAAGACGTTCCATAGCTTTATGGAACCGAGGAATTTCGCTACTAAAGAGGAGCGACAAGATATTGCGATTCCGTTACCGGACCTCCCTACAGCAGGTAGATTCCGAAAGCTCTTTGAGTTTGCTTTTGCGGGAACGAGCGTGAATATAGGGATATATTCACCCCAAGAAGACAGGCTCGAGAAGTTAAGGGATCATCGCAAAGGAGTAATAGGAACAGACAAAGGAGCAATGCGGAAACTGTAATGGTCTCTGCGTAAGACTTGAATTACTTCCAGCTTCTGAAGAAAGTCAAAGAGGCAAGAGGCAAAGAAAAGCGACCTCGAGATGACTGTACAAAAAAATCAGGAAAAGCATGGAGAGCTCTTGCTAACGGTTCCAAAGGGAGGTGGTGAGCTGAGCAACTAAAGGACGCGACTGGAAAAGTTCCAATAGAAGAATTCCATACCAGGCATACTCGGAGGGTTGCTCTGCATGTGCGAGGCACAGATGGTGCTACCTCCGAAGCAGAAGTGGCAAACGCACTTCGCGAGACAGTCAACAGCAGAAACGATGACTTACAGGTAAAAGCTTTGAGGCCTACAAGAAACGGCAATCAGGTAGCCACTGTCCTCGCTTCAAGGAAACTGGCTGACGAATTGACCAGTAAGGGTGCAGGGGTGAAAATAGGCAGAATTTATGCCTAAATTGCCCGATATGTGCCTAAAAGAACACAGGGCAGGTTCTGTTGCCTATCTTGTATATAAAAAGGCAATAAAAGCCAATCAAAAGAGGAAAACGGGGACGAAACCTCTAGAGTTCGTAGCGACCGAAGGCGATCTCTCGGACTGCGAGGTAGAAACTATGGAGCAATAAATAGTAACGATACTTCAAGCTAACTTAAACAGAATATCAATATCGGAGCCAAATCGGAAGATCTGCAGTCAATCCAGGTGGTCCACCGACAACAACAACGACGCAGCGGCGTATATTCGAAATAGAAATATCGGCGTAAATTCGGTCGTTAGTGGAGATGGCTATATACGCCTAAACCTCGATAAACTGACGATCTTCTGTTGTTAATGGCTCTCCAAATATAAGTATGAAGAAGTACGAAAAGTATATGGAGACACTCAGGGACGATGTAGCTACGGCGGGCCGAGAGGTTCTTGTTCTGGGCGATTTAAATGCTAAAGCTGCAGATTGGGGGTCACCAATCACAGATAAAAGGGGGAGAGTCCTAAGCGAGTGGATAGCGGCGATGGACATGATGGTAGTGCTGAATGATGGCTTGCTGCCTACCTTCTGCAGAAGGGCTTCGCGTTCGTTCATCGACGTCACTCTAGCTTCGCAGGAGGTAGCTAAGTGCACTCAAGTTTGGAAGGTCTTGGAAGAGGAAACTTTGAATAACCATAGGTCCATCTATTTTGAGATGGGCATGGAATACAATTTAAAAGGAGATCAACGGAGCGACACGCCTTTCGTTGATGTCAGCAAATTCCAAGAGGCACTTACCCGTAGACTTGAGTCCTTGCATACCATGGAAAGCGTCACTGAACAGTGGTACACGAGGCTGATACAAGTCGTTCTCACAGAAACTACCATCAAAAGGGGCGCAAAGACCGCTAAGGTACCGTACTTGTGGAATTCGAAAATCGAATCTGCTAGGGCGGACTCTCTTCAAGTACGGCGTAGGCTATCGCGCATACGACTCGGTTGCCACCAGCTTCAATCAGCCATAAATGCACTGCAGAAGGAATACGCAGCCAAGAAAATGCAACTTAAAGGTCTGATCTGTACCTCAAAATCCAAACACTGGAATGAACTGTGGCGAGACATAGAACATGACATCTGGGGTAAAGGGTACACGTTGGTCACCAAAAGGATGATCAAGCAGTCGTCACCGTGTCTACTAAGTAACGACAGAAAAGTAGAAATTATGAGAGAACCCTTTCCAAGTAATTCAGGAGTTTGGGAGACGGGCAGCACCGAAAAGAATCCAGAGATCTTTACGGTGGAAGAAATCAAGGAGTCTGGGGGAAGATAAAAAATGGCAAAGCTCAGTCCAGGGGCCAGATGGAGTCCCTCCGGAGGCCATCAAAGCGATAACATCCACAGCACCACAGTTGCTGTTGTGTCTATTCAACCATCTTCTGAGCACGCAAACCGTACCAAATACGTGGAAAAGGGCAAACGTGGTGTTGCTGAGAAAGACTGGGACACCGCCAGAGCTCTCCTCTTCATATAGGCCTACCTGCCTGTTAGACACTATCGGAAAGCTGTATGAAATCCTGATAAGACAGAGGCTCGAGAAAGACATCGAAAAGGCAGGAAGGCTCTTGCCATGCCAATTCGGTTTCCGCTCGGGGAGCTACACCATCGATGCGCTGGAAACGGCAACGAGGATTGCGCAAGAAACCAAGAAGAAATGGTGTGCGTTGGTGATGCTGGATGTCCGCAATGCCTTAAATACAGCCTCATGGAGCATGATTATGGCAGAACTAGCAAAGCTGAAAATTTTAAAATAACTAAGAAATCTTATAAGCAGCTTTCTAGACTCCCGATCAATTTGCATAGAGCTGGAACTGTAATTCCTATGACAACAGGTATACCTCAAGGATCTACTTTAGGACCGTTACTCTGCAACATCCTGTATGATTGGGCGCTAAAGCTTTCGCTGCCCATCAGCGGCGTGAAGACGGTGGCATACGCCGACACTTTGGCACTTGTTATAGTGGCAAATTAGAAGGCAGAGCTGACCCATAAACCAAACGCATCGCTGTCCAAGATAGACATTTGGATGTAATAATAATAATAATGCATTTATTAATGAACAAAAGAATACATATATGATACAAAAATAAAAGAACGTATACTTGTAACAAACAAAAAATGCCACTAACCTCAAGGGAGAGATCACATCAAGGTGCTCTTCCACTCACGTTTCTGAAAAAACAGAGGCACTTAACGCGCGACCCAAGGAGCAAGTCCCAACAAGCACAAACAGTGTACCTTGAGGTTACACTGAATAACGAATGGTGCTACGGAGAACACCTTAAAGGAGTAGTGGCAAAGGCAGAGAAGAAGGCGACAATACTGTCACGTTTGATGCTAAATGTAGAAAGGTCTTGTAGCAACAAAAGGATACTACTGTGCCTGGCTGTACTGGTCGTCTTATATGGAGCTCCTGTGTGGTGTACCTAAGGCCACGAAAAGTAACAGAAGTTATCCTGGACAGCTTACAGAGAAAGTTTCTGCTGAAGGTGGCCAGTGCTTATCGCACGGTATCTATAAGAGCCTTGCAAGTGATAACGGCCATATCACCATTATACTTGCTGGCTGAAGAGAGGTCACTGATTTGCTACGGTTAAGAAGGTTGTGCGATATGCCACGCTGAAACTAAAAGGCTGACAGCAAGTGGCAAACCATATGGAACGAGACCACTAATGTCACACAGTGAACCAAGCGACTAATACCGTCGATAAGGCTGCGTTTCCACCAGAGATGTGCGAGGATGTGTTACGAGGAATGTGTTTTTAAAGAACCAATAAAATCGTTTGAATTACCTCGCCTCGTTCAGCACAGCTCTGGTGGAAACGGCTAAGCGGGGTGAAGTTTCTGTACGTAGAAAATAAGGCATGTTGGCAAAGAATGTGTGCTAGGAATGTGTTTAGAGAGATGCGTGCTAGAAATGTGGGCGAGGTATTATAGGGCTGCCAGTTCGATTTTTATCTCCTCAGTAAATATGGACCTAGTTAATAATTGATTAGGTTTCAGTAGACCAGTTCAATGCTTCATAAATTTCAGAAAGGTAAGCGAAATAAAACTAACGTAAAAATGTATTTTTTAGAAATGAAGAAAAGTAACACAGGTACAACAAATAGTAACGCATAAAATGTAAAACACAAATAATCATACTTTATGCCTTAATAATCGCAAGAGAAACGAATCTCCATCAAATACGCCTCTCTTTTGTTTTTTGAAACAAAAACAACTGAATATACGGAAAACTGAAATACTGAAAAAAATTATGCAATTATTATTTACTGAAATACATTCTATATATTCCATACATAGTGGCACCCTGTATATTAAAGACTAATCCTTTAGAAAACAATAGAAAACATATACATAATTATATTCAAACAAAAAAATTGCAAAGGTATATGATAATATTGAGGAATCAAATTAGGACAAAAAAGCATTTCTCAGTCGCATTGCGCAGGTTCCTTGAAACTCAAGACAGATCATTGCCATTGTTTGCCAAATTACATTTATCGTATGGTTGTCGAATGCACAGATTGTAGATTTTTCCATCGAGAAATTCTATAGATACCCGCAGTAGCGTGACTTCAAATTCGCCCCCCCCCCCCCCCCAAGATACTTCCCGAGGCCCCCCTGCAAGAAATTTTCCTAGGCTTCTTTTTTCATGATACATTATTTATGTAAAATATACAGGGTAAGTCCTAAGTTGATTCTTTTTTTTTAGACTGTGTGTAGAAGTCGTTAAAATAAGCAACTTATTCAAATAACTTATTCAAAAACTGAAAAATAAGCGAGATACAGAATCAAAAAGGTAAGTCTGGACCATGGGACCATGGTCTGGAGTTGTGTATTAAGGCGTACCTAGTCTCTTTATGTTTAGTTTTCTGCTATAATTTTTATCTTATCATCAGGCATTGTACCTGTCAATTAGGGCACAAGTCACATGCAGTTTATCTATTCTAAATTGATAAATACTAAATACTAATACTGCGTTTATAATAATATGCCACTTTTAGGAATTACCAATTTAAAACTAACAAAGTTAAACAGAAAGTGACTACTGCACTATCTGACAGGTACAATGCCTAATCGACAAAAATTCGAGCAAAAACTAAACATAAACAGACTAGATAGATAGGTACGTCTTGATACGCAAGCCTAGATTCATATTTTTTATTTTGGATCTCCCTTATTTTCAGCTTTCTAAAAAAAATCATTTGAAAAACTAGTTTATTTCAACGACTTCTATACACAATAAAAAAATGGAGTCAAGTTGATTGACTCAGTACTTCCCACACATTACTGTGATATCAGTTTACTATTTTCCCATAGCATGAAGCTTTAGTCTGAGATCTCCTTGCAACCAAATCATCGGCAGCCTTTCCTCCCCTAAAATTGTCTTATGCCGCTAAGTCTTTCCTTCAGAGGTCAATGGACAGCCTAAACCATCTAAAAACGAAGTTTGAGTTGTTTTCAAACTTTTAGTTTTTTGATTATTGCTATATACGCTGCCACTGGCACTATATTTAACAAACATACGCGTTTTCCGAGGCGTTTTCCATCCTCACCACGGTAATAATACTGTGTCAAAATTTAATTAGAATCAATTTAATAGTGTCCACGTTACAAAGTACAAAAAGATCTAAAGCAATAAATACTCGTATGTATGTATAAAGAAAATTCTAAGTCCCTTAGTTTCCGTAATACGCTAGGCAATGTTCGGATGGACCTAAAAAGTTTATTTATGTCGCTAGCTCTTCCTTCACAGGCTAGTGGACAGCCTATTATGAATACAAGAAATTTTTCAGTTTTTCAACCCCCCACCCCCTAACCACCCCAATTTCACCCCACCCAAAAAAAACGCAGAAAATGATCAGGAACCTTTAAAACGTTTAAAAACGAAGTTTGAGCTGTTTTTATTCTTTTACTTTTTTTATTATTTCTGCACCGCCACTGGCACGATTTATAAAAACCATACGCGTTTTCCATCCTCGCCACGGTAGTAATACTGTGTCAAAATTTCATTAACATCAATTCAACAGTTTCCTTGTAATACAATATAGAAGGATCTAAAGCAATACTCTCGTATGTTTACACCAGAAAAAATTCTAAGTCCTTTGGTTTCTGCAATAGGCAAGGCAATGTTCGCATGGACCTAAAAAAGTTATTTATGTTGCTGGGTCTTCCTTCATGGGTCAGTGGACAGTCTATTATGAAAGCAACAAATTTTTCAATTTTACAACCCCCCACCCCCCAACCACCCCAATTTCACCCCCACCCAAAAAAAAGTAAAAAATGATCAGGAACCTCTAAAACGCCTAAAAACGAAGTTTGAGAAATATTTAATTTTTTTTGTTTTTTGCTAATTACTCCGCCGCCCCTGCACCGATTTTCAAAATTATAAGAACATTACCTACTACGACCCCCCAGCATATCGCTGCCCAAATTTCATCACAATCCATGCAGCGGTTACTGAGATTACGAGGACACAAAAACGCGTACAGACAGACCGACAGACAGACCGACAGACCGACAGACCGACAGACCGACAGACAGACCGACGGAAATGAGTGACATGGATTTTCGTTATGTAGACATCATGAAACGCCCAAAAAGTGTATTATCTCAAAATCGAAAATTTTCGCGATCACAATACTCCCCTCACCTATCGGTGTGGGAAGTAAAAGAGTATGAACTTAGGATTTACCCTGTATATATTGTAAAGAGAAACTTCTGGGGTTGTGGCCAAAATTTTGAAAAGAAACACGGGTCACTGCATAAAGAAGACTGCCAAGCTTTCGCAAAAAAACAGCAATGTGGTGTGAGTCACAGACTTTCAAATGCAGTTCTCAAACAAAGAACGTCAAAAAGTATTTAACTAATTTAACTCGGCATCTCCCACAACAACCAACACATAGGTGTAAAATAGAAACTATACAAAATTCGTGGTTTGAAAACACACACTTTTCGATTCAAATTTTTTTTAGAAGGTCGTTGTTTAGTTTATATTTTACACCTATGTGTTGGTTGTTTGCGAGACCTGTGTTGTGGAACACACAAAGTTCAATTAGCCAAAATATTTTTGACGTATGCTGTCTTGCAGTATTTTTCCATTTACTGCGGATACTGCACCGATTCTTTGGGTTTAGCTTAAAATGCAATACCGTCCCACTTTTTCAGTCATAGGTATGTATCATGGGGTTCATAGGTATTATTTGTAAAAAATACTAACAAACAAGGAAAGCGACTTTTTAATTTAGTACTTTCTTGTTGCACAAACCATGGCGCTTGAAGACCCTGGGCTTCCAAGACTACGGGGCCCCCAAAATCACGGGGCACCCTCCGCAGCTGCGGGCTCTTAATTACGCCACTGGATACCCGAAATCTAGTATTTCAGTATGTTTCGTGTATTACGGTAGATTTAGGTGTGTTTGAGATAGAACCGTGGCCAGAGAGCTGAAACGGCAGATATACTGTATAAAGCGGTAGATCTGGCAATATTGACTGAGATGCCAACAACGGGTAGATGCACCCCGCTCGCTGGCCATCTGAAAACATCTCCACATCTCTGGTGGAAACACCCACACCGTTTCACAGCTCCGCTACACATCTTCGTTGCGCTCGTTTCCCCAGCACATCTGTGGTGGAAACGCAACCTAAAAGAATAGGAGGAGTGCAGCTATCGACAAACGTTCTATTTCCTAACGAAGGCACTGTCTGGGCCAGTGGTCTGGGCATGGGCCTTTCGACTGTATAGGAAAAGTATAGGATGGGTGATGGACGAGGACTATGAGGCGGAAGATACGGCTGAGTATGTCCTGTTTCTGTGCGACAGATGGGGGCCATACAGACAGGAGGTAAGTCAAAAACTGGAGGCTGAGCTAACCCCAGAGACTATTATGGTCCCGCTCATGTTGTCCAGCGTAGAGGCATGGAACATCATACATGGGATGGTCAACAAAATATCTACTCTCCGCAAAGGAGAAACTGTGAAGAATATCGTTGACGATGATGCCCGGTGCAGACGGAGAATAGCATCAGAGGTAAGAAAGAGGGAACGGGTTTTAGCCGGTCGGGCCATCGTGGCATGTCGGATGGACGCCGTGCTTGAGTTTGTTGGAAATGTATTTTGATCAGAGATCTCAAGCTGGTTCGTCAACCTCCGGTGGACAGAATATCTCTCTCACATTTCCGATTGTGCGAGTGTTTCTTCTTCCTGCGAACAAGCCGATTTCCTAAACCCTTTATAATGAAAAAAAAAACATAAGGATTGATCACTACCGTGAAGATATGTCTGGAGTTTTATTTGAAAATGGTTTCAAGATCAAAATTTACCAAATACTGTTACGAGTATCATAGTAATTGTTATGCAGATTCTTTTTCTTGAGATTGAAGATTAATAAAGTGCAATTGTTATATATAGGTATTGCCTGTTCTGTCACGTTCGAGATTATTGGCAAAGCACTTCGCTCAGAGAAGCTGAAATTATTTAAATCTCAGGGTTTCAGTAATAACATCATAGATTTTTGTCTATTGCACATCAGTTTTTCATTTACAAGTCCATCTGGTATAGTGCTCTAAGCAGAGACTTCAACAGAACTCTTTTTCAAACCCTGAACTGTTTGTATTAGATCTATTACTTCATTCAATACATCATGGTGTGATGGCTTTTAAAAATATATATACATCCTTTAAGGCCATTGAATAAATAACAATAATTTGATTCATTTGCCCAACAGTAAAAACCGGTTATAGGATAGTGTATTAAAGATAAGATAGCAGTAGCGACATTGAAATTAAATTCATCCACTAGCCAAGTTAGTACATCATCATCATAGTCACAATGTCTTAACAGACATGTTGTGAACTCGTAATAAGCATTTGCTCATTTTACGAGTCTCCCTTGGGATATCTTTAAGATCTTTAATGCACTAGTTTCCCATTTGCTTTCTGCATCCTCATGCCGTTAACCAGATGGTATCTACTGGTTCATCCACCTTTAGGGGCAATTTCTCACCCCAAGGACAAGAAGATGTCCTGACTCTTTTCAACTTATCCACCCAAAGCTGTTGGTTGAGAAGAGGTTACTGTTGATACCGACAGTAGTTCGGTTCCTTTTAGTCGCCTTTTACGACACGCAGGATATATACGATGGGAGATATTCTAACCCGCCCCCACACGGGGAAAGTTAGTACAATCAATCTTAATATTTAGACGCTTGTGTATGCTGTATATACGACAACGAAAACAAGATAAAGATATACCTAGTCCATTGAGTAGGTCGGTATTGACTATAGACGTTCATGAAAGCTTCATTCAGGTTTATAATTTGTAATAAAGAGGAATTTGATAAACTAAGAACATACACTAATTAGAGCTCATTACCATTAATTTATTCTCTAACTTAACCGAAAAAAATGTAAATTTTCATTTTGGCGGTGCCAAGCTTCTCGATATAATATATAGATTATATCGTGACAATCATTATATAACAATAACAACTATCCGATCAAAAATAACCACAAAACTGGAAAATATCGGTACCCCTTATTGAAACTAAATGTAGCGCATGATTTTTACCTACAAACACACATTTACTTACTGTTCCCGTTTCATTCTACATCTACTGAGTACCTAGTTGGCCAGATGGAAAAGTAACACAAGCAAGTCGGCAGCGAGTACTCGAGCGGTGAATACAAAGCGTTCATGGGCCCACGGGTTCCAAAGCTGTTCGGCTATTGTCGGCCACTCTATATCTTAAACAGAACTAATCGGATGGGACGGCCCATGTGTAAATAGGGCGTAATAGAGGTTCTATGGGGGTTAAAGAGATCGACTACATAATTTACAGACACTATTGGCGATACAAACTACATCGGCATCGAGTGCCTACAGCTTCAGTTTTAATTCTTATTTCTTAAAGAACTAATATCAACTTGTATAATATGTCGAATGTCTTATATCCAGCCGAGTGTGGCTTTGTTTCGTTTTATAAATCAAAATTAAAGGGACTATTAGGTACCACTGAAAATAATTTTAACGATCAATAAATAATATCTTCAATCGGTACGGCGCGTATATTCATACTCTGCCAACGTATATACGACTTCGGCTGGATTTGTTCCTTACCTAGCGTGAATCGTTAGCAAATTACGAGCATCACAACACGACGTTGGCACTTTAGGTAAAATTTGAATAACTTGATAATTATAAGTATACAGAGACGGATGTACTCAATTAGCGAATTCGGTAAATGACCGAAATTCAGCTGATGCAATTGACCCGAATAAATTTCAATTTTCTCCTGAAGAAGGAGCATCATTCTTCTTTTTTGTTCAGGAATGCAAAATATGCAAACTTATCAAACTATCGCATACGTCGGGCATAATGTAGGGCGGCATATAAACTGCCAACGTTAGACCAATTTATTCATATTTATTTTGCAAACGGTAGGGTTAAACGCCTGCGACTTCAGCCGAATTTTAGAAAATGTTGTTGACGAGTTTGAGCAAGACTCCCGAAATTTACAATTTGTTTTCTCTGGTGAATAGGTATTTTAAGATGTATTGTACGTTTTTTTTCTGGTATTTTATATTTTTTATTTCCATTTACTTATTTTATTTAAAAGCTTATAACATTGTGATACATGTCTATGCCTACATAAAAATACCTTAGTTCACTTTTTTTCTATTTTATACTGTTTAGATTATAATGTGCATATTTTTGTTTCAAACGTTTTAGTTAGCTTGTAGATTTTTTTAAAAAGTTTGTTTCTACACTTTTTATTTTGCAATTCGTAAATTTCCTTAATAAGTTGTATGTGAAAATAAAAATTATTCACCTTTTTGGGACTTTGTTATTTACTTTATCAATTATTTTCTTTGCCCCCCCTAAAAGAATTTCTATGGGGCCTTGGCAGCATACCTACGACGATGATCGAAAATAAAAAAATCAAGGGTGCGCTCACCCAGAGAAAGGTTTCTTTACGTAAAATGAACATATTTCTTATGGGGCTTCTAAACGGGCAACACTTTTACTACAATGTGTGGCTGCAGTGTAGCCGGCAACATTCTCTGCAACACCGGACGATCGCGTGGCAAGCGAAAACATCGGCAATATTGCTCTGTTCTGGTGTTTGTTCATTGTTGGTATTGAACATTTTGGTAGGAAAATGGCAATTACTTGGACTCACGAGAGGATTCTTGATTTCATCAATGAACTACACTTACATCCTGAGCGGAAAAAGTGGAAATCAGGAATTTTTTTTTATTTGTGTTATTGGCTCTGATCTGAGATCAACTGGCCAGTTCTAAATCAGGAATATATAAAGATAAAAATGCCAAAAAGATGCACCTGCTGTCCCAGAATTGCCTTGACATGTGATATTGTAACAATAAAAAGTTAAAAAAAAACTGAGTGGTGTTTTTGAAAGTACTAGAAGGTGTGTTATACCATGATTTCAAAACTTTTTTGTGTACTTCAACCCTTAAAAATCATCCCAACTTCCCAACTTCTTTTTTAAACTGACACCTCACGGCTTTTTATGCATAAACAAAGTCATTATTTTATTTAGCATCTTATAGTGCCTTTGATTTCATTCATAAACCATTTTTTTTCTGAGGTCATAAGTATAAAATAAATAAAAGAAGGATTTGTTTGAGGCTTAATATTTTCGTAATATAGAAGGATAGAAGAGTACCCTTGAAAACCCACTTCGTTATCTTTTTTATTCACTTTTTGCAAAAATAGCAGGCGTCAAATAAATTCTTATTTTATTTATATTATGCTTACGATTTTACGAAAATAATAAGTTTGCGTATAACATCAAAGATTCCATAATATTTTAAATAAAATAGGGATATCACTGACGTAGGAAAACGTATGGGATGCTATATTTGAAATTAAAAAGTTAAGGGTGAGTTTTCGGGGATGACGTACAAAAAATATTTTGAATACATGGTATTATAGACCCTACAGTACCTTCAAAATTACAAATCAGTTCTTGCTTGGACCGTTTTTCGTTACGAAAATATCACGTGTCAAGGAAATTCTGAGACACCCGGTATAACAATAACAGATATCGAGATATTGCGGTAAGGTCGGATCCACTGTCTTCTCTCTTTTTTATTCGATGTATCATTTAAGTCAATATAAGCCACTGTGTCAGGTACCTATAATTTCATCAGCCATTGTTGCGACTGTATAGCCTGTCTATTAACAAATCTTTGGGTCATATTATTGCAGAAAATATTGCCGGGATATATATATTGCCGAGCCACATGCTGCAATAAAATGTTGTCGTCATGGACGGACTATAGTTACCAGCAATGTAGACAAATATTGCAGTAAAAGTATTGGCTGTTTCGATAGACATTTGTCAGGATCCCCTTCAAATTTTTTGAATCGACAAAGGATATTTTCTGTAAGCTTTATAGTATTATAAGTACTATTTTCAACTTCAAGACTTCCCGGCAGCTCATTCCACAGCGTTGAAATTCTCCAAAATAAGGGATGCTGGGGGAGACTGGTTCGGGGCGTAGGGACCTCGACCTGGTAAGGATGAGCTCGTAGAGCCTCTGTAGTGTTCCTGGTGGCCTTTGGTGTTATTATCTGGGAGAACTCACTCGAACATCTTCCGTGATAGAATCTGTAAAACAAGACCAGGTCAGCCACCCTTCTTCGATGTTCCAGGCTGTGGAGGTCCTTTGTGAGGTAAGACGCGTCGATTAGTCTAAATGCTCTTTTTGGATAGTGTCAAGTGGAGCAATACTCCAACAATGCTTGAATCTGTGCCTTGTAGAACAACAGTAGTTGCTCTGGTGTATACAGCTTCCTACAACGAAACAAAACTCTAAGCTTCTGGGATGCTGTTTCATCAATACTGATGACGTGGTCGTACCAGGACATTTTATTGTTGATGTTGATCCCCAAAAGCTTGACGGAAAGTTATCTTCCATTTCCTTAGTTGGTAAGCCAACGTGGAACTTCTTTGTCAATGTTGTTTACTCAGTTTTCTGTACGTTAAACTGTAGTTTGAGGCATGTTGCTATCGCCGACGTACTGTCTCCTGGAATGATAGAGGCTTGCCTGGTTCCATGCGCGATATTAATGTACTATCGTTCTGCGAAGCTGTATATTAGATTAGATGTTATTTCCAGCAGCTCGTTGATGTATAGCAGAAACAGTATGGGGACAGGATGACAGATCTCTGAATAACTCCGGCGATTATTGAAAATACGTCTGATGAACACACTTTGACTACAACAAACAGAGGGCGGCCGTTCAAAAAGCTATTTAGCTACTGGCACAGGCCAGGTGGTAGTCCATAAGAAGCAAGCTTTGATAAAAGCTAGGAGTCGCTGAAACGTTAGTGAAAGGTTTATATTTCAACAGATGTGGAAATAAATTTGGACTACAGAAGCACGATGAAGCAGAAAACGGTATGTCCGGTAATTTTCTCAAGCTGGTCTAACCAATCTACGCATAATCTGATCACTAAATGTTCCAAATTATTTTATATGTGTAATTCTAAAAATGATCTGTATTACTAGACTATCAATAAATGAAAAATAAACGGAACCATTGCTGAATCAGTGATCCCGCATGTAACTTACCTAGTCAAACCTACCAGCAACGATAACATCAGGATAACGTCGTAAGCGATGGTATATCTCAAATGGTAGGTATACGTAAGGAAAGGCGTGTATTGTAAACGCTTAATCCTAGACACTTCTGAATCGATGATATGCTTAGATTAGGCCACCTCGATTGCTTTGTCCGACCCGTGCAAGCGAATGAAAAGGTATTTTTGTAAGAGGAATTTTGGGCTGTTAGGTCAGATAATGGGTTTTGAAAAGGAAAATAAGGAACTACGGAGATTCCATTTACCGGAGTATGATGAATATCGAAGTGATTTCTTATTTTTTGTTTGGTATGGGCTTCCAGGTTACATGAAATTTTGATAGAATTTGCGGTAGTTAATTTTGATAGAATTTGCGGTAGTTCAAAATTACCAAAACAAGTATTTTTTGTTCCAAAACATGCAAAATGTTTGTCTGCCCTACTGAAACTGATGTTTAAAATTGTGTTTGCACTAAACATTTTCAGAAACTTGACAAAAGTACAAAATTTCATCTCTTTCCAAAGTAACGAATCCCCTCCGAATGCTTGTTGACGACACCACAAAAAATAACAACAACTTTAATCACTATTGCCGTTCGAGTCGCGTTGCCAGACTCAGTCCTTCAATATTACAGAGGATAGTATTTTTGTATCAAATGATGTCATATGAAGTTTTTAAATTACTTAATCCGAAAAATATTATTTATCACCCTGAAATCATCAAGAACTTTCATGAGATTTGTATTACAATCACAGCATTAAATCTCATTACGACAATACAATCATAGAGCTGAAATTTAAAAGGAAAATAAAAATAATTTACACGACAAGTTCTAACATCTTCTCGGGAGTAAATAATTTAGATTACAATTGCTGACTGCCTCGCTGTTTCAATAGAAAAGAATTGTGACCAAAATTAGTTGTGCGGTTTGGAACGGATAAAGAATGCTATTGACCCGCTTGACTTGTATTTCTGGACGCAGTAGATCTGGAAAAGTGCAGTTCGAGTGCAAAAAATTGTAGAAAAGAACTAAGTCTCTATGTTTACTTCGGGTTTGCAAAGGCTTAATAATATAAAATAAGTACTAAGAATCACATATTGTATCTAATTAGTAGCAAATGCAATTATTCTATAACACCGAGTACAGAGCAACCTTTGTTTCAATCACTGTTTTTGTCTTAAACTGTGTTGTAATTGAACACATTCTTTCGCAATTGGATAGATTCAAAATTATGTATGAATGAGTTTGATCTGTTATACTTTTGAAATATTATTTATTAAAATAAAGCTAAAGCTTTTTAGTGTTTAAACAAACTTCGAATACTCAACATAATGGTGAAAGTGCCACTTAATCGTTTACACTACTTTTTTGATAAATGGCGAATGAGCTCAACAAATTAATGATCCCGGTCGATGCTGTAATAGCGCCTTGAAGTATGAAAAAGGCATGAAAAATTACTTTCTACATTCGTATAGGAAGACAATGAGATCAGAATTGTTTGCAGCCCCGTAAAATATGATTTGGCGTCATGCATGTAAAAAATGTTGGTCACCCTTGGAACTTTTTGTGGGGACGAAACCCACCTTTGCTATATTCAAAAAAAGTTGATTCATTCAAACAGCTTTATTTTAAGTTTAAATTTAAAATTGAAAGATGTTAATGTTCACTAAATTAATTAAAAATAACTGTTGCCTTTCAGTTCCATTGGTAATGGACCTGGCAGAAAGATGGACTGCTTACGTGGGCTGAGGTTTTTGAACCGACTGGTGCAGTTTCTAAATCTAAAAATGTCTTCAAAACATTCTACTATCACTTTGAAAACTCCTTTTTTTGTAACTAAGTATCGCAATCGCACCGCCAATAATAAAAAATGTTTTTTACCGGAAGTTGAAAGACTTAGGACCGGTTTCTCAATGTCCAGTTAAATATTTATCTGCAAGATAACAGCAACTGAAAGGGCCGGTTTCTCAATGTCCAGTTAAAGTGTCAGATAGGTATCTGCCAGATAGCGTTGCTATGGATACAACTGTCAGATAAGATTTACGTGACTTCGTAAGTTTGGCCTTCAATTGTTTAAACAACTTATCTGACAGTTGCTGTTATCTTGCAGATAAATATTTAACTGGACATTGAGAAACCGGTCCTTAGATAAATTGTTTAAACAATTGAAGGGTAAGCTTACGAGTTCACGTAAATCTTATCTGATAGTTGTATCCATAGCAATGCTATCTGGCCGATACCTGTCTGACACTTTAACTGGACATTGAGAAACCGGCCCTTAAACAGCTTGTACTATTTTATCACAGTGTCTTTAAGAAAACAATCCATCGGAATAAAATAGAATTCTATACACACAAATGATGACGCGCTACAATAATACACTTATCACATAAAAAAAGAATAGGAATAAACAATACATTGAATCATCCAACAACAAAAATAAAGCCGTATGGCAAGTGATTGATCGCGAATGCGGAAGGAGACGTACGAGTAGTTCGACTTTAGAAATTCCTAATATTGACGTTAATGTATTAAACAATTTTTTTGTGGAACACAATGAGGAAATAATAAAACTACCGATTATACCACTACATACATAAGAAGTGAATGTAGGAGTCTATGAACGAAGTGTAATTAAATACATAAAAAAATTGAAAGCTAAAAGAACATCTGACATATATGGAATTAGCACTTCCCTGCACATCTGCTGAATATATCATCGAGCCATTGACTCACATACTGAACGCTTCTTTCTCTGGAGGTTATTTTCCTGATTTCTGCAACAAATTTAAGGCAGTACCGATCCACAAGGAAGGTGACATGGATTCACCTGAGAATTACAGACAGAGTCATATTATGCCTATACAATTTTGAATATGCTCTACTTGACCAACTCTCACAGTATTATTAGTTTGCACAACAGGCCATGAAGGCCTAGGGCAGAAATGAGTACAGTCTGATCTTATACCGCTAAAATTTATATAACTTAGAATTGTCTTTGGATACTTTCACCACCTATTTCTGAATATATCCTGGACTCTTCCACGCCACCTATTTCTGTCTGCCGTCTTCTCTTTCCAGTGTTTATTTTCTTTAAATCATCTTCTGCCTTCTTCAGCCATCTCTCCCTTGGTCTACCCTTCCTTTTTTTCCCTATTGGTCTCCGGTTGAGAACTAGTTTTGCCATTCTCGTCCCATTCATCCTCTCCACATGTCCCAGCCACCTTATTCTCTGCGCTTTGATGACTGCTATAATATTGGGGTTGCTGGAAGAACTGGAAGACATGTATGAACATGTCTTCCAGTTCCTGGTTTGTTCTTCTCCTCCATCCCTCGTTTGTCCTTACGCCTCCATAAATAGCTCTCAACATTTTTCTTTCCCATCTTATAATTTTTTCTTCCTTCTCTTTGTTCATAGTCCACGTCTCACAAGCATACGTCGCTGTTGGTCTTATAGCAGTTGTTTAAATTCTCTCTTTGGTCTTTCTGGATACATATTTGGATTTCATAAGACTTTTCAGGGCTCCATACTTCTGGTTTCCTTTGATGATCCTTGCCTGTATTTCTTGTTTCTCTTGTCCTTTTTGCTCTATGATTACCCCTAGGTACATAAATTCCGTAGTCCTTTCAAAAGTATATTTCATGTTATTGGCCGTAAAAGTTAGGTTCGATTGATCATCGGAAGTTTTTTCTATTTGTCCCATGACCATATATTTTGTCTTACTTTGGTTTATCTCCATGCCAGATCTCCTTGCTTCCGCAGCTATCCTTGCCGTAATTTTCTCTAGTTCTTTCTTTGTTCTTGCTACTAGTGTTAGGTCATCTGCATATGCTATACACTGGTATTCGTTATTAAATATGGTTCGTCTTGATTTTGCTTCTTCTAATTATTGCTTCAAGCGTCAAGTTAAAAAGTATCGTTGATAGAGGATCGCCTTGTCTGAGTCCCTTTCTCACTTCAAGTTCCTGTGACTCACTTCCCATCCATGTTATTTTGTTCTTGGTTTTTTGTAATGTCATTCTTATTAGCCTTGAGTTTTCCTGGAATTCCTAGCTGCACCATTGCTTCATATATTCTCTCTCTGTTTATACTATCATAGGCTTGTTTAAAGTCTATGAGTACGTGTAGTTCCATTTTATATTCATAGCTTGTTATTTGTAGTTCCTTGAGAACGAATATTTGATCTATCATACTCCTGCCGCTTCTGAATCCAGCCTGATATTCCCCTAAAATTGTTTCTGCATAACCGTCCAGCCTCTTTCTTATTATCTGTCCCAGTACCTTGTAGCACGTGTCTAAAAAGGCGATACCTCTATAATTTTCGCATATTGTTGGGTCACCCTTCTTATATATTGGACATATTAAAGCATTTGACCAGTCTACCGGCATTCGTTCTTTTAGCCATATTTCTCTCATCATTTCATGGATCCTTCTTCTAAGCTTTTCTCCTCCAACTTTTAACATTTCTGCTGTTATATTGCTTTCTCCAGGGTTTCTATTGTTCTTCATGTTTTGTACTATGATTTCTATTTCTTCATATGTAGGAACTTCCAAACTATCTGCGTCACCGTCCGTCACTAATTGAGATTTCTCTTTTCTCTTCCTCATTCAACAGGTTAACAAAGTGATCTTTCCACGTTTCTAGTATTTCGTCTTTGTCTGCTATTAATGTAAATATTTGCCTATTGCAATATACTCTCCCCATTTTCTTTGCTACTTGGTGGAAAGACCTAATCTCCTTATTTCTAAACTTTTCTTCTATTTCCCTTACGACGTTTTCATTATATTGTCTTTTCTTTTTTCTGCATAATTCTTTCATTTTTCTCCTGATTCTCTTGTAGTTTTCCATATTTAGATCACTGCCATTTGTTAGCATAAGTAACCTTAACTTCTTTTTTTCTGTTTCACATTTCTCGCATTCTTCATCATACCAGTCTTTTCCCTTTGAATGCATTGTTGTTGATGGTATTACAGATTCATTTGTATCTTCTATTATCTGTTTTAGCTGCGTCCACTTATCATCGATTTCTTCTACTGGGCACGTTTACTCTCATCTTTTATTTATAGCTTAGCTCCTGTAACTTTTCTATATCATATTTCCTTTTTCTATTTACGTTCTTCTTAAAATTCCCAGAATTCTCTAATAGGTTCTTACACGTGGCTTTAACGAGGAAGTGATCAGAGTCAGCCTCAGCTCCTCTCATACTTCTTACATTTGTAATTTTGTGTAGGTGTTTTCTTTCTATTAGCACGTGATCTATTTGATTTACTACTCTTCCGTTGGGGGACTTCCAGGTTCCCTTATAAATTTCCTTTCTTTCAATTTGTATGCTCCTTATTACCATATCCCGTTCTGCTGCAAAGTTAATCAATCGCTGCCCATTGTCATTCGACAAGTCATGTTTACTATGAATCTCTATTATTGTTCTATATATAATCTCCTTCCCTATCATAGCATTGCAATCCCCAATTACAATTTTTATGTCACGTTGCGGTATGTTTTCATACTCATTCGCCAGCATCTCATAATACAGTTCTTTTTCGTCCTCCTGTTTGTCTTCCGAATATATATCACATAATATAGAAAAAAAAATAATAATTAGTGATGAACAGTTTGGCTTCAGAACTGGCAAAAGTAGAGGTGATGCAATCATGCGTTTAGTTGAAAATATGGAACAGTATTTTGAAGAAAGAGAGTTACATATTGGAATATTTACTGACCTGTCCAAGGCATTTGATTGCATAGATCATGATAATATACTTGGGTCAAATGCTCGGGTTTTCATCTATGGGGCACCTGCCCGCCGTGCTCACCCCTTGGCGGCGCCCTCAGTTCACTGTTTTAGACCACCATCTCATTATGTAGATTGAAAATGATCTTTACCCAAATAACTCAGAATCAAAGCTTGCTCTTGATACTGTCGTCACTGATTGACGTACTGGGTTGGTCAGGCCTTGAATGATGATGTTCATACTACATTACTTCAAAACAGGTGGTGCACACACACGGATTCCTAAAAGCATGTCTCTTCCGAAAACGTTCCCGAAAGCAATACAGGAAGTGTAATTACAGGATAAAAGCATTCGCACAGCCAAGTTAAAGGGAATCATGGAGCGTAGTATGTGCGTACTTAGGTAGCCGTCTGGTTTTTCGTATGAATGGACCACTCTTCTCGCTAATGGTAGGTTCAACATTCAGTCAACCAGCGAGACACAATGGGCACCTGATTGCGTCTAATGACACTTAATTGCAGCACACTGGTATAAGGGAGGAGGGCTTCTCAACGTATTCAAAATGTATGGGCGCTTTTTTATTGTAACCATGTTAATAATGTGTTCGCTGTAGTGGAAGATAAATGCAATATATCTATGAATGAGGAATAAGTTACTTTATCCAGATTAAGATTCGTGAGATACAGGTGCGATTGCGGAATTTTCGATTTCGATGTACAGTAATAACGTTCGAGATATCCCAGGCAGTAGATTTTATGGCACTAGTCTCTCAAAAAGTTCATATCCCAAAAGCACAGTTATACAACTCTTATTGCAAATCGCTCTCTGTCCAGGGTAGTACTTAAATAATTTTTATGTTAATTGGAAATCTTATAAGTCAGACTGTCAATTCCGTCGAATTATCTAAATGTTTACATGTCTGTATTTACTTGTACTGTTGTGGGACAGTACGGAATGCGAATGGCATTTTCTTGAAACAGTGGACTACCGCTTATTTTCTATTCAGGTGGAAAATTATCATGGTTAATCCAGAAACGTGCGCGAGCAATCGGTGACGTAAGAAATAGATTTGTGTTAGCGATCTTACGTCCAACTTGAACCTAAATTTATATACCTACCTTACAATTACAGTTTCGTAACGTATTTGACAACGGTTCTTGCTGGCAGTTACTTTCGAGTTTTGTGTGGTGAGTTCGATATATTTTCTTTTACATTTGTGGTATTAATGTAATGTGCTCTTTTCCAAACACTCAATTATAATTGCAGCCTGTAGATCAGACTCCTGTAACGTTTCGGTTCTAGAGGATGCTCAACGTCTTGGCTTCATCTAGCCACCAACTGAGAATTGTGCTAACTAGTTCTGATGATAAAATTCTCGCTAAAAAAGGGAACCTCCAATATCACTGGACGTTGAGAAGCTGATACTTTCGTGTTACGATCCTCTAGTATCGGAAGCTCATAAATCATCTGTAGTTAAAACTAGAATTGTTGAAAACTCCCCACAACACTGTGAAGGCTGTCTTGAAGGATCATTACTTCCGGGTATATCTCGAACATTTTTACTATAATGTGTTACATGTCCGTCTATCTGTCCGTGTATCTGGCCGTCTGCCGCCATTTTTCTGCCTGTATAATATCATTAACCGCTGGAGAGTTACCTACAATAATCGTAGCACTTCAGGCTGCTACATTTAAAAAAAGAGTTGCTCAGGCCGAGGAGGTGATAAGCAAAAACAAAGTTATTAGTAGCTACATATTTTTCTAAACAACGTATATTTAGCAATTTTAGGGATTGGTGAATTTCCTATCTTTTGGGACGGCATGGAATTAAGGTAGTGGAAAAAGGGAAAGATGGCTAACATGAAAGCTATAAAATTGTTTTTATTGGCAAATCGAAATTATCTACTGATATATCGTATATCGTAGGACGGCTTCATTCCATCTATAAAAAAGTAAAAATTTGATGCGCCTCGATGTTACCAATATTGTACAATTAAAATGTTTACTGCTTGGTATCCACCTAAAACCACACTTACTACACTTTTGTTCGCTACCTCTTCTTATATTATTTGAACTTTTTTTTCAATAGCACTTACCACACCTCCCACAGGGCAGCTATGTCTACCATCACAAGAAATGTTATTTCTTTCCGACCGAAAGATCGGCAAAAGCCTTTTTTGGAACCTAATGATTGGCCTATTCGCTGTAACAAACGATCGAATGATTTGGTTGGATGAGATAGCAACGTTGTGACCTTTCGCTGTCTGCGAAAGAAACGTACAATACATTTCATGTAAGAAGATAACACTGACGCCACACAACTGACGAGGTACCGGCGCGAATAAGATGGCGGGTGACATTGCTTATAGTCAGGGGCGTAACAATTGTTTCTCTCAATTTGAATTTGAATAATACTTAGTATAATGCAAAAAAATAAACAAGTGCGTTTCTTCACAACATATATGTCTTCGGCGACTTTGGACTTAGGTAGATCATAAAACCACACAAATTCAACAAACTGCTCAAGATAACTCGCAGACAAACAGTTGCAAAACGATGTTCCGTAAATCAATCTAACCCAGGCCGCTACAGGATGGCAGGCGACCAGCTGATATGTGTACTCAGCGCACCTACGTAACTAAGACGTCACTCTTATCTTCTCACGTGAAATGGACTGTAAAATAAATTTAATTAAAAAATACGTACGACTCAAAAACACATGCTAAACAAACGCTCTCGTAAATAGTTTCTTGCATCTCTCACTATAGGAACTAACAGGACAGTTTTTATTCTAGTCCTAATCACATGGCATGTCAATTTTTTGATATCTAAAAATAGATTACGTTAACGGTATCAATCTTTAAACTGCAATGAAATTCACAACCACCCTATCTGAGACCCCGCCATCCTACCTCGACTCATTTTAACCACTTCAAAAAAAAAGTACAAAATGATAAAAGATACCTAGAGTAGGTACCCAAAAAAGAGTTTGTACGGCTTTTACATTGTACTGTTTCAAAAGAAAAATTTAATATTATAGTTTCACCGCAACCAACACAATTTCAAAGATTTTAGATTTTATCCATTTCCACCACGGCCCACGGTACGGTTTAGAAATTTCATTGCTATCAGTTTTTTTTTTTTTATTTTATAGAGGGGATTAGGAATCTTCGAAAGACACTCTGGGCTGGCTCTAAGACTTCAAATGCCACAGCGTGTGCCCGATTCACCATTGGGGTGCCTACGGACTAAACCCTTCCCCCTCTCTCCACCCACATCTCTGGAACCGCGTGAGCATTACTACAGAGTGTAGATTGTCCTATTCTAGCTTTAGTCTGTTCTGTACTTGTCTGGGAATGTCGATTCGTGCTGGCGCATTTCGATACGTTTCGTCTCCAGAATGGCTCTTGTACAATGGGCGATGGTCAACCAGTTCTCCAAGGAGGACAACATGTGGTTGACAAGATTGTCTGGCGTTAAAGTGACCTTCAAAGTGTTATTGCACTCCATTCTAAGTTGTTCCCATCTACTGCAATGGAAAAACGTGTGCTCCGCGTCGTCTACCCTGCCGCAGTACCAACAAGATGGATCATCGCATATCGCAAAACGCCACAAATAGTGGCGGAAACACCCGTGCCCAGACAGCAGCTGGGTCAGGTAGAAGTCTACTTCGCCGAAGTCTCTGGTGGTCCATGTTCTTATGTCTGGTATGAGCCTTTTTGTCCACGCCCCTTTGTCACTTTGAGTGATCCGTAGCTGCCATTTTTCCAGTAGCTCTGCTCGGCCTACCTCCGGATTCCAGTGTTCTGGCTGATCATACTGGTCTGCCCTCATTTTGACCATGAGCTCTATGGGGGGAACTCCCGAAATCATCTCAGGCGCAACTGCCGAGACGGTGTTATAGGCACTACAAATTCTAATGGCGATCTTCCTATTGATAGATTGCCATTTGTCGCGGTGTATCTTGACCTCCATTGCTGATTTCCATACTGGCGCGGCGTAAAGCATGGTCGAGAAGGCCACGGAACTTAATAAAGCTCTTCTGCTCGATCTGGGCCATCCCACGTTTGGCATTATCCTCGTGAGAGCGGCGACTAGCTTCGAGATCCTTTCTGCTATTTTGCCTATGTGTTCACCGAATGATAACCGGCTATCAAGCCATACGCCCAGATATTTTACTGCTCTTTGAGGCTGGATGACTTGACCCTCCACTAAGAAAGATACCGGTGTTATTTTCCTTCGTTTTGTCAAAAGGATCGCCTCAGTTTTCTCGGGTGCCAAAGCGAGCTTCTTGTTTTTCAGCCAGTGTGACACTTCTTCAATAGCCCAGTTTGCCTTTTTCTGCAGACTCTCCTCGTCCCGTGCAACCACCGCAATGGCCAGGTCGTCGGCATACGCAACAGTGGTGACTCCTCGTGGCATCTCGATATCCAGAACACCGTCGTACAGGAGATTCCATAGCATAGGACCCAGAATCGAGCCCTGCGGGACTCCACTGTTCATGTCAATTGCCTTCTCCCCATACTCGACCTTAACTTTCCGATCGCGCAGGTAATCAACCAGTAGTCTCAATACATGTTTGTCCACCATGGTGTTTTCTAATTTACGCACAATCTCGTCTCTTGGGGCTGAGTTGAAAGCATTTCTTATGTCTAAGGTTATTAAGGCGCACAATTGGCTTTTTCTCTTTATTTTGATTGACGCGTCTCTGGCAATGCCAACAATTCTCTGAATGGCATCTATTGTAGATCTGCCTTTTCGGAATCCATATTGTCTGTCAGAGAGGCCTCCTTTAGCGTCTAGTTCTTTTAGGAGACGATGCAGCAGCATATGCTCCAATAGGTTGCTTTTTTTTGAGCAACACAGTATTAGCAACCTTCCAAATTTTCGGGAAGCATCCAGTCTCTAAGGCATAATTTGCTACGCAAAGAAACACGCGCGGTTGCTCTTTTACAGCAAGCTTGATGACTTCAGCTGGGATACCATCCGGACCTGGCGACTTATGATCTTTCAGCTTGTCTGAGGCACTGATCAATTCGTCCATTGTGAAAAAGCTTACTTCACCCAATGGTGTTACCTCATGAATTAGAGGCGAGTGGCTTGGGAACAGCTCCATCAGTATTCCGATCTTTTCTTCGGCTATCAGTCTAGTGATGAACTTATAGAATAACTAGAACTATATCTACAACAATATAATTATTATTTTTTGTCTAAGATAGGGCAGCATTCGGATAAAGCTGCTGAAAAGTATAGTACCTATGTCGTTTCGTTACAGGGCAACGAAGAGCCCACTACGAATACAACAAATTTTTTACTTTGTGGGAAAACGTTCAGGAATCGCAAGTTTATATTTTTAGTTTTTACTTCCTATACCGATAGGTGAGGGGACTATTGTGATCGCGAAAATTTTCGATTTTGAGATAACACGCTTTTTGGGCGTTTTATGATATCTACATGACAAAAATTTCCGTCGGTCCTTCTGTTTGTCTGTCTGTTTGTCGGTCTGTTGGCGTTTTTCTAGCCTCGTCATCTCAGCAATCGCTGCATGGATTTTGATGAAATTTGGGCACCGATATGCTGTGGGGTCGTAGTAGGTAAAGCTGCTGTAATTGTGAAAATCGGGCATGGGCGGCGGAGTAATTTGCAAAAAAAAAACATTTATTATAATTAATTAATTATTTGGTTAAGTAGCTATCTGGAGGGTCGCATCGGGTGTTCCACAGGGCAGTCATCTGGGTCCCCTTCTATTTAACTGTTATATTAACAATATTCAGGACGTCATACCCAATAGTCGTGTTTTACTTTTCGCAGATGATTTAAAGCTATACAATGCTATTAAAGATACTGAGTCGGCTGAAAGGCTTCAGTTTGATTTGAATAATTTTGTTCGATGGTGTGATGTAAATTTATTGAGTCTAAATTTGGATAAGTGCTATAAAATTACATTTTTCAGAATCAGTAAACCTTTAGAATTCCATTACAAAATAAAAAATGTAAATATTGTCTAGAGGGATCGGATTAAGGACCTAGGGGTTATATTAGATGCGAAAATGACGTTCTCTTATCATATCTCTGAAATTACATCTAAGGCACTTAAAGTTCTGGGATTTGTACAAAGAAATTCTAAAGACTTTTCTGCATACACTTTCAAATCATTGTATTGTTCACTGGTTAGATCTGTTCTAGAATACAATTCTGTAGTCTGGTCACCTAATAACGTTGGTGCTGTTAATTCTTTCGAGAAAGTTCAAAAAAAGTTCTTGAGAACATGTGCATATAAAATGGGCAAATATGAAAGCTATAACTACGACCATATCATGTCAGCTATCAATATAAACACTCTTTGTCATCGACGCATGGAGTTCGATTTGATGTATTTATATAAAATTATCAATAATATTGTTAACTGTCCTGAGCTGTTGAGTTTTATAAAATTTAATATGAATGATAGGAGAACACGTATTACGGAAGTATTTGCAGTTACTTTTTCCCATACAAATTATGGCCAAAACGAGTCATTAACAAGGTTTTTAAAGACGGCCAATAAATATGGTGCAAAGGTTGAATTATTTGACTCATCAACCTCAACGGTCAGGAAATCTATAAGATATCTGTAAATTGTGTCGTGTATACTGTACATTCTGATGTTGTATTTTCTTTTCTTTTGTGTTAAAATGGCAAGTCCGTAAATTAATAAATAAATAAATATTCCCCAAACTTTGTTTTTAGGCGGTTCAGGTGTTTCTGACCATTTTCTACTTTTTTTTGGGCGGGGGTTGTAAAATCGAAAAATTTGTTGTATTCATAATAGACTGCCCACTGACCTGTTAAGGAAGGCCTAGCGGCATATTACACGTTTTTAGGTCCATCCGAATATTCCCTTGCCGGTTACAAAAATCCCAGACCTAGAATTTTCTGACGATACAAACGATGAGTATTGCTCTAGATCGTTCTGTATTGTATAACGAGGTAACTACCGAATTGATTTTAAAGACATTTTGACACAGTATTACTACCTTGGCGAGGATGGAAAAAGCGTATGATTTTTAGAAATCGTGTCAGTGGCGGCACAGTAATAATAAAAAACAAAAAATATAAAAACAGCTCAAACTTCGTTTTTAGGCGTTTTAGTGGTTCCCGATCATTTTCTACTTTTTTTTGGGTGGGGGTGAAATTGGGGCGGTTAGGGGGTGGGGGTTGTAAAACTGAAAAAGTGTTTATATTGATAACAGGCATGTGAAAGGAAGACCTAGCGGCATAATACCCTTTTTCAGGTCCATCCGAACATTCCTATTCCAGAAATCAAGGGAGTTAGAATTTTTGGACGTATACATACAAGCGAGTATTGCTTTCGACCGTTCTGTATTTCGTAACCTGAAATTGATTTTGATGAAATTTTGACACAGTGTTACTACTGTGGCGAGGATGGAAAATGCGTATGGTTTTTAGAAATCGTGTCAGTGGCGGCGCAGGAATAATAAAAAAACTAAGAATATAAAAATAGCTCAAAATTTGTTTTTAGGCGAGACCCCGCCATCCTACCTCGACTCATTTTAACCACTTCAAAAAAAAAAGTACAAAATGATAAAAGATACCTAGAGTAGGTACCCAAAAAAGAGTTTGTACGGCTTTTACATTGTACTGTTTCAAAAGAAAAATTTAATATTATAGTTTCACCGCAACCAACACAATTTCAAAGATTTTAGATTTTATCCATTTCCACCACGGCCCACGGTACGGTTTAGAAATTTCATTGCTATCAGTCTAGTGATGAACTTATAGAATAACTAGAACTATATCCACAACAATATAATTATTATATTTTGTCTAAGATAGGGCAGCATTCGGATAAAGCTGCTGAAAAGTATAGTACCTATGTCGTTTCTTTACAGGGCAACGAAGAGCCCACTACGAATACAACAAATTTTTTACTTTGTGGGAAAACGTTCAGGAATCGCAAGTTTATATTTTTAGTTTTTACTTCCCACACCGATAGGTCTGTCTGTCGGTCTGTCTGTCTGTCTGTCGCGTTCTTCTACCCTCGTAACCGCTGCATGGATTGTGATGAAATTTGGGCAGCGTTATGCTGTGGGGTCGTAGTGGGTCGTGTTTTTGGGTGAGGGTGAATTCGGGGTAGTTGGAGGGTGGGGGGTTGTAAAACTGAAAAATTTCTTGTATTCATAATAGTCCGTCTATTGACCTGTAGAAGAAATACCTAGCATCATATTATACTTCTTTAGGTCCATCCGAACATTGGCTTGCCTATTACAGAAACCAATTTTGTGATCTGTACATACGAGTTTTGCTTAATTTCGTTTTATATATATTGCGCAAAGCGAAAGGTATTGAATGGATTTTAATAAAATTTTGACACAGAATTTATTTCCGTCAGTGGCGGCGCAGCAATAATAAAAAAACCAAAAACATAAAATCAGCTCAAACTTCGTTCTTAGACGGGTTGGAGGCTCTTGATTGTTTCGCATCGTCCAGTTCAAGCATGCAGAAAAAAAATGTGGCGCCCTAGTTCCTAAGGAGGGAAACGCAAGAAACTATTTACGAGGGTTTTTGTGTTTGATGTTGTTTTTGCGGGCGGATGGGCGATAATTTAGTTGCAAGCGGATGTTAGACTATATCTTCATGCAATGGAAAATAATAAAATGGTATCATCCTTATGTGTGGGAAGTACTGAGTCAATCAACTTGACTCCATTTTTATTGTTGTTACACCGCCACCAACACCATATTTAAAACCCATATACGCATTTTCCATCCTAGCCACGGTAACAATACTGTATCAAAATTTCCTTAGAATCAATTCATTAATTACCAGGTTACACAATGCAGAATGATCCAAAGCAATGCTCGAATGTATAGATCAGATCAGTATACATCAGAACATTCCCTTGGTTTCTGTATTAGGAAAGGCAATGTTTGGATGGTCCTAAAAAGTGTCGCACTATGCCGCTAGGTATTTTTTTCATAGGTTAACAGCTTAATATAAATACAACAAACTTCTCAGTTTTACAAACCCCCATCTCCCAACCATCCCAATTTGGCAAAAAAAAATAGATAATGATAACAAACCTCTAAAACGCATAAAATCGAAGTTTGAGAAATGACTTAAATTTTTCCTTTTTTGCTAATTACTCCGCGGCCGATGCACCGATTTCCATTATAGAAGTATTACGTACTACGACCCCACAGCATATCGATACACAAATTTCATCACAATTCATGAAGCGATTACTGAGATTACGAAGCTACAACAGACAGATGGAAATGACATGGATTTTCTTTATGATGTAGATATCATAAAATGCCCAAAAAGCGTATTACCCCAAAATCGAAAATTTTCGCGATCATAGTATCTACTCCCCTCATCTGTCGGTGTGGCAAATAAGACATCTAAGAACATCCGGAACCGAGTGGTGTCGCTGGAAGCAAAACCAACCTTGGCGTTCACCAGCCAATTACGCTTTGTAGACTGCCGAAGGGCAGCAACAAAGCGGGGGCGGTCGTTAGGCAATTGCCAATTTGTCAGCAATTAAAACAAGACATCATTAAATCGGTCGGCGGCAGTCCGCGCTCGCCCGAACAAGACGGGCTTTGTAGGGTCACGTATGCGCCCTACACAGCAGGGACAGGGAGAGAGACGCCCTTCGGCCCTGACGGTTCCTGCTTTCCCGGGGTTGCCACCAAAGGTGATACGGCACGAATCGGACAGGACCGGACTGAGCATATGCTAGTCGATTTTACTTCCCACACAGATAGATGAGGGGAGTATTGTGATCGCGAAAATTTTCGATTTTCAGATAATAGACTTTTTGGGCGTTTTATGATGTCTACATAACAAAAATCCACGTTATTCATTTCCGTCGGTCTGTCTGTCTGTCCGTCTATCTGTCTGTCGGTCTGTCTGTCTGTCGATCTGTCTGTCTGTCGCGTTCTTCTACCCTCGTAATCTCAGTAACGGCTGCATGGATTATGAGGAAGTTTGGGTACCGATATGTTGTGGGATTCTAGTAGGTAATGCTTCGATAATTTTGGAAATCGGTGCATGGGCGGCGGAATTATTAGCAAGAAACAAAAAATTTCAGATATGCCTCAAACTTCGTTTTTAGGCGTTATAGGATACCTAATCATTTTCTATTTTTCTTTGGGTGGGGGTGAAATTTGGGGTGGTTGGTGGTGGGGGGTTGTGAAGCTGAAAAATTTGTTGTATTTATAAAAGGCTATCCATGACCTGTGAAGGAATACCTAAGGAGATAAATAACTTTTTTAGGTCCATCCGAATATTGCCTTGCCTATTACAGAAACCATAGGACTTAGAATTTTGTCTGGTGTAAACATACGAGTATTGCTTTAGATCGTTCTGTATTGTATAACGAGGAAATTATTGAATTGATTTTAATGAAATTTTGACATAGTATTACTGCCGTGGCGAGGATGGAAAATGCGCATGGATTTTATAAATCGTGCTAGTGGCGGCGCAGAAATAATAAAAAAACTAAAAATATAAGAACTGCTCAAACTTCGTTTTTAAGTGTTTTAGAGGTTCCTGATACTTCTCTACTTTTTCTTGGAGGTGGGGGTGAAATAGGGGTGGTTGGGTGTCGGGCGTTTGAAAAACTGAAAAATTTGTTATATTCATAATAGGCCGTCCACTGACCTGTGAAGGAAGACCTAGCGACATAAATCACCTTTTAGGTCCATCCGAACATGAAACATGAACATCCTGAAACTAAAGGACTTTCATTTTTCTGTGTACATTGTAACGTGGAAGCTATTAAATTGATTCTAATGAAATTTTGATACAGTACTATTACCGCGGTGATGATGGAAAACGCGTTTTGGTTGTTGGAAATCGTGTCAGCGGCAGCGTAGCAATAATAAAAAAAACTAATAACATAAAAACAGCTCAAACTTCGTTGTTAGATGTTTTAGGGGTTCCTGATCATTTTCTATCTTTTTTGGGTGGGGTGAAATTGAGGTGGTTGGGAGATGGGGGGTTGTGAAAGTGAAAAATTTGTGGTATGTATAATAGGCGAGGATGGAAAACACGTTTGGTTTTTAGAAATCGTGTCAGTAGTGACTCTGCAATAATAAAAAAACTGAGAGTATAAAAACAGCTCAAACTTCGTTTTTAGGCATTTTAGGGATCCCCGATCATTTTCCATTTTTTTTGGAGGGAGGTGCAATTGGGGGGGTTAGGGGGTGGGGGGTTGCAAAACTGAAAAAAAATTGTATTGATAATAGACTGCCTATTGACCTGTGAAGGAATTTGGAGGGGGGGGGGGGGGGCTCGCGATGATTTGGTTGCAAGGAGACCTCATGCTATGGGAAAATAATAAACTGGTACACGGTAATGTGTGGGAAGTACTGAGTCAATCAACTTGACTTCATTTTTTCATTTATTATTTTGAGAATAATCTCGGTTCCCACCAGAAAGTAGTCTAATACCTGGCTTTAACTGTTGCTCGTATATTTAGGGAGCTGTTGTCCTTACTACATCTTGTTATCACAATTGATGGCACGAAATGAGTAAAAACTGAGGAAAAGCAATATTATCAGGCGCCTCTCTAACAAACCTCTACAGGTTAGTAAATTGTACTAGGTCAGGTATGCATAAGCTGTGAATGGAAGTCTCTAATCCTCCATTAAGTGCCCAAACCTCTTAGATATCCGCATGGCCTTAGTGCCATCAATTGTGGTAATAAGGTATACTATGTCCATACTTAACTAATCGGTGACCCTACCTTAACGCACAACCTCCAGCCGCTACCTCATAGGCGTGTGGTTGACAACCTTTTTTATTTTTAACTATATTCAAACCGTACAAGCTCATCTGAACCTACTAATAGTAGAGGATCCCATATAAGGTCGACCTTCACCCACCTGCCTACCGGATGAAAATTATATTTTATCAATTAAAATAAGTTTCCAAACTCCTACCGTCAGAGTTGCCTAAAATCTAGGCAGCCCTGCGGGTAGGTCAAGGCTATATGTATGTATGTAAATGTAAATTTTTTATAAACGTGTATTTTAATTGATAAAATATAAGCAGAACAATGAAGGTCGATTTTACTTGGGATCCTCTACAGTGAATTTTTAAAGAATTTTTGTCTTATTATTCAAATTAAATATAGCTATGAATTTTTTTCCGGGCAGCCCCATTGGTGATTGTTTAGAGACATATTTTAAATAATAAAAACTAAAAACTACGTACATTTTTTTAATTAACCCTGCTGGTGGGTTTTTAGAAACATATTCTATTATAATTGATAAAATATAGTTTTTATTCCGGTAAGCAGATCACTGAAGATCGATTTTACTTGGGATCCTCTACAGTGTATTTTTGAAAATATTTTTGTTAATTGAAATTCAATATAACTATATGAATATATTTTTAGACAACCTTGTGTTTGTTAAGAAACATATTTTGTTTGATAAAAAGTGATTTTCGTTCGGTAATCAGATCAGTGATAGTCGATTTCATTTGGAATCACCTACAGTGAACTTTTAAAAACTGTTTGTTTTATAATTCAAATTAAATATAGCTATGAACATTTTTTTAGACACCAACCCTGTTGGTCAGTTTAGAAGCATATTCTAGTTGATAACATATAATTTTCGTTCGGTAAGCAAAGGTTAAGGTCAATTTTACTAGGCATCCTCCACAAAAGGTTTTTTTTAAATATTTTTTTATTTAAATCAAATATAGCCTTGACGATTTTATTTCAGGTAACCCTGTCGGTGGGAGTTTCGAAACATATTTTAATTGATAAAATAGCATTTTCATCCGGTAGATAAGTGGGTGAAGGTCATCCTTATATGGGATCTTAGACTATAAATGCGCCGTGTGACTTCTGGATCCCTTCCCAATGCGACCATCTTTCAATCGTGGAGCACCGTCGATCCCAGAGTATCGATGGCTTAAAAGAGAGAAAGAGAGTAGAAGCCGTGATATTTAGAGTTTGCCTTCACGGCTGCTTAGTTATACTACAATAATAAACCATCGCGGTCTTACCCCCATAGATCTGGCAATCCATTCATGTATCACAGATTTGTTGTTGTCACACATGTCTATGGCGCTAAAGCCGCTAAACAAGAACATTCATTCATAAATTAGCAAATATGGCCGACCACAGCCCCCGATTCCTCTGACGCGTTCAAATGACATGGGCGTATCATGAAGTACCTCAATTAGGGACAATACACCGAACAGAATTGTCAAGCGAAATACTTAAATTCCTTAAAAATAATAAATACACATAAATAGTAAATCGAGTCTTTATTATTTGGCGTAGCACTAATAAACCTCTACTATGAAGAAGACATTTTTTGGGTGTTCTAAATACATACTTTATAAGTGATTTAACGAACGGAAAGATATACTTGCCACTGTTATCTGTTATACGATATTGTAATGTAAAACATGTTTAACTGAAATCTAGATGCCATGCACTAGTGCGGTACTGTCCCCTGTTCTCTAGATGACATATTTCGTGGAGGATCCTGCTTCTCTTTTATTTTCACCGTGCCAGACACCGAAACGTGACTTTCATCCGATGAAAATTTCCGCTCTTCTCTTTTGTCTTTCTGAGCATTAATTCTCTACTGTACATGGAGCACAATGGATAACCTTACCAAGGATAAACTACCGCCTATTAAGTCCGTTCTGAAAAAGTACGACTAGTGACTAATGTATTGTGTGAGACTTTCGCGGCCATGGTCCGATAAACTGTTGTTTCTTGGGCTGTTCGGCCGACGTCGACAAGCTCCGTCTTGGCGTCGGCGCGCTTCGCTGCTTGACGTTTTGCCAACACGGAAGTAACACTTCTGATGATGCCAACCACTCGCTTAACCTGAAATCCATTCCCAAAGTTATTTTCTGCCTCTAACGATCACCCTGGGACAACTGGACTGATCTCCTTGATTACCTGTCCGAAAAGATCGACTTCCTGAACATTAACTATGCGTCTTCAGAGGTAGCTCTCTTGAGGGGATTTGAACGTCCACAATGAAGCCTGGTTGGGCTTCAACAAAACTGACGCAGCGGGGCGCGCCGTCGAAGTATTCGTCATAAGTCAAGGTCTGACACAGCTAGTAAAAGGACCAACTTTATTTTCTCGTGTCTCCACCCACTCTACTAGCCTGCTGGATCTTTTTCTGACGACTCATCCTGTCCCTTACAAAATCGACATACACTCTCCTTTAGGCAACTCCGATCATAGCTTAGTCGAAGTTAAGTTCCCTTCTGCGACAAACGTGTTTCAGAAATTCACCCAAGCCGCAAAATCTGGCATTACGACCATGGTGACTGGGACGGTCTGGGACTCTGGGAGACGTTTCTCCAGTTTTTCCTGGAGCGAAGTTTGCTTTGCAAACCAGAGGTTATTCATGTCGGCATGGAAGCGTGGATCCCGAAAACAACCAAATCATACAAATTAGCTTCCCAAAGTTCTGGCTCAACGAACTTACTTTCAGAACCCTGCCGTAAAAAAAAACACAGGCTAATACTGGGTCGAGGACTATATACAATGAAACCGTCCGACATGCAAAAAGCTAATACGATGCCAAAATAAAAAAGAAAGTTACGTTACATCCCAATGGCTGCCGTTCCTTATGGCCTTCAGTTACTTTTTGTAGGATAAGGTCATTCATACAAAAACTCCTTATTATTCTATTTGCGACGTTTCGACTTATATTAAGTCATCTTCAGGCAACTAAAAACAATTGATGGTGCGTAGGCTATTAATACACAAATACACAGATTTACTTAAACTTAAACAACAGTTATATACAGAAGGAACCTACCACTGACTTTTAATTTTTTTTTTTATAAAAAAATGTTAAAATAAAAATTAGATGGATGCCACTTGCTGAAACGCTCTAGTGATTTGATTTATGTTAAAAATATTATAAGACATGCACAAATATGTCAGATACAAGAAAAGTTGACTTACCAGAAAATCGAAGTTTTTATAGTTATTAGGAAAAAAAATCATAAGAATTTGACTAGATAAACAACTGGATTAATAAACACTGCCAACGGTATTAAAATATAACGCCACAAGACACGTACAATAAAAACGAATAAAATTGTAACAAACAGGATCAGAATGAAAACAGCAATGTGCCTACATACCAAGGACGGGTAGGTGGATGATCTGGTAGAAGATATTAAGCGTTTTTCCGTCTAAAACATAATATTTTCATGTGTTTTTCACCCAAAACCCATAGGCGGAGTACGGAAAATAGATAATATGATGTAGAGTTAGGCTTTGGTTCATCTATTAGGCAATTTTTTTATCAAATTATGATACACATTGCTTAAGGCGTTGATATCCTGTCTGTAGTTTACTGATCTATTTTTTTGAATGTGGATCATCTCGCTGATTAGTCTCTTAGATAACATCTGTTGATTACTCAAAATTGATGTTTTTTCAAAGTCAAAGTGATGATTTTCATTTTTCACATGTTGTACTAGAGCGGTGGGAGCAGAAATGCTATTCACCCTACATTCATCTCTTCTATGTTCAGCTATTCTAGTTTTTATGTATCGGCCTGTCTGTCCTATGTAGCAATTGTTGCAATCCTTACAGGGGATCTTGTTCCTTATGGCCTTTGGCCAAACAAATAGAGGGTCACTTCTCGCGGAGCAGCTTCCCTCCGATCACATGTGCGGATGAAACAGTCGCAAATACTCCCAAGAACAAAGACGAAATATTTGCAGCAAATTCCACTATAAATGTCCCATCCATTGTCCAGGTACTATCTATACCGAGAGTACCCCTAGCTATGAGCGAAATAACGTTCAAACCAGAAATAGTCCGGAAGGTGCTGCAGTCACTTGACATTAATAAGGCGAATGGGCCCGACATGATCCCCTCCATTGTTGTGAAGAAGTGCGCACTGGAGCTCGCTCCTATACTTACCGCCTCTTTCGGATGTCTTCCGGCATCTTCCCAAAAGACTGGAAAACAGCTTGCATTCAGCCGGTGCCAAAACGGGGATCCAAAGCTGATCCAACTAATTACAAACCTCTCTGTGATCAGTAAAGTGATGGAGAAGTGCGTCAACCAAAAGCTCATGAAATACTTTGAGTTCCATTATTCAATCATCAACAGACAATTTGAATTCCGACATCAAAGATGAACTGGAGATCTCCTGGCTTACATCACACATGTGAGGAGCAAACTCATCCATTCGTTTGGCGAAGCTCACGCCATTGCTCTGGATATTCCAAAGGCACTCGATTACCTGTGGCATGCAGCCGTTCTAAACAAGCTTCCGTCTTACGGCCTCTCTGCTAAGCTTTGCGGTTGGCTCGCAGACTTCCTCACAGGTCGAAAAATTCAAAGGATCTGGAGACCATTACCGCTTGGAGGCTCAGGCAAATGGTGAAATTGAATGCTTCCAAGACTCCAGTACTGTACGCTATCAAATAAGAAGAGTCCATGGCAACACCCGGTTCTCATGAACAATCAGCTCTCAAACCCTTAGCCGTCAATATTACAGAAAATCTGGCACGAACACGTTGCGTCAATTGCAGCAGCTGCTGGTAAAAAATTTGGGTACCTATTCTGAGCCAAAAGGTTCTTCTCGCCATCTAACCTACTCACACTTTATAAAGGCCAGATAGGACCTGGCCTAAGGTATTGCTCTCATGTCTAGGGAGCTGCTGCTCCTACTAACCTGTGAATAGTAGATGCCGTCCAGAGAAGGGCAGTTCGACTAATTGGTGACCCGGCCGAAACGCGCCACCTTCAGCCACTTTCTCACCGACATGCTGTTGCGGTGATATTCAAACGGAGTCCTCTGAGCTATCCTGTATAGTTCCACCGCTCACCGATCGTATCAGATGCACCCACGCGACTGCTGCACCTCATCCTAAAGCGGCGGCCACACGACAGCGACTTGCCTGCACGGTATAGTTTGCGCAAACAAGACAGTGTCCACACCATTCAAGTAAGCCTCTTTTCAGCGAGATTTGTTGAACCTTATATTAGAGCTCGCTTATCGAAAAAGTAATGAGGACAGGTGATGCATTATTCTTGCTAAACATGCGTTCTTGTATTGTTTTTTTAGTGAAGAAAAAAAGCAGTAAACAATTCAGATCACAATGGAGTAAAAAGTGGTTTTAGGAACATAAAAAATACTCTATAATAATTATGTGAATTTAGTAAGGGCACTAAGGGAAGATGATAGTATTCTGCTCTAGAGATCTGAATATTAAACTTAAGATCAGATTGGCCAGATGTTACGTTTTCTCGATCCATCTCTATGGGATGGAGTCGTGGACCACGAACAAAGTTGATCTGAAAAGACTTGAGGCTTTCGAGATGTGGGTGCATACATATATATTTGCCATGTTAAAACACGAATTCCCATTTCGAACATAACTCACTTGTTTTTCAAACTACATACACAGTATTTCAGAAGGTGATAGTTAAGACCCTTAATGAATGACAACTATTTCCGAATTTCTCAAAAAAGTTTTTTAGAGTACAAAAAAACTCGCAATGCAAAATCACACATTTTTCAAATGTCTGTAATTTAACAACCAAACACGATATCAAAAAAGGCCAAATAGGTGACAAAGCGCAAGCTTTCTTCTTCAATTTACTTTTTGAATCATTACTGTAAGTTTAAAGGTAACTTCAGGAGCTTGGAAATGCGAAATTCATTTTTATGGTGACCTTTGGACCTTTCCTTCGGACCTTTTGACCTTACCTTTGGATTTTTGGACTTATCTCCCCTCATATTAGATACAAACACTGGAGAAAGGGCCACGCCTCCCCAAGAACTCGGGAATACGTCTTTTCTTGGATTCTCAATTTCGCGCGCTATACCCTAGAACCCTAAGGCGTATGAATAAAGAAAAAAATTGTAGAAACTGTCAAAAATGGGGAAACTTTCTTACCTGGGTCACGTTATGCGAGGAGAAAGATACCACATTCTACAACTGATAATACAACGGAAAATACAAGGAAAAAGAAGTGCGGGGAGAAGACGCACTTCGTGGCTGAAAAACTTGCGAGAATGGTATCACTGTACATCGATAGAATTATTCCGAGCAGCCGCATCTAAAGCAAGAATCGCCATGATGATAGCCAATCTTCTTAGATGAGGCGGCACTTAAAGAAGACTATGGGAAGAACTAGAAGATTGGCGGAACTATTTAAAGATGGACGTAAACGCATATACAAAACTACTAAATCTGCTGCTGCTGATATCCTTAAAACTGAACCCTATGGTCTAGACACACAGAGACTTCACCGTGCAGACGAGTTTGTGCAAGCCAAAACTTCCAGCAGACTGAAATTTACACATGTCTCGCTTTTAGGTTTGCGCGAGCTACCGTATTATCGTCCACACGTACGGGCTTCCTGATACAAATTGGTTTTCACAAGTGAGTACTAGGTAAACCTTTGCAAGTTTGACAGGGGTCGTTCTTTATACATCGAGAAACGAGCGGTATGACCGTACATCTATTCCCAGGGTTGCCAAGGCTTGGAATGGACTGCCAGGAGATGTATTTATCACACATAACCTTTCACAGCAGCCAAGGTACGGTATTTAGGCTCTGCCTACGCGGTCTGCTCAGTTATAAAAAAGGCGCGTTCGCTTTCTCGCAGCAAGCCGATTTTTGAGTTACTAAAGTTGTGAGGCTACGTGCAAAGTGTGCTGTTTACCTATCAGGAGACTAGTTGCATTGAAGACCAAAACTTTTTATTAGCTACAAATAGATACGTGAAGTAGGTGAGTAGGCTTTCCAACTATCATTTCCTGCGTCTGATGCAAAAAGGTAATAGCACAATGAATATTTTTTAAATATTTTGACATGAATTTATGGTGCTATTACATCAGTAGTTGTGGCTAATACCGGGTGTTTTAAAGGACAATATAGCGCATTTATAATTTATCCTCCACAACTAAACCAGGAGCCGAATAACCATACATCAATTAATTGCGTTTTTGTAATAACGAGACAGTTTAAAATAAAAGACACAAGCTACCTGAAACATATTTATTGAAGTACATTAGAGTACAAAATGGTACCGGCAAGGTACAAAAACATAAAATAACTCTTCTGATGTATCTTAAATTGCAACACCTGTGACCAGAGACATGTGTTTTAGAAAATATTCATTGAATTATATTATTGTACACTGAAAATGCAAATTCGAAATATAAACTATTTTACAAAAAACTATACCAAGCAACGATTTCTGTTGAATTGATGCACATAAGTAGTGCACATATGTCATGTGTAAGATGTGACTTTTTTCAAAGCCACCGGATGCATTTCGTTTTGTTGCTACAATCAAGACTAAATCCAATTATATAGAGTGTCTCCCAGAAGCGAGAATATTACTTGTTACGAATTTGTATTTTTCAGTTTCCAACATTGCAAAAATTAGATTCAAAATACTATAAACTCCCACCGTAAAAGGTAAGACTATATTGGCTCATCACCTAAAGGAAAACGAATATATGTTCCAAAAACTTGTCGATGCAGTACTAAAAATCGATTTTACCCCTGCACAGTACTGAAGCAAATCCGTTTTCTCCTTTTGGCAACACTGAAAGTTTCAGGAGCTCGTGAGTTCAGTAACAATCACAATAATGACGGAACTTGACAATTCGCGTTGGCGTATTGTAATATTTCAAGTACAATAGGTGGCTAATTTGGCAAAAGATTGCCTATTTGTTGTATTTGTTTATCTGTCCGATAGAGTGAATAATAAACACGTATTCATTGTAACTACATGTTGGTGTTACAAACATGTGTTCCATCACTCTGTAGACGTCTTGTGTTGTTTTTGTGAAGTTGCTGTTTTGAAACAACCGTAAGTAGACAGACAAAAAATCGAAGGGGTATCTGTAATCCTCAGCAGAAAAGTACTTTAATTTTTTTACCGACTCTCAAACAAGCGAGTTATTAAGTATTACTTGTACTGAATTTGTCAATCAATGCCCTTATGGATGGGACATTGGTAGTAACGACAACTAGACCACGTTCAATGAAAAAATGTATCGGTTCACAAAAACCGTTCTTGGCAAAGTCACTGATCCCTTTAACAATCAGAATAAAATGGCAATGGCCTATATATCTAAGTCATGTAACCAATGGGCACCGCACAAGACTGGACAACTTTATAAAAAAGGATGTATAATTACCCACTAAGGATGAACATATCATCGTCTCCTTTAGTTAATAAATTATGATAATTCCACATGGGAGGTACTGCACAAACTCAATATTCGCACACTCTGTTACAAATATAAAATAAAACTGTCTTATTGTGAACTGAATACTGAACATATTGAAATATTAAAAATCTTCTTCCATTTATTATAAGTTCTCTAAAATTATGCCGTCATCCATATTCGTCTGTTTGGAAAAAGACTGTCATATGTCAAAATATTCACTTTTTGAAGTTTTTGGTTTAACCATCTTGAAATAATGCATAGTTTCTTGTGTAAAAGTATCATAAACCTATCTCGCTCCTTTACCCATAGATGGCGGCATGTAAAAACATCATATCTTCATTTCGCGACGCAGCGTTAAAGCAAGACAGCAAAATGTCAGTTGTATTACTACCGCCTAACAGAAAGGCACCCGTTTTTGCGAAAAGACCATCACAAAACAAAATAACATATACTTTACGTCGCAGTTCTTTGGTGCAAAAGAGTCATATTCTGAAATAGTACACATCAGAATAAAAATAAAAAAAAAATAAAATAAAATATGATAAAGACTGTCACAACTCAAAAAAAATATATAAAAAATAAAATATGGACTCATTCCAAAGACACAAAATACTCAAACTCTGGGCAAGTGTCACTATACTCATTAACTGATAATTAAACCTTTTACTAATTGTTGATTGGAAAATAATTGCAGTGTTCGTTGCATAAAACTTTAACGAGCTCTTCTGAAAATATACATTTTTTCAGATAAAACAGTCTTTTTCCAAACAGACCATTTGTGTTCTGTAGCAATTTTTAATGTCCTTGGAAAATATCAAAATAATCAGGATAGTAAAAACAACCATGCACATAGGTAGTGCCCTAAAGCACGGAGCTGTACAAATTATTGTGGTATATATCCTCAGAACACAAAATCCAATAAAACATGTTTTACTCGTATATATCCATGATTTTCTAGTCACATCGTTACAGCTCTGAAAAATATAGTTGATTCTCAATAAGCTTTGGGAAAAATAAGTGAGTGTTAAAGATTCATCAATTCAAATACAAAAGGTTGCACTTTCTCAATAACTGAGATTCTATATAATTTCAATATAATTTCAACGCTCATTTGTCTAGTCTTCCTTATTTTTGCCTGTAAAAATATAACGTTATACACATGATCACAGAAACTATACGAATATTTCCTAACATATTGACTAAAGTATTTTTCCCAAAGCAGTATCGCCAGTAGTTTCAAATCTTTTCCATTCCATTATCTCCTAGCACTATACCTATTGACTTCATATCTGTCCCTGTAAGGTCCCGGAGGTCTTCTATACTGTTGTTGATCCCGATCTCGGTCGTTTCTTTGGCTTTGATAACCACCATAACCTCTGCTACCCCCACCACCTTGGTTGTTGGAGTAGTATTGAGATTGTTGATTGTATGGATTGTTGTTGAACTGCACAAAAAGTACAAGCTATAGCATCAGCCATAAAAATGTAGTTGGTATAGATCAAATAGTTATAATAAATGTTTAGTAAGACATGATATCATGAACTAAGTTTATGTGCTAGCAAGTTTTATGATCCGTCTTCTGCATGCAGAAACGTTTTTCAGTTTCTTGACCGTTGTGGGTCTCTCATTATTATAACTCTGTACTTCTACTTGGTTGATGCTTTTTTGAGCGATGTAAATATACAGGGTGAGTTTTTAGTACCGGCTCGGTCGATAAACCTCCTACTGTAGAAGATAGCGACGCCCTATATATTACCCTATTTTAAGATTCTACTAATAGTTGCTCTTCTCACAATATAAGGTATAAAATATAAAATACCCTGTGTATTTCAAAAGTTCTGACCATTTTTATATCTAAATCGCTGTCAAATGAACGTATTGTATATCAAAAAGTAATGAATCAAAAATGGCACAGAAAGATTAAAAATATCCTCTAGTTTTAAAGTCGGCTATAAAAAAAGCTCACGACGCATATTCGTATATAGGGTAATGTAGAGTGCAAAATCGAGATTATCTCTTTTTCTTAAATGTAACCCCCAATATTTTATTATACCAAAGGATTGCTTTTAATTAGCTCTTTGTATAGCACTTGTTGTACCTATGTCCATCAGTTTCCGGAATATTTCAATTTTTCGGTAAATTTAAAGTATAGCTCCTATTTGTGTACTGAAACTTATTTATTTTGAGTAAGTATTATGGAATTTGTTTTTTATTTAACAAACAACTAAATTATAAGGTCATGATAGTATTTGATAAAGTCAAAACCCTGAATCATCGAGATAATAAAGTCAAGTATGCTGAGGAAACAATTTTGTAGGCGTGATGCATAATTATCAAGCAGACTTATCAGGTATGCTTTAAAAAATTGACAGTTTTCATAACCTGCTCAATAATTCCGTACTGTTGAAAAAGCTTTGAAAATTAATTTTTCCATTGTGGGTATTTAGGAGAATCTTTGAGAAATTGCCTACTTGCCTCTAGATTATATCAACTATCAAAAGCAACATCCAGGACGCAGGCACTCTAAAGCTAATGCGTCTGAAAAATTGAAGAATCATTTTATTTGGACCGTGTCGTGTAATATTTCATAGCCTACCTGATAGATCTGCTTGATAATTATGCATGATGTCTATAAAAAATTGTTTCCTCAGCACACTTGACCTATATTATCTCGTTAATTCAGTGTTTTAACTTGATCAAGTACTATTATGGCCTTATACTTCTTTTTTATTATAGAGGGTTTAGGAAATCGGCTTGATCGCAAAGACAGAAACACTGGCACACCTGGAGGTGCGACAGAGAGTCTGCCCGCCCGACGTTGAACCAGCTTGAGTCCTCTGATGTCATGTCCAGTGGACGCAAACGCGTCCACCCGACATGTCACCACGGCCCGACCGGCTAAAACCCATTCCCTCTTTCTTTACCTCTGCTCGATCTCCATCTGCACCGGGCATCATCGTGAACGATATTCTTCACAGTGCGAGATGAGTTAAGTATGGTTTTTCTTCTATTCTTGCTTCTTCTTGTTACATATCCCGACGTTCCTCTGTCTCTTTCAACTTTAAGATGCCTTGAACCATCTTGTGTACTATTTTCCAGCGTTTCTCGCTCGATATCATGATGGGCACCATGTTCTCTGGGGTCAGGTCCTCAGGCAGGTTCGCTCTCGCTTCCTGCTTGTAATAGGACCATCTGTCGCACTCAAATAGGGCGTGCTCGACTGTGTCGCTTTGGCCACAATGTCGACAACGATCGTCCGTCGCTCGTCCTATTTTGTTTCTATATACCCGAAAGGGACCGTAGCCCGACAACGCCTGTGTTAGGTAGTAGCAGGTTGTCCTGTGTTTACACTCTGCCCACTCATGTATATTTGGAATCAGACGCTTAGTCCACTGCGCCACCTCAGTTGTACTGGACCAGATCCCCTGCCACTCGTCCATGGTTTTCTCCCTGGCGGTCCTCCGCCGCTCTGGCAGAGCACCTTCCGCGATATACATATATCTCCTCTCCTTGGCCAACAAATGCAGTGGCGGTGTCGCTGTTATAACCTGCAGTGCTTTGGTAGACACCGTACGATATGCACTGGCCACCCCCAGCAACGACTTCCTTTGCACCCTGTCTACGGTTTGTTGGTGCTTTTTCCTCTCCATCGCCTTACACCATATTGGAGCTCCGTATAGCATAACTGAGTGGATAACTCCGTTCAAGATCTGTCTTTTTCGCATACTTGGGCCGCCTACGTTTGGCATTATACGTGACAGTAATGCCACCTTTCTTTCTGCTTTCGCCGCAGTTCTCTTTATGTGCTCGTTGAAACATCATTCGTTGTCTACGGTAATCCCCAAGTACACTATCGATTTACTGGGTACTATTTGCACCCCTCTAAGATGGAATCTCACTTGGTTCCTAGTGATCCTAGAACCCCGGAGAATGACCGCCTCAGTTTTGCTTGGTGCCAGCTGAAGGTGGTGTCTGGACATCCACTCATCTATCCTTCCAGCGCCTCGTTTGTTGTTTGTACCAAAGTTATCTCGTCTTTAGTGGAGGCTACCAGAGCGAGGTCATCCGCGAACGCCACAGTCTTTGTGTTTCGAAGAAGAACTATCCTTAAAACGCCATCATACAGGACGTTCCAGAGAAGAGGACCCAAAGCTGATCCCTGTGGAACTCTTGTAGACATCTCCAGCTCTATGTTTGCTATTTTTATAGCTCTGTCACTAAAATAGCTGCCAATCAGACTCCGTAAATACCTCGGTATGCCACGGTTGTTCAACTCCTCCATTATAATGCCCCATGACGCCGTATTAAAGGCATTTTGCACGGCAAGTGTCACCAGTGCTCCCCATTTATTGGAGGTCCCTTCTACGGAGCATAGAACGGCCTCCAATGCGTTGTTCGTTGACTTGCCACTGCGGAAGCGGCCTTATACTTTGGTTGTTTGTTAAGCAAAAATAAAATTTGATAGTATTTTCTTAAAATAATTAAATTTTAGTAAACAAATAGAAGGTATACTTCAAATTTGTAGAAAAATCGAAATATCTCAGAAACCAATGAATGCAGCCATAACAAGTGCTATACAAAGATGAAAGAGCATGTTAAAAGCAACCCTTTGGTATAATAAAATATCGGAGGTTACATTTAAAAAAAGAGAGAAAATCTAGATTTTGCATTCTACATCACCGTGTATACGAATATGCGTCGCGGGCTTTTTTTATAGCCGATTTTAAAACTAAAAATATGATTTTTGATTCATCACTTTTTGATATACAGTACGTTCATTTGACAGCGATTTGGAGCTAAAGATGGTCATAACTTTTGAAATACCATGTATAATGTAACAATACCCCATATTGGGTGAACGCAAACCATTAGTAGAATTTGAATATGGAATAATATACAGGGTTGGGATAAAGTATGGAACCAAGCAAATAACTTTGGAACGGAAAGAATGATATTGCTGAAAATTTGCACGCAAGTGTAGCGACGTATAGTGCATCCGAAGACATTATGTTAGCTATTAATGTACTTCCGGTTTAACCGGAAGTACCGTCAACTTTTTTAATTTAAATGGGACACCCTGTATATTTTTGGAGATTTTAATACATCTTTTTTTTCCGAATACGTCCATAGTGGTTTGGGTATTAGTTTCTGTAAAAACGGGAAAGATAAAGCTTCTTCATATGTTTAAAATGCCGGTCATTTACCTCCTGAAGTCCTGATCCTGACGTGAATTGATTCGACAAGGTAACTCAGCAATTTGTCAACAGACTTGCATATTGTCAGGAAGTAAACGGCGGGCATTTTGAACGTCTGAGATAATTCCTTGATAATTCATTTTAAATTTTCTTATTGTAACACATCAAATAAGATGAACGTTTCAGTAAATAAAAAAGCTTTATCTTTCCCATTTTTACAGAAACAAATACTAAACCTACTATGGACATATTCGGAAAAAAAGTTGTATTAAAATCTGCAAAAATATACAGGGTGTCCCATTTAAATTAAAAAAGTTGACGGTACTTCCGGTTAGATCTGAAGTACATTAATGTAACTAACATAATGTCTTCAGATGCATTATGCGTCAATACATTTACCTGCAAATTTTCAGCAATATCACCTTCTCCGTTTCAAAGATATTTGCTTGGCTCCATAGTTTATCCCAACCCTGTATAGGGTGTCTCATTCAAAAAAATGCATGTTTGCATCACCACGTAGTTATGGGTCACCCTGTTTAAATCAAATTATTTTCTGAGCAAGGCGCATATCCGTGGCTGCAACTTTTATATACAACTTTTTTCGCTATCTTCCGCAGTAGTGGAGTTATCGGCCGAGCCGGTACTCAAAACTCACCCTGTATATTGTATACATATATACAATGTGTTCCACCATCCTATCGACAAGCTTTGAGATATGAAAATATAATTAAAGTTATCGAGAAAAAATGCGAAAAAAAGGGGGTCAACCTTTTAATTAATTTTTTATTACATTTTCAATTTCTGTATCACGACTCCATGGGTTCGCGCAGTTGTAGCGCCATAGCTTGATTATTTATCGACAGAATCACGACATTTTTGACTCATTTTATAGGAGAATGACTGGGCATATCAATTAAAGCAAAAAAGATAATACCTGATAATTTCCAAGGCTAAAACAATTCAAGAAACTGAAAAACATTTTTTTTGTAATGCACTTATTTGGGTTACTTACAAATAATTTGAAAAAAGCCGTATTAGTGCCTATTTATTAAGACATGTTAATGTTTAGCAGGATGTTTGCTGTCTTACCACATGCAATTCGTGTATGTAGCACTAAAATTTTCGACAGAATAGGCCATTTTGTATTATGACTTCTTTATCACAGCGCCATGTGTTCACGCAGTTGTAACGCCATATCTTGATTATCTATCAAGCGATTCATGACTTTTTGGACTCATTTTGTGAGTGGGTATATCAACTAAGGCAGAAAAATATAATACCTGACAATTTCTAAGGCTAAAAAAATCTGCCAAACATAATTTGGAAAAAAAGCCATATTAGTGCCTATTTATAAACACAGTTTAATGTTTATTGGGATGTTTCCTGTCTAACGACACGCAATTTGTTTATGTAGCACTAAAATCATCGACGAAATAGGCTTTTTTAATATGACCAATTTTGAAATAAACAAGAATTTGGTATGCACATTGTCTTTATTGGACTTCGGTACAGATTATTACTTAAATGTAATTACATGAACGAGTATGATTATTTAGTATTTAAATTAATCAACGAAATTTTCAAAATGTCCGCCATTTTTATTTAGGCACGCTTGACTTCTGAAACTGACGCTCTGGGTTACTCGACGCTAAGCTACGCTCCAGTCTGTTTTCTTTGATTTCCAAGTGATTCCAACATATCTCATATCAGTTAGTTGCCTTTTAGTCATTTGGCTACTAAATAAATAATACTAAAAATAAAAATAATAAAATTTGTTCATGTAAATTGCATTTAAGTAATAATCTGTACCGAAGTCCAATAAAGACAATGTGCATACCAAATTCTCGTTTATTTCAAAATTAGTTGTAATGAAAAAGCCTATTCCGTCGATGATTGGAGTGCTACATAAACAAATTGCGTGTCGTTAGACAGGAAACATCCTGATAAACATTAAACTGTGTTTATAAATAGGCACTAATATGGCTTTTTCCAAATTATTTGCAAGTAACCGAAACAAGTGCATTACAAAATTTTTTTTTAAGCTTTGTGGATTTTTTTAGCCTTAGAAACTGTCGGATATTATTTTTTTGTCTTAGTTGATATGCCCAGTCATTCCCCTATAAAATGGGTCCAAAAACTTGTGAATCGCTCGATAAATAATCAAGATATGGCGTTACAACTGCGTGAACACATGGCGCTGTGATACAGAAGTCATAATACAAAAAGGCCTATTCTGTCGAAAATTTTCGTGCTACATACACGAGTTGCATGTGGTTAGACAGGAAACATCCTGGTAAACATTCAACCGTCTTGATAAATAGGCACTAATACAGCTTTCTTTCAAATTATTTGCAAGTAACCAAGACCAGTGCATTACAAAAAAAAATTTTTTTCAGTGTGGTGAATTTTTTTAAGCCTTAGAAATTATCAGATATTATATTTTTTTGCCTTAGTTAATACACCCAGTCATTCCCCTATAAAATGAGTCCAAAAAGTCGTGAATCGCTCGATAGATAATCAAGATATGGCGTTACAACTGCGTGAACACATGGCCTTAGAAACTGTCGGATATTTTTTTTGCCTTAGTTGATATGCCCAGTCATTCCCCTATAAAATGGGTCCAAAAACTTGTGAATCGCTCGATAAATAATCAAGATATGGCGTTACAACTGCGTGAACACATGGCGCTGTGATACAGAAATCATAACACAAAAAGGCCTGTTCTGTGGAAAATTTTAGTGCTTCATACACGAATTGCATGTGGTAAGACAGGAGACATCCTGCTAAACATTAAACTGTCTTATAAATAGGCACTAATACGGCTTTTTTTTCAAATTATTTGCAAGTAACCAAAACAAGTGCATTACCAAAATTTTTTTTTTGCAGTTTGGTGAATTTTTTAGCCTTAGAATTTGTGAGATATTGTATTACACATGGCGCTGTGATACAGAAGTCATAATACAAAAAGGCCTATTCTGTCGAAAGTTTTCATGCTACATACACGAGTTGCATGTGGTTAGACAGGAAACATCCTGCTAAACATTAAACTGTCTTAATAAATAGGCACTAATACGGCTTTTTTTTCAAATTATTTGCAAGTAACCAAAACCAGTGCATTACAAAAAAAAAATTTCAGTGTGGTGTCTTTTTTAAGCCTTAGAAATTATCAGATATTATATTTTTTTGCCTTAGTTAATACACCCAGTCATTCGCCTATAAAATGAGTCCAAAAAGTCGTGAATCGCTCGATAGATAATCAAGATATGGCGTTACAACTGCGTGAACACATGGCGCTGTGATACAGAAGTCATAATACAAAAAGGCTTATTCTGTCGAAAATGTTAGTGCTACATACACGAATCACATGCGGTAAGACAGGAAACAACCTGCTAAACTTTAAAATGTCTTAATAAATAGGCACTAATGCGGCTTTTTTTCAAATTATTTGTAAGTAACCCAAATAAGTGCACTTCGAAAAAAAATTTTTTTTTCAGTTTGGTGAATTTTTTAGCCTTAGAAATTGTCAGGTATTATCTTTTTTTGCCTTATTTGATATGCCCGGTCATTCTCCTATAGAATGAGTCCAAAATGTCGTGAATCGGTCGATAAATAATCAAGCTATGGGGCTACAACTGCGCGAACCCATGGAGTCGTGATACAGAAATTGAAAATGTAATAAAAAATTAACTAAAAGGTTGACCCTTTTTTTCGCATGTTTTCTCGATAACTTTAATTGTATTTTCATACCTCAAAGTTTGTCGACATGATGGTGGAACACATTGTACATATATATAGCTCGAACATTGATACGGTTCGTTTTTGTACTTGTCATGTTGAACAAAATTTTAGGGTATAATAAAAAAAGAAGTGCGTTATGTCGTTAGGTCTTTCTTTCATAGGTCAATGGACAGCATATTATGAATACTGTAGCTGTGTTTGCCCCAGATTAAACCAAAACAATTACGAGCCAAAATTTTCCAATGTAATGATTATCTATAATACAACAAATATTTCGGTATTACAACTCTCCACCCCTCTACCACTCCATCCAAAAGACCGTAGAAAATTATCAGTAACCCCAAAAACATCTAAAAACAAGTTTCAGTTTGAGGAACATTTGAAATCTTTTGTTTCTGGCTAATTACTCCATCACCTATGCACCGATTTTCAAAATTATAGCAACATTACCTACTATGACACCACAACATCTCGCTACCCAAATTTCATTTCAATGCATACAGCGCCAGCGGTTACTGAGATAAGAGGCTAGAAAAACATCAACAGACCAACAGACCGACAGACAGACAGACGGCAGATCGACGCAAATTAGCGACGTAAATTTGCGTTATTTAGATATCATGAAACGCCCAAAAAGCGTATTATATCAAAATCGAAGATTTTCGCGAACACAATACTCTCCCCACCTGTTGGCGTGGGAAGTAAAAGTAATGAAACGTTAGATTTTGTTGAAGTTGAGGAAAGTATATAACCTGATTCCTTGGTATTTTAGAAAATCTATACATAATATTTGACACAGATAAATAACATCTGTTTATTACGTCGTTCTAGTTTTATGATCCTTCCGTTTATTCTAACATATTATGCTATGCGACTTACCTGGTTATCATATTGTCTATAGGAGTTATGTGATTGGGGCTGATATCCTTGATTGTTGAAGGTTCGGCCCTGGTATCCTGAAACAAATACAATGACAAATTTCAGAAAATATATGAATATTCTATATCTCTCAAGGCTCAGATCACTTTTGGATGTCTAATATTGATGGTGTTTCTCGAAAACTGATTGTAATAGCTAAGACTAAACAAGTCTTATTTGAGGAAAAATGCAACAAATTTTGTGATGGTATCAGTAAATAGAACACCTATAGCCATTTATTGGACTTCATGTTATCAATTATTTTCTTCTAAATGGGGAGTGGAGTAAACAAAATATGGAATTAATTTGAGTGGGACAGAGGCAGAGATGCAACTAAACGTATAAATTTCTGTTGACAAAAAATGTCAGAAAACCTAGTGTACACCGTTACTATAGTTTTACATCAATTCTGGTGCCAGATATGTCTCAAGTGGGTTCAGCTTGATTTGTCATTTATTGTCCATGCATTTCCCTCAGTTCTTATGTTGATTGATCGGGCAACTCTTAATTATTATTATATCTTATTAACATCGCTAATTTCCTAATCGTTGCATTTTATGACAGGTGTCGGTAATCTTGTCTTATTGCCCATGTGCTTTTCATTTCAAGTTACCGGCTCAAAAGCACTCCTCCTTTATTTTTTTGCTTGTAACCCAATTTTCGCAAAACGTATTTTTATCAGTGAAATAAATTAGGAGTATCCCTGAATTTCCTTGACACGTGATATTCTCCTAACAAAAAAAGTTCAAACGAAAGGTAGGTTGATCCGAGTTTGTGGAATGTACCAAAACAATCCATCTTTGTGTGTTGGAGCATGTGGGATTTTATTAGTTCTTTCATTTCAAACTTTATACAAACTCTAAATACTACGTCAAACCATCAAACTGATGGGAAGTTCCATAAACGAATAAGTGTTTTTCCAAGATTGTGATTTTGACTCGACTGTAGCATGCATATAAACATAGAATAGCATCAACAACTCACCCGTTTTCCATTGACGTAAAAGACGAGGACATTGCTGGGTTTTTTGTCTGCCTTAGATGCAACCACCATCTTTTTACATTCGAAATCAAACTGATATGACTTGGAATCGGAATAATTTCATTTCGTTCAATCGATATGCGTCTGTGGATTTACGTTACGATATTGTTGGCCGAAGGATTTCGAGATACACATCTACCATAGCCATATTATGCGTCTTATCGAAGCTCCTTGCGTCAAGCAAATTCTTATTTTATTTTTGTACGTTATGCTTATGATTTTACGAAAAAAAGTTTGCGTATAAAATCAAAGGTACTACAAGATTTTAAATAAAATAAGGACTTAATATATGTAGGAAAAACTATAAGGTGCTATTTGAAAAAACAAAATTGGGATGAGTTTTGAGGGTTGAAGTGCAAAAAAAAATGTTTTGAAGCCATAGTATGATAGACCCTGTAATAGTTTCAGATATTCCACTCAGTTTTCGTTTGTTACGAATTTTTTTGTTACGAATATATCACGTGTCAAGGAAATTCAGAGACACCCTGTATATACGTGTATTTAGATTTGAACAATGGATATTTTGTAAGCAATCAATGCCGCAACAGTAAAGCTTGTGATACCAAAACCACCAGTTTAGTAAAATAAGTGGCAGACCTCATAATATGTCCATTGCACGCTTCCAATATAAATTAATTGTGACCGTTATATCGGTATAATCGTATCAAAATCTTAGATTTATTCCCGTTACATACACGTGCTGCTGCCAGAAACACCGTGGAGGCCTGCTCCGTCAGGCCGTGGAAGCACGGGTGGCGGTAGCGTTACTAAAAAGGGCAAGGGAGGACTTTTTTGCTGTGAGAGCGGGAGACGGGAGATCGATGTATAAAACACCATCTTAGCTGTACATAGTAGCATACTGTCAAAATAAAAAAAGTACACTAGAATTTCACTTCAGAATAAAGCAGCATGCTCATACTTGCAAACGTCTTAAGAGGTCGGCATAGCGTGGCTGTGAAAATGATAAATAGCTATGAAAATGATAAATAATATTATAATAGAACCTGGAACTAATTCTTTCTAACAACATGGACTGGGGTGCTTTTTCAAGGATAAATGTGGTTTTTTAGCTTCTCTTTACCTTTTGTTGGGAAACTGAAAGGACATTTGAAAAAAAAAGGAGAGCAAACTTGAAGTTTAAAAAGTCTTTCCACCCTAAATGGCGAGGCGACTACGAATTTGTAGGTTGAATGTAAAGAGTGTTAGCAAAGTTTGGGCACGGTCGATATTTACTAAGAAGTAAAAATTTCAATTCTACAGCATTGGTCATAAAATTGCGGCGCTCCAAGTTGCATTTTTAAAATGGAACACCCTGTATATAATTAGATATTTCATTTTTCTTAAATTTTAAGTAAAAACTGAATGCAACATAATGTCCCTAAATTAAACAATTTTCGATTTCCTAAATGCCAAATGAACCGTTTTAATAATGTTTGGAGGCGGTTGATCATTTGGTAGACTATACAGGTTATTGAATTAGGTTAAAACAAACCTGTTAGGATTCCTGAGTGTCCACAAGCAGTCAAAAAACTATTATACAAGGTTAGTCATAAAGTCGTAACGTACCAAAGCTGATTTTTTAGCTCTCACTGACTCACTGAAGTCACTGAAGGGAGCTTATGCAGAGGCTCTGTCTGTCCGTCCGTCTGTCCGTATACAAAAGATAGCCAAAACTACAGCTAGAGAAAAACTAAATACAGATTCGGAATCAGCATGAAAAAACTAGTCCGGGAAAAAACTGGTTTTGTCAATATCGCTTTCGGTTTTAAAAAAATTGAATTAAATTACGACAGGTAACTGATGACGTATTATGTACGGTGTACTGATATTACTAATAGCCATACACTTAACAAAAACATAGAGATAACAGGAAGATAATCATTATAATAATTGCTCGAAACTGTATAACCTGATAAAACCTTATATCTCCGGAATAGGGAAAATGAACGCAACTCAAATTCGGGATAATATACAGGGTGGGCCAATAGTGCGTGGACGGAGGATTGTGGGCTTACTAAAAGATATTTCAAAAATCTGTCACTTGATCACGGTAGGGACCCTTGAGGGCTATAACGTAAAAATATTTTCACTTAAATTTTGACGTTTATACAGGGTGATTCATATCAAACTTACATTTTTTTGAATGGAACCCCCTATATATTATTGCATATTTGGATTCCTTGGTCAATTCTAGTGTGACTTTATGTATCACATATGGAACTTTAAACAAACCGTTTAGGCGCAAATCACCATTTTTGGTATAAGTAGGTATCAGAAAAAAATTGAATCTCGCAGCGATGATAAAACTTAGAAGGTCGTGACTTTGCGGCACGACTAAGCATGAAATGTGTCACCTAAGGTCAGACAGCTAAATTTGAATTTTTTTTGTACTTGGAGAAATCAGTAGACTAATTAAGGAAACTTCAATCACAAATAACTTGATTTTTTCAAATGGGAATGCCTATTTTGGTTTAAAGAATCAAATGTAAAACTTGATTACCTTCCTAACAAATATGAAATAAAATGAAAACGAAAAAAGATTGACATCAAGGATGCTATATCGTTAGAAAGGCAATCACATTTTACATTTGATTCTTTAAACCAAAATAGGCATTCCCATTTGAAAAAATCAAGTTATCTGTGATTGAAGTTTCCTCAATTTATCCTCTGATTTCTCCAAGTACAAAAAGAATTCAAATTCAGCCGTCTGGCCTAAGATGATGCATTTTATGCTTAGTCGAACCGCAAAGTCAAGGCCTTCTAAGTTTTATAATCGCTGCGATATTCAATTTTTTTCTGATACCTACTTTTACCAAAAATGGTTATTTGCGCCTAATCATGATGAAGTGACAGATTTTTGAAATATTTTTTAGTGAGCCCACAATCCACCGTCCACGCACTATTGGCCCACCCTGTATAGGGTGTTCCATTTGAAAAAACACAACCCTGGTATGCCGTGACTTTATGAACAACCTTGTATATTATATAATTATTTTAAAATGTATAGACCTTCGCTTTACCTATATGTTATTTGAAAGTTTTTTTTGTATCATCCATAATAACGGAGGTATTTAGCTTCGAAGTATAAATCGATCACACTATACAGGATGGGCCAATAGTGCGTGGACGGAGGATTGTGGGCTTAATAAAAAATATTTCAAAAATCTGTCACTTGATCATGGTAGGAACCTTAGAGGGCTATGACGTAAAAATATTTTCACTCAAATTTTGACGTTTATACAGGGTGATTCATATCAAACTTACATTTTTTTAAATGGAACCCCCTATATATTATTGCAAATTTGGATTCCTTGGTCAATTTTAGTGTGACTTTATGTATCACACATGGAACGTTAAACGAACCGTTTAGGCGTAAATCACCATTTTTGGTATAAGTAGGTATCAGAAAAAAATTGAATATCGCAGCGATTATGAAACTTAGAAAGCCGTGGCTTTGCTGTACAACTAAGCATGAAATGCGTCACCTTAGGTCAGACGGCTAAAATTGAATTCTTTTTGTACTTGGAGAAATCAGTAGATTAATTAAGGAAACTTCAATCACAGATAACTTGATTTTTTCAAATGGCAATGCCTATTTTGGTTTAAAAAATCGAATGTAAAATTTGATCACCTTTCTAACGATATAGCATTCTCGATATCAATCTTTTTTGGTTTTCATTTTATTTCAAATTTTCAGTCAAATCGGTGTTTTTCAATTTTCCTGCGTGCAAGCAACCTAGCAGGCCATGAAAAATAAACAGAAGATCGTTAATATGGAAGACACCAACTAACTTAGTAGAAAAATGCAAACTAACTGGAGCAACGAGGCAAGATTATGAAAATTCCTTGCAACATATTAGCTCTAACCGGATACAACAGCCCCAAGATATTTAATGTAAATGAGTAGCTGGGCTATGACAGAAGTATTTGTTTTTCACAACCTACTAGCTATCGAGGTCTACTAGAGCTTGACAACTTTCCAAAACGATTAAAAATTTTGAAACAAAAGGAAAACTACCAGCGATTTTTGCTTACAGTCTAACATGTTTAGAATTTCAAATCTAATGGGATAAAAAGATTAGTCACTTCCGTTTAGTTAAGTCAACAGTGAAATCTCCAACTGGAGCATACTGAACATCCATTGAAATAATTGCTAGAATTTTTTAATTACGCTATGCTGTAATTGTGTTTTATTTCATGTAGTTTTCTGCAAACTAAACTATGTTTTACAATTCAAACAGATCGCAATTCAAGTATCATTTTCCGCGATTTTGCTAATAAGTAGAAGTACCTATTGGAGAATTTGAAGGGTTCCAGTCAGAGGTATCATTACTTTTGACTTACGGAAATGGCTACTTTTTCATAGCATTAAATGTGGAAATTTATTCAGAAGACATAGATGTTATACTGCCAGCAACAATCACTGGTAGTTTTCCTTTGATTAAATATTTTTTTACTGACGTTGGAAATTGACTAATAGCTAGTAGGCTGTGAAAAATGAGCGTTCTTGTTACCGCTATTGTTTCTGGTTAGAGCTAATATGTTGTAAGGAATTTTCATAATCTTGCCCCGTTGCTCTAGTTAGTTTGCATCTTTCTACTAAGTTAGTTGGTTTCTTCCATATTAACGAGCTTTTGTTTATTTTTCATGGCCTGCTAGGTTGCTTGCATGCAGGAAAATTGAAAAATACCGATTTGACGGAAAATTTGAAATAAAATGAAAACTAAAGAAGATTGGTATCGAGTATGCTATATCGTTAGAAAGGTAATGAAATATTACATTCGATTTTTTAAACCAAAATAGGCATTGCCATTTGAAAAAATTAAGTTATCTGTGATTGAAGTTTTCTTAATTAATCTACTGATTTCTCCAACTACAAGAAGAATTCAATTTTAGCGGTCTGACCTAAGGTGACGCATTTCATTCTTAGTTGTACCGCAAAGTCACAGCCTTCTAAGTTTTATAATCGCTGCGATATTCAATTTTTTTCTGATACCTACTTATATCAAAAATGGTGATTTGCGTCTAAACGGTTCGTTTAAAGGTCCACGTGTGATACATAAAGTCACACTAAAATTGACCAAGGAATCCAAATATACAATAATATATAGGGGGTTCCATTTAAAAAATGTAAGTTTGATATGAATCACCCTGTATAAACGTCAAAATTTGAGTGAAAATATTTTTACGTTATAGCCCTCAAGGGTCCCTACCATGATCAAGTGACAGATTTTTGAAATATTATTTAGTAAGCCCACAATCCTCCGCCCACGCACTATTGGCCCACCCTGTATATACAGTTTAAGTAAGTGGTCGGGGTAGTCTCAGTCATCATAGACCTGTGAGGGTGTCGCGTGCAATCGTGGACGAAAGTTCGGTATTCAACGCAAATCAGACGGGTTAAACAAACCTACCACCAGAAATCCCTCAAGCAACGCCCTTGTTTTCAACGCGAAACACCGACTGTCACGCGTCAACCTTCAGAGGGGTGGAGGCATTGGTAGCACACACACCGAGAGAAAACCATCGTCAATTATTTGTCTGCGTGTGTTATTGTCCGTTCGTTGTTTGTGGGTGTGACAACGCGACAATAGAGTCGGGCGCCAGAGGATGGGTAAGGGGTAGGGGGTTGGCGGATGGGGGGGGGTGCAGCCCGCGGGCGGGGGCGGCGGAACGCGTAATTGCATCCTTTGTACGCACGTCACCGACACGCTCACTCTCACGCCTAATTTCGCTCTCTTATCTAGCGAGAAACGCCACCTCGTCAACGAGACATTTGATCACCGATAAGAGTGGCGCAAAGCGATTTCGGTAGAGCCAGAAACTAAGCTGAAAAACAGTTTGAAAGGTCGGGTCGTTTGCCACCCCATGACATACAAGTGACGTTTGAAGGTGTTATGACCACAAATAACCTTACCCGACGTCTGTCTAGTGAGAGACAGAACCGCTGATCCACCTTGGCTAGAGGTCCTAAGATCAGTTCTCTAGCTTGACGGAGATGGATTAATTCAGTATGTGAGCTGGAGTGCAAGAATGAAAAAAAGGAGAGAGGCTTTCTAGTGACAAGAGCCACCAATGGATAGGCTTACAAGCGGGCCCTTCTGTACCTTTCCTTACTCTAGTTTCCAAGCCCAGCTCCCATTGCAAAGGTAAAAAGAGCCTTGGGTACCGCCCATCTTAAGTCTCCCGGTTCAAGAACCCTTGAACTAAATATAGCCTGCCTGTGATACCTAAAGGCGTCACAGCGACATAGAATGTGTGCCGAGGATTCCTTCTCCTTGCCGTCCCCTTTACATACAAATGACGTCTGAAGGTGTTATGGCCAGATACCAGGTCCACAAGTAACCTTAGCCAGCTTCTGTCCAAGGAGAGACAGCACCGCTCCACCTTGGCAAGTGGTCCTAAAGTAAGTTCTCTAACTTCGCGGAGATGGCCAGAGATTCCAACTCCACAGCCGGCTCAGGACCCAGAAAATTACGAGTCGCCTCGCCCTGCGAGCGCGTCTGCAGTTTCGTTATCGCAAACTCCAGCATGATTTGGCACCCACATAAGTGACACCTGACATCATCCAAGACCTTTTTCGTGAATACGAGAGGCACAAGCTGAAATCGCGTATACTTCTGCATGGAATGCCATGGTGTATCCTCCAAGAGAGAGGGGGAGCTTATATAACGGAGGAAGGGTGCTCGTTGCGAAAAATATCTTATTTGGATTAGCCCATTGCGTTTTTTTATACGTTTATGCCTTATTGAAATTTCCACTCAGTAACTGTTCTATGTCGGTAGACAAGTGTCACACTTTCAACAAGCTGCGTCATTCAGTATACGTTTATCAGCCATTGAAAGCAGACAACTTCTCTTTAATTTCCCCAAAAATGGGAAAGTTTTTTTTGCAATAACCGTTACTGAAACCAAGAAGAAGCTTGATAAGTGCTATTATGAAAAATTTGCACACCCAATTCCAATGGTTAAAATGTGGTTCGCTGTTCAGATTGCTCAAAAGAAGTCGTTATGCCAGAAATCATCGATAAAATCCATGGAATGATATTGGACGATAGAACGTTGAAAGTGCGTGGGTAGGCTGAACCTGTAGGCGACATCTCATCTGATTGACATGTGTGTTGCATGAATATTTAGGTATGAGAAAGCTGTCCGGGCGATCGGTGCCGCGACTGCTTAAATTCGACTATAACCACAGTTATGTGATTACTTCAATAATAAAAAAATCATACATCACCAAAGACACAAAAGCCATAAAACAGTGGGTTTCTACCCTGATTTAACGTAAACGTGCATCGGTAAACGCTAAAGGTAAAAACACAGTAGAATAGTTCATCTCGCCGTGCTGCAAGCTGCGCTACTCACCACTGTTTCGTCGTATCCACCCAGCGTGTAGGAGAACGGCCTCGGCGCCGCCCACTCGGGGCGTGACTCTGAACTACAAGTTTCTCCAAATTATCGCTTCTGTGTATATGTCCGAAGAATGTAAGCATTCTCATCGACATAATGGAGGATAGTCTCTTTGGATTACCGAGCTCATCAAGTATGGAAACATTAGTTCGATAGGCGGTATAAGGAATTCTCAGCATTCCCCTCCACGTCCACATTTCAAAAGCATCTATGCGAACTCGATCTGCCTTTTTAACAGTTCAAGTTTCCGAAGGCGTACAAGAATATGGAGAACACAAGAGACTGAACCAGTGACATTTTGGTAGCTTTAGTGATGTTATGGTCACGCCATATTTTAGTAAGCTTTGTCATGGCTATCCGTGCCTGTTGAATGCCCCGTCGAATCTCATTCTCACAGCTACCTGAATTGTCGATTAAAGAACCGAGGTACACAAAACTTTGAATCACCTCACAACGGCCTACTGACTTTATTTCTCGATGATTGTCATGCTCTCTATCTACGATCATAACCTTGGTCTTGTTGTAGTTAATACCAAGACCATACGCTGCACTGTGCTGTTCTAAAACGTTCAGCAGAGCTACTAGTTCTTCCTGAGAAGCAACAATAAGGGTTGTATCGTCAGCAAATCTTAAGTTAGATATTTTGCTTCCGCCAATAGTTATACGGCCATTCCAGTTGTCCAATACCTGTCTCATCACAAATTCAGAGTAAATGTTAAATAACATCGGAGATAATATGCATCCCTGACGAACTCCTTTTCTGGTTGCTGCTTGACTAGACAGGTTACCATCAATTCTTACACGAGCTGAGCTAGATTCATAGAGTTGCTGTATGAGAAATACTAAGTGGTAAGGGACTCCCATGGAGATAAGGATTTCTCACAGTTTAGGCCACCTTACGTTATCAAACGCCTTAGAATAGTCTACAAAGCAGATAAAAACGGGAAAATAATGCTCTCTGGCTTTTTCAATAATCTGTCTTAAGTTTAAGATCTGTTCACGCGTACCGCGTCCTTTTACGAAACCTGCCTGCGCCTGAGAAATTTGCCATCCAATAAAACCCTCCAAACGAGACTGTAAAATATATAGTAGAACCTTGCTTCCACGAGAGATTAACGAAAGTAGGCGATAATTGTCTGGATTTGTTGGAGATCTTTTTTTATGAAGTGGAACAAAAATGGATGTGCACCATTCATCTGGCCAAACATCGAAGGACCAGACCCTCTTACAAATATTATATAAAAGACAGATGCCGTCTTCACCCAAGCATTTTAATGTTTCGGCAGAAATAGCATCAATGCCTGTAGCTCTATTATTTTTTAACTTGTTGAGGGCATGTTCCACTTCAGACAAAAGAATATCAGGTTCATATTCAAAATCCAATGAGAGGGCCTGAGGGCCATCCTCATGGTACAGGTTTTCTCAGTAATTTCGCCATACCTCAATAACCTCATGCAAGTTAGTAATTAGTTCTCCCTCGGGATTTTTAACAGCCCAAGATTTGGGTTTAAAATCCCGACTGAGGCATTTGACCTTAAAAAACATCTCTTTCGGATGATTAGTATTGGCATTCTGTGGTAGTGTATATTATCAATCGCCGTGTGGTAGTCAGCGCGACCTGCAGCATGGTGAGATAAACTACTCCACCATGTTCTAAAACTATGGGTAAAAACAGAATGGTGTAGTTCGAATAATTTAGAACTCAAAAAGACTATGTCCTCCAATAGTTTTTATGTATCAAATTTCAATACACCTACCCTTGAATGACCTAGCTATAGGTATATTAAACGCTGTGAACATTCATACTCAATAGTAGGGAATGCCAATCTCACGAGAGTAGGGCTCAACGAGATCCCGCGAGTTTATGAATAACAATACTGCGATATCTCGCCAATTTCGAATATTTTCACAATATTTTAATAAATTAGGAACAAAATTATGAAAATTTTAACTATAATAAGATAAACATTTATTTTCACGAATTTTTTCAATAACTTTAATGCATCAAACATTGTCTGACGTATCTATCTGTCTACAACTTTTTGATAGTAGTAGAAGTTTTAAGTAGTAGTAGTAGTAGTAGTAAACTTTGATGTACGTATCTATCAAATAAGAAATAAAAAAATAAACAGTCTTCTCTTCTAATATCAAACAAAAATCTTTTAGTAATAAAAAATCATAACAAATCAAACAACGAGAAGTAAAAAAAATCAAACTTTCTAAGTTGAGTTGACAAACTGAGATATTATTATCAATTAAATTAAACTATATCTACTCAGTAGATCCATTAAATATGACAGATTAATTAACAAAATATACCAATCAAATGAAAGATTTCTTCAGTTCAAATCACAAGGCATTATTACGGATTATTTGAAAGTATCTCCCTAAGAAGCACAAAATGTCTATAAATAATCGTCTGCTAAACGGCTATAAAGTTCACCTTTTGACTCCCCAGACTTCTATAAATTCATTTCATTTTAATCTCATTAAACTCACGAGCTCTCGCCCTTTTTTCGTCCGAGATCAATCTCGCTAAAAAAAGGCAGAAATCTCGCGAGAACGAGATTGCATTCCCTACTCAATAGCTATATTATATATAGCTATAAAACTGTAGTGAAAAAATGTAAGTTTATATATCTCCCCAAAGCTAAACACTTATTATTAAACCTAATTCCCTCAAAGTAGAAAGAGCAATAATTTTTTTAAATCATATTCAAAATTAGCAGCCAACAAAACTGTATTTGCTCTTCTTGTGTAATATAAATACTATTATCACACAGTCACAACAACCGATGTTACTTATTTTGTCAAACTGGACCTGTAAGTCACAGCACAGCGCGCTTAGTCTCCTTCAGGGTAGTAATACATTCAACCGACATCACTGACCCTCTAGCGTTCTCAGTGGAAATGTCGATTTTAAAATTGCTTAGCGGGAACCCCTCGAAACTAGTTCTGAAGTGAAGCGCGAATGCCTGGTATGGACCTGACACCGGCACACAAGTCCACTCGAGGCGATTGTAAACTGAGAATCCGGCAGAGCATGGACCGGAGAGTCCGGTATTGTCCGGAAGCGATTGGATTCCTTTGTGGCGGCTGACGAGACGACCTGCATCTAAAGTGCCGAATTGGCAGGCCGAAGAGGACGTCTTTATCCGAACGAATCGGTCGCGGATACTATTTTACTTACCTTACTCAAAAGTGCAGACCGCACAAATGTTATTGTCTGTAAAGAACCCAAGGTTCGTCTTTTTGGATTTTCAATCGGTGGGTAATTGTACTCGAGATGCTTCATCTTGAGATTACAAAAAAACAACCATTTTCCCTAATTTCCGTCACGCAGATTAGTACGATCGTGGAATTTTTTTTATAACTGAGCAGACCGTGTAGGCAGAGCCTAAATACCAGATTACCGCGGCTGCTGGGAAAGGGTTATGTTAGGGGGAGTTTGTTAACGCGGGATTTGAATGGGCCAATACCCGCAGGCCCAATAAATACATCTCCTGGCAGCCCATTCCAAGCCTTGAATACCCTGGGAATGAATGTGCGGTTGTACCACTCGGTTCTTGATGTATGAAGAACGACCGCCTTGGGATGAGATGCAGCGATCGCGCGGGTGCATCTAATAGGAGCGGTGAGCGACGGAACGATAAAGGATAGCTCAGAGGAGCAGATTCCGTTTGAATATCGGTAGAAGAGCGGGATGTCACCAATAACACGCCGGTGAGAAAATGGCTGGAGGTGGCGCGTTAAGGCCAGGTCGCCAATTAGTCGAATTGCCCTTCTCTGGACGGCATCAAGTAAGAACAGGGTAGTAGGGGCAGCAGCTCCCCAGACATGAGAGCAATACTCCAGGCCAGGTCTTATCTGGGCTTTATATAGCGTGAGGAGGTTATATGGTGAGAAGTACTTTCGGGCTCTAAATAGGTACCCAAGCTTTTTCCCAGCAGCTGTTGCAATTGACGCAACGAGTTCGTGCAGCTTGAATGAGTGACTCCTTGGCAGGGCCCGGTTGTTTATTACATTAGAACCTTGTGTTGGCTTGGGTACTTCTTGTTTGATAGCGTACAATACCGGGTCTTTCTACACCGTAGGTGGAGTATTGTCGGTCCAACTGAACAGAATATAGTGCTTTCTCCTCGAACTCCGTGGCGCCGATTATCTGAACCCTGAGATTGCGATATACAGCACATCTGCCCAGGAAGTAGAACGCTGTCTCGTCCTTCTCCCAGCATCTGGCACACTCACCCGCACTCTCATGAGTGACAAATGTCTGTTCAGACAGCAATGGCCTGTGAGAAACCGACCAAAAGGTTGAGTGTGTCTCTGCCTAGCGTACGGCACCTGTCAGGGTCCGCTATGAATATTTTAGATTGCCTGGTCAGCTATTTCCAGCAACGTTTTCGGCAGTTTCCTGTAAGCCCAGTCGGCCAGGGCAACAATGATCTGATGCCTACCAATTCCAGGCATCGGTTCGGGCTGTAGGAGCTGCCGGTCTCTATCTATCTAGACACAGTCCGCTCTATCGTCAGATCATTTTTCAACCAAAACTGGTCTAACCCTCGAAGCTGCTATCACTTCCAGAGCCTCCTGGCTATCAGAGCATACATATATACTACTCGCAAGTGAAATCTCATAGAAAAAAATGGAGTCAAGTTGATTGACTCAGTACTTCCCACACATAATGATGATACCATTTTATTATTTCCCATGGCATGAAGCTATAGTCTAAAATCCCCTTGCAACTAAATTATCGCCCATCCGCCCTCAAAAACAACATCCAACACAAAAAACCCTCGTAAATAGTTTCTTGCGTCTCCCTCCTTTGGAACTAGGACGCCACAGTCGTCCCGTCTAAAAACGAAGTTTGAGCTAATTTTATGTTTCTGGTTTTTTTATTATTGCTGCGCCGCCACTAACACGGTTTCAAAAACAGAATCGTTTTCCATTCTCGCCGCGGTGATAAATTCTGTGTCAAAATTTTATTAAAATCAATTCAATAATGTTCGGATGGACCTAAAAAAGTCTAATATGCCGCTAGGTATTTCTTCTACAGGTCAATGGATCGACTATTATGAATACACCAAATTTTTCACCCCATCCCACCAACCCCCCGATTTCACCCCACCCAAAAAAAACAAAAAAAAAAAATGATCAGGAACCCGTAAGTTTTGCTGTTTTTATATTTTTAGTTTTTTTATTATTGCTGCGTCGCCACTGACACTATTTTTTTGCATCCTTGCTGCGGTAGTAATACTGTGTCAAAATTTCATTAAAATCAATTCAATAATTTTCGCGTTACGCAATATAGAACGATCTAAAACGATACTCGTATGTATACATCACAAAGTCCCTTGGTTTTTATAATAAGCAAGGCAATTTTCGGATGTATGTGAAACGTGTATTCATTCAAAGATCAATGGACAATCCATTATGAGTACAACAAATTTTTCACTTTTACAACCCCCCACCCTCCAACCACTCCAAATTCACCCTCACCCAAAAAAACGTAGAAAATGATCAGAAAATGCTAAAACGCCTAAAAACAAAGTTTGAGCTGTTTTTATATTTTTAGTTTTTTTATTTTTGCCGTGCCGCCACTAACCCGATTTTTCCAAAACATACGCGTTTCTCATCCTCGCCGCGGGAGTAGTACTGTGTCAAAATTTCATTAAAATCAATTGAACAATTTTCGCGTTACGCGATATCGAACGATCTAAAACAATACTCGTATGTATACATCACAAGTCCTGTGGTTTCTATAATAAGGATGCAACGTTCGGATGGACCTAAAAAAGTGTATCATGCCGCTAGGTTTTTCATTCACATATCAATGGACAGCCCATTACGAATACAACAAATTTTTCAGTATTACAACCCCCCATCCCTCGCCAAGGTGATAATACTGTATTTAAATTACATTAAAATCAATTCGGTCATTTTCAAGATACACGATACAAAACGATCTAAAACGATACTCGTATGTATCTACATCACAAAATTCTAAGTCCCTTGGTTCCCATACTAGGGAAGGAAACGTTAGGAAGGGAAGGACCTAAAAAAGTGTATTATGCTGCTAGGTCTTTCTTTCACAGGCAATGGACAGTCTATTATGAATACAACAAATTTTTCAGTGTTTCAACCCCCGACCCCCCAACCACCCCAATTTCACCCCCACCCAAAAAAAAGTAGAAAATGGTCAGGATCCCCTAAAACGCTTAAAAGGGATATTTGCATTGAAAATTTGTACATAGCCTGGCAGTACCATCTCTAGTACATATGTAACACTTTTTGTTAATTCAGACGTTATTTACCTACATGGCACCTCTAATAAACTGTAGATGAGTAAAAACAAAGCATGGCTTTTTGTCGATTCAAATACGATGATATCTGTTGCCAATGTGGCGAGAGACTAATTGGTTGTGTAAAAATGCCCCCTGGAAGACGACAGCTCCAGTTTACGCAGTTAGCCCCTTTGAACGGGCCGGATTGCAAGCCAACGTCAATGTGGTGCTTTTTTCAGAGCAATTGCTGTAACCATGGGGCGTAGCATGGATACAGTTGTAGCTGCATGGTTCGCATGGATCGCAATAGGGCAGCGAACAAGAGGTTCTGAAGCACGTAGAAGAACTACAGACCGGCAAGATCGTCAACTACGACTACTGGCCCTTTAAGACAGAATGTGATCCACTCGAGCTGGTAGCTGACGTTTGGCATGCAGCTATAGGGATGCCCATTCGAATCCGTACGGTGTAACATAGATTGAGTAAAATGGGCTTAGGATCATAGCTTCCGCATCTAGTGCTTCCACTCACTGCAAATTATCGTCGCCAACCTTTAGATTGGTGCCAAGAATACCGACAATAGAATACTGAGTGGCATCAGACGGCCTTCTCCATCGAGTCCAGGTTTTATCTGGGGGCACATGACGTACGCCAACGCGTAACACGACGACGCGACGCGGTGAACGACGTGACCTCCAGTTTGTTGAGCGCCACGTATACCGTCCTATTGGTTTGATGGTTTGGGGTGCCATTGCATTCAACAGCAAGTCATCTTTACTAGTGATTCGTGGGACAATGACTGCGAACTTTATGTGAACGAGGTGACGTTCTGTATGTCCGAGACCTCGAAGAGGAGGGTTTTTTCCAGCAAGATAATGCACGTCTTCATATTGCAAGGGTATAGATGAGGTTCGTACAGGAAGCTGAGGTCAGGGTACTCCCCTCTACGATAACCCGGTTTATCGCCAATTGAATTGAAAAAGTATGTGATTGGATGAGTCGATATATAGGCAATTTACCCAATCCTCCGACCACGCTGGACGAACTGGAACATGCTGTGAGGGCAGCTTGGGAGGCTATACCTCTAGTTTATCAACAACCAGATTACGAGCATGCCGCGTATGCTAGAGGAGTGCATTTGTCAAATTGAGGGCCCACCCATTATTGATCTGTTGATTTTTTTATAAGCTAATTATGGCAAATGTGTTCGTTTATTATTGTATTTAGTCGTACTGCGTTTGATTAACCGCAACCCTTTTTTCTCAGTTTTCGGATTTCACTTGCGAGTAGAATATGTTTTGTTCTCAACACTGTTCGACTTCCGTCGAGCGTGACACCATAAATATGAAATGCACCTCCGCCTGGAAGAGAGTCGTACAGGTCCCCAACGCAAAGCTTCGCTGCACTCCTTTTCCTTCCAGGCAGAAGCCGCTTCAAATCGATCCCAACATGATTCTACTCGTATTTGCATTAAGGGAAAGAAATAAACATTTTCAAAAGCTGTCGACTTATTTCTGATGGGCATTAGTCGTATTACCGTCGCCCCGATATTCAATTGTAAGTCTTAAATTTATTCGTCTCTATAGTCTACCTTCAGATAAGCATAAATTTAATAGTATAAATACCCTTTAGCTGCTAATATAACTATGTTTCGGGTTTAATAGCATTATAGTCTATGGCCCAGTTTCACAATCATTGGTAACCCTCGGTAATCACTTAACAGACAGGTGCAAGTTAACCAGATTTATTGGGGAGCTTTGTTTCACAAAAAAATCGTTCGTTAAGCTTATTTATCTTTAAGTTGGCACCACGGCTGGGGATCAGAGCACTGACATAATTGTGTTCCGTGAATACAACCTAACACTTTGACAATGAAACTGAGCTCAGTTTCTCGGAACACGCCGAACAGGTAACAGCTTCTGAGGATGCCAATCACTCGTATCAAGATCAAGAATCAACCGTTCATCGGACCCTGACCGCGAAAGCCTTACACAGTACAGGCTGGCTGCATTTCATTAAACAAAATTAGGTAACATAAAAGAATTCACAAAAATGTTAATTACGTAAGTCCATATCTTCATACCAAAATTCATGAATTTTCCTGAGATCAATAGTGATGTTTACTACGCTATTCTCATTTATTAATCATACATCAATACCTCATATGAATAGTATTTGCTTAACTGAATCACCTTATTTTTTCGCCCTCAATTATGAGAATAAATTCTTGATATACCTTCAAACAACATTTATTTACGGATTTTAGACGTGTTTTCCAAACATAATAATCGTCAGTTTACCATAGCCAACTTCCTACACAAGGGATAATAATGGAATATTAATTTAGGGCGTTAATCCCTTGCCAACGGCCGGTTGTAAGTTAGAGATTTGCTAGGGATTTTCAAATGGTATTGACGGATGTACAGGGTCGGATTTAAGATGCAACTGTCGTACTTTTCGAGAAATTTGAAATCTACTGGCGTCGGTATTACATTGAATTATCTGTCAGGCATTCGTCTATCATTTTTAAGAGTCAACTACTGATGTTGATATTCTAGAATACTTGTATAATAACAATGAACGCACTTTATTTAAACACACATAATTTGACAAACATGACAGCGAGCAACATGCCACCGAAGATTTGAAAAAAATAAATGGAAATTAATAAAAGCAATTATGTGGTTTGACATTTTTTCGTCATACAACAATATCTTAAATTTAAAAAATAATATGATTTAAAAACTCTAAATAACTGCCTGGACATGAATAAAAGCAATATTGTGGTTTTTGACAATTTTTAGCTGAACAAAAATATGTTAAATATAAAAATGATTGAGAACTTGAAACATTGAAAATTAATGTTTAGAACTTAAATAGCTGCATTGACCGAAAAGGTTGCAATGGTAAGATTCTTGCTTAAGGGTTTATATGCTGCACAGCATACCAAACAATCAGCAGAATATCTCTGAGGATTTCCTCTATAAAAATGGTTCCTACAGAATTTGATCTTGACGGCGCCATTATATAATATACGAAAGAATACCAGTAGGTACGTTTTTGTACATGTACATATTATGTTTTGAAATGTACTGAAATTGATGCAAAAGGTGTACTGAATTCCAGAAAAAACGTTCTAAAAAGAAGTTTAAAATGGCATAAAATATCATCAATAGGATTTTATAAAATATAGCTCAAAAGCCTGCTAGCTGATAAACGGTTATGTATCAAATTGGTTGAGTCGTCTTAATCGATCCGTAAAAATAGTGTCCGTACATTTTTGAGTTACAAATTTTATTTGTAGGATATATGTACATTACTTTCCTTACGGGATCATTCGAAAATATAAAAAAACTTTTTCTGCAATTATAGTACTTATTTCTGTAATTTTTAGTAGCACACACATTTCCAGTACATTGTTTATCCATATTAAAGATCATACACTATCAATACCGCGTATATACAAAATCTTACAGCGTACGCCTATGCATTTTACCTCAGTAATGAGCAAATACGAGCGTCGACCTTGCGTTAAGCAAGACTGGAGCCTGGTATCCCCTCTCTTTCCTTATCTAAGGATACGATCCTTTAATTACCTGTAACTCTTGAATTACTCACTTTAGACTCCGGGAGGAACACAGAAAGGCACAAATATACAGGGTGTCCCATTAATAATTTTGAATCGGACATCACGTGACCAAAAACAAATACCTTATTGGGTAACACAATAATAAGAAAAGATACAGCATTTGCTCTAATTGGCACTCCCAAAATTATAATTCTCTACTACTGCCTAGTTCCGATATATTGCTTATCTTAATAGTCGTGGGACACCCTGTATGAGGTTGAAAAGTGAAAAGTCTTTGTAACTGCCTGGAAATTAATAAAGTGGTAACGAGGCATTTACGTGAACATACCTATTTTGATATAAAAGTGATTCTGAACTTAAATATAAATATATCATGATCCAACGGGGTGCAAGGTCAAACAATTTGAAAAAGGAGAGAAGGAGCAATTCCCTTAACATATTTTTGAAGACCGTAAAACGTTAATTCATACTTCAGAAGGAAGGCAGAATTAAATGACATAATTTTTATATCAGTAGGTGGTAAAACGTTAATTCATACTTCAGAAGGAAGGCAGAATTAAATGACATAATTTTTATATCAGTAGGTGGTGGATATCTTATTCCGTTCAGAAGTATGATCTATTTTTTATGGGTTCTTTTGGTAATAGGTGTTTGTTGTGAGCGACAAGCTAGTTACAAGGGATATAGCTCCATCTATGGGTCAGTAATTTTAGCAAAATGAAACCCGTATAGCCGGAATTTCCTATCGAGTCTATCTTTCTTACAAAGCTATGTTTCCTCCAAAAAAAACTGGCTAATAGCCAAACATTGCATACTCCCTACGCACGTGAAGACTTGAAATTTGACAGAAAATAATTCGCTATGACTCCCTTCCAGAAATAACGTACTTTTTTTATGACAACCTTTGAAGGATATTTCTCAAGTCACATCACTTAACAACCCCATAATACTACTAGAGTCCAACCCTTTACACGTCCGCCCGTTGCTGTTTGTTTTAATAGAGGCGATTGACGGCACGCGTCGCCACGTGACCTTTACCTCTCACCCCCATACCCTTCCCTTGCAGAACCCTCCTCGCCTACGCTGCGATTGCAATTAAAAGAGCTTTAGAGTCCGCCCAGCCGTCGGCGGGCCTTATTTTATATCCAATGACAGGTAGATTGGTTCAATTTGACCCGGAAGGCGAGCGACTAACAATTCGAGATTATTAGGAGCAATAATAAGTTGCACACCAAGTTCTCGGTTGTTATAAAGTTCGTTTCTTGCTACCCGTGCCGAGCAAGCATTTGAAAATGACAAATTTGTGTACGAAAATGTAGCTGACAAATAGTTGGGATATTGTTCTTTGCAGTTAGTAGGGAAAAAGGTTTTTCCAATAGAAAGGTTCGCCTTTTTGTGTTTCTTTATTTTTATCTAATTGAACTGAAAAACGATAAACAAATTGACATGGTGTACGAGTTTTTGGATAATAACACAAATTTAAATGAAACTCAAAGCAGTAGTCCAGTAAATACATATTAAGCTATTATATAGCTCTATTATTATTATTGGGTTTAGCATCAGAATGTACTATTTTTTCGTATTTCTCAGAAAATATTGATTCTGATTTGTTTTAGTTTTTTTTTAGAAAATGATAATTTCTAAACATAGTATTGCCGGCGTCTCTACATTAACTGAAGCTCACAAGTGAAAAACTCTCTTTGATACGCACTTCGTTATAAACGCATCACTGCATCAAACTTGTATGAAGCGAGTGTTCTTTAAACAGTTTCGGGTCAACAAAGTCACAGGTGTCTCAAACAAATTTAGTTGTGAAGCTATGAAAAAAGGACTACGTTTGTAAAAGTTGGAAAAAGTTTTGGTGACCTAAATTGCGGCTTTACTATTTAAAAAATGCTGCTATTTTAGGTCCGCCAGATGTTATTAAAGATGACGGATAATCGAAATAAAATACCCAGTGACAGAAGAAAGTTTAGTTTTTTTTTATATTGTGCTGCAGATTTTGGATCCCACGAAACATGTTTGTGGTGTTGTTCTGGACGTTTTTGTACATTTTGGTATAAAGCATCACTTTCTGTTTGGTATTTCTAACATCGTCAAAGTTCACAGTATTTAACAATAATTAAATCAATTGTACGCCCTTTAACTACTACAAATGCAAAGTGCAAACTGATTACTTTAACGTGCATGTGTGTATCATAAATGCAGCAGGCCAGCTCAGCCAGCTGGCGGGGCGCGTCCGACAACTGACGTCACCCGGTCTGGTTTCGCACACAGGTCTGTTTTCTAGTCTCGTGTCTACGCTTGATTTTAAAATGCTTACAGCGGCCGTGAATATTAATACTTTGACCTCATTTTTGGATCTTTTTTTAATAACAAAATCTCTCAATTGCAGTTAAAATAAAAAAGTCGAACCTGCATATTTATTGGGAAAACTATGACTTACATAGAGAAGTGAAGTATAGATGACACATCCGTAATGAGAATACCAACAGAATGTCGCCAGACAAATGTTAGATTTAAAAAAAGGAAAAAGCTTTCAATAACACCGCTACACAAAAGTTGTCTCAACTGTCGATTAAAAAAACTTAATTTTTCCGTAGTAGCAACGTCTTAAAAGCCCAAATGCCCACCTATGCCTTCAGTCTCAAGGACTCCTGAACCTAACACTGCTGAGTTACCCAAGGGCGTTACAGCGACACAGAATGTGTAACCTTAGCCGGCTTCTGTCCAGGGAGAGACAAAACCGCTCCACCTTGGCCAGAGGTCCTAAAATAACTTCTTTAGCTTGACGGAGATATTGAGATTGCTCCCTATCTGATAAGATGTGGTTTTTGCAACCACACCACTGTTTTCTTTCTAATAGTACTTGATGCCAGTCCCATAGCCGGCTCAGGACCTAGGAAATTTTGTCTCGACCCTCGCCTTGTGCGCGCATGAGCTTTTTCATTACATCGAACTCCAGCATAACTCCGCACCCACATAAGTGGCACCTGATGTCTTGTCGAAATGTCATCCAAGACATTTCTACATTACAGGACGGGCTTTGATGTAAACCTACAAGCACTCAATGCTTTCAATGCTGCCTGAGTATTAGACCAGATAGTAATCTGCCCCCGATAAGCTAAACTCGCGTATACTTTTGCTTGGAAGTGGGCAACTGTAATTCTGGTACACAATTAGGGATATGTTGTTTATAGATTCAAAGTTTCCATATAATTCGGATTGGGGGCGGAACTTTATGAGGCCACAACACAACTAATTCCATTCTTAAGGTTGGATAACTGAACTTTGTATTCAGTCCGATGGCATGGACTAGTCTAAATCTGCTCCGGTACATTTTTTCAATATCTCTAAAGTTATCCTCCAGAAACAAGTCGCCATACTCCTTGTGAATGGTGAAGTTTAGTGATCATTGGGAGACCTTTTACTCCCCATTTCGTCTGGTTCTACAATCCAGCATGGTGGCAGATGTTCGTACTTGCAGCAGCATCCTCATAAGCATGCCGATAGGAAGCTGGCAGTCAAAGGTCATCCATAGTTCTCACGAAGCCAAATAGGGAGGAGAACTGTTCTTAGAGGAGGCTATATACTAAGGGAGGAGAAGCGATGCATAATATAATAGTGAAGTGAGTTTAAAAGTATTTAAAGTAAATGACCTATTAAGATTTATGTGTCATAACGTTTCTCATGATGCGTAAATGTCACCAACCGCAAAACAATTGTTTGAAACCGGGCAAGGTGACACCTACCTTGGACACACACCCAATAATACAAAGAACGCACATTTTTAAAATGGCTAGTACTCCTTCCCTGTTAGGTTCGACTCGTGAGTTGCTAGCATTTTGTTAGTAGTTGATATTATGAAGCCGTGGACTCGCTCATGAACAAACACATGTTCTCATATTGCTTAATAACTGCTTCTATCTCACATGTGAAGTTCATTCGTTGTGCATAATCCGAACGCTCACTGAGGTGAAGTTCAGCAGCATGTTGCTCGGCTGCGACGAAAGGCTTGTCGAACTCGTTCCACATTTTCAGGGTTTCGAACCGCGGAGCTCCTGGTGATCTTTTGTTGATCAAGGTGCGAAGTGCTTCAACCCAATGAAGGAGTGTGTTTCGAGCATGAGCAACCCGATTCCGATGAATGTTGAAGTGGCGATGAAACTCACGCTGTACAGTCGTGATAGACTCATTATTTCGGACAAAATTCTCGTACGTAAAAACGCGATGCTCAATCGTCCACGGCTTTATGTCAACGGGTAACAAAATGCTATAAACTCACAAGTCGAACGGTATCCTCCCACCTCTTTCGCCCTGTTAAAGGAAGAGTACTAACCATTTCAAAAACGTCCGTCCTTTGTGTTGGACTGTGTAGATTATTTTACATATAGGTTTAATTTACAATGTATCAATTAACGTATCCAATAATATGCCACTTTGGTGCGTTCCTAAATGATTTATTATCCTAGTTTCTCGAAATTTTTTCGTATTACCACTACTTAAAAACTACCTACCCATTACCTACAAAATCAGGCAATTCTACCATTTTTTTTAACATTTTTCTAAGAAAAGGGTTAACATATTTTTTATAAATTCCACTTACTTCTGTTGTCGAGCCCCGCTGGAGGAGGCATGTTACTGTACATGCCTGGTTGTTTCGAGTGATGATTCACCATCCTATGTCCGGCGGGGTCTAAATAAGCCCTGAAAACAGAAAAGTATGTTAAAACATGCAAACACAAAGACCTTCAGACCTCTCACAGATATTAAAAGACTCCTTTTACTTCCCACACCGCACCGATAGGTGAGGGGAGTATTGTGATCGCGAAAATTTTCGATTTTGAGACTATACGCTTTTTGGGCGTGTCATGATGTCTACATAACGAAAATCCACGTCACTCATTTCCGTCGGTTTGTCTGTCTGAGTTTCTGTCTGTCGGTCTGTCTGCCGGCCTGTCTGTTGGCGTTTTTCTAACTTCGTAATCTCAGTAACCGCTGCATGGGTTGTGATGAAATTTGGGTAGCGATATGTTGTGGGGTCGTAGTGGATAATGTTCCTATAATTTTGAAAATCGTTGTACGGGGGGGGCGGGGAATATTAGCAAAAAACTAAAAATTTCAAATATTCCTCAAACTTCGATTTTAGGCGTTTTAGGGGTCCCTGATCATTTTCTACTTCTTTTTGAGTGGGGGTGAATTTGGGATGGTTGGTGGGTGGGGCGTTGCAAAACTAAAAATTTTGTTGTATTCATAATGGGCGGTCCATTGACCTGTAAATGAAAAACTTAGCGGCATAATACACTTTTTTAGGTCCATCCGAACATTGCCTTGCCTAGTACAGAAACCAAGGGACTTAGAATTTGTGATGTATACATACGAGTATTGTTTCAGATCGTTCTGTATTGGAATTGATTTTAATGGAATTTTGACATAGTACTACTACCGCGGCCAGGATGGAAAACGCGTATGTTTTGGAAAAATCGTGTCAGTGGCGGCGCAGCAATAATAAAAACAACTAAAAATATGAAACAGCTTTAGCTTCGTTTTTAGACGGTTTGGAGGCTACTGATCGTTTAGTATCGTCCAGTTGAAGCATGCACCTTCTAAGGAGGGGAGACGCAAGAAACTGTTTACGAGAGTTTTTGTGATGTATGCTCTTTTGTGGGCGGGTGTGCGATGATTTGGTTGCAAGGGGATTTCAGACTATAGCTTCATGCAATGAGAAAATGATAAAATGGTATCATCATTATACGTGGGAAGTACTGAGTCAATCAACTTGACTACATTTTTTTAATAACAATAGAAAATCGGCTCTAAAATGTGTGTGTTCAAGGCAATTTAGGGAATTGTTCAAAATATAAAGAACGAGAGACACACTTAAATCATGGATGAGCCTTCTGCTTGGGAAGAATAATAACGCTGCACAGCACGCGGTCCAAAAATATACAGATTTAAAGTGTGTAGTGTGTAACTTCCATTGTCACAGCATAATTTTGTCCGACACTATCAACACGCATTGGTTGATTGAAACTTATGGCAACTGTGCATACTAAAAAAAGTACGTGTCATCTTATGGTAAGGTTGAATTGGCAACAATTTAATAAAATGATGTGGTATATTTAAAATTAAGAAATAAATGTCAAAAATGTGCTGGGGTGTCCCTGTATATGTTACAGAAATGAGTAAACCTGCTTGATACTTAGACTGCTTTATAACTATTACAATGCGACATAAAATGTGTGAATACGTGGTTTAACTCCAAAATGAATTTTATTGAATAAATGTGAAATAAAAAAAGAAAATGGTGAGACTACCAATAGTCCAACCGTTACGTCATAAAAAGAGGTTTTTGACAGCAAGAGGTCGTCGTTTTGGAAAGTGATATGGAAAAAAGCTTCAAATGATTTATGGAGAGAAGAAAATTCTGAATAATTTTGGTCTTTACATTTTTCACAAACCACCCCCTAACTTTGGGGCTGTGTAGAATGGAAACTATTGGTCGCATACGAAAAATGTAAAGACCACATTGTGAAGAATTTTGTGATCTCCATAAATCAGTTGAACCTATATTTTTCTCAAAATCACATATCGGTAGTAGGTAGGGGTGCGTTTCTATGTGCCGTATTTTTTTTTAGACCAAATGCGTGAGTTTTAGCAGCTGTAGATAATAAAAATAATAAGAAGATATCATTCTTTTAGAAAAGCAAAAATGTTCACGACCCTTTGATGAAGTTCTTGATTTTAGTGAAAATCACAAACCAACCCCAAACTTTGACGCAGTGTAGGGCGGAAAATGTGGGTGGCACACGAAAACACGAAAAATGTATAGACCAAAATTGTGCAAAATTTTGTTCTCTCCATAAATCATTTGAAGCTTTCTTCGATATCGCTTACCAAAGCGGCGCTATCTTTCGAAAATCGTCGCAAAGCAGAGTTTTCATTCCCCACCACTCGAGCGGCAAATCCCCGAGGTCGCAAACCTAAGTGAACATTTAGGGGACCAAGGTCTACCATCCCACCAAATTTCATTTATTTCCTAGCATTTGCTGTCAAAAAACCCCTACCGCTTGGACTACAAGTGGTATCCAAAGTCACCAGCAGGGGGAAGGTGGTTCACATCTTCTGGGCCGCAACGATGGAGAGTACCACCTAGGATACCGCGACATCTACCACCCAGACAGGAACCAGCGGTGAATCAAGGTTTCACAAGGCTAGTTACATCATGGCCAGAGTTTCACCCAGCTCAGGGTGAAAGGAAGATTACTTCAAGAGGCAGGAAACAAATGTTGTTTCTAGTATAACGGTGAAGATATAACAGACACCAGACCAATTGAATGACAGACGGCAAATAGCGTACATGTCGTTGAGAAACTAAACTACATCGCGCATGTGCGATAACGAGTAGTTCCATGCCATAGTTACAAATAGGAGCTATAATTAATTATAGACATTATTCATATATGAACAAATAATATGCACAATCCCATCCAATACAATAACAGTAAAATTAAATTGTCTCCAAAATCTTCATCTAAAATGATTTTACTTCCCACACCGATAGGTGAGGGGTATATTGTGATCGCGAAAATATTCGATTTTGAGGTAATACGCTTTTTGAGCGTTCTATGATGTCTACATAAATAAAATCCACGTCACTCGTTTCCGTCAGTCTGTCTGTCTGTCGGCGTTTTTCTAACGTCGTAATCTCAGTAACCGTTGCATGAATTATGATGAAATTTGGGTAGCGATATGCTGTGCGGTCGTAGTAGGTATGTTCCTACAATTTTCAAAATCGGTGTATGGGCGGCGGAGTAATTAGCAAAAAAAAAAATTTCAGATATCCCTCAAACTTCGTTTTTAGGCGTTTCAGGGGTTCCTGCACATATTCTACTTTTTTTTGAGTGGGAGTGAAATTTGGGGTGGGGGTGCGGAGTGCATTCATAATAGACTGTCCACTGACCTGTGAAGGAAAACCTACCGACATAAATGACTTTTTTAGGTCCATCCGAACATTGGCTTGCCTCTTACCGAAACTAAGGGACTTAGAATGTTCTGTGTACACACGAGTATTTACTGCTTTAGATCGTTTTGAATTTTGTAACGTGAAAACCATTAAATTAATTCTAACGAAACTTTGACACAGTATTATTACCGGGGTGAGGATGGAAAACACATATGGCTGTTAGAAATCGTGTCAGTGGCACCATAGCAATAACAAAACAAAAAATATGAAAACTTTGTTTTTAGATCTTTTAGGGGTTCTCGATCATTTTATACCTTTTCTTGGATGGGGGTGAAATTGGGGTGGTTGTAGGGTGGGGGGTTGTAAAAGTGAAACATTTGTTTTCTGCATTGCCTGTAAAAGAAACACCTATCGGCACAATACACTTTTTTAGGTACTTCCTAACATTTCCTTCCCTATTACAGAAACCAAAGTCCTTAGAATTTTCTGATGTACACACATACGAGTATTGCTTTAGATCGTTCTGTATCTGTAAGCTGGAAATGACCTAACTGATTTTAATTAAATTTTGACGCAGTATTATTATACCTCGAGGCGAGGATATAAAGCACGACCGTATGGTTTTTAGAAATCGTGTCAGTGGTGATGCTGCAATAACAAAAAAAAAAAACTAAAAATATAAAAACAGATCAAACCTGGTTTTTAGGCATTTTAGGGGTCCCGGATCATTTCCCTACCTTTTTTTTTATGGAGGCGAAGTTGGGGTGGTTGAGGGGTGCGCGGTTATAAAACCCATAAATTTGTTGTATTGATAATAGGCTGTCCATTGTCCTGTGAAGGAAAGACCTATCGGCATAACACGACTTTTTTGGGGAGGGGGGCTGGCGATGATTTGGTTGCAAGGAGATTTCAGATCATAGCGTCATGCAATGGGAAAATAATAAACTGGTATCACGGTAATGTGTGGGAAGTACTGAGTCAATCAATTTATTTCTTAAATATTCATATGTTTTGAGAGCATGTCATTTTTTTTGCTTAAACTAAATTTGTTAGATAATTAAAATGATCTATGTGTACCTTTGTGTCGCAGGTGCCATACCAATTTGAGGTCTCCATCTCCTGTTTTGATCGGGCGTTAAGTCTTCTGGTTTCAATACTCTAGGTGGATCCTTGGCGCCTTTGAGCTTCCTAGCTGGAAATATGAAGCCTTTGGCATACTTGGGGTCTCGGAATCTCACGCAGCATACTATGTTGTCCGTTAAAGGTGCCAAATCCTTGACGGGCGATTCCAAAACGCTGAGAAAAGACAGTAAATCAGTTTCTGGTGTTTGGGTGTCTAAATTATTTATAATCGTAATAAATGGATACGAATATTTCCATAAGGATAGAACTTTAGATTAAATATATAACATTTTACAAGGCATATGCTAACTTCCCATAAAGGTGCAGTCAAGGACAAGCAGAAATGGTTATTTCTCACAGTCTACTATCTATTGTAATGTGCTAGAAATTGAAAAGATTTCCAAAATGACAAGAAACGAGATTAAATTTCCGCCCCACTGAGCACGTGCACTGGCCCTGCATGAAGATGAATGAACTGACAAAAGTTTCATTGACAAGATTGCAAGCAAACAAAAAGGTTATACCGCGCCTGGACAAGGGTCGTACGTTATGGCTTTTGAACCAAAGGCTTGTCACAGACGATTGCCGGATGAGAAGACATTTGTCACTGGTGCAAGCGGCAAAAGACCCAGAAGCTGGGAAGAAGACCAAACTTCGGCTGACACTGACCTTCATTAGGAAGTCTGATAAGTTTGACAGGAAAAAGTTTAACAACAGCCCATTCATGCAAGTGTAAGGCAATGGTGGCCCGTTTGTCTGTCTTCACCTTCCCATCTAGCTACTCCCATCAAGTTAAACAACCATTACCAAACTTCTTCTGAACAGGTTATACTGCCTACAAATAACGTGAATTATATTTCATAGCTCACGACGGTCTAGCCGTTCTTGCACAACTCTCAGGCGTCCTAGAATTAAATATGTTTCTGTTTTTCGCAATGTAACAGCATCCGGTTTTATTTAACGCGCAGCTAACAGATTTAATCACACCCGCGTATCAGCTAACAATTATTTTAGTTTTTATAGCATTAATTGTCGTATAAATGAATTTCAGCCTCAGTAAAATAGTCTGATTTTTCCAATTTCCCATACATGGTCATGTGCGCAGCTAACATATTGTTTGTGATGGAAATGACAATTATCTATCTGCAATCTTCAATAAAATACCCTGATTTTTTTGGCAATATATGCACACTCTCAAAATCTTAAGTCAGAAGTCAGGACCAGCTAACATAGACATTTTTTATCATCAACATCACCAAACCCAGTAATTATACTGAGGCTGGTTTTACTATTACTATTAAGTCCGCGAAATTAGGCGTCAACTCCCAGACTATAACACTCAAACAAAAATCAACAAAGTAACCTAATCTAACCGACGTTGCATGACACACTATAAGGCTTTGGAAAAGAGAGGGAAGATGCTGTTGTCAGATTGCAATATGGTAAGAAAGAGTTTTGACTACCATGACTGAAATAATTAGTAACCAATTCAAACGGTCGTTTTTTTAATGCAATAATATATACTATATATTCCAAAGAATGTTTCTAAACATTATTTATTTTTTGTCTACTCATAAAATATGTTTTATATTCTACCTTTAAATACAAAAAAAAGACAGATCTTTTTAGGGTAGATACCTATGTCATTAAACTAATAAAAAAAGAAAAAAAATAATTTCATCAGCTAAACACTTTCGTGAACGTTTTTAAAACTTTCAAACATCGTACATTTCAGAAGTTTCTGGATATTTTACGTTGAAATCTTTGTTAAAATTCATACTTTGTATTAATTCTGATACGATGTACAAAGTCAATATACTCAGTATCATTTTTAAGAATAGCGGAAAGAGTGATAATCAAACGTTTTCAGGAGTTACAAGTTTTCAGAAATTACAAATTATCACTTATTATTTTGTCTTTGTACGTTTCAGAAGTCCTTGGGTATTTTACGATGTTGTTGAAATTTTCTAAAACTCAAACTCTTTATTGCTTCTTTAATCCGCAATAACTCTTACGCCTAATCAAGGCATTTCTGTCATATTATGAGTTCTAATATTTTACACTGTAATTTTTTTAACATGAAGAAACCTTGCAAAGCATGTATGTTTATTTGGCAGATTTATATTTAATACATGGTACGATCTACTTGGCTTATATACGTATCTAGATTCCAATTGACTGCCACTGCCACTGAACTTGGATATAAAGTTACTTACCCTCCAGACCTTACGCAGACCTCCGAAACTAGGACGGTTCCCCTCATCCCGTCTAAAGACACCGCACATTCTGCGTTAACATCGACTTGCTGCTTGTACAGTCCACTTAGCAGATCATATCCGTTGTGCTTGACCGATATGTACAGCTTGTCATCTCCGCGCATGTTACGCTTGCGCTCTGCTGCGCTGAGTTTCTTGTAGTAGGGCTCCAGAGCCTTGAAAAGGCGCGTTTCGTCTACGAACGGTAGTAAGGCGACGCCCTGCCATGCGAATTTCTTGCCGTTCAAGTCGATTTTAAAGTCCTCGGGATAGAAGTCTATTATCGGCGAGTCCTGAAAAAAGCAGTCGGTGAACCATTTGAGAATAAACAACGCAATGACAACAAATAAAATACGAGTGGGGTACGGTCTACAATCAAAAGATGGATATTTCTTCACATTAATGGGATAGTATTTTACTGAACCTAAAAGTAACGAAAAAAAAAAAAAATAGAAACCAATAAAACCATTAACCATTTTTTGATAGCCCCGCTAGAAGTGAGCATGGACTAGATCATGAAACTGGAAACAACAAGTTCACTGATATGACTTCCTAAACCATTTGAAAATAGTTATATAGCATTGTGATATTGTTTTGAACATTTGCTTTCGTAATAAATATTGTACGAAATTCAATAGTTGCTGCAGTTTCAAAATTACTATTTTGCATTTTTTTAAGTAATTTCAACATAATTAATATATATTGGACAAATCATGAGTGGCTATGTTTTCTGTTCCTGACCATGAGTTTTGGCCTGTACTGGTTTTAAATTTAGGTCGTTCCTACATGACAAGTCAGAATATATGATTTTGGTGGTAGCTATCCCAATCTAGTCAGCTGGCGTCAGCTCATTAAGAAAATTCATGGGATATTCAAATACTTTTTTTCTCCACTTTTCTATATCTAATAATTCGAGCGTGCTCTATCCCTTGAGGTGTTTATGATACATTAAATTCATGATACTAGTCCAAATAGCATATGCATTTGCTGTCAAAATACTTCTTGCGCAAACAATTTATTATTATTTTTTTTGAACTTACCGGACTAGACATAAGCTCAGCCCATACTTCAGGTACATGCTTACTACTGGCCGCTGGAAACACGCCCATCAATTGTTCCAACGGATTGAACTGTAAAAGATCTTTTATAAACTAGATTTTACAGGAAAGTATCAATGGAATAATATAGTGTTGTTCATGATGTTTGAGTCAACATTAAAAATGTTGCAAAGTGTAGATGCTATTGAGCAATTTGAACAGAATTTTGAAGATCTTTAAATCGTACAAAACATGTAAAACCGTTTAATTCCCGGTGCTACATCAGTATACCTTTCGTTGAAATAAGAAGAACCAAAATTATTTTGCAAACTGTACTGTTTGTTCTATTTGATTCACCGCGTTTTACTGGCCCATTATTATAACCGCATATGTTTGATTGAAAAAAAATCTTTCTTGACATTTTGACGACCCTTATGGCCTTTATGTACAAAATGTTTGACAGAGAAATAAGTGATACTGATCGGCAGTGTGTCTGACAGCAGATTTCGTATTTTTTCAGTACTAACTTTGTCTGAGATATTAAAGTACATAGTGTTGCTGTTGATAAATCCAACTTGAGTGCCAGGCGTCGCTGTCTTTGAAACATGAAGTCAGATTAATTATCGTCCTTCAGGTTATTACAGAGATCACGACGCTTATTGTCTTATAATGTAATACATAGCACATAAACATTTTATACATATTTTCAATATATATGTAATTTTAATGATGGGATAGTAAATCCCCATGAATCAAAGGAGACAACCACAGGATGAATCAAATTATTGTATTTGATGTTACAAGGCGCTGCTGTCAGACAATTAAGAACTTGACATTTGGACAGTTCTCAACTTGATCTTGAACAACTTTATTATATCAGACAATATTTTAGACACTAGATGACGATGTCGTGGTAAATTATAGAAAAAAAAATCGAATACAGTAGCATGAACCCATGTTTTTAATTGATTTGCAACGATCACTGAAATAACCCTACCTTGATTCAAAGAAAATCAACGATAACTTACTGGTTTTGTGTCGGCTTCGAATTCTGTACTCAATCCTGCTATATTACAAAAATCTGAAGCAAATGGAGCATAATGGTACGGAAAGTACCATTTCCACGAAGCACAACCTTGATAGTAGTATTTCAGGACCCAACACAACCCTCTGACATATTGTAATGCGACGGAATATCTGAAATACGCAAGATTTGTAAATTAAAAAAGAATCATTTCTAACAAATAAATTGCATAGTTCAGGTAAAGTCGAATTGTGGTTTTAAAAAATAATTTCGATGAGTTATTGATGCTTAATCGTCACATGACATACAAGAGGTAACAGAAAAGGCAAAAGAAAAACGAAGTCGAACAAGGAATGTAGGAAGGCACGCTTGGTTCTGGTAAGCTTTTACGCTGATCTTGTGTTATCACTTCTTGAATAAGCGATATGATTCTGCTTCACCTGCAATGGTTTGGATGGTACGTTAAAATGTAAGCAAGGAAAAATAATGTTTTTTGGGAGTATCAGCCATGATAGCTTTCAAAGTGTCTCACGTGGCTATAAAAATCTATGAATGAATGTTTCCTCACAAGCCTCGTTGATTTTATGCAAGATCTGGATACAACGACTAAGTAGTTATATTTCATATATTAGAACAGTTTGAAAGCTCTACGAGTTTCACTTAAGATATAATATAGACAAATTATATATAAAATATAATTAAAAAAACACGCTTTTAAAGAATATCGGATTAAAAAGTTGAAAATGGTTGTTAAAGTAAGCTTAAAACAATAATGAACGAAAAATACTAGTATGATTGTGAGAACCGCATCGGGCGCTAGAATTACGAATAATATGAAACAAAACGTTTTTATACAAACTATATTTATTTTTAATTTTTTAGTTAACTATACATTGAAGCTTGTTTTTTTAGTTTTTTTAATGTACTATTAATACCGTGTAACGAAGATGAACAATTTATTGTTTTTTATCAATATCCATAGCATAATGATTACCACTGCTGCATAAACGAAAATTAAAGCTGTCTTGAATAAATTTCACAAAGTACCAACTTCTAAACAGTTGAATGTCACGTCTTTTAAGCTCTCGTTGCTACGCCTCTGTGTAATATTAGCAAACTTCAAGGTGTCTGCGCCATCTCTTAGTCAGCGGATACGACATTTGGTCCGAGGTATTTGAAGCCGTCAACATCGTTTTCCCGGCAAAGTTGGAGCGGCCAATGTTCGGTTTGACCTCTTAATTGAAAGGAGAGTTACAAGCTCACAAACAAACATATAGTTGAAGAGAATAAATGCGTGTTAAAAACATACGTTTTCTATAAATAATTTGAAATGGGGTATTTTCCAACTTACTAATATTGCCTGTTTAATGGCTTAAATGGATTGCTTCTATCTAATTTGTAATAATGGCAGTGTTTGCTCAATTTTTTTCTGCCCACGTGGAGTAAAGATAGACTTTGAAAATCATCCCTTTGAAAAGAGCTCATTTAAATCTCTTAAACCTCCCGCCTAAGAAATCAACCAATCAAAAGTGATTTTTATGCCGGATGTAGATAGGATGTGACTATTTTAATTTGAATTGAGCGTAGATTCAAGGTTGTCACGTTGTTAATATTTTGCATAGTTTTTCTATAAAGGATGTAAACTTTATTTTATGTTTATTTAGTTTCCCTCTTTTTATAGACTATAAATGCCATATTGCACAGCTATTCCATTTTTTGCATTGTTATGTATTTGCAGCAGTTTACTCTGAGAATGTTTCATAGTTACTTTTCACAATTTTACTCGTCATTCGGCAACACTCGTCTTTAACAGCCTGTCACTAGTCTCATGCATACATAACCTCCCCTGGTGTCACGACTGTCACGGTATCTCATTTAACCAAGATTGATCATGAAACGATGTAAACAAACATCTGTCAATATCAATACGAAGCGGAAGTTATGTCTGTAGATGGAGAAAAGGAGGTCAGACGACAAGGTACAGTCACATTCTAAGGGTAGCTCCACGAAAGACTTATTACGTCACACTTAGATTTATTACGTCACAGATTTGGCGCGAAATTTTATGTTTGAACTTCGCAGGTGCTTTTAAGCCACTTCGCGTTCACAATAAAAAGTAAAAATGTTAGTTACATGGTTTTTGGGGACGTAACATCAATATTCCGTCATAAAACTTTGTTCGGAAAATAGCCCATTTAACGAGGAAACAGTGTGCCCAATATTACTACGTTGCATTTTTTACTATAGAAAAAGCGGCACTTTCATAAATTGTATCTGGTGCACAAATAAAGATGTCATGATAAATGCAAAAATTACGGATGCCTTCAGTGAACCATCTTGTAAAGCTTCCCGTATTTGCACAGACTGCTTATAATCGACAACAAGATTATATTACCTAAATTCCAGTTGGTCTGATCCCACGTCGAATTTAGATTCGTAGTATCTGTCCTTGAACCCGTCTTCCCATAACCTAACTTCATCATGCGCTTGTTCATCTTCGGAATCGTCATCAGTGTCATCCAGCTTCCTCTTTTCTCCTCTTGACTCTGTGGGTGACATCATAGACTCTAAAGCAGTTCTGCTGACAACCGTCTGAAGTTTGGCATCTGTTGCGGAATGCATGCCTGCTCGGCGTATGTTATACGCTTCCTGTTTCACGTTAGTCAGTGTCTGTTGCTGACCTATGGCCTGGGACAATGAACGATATTATTAATTACTCCAATCATGCCCAGAAAACAAGTACAATTTCTTAAATAATTTATGAATTTCCTTGACACGTGATATTCTGGTAACAAAAGAAAATTCAAACGAAAACTGAGTGGAATTTTTGAAGGTACGAGTACTATAAGGTCTATCATACCATGCTTTCAAAACATTTTTTTGTACGTCAACCCTTAAGACTCGCTCACAACTTTTTTTTCAAATAGCACCCCATAGGTTTTCCTACATAAATGATATCCCTATTTTATTTAGAATCTTGTAGTACTTCTGGCTTTATACGCAAACTTATCTTTTGCGTGAAATCATAAGCATAATATAAATAAAATAAGAATTTGTTTTACGCAAAAACGGATAAAAAAGAAAAATAAGTGGGTTTTAAATGGTATTATATACATACTTTCGGAAACAAATGTATTTTTGTCCCGTTTTATTTCGAAAATATTACGCTTCAAAAAAAATCTTATTTTATTTATCTCATGCTTAAAAATTAGGATGAAAATTGGTTTGTGTATGAAATAAAGGCACTACAAGATTTTATCCAAAATAATGGCCTCATTTATGTAGGAAAAGCTGTGGGGTGCTATTTGAAAAAAAGTTGGGGTGAGTTTTAGGGGTCGAAGTGCAAAAACATTTTTTCGAAAGCATGGTATGATAGGCTATTCAGTACCCTTGAAAAACCCACTTAGTTTTATTTTAAGCTGTTTTTCTTACGAAAATATTACGCCTCAAACAAATCCTTACCTTAATTTACCTCATCTTTATGACTTTACGAAAAAAAAAAAATGGTTTGTGCATAGAATCAAAGGTACTACAAGATTTTAAATAAAGTAAGGACTTCATTTGTGTAGGGATAGCTATTGGTGCTATTTGAAAATAAAGTTGGGGTTGAAATATAAGGGTTGAAGTGGAAAAAAAACGTTTTGTGCGAATGGTATGATAGATCCGATAGTACGTTCAAATATTTTTTGTTCCGAGAATATCACGTGTCAAGAAAATTCAGGGAGACCCTATATATACGATACCATGGCAATTACCTGTGGCTCAAACTGGGTTCCCCTTAGAAATGTCATATTAGGTCTATATTCATTGTAACTATTTCTCTTCTTTTTCGCTTTTTCCCTAGCTTTGAATTGAAGTTCTCTTTGTTGTCTATTCTTAAAGATTTCATCTTCTACTTTACCTAGTTCCAACATTATCATTTGAACTCTTTCTAGGTTTACTTCTCCACTATTTGTTAAGTAACCCTGAAAATAAAAATAAACCATGTACCCTTTTGCCTGATGAACAAATTTTTACAAACGCTGTGAAAATCGTATTTTTTACTGTATAACCATGTACATACGACCCAATACATTGTACTCCTTTAAAAATCACAGCTTAGATACATAAGAGTTACTATGTGTTATACATATATAAAACAGGCTTAACGAATTTTGTTGACTGATGATTATAGTTCTGTTTTTATACCTAGTGCAATGAATAAATATTGTATTTAAATTAATATTCCGCATTATAGATAAATATAGTATAGTCTAAACATTGCAGTTACTTTAAATTGTTTAATCAAATATTTAATTAACACAATATGCATATCATCATATGGAGAAACTTGTAGTTCAGGGTCACGCCCCGAGTGGGCGGCGCCGTGGCCGTTTCCCTACACGCTGGGTGGATACGACGAAACAGTTGCTAGATATGAGTATCAAGAGCGCCACTGAACTGACAGAAATTCGCGAACGATGGCGAGCTACAGTTTTCAAAACTATTGATAATATTCGTGTCGGCAATACTCTAGCTCCGACTTAATGCATTTTACGAGTTCACAACATGTCTGTTAAGACATTGTGACTATGATGGTGATTCATATCATTACAGACATTTCAACGTTTGGACCATGTTCATATTGGACAGCAAATATACATATATCACAATGTTTTATACTAAATGGGTTGGACCATAGTATTTATATTTTTATTTAGGCCATATTATATCCATATTTATCTGGGTCAGCTCAGTGTTGGTGGTTCATCAGTGGATCTATTGGACTAACGTCTTTGTGACACCTTTATTGTCAAATATTGCAAAGGCTGAAGATGTATCATTGCAAAAGGGAAACAGTACCTATGAGAAAAAACCAGGCATTTTGATCTACTTCAATGCAAGTCGATAACATAGATAATTTGCGCCGAGCTGACCTCAATTCTCCAAACATCACTAGGTAAAAGTGCAATGCAGAGCAAACACAGGTAAAGTGACTATCCTTAAACTATCTATATCTTTTCCTTCAATTCAGACTTTACATTCTGAATTTGTACTTGTACTTTTGACATAAGTTCTAATGTACTGTAGTTTTGGGTTTTTTTGTATGAAAAAAAAGTCGTGATTATAAAGATCCATGTTAGCGTAATCTTGGAAAACTCTCTGTAAAGCATTCAAATGCATCACTATATCAACCTATCGTTATTATGATTTATACGTGTGTCTTATGGCATTTGAACAGTATATCTATTAAAGTTGTAGTGTAATCCAACGAATTGGGGAAACAATTCGAATTCGTTGGTGGGGATATGATGACGTAAAATTTATCACATGGCAGGGTTCGAATGAACTAATTACGGCAAGTGAACTGAATACATTGATTCAAGATCCAAAAAAATCATTCATTGGGGAACAGTACGGCCGTTTACTAACGAGTAGTTCCCCTGGGTAGGTACTAGGAGAGGTAAGGGCATTATTCTGCACAGGTAGGTAATTGACGGAACAAATTAATCAAGGAATGTACCGGACTTTATAATTTAATAACAATGCCTAACTGTGTACGTAACAGGAAAGAACACATAACGGTGTTTTGAATTCTAAGTCTTCAGGTATTACTTAGCCGTAGGATTATCTGCACCTAGACAAATGCACGTGAATCAATAACAGACGCAAAAACTTTCTGCTAACACCGGATAAGAAAAAGAGATAACTATGGGTTGACATAACAAACAACAGTATTTTAGCAAAAATATTTGATTTAAGGCATCACCTAAAAGTGACTATAAAAACTATAGTACTTTCAGTACCTATGTGAATGCTTATCGATAAACAACGGACGCAAAAACTCTAGCTATTTGTAGTGGACAAAGGCTTAGTTTCGAAGGAGTCCCATAATATTCTATGGGACAATGATATCTTAACAAAACGAAACCAAGGCGTTATGAAAAATGAGAATGTGTGTACGCGTTACTTGTTTAAAACACAGCACTTTTCTCATGAGGCATTACACTCTACCGCCGTGAGTATACGACTACTATACTATCCTTGAGCTTGAGCACAAAGCTACCAGATGCGACGAAATTCAGAGAGTATTAGAGGTTTTCGCGAAACACGTCCCGAACTGATGTGGGATTAGTTCGGATGGAAAGTGCATCCGCAGTCTGATTAAGGGCGTTCGCGGTATGTAAATCTGGTATGTAAACTGATTCTGTTTACATCACAAAATCAGTTTACATAAGCATTTACATACCGCGCTCGCCCTTAATTATACTGCGGATGCACTTTTCATCCGAACGAATCCCGAACAAGTTCGGGACGTCATCTGCGACAACATCAATTCTTAAATATATAGCGTACAGTCGAGGAGTTTCAGTGAGTTGAGTTTAAGGAAGTCCCTCATTTCAGCAGAAAAAAATTGATGGATGTGCGTATCAAGTTTTTTCCCCCTGATATGGGTTATGAACATGACAATTAAAACAACTATTGATGTAATAGTCGGTGGTTATGAAGTCCAAAAACGGTATATAAGATAACCATGATGCTCGCACTTCTCAATATTCTGTTATGTAGCACTCACCCCAGTCTTGTAAACGCAGTCCTTGTATAACTTGATCAACCTGTCAATTGCCCCTTCTCTGATTTCCAGACTGGGCAAATGCGGCAAGAAATCGTTTCCCACGAAGAAACACATGAAAACCCAATCATCAAGAGCTCTCTCAAATTCGTATTTGAATGGAAGATTGAGCATGAACAGTTCTTTTTCCAGATATTCCTTCAGGACGTTCAATCGAACGAAAATGAAATCTGTCTCAGCTGATACGGAAATTTCTGCCGGTTTATCGTGCTCTGATTTGCTGCCACCTATACAGTCTTTCATTTCGTGACCTGGAACAAACATATTGTGAGGGTAACTGCATCCAAATTTGCTTTCCAAAGGAATGGAATGGGCCTATACCGTGATTCCGTTTGTTCCCATGATACTACTATTTGTGAAAAACACCACCGTTTTGCTACAAAAATAATGCAGATAACTTTTGTTTAATATGAAGAAAATTGTAATAAAAATAACCAGTATTCCGTCACATATACATACTAAACCAACAGTATTCAATCCCAACGAGGCTTCGAAGGAATAGTGAGCCATTAACGCCCCGTATACCTTGAGTTACCTACCACGTATAACAGATAAACCACCGGGCTTTGAACTGCCACAGAAAATGTCCTGTGTAAAAGCCAAACTACACGAGCGGAATTTCCGCGGCGTATTTCACGCGGCGGGATTTCAGTTGTGATTGGCAGCAAACAGAAAGCCTTTTTTTGTTGAGTACGAATCCGTTGCACTGTCACCTCGTCTAGTTTACTCCGTACTGAACAACACGTTGCGTTGAGGCGGCGCGGCGACGATCTTAACGCTCACCGCCGACGGAAAGAAACACAAAGCGATGGATTTCCCGTTCGTCTAGTTGCGCTAGTTTGATGGCACGGTTCTAATTACGACGTGCACACCGCCACCACAGCATAGTAAACAACCAGCACAATATCTCTGAGGATTTCCTATATAAAAATGGTTCCCACAGAATTTGACCTTGAGATGATTTTACGGCTGTGGAGCTTGGGTAGAGATGCGGAAATGAAAATATCGATACCGGTACCAACTCGATATTTTTTTAGCCAAATAGGCGCGTTTGGTTCGTACAGACAATTTTGTGCAATTGATTATACCCCTGAATAATTATATAGTTATTTTCGATACCGATACCCCTACAAAAGTATCGATACCAGCTTGGAATCGCTCAAAAAGTATCTAAGATAAAAATACTCGATATTAGTGCAGAACTACAAGTATCGAAGTATCGTTAGCATCCCCACAAAAATCATCCAAAAGTGGGGATGCGCGTGTAATTTCAAGTAATTTCCGCCAAACTAAGATATGGTGCTGGTTGTTTACTATGCTGTGCCGCCACGCTGCGGAATTTCTGCTCGTGTAGTTTGGCTCTAAGGCTTTCCCGGCCGTCGTCCAGTGAATTTGTCGTTCTTGGCTTTTAGGCTGGCGTCGTTTAGCGTTAAGGGTTGACGTTTGCTTTCTACCAACAGCCGTTGTAATTGACGCAACGACTTCGTGCCAGATCAGATTTTCTGTAATGTTGACTCCTAACCTAAGAGCTTGAGTGAGTGACTCCTTGGCAGAGACTGACTGTTCATAAGAAATGGGTGCTGGCTTGGGCACGTCTTGTTTGACCTCGTGCAGTAGTGGGTCTTGGAAGCATTAAATTTTACCATATTCCTAAGCCCCCTAGCGGTAAGGGTCTCCATTATGTTTGAAAGTTAACCAATCGATAAATATTGTGTTTTTATACTCAGATAAAGGTTGCAGGGGCAGTTGAACAACAGCATTTATTCCAACCGATATGGCATCATTTATGATCAACTAAAAAGCAATGAATTGACAATCTAATTATTTAATGTCATGTAAAAAAATGTACCTCAGAAACTTTAGCATCTTTAATTAAGTATGCTTTATTTATTCTAGAATTGTTAGATACTCTATGGCAAATATTGAGCATTATCATTCGCAAAACTTTCTTAGCCACGTCTACATTTGTACAACCAAAAACCATCCCAGTCCTCCATGTCATAATTTTGCTTCAGAAAGATGAAAATGGAACAAAATATGAATGAATGAAGTGCATACAACATATCGGGTTACTAGCCACAGATCACAATTTTTAAAAAAAATCTTAGAAGGGTTTATTAGCAATGAAGTTACTATTCAGCATATTACTCAGAAGTAAACTGTTTTACAGATATCTGTATTTTTTACAATTTTTGAGAGAACGATCGTTTGGACATCATTGAAAATTATATTATTTGAAACAAAACAAATGCATCTATCCATTTCTTGAATAATTTGAATTTGTCTCAAACATTTTTAAATACTTGCTTCCAAACTCTCACAAGTTTCGGTTTTTTTTACCTATAATATCACCTACAAAACTAAAAAGCATCATGTGACATTCAAACATCCGGTTCAACAAATAATAAACTTCAATAAGAACACCGAAGCACTGTATATAAAATGTCTCGAATTACCGACTTTTATCAAAACTTTTTGATTCAACCGAGGCCTGATTCTAATTCAAGCGACCCTCGCTTCGCGACTCAACCCTCGCTTGGCCGCCTACTTCGATGTTGGGATTGTTGCACGGGATTGTTGGGAGACGTTTAGGACCTTGATAGCCTTAGGTTGGTAGCATATACGTTCGAGGTTGGCATTACTGAAAACCCTAAATCACTGATTTTGACAATAGAGTAGACGTCAGTCGTCACCGTCACCTGTTTTTTGGGGGCACTGGGGCGGGACCATGGAGGGTAGCTCTCGATGGTCCCGACTGGGGCCTAGGCCAGGCCACTGTGGGCCACTGGTTAAGGATCACTTTATTTTTATGCTTTTACTACTACTTTTAAAAGTTGAAATACGTGGAAATAAGCGAATCAATAGTGTATGTATGCTCCAGCTCCCGATCGCAGGCATTAAACCAACGAATTTGTTGATTACAACGAAAAACAAGAATGCATTTTTTGTTTACTGCGGTAAGTGATCCAATATTAAAGAGACTTGGTTGTATTGCCTTGTATATCCCTCACATTACTTCTAATTGAAAGAGATAAAAATAGGTTATTTACTTATCTGTCTGTGTATCTACATTTGACATGTAACAATTTAATAACAAAATCATCTCTTTTTTTTCAGAAGAAAAAGTAGAGAGCTGTCGATGCATCGTCTGGTGTGTTCTTTTTATTACTTCAAGCATGGGCATACAAAAATGGACCACCATTGTTGAAAATAATAAATCATAATACTATGATAAAGCCTCAAGCAGGGGCTCTACAAAACCTAACAAATTGAAGTGATTACTTTATTTGCCAGTTGGTAGAAAGAAAGTTTATCATCTAAGCAGATAGTGTGGAAATATTGGGTATGTTAAGGTCTGTGTATGATAATTTACAAATGGAGAAACCAAAGTAAACTGGTTGCAAATTATGTGTATCTTGTAAAAATAAAAACCATTTATAAACTGTTTTCTTTTAAATCTCATTATTTACAGGAAACAAGCTTCATGAAACAGTCATAGGACATAGTTGAAAGACAAATTGATGAGGCTTGCTTAGCATCAACAAGCTTCTGTAAATACAGAAGTACAGAAGCTGAAAATTATTTTTTTGAGTAAGAAGCTAGAAGAAATGAAGGAGAAATTAAACAAATTATGTGTTTGTCTTTCTTTCAAACATAAATAAATCAGTGATGCAACAATCAGTGCATTATTATATAGGTTCGCCATCAAAATAAATCCTCATGAGTTTAGACGACTTGATGGAATAGGTATATATTACTTGTGATAGGTACAATTTTAAACTTTATCTTAAATAAATTAAACTTTGTTTTAATAACATAAATGCAGCTAAACAGATTACATACTTCATAGTGAAAATGAATCTACATTTACCATTATCAGCTTTTCGTTGTACATACATATATGAAAATGGCATTGCAATGTTATACCACAGAAAATAATGAAGATGCAATAATTCTACAGACAAGAAATAAATCTGTGCAATATGATTTAACAATAATGCCCTAATCCTTAGCCTATGGATGAATCAAATAACTTTTTTTGCCTTTGAGTTTGCACAACATTTCTGCATACCTAATTATATATGTTACAGTTAAAGTGTCTTACATGGATAGTTTGTAAATTAGCTGGATAGCATCTAAATTATCCAAATACTTGATTAATTTAGTGAAAAGTTACGTTTTGATTAAAATAGCAATAAATTTTAGTTAGTTTCTATACTATCCAGCAGTTTGTAAACTAGCCAAGAATTCCATTAAAGTACAAGCCACAAATTGGCTGGGGTTTTTGGCTAGTCTACAAACTGTATAGTATTTGGATATTGTGTGAACTGAAATTTCTACTTATGTATAACTCGTTAGGGGACCCTATTTTTTGCTAGGGATTATTTAAATTAAATTAACCAAAGGTAATGGCTTATTTTGCATGGTAACCAACGAGTTAGTTATTACATAATTACCAGGAATATAGTTCACACTTTATCAAAATACTGTGGTTAGTCTGTAAACTACCCAAGACCCCTGGTTAATTTGTGGAATCCTTTTGTGGTTTGTACTTTACAATTTGTGGCTAGTTTACAAACTGTCTGGATATAATACAAATTAACCAACATTCATTGATATTTTAATTGAAAGATTACTTTCCACTAAAATAACCAGGCATTTGGATAGTTTGTATAATATCCAGCTAGTTTATAAAGTAACCATGTAAGCATTTCAACCGTAACATATATAATAACGCTTCTAAGGTAAAGCTGAAATGGACATTGCTTAGGGTAGGTGGCAGGAGATTGGTACATTGCAGCTCTGAAAATTTTTGATGTATTAGATGATGTATCTTTTTTTTAATTTGTATGTACTCTTCACATGGGCAAGTATCACCATAAAAACTTCCTGCAGTTAGTTATTCTTGCATTTGATTTGAAAAGTAAAAATAATGTATTAATCTGTAAGAAAACCGCATCAGTACCTCAGCAATAAAATATGTTTTCCCAATGCATTGCTCCTTCTTATTTTGGATTAGTAGATTAGATTCATTTACCAACAAGTATATACTCCAGAATTTATAATCATCAAGAAAGTTTCCAGAATGCCAATCTATTAGTGTCATATCAAATTCATCTTTTTTAGCAGTTAATTTTTTTTTTCACTGTAAAGATAGCAAGCCCATTGGATAGAAATATCGATTTATTTCAGAATAATAATATAAATACAAATTTTAAGTAAATCAAGGAAGAAGATATGAAGAAGAAGTAACTAAACTTAACAGTCATACACTGCATATGATTCAATAACAAATAATTATCTATTTATCTCATCATACTAGAATATAAAGGTTCTTTCTCTGTGCATAGCAGTGGCGCTTCTAGGAAGTTTGTCTGGGGGGGGGGTAGTTACTCTATGGATAATGTAGTGAGCGCCGCCAAGGAGACGGGGGGGGGGGAAGGGCACAATAAACATCTTGTCAAATCAAGATATAATAGGTAAGAGATGAATATTTAATTAAAATTTTTCAGCCGCAAAGATCAAATTAAACATTACACAGGTATTTCCCATTTTGTTATTATAAGGAAAATTAACAAAACAAAACACATATAATAAAACCAGACTTATTATAAATAATGTAAACAGAAAAATATATTTAAAGCAATAAACATAAACAGTTAAATTTCAATGCATCTTATTGCATCTTATTTTTAATTAGTCAGTTTTGTTCCGTGTTCTGGGGGGGGTAATTACCCCCTCTACCCCCCCCTTGGAAGCGCCCTTGGTGCATAGTGTACAAAACAATTTATGAACAAGATAATTGGTATAATTTTTGAAATTGGAGACATATTATATTGATTTGATAGTTTTGTAAGATGAGACAAATGTCATTACCACCCTTTCCTATTCAAAAGATATTTTTGATGACTGATCCCTGCATAATTGTTCAAAAATCAGTCAGTTTTATATATAAGCCATCCACAGCAAAGTAGAATTAATATTAACAAAACTTCTAGAAATTCCTAATGCCTACACATAAAAAAATTAGGTTTTTTTACTTACATCCAAAACATATAATTTGTTACCTAATTATTTAATTTTAATTTAATTTTCTTATTGCTTTTAATGGCCGTTCTTTAGGTCCCACCTTCTTTTAGAATTTAACTTGCAAAACTCAGTTCCTTTATATTCTAGTTTTACACAGTACACACATAGGTATTCAGTTACCTATGTAGATACAATACATTATTACAAATTCATATGGTTATAAATCCCTACTGTTTCTAGTTACAATAATTCAAATAAAAGTCGCCAGAAAAACTCAAAATGTGAATATAAAAATAAAGAAGCAGTTTTTGTTGATAAAATGTGGTCTACTTTCACTCAGTTGGGTCTGAAATGTGTTCATTGTTATTGTATCCATATTATCACCTGAATATGATTATTACTTCTTATAAAAAATCTAATGTACAAAATGGACAATAACATCTAGGTACCCAGAGCATATTTAAGATAAATTGAAAATGGCTGTGATATGTGTAACTGTAACATTAGATCAAACTGAATTTTGTATGTACCGGTTTTTTATTCTTTCGCTCAGAATGGTTTGGTTTCATAACTGTATATAATATTTTTCAGAGATCATTGAGATTTATTAATCGGTATAGTGTTGAAACTATATTTCTTTCATTATCTTCAAATATGCATTATGGTCATATACATAGACTTCAATAATTTTATCTCCTGAGACATATATAGTCTATATTGAACAAATGAGTCACATAATATGGCACATATTAATAAAATACACAAATTCTGTTTAGTTTACTGTTGTATGTTTGTCTTTTTCTTAGGCATAGGTTGCATAGTTTGCATTTGACGCAATACTATATTTCTTGTGTTTGTTCAAAAGTGAAATTTAGAATTTAGCTCAATATACCATATTATGTTTTAGTATATATATATATATATATTAATTTCCGTTTAATGTCATCTTAACTTCACTGAGGTGAATGTCATCATCATTATTATATAAATGCCTCTATTAGAAGTAAATGTATTACATTGAATCATTTATTAGTATGTGGTATATTCTAGGTATATTCACATTGTTTAATATAATGCGGATGACTTAAAACTTTTCAATATTATAAACAGTCTTAGTGATTTCCATGATCATGAATAATAGAAAAGTATAAATAATGTATCATTTAATAATAACACTAAAACCGCTTTATTTTAGTTATCATCGGTGAAGTCCATTCATCACTCCTCTACTTAACATACATAATATTTGCAATTTCATAGTTACAAAATGATCAAATCCTTATAACTAGTTTACTCGTGCCCATAAATAATACTCTACATAATACAAAATATAAATCAGTTGAATGTCCTAAATTGACTATGAATAACTGAGTGAAAACTGAGTTACATACTCGACAGGATCTCATACTTTGAGGCTCTTTTAAAACTTGATATTGAACTTTTGGTTCTTACATTGTCAGAAATTTCATTATAAATTATTCACGCAAATTAAAGAAGTTGTTGAGCAAAAAGAAAACCTATTATAATAATGTTTATAATATAATAATGATAATAATAATATATTCAGATCAGTAATAGTTCAGGTGTTGACTTGACACAGCCCGTCAACATTTGTTACTACCACAGTCATGCGAGAGAAACTTGGAAAATCATAATAATATAAGGTTTCATAATTATATCTTAAAAGAATATTTTATATTCTTACCCAATGCCTACTAAAACAACAATAACCAATAATATTTTCAATATGCAGACCTTATCTCATAGGTGAAGTATGCATTGGGTTTGTATATTGTCCCTATGCAATTTTATCTATAGTACACTGAACAGCTGTGACCAAATTTTTCTAGGCCTTCTAATATGTCTCCTATAGACTTTATAGTAGCATTAGTAATCTGGACTCCTTTAACTCCAGAGCAAAGGAATATATTATGATCAACCACACCTTGAGATGATATCCCATAAGGTAGTCAGTTTTTGTCTGTGATTGAAGAACTAGTTTACTGTTTTAGTGACTAAGATGTTTCTAATGTAGTATGTAGTGATAAGCAACTAGTAACTACCGTGAAATTTGTGGCTGTAAGATCTACCAATAAATGAATAAATTCCTACAGATATATCCATGTAGAACTATGTCCAAGGTCCTTGCTAAACCAATTTTTTCGATGTAGCATCACTGTGTTTCTATCAGGATATAATATACACATCAGACTATTACCATTGATTAACATATTGTATAGGGTTAATCAATGCTATTACTATAATGTAGGAACTGCAACAATCATTCGTAACTCATTAAATCCAACCACATTCATTGAAATTAAAAAGGTTAGTAATTTTGAGGCAGTCTTTACCACAGTAAAAATTACACTGTATTACAAATCATTAAATTTGATCTAAAAAAAATATCACATAAGTACTCGAGTAATCAATGCCTGACAATTTATGATTTGGTTAATTATAACACAGTGGAGTTCTAGAGTTATATTTCTGATTTTTGGTATAATATTTGAAACTGTCTGTATGTTGAAAATCCAGATAAAGTTTGCAAACTATTTTCTTTAAAAACTCCTTTCCAAGTTTGGCTATAGCAAGGTATGTATTATCTGACATGCTTTTCCTTGTACTTTGAAAATTTTAATATCTATCAATTGATGACACATTTAACAATTCTTATAATATCAGTGAATGTGGTTTTTCTTCTTAGCCAAAGCAATTGTGTCGATTAGTGAGAGACAAGCACAAAATAAATTATATTAATCTGCAATATCTTCAATAGATCAAGAGTATCTTTGAACATACTGGCATCATGCCTGCTGTTCTTTCTCTCACTGTAACACTATTATTAAAACTTAGTTATTTGGACTTCTTTAACTCCAGTGCAAAGGAATATTATATGATAAACCACACCTTGAGATGATATTCCAAAGGTAGTCAGTTTTTGTCTGTGATTTAGTAACTAGTTTGATGGTTTTGTTTAGTAAGATGTTTTTAATGTATATAGTGATAAGCACTCTTACTTGTAACTACTGTGAAATTTGTGTTTGTAAGATCTACCAATAAATAAATAAATTCCTTCTTTAAACCACAGAAATATCCTTGAAGGACTATGCCCAAGGATCTTGCTAAACCAATTTTTTAGATATATCATCACTGTGTTTCTATCAGTATATAACTACACAGGCTATTGCTATAATGTAGGAAATGTAATAAATAGTTTTGAAATATCATTTGTAACTCACCATTAAATCAAACCACATTCATTGGAATTAAAAAGGTTAGTTATTTTGTGGAAGTCTTTGCCACAGAAAAATTATACTGCATTACAAATAATTAAATTTGATCTAAAAAAAGATATCAGATAAGTACTCAAGTAATCAAATCCTGACAATTTATGAATATGTTAACGTGGTAGTGCTCTAGAGTTATATTTTTGATTTTTTGTATAATTTTTGAAGCTGTCCAGATGTTGAAAATTCAGCTAAGGTTACTAAATTATTTTTTTTAACTCTTCAAACTGGCTTTAGCCAAATTATGTATTACCTGACATGCTTTTCTTGGTACTTTAAAAAATTAATACCTATCAAATGATAATACATTAACTACTTCTTATAATATCGGTGAATGTGGTTTTTTATTAGCCAGAGCAATGGTGTTGATTAGTAAGAGACAACAACAAAATAAATTACAATAATTGGCAATATCTTTAATATGTTCAAAAGTATCTTTGAACATACTGGAGTTTTGCCTGTTGTCCTTGCTACCTCAACATCATATCAGCACTAGGAAGCAGAGGTGGTGGCACTGGTTCCAAATCTATATTATCCAGAATCTCTGGTGGATTTTCAACATTATACTGCAGTGCAATGTTGTGTATTACAGCACATGCCATTATGATTTTTACTGCAGTTAGTGGCATGTAATGCACGGTTCTATGCTTCAAGAGGCACCAGAATCGCCCTTTCAACAAACCAATACATTGCTCTACTGTACTCCTACATCTTACAAATCTTGTGCTGTAAGCCTGCTCCTCATGAGATGCTGGATTTTTGATAGACGTCATCAGCCAAGGTAGGCAGGGATACCCAGAATCACCTAAAGAAAAAAAAAAAGAATTATGAAAAATTCTGATGGAAACAAGACTTGCCAAACCTGCAGGCATATCAATCTCACGTCCCTTATGGAGAGAGGACAAAGAGGGGATCTTATTGTTATATACTAAAACATGAGTCACCACTACTCCACTCTTTGGAAATATTACCCATTAGTAATAATGCAACTCTTAGGGGTCAGGCTCTAACACTTGCCCAAGAAAGTAGTTTAACCCTACCAAGGAAAACTTTTTAAGCAAACTCTCTGTATATTTATGGAATAGCTTGCAAAGTTATAGTCACTACACCTTCAATAAACAAATAAAAACAAGGTTGATAATGAATTGGCTTCTATCAGCAACAGAATGGTCCACCATTTCAAGTTAGCATTCATCATCCATCGCACCACTGTGATAATCTGGCACAAACTGTATATTTCAACAGTGTGACATTTTAACTGTAGCAATAGTGTGTAACATGCAAAAGAAGGACAAACCTGGAGCAGTTTTAGCCACCAACTGCTCTTATCACTAGGGTTGTCAGATCGCCAAACCTAATCACCAGACAGACCAGTGAGTTTGGTTAGAAAAGCTGGACATTCTAGATTTTGTCTCAGTACTAATAGGTACAACAAAAAAATGTAATCTAGCTTTTTTCATTATTCATAAATCTTGTTAAATTCTAGTGAAAAAATAAATTAAATCGAATGGCATATTAGTCTTAGGTATAGGTATTTTATTATTAATCAAATGTGAAATGTAAAAAGCCTAACAAAAGCCAGGCGCTGTTTATTTTGGTTAAACACACAATCAAAAAGCCTACCTATGTCTGGCTTTATCCAGATGCCTGACAACAATACTAATCACAATTTTAATAATAATAATTATAATTTTTTTGTTTATTTCACTTACCCATAATCTTACTATTCTGTTCTGCATTGTAGCCATTATTCTTCCAATATTGCTTTGGTGCCACATATATATGCATCATACCTGCTGCCTGGCCATTTAGCAACAACATTCAATATTTTCATATTTGCATCACATATCTGAAAACAGGAAATTTAATGATTCTATTTGTGGATTCTATCAAATATTCATGATTTTGACTCACAATTTGGCAATTCAGACTATGGTAACCTTTTCTGTCATCATTATAGCTACTTGTGTCCCATCTACAATTCCTATAACTTTGGGCATCTGATGATGACGATTGGTAAATCTGAAATTAAGCCTTTTGTAATATCATTTATTTTACATTATTCAATGTGGGTATTACTGTTGCTTATTGGCTTCCTTTTCTTGGTCATGCCTAGGATAAGGTACCCAAGTTTTCATAACATGCCTGAGTATTGTATCACAGACCTCCTTTATTGATCTACTCATTGTCTGGCTCATGCAGGACACGCTATTACCAGCTATACTTCGTTGATAGCTACCAAAACTAAAAAAATGTAACGCTCCAAGCACCTACAAAATTATAATCAGCAAACTGTACAAGGTTGTTAAATCTACCATTTACCTTGAATGCTACAGGAATTCGGTTTTCATACGTTCTCCTTCTCATGAATGTATCCACCAAATACCGACAAGCATCTTTAGATAGGCGAAAATTGGGGGAAAATTGTCTTTAAATGCTCAATGCGGGATGGAAAGTTGATCTTGAGCATCTCTGATCATCCTCCGAAGTCATCGAGATCGATCCCGTTCTTCCGCCCTTTGCAACTCATCATCAATTTGCAAATGTATAAAAGGCAATGCCATACTTGCAAAATCACTAATAGGTATCTCACAAATGAAAAATGAACACAATATGGGTATAATCTATGCACAAGATCAAGAAATCATGTACGCAAATCAAAAGATCTAAGGTACAAAACCCGATTTCATAACCTTACATTTGCACTTTGCGCGCCATTTGCAGTTTTCGTCGTATGCCAAAATAAAAAGACGGCATATCTCCCGTCCTTGTCTCATATCAAGCGAGGGTCGCTTGAATCTTGTCGACCCTTGACAAAAATGAGGCGACCCTCGCCAAAGCATTAATTGTTGCACGCAAATACTTAGCTCCCATTGGTGGAACCGACGGCAATTGTTAATTTAGTCAAGGGTAGCCTCAAGCGACCCTCGCTTGGCGAATTAGAATCACCATCCCGGTTCGGTAAGTTGTATGTTTTCTGAACAAAAATATTTTTTTCAGGGTTAGTACCTGCCAACCTAAGGAAATATCACGCAATCGGAGTTTCTAACTGTAATTTTTTTGCAATGCTTTTCAGAATAAATACATTTGTAAATATGTTGATAAATGTGCAAATAACGAAGAAAATCCCAGCAAATTTGTCGGTAATATTAGGATATAATAAATAATGTTACCTAATTGAGCACAAATTTCACAGGGTTTCGGTTGATTTGGTTTGAATTCCTCTCTGATGATGGTGAAATTCGGTTCATGGGTGGCAAGTCCCAACATGATCAGATCTGCATCAGCCCCGCAAAGACAGTGCTGGGTATTGGGATCATGGTCTGGCTGAGATCTCTGCCTTCTAATATAGTCCATAATTTTGTGTTCGCCTTCACCAGGCACGTTGGCATCCGACAGAATCACCTAAAAAGGAAATACTGAGTTTTGAGGATACTTCCTTACTGATAAATATCAAACTAAAAGTAATAGACTATTAGAAACAACGTGTACTCTTAACATGAGACGTACATTCCGTTATTTGGAGCGGCATAGCTTAGGCCTTTACGGAAACTATAATGGGGTTAACCCGAGCACACGGATTACTGATCATGACGTTCAGAACGGGATCCAGTCAGTTCAATATTGTATGGAAAGCAATCGCGATCGGGTTATTCGCTGTTTTTATTAACGAACACTCAACTTTTTAGTGGTTCAATGTTCATTTAATCAACGAGATCATAAACCCCGCTATTTAAAACTGATTTTCCGATAGTGTTAAATACCCGTATACTACAAAATGAATTTTATGAGTTATATACAGGGTGTCCCACGACGATTAAGACAAGCAATATATCGGAATTGGGTGGTAATAGTAGAGAATTATAATTTTGGGGATGTAAATTAGAGCCTCAGAGTAACAACTGAACATAGAGGTAGTAAACAAACCACTTCAGCAAGGCGTGCTCAAAGCCACCATCTTTTGACACTTCAGCCTCCAAACATTGCCAACTAACCTGAAAATTCTTCCGATGCAACCCATGTTACAAACACTGCCCTGCACTGTCCCATCTGGAAAAAGTGTTAAACTACACTCGAATATTGCTCAGCAAGTCCATAAAACTTCACTAGTTACCAACAAATAGCGAATTCGATTTTACTGACCAAGCATAAAAGACGCACAAACAAAACAAACGTTTGACAGTCGGGGTTTACCGTAAACCAATCGTAGGAAAATTATATAGGCGTTGCCAGCTCCTCAATATTTATGTAAGACAGAATTTGCGTTTATGATGAAGAAACATGCAGTAACGCAGTAGAGGTCAACATATCTATTGATTTTGTTATAATCATTCCTGAACCATCAAAATACCGTCTTTTTAACGTAGAATGGAATATTTCTGGATACTATACAATCAAGACGATAGTAAACAATTATGATTGCCGTATCTGGTGGTCAATATGATAACGTAAGAAAAGATCTTGGCCTATTAGAATTAGTTATTTACTACTTCTATGTTCAGTTGTTACTCTGAGATTAGAGAAAATGTTGTATATTTTCTTAATATTATGTTACCCAATAGGGTATTTGTTTTTGGTCACGTGACGTCCGATTCAAAATTTTTGATGGGACACCCTGTATATTTGTGTATTTTTGTGTTCCTCCCGATAAAACAATTCCAACAAACTAGCACACTTGGGGTATAAAGTGATTGATTCATGTTACAGGTCCTTAACGGATTGTACCACTACCATTATGAAACACTAGCAAAATAATTTTGACTATAGCGGTTCATGTTATTTATATGTAATCAATCGTAGTCCTTTAAGTACCTGTAGGTCTTGAATGAATCATTTAAGACCCCAAGTATGTAGTTTGTTGAAATTGTTTTATCGGGAGGAACACAGAAATGCACCAATATACAGGGTGTCCCATTAAAATTTTTGAATCGGTCCAGTTCCAATATATTGCTTGTCTTAATCGTCGTGGGATACCCTTTATGTTGGGTGCGCTGTTACTTGTCAGAGGTTTGGAAACAAAACAAGATCCAACTTGATAGTTTACTGATCGTTTAACAGCTGATACTAATCGAACCCGTTCAGATCACTGTTTCCGTAAACCTTTCGTGAACTATGTAGTACAGTGTGGAGCAGAAAAAACTCCGCGATCCGAAAACCATCTAGCTACGGCTATGGTAGCACAGTGGTGAATATATTATTTGATGTGTGTAATCATGCTATGTTTAGTGTAAAGTGAACCATGGATTGTCAGCCCAGCACCACGTCGTTGGAAGAGTTGATTCAAAATGACGACTCGTCGATAACGACTCAGCGTTTCGCATTTACTTGCAGCTCGGGCAAAGTGATCCAGTTCCCTACAAAGATTCATTTAAACCAATACGGGCCTACCGGAATGGGAGCGGGCCGATGTTGTACATTCGCACTGATACGTCAAAAGTGATCCGGACGAATGTAATGTCTGGCGTTAATATATTTTTCAGCAAAAATAAATATGAGCAATTATTCATTCTGTTAACGACATTTTACACGTCTATGTATCGAAAATAAGGGAGTTTAGTTCGGGTTAGCTCCCAGGAATGACAAGCGGCAACAGTGCAGATAGCAGGAAAAAAATGCACGCTGCGAACCGTAAAATTTCGCAGCCCGACTACATCGCTATCGTAATGGCTGGGCCACAAAAATTTCGCTCCACTTGCAGCGTCTAATCGCGCACAGCGGTATTTTATAGCGTCAGAATCAAGGCCACGAGCTCTCCGCAATAGGCGACAACGTGCAGCGGATAAATCGTAGTTAAAAGTAAGGTTAGACTTTTGCTGGTAAAGAATAGTTGTTCAGCAGCTTACAACATTCTAAGCACAGGTATACAGTAGACAAAACATCGTTGTCAAGAATAGCAATGTATTGTTTTCAAAGCAGCTGCTATACGACACAAGATATTAACTGTAGACCAAGCGTTCACGATGTAAACAAAAAGAGATTAGAATGGGGTGAATTTCACACTCTATATAAAACAGTTAGACAGTTTCTGGACAAATGTTCACAATATTTCTAATTTTCTATGCCTGTTATGTGTACTTATCTAAACCGCTTGTCGCTCTTGAATCGCATATATAAATGCTTCTATGTTCATCTTAATATGCGAACAGAACAAAATGTTTGTTTCAAACGCCGAAATGACACTCAACGCGCTATCACAACGTAAGTGGCGCGGTTACTTCGTCTGCAAGGAAGCACTTTATCTTTGATCGATTTCGCCGCTCTAAGGGCCGGTGTACAATGCAGGCTTAAGCTTTGGCTTAACGTAAGCCGACGTTCAACCACGTCAGTTGCAAAACGTCCGTTGTACAATGCTGGCTTAACCCCCCACTCCAAGCTTAACACGAGCTTACGTAAGCCGAAGCTTAACGCGAGCTTAGATGAGGTTTAAACCTAACCTGATACAAGTGACATTATTATGTCTAGGATGAACCTTCAAATTGCTTGTCACTTTATTAGGTCATATTTTTTGAAAGATTTGTGTCTAATTTAACAAAGAGAACAAATAAAAGAACAGAGACAGAAACGGTCGTTGCCGAAATTTGACACAAACTATCATAAGTGCCTAACCAAAAAAAGCAATTTTTCAGATTATTATGTCAGTACGTATTGCTTTATTGATGCCAACTGTAGTGAATTCCATTATCAACCAAGTTTAACTAAGCCGACGATTGTACAACGGGTGTCGACTTTAAGCCTGAGCTTGGCTAAGCTTAGGCCTAACAAAGCTTAGGCCTAACAAACCGGCCCTAAGAATGCACGCGTATCAAGCTGAACGTTGGTGCAAATTCGTTGATAGCGAATTTCAAGTCAGCTTATCGCGGCTGTTCGTGGCCAGCCAGATACAAACTACACTAACTCAAATTCCGACTTTTCGCTAGAAGCTCAAAATGTTTTCGACCATAGCGTACGTCTTATGGTCATAGGGTAACGGCTTGTATTTCCCGCAATGTGATAATTATATCCCGTGCGAATTCCTTTCCCGCAGTTCCGCATCGGTTTGAAAAAAGCTTCAAACGACAATTAGCACTCGAACTTCCGAAAAACAGGATCGGCATCAAAAATAAAATTCCCTGATCGCCCTCGGATAGCGACGGGGCCAGCTGTGAGAACGGCTCTTCAGTAATCTCCGACGCGACGGCTTGCGGTTTATCAAATCACAGTACTCTGAGGATGCTGCATCGGAACTTCCTATACACCCCAATCAAATTCTCATTGTACAGGGGTTGGGTGAGCGAGACCATGAAACCAGTACCACTTTGTGTTAAGAAATTCGCAACATTCCCCGCATGGACGTTTCGATCACTTTCGATCTTTAGTGATAGAGCGTATTTCTACCCTCCGGTCGACATCATCAAACAATACTGATACTGGTACTTCAGAAATTTAACGACATGCGACTTTATAGCAACAGTTACTTTCTGATATACCCAGTGGCGTAACTTCATATTCGCCCCCCCCCCCCCCGCAGGAAATTTTCCGAGGCTTCTCTTTTCATAATATATTATGTATATATACAGGGTGAGTTCTAAGTTGAATAAACAACTTTTTCAAATAACTTTTTTCCAAAAACTAAAAAATAATCGAGATACAGATTAAAAAAGTAAGTCTGAAGTCTGGACTTCTGTATTAAAACGTATCTAGTCTGTTTATGTTTAGTTTTTGCTAAAATTTTTGTCAGGAATTGTACCTGCCAATTAGTGCACTAGTCACTTTCAGTTTATCGAAGTTAATTCTAAATTGGTAAATTCTAGAAGTTGCGTCTTTAATAATGTGCCGCTTTTATGATTTACCAATTTAAAAGTAACAGAATAGATAAATAGAAAGTGACTATTGCGCTATCTGACAGGTGCAATGCCTAATCGATAAGACAAAAATTCGAGCTAAAAACTAAACATAAACAGGTACGTCTTGATGCACAAGACCAGATCTACATTTTTTATTTTGTATCTCGCTTATTTTTCGGTTTTCTGAAAAAAGTTATTTGAAAAAGTAGTTTACTTGAACGACTTCTATACACAGTTGGGGTTGTGGCCAAAGTTTTGAAAAAAAAAATATGGGTGACTGCATAAAGGTGACTATGGTGTTAACTGCCAGGCTTTTGGTAATGTTTATTGCCATCTTCAGGACTATAGCGTTGAGGTTTGCTCGAAAAGACAACAATGTGTATTGGAGTCATAGACTTTCAAATGCAGTTCTCAAAGAACGTCAAAAAATGTTTGGCTAATTTAACTTGGTGTCTTCCACAACACAGGTCACACAAACAACCAACACACAGGGGGAGAATACAAACTAAACAATGAGCTTTACATTTCTAAATCGCCCGAAAAATTACAAAATGCGTAGTTTGAAAACACCCCCTTTTCGAATTAAATTCTTTTCACAAGGTTCTTGTTAGTCGTATTTTACACCTATGTGCTGGTTGTTTGTAAATTAGCCAAAAATTGTTGTCGTATGCCGTCTTGCGTTATTTCTCGATTTAGGATACTGCGCCGATTTTAGTTTAGTTTAAAATGCAATACTGTCCAACTTCTTCAATGATAGGTATGTAACATGGAGTTCATCGGTTGAAGTATTATTTGTAAAGCATACAAGGAAAGCGACCTTCCAATTTAGTACTTTATTGTTACACAAACGTTGGCGCTTGAGGATCCTGGACCATCAAGACTACGGGGCCCCCAAAACCACGGGGTCCCCCGCAGCTGCGCGTCCTGCGGACCCTTAGTTACGCCACTGGATAGACCATTTCTGGATTGGCCAAGAAAATGCTACCTGCTGTTATGGTGAACGCTGTAGGTATTGTGTGTTGCTAAATAACTTCCTACGACCCAGAGTTGATGCTCTGGTTGGTAACCATGGACAAGGGGTATGGAAGTATTGAAAATTAATTTAATTTTAGTAGAATTAGGAGATATTAGTCATCTTCGACTATACGTTTATGGAGTATAAATTCTGAATGTCAATATTATGTAAAACACTACTGCATTCAATCAAAGTAAAATGGAAGATTCTAGTTGATCATAAAATAGAACCCTCTGCAGATCTGAAGCCAACCAACCCTACCTTGATCCCCTTCCACCCAGGATCGTTGTTGAGCCTCTCATGGATGTAGTAGTGCAAACATTCTGATAACCTTGCCATGAACGGAGTACCAGGCGTAATGCAGTTTGAGTCAAAATGCTCTTCTTTTGGTTTCTCTGGAGGCAACACACAACCTTTTAAGATCAACTCAGCTCTGATCCGCTTGATTTCCTGTATCTTCTCTTGTGTCTCTTTGGACGCTCTGAATCGCCTTGAACGTTGTTGGTTCATCTTTGCCCTAGGCGCGACACCATCGATAGCCATGTACAGCAGTTTCCTGGGCCTCACTATGCGGAACAGCCTTTAAAGGATAAAAGTAAATTAGCCTTCATACAAGCAAAAGAGAGCCACATTAGTTTATAAAGGTTATTATTGAACAACTAAAGAATGGAATTGTTAACAACTGTAATACTATTGACACTGTTACGGCTGAAAAATGACACATGGACAAGGCCTTATATATGATAATCAATATCTCTCAAGATACACAGCTGTTATTCACCAGCACAAAGAAGAAAGAAAAGAATATTGGGGGAGGGGGGGGGGGTTGGCTCAGTGGTTAGAGTCGAGGGCTCGTGACCGGAAGGTCCCAGAATCGATTCCCGTTCGAGGCGAAAGTTTGTTTCTGTTTTTTTTTCAATCAAAAATAAATATTCATAAAAAAAGCTCAGCGAGAATCACCACCTGAGCCTTCACTAAATTGTGATAGTTTGGATTTGCAACAACTGGTATCATAAAAACTTCTTGAACTAAAATTATTTTTTTAAGATGAGAATGGCTGCGTTAGTGAGCATTGGGCAAACAAAGATGTGTTTTTTTACAAATGAGAAATGCCATGGTAATTTTAATCATGGTGGAGTTGGAATTTTTGCGTCAATAAGGAGTATGAGCATGCAACGATTCGTTGTAAAAGAGTAATTTAGTTGTGCTAGGTGTTTATAGAATTCCAGATTCAAATTTTGATATTTCTGAAAAATTGCATATAACAATTCAAATTCACGCATGTTCAAAAACAGTAATTTATGGTGCCTTCAATGTTAATTTTATAGATGATAGTGGAGGATTACGTATTTATCTAATCTTAGCTTCTGGAATATAACACCAACTATAGGTATAATGAATAGGGAAAACTCTTTTATAGAAAACGTCTGTATAGGTCTGCATGTGATTGTGTCTACCTGTAAGGTAATGAATGATAATTTCAGTGACCATTTAAAGCAGGGGTCGGCAACCTGCGGCCCGCGGGTCGCATGCGACCCTTTACAAGTTTTTGCGCGGCCCGCCAAAGCACCAATATAATGGAATACAGGAGCGTGCCGAAAGGGCCCGCGGTGCGAGGAGGCCCCGGGCATCAACGTAGACAGTAGTTTCGTTTTCACACAGTATAGGCAGTATATTTTTTTATGTAAAGGGGCCCCGTGAAAAAAATTGCGGGGGGGGGGGGCGGCGGAGACTTTGGCACGCCACTGAATGGGAAATCAACTAAAGTAGAGCGTATGTGTCAATGCCAGTGTCATTTTCATCAGTTTCACGCCATACGCCATTTTTTGTGACTCCAGCAGGCCAAGCAATATTCACATATGAATTAAAACATATTATTATTTAATTGGAATTGTATTATCTTTTTCTTTTCTTTTTAAGAATTGCAAATTTTTGTTTTCTGACATTATTCTACATATAACATGTCAATAAAAAAATTCTATATTTATTTTCAGTAATGTTTATACTCATATATGACATCATATATCTGGAGGTGTAGACTCTTCAATCCTTTTGAGTCAAATTAACTTTAATGTACCTTACTAAGATGGTTTGAGGTATCAATCCACTTTTAATATTCCATTTCACCAAACAGCCTATGGAGCCAATACTCCAATTAATAGATATATCTCTCTATGTTAAACAACTTCAGTATTGATGTTTTCAATGTGAATTTATCAACCTTTAAATGTATCTCCAAAAATGTTATACATGTACCCTAGTTTAATAATTTGTATTACTAATTAAGGTTATGTAAAGATAAAAAGGTGCCTTGAATTTATTCACATTTAACTTTATACTTTTTTTGAGGGTCAACTTATTGGTTTTCTGTAGCACAGTACAGTAATAGGAATGTTATTTATCTAAACCTTTGTTAATCTGTTGTAATAATATTCTTAATGGTGTAATCCCGTAAATAAATAAATAAATAAATAAGCACTATTTAAGCTAGTTGCATTGGAATGTGCTGTCTGCCATACAAAATTTTATTTTGAAAATGGTCCGCTATCCGAAAAGGTTGCCAACCCCCCATTTAAAGCAACTGGTATAAAGATCGATACTGATTGTAATATTTTTTTTTGAAACAAATCTTTATCAACAAAGTAAACATTTTTTACATTTTTCTCTAAACAGTGCTTGCATCACTAGCCTTGAGAAAACAAACCTAAAATAAAAATGTACAGAGTGTGTAACACTTATATAATAATATATTATAAACTAGAAAAAAGGTGTTTTTTCAGTCTTGCAACAAAGGAACTAACATTTTGTATACTCTTTTTAACCCTAGGTAAACTATTAAATGTTTTTGATGCATTTACTATAGGATTGTAAACACCTAAGTTAGTTCTTTTATTTATCTGATGAATGTTGTTTACGATTTTCGTTTCATAATTTATTATGAACCTGATTAGATAATGTTAACACTGTATTTGACTTCGGTTGCTTATTAATTATTTTAAATACTAGTTTACATTGTTCAATCTGCAACAGAGCACTTAAGTTGAAGATATGAAGTTCTTTATATAATTTATTTGTGTTAGTTTGCCTCTCATCGTTATAAAGTACCTTAAGTTCTTCATTTTGTAATACTTGTACTTTATCTAAATTAGTTTTGCTACAAGTGCCCTATACAAGGAGTAAATACGTAAAATGAGATATGAAAAAAAAAAACAGACTGACTGTCCCATCAAAAAGCATCAATATAGACAAGTCCACAACAAGAAAAATATGAAGTATTCCCAAGAAAGGGCACATAGAGAGGATAAAGTGAAAACTCATCTATGTTTACAACAATAATGGAGATTTAAATAGCAGCATTAGCATATTATTCAACTATTACTTTGATCTAGCATTTTCTCTTAAACAGAAGTTACTGTCAAACAGTATCATGTGACTAAATATAAAGCCAACATAATAAAATTAGTGCAACATGTGTCAGGTTTGCAAACATTGGGTTTGGCAAAAGGTCAGGCCATGCAACATAAATAAGTTTAGCTCCAAGTACTAATCTGATGCCATTTGGATTTACTTTATTTGAATTCACATTTACATTACTTATTTAATCAAATACAAGTTACATCAAGGATAGCATTTTTAGTGACAGAATTTACATCTTGAGTATTTACAAGTATATAAAGTACATTTACAAAAGATATCAGAGATAGCCCCATAGAGGTTTAGATGACCTTTTGACATTTGCCATGTATACACTTGAATCTACCTTGTATAGGTATTAAATTATTTATCTTAACTGACTACAATGACAGATTTTAATATGTCTTCAGCATTTCAGATCATATTTTTATATATGACATACAAAGTGTATTGTGTACTAGTTGTCTTGGGATCAAATCTCTGCAATTTTAATTTGCTATATTTTTAAAGATAATACTAGATGCCAAGTTTTCAAACATATTGCAATCTGATTGAAACTATCTACTTTAATGATTGTGAACACTAAGCTTATATGAAAAGATGTAGAAATAGGTCAAGAATTTTAATCTAATGGGACACATGTGGTTCCATGATCTATACGCTTATCACTCACCTCCTACACCTTTGCTGAGTTCCTCAATATTTTTAGTCAAATACCCTGTATATTTATTCAAAATTGATTTGTTTTTTCTTCCTCTGGGAGCCATTAAGACTAAAGCCTTTAAGGCCTATTATTCTATAACTCTCAGAAGGAGGACAATGCATGGCCAGCAGCACTGGAATGATACACCATCATCCTGGATGGTCCGATAGGGGCCCCTATCCAGTCCTTCTGGTTGATCATCCACTGTGCTGGCAGCACAAGAGGCTCAGCTCAGTGCTTGTGTGGGCAACACCGACAGCCGAGCTGCAGCTGGTTGAAACTAGATTTGCGTTTGCTTAAGTGTAACGTTAACAACTTTCGATTTATAGCTGAATGAGTATTTCGATTCTAAATTTTAATTTGTTCTGTGATTGTTTCAAATAATTGATGTGTACAAATGCCTGTATGTACATAAAGCATCAACAAAAATTGTCTATCCATCTATCAGAAAGCTCCTAATCAGCAATATGTTCTATATGCTTCACATTTTAAAATTATTGTCTCTTACTTGTAATCTGAGTATGTTTCTACAATTCTTGCATTGTTTATTTAATTAAGTGTGCTGATAAGCTTAGGTACCCACAAGTGCATGCAATTTTATTTTTCCAGTATAGTGGGTGGTCTAATATGCCCTCAAATATGCCACTATAAACAAATGTGTCTTTGATATGTATTATCACTAATACCTTGATTTGGTTGATTTTTTTTCTCTATTTACCTATCAATGCAGTCGAATATAGCAACCATCATCTCATCTTCATTTTTTGGTGCTGGTCTGTCTTCAGGATGAGTGCATGGATGAATGATTCCATTCATGTCCAAGTACAAATTATCAAACTCTACGCCATTGGGATTTGGTTCTGCCGAGTTTACTGGTAGTCGTACCCCATTTATGTCTACAGGCTAAAATAAAGAACGGAAAATAACGGTATGATAAGGGTATTAATGAGCCTAACCTTTTGCTCGACACACGGGACTATTACTGATGGATATTTCCTACTCAGCCACCGGAAAAATGCTGGAACACCCATGGTGGCACTGTATTAATGCTTCTGCAAAAAGTTCTCTGGTAAAAAGAATTGTTTTATCCAGTATTAAGACATTTTCCAAACAAAAATTTGGATTTGTTGTGTTTTGGGAAAATGATGAACACAGAAGGGTGACAGAGACAGAAGGCAGGCAAAAAGTCAACGTGTCAAAATCATAACCACAGAATATCATAACCCACAAGACTAGCCACAGAACACCATAGATCACAGCACATCAAACGTGTCAGTCACAGATGGTGTCAACAGTCAATTACTAGACATAGGAAATGACTCGCCCATTGAGCACCTCTGTTGCCAAATGTATCGTGTATATGTGGTGTCATGGCCGACTCTACACTAGGCCGGAGCCTTAGATGTGGCAACGTCGCTTAGCTATCAAATAGTGGGCCGGTTACCATGGGCCGAACGGCGGGCATTCCGCGGAAAATTTAAATTGTTTTATAGTTTCAGAATAATTATTGCATTTTATATTATGTATTAGAGTTCATCTCGGTTGATAAATTAAGAAAAATACTTTTTGAAAAAATAAGAATGGTGAGAAATGCCAGTAGTATCAGTACAAAAATGTATACATGTATTTAGATTTAGAGATTTTCCCTTCTGTTGGACATTTCTTATTTCCATTAGATTTCCTCTTTTTAGTTTTGTCAGTCTGTATTTTGTCTTGAACTGTTTTAGTGTAATTATTAATAAAAATATTTGCTACATTAACAACATTAATTCAAGCAGAATTTCATCAGTTTGGGGTTGATTACATGAACAAATGTGTCTAAAACAAACTGATCTATATGTATATTGATGTATTTTTTTGCAATTTTCATTCAAACTGCTTTCTACAATTGCCCAAAAACTTACTTTTATACCTATTGGCCTGAAATCAAAATAAATAACAATACCTATTGTGAATAAGGACTGTAATTTGAGCTGTATACTCTGATGGAAGGGTTTACGCCTACCAACTATAAGCTGTATGTATTTAATATACCTATCAAATAATTTTGTCCTTCATGTTCTACCTATAATTTTTGTAACGACAAGAACATTTATACATCAGGCTGATATTTCATCAATTTGTAAAACAATGTACTTCTCCGAGAATAATAAACCCTCTGCAATAGTTTTAATATGTAAAGCATATTTTCTGTCAGGTGCAATTTTTAAAGAACTGCAAGAACCTTTGAGGAATATTTAGGATGGTAGTAAAATTGCCAACTTATTCTCTTTCACAAAACTGTAAACTTTCTTTGGCTGGACATAGAAAAGATTTTATCATTAAATCAACAGAAAACCTATTTGAAAATAGTGTGCCAAAATATTTTCTATTTGAGACCAACAGGATATTCTTAATGACAGTGATAAAATCTAACTCAAATCACCAACAAATTATGATTTGTTGATTTAAAGGAATGTCTATATTCATTGATACTAATACCACCTACATCTGATGTCTGGTTCATCGTAGTCAAATACTACAAAATAAAAATAAATGCGATCTGTTTCCTGCTGCCACTTCCACTTCCACTTAAATGAACACTCAATTTACTTTGTAAATTTTCACTTGAGCTAGAAAAATTCACTATTAGGTCACTTTGAAGCCATTCTTGCTGGTTTTGATTCCCCTTCACTATCAAATCTTTTCGTAGGTGTGCCCAGATGTGTTCTATTAGAACTGTATTTTTCTGTGATATTTCGGAGGTCCAGAAAACATTGTAGGTACCACATTGTGCCTTAAAATAGGTCTAAAAACAAATAAAAGCTCGGCCCAGCTCGGCCCGCTATTCAGTGCTGCAATATTTCAATGCTCCGGCCTAGTGAGTAGAGTCGGCCATGGTGGTGTATATGGTTTTTTAAACCTGGCTAAGAGCATAGCACATACGCACATTTTTGGAGAAATTCAAAATGCCTAACATATTTTCAAAGCTTTTATTTAACTTGCAATGTATGTATGTATGTAAGTATATATGTATGCATCTATGTTTGTTCGGGCGGGATCTTGCTACTCAATTTTGAAGCAGATATCTTCAACCGATTGAGCTGAAATTTTGTATACAGGTTTAGTTTGGATGGCAATAGGTACACAATAAGCTGGGTGAGCAGTGACAGGGGATTCTGGATCGAATTGTACGAGTTCCTTTTGTACAACCTACGCAGTGGTCATCGCCAGGTTGTATCGACGCGACGGCCGCCGCGGCGGCAACGACATGCACGTGAGGTTATAGGGGGTAGCTAACGAACCGCTGGTGCAGCGAGCAGCCACGGAGGGTGAACCGGACAACCGGTGTGTCGCGGTGCAGGGGGTACGCATGAATGACTGTGCCGAATGGTAAAGAAGATGCGCGGTATGAATTTTCCAAATTCCAATAATAAGTTGTAATGGGCCATTTAGGGTACTGGGAAAGTAATAGGTAATAACCACGTGTTATTAGGTAGTGGACTCTTATTACCAACACAGTTTAAAGGATTTGTTAAGTCGAGTAGGTCTAGTTTAGTTTAAGTTTTTCGTTATGCCTAAAAAAAGGCAATCTGCGAAAATGATGGCAAATAATATGTATTTTTAGATATAATACGATAGAGAGTCTGCACAATGAATCGGCTTGTTAAGAGTAACTCGAAAAATAATATGACATCATTCTAAATCAAATATGGCGGGCCATCCAAGATGGCAGTATAGTTATTTTGAATGCACTTCTACAATATGGGTATCCAATGAAAGGGCTTGTTGAGAGAAGCTCGAAAAATAACGTAACGTCATTCTAAATCCCATATGGCGGATCAACCAAGATGGCGAAATAGTTATTTTTAATGCATTTCTACAATTAACATGGGTATCAAATAAAAGGGCGGCTTGTTGAGAATAAGTAAAAAAAATAGTTTGTTATAAACGCTAGTTAATAACTAAAAAGTAAAAAAAAAATTAGAACAAAAAACTTAAAAAAAGCTTTTATTTAAATGTTTAAAAAAAAGAAAACAAAATGTTCCTTTGAAGTGTTCACAGTCAACTGCTTATAATAGCCTCATTATACATAATTTATATGATCATAAAAGCTTGTCGCGCGATTTACTTGTGTAAATAAACTTTTATACCTATTTAATTGACGAACTATTGGCCTGCTAAGTTTAGTTGGTGTGGTTACGCTTGCGGCCTGAAGCTCCATTCGCAGCTTGTCCATTTCTGAGTCCAGGCGTCGGATGTTGTCTTGCAGATCTTCTTTTTGTTTTTCCAATCCCCTATCGAGATCTTTTTGTTTTTCCAATGCCCTCTTGAGATCTTCTCTTTGCTCTACCATTTTCGATTCTAAGCTGTCAACTCTGGTGCCGATTCTTTTTTCGATGTAGTTGTTTAAAGCAGTAATCTCCATCTTCAGGTCAGATTCCGACTGTTTAGAGATTGCTTCGATTTTTTACTCGAGCGACAGTCGAGCAGATTCCGTCTCTTTGGAGCTTTCTTCGATTTTTTTGGAGCTTGCTTCGATTTTTGCTTCGAGCGACAGTCGAGCAGATTCCGAATGTTTGGAGCTTGCTTCGATTTTTGCTTCGAGCGTCAGTCGAGCAGATTCCGACTGTTTGGAGCTTGCTTCGATTTTTGCTTCGAGCTTCTTGGCTCACTCGAATTCAGGTGACTCGAATTCGAAGGTATCTGGATCCTCATCCTCTTCAATCATTATTTGTCGGAGTCGATCCTGGAGAACGGCCTTCAGCCCGCTGCTATCGGCACCGCGTTCATCGAGCTCTCTCCTTAAATCCGCAAACTTCAGTTCACCGAATCTCACCATCTTGACAGTTTATTAACTGTCCGTACCACGTTGCCCAATCAATCAGTCTACCCCACACCTGACACCACTGTTACAAGTCTTCAGTCCGATTGGGCAAGGAAACGCTTGGTATGGATTTCCCTATTTATTTTCACTAACTATGCGGACTACGCCTAGCCTAATACTTAACAGTCTAATTTATCTGCAGTCAATACACTAATTTATATTGGTCCTACACTTCACTAATTTATGTCACAGTTCATTTACTTCGCGCACGCTACTGGAACGTCGCGTATTCCTCGGGTATTGCTTTCCACTGCACTGCACTCTATTGACTGTCCCTGTAACTGTGCCGGCACCGCTTATATACATAGATGCCTGCTGAACGCCGAGAACCATAGCGCGCCGCTACCGTCTACCTTCTGGACGACTCAATTCTAGATCTCACGTAAATCGGCTCGGCCGTCCAGGGCCGGACTGGCACAATACGATTAAATGTAAAATTCTTCCAATGATATAGGGTTGTCAATATCAATCTCTGGTAGTTTTCATTTAATTTCAAATTTTCTATCAAATCGGTGCTTTTCAATTTTCCTACCTATAAGTAACCAAGCAGGCCATCAAATATAAACAAAAACGTTCAGATGGGAGAAAACAAGTAACTTAGACAAGATCATAAAAATTCTTTACAACAAATCAACTCTAACCAAAAACAACGGCGGTAACATATCTAAGATCACAGAGAAGCTGGAGTATGACAGAAATAGATATTTTTCACAGCCTACTAGCTACTGCAATGTACTAGAGATTAAAAATTTCCCAAAGATTTAAAAATACTGAAATCAAAGAAAAACTAGCAGCAATTGTTGTCGCAGCATGTAATTATCAATCACATGTAATGGTATGAAAAATCAGTAGTTTGCGTCAAAGTAACGATACCTCTCACTGGAGCCTTTCTATTTTTTTCACTATCTACTAGTAAGATCGCAAAAAAGGAATATTTACAGATTAAAATTTTTTGTTAGGTAATTTATGATTTATAATTTGAACAAATTTTAATTCATTCTTCATTTTCTGCGATCTTGCTAATAGGTACTTACCTTTGATATGACAGAATTGAATACTTTTTTATACCATGTGAAATTTTATTCTGAAGATAATAATAAATTTCAGACTTTTTATTTTTTGAAATTGGCAATCTCTAGTACATTGCCGTAACTAGTACGCCGTGAAATATATCCATTTCTGTCGTACTCCAGTTTCTCTTTGACCTTAGATATGTTACCGTGGTTGTTTTTGCTTAGAGTTAATTTGTTGTGAGTAATTTTTATAATCTTGTCCCTTTAATCCAGTTCATCTGTATTTTTCTGCTAAGTCAGTTGTTTTCTTCTATCGGAATAGTCTTTTGTTTATATTTCACGGTCTGCTAAGTGGCTTATAGGTAGGAAAATTGAAAAACACCGAGTTGATTGAAAATTTGGAATTAAATAAAAATTACCAGAGATTGATATTCACAACTTTATATAATTAGAAAGGCTATCAAATTTTACTTTTAATCGTATAACAAAAATTGATGTTTCCTTAAATAATCGAACGACTTCTCCAAGCACAAACGTAATTCAAATTTGACCATCTAACCTAAGCTGACGCATTTCGTGCTTAGTAGTATGCCAAAGTCACAGTCTTCAAAATTTTATAATCTCTGAGATATTAAATTCTCTTCTGACATCTACTTATACCTAAAATGGTGATTTTCACCTAAACGGTAAACGGTAAAGTCCCATGTGTAATACATGAAGTCAGACTAGAATTCGCTAAGGATTCTGAATATGCAATAATATATTGAGAGTTCTGTTTAAGAAAACAACTTTGAGACATTTCGTGTTTTTGGGACACCCTGTATAACGTGAAAATATTTTTAAAATGTAGCCATAATGTGTCCCTATCCATCAGAAATTATTATTTTCTTTCTCATCAGATACTTTAGCCACAATGCTCCATGTCGAATAACGTGAATAACCCATACATACATATGAGCATTGCAAGTTAAAAAAAAGCTTTTAAAAAGGCTAATTTTTAAGGTAGATTACTGTCAGCGTTAGGGGTGCACCTCGCAGAAGTATACTCATTTGTTCCTCCCTTAATATCACGGTGTGAGTAGTCATTTCGTAAAAGGATTGTTTTTACACAAGTGAGTTGATTCCTGACTATTTCTGGTCTGGAAGATCGTGTGATACACCGCTAAGATTAAGATACCTTTCCGTATGCGTTTGCCTTCTGTAAACGTATACTGTCCTAAACGTCCATCTGATCGATGGTAACTAACACGTCCAAAAAAGGAATACATCTATCTCCTTCCCGCTCCATCTGAAGAAATGGATATTTTCGCAGTTTTGCACGATCAACAATTATTAGAACAGACTCCTATAAAAATATATAAGGTCATAAGTTGTTTTCAAATTCCTGAGACTGAATTTAAAAAATTATTTCGTTTATCGAAAGACTTATTGGCAAGAAATCTTATAAAAATGTATATGCAGGCCTTTTATAAAGGAAAGGGTCAAAGCTTAATACGGCACCTCACTAGCTATAGGAACATCTATAGCACTTGAAAGCTGGCTAGAGAAATGAAAAATCAAAGTGAATGGAGTAAAATCGTCCCACATTACATTCACCCTTAGGAAAGGTCAGTGTCCTAGAGTCAACATCAATCAACAGGTGAGTGTTGTTAAATGCCTTGGGATGCACCTAGAAAGCAAACTGATATGGAAAGACCACATTGCAAAAAAAGACAACAAGTTAGCATAAAAGTAAAAGAAATTAAATGACTGACTGGATATTGGACGTAGATCCAACTGCAACTGCAAAGAGCTCATCGAGAAGCATTCAGCCACTGTGGACGCGCTGCATCAGGTCACCCTAATTCAGAGATAATCTTGCCTTGCCAGCCAGTGACTGAATAGCTTTTTGAACGATCGATCTCTGTTTGTTGTAGTCGAAGGCTATCCATCAAACGTATTACACTGTTTCTGCTGTACATCAGCAACCCGTTGGAAATAACATCAAATCCAATCTACAGCTTAGCAGACGACATTGCATTAATATCATGCATGGAACTAGGCAAGATACTATCACCCCAGATTCCCAGGAGACGGTACGTCGGCGACAGCAACATGCCTCACAGATCAACTTAGATATCAAAACAATTGTCGAATGGGGTTAGTAAATGCAAAAAGAAGTACAGTTTAACGTACAGGAAATTCAGGCAACAACACTGACAAAGAAGTCTCACGTTGGCTTACTAACTGTGGAAATGGGGGGCCACCCAATAGTCGAATCATCTTCAGTCAAACTTTTGGGGAACAGCATCAACACTAACATGTCCTAGCACGACCACGTCATCAGTATTGCTAAAACTGCATCCCAGAAGCTTGGAGTTTTGATCTGCTGTAGAAAGCTATATACACCAAAGCAACTACTGCTCTACAAGGCACAGATCCGACCATCGTTGCTTTTGAACACTATCCAGAAGATACCAATCATTAGACCAATCGATACACCTAACCTCAAAAAGAATCTCCACAGCCTGGAACATCGAAGAAGGGTGGCTGACCTGTCCCTGTTTTCCAGATTCTGTCACGGAAGATGTTCGAGTGAGCTCTCCGAGATAATAACACCGCAGGCCGTCCTAACGAGGAGCACTAGAGAGGCTCTGTGCTCATCTTTACCAGGTGGAGGTCCAAACGAGTATATCCTCCAGCATCTTTTTTTGGAGAACTTCGACGCTGTGAAATGAGCTGCCGGGGACATTGTTTGCGGGCGGCTATAACCTGCAGCATTTTGAATCTAACGTGCACACACTTATTATCTCGCAGCACTTCTACAGAGCCATAGACTTCCAGCCTTTGCGGGAGACTACTTCCAGCAAGCTACTAATTTACAAATCAGTCATTAAACCTATATGGACTTAGGGAGTACAATTAAGGGGATGTGCTAGTAAAAGGCACATTGTTGAAATGCAAAGAATGCGGTCCAAAATTCTTCGTTCCATAAGCGCAACCCCTTGGTACGTGTCGAACCATCGCATACGGACTTTCATTCTTGAAGAGGTTATCAGGTTGTCAAAGAAAGAACCACTAGACACCTCAGCAAACTTGAAGTTCATCCAAATCTGCTGATGGAGCCACTCAGGAGCCACTATTAGAAACAACAGGCAACCGAATATTTAAGAGGCGCTGGCCAATAGATGGATATGTTCAGGGGCGTAGCCAGGTACGGGCAGGGGGGGGGCAGCTGCCCCCTAGCAGGCTATGCGTAACCTCATGCTAGGAGTCCGATCGAACCGAAAACTGTAGCTAGAAGTTAACAGTTGAGAGTTGATTTACCTTGCACTTGAGTTCATTATATGCGTTGGATTTATAGCCAAACATTCCCGCTAATTGGAACCGGTTGCTGATACTTTACACTCAAAGAGATCGACATGGACACAATCATAAATCATATAACGTCTGTCACTCGGTCTATCATAAAGGATCATCCTGACAACGGCGACAGAAAATTCCAAATTATTTTGAGAAGTTCGACTATAGAACTGCAACTGCTATTAGAACTCACGTACGAGTTCTGTAATATCACTCCAACCACCGGTCTGAGACTCCAGGAGATTTTTGGAAGCGATCGATTCTAATTCTTTATTTTAGATTCCCTTGTCTTATAATATTATATCCACACTGGAGCAGCGTTTTGCTGATAAAACTTTGTCTGCTTTTGCTTTGGTGTCACTACATCCTAGTGTAATGTTGAAAATAATGTTAATGTTAAATAGAAACCACAAATGTTCTGCCAATACCACCATTTGGAATCTTTCAATAATGAAGCCGAACTATGATATAACCTGTGGCAGAACAAGAGTGTGACAAGAGAAAACCTTGTAGACCTTAAGAGAAGCAGACCTATTTTTTCCTGCAACAAGAAATGAAATTCTAATTTCTTTGGCATAGCCTTACACAACAAGTAGCATAAAAGAGATCTTTCTCTACGCTTTTCAATGTACACAGAAAGATGGTAGGTACATAAAAAATTGAGATAAAATTGCAAGTGAACCATTGAAACGACTTTGCAAAGAACGTCAAAGATGCCTGCTAATATAAAAAACAGCTGTTTTTTCATAATAAACGTTTTTGTACCGTCCAAACCTTTGGACTGAACTGTCAACAATTTTGAATAGCAAATAAAAAAACGTCTTTCAAATAAAAATAAAGTCCCATTTGGGCTCCTGTCAATATCGACTATTACCTACTGACATCAACTTACACGCTTATTTAAAAAAGTGTCAAAAAAAATCTTCATCTCCGCTACGCTCTTGGTGTTATTAATACACCTGTCTGCCCCCCCCCCTCCAAATGATATCCTCGCTACGCCCTTGGGATATGTTAAATGACGTGCCAGGAGCAATCGCTGGATCCCACCGCTCAAGTCATACTGTAAGTTTTGAATATATTCACATATAAAAGGGGTGATACACGTACGAACTTTAAGTACGCGGTTTTTAAGTTCGCGAACTTACTCGGCTCGACGCGGTGACACACGTGAAGCTGAAATCACTCATTTTGATAATTTTCCTAAATAAACAAAGCTTTTAACAAACGCCAAACACAACAAGCGTTGCGCATCAATCGCCTGCCAAAACAAAGTGGTGGCTCGCGGCTCGCAGTACGAGCTGAGACCAGCTACGAGCAACATTTCAAACCAGTTGGCTCGCCGGCGGTTTGCGCGACGGTTTTAAAGTACGCGTACTTACGGTGACACACAGGCGAAAAAGGTCGTCGAGCCATAAGTACGCGTACTTGCTCGTACGTGTATCAGCCCTTTTAGTCAGCTCATTAGCTCATTGATCATTTTTTATCTGATTGCTAATAAAAAGTATCAGGAAAAAACATAGACTTTCTCTGTTACAGTACTTCAACTTTTTCGGACCATCGGACCGATTCCTTCCATTACAAATAAATTATTTTTGCCTTCAGGCCCTTCCGGGAACTGTGATCGAGTTAACTCGATGACAAAGATCACTGATCTTGACATTCGGAAAGTGATCTAGGATCAGTCAGCAAAAGGGTCGGTTCACTCTTGTACGGTAAGTGATCGCGACCGGATTATTCAGATCAGTAGCTGTTTTTATTAACCATCTGATTTATATTCTCAAACCAACTTTTTCGTTGTTTGATGTTTGTTTAATCCACGGAATCATAAATTCCACTAGTGAACTAGAACCGCAGAAGCGTTTTATAGTCGGTGTTAAAAAATATTTTAAAACTGGTCAAGGCGTGGTCGAGGCTCAAAACGAAAGAACCAAAAAGCAAGGTTAGAGGTTAGACTGCTGAGGAGTCTTCTTATTGACAAATTTGGACGTTGCCAGCGTTCCGTGTGCGACAATATGTCGTAAGCCACACGAAAACAGTTCAAGAAAGTCACTTTACTAAAACATTTGATATTTTTTTCTTCATAATTTCCGAACCACACTGAAATATTACGATTGTAACAGAGATATAGTATATCCAAAGATAAAAATATGTTCTCTATTATAACTCGGAAACTAGTCCCATAATTACAGTGATTTATTGGGTTGAACGTATAAAAAAGCTAGACCATAGTAGTTAACTGATCTTGAGGCACCTATCTTTAATACTTAGGTACCTAATATGAACACAATACCTACGTAATGATTAAGACTGTTTTGTGCAGATATCATACCTACAAAATTTTCCCGATAATCTACACCGACTACAAATTTCGAAGCTAGGGCCCAAAATAAAACCAAAGCCTTTGAAAATTAGATATTATTTTGTTTTACATATCAAAGCACCCTCGTATATAGCAAAAAGTGAAATAAAATATCTTCATAATTTTATCCCACATGCTTTCATATATGGATATGGCAACTAGCTATTTAGGCATATTTTATAGTAATTGCATATTACCAGTGGAGCTAGAAATTCAATAATATACGAGACCGTTCTCCTGGAAAGAGTATAATTGAATTATCAAGATGACATGATTGATGGCTACATGCATCTATATTAATTGAGACCATATGGACAAATAAGCCTTATATATAGTCCTCAAGGAAGCGACTTCCACAAATTACAGAATACAGAATAGAAAAGTCATATGGCATTAGAACAGAGGTCAGTATATAATTTAGAACCTTTTAAGTGTTCAGTAGACATACAAAATGGGATTAAGTCCATAATCTTTTGGTAGGATTGCGAAGAGGTATTGAAGCATTATTTCCAGCTTATATTAAGCGCTTTACAATATTAAAAAGTCTTGTCTCCTTTCTCCTTTATCTTTATATTTACGAGCATAACATTTTATTTTATAACTGACCTAGTAATAAAGTTGCAAACATGGCATGGTTGATTCTACAACCTAATTCTCGATATGACTTTATTTTTTTATTTATCCAAACTATTGTATTTACTGTGCTTTAAATTTTCGAAATAAACATGCTCATATATAGAAAATCCAGACGATATCGGATGTGTCATATGGAATTGTATCGAAATTGTATAGTTTTTTTTTAATTTACACAAACAGCCATGTCCACTTCTTGGGGTGATTGGGTAGTAGAAAATAGTACCTATACATTTCTTTTTAAAATTTAAGGTATACTATACATGGTCATAAATGGCATGCTTATTAAACATGCTTATTAAGCATGCTTATTGAAATTGCACATTTCCATTTAATCGCATGACCGTCGGTTCTTGAGCATGCTCGAAATTAGCATGCTTATTTCGAGCAAGCCCAATAAACATTTTTGTATATATAATGTTTGTCGTAACTGTTACATTACCTTATACTACCTTTGTTGTATCATTTTTAGTGATACATTCAGTAACAGTAATGTTTCTATCACCGTTATAAACCCTCTAAAGGGCTTAAATGTTTATAAAGGTTGCCTAAACCAATGATTTAGTAATGCCATTCACTCGTGGTGGCGAAACGTCAAGCCTCAACACTAAACGACGCCGGCCTTAAAACCCAAAAATCACAAATTCATTGGACGATGGCCGCGAAAGCCTTGCACAGTACACCAATAAATTCAAAAATTTGCCAGCGTTATTTCAGATCACGTTGCGGCTCTAAGCAACATAGCAACATTTTTAGTAGGTTTGACTATGATGATCTTCCTGGAAATGTTTACGCGGTCAGAGGAAAAGGTTAAAAAAATTTGTTCTAATATCCCACAAAGTTGGAAAAATAGTAACTTGATACGTTTAAACAAAGGCACCACCTTAGCAGTACTCAAATACTGTCTTCTCAAAACCTCCAAAAGTTTATGAAATCCCAAGACAACCAGGAAGGCCGAGCTTAGCTTATCGAAATATACCTATGATTGCGTCCGAAAAGAAGAGATGCTTCAATAATGTCTTCCGAGGAGCATGGAACGTGCTGTTAATTGAGGCAGCTAGCATATCTGCTCATCAGAAACAGAAATCTAATCTCACAGTAGTGCTAAAACAAGCTATCAGAAGTCAATCGCGCCCTTAGAAAATGAGAATAGTGTTTTTTGGAAAAGAAAGAGTTCTGCCATTTTCTAACTTTCCCCTGTTCCTCGCATAAAGTTCTCAGGAACGTCATCATTTGCACATGTCATGTATTTCAGAGATTCTCATTTTGGGAAGCACATATTTCTGCAAACAGGGGCAAGTAGATATTACAGATTGTGATTTAGTAGGTTGTATCGAACCAATATCGGTATAAATAAATTCTACCAAATGCTAGCATTTTTGTTACAATTCTTATACCACAGTGCGTCGGTGCGGCTGCCTTTCAAATTTGGCCGCCCACGTGCGGGGCACGTTTTCGCCCGTCGCCAGGATCGGCCCTGGATACTTATATAGACCAACATCTTATGTATATTCACGTATGAATATACCATATATAATACCTAGACCAAGATCTTATATGGCGTCTTATTTTTGTGCCAGTGAACAACAACGGATGAGGAATAAGTTTCAAAAATTAAATCAAAGCAATACTTTGTTTAGGTACAACATTAGATTAATATTATAATACAAAGTCATTATAACAACCGTTATTTTTTACTTTCAGATAAATGATGGAATCGATAAACTATGCCTCTTTTTTCCGCTACAACATCCTACTGTTCAAAATAACTGGCTACTGGAAACCGGACGAAGATATGAAATATAAAGCTGTTTATAACTGTTACACATGTGCGTGTACCGTTATTTTGTTCGCTTTTTTGCTGTCTCAATTGAAGTACATCTCCGAAATGAAATCACTGTTCGAAATTACTGGACTCTCTTACATCACAGTCACGTTTATAGTAGCCCTTGTAAAAGTATTGGTTACTTATCACAATATGGATGAAATTAAATATATTCTAGGTAACATATATATTTTTAGATTATGTAGAAATGTTGAAACTTTCCAAGGCTAATTAGTTACTGTGTGGCTACTACATACAGGTATGTGTATTGCTATAGAAAGTGCTGATTTTTTACCGTTATCGGAGAATCCTGACAGAAAATCATTCAAGCAATACTTATCTAAAAATTCTTTTTACTTAATTAAAGCTTTCGGGATTGCCGCAAAAATATTTAATTCGGTGATAATGACGATAACCAATTTTTGATGAGATTTCTGGCCACTTATCCCATTTAAAATACTTGTAAAATGACGTATCTTTTTCTGTGGTTCCTATACTGGGTAGACAAATTATGTACAAAAATCAACAATTGTTCAATAATCTATTTTATCCAGTCGGTTCATATATAAATGAATTAAATCACTGTCACAAATATAGAGGCTTCGTAGAAAGCATTATTTAATAATAGTCAAGCGTCGATTCAGTGAATTTTCAGATTGTATTTATGGTGAAGGTAGTAATTTCTTTGAATTGCATTGATAGTCTTTTGCTGGGTTTTTTAACGTTTTAATGTGTTGGGTCATTAATTAAACTACCAACGAAAATCGTGGAATTAATGTATTCTGTAAGGCTATCCCGGCGGCCATGGTCCGATGAATTATTGATTCTTGGGCTGTTCGGTCGTCGTCAGTACGCTGCACCGCTTGAAGATTCGCCAACATAAGTGGTTCGCATCCTCGTAAGCTGTAAACTGTTCGGCGTGTTCCGAGAAACTCAGTCGGCTGAGCAGCCCAAGAACCAACAGTTAGTTCTTCGTAGAATTGATGTTCAAAAATTAATGTTCGAAAAACTGAAGAAGGCGTCGTCGATATATCGACTCTATGTGTAAAATACTTTTTCCGTGTAAAAATACGTACAGTTATATTCATAATAGATGCGTACAAGAATTCGAAAGAGAACGACCTACGGACCTACGTCATATTTGTGTAAAACGGGCTGGTGCCAGTCACTGTCTACTCGTATTGGAGGTTATTGCTAAATGTCATGCATGACAGTGTTAATGAAGAGTGTAACTTCTAAAGGGTCTAAGTGCCAAATACCTCAAAAAGAATAATCAACCAAAATCATATTTCTCGTGTAATAAAACAAAAATGTACCAAAGTTACTCTTATCATCAACTAATACAAGTTATATCGTAGTTAGAAAGACGCACCTTCCAAAATTCATAAAGAAAAAAGAAATACATTTTCAAAATTTTGTAATTAATGGTCTAAGTACCAAATAAATGAAAGTTTGAAATAATCTAAATACCAAGTGGCACAGCATTAAAAATGAACTAAATCAAACAAAATCAGCAGCTTACATATTCTAAGTACCAAATCTGCAGCCAAAAAATGAACTAAAGTACAAACATAGCTGTCATAGTACATAGGCACTCTATATTTAAAAAAATAGTAATAAAGGAAGAACAATTTTTCAAAAAGGGGTCTTAGCTTTTGCGATTAGGTTCTCATAAAAGGCACACTATTTTAAAGGAATATAGTCCAACATAGATTTCAGATTTGCCAATTTTGCCGCACTTATTCGTGATTTACACACACACAGTCAGTGGTGGGATTACATCTGAACGGAAACCTTCAAGTGTTTTTCCCTTTTTGAGAACATTACATATTTCCCACGGAGACACATCAATGAAATGTTTTCGAATGTCTACAGTAAAAGGGGTTTCATTTGAAATTCGCTGCCACGATGTTTGAGAGATGTTGAGCTTTGCGGTGCTTATGTAGGAATCAGCAAAGTGATAAAGATCTTGGAAATCATTTTCCTCCATATGCGTAACTTTATAAGGGTTCTTATGGCAACTTTCTGTTATCGTTTCCAAGTACGTGTGTCCAGAAACCAAACATTTTTGATCAATTTGAGAAAATTTTCCAGTTGCAACAAGATAGATGATAGCTATTAAAACCATCTTATTTTTATTCTGCCCATTGCAGTTGTCACTCCATAGACACAAGTTCTCCTTTACAGTAACATTTTGAGAAAGAAAAAAATTTAGAAGAGCTGAGGCTATCTCGTTTCCACCTCTACCTGTTTGAGACTCATTCCATAAACACATTGTTGCCGTGTTATTATCAGCGACATCAATATTAAAATTATAGCACGATAACTGTCTATAATAAAACATTTCTGTGTGGGTCAGTGTAGGTATCGAAATAACTTGTTGTAAGTCCATTGATAACACTAATGTATTGCACTTAGACCATTTAAAAGTAAAAAGCTATGGCTCTTACTCGTAGAGACACAATTTAAGGCAGTTAGAAATTCGGTGGCATTTAGCGCGTTTACAAAACAATTGGCACATAGACTGGTTTGAAATTAAAAACTCGAAAAATGAAAAACTGGCACTTGGACCCTTTAGAAGCTACACTCTTCGTTTGACAAATTTAAAAAATAAAAATGCCACGTCAGTTATCTGAAATAGAGAAGGCTCAATAGTGGCTAAAATTGATGAAGTTTGGAACATTCGTGAAGTTGCGCAGTTCTACAACAGAAATAAAAAAATGAAGTCAAGTTGATTGACTCTTTACACATTACGGTGATACCATTTTATTATTTTCCCTTAGCATGAAGCTATAATCTGAGATCCCCTTGCAACCAAATTGCCGCGTTGCTGCCGCCGGCGCTGCCGGCGCCACGTCCGCACCCGCCTGCCGGCATAAGAAGTGTATTATGCCGCTAGGTCTTTCTGTTTGCAGGTCCTATTATGAATACAACACAGTTTTCAGTTTTACAACCCCCCCACCCCTAACCACCCCAATTTCATCCCCACCAAAAAAAAAGTAGAAAATGATCAGGAACACCTAAAACGTCTAAAAACGAAGTTTGAGGAATATTTGAAATTTTTGGTTTTTTGATAATTACTCCTCCGCCCTTGAACCAATTTTCAAAATTATAGCAGCATTGTCTACTACGGCTCCACAGCATATTGCTGCCCAAATTTAGTCACAATCCATGCAGCGGTTACTGAGATTACGACGTTCGAAAAACGCCAACAGACAGACAGACCGACAGACAGACCGACAGACAGACCGACAGACAGGCCGTCAGACAGACGTCGGAAATGAGTGACGTGGATTTTCGTTGTATAGACATCATAAAACGCCCAAAAAGCGTCTTATCTCAAAATCGAAAATTTTCACGATCACAATACTTCCCTCACCTACCGGTGTGGAAAGTAAAACGATATTAAAAATTAAACAACGCTGGGAGCAAGAGGAATCAGTAAAAAGAAAAGTTGGTTCAGGTCGTTCCAGAGTTTCAAATAACTATGGTTTCAAACCCTGAACAGGATGAAGCTTTTCTGTGGTACCTAAGGTACAAAATTTCTTGGTTCACAGCCTACGTGTAGTAGAAGGGTCAGAGAATCTGAACTAAAAAACCGACCAGCAGCAAAAAATATGTTCCTGACAGTAGAACAGCGGCAGGCAAGATCAATCTTTTTTCATTAAATTACATATACCTCGGCCCCGAATTTTGGACACGGTAATTTTTACCGACGAAAAAACGTTCCATTCCACTTATAATAGCCAAATTCGTGTTTATCGACCAGACAATAGCAGATTTGAAGGACGTTATATCAGCTCCCTTACTTTCAGATCGGGACGTTTTTCTGTTAACGTATGGGGCTTGACCTGGTGTTTGCTGGAGAATAGAAGCCAGGTTTAACGCCGAAACATCTATTAACATTTTGGAAAATATAATGACACCATCCGTTGAACAAGCTTATCCTCAAAATAACTATATATTTCAACAAGATAATTGTCCTGTTCATACCGCCAATTCTGTAAAGAATTGGTTTCAAGCTAATAATGTGGAAGTGCTGCCATGACCCTCTTGTCCCGATATTAATGCCATCGAAAATATTTGGGGCATAATTGTTACTTTTAACATTACATCTTTTGTATAAGCAAGAATTTTAGACCTCAAAATTCAAACGAATTATGGGAAAAGGTTCAAGAATGCTGGGAGAGGAACTTGATGCCAATGCAATATCAAATATAATCCACTCAATGCCAAATAGATTAAAATAAAGTTATAGAAAAACATGGTCAAATGACCAAATGATTTTAATTTCAAGGTGTTTGTGATTGCTGTTGTTGTTTAGTTTTTTTTATCTATTCTGTTATTATTTATTATAATTTCTCAAATATATTTTGGGTTAATATTTTTTATTTATTTTATTGATCCCATATCAATGAAATGACATTTTTAATAACACTGATGAGAACAGCTTGTTTTACGCAAATATAACGTAGGTTTCTAACTCTTGTACGTCTTTTCTATGAATATAACTGTAACTAATTAGATAATAGACTACACTGATAGTGATACAAGCGTGTCGTTATTCTTAGGTCACCTGAACGACAGACTGTTCCAGCCAAAGATGGAATCTCATTATCAATTGGCAATGAATGTGAAGGCGTACCAAAAGAAACTGGTTTTCGTTTGCCTGTATCTTGGTTTGCAGACTTACCTATTTTTCTCTATGATTCCGTTTTTGAAGGAAGAGAGGGCTACTTTGACAGGTAATTAGTCAGATATAGGATTTGGACTAGAATCTAAACCGGTTAATTTTTGTGCAAAATGATGCATTTAGTTAGTTCATAAATATACTGGACAGAAGCCGGCTAGGGATACTTGGTGGCTTAATATCTGACTATTTGGCTATAACACCTTCAAACGTCACTTGTATGTGATGGGGGTGACAAAGGACCTGACGTGTACACGGTGTAACGAGGACGAAGAGTCCTCGGCAGATATTCTGTCTCTGTGAAGCCCTTGGGTATCACAGGCAGACCATACTAGATTCAAGGGTTCTTGAACCTGAGAATATAAGTTAGGCAGGACCTAAAAGGCCATCCTCTCCTTTGCGACGAGGGCTGGACTGAGAAACTAGGGTAAGGAGAGGTGCATAAGCGCCCCTTTGTAGGCCTATGCACTGATGGTTTTGGTCACCATCAGAAAGCCTCTCTTGTTGAGATTCACTAACTTCTTAATTTGCTGATGCGTTTTTTCGAGTTTTTGAACTTTTTCTCTTTGTGCTTTTCTATTCCTTAAGTTTCAGTCGATTTTGCGATTTGTCGAATTATCGTTTATTAGATTTATTATTGTTCCATTTTTTTCCATTATTCAACTAAATCCTCACCATCTTATCAGAACTTTTGTAGCAATGCACTCAAAATACTGCTGCTTATTTAAAAAACAAATGAGAATCACTAAAAGAGTGCTCGTTATGAACCCTATTTCTAGAGGTGGTATTTTTCTATGGCTTTTCTACTACCCTCTATTGGATATGCAACAATCTATTCAATCGGTATAAATGCTGATCTAAAAGCTTGCGATTTTGCCGGCTTCAGCAAGGCGAAGTAGAACCGACATAAAAACTAAAAAATGGACGTTACGCATTAGAACGTTAGAATAATAGATCAAAAATGAGTTTCAATTTTTTTAGAAATATCCTACAACTTCACTACAAGTTTGTATATAACTTATCCTTGTCAAATGCAATCAGAGGTTGTAACAGTTTAAGCTCATTCAGACTGTGAAATACTTCAAATTTAACATCAGTTCTTTATTTTAGATGTTTAGATTAGTTGCATCTAGAATAACATGCTAGCTAATACAAATGTTTTCCTATCATAAAACTAACCAAACATCTGATAAATGCTTTTTTTGTTTGGCACTGGAACATAATGTCCTTGTACCTGCATCAACTCTGATACATTGTAACTAATTTATAATTTACTTATTTCATGTATTCATAATTACTTTGTGATCTAAATGCATACATTTTATACATACATACCTATCTGTATATTAATAATTAATTTATGATCTGCTTATTCTAAATTTTGAAACAACAGTATTGAGATCCTAACAGAAAAAGGAATTAGCTAACAACCCTATCAGAAGGATGGAGGGATTTGTTTAAGGTTAGACAGGGGTACAAGTTCTTCTCGCCCAGGGGCCCGTCAGAGAATTGTTTGATAGTACACATACACTTAGGCCTCGGTAAGGAGGGAAAGAAAAACACATAAGATAAAGAACAGAGGATAACTACACCATCGTAAATCAAATTTTTATACCAGAGTTCTTGAAAAAACAAATAAGTAGTGTAATAACTTCACGCCGATAAAGGGACAGTAAATAAGGGGTACTGGGATAGTGGTTTTAATAAGATCCGAGTAAAGAGCATTTGAGTGAGTTATTGTGAGTGAGCAGCCAAAAATTAAATGATCCAAATCACCTTCAATGCCACAGTGTTCACACAAACTGGAGGAGACTAAATTTAATCTAGCTAAATGAGACGGAAAAGGTCCATCACCAATATTGAGACGGATCATGATAGATATATATGTATTTTCTAGCTATTTTGAAGTCATCGTGCCATTATCTCCTTGGAATAGTAGGATGGATTTTGGTATATCTGGCCGGATTTTTAGCACAATATTCTTGCCATTGAGTTGACCACTTGCGGTACATACCTTGATAAGGGCTATGCGATCTTCGGTACTTGGCTTGATATCGAGGTAAACACCTCACATAATGCTGGCCTTAGCAATGTCATCAACCCTTTCATTCTTGATGATACCATAATGAGCAGGTACCCAAATAAGTTGACATGTTATACCTTTACGCCTTAAATGAGATATTAGATGTTTGATTTGGGATATGGAAACATTACCTTTTGTATTGCTTTGAGACTTTAGTGCTGTAAGCACAGATAATGAGTCAGAGCAGATTGAGGCGTGGTTTGGATGTAATTTGGTGATTTATTTAATAGCCTGTATAATAGCTACCGATTCAGCTGAGAAAATTGACATGCACGAGGGTAGCTTGAACATACGAGAAGAATTGGTACTAGGAAGATAACATTCTATTATAATATAGTCAGTGTCTGCTTCATATGTTGGCAAGAGTATATAGAGTCAAAAAAATCATAGTCTGGACGATTGAGAAGGATTTTCAAACGGTTGTAAGTTCTGCATCGCTTTACAGAGTGGCGTTGAGTTTTTCTTGATCAAATAGCGATTGGTGAGGTCATGGATATTTAACTGACTTACTTTGTTAACTATTAATTGATAACTGAAGTGAGACTTCAAGAGAAACCTACAAGCCAGCATATCTCTGCGAAGTTGCAGGGGAGGCACAAGCGCTTCTACTCGTAGTACTTCGGTTGGTGAAGATTTCATGGCTCCCAAACAACTTCTTAAGAACTTGTTTTGTACCACATCAGTTTTGTGGTGCAAGCTATTACTCGCTGCACCGTATAATATTGATCCGTAGTCTATTACAGATCTGATGTATGCTCTATAGAGAATAACTGCAATTTTTTGGTCTAGTCCCCACCAGATTTTAGCAACCATATGGAAGAAGTTTAAGCATTTGTTAAATTTCTTGATAACTCCTTCAATATGAGGTTCTATGTTAATTTCTTGTCAAGTGTAATTACCAAATATTTAATTTCTGTAGTTACTTCCAAATGGATTCCGCCAAGTACTATATCATGGTGCAAAGGGATATTATGGCGCGAAAAAGACATACTTTGGACTTTTCTTCTGAAATCTGGAATCCGTTGCTTCCAAGCCACTCCCTTAATACTGCCATCGAATGGTCTAGATGATCAATAGAGCTTTGTCAGTATATATACATACATCATCAGCATATTGGATGATCGTACAGGGTACATCTAAGGAATGGAGGTCAGCAGTGAAAACATTGAATAACAGTGGGCTCAAAACTGCTCCCTGTGGTAACCCTGTGAACACCATTCGTGATCCAATTTTACTGCTACCAGATCTGACATAGAGATACCTTCCAAAATATAACCTAACAATTGTAAAACTTATTTGGGGCGGAATTCCAAAATGCTCCAATTTTGTGCATAGCCATTTAAGGTCGATATTGTCATATGCCCCTACAATATTAAGGAATACTGCAGTTATACTTAAATTTTTTTTTGAAAAACAGAGTTGAATGTTCGTAACAGCATTGGCAGCTGCATCTACAGTGGTTACCTCTTGCCGGAATGCTTTTGATGTTTTAGGCAGTGGATGTTTTTTAAACCACCATTCAATACGTTTTTTAACCATCCTTTCAAATGTTTTTAGTATGCATGACCTAAGTGAAATAGGTCTGTAAGAGCTCGCTAGGTTAGAATCCTTGTCTGGTTTAAGTATAGGGACAACAACTACTCTTTTCCACTCTTCAATATTTTCACCCCCTATCCATACATCGTTAAATATTTCCAAAAGAAATTCCTTGGCATTATTTGGGAGATGACACAACATGGGATGTTTAATCTCATCATAACCGGGTGATGTATTTACATTAATTTAGCTCCATTATAGAAAATGGACGACTGAGTAAGTTATCGTGGGCATAACCAGAGCTACTATTAAAGTTAGGTATTACCGACATAGGGGCATACTTGGCGTGAAAGTCGCTTAGCCAGTCGTAGCTGTCACACTTTTTGCTCTGAACTAATATGCGCTTAGCTACGCGAGCCTTTTGCCATAACTGGGTAGACGGGGTACTTCGATTTAGGGTCGAGCACCAATTTCTCCAACTCTGTTTTGCTTTACTCTTAAACATTTTTTTCTGTTTCAGCAAAAACTTTCTTACAGCTTATGCAGTTTTCCAAAGTGGAGATTAATTTATATTCTGCTAACACATTTACCTTACGATGAATAGCCCTTTCACAATCCTCATCCCACCAGGAAGGTGGGGCACGATTTTTTATTTTAAATGGTTTGAGAACGGGGATACACATTTCGTTAGTTTTATTGACTTTATTTAAAAAATACATGTACTCTGTTTCACCTGTATCAAAGGTTGGCGAGTTTTCGAAGAGAATTTGAAGTAATGTTTTATATGAAGACCAGTCTGCTTTCTTGAGATTCCACTTATAAGTAAGGAAAATACAGCTGTCCGGAATGGCCAATGAAAAATTAATAACAAGTTGAATAGGAAAGTGATCTGAGCCTAGTGTGTCTCCATACACGTCCCATTTCATCCTCTGGGCAATATCTGGTGTGCAGATTGTAATATCAGGGATGGAAATTTGGAGGTTAGGGGCTGTAAGCCTTGTAGCTCTCCCATCATTGATAATAACAAGTCCGAGCTCTTCAAATACGTCTATAATTTGAGTTCCTGTGATGTTACCAGTAGATGAACCCCACACCGGAGGATGTGCATTGAAATCTCCACCTACAATTGATGGAGAATTCACGTTTGAAGAAATGTTTTCCCAATCTGAGGCGGCAGTATCCTCAAATATCAGACTAGAGCCGCCAACTAGAATATCTTCATTAAAATTATTTTCCATTTTAATTTCTTTATAGGATTAACCCTGCTTGACAAAGATTGCTACACCTGCCTTACCATCATGTCTATCCTTTCTAATAATTTATTTATTTTATTTTGCTACATTAAGGGTACAACAGAAATAAATTCCATAGTAGCACCCGCTATTTACAATAACAATAAATTTTGCGGATAATACAACACTAAGGCTATAGAGGGTATACATATTTACATCGACAGAAAAAAATATAAAATAGCAATGATCTAAACCACAGCATAATAAATCTAAACTTCAAAAATATGGTAGGTTGCAAGACCTACGGCACTTTGTAGAGACGTAGTGAGAAATGTAGAGTTAAGAAGTAAAGGGCAGAATTGTGGTATGATACGTTAGGGGTATTGTGTAAACTATTTGAGTTAATTATTATTATTATGCATGTCTTATTTTTTCTCGCATGGTTGCGGTAGTAACAAGTATTGACGGGCTGTGCCAAGTCAATACCTGACTATTATTATTCTGAATTCAGGAAGGACCGTACAATGCTACAGGTCTTGAGGATTACAGACTTTTGGAAGGTTTTATGTAACTTTTCATCCAGGCCCAATTGTTGCAGGTGTGGTGTAAATGTATTTGGAGTAAGGCCTGAGACCGACATAATGAGGGGGACAATGACAACTTTGTTTTGTTTCCATAGTCGTTTTATTTCTATGGCGAGATCGGTGTATTTCGATATCTTCCCAGCGTAGGTGTTTTGGATGTTCATATCATTGGGAATCGCAATATCTATTAAGTAGGTCACTTTGTCTGTCTTTGACTGGAAAACTATATCTGGCCTGTTTGCTGGGATGGTTTTATCTGTATGTATTTCAATGTCCCAGTATAGTTTGAATTGATTGTTCTCTAGTACTGAGGTCGGTGTGTAGTTATAATATGGATCTGTGTTTTCAATTAGCTTGTTTGTTGTGGCTAGTGCTTGGTGGATGACTTTGGCTGCAGAGTTATGTCTGGCTGTATACTCAGTTCCAGCGAGAGTTTTGCATCCACTAGTTATGTGTTCTATTGTTTCCTTCTGTTGGTGGCATTTTCTGCAATTGTCATCAGAGATGGATGGATCTTTCATTATGTACTTCCTGTAATTTCGTGTCGCAATCACTTGGTCCTGGATAGCAAGCATAAAACCTTCCGTTTCCGGAAAGAGCTGGCCATCCTGCAGCCAGGTGTATGACTGCTTTTCATTAATGTGGTCTTGTGTAACACGGTATCTATGTTTGCCGTGGAGTGCCTTCTGCGACCAGGTGTTTATTTTTTCTTGTTGTGCTTTTATGTGGTTGTGTGCGTCTGCTGCGTGGTCTGGACAAGAAAGGGCGAGTGGTGTGTAGTTTTTGTCTGCTTTTACTATCGCTTTATGCAAGTTTGTTTGTTTACTGTGGAAAAAATGTCTGAGTGATTTTATTTGTTTTGCATGAAGTGACTGTATATCTATAATTCCTCTGCCCCCTTGTTTTCTGTCTATGGTGAGCCTTTCCTTGCATGCTTTGGGATGTGACATTCTGTGTTTTGTGAGTTCTGTTCGGATGAGTATATGAATGTTTTCTATGTCAGTGTGCGACCACTTGATAATGCCAAATGAATATGTTAGGATTGGTATAGCAAATGTGTTAATAGCTTTTGTAAGATTTCTAGAATTTAGTTTCGTTTTTAACAGTCTAATAAGGCGGTCTTTAAACTCTTGTGTTAGTTGTGATTTGATTTTTGTGTGGTCTATCTTAGCGTTTTGATTGATACCCAGGTACTTGTACGTTTCATTCTTGTCCATGTTGTCTAGCGCCTGGCCAGTTACTACTTCCTGTTCGGGATGGTTTTTCCATTGGCCTTTATTGATGTGAAGCACCTTGCATTTACTCATGCCAAACTCCATCTTGATATCGGACGTACAAACTTCTGTTATCCTGAGTAATTCTCTCAGTTGCACTTCTGTGGCGGCATATAGTTTTAGATCATCCATGTAAAGAAGATGATTGATTTTGTGTTGATTTGCTTTCTGGTGCCTGATGGTGAAACCACAGTTTGTGCTGTTAAGTGTGTTGGAGAGCGGATTGAGACAGAGGCAGAACCATAGTGAACTGAGAGAGTCACCCTGAAAGATACCACGACGTATATGTAGCTCATCCGTTTGAATATGACCGTCCTCAGTTTGAAGGTGTATATTTGTTCGCCATGTCTCCATCGTTCTTGTAAGAAACTGACAAAGCCCTGGGTTGATCTTGTATATTTGGAGAGTTTTTGTTAGCCAGCTATGGGGTACAGAGTCGAAAGCTTTTTTATAGTCGATGAAACAGGTATGAAGATTCCTGTGTTCTTTTCTGGTTTGCTCCATGATCACACTATCAATTATAAGTTGTTCCTTGCATCCTTGGCTTTGTTTTCTACATCCTTTTTGTTCTTCAGTCAGGATGCTGTTTTCCGTGAGGTGTTTTTCAATTCTTCTGCATATCGTTGCGGTGATGATCTTGTACAAGGTGGGAAGACAAGTGATTGGGCGATAGTTGGCAGGGTTTTTGGTGTCTGCGTTTTTGGGTTTTATATATGTTATTCCCTGCGTGAGGAACTTGGGAAGCCTATTGGGTTGGAGTATGGCTTTATTAATTTGGTCTGTGAGCACTTCGTATACTGAGCTGAACTGCTTGTACCAAAAATTTTGTATATTATCCACGCCTGGACACTTCCAGTTGTGAGTATGTTTTATTGTTTCAGCTATTTCCTCTGGCGTAAGGATAACGTCTCCCTGTTCCGCTATATGTTGATGTTTTTCCTCTTCCTGTCTGATCCATGGAGCGTTTTCATTATGTGTTTTGGGTTCTGACCATAGGCTTCCCCAAAACTCAGTTAACTCTTGTTTATTAGGAAGTTCTATTGCTGTTATCTGGTTGTCGGTTGTTATCTTTTTGTAGAATTGTTTTTCACTTTTCTGAAAAAGGTTATTAGCGTCCTTTCTGTCGTTTGATTCATTGTATCTGCTTAGTCGAGCTGCGTAGACTGCAAGTTTTTGTTTGAGTGTATCAGTTATTTCTGGTATTGATTTTTGGGGCGACTTGGATTTGAGGATATCTATTGTTGTCTGTATGCGTTTTGAACGGTTGTTGTTGTTGGTGTATTGTGCGAGGTGTGCCAGTTCCTTTCTGATTGTGGTAATTTTGTTTTCGATTCGCATTTGCCATTTAGGTTTCGACCTTTTGCTTCTGTGACTATTGGACCGTTTCGGAAGTTTTTGGCCGTTAACTATAAGTGTAGCTGCTGCGGCAGCATATATGACGGTGTGGATGTCCTCTAGGTTACTGTCCTCTGTCAAGAATTGTGGTATTACGTTGGTATTTATTGTATGTAATATTTTTTGGGTGTTGCTGTTGAAAATTAGTCTGGGCAGGGGATCTCGCAGTGCAGGGTTAGTGCCACACCATTTGTTAAATTGTGCGTTCATCACTTGTTCGGCAGATTGTGTGAAGGAAGGTGTTTGAGTAACGTTTTGGTTTTGTGTGGTTGTGGGAGGCCGGTTAGTGCATACTGTGTCTGGGGCATCTGGTATAAACTCATGTTCTGGGTTTTCTTCTAAGTGTGTGCCTGTGGTGTTGGTTGTGTTTGTGTTTGGGGTCTTATCGTTTAGGGTATGATCGTGTTGTGTTTCCATGATTGATTCATTGACTAGAGAATCATTCGTTTCAACTGTACTTATTTCGTCCGCTACAAGATTCTTTATAGCTTGTAGTTGTTGAGGTGTAAGTCGGTTATTTTTGATAATGACACGTTTTTGGTCAATAAGTCTTTGTTCAGTTACCCGTGCTGAGAGGTGTGGGTATTGTGCTGTAAATCGCCTGTGTAGTTCATGCCTGTAGCCTGTGGAGATTGTTTCTAGTTTTGTGGCGGTATAGTAACAGTGCATTACAGATGTGTTCATCTCAGTAGTCCACTGTAAGCGCTGTCTTGGCTTGCCAGCTTTGGTGGTTGCCGGCTCTACCGGCAAAACATCCGCAACTGGGTTATCTCCTATTGGTTGTTCTTTTTCGGTTTGGGGTTCAGGTGAGTTTAATCGACGTACCCTAGGCCGTCGTTGGTTATTTGTAGAAGTAACTTTATGCATCGTGTTCCCACGAGTAGGGACGATCTAAATGTCGCTCTCCCGGGTGACGCCCATTCCAGGAGAGAAGGGACTTATATTTACTCCGAAGTTGGCCCAAGGTGCTCCGGAGGATTTGCGACTTTACTGTCGGGTTTTGTTGAGGCTTTCTCCTCGCAGGCCGGCCGGTTAAGGCAAGCCCCCCGGTTGTTACCCCCCACAACGTTCCACAGCCACGCCCTGCTGAGGTCGTTGAAGTGTGGGGCGCAATAACGGTATATGCAGAAGGACCGGCGCTCAGCCTTCTGTAGCATTTCTCCCCGGATTTGCCAAATCCCTATCTGACTGAGGTCAGGATAGCTTGAGGAAAGAAGCTTTGTGCTCGGTAGAGGATGTAAAGTCTACCTAGCTCACAGCTTCCTGAGTGTGCTAGCCTTGGTTGAAGTGACTTGTTGATCACGAGCCATGCCGGCATGACAACGCCGCGGTGGTATTAGAGCCTCCGATGAGCCATCAACCGACATAGTTTGCCCATCAAAAAGTCACTTTCTAAGCCACCAAACGAGCGACAACGTTCTAGCACCTGATGGGGGTTATTATTATCATTATTAAAATAAAGTAATTAGACATTCTAAGCAATTTAGGCATTACAGTCTTTATATTAAGCGCTGTTTCAAATAGTTTTTAAAAGTCAGTCCCGAGGTGTTGAGCAAGTCTAGATCATCCGCGGTATTATTGTAAATCCTTTGGATGCGCACAAGTGGAGAGTTTAGACCTAGATTCGTCCTACAATAGGGCACCTTAAAGAATGACCTATGCCTAAAGTTCCTATCAGGGACATTAAATCCTATTTTAGATAGTAAGTAAGGGCAATCGAATTTATTTATAATTTTATGAGCAGCACATAAGTCATACATTAGTCTCCTGGACTCTAACGACATTAGATTGAATTTTTTTCGGATAGACCCATAGTCACTATTTACTACTGGTGTTCCAATTTTGTAGCTTAACGACCTTAGAAATTTATTTTGCACACCTTCAATTCTCTTTACATAAGTGACATATTGAGGGTTCCAGATCACTGAGGCAAAAGATAATTTATTTGAAACAAAGGCATGATAGAGAGTGATCAAAGCCTTCGGATTTTTGAATTCCCTACAGGTTCTGTTTATAAATCCCAGCATCTTATTTGACTGACTTACCATGGTGTTGATATGATATTGGAAAGATAGTTTCTCGTCAAAGAAGACGCCCAGGTCCTTGAATACATTAGTCTGCTTTAAGTAAGTGTCATTAAGCTTATAATCGTACTTGATAATGTTAGAGTTTCGTGAGAACCTGATGAAACAGCATTTGTTTATATTTATGAAGAGATCATTATCGTTACAAAATTTACAACAGCTATTTAGTTCGTTTTGAATTATTTCACAATCGTCAGGACCTTTAAGAGTGTGATACATCTTTATATCGTCGGCGTACAACAAAAATTTTACATGTTTCAGCACGTTGGTTAATATTGTACCCTTGAAACTTTAGAGTATGTCCGGACTCAAACCATGTTTCACTGATAAGTGCTATGTCAATATGATTAGTGCGAAGATCATTCAGAAGACTATTTTTATTGCTAACAGCGGAACGTGCGTTCCACTGCTAATGTTCAATGGTTGGACTGGTCATCTAAGGGGTTAACACTTTTATTACACATATTACCAATCTTATTTTTTATATAATAAATATAATATTCCTGAGCTCTTCAAAAGAACTGAATTCATTAAGTGTACTGTATAGAACATCGAAGAAAAACGTAATAAATTTATCTCCGTCATTCTCAAAATTCAAGTATTATCCCTGGCGTTAGGGTTCGGAGGCAGCGGATGTTCTGAACCAAACCTAAATGAGAACATAGTCTCAGGTAGATCAGTCACGGGGGAAATGGTTTTCCTCTTTTTATTAGTATATGTGTTTTCATCTGATAGTTGTTTATCTGTTGGTTTTTTATTTGTGACTTGGGAAGTCGATGGTTTGTATGGTAGCTGGTTTGCGGTGCTTCTTCTTGGATTCTTTCCTAGATTGGATGGGTTAGGGAGGTATGGGAATTTTGTTCGGTGAAGGTACTGAGAGGCTCAAACTTATTTTGATTGGATATCGCATTAGAGAAAGACCCGTGCATTCACGATTTTGCTTCTGTGAATGATATGTTATTATTCGCCATTATTTCTTTTTTTTATTTTTTTTTTGATTTTCGAAAAAATTGCATTTATTATAGTTTTATGAGTATCGCTTTTACAATGGATACAAAAACTATCTTGTGATTCCCTACATTCATGGTTATCTTCTTTATTTTTTCCACAGTTAACACATAGAGTTTCTGGACAGTTACACTGCCTCGCTACGTGCCCATATTTGAGGCACTTGTAGCACTGGATTACTTTTTGAATGAAAGGTGTAACTTCGCAAAAGACATTGTTAAGTATTACTTCCCTAGGTAATAAGTTGCCCTCAAATGTAAGTGGAATCATTTGTCTAGGCACATATACTAATTCTCCATCTTTACTATATCTCCGTTTAAATCTTTTAACCTCTGTTATACTGCATGGTGACATGATGTTTTTAAAAAGGTAATCATCGGTAAAGGTTGTATCTACCCCTCTAATGATACCCTTGTGTTGCAGCAAATTATTTGGTATAAATTCACGTACATTTTTTTCTTTCAATCCTGCATTTTTTATTAAGTTGTTTGCATCTCTAACTGACTTTAGTTGAACTTTTATTCTATTAATACCTATTTTAGTAATACGTAAGATATTCTGTACCCGCAACTCCTTATGCAAAATGTGACCGAGTGCCATTGGGTGTAGGCGACCGATATTTTGCCAGCTCGTTTTTTCTATATAAACATAAACATTATCAGAATACATAATATGTGCCTTTTGTAAATTAAATAGTTTTATTTCTTGCACAGAATCACCTGGATCCGTCTGAAAAGAGCGGCTAGTTCCTGGTTGTGATGGGTCCGTAGGCCCGTAGTTTTCATTTATTTCTAGGACACGGGCATACGAGCCGGTGCTCCTGATATCCTCCACCATCATGTCGTTCCCCCCGATATCGGGGAGATCACTATTGTTCATTGTATATTTATTAACTTTCTGGTTTTATTATTCTTGGGATAAATAAACACAAAGTAATCTCTGCAAGAAACGGTCGACATTTTTTCCACTACCGCGATAAGAAGTACCCAACTGTTTCTCTACGAGTATATCGACAAGACTGTACTGAAATGCTGTGGCAGACAAACTAAAGCTTAATATATCATCTCATTAGTTTTCAACTCTATATATCCAATTAATGAAGCACTAGAGCACAAAATACTAGATCTATAGGTCTATAAAGGAAAATATTGTGCCGGTCCGGCCCTGTCCTTCTGGAGAACCCAGAGCCCGTGAATGTTGGAGAGGCTTTCCAGAACGACGGTAGCGCCGCGAAGATTCTCGGCGCTCGGCAGGCATCTATATAAGGCGCATGGGAGTTCACGGAGACAGTCAACAGGGTGCAGTGCAGTGGAAAGTAATACGCGATATACCGGTGGCGCACGAAAATAAATGAACTGTGGCATAAATTAGTGAAGTGAAGGACAAATATAAATTAGTGTAGTGACTCAGTGACTGTAAATAAATTGGACTGTTAATTATTAGACTAGGCGTAGTGTATATAGCTAGTGCAAGTAAATAGTTGAATCCGTACCAAGTGTTTTCTTGCCCAATCGAACTAAAGACTTGTAACAATATCTATAACTTCAGTAAAATAGAAATTGTTCTCATAAACTCATCGTCAAATTCTGCAGCCTTGTATTTTTTGTGATGCCTCCACCAGCTTCACACAGTGTTAACGCGTTAATGCGTCTTTTTATTTCTTCAGAAGTCACTAGGCCTAGGCCCAATACGAAAAGGATTAATCCATTAAAATCATGGTATTACCATTAGAGAGATAAATTCATGATAAGTTACAATAATAGGCGTTTGTTCTAGCTTTGAACTATTTGGTGATTAGAAAAGACGTTCTGACCGATTGTTTCAAATTCTTGACATCTAACAGTCTGAGGAACTCTAGAATGGAAAGGCTAGAATAATAGCCCCCAATTTCAAGTAGAAAATTCTAGGCCGCCGGCTACACCGGCTCTCATCGATTTATCAACGGAATGGTACCTACCACTATGTTCATTACATACTATTCCAGAATCACCAACCTAGTTAGGAAGTTCTTTGTCAAAAAACAAAAACTGCTTTCTGACGGAGCTATCAATCTTGTTCCAAATTAATTTTTGTTCAAACATTTTGTACTTTGATATTGACTACAGTGAGAGAAAGTAAAAAGTTTATCTTTCAACAAAATATATGATTTTATAGTCGACCATAGTACAACGTAACGGAAACATTTCGAAGCGTTGTTATCTATGACTGTAGGCTTTCTTCATAATTCGCGGCTGGAGCATGAGTTATGAAAAATAATTCACGCTGTTTGTTTATAGGTAGTATTAATTGTTCAAAAAGAGTTTGGTAATCGCTTTATAAGTTAATAGGAGTAGATAATAGGTTATTGTTTAATGAGCGGTAATAACTGTAATGACTAACGGGCTTGAAGTTAATCAACATCAGGTGAGTTATTGCTATTACCACGAGTTGAATAGCTACTATACTTTATCTACGATCGAAGATATGACGACAATTTAAATACTTAAATAATAATTACACAATACTCATACTTCCAAGAGATCAATACTGGTATCCAGTAGGCGGTGTTCATAACCCATAGCTGGGCCGTGAGCTATGAAAAACAATTCACGTCATTTTTGTTTGTAGGTAGTATAACTGTTCAGAAGTAGTTTGGTAGTGGCTGTTTAACTCAATGGGATTAAATACATTTCTTTATTACTTACAGGTGGCTGGTTTCCGTTTGACTGCTATAAATATCCAAATTATGCCATCGTCTACATTTTCCAAAATTTCGTCACATTGTGGGTTGATGTGTTAACCTTGAACATGGACACATTTGCAGCAGGTCTGGTGACGCTTATTGGTATGCAATGTGACATGATCTGTTCTACATTGGAGAATTTGGAAAAATTTCAAGTAGTCGATAAACACTTGCGATATCTGGGGTCTGACTCTCACGTCAATGAAACATATTCAAAAAGGATTTTTGAGAATATGAATGTATGTATCGAACACTACCAGCATATCAAAAGGTAATTTTTTGGGGAATTTCTGATATTACTGCGGTTTTCCAGTCACAAAAATGAGAATCATATCAGCAACTACCTGAACACAACAATGACTTTTACACTTTGGCTACAAATACAAAGGGGGTACTAGGAAAACTTTCCAATACGGCGCAACAAGGAGTCGCCAGAAAGCTACGTGTTACTGCATGTTATCGAGACAGACGAGACTTCACGAAAATTTTAGTAAACTCCATGAATGGTTTTGCAGAAATGCACTTTACATGAACACACTAAAAACAAACTATATAGTTTTCCGCAATTACAATAACAGCAATTTTGAGATTAATCTCGCTGTAGATGAGGAGCAGCTTGAGAGAGCAACTCATGTAAACTTTTTGGGAGTATTTATTGACGAACATCTGAACTGGAAGACTCATTGCGAGGTTCATAACGCTAAATGGAGCTCTGTTTGTTATTTGACGAAGAGTTTGCAACGCGTGGTTTCGTCTGAACATTTTCTCGCTGTTTATCATGCCCAGGTGTCCTCAAGATTAAGATACGGAGTCTGTTTTTGGGGAACCTCATCATCAGTACTTCAAATATTCAAGACGCAAAAGAGAATTATAAGAACACTATCAAATATAACTCAACGAACTTCATGCAGGATTCCTTTAAAAAATTAAATGTTCTTACGTTGCCCTCCATTGTCATAATGGAACTCGCTTTAATTATTTATAATAATCAGAATGAGTACAATAGAAACAAAGATTTCCATGGGTACTCAACTAGGGGTAGGGAAATGTATACCATACCTTACACTAAATATCGCGTGGGCCGACACTCACCTGCTTTTCTGGGTATAAAAATATTCAGTCAATTGAGTAATGACATAAAACACATAAAAAATCCGATTATTTTTAAAAATAAACTGAAAAATTTCTTATTTGAAGGGTGCTATTATACCATTGACGAATTTTTATCAGAATAATTTCATATATAATTGTTAATCATTAAGTATGCTGTTTGTGCATTCATTCGGAAATAAAGATTATTATTATATTACTATATATACAAAAAACAAAAAAGTGCAGCCAGGGCTCCGACAGACCGAGCTGCTGTTCCATTACCCAATGACTACTCCTCACACCGTGAGGTGAGCAATCACTGGGTCTGCGAATCGTGCGCCCTAAGTAGACGAAGGGACCCAAGGATGGACTGCCTTCTGCATTCTGCCGCCGCACGGCACACTGGTATTTTGCGCAGTGCAGAGAGCAGCGTATTCCTCATTCCACCTTGGGATCCAATGACCATAACCAGCAGACTTACAGTGTAGTCTGGCCAGGGCCTGCAAAGTCGTCCGAGCAAATCCTGATATTTGGTCCGCTTTTCCTCCTCCTTAGAGATGATGTTCACCTCGGCAGGCGCCGGAATCTCTATTTATTTATTTATTTTATTTATTTACACAATTTGGGGTGAAGACAGTACAAACCAAAAGTACACCCACTACTAAATAACAAGTACCGTACACACGTACAAAAAGGTATTAATTTTGTTGCTCATCCCTTAAAACTAGACATTGAAATAGTGGATCCATAATAATCATACTACAATTGTTATTCAATTTACTTACTTACTATCTTACTTACTTACTATCTACTACTATATATGACTACTTATTCGGCCGAATTGTTTAAATATTGAAGTTTTAATTTACTTTTGAGCGACTGTAGGCTGGTGTTAAATATATCTATATTACAAAAACAATTGTGATTTCCTTGAGCTCTGATTAACGGAGAATTAGTGCCAAGATTTGTTCTGCGAAATGGTGTTCTGAAAAGTTCATTTATCCTAAGATTCCTGTCAGGAGCGTTAAAATTAGGACGAATCAATAGATCCTGACAATCAAGCAACCCACTTGACAATTTATGAAGGCAGCAAATATCGGAAATAGTTCTTCGATCTTTCAACGTAATCATTTTGAACATTTTCATAATCGGCGTGTAGTTTCTATCCGTTATCGGTAGTCCAATTTTATGTGACAGCATTCTCAAAAACTTATGCTGGACTCTCTCTATCCTAGTAATCTGTACACTATAGGAAGGATTCCACACTACAGAAATGTTGTTAATACAAATGCTAAAAAGCAGTGGGCCCAAATCTATAACGAACATCGTCTTCTGTTGGTGGTCGAGAAGGACTATGTCGGGTTTGTTTGCCTGTACAAGCTCGAGCGTGGAGAACGAGTAGTTCCAGTAAATCCAGCATCTCTCGTTCTCCACAACGTACTCTATATCCCCTAAAGCGTAAAGCAGCTCCGGTGTCTCATCGATACCGTATGAGTGCCTTAAATGATAGTAGAGCACTCGTAGAGCCGCGTTGTGCCGATGGACGTAAGCCGTCCCAGCGTAAGTCTTACACGCCGACAAGAGATGCATAAGCGTCTCTGGCGTCTGTCGGCAAGCTCTACAACGGGTGTCGGGTACATCTACACCCATAACCCTTTTACGGTACACCAAGGTGTTGAAGACACCGTCCTGGCAAGTCATTATGAAGCCCTCAGTCTCCGACTTCAACCCACTAGACTTAGGAAAGAGAAGGTCGACTGCTCAGACAAGCCATGCTCTTCTAGATGTTTGTAGAAGATTCCATGCATTGGCTTATCTTCATGAAGTCTTAAGAGGAAGTCGACTTCGGCAGTTTTAATGTTGGATTTTAATTCTGCGGGAGCAAGTTCCGTAATGGACTGCTGACACCTCCGCTTGAAGTCGAGTGTGAGGCTGAGCTCCTCGGCTGCTCTTTTCGCTGCGCTAAAAAGAAAGGCTCCTTTACCCGCATTCTCGTGCTCTCGCACAAAGCGGATCAGGGGATCGGTGCTGTTCGTTGCATATCAGGCAGTGGCCAATACTACCCTGTTGTGCAGACGCTCTATCAATAGTCCACGCCCTCCCAGTTGTCGCGGGAGGTATATTCGCGGGACAGAGGACTTAGGATGCACACTCCTCTCCATATTCATCCTTTTGCGGGTCTTCGTGTCGATTTCCTTCAGCTCGTTCACTTTCCACCAAAGGTGTATAATAACAATGGGACCGCAAGCATGTTTGTGGCAGCGACTTCGTTCTTGCCGGACAGTTCTGATGACCAGATCTGCCGGAGTCGGTGCAAATACTTGCGGCGGAGACATAGATATTATTATTATTATTATACATATTTATAGGTGCATAGTAGGCTTTGCGCCAAGTCGACGAGCTCACCTATTAGTAGTAAGACCGCGGTCTCACGTCTCACTAAGCAAATGCGTACAATCAAGCAAAAGTGCAAAAAAATTCTTTGGCTGGAGAGACTCGTCTAGTAGAATCGAGCGTAATCAAGGTTGATTACGCTCGATCTATTACCGATACCTATTCTTTGGGTTGGCTACGTACAGCCTACCCCTAAGAAAGACAAGAAAACCGATTCCACCAAATATAGACCTGTAGCTCTTCGCAACATCGTGTCTAAGGTTATGGAAACTGTCATTAGCACAGCTCCTGAAATACCTGGACAACAATAACATCACAAATGATCGCCAGTATGGCTTCCGTAAGCACAAGTCTACGGGTGACCTTCTGGCCTACGTCACTCACTTGTGGAACAGAGCAATTGAAAATCATAGCGAATATCGTGTTGTTGCAATTGGCGTATCGAAAGCCTTCGACAGAGTGTGGCATGAGGGATTTCTGGTCAAGCTTGCTGCTTACGGACTACCACTTGGCTTGCGCCAGTGACTGAATAACTTTTTCAATGACCGATCTCGACTTGTTGTAGTCGAAGGCTGTTCATCAAACATATTTTCAATAAACGGCGGTGTTTCTCAGAGATCTGTTCTATCACCTACACTGTTCCTGATGTACATTAACGGGTTGCTGGAAATAACATCGAATTCAATCTACAGCTTCGCAGACGACAGTTCATTAATACCGTGCTTGGAACCAGGCAAGCCACTATAATCCCAGGAGATGGTACGTAGGCGACGGCTTATCTTCTGCGGAAATGGGGGGTCACCCCATAGTCGAGTCACCTTCCGTCAAGCTTTTGGGGATCAACATCAACAATCACATGTCCTGACATGACCATGTCGTCAGAATTGCTGAAACGGCATCCCAGAAGCTTGAAGTTTTGTTCCGCTGTAGGAAGCTGTACACCAGAGCAACAACTACTGCTCTACAAGGCACAGATCCGACCATCACTGGAGTATTGCTCCCATCTCTGGGGATGTGCTCCGAAGCACTTTTTAAAGCTTCTGGACAATATCCAGAAGAGAGTTATTAGACTAATCGATACGCCTAACGTCACAAAGGACCTCTACAGCCTGGAACATCGAAGAAGGGTCCTGTTTTATGGTTGTTTTTCATGGGTTTCGATCAACGATTGAAACTATAACTTTCCTTCACTGCGTTTCGGTTTATTTTAATCTAAACACACCTGAAGATGGTTTAGATTAAAATAAACCGAAGCGCAGTGAATGAAAGTTATAGTTTCAATCGTTGACCGAAACCCATGAAAAACAACCATAATCTATAGTCACGGTCACTAGAAAAATAAGCATAAAACTGTCCTGTTAACAGATTATATCACGAAAGGTGTTTGAGTGAGCTCGTCGTCCGAACGAGGAACTCCGTCCGAACGAGGAACACTAGAGAGGCTCTGCGAGCTCATCCTTATCAGGTGGAGGTCCCTACTCCCCGAATCAGTCTCCTCCAGAACTTCGACGCCGTGGAATGAGCCGCTGGGGAATTTGTTTCCCGACGGACATAACCTGCGTCAAATCTAACGGGCACCGACACTTCGCTTCGCTTCTAAAGCGCCATAGGCCTTCAGCCTTTGCGGGAGGCTGACCATAAAAAATATGTAAACAAACAGCTGCTTGGAAATTCTATCATCATACGCATCGAGTGCAAAATAGGACAAGTGCTAAAATGGGACAATTTGGTCTACACGTACGTGTTCTAAATTTGCTCGCTCGTAAGAGATTGATCAGACTGCGATCTAAGAGTGTAATGCATGATCACGAAATGATATAAGGGCAGTTTTGTGTTGTTGTAATTTCGTGTGGGTTTAAACCTTCCAATATTAAGGTTTAAACATCGTTCAACGATGTTCAGGTGGTATAGAGAATTCCCAAGGGGAGATATCACTCTGAAGGACATTAAGGGGCCGGGAAGGCCTCGAATGTCAGTTACAGAAAACGTTACTGCTGTGGGGAAGATGCATACAGGGCAGACAAGTGACCTACCAATAGATATACTTTATGCCTTCATGCACCAGCAATTGGTTCGATTATGCATGATCATTTGTACGTGACGAAATTTTGTCCTCTCTGAGTGTCGCATCAACTGACTAAAGAGAAGATGACACGACGTGTGACTTAGTGCTGGAAGATACTGAAGAAGTTTGACAAGGATTGTCTCTTGTATGGGTATGGTGTGGTATGTGCCAACCAAGGTTCATAACAAAGTTTGGGTCTTTGATGGTGAGGATATATCCGGCGCTGTACCTAAAAATTCCAACCTGTGGAGAAGAAAATAATAGCTGTATTTTTTTTCAGATCGAGTAGAATTGTGAAACGTGACGTTTTGAACACACAGAAGGCAGTCACGGCTAAGTGGTATACTTTCTTAGCACCCTTTGTATAATCGCTTAGTTTTGTGGTACAATACATTCGAACTTTTAACTTGCTGTATCGAAATTATGCTACCGACACAGATCGGCCACTTATTCAATTAATTATTCTTCGCCCGATTTTTTACGCTGGCGTAAACGGACGACCTAATCGGCCGAGTTAATCTGACGAATTTGTGGTCCTACTGCACACATATTTCGGGCGATTCCTTCTGCCGATATTGTCAATTGCCAATCAAAAATGGACGAGGACATACTATTGTTGTTTGAAACACCATTGGTGTATCTACTTTTTAGTGGCAAAAAGAGCGTATGGGTCAATTCTATCTTTCAAGAGAGAGAGAGCGAGAGAGAGAGGAACATGGCCAGTTTCACGCGTTATTTCCAAAGCTGCTGGATTAAGGAAATAAATTTTTTGAATATTTCACGCTGCAAACTGATAATTTCTGGTACATATCCACATAACACTATATTAATATGTACATCCACAGAAGGTTCATTAGATATTCCAGTTTGAACATGTGTATTTTGAATATTCATAGGACGTTTGAATGTACATATTATTATGAAAAATGATATACACTAGTGAAATATACTATGTATATTCACGTAGGTATATTTATCTGTGAATATACATAAGATGTTCGTCTAGGTATGATATATACATCTAGTAGTTTACGCTTGCGCGATGGACAACTTGTGCCGCCATTGCTGATTTCTGGCCATTCCACCGTTCGCGTCCTTAGCCGTAGTTAGCGTCTATGTGCTGGTACTGGTTGTGGCTGATTACATGATCGAGTGAAGTATTGTGCGATATTTTACATATATTATGCATGTACATTAAACGTACATATCTACATTCAATGGAGTGCCATTGAATGTACATATCGCGACAAACGTACATGAAATGTATATTTTACGATGTCTATTTAACACCCATTGGACACTCCTGTTCCATTTGTGGATATACATATCCATTGATTCGATATCCATGGTATGTACAGTGAATATACTTTTGTTCTGTGGGTCTTCAATAGAATTAGATCGTACATGGAAAAACAAACCATTTTGTAAACTTAAAGAATGCGACTCAAGATCTCACACTGGCGTACACGGCCGAAAAAAAAATGATTTGTTTTCTACCGACAATCGGCTGAACAAGTCCGTGCACGTCAGGTCTGGACGGTGCAACCCGAGAATAGCCATCACAGAGAAGCGACACAGTAGGGACCGATTTTCCTAACGCATGCGCGGGGTTATTGTGGACAAATGTCAAACCGTCAACCACCACGGCCGCCCAATATCAACTGATCAAGACGTTTGAGGTTATGGTCGTGGAACTGGTCTATATTGTTGATGCGTGTCAGTTCAAGCCGATTCAAGCTCACCAAATAATGACCCGCCGAACAATAAAGGTGCCGACAGGTTGTGTCGCTTCTCTATGGTGGCTATTCTCGGGTGCAACTGTGACCGTCTTCGCTAGATTTGCTGGATTTGTTTTCTCAACCATTGTCGGACGTATACGCAAGTGTAAAAAATCTGTCGAATGTGAATGCACTCTGACCGTAGCCTTAGACAACAGTCAGGGCCGTAGCTAGGCGATGACCATGGAGGGGGTTCATGGTGATTTTAGGGGGGGGTTCATGTATAAAAGAATATGTAATGTCTTAATTTGCTTAAAATCTGTATAGATTGTATCGCTGCTAATGTGTTATGAGCGCCGAGGGATTGGTTAGTAGTAGAATGAATCACTAAGCTTGGAGAAATCATCCTTGATTATTGTTATTTTGTATTATTTTAGTAGTTATTTCATTCATGGGAATACTCATGGGGGGTTGAACCCCCCTAACCCCCCAAACCCCCCCCTTATATACGGACCTGACAACAGTGCATTTACCAACACGAAATGTTCCACTGGGAATCAAATGCGTGCATCCTTTTCTGACGTTAGTCGCCTTACCGCGACAGCAAACGCGCCTCCATCACATTCTTATCTTGGTTCGGTTATACTACATGAGTGGAAAATCTAGTACTGACATTGTAGACTATAATAGCTATTATTACTTCTTGAATTCTCTAAGCAACTCTGTTTTAGGTTGGCTGTTGATGTTGAAGATGTTCACAAAACCAACATTCTCGTAACATTTTTGGGTGGTGGAGTGATAATCTGCTCTGCGCTATACCAGCTTGCCGCGGTTTGTATATTTTACTATACGAGATAATACTACGAAAATTAGGACATCTATAGTGATAGATTGTTTCAATGTTCATAAATTTAGCTTTAGAATATCAAACATATCAGTTTTAGAAAAAGTTGGGAGACTAGCGATATTGCTAAATGGTATACGGTTGCCAACATTTTTTTATTTATATACAGTATTTTTTATAAAAATGCTATAAAAAATATAGCACGCTTCAAAAAAATATAGTACTTCAGTAGGGAAAAATAAAATATCGACTTTTATATTTTTATTTACTGATGTTTTATAAATGTTATATTTTTTGCAGTTCCTGTAATTTCTAACATTTTTTTATCATTGACAAAGTGGCATACGCTTTATCACAATCAATATTTAAATTAATATAAATTAACAGCTCATTTTTTATTAAGGATAAAGATGCCCTGTTTCTTTCTTCGGCCACTTGGCATTCGCGATCATAACACAAAATATGTTTTCCTTGAATGCCGACGTGGCGAAACAGACAGCAGAAATAAAATTATTTTGAATTAATTGGGTTGCAAATATAAACAATCATCTATTATACGGAAGTATAGTATTTTCGCGTACTATATATTTCAGTAGGTATATAGTACAGAGTCCCGGTTGGTAACCATAAAATGACAGCTTGTTGCTGTAAAATGTAGGAAAGACGTCGAAAGCATTAATTTGATAAACTTACCTACGCCTTCAAGAATTACAGTTGAAAGATGAGTTGCCGATATTAAACATAGTAAATATATTCGCAAGAGTTCAAAAAATGTAACGGATTCAGGAAAGCCAAGAGTAATCGCTAACGCAGAAATAATGGCAAGTTTCACTCACTAGATGGCGCAGTAGAGAATTGCAATACGTTTCCACTTGTTGATTGTTCTTGAATTACTATTGGAGTATACTCCAACTCAATTTTCGTAGGTACATATTCAGATTTACTTTGAGAATTCCAGCTGCAACCGCTATCTATGTTTTGGAACTATCTGTTATACATCTGGCTTTGAAAGGTCAATATTTTACTCCTACTTCCCCTTTCCGCAATTACTGCTGAGTAGTTGATACCTAGTGGTGCACCTTGTTGTTTTGGGCATTATATTAGAATGCATTCCCAGATTACTATGTTTCAGACCCTTATTCTTCCTGTTCCACAGTGAGATCCTGGCTGGGCATCTTTCCAAGGTGCGAATTTCAATTTAGCGGCTTGCTCATTATGACAATTGAAGGATATTTCGATCCAGTCACTAAAGACTAAGGGAATCATCTATCACGGATTATAGTGTGTGTATGAACTTTATTAACGGTTGCCTACGCCTGTTAGGTCTGTTTATCAACTTCACCATTTAGAGATGCTTTTCTTCATGAGGTGTCATTAGAAAAACCACTGTATATCTGAAAGCTGCATCGTTTAGTTTAAATAGCAGTTTCCCAGTTTATATAGATATGTTTTGCGCTGGCAATGATTATTACATGAAATTCACATTAGCGTTTAGCGAAATAATTATAGGTTAAACGACTTACCTGTAAGGAAGTTCAATCCTCAATTATACGAGATAGCCCCGTCCGAAAAGATCACCCTGTAGTATACGTTTCTTTTAACTCGGTGGCGTAATGTTTAGATAAAAAACTTGCTTCTGCCGTCCACCCGCCTAGGTCCTCATTACGTTTCGTTTGTTATCAGATCGAAGAATTTTGGGAACAGCGGCGGGCGGGTGGTGATCTTTTCGGACGGGGCTATCTCGTATAATTGAGGATTGAACTTCCTTACAGGTAAGTCGTTCAACCTCTAATTATACTTCGATAGCCCCGTCCTCAAGATTACCCTGTAGATGTTCAGAGATTTGTACCTCGATCTGATTTCCATAATTGTTATTTATGTCTGGATAGAGAACAAACAAACAAAAATGTATGTACGTATTATTTTACAGGTTTGTTCCATTTCTAGGAAAAAGATTAAGAATAATTTGGCAAAAAATTACCATACTTATTTTCTTTGAATATTTAACAATCTGAATTCATATTAACATTAGTGATCAAGATTGATATCGTCCTCGAGATCACCCTGTAGATGTTTGAAGATGGTTTCACGATCTGAGATTAATTCGAATGAAAGAGAAAGAACAAGTCTGGACAACGTTCAGCCTTGAAGTTTTTTTTCTTAAATTCAATAATCTTTCATATTTTTATTTTAATGTACATCTATGTAATATGTAAGTTTAGTAGTATCACAGTTCATTATCCATTTTTTATTATCAGTGATTTTGCAAAATATAAATCGTCAGGCATATGGGTCTGTTATGAGACATAACAAAAACTTTTGACCTATCACTTCACCATGCGGTATGTCTGAGGTTTCAACGTGTAAGCCTTCCCTAAAGGCCGCGGAAGTGGAGGCGTGGCCAGTGCTCTGTGCTTTAAATACAGCTGTGTCCCAACTCCCAACATTAAGCCTTTTTGGTTACAGTTTGTGGTGTGGCTGGGTCGTGATGTTTTTTGGACGTAAGTAAAAGTTGATCAATTCTCTTAAAGTTCTGGTCAACATGTTATTTTATGTAGATGCAGGATAAGGCTCTCCCACAGAGTATGAGGTTTCCTGCAAGGTGGAAGTAAAAGTGATTTATCGTTAAAAAACAGGTGCGATTTGCTATTTGTAGGTTTTCCAATACCGAAAATCAAGATTGCGTTTTCCATAACAGGTAGACTGCGATTCCTTGTGCCTTCTCAGCTGTTATTTTCGGTTTCAAATCCTCGATAGAAGCTAGAAATGTGGGAATGCTTTGAAAAACATATGTTCCCAGTTAACACATCTATAGCGGAAGATTGAGAATCAAGGTGCCAAGAGACAAACACTGGACCATTTTTGGCTCTGATGGAAGCAAATGAATCGATTAGATAGTGCCAAAACAAATTTTTTTTTTTGAAAAGTGGTTTGGTGAATGCTGTATTCTAATAATTCTATTGGTATTTAACTTGGTAATGACGTTTTCATGTGAAACACTGCACCTAGCTTAATGCAAGTCGTTATTTTTAGAATACAAATTTATGACCGCAGTAGCACTATTAATTTTGGTGTTCAAGCTTTTTAATGTGAGCCTACCTGTATGAAATGGCTGAAAGTGCTGACAATAGGATGACGAGGAACCTGATGGCAAAATTTCTATTTTTATAGTAGTTTTGTTTCTTATTGATTTTTTAGGATTTTTCTGGTGGTATGGACGTGTTATTAGTACTGTAAACCCTAGAACTTTTTTTTTTGTTATAAAGAGTCTTAGGGATGCAGGAAGTTGCATCGAATGATTAACATTATTCTAGCAATTTGATTTGTCTTTGCCAAAGAATAAAACATATTCGGGGTGAAATACATAAGGAAACCCCAGTGACGTTGCATGGTTTTTAATAGGTTTAAAAATTTTCTTGGAAATGGATGGCGCAGTGGCTGGCTCCCCCTTCCTTTTTGTCGCTCAGTTTCGTTCCTTTCCCCTGACCAATTTTATATGTTCAGGAGACAGTTGTCTAAACCGTTAGATACATAAGACTACAATAAGTGCTGTAAGGTCTGGAAATATTTCGGGACCGTCCTACTCTTCTAAACCCGCACTAAGTTGCGGTACGATGGGTTGAGACCCTCACGGGATGCAGCAGCAGTCTCCCTATTTTGTGTTCGCATTGATAAGACAGGAGGATATATCACTTATCCTCGTAATGTAGATAGGTGTTCCCTTAGCGGACATTGTCTACTAACAGCAAAAATCACAATGAGGAGGTGTTACCTGGGCAATGGGCATGGACAGATAGTATTTCTCTACAGTCTCACTAATAATTATTTAGCAACGAAACATCCAGAGTTATCATCCCACGCGGCCTTGAAGGTTTTGTGGGCACGTGTTCGTAACAGTGTGTCAAGCTTCGGACAGCAAGACACAAACAGGTAATAACACAACAAATAAGTATGTGTTTGTAATAGTAATACTTTCATAAATTTTATCTCCTTTTGTTCTTAAGATACAAAAATTAAAACATTATTTTTCCCCCACGTTTGTGGTACGATATCAACCGAATGGTTGACTTTTGAGATTCCATCCTTTCATTGTGCTGCATTTGTCTTGAAACCCCATTCAATGCGAACTAGGTGTTTACTAGGATGTGTTGAAATCGTTAGTGTTAGTACCTATGACTTTCCGAATCACTGTCAACTGAAAGGAGATAAAATTCGCGGACTGAAGAAAGCCATATTTGGTTTGTCGTCAAGGGGCGTGAACGAGATTTCACCACATAACGTGATGAATAGAGATTCTCAACCATATTTTACTCATATTTAAGTACTTCACTGGTAGGGCCACTACTTATCTTCTTTTTTTACTTGAAAGGAAATTGAAACCAGATATTACCCATGTTCCCATATTCCTGATGCTTGCCATTTTCGTTAATGTATCAAGCAGATTTTATTAATGATTGTAGAAGCTGGTGGCATTTACGGTCCCCTTCAGCTGCAGTTTCAGCGTCTCATTGTAGACACTGGTGCGCCCCATTTTGATGTTATTTCAGTGTCTCAATCAGATTTTACTCATGATTGCAGAAACTGGTGTGCCCCATTTAACTGCTGTTTGTGTGTCGCAATCAGATTTTACTAATGATTGTAGAAACTGGTGAACCCCATTGAGCTGCTGTTTGTGTGTCGCAATCAGATTTTACTCATGATTGTAGAAACTGATGAGCCCCCTGTTGCTGCTGTTTATGTGTCTCAATCAGATTTTACTCATGATTGTAGAAACTGGTGAACCCCATTTTGCTGATGTTTGTGTGTCTCAATCAGATTTTAATCATGATTATAGAAACTGGTGGGTCCTATGTAGCTGCTGTTTGTGTGTCTCGATCAGATTTAACTCATGATTGTAGAAACTCCGACAGTTGGCCGCTTTAGCTGCTGTTTGTGTGTCTCAATCAGATTTTACTTGATTGTAAGAACTGTGGGCCTCTGTAGCTCCGGTTGCAGGGTCTCAATCAGATTTTGCTCTTGATTGTAGAAGCAGTTGACGTCTTTGGTCCCATTTAGCTGCTAGTTGAGTGTCTTAATCAGATTTTGCGCATGATTGTAGAAACGGTTGGTGTTTGTGTCCCATTTTAGCTGCGGTTTCAGTGGAAACGACAGCACTGATATACAGAAATAAAACAAAATTTGAGTCCACGAATATGGATTATATTGTATGATTTTGTGTTGCAGGTGATCTGCGAATCTGTTCCTTTTTTTTCCTTTTGTAGTTTGAATAATGACGATGGACAAACTATTTTAATGGACTGTATTTTCAAGGTTATGCACTTTACAATGTAGGTAACCGGTATCGGTATTTTAGTACAAAAGTGAATATGATCGACAAACAATATAACAAAATGGCCGGCTTTTCGGCGCTCTTTCCCGACATACATGTGTTTTCGGTCAAGTCTGTCAGTCTATTATATTCGATGCTACCTGTTGCCAACTCCGTCGGTCCCCCGGGAACGGCGGGGCGTGCGCACAACAAAGCTGATGGTACCCGGGGGAGGCAACTTTACAGTTTGTTATAGTACGGAGGGTTTGGGGCGGCAACATTTTGAATTAATTACCTCGAAATCATCGTTAAAGATTCAACCATATATAATTCAGTGCAGATTCATGGAATGTGTCCACACTAGTTTTATTCAAGTATTTAAAAGTCGTCCGGAAAAAACTTTTGATTAATTGACGAATCTAAGTGAGTTTTCTTCTCTGAAGAATTCCAATACCTCGCACCAATGTCCCCCACACTGAGATACAATTGTCAGTACATAGGTACGAGGGTTTCTAATAAACTAAGTTCGCTATTGGAGAGGTTCCCGGACCACCAGGAAAAATTGTCATGTAAGTATGTCGTCGTAGTTACCAACGAATCTTTTAGAAGCGTTGTATTCAGGAATTAACACTTACTTTGTGAAAAATCGTGCATTGTCCATTTCATCGATTTCGGCATTTTGACGAAAGCACAAACAAATCACGACACAATCGTAAACACATGAGCGGCCCAAGAAAAACGATATTACTCATCTTCTTGAGGCCGCTACCTTAATTTATGGTCAATGACACCATGCAATGAATATCTGATTTTTTTTAGGCGATGTTGATTATTGTTGATAGCCCATGTTGACGATTTCTCATGATAAGGCTCAAGAGAATCGATATTACTCGTATTCTCTACTCGACTACTTGAAAGGCAGTGACATCCTATGGTTAAAACAATGTATATTAGACATTGTTAAAACACAATTTTCAGTTTCACCATATTGAGATATTGAGGCTTAACAAATGATTTTACGTCTTCACTAATAATGTATTAATCATTGTGAATAAGCAAGGGTGGAAATCCCATACCAGAGGGTGTACGCGAATAGATATTACTCATATTCATCAGTACCCTTATAGCACAACGATATTCAAATTCGGTGTTCTAACACAACAATGGATTAGTCACTGTTGTTGTATATGTCTCTTTCAAAATCATGAAATGACAAATATGTGTACACCTACTTGATGTGAAGTTGTCCAGCAAGGCATGTAGTTTTCTCATTTTCCGTTTCACTCTTGCTTTGAACTCACTCACTTTCCGTTTTCGGTTCGGCATTTTCGTAAACATAAATAAACACGGCACGGTTAGAGCGTAAGAAACGTAATGAGGACCTAGGCGGGTGGACGGTAGAAGCAAGTTTTTTATCTAAACATTGCGCCACCGATCTAAGAGAAACGTATACTACAGGGTGATTTTGAGGACGGGGCTACCGAAGGCTAATGTTGACTGTTTTAATTTTTTTGAAAAACGTCTGTAATATGTAGATCAGTAATCCAAACGACGCTACTTATTTCCGCCCCTTGGGTGTATGTGATTTTGTGCAAAGCACATTTTGATTGAATCTTCATCATAAAATTATCACTTTCAACATTTGTAACTGTGTAACTATATAGATTCTTTCCAGTAGGAACAGTATGCTTCTGAAAACAGCATTAAAAATGTGTAATGTGGTTTAAAAGAACTTAATATGAAAATATAATTACATACATACATACCCTGGTAAGGGGATACAACATTTTCGTAACATCTTAGAAAAGTTTGGGTGGAAATTTGAAATAGCTAGCCACTCTCAGATGTTTTGTTTTACATAGATGAAGTAAAATCCAATAAATTATTGAAACAGCGAGCCTCGATCCTTTTTGTTACCACCTGGACTTGTTATTATTCTATAGGGCTTTAATTTATACCCCCTACTCTATAGTAATTAACCCAACCTTGCAGTCAGGTGTGTCGAACGACGAGTTTTAGGACGATATTAACCAACATGTTTTTGCAATTCCAGGTAAAAAGAGGATCCTTGGAGTTCCTGATGTTTGCTTCTTACTTAATGTGCATGTTGATTGAGCAGTTTCTTTACTGTTGGCATGGCAATCAGCTCATTTACAAGGTGAGACTTAAAAAAATATTTTAGATTTTATTGCTATGATATTAGATAACCTGAAGATATATAAAACTTCCCAGTAAACACATCAATGGCACACTGATGTTTATGCTCATAGCTCGGGCGATGCTAAACATAGAACACGATAAGGTCCACCGTATCTATATTCGTTTTTCTGTATCGATATCTGCTGATTAGAACTTTATGCTTTGATAAGCTTTGAGTGATATTCCTGACATTATGGTCGAGCAGAAAGTTTTACTGTTGGACATAATTTTAATTTCGAAGATATAGTATATATGCCTACAACGTGATCTGGTCCTTTCACAGCATTTCGTAACTCTATATACGGGTGTCCCAGAATTTCCTTGACATGTGATATTTTCGTAACGAAAAACGGTTGAAGCAAAAACTGAGTGGTACTTTTGAAGGTACTATAGGGTCTATCATACCATGCATTCAAAACATTTTTTTTGTACGTCAACCCCTAAAACTCACCGCCAACTTTTTTTTTTCAAAAAGCACCCCATAGGTTCTCCTACATAAATGATATCCCCATTTCATTTAAAATCTTGTAGTACCTTTAATTTTATATGAAAACTTATTTTTTCCGTAAAATCGTAAGCATAAGACAAATGAACTGATAATTTGTTTGAGGCCTGATATTTTTGTAACAAAAACGGATAAAAAAGAAAAGTAAGTGGGTTTTTCAAGGGTAGTGAATTACCTATCATTCCTTGCTTATGAATCATTTTTTTCTCACTTAAACCCCTGGAATCCACCCCTAGCTAGTTCTTTTAAATTTCAATCCACAATTTTGCCTGGAAAAATTAATTCTTTACTTGAATTTAGTTATCGTAGTGCCTTACTTTCTATGCCCCTAACTGCAATTTATCGTTAATTTTGGCGCCCGTGTGCGGGGCACACCCTGCACACGCGGTTGGCGCGGCCCGATGTAACCATAAAACTTTTTCACGTTTTTGCACTTAGTTTTGTTGTCACATTTTTTTTTATTAGTTGATTCATGATAATAAAAAAATATTTTCCATACATGTGTTTTAATTAATTTATGCTTACGATTTCATGGATTAAGCGAAAAAAATTAATGATAAATTGCAGTAGGGCCATAAAAAGTAAGGCACTACGATAATTAAATTCAAGTAAAGAATTCATTTTTCCAGGCAAAATTGTAGATTGGAATTTAAGAGAACTAGCTAGGGGTGGATTCCAGGGGTTTAAGTAAGAAAAAAATGGTTCATAAGCAAGGAATGATAGGTTGTTCACTACCCTTGAAAAACCCACTTACTTTTCTTTTTTATCCGTTTTTGTTACAAAAATATCAGGGGTCAAACAAATTATCATTTCATTTGACTTATGCTTATTATTTTACGGAAAAAATAAGTTTGCGTATGAAATTAAAGGTACCACAAGATTTTAAATGAAATGGGGATATCATTTATGTAGGAAAACTTATGGGGTGCTATTTGAAAAAAAAAATTGGCGGTGAGTTTTAGGGGTTGACGTACAAAAAAAAATGTTTTGAATGCATGGTATGATAGACCCTATAGTACCTTCAAAAGTATCACTCAGTTCTTGCTTGAACCGTTTTTCGTTACGAAGATATCGCGTGTCAAGCAAATTCTGGGACACCCGGTATACCTATCCTTCTATGAAGTAGTGTTAATGCTACATACTTTATTCCATTAGTTTTTTTATTGATCCGAATACTTCTGTGTATTTTATACTTTTGTATTTTTAAAAATCATTGTTGGCAAAATAGTTAAAAAATAAAAAATATAATAAATTAGTGAGCTTTATCCTTAACCCTCCATTAGTCGCGTGTACTCGAGTGACGAGTTTAGTCGCGTGGTCTATATGTAGCCCATTTTTTAGTTTTGATATCCTACTCATAGTAGTTTTGTGAATTTCAAATTCACAATTCAATTTCACAATTTCTGCACGTTAATTCAGTTTTGTGGTGTTTGTTATACAAACAACTAAAATATTTACTCCAAATGATAAAACTAAGGAGATTATAATAGAAACGCACATGAACGTAGTTTTTATACCGTTATTTACATGTAGTTATTTAGCTACAACTTATTATTTGTGCTTACAAGTACAAGCGATAATTTTTAAATTCCTTACATTAGAAATATATAGACAATATATAGACGCAAATAAAAAATGAGAAAAGCACAACTCTGATCAGTACTTTTTAAAAAAAAAGTGGTACAGATAAATCGATATTTATTTTTCTACACATGCAACACACATATCTCGGATGTGATCTATGCACGCGTATTTACGGCAATTTGCACAAAACTTGCTTGCTGCTTTGTCACTGGATCGAGGACAATATGAGCAACGTCCAACGAGATTTGTCGGTCGATTTTGAGGAGGTCTAGAATACCTTTTCTCGGTTGCCAGAAGAGCCTGTGCTCGCCTTCTTAGTTGAACCGGTAATGTGTCAATTATAGACCTATATTCAATTTGCGGTTTAATGAGCTCATTTGCTATGTTACATCTATTTATTTGTTCTTCAGGATGATTAGCCTCATAAACGCAAAGTGCATTTTTATCACTGATATTGATTAGGTCATAAAAGATGATGCAAATTTCTAAACTGTTCTTTGCCAAATTTTGTACCTTAAGTAATGCTGTGGAAGCAGCCGAAACGTCAATAAACGGTATTATTTCAAGCGACTATGGTTTGATTTACCGGATAAACGAAAGAAATGTGTCTCAAATATAAACACAGGACAAGTTTTGGATGTCGCATTATATATTTCTGATTTCTGGGGGGAAGCCCCACCTAAGCCACCGTGTAGTTACAGTAACACTTACCATGATGAAAATGTGTCTCAACAACTTTTAAAACCTATCTTTTTGAGAAAAAAATCTTAAACAGGAAACACTGCATCCACGCTGAACTGTAACACGTTTAGTCGCGCGGTCTACGATTGTAGCCCAGCCGTATTTCGGCGCTAATAGTCTTGCGATAAGCTCACTATTAATACAGCAGATCAACTGAACGTTTAGTTGGCAACATTGTCGAAAGGTACTGAAACGGACTCAACAGGCACCTGTGGGATAGAAGGTTGGTGCATATATAAATGTGCGCGGTCTACCAGTGTAGCCCACGCGACTAACGGAGGGTTAAGTGTTTCAGAAGACTTTTATTTGTATGCATACTAGTTACTTTAACCACCATTCTCACCCCGTAGGTGACTTTTCAATATTAAGTATGTAACAAAAGGTCATTTCGAGTTGAAAGCAGTGAACAGAAACAACTACTTCAAGGGCTAATACCTCTAATGGCATTCAATTACACTATTGGCTCGAGTGTTTCTTTAAGGGAATATAAGTGATTTCCACCTTACATAAAGTGAGCTCAAGAATATTACAACCCTTGTTTGGAATATGTCCTGAATCGCATCAGGCATGATGTACTCAATAAAGTGATTTCCCATTTACTCAAAGTGAGCTCAAGGATGCATCGTGCCTGATGCGATTCCAGGACATGTTCTAAACAAGGATTGTAATATTTTGGAGCCCACTTTGGGTAAGAAGGAAATCACTTTCTTGATGTTTCCCCTAAAGAAAATATTAGCCTTCTGAGCAGTTTTGATCCATTACGTTCACGTCAGCCTCATATCGGGCTTCACCCAGGTCCACCAAAGGGATCCTAAAGATCGAAACAGCGCTGTCGTGAACTAGGGACATTGTGCCTGATGCGAATCAGGATATGTTCCAAACAAGGATTGTAATATCCTTGAGCTTACTTTGAGTAAAGTAGAAATCACTTTCACATTTCGAGATAACTCCGAATCACATTTGTAATACAGCTACTTGGGTCCTTACTATATTAAACTATTTACCTAGATAATTGTTTTACATTTTATATCATGTTGGTCATATTGGGAGGTTTTAAACTTTATTTTGTTTTCCAACCCTATGAAATACTGACGCTGTGCTGGTATCATATCCACGAACCGACAAAAATGAGTGATATGTTTTTTCATCAAGATACTACCAGAAAACGCCGGAAAAAGAACCGACTGCCAGCGGGATTCAAACCTGCGCCTCTGAAATTCTAGTCTGACGCTCTACCAGCTCAGCCATGGTGGTCATGGCAACCTATCGAGTGAAACACCCACTAGAGGCGTCCCTACATAGAGCCGTCTGTGTTGGCTCGACCTAGTGCCGTATAAAGTCGAACATGGTCGGAGATGAATACTGACCCAACATATTTCCTTCGATGACACAGATATGAGGCACTCCCTACCACTACCAGAGGATGGCGGTATTGAGGCCGTCAGTTAGCGCGAATTCGACGCCTCTAATGAGCGTTTTGCCATCAGCTGGGTTGCCATGTCCGCCATGGCTCAGCTGGTAGAGCGGCGGACTAGAATCTCAGAGGCGCGGGTTCGAATCCCGCTGGCAGTCTGTTCTTTTTCCTGCATTTTTCGGTAGCACATGCGGACAACAGCAGAAAAATGGTATCATGTTTATTCATGGCAGAAAATCACTGACAAACGCAATATCTCAAATTCGACTTTCTTTGCGACTACCGAACTATCTTCTCCTACCAGCTAAGTTTCCAGTTTATTTTTTTCTCAACTTCCCTACTTCCTCGCCTGTCGGCGTGGGAGTAATTTATCATTTCAGAGTAACAATATTTTCAATTCTGTGTACAACATTCCATGGATCAACTGTGACGTGAAGTGCAAGAAAAACCTGTTGCAGTTTATGACCCAAACTAAATGGCCGATAGTCATCACAGCCAGAGGATTTTTCAAAGTGAATATAAGCGTCTTCATATCCGTAAGTGAAACAAAAGTACAGTAGCTAATCCTTGACTCAATAATAGTACTAGTTGTGATATACCCGTACACTGTATTTTAACGAACCCTATCTACTGTGGATAATTTTTAAGGAATGAGAAAGGTAAATGTAGGTCAAATATTATTTAGAAGGGAGAGTTTGATGTTTTATCCGCACTTGTTGCCTCAGCCAACCGCTTAATTATTTTTAAATCAGCGATTAAAAAATAAAGTAATTAATTATCTGAACTAATCATTAAATTTTATAGATTCTTGCAAAATTGTATTAGCCTTTTATACTACTTAGTTTTCAAAAATTTATAATATTGTAAAATGAGTCACTTCGAAGTTGATTTAATACTAAATCACACAAAACAAAGTTATCATCTTACCATTTTCATCCATTTCACGTAAGAAGATAACAGTGACGTCATAGTTAAATGAGTGGTGGGCTGTGTACGCCTAACCAGCTAGTCGGCTGGCATGCAGTGGGTTATATTGATTTGCGAAATATCGTTTGGTAATCGTTTGTGCGCGAGCTGTATTGTGCTGTTTGTTTTGATTTGGTGCCGTTTTACAATTGACGTAAGTCTAATGTCGCCGAAGAAACAGACTCATGTTTTGCATTATACTATTATTCAAATTCCAGTTGAGAAAACAATTGTAACGCCTCTGACTGTAAGCAATGTCATCTGGCATGCTGTTCGCACCGGTACGTCATTAATTGTGCGACGTCACTGCTATCTTCTTACGTGAAATGTGCTGTAGTTTTTATTTGATGATTTTTAAAGATGTGGTAAATGAATTTGTTCATCGTGATAGTATCTCAATCGTCAAAATAGCGAATAAGAACACGAAGATGACTCCGATATTCGCGTGGTCTACAATTTTATCAGACAACCAGTCAACGGCCTACTGGCGTTCCGGAAATTTTGTGAAATATTTGCCTTTTAGATGAAAGTATGCAACACTAGATGGTAAATACTACAACATGACCCACACGTAATGAGAGAGTTTCATTCTCAAAGGTCATAGAAGTTGAACGTTTGGTGCGTGGTATTCTAGATTATCATCATTGTTGGACTGCACTTTCGTGATGGACATTTAAATGGCGAATAACTACAATTCTCTCTCTCTCTCTGTGGCGTCACAACCCTTCATGGGTTTTTGCTGCAAGCAGGATCTGCCTCCATCTATTGCGGTCCATAGCTTTCTCTCTCCAATCTTGTATTCCTAGGGCCTCTATGTCTTTTTCGATGTCGTCCCTCCATCTAAGTCTAGGTCTTCTTAGTGGTCTCTTACCGGCTGGGTTCTCCTCCTATACGCGTTTAATGAGGCGTTCGTTTTGGGCTCTCAGAACATGTCCTGCCCATCTAAGTCTTTGAGCTTTTATTTCATTGCTACAGTTACTGAGGGAAAAAATGCTTATCTCGAAATAGCCTACATACTAGAAAGTGATGGTCTCTGAAGATTTACTGAACGAGTTGGAACATCTTTATATTGCGCTACTGAAGTTTTTAGTCGGGACATTTCCCAATCGCTGGCTAGGAAAGCGTGGCCACCCATATCGCCAGATTTATCCCCGATATATTTATTTTGATATCTCAAAACCAAGATATCTGCTATTCAACAAGAAACCTTCGACGATTAATCGGTTTATTCGGGAATTCTGAGAAATCTTCGAGAGGTTTTAGAAACTCGATTGTACCATAGTATAGCAACCAATTTGTCAGGGTGAATCATAAGGAATTAGGAAGACCACGTGTCCAATAAAAACATATTGTCACGACGGCCTCTTTTTCTTCAGCAAAGAATCAAACTGGACGTAACTTTCACTGACTTACTTCACAACTAAATACAATATCTCTTCACCTTATCTCAACTAGAACTCAACTCAACTGAACTGAAATACTCCACGCTACCCGTGCCGCCTTATATACACTTCATCGAACCATCTAGAGAATCCGATGACATTCGAATGTCAATCCGTCATTCTAGAAAACTCTAGACGATTCGATGACGTTTACACTTCAAAGATCTAACCTAACACTTTGACTTTACATCATGCATGACAACTAATACGCAATACACGAATACCACAATATACAGTATGTTACAATATATTCGGACTCAAAATACAGTTGACAACCAAAATTTTTGACAATCATTAAAAATGACGGTAACCACCGATGCCGTTAGCGCGTTCGGCTGTCCGCCTCCTTCGTCTCGCATTCACTTCTGCGCATTGGTCAGTTGGTTACACGTGACCGCTCACTAGTTCCACTTCAGCACCTAGTACAGTAATTTGTTATTGATCTTTTAATAATTCCGCATTCTTTTTAGATTCAGATCCTTTCTGTATTTAAATCGTAATCAGCCCCAAAACCAATAAGTTTACATTTTTAGAAAGTACCAACAAAGGCGTATCTAATTTTGAGAACATAATGCAGCTGTTCTAGTTAAAGTCAAGTTGAGTGACTCACTACTTCTCACACATTACAGTGATACCAATTTATTATTTTTCCATAGCATCTATAATCCGAGATTCCCTTGCAACCAAATCATCGCCAGTCCCCCCCGACAGACCGACAGACAGATCGACAGACAGGGTGACAGACAGACAGAATCTTGTTTAAAATTATTCAGGTTGGATGATTTTCATTGACATATATTTTATAAATTATAGTATTAGTACGCAGAGTACCACGAAGATCATGAGAATCTATGTCGTCGCTGTTTAAGTTGATTCCTACCAAATCTCATCTCTTAATGATTAGAAGGTGTTGGCCAAATAGGAAAAAATAGACAACTCCAGTAAATTCAGTTTGCTCGGAGATTTGTGTTAACTACGTATACAGTAAAATGAGACTCTAACAATTTCAAACATCATTTGGTAGTTGGTCCTAGATCAGTGACAGAGCGTTATCCTAACATAGAATTTCTCGTAGGTCAGAAGTGAGTTTTTAATAAGATTGTAGTACCTACGTATCATTTAAATCCAAGCGCACAGAAATTTCCGCCTTTAACGAGAATCGAACCCGGGACCTTTCGGTCACGAGCCCTCGACCCTAACCACTGGGCCAACCCACCCCCCGCCTGTTTACTTAATATTTGTTTAAATCTATCATGTTCATTGTTTTTACAAACCCCCAAACAGGTATTCCGAAATTAAAGTTTTCCATACTCTGTCATTAACTTTGATATTGTCACGACGGCCTCTTTTCCTTCAGCCAGGGAATCAAACTCGACGTAACTTTCACCGTTTTACTTCACAACTCGATACAAAGTCTCTTAACCTTATCTCAACTAGGTCTCAACTCAACTGACTCAACTACGCTACCCGTAGCCTTATATATACTTCATCGAACCATCTAGAGGATTCGATGACATTTCTAGAATCCATCCGTCATTCTCGAAAACTCTAGACGATTCGATGACGTTTACACTTCAAAAGATCTAACCTAGCACTTTGACTTTACATCATGTTTGACAACCAATGACAAGTAATACAAATACACGAGTACCATAATATACAGTATGTTACATTCTTCCCCCCTTAGCGTTCGGCGTCCTCGACGAACAACTTCGATTCTTGTATCACCACAGACATCAGCATAGTCGACCTTCGGTTTTCCACTTTCCGTACATAACCTGTAGACTACGTCGTTGAGGCGCTTCATCACCACGTAGGGTTCCTCCTCATGGCGTTGTAGCTTCGGACATCTACCCTTCCTTCCATCGTCTGTTGCAAGACCATACCAGATCATCTCGTAACTGCGATCTTCTTTGCCCAACTTGCGATTCTCATTTTCAGCTCCAGCAGGATCCTCTTTTCCTAGCTCTGTTATCATTTTCTTCAGTTGCACCTTTTCGCCTTGACGACTGTCACCTCTCGACACTTCCTTCTTCCCATCACTCAGGCTATTCTCCACTTCCTCTATGAGCCTGCTGAGTTCGTCTTCCACCTGCACAATCCTGTTCTTTTGCTTAACATTCTCACTTTTGAGTTGCGTGGTCTGGTCCAAACCCCATGATGCGTCCTTGAGTGCAGCGCCAAACTCTGCTCCTATCCTCGGGTTTTCTTTCCTCAGTTGTGCCAATCTCTGTTCTAACTTTACATCGTAAAATGGCTTCGCTAATATTGCGGACACACCCTTCTTTGTATCCTCAGTAACCTTACTCAGTTCTTTCTTCTTCTTATCGATCTCAATTTCCAGCTGTGTAGTCTTCTGCTCCACGTTACTGTTTTCATTCTTCATATGCTTCATCTTGGAGCTACCATACTCTACTTCAGTCAATGCGTTTTCCAGCTCTTTTTTTAGTCGAGCATTCTCATTTTCCAAATTCATCAGTCGCTGTTTAGTTTTACTATCAACTTCTCTTGCTTTAGACAAATCTTCCTTTTGCTTGTTCGCATCATCGAGCTCGGCGCTCAAATCTGTTCTCAGCTTCTTGTTTTCTTCTTCAAGCTGCGCCAACCTTTCTCTCAACTCATTCTTCTTGATACCGACCCTTTTGGCTTTGTCATTTGCTTTGTTCAAGTTCTTTTTACAGAATGCATACTCAGCCTCCATCTGATTTATCTTCTGTTTGAGCATTGCATTTTCATCTTTAACTTGGTCGTATTCCCTCTCTGATTTCTTCAACTGATTCAAAGCTTTCAATCTCTTGATTTCGCCCTTCAAAGCAGAGACTTCTTTATTGAGCTTCCTCAAGGCTATTTCGTGTTGTTCGTCCTTCTTCAGCAGATTCTTTCTATTCGTTTCAAACTTGCTTTTAATATGCATACTTCTCCTTTCCTGAGAGGCAAGCAACTGCTTCATCCTATCCCTGTCTGCTCTAAGTTCCCTCATAGCTACTCCGTGTTGTTGTTGAAGTTTGGCAATACTTTCTTCATTCTTCTTTACTAAATTCTTTATATCTCTGTCAAACTGCTCCTTCATTGAGTTTATCGTGTCTTGCATAGATTTCATTTTGTTCGCATATTCATCCGCTTTTACTACATCCGCTTGTATCTTATCAGCCTGGGTGCGGCAGCCTACCCTAAGATGCCCCTTCTGTCCACATTTCCAGCATGTAAACTTTTCAGCTTCTTCTAGGCTTGTGCGAACTGGGTTTCTTTGGAAGCTAGCACCTCTTCTTCCTGAAATAAACGGTGTGGCCCTGACTTCCGCTTCTGTATCTTGCTCGACAGCGCGCACCCTCCTTGTCATTCGCTTGGCTTTTATGTCAGCTTCAATTTGCAAAGCCTTGATCACAGCATCTTGTAAATTTATGGGACTGGACAGTTTTACCATTCGTTGAACTTCCGCGTCTGCAATGCCTTCGACAAACTGGCGAGCAGCGACGTATTCCTGTGTTTCGGCGGGGCTGCTGACGAATGCTCGTTTAGCTAAGCTTTGGACTTCGTATGCAAATGTGGTTAAATCTTCCTTCGCTTGTTGTGTCCGGTTATGCAACTGGCCATGCAACAGCTCTGTTAAGTGTGCATCTCCAAAGCGTAACTTTAGTGCAGATGTTATCTTATCATAGTCACGTAGGTCTGATGCGCAGAGATTTTCCAAAATAGCTGCGGCAGAGTCTCTTAGCATGGATGTCAGCACACAAGCTTTTTCTTCATTTGACCAGTTATTCATACGTGCGATATTTTCAAATTGCATATAATAAATGTCCCAGGACGTTTTGCCATTGTACGGATAGGGCTTTGCTACTACGCCACTGTGTCTATCAGGAAAAGCGGGTGGTACAGCTGTTAAACAACGCTCACCTACATTAAGGTCTCGCAGCTCCTCTCTGACGATTTCCTTGACACGATCCTCCACTTGATGTAGCTGTTCTTCAACGTACCTTTGTGATGTCGCTAGCTGTTCCTCAACATGCTTTTGTGATGTCGCTATTTGAGTCTCTACTGCACTAATACGCTGGTCTTGATTTTCTAACGCCTGACTCACGGCTTGCCTCTGCTCTTCCAATCTAGTCATTACCAGGTCCTGTCCACTTTTCAAGTCACTCTTCAAACCTGCAACTACCTCATCTTGGTGGTACTTCAGCTTCTCTTCTAGGTTCACGACTGCTTCGTCTTGATGTTGCTTCAACTTCTGTTCGAGGTTCTCTTGGTGGTGCTTTAGTTTTTCTTCAAGGTTCACAACTGTTTGCTCTTGACTACTTCGAAGACTTTGTTCGAAGCTGGCTTTCATTTCTTGTAGCATATTCATCATTGCACTCATTTCGGACGTCATAGCTCTGGTTATTGGCATGGACTAATGCTGTACTCACTTCTTCTTTCCTTTTCTTGGCTTGATTCGATGGATAATCCCACACTTCCGACACCAATTGTCACGACGGCCTCTTTTCCTTCAGCCAGGGAATCAAACTCGACGTAACTTTCACCGTTTTACTTCACAACTCGATACAAAGTCTCTTAACCTTATCTCAACTAGGTCTCAACTCAACTGACTCAACTACGCTACCCGTAGCCTTATATATACTTCATCGAACCATCTAGAGGATTCGATGACATTTCTAGAATCCATCCGTCATTCTCGAAAACTCTAGACGATTCGATGACGTTTACACTTCAAAAGATCTAACCTAGCACTTTGACTTTACATCATGTTTGACAACCAATGACAAGTAATACAAATACACGAGTACCATAATATACAGTATGTTACAATATTATCCTTTGTGGGTGGGCATAAGTTATAAAAAATACATAATGATCACATACTATGGACCATAAAATATATAACTACAAATAAAGAATAGTCCAAAAGGATAAAGTAAAACAGCCCGTTAATTCAAGTTTTTTATATATTCGCTTTCCAAAAGAATTCAAATTTATCCGGACATATCAGCATGAAGTTTACAAGTTAAGAATTCGAAATATATTGTACCTCGAGGACACACGGGATACATAAAACTGAAAAAATTATCAATTTTGTTTTGCAACTAAAGCAATATTAACTTTTTCTTGTAAAACTTTAACAAGAACAGAAATGTCGCCAGAAAAGAGTAGTGTCAGACATGGCCCACACTGAAATTACTTATATGTAAATTAGAGATGGAGATTCTATCACAATTGAGTCGTTGTTGTTTACAAAATGTTGATTGTTAGCTAAGTAGGACCTTTAGTTTGTCAATAAGGTAGCAACCAGAGTTGTCCAGAGTCTTTTTATAGGAACAACAGCGTGGTTCAACAATATTCTGAATTATAACAACCCCAACATGAGAAGAGAAAGTTAAGAGCTCCTTTTCAGCTTTTTGCAGGGCCTTGAGGAAGAAGGAAGAACTATAGTATAGGCTGGCGTACCTTTTTTCTCTTTAGAAAATTATGTTCCCTTTTTCTTGTCTTCTTTGTTTCAGGTATTGAAATCAGCATACTCTTACTTCACTTTACTCCAAACGGCTGATGTGAATGCAGATTTTTGAAGTCTAGGAAGGTGACCTTTAGCACACGTTAGTATGACGACATATTTTTTGTAGTTAATAGCTAAGCCATTCTTAGTGGTTCTTAAGTAGTGTAAAACTGTTCAATAAACTAAGCAGGTACTACTGGTTTTTATTCGATTCAAATCACTTGAGACACAAAGCTGGAGATTATCGTGTGGATTGTAATTGCCTGCAACATGTTTTTTATCATAATAGGTAGTCCTTTCTCATGATACACATATTCAGAATCTATGAACATTTTGTAGCAGATCTGAAGTAAGTGGGTCGACAGTCGACCCTCACCAGTGTAAATGTAGCATGGTATTTTAAAAACCTCAATTTGATACTGTACACTCGTATGTCAGAATTTGCACTAGTTTATTCGATATGACAATTGATAGCAGCAAAAAATACAAGCTGAGCAAAAGGAATCTTGTCCCGCGGCTTTATAATAAATCTACTACAGGTTCGCAAATTCTATTAAGATCAGTGAATGAGTGTCTCTAATCCTCCATCTAGTGGCCAAATCCAAACCACTCAGATATCCGAAGGCTGTTGGAACCCTCAATTGTGGCAACAAAGTATAGAACGTGTAATTGTCATACTGCTTCAACGTGAAATTAAATTGTTGCAGTGTAATCCTTTAAGTACCATAAAATCAGTATTTTTATGGCCGCATATCTCAGATTAGTTTGTTTCCAAACGACAAAATTAATTTATTGTTCATTTAGGGTAGTTATATGAAAGTTCAATATTGAATTATCTTATGTAAGCGATTTATTTGGAATCTCTCCAGTGCTGTAGTCGACAGAGGTTCGTAATAGTTCATAAATCCTAGATACACCCATTTGGTGAAATCTGTATGTTAAGTTCTTTGAATCAGCTAATTAGGTCTGTGCCAAAACCAACATAGTACTAAACGATGATAATAATAATGTATTACGGATTCCAGTTCAATGATTTATCGTTACTATAAATAGCTACCTTATTTTATATCACTCTTGTATCTGTTTGAAATTTAGTTATTACCAGAACTTAGTTTTGACTGTGACCGCATTTATGCTAGTATTATCAATCATTATCTTCAAAATAGTTGTAAGGTATGTGCTGCCCAAACTAATTATTTATTTATTGTACGATAAAGAGAATCATGAAAACCTTCTTCTTTATCGAACACAACTAAACCAAACAATAATTAGTCTAATAATAAACACACGCTTCAATAGAGCAATAAGAGAAAATTGCTAAAAACCTCACTTTTCAAGTACACGATGATCCTACTGATACAAACATCAACAGAAATCCGTCACTCAGAAGTACAAGTGACTTACAACTGACAGGTTTCAACCATGTAACTACCTGGAGAACCAACCTATTATCCAACATGGTAAACGTATAGGCTTCCTTTTTAAGAAGGGAGGTAAAATCCCATCTCCCCCCAGTGTGAATGCGGACTAATGTGGACCTAAATAGTAATTCATCACCGTATTTTACAAGAAAGCCTATCCTGATAGCCTATACAGGATGGGCCAATAGTGCGTGGACGGAAGATTGTGGGCTTACTGAAAAATATTTCAAAAATCTGTCACTTGATCATGGTTGGGAACCTTGAGGGCTATAACATAAAAATATTTTCACTTAAATTTTGACGTTTATACAGGGTGATTCATATCAAACTTACATTTTTTTGAATGGAACCCCATCTATATTATTGCATACTTGGATTCGCTGGTGAATTCTAGTGTGAATTTATGTATCATACATGGTACTTTAAATGAACCGTCTAGGCGCAAATCACCATTTTTGGTATAAGTAGGTATCAGAAAAAATTGAATATCGCAGCGATTATAAAACTTAGAGGGCCGTAACTTTGCGATACGACTAAGCATGAAACGCGTCACCTTAGGCCAGACGGCTAAATTTGAATTATCTTTGTGCTTGGAGAAATCAGTAGATTAATTAAGGAAACTTCAATCACAGATAGCTTGATTTTTTCAAATGCGAATGCCTATTTTGGTTTATAGAATCAAATTTAGAATTTGATTACCTTTCTAGCGATATAGCATTCTGGATATCAATCTTTTTGGTCTTGGTTTTATTTCAAATTTTCAGTCAAATCGGTGTTTTTCAATTTTCCTGCTTGCAAGCAACCTAGCAGGCCATAAAAAATAAACAAAAGCTCGTTAATATGGAAGAAACCAACTAACTTAGTAGAAAGATGCAAACTAACTAGAGTAACGAGGCAAGGTTATGAAAATCCCTTACAACACATTATCTCTAACCAGAAACAATAGTGGTAACAAGAACGCTCATTTTTCACAACCTACTAGCTATTAGCCAATTTCCAAAGTCAGTTAAAAAAAGATTTAATCAAAGGAAAACTACTAGTGATTGTTGCTGGTAGTAGAATATCTATGTCTTCTAAATAAATTTTTACATTTAATGCCATAAAAAAGTAGCCATTTCAGTAAGTCAAAAGTAATGATACCTCTGACTGGAACCCTTCAAATTCTTCAGTATGTACTTCTACTTATTAGCAAAATCGCGGAAGATGAAACTTGAATTGCAGTCTGTTTGAATTGTAAAACATAATTTATTTTGTAGAAAACTACATGATAAACATAAATACAACATAGCGTAATTAAAAAATTCTAGCAATAATTACAATAGATGTTCAGAATGCTCCAGTTAGAGATAACTTTACTTTTGCCTTAACTAAATGGTAATGACTATAATTTTTTTATCCCATTGAATGTGAAATTTCATTCTAAAGACTATAAGCAAAAATCGCTGGTAGTTTCCCTTTTGTTTCAAAATTTTTAATCGTTTTGGAATGTTGTCAAGCTCTAGTAGACCTCTATAGCTAGGCTGTGAAAAACAAACACTTCTGTCATACCCCAGCTTGTCATTGACATTGCCGCTGTTGTATCCGGTTAGAGCTGATGTGTTGTAAGGAATTTCCATGGTCTTGCCTCGCTACTCTAGTTCGTTTGCATCTTTCTACTAAGTTAGTTGGTTTCTTCCATATTAACGGGCTTTTGTTTATTTTTCGTGGCCTGCTAGGTTGTTTGCACACAGGAAAATTGAAAAACACCGATTTGACTTAAAATTTGAAATAAAATGAAAACCAAAAAAGATTGATATTGAGAATCCTATATCGTTAGAAAGGTAATCAAATTTTACATTTGATTCTATAAACCAAAATAGTCATTCCAATTTGAAAAAATCAAGTTATCTACGATTGACGTTTCCTTAATTAATCTACAGATTTCTCCAACTGTAAAAAGAATGCAAGTTTATCCGGCTAATTTAAGGTGGCGCGTTTCCGTTTCACGCTTGATCATACCGTAAAGTCACGGCCTTCTAGGTTTTATAATCCCTGCGATATTCAATTTTTTTCTGATACCTACTTATACCAAAAATGGTGATTTGCGCCTAAACGGTTGGTTTAAAGTTCCATGTATAATAAATAAAGTCACACTAGAATTGACCAAGGAATCCAAATATGCAATAATATATGGGAGGTTCCATTCTAAAAAATATAAGTTTTATATGAATCACCCTGTATAAACGTCATAATTTAAGTGAAATTATTTTTATGTTATAGCCCTCAAGGTTCCCTACTATGATCAAGTGGCAGGTTTCTAAAGTATATTTTACTGTGCCACAATCTTCCGCCCACGCACTATTGGCCCACCCTGTATAATGGAAGTCAGAATGACCTCATACAATATATGCATATTATGCAACTCTTACTGTCTTTGAATATTATGTATCCAAGAAATTCGTTTGTATTTCATTTATTATTACACGGTCTTCTAAACGAATGAAATAAAAACAAATAATAATATTGAAGAAACTACTGTCTCTTCGAGTAGCTATCTGTCATTCATACGAGTCTCATAAGAGTCGAACGATGATATGTACGTATTATTTTCTACGCGATATTTACCCATGATAGTGAGAAATACTAGACCTAGACTTGTGATCTATAAAGGAAGCGGTAGAGGAGAGAAAAATGGTAACGTAGCGACCATAGAGGTTGATTGTTTGATTCGGAAAATCAAAATCTCTTGCTTGATGCTCCAGCTACATTACTCGCGGAGTACATTGTCAAAGTACACCATACTACTCGCTTATCTTCAGGAGGAAATCTGAGATCGGTACAAAAGACCCTTACGTAAGTCAGCTCAGTCAGCTGACAACGGCGAAATGGGTGATGTGCAAACGGCAGCTGCACTTGCATTGTGTACTCTCACATATTCCAAATTTGTGCCTCATTTCCACCACAAAATACTAAACCTATTTTTCAGCATTTTCTTTCGACGAGTAAGTTTGAGCAGTGGGCGGCCACTTCGCCTCGGGCTTCGATCCTTTGTCTCGGCGCACAGAGCCACAACGACTGGAAGTGGTTCGAAGCGACCATCCACACTCTCGTGCTTGACTAACTCTGAGTTAATTTCGCGAGTAGTGGGGATATGGCTTAAGGTTTTAAATGTACTTGGTTGTCAAGTGCTGCTTTTCACTTCGGTCCTGTTTGTGCGTGTTACACCATCAACCAGCAAATTCAACATGCGGGTTGTCTCAAAATTTGAGCCACTTGACATTTATTAAATTTTTTTGGCCTCATTGTTCTATTATAATGTAACTGTTTTTGCCCTAGTCTAAAATATGTATTTATTTAGGACGCCCGGACATCTGGTGTTAAACGGTACGGAAGAAGGTTAATAGAGACATGAAAGGATTTGATTAATAAAATATTACCGATCCTTCATGCTCAGTGCAAGCACTACGGTGGATATACCTGAGTATCGACTAAATAGGATGATGCTCCCTTTTTTATAAAAAAATTTTTAGTCTGGACATTTTACAGAAAGGGTATACAAAAAAAGTAAATCTTCTTTTTTGATTTTCCGATTTCATACACTTTAGCTAAGGCAAGGAGAAGAAAAGACTTGTGACTGCCTGATAAATCATGTGCAAACATTATTTTGAATATTAAATATTTCTGAAGCTTATTCTGTTGTTGTTGCCGTGGCACAATAATAAAACTGATATGCTGAAAGATGTTCACTGACCTTTCGGTCAGGCACGTATTTAGAGGCGGGTCCAGGGGGTCCAGACCCCCCGAAATGTTATAAAATGCTATCTAAAAAATGGAATCCACAAATTTGCATCCCCCCCCCCCCCCCGCCCCCGCAAATTTAAGGTGGCAACTGTAATCTGGACCCCCCCCAAAAACCAAATCCCGGATCCGTGCCTGCTTTTGGTTAGGTCTGTGGCTTTTATTACGAAAATCTGACCATTTGTTAGGAAATTATTTGGCAGAAAATCAATGGCTGTTCTTTGGCACACCTGCCAAATAATATATTCATTCACTATATTGATTTTTTGTCAAATATTTTGTACTTAATAAAATATACGCAGGTGGCCGAAACGCTAGTAAAGGTTCACCTTTCAGCACATGAGGTCATATTGATGGACCAGTACTACTACTACTACTACAGTAATGCTCAAGGGATCAAAAGGGTGGTTCAGGTAGTAATGAGAGGTTAACGCAGATTAAACCGGTTTTCTTTTATTCTGTCTTCTGTGTCAACACTGTCAACAGCATCGACTTCTCTAGTCATCAACCTGGTGTTCTGTGTTTGCTTTGTTGCTGTTTCCCGACGCCACTCTAGGAACAACACTGTTAGTTAGAAGCCAACGGTGAAGGCTCACGTGGGGATTCTAGCTGCATTTTTTTATAAAAACTTATTTCTGACTGAGAGAACCGGAAATAAATGTCCGCCGAGAATCGAACACGGGACGTTTTGGTCACGAGCCCCCGACTCTACCCACTGAGCCAAACCACCCCTTTAATCCGTTGTTATGTCATTTTTTGTTGTGTTTAACCTTTTTTTTCTTTGGATAAAACCAGATTACTTTCCAAAAAGAGTTCGTAAATTTTTTGTTCGCCGCTATTTTATTTTAATTGTCACAAGGTCCGAAGTTTTTTATTTTCTGAAGAAATCCACACTACATATTGACATACCTATTTTTATAGATTTTCAAGTTAATAGTTTTTTCTTGTTTTCCCAAATTGTGATTTTAGGATATGGTATTCTCAAATATGTAGTTGGGTGCATATAACATTCATTTTGCTAGATAAAAGCGATCAGTAAAAATAGTTTTCCTGTACTTTACTCTTAGTAGGTACGTGTGGTATATTTTTCGAAAGCCCACCACTGGGCTCGTAGCAATACATATATGATAACAAGGTCAGGGTTTTGGGAATTAAGATAATTCAATGTCTATTATCAAACATGTTGTATTTATTCCGTATCTATTTGAAGACTGTGATATTAAGATTGACAAATTGATCAATCCGACTTTTTGAGATCTTAATAACATCCGCATACTTATAGAAAAATTTTGCTGTAACTGACTTGACTTTTTGTGTTTTTTTTGGTGACTATAGTTGTTTGTTTAAAACATGGAAGGCATTAGTGAGGTAAGAGTAACATTAGCTGTAATTTTAACCTGCAACGGAATTTAATATTTGAATTGTATCACCAATAATGGAAAGCCGTCACGAGTATGACAATAATTATGTTATATCTCAAGTGCGCGAAGTGATAATAAATGATAATACCTGATATGAATTAATACATCTCATTATCACATCTCATTATTAAAATTGATCGGAAGTAGTGCAAAAGTAATGGCATTTATTGAAACAATACGGATTTAGCCAACATTTTCATTCATCTATTGGCCATCTGATAAGCATATTCTAGAAAAAGTATAAGGTAGGTAGTAGTAGTTTATTGTGATAAAGAGTAAACGCTACACACAGATATAGGGTAAAGTCGGGTAAATTGTACCACATTGCACACTTTATCAAATGTTTCGCTACTGCCTTGATTTGAATTCAACAAAACTACAAATTAGAGTTACTTAACATATTCCTATCAAATTCCTTAACAGAAAAGTTACATAAAGACTGACAGTTTGACATAATAAATGTTTTTTTAAAATGTTGCAAACGGTACAATTTACCCAACTGGTTCGTTAAATTGTACCACCCGGTTCGGTAAACTGCACCATGGCAAAATGCATTAGGTGATCGTTGTTGATAGAAGAACAGATTCATAATACAATACATTGCAATGAATTAAAATTTTTATTTGTAAAACTTCAACACATAAATCACAAATTAGGAACCGATTGGGTAAAACAAAATATTGTCGTAGCAAATAACTAATACTCAATACTTATTTAACTCAAACACAGAAGTTACAAATATAGTCCCATCGACTGGGAAACGAAGCACAGCTTTCATGCACCCAATTTGCACAAAATTTCCAGTTTTATAGTTTCTTATTGCTGCGTTCATATCTTGCTCTGACATTTGGCAGTATTTTGTACCCTTGCTAGGCATGACTGAAGAAAATACTGGAATTTGGTAAATTGTACCGGTACGATTTAACAAACTAGGTGGTGGTCCAAATTAGCAAACCGGTATTATTGACACAAATTGGTTTATTTCTTTTAAAAAAGTGAAGTTAGGGTAAATATAAACCGCCTAAACTATTTCCAAATATCCAATAATTACGAAGAACGCCACCCCAACTACCAAAAACTGATCATTCGGATACAAAGGCTTATCTAAAGTTGTATAATACTTACTACGTAAAGTCGTTTTTCAGAAAAACACAAATTTTACGTTTCACGAGAGACCGCCGTTTACGCGTCCTGGTAACTAATGTTTTGACAACAAGAGGTATCAAAAGAGCAAACTAGATGACGTTAGAGGCTTACAATTTAATAAATATTGAGGTGGTACAATTTAACAACTGGTACAATATACCCGACTTTACCCTACATTTAAATGGAATAGTTGCACAACAAGCTTGGAGAAGCCCAAAAAGTAAAAACTTATTGTTGGGCATAAACCAATGATTAAATAGCATAATAACTGTTGTAAGAAGAATCTTAAACTTACAATAGGTACAGATTAAAACAAAGTAAATAAAAAAAAAACAAATAACGCATGAGTATCAGGGAACAATAGAATAAACATGGTGTCCGACTATTATAACTTCAATAAAAAAAACTCTGCATGGATGAGCATTGGAAAAAAAGGTACATAGGTATACATGATAATTTTGAAATAGTTGAGGATCATCAAAACTACGCTTCATTTAGTGCGTCTATAGTGGATTTTTCCTTAGTCTTTCTCCTTCTCCAGGAGCAGCTTCCCTCCGATCACATGTGAGGATGGAAGAGTCGCAACTGTTTCCAAGGACAAAGTATCTGTTAAGATATTTGCAGCATATTCCAGTATGAATGTACCATCCACTGTCCAGGTACCATCCATGCCGAGAGTACGCCAAGCTATGAGCGAAATAACGTTCAGAACAGAAATAGTCCGGAAGGTGCTGTACTCACTTGACACCTTTAAGGCGAATGGATCCGACACGACATCCTCTATTGTTGTGACAGTACGCACCGGAGCTCGCCCACATACTTACCCGTCCCTTTTGGATGTCTTATGACTCCGGCATCCTTCCAAAAGACTGGAAAACAGCTTGCATCCAGTCTGCCCCAAAAAGGGATGCAAAGCTAATCCAACCAACTACAGACCTATAGTTCCATCACTTTACTGGTCTCTTTGACCAGTAAATGCGTCAACTAAGAGCTCATAAAATACTTCGAGCTCTATCGTTTCATCAGCTACAGACAATATGGATTCCGACTTCAAATGTCAACGGGAGATCTCTTGGCTTACATCATACAAAAGTGGAGCAATCTTAGCCATTCATTTGGTTAGGCTCACGTCATTGCTCTCGATATTTCAAAGGCATTCTATCAACTGTGGCATGCAACTCTCCTAAACAAGCTTCGTCCGACGACCTCCCAGTTAAGCTTTGCGATTGGCTTGCATACTTGCTCTCAGCTCGAAAAATTCCTATCGTCGTTGACGGCTTCTCATCTTTCTTACATAAGAACAACGCTGGGTTCCGCAGGGCTAGGTATTGGCTCCGACATTGTTTCTGCTCTACATCAGTGATCTACTCTCTAACACTACAAACCCAATCCACAGCTTTGCAGATGACAGTACTTTGCATGCAGGCATCATGAGCGATAGACCGATCTCTGTGGTCGAGCTGGAACACAGAAGTCTGGTAGCGGTTGCTTTGTTTTCAAAGGATCTGAACCATTACTGCTTGAGGGTCAAGAATATGCTTTCAAGACCCAGTATTGTATGCTAGCAAATAAGAAGTGTCTAAGCTTAATCTGCTAATCCAGACTTTTTGTCACTGCTCGCTGAGTGTTGAGTCGGTGCTCCTTAATTCTCGCTTCTAGAGGTCTTTTCATTTCTCCAATGTGTACTTTGCCACATTACCGCAAGGCAGTTCGCAGATGCAGTTTTTTGATGTTCAATCGTGGGTTTTGTTTTCGTTATTAGACTTCGTAGAGGGTGCTTCTTGAGGCTCGGGTTTGAATTTTATATTATTGACCTTTTCTTCTGACTATATCTCACAATCATTTCACATATGGTATATTAAGTTTGTGTGTTCCTAAAGACCTATATTTCTGCTGGTACCATTCGCTTTTACTGCCGCTTCCACGGGCTTCTTTGAATGGGTCAAGAACGCATATCCAGTACGCGACTGGCCAATCAGCACATGCCACGTAAAACGACGCGTCAGCTAGACGAGAATAAATAGCAACGAAAGGAATATGTTCGAAAGTTCACCTGAGGGCGATTGAAGACTGTGATCAATCGAAACGCTGTACTAAAAAAAATGTATATAGTCTGAAACAGCCCTTTTGAAACATCTACCTTGTCTACAAACTTCAAACAATAGTCTGTCCATTGTCCATTAAAAATCATTACATCTGTAAAATCATAATATCTGCACCTTCGTGATCGTAACTATCAGACTGTGAAAGGATTTTAGGAGTATTTATACTACATTGATGTAGTACTATCACTGAGACACGTAGATGTGGGATCGAATCAACGGCATGTCCATGACGTAACAAGAAGGGTCAATCTAGACTCCGCCTTCAACGCATCTCTGATGGTATAATTCTTCAGCAAATCTTGACAAAGTCCACCTCACTTGAGGTATATAGGATAGAAGTATAGGCTAACATTATCGCGGGTGACCTTCAAATGAAATAATAAAATAAAAGTTATCTATCGTGGGCGAATTTCGTACATATTTGTAATATTACCTATTTATTGTGTAGGCTTTCAGTTCTTCAATCCTCATTCAAGAAGTAATTTGAACGTCTCCGATGTCACACGACAGAATGCTCTTGTAAATAAACAAGACTGCACTCACAATGGGTGGCGACGGCTTGTTAATTAGGAATTCGAATGGTCCGCTTTTACGGACCTATATCAAAAGACCGACACGGGCCGACTATGTGTATATTCGGTGTTTATGCTTAGTAAAACGTTATGCCCAGTTTCCATGTTTTTATCCACGTTTATATACTTGAGTACAGTGGCAAATCCAATTCTATCCTGTGCCAAGAGCTTCCAATCGTGTACTCGACCTGCTTGTTGAACAAACTGGGCTTCTGTCATAAAATTCTACTCTTATAGTAGCTTGAAAATAAACTTGATGCTTAAGGCTGCACTTTCATCACCGATGTGCTAGAAAAATGAGCGCAGCGAGGATGTGGAACGGTGTGAGTGTTTCCACCAGAGATATGCTAGGAGGATGATGGGGGCGAAGATGTGTGGCGGAGCTGTGAAACGGTGTGCAGATGAGCGTTACGAGGATGTGTCTTTTCAGACTGCCAGCGAGCGGGGTGCATATGTGCGTTGTTGCCAGACCTACAATCTCTAAATGAACTGCTAGTAGCTTTTTGCTCTCCTAGATCCACAGCACACATCCCTCGCCCACATCCCTCGCTACATATTTCTAGCACGCATCTCCTGAAACACACATTCCTAGCACACATTTCTCGCCAACATTTTTTTTTATGGTCGACCTCCCACAAAGGCTTAAAGCCTATGGCACTGTAGAAGAGCTTCGAGAGGATAAGTATCGGTTCACGTTAGATTTGAAACGCTGCAGGTTGTAGCCGTCGGGAGACAAATTCCCCGGCAGCTGATTCCACAGCGTCTAAGTTCTCTAAAAGAAGGAATGCTGGAGGAGACTAGTTCGGGGAGTAAGGACCTCGACCTGGTAAGGATGAGCTCGCAGAGCTTCTCTAGTTTTCCTGGTTCGGACGGCCTGTGGTGTTATTATCTGAGAGAGCTCAGTCTAACATCTTCCGTGATAGAATCTGTAAAACAGGGATAGGTCAGCCACCCTCCTTCGATGTTCCAGGCTGTGGAGGTCCTTTGTGAGGTTTGGCGTATCGATTGGTCTAATCGCTCTTTTCTGGATAGTGTCCAGAAGCTTTAGAGAGTGCTTCGGAGCGCATCCCCACACATGGAAGCAATACTCCAGCGATGGTCGGATCTGTGCCTTGTACAGCAGCAGCAGCTGCTCTGGTGTATACAACTTCCTACAGCGGAACAAAACTCCAAGCTTCTGGGATGCCGTTTTAACAATACTGACGACGTGGTCATGCCAGGACATGTTATTGTTGATGTTAAATCCCAAAAGCTTGACAGAAGGTGATTCGACTATGGGGTGACCCTCCATTTCCACGGTTGGTAAGCCATCGTGAGACTTCTTTGTAAGTGTTGTTGCCTGAGTTTTTTGTACGTTGAGCTGTACTTTATTTGCTAATCGCCACTCGACAATTGTTTTGATATCAGCGTTGATCTGTGAGGCATGCTGCTGTCGCTGACGTACCGTCTCCTGGAATGATAGTGGCTTGCCTGGTTCCATGCACGACACTAATGTACTGTCATCTGCGAAGCTGTAGATCGGATTGGATGTTATTTCCAGCAGCTCGTTGATGTACAGCAGAAACAGGGTAGGGGATAGAACAGATCCCTGAGGAACACCGGCGTTTATTGAAAATACGTCTGATGAACATCCCTCGACTACAACAAACAGAGATCGGTCGTTCAAAAAGCTATTCAGCCACTGGCGCAGGCCAGGTGGTAGTCCATAAGCAGCAAGCTTGGCCAGAAGTCCGTCATGCCATACTCTGTCGAAAGCTTTCGATATATCAAGTGCAACAACACGGGATTCGCCATGATTGTCTATTGCCCTGTTCCACAAGTGAGTGACGTAGGCAAGGAGGTCACCTGTAGACCTGTGCTTACGGAAGCCATACTGGCGATTATTTATGATGTTATTGTTCTCCAGGTATTTCAGGAGCTGTGTGTTTATGACATAACCTTAATAATAATAATAATAATAACTTTATTCATCCATTGAGACCATTGAAGGTATTGGATATGTCACATAAAAATCTTAAATAATATAAGGATGTATAAATATAAATTGGTAATGAATTATAAAGTAAAGGCTGTCTATAAAGTCACACATAAATATACATATATACGTACACATAATACTACACAATACATATAGAAGATACAAGCATGCAAACTATACAGTAAAAAAATTCAGTAACTGAATAGAAACATTTTGAAAGCAGGAAACTTTTTAGCTGTCCTTTAAATAACTTATCACTGCCAATATTCCTTATGTCAGTAGGTAAGGAGTTGAATAACTTGTATCCCATATAAAAAGGACTGTTCTCATAAAAACTGGTTTTATGTTTCACTGATCGTAGCGATGCACAACCTCTAGTGTGGTAATTGTGTATATCCGGATTCTTCCAATAGACATCTATATTTTGTTTAGCGAAAATTATACATTTATAAATATATATTGATAGTAACGTTAATATGTTGTGTTTTGTGAAATACGGGCGACATGATTCATTATACTTTAAGCGAAACATGAGTCTTATAACTCGCTTTTGTGCAATAAAGACTCTATTTGCCAAGGAGGTATTACCCCATGCAACTATGTGGAAGGAAATATGGGAATAAACTAAGGCAAAATATATATCAATTAACTGAGGAGTATCGAAACAGTTTCTTAGCTGTAGCATAGCATAATAGCTTTTGTTTATTTTTTTTACACACATCTTCAATTTGGGTTCGCCAAGTTAAGTCCTCATCTATGTATAGTCCAAGAAATTTTGCAATACACGAGAGTTCTATATTACTTGAATCAATCACCACGTTTAGACTTTCCGCCGACCTTTGGATTCCCCTAACTAAATTACGAAAATGAAGACAAACAGTTTTGTTAGGATTAACAATAAGTGAGTTTCGACAGCCCCATGATGTAAATTCAGCTGCTATTAAGTTCAGCCTTTGTTCTAGCTGTGTAGAATTTTCTGCATTGACTGTGATGGTAGTATCATCAGCATAGAGGACTATACTATCTGAGGATATATAGTCTGGAAGGTCGTTAATAAAAAGTATAAAGATGAGAGGACCAAGTATTGAACCCTGTGGTACCCCTAATTGAGCATCGAACTCATCAGACAAAAAGTTATCTAGACTAACAATAAATTTTCGATCTCTCAAATATGATTTTAACCACATCAGAAAATTCCCACGAAAACCTAAAGCAAACAACTTATTTTCTATTATATTGGCGTCAATTGTATCAAATGCCTTAGACAGATCAAAGAAAAGCGCTCCAACGGATCTTTTGTTGTCTAAATGGTGATAAATATAGTTCAACAGATCGTAGGATGCACTCTCCGTTGATCTGCCGGGGTAAAAACCATTTTGAGAACTGGTAATAATTTTTTGTTTTTGGATATAACTGAGCATGCGATGATAGACAACTTTTTCTACTATTTTACAGATAACTGTTGGAACCATAATAGGTCTATAATTTTCTACTAACTGTCGATCGCCTTTTTTAAAAATAGGTACCAATTTTCCCAATTTAAGTTTTTCAGGAAATATTCCTTGAGCTACAGATGTATTTATAATATCGGCTAATGGACAGGATACTTCCCAAGCAATATGTTTTATTATTTTTGTTGGTATAAGATCGATTCCAACCGATTTACTTGCTTTAAGAGCCTGAATGGTATCTACTACCTCATTTGGAGTCACTGGATGAAAGAAAAATGAATTAGTGCTTGAGGAGTTCATAACCGTGTAATCATTAAGAATTTGATCACCAAAATGCTCAAAAAGCGCATTTCTAGCTACACTGGAAAAATGGTTTCCAAATAAGTTCGCTAAATCTATGTCGTTTTTCACAGAACTTTCGCCAATTTTCACTTCTGAGATGCTATTGAGTTTTTGCTTGCCTGTTTTTTCGCTAACTATGTTCCATATACATTTTTGTCTGTTCGCACCGCTTTTGTTGTCTAACACGTTTTGATACCATGACTTTTTAGCGGAATTAATTTCTTTGGCATATTGATATCTTTTAAGTTTGTATTCGGCCACTATTTGTTCACTATCACTGTTTTTCATTAGCCAGAATAAATTCTTAAGCTCGTTACCTGCGTCAATTATTTGTCGCGTAACCCATAACTGTCTGCGCCGGCCAGTGAACTTTTTTTGAACCAGTGGGCACGCTGTATCTATAGATTCTGTTAACAACTCTATAAAGTTATTGAAAAACTCATTAACATCTTACCTTAGACCTTAGACATGATGCTGAGAAGAGCCACAGGTCTATAATTGGTGGGATTAGTCTTTTTGCCTTTCCACGAAGCGGGAAACACGCCTCGTTGGTACGAAAGTTTGAAAAGCTTGCAAAGAATAGGTGCAAGCTCAGCCGCACAGCGTTTAAGGACAATGGCTGGAATTCGGTCAGGACCAGTAGCTTTATTGGTGTTCAGTTTTTGGAGGATGCTTTTTACATCTCGATGTTGAAATTTGACCTCTGCCATTCTTGAGTTCACGCTTATGGTGGTGGTCCGAATACTTCCTTGAAAGTCTACAGTAGAATTGGCTGCGAAGAGCTTCCCCAAGATGTCTGCTTTTTCTTTAGGAGCAGAAGCGATGGATTTGTCCTCTCTGGTCAAGGGTGGTATTGACGAATAGGAAAAGTTCTGACTAACAGCCTTAGCTACAGACCAGAATGTTCTGGACGAATTAGGACATGAGAGGAGCTTGTTCTTAATTTGGTTGTGTTCCTCCTTGCTGCTGTCAATCACGCGCTTACAGTGATGTCTGGCGTCGATAAAACTGCGGTGGCTCTCAGCATTTGGATTTTTCCTCCATTCTCTGTAATGTTGGTTTTTAGAGGTAACTGCATCTCTGCAACGCTGATTGAACCATGGCTTGTTTTTGGAGGGATGCTTGATGACATGAGGAATATAGGCTTCCATGCCGGATATTAATACCTCTGTTATTTCTTGGGCGCAAGCTGATGGGTCTCGTGACTTGAAGCAAACGTCTTTCCAGGGAAAGGACTGGTAGTATTCCCTTAGGTCGTCCCACTTTGCTGATCCGTAATGCCAGATGCGACGAGGCTTTGCATGGTAGAGATCTGGAGAATGCATTCTGCATAGCGTCGAGACGGTGTTGTGGTCAGACGATCCCAGTGGGGCGGTTACTTTCACTGTGTAGACCGTTGGAGTAGATTGTGAGATATAGGTCCAACAGACTAGCAAAATCTCCGTGGCGGCTGGGAATCCTTGTTGGTTCTTTGACTATCTGCTCTAAGCCACAGCTGATAGCGAAGGCTTCAGCTTCACATCCCTCGTCGTCCGTTTTGTTTGAGTGTTTCAGCCAGTATGAGTTGTGAACGTTGAAGTCACCCAGAAAGACTATCTCTGAATGAGGGTGATCTGATTGCAGCGCGTCCACAGTGGCTGAAAGCTTCTCGAAGAGCTCTTTGCGGTTGTTACTGCTTGGTGGCCTATAAATGCAGCATATAAATTTGGAATTATTTTGGAAGGACATTTTGAGCCATATGATGTCAAATCCTTCCAGTTCGAGCTCTTCTTCTCGATGACAAGAAAGCCCAGATTTAACGTACACCCATACGCCAAACCTACGTCTAAATCGGGTGTATACATGCCTTGTTTTGTACGTACAAAAACCTCGTTCCATTAAGCCGTTCCCCCCAGAGCTGTGTTGAGCGAGGCGAGGTAATTTAAGCGATTCTAAGGGTTTGTTAAAAGCACATTCCTTGTAACACATCCCCACACATCTCTGGTGGAAACGCAGCCTTAGTGTACGTTTATGTTGGAGCTGCGAGCAAGGCGACTAGCGGCAATGAGAGCGGAGCAGCGATATAGTCGCAACGTATTCTTGGGACCGTGTTTATAGTGGAGCGCCGAGTTTAATACAAGTACCTCGATAAGAGCGACGACAGAGGTTCAGTAGTAAGTCGTCATTGGGCTCATTGAGTGCTGCTCCGTTTAAAAACAGAAAACAAAGCACAGAAAAAATACTGTTACATTTCCAATTAATTGTTAGTATATGGATGCTTTTCCATCACTTTAAATATATTTGCAGTTGTTTCAAATCCATGTCATTGAAAGAATTCAATTCTTATGTTCGAAGTAATCACAGGTACGCCAATAAATTCAAAATAATTTTATATTCGTTTCAACGATATGTATAATCCTTCTAATACCAGTATTGACATATAATGCAATCAAAACATCATTTTGTTTTCGAAATTTACCCTATGTTTCATTTAGGCAAAGCATACAACCTATTCAATGTACAAAAATTATTACTGCAACAGCAGTTCGTGATAATTCGTCTGATAAAAATTAATTTTGTTTCAATGGCCATTGTCGTTCGCTGAACTATAATCAGTATTCGGCGGGACTGATATCCCCATTCAATGAAGATAAGTATAAAAACAGGGAATAATCTCAGTGTTACTATCGCCGCGAACCCGTCAACATGGACGAGGTTGTTCCGTTTTGTTGTTTCGGTGTTAGCCGTGTTGTGTCATCTCGTGGTTTTGCGTATTGCATCAGCAATTGTGTGATTTAAATGTGTCCAGTTATATATTAAACGGAGTACCTACTGAGAAATTGGGACTTAGAAGAGCTAACACCCACATTTGAATGTAGGTATTTAGATTAATAATAATAATAATAATAATAAAAGGTCTTTATTTACCTGGCGGATATTCAGCTAAAAGCTGCTTTTAAATATCAACCAGGGCAGTAGAATTACAGAATACGAAATTATAACTTTGACATATAGTTTAAAAAATAAGCATCCAAAAGTAGAAAAATACAAGTCTATACACATAAAAATAATCATAATATAAAAAAAAGTAAGATACAACACTACAGTTAAAAATTTAAGATTTACATGGAACGTCCATGATTGAAAATAAAATCCTTAACCTTAATTTTGAACCGTTCAATGGACAATGACTTTAAACTCGCTGGAAGTTCATTGTACAGTGATGGAGCCATATACGAAAAAGACTTCGATTAGTCAGTCAGTTATATTTCAGGTAATAATGCAATCACTGGTGCAGGCTTATGTCTAATTCTTATATCATGCTCCTTATAACTTCATACAAAATCACACAATTAAACATCCAAACGAATCAATCAGCTGTCTTCGCAATAAAATCTGTTGGTCCAAGGAAAGGAAAGTAGTTTAGAATCAATTACCAAACACAGATTCGATTCAACGACAGGCTGCAGTTGAATTATTCATTGGAATCCAATGCGATCTTGTAGTTGAATCGACAATACGACATAATTAGTTAACATTGGATTCCCTTGGATAAAACATCGCTGTATTTGAGGAATGCTGAGTGTAACATTCCATTGAATCCAAGCGTAAGTCTTTGACAGAACGACAGATTTTTCTGTGTGTGGATATTGATATTTTGATTGCCGAAATTTTTGAAAGATGACCTTTATGGAAGCAACAAGACCAAAATCACCATAATAGGTTTATCCTTGACAAATTGTGGGGCGAAGTGGCAGTGCAATTGAAGACTAAACGTAAGTTTCATTCGCATGTATTCCCCAAGCTTTTGGGGATATTTTCTTAGATCATCGTACAAGTGTACGAATTCTCCAAATTGTCTTCGTTTGCTATTCACAGGATGGGTAGCATACTGCCTTTTTTTCGTTGCCTATTAAGAAATACCACGTTTTTAACGGGGCTGATAAAATTATTTCGTCTTCCAGAAGAACTTTTCGGTTACTACTGTAGGAAATTGCAATATCAGACTCGATGCTCTGCTCCTCACTGTAAACATCTGAAATAATATCGCTGCTATTATCGTCGCTATTGTCGCAGCTAGTCGCCTTGGTCGCAGCTCCAACATAAACTTACCCTAATACTATCACGCAGCGACGTCTTCTATCGTATCGCGTACTAGATTTGTCTCGCGCCCCTCGTACGAGCTTTTGGTATCGATCCGACGGAAATTCTCGTTTACGTAACTACAGGCCCAGGTAGGAACTGGTGCATGTACTGGCACTGGCTCACATTCGCTCGCACATGTGGAATTACGGTTAGGTATCCACATTTTTAGTTTTTGTAGGGTTAGAAGTTTACATTGGACAACTCGATAGTTTGTAGTCAGCAAAATGTTACTGCAGCTTTATCGCCTGTTAATTCTGACAAGTTCATCGGACATTCTATCTTGTGTAATACTCATGCCGGCAGTTTATTCGATTGTTTTAATGTGACTGAAACTAAATGGCGCGAAATTCACCGCATGTGTCTTATGCCGAAGTCAAGGTATGTAGAAGTAGATAGAGATAGGCATTTTTTTCTTTCTTTTTCTCTGAAGTAGCGGACGGCGCATAGATAATGAGTTTAGATAAAGTACTAAATAGTAGAGGTAGGTAGAACCCGGTTCGGCAAATAGGTATTGAACAATATCGGGAATAGAAAAATGTTGTAGGCAATAAAAACGGCTACAGAAACAGATCCAATTTCGGTTTTTAAGAGAACTTCAAGGCTTCTGTGAAAAAAGCGATATTTTTTCCAGTTTTCATATTTATTTCTATTTCAGTAATGGGCCAATAACAACTATACATAGATTTGAGGAAAAGTATAAGCTTGTTCATCTAAAGCTTTCGCATTTTTTATGGGTATTAGATTATTTCCATGAAAAATGCGATATTTTTTCTAGTTATTTATTTATTCCTTTGTTAGTAATGGGTCAATTGCAACTAGATTTAACGGAGCCATCTAAGCTTTCACATTTTTGGAAAATTAGGTTGATTTAAAAAATTAAGAGAGAAGATACACTTTCTCCATCAGACGGTATTTCAATAAATTTATGGATTTCCTTTAAAAACGCGCAAAAAAGCAATAAAATAAAAAAATATTTTATTGCCAAATAATTTTGGTGTTATCTATTGAAATGTAAGAAATAAGTAAAAATTATCCTCATCATCATAGTCACAATGTCTTAACAGACATGTTGTGAACTCGTAAAATGCATTAAACTCATTTTACGAATTTCTGTTGGGGTATCTTAAAGATCTTTAATGCAGTAGTTTCCCATTTGCTTTCTGCATCCTCATGCCGTTGACCAGATGTTCATCCGCCATTAGGAGCAATTTCTCACCCTCTTGTCAACTCGTCCACCCAAGACTGTTGGTTGAGAAGAGGTTACTGCTTATACCGACAGTAGTTCGGTTCCTTTTAGTGGCCCTTTACGACATGCAGGATATACGATGGGAGATATTCTAACCCGCTCCCACACGGGTGAAAAAATATCCTACTAGAGATGAAAAATAAATCATTAATGGCCATGTAACGAAAATATGGATTTAGGTAGCCAAAAGTGTATTTATTATTTCAACAGGGAATTCTTAATGGTAAGAAAATCCATTTTCTTGTAGATTTAGCATTTTTTGACATTTCCCAGAAGTAACTCATACATATTTAAATTATAAACTGATTCATACGTAGCCTGATTAGAGCAGTGATATGTATATTTTCAGAAATATCGGATCTCTTTTCGATCTATATCAAAGTCATTCTATAGCTTTCGGGGCAAAAATATCAGTTTCATTTAGATTCAAAACGCTGCGATTTTTCCAAATCAAGTTTATTGTCGCTCTAGTATTGGCAAGGAACTTAGAAAAAGTTAAAGAAATATTCTCAATTAATCATGCAAACCTTGAGATTAATGCTGAAAAAGACAAAACAGTTTATTGATATTTTATATTATCTATTTTTACTTCCCACACCGATAGGTGAGGGGAGTATTGTGATCGCGAAAATTTTCGATTTTGAGATAATACACTTTTTGGGCGTTTTATGATGTGTACATAACGAAAATCCAAGTCACTCATTTCCGTCGGTCTGTCGTCGGTCTGTCGGTCTGTCGGTCTGTCGGTCTGTCGGTCTGTCGGTCTGTCGGTCGTAATCTCAGTAACCGCTGCATGGATTGTGATGAAATTTGGGCAGCGGTATGCTGTGGGGTCGCAGTAGGTAATGTTCCTAAAATTTTGAAAATCGGTGCATAGGCGGCGGAGTAATTAGCAAAAAACAAAAAAAAAATTAAAATTGCTGAAACTTCGTTTTTAGGCGTTTTAGGGGTCCCTGATCATTTTCTACTTTTACTTCCCACACCGATAGGTGAGGGGAGTATTGTGATCGCGAAAATTTTCGATTTTGAGATAATACGTTTTTTGGGCGTTTTATGATGTGTACATAAAGAAAATCCACGTCACTCATTTCCGTCGGTCTGTCTGTCGGTCTGTCGGTCTGTCGGTCTGTCGGTCTGTCGGTCTGTCGGTCTGTCGGTCTGTCGGTCTGTCGGTCTGTCTGTCTGTCTGTCTGTCGCGTTTTTCTACCCTCGTAATTTCAGTAACCGCTGCATGGATTGTGATGAAATTTGGGCAGCGGTATGTTGTGGGGTCGTAGGAGGTAATGTTTCTATAATTTTGAAAATCGGTGCATAGGCGGGGGAGTAATTAGCAAAAAACAAAAAAAATTAAATATTGCTGAAACTTCGTTTTTAGGCGTTTTAGGGGTCCCTGATCATTTTCTACTTTTTTTTGGGTGGGGGTGAAATTGGGGTGGTTGGGGGGTTGGGGGTTGAAAAATTAAAAAAATTCTTGTACTCATAATAGGCTGTCCACTAACCTGTGAAGGAAGATATAGCGACACAAATCACCTTTTTAGGTGCATCCGAACATTGCCTAGCCTATTAGAGAAACGAAGGGACTTTTCTGTATACTATACGAGAATTTATTGGTCTAAATCGTTTTGGATTTTGTAACGTGGACACTATTAAATTGATTCTAATGAAATTTTGACACAGTATATTGTTACCGTGGCGAGAATGGAAAACGCGTATGTTTGTTAAAAATCTTGTCAGTGGCAGCGTAGCAATAATCAAAGAACGCGACAAACATGAAAGCAACTCAAATTCGGTTTTTAGATGTTTTAAGGGTTCCTGATCATTTCCTACCAGTTTTTTGGGTGGGGGTGAAAGTGAGGTGTTTGGGGGGGGGGGGTGGGGGTTGTAAAACTGAGAGGTTTGTAGTATCGATAATAGGCTGTCCATTGACTTGTGAAGGAAAGACCTAGCGGCATAAGACAATTTTAGGGGGGGGGAGGGGGGGGGGGTTGGCAATTATTTGGTTGCAAGGGATCTTAGACTAAAGCTTCATGCTATGGGAAAATAATAAACTGGTATCAGCGTAATGTGTGGGAAGTGCTGATTCAATCAACTTGACTTCATTTTTTTTTGTTGGGGGTGAAATTGGGGTGGTTGGGGGGTGGGGGGTTGTAAAATTGAAAAATTTATTGCTTTCATAATAGACTGTCCACTGACCTGTGAAGAAAGAAGTGGCGACATAAATAACTTTTTTAGGTCCATCCGAACATTGCCTTGCCTATTACAGAAAGCAAAGGAATTTTTTCTGATGTAAACATACGGGAGTATTGCTTTAGGTCGTTCTATATTGTCTAACGAGGAAACTGTTGAATGGATTTTAATGAAATTTTGACACAGTATTACTACCGTGGTGAAGATGGAAAGCGCGTATGGTTTTTATAAATCGTGCCAGTGGCGGTGCAGAAATGATAAAAAAAACTAAAAATATAAAAACAGCTCAAACTTCGTTTTTAAGCGTTTTAGAGGTGCCTGATCATTTTGTGCGTTTTTTTGGGTGGGGGTGAAATTGGAGTGGTTGGGGGGTTGGAGGTTGAAGAATTAAAAAATTTCTTGTACTACTACTAATAGGCTGTCCACTAACCTGTGAAGGAAGATCTAGCGACATAAATCATCTTTTTAGGTCCACCCGAACATTGCATAGCTTATTACGGAAACTAAGGGACTTAGAATTTTCTGTATACATAGGAGAATTTATTGGTTTAAATCGTTTTGTATTTTGTAACGTCGACATTATTAAATGAAATTTTGACACAGTATATTGTTACCGTGGTGAGAATGGAAAACGCGTATGTTTGTAAAAAATCGTGTCAGTGGCAGCGTAGCAATAATCAAAGAACGAAAAGGATGAAAACAACTCAGATTCGGTTTTTAGATGTTTTAGGAGTTCCTGGTCATTTCCTACCAGTTTTTTGGGTGGGGGTGAAAGTGAGGTGGTTGGGGGGTGGGGGGGACTATAGCTTCATGCTATGGGAAAATTATAAACTGGTATTAGCGTAATGTGTGGGAAGTACTGAGTCAATCAACTTGACTTCATTTTTGATGTAAAGCATTGTAACTTTTGGGCATATTTAATATACTAACTGTCAGAACAGCTCCAAACTTCATTTTTACGCGTTCTAGAGGTTCCGGGGGGGGGGGGGGTAAATCAGCGTAGTGGGCTGGGTGACGTAACTCCAAGACTGCCCATACTTTGTAGTCCTATTCGAATATTGCTTTTGTAGACTTATCTGTGAACTTCGATTTTTTCTAACCCATGCCAAAGGTAGGTATCGTGCATTCGTTCAGTTTCGTAATATCACTTGCTGCTGCACCGATTTTGATACTATAATAATGATGTGAGATCATGTGGGATGTGGGTAACGTTGATTCATTATTAAAAAGTAAAAAATCCTACAGAACCGCTCAACCTTTATTTTTTGGGGGTTGTAGGGGTTAGTTTGTCATTTTCTATTTTCTCTAGAAGAAAGAAATTGGTGTGGTGGGTAGGGTCGGTTCTGGGGGTGTGTAGTCATGAAGGAATCTTTTTGCCTCAAAAACTGAGGTTGGTAATATTCTACACTATACGGACCTATCCAAACTACTAAATTGGTTGCTTAGTTTTCAGATACCCTCCCGTGTATCGCTGCAAATGATGTTGCTCCATACAAATTTATAAAATGAATGCCAAATAGAAACTTATACTTAAACGGTCATTTACCTCCCTGGTGCGACGTCTCGTTTTTCTGCAGGATGATGCTGCTCCTGAACGTATTCATTATTTCGGAATACAAGTTTTAGTATAGCGTTCCTTGACGGAAGAAGCAGACTTGTTCAATAACATCTGATTGTTTATTACAAGTACTATTCACTGGTATGGGGGAGAAATTGAGATTGTGGGAAGGGTGGAAATTTAGCAACTACAGACTTTTTGTGTCCACCGAGAATGTGTGGAATGTGGAAAGGATTCTTTTTGATATATTACACTTTATTTCTTATGTCGTCAGCGCTTCCTTGGATGTTTTGTAATACAGGGTGATAATTAGATAATGCGACGACTGAATAGCATCAAACGTATGTATGGTAGAGAGAAAACAATAGACAAAGGTGGGAGGAGATCTCCCTGGTAATTAATTGGTGGTCAAATATTTGAAGTTTCAAGGCAAGTCTGTTTTTTAGACTAAAATTCATACTTATGAAAATTATATGGTCTTTATGACCTCAAATAAACCACTTTGACTATGGAAATCCTCTGCACATTATAAAGACAAGACTTATTTTTGGTTGAGATCTGCTGCCATATACATCAGTCATGGTCTTGGATTTCGCCTTGGATTTGAGTTTTAAGATGAAGCTAGTTTCTTCGAACAAGATTCTTACTCTGAGTGTATGTCATATACGCCCGTTAGAGAAATAGCTGATAGCTATATTGAAACATACACCAAAACCAAAAACTTTGAACGGTTTCAAATAGAAATACGCCACTTGGAAAGAGCATCCACAATCGCAAAATTGCATAGGTAGGCGCATAAAACGCAAATTGCCATTTTTGTCATCACTTCGCTAAATTAACGATATGCAAGTAATTCCTTCTCCGATACCATAATTTTGATTATGGCTTGATTATCGCCTTTATCATGCAATGTTTTGAACCTACCTTTTTGAAATTAATTGTTAGTTTGAGTAATGGTGTCCTGTATTTCATGCACAAATTTTACGGAAAGTGGGATCAAAGTCAGTCAAATTCAAGTTTTAAAAAATACTATAAATCAATCTACCTTTAATAAAATGTTACGTAAATACAAAATTATTTATTCTCGTTATGTAACTCATTAACACAAATTATTATGATTAGTACTGATCTAAGCAATACCATACAGTATGTTATAATTTCCATCATCTTAATTACAGATATGTTACTCTTGAATTTCGCAAACCCGCAGTACATAAATTCTACAGGTACAAATATTTATCGAAAGTCATATTACGTTTGGTTTCTAATATACCGGGTACTGCAAATTTTAACTAATTTTTAGCAGTAGTAGTTTAGGCAAGGTGATACTCTAGTCGTGGAATATTTCCAAAGTTGATTCATGCTTTTTTTTCAGTTCGCTGTTTCTTGGCTCCTTTCGAAATCTATTCAGTGGCGGCATAATAAAAAAATTAAAAAACGCCTTAGAGGCGGAAATTTATTTCTGTTTTTTTTTCCAATAAAAAATAAATATCAAAAAAAGCTCAGCCTTCACTGTTTGCTTCTAATTAACAGTGCTGTTCCTAGAGTTGCGCCAGTAACAAATCCTACACAAAGAATGAGCAATGAGGCCATAGCAGTCGATGCCGATGACAAAGAAGTAAAAAAAACGTGTTTTTCTTCGCGCTCTATTTCGGGATATGAGGCTTTTTGGGCGTTTATGATTTCTATCTCATTAAATATGGACGGAATTTTAAGAACAGTATATGGAGTAATTAACAAAAAGCCAAATTGATAGCAGATCCCTTCCAACCTTCGTTTTTAGTGGTTCTCTAACTAATTTTGCCCATCGAACACCTTGAGAATCAAAATTAGTGTAGAGCCCCCAAAGCTTTTTAGGCATCTAAGTAACTATCTAACAACCGATTTCAAAGAATATCACTGAAAATTAAAAAATAATTAATTTCGTTACAGTTAATTAATAATAAATAAATCATTCACCTCTCCACGATAGGACCAACTTGGGGAACTTCCACACAAAATGATCCCAAAAACATCAACTTCTGTCAACAGGTTCCTGAGAAATTAGCGAACATTTATAAAAAAAGGTCCACGAAGAATATACCATATAATGAAGTCTGTTAAAGAAATACGAGTTTAGGACGTCACGATGAACATATCTTATTTCTGAGCTAAAATAAGAATGGTTTTGCTCTGGAATGAATAAAACAGGATACATACATCTGCTTAAACAGAAAAAATTATTGTTGTTATTTAAAGAAAGCTTTGAATTAAACAGTTTTGGCTCTGAAGTAATGTGAGTGACGAATAAGATGCACTTTAACAAGATTAGCAATATTGGGCTCAAAGTCATTTAAAATATTCGGAAGTCTATGTCCATGCAGCCTATTTCTCCTTTTAGTCAGAGAGTTTGTTACTGCAATGAACACAAGCAACGACGATGGTTAAGCTGTCAGGAATCGTTACACCGTCAACTAAAATCCAGAATAGAATTGTGGGATTGGCTTCTGTTGTCATTTCTATAAGTTCTTCTACCAACTGAGATGCTCATGCTGTGACAATATTTCAAAAAGGATCTAACACCAGGCTGGTATGTCTATACTCAAAATGTCCTGAAATCTTTGAAATCACTATGAAGTGTGGCAGTAGACAAACAAGTCACCATTGTTTATGTTAGAAAATATTGCTGATAAACTTTCACGTCAATATTTCCTTTATGTAGTTGTAGTTTGCTCACGAAAGCAGAATTAAACAGATTGTAAGAGCAAGTGAAACAAGTACCTCTAGATAACCAACGGTTGAAACCCAGCAAACAGATGTCGTCATACTGACGATATTCTGACGTCAGCCTATTCGTGATAATGATCACGTCGATAATTGCCGTCCCAATAACGTCACAAACGTGTTGTCTGTGTTGCATTAATATAATGAGACAGGGTAATAAAACATACTAATTCAAAACAAAAGAATCATGTATTTCACAGAAAAGAAAATATACAAAAATAACGACCACAGCCTCACTTGTTTCCCATAGAAGCCTGCCTAAATCACAAAGTACTTTTTATTTTCAATCCACTCAATCCTTATAATAAGTGGCTATAATCTAATAAATCACCAAAACATGCACACAAACTCTGCACACATAGCACATAATATGCCTGTTCCCATGTTATAGCTTCCACTGCTTCCAACTTCTTCGTATTCACCGTGGTCCCCTGATGCATAAGCCAAAAGCATTTATGATGACACATCTGAAGGTTGAATAAAAATATACCTGAGAAACTAATTCATCAAAAAATAATTTGAATATAGACCAAATGTTTAATTATTAGATAACATGACGTTATTTTATACCGATGGACATGATAAGCAGGTTGCTAATTGTGATAATTAAGCGTAACATAAAAAGACTACACAACAAATAAATCTTTAAACACCACATCAATCCACTCAATCCTTATAATAAGTGGCTATAATCTAATAAATCACCAAAACATGCACACAAACTCTGCACACATAGCACATAATATGCCTGTTCCCATGTTATAGCTTCCACTGCTTCCAACTTCTTCGTATAAACGTTGTGGAAATGGCAATTTGTGCCTTGTGGTGATGATCAGGATCAGCGGTTCGGGCGCAGTCGGATCAGGTCGGATTACATGCGATTCATCCATTGGTCTGTACCTTTCGTAAGTTGTGCATTGACGCTCAATGAACTGAAGCGCGGTTAATACAAATCATCTGATTCAAATATAAAATCTATCAACCCATCTATCTGCTTTATTTGGAATATATAGCGTTACCTGGTCAATTATATTTTTGGACGATACATCTCCTGGCTGGGAACCTTTAGCCTCATTGTGGGTTTTGCTTATGGGTGCTGTTTGTGATCCTCCTTGAAGGTCATTCTAATGGGGTAGGGATAAGTTTGAGCTTCGTTGTGCGTTTTGCTTATTTGTGTCGGTTGTGTTGCTCCCCGAAGGTTATTCTAAAATGGGGTGGGTAACCTTGAGCTTTTAACTAAATCTAAAGGTTGGTATTGCGTGTTTGCTTAAAGTGAGCTTCTATTTTTTTGTGTATAAGGCCAGTGGTTTCGAACCGTATTTGGCCATATTCGGACGACCCGACGTTTCACCTTCATGATATTTGTCATTCACCAAGCGGCTGATTTTTCTTTAAAGTTCGCGTTAATCGACTTAGCTCATTTCTAGGCTCCTTGTTTAAGCTGCTAGTCAGCTGTGTATCTTTTACCCAAGTTCGATTTTCGGTACGCAATGTCGTGTTGTAAGCTATAATTTATTTATTCGTTTTTGGCCGAGTTATGCTTTTTTCCAATCATGTTCCAGGCCCACATAATTGATAAGAGCGGAAGTGTGCGTAGAATGGCAACTTATCAAACAAATTATTAAATGCTGCTGGGTCGGTGCTGTCCGTGTATTGCTAAAAATATCAAAAAACACTCCAATATAGAAGAATATCTAAATAATACTGGAAAGTTATCTTATAATGAGATTAATGTGCCGAAAAGTCGTCCGTTATTTATTTTCGATATACTGTTTGACCTGCCAGTTATCTGTGGTTCCACAATTTCTATATTATATTATCATATCATATCATATATCATATCATATCATATCATATCATATCATATCATATCATATCATATCATATCATATCATATCATATCATATCATATATCATATATCATATCATATCATATCATATCATATCATATATCATATCATATCATATCATATCATATCATATCATATCATAGCATATCATATCATATCATATCATATCATATCATATCATATCATATCATATCATATCATATCATATCATATCATATCATATCATATCATATCATATCATATCATATCATATCATATCATATCATATCATATCATATCATATCATATCATATCATATCATATCATATCATATCATATCATATCATATCATATCATACCATATCATATCATATCATATCATATCATATCATCTCATATCATATCATATCATATCATATCATATCATATCATATCATATCATATCATATCATATCATATCATATCATAGCATAGCATAGCTTATCATGTATATGTGTATTGAGTATTTTACCTAACACGCGACCGTGTGTAGACTTTTCTAAGAAAACTTTGGTATTAGTAGGTAGGTTTTGAAAACAAAGTATAGTATACATACTAATTATTTTTAGTCGCGAAGAACTTTTGATGGATTCCAACCAAAATCGAAATGCAATTTAAAATTTGTTGAAAGTACGGACTCCATCTTTTCTATATATTTGATTTTTTTTCTAGATGGAAGAAGATGTGCGATCCAATGTATCGCTTAGGAACAAGCTTTTTAAATACCTGAGTTACATAACCGTGGAACCAACCTTGGTGCTATACATGATGGCATTCATGACCACTTCAGTTGTGGAACAGTCGTTTTATGTGTACAAGTCGTGTTCTGTGAATCATGGGTACAATGACACGATTTGTCATAACATGAACGACAAAAGGTACGAGAATATCACGAAAGAAGTACAGGTAATAGAAGAAAGATCATTAAAGCTCAGTTTTCTTATGTACTCGTAATTGAATTAATACTAGCAATTGTAATATAGTGGAATGTTCAGATGGAGCGTTACGAGGATGCCTGGTTCAAAAAGGGTCACAAGGCTGATTTTTTGAAGAGAAACGTTTAAAAAGTCTTCTGATTTTCCCGAAGAGCAAAAAAGCTTACAAATATATTTTTGGAGGGAAAAAGGCGGTTTTTCATTCTGCTGGTCGGTGTATGAAACAACTTTAAGCGTGCGGCTTGTTGTAGGCATCTGGACTGCCCTCTATTCTCAACGGCCCTAACAGTCAGTTTGCGAACAACTAGAATGACGTTTTTCATTCGGCAACGAAACTTTGACTTGAAGTAACTAATTATTTTCAGAAAACTACGTCGGTATTTCATTTATGGAATAATATAGCAAGCCATGGTGTACCAGTCATTTTAGCACTTTTCATGGGATCTTGGTCTGACAGGCGCGGTAGGAAATTGCCATTATTAATTGGACTGACAGGGAAACTTTATTTCTCAGCTATGATAGGTAAGTTAGTTTCGGAAACCCCAGCATTTTGAGATAGTCGTTTAGCGAACAATCTATTGCTGAGCATCTTATCGATTACTCATTATATTTTCTTTGAAAACAAATGCTCGTAAGTAAAAAAATAGTACATACCTCGAAAGCAATGCACGAAGAATCAACTATACCCCTATCGCAAGCCACCTATTAGGAAACAATATAAACATGGAGACAACACATTACATGCTGGTGGATATTTAAAGCAGCAGTAATGCCAGTATGTCCTATACATTGGCAGTGGGAGCAAAAGACTGCCTTATTAAGGGCAGATGCGTATACAGGCGGTTCTCAAACCCGAGATAGAAATCACCGGATCGAGGCTAAAGATTGAGGGATCATTGTGCTGTACATCCATATTTTAGACGAACCCGTAAGTTACAGAATTACAGAATTATGATCGCCAAACGACAACTGAAACACAGGACAGAAAAAATAATTCCTGATAGTCAAACTGCGCTCAAATCACTTAAGTCCAATCCCTGTAGGAGAAAATATGAATGGATGTGAGCTTCAATAGATCACGGCCCAGTTGTGGAGAATCTATCGACGAATTGATTTTAAACCTATACCTATCTACCTGTCCTTATTGGCTTGGAAGCCAAGACGACTCTCAATACACGATTTCTACGTAGTTTGGATATCGGTTTGTTAATATACGAGTATTGTTTATATTTGTAGGATCTGTAAAAGATAATAACAAAAATCAAGTATACTTACACTTTGTTTTTCTATTGGAGAAAATACTTTATTATAAGTCCGGTCTATGGCTTCAGGTTGTCAAAGTGCTGGTGTGTAAAAGACACTTTATTTTCATTTTATAATTGAAAACTAAAAAAAATGTTGTAGTGGTGAATACGTTGCAACGGGACTGGCCAGTCGAATACATAATCTACACAGCAAGTGCTCCAAGTGCCATGACAGGAGCAGATGTCGCGATTTTTGCAGCTGCGTACTCTTATCTGTGTGACGTTTCTTCAGCTAAGCAGAGAACCATGAGGGTGACCATACTGGAGGTTTGCTACTTAGCAACTATGCCCACTGGAGTGGCTCTTGGTAAGAATATATTCGTAAAAATATTATTACGTATATTATTTTCTAGTCCGAATAATTAACTCGAAGTTAGAAGTAGCAGGTGATTGGTTTGTTTTTTTATATTTAAAATATTTAAATTCGTTAATTAGCGCTGTTGGCCCATGATGTGTTCAAGGGTTTGTTCTTTTTTAATCCGAAAAACATCCATCGCTTTCGCTGTTATCATCAGAACTGTTATTAATAACTTAATATTACTTAAACAGCTAACTTCATTGTTTACTTGTGGTGCTATGAGTTTGTAAAAAAGCCAAGAATATCTAATAATATCGCCACTAGTAAATTTAAAAAAACAAAACCTGCATGCGATAATAACAGCAAATCAGTAAGGGTTTTGTCGCCGTGCATATAGGCACAGCACACCAATCAGCAGAACACCTCTGGTTGGCGGCATGTTTTTTTAGTAATGATTGCTGAACAAAAATTGGGAACTCATAAAGCTGTAACCGTTCACTTGAATATTTTGCCATTTTCTGTAGAATTTTTTAGTCAAAATTTTTTATACTACTACCGCTACTATCCATTATCTATTAGGTAAAGACTTTATTCCCATTTTTTATTTATAAAGAAGGGAAAATTGAGCTCTTGAAATCATTTTTTCTTTGCTTTATTTCTCTGAGTAGCCGTGGTTCGGTGCCTAATGAAACTAGACTTATTCTTTCTGGGTTACGGTACTCCCCAATGATACTCGTTATTGATTGCGTCTAAATTTCCACTAATAAAAAGTAGTTATTGGTTCTATTTTAAAAAGTCCCAATACAGCTACTTAAAAAAAATTTTAGGAATATAAAAACGAGTGCAAATACATCCAACTTGAAAATGCATGTTAGGCAGTTTAATTTTTATTATCGTTAATCTATATTTTCGATACCGATACTCAAGAGAATCGATATTTTGTCTTCAAGTATTGGGGAGTATCGATACTGACCAAAAGGAATGTGTTCATTCATGTTTCGAGAGATGTGCGCTAGAAATACGTTGAGAAGGATGTGAGCGAGGGACGTGTGCTGTTGATGCAGCCGAGCAAAAAAAACTCTGAAAAGAGCCCGCTACACATCCTCGCAACGCTCTTCTTCACACCGTTTCACAGCTTCGCCACACATTTTCGCACCGCTGATCTTCCTAGCGCATCTGTGGTGGAAACACCCACACTGTTTCACAGCTCCGCTACACATCCTTGCTGCGCACTTCCAAAGTAAGTACAGAGAAGTTGAGCCAACAACAAGGATCATTGAATTCAATATAAGACATTTTTGGTGCAAATACTGCTTACTACTATCTCTAGTGCTCTCTAGTACAGACATTGTACTAAATGAATGAGTTCTTGCGTCCATTATAGTTACCTTTTAGACAAATGAATTTTTATTGAACTAAAATCATCATGAAATGCTTTTGTAACAATACCTTTGTATGCGAATTAAATTATAAGCTTTGCTTAAATATAAGGCATTAGAGTGCGCGAGAAACTAAAAAAAAATACTTATTTAACCATCCTCGTAATTCACTGAATTATAGTATTCGTATTAGTAGAATTAGTTATAGTAAGGTCTATTTTGAAAATATGAACAAATGTTGAGGCGGAAATCGCCTTTTAAAAAATATGTATCACTGATCGCTACAAACCTGAGTTCAAGGCTGAAGTACTTAGTAATCGAAAAATAACGTAATATCGATTTAGCTGATGCTGCATACCACACATACGCCATTGAGGTGAACGTCATACACGCACCGGACTCTTGAGTTCGATGATACATTACTCGCGAAACGCAAGCTAATCATTTTGTTTTGTCTATCGACCTATCGTATTTGTCTTTCTTGTTATTAACATTTTATAGTACTGTTACTTGGATATCCACATTGATCGATCTGTAGATATTATATCTCAGTCCCGAATAATCTAAGTAATCTCAGCGTCGGTGCCATAGTATGTAGGTACATATAGGGGAAGGCATGATGAGATAATATATTCTGCTATTATGTATTCTGTATGTTGTAAGGAGGGTGATCCGCCAAGATCACTTGGGCTTCATTGGGCCCCTTGTACATACATCCTCCCAAGGATCCCTCAGAACTGAGTGCTTTTAGCGTTCCTCCAGAATGGATTCTCGTATTCATAAGCCGGCTGGAAAATCACACAGTAGGTGCTCAACAGTGTCATCTTCATGCTTACATCTTCTGCACAGTGGTATATCACTAAGGGCAGGTTGCACCAATGCCGGTTTAACTCAAGCTTTATCAAACCTAAGCTTAGTTAAGTTTAGGCTTAAAGATGATATCCGTTGTACAGTCGCCGGTTTAGTTAAAGTTAAACCTGGTGGATAATAAAATTCACTACGATTGTCACCAATGAAGCAGTGCACGCTGTCATATTTATCTAAAAAAATATCCTTTTCTGGTTTGACGACACTTTTGTGACGGTTTGTGTAAAATTCTGCCAACGGTCGTTTCTGTCTCCGCTCTTTTATTTGCTTTCTTTGTTGAATTAGACACAAATTTTTCCAAAAACATAATCTGATAAAGTGACAAGCAATTTGAAGGTTAACTGCTGACAGATCATGTCATTTGTACTTAAACAGTTAAGCTCCGGTCAAGCTACATGATTCGTCGGTTTGCGCTAATCTCATGTTCAGCTTGGCGTGGAATACTAAGCCACCATTGTACAACGACGACGTTTTGCAACGTCCCTGGTTTAACCGAAGCTTAAGCTTGCATTGCACAATTATTGCACAACAGGCCCTTACCCTCATATCGCCTCTAGCTGATAGTGTTCAGTAGCAGCACTAATCACAATATACAGTGTGTCCTATAGTTAAAATTTGAAGCCCGCCTTATCTCTGAAATGATAAAAAAATAAAAAACGCCGTAACAGGTCCATTTGTATTCGAAGGGGATCTCTTCCACCGAATACGTCATCACTGTGCCCTCAAAATCCTCTCACCTCCAGCAACCACAACTTCAAAATCTTAGATGAGACCAACATACTTGTTATACACCATTTTGAAGGGACATTGACAAATACAATAGTGTAATCGGATCGAAGATTGATTCACTATTATGGAGGTTAATAATTTTTTATTGCGATTATCAAAATGAAATATTATTTTCATTACGTGAAATATATAAGAAAGGTTCCACATGGTAACCATTTTGTTCCATATAGACGTACAGGCGATATTCAAAAGGTTTTCGACCTTTTTTAATGTGACATTTGAAATCCAAAATTTAATCGCGGAGCCCGGTTTCAAAGACGATCTCCAAAGTAACTCCTGAGATGTTGAGAAATGTACTAAGATATTTTGAATGTCGCCTGTACGCATGTATGGAACGAAATGGCTCACATTTGGAACCTTTCATACGATAATATTCCAGGTAATGAAAATAATACTTTACTTTGATAACCACCATATTGTTTATTAGTTTGCATAAAAGTGAATCGATCTTCAGTCCGATTACACTATTGCATTTGTGAAAGGACTCCCTTCAAAGTGATGTATAACAGGTACGGTGTTCTCATTAGGATTCTGAAGTAGGGGTTGCTGAAACACTGCTCTCCTTGAGTAGAAATCAGCTCCGAATAACGACGGGTCTCCTCACAGGACATTGTGGCCTGAAGGAACACCTGAATAAAATGGGACTCTACAATGGAGACCTCAACTGCAGATTGTGGAAGAGGAACCGAGTCAGCCCTACATGTGCTCTGTGAGTGCGAAGCGCTAGATCACAAGAGACAACAGCTCTTTGGGAAGACCAAGCTAGAACCAATGGAGTACGGCTCAGCACCAGGACCAGTAGGTAAACTGCATAAACTTATGCAGGGATCCAGATTGCTGGAGTGGATACTGTAAAAGAGAGGAGCAATAATACAATAGGCTTAAGTATTGACGGGGACAGCAATGTCGGATGGCTCCTGGAAAAAAAAGGGGTTGCTGAGGGTGAGGGTGTTAATATGGCATAATGAGGACGTTTTCGGTGAGAGTTCCCCCTTGAACGGCGTTTTTTATTTTTTTATCATTTCTGAGATAAGGTGGGTGGCAAATTCTAGCTAAGACACGCTGTATTTTGCTAATTTCAAATAATTTTGTGATTATAGTTGTGGTTACTTTAATAAAAAGCCCAGTGACATCATGCTATTGATATGGTAAAGAACTGGCTGTACAACGTACCTTAGCTGATGATTACGTGTTGTTACCTTTAATCACTTTTTAGGCACAACTTCCAATTTCCGAGAAATATGAGTTCATTGGAAAAACAAGAGTAGTGGCGACTGGTGTCTATATGAGATCTGCAGAAGGCACCTAATGTCAGCAATTTGCATCTACAAATATTCTTTATATGTATATCAAATAAATCTGGGAAGCATTCTTAAATACCTCTATAAACTTTTTCTTCTACAGCAAAGAATACTATATGAGATTCACTGTCTACAAATTTCCAGCTTTGACTGGTTGCCCTCGTACTAAAGGTAACTGGGTGCACAGCGAACGGTTTTTGAAAACAAAACGTCTAATTGGTCGAGGGCTATACTTGACCTAATATGGCGATATATGGAGAATATGCGACTGCAGGGCGACAGCATCCAACACTGCTTTGATTATTTTATCTGGTGTGCGGCTGGGTATTTTTTTTTGATTTTGCTGTTACGATCTAGTTCTTATCTATCAACTCATCTTTTTATAAAAATATTTTGGTGGACCACAAATGAGGACATAAATTTAGGATATTAGTTCAAACAAACTGTTGTTATTGTAAATGATTATAACGACAACAGCGAAAACGGAAACGCCTTTTTGACTTTAAAAAGGGTTAAGACTTTCTTACTCACCACAATGAGTGCTAGTAGATTATCCGCACTTTCTGTGTCGTTAATATATAGGGAGGATTTCAGTGAAAAACAAAATTAGCATTTTTATGACAAACTAATGGAAAATTTTGCCAATGATTAACAAAGACTTAGGGCTTTTATATATACTAAAAGTGAGTTCTCTTCTTTGTGTTTCAAATATTTACATATTGCTTCACAATTGCTTTTGTTTTTCTATGTACCTAACCTATATATGCATGCTAGTACGTGCATCAACAGATGTTAGTGCATTAATATACTTTATAAAAGGACTTCTGTGCTTGTACCAGACAAAGCTGCTTGATAGGGGCATAGACAAGTCCAATAATAGTTCTTATTTGCTTGAATATTTTTGACGTAACTTTTAATGCAGAACACACTCTTGAACATCTCACGTGCCACCATTGGATAAGAGGAAGCCCAAGGGATGACGCCAATGGGCTTGAACGCCCATCAGGTCCATTGGCAATGATCAGAATGCACATATATTGACAGAAGCACGTGGGAAAAGTGTAGATCTACAATGGACCGGTATAGTGGACTAGCAAAATTTTCATCCTTATAGCCTTATTCAGCAAATCTTTATATGTGCACCTTCCAAACGTACTTTTTTTCAGGCTCGTTTCTCTTCAACAAGGTATTCAACAAGTCCTATACTATAATGTTCATCATAAATACAGTTCTGATGGCGATATCGGTCCTGTATACATTGGTGCGACTTGAGTGGCAGAGTAATAGACATCAAAGGCCATTGTCAGAAGCCAAAAATATATTTTTAGGTAATATGAACTTACCTATTGGTAACTAAAGTTAGACCACATAGCGCAAATAACCTGGATATGGTGATGCTTTTTTAGATTTCTTTGACTACAATCATGTGACAGCAACGGTAGCAACAATCACAAAGAAACGACGGAACAATAGGAGAATGTATTTGTATTGTCTGATCGTCATGATGGCCATATACGTATTTCAGAGAGATGAAAGGGAAGTCATGTACATGTATTGCCAGTTAGTGTTCAACTGGACCATTGGTCAATTTAGTAATTTTAGGTAAGATAACTACCTTCAGCCAAGTTTCAAATCTTAGAAATCGTCGTTTTTTTATTAGCTAAATATTTGTAACATGTCAGCAGCAAATATATAACGTTGTAACGTAAATTTTATTTGGGAAAAATTGTTTCGAAATAGTTGCTGGCACCAAAGTAATTGCTGATGATTTTAATTTTTATAAAGGTTGGATTTTAGGGCTCCAACCGTGTAGCAACAAAACTCAATGAGGGTGTCAAGCGGCTTGACTCAGTACTTTTCGCACATTCTCAGCAATAACAAAAATTTTGGTCTAAACAAACTTCCCTCCGTCCCCATTGCACCAAATTCATCCCCATAGCCACGGGAATTAACTGTAATAAGTAATCAAATGTTATTCAAATCATCAATCAATAAAAAATCGCTTGCTTGCTTAACTTGGAAATAATAGTTAAAACTATTTTAGCCTTGAATTCAGATTTAGCCACTTCAAAAAATCGCAGTGTACTGTTTTATAGAAATCCCGCAAAGATAAGAATATGTTCTTCAAAGGAAAGTACTATCATTTTGCAAGCTTGGATATTTGCATCCATATTAACTACAAAAATGAACTGTAGGTTCTTGGGCTGTTCGACCGGCATCGACACGCTCCGCCGCCTTGGTGTCGGCGCGCTTCGCTGCTTGACACGCCGAACAGGTGACATCAGCTTCTGAGGATGCCGAGCACTCATGTTGGCGAAACGTCAAGCCGCGAGACGCGCCGACACCAAGGCGGCGGAGCGTGCCGACGCCGGCCGAACGGCCCAAGAACCAACAGTTCATCGGATCATGGCCACGAAAGTCTTACACAATAAGTTACAAAAATCTATGGAGCCAGTTAGAAAATGGCCGCAAACAGGGGTTGCCGTGACTTTTGTGAGCGATTCTCGCTCCAGGTAAGTGGAAGCGCAATTGAGAAGATTCACGTGCTGTAAAAAAGAGTATAATATCGCGAAAATGAGGTTTTACACCTTTTCCAGCTGTAGTTACTAAAGCGTCAAGTGATATTTCAAAACAGTCAAGTTAATTTTCCAACTCATCAATTGTAAATTCGAACTGACAGGTGTAATTTATACCTGGTATATTCAAGTATACAGGTGTAATTTATACGTGGTATACCCAGGTAAACACAGGTATAAATTACACCTGTCAGTTTGAATTTACAATTGACGAGTTGGAAAATTAACGTGACCGTTTTGAATTATCACTTGACGCTTTAGACACTGCAGCTGGAAAAGGTGTAGCATTTTTTAACTAATTCTTAAATATACATTATATTATTGTACATATTTAAAAAGCTGAGTTTATACATTTTTTTTCCTTCATGTTCATATATAATAACATTTTTTTTAATTTAAATTATTTCTTTTAGAGTTAATACGTCGTAATATACTATTTAATTATTTTATTAAAAAAAATAACAAATTATTAAATTACCTTACACATAAACAAAATAGTTTTATGAAAAGCAGATTTTCATTTATAAAAGGCATAAATATGCACAACCAACAATTTATAGCAAATTGGAAATGAAGCTTTTACTTTTCGTAAACGAGCCAAAGTGGTGTGTTTCTTTTAGAAGCAAGAAATACGCATACTATCCATAAACTGTCGCTAGAGTATAAGTGTCACAGCTGACATACTTTGCTCAACGCTGGATTGAGCTTTTGTGGGGCCCAGGGCTATATAGTTTTAAGGGGCTCTTTATGAACAACATGCAAATAATATAGCCCTTGCGGGGCCCCATTGAACCACGGGGCTCGGGGCTCCATCCCCTTTAGCCCCATGGTTGATCCGGGCGTGACTTTGTCCCTATTTATCACGGCAACCTCTGTTAGCGGCCATTTTCCAACTGACTACCATATATTTTTGTAATTATTATTGATGAAACTTTGATTTTGTATTAGAATATAAAAAAAAACAGGTGAGTGCAAATAATTAACAGTAATATACCTGCTAACCCTGACTGAGAGCTGGCAACCATTTTTTCAATTCTTCAATCATTTTCTTTTAAATGATGTAAAATTAACTAAAAGATATATAGCTGCAAGTTATATTAGCGAATTAATTACATTAAAATTAATTACAGGTAATTGCGGCTAATTTTTGAAAGGCAATCGTTAATCCATTCTAAACTTTCTCAAGATTAATTTAAAATTATGTAATTTTATAAAAAATAATAGATACCTGCAGGATCGAGCAGTGGGATCTCAGACTAGTTGTGGTCTGATTTTGTAAGGCACTCAGCAAAGGCGGGTCTGACCAATAAGAACAAGCCACGTAAAAACGAGAGTAAATAGTAACGAAAGCAACATGTTCGACAGTTCACCTGAAGACGATTGAAGATACTAAATCAATCGAAACGTTATTGTAAATTGTACGTAACTTGCTACAAATTTCAAACAATATTTCAATCGGCATTAGGTGAAGTGGCCAAAATGGGTATCCTCTATGTTATTTGTCGTTATCAAACAAGTTAATGTTCGATTATTATATTGATATCGTTTATGCTTGATTGTTCTAGGACATTTCAATCAGCCCTTCAAGATGCAGTGCTACTGATAGCAATGCCTCTTATGAGTGGATTACTAGGTTGGCGTGATACTGTGATAGTAATGTTGGGAGCAACTGCTCACACTGTAGCAAGGATATTCTATTCGGCTGCTAATGCAGCATGGGTGTTCTATGTAGGTAAGCGAATAAAATATGTTGCACATATAGTTTCAACTGCCGTTCATTTAACTATCTAATTTAAACATGAGCAGCTTTTAATTGGAGCAAACTGAATGTAGCTTGACTCACAGATGATATATAGAAGGGCGAAATAGTTACAAGTAAAGTTTATTATTTTCCCATAAGTAAAGAACTGCAGTATGATCATTTCATTTTTAACTTTTTACGAATTAGGTAATCGTGAAAATGGCCATGCATGAAGGATACTCTGGTCTTTATATTACCTCCCTCCCTTTTGAGGTTTGCATGAAAAATAATCATGGTCACTGAAGCAACATGGCTTCGAATGAAGTATAGTGGTTCAGTACATAGTTAAACGGTTAAAGAACATTTGCATCTTTAAAAAACAAACGTAAAGGAACTATTTGCACACGTAACAATAGTTTTTATATTCGTGGATTAGAAACCTATTTTTTGAATTTCAAAACCTAATAACAATGCTGAAAATGAACTTTGCTGTCTCATGTGAAACAGATTGTAGACTTTTCCTGGTCTAAAATTTATTTCATACATATATTTAGTACATATATTTCTTAAAGTTACCCTGTGGTTGTTCTCATAATTAGGTTTGGATCCATCCATAAAACCACATAATGTAATTATGTAATGTAATGTAATTTTTACTTCTCACACCGATAGGTCGGTCTGTCGGTCTGTTGGCGTCTTTCTAACCGTGTAATCTCAGTAACTGGTAGTAGTAGTAGTAGTAGTAGTAGTAGTATATTTTTGTCAAATTGATACAATGTTTGCATATATGACACGTCAGCTATTGGCAAAAAAAAACAATTACAAATTAACAAACACTTTACAAAGTAAAAACATCGAAATATTATTCACTAGTCGCTTTTTTCAAGGAATTCCTTCACCGAGTAAAATACATTATCTGCCAAGTAGGATTTAACTTTATGCTTAAAGTGTTCATATTTATCAATGTCCCTTAAAAAGTTTGGTAGGTTGTTGTAAATTACTGTGCAATTATAGTTAGGCGACTGTTTAAAGCTATTAGTAGTGTGATTGTCTATAGATAAAAGTTTTCCATTTCTAGTATTATACTGGTGAAATTGACCTAATGTATTGAACCATGAAGGATTTCTCTTAACATAAAGTACACACTTTAAAATATATATACATGGAAAGGTTAAAATTTGTTTACTTTTAAAAATTGGCCTGCATGTATTCCCAGGTTTAATATTATACATAAGTCTTACCAAACGCTTCTGTGCAATAAAGACGCGATCTTTATCTTTTGCGTTACCCCATGCCATGATATTATAAGACATATGTGAATGTGCAAGTGCATAATACACAGATACAATCCCAGATTCATCAAGAACATCCTTTAGCTGCAGTATAGCCTAAAATGCTTTATTCAATGATTGACATACATAATGAATGTGATCTGAAAAAGTTAACTTCGAATCAAAGTATGTACCTAAAAATTTCGTATTATCTGCTAAAGCAATACCTTCCACTGTAGCAAACTCACCAGGCAGCCTTCGTAGTAAGGTAAAGTTAGTTATGACAGTCTTGTTTTCATTTAGGATCAGCCTGTTGCACTGACACCAACTGCTAAATTCATCCATTACAATGGCTATGTTTTCCTGGAGTTCCTCAAGATTCTTACCACATACTGTAATTGTAGTGTCATCTGCGAACATGGTGACATTTCCCTGTGATATGTTTAGAGGAAGATCATTTATATACAGTAGAAACAGTAAAGGTCCTAAGACAGAACCTTGAGGCACTCCAAGAGATACATCCTTGATTGTGGACTGGGCATTCCTCATCTTCACTTGCAGCTTTCGTTGTTCCAGGTAGGAAATACACCATTGCAGTGCTACTCCACGTATACCTAAGGCTTCTAGTTTTTTTTTCCAGATGAATTTTGTTTATGGAGTCAAAGGCTTTTGTCAAATCAAATTGCAGGGAGACAACATATTCGCCCCTATCCAAATGATTATAAATATAGTTTAAATATTGGCATGTTGCAGTCTCCACTGATTTGCCCGCTCGAAAGCCATGTTGGTATTCTGTCAGCAGTTGATGTGTTTCTGCAAATGATGCAATACTGTCATAAACATATCGTTCCAGTAGTTTTGATACAGTGCTTATCAATGAAATTTGACGGTAATTATCAATCACTTCAGGATCACCTTTTTTATACAGTGGTATTATAACAGCTAATTTCAAAATGTCAGGGAAACAGCCTTCATTGATTGATTTATTAAATAGAAGTGACAGCTGGTCTGCGATTATATCCTGTATCTCAACTATTATATTCAATGACAAACCATCAAAACCATAAGAATGTTTCTTTTTGCTTTTGTTTATGAGGCAGATGATATCTTGTGCAACTGTTGGGTAAATAAACAATGATTTAGGATTCTGTACAGAAGTTGTACAAGGCAAAGACATATTTTGTCCAAAAAATAAGTTAGCACCCTCAGATACAGCTGTAGTAAAGAAGTTTGCAAAAGCATTTGCTATCGATTCTTCATCTGTGATTTTGGAACCATTCACATCCAAACAGTTAATTTTAGAGTTACAATTTTTTGTTCTGCCAATTTTTTTATTAACTATGGACCAAATTTGTTTTGATTTATTTTGAGATTCTTCAATTTTCTTAGCATAAAATTGTTTTTTAGCATTTATGATGTTTTTTTTGTAGCATTGCTTTTCTCGAGAGTAAATCTTTTTTATTTCGTCAGAAGGATAGTTTGTCATCAGCCACCTTGACTCAAGACCTCCTCACTTATCCAGTCCTTGTCTTGCTGAGCAGAGTCACATTCAGATACTGTCCTAGTGATCGTCTTTATTGGACAACTGATATCGAGGCACCATGTGACGGTATCAATGAAATAATTGAATGCCTCATTCACAGTCATACTGTCCATTGACTCCCAATTTGTCTTTGCAATAAGGTGTTTGAAGTAGTGCATCCCATTTTCAGTCAGCTCTCTTTTAGAATATTCAAAAGTAGTTTTTGTGCCCCTTTGACTAACACAGGAGAGTTCAAGTAAATGTCCAAAGTGATCTGACAATGTTGGGTTAATGATTCTACAAGTCGTCATACCATTAGGATAGTTAGTTGCCATATAATCAATTGCTGTTGAGCTTACATGCCCATTCTGATATAAGAATACTCGAGTTGGCTCATTGGTCTTAGTTTCAAGATTAAACGATTCCAGCACATCCCGTAGCAGCATTGTATCATGCCCATTCTTCAAATAGTCAATATTAAAATCACCACATAGTATGACATAGTTAGATATTTTACTCACATCCGCAATGATTTCTGTTAAATTTTCAATGAATATATTCAAATCTCCGTTAGGAGGACGATATATGTTAATTATGGCAATTTTTTCCGAGCTCATACTTAAGATAATCCCCGACGTTTCTATATTACCTTCAATAGATAGGTTTTTTAGTTTGTTTATAGTCTTGCATTTTAAACTATTCTTACAGATTATTACTGAGCCGCCGTTTTTCTGAAAATGTCTAGAAAAATGAGACGCTATTTTGTAACCAGCTATGTTCAGATTTCCCAAATTATCCCTATCCGTCACATGATGCTCCGATAGAGCTAATATGTCAATATCATAGCATTTTAGTAACAACTCAATTTAACTAAGTTTATTGCACATACCCTGGATATTGATATGAAATATGTTTAGCTTAGTACTTATCTGATTAGCAGGAAGGGGGTTGCTGTTGCTGGCCTCGAAAAAATTTATATCTTTTCACCAAAATACCTGCAGGCCAATAGGATTTATCAAATAGTCTTTCAGATAGATCATAGTCTGCCCTACCAACATATATCCACGTTCTTCTTGGTGCGGCTTTAAGTTCTTCACTTTCGGAGGGTTCTGCTGATCCAAATATTACTTTTCCCTTGCTTTTAGGTCTAATTTCAATGCTGCTTCCAATATTGTCATTCCTTGGCAGCTTTTTAGTCTTCTGTTCAGGATATGTAGAATTCTTGGAGGACAATTGTGTTTTGCTTATGTCGGCACCGTTCGGTTGATTACTGGTTGTTGTGATATTTTGTTGTAAAACATCGTCAGTGTTTTTTGTTAAACCTGATGACTGAGCGTTGGTTATTTCTAGTTTTTCTCTATCTGTGTTGCTCTTTGTTGATTGTTCTAAATTCGAATTATTAGAAAGTATCTTAGCTACACTGGAATATGCCTTTCTGTAGCCCTGTTGACCTTTATCATATATAATGTCGACTTGACTTTCTTGTAGCTCGGCTACAGAAGAGTCACGTGGGGGGTGCACCGGATAGGTATTTGGCACATTATTTTGACTATGGATCCGGCTTTCAAATGCCATAAACATATCTGATATGTCACCCTTCAATTTTTCATACAGGCTTTTATATATCGTATCATGCATTTCACTCATGTTAACTGTAAGTGGGGTTATTGTTTGGCCTTTCTGGCGCAAGCCATCTAGTTGACTTTCCACAGATGTAATTTTCTTGCGGTGAGCATCATTTTCTTTGGTTAATGTCTCGATCTTTGTAATCATATTCTGCTGTTTAATATTACTATTACTAATAATACCCTTCAATCCGATAATTTCTTCCTCAAGACATTGTTTTTCGGTCACAAGCTCAGCATTCCTGCGTCTACATTCGGCTATTTCTTTACTTAAGACAACCAAAGTAGCTTGTTGTTCATTAAGTTTCATCTCATAATCTTTTTCAGCATCGGATACTTCATCTTCTATATCGATTGTCCTTCTTTGCAGTCTTTTGATGTATTCGTCCTTTTCTTTTCCTTCTTTTAGTAGCTTTTCAAATTGCACTTCATATTGTGCTAGTCTTTCTTCGGTTTCAATTTTGATTTTTTCTAGCAAATTATGCATCTCTTTGTTTTCATCATGGATTCTGTTTATTTTTTCTTCTTCTGATTTCTTTCTCGTCTCACATTTGTCAGAACAGTAAATAGTATTTTTTCCTAACTCAATTATATTCTTTTTACGTTCCAAACAACTCTTGTGAAATACAGAAAGACATTCAATGCATATTGTACAAGATAAGTCTTTCTTGCAGCACTTGAAATAGTTTTCCATTGTCACATCATCCGACGATAAATTTTTCTGGATACGGACCTGTGTTTTGTTTATAGATTCTCACAACCTTCCTCTGTTTTTACACTGATCATTCGCGTTCTGGGCAAAAAAAAGGTTTAGTCTATGAATTAGTTTTCTTATTATTTCACCATATTTATCGCATCATTAGCTACACATCAATATAAAACATGATCAACTAATCGCATTAAATTATGTTCAAATACTGTTAAGCAGAGACACGTTCGTTCACCGTTCACCGATGTATTCGTACATGAGTTGTGCTGAAATTTGGGTAGCGATATGCTGTGGGGTCGCAAAAACAAAAAAAATCGAATAATACTTAATTTTTTTTAGTGTTTTAGGTGTTTCTGATCATTTTTTACTTTTTTTGGGTGGGGGGTGAAATTAAGGTGCTTGGGGTTGGGGGGTTGTAAAACCGAAAAATTGGTTGTATTTATAACAGGATGTCCATTGACCTGTGAAAGAAAGACCTAGCGGCATGATACACTATTATAGAAACCAAGGGATTTACAATTTTCTCTTGTATATTGTAAATTTTGACACAATATTATTACCGTGGCGAGGATGGAAACCGCTTACGGCTTTTAGAAATCATGCTAGTGGCGGCGCAGCAATAATCAGAAAGCGAAAAAAATATAAAAACATCTCAAACTTCGGTTTTAGGCGTTCTAGGGGTTCTTGGTCATTTTCTGCTTTCTTTTGGGTAGGGGTGAAATTGGGGTGGTTGGAGGTGGGGGTTGAAAACTCAAAAATGTGTTGTATTTGTAATGGAAGGAAGACCTAGTCGAATAATACACTTTTACTTCACAAACCGATATTTGAAGGAACACTTTTTTGTGGGCGAGCGGGCGATAATTTGATAGTTCCAAGGAGATATCAGACTATTGCTTCATGTTATGGGAAAATAATAAACTGGTATCACCGTAATGTGTGGAAAGTACTAAATCAGTCAACTTGACTTAATCTTTTACTCACATTTCAGCCACCTCTGTAGCCTTTATTAAAATACAAAATGTTGTATAAAATTAATTTTAGATAAGTTACTTTGATTGACAACTGCACGAGCCAGGAACCAGCATTTGCTTTTTATGAACTAACTTTTTCACAAAACCGGTGACTCTGAAATCTTAAAGTGGTAGTGGTAGTTTAATTTGATCCACCCTCGTTTTTGGATGACCGCAAAGGATGTTGTCAAGTGACGCTAAAAAGTGGGGATCTGGGAGGCTATTTAGTTGCCCCTTGTCCTCCGATTCACCTTAGGGGACAGGATTGAACCATTATGCTCATAATTAGCAACCAGAATGTGCGCCGCTTGCTTTATTTACCACATATTTCAAACTCCAAACTCGATAACACGGTAAAAGTCAAATTTAGGTCCATTTTATATTGCATACAGTTTTTGCTTATGATGCAAGGTAGGATTGAATTATCCAATAATATTTAAGAGGTATGAATTTATGAATCATCGTGTATTAATTAATTTTTTTACTTTTGACCGCTTATTAGATACTTAAGAATTTTAAAACAATCGTATGACATTTGTCGATAACTTGTACATTTTAAAAACTCTTTTTTTTTTATTTTTTTTATTCTCCATATGGAACACCTAGCACGGCAAGGTGTTAATTTCATGATTGCAACCTAGGAACCATTAAAAGGGTAATTTTGTGTTGTGTTATTAGATATTTTTGTTTCGTTCACGTCAGGAGAGATCTTATATGGGCTCACTTAGTTGTTGACGTTTAAAATCCATTTTGCTATGAAAAAAGAAACCTCGCTCCCTACTGTATTATTACTTGCTTTGTACAAATTTATAAGTATCAGTTAAAGTATAGTACATTTATTCTGCAAAATATTACTTAATACTACTTTGTTCGGTTAATTGTATGAGTATTACAGAATACATTGCTTTTAGGTGGCGTTTTTGCGGCCTGGGGCCCAATAGTTGCTCCTGTGATAAGATCTATGGTTTCAAAAATTGTAACTAACTCGGAAAAGGGTAAGTGTTCTTAATTCTGATGTATTTTCTTTGGAAGTTATATAGACTTGTTTATTTGGGGTACCTTGTTTCATATTATAATGTTATACCACGTATTTATAGCTAAATATTAAAGATTTATTATAGCTTCATCATAGGGCTTTTTATTGCCATAGGACATAGTAATTTAACAAATAAGATGAGAATCATAATACGTTTACTTCAAAAATGTTGAACTGAGATTCATATGTCATGGTGCTCTTTAAATAAAATATTTTATAGCATGTGTTTTTGGATCACAATCTATATCTAAATAATTCTATTCCAGGAAAGGCATTCTCAGTCCTATCTGTTGCTGACAACGCAATTCCATTGATATCGGGAGTGTGTTATAGCACCCTATACAAGTCAACACTATCGTGGTATCCTCCAGCGATCTTCTACTTGACAATGGCGACACAAATTGGCGTTTTCCTGTTAATTTTGTAAGAAGAAACATGACTTATTACAACTACTTCACATGATCAAGAAATTGACCAAATTTGTGATCTGGAAGATGTATTGATTTGGGTGGTTTATTCACATACACCGCAATTCATACGTTGAGAGCATTTCCAGCACTATTGATAAATTTATAGCAAAAACCAACATCCTAAGCATATAAATTGCCTTGAATCTAGACATATGATGTCTTGCCACTAAGCCATATCGTAAAAAATAGCTAAGAATCAATTCATTTGCAAACTTATGTTCCTGGAACACTTGTATTATTGCTTATTTTAGAAGAATAAATTATTTGTCGACCACAAAGCTTTTACGGCAGGAAATAGTATCTTTTTGCAAAAAATAGCAGTATGCAAAAACTGTGAAAGACTGCTAAGAGTACTGAACCTGTTTTGACTGTAATGCGGCCTACAGACGTTGGTGCATGCTGCGATGCAGGCATCGGCCCCTACGTTTCGAGTCTGGAATCCCATTTTGATCGGAGAGCCATGACGCCGAGTCGGTGACCCTGAAGCAGGTTTCAACGTGTGCGTTGATGCAAAGACGATATCTATTTAACTCCACCCTACTATTCGTGTGTTGCATGAAACGTGCATAAAACATTAAAACATCAAGTAGTAGTAGAGTAGGATGCAAGTTTCATGAAACCTTGAGTCGATTCAGGAATTGCAGCATGCATCAGCGTCTGTAGGCCGCTTAAATATATGTTTGAAATGGTTTGAAATAAATTTTAAGCCGGCGCCACATATGCGGTATTCGGCGAGCAACGAACTCCGATTATACGCTAGTCGGCTAAAAGGCGATAGGTGCTCGCTATTCGGCGAGCAATTTTGAAAAAACGGCGTACATTGATATTCGGCAAATACCCGCATATGTGGCGCCGGCTTTAGAAGAAACATGCAAATTTGGTACAGTTAGCAGTCTGGAGGAAACTGCTAAGCCGATCGAGTTTGTTGTGTTACGTAGATTTTTTATCAGCATGTTTTTCTTTTGGTATGGATTAAATGTATCTTTTCAAACAATACCGTTTTTCACAAATTTCCGCATACTTTTTAGCTTCCTCAGGATATTGTTTCTCGATTATAGCTCACTTCATTTTATCTTGAACCATGTGGAGGGTGTAGTTAGTCCGAGGTCATAAGTGACAAATATATACGAGGACGTATCAGAAAATGACGACACTGGTGCTATTCTATAACAATGAAATATTTATTTAAACATTTTCAACAATTATCCTCAAGATACTTTCCATTCAAATCACATAATTATCCCATAACTGTGTCCACTTGTCATACACCTGATAACGACAGCATTGTTGAGGTGTAAATTTAGGTAACAAATAAATGTCTCATGGGCCAAAGTAGGGAGAGTAGAACTATAATTTCCACCCCTAACTCTTCAACTCGTTAATTTCTGCAATTTTTGTGGCAGATCCCGTAGTTTGTGGTCGATCGCGACGAGGTTTATTTTCAACTACTCACTCACAACCGTTTTTGAACTTCTTATGTCACTCAAACACTACATCGCGATGTGCGCAAAACATGTCATGTCATGTGTCGTGTCTCATTTGGTGTGTTATAAAATATTCTACCTTTAAAACAAATTACAGCCAGGGTAGGATCCTGAGAGAAGTTGGGGGGGGGGGGCTTATTTGAACACAGGTTGTTTTTCAACTACTAAAAGTATGTATGAAGATTTAAAATTTTATTGAAGTATTGCTTTGTATTTCTTTTCCTCTCTATTAAATATTACAGTAGTAATAATAATATAAAATGGAGTCAAGTTGATTGACTCAGGACTTCCTACACATAACGGTGATATCATTTAATTATATTCAGCCTCGTCTCATAAATAAAGACAATTGTAGTACCTCCGCCTCTGGCTCATACGTCCACAATCTTGAAAGATAAACAAACGCACGACCCTTTTCCTACCTGCTCCCTATATGCGTCGATAATATTCAGTTTTCGTCTTTGTGTGAATACGTTCACATCGCAATCACGAGTGAAATAGATATCGGTACTGTAAATTTGTTTTTTTTTTTGGAAAAATGCCCAAGAGTAAAGAAAAAAGGAGTCGTATTCGGTCGGTCGAGGCATCGGACATTTACAGGATGTTCAAAAGGCTGGACAATCGACTTGATAGCCTAGAAGAAAAATATAAGATCGTTAATCGGCGTGGTTCAAAAAGACGCCGTGTTTCGGTTATCCGAGATTCGGAAAGTGAAAGTGAAGCAGAACATTCTCCGTCTCCCTCTTCTGGAGAAGGGACATCGGACGAGGAGAGCGAAGGAGAGTGTCGTGACCGTGCCACCCCACAGCTGACGGAACCTGTTACCAATAATAGTAATATTATTCAGACTGCCGGAACAAGTGGAACTAGCGGTAAGCAAAAAAAAAAAAATAAAAAAAAAATCTAGGTATCAGTGTATGATAATATCTCTCCGTTTGTGATAATGGATGGTCTTAGCGTTACCTGTTTGTGATGACAGGACACACGTTTTTCTATTTAAAGTAATTTTTTTTGTGTGTTCCGGAGACCCTTTCAATAAAACATAGTATTATCTGTTTGTGATAACAGATTGTGTCTGTTTGTGATAACAGATTGTGTCTGTTTGTGATAACAGATTGTGTCTGTTTGTGATAACAGATTGTCTGTTTGTGATAACAGATTGGGTCTGTTTGTGAAAACAGATTGTGTCTGTTTGTGATAACAGATTGTCTCCTTGTACCTGTTTGTGATGACAGGACGCATAAATTTGCGAAATATTGACATTTTTTACATCTTTTATCCTATTTATATTACAGAGGAGCCAAGAACAGACTTGGATAAAGACATCTTGTCTATTTTGGGAGAGGAAGGGCTAACAAAAGACCTATCTGCAGACCCCATCCATGCAGACATCGCTTCCCGGTGGGAGAACATTTTGATTGGTGGCCTAGAGGAGGACACCAAAAAGGTTTTAGTGGACAGATATCTGCCTCCATCAAACTGCATGGCGGTAACCCCGCCAATAATGAACCCAGAGGTTAAGATTGCCTGTTCTGAAAGTGTCATGCGTAGAGATGAGAGGATATCTCAAGTGCAGCACCAAATCGCAGCAGGTTTATCTGCAATCGGTTTGGCCTTAACAAGGATGCTGAACAAACAAGAGCTAGAAGACAACAAAGACGATATAAGGCTATTGAGTGATGCCGGTAGGCTTCTAGCAAATGTCCATCACTCAGAATCGAGATCTAGAAGAGAGCTTATTGCTCTTAATCTTAATAAAGAACTTAAAGAGACCTTAGTGAGTACTCCAATTTCAAAATTCCTTTTTGGAAATGATCTGGAGGATACAATTAAGACCACAAAGGACTTGGAAAAGTCGGGACAGCAGTTAAAGCCAACAAAGCAGATGTTTGTCAAATCGGCACGTAAAGCCGTTTCGGAAAACTACAAAGGTCCATTCCCACACAAGTCAGCAGGAGCCAGGAGGAATGGATTTCTGACCCCGGCTCCAGTTTCCATCAGGAGGTCTCATTATCCCACCTCAACACGCAAGGAGACCATTCACAAGAAACAACAGAAGTTTCGGCAAAGCTATTACCTTCAGAGCAACCAGAGCGACAGGAGGCGAACTCATCGATCCTAGACATACAGGTCAGCCAAACAGGGGGACGGCTAAAATTGTTTTCAAAAAGGTGGCAAAGTTTGTCAATACATAGGACAGTGCTGTCTTATATTAAGGGAATGTCAATTCCATTCGTTAAAAAGCCAGTACAGAATAACATGCCTCCTGAGAGTAAAGGGTCTAAAAAGGAGATTTCCATTTTTAAAAAATTAATTAATGATTTGCTAAATAAAGGGGCAATATCACCTGCCAAACAATGTAGAAACCAATTTGTATCAAAAATATTTTTTGTACCAAAACCAGATGGATCATACAGATTGATTTTAAATTTGAAAAGGTTGAACTTTTTTGTTGAGAACGAACATTTCAAGATTGAAGACCACAAGGTAGTGTCTCGTCTAATTGGGAAAAATTTCTTCATGTGTCGCATAGATTTGAAGGATGCTTATCATCTGGTTCCTATACGAGACGCACATCGAAAATACTTGAGGTTCATATTTCAGGGGATAACATATGAATACAATTGCTTACCATTTGGGTTAAGCTGTGCCCCTCGAATTTTCACCAAACTTTTGAGACCTATAGTTGAGAGGTTAAGGAGGCGTGGGGTACTTTTAGTAGTGTATTTGGACGATTTTCTGGTTTTGGGAAAATCATATGACGAGTGTAGTAAGAATACGCAGTTGACCTTACATTTTTTGACATATTTGGGCTTCTTAGTTAACCCTTCAAAATGTAGTCTTATACCCAACCAAATATGTAAATTTTTAGGGTTTTTATATAACTCTCACACAATGGAGATCTCTTTACCAGAGGAGAAGCAACTTAGAATATGCAGAATTTGTAAAAGGTTTTTAAAGTTAAAAACATGTAAAATTAGAGACTTTGCAGAAATTATTGGTATGCTGGTATCAGCATGCCCAGCAATTAAATATGGGTTTTTTCATATTAAATCCTTGGAAATTTACAAACATGTTGCCCTAAAACAAGCTGGGGGTTCTTATGATGCCCAAATGATGGTGCCAGAAAAGCTAGTTCGTGATATCAATTGGTTCATGAATATGAACGTTTCATCCAATCATATTCGGTTGTCTACGTTTCACTTAGAAATATTTTCAGATGCATCTACATCAGGATGGGGAGTTTTTTGCAAAAAAAGAAGTACTTTTGGTTATTGGTCAGACAAGGAATATGGACAACATATAAACTATTTAGAGCTTTTAGCATTATATTTTGGTTTGAAGTGTTTTGCTTCAAATTTGTCAAACAGCAATATTTTATGTCGGGTTGACAATACTACAGCAGTAGCCTGTATTAATAAAAAAGGAAGTGTTAAATTTGACAGGTTAAATGAAATCACAAGAACGATATGGAGTTTTTGTGAAAACAGAAATATATACATTTTTGCTAGTTATATAAATACCAAACACAACATAGAAGCAGATAGGGCTTCTCGTCAAGTACATAAAGAGACAGAATGGTGCCTGTCAAATGATGCCTTTCAAAAGATAACGCGTATGTTTGGAAAACCAGATATCGATATATTTGCCAGTAGATTAAATACGAAATGTCCTAGGTTTATATCATGGATGAGAGACCCTGAGGCATATAAAGTGGATGCGTTTACCTTAGATTGGGGCAAATTAAGGTTTTATGCCTTCCCTCCTTTTTCTATGATCTTAAGGATGCTTCAGAAAATAATTGAGGATAAAGCTGAAGGTATAGTGGTGGTTCCCCTCTGGGTCTCGCAACCATGGTATCCTATCTTTAGGTCATTACTAGTTGGTAAACCTGTAATATTCCATCCTAACAGATTTTTACTTACATTTAATAGGTTACCACACCCCCTATGGCAGAATCTTTCCCTGGTGGCAGGGAGGTTATCAGGAGGGCATTGTTGTTAGGAGAGGTGCCCAAAGACTCATTGGATATATGTTTAAGTTCTATTACACTCTCTACGTTAAAGCAATATAATACTGCCTTAAAGTTATGGTGGGACTTTTGCACATTAGGTAATATGAATCCATTTAAAGTTGAAGTTCCCGCCGTCCTACGGTTTTTAACTGCACATTTTAAAAGAGGGGCTTCATATGGAACTCTAAACAACTACAGATCGGCCATTGCACAAATTGCAGGGCCAGACTTGGGGCAGGACTTCAGACTAAAAAGATTTTTTAGGGGTGTGTTTGGAAAAAGACCAGCTCTGCCGAAATATGATAATACCTGGGATCCAGGAATAGTTATAAACTATTTACGTGGTTACAAAAATGAGGACATTAGTTTAAAAATGCTCACCCAAAAATTAGTTAGTTTAATGGCATTAGCAACTGGGCAACGAATTCAGACCCTAGGCCTTATTCAAATCGACAACATAACGATGCATGATGATAGAATTGAAATAAAAATTACAAGTAGAATAAAGACTTCTGCGAAAAATAGAAGTCAGCCCTTTATAGTTTTGCCATTTTTCAATACAGACCAAAATGTCTGTGTGGCTAGAGCTCTCATACATTACTTAGAAAAGACTAAGGAGTTACGAGGTCCTTGTAAATATTTATTTCTCACTCATAAGAAGCCATTTCATAAAGCCACGTCACAAACTATTGGAAAGTGGATCAAACATATTTTAGGCAAGAGTGGTCTAGACACATCAAAGTTTACTGCCCACAGTACACGGCATGCTGCAACGTCAGCTGCCGCCAGGAAAGGGGTCAGCTTCGACCAAATTAGATTAGCGGCAGGTTGGAGCAAAAGATCTGGTACATTCGCGAATTTTTACAACAGGCCTGTAATATCTAATCAGGAGTTTGCCAACACAATTCTTAATTCATGAAAGTGTTTTTTCTAAAGCTTGAAACTGGTGTTAGAACCTATAAGTATCAGGTTACGTAATGTTGCCTTTTTTTTTTCGTGTTTTTTGTTTTTTTTGTGCTACAACTAGTGCTAGGCAATTTAGGTATATATGTTACATATGTATGTTCATATGCATAGTAAATAAGTTATCTCCATTCGGGTTAACTGTTCGTTTATTACAACGTTTATTACAGCTCTCGCATATTTCTGTGTGTACAAGTATAGATATATATAGATATATCTTCTGAAGTGGATTAAATTTTTGAAGAAATTTATTATTGTTTAATTTGTATAATTGTTGCAACTTCTTTAAACATCTACAATTGTCTTTATTTATGAGACGAGGCTGAATATAATCATAAGATCAAACGAACTTACCAAGTGATGTTCGATCTTGATTATATGAAGGCCTCGTCGAAATAAATAAAGTCCCAACCCATCCCATATTATAGGGCCCTATTTGAGTTGCAACAAGAGCTTTAAAATAAACTGAATATTATCGACGCATATAGGGAGCAGGTAGGAAAAGGGTCGTGCGTTTGTTTATCTTTCAAGATTGTGGACGTATGAGCCAGAGGCGGAGGTACTACAATTGTCTTTATTTATTTCGACGAGGCCTTCATATAATCAAGATCGAACATCACTTGGTAAGTTCGTTTGATCTTATGATTATTTTCCCATTGCATGAAGCTACAGTCTGAGATCCCCTTAAAACTAGGTCATCTTTCTTGCATCTCGCTCCGTAGGAACTAAAACGACGCAGTTTCTATTCTGCGAGCTTCAACAAAATGAAACGAAACGATCAGGAGCCCTACTAAATTGCCTCAAAACGAAGTTTGAGCTATTTTCATATTTTTAGTTTTTTATTATTGCTGCGCCACCACTGACACGGTTTCTAAAAACCATACGCATTTTCCATTCTCGCCACAGTAATAATACTGTGTCGAAATTTCATTAAAATCAATTCCAGGTTACACAATACAGAACGATGAAAAGCAGTACTCGTATGTAAATAACATACATCAGAAAAAAATCGTCCCTTGATTCTTCTCTTCTCTAACAGGCGCGGCAAGTCCTTCTTTCAAAAGTTAATGGATTGCCTATTATGCATATAAAAACTTTTTCAGTACTGCAACTCTCCACCCCCCAACTACTACCCCAATTTCACCCCCGCCCAATAAACAGGGAACCCCTAAAATTTTCGCGTTCACAATGCTCCTCTCACCTACTGGTGTGGAAAGTAAAAAGATATCTAGTTCGTGTTTCATCAGAGTTTGGAGGTGGGAGAGATTATTTCCTCCCCGAGGATCTGCGCCTTGTTCACCGCATCGGTCTCGTTATATACAGATACATCCTCCTAGTCTACCATGAACACTGGTTGTGTAAATTGCCGTCTTTCATACTCAGAATTTCTGATTTCCATTGAACACACAGTTTTGACTTATGACATACATCTCTTTTTTTAAACACTGTTTCCAAAAAAAGCTTTCCTAGATTTTCTTTTGAGGAATTTATATACACATAGTTCTGAGACCTCATTTCAGATATTTTTGTCATACCTTTATTTGCATTTTGGTGCTCTGTATCTACAGGTAGCAATATTAATCAATTTTTTTTTAACATAAAGGATTTCCTGAAGTTGTATTAAAATATTACCACCTATAATCATTATTAAGATTATTCCAAAACTGAATAACCAAACAAAACACAAAATAAACGACATACAACATCGAATCAAACTAATCAAAAATATTTACTATTAGTACTATTAGTACAATATTTTTTTATTTACTATTGTTATGTAAAGGCGAAGTTGTAGAGTGTGCCTCTTTGTTACTCTTATTTGGAGAACTTAATTATTTTGGACCAAACATATTTCTTTCAGAATATTTCCTTTTAATATCACTAATAATTTGTCTTTTATGTGGGGCTACCAGAAATATTAGAAATTCCTCCTCATTTATTGTATGCTTGGAAGTAATTGTTTTACTGATCTTAAACATAAATTTACTCTAAATAAGATGATTGGAGAGGAACTCTCTACACCTCCATATAATAATATCAAGTAAAACGACCATGGTAAACGAGTTCTGCTCTATACCTCCGTCAATCCACCAGTACGCAGACAGCTGTTTCACGCTTATTAGCGATCATCAGTGCGCCATAGGTCGATTGACGGAAATAGAGAGCATCAATTTTTCCATGTTTAATAAACATGTGAAACATGTGCGAGCAGACAGAATGAATTCTGCCGGTGCGCCATCTAGTACCCGAAGGTAACGGCAAACCAAGGAAATCTCTGCTTAGCAGCAGTAGACTTCTTGGTGGGACGCCAAGGTGCATCCGCTTGGCCACTAGAGAGCGCGGGTTCTATACGCCGCTGCGTATGAAAGCCTATATACGAGTTCTGCTATATACCTCCGTCAATCCACCAGTACGCAGACAGCTGTTTCACGCTTATTAGCGATCATCAGTGCGCCATAGGTCGAGTGACGGAAATAGAGAGCATCAATTTTTCCATGTTTAATAAACATGTGAAACATGTGCGAGCAGACAGAAAGAATTCTGCCGGTGCGCCATCTAGTACCCGAAGGTAACGGCAAACCAAGGAAATCTCTGCTTAGCAGCAGTAGACTTCTTGGTGGGACGCCAAGGTGCATCCGCTTGGCCACTAGAGAGCGCGGGTTCTATACGCCGCTGCGTATGAAAGCCGATATACGAGTTCTGCTCTATACCTCCGTCAATCCACCAGTACGCAGACAGCTGTTTCACGCTTATTAGCGATCATCAGTGCGCCATAGGTCGATTGACGGGAGCAGAGAGCATCAATTTTTCCATGTTTAATAAACATGTGAAACATGTGCGAGCAGACAGAAAGAATTCTGCCGGTGCGCCATCTAGTACCCGAAGGTAACGGCAAACCAAGGAAATATCTGCTTAGCAGCAGTAGACTTCTTGGTGGGGCGCCAAGGTGCATCCGCTTGGCCACTAGAGAGCGCGGGTTCTATACGCCGCTGCGTATGAAAGCCGATATACCGGCAGAATGCTTTCTGTCTGCTCGACCATGGTAAAAGTGGTGACAATTTTGATTGTTAAAAAAAACAACAATGGAAATAAACCTCTAAGCGTTTAAATATATCGGATATAACATATTTGATTAGTTCAAATGGGAAAAGTATCCTATATAACCTCTACTTTAGCTTGAGCACCCTGACTATTTATAACAAAATCTCACCTGAATGTCACATTTTTTTCAGATTTATACATATCAAGACTGACAGTCAGGAATTCGAAAGAGATGAAGTCGAAGAAGAAATAGCTCAAGACACGTAGTACTTACAATTTTTATATCTAAGTATATAGTGTTAATGTTTTTATTACAAGATTAGTTGAAATATATCGTCGTTTCATCGACGACCAACAAGCTGCCTTAAAATGTAGTAATTGGTAATTTACATTTGATATGATATACTAGATAGTTTATTCTTTACAAATAGTTTATTCTTTCTTATAAAAGTGATGAAACTGCCTTAAAAATAGTAATTAGAATTTTGCTTGACTAGAAGTTATGCTTTATTAATGTTAGAAAATTTTTATCATTGTTTTAAATGTAGTATTAGAATTTTACAATTCACTTAGAGAGTATGCAATACAAATGTCGAAAATAAACTGTTGTTTTATTATGCATCGGATGAACTAGGAAATAAGAATTTCACCTGGAACCTAAAACAAAGCCATTAAAAAATGTCAGTTTCTGTATACTTACAGTGGTAATTTATTCTTCGTAGGTTTCAAATAGATAGCCTAAATCGAGAATATTTAACTGATTTAAAATAGAAATATGACTTTTCTGTAAGCGTAATAGCTGCTTGATAGCCGTCTTACATTGACGACTTTTTCATGAAATTAATACTCCATAGATTTTTTAGGATGAAGCCAATTTGCAAAATTGTCGAGCCCTCAAAAATTTTCTTCAAAGTGAAAATTCACAAATAATCAATTTTCGTGGAAAATTATGCGATGCAAATCTATTCCAGTTTGGCCATTGATCTCAAGATTTGCACGTGCTTTTTGGATTGCTTGTAAATTTGTTGGTGCCTATTTGGCTGACTTGGAACAAAAGAAAAAATGAAGTCAAGTTGATTGACTCAGTACTTCCCACACATAATGATATGATGATACCATTTTATTACTTCCCATTGCATGAGGCTATAGTCTAAAATCCCCTTGCAACTAAATCCGCCCATCCGCCCACAAAAACAACATCCAACACAAAAACCCTCGTAAATAGTTTCTTGCGTCTCCCTCCTTAGGAACTAGGGCGCCACGGTTCTTTTCTGCATGCGCAGTTTCAGCTGATTTTATGTTTTTGGTTTTTTTATTATTGCTGCGCCGCCACTGATACGGTTTTTCAAAAACAGAGTCGTTTTCCATTCTCGCAGCGGTAATAAATTCTGTGTCAAAATTTTATTAAAATCAATACAATAATTTTCGCTTTACGCAATATACATAGAACGAAATAAAACAAAGCTCGTATGTACAGATCACAAAATTGGTTTCTGTAATTGGCAAGCCAATGTTCGGATGGACCTAAAAAAGTGTAATATGCCGCTAGGTATTTCTTCTACAGGTCAAAAGGCGGACTATTATGAATACAACAAATTTTTCAGTTTTACAACCCCCCACCCTCCAACCACCCCAAATTCACCCTCACCCAAAAAAACCTAGAAAATGATCAGAAACCCCTAAAACGCATAAAACAAAGTTTGAGCTGTTTTTATACTTTTAGTTTTTTATTATTGCTGCGCCACCACTGACCCGATTTTTCCAAGACTTACGCGTTTTCCATCCTCGCCTTGGGAGTAATACTATGTCAAAATTTCATTAAAATCAGTTGAACAATTTTTCGCGTTACGCGATATCGAACGATCTAAAACAATACTCGTATGTATACATCACAAGTTCCTGAGTCCCGCGGTTTCTATAATAAGCATGCAATATTCGGATGGACCTAAAAAAGTGTATCATGCCGCTAGATTTTCATTCACATATCAATGGATAGCCCATTACTAATACAACAATTTTTTCAGTATTACAACCCCCCCACCCCCCAATCACCCCAAATTCACCCCCACCGAAGAAAAAATAGAAAATGATCAGGAACCCCTAAAACGTCTATAAACAAAGTTTGAGGCATGTTCAAATTTTTTGTTTTTTGCTAATTACTCGGCCCCTGTATAACGATTTTCAAAATTATAGGAACATTACCTACTAAGACCAGCATGACGCTGCCCAAATTTCATCACAATCCATGCAGCGGTAACAGAGATTACGAGGGTAGAAAAACGCGACAGGCAGACAGACCGATAGACAGACAGACCGACGGAAATGAGTGACGTGGATTTTCGTTATGTACACATCATAAAACGCCTAAAAAGCGTATTATCTCAAAATCGAAAATTTTCGCGATCACAATACTGCTCCCCTCACCTATCGGTGTGGGAAGTGAAAAGTAATGAATATGATCTATCGCCAGAACAGAAAAAAGCAGTTGATTAGAATCAACACACTTTGCTGTAGATTAGCCGGGACGGTAATTTTATGGCAAGTATTTTTTACCAGCTAGTGATATTGGGGAGGGGAGGGGGTGTACAAATAAAATTTCCAGTGTAGTGACTTTAGATCAGAGATCATACCAAGAGAAATGAAAATATTTTCTTTAAAAGTAATGATCCTAGAGAATGTATAATACTGCTGCGAATCTTTAACTATTCTCCAGTTTGGATGATCCGACATTAGCTTCAGTGTTGTCCTTTTCAGAACTTGGGGATTGCTGTCAAGGTTTAAATATATACTGTATAGCTTTGTTAAAACCTATAACTGTCTTCAATTATATTTGATAATTCTCTGAAAACCTTTCCGAACATTACGGTTAACGTATAATCTAACGGCTAAATATGATCATTACATTACTTACACGCAGTATAAAAGAGAAGTTTGGTGAAGAAATTCATGGATTTTTTGATGTCAGGTCTTTGTTTTATACTGATCAAATTTGACCAGGAGCTGCAATATTGAAAACGCATGGATTTATTTTAAAAGTTAGTAGATTCTGACTTGAGCTAAGAAAACAGTAAGCGACTCTGCATACGGGTCGATTGGCCACGTAGTTGACGCAAATCCCGACGTATATCCCCTTGGCTTCTCATGCTTAGTTTTGGAGCGCCACTAACGGGTCGTTTGATAGCTGCCTCGAGATGCGCGCTTTCAATCTCCTCGTTTTTTTTCGCCTGTCATCAGAATAGAAGTTCGAGTGGTTCAAGCATCTCTTGCGTCTGAGGGGTTAAACTTTTGAAGTTATACTGTCATATGTGTCTTGAATATGAATTATATTTAACCAGTATTTAACATTATAATGACATTACAGGCTTCTGGGATCCAGGCGTTACATGGGTAATCATCATGATGGTAATCATTATTAATAAGGTTACCCTCAAATTTTTGAAGTATATACAATGTGTTCGGTCATCGGTGTTGGAGCCTTTAGCGGGATAAAATACGTTAATTTTTATGGACAAATCACCCCCCAAAAGTAGTTTTTCTACCACCATAATCAAATAGCAGCCATTTTGTTTTTTTTAATTGATGCACGAGTGTTGTACTAGTTTAGCCATAGCTACCTATGTAGAGGTTCTACAAACACAAAATAAGTCTCGTTCGATAGCGAAACATGTGGGCTATAAACTAATGGCAAACATTTTCCAAATTTCATTCCGTATCAGGGCAAAAAAATTATTGAAAGAAATTATGATGTGATTTTTTACTTTTTCTTCCTACATTTTTTTATTTCTAAGCGATAGTACGTGTGTTTCCTAAAAAATAGCTGTACATCTGCGCCCTAAAGTAAAGTGGTTTAGAGGCTATGATGATTTGAATACGACCCTTTATTATCTAATCCGGCAGTCAAGAGGGCAATAAAACAAAATACTGAGTGGTCGCGACATTTATTTTGGGAAAAAAAGAAGCAAGTGTTCGAAATGTCCTTCTTGCTGTTGCTCGTACATGTTGCGTAGAGCGACTGATCATCGCTTTGTCATTCCGTAATTAATTTCCGACTTGAATAATTTTGCAAATAACCTCCTCCCGTTTATTTGGCACGTCGACATAAACTTTCTCTTTCACCCCACAAAAAAAAAAATCAAGTGGAGTCAAACCCGGTGAAAGCGGTGGCAAAGCGATTGTTTCACCGGTCGGAAATTAATTACGGAATGACAAAGCGATGATCAGTCGCTCTACGCAACATGTGTCAGTAAGAGTAATAGGATGCCTGCAACACCAAGGAGGACATTTTGAACAATGTAACATTTGCTTCTTTTTTTCCCAAAATAAATGTCGTGACTACTAAGTATTTTGATTTATTGCCCTCTCAACTGCGGGATTAAACAACAAAAGGTCATATTCAAATCATCAGAGCTTCTAAACTACTTTACTTAGGGCGAAGATGTACAGCTATTTTTGTAGGAAATATCATGCAGTATTGCTTAGAAAAAAAAATGTAGTCAAGTTGATTGACTCAGTACTTCCCACACATTCCGTTTTATTATTTTCCCACAGCATGAAACTATAGTCTAGATGCCCCTGCAATCAAATCATCGCTCGCCCGACCGCAAAAAAGGTGTTTTATCCTACTAGGTGCTTCTTTCACAGGTCAATGGACAATATATCATGAATACAACACATTTTTGAGTTTTACAGACCCCCACCCCCGAACCACCCCAATTTCACCCCAACCAAAAAAATTTGTAGAATGATCAGGAACCCCTAAAACGTCTAAAACGAAGTTTGAGGTGATTTTTATGTTTTTAGTTTTTTTATCATTGCCGCGCCGTCACTGAACTGATTTCTAAAAACCATACCCGCTTTCCATACTCGTCGGGGTAATAAATCTGTGTCAAAATGTCATAAAGTCAATTCAGAAGTATCCACGTAACACAATACAAAACGATCCAAAGTAATACTCGTATGTATTTTGTATGCATCATAAAGTCCAAGTCCCTTGGTTTCTGTAATCGGCAAAGCAACGTTCGGATGGACCTAAAAAAGTGTATTATGCCGCTATGTCTTTCTCTCTCAGGTCAGTAGACAGCCCATTATGAGCACAACAAATTTTTCAGATTTACAACCCCCACCCCCCAACCACCCTAATTTCACCCCACCCCAAAAAAAAAGTAGAAAACGATCAGGAACCACTAAAACGCCTAAAAAACGAACTCTGAGCCGTTTTCATGTTTTTAGTTTTTTTAATATTGCTGCGCCGCCACTGAGACGATTTCTAAAAATCAGACGCGTTTTCCATCCTCGCCAGACTAGTAATACTGTGCTGAAATTTCATTAAAATCAATTCAGTTATTTCAACATTATAAAATACAGAACGATCTAAAGCAATACTCGTATGTATACATCGGAAAATTCTCTAAGTCCCTTGGTTCCTGTAATACACAAGGCTATGTTCGGATGGACCTAAAAAAGTGTATTATACCGCTAGGTCTTTCTCTCTCAGGTCAGTAGATAGCCCATTATAAGTACAACAATTTTTTTAGATTTACAACCCCCCACCCCCCCAACCACCCCAATTTCACCCCCACCCAAAAAAAAGTAGAAAATGGTCAGCAACCCCTAAAACACCTAAAAACGAAGTTTGAGGCATATTTGAAATTTTTCGTTTTTTGCTAATTACTCCACCGCCTATGCACCGATTTTCAAAATTGTAGCAACGTTACCTACTACGACCCTACACCATATCACTACCTAAATTTCATCAAAATCTATGCAGCGGTTACTGAGATTAGGAGGCTAGAAAAACGCCAACAGACAGACAGACAGACCGACAGACAGACCGACAGACAGACCGACAGACCGACAGACAGACCGACGGAAATGAGTGACGTGGATTTTCGTTATGTAGGCATCATAAAGCGCCCAAAAAGCGTGTTATCTCAAAATCGAAAATTTTCGCGATCACAATACTCCCCTCACCTATCGGTGTGGGAAGTAAAACAATGTAGGTTAACAGCTTAGATTTTTTGAAAATCTGAAACTGTAAAAAAACTCAAGAAATAACATAATTATTTACTTTAACAATTGTTTTTGCCCTAATATGGAATGAAATTTGGAAAATGTTTACCATTAGTCTATAGTCTACACGCTTTGCTATCGAATGAATGAATGTGTTTGTAGTACCTACCTCTACATAGGTATAGCTAAGGCTAAATTGGTATAACACTCGTGCATCAATTAAACAAAAAACAAAATGGCTACCATTTTATTGTGGTGGGAAAAAAACTACTTTTGTGGGGTGAGTTGCCGATAAAAATTAACGTATTTTATCCCCCTAAAGGCTCCGACACCGATGACTAGACGCATTGTATATTAATCAAATTACGCTTGATCAATAAGATGCTGCAATATGTCTTTTTATTTTGGTATTGCTTATTGGATATAAAAAAAATATTGAGAGAAAATTATTTCGATAATAAATAAAGCATTTTGAAAATAAGGAACACAACAAAAGAATCCAGGTGAGCTCGTATCCGATGAAATCCACATTTCCGCAATACATGGTGGGTCAGCAGTGCGTGTATGGAGTATTGTCACCACCATTTTTGTTATAACTATATTAGAAAATAGTTAAATAATGGAGCGACTATAAAACTTGGAAAGGTGTGATTTTGCAGTGTGGCTAAAGCATGAAATGCGACAGACGGTTAGACGGTCATTTTTTTTAGAAACTTGTAGATTATCTAAGGAAACCTAATTAGCAAGACTTCGGCAGATGAATACTAATTTAAAATCTCTCAATATACTTGGCAGAAAAATCCACGACATAAATACAATTACAACGTGAAATAGCATAAGATTCTAACAGGAATTTGGAAGGCTTTAGTCAGAGATATCGTTACTTTTGAATTTAACAGAAACTGCCTCTTTTTCACACTATAACATGTGAAACTTTAATCTGAAGATATAAGACTGCTGGCAATAATAGCTGGTAGTCTCTCTTTCATTTCAGGATAATTAAAACATTTTAGAAATTTGTCAAACTCTATCGGTACCACAAAAGCATAACAATGTCCTCTTCATTACTGGATTTTTGACTATCTGAAATAGTTCTTTGCTGTTTAAATCATCTGAGTGGAATGAGAGTGAATCGACTACCGCGACTATATACGCATCGACCACATTGTTGATCGACCCGAGTTTTGCATTATGAATTAGAAGAGTTCGATGCAGGAGCTGCAAAATGTTTCGTAGATGCACCCAATGACACCTTCAGAAATCGCCGTTTCGGAACTATAGGGTATCGACATTATATTTTAGTATGCATCTTCTAAATGGGATTTTTTATTAATACAGCCACCTTTTCACAAAATAATAATTTATTGAGGCAATTTACAAAAACAAAAGTAGATACTTAATTTTGCATGCGAGTACATTACAACTGTAACAGATGTTGTTCAAATGCCATGCGTTTCAATGTTTTACAGAAAGTTTTCCGAACTTACACTAACAAAGATCTGTATAATCACGTATTTTTTCATACACATCCTACAGAACATTAGAACATGTATCAAAAGTTGAAACAAGAACAAACTTCGATGTAGTAACCGAAATAGAAGAAGCAGTACAAAAAAAGATATAGACATGATGTTTAAGCACAATCACATTACATGTATTTGCTCCGCATTCCACTTTTACTTACTAATGAGTGCAAAATTAAAGTCGGTTCGTCCCAAATTACCTACTTGCTATCTACTTGCCTTGTACTTGATCATAACTGCCTAGCTTTTGGTCAAGGTACTTTTTTCCCTGTTACCATGATACATCTTTAGCCTTTGCAACATTTGAGGATAAAGGTGTCTCAAAGACACTAGTCTCAGTACTATTGCCATTCCTACATGTAGCTACTTCCACTTTTACCCCAGTCTGCTCATACTAATACTCATTTTGGTGAGAGTGACCCATATCATGTGAAAAGTTCTTTGAACAGCTTCTACAGGTTGTATCCATTTTTTGGATGCTTTCTCGATTTGACTTAGCAGAAATTCAAACGTTTACTGTTTCATATGATAATATGAATGGAACTGGTCGTCAAAGTTTCATAGTTATTTCTATAGATAACATCCAAACTTCTATAGAAGACTAAACTCCCCACAGGTAGATTAGCAACGTTAACCTCATGTATCCAATACGAGCGAATAGGTACACACCTCCGAAATTTTTGGCATACAATTTTCAAAGATATTCAAAGATTGGTATTGAGCAGTCATCCTCACCTCCTAGCACCTATAAGTGTGACCTGCTGATATCTTGGTGAGCAGTCCATCTCACCTTCTAGCATCAAGTTAAGCTAATTTTGAGAAAAGCCTTCCTTACTTAAAGCAAAGTGAATTTGTATTCGGATTTTACTGCTTGTACAAGTCTGGCTATAAGTATCCTGAACGAATATAGCCTGAACATTTATCTTCGAGAATTAAATGCCAACCTGCCCATTGGTCGCCATATCCCTCTACAGGAGCTTAAGAAAATGTCAGTTTCTTCCGATAGGTGGAAGGGAGTGAGTGGGCTTAGTGCTTTAAATGAAATAAAAAAAATGTATAATGTCATAAATGCCTCATTTGTACACACTTGTCTAAGCTAGGAATAATACTTCGTTCTTTACGAGTAAGTACTAGGAACATACTGCAGAACTTTGGAAATGATTATGTTGAGAAGAATCAACTGAAATATAATCTCATCGAATCTTTGAGCAGACATGATGCCCGTTTCCGTTTCCCAACAGACTGACAGATGTTTCCTGCATGACAGTTGGAGTCAGACGACATGTTGTTCTGTTTATTGAACGTCCTCTTTTCATTGATATCATTGTCATCGAAGTAGCCTGGTTTCCAAACCCGCTATATCGGGGATCCTGTTTCCTGCAGAGAAGGTACCTGAAAATAATTAGTGATTTAGGATTTATTGACCATTTTATGCAAGTTAAATATGATACCTCTTAAGAGTCTGTGGTGTATACAATTATACACCGTGTCCCAGGACGAATACCGAAAATGTCAAGGGATGATTTCTGGCACAGACTTATGTTATAATATGTTTAAATTATATTATTTATTCTTAATGGCTAAAAAGTTGCAATGCCCTTAATTAGATCGCGAAATGGTTAGTGTGTGGCCTCCCCTATCATATTCGTTCGGTACGAACTATCGACTATTAAGGATACAAACGCTACGACCACGTGATATTTGAGGTAAACAATCGACGAAAACACTAAAAATATCCGTTAGCGTAATCCTTCTAAATAACCTTCTCCGTTTTTGCTGTACTAGATACCTAAGAAATTCCCGAAAGTAAAAGTGAAATAAGGTGGGCCACACACGTTTCAGTTATCTTTACATCCAAACTTCAAACGTTGATTTCTCTGTAACAGATGCGAATTTCAGAATTATTCCTTTTGAAATCGGCTTCATATTCCGAAACCTAAGGGCGATTTCTGTTTTCGGAATTCGTCCTGGGACACAGTCTATAGAGATGATCTATCAATGTGCTATCGCTGAACATGATGGTGAGTTCAGAATAATCGTTGTGTCATTTTGCTAGGCACGATTTTCAATTTTGTATTAATCTCCATTCAGAGCATTGATGGTAGGTAGTTAGTGGAAATGTGCCAGAATAACTTAGAGCCTATTACTAATATATCAAGTGAATTCGAAGCATAAGTATAACTGCGAAACAAACACCTGTCAAAGATGATTCACGAGGGTTGCTCCTTATCTCCGTCAATCCACCAGTACGCAGACAGCTGTTTCACGCTTATTAGCGATCACCAGTGCGCCATAGGTCGATTGACGGGAATAGAGAGCATCAGTTTTTCCATGTTTATTAAACATGTGAAACAGGTGAGGGCAGACAGAAAGATTTCTGCCGGTGCGCCATCTGGTACCCGAAGGTAACGGCAACCAAAGAAAGTCGCTGCTAAAAACAGCAGCATACTTCTTGGTGGAACGCCACGGCGCGTCCTCTTTGAGCCACCAGAGAAGCGCGGGTTCTCTATGCCGCTGCATATTAAAGCCGATATACGAGGGTTGCTCCTTATCTCCGTCAATCCACCAGTACGCAGACAGCTGGTTCACGCTTATTAGCGATCATCAGTGCGCCATAGGTCGATTGACGGGAATAGAGAGCATCAGTTTTTCCATGTTTATTAAACATGTGAAACAGGTGAGGGCAGACAGAAAGAATTCTGCCGGTGCGCCATCTGGTACCCGAAGGTAACGGCAACCAAAGAAAGTCGCTGCTAAAAACAGCAGCATACTTCTTGGTGGAACGCCACGGCGCGTCCTCTTTGAGCCACCAGAGAAGCGCGGGTTCTATATGCCGCTGCATATTAAAGCCGATATACGAGGGTTGCTCTTTCTTCTTTGGTTGTCGTTACTTTCGGGTACCAGATGGCGCATCGGCAGAATTCCTTCTGTCTGCTCTCACATGTTTCACATGTTTAGTAAACATGGAAAAACTGATGCTCTCTATTTCCGTCAATCGACCTAAGGCGCACTGATGATCGCTAATGAGCGTGAAACAGCTGTCTGCGTACTGGTGGATTGACGAAGATAAAGAGCAACCCTCGTATATCGGCTTTAATATGCAGCGGCATATAGAACCCGCGCTTCTCTGGTGGCTCAAAGAGGACGCGCCGTGGCGTTCCACCAAGAAGTATGCTGCTGTTTTTAGCAGCGACTTTCTTTGGTTGCCGTTACCTTCGGGTACCAGATGGCGCACCGGCAGAATTCTTTCTGTCTGCTCTCAAAGATGGTTCACTTTTGTGTCGTATTGAGGACTAATAATGAAGATTCAATGGCTGCCCTAGACGAGTATAGCTGTAGGTATAGTAAACAATAAATCGCACATAACCCTGACAATGCCTAGTGCGTATCCTAGCATCAGTTTTGTAGAAGGAGGGGCAGCAGGGGATGAGGTTTGTGTATGCTTTCACCATTTTCTTATATATCGTCGTCAAGGAAGTAGAAAAGATAATTTGAATAGTATTATAATGAAGAAGAAGGGGATAAGCGGCAACCAAAACTGTGGAATCTTTGGCATTTTAGAAAGATGAAAATAAACTTCGATTGATGTACCTAATAATCAATATTAATTTCGTGAAATACAAAATAAAAGAATATAGTATACGTATTAGCGTAAACACTTAGCAATTAGTAATGAGCACAGCACAAAAAACTAAATGATCATAAACACTAAACAGTCAGGTAGCCTGAACGTTTTGAATTCAATGTTACCTGATTGATATTATAAATAAAAATAAATTTTAAAATCCAGAGTTGTTCAAAAATACGAGGAAAACGAAAATTAGTGCACGAAATATGCGAAAATAGAAATACATTATGCATCATGTTATTTTCATTTTAAACGCGACGTATATGAAGACGTAACTGAAATTCAGATATGAACCATTCATCCGATAGGAAAACAATGAAATACATTTTCGGTCAAAAATCTTGAGGGGTTATTAGTGTTATTACCTATGTTATCCGCCTCCCTTGTGAAAGGTGCGATATTAATTCGACAACGTTACATTTTGATATCACATGTAGTATCTTTATATTGTATCTCCTGTATGAATAGCCTATTGACAACGAATATATTAATAATTAAACTTACCTTTTGTAATACTTTCTAAAAGCTCCACTGACGAAATACAGAGCAATAGGATTAGCGCAGGAGTGACTGTAATACAAACAGAATCCAACTATCCTTAAGTAGTGCCAAAAGGCGTTATACAGCTTCAAGGAGTCTGGGTTAAAGTAGAAAAACAGCATGAATGCGTGCAATGGTGCGAAAAATATTGCGAATACCACAACAAAGACTAATACTGTCACAGCGACTTTCTTTCGTGCCTTCATCTAAAACAAAGACATTTGGACATCGTTACTTTTAATCTACGACTGTAAACATTAGTAGGTAACGAAATACATATGAGAGTTAGTTTATAATACACATAACCATTACGGCCATCTTTAAAATAAGAACTTTTGCATCGTCTATTTTGGAATAAAAACAGATAATCAAATTTTGAGACAGCGTGGTTGAAACTATATAAAGACAAAACTGTCATTAAGTAATGAATATAAGGTCTATTTATTTCGTTTAGAATATGGCTCTTTATCGTTCACTATTATTTGGCTGGGATTTTGAGTATTAGGATATACAAATTAAGTCTTGTTTCAGTAATATTTGTTAACTAGGATAACCAAAAAGAAATGGTAAACAGTTTCTTTGCAATTTTAACGCTAACGAATTGTCAATACTGCCACAGCTGACAATTTTGGGTTTATTTTAAAACCATGAAATTAAAATTACATTTTCATTACCTGGTAGGTATGACTTTCAAATATTATTAAATCTATACATCACTGCACTTTCATACACTGACCTGTCTTTGCATGCCTTGCAACTCTCCAGGCATGTTTTTAGCGCTAAGCATTAAGGCTACGGCCATACTTAGGTAAAATATCCCAATGATAGCCAAAGGTACGATGTAGAATAACAGGAACTTTCCCATGACCATCACTTGGGGATACTTGTTGTTTAACCAATGTTCTGGAAATGGATAGCAAACGAAGAACTGAGCATTTCCCGCAGGAATTCCTTTTATGTGGGAGCCAATAGCTGCTGGAATGGCGCAGATCATTGCTAGTATCCATATTGAAAAAGCGGTGCACAAGGTTACTCGTGTAGCTCTTTTGCCTCCATCTGAAATAGATATTTGTTTACCTAGAGTAGAAAGCATCTTATTACAACCGATGAATGAAAGTGAAATGCAAATGAAGCTACTTTTTTTACTTGAAGGTAATTTCCTAAACTATATGAAAAATTTGTAAAACATAATTTTATTTTGCAATTATTGACAACACAATGTCACAAAACAAGATGTTAGTCTCTGCATATACTCTGCCGTCTTTCTGGAAATCATTCTTTTTTCATGTTTCTCCAAAGCAAGCACTCGAGCTAATAATAGTGTAATTCAATGCCGGTAGGTGTATTTGCCCTCGGAGTAGTTGTTTCTGATGGTTCACTGCTTTCATATCAGCCTGATACCTGTCTTCACCCAGGTCCACCTGATGAGATCCTAAAGATTGAAGTAGCGCTGTCGTGATTAGGGACATCGTGCCTGATGCAATTCAGACGATGTTCTAAACAAGCATCGTGATCAGTGGCGGCTGGTGAGGTAGTGCCACACTGCCATGGCGCTACCTTAATTTTCGACAAAGACATATTTATCTATTTCTTAAGCTTTTCTTATTCTATGTTAGTTTCCAACGACTTTTTTTGTTTTATATGAAATGGCAATAGAGGCTCAGCGCATAAATGCTTGCACCAGGCAACACGTGGCATCGTCGCAACTCCCATGATGAGAGCTGACGACGCGGCGAAACGGCGAGATGGCAACAGCCTACCGTGCCGTTTCTTATAAGGCACAAACAAAGTGAGAGAAGTCTTATGACAAACGCTTACGAGTGACAGAGAGAACGCTATGCTCGATGTGTGGATAGATTTTAAAAATACGAAAATCCGAAGTAGATCGTGCCAGGCACATTACCCATATTTCCATTCATTGTTTACTATTTTTGTTTTGTTTCAGCAGTTTCGATTTGTTTATGTTTGATGCTGATGTCGGTTTTTCTCGTTAAAGGTTTGAAATTTAGATCTTATTAGTTTGAGTGAGTTGTGCGCTGTTTTCGGATCGGTATCTTTTTTGTGCTAATTAAAATATATCATTGGAGCGAAAGTGAATAAAATTGGCGCATTAATAAACTCACTTAGTACCTCCTCTTCCGCTGGAAGAAAAATTGAAAAACTTATTGGTATTGGACAGAAATCGCGTTGTATTAAATTTAATAAAACTATTTATGATGAAAACAATTGGATAAGTGACTGTGAAGAAGTTAACAAACTGTTTTGTTTTGTGTGTGTTCTCTTTGGAGGCGGTGACACTTGGGCGAAAAAAGATACGGGTGATCTTATTCATATATGGGAGAAAATGAAAACCCATGAAAAATCTAATGTGCATATGAATAATGTTTTCCTTTTATCGATGCTTGGTAAGTTGAACACAAAGACTCAGTTAAATTCGGCTTATCGGCTAGTTACCTATCGGTGTGGGAAGTAAAAGTAAAGTATATGGCAAAACAGCTCACTAGGTGACAAAAGAATTGCTACGGTTCGCTTTTGCGAGAATTAAGATATTACGAGACAACAGAAGGCTACGACAATTATTTAAGTTGATGGAAATATATTTGATGAGATCCTGAATTTCATGAGATCCTGTCTTAATAAACAAGATGATGCGGATGAACGACTATTTCCCACCCCTTCATTTTCTTGCCCATCAATTGGATTTTTTTCGAGACGAGATCTCGATTTTCATTTGAATCCACCGTGAAGTAAAATTCCACTAATGCATTGTATCCCAAATTTTTAAATTTTGATTCACATATTCTCTGTACTTAACCTTCCACAAAGTTGAACGAGACCTGAGAATTCCAATAAACTCTGTGAACGTCCTGCTGTTGACGTGACGAATATCAACCATTATTTATTTTCAAAATAGTTTCTACAAAAATGGGTACTAAAATTTTATTAAACAGTATTGTAACGCGTGGACAGGCGTCTCCGTATGTGCCCGATTGCTCAAGTACGCCGCGTTCTAGCGGATAGCACGTATTAAATCCTCTCTGTTCTATCGTGACGCGCCGCGATCCGTACTCACGCAAATGTTTTTCCAAGTGTTTTGTCAGAATAGACTAAAAACTGCGCAAAACAACGCATGTATATGGCCGGCTATTTACTATTTGCCGATTGTTCATCTGAATATTAATGATTACCTATGTGAACTTACCACTAGCATGAAACTTCTTCAATGGATCTACTATGGCAAAGAACCGGTCTGCAGATAAAGCTGTCAATGTAAATATCGATACTGCTGTCGATATATCCTTGGCAGTTTCTGATACCTTACAGATCAATTCTCCCCATGGCCAAGATTCAAGGGTGTAGATTACTGATGTAAATGGCACGCTAGTAATGATTACTAGCAGGTCTGCCAGCGCCAGAGAGAGGATATACCTGGAAATGAATACTCAATACACCACACGATTCAGTATAAGAAACCGCCACAGGATTTGTAGATTTTTTTAAAATTTATCTTACAGTATTCATGCAACATTTCAAGGTGATGAGTTTAGTTCACAATACAGGGTGGGCCAATAGTGCGTGGACGGAGGATTGTGGGCTTACTAAAAAATATTTCAAAAATCTGTCACTTGATCATGTTTAGGACCCTTGAGGGCTATAATGTAAAAATATTTTCACTTAAATTTTGACGCTTATACAGGGTGATTCATATCAAACTTACATTTTTTTGAATGGAACCCTCTATATATTATTGCATATTTGGATTCCTTGGTCAATTTTAATGTGACTTTATGTATCATACATGGACCTTTAAACGAACCGTTTAGGCGCAAATCACCATTTTTGGTATAAGTAGGTATCAGAAAAAAATTGAATATCGCAGCGATTATAAAACTTAGAAGGCTGTGACTTTGCGGTACGACTAACCATGAAATGCGTCACCTAAGGTCAGACGGCTAAATTTGGATTCTTTGTGTACTTGGAGAAATCAGTAGATTAATTAAGGAAACTTAAATCATAGATAACTTGATTTTTTCAAATAGGAATGCCTATTTTGGTTTAAAGAATCAAATGTAGAATTTGATTACCTTTCTAACGATATAGCATTCTTGATATCAATCTTTTTTGGTTTTTATTTTATTTCAAATTTTAAGTCAAATGGGTGTTTTTCAATTTTCCTGCGTGCAAGCAACCTAGTAGGCCATGGAAAATAAACAAAAGCTCGTTAATATAGAAGAAAACAACTAACTTAGTAGAAAGATGTAAACGAACTCGAGTAGCGAGGCAAGAACATGAAAATTCCTTACAACACATCAGCTCTAACCGGAAACAACAGCGGCAAGATATCTAATGTCAATGAGTAGCTGGGGTATGACAGAAGTGTTTGTTTTACACAGCCTACTAGCTATTGAGGTCTACTAGAGCTTGGCAACTTTCCAAAACGATTAAAAATTTTGAAACAAAAAGAAAACTATCAGCGATTTTTGCTTACAGTCTAACATGTTTAGAATGAAATTTCACATTTAATGGGATAAAAAAATAGTCATTTCCGTTTAGTCGAAAGTAAAGATATCTCCAACTGGAGCATTCTGAACATCTATTGAAATAATTGCTAGAATTTTTTTATTACGTTATGTTGTAATTGTGATTATTTCATGTAGTTTTCTGCAAACTAATTTATGTTTTACAATTCAAACAGACTGCAATTCAAGTTTCGTTTTCCGCGATTTTGCTAATAAGCAGAAGTACCTACCGAAGAATTTGAGGGGTTCCAGTCAGAGGTATCATTACTTTTGACTTACGGAAATGGCTACATTTTTATAGCAATAAATGTGAAAATTTAATCAAATTTATTCAGAAGACATAGATATTCTACTGCCAGCAACAATCACTAGTAGTTTTCTTTTGGTTAGGTATTTTTTTACTAACTTTGGAAATTGGCTAATAGCTAGTAGGCTGTGAAAAATGAGCGTTCTTGTTACTGTTGTAATAAAGATAGAACCAAGAAGGTATAGTTTTTTACTAGGATACTTTTTTATTTATTTATTTGTACTGTGCATATTGGATGAGCATCAATGGGACGAGATAAAAGAAATATAGTTATGGGGGTATTTTCTAAAGAACAAAATTTGGTTAAAAAGAAAGTCTAAGTCTTCTAAAAAACATTTTTGCTTTTCTTGACGGACTTGATTATTCGCTAAGCAACATGTATTAATAGGCAAATTTTTATTTCAACGAAATGCAAGCAATGCTTCAAAAGTTATAACGATTTCAAAAAAAAAAAACAAAAAAAACAATAAACTGTTAATATAAAGCAAACAAATTTATTAAGACTTTTTAAATTTTTTATTTTTTTTTGTCACTAAAAATTTTGAAACAAAAAGAAAACTATCAGCGATTTTTGCTTACAGTCTAACATGTTTAGAATGAAATTTCACATTTAATGGGATAAAAAAATAGTCATTTCCGTTTAGTCGAAAGTAAAGATATCTCCAACTGGAGCATTCTGAACATCTATTGAAATAATTGCTAGAATTTTTTTATTACGTTATGTTGTAATTGTGATTATTTCATGTAGTTTTCTGCAAACTAATTTATGTTTTACAATTCAAACAGACTGCAATTCAAGTTTCGTTTTCCGCGATTTTGCTAATAAGCAGAAGTACCTACCGAAGAATTTGAGGGGCTCCAGTCAGAGGTATCATTACTTTTGACTTACGGAAATGGCTACATTTTTATAGCAATAAATGTGAAAATTTAATCAAATTTATTCAGAAGACATAGATATTCTACTGCCAGCAACAATCACTAGTAGTTTTCTTTTGGTTAGGTATTTTTTTACTAACTTTGGAAATTGGCTAATAGCTAGTAGGCTGTGAAAAATGAGCGTTCTTGTTACTGCTATTGTTTCTGGTTAGAGCTAATATGTTGTAAGGAATTTTCGTAATCTTGCCTCGCTGCTCTACTTAGTTTGCATCTTTCTACTAAGTTAGTTGCTTTCTTCCATATTAACGAGCTTCTGTTTATTTTTCATGGCCTGCTAGGTTGCTTGCATGCAGGAAAGTTGAAAAACACCGATTTGACTGAAAATTTGAAATAAAATGAAAACCAAAAAAGACTGATATCAAGAATGCTATATCGTTAGAAAGGTAATCAAATTTTGCATTTGATTCTTTAAACCAAAATAGGCATTCCTATTTGAAAAAATCAAGTTATCTGTGATTGAAGTTTCCTTAATTAATCTACTGATTTTTCCAAGTACAAAAAGAATTCAAATTTAGCCGTCTGACCTAAGGTGACGCATTTCATGCTTAGTCGTACCGCAAAGCCAAGGCCTTCTAAGTTTTATAATCGCTGCGATATTCAATTTTTTTCTGATACCTACTTATACCAAAAATGGTGATTTGCGCCTAAACAGTTCGTTTAAAGTTCCATGTGTGATACATAAAGTCACACTAGAATTGACAAAGGAATCCAAATATGCAATAATATATAGGGGGTTCCATTCAAAAAAATGTAGGTTTGATATGAATCACCCTGTATAAACGTCAAAATTTAAGTAAAAATATTTTTACGTTATAGCCCTCAAGGGTCTCTACCATGATCAAGTGACAGATTTTTGAAATATTTTTTAGTAAGCCCATAATCCTCCGTCCACGCACTATTGGCCCACCCTGTATAGCAATGTTTACTTGACGCTTAATTATAAGGGTATCTAAGATAAGGGTTGAGCATGAAGTCCAGTCAAGTCAAGTCATTGTTGATTGTCAAAGCGATCTGTGGTGCTTCTATGTCATAGTATCAGCACAGCATAGTAAACAACCAGCACAATATCTTTGAGGATTTCCTATATAAAAGTGGTTTCTACAAAATTTGACCTTGGGATGATTTATGGATGATTTTACGGCTGTGAAGTTTGGGTAGAGATGCGAAAATGAAAATATCGATACCGGTGTGGTGTATTGGCATATATCGGCACGCCGCTGGCTTTCTATTAATATCTGGAACGACCTAGACACAGAGAAGGGTACAGAGTGTCCGGGCAGTCAGTAAGTAGACACGATAGGTGTGAGGTGCTATCGGGGTATCTAATACCGGTACCAACTCGATATTTTTTAGCCAAATAGGCACGTTTGGTTCGTACAGGGAATTTTGTGCAATTGATTACACCCCTCAATAATTATATAATTATTTTCGATACCTATACCCCTATAAAACTATCGATGCCAGCTTGGAATCGCTCAAAACGTATCTAAGATAAAGATACTCGAGATAAGTGCAGAAGTACAAGTATCGAAGTATCGTTAGCATCCCTACAAAACAATCATCCAAAAGTGGGGACGCGTGTGTAATTGCCGCCAACCTGAGTTATTGTGCTGGTTGTTTACTATGCTGTGGTATCAGTTCGTAAGCCTGTCAGGTCTGAGAATCCAGGAACCATGCAATGTCAAAGAAGTTAAAGAACGAGAGCAAAGTAAGGGAGAAACTCTCTTAAACTAGGAGGTTAGGCATTCTTGAACTGTTTCGACAAGTTGCTTTTTAATTTATTATGGGTACAGGGTCTCCCAGCAAAAAGTGCACGAATGATACTGGGTAAAAGTAGGCCAATTTATCGCCTAAAAAATATTTAAAAGAATCTAAAATGTGTATTGTGTGCATTTAAAAGAATCTAAATGTGTTTGCCTTATACTGACTGTTCAATCTTTTTTGCCTTTTTTATTTAAAATAATCGTAACTTTTGAAGAATTGCGTGCATTCCGTTGAATTGATTACACTGATAATGCCTAATAATAATAATTATAAAAAAATCCGTTGAAAAAGGTAAGTAAGCTTCAGAAAATAATTGTTTTTCAGAAATCTTAGAGCTTTTTTGAACTAAATTACGATTTTCAAGGAAATATAATAAATATAACCATACTTTTTTGTCTCGTCCCATGAATCGCCATCCAATATCCTGTTAAATGAAAAAACTACAACGCAATTTTTTTACATGACGTTAAGTAGAAGCACCTGCGTAACCGTAGCGTCGCTCAGTGAGCATTTATCATCGCTCAAAGAGTACATATCTATTTGCATAGACAACTCAATCTAACTTTTTGTAGAAAAGGGTCGCTTACACCAGTACCTCAATAATTTAACGTCTTATCATTACTTACTTTTTTTTTTAACAAACTTTCGATTTTGAAGGAAATACCCGCATGACCATACATTTTTTGCCTCTTACCATTGATTCCCACACATAATGTCCTGTCTAATAAAAAAATTGCAATGTTCTATCCGTATTCTAAGATTTTGTACATGACGTTACAATGTTATATTGAAGCGTCGGTGTTAGTGACGCTTGTCACCAAGACGTTGAATTGAAGCACCGGTGTAAGCGGCGCTTTTCTAGAAGACGTTAAATTTAAATGTTTGTGCAAATGATGCAAGAAAGGGTTTAGTGATGTCAAATAATGATTAATAAGCGACGCATACTTCAACTTAACATCATATATAATAGCTTGTAATAAAGATAGAACCAAGAAGGTATAGTTTTTTACTAGGATACTTTTTTATTTATTTATTTGTACTGTGCATATTGGATGAGCATCAATGGGACGAGATAAAAGAAATATAGTTATGGGGGTATTTTCTAAAGAACAAAATTTGGTTAAAAAGAAAGTCTAAGTCTTCTAAAAAACATTTTTGCTTTTCTTGACGGACTTGATTATTCGCTAAGCAACATGTATTAATAGGCAAATTTTTATTTCAACGAAATGCAAGCAATGCTTCAAAAGTTATAACGATTTCAAAAAAAAAAAAACAAAAAAAACAATAAACTGTTAATATAAAGCAAACAAATTTATTAAGACTTTTTAAATTTTTTATTTTTTTTGTCACTAGATTGTCGCCTAGTTTCACCCAGTTTTATTTATGCCTTATGCTGTATATATCCGAGAAATGAATTTTGATTTGGTTTTGGTAAAATGCTTTAATTTGGACTGTACGAAATTCACAATGTAATTTTTTGTTAATAGCGTGACCCTAAGGTCTCGTGCTTGCGAACTTGCTCGACAGCGTAGTCCACAGGTTCACACATCGAAAGGGTTGGTGTGCGGTTCTGCTTGGTGACTATACAATGCGCCTCTATGAAGTGTCCCGTTTAAAATGTACCATGAGGCGTACGTGATATTGCGTAGGGTTCTGCTTTGTAGGATCTACAGGTCTCGTGAGTGCATTTTGGCGAGAAAACACACACACACACACAGGCCGCACCTATGCGTAAGTAATTGCTAGCCTTATTGTCGTTTTATAAAGCCAAATCATGTTAATCAAACTTAATTTTGATTGTCTGCATAATAGGGAGTAGAGTTGCTGAAACAAGGTTTGGAAGTGAGGTTTTGAATTAGGAAAAAAATATTTTTCTTGTGATAGTAAGTTTTATAACAAAAGTGTTTTTGTTTTCTTTTTTTTTGCAATAATTGAAGAGTTATATCAAAATAGAAATAGGTTTTTGAATCGAGTACCGAAAACACGCCGACGGCTCCCGAACCCGTGTGCTGTCACCATGGTGGTCAGGATGCTCCTTTGACCAACGACGTCCTACTTCGATACTAGATTCTAGATTCCCAACCAATCGCGAAAATACGTACTGGTAAGCTGGAAACTAGTGGTGTTTGTTGCAATACAGTCAATAAATAAAGCTTGCAGCTCGAGACGAAGTCTAAGATCGAAATAAGTATGTTTTTGAATGTTTGTAGTTGAAGTCAGATTACAGATTCCAGTAAGTAAGTACCTAATCAAATATTTTTCGTTGAAAAGATCTCCTCAATCGAAGGATGGCCCAGTGGTTAGAGAGTCCGATAGTGGATCTCAGGGTCTTTGGATCTAAGCCCAGGCCTTCCAACTTTTTTTTAAATTTTTTTATCAAAAAATTTATTTATGCGCTTTTTGCACTTGTTACGCACATTTTTTCTACGATCAACATAAATATGTGTTTGAATCAAATTTTGTTAGACATATTACTTGCACTACACAGCGCAAAAACTAAGTACAGGACGGCGGTGGACAATTCAAAAAATCAGTGGAAATGAGTTTGGCCGTCGATATCAATCGCCATTAATTTTTTTTAAATGTAATAGTTGGTTAATAAAACAAAATCCCTTCATCTATTCAATTCATTCATTTTTGAGTTTTTTAATGTAAAAAAAGTAACTCAAACTCGTAATCATATTCTGTTTATCACTTGGTATTATTATTTGTTTAACTTTGGGCAATGAAGCTTAGCAATCAAATTTTCATAAAAATTTAACAAGCACTGTGCAGTGAAAGTAATATGTCTAACAAAATTTGATTCAAACACATATTTATGTTGATCGTAGAAAAAATGTGGGTAACAAGTGCAAAAAGCACATCAATAAATTAAGAAAGAAATAAAAAAAAAAGTTGGAGGGCCTGGGTTTCGATCCAAAGGCCCTGAGATCCCCTACTGGACTCTCTAACTACCGGGCCATCCTTTAATTGATGAGATCTTTTCAACGAAACATATTTGACTAGGTACTTACTGGAATCTGTAATCTGAATTAAACTTCAAACATTCAAAAACATATTTATTTCAATCTTAGACTTCGTCTCGAGCTGCAAGCATCATTTATCGACTGTATTGCAACAAATATCCACTAGTTACCAGTTTACCAGTACGTATTTTCGCGATTGGTTGGGAATCTAGAATCCTGTATCGGAGTAGGACATCGTTGGTCAAAGGAGCATTCTGACCGCCATGGTGACGTCACGGGGCTCGGGAGTCGTCGGCGTGTTTTCGGTACTGGATCCAAAAACCCTTTTTTATTTTGATATAACTTTTGAATTATTGCTAATAAAAAGAAAACAAAAACAGTTTTGTTATAAAAATTATATATGTTTTTTCCATTTATTCAAAACCTCAATTTGGTTTTTAACGCCCCTGTGTGATTTAGCCAGAGAATCCGTTTGTCAAGAATGACATCGAAATACTTGATAGAATTTTCGCAAGAAGGGAGGTAGGTCAGTGCAACTAGTATTGACAGTGACATAAAATTGCATTTGGCGACATTCGTATTTTCTCTTCAAGTGTACTAGATATCTATTTCTCTGCCACTGGAATAATTCCTAGATGCCCTTTGTGTCACTGCTTCAGTTTTAATAAATCCTTAATTAAAAGTCACTGACAAGTCATACTACTGGCGATTCTAGAACCTACAGATTCTTAATTAGATGCCTGATTAAACTTATCTGTGGTTTTAACAACTTCCACCTTGAGATGATTTTCCGAAAATCAATTATCCAGTTTTTTCACGACACTCATTACCATATTGCGATGTAGAAGAAAGTTTAGCTGAAAGCTGAAATATATAAAAGTTTGTTCGGAAGAAATTAATTAATTTCATTTTTAACTTTCTAATTGTATACTAGTAAGGCAGTGGAAGATACCCAATCCACTCAGATATAGAGTCATTAACATTTTTTGACTCCCATCTTTTACTACATTGCAGAAAGTGTATAAGAATTATAATATTGTTTAGCTGATGGATATACTCAACAGTATAACCATCTGCCATATAGAATTTAGAGTCAGACCGTTTTATTTTCTGTATTGTTTTTTGTATCCATCCAATACCTTATTCGATGCTAATATTATGAAGGTAGATAAGAAAATCACCATTTGGGGGGGCCTCTCTCTAAGTTCTCACCTATAGGATTTAGAATGACGTTACTTGTTAGTCATGCAGTGTTGTTCCGTTCTGCTCGAAAATTTGAATCAATCAAAGTAACATGCAGACTGTTGGAATCTTCAGTTAAGTAGGATAGAACAAGAGCGATTCCAGGTAAAAACGGTACACTTTTAGGTTAGTATCTGATAATAATTGTTCTGCTACCAACCACTTTGCTTTCGTGGTATTACAATTCATAATGCAGATTACTCGAAAACCGCTGATTGAAGAAAAAAACTCCAAGACACGTCAAAAGATTTGTCAAGGTGGACAATTTTTTAACCAAAAACTCTGCAGCCCCTTGTACCCTCTGCCCCCAGGATCATCCCCTTAAAAATATTAAATGACAAGGGGTATCCAGTAATATTTATCTTGTTTCAAAGGTATGTCGAAGTCCTTTATTTTGACGTTTGATTTTTTAGAACCGGTTGATTCGTTTTCGAGAAAGTTATAATTTTTACGTATCTTAATTTGTTCAAGTGGGATACAAAAACATACGGAAATATCATTTTTCATAGAAATAAGTGTTCAAATGTTGCCAATTGGACAAACAATGATATAGGCAATTTTCAAATTCCTGACGGGCTGTTTGGATGACCTTCAGGAACTTGAAAATCCTTTATTCATTATTTGGCCAATAACTGGCAACATTTGAACACTTATTCCAATGAAAAGTGATATTTTCATATATTTTTATATTCTATTTGAACAAGTGAAGATGCACAAAGGTTCTAATTTTCTCGAAAATGAATCGACCAATTTTAAAAAATCAAACGTCAAAATAAAGCACTTCAACATGCCTTTAAAACAAAAAACAAGAGGGGATGATCCTGGGGGAGAGAGGGTACAAGGGAATGAAGTAACTTTTGGTTAAAAAGTCCCCCTTGACATATCATGTGACGTGTCTCGGCGTTGTTTCTTTTACTCAGTGGTTTTCGATAAGTCCGTTGTGGGAAGTTTTCAAATGTATAAAACAGTTTCTTATTATAACTTGGTATTTACAAAGAGATAATATACTTCTTCATAGGATATATAGTACTCGCCAAAAGGAGTTATTTTTCCCAATACCATATAAAAGAAATACTTAGGGATATCAAGATATTGACCGATAATGAAATCCCCATTCCTAATTCCGTTCCGACACAAAAAATGCAAGTGGTTTCGCAGCATACGTAGCGATGCGCGTTTGAGATCTCTCGAGTTATTGACGTGCTATAGACTTCGCGTATGTTGACAGTTTCCCTGATCGTATTTATCCTGCGCCCTGTCTATTTGTTTATCTCGTGCAAAGAGCTGGATACACAGGATGTTTCATGGTGGATACGCTGGAAGACCGAGACAAATTCGAATGGTCCAAATTGAAGAAGAAATACTTGCGCCTTTTAGTTTTGCGGCGCGAAACTGTATCTATAAAACTCATGTGATAGAACCGCATTTGAAACTTCGCAGCGAACATGGCCGACTGTACTCCCTAGGCCGGAGCATGAAATATGGCAACACTGAATCTGGGGGCCGAGTTTGCATTTGTTGTTATGTCATGTGTATTCTTCCAGGTGCAGAAAATATGGTTGGAAGGTGATTATTAATGTATTTCTAATTATTTACCTATACAAACGAAAGTATAAAGATAACAAGATGCCTGCAAAGCGTGTAGTACCAGGTTGCAGCCCAGGAGAGGACTACCAAACCATGGCCCAACATAACCTTATTCCAGATTAAAAAGAACGTTGCAAGGTGATTTGTAATGGGTTTCTACTTATTTACCTGCACAAACGAAGCTATAAAGATAAAAAGATGCCTGCAAAGCGTGTAGTGCCAGGTTGCAGCCCAGTAGAGGCATGGGTAGAGGACTACCAAACCTTGGCCCAACATAACCTTATTCCAGATTAAAAAGAACGTTGCAAGGTGATTTTTAATGGGTTTCTACTTATTGACCTGCACCAATGAAACTATAAAGATAAAAATATGCCCGTAAAGTGTGTAGTACTAGGTTGCACTAGCAATTGTGCGTCCAATAAGGGACATAAACAGAAGTGGGTGAAAGGTATTCCTCGGAAGGGCTGGTTATATTTATACGGATAAAGACAATAATTCACAAACATTTCAAAGGATAAGACCTGTTTTAAAGCACAATGTGGTACCTATAATGTTTTCTGGACCTCCCAAATATCACAGAAAAATACAGTTAATAGAACTCATCTGGGCATGGCCTGGGGCATACCTACGAAAGGATTTGATAGTGAAAGGGAAATCAAGACCAGCAAGAATGGCTTCACAGTGACCTAATAGTGAATTTTTCTAGCTCAAGTGACAATTTACAAAGTAAATTGAGTGTTCATTTAAGTGAAAGTGGAAGTGGCAGCAGGAAACAGGTTGCGTTTATTTTTATTTTGTAGTGTCTGACTGTGATGAAACAGACATCAGATTAAGTGGTATTAGTAGTAGTAGTTCTAAAAAGTATTTTTCTTAATTTATTAACCGAGATGAACTCTAATACATATAAAATGTAATAATTATTCGGAAACTATAGGGCCACTATTTGACAGCTAAGCCACGTTGCCACATCTAAGGCTCCGGCCTAGTGTAGAGTCGGCCATGCAGCGAACGAAAAGTAAGTAGGGGAAAACCAGGAGACTTGCCCAAGGGGGAGAGTTGAACCGGCTTGTAAAACGCAACTCAAATTTAGCACTAGAGCAGTATCAAAATCGTCATTGGTGGCTTTTAGATGACCAATCACATGTATAGGGCCATTTTATTATATTAGTGACTTCATCTCCGTCGAGCTGAAACGTGTTTTTATCGCTATATGAAGTGATTTATTTTAATCTGAGAAATTTTGAGATTACTTATATTTTCACTGAGACACGTAATGTATTTATGTGCTAATGTTTAGAATGATAATTTTAGTTTAATCTACGGTAGTTTTCTTATGTGTTAGTTCTAAGGGTTTTTCTATGTAAAACATCTAATGGCAAAGGTACACGTGTGGGAGACTTGAACCATGGCGGGTGCGGGAGAGATGATCAGCGGTTCAAATCTCCCACAGTGTCCTTTCTGATATGTTCATTCATTGCATCTTGCATTTCGTTCCTTTATAAGTCTAGAGAACACTGCCGGAAACGACTGGTTTCTTGGCTACCTTTCAATTCCATTCATTTCCGTTTTGATATAAAGCTTAAGATATCCTGAAACTAGTAGCTTATCTCGTTCCACCAGCTTCAGTAAAAAAACGTCCTCTATTTATAAATTTAAAGATAGTGCATGAGCTACAAAATATATAGAAATTGTGACGAGTCAAGAATGTCTAAATGTGGTAGTCAGTAAAAGGGCAATATCACCCCAGTGATGTACGGGAATATAATCAGAAAATTGAATCAAAAGTGAGCAAAGTGACAATGAGAAGTTAACTGAATATAGCACAGTGACAAAACAGAATCTGGAAGCTAGGGGAAAAATGATAAGAAACAAGAAAGTAACAAATATTGTTCATAAGGCCTGGAGACGGAAAAAGGTCCAAAATAATGATAGCAGCAACTTAAATTACAGAATAGAGAAGAAAGAGAATATTTCATATTCTGAACTATCTAGCGTTGATCACTTGCGAGAAGATCTTGACAGCTGTCGGTACTGTCTTGTCTGCCAATCGAAAGAAATGATGGATAGGTGTCGATTCATGCCGTGCATTTGAATATGGTACAAGCCTTCAGGTTCCTTCATGTTGTCCAAGAAATTGTTTATTTTAAGTTATGTCATGCTACACTGATTCACCTGTATATTGCCATTGAATAAATTCAAGATTCAGAGCCTCAAAATATATAATTATGGTCAACTCTCCCCAGTGCCCGGTTCAAGTATCCCTTATGGTAGGGAAACTTGACTCATATGTTGATTGGTTATGAAATGCGTCATATTTGTGTATAGGTTTTTATTTTATGGGATTGGTGATCATACAGGTTTACGCCTTAATAATGGATAAAACCAACAACATCAAAAATTTAACTTTAACCTGCACCTAAGCAAAATAATTATGATTTTAGAAAAAAGTGCTCTCCCGGACTTCCCCAACTTTATTATAATTTTTTTTATTCTTCTGCTGTTGATCCACCGCAGATTAGCTTTGTCATTTCAAAGGCGATTGCTTCTGAACAGGAAAGTCCCAACTTTGAAAATACCCTTTATAGAAAAGTCTAATCTAAGCTTAGCGTACTTACGTATTGGGAACATTTCTCATATTCCTATGCCTGATAAAAATGACAACCAGCGTGCCATTGCCCAGCACACCGACTATAACGATGAGGAAAAACAAAACTGGAACAATATACGTTTCCGGTCTTTCAACGTAAGGTATGTAAGTTTCCTCGTTTATTGTTCCATTTATCGTTTGGCTTAGACTTTCTTCTGCGGTCTCGTTGATTAGAGTGGTGATATTCATTCTATGTTCTCCCCGTTGCAATCATTCTGGCACATGGATGCTGGCGACGAAGGAGAGAAGCGTTACTGAAAAGAAAAAAAATGTTATCAGCCGGTATTCATAGGCCATACCATAATTGGGAAATCCAAAATGGTATCCTTTCAATCCTTAAACTACTACTACTTCCGATATTATCTGACGCCGTTAAGACGCAGCTTTAGGTGTCGTAGAATATGAGTCAATTTCAATGACAAGAGGAAGTGCGAGGATGACGTCACTGATCTTTTCTGAAATTGAAGCTGTTGTACTTTATTGCCGCGAAACCTACCGTTTTGCGATAAGAAAGTACTCAGAAAAAAATGGCGTCAGGTGTCTTGTTCAGTACTTCCCACACATTATTTGTGCTACGAATTTGCAGTTCTTCCATCCCTACACCATGCTCATTAAAAAAATTAACAATGGTTAGAGACCTTTGAAACATCTAACAATGAAGTTTCTGGAATATTTCTTTTTTTGTTGATTTCCCCTCCGCCTCTGGCAAGAGTTCCAACAACGATACTGTTACTATCTTCTCAAAGGTAGTAATACGGCGTCACAATTTCATCACAATCAAGTTCGTATTTTCCAAGTTACACGTTATATAATTATGATATTATATTTATTAAATTATTCCACAGATATAAAATTCAAAGGCAGCATTCGGATAGGTCTAAAAATCACACGATATCACCAAAGTGAATTTTCGCAGCGCAGAGTAGAGTATTTTATGAATACAACACCACCTCCAAGTAAAAAAGTAGAAACAGATCAGGACCCCCCCCCCATTACGCCTAAAAACGAATGTTGAGCTGTTTTTGTATATTCAGGTTTTTTATTATTGCTGTGCCGCCAATGACATGATTTCTAAAAACCACGCACATTTTTTATCCTCGCCACGATGATGAGACTGTGTCAAAAGTTCATTGAAGTGAATTCAATAATGTTCAGGTTACACAATACAGAACGGTAAAGTTACATTCGTATGCATACATGTATAGAAAAATTATTTCCATATAACGTTTTAAATACCAATTACTTTTGCTTAGCTGGAGCAACATTTTTTGGAATAAAGAGGACAACAACAGTGGGGATCAGGGTTGTATTCTATGGCCAACATTATTTATAATTTTTATGAATGATATTGATATAGTTAATCAAGCCTGATGCGAGCAAAGTATGCTGATGAACAAATTGGCCCATAACTGCTACGGATCTGGAACATTTATATGTTGAGGGAACACAGTATGAAGAATACTCAGAAATGGCTTTTAGATAACAAACTGATTCTAAATGAAAGCAAAACTACAGCGATATTTGTTAGAACGGCTTAATGTTTAAAAATGTTACTAAAAGCTTTCAATCTTAATGAGAATCCAATAACAATCTCTTCTAACATTCGAATCACTGGTCTTGAATTGGATAGTAATCACAAATGGGACTATCGTATAAGCTATTTCTAAAAAATCATGTATATTAATCGATAAACATAGTTGCAAATTATTTAGATAAAAAGGCATTTATCACTCAAATTTGGAATCTAGGTTGAGGTTTAATATCGTACTGTTTATAAATAAGACCATTTCTGTGGAAACAACGAAGCAGTAATGACCGAGTGGTGGTCAAAATGCCTAAAATGCCTATTATATCAAATATATATTTTATGAATTTTACTTTCTGCATAGTAGATGATAGGAGTATGATAACTACGAACATTTCTCATTCAGAGATAATATGTATACATATGACTTATGATTATAATTAATGAGTATGAAAATGTAAAAAAATACTAATTACAGAATTAAGATACTAGAGTGCATCAGATTTTCACTCAGAGGCTCAGTACTTGATATCTAGTCGTTCTAAATGATAATCTGACAATTATATGGAGCGGTATCTCAGAGTAACAGCTGAACATAGAGGTAGTCGGGGAGGTAGTAAACAAACCACTTCAGCATGGCGTGCTCAAAGCCATCATCTTTTGACACTTCAGCCTCCAAACATTGCCAACTAACCTGAAAATTCTTCCAATACAACCCATGTTACAAACACTGCACTGTCCCATCTCGAAAAACTGTTAAACTACACTCGAATATAGCACAGCAAGTCCGTAAAGCTTCACTACAGTTACCAACAAATAGCAAATTCGATTTTACTGACCAAGCATAAAAGACGCACAAACAAAACAAACATTTGACAGTTGGGGTTTATCGTAAACAAATCGCAGGAAAATTACATAGGCGTTACCAGCTCCTGAAAATGTATGTAAGACAGAATTTGCGTTTATGATGAAGAAACATGCAGTAACGCAGTAGAGGTCAAAATAGGTATCTATTGATTTTGCTGTAATCATTCCTGAAACATCAAAATACCGTCTTTTTTAACATAGAATGGAACATTTCTGGATACTATACAATTAAGACGATAGTAAACAATTATGATTGCCGTCTCTGGTGGTCAATATGACAACGTAAGAAGAGATGTTGGCCTATTAGAATTAGTTGTTTACTATCTAGATGTTCAGTTGTTACTCTGAGAGCGGTATTAATATGAAAATTTAACGATTTTTTTTTCATCAAGCTTCGAGGCAAAGCGCCTACCAAAAACAAGCAGGCTATGACGCTATGGTGATCAGCTGATATAGCATCATGGCGGCAGACGTTAGTATGGGGATTGAGCTGAAAAAATATTAAGAAAAAAGTCTCGAAGATGTTCTTTATTTCGCATATGCTAAAGTATTAGATAAAAAAGAAAATAATAATTTCGGATGGATAGGGGCTCATTAAAGCTATCTTTTAAAAATATTTTCATGTTATACAGGGTGTCTCCAAAACATGAAACGTATCAAAGTTGTATTTTTTAAATGTAACACCCCGTATATTATTGCATATTCAGATTCCTTGGTGAATTCTAGTGTGGCTCCATGTATCACACATGGGACTTAAGCGAACCGTTTAGGTGTATTGGTGCTATTGGGCCATCGTCGAAGATGCTCTCCAGTATTGTCGTCGGTGCAGCCGGCCGAATAACCCAAGGGTCACTAGTTCAAACAAATAGAACAGGCTTTTTATGCTAGCCCATTCCATCGCACAGGTGTAGCAGAATTGTTAGTAAACACTTGCAACAGATGCTGTTTTATTTCTGTGACAATGAAAAAATATAACCGTACGTATAATACAAAATATCCAAACAATTTTAAAGGAGCTATCCTCAAACCAATTTCTCCACGTGACACCAGTTATTAATTACTTACCCATATTTCACGCACGACGGAAAGGAAAATATACACTTCGGTAACTTTCCGTACCTAAAGAGCTTTATCGTTCAGCTCAAACTGTGTCCGGAGGCAGAAAAGTTTACCTTGCTTGATATTTAGTAGCATAATTAGCAAATACGAGGCGAGATAATGTCAACATGCTGAAATTAGTGTGTACACACTAACAGGATTAAAGTAGTTTCTTTTTAGATACTAAACGGGTGCATGATGAAAAAATACTTCATCGTATTAAGTTGTGCATCACTACCCGGTCAGCCTGATTATTATTATCAATGTCCTAACTGATTTTGTATGTATTTCAAATTTCCAGGAACCGGGGCTAGTTCGCTAGCAGCTTGTAAAATCGCTCCGTGTCATCAATCTGCTAATTGACTATCCGATTGTAAAAACGCTGCGAGTGAAATAGAAAGATGGGCTAATTTACTTGCCATTCGCAGGCGTGTTGGCTTATAAGCTAGTAAACTAGGCCTGTGTCATCATCGCTGATAGTGAACTAGTCGCGAATAACTTTGCATTTTGGCAGTTAGATTTAAATCGTCGCGACAAGAACTTGTTTACCATGATACTTATAATAAAGCTAACATGTCAATGGAAGTAGTCCGCGGGAGTAACTCTTGTAGCATGTGCAATCAAGAAGAATTTACAACGAAAAGTAAAGAAAAACTTGAAACATAAAAGAAAATGGGTGAGAGTGTGGATAGGAAAACGCGTTGAATATGGTGCTTCCAGCCGTTTATTGAGAGAGTTGAAGGACGATGATCCTTTGGCGTATAGAAATATGTTGAGATTGAACAGTTCCAAATTTGATGAGTTACTGCAGATGGGAAATGGAATGCTCAAAAAGAAAGATACGACAATCCTTTACTTTCGCGTTACAATACTCTTTGTCTTTAATATTCCATAAAATAGGGTACTGCTCGTAGATGTTGAGAAACTCTATAATCTCACGCGTGTTCCACTTCATTTTTAGGCTTAAAAGAATAAACGGTAGAACGCAAACAACACACCACGCAGAACAACACGTGATTCTACGCGCTAGCTACTTCGCTACTGAGAGAGTGGAAAGTTCTGTGTGTCATCGACACTAGCGCACTCGCTCACTCGCTTGCTTTTAAACTCGCCGACTAGCAGCTCGTAAACTAGCCCCGTGTCATTAATACTTAGCATGCTCTCCAACAGAGCAATAACAATCAACGTAGAGGACATTTCTGTTAAAGGTGTTGTTACCAGGGGTTGTCCGCAGGGAGGTGTTCTGTCACCACTGCTTTGGAACGTGGTTCTGGATACCCTCAATCACCTCAACAGCAATGGACACTACACAATAGCATATGCGGATGACATAGTCATCCTGAAAACAGGTAGATTTGAGAACACATTGGGTGAACGCACCCAAGTAGCACTCAAATCAATAGAAAAGTGGTGTCTAGAACACTCATTGTCCATTAATCCCAAGAAGACTGAGATGGTTCTGTTCACTAGAAAAAGGAAGATCAGGGGCCTAAACCCCCCTGAGCTTCTCAGTGTCAAGCTACATTTCTCTGAAGAGGTGAAATATCTTGGTATTACCCTCGATAGAAAGCTGACGTGGAACTCTCACTTAGATAGTAGAGCCAAAAGAGCATATGTCGCTTATGAACAATGTCGGCGAACAGTGGGACGCACTTGGGGCCTGTCGCCAAGAGTTACCCACTGGATCTATACCACAATCATTAGGCCTATGTTAACGTATGGAGCCATTGCCTGGGTACCTAAATTTCTGCAGGCGACGGCGATTAATAAATTATATAAAATACAACGTATGGCCTGCATTAATATAACAGGAGCCATGAGCACAACACCGACTGCTGCTATGGAAGTAATAATTGGCATTACCCCTCTAGATATTTACATCAAAGAGGTTGCGTTACTGTCAATGTTACGACTTCGCACGGTTAGTATTAATCCAGATGTAGGTATGGGACGACTGAGGCAGCTGGTATGGTGGGAAGCGCTAAAGGCACTACCCATGCTACAAGCAACCAGCGACTCAATTAAACCAACATTCGTTTTTAAGAAACCCTACAAAATAGAGATTAAACAGAATGTTGAGCCAAATGTGACAAATGCAATTTGCATATACACAGATGGCTCCAAAACAAGGGAAGGCACTGGATGTGGTGTATACTCCAGGTCTTTAAACCTAAGAACAAAGTGGGCTATGGGCAAACACGCCAGTATCGTTCAAACGGAACTGGCTGGCATATCGATAGCCGCAAATGAACTAGCCAGAAGAGATGTATCTGGCAAAACTGTAGCAATCTGCACTGACAGCAGACAAGCACTTCTAACCCTGAAAAGACCTTGTATCACCTCAGGGCTAGCAATGGAATGCCACCAATCTTTAGCCCATGCTTCGGACAAAAACAATATTGTCCTGAGGTGGGTTAAAGGGCACAACAACAACAAAGGCAACCGTATAGCGGATGGTCTAGCCAGGAAGGCCGCTGACCAAAGAATTTTAGGACCATGTGACCTTTCTGGAATGTCGACAACCACAATTTCGGAAATAGCCAAAAAACACTCCCATGCCCAAATGGTAAAACGATGGGAAGAACTACAAGGATGTCGATTTGCCAAGGAAACCCTTGCAGGTTTTGACATGGCAATATCCAAGAAGTATTTGGCGATGACCAGACCAAACCTACGTCTCTTAGTAGGATTCCTGACTGGCCATTGTCAACTCAGGAAACACCTCCACACTATGGGGTTAAGTGACACACCGATATGTAGAATGTGTGAAAGTGAAGACGAAACTGTGGAACACGTCATATGTGAATGCCCAGAGTTATCTTCTATTAGAGAGTGTGCGTTCGGCGAGTCTTGGCCTACACCTGCCCACATAAGGGAGATGTCCCCTAGCGACTTGTTCACCTTCCTACAATTGGCAGGATGGACGATGACCTGAGGAAACAACTCCCTGGGAGGATGCACAATGGGCCAGTTGTGGCCTAAGTGCAGTGGGACCACTCACCCTCCCCACTCTACAGATACAGATACAGCCCCGTGTCATCGACGCTTAATGCACGATTCGCGATTCGTGAGTAATTAGTGAATAGTGTGTATTGATTTATTCGGTTAAAGTTATTTCTTAAACTACGCGGTGCGTGGGTTCGTAGCGATTCGCGTTGGAGGCGGTAAATTAACGAACACCAAATGATGCACTTCAACACGAACCACTGATTCTTTACAATTCGAGCTGATTTATGTTTATGCGCCCATCAGGTTCATCTAGTCACAAAATCTACGATACAGCGATTGGTGAGGGGAGTACTGTAATCGCCAAAATCTCCGATTTTGAGATAATACTCTTTTAGCTATTTTATGATGTCCGCATTAACGAAAATCCACGTCACTCGTTTTCGTCGGTCTGTGTGTTTGTCGGTCTGTTGGCGTTTTTCTAGCCTCGTGATCTCGGTGAATGCAACATGGATTGCGATGGAATTTGGGCAGCGATATGCTGTGTGGTCGTAGTAGATAATGCTGATATAATTTTGAGAATCGGTGCATGGGCGGCGGAGTAATTAGCAAAAAACAGAAAATTTCAAATCGTGCTCAAACTTCGCTTTTAGGCGTTTTAGGGGTTCCTGACAGTATTCTACTTTTTCTTTGAGTAGGGGTGAATTTGTGGTGGTTGGGGGGGGGGGTTGTAAAAAAGAAAAAGAAAAAAAATCAGTATTCAAAATAGGCTGTCTATTGACATATGTGAAGGAAAGATCTACCGGCATAACACACTTTTTTCTGCGGTCGGGCGGGCGAAGATTTGGATGCAAGGGCATCTAAGACTACAGCTTCATGCTAGGGGAAAACAATAAACTGGTATCACCATAATGTGTGAGAATTATTGAGTCAATCAAATTGACTTTATTTTTTAGTTTTACAGTACAGTAGTATTACCTACCTATGAGCTTATCGTATCCCAAATTTTATTGAATTTGATGCAGCGGTTACTGAGATTACGAGATGACAGGAGCAGTGACAGACAGATATAACTACGAAATATGGAATATTGGAAATAAGTCATGTAGGAATCATAAAACGTCAAACATTTTCTTCAATGTGCACGATCGCAGTACGCCTCTCAGCGAGTGTGTGAAGTTGTCATAATAATAGGAATATTAAAAAATGTTTCTAGAATAGTCATTTAGACTTAACCCAAAACACCACCTATATACACAAAAATGAGATCAACTTGATTGACTCAGTACTTTCCACGCATAATTGTGATACCAATTTATTATTTTCCCATTGAGCTACAGTCTGAGATCACCTTGCAAACAAATCATCGCCCGCCCGCCCGCAAAAAACATCCAGCACAAAACTCTAGTAAATAACTTCTTGCAACTCTCTCCGTAGAAATTAGGAGGACGCAGTTTTTATTCCGCAAGCTTCAGCTGGACGAAACCAAACGATTAGGAATACCAAATCGTACAAAAACGAATTGTTAGCGGTTTTTTTCTTTAATTTTTTTGATTTTTGTTACGCAATACAGAACGATCTGAAGCAATACTCGTTATGTATATGTGCATCAGAAAGTCGCTTGCTGCTCCCCAAATTTCATCGCAATCGATGCAGCAATTACTGAGATGACGAGGGCAGAAAAACGCTAGCAGACAAGCAGACAGACCGACAGACCAACTCACAGACTGACTAGCAGACCAATTGACAGACCGACTTTGTTATGCAGATCTCATAAAACTCCCAAAAAGCGTATTACCTCTAAATCTAAAATTTTCGCGATCACAGATTTTTTGTGCACCCACGATTGACGTGATCATTATTTAGAGGGCCACCAATATTATACTGCAGACAGAACAGATGGCTATTACTGGACAAGGATACAGAATCAAGTGCTATAATTTATGCATGGGATATATAGAAAACTGCAGCTTCTATTGTTCAAAAATACGAACTCGTTATTTTTCTGGGCAACGCTGCTCATTTTGATATTGATATGCATACATATATGTTTGAGCATATTGACAGTGCCGTTCCTGGGGTCATAGCAAGCTAAAAATTGCCGCCCTTTGCATAGCGGGAGCAGGATAAAATGAGGTGTAGATGGATTAGATGTAAAATCGATATACTTAATTGTATATTATATTCCAGGTTATTCACGTTATTCGACACGGAGCATATTATGGCGAAAGTATTTGATGAAAAAGAAAATAATAATTTCGCATGGATAGGGACCCATTAAGGCTACATTTTGAAAATATTTTCATGTTATACAGAGTGTCCCCAAAACATGAAACATATCAAAGTTGTTTTTTTGTGTCTGCAGTAAACCTATATTAGATACAGCCATCTGCACCTGAAAGGGTTGCAATTGAGGTTTTGAATCAATTTTTTTTTTGTCGTAAATCGAGAGATCATATATAAGTTTTATAATAAAACTGTTTTTGTTTTCTTTTTTTTCGCAATAATTCAAAAGTTATATCAAAATAAAAATGGGTTTTTGAATCGAGTACCGAAAACACGCCGACGGCTCCCGAACCCCTGTGACGTAATGATGGCGGTTAAGATGCTCCTTTGACCAACGACATTCTACATCGATACTAGATTCTAGATTCCCAGCCAAACGTGAAAATACTTGCTAGTAACTAGTGTATATTTGTTGCAATATAGCCGATGAATGAAGTTTGCAGCTCAGGACAACCTCTACGATCGAAATAAATATCTTTTTGAATGTTTGAAATCAGATTACAGATTCCAGTAAGTAAGTACCTAATCAAATATGTCTTATTGAAACTATCTGGTGCATGTTTGGCTGGCCTAGTGGTTAGAGTGTTGGCTAATGGATCCGTTGGTCTGGGTTCAAAGCTCAGCCTGTCCAATTTTTTTTTTATTTTTTTTTATCAAATAATTCATTCATGTGCTTTTTGCACTTGTTATGTACATTTTTTTCTACGATCAACATAAATATGTTTTTGAAACAAATTCTATCAGACACATTAATTGCACTGCATAGTGCAAAAACTAAGTACAGGACACGGTGGACAATTCAAAAAATCAGTTCAAATGGTGTTTGTCCGTCAATATCAACCGCCAATATTTTTTTTAAATGTAATAGTTGGTTAATAAAACAAAATCCATTCATTTTTTAAGTTTTTAATATAAACATAAAGTAAGTCAAACTCGTAATCACAACAGTCTTCTGTTTATCACGTGGTATCTTTATTTATTTAACTTTGAGCAATGAAGCTTAATAATTAAATTTTCATAAAAATTTAAGAAATAAATTATAAAAATGCAATGCAAACAAACAAAACTTATTTTTCTATGAGTTTCAATGTTATAATTATCTTCTTGACCAAAACTTAAAATAATTATTTTATTATTTAATATTATTATTGATAATAAATACTTATACGATAAATAAACTATAAGTATAATTATTTTACATAAGAGCTAGCACTTCAAGTAAACAGAAATAAAACTATATTTTTTAGTCCCGAACATAGAAAAAAGTATAAAGTATCTAGGAATATATTTAGACTCACACTTACGTTGGGATGTACATATTAATAATTTATTAAAAAAAATTGGATTCATTTCATATAAGATGAAATTACTAACAAATATTTTAACAGAAAAGCATCTACGTACAGTAAAGATAATTATAAAATTGAAACTCATAGAAGAATAAGTTTTGTTTGTTTGCATTGCGTTTATATATTTTTATTTGTTAAATTTTTATGAAAATTTAATTATTAAGCTTCATTGCTCAAAGTTAAATAAATAAAGATACCATGTGATAAACAGAAGACTGTTGTGATTACAAGTTTGACTTACTTTATGTTTATATTAAAAACTTAAAAAATGAATGGATTTTGTTTTATTAACCAACTATTACATTTAAAAAAAATATTGGCGGTTGATATTGACGGACAAACACCATTTGAACTGATTTTTTGAATTGTCCACCGCGTCCTGTACTTAGTTTTTGCACTATGCAGTGCAAGTGATGTGTCTGATAGAATTTGTTTCAAAAACATATTTATGTTGATCGTAGAAAAAAATGTACATAACAAGTGCAAAAAGCACATGAATGAATTATTTGATAAAAAAAAATAAAAAAAATTGGACAGGCTGAGCTTTGAACCCAGACCAACGGATCAATTAGCCAACACTCTAACCACTAGGCCAGCCGAACATGCACCAGATAGTTTCAATAAGACATATTTGATTAGGTACTTACTTACTTACTGGAACTTGTAATCTGATTTCAAACATTCAAAAAGATATTTATTTCGATCGTAGAGGTCGTCCTGAGCTGCAAACTTCATTCATCGGCTATATTGCAACAAATATACACTAGTTACTAGCAAGTATTTTCACGTTTGGCTGGGAATCTAGAATCTAGTATCGATGTAGGATGTCGTTGGTCAAAGGAGCATCTTAGCCGCCATCATTACGTCACACGGGTTCGGGAGCCGTCGGCGTGTTTTCGGTACTCGATTCAAAAACCCATTTTTATTTTGATATAACTTTTGAATTATTGCGAAAAAAAAGAAAACAAAAACGGTTTTGTTATAAAACTTATATATGATCTTTCGATTTATCACAAAAAAAATATATTTTTTTCTTTATTCAAAACCTCAATTCCTATACGAAACTTATGCCCCATAGAAAATTTTATACGCCGAGAGGAAGGGGGCGTGGGACGTAAGGGGGGGGGGGGTAAGGGCGCACCTATTGCCAACACGCCGACTTGGCAAGAATGGAAAAAGGCAACGAAAAGCCGGCCGGGGCATCGATTGTCGTGTCGTAAAGACACAATGGAGAAATTGTTGGCGGGCCAATTGTTCCTTGCTACATTTAACAAAATGGTACTTCGGAGAAGGCCGTCAGTCGTGTGTGTGAATTCTGTAACTCGAAGCGAAGCCATAGCGAAGCGATAGCGACATTCTTCCAACGCTTTCGCTCGTTCCGATATTCCATAAATGTCTTCGTTCCGACTCGGACATAACGACCGCAGACGAACGGTATAAGCGATAGCGAAAGGTTTTGGATCTCGTTTGTCAAGTTTTGAATTGCTGTGTGTCAAAGTAACAATTTGCTTAAATTTATTTGTGTACTTAGTTAACAATCAATGAATCGAAGAGAAAAACCAATCCTTTGCAAAGGTCGGCATTGCTGGATTTTGCACAGTCTCATCCAGAGATATTTAAACCAACTCGTGAATGCTCGTGAGTCATCGAGCTCCATGTCAAAAGCGTAACGAAGCTTTAAACTTTGGTTATGGAATTCCGTCAAAAATAGTTTTCTTATATGATTAGCTTCGTTTTCGCCTGCCGGCCCAACCGATCTGAGGTCGGAAATCTAAGGGGGAATACATGCGGTGCGAAAACGGTGAAGTAATGGATTTTGTCAGGGGCGGAGACATTTGCTGCTTTATCTTCGATGCCAACGTTTGATACGTGCAACGATTAGGTAAGAAAGGGTACGGAGCAGACAGTCAAGTGGCACTGAGAACATTCTGCGGGTCTAGAACCAGGGTATCCCTGGTTGACTTCAAGTATCACACCTGGCACTTAAAGCGAACCGTTTAAATGTAAATCATCATTTTCGGTCCAAGCAGTAGATGTCTGAAAAAAGTTGAAACGTTGCAGAGATTATAAAATTTAGAAAGCTTTAGCTTTGCTGGATTACTAAGCATGAATTGTGTTAGCTTAGGTTAGACGGTCAAATTTGTATTATGTTTGTGCTTGGAGAAATCGGTCAATTAACTAAGGAGACTTCTCTTCTTCTTCTTAGAGTACCATCTCCATTCAATGAAGATCGGCAACAATCATGGCAAATTCCTCTCTATTTTGGGCTCTTCTCAACAAAGTATTTGAGTCCAAGCCGGTCCAGTCTCTGATGTTCTTCAGCCAGGAGCATTGGCGACGTCCGGGTCCGCGCTTTCCCTCAATCTTGCCCTCGATTATAAGCTGGAGGAATTCATACTTGCTATTCCTCATAAGATGACCCAAATAGGCTGTTTTCCTCTTTTTTATTATGTCGAGGAGTTCTCGCTCCTTGTTCATTCGATGTAGAACTCGTTCATTCGAGACACGGTCAGTCCAGTCAGAGATAAATTGATTTTTTCAAACGGGAAAGCCTAATTTTTCTATAGGATTGAATGTAAAATTTGATAACATTTCTAATGATATAAGGGAGTGAATACCAGTCTCTGGTAGTTTTCATTTATTTTCAAATTTTCAATCAAATGGTGTGTTTCATTGTTCCTACCCATAATCAACCTAGCAAACCGAGAAATATAAACAAAAACATGTTCAGATGAGAGAAAAATAATTAAATTAGAAGAAATATACAGACAAATTAGAGTAAAGAGACAAGATTATAAAAATTCTTTACAACTAATCACCTTTAACAGAAACCACGGGGGTAACATATTTAGGGTCAAAGAGAATCACTGGAGTATGACAGAGATAGATATTTTTCACAGCCTATTGGCTACTGTAATATACGAGAGGTTAAAAATTACCAAAACAATTAAAATTCCTGAAATGAAAGGAAAACTGCCAGCGATTGTTGCTTCAGCATGCAATTATCAATAACATGTAACGGTGTAAAAAAGTAGTAATTTGCGTTACAGTAAAGATACTTCTGACTGCAAAAATCAGCAAGATCACAAAAAAAAGGAGTACTGACAAATCAGATTTAAATTTTCTCAGTTCTAAAAAATTTTGCGCCCCATAACGTCCGGCGCCCTGGTGCCTTGCACCACTTGCACCACCGGGTAGGCACGGCCCTGCATATTGATACTATTCAGGTACATATAAACCATAACTACATATTTGAATATTCATTGTCCCGTTTAATTTATGTTGCAATGTAAATGTAATCGACTATGGCCTCAACAGGCCTTAGCGAACAATTGAAATTATTGTTCGTTTATTCAATCAGCTGATTTATTGAACTAAAACAGCTCAAAGTTATACATTTTGTAGAACGTGTAGAGGATTATATAGTGATGGAACTGTTAAAATGTAAAATGTATATTTCTTGCAAAAATAAAACGAATTCCAGGGCTTAGACTCATATAATACAAAACATGTTTAAATCACATAAAACAGAAAAGCGTAAAAATGAGGAATAGGAACAATTAGACTTAACTCATATTTTATGCAACTTCGTTAAATTTTAGACCTATATTTAAACGTATTAGAAGTCAAAACCAAAACACTAAGGGTCGATTTTATCAACATGCACATTTTGACAAAGGTTGAACTGTAAGACAAAGATCGTTGGTGAGCATTAAACAAAAAAATAATCCTTAAATGGGTTTCCTGAAAAAATATGTATTGGGATGTTACTTGTCTTGCAAATCATTTTTTTGGCGGAGAGGATTGATCAACAAAATTAAATAAAAATATTGTTTGTAGTTGGCGTTTTGGAAATGGTTGATGAACTCTGACTAAATTCATAGCGGTATTCAGTGTGTTTATTAGACATATGGAAAATGTTTAAGGGAATACGAGGGTTGGTCTACATCTCCGTCAATTGCAACAAAACACTCCGAACGAACCAAGCGCGCCGCGCGCGCTGTATCAAATTCGTCTAGTCAGTACGTTGCGCCAAACAGGACAGAACGCGCAAAACATTTTCGGAGGTTTGTCGGTAAACGGGACTTGCACAAACAGATTTAATTCGTTCGGCGGTGTTCGGTGAATAGGGGCAATATGGCAGTTTTGGACGTTCGTCGTGTTTGTTGGTATTTTTATGCCTAGCTATGGAGTGGAGCAGAGAAAAGTGTTTGCAGCTAATTGACGAGTTTGAAAGGCAGCTAATTTTATGGGATCCGACAAATGGGACATATTATAATATAATAAAGGACATGATGCTTGGGTGGCAATTGCTACTGATATGGGGTGCACCGCAGCAGATCCAAAAAAAAAAAAAATGGAAAGTCTTCTCTCGAGTTTTAGAAGAGAATAAGCGAAAGGGGCAAAATTCATAGGAACAGGCAAATGTAAATATAGAGGTGAAAACTATTTATCTGTTTATTGTTTTTTATCTCTTCTTTATTACCCGCTAATGCCTTTATAGTTAAAAAAGCACCAGCGGCTATACTAATACCACAGCATAATAAACAATCAGCACAATATCTCAGGTTGGCGGCAATTACACACTCATCCCCCCTTTTTGGATGAGTATTTGTAAGGATGCTAACGATACTTGGATACTTGAAATGTATTTATACTTCTTCACTAATATGAGTATTTCGATCTTATATAGTTTTTGAGCGATTCCAAGTTGGTATCGCTACTTTTGTAGCGGTATCGGTATCGAAAATAATTACGAACCTATACTTTGCTAAAAAGTACCGGTATCGATATTTTTATTTTCGCATCTCTACCCAGATTTCACACCCGTAAAGTCATCCCAATGTCTGTGGAAACCATTTTTATATAGAAAATTCTCAGAAATATTTTGCTGGTTGTTTACTATGCTGTGGTAATACCACATGCATCCATTTCGACAACGGACTGGTTACTGGTGGGGAAGCAGCGAACACCGCTCAACAGGCGGAACGCTCCACGCAAAATGTTTTGTTGCAGGTTGCTCAGGGCGCGCCCGAAAAATGTTTGTTACAGATTGTTTGGAGTGCGCGGCGCGTTTGGTTCGTTCGGAGTGTTTTGTTGCAAGTAAATACCCACCTTTATATATATAGTAACTCTTCAGAATGGAGAAGTTTCCTAAAAAATAAAATTTGGAAAATTCATTATTTTCTGATAGTCTACTTCTTCTCTTGAAGAATGTTGAAAAAATCATCTAAATATTCCAAAAAACGGCAGAGTTATTCAATTTTATATTTGCGTAAAGCGACCGCGGCGGTAAAATGGCGTATGACGTCACATGGCATGTTCGCGGCAGCCACAGTCTGGTCGGGACTCCGCTATGCATACGCTACGCTGTACCCTGTACAGTATGCGACATTTAGACTTGACTGGAACGACGAAGGTGTTTGTTGTAACGGGCAGACGCCAATATATTTTTGAAGTATGGAGGAAGGTTACGTTCGTGGTAATTCTAGTAATCTTCCTAAAGTGGATATCGACATGATTATGGACTTTTACTTCCCACACCGATAGGTGAGGGGAGTATTGTGATCGTGAAAATTTTCAAATTTGAGATAATACGCTTTTTGTGTGTTTTATGATGTCTACATAAAGAAAATCCACACAACTCATTTCCGTCGGTCTGTCTGTCTGTCGGTCTATCTGTACGCGTTCTTCTAGCCACGTAATCTCAGTAACCGCTGCATGGATTGTTATGAAATTTGGGCAGCTATAGCCTGGGGGGAGGGGGGGGTAGTAGTAGGTGATGTTCCTACAAGTTTGAAAATCCGCGCATGGGTGGCGGAGTAATTAGCATAAAACAAAAAAAATACTATAAATAACAATAAATATATAAATATTGCTCAAATTTTGTTTTTAGGCGTTTTAGAGGTTCCTGGCCATTTTCTACTTTTTTTTGGGTGGGGGTGATATTGTGGTGGTTGGGGGGTGGGCGGTTGTAAAACTGAAAAACCATTGTATTCATAACAGGCCGTCCACTAACCTGTAAAAGAAAGGCCTAGCGTCATAATACACTTTTTTAGGTGCATCCGAACATTACCTTGGCTATTACGGAAACCAAGGGACTTTTCTGATGTATACATGCGATAGTATTGCTTTTGATCATTCTGTATGGTGTAACTAGGAAACTATTGGATTGGAAAATCGTGTCAGCGGCGGCGCAGCAAAAATAGAAAAACTGAAAATATAAAAACAGCTCAAACTTCGTTTTTAGGCATTTTATGGGTTTCGTGATCATTTTCTGCTTTTTTGGGTGGGGGTGAAATTGGGGTAGTTGGGGGGTGGGGGGTCATACAACTCAATTTTTTTGTGTTCATAATAGGCTATCCATTGAAATACTTGTTTGGTGTCTTTATGGTGGTGTTAGTACACCTGAGTACAATGCAATATTTATAGTTTCTCGGTCTGATAGACATATTCTAATAATACGAGTACCAATAAACTGCAGTGTATCGTTTTGTCACCGTCGGCGTCGCCTACCCTACTGAAAACAAGAAGGAATAACATCAGCATGAAGGAGGAGGCCGGCGGCGGAGGCGCGGTGGCTTGCGGGAGCAGCATCCTTGACAGGGCACACACAGGCTTGCGTAAAGTTGGATAAATCTCGCATTTTTGTAATTTACTTAAAAATAATAAAGCCACCTAGTTTCTCGGAGATAACAATTTTCTTTCATACACCGACTATTTCTTGTTCTTGCTTCTAAAAAACTGTTTACACCCCAATTATATGCAGAGAATCCGTGATGAATTAGAAAAATCAGTACAAAACATTTTCACGTACAATCAAATCGAATGAATGGTTATAACTCACAAATTGTAATTCAGAATTCCAAAGACAACTGCCTAACTGCGATGAAGAATATCACAACATTATTACACTGCTCTCAAAATTTACTCTATTTACGAGACATATCGCGTCCATTAAAGTTAATGCAACACAATTACGCTTCTTCATTCGACCAGTATTGCTAAGTCGACCCTGTGCTCAAAACGTGAACTGCAATACTCGCGGCTAGTGCTGAGGAGCCGACATGGGGTTATGAGAGGTCGGACACAAATTGTCTGCATGATTTCTACGGATCTGCGCCACTGAGCTACTGTCAAAGTTTACGGAATACATATAAGTTGGATCACTCTCCGTCGGCACTTTGAAGATCTCACATCAAAGCGATGCCGCGGCCGCACGCGCCAGTTAGTTTTTGCGTTGGTTTTTTCCCAAGTACGAGGGTGTTTTAGCCGGGACTTGCTAACGCCTGGGTTTTACGTATATACGAGGGTCATTGAAAGACTAGTTATTAACAGCCGATTTAGATATACAAATACATAACGTTTATTTTGCTAATACACTAAGTTACATAAATGGATATCAAAAATAAAACCTAGTAAAACTATTACCAATGAATCTCAAATAATTTCACATATTGTAGCAATTTCGTAGATAAGTAAAAATTGGTTCAAAGGTGCTGTATAGTATTTTTACCTTAATGCTTTGTTTATTTGGCTTATTTTTGAGACCACAGCTTATAAAATTTATGGTATGGTATATACGAACTCGTATGTACAATTATTTTAAAAGCTAATCATGTGGAAATGCTTTACTTGGATGTGAATAAATTATTTTTGACATTTTGCTTTTCAGTGTCATTCCAATTGCTACTGTAGAAACTAAATAGTTAAAGTTATCAATAAAAATATTTCCGAGCTCTAAAATATAATTTAGAATCTCCCTGGGTGGTATGGTAAGACCACCGAATGGATATGTTGTCTCACTATACACTTTTAGCGTGATACAATCGTTTAAGTACCTGTAGGTCTTGAATTAAACACTTTAGACCCTAAGTGTGCTAGTTTGTTGGAACTGTTTTATCGGGAGGAACACAGAAAGGCACAAATGTACATGGTGTCCCATTAATAATTTTGAATCGAATGTCACGTGGCCAAAAACAAATACCTCATTGGGTAGTACAATGACAAAAAAAGACATAACATCTGCTCTAATTTACATCCTCAAAATTATAATTCTCTACTATTGCCAGTCCCAACATATTGCTTGTCTTAATCGTCGTGAAACACCCTGTATTTATATCCTTTACATTTCAAGGTATACCACAAAATAAGCGTGGATCTGATTGTCATTTTCCATTCGTTAATAGATAAAATCAAACTTCTAAAAATATTATCCATTTCCTGTAAACAAATCCGAGATAACAAAATCCGATATTTTTGAGACACTGTATAGACTTCGCGTTAAACACGTTCAACCTCTACTTTGCGCCGCCCCGTATCTCCCGGCTGACGTCGGTAAACTGCTACCGGTGTAACGGGGAGACGGGGCAAGGGGCAGGCCGTTTTGATATTTTTGCGGAGTGATCCAACTTATATGTATTCCGTAAACTTTGCTACTGTTCACTGTATAACATGGATGTACTGTGACGATGCAATATATTTCATATCTTTATTTTTACCTCATTTGACTTATTCATTGATAGTAATATTAGAAAGGAAAACAACAACATTGTCATACCTTTAGAGAAGTAGAACGCCTTATTAAAAGTACTTTGGTGATTTATACAAGTATCTATGTATATATAACGCGTGCTACATTGCCGTCTCACAACTATTGTTTGCCGTTTTCATTGTCTTAAGTGTTATGTAAAGGCGATGCATATCCCTTTACCTCTATTAATTATTCCAGATAATGAACCTGCTAATGAGCTCGGTTGGCTTGAGTAGCGGAATGGGGTACGGAATATGTCATCCTGTCAGCTATATTCTGCAATATAGCTTATTGGAACTAGGATAATGATAATGTCGGTAAGAGGGACAACTTTGTTGGTTTGTGGTTTTAATAGAGATGAGTGATTATCAGCCTAATTGTTTATTAGTCTACACTACATCTAATTCGATAAAAGTTGATCGATTTTTCATTCTAAGCGACAAACAGACTAAGATTTCTCCACATCTATTAGTAAATATACTACTCGAAAATCAGTCGTCTAAATACAGTACCGAATACCCGACATGTCGCACGTTTTTCAAAATAGTGTATTATATGCTATTCTGTTCATTGCCTAAGGCACTATCATTTACTATATCATTCGCTCACAAAATTCTACATTAGCCATAAGATATTGGGTGAGGAAAATTAGGCTTAGGTGCAGATACCGACTACCACCAAGTGGCGTGTAATATCAAACAGCAATATGTCCACAGGTAGCCAGGGAGCCGGGAGCAAGTCACGAATTATGGGATGAACACTCGCAAAGGTCTTTTTAAAAACTATTTATTGAACAATGAAACGGTTACAATGGATATTAGACTATAAAATACTAATAATGTGCGATTACAAGATGTTCGCGGTTCGAGCGTATGATACTGACTGGCTCCCCATTGAAGATGAGACATCTAGGTAACCTCGGTGGAGAATCTTCAGGAGTCAGCACTTTTCTTGATGAGGTTCGCAGAAGTATAATATATGATATAACTCACGTGTCGACCTCGGGAGGTTATTCTAGCCGTTGCATGTTTTATCCTTTCGATGAGAATATACCGTGCGGTAAATTCACTTTTTTTAAGTTACGATTGATTTATACTGTATTGATAAATTATTTGTCAATTCGAGAACCATGTATGCTCAACATACTCTATCACAAGGTGATACAGTTCAAAAGAAAATTGAGACCCCGGTCATCCAAATCGTGAAAACATGCTGTCGCTAGTTCTGAAGAATGTTGTTTGTCAGAACAAAAGGATTTTGAGATTTAAACCTTGTTAACCCTAAAATGTATCCTCTTTAATATATAGCATTGTGTTTATAGTTTCAGTCGTTGAGCTTAGTGTTTGTCTAGTTTTCTTTGTATTCAGTAAAAAAGTTCAAAGTGATAGGCGTTTCATTCATTCGTTCATTTTGATCCAATTCCACAAAAATAGCAGTCAAAATACGACTCATGTCACAGTTGCTAACATGCAAATCCCGATGTGTCCAAATTTGAAATCTAGATTTCAGAAAAACGATCTGTCCTAGATTTTGAAACGTTGGGAGCCAACATCTTAAACCAGAAGTCGGCAAACCTTTTCGGACCGCGGGCCATTTTGAAAACGAAGTTTTGTATAGCGGGCCTTACGTTCCAAAGTATACCTAACTTAAATAATGCTTATATCATGTACGAGTATAGAGTATAAATAATATTATTAAAAATAAATATATAATTTTTTTATTGACATGGTATAATTAGAATGTCAGAAATAAAAAACTTACAGTTTCTAAAAAGGAAAGAAAAAGAGAATACAGTTCAAATTACATTTATGTTTAAATACATATGTGTATATTGCTTGACGAAAATGGCAGTGACAATGATACTTACGCTCCAAGTTTGTTGATTTTCCTAATATTATATTGGTGCTTTGCCGGGCCGGGCAAAAGGTTGCAAAGGGTCGCATGCGGCTCGCGGGCCGTAGGTTGCCGACATGCCGACATACTGTCTTAAATCATCGTAGATTATCAACGGTTCGGTTTTTCCTGATTTCTATAAAATTTGTTTCCGCTGACTTGTCGGGTTTTGCAATATTTAGACGACTGAAATGAAATCCGAGCATGTGTAAAGAAATGGAGTCAAGTCGATTGACTCAGTACTTCCCACACATAATCATGATACCATTTTATTATTTCCCATTCCATGAAGCTATAGTCTGAAATCCCCTAGCAACTAAATCATCGCCCACCCGCCCGCAAAAACCACATCCAACACAAAAACCCTCGTAAATACTTTCTTGCGTCTCCCTCCTTAGGAACTAGGATATATATATAGTCCCATCATTCCATTAAGGAACATAGGGCCTCTACAAACTGACGCCAGTCTGATCTATTCTTTGCAAGCGCTTTTATCTCTCTCCATGTCTTGCCCATTCTTCTTGCCTCATCTGTAATCGTTCTTCTCCAGGTCACCCTTGGTCTTCCTATGTGTCTGCTGCCCTGGGGGTTCCAGTCTAACGCCGTTCTAGCTACAGATTCTTCCGTCCCTCTTCGCAGAATGTGACCTATCCAATTCCACTTTCTCTGTCTGATCTCCGTCCCTACTTTCTTAAAACCTGATATTTTCCACAAGTCCTCGTTCGAGATTGTCCTTGGCCAAAAAATCCGTAGGACCCTCCTTAGACATCTATTAATGAAAACCTGGAGCTTTCGCTCATTGGCTTTTGTGCTTTTCCATATTTCGCATCCATACAATAACACTGATTTCACGTTGCTATTGAAAATGCGCAATTTAGTTCTGATTGAGTACGTGGTAGATTTCCAGACTTTGTTAAGGGACCCAAATGCTCTTCTTGCTTTTAGTAGACGCTGCTGAATATCTTGATCTGTCCCTCCTGTGTTATTAACTATGCTGCCTAGATATTCAAAGTGGTCGACTCTTTCTATCACTTCATTGTAGAGCAGAAGAGGTTCGTGGTTGGCTATATTAATCCGCATTTCTTTGGTCTTCTTCACATTTACTCTTAGTCCCATTTTTGCTGCCTCTGTTTTAAGGACTTCAATCTTTCTTTTCGTGTCTTGGATATTGTGCGATATTAGGCAGATGTCATCTGCGTAATCCAGATCTTGAAGGCTGCCCATCAGTCCCCATCTAATGCCTCCTCGGCCATCACATACCTTTCTCATTAAGCAGTCTAGCACTATGTTAAATAGCAAAGGCGAAAGTACACATCCCTGCTTCACACCACGCTTGATACTAATTCTTTCACCTTTATGTCCCTTGTGAAGAACCTGGCTTGTGGCATCCTTGTATAGCTCTTTCACGATGTTTATAATCTTCTGTGGTATGCCTTTCTGTATCATGCATTCCCATACACTTGTACGTATTACTGTGTCGAAAGCCCTTTCAAAATCAACGAACACTAAATGCAGAGGGGAGTTCCACTCATACGACTGCTCTATTATAATTCTCAATGTATTTATTTGGTCGATGCAAGACTTACCTGGGCGGAAGCCGGCTTGTTCAATTCTCAAAGTATTCTCTATGTAAGGTTTCAATCGTTCCAGTACTATTATCGCTAGTATTTTATACACCGTGTTTAGCAGAGTTATACCTCTCCAATTTCCCGCATTCCGTGAGATCTCCTTTTTTTGGCAAGTTGATAATCAGTCCTTCTTTCCAGTCTTCGGGTATTTTTTCTTCTTGCCACATTACTGTTATTGTGGGAAGCAAAATAGTTGAGGTGGGATCGATACTGGCTTTTAGTAACTCGGGTGGCACATTATCTGGATCTGGTGATTTACCTGACTTAAGGAGCCCAATAGCCTTCTTAATTTCATTCAGTCTTGGGGTTGATGTGTCCACCTCAAGTGCTGTGTTCAGTGGTGGATTGTAGTCTCCTTCTTCTGCACAGTCATGTTGTGAAGCTAGGGATGTAGTCTCCGTTATGTACTCACTCCATCGCTTTAGCTGTTCATTCGAACCAGTTATTACTTGCCCATTTTTTACTTTTAATGTAGACTGAATTTTTGTTCTATTGCCAATCAAAGATTTCGTGATGGAGTATAAGTTTTTGGTGTTGCCTTCTAAGGCAGCTCGTTCTGCTGCTTGAGCTAGTTTGTCTGCCCACTGACGCTTGTCCTTCCTGGCACTCCGTTTGACGGCTTTGTTCAGCTTCTTGTAATCGCTGTCTAGTGTTTTATGTCCTAGCTGTGGGTTGTTCATTATTTCTTGTTTTTTCTTCCTTCTTTCTGCAATTAATTTCCAGGTGTCGTCGATGATCCATTCCTTCCTCGTGTGTTCCTTCCGTCCTATAACTTCTTCTGCGACTTCCAGGATAGTTTCTTGGTATTTCTTCCATTCCATCCTTTCTGTTTTTTCAAAGTCTGCTGCTCTATTTGCCAGTTTTTGCTCGAATGTGTTTTGGGTGCTTGGGTCTTTCAATCGTTCTACGTTGTATTTGGGCCTATTTGTAAACCTTTGCACACATTTAGAGAGTCTCATTCTGATGCTTCCGACAAGCAGCTGGTGGTCGCTGGCCACATCTGCACCACGAAAACATCTGACATCTAGTAATGCTCTTTTCCACGTTCTCTTAATAGCTATGTGATCAATCTGGTTCCTAGTGATGCCGTCGGGAGAGTACCATGTTGCCTTATGGATGTCCTTGTGCGGAAATAATGTCCCTCCAATTACCAGGTCAAAACTGGAGCATAATTCCGTGAACATCTCGCCGTTGTTGTTCATATCACCAAGTCCATGCTTGCCCATAATGTGTTCCATATTGATGTTGTTTCTTCCTACTTTGGCATTAAAATCCCCCATTAGGACTATCACGTCTGCCTTTCTTATCTTGCTCAATACTGTTGTGAGTTTGTTGTAGAATTCCTCTTTCTGTTCTGTTGCTGCTTGATTTGTAGGCGCATAGCACTGTACTATGGTGAATTTTCTGTGTTTGGTGTTAAATCGTGCCGTTATTATCCTATCTGATACTGCAGACCATTCTAGCAGGCATTTTCTTGTATTTTTATTCATTAATATACCTACGCCGCTTTCGTGAGGCTCATCTAGTGACTTTCCCGAATATAAAAACAGTTCTTCATTACCGGTTACTAGCTCACCGACGCCTTTCCATCTTGTCTCGCTGATACCAATGAAATCTAGTCTGTAATTGTTCATTTCATTTGCTACCTGTGCCAAACGTGAGGCTTCCATCATTGTGCGGACGTTCCAACATCCAAATTTGAAGTTCTTCCTGAGGGTATGTATAACATTGGTCTGTTTGATATTATTATCGCTTGTAGAGGTTTCATTGATGAGTTGGTTTAAGGTGAGGAGGTCATCAGTCTCCTGCACCAGAGAGTTTCCCCTTAATTCCGTTCCATCCATGTTGAGATTTTTTCCTTGATACTTATCATTTGTCCTGTCCGATAGCCTTGTCGTTAGCCTACTGTCTCCTTCGTCATATTCTGGGTTTAGTTTTTTGGCATAAGTCTGTTCTCTTCTTGGTTCCAAACCATGGTCTTTCCATTCAGTATCAGCCTTTGGAATCTGACTTTGACGTCCTCTCCTTTAGCTTTTTCTTCTGACGCAGCATCCCTGATCTTCTTCTGTATAATTCTCTCACATTTTGTTAGTTCGCTGTCTATGAAAATATTTTTACCTTTCAGCTTGTTTTTTGCCTTAAGAATTTCCATTTTTTTGCCCCATGTAGGCAGCTGAAATGAGTATTTTTTCTCGCTGATTTTACGAACGCTAATGATTGATGCTTTCACCCCTATCTCAAGCTCTATTGTGTGTTTAATTTTATCTTTTAGTACCTCATAATCATCTGTTTCCATATCAACACCAGATATAACTAAGTTGTTCCTGATTTTCTCTCTTTCAGATCTCTCAATCTTAGCTTCGAGTACTTTTATTTTGTTTGTTAGTTCGTCTTTCTGTATTTCTAAGTCTTTTTTCACCGCTTGAATTTCTGCTCTAAGTTCTGCCATTTCCTCCCTATTTAACACTATTTCGGCTTTCATTTCCTTCACTTCATTCCTCATGTCCTTTATGTCTTCTCTGATATCAGTTTTCATTGCCGAAATTTCCGATTTCAGTTCTCCCTTCATCTTTCGCAATATTTCGGCAATCGAGTCCATTTCTGATTTTCCCGAGGTTCCGGCTTTTGTTGGTGTTCTTACAGTTAACTTGCTTCTTTCGAAACGTTTCAGCTCTTCTTCTGACGGCGAATCGTGCTCAGGCTTGTTTCTCTTACTAGCTTTAGGTGTGGCACTCATAAATTCCTAATACGGACCTGCCGCGCAAGCCTGGTTGCCTATATATTTTACTGATTTTATATCGATATTATTGTATAGTATTGCTAGTCCAGCGTTTGTTGCGCAAGGAAGATCAAAGCAAATCGACTTTTCGGACTTTGAACCTCCTATCAACAATGCTGCTAATTTCAGTAAATGTCTTTCTAAAACCCGAATATTTTGCTAGGAACTAGGATGCCACAGTTTTTTTCTGCATGCTTCAACTGGACGATGTGAAACCATCAAGAGCCTCCAACCTGTCTAAAAACGAAGTTTGAGCTGATTTCATATTTTTGGTTTTTTGATTATTGCTGCGCCGCCACTGACACGGTTTTTCAAAAATGGAATCATTTTTCATTCTTGCCGCGGTAATAAATTCTGTGTTAAAATTGTATTCAAATCAATTCAATAATTTTCGCTTTACGCTATACGTAGAACGAAATAAAGCAAAACTCGTATGTACAGATCACAAAATTGGTTTCTGTAATAGGCAAGCGAATGTTCGGATGGACCTAAAAAAGTGTAATATGCCGCTAGGTATTTCTTCTACAGGTCAATGGACAGACTATTATGAATACAACAAATTTTTCAGTTTTGCAACCACCCACCCAACCAAAAAAAAAATGAAAATAATCAGGAACCCGTAAAACGCCTAAAAACAAAGTTTGAGCTGTTTTTATATTTTTAGTTTTTTCATTATTGTTGCGTCGCCACTGACCCGATTGTTCCAAAACATACGCGTTTTCCATCCTCGCCGCGGTAGTGATACTGTGTCAAAGTTTCATTAAAATCAATTCAATAATTTTCGCAATACGCAATTTAGAACGATCTAAAACAATACTCGTATGTATACATCACAAATTCTAAGTCCCGTGGTTTCTATAAGCATGCAACGTTCGGATGGACCTAAAAAGTGTATCAGGCGGCTAGGTTTTTCATTCGCATATCAATGGACAGCCCATTACTAATACAATAAATTTTTCAGTTTTACAACCCCCCACCCCCCAACCTCCCCAAATTCACCCCCACCAAAGGAAACAGCAAAAACAGCAAACGCTGCCCAAATTTCGTCACAATCCATGCAGCGATAACTGAGATTACAAGGCTAGAAAAACGCCAACAGGCAGGCGGACAGGCAGACAGACAGACCGACAGACAGACCGACAGAGAGACAGACCGACAGACAGACAGACCGACAGACAGACCGACAGACAGACAGACAGACCGACGGAAATGAGTGATGTGGATTTTTGTTATGTAGACATCATAAGACGCCCAAAAAGCGTATTGTCTCAAAATCGAAAATTTTCGCGATCACAATACTCCCCTCACCCATCGGTGTGGGAGGTAAAAGGGAGATTCGCATTAAAAAAGTGTGTACAGCTTGACGGTACCCCCTTAGTATACATATAATACATTTTGTTCATTCAGACGCTATTAATCTACATGGCACCTCCAAAAAACTTTATACGTGTAAAGATAAAGCATGGCTAGAAATGTCTCCTAGAAGACGCAACTGCAGTTTACGTATGTAATTAACGCCCTTTGAACGAGGGTGTAAGTCAACGAGAGAGTGGTCCTTCATTTAGAGTAATTGCTGTAGTCATGCCGCGTAACATGGCTACAGTTGTGGCACGATGGCGCACATAGATCGAAGAAGGGTGAATGCAGCGAGCAGAGGTTCTGGAGCACGTGGGAGAACTACAGACCGGCGTTTCGAAATAGAATGCGATCCACTCTAGCTGTTGCTGACACTTGGTACGCAGCTATAGGGCGGCCCTTCGAATCCGCAAGGTGCACCACAGATTGAGTGAAATGGGCTTAGGATCATATCGTCCGCATCTAGTGCTTTCACTCACTGCAAATCATCTTTGCCAACGAGTAGATTGGTGGCAAGAATATCGCCAATGACATGCTGAATTGCTGAGTGGCTTAGACGGACTTCTCCGACGAGTCTAGGGGCACACCACGGACGCCAACGTGTTAGACGATGACGAAGTGAACGACGTCATCGCCAATTTGCTGTTGAGTGCTAGGTACACCGTCCTATTGGCTTGACGGTCTGGGATGCAGCAAGTAAGTCAAATTACTTGTGCTTCGTGGCACAATGTCGGCCCAACGGTCTGTGAATGAGATGTTAAAACCAGTTGCCGTTCCATATGTTCGAGGCCTAGAAGAGGGTTTCTTACAGCAAGATAATGCACGTCTTCATATTGCAAGAGTGTTGATGAGGTTCCTACAGGAAGCTGAGGACAGGCAACTGCCCTGGCCTCCCACCCATTATTGACTTGTTGAACTTTGTTATAAACTAATTATGACAAATGGGTTCATTTATTATTTTCTTTAGTGGTGACTTGTTTCATGAACCGCTTCCCTTTTTTTTCGGATCCCACTTACGACTAGTATATAACCTCAAACCATAAATTATAATAACTGGGCGGCCAAATTTTCATCTAGTCTGACAGGTTTCACATGTATTTTAATGTATGATTACTGGATACAATTTAAAAAGTATGTATCCAGTCGTTTGGTAGTATATCAGAATCATAAACCAGTGTTTTCTGATTACGCTTACTAAACGCAAAACAGTGAGGAGGGGGCATGTTTTCCACTTATTTATTTCGGAATTAAAAGAGTATAACATACATTTTATCCTCAGACGCATGTCAACACCGCCACTCGTTTCTCGGAGCTGATAATATATGGCTTTTAAAACAGAATCCACAACAATTTCACGCGTCTCACAAAAATGGAAAAAGATCAGGCATATCTGAAACAAAGTATAGGTAGTTTTGTCGTTATTTGTTTCTCAATAATTAGTTTCTCGCCTCCGGTGTAATTTTCAGAAGCTGTACAATACTTCCATCTTCAAGGTCACAGGGAAATTCAATTACAATCAAGCTGGTTGCAGGTTATAGGACTATCAAATGTTATTACTCAGTTATTTATGCAAAGGCTAGGAGAACTCCTGATGTAATACAGATTTACAGGTATATAGACGTCTTCACAATTACTACCGGAGTATAATAGTTCCAACATCAGTCTACTTTTATGACGTAGGCAGCTTTATTAATCAAGAAGATCTTTTTGAGAAAATTCTGCGATTCGTGTTATCTACATCATGAAAATCTTTGTTTCCAATAGAACGTCTATTTCTATTGTTCTACCCACCGTTCTACCCGCGTAGTCTCAATAATTGCTACACTAATTGCTTTTAATCATATTAATCTGTGGGATCAAAGTAAGTACTGCTCCCATGGTTTTCAAAATTGTTGCATTAATAGAGGAGTAATAACCAAAAAGAGAAATTCACTCAAAACTTCACTATGAGGCATTTTAGGGGTCCGTGGTCATTATCCATGTTTTCCGAGAGGGTATATAGTTGGGTAAGGAGGGTAAGTAACTCCAGTATTCATAAAAGGCTTTCCATTATTCTTTAAAATCATAATTATAATCCTGATTATATCATTTACCTTACGAACATTGTTTTTATTTTCATGCTATCGTCTACATGTGAATTTCTCAATTTAAATTACCAATCATCCAATCAATCAAAAAGAACCTATACAAATGAAGTTTTTAAAAATTTCATCACATTTCATGTAGCCTATACTACATGAGAAGTCACAAGAACTGACAAAATAAGAACTGCAGAGATATGGCAAAGAATGGGAATAGATTGCTCAATCACAAGAACATTAGAAATCAGAGCACTGCAATGCACTGCACTGCAATGGTATGGCCACGTCCAAAGAATGCCAAAACGAATACTGGAATGGGAGCCTCCAGGGAGAAGACGTAGAGGATGACCAGCACTAAGATGAGAGACTTACATTGGAGTAGTATGGATATGCCGGTTCTGATCCTCCCTGAAGGTCATTCAAATGGGGTGGGGATGACCTTGGTTTCCATATTTCATGAGGTGTATTGACGTGGGTTTTTCTTATAGGTGCCGGTTCTGATCCTCCCTGAAGGTCATTTTGTAACGTTGTCTTTCCAAAAGTGATCGTATCTTAATGGGGCTTTTTAAATGGGGTGTTGGGTAACCTTGAGAGTTCCAGTTCACATTGTGCTTATAGACACTGATTTTGAAATATTTGTCATTAGTGTTTGTATTGGTTATTTGCGTAACCTTGAGGTTTTTTTGTGTTATTGTATAGCTGCTTATTTTGAACGTCCTTGAATGTGATTATTGAGACTGATATTTCTTTGCGGTTTTGAGAAGAATGCACGGTGACGTATCTTCACCTTGATGGTATCTGTATAAATAGTGTACTAACGGTGCTAGTGATCAGTAAAAGTCGAGAGACGATCGGAGTATATTCCCGAAGTATATGTGTACAGATATAAATTGGTGAGCACCCTTTTATATTATTTATCCAACAGTAACATTATTTGTTTTTCTTTAAACAATGTCTGTCACTACCTCTGAATTGCATGAAATTAACAATAAAATCAACTGTGAACTCAATAACAAAATACCGTTCAGAACTTTGTCTTCATTAACTGTAAACAAAGCCCATACAATTAAGAATCTGTCACCAGTCAAATCAAAATTTGGTGAATGTCTAGTAGCAACACTATTAGAAGATAATGCTGATGAGTTCAAAGTATGGTTACCGAAAAGAGTAACGGAACATATGTCTGAAGCGGTGATCAAAGAGATAAATGAATCACAAAATAAATATTCACTATCATATATAGGTCAAAGTTCACCTAAAACACCAGGCACTCGCTCCAAATGTTTGATGAAATTTGATTATATTCAACAATAATATATTTGGTGATGAGGTAGTACAGATTGTGTTGGGTATAAATAATATAATGGTTACTCCCATGTATTGGACCCCGATATATGGAAGGTAAATTCGAGATAAAAAAAAACATTTGTTTGTAGCTGATATTAGACGTTCCGTTTGTTTCAGAAGCAGACTAACTCTCCATTCCCATTATATAATGTGGATGCAGTATTCGGCAATGGGGTGGCCTGAAGCAAAAGATCTACGTAGTGCCATCCAGAGAATTGCATGCCAGTTGGTGGATTTGATTTTCGATGAGGAACATTCCACAGCGTATGACTTAAGTATCTGCTGGGATGATGAAGAGGTCGAACGAAAGAGGATACTAATAAGGAAATATGAAGCAGGGGAAAAGTTATGCAGACAGTATTTACGTGAAGAATGTACCGTCGACCAACTATGTGATGGAATGATTAATAATCAACTCAAACCATTTTTGTACGAAATAGTTAAATACTTACCTCAAGATATTATTATCAAATATCGCCTTCTAGATAAGGAATGATAACTGTATACACCGTGTGTCGTTTTATATGTATAAATAAAAAACTAAATGTACTAAAAAGCTGTTTTATTTCTGCGAGTTAGATATAATAAAAAATCAGAGACACTTAGTAGGAATGAATAAGTCCATTTTGAATAGATCCATCAAAGGCGTTGTAACTAATGCACGAATCATGAATTATCAATGCATACACCTTCGTATTCGCTGGGAAAGAAGATCTGGTTTCAAATTCCAATGATATATCCACAGTTGAGAGCTGAAGGTTATCAGGTTGATGACTGCAGTCAATCACAAATAGAGGATTGTCACTAAACTCCTTTATGTTAAGAATTGGTTCTGGAATGTCCTTGTTATAAAATGTTCTTTGGAAGCTCTCAAATGCATAGTAAGCTGCAGTATTTAGCTTTCTGTTGAAATCTAGGTTCCATCGTTCATACGGATATACCTGATTATTCAACTTTAATCGAATTGAATTTATGTTGGCATGAATGAACTTAGTGATATCCTCTTTAGGATTTTCTGCTAATTTTGAGTCTTGAAATCCAACGATAACAAACAAAGGCCTCTCCAGTTTGTTGGTTGTTCGAATTGCCCAGACGTCTGATGATGTTGAGCGAAGTGATGGCAGTTCATACAAATCCCAAGAGCGAAATGCTACCTTAATCCTTGAATTGAGACTGTTTTTATTCAATCGCTGTAGAAGTTTTACCTTGTATCGATCTTCAGGAACAATATGTTGAACCTTCCATTCAATCTTCGATATTGTTAACTGAGCGTCACATTCACCAACAAAGCAGTTTTTGAAAGATCTTGCAATTACCAAGACGAGCTCTTGTTTTATATTCAGAATTCCTTTTTTGTAGTCCTCTGCGAATCCCATTATATGCTTTAGAGGTATCCTACCACTGAATACTTTGCTGTTTAAATCCCATATCGCTAAATTATCAGCATTCAGGCCCCATCCGGTACATAAAAGTGTATGGGCTGCACTTTTACCATGTGAAATCATTGTTTTCATTGTTGAAGTTATTCCAGGATTCCGCACGACAACAACTTTTTCACCACCCATATGCAGAGAAATTTCATCAAATAAAAAGGATAGAGCATTATTAGATAGGTAGCACGTCTTCGTTGCATCTGCTGGGGTAAACGTTCCTTCAATGTAAATGTAACTGTCAGCAATATTTAAAATGAGATCTTGGAAATTTATCGGTATATGAACAATATCGGAGTTCTTGAAATACGGCGAACCGTACGGCTTGTATGTGTATTCATGAAGGCTGGCTAAGGAACGGTCCATGATAGGTTCCTCAAAAACATCCAACGTCTCACTTGATACGTGCAGAACCATTTTTTTTGGTAAGTTGCAGTCCTATAGATTCGAGGAACTTACGATTCAGTAGAGAAATTTTCGATGCTGTATCCTTGGCGGCAGACGAACGACGAATAACGTCAATTCTCTGATTTCGTCGTATTTTATGTCTACTTGTGTGAACTTTCTTGACATTTTTCAATTGGTATGAACCTACGTTGTACAAAAAACCCATCTTGCTGAATTATGAAGCTTGTTTTAAGTTAAACGTCGCAATTCCAATTTAACGATTACTTTTTCACCACGGAAGTTGATTAGATTCCCATCGTCATCCAAAATTTTAAGTGTGATGTTGTCGATAAACTGACGTCCGCTTGGCTTTACGCTCATATATATTACATTCTGTGGCTCCTTTGTTAGTTTGAATCCTGGCTCGACGTCTATGTCAAACTCGTAAAGAGTGTGCATTTCATTTCCATTGTGGTACGCGCCAGATATCAGTCCACAGTCGATTCTTATCAATCTAACTGTAGTTATATTAACCGGTAAAGTTGACACATGTATTTCGTCATGTCCAAAAATCTTCGGTTCAAACCCAATCAAAGATGCGATTGAGTTAGGAAAAGATAAGTCAACATCATACGCTGAGTATAGCTCACACTTTAATGTATTGTTGTTAGCTTTGAGAGAGAACAACTCATCAGTTGTGGGCTTAGGTGGGTGTATACTGATGGGCTTTATTGTCCTTTGTAAATATTTATTTAGTTCATCGATTTCGTAGGTACCTGGCGGAATATATATAATTTTGAATTTGGTGTTATCTGTTGGATACCTCAAAGCGATTAGATTATTTTCTTCGTGTACGTTGAATATTGAGTTGTAGGAGTAAAAACCTATTAGACCCAAACCATACTGGGCGCTAGTATCTAGCTCAATTGGTGGATAGAAATTAGCCGACAACTCGCTGTCATAACCCGTCAACGTAAATGTGTAAGACATGACTGATGGGGTGCAAAAAAAGGTAACACTTTATATATCCAAACAGCAACATTTATTGAAAACAGCAATTGTTTTTTTGATTATTATTCTTTAAAGTAATATCATGTAAATTACAATAACAACAAAATATTTTTCTTGGCGGCGGCCCATCTGCTTGATCGCCACTCTGATGTGTATCATAATGCTCCCAGCAGAATTGGAATCGCTGCATGTCCGGGTCTTCCTTCAAGTGTAATGGTAGTTTGTACCATACATGTGCTATTTCATTAGGTGCGCATGCTATGAGTACTTCTTTTGGTATGTGAGCAAGTTCCTCTTCTGTCATGTTCAACAGACTTCTTTCCTTTGAGAATGCTTTCAGGGAATAACTCATTTTTCTAATTGTTTCACGATCCATTTTTATTAGCTTTCTGCTTTTCCTCGGAAAGGAATCGTAGACACAAATGTCCACACCAAAAAGTATTGAAGTTCTGCTGTCGTCTGAGATTATACAAGATCTTAATTTTCCTTGATTGATCGAATAAATACTTCACTAGCTCGTTCGTTGGTGGTAGGTTGCCGAAACTATCATAATACAACACCACCATTCCCCGTTTTATATATGATACCCAATGTGACCCACCCCCACTCTTGCTATCTAAGTTGATAATGGCTGACTCATTCCAGAATGGACCTTGTTTAGGTAGATCATCACGCATAAAAACTCCTCTGAAATACGGTATTTTTAGCTGTTTGGCATAATAAACAAGGTCGTTGTCTGTCAGCGGTCGTTGGGGTAGGGTTTTTAAAAGTTTTTTGAAGTCCGAGCTTTGATAAACAAACCCAATCCTTTGCGGTATGGTTTCAAATATAAACCACTGCCAATTTTATTCATACCGGAGATAGATGTAGAATTTTTTTCTCGTGCTGAATTTATTGCTTTAGAGGTCCTAACAATATTTGCAATACCCCCAGCGAGACTGCCTAATGCTGAGAGACCTGCAAAAATTGGTATCAAGGGTAGAATTCCACCTACTTTTGGAATAGGTATAACTCGCGGAAGGCGAATACGTCGTTTCCCTCCCAGAGACTTGATATGCTTCCGGGCGGCTAATAATGCTGCAGAAGTTGCTTTTCGTAGCACGTTATTATCTTGCTTATGGTTCGAAAATCTCTTCATATTTTTGCGAACTCTGTTTAGTATCCCTGAACCAAAATGCACCTTCTTTGTAGCCTTCCTCATTTTCCTACGCACACATTTTTTCTTATTCCTTCTACGTCGTGATCCATAACCCATTCCCGCATGATGTTTTACACGTAATGCATTCCACAATTTTTTACGCATGCATTTTTTCCTACTGCGCCCACGTCGTGATGCAAGACCCATTCCAGTGTGACGCTTTACTTTCATAATATTTGTAACTAACCAGGCAGCTGCTTTTTCTCCGAAGTTTGCATCAGCTGATTTGACTCGTTTCCAGGCTTCTTGTTGAAGCAGGTAGTCAGCCGAGTGTCTTGTAGCCAAGTCAGATTTGCGGTATGCAAGGTCGTGCTGTAAGCAAGCCGCGTCTAATTTATTGATTCCTTTTTGGCCAAGAGCTAGCCTTTCCTCCACGCGCGTGCCCGGCCCACAAAACTGATAAAAGGGTAAATGTGCTTCGAATGGCAACTTATCTATCAACTTGTTAACAATTCCACCACCAGTTTTGGAAATGCTGCTACACCTTCTCCCAAGAAGTATCGGCATTTAAATAAAACATATATAAACAACTGCGGCTTATATACGGTTAAGTCGTTGCACGATGAAGGTGACAAAACAAGATCAGGAATTAAGTATTAGCAATATTGATGTAAAGGTCACGGATTTGGAAAATAATACTTCTCATCATCGACATGGTATACTACTACCATCCACGATTCGTTGTATTATTGTTGGCCCATCAAACTGCGGAAAAACCAATGTGCTGATATCTTTGTTGTTGCATCCTGATGGGCTTTTCTTCGAAAATATCTATATATTTTCAAAATCGCTTAATCAACCCAAGTATACATTCATAGAAAAAGTAATGAAGTCGATTGATGGATTGGGATATCATGCATTTACCAATAACTCTGATATTCTACCACCATCAGAAGCCAAACCAAATTCAGTTTTCATTTTCGATGACGTTATATGTGAAAATCAAAATGTTATCCGAGAATACTTCAGTATGGGTCGACACAAAGGTGTGGATTGCTTTTATTGCGTGCAAAGCTACAGTTGGATACCAAAAAGGGTGATTAGAGATAACGCAAATCTGATTGTGTTGTTCAAAGTTGACAACACTAACCTCTCACATGTTTTTTCAGATCATGTGGCACCCGACGTAACCTTTAAGCAGTTCCAAGATATGTGTGCAATGTGCTGGAGGGAGAAATATGGGTTTCTAGTAATTGATAAAGATAGAGAACTAAAAGATGGTCGGTACAGGAAAGGATTCGATAGTTTCATAAATCCACTGGTAGACTAGGAATATCATCAATTGAATGTGAGACTGCAATCAATGTACATCGCAGCTGTAGCATTACCATAACAAGTATGAAGCAGCAACAGAGCAGCATTGAGATTGCTCTCAAAAAAGAATTAGTGGAAGCAACAGAGTCTGTCCAAAAAAAATTTAATGCTGTAAAGAAAGGTCGCGACATCGATAACACAGCATTGGAACGGATATATGAACCTATTACGAAACAGCTGAAGACAATAGCGAATGCATCAGTTCATACACAATCGAAACAACCAATGCAAAACGTTGGTCATACAAGCACTCCTAAAAGACCACCATCTACATATCCAAATCAAACCCTTCCCTCTACTAGTACACCAAAAGGGGCGAGATTCGAAGAATTGACTTCCGCTGCTTTTTCCGGTATAACACCAATAAAGGAGTTACCTGATACACCATCATCAATTAATGAGAGGGAAAGAGATTCAGTTACTCAGTATGTATCTACAGCTAATTCAAGTGTGGACAGAGAGGCAGTTGCTGAGGTGCTGAAAAGTCATATAGATAATTTGAGAGCAGGACATCCGGCCTATGGAAGTGTTTATAATGTGAGGATCAACCCACAATCACAGAAGCTGTTAATGGGTGTACATGAAGTGGAATTTGATGATAAGGCGGTTTATTTATCGTCGGGTGATAAGACTACTAAATTCAAACTATCCCCAGACTTACTAGATATGATGTTTGTAGGAGATACACGAAACTCCAACTCAAAAACTCTACACACATTCAGGTCCATATTGAATCTAACTAATGTACTTCGCAAAGATTACACACCTCTTAATATTTACAATGTCGACGGATCTGAGTATTTCAATAAATTATTTAATATCCTATCTACATCATCCCCCATGCATTTGAGAGCCAGAGTTGGTAGGGGACATACACAAATGAAGATACCTAAGTATAAGATATTTAACACTAATAAACGCGACTTTGTGTACTGGAACGACATCAACGAGCTGATTGATCGATTGAAATTGCTATACAGCTCAAAATCAGCTGGTCATACAAACCACGACAACGAAATTTTATCTATAATAGAAGAATTGCGTGAAGAGGGCGTAATACGCTAATTTGGGGTATATATATTTGCGAGTTGAAAGATCCCACTAATAGTATAACGCTTTCGTAGCGATGCACAATACGATAGATAAGTTTGGTCGTCGCAGTTCTAAGCATACAACTGTACGTGGTATTCCAGGTATTGGTTTTAAACTTACACAAACTGGAAATTATGATATCAATGGAAAGCAGTTAAAGAATGTTGGTGATCCTACAGATGAAAATGACTCTGTTCATATAAAGTATGTTGAAAAAAAACTAAAAAGTACCGCTGATATGCTTGAAAGTATAGTGAATAGCAAAACGCTAGAATTGAGTGATGGCCTTGAGAAAAAGATTGATGTATTAACAACCAATTTGATATCCATTTTAGAGCAACTAGAGGTTCTATATAATTTTTGCCAGAAATTAGCTAGTGGAGTCAACAGGGAATTCGATGCTGAAGGTGGCCCTGTTTTACCAGCGTGGCTTGCAGGCTACACTTTAAATCAACTCAGACCATAGATCGGTTGATTTTTCATGACTAATGATCAGTTTCTTTTCTACAATCACCTGAGTCAGACCTCTACATGTAGATATGTCAGTTAACAGCGCAACAAAACGTGGCATAGCAGAAGAATTACACAAGGCAGTTCGGAAGAACTTTCGCCGTCGAAAAACTATCATAAAAGGTTTCGCTGACTTATGGCAAGCCGATTTAGCGGAAATGCAACCTTTTCATAAGGAAAATAATGGCTATAGATACATATTGGTAGTCATTGACTGCTACTCTAAGTTCTTATGGTGTAGAGCAATTAAGAATAAAGATATGCAAAACGTGACGGCTGCAATGCATGATATCCTGCAGGACGCTAGCTATCATCCAACCAATCTGCAAACAGATAACGGATCTGAGTTTTACAATCGCAAATTTTTTGAACTGATGCAAAGGTATGGAATTAACCATTACTCCACGTTCTCTACGAAAAAAGCAGCAATTGCCGAAAGAGCTATTCGTTCACTGAAACACTTGTTGTACAAGGAATTTTCTGCAAGAGGTAGTTACAAATGGATTACAATTCTGCAAAATGTCACTAACTTCTATAACAACAGGAAACATCGAACAACAGGATTGGCCCCCATCGAAGTCGATTTTCATACACGATTGAATGTGTATCGCAATCCAAAGGTAGCAGGCAGAAGTAAGCTTAAACTTGGGGACATTGTGAGAGTAAGCAGATATAAAGGTGTATTTGAAAAAGGTTACACCCCCAACTATTCTACGGAATTGTTTAAAATACGCAACGTTAACATTACAAATCCAGTCACATATATGTTAGATGATATGGATGGGCAACCGATAAGCGGCTGTTTCTACGAAGCTGAGCTAAAAAAGACGCAGTTTCCAGATGAGTATCTGATTGAAAGGGTCTTGAAGAAAAGAGGAACCAAGCTCTTCGTTAAGTGGTTAGGTTTCCCGAAAGAAAAAAATTCGTGGATAGACGTAAAAGATGTATTGTAATGATTCAATAATATATTTGAATGGTTTCTCGATAACTGTGTAAACTTATTTTATTATTTTTTGTTTGGATGATTTTTAGATTCGTTTATAAATAAAACAGTTGTTTGGACTAACTGTAGTTTTATTTTTTTGCATATATATTTACAATAATCATTGACTAATTTGTTAGATTATTAAATCGGGCGACCTCGCTCGCTCTCCACCTGCGTCTCTCCTTCTTGGACAAGAACGGTGGGGGCATCCGCAGGACCGCCCTGTTTTCTAAGCTCGGTTTATAGCTCTGGTAGTTATCGCTATCCCAGTTTTCTGAAACAAAAAAAGTGTTGTTTTGTAATGCGTGCGAAGATTGCAAGATGCAAAAGGTGAAAGGTATATAAGGATATATTGCTAAATCTTACGAGGTTTCATTAAATTTAGATTTTTCAGGAATGATGGGTACACACGTTGAAAGCATCAATATCATATTATCAATACACAACAAAAAATAATAAAAAATTGCTATGTTGGCGCATGTTGAAAGTATCAATATCATAGGATTGGTACAAAACAAAAAAAAAAGATGCTAAGTTGGTGGTGGTTTGATTTTTTCGCATTTAATGAACACATTTTATACCTTCAATCTGCACCTCTACATTGGTGGTGGCGACTTCATCACCCTGCTCTCTTCCTTTTACCCCACGGTTGTCAGAAGCTGTAAAAAGAAAGAATTATCGATGAGTATATGGTTAGTTTGTAATAGAATACGTTTGCTTCACAAAAAAAGTAAAAACATAGAAAGATAAACTGTTTTTGATAAATTTTTAGTGTCATCAATAAAGGTAGCATTTCATAAACTCGGAAATAATTACTCATAAACAAACTACATAGGTACCTTCAGATGGTGCATGACTCTCTGCCAATCTTCGCCGACACCGCACCAGGTGATTAGCCATCGACGACGGCTTCACTAGATGGTCCGCGATCAGCGGACATTGCCGCAGACCAAATGTCCGGTGATCTGCGGTCGATGCTGCCACACCACCCTGACATGCTGTCGCCCGCAGCCGCCTCGCCACCTCTGTGAAGCCGCTGTATCGGCTGTCACCCGGAATGACCTCTGGTGCTGAAAAGAAAAGAAGAGTACATTGTAGAAATACATATGAGTGGAAACTAGCGAAAACAGACTTGCTGTATTTTGACTTGTTACTTGTACGCAATGTATACAATGGCAGAATAATGTTTACCTTGACTCAGGTGCTCCAAGTCCAAGATGTTGAATCCTACGGCTTCCATTCTCGTTCTTCCTCTTGATTATCTTGTTGTAATCTTGCTATAACTGAAGAACTGAATCACGAACTTCACTAAATAATTCTCGTTCAGCCACCGTATTTATACGATATTAGGGGACTAACGCTTCCCCTTCTCCGCTTCAATCCTCTCTTAGGGTACGTCGTTTCAGGAATATAGAAAGACCAACCCACCAGCCAATCGGCGTATAGACCATTAAGTACGTTATATGCTTTGGCAACGCATTCACACGTCATCAACTGCTATTGAAACGGGAATATAAGAAAGATCAACCCACCAGCCAATCGGCGTATAGACCATAAATCGCTATTGGTGGAAATGTTATATGCTTTGGCAACGCATTCGTACGTCATCAACTGCTATTGAAACGGGAATATAGAACGACCAACCCACCAGCCAATCGGCGTATAGACCATAAATCCCTATTGGTGGAAATGTTATATGCTTTGGCAACACATTCGCACGTCATCACGTGCTCCTGAAATACTTTGTCGCCCAACCCCAACCATGCTAATTTAGATCTGTGTACCACTATATCGATATCTGAAACCAACAAGAATTGTGGATGCTCCCACCAATATAACCTTATTGGATGCGATAGTTTCACCCAACCCACCCATCTAAAGCTTATTGGTTGTGATTGTTTCGCCCATCCTCCCCATCCAAGTATTCGTCCCCTCCGCTCTGATTTTACAACTGAATTATGTTGTGAATTTTTGGGTATAAATACAGCTTCATTCTGTAAGGTTTTTCAGTTCTACGTTCTTCAGAAAATCGTACCGTTCCGCAGAAAAATATTGTATATCATACCTATATCACCAACATTATGGCCGCAACCAACAATCAAGATATTATAGTCGTCGGGGACGACTTACAGGCCATTCTGCAGGAGTTCGAAAATGAGGGGTTGCCTTTTACGCAGCTGGCTGCAGATGTCCAAGAAGAACTTGAAGAATTCGTCCATGTGAACCCACCAGCTGAAAACAACACCAGTGTGAACACCCCTGCAGCAATAGGAGCTGGCGTGGATGCAACGCAAGCAGCCGCAAGTGCAGTGCCTGCCCTGGCAACCAGTGTGAATACTCCTGTAGCTATAGGAGCTGGCGTGGATGCGATGCAAGCATCCACAAGTACAGTGCCTGCGATAACGAGCAGAAAAATAAAAAAGGCACCTTCCAAGCCTTTTGGAGCATTATTGCGGCAGACATTGGAAAAATCAAATAAACCTCCAAAAACAGAGATCGAAGACCAGACGGAAGCGTTGAGGAGTACTGTTCAACGCATCAAGGATGAAATAGCAAATAATGAGCGGCAACTGGTAGAGGAGCTGGCACTGAACGATAGTCTCCAAGCAGCACAAGTTATCGATGAGCAAAAGTTGAAACAGCTAGACGATGAAAGGAAGCGTGTAAAAGAAACCAAGACGAGGAGAAAGCGACAGTTGGATGATTGCAAGAAGAGAATCGACACCCTACGAGTGACATCAACTCAAAAAAGATGCAAGCTGACTGAAGAGAAGGAACGTATTATATCTTTCTTTGAGTTGTAAAATAAACAGCAAAATATTATATATATTTATATACATTATATGTATTGATTTGCCTCATATTACGAATATTGAATAAAAATAAAAAAAAGGTATGATCTTTTATTTGATGATGGTATATTGTGTAAGTACCAGTGGGCTAACAGAAACGGTAAATATACCTTGTGGATTAGGGTGTGGCTTTACAGTACCCACCACCCAACGCCACCGATGTTCCACAAATAAAATGAAGAGGTGGGGAGGTATGGAGGGGGCTTTAGTGTGGGGAGCTTAGAACATAAAAGGCAGAGTTCTTGTCAATGAAAAACATAGTGCAGAGTCAACTGGTACAGTAATACAACTAGCAGCGAAATGGACTTCAATACAGAGTCAAACGGACCTTGCGACTCCACGTCTTGGATGCAGGATCAAGAGGACAGTTCCAGCATATGGAGTATGGAGACTGCGGTACCGGATGATGAGACACCCGACCAATCTCATTGGGCGGTGGCGAGACCACCGATGGACCATGGACCATGCGATTCCACAGTACAGCCGCTGGGGGTTCCTGTTGTCTACTATAGACAGCTCATCAGATAACAGCGATGATGATGATGATGCTGATCCTTATCGTCCAGATGGTCCATCAAACCTTAGAGGTGCGCGGATAGAACTGCCTTTTCTCATAGATAGCGAGGAGGATACATGAGGTGCTATTATTAAATTATAAAGAGATTTTTTTTTGTATTAACCAATAAACTTGTTTTTTTAAATCGTACCTTTTTTCAAAAAACCTTACCATCGTGACAGAAAAAAAATTCATCGAGCGTGGGCGGCTTTGCCAACAAACGATCTTTCTAAAAATTTTATTCAGTGGTGTACTTTATTTTCTCATTTTTTATCAGTCTTCCAATTTTGTCTATCTCGATTTTTTCATGCTTCTAACGTTTTTTTTTCACTCTTTTTTTCTGAAAAACCACCGTTTTGAAGGACCGTTGAAGATCACATTTGGCCCTCAAAATGCGTCAAAATGGGCCTCCGCCGAGCCTTTGTATGCGCGGCGAGATAAGGTGGGTCGACGGCTCCGCCGTCGACCCACCGCCCGTGTCGATGTTAGTCGACGGCGCAGCAGTCGACCTAACCTCCACCTTTACCGAAACTTAGCACGACCCAATAAGCACTATGTGTAATTGGAGACTATGCACTATCCTGTTGTCTTAGAAACCAACCTATAATTTTTTTCACCCGGGGTTTCGGGCAGTCGGGTAGTCGACGGCGCAGCCGTCGACCTAGTCTCTGCCTTTACCGATACTTATCACGAACCAGTAAGCACTATGTGTAGTTGGACACTATGCACTATCCTGTTGTCTTGGAGACCAACCTATAGTTTTTTTTTCACAAATATTTTTGATAAACTAACCTATTTTTTGACGAATACTTTCCTTATGAATTTTTTCGCAGATATTTTTTTATAGACTAAACTTTTTTTTCATATTTTTTTTATTTCTCATTTTATTAACCAGAAAAGAACTAGATTTCAAAATCGATATATATATATATTTGAATTTATTTATTTTTAATTATAAGACATACATAAAAAATATTGTAATAAAAAAACACATTTGTACATTACTACTATCTTAGAAAATTTTACACAAATATCTAACACCTGCATACAAATAAATACAAAATCAAAAGTTTTTGTTCACATATTTTTTTTGTTACTCATTTATTAAATAATCTCATAATCGATATATTTATATATTTTTTTTCAATTATAAGATATACATAAAATTACATTTGTACATTGCTACTATTCTATAAAAATATTATTAACTGAAACACTAAATTTGAGAACAAGTATAATTTATTTTCTGTAATTATTATACATGAAAAGTTATTAATTATAAAATATATATTTTAACAATAATATTTTTATACATACATGAAATTTTATTAAAATTGAGTAATACATTTTTTGTAATTATTGTACATGAAGATTTATAAAAAAATAAAATATACATTTAAACAGTAATATTTTTATATACACATGAAATTTTATTAAAATTAAAAAATACATTTATATAATAAGATTTTTATATATTCAATGAAAATTTGTTAAAATTAAAAAATATATATTTAATAACAATTATATATACATGAAAAATTTATTAGTTAAAATATACATTTATACAATACTATAATTATAAAATAAAGATGCTATACAAATATCTAACTCTAAATATATACATATAAAACCCTAATTCTAACTATAAGGGAAAGTGTAGTATATATCTATATATATACTATATATATATATACTACACACCCTTCTGGTTTTGGGACAGACAGATCGGATGGTAATCCACGGATTCGATCGTCGCTATCTGTCCCTCCAGCTTTGCTATCTTCGCCTCATAATTTTCTATCTTGGAGGCTCTCTCCTCCAGGCCTTCAAGCTTACCGCCGGCTTGCCGCAACTTCACGTCCTGCTGCTGAGCTTCTTTCCGACGTTGCTGCAACTTCGATTCCCTCGACAGTACTTCCTCCCGAAGTTGCTGCAACTCCACCTCCTGCAGCAGAACGTCGCCCCAAAGTTGCCGGCTCGACTCTTCGGCGGTTCGCTTCTCCTCCCTGGCGGCCGATAAGATCTGCGGGAACTGGTCCTCCTTCAGTTCCTGCACCCTCACCCTTGCGTCCTGCAGTTCCTTTCTCATCTTAGCAGTCGCCTTGGCAAGCAGCGAGCCAGGATCCTCCTCCACAGTCTGGCTGCTCCCACTACTGGTCTGGCTGCTGCTGCCGCTACTGCTTCCGCTACTGCTTCCGCCACTGCTTCCGCTACCGCTGCTACGTTGACTGGCCTCGTGCGATGTCAGCGACTCGAGGGACGATTGAGTCGCTGATATCCGCGGTGTCCTGGGTGTACGCGGCAAGGCCTCCAGGATGTCAGCCGGTGCCGGTGAAAATGATGACTGGGCATCATTAACCGCAAGAGGTTCCGGGCTTCGACTTGCCTGATGAAGCTCCGAAGATGTCGTCGTCGATGACTCCACTGGAGCAGTAACAAGCACATTCTGATGCACTATAATTTTGTGTGCTTGATTCTGATCCGGTGGAGTAATCGACAACGGCAATGTCGGGGTAGCTTCCTCAACAACCGCCGAAGTCCGGACGGGTGACTCTCGCCAAAAAGGTGGTTCCGTTACAGTCGGAGCCTCGTGCAATACGGAGAAGTCTACCGTCGACTCCGGTACAGCAGCGGAAGTGGCAAACTGGGGTACAGGTTGCCGAAATCGAGCTGTGTAAGTCTTGCATGCCGACTTACACAGCTTAAATTTGGCACCCTCATTTCGCTTCCGCTGCGTTGCCGAACTCGACGGTACTCTTACAACCTTCTTTCGCGGCTCTTTTTGCATCGCAACCACTTTTTTTTGCGATTCATCACCATCTACCTTCTTGGGGCGTTTGGTACCCGTCATCATCTTCATAGGCGCCGTCCTTTTCCTGGTGGTAGGACTTGCGCGTACTTGCGAGGGACCAGCCTTGGCAACAGGCGATCGCGATAGCAGCGTCGATCGCTTCGGTGAGCTTTGAAACTCATCTTCTGAGTCGTATTCGATGGGCATCTGTAACAATAAAGAGAAAACCATATTTAGAAACATATCCATGAGGGTAGTTGGTAGAGCGGTCTCCCAAGTTAGGATAAAATTATTTTTACTTACACTTCTCTTCAGAGACATGGTTCGTAGCTGGTTAGTTGGTGGCTGGTAGTGAGATGTATTCTGGCGGCAAAAGCTGGACAGAATGATTTCTACCTGTCCTCGCCTGCACTTTTAAGACCTCAATCCACCAATCAGATAGTTCGAGAGTAGGGGTAGAGGCAGAGGTGTACGCCCACTCCTCCAATGGGGATGAAAGACAGCCCACATCCCTACCCTATCAACTCCAATGTCGCCATGTTTTTTTTTGTCTCTTTCTACATCAATGTGTATTTAGAACTTATGAAATATTTCATGAGTTTGAATACCTGGAGCGGTAATGATTTTTTAAGTATGTATTAATAGATGTGTATGCCTTAAAGAGGGTAGCCATGGGGCACCATTAAATTTTAAATGGGTATTTATAGAGGCTTACCTTTCTTCATGGAATAACCTAATCTTAAAGATGGGGTGGCAATAACAAATTTTGTTAATGGCTTAGGGATTATATAGAGGCTTACCTCTCTTCGTGGAATAATCTAATCTTAAAGATGAGGTGGCAATAAAAAATTTTGTTAATGGCTTAGGGATTATATAGAGGCTTACCTCTCTTCGTGGAATAACCTAATCTTAAACATGGGGTGGTAATAAAGTTTGTTATGGACTTAGGGATTAAAGAAATAAACTGTATTATGAGTTTACGAGACCCAAAGGGTCTCATTCCCCGAAACACTCCGACTGCTAGGGACAGCTCGCCTTTTCTATAATTATACTCGTTTAAATAAATATCGCAAAGCTTTCTTGTGGATATATTTATTGATTAATACAATTTGAAATTTTCTTATGTGTATATTAACATACCAAATAAAAGTAACTGCAATACACAAAGATTTAAATATCAATTCTAAAACTACAAATATAATACGTTGAAAGCAACTTAAAATTCCAAGACTCCACTAACAACTATTTAAGATATTAAATTCTGCAACAACCAAAAAATTATGAACAGACAACTTGAATCTAAAACTATGAATCTAAAAGAAAGGCACTCTATGTATTAATGAAAATTATGATCTGCTCTTTCGGCTAACGACTCGTCTTTCAGAACTTTCATATGTGGTTGCGGATGTGACGGAGGCGGTGTCCTAATCCACGAATCAATAGCCTCACAAACTCTCAATGCACATCTCCCATTCGTGTTTTCGGAATGGTAGTCACACTTTTTGCTATGAACACTCTGCTCTGCTCTGCTCATGCCCACGTTAAGACAGATACTATGATCTATAGCCTCAATGTTCACTATCTGTATGTTTTTCAAGTTTAACATAGCTACAGCTCTCACTACATACTCATACTTCTGATGGCCCTTAAGAAAGATTTTATCGCTGTTCCTGATATGTTGTTTAATTATTTTCATGATTTGTTGCGCATTTGTATTTCCACTACTGTATCTGATGCCATGATTATATTTTTCCAAAAACTTGACGCTTCTTTGATCTTTTACGCTCAGTTCATTGAATTTAATGACGGGTTTAAGCACATAATGAAATAAACTTCCACTTTTCTTAAACCCTATCTCTTTTGGAACAAACGTAGACTGGATATTATATCCTTGGATATCTAGAACAACTATAGTCATTTTTGAAGTCTCACAATGAATCTGATGTAGATTGTGGGTAGTCTGAGTTTAGGTTAAATAAAATGTGCCAACTTTATTCTGCAAACATATATTTAATACTATCACACTTTACAAGCTTACAGTAACTTAAATCTAATATTTAGAAACTTCGGCTAACATTAATTGTATAAGTAGATCTAAATTACCATCTTCAGGAGCCTCATCTCGCGCGGTGATCTGATTAATGGCATCGATAGCATATTTTACATTCGATGCGGGGTCTGTTTGGTAAAATTGAATGTCAGAGTGCCCCCAGGGTAAAGTTTTTGTTGTATTTGGAATTATAAACCTTTTATCATCGTTGTGTGCTAAAGCTACTTTATTTTTGACTTCTGTATATACATCATGCAACCTGCTTTTGAATGTATTCATTTTTCTTAAAATCAGACCACCATTCTCTAGTATATGCTTATAATCATTACCACATAACTGATTTTGTATTACTGCTTTTTTAACACCCTTTGCTTTTTTCATTTCTCCCTTAACTGACTTGATATAGTATGCCTTCGCACCTGTTCCGTAAAAACTTATTATAGGATCTTCTGGAAATTCGTCTTTCATTTTACCCAGAATAGAGTCATTGACTGGAATGTTGAACTCATTGTTTTGTTTATAATTTGAAGTATCAAACTCGCTAATATTATTTCTCATAAATTCATAGAAGTCATCTGTATGAGTTTTCAAAATTTGCGAATCTGTATCACAGTAAAGCATAGATACTTTATCGTTGAACTGCTTTTTAAGAAACCCATAAAAAAAATCATACATTACTATTTTAGATATGTCCAGTATACAGAATCCCACGTATATTGGCTTAAAATAATGTACTCTAACTTTTCCTAAATGGATAGCTGCAAGATTTTCGTTGAATATGGAACAACTCTTGAAATTTGGACGAGCTACTAGTGCTCCGACACCGATGCTATTACGAAGATTTTCCCAATGTGTGACCAACTTTATATCTCTTCTATTATCTACATTTTCCATAGTTTTTCCAAAAATTGCATTATTTAGAAGCTTATAAAAGTCCCTTTCAAATTTATTGTTTGCTTTATTACGCATTGCCGTATTGAGATCGATATATTCCTTCAACCAGAACGATTGTTTGAACTTAAGGATCCTGTGAACCTTGGTTACTTGCAAACCATACCGTACAGCTTGTTGTAGTACGCGATAATGTACAATATATTTTTTCTTGTCGTACAGATTTGGGATTAATTTCGGAATCTTTGTCTTGGCATTTGGTGGGATCATACTTTCCACCAAAAACGGAAGGTCGCTATGTGAATCGTGTAACCCTTCAGGATATCGCACATCAACTTCCAAGACATAGCCATTCTCACCGTCTATTTTGGCATTTTCTAAATCGAATGTAGATATTTCTGAATCCCCCATCCATTCAAAACCTCCCGTAGGAAGAGGTGACGACATAGCATGCCCGTAAAGATTCGTGGCATCGAGATATGATATAAATGTCGATTCTTTAGATGGATCATAATTTGGTAAATATTTATTATTTGCTTCGTGCATTCTATCGCTGCATTGACTTATCCCCCCGCGAATACCATTCTTAAAGAACCCAATCATATCTATGTCCGTAAGGAGCTGGAGATTAACTTTGGTATACTTTAACATGGCATCCCAAGACAATCCAGGAGATGTAAAATAGTGTGCTGGATCCAATTTGTAAATATTCATACTATTTCTCCTAAACCTTTCAAAGACATCACACAAGAGAAGCACGTCTGTCCGTAAATAAATATCAGAATATTCACCTAGATTCCTACAGTTGAACGTTCTCCATACAGTTATTGCCCTCGAATATTCCTCCTCAGATATATCTTTCTCATTCAACTTATCATAAAACTCTGCCTTTGACGGTAAATATTCTTGATCCAATTTCTTTACATCATCCACATAATTGTAAGGAAATACACCTTTCTGTCTAATTAAATTAAAGACTCTAGGGTCTGAAAAATACTTTTTACTCTCCAGAAAATCCCTACTAGTCAAACTGTCTGATAATGCTTGTAAAGATCCAGGTAGAAAACGACAACTATCGATAAATCTCATTTGTAAAAACTTCCTCCTTATTCTACCGGTTCGGTCCACATAGTCATGCATATACAGACTTTTTGTAAATGAAATGTATTTTTCCTTATTCTGGGCTACCACGTCTATCTTATCTCCATGAGAAGATAGTTGTTTGATAAATAGGTGACAATCGTACCCACTTAAATTGTGCGTTATAATTGGTATAAAATTTGGTAATTTGAAATTTAAATTACATTTCGAATGTGCAGCCCCGAATCTAACTTTACCAGTTATGTGGCAATGATCGCGAACTTTAATATCGGATCCTGAAAATGGTTTCTCACAGATGTTACATTTCGTTGAAGTATCAAATTCAATCTGCTCTTCCGGCGTTAAAGGGATCATGGGAGTTACATCTTTCAAATATTTGAAATATAGTTCTTTAAGATCAGCTTCTAGCCTTGTCACGAATTCTTTCGCCGCGTCTTTACCTCGATACAAGACAAATTTGGATAAGTCAGAATCAAATGAAGATTTAATAAAATATGAAAATGAATATGGTTCATGTGTGTGGGTTTCGTTTGTATACGAATATTCTGGGTTGGGTTCACAGTTATCGATTGGTTTTAATAATGACTCAAAATCCACATACACAACAAAGGGGACCGGCATTTGCTTTTCAAAATTCTCGAATTTAAGTATGTTTTCTGGAACCTGATTACCAAACTTATCAATTCGTAATTTTTCTGTGGGTGTTATCGTGAATATATGATTGCAATCGTTCCTTTGGTGAATATCTAGATACGCCTTAGTTGAAAAATATAACAAACAACCGTCACAAAAGTACCGCTTATGCTCGTTTGAACTTAACTGATGTGCAACTAACCGTGAAAGATCTCTTATCCAACAATAGTGACCATTCCCCTTATCATCCGTTAAATAGAGCAGATTGACATGTAAAGCTAATTTCTTCTGAGCATATCTCAATGGACCAACTATTTCGTATGTGATATTACCATCTTTGATTATTTTTTCAATTCCGTACACGTTTATAGATATATTATTGTTTCTCTCGAACAATGAGATATCTTTAAAAGTAATAGGAAAGTTCATACCGTGGACATTCAATATGGTTGAAAAATGCGGGTAGGATGACACTTCCGCTACTCGGGTGCTTGCTGGTAGTAGCGCTGATGTGACGGCCCAAGCAAAGCAACACTGGTCTTGATTTCGCACATTTACCACTGCCTTCTTTTTCTCTATAAAGTATGGTAACTTTATATAAGACGATCCACCCAATGGTGAAAACTTGTTAATGTTCACTTCAGCATAAAGGATACATTCGATCGCCCACCCTGAAAATAAAACAACAAAGGTTACTATCTCAATTTATGCACTTCCCTAAATATCTAACATACCAGAATCCTTCTCCTCAAACTCAGATGATTGGGATGTAATTTCATCAGCAAACCGTTGATAAACATCAGATAGGTCTGTGCTCTCGTCTATTACTTTATTAACCGTATTGAAGGATTTGACGTCTGCCACATCACTCGTTTGTAATACATACTTCCCGAATACTTCCATGTTCACTTTCAGGGCTCTGTGCACTCGAAGTTTCTCTTCTATTACATCTAGAGTATTTTGCTTGATGTTATCGAAAAACTCTTTAAAGTCGGTATACAATTCTGATGGGCTAAATCTATAGCTGGCAATTCTACATTTGAATGCACTTTTTATAAGTCTCACACCATCAGTGATCGGGATCGATGAATTTGTTCTATGTTGTAATGTCCTTGCGTGGGCAGTCATTCGATTTTTCGGAAGTGAAACATTGCAGCAAGGACATATCATATTCGGAGGTGTACTATCCAATTTAATTTTTTTAGCTTGTGGTCCACTTGTGGAACTGCCACTGCAAACATTTCTCTGATGTCGACGCAAATTGTCCGAACGCGTAAAATTATCACCGCAATCACTACATGTATGCATCTTATTAGACTATATCTTGATCACTGTCTGTCAAGCAACTGTGGCATCGATGATCGAGCCTCCTCGATTTATAGCTAGATACTCAAGGGCATCGTACCCCCACCTCCACTCATTCGCTTATCATGCAAGGCCCGACGTTAGCAAAACACGTTCTTTTGAAAGGCCAAGCTCAAGGCTATCCCCACCCCATTTTAATAACATTCAGGGAGGATCACTATCGATCCTCATAGGAAAATCATACAACTAATTTCAAGGTTATACAAACAACCAATACAAACACTAATAACAAATATTTCACAATCAGTCAATGTGAACTGGAACTCTCAAGGTTACCCAACACCCCATTTAAAAAGCCCCACTAAGATACGATCACTTTTGGAAAGACAACGTTACAAAATGACCTTCAGGGAGGATCAGAACCGGCACCTATAAGAAAAACCCACGTCAATACACCTCATGAAATATGGAAACCAAGGTCATCCCCACCCCATTTGAATGACCTTCAGGGAGGATCAGAACCGGCATATCCATACTACTCATTGGACGTGCCATGATAGATAGAGACCTGAGAGTAGGAGATTGGAATGCAACAGAGCTGTGGAGGACAAAAACAGCGAACTCGTAAGGGAAAATGCCGAAGAAGAAGAAGAAGAAGAAGTAAGATCATTTATCATATACTAGGAAGGGTAGTATTGAGATGGGATAGTGCCAGCCGGCCTTCATCAGAAAGAAGTCGAATCATTTTGAATAGCTATGATCTTAGAATTTCTGTGATACGTATCAATTGTTATGTTCATGCGATACAAAAAAAATCCATTATATTTTCTGCACCTACATGAAAGCAGGTTCATCAGTTTAAGATGTTAAAGCTCAAAGTTTTCACTTATTTATTAGCTTGCAAAACGCGAGTAATTATGTGTCAATAATTATCTTATATCAAGAGCTTATTGATTACGATAATATACTTACCTTTCTTATATAAAAGATGGTTTCTTGAGTTTCTCATTTTGGGTTTAATTCCAGCTTATGCACTTTATATGCTGCTAGACGTGTGATATTTAAGATACAATAGATAAACATTGCCGATTTAAATAACTACGATAGTAAACATGTTATGCGAACGACATGCTTGGTCGCTCTATACACTTGTTCTCCGGAAGCTTTTCTACTATTCCAATTAACTACTATAGCACCATATTTCACAAATCAAAATGCAGTCAAACGTAATTGTAGGTCTGATTACTTGACCGCGCTTCTCAATACTGGAATCTTTGATGAGCTCCCGTCCTTTAGCCTTCAGAAAGCGTATAATTATATTTCAATTCAATTTTATTAGATTTTTCTCAACAGCAAGCCCTAATAAAAGTCTATTATTTCTGGAATACATGTTTACTAATCCCGCTATTTGTGGAATCAAGGTGTGTAAGCATCCACCGTTATATCAGAAAACTACGTCTTTCGCGTATCTTTTGGCCTACTTCAGTGATTTGTGTCTTTTATACTGATCGTTAAATGGGAAATAAATCGAAAATATCTGATTAGTTACACCTAACACCTAACAGTGGCGGGACTACTAAACTATAGGTATACTGGAATGATGAACATTTTATAGTGGTGCTGGTATATAGGATGAAAATATGACTTAAGAAAGAATTCGAGCGTCAAATATGTTTAACTATATTTAGAATTCACTCATATATAGAAAGCTTAAAAAATCCATATTGGCAGATATTAAAAATTTGCTTTCAGTTGGAACAATTTTTGAACGATGCCCAAAGACAATTGCAAACTTCGTAAGCTAAAATATGGTGCTTTTGGGCTGCTTTCAATTCTCTACATTCTCTCTCTCCTACAAAATTTCCTATATCGGAAAATAACCAGCTACCTCTGAAATTTCTAAAAGTATCTTTGTAAATCCTCCAGTTTCTTTTATTTTAAGATTTAATTGCTACTTCCTCAATACTGGAACAATTTTTACAACATTTCTTATAATATATTTTGCCATCATATACCATATAACACTTTGCTATTCCTCTTAGGGCGCTGTCTCTCTTCGGAGGGTTGACGCAGCTGCTCTGAACAGGTCTATTATTGAAGTACAATAGTCTCGGAAATTCATCGACTATGGTATGCGTCTTCTGCTAACTAATCTTCCCTCAATTTTTTCTTGCATTATCGGTTTGAGGAAGTGGGAAATATGGTTAACTTTTAGATAGATTATCAATTTAGGAAGTGTTTTAAGAACTGTATTTGTTTTATTTACAAGGTTGGCCTTAATGCTCATTTTGTAGGACCTAGAGCTTAAAAATCTACCAACGTTAGTTGATTGCAATAACAGTCGATCTCTCCTCTGTACGGAACCAGTCTGGTGTTAATCAAGATCTCACTACAGACAGCACCAGCTGTACATGTATATTTGTATAGTCTGTAGTATTTTTACGATCTACTCTTTCAAAAATGTGTTTTAATGCAAAATATGTAAGGCTATTGGAATAATAATTAGCATTAGGTAACAAAATATCATCAGAGGTATTGAAAATGTTGGATTGAAGCAGTCTCGTGTGCAAAGAATTAATTGTATTTTATTATAACACGTAAAACAAGCTATATCAACAATTATATATTGGCGGAATGCACTGCTATTTAACTAGCAATCAATCAGTTTTATTGTCACAAATTTTGGTGCAAATATAATTGCTGTAGCTCCAATTTTTATCGTCCTGATTGAAGTTGTCAGTGAATGTATGCGCCAAGTTCTGTCAGGTTCTCCATAATTGTGTCTGTGATCTGTGGATTCTCCTCACGGCCAGCATCGTCCAGTGCTCATTGAAATGAGAACACAAATTCATCTTATGCATTCTGTTTCAAGACCAGGCTAGAATAATTATAGGACAAATGATTGGTTATAGGTACTTTATACTGATTACAGAATAGAAAATCTTAAGTTGGATTCCTCCTGTCTCCAAAAATTATGGTCGACTTCTTGGCGCAGCAATAAGCTGAGTTAAATGAATATAGTTTAAAAAAAAATAAAAAACACATAAAGAACATCGGACTAATTAAGAAGTTGAAAATAATTTTCTAAATGATCTTAAAATATAATGTACGAAAAATACTAGTATTATTGTCGAACACAAGTGGACGCTTTGTGCTATATTATTCGTAAATCGAGCGCCTAACGCTTTTATGACAATCATAGTAATATTTTTCGCTCATTATTGTTTTGAGCCTATTTTAAAAATAATTTTTAACTTTTTAGTCCGATGTTCTAGAAAAGCATGTCTTTATTTTTTTTAAACTAAATTTATTTTTGTTTTTGATCAATATTCATAGCATAACCATTAGCATGACTGCATAAGCGATAGTTCAAACTGTCGAGTTTTCTGAATAAATTTCAGAAAAATATCAATTCCCACACAGTTGGATGTCAAGCATTTTAAGCTCTCGTCGCTACATCTCTGTGTATATCAACAAACTTCAAAGTGTCTGCGGATACGACCGCTGATCTGACGGATTTGAAGCCGTCAAAATCGCGGCAAAGCAGGAGCGTTCAATGTTCGGTCTGAACTCTCAATCCAAAGGAGAGTTACAAGCTCATTAACAAACATACAGGTGAAGGAAATAAAGGCGTGTCAAAAATCCATCCTACGAGGAAATAGAAAGCAGTATATTCTAAGTTTGTCTAAGACAAGCTAACATATTTGTATCAGGAGTTCCTTGAAAGTGGTGACAAGGATAAGAAAGTATCCGAAAAGTTAACTTATTATAATATCGCGTTTCAGCACAAACTACTAGAGAGTACAGTTTACAGCTATATTGCCACAAAGATTTTGGTAAAATGCTTAACAGGCTGGTTTCGCAGCCAGTCGAAGTTGTAACGATCAAGTTAAGAACAATAGTTGCACAATCGAACGTTCAATAAAGTTCAAAGCTTCTGTTGTCTTTGTTGACTAATTACTAGGCAAAGAACAACATACACACTCTTGAGTGAAATATAAATGGATAACCTTAGCTACTCAATAACATGCCCAGTAACAAAACTTTTCAAGTTTTAATGGAAAACTCGATGAACGGAGATTAATTGAAGGCCTAGATCCTTTGTTATTCAGTCTGCGTATCTCCAACATACCAAAACAAGAACTGTGAATCAGATGAAGGGACTTTGTAAAAATGATCGCTATATTGGCTCAAAATGAATTTCTGACAATGTTATTTTGTCTTACGGTTACTATCAAAGAAGTATTCGGCAAGATGGATTCCAAAAGTGATGATTGATGAACAAAAAGCGAATCGAATGAAAATTTGTCAGCAATAAAAAAATAATCCACGGTTTTTAAACGATAGAGTAGAATAAAATCTAATAATATTTATTATTTCTAAAAACATACAATAATTATAAGATGATGAATACAAAGTTTTCCGATAATAAACATCGAAATACACCCACGAGCGCAGTCACACTGTGAGTGGAGAATTATAAGATTGGTTGACTTACCTGGTAAGGAAGATCAATCTTAATTATTCGAGCATCGGAGTCCTTCTATGATAGTATTGGTAGGTTTCATTTTATGGCCTATCGACGCACAGATCTTTCAAAGAATTTATAAAGTAAACAAACCCAACCCCGAGCCTCTCTACCTGCGCCCTGCGGAATATCCATCAGTTCATTATTGTGACGCAAAAAATCGTACCAGCCCAGGGTTGTCTCCAACATTAGTGTTTGGAGATGAAGGGGTGGGGTGGGCCCTATCATAGAAGGACTCCGATGCTCGAATAATTAAGATTGATCTTCCTTACCAGGTAAGTCAACCAATCTTATAATTATTCTTCGCATCTCCGTCCTTCTATGATAGTATTGGTAGATGTTTGTAGGAAAGAAAATATTACGATTTTTGTGCAGATATAAATATATTCAGTAATCTGCATAATCGCTAATATAACTTTTAATATGAGAACTACAAAACATTAACCTAATACACAAACTTTTCTTACATGCCACCCTACGGCATTTAAAAGTAATGTAACAATTTGACAGTAATGTAAATATGCAAACAATGTATGATAAGGGAAACACTCATTAAAAATCTTTCTAAGTATTCATTTAACATTTTGTTTATAAAATTTACTATTTTGCGTTATTTATAATACACTTTGCAAACCCTTCAGGATCTTTTGTTAACGGTAGATTATAAAACTTATTGAATACCATCGACTTCTCAGTCCATCCTGCCGTGTTACGGATTAGGTCAATATCTAAGCCTGCTCTGGCAACTGCAGAAGTCGAGGCATGTCTGATGCTATAACCTTTAAATATTTCCGTGTTAATATTACACTTTTTAAGAACCTCTTTCACCCATCTGCTTATAGATTGTGTAGATGCCGGCTGAAAGGGTTTCTTAAAAGTTAAAATAAGTTTGTCCTCCTGTCCGCGATATTTAGAAGTAACATGTAAATAGTGTTTTATACTGGAAGCTACACATAATTCAGGTCTATCTTTAAAGAATGAATACACTAAATAAGGTTGTTTTTTGGCAATACCGGATGTTTTTAATCTATCAGGAATCCGTATTTCAATTTTCTCAGGCGCCTGAGAAATATTACTTATTTTTATTTGTGATATGGTTTGTAATCGTTGGCCAGATGTTAATAAAAGTAAAGTTACTAGTTTTAATGTTAGATCTTTTATTGTCAAATTTGATAGAGGGAAAAAAGAGGCCAAATATCCTAAGACTGGGGCAGGGTCCCATGTATTTGAATAACGTGGAGAACTAGGTTTTTTATTAAAAATTCCTTTAAAAAAACGTTTAAAGATTTTTTCTTCTTTTTCTGTAAATGTAAATATTAAGGCAAAAGCAGCTCTGTAACCATTTAACGATGAATAAGAGAGCCCTCTGTTAAAATTGTCAATAAGAAAGTCCAAAATTAAATTAATACTACAGGTATAAGGGTCTAGCCTTCTTTCTGAACAGAAATACCACCATCTTTTGTAACAATTATTATACTGTTTTAATGTTTTTTCTGCAATCGATGCTAATATGATCGGAAAGGCGGTATCAGTAATTCCTTTTCTTCTCAGCGATTCCCTGACAATTTCCCTGCCACCAGGGAAAGGGTCCTGTAGAGGGGATGTTTCTCTCTAAAAGGAGAAAATATTAAGTTTTCCTCTGGAGCAAAGATTATAGGTTTTTCTACTAAAAGTTCTAAAAACAGGGGATACCAACACTGAGTTGGCCAATTCGGGACAATTAAAATACCTACAGCCTTATCCTGAATAATTTTTTGAATGACTTTATCGATTAATACAAAAGGAGGAAAAGCATAAAAATAATATGAACGCCAATTTATAGTAAAAGCATCCACACAAAGACAGTCTGGATCAGGACCCCACGAAACATAAGTGTCACATTTTGTATTATTTTTTGACGCAAATAAGTCAATATTTGGTTTTCCAAATATATGTATTATTTTTGAAAAAGCAACATTGTTTAACTCAAACTCAGTGTTATAAGATTTGTTGCGAGATAAGAAATCCGCCCTTTTATTTTCAGAAGTGTTAATATAGGAGGCTGATATGATAATATTTTTTGATTCGCACCATTCCCATATGAGGCGTGTAATACTATTTAATTGGGAGTGACGAAGGCTACCCATCCTGTTTATACAGGCAATTGTCGTAATATTGTCGATTCTAAGTAGAATTCTACAATTTGAGTAAGTTTTTGCTAAAGACTTTAGCCCGTAATATGCCGCACACAGTTCTAGCCAATTTATATGTCTTTTTTCCTCATCTTCGTTCCAAAACCCCTTTGCCTCTTGAACCCCTGAGTAAGCGCCCCAACCTGTTTTAGATGCGTCAGAATAAATTTCTAAAATAAAGGGCTGCGGACGTATTGGTTTTCTAGCTTTAGGAATGTGTGTCAGCCACCAATTAATTTCTGGAATTATTTTACTTGGAATATTATAATTTTATTAAAGTTATACGAATTCGATGTAAGAGCTTTTTGTTTTGCTTTCTCGAGTGGTTTTAAATGCAACCAACTATAATCTAATGTTGGGGAAACGGCAAACAATTTCCCTATTAATGACGCAAAAAAATCTAATTTTACATTTCTTCAGTCTCTTAGTTTTGGTTAATAATTTTCCAAGTGTAACGATCTTGTCTTGTGGTAATGTAAAAAACATCTGATCTGAATTGAAAACAAACCCTAAAAAGGTTATTTCTTGAACAGGTAATAATGTACTTTTTTCATAATTTATGTTAAGTCCTAAACTGGTTAGAACTTTTGAAATTTTAGCTATTGACTCCTGGCATGAAAAAGCTATCCCCAATAATAAGAATATCATCTAAATAAACTATAATTTTACAACCGCTTTGTCTTAAATATTTTGTTACTGTCTTTAATAACTTTGTAAAGACTAGGGGAGCTATACTTAATCCAAATGGTAAGCAATTAAATTGAAATAACCTGTTTTCAAAACAAAAACGTAGGTATTTCCTATATTTTTTGTCAATAGAGAGGAGATAATATGCATCTTTTAGGTCCAATCTGGCCATGTAACAGCCTTCAGAAATAATTCTTAATGCATTTCGGTAATCTTCCATTTTGAAATGGCGATTTATAATAAACTGATTTAATCTTTTCAAATTAAGAATAAACCTATGAGAACCATTTGGTTTTTTAATCAAAAAATAGGACGAGAAAAACTGTCCCCTTGTCGTATAACATTCAGAGATAACTTTCATTTTTAATAATTCTTTAATTACATTTTTATATATTTTAACATTATTTTTTGAGATAGAAGGAATTGGTATTTGAAATTGAATTGGGGTATAATTAAATGGTATTTTAATACCTTTAACCCACTGTAAAATCTGTTTATTTGCAGATATTTTCCTCCACTCACTAATGGCATATTTAATGCCCCTTATAGGTGTCGAATGTTTATGTACCTCTAACGATTGCGATACGGCCCGCTGTTGTAAGGTCGGGTCCTCCTCTCCCCCTTCTTGTACTCTCTTTTGGATGCTTGTTGTAGCCTCCATTCTTGGTCGATCATTCTCTTCCCCCTCCTTTCTGCTTTCATCTTGGTCTTGGGATGAGAGCGCTGGTAGTTTAAATTAGACGAAGATTTTGATGGGCCCGATCTTGAAAATTCCACTTTTTTGGAGATTTTGAGTTCTTTACCAGCTTTCTGCAGTTCCTGACAGGATCTTACTTTAGATATAAAATCCTTTCCAAAGAGAAAATCGTCAATGGGCATCTGACTTGCAGCTAGTTTTCCTTCTTCATTAATGTATGGATTAATTTCAAACCTTCTTTTTAATGATAAGGCATGATGAACATTGGAAAATAATTGAGCGGCTTCTATTATCTGTTCCATTATTTCCTTAGAGAATTCCAAATCAGGTTGTTCTATTCTTCTTGAGATTATTGAACCTAGCGCTGACAACCCAATTCCCAGTTGAGACTGTAAACCTGATAGGTAATGATCATTTTTTAAAATATGGGAGTTTAGGATGGGTTTTAACTCCTCATTCAAAACGGGGGCCTTTAGTGTTTTACAATTTTCTGGAACCAGGTACTTTTCAAGCAATTGCTTCCTTAATTCAACTGGTAAGCCCTCCCGTACATATGACATCCATCTAACCGCCAACTCCTCATGAATGCCCGGGGCAAAGGTTTTCTGGTCATTTGGATTGTCCTTGAAAAATTGTTCCGTATGTTTTCCAGTTGTCTCTAATACCTCTACTTCTCGAGGTGTCTCTTTAACTGACCAGTCACGATTGTCGGCTACAAGGTCCCCAGGACTATGATCTCTACTGTCATGACTGGATGAGCTGCTTTCAGAGTCTGTTAAATGAGGAGAAAACCAAATCAGTTTTGGCGTAATAAAATAATTTAGTTGTTAAACAGTAAATTTAGTCAAAACAACTAATTTACTTATTGTTAGGGGCTTGAGTCAAAACAACTCTTCACACAACAATAAACACATTAGAAAATTTGATGTGAATTGATAAAATGTGGCTGTAAAAGTAGTCAAAACAACTAATTTAATTATTGTCAGAAAACAGAGTCAAGACGACTCTTCTGACTGATGGGCCGGGTAATGATCCCGGTTGACAAAATGCTTTTTAAGATGATAAATTGTTAGTCAAGACAACTAACAAAAAGTAGGGTCAAAACAACCGTAACTAGCTGTCGGTAATCAAAACAATCACCGAGGACCGAGCGACTTATGTTCGAGGTCAAAACAACCGAACTTAATCAAGTAACCTATGCTTATATGGAAGCAAAATATTATTATCACTTACCCGAGTCTGACGAGCTGGGTGGTAACAGTCGTTTTTCTAAACGGGCCAAAGTCATCTTAATGTCGTCCACATCCCTAGTCAATTCGGATAATTTTCGTTTTTTATGAGTCTTCGGCATTGCACTATTTTCACACAATCTTTTATTGCGAATAAATTAATATCTGCGCGCACCCGACGGCACAATAAAATGAACTGATGGATATTCCGCAGGGCGCAGGTAGAGAGGCTCGGGGTTGGGTTTGTTTACTTTATAAATTCTTTGAAAGATCTGTGCGTCGATAGGCCATAAAATGAAACCTACCAATACTATCATAGAAGGACGGAGATGCGAAGAATAATTAAATAAAATAAATATATAATAAATTAAACTTAAATTTCCAAATGACAGTTCAAAACACAAAAAGCATATACAGGCTCACAAATTAGCCTAGTATCAAAAAAATGCAGAAAATAATGAATTTGGTTGAAGTAGAAAAACATTTATTCACTGTACCATCACCTAACTGATTTATTTCCACTAATCTAGTATACGTTGAACCACATCATATTCCGTGTTCATTATTAAATGTTTTAACTTCTTTTTACACTGTCTTATATAATTTAAATTATGAATTTCTGCTGGAATCAGATTATAAAGTTTGATATCTAGATAGTGATGTAAGAGATCACTGCCCAATAGACTTGGTCATGTAATGAGGAACATACATATACTAATGTGTGGGATACTTCGGCAAATATCTGTTTATATGGTAAATGTAGCATAGAAGTAAACCTGCCCTATATTAAAAAGGTTTACCTCGTTGTACAGCAAAGTAGTGGGGTATAGAAGAGCTTTCTTCAAAATAATTTTGAGAAAGCGTTTTTGCAGCAACTGCAGTGGTTCTATGTGTGTTTTTAATATGCCATCCTATCCAATAGCTCCATATGAAATATGAAGCACAATAAGTAGTCCTTAGAGAATGGTTATGAGAATCAAAAATATTTCTCACTTTGTAGAAAATATGGATTATAAATCTGAGTTTTTCAGAGAGATATTCATCCCATTTTAGGCGACTATCTATGAAAATGGCAAGAGATTTTACCGAGTTATAATAATCGATTTTGAATCTTTCGGTATCAGTTTCTATAATCATTTCTATATCTATTGGAGCTGACAAGCTTATTGGATACGAAAGTACTGCTACTGATTAGTCATAATTCATTGTGAGGTATCTAATGTAGGTATATCCATTTTGTTTTATTTTTACAAAGTCTTCTCTTATCAAGTCATTCAATTGGTCCTATGTTTTTGCCTCACTAATGAAGATCATGTCATCAGCAAATGATGTTATATGAGCTTCTGTTTCCAGCAAAAAAACATCTTTGACATATAACAAGAATAATATAGGCCCTATTATAGTACCTTTCGGCACACCATGAGTTGGTGTTAATGGTGCTAATGACTTAAAGCACTATCAATTCATACGTACTGCAACCTATCTTCAAGGTACGACTCAAAAAGCTTATGACAGTTTCCTCGAAGACAAATATTTTCTAATGATTGAAGCAGTAGTTTGAAATTTACAGTATTGAAGGCTTTGGTTGAATCTAGGAATATACCGAATGCTTTAGGAAATAAATTCCATGAATTAGTTCAGTAATCGCATCCTCAGAGCTTAGACCGGGTTGAAAACCAAACTGTTGTTTGTGTACAGTTTCATATTTTTCCAAAAAGCTGTAGAGGTAACCGGGTTTTAATGATGGATTCAAAAATTTTTGAGAAACAAGTGGTTAGTGAAATATATAGCTCAGTAGTGCATTACTTTTTTTGAAAACTGGTTCTACAAAAGCTGTTTCGAAAGAGGATGGGACGAAACCAATATTGAAGGAAACACTTATAATAAAAGCTATAGGAGGGGCAATGGATTCTGACAGAATTTTTAAGGTTTCACTCTTGTTACCATCAGTTCTTGCAGCCTTATCAGTTTTGAGCTTCGAAATTTCCTGCATTATCTCATACGATGTTGTTTTGGTCAGGTACATAAAGATATTTCAAATATTCGTGTTAGATTTGAACTAAGGATCTCTACATAATATTTTTAGCAAGCTTTTGACCCATCTCACAGCAGGACTTACTAAATTTATCAGCTAGTAGACTTTTATGTTTAATAAAATTATCATTTTCACTTTTATAATCTCATCCTGAGTGGAGCCTTTAGTCTCATTCTGTACGAATGCCTTATAGTAATATGGTTTCCTTTTCTCAATAATCGGTGTTAAGTTATTTTCCAATGAATTATATTCTGTTTTGAGAGCAATATTATTAGGGTTTTTCTTGAGTTGATTATAAAGTGAACTTTTTCTATTCACTGAGTTAATAATGCCCTGCGTAATCCACTTTTTTCTCTAAATTTTATCTGAGGGTATTTTCTTATATCTACTGGAGAGTAGGGTCTGATTTTTTATTGTCTCAGTGAACATATTTGTTATGGAATCTAACCACCATAATGTGCTTATATGTGACGAAAGTTGATCATCATTACGACTCTCAGTTGTTATCTCAAACTACGCAGGAAGGCATAAAGTCAGTCCAATCGCAGAAGGTCAAAACTGTTAAAGGCGCTAGTAATATATGGTAATGTATCTGATTTTCTGCGTTAAATGTGACATTATTTACGATCACATTGTATCTATATGACTTCAAATACTCTTATAGGCGAAATTAAGGCAAAACGGTTACCTTATCGAGACTTTGGTTGGACGATGCATCAAGACAACGCTGCTCCAGTTCACAGATCAACAATGAGTTAACGAAAAATTGAAGAATTAGAGGTGGAAATTATGGTTTACCCCTCCAACCACCCCCCCCCCCCCCACTGACCGACCCTACACTGCTTCTGTGACTTCCATTTATTTGTCAAGTAATGAAGTTCCTCCAGTCCGCTATTCTCTCCCTTGGTCCTAATTTGGCACTCTCCCAAATATTGAATATGTTCAAGGATTTATAGGACACATTAAAAACGAAGTTCGAGCATTGTTTTGAAGTTTGTTGTTCCTTAGATTCACAATTCACTGTTCTGGGCACAGTCAATACTTAATTCACTGGCGTAACTAAGGGCCCGCAGCTGCGGGGGGCCCTGTGGTTTTGGGGGCCCCGTAGTCTTGGAGGCCCAGGCTCCTCCAGCGCCATCGCTTGTGCATTAAGAAGGTACTAATTTAAAAGGTCGCTTTCCTTGTATGTTTGTTTTTTTTACAAATAATACCTATGAACCCCATGATACATACCTATCATTGAAAAAGTGGGACAGTATTGCATTAAACACTAAATATCGGCGCAGTATCCGCAGTAAATGGAAAAATACGGCAAGACAGCATTGGTCAAAATTTGTTTTGCTAATTTAACTCAGTGTCTTCAACAACACAGGTCACACAATCAACCAACACATAGGTGTAAAATACACTACTAACGACGACCTCCTAAAAATGTTTGTTTTCGAATCACAAAATTTGTAATTTTTCGGATGATCTGAAACATGTAAAGGTCGTTGTTTAGCTTGTATTTTACACCTATGTGTTAGTTGTTTGTGTGACCTGTGCTGTGGAAAACGCAAAGTTCAATCAGCCAAGATTTTTTGACTTTTTTTTTGAGAATTGCACATGCAAGGCTGTGGTTCAATGCACATTGCTGTTTTTTGCGAGCAAAACCTCAACGTTAAAGCCCTGAAGATGGCAATTAATATAGCTTCGCAGTCTCCTTTAGGCAGTGACCTGTGCTTCTTTTCAAAATTTTGGCCACAACCTTAAGATTTTCTCTTTAATATATACAGGGTGGGCCCTAAGTTGATACATTTTTAACCGTGTATGGATGTCGTTGAAATAAACTAGATTGCAAATCAATTTTTTTTCAGAAAACTGAAAAATAAGCGAGATTCAAAATAAAAAATTTAAATTTAGGCTTGTGTATCAAGACGTACCTACCAAGTCTGTTTTTGTTCGGTTTTTTGTCTTGTCCATTAGGCATTGCACCTGTTAGATAGTGCAGTAGTCACTTTCTGTTTAACTTTGTTAATTCCAAGTAGGTAATTCCTACGGTAGAAGCGGCATATTATTATAGCGCAGCTTTTAGGATTTACCAATTTAGAATTAACTACGATAAACTGAAAGTAACTAGAGCACTAATTGATACGTACAATGCCTGATGATATGACAAAAATTCGAGCAAAGAACTAGACATAAAGAGACTACGTCCTAATACACAAGTCCAGACCAGGATCCAAACTTACTTTTTTTGATGCTGTATTTTGCTTATTTTTGAGTTTTCGGATAAAAGTTATTTGATATAGTTGTTTATTTTAACGACTTCCATACACAGTTCAAAAAAATAATCAGCTTAGGACTCACTCTGTATATATGCATAATATATTATGAAGAAAGGAGACCTGAAAGATTTCTTGAGGGAGGGGGGCAGTTACGCCACTGAGTTAATTGTTCGCGGTGTTTAAAATAAAACGCAAACTCTCATTATGTGAGGACACAGTGTAGAAGATAGGATGCGATAAACGAAAACGACCCATGTCGCAAGATAATGATGATCTAAAGCGCATACCCTTATTATGGAATGTTTTTCGCAATTAGCATATTTTTTCTTTTCCGTCGTTCTGAGAACGCTTGTAAAGTACCGAGTGACACTGTTACCTAGCCGTTTTCAAATTTTGCGGAGGCAAACATCATACAAAAATGGTGGCAAATGGACCGATCGGCATACCAGCTGATATCAATCATAACAGTTTTCGCGAACATAGACATCGTCACACACTTACAACATGCGTTCGAACTCTAATCTCTACAAGAATCGTAACAGAATAAACAGACAGCTTGAAATATCTTCATTTTTTTGCCTCTAGTGAATCTTGAAATGGCTAAACAGATTCTGAGATGTCGTTCGTCGGTCGGGAAGAAATTACAGTGACATTAAACAGTTACATACCTACTTGATAAACATAACTGCTCATAATGGAACACAAAGAAATTTTATTATCAACGGCCTGGCGAACTGTTTTCTACCAATTTAATTAAATTATTTATAGAACATAACATTGTGAATGACTTCACGATCCAGACTGTGAACCATTTTTCCTAACACCAGCTTTTTGGAGACACCTACAAACACCAGAATTAAAAATAACACAAGACAACATATAAAACCAACCTTAAAACTGACGCCGCTCCGTTATGCCAGCATTCTTTTTGGTGGAGTTCGGCTGATATAGCCCTAAAAATCATTGCGCAATGCGTAGGTGATCATGCATGTCGTCGCTTTCTTCTATTTCTTGGTGAAGAAATAGTATGTGACTTGATTTCTTGGTACAGCTACAATAAACACTGTTTAGTCTAACCAACTTCATCCAACTCAACACGTTTCGCTGTGTTAGCATCTTCAGAGGAAGATTTAGACAAATAATTACCTCATTCACCTAACATATTATGCAACCAACCATATCAAGCTCCATATATAAACGCCAATTACTTGTCGGAGAAACATGTTAGATGATCTATAGTAATATTTAAGCGAATAGCAACTTGCTTGCAATTGCTCCTTTATCCATATTAATTACATTGTTCTTCTGACTTATCTACCCTTACCAAGTATTCATATCCGTCTAGCTGCTTATTAAAGTTTACTAATCGACCAACTAATTTTAAATTAATTAAATCAGAATATATCATTATTTATACTATCGGACACTTGTTATTTCGCTAGACTTATCTATTTCACCATACCTTTAAGCTTTAAACCTAATCTTAATAGATCAAGCTTGCCCTATGTGACATTTGTGTGTGTAACAATCACTACAGCTAGATTTATATGTCCCACAACTGTCAAGTTGGAAAACCCTGTTATCTAATAACTATTTATTTGGATCTTTAATCAGTATGCTTCACAGTTTAGCTATTGAGACAATATTTCTATTCGTAAGGTTTGTTTGCAATCTGTGGAATGGTCCTTAGTGTAGTTGAGATAATGATGGCTGCACCAGACTGTTTGAGAGTAATTTTTATAGTTTTTTGTATACTGGAGCCTGGAGCACTCACCATTCATTTAGCTAATTAATGTTTTGATAAATGCTCTAAGAAAATGTACCCCCCATTGTCAAGTTTCAGTTGCCGAATACAAAAGAAAATGGGAAAAAACTAATTAAGATGTATGAAAGCTAAAACAATGAAAGGGACACAGCATAAGAAAGCAAATGGAGGAAGTGCAATGGCAGAACTAGATTTATGACTGGATTGGAATTTCGCACAATATTTTTTTTTCGAGTTCCTTAAAAAATGTGGGGCAATTATTTAACTAAATTATGTTGGTTCCCATTTTAGGAAATACTGGTTTAAAAATTGTACTAGCCTGCTTGTTTCGTGAATATACTGAACGATTGAGTTTGAAATCACATCGTGTTATTCAAGAATACGCTTTCAGAAACAATGTGATTGACCGCTGGTGTCATGTTAACAAGCTGCAGCTGAATCCTTCTAAATGCAAAATATGTTCTTTCACAAGGAAGAAATCAGTCATTGAGTATGATTATGCTATTGGTGGCACTACAATCTCTAGATGTGAGACAGTTAAAGATCTTGGGGTAACATTTGATACCAAATTAACTTATTCTGAACACATATATGAAATAACCTGCAAAGCTTCCAGAGCATATGGATTTGTGGTTAGAAACTGTAGGAGTTTCAAGTCACCTGGAGCACTGCTTACCCTTTATTCTACTTATATACGATCACATCTCGAATACGCTAGTGTTATATGGAACCCTTTTTATAATCAAGATAAATATGCTCTTGAAGGCTTGCAAAGGAAATTTCTGAAGTTCTTGGCTTATAGGATTGATGGCATATACCCTGCCCAAGGCTTTCCACAGGCCAGTCTTTTGTGTAGGTTCAACATACAGTCTCTTGAAATAAGAAGAGTGTGTGCGGCCCTAACATTTTTGTACAAATTATTACATAATCAAGTGGACGCCTGTGATATTCTTTCACAATTGAATTTTAATGCTCCCTGTGCTAACACTCGTAGTTTCCATACGTTTTATTGTGATAGGGCTCGCACAAATTTGTATATCAAATCTCCCATCTACTTCATGTGTAATAGCTTCAATTGTATAAGTAGCAAGTGTGACATAAATTTCGATGAATTATGCAAAATTTTGAACACTGCTGTAAACCACTTCACAACAGTTTAGCATATTAGTATTCATTTATTTTCTGTTTTTGTTAGTTTAGTTTGTTGCTAACATAATTACGCTAATATTTATATTTTTTCCGTACATTGTCCTGTAAATGGTACTTAACTGTTGGGCAATAAACGCTATTATTATTAATATATTATTTAATTCTAGTAGATATTATTTATTCACTTTCTCCTACAATTCAGTCGGGTCAAATTAGGCACCTATGCGATTTAATAGGCCACTAAAAATACTAGGCAAATTCAACGCAATATCGCAAGTTCGCACAGCAATAGTCCAGTCATACTAACTATAGTCCATAAGTAGTATATGTATTCGAGGGCTGCTCTATACCTCCGTCAATCCACCAGTACGCAGACAGCTGTTTCACGCTTATTAGCGATCATCAGTGCGCCATAGGTCGATTGACGGAAATAGAGAGCATCAATTTTTCCATGTTTAGTAAACATGTGAAAGATGTGCAAGCAGACAGAAAGAATTCTGCCGGTGCGCCATCTAGTACCCGAAGGTAACGGCAAACCAAGGAAATCTCTACTTAGCAGTAGTAGACTTCTTGGTGGGACGCCAAGGTGCATCCGCTTAGCCACTAGAGAGCGCGGGTTCTATACGCGCTGCGTATGAAAGCCGATATGCGAGGGCTGCTCTATACCTCCGTCAATCCACCAGTACGCAGACAGCTGTTTCACGCTTATTAGCGATCATCAGTGCGCCATAGGTCGATTGACGGAAATAGAGAGCATCAATTTTTCCATGTTTAGTAAACATGTGAAAGATGTGCAAGCAGACAGAAAGAATTCTGCCGGTGCGCCATCTAGTACCCGAAGGTAACGGCAAACCAAGGAAATCTCTACTTAGCAGTAGTAGACTTCTTGGTGGGACGCCAAGGAGATTTCCTTGGTTTGCCGTTACCTTCGGGTACTAGATGGCGCACCGGCAGAATTCTTTCTGTCTGCTTGCACATCTTTCACATGTTTACTAAACATGGAAAAATTGATGCTCTCTATTTCCGTCAATCGACCTATGGCGCACTGATGATCGCTAATAAGCGTGAAACAGCTGTCTGCGTACTGGTGGATTGACGGAGGTATAGAGCAGCCCTCGCATATCGGCTTTCATACGCAGCGCGTATAGAACCCGCGCTCTCTAGTGGCTAAGCGGATGCACCTTGGCGTCCCACCAAGAAGTCTACTACTGCTAAGTAGAGATTTCCTTGGTTTGCCGTTACCTTCGGGTACTAGATGGCGCACCGGCAGAATTCTTTCTGTCTGCTTGGACATCTTTCACATGTTTACTAAACATGGAAAAATTGATGCTCTCTATTTCCGTCAATCGACCTATGGCGCACTGATGATCGCTAATAAGCGTGAAACAGCTGTCTGCGTACTGGTGGATTGACGGAGGTATAGAGCAGCCCTCGTATATCGGCTTTCATACGCAGCGCGTATAGAACCCGCGCTCTCTAGTGGCTGAGCGGATGCACCTTGGCGTCCCACCAAGAAGTCTACTACTGCTAAGTAGAGATTTCCTTGGTTTGCCGTTACCTTCGGGTACTAGATGGCGCACCGGCAGAATTCTTTCTGTCTGCTTGTAGTATATGTATTTTCAGTGCCAGTTTCTATGTTGTCGGGTGGTTGTCGCTCGAGGGGTGAGGGTCTGGAAACCCTGCTTCGCGACGATTTTCGAAGAATAATGTCGTTTTAGTAAGTGCTATCGAAAAATGTTATCTTAAAGCCGTCAGCACTGCGGCTCTTATGGGCTTATAGTATATTATAGTATAACTCTCGGGGGGGGGGGGGGGGGGGGGGGACGATAATGCACGGTAAAATGACTTATGGAGAAAACAAAATTCTGAACAGTTCTGGTCTTTACATTTTTGGTGTGCGACCAACAGTTTCCCTCCTACAATGCGCCAAAGTCAGTGGTTGGTTTGTGATTTTCACTAAAACTCCCGGATTAAGACGAAGAAAAAGGTCGAGTAACATTTTTGTTTCCCCGAAAGAATGATATCTCATCAGCAGCTGCCTAAACTGACGCATTTGGTTTAAAAAAAATTACCACATTTAGGAACACACCGCTACCTACTAACTACCGATATATGTTATTGTGAAAAATATCTTATTTATAGTTAGTTTTAGTGGAAATGATACTACTTCGGTGTTGTTTAATTGAGATCAGATTCAACTTGCAACCTCTGGAGGTTGCCGCTCGAGGGTAGCGTGGAGGGGGTGAAAACTGTTTCTTGACGGTTGACGGTTTTCGGCAAATAGTGCCGTTCTGGTAAGCGCTATCGAGAAAAAGTTCAAACGACATATGGCGAAAACACAATTCCTCACAATTTTGCTCTTCACATTTTTTGTGTGCGGAAGTAGTTTCCATTCTACAGTGCCCCAAAGTTAACGCTGCTCCTACAATCTGGAATAGTTTCTCCGGAAGATGCGGGGAGCTGATGGGCGTGATAAATAAACAGGTGCGCGCTACATTAGAAAGAAATTGAAACAGTCATGTCAGCGCGTCGCCCCAAATTTGTAAAATTGAAGAGGAAGGCGATTTGCAGATGTTTTTTATCCCAATTCCTGACGCTTCATTTTCCAATATTTTTGAATAAAATTTTCACATGATGTTTAGAAAGAAATTGTCCAGAGTGATATCGAAGCACTTTTTCATTTTTGCTTCTGGGCTTTTCTTAAAAAAATTACAAAGTTGACGAAGAAAATAGGCAACTTCAAGCGATCGTATTTCATGTTCAATCAATTTTTTTCAAAAAATGCTTCGACAGCCCCCAGTGTAATTTCCTTTTAAACCTCATGTAAAAATTTCATGCAAAAATATTGAAAACTAGAGCGTCAGGAATTGGGATGAAATCACTTGAAAATGACCATTTATACTTTCCCTAGGAACCGCCTTAAGGGGTGGTTTGTGATTTTTACTCAAATCATAATTTTATCGCGTAATAAGTCGAAGAACTCTATCAAAAAGTTCTGTAACAATTTTTCTTCTCAGCGAATAACATTTCTCATATCCCTGTTATCTGCAGCTGCCAAAATAGCACATTTGGACGATATTTACTGACACATCTCTACCTGCTACCAAATTAGGCAATCGTCAAGTCCTACGGAAGTTTTTTCAGCGCAAAAGGTCGCAAAGAAATGAAATTTGGTAGGTTGATAGGCACCGGTCCGCTGAATGTACACCTAAGCTTGCGACCTTGGAGGGATTGCAGCTCGGGGGAGAGGGGGGGGGGGTGAAAACTCTGCTTCACGACAATTTTCGAAAAATAATATCGTTGCTCAGTGCTATCAAAAAAGGTTCAAATGAGAGAATTCAATTTGTGACCTCTGAGGGGGTGAATTTTTTTCTCTCCATGAATCATTTGAGCCCTCTTCCGGTTGAGCTTACCAAAACGACGCTATTTGTCGAAAAACCATCACGATACAGTTTTCAGCCCCCTCCACCCCACCACCGAGGGGCAACCCCATCAGGTCACAAATTGAGTCTTATCTCAATTAAACAACGCCGAGGTAGTATCATTTGCACTAAAAGTATGTACAAATATCTTTCGCAACAGCATATACCGGTAGTAGGTAGCGGTGTGTTCCTAAATGTCGCATTTTTTTTAAAAAACCCAATGCGCGAGTTCAGGCCGCTGCTGATAATAAATAAACAAGAAAATATCATTCTTTTATTGGAACAAAAATGTTACACGACTTTTTAATAAAGTGCATCGTCTTAATCCGCGATAAAATTCTGATTTTAGCGAAATTCACAAACCAACCCCTAACCAAAAATGTATTTAATTGTGCAGAATGTTGTTCTCTCCATTAGTCATTTAAACCTTTTTCCGATAGCACTTACCAAAACGATGCTATTCTTCGAAAATCGTCGCGAAGCAGAGTTTTCACCCCCTCGCCCCTCGACAACCCCCCCGACAACATTGAAACTGGCACTGTTGTCATTTTGAAAACGTCTTCTCATGAAAAATCGTTTAAGTGATTTTAAAAGTGTCGGTCGCTTCAAGATAGAAAAACTTAGCGGGCTCTTAGAAATAAAGAATACTCTATTCAAGCGTTTCCTAGGAATCTTCATTTAACCTTGAGAATCAGTGTGGTACACAGAAGTTGTCAATGTTTTTGATTTGCAAACTTTTTATAACAGATACCTGAACAAACATTTTGGATATAAATCTTTACAAATAAATCTAGTATTCTTCTGCAGATTCTCAGATTTGTTATGGCTAAGCACAACCAAATCGTCTACTGATAAACTCGAAATTGTCCAAATAAAGTATAATCAATTAAATACGTAGATGTTTATCCAATATCTAGATATCTAGACATGCAACAGTTTACCGATTTTATATCTACTGTGTACTTTCAAAACCACACTAGTCTACATATAACTCAAAATAGTCTAATTAAAGTCATATTTAAAAACAGAACAGAAACAAAGACTATTTTTTACAAAGGTTTTTTCTCACGAACCCAAATTATGAAACCTTTAAAATTATTATTGCATTTTCCAGTAATTCGTTAGAGAATGCATCTCAATCAGCTTAAAATTTACCTGATTCGGAATCGAACAACGAGATCTGTTAACAACATGAACATCGGGGGCCAAAATTCAACAAAATCGTATTACATAGGTCATTTAGATTCGGTCGTTCTAAAGTTCGCTTCAGTTGAAATAAAGCTAATCCAAACCTCAACCAGGTCTGAAATAAAGGTACAGATACATATGCTATTTATGAGCATGTGTATCTGTAGCTTAAGGAAAATTTATATTGATTCTGCCACATGCTATACACGTATTAAATCCTATTTATGGTTTCACATGTTTTAAATGCTCATTATTTGCTTAGAACATAAGTTATCATTCCTATCATGCATGTGTACAATGGGTTTCGTTTTTGTGCAGGGAAAATGTTCCATACTATACTGATTCCTTTGCTCCTCATCAACTACATTTATATTATGTAGTTTTTTTAGTTAGATCGCGGCACGAACACGCAGAAAGTCAGGCCTACGAAATTTTCATCCATCATGAGCTTATCACATTTATTGTTATCGATTTTTATTTAACATCTGTAAATGTATTGACTAGAAGCGAGAAATAAGCATAACTTAAGCTTTAAATAATCTTAATCAATATTTTTTATTGGTTTATTTTATTATTATTATTGGCAGTATTGGTTTGGTTTATTTGAGGTCGCTTTATAGAGGCAAGGTTCTAAGCGACTACATTATACAGAACTTATAATTACACACAAACAAGGCATAAGAAACATATAGGTTTCAGCATTGATAAAATGAGCATACATAAAATTTAAGGGTTCATAAACAATTTTTCGATGGTTCGAATAGCTATTTATGTAACAAAAACATAAATTAGGTCTTTATGAATGAGCTGAAAAGTTAATAATTTTATTAACAATAATTTGGGCAAGTTCATAAAGCCTAATTCTGTACGAAAGGCATACAGTTTTTTGTTCGACTGCAATGCAGAAATTTTATGATGTGAAATGGCAATTATTATATTCGCGGCCTTATTACTCAAAATAGGGTCGTTCAGTGAAATTCCAATAACCATATTTATGCACATTTTCATGAAATATTACTTACATATAACATACAAAAAAAATTTCAACTTAATTGGATGAGAATTGAAAAAGTTACGCGCCTTCAAAGATTAAAATATTTCATGCGCTCAAAATTCATCGTTGTGACGTCATTAGGTCTGTTGGCGAGCCCAGACCGGCTGGCGGCTGTACAGCGACAGCGCCTAGCATACGTTTGTAATACGTTCAACTAGTAAGTGCTTTGGTTGACGCTATCTTTTATTTGATCGGGTGGTTTTCTGATAGAAAAAGATGTGTGATACGGATTTTGTTAAGGCCGATTCCTCTAATATGCCGGAAGTAGATGTTTTTATTCAGTTTGTAGTACATGTAATTTTCAACATCTTCCTCCAACTAAAACAAAATATACAAGATTAAGATACACATTTCAAACAGGGATATTGTATAAGCTAAATACCCAGGATTTTCTACCCAAAATAAGTGCAGAAAAATGAGACAAAAGAACTAGATAATATATATAAAACAATTTTTTCTACATAATTAAAATACATATGAATGTTGGGTACATCAAAGGACTGAAAACTGTCTTTCACATCTTCCATATATCAATAAGAATTGATTTTTACAATGCCTTTATAATTGTTATATGATTAGGTAAGTATTTGGATTAAAAAAATCTATTTGTATCTCTTACGTTTTAGTGTAGGTACCAGTAACAGCAAAATCTGCGAACAACTGACATCAATATATCTTTAGAATGGCATTGACAAATGCTTGAAAACTTTTTTTTAATTTCAGACGTAATCCCACAATACACTTTCCGATTTCATAACCGGGCGGTTTCTTTATAATAATACAATTCACGATTCAAGTAGTTATGAAAATACTATTAAAATGGTCCTCACAGCAATGCTTTGTTGACTTATCGCTTACAAATTCATTCCTACGCATAGCTCTCTGCCACAACTTCCTGATTTTTATATTTCGTGGCAAACTAATACAAATTTTATCAGGAGTGGTCACTGTCGTATTTTTACAGTGGGGAATATTTATAATTTTTCTTCTTCCGTCTTCCTTCCATTATTATAGTCCGTATCAACGAATTCGAATAGGTTGGTAAGTATCCCGTGTCGATGAAACAATTAAATAAATTATACAATAGACGCGTATGCAGTTCACAACGCTTGCCTAGCGAGTAGCATTACTCATTAGCCGCATCGTTACTATTTACCGAGCACCCGTACTATGCGTGGCTGGGACGCGGCGCCGAGCCGGCCGGTCGGAAAGATTTAATGACGTCACAGCCGCATACTCGCAAGTGCCGCGCGTTTTAAATTTGCACCACTTTGGTAATTTATTTGAATATGAAAGCGAGCTCAGAAAATTCTGAAATTTTGCACAGCTACTAAATTCAACACGCTCTTTTAGAATATGCAATAAAAAAAATTTGCTGAACGAGCCCATTAGAACAAAAAAATCTTTTTTAAAAACAAACTTCATTTAAATGCTCTAAAAAGATCGCTCTAAAAAGAAATTTTCCTTTAAAATATCAACCATCAACTAATAGCCTCATTATACACAATTTATATGATCATAAAAACTTATTGTGAGGTTTACGTAAGCACCTATAAGTACCCATATTTTGGGGCTCTACTCGAATAAATCGCACTTAATTTTTCTGTTTATAGTAACATCACTGCTCTCAGTATGCAGTTTTGTAGACGGTGTGCATATAACCCTTGACCATACAGTAAAAATTTACATATATTGTGCATGGTTACTCCGTTTGTTCGGTGGATAAAGTATAGTTCTTTTACACAAGTACATCGCGCGACAAGCTTTTTTGATTATATAGATTGTGTATATTGAGGATATAAGTTATTGGTTAATATCTTGAAGGTAAATTTGATTTTATTCTTTTTAGAAAATTTAAATGAAAACTTTTTCTAAAAATGTTTTTGTTTCAATTAATTTTTTACTTTTTGGTTTTTAACTTGAACTTATATTCTACAAACTATAGGAAAGCATAAGAAACTTCAAAACTGCGCCATATTGGATTAATAGTGATGTCAAAATATTTTTGTAATTATTCTCGGCAAGCCCTTTTATTTGATCTCATATTCCAGAAGCGCAGAAAAAATAACTATTCCGCTATCTTAAATAGTCAGACACATTATTTTTCGAGTCACTCTAAACAAGCCCTTACATTGGATACCCATGTTGTAGAAGTGCATTAAAAATAACTATTCCGCCATCTTGGATAGTCCGCCATATTGCGATTAGGGTATCGCCATCCGTATTCCGCGCGAGTAGCCGTCGCACTTCCACTGCATAAGCCGTGGACACAATGTCCGCATATTCTTCATTAATTTGTAAACATAATGACCACTAGTAAACACACTGTAGATCGATCATGAATTTACGAACGCTAAAGCTCAAACTGTAGATGATTTCCGTGCACATGTGAACACCGGCGGCGTTGCCACAACCCACTGGATCTTAACTTGCGCAGGCGTACGTTCATTATTGTTGATCTACAGCACAAAATCTATAGTCTCAGATTTAGCGTATGTGCATTCATGATCGATCCATAGTGAGTTCACAAGAGATATCATGCTTAATTTTAGAGCTGCTTTGTTCTTTATGACTTACGACCTCTCGTTTGTACATGAGTGAAAACGTACGGAAACGCGATACTTTACAACGTGACTTGCATATTTTGCTTTATTGCCTAGCAGCTTTTAAGGGACTACTTAGCGACTTTTTAAGACGAATCCATTTTAAACTACAACTTGAATATTCCTTTTACACTTATACAATTTGGGACCCTACACAACAGTTTTCGTTAACCGATCACTTTTTATGACTAATCATGATGTAATAGCACATTATTCAAGCACCAATAACAAAAATTAGGAATCCGATGACAAGTTTTTGCCAAACGGTCTGTTGAAGATTTGTACTTTCGGAGATTGATTATGCTTTTGATTAAACATTTACAACCAATATGTGGTATCAGTGGACAACTAGAAAGATGAGCATGTTTTTACCGTAAAGTATACAGTTAATTATTTGGTGACTTTTTAAGATAAATTCACTTTTTGTAACGTTTTTCGAAGTCACTTTCCAACACATGCTGATTCTGACACCATCTCGCGAAGTGTTTGGTACATGACCACTCTCTGTTAGTCGATAATGACGTAATATGCGACATATTAAGGACTGATGCTAAAAATTCCAAAACCTGAGAATATAATTTTGTTTTATTAGGGTTTTCGTTTAGAGGTCTGCATTTTAATGAAAATCTCTAAAATTCAATTTACCTCGGAATCTAATATAGGAATAGGACATGGTGCTATATGATCAATTATACAGGGTGTCCCAGAAGTCAACGTCAAGCCGCAACGGGGTGACAGGATTGGTTGTAACTATCATGAGAAAAATCAGAAAAAAAATCTATCCCATGCAGTTTGAAAATTATGATCATTTAAAGAAAACCTAGAAACTTGGTCAAATTATAACAGTTTTTCGATTATTGTGGTTAACCTTCATTATTTTTGTTCATTTAAACTTTGGAACCGTAACCCTAAATAACATTTCTAGAAGCACAGTCAAAAATAATTAATTGCCCCAAGTTTTCTGGAACTATTTATTAAACTATGAATTTAAAATTTTCAAAGTTTTCCGACTTTGAAAGGCCCTCCTTTAAAAAAAATGTACTAAAGTGCCTTGGCAAGTGCCATTTAAAGTTGGCGCATTTAACCAGGATTGTAAAATGGTACAGTACTTATTAGTTTCATCTAAAAAACACAAGTGAAAAAGGAGAACCTCAAGTAACCCGATTTTTGAAAACCCATTTCACTCAGGTCAGATGTTCTTTATTCGCACAAGCTTGTGGTAGGTTCTTAATTTTACGGCAAAATGATGAGAGAGGTGGATAGTGGACATGTTGGCCATGAGTGAGCAAGACAGATAGTGACACCACGTTTAGCAAAGTCAACAAAAACAAGTAAAATTAATAAAATAATGAAAAATCTTGACCTAGCTTAGTTTAGGTTTATTGTATTAGAAGTCAGATAGGGAAATAACATTTTTTATTACGATAAAAGTTCAAATTGTGTACCATCAGCCTCAATACAGGCCCTACATTTTCTTCTTATCTACTTATTAGTCAGCCACATTTAATGCAAGAAGACGGATCCCAGTATCGTTTCAAAGTAAGCCTGTGGACCGGAATTTTTAACGGCAAAATTCTTGGGCTTTTTTTCGGCTGCCTGAGAATTTGAATGGCACGAATTACCTACATTTTTTACGATAAAATTTATCAACTTTGTTAGAGGACTACAGACGTTGGTGTAAACTGCGATTCCTCAATCGACTCAAGGTTTCATGAAACTTGCATCAGTTGCATAAGTTCCTACTCAAATCGAAACCTGTTGCGATGCCTGAATCGAATTGACATTTCATGCACGTTTCATGCAACACAAGAATAGTAGGGTGGGCTTATCTCTTTGCATCGACGCAATACTATACACCTTGAAACCTGCATCACTGCATCAGCGTCACCGGCTCGATGACATGGCGCACCGTCCATAATAGGATTCCAGAATCTGCATCGCTGCAAGCCGCAACTGATACCAAATTCGTGATTCAGTGCCACACACGCTGCTACTTATGAAACGTAGAAGTCGATATCTGAATCGCAGCATGCATCAACGCAAATGCAAGACCGCTTAACAGATCGTCGCCACATGAGGTATCAACAAGATGGCTGCCCAGCGTATTAAGCAGTGCAAATAATAGGTTTTGTTGACCAAAAATATCCGGAAGGTAGAAGTGGACGTTCAGGCACTATCTCGTGGCCAGCCCGTTTGTTATCGGGGTGTTCTCAAAGGAAAAGTTTATTCATATTCTGACCTGAGTGAAATTGGTTAGCAAAAATTGGGTTACTTGAGGTCTTTATTTTTTTACTCGTTTTTTGTTTAGTATGAAACTAACAAGTATTGTACCATTTTACAATCCTGGTTAAATGCACCAACTTTTAATGGCACTTGCCAAGGCACTTTAGTACATTTTTTTTAAAGGAGGGCCTTTCAAAGTCGACAAACTTTGAAAATTTTAAATTCATAGTTTAATAAATAGTCTTCATTCTAGAAAACTTGGGGCAATTGTGTCATTATTAACTGTCACCCTGTTGCGGCTTAAAGTTGACTTCTGGGACACCCTGTATATATACGTGGTTTACCACCACTACTATCACCTCCTCAAATATCTGTATCTATAGTTATTAATCACCTTGTACATGCAAGACGAATAATTGCAAAAACCTCAGAATACTGTTAAAATCGAACGTTAACATATTTATAGTAACTGCAATGTATGCAAAATACCCATTGCTGCTTTCAGAGAAATGCCACTGTACAGCTTGATGAGGCCGAAGGAATAAAAACAAATCAATTTCTATAAAAACTGGACGGATGTGTATACATTGGACTCGCTATTAAAGCTATAATTTGAACCAGAGAAAAACACCGTTTTCTTTAATCTCAGTCCAGGTGAATTTAAATATATATTTACTTTCACCAAAAACACATAATCTCTCTTGTGCGCGCATTCAGAGAGTAAATTGAGAGAGTTTACTGCTCACCCAAATATATTTGTGTGTAAACATTAATTCTCCAACATAAACTTGCTCCCATATTCATTAAGCATTTCAGATGAAAACTAAATAAACTTCGGTAAATATATTTGTATAATCTTACATTTTTATTAACCCAGACTTCATCTCATAACCTGATAATTAATAGTACCAAGAATACCTACTTTGTGATCAATTTTTTTATATGCAAGCAGTGTATTTATAATTGAAAATTTAATCAATTATATTATTTAATGCCTCATTTTTCCTTTTGTAGGAGTGTAAGCTCTACTTTCATATGACTGTTTTGTCAGCTTTGCTATTAGCGTATCAATTAGTATAGAAAATAGATAATAGAATAATGAGTATTCATAATTAGAAAAGTCTGTGACGGTAAAATGACAGCCCTTCATTACACTAAGGCATTTGACGTTATTAGTCAGAGTGTTTTCTATGTTATCGATTTGTTCGAAGTGTTTGTGTTATATCCAATTTTGAGCCTAAACGCTCAAAGTTGGACTCCTGGATGGGACCAATACCTCTTTTAGTATAAGTATACAGCTAAGATTACTACTTGGCTGTTTGAGCACGTCTGTGGTAAATAGGGCGCGTAAGTGGCACTGCTCATTGAACATCTACAAAAATTAACAGGTTTCCTGTGACTCAGTATGGTTGAATATCCTTCAAGAACGAACATGATCGATGTTCTCCTAACCAAAGGGTAAGTCGTTTTTCCAGATCTCCTTTTTACGGTTTGCTGTGGTGCAGACAAACCAACAAACGGACTCAGGTCTACTTCGACTTACTGGCTATACATATACCTCGACCATGCCTATGCAGAAAAATGAAGCAATATGAGGAAAGTTACCAGACACCTCACTCTTCATATCCACGATGACTCTATACACATAATAGTCATTAATAGACTCCGCTTCATACAAAAAATGTATCTAACTTTAAGAATCAATGAAAAACATGGTTGAGTCTAAATAGAGGTTGTACCATTCTATTTCCCACACCGATAGGTGAGGGGAGTATTGTGTACGTGAAAATTTTCGATTTTAAGATAATACACTTTTTGGGTGTTTCGTGACATCTACATAACGAAAATCGTAGTCACTCATTTCCGTCGGTCTGTCTGTCGGTCTGTTGGTGTTTTTCTACCCTCGTAATCTGAGTAACTACTGCATGGATTGCGATGAAGTTTTGGTTGCGATATGCTGAGGGGTCGTAGTAGGTAATGCTACTATAATCTTGAAAATCGGTGCATGGGCGGTGGAGTAATTAGCAAATATCAAATAAATTCAAATATTACACAAACTTCGTTTTTAGGCATTTTAGGGGCTCCTGATCATTGTCTACTTTTTTTGTGTGATGGGGGTGAAATTGGGGTGGTTGTGAAGGTGGGGGGTTTTGAAACTTTTAAATTAGCTGCATTTATAGTAGGCTGTCCATTCTCCTGTGAAAGAAAGACCTAGCGACATAATACCCTTTTTGAGGTTCATCGGAACATTGGCTTGCCTATTACAGAAACCAACTGTTCCTAATGGTTGAAATATCTTGATTTGACATTACTTTGAATATTTCAACCAATAGGAATAGTTTCGTACCGTCATGTCGTCAGATATCGTGTGCATCTGAATTTGGCTTAAGAACTCTTAAAGATAAATAGTTTTATACTCTTTTCATAACTAGCCGCTACTGAAATGGTTTGCTGTAACAATACAGTTTTCCGTTTGTATAATCAATATGTAGTAAAAAATACGACTTAAGATAAAGAATAATCACAGACCTGCAGAACCCCTAAAGATAAATACTTTTATACCCTTTTTATATTACTTCCCACACCGATAGGTGAGGGGAGTATTGTGATCGCGAAAATTTTCGATTTTGAGATAATACACTTTTTGGGCGTTTCATGATGTCTACATAACGAAAATCCATGTCACTCATTTCCGTCGGTCTGTCTGTCTGTCGGTCTGTCGGTCTGTCTGTCGGTCTGTCTGTACGCGTTTTTGTGTCCTCGTAATCTCAGTAACCGCTGAATGGATTGTGATGAAATTTGGGCAGCGATATGCTGGGGCGTCGTAGTAGGTAATGTTCTTATAATTTTGAAAATCGGTGCAGGGGCGGCGGAGTAATTAGCAAAAAACAAAAAAAATTAAATATTCCTCAAACTTCGTTTTTAGGCGTTTTAGAGGTTCTTGATCATTTTTTACTTTTTTTTGGGTGGGGGTGAAATTGGGGTGGTTGGGGGGTGGGGGGCTGTAAAATGAAAAATTTGTTGCTTTCATAATAGACTGCCCACTGACCCATGAAGGAAGACCTAGCAACATAAATAACTTTTTTAGGTCCATCCGAACATTGCCTTGCCTATTACAGAAACCAAAGGACTTAGAATTTTTTCTGGTGTAAACATACGAGAGTATTGCTTTAGATCCTTCTATATTGTGTTACAAGGAAACTGTTGAATTGATGTTAATGAAATTTTGACACAGTATTACTACCGTGGCGAGGATGGAAAACGCGAATGGTTTTTATAAATCGTGCCAGTGGCGGTGCACAAATAATAAAAAAAAGTAAAAATATAAAAACAGCTCAAACTTTGTTTTTAAGCGTTTTAGAGGTTCCTGATCATTTTCTGCGTTTTTTTTGGGTGGGGTGAAATTGGGGTGGTTAGGGGGTGGGGGGTTGAAAAACTGAGAAATTTCTTGTATTCATAAATAGGGTGTAGGGTAGGGGCTCTGAAGGAAGACCTAGCGACATAAATCAACTTTTTAGGTCCATCCGAACATTGCCTAGCGTATTACGGAAACTAAGGGACTTAGAATTTTCTGTATACATACATACGAGTATTTATTGCTTTAGATCTTTTTGTATTTTGTAACGTGGACACTATTACATTGATTCTAATTAAATTTTGACACAGTATTATTACCGTGGTGAGGATTGAAAACGCGTGTGTTTGTTAAATATCGTGTCAGTGGCAGCGTATATAGCAATAATCAAAAAACTAAAAGTATGAAAACAACTCAAACTTCGTTTTTAGATGTTTTAGGCTTAGCGGCATAAGACAATTTTAGGGGAGGGAAGGCTGCCGATGATTTGGTTGCAAGGAGATCTCAGACTAAAGCTTCATGCTATGGGAAAATAATAAACTGATATCACAGTAATGTGTGGGAAGTACTGAGTCAATCAACTTGACTCCATTTTTATAACTAGCCGTAACTGAAATGGCTTGCTGTATCAATACGCTTCTCCGTTTACATCAACGTAGTAAAAAATGAAGTCAAGTTGATTGACTCAGTATTTTCCACACATTACGCTAACGCCACTTTAACATTTTCCCATAGCATGAAGCTATAGTCTGAGGTCCCTTTGTCCCAAATCATCGCCCGCCCGACCAAAAAAAGTGTGCTGTGACGCTAAGTCTTTCTTTCAGAGGTCAATGGATAGCCTACCCCACCCCCCAACGACCCCAATTTCACCCCCACCCAAAAAAATTGAAAATGATCAGGAACCCCTAAATCGCCTAAAAATGAAGTTATTGCTGCGTCGCCACCTGACACGATTTCTAAAAACCATGAAATTTTTTCATCCTCGCCACGGTAATAAACTGTTTAAAAATTTCATCAAAATCAATCCAATAGTTTCCACGTTGCACAGTAGAGAACGATCAGAAGCAATACTCGCATGTATAGATCAGAAAATTCTAGTCCCTTGGTTTCAGTAATAGGCAAGGCAATGTTCGGATGGATCTAAACAAGTGACGCAGATCTTTCCTTCACAGGCTAGTGGACAGCCTATTGCGGATACAACAAGTTTTTCAGTTTTACAACCCCCCATCACCCAACCACCCCTATTTCACCCTCACCAAAAATGATCAGGAACCCAAAACGCCTAAAAACCAAGTTTGGGGAATATTTAAAGCTTTCTGTTTTTGCTAATTACTTCGCCACCCATGCACCGATTTACTTACTTCAGCGGTTACTGAGATTACGAGGCTAGAGACGCGCACCGACCGATATGAGTAACGTGGATTTTTGTTATGTAGATGTCATGAAATGCCCAAAAAGCGTATTCTCTCAAAATCGAAAATTTCCGCAATCACAGTAGGTACTCCTTCTACTCCCCTTACCTATCGGTGTAGGAAGTAGAAATAGAATACAGTTCATATATTTTTTACATGCCTAAAATTCTTGATTTCCACACCACGAGGGGAGTATTGTAGGAAATGCTGCTTTAATTTTGAAAGTCAGTGTATTAGCGGTGGAGTAATTAGCAAAAAACAAAAAATCTTCAAACATTCCTTCCTTAAACTTCATTTTTAGGCGTTTGAGGACTTCCTGATGATTTACTACTTTTTTTTGGGTGGAGGTGAAATTAGGGTGGATGTGGGGTGGAGGATTGCAAAATTGAAAAAGTTTTTGTATGCATAATAGGCTCTCCATTAACCTGCGAAAGAAGGACCTAGCGACATAATACACTTTTTCAGGTCAATCGAAACATTGCCTTGTCTCTTACAGGAATCAAGGGACTTCGATTTCTTTTCTGATGTATATTACATACAAATATTGCTTTATATCGTTATGTATTGTATAACCTGGAATTGATTCCAATGAAATTTCAACACAGTATTGTTACCGCATGGCGAGGATGGAAAATGCGTATGGTTTATTAGAAATCGTGTTAGAGGCGGCGCAGCAATAATAAAAATCTAAAAACATGAAAATAGCCTAAACTTCATTTCTAGGCAATTTGGGCGTTCCTCATAATTTCGTTTTATCTAGTTGAAGCCCGCAGAGCAAGTGTTCTAGTTTCTACGGAGGGAGATGCAAGAAACTATGTATTTACTAGAATTTTTGTGTTGAATGTTTTTTGAGGGCAGGCGGGCCATGACTTTATTGCGAGAGAATCTCAAACTATAGCTTCATGCAGTAGGACAATAATAAAATAATATCATCGTTATGTGTGGAAAGTATTGAGTCAGTCAACTTGACTCCATTTTTTACTATTTTCACTATATATTCTAGGTCCCTAACCTATTTGACTTAACGACCAATTAATGAAACGCATCCGGCATTAGTGTAATAACTGTCACTTGTCAATTAACGTTTACAATTTCCGTACACGATACCTCTGAATTATACTATCGTATGAATTTCGCATGGACATAGGTAATTTCTTGGGTAGTGCTTATGTTGCGTTTTTTACTTCCCACACCCATAGGTGAGGGGAGTATTGTGATCGCGAAAATTTTCGATTTTGAGATAACACGCTTTTTGGGCGTTCTATGATGTCAACATAACGAAAATTCACGTCACTCATTTCCGCCGGTCTGTCTGTCGCTTTTTTCTAGCCTCGTAATCTCAGCAACCGCTGCATGGATTGTGATGAAAATTGGGGTTTTTAGGGGTTCCTGATCATTTTCCCCTATTTCTTGGGTGGGGGTGAATTTGGGGTGGTTGGGGGATGGGGGTTATAAAACTGAAAAATTTGTTGTATTCGTAAAGGGCTGTCCATTGATATGTGAATGAAAAACCTAGCGTCATTATACACTTTTTTAGGTCCATCCGAACGTTGCATGCTTATTATAGAAACCACGGGAATTTGTGATGTATACATACGAGTATTGCTTTAGATCGTTCGACATCGCGTAACGCGAAAATTGTTCAATTGATTTCAATGAAATTTTGACACAGTATTACTACAGCAGCGGGGATTGAAGACGCGTATGCTTTGGAAAAATAGTCTCAGTGGCGGCGCAGCAATAATAAAAGAACTAAAAACATAAAAATAGCTCAAACTTCGTTTTTACGCGTTTTACGGGTTCCTGATCATTTTCAATTTTTGGGTGTGGTGAAAAAAAGGAAGAAATACCTAGCGACATTTTAGGTCCATCCGAACATTGGCTTGCCTACAGAAACCAATTTTCTGTACATACTTGCTTTATTTCATTCTATGTATATTGCGTAAAGCGAAAATTATTGAATTGATTTTAATAAAATTTTGACACAGAATTTACAACCGCGGCGAGAACCGAAAACGACCGTGCTTTTGAAAAACCGTGACAGGGGCGGCGCAGAAATAATCAAAAAACCAAAAATATAAAATCAGCTCAAACTTCGCTTTTAGACGGGTTGGAGGCGCTTGATCGTTTCGCATCGCCCAGTTGAAGCATGCAGAAAAAAACTGTGGCGTCCTAGTTCCTAAGGAGGGAGACGCAAGAAACGATTTACGAGGGTTTTTGTGTTGGATGTTATTTTTGAGGGCGGGTGGGCGATAATTTAGTTGCAAGGTTATTTTAGACTGTAGCTTCATGCAATGGGAAATAATAAAATGGTATCATCATTATGTGTGGGAAGTACTGAGTCAATCAACTTGACTCCATTTTTGTTTCTTGTGCCAGATATTATACTATTACTACCACAATGAGTAGAAATGTAAATAGCTCGTTCTATATAATTTTATCGTTGATGTCTGATGTTAATCAAAATGATCCCTTATGAGCGAAACAATAGATATATGGTAGGAATATAAAATCAAAGAAAAGTTGACTTATCTGGCCGACTGAACATTACAGAACAACCTCATCGGAACGTATACAACCTATTATTTTGCCAACCTGATTATTTGCGAAATATATGAGTATCAGCAAGAATACTTTCTCTGTGTAGACTTTTTGCATGATTTCGCCAATCTGCATGTATCGGGGACATAACAACGCATACATGTGTATAGCGTATTAAATGTGTGTGTGCAATATATGCACAAAGCGCATATAAAATATACTGCTGAGTAAACAACCGCCACTTCCCATCAACAGAGGAGGTTGTCAGTACTTCAGGAGGTATGGATGTGATATATCTTCAAACATTGACAAAGCCAATTAACTAAGCCTCGGCAGATGTAATCAAGTTCCTTGGTATACAACTAGATCAACAACTAAGATGAGAGAGACATACATATTGGAATTATGTCCAGCTTTAAGCTTAATTCAGATGCACATGACATCCGACGATACGACGGTATGAAACTGTTCCTATTGGTTGAAATATTCAAAATGATGTCAAATCAAAAAATTTCAACTAATAGGAACAGTTCCGTACCGTCGTATCGCCGGATGTCGTGTACATCTAAATTTAGCTTTAGGCAAATTTATCTAAAACAGGATACTACTGTAGTAAACATAGCGCAAAATAGTTGATGGAGTTGGCCGTTACTTGATGAAGATCCATGCTAATATACAAAGTATTTCCGATGAATATTCACCACTTTTACACACAGTGTGTTTATCAAAGAACGCCAATGCCAAAATAATTGTTTAATAAAGACACTGTGAGTCGAAACGATCGTCACAAGTTTTAAATATACGTGGTGATTATTCATCGGAAATACTATGTGTATTAGCGCAAAATAGTCTGATGAACTATATTTAATGAGATGTGGTTGTCCTATTCCTGCAATCAGACGACTTAATCAAACCCAAAATTGATATTTTGAAAGAAAGGCAAAGGGGAAAGGTGAGTAGAACAATTGAATGCTGATAAATGGAATTTTATACAAAGCAGTGAAGGACGAAAAAATGTAGTAAAAGACATATGTGGCCCCAAGTAGCATGAGAAAAATTCTAGAAATGAAACACCATGATTTAGCGAGTTACCCGTCAGAGATTCAAAAGACACTATAGAACAAAATAATTTTTCCATTTACCAAACCGAAAAAAATATATACAGAGCAGGTCTATGAATACATTGTCAAAAAATCGATCAAGATATATACACCCAATACCACCAAGTCCACAACCCTTTGGGAAGATCCATATAGACTATCTAGGACAATTTGTTACATACCTAACCAAGTTTGTTCAATTAGAGGTAACCAAGACTGTTGAAGCAAGCAAAAAGGTGCGGAAATTAAAAGATTTTGTTGGAAAATTTGATACCTCTGTAAGGGTATTGAGGCGCAAAATCCTGTGAGAAACATTGTATAAAGCACACACTTAATTTCAGTAGACAGCCCCATACAGATGAGCTTATTGAGAGACTGAATTCAACATTGCTGCCAAAGTTTTAACATTCAGTAGCAACGGTAGTGACTAAGATAAATATGTTAAAAAGGTGCAGGAAGAAATCAACACTACAGAAAATAAGACAACTGGAAGAACCCGTTTTCAGATGTTGTATGGATATGTACCCTTCAACAAAGCACAATCTGGAATGCTGGCCTACAACAATGAACAACCACTGCCAAAACAGCTGCAAGATGACGTGAGACAGAAGATAGAAGAAGCTCAGAAGAAGTAAAAAGGCTAGTAAGATAAACATCGGTATAAAGGTATAAAGTAAGGAGTTGGAGACATTGTCCGCATGAAGAGTCTACCATGAATCTACCAAGCAACAAAGAATATACCAAGAATCACATGTAGTTGTAGAAAAGCTGTTAAGGGACACCTACCGAGTGACAAGCTTAAAGAAGAGTTTATATGCTTCAGCGTCACACTTCAGCGTCTTCAGCTTGTGCAAGCCAACTGTAACTTCAAAAAACTGTACAAAACATGGCAATGGGGACGAACCGAGAAGTGAGGAAGAAAATTCAGAAGTCGAACTACAAGAGAATACCAAAGAGCAAGAAGGTGAAAAGGGACACTCAGAGGTCAATTTTTCACCCAATGGAAACCGGAAGGAAAAGAAAGTTGACGAAAATGGGAGAGTAGAATACGAACATATTTACAGGACTATGAACTTTATCTCCAGGAAAGGCCAAGTGTTGCAACTAACAACCAGTACGCTCATCGTACTCTCAGTTGATGTTCAATCATGACAGGTCCTTAGTCGTTTAGTAGTGAGTAATATCAATTTTATCATGGATTATGAAATGCATATTAGTTACTTAAGAGTGGTACAACAAACCAAACAGGCAACAACAACCTCCAACTTTATCGAAATTGTACTTTGATCACCACAAGTCGAAGGACACCTTAGACTAGAGAAAATCTTGAATAGAATAGCAGGAAAATCACCTTATGAAGTTTTTTCTCCCTACTTCAGTGAAGATGTCTGCAAAAAATTGTAGTTCTCAAAAAAACACGCAAATGTTCAAAAGCGGCATTTGTTTAACATGAGCAAAGCCAGCCTAAAACGCTTTGTTGGAATACTGATATTTTCTTCCATCGCCCACTACAGAAAATTTTTGAGCATAAGATGAGGATAAATGCACATCGCTAGTACGAAAACATACACTTATTAGATCACTGGAACGTACTACGTTGTTTTATTCTGAATCTTGAATATGTGCGTAAATATTGCAATGGACATCAAAAAGAACTATGGCTCCATTTAAAAAAGAAATATAAAGGTGTTTTCTGCTTAGCCGCCAGAATGCAGAAGGCAGTCATCCTTGGGTCCCTTCGTCTACTTAGGGCGCACGATTCGCGGACCCAGTGATTGCTCACCTCACGGTTGTGAGGAGTAGTCATTGGGTAATGGAACAGCAGCCTGGTGTGTCGGAGCCCGGGCTGCACTTTTTTGTTTTAAACATAATAATCTTTATTGGTTCAGTAGACCACCATTTGGTGGCATTGAACATGTCAGAAAATTGCAATGGAAAATATATAAACATATTAATATTCACGTACATATATAAAAATATTATATACATATATACAAGAGGAGAACAGTGAGAAACAACAAACAAAAATATGAACAATACAGTCGACAACACTAAAAGACATACATAATTTTATAGTAATTAAGCTACATAGGCACTCTCCAATAGGATACTATACTAGTTGTGGATCTTGGAGGTACTCGTCTACAGAGTAATAAGATTTCTGTTTTAATATTAATTTCAATTTAAATCTATATGTTTCCAAAGGTAAGGTCTTGAAAGTATTTGGCAATTTATTGAACAATTTTATAGCCATGTGCTTTGGGCTATTTTCTGTAGTAGATAACTTGTGTGCAGGTATTTGCAGTACAAGAGAATTTCTGCTGTAATATCTATTGTGACCATTGAGCTTCGCAAATTCATTAAAGTTAGTTTTGGCATATGCTAATAACTCAAAAATATAAATACATGGTAGTGTTAGTATACCCAGTTTCCTAAAGGAGCCTCTACAGCTATCCCTTCTTCTTAGGCCTAAAATTAAGCGCACTACTCTTTTTTGCATAGTAAACACTCTACCAGCCTCTGTGGAGCATCCCCAAGTAATTATTCCATACGAAATTGTGGAATGAAAGTAAGCAAAATAGTATGCCATCAGTAAGGATCTATCAACTACAATCCGTAACTGGCTGATGCAGTATATCAATGGGGCGATCTTTTTGCAGATATAATCAATTTGAGTATCCCACTTCAACCTGCTGTTAATATGAACACCCAGAAATTTTGTTGATTCTGTCTGTTGTATTGAGCTATGCTGTGATCTAACTAGCAAACTATGGTCGGAGTTTTGTTGGGATGAGTTCTAAATATTTGAATTTTCGCGCCTCCTATGATGTCAACCATGTCTGTTATATGTCATGTAGTGGTTTCCAGTTTCCGGCTTCTATAATAAAGTTTAGTTCATGCAGAAAATCCGGCGTGGTTACTACTCCTCGTTACCTCGATCCCCGAGACCTCACAATAAGTTTTGAGTATGTGCATAGTTAAATCTAATGAATTTGGTTTTGCTAGAATTAAGAAGTAATCCATTATCTATGAACCATTGCTGCGTTTTCTGTAACTCCTCAGTAGCAGTCTGCACTAAATCTGACTGGTTTCCAGCTTTTATTATGAAGGATGTATCATCTGCGTACATCACATAGTTTGTGCTACTGAAATCATTTACAAAAATAATGTACAACAATGGTCCTAAGATGGATCCCTGAGGTACACCTACTGGACTTACAATTATTAATTTCGACATAGTGAGTTCTGCTACTCAGATAATTCGTGAACCATTTTAGCGGAAGACCTCTTAAGCCATAGCTCTCCAGTTTTAAGAGTAATATTTCATGGTTCACCAGGTCAAAGGCTTTACTCAAATCGATAAATATCCCAATGTTGTTTTTGCCCTCATCGAGGTTATCGTAAAGAAGGTTCATGAATTGTATGTTTGCACCTGTAGTTGAAAAACCCTTACGGAAGCCAAACTGATTTGCATTAAAAAAGTTATTTGTGCTGAAGTAACTTACTAAGCAATTTGAAACATATTTTTCAAGTACTTTTACAAAAGGACTTAATAGAGATATAGGCCTGAACTTTTCCACACATGTAGAGTCTCCTTTTTTATAAATTGGGATGATTTTAGCAATCTTCAGATAATTTGGAATTGTACCTTCTTTTAATGAGCGGTTGATTAAGTATGTTAGTACTCCAACAACATATAGTGAGCACTTTTTTAAGATATTTGAGCTGATGCCATCTTCACCAACCGAATTAGACGATTTCAAGCTATGGATTATGTCTAAAATATCGCTTTCAACCGCAGGGCGGAAAAAGAAACTCTCAGCAGATTTAGGCTGAGTTTTGATCTGACATTGCTTAACGAGTTTACTGGCGTTATCAGTGAAGTGGTCATTGAATGCGTTAGATACACTATGAGGATCGTTAGTAATTTTATCACCAACATATATTTTATATTCTTTTTTTTCAAGGGATTTAGGCTTTAGTAGACTCCACACAGCTCTAGATTTATTGGTAGCTTTTTCTATTGTGCGTCTATTGTGTAGCTTCTTTGCTTCACCCAGCAACTTTCTGTAAATTTTCTTATATTGGTTATAATAGGTTTTTAAGTTTGCATCAATTTTTGTGAGTTGATATCAGTCTTTTAATTTTTGTCCTGATATGATTAATCCCGTTGTTAACCAAGGTTTTCTACTTTTTGCTTTTGTTTGGAGTAGTTTTTCTCTGATAGGAAAAACCAAATCAAAATAATATTTAAATATATTGAAAAATACCTGAAATTTACTTTCCACATCCCCATAGCCATTATATACGTCTGACCAGTCCTCCAGTCGTAGAAGATCCAGAAAGTGTTTCATATTTTTGTCATTATGTAACTGTCTGTATCTGTATATGTATATGTATCTGTATAGCGGAAGCCACAAATATGCTGATTTCGCTCCTGTTGGTGGCTTCTGGTTGTTTGTTTTCCATCCTTGCTCCTCAGGTTACACCGGCCTGATGAAGCCAATGAGCAGAAACACGTGTCGCCGGTTACTGCTCCTAGATCATTTCCTTTATTGCGGACATGCCCAATAACTTTTCCTACGGTTGTATCTGTATATATATACCGGCCGAGATCTTGTTGATGCTTTATAAATGAGGCATATTAAAACATACTATGTAAAATTTTATATCTTCAAAGACTTCCGAAGTAAAAAGCAAGATCGTCTAATGTAGCAATTAGTAAAATTGCCCTGTATAATGCAAATGAGGCATTCATTCGTCTTTACTTTCGCATGCACCTGGTAATCACTTTCACCAATCGATGGCATACCATACGTAAGACATTGGCGGTCAAGACCGCTGTAATAATGATTTCATTTCTGTTGTTGATATTTTTCAAGAGAGTTGACACCAATCGGGATTGTCAGTCGGTCCGGAAGTCTCGCGATGGCTCCTACCGCAAAATTTTCCGAAGACAACGAAAAGGGTGAGCACACCTTCCCTTACCAAATAACGCCAGTGGATGAAGATACAAATAGGGAACTGCTGAAGTATTTCACGGGTGAGTACTCTCACAGTTATAGGGGTCTGTGGGATCATCCCTTCTGGTTTTTGTGTAGTTTAATACAAGGAATTTCCGCAACAAAGAGCTACAGAATTAGGCCAGTTGGGTACTTAATTAACAAACATAGATCTGATATAGAAATAAACACCTCTTAGAAGCGAGCCTTCTGTAGTTTGAGAGCCCACGCAGACTACAGACTTTCTATCGGCCGATAGTTTGGCAACCCAACCCGATCAAGCTATCGACCGATTGAAAAGTCTGTTGTTTGCGGGGGCTCTGAAAAGCAATCGCGTAGCCCATCAAACTTATTTATCGGCCAATATGCAATTGTTGTAATTCGTGCACTCAGATACATCTTCATGCTAATTAAGAGCCCGGCTAAACTATCGGCCGATAGAAAGTGTGGTCTGCGGGGGCTCTAACCCTGCATGTACAAGGATATACATCAGATACAGGGTGTTTGTTTGAAAATTTTTCACCACGAATTTATCATAAATCACTGATTTAAAGAAAAAACACCGAGACACGTCAAAAGATATGCCAAGGTAGCCATCTCTTTGCCCAAAAACTTCACCCTTTTGTACCCTCTGTCTCCCAGAACCATTTCATTGAAAATTTTAAATTACAAGGGGTATCGAGTAATAGCTTGTTTTAAAGGAATGTCGAAGTCCTATTTTTTTGGCGTTTCATTTTTTTTAAATCGGTCGATTCGTTTTCGAGAAAATTAAGTAATTTTTATGTATCTTAATTTGTTCAGATAGAAAACAAAAACACACAAAAATATTACTTTTTATTGCAATAAGTTCTCAAAATGTTGCCAATTATTGCCCAAACAATGACATAGGCGATGTTCAAATTCCTGACTGACAGTTGCAAAAGCATGTTGAGCAGCTTTCAATGATGTGTTGATGAAAGTCATCCAAACTTTCAGGTTGGGAAGTAAAGACAATATATTTTAAATGACCTCATAGAAAAAGTCTATAATGGCGGGGATATAGCTGCCATTCTATAGGCCCTCTTCGCCCTATCTATTTATCTGGAAACGTGTCATCTAGCCATTACCGAACCAGAAGAACATAGTGAGAGGAGCGCCGTCTTGCTGGAAATAGATTTGAAATATATACATATATGGGGTTTCTATCCTCTTCGATTTGGTTTTCGATATTTTCAGTGATAAACGGATTGATGGTATTTTCCAACCTAGCCAAATAAATGCCTCCATTTAAATTTCTATTAATAAACAATGGCCCAATCATTTTGTTTCCGAGAATGCCTGTCCATACGTGAATTTTTTGAAGGTAGGAGGGAGAGGTAAGTTATTGGAATCGCCTTGTTTTCGAAAATTCTACCGAAATAACGTGCGAGGTGTCATTTCTAAGGTAAAATCAACTCCTGACTTATTTTCTAAGAAGAAAATGCTGTTAAATTATTACTGTTCCAAGTAACTCCCACCACCCTACCAATAAATCATAGTTATGCACTAAAAGTAGACCAGAAGATAGAGAACAAAAACCTCTTTATGACAGCAAAGTTTGAAATTATTTGGATCATTTTTGTAACAGTTACTGCCATTTTAGTGTTCGAAAATTTGCTACTTCCAATGAATTTTTATGCCGCTATTTTGAAAATTTTGCGGCATGCGCGATAGCGTTTTCGACATAAGAAAACATCTTTTTATTGCGATAGCATCAGAATTTTACGTTATGACATTATTTTTTGGGTTATCCCCATCCCCAACCCCTATTTTATCATTGCAGTGGGACCAAAAACTAGATTTTTGTTTGTAATGAAAACCTTGTTATAGTGATCAAGTTTCAAGAAAATCGAGAAACTTTGTTTTTTTTTATGTCCTGTGTGTCTGTATGTCCGCGATTTCATTCTCCAACGATTACTCAAAAACGCATCAGGCGATTTCTCCCAAATTTGGCCAACTTGAATTAATAAAGTTCCTTTTGAGTTGGAAAAGGGGTGAAAAAGGGTGGGGGTTCACAAAAAAACGTAATATAACATATTAATTTGAGAGCATCAGTTGAAAGAGAATGTGTCTTTATGTCTAAAGCGATATATCTCGTTATTTTTCTCTGAAATGAAGGCTAAAAAAATTAAATAAGCTGAAATACTCAAATGTCATTAACTGCTGTGCACTGAATTGTTTGACGTGGTGGACAGGGGATAATAATAACAACCTTTTGAGTCGAGGAAGTTCCCAGAACGAAGTCTACCTCATTCCACGTCCACATTTTTTCGATCTGGAATATGTGACTTGTGCATTCTATAATAATTAATGTTATAAATATTTTTACATGTATTTGATATTTACATAAATGTTGACCTGTGCAAACATTTAGTTGAGAATAGTACCAATAAACTACTATTATTATATTACTATTATTACTCAAACATTTATTGCAAAACAGGGTTGATCGATGTTGTGGCATTGTTAGTAGTACGTTTTGGTGACAGATGCTGACGTTGTGTATTGTGTTCCTATGTTCAACTTAAAGTACCTTATTTGGGTTAAATTACTATTACTCATTCTGCGTGGATGTTCTTTCAGCTCCGATTAAAAATGTACATTCACTTTTAGTATTTTGGGGGAAGTTACTCTCATATTTTTTAGAGCACTAGAAATCCCACTACATGTTTTACTACACATTCACATGTAACCCAGGGGGAGGGTGCGGAATCCCCTTTGACAGGTGGCAATTCTACGCCTCTCTAATGATCCATATCGCACACGCTTATACAGGGTGATCAATTTATACTCCAAAGTTTGATAAAAAAAAGTTACAGATAAAGCTAGGGTCTACGTTTTAAAATTATTTTATAATATACAGGGTTATTGATAAAATTACGGCATACCAAAGTTGCGTTTTTTCAAATGGAACACCATATATATTATCCTAAATTTGAATAATTGTGCTCGCTCACTCTATTCCGGAAATATAAGGCTTTATCAGGTTATACATTGCAATTTCAGAGATAGTAGTCATTTTCATGCGAAAATCTTAATGAATTCATCATCCTGTATCTTAAAAAATTAGTAACTGGAAGCTTGATTCTTAGTGCTAGAATAATTTTGTGGTTGTCTAGATTTGTCTAAAGTTATCAGGTTTTTGCTATCTTTGAGTTGGTATACAGGATGAACCAAATCTCGCGACCATAATTTTCTTTGTTATTTTAAGTGGAATATAATTTATATCATTGTCAGAAAGTTATTATGACATACTTCGATTTTCATTAATCATTCCCCATGCCTTAACGTAACAATTATGGAGCTATTTCGATTTGAAGTAGAAAAACGATTCCTAATAATACTAAACTTTTGCCAAATACTGAAAGTTTCTCGGAGTTGGCTATGGCTACCGTGTTTGACCTTTCTTAGATATTTCTTAGAAACGAACTAAGTCAAGGATGGAAGGACTTAAAGTACGGGAATGAAAGAACTAACAGGAAGTCGTATCAGGAAATCAATTAAACATTTGTAGCTTCCGCTAAAAAAAATCTTCGGTTATAAGATAAGAGTCAATCCCTTTTGCATGCCTAGCCAAAATCTATTTTCTCGTTTTTGATACGTTCACACATAAACCCTCTTTAATAACTAATATAATCTTGTCAAAGATTCTGTAGTTTTATTTTCAGGTAATTTTTGTAATTGACATGTGCTTTTCAATTTGTTAATTGCCAACTTTAATAGCAAATTGAAACTCAATCAAAACTAAAATATTACTTTCAATTATTTAATTAATATAGCAAGCCCAGCATACATGGCCAACTCTAACAAAAACCAGAATTTGGCAAAAATATTGTTTTACTACTTCATAACTGTTACATTTAGGTATAGGGAATACTTATAAACGTGAAAGTATATTATAAGAAATTTCTGATAATGTTATAAAATACAGGGTGTTCCATTTAAAATAACAAAGAAAATTATGGTCGCGAGTTTTTTCACCCTGCATACAAAATCAAAGACTGATCATTTTAGACAAATCCAGACCACCAGAAAATTATTTTAGCATTGAGAATCAAGCATCCAGTTATTGTTTTTTTAACATACAGGGTGATGAATTCATTAACACTTTCACACAAAAGTGGCCATTACTCTGACAATACCCTGTATCACGAGCTGACTAACTCCCCCAAAACTAATTCAAAAAACCATTATCTACCTGCACATAGCGATATGCATCTTTTAACGAACCAATTTAATGACAGCTTCCTTGAAGCTGCTCAGAAACTTCTCTTAAATCAACCGAAACTAGCCTATGACTGCGACCTTGAAGTAAATAATAAAACTATATTTCTAGAACCAATGGATAGCTGCGAGCTAATTAGAATTGTAAGTAACTTAAAGAATAAGAAAAGTTGTGGTGATGACAAAATTCCAATATTTATAATAAAAAATGCTATCCCTCACGACTGGTCCTCTCTTAAATATACTAGACTCATCACTCAGTCAAGGAGTATTTCCAGAAGCATTAAAAATGGCACTTGTTCTGCCAATCTGTAAAAAGGATGACCCAAAGGAAAATGGCCAACTAATAAGTTTACTGAGCAATTTCTCAAAAATCTCTGAAATAGCCTTTAACGACCGACTTATACATTTTTTTTGAGTCCAACAAAATTTTAAATGAATACCAACATGGTTTTAGAAAAGGAAGAGGTGTAGATACAGCACTATTCGACTTCACAAAAAAAAAATTCATGAATACCTAGAAAATGGAGGAGCAGCCTGTGGACTGTTTGTCGATCTCACAAAATCTTTCGATTGCATAGATCATGATACATTGTTAAATAAACTATACATATATGGTATACGTGGTAATGCTTATTTTTGGCTTGAATCGTACCTTAGAAATAGACAACAAAAAGTGGTATTAAACAAAAGTGGATCACATATAGTATCCCATACTCGCACATCGTGTTCCTCAAGGTAGTATACTAGGTCCTACTTTATTTGACATCTATACCAATGACATATCTAGCTCTACAAAAAGCATAAAGCATGTAAGCATCATCTATGCAGATGATTTGACGATTCTAATGCCTCACAAGAAAACAACATATATTAAAACCCTAATAGATGCGCAAATGAACAACGTCCAAAACTGGCTTCAAAGAAATAAATTAGTTTTCAACATTCAGAAAACATGCTGTGTCCTGTTTCAATCACCATACGCACCACAGAACTACACCCGATTGATAATCAACATACCTTGTGTATCGAAAATGACACAAAAATTCTCGGTGTAACAGATGACAAATATCTTAAATTTAATAAGCACATTGAAAACATTGCGGCTAAACTTAATCAAGCATGCTATGCAATACGCGTGCTTGCATACCATCTGCCCTTACACGCTGTACAGTCTACCTACTACGGTCTCGCGTATTCTGTTATGTCGTATCAAATAACTATCTGGGGTAGTAGTTCTGCGGCAAACAGAATTTTTATTATACAAAAAAGGATATTAAGAACTATATTCAAAATGGAACCCAGAGAATCGTGTAGAGGAATTTTCGAAAAACACAATTTTCTGACATTCCCCGGTATATATATCTATTGCACTCTACTTCTCATATTTAAACATAAGGAAAATTTCGTAAGAAATGTCTTCAGTCACACATATAATGCCCGCAAAAATCAGAAATATATTTACCCACCTCATAAACGGAGTTCTACTAAACAATGCCTACACTATTCAGCACTTAAGATGTTAATTTGTTACCACAAAACATACAATCCATTTCATCAGTACATCTATCCAAGAAAACCATTCATAAATACATATGCGATTTAGAGCCTTACAGATTAGACGAGTTCTGCGCTCTAGTGAAATAATAAAAAAAAGTTCACCAAACAGTGGCTGTTCTGTTACATCCTTTTATTTCGTATGTATGTACTATCAAAAAAAATTGTGTGTCATTTACTCTATTACTTGTATTTTTTTTTTGACTTGTTACTTCAGTCGCATTTTTGTAACTGAAAAAACCAATAAATTTCTATTCTATTCTATTCTATTCTATCACCCAATAAAAGTCTATATTTGCGGAATAGGGAAAATGAGCACAATTCAAATTCGGGAGAATATATATGGGGTCTTCCATTCGAAAAAACACAAGTTTGGTATGTCGTGACTTTATCAATAACCCTGTATATTGTAAAACAATTTCAGAATGTAGAATGTAGACCTTGCTTGTATCTCTCATAATAACAGAGGTGTCAAACTTCGGAGTATAAGTTGATCACCCTGTATGAACTTTGTTGCTTGTGGAGGCGGCAGTTACACCCAGTTCCTCCGGTGATTCGCACATGGCTGCGTGGAACCGACAGTGGAAACACACAACCTATTGTCCCTTTCGCTTTGATACATAGGCATCCCTAACACATACAATACGGGCTGCCTAGCTCAACACAATCATGATACATGGGAGACAACTTTGTGCCAACATTGTATAAGGATCAGATACTGGCATTTGAAGATTTATGCTATTACTCATTGCTATTGTCTTCAGAATTGTGGCTGCTGGCCCGTTATCCGCTATTCTTGGGGATAACCGAGGGGATAACAGGGCCTCAGGGCAGCGTATAAGGCTGCTTTAAGAGGTTGAAACCCTCCCATGGCAAGGCAAAATGGCATTTTCTGCCAAGATATTATCTTCTTAAATTAAAACTTAACTATTCTCAAATTAAAACTTAACAGAAAAAAATGTACACAATCGTCGTTGTGAGTGTAAATTAGTGACGTTGAACACTGAAGCAATAAAAGTGCCAACATTAAATTGCGAACACAGAACATGAAAAAGTTATATCTTCTGCATTAATATAATGCAAAAAGCCAATAATATAAAAAAATAATGTAAAAATTCATTGAATCAAAGTTGACAACTCTTAAACGATGTTTATAACATTTTAACATTATTTTGTCACTGTTTCCCGAACAGCGTTAGTGAACAGTTGACGACACATGATTCAGCAAAGCCTTGAATTTGCTCAGTGATTCAGTTGTACCTTAAGGGGCCTGGATACACACATTTATACATACGTATTTGCCATGTAAAATACGGACTCACAATTTCTCGCATAACTCAACCTACATATATAATATTTCAGAGGGCGATAATTAAGACCTTAATGAATGACAACTATTTTCGATTTTCTCAAAAAAGTTTTTTAATGCGCAAAAAAACTCGCAATGCAAAATCATACATTCTATAAATGCCTGTAATTTAACAGCCAAACGTGATATCAAAAAAAGGCTAAATAGTTTCACAAGCTTTCTTCTTCAATTTGCTCTTTGAGTCATTACTGTAAGTTTAAAGGTAACGTCAGGAGCTTGGAAATGCGAAATTCATTTTTATGGTGACCTTTGGACCTTACCTTTAGACCTTTTAACCTTACCTTTGGATTTTTGGACTTATCTCCCCTCATCTTAGATATATATACACTGTATAAAGGGAACACGCCTCCTCGCTAACACGGGAATGCGTCTTTTCTTGGATTCTCAATTTCGCGCGCTATACCCTAGACCCTTAACGGTACATGAGATTGGAGTTATTTAAGCGCAGTCGAGGTTGGTTCAGCGTTGCATCGATGTGACAGGTATGTCAATTTTAGTTATAAATTAAAAGAGTCGAACGGTACCATCCCTATCTCTTTTGCCTTGATGGAGGACGAGTACTAGCTCAAAAACGTCCGTCCTTTGTGCCGGACCCTGCATATAATTGCTTGTTTTTCTGGCTATAAGGTATTTTGTATATACCTAGATCTCATCAATCAATTATGTAATGAGCCAGATGAATCGGCTAGAATTATCTGCTTTCAGGCAGTATTACGCCTTATTTGAATAAATACTTACTAATTCAAAGACAAGGCAAAATTGCTTTGTTGAATGGACTATAGTCTGTCCACTGAAGAAAAGGAGTAAAAAATTATTTCAAACCCATATTTTGGGGCTTTACTCGGATAAATCGAACTTAATTTTTCTGTTTATAATAACATCACTGTTACTCCGTTTGTTCGGTGGATAAGGTATAGTATCATGGATTTTCTTTTTTGGTTGCATAATATGATAGAGTACGTCATAAAAAGCATCTCATTTTTTCTCCGATTTTTTTGGGCACAGGAAAGCCGTGAAAATAAGGAAAATATTTGAATTCTCCTTGGGCAGTGACGTCACTGCCCTGAAGGCGAACAGCCAATCAAAAGACAGATATGTGTGCTGTGTTGCCGCATTCTGGTGGCGCGCGAAATGCCGGAGCTGTACTCGGGCTGGCTCATCTATTTTGTCTTCTGTTCCCGTCTGCGAGTCGGAGCTGTTCTTAGCAACAATGCACTGCTGATGATTCGCGCGGTTGGCACTGATTGGCTGCATTTGAATTCCTTTCTTTAAACTTTAGAATTGAATTACTAAAAAAACAAAATGATGTAGAAAGTAACGGAATGCAGCAGCACGTTTATTTTTGTATGCACTAAGCGGTTATAACAATTAAATCGTTGTTCTTAACCTCGTGATACTAGTCCATTGGTACAATTGGGCTGTGACGGTTAGTGCTTCACAGTTTTTTCATTTCTCTAGGTCCACGATATATGTTTGAATATAATTAGGATACTTACTAAAGAGTCAGCCAAATTTTGTTTCCCAGAGGAACATGGATAGATCTGTAATCATTTCTTATTTAATTAAGGGCGATTGAATGTAGAATCCTGATGAGAAAGTAAGTAAATCGGTTAAATAAAATGTTGACATCCTATAACCCTAAAGTTGAGGGTAAAACATTAATACCACAAAGAACAAAGGGCAGAAGAGTTTTTGATTTTATACAGCACACGAGGGCGTTGCCTGATGAAGTAAAATTTCCTTTCATCCTCAAATATTTAGCAGAGCAATGAAAATCTAAGGAAATATAAAACATTCAATAATGAATTATCCCCACCTGAGCCTTCACTGTTGGCTTCTAATTAACAGTACCGTTCCTAGAGTGGCGCCGGGAAACAGTAACAAAGCCTGCATAGAACACGAGGCTAATCACTAGAGCGGTTGATGTCGTTCACACAGAAGTAAAAAAACATAGATGCATATCTTTATTACTTATCCGTCCCTGTGTGTATGTGAAAGTGTCTCGTTAAAAATTATTATTGATCTGCGTGTTGGGTTACTACCAACAGTAACAAAGCCTGCACAGAACACGATGCAAATGACCAGACCAGTCGATGCCGTTGACACAAAGTAAAAAAATTATAGATTTCATGAGCAGCAAGGTTTTTTGTATGCTGATACGAATACCAAATTCTTAAAATGTCTTTATAACTAAAATTTGGTTGTCATAAGCCTTCGTCCTTCAGTAAGTCACCGAAAGGTCTTCAGACCTATTCTTATGACTGATTTGCTTTCATATTTATATTTTCGAGTTCAAAGGTGCTGCCCATAAGGTATTGGTATACGCTTCGATTCTTTAGTACTTTCCTGAAAATGTATCTAATATGTGAAACGAGCAGCTTTGTGTGTTAGTATGAGCCAACTTTGAGGAGATGCAAATAATGTCACATACTTTTTACATAATTCCAAAGGCCTTATTCGACAAAGCTTCAATTCAATGGAAGAATATTACTGCAATATTTACAATTTTCTTGGAGTGGGTAATTATTAAAAACAGATTCCTTAAGTTCATCTGATCACCTCCGATGGAGACAGTTGAATACATTAGTATTTGTATTTTTACATGTAAATTCAATATACTATACATACATATAGGGAGCTCTAGAACTTTAGCAGAATACTGTACATTTCCAACAAAAAAGCCATATAAAGTATGGTCCGATTTTCAATTGTTTCAGAGACATTTAGTTTTCATTTATTTTTATTTTCAACACCTCGGTGCGCACTTGGTAAATTTACGGCCCACAGGTGGATTTCATGCAGAAAAATACCAAATACACATTGTGGAAGAGCATGGGGCAGCAGATGCTTTTATAGCATTGTAGCGTTGGCTGATAATAGGATTACAAGAATTTAAAGTGACGCATAAATCTTTTGCATGGTTTGTTGCTGATCCTTTGCGTGAATATATGCCCGTAAGCTTAAATTCAAATGACAGACAAGATATCTGCGAAAAAAATTCTATAGCAGTACCGAATACGCTTTCCTTGGAGATATTTTTTCTGTATTTTGGCGAAATCTTGGCTTTAAACTTTCGGGCATACATTCGCAAAAATTTTCAGACACAAACTACCAAAAGCAGTTATTCGTCACTCTAAACTCTTCTAATACGATTCTCAGATCTCAGACGACGATACAGTGCTATGAAAGTACCATCTGATGATAAATTTTATCATTTTACACACTGTGTATTTAGTATTTTGCTACATAACATAGGACGGTCGTAAATTTGCCAAATATGTGCCGAATCTGCCGAAATTGAATATCTCTGAAACAGTTGAAAATCGGATCCTACTTTATATAACTTTTTTGTTGGAAATGAGCTATATAGTCTTCTCCATAAAGTATCTTCCACTTGCACAGAACACCTTATATATAGCTTTAATATAATGCATCTTCTACACTATGGCATACATATCGAAACATCTGGAAAGCTGTATTTATTTGGTGCATCCGTCCGTTTCTGGTGCTGCATAAGTGAATGTATATTTTTGTAAGCAGGTGTAGCCAGGTACGATGAAGTTTTTATGACGTACCATATACCCGTAATTTCAAGACCTAACTGTAATAATTCTCCACTTGCTTCGCAATTTATAAGATTTCGATTGGTATATTTTTATAAGCTCGGAATGTGAGGTATTCTATACAGAAAATCCATGTATTCCAATCATTTATCCGACTGTTTATCCAAGAATAAGGTTTTTTAGTAGTAAGTTCACTGCTAAATCAAATGAGGTACCGAGGTACTAATTTTTGATTTTAATTTGTAACAAAGGAAATCCAAGCCTTGTCAACTATCTTTCGTTAGGATATACAATGTGTCCGGTCATCGATGTTGCAGCCTTTAGGGGACAAAATACGTTAATCTTTATTGTCAAATAGCCCCTCAAAAGTAGCTTTTCTCCCATCATAATGAAATGACAGCCATTTTGATCTTTGTTTAATTGATGCACGAGTGTTGTACTAATTCAGCCATATTGGTAAACATTTTCCAATTTTCATTTCATATTAGGGCAAATAAATTGTTAAAGGAAAATGATTGTGTCATTTTTTTGGGTTATTTACAGCTTCAGTTTTCTTTAAATCCAAGCCGTTAACCTAATTTTTTTCATTCCTAAGCGATAGTACATGATGTTTCCTAAAAAACAGCTGTACATCTTAGCCCTAAGTGAAGTAGTTTAGAAGCTATGATGGTCTAATCTAGCTATTGAGAAGGCAATAAACAGTATACTGAGTGGTCACCGCATTCATTTTGGAAAAAAAGAAACAAATGTTACAACCATTGTTCGAAATGTCGTCCTTGGTTTTGCAGACATGCTGTTGCTCTTACTGACACATGTTGCTTAAAGCGACTAATCATCGCCTTGTCATTCCGTAATTCATTTCAGACTTGAATAATTTGGCTAATAGGCTCCTCGCGTGTATTTGGCACATCGACATAAACTTTCTATGTCGTTGTGCCTCACAAGAAAAAATCAAATAAGGTCAAGTCTGATGAACGCGGTGGCCAAGCGATTGTTCCACCGCGTCCAGTCTACGGCGAATATCGTTCATTTAAATGGCTTCGTACATTTGAAGCGAAGTGTGGCGGAGCTCCATCCTGTCGGAGAATAAGAGAATCGTCCTTGACCTATTATAGGTCAGTTGATTTGAATAATGGCATTTAGGAAGTCGATTTCCACGAACTTCAGAAATCTAAGGCCATTCATAGTGACTGCCAATATGAGTGGGCCAATCAAAACATCAACAATAATTTCTGCCCATTGCCCACACATTTACCAAGAATTGGATTGGACGCGGTAAAACAACCGCTTGGTCACCACGTTCACCGGACGTGACCCCAGTTGACTTCTTCTTATGCGGTACAATGAGACAGAAAGTTTATGTAGACAGGCCAATACACGCGAGGCGCTTATTTGCAAAATTATTCAAGTCGGAAATTAATTACGGAATGACAAAACGATGATCAGTCGCTCTACGAAACACGTGTCAGTAAGAGCAACAGCAACAGCCAATCAAAATATCATCAGTCATTCCTGCCTAGTACCCACATATTTACCAAGAATTGGATTGGACGTGGTGGAACAATCGCTTGGCCACCGCGTTCACCGGACTTGACCCCACTTCACTTTTTCTTGTGGGGTACAATGAAACTGAAAGTTTATGTAGGCAAGCCAAATACACGCAAGAAGCGTGTAAAATTATTCAAGTCGGAAATGAATTACGGAATGACAAAACGATGATCAGTCGCTCTACGAACCACGTGTCAGTAAGAGAAACAGCAACAGCCAATCAAAATATCATCAGTCATTCCTGCCTAGTATCCACACATTTACCAAGAATTGGATTGGACGTGGTGGAACAATCGCTTGGCCACCGCGTTCACTGGACTTGACCCCACTTCACTTTTTCTTGTGGGGTACAATGAAACAGAAAGTTTATGTAGACAGGCCAAATACACGCAAGAAGCGTGCAAAATTATTCAAGTCGGAAATGAATTACGGAATGACAAAACAACGATGAGTCGCTCTACGCAGCATGTGTCAGTAAGAGCAACAGCATGTCTGCAACACCAAGGAGGACATTCTGAACCAAGGTTGTAACATTTGTTTCTTTTTTTCCCAAAATAAATGGCGTGACCACTAAGTACTTTTTTTTATTGCCTTCTTAACTGCCGAAATAGACAATAAAGGGTCATATTATTCTAACCATCATAGCTTATAAGCTACTTTACATGCGCTATCGCCTAGAAATACAAAACTTGTAGGTTAACAGCTCAGATTTTTTTAAAACGTTAAAACTGTAAAAAAGCGCAAAATATTACATATTTATTCCCTTTTAACATTTTTTTTGCCCTTCTATGAAATAAAATTTGGAAAATGTTTCCAACCAGTTTATTTATTTAGCGTTTCTAGGACCTCTATATAGGTAACTATGGCTAAATTAGTACAACACTCATGCTTCGATTGAAAAAAACTAAATGGCTGCCCTTTTATTATGGTGGGAGAAAAACTACTTATGGGGGTCAAATTTTCCATAAAAAGTTACTGTATTGCGTCCACCTAAACGTTCCGATACCGATGATAGATAATCAGTTGTTCTGCTTATCTATTGCATATTAGGTTAAATAGACCTTAAAATTACGGATTACCGTTATAAACATCTATTACCTCTCTTGTGCAACTAGGAGGGGTAGACTACGTATATGTGAGCCTCATATTCGTAGAACAGGGTGTACAATAAGCAAATGAATAGCTAATATATCTAGGCATAACAGAATTTTTATATTGCAAAAAATAAATGATGCTGGACTTGAAAACTATGACCAAGGTGATATGCAAAGCCATCCCCAGGCAGCTGAAAAAGTCCTACAGATTTGCTCTATCTCTATTCTGCTTTTCATATGGATTTATAAGAAATATTCAGTTTGACTTTTACGTGTTTGTCTCAAATTTTCGAATACCTAAGGTTAGTTACAGACATAGAATTTCATCCTCTTGACTTTTATGCACTTAAAAGGTAGAACTAATGGATGGAATTGAAAAAGTCATTTGAAAAAGTTGTGTATTTTAATGACTTCTTTACACAGTTAAAAACGTATCAATTCAGGAATCACCTTGTACAACTGAATCTACTGTTTCACATCTATTTTTTTTTCTTCCAGGGGAAAAAACCGGTTTCGTACAAGTTGGTCCAAAGAAATGGTTTTTCCCAAGCGGGTACGAAAAGGACGCCCATCAATATTTTAACTTCAAGACTAGACCAGATGACACCTACATCATCACGTTTCCAAGATCAGGTAAAACTACATGGGGCGTTTTGATCTAGCTGTTAGAACTAAACTGCTTTTGTAGTACTAAAAGTACCAATAGGTGACCCAGAGGCTAAGATTGAACAACCTGATAGGTGCGAAATTAGCTGTTATTACTGTAATAAATATTATATAAGGCATACTATAGGAGATCTATTAGGACTAAATTAGAGAGCATAAAGCATATTTAAGATACTATGATAGAACAGATAGATACGCTTGGGTAGCTGGCGTTAACAGTAATTTAAAATCAGATCGGACTTTGATGTCGTCAATAACCGTTAACGTTTTACTACTGACACTTTGGAAAGAGTCCTGCAAAAGGTCCCTATCACAGACCATAAAACAGAGGGTCCCTATTATAGGCATGTCCCTTCAGCAGGTAACAGAGTAACAGACGCAATGTAACGCTGCGCAATATGATAGGGTAAACGTACCGGTTGTCCGGCCGCCACCAGTTGTCGGCCACTTCAGCCAAAATCAAATCTAATGTATGCACAATAATTATTATTAAACCTCGTATACATAGGTATATTTCTGTTCGTTGCATATCTTGAGATCTTCGGTGTGTAATGCGCAGACGGGCAAAGGTGTGAAAGGAAGCATCAGCATTCAGAAAATATCCAAAAAAACAGTTACTTTGAGATGAGATGGGGACAACTGAATACCTACGAGTATTTTATTCAGTGAAAAGTACCTAGGAAATAGAGAAAAGGCGGGTACTCGGCCACAGCATTTTCTTAAAAAATATTTTGTGCTATCACCTTTCATATAATATAATGACGGTACTGCTCTCAGTTCTCGGTCTCCGGGTTCATTTTGACGGACCGGTTAACCGGCCATCCCGAATTTTATTATAAAGCAACGCTTTCCAATTTATACTTAATATTTAGTCACCATCCTTCAGGCTAACATACCTTAACATGCACTTAAGCAAAAATACGATAAAATAATACCTGGGAATAGGCGAATTATTCACAGATACCTATGGGTAGTAGCTCTTCATAGAGGCTACATGGCAGCACTGCCGATTTGCTTAAAAAGACAAGGTCCGCAATCATTATGACATTCGAAGGCGAAAAGCGATTTGCTGAATGGATAATAGAAATAGCTAAATGTGGTTTTCCAATAACCAAAGATATTTTAATTGATACCGTTACTAAAATTGCACGCACTGGTGGTACGCTCGCTTACAGGCCAAATTTAGGCAAAAAAAGTAAGTAACGCAAATCAAAAATAATTTTTAACGAGACACTTTCACATATACACAGGGACGGATAAGTAGGTAATAAAGATATGTATCTATGTTTTTTACTTCTGTGTGAACGACATCAATTGCTCTGGTGAATAGCCTCGTGTTCTATGTAGGTTTTGTTACTGTTTACCGGCGCCACTCTAGAAACAGTACGGTTGATTAGAAGTTAACAGTGAAGGCTCATATGGGGATTCTCGCTAAGGATTTTTTTTAGGGATACTTATTTCTGATTGAGAGAACCAGAAATAAGTTTTTACCTCTAACGGGAATCGAACCCGGAAAATAAAGACATTTTCACATACATATTCATATTATGTAACACATTTTTAGTCATCTGCTTAAGAAAAATGAACTCTATTGCAAGAAACTCCAAATTATCTCCATTGATTCGTTCTTATTGGAAATTTAATTTCCTTCAAATATTGTTGAAACCTACCAATTTCAATGAGAAATACTGTTTTGGAATAAATCTGGCAGAACAGAATATTATGTAGCCTGAGTCAGTGCTCCCCACGCATTTTCGAAACAATAAAGCCACGACTGAACTCTCCACCACCCCAATTTCACCCCCATAGATGCAGGCACTATCTATGATAGATACGACGCCTTGATGTATGACTACATATAGTTTTTCGAAATTGTTTATATGACTATATTTGATGAAGGTATCATCGAGGGGAAACAGCGAGATGCCACACCGGAGATTTAAATAAGCGTCGAAACATAGGTTTTTGTACGGCAGAATAGAAATACTAAGCAATTAAGCTAGTAGTTTCCAAGTTACAGGAATTTCAAGTGTTCGATGTTCGAATAAGTCTGCAAACTAGAGATATACTCATTTTTGAATGGAATAGAGAGTTCTTTATGAACGCAAAAATTGAGTTTCTCTATCCTTCACCAATACCATGCCGCTCTAATAACACGAGTCTGGATTCTGGAAAACGTGGAAAATGGTCAGATACCCACATAAAGCTTTGAACGAGTTCTTGAACGTTTTTGAGGATCTTTATTTTCTGCTATTTTCTGCTTCACTACATCCCTAATAAGATTTTCAAAAATATAGCAGCTTTACGGTCTATTCCAACTCACTGTAAACTTGCGACATAATATTTACGTAGGTACGCAGTGTACGCATAATCAGCTTTCCGGGTGTCATGCAAATCCTCGTCAGTAGCGTGGGTTAGATTGATTTGCGGAACATGGTCTGGTTATCGTTTGTCCTAGTTATCTTGTATGGTTTGATTTTGCTTTTGTGGATGTGAGGTTTTTTGACGTAACACACTTATTTTTTGCATTATACTAGCGATTTTCGCGGATCACGTCCTGAACTAGTTCGGGACTGATTCGGATAAAAAGCGCATCCGCAGTGTCATTAAGAGCATTCGCGGCATGTAAATCTTGCAAGTAATCTGATTCTGTTTACACCACAAAATCAGTTTATACAAGGATTTACATACTGCGTACACCCGTAGTCATACTGTGCATGCGATTTTCATCCGAACCAGTCCGGGACGTGATTTGCGAAAACGAACTATTATTCAAATTTGATTTGAAAAAACAGCTTTTACGCCTCTGACTGTTAGCTATGTCATCGGCCTACGCTGGTACGTCGTCAATTGTGTGACGTCACGGTTATGTTTTTACACGAAATCGACAGTATCTAACTACAATCTCATATCACCTCAGCGCATATTATTTAATGCAAACCCGCGTCTCATATCGCACCCCAAATTTAGTCAAAACCGGTGCAGTGATCACTGAAAATGTGTAAAAAAATGTCGACAGGCAACCGATGAATAGATAGATGGATAGATAGAAACTGAGTCACATAACTGAAAACTGGAGATTCTCGCTATTGCAATATTCCCCTCTTAGTAGAAGATCCGAATATAGAGCGACCTTCACCGAACTGGTTAATGGATGAAAAGCATTTTATATTAAATTTAATATGTTAAAAAACATATCGCGAGTGGGTTGGCTGGAAAATTTCAGTCCAGGATATGATTAATTAAATATTGAAAAAAAAAATTACATTTCACTGGTTTGGTTAACAGACAAATCACATACCAATCGGAAGTATGAAACCCATAGAATATCCAAACGTTAGGTTGGCAACGTTTTTCCCGTCCCAACTATAGGGTAAGCAGGTATAAACAGGTAAATCAAATATAGCATGAAACTTATATCAAAATAAAGATAATTTTATTGCAAACACGTCGATATAGGGTTATCTGCAAAAAATAAATCAGACTGGAATTCCGGTTGTCGAATTTTAAAGATCAAAATATTGCTGCAGGTGAATACGTGCGCCAGAGAGGTCCAGAATTCCAGACTGATTTTTTGCAGACAACCCTATATCGACGTGTTTGCAAATAAAATTAATAGATTAATCGACTTACCTTAAGGAAGATTAATCCTAATTTTCCGAGCTTGTCCGAAGATATAATTATACGTTGTAGTTTCCGTGAAATCTACTTGTCAGCACGATGTTCCTAAAAATAACAATAAACGAACAACCCCATCTCTATTTCATCCGCATACCCTAGACGCTACTGCTACCATCTCATTCCGTTGAAGTGCTATTGAGAAAAAAATCGCCTAACCAACGGGAGATACAGGGTGGGTGGGTAATTATATCTTCGGACAAGCTCGGAAAATTAGGATTAATCTTCCTTAAGGTAAGTCGATTAATCTATTAATTTTCCTTCGCTTGTCCTCGATATAATTATACGTTGTAGCGGTTCAGAGTAAAAGAGGGCGATTTTTTTTTTGAACAACATATATTAATTCAATATATTAGTATATAGAATATCATCCGAGGTCAATATGGAAAAAAAATATCCTTTTTAATATAAATTTACAATGAAAACATCAATTCGTACATAATTATATGTACCAAATATAAGTCTATGAATGTAAATAACATACACACCCTACATATGTATTTCTGATACCAACAACATTAATTGCACAGCATTAATCACACAGCAACGAAACAAAAAAATATATATATATTATACACGTGTGTACAAATGTATAATACACACACATATAATAAACATACTAACAGTTGTCACGGCAAAGTTATTAGGATCTTCCAAGGACCTATTATGAAATGCAAATACGAGTCATTAGAGTTTGATGAACAATTATAACAATGTTTGATGTATGTATTCCAGCTAAATCTCGTTTTTCTTTTTTTTTTTTTTTACACCTACACATACAACTTATACTGATCTGTGACCAAGCTGCATGGAATACTTCTTCATGAGTAAGCATGAGATGTTTTTTTTTTTTTGCGATATGGTACTCTTTTTCATGCAAAATTCTATAGTAGACGCGATATTCAATTCCGGTTTATTTTTAAAATAAGAAAATATTAGATTCGGTTGATATCTGCCCAATCTAGATGTTTTTGGTATGATTTTTTTTTTTTTAATTTTATCAGATAATTTCTGTATGCTTTCAAACTCCATTAATGTTAAAGTTTGAACCACCGACGATAAAGTTGACTTAAACTCTTCTAGCAGTATCAGAGCCACACGTATAACATGTTTATGCGTTAGATTTTCAAATGATAACCTGTGTGACGGATAACATTTGCCCTGTTAGAGATCTGGATTCCAGGTCTGCCATGTTTGGGTCTTGATGGATGTCTATAAAAAAACTCCTCTAAAGATTCTACATATTATCTTTTCTTCGCTAGAACTGATTAGAATTAGGAATTTAAAAACTGAGGAGTTTCACTCTCGGTGAAATTAACCTAGATATACTTCAAAGTTATACACAAAAAAGGTCTTGTTTGTAATTACAAAATTTCCAGTAGTTTCTGAAAACAAGCTGAGTACTGTTTCTGGGGTCCCTCTATTAAAGAGGCTATCATCATCATTTCTATAACGTTTTCTGGTACCTGTCTGAAAATAGCGCTGTACAATCTCCCTACCAGTAGGAAAAATCTGCTTGTACAGAGGATCACTCTGTTAAAAAAGGAGAACTGAGTATACATACTCATTAGGCTAAAAAATGACGTTATTACTATTTATTATTATTCTTTTTTTTTTTTATAGTGAAAAAAAATGGAGATACCAAGGTTGTGTTGTCCAATCTAGATTAACGACAATTCCTGAAGCCCTTTCTTGAAGATTCTCTCTTTTCAGAACTCTATTGAATATGGGGAAAACATACAAGTAGTATGTGTAGCCCAATTTATTGTAAATGTGTTCTTAGAAGGATTCTGGGTCCGGAAAACCGGACATAAATTTCTGAATTATATTTATTTCTTTTTTTTTTGCAAATGAGTTTATTCCGGGATTATCAGTTTTCTTTTTTTTTTTTTTTTTTTGCTCGAAACCATGTAACTTGTTGATTACATACTCTGTATCTACAGAAAGCGACCTCGATTCTTTATCAGCTTCTTTGTTTTCCAAGTACAAGTATAGCTACCCTATACTACTAATATACTTTACTCCTCACACCATTGCCAAAGCGCTTTCACGGTTTCATTTAACTGTGGATACTTAATAATACTACATGATTTGTTTATACAAGAAATGGCAGTTTGGTTATCAACTCTTAATAGTATACGGATATTAGTTTTTTTTTTTTCGATCGCAAGACCTGATTATGCCGCCTTAATTTCTAGATAATTAATATGCTTGCACCGATCCTAAAAACTCATGGCGAGTAATTTCTCCACAAGAGGCTCCCCCACCTGTTGGAGATGCATCCGAAAAAATGTCCATAGAAGAAGATCTAGGTTTAATATCTTGCCATATTCCAATCTCTGTAGGTATATCACCATTGTAATTCTAGCAATAATTTTTCTGAAATAACCAACTTTCCATTAAAAGTTTAGTTTTTTTAGTCTTATTTTTAATCTGCAAATCAGTTTTTAATGTCTTTTTTGTTTTTGCAGTGAGATCTGCATATTTACTGCATCACATTCAAAACTCAAAAACTATATGGCCTGTAGCCGATTTAAGTAGTAGCAGATCCTAATTTTATCAAAAAACTTTAACCTTTTAAGAGGATTACGGTTATTCCAGTATTCTCCCGAGTATTCTTCATACATTGGAATTTAACCTTTCCTATTACTAGGATATCGTCTAAATAGAAAAACGGTCAATACGCCTTTGAGTGTAAGTCTTTCCGCCCCTGGTTTGAGAAGTTTGATGAAAATATAGAGAGCTACCTTCAAGTCAAAGGCAAGACAAGTGAATTAATACAATTTGTTGTCGAATCTGAACCTTAAAAATATTCCATGATTCTTTTTAACGAAGGATTTCGAGCCTCTTTTGGAAAGATATGCATCTTTATTTAATAATTTTAAGACTGTTCTATGACCCTCACTTGAAGTGGGGGGCGTGGCTGAATCTATTAATTAAATTCAACTTAAATCTGTATGTTCCTTGTGGTTTTGGGATGAAAAATAAATTAAAATGAAGTAAATTTTAGAGTAGGAGAACATATTTTGCTACCTCCAATCGTGAATAACTTATCAATTAACTTTGGTATTCAGGGAATAGGTTATCCGAAATTCTTACATAGTAAGTTCGGAATTTTGCATTGGCATAAATTGAAAAGGAATAGATATCACTCCAATCTGTAGTATAGTAAGTAAGCACTATCTACTTAACGGCTGGCGTCCGAGCGTTTGGCGCGCAGTCAGTATGTATGGGCGGTTGTTGTGTTAGTACGAATAAACGTGTAAACAACAGCTCTGGTTTTTCTTTTCTACAAAAAAAAAGAGTGGATATTACACATACTAAAAGTTTCTGGTTTTCCAATTTTGCAAATATTTTGATAGGTTGCCAGCTTAAGTAATATATATGTATGTACATGATTTTACGAGCGGGTAATCGTTGCCGATTTGTTACATGTATACACTTTGTATGACTTTGTTTGTAGCATTAGCTGGCTTCTTTCTTACAATATGCTGATTGTGGATGACCCGACTTCCTCTCCCCCTTCTCTCCTCTTTCTCTTGAATTTGAGTTGAGGGAGGTTGTATTTCAGTAACGATGATTGTGTATGCCCGCTGAGTGCTAGCTAAGTTAGCAGGTTTTTAACCTTTGGTACAATCTGAATTCTGACGAGGAACTGAATTGACAGTGTAACGAACGGATAATGCACGTTAGCAAAATAGTTGGTGAGCTTTTCAGCTGGAAGTATGAGGTTGCTTAATTGTTCCTGCACAAACCCTAATGCTTCTATAACATTTGCGATTGCACCTGTGCACCTAACCCTACAGCCATTTGTTGTTGTAAGTGATTTAGGAATCTATAATGACTATTGTCTTTCTTTTTTTTTATACAGTGAATAATTTCGCCACTAATTTGAGGAGAAAGTAATGCCTTACAGCTGCTCGGTACTTTATATTCTCCTAAAAATTCCTCTCTTTGATTCTTTGTCAGCCATTTCTGCAAAAAAACTACTCGAACGAAATGATATTTCGTCATGTATTGGCTGCCTACCTTATATTCAAAATTTGGTTTGAAGCCGAGGTAGTAAAAAACGGTTCCGGCTTTGAGGCGTGAAGCGTCCATGCTCGTTGGTCTAAACAAGCCGTGGAACACATTTTGCCTTTTCCGATCTGCCGATGAATCTGAGATTAGAACAGGAACCCACCAGCTTCGAGGATTGTTCGAAGAATATATGCCTTCTGCTTTCTACTTATTACCAAAAAAGACTAACGCATGCTAATCTTATCTTTCCTACGAAGTGTTCCTTCTGTTTAACTGTTTTTGGACCAACGCACATTAATCCAGAAAAAAACAGGATCAACAGATGAACAAAGAAATAATTTCATCACATCTCCCAACTCGATCTTTTACCCAGAACTAACGAACGCTAATTCTGTTTTTGTTTAGCAAAAAATGCCGAGCCAATATAAGGCCGTAAATAAATAAAATCGAACGACTTTACTTATTTGAACGAGTTTCTGGAGATATTATGCTCTCATGCATATGAATTCTACTACCCCACATATAAATAGAATCGAACGATTCTATTTATGCTAAAAAGACAACGAACGTTATCTTAAGTGGGAATGAATAATATGCACCACACTGCGACCGCGGTGATGCATATATGTTTACGGGAGGTTGCTGCATTAACACTATAGATGACTCCTCCGTACCTAAAAAGAGTATATTTGTCTACAACATTAAGGCCTACCTGATGATTCGGAGATATGGAGATATTATGCTCCCATGCATGTGAATTCTACTACCCCACATATAAATAGAATCGAACGATTCTATTTATGCTAAAAAGACAACGAACGTTATCTTAAGTGGGAATGAATATGCACCACACTGCGACCGCGGTGATGCATATATGTTTACGGGAGGTTGCTGCATTAACACTATAGATGACTCCTCCGTACCTAAAAAGAGTATATTTGTCTACAACATTAAGGCCTACCTGATGGTTCGGATGAACTGTCTGACGATAGGCAAACCTAATAATTCTTTTCACACTGGATTTGTAGTAGCTTCCTCCTATGCCTCTTGATTTCCTTATGTGGAGCACGCACACTGCCCTTTTCGACATATTTTTATTGCGAAACACCTAAACAGTTTGTAAACTGAGGAACGTGTTGTGTCGACAAGCACGAATTACGGAATGAGATGGTAGCAGTAGCGTCTAGGGTATGCGGATGAAATAGAGATGGGGTTGTTCGTTTATTGTTATTTTTAGGAACATCGTGCTGACAAGTAGATTTCACGGAAACTACAACGTATAATTATATCGAGGACAAGCGAAGGAAAATTATCTTTATGTTGATATACGTTTTATGCATTAACCACACCGGTGCAAATTACTATATTTGATTTACCTGTTTATACCTGCCTACCCTATAGTTGGGACGGGAAAGACGTTGCCAACCTAACGTTTGCATATTCTATGGGCTTCATACTTTCGATTGGTATGTGATTTGTCTATTACCCAGACCAGTGAAATGTTTAAAAAAAATAATTTTTCAATATTTAATTAATCATATCCTGGACTGAAATTTTTCAGCCAACCCACTCGCGATATGTTTTTTAACATATTAAATTTAATATAAAATGCTTTTCATCCATTAACCAGTTGGGTGAAGGTCGCTCTATATTCGGATCTTAATCTCCCACGGTGTGGAAGTAAAACGTAAAAGTTATAGGCCGGTATGCTATTAACATTGTGATTATTGACAAAATAACAAATTGATGACTAAATTATGGTCTGTGAATAAAGGTATGCTCGTAATCTACATAATGGCTGTCGTATATTTCATACACTAATATAAACGTTATGCATACTACCAGTCTGAGCTGGTACATAATACATACAATACATGTACATTACGTTGATAATAAATTCGAATTAATTTGTCAGCAAGGCCTTATATCTGCTAATTTTTTTCTTCGGCGAAAGTTGGTAAAGGTCAGTCGGCCGATGTTTGTTTATCTTTATGTCAGACAAAAAATGGCAATATCGTGTAGAGCTAGGACCTTAACTGCGGCTGCAAGTGATTTTCCAGATTCCTTTGTTTGCCTTCTATAAATCTCACAAGACTTAAATATGCAGCCCAGTGTTGTCAACAGTTACAAGGCGCCTCCTACTGCATGGATCATTTTCGTACTGAGGTTAAAGTTCTCGGCATTCGAACTAACGAAGAAGACTATAGTGTTTGTCTCATATGCTTAGCTTAAAAACGTTTCCAATAGTAGAATGCGAAAAGCCTGAAATCGCTTTTAACGCGTATTCGGAGCTACCTGTTTTATATATTTGTCATCTTATTACAAAGCACGGGTCTCATAACGACATGATTTGTATTCCATTTTTTTTTTCAAATACCGTCCTTTTCGGTAGAAGGATTTTCTGGACCGTATTTTACACCATCGTGTAAAATATTGTTTAGTGCATGTTTGTGCCTTATACTCATACTTCGATATTTTGTCTTTCAGGTACAACTTGGACCCAGGAAATGGTTTGGCTGATTGTTAACGATTTGAACTATGACGCAGCTGCAAGAGTGCCTTTAACTGAAAGGTTCCCTTTTCTTGAGTGAGTATATTTCAAAAAAGTGTGCATCAGTTTGGCTGTATAGCTTTGCACTCGCATGATTCCTCAAAGAATTAGACTTCAAGAGGTGCTCCTCGATCCGACTATTGATTAGAGTGGGCCGTATAGGCCCTTTGGTCAAGGGGTGTTGTACTTACCAATGAGTAAGCATTTTGGTTAAAATTGGAAGCGTTCTATTATTTGCTGTGTAACAACAACACGAATTGGAAGAGTTTAAAATAAAACTTTTTGTGGTTTTACAACAAATAAATTATGCATGATTATTTTTGACTGTTAAGTAAACAACTGAAAGCATTAAAACATTTATTTTAAGCTATATCTTTTGTAGTTTACCTGACGATAGTCGATCGTTTCTAAACTTTTCTGTAAGCTCGTATACTACTGTGGATACCTAATCAAAGATGTAGTACAAAGGTGCAAAGTAAGAAAATCAACTTCTGTAGCGTAAATTCTATAGTTGCTTTCTCAAATTTCGCATGTCATAATTTACTCGCCGCTAATCGCCAGTAGTTTTTATCATCTTGTCAATTCATTGGTTCAAAGCTATGATTTTTATTCCAATCGGAGGTACACTACCGTCCAAAAGTTTGGAAGCAGTCACATATAAATTTGGAAGCAGTCACATTTCCCTATTTGACGACAAATCTGTTGCAAGTATAACCTGATGACCTTTTATAATATAACTTAATTTGTCATCAGGATTATTCCACGTATAAACAATTGATCCCTTTACGGTTTTCTGAAGAATTTGTAGATTCTCATTTTTTCGTTGAACTTTGGTTTTATTACCATCTTATTAACTTAGCGAGAAAAATCGTTTTACCTGCAACTATGGTGGATTACAGTTGCAATCAGGGATTCATTTATGGTTGTGGTTTCAGATCTAGTGTGCTTTAAAATAACCGAGAAGTCGATTAAGTTGAGTTTTTGTGTTAAAAATGGCAAAACGAAGACAGCTTACTATGGAACAGCGAAATGCTATCTGTACTCTTAGTGGGGAAGGGTACAGTGAGCGGCAAATTACAAAAAAGCTCGGCATTTCATGTAAAGGTGTACATTATAGCCTTGTAGGGAAAGGAGAAACAGGAAAACTTGAGGACAGGCAAAGGACTGGACGACCAAAAACCACAACAAGTCAAGAAGACAACTCATTATACGGTTGTCTAAAAGAAACCGATGTCTAAGTGCTCCACAAATCACTGCTGCGTTAAATGAGACACGACAAACTCCAGTACCAGCTATTACCGTTAAAAGACTATTATTGTCTGCAGGACTAAGAGGATGTTTAACGGCTAAATACCCAAATTAATGGCCAAACATAAGCAGGATAGACTAAACTAGGCCAGCACATACCAAAACTGGATGATCGAGCAGTGGCATATGGTCCTTTGGACAGATGAATCTAAATTTCAAATATTCGGGTCCAATAGACGAGTATTCGTGCGTCGCTCAGAGGACGTGAGGGCTTTGGAAGCGTGCACTGTGCCAACTGTCAAGCACGGTGGTGGTGGCGTAATGGTTTGGAGATGTTTTGGAGGCAGTAAACCTGGTGGTCGGGTAAAAATAGATGGAAAATGAACAAGGAGGGCAATCTGAAGATTTTTCGGGAGAATGCTATACCGTCTGGGCTGAATGTTATTGGCCCAAACTTCACCTTTCAACAGGATAACGACCCCAAACATACGTCCAAATTGTGACAAGAATTTTTTTAATACAAAAAGAACGAGAAGAAGTAATCAAAATCAAGAAATGGCCGGCTCAATCACGAGATCTGTCTCCGATCAAGCTGGTGTGGAACGAGCTCGACAGGAGGGTAAAAAATCGTTCTCCAACTACCGCTACGCGACTATGGGTATACTTTCAAGAAGAAAGGAAAAATTTGATCACAGAATATATTAATAAATTAGTAAGAAGAATACCAAAGATTTGTTTAGAAGTGATTAAAAAGAAAGGTGGTCATTTTGATGAAAGCAAAATTTAATTCAGACTTCCGGGACTGTCCAAACCAACGACAAAATTGTTTCAGAACATATTAATTTATGATTCAACAAGCATTTCACTGAAACAAATACCTACGTTAGATAGGTTGTTATCTTTTTTTCATAAAATTCCTTACTGCTTCCAAATTTTTGCACGGTAGTGTATATTTGTCCATAATACAGGGTGGTCCACTAAGGGCGCGGTGCTCCCTAGCGGCCATACCATTTAAATTAGACGAAAATGTTTTAAATAAAAAACGTTTCTTTTCAAATGCTCTACATTTAGAAAATAATTTCAAAGATGGCGGACTTCTGGTTATACCGGAAGTAGGCATCAACTTCCTTATTTTAAATGGAAGACCCTGTATATTATTACGTTTTTGAATTCAGCATCGATTTTTAGGTCCAGTTTGTTGACCATTGTTTATGTCTACAAAGCGTATTTTCGGAGTTATTCAGCAATTTTTACAAAATTTGACGTTTGTAGTACTTTACAAGAAACGTTAATATCTCGGAAACTAAACGCGATATAAAGATGCGGTTTTCGGTTTTGAAACAAGCGAGGAACGTATTTGTGTTTCATTAAGATCGTTCTTTCAAAAGAACATTAATTCAATAGACTAGCAATTTTCAAATTTGAAGAATTAAAAACGTTAAAAACTTTTATTTTTCAAATGGGATGGTATCATAAGTTTCACTTCGGTGGATGCGAAATTAAATTCTCTTTCACTTTTATCTAGGCGCATGTGGTTCTATCTTTCATGGTTTGCAAGATATTTACGGTTTTGTAATTATGGCGTAGGAATTAGAAAAATCGTAGGTGGCGTGACTCGCAGACGAAACAAATGGCAGCAAACCTTTCGTCCAAAGTGTTTCGGTCTCTAATACTAAAATGTGCTTTCGCTCCATCTACCTATAACCGCATTATTCTTAAAAACTCCAGTGGTAAATTTTCCAACAGGTTTTCCAGATTTTCATTTAGAAAATTTTAGAAAACCTTAGTTTAATATGCGGTTTCCAATAATACCACCCCAAATGCTTAGACTCGATGCTGGTTGTCAACAAACCCCTCAAAATTTGGATTTACGTCGGTATAGAAATGTAAATTATGCCAGTTTACATGGCCGTTAATGATAACGCTGTAGCTACATTTCATAAAAAGGAAAATGAAAGAATTTCATAAGAAATGTAGCCTCATTCGTAAACAACACACTTTTCGAAAGGAGTGCATCTTCTTGGATTCGAGCATGACTCCAGTTACAGAAATTCATCCAGTTTTCAAAGTCAGGTCTATCAACTGCTTGATTTAGCTGCACGTGATAAAGATGCTATATGTACTCCGTTAAGATCATGTTCACAGATGTTTGACCAATGCCCAAGTAGCGACTAATTTCTGCTGTAGCACTGCTATGCGGATCTTTAACCCTTAACCAACCATGTAATAATTTATGACATCGACGACCATGTGGCGTCTGACAGACTTCAACTGTAAACAGAGCAAAATAATTTTTGTTTTCTGGAAAATGTTTATCACATGAGTCAGTAAACGAAAAATGAACATATTGCTACACATAACTGAGTGAATTTTGGCACCTTCTTACATGAACAATTGTGTACAGTCATTGTTTGATTATGAAAACTCAGACACACCACAGCTCGACTACCATCATCAAATGCATGAAAAAAGCAAATGTAACTCAAAATGTTTTAATTATTTCATGGAAACGGGTTCATTATTAAATGAACTTAGTAACACATTACAAAAAAAAATGGATATAATATAAAAATTTTCTCCCACTCCTCTCATTTTCATAAACTCACAGGTGGCGTCTGGTAGACTACGGCGGAAAGAAAAGCGCTCTCTTTCGTGTTCAAATGACGCGTACGTAATGAAAATCGGACGCCTTATCCTTTACCAATAAGAGGAAGATTAGGTGACGTGATTGGTTCGGGAGCGTAACCGCTTCGAAGATATAGGAGAGTTTCTTTTTCGCGTAGTCTATCAGACGCCACATGGTTAGTTAAGGGTTAACTACAATTGCGAGAATGTCGAACTCACTATCTTCATGTATTACTACTACATGTTTCCTTCTCTCATATTTTACGCTCACGTAAATCCAAATTTTGAGGAGTTTGTTGTCACCCAGCATGAAGTCTAAGCATTTGGGGTGGTATTATTGGAAACCGCATAATAAACTAATGTTTTCCAAAATTTTCTACATGAAAATTTGGAAAACCTGTTGAAAAATTCACCACTGGAGTTTTTAAGAATAATGTGGTTACAGTTAGATGGAGCAAAAGCACATTTTAGTATTAGAGGTCGAAACACTTGGGATGAAAGGTTTCCTGCCAATTGTTTCGTCTGCGAGCCACGCCACCTACGATTTTTCTAATTCCTACGCAATAATTACAAAACCGTAAATATCTTAAAAACCATCAAACATAGCACCACATGCGCCTAGACAAAAGTGAAAGAGAATTTAATTTTGCATCCACCGATGTGAAACTTATGATACCATCCCATTTGAAAAATAAAAGTTTTTAACGTTTCTAACTTTTCAAATTTGAAAATTTCTAGTCTATCGATTTAATGTTCTTTTGAAACAACAATCTCACTGAGACACAAATACGTTCCCTGATTCCCTCAAAACCGAAAACCGCATCTTTCTATCGCGTTTAGTTTCCGAGATATTAACGTTTCTTGTAAAGTACTACAAACGTCAAATTTTGTAAAAATTGCTGAATAACTCCGAAAATACGCTTCGTAGACATAAACAATGGTTAACAAACTGGACCTAAAAATTGATGCTGAATTCAAAAACGTAATAATATACAGGGGGTTCCATTTAAAATAAGGAAGTTGATGCCTACTTCCGGTATATCCGGAAGTCCGCCATCTTTGAAATTATTTTCTAAATGTAGAGCATTTGAAAAGAAACGTTTTTTATTTAAAACATTTTCCTCTTGTTTAAACGGTATGGCCGCTAGGGAGCACCGCGCGCTTATTGGACCACCCTGTATAATTAACTTGGCTTCAATTTGTATCCCCTAATATCTCAAGACCTCACACATCACGACAGGTCAGTGAAAGCGATTTTAAATATGGTCTAATCTCACATACTATCCACAGCAGTGACCTCGGCAGTGACCTACATGATAGAACTTTTAAGGACTTTTAGGATATTGTCATGCCCCTGTACCACATGATTCGATTCGCATTACTGGAAATGTAGATGAATAGCGGCGCAATTTGCCCAATTACCCGATTGAAAGCATTCAAATGACGCAATACACTATAAAACTCAATGGCATAAACAGAATCTTGGGCTGACACGTCTTATCATTAACCATGCGTGCAATCTGGGGCGCGTTTTCCAATAAAGCGGAAAATATTTGTGTACAGAACTCCCACGCTCCCGACTGGTTTAACGTACAACCGTATTTGTGCACAAAACGTGAGCGAATTTCCGTAATCGTTCTATCCATCTATGTATGAGTCGTCGATTGAAAGACTAACGTGCGAAAACATAATTATTTTTCATGAAAAATAAACGCTATTTTTGGCTGCAGAAAGCCGATTTTCCAAAAAAAAACTAAGTAGCTGACATGTATAGTAGATCCTAAAACTAGATATACGTTTTCCGTATAAAAAATGCACGCGGTAGCGTAGAAGCTATATGCGTTATATCCTATATTAGTCCTGAATCCGCATCCCTGAAACTTTTTAATATTAAACTTAAGAAGCTAAATACCTCCTTTCTACGTACAGAAGGGGTCATTCCTATATTTCGTAAATTTTTGCGTGAACTAACAAAGGTCACAGGCATTCAACATCCTACAACAGGTCAACGGAGACCCATTTGCGAACGACGTCAAAAACCCTTGACAGTTGAAACACATCCGTTGCCATTGTTTTATACAGGGTGTCTAGATATTCGGCCGACATCGCTTGACAGGTAATAGACCTCACTTTTCTATGAACATTGAGATGGGAACATGAAGCCTCGAAATTTAATTTAGTTTTTAAGATACATGGTGTCAAAAAGTTATACCTTTTGTTTTCATTTTTTTCTCAATCATTGCACAATAAAATGGCACAACATTCTGAAATTACGTATCGGGGTTTTTAAGGCAAGAAATCCAAATTTAAAAGCGGTTTTGCTATCATGAATAGAGCGCGCCACCTACGGCACATTGAACTCATTTAAATTATCAAAACTTTTTTTCGGTTCGCTGCATCAATGTGAGTGTCAAGAAGATTGTTTCCTCAATCTGCTGAACGTAAAAAAGGTAAACTTTGTTTAAATCCCTAGAGGTAACCGTTTTCGAGACAATCTTCATTGGAATTTCCAATGCGACTGAATTATTCCCGCACAAATGAATATTAGGCTCATCGTTTTACATACTATTAACGAAGTATTCTTAAACTTCAACACCACCCATTTTAAAATTAGATGTGTTTAAAACATGCTTTTTGATGTAATATTAATCCGTTCAGGGATACCCAAGATTCTTTCGATCATATTTTACAACTAATTGGGGTGCCTTGGAAATTTCAACAAGGTTATTTCGAAAACGGTTACCTCTAGCGACTTAAACAAACTACCTATACCTTTTTTAGGTAAAACATTGCGGAAACGATTTTCTTTTAATAATCACATCGATGCACCAAACCGAAAAAAAGTGTTATTAATTTAAAAAAATTCGATATGCCGTAGGTGGGGCCCTCTATGGTATTAAAGCAGTAGTTGTATTTGGATTTCTCGCCTTAAAGAAACCCCCAATACGGTACTTTAGATCGTTGTGCCATTTAATTGCGAAATATTTGAGAAAAACGAAAATAAAAATAAAACTTTGACACACCTGTCAAGCGTTGTCGGTCGAATATCCGTACACCCTGTAAGAGGCGATAATCAGGAATTGAAGTTTCGTTTACTGAAGATGTTAACATAGCGAAACGCGTGTCATATATTACGCTTTGTAAACAAAGTCAAATCTCGGAGCACATATCACTAATTTCACTAGCTTCAGTACAATCGTTTTAAAACTGTATAGGTAGTTGCAGTGAAATAAGAAAATGATGTGCTCGTCGTTCATATCTCCTACATGATATGTACCTGCTAGATATCAGCTAAATAAACACTTAAGACTCCTGACCTATGTGCGAGATCCTATGAATCTGATCGCCAACTCATGCAGAAACTATCTCCGATTGATATCATTAAATTCCTATTTCCTGTCTAAGAGATTTATGACCACTGGATTTTGGATTACATAGTATTTAGACCAGGGTCGCATCGTGGCAGAAACCAATTAACTTTTTTGTCCCGCGGTATGAAGAAAATGGATAGAAGGGTCGTTCCAGCAATTTTGGCATACTCTGAGGCATCCCCTTATATTCGTACATATTATGGTTGTTGTTCATAGGTTTCGGTCAACGATTGAAACTATAACTTTCCTTCACTACGTTTCGGTTTATTTTAATCTAAACCATCTTCAGGTTTATATTAAAATGAACGTTAATCTCAGATGTCGGATACATTTCTATAAAATTGTTTTGTTTGCGAAACAGCCTCTACGGGTTGAGAGGGCCGAATGACATAGACGGTAGCCCTATGTTGAGACTTTTGGGAGCTTTGCCTCTGAACTACAACAAATGACAAATACAGGAATACACAAAATTTAATATAGAAAATAGTGTATCCGTCGCAATTGGTATATTGACGAGTTTTCAAGACATCTCCAATTTAGAATCAAAGTACCTTATAGTATTTAGGTACTTTATAGCAAAGGGGGAAAAACAAAACCAGCATTCAGAGAACCTTCGTTGTTGTCATGGACGGATTTTACTGTATACAAGCATGTATTTGTATATCCACCGACGTTAGTCGGTATAGTTTGGAAAAGTTAATTTCAATCGCAGTTTGCTAATGCCAGCCACAGAAGCTACGGTTTACCGGAGATCATCGGAGATGTGACCTGTGCAAGTTTACCTTCAATTGCGTATGTGAGATGATTCCGTACGCCGGCGCCGCGCCGCAGATACGGGTACTTGTTCTAAAAAGTTGGACAAAAAATTTCAAAATAAACGCCAGATAAAAAATGAAGTCAAGTTGATTGACCTAGTACTTCCCACATATTACGGTGGTACCAGTTTATTATTTTCTCATAGCATGAAGCTTTAGTCTAAGATCCCCTTGCAACAAAATCATCGCCAGTACCCCCCCCCCCCCCTCCCAAATTGTCATATGCCGCTAGGTCTTTCCTGCACAGGTCAATGAACAGCCTATTATCAATAATACAAACTTTTCAGTTTTACAATCCCCCCCCAACCACCCCTATTTCACTCCCACCCAAAAAAGGTACAAAACGGTCAGGAACCCCTAAAACATCTAAAAACGAAGTTTGAATTGTTTCAATATTTTTGGTTTTTTGATTATTGCTATGCTGCCACTGACACGATTTTGTAAAAAGCATACGCGTTTCCGATCCTCACCACAGTAATAATAATTTGTCAAAATTTCATTAGAATCAATTTAATAGTTTCCACGTCACAAAATACAAAACGATCTAAAGCAATAAATACTCGTATGTATACAGAAAATTCTGAGTCCCTTAGTTTCGGTAATAGGCAAGGCAATGTTCAGATGGACCTAAAAGGGTGATTTATGTCGCTAGGTCTTCCTTCACAGGAAAGTGGACAGCAACCACCCGAATTTCACCCCTACCCAAAAAAAATCAGTAAATGATCAGGAACCTCTAAAACACTTAAAAACGAAGTTTGAGCTGTTTTTATATTTTTAGTTTTTTTATTGTTTCTGCGCCGCCACTGGCACGATTTATAAAAACCATACGCGTTTTCCATCCTCGCCACGGTAGTAATACTGTGTCAAAATTTCATTAAAATCAATTCAGCAGTTTCTTCGCTACATAATATAGAACGATCTAAAGCAATAATACTCGTATGTTTACACCAGAAAAAATTCTAAGTCCTTTGGTTTCTGTAATAGGCAAGGCAATGTTGTAGCAAGTGACAGAAGGTTCTGCCGGTGCGCCATCTAGTACCAGAAGGTAAAGGCAAACCAAGGAACCGCTGAATATCAGCACAGATTTCCTTGGCGGGACGCCACGGTGCATCCGCTTGGCCACTAGAGAGCGCGGGTTTTTTATACGCGACTGCGTATGAAAGCCGATATACGAGGGTTGCTCTATACCTCCGTCAATCCACCAGTACGCAGACAGCTGTTTCGCGCTTATTAGCGATCATCAGTGCGCCATAGGCCGATTGACGGAAATAGAGAGCATCAATTCTTTCATGTCACCCAGACATGTGAAGCATGTTGTAGCAAGTGACAGAAGGTTCTGCCGGTGCGCCATCTAGTACCCGAAGGTAAAGGCAAACCAAGGAACCGCTGAACATCAGCACAGATTTCCTTGGCGGGACGCCACGGTGCATCCGCTTGGCCACTAGAGAGCGCGGGTTTTTTATACGCTACTGCGTATGAAAGCCGATATACGAGGGTTGCTCTATACCTCCGTCAATCCACCAGTACGCAGACAGCTGTTTCACGCTTATTAGCGATCATCAGTACGCCATAGGCCGATTGACGGAAATAGAGAGTATCAATTCTTTCATGTCACCCAGACATGTGAAGCATGTTGTAGCAAGTGACAGAAGGTTCTGCCGGTGCGCCATCTAGTACCCGAAGGTAAAGGCAAACCAAGGAACCGCTGAACATCAGCACAGATTTCCTTGGCGGGACGCCACGGTGCATCCGCTTGGCCACTAGAGAGCGCAGGTTTTTTATACGCTACTGCGTATGAAAGCCGATATACGAGGGTTGCTCTATACCTCCGTCAATCCACCAGTACGCAGACAGCTGTTTCACGCTTATTAGCGATCATCAGTGCGCCATAGGCCGATTGACGGAAATAGAGAGCATCAATTCTTTCATGTCACCCAGACATGTGAAGCATGTTGTAGCAAGTGACAGAAGGTTCTGCCGGTGCGCCATCTAGTACCCGAAGGTAAAGGCAAACCAAGGAACCGCTGAACATCAGCACAGATTTCCTTGGCGGGACGCCACGGTGCATCCGCTTGGCCACTAGGGAGCGCGGGTTTTTTATACGCTACTGCGTATGAAAGCCGATATACGAGGGTTGCTCTATACCTCCGTCAATCCACCAGTACGCAGACAGCTGTTTCACGCTTATTAGCGATCATCAGTGCGCCATAGGCGGATTGACGGAAATAGAGAGCATCAATTCTTTCATGTCACCCAGACATGTGAAGCATGTTGTAGCAAGTGACAGAAGGTTCTGCCGGTGCGCCATCTAGTACCCGAAGGTAAAGGCAAACCAAGGAACCGCTGAACATCAGCACAGATTTCCTTGGCGGGACGCCACGGTGCATCCGCTTGGCCACTAGAGAGCGCAGGTTTTTTATACGCTACTGCGTATGAAAGCCGATATACGAGGGTTGCTCTATACCTCCGTCAATCCACCAGTACGCAGACAGCTGTTTCATGCTTATTAGCGATCATCAGTGCGCCATAGGCCGATTGACGGAAATAGAGAGCATCAATTCTTTCATGTCACCCAGACATGTGAAGCATGTTGTAGCAAGTGACAGAAGGTTCTGCCGGTGCGCCATCTAGTACCCGAAGGTAAAGGCAAACCAAGGAACCGCTGAACATCAGCACAGATTTCCTTGGCGGGACGCCACGGTGCATCCGCTTGGCCACTAGAGAGCGCGGGTTTTTTATACGCGACTGCATATGAAAGCCGATATACGAGGGTTGCTCTATACCTCCGTCAATCCACCAGTACGCAGACAGCTGTTTCACGCTTATTAGCGATCATCAGTGCGCCATAGGCGGATTGACGGAAATAGAGAGCATCAATTCTTTCATGTCACCCAGACATGTGAAGCATGTTGTAGCAAGTGACAGAAGGTTCTGCCGGTGCGCCATCTAGTACCCGAAGGTAAAGGCAAACCAAGGAACCGCTGAACATCAGCACAGATTTCCTTGGCGGGACGCCACGGTGCATCCGCTTGGCCACTAGAGAGCGCAGGTTTTTTATACGCTACTGCGTATGAAAGCCGATATACGAGGGTTGCTCTATACCTCCGTCAATCCACCAGTACGCAGACAGCTGTTTCATGCTTATTAGCGATCATCAGTGCGCCATAGGCCGATTGACGGAAATAGAGAGCATCAATTCTTTCATGTCACCCAGACATGTGAAGCATGTTGTAGCAAGTGACAGAAGGTTCTGCCGGTGCGCCGTCTAGTACCCGAAGGTAAAGGCAAACCAAGGAACCGCTGAACATCAGCACAGATTTCCTTGGCGGGACGCCACGGTGCATCCGCTTGGCCACTAGAGAGCGCGGGTTTTTTATACGCGACTGCATATGAAAGCCGATATACGAGGGTTGCTCTATACCTCCGTCAATCCACCAGTACGCAGACAGCTGTTTCGCGCTTATTAGCGATCATCAGTGCGCCATAGGCCGATTGACGGAAATAGAGAGCATCAATTCTTTCATGTCACCCAGACATGTGAAGCATGTTGTAGCAAGTGACAGAAGGTTCTGCCGGTGCGCCATCTAGTACCCGAAGGTAAAGGCAAACCAAGGAACCGCTGAACATCAGCACAGATTTCCTTGGCGGGACGCCACGGTGCATCCGCTTGGCCACTAGAGAGCGCGGGTTTTTTATACGCGACTGCGTATGAAAGCCGATATACGAGGGTTGCTCTATACCTCCGTCAATCCACCAGTACGCAGACAGCTGTTTCACGCTTATTAGCGATCATCAGTGCGCCATAGGCCGATTGACGGAAATAGAGAGTATCAATTCTTTCATGTCACCCAGACATGTGAAGCATGTTGTAGCAAGTGACAGAAGGTTCTGCCGGTGCGCCATCTAGTACCCGAAGGTAAAGGCAAACCAAGGAACCGCTGAACATCAGCACAGATTTCCTTGGCGGGACGCCACGGTGCATCCGCTTGGCCACTAGAGAGCGCAGGTTTTTTATACGCTACTGCGTATGAAAGCCGATATACGAGGGTTGCTCTATACCTCCGTCAATCCACCAGTACGCAGACAGCTGTTTCACGCTTATTAGCGATCATCAGTGCGCCATAGGCCGATTGACGGAAATAGAGAGTATCAATTCTTTCATGTCACCCAGACATGTGAAGCATGTTGTAGCAAGTGACAGAAGGTTCTGCCGGTGCGCCATCTAGTACCCGAAGGTAAAGGCAAACCAAGGAACCGCTGAACATCAGCACAGATTTCCTTGGCGGGACGCCACGGTGCATCCGCTTGGCCACTAGAGAGCGCAGGTTTTTTATACGCTACTGCGTATGAAAGCCGATATACGAGGGTTGCTCTATACCTCCGTCAATCCACCAGTACGCAGACAGCTGTTTCACGCTTATTAGCGATCATCAGTGCGCCATAGGCCGATTGACGGAAATAGAGAGCATCAATTCTTTCATGTCACCCAGACATGTGAAGCATGTTGTAGCAAGTGACAGAAGGTTCTGCCGGTGCGCCATCTAGTACCCGAAGGTAAAGGCAAACCAAGGAACCGCTGAACATCAGCACAGATTTCCTTGGCGGGACGCCACGGTGCATCCGCTTGGCCACTAGAGAGCACGGGTTTTTTATACGCTACTGCGTATGAAATAAGCGTGAAAATAAGCGTGAAACAGCTGTCTGCGTACTGGTGGATTGACGGAGGTATAGAGCAACCCTCGTATATCGGCTTTCGGTGTGGGAAGTAGAAGGAATCCTTTTTAACATACTTTTATTAGCTTTACCTGTATGTTTGTTTGTGAGCTTGGACTAAGAGTGCGGACCGAACATTGAGTGCTGCTTTGGTTTAACAGGTCTAACCGCACATTGAACGCTCCAATTTTGCCGCGAAAACGATTTTGACGGTTTCAAATCTGTCGGACCAGCTGTAGTATCACTTGACTAAGACACGGCCCAGCCACATTAATGTTTGTTAATATTACCAGAGCCGAGCCGTAGCGACGAGAGCTTAAAAGGCGTATCATTCAACTGTTTGGGAGTTGGTATTTTTGTGAGATTCATTCAGAAAATTCGACAGTTTTATTATCGTTTATGCAATAATGGTAATGGTTACGCTATGAATATTGATCAAAAACAATTGTTCTTCTTCATTACGCAGAGTATTAATAAATATAGTTAAAAAAACTTTTACACGCTTTAATGATTTATCAACCTTAGTTAACTAAAAAATATAGTTTATAAAAATTTCTTAACGTGTTTCACTTCCCACACTGATAGCTGAGGGGAGTTTGTGATCGCGAAAATATTATGATACATAATGAAAATCCACGTCACTCATTTCCGTCGGTCTCTGTCTGTCGGTCTACCTGTCGGTCTGTCTGTCAGTTTGTCTGTCTGTCTGTCTGTCGGTCTGTCTGTACGCGTTTTTCTAGCCACGTAATCTCAGCAACCGCTGCATGGATTATGATGAAATTTGGGCAGCAATGTGCTGTGGGGTCATAGTAGGTAATGTTCCTATAATTTTGAAAATCGGTGCATGGGCGGCGGAGTAATTAGCAAAAAACAGAATAAATTAAATATTGCTCAAACTTCGTTTTTAGGCGTTTTAGGGGTTCCTGATCATTTTCTATTTTTTTGAGTGGGGGTGAAATTGGGGTGGTTGGGGGTGGGGGGTTGTAAGATTAAAAAACTTGTTGCTTTCATAATAGACTGTTCACTGACCTGTGAAGGAAGACCTAGTGACATAAATAACTTTTTTAGGTCTATCCGAACATTTTCTTGCCTATTACAGAAACCAAAGGGCTTAGAATTTTTCTGGTGTTAAACATACGAGTATTGTTTTAGATCGTTCTATATTGTGTAACGAGGAAACTGTTGAATTGATTTTAATGGAATTTTGGCACAGTATTACCACCGTGGCGAGGATGGAAAATGCGTGTGATTTTTATAAATCGTGCAGTGGTGCAGAAATAATAAAAAACTAAAAACATAAAAGCAGCTCAAATTTCGTTTTTAAGCGTTTTAGAGGTTCCTGATCATTTTCTGTGTTTTTTTTGGGTGGGGGTGAAATTGGGGTGGTTGGGGAGTGGGGGGTTGAAAAACTGAAAAATTTGTTGTATTCATAATCGGCTGTCCACTAACCTGTGAAGGAAGGCCTAGTGACATAAATCACATTTTTAGGTCCATCCGAAAATTGCCTAGCCTATTCCCGAAACTAAGGGACCTTTTCTGTATACATACGAGTATTTATTGCTTTAGATCATTTTGTATTTTGTAACGTGTAAACTATTGAATTAATTCTAATGAAATTTTGACACAGTATTACTACCATGGTGGAGATGGACAACGCGTATGGTTGTTAGAAATCGTGTCAGTGGCTGCGTAGCAATAATAAAAAAAATAAAAATATGAAAACAGTTCAACCTTCGTTTTTAGATGTTTTAGCGGTTTCTGATTATTTTATACCTTTTTTTGGGTGGGGATGAATTGGGATGGTCGGGGGGTGGGTGGTTGTAAAATTGAAATTGATAATAGGCCATCCGTTGACCTGTGAGGGAAAGACATAAGGCATAAAACAATTTTAGGGGGGGCTGCCGGTGATTTGGCTGCAAGGGGTCTTGGACTAAAGCTTCATGCTATGTGAGAATAATAAACTGGTATCACAGTAATGTGTGGGAAGTACTGAGTCAATCAACCTGACTTCATTTTTTTAGTTATTTCCAGCCAGCAATTTCAGTCAAAAATTATCCATGTTACACTATCCATGTATCGGATAGTCGAATTGCAGTCGTAATAATATTCCGAAGTTTGTACAGGTTTTTAAGAATCTTTTACCAATTATTAAACAGGAACACTTCTAGACAAGGTATGCACAACATATATCATCAATTCTAATAATGCTAGTATTATATACTGACATTAGGAACACGGTCCTTTTAGTGGAACTGAAAGGGTCTTGATAGTCATTTGGATGAGTCCTGGGTTTAATTTTTGTCTTATATTATACACTTAGGTATCTGCTATCCACTACCTTAAAAAATGTAGAAATAGAACTAATCACACTTGTTCATAAGTAGGTTGAGATTGAAAAATAATTTTGTGCAGACTTTTAATATAAACACCCCCATCTGTGCCAGGGAGGTCAGGTCCACCTTAGTCAGGGTCAGGGTATTTCTAAAAAATATTGACTTTCGATTTAGATTAAAGTATCTGTACAGGTCAGTCCCCATGCAGGCTCCGATCTGCCTGCTCAGGTATACCTGTACAGGTAGACTTCTCAATACAACGTAGCGTGTGTGACCGGCATAACATGCACAGAGAAAAAGATCAATTCATTGATCTACTTTTTCGAGGTAAAAGTTCCAAATCTTCCAAACTGAACATTTTTGCCTTACACTTGCATCCGAAAGAGCAGCAAATTATGAAAAACTCATCTCTGAAAAAAATCACAAACTTAAGAGACTGCTCTTTTCTTGTTTGTATATACTGAATGAATCAAGCGCTAAAATGTTCTGCAAATAGCAACTAGAAAATCTACAGTATCGTTCTGTTCCTGGTTTGTATGTAGTCATCTCTTTGAGTGGTGAATTCAGTTTTACCCGGAATTCTCATTGGTAATATTTAAATGTAAATAATAGCACATACATCCTACCTTGCTGATGAAAAATTATTCCTCAGGATTCGTAAAGTACAGGAGCTACCCGACAACAATATCCTTGTATATGATAAATAAATAATCGAATACAAACTAATCGACAGCTATCGACCGCGGTAGCTTTAATGTTCTAATTCCGTACATTCGCTATAAACGTCATGCCATACATATTAGGAAGAAATTGTCTATTAGGACCAAGACTAGGACAGAGGCGTAAATTTTACTGTGCTGCAGCAGAGAATGTTACTAGAACTACATTAAACTAAAATGTACATGTCTGATATCCTGGATAAAACCTAGGAGGGCCATAATAAACAAAGTCTATAAAAAGAAATCAATTTACTTCATCTATTTATCACATGGCACTTTGAATATTATACATGCATAGATATTTGCAATTTCTTATATTTTTCTTTTATTTTCCATTTTTTCTAACAATTTATATTATTTTTCAAATTACCCTAGATATAAAAAACAGGGGAGTTGCAAATGAATTTCTAAATTCTGAACATAACTGATGGTCACTCACTATGGGGTGCACTCATAAGTTTAGTGTTGTCTCAGGGAGAGTGTTATATCCAATGTAAGATATATAGAGGTTCTATTAGTGAGCAGGTTGTTGTTCTGATATATTTTTAACTCAATCTTTACTACTTAGTTGCTCCAGCAGACGCTATCGGTGAAATATTTCTTAATGCCCATAGGCACACACTTTTCGATTTTCTACCACGGTATGTTTTGAGATAAATTAACATTTAATGTAAGCCATCCTTTCTTTTAAATACTTTTAAGCATCCAAGTGAAGTGAATTGTGATTTTGACTTTATTTTAAATATTTAAATTTAGTTGTTTTTTACTTCTGATAACAGAAATCAATATCTTAATCTAAGCTGAATCTTTTGATAGTTATGACAACGTTTCACCAAAAATCAAAATAAATGTGAGCAAGGTTAACACTTACTGTGGTATTTAGTTGCATATTATATAAACATAAAGATATTAAAATAAAGCTAAATGACCCAACATATATACTTGTAAGCGTCAATATTTAAATATGGTGTGGCCTCTTTTTGCTCTTCAGAGAAAACATCAGGGAAATTACACTTTATTCATTCTGGCGTATGAGTGCGAATGAACATGTACACCTTGTTTCTACTCTAGTACCTTTTCTGTTGTTTATTTTTTGTTGTTTATCTTTTGAGGTTGACCTTTAGGGCCCGTTGTACGATGCAAGCATGCAAGCTTCAGCTTCGGTTTAAGGTATGTCGCCGTTAAGCCATGCAAGTTGCAAAATGTCAGTTGTATAATGCTACTATTCTTTTAGATAATTATAATAGTACCTATTGCTTCATCAGTGCCAGCCGCAGTAAATTCGGATGTCAACTTTAAGCCTTAATCACTGTAAATGCGTGATTTACAGCAGCAAGGAGGAACACAACCAAAAAATTAAGAACAAGCTCCTCTTATGTCCTAGTTCGTCCAGAACATTCTGGTCTGTAGCTAAGGCTGTTACGTTTCCTATTCGTCAATACCACCCTTGACCAGAGAGGACAAGACCATCGCTTCTGCTCCTAAAGAAAAAGCAGACATCTTGGGGAAGCTCTTCGCAGCCAATTCTACTGTAGAGTTTCAAGGAAGGAAGGACCACCACCATAAGCGTGAACTCGAGAATGGCAGAGGTCAAATTTCAAGATCGAGATGTAAAAAGCATCCTCCAAAAACTGAACACGAATAAAGCTACTGGTCCTGACCAAATTCCATTGTGCTTAAACGCTGTGTCGCTGAGCACCTATTTATTGCAAGCTCTTCAAACTTTCGTATCAACGAGGCGTGTTTCCCGCTTCGTGGAAGATTGGCTGCGTAAAACCCATCCCTATGAAAGGCAAAAAACTGATCCCACCAATTATAGACCTGTGGCTCTTCTCAGCATCATGTCTAAGGTTATGGAGACTGGTCATTAATACACAGCTCCTGAAATACCTAGACAACAATAACATCATAAATGATCGCCAGTATGGCTTCCGTAAGCACAAGTCTACAGGTGACCTCCTTGCCTACGTCACTCACTTGTGGAACAGAGCAATAGACAGTCATGGTGAATCCTGTGTTGTTGCACTTGACATATCGAAAGCTTTCGACAGAGTGTGGCATGAGGGACTTCTGGTCAAGCTTGCTGCTTATGGACTACCACTTGGCCTGCGCCAGTGGCTGAATAGCTTTTTGAACGACCGATCTTTGTTGTAGTCTAGGGCTGTTCATCAGACGTATTTTCAATAAGAGCCGGTGTTCCTCAGGGATCTGTCCTATCCCCTACACTGTTTCTGATGTACATCGACGAGCTGCTGGAAATAACATCCAATCCAATCTACAGCTGCGTAGTACATTAGTGTCGTGCCTGGAACCAGGCAAGCCACTATCATTCTACGAGACGGTATGTCGGCGACAGCAGCATGCCTCACAGATCAACGCAGACATCAAAATAATTGTCGAGTGGGGATTAGCAAATAGAGTACAAAAAACGTACAAAAAACTCAGGCAACAACACTTACAAAGAAGTCTCACGATGGCTTACCAACCATGGAAATGGAGGGTCACCCCATAGTCGAATCACCTTCCGTCAAGCTTTTGGGAATCAACATCAACACATAACATGTCCTGGCACGACCACGTCGTCAGTATTGCTAAAACGGCATCCCAGAGGCTTGAAGTTTTGTTCCGCTGTAGGAAGTTGTATACACCAGAGCGACTGCTGCTGCTCTACAAGGCACAGATCCGACCATCGCTGGAGTATTGCTCCCATGTGTGGGGATGCGCTCCTAAGCACTCTCTAAAACTTCTGGACACTATACAGAAAATAGCATTTAGATTAATCGATACGCCTAACCTCACAAATGACCTCCACAGCCTGGAACATCGAAGGAGGGTGGCTGGCTTATCCCTGTTTTGCAGATTCTAACACGGAAGGTGTTCGAGTGAGCTCTCCCAAATAATAACATCAAAGGCCGTTTGAACCAGGAACACTAGAGAAGCTCTGCGAGGTCATCCTTACCAGGTCGAGTTCCTTACACCCCGAACCAGTCTCCTCCAGCATTCCTTCCTTAGGAGAACCTCGACGCTGTGGAATCAGTTGCCGGGGAGTTTGTTTCCCGACGGCTACAACCTGCAGCGTTTCAAATCTGACGTGAACCGACATTTATCCTCTCGCAGCGCTTCTACTGCGCCAGAGGCTCTCAGCCTTTGCGGGAGACTGACCATAAAAAAACTTTAAGCCTAAACTTAGCTAAGCCAAGTTTTGGCTTAATAAAGGTTGAGTTAAACCGGCATCTGTACAACCGGCCCTTGTCGTAGAACTAATATTTTTAAGCTCTATGCTGATATAAACTGTGATACCTTAGTTGTTCTCGTAATTATGGGCTAGCAAAAAGCCGAAGAAACACACTGTCTCCATATTTTGACGTCAGTAATATATTTTATAATTCATGTTGTTCAAAACTGACAAACAACGATTTGGACTCATCGATTAACGTACATATTTATTAAATTTCAGGTTTAGTTCCTTTGTCCATAAGGAAACAAAAGCAGAGTTCTTGGAAGAAAATATGAAAAATCCAGAAAAATATAAGCTTGTGCAGAAAATAGATCACCCAAGATGGAAGATCTTAGAAAGAATGACCAGCAGGCGATTTATCAAGACTCATCTGCCATTCAGCTTGCTGCCACCTGATTTGCTAAATACCGGATGCAAAGTGAGTACAAAGTTTGACGTTATAATAAAGAAATTGAACGATCCCTAATATGAACCTTAAAACTTACTCATCTATATTCATCAGCACTTTTGTTTTGTTCTTTAATATAGACATGATAGCTTAAGCGCTCAATGCATAACCTACAAACGCTATATTTTTTGCTTGTCTTCCCCTGAACAAAAAGGCATAAAGTAAGAAAGCAGGCAACAAATAATAATAATAAACGAAAAAAGAATACGTTATATTAATGAGAAAAGTATTCATCTAGCGCTACTGGCATGTCAACCAAAACCACATGTGCTGGAAGAATCAACCTTTATTGACATTTTGGCCACATCTGTGGAATTGATGTTTTTTTATAAAGCCCATAGAGGTGACAGAAACGTCAGTAAAAGTTTGTATTCCGGCATATATGTATTGTGTTTAATGATGGACCAATAGCGCGCGACTGAACAGATTACAGGATAAGTTATATCAAAAAATTATACCAAATCAACAAACGCCAAGGTTAATTTTGCGCCGACGACGTGAGACGTAGATACAATGGAAGGTCCTACATCAAATTCGATGTTCATTAAGTTTCGATTGATGTACATTGAGCCGATACGAGTTGCATACCTGTTTGCTGGTTAGTGGCACATTGAATCACACCACCGTTCATCACATTTTGAACAATGAATTGGAAATCATCCCCAAAGTGTTTGTGCCTCAAGGCCAAACGGTTAATCAATACTTTTACCGAGAGGTCCTTGCAAGACTTTATAAAAAAAACAGCTGTGTGTTACCACACGGCAATGCGCCATGTCACACTGCAATCTCAGTAAATTAGTTTTTGATCAGTAAAACAGTGCTGTGGCTTCTCAGTCTCCTTATTCAACATTCTCTTGCCAACATTGAAAAATCATTTCAAGAGAGGTAATTAAGACACTTTAAAACATCCAAACAGGTGTAACCGACGAGCTGAAGGCTATTCCAGTATCCAAGTTCCAGCAATGAGGATTGGGGGACCGTGTGCCTTCCCAAGGGAATTATTTTGAAGGAGACAATATTGGCCTTGTATTATAATTAAATCAAAAGTTTGGAAACGTAAACGAAATTGGCGAAGGATCAATTTTCTCATTGGGATTGGCTTCCTGAACGAATAAGAAGCCAGAATGTCCGCGCGTGCGCACTTATGCGTACAAAACTAAACTATCAAAGAATGCTGAGATCACCTGGACTGATGGGTAGCAAATGTGGAACTACGACATAAAATCCAAAAAAGAGGAAGAAATAATCAACACCCTCAATAGAAAACACTACAGTGCCTTGGTCATGTTAAACCAGAGAAGCCAAGAAAGACGAAGAACCAGTTGGCTGAAAAACCTGAGGGACTAGTTTGGAATGACTATAAATCAATCACTTAGAACAGCTGCAAACAAAATCAGGATTGCCATGATTTTATCCAACCTCCGCTAGGAGATGGAATTTTAAGAAGAAGAAGGATATTATAGTTACAATCTCTAATAAACTCTAAAGAATATTTTATATTTATTCAAATAAGTATGTATATTATCGAACAAAATAAAAAACAGGTATATGTGGCATTACATACTTTATTGTGTTAAACAAAATATAGATATACAGGTGACCTGGGTACTTAGACTGGAACCTGTGTAGCCGATCCGCCCGACTGTGCATGATAATATCAAAAACAATTATTGCACTCGTGAAGATCAACAGTAATCCTAAATACAAAAACTAACTTTGAGTCATCCAGATTTGGTACAACAAAGTTAATGATTTGAGTTTCTCACTAGTCGCACTTCTCTGCCTTCAAGAGGCATCAATGGTCTGAAGTTGTTAGTTATTATTTTTCCTGTACCATCCTTCAAGCTGTTGAATGCGTCTAATTGGTCCTGCGATATTTGTATTGGATCTTCAAACACTATCCAAGTTGTACACTCGCTACAAGGGGGAGTTGTAAGAGATCCTGAATAGGTGTAATAAGAACCAGAAAAAGGTATAATTTGGGAAATGTCCACATTCCTTTCCAATTTCGCCTCCGCTCCTTTGGCTTCGCATTTATTCATTACGTCTATAATTTTAGCTATTTCAGGATTTGCCTTGCATCCCAAATTGAAGAAAACGCCCAAAACACACAAACCGTCACTATGTCGCAGAGCTTTATCTACCGAGCAGTACCGGTTGTTGATGTGCACGAAATGTATCTCTCCCTGATACTTCTGTCCATCAATGGCATGTTCTGAACCTTTCGTCTTATTGTCTCCCCAGTGACAGTGGTACTGGAGCAATTTATACTGCCCTTGTAGTGGTCCACCTGGCGAAAGGTAAAGGCATCTTTAAAAGTATATGCCACAGACTTCACACAATTCAATAACTACGATCAACAATAACATAGGAAAACAGGTGATTATTTCCTACATTATAGATGACGGAAGTATTGTAACCGCGAAAAGTTCATTTTAAGACCATACGTTTTTTGAACATTTTATGGACTCATCACAAAAACAAACAAGGGAAGGTAGGTCACAATGGATCGCTTTTTACTTCCCACACCGATAGGTGAGGGGAGTATTGTGATCGCGAAAATTTTCGATTTTGAGATAATACGCTTTTTGGGCGTTTTATGATGTCTACATAACGAAAAACCACGTCACTCATTTCCGTCGCTCTGTCTGTCTGTCTGTCTGTCTGTCTGTCGGTCTGTCTGTCTGTCTGTCGCTAGCCTCGTAATCTCAGTAACCGCTGCATGGATTGTGATGAAATTTGGGCAGCGGTATGCTGTGGGGTCGTAGTAGGTAATGTTCCTATAATTTTGAAAATCGGTCCATAGGCGGCGGAGTAATTAGCAAAAAACAAAAAAAATTAAATATTGCTGAAACTTCGTTTTTAGGCGTTTTAGGGGTCCCTGATCATTTTATACATTTTTTTGGGTGGGGGTGAAATTGGGGTGGTTGGGGGGTGGGGGGTTGTAAAATTGAAAAATTTGTTTTATTCGTAATAGACTACCCACTGACCTGTGAAGGAAGACCTAGTGACATAAATAACTTTTTTAGGTCTATCCGAACATTGCCTTATGCCTATTACAGAAACTAAAGGACAGAATTTTTTCCGATGTATACAGGCTGTCCATTTAGTGTGTAATTCTTCGATATCTCGCAACGTATAGCTGATAGAAGAAAATCTCAAATACAAAAGTTATTTGGTTACTTGAGACGCATATTCTAAAAATATTTTGAAATATACAGGGTGTTGCTGGAAAGTAGGATAGAGATCAATTTGATTTTTTTATAAGGAACTATAACTTTCTCTCCAATTCTCCTAGTGTCCATCATTGATCTCTATTCAACCCTAAAATATTTTTGGAATCGGTTGCGACGTTGCCAAGTTATAATTTATTTTCTATTAATTTCCGCATTTGCAAGGTCGCAAGTAATACGTCCAAATTGATATGTTCCTTTAACTTTTCTCAATAATATTACACAGCGAGTTACTTGAATATTAAGCGGATAGTATTCTGGATGCTACCAGCAATTTGTATCTACAGGGTGTTTTTGGCAGAATTTTATATTCCGGCAACTTAAAGGTCGTTTTACTTTGTTTTTTTTAAATGGAACACCCTGTCTTTTTTATTTTAAATCGAAATATCTACAAATACTCTATCTCGCCTTGTAATATTTTTTTCGCGTTTTCGACGTTGCCAAGTTATAAATTATTTTCCCAAATTTTTAAACAAGTATCCCCGATTTTAATTTATTTTAAATAGAATCCTCTACTTATTTTTATTGCAATGAATTGCGCATGTCGAATTTAGTAAGATCTCACAATTTCAAAATTTTGTTTGTATTAATTAATGAGATACGGCAACACCGCTTTTTCAGTAAACGGTACCGGAACGCCTAAAATTTTTCCAAAACTGCCACAGCTGAACAGGTGAAATTCAAATACAAAAGTTTGTATTATTGATAATAGGCTGTTCATTGACCTGTGCAGGAAAGACCTAGCGGCATATGACAATAATTTGGGGGGGGGGGGGGTGTACTGGCGATGATTTTGTTGCAAGGGGATCTCAGACTAAATCTTTATGCTATGGGAAAATAATAAACTGGTATCACCGTAATGTGTGGGAAGTACTAAGTCAATCAACTTGACTCCATTTTTTTAAGGGGCTGTAAGATTTTTAATTTCGGAAAACTTCATACATCGAAAAAGATTTGAAATAAATCAACTTTTCTCTAAAATAGTGATTGACTCACTGTGACCCATCCACGGACAGGTGCCAAAACGTTGTAAGCAGTTCAAAAAGATACAGTAGTATTAACTATGACCTTACGTGTACTTGCTACACAATAAACGCTGACAAAGACATGCAGACCGAATTATTTGGAATATATATCACTCGTCCACTAGTTTAAGGGTACGTCCAAGATGCACGCTGGTAAAAGCAGATTATCAGATGCAGATTCTCAGCGCCGACTGTCTGACTACGGTCAGCAGGTTAGATGTGGCAGACTGTCAGAGCAGACAGAACTTGCCAACAAAACAGCAGTGTACCATGGACCTTACAAGAAAACAGGTTGCAGCATTACTGCTGCTCAGTGAGAATGTTACAATGAAGTTAAAACCAATAAGAAGTGGAGTTCACCCTATAAATAAATTAAGAAGTATTTACGGGATGTACAAACACCTTTTTCCGCAATTACTTGTCGACCAAATCAGATCTTTTGAATATTTCTGATGATGATCCTTTATTCGTTTATCCCATACTGTAGGATTCAGATGAACTTTTGAGATCAACTACTCGTTATTCATCGTTGAAACACAAAGAGAAACAAAAATACAGCACAAGCGGCAGGTTGTCTGAAACCAGAATGAACAAATCATACTGGTATAAAAAATCTGAGTCAGACTGCCAGTATGCAGAAGGTCGGCGCGCAGATGCATTATGGCCAGTCCCGCTTTGCGACATGGGACGACAGGCACGCAGAGTCGGCGGCGATCGGTGATGACTGTCTGACTCAGAAAACCAGCGTGCATCTTGGACGTACCCTAAGAAGTAGAAGCACCGAACTCCGGTTAGTTTGTCTTCGATAATACCTTGGTTCGGATAGGATAGGAATAGAATCCAAATTATTTCTGTCTATCAGCTTATGTATGTCCTTAATTGACGGAGAGCTTTCTACGTTATATCATTATTTACAGGTTCTCGGTAGGTGGGAGGGATAGGTGGGTCGTTAGAATGCGCCGTGGATGTATAAAGTAAGGGTGGGGGGTTAAACATGCATTTTTTCGCATAATAAATAATGAAGTACAGCTCTGAAAATTTGCAATACAAACGGAAATATTATAAGAAAGTAGGAAAAAAATTGTCAGCAGTATGTGCGAAAGGTAAAGAGCCGTCAGAGGGCTTAAGCTGCGAAAAATTTTGCAACAATTACGTCACTCGGTACACTTCTGACAATTTACATACTCATTCTTTGAGTCAAAATGAACATAATTACAAATCGTCAGATGGCTTTGTGGAAGAATGTCGGAGATATTATCGATAATAAGAACGTGGGTGCTTTACTCAATTTATCATTGTTAGAATTTTATGTTTTATTTAATCAAGTTCAATACTGGTAAGTAGGTGTTGACAGTGACAACCAGGCGGGTAGCGTTATTTTGTGATTTCTGTTTTTATTAAGAAAAAATGAGGTATTTAATAAATAATATAAGCAGTACAAAATGAACTACAACAAATTTTGCGTGTTTCAATGTAAATATGTGCCCAATAAAATATTAATCTTCACTGAAAAAAATTAAGACAGTGCCATGAGAAACTGTGTGTTCGTGAAGCATTGAAAATGAAATACGGTGATCTTCCCGCACACGTCACTGAAACTCATGGATATTATTCCATGTGTTGTAAAAAATGGCTGGTCATTCCAAAAAAGCACCTATTACAATACGATGAATTGAAAAAAAAAACTGAAGAAAAGAAGATCTCACCGGCGTATCTTGGGAGTGTATCAGGTAAGTTTAGTTCTTCTGGCATAATTTCAAATATTTCACGCGTCGTATCCATCGTTTTTTATCTAAAAATATTATTCCTTGAATGACTAATTCCATCAACATCATCGACTTTGAATGTAGGAGAGGAAAATTTTGCAGTAGAAAAACCACTATTATCAGCTGGAAGTAGGGGTAGCAGTCACAACGTGAACGCCTAACGAATACTTCCACTCTCTTCAATGTCGGTTGACGAGCAGGAATCAAGTGGTGAGCAGGGGATGTCCAAAGGGTTTGTCTTTTTTTGTGATGGGGCAATTCAAGTTATTGATATATTTTGTATTAAAGGTATAAAAACAAAATTATTTCCATGTTAGCTTATAAAAAATCCAATGCCTTTCTGACAGTTGACCAACAGTGCACTGATATATTGTAAATTATGCTAACAGTCTTCAAAAATCAACTTGATGAAATAAAATATAAAATTCTAGATATAATGATAAATTGAGTGAAGCACCGATGTTCTTACTATCGACAATATCTCCGAGATTCGTACACCTCGCTTTCTGACGATTTGTAATTAGTTTAATTTTGACTCATGAATGATCAAACAGAGGGCGTTCTAGAACGCGGCGTTACGGCGTTCTCTAGCAATACAACGAAACGCTGTAACGCGGCTTTCTAGAACACCCTCGGTTTGACCGGGCCTTAATTGTCACAAGTGTACAGAGTGACATAATTGTTGCAAAATTTTTTTCACAACTTAAGTGCCCTCTGACTGCTCTTCACCTTTCGCCTACACTTCTGAGAATTTTTCCCCTTTTTTATAATATCTCTATTTGTATTGCAAATTTTCAGTGCTATCCTTCATCATTTATTATGCAAAAAATTGCATATTTGACCCCCCACCCTTACTATATACATCCAGGGCGCGTTATGACTACCCACCTATCCCTACCGAACCTGTAAATGATAAAATTTTTACTTTACCGAGTGACCTTTTTTCGTAGCGAGCTCTTAAACGATAATTTTGGTGAATGACAATCCATGATATAAGTAGTTTCAAAGAAATGCGGATACTGACACTTGAAAATACTTTTTATATCGGTGGTACTAACCGTACTAACCCCAAAGTGCTAAATCGTTATACTTTCCCTCAGTAACTACTTTCCAACAGTACCCAACATTGTGCAGCTCCTGCTTTATCTTCTCAGTGTCGTATTTCGTTTGCAGCTCCGGCAGCATAACCTCACATGCACGATTTGGAGAAATATCTATAGGACTTTGCTGTTTTCCTGCAGCGTTAGGGTACTTAAGGGACCATGTGTCAGGGCCATTCGTTGCACTGTAATCCCAATCAGCCATTTTTGATAATTTGGAGTAAAATCTCAGGATTTTGAACATCTGGTGACCCCGGATAAAACACATTGAATTTATGCTATACAAGAATGACAATGACGTATGGTGGTCTATTTTTTCCGAGACATCAGTCGTACCAGAAAAAATTACAGTGTGATGCAACAGAACAGCTATAATAATGATCCTATGCAATTACTGCTTCGCTAGATAAATCTCCTTGCCCGTATCAATTTTGATAACAAATTTGCATGCAGGGTAGCCTCATGTTTAAAACAACAAAATATAAACCCGACGTAGTCCTGCTCGACTACCGATAGAAGGCGATGTTCGTTATCGAGTTATCGGCGCCTGAGAGGCGAACATCGTCTCTAAGAAGGAGCTAGAACTGATTAGGAGCTCCTCGAGCAATATCACAGGCTCTGCACTTTCTACACTGTGAGTCTGCTAATAATGGTCATTGGATCCCTGGGTGCTATGAGAGATACGCTGCTCTGCACTGTGCAAAGTGCCGGTGTGCCGTGCGGCGGCGCAAATCCCCAGAATGCAGACGGGAGTCATCCATGAGTCCCTTCGTCTACTTAGGATGCACGATTAGAACACGCAGTGATTGCTCATCAGACGGTGTGAGGAGGAGTCATTGGGTAATGGAACAGCAGCCCGTGTGTGGAAGCAACAAAGAATTTCAGCACATTTTACTGATATGCCTATAGAGCTGTCAAGTCAAGCCTAGTCGCACTGTAAGCCGACCTTCAACGTCTAAAAATAAATTGCTTATGGGACACCACAGTTGTTAGTCAAGCGGAATCGCACAGCAACCCTCTGTTGCGCGAGTCAGTGGACTACACAGTCGAGCAAGTTCGCAAGCACACAAGGCCGCGGCTCGCACTGTGATCAAAATCAAATCGTACAAATTTGGAAACAACTAAATGTTTGCCCTTTTAGATACCAAACCTCAAAATTAACCCTTTTGGTTAAACCCAAAAATTACCGAACTCAAATAGTCTATGTCAAGCTATACCCTCCAACCGACATACTTCCTCCTCTTTGCTCTTCTCCTTCCTTCCTCTCTTTTTCTTCCCTTGCTTCTCCATGACTTTGTCTGGTCTCTGGGTAACCAGACCTGACAGACCGATCGACCGACACGACTGCAACTAAGAGCAAAGGTCCTCCGGACCGCTCTGACAGACAATGACGAATAGTACCACAGTTGTGACTAAATTTAGTCATCTTGTCTTAGGATTTGCGATACATTCTAACCACTCACCAAACCAATGTTTGTCATCACAATTAGAAATTCTACTCACACCACAATTAAGCTTCAAATAAACAAATCAGAAACCTCTAAAACTACAAATACTACTAGCTAAGATTGGAGTTTTAAGTAATGCTGATGCAATCTTGTACTTTTGTTGATTAGGCACTCTTTCGCATAAGTACGGGCTTTGAAAAATGAAGCAGTATATGCTGTAGCTGTACAATAGCTGCTGAGAGTTACTGAAATTGAGTGGTAACGCGAATAGGTAGACATTAGACCTTCAAACTGGCAGAAACTAGTGCACATTACCTCAAAATCTAAGACCTACGAGATGAAAACAATTTATTTGGCAGATTTTCTGGGATTATTCAGAAAAGTTGGTACCTCTGAAAGGAACATTAAACTGTTGAAAAAGAAATTGCAATGGTAGCTGTCTGTACTTTCGTACCACAGAAGGATGGACGTTTTATTTTTGTGAAAAAAAGATAAAATGTTTTTTGTCGAATAATGCCTGACAACTATGTAACTTGGACGTGGTAGAAAAAAATTGTATCTATTGAGTTTTCCTATGATATAGAATTCACAGGATTTGCAGGTTTGCAATTTTGGCGCGCCACTGTTCTGTAACCTAACTAGCGTAGTTAAGCTTTGTATTGTTCAGTAGACGATTAAAGTTCTAAAAGTATGTCTTTCTTCGGTACTTTGTCCTCTTAACCTACTTCCAAAATGTTTAAAACCCAGACTAGAAAAAACTCATTTAGGAGCACTTTTTGAATTTCTCAACCACATATCTACCTAGCACCCTCTGCTAGATTTAAATAAAATTACTGATGTATTCGAAGAATAATGCACGTAACTTGTATTGGACTTCTGTAAACTCGTTCAAGTTTATTATTTAGTTCTATATTTCTGATATTTCAAGTTTAAAAATGAAGCCCAAGATCAGGTATTTTTGCTCTATGTGAATCGCTTGTTCAATGGATACGAAAGATGGTGTCTACAGGACACGTGGGAGGGCAGAATAACGTCTAGCATAAGAAATTACTAAGACTACAGATGGAGGAAAAATGCTTGTTGCTTGTTCTCGAGAAATGGGGTGACATTATAAATAATGATGATAATAATAAACGCTGCTGGATTTACTGGAACCTATTCTTTCTGCATGCTCTTGTTTGTGCAGGTTATTAATTCTGGCGTAGTCTTCCCTGACATCGGGAGATGACGTTTGTTATTCAGGTATTTGTGCTTAACGAGGATGAGGGGTATAATGAAATATCCGAGCTTCATCACGTTTTGCCATAAGAACTGGTATTTCTTTACTGTTCTGTGGTTTAACCTAGGCCGCACAGTAAGGTTTAACCTTCATTAATGCAGAAAGCAGTTCGAGTTAAGCTAAATTCAGATGCATACGACATCCGATGATACGACGGTACGAAACTGTTACTATTGGTTGGAATATTCAAAATGATGTCGAATCAAAATATTTCAACCAATAGGAACAGTTTCGTACCGTCGTATCGTCGGATGTCGTATGCATCTGAATTTAGCTTTGTTTGACTTTCCACACCGATAGGGAGTTTTGCGATCGCGAAAATTTCCGATTTTGAGATAATTCTCTATTTCTTGACATATACATAGCAAAACTGCACGTCACTCATTTCCGTCGGTCTATATGTCGGTTTGTTGGCATTTTTCTAACCTCGCATGGATTGTGATGAAATTTGGGTAGCGATACGCCGTTGGATCGTACTAAGCAATAAAAGTTTTAGGCGTTTTAGGGGTTCCTGATCATTTTCTACTTTTCTGACTGGGGTTAAATTGGGGTGGTTGGGAGGGAGAGGATATAAAACTGTTAAATTTGTTGTATACATGACTGGCCGCTAACCTGTGAAAGAAAGACCTAGCGACATAATACACTTGTTTAGGGCCATTCGAAGATTGCCTTATTTATTATAGAAACGAAGGGACTTGTGATGTATATGTACGTAGGTACGAGTACTGGTTTAAATCGTTCTGAACCATCCATCTGAACATTGTCTTGCCGATTACAGAAGGAAAGGCAGAGACCGACAGAAATGAGAGACGTGGAGATTTGTTATGCATATAGCACAAAAAACGCCCAGAATGAGTATTATATCAAAATTGAACATTTTTGCGATCACAATACTCCTATCGGTGTGAGAAGTAAAAACGGGCAATACTTATAGGTATATTATAGGTGTCATTATGTCAATCCACTCAATAAAATACTATTTATTTTGTTAATTTGAACGAATGTGGTGTAGAAATTTCTCATAAAGAAAAATTGGCTATATATGTAAGTTCTGAGAGTCTTTCAACAAAATTCATTATCTTCCAGTTCATTAATTTTGTATTCAAGCAGGGATCAATGTGTTGCAAAGTATTATCAGTTTGATATATTTTCAAAATATTCCCGGAATGTGGCCTCCATAAACATGAAAAAACTATATTCACAATTTTTGTAATTATTTGTACAGGGTATGGTCGTGCATCGGTTTGCTCCTAGCATTTCGGTGTGATCACTTGTGTATCAAGAAATTTTCTTAATCTGACCAACCATATTCTCACTGACAGTCTGAACGAGACTGAAGCGACAAGGATGCTCCGCATCGTCCACTCTATGGAAGCGCGCTGGCTGCGATGACAAACCCCCATAATAATTGAGGCGTTTATCGGAAAAACGTCATTAGTCCAAAACATAACATATTTGGGAAAATGAAAACAATTTCCTAGCATGTAAAACTTTGATTAGATTGATTTATTGCCATATCTGGTAGAAAAGAAAAAAAAGAAAAAAGAAAAGTATATAAGATACATCGTCCACAAGCAGTAATTATTTTATTGTAAACTAACTCGCGTCCGTGGCAGAATACCACACGTGCACCCTGGGTAACGCTAAATGAGTTAGAGCGATCTTTGGCAGCCAGATTATATCGTTAGATCTCCTGGCTTTACTTTACATGGATTCTCGAAACGGTCCTTCTCAGGACCCATTAACATAAAATCTCGGAGAGATTGTTAAAATTTTTCAACTTAACGCTGAAGGTCTTAGCAGAGCTAAGTGTGATTACATATCAAAGCTCTTGCTAGACAATAATATAGACTTGGCCATTATCCAGGAAACTCACATAGAAAACGAGGAGCAACAACGTCAGAGAGGCAAAATTCATGGATATGATCTACTTGGAGCCACCTATCATCGTTCGTACGGTCTTGCAACCTATGTCCGGAATGACATTGACAACGCTAAACTCGTTTCCTGCACAACTTCAAACATCGAACAGATAACAACAAAAATAGGAGACATCACCATAGTCAATGTGTATAAGCCACCGCAGCAATCTTGGCCTGATAATACACTAGAGGTACATCAACACCCTGTGGTATACGCCGGTGATTTCAATAGTCACCACACTACCTGGAAATACCGGAGCACAGACGAAAATGGAGAACACCTGTTAGACTGGGCTGATTCCAATAATTTCAACTTAATTTTTGACGCCAAAGAGCGTAAAAGCTTTAGATCAGCTGCATGGAACACCGAGTCTAATCCAGACCTGTGCTTCGCATCAGTTGACTCCCAAAATCGTCAAATACCGGTTTCAAGGAAAGTTCTGGACGATTTTCCACACAGTCAACATCGTCCGATTATCCTCGAAGTTGGAACCCAAATTCCAATCGTCCGCTCTACACCAAGACCGAGGTGGAATTTTGGAAAAGCCCAATGGGACAAGTTTGCTGCGCAGCTGGACTCAGCCGTTCGATGGATCCCCCCAAAAAGTAGCAGCTACGACAGATTCATTAAAGCGGTTATAACAACAGCTAAAAGGTGCATCCCCCGAGGTTTCCGAAGAGAATATGTTCCGGGATGGAACGATGACATAGAGAGGCTTTATCAAGAGTTTAAGAACAGCGGAGATTCGGAAATAGCTGATGAACTCCTTCACTCTCTAGATGCAGAACGCTGCAAAAAATGGGAAGAAGCAGCCAGTAACATGAACTTCAAAAAGTCAAGTAGGAAAGCTTGGAGCCTTCTTAGGAAACTAGGGAGCTCTAACCCACCCACACGACAAAATAATGAAATATCGGCTGACCAAATCGCAGCACGAGTTGTAGCGCTCTCTAAGGTCCCAACTAATAGACAGCACTGTAAAGATGTTAAGAAACAACTGAAAGAACGTCGTCAAGCAACATTAGCTCACCCTGTATACTCCACACCATTCACTGTTGAAGAAGTAAATAACGCCTTGGAAAACACTAAGCCTGGCAAAGCCCCTGGATTTGATGGAATTCACCCTGAGTTTCTCAAAAACTCTGGGAAACATACCAGAATGTGGCTGAGCAAATTTTTCAGTGACATCTTACAAACAGGAAACATACCAACGAAGCTTAAAAAATCAAAAGTTATTGCAGTGCTGAAACCATACAAACCAAAGAATCTACCTGAGAGCTATCGGCCTATATCCCTACTGAGTTCATGTTATAAACTTCTTGAAAGGATGATACTAAATCGGATAGGTCCAACAATACTGGAACATATTCCCATTGAACAAGCTGGCTTTAGGCCACATCGTAGCTGCACGGATCAGGTACTCAGCCTAACAACCCACATTGAGGCTGGGTTTCAGAAACGGCTGAAAACTACAGTAGTGTACGTCGACTTGACTTCAGCATACGACACAGTTTGGAGGGAAGGCCTTCTTTTCAAACTCCTGAAAGTAGTACCGTGTGGCCGAATAACGTCGCTATTAAACAACATGCTTTGCGATAGGCCCTTCCAAGTAATAACGGGTGACAGCAGAAGTAAAATGAGGCACCTAAATAATGGTTTACCCCAGGGCTCAGTTCTTGCTCCAGTCTTATTCAACCTATACATTTCTGATATACCCAACACCATTTCAAAGAAGTTCATGTATGCCGACGATATTGCTCTAGCCGCTCGTAGTAATACAATAGAGGAGGGCAGTAGTATCTTATCGGAAGACCTTAGTGTGATGGGAAGATATTTTGCAGACTGGAGGCTGATTCCAAATATGATGAAAACTGAAGTGTTATGCTTTCACCTCAATAACAAGCAAGCTAGAACTGAACCTCAGGTATACTTCAATGACAACTTAGTGCGCTACAATCCTCACCCAAAATACTTGGGGATAACAATGGACCGAACATTATCATTTAGAAAACATCTAGAAAACACAGCAGCAAAGCTTAGCACCAGAAACAATATTATTCATAAATTGTGCGGTAGGTACCACTTGGGGGGCAAACGCAACCACCCTCAGAATATCTGCCCTCAGTCTTGTTTATTCTACTGCTGAATACTGCGCCCCAGTATGGTTAAACAGCCGTCATGCAAAAATGATTGACACCAAATTGAATGAGACAATGAGAATAATTAGTGGCTGTCTAAAAACTACCCCCCTACCGTGGCTGCCCGTTCTGTGCCATATCACTCCTCCTCATATTCGTAGACAGGATAAACTGGTGAAGGAATACAACAAAATACTATCCAATCCCCAACTTCCACTGCATACTGACCTAGATGATGCAGATCTTCGGAGGTTGAAATCTAGAAATCCCCCATTACCATTTGCAGAACGGCTCTTGCGGGATGGCTTCCAAGTTGATGAGCACTGGAGGAGGGATTGGGAAGTCCAGAAGCCGGTACAGGCTCCACCAACTATGGACCCCACTTTAACCCTGCCAGGAATGGAATTGCCTCGCCATACATGGAAAACCCTTAATCGAGTCAGAACGTCGCATGGCATCTGTCGTGACTCGTTCTTTAAATGGGGGATATCTGAATCACCGTCCTGTGACTGTGGAGAGCCCCGGCAGACTGTTCAGCATATTGTCACCGAATGCCCGATTACCGCATATGCTGGACAACAGTCGGATTTCTTCGAAGCCTCGAAGTCTGTAGTTGATTGGATAAATGGTCTTAATTTTAAAATCTAAAAACTATTTATTTTTGTTTGTTTTAAATTTAATATTTGTATTTTATTATATTGGTTAAGACTTATTACCAACTAATCCATGTAGCCATACGCTAAATAAATAAATAAATTTTATTGTGAAACACATATGAAAAAAACACAGAAATACATGGACATATGAGGTTTTTGAGAGAAAAGGTTAACAAATTAGTGTCCTTAATACAAACAGCATGAAAATAAAATAAATTCCAATACAAAAAACAAAGAAAGAGCGATAGTGAACAACTATACCTAATACAAAAACCGACTAACTGAAACAATAAATTCTGACTAACCAAAAAACCCGATATCTACCACTCAGTCTTCGCAACCACTACACTTCTGTATTATCATCGTTGTCCACCTCGTTGTCGATGACAAAGTTACGAGCAGTGTCAGGTGCTGTGTTGTACTGTTTTGTTATCAAGTTTGCATGACAATTTATATGCACAAGTGGCTTTTTTAGGTGAAAGAATATGGACTTGTGATGTTTTTAGAAAGAACAAGTCAATTTTCCTCTGTAAATAGTATGTAACCTATAACATTTTTTTGAGAAATAATTATTTCTATCCATGTATATTGATGTTAGGAATGCGATGATGCCGTTATCTAAATTTTGGAGAAAATTGACTTATGAGGCTTTTCCGAGAAACGCCTCATTGTATAGAGTAGCGCCGCCAAGATCGCTAATTTCTTTCTTGAGGGTAATTGTCCTTTTTTGGTGGGGATAATTTGCATTTTAGTTTTTGCTAGGGGGGGGGAGGTCACTTTTCTGGATTAGGTTTGTATGGCGCATTATATAACATTTCGTATACGTCCTGACTGCACTTGAACATAAATACCACGCTCGATTAAAAAATAGTGGATTACTATGAGTATAAATCTTATGGTGATCATTACAACCCATTATCCGCCCCTCACCCTCATCGACGCCCTTGAGTGCTGCTGGTACGTGTATAAGCTGTGCCTGTATATTTTCAATTGCAATGTAAATTCACCAGTTTGTAAAAGATTTTGACCAACTGTGATGAACTTGATATACTTTCTGTATGATAGGATCATTCAAACAAAAACTCCTTATTTTTCTGTGTGACGTTTCGACTTATAGTAAGTCATCCTCAGGCAACTAAAACAATTGATGGTGTAGGCTATAAACAGATTAACTTAAACAACAGTTACATAAAAGAGGATAACAATGATGTTTCTTTTCTTTTTATTGAAAAACGATTGATACCGCTTGCTAAAAAGCACGAGTGATTTGATTTGTGTTAATGAGCGTACCAGAAAATCAAAGTTCTTATCGTTGGCAGTGTTGGTACGAAAATGGTTATAAGAATTTGACCAAATAAAACAAAACTGTATTAGTGAAACATTGCCAACGGAATCAAAATATAACATTTTTGTTCTGCGATGTTATATTTTAATACCGTTGGCAATGTTTCAGTAATCCAGTTATGTTTTATCTTGCAAATTCTTATAATTATTTTCGTACCAACGACGAGAACTTCGATTTTTTGGTAAGTCAAATTATTGGGCATAAGATATATTTTTTTCTTGTTTTTGAGCGTATTTGTGTATGCTTAGTATAATTTTTAACACGAATCAAATTACTCGTGCGTTTTAGCAATAATTTTAATAAAAAAAGAAGAGTCATTGTTAGCCATTTTTATGTAACTGTCGTTTGAACTAATCTATTTATAGCCTAGAATTTAGTTTTAGTTGCTTGAGGATGACTTAATATATAAGTCGAAACGTGGTACATAGAAAAATAAGGGGTGTTTGTTTGAGTGACCTTATCGTACAGAAAGTAACTCAAGTACATTCGTTTGTAATACCATTTTCTATAAATACACGTTTTGTGGCTGTGATATATCTAAAGAAAATCCATTTGTCACATCTTCCGAAAGGCGACGATGACGTAAAAGCTGTCTATTATGGAAGAAACGATAAACTGTCAGCACGTAGACATTCAACATTCAATTGAAAAGTAGCCGAATGGTAATATTTGTACGCTTCTGAATAAACGACTCTCCTTTGTAAGTTCAGATGTATGGATAAACTTTCTGAAAACTTGAAAGGAAATATCTGTTGAGAAATATTATGCCAATACGTAACTGGAAGTTCGATTATCAGTCTGAATCTGAAGCAGGAAGTGGTTTTAGGTTTGGAATGGGAAATGTTTATAGGTACTCAGCTTCTTGATATGGAATTTATTACACAAGTGTAGTTAGTTTTTATTTCTTCTATTGAAATAAGGTGAGTGAGGACTAGTATCATGGCTTTGAAAACAATAGTTAAATCATTATAAACTCTTAGTGTATACAAAAATAGGTGTACTTGTGCTGATAAATTTCATTACTTTCAGTATCATTTTGCTTGCTAGTAACTCCATTTTAAAGTTTAAGAAAAAGCATTCAAATTTAGCCAATCAGTGCTAGTTTCAAATTGCGGTATTGACGCAATGTTCATGAAACAAACTACTTTTTGTGATTTGTCTTCCGTCAATGGGACGCCCTGTTGGTTTCAGCTCTTGACTGTGTCACATGAAGGAATATTCTGTGAGAGAAAGCTTTTCTTGTGCTGTTGGTTGTCAAGTAAAATTAAACCTAACCTAATATTTTAATAAATTTCCTATGTCAAATCGAAGCTTTTGTGTCTTGAGTCTTTGCGTGCTGGATGATTAATTCCGAGAATTTTATAGCGTTTTCGACTTATTGCTCTATCACTGCACTCATATGAACTGGGTGTCAAAATTATGTTCGTCTTAGATTTGAGTGCAAAACTGAGTGTGGTTTTTTGTTTTCGACTTATCCGCTTAATTGCACTTGAGTGCAAATTATCGCCACGGACTCTCTGAGCTCGTGGAGATTTCAGTGCATTTTTGACGTCTATAAAATATTAATTATAACCTATTTTATTTGTCAGAGAAAATATTTTTTTAAACTAAGAACTGGGTAGCTTACTATACATAGTAGCATGGATGCTACGATAGGTTACGGAAGGTGCGGAAAGTGTAGTTGGAAGAACTGCGAATATCGTCATCTTCGGGTGATGAGGAAATTAAAGCATATCAAGTTAAATTGCGAACAACGGCTGCGGGTGTCCCAAAAATACGAATATTTGTTGATGATGTTGTTCATAAACTGACGGAAGAAGAGATACAACAAGATATATATAAGTATTTACCGATATAGATAGATATTCATTTTTAGTGCAAAAGCCATATTGCACAAAATGCTGTTAGTTTTTATGTCGATAAATAGAATAAATGATTGAATAAGGCGGACTCAAACTATTCAAATCACATTCAAATTCCAAAACCACCACAGAATAAAATTGAGCTCTCGGGATGCAAAATGACATCAAATGTCATCAGTTGGCTGACAGAACACTTACTTGAATTGCACTGAAATTTGGTGTATGTTCGACTTACCAGTTCAGATTTATTGCACTTCTGGGAACCAGACGAGTTTTCAATGTGCACTGTAGTGCAATCGTGGTTAAAATCAGTGCAGTAAGTCGAAAACGCTATTAGTATTAGCACATCTGTCATAATACTTGCTCTGAAAATAGCTAGAAAGTTAAACCTTGCGCTGACTTTATAGGGATTTCGTCCTCTATCTATGTATGTTGAAAGAGGTATAGCATAGTATTTAAAATTTTCGTAATAAAGCGTAATAATTGTTATGATGTCAAATAGCGCCCTGTAGCTACTAAGTCAAGGTAAACTTAAATAATATTTATTCATCGGATTATTAGGTGGAAACAGCTCTTCCAAACGAGGCCTAGCTTGTTTGATTCCGTTATCTTATACCAAACTTATTGCCATTTATATAAAACTTTTTTGGAGTTTCCCAACCACTACATCTCAAAAAACGATTAACAAAAGACATCGAAAATTGTCTAGTCTTAATAATGCTGGAATTTAAAATATATCCTTATTAGCACATTTTTTGAGAAAATGTTTTTCTGATTGATCGTTTCGTAATATTAACAATCTACCTCTATTTGCATATTTTTAACAGCCACGCTCCCTAGCGGATCTTAAAAATAATATCCAGCAATTTCTCTTAGCAATTTACCCAGTAATATTATTTGCTCGAAGTTATATGATTAACGGTTATCGAGATATTGCCGGCGTCCATCCTTAGTACACCACCTTGTACAGATAACATAATTACTGTGCGTCACCTATATCTTCAAAGGTATAAAACCAGTAAAAGTGCCTCAAACCATATAAAAAATTGAAAAATAATAGTAGCTTCCTTATCTGTGGAATAATGCGCACTTATCCGGAATAATTATCAGAAAAGTGTTTTCCCCATGAAATGAAAAACCCTCTAAAGCAACATCGCCTACCAAAATAGACGAAGTTACCATTTCTAAGCATTACACTCAATGATTATTTTTTCTCTAGGTGGTCTACATCGCCAGAAACCCAAAAGACGTAGCGGTGTCATTTTATCATCTGAATAGGCTAATCAGGACTCAGGGATACGTGGGAGACTTTCCTTTATATTGGAAATTCTTTCAGAGAAATTTGCGTAAGTATTATTCTACTCCTTCAAATTTGCATTGAATACGAGGGCACTGAAAATTCCGATAAAACTTGCAAACTTTGTTTTATGAACTTCTTGTGGTCTTGCTTTGAAACGCATGATGTTGAAAACTGAACAAAAAATTCAGGCCGGTATGGTATATCGATTTCCTGGCAAAAACTCATAGAATGGGTTAGGGAAGGCACAGTTAAGGGAACGGGTACTGAAGCTAGCAGGGTAGTACCTATAGCTTTTTTTAAAAACACTCAACAGAGGTTGATAATATGGTTAAAATGCAACACTAAATGGGGGGAATATTTCATATGCCAATATGAATCCCATTGTGTTATTTGAAGTTTGTGTCTATGTGGGTCTGCGTATAGAACGAGATTGTTAGAAACTTTATTGGTATGTGCAGATTTTTTTTATTAAAAACTTACTAGAAAAGTCGAGGATTCTAGAATCACTAATTTGCATTATTGATAAATCCAAAATGAAAACTAGTAATTCATCAGTGTCTTAGAAACATACACTGCATTGCAACCCTAAAACAAGACAAGACCGTATCCATTCGGAATCCACAAAAAAACATGGAAAGAGTTACACACTCCTTAGTTTGGAGAACATTGATATGATATTTCCCCCATGCATACTTAGGAAAGGAATGAGAAATAAAATAACGATTCAACTCAATGTAGTATAGAGCATCTTGAATAGTATAGAGTTTTGATGTCGTCTTAAATTAGAGAGCTTTTAGACCATTTAAAATAACGTCGAAAATAACGAAAATCCTCGTTGTTTACGATGGTGCTAGTAGCTGCTAGGAACTGTATAAATGACTACATTTTTCGTCATTTGACGTGTTAATTGTTGTGTTCGGGTATAATATTTAAAGCTTTAAACTATCCTCATCATAATTGATAATGATTATGAATGAAATATTTCAAAATATTGTTGGAAAAGCTGTACCACTCGTTTTACTTTTCCCACAATAATTTTGACTACCATCCTTATTCCTCATAAATAGCGCGCCTTCGTTATTGTTACTGGGAATCATTTATCTACTTCTTATTACTGCGCATGCTTAAAATAACGATAGCCACGAAATTCTTATAATTTCTGGTGTTCGAAAAACTCCATGTGTCTTGACTAAACAAATTAATTTCATTCTCAACCGAAAGAAGTCTTCACAACTCACGATAAAACTTCTGCATTATTAATGTCTGTATCATTTTTTATATCTAGTCTATATTATGTATTTTATAGATATACATTTTTTTGTATTATTATTATTTTGTTTGTTTGTGGCAAAGAATCGATCTTAGGTTCTGTGCCGTGAAAATAATTCTGGTACTAAATCTCGTGCAGACATTTTTTTAATTTTTTCAGGTAATCCTTTTCATATAATATGTAAAAGGTCCTGTTATCAGTGGACTTCAAGCTACGGTTGGTGGAGCAAGACTATAAAATTTTGACAAAATTATTTTTGAGGATAGCCATTGCTAGGAAATTTGTTTTAGTAAACCTTTCCTAGTGGAAAGGTTACCTGCTCCATAAACTGCAAATATTTGCAAATCGTCTGGTTGTGATTTCTGATTAATCAACAGTGTAATATTTTGTGTACGTTAGAAAAACAAAAGCTGCTACCTGGGTCAGCTGTTGGTCAATAAATGTCATGTAATCAAAATTATTTTTAGTTATACGTTTTGTATTTAAGGACAGAGTTATTGGAAACATTAATAAATAATTTATATTATAATAAATGCGATTTAAATTTTGGGATGCTAAGGACATGTTTCAAAAATGACATTTAACTTGAATTTTTGCAATGTTCTTGCTGGTAGAGGAAAAATGTGAACTGTTTAAAAGCAGGAAATAGAAGGTACTGGGGGAAAGTTACATAGAGAAGGGTAATGTACCGATCATTTGTTAATTAACTGTTGAATGAGCAGCGCGAAATAAGCAGATTAGACCAGTACCTTACTATAGCGAAGGGAATTGCAAAGGGAATTGCTCAGACATTTAAATATTCGAATCTGTGCTCTTAGATCTACGTAGTTATTCTCAGAATTTATTATCCGATTCGCCAAAATAGCATATTAGGTAGCTTTATTGTATTTTAGAGCCTTGGACACCCTACTGGGAACATATTAGAGAAGGATGGACTCGGAGGCATGAAAAGAATGTTTTGTTTCTGTTTTACGAAGACATGAGTCAGGTAAGAAGAATTATTGTACGAATTAAAGCAAAATACTTCGCAAAACAGTTTAAAGACCACTGCTGTGACATATATATGATTATTGTATCATCAATATAAGATCTAGGTACTTCTTCCTATCAGACTTCTGCTTCTCGTGTGTAAAGATAAAAACGCATTTTCAACGACACTTTAGCGGCTGAGTAATTTGGAAAACACTAAAATTCTCAAATCCTCTGCAGATTTCATATCTAGCGGTGTCATTCCATGTTGCCTTACAAAATGACGTTTGTAATTTATTCTGTTCATTACAAACCTATCCATTTCCATCGAATAGTAACTGTACTTTGAATTTTTTTATACATAAGTATACTTCACACAATCCTGTAGCCTGTAGCTTGCAAAAATGGCAACCCCAGCTATAAAGGTTGTAGTGAAATTTTGACACCGTATTACTACTACATAAAAAATGAATGATTTTAAAACCTCTTAAAGCTGGTTTTTAGGTGTTTTAGATGTCCTAGAAATGTTTTCTTCTTTTGAGTTGGTTCAAGTGACTAGAATAATACCGATTATTTTTGCTACCACGACAGAAGCGAAGGAAGTGTAGTGTTTCTGTAAATTATGCATTGGCATATTGAGATTGATTGAATGTATTGACATTTGGACTACTCATCAAAAAATGATGGCTCAGAAAAAAAACGCTATGTTTGTTGCAGTATTACTGTGGACACAGATTTCTCAAAAATACTGATCTACATGTTTCTTCCGCTCGAGCGGCGTTACACGTACTTTCTTTAGTATCCGCATTTTTTCCCGTGCCCGCTCCGGTGGACCATTTCAAATAAAGCTGCTGTATGCGAACTTATAGAATCAGTGCCTCATAAAATACTGTACCTGTACTGCTACTTACCTTTCCAGCGGTACTCTTTTTGTAAGCCGATTTGGCCCTCAAGATACTTACAAGTTTGAAAAACAATTTTCACTGATGTTCCTTGAATTACGAAGGGACATTAATTATCCATTACAAATAGTATGGGTGTAAATTGGGGTGACTGAAGGCGTCGGTAAGTTGAAGTACCGAGAATGTGCGGGATGTTTCTCAAATTCCCTTCAAAGTACAGAAGAATTCATATCCTTCTCAAGAGCAAAAGCAAGGTGTTCGATCGCATATACTTCCCGTCTCTCAATTTGTGTCAAATGTCAATGTGGATCATTTGTGGCCATTAGGACGATATCAGGCGTAAACGCAATTGAGGGGGGGGGGAAGAATCCCTCTTCCAAAATTTTGAGAAATCACGAAAGAGACAACTCTTTGTTATTATTACTACTATAATATTCTATATACAAAAATTCTGTATTTGCAATACTAATTTTCCTTATTCAAATTTCAAGAAAAAATATCTTAATTCTCCATTATATGTTTAGTTGAATGAATACTAAAACGGGGCATACACGGTGAGACCTACCTCGCCGCTTGCGGTGAGACCTAGGTCTCAGAGACAAATCTCATTGTTAATGTTGCGGTCTAGCTAGTATCAAGTATGATTGAGACGGTATCATTGAGACCGACTCCGACGGTTTCATGGGACTTGCAATGCAATGCAATGCAATGCAATGCAAGTCTCAACTGGTTTCACTGTGAATGGTTGTGTAGCGCCACTGATCGTCAAAAAATAGTGACTTGGGAGAAAAAACAAAGTTTAGTTATTTATTATTTATCAATATTGTTGGTTATAAATGGGTACAAAATATGTAAAGATGGATGGAAATAAAGCATTTTGGGAAGAATTTATACAGATGTATCGGAGTTTTCCATGTCTATGGGATGTAGAATCGAAAAACTATACGGACCGGAATTTACGAATGCAGCATTGCAAGAATTGACCAAGAAGTGGAAAGAAGTTCGTCCCTTGGCAACTAGGGATTACGTTACTAAAAACATCCATAACTTCCGATGTGGCTTTCGGCGAGAAATCAAGAAAATTAAAGCCTCGACAACAACTGGATGCTCAGCGGATGACCGATATGTGCCAAGCTTATGGTATTCTGACATAATGAGCTTTATCAAAACCGAAGATCATAGGCAGGATACCGCAAGCATTGAATCAGTGGCAGTGCCATGAGATACCTCAAGTGCGTGTGGTGTTGTGTGATGCTGAGACCAATTTACGTGATACGCCGCCTGGCCGCATGCAGCGAGGTATGTCTCCCCGTGTGTGCCCCGCATAAGAAACCGCCTATTCTGTGTTCAACCCCCCCCCCCAACTTCTCTCTGGATCCGCAACTGAACTACATAATATGCATAAAGGAAATGCCATCCATTGTGGTACGTATTTACGGCAATTAAGCAGTTCTACTAGAATTTGGAACCTCATAAAATATCTAGTCCTTCTATTACTTTATTTATTTGCTAACATTTAAAAATTTTACTCTCTCCTTATGAAGAACTTACCTTATTTGTCAGGAGCAAAATTATAAACCGATATTTAATTCCTGAGTGGCTTCTTTACGTTGATATAGTTTCATTACTATTCAGTGCTTACCGTTGTTTTATTTTATAGGAATCATGAGGCGATCACTGACCGTAATAACTATCGGTTCCAGAAGGGAATGTAATTTATTCCGTTGTTTAGTATACAAATGACTGAAAATGACAGGTCAATCCCTTGAGCCCCTTCTCTTCTGCATATAAATAGAACAAATTTCTCATCCACCGATCTCGGGAGCTGTTTACAAAAGGAACGGTGAATTTTTAGGAAAAGCTTTTTAGATATTCGCCTGGAAGCATCATAGGCTAGTGTTTTTCCTTGGCCGCATAAACGAGTAGATTGAGCCAAAAAAAAGAGGACTCAATCTTATTGAAGATTCTGGGAACCTCTGATCATTTTTCAGAATAGGTGTGTGAAAATTGCTAGTATGTGTAGGAAGGTTACCAGCGCAACAAATTTGTAATTACATTGGTCTTGTTCGAAGCAAATGTATAAGGGGTTATAAATTTCATGTCGACATATTTCTTTTTTGACGATAAAAATATTTTTTAATTCGATTCCTCTATTGTTCGCATCCCCGTGTAGGGGAGGGTTAGAATATCTCCCATCGTATATCCTGTGTGTCGCAAAAGGCGAGGGAAAAATTTAAAATTATTAGCCGAATTTTCTCGGGTAGCTCAAAGGTTTTCTAAAAGACGACTAAAAGGAAACGAACTACTGTCGGTATAAACAGTAACCTCTTCTCAACCAACAGCTTTGGGTGGACGAGTTGAAAAGAGTCAGGACACCTTCTTGTCCTTGGGGGTGAGAAATTGCCCCTAAAAGCGGATGAACCAGTAGTTACCATCTGGTCAACGGCATGAGGATGCAGAAAGTAAATGGGAAACTACCGCATTAAAGATTCTGAAATTTGGTACAACCTCCGATCCGCTTTGTATGCAGCACATTCGACTATGATGTGTTGAACATTTAAGGGCAAATTACAAATCAAAGGCAAATAGGAGGTTCATCCCTGGTAATCAAGTAGAGATCCAGTCGCGACAGGTGAATAATAAAAAATGCGCAAACTTTGTTTGTAGACTTTTGGAACAGGATGTTGATGTTAAGTAGCGCCAAAAGTATGTTATTCAAAAAAGGCTTCTCATAAAACTTTTAGATCGGCTATTTCATGTACCTATCCTTTAAATCTTAGTCTGAATGGGATCATTTACCTGGGGAGAAGAAAGATTTTCCGTCGTTCTTGAACTATTGATACAGATTTCATGTTTCTATAATACACGTACTAGTCACTGCAGCACCGCCTACTATAAGGTCTGTTCGCAGAGAGAATCACAAACCAGTCAGAGCCAATCAGTATTCGCCATTGCAGTTGCCAAACTATTTCTGACTAGTACTGGCCAATCAAATGAAAGGGTTCGCTGAGAATAAAAATTCAGATTGAAAAAAATATAGTATTATATATAAGCTCCGTTGATTTAACCACTTGAAATTCGCTGTAAAGACCTCAATTATTCTTGAGGTAGAATATTTTGTACAATGACAAGAACAGACTCAGAAACCCAGCCAGCTATAACTGAAAAGTAATATATTAAGAGCAAAAACATTTGAAATTTAATTGAGTAACTTAATTTGCTAAGTTTATTTTATTGAATTTCAGTTTAATTAAATAGGCGTACCTACTTACGCAAACCTAGCGACAAACTTTTATGTTCATATAAATTATTGTGTATAATGAGGCTATAAGTGATAGTTAAAATTTTAAAGGAAAATTTTATTTCCTCCTTTTTAGAGCAATTAAATAAAAGCCATTTTTAAAAACGAGGTTTTTTTTTTGCTTTTAATTTATTAATCTAAAAACCGTAACGCATGGTTTCTTAAGGAATATCTGACCACTGGAAACATCATGATACTAGAGCCCTTAAGACGTTCCATGTATCATTGCTAAGGCAAACAACTCTATAATCAACAGAGCATGAATGTGCATAATGTTACCTTTGGAGTACAGACACACACACATGAACATTGTGAAGCAGATATTCATTGCTAATAATTAATAATTCTCGTTTTATCTGGGAACGTCGGCATCCGACGGAAAGTACGAGGGAATGTTCCATTGTTACAAGATACCTACCCTTTTCCGGAACTAATTTCCCTTTCAGGTAGAAGGTTTCATGCCAGTCTGTATCTTATTTCAACGAGCAGTTCTTTAGTTCTTCATTATGTGTGTTACCAATTATAGTCTGGTAGCCCACTGGCATGTTTTATGCCGGCACTTCACTTGGCGTAGAGTCAAAACTAGCTCAAAACGACAGAAAGCAAGCAGATAACAGCGGGAAACAATAGAAAACGACTAAACACAGCCGAATACAACAGAAAGCAAGCAGATAACAGCAATAAACAATAGAAAAGGACGAAATACAACCGGATAGAACAGAAAAGAACAGAGAACAGCTGAAAACAACAGAAAGCAAGCAGATAACAGCGCTTAACAGTAGAAAAAGACTAAACACAGCCGATACAACAGAAAAGATCAGAAAACAGCTAAAAACAACACAAAGCAAGCAGATAACAACTGTAAACGACCAAATACAACTGAATAGAACAGAAAACAGCCCATAGCAGAAGACAGCAAGCAAATAGAAAGCAAACAAGCAAACAAATAGAAAACGACTAAGCACAGCCGAATACAACAGAAAAGAGCAGAAAACAGCTAAAAACAACAGAAAGTAAGCAGATAACAACTGTAAACTGTAGAAAACGACCAAATACAACCGAATAGAGTCGACACTAGCTCAAAGCGAGAGAGAGCAAACAGATAACAGCGGGAAACGATAGAAAATGACTAAGCACAGCTGAATATAACCGAAAGGGGCAGAAAACGGCTCAAAACTACAGAAATCAAGCACATAACAACTGTAAACGCTAGAAAACGACTAATCTCACGGCATATTGCACCCAAAATTTCATCAAATAGGTGGTCATAGAAATTATGTATGTGGTAAAAAAGCGCCAGACACACTGACATTCTGAGTGACCACAACGTTTGCCACACCAATGCTGTAGAAGGTAAAGTGAAGTGAAAGTGAAGGGCTAAACTTTATTTTATTGAATGATTTTGACACTTCAGATTTAGGACTCAATTTTTTCTTGATTTATATTCTGTAACCCGTGCTCATTCTTGGTCACAGGCAAAGGCATAAGTAGATAGCTACGATAGATTTTAGTTTTCGATCCACTGTCAAGTTAAATGCTCTACTCAAGTGAATACTGATTTACTGAATGCCCTGAGCTATAAATGGAGTTCATGTAAATTATGGGTGATTAAATTGAAGTCGCTCGTAGTAAATTGCTTACGCTCAAACTTTTATACTTGAACGGCATCCAACTTCAAACATAAAAGAGGCTGGAAAGCTACTTTGCATAGACCTCATTTCTTCACACACAATGTAAACAATTTTTTAGAAGTCAAACAGCGAGACATGCTCTTTATATAAGATGTTTAAAATATCAAAGTACGAGTAGGTACATTCAACATCAGAATTTCCGGAAGCATATATATTTTGGCATATCTACTACATTACCAAGTCCTAAGAAGGCTCTAAGCGTATAAATAAATATCTGATAAGAGTCATCGGTGTATGAATCAAATTAATAGCAAGTTTTGCATTGGTATAGTGAAGGCATACCCTATTCCCATCGCCCTATAGCTAGGGTCATATCACTCGCGTACTAATTTTGTTCAAACTTATTGACTATCCGTTATCTAGGCAACTATGCATTATATAAGATTCAACAATGCACCCTCTCATATTCACTATGTTTTTACAGTGGTGCTAGTAGATCTAGGTACTACGCAATATCTATAATTTCTTGGTTTGCTAGACATACTATAATGCCGTACCTATACACTTTATAATAAAACTGGGGTGTATCGTTTTGTCACCGTCTCGTCGCCTACTGAAAACAACAAACAACATCGCGAACGAGGCAGCAAGCGTCAAAACTTAAATAAATAAATGGGATATATGTATATCAAAAAGTGGAGTCAAGTTGATTGACCCAGTACTTCCCACACATAATGATTTAATTTTATTTTTTTCCCATTACATGAAGCTGTAGTCTCAAATTCCCTTACAACCTAATCATCGCCCACCCTCCCGCGAAAAAACGTATTTTACAACACAGAACTTTCGTAAATAGTTTCTCTCCTTCCTTAGAAACTAGGACGCCACAGTTTTCATTCTGCATGCTTCAACTGAACGATGCAAAACGATCAGGAGCCTCTAAGCCGTCTAAAAGCGAAGTATGAGCTGTTTTCATATTTCTAGTTTTTTAATTAATGTTGCGCCGCCACTGACACGATTTTTCAGACACTGGCGCGTTTTCCACTCTCGCCGCGATAGTCAATTCTTTGTCGAAATTTCATTAAAATCAATTTAATAATTTTTGCTTTACGCAACATACATAGAACGAAATTAAGCAATACTCGTGTATGTATACATCACAAAACTGTAAGTCCCTTCGTTTCTGTAATAGGCAAGGAAATGTTCGGATGGGCCTAGAAAAGGGTATTATGCCGCTAGGTTTTTCACAGGTCAATGGACCGCCCATTATGAATACAACAAATTTTTCAGTTTTCCAACCAAAAAAAGTAGAAAATGATCAGGAACCCCTAAAACGCCTAAAAACAAAGTTAGAGGCGTTTTTATTTTTTTTTTATTTTTTCATTATTGCTGCGCCGCCACTGACACGATTTTTCCAAAACGTTTTCCATCCTCGCCGCGGTAGTAATACTGTGTCAAAATTTCGTTAAAATCATTTGAACAATTTTCGCGTTACGCAATATAGAACCATCTAAAACAATACTCATATGTCTGTATCACGTCTGTATACATCACAAATTCTAAGTTCCTCGGTTTCTATTAATGAGCAAGGCAATGTTCAAATGGACCTAAGAAAGTGTATTATGCCGCTAGCATTTTCATTCACAGGTCAATGGACAGCCCATTATGAATACAACAAATTTTGCAGTTTTCCAACCCCCCATCCCCCAACCACCCCAAATTCACCCCTACCCAAAAAAAAGTAGAAAATGATCAGGAACCCCTAAAACGCCTAAAAACAAATTTTGACGCTTTTTGATTTTTTATTTTTTATTGCTGCGCCGCCTCTGATACGATTTTTCCAATACATATACGCGCTTTCCATCCTCGCCGCGATAGTAATACTGTGACAAAATTTCATTAAAATCCATAACTTTCACGTTACTCAATACAGAACGATCTAAAGCAATATTCCTATGTATTTATCAGAAAATTCCAAGTCCCGTGGTTTCTGGAACAGGCAAGGCAATGTTCGGATGGGCCTAAAAAAGGGTAATATGCCGCTAGGTTTTTCTTTTACAGGTCAATGGACAGCCTATTATGAGTAAAACACATTTTTGAGATTTACAACCCCCCCACCCCCCAACCACCCCAATTTCACCCTCACCCAAAAAAAGGAGAAAAATATCAGGAACCCCTAAAACACCTAAAAACGAAGTTTGAGGAATATTTAACTTTTTTTGTCTTTTGCTAATTACTCCGCCGCCCCTGCACCGATTTTCAAAATTATAAGAACATTACCTACTATGAGCCTACATCATATCGCTGCCCAAATTTCATCACAATCCATGCAGGGGTTACTGAGACGTTAGAAAAACGCCAACAGACAGACAGACAGACACATAGACAGACCGACAGACAGACCGGCGGAAATGAGTGACGTCGATTTTCGTTATGTAGACATCATAAAACGCCCAAAAAGCTTGTTATCTCAAAATCGAAAATTCTCGCGATCACAATACTCCCCTCACCTATCGGTGTGGGAAGTAAAAAATGACTTTAAAAAATGATGATTTTAATGACAACATATGCAAATATTTACCACAAACTAGAAACATATAGTTCTGAGTATTAATGAGTTTTCGTTTTCAAGTTTTAGTGTAAAACGTAACTCACAGATTTATTTGTGGCTATCTCGGGATACGTAGTCCTAATCTAATTTTTGGTGGAGTCTTGGAATCTGGGTACAAATCTGCGCGCCGCGAGCACAAGTCGTGTGAACGCCGCGCGTTCGTTGCGCGCTAGGTGTTCGTTGAAATCTTCTCGTTAGACGAACCTTATGTGATCCACACAGAATGTGCACACCAAAAAACTACAAACATATCACGCTCCCGTCCAAATCTGTTCGGCGAACATGCAAAAGATGCGTTGCAAAATCGACAGGTGGTGGATTGCGATCACCTCTTGCGAACCCCGTACAAATTTAGCAAACAGGCTGTCATTTGTACGGACCTTTATAGAGGTATTTTTTGGTATGAATAGAGAAACGCAGTAATGCTTACCAACAGTCAGTTAGTGTTAGTTACCTACTCGGTTTGAACACAAAAGCTGTAATTCGCTAAAATCCCTGATTTCTATTTCTCCAGACGGGTTTAAAATATTGTGTCTGAACGATATAGTGAAATAATTACTAATACAACACTCTTTGAAGGTTGTTAAGGCATCCTCCTCAAACTTCCTAAGGTAGCGCACATGAAATGATAATGTATATAATACATACATAAATAGTACATGGGTTTGAGTATCAGAATAGCTTTAAAGCTCCGCCCATTTATGTACTCTGTGTACTTAATAAATAAAGACGTTTACATGCATACATTTACTTCTTAGAACCTTAACATTTTTCTGCAGTAGAATTGGAGTTGCCCAATCCTTACTTCGGATTATAACTAATATATTGTCACGACAGCATCTTTTTCTTCGCACCAGGAATCAAACAGGACGTAAGTTTCACCGTTTTACTTTACAACTCAATACAATATCTCTTAACCTTGTCTCAGTTACACCTCAACTCAACTCAACTGAACTACCACGCTACCCGTGGTGCCTTATATACACTTAATCGAACCATCTAGAGAATTCGATGACATTCCAGAAAACTCTAGACGATTCGATGACGTTTACACTTACAAATATCTAACCTAACACTTTGAATGTACATCATGCATGACAACTAATACACAATACACGAATACCATAATATACAGTATGTTACAATATTAATTTTTGTTTCTCCCAAAACACAGAAAGTTTCAAAGTCATTACTTGAAGAAGATAATGCATCATCGTTATAACACTTAGGACTGATATCTAATTTACCAGTTGTGTTTAAGGTGATGAAATTTTAATTGAATTAAAAAGTATAACATTCTTCCACATCAGTCAGGCTTTTGGACATGCCGCAGTTGGTCTACCACACTTTTGAATTAACCTGATGACATTTTTAGAGATGGGGATAAGACAAACATTGTCGCGCATTTGATAGTATCAACAATCAATTGATGTATTCCATAATTTGGTTCATACGCTAATCAGAAAGCTAAACCAATTTCTTGGGCCCTTTTATCGACAGCAATTAGTTTGTAAAAATGTCTGAGAAAACTTCAATGCTTTGGAAAATGTTTACTGTTGTTTACCACTAGTTTATGGCCTACATGTTTCGCTATCGACTTATGATGAGACTTATTTCGTGTTTGTAGAACCTCTACATAGGTAGCTATGGCTAAATTAGTACAACACTCGTGCACCAATTAAACACAAAACAGAATGGCTGCTATTTTATTATGGTGGGAGAAAAACTACTTTTGAGGGGTGATTTGTCGGTAAAATTAAAGTATTTTATCCCCCTAAAGGCTCCGATACCGATGACCGGACACATTGTATAATGAAACGTATTATAACAAAATGTGCAGTCCGCGCTCCCGACACACCGGTTGCTGTTCCTTTGCACAGTCATTTCACTACTCCTCACTCCGTGAGGTGAGCAATCTCTGGGTTCGCGAGTCGTGCACCCAAGGGCCAGGGATAACGACCTTCTGCATTGTGGCGGCCAAGATATGCGCCTTCGCATGGCATACCGACATTGTGCACAGTACACAGTGAAGAGGAGCGTATTCCTCGTTTCACCTAGGGATCAAAAGACTATAAGCAGCAGACTAACTGTGTAGTCTGGCCAGTGACTGCGTAGTTGTCCGAGGATATTTGGTCAGCCGACGATGTTCACCGCGGCAGGTGCCGAAAACTCTACAACAAACATCGACTTTTGGTGACCTGAGATTTGACAACAACTTTGATGTGGGTTTTAGCTCTTACTGTCACTCAAGACAGCTTATGCGGATCCTCTGTCTGTCCGTCCGTCCGTCCGTACACAAAAGATAGCCAAAACTGCAGGTGCCAGATAAGAACTAAATACAGATTCGGAATCAGCATGAAAAAACTAGTCCGAGAAAAATCCGGATTTGTCAATATCGCTTCCTGTTAAAAAAAGGAATTTCAAATTTGTATACCAACAAATTCCACAGTGAGAGCGCTGTTTGAATTTACTCAAGTAAATTCTTTTCTACTTTTTTAATTGTGCGAGAGTAAGTTCCGTAATCGACTACTGATACCTCCGAGTCACGTCGAGCATAAAGTTGAGTTCCTCGGCTGACCGTGTGGCTCCTTTATCCGCGTTCTCGTGCTCCCACACAAAGCTGCTCAGGAGCTCAGTCCTCTTTGACACATAGCAGCCAGTGGCCAGTGCTACTCTGTTGGGCAGACTCTCCAAACTCAATAGTCCATGCCTTCCCAGGTGTCGTGGACAGTATATTCGCCGGACCAAGGATTTAGGATGTCCATATTGATCCTTTTACCGGTCTTCGAGTCGATTTCTTTCAGCTCGTTCACTTTCCAGTTTATACACCAAAGGTGTATAATAACAATGGGACCACAAGCATGTTTGTGGCAGCGATTTTGTTCTTGCCGGACAGTTCTGACGACCAGATCTGTCGGAGTCGATACAAATACTTGCGGCGGATACACTTTAGTATAATCAGTATTATTAATATTTTTGAAGATATAGCTTGGTATTTAAAATTGCAATCTTTATTTTACTTTCCTATACAAGAGTTAGTTGGCTTTTTGTTTTGATAGATTAAATTGTCGGATTATCAGTTTAAGCATACGAAATAAGTTTTGATAGAGTTCTGGAATCTAAAGCAATTAACTGAGTATCTAGAACTGCATTGTTAGTTTATGTTTGTAAGTTGAATACCAGCACTCTGATCACTTATTCAATTTGTTAGATCTTTTAGGAGTTCTGTATTTATATTTTTTGCTATTCCGCTGTTTGTCTTTACTGTATAATGCCTGACCGTAAATAGGTCTCTTATTACTATAACTATTATATTACCATCTAAGTATAAAATCATAAAATTTGAGAAAGCATATTTTTAAACTGTGACATTCACTTGGTGGCCTGACAAATACTGTTTGGACTTCGGCTAAATAATTTTTGTAGACTCGTCAAAGTTTGCAAGCGACCACTGCACCACTGCACCTCTACCGCAAACTTTTTTATTCGGCCTAGAAAGACCCTCTCACCTTATCAAAAACTACCTTAAAAACTCTGGTAATCCATTACGCATTCTCGTTCTTGGATAACATAAAATCCATTTAAACTTCACTTTTCCTGGGAACTAAAACCGAACAAGCTGCATTTTGCATAAGGAAAGCTTATTCCTGAACTTGCATGGAAGTCACCCTCTTAACTAGCAACACTATCTTGATCCGAAAGTTAAATTGGTTTTTCAAATATAACCGCGAAAATTTTTATAAGGGGACAAAGAACGGCTAGCGTCGAGTACAACGTTACGAATAGAATAAAAGCTTTTTTTCATACTGCTCCACTTTCTGAAATAGAAACTAGGAATTTTACAAGAAAAAGACATACAACATAAAGGTAATTTATTGTTCTATAATGTTTGTTGAAAATTTTTTATTGTATAACTGACAGAAAATCAGGTAGTAGACAAATTAAGGCAACAATTTTTCTAAAATAACTATTTTTTACATAATAAAACGAAAAATTCAGTTTGACATAGTTTTCTAGACTGCATATCTCTCTAGAAAACATGTTTTTTTTTTAATTGTTTACCATTAGTATAAAAATCAGGAGAGTAATAAGCAAGTTCAAAACTTAATCTTTAACTCTAGTACTGACACTGAAGGTAAGAGGATGAAAGTAATGCAAATTCAGGGCTTAGCTTTCCAAATGATATCCAAGATCCATAGAAACGTACAGTATGCACAGCTTATTTTCCAGACGACCACTACAAGGTATGATATTTATTTTTTGAACACTGAACATCACATAGAATAAAATCTGTTGTTTTTAATAAAAATAAAAAAGTAAATACTTTGTTGCTCTGTTAAATATCCCCACAAAAGCGAAGCCATGTAAACACTGAAATGCGTCTAAAAGATGATGCGGCTGCAAATATTGTTCTCTAGTTATCGTTTTTTTTGTCTCCCAAATTCTCTTCAAATTCATGTTCAGATGTTATAATGTAAACGTCTAATTAATTGGTTTTAATTCCCAGAAAAATTATTGCAATATTAATTTATATTTCATTGTTTCTGCTCTCACCGTGTCTCGTCCCCACAGTTTCGTTGGGATAAACTTTTATCAATATTGGCGTGAGCTCTTAACTATAATACCTTTTTTAATTTTTTCAGGACATATATTCAACCATCAAGAAGATATCGGACTTCTTTGGCAAAGACTACACCAAAGAACAATATGAAAAGCTAGCAAACCATTTGGATATTGAAAACTTCAGAAAGAACAAATCTGTGAATTATGATGTTTTAAAACACTTAGGAATTCTAAAAAGCGGGGAAGCTGGTTTCGTGCGGAAAGGAAAAAGTGGAGGCTGGGAAGATTATTTTACAGAGGAGTTGAACCAAATGGCCAATGACTGGATAAAAAAGAATCAAGAAGAAATCGGCATCCACTTTCCTAATTTTTCTATATAAGGTTGAACATACAGGGTTGGGATAAAGTATGGAACCAAGCAAATAACTTTGGAACGGAAAGAGTGATATTGCTGAAAATTTGCAGGCAAGTGTAGTGATGTCCAATGCATCCGAGGACATTATGTTAGCTATTAATGTACTTCCGGTTTAACCGGAAGTACCGTCAACTTTTTAAATTTAAATGGGACACCCTGTATATTTTTGCAGATTTTAATTCATCATTTTTTTTCCAAATACGTCCATAGTGGGTTTAGTATTTGTTTCTTAAAAAAATTGTCTCACAAATTCGTCCGTGGCGGTCTGCGGTCTTCCCGTTTGAGGTAATTTTTTCTGTATTCTTGTTTTTAGTCACCGTCAAACGTGTTATAGGACCCCTGTCGGGACGTAAATCATTAAAAGTTGACACACTTCTTTGTGAGTTCTCACGCCATCGCCAAAGCCGACTTTGAATGACCGGCATTTTAAACACCTGAAATGATAAAGAAGCTATATCTTTCCCGTTTTTACAGAAACTAATGCTAAACCCACTATGGACGTATTCGGGGAAAAAAAGATGAATTAAAATCTGCAAAAATATACAGGGCGTCCCATTTAAATTAAAAAAATTGACGGTACTTCCGGTTAAACCGGAAGTACATTAATAGCTAACATAATGTCTTCGGATGCACTAGACGTTACTGCACTTGCCTGCAAATTTTCTGCAGTATCACTCTTTCCGTTCCAAAGTTAGTTGCTTGATTCCATACTTTATCCCAACCCTGTATAATGAAAATTGTAAAATAGTACACGTATAGTTTCATCTTGTAGATAATAAGTATTCTTTTATATTTGTTGGAAAATAAATCTTTTCATAGACCTCTTCAATGAGTTATACAGTAGGCTTCAGCTTCATATTAAATCAGAAAACTTGTACACGAGTAACAGCCTATATAGAAGATACGAGTTCTTCCAGTTCTATTAAGTTGTAGTGGATCTACTACACCTATCTAACCCCCATCCCCTCCCTCCATAATAATCGCCAAATGACAACCACTCAAAAAGTCGAGAGGGGTCAAGGATCTCTAAGATGCCTAAACACTATGTTTGGAAGCTGGCACCTTTTCGTTCTTTTTATAATAGTATTGTTAAAGGGTATCGCAACCCAAACTTCATCCAAATTATTATTGAGATCGCGAGGCAGTAATCATGACCTTAAATATACAAACCCACAGACAGACCGATGGAAATGTACGACACATGTTTTGTGATGTAGATCTCAAAAATCTTGCTATCTCAAAGTGGAAAGTGTTTTTATCAAAAATGTACATAATATAGTTTTCAGCTTTATCTGACTGTTGCCGTTACTTTGACAAAACATAGTGTTTGAAGTTATATTGTTGTAGAGAATTCTGTAATGTACGTAGCTCATCTCTAAACTGATAGCAATGAAATTTTCAAACCGTACCTTGTATCGTATTGTCGTGGTAAAGTCTATGGTTTTTAAAAGTTGTGGCACTGAGGGTGAACCTGAACTAAAAAATAAACTTACCAGTACAATATAAAAGCCCATCAAACTCTGTTTTTGGGTACTCTGGGAGCCTCTGATCACTTTCTACGTTTTTCTGGAGTGGTTAAAATGAGCCGAGGTAGGGCGGGGTCTCGTATAAGGTGGATGGGAAACCCCGGAACATTTTTCATTGCTCCTCAAAGATTGATACCGAAAATATAATTTTATTTCTAAACATCGAAGATTCGGCGCGCCATGTGATTAGCATGTCAGTTGAAGATTGCAGAATACATACTCTGTCATGCTAGTTTCTACGGAGGGAAATGCAAGAAACTATTTACGAAAGGAAAATTAATAAAATCATATCAGCGTAACGTGTGAGAAGTATAGTTAATCAACTTGACTCCATTTTCCAGACCACAACCTTTGAAGTATGGCAGCTCGACTTTTCTTCACTCGCACTGCGTAACACACCCCTTTTTACAATTACAGAATATTGTATTAGTATTTAATAGTTCGTCTCCTTGAGTCGGGTAAATTTGTGTTGCCAATTTTCTTTAAGGAAAATTTGTCGGTGATATGACTATTTATTTTTCCGATACTTCCATAGCTGTTTCGATGCTTATAATATTATGAAATGTTTTTGTTTGCATCAATATTTACAAGCTTTGCAAAAGTGGTGTGAGATTAATACATTCTTTTATTGTTTTTGTTTTGTTAATCATTTATTATATATTTTTTATAAACAAATACATGTAACGGCTATTTATGAAAATTTTATTTTCTAGCCTAACAGGTTAAGAAAAGCGTTTATAGTAATAGCTATGCAGTATAATGCAGAATTACCTGATGTACATGTGCACTCGTGCTTTTTCAAGCCATAACCTATACCTATATCTCACTATATCTCGAAAATAATTGGTTGTATGCAAAAAATGTATACGTATATACAATTTTGTAAAGACCACTATTTTACGTAAGCTTTGTTATGAGTTCTTTCGACGTCAGATGGCCTGCAAGCGAGAATTTTCCGAAAAAACTATTTCCATTACCTTTCGTTATCTCAAGACGCACATGGGTAGGCATATGAGATTTTTTGTACTTCATTAGAACAGCAGAATGAAGGTTTCTGCAAAAAGTCAGCTTACTTGGCCTCATTTCGCAGATGGCCTTGATCGTGACGTATAATTCTTTAATGTATCTATTACCTGCAATCTCATACACCTTAATATGTTAAAGAAAGAGGAGAAGCAATATCAATTACACGGACCATTTCTGCTTGTGTAAATTGAAGAAACTTAGCTCTGTTTCTTGTACCTAGAATAGCACTCAGCCTTCGATCATTAAAAGCAGTTGCATAACAAGCACCGAAACCCGTCTTTCCCAATTCCCCCATGGGCATTTTCACGTTATCTCTTCCTACGAGAGCGGATAAAGTAAGGCGTCTTCTACCTACGTCTAGTTTTCCCCGATTTTACGTCGTCCTGATCGTGAATAGATTTATTTGTGGTATTCCCTAGTGTCCATCCTCATCTCTTTCCTTAACAACAAATTCTCCCTGGTAACTCCAAGATATTGGCCGTTCTAAGGGGATGTTTGACAGTAGCTAAGTGTGTCTACGAGTATAACGACCCACGTCCTAATTATTTACTATTCAGAGGCGTGTATCCCTTTAATAAGTCAAGGGGACATGTTCAATAAAAATTAGGAAACTGTAGTCCAGCTCACAAACAGTCTGACTCATGGATTATGGTAGGAAGCTGTAACTAAACATAAGGCTCAATAACTATGGGCGGAGCAAATGTAAGGATTATTTGAAGAGCTACGATAAGAAGGGAATATTTATTTAGCAGAGAAGAGGTGCGCCCAAGGTAAGCTCCTAATAGTGGAAGGGAAAAGCTTTATTAAATTGACCCCCTTCGAATTATCATTCTAAGCGACTAATATGCGATTATTTAATTTTATGATAACCTAAACGATTGTTCCAAACAAACTTAACCGGGCATATTTACATTTTACACTGAAAGGTCGTTTGAAGAGTGTACGAAATTCACCTTTCTCCAACTTGGCTCGAAATACATCATGCAAGCAAAATTTTATTTTCCTTTTACTTCCCATACCGATAGGTGAGGGAAGTATTGTGATAGCGATATGCTGTGTGGTCGAAGTAGGTAATGTTCCTATAATTTTGAAAATCGGTGCATGGGTGGTTGAGTAATTAGCAAAAAACAAAAAAAAATCAAATATGCCTCAAACTTCGTTCTTAGGTATTTTAGGGGTTCCTGATCATTTTCTACTTTTCTTTGGTGGGGGTGGAATTGGGGTGGATGGAATGATGTAAAACTGAAAAATTATTTGTATTCATAACAGGCTGTCCACCGCCCTGTGGAAGAAAGAACTACCGTCATAATACACTTTTCCAGGTCTATCCGAGCATTGCCTTGCCTATTACGAAACAAAGGGACTTAAGAATTTTCTGATGTATACAATTATTATACTTATACATACATTTATTGCTTCTGATCGTTCTGTATCGTGTAACGTGGAAACTATTGAATCGGTTTTAATGAAATTTCGACACAGTATTGTTACTTTGGCGAGGATGAAAGACGCTTATTATTTTCAGAAGTCGTGTCAGTGGCGGCGCAGCGATAATCAAAAAACTAATTATACAAGAAAAGCCTAGATTTCGCTTTAAGGCGTTTTGGGGGTACCTGATCAGCTTTTACTTTTTTTTTGATGGGGTTGAAATTGGGGTTGGGGGGGGGTTGTAAAAGCGGACAATTTGTTGTATTTTTAATAGGCAGTCCAGTGTCCACTGACCTGCGTATGAAAGACCTAGCGGAATAACATATTTTGTAACGGTTCACCCGTTTTCAAAATTATTTTTATATTATTTACTTGGCTACCATATACAAATAGTTTACAACTTCCATTTATAGCTACTGCTTCCTCATTATACTAGTACATTTTTATAACTATTTTGCTTCTCACCCCTACCTTTTTCCCATCTCTACTTTCTTTCAGATGGAACGATTTTTATATTACACCGCCTGCGCATATCTAATGAGTGGGGATATGCTCTTGCTCTCCACCAAGGTTACCTTTTATGTCGAAACACATACCTCCTTCCTTTTTGCGTTTTGAACTCAAACAGTTAACAGCTAATGTAATTATGTCTCTCTAAGACAATCTTTTGTGTCTGTGCCATTATGTCTTAATCAAGGAGAACCACCCTTCTTGGTCGGGGTGCCACCATGAAGACCTAACTTCTTTTTTGTCGGGGTGCCACCATGAAACCACCTAACCTTTTTGTCCGGGTGCCACCATGAAGACCTAACTTTTTTGTCGGGGTGCCACAATGAAGCCACCTTTTTTGTCGGGGTACCACCATGAAGAACACCTTTTGTGGGGGTGCCACCACCAAAGCCACCTTCTTTTTCTCGGGGTGCCAAAATGAAGAAAACTTTTCTTTGGGGACACCACACCTTTGGGGCACCACCTGAACTCCTGAAAAAGCCAGCCTTCTCTGGAGCACCACCTTCCTTTCGGAAGGGCACTACCATCAGGACTTCCCTCCGAGATAAGTTCTTTAAAAAAAAAAAAATAAAATGTACTGCATTCGTATACATACTAAAATAAATCTTTATTAAACCATTGTTGTCCTAGTTTTCATTTCTTGGCGGCTAACGAGACTCACACATTCACGCACACACGCACGCACCTACATACCCTAGTCTCATGCAAACTGATTGAGCTACTGGTTGCTATGTGTAATGAAAGTGTTGGCTGGTCATTCATGACCAAACAACATTTTTATTGTTACAAAATTGGCGCTGCCAACGTGTGGCCAGACATGGGTATGTCTGGTGTTGTGCGGTGTGAGTCTTGGAGCTGTCTTGAGGTGAAAATTGGACAACTTTTTCAAAATTCCATTTCGGCACATTGACTCAAAATTCCAGTTAATAATTTTTTTTTTGGATGCAGTACTTTCATTTGGCATATATATTTTATTATTTAATTTTCTTTAACTATTATCAGCTTATTTTTTTTTTTATAATTTTCAGGGTGATTGTTTGTCCAAATTTTCTATTTTCAAAATTTTTTTTTATTGAGGCATATTTGAAATTATTTGAATTTTTCTATTGATTTTTGTCTATTAGTATATTTTATTTATGACTGAGATTTTATTTCCTCATGCATTATTTTTGTACTGTCTTGAGACATTTCGCGTATGCGTTAATTTATAAATCTGAGCGTATGTTGTAAATGTTTCTCTAAGATATCTGGCATTTGGATATTATTCACAGGTCATAAACATATACCTACAGTTTTTTGTATGGTTTGCTTTTTTTTGTAGCTATACATTTTGTGTGGTATTTGGACAACAATTCACTACATTTTTCTTTGGTAATTTGTTATTTAGGTACATTCATTTAGTAACTCATTTGTAGTTGAAATTTTCATAAGCTGACTTTAGTTTTTTGTTATTTATAAAAGGGTGGTTATATATGTGCAATTATATACTTGCATATATATTTAATTTCCTAGATTAACACATAAATTGAGGCACACACACATATAAAGTATATTAATACTTAAAAAAAAAAACTTTTTTGATTTTTCATTAAGCAAATACTAGTCCTTGATTTTTTTTGTTATGATTGTTTTTATTCTGGAGTTTTATCGATATGTGTAGTTAATTTATCTGGCAAATATTTTGATATTAGAGCATTTTAGTCTCTGTTTTGTTTTGATTGAAAGACTGATATAAGGGCAGTCATATTTGTTGAGGCCAGATAAATAATTTTAATTTTTTTAGTATCACTCCAGAATACTAGTTTCTTTTTCGAGAACATACATGCCCAAGTAGTTTTTTTTGGTGAACTGTTTGATATTTTTAGTGTTTTTTTATCTTGTTGGGTTTTGACTTGTCTTTTTTCTACTTAACCTCACTTAAACGCAACAATGCCTCTCACTAAACTAAATGTTAATGACTTGATGTCAAGTGAGCTGGCATATGAGATAAAAATTAGAGGCTTGGAAGTTCCTAGCACTATGGATGATAAGCGAAAAGTTTTGCGTGGTCTGCTATCACAAGAGCAGCACGGTAGAAGTTTTTCTGAAACTTCAGTTTTAATTCCCTTTGATGAGGATAAAGATGATATCATACTCTCTTTCAATAAACTTGAAGATATGATATCTCAATTTTCTAGTGGCTATGATTCAAGTGAACATCGCAGGATTTGTACTCGATTGTTGCACTTAGCAAATAGAATTGATCGTCTTGCTCCTTCTTCTGATGAGGAAGTGACACAGAAGTCTCGATTTAAGACACAGCTTGTGATTGCGGAATCAAATCTTTTGGCCAAGCTCGAACCTCCCACGGGACATTCATCACCAGTTCCCGTGCCTGCCACTGTTAATCCGACACAACCTGTTACTACTGTAGCAGCTTCCTTGCCTCCCTTAGCAATGAATCCTCAGCCTTATTCTCCTGCTAGTTTTTCTCAGCAGAAGAAAATTCCTATTTTTAAATGGGGGATTAGGAAGTTCAATGGCAAAACATCTGTCATTGAGTTTCTTGAATTGATTCAATCTCTTATGGCTTCTCGAGGTTGTAATGAGATGGATCTATATGCTGCTGCAGGTGACCTTTTTGAAGGCATAGCATGGACTTGGTGGCATAATGGTTCTGTTAGGGGTGCTTTTCATGATTGGGGTGATTTGGTGCGTCAATTAAAGGATGCTTTCCTTAGAGACAATTACGACATCAACTTGATTGATGAAATTCGTAGACGCAGACAAGGTCAACGTGAACCTGTCATAACTTTTATTGCTTTTATGGAGTCTCAGTTCAATAGACTCACCAGCAACCCATTCACTGAAAAGGACATGGTTAACATCATTCGTAGAAACTTGTTGCCCGATTATGTTAAGTCACTAGCACTTCATGATATCTTGACGTTTGCCCAATTGACTTCATATTGTAGGAAGTTAGAGGATTCCTTTCTGACATGTCAACCTGTCAGTAGATCCGATTATAATCCTAACAATGATACATCTTCCCCTGTTCCTAGAAAACCAGTAGTTTGCTGGAATTGCGAAAAACTTGGGCATTCCTCACAGCAATGTAGATCTCCCCGTATTAGGTTTTGTTATGAATGTGGCATGAGAAATGTCACAAAATCAACTTGTCCCTCTTGTTCAAAAAACGTACAGAGACAGGAAGTTCCCGCTTTGACTCCTGGGCCTTCCCATGTACAGAACAAGGGAGTCACCTTTTCGGATCCCAACACGAAGGGCAAAGCCACTCCAGGGTTGATGATCAAATCACAGAAGTAGATAATGCTAGGGATTTTCATGTTGATACACCTGACTTAGATTTTAGTAAAGATTTTTCAGACATAGATACTAGGGAACCACAAGGGACTTCCAATATCAATATTAAAAATTCTGTTGAACCTTTATTTGTGAGCAAGAACAATGATAATCGTCCATATCTTTCAATTTGTATAGATAACGAAAATGTTACAGCTTTGCTTGATAGTGGCAGCAACGCTAACATTCTTGGGTCATCTGGACTATATTTATTGAGCAAATTGAATCTCAAGATTGATTATAACACAGCTTTACAACTGACTACAGCTGATGGTCAAGTTCAAAATATTTTGGGTTTTGTTTACTTTCCGATCACTTTTAATGGTGAAGATCATAAGATTAAAGTTTTAATTGTCCCAAGCATTTCACATAAGCTGATTCTGGGAATGGAATTTATTTTGCAGTTTAAGCTAAATATAAATTTTGGAAATTTCAGTTACGATTCTTGTACAATAAATTCTCTCTTGTCATTTCCTACGCCAACTAGTATAACTCAGATTCGAAGATTAGTAGACATGTTGAGCTTTTATCGTCGTTTTCTCAAAGACTTCAGTTCAATAGTTTCTCCAATTACAGATCTATTAAAGAACCGAAAGAAAGGTCAGTCTGTCGCTTGGACACCCGAAGCTGCTGAGGCTTTTGAGAAGATCAAAGGCTTGCTGACTACTGCTCCCATTCTTGCTAGTCCAGACTTCACTAAGCCCTTTTCCATTGTCTGTGACGCTTCGGATTCTGGAGTTGGTGGTGTACTTTTCCAGGAGGAGCATGGTTTAGAACATCCCATAGCGTATTTTAGTAAGACTCTCAACACGGCCCAAAGAAAATATTCCACCACAGAAAAAGAACTGCTTGCAGTTTTGCTAAGTATAGAACATTTTCGCTGTTATGTTGAATATACAAAATTTAATGTTATTTCTGACCATTCATCTTTGCAATGGATTCAAGGTCTTAAAAATCCTTCACCTAGATTATCTAGATGGTTATATCGCCTTTCACCATATAACTTTAAAATCATCCATCGCAAAGGCAAAGAAATTCCTGTTGCCGATGCTTTATCTAGAGTACATGAAGATATAGATGTTTCAATATTAAATTTAAATGAGTTAACTCCAGATAAGTGGTGTCGAAAAATGATTAGCAAAGTCAATAACAATCCGGATTTATATCCATCCTTTAAAGTAGAAAATAATGTTCTTTACAAACATATTTTATCTGACGATCCTCTTTCAGAGACATATACTGATTGGAAGATAGTTGTACCAACACCTAATAGGTTAAAACTTTTAAAATTATATCATGATGATTCCACTTCAGGTCATTTAGGAGTATTCAAAACGCTATCTAGGTTATCAGCTCTATATTATTGGCCAAAAATGAAACAGTCAGTTAGAATATATGTGAATTCATGCAAAATTTGTGCTCAGTGCAAACCAGGTAATTTACCCCAAGCTGGTTTAATGGGAAAGTACAGAGATATCAAATTTCCATTTCAAATGATATCTGCTGATCTTTTAGGACCATACCCTCGTTCTAAAAAGGGTAATAGATTTCTTCTGGTAGTTTGTGACTGGTTTACAAAACTTGTTTTAGTACATCCTATGCCTAAAGCCACATCAACATCCATAGTTAAATTTCTAGAAAATCAAGTATTTCTCATTTTTGGAGTTCCACAGATCATTGTAGTTAATAATGGACCTCAATTTATCTCTAAAGAATTTAAAGCTCTTGCTAGCTCTTATAATGTACAGAAAATCTGGTATAATGCAAGGTACACTCCTCAAGTTAACCCTTGTGAAAGAGTGAATAGGACTATTGTCACTGCAATTAGATCGTACATAAAAAGTTCTCACAATACCTGGGATCAGTCTATTCATCAAATAGCCCAGGCAATTAGATTAGCAAAGCATGAAGTTACAGGATATTCACCTAGCTATTTAAACTTTTATCGAAATGTGCCAGTTGATGGATCATTTTATGGAATCATTGCCGACGATGCTAAGAATGACGTTAATATCAGCCAAAATGTTTTAGATCCAAATTTAGTACAAAAGATACCTGAGATTTATTCTAAAGTTCAAGACCGAATGCGACGTTCTTATGAAGTCAACAAAAATCGTTATAACTTGCGAAGGAGAGATCTTAGACTCAAAGTTGGTGATAGAGTTTTGAAACGTAATTTCATTCTTTCAAAAGCTGCTGATAATTTCTGTGCGAAGTTAAGTCCAAAGTTTATCCCCTGCATTGTTTATAGAGTAAAGTCACCTTTAGTTTATACATTGAAAGATTTGGATGGTAATATTATAGGAGATTTTCATGTCAAAGATCTTAAACCTGACAATAGTTTAGATATTAATGATACCTATATGGGTAATAATTCAAGTGATAGTTCTGATTCAGATGGTGATTGAGACTGGTTCAGAAAGTGATCAACACTATTCTTTGTTGTTGTTATATAATGATTAACAATTCTGATTATATCACAGTCCCAAAATTCATGCGCCCTGCTGTACTGGGCGAAGATGCGAGACGTCTGAAAGGAAAACGCGCTGCCATTCTCACTTCAAGCGTCAGTGTCAGAGAAAGAATTAGCCAGCGCCCCTTAAAAATTCTAGGCGGCAGTAAGAGTCTGCCAATAGATCCCCTTAGGACATTTAAGACCGTTGCTTCCGACCTTCTGAAAAGTTATAGTCCAAAATTTTTGATATACATACTATTGTGACAATTATACTTTAACATCGATTTCCAAATTCTGAGCAAATTTAAATTTAACCGTACTGAACATTTGTGAGCACATTCTTAAGTTTTTACTGATATTTTTGATAGTTTTTAAAAAAAAACTTTGATTAATCGATTTAATTTGTAGTATAAATTGATTACATTCCGTAGTATACTGTAACATGTTTTCAGAAATATCATTTGTTATGGAATTTTTTTTCCAAATTTTGTGTTATAGAGACTGATGTAAGTCCTATGACGTTTCTTGGATCGAAAGCGCTTTTCTTGTATGCATTTTCTGTTCACTTGTCTGTCGTAATATGCATACTTATAAATCTGGCGTATTTCGGGCAGCTCTTGAAACCTCTGGCGTAGAAGAAACACTTTTGATATGGTACATTGTAATGTACTTTGTTTGTTGGTAGATTTCTGAAATCCTATGTTCATTTATGCCATGTCATGTCATTTTAACTTTATGTAAATTTTTAAATTTTTACTTATGAATAATATCATCCCTGATTGTTGCTGTCCTCTTTAGTTATCCTGGTATGCGTTTCTATAAATCTGCAGCGTACTTGAAATAGCTTTTGTAGGTTTGCGATTTTCATGTGTGATTTGTTTTCATGGTACTTGTTCAATGTTCATTATAGTAGATTTCTTATGACTTTAAAATCACTTTAAGATTTATGGCTTTAAAAAAAATTTCACTTAGCTCTCATGAACGAAATTACCCCTGATTGTCTCTATCCTCTTTAGTTATCCTGGTATGCGTTTCTATAAATCTGCAGCGTACTTGGAATGACTTTTGTAGGCCTGAGATTTTCATGTTTAGTTTCTTTCATATGATCTGTTTATCACAGTTTAGTTTTTTTAAATCACTTTGAATTTATAACTTTACGATTTTCGCTTTGCACTCATAACTTGATATGAGTTTGTTACAGTTTTAGTAATCTAATATTTGATGGATTAAAATCTTGGTAACATTTCTTGAAATTTTGCATTTAATCTTCGTTTGTTAGCTTACTTGAACTTTATAATTTTTAATCGACTAAGATCCTTGTGCTTACATGCTCACAAATAGTTCAAGCTTTTGATTATTGTTATTGTATTGGCTTATGCAATCTTTAAAAGATTTTTCTTGATTAGATCTTAAACTTACCCTGATGTTTGAATTTTTTTTTTGAATCTATTAATGAACATTAGATTTGTGGTAGTTATTTCACTTAAATAATTTTGCCTACTTTAAATTGTCACATGATGTATAAATTTTTCCTTGGATGTATTTTTCTGAATTCAATATGATGTATAATTTTCCCTAAATTTATTTTTGAATTCAATTTGAGGAACAAATTTTCCCTGAATTTTCTTTTCAAGTTCAATATGTTGTGAAAACTTTCCCTGAATTGATTTTGGAATGTAATCTTGTTAATCCTTTGTGGATTTATTCTTTTGAATCTAATATGACACAGAACTTCTTTGAATTTACTTCGTTGTTTATTATTTGAAAAATTTCATGTAGGTATTTGACTTGATGTCACTCAAGCACTTACGCTGTTTGATTACCTTTTTTCCTTTGTAGTCTTAATTTAGACTGCTGGCGCCCAACATTTTTTTTTTGGTTGATCACTGAATTATAATGCCTTTTATCGAATCAGAACATCACTGGATTGCAATTTTTTTATTGAATCAGAACATTACTGAATTATAGTTAGTACTTAGAAAATATTTTGATCAAAATTTTTAATTTTTTTTGGGTTTTCATAGAAGCACTTATGGTGTTACAATTTTTCTTTATTTAATATTTCATAAATGGAAATAGTTTGGTCTTATACTTATGCTTTATAGATTTGAATTTTTCTCTTAAGTCTGTTCAGTGGAATATTTTACAATCTTTTGTTGAGAATATCAAGGGTATCCCAGTTTCTTTTGAGTAGTACTTACGGTTACATAGGGTATTTAGTTTTTTTATAGGCTTCGACCTTGTTGTTATTTTAGTGAGTCTTGAAACTCCTTGTCTTTTGTCAACGTTTTGAAAACTTTTTCTTTTCTCCTTTAGGTCTTAAGTATATTAAGGTTTGATAGGTTGCGTGCATTTTTTCTTTTACTTCACAATTTATTACCTTCATTGTGTAGTACATATTCAGTGCAGCTTCACTGTACTTTTAAGCGAGCTGGTGCTATAACCATCCCTCGTGTTTGGTAGACTTGAGGCTATCTCTTTTTCTTCCCATTTCTCTTCCAACATTTTTGTTTTCTACCTGCGTCTTCTTGCTCTCTCATGAACCTTGATAGACTTTGTAGGTTGTAGATTACTACAGATTCTTGAGATTTGCATGGGGAAGCACGAAAACATAATCTGACATTGTTATCTGGACAAATGGTTGATTTTGATCCCTCAGTGATAACTTTAACTTTACTTTCTTTTAAAAAAAAATTCTCGAATGCTTCTCAAATTTTTTTTTCGTTAAGTGGGGCCGAGTGTAACGGTTCACCCGTTTTCAAAATTATTTTTATATTATTTACTTGGCTACCATATACAAATAGTTTACAACTTCCATTTATAGCTACTGTTTCCTCATTATACTAGTACATTTTTATAACTATTTTGCTTCTCACCCCTACCTTTTTCCCATCTCTACTTTCTTTCAGATGGAACGATTTTTATATTACACCGCCTGCGCATATCTAATGAGTGGGGATATGCTCTTGCTCTCCACCAAGGTTACCTTTTATGTCGAAACACATACCTCCTTCCTTTTTGCGTTTTGAACTCAAACAGTTAACAGCTAATGTAATTATGTCTCTCTAAGACAATCTTTTGTGTCTGTGCCATTATGTCTTAATCAAGGAGAACCACCCTTCTTGGTCGGGGTGCCACCATGAAGACCTAACTTCTTTTTTGTCGGGGTGCCACCATGAAACCACCTAACCTTTTTGTCCGGGTGCCACCATGAAGACCTAACTTTTTTGTCGGGGTGCCACAATGAAGCCACCTTTTTTGTCGGGGTGCCACCATGAAGAACACCTTTTGTCGGGGTGCCACCACCAAAGCCACCTTCTTTTTCTCGGGGTGCCAAAATGAAGAAAACTTTTCTTTGGGGACACCACACCTTTGGGGCACCACCTGAACTCCTGAAAAAGCCAGCCTTCTCTGGAGCACCACCTTCCTTTCGGAAGGGCACTACCATCAGGACTTCCCTCCGAGATAAGTTCTTTAAAACAAAAAAAAATGTACTGCATTCGTATACACACTAAAATAAATCTTTATTAAACCATTGTTGTCCTAGTTTTCATTTCTTGGCGGCTAACGAGACTCACACATTCACGCACACACGCACGCACCTACATACCCTAGTCTCATGCAAACTGATTGAGCTACTGGTTGCTATGTGTAATGAAAGTGTTGGCTGGTCATTCATGACCAAACAACATTTTTATTGTTACAATTTTTTTGTGGGCAGGTGAGCGATGATTTATTTGCAAGGGATCTCAGATTATAGCTTCTTGCGATGGGAAACTGGTATCACTGTAATGTGTGGAAAGTACTATACCTTGTTACCACAATTGATGACACCAACAGCATGCAGGTATTTAAGTTGGTTGGGCACTAGATAAACGATTAGTCTCTCATTCACAGCCTGTGCATACACTGACCTTAATATAATTTGCGAACCTGCAGTAGATTTGTTACTTTGTTAGAAGGGCCTGTGACAACATTGTTTTTGCTTAGCTTTGGTGCCATCAATTGATAACAAGCCAATTAACTTGGCTTCATTTTTTCTCTAAATTTTTCATATTGATAGCATATAGCTCTTAAGACACGTCTAATGATGAAGTCGTAGGTGTCTCCTCTGCTATCAACATTGTTATAGATTACGTCGTCATTACACATACGACTGACTATTTTTGCTGCTTAGTAGCACATTTTGCTGCCAAATGCTGCTCAATTGGGAATACTATCTCAAAAACTAGGCTGGTGCTGCGTCGCACGCTTGATGCTTCTTTATGGGAATAGGCGTTTATGCTATCGTGGAGAAAGTTTTACTTTCCCTTTTTCTCTCACCAATCGTTCAAACCCACTGTCTTTAAAATTATTTGCTCCATAATAGATGAAAGTATCCTGAGTCTGCTTCTGTGTGCATGTACGTGGGTCACTACAGTAGAGAGAAATGTTCATACGGATACTAACCAGAGTGTTGAAACATTGAATTGGTCTGTTAACTACTCAGCAAATTGGCTTACTTTACCGAGAAATCAACTTATGAAGTTTTTTTGTGAAGATAATTGAATTGATCTTGAATGAATGAATGAAAGAGGGAAAGAGGCTCTCTGATGACCAGAACCAGCAGTGCATAGGCCTACACAGAGGCTCTTATACTCCTCTCCTTACCCTAGTTCCCCAGTCCGGCCCTCATCGCAAAGGTGAGGACGGCCTTGGGCCTTGCCTATCTTATATCCACAGATTCAAGAACTCTTGAACACAGTATGGTCTGCCTGTGATACTCAAGGGCTTCTCAGCGACATTAAATGTTTGCCGAAGACTCTTCCTCCTCGCCACAGCATGTACACGTCGAGTCTCTTGCCACCTTCATCAAATACGTCAGTGATGTTTGAAGATCTTATGGCCAGATACCAGACCGAGAAGTTGTCTTAGCTTAGTGTAGTGAGAGACAGAACCGCCCCACCTTGGCCAGAGGTCCTAAAGTAAGTCTTCTAGTTTGACAAAGATGTCCAGAGATTTCTCTCCATTTCATGAGATGCTGATCTTGTAACCATACTTCTGTTTTCATTCTAATGGTACCTGCTGCCAGCCCCACAGCCGGCTCAGGACCCAGGAAATTATTCCTCGACTCTCGCCTTGCGAGCGGGCCTGCCATTTCATTACAGCAAACTCCAGCATGACTCGGTATCCGCATAAGTGACACATGACGACTTGCCTAAATGTCATACAAGACATTTCTACGTTGCCAAAAGAGCCTTGATGTAAACCTACAAGCACTCAATGCTTTTAATGCTACCTGGCAGTCAGAACAGATGGTGGTCCGCCTGCTGGGCCTCTGAATTTCGTTAATATCAAAGGCACAAGCTACAATCGCACATACCTCTGCTAAGAATACCGTGGTGTATCCCCCAGAGAGAAGGAGAGCTTTACTTTTGGCCCAAAGACCCCAGTTCTGGAGCATTCGTCTGTTAGTGAGCCATCTATGTACCACACTGGCCCTCCTTCCTCAAAAGGCGGCCTGCCACATGGCCCCCACTCTTCCCTTGAACGATACTTCACCGTAAATTTGCAGTCAAAACAATATGTAGAAGAAATTAGGTCACTCCTCATATGTAGGATAGGGTTATCGCTTTGCAATTTCGAGAGGATGATAGAGTGCCCGTTGCCAGGATTCACAAAGGGCCAACTGCATTGACTCCACATTCGGAACGCAGACGCCCGTGCCTCCCCTTAAACTACCAAGCCATGTGGAGGGAGATTCAGCAGTACTTCTAGCGCACTCACCGACTCGTGCAAATTGCACTTGTTATACTAACACAATCCAAGCGTTGAATTTTATTTAACTTTGCTTTGATTGCCTCCATCCTCACACATGGCTATCACACTAGTGCTCCATGCAATAAGGACGGCCTTACGATTGTAGTAAAGAGGCGGAGCAGCATAACATTGGGAGTCAATCCTACAATTCTTCTACATGCCCATTACGTGCCTTATCGCCTTTATATTCTACACGTTGTCTCCAATTCAACATTGAGTCTAGAATTGCGCCTGGACATTTTACTGATTGGGAAAGTGATGTGCCAAAGAAGATTGGCCCGATATATCCATCTAGTTTCCTTCTTCTAGTAAATATAACTTGTTCGGTCTTCTCGGCATTAACCGATGGATCTACCTCGTTGCACCACGATTCGATAATGCGCAAAGCGCTTTGCATTATCTTTGAGACAGTACCCATGAAAGTACCAATGAATCGACCCCTGACCACTATGCTGAGATGATCAGCATATGTCTGCATGTATACACCTATACAGGGTGGGCCAATAGTGCGTGGACGGAGGATTGTGGGCTTAATAAAAAATATTTCAAAAATCTGTCACTTGATCATGGTAGGGACCCTTGAGGGCTATAACGTAAAAATATTTTCACTCAAATTTTGACGTTCATACAGGGCGATTCATATCAAACTTACATTTTTTTAAATGGAACCCCCTATATATTATTCCATATTTGGATTCCTTGATCAATTTTAGTGTGACTTTATGTATCACACATGGAACTTTAAACGAACCGTTTAGGCGCAAATCACCATTTTTGGTATAAGTAGGTATCAGAAAAAAATTGAATATCGCAGCGATTATAAAACTTAGAAGGCCGTGACTTTGCGGTACAACTAAGCATGAAATGCGCCACCTTAGGTCAGACGGCTAAAATTGAATTCTTTTTGTACTTGGAGAAATCAGTAGATTAATTAAGGAAACTTCAATCACAGATAACTTGATTTTTTCAAATGGCAATGCCTATTTTTGTTTAAAAAATCGAATGTAATATTTGATTACCTTTCTAACGATATAGCATACTCGACACCAATCTTTTTTAGTTTTCATTTTATTTCAAATTTTCAGTCAAATCGGTGTTTTTCAATTTTCCTGCATGCATTCAACCTAGCAGGCCATGAAAAATAAACAAAAGCACGTTAATATGGAAGAAACCAACTAACTTAGTAGAAAGATGCAAACTAACTGGAGCAACGAGGCAATATTATGAAAATTCCTTGCAACATATTAGCTCTAACCGGATAGAATAGCTCCAAGATATCTAATGTAAATGAGTAGCTGGGCTATGACAGAAGTGTTTGTTTTTCACAGCCTACTAGCTATTGAGCTCTACTAGAGCTTGACAACTTTCCAAAACGATTAAAAATTTTGAAACAAAAGGAAAACTACCAGCGATTTTTGCTTACAGTCTAACATGTTTAAAATTTCACATCTAATGGGATAAAAAGATTAGTCACTTCCGTTTAGTTAAGTCAAAAGTGAAATCTCCAACTGGAGCATTCTGAACATCTATTGAAATAATTGCTAGAATTTTTTAATTACGCTATGTTGTAATTGTGTTTATTTCACGTAGTTTTCTGCAAACTAAATTATGTTTTACAATTCAAACAGACTGCAATTCAAGTTTCATTTTCCGCGATTTTGCTTATAAGTAGTAGTAGTAGTAGTAGTAGTAATGTTTATTAGAATTAGAATTAGAATAGATTAGAATAGAATTAGAAAGTAGAAGTACCTACTGAAGAATTTGAAGGGTTCCAGTCACCCATTACTTTTGACTTACGGAAATGGCTACTTTTTTATAGCATTAAATGTGGAAATTTATTCAGAAGACATAGATATTATACTGCCAGCAACAATTACTAGTAGTTTTCCTTTGATTAAATATTCTTTACTGACTTTGGAAATTGACTAATAACCTTAATCAATGCTAGTAGGCTGTGAAAAATGAGCGTTCTTGTTACCGCTATTGTTTCTGGTTAGAGCTAATATGTTGTAAGAAATTTTTATAATCTTGCCTCGTTGCTCTAGTTAGTTTGCATCTTTCTACTAAGTTAGTTGGTTTCTTCCATATTAACGTGCTTTTGTTTATTTTTCATGGCCTGCTAGGTTGCTTGCATGCAGGAAAATTGAAAAACACCGATTTGACTGAAAATTTGAAATAAAATGAAAACTAAAAAAGACTGGTGTCGAGTATGCTATATCGTTAGAAAGGTAATCAAATATTACATTCGATTTTTTAAACAAAAATAGGCATTGCCATTTGAAAAAATCAAGTTATCTGTGATTGAAGTTTCCTTAATTAATCTACTGATTTCTCCAAGTACAAAAAGAATTCAATTTTAGCCGTCTGACCTAAGGTGGCGCATTTCATGCTTAGTTGTACCGCAAAGTCACGGCCTTCTAAGTTTTATAATCGCTGCGATATTTAATTTTTTTCTGATACCTACTTATACCAAAAATGGTGATTTGCGCCTAAACGGTTCGTTTAAAGTTCCATGTGTGATACATAAAGTCACACTAAAATTGACCAAGGAATCCAAATATGCAATAATATATAGGGAGTTCCATTTAAAAAATGTAAGTTTGATATGAATCACCCTGTATAAACGTCAAAATTTAAGTGAAAATATTTTTACGTTATAGCCCTCAAGGGTCCCTATCATAATCAAGTGACAGATTTTTGAAATATTTTTTAGTAAACCCACAATTCTCCGCCCACGCACTATTGGCCCACCCTGTATTGCTCAGCCTGACCAGACGTTCATTCACCACCAGGCACCACAATAGAGGAGGTAAGACTCCGCCTTGCGGGCTTCCGTGAGCTACTTCAATGCTTTGCCAAAAGTTATTCAACGTAACAGTAGCCACTCTAACCTCTGGTGAAGAGAGGCGGAGATGATCCATCCCACGAAGCATGACCTCACCCTATGCCTGTCTAAGGCATTCCTTATCGAATACAAATGAAATGCACCCTTAATGTCTAGCAAAGCTACCAAGGCCACTTCATTTTGTTCCAACGTCTTCTAGTCTACAAACTAGCTGGTGAAGTGCAAGTTCGGCCGACTTACCAACGGCCCATCTTACTGGATGTACATTTATTATCTACCCTTCTAACAAAAAGCCGGTGACTTTCGTTTAGCAGAGTTACGCTTACATGCATTTTAATGTTTTGTCGATTGTTTACTCCAACTATCAGAGGTCCTAATATGATACCTCCATCTTTAAAGTGGCCACGCACTACTATTTCTGCTAATTTCATGATCTGATTATGCTAATTTCAACTGTTTAACTATTACAGATAAACATATAATTTAAATATATTGTAACACAAGTCGAGGCCGCAAGCGTCTATTGCTTGTAGTTTTCGGGATTTGTCCCGAGACACGGTGTATAAGAAGGAAAAAAAACCTCATTTCTCGTTAGTTGTGTCTGGAAATTTCCAAATGCAAAGTCCATACAAAGGTAATTAAAAGACTACTAGCAAATGCGAAATGCATTGTGCATTACTTCACCTATAACTAACATCTTTGACCGTATAATAAAGGCAACGGAATTTTCAATTAACTTCTGTGGGTCAAGGGTTTTACCAGTAAATAATTGACTTTGCGTTAGGCGTTTAATTCTCGTGTTTGATTAAATTTTTCAACTATACCACAGCATATACACGTACCAGCAGCATGACTGTACATAAAGTTTTGTTCGACTATTCATAGCATTTACGTGACCTTGCGCACGCTGCTCCAACGTCTCTGCATATACGTTTCAGGGCGAGTCGCATATTCATATTCTGCCAACGCAAAATACGACTGCGGCTGGATCAGAAAATTATGAACGTTGCAACACGACGTTGACAGTTGATTTCTGTTTAAGCACCAGGTAGGTATAATTTGATAGTTGTATGTGTAGACAGTTATTATCCCAAAGAAAGTTGATTGACTCAGTACTTCCCATACATTACTGTGATACCAGTTTATTATTTTTCCATGGCATGAAGCTTTAGGTTGTGATACCCTTGCAACCAAATCATCGGCAGCCCCTCCCCCCCTAAAGTTGTCTTATGCCTTTCCTTCACAGGTCAATGGACAGCCTATTATCAATACTACAGACCTTTCAGTTTCACAACCCCCTACCCCCAATTTTATCCCCACCCAAAAAAAGGTAGAAAATGATCAGGAATCCCTAAACATCTAAAAACGAAGTTTGAGCTGTTTTCATATTTTTAGTTTTTTGATTACCTATTGCTACGCTGCCACTGACACGGTTTCTAACGAACATACGCGTTTTCCATCCTCACCACGGTGGTAATACTGTGTCAAAATTTCATTAGAATCAATTTAATAGTTTTCACGTTACAAAATACAAAACGATCTAAAGCAATAAATGCTCGTATGTATACAGAAAATTCCCTTAGTTTCGGTAATAGACTAGGCAATGTACGGATGGACCTAAAAAGGTGATTTATGACGCTAGGTCTTCCTTCACAGGTTAGTGGACAGCCTATTATGAATACAACAAATTTTTCAGTTTTTAAACCTCCACCCTCCCAACCACCACCCAAAAAATCGCAGAAAATGATCAGGAACCTCTAAAACGCTTAAAAACGAAGTTTGATCTGTTTTTACATTTTTAGTTTTTTTATTATTCTGCGCCGCCACTGGCACGATTTATAAAAACCATATACATTTTTCATCCTCGCCACGGTGGTAATACTGTGTCTAAATTCCATTGAAATCAATTCAGCAGTTTCCTCGTTACACAATATAGAACGATCTAAAGCAATATTCGTATATTTACACCAGAAAATGGTTTCTGTAATAGGCAATGTTCGGATGGACCTAAAAAAATTTTTTATGTCACTAGGTCTTCCTTCACAGATCACTATTATGAAAGCAACAAATTTCTCAATTTTACAAGCCCGCACCCCCGAACTACCCCAATTTCATCTCCACCCAAAAAAAAGTAGAAAATGATCAGGAACCCCTTAAACGCCTAAAAACGAAGTTTGAGCAATATTTATTTTTTTTGTTTTTTGCTAATTACTCCGCCGCCCATGCACCTATTTTCAAAATTATAGGAACATTACCTACTACGACGCCACAGCATATCGCTGCCTAAATGTCATCACAATACAAGCAGTGGTTGCTGAGATTACGTGGCTAGAAAAACGCGTACAGACAGACCGACGGAAATGAGTGAAGTGGATTTTCATTATGTAGACATCATAAAACGCCCAAAAAGTGTATTATCTCAAAATCGAAAATTTTTGCGATCACAATACTCCCCTCACATCGGTGTGGGAAGTAAAAGCACAAGTGATATAAGAATCATTTCAAACCTCTCGAAATGCAGATTTTAACTAAAGCAATCACAAAATTTTATACATTGTGATTTTGAATTGTAAAAAGTAAGCCCAGCAATTAAATGAAGGAAGTTTATTTCAAATATATTACATTCTTTACTGAATTTTGACACCTAAAGTAATAGTCAACACATGTATAGGGAGTGAGGAGCTTGCTTTTCGTCGTCCAGTTAAATTTCAGCGCCTCTCATTCATGTTTGTCTCCTTTCAACAGAAGTTGGCTCCGCAGCAATTTCCTTATATTTTCTGGATACAAATTGTCTCTTTTTACACTCTCTCTTTACACTCTTTTACACTCTAATATTTGAAGGATGTGTATATCCCTGATACTAAAGAACCAAAACTTTTACCATGTACCTTGGAATTAAGCAGAAACAGTTTAATTGCTGGATGAAATCCAACCGGATTATTATTCATATAGTCCATTACTCCTTCAGTAAGTGATTTCAAAACTCTCTTAACGTTTTTCATGAATATACTGCTAACATTCATTATTCCAGATTCCGGAGTTCCTTCTTTGTCTTGTTGTATATTATCTATATTTTATGTGTCAGTAGTTTGAGGAGTTTGTGGACTATTCTAAGGCATTTGATAACGTAAAGTGGCCTAAACTGTAGGAAATCCTTATTTCTTTGGAAGTCCCTTACCACTTAGTATTTCTCATACAGCAACTCTACGAGTCTAGCTAGGTTCGTGTAAGAATTGATGGTAACCTGTCTGGTCAAACAGCAACCAGAAAAGGAGTTCGTCAGGGGTGTGTATTATCTCCGATGTTATTCAACATTTACTCTGAATTTGTGATGAGACAGGTATTGGACAACTGGAATGGCGGTGTAACTATTGGCGGAAGCAAAACATCTAACTTAAGATTTGCTGATGATACAACCCTTATTGCTGCTTCTCAGGAAGAACTAGTAGGTCTATTAAACGTTTTAGAACAACACAGCGCAGATATGGTCTTGGTATTAACTACAACAAGACCAAGGTTATGATCGTAGAAAGAGAGCATGACAATCACCGATAAATAAAGTCAATAGGCCGTTGTGAGGTAGCTCAAAGTTTTGTATACCTCGGTTCTTTGATCGACAATACGGGTAGCTGTAAGAATGAGATTCGACGGCGCATTCAACAGGCACGGGTGGCCATGACAAAGCTTACTAAAGTATGGCGCGACCATAATATCACTAAAATGTCGCTGGTTCAGTCTCTTGTGTTCTCCATACTTTTGTACGAATCGGAAACTTGGACTGTTAATAAGGCAGATCGAGCTCGCATAGATGCTTTTGAAATGTGGACGTGGAGGAGAATGCTGAGAATTCCTTATACCGCCCATCGCCATTTCATTACAGCAAACTCCAGCATGACTCGGTATCCGCATAAGTGACACATGACGACTTGCCTAAATGTCATACAAGACATTTCTACGTTGCCAAAAGAGCCTTGATGTAAACCTACAAGCACTCAATGCTTTTAATGCTACCTGGCAGTCAGAACAGATGGTGGTCCGCCTGCTGGGCCTCTGAATTTCGTTAATATCAAAGGCACAAGCTACAATCGCACATACCTCTGCTAAGAATACCGTGGTGTATCCCCCAGAGAGAAGGAGAGCTTTACTTTTGGCCCAAAGACCCCAGTTCTGGAGCATTCGTCTGTTAGTGAGCCATCTATGTACCACACTGGCCCTCCTTCCTCAAAAGGCGGCCTGCCACATGGCCCCCACTCTTCCCTTGAACGATACTTCACCGTAAATTTGCAGTCAAAACAATATGTAGAAGAAATTAGGTCACTCCTCATATGTAGGATAGGGTTATCGCTTTGCAATTTCGAGAGGATGATAGAGTGCCCGTTGCCAGGATTCACAAAGGGCCAACTGCATTGACTCCACATTCGGAACGCAGACGCCCGTGCCTCCCCTTAAACTACCAAGCCATGTGGAGGGAGATTCAGCAGTACTTCTAGCGCACTCACCGACTCGTGCAAATTGCACTTGTTATACTAACACAATCCAAGCGTTGAATTTTATTTAACTTTGCTTTGATTGCCTCCATCCTCACACATGGCTATCACACTAGTGCTCCATGCAATAAGGACGGCCTTACGATTGTAGTAAAGAGGCGGAGCAGCATAACATTGGGAGTCAATCCTACAATTCTTCTACATGCCCATTACGTGCCTTATCGCCTTTATATTCTACACGTTGTCTCCAATTCAACATTGAGTCTAGAATTGCGCCTGGACATTTTACTGATTGGGAAAGTGATGTGCCAAAGAAGATTGGCCCGATATATCCATCTAGTTTCCTTCTTCTAGTAAATATAACTTGTTCGGTCTTCTCGGCATTAACCGATGGATCTACCTCGTTGCACCACGATTCGATAATGCGCAAAGCGCTTTGCATTATCTTTGAGACAGTACCCATGAAAGTACCAATGAATCGACCCCTGACCACTATGCTGAGATGATCAGCATATGTCTGCATGTATACACCTATACAGGGTGGGCCAATAGTGCGTGGACGGAGGATTGTGGGCTTAATAAAAAATATTTCAAAAATCTGTCACTTGATCATGGTAGGGACCCTTGAGGGCTATAACGTAAAAATATTTTCACTCAAATTTTGACGTTCATACAGGGCGATTCATATCAAACTTACATTTTTTTAAATGGAACCCCCTATATATTATTCCATATTTGGATTCCTTGATCAATTTTAGTGTGACTTTATGTATCACACATGGAACTTTAAACGAACCGTTTAGGCGCAAATCACCATTTTTGGTATAAGTAGGTATCAGAAAAAAATTGAATATCGCAGCGATTATAAAACTTAGAAGGCCGTGACTTTGCGGTACAACTAAGCATGAAATGCGCCACCTTAGGTCAGACGGCTAAAATTGAATTCTTTTTGTACTTGGAGAAATCAGTAGATTAATTAAGGAAACTTCAATCACAGATAACTTGATTTTTTCAAATGGCAATGCCTATTTTTGTTTAAAAAATCGAATGTAATATTTGATTACCTTTCTAACGATATAGCATACTCGACACCAATCTTTTTTAGTTTTCATTTTATTTCAAATTTTCAGTCAAATCGGTGTTTTTCAATTTTCCTGCATGCATTCAACCTAGCAGGCCATGAAAAATAAACAAAAGCACGTTAATATGGAAGAAACCAACTAACTTAGTAGAAAGATGCAAACTAACTGGAGCAACGAGGCAATATTATGAAAATTCCTTGCAACATATTAGCTCTAACCGGATAGAATAGCTCCAAGATATCTAATGTAAATGAGTAGCTGGGCTATGACAGAAGTGTTTGTTTTTCACAGCCTACTAGCTATTGAGCTCTACTAGAGCTTGACAACTTTCCAAAACGATTAAAAATTTTGAAACAAAAGGAAAACTACCAGCGATTTTTGCTTACAGTCTAACATGTTTAAAATTTCACATCTAATGGGATAAAAAGATTAGTCACTTCCGTTTAGTTAAGTCAAAAGTGAAATCTCCAACTGGAGCATTCTGAACATCTATTGAAATAATTGCTAGAATTTTTTAATTACGCTATGTTGTAATTGTGTTTATTTCACGTAGTTTTCTGCAAACTAAATTATGTTTTACAATTCAAACAGACTGCAATTCAAGTTTCATTTTCCGCGATTTTGCTTATAAGTAGTAGTAGTAGTAGTAGTAGTAATGTTTATTAGAATTAGAATTAGAATAGATTAGAATAGAATTAGAAAGTAGAAGTACCTACTGAAGAATTTGAAGGGTTCCAGTCACCCATTACTTTTGACTTACGGAAATGGCTACTTTTTTATAGCATTAAATGTGGAAATTTATTCAGAAGACATAGATATTATACTGCCAGCAACAATTACTAGTAGTTTTCCTTTGATTAAATATTCTTTACTGACTTTGGAAATTGACTAATAACCTTAATCAATGCTAGTAGGCTGTGAAAAATGAGCGTTCTTGTTACCGCTATTGTTTCTGGTTAGAGCTAATATGTTGTAAGAAATTTTTATAATCTTGCCTCGTTGCTCTAGTTAGTTTGCATCTTTCTACTAAGTTAGTTGGTTTCTTCCATATTAACGTGCTTTTGTTTATTTTTCATGGCCTGCTAGGTTGCTTGCATGCAGGAAAATTGAAAAACACCGATTTGACTGAAAATTTGAAATAAAATGAAAACTAAAAAAGACTGGTGTCGAGTATGCTATATCGTTAGAAAGGTAATCAAATATTACATTCGATTTTTTAAACAAAAATAGGCATTGCCATTTGAAAAAATCAAGTTATCTGTGATTGAAGTTTCCTTAATTAATCTACTGATTTCTCCAAGTACAAAAAGAATTCAATTTTAGCCGTCTGACCTAAGGTGGCGCATTTCATGCTTAGTTGTACCGCAAAGTCACGGCCTTCTAAGTTTTATAATCGCTGCGATATTTAATTTTTTTCTGATACCTACTTATACCAAAAATGGTGATTTGCGCCTAAACGGTTCGTTTAAAGTTCCATGTGTGATACATAAAGTCACACTAAAATTGACCAAGGAATCCAAATATGCAATAATATATAGGGAGTTCCATTTAAAAAATGTAAGTTTGATATGAATCACCCTGTATAAACGTCAAAATTTAAGTGAAAATATTTTTACGTTATAGCCCTCAAGGGTCCCTATCATAATCAAGTGACAGATTTTTGAAATATTTTTTAGTAAACCCACAATTCTCCGCCCACGCACTATTGGCCCACCCTGTATTGCTCAGCCTGACCAGACGTTCATTCACCACCAGGCACCACAATAGAGGAGGTAAGACTCCGCCTTGCGGGCTTCCGTGAGCTACTTCAATGCTTTGCCAAAAGTTATTCAACGTAACAGTAGCCACTCTAACCTCTGGTGAAGAGAGGCGGAGATGATCCATCCCACGAAGCATGACCTCACCCTATGCCTGTCTAAGGCATTCCTTATCGAATACAAATGAAATGCACCCTTAATGTCTAGCAAAGCTACCAAGGCCACTTCATTTTGTTCCAACGTCTTCTAGTCTACAAACTAGCTGGTGAAGTGCAAGTTCGGCCGACTTACCAACGGCCCATCTTACTGGATGTACATTTATTATCTACCCTTCTAACAAAAAGCCGGTGACTTTCGTTTAGCAGAGTTACGCTTACATGCATTTTAATGTTTTGTCGATTGTTTACTCCAACTATCAGAGGTCCTAATATGATACCTCCATCTTTAAAGTGGCCACGCACTACTATTTCTGCTAATTTCATGATCTGATTATGCTAATTTCAACTGTTTAACTATTACAGATAAACATATAATTTAAATATATTGTAACACAAGTCGAGGCCGCAAGCGTCTATTGCTTGTAGTTTTCGGGATTTGTCCCGAGACACGGTGTATAAGAAGGAAAAAAAACCTCATTTCTCGTTAGTTGTGTCTGGAAATTTCCAAATGCAAAGTCCATACAAAGGTAATTAAAAGACTACTAGCAAATGCGAAATGCATTGTGCATTACTTCACCTATAACTAACATCTTTGACCGTATAATAAAGGCAACGGAATTTTCAATTAACTTCTGTGGGTCAAGGGTTTTACCAGTAAATAATTGACTTTGCGTTAGGCGTTTAATTCTCGTGTTTGATTAAATTTTTCAACTATACCACAGCATATACACGTACCAGCAGCATGACTGTACATAAAGTTTTGTTCGACTATTCATAGCATTTACGTGACCTTGCGCACGCTGCTCCAACGTCTCTGCATATACGTTTCAGGGCGAGTCGCATATTCATATTCTGCCAACGCAAAATACGACTGCGGCTGGATCAGAAAATTATGAACGTTGCAACACGACGTTGACAGTTGATTTCTGTTTAAGCACCAGGTAGGTATAATTTGATAGTTGTATGTGTAGACAGTTATTATCCCAAAGAAAGTTGATTGACTCAGTACTTCCCATACATTACTGTGATACCAGTTTATTATTTTTCCATGGCATGAAGCTTTAGGTTGTGATACCCTTGCAACCAAATCATCGGCAGCCCCTCCCCCCCTAAAGTTGTCTTATGCCTTTCCTTCACAGGTCAATGGACAGCCTATTATCAATACTACAGACCTTTCAGTTTCACAACCCCCTACCCCCAATTTTATCCCCACCCAAAAAAAGGTAGAAAATGATCAGGAATCCCTAAACATCTAAAAACGAAGTTTGAGCTGTTTTCATATTTTTAGTTTTTTGATTACCTATTGCTACGCTGCCACTGACACGGTTTCTAACGAACATACGCGTTTTCCATCCTCACCACGGTGGTAATACTGTGTCAAAATTTCATTAGAATCAATTTAATAGTTTTCACGTTACAAAATACAAAACGATCTAAAGCAATAAATGCTCGTATGTATACAGAAAATTCCCTTAGTTTCGGTAATAGACTAGGCAATGTACGGATGGACCTAAAAAGGTGATTTATGACGCTAGGTCTTCCTTCACAGGTTAGTGGACAGCCTATTATGAATACAACAAATTTTTCAGTTTTTAAACCTCCACCCTCCCAACCACCACCCAAAAAATCGCAGAAAATGATCAGGAACCTCTAAAACGCTTAAAAACGAAGTTTGATCTGTTTTTACATTTTTAGTTTTTTTATTATTCTGCGCCGCCACTGGCACGATTTATAAAAACCATATACATTTTTCATCCTCGCCACGGTGGTAATACTGTGTCTAAATTCCATTGAAATCAATTCAGCAGTTTCCTCGTTACACAATATAGAACGATCTAAAGCAATATTCGTATATTTACACCAGAAAATGGTTTCTGTAATAGGCAATGTTCGGATGGACCTAAAAAAATTTTTTATGTCACTAGGTCTTCCTTCACAGATCACTATTATGAAAGCAACAAATTTCTCAATTTTACAAGCCCGCACCCCCGAACTACCCCAATTTCATCTCCACCCAAAAAAAAGTAGAAAATGATCAGGAACCCCTTAAACGCCTAAAAACGAAGTTTGAGCAATATTTATTTTTTTTGTTTTTTGCTAATTACTCCGCCGCCCATGCACCTATTTTCAAAATTATAGGAACATTACCTACTACGACGCCACAGCATATCGCTGCCTAAATGTCATCACAATACAAGCAGTGGTTGCTGAGATTACGTGGCTAGAAAAACGCGTACAGACAGACCGACGGAAATGAGTGAAGTGGATTTTCATTATGTAGACATCATAAAACGCCCAAAAAGTGTATTATCTCAAAATCGAAAATTTTTGCGATCACAATACTCCCCTCACATCGGTGTGGGAAGTAAAAGCACAAGTGATATAAGAATCATTTCAAACCTCTCGAAATGCAGATTTTAACTAAAGCAATCACAAAATTTTATACATTGTGATTTTGAATTGTAAAAAGTAAGCCCAGCAATTAAATGAAGGAAGTTTATTTCAAATATATTACATTCTTTACTGAATTTTGACACCTAAAGTAATAGTCAACACATGTATAGGGAGTGAGGAGCTTGCTTTTCGTCGTCCAGTTAAATTTCAGCGCCTCTCATTCATGTTTGTCTCCTTTCAACAGAAGTTGGCTCCGCAGCAATTTCCTTATATTTTCTGGATACAAATTGTCTCTTTTTACACTCTCTCTTTACACTCTTTTACACTCTAATATTTGAAGGATGTGTATATCCCTGATACTAAAGAACCAAAACTTTTACCATGTACCTTGGAATTAAGCAGAAACAGTTTAATTGCTGGATGAAATCCAACCGGATTATTATTCATATAGTCCATTACTCCTTCAGTAAGTGATTTCAAAACTCTCTTAACGTTTTTCATGAATATACTGCTAACATTCATTATTCCAGATTCCGGAGTTCCTTCTTTGTCTTGTTGTATATTATCTATATTTTATGTGTCAGTAGTTTGAGGAGTTTGTGGACTATTCTAAGGCATTTGATAACGTAAAGTGGCCTAAACTGTAGGAAATCCTTATTTCTTTGGAAGTCCCTTACCACTTAGTATTTCTCATACAGCAACTCTACGAGTCTAGCTAGGTTCGTGTAAGAATTGATGGTAACCTGTCTGGTCAAACAGCAACCAGAAAAGGAGTTCGTCAGGGGTGTGTATTATCTCCGATGTTATTCAACATTTACTCTGAATTTGTGATGAGACAGGTATTGGACAACTGGAATGGCGGTGTAACTATTGGCGGAAGCAAAACATCTAACTTAAGATTTGCTGATGATACAACCCTTATTGCTGCTTCTCAGGAAGAACTAGTAGGTCTATTAAACGTTTTAGAACAACACAGCGCAGATATGGTCTTGGTATTAACTACAACAAGACCAAGGTTATGATCGTAGAAAGAGAGCATGACAATCACCGATAAATAAAGTCAATAGGCCGTTGTGAGGTAGCTCAAAGTTTTGTATACCTCGGTTCTTTGATCGACAATACGGGTAGCTGTAAGAATGAGATTCGACGGCGCATTCAACAGGCACGGGTGGCCATGACAAAGCTTACTAAAGTATGGCGCGACCATAATATCACTAAAATGTCGCTGGTTCAGTCTCTTGTGTTCTCCATACTTTTGTACGAATCGGAAACTTGGACTGTTAATAAGGCAGATCGAGCTCGCATAGATGCTTTTGAAATGTGGACGTGGAGGAGAATGCTGAGAATTCCTTATACCGCCCATCGAACTAATGTTTCCATACTGGATGAGCTCGGTAATCCAAAGAGCTATCCTCCATTGTGTCGACGAGAATGCTTACATTCTTCGGACATATTCACAGAAGCGATAGTATGGAGAAACATGTAGTTCAGGGTCACGCCCCGAGTGAGCGGCGCCGTGGCCGTTCCCCTGCACGCTGGGTGGATACGACAAAACAGTTGCTAGATATGAGTATCAAGAGCGTTCTGAACTGACAGTAAATCGCGAACGATGGTGAGCTACAGTTCTCAATACTATTGATAATATTCGTGTCGGCAATACTCTAGCTCCGACTTAATGCATTTTACGAGTTCACAACATGTCTGTTAAGAGATTGTGACTATGCTGATGAGTTTGAGGGGTCCATATTATGTTCTGCTTGAACTTTGCATCGCAAAGAAACTTTGTGACCAAATCAACCACAATCCAGTCACATTATATCTAACGAAATCCAGTTCATTTGATGTACGGGTATCCCATTTTGGGCACTTTTACGGAGCATCTCGGTTATTTTTGAAGATAGGGAGTTGCGGTTTTCACGATATGTGCTAGTTTTTTGTGAAACTAAAGATGCCGTCAACAAAATTGTCATGGCCCTCTTGGTTTTTGAGATACAGGGTGAAATCTAAAGCTATCGATTTTGGGACCACCCTCGTCTTTCGGTTGTCTTTAATCAATATCCAAGTAAACAATTATTAAGATACATAGTCAATACTTCAAAACTTATTTATTTAAATGTGTTCTATACATTATTAACTACTATTTGTGATAATGTTCAATAAATATTACTTATAATAGTCCATTACTATATTAATTAAAACAAAACAACATTACATTTAAGGATTATCAACATAATATTATATCTGAACCTAGTAAAGCTTTCAGAGATGTCGTTCAAATTGGATATCATTTTCTCGAATGCAAAACTGGCACATTTTTCTGATCCTTTTAATGGCATTTAAAAAATTATTGGTCTCTTTCGTAGAGTTTGAAAAGTTAAATCAATTAATTGCCCTCCAAAGTTATGCTACAAATTTGTATCGTGTTTTATATACTTTATTTTGCGTATATCCCCATAAAAAGAAGTCTAAAACTGAGAGGTCCGATGATTGTGGAGGCCATCTTGCAGGTCCCTTGGTACCTATCCATTTTTGAGGGAAGTTGTCAGCTAAAAACTTCCAGAGTTATGACTTGGGGCACCATCTTGCTGAAGGTATATATTATAATAATTTACTAATGGAATATCTTCGAGTAATTCTGGTATGACTTCCTTAAGAATGTCTAGGTATCTGCGTGCTATAAGACCTTCTTCATAAATTCGGTAGGCTATTCGTTGACCTAAAATAAAACAGGATACCCCAACCCAAAGCGTCCTTGTTGGACCCTTTCAAAAATTAAATGGTAATTTTCTGTCGACTAGTTCCTCGTGTTATGGTGATTAAAAATTCCCGAACCTGAAAAATAATATTCGTCCAACCATATCATAAGTCTATCAAAAGAATCGTTGATGCGTGTTTGTTGCAAATATCACTGGCAAAACTGCATCCGACGCTCGGCATCACCAGGATGCAAATGGTGAACTACCTTAAACTTGTATGGATGGTATTTGTGTTTTCTTAAGTTCTTTGGGTAGTCGATTTCGGCACCCCTATTGCTTCTTCTATGTGCTTGCAAGATAATGAAGGCGTTGCTTCTATGTAACTTAATATGTTTGTTTCCCTTTGCTCCCTATTCTCCTTGAAATAAGTTTTAGAACGTAATTGAATAAAGGGTCCGTACCTAACTAGATTTATTTTTAGACGAGCAAGTATCTCTGGAAATGGTTGCTGTCTCTCTAGGTATCAGCAAAATACATTTCTATAGTATGGAAATTACTGACTATAGCCCTTTGAAAACCTCACCTGCGGTAATATAATCCGAATATTCATGGGCTTTCTCATTGCACTGTATGAAACATACTAACATGCTATATTTTTCAGAATTCTCATAAACTGCCATTATTATAGAAACTTGAAAATAATCAAAATAAAAACACAGAAAGGACATAGCTATAAATAACAAAAATATAATTAAAAACTGATAGTCCCGCAAGTTGTTGACGCATTTGCTTTTTTGTTTTTAATAGATATGACATAGCCTACTATCTACTCAATATTATAATAAATATAATATTTATCATTTTAATAAGACATTGTCATTCGAAAAAATGTTTTTGATCCTGTTTTTTCCGAATTTAAATAAAGAGTCTCTTGTAGAGTAATAACTTCTTAGATGTATATTATATATAGTTGGTTAACCATGACCTACTGCAACAAATAAAGTAAAAAATGAAAAAATCTAATTTTGTGCGTAATTTTCAAAATAACTTAATACTAATATATATTTTTGAAAAGCTTGAATTATTTCCAATTGACATAATATACAAAGTGTTCCATTTAAAAAAATATGTTTGCTTCATAAATGAAAATGGTAAGTAAGAAAAGATCAAACTACACCACTGCATTCTACAGAAAAAGTCCTATGAGGACATTTTTTAAACTTTTCAATACGATAAAAAACAACCGAGATACAAGAATGGTCCCAAAATCGATAGTTTTCGATTTCACCCTGTATCTCAGAGACCAAGAGGGCCATGATAATTTTGTTGACGGCATCTTCAGTTTCACAAAAAGTACAATTTTTAAGATAAAATCATTCAATCGATTGTAATCTAAAGAATTGTAATCTTTGAGAAAATGCAACAAAATACATGCAATAAAATTACAGCAGGATTCAGGAACGATAAAAATCCGGTCCTTTTAAACCACGCTGTCCTTTAGGACAAAAAATAGCCCAAGCAGCATATTCATAGGAAAAATCTGATAGGAATGAATGTACTGCAATATAGATGTGTTACGGAGAAATTCTCATGATTTGTAGGCATGTATAAACTACCAATCAAATTTTTTCAAATCTTACATATTGGCGCCACTGTTGATAGAAACATCATATCTATCACCAGAAAATATTATTAAGGCAGAAACTACCAACGTCGTCGATAAAGCGAACCCAAAGTTACAGTGTTTTAGCAAAAACAGCCGATGTCACTGTCGCTTCTATCAAGAACAGCCAAGGTCATTATAACTTGATTCTCCCAAAAGAGACATCGCATATAACTTGTATGGATGGTATTTGTGTTTTCTTAAGTTCTTTGGGTAGTCGATTTCGGCACCCCTATTGCTTCTTCTATGTGCTTGCAAGATAATGAAGGCGTTGCTTCTATGTAACTTAATATGTTTGTTTCCCTTTGCTCCCTATTCTCCTTGAAATAAGTTTTAGAACGTAATTGAATAAAGGGTCCGTACCTAACTAGATTTATTTTTAGACGAGCAAGTATCTCTGGAAATGGTTGCTGTCTCTCTAGGTATCAGCAAAATACATTTCTATAGTATGGAAATTACTGACTATAGCCCTTTGAAAACCTCACCTGCGGTAATATAATTCCGAATATTCTTGGGCTTTCTCATTGCACTGTATGAAACATACTAACATGCTATATTTTTCAGAATTCTCATAAACTGCCATTATTATAGAAACTTGAAAATAATCAAAATAAAAACACAGAAAGGACATAGCTATAAATAACAAAAATATAATTAAAAACTGATAGTCCCGCAAGTTGTTGACGCATTTGCTTTTTTGTTTTCAATAGATATGACATAGCCTACTATCTACTCAATATTATAATAAATATAATATTTATCATTTTAATAAGACATTGTCATTCGAAAAAATGTTTTTGATCCTGTTTTTTCCGAATTTAAATAAAGAGTCTCTTGTAGAGTAATAACTTCTTAGATGTATATTATATATAGTTGGTTAACCATGACCTACTGCAACAAATAAAGTAAAAAATGAAAAAATCTAATTTTGTGCGTAATTTTCAAAATAACTTAATACTAATATATATTTTTGAAAAGCTTGAATTATTTCCAATTGACATAATATACAAAGTGTTCCATTTAAAAAAATATGTTTGCTTCATAAATGAAAATGGTAAGTAAGAAAAGATCAAACTACACCACTGCATTCTACAGAAAAAGTCCTAGGAGGACATTTTTTAAACTTTTCAATACGATAAAAAACAACCGAGATACAAGAATGGTCCCAAAATCGATAGTTTTCGATTTCACCCTGTATCTCAGAGACCAGGAGGGCCATGATAATTTTGTTGACGGCATCTTCAGTTTCACAAAAAGTACAATTTTTAAGATAAAATCATTCAATCGATTGTAATCTAAAGAATTGTAATCTTTGAGAAAATGCAACAAAATACATGCAATAAAATTACAGCAGGATTCAGGAACGATAAAAATCCGGTCCTTTTAAACCACGCTGTCCTTTAGGACAAAAAATAGCCCAAGCAGCATATTCATAGGAAAAATCTGATAGGAATGAATGTACTGCAATATAGATGGGTTACGGAGAAATTCTCATGATTTGTAGGCATGTATAAACTACCAATCAAATTTTTTCAAATCTCACATATTGGCGCCACTGTTGATAGAAACATCATATCTATCACCAGAAAATATTATTAAGGCAGAAACTACCAACGTCGTCGATAAAGCGAACCCAAAGTTACAGTGTTTTAGCAAAAACAGCCGATGTCACTGTCGCTTCTATCAAGAACAGCCAAGGTCATTATAACTTGATTCTCCCAAAAGAGACATCGCATATAAACAAAGTCACGCATTCTGTACGTGATTAATCGCGGCGAAGCTTTATCTCTCTAAAACAGGTACCGATTACAGGTCCGGATTACGATATCACTTGATAATAATTATACCTGATTATCCGTTGAAAAGTTGGAAATTGACAAGAAGTGAAAGATACTTATATATTGGCGCAGAATACATATACAACATTAATATGAAATAGAAACACAATTTGCGTTCATCTAACAGTACTATAATGATTATAATATTGCCTTCCCGCCACAGAAGTTATGGATACGACAGCGTGATTGGATGCCAGCAGTTATTTCAAAAATGGTTTACATGTTACTTTAGGATTTCTTCACATAAATATACAGTCATGAAGTTGCCCATATTATTTATTAGACAAAACAAAAATATCTAAAATACAAGAAAATCGGAAAGGGAATCTACTTAATTGCAAAAAATTAGTGAAAAATCTGGCATGCAACATTTCATGCAACTTCATCATAAGTGAAAGTGAACATTTATATCATTGGTGGAACTTAGCTGCTCTGACAAAGAGAAATTAATAATTAATATTGATTTGCGAACAAAAACAGGAAGCAGTGATGACAAAGGGCTTTTGTTTGTTTTTACTTCCCACGCCGATAGGCGACGGAAGGGTTAGAATCGATTGCAGTATACTTTTTCCATATCTGCCATCATAGTGTGATATGGTGTCAAAATTTCATCACAATCAAGACGGTAATTTCCAAGTTATAGATTACAGGTTACATACTGTCTGATGGTTGGAATAGGCCAAAATGCTTTATTTTTAGCAATAATTCACTGACAGCAGAGTGATTATCGAAATACAAAAAATTCCAGAATTGCATCATCAATGTGGACGGAAGCAAATCATTTTGGAAATGTACAAAAACCAAATGCACGAAAATTTCTATTTAGTGTTTGAAGTAGCTGTATAGAAGGTTGGTGATATTTCAGGAGTGAGTTGGTCAAGCGTATACAAGATTATTTAGGAATATAAAAGTAATAACTCACTGTCAGAGCTAGAATCTTACCACAAAAGAAAAAAAAATTAACAAAGCAATCGATGATTTCGTCAGGACTGGGATCAGAAGAAAAGTACTCAGTTACTTCTTCAGAAGTGAACTACCAACCATCGACAAAATACTGAAAGAAGTGAATGATGATACAGACATGGCGAATTTTAAGAGAACGATGGTTTACCAGTTACTTAAAGAACTGTATTTTCGGTTCTTAAAACGGCCGAGAAATAGTTTATGGCTTGAACGAGAAGAACGAGGTGCTTCAAGTACTCTTAACCTTGACGCATTCATCTATTGTTGAATTATATGGAAAATGTTATTTTAACACCAAGTTCAGCTATGATTGAAATTCAGAACAAATCATCCACTGCTTCGGTAATTTTTTCTTTTGGGATAATATTTTGGCTCTGATAGTGAATGATTACATTTACACTCCTTAATGATCCTGTATACACTTGATCAACTCACACCCAAAATCTCAGCTACCTTCAATACAACTTCTTCAATCGCTAAATCGGCATTTTGTTGCATTTGGCTTTCATAAATATTTAAAATGATTTGCTTCTCAGCAGCACTGAGATGCAGTCTTTCGACCCTTTTCTTTGGCGGTGTAAAGCTGATATCATCGATCTCTCCAGCTGTATCCGTGTCAGATATTTCAGGATATAACCAATTCAAATATTTACGCTAATAATAATTAAATTCATTTCGATGCACAATCGATCGTTGTATGGAAAACACTATACAAGACCACTCCTGTTCAAGCGACGGCGGCGCGGCGCGCCGTGCGTTGAACGGCTGTCTCACTCACACTTGCTTGCAATTTTATTGGCTGTGTAGAGAGGCTCGCCCAATTAGGGCCAATAAGGTTCAACCAGTATGGCTACCGCATGACGACATACCTATCACGCGTTGATCATTGTTTATACTCACTTTTTCTGTTGGGTGAATCTAGTATAGACATTGGTAGTTTATGCCAGTAAACTCTAGTCAGTTTCGCTTCTGTTGCTATTATTAATAGAACGTTGTTCTGATATTTTTGGCACCGCAGTTGCAGCGATGGATGTCAGTGAGGTAAAATGTATTTAATCATTGTTATTAAATTTAAAATTAAATCATTATCAATTTTCATTTTCATTAAATGCAATTATATGTAAAAGCAACCAATGTCACAGGATTTTTTTCTGATGAACGAAGTATAATGTAGAAGTAAGTTATCCCGTAAACCAGTCAGAATAAGGACATTATGTTCACATATAATAAATTTGAAAATGGGAATAGTCGATATGTATGGAATTGATGAGTGTTTTTGATCCTCCTGAAGGTTCTAGTTTTTGACATTGGTTGTTTATGAGAAAAACCCTGCAATTGCAATCATAATAAGAAAGATGTTCGAACCCCCGTAATTGTGGTGACTCGGGCTGTGAGAATACCGCGAGTTTTCGTGGATGATTTGTGAAAGACAATATAGACAGAATTGTGTTGATCTGTCTTAAAAAATGTCTTCTAAATATTTCTCGATTTTATATGATCAAAAGGTGACATACCTTTAGATCCAGTTTAAAAAGTAAACCTTCGAGCTAACGTGTGGTTATATAATGAGTGCAATGAGATCTGGTGATATTTGTCTGCCTTCCCAGTTACACACTATTTTCAAGCTAGCAAGGCGCAAAGATGCATATCATACATACACACTTGAAGATGATCAGTTTTTAGATTTCAGAATTCTTTCACAAGACCTAATGGACAGACATTATGTAAATCAAGGCATCTAAAGATATTCTTCAACATACACTCTTCGAAAACAGCTACCTAGAACGGACGCACAAAGTGCTTTGCCTAAAGCGGATTAGGGGGCCTGGATACACACATTTATACATACGTATTAGCCATGTAAAACACGGACCCACAATTTCTCGCATAACTCACTCTATTTTCAAACTACATATACAATACTTCAGAAGGCGATAGTTAAGACCTTAATGAATTACAACTATTTTCGATTTTCTCAAAAAAGCTTTTTAATGTGCAAAAAAACTCGCAATGCAAAACCATACATTCTCTAAATGTCTGTAATTTAACAAACAAACACGATATCAAAAAAGGCTGAATAGTTGCACAAGCGCAAGCTTTCTTCTTCAATTTGCTCTTTGAATCATTACTGTAAGTTTAAAGGTTACGTCAGGAGCTTGGAAATGCGAAATTCATTTTTATGGTGACCTTTGGACCTTACCTTTGGATTTTTGGACTTATCTCCCCTCATCTTAGACACACACACACTGGAGAAAGGGAACAGGCGGCCACGCCTCCTCGCTAACATGGGAATATGTCTTTTCTTGGATTCCCAATTTCGCGCGCTATAGCCTAGACCCTTAACGCAGACATTACAAAAACGACTCCGCGAAAATTAAATGCTGGACCAGTTGAAATTTCCCCAGAAAAGTACTATAACCTACAGCTTTGTGAAACAAAACTTGAAGAGCACAAGAATTTCAATCGTTTGTTACCACATTAGACAAACTTATGTACTGTAGAATTTAGTTCTATATTATGTTTGTTACTTGGTTTCAATATTTATATAATACTTTGTTTCAACATTTATTAGTACAATATTTACGACACTAGAGTGAATGATCAGTTGATTAAAATAAAATTGAAATCAACTGATATTGTCTTTGCAACATAATCACCATTGGCAGCCAAATAAAAAGGACATATACCGCTATAGTGCTAATTGTGCCCAGTACTGATGACTAAAAGCCTAGTTATCGCTATTAAACTATATAGTATGTTACAGTGTTCTCCGTCATTCTGTCTACTACACTGTGCTATAATGGAAAACCAAATGTTCGTAAAGACCGTCCCAAAGGGATTGATTCCTTCTGACGAGGGTTGGCTCTTATTGATAGGACCTTGAAGATTAATTGTAAGGATTAAAAATGTATCCATGCGTTCATGCTCTAAGAGGAGAAATAAGGAAACACAATAATATGCTGCGAAGAAGAATATAAGCTTTGCTAATATTTATATTCATGGAGCTCCTACTTCTCTCAAGTTTTAATATAGCGGAATGATGTTTTGTATTCACATTGTTCCTAAAATGCGGCTAACAGAATAAAAGAGATTCCAAACTCGTGGATTCTGGAAACGAAATATCCTCCAAAACCTCCGCTTAACAGTTAACGGTCGTCGCAACCATTCGAGTTGCTGATGTTGCTACAGAACTTCGTTACAAATTATACCGATTATCTCTTTTCACTGAATCAGGAAACAAATTTAATGTTTTAAGCTGGAATTTGGAATAAACCCATGCTTCCAGCTGCGTGCTCAAAGGAGTGGTACGAATTTCTATACATTGCATGGAGGATTATGGTGTAAATTCTAGCTCGGTGCTAAAACTCCTCTCTCGCAACTCAGCTGTAAATATAGTATGGCTCAATCTCGTGTACAAAAAATGTAAGACAATACATAAAATAAATTAATGAAGTCATATTACCAAAATTATGTATCACAGAGGTGCAATAATTCTCCAAAGGAGTACGTAAAATTAATTTGGAGTTCCGACTAATGACATGTAAAAGAATAATAATAATAATATGCACAGATATATTTACATTTATATCAGGAACGGATAATCGTTGCCGATTTGTTAGGAAACAAAACTCAAGCTAGATGGCTGGGTAGCGGCAAATAAACAGCAAAGTGTACTCTTAAAACTCTATTTCCAAGCTTTCAGGATCATTTGATACCCTCTTCAGGGCTACAAAGGCAATTTAGCAATCAGCAACATTAGAAAATTAAGATTGAAAAAGTTTTACTTACAAAAGTTTGTGCGGATGTTGCTGGAAGATGTTATAAAAGAGGCCAAAAGAGCAAGGATCGACACATATCTTGCGTCTTTAGACTGACACAGAAAATTACGAAAAACATTACACAGTTTACTTTTAAAAGTTAAAATCTTTATAAAATCATAAAATGTCCGTTCGAAAATTTATTTTGCGTGCCGGCAATTACGTCGTTATCGAAACGGTCAAGCATACATGTCTGAGCGGAAACTGGTAGGTGGAGGGAAATTCAAATTTTATTCATTTGTCATTTGTCATTTACCTAATTTTGACGCATGCTTATTATGTGATCAAATTTTTATTGAAGGGATTTATGTATAGGGTGATCTAGAAGTATCATTATACAGTGCAAAACAGAATGATCTAATGTGATAAAAGGTTTAAATGTACGGAATTTTATGGCAATGTGCGTAGTTAGCAATTAATAAATCGAAGGATAGAAAAGGAATTCAATATGCGTTAATAGTAAAAATTGTAGTGATAATGTAAAGTTATTTGTTTAAGGGGGAAATTGATTGGCATATATGGTATAAATTATTTTATATGTAACAGATTTACATTGATCAATTCTCCAAAGAATTATCAATATGATATTTTTCACAGTTTAGAAGATATGAGTAAATTATGCTTAGGCTGTTAATATCAGTTTTTTTGTTGATACAATGGTCACATTGAAAAATATGTGCCATTTCAAGGAAACATCTTTTCTTTAAGTTGAGCTCACTTGCCAAAACTTTAACAGAATTATAATCAATGGTATGATTGGGAAGATTGGCATGCGATGCTAAAGCACACCTGTTAGGGTGAAGTCTGGCATCACTTTTATGAGAGGTAAGTCTCCCTTTTAGGGACCTGGAAGTTTGACCAATATATTCTGAGCTACAAGTATTAAAGGACAAAGTACCCTTGCTTAGCTTAACCAATGTGGTTTACCAGTACCCCTTGCAGTACTCTATTCTTTTCCCTTTAACATTCTGGTTTTGCTACGGTCAATAATTTCGTGATAAAAATAAGATTGACCGTAGCAAAATAGACCATAAAATAGCATAATAGATCCCTAAGAGACCCTTAAGAGATCAGGATATCGTATTTACCAGAATATGGCAGTATTCAGTTATCTTTGTTCCAAAAAACAAATTATTTACGAGAAACATTTGGTTTTTTTAAATAGCAATATACCCGAATATACCTTTTAATTGGAATAATTTGATAGATAACATAACAGGTCTGTATATATAGTATATAGGAAAATAAAAAAAAAAGATTAAAAACCACTAAGTTTATCCATCAATAACGTGAATCTAGATATGTGAGATTTGTTAGTAGGCCAGTAAATGTAACAAAGTTTATTGTTATATGTCAATACGTCTCACATTGTTGATAAGTCCATAAGTCTCTGGAAGGGTATGCTGCTATTTAAAAATTTAGTTATCGTTCGTTACTGATTTGTTTTCTGAAGCAAACACAACTGCATACCCATTACCCAAGTTTCATTCCCATAAGTCAGAGTTGTCCTAAAGACTGTATATAGCCTTATTTTTACCTTATATATTAAAACGTATTTTCACGTCAAATTAAGAAACTCCGTTTCATGATTAAAAGCTGTGGAACCTCCTTTCTAAACAAGATATTTTTTAGTTTTGCCGAAAATCCAGCCTTTTCAAGTGAAATTCTCTCCTATTGTCAACCGCATAACCTTTGTTCACGATACGAGCATTAATACTAAACTCATAATTTTCATCACAATAAAGTAGATCTCTTGTATTCAAGTCTCTCAAAAATTCACTTTTTTGAATCCTTAATAATAATTCAAGAGTGAATTGGTAAACCTTGTCATTCAGTTAAGGTCGTGATGAAATAATTATGACTCGATTTATTCTACCGATTATAACGTACCTACTATTTTCCTTTATTTTTTGTAAAATACACTGATATTAAGAAAAAATAGAATACGCCGACATTATACTTCCAAACTACTGGCATCCCAATATCAAAAGTGATAACCGACTCGGTTTTCTCAAGTTATAAGGTTAAACGGACACTATTTTTCAAACTATATACATGTCTTTCACTTTTTAGTTCAGGATAATGAGACAAATTTATTAAATTACTGTATTCTCACCGGTTCTTGATAAGTGTACAAAGATTGAATTAAATCCGTTCGTTTACATCGTTGCTCTGCCCTGACGATGGGCATCAATATTAGCAATAAATTGATGTATCTCATTCACCATTTTTTAAAGTGTGTTGTATGCACCTTCACCATTATATAGAATCTTGAAATAAAATTTATCCTTAAATTATCCAATTCTGGTCATTCTGATCAGGGCAATGATACAAACTATTTAATTTTTTTCTTCAAAAGTCCGTTAAATATTAAATAAAAACTAGTTTTAACAGACTTATTTTGGAGGGTATGCTTTTGGAGTACATGTTTGAAATATTTTTGTATCTATTTCTCTCAAAATATTTTTACGTTGTTATATTTTTTCTAAAAGTCTGAATCAAAGTACGATGACCTACAAGCCTACAAGCACAAGATTGTCTATCGTTTGTTACCACATTAGAAAGCCATCAGCCACCATGAGATGTGGAAGTATTCCAACAATGACAAGAATGGCACGTCCCTAGTAGAGTGGTCGGAGGAACATGGCATCCATCTCCTATTCGATGCCAAGGACAAAGGCACTTTCAAATCTGCAGCTTGGAACAGGGAATATAATCCCGATCTCTGTTTTATTTCCACTGACACTGAAGGCCAACCATTACCAGCATCAAGAAGGGTCATGACCGATTTTCCTCACAGCCAACACCGCCCTATCCTTATAAAACTCGGCACTAGCATTCCAGTTATAAGATCCTTCCCACGTCCCAGATGGAACTTTAGAAAGGCAAACTGGTCGGCATTCTCTACTAATCTAGACAAATGCCTGGGCAGGATCCCACCAAAGTACGTAAACTATGGGAGATTGACGGGGGCAATAATAACTGCAGCAAAAGCAGCAATCCCTAGAGGATACCGAAAAGAGTATATTCCGGGATGGTCTGAGGAAAGCGAAAAACTGTACGAGGAATTCTGTGAGGACGGAAAGCAGGAAATCGCCGATGAACTGCTCCATAGCATCGACGCTGCTAGGCGCGAAAAATGGACTGAGACAGTTGAAAACTTGGATTTTCAAAAATCGAGTAGACAAGCTTGGTCACTGCTGCGAAAACTCGGAGGCAGCAACCCACCTATCCGTCCAACCAATCTGGTGAGCCCAAACCAAGTGGCGTCCCACATAGTATACACCTCAAGTGCACCTCAAAACCGCTCACACACAACTAAAGTTAAAAAAGACCTCAAGACCCTAAAAGCTACCTGTGCATGTGAAACAGAATATTCTAACCCCTTCACCCCTGAAGAAAGCACAGGAGCCTTGGATGAAATGAAATCGGGAACAGCTCCCGGCTTTGACGGCATACATGCCGAGTTCCTAAAGCATAGTGGCAGATTTACCAAACAATGGCTTGCTAAGTTCTTCTCAGACATCCTTCAGACAGGAAATGTTCCACACCAACTCAAGAGAGCAAGAATTGTTGCCATTCTAAAACCAGGGAAAGCTAACGACACACCAAAAAACTACCGCCCAATTGCACTTCTGAGCATGGTCTACAAACTGTTTGAAAGACTGTTATATAACCGGATTAGCCACGCAATAGAGCAACACATACCTGTAGAACAAGCTGGATTTCGACCAAACCGCAGCTGTACAGACCAAGTACTCGCACTGACTAACTATGTGGAAACAGGCTTCCAAAAACAACTAAAAACGTCCACTGCTTTCATTGATTTATCAGCTGCATATGACACTGTATGGCGGCAGGGAGTGATATATAAATTAATGCGAGCTATCCCATGCAGAAAAATAACTGATGTCATCAACGCCATGCTATCTAACAGATGTTTCCAGGTCATCATGGGCGATAAGACTAGTACCCAAATGAAATTGAACAATGGCCTCCCACAAGGATCGGTGCTGGCTCCTCTACTCTTCAGCCTCTACATTGCCGATATGCCCGAAACTATATCAAAAAAGTTTGGTTACGCAGATGACTGGGCGCTTGCTACAAGCCACAAAGAAGTAGAGATTACTGAGCAAATCCTAACAAACGACTTGGCTACCCTCGGAAGATATTTCCGCGACTGGCGGTTGCAGCCCAACGCCGTCAAGTCGGAGGTATCCTGTTTCCACCTAAATAACAGAATGGCTAACTACGAACTTAAAATACAATTTGAAGACAGATTGCTCAGCCACAATAAACACCCAAAGTATTTGGGGGTCACACTGGATAGAACGCTAAGCTTTAAGGAACATCTTACGAAGACAACGGCCAAACTCAGAACCCGAAACAACATCCTATACAAGCTATGTGGAACCACATGGGGCTCCTCAGCGTCCACACTTAGATCAACAGCTCTGGGTCTGGTGTACCCCGTCGCGGAGTACTGTGCACCGGTGTGGATTAACAGCCGGCACACCAACCGTGTTGATGTCCAACTCAATCAAACTATGCGCATTATATCAGGAACAATCAGGCCCACGCCCACTTATTGGCTACCTGCACTAAGCCACATAGCTCCACCACACATTCGCCGTGAACATGCTCTCGTTAGGGAGTACAGAAAAATTAAAGCTGATCCTGCACTCCGTTCTCACGTTGGAGTTGCCGACAATGATATAAGTAGGCTTCGCTCAAGAAAACCGCCCCTACAATCTGCAAAGACACTGCTTGACAATAACTTCAATACAACTGAACGTTGGAGAGAGGAGTGGGAGAAAAATGCAACACCTGCCAACCGGAACATGCCGTGCATCACAAGCAAACCGGAGGGCTTTAACCAACCAAGACGAATCTGGGCAACACTCAATAGAATAAGGACGAACTGCGGCAGGTGTACCGACTCACTTTTCAGGTGGGAAAAAATACCATCCCCAAATTGCGATTGCGGCGCTGAAAGACAAACCATCCAACACCTGGTGGAGGAATGTCCGCATAGGTCCTACAATGGTTCTCCATCCGACTTTTTGATTGCGACAACGGAGTCAATTGAGTATATTTGTAACCTGGACGTTTGTTTGTAGAATATTAATATCGTTTGTTTATTATCATGACTGTTTGTAACGTCTTGTTCAATCTGTTCGTATATATGTATGTATACACTGTAAATGCAGTTTAAGTACCTGTGATGTAGCCATACGCTAAATAAAATAAATAACATTAGAAAATTCATGTACGGTGGAATTTAGTTCTATGTCTGTTACTTGGTTTGAACATTTATATAATATTATTTTGTTGCGTAATCACCGTTTGCACCCAAATAAATAAGACATATACCGCCATAGTGCTAAGTGATTCTATCTCTCAAATGGTTTTAACTGATATTTCTCGAAAAACTTAAAAAATGCCAATTTTTATTGCTTCGTAATTTCATACAACTGAAAGCCAACACCAACACGCGTATTGCTCGAACCGAGCTACGTGTATGTGGTGTGAACGTTTCTCCGCAAATTATTACTAAATGTACGTGGAAAACTGTAGTTTCTAAATTTATGATGGACTAGGATCCTCAGAAGTAGTTGCTGTAAAAGTGCCATGGGAGTGATTGTGCCTGTGGGAGCAGTATAAAGGTAGTTGTAGTACTATTTCTCAGGTAAACCTGGCTACCACGTGACTCTTTCCCCAAAGAATCTACCATTAAGAAGAATTAGTCAACACTGCATTCTATTGTCACCGTACATTCCGTACCGGACCCCTATATTTGGTCTAGGGGACGTAAAATAAATTAGGGGCCCGATACGCTGGAAATACTGATAAGAAATACTGATAAGAGTGACTGGTTTTTCTTCACCACAACTCAGTCTATTTAGTAAATAGTGGGTTTAGCCATAGGCGTATCATAACATGTCATCGCATATGTGCAGCTGCTGCTCCAAAAGGGTTGAGCCACACTTATTATTACTCTGTTGTGTATGCAAGAAGAGTTTCTTTCATGGATGTGTTAGTCTTACTACTACGGAGACGAGGTTGATAAATTCTAAAAAATCTGTTTCCTGGACATGCAACAAATGCGAGGAATTGGGGAACAGCATAAACGATCTAAAGGCTGCTATTGTTTCACTCCAGTCTCAGATTAAAGCCAACACTACAAGTACTGCCAACTCCAATGTGTCAGAGGTGCAGTTTGAGGACATTGTGCAGGAAGTTTTCGAAAGGGAGAGCAGAAAATGTAACGTAGTAATGTTTGGCATGAAAGAGCAGAGTACCGCAGATAAAAATATCAGAAATGAAATGGAAAGAGAGGAAGTTACGAAAGTACTTTCACATCTGTCCCAATCTGTAACAGTATGTAGTATTAGGCGAATTGGAAGGTATGATGCCAACAAAAGTTCTTGTCGGCCAGTTAAAATAACTTTAGCTAGTCCCGGTGAAGTACTTGAGCTTTTGCGCAAAACTCCTATGCTGAAGGGATCTGAAGCCTATAAACGAATTTCAATCTTTGCTGACAAAACGCCACGCCAGATGGAGTATTATAAAAAACTCAAGAGGGAGCTAGAGGAAAGGATAAGTAATGGCGAAACTAACATCAAGATAAAACACTTCAATGGTACCCCCAAGATTATAAATTTTTAAATTCACCACCCAATAACAACAACAATGTCGGAACCCATTGCTACTATCAAAACGTGAGAGGCCTCAACTCAAAAGTGACATCCTTCTATAATTCAATGTGCGTGGGTGAGTTTGATATTGTATGTATTGCGGAAACATGGCTTTCGGATAAAGTCGATAGTAGTGAGTTGTTTCCCGCGAACTGTGAGGTATTTCGATGCGACCGTAGATTAAGTGAGACGAACCTCACTACAGGTGGTGGAGTGTTAATATCTACTAAAAACATGTACCATGCTACGTTAGTTTCTTGTAGTGTCTTAAATAATAATTTTCCTTTGATTGATCTAGTAGGTGTGAAGATAAATTACCTTGATGAAATTTTAATAATATATTGTATATATATTCCACCATCTGTACCATTCTATGAATTTGAAAATTTCTTTCATGCTTTTGAAACATTTAATAACATGTTTACAGACTGTAGGGTTATATTTTGTGGGGATTTTAATGTACCAGCCTTTAATAGAGATGCGGATGACAGAAAATTTCAAACTTTGAGTCATTTCTGTGCATTTGCCGATTTGCAAAATTACAACAGCATTTATAATAGTAATGGCAGGCTGCTAGATTTAATATTCAGCAATTTAAGGCTAACAGTTTTAAAGGATGGCTTGCCATTACTGAAAGAGGACAATCATCATCCAGCACTTAGTTTTGATTTCAGCCTAAAAGATGTTAATGTAAATTTTGAATCGCATGGTAACTTCAAATTTAATTTTCGTCGTGCAGATTTCCCGAACATGTATGATGCACTTTTGAAAGTTGACTGGTCCCCATTGCAAAACTTTAGTAACGTGGATGATGTATGTTCTTTCTTCTATTCGATGACTAACAGAATTCTTGATATCTATGTACCTAAATTTAGAATAAGATCGTATGACTATCCGGTATGGTTTACACGGGAAATAATCTCTAACATAAAGAAAAAGGATAGGGCAAGAAGGTCATTTAGGAATACAGGTCTTGAGCATTTTCAAAATACATTCAAGACCCTACGAGCCACTATTAAAAACCAGATTACGGTAGCTTATTCCGCTTATATACAAAACGTAGAAGACCGAATTAATCAAGACCCTGCAAAATTTTGGTCTTTTGTAAATGCTAAAAGTAAGCGCTCTAGGATACCTGGCGTTATGTCCTATGAAAACGATACCTATGATTGTCCCCAAGCTATAGTTAATGGCTTTGCTAAATATTTCTCGAATGTGTTCCTGGAATCACGTCCTGACAATAGCATTACACCAGCTCTTTTTGACAACGTTATTTCGTTGCAGCACATTACTGAAGCCGATATCATACTAGCCTCTAAAAAGCTGAAAACCAAGATGACCTCTGGGGTAGACAATATTCCAAGCTTTTTAGTCAAAGACTGCATTAGTGCTTTTGCAGCGCCGCTGTGTATAATTTATAATTTAATTCTCCAAACGTCTACTTACCCACAAATATGGAAAACAACAAAAATTTGCCCAGTGTTCAAAAACGGAGATCACAAGGATATAAGCAATTATCGGCAAATAGCCATCTTGTGTAATTTTGGAAAGATATTTGAAATTATAATTTATAATCTAATATATAGTTCTGTAATACTCTCGCTATCCGATAATCAGCACGGTTTCATCACTGGAAGGTCTACTGTCACAAATTTGGCGTGCATAACTCAGTTCATATCCGAGGTTGTCGATTCACAAGGTCAAGTTGATGTTATATATAATGATATTCAGAAGGCTTTTGACCAAATTGACCACTATATACTTTTAAGGAAGCTTGCTGCGGTTGGTCTATGGGATCCTCTGGTCGCATTGATGAAATCTTACCTATTCGATAGAACATCTTATGTCGAGTATGGCGGCTACAAATCGTTCACTTACACACCTACATCTGGTGTGCCGCAAGGGTCCAATTTGGGTCCTCTGCTTTTTCTCATTTTTATAAACGACTTAACCCTACAAATTCCTTGCTTGCATCTACTTTTTGCGGACGACCTTAAAATATATGGGTGCATAACAAACAATGAGGACTGTGTAGCACTCCAAAATGGTCTAGACTTCATTCACTCTTGGTGTTTAGATAACCGCCTAACAATAAATACATCTAAATGTAAGGTTATATCATATACCAGGAAAATTAATAGGATTCATTACGATGACTATAATATAGCAGGTGTTAGAATTGAGCGGGTAAGTAGCTTCAAAGATCTAGGAGTCACATTTGACGAAAAATTGACCTTTAAGGATCATGTTATGAATATAGTTTCATCAGCTCTAAAGTTACTGGGTTACTTTGTCAGAAACTGGTCCAACTTTGCTAATGTCGGTACCTTAAAGTTGCTTTACTTTACTTTCATTCGAAGCAAGTTGGAATATGCTACACTAATCTGGTATCCAATATATAAAAATTCAATCGATGCAGTAGAGGCCGTCCAACGTAGAGCATTTAAGTATATGTTTTTTAAATGTTACGGATTTTACCCGGAAAGAGGTTTTTGTCATAATGTTTTGCTGGAAATATTTCACATTGAGAGCCTACAGATGCGACGTGACAAAAGTGCTCTATCTTTTTTGTTCAACTTACTACACAACATGATCGATTGTCCCTTATTACTAAGTAAGATCAATTTTTATACCCCTAGGCTAATTAGTCGACAGCACTATACATTCTACTGTACCATGTGTCACACGAACCTCTCAACTAAATCTCCTGTAAATATTATGTGTAATTTATACAACCTTATATGCGACAAGTGTGATATATTCTATACCAAGAAAGAAACCCTACTAAAGACATATAGTGATTACTGTGCTCGAACCTGATAGTCAAACCTGTTAAATATTCTAGCTGTGCCTGCGTCTTAATTTTAGTTTTAATTTTAGTTTGAATTACAATTTCAAATTGTGTTATATTTGCAATATTTTTGCTATGTTATGTATTCAGTCAGTAATATGCTTTTCGGTTCACCTTTGCTGATTTTTGTTGTTACTTTGTTGCCTATGATATATTTTTCTTACATTTTAATTTTAATCATATTTTTATTCATGTATATGAAAGTATTGTAGCAATTAGATTATTCTTAAAATTTCCTGTTATTGGGTGTACACCTGTTGGAAATAAACCACTATTATTACCTTTTCCATAGCAATGTGCTTACGAAAAAATGATATTTATATTGCTAATAGTTTTATACTGCCTTGGATAGTGTAACAATCTGTATCACGCTCTCCTGATAATGAGAAAAACTTATTAAATTATTCCATTGTCACAGGTTCTTGATAAGTGTCCAAAGTTTGAATTCACTTCACTATTATATCGGGTCTTAAAGTAAAAATTCTGGCCATTCCAATCAGGGCAATGTGACAAACTATTTAAATTTATTTTTTTTCTTCGTCAGTCCGGAAAATATTAAATAAAAACTAGTTTTAACAGAATTATTTTGGAAGTTTTGCTTTTGGGGTAGGTACATGTTTGAAATATTTGTGTACCTACCTATTGCTGTAAAATGTTTTTACGTTGTGTTTTTTATAAAAGTTTTAATCACTCTATATAAATAGATTTTTGGCTTGAAATTCGACAAATTCTGAGGCATATAAAGCCAATGTAAAACAAAAGACGAGTCACAACTCAAATAGACGAGAGGCAGGTTTTTCAAATCGGTTCTTCAACACCACTGGATCTATTTCCAAAAACAGTAAAGATATTTCGTCCTTCCTAAAGTAGAAAGTAACCGTCTACATTTCATAAATGGTCTATTTTTTCAAACTATAGAGGCGCCAGTGATTATTCTTGTTCACGACGCAAAATCTCGAATTCGAAATACTAAACACTGGCAACTCTTATTCCGCTTTTTAGAATAGCAAATTACTATGGAGCCAGATTAACCTGGTACGTCTCACGCATTTTCAAGTTTAGTAAATTGAAATATAATGCCAGATTGAAGGAAAAATATAAAATATAGCCATAAAATCATATCGTAAAACATTCATCATCATTATTATACAGGGTGCCCTTTTTGTATGGAATATCATCATCATTTTTCCACATAAAAATTGTTTAATATGGTATCTCCCATTTCTTTTTCTTGCAGAAAACAAATGAGTACCTAACGCTGATGGGGTTAACACGTTTTTTTTTGCGTTTTATGATGTCTACGTTATAACGGAAATCCACGTCACTCACTGCCATCGGTCTGTTGTCGATCTGTCGTTGTAACTGTGTGTCTGTCGGTCTGTCTGCTGGCGTTTTTCTAGCCAGTAGCCGCTGTATGGAATAAAACTGTGTCGTCCTAGTGCGGGAAGTACTGAATCAATCGACTTGACTCCATTCTTTTTAATAGTAATACACCCTTTCATCAGGCTCATTTTTTCTCTTTTCAATGACGTTACATGTTATACAAGGAAAAACACAAATACGAGAATATGCATCGAAAAAATTAAAAACTATCAATTTTGCTACATCAATAACATTAATCTAGTATGTATCTTCCGATTTTCGGCAGATCATATTATGTGCCTAAACCCTTGCAAAATCTTGCTAAGTACTGACTGGGTGGTGGGTTCTCGATTTGGATGACATTGATGGCAAATTTCACATGCTCCCACTTGCGTTCATTTCTGATCCCATATCCGACTATAGTCAAAATTTCTATGCGTTCAGATTCTGTTAAATGAACCATTTATAATTTTAGATGACCAACTTATTAACAGTGTCAGACGTATTGATATATGGAAACAAGTTTTTGTCACATTTCACTGGCCAATTAGTAGATCTCATATATACAAATTAATGTATAAAAGCCTAATGAAAGGTACATTGCTATAAAAAAAATATTTTTTTTTGTTACTCATTTGATTATTGGAACAAAAACAACTGAATACTACCGTATTATGGGAGATAGAATATTACGCAACTTTTATAAAAAAAACTTTGTTTATTCAATAGCTGTTTACTGAGATATATGTTATATTCCATACAATGGACACCCTGTATACTTTGTGCACAATATTTAGTTGTACTCCTTCACCATTTCGATCATCAAATGTAACAGTTATTCATTCGCAGTCCGTCGCCTTTCCTTTTACGGAAAATTGACTGAAATATATTTTATAATAATTAGAAAATGCAGCTCGAATTTTATTGCCAGAGATAAAACGTGATGGGTCTGGTAGCCATAAAAGAGACTCTATACTCTCTTAGCGAAACACCATTTGGAAATAGCAAATATTTCAACGTTGGTTATATGACCGAAAAGGTGTGGTATATCTAGAAACCAGTGTTGTACTGATAAGCTGTACTGTGTAGCATAAATCTGTTCGGTGTGTTAAAAAATGGTTTCAGATTCATTCCTTCTCATCAATAGCCTTGAAACTGAGAATGTTAAACCAGGTCGTTAGATAATCTTGGAATTCTATAACGTAGATTTGAAGTTTTAATGAACGCTGCCACTTCAGTACTCCGACATCGCTCTTCAGAATCTCGTTTTCACCCCCAAAAAGTTTGTCCGTCTCATCAGGCGCTTTGGCTTCGCTACAATTAAAAGTAATATGCCCTTTCATGAAATAAACGTTCCATATACCAGGGCGAGGCAAAAAATAGGCGGTTTGAAGGAAAAAAACAATACGCAAGCTCCGAAAAATAAAATAGCTGTGTACTAGCAATATTGTTATGAGAACTAATGCACTTTTAGACTGCAATTAAATCCAAAAGAGCAATTAGATTAATCGATACCCTAACCTCACCAAGGACCTCCACAGCCTTGATCAATCAGCGCAGAAGGGTGGATGACCGGTCCCTGTTTTATAGATTCTATCACGGAAGGTAGTAGTAGCTGTGGGACGGCCGCGCCTAGCAAGTAGGCCTCAGTAGGCCCTTTTTTCCACCCCCGAATATAAGCCCTCAGTCACAAACACCTGCCTCCCCCACCCTGCCAAACCTTCCCGACCTTTTAACAAAGGCCAGTACATCGGCCCAGCTTAGGGAGGGTAATTCCTCTAGCAGGAGTCTATACGATCCAAAGGTTTCATATCTCAGCCCACCTAGCAACTCACATTCCGCAAGGAAGTGGTAGGCCGTTTCAACGGCTTCCCCATAGTGATAGATGCCACCTGAGCCTACAGTGCCCTGTCAGAACATCCACGAGGTTTCTGATGTTTCTGATGGCCCATCGGCCTTGGTTCCGTAGCCATGCTAACCTAGATGTGTTCAGCCCGGCTATAAAATCCTTGGTTTGCTTGCATACTTCACTCTGCCTCCACTGTTCATCTGGGCATCGTTTACCCACTTTTTGAAGGCTGACGTTACCTGCTACCTACTTAATCCTATAGCGTCTCCGGGCCAACAAACGGTCTCCAGGTGCCGAGTCTCGCCAATCTATCGACTTCGTCATTGCTAAGAACGCCCGTATGACCCGGTACCCACATCAAAGTAACTTTCGCCAGTCTGGCCAACTTTTCCAGTCTCTCCGAGCACTCTGAACCAGGGGTGCCCTAGTTCTAAGGCCGCAGATGGCTCTCAGAGCCGCCTGACTGTCAGGGCAGACGTAAACCTTCTGCTCTATTCCTTTTTCTCACCTCGTCATTGCTTGTAGCAGAGAGTATTTCATATAGTTCTGCTTTGAAAATCGTGGTGTCGTACCTAAAGAGTAAATCTTCTGTACTCCTCCACTTTCTACGTACAACCCTGCATGCTCCTCAGGCCTGTCCGCTACCTCCTTTGTCCTCACTGAAGGTGATCGAGTGAGTTCTCCTGGATAATAACACCGATGGCCGTCCGAGTGAGAAACGAACGAGAAACACTGCGAGCTCATCCTTACCAGGTCGAGGTCCCTATTCCCCGAACCAATCATCTCCAGCATGCATTCTTCTGGAGAACTTCAACGTCGTGGAATGAGCTGTCGGGGAATTTGTTTCCCGACAGCTACAAGCTGCAGCGTTTTAAGCCTAACGTGCACAGTAACTTATGCTTTGCGATAGGCTGACCATGAAAGAAATACCGCAAAAAATCTAAACACTGAAATAATTTCACGCTAAATTTGGCAGCAAGCAGTTCGTAAAATAGACAAATTGGTAAAAATGCTCTAACACAATAAAAAATGTTCAAAATGAAGCACGATCTCAAACTCAGTTATGCTTGTCTGCTTACACCCAACGCGCCACTGTGTAGTCATATAGACATTTTACTCATTCTCATCTCAGGGCACTTCAGAAATGCAACTCATCTTATTCGCAGAATGGTGTTGATACGGGAGCGAGGGATATATCATGATGTTCCAGGCAGAACTTCTGCAATTTTGCGTATTTCTAATTCAAGAAAATTAGGGGTCTAGGCCTACTGACAGTCAGCTGTAATTCAAGCCCTTTTGATTGGAAAATTACGTTGAGACTTGTCCTAGAGTGCAAGAAAGCTTCTCAGGAAAATACCAGACTTAATTGGTTTGAATATCTGGACACACAAGTGTACGAATCAACGAAATGATGTGTTATTGCGAGGAAGGGCTCTATGATTTTGGGGCTAAATAAACATTGAATAAAACCAAACCTCTCAGATGGCGCAGAATCTTAGGGCATCTCCGCCAGGCTAGGTAACTTATAGCATGACGTTCTGTCTCTCTTTAGGCAATGACAAACTGAGACTGCTGATGGGCTGTTGATAGGCAATAATAACTTCAGTCGACAGCTAGGCGCAGTAAGGAGTAGGGTTAGGGGTTGTTGGAGATCCCAATGCATCCCCAACGTATGCACGATCCTATAGAGAGTAAGAGTCTCTGCGTATATTATATGACGTCATGAGGCATTCGGGTGTCACAGGGAGGTCGTTGTGGAATCTACAGCTATGAAACCAGAAGATGTGAGAAGGATAGAATCCAAGGCCGTCTTGGATAGTAATAGTGTGGTTAGAGGTAAAAAAACGCATCGGTAACTATGTTACCGGATTACCTCTATCCTCTATATTTATCATACATTAATTGGTTCATTATGGATGGTATAATCTCTTTTTCTTAGGTAATATTTATCCCTTTTTACAATGTTAAGTAATTATCAGACAATAAGTAATCTCAAATCACCAACCGCACTTTCGAGGAGATATAATTTCCACGAAACCATATTTAGCAATAATATAATCTAAAAAACTTTAATTTCTGCACTGATGCTTAGTTGTTAATGGAAAAGTATGATCTTAGTTTCCGCTATTATATCTTCAAATTTATCAGAAAGGAGTCACGGCACCCAAAGTGACATACAGTAAACGGAATTTATAATGCAATTGTAACCAAAAATTAAATGGTTTTATTCTTCTCCAATGCATCATTGACCTTTTCGCTCAATGTTTATGAATAACCAGAAATATAAAATATATTTAAATATAACTATTTTGATGCTTCACTTTAAGTCCTCCAATGGATAAAGATACTTGAAAGTTGAGAGTCTTGCAAATAATCTTGATAACGGGTGGGTAAATGATAGCCACCATTCATTTTGATAGTAGGTATATCAACGATAAACCATTTTTGAGACTTGGTTATAGATGAACAGGTAACATCAGGCTTTCTAAACGCTGTTTAAAAAACCGGCTATTTTATCAGAACTGCATACTGTTACATGTTTGGCTCTATCTGTTCTTGCTCCCGCATGCCCTACGAATTGCGACTGGTGCTGTTACTGAACACTTTCAGCTAAGGAAGCACCTCTACCATATGAGGTATACGCATTCCCGTATTAGCGAGGAGGCGTGGCTACTTTTCTCCGGTATGTGAGTCTAAAATGAGGAGAGGTTAGTTCAAATCTCTAAAGGTAAGGCCTGAAGGTCGCCATAAAGATGCATTTTGCATGTAGAAGCTCCTGACGTTACCTTCAAAGTTTCAGTAACGATTCAAAGAGCAAAAGCAGAAGGCGATAGTTAAGACCTTAATGAATGACAACTATTTTCGATTTTCTCAAAAAAGTTTTCTAATGTGCAAAAAAACTCGCAATGCAAAATCATACATTCTATAAATGCCTGTAATTTAACAACCAAACACGATATCAAAAAAAGGCTAAATAGCTGCACAAGAGCAGGCTTTCTTCTTCAATTTGCTCTTTGAGTCATTACTGTAAATTTAAAGGTAACGTCAGGAGCGTGGAAATGCGAAATTCATTTTTATGGTGATCTTTGGACCTTACCTATGTACCTTCTGACCTTACCTTTGGATTTTTGGACTTATCTCCCCTCATCTTAGACACACACACTGGAGAAAGGGAACAGGTGGCCACGCCTTCTCGCTAACACGAGAATACGTCTTTTCTTGGATTCTCAATTTCGCGCGCTATACCCTAGACCATTAAGTAACACAGCTTTATACGCACTGTACGTTTTTATCCAAATGAGACTATTGTCGAGAATCCGGAGTGTAATAATTGCTCTATTGCCCTTTAAAAACTCCCACCTTTCGTTTTAATGGATATTTTTCACAAAAAATATAGACGACATAGGAATATGAGTTCGGGAGACAATGCGAAAGTTAAAATCAGTTTGCTGGTAATAATGCATACCTACAATCGAATACAAAAGGAATTAATTACTGGAAGTAATCGCCAATACATTTATTTATGGGCACGCTATTAAACTTTTATATTTACGACAGGGTACTTTTGCGTGTGTCCGACACATTTTATTTCATGGCAGAACCGCACAACTTTGTAGGAACACTTCTTGCGTATTAGACAGCGATTATACTATTTCATCTAAAGACTGCCATTTTTACTTCCCATAAAATAGGTGACGGTGATCGCGAAATTGTTATGCTTATCCGACCGTCGCCGCGTAGTCTCAGTAACCGCCACACCGATATTAGGCACGGCAGGTAAAATCACGCTTCTGAAACGCCGGCGCCGATTAACCGATAACCGCTTATTTTCTCAGAATTCCCTACAACAACGGTTACATCCGTAATGTGTTAGCTGATACGGAGTCAGACTATGTACTTTGTTTGTCCAAATGAGAATTTAGCCGACAAACCCGGAACAGAATAATTTCTCTATCTCCCCTTTAGAAACTGCGACCTTCCATTTAAATGAGTTTTTAATGCAAAAAGATTGGCGACAGACAAATTCAGAAAACGATGTTAAAATTGAAATTAATGTGTCGGTTATACTTCCACAAAAGGAATTACCCGACGTAATTGCCACCAAAAGGACTTAACGATTATTTATGGACATTTCATTAGACTTTTATATTTTGGATAAGGTACTCTGGGTGGAAACTGTAAGAACTCCGACGCTTTATATTTCATTAATGATTCAAAATCTTGGTCACAAGAATACATATTACTTATTAGAGTTAGCGATTATAGTATTTCCTTTCTCGGCTATCATTACTTTCCACATAACACTGTGATTGCGAAAAGTTTGCGCCTGTCCAACCGCTGCCATACTTAATCTCAGTATCTGCCACACCGATTGCAGGACACGTAAAATCAGGCTTTTGAGGAGACGGTTAGGCGAGAACGCCTTATTTTCTCAGATGTCCCACTCCTACCGTTGCATGTGATATGTGTAGGGTAACTAATATACAATTATACTGTGATGTACATCTTTAAACAAATAGTAATACTGTCGAGAAATCGGGAACATAATTTTTCTACCCCCCTTTAGAAACTCCTAACAAAATAAGTATAGTTCAAAAAAAAACCAAAAAACATGCTTTTAAAGAACATCAGTTAAAAATAATTTTCCAAATAAGCTCAAATAATAATGAACGGAAAATGCTAGTATGTTTGATAAAAAAGCGTCGGGTGCTCGATTTACCAACTGTGGAAATGAAGGGTCACCCCATAGTCGAGTCGTCTTCCGTCAGGCTTTTGGGGATCAACATCAACAATAACATGTCCTGGCACGTCGCCAGTAATGCTAAAACGGCATCCTAGAAGCTTGGAGTTTTGTTCCGCTGTAGGAAGCTGTATGCACCAGGCACAGCTGTTCTACAAGGCACAGATCCGCCCATCTCTGGGGTAATACTCCCATGTTGTGGGGACGCGCTCCAAAGCACTCTCTAAAGCTTCTAGACACTATCCAAAAGAGAGCAATTAGATTAATCATAGCCTCACAGGGGACCTCCACAGCCTGAAACATCGAAGAAGGGTGGCTGACCTGTCCCCTGTTTTACAGATTTTATAACGGAAGATGTTCGAGTGAGCTCTCCCAGGTAATAGCACCAAAGGCCGTCCGAATAAGGAACACTAGAGAAGCTCTGCGAGCTCATCCTTGCCAGGTCGAGGTCCCTACTTCCGAACGAGTCTCCTCCAGCATTCTTTCTTTTGGAGAACTTCGTCGCTGTGGAATGAGCTGCCGGGGAATTTGTTTCCCGATGGCTACAACCTGCAGCGTTTCAAATCTAACGTGGACCGACACTTATCCTCTCGCAGCGCTTCTACAGCGCCATAGGCTTTCAGCCTTTGCGGGAGGCTGACCATAAAAAAACTCACCGAGCATGTGTTTGAACACCCATCTGTCGACTTTAACTTCCCACGCTTTCACGCTTTAGGTGCGGCAAGCTGTGGGCACTAGAGTTGTATATTTTGAGATCATAATTTTCTTGGGCCTTTCATGATGTATATCGTTTATTATTTAACTCGCGGTATGCAGTCTATCTCCGTACCTGCCTTCGTATTCATAATGTATATTTGGTATTCACTAGGAAATACTGAGGCATCCCCATGGATTTTCGTATGAGAATTACGCTAATTGTTTTGCTACCAGACCTGTGGATACGTCTTTTTATTTTAACACGTTTGTTTTCTCCATAAATATAATAAATTGCATATTTCGCATAGGCTACTTTTAGTATTCTCATTTATGAACTCAGTGCCGCAAAAAAGCTTATATAACTAATATAACTTTACATTAACCTTTTAACCTTTCCAGTACTTCGCTTTTTTATTGTCTAATGCGCTCCCGAACATATTTACAGCTTTGCAGAGCAACTTTCACTCATTTCATTAAGAAACCTCTCCATTTGCAATGCAATATAATATATCGCATACAGATGTTGTCCGTAGATATAAAAGGAATGAAGTTGAGTTTTAGGAGAGTGAGGGGAATGAATGAATGAATGAATGAATAAGGACCAGAGGCTATCTAGCACGGAATGTGGCTGGTGCATAGGCCACACGATGGGCCCTTTTGCGCCTCTATCCGCGCTAGTTCCTAAGACCTGCCCTTTTAGCAAAGGCACGTACATTCTTAGGTCCTATCCGTTTTATATCTATTGGTTCCAAGGTTCTTGAGCCCAGCATAGTCTGCCTGTGATAACCCAGAGTTTTACAGCGACACTAGATGTGTGCCGAGGATTCTTCCTTTTCACCACACCACGTGCACGTTGGGTCGTTGACCACCCTCATCACGAACAAGTGACGCGTGAACGTGTTGTGACCCGTTAGTAGGCCTACTAGCAATCTCAAGTTACTCCTATCCAGAGAGAGACAAAATCGTCCTGCAGGCCCTGCTAATAGTTCCCGAGCTTGACGAAGATGACCAGAGATGTTGTTCCATCTCAGAGAGTGTTGATTCTGGATCCACTCTCCAGTTGTTTTCCTAATCAAGTTTGCAGATAGTCCTAAGGCTGGTTCCTGGCCCACAAAACTGTTGCCGGATCCCATCCTGGCCAGATGATCCGCCATTTCGTGACCCTGTACCCTAGCGTGCCCAGGTACCCACATCAGTGATACCTTGTGTTTAGCTGAGATGTCGTCAAGAGCCCTCCTGCACTCCAGGACCAGTCCCGACGTTATTTTCCAAGCACTCAGTGCTTTGATGGCTGCCTGACTGTCAGAGCAGATAGTAATCCGCCTCCTAGACCCGTCAATTTCCCGAATACGATTTACACAAGCAAGTATCGCATAGATCTCAGCCTGGAATACTGTGGTGTGCCCCCCAAGAGGGAGTGAAAGTCTTGTATGTGGTCCGTAGACTCCCGAGCTCGAGCCCTCTCTAGCGAGTGAACCGTCTGTGTACCAGATCTGTCCTCCTCCTTCGATGAGCTGTCTTTCCCTAGACTCCCACTCTTCCCTTGACGGAAACACCACCGTAAATTTGCGATTGAAGCGATGCGTAGGAGAAACTGTATCGCTCCTCTCCAACAAAATAAGACAGAGAGTGAGGGGAAGCGGTAACCATCTTCTATACAATTTTTGAGTATCGCAATGTTTCATATTTATTTCATGACTGTTTATTCTCGTAGTGCTCACGTGTGGTTCTTCGTGGCTCCTCCTTATTGGTTTGCGTGGTGCACCGGTTCAGTGGCGCCGCAGAGTAGGATCAAATTAAAAAAAGCTGGCCAAAAGCCGGAAAATCAAGTAATTATGGATCTAAAATTTCTTACTCGGGGCTTTTGAGGTCGCTGATTACGAATTTAATGTCAGACTTACTAAATCTCATCCTTTTCATCTCTAATTCACCACCCATTGCATGAAATATCCTATATTTCACGTCGTACTTGAGTCACGCATCATTTTCAAGGTTTTCGGGGTCGCTGATTACGAATCTATTATCACAATCGCGATTTTCAGAATGGCGGACACAATACGGTGTCCTCTTCAAGGTGTGATAAACGAAATGATACTGAACATTTTACTCGAGGTTTTAGAGGTCACTAATTACAAATCCTTCATCAGAATTATAAAGAACTGTTTAATATACGTAGCTTCAATTCTTTATGTTAAATAATAAAATGCTTGTTACGATTGTGTTCAAGTTTGGCCTTTTGAATAGTTTCCGATTTTTTAATATGAAGGGGAGCCATATCGGTTTTATTTCCACGCTAGGTGTGCTGTATACGTATACTCGGTTATAATGAAATTCTATGCACATTCTAACAATTCTTCATCCTCGCTGATATTAATTCCAACCTCTATTATTTTATTTTTATTACTGCTAACATTGATGTGGTTGACAAGCACACACGGTTCTGAGATACATACGTGATGTCTATACAGGATGTCCCTGAATTTCCTTAATACGTTATATTTTCGTAAAAAAAAGTTTTCAAACGCAAACCGAGTGGAATGTTTGAAAATACTACAGGGTCTATCATACCATGCTTTCAAAACATTTTTGTTGTACTTAGACCCTTAAAGCTCACTCCCAACTCTGTTTTTTCAAATAGCACCTAATAGTTCTTCCTACACAAGTTCTTATTTAATTACAAATCTTGTAGTACCATTGATTTTATACAAAATCTATTTTTTTGTAAAGTCATAAGCATAAGATAAATAAAACAAGGATTTGTTTGAGGCGTAATATTATCGTAAGAAGAAAAGATAAAAAAACTAAGTGGGCTTTTCAAGGATACCAAATGACCTATCGCACCATGCTTTCGAAACATTTTTTACTTCATCTCCTAGAACTTATCCCCTATTTTTTTCCAAATAGCACGCCACAGCTTTTCCGACATTAATGAGGCCATTATTTTACTCAATATTTTGTAGTGTCTTTCACTTCACACACAAACCAATTTGTCTTGTATAAAGTCTTAACATAAGGTAAATAAAATGAGCAATTGTTTGACGTGACATATTTTTTGTAATAAAAAAGCATAAACATGGCATTTGTTTTTAAAGGCATCGATTATAGGTCATTCAGTACCCCGAAAAACCCAATTAGTTTTGTTTTTATCCATTCAAGCAAGTTCTTATTTTACTTATGTTATGGTTATGATTTTACGAAGAAAATAAGTCAAAGGTACTACAAGATTTTAATTAATAATATAAGGTCTCATTTTTTGTAGAAAAAAACTATTTGAAGCTATTTGAAGAACAAAAGTTGGGCGAGTTTTAAAGGTTGGAGTACAAAAAAATGTTTTAAGATCATGGTATGATAGACTCTATGATATTTCTTTTTGTTACGAGAAAATCACGTGTCAAGGAAATTCAACATGGTGAAATAAAACGGCAGAAAAATTTGAGACTTCTACAATATGACGATATCGCTTATATTCACTTCTCCTTAAGTGACTATTCTCTATAGATGTTGGCTATCGATTAGCCCACTTTGTATGTATGTGCCTGCCGTTCATGTCCATATACTTACTTAAATTACATGACGACGATATTTGTCTGCATCCTGCCGAACCTCACTTCTAATTTCCCCTGTAGGATGAGATAGAGGTGATGGTATAATTTCCCGTTTGATTAATAATAATAATAATAAACTGTCTTTTATATCATATTATATATATATACATTATAATTAATACGGTAGACTGATGGCGAAGTCTAGCCATGGCTACTCCACTTAACCACCAGTGGGCTTACCACCCTAGAATATAATTCCTATTGAAAAAAATACAGTGTAGCTAGCACATATTAAATTCATAAGTCAAAATAAAATCAATGCAGAACTTATATTACTTACTTACTATACTTAAATTATAGTAGTTATGTATGTATTCGTTCCAATTCCATATCTCATATCCAATTATACATATCTTGCTGCATATACCTGCACGGTTCTTAAAAATCGTTTTCAAATTGCGTTTTTAAGAGACATCTGACGGTCCATAAAATACTTTTTTAATTTATATTTGAATTTATTTATATTTAAACGTTTGAATTCCTCCGGAAGCGAGTTGTATGAACGAATAGCATTGTAGATGAAGCTTCTTTGAAATAATGCTGTGCTGTGCTGAGGTAGGGCAAATTTGTACCGAAATCTAGTATTTTTGGTGTGGATGGTTTCTCTAGAGATGAACTTTGATCGCAGTGATACTGGGGGGTTGGAGGCATTCAGCACTTTGTGGGTAAAGCTATTTAAGTGAACTAATCGCCGATTCTCCATGTTCAGCCAACCGCATTCATCAATTTTATGACTGACGGGGTCATATTTCCTTATACCAAATATCAGCCTGCAGCAGCTGTTTTGAACCTTTTGAATTCTCCGGGTGTATACTCGAGTTAAACATGGACCATATATATAGTCACAATAGTTAAAATGGGATAATACTAGAGATTCACACAAGTTTCTTTTCACTCTTATACTGAGACAATGTCTGTTACTATAAATGAGTTTCAATGATGCATATGCCTTTCCTATTATACTTTGCACGTGATGACAGAAGCGCATATCAGAATCCAAATACAAACCTAAATTTTTAGCGGTATCCTTTACAGTTAATATATTGTTATCAATTTTAAGACACATACTGCTTTAGATTATGTTCATGAGCCAGTTTTTTAATCTTACTTAAATCCTTATTTAACTTATCCTCAGCATCTGTCACTTGAACTGAATGAAAGCTATGATATAACTGAGTATCATCAGCATAGGCTTGTATTTTACATGCATCAACGCTTTTGATAATATCAGCAGTATATATTATAAAAAGGAGCGGTCCTAAAATGGATCCCTGTGGATCTCCAGAAAGGACATCTATGGGAGATGAATAGATTCCGTTAACACGAATTATTTGTGAACGTTTCACCAAATAGCTCCAGATCAAATAAACAGACTCATCACAAAATCCATAATATTTTAGTTTCATACAAAGCAATTCATGGTTTATGGTGTCGAATGCCTTTGAGAAGTCAAGCAAAACCAGAGCTGTACAAAGACCTTGATCATGCGCTGTTATTATGTCGTTTGTAACATTCGTTAGTGCAGTTTCTGTATTTCTCCCCGGGCGGAAGCCACACTGGTTGTCCGGTAAAAGATTACTTACCGTGAAGTATTCATAAATTTGTCGATAAAGACATTTTTCGAAAATCTTAGACACAGCCGGTAATAAACTGATCAACCTGAGATCCGAAAAACTTTGAGGGTTTGATTTTTTTGGAATCGGTAAGCCGATAGCCCGCTTCCACAAGCTAGGAAAATACGACTTCTCAATACAGCAATTTATAATATGTACTATATACTTATCTACAAAAGGACTACAGTACTTAAGCATTTTACTGTTAATCTCATCAACTCCAAATGCTTCCGTTTTAATACTGTTCAAGCATCTATTAACTTCGTCTACGGTAACCATGCGCAATGTAAACCTTAGATTCTGATTGTACATATTATTGCTATAAAATTCTATTTTGTTATCGCAATCATTCGTAACTGACCGTATATATTCTGAAAAAAAGTTGTTTAATGAATTGGGGTTTGATAAGTCGACAGGCAAAGCTGCAGGGTTGTTAGAATATGAACACATAGATTTTAAAGTTTTCCAAGACTTTTTCGGGTTATTCTGTTGGATAATATGTTCAAGATAGGCTTTTTTTTCATTTCTTGTGACGGACAAGGTATAATTTCGCAATTGCTTATACCTATCAAAGTCGGTTGGAGATCGGGATTTTTTAAACTTAGACAAGGCATTATCCCTCTCTTTCTGTAAACGTTTTAAGTTATCCGTCATCCAAGGTGCGGTTTTTTTTGTGACTTTTCTCCGTATAAAAGGTGCGTGACGATTAAATATATTAAGTATGTACTCATTAAACAATGCTATCTTGTCATCTAAATCTGTCGCGTATATGATATTGAACCAAGGAAGGGAGGTCAAATCTGTCAAAAAATTGTCTATATTAAAGTTCCGAAAACATCTGTATTCAATAAATTCAGGGCCTGAATTCGGAAGTGTAAACTTCATTTTCAAAATGTCAAATCGTGATCTGAAATGTTATGGACGGGAATAGTACCAAATGATTCAACTGATTCTTTATCTGAGACAAGAATGGGGTCTAATAAGGAACACGAAGTGCCTGTAACTCTAGTCGCAATATTTAATATTTGAGAGAAACCAAATGACTCAAAACATTGCATTATAGGGTTGTCGACATTAAAAAAATTAATATTGAAATCTCCTAAGCAAGTAAACCAGTCTACTGTATGATAGGTCAAAGCTAAAATATTATCAAGATCTTCAATTGTACCACTAATTGAAATATTGGGTGGACGATAAAAAACTCCGACAATGAAAACAACTCTTTGAAACTTAATTTTTATCAGAGCATATTCCAAACCACTTTTCATTTCGTGAGTCTCATCCAACCTCTCACACATGAACGATGCCCTCACATATGCTGCATAACCTCCTCCCCTCGTCCCACGATCCCTGCGGTAAAATTTATAGCCCGGTATATTAAATAGATTTGAATTATCCTCGGGTCTCAACCAAGTCTCAGACAGCAACACCACATAGTACTTATTATCTAAAACAATTTCTTTAAAGTCCGAAAATCCTGTGAACATCGACCTAATGTTCAAATGAACAATTTGTAATGCAGCCATTTCAAGATGTAAACATAAATTATACACACTCGCAAACAAATACAAAAAATTGATGAATGTTTTGGAATTTCTATAGTACAGGACAACCGGCAGATATATACGACAGAAAATATGCGTGCAAACACAATACGTGTATACAGAACTTATACAGTAGTATGCGTTTACTTAATGCATCGTTGAATGGCCATGTTTCACCCTTATACAGTGGAATCTGAATATTGGTATTATAGGTTACACTCTCAACTTTATAGAATATGAATTGCTTTTTTCAGCACCTGAATTGTTGTGAATAATCTCATATTTTGTTTCCTCTTCTCTCAATTTTATAGAATATATCACTTCGTTTCTCAATTCAGCACCTAACTTGTGAATAGTCTCGTATTTTGTTTCTTTTACAGCTCATATACAAAATTTTGTCAACTGTTGTGACAACTACGCTCTTGGTGGTGTACTGGACCATGTTCTTGTGGTAGTTAGATACAATAAGTGTTTTAGTTTCATTATTTGTAGAAGCAACCAATAGCTTCAAATAAAATTATTCTTGAGAATACAGTTCCAAATCAGCTTATTCGGGACCTTCGAGAGCTACCTGGCATGATGGTGCTGCGTGTAACGTCACACCAGACGCCGCACGCATCTGGATCATGGATTAATAGAGAAATTCCGGCGCTACGAGCATTTTCTTGAAATACTGACAAAACGGTCAAATATACAAAAGTAATGTATAGCAATAAATTTATAGGAAATTGAATTTGTGATGAATGGAGCCAGTTGATATCTATTTAACTAGAATCGTTTTGACGTGAGAATGTTAAAAGTTGGACTTAAACGCACCCAAATGATATAAAATTATCTATTATTCAAAAAATGATGTACATAGTATATTACAGCTGTCATGATTGCAGTAGCAGTAGTAGCAAAAGAGGATATAGGAGCTGTAGTATACAGGATGTGCTAGAATGTTTGTACTTCAATCGTTAAAGCTCCCCCCAACTTTCTTTTTTATGTAGCAATCAATAGTGCTACACAAAACAGTCTTTTATTTATTTTATTTAACATCTTATATTAGCTTTGATTTTATACACAAACCTATTGTCTAGGTAGTCATTATATAAATAAAATAAGGATTTGTTTGAGGCTCAATATTTATTTATAATAAAACAGATAAAAATGAAAACTAAGTGGGCGTTTCAAGGGTACTGAAGGACATAGGACATATCATACATTGAAAACAAATTTCTGTACTTGAACCTCTAAAAATCACCCCCAACATATTTTTCAAATAGTTGTCCACAGCTTTTCTTAGACTTTAAATAAAATAGGAATATCATTTATGTAGGAAAACTTATCGGTTGCTTTTTGAAAACAAAAAGTTGGGGGGGAGTTTTTGGGGTTGACGTGCAAAAAAAATGCTTTAAGTGCATGCAGTTTACAGTAATCGTTAAGCAGTATTTTACAAACTCTGTGAAGACAATTTAATCTTAGCTCGAGGAACTATTAAACTTATAGCAGTGTCAGTATAAATTACAAATCTCCCTTCGAAGTGTTTGGTGCATATTACAGAAAAATCCGTTATCGTGAAGATATCTCGATGTATAGCGCGTAACCACTGATTCCGTTTCATTACATCTTTTTGGAAATAACAACACAGGTATGCGCTCTGTATCTATACAGGGTATCCCAGAAGTCAACGTCAAGCCGCAACAGGGTGACAGGATTGGTTGTAACTATCATGAGAAAAATCAGAAAAAAATCTATCCCATGTAGTTTGAAAATTATGGGCTTTAAAAAAAACTAGAAATTTGGTCAAATTATAACAATTTTTCGGTTATTGTGGTTAACTTTTATTATTTTTGTTCATTTAAACTTTGGAACCGTAACCCTAAATAACATTTCGAGAAGCATAGTCAAAAATAATGACACAATTGCCCCAAGTTTTCTAGGATGAAGACTATTTATTAAACTATGAATTTAAAATTTTCAAAGTTTGCTGACTTTGAAAGGCCCTCCTTGTAACGAAATTTTTGTTAATTTCGTTACACGTCGTCTGTGACTCCTTTTATAGATCAATTCTCACAGAATGATATTCTAGTGACAGGTAAATATCTGTTCCTCCCTTATTCTTTGCCGTTACGCTATTAAAAGAACCCCTTTTCCGCGCCTATGGATACCCATAATACGCCTGGAATTTGTTCTTTAGCCTATCGGTATGTTGTATATGCAACAAGACTCGCATGTGTGCGCAATGTGGGTTGCCTACCTGCGGGGAAATTTTAACATGTTACTATATTATTGTTTATATGATTTAGATTTGCAAAGTTATTAGTTTCATTCTTTTAGTGCATTTCTCGTTCCCTATTACGAGTTGAGTTCATTAATAATAATAATTCTGTCCTGATTTGCAATTAAGACTTTAGTTACTTTGAGAACCTAAGTTGGTAGTAAAAATTTACTGGTGATGTGACAGCTACAACATCTAGAAGTTTCCGGTGTAAGTTTATAAATTGGCTCGCTGACGACTTCTAGATCTCTTTCGATCCCGAATCTCTTTCGATCCCGAGTCTCTTTCGATCCCGGCACTCTTTCGATCTCGACTTCAGCAGCAACAGGTCGGTTCTGTCCTTTTGGCCTTCCGCCGTTTTTCATGAAATAGATTTTTGGAATCACCTTCCCGTGGGGTTGGCTTTGAAGTTTATTCACTCTCCTTTCGCGAGATTTCTATTTGAAGTACCTAACCCAATAACACGGGCAATTATTTTTTGTGAAAATTCGGCCGTTCGGACATTTTGGTATAATTCCGTACTGCGCTGGGCAACCAGCGAGTGATTTCGTGTTATGCTAGCATTTTGCTGTTAATATTGAACCTTTAGTCTCTAGACTCGATATTGTTAATTTAGTTTCTTTTTCTAGTTTGGTTGTGAACGCCATACTGTGTTATATGTGTTTTCCAGCCCGAGTGTGTGCATCTGCTTCCCGAAGGAACTGACCTGGCACCTGGTGCTGATGTCAATCTAAAGGAATACACGCCCTTTTCCACCTACTTCTAGACCCTGGAAGGATTCACAGGAGTGTGACTACAAGCTGTTCCTGCTACTTTGGATATAGAAGGTACGTAAAATTTGCTTATTTCAATTTTGATCGCCATTTTGGCAGCTATCGAGCTATTTTACGTACTTTCGCATCTAGAGTTTGTGGTCACCTCCAACTGTGACCTTCATTCCGCTTTTCGTTTTTTTTTTGTTGCTCATTTGTGCATTTTGGAGAGAGAGAGCACACCTTTTTTATTTTGTAGAGTTCTGTGTAAAAATTGCTTAGTTCATTGTTTCCGCCATTTTGGGCGACTTATGGGCATTTTTGCATAGATGTCTAACCTTGTTCAGTATTGCCCCTTTCGTACATTTTTTTTTGAGAGAGAGAGAGAGAGAGAAGCATCTTTCTTTATTTTGGTATAGTTTGATAGTTTTTGAGTGTGCTCACACACATTCTGCAAATTTAGAGCTGTAATTTTGCTGTATGAGTTTGACAAATTTTTCCATATTTACAACCGATACAGCCTACCGAAGTAAATCTATGTTCTTTTGGAGCTGTAGTTTCAACATTGAGAGTATTTATTGAAGTATAGTTGCTCGTACCTTGCAACTACTGTGCATATAGTTTCAATTTTCTGGATTATTTGTGATATTTGATTTTGAGACATTTTAGTAAATATTTGTGGGCTTGATAAATTTTTTTTGTGGTTGCATTACCTTTCAAGATTCTAAATTTTCTGGAGCACTAGAGCCAGCAGCAACTTAATAGAATCATAGCCTTGATTTATTCTTAAATCAATTAAACTGCTTTGAACTTAAGTGAACCATAGCCTTGCTCACTTCAAGACTCATATTTTTAAAGTTTTATTTTAAGTATTAGACTTGAAAGGCCTATCAAGTATCTAGGTTAGGTGATACTTTGTTGATACGATATTGGTACTTTATTTTAAAATTATATTCCTTTTTTTTTATATATGCAGATTCAATTGTAAACCATTGTGGGGAGATATCTGCTATAGCTTTGTGTTTAACTTTTAAGAAATTTTTAGTATAGAATTTAAGCAATTTATAAGGGATCTTTGTTAAATTTAAGTAGATATTGTTTCAACTAAATTGTTGGGGAGGGGGCTTTTAACTGTTCAATTCAAAGCCAAGTAGTACGCCTGAGCTTGCATAACCTTCTACATCCTGGGGTTTCGCCATAGAGGGTCCAGGCACTAATCCTTCTTTTTTTATATACTTTGCATGACGGCGGCCGGAAGTGGTAGCCGAGCCAGACCCAGATACCCCTCAGCCTAAAAAGGGGGAAGTCAAGCAGGAGTGGTCTGGCCTAGGGAACCTGAAGAGGCTGCCGGTCATCAAAGAGGACCCTCTGAAGGAGCTATTAGAAGGAGCCCACAAGCCGACCTAGGAGAAGACAACCTCGTTTAAGCAAGCCAGGTTGTATCGCTCACTTAAGCCAGCAGTCCCCTTTTTCAAACTGTAATAGAAGTCATATCATAACTCACTTTTTATTTAATTATATTTTAGAAACAATATACTTGTTACTGTTTAATTCTCTTTTGAATTTTTCTACACCCATCCCTTCAGTGTTTCTGGAGAGGTTGGGCAAATTTCACTAACTTCCTTGGAGTTTGGAGGTGAAAACTCCTGGCGCCCTTTTTCTTGAAGTTTTTGAACCTTAGAGTAATCTCGAGTTAAAAGTTAGTGATTTTGCCTGACATCTCTTATAAGAGGAAAAGAATAAGTTGCCAAGGATCCACGACCCACCGTAAGTAAACTGAGCAGCCCAAAGGCACCCCAGTTTCTGCCAGCTTGAAGGTCTCAACTTATTTGGGACTTTCAATCTAGCTTTACACAATTTGGCGCCCGCTGTGAGGCCACGATTTGGTGACCTGTTCTTTTCTTTCTTCGAAGCCTGAAGAGAGGTGTAGAGTGAACTTTTGAAGTGAGTTGACTAGAGTCAGTTTTTATAGTTTGCCTTTATTCTAAATTTTATTGAATTTTGCTGCAGTTATTTTGCCAATATTTCAAATAACTATTAATCTTTTGAATTCATTTTGATATTTTGACATTTAGATTTTCTCCTGATAGTATCACCTTCGAGAACTATTTATTGCGTTTAAAATTTTATCTTGCCTACACTTTTGAGTATATATTGATTATTGATTCTTATTGATTGCCTACATCTTTGAGTATATAGCTACTGATTATTGATTTTTATTGATTGCCTACATTTTGAGTATTTTGGACTTATTGAATATTTTCTGATTATTACCCATTTATCTTGCTGATTTTGAATATTTCTGAGTTATTGAATATTTTTGATTATTGACCATTTATCTTATTGACTGCTGTAAGCAGTATATCTTTTGTCGATTCCTGATTATTTATTGATTTAGATTTTGATTCCCAAAATGGACGCAGGTCATTTATTGAGTGCAGAACTAGACTATGAACTCCATGTGAGAGGTATCCAACCATCTGGTAGTATGGATGACAAACGAAAGGTACTGAGAGGGTTGTTCAGTCAAGAACGAGCTCACAGATCTTTCATTGAATCATTTATAGTTCAGCTTCATGATGACGATGTTGATGCAATCAAAACATCATTGACCGATTTAGAGCAAAAGATAGCAGCTTTTGTCAGTTCTACTGGTAGTTCTGAACACAAGAGGCTTGTATGTCGTTTGACCCATGTTTCTGGTAGGATCAATCGCTTAAGAACCGATGATGAAAGTCAGGAAGCCATGAAGCAACGTTTGCTTCTACTTCTTTTAAAATTGGAAGCTGAGCTAGATGAAAAGGTTGCACCTGCAACTAGCACTCCAGTGGAGAGAATGCCTCCAGCTCCAATTTTCTCAAACCCCAAGCCTGTCTTACCATATAAGTGGAATTTGTGTTTTAAAGGGACTTCTGTTGGTTTAATGTTAACAGATCCAGGTTTTCAGACTGGGACAGTTTGGTTGCTAAGTTGAAGGAAGATTTCTTGCCTTATCAGTATCAGGAGGACCTAATGCAGGAGATAAATAATAGAACTCAAGGTTCTGATGAACGAGTCTCTTTATATATTTGTGCTATGGAGGGACTGTTTAACCGTCTCCCTGAAAAACCTGATGAGAAGACCATGGTCAACAAAATCAGGCGCAATCTCTTGCCGTTTTACGTAGCCCAACTAGCTCTTCACGACATCAATACAGTGTCAGAGCTGACAGCTCTCTGCAAAAAGCTAGATGAGTCTAGAAGTTGGTCCAATAGGTATCAACCTCCTACCCCCAGTAACTCTAGTTTCTTAGAACCAGACTTAGCCTACTTTTCAACACCTAGGAATAATCCCAGAGAAAACAGAAGGGTGTTTAATAGTAAGTCCTTTGATGTTTCTTCTATATCTAAGGATGAGTGTTGGAATTGTCATCAAACTGGACATGTGTTTTCCAAATGTTCAAGTCCTAGATCAAGATTTTGTTTTGGTTGTGGATCACAAGGAGTGATCAAGCCCAGGTGTCATAGGTGTTCGAGAAACTGTAAGACTGGACGACGCAGGTACCCAGTTCAAGGTCCTGTGCAAACCAAAGCTCCGGCTCAGTCGTCTTCAAACAGACGAAAGAAGTCCCAGAAAGGAGTGCAAGAACAAAAGTAAAGTTTGTTCCCCCTGTAGAAAATCCGAACCCTTGTGCCTTATATGAAGATCCATGCAAGAAGGTCTGTCCCATGTTTGTGTCCAAACCTGGTGATGAGAGACCATATCTAGACGTCCAAATCTTAGGTGATAGCTCTTGCTGATTCTGGCAGCAGTTTTTCAATTTTGAGAAACTCTGGTTTTGCCTTGCTTGAAAAATGGAATGTGAATCTTTCTTTAGATTATTCTCTGCAAGTGACAACTGCAGATGGTGTTCCACAGGCTACCATTGGAAAATTTACTGTACCTATCACTCTTGGTAACATGACAAGGGATGTACAAATTTGGGTAATTCCGTCTAATAATTATAGTCTTGTTTTGGGTATTGACTTCTTAAAAGCTTTCAGAGTTCATGCCAATTTTCCAGATAATCAGTATCAGATGTGTGGTGAACACTATTTGTCCTGCTGAAAATCTGAATTCCCAACAGAAGGCCAAACTTTCAAAAGTGATTGACCTATTTAAGTCAATTGGCCCTACTGATAGAATAGGAAGAACTCACCTTCTGACCCATCATATTGATACTGGTCAAGCCAAACCAATTAGGCAAAGACAATACCCTTTGTCACCAGCAATGCAGAAACATCTTGACAAGGAAATCGATCAGATGTTAAAGCAGGGTCTTATTCAGAGATCAAACTCTGAGTGGTGTAGTCTACTTTGGCTTGTGAGGAAAGCTTCTGGAGAGTATAGAATCTGTTTTGACGGACGCAAGCTTAACTCTGTGACTTGCAAAGATGCATATCCTATGCCCCTCATCGACTCAGTGATTAATAAGTTGAGAGATGCTAGATTCTTGTCATCAATTGACTTAAAATCTGCATTCTTTCAAATCCCCTTAGATGAGAAATCAAGACCGTAAACGGCTTTTGCTGTTAGAGGACGAGGACTTTTTGAATTTTGTGTCATGCCCTTTGGTTTATCATGTTCCGCTCAGAGCATGTGTCGTTTAATGGACATGGTTATTGGTCCAGCATTAGAACCTTATGTTTTCTGTTACCTTGATGACATTGTAATTGCTACACCAGATTTTGATTTGCATTTAGACATTTTGAGAAAACTTTTTGGAAGATTGAAACAGGCTGGTCTTACAGTTAACTTTGAAAAGTGTGAATTTTGCAGACCCTCATTGAAATTTCTTGGTTTTGTTGTTGATGAGAAAGGCCTTCGTACAGATGAATCTAAAGTATCTGCTATTGTTGATTATCCAGTCCCTAAGACCACCACCCAAGTTAGACGTTTGATCGGTTTAGTTGGCTACTACCGACGCTTTCTAAAAAATTTTGCCTCAATCTGTAGTCCCATTTCTGACCTTTTGAAAGGACGCAAAAAGGGTCAAAGCATTGAATGGACAGAGGAAGCTGATCGTGCATTTGCTCAGATCAAGGAGAGCCTAACAACTGCTCCAGTCCTAGCTTCACCTGACTTTACAAAGCCTTTTATTTTATATTGTGATGCTTCAGATACCGGAGTTGGTTCTGTATTATATCAGGAAACTGATGGCATAGAGCATCCCATAGCCTATGCTAGTAAGACCCTGAATAAGTGTCAGAGGAAGTACACCGTAACTGAAAAAGAGCTGTACAGCATTATTGTTGTCATTGAAAAGCTTAGAGGATACATTGAGGGCACACATTTTACTGTAATAACTGATCATGCTTCACTGATTTGGTTAAACAATATGAATAATCCTAGTGGCAGACTAGCCCATTGGGCAGTTAAACTTTCTCAGTTTGATTTTACAATAGTACATAGAAAAGAATCCCAGAATGTAGTAGCTGATGCCTTATCTCGATCGGTAGCAGTTCTTAACTTAGATACAGTAAAACTTGATGGGTGGTATACTAAAATGATTCAGAATGTCCAAGAAAAGCCTGATGATTATCCTTCTTATAAGGTAGAAAATGGCATTTTGTATAAACATATATTTAGTAGAGATCCTTTAGTGGGTAATTTAACAGACTGGAAGATCGTGGTGCCTCGAGCACATCGTAAAGAAGTAATTAAAATGTATCATGATAATGAGACTGCTGCTCATTTAGGTGTTTCTAAGACCATTTCTCGTATATCAGAACTGTATTATTGGCCATTCCTTCATAAAGATGTATACATATAGATATATTAAGAATTGTAAGACTTGTGCTAGTTGTAAAGTTTCTAATCTGCCTAAAGCAGGTTTAATGGGCTCACATAAAAACATCAATTTTCCGTTTCAATTGGTCAGTTGTGACCTTTTAGGTCCTTATCCTAGATCTAAAAGGGGGAATCAATATCTTTTTGTGGTCATAGATTGGTTTACCAAATTCACGTTAGTTCAGACCCTTCGTAAAGCTACAGTCCAGCATATTAATAGGTTTTTAGAGAATAATGTTTTCCTTATATTTGGTGTGCCTCAGATTATAGTATGTGACAATGGACCTCAGTTTAGGAGTAAAGATTTTAAAAACCTTATGGAGGAATATAAAGTTCAGAAAATATGGTATAATGCCAGGTATCATGCACAAATCAACCATACAGAGCGTCAAAATAGAGTTATTATCACAGCCATTAGGTCACATATTAAGGAAGATCAGAAAACTTGGGATCAGTCTATTTTCAAAATTGCTCAGGGTTTGCGTTTACAAAACATGATGTGACTGGGTATTCCCCAGCTCTCTTAACTTTTGCTAGAAATATTCCTGTTTCAGGAGACTACTTTGGAAAGATTTTGATAATGCCAGGAACATTGTTGAAATTTCTGACAAGAACGCCAGGTTAGATGATGTTCAGGGGATGACGGAAATTTTTTCGAAGGTTCGAGAACGAATCAAAAAGGCTTACCTTCGCAATGCTGAAACTTATAACCTAAGGCGTAGGCCCGCCCAATTTTCTGAGGGTGAAAAGGTTTGGAAGGTTAATTATGTATTATCTGAGGCTGCTGATCATTTTAATGCTAAATTGTCCCCCAAATATGTTCCTTGTATTGTTAATAAGGTTTTGTCCCCTTTGGTATATAATTTGGTGGACAAGTATGGTAACGACTTGGGCAACTGGCATGTTAAGGATCTTAAAAAAGATGATACAGGGCTGGATTCTGATGATGATCCAGATCCAGTTCCAGACTTGGAACCAGCCTCTGAACTAGAGTCTGAAGCCAGTGATGATGGGGGTTAATTGCCACGTCTTTAAGGACTTTGCCCTGCTGATAGGGGCTGGCATGGTATGTTTGTTGGGAAAGAAATAGGTACTTCTTTCTGCTCAAGCATCAGTGCCTGAGGAATGCTACAGCGCCGGAAAATTACCGGGTGGGAGTACAAGTCTTCCGACAGGCTACTTATGGACGAAACAACATCTTTGTCTAATCACCTTAGGTGATTTACGTCCAAACAGCATTGCTGATAGCATCAGTATGCAAGAGTGTCGTTAGGGATTGTTATTGTATGGTGCTTTATTTTTATTATTTTTTTATATGATGTATAAATTTGGTTTAGGTTCTTTTGTTATAGATATGATTGGTCATAGCATAAAATGTGACTTGTCATTTTGCTGTGACAACTCATGTTTGATATTGTTCATTACTATTTGGTTTTTTCCCTGATGACTTAGGTATTTGCTTATTTGAGTGCATTCACCGACTTTGTCGTTTGTATATTAGTTTCCGGATTTGACGTCTGATTTAGATTTCTGATATATGCGAGGGTCTCTTCAGTCTATCCGCTGTGGTATTTAGGTTAGGTTATTTTAGGTTATTTTTGGGTTAATATTATTGACTTTCTCACTTTAGTTGTACTTGGGTTAGTGTCGGTTGTCATAATGCTTATGTCTAGCCTTTGCAAGGTTTGTCAGTCATTTTCTTCGCACTCGTACTGTGGCATTCTCTAATTTCAGGTTGATTAGTACCTTCATCTGTAGTTTAGCATCAGTTAGTTTGAAAATTCTCGAATGACTTCTCGAATTTTTCCTGGTGGGAGGGATGAAGACTATTTATTAAACTATGAATTTAAAATTTTCAAAGTTTGCTGACTTTGAAAGGCCCTTCTTGTAACGAAATTTTCGTTAATTTCGTTACACGTCGTCTGTGACTCCTTTTATAGATCAATTCTTACAGAATGATATTCTAGTGACAGGTAAATATCTGTTCCTCCCTTATGGTTTGCCGTTACGCTATTAAAAGAACCCCTTTTCCGCGCCTATGGATATCCATAATACGCCTGGAATTTGTTCTTTAGCCTATCGGTATGTTGTATATGCAACAAGACTCGCATGTGTGCGCAATGTGGGTTGCCTACCTGCGGGGAAATTTTAACATGTTACTATATTATTGTTTATATGATTTAGATTTGCAAAGTTATTAGTTTCATTCTTTTAGTGCATTTCTCGTTCCCTATTATAAGTTGAGTTCATTAATAATAATAATTCTGTCCTGATTTGCAATTAAGACTTTAGTTACTTTGAGAACCTAAGTTGGTAGTAAAAATTTACTGGTGATGTGACAGCTACAACATCTAGAAGTTTCCGGTGTAAGTTTATAACTTGGCTCGCTGACGACTTCTAGATCTCTTTCGATCCCGAGTCTCTTTCGATCCCGAGTCTCTTTCGATCCCGGTAATCCTTCGATCTCGACTTCAGCAGCAACAGGTCGGTTCGGTCCTTTTGGCCTTCCACCGTTTTTCATGAAATAGATTTTTGGAATCACCTTCCCGTGGGGTTGGCTTTGAAGTTTATTCACTCTCCTTTCGCGAGATTTCTATTTGAAGTACCTAACCCAATAACACGGGCAATTATTTTTTGTGAAAATTCGGCCGTTCGGACATTTTGGTATAATTCCGTACTGCGCTGGGCAACCAGCGAGTGATTTCGTGTTTTGCTAGCATTTTGCTGTTAATATTGAACCTTTAGTCTCCAGACTCGATATTGTTGATTTAGTTTCTTTTTCTAATTTGGTTGTGAACGCCATACTGTGTTATATGTGTTTTCCAGCCCGAGTGTGTGCATCTGTTTCCCGAAGGAACTGACCTGGTACCTGGTGCTGATGTCAATCTAAAGGAATACACGCCCTTTTCCACCTACTTCTAGACCCTGGAAGGATTCACAGGAGTGTGACTACAAGCTGTTCCTGCTACTTTGGATATAGAAGGTACGTAAAATTTGCTTATTTCAATTTTGATCGCTATTTTGGCAGCTATCGAGCTATTTTACGTACTTTCGCATCTAGAGTTTGTGGTCACCTCCAACTGTGACCTTCATTCCGCTTTTCCTTTTTTTTTTGTTGCTCATTTGTACATTTTTGAGAGAGAGAGAGAGAGAGAGAGAGAGAGCACACCTTTTTTATTTTGTAGAGTTCTGTGTAAAAATTGCTTAGTTCATTGTTTCCGCCATTTTGGGCGACTTATGGGCATTTTTGCATAGATGTCTAACCTTGTTCAGTATTGCCCCTTTCGTACATTTTTTTTTTGAGAGAGAGAGAGAGAAGCATCTTTCTTTATTTTGGTATAGTTTGATAGTTTTTGAGTGTGCTCACACACATTCTGCAAATTTAGAGCTGTAATTTTGCTGTATGAGTTTGACAAATTTTTCCATATTTACAACCGATACAGCCTACCGAAGTACATCTATGTGAGACTGAACGTACTCATAGATTTTTGTTTCTTTTGGAGCTATAGTTTTTACATTGAGAGTATTTATTGAAGTATAGTTGCTCGTACCTTGCAACTACTGTGCATATAGTTTCAATTTTCTGGATTATTTGTGATATTTGATTTTGAGACATTTTAGTAAATATTTGTGGGCTTGATAAATTTTTTTTGTGGTCGCATTACCTTTCAAGATTCTAAATTTTCTGGAGCACTAGAGCCAGCAGCAACTTAATAGAATCATAGCCTTGATTTCTTCTTAAATCAATTAAACTGCTTTGAACTTAAGTGAACCATAGCCTTGCTCACTTCAAGACTCATATTTTTAAAGTTTTATTTTAAGTATTAGACTTGAAAGGCCTATCGAGTATCTAGGTGAGGTGATACTTTGTTGCTACGATATTGGTACTTTATTTTAAAATTATATTCCTTTTTTTATATATGCAGATTCAATTGTGAACCATTGTGGGGAGATATCTGCTATAGCTTTGTGTTTAACTTTTAAGAAATTTTTAGTATAGAATTTAAGCAATTTATAAGGGATCTTTGTTAAATTTAAGTAGATATTGTTTCAACTAAATTGTTGGGGAGGGGGCTTTTAACTGTTCAATTCAAAGCCAAGTAGTACACCTGAGCTTGTATAACCTTCTACATCCTGGGGTTTCGCCATAGAGGGTCCAGGCACTAATCCTTCTTTTTTTATATACTTTGCATGACGGCGGCCGGAAGTGGTAGCCGAGCCAGACCCAGATACCCCTCAGCCTAAAAAGGGGGAAGTCAAGCGGGAGTGGTCTGGCCTAGGGAACCTGAAGAGGCTGCCGGTCATCAAAGAGGACCCTCTGAAGGAGCTATTAGAAGGAGCCCACAAGCCGACCTAGGAGGAGAAGACAACCTCGTTTAAGCAAGCCAGGTTGTATCGCTCACTTAAGCCAGCAGTCCCCTTTTTCAAACTGTAATAGAAGTCATATCATAACTCACTTTTTATTTTTAATTATATTTTAGAAACAATATACTTGTTACTGTTTAATTCTCTTTTGAATTTTTCTACACCCATCCCTTCAGTGTTTCTGGAGAGGTTGGGCAAATTTCACTAACTTCCTTGGAGTTTGGAGGTGAAAACTCCTGGCGCCCTTTTTCTTGAAGTTTTTGAACCTTAGAGTAATCTCGAGTTAAAAGTTAGTGATTTTGCCTGACATCCCTTATAAGAGGAAAAGAATAAGTTGCCAAGGATCCACGACCCACCGTATGTAAACTGAGCAGCCCAAAGGCACCCCAGTTTCTGCCAGCTTGAAGGTCTCAACTTAGTTGGGACGTTCAATCTAGCTTTACATCCTTAAAAAAATGTACAAAAGTGCCTTGGCAAGTTCCGTTAAAAGTTGGCGCATTTAACCAGGATTGTAAAATGGTACAATACTTGTTAGTTTCATACTAAAAAAAACGAGTAAAAAATAAAAACCTCAAGTAAACCGATTTTTGCTAACCCATTTCACTCAGGTCAGATGTTCTTTATTCGCACAAGCTTCTGGTAGGTTCTTAATTTTACGGCAAAATGATTTGAGAAATGGATAATGAACATATTTGCTATGAGTGAGCGAGACAGATAGTGACGTTACTTTTAGCAAAGTTAACAAAAATAAGTAAAATTCAAATTCTCAGGCAGCTAAAAAGGTCCAACAATTTTGCCGTTTAAAAGTCCGGTCCACAGGCTTACTTTAAAGCGATACTGGGATCCGTCTTCTCGCATTAAATGTGCCTGGCTAATAAGTAGATCTTTTCTAAGAACATGTAGGGCGTGTATTGAGGCTGATGGTACACAATTTGAACTTTTATTGTAATAAAACATGTTATTTCCCTGTCTGACTTCTAATCCAATAAACCTAAACTAAGCTAGGTCAAGAGTTTTCATTATTTTATCAATTTTACTTATTTTTGTTGACTTTGTTAAAAATGGCGTCACTATTTGTCTTGCTCACTCATGGCAAACATATCCACTATCCACCTCTATCATAATTTTGCCGTAAAATTAAGAGCCTACCAGAAGCTTGTGCGAATAAAGAACATCTGATCTACTATTGGCCAAAAAAAATGCCGTGACACGTCTGTCGCCGATTATCCCTGTATTTGGATAAAATATGGGCTGATTGGTATCAACTATAAAACTACTCACTTACCCTTAATTTGCTTGCTGATTCGCATAGTCCCGTGACTCACTCCACACGTTTCTCTCTGATGCTTTCAAAAAACTGGTCACCTCTCTCTTGATTTTTGCGAAAAGAGTGGTTCTATATCGTAGGCGGCGCGAAAATTGGGCGTTAGTGGCATAATAGCCAAGCCCAATAATGAATTTGGATAAAATATAAAAAGGATTATTGTTACATATCGTACATAAACCCCCCCACCAGAAATCATCATGATTTCCCATTTATGGAACTAGGTATGGTTAAAGAGTAACGGACAGTACTTAGAAGTTCGAAACAGAATAAGAATAGAAAAAAACTTGTACCATACTAATAGAAAAATTATATCCTAGATATACTAAATGACCTGAGCAATACTTGACCTAATAACTTGAGTAGAACACATTGCTATGCTGCGTTATTCTACACAAGTAAATATGAAAAAAAGCTAAGGCTCTAGATTGTCCTGCTCCGTTGGGAGAGGACCTAATTTAACAACAGGTCGCGTGAACTCGCCATTTTTAGTCCGCACTTTGACTACTCGAACAATACCATCTAGCCCAGGGTGCAGTTGTACCACTCGTCCAAGATGCCAATGCGATGGTGGCGCATCAGAGTAATCAGCACGAGTTCACCGATTTTGTCATCGCGACACTTGCTCCACCATTCTTGGCGTTGTTGCAAAGTATGCAAGTAATATTTTGTCTTAAGCTTCCAAAATTGCTGTGAGGTCTGCTGAACAACTTTCCATCGCGTCAATTTTTTTAAGTGACTCATTGGTTATATCATATTCGCGCACAGTCAGCAATTCACGTCCAATTAAAAAATGTCCTGGAGTAATAACATGAAGTTCGCTCGGATCGCTAGATAAACTCGTCAGAGGACGTGAGTTCAAAACCGCTTCAACTCGGGCAAACAAAGTATTTAACTCTTCAAATGAAAGTGCGTGATCACCAACAACTCTTTTTAAGTGCGTCTTTTCGGATTTGATAGCACCTTCATACAATCCGCCAAAATGACTACCAGTAGCAGGTGGATTATGGTTCCATTGGATTTCACGGTAACTGAGATCGGTAGCAATTTGGTTTGAATTGTCTTCATAAAATCGAGTTATTTCGGCTAGCTGCTTACCAGCAGCCATAAAGTTCCGACCATTATCCGAAATGACCGTTTTACATAATCCGCGCCTAGCAGTGAAACGATCGAATGCGGCCATAAAACATTCACTTGTCAAAGCTTATAATACTTCAAAATGAACGGCATGCGTGGCAAAACAAACAAATACACAAAGGTGTGCCTTTGAGATCTTTGCGTTACGCCGAATAACCTCTTTTGTGTAAAATATGTCTACACCCATAGTATGAAATGCATGAATGTCTTGACATCTGAATTTCGGCAAATGACCCATAGTTGATTGCAATGCTGATGGTTAGATTTTGAAACATGAGACATATTTGGAATATCGAGATCGTATACCACTACGAGCCGAAATAATCCAATACTTTTGACTGACTATGCTTTGAAGTGCGCGTGGGCCGGCATGTAGATACAACTTATGGAAATGATCCATTAAAATGTTTGTGAAATGGCACTTTTTTTGGTAGTAATAACGGGTGTTTTTTCTCATAAGGAAGATTAGAATGAGATAGTCTACCCCCAGGGCATCGAGAAAGGGAGGTAATTTTTTCAGTGTTTGACTTCAATCGTGTCCCTTAATAATGATTAATGACTGGATATCATCAAGTTTTTTAAATAAAGATAACTTGTGACTGACTGACTTTGATTTACAGTTTTGTATAAATTGGTAGCACCGTCCAATTATTCGATGAAGTTTTACAAAACTGGAATAATTTTGAATTATGTCATAAATACCAGTGAAGTCGGTAGAAATACTTAAATTGTAAGAATCAAGCAAGGTCGATTTCACCTCTTCGACTTCAGACAGGTTGTCTAATCGAAAATGGTCGATTGATCTGGTTGGCCACTTATCAGGTGATAAACTTAACCAGTCAGGTCCATAAAACCGTTCTGGAATATTGAGTAATTCTGACGGAAGAACACCACATGAATACTCGTCAGCGGGAGTCGGCTCTACATTTACGTGAAACCACTGATCCTGAGTTATTTTTTCATGTATTTTTGAAAGTTGCAACAAAGGTTTTCAGACTCTGACCGGGTATGTTCAACCATGACAAGACAACTGGCAAATCAGTGTAGAGTACTAGTTTTCCCATCTTTAACGTTCTAGCAAAATTGACTTTGAATATTCAACTATATAGTTGGAATAACAGGAGTGCCGCCATTAACTCCAAACGAGGAACAAACCTTGGATTTTGATGTTAATAAACTGTCTTTATTCTCGCCATGACTATTTTCAGATTGCAAGTAAACAACTGCTGCATACCCTAAGGCAGACACATCAAATCTAGAATCTGATAATATGTTGCCCGTGCCACACTCACATGACGTTCTAAATTGAGCGTAGACAATACAGGTAGCTCTGATCTTTTGAACTTGATCTAAATTTTCTGTCTTATTTACAGGATCAATGTGCAGGGTTTGATGATGTATTTGCTTGCACACTGCAGCACAACGAATTTTTGAAACACAGTCTTGAATTGGATGATCCCGTAAACAATTCTCACACAGCCGCAACTCCTTGATTTTTTGTAGAATGTCATTTTTGACAAAAGACACGATTTTTTGAATGTGAAGGATTTGTATTGTTCAATGTGTCAACCACAGTGTCAACACTAGTGGCTGAAAGACATGTCCGTGGGGACTGAAAATTGGTTACGATATGTGAACGATTTGACTTTGAGTAATGTGCCTTGCTGGCCGCACCCAAACTGATACACCTTTGATTTTTTGAATCATGTAAATTTGCATTCGACCATCGCAAAACTCGAACTTGTTTTTCCACGAAATCGATAAGACCGTTAAATGTGGGAATTTCATCAGGTTTGATAGTCCGCTCAAACACGCGACGTGTAGAGGGATCTAAATTACCTAGTGCTATATAGCACAACAAAGAACTTGAAAAGCCTGGTATATTTAACATAGAAAGGGCCGAGACACATTCTTGGAATGTTTCTAAAAATAACTCAATCCGCTAGCTGATTCTGAAGTCAATGTTTTGAATCGAGTATTAACACCAAGTAACGTGTAGCGAGCGCACGTTTGTTTTCGTATTTTTTGAATAACAAAACTCCAAACGATAGAATAATTATCAGCTGTGAATGGCATAACTTTGGTCAAGCTCAAGGCTGGTCCACGCAGTGCTTAAAACAGGTAATAATACTTCTCAATATTGCTTATATCGTTTTTACTGTATACCACTATATTAAAAGAGTCATAAAAAGTCTTCCAGTTTTATAGCCTTTATTATTATGTCAGTTTACATAGCCGTTAATGATAACGCTGAAGCTACATTTCATAAGAAAGAAAATTAAATAATTTCCTAAGAAACGTAGCTTCATTTGTAAACACACTAAACCACTGTTAAAAACGAGTGCATCTTTTTAGACTCAAGCACGACCACAGTTACAGTAATTCATTCAGTTTCAAAAGTCTTGTCTATCAAATGCTTGGTTTAGCTCCATGTGATAAGGATGCTATATGTTCTCCATTAAAATCATGTACACAGATGTTTGACCAATGCCCAAATAGCGACTAATTTCTGCTGTAGTACTGCTATGTGAATCTTCAACTACAATTGCGAGACCGTCAAACTCACTACCTTCATTAACTACATGCTTCCTTCTCTCATATTTTACGCCGACGTAAATCCAAATTTTGAGAGGTTTGTTGACAACCAAAATTAAGTCTAAGCATTTGGCGTGATATTATTGGAAACCGCATAATAAATTAATGTTAACCAAAATTTTCTAAATGAAAATTTGGAAGCCCTGCTGGAAAATATACCACCGGAGTTTTTAATAATAATAATAATATGGTTACAGTTAAGTGAAGCGAAAGCACATTTTAGTATTAAAGGCCGAAACACTTTGGATGAAGGGTTTTCTGCTAATTGTTTAGTCTGCGAGCCACGCCACCTATGATTTTTCCAATTCCTACAGCATAATTACAAAACCGTAAATATCTTGAAAAGCATCAAAAATAGAACCACATGTGCTTAAATAAAAGTGAAAGAGAATTTAATTTCGCATCCACTGATGTGAAACTTAACATACCATCCCATTTGAAAAAAAAGTGTTTAACGTTTTTAACTTTTCAAACTTGAAAATGCTAGTCTATTGATTTATGGTCTTTCGGAACAATAACCTTACTGGAACACAAGTACGTTTTCTGTTTGTTTCAAAACCCAAAACCGCAACTTTCTATCGCATTTAGTTTCCGAGATATTAACTTTTGTGTAAAGTACTACAAACGTCAAATTTTGTAAGGAACGCTGAAAAACTCCGAAAATAGGCTTCGTAGACGTAAACTATGGTCAACAAGCTGGACCTAAAAATCGATAGTGGATTCAAAAACGTGATAATATGCAGGGTGTTCTATTTGAAATAAGGAAGTTGATGCCTACTTCCGGTATATCCGGGAGTCCGCCATCTTTAAAATTATTTTCTAAATGTAGAGTACTTCAAAACGTTTTCGTCTAATTTTAACGGTATGGCCGCTAGAGAGCACCGCGCGCTTATTGGACCATCCTGTGTATCGTACAACGTCAAAAGAATTGTCAAGGGGGACAACTTTTTAACCAAAAACTACTCCACCGCCCCAGGGTCACCCCTTTGAAAATTTTAAGGGACAGGTGGTATCGAGTAATATCTTGTTACTAAGGCATGTCGAAGTCCTTTACTTTGGCGTTTGATTTTTTTAAATCGGTCAACCCGTTTACGAGAAAATTTTGGCGTCCAGGCAGAAAACAAAAACACACGAAAATATCACTTTTTTGCAATAAGTGTCCAAACTGTTGCCCGGTATTTGCAAAACCATGATATAGGCGATGTTTAAATTTTTGACGGACGGACGGGCAGGGGACAGGTGGTGACCCTGAGGGGCAGAAGCTACAAGGGGGTGAATTAGTATTTGGTTAAGAAGATATACCCCTTGACAAATCTTTCGACGTGTCTCGGCGGTCTTTGTTTTAATCAGCGGTTTCCGATAAATCCGTGGTAGGAAATTTTCAAATAAACACCCTGAATATGCAATATTGAAAAATGTCCTGTGATACAAGCTGCGGTGAACCTGACATTGAAATATAATGTATGACCAACAGTAAAAGAAAGCTTTAAAACCGTTAGTAGTGTCTTATTATTCCAGTATTTTTATCTAGTTAAACTCTTATGATTATTGTCATACCAACGATGAAAACTTTTTTTTCTGTTGCCTGAGGATGACTTAATATAAGTCGAAACGTCGCATACAGAAAAATAAGGAGTTTTTGTTTAAATTCCCTTATCCTACAAAAAATAACTGAAGGTAAAGGAAAACGAAAATTATGTGAAAGACATTTACATGTATCACAGAAAGACATAAATTGAAGCAGCTTCTCACTTGGTCATAATGAACCGTCGATAGAAGTCAAGCCATTTGATGCCTTTTTTGTGAATCCAAATTGCATACAGGTGTCACGTCTAACGACAGTGGTAACTTTTTCATTACAACATCATACAATACTAAGAAGGGATAACAACGAAAGTATCTAGAGCAAATGTATTGTACGAAATACACTCCAAATATCCAACGTCGCGTCGGGTATCGATGGCTTGGATATCGATTCCGATAAGTAACGTTTACACCACGTTTCGGTGACAAACAGCTTGAGCTGGGTGGTACAAATTCTTTATCGAACATAGATTAACCGGAAGCTTAATTGAAACGGATAAGAAACTGCTCCACTACCTATTTTAATTAACTGCGCCTAGATCTTTGAAATTCTTATATGAGATCCGTATTACAGGAACGACGATCAACTTCTAGATTAGCTAACTTTACATTGTAAGCCAAAACTTCGACCCAATTTCAACTCGAATTTAATGATAGCCGCATTCGTTTTACACAAAATATCAGATAATTTCAGCTCACTTAACTTCACTCAGTTCAATACGTGTTCTTTTTATCCACTCAATTCAAATGACACGAAAACTGTTACTTTTAGGCCCGATTTTATCAACATGCATATTTTAACAAAGGCTTTGACAAAGCTTTTCTATTGGATGTTATTTAGCAAAAGCTTTCTATTATGTATTGAGGGCTATGTTAATAAATATCATCCCTTAGTATATTAACAATATTGAAAACAAAACGTCAAAGCTGGATGACACTTTCGTCAAAAATATTTTAGAAATTCATGGTAATTCATGGATCAAAATCATAGCAGAATATCAGAACAAAGCGATTGATTTGCAAATTAATGCCAGATTTTTCATGTTTACATTACAATTATTGTATGACAGAGTCATAAAAGTAGTATTAGTCACAGCAACCACCTCATTTAATAATTACAAACCCCTCCTCCATACCTAGGTAACCTTAACCACCAAAAATCAATCGTTCATCTACTGGATGCACGTTTGTTATAGATATTCTGATTGAAATATTCAGAGGATGTAAAGGTGCAATGTACATATTGTACATAAAACAAGGTTATATGCAGCTATCGGGCTTTGCCGTTCTGGATAGGTAACCAGTAATGCACATGCACGCTAGGGAAATAGCTTGGCTATCAGTTAAATCGTGTGTTTAGCTTTTGAAATGTAGCAAAATGCTATTTTTACCTCTTTTTACTATAATATATAACTTTTTGTTAAACAAGAAAATGCAATTTTTCACTCATTTAGGATGAAAAATCAGACTGGAAAAGAAACTAGATGGTTCAAAATGGTCGATTGTATATAAAGTATGTCATTTTTGACCTTTTTGAGGTAAACTTCAATAGAAATTAATAATTTTCAGAGTACTTTGACAGGTGCATGTTATTGAAAGGGCTGCTCTTTTTGGTCAAAGTCTCTGTTAAAATGCGAATGTTGATAAAATCGGGCCTTAATTTATAATCCGATCCACTGTGCTCTAGTGATGTAGCGAATGCTACATTTTGGACATTCGCGGATGTGAATGCGAATATCTGCTGCCAACATTAGCGAATGCGAATATTCAGTTTTATACTTATTAAAATGAAAGATTTAATTTTATTTTTGTTTGCTTAAAGTGTTAACTCTTATGTAAATAATTCTATTTATAGATTATTTATTGTGAAAGTATTTATTGATTATTATTCTTAGTTTTGTTCAAGAAGATAATTATACCATTAAAACTGCTGTAAAAATTCATAGAAGAATTATTTTTGTTTGTTTACATCGCATTTAGTATATATTTTTGTTTGTTAAATTTTTATGAAAATTTAATTGTTAAGCTTCCCATTGCCCAACGTTAAATAAATAAATGATACCAAGTGATAAACAGAAAACTGGTGTGATTAGGAGATTGAGTTACTTCTTACATTAAAAAACTCAAAAAATGAATGGATTTTGTTTTGTTAACCAACTATTACATTTAAAGAAAATTATTCACAAAACATTTCAGCAATTTCGTGAATGCGAATATATTAAAAATGTGCTAATATTCGCAAACGCGAATATTCGTTACATCACTACTGTGCTCAGCTGTTCTTTGTGAAAGTCCAATAGAACTAATACTTACTGATTTGATAACCTCACTTCAGTTTGAAAAATTTCACTTCACTTGCAAAACGAATGCGCGTGATATTGTAAAATTGCATAATTTGCTGACAAAGAAATGACGTCCGAATATTATGGTTTTCTCACGCGAAGGTAACATTTGACTAACAAGTAAGAAGACATGTGACTTTAAGCTTTTAGGACTCCTTTTGTTCTTGTTTCTCCCCTGTGTATTTTCAGGCGTATTCAAAATGTTTATGAATGATTTGCAGAGTCTGAGAAAATTCAGGATAGTCCATTTATTTTCGGCATTCTGCTATGTTTTATAACCCAAATTCTGAGGCCATCAGCAGATTTTCGAACAACAATGTTCACTTAATATGTCAATTCGACAGAGTATGCATAGATAAAGGATGCGATAAATAGATGATTTATATATACACAGACAGCCGGGCGGCTCTGATGGCCTTTGCTAGTAACAACTATACTTCAAAAATAGTGTGAGAGTGTGGAACTGCTATGCCATAATACCCTGAAGACACTGGCGAAGAACAACAAGATAACATTATCTTGGGTACCTAGTCACATAGGCCGCCAGGTGTGCCAAAGGAGGTGCAGAACACCCCCTTATCGGGTCAGAACCAGCACGGGGTATATCATACAATATGGTACGAACAGCTGTCACCAGGTAGGTGTCAAGAAAGAACCAGAAAAGCTGTGAAAGAGTGGTGGGGAATATTCTAAGAGGATACTGATGATACACTTGTGTTCTAATACCGCAGACGACCTCAGATTGAGTAGGAAGGAACTACAACAGATGGTTGGATTCATAACTGGCCATTGGATGTTCAGTGCTCACCTGCAAAAGTTGGGGATCGATGCGGTAAATCCTCTATGCAGAAAGTGTGGTGAGGCAGAGGAAACAGCTGAGCACGTTACCTTCGACTGTCCTGCCTTGTGTGAAATCAGAAACTCCTACCTACATGTAGGCCGGGAGGGAACACTGGAGAGCATAGTACAATGCATCTCAAAGTTCGTAAAGAACTTAGGATAGGACTCTGTCTGATACCTTTGACCGGAGGTTCACAATAAGCCTAAAGCTGAACGGCAACTATTAGAGTAACTGAACCTAACACCTTCACTTCTGAAAAAACAGTACTGCCAGATAATTATTTATAAATACTTTGATTTTCCTTGAACATGAGATCACTGAACCTTATGTCTACAATACTATAACTAGGAGTGAAAGATTATTAGTTCATTGTTTTTTAAAAACGCATTGAGTGATTTGTTACTAAAATAACTACTTTCAACAGCCATTTGCGAGGACCTAGTCTTTAATTGGTTCATTTTTTGTAGTATACCGACGTTATCAAGTGATGAATAAAAAACATAGGTAGGTACACCTTCAAAGGCAATATTCGAATACTGAAACTTTATTTACAGCATATCAGCAAGGTGAATCATATTCAGGGCAATGTAAGCCCTTTTATGGATTCAAATATGCTGTAATTTGTTGATCCCTCAACCTCAACACCACCCAGCTTTAGTCCTCTCAAAATAACAAAAAAATGTCTTAAATGATATTTGAAGTACCTTTTTGTTCAAATCATTTTACAGCCAAATAAAAAAATAAGAAAAATAACACGGAATAATGAAAATCAACCAATGTTACCTACTATGACCACAAAGAATTTTGCCCCCCAATTTTCATTAGAATTGCTTAAATTGTAAAAGTTCGCGATTTCAATAGTCTCCACAACTACGATGAGAGAAAAAAAATAAGAATTCCTCATATTAGTCGATATATTGCACAAAGTGAGCAAGTCAAAAAGACTAATTTCTCGCAAATCGCTGTTGAAAGTGATTATTTCACTAACAAATTACTCCACGCGTTTTTTTAGGAAACAAAGATCTCATAAATGTTAGTGACCTTATCTTCGACAACTTATGTATGACCAGAAAGGCAATGTTTGACAGAACTATAACATATAGAATATCGAAAGGTCATATTTGTGTTTGTCCTTGGCACTGGGTATGACAGGAATTTTACAAGGTATAGTCACTATTTTAGGTGGGTGGGTGTAGAAAACCGCCTAAGCCTCCCTTGTCAGAACTTAATCTACCTCTAGGTGTTTTATAACGAAACCGGGTAGCAGATAGTTCTATTGGGAGCATAAAAGCGTCATTTCGCGACTAGAATTGGCAGTTACGTGTTTACGACTTTGTAATCTTAAATAAACCTCTGTACCTACTCTAATAACGATGTGTTAGGCTACAGAAACGTAAAAACTCGAAGCGTTACAAAGCGGTAACGCCAGTAACGTAAAGCTGAATTATATGTTAAACAATGTTGTATACTATGAACATGGAAAAAGGTGACACCAGCATGAAGGAGCCGGGACATGGTAGGTATCGCTCGTACCACGGAGGGTCTGTACAGAGACGTAAAGGGACGATATTATCGCCTAAAATCTAACGAAAAATCGGTTGAAGTGACAACGCAACGCTCCTCTCCAGGTGTTGAGGCATATGCTCTACTGAGCGTAATAAAATTCATTTGGAGCCGTTGATACCAATTGGTAGAAATAGACTCGCTCGGCTTATCTGTCTTATGAGGTCTACATAACGAAAATCCACGTCACTCATTTCCGTCGGTCTATCGGTCTGTCGATCTGACAGACAGTCTGTTTGCGTTTTTCTACCCCACTAATCTCAGTAACCGGCGCATGGATGGTGATAAAATTTGTGTACCGATATGCTGTGGGATCGTAATAGGTAATGCTGCTATAATTCTGAAAGTTTGTGCAGGGGCGGCGGGGTAATTGGCAAAAAGAAAAAATTAAATACTCCTCAAACTTCGTTTTTTGACATTTTGGCGGTTCCTGATCATTTTCTACTTTTTTTTTTGATGGGGGTGAAATTGAGGTAGTTGGAGGGCTTGTCAATTGACCTGTGAAAGAAAGACCTAGTGACATAATACAAGTTTTTAAGCCCATATGAACATTGCATTGCATATTAGGAAAACCAAGATGTCGGCGAATATGCCTTCATTTGGATAAAATTCGGGCTAATTGGGCTCAACTATTTCGACGATTTCAAGAAACTGCTCACCTCACTCTTCATTTTTGAGAGAAGAGTGGTTCGATACCATAGGCGGCCTGAAAATTGGGCGTTAGTGGGATAATTGCCAAGCCCAATATGAATTTGAATAAAATATAAAAACGATTATTATTATATATCGTACATAAACCCCCCACCGGAAATCATCATTAATTTCCCATTCATCGAACCAGGTATGGTTAAAGAGTAATGGACTGTACTTAAAAGTTTGAAACAAAATAGAAATAGAAAAAAACTTGTTAACCGTACTAATAGAAAAATTATAACCTAGATATACTAAATGACCTAAGCAATACTTAAACCTAATAACTTGAGTAGAACACCTTGCTACGCTGCGTTATTCTACACAAGTAAATATGAAAAAAAACTAAGGTTCTAGATTGTCCTGCTCCGTTGGGAGAGGACTTAATTTAACAACAGGTCGCGTGAACTCGCCATTTTTAGTCCGCACTTTGACTACTCGAACAATACCATCTGGACCAGGGTGCAGTTGAACCACTCGTCCAAGATGCCAATGCGATGGTGGCGCATCAGAGTGAATCAGTACGAACTCACCGATTTTGTGATCGCGACACTTCTTGCTCCGCCATTTTTGGCGTTGTTGCAAAGTATGCAAGTAATATTTGAACAACTTGCCAACGCATTAATTTTGTTAGTGGCTCGTTGGTTGTAACGGTTCACCCGTTTTCAAAATTATTTTTATATTATTTACTTGGCTACCATATACAAATAGTTTACAACTTCCATTTTTAGCAACTGCTTCTTCATTATACTAGTACATTTTTATAACTATTTTGCTTCTCACCTCTACCTTTTTCCCATCTCTACTTCCTTGAGCTGCAAATATTGTTAATTATACACACTGCGCAAGTGCGCCAAATTTTGGGAAAATCTAATGAGTGGGGGGGTATGCTCTCTCTCTCTTTACCGAGGTTAGCTTCTAGATAAAATGTAATAGTTCATTCCTCGTGCTTTCTAAACTCATACAGTTAACAGCTAATGTAATTATGTCTCTCTATGACAGTCTTTTGTGTCTGTGCCATTATGTCTTAATCAAGGTAACGATAACGATTTGATTGCTATACTTTCCCATATTTTCATTGCTTCTGCATATTTATTTTACAGCTATGTGTAGGTATGTGATTTTTCCGATTTATACATTTTTTTTCCATGAACATGTAATGGCGAACATTTTAATCTTTAAATATCAAGTCAATCGTACACTGTACTTTTATCAATTATCTAACAGAGGAGTCGCTGAACATTATTCTTTGTTTCTAGCCATATATTTTTGTGGTACGATGCCTTATCTTGTGTGTATTTAATGTTTCACATTTTTTGTATGACATTCCTTACGTAAAAATACCTAGCACTCAGATTTGCTAATTGAGAACGCAATGAAAAGATCTATTGGACATTTTTGTAATTTTGTTTTACAAGGCGTGAGGAAAAAGTTTGTAAATTTTTGAACATACTTTGTACATTTATTTTATTTATCACTATATATCTGAAAAGATCCGGTAGGACTGAAAATACAAAGCATTTAAGAATCTTTTTTTAACTATTGTTCTATCTATTCGCTCTTGTATATATCTATTTTTTTTTAATCTTTACCATGTGAACATTTGAAAGTTATCTGCTTTTGGCTTTTTAATTCCCCTATGCTACTTCATAGATTTGTTTCTGAAGTATATGAATGCACTCAAAATGTAAGAACGCATGAAGATCCATACTTCAGAAACAGATCGTGAAGTCCTGTGAACTTCTCCACAAGGTGCTAATACCAGCCATAACTCTTTCACAGGAAAACCACCCTTTTTTTCGGGGTGCCAACATCGAAGCCACCTTTTGTTGGGGTGCCACAATGAAGACCACCTTTTTGTCGGGGTGCCACAATGAAGACCACATCTTTTTTTCGGGGTGCCAACATCGAAACCTTTTTTTTGTCGGGCTGCCACCATGAAGACACTTTTCTCGGGATGCCAACATTAAGACACCTTTGGAGCACCACCTGAGCTCCTTCTGAAGAAGCCAGCCCTCTGGAGCACCACCTTCTTTTCAGAAGGGCACTACCAGGACTTCCCTCCGAGATAAGTTCTTTTAAAAAAAAATAAATAAAATGTACTGCATTCATATATATACTAAAATAAATCTTTACTAAACCATTGTTGTCCTATTTTTCATTTCTTGGCGGCTAACTAGACTCACGCATTCACGCACGCACCTACATACCCTAGTCTCTTGCAAACCTATTGAGCTACTGGTTGCTATGAGTAATAAAAGTGTTGGCTGGTAGTTCATGACCAGGCAACATTTTTATTGTTGTCAAATTCGGGCACAGTCAGCAATTCACGTCCAACTAGAAAATGATGTCCTGAACCAAGAACATGAAATTCGCTCGGATCACTAGATAGACTAGTCAAAGGACGTTCAAAACCGCTTCAACTCGGGCAAACAAAGTATTTAACTCTTCGAAGGAAGAGTAGGTGGATTATGGTTAGATTGGATCTCACGATAACTGAGTTCGGTAGCAATTTGATCTGAATTGTCTTCATAAAATCGAGTTGTTTCGGCTAGCTGCTTACCAGCAGCCATAAAGTTCCGACCATTATCCGAAATGACCGTTTTACATAATCCGCGCCTAGCAGTGACACGATCGAATGCGGCCACAAAACATTCAGTTGTCAAAGCTGATAATACTTCAAAATGAACAACATGCGTGGCAAAACAAACAAATACACAAAGGTATGCCTTTGAGAGCTTAGAGTTACGCCGAATCACCTCTTTTGTGTAAAATGGCCCGCCTATGTCTACACCTCCCCTCCCCACACGAATGGCCGCAAAAGCAATGTGTCAACTTTTTTTGATTACATCATTATCTATAAATTAAGGGATTACATTTTTTCAGACACTTTAATGCTAATATAAATTCTTCAAAACCATTCTTCAAAATTAAAAATCAGTCGAGTGACTACGAGGATCGAGAGGCATAAAGCGTATTGCAAACGTCCACTGGTATTTAAAATGTCAACAACGATAGATAGGAAACCTTTTTTGATTTTCCAAATGTTTGTTTCGCCAAGATGTAATGTATCTAAAGCCGGCGCCACATATGCGGGTATTTGCCGAATATCAATATTCGCCGTTTTTTCAACCTTGCTCGCCGAATAGCGAGCACGTATCGCCCTTTAGCCGAATAGCATATAATCGGGGTTCGTTGCTCGCCGAATACCGTATATGTGGCGCCGGCTTAATGAACGCCTGAATAAGAGAAGAAGCAATAGGTAACTACAGAGAGGTACAAAAGAAAAAAATATATATATTTATTTAAATATGAAATGTTCAAATTTAGGAAAGAGACAAGAAGGCAAATCGATTGTATTGCGGGCCGCCTGAATCCTAACGGTCGTTTGAAAAATCGATGCAGTGGAGACAGAATTATTGCAATGCAATAAATTTTTCAGTCACCCTAATTTTCATCTCCTATTATAATGTAACAATTTCTCTGTAGAAACCCAGTCTTGTTCGATTGAGATGGTGGCTAAATTGAATATCAGCTACTGAAAGGTGAAGTTCTAATTCAGATTAGCTGATAATTTCAATTATTGGAGAACATTATTGGCGAAATGATTAACCCATTATTGCTTCTGGCCAGGGATGGGGTAGCTTAATTTCAATCAATATTAATAACTATGAACATAGAGGTCTCCATCTGAAATAAGCGAGAACAGAGAAGCTTGCCAATATTTTTTGAGTAATAAAAGTTTGGGGGAAAGACCTCAGATGAAAGTTCAAATGTGTGTCAACAAATTAAATTAGAGGTATTTTTCTAAAGCTGTTCCAAATCCCGAAAAATGTATCCTTAAGTGAGGGATATACCATAATATGCAATACTGTTATTGAATTTATACGATGCGTCAGAATTAGCCTTAATAGCTGTACAAAGCACTTAACCCTGAACACTTTCCCCAAGCACTTCAGTTTTCAAGCGCAAAGTCCCTTTTACATCCTAAAGTGCTTACCAAGCATAAAATCTTCATACTGCCTCGTACCTCCATTATCGACTGAATTTTGAGCAAAATTAAGTGTCAGTTAATGAAGGGGAAGTCTAATTATGGATAAATCATACACTTTTTGTCTGAAATTGCAGAATGTCTGAATGACTGCCTTTTATTATACCTTGCCAGGGATGCAGCAACTTCATTTCAATCAATATTAACTGATAACATAAAAGTCTTCATCTGGAATAATCGCTTACACAAAAGCTTCAATATTTTTTGGACGACAAAAATTTGGGGAGAAGGATAACCTCTCAGGTGGAAGTTTAAGGTATAGGGATTCTTATTAAATATACTCGTTAAGTTAATGTAATGGGGCAGGTACAATAATCTGCAATACTTTACTAAATCTTTACGATGCATCATAAGTAGTAGTAGTAAGGCTGGGCAAAGTATTGAATCATAAACCCTTTCTCCAAGTAGTTTAGCTTTCAAGCGCAAAGTACCTTTTATTCTCTATTTAAGGTATTAAGGCATAGTTGACATTTAAGAACCCCTTATACTTTAAGAGCTCGCTAAGTTTTTCTACCTTGAAGCTACAGTCACTTGTGAAATCACGTTGCCGCTCGAGGGGTAAGGGGCTGAGAACTTTGCCTCGCGACGATTTTCACGAAATAGCGTCTTTTTGGTAAGTGCTATCGATAAAGGTTCAAATGACTTCTGAAGAGAACAAAATTCTGTACAAGTCTGGTTATCAATTTTTCGTGCGCAACCAATGGTTTACATTCTACAATCCCCAATGTTAGGGCTTGATTTGTGATTTTCACTAAAATTCGAATTTTATCGCGGATTAAGACGAGGCACATTATCAAAAAATTCTGTAACATTTTTTTCAGTGAAAGAGCGATCTTTTCTCATTTCTATATTATCAGCAGCTGCCTAAACTCAACCTATTTGGTCTTAAAAAAAAGTATGACATTTAGGAGCGCGTCGCCCTGCGGGTCACTACATAGACCAGATATATGCTGTTGCGAAAAATTTCTTATTTGTAGATGCTGTCAGTGCTGCACGTTATCTAATTAAGATGAGATTCGATTTGCGACCTCTGGTGGCCTCAAAAAATAACGTCGTATTGGTGATTGCAATCGAAAAAAGGGTTAAATGACTTCTGGAGAGAACAAAATTCTTTACATTTTTCGTGTACGACCAATAGTTTCCATTCTACAATCCACCATCAAAGGAGGATTGATTGATTTGATTGGTTGATTTCTGATTTTCACTAAAATCAGAATTTTATCGCGGATTAAGACGTACAACATTATCAAAAAGTTATTCAAAAAGCAGGATTACCGCCTTTTCCACCGAAAATTATGGCAGTAAATCAATACCATGTTTCAAGTAACATAATTTTAGCATGGTTGATGTAGCAGTAATATTACCGGTAGAAGCTTATACCCAAAGGTGGTGCTTTGAAGATGATACCTCACATTTTCGTTAAAGAAGACAAAGAGTTGTATCCTATTAACAACATTATGTCTATTCTGAATTATTGTACGCTTTCCTTTATTTGAAATGACAGTTTAAACTCAGAAGGTAGCTCAGCTTTATATAAGATAGGTAGGTGCGAATTTGTTGTTCCCTATTTTGCCTATACGAGTTAAAGTATCAATGTAGCTTTTGTTCTTGGTAGTATAATCACTGAGGCGGCTTTACACTTTGACTTCCCTCACCGGAAGTAAGGGAAATATTGTAACCGGGAACATTTTGGATAATGAGATGACAAGCTTTTGTAAGATCTCATTTCTACCGATCTGCCTACCTGTTATCATGCTTTTACAGTGCAATCTCAGTATTCGCTTCACCAGTTTCGATGAAATTTGGAGTGTGTTAAATTCAAATATTGCAATGCATAATAAAAGGCTCAAATAGGCAATTCACTTAGTCCTAAATCAATTTATCCAATTGCTTCCGTTTTCAAGCGCAAGGCACTTTTTATTTTCTAAAGTTCTCACTAAGCATAAAATCCTCAAACTACTTTGCCCTTTCCTATGGGAGTGAAATGAGAGAGAATGCACTAACTCAGACTATGTGATATTGTTTCTGTCATTCAATTCAAATTATTAATTACTAATATTGCGTAAAAGATTACATAATAAACCTTTAACTGCGTCTTGCCGGGGACGCCGCAGCTTCATTTCAGTCAACATGAACAGCTAAAAACATAAAGGTCTTCATCAGAAATAATCATGAACACAAAGGCTTTGCACTGGAAATTTTTCAGGCGATAATAATTTGAGGAGAAGGCAAACCTCAGGTGGAAATTCCAATGGGATAATAACGTAAATTAGAAATATTCCATGTGAATGTGCCCGTGTAGTGACTCTGGATCGCAAAACATTTATATAACTAAATAAGGTTTGTATTATACTGTTACTGAAATTTTACGACGCATCATAAATACCCATCACAGCTCAGTAAAGCACTTATTCCTAAACCCTAAGCATCAACTCTTCAAACCAGCTTGTACTTTCCAAGCTCTCACCTCTGGAAATGAAATCCTGTATGTATTATTAATTGTCTTCTAATTGTTGCGTGGACTGTATTCTATGCTGGTTTATTCGTTGAAGATACATTCGTTGAATAATAGTTACATTGACAAAATATCGATAAATACAAAACTACAAAAATTGATTGATTGTTGTTGTCACCGTTGTCATGGAAACGCTGGCCTACTAATCGGAGCGCGTTCTTCTACTCAAGTGTACAGGGCCTTGCTCAGTACACTAACGATGCCGTTGAGTTTCTTGACCATACTCCCCCCGTTGAGCTGTCGATGGCTGCTCTACATGGATAACTGGCAAAGGGCATATCTTGGAGATGGCTCTCTTCTGGACTCCGGATGATGTTTTAACAGCAACAACTCGTACCACTTGATCTATCCCAGGATATAGTTGAACTATGCGGCCTAACTGCCATTTACTTGATGGTAAATTATCAACCTTTATAATAACCAGTTGTCCAATCAGGAGATTCTCAGTAGGTTGCTTCCACTTATGTCTTTCTTGCAGCCGATTCAAGTATAGTTTAGACCACTGCTTCCAAAAACATTGATGCATGTGTTGAAGCAATTGGTACCTTGATAATGTATTCAAGCGTACATTGTTTTCAAATTCGGGTTCAGGAACCAACATTAGAGGTCGTCCAATTAAAAAATGGGAGGGTGTTAATGGTTCAAAATCGTTAGGATCATTGGACAATGGATACAATGGTCTGGAGTTAAGTGTTCCCTCTACCTGTACAAGGAGTGTTGTCAGTTCTTCGTAGGTAAGTATAGTTTGTCCAATGACACGTGTCAAGTGATATTTTACCCCTTTAATGTTAGATTCGCACAATCCACCAAAATTCTGAGAATGTGGTGGAATAAAGCTCCATGCAATACCTTCGTTGGCATAGTAATTTGTAATAGAATCTTTATGATGAGACAAAAATGTAAAAAATAGTTTTAACTCTTTCCGTGCACCAGTGAAGGTAGTTGCATTATCTGAATAGATTTTTGCTGGAATTCCACGTCTTGCAGAAAAACGTCGTAAAACTGCTACGAAATTTTCACTCGTTAAGTCAGTTACAAGATCGACATGCACTGCTTTAGTTGTAAAACATATAAATAAAACTATCCAAGCCTTATATTTTTTATAATTTTTGCCCTTTCTATCCTTTAATATTATAGGTCCGCAATAATCTAAGCCAGTAATCATAAATGGGAGAGAAATATTTATGCGGTCTTTAGGTAAATTAGCCATAATGGCAGTAGATATGCGTGGATAATACCTACAACATGTCACGCATTCTTTGACAATACGTTTTGCATTACTTATGCCTGAAGTAGGCCAAAATTTTTGTCTAATCTTTGCTAACATAAGTTGAGGGCCTGCATGAAGTAACTTACGATGTTCTGAACAAAATATTAATCTACTAAATTTATGTCTTCCACATAATAAAATTGGATGTTTAGCTTCATATGATAATGAAGAATATCCTAAGCGACCTCCAACTCGAATCAAACCAGATGAATCGAGGAATGGATTTAATGATAATAAACGATGCCCCTTTCTTAGAGGTTTATCTGAATGTAAAACCTTTAGTTCTTGACTGAATGTCTCTTGTTGAGCAATCTTAGCAAGCGTTAATAGGCTATTGTTTAATTCAGTTGTACTTGAAGAGTCAGACTGTCTCAATCCTTTTGGTTTCCTTGAATTGGAAATAAATCTAAGGCAGTTTGAAAATGTTCTTATCAGAGTAGTAAGATTGGAAAATCTATCAAATAAAGTAAATTTTGTGTTTTCAGTACAGATAAAAGTTTTTGGATTCTTTTTTATTTCAGGAACTTTAACGTTTGGGGAAAAATTGAAAGGCTCTGGCCAGTCAGTACAACCTTTTAGAAAAGATGGCCCTGACCACCATAAATCACATTTCACAATATCTTGTGGAAAAACTCCTCTGCTTGCAATATCAGAGGGATTGTCTTGTGAAGATATATAATTCCAATCTTTATAACTTGTCAGAGATCTAATTTGAGAGACTCTATTCGCTACAAAAGTTTGAAGGCTTGCAGGGTCAGAATTTATCCAATATAACACTATTTGGGAATCACACCAAAAGTATGTATCGAAGTTAATCGTTAGAGACTCTTTCACTGTTTTATATAAGTTAGCAAACAATAATGATCCACAAAGTTCTAATCTAGGTATTGTTAATTGTTTTGTAGGTGCTACTCTAGTTTTACTACATAGTAATTGAGCATGAACATTTCCTTCATGATCAAAACTTCTCAAATAGAAAGCAGCAGAATAAGCATTCTGAGAAGCATCGCTGAAACCATGTAATTCTATCTGAGTGGGATTACTCTTCAGAGCATGTCTCGGAATTTTTAAGTTATTGATTTGAGCCAACTGAGTATGAAATTTTAACCAAATTTTATGTAAGTCGTTGGGTAACGTTGCATCCCAGTTTAAGTTTAATGACCATAATCGTTGCATTAATATTTTTAATAGAATAATAATAGGACTCAGTAATCCTAATGGATCGAAAATCCTTGCTATGAATGATAAAACATTTCTTTTAGTAACTGTTCGCTCATCAGAAATATTACATAAAATATCATTAAAATGAAAACATAATTCATCCGTATTACTCAGCCACTGAATCCCTAATGTCTTAATAGTTTCATGTTCAGTTAAATTTAAAACCTTTAATGGATCAGTGTCCTCCTTCAAACTTTCTAAAACTACAGAACTATTTGACATCCACTTTCTTAATTTAAATTTGGCAGATTGTAATATTGATGTTATCTCCTCACAATATTTCATAGCTTGCTCATCACTATGAAACCCTGTAATTAAATCATCTACATAAAAATCTCTATTGATGATCATACATGACTCGGGATATCTGTCAGCATAATCAATCGCTAACTGTTTCAAGCATCGAATCGCTAAATATGGTGCACTTGCTGTACCATAAGTAACAGTGTTTAACTCATATGTATTAATAGGTTCATGTGAATTACTCCTCCATAATATTCTTTGAAGTACCCTATCTTCAGGATGGACTAAGATACACCTATACATCTTCTCTATATCAGATGTAACTACAATCTGATGTTGCCTAAAACGTATTAAAATTTCTAGGATGTTGTTCTGGATGGATGGACCTACAGGTTGTATATTATTTAAAGATTTTCCTGACGATGTCAAACTTGAACCATCAAAAACAACTCTCATTTTAGTTGTCAAACTTGAATCTCTGACAACACCATGATGGGGCAAGTAAACAGAAAATGTTGATTCATTTAATGACGAAACACAAGACATGTGCCCCAAATTTGCATATTCTTCCATAAAATGAATGTATTGATTTTTGTAACTTTCATCAGTTCGAAATCGATTTTCTACAAAAAATAATCTTTTTTGTGCTTGATATTTTGACTCACCTAACTCTGACAAAGGTAATTTTAATGGAATTTTAACCATGAATTGTCCATTATCAGTTCTAATTGTATTTTCTTTGAAATGTTGTTCACATAGATAATTGTCACTTGATAGTGATTCTATTCTATTAGGTTCTTCAATACGCTAAAATTTTTGAAGATCATCATGAAGAATTTTATCAGTTACAAAGTAAGTTTGAATCATAGAGGTTTTTTGAGGCAAAGAACCTGAAACTACACACCCTAACACAGTGTTTACTAAAACAGGCATGTTTTTTCCTAAAGACGTCTTACCTTCAGTTAATAAATCATAGAAAATGTTTGCTCCTATGAGCAAATCCACTGAATCAGATTTATAAAAATTGGGATCTGCTAAGTTAATATTGTTCGGAATATTCAGTTTATCAAAGTTTATACTGATAGCTGGTAAACTTGTTGTAATCTGTTTAATCACTAGGCATGAAATTGTAGCCTTATAGTCATTATATAGTGAATGAATAGTAATTTGACATCTAGAATTAATAGCTGTTGAAAAGTTATTCAATGTCATTACAGATATGTCTACTTTAATTGGCTTTAAACTAAGGATGTCTAATAATCTCTCACTAACATAGCATGACTGTGACCCTGAGTCCAAAATTGCACGTACATTATGAACCTTGTCATAACTGTCATAAACTTTTACTACAGCAGTAGGTAATAATACAAAGTTGTTATTAACCTGGCTAGCTAGATTGACATTAGTAACTGGTTGAATAGCTTCTAAATTATTTTCTGACTCATCTATTTGAATCCTTGATGATGACTCACCTGAATCATTCTGAGATTTGTCAGCTGCATTATGTAGAAGCGAGCTATGCTTCTGCTTACATTGCCTGCAAGGACCTAACTTACATTGCTTACTTGTATGTCCTTTGCAGAGGCAGTTTGTACACAAATTTAATCCTTTAATCTTATCCCATCTAGCAGAAACACTCAATTTTAAAAAAATTGCACATTTGTAAATGACATGAGAAGTTGAATTGCAAAAGAAACATCTTCTGATATTTTCTGAACTCTCCGAGAACAAAGATACAGGTTTATTATATTTTTTTATATCTTTGCCATGAGTATCACTACGCATATTGAGGTTATTTTCTATATTAGCCAGTAGTTCAGCTCTTGAAGTTAAAAATGTCTTGAAATCTTCTAAACTGGGCAACTCATCACCTCTAATCTTGTATTGTTCCCATTCACAAAATGAAGTTTTATCCAAATTAGTTGACATTATATATATATGATTATTGCGTCCCAATGTTCAGTGGGCAGTTTAAGAATGTTTAAAGCGCTTAAATGTTTATTGGTATTATTAGTAACTCCCTGAGCCCGTCAGATGATTCTTTAAATAGTGGTGCTATGGAAAATAACCCTTTAATATGATTGTTAACTAAAATTCTTGAATTGTCATACCTATTGCATATAATGATTTCCAAGCTATATCATAGTTATTGGCAGAAAATTCAATGGATTGAATGACCTTTAATGGTTCATTTTGCAGTGATGCTCTTAGATAGTGGAATTTTTCAATTTTCCCTATTGATTCAGAATTATGTATCAATGATTCATAAGTGTCTTTGAATTCCATCCAATTGTTTAAATTTCCACAAAATTTAGGCAAATGAATTGGAGGTAATCGTATTTTATCATTGATATTAGGTGAATTGTCCCTTTGGGAATGGCTTGATGACTGACTAATAGAATGTTCAGACCTTTCCCCTTTAATCTCACATTTATCTAAGAGAAAAATAGCAGACGCTAAGCATTTATTAAATAAATCTGTAAATTCTGCACGTTCAACCTGATGCAGTTCTAAATCTTCATCACTACAAGTTATTTCGATATGCATTTGAACCCCATCATATTCATCGATTAACTTTGTAAATTTGTCAGTGCGAATTCGTAGTTCTACAACCATTTTTTCATCAAGACTGGAATCAGCATCATAAGTGTTTTCAATTAACTCTAGATATTTTGAAAATAGCGTTAGTTTTGCTTTAATAGCTCCTCGTTTGCGTATCATGACGTTTAAATCTTGCGCCATTTTTACTTAAATGACAATCAATAATCTTATGGTAACTAACCAACCAAACAAAGTATTGCATGCAGTTATAGGATAAAATAATATAATAACTTGTTTTTAATGGAAAATTGTCAAACAGTAGTAATCACTCCTGTACAAATAGAGACAATATTGCAATTCAATATAAAAAATGGCAGAAAGGAAATAATTGAACGACCTTACTTTGCTGTGGTTATGTGGTCCCTATCACTTTTAATCTTAATCTGGAAAAATCTCGTTGTAATTGTTTAATCTGGGGAAATCTCCTTGTAATTGTATAATAGATCCTACAGCTGTAATCCTGGGCTGTGATAATTGATGGATAATAGCAAACCACAAACGATTATCAAATATGACGATTCAGCTGCCGGCCGATTTTCCTCCTTATCCACTCGAATATCTGTATCATCTAATCCGGCTCGAAGGACCAATGTTATTAATTGTCTTCTAATTGTTGCGTGGACTGTATTCAATGCTGGTTTATTCGTTGAAGATACATTCGTTGAATAATAGTTACATTGACAAAATATCGATAAATACAAAATTACAAAAATTGATTGATTGTTGTTGTCACCGTTGTCATGGAAACGCTGGCCTACTAATCGGAGCGCGTTCTTCTACTCAAGTGTACAGGGCGTTGCTCAGTACACTAACGATGCCGTTGAGTTTCTTGACCAGTATGTGAGGTATATCAGTAACTTTTTCCAAAGCATTCTTATTAGGACTATAATGTTTTTGTAACGATGAATTTAGGCAATTTGTTGTGTGATATTGACTTTATATTCTGGGGTTGTGAAGTTTTCTTCAGGGTCTTTCTTTGCCAGACGGCGCCAAGATTCAATCTTGAGAGCTTCATCTATCAGTTTTACTCCAAAATACGGTCCCTTCATCAATTGAATTATCCCAAGTTTCAGTTCCTTGAGTTGACCCGTTCAAGAAATAAAAGGGGAGCATCAAAGCCTTTCTTTATACACACATATTTTATATTTTGCTCCGCTCGATAGCTAACATGTGGAAAGGCAATGATTCCTAATATTTTTCATTTCTAAGCAACCACTGAACCGATTTATCAAATAATATACTGTGTGGAATGAAAGGTCACACAACCTTTCATACAAGATGTCAATAGATACCACATTTGATTTAAAACAACCCCTACGAAGAATTAGGTTGAATGATTTTTAGTTAGAAAGTAACACTATTTCGTTTGGAGAAACCCCCAGGCAGATAACTTGCTCTACTAGAAAGTTAAAGAAGAAACAATATTTAAGTTCGGGCTGTATATACTGTATAGTATTTCAGTCACTGGTCTATACTAATGAGTCTAATCAAATGTTAAACAGGATTGTTTATAGCAGGTGATATTCTGGAGACTGTATATCTAGTACAAGTAATACTATTATCAAATATTGCTTCAGAATGAAATCGTGAGGATCGATTGTGCCACAAGCCAACGTTACTCTTCCACTAGACCCGTACTTCAAAAAACACGATGGATTTATATCGACACATCATAGTATAGACTCACTTATGAAACAAGTGTACGTGATGGTCATTATGTACGAGTATACGCACCATCGAAAATACTGGTACTTATGTGCCTATAAAATTCAAATGAGCCCTAGTTGGCAGCAATCATCGGAACACCGCTATAAAATGGAGATATACACAGTAACCCTGTTTGGACTGGAGGGCGAAGGAACATGTAAGCAAAAAATGAAGTCAAGTTGATTGACTCAGTACTTCCCACACATTACGCTGATACCAGTTTATTATTTTCCCATAGCATGAAGCTTCAGTCTAAGATCCCTTGCAACCAAATAATTGCCAAACCCCCCCCCCCTAAAATTGTCTTATGCCGCTAGGTCTTTCCTTCACAGGTCAATGGACAGCCTATTATCGATACTACAAACTTCTCAGTTTCACAACCCCCACCCCCCAACCACCTCACTTTCACCCCCACCCAAAAAACTGGTAGGAAATGATCAGGAACCCCTAAAACATCTAAAAACCGAATTTGAGTTGCTTTCATACTTGTCGCGTTCTTTGATTATTGCTACGCTGCCACTGACAAGATTTTTAACAAGCATACGCGTTTTCCATTCTCACCACGGTAACAATATACTGTGTCAAAATTTCATTAGAATCAATTTAATAGTGTCCACGTTACAAAATACAAAACGATTTAGACCAATAAATTCTCGTATAGTATAGTCCCTTAGTTTCGGTAATAGGCTAGGCAATGTTCGGATGCACCTGAAAAGGTGATTTGTGTCGCTAGATCTTCCTTCACACGTTAGTGGACAGCCTATTATGAGTACAAGAAATTTTTTAATTTTTCAAACCCCAACCCCCCAACCACCCCAATTTCACCCCCACCCAAAAAAAACGCAGAAAATGATCAGGAACCTCTAAAACGCTTAAAAACGAAGTTTGAGCTGTTCTTATATTTTTAGTTTTTTTATTATTTCTGCGCCGCCACTGGCACGATTTATCAAAACCATACGCGTTTTCCATCTTCGCCATGGTAGTAATGCCGTTTCAAAATTTCATTAAAATCAATTCAACAGTTTCCTCGTTACAACGATCTGACGCAATACTCTCGTATGTTTACATCAAAAAAAAATTCTAAGTCCTTTGCTTTCTGTAATAGACAAAGGCAATGTTCGGATGGACCTAAAAAAGTTATTTATGTCGCCAGGTCTTCCTTCACAGGTCAGTGGACAGTCTATTATGAAAGCAACAAATTTTTCAATTTTACAACCCCCCACCCCCCAACCACCCCAATTTCACCCCCACCCAAAAAAAAGTAGAAAATGATCAGGGACCCCTAAAACGCCTAAAAACGAAGTTTCAGCAATATTTAATTTTTTTTGTTTTTTGCTAATTACTCCGCCGCCTATGCACCGATTTTCAAAATTATAGGAACATTACCTACTACGACCCCACAGCATACCGCTGCCCAAATTTCATCACAATCCATGCAGCGGTTACTGAGATTACGAGGGTAGAAAAACGCGACAGACAGACAGACAGACCGACAGACCGACAGACCGACAGACCGACAGACAGACCGACAGACAGACCGACAGACAGACCGACGGAAATGAGTGACGTGGATTTTCGTTATGTACACATCATAAAACGCCCAAAAAACGTATTATCTCAAAATCGAAAATTTTCGCGATCACAATACTCCCCTCACCTACCGGTATGGGAAGTAAAAGGGCAAGAAAACGGAGGTGTGTTTGCTGGTATATTTTAGAGCCTTTGAATACTGACTTTATTTCAAATACTGGTGCTTAGATAGGTATCACATAAAGACAACAATTTATTTCATGCTGTTTATGTGAAGCAAAATTAAACCTACTTGCACCATGCGTCAAAACTTCGTGTATAAAATTTTTAAATAATCAAGGAATATGAGAAGAAGTCGCTTATGATCTGCAGCAGAAGTTTCATTTGAGGAAGATGGTTCACAAGAAGGAAGGAAGCTGGAGACCACACAAATAGGTCAGTGTTGAAGGCGCACGATAGGTTATTATTGGTATTGTCCAAATGCGGAATAATTAAAACAATATGCCATGGCAGAAATGTCTATTAGGGAAAAGCCCCATTGTATTTAATGAAAAAGTACTTCAAGGCATTTCGGTAGATGCCAGCAATTGAAACAACTGAGTTTTAATGCCCATAACAGAGGCCAGGTCAGAATTAATTATTCCAGCTAATTTCTAACGAAAGTAAATCATATGATTTCCAAGCTATTTATATTAGAAAAGCCTTTTTAGTTCCTAATGCAAAAGCTAAGCAGCCAAGGTGCAGTTGACATGAATAGTTGAGCGCTCATCTTCAATCAAAAATTGCTCTAAGATCCTTCAAAGGGAACATCTCTCTATAACATTATGACTAATGTTGCATATCAAATTGTTAGTATAATATACCATTTTACTCCTAGAAAAAATGTCCATGGTTAGGTGACTCTGCAACCACCCGAAGAGACTGTGCCTAATTTGTCTCTTAACAAAACTATCTAAAACGACTTTATTGATCCATATACTACTCGCAAGTGAAATCCGAGAACTCAAAAAAAGGATAATCGCATCAAAAATATGTGCACAGCTTGGCTTTTTAATATACATCTAGCACTTGTCGTTCATTTAGACGCTATTTGCCTATATGGCACCTCCAAACTCTGTACGTGTAAGAACAGAGCATGGCTTTTTGTCGATCCAAGAATTATGTTATCTGTAGCAAATATGGCGAGAGACTAGTTGGTTGTGTAAAGATGCCCCCTAGAATTGCAGGCCAACAACTGTTGCTACCGCTTGGTATGCACCTATATGGAGGCCCCTTCGAATCCGCATGGTGTGCCACAGATTGTGCTAAATGGACTTTAGATCATATCGTCCGCATCTAGTGCTTCCACTTACTGCAAATCATCATTGCCAGCGGTTTGATTGGTGGCAAGAACACCGATAATGACATACTGACGGGCATATGACGGCCTGCTCTGACGTGTCCAGGTTTTGTCTGGGGTGTTCACACGACGGACGCCAACGTTAGACGAGGACGGCGTGAACGAAGTGGTCTCCAGTTTGCTGTTGAGCGCCATGTACTCTGTCCTATCGGTTTGATGGTTTGGGGTGGCATTTTATTTAGCATCAAGTCACCTTTACTTGTGATTGGTAGCATATTAGCGACCCCACATTATATAAATGAGGTGCTAGAACCAGTTGTAGATTCGATATGTTAGACACCTGGAGAAGGGTTTGTTCCATCGTGACGTCATATTGCTAGGCTAAAGCTGATGTCAGAGAGCTACCTTGGTCTCCACTATCATCTGATATATCGCCAACTGAAAAAGTATGGAATGGGATGGGTCGTTTCATTCGCCACTAATTCATAAACATTAACATTGACTCAGACAGAGCTACCACTCTAACGTCACCCAGAAGCATATCATGATCAACTTGATCTTCTCGGTATCACTGTAGATAACATCTATGTATGCTGGCAAGTCAAGTAGGTACTGCAAAGTACTTTACACCAGCTTGTAAGTTCGCATGCGAACTTTCTTTGCAGATGAATCTGATTGTTTGCACACGCTGTAATGTAGTCAGCATAGAGTATACCACTATTGGAATTTATAGGAGCCAGTAAGTCGTTATAGTATATAATAGTATATAACAAATATATATAAAGGGCAAACCAAACTACTAACAATGGGGTAGCGGTTCCTAATGCAGCATTTTTAAATAGCAATAGCAAGTTCATGGAATGTGAACTAATACTGCTAAGAGTAACTAGCGATTAAGCGTGTCGAATGATTTATTAAATACCGTTAAAGCTAGAACAGTTGATCTACCATCACCTAGAGAATAGAGGACACCATCATTCATTCTTATCTCAATAATGCCGTGGTATAACCATTACTGAAGTCAAATTGATTTACTGCCATAATAACGTACATTTGGTCACAGAGTGTTCAACCGTTCAATAAGTCTTGCCAAATTATAAAGCCAACGACGTCCTATTGTTAGACGAAGCGGTACGCGTAGAGAAAAAATGTAGTCAAGTTGATTGACTTAGTACTTCCCACACAATCCGATGATATCAGTTTTATTACTTTCCCATAGCGTGAAGCTATAGTCTAGATCCCCTTGCATCAACCAAATTCATCGCTCGCCCGACCAAAAAAAGTGTGTTATTCTACAAGCTACTTTTCTTTTACAGGTCAATGGACAATCTATCGTGAATACAAGCAATTTTTGAGTTTTATAACCCACCACCACTGAACCACCTCAATTTCGGTCCCACCCAAAAAAAAAAATTAAAATGATCAAGAACCCCTAAAACGTCTAAAAACGAAGTTTAAGGTGTTCTTATATTTTTAGTTTTTTAATTATTGCTGCGTTGCCACTGAAACGATTTCTAAAAACCATACGCGGTAATAAATCTGTGTCAAAATGTCAAGTCCCTTGGTTTATGTAATCGGCAAGGCAATGTTCGGATGGACCTAAAAAAAGTGTTTTATGCCGCTAGGTCTTTCTTTCACAGGTCAAAGGGCAACCCATTATGAATACAAGAAAATTTCAGTTTTACAACCCCCACCCCTCAACCACGCCAATTTCACTCCCACCCAAAAAAAAGTATAAAATGATCAGAAACTCCTAAAACGCCTAAAAACGTTTGAGCTGTTTTCTATCCTTGCCAAAGTAGTAATACAGTGCTGAAATTTCATTAACATCAATTCAGTAGTTTCCACATTATAAAATACAGAACGATCTAAAGCAATACTTGTATGTATATAATCCTTTGGTTTCTGTAATAGGCATAAGGCAATGTTCGAATAGACCTAAAAAAGTTATTTATGTCGCTAGGTCTTCCTTCACAGGTCAGTGAGTAGTCTATTATGAATACAAGAAATTTTTTAACCCCCCAACAACCAACCACCCCAATTTTCACCCCAATTTTCACCCCACCCAAAAAAAGTAGAAAATGATCACGAACACCTAAAACGCCTAAAAACGAAGTTAGGGAAATATTTGAAATTTTTCGTTTTTTGCTAATTGCTCCGCCGCTAATGCACCGATTTTCAAAATTACCTACTACGACCTCACAGCATATTGCTGCCCAAATTTCATCAAAATCCATGGAGCGGTTACTGAGATTACGAGGCTAGAAAGACGCGCACAGACAGACAGACAGAAAAACAGACAGACCGACGGAAAAGAGTGGCGTGGATTTTCGTTATGTAGACATCACAAAACGCCCAAAAAGCATATTATCTCAAAATCGAAAATTTTCGCGATCACAATACTCCATTCACCTATCGGTGTGGGAAGTAAAATGAAGTCAAGCTTGTTGACTCAGTACTTTCCACACATTACGGTGATACCATTTTATTATATTCCCATAGCATGAGGCTGTAGTTTGAGATCTCCTTGCAACCAAGTCCTCGGCTGCCCGCCCGCAAAAAAACATTCAACACCGAAACTCTCAAAAAAATGTTTTTTAGGTCTCTCTCTATAGTTTTCATTTTGCCATCTTCAACTAATATCCTAGTCACATGGCATGCCGATTTTCCGATAAAAGTAAACTATATTACCAGTTTATGAATCTCTAAAGGACAACGAAAAGTGTTCTACTGAAACAAAAATGCCGGGGTCTCCCAACCAGCCCATCCGATATCCCATCCTATCTCAGCTCATTTTGACCACTCCGAAAAAAAAAAGTAGAAAAACTTCAGAGGTCCCAAGGGTACCAAAAAACAGATTTGGGACGGTTATTGGTACTGTTTCACTTTTCGTTATTCAGTTTCACCACTTCCCACTTCTCGGTTTAGAATGTTTATTGCTATTAGTTTTCTCAATTCAGTTTCACCACTTCCCACTTCTCTGTTTCTAATGTTTATTGCTATTAGTTTAGTGATGAGCTGCATACATTACAGAATTATCTATAGCATAGTTTCAAAAATTATTTGTCTAAGACCTGGATAAAGCTGAAAAGAATATCATACCGTTCCTTTACAGTGCAACGAAGAGCCCACTGCAAATACAAAGTTTCAGTCCTACAACCCCCTACCGTAAACTGCCCCCATTTCGCCCACTCGAAAAAAAGTGGAATACGACCAGGAACCCCCAAATCGCGTTAAAATGAAGTTGAGCTATTTTTAATATCCGTAGGGCCGGTTTCACTGGTCCCCGATAAGTGTCAGATAGGCCCATATGATTTATATGATAGGCTATCTGACACCGGCCCATAATCTTTTTATTATTGCTGCGCCAGCACTGACACGATTTCTAGAAGACATACGGGTTTTCCATACGTATTACACATAAAATATATGTATAATCAAGCATCTGTTAAACTCAATTGGCCCAATAGTTTTCTCAAACTGCTCCGAGAAAGGTTACCCAAGCTATGAACTTTACAAGGGCCTCAGCTCGTACCTTACAGTGTAATGGAATTTTACACTAAACCTTTTCCAGCTGTAGTTTCCAAAGTATCAAGAGATGATTCAAAACGGTCAAGTTAATTTTCCAACTCATCACTTGTAATTTCAAACTGTCAATTGTAATTTATACCTGACACTTGCTGTAAGTATAAGGTGTAAACTTTTGGAAGACATGGTATTCCGATGGCTTCCTGGGGTAGCCTTAATTTATTTCTGGTTCATTACCCTCTATGTACCTATTCCAGTTTCAACGGTCGACAAAATCCAATTAATTTTGGAGTGGTATTATTCCATAAAGTAATGTTTTTCGCAGTCTCAAAGAAATTACAGATGATGTAGTTCAAAAATTCTTTTGCTTGCATGCTCCCACCGATTGTAGCCCTAACCTATAATGCTTTCACGCTGCAGTCAGATTTTGTGTCTAATATTTTTTGGTACCGTGGATACAAACAACTACTGTGATTCTCTAGCTTGAATTAAACACGAAAGCATAGGTTCCTTGAATTAAACACGAAAGCATAGGTTCTACGATGTGCAACTCACGGGTTAAGGGACATTCTACATACAACTTGGAGTATTTTTGTGACAAGCGGTGCCCAGAAACAGGCTTAAATATGCCCGAAAACAAACGAACTTTTACCTGAAGCGAAGTGCTTTCCAGTAATGAATATTTTAGAAAAGACATGCCGGATATTGGAAATAAATTTTAATGGAATGGTAGTTTGAATGCCGTCTTTTGAAATGTGTATAAAAGATTCCTTTGGAAATGCAGCGGTGCACATATTAAATATGCAGTTTAGGATTTCAATATCTGGAAATTAAATCTACGAGGCACTGACTCTCAAATGTTCATCGGAGATATTTCTTCAAACGTGATATTTTGCTTAACCAAAAACGGTTCACGCAAGCACTAAGTTGTAGTTCTTAAGGTACTATAGGGTCTATCAGACCATGCATTCAAAACATTTTTTGCACGTCATCCTCGCAAACTGACCCCATAGGTTTTCCTACAATGATATCGCTATTTCATTTAAAACCTTCTGGTACCTTTGATGCTGTACGCAAACTTATTTGTGTGAGATGTGTAAGCAGCTCAACACATGACTTGAGAACGCACGCATAATATGTGTGTGTTCTCAAGTCATGTGTGCTCAGATGTGTACGCTGCTTTATGCTCATGACTTTACGAAAAAAAAATCGTTTATGCATGAAATCTATTATTATGTAGGCAAAGCTGTGGGATGTTGTTTGTAATACACTTACGACTTTACAAATAATATCGGTACAGTATCGGATCTATCGTAATGAGCATCTACGTAGGCTTAAAAGTGTCCAAACAAAGTTATTAGGCCATTTTTTGTCAATGGACATTTAAATGGAGACATTTATTTGGGTATGTTGGGAAATACCAAATCGAAGAGAATAGAAAATAGAATATACTTGAGGAAGCTGAAATCTATTTCAATCAATACGCCGCTCCTCCTCACTATGTTCTACCTGTTCGACAATGGCTAGACAACACCATTCCAGATAAATGGATAGATAGAGTGGCCTGCTTGATCCCCTGATTTGATGCCATGATCTTCCCCAAGGCATTATCGAAGGCTGCTATGATATCCCACAGCCTGTTTTTGTAACTGTCCGGCAGCAGTTTCAAAATCCCCTCTGTCATTGTTTGACCAATAACGGGCAACATTTGAATACTTATTGCAATAAAAAGTGATACCTTCGTGTTTTTTTTTTCTAAATGAACAAATCAAGATACATAAATATTTTTCTAATTATCTCGAAAACGAATCGACCGATTTTAAAAAATCAAACGTTAAAATAAAGGACCTGGTCATACCTTTAAAAGGAGCTATTACTCGACACACCCTGTCATTTTAATGTTTTAAGAATATAACCCTGAGCGGCAGAGGATACAAGGAGGTAAGTCGTTTTTGGTTAAAAAATTCTCCTCTCTGACAAATCTTTTGACGTGTCTTAGCGTTTTTTCTTTGAATCAGTGGCTTTCGATAAATTCGTGGTGGCAAGTTTTCGAATGAACACTCTGTAGATATCCCAGTTGCAGACGTAAGCTCATTTGTCAAGAAAAAAATTATGGCTTAAAACAATAAAACATGCCCTTCTCATAGCACAAGAACCAGCTCCCTCCTGTGAAATATGTAATGTCGCCTTAACAGTGAAGCAGATACTTGTGAATTATAGAGATTTTAGAATGAGTTGTAGTAATGAAAACACCATGTCACATATTTTAGAACCATTATGTAATGTTACAGATTTGATTGACTTTTTCACAATATCTGGCTTTGCAAATAAATAAACCATCTCCCCTAATAAATAAATAAATAAAGATGCAAATATAATGTTCATTACTTCTCTCTTAAGCTTTCTAATAATTATTCAATATTATTGCGTTAGCTCGCTATTGGACCAAATCTGATTGATTAAAATTATTTTTACTATTTAGTGCAATCTTCTATAAAATCATGTCAACTTATACTCAAAACGATCGAGAAGTTAATACCAAACAACAAATAAAAGGATCTGATTACAGAAAGTTTTGCAAAACTGCCACATAATAATAATAACAGTTATATAATAAAACGACTTTAATTGTAGAAAAGTTACAATAACGCGAAGTTTAGTCGTCCAGCGTTCAACTTAACCTTAGCGAACCCATTCTGCACCTTCTCCCTCCACCCACCTAACCATGAAAGTTATACACTTAAAAAATGCAAACGATTTTAGGGGAATGTATACTCCTAGAGGGAAAATGTGTTGAAATAATAAATCAGCTGCGGAAAACAACTATAAGAGGAAAAATAAAAAACGCGATACAGTCTACAGAAGTCGCAGAAGTACCTAGCATACAGGCACGTATCCAGGATTTGGTTTTGGGGGGTCCAGATTAGAGTTGTCACCTTAAATTTGCTCTCGTCCGGAGGAGGTGCAAACATTTATTTGTGGATTCCCATTTTTTAGACGGCATTATTTAACGTTTCGGGGGGGGGGGTCCGGACCCCCCTCTAAATACGTTTCTGCTAGCATATACAGTATTCAGTTCATGTTAAAGAAGCTTTTAGCATAGACCCTCAAATTCTTTATTGACACATTTCTAATATTCGTTTGACACTCGTTGTAAATTTTAACAGCGTTGAAAATGCACATTGCAATACACTATATAGTTTTGTGACTAGGAAGAGACAACGTATTTACACCCCTCAGGTTAGCATCATCTATTCCGTAGGTATAAAGGAGATGGCGTAACTAGAATTTTATGGACTAACACTGACAAAGTGAACTTATAGTGTTTTTCAATGCTGAGCCAATTAAGTTCACGTAATTTGGATGAGAAGGAAGATAAATGCAACATTGCAGTGAGGATTGGAAATACTAGAGCCTCAATCATTTTTTTCCTCAATTTAAAATTCATTATGTTAAGATTGTTGTATAATGGTCTTAGCGCCATACTTGGCGCCCTTTTTATTAAATTGTTCAAATGGCTTCTGAGTCTCAAACCAGAACCAATAGTCACACCAACATTTTTAACGCTTTCAACCAAAGGTAGTAAACTAGTATCGTGTATGAATATCCAAACTTTCTGTAACTATATTCCTCAGTCGATGGAGTTGGCCGTTACTTGATGGAAATCCATACTAATACAAAAAGGTATTTTCGATGAATGATCACCACTTTTATTCAAAACACTGGCAACAATTGTTTCGACACACAGTGTCTTTATCAAACAATGATTTTAAACTTAAAGTACTACGCTATTTATACAAGATATACACATTAATGCCATTAATGGGTTAACTATTATGGCCTCGATTATGGCTAATCGTCGAAACAATTGTCGCAAGTTTTTTAGATAAAAGTGGTGATCATTCATCGGAAATACCTTATTGTACTATATTCCTTTTTGATCTTGGACAAAAACACATAACGAAACATTTTTTTGCATTGAGTTTTAAGTTATTTTGGTCTGCAAAATTTTTTTTATTCTCACCTACTGCCGCGGTGGCATGAAGGAAACACAGGGACATGAATTATACATACCTAGACGGAAGAGCGTCACAAGAGGATTCTCAGCTGTCCAAAACGCGCAACGCGATATTAGAGAAATGAAGGAGAGTCGGAGTAGACCTAGTAAAGTTTGGAAGCGCGCTTCAGAGACTGGTGAAATTTAAAGCGCAGCGTATGGACAATGTGCGAGAAGACGGAGTCGGACGAACTTCATCGACCAAATCCGAAGTTGCACGTGGAAAGCTGGGAGCTGGGAGGTAACGAGGGAGAAAATAATTTATCAACGAGAGCCGAAATGGCAGATCTAGTCAAATTTCGGCAATGCGTAGCGATGCTGGAAAATTGGCTGGCAGATTCATTTTTCTTGCTTGTATGTTACACATATGGGAATTGTGGGTGGTGTGATATATGCTTGAAAAACATATATGAGGGATTTTTTTATATGGTCATGCTTACAACCGCGCACATACATAAGAAAAACACGCATAACTCAAGTTCTCACGGCATTTTAGCAAGCTATATAGTGAAGTTATACAGGGAGTTAAACGAACAATCTACATTGAGAGAAAACTTTAATCGCTACGATTAAAATTTTAATCACAGCAATTAAATTTTGCATCAAAATAAGTGACAATTAAACTGTCCAATTGCTGTAATTGAATAGTGAATTCTGCTTAGAATTAATTGTAGTAGCGCATAATATCACAGCAGTGGTTGGTCAGAAAAATGTCACTGTGACTGTAGCTTAGTTTGATAGTTACAATTAAACCACGTGTTATTAATTTGTTTAATATCCTCAATTAAACAGGTTACCTTATTTATATTTGACATTATTTTTGTCATTGTACTACAGAGATAATGAATTAAACTGCTATAATGAAAAACTTTAATACCAACACTGATTTTTTTCTTTATCGAATACGGGTAATTTCTATATTCAATTAGAAGGATTAAAAAAACCAAATAGATTCAAAAAAATCTTTATTCCTAGTAAAATAGTTAATAATCATTATAACAAAAATTAAAATCTTGAGTTTATCATAACAAAAAAGTTATTATTTCGCATAAAACGCCTATCACACCTACGAACACATAATGTTATTGGGAAACTGTTATATATTTTGGTCTTACAGCAAAGTTATCGGAAATGTACGATTCGTATACTCCGTGTACTATTTTACTATGTAGGTACCTCTTCTGTTCCACACACAAGGACACAAGCACGCATAAAACTTATAGATTATAGGAGCACAAAATAGTATGTGATAGTAAAACCGAACCGCGAATGCGCGTCACACCTGTAACCGTGCTGTAACCACTAACGAGTAACTGAAATGTAAAACAACAGTGAAGAGCATTTATCTCTATCGCACTCGCTTGCCCTCTAGAAGAAAAGAGATGGAGCATGGTAAACATCCCCCACCTGGGAAACGACCGTTATGCGTATTTCGTAACTTATCACAGCTGTAATATCCTTTAACTCTTGCAATTAAAATGTTTAATTGACAATTGCAGTACTTCAACCGGTGACATAACCGGGTCACAGAAATTACAGGCTTCCCCGGTACGCACATGAAAAGAAATTGTCAATTTAAAAATTCTGATAATCTTGTAAATCTTGAACATATGTTCTCGCTCTGAAAAAATTCATTTGATGAGGAAATTATGGTTGATTAGAACAAAGAAAAATATATTTTTCGTTTCTATACTCATTCTAAAGAAAAATGCTCCGACCAAGAATATAATTTTCTTCACACCTTAAATTTCAATACTCTTCGACCAAGTATTTCATAGAATTTAGTAGGGATATCATACTTTCCATCTAAGCTCCTATTACTTGGATCAAAAATACAAACAGCTTGAGAAATGGGGAGTACCATTGAGAGGTAAATCATTCATAAGTTCATCTATCTGTGTATTGGTATACTCAGGTAGTGAAGCAGGGGCTGTGATTTATGCAAGTAGTTGTGAATAGAATATAAACAATAGCGGTCCGGTGGAATAACATATTTTTCTAGTTCAAAAGTACATTTTCTTTATAGTCTTTAGTAATCAAAACTTTTCAACATGAATTTGTAAAAATAATACCTAACGTAAACATGCCGAATGCTTACACAGATGCCCTTAGATAAGGCCCTTAGTATTCATACAGGTGATGTATTCATTTCAAAATTATCATGTGCTTAATTTAAGATTTCGGTGCTCTTACTTTCAAAACTTTCTCAGTTTTAAATTGAAAATATTCACTTAATATCACTCTACATGATCAAAAAATGGAGTCAAGTTGATTGACTCAGTACATCCCACACATAACGATGATACCATTTTATTATTTCCCATTGCATGAAGGCCATGAAGCTATAGTCTGAAATCTCCTTGCAACTAAATCATCGCCCACCCGCCCGCAAAAAAAACATCCAACACAACAACGCCCGTAAATAGTTTCTTACGTCTCCCTCTCCAGGAAATATGCATTAAAAATCAATTGAACAATTTTCACGTTACGCAATCTAGAACGATCTAAAACAATACTTGTATGTACACATCACAAATACTCGTGGTCCCGTGGGTTCTATAATAAGCATGCAACGTTCGGATGGACCTAAAAAGTGTATCACGCCGCTAGGTTTTTTATTCGCATATCAATGAACAGCCCATTACGAATACAACAAAATTTCCAGTTTTACAACCCCCCAACCACCCTAAATTCACCCCCACCCAAAAAAGTATAAAGTGGTCAGGACCCCTAACACGTCTAAAAATGAAGTTTGAGCTGTTTTCATATTTTTAGTTTTTTTAATATTGTTGCGCCGCCACTGAGACGATTTCTAAAAATCATACGCGTTTTCCATCCTTGCCAAAGCAGTAATACTGTACCGAAATTTCATTAACACCAATTCAGTAGTTTCTACATTATAAAATACAGAACGATGTAAAGCAATACTCGTATGTATACATCACAAATACTAAGTCCCGTGGTTTCTATAATAAGCATGCAGCGTTCGGATGGACCTAAAAAGTGTATCATGCCGCTAGGTTTTCTATTCGCATATCAATGGACACCCCATTACGAATACAACAAATTTTGCAGTTTTACAACCCCCACCCCCCAACCACCCTAAATTCACCCCCACCCAAAAAACAGTATAAAATGATCAGGAACCCCTAAAACGTCTAAAAACGAAGTTTGAGCTGTTTTCATATTTTTAGTTTTTTTAATATTGCTGCGCCGCCACTGAGACGATTTCTAAAAATCATACGCGTTTTCCATCCTTGCCAAAGCAGTAATACTGTACCGAAATTTCATTAACACCAATTCAGTAGTTTCTACATTATAAAATACAGAACGATCTAAAGCAATACTCGTATGTCATACATCGGAAACAATTCTAAGTTCTTTGTTTTCTGTAATAGGCATAAGGCAATGTTCAGATATACCTAAAAAAGTTATTTATGTCGCTAGGTCTTCCTTCATAGGTCAGTGGGCAGTCTATTATGAATACAACAAATTTTTCAATTTTACAACCCCCCAACCCCCAACCGCCCCAATTTTCACCCCCACCCAAAAAAAGGTATAAAATGATCAGGAACCCCTAAAACGTCTAAAAACGAAGTTTGAGCTGTTTTCATATTTCTAGTTTTTTTAATATTGCTGCGCCGCCACTGAGACGATTTCCAAAAATCAGACGCGTTTTCCATCCTCGCCAAACTAGTAATACTGTGCCGAAATTTCATTAAAATCAATTCAGTTATTTCAACATTATAAAATACAGAACGATCTAAAGCAATACTGGTATGTATACATCGGAAAATTCTCTAAGTCCCATGGTTCCTGTAATACAAAAGGCAATGTTCGGATGGACCTAAAAAAGTGTATTATACTGCTAGGTCTTTCTCTCTCAGGTCAGTAGACAGCCCATTATAAGTACAACAATTTTTTTAGATTTACAACCCCCCACCCCCCCAACCACCCCAATTTCACCCCCACCCAAAAAAAAGTAGAAAATGATCAGGAACCCCTAAAACACCTAAAAACGAAGTTTGAGGCATATTTGAAATTTTTCGTTTTTTGCTAATTACTCCGCCGCCTATGCACCGATTTTCAAAATTATAGCAGCATTACCTACTACGACCCCACAGCATATCGCTGCCCAAATTTCATCACAATCCATGCAGCGGTTACTGAGATTACGAGGCTAGAAAAACGCGCACAGACAGACAGACAGACAGACAGACAGACAGACAGACAGACAGATAGACAGACAGACAGACAGACCGACAGACAGACAGACCGACGGAAATGAGTGACATGGATTTTCGTTATGTAGCCATCATAAAACGCCCAAAAAGCGTGTTATCTCAAAATCGAAAATTTTCGCGATCATAATACTCCCCTCACCTATCGGTGTGGGAAGTAAAATATCACATTTTTGGGTTATTGCAGATTTTCGCATAGGAAGATACGATATACGTGAATGAAAGTACATATTCTTCGTCCAAGAATTTATTGTTATGTGTGTAACTTTTTTCTTTATAGATATGCAACTTGAGTGATCACATCACGCAAAAATTTGGATTTTGTGATATAAATATTTTTTTTATCGGAAAGGTTCTTAAAATTTAGTTAGAAATTACGACATTTAGTTATCGGAAATATTATACCAGTATTTTTCAAGGATTTGAAAAAGAACGAATTATACAGGGTGATCCATTTGAAATAACAAAGTTTATTATATTGTCGGGAAAACGGTAGATACGTAAATACCATCGTAGTAAGATAAACCGTATTGCAGAGCCCCCACATCGCAAAATTCATTAACGTCGTGCAAACCGTTTCCGAGATAATTGAGGCGTTCCATACTTAAGACTCGCTCTGTATATTACTAGAAATATTAAGTTCTCCCTTTATCTTAACACTGTCGATATTCTGTAAACTAGCCAAACCAAACGACCCAGTCCGATACATAATCCGCGAAAACATCTATTGTTATAATAAACTTCCGTATTCATTAATTTAACAGAGATTTTAGGGTGTTTTCTATTATTTATCATCATGCAGACATTAATAAAAATATTTAGCACCCCGATTACTCATCTACTGACATTACAAATTGTCAGTAATTTATCAAATGAAGTAAGACATATTTATGTATAATGGAAAATCGATAACAATTTGGTTAAAAGGTTGTACACATCAGTTACAGTGATCGATTAACTAAATTAAAATATTGTCTGTAGTAACTTAAATAAATATGTGGTCGTGTATACATATAGTTTTTCCTATTATTGAATGACATCATTATTCATTCCAGACAATAAACACGAAAGTTAGCTTTACACAAACAAGGCAAAGATCGTTTTGCCCATATTTTGGTAATTTAATTTTGACTCGGTATTTTCATCGCTAAATCTCGATAAACACAAGATTATTCAGATCATTTTCAGTGAGCTTAACCAGCTCTCCGTATGACATATTCTGAGAGCCTGCCACCTGAATTTTGGTCGCAACTTTGAATATTTTTTATAGCTAGTTATATAAGCCTAATCGCATTCCAGTTCGTTGAAGAAAATCAGGCACCTAATCTTGTTAAAACCCCATTCAAAAAGTAAATAGCCATTTTACTTATCATGCTAATAGGCGGAAGAGTTACTCTGTTATTGAAAAATCTTGAGCTTCCAATAAAAACATCTACCGGGCATTTAATAGCCTATATATCATGTAAATCAATGTAACTCCTAACCCTTTACCCTTTAACTTGATGAATGAAATAGCCGCAGTCGTTTAGTGCTAGACATCACAAACTAGTATCTATTGATTGTTTTTGAGCATCTTCGGGGGAGTCACTTGATCACTTTTATAAAAAAATGAGGTGAGAAATCTAATTGAGTAGTAAAACTCGGTAGAAGAGGTTGGAAATTTTTTGTGATCCAAAACTCTGGCAAGATCCGGTACTTTGCAAACTATTTCTGTTCAAGGAAGGAATGGGACAGAATCAGATACAGTAAATGTTTGTTACTTTGCTACAAGTAAATATATGATTGTATGGTCTTAGAGCTAACTAGCGAAAGCATGGTTAGAACAAGGTTACTACAGAAGAGAGAAGAAAGGACGAAAAGGTCCTTTCTCCCAAATTTTTACTCCCTACACTGCAGGTCAATAATTCAAAGACAGCGAAGATTAAAACTAATCAAACTTTGTTTTTAGATATTTTACCCTTCCTGATCGATTTCCACTTTTTTTTTAGAAGGATACATTTGAGGTTGGGGAGGATATGGGTTTGGAGGGACGCAATATTGAATAAGTAATAATCTTGATAATCCTACATAGCCCTTAACAGCCTGCTTTGTTATTTTTTTATATCTTCTATATTTTTTGACAATCAGAGCCTCTCCAAATACATACATTAAGGGTTTTAGTTTTTAGCTTTTCCCTGTAAAAATTTGAATCCTGGCCCCGGAACCTAGCTAAATTAGTGAAAAATACAATAACCTATTATTATTTATTCCACATAAGCGGCATTACAAGCGCTTTTGTGAGCTGTATAATTGCAGATATTTTTGCTGTAAACAAAACTAGTTATGAAACATCTTGTTTAGCCGTTGGTAATTTTCTCTGTGTATTATTACAATTAAAGCCCATAAATTCGTCGTCAATTCTTTGTTTTATTTTGGCCCTCAAATCATGGAAAATAAAATATGAGTCTGAGTATAAAATAGCATTCTTCTCTAAATTTAAGACAGTTTCATACAGAACTTTTAGAAAATTGTGAAAGAATTCTAAGTGACATTCAGTATCACCATCTTCTTCCATGTCTACAAAAAAATACCTTCTTAGACAATTAGGACAATTTTCACTATAATAAATAATTTTCGTAGCTGGAAATTATTTTAACAATCATTCAGTGCCTTTTCCAGGTGTTAATCGGAAAGCGTCAATTGTAATTCAGAACGCGTCATATGTAATTTAGAATAATCAAATGAAAACCATAACGTATCAAATGTAAATCAGAAAGAGTCATATTAATTTCAGAAAGTATCAATTATTGTATATGAGAACCCATCAATTGCAATTCAAAAGGGATCAAATGTAAATCAGAAAGATGCATTGAGTTTTAGATACAGGTGCAAGTATCCTGCGCATATTCGCCGATGTTAAATACCATTGAACATGTGTTCAAAAATTGTCTCCCATGTAAAAATCCATTTGCAAGTACCAGTAATAGTGGTGTCAGGTGTTGCTGAACAGAAATTGTTACATTCGGAGCCAGTCATCGATGAGGGCAGAAATTTAGAGGTTGGTGGTGACTGTACCCGCGCAGTGCAACATTCCACAAACTGTTCATGGGTCATCTCTTCCTTTTGAACCAATACCTGTTGGACTATAACATGTTACAGTAAGCCTTCAAATGTTCCATCATTTGAGAATTTTTGTCATTTCTGTAAGTTTATTTCAATTTTATATTGTTTTCTACATATTCACATATTTAATATTTTATACCACATTTTGCATGAATCTAATGTCGGTTTTTTTCACTTTTGAATCTGCGTCTTATTTCCCTTTCATCTTTGATGAAACCGGAATTGAGAAAACAGAATAAAAATGTGTTCTACGGTTTTGCTTTGACAAGTGTATGATCCACCAAACCTTGCAGATAGTACCATTGTAATTGATGGCAATCCAAGGAAAATGTTTCGACCATTTTCTTCACATATGTGGACTACGTTACGAAATGCTACAATCATGCCAGTACATCCATAATTTTTGATGGTTACCATAATGCGGCCTCAGCGAAGAGTATCAAGTCAGTCAATTTTTTAACATTCCTTCCTCCTCTGTTCTATTTCATAGTTTTCTGCGAACTTTGCAGCTAGGGCAATCCAATCCTCGCTGCGTTTGCACGGTTTCTTCTCTCCGTTTGTTGTCCTTTTTATGTTTTAGGTTTGAGAACTACCTTTGATGTAAAAATCAATCATTAACGTGTTTCTTACATATATTATCACTCAGTACCTGTATGTAGTTATCCTTCTGATTTACATTTGGCCCCTTCTGAATTACAATTGATTGTTTCTAATATAAAATAGATACCTTCTGAAATTAATATGATCCTTTCTGATTTTCAATTGACTATTCTGATTTACATTTGATACGTTCTGATTTTCATTTGATCATTCTGATTTACATATGACGCGTTCTGATTTTCAATTGACTGTTCTGATTTACATTTGATACGTTCAGATTTGCATTTGACTATTCTGATTTACACATGATGCTTTCTGATTTCCATCTGGAAAAGGTGTAGATTCATGCCCTTCAAAAAACGATCACAAGTAAATTGCTCTTTTGAAAAATTCTTATTTTGTTCAGAAAATTACGAACTTTCAAAAATCGGGAAAACAGGCCTCCCGCTTCCTATAATTGTGGGAGGCGGGAAGAAATGCCCAAAAGCGGGAAAGCCCGCAAAAAGCGGGATACCTGGTCACCCTACCAAAAAGTTTGGCTAACACTTTGCAAACACCCTGTACATCAATGTTGCTTCAGTGCGAAAGAGTTCAACGGATGATGCCGACACCTCAGATCCAAAGATACGCCTAAAGGCATAAGATGTAACGGAACCTGTTGCCGCCGAGACACTTCTTATGGCGTTCGCGGACAATAATAATTTTGACCTTCTTCTTCGGACGCATTCTTCCTCGGCAATGCACCCGAAACATGGAACTGCTTCAGTTTTGGTGCATTTTACTGAAACATGTGAACGATCTGTGAGAGCGCTGCGGAAATTATGAAGGTGTCGTGTGTTCAGTTGTTTTTAGTTTATCTTCACTTCGCAGAATCAAAACCCAGGAATGATGAGATTGATGTCTGGAAAGAGGAGGCTAGTGAAGAGGATACTGTCTTCAACTACCTGACTGGTGGAAGCGATAGCGACACAAGGTATCCTAGAGGTATGGTTATCATAAACATCATCAACACAATCTATGTACAATTTTTTTAGCGCGTGTTTGTCTAGTTATAAAAAAATCCTTGGGATATCGTATTGATTACCCTACGTCAGAATTGTTTTCCGTTCTTGATTGTTCAAATGTTGTGCACATAACTTGGTGAGAACATGGTCATTATAATAAATAATTCATATTTTACCTCAGACATAATAGAAACCTTAGCTAAACATTAAATAGAAATGCTTCAGCTCTTTCCTCAATTCCTTGCGTGTCATTAAAGACAAGTACTACCTCTATCTTTGGCATTACAGAATTTCGATACTCATCAGCGTGCACTGTTTCCTGTCGAGCATGTGTGAGGAAATGGTGTAGAAACGTGTAAACGATTAAAATTAATATATAATAATATATTCATTTTAGAATTCTTGTCTTTGCCTATCTCACACTTATTTACTAAATAACTATAAAATATTTCTGTGCATGCCGCAGACAAAGTTCCATTACAATCAAGTTAGTAGTTTCCAAGATTTTTAGTATTTGCAAACACATCAAAACTCTGCATAGCGATTGAAACAGTTTCTTCAATGTCTTTCCTTGAATATAAACGGACACTTATTCGGCTTTGCTAGAGTAATAATTTTGCTAAGGTCAAGTTCATTTAGAACAGTGTTGTAGACTAAAATAAAATATAATGGCTTATATTATATTTTATCATCAGGGTACTTTTCCATCTATACTCAAAAGTGTGACAGTAATGCCTGTACATAAAACTGGTGATGAATATGAATTATCCAGTTATAGACCTATCACTTGTCTCCTGTTTGGTGAAGGGTTTTGAAAATATAATAAAGAACAAATTGACAGAATTCTTAGAGAAATATAACATACTTTCTGATAAACAACTCGGTTTCAAAAAAAAAATAAATCTACTGAAGATGCGGTGACATATGTAATAGGAGAACTATGCAAAAATGTGGACAAAAATATTCCAACATTATGTGTTTTTGTGGACCTAGCAAAAGCATTTGACACAGTTGATCATATGATACTGATGAAAACTTTACAAAATTATGGTATACGGGGTAACATCTAATTAAAAGTTACTTAAGTAGTAGAACACAAACTGTTGTGATAAATAAATGCTCTAGTTCTCCATTGCCTATAACATGCGGTGTTCTTCAGGGAACGGTACTGGGAGCATTATTCTTCAACATATATATAAATGACCTATTTGCGGTTAATGTGAGTGGAGATGTTGTGAGTTTTGCAGACGATACAGCTGTTATATTTTCTGCTGAAAGTTGGGAAATATTAAAATCAAAGGCTGAAAATGGTTTCAAAAAAATGTTCAACTGGTTCAGTAGTCGACTTTTAACAGTCAATTTCAACAAGACTCACTTTGTTCCATTCGCGTCGTACGCAAACGGCTTACCGAAATACACCAACAGTTGTAGACAGGTAGCTCCTATATCAATGGTCACCAGTATCAAGTACTTGGGAATATATCTAGATTGTCATATCAAATAGAAGGAGCATACAGAATATGTTGTCAAAAAGATACGTTACGTTATAAGCAAATTTAAACTCCTTTCTACTATACTTATCTATGAACAGATGATCATTGTATACGAAGCACTTGTTCATAGTCATATACGATATTGTATTGTGGTGTGGGGCGCAGCATGTAAAAATAATATAAAAGCAATAGAAATTATACAAAAAAGTTTAATAAAAATTTTATATAAAGTGAAATGTACATACCCTAGTGACTTGTTATTCTCTGAAACAAAAATTCTAGATATCTGCCAAACATTTTTCATGTCATTAGGTATTTACCAATATCAAAATAAATCAAACTTCACAAAACACGAACATAAATATGACATAAGATATGCATGTAATGCTGTACCAAGGCCAAGGAAAAATACTTTATTACATTTCTTACTCCAAGACTATACAATGAGATACCAGAAAGCATGATATGTCTAGTGCCTTTAAATTCATTTAAGTATGGTTTAAAACAATGGATGGTAAATAATAATTATATTAAAATTCACCAACTTGTAGACATATGTAATATCTATTATTACTGATATCTATAGAATACAAATATTCCTGAATTAGCCCTTATTTGTAGTTTCTATTTTATAATAACTACCTTGTACTCAAGCACAAGTTTTTAGCTTTTTTGGGGCACTTGTTGTTTATTGTATTTTATTTATTTTATATTTATAATAAACGCTATACTATTTAAGTACGCTCTAAAATGAACAGACTTCGGTAAAGAATTAAATATGTAAGTCGTAGAAAAGCAATATTATCATATTTTGACCACTTTAATCATATTTACAAGCTCAGGAAAAAAGTTTGGCTATCATTTTCTAAGCCCTCTACAGTCTACAAATTGTCTCCCACTCGTTAATCTTAAAAAATTCTAAAGGACATGAAAACTCCAAAAATTGGCGCAGCCCAGTTTTTGACAATTAGTCAGTCAAATAAACTATTTTCATGAGCGTAGGGCCTATATTAACAGTTGATATAAACAATCTTTACAGACATTAAAAATGGTTCTACTATTTTTTCCTAGAAGGCAAAGGTACAATTAATGGGCATTTTATATACACCACTGGAAGCGTTTTGTAAACCCAGGAACAATATTAAATTGGCAATAATTTTATCATCGCCAATGGAACCGTTTAAGCTTTTTCGCCTATGCTGAACGATAAATCAAAACGCACATGATAACCAAATCTAACTACTTGCACTGTTATCATAATTGCTATCACTGTTGCAATAATTATTTTCATCCCTCTAAACTATCACCAGTATTCAGATTTGAAATATTGCATACTTTGCCAAGGCCAGAGACATTATAACGACAAATAACCCTCAAAAAATCAGTACCCACCGAATTGAACGGCTGACAGTGTTTGAGCGTTTTAAAAGTACTTTGAGCATTTTGAGGCCTTGATGCCTAGGTTCTACAAGCCTTTCATGTAATTACAATTGGAACTTACCACAAATTAATACAGAAGGTGTTTAGTCATTTTGATGCTGGAAAAAAGAGGGTAACTCTATTGAGTTACCTCTATCGCAAGAGTGCGATACCCAGTTAAAACGCTTGCAGCCCACAATCAAGACCTGGAGCTATCCTAAGGGCCTTTTTCAGAAAAGAAAAAGTCTGCATGACTCGTGTAAGGATTGGTCATAGTCGGCTGACGTTCTGTCATTGATTTGGTACTGAACTGCCGATATGCAAGGAGTGCCACTGCATATTTAAGTTTGACCACATCTTAGTTTCATAGTTTCCCCAAATTCCGTGAAGAAAAGTCCAGGCTTAATGTGCCGGACTCTCTTCAAAATAGTTACTATAACCACACCACAGTTCTCTAGCTTCTCAAGTTTTTGAAAATAATCAGTCTCTTTCACAAGACATTATACAGGGTGAGTAAAGCTCAACGCCTCGGACTCTTGTGACTAAACGATACAACTTTTCGAAAAATCAACTTTGCGAGTGTATGTAGGTCGAGTTGAACTACATTCTGAAAATAATGACTTTTATACAGGGTGTCCAATAAAAGCGTGACATATCAAAGTTATGTTTTTTTTAAATGGAACATCCTGCATATTCAGATTCCCGGGTAAATTTTAGTGTGACATTATGTATCATACATGGGACTTTAAGCGAACCGTTTAGGTGCAAACCACAATTTTTGGTAAAAGCGGATATCAGAAAAAATTCGAATATCGCAGCGATCATAAAACTTAGAGGGCTGTCACATTGCCTTATCACTAAGCATGGAATGCATCAGATTAGGTTAGGCGGTCAAGTTTGAATTACATTTGTACTCTCTGGTAGTTTTTATTTAATTTCGAGATTTCAGTCAAATCGGTGTTGTTCAATTTCCCTTCCTATAAACAAACTAGCAGGCCATGAAGTATAAACAAAAACGTGTTCAGATGGAAGAAAACAACTAGCAAAAGATCCAGAAGAACTACAGTAAAAGGACAAGATAATAAAAATTCCCTACAACAAATCAACTCTAACCAGAAACAACGGCGGTAACATTTCCAAGGTCAAAGAGAAGCTGGAGTACGCTGAAAATGGATACCTTTACAGCCTGCTAGCTACTGCAATGTACTAGACATTGAAAAACTCCAAAATCACTAAAAACTTTGAAATGAAAGCAAGACTTTCATTGTTGCCTTCAGACTAATATGATCAAAACGCAATTTCACATTTAGTGCTATAAAAGAGTATGCAATTCTGTCAAGTCAAAAGTACCCTTGACTGGAGTTCTGAAAATTCTTCAATACGTATTAGCAAGATTGCAGAAAATGAAGAATGAATCAAAATTTGTTCAAATTATAAAACTTAAATGACAGAAAATTGAATATTTAAATATGATTTGTCAGTATTCCCTTTTTGCCATATTGCTAATAGATATTGAAAAAATAGAAGGGCTCCAGTCAGAGATATCGTTCCTTTGACGAAAATTAGTACTTTTTTACACCATTACATGTGACTGCTTATTGCGTGCTGGAGCAACAATCGCTAGTTGTTTCTGTTTCATTTCAGGGCTTTTAATTGTCTTGGAAATTTTTAACTTCTAGTAAATTGCGGTAGCCAGTAGACTGTAAAAAATATCTATTCCTGCCATACTCCAGCTTGTGACCTTCGAGATGTTATCGTCGTTGTCTCTGGGAGAGTTGATTTGTTAGGTTGCTTATAGGTAGGAAGATTGAAAAACGCCGATTTGTTTGAAAATTCGAAACCAAATGAAAACTACCAGAGATTGATATTCATAACTTTATATTATTAGAAAGTTTATCAAATTCTACATTTAAGCGTATAAAAAAATTAGGCATTCCCATTTGAAAAAAATCAAGTTGTATCTGATCGAAGTTTCCTTAACTTATCGACCGACATTAAATTTTCTCCTGACATCTACTTATACCGAAAATGGTGATTTACAGCTAAACGGTTCACTTCAAGCCCCATGTGTGATACATAAAGACATTAGAATTCACCAAGGCATCCGAATGTGCAATAATATGCGGGGTGTTCCGTTTAAAAGATATAACTTTGATACGTTTCGTATTTTGGGGACACCCTGTATAACATGAAAATATAGCCTTAACTATCCATCCGAAATTGTTAATGTCCTTTTTATCAAATACTGTAGCCATAATGCTCCATGTCGAATAACGTGAATAGCCCGGTATGAACGCATGAAGAGCAGCAGTGGCGCGCTCGAGATGTTTGAGAATGTGTTAAAAGTACCTCAAAAGATATTCATGCATACTTGTATCTCTAACAAGCCCATTCCTTTTTAATAAAGTACATTAAAAGCAGTAACATAAACGGCACGAAAAAACTATAAGAAGAAAAACAAAAACCACCGTAAAGCATGTAAATATTTAAAGCACAGTAAAAATAAATCTCTTTTAATATATGAAATACGAATTTTTTCAGCATTGACGAACTTCCCAATCACTACAATCAGATTTTTGGTAATTTGACTTTTTCTATCGACAACATGAGTGTACGTATAATCTACTTTCTGGTTTGAAACTGTGTTAGAAAGTGTTAGCACCTTTTAAAGTCGAAAAGTTAAAGAATAATTTATGTATTTTCGAGAATTATTCTAAATTGAGTGTTTTGTAGCTCTGCAGCTTTATAATATACCTGCCGCCACTGAAAACTAAGCTACCAGACAACCAGTGGTGGTCGTTGTTACGCTGTTTGGGATACAGCAGGTTTTTAATCTTTCTGATGGAGCTGTAGATACCTCCTTGGCTCCTGATCATATTATTTGGAGAACCCCTGTTCCTTTTGATATACCATTACAGTCACCTCGAATCTTGACTTTAAGAGTTTTGAACTTAGACCGTGTTCAGTTGACTTTCAATGATGCTAGCGTGCTAGGGCATCGTCTTTTTTATCATGCTCATAACCTACCAGTTGCCAAATAGTTCAATAGTCAACGTAATCCAGCTGACTGGATTTGCAGTGAATGTATTCTAATTCCATTCATATCGCTGGGTTGGAATATTTATTTCGTTTGTATATCGAAGTACCTCGAATGCTATAAAACTCATAATCGACGCGTAAAGGCGGGGAGTAAACAGCGATGAACGAACTACTCATATATTAATTATTTATCAGTATATAATAACGTACAGCCGCAATAACTAATATGTTTGCTATTTCAGCCGGTCGATTACAATTGCCTGATATATAATAATATATACTATATGATATCCATAAGTGACAAAAGTTAGGATGAGGAAAACCCTATAAAACTTGAGCCTGAAATGGTAATCGAATCAAGGAGCTCTTTGCTCCAAGATCACCCCCTCAAACTGAGCGACATTTATATGTTTTCACGGCTTATGGTCTTGAGTACCTACCTCCTTCGGTAGTTAAATAAAAAACAATTCGGATATATTATGAATTCTCAGACTTCATCAGCTGCTATATTTTTTCTCTTGGGATGGTCTTTGTTAAAGCCTTCTGTTTAAAGATTCTTTTTTATGTATAAATATTCAACAGTATTGTCTGAAAAAATACGAAATTTACTTCCCACAGCGTAGATTAAGAAGATTTTGTTATCGCTAAATTTTTGTTCGAGGTAGTAAGATATTTGTGCGTCTTATGATGTCCAAATCACGAAAATATGTCACCTTTCGCCGTCGGTCTCTGTGTCTACTGGCTTGTCTGCCTATCTGCTTGTCTATGTATCAGTTATCGATCTGTCTATCTGTTACCATATGTCTTAGAGCTTTATCTGGGTAATACTGATATTGATGAAATTTGGAGAGTAATGTGATGTCATAATGGTTATAGCATTGAGGACGGTAGAGGGGGGTAATTCGAATTTTTTTTATGGTTAGCCTCCCGCAAAGGTTGAAAGCCTACGACGCTGTAGAAGCGCTGCGAGAGGATAAGCGTCGGTGCACGTTAGATTTAAAACGCTGCAGGTTGTAGCCTCCGGGAAACAAATTCTTCGGCAGCTTAGTCTTTTTGTTTTGTTTTTGTTTTTTTTTATTTTGTTTTATTTGAGTTGTTTTGTTTTTTTAAAAAATCTTAATATCATTATTGTACCTATCCGAACGTTATTTTTTTTTCTGTCACATCTTCTGTAAGAATTTTCAAACGGTTTGAATTGGTTTAATATACTGACTTGATTTTTCTAATATTTAATGTCTCTTGGTTCTTTAATTGTCCCATATGTATATTCTACACCGCTACACAAATTACTATTATTAAAGCGTAATAAGGCACTTAGTTTCTAAAATATGTACCTATATGTATCGGTTTTCATCACCTAGGGAATGCTACCCTTTTATTTCCCACACCGATAGGTGAGGGGAGTATTGTGATCGCGAAAATTTTCGATTTTGAGGTAATACGTTTTTTGGGCGTTTTATGATGTGTACATAACGAAAATCCACGTCACTCATTTCCGTCGGTCTGTCTGTCTGTCTGTCTGTCTGTCGCGTTTTTCTACCCTCGTAATCTCAGTAACCGCTGCATGGATTGTGATGAAATTTGGGCAGCGGTATGCTGTGGGGTCGTAGTAGGTAATGTTCCTATAATTTTGAAAATCGGTGCATAGGCAGCGGAGTAATTAGCAAAAAACAAAAAAAATTAAATATTGCTGAAATTTGTTGTTTTCATAATAGACTGTCCACTGACCTGTGAAGGAAGACCTGGCGACATAAATAACTTTTTTAGGTCCATCCGAACATTGCCTTTGCCTATTACAGAAAGCAAAGGACTTGTTTTTTTTTTGATGTAAACATACGAGAGTATTGCGCCAGATCGTTGTAACGAGGAAACTGTTGAATTGATTTTAATGAAATTTTGAAACGGCATTACTACCATGGCGAAGATGGAAAACGCGTATGGTTTTGATAAATCGTGCCAGTGGCGGCGCAGAAATAATAAAAAAACTAAAAATATAAAAACAGCTCAAACTTCGTTTTTAAGCGTTTTAGAGGTTCCTGATCATTTTCTGCGTTTTTTTGGGTGGGGGTGAAATTGGGGTGGTTGGGGCGTTGGGGGTTGAAAAATTAAAAAAATTCTTGTACTCATAATAGGCTGTCCACTAACCTGGGAAGGAAGATCTAGCGACACAAATCACCTTTTTAGGTACATCCGAACATTGCCTAGCCTATTACAGAAACTAAGGGACTTAGAATTTTCTGTATACTATACGAGAATGTATTGGTCTAAATCGTTTTGTATTTTGTAACGTGGACACTTTTAAATTGATTCTAATGAAATTTTGACCCAGTATATTGTTACCGTTTTTTTTTTTTTTTATTATAGAGGGTTTAGGAAATCGGCTTGATCAGGACAGAAACACTGACACACCTAGAGGTGTGAGAGAGAGTCTGCCCGCCCGACGTTGAACCAGCTTGAGTCCTCTGATGTCATGTCCAACGGACGCGAATGCGTCCATCCGACATGTCACCACGGCCCGACCGGCTAAAACCCATTCCCTCTTTCCTTACCTCTGCTCGATCTCCATCTGCACCGGGCATCATCGTGAACGATATTCTTCACAGTGCAAGATGAGTTAAATATGTTTTTTCTTCTCCTCCTGTATCTTCTTGTTACATATCCCGACGTTCCTCTGTCTCTTTCAATTTTAAGATGCCTTGAACCATCTTGTGTACTATCTTCCAGCGTTTCTCGCTCGATATCATGATGGGCACCATGTTCTCTGGGGTCAGGTCCTCAGGGCCTGTATTCTTGAAACGGGGAACAGCGTTCACGGGAGAACGACAATGCTAACTCATATGTACGTTCTCTCGTGAACGTCGTTCACCGTTTCAAGAATATGGGCCCAGGCAGGTTCGCTCTCGCTTCCTGCTTGTAATAGGACCATCTGTCGCACTCAAATAGGACGTGCTCGACTGTGTCGCTTTGGCCACAATGTCGACAACGATCGTCCGTCGCTCGTCCTATTTTGTTTCTATACACCCGAAAGGGACCGTGGCCCGACAACGCCTGTGTTAGGTAATAGCAGGTTGTCCTGTGTTTACACTCTGCCCACTCTTGTATATTTGGAATCAGACGCTTAGTCCACTGCGCCACCTCCGTTGTACTGGACCAGATCCCCTGCCACTCGTCCATGGTTTTCTGCCTGGCGGCCCTCCGTCGCTCTGGCAGAGCACCTTCCGCGATATACATGTATCTCCTCTCCTTGGCCAACAAATGCAGTGGCGGTATCGCTGTTATAACCTGCAGCGCTTTGGTAGACACAGTACGATACGCACTGGCCACCCTCAGCAGCGACTTTCTTTGCACCCTGTCTACTGTTTGCTGGTGCTTTTTCCTCTCCATCGCTTTATACCATATTTGAGCTCCGTATAGCATAACTGAGTGGATAACTCCGTTCAAGATATGTCTTTTCCGCATACTTGGGCCGCCTACGTTTGGCATTATACGTGACAGTAATGCCACCTTTCTTTCTGCTTTCACCGCAGTTCTCTTTATGTGTTCGTTGAAACATCGTTCGTTGTCTACGGTGATCCCCAAATACACTATCGATTTGCTGGGTACTATTTGCACCCCTCTAAGATGGAAACTCACTTGGTTCCTAGTGATCCTAGAACCCCGGAGAATGACCGCCTCAGTTTTGCTTGGTGCCAGTTGAAGGTGGTGTCTGGACATCCACTCATCTATCCTTCTCAGCGCCTCGTTTGTTGTTTGCACCAAAGTTATCTCGTCTTTGGTGGAGGCTACCAGAGCGAGGTCATCCGCGAACGCCACAGTCTTTGTGTTTCGAGGAAGAACTATCCTTAAAACACCATCATACAGTACATTCCAGAGAAGAGGACCCAAAGCTGATCCCTGTGGAACTCCTGTAGACATCGCTAGCTCTACGTTTGCTATTTTTATAGCTCTGTCACTAAAATAGCTGCCAATCAGATTCCGTAAATACCTCGGTATGCCACGGTTACTCAACTCCTCCATTATAATGCCCCACGACGCCGTATTAAAGGCATTTTGTACGTCAAGTGTCACCAGTGCTCCCCATTTATCGGAGGTTCCTTCTACGGAGCATAGAACGGCCTCCAATGCGTTGTTCGTTGACTTGCCACTGCGGAAGCCAAACTGGTTTGGCGACAAGCCTCCTGCTTTTTCGAGTACCGCTTCTAACCTCTGCCGGATTAGTACTTCGTACAGCTTTCCCACTGTGTTCAGAAGACATATGGGTCGGTATGACGAAGCAAGCTCTGGGGGTTTACCCCCCTTAGCAATCAACACTACTCTAGCCTTTTTCCAGATGGTCGGGAAAGTTTGTATTTTCAATAGACGGTTCAGTAGTCCTAGCAGTAGGCTCGGTGCAGTGGCAATCAATTCTTTGATGACCTCCGGGGGAACTCTATCTGGACCCGGTGCTTTTCTGGTCTTAATTTTTTCTCCCGCTACCCGTAGTTCGTCCATTGTAAACGGTTCCACATCCTCGTCCAAGCTATATTGTTACCGTGGTGAGAATGGAGAACGCGTATGTTTGTTAAAAATCTTGTCAGTGGCAGCGTAGCAATAATCAAAGAACGCGACAAAAATGAAAGCAACTCAAATTCGGTTTTTAGATGTTTTAGGGGTTCCTGATCATTTCCTACCAGTTTTTTGGGTAGGGGTGAAAGTGGGGTTGTAAAACTGAGAAGTTTGTAGAATCGATAATAGGCTGTCCATTGACCTGTGAAGGGGGGGGGGGGGGGTTGGCAATTATATGGTTGCAAGGGATCTTAGACTAAAGCTTCATGCTATGGGAAAATAATAAACTGGTATCAGCGTAATGTGTGGGAAGCACTGAGTCAATCAACTTGACTTCATTTTTTGTATGGAGAAATGAATCTTCTAAGAAATAAATTTATTAGAATGTTCACTAAGACTGTAAGTTTGCTGATAATTTATATTACTCCCTACACCTATAGGTGTGGGAAGTAAAATGTATGATATCGGAAGAGAGTTTCAGATTTTAAAGAAAATTGGCATTATAGAGCCACACGTTCTCTTCCTGCATTTTGTTGAAAACGCAAACATTTGGTACGGTATACCCTTTGTACGTGGATTAATAGGTCAATATTTTTAAGCCAGAAACATTCTTTGCTGGAGGTAGTCAGCGAGAGTCATTTTTCCTTCTTTTCAAAGACCATCTTATGAGGCCCCTAAGACGAGCCTTTTTTGTTTTTAATGAAAAATGCTAATATATAAAAATATTGTTTTTATATATTTAAACCTGTAAATTAACTTTGCTGTATTTTTATTCCCCACCTTGACACACAGCAAACCGCTTAGCTGAACCACTCCTATAGCTCCTTGATTCAACCTATCTGAGCTATCAGTTGCTAGAATAATATTACAATATACTTTTAGACCTCAGAGTGTTATTTAACAATTCAAAGTTATTTATTTAATAAGTCGTAAAATAAATTACATTACTTACGCACGCAGAATGCATTATTTAATGTCTATTTCTTTCAGTATTGAATTTCTTTCCTGTGCCTGTTGAAGAAGAATGCAGTTCCAACGACGGTCGTAGAAAGGGTAAGTCATTTTATTTCCATAAGACATCCATACTTATTTTTAAAAATGAACTTACTGGGCAAAGGTATATATATATTGGACGCACCCGGTATACTGCTGCATCTCATCCCAATGCGGCCTGCTAGTGTAGGCCTATACAGGGTGATTCCTTAGTTGATACTTTTTTTGAACGGTGTATAAAAGTCATTAAAGTAAACAATTAACAACTTTTTCAAATAAATTTTTTTTCCGAAAAGTGAAAGATAGGCGAGATACAGATCAAGGCGTATGTACCTAGTCTGTGTTTAGTTTTTTGCTCCTATTTTTGTCTTATCGATCAGGCCTTGTACCTGTGAATTAGTGTACTAGTTACTATTAGTTTATCACAGTTAATTTTAAATAGTTGTTAAATCCTAAAAATTTGTTGCATAATAATGTGCCACTTTTAGGATTTACCAATTAGAATTAATAATGATAAACAGAAAGTGGCTTCTATACACTATCTGACAGGTGCAATGCCTAATCGATAAGACAAAAATCCGAGCAAAAAACTAAACATAAATAGACTAGCTACATCTTAATACACAAGCCCATATTTACTTTTTTTATTCTTTAAGAAAAATTGTCGACTTAGGAATCACCCTGTATATTCAAGTCTCGCGTCAACAAACTTCCCCTAACATAGCCTTTCTATAGCGTCCACGATACTCCGGTATTTAGGCTTTGTATTCGCGGTTTGATCAGTTTTATAAGAAAAAAGGAAGCAAATTTGAACAACTTGATCCTAATATCGTAGCTAGAAGAATTCTTTTCATGTTTCAAACAAACTGATTTATGATATCAAATAGTAATTAACGTCTTTATTTGGGTGAAATTTAGCCACAGACTATTCTTACATTTAACCTTATACCTATTATAATACTGACAAAAAAATATATTTAGACATTCCAAAAGTATTCAATCGCGACAGGTAAAAGCAATTTCAAAATTTAATAATAACTTCCGTTTTGACGGTTGGGTTATTTGAACTTTAGAGTTGACAATCGATAACATGTTTCAGTAAGCACGTGTAGTGTTAGATAATAATCGCAACAGTACCTATATTCCTAAATATCTTTTTAGGAACATGTATGAATACATACGAGTGCAAAATCAAAGGAGGAAAGTCGTATGGATTTTGTGCCCTGGGTTTTGGAGTATGCTGTGTTTGTAAGTAGATAACTGATGATACGATTTTTTACATTTCTAACATATTCTAAACTAAACGGTGGGAAATCATTATCTCTACGGGAGCTCCTTACCACTTAATATTTCTCATACAGCAACTCTATGAGCCTACCTCGGCTCGTGTAAAAATTTATGTTAACCTGTCTGGTCAAAAAGCAACCAGAAAAGGAGTTCGTCAGGGTTGTGTATTATCTCCGATGTTATTTAACCTTTACTCTGAATTTGTGATGAGACAGTTATTGGACAACTGGAATGACGGTATAACTATTGGCGGAAGCAAAATATCCAACTTAAGATTTGCTGACGATACAACCCTTATTGCTGCTTCTCAGGAAGAACTAGTAGCTCTATTAAACATCTTAGAACAACACAGTACAGCATGCGGTCTTGGTATTAACTACAATAAGACCAAGGTTATGGTCGTAGATGGAGAGCACGATAATCATCGAGAAATAAAGTCAGTAGTCAGTTGTGAAGTAGTTTTGTGGACCTCGGTTATTTGATGGACAATTCGGGTAGCTGTGTATAGCGATAATATGGAGAAATTTGTAGTTCCCCTACACGCTGGGTGGATACGACGAAACAGTTGCTGGATATGAGTATCAAGAGAGTCACTGAACTGACAATGAATCGCGAACGATGGTGAGCTACAGTTCTCAAAACTATTGATAATCCTCGTGTCGACAATACTCTAGCATCGACTTAACGCATTTTACGAGTTCACAACATTCTGACTATGATGATGATGATTCAAGAGTTTTTATCGAAGATAAGCCTGTAATGTTGTTTGAAATTCGTAGATAATGTGATTTTTTTACAAATTCTACTTCGAAGTTTCTGATTCAATACATTCTACTTCCCACACTGATAGGTGAGGGGAGTATTGTGATCGCGAAAATTTTCGATTTTGAGATAATACGTTTTTTGGGCGTTTTATGATGTGTACATAACGAAAATCCAGGTCACTCATTTCCGTCGGTCTGTCTGTCTGTCGGTCTGTCGGTCTGTCGGTCTGTCGGTCTGTCGGTCTGTCGGTCTGTCGGTCTGTCGGTCTGTCGGTCTGTCGGTCTGTCGGTCTGTCGGTCTGTCGGTCTGTCGGTCTGTCGGTCTGTCGGTCTGTCGGTCTGTCGGTCTGTCGGTCTGTCGGTCTGTCGGTCTGTCGGTCTGTCGGTCTGTCGGTCTGTCGGTCTGTCGGTCTGTCGGTCTGTCGGTCTGTCGGTCTGTCGGTCTGTCGGTCTGTCGGTCTGTCGGTCTGTCGGTCTGTCGGTCTGTCGGTCTGTCGGTCTGTCGGTCTGTCGGTCTGTCGGTCTGTCGGTCTGTCGGTCTGTCGGTCTGTCGGTCTGTCGGTCTGTCGGTCTGTCGGTCTGTCGGTCTGTCGGTCTGTCGGTCTGTCGGTCTGTCGGTCTGTCGGTCTGTCGGTCTGTCGGTCTGTCGGTCTGTCGGTCTGTCGGTCTGTCGGTCTGTCGGTCTGTCGGTCTGTCGGTCTGTCGGTCTGTCGGTCTGTCGGTCTGTCGGTCTGTCGGTCTGTCGGTCTGTCGGTCTGTCGGTCTGTCGGTCTGTCGGTCTGTCGGTCTGTCGGTCTGTCGGTCTGTCGGTCTGTCGGTCTGTCGGTCTGTCGGTCTGTCGGTCTGTCGGTCTGTCGGTCTGTCGGTCTGTCGGTCTGTCGGTCTGTCGGTCTGTCGGTCTGTCGGTCTGTCGGTCTGTCGGTCTGTCGGTCTGTCGGTCTGTCGGTCTGTCGGTCTGTCGGTCTGTCGGTCTGTCGGTCTGTCGGTCTGTCGGTCTGTCGGTCTGTCGGTCTGTCGGTCTGTCGGTCTGTCGGTCTGTCGGTCTGTCGGTCTGTCGGTCTGTCGGTCTGTCGGTCTGTCGGTCTGTCGGTCTGTCGGTCTGTCGGTCTGTCGGTCTGTCGGTCTGTCGGTCTGTCGGTCTGTCGGTCTGTCGGTCTGTCGGTCTGTCGGTCTGTCGGTCTGTCGGTCTGTCGGTCTGTCGGTCTGTCGGTCTGTCGGTCTGTCGGTCTGTCGGTCTGTCGGTCTGTCGGTCTGTCGGTCTGTCGGTCTGTCGGTCTGTCGGTCTGTCGGTCTGTCGGTCTGTCGGTCTGTCGGTCTGTCGGTCTGTCGGTCTGTCGGTCTGTCGGTCTGTCGGTCTGTCGGTCTGTCGGTCTGCCTGTCTGTCGCGTTTTTCTACCCTCGTAATCTCAGTAACCGCTGCATGGATTGTGATGAAATTTGCGTAGCGGTATGCTGTGGGGTCGTAGTAGGTAATGTTCCTATAATTTTGAAAATCGGTGCATAGGCGGCGAAGTAATTAGCAAAAAACAAAAAAAAATTAAATATTGCTGAAACTTCGTTTTTAGGCGTTTTAGGGGTCCCTGATCATTTTCTACTTTTTTTTGGGTGGGGGTGAAATTGGGGTGGTTGGGGGGTGGGGGGTTGTAAAATTGAAAAGTTTGTTGCTTTCATAATAGACTGTCCACTGACCTGTGAAGGAAGACATGGCGACATGAATAACTTTTTTAGGTCCATCCGAACATTGCCTTTGCCTATTACAGAAAGCAAAGGTCTTGTTTTTTTTTGATGTAAACATACGAGAGTATTGCGCCAGATCGTTGTAACGAGGAAACTGTTGAATTGATTTTAATGAAATTTTGAAACGGCATTACTACCATGGCGAAGATGGAAAACGCGTATGGTTTTGATAAATCGTGCCAGTGGCGGCGCAGAAATAATAAAAAAACTAAAAATATAAAAACAGCTAAAACTTCGTTTTTAAGCGTTTTAGAGGTTCCTGATCATTTTCTGCGTTTTTTTGAGTGGGGGTGAAATTGGGGTGGTTGGGGGGTTGGGGGTTGGAAAATTAAAAAAATTCTTGTACTCATAATAGGCTGTCCACTAACCTGTGAAGGAAGATCTAGCGACACAAATCACCTTTTTAGGTGCATCCGAACATTGCCTAGCCTATTACAGAAACTAAGGGACTTATAATTTTCTGTATACTATACGAGAATTTATTGGTTTAAATCGTTTTGTATTTTGTAACGTGGACACTATTGAATTGATTCTAATGAAATTTTGACATAGTATATTGTTACCGTGGTGAGAATGGAAAACGTGTATATTTGTCAAAAATCTTGTCAGTGGCAGCGTAGCAATAATCAAAGAACGCGACAAGTATGAAAGCAACTGAAATTCGGTTTTTAGATGTTTTAGGGGTTCCTGATCATTTCCTACCAGTTTTTTGGGTGGGGGTGAAAGTGAGGTGGTTGGGGGGGTGGGTGGTTGTAAAACTGAGAACTTTGTAGTATCGATTATAGGCTGTCCATTGGCCTGTGAGGGAAAGACCCAGCGGCATAAGACAATTGTAGGGGGGGGGGTTGGCAATTAGTTGGTTGCAAGGGATCTTAGACTAAAGCTTCATGCTATGGGAAAATAATAAACTGGTATCGGCGTAATGTGTGGGAAGTACTGAGTCAATCAACTTGACTCCATTTTTTTCAATATTACGACGCGACGGCGACGCTTTGATTGAATTATTATATTCATTCGCCGTCAGGTGAACTAGCTAACATGCTTGTCCCGAATTGCCTTAGTAACACCAAACGATTGATCATACTGACGCGACGTTCCGATTGATTTACAGTCCATATCCATATCACGTAGTAGATTAGATAGTGAAAGTGACGCTTCACTTATCTTTGAATGATACTCCGTTGTCTATGCATTAGGTTTAGCAAAACGTAATCCCTAATATCCTGACAGTCCATAACGAGGTTGGTATTTGTCAATCAAATATACCTACACCTTTTCCAGCTGTAGTTCCTAAATCGTAAAGTGATAATTCAAAACGGTCAAGTTAATTTTCCAACTCGTCAATTGTAATTTCAAACTGTCAGGTGTAAGTCTTACCTGTCAGTTTGAATTTACAATTGACGAGTTGGAAAATTAACGTGACCGTTTTGAATTATCACTTGACGCTTTAGAAACTACAGCTGGAAAGGTATAGGAGGGCATATTTACACAGAAACGCTTTTCTGATAATACCAAACTTGATATACATTTTCTCTGTACAGGTACGCCTTGACGTCGGTACGCTTTGCTGTTTGACGTTCACGAAAAAGACTCGGTTTTCCGGAACGAACGGGTAATAGCTTCTGAGGATGCCAACGACTTGAGTTCGTAAAACGTCAAGCAGCGAAGCGGGCCGACGCCGAGGCAATTTTACTTCATGTATATATGTATATTATGATGAAAAATGTATGTTAATGCACACAGCATTACGTATATGGTGTAGGGTTCGGTCCAAGCCAAAAAACCAAAAATGGAAGCAAAATTATCCTGCTCTAAAATAAAATATATATGATGCAGTGATAAGTGAAAAGAATCGTAAAGAGAATCATGACACGACAGCGGGTACTAAAGTACAGTGCAATAAACTCAGCTAGAAGGGAAATAATTTTCTAAAATGGGAAACCCCAAGGGCCTTAGAGGCATAACAACAGTTTATAGTTGCCATAGCTATGTACATATATTAGGAAAAATATTCAGTAGACAAGGGATACACAGGGGTAGACAGAAAAAAATGCTGTTGCATTTCCAATTAATTTTTAGTATTTGGATGTTTTTCCATCGCTTTAAATATATTTAGAATTGTTTCAAATCCATGTCATTCAAAGAATTCAATCCTTATATTCGAAGTAATCACAGGTACGCTAATAAATTCAAAATAATTTTATATTCGTTCTAACGATATGTATAATCCTTCTAATAGTCCGAGAGCCCACCGCTCATTTTTATGTTGCATGTTGTACTGGAACGAAACAAGTAAAAGTCAGTAATTGGTGTATGGGGCAATCCCGAACCGCCGACTTGCCAGGTCCAAAGTTGGCAGGATCATAGTAATTGATTAACAAAAAGTAATAAAAATATTAGAATATGTTGCATCGCGTACTGCGATGCAACATGCAGTATTCGAAATGTTTTAATCTACTTATTCTAAAAATATGGACTTGCCACTCCTTATCCTGGAAAAAACCCGTGGCAAGTCAGTTCGAAAGTGGTGATTTTGGGGGGAAAATATGTCACATCGCGTACCGCCATGAATCTTCAACGATATTTTAGATTTCGGAATTCTGAAATTAATGGCGTGAACTTGCCTACGCTAATCTTGGCAGAATCGAAACTTGCCAGCTTAGAAAGTTGCGTTTTCGACGCATGCGAGTGGGAGACAAAGCGATGTTTTCGCTTGTCAACTTGTCGACATGTTGTAGGTATGTATTTGACAGTGGAATGTAGGTCGAGAACTGTGATCAAGCTAACGAATAAACTAGTTTTCGTACAAATTTTATTATCAAACATTACACATATTATTTATTCACAAAATAGATGGCTGAAAGTATCTATCGAAAATGATATGAATTTCTTTCGAAGAAGTGGTGCGTGCACACTTTCTGCAAAATGGATTCAGCCAATTTCCCTAGCGTTTGAGGTACTGAAGTCCCGAGGTGATGCAAAAAGAAGAAACCGTCAATAATATCTACATCAACGGAAGGTAGGCACGCCGCGCCGTTTCGATACGAGATCGCAAAAGTTTTGCTAATGGGGCTTTTTCGGTATGATGCTTTTTTCCGGAATACTGAAATAAAGCGGGAGGTACCGGAGCAAGAGGAACAGTTAAGCAAAACTCGATGTCTACCTTTTTCCAACAGCTGTCCCCAAAAGCCTACCGAAGACATCTCTTTCCATCTTCAGTAGAACTATTTTACTTCCATCCCTACTAGATACTTTTTTTTTAAACACTGAGATGCAAAATTATGGATCACATTTCGTTTGATAGGCTTTTCGAAACTGCAAGGTATAGTAGAAACAGCGACTTTGCTTCATTCGCAGCCAAAATGCACATAATGAAGTCACTTTCATTGGAGTTTTGATGACTATCACGGTCCATATTTGGGCAACGTGAATGTGTTAAATGATATGAAACAAGTATTCTTTAATGTAAGAGTTCAAAGTAATACTATCTTGCCAAAAATTCATTGATCAGTATACATGTATAATCAACGTTAAGAAATATGCGGTACCTGCGGACGACTGTGACAAATTTTGTGAATAAATAATATGTGTCATGTTTGATAATAAAATTTGTACGAAAACTAGTTTATTCGTTAGCTTGATCACAGTTCTTGACCTACATTCCACTCTCAAATACATACAAGTCGACAAGTTGACAAGCGAAAACATCGCTTTGTCTCCCACTCGCGTGCGTCAAAAACGCAATTTTCTAAGCTGGCAAGTTTCGATTCTGCCAAGATTAGCGTAGGCAAGTTCACGCCATTGATTTCAGAATTCCGAAATCTGAAATATCGTGAAAGATGCATGGCGGTACGCGATGTGACATATTTCCCCCCCCCCCCCCCCCCAAAATCACCACTTTCGTACTGACTTGCACGGGTTTTTTCCAGGATGGGGAGTGGCAAGTGCATATTTTTAGAATAAGTAGATTAAAACCTTTCGAATACTGCATGTTGCATCGCAGTACGTGATGCAACACATTCTAATATTTTTATTACTTTTTGTTAATCAATTACTATGATCCTGCCAACTTTGGACCTGGCAAGTCGGCGGTTCGGGATTGCCCCATACACCAATTACTGACTTTTACTTGTTTCGTTCCAGTACAACATGCAACATATAAATGAGCGGTGGGCTCTCCCACTATAATACCAGTAGTGACATATACTGCAATCAAAACATACTTCTGTTTTCGAAATTTACCCTATGTTTCATTTAAGCAAAGCATACAATCTATTCAATGTACAAAAATTCTTACTGCAACAGCAGTTCGTGATAATTCATCTAATAAACATTAATTTTGTTTCAATTGCCCTTGTCGTCCGCTGGACTATAATCAGTATTCGGCGGGACTGATGTCCCGATTCAATGAAGGTAGAATAAAGAACAGGGGGATTATCTTAGTGTTACCATCGCCGCGAACCCGCCAACATGGACGGTTGTTCCGTTGTGTTGTTTCGGTGCTGGCCGTGTTGTGTCATCTCGTGATTTTGCGTATTGCATCAGCAATTGTGTGATTTAAATGTGTCCAGTTATATATTAAATGGAGGACCTACTGAAAAGTTGGGACTTAGAAGAGCTAGCACCCACATTTGAATGTAGGTATTTAGATTAGTCAGACAGTTATATTTCATGTAATAATGCAACAACTGGGTCAGGCTTATGTCTAATTCTTATATAATGCTCCTTATAACTTCATACAAAATCACACATTTAAACATCCAAACGAATCAATCAGCTGTCCTCGCAATAAAATCTGTTGGTCCAAGGAAAAAAAAGTAGTTTATAATCATTTACCAAACACAGATTCGTTTCAACGACAGGCTGCAATTGAATTATTTATTGGAATCCAATGACATCTTGTAGTTGAATCGACAATACGATATAATTCGTTACCAACTATACACTTCCCATTGAATCCAAGCGTACGTCTTTGACAAAACGACAGATTTTTCTGTGTGTACGGACAACAGTATATTGGGTACTGGAACTATTGAACAAATCCGTTTGAGGAATTCGTGGAAAGGATCAAGCAATTAATCGATTAACTTATACTGGTAGTGGTAGATGAGTTATTTAAAGAAATACTTGTATATGAAGCTGAAGTAATGATGCATTTGTTCAAGTTATGTTATTACGTTAATTATTACTGAAGATAACAGCTTCATGAACTGAAAGTTATTTCTCTAAAATTGTTTTGTAACTACTTTAGCGCCCTGTTAAGAGGTTACCTGACTTCCATTGAAAAATCGGATGATCGGATGGTTAAGAGGAGGTTACAGTACGTACATGAGAGCTGTTGCAATGGTTCAGCTGTAACCAATTTTGGACTATTAATTTTGAGATTTCTAAACTGAAAAAAATATGGGCATGAAGAAAAAGGACGGTTCTAGAGAAATGTTGACGTATTTTTTGAAATTTCTCAATAGGCAATTAGTAAAAAATTGCCAAAATTGACGTTTTTTTGACTAAATTCACGGTCTCGTTAATCACCCTGTATAAAATGATTCTAAGATCTGGATCGACATTTCTCTAGACTGAAGTTTTAAGAAAACGCAAGTCAGTTTTTTGTGCTAAAAATTATTAATATATAGGGTCAAAAATGGTTACAGCTAGAGCCTTGCATTGAACGATCGCGCGCCTATTGGGTCACTGATAAAGGCGCCACCAATACAAAAGTATGCAAACTACAGTTTATGCATGAGCTGAAGTTCATGATACATCTGGAAACCATGTGGCGGCCATGTTGCAACCCAAAATAATGACGGTAGACATTGACATAAGTCATTCGTGTTTCCAGTCAAATATCACGGAATTGTGTCTTTTTAACCGTACCTGTTTTGTTGTTTGGAGTGTCTATAGTAGTGTCGCCGTCCATCGACTATACCTTATCCACCGAACAAACGGAGTAACCATGCACAATATATGTAAATTTTTACTGTATGGTCAAGGGTTATATACACAACGTCTACAAAACTGCATACTGAGAGCAGTGATGTTATTATAAACAGAAAAATTAAGTTCGATTTATCCGAGTAAAGTACCAAAATATAGGTTTGGAATAATTTTTCACTCCTTTTCTTCAGTGGACAGACTATAATATCTGATATTTGAAAACATTTTATTATAGTTGAACATCAAAATAAGTGTTTTCCATTTACACAACTAAAATCTAGATGTCATGATTTTTAATGAAACTGCTTTCCTAAATATTCATATAGGTATCGTCTAAATGGGATAAGGGACCCGACGAAACAGTTAAAATTTAGAAAAAACTGATTTATAAGAATGCTTCCTTCAACTCGTTTCATTATGTACGGAATTTACCATTATTTTAAATGACTATAAAATATAAAACAGATTTACAGTTTAAACTTTTATTCACGTAAAGTATAAAATACCATCTACTATTCAATCATCATTTATCCAAAATAACTTGTATTTCTTGAAAGCTTTTGCCTTTGGTTTCAGGTACAACAGTTATAATAAATAACAGCCCAAATACGCATATCACAGAAAACAGCCAAAAAGTCCCACAGGTTCCTAAGGCTTCATTGAGCACCCCAAAAAATTTTGTCACCAAAAAAGACATTAGCCAGCCTGAAAATCCTGTAATGGTCGCTAAATGAAATTTGACATTAGAAGGCAACATTTCGGAGGTGATAGTATGAGGCAGTGGCCCATAGCCTATGTTGAAAGTGATGACATAAACCATTAAACAAACTACTGGTAACCAACTAATGTTTTCTATTGATACTGTAGTCCGTTCTTTAAGGTAGAAATATAGTCCCAATACTGACTCTGACGTTATTATTCCTATAGAAGAGCATACTAGAAGGAACTTTCTTCCTCTTTTATCAACTATGAAGGGTCCGCCAAAACTTGCTAAGAACAAAACTGTACCGACTATTATTGACGAAATTTCTGGCGAGAAATTGGTATCTGCATCGTCAAAGATATTTTGAGTGTATGCCAAAATTGCTGTCAAACCTGATAATTGTTGAAAAATGCATAATCCCAAAGCTACTGTGAAGCCTTTCACAACATATTTTCGCCTGATCGTATTCCAGAAGTCCCCTTTCTGGTTTTTGTTGATTTCGTATTTAATTCGTTCAATCTCGACATCAACATCATAAGTGGGCTTAGCCTGTCTCAAGGTGCTCAGGCACCTTTTCGCTTCGAAATCGTTCTTGCCAACATAAAAGTACGGACTTTCAGGCGCTAGATATGCGAATAATATAAAAAATACTAAAGGAGATACTGACAAAATTACATTGAACCAAAACATCGAAATATATGGTCCTACTGTATATGGTAACAAATCTCCAAAACTGGCGAACGTGCTATATGTTACCAGCAGCGTTCCTCTATACGAATCTTCTGATATTTCAGCTATGTACATCGGAAGTACTATATAAACAGAGGAAAGGGATACTCCTCCCAAAAATCGCCCGACATAGTACCAATTGATGTCTTTAGCCAAAGCAAAGATCACAAATGACAGTATGTGCGGTACGGCCAAGAACAGAAGTACTGGCTTTCTGCCAATGTTAGCCGCTAACAAGGAAAAGGGCAGAATTCCACACATGGCTCCGATGTACTGCATAGATCCGATCCATGACTCTTCATCTGGAGTAATTGGTTTTTCCAATGGATTCACGGTCCTGTCATTAGAGTATAACTTTGGTAACACTGGAGATGACCAGGTCAGGCTTGTGTCGCCTGTTAGAGCCAAAAGGTTACCTGTAACAAAAAATGTATATGAGCGCCATGTCAAGAAATTGTTTTTTTTACAGGTTTAAATATGACTCATGAACAGAACACACAAACTTAGAGAATAGCAGTTGTCTGCGCCATTTACTTATCAACACTAGCATTGTGTGTACTATAGATTTTAAATGTTGCAATGTAAGAATCGACTAGAATATGTGGTGGTAAATTAAAAGCTATTACATAAATGATGGTTTAGAGCCAACTAAACTCTAGTTCTGCCTACTCAATAAAAGTGTGCTAGAAGATACTCTTATTTAATTGCTAGGAATATACTATGCAAAATTACAGAATCCGAACTTCGAGTTTTCGGGATCGCGCCGCATCCTAGATTGGTTATTCGTGAACCAATGACCAATTTAACAACAGATTTGCACATGCCTGTTATAGCTAAATTAACTTTGTGGGCGTAACAATGAAAATATACAGCTGCAGGATGCCTTCTTCTGATTATTGTTTGTAATTCGGAATTTTTCCACAGAGGGCCTGTCATATGTCTGAGCAATTATAGAGAGATTACTTATTGCTAATTCTTCGAAAATAGTCAATATAAGTACAGCTAGTTCCTCAGCTGCGGCCGGTGTAATGGCTGACAAGGTCAATCTCTGTACTGAACTTTCGATTCGGAAGGCTAAGCCCACCAAGCCCCTCCCTTCAGCTGCCTATGTTTAGGAAAATATTTACATTACAGCTCCTAATCGTTACCTTATTTATCAAGCATCATAGGTTACCTATGAGCGTCTATTACCTGCCAGAGGAGCACGTCAGATAAACATGATGTAAGCTTTACGAAACTAAAGCAAATTGCTCGATGTTTGTCATCATCATTTTCCATGTTATTTTCTACTTTAGGGTTTCATGTGCATACAGTGTCTTACGGTTTACTAAACGAATTAATTTAATTACCTAAATCTATCTTACACTATGTGGGAGCGCGAGTTCAGATACGCTAGACTTTCCTCTTCTACCATGTCTTAAAGTGCGTCCACAATTATGCCAAATCAGGCCGGTTTGGTTTGGCCCATTCGGGTCGACAGAACGTCCACGTTGATTGTGCAGTGTCATCATCATAATCACAATGTCTTAACAGACATGTTGTGAACTTGTAAAATGCATTTACTCATTTTACGAGTTTCTCTTGGGATATCTTTAAGATCTTTAATGCAGTAGTTTCCCATTTGCTTTCTGCATCCTCATGCCGTTGACCAGATAGTATCTACTGGTTCATCCGCCTTTAGGTGCAATTTCTCACCCCAAGGACAAGAAGGTATCCTGACTCTTCTCAACTCGTCCACCCAAAGCTGTTGGTTGAGAAGAGGTAACTGTTTATACCGACAGCAGTTCGGTTCCTTTTAGTCGCCTTTTACGACACGCAGGATATACGATGGGAGATATTCTAACCCGCGCCCACACGGACATTGTGTAAACGTCCCTAAATCGCAAAGCCATTTCTTTCCCTCAATAAGTGGATTTGCAATTTCTTAATTTTGCGTTCAATTTATTGTTTTTCGACTCCAAATGAAACGGCGATTTCGATGAGACCATCATGTCTCCGGTTTTTATTTTTGTAGTTGGCATTTGAGCTGTCCCACAAGGAAGGACTGGCACGGTACATTTCGATTAGACTCAAGGTTTGTTCATCTGTCCACTCCATGGCATTCACAAAAATCAATTTCGATTAAGGATGAACCACCTTCTAGCATGGACTACTTTATTTTTTGTTCAACAGAAGCCGATCGGCTCGTCTACACTGCATAATTTGGATTGATTCGGTTCGGCTTTCTTTAATCCGTACCGATATGGGACAATACCGATTCGTCCACACTAATGCGGCTTTCTCATTCGGTGTAAGCTGAACCGTGCCGCTCAGCATAATGTGGACGCGCCTTTAGATGCCATGTGCTCCATACCTAGATGCAGATAAGTCTAGCTAGCTAAACATATGTTCGACGGTGGATGTAATTCAGATTTAGGGCCGGTTTCATCGGTTCCTGATAAGTGTTAGCCCATCTATCAGATAGGTAGCCTATGTTATTTATATAGCGTTATCTGACAGATAGGCTATCTGACACTTATCAGGGACCGCTGAAACCGGCCCTTTAGTAATTTAATTTTACTTCATAATGTAGTAAACTTGGCGCAATAATGGAAGCTCAAAATAGCAAAGAAGCCAAACAATGTAACGAACAGGGACAAAAGGCCTGATTGCAAAGCAAGATTTGCGTTTCGTGGTTATCTGACAACAGATATTAGGCACTCGTAAGTGACGCATGATATATCTGACTGCATATTTTGTGCATATAGCATATATAACGAATCAGGTTTGGAAAAAATTATTTTGGCAAGTGGTTAGACTGTTTGTTGTATAAGGAATAGATGAACATGTTCTTAACTTACCTACAGCTGCTACTACGAATACATAGTTCACATGCGTAATTTTCATATTTTTTCAAATGCGATTTGCAATATCCTCTGGTCTTAATTTTTTTGTTCACCATAACCGCTCCTGTTACTCCAATGAAGTTATTCTGTAAAACATAATTCCGAATTAGACATCTGATCTCAAATCTTTCGATTGGAATTAAAATAACAGCATTTACAATTTTTGTGAAACGTAGGAATCAGATCTTTGCCGTTTCACTTTTATTGAATCTCGTCTACATGACATTAACTTCAGTTGAACAATGTATTTCTTGTATCTATTCCGAGAAGTCGTATTTTTATGCATATTGTGTAATAGCATACATAATATTTTATAGTTGGAAAATATCTGGATAAAATGCCAGATTAATGTTGCATTTGACTTGTTTATCTCAAGCTTAGGTCGATGCTGAACCATTTCAGTAAGAGGAAAACGTTCCTGTCCACGTTTGGTTTTAAATGGACGAATGATATAGTAACTATTTGAAGTGATAAACGTTGTCATATTAGACCGTCATTATGTCGTATCCTGTAAAACAGATACCATTTTTTGAATCCAGTAAGATTCATAAAATTGTACCGAGACAGAAAATGAATTGTCCTACAACGCATACGCACAAAATCAGTTATAGGAATATTTTAATTATTAAAATCTTGTGGAACAACATTAATACTACGTAATTTGCAATTTTACCAGCATTGAGGTTATATTTTCTCTTCATCTAGGAGTATCAAATAATTACTCTTCAGAGGTTAGTTAAAAAATAGTTACTCTTTTTGTTATTCTATCTGATATTCCAACAATCACAGGATTGTAAGACATCATACTCGGAATATTTTTCTATAACTATCACCGTGCGGTAGGTATTAATGGATCAATTTGAGGGAATAATTTCACAATACCCTCAAAAAATTGCCAGGTTAGGTTAGGTTAAATGTAACTGGAGCGGTCTCCTTTCAATACTAATTGTCACTCAAAAATGTTATGCAAGAACTTGTTCATAAGGCTTTCTCCTACGTAATTTTGATGTATAAGGCAAGGTTCCTGTATTATGATATTGTTATAAATACCCAACCTGATAAAATAGATTTGAAGTTGTCAGTATTCAAAGTGAACTAGTATTTTGAGCTTTTAACCCACGTATAGATTAAAAAAAATTAGGTATTAATAGAAGATACTTACGTTTGTGTGTACTTGTTTTTTTCAGATTTGTGTAGCAGTAACTAATGGAACTCAAAATCATCTAATCAAATCTAATTAAAACATGTGATAACAAGTTATGAACGTGTAATACATTTTTTATACACACCTGAAACTTCGTACATTGTAAAGCAATTGCGGTATTCATGCGATATTAGTTTTGGTATTTGTATTGTGTAATTTAAACTAATTAAGATATCTTGTGTAATTATTATTGCATGTCATAAGCCATTCACGTCCTGCTTTTTGAAGTGATAAGCTGATTTTGTGAATTACACTGCTCTGCAAAAAAATGTATAGCACCGACGTAACTTTACTTTTTTATTATTTTTGAATCACGTGCTGGATTTATTTTTCTCTCGCCAGCGGCTTGTGGTGCAAACTCCAACTGCGTGAGTTATTACAGTCATTAAAGCTGGTTGGACAATACACTATTATGCTCGGATGTATCATAAATTAACTATGATACACAAATTTCTCTGTCTCCATCAAAAATATCTATTATACAGGGTGGGGCATAAAAACCAAGTATTTTTGGTTTGAGTAGTACTCATATATTAGAAAAGGGAGGAGCGCGCGGTTTATTACAATCTATTCCTTAACTCAAACCATTTCACTTTCTTACTTGCTACTTGCCATCATGGAGCGGTAGACGTTAGTACAACGCGTGGCATATGGCGTGGCATCATTGGCCCATATTTTTTTGGAGAAAATGGGGTCACCGCTACAGTAACATCTGAACGTTACATTCATATGGTGAATACTTTTTTCATACCTGAATTGCAAAGAAGAGGTGTGGATATCAAAGATTTGTGGTTCCAGCAAGATGGGGCCACGGCACACACCGCCAGATCATCCATGGCTGTTCTTAGCCACCTGTTTCCAAATCGTTCAATTTCGAGGTTTGTTGGCATTTCATGACCTCCTCGGTCTCCCGACTTATCAATTTGTGATTTTTTTCTATGGGGGTAAGTCAAGTCACGTGTTTAAAGGGCCAAGCCCCGTACCTTAGACGCAGAGAAGGAAGCGATTCGTCCTGGAATCTCGCAAAAATCAACAGAGACATGCTGGAAACAGTGGAGTGCAATTTTCGTGAACGGCTGCATCATATGCCAGATGTAATTTTTGCACTTAGATATTGCAAAATGGTATATTATCAGCTATGTTCTACTACCAATAATTTTTTTTTTTAGAGTAAAAACTAATAATTTTATGATTATTTCAAAAACACTTGGTTTTTATGCCCCACCCTGTATCATACCAACTTACCTAAAGACATGGGTTCCTGAAGAGATCTTCCAATAGAACGTAGAAAAATTGCAACTATTTTAGTCCACATCTTACAATTTTTTGGGAATTAAGCTGCTGTTTCTTGCTTTTTCAACCGCTTCTTGTTTTTCGTTCATCTTCTAGCTTTTTAAAACTACAAAAAATCACACAACTGCCGCACTGAGAACAAAACCTGGATTTAAGGACGTGCGTTCACGAGTGTGGTTCGTAGATAATTTCTTTCTTTCATTTCTGATAAGTTGAATCATATAATGTATAGGTATCTACCCTAAAAAATTCAACACTTCTTATCGATTTTTTACATGGGTTCTTATGACCGATTGGCGTATTTTTTGGAGGGGACACAAAAATAAATAATATTTAAAAATATGCTTTGAAATATGTATTTTAATATATTATTACATTAAAAAAGTAGTGATATTCGAAAACTATAAAAGCGTTTCGTCCCTGACATAGAGCATAGCTGTGCTGTAAAACTGCTTTTACATGACAGGGAAGCAGCACGGTATTCACTAAAAATATAATTGAAGTAAAACCCTTTTACACACACGCGGCGCGTCAAAATATTTGATTAGGCTCGTGGCTAGCCGCGTTGGTGCGCGGTCTGTGATCAGAAACTATGCGCTAAAGAACCGCAGGCTTATCTCGTAGCTTGCGGATGGCAAGCGACAGGCTTAAACCTCTATCAAAATCGTGACGAGCAATAACTGACAACAACATAACCTTCAATCCACCGAACAAACGGAGTAACCATCCACAATATATGTAAATTTTTACTGTATGGTCAAGGGTTATATGCACACCGTCTACAAAACTGCATACTGAGAGCAGTGATGTTATTACAAACAGAAAAAATAAGTTCGATTTATCCGAGTAAAACCCCAAAATATGGGTTTGAAATAATGTTTGACTCCGTTTCTTCAGTGAATGCAGGTTATCCATTATTTGTACCACAGACTTAAGTGTGGTAAACACAGGCAATAAGATTGCATTTGAGCTCTAAAAGCATAATGGATCTCCGACAGTACAAAACAACAGACCGTTTGGCAAAAACCTGCCATCGGATTTTTAGTTTTTGTTATGGATGCTTGAATATGTGCTAATACATCATGATGAGTCATAAAAAAAAATCGGTTAACCGAAACTGTGGTATAACTCCAAGTTGCAATTTAAAATAAATTCGTCTCAAAAATTCGCTAGGCAAGCATGCAGAACATGCAGGCCACATTATAAAGTATCTTGCACCCGTAGACTTTCAGGAATGTATGGACTCATCATCTGTGCAAAGAATCCTACTTAACGCGTCCACATGGATCATAAATCGACAAAAATCAATTTTCGGGGGGTCGCCTTCCTTCAAAATGTATTCTGGCATGTAATGGTACGGACACAGACCAGTTATTTGCGCAGTGAACCACACATTCCACTGCAAAATACCGTATTAAGGCAATTTGCAACAGCTCAGGTGGTTGCTGTACCACCTGAGCTGTGGTTGACTGCAATTGGGTATCGCCGTCTGTATTCCGCGCGAGCAGCCGCCGCGCGTCCATTGCGTAAACCGTATGCGAACACAATGTCCGCATAGTCTTCATTTGTAAACATAATGACCACTAGTGAACACAGTGCAGATCGATCATGAACGTACTTACGCTAAAGCTGAAGCTGTAGATGACTTCCGTGCACCCGTGAACACCGACGCCGTTGCCCGTTCTAAAAGTAGAGACGAAGCTGACACAACCTACTGGATTTTAATTTGGGCAGGCGTGCGTTCATTATTGTCGATCTACAGCACAACATATACAGTTTCAGCTTTAGCGTACGTATAATCGTGATCGTCCATAGTGTATTCACTAAAAACATCATGCTTAATTTTAGACCTACTTCGATCTGGATAAAACAAGAATTAAAATCTACGAATACATGATTCTTTATAACGTGGCTTGTATGTTCTACTTGATTACCTAGCAACTTTTAAGAGATTACTTCGCGACTTTTCAAGGCGAATCCACCTTAAATTACAATTTGAATATTTCTTTTAAAACTATACAGTTTTTATGACTAACCATGATGTAATAGTACATTATTCAAGTGCCCATAACAAAAATTAGAAATCGGATGACAAGTTTTTGCCAAACGCTCTGTTAAAACTTTATGCTCTCGGAGATCCATTATGCTTTTAGGGCTTGAATGGAATCTTATTTCCTGTGTTTGTCACATTTACAAGATTATGGTACCAATGGATAGCTAGAAAGATGAGCATGTTTTTACCATAAAGTGCATGATTAATTATTTGGAGATTTTTTAAGAGAATTTTTTTTTTTGTAACGTTTCTTGAAGTCACTTTTCAACACATGCTGATTTTGACACTATTTGGCCAAGCGTCTGATACATGATCATTTTCCTTTAGTCGATAATGACGTCATAGCATATCTTCTAACGACTAGTACCAAAAATTTCAAAATGCGACAATAAAGTGTTCGATTCTCGTTAGAGGCGGAAGTTTATTTCTGGTTTTGTCAACCAAAATAAATATCCATCAAAAAAAAGCTCAGCGAGAATCCCCACCTGAGCATTCACTGTTGGCTTCTAATTAACACTGCTGTTCCTAAGTGGCGCCGGGAAACAGTAACAAAGCCTGTTGGTGGTGGGTGTGGTTAATATTACTGCTCTCCAAGAAGTAGTTCACTTTATTTCGTCGTACAAACAACAGGATACAATGTAGCGTATGGTACAGTGAATAGCAGAGCGTTCGTTCTATACAACGTCTTGTGGTCTACTCGTCGAAAAACTGGTGGCGATGTCTGGACCCAGACATAAGCGCGCTGAGCGGTGTTGCCGCTTCATAAGGAAAGAACTTAACATTGCTTATAATACATAAATAAAATATATGAGGGCATCAAGTCACAAACATACTCCCCCACGTTGAAAGGTTACAAAGCTTTCAATAAAATAAGCTAAGATAAAATAAACATAGGACAATGACAATGCATCACATAACAATTTGTCTTTAATGTAAGTCACTTATTTTCCTCCACAGGAAGAATACACAGTTTGGTAAAGTTACGGCACACAACTCCTTTGCTGGTACGAATGCTAGCAACACGTGGTACCCCATCGCTTCCTTTGGTAAGGTCTAAAATTCGACCCCTTCTCCATTCGGTGGGCAACGTACCATCTTCCATAATGAGAACCAAATCTCCTTGCTTGAGATTGAGTTTGGTAACTTTCCATTTACTGCGTTGCTGCAACTCGGCGAGGAATTCCCTTGTCCACCTTTTCCAAAAGTGTTGGACGGCGCGCTGTATGAGCTGATAGCGATTCAGGCGATTAAGTTTCTCGTCATCTAATCGCATGTCTGGAGCAGCAACTAAGGGTCTGCCAATGAGAAAATGAGCCGGGGTGAGGATAGAGAGGTCATTTGGGTCTGAGGAAAGAGGGCATAATGGGCGCGAATTGAGAATAGCCTCGATTTGGGCTAACATCGTTGTGAATTCTTCAAACGTTAATTTTAATTCTGTTAGTACACGCCTGAGATGGTGTTTTACCGAACGCACGCCAGCTTCCCATAAGCCTCCAAAGTGAGGAGAATGCGGAGGGAGAAACGACCACTCGATTTCTTCTTTTGACGCCGCCTCCGTGAGGTGTCCTTCCGATGCTATTAAATATCTACCTAATTCCTTGGACGCCCCTACGAAGTTAGTTCCGTTATCGGAATATATAGCTCTCGGTTTGCCCCGACGCGAAACGAATCGTCGAAGTGCTAAAATAAAGTCATTAGTTGAGAGACTCGACACCACTTCTAAATGTACCGCCTTGGTGCTGAAACAAATGAAGAGGCAAATGTAACACTTCGAATGCTTGGAACATCGTCCTTTTCTTTCCTTTATCCAAAAAGGACCCGCATAGTCTACGCCAGACACTGTAAACGGACTGGAAGGTACTACTCGCTCTGTGGGTAGATTACCCATTATAGGCTTTGCCACTATTGGTTTATATCTAACGCAGATTAAACATTTACGCACCACATTTCGGGCTAAATTGCGACCTTTCGGGACCCAAAAGCTTTCTCGGATCATTGATAGTAATGTATTGGGACCGATGTGCATCATACGACGATGCTCGTATTCGAACAATAGTTTTGTTATAGCATGATCTGCATGTAACAACATAGGATACTTCTTATTAAAGTCGTACGGAGAATTTTTGAGTCGGCCACCGACACGTAATAAGCCGTCGTCGTCTATGAATGGACTTAAACTAGAAAGTTTATTATTTGGTTCTACGGATTCCTTGTTCTTTAGCTGCTTCAGCTCATTAGGAAAAGACTCTTGTTGAACAATACGTACTATGAGCTTTAACGCGTTTAACAATTCTTGATTTGAAAGAGGGCCGGACAGCCTTGCCTCAGGTGGAAGCCTTGTATTGTTTATGAAGCGCAAAATCCAACCTACAGAGCGCTTCAATCTATTGAAGTTGGAAAATCGTTCGTAAGGAAAACGTAGCGTAGAAACAGTAGAAGCGACACTTGCATTAACCTTTAATTCCGGCAGGTCATCAACCTCGTAAGTAGTAGTAGGCCACCTTTCGGCGCTCTCACACAGCCATTTAGGGCCTTCCCACCACATGCTGCAGTTAACTATGTCCCTAGGGAAAGAACCTCTTGATAAGATGTCTGCTGGATTTTCAGCTGAAGCTACGTGCTTCCAAGTGCAATTTTTTGTCAAATTCTGAATTTCTGTGACGCGGTTGGCCACAAAAATCTTAAGACTATTGGGAGCCATATTAACCCAGGCTAGAGCTATAGTAGAGTCTGACCATAAAACGACTTCATTAAAGCTTTCATGGAAACCTTTGAGTACTTTATCATACAAACGTGCTAGTAATAGCGCTGCGCATAGCTCTAGACGGGGCATGGTTATAGTTTTCAAGGGTGCTAGTTTTGACTTGGCGCATAAAAGCCTACTCTGCACCTGCTGACCGTCTCCCGTAACGATATATATACAGGCACCGTACGCCTTTTCGGAGGCGTCCGCAAAGCCGTGGACACTGATGGTCTTGAAATGAGGGAGAAGCACTTGTCTCGGGATATTCAACTCATTGAGAATATCTAAATCATTTTTAAACGCAATCCACTTATCCGCAATTTTAGCTGAAACTTCATCGTCCCAGTCTAGCTTCTCAAGCCATAAGCTTTGCATGATCATCTTAGCAAACGTAATACAAGGTGATAAGAGTCCTAAAGGGTCAAATATTCGCGCTATATTTGACAAAATAGCTCTTTTAGTATTCTGGGGACTTAATTCGCTTGTAGTTATCACGTAATGCAGTTTATCTGAATGACCACTCCATGTGAGGCCTAGAATTTTAGTTGACTTACTCGAATCAAAATTCAGCACACTGTGCTCAATGTTGTCGCTACCTATACTCGCTAAGAACTCCCGGTCATTCGATTGCCATTTTCGTAATACGAACCCGTATTCGCTCATTTTTTCAGATAGAGTTTTCGCTATATTTATGGCCTCAGTACACGAGTCGCACCCGGTGAGCATGTCATCAACGTAAAAATCGTGCTTCAAAATTTTACTTACTTGGGGTAGCGATGACTTACAATGATCTGAGATTTCCACTAAACATCGCGTGGCAAGAAACGAAGAACATGCTTGGCCATAAGTCACAGTGTTAAGTTCGTACGTTTGAATCTCTTGATTTGGGTTATCGCGCCATAGTATTCTTTGCAGTCTGCGATGACTAGGGTGCATAGATATCATGCGATACATCTTAGCCACGTCAGCAGCCATAACTATATTATATTTTCTAAATCTGAAAATAATCGATATAAGATCGTCCTGTACTATGGGACCCACACATTGTATCTGATTTAAAGATAAATTTTCATCCTTAGCCGCACTTGCGTCAAAAACAACACGCAATTTTGTTGTTTCAGAACTTTCTTTCAAAACTGGATGGTGTGGCATGTAATAGGGAAAATTATCATCGTTTTCGCGATTTAATTCATCAACCGAAACTAATGACATGTGACCCATGTCTCTATATTCTTTAATAAACTCTAGATATGCCTCTGCTAATTTTTTATTTTTTGCAAACCTCTTTTCCATAGTTTTTAATCTGTTTTCCGCTAAAGACCTCGACTCGCCTAATAACGATGGTGACTTCTTTAATGGCATGGAAACTACAAACCTCCCGGTTTCATCGCGATATGTCATTTCTTGGAAATTAGTTTCACAATAAATTTCTTCCTCCGATCTAATTTGTCCCTGAAGACACTCTTCTAGCTCCCAGAACTTCTGCAACTGATTATTTAGCTCAGCATTCAAACATATATTTGCTATCGACTTGTGCGGTTTTGAATCGCCAATCGGGCCAGCTATAACCCAACCAAGGAGTGTTTCCTGTAATATAGGATTATTTTTACCCAATGAAATTTTACCTTGGCAAAGTAAATTCCAAAATATTTCTCCACCTAAAAGCATGTCTATTTGTGCTGGAGTGTGAAATTCCGGATCAGCTAAAATGACGTTGCTCGGAATTTTTAGATTCTCGACATTAATTGCGAAGTTTGGCGTATAACTAGTTATAGCTTGCAAAGTGTAACATCTTAGCTTTGTTTTAAAATTACCAGTCATCGAAATAATTTCTACTTCACAACAATATTGACTAGAAGACCTTGCGTTGTTAATACCAAAAACCGATAAGTCCGCCTTGACTTTATCTAAATTTAATCTGGTACACAAATCATTACTTATAAATGACGTTTGGGAAGCAGAATCCAACAATAGCCGAGCTTCAACTAAACCATTTTTACCCTTGACCCAAACTCTAGCTGTAGATAACAGAACCTGATTACTAGATACGTGCAAAGATACTGCGCTAGCTAGCGAAGTTGTATCTGCCTTATTATTTTCTGGGCCCTTTGGCACATTATCTACTTCGGTTGTGGTTGTTGACTCAGTATGAAGTAATGAATTGTGATATCTGCGACATTTTCTGCATGGAGCTTGTTTGCAGTTGCGAGAATTGTGTTTATCTAATAAACAAACTTTACACAATTTTACCTTTTTTACATGCTCAAGTCTTTCTTGCGGATTTAACTTTAGAAAAGATTGACATCTATAGATGCTGTGAGATTCTTTGCAATAATTGCACGCATATTTTCTGGCGTTGGGTTCGCATGAGTTAGCTAACAGAGTTCTGCTACTATTTTTCTTGAACTTATTTTGACCTTTGTCTTCATGACCTTTTACTTGAGTAGTTTCCAGTATGGTAGCTCTTTCTCTCAAAAAACCTTTCATCTCATCCCATGTTAAACTGTTACTTACCTGTTCTGAGGGATTGTGCTTAACTCTATCCTTATTTCTTTTTGTAATTTTATTTACCTCTTTTTCCCACTCTTGCGCCGATGAACTATCCAACTTTGTTTTAACTAAGTACGTTAAGAGTAGGTTGCCTAAGTTTTCTTTACCTTCACCTAACATTTCTAAGCAAGTTAAATGCTGTGAAACATCGTTAATTAATCTTTTTAAATCTATTGACGCTTCTTTGACCGGCTGTAACTCGAATAAAGCTCGCACGTGTTCGTGAATTAAAAGTTTCGAGTTGTCGAACTCATCACATATCGCAGACCATGCAACACCGTAATTTTCTGCTGTGAATTGAATAGGCCTGATGACTTGCGATGCCGTTCCTTCCAGTGACGCCTTTAGATAATGAAACTTTTGAAGGTTATTTAAACTTTCATTACAATGAATCAAAGTTTCGAATGTGGATCGATACTCCAACCAATTCTCAGCCAAGCCATTAAACTTCGGTAAATTTATTTGTGGCAATACAATATTGCTAGACTTTATTTCAACACTCGACTTTACTGAAGCCTCATTAATTGAAAAGTTGTCATTTTCCTCATATTTTTCTAATAACTCAGTGGCTAACGCTATATTAGTCTCGAAATCCTGTTCGAAATGCTCGCGCTCTAAGAGCTGTTCATCAAAATTATCGCAAATTGCCTCAATTTCCATTTGAAATTCGTTAAACGAGTGAATCAAAACTTTAGCCCTATCTAACACAAAAACACACACACACACACCCGCACACCATTACACACAATATCACCTATACACACACACACACACACACACACACCCTCACACACACACACACACACACACACAACCAAACCTGAAAATACTAAAATGAACACAGAAGCAAATGAAGAAACGAGTAATGTGCCACCCAAACTACCATCCCCACCCCCATCCCAAGTCCCAACCCCACAACCCCCAATGGAGGACCTTACCTCCACTGTTGAGTTGATGGAGGGCACAGAGGAGCCTATAATTAGCGGGAGCTCCCCCTGTGTCCCTTCAGATAAAGAAGATGACCTCCTGCGGTCACCGGCTGGTGCTGCTGGTCCGACATCTCTGCCTCCACTCTCGAGTGACGAGGAGGGGTTCGTTCCGGCGCACCTACGGGGCAAAGCAAGGAGAAACTGGAAGAGCAGACAGAGGAAAAAGAAGAGAGCAGCCGGCGCGGTAGCCGTGGAGGCGGAGATGACAAGTACATCTCTAGCCCCGGCAGCCCCCGGTCACTCTAGATGGAACTTCGGTCGACAAAGGGGTCCCGGAAGTACCATCTATATCTCAAGCCGAGGGGGCCATAGGCCGGCTTCCTCTTACAGTAGAGGGCCGGTGAAGAGGGCAGCGGACCGGGCGGCGAATAAGCAGCCCTTCGTGCTGCCAACTGAGCCGGCATTAAAGAGAGGAGATCCTGTGGCCGCGACTCCTCAAACCTCTTCGCGGTCCGGGCGGGCGCTTCGCGGGGGTGCAACAAACCCCAGGGTGGCGCCCGGCGGAGCGATAGTGGGGAGAGGGGGATCGAGCAGCGCCCAGGGCAAGAAAGGCGGCACCGGTGGGCCTGCAGATCCGCAGCCGCAGGGCGTCCGCGCCCCTAAGGCAGCAGCGGTCGGACGGCCACCGGAGAGTGCCAAGCGATCGCGACAGGACCTGACGACACCGCCGGAGAGGGCGAATAAGAAGGTCAGGGGCGAGTACCCGCCAGCGCAGGGGGCGTCGACTTCATCTGGCATATCCCCTCTTTTGAGGGAATCTGCCGGTAGGTCTTCGCGGCCGGCTGCTGGGTCATCGCAACCGACCTCTTACAGCTCTGCAGTCCGTAGAGAGCTACAGATCGTCATAAGGTCTGACAGACCTGACGGACTGGTGCTCCCGGACGAGGCGGAGCAAATTAGGTCCTACGTCGTAGGAAGAGCAATCCAGGCAATGGAGGAAGAAGGAGCCCCTATCCTCCGTTTCCTGAATTCGGGGCTGTATGACACGGGCTGGTTCGTAGTCACAGCCTACGATGAGACGTCTCATGACTGGCTCCTGAACCGACTGCCCCCCCTGGACATTGGAGACCATGTCTTCAGGCCTGTACGGTCTGCGGACGCTCCATGGCCGGTCACGGTGGGCGTCCGGGTCAAGAGTCAGGGACAGCCAAATTTAGAGCGGCTGGTTAGGACTCTTAGTCTCCAGAACCCTGATCTCAATATAAGAGATTGGAGGCATCTGGAGACAATGAGCGAGGGAAGAGAGGGTGACCACGTTATCACCTTCTCGATTAGTAACGAGGAGGCCAAGCTGCTAGAACGGGCTGGTTGGTCCCTCTTCTACGAGCTCTGCACTGTGGCTGTCCACAGGGTGGCTGCTCGTGGGAGGGGTGCCTGGCAGGGTCCATCTGGTGGCAAAGGCGCCTCCGGGAAAGCGAAATAGGCCGTGCCGATGCTTCCCCAGCATACCGCAGGAACTATGACACAGCTGCGGGTAAGTCAAATTAATCTCCACCGCAGCAACGATGCCGCGGCCGAACTGCTGGCCATCGTTGCTGGAAGGACTAAAGAGATTATATTAATTCAAGAGCCCTATTGTTACAGGAAGCAAATACGCGGGTTGGAGGTTAGTGCCTTCAACCTTGTGTCAGGCAACTTAGACTCCCCCAGGGCGGCCATCCTCGCGTCTAGGGACCTGCAGGTGACGCCATTGCCCCAGCTAGGGACCAGAGATGCGGCGGTCGCCGTACTGGAATTCAAGGTTAGTGACACTAGGTTTAAGATAGTCGTAGGCAGCGTGTATCTACCGTACGATATCGCGAGTTTACCTCCGACTACAGACCTAGTTAATATAATAGATTTCGCGAATAGCAATGGATTGCCACTCCTTATTGGAATGGACGCTAATGCGCATCATTTAGTATGGGGTAGCTCGGACATAAACAGTCGAGGCGAAGCCCTATTAGAGTTCATAGCATCTTGCAATTTAGAGATTCTTAACAAAGGCACAGAAGCCACATTCGCGAATCGGATTAGGAAAGAGGTTATCGACATTACGGTAGCTTCGCCGGATCTGGTTCGTGTAGTAACAGACTGGAGAGTAACCGATGATATATCTCTGTCTGATCACAGGATGATTAGATTTGAGATAGATTCAGTACACAGCGATGTAGCCCAATGCCGGAACCCTAGAGCGACCGACTGGAAGACTTACAAAGCCTCCCTGGCTGCTAACCTTAGGGAACCGGCTGGACGGTATAACACAATAGAAGAAGTGGAGCGTGGTGTCTCCAATTTGGAGGAGACTATCCGCACTGCATTTGAGGCATGCTGCCCTCTGAGGGCTGTGGCTCCTGGGAGAGTACCCTGGTGGTCTGGGACGTTAAATAAACTCCGAGGGGCCACAAGGAGGGCTCTTAACAGGGCTACAAAGCGAGGCGATGAAGCCTCCTGGGATGCCTTTAGAGAGGCAAGGAGAAAGTATAAAAAAGAGCTACGCAGCAACAAAAGAGCAAGCTGGCGGAACTACTGTGGAGAATTGGAGTCCCTTTCAGACTCCGCCAGACTAATGAAGTTGCTCAGCTGCGAGAAGAGACAAACCATTAGTTCATTCAAGAAAGAGGATGGTACATGGACTACATCGGTGGAGGAATCTCTCCAATACCTCCTCGACTCGCATTTCCCGGGAGAGTCCGGCGATCTGTCTCCAGAAGCTGAGTCGGCTCCCTTGATAGGGGACGACGGCTTGGCCGAGAGGATGATAACCGACGGATCAGTCTCCTGGGCAATAAACGAGTTCAGTCCATTTAAATCAGCCGGACCTGATGGTATATTCCCTGCGCTACTACAAAGAGGTCTAGAAGAGTTGCTGCCACATATCGTGGCAGCTTTCCGGAGCTCGCTAGCGCTAGGATACGTACCGTCGTCCTGGAAAGCAGCAAGAGTAGTGTTCATTCCTAAGCCAGGGAAGATCGACTACTCTTTATCAAAGTCTTACAGACCAATCAGTCTTACCTCCTTTCTTATGAAAGCATTGGAGAAGATCGTGGACAGATATTTGATAGAGGAAACGCTCGTTACCTATCCCCTCCATGATAATCAGCATGCCTATAGGCAGGGTCGCTCCACGGAAACGGCACTGCATGCTATAGTAGGAAAAGTAGAAAGAGCCCTCTCTCACAGAGAAGTGGCTCTGGGAGTATTCTTCGACGTACAGGGAGCTTTTGATAAAGCACGAACAGTTAATATATGCACCGCCCTTCAGACCAGGGGTGTTCCACCCACTCTGGTCTGCTGGGTAAGGTCAGCACTTCAGAATCGCAAGGCTAGTGCAACATTAGGCGGGGTTCAGCTCGAGGTTGGGGTGAGTGGGGGCTGCCCGCAGGGCAGCTGCCTCTCCCCCCGCCTCTGGTGCCTTGTTATGGATGGCCTCCTTACGAGACTTAGCTCGGCCGGCTTCTACACGCAGGCCTACGCAGACGACGGCCTGGTGTTAGTCTCTGGTAGATTCCTGGGCGTCGTCTGCGATAGGATGCAGATGGCATGCAGCATTTTGGACAGGTGGTGTGGTGAATCAGGACTCTCAATCAACCCAGTGAAGACTGAGCTGGTCCTATTCACTCACAGGAAGAAGATAGATGATTTTAAAGCCCCCACTCTCCACGGTGTACCGCTGACCCTAACACGGGAGGTCAAGTACCTGGGAGTGTTAATTGACAATAAACTCACATGGGCACAGCATATTGACTATGTGTATAAAAAGTCTATAGCTACCATGTGGCAGTTGCGTCGGGTAGTCGGCAGAACCTGGGGCCTCAAACCCAAGGTTCTAAACTGGCTATATACGGCAGTAGTCAGATCTAGGATCCAGTATGGCTGCTCGGTCTGGTGGCCGAGCGTAGAGAAGATCTCTGTTAGGCTCAAGCTCGCAAAGATTCAGAGGCTTGCAGCAGTGAGCATAACAGGTGCCATGAGGACAACACCCACTGCTGCCCTGGAGGTACTCTTGGGCTTGCCGCCTCTGCACCTCTGGATAAAGAGAGAGGCGATGTCGGCCTGCCTGAGAATGCGTGACGGGGGAACGTGGGTAGCACGAGAACCATTAGTTGGCCACACCAGAATAGAGCGATTCGCGGAGAGTAATATCCCGATATCGTCATTCAGGGTGGAAAAAGCTAAAGACATCTTAAATTTAGATAATGGATTCTCACTAGTCATCCCGGAAAGAGACGACTGGATGAGAGGGAAAGTCAAGTTTCCGCCCAATAGTCTCGTATGCTTCACCGACGGATCGCTCTTAAAGGAGTCAGGATCCGGGGGAGCGGGCTTCTGTCTGGAGGGTAAAGAAGTGCGGCGGAGCTTCGCTCTGGGAACCTGCACGACTGTCTTCCAGGCGGAAGTGTATGCGATATTGATGGCGGCATACTCGACGGAAGTCGAAAAGTGTTCTGAACAGAGCATATATATATGCTCTGACAGCCAATCAGCTCTGAAAGCGGTGGCAGCCTCGAGGGCCAGATCAGCTCTGGCGCAAGAATGCTCTGTCGCCCTTCAGAAGTTGGCAAGACATAAGAAGGTGACCCTACTGTGGGTCCCCGGACATATTGGTATACCGGGTAACGAGAGAGCGGACCGATTAGCTAGGATAGGGGCCAACAGCCCCTGCATTGGCCCAGAACCTATGCTGGGAATTAGTAGACGCCAGGTCAATGTGGCCCTGGATAACTGGGCCTACAAGGAACTGGCGAAAGCCTGGTTAGAGAGAGACGACTGCAGGCAAGCCAAAAGATTCATAGCAGGCCCGGATAGGGGCCGAACGCAATGGCTTTTGAGTAAAGGCAGAGAGACGCTCAACCTTCTGGTGGGGGTCCTCACTGGCCATTGCCGGCTGAATAGACATCTGTCACTTATGAGAGTGGTAGGGGACCCCATTTGCTCCAGATGCTGGGAGGAGGACGAGACAGCGTTCCACTTCCTGGGCAGATGTGCAGTTTATCGCAACCTTAGGGTTCAGATATTCGGCACGACGGAGTTTGGGGAGGGGCCACTATATTCAGCGAAATGGTCGGACATACTGACTTTCGTCAGGAGGTCTGGTAGGTTCGACAAGGAGCTTTCTAGGGTGTAGAATTTTAGTGTTTTCAGTGATTGGTTCAGTGGGGTTGGCAAAAAGGGCCAAAGGTGGCCTACTTGCCTGGCTTCGCCTCCCCATCACTACTACTACTACTACTACTACTAGCCCTATCTAGCCTACTTTTTAACTGCCTCAAATCAGTTGTAGTTAACTCGCTTTTATTAAGTACTGATTCTAAAAACTTGCTGAAAACAGTTAAACTCGCTTTTACGGATGCTCTTTTCCGTATAAGTTTCTCCATTTTTTGTTTTTCTTTTAGGCTTATAATAAGGACAATGGTATAAAGGGATAGCTCACTTTCTACTAATACTCAAATATGACCCTTTTTACTTTCTATCGTCACCTGTTAGTTGCAGTCGCGCTGCCGCCGTCGAAATGGTAGACCTAGCGCGCCGCCGCCTCTGGACGTTGTGTACCTCGATGTGGAACTGCCGCTCGCCGCTGCCGCCGTCGCGCTGCCCGCGCGTCGCCGCCTTGCCAACGGGAACCGGTGGATTTCTGCGAATTGATCCGCCGCGCCGTCCGCCGGCTGTACCTGGGATGCTATGGCTGTTGCTTGATTTGACGCTTTTATTTAACTTCTTCTTGCACTGTTCCACATCCGGCTCGAAGGACCAATGTTGGTGGTGGGTGTGGTTAATATTACTGCTCTCCAAGAAGTAGTTCACTTTATTTCGTCGTACAAACAACAGGATACAATGTAGCGTATGGTACAGTGAATAGCAGAGCGTTCGTTCTATACAACGTCTTGTGGTCTACTCGTCGAAAAACTGGTGGCGATGTCTGGACCCAGACATAAGCGCGCTGAGCGGTGTTGCCGCTTCATAAGGAAAGAACTTAACATTGCTTATAATACATAAATAAAATATATGAGGGCATCAAGTCACAAACAAAGCCCATACAGAACACGAGGCTAATGACCAAAGTAGTCGATGCCGATGACACAGAAGTAAAAAAAATGTTGTTTTATTAGGGTTTTCGTTTGGAGATCTGCATTTTAATGAAAATCTCTAAGATTCGGTTTCTCTGAAACAGTTGAAAACCGAACGCTACTTTATATGCCTTTTTGTTCGAAATGAGCTGTACAACCTTCTCCTAAAGTATTTTTCACTCGTCATAGCCGCCTGTATATACACGTAAAAACCAAGTGAGTGTTTTCTCTACGTCTCTTTAATCACCTTATAACTAGGAAAATGTATAATCATTTTTTTATTGTTTTCACAAAATCCGTTTCATAAAATAAAGTACACTTTTGGCTAACTAAATATGAATTTTTGTTGATATACGAGAGGTGTCCAGAAAACTGTGTGTAATGTAATTTATGAGTATGTCTGAATAACCAGTCTCTAATAATATAGATAATTGAAGTATGGGGAGATTTGTATCTAATCTGTCAGATAAATCCTTGAAAAAATGGCACGAGTTATACAGTTTAGACTTGGCCTTATGGATTTGCTAACCCTGCTCTGATTTGTAATCTATAATCAAAGATAAACATTTTCTATAGATACCTCAATATTTCCATAAAATTGTATAGCCTACAGATAAGTAATTACCACATTTTTATTACTCTAGATATTGATGCCATCTGTATTGCTTAAAGTGTACGGTTATTGCGCATAAATCTGCTGAGAAATAAAAAAGGTTCCTCGCCCAAAGCATCAGAAGAAAAGCGGTTAGAAGGCATTGATAGTGAATGTTAAGACCCGCTAGACACAATGAATGAATATATTTGTCCAAAGGACTCGGGTTAGACATAAGGGTCACTTATATTGCAATCAGTCAACTCATATAAAAATGAAAATATGTCGACATTGGATATAGAAAATTCTCAAAGGCGACAGACATTCATTCAACTTATACATTGGGTCCATATCCCAAGCTTTGCTAACTAGCGATGAGTAAGTGTTGCAGTACATAGTGAATAGAGTCAACAATGTTAATCAAAGTTATGGTCTCAAAATAAGCATAAAGAAAACAAAATTCATGGCTATTACTAGATTAAATATGCATAGCGTTGAGATAAAAATAGAAAAATCATAACATAGAAAAAGTGAGGAGGTTTAAATATTTGGGGTGCTGGCTAAATGGTAAATGGGATCCTGATGAAAAGATTAAAAGTAGAATCGAAATAGCTAGAAATACTTCCTTCGAAATAAAAAAGTCAAGTTGATTGACTCAATACTTCCCACACATTACGGTGATACCAGTTTATTATTTTCCCATAGCATGAAGCCAGCACCCCCCCCCCTTCCCCCCCCAACACAAAATTGTCTTATGCCGCTAGGTCTTTCCGTCACAGGTCAGTGGACAGCCTATTATCAATTTCAGTTTAACAACCCCTCACCCGCCAACTACCCCAGTTTCACCCCCACCCAAAAAAAGTAGAAAATTATCAGCAACTCCTAAAACACCTAAAAAAGAAGTTTCAGCTGTATTCATATTTTTAGTTTTTTAATCATTAATACGCCGCAACTGACATGATTTGTAACAACCATACGCGTTTTCCATCCTCACCACGGTAATAATACTGTGTCAAAATTCCATTAGAATCGATTCAGTCAGTTTCAGTAATAGGCAAGGCAATGTTCGGATGAACCTAAAAAGGTGATTTATGTCGCTAGGTCTTCCTTCACAGGTCAGTGGACAACCTATTATGAATACAACAAATTTTTCAGTTTTTCAACCCCCCAACCCACAACCACCTCAATTTCACCCCCACCCAAAAAAAACGCAGAAAACGATCAAGAACCTCTAAAACGCTTAAAAACGAAGTTTGAGCTGTTTTTATATTTTTAGTTTTTTTATTATTTCTACGCCGCCACTGGCACGATTTATAAAAACCATACGCATTTTCCATTCTCGCCACGGTAGTAATACTGTATCAAAACTTTATTAGACGCCTAAAAACGAAGTTTGAGGAATATTTGAAATTTTTTGTTTTTTGCTAATTCTCCGCCGCCCATGCACCTATTTTCAGAATTATAGCAGCATTATCTGCTACGACCCCACAGCATATTGCTGCCCAAACAACAATCCATGCAGCGGTTACTGAGATTACGTGGCTAGAAAAACGCCTACAGACAGACAGACCGACAGACAAACAGACAGACCGACGGAAATGAGTGACGTGGATTTTCGTTATGTAGACATCATAAAACGCCCAAAAAATGTATTATCTCGAATTCGAAAATTTTCGCGATCACAATACTCTCCTCACCTATCGGTGTGGGAAGTAAAAGATACTCTGCAACCGAGACTCAAGTTTGACTACTCGATGGCGAGCAACAAAATGCTATGTATTGTCCACATTACTATACGAAGTTGAGGGATGGACATTAAAAACACAATGTCACATTTGGATCCTTTTAAGATGCGGCTATACAGACGCATATTAAAGATACTTTGGGCCGAGCAAGTAATATGCGGTAGGGTACTAGAAAGAATGAATAAGGAACAGGAAGCTTTAACCACGATAACACGAAGAAAATCAGTATATTTTGGCCATTTTTTTAGAAATAGCAAGTACGGTTTTTTACAATTGATCCTTGAGGGAAAGGAACGAAGGACGACGAGGGATCGGGCGTAAAAAGTTTTTCTGGCTTCGGAACTTATGCCAGTGCTTCAATATAAGAGAAGCCTGCACAATCGTGTTTAGCACAAGACAGAGGAGGATTCCAAATGATGGTCGCCAACCTCCGCTAAAGGAGACGGCACTAAAAGAAGAAGAAGTTAAGGGGCCTGGGTACACACATATACATATGTATTTGCCATGTAAAATACGGATTCCCATTTCGAACAGAACTCACCTGTTTTTCAAACTACATACACACTATTTCAGAATGTGATAGTTAGCACCTTAGTGAATGAAATCTAAGAGCAATTTCTTCAGAAAAGTTTTTTTGGGCGCAAAAAAATACGCAATGCAAAATGATACATTCTCCAAATGTCTGTAATTTAGAAACCAAACACGATATCAAAACAAGCACAAAACAGTGACAAAGCGCAAGCCTTCTTCTTCAAGTTGATTTTTGAATCATTACTGTAAGGTAACGTCAGGAGCTTGAAAATGCGAAATTCATCTTTATGCTGATCTTTGGACTTTACTTTTGGACATTTTGACTTAGCTTTAGATTTTTGGACTCATCTCCCCTCATCTTAGACACACACACACACTCACACACACTGGAGAAAGGGAACAGGCGACCACACCTCCTCGGTAACAGGGCAATACGTATTTCCTTAATTCTCAATTTCGCGCGCTATACCCTAGGGCCTAGATCCTTAAAGACCGAACTTGCGAAGCTGTTTTCATAGAATGTGCTTTCTCGGCCATCATCAGATGAATTTGGGGCTCTTGGGCTTTTAGACCGGCGCTGTTGAGCGATGAAGCTAGACGTTTTGCCAACGCGAGTAGATGACATCTTCAGAATCTATTTCACTTCGGCGACTACTTAATATTTTGGAAGTCTGACATGTGAGGACCAGGCAATATAATGTAATTTCTGAAACTTATCCTGCAGTTGTCTCTCTGACTGGTCACGCTTTATTGGGTTATAATTAAGCCGCAGAGACAACGGAAATGAGATTAATCGCAGTGGCACATTATTGACTAGGTTTGCGTTGAACGGACAGCATCAGTAATTATGTAAATTATCGACCCTCCTCATCTGTCTTTAATACAAAATAGGCAGATGAAACTACATGCCTTCAACAGGTTGAATTCAACACAATAGTTTGACATTAAAAAAATATTTTATAAAAATGTTTATTCATTATTTATTTAATTTTTGAAAGTACTTACTATAAGGTCTATCATATCATGTTTTTAAAACGTTTTTTGTACTCCAACCCTTAAAACCCACCGTCAACGGTTGTTTTTTTTAAATAGCACCAAATAGTTTTTTCTACACAAATTAAGTTCCTATATTATTTAAAATCTTGCTTGATTTGTTTGATTACAAAAACTATTTTTTTCGTAAAATCATTAGCATAACGTAAACAAAATAAGAATTTTCTTGACGCAAAAACAGGAGAAAAATAGAACCAATTGGGTCTTTAAGGGTACTGAATGACTGGGACTTTCAATAACTTTCAATAACAAATGTCTTTTTTGTGCCTTTTTATTACGAAAATGTTACGCCTCAAACAAAAGTTCATTTGATTTATCTAATGTTAATGACTACGGAAAAAAAATGGTTTGTATATGAAGTCAAAGGCACTACAAGATATTAAATAAAATAATGAGCTCATTAATGTAGGAAAAGCTGTGGGGTCATTGGTTACAATTCGATCAATAAAGTAATTGTATCCAATTGTGAAGGACCAACTAAATTGGCAAATAACCGCAAATGACTCACGAGAATCGAAGGTTAATCATGCATCGGTTGACTCACCCCTTGTTGGTTGGCGTCGGATGTCTTCCCCAGCTGGGTACTGCGTTGCTCTATCCAGATTCCTAGTTAGCTGAGCGATGTAAGGCTGTGGTCGCCCTTGTTGGAGGTACCCGCTACACACGGGGTGACGGATATCACGCACACGTCCGTTCACCTCGGTAGTTGAAGTACGACTCTCTCTTTCTTCCGCCTCAACCGTCAGACTTCAAACTCGCAAGTCAAAACGCGGGAGATTCGAATATACAAAATTATTTAAATGGTAAATACCAATCGTAACCATTTTCCGCCCACCAAAAAATATAAAAAAAAAAAAATATTTTTTCCAATCATAGTAATTCCTATATTACCCACAAAAGAAAATTAGTGGAATTATCCCACCCATAACACAACACGAAAAAAAAAAAATTATCATATACAAGCAAATCATGGCCTATTGTGCCGGCAAAGGGCACAGTTTCAATAAAGGACGGTCTAACAGCCCTTTACTCGTCTTAACTTGGGCGACTCTCGAAATGTTTCCCGTACCGGGATATAACTTAATAATCCTGCCTAATGGCCACTGTAAAGGACGGGTATTTTCATCCTTGAGAAGAACCAACTGGCCGACCGAGGGAGGATTATGTGGTGTATTCCACTTATGTCGTTGCTGAAGGGTGTGGAGGTACTCCATATGCCAGCGCCGCCAAAAATGTTGCTGCATCTGTTGCACTAACTGCCACCTGTTCAACCGACTATGTTTCACACACAACAAATCTTCGTCAGGCGGAGCATTCAGGGGCTCTAATGTCAAGAAATGACCCGGAGTCAAGCTGCCTACATCGTTAGGATCAGAACTCAAACTACACAAGGGTCTCGAATTTAACATTGCCTCAATTTGGATTAAAGTGGTGCTCAATTCCTCATAAGTCAACACTTGCGCACCTATCACCCGCCGCAAGTGAGTTTTCACAGATTTCACTCCGGACTCTCATATACCTCCAAAGGAAGGACTAGCTGGAGGATTAAAATGCCACTTAATTTGCAAAGCTTCAGAAGCTTTAGCACCCAATAACTGTAAAGTTTTATAAGCACCAACAAAATTCGTACCTTGATCACTATAAATATCACTGCAACGTCCTCGCCGCCCTATAAAACGCCTAAGTGCTGCAAGAACAGCTTCACTAGTTAGATCTGACACAACTTCTAAATGTATTGCTTTAGTAGCCATACACACGAAAAGACACACATACACCTTTTGAGAACTAATGCCTCGTCTTTTACCTAAAGACATCCTCAAAGGACCAAAAAGGTCTACGCCACTATGGGAAAAAGGTTTGACTTCCGAAATTCTAACGGAAGGTAAATCACTCATTATGGGGACCACTGGAGGAGGCTTAACTCTAAAGCATTTTATGCAACGAGATAACACTGAAGCTATAGCCCGTTTGGCAGATAGTATCCAATATCTCTGCCTTAACAGATAATGCAAAGTTTGTGGTCCAGGATGACAACTCCTATTGTGCACACTTTGGATAATGAGATAAGTCAATCGATGCTTCCTAGGGAGCAGAATTGGATGCTTCCGATCATAGCTTAGACTAGACTGTCTCAAGCGACCGCCCACCCTCAGGACACCCTGGGAATCAATGAAAGGAGCTAACTTCTGTATAGCTTTGGGACAGACCTCCGCTCGACGAACTTTCCGCAGTTCATTATCCAATTCAACTCTTTGCACGTCTTTGACCAGAACCACCATAGCCTCATACAATTCAGCCTCGGATAAATTACCTATCTCACGCGGGTAACCCCTTTTTCGACACAAACAATTTTTACGAAATCTCAAACAATAAGCAACAACACGCTCAATTTTGCGTAAGGAAGAATATCTATTCAACAATTCTGAAACAATACTAGAGCCGTGAATAGTAATACAAACAACCTTTGCTTCTTCTTGTACATCTGTACAGGAAGGCTCACCTACACAAGTTACAGGCCAATCATCCCGAGGAAGCTTGAGCCAAGTTGGCCCCTCCCACCACAAGGGTTGTTCTAGAAATTGCCGAGGAAAAGTCCCCCTAGAAGCACAGTCACTAGGATTCTCTTTCCCAACCACATGATACCATGAATCAGGAGCTACCTTCTCCTGGATTATAGCTACACGATTGGCTACAAAGCTCCGCCACCTATGCGGAGAAGATTTGACCCACGTCACAACTACCTTCGAATCCGTCCAAGCACAAACATTATCTATTTTCTGTGTTACCATTATATGGGATACACAATCAATCAGCTCTGCGGCTAATAAGGCTGCACACAATTCCAGTCGTGGAATCGACAGTCTTTTCAAAGGCGCCACTCGAGTTTTGGCACACACCAAATGTACAGAAATACTGTTCTCCGTGGAAACCTGTCTCAGATAAACTACAGCTGCATACGACTTCTCCGAAGCATCGCAAAAAGCATGAATTTCTGTAAACTTTGCCTCTATATGAAGTATATGTCTAGGAATTTTCAACGAAGATAGCTCAGGTAACTCAGCCACAAAAGTTTTCCACTGGTTTGCAACTTCCAGCGGTGGCTCATCATCCCAACCTATCCCTAAAGCCCACAATTGCTGAAGTATTTGCTTGGGAACAATGATTACTGGAGCTAAGAATCCTAGAGGATCATACAGTCTTGCTATTTCTGACAAAATATTCCTCTTTGTACAGGACCGTATCTGAGGATGTACAGAATAAGAAAAACAATCCGTAGTGGGACACCACTGCAAACCCAACACTTTTATTCCAAGAGAATCCTTATCAAGTACAAGTGGCTGCTGATGAACCTCAGGTACCTGAGCAAGTACTTCAGAACAATTACTTGCCCATTTCCTCAGTTCAAACTTTCCCAACGCCAATAATTCAATCAACTGGTTTTGAGTATCCAAGGCAATTTCCTTGGAGTTTGCTACTCCAATGGCGTCATCAACATAACAGAAATTCTCCAAAATATTTACAGCTAACGGAAACCTTTCACCCTCATCCCTACACAGTTGCAGCAACGTCCTAATCGCTAGAAAAGGACTAGACGTTACTCCATAGGTAACGGTCTTCAACTGATATTTCCTTATAGGCTCGTCACCGTTAGGTCTCCACAAAATAGTTTGATAACTAGTGTGAGACTCCTCAACTAAAATCTGTCGATACATTTGCCGTATATCCGCGGTAAACACATACAAATACAACCTGAAAGATAACAATATTGAGACGATATCATTTTGTAACTTGGGACCTGCTAGAAGAACATCATTCAAGGACTTTCCATTGGTAGTTTTAGCTGAAGCATCAAAGACAGTCCGAAGCTTTATTTCACCATTCGCATTCCTTTTCACCACCGCATGATGAGGAATGTAATACTCACTATTAGACCCCACTTGGTTCCCAACTTCAGACATGTGGCCTTGCTCCAAATAGTCAGCCATAAAATCACAATATGCTTCATGTAAGACGGAATCACGACGAAAACGTCCTTCCAACAGCTTAAATCTATGTAAAGCCTGTGAATAGGAATCACCCAGAACTGGGGGGAATTCAGAAAAGGGAAGCTTCACCACATATCTTCCTGAGTCCATACGCCTACAAGATGACGTAAAGAATTCCTCAGCCTGCTGTTCCTCTTCAGACAATGCGACACACTTAGGGATACTTTCAATTTCCCAAAACTTTTTCAATGTACAATCCAATTCCCCCACAGAAGTTAGAAAATTCAGCACACTATTAGTGGAAACACCACCCAACTTGCCCATTAACACCCACCCAAATACGGTGTTAATAGCATGTGGCCCACCATTCTGTCCTCTCACATAACCGGAACGTAAGATCTCACCAAATACTTCTACCCCTAGAAGCAGATCAATTTCCATTTCATCATGTGCAGCCAAAGGCTCTGCGAGGCAAAGATTTTCTAAATACTTCCACTTTTGAACAACAGCAGGAATTTGAGGTACCTTCTCACAAATCTGAGGTATCACAATAGCTTCCAAATTGAAGCTAGGATACGGTTTGCTGTAGGGAAAGATAACACAAGAGACTTTTCCCGAACTCACATTCGATGACATTCCATTAATGCCAACAACAGGGGTTGAATACTCCTTACGAGTAAGATTCAACCTTCTCACACAAGATTCACTAATAAAATTGGCTTGACTAGCAGAATCTAACAAAACACGACATTTGGTGGATCTACCCTCAGAATCCAATATTGAGACTAGTGCAGTAGCAAGCAACATTCTAGGCTGCACAGACAACTTACTTGCCATGACTTGAACATGACTCTCAGATTCATTAGAGGTACTACCACTGACATCACAATCTGTCACTTTAGTGTCCGGAAAATGCAATAGTACATGGTGTTTTCCACCACAAACCCCACAAAGTTCTTTTGATTTACATTTATTTACTAGATGAGTAGCTCCCAAACAATTAAAACACATTCTAGTCCGCTTGACAAAGGCATGCCTCTTACGACATTCTGCCTGCAAGAATCTATCACATTTGATCAACGAATGTGGTGAACCCTTGCAAAAATTACACTTTTCCTGTGTTAATGTGCCAGTCGAAAAACTAAGTGTCTGCCTTCCCTTGGGATTAGCAGGACTATTATTCTTTCTAAACCCACCACTAGCATTAGACACATTACTCCCTTGATATGCGGAAGTAAGGGATGTATTTTCCAGAGCTCGACAGGTTTTCTCAACAAATCCAAAAAGCATGTCAAACCCCGGAACATTATTCCCATTATGTTCTAGTTCAAATCGCGTTTTAAGGGAAGAAGGTAATTTCTGCAACAATAAATTGAATTTGGTAAAATCCCATAGGTTCAAGTTACTCATCTCTAAAGCCACCAAATTTTCAGAAAATATTGACAACAATTTTCGAAGTTCAACTGCAGAATCATGCCTAGAGGGAGAAGCATTATAAATTGAAAACCAATAATTGCTCAATAAAACACGTTCATTCTGATATCGACTCATTAATGCATTATAGGCTATTTCATAATTATCCTCAGTAATGGGCACATTCCTTACTATTAGACCTGCCTCTTTTTCTAAATAAGAAATCAAGAACTGAAACTTTTCTATTTTTGACAGCGAATTATTTCTATGAATAAGAGTATTGAATAAGTCGATGCACGTAGGCCACCTTGTAAGGTCACCATCAAACTTCGGTATTTCAATTTTGGGAAGCCTCAAACAATTTTCTCTTACGACCACTGCAGATGTTTCATGCTCACTACGAGCCATCATCTCATCAGAAAGATCTTTATGAATGCCCCTTATTGAATATCTCATATCATCAAACATTGTATGAACTGCTTCCTCCTCCTCTAAGGCAGACTCATCTACCAAGGCTATTATTTCATATTGCAAATTCTCAAACCTCGTTACATACCCATCCAGCTCTCCATACCTGAGAAAAAACTCCGTCCGATACTCGCCATTATCACGAGCCTTCTTGGCCGCCTCAAGAACATTTTTAATAGATTTTAAAACTAGCGCGCGTTGCCGTTGCAACTTCACAACATTTGCATTAGGCATGTTCAGGTATCAGGTAACGATTCAATGTAAACACAAGACCAAAATAATCAAATTTAGAATCAATCTGCTAGTAAACACGACTTCTTTACACAAACAATACGGCAACCACACACAAATCACAAAATTTTCAGTTGTTATTCTTTTTCGAAATCTCCGTCGACTACACCAATTGTCGAAACGCCGGTTTTCGAACCCCCAACCGAATGTAACCAACTGAATCAAAACAACTTTGCGCTCACGCAATTCGCAAAATGTCAATTTCAAATGCCCAGAAAACTCCCCAGATATGTATTACCAACACAATACACCAAAAGTTGCTTGTTTTCGAATATAACCAATTTTTACAAACAGCGCGCAACACTAACAAATTCCGATGTCACAAAAAAACTCCGTTTTTTGTCAAGGATACGTACCAATTTAGATTTTACGTAGACTATTTTACTATAGCGCGATTTATTTATCCGTGCTCGGAGGGCCAAAAAATGGTTACAATTCGATCAATAAAGTAATTGTATCCAATTGTGAAGGACCAACTAAATTGGCAAATAACCGCAAATGACTCACGAGAATCGAAGGTTAATCATGCATCGGTTGACTCACCCCTTGTTGGTTGGCGTCGGATGTCTTCCCCAGCTGGGTACTGCGTTGCTCTATCCAGATTCCTAGTTAGCTGAGCGATGTAAGGCTGTGGTCGCCCTTGTTGGAGGTACCCGCTACACACGGGGTGACGGATATCACGCACACGTCCGTTCACCTCGGTAGTTGAAGTACGACTCTCTCTTTCTTCCGCGTCAACCGTCAGACTTCAAACTCGCAAGTCAAAACGCGGGAGATTCGAATATACAAAATTATTTAAATGGTAAATACCAATCGTAACCAGTCATATTTAGAAAAAAAGTAGGGGGTAAGTTTTAGCGGTTGAGGTACAAAAAATGTTTCGAACGAATGGTATTATAGGTCATTCGGTACCCTGAAAGTACCACTCAGTTTTCTTTTTTATCTGTTTTTCTTACGACAATCAAATCCTTATTTTATTTATTTTATGCTTATGACCTTACGAAAAAAAAATAGTTTTTTGTATAACATCAAAGGTACTACAATATTTTAAATAAAATAAGAACCTATTTTGTGAATGAAAGCTATTAGGTAATATGTGAAAAAACAAATTTGGAGGTGAAGTACAAAAAAGGTTTTGAAAGCATGGTATGATAGATCCTGTAGTACTTTCAAACATTCAACTCAGTTTTCGTGTGAACTTTTTTTTGCGAAAATATCACGTTTCAAGGAAATTCAGGGGTATATTATGTAGAATTTGCCACTTGCCACCAATTTTGCTTGACCACGAGACATGATCATCAACAAAATATTCGTCGGGAGGGAAGGGGAGTTGGATTTCTATGCTGGACCTCCCCCTACATGCGTGCCTACCTTTATGGGTAACAAAAATTTAGAAAAGTACCATATAGATAGTAACTATAAACACATTCAAAGAACATTTTCATGATATTTTTGCAAAATAATAATAACTCAAAACATTATCAAGAATTATAGAAACAATAAAAAAGTATTGAGAAATGTTTTGATTGAAAGAAGGTGTTCAGTTTAGTACTTTATCTTTAATCTAACCAAACACCCAAAAAGAAAGTTTGCTTAAGAAACAAAAAAAAGATGAGGTTGGGGATACTACATTAGCAACTGGTCATCAAGTGGCAAGCAGCATGGACGGCTTCGTCGCTGCTTGCCGATGCCCAATTTCAGCGTTTGTAGCCTGCTCGTGTAGTCCTTGTTTTTTGTCGATCTTTTAAGTAACATCAAAAGGAAACAACTATTTGCCGTATTACGTTTGAATCTGCATCCACATATTTGTTCTTTTGCAAGCGAAAGTCTCTGGCTATGAGATAACTGTAATAAGTATACATACCTATTGTTGTATTACCAGATTGTTTTTGAATTTCTGTTGTCGTAGATCGCAGAAATGGAGTGGTCTGATGAAGTAGTTTTTGCATTTTTGAGTGTTATGAAAATAAACCTGTGGTGTGCAACCGCGTAGGCAGAGCCTAATTCACGGGATTTGATTGGGCTAACACCCGCAGGCAGCCTTCTAAGCCTTGGACACCCTGGGAATAAATGTGTGGTGGTACTGATCGGTTCTTGAAGTATGAAGAACGACTGCCTTAGGATGAGATGTAGCGGTCGCTCGAGTGCATCTGATAGGAGCAGTGAGCGGCTGAACGAAAAAGGATAGCTCAGAGGAGCAGATTCCGTTTGAATATCGGTAGAAGAGTGAGAGGTCACCAACAACACGCCGGTGAGAATGTGGTTGAAGGTGGCGCGTTAAGGCCGGGTCACCAATTACTCGAATTGCCCTTCTCTGGAGTATACTATACCTAGTATAGACAGGGCAGTAGGGGCAGCAGCTCTCCAGACATGAGAGCAAAACTCCAGGCCAAGTCTTATCTGGGCTTTATATAGCGTGAGGAGGTTTCATGGTGAGAAGTACTTTCTGGCTCTAAATAGGTACCCAATTTTTTTACCAGCACCTGTTGCAATTGATGCAACGTGTTCGTGCTAGATCAAATTTTCTGTAATGTTGACTCCTAACAACTTGAATGAGTGACTCCTTGGTAGAGCCTGGTTGGTCATTAGAACCGGGTATTGTCTTGGGCACTTCTTGTTTGATAGCATACAATACTGGGTCTTGGAAGCATTAAATTTTATCATATTCCTGCGCCCCCAAGCGGTAATGGTATCGAGATCCTTTGAAAGTGAAGCTGCCGCTGCCAGTCTTCTGCATTCCAGCTGGACCACAGAGGCATGGCGTAAAGACGCAAAGACTAATGGCCTGCTGATGGCGCCCTGAATATCCTAGTATAAATATTAAGACTGGCAATCTTGGAAAAGATATTAAACATTGCGATTTTTGTGAAAGGTAAAATCAACGTAGGATGTGACATCAAAGATACAATTTGTAATAATTTCTAAATAATGGTTTACATTTCTCTAAATAAATTTATGTATACTGTCAAACAAAACAAAAGATCAGGGTATCTGTGACATTACATACTCCTTTGAGTTAAATAGATATGCAGGGGACTTGGGCCCTTAGTAGCCGATGCGCTCGGCTGTGCATAATAATATCAAAAACAATTGCAAAGTCAACAGTAATCCGAAATACAAAAATACACTTTGGCCATTCAGATTTGGGACAAAATGGTTTAATGATTTGAGTTTCTCACTAGTCGCACCTCTCTTCCCTTAAGAGGCACAAACGGTCTGAAATTGTTCGTTATTATTTCTCCTCTACCATTCTTCAAGTTGTTGAACGCGTCTAATTGGCACTGTGATATTTCTATTGAATCTTCAAACACTATCCAAGTACACTCGCTATAAGGAAGAGTTGTAAGAGATCCTGAATAGGTGTAATAAGAGCCAGAAAGAGGTATAATTTTGGAAATGTCGACACTTTCTTCCAATTCCACTTCCTCTCCATTGTTCTCGCATTCACCCATTACGTCTGTAATTTTAGCTATTTCAGGATGAGGCTTGCATCCTAAATTGAAGAAAACGCCCAAAACACACAGACCGTCATGTTTTCGCATAGCTTTCTCTACTGAGCAGTACCGGTTGTTGATGTGCACGAAATGTATCTCTCCCTGATACTTCTGGCCATCAATGGCATGTTCTGAACCTTTTGTCTCATTGTCTCCCCAGTGACAGTGGTACTGAACCAATTCATGTTGCTCTTGTAATGGTCCACCTGGCGAAAGATAAAGGTATCTTTAAACGTATATGCCACAGAGATATCGCCACTCAACAACTAGAATCAGCAATAAAACGTGATTATTTCTCACACCAGTACACTAGATGACCGGAGTATTGCAACCGCGAAGATATTCAATTTTGAGATAATAAGTTTTCTGAACGTTTTATAACTTCATCGCGAAATCATATTAGATACCGGGATTATAGTCTTAGTTTTGAGAAATACTATAATCTATAGCCCTTGTGTAACCTAGATGTGAAATAATTTAACTTTTTTCAAAAATGAAAATTGATTTGCTGTAAACCATAAATAGGTTATAGTGGATCAAGTCCTGGGTCACAGTGGTGTATCTTGAAAAAAAAACACGCTTGCATCTTTTCAGCTAAGACGCACTATTCTGAAATGTTTTTTGAAAATATTCGTATTTTTATTGCATAATGTATTGCTATTATAGGTAAAGTTGCGCGCCGCCTATGTATTCGTCGCGTTTCACAAAGGAGATGCCGCCCAAGCGTTTTCCTGCTGTTCCAAGTGACATCGGATACGCTATACCTACCGACGACAAATAGGATAGGCCACTCATCCCATTCATGATTATACCACAGCATAGTAAACAACCAGCACAATAACTCAAGTTGGCGGAAATTACACGCGCATCCCCACTTTAGGATGATTTTTTGTAGGGATGGTAACGGTACTTCGATACTTGTACTTCTGCACTAATCTCGACTATTTTTACCTTAGATACTTTTTGAGCGATTCCAGGCCGGTATCGATACTTTTGTAGGTGTATCGGTATATAATTATTGATAGGTGTAATCAGTTGCACAAAATTCTCTGTACGACGATACCAAACGCGCCTATGAGGCTAAAAAAATCGATTTGGTACCGGTATCGATATTTTCATTTTCGCATCTCTACCCAAACTTCACAGCCGTAAAATCGTCCATAAACCCTCCCAAGGTCAAATTTGTGGGAACCATTTTTGTATAGGAAATCCAGAGATAATATGCTGGTTGTTTACTATGCTGTGATTATAAAATTGTTTAGGTTAGAACATTAAAAGGCTGGCCAGAGGGTAGAGAGGAACGGTAGGGTCAGCCAAAAAAAGGCTGCCTCGTAGGTCAAGACGTTTATAACCTCAAATTCTAATTGAATTTCATTTTATCTAAATAATAAAGGTATGTGATTCAAGTATTTATTTTACATACATAACAGTAATGCATCATTATTAGTAGAAAATTCGTTCGAAACAATAAATATATACACATAAAATGCAGATTGCGTGGTTCAGAGGACTTAACTACAACAACAGCAAATTATGAATGTCAAAATGACATTAACGTAAAGTCAAATATAAATCCTGACGTTAAGGATTTTTAAATGCTGCTCAAGTGCTATATTTATATAATATATTATTTGCAACTTTTACTCTAGGATCAGTGCTCAAAACTTCTAATGATACTCAAAGCAATGATCATGTTTCTCATGACAGTGCGCTAATGTTGCGAGCAGAAGATTTTGTAAATAAAGGTGTGTGACTGTATCCCATGATTCCTATCCTAAGGTCAGCCATTTTCGTCGGCCTGTATGTATATCTGTTGCGAGCAGAAGATTTTGTAAGTAAAGGTGTGTGACTGTATCCCATCATTCCTATCCTAAGGTCAGCCATTTTCGTCGGCCTGTATGTCTATCTGTCTGCCTGTGTCATTGTCGGTCCGTTCCATGGGAGTCGTTTGGGGGAGGCAAGTGTCCCCTCTTGTGCCTAGTTGCATAATATGTTTTTGGTATTCATGAAATCTATTGTCTTTTCTATTTAACTACGTGCTCCCAAATTTCTAAACTTTTTCTGAAGCTTTGGACATTTTTTACGAAATGTGAAGGCTCCGGACAGGGTATCAATAATCCATCACCACCAAAGAAAAAAAAAGGAGTAAACAGATGTCCATACTGAAGTTCACTTTTCATTATTTCCTCAAACGTGAGGAACATGATTTAGATGTTCGTCAAGTAAAAATAAAAATCGGTAGTACTTTCTTAAAATAAATAAATTTCAGTAACAAATAGACAGTATATTTAAAATTTGCAGAAGAATCGGAATATCTCAGAAACTGATGAATGTAAGTATATGAAATGCTATATAAATATGGAATAGTACAGTGTGTCCCACGACGATTTAGACAAGCAATATATTGGAACGGGCAATAGTAGAGAATTATCATTTTGGGGGTGTAAATAAGAGCAAATGTTGTATCTTTTCTTATTATTGTGTTACCCAATGAGGTATTTGTTTTTGGTCACGTGACATCCGATTCAAAATTATTAATGGGGCACTCTGTATATTTGTGCCTTTCTGTGTTCCTCCTGATAAAACAATTCCAAGCAACACTTGGGGTCTAAAGTGATTAATTCAAGAGCTACAGATACTTAAAGGACTGTACCACTACCGTTATGAAACACTAGCAAAATAATTTAACTGTAGGGGTACTTGTTATAATCAACGGTAGTAGTACAATCCTTCAAGTACCTGTAGCTCTTGAACTAATCACTTTAGACCGCAAGTGTGGTAGTTTGTGGGAATGGCTTTATCGGGAGAAACACAGAAAGGCACAAATATAAAGAATGTCCCATTGATAATTTTGAATCGAATATCACGTGGCCAAAAATAAGTACCTCATTGGGTAATACAATGACAAGAAAAGACACAACGTTTGCTCTAATTTTCCGTCCCCGAAATTATAATTCTCTACTACTGTCCAGTTTCGGTATATTGCTTGTCTTAATCGTCGTGGGGCACCCTGTATATAGGGGGTCTCATTTTAAAAAAATGTATGTTTGCATCACCACGTAGTTACAGATCATCACGTACGAATCAAAATATTTTCTGAGCAAGGAGCATATCCTTGGCTACAACTTTTATACACAACTTTTTTCACTATCTTCTGCAGTAGTGGAGTTATCGACCAATCCGGTACTAAAAACGACCTCATGCGTACTTGGTACTTAAGAATTCATGCTGGCAAAGACATGCAGATCAAAATGTTTGCAATATGTATCCCTCGTCTAATAGCTTAGGAGATAAAAGCACCAAACTCATCTATTATGTCTCACATGGTACCCTAGGCCTAATAGACCTAGAAAACTGTATTTGAGTCCTAATTATTCGTGTCTAACTGTTTATGTATATCCTTTAAGTTAGCGATCCTCGGTTCATGATAATTATTATCAATTGTTTTAAAGAAATGCGAAAACTGATACAGTAAAGTACTTCTTATATCGATGGTACTAACCGTACTAACCCCAAAGTGCTAAATCGTTATACTTTCCCTCAGTAACTACTTTCCAGCAGTACCCAACATTCTGCAGCTTCTGCTCTATCTTCTCAGTATTGTATTTCGTTTGCAGCTCCGGTAGCATAACCTCACATGCACGATTTGGAGAAATATCGATAGGACTTTTCCTCTTTCCGGCAGCCTTAGGACGCTTAAGGGTACACGTATCAGGGCCTTTCGTTACACTGTCGTCCCAATCAGCCATTCCTGATAATTTGGTGTGAAACTTCGAGATTTTTAATATTTGATGAATTTGAATGGAACACGATGAATTTATGCCATACAAAAATGACAATGACGTGTGGTGGTATATTTTCCGATACGCCAGTCCGTGGTTGTAAATAAAAAATTACAGTGTGATACGACAAAATAAGGAAAATAAAGATACTATACAATTACTTCTTGTCTAGAAAAGCTCCGTGCTCGTAAGAGCTTTGACCACAAATTTGTACAAGCTAGGCTCATATTATCTATAACAGACTACAGGCCATGCGAAAAAATGATGGGTCATTTGAACCACCAGGTGACCTATCCAGAACGATGTAAGAGCATAAAATAATAAGATTCAGCACTATGCCGTCACTTGTAAGCTGTCCAACTGAATGCAGGTGAGAATTCAAAAGTACAGGTAGTACAGGTAGTACATTTTGGTCATATAAGTGCCGTAAAAAAATAGTGCGCCACAAAGTCGGAATTTTTTTTTATTTTTCGAAAATTTCCGGGGTAATTATTTTTTTATTTTTCGACAATTTCCGGGGTAAATTTGGTCATTTCATTTTGTACGGCATCAGTTTCATACAATTTCAATACTGCTTCTAATCGATTATTCCGCAACGCCGTACAAAAACCTTACGACAAGTGGAAAAAATCAAGGGTTGCAACCCCCTCTCTTTCCGTGGTCCAGGGAAACATAAAATTAATTTATTTTGAAAGTATTTTATGCATAGATAATAGTTACTCATATGCCGTACATTTTAGTTAGTCCAAAGAGGAAAAAACAGAAAAAGAAAAAAATCCAACGTAACGTAATGTATTTATAATGTAAGGTGAAATTCCTCATGATATTTTTATATACGGCATTTACATAGTTTATTTGTACCAGTTTTCATAGTCTTTTCGTGATTCTAGGTTTCTAGTTAGAAACTACGTAAATATGGGTTTGTATACTGTATATTTAGGGTGGACACTTCCTGATCCACACATTCAAAAATCTTACGTCTCAGTGTAAAAAACAGTTTATTGCCAAACATATAACATTATTAACAATAAAAACCATATTTTTTATTATCATCATTAAATATATCAAATTTTTTAAAAAATGATTGTTTTATTTATTCACATCACTACAATGAAACGAATCAATTATACCTATATATGTATCAATAATGTTTGAAGTATATATTAAACCTAAAAGTATACAAAACTGTTGATACTGGGATTGACAGTTTCACTTCTTGGATATAATATGCACACCGTTTCAATTGAGTTAGACGTGATAATGATTTTATCATATTATCAATGGTTCTCTTCAAAAATATGTTGATGCCGTACTGTATCAGATGGCCATAAAGTACCCTTAAAATGGTAGCGTCATTATCATCAGCCTAAAAGGTATGGTCTGCATTAAAATGTACGGCATCACTTTTTCCTAATTTATTTATGTTAATACTATTTAAAACAAGGGATAAAATGTATAAAACTGCTATATTTCATTAATCTATGATATTTAAACTTTTGCAATAATTTTGCAAAGTTTCAGTTTTTGTATTTCTCTATAATTTTTTTAGAACAGTTTTTTTTGAACAGCAATACTATATAGCAATTGTATTTTACAATATCATGTTAAAAAAAAGTTCCCGTACACGATCAAATGATTTTACACGTTTTTAAATCAAGGGTGCCATGAAATTAAGATAATTATTGATATACATTCAAATGAACAATCATTTTTGACAGCATTATTTTTAATAGTACTTTTGAATGCTAGATAATGTTTTGGAACCGAAGCCGTACTTTTTCAAATCACCCCCTGGACCACGGAAAGAGAGGGGGTTGCAACCCTCGATTTTTTCCCCTTGTCGCATGATTTTTGTACGGCGTTGCGGAATAAAGGATTAAAAGCTGTATTGAAATAGTTTATGAAACTGATGCCGTACAAAATGAAATGACCAAATTTACCCCGGAAATTGTTGGAAAATAAAAAAAAATCCTACTTTGTGGCGGACCATTTTTTACGGCACTGCGCGTTTTCTTATTGTTTTTCATGGATCGATGGTAAGAATGCCGTACAAAAATATATGACCAAAATGTACTCACTCAGTTGGACAGTGTGACCAATTTTAATCATCCTACCTTGGAATTAGCTATGCAGGTGGCTAGCTCCTTTGGTGTATAAATTTTAGGCACTGCAAATTCTCTAACCGCTCACCATACCAATCTTTTCAGATAAGGCGTATTCGGTTATGCTGTCACCTCAAGTAGGAGTTTTGCTTACACCTAATGATCCCCACATCTCAATTAAGCCCCTTCTATACGTATAGGTATTTTTATAAATGGTAACGAGAACGCTCATCGATAAGCAGAACTTCAGACCGACAGAAACGAGTGCACATTATCAAAAATATGAAATCTATGGGATGAAAACAATTTTTTTGGCAATTTCTCTGCATTCTAGCGGCCAAGATGTGCGCCGTCGAACTACATACCGCCATTGCACTCAATGCAAAGAGAAGCGTATTCCTCATTCCACCTAGCAATGACCATTACCAGCAGACTAACAGTGTAGCCTGACCAGAGATTACGGAGCTCCTCAGAGACTAATCTATGTTCACCTCGGAAGGTGCAGAAAACTCGATAACAAAGTATTGTCTTCTGTTGGAGATTATGGAAGAATAAGTAAGGCTTGCTTTCCTATACAAGCTCGAGCGTGCGGAACGAGTAGTACGAGTAAGTCCCGGCCTCTCTTGTTTTCTACAACGAACTGTCCTGGAGCGTATGGTGGCACCGGCGTCTCATCTATACCGTATATTATTATATTGCTGTTGTTAATTTCTATTTTAGGAACCTCTCTGTATAATCTTAAGATAACCTCTAAAATATATAATGCTAATCCAGAATCAACACTCCACCCTCCTTTATTGTGTATCCTCAAGGTTGACGCTTAATTAATATTACATAGATTTTCCATTAGGGATAGAGGATTAACAATGTAAGTATTTCTAATCAAAAGTAACCCGCCCACATGGATCTCATCCGATGTATGATATATAGACTAATTATTTGGATCATGATAGTTTATATACTGTAGTTGGCTCGGAGTCTGTCTGTCGGCTTTTTATTCTATCGACCTTCAGTATCAGGTCAATATGTAACAGGCTGCTCTATGTGCTCAAACTTATTTTCAAATATAACCCCACAGTTTTTTCTACATAAATGAAGTCATTATTTCATTTAAAAGCTTGTAGTGGCTTTTCATACACTAATCGATTTGTTTCGTACTCGTAAGCATAAGATAAATAAAATAAATATCTGTTTGAGGCGTAATGTTTTTGTAGCGAAAAGGGATAATTTTTTTTTTTTAGAAAGATGGTATTATAGATCATTCGGTACCCTTAATTTTCTTTTTTAACCATATTTTTGCAAAAATGTTAGGCGTCAAGCAAATTCTTATTCTATTTATATTATGCTTATGATTTTACGAAGAAAATAAATTTGCGCATAACATCAGAGGTACCACAGGATTTCAAATAAAATAGGTATATCATTTATGTAAGAAAACCTATGGGGTGTTATTTGAGAACAAAAAGTTGGGGCTGAGTTTTTGGCGATAATGTACAAAAAAAATGTGTATAGAATTCGATATGCCTGAGCCAAGGACGATAAAACAACCATTGCTTTAACGTCCTTGGCCTAAGCCAATGGATACGAAACAATACTTAGGGCCTGTTTCACCGATCCCTGATAAGTGTCAGATAGCCTATCTGCCAGACAGCGCCATATAAATAACATAGATAACATGACAGATAAGCTACCTAACACTTATCAGGGACTGGTGAAACCGGCCCTTAATCTCGCGTTTTGGCAATTTCGTGACACACAAAGTACCAATTTCATGGAATTGAGGTGATATGTAGAATACTATAGGACACGAAGTCCCACTACTGAGCGATATGACGTTATTTCCGTTATATCCAGGGCTTAGGCTGTGTTTCGACCAGAGATGTGCTAGGAAAATGCGCGCAGTGAGGATATGTAGCGAAGCTGTGGAACGGTGTGGGTGTGCTAGGAAGATGAGCGATGCGAAGATGTGTGGTGGAGCTAGACGGTGTGCAGATAAGCGTTGCGAGGATGTGTAGCGGACTCTTTTCAGATTGCCTCCATCTCCTTATCACGTATATATAATAATGCTTTTCTCCGTTGATCCATTTTTTCCTTACAATATCTGCACCTCTACCTCTAACGCAATATCTAAATTGTAGTAGTTTTTTGCTCGCCTACATCTACAGCACACATCCCTCTCCCACATCCCTAGCACACATTCCTCGTCGACATGCCTTGTATTATACTTATAAAACCTCGCTTCGCTAAGCCGTTTCCACCAGAGCTGTGTTAAGCGAGGCAAAGTAATTCAAGCGGTTCTATTGGTTCGTTAAAAACACATTCCTCGTAACACATCCTCGCACATCTCTGGTGGAAACGCAACCTTATAGTGGCCTGCCAGTTTGTTGATGTTTTTGTCAAGCTTGAAAACGTTGCCTTACTCTTCCCTCCGTCTTTCTTTCCCTGCATAGCTATAAGAAAGTTATTTTGCGTATTTCTTGAAAACTATACAGGGTGAGTCAGGAGGGACGCACTAAACTGTATACATTATACGCATGAAAATAATGTAAAAAACTCATATGCTCTTATCCTATTCTCATTTGCTTTCATGTTATAGCGTGATTAAAAATGTTTGTCCATCTTTCCGGTTGTTCTGAATTTTGTCATAATCAAAGTATGCCACGTTCGAGGCTCGAAGAATTTGTTAACTCTCAAATTTTGCAAAAAGTGTTGCAGTAAGCCACGGGATGCACAGGATTAAAAGAGCGCAATGATTAAGAAAATGCTAATGTGTGAAATATGTTTATTTGTTATTAGCAACTTAAAAACAAATGAGAATCGAATAAGAGCATCTGAGTATTTTTACATTATTTTCACGTGTATCATACACTCCTAGAGTTTGGTGCGTTCCTGCCGACTTACCCTGTATATACTGCAGTATAATATATCATGCAGCTGGTATGAATTCTAATATCGCAAGAAGGTTCCATACAGTCGTAAATAATAGCTTTAAGATTCGTATTTTCTATCCAAAATCAAATAATTCCCTATATTCATTATCATTTCATGTTTTCTTATATAACATGATCACTATTTTCAGTTACGGCCTCATGTGAAGCAGAAGTGCGAAATAACATAACGTATTTCATAAATCCACATTTTCCTGACCTGGATACACAAAAGTTAGCTTGCCCTTTGACGGTTCATAAAATGGACGATGAGATCGCTCAGTTGCGATTAGAGTTCATCCATTTCAATTTGGTGAGTATCTTTGTGTATATGAAAATGTATGTAAATACCTTATTCAGTAATTTTTGCCGAACTGTTCAAGTGAATTATTACGCCTATTATCTAGTCCAGAAATAAAAGAATGTTCGTTTTCTGGACTTCAACTTCACATATTGCCAATTTTTGATATTAATGTATAAGATGGAGATTATGTTATGTAGATGTCTAAGGATGGCATACATGATTCCCCCAAAAATACCAAAGAAGTATTTTATCTTTTAGTAGTTCCGAAAATCCACACTGGGGGCTAAAATAGAATGAGAGGATCAGAAAGCTAGATAGTGAGATTAAGTCGAACAAGCGTTAATTTTCAGAATTTTGACCAGCAGCAGTCAAAAGTATTGCAGCTGTCCAAATTGTCCAAAACCACACCTAACTACAATAACCCAGATCCCTTCAACGTTGCATTTATTTTGTAAGCAGAAAATCGATTGTGATTCAGAAATTCATAATTTGAGGGGCTCATAAATAAATGGCAGTTGATATACAAATATTATATACCAATGACCAGACAATATCAAGACTTGTGAAGAAGACTCAAAAACTGGCAAAATTCAAATTATTAATTAAAACGATTAATTTAATGACTAATTAAATTTGTAATCATACTATAGAGTATAAGTACTACTTTAGATCGACTTCGCTACCTGCTGTAACTCAAGTGAGCTGCAGAATTGGTTCAAAAGCTTAACATTAGTTATGTACAAATAATGTTATCAAGTGCCTACTCATACGTTTTAGATTCTAACAAAATTGAGATACAATCGAGTTTTTTCAATATACAGGTTATAATAATTTACATTTTCCCATCCTCCAACACAAACTCAATTTCACCTACCGTAAGCTACCTCAAAAAATCAAATATGGCCAGCAACGTCTAAAACGCCTAAAAGTATTTTTCTTATACTCTTTTTTTATATTGCTCCGCCGCCAATACACCGATTTTCAAAAATATATGAAGGTACGTTTACACGCTTGCCAAGGCTCGACAAGCATCCACATGCCTCAAGCGTTCAGAAATGTCGCTTGGCATTTGGAAGTCGTTTACACGCTTGCGAATGCGTCAGTGTGCTACCGACATCCAAGCATGGTGGACACTGACTCCAAGCATCTGCAACTTTCTTTTTATCTTTATGATTATCGTCCTTGGGATTCCAGATACACGTTTCGCTCTGGTAATAATTATTCCAAGAACATTAAACTCTCTTCGTTCGACCAGCGACTCATTTTGAATAGAAAACTATACGTCCGTTCGTCACGCATTCACAGCGGCTACTAAACGCGAACCAACTTGTAAATAATGTAAATACTGTAAATGCGTCGCAAGCGCTTGCCGCAAACGCCCTTTGATCTGTATAAAAAAACCGACACTCGTCCCGATCGGATACAGGTGTCCGCAAGTTCACACAAGCCAAGCCAAACGGCCTCTCCACACGCTTGTGCTTGTCGATGCTTGTCGAGCCTTGGCAAGCGTGTAAATGCGGCATAAGGTTTACCTACTACGGTTGCAAGACAAATATATAAATGGATGTAGCTGTTACTAAAAATAGCATTGGTAATTTCCAAATGTACTTTATTTCTGCAGTCTGCAGCATTCACCCGCTGAGGCAGCACTAAGCAATCACCTAGCAAGTCTGCTGTCATAATAAGATCCACAGCTGCTGCAAAATATTCAGCTTCGTTCTCTGGAGGAAGTGAAAATATTATGTCCGGGTACCTTTCAAAGGAGCCGGATGCCAGCAAAGTAACAGAAACTCCCTTAAGGAATTAAATATGCGCTGTTTAATCTAAACCACCAGACCTTTCCAATTAAATTTTACTCCCTGTCAAAATATTCAAGTAGCAGTGATCTTTAAAACATCTAATTAGATTTTGTTTTTTCGTCTTTTTCTATTATTTCCTCGTTAATGCTAAATCGACCTTTGAAAGCTGTAAAATGTCGTAGAATATATCAATATAAGTTCGATGCTTTCCAGCTCATAGAGGTACCAATACATCTTCGGCTTTCAATTGATACTCCCTTCCACTTGATGAATTTTTGAAAGCTGCGTAGCTTTTTTGCCCCTGCCATTGAAATCACTGTGAAAATCTAACCAACACTCTTCTAATACTTTCCAAGGTGTAGAGGAATCAAGAACCATCCAACAAACACCAGAAAGATTTCCAGACTGACAGACTGAAGGAAATGACGGTTGCTTGGGCTGTAGAAAACAAGGAAAAAATAATGAGCTAGTATCATGATTTTTGTTTATTATTAATTTTGATAGATCATGCCATGGAAAGCTTGCCACCTTTTTTCCAGATTTTTTTGAGCCTGGGATAGCGAGAAAATAAGAAAAACGTTTCGTGACGTTACGCGACTAGAAACAGCCAATCGGAAAACGGGTATGTGTGCCGTGTTGCCGTACTAACTTGAGTAGCCAATATTTACTGCATACCTTTATGTGAGCCTCTAAACATGCTAAAAAAACATAATTTTATGTGTTCAGCCAGTAGAGCCAACGAATTCGCATAGGTTAGAAGAAGTAAACAAGAATTTTGTTTGAACAATCCTAAAAGTAATGAATCAGCGGCAGCTTAATGATTGTGGAAGGTCACTCACTAGGCACTGATATGGTCCGGGAGATGGCGTCAAATTTCATCGGACCATTAAACTGAGGCTGGATTTTGTAGTGTAGGCTTTCTTAATGTTAATGAGAAAAAATGTCTACGTTAGCTGGTCTAGATACGTGACTTAAGATTTTGAGAACCTGTGTAGGTCACAAAAAAATTTCGGGGTATATTACTGAATTTGAAAAAATAATTGTAATCTACAATATTTTTGTGACTTAACATGTTAGCGGCGCGCATGATCATCGAGAGGATGTATCAACGATGTGTGGGTGGAGGATAGCTACTTCCCTATTTGAGATAGAAAAAATGCCTCAAATAAAACATGTAGAGGGTAATAAAATCTATGTTACAAAAATATTTACCATTATACAGGGTGTCCAATAAATGTATGGGTTATCACAGTTACATTTTTTAAATAGAATACCTTGTATATTATTGCATATTTGGATTCCATGGCCGATTATAGTATGACTATGTATCACACATGATACTTAAAACGAACCGTTTAGCGCAAATCACCTTTTACTTCCCACACCGATGGGTGAGGGGAGTATTGTGATCGCGAAAATTTTCGATTTTGAGATGATACGTTTTTTGGACGTTGTGGTTGGGGGGTGGGGGGGTTGTAAAATTGAAAAATATGTTGCTTTCATAATAGAGTGTCCACTGATCTATGAAGGAAGACCTAGCGACATAAATAACTTTCTTAGGTCCATCCGAACATTGCCTTGTCTATTACCATTGATTAACGTATAAATGTGTTAATCAATGCTATTACAGAAACCAAAGGACTTTTCTGGTGTAAATATACGAGAGTATTGCTTGATATCGTTCTATATTGTGCAACGAGGAAACTGTTGAATTGATTTTAATGAAATTTTGACACAGTATTACTACCGTAGCGAGGATAGAAAACGCGTATGGTTTTTATAAATCGTGCCAGTGGCGGCGCAGGAATAATTTTTTTTTGTACGTCAACACTTAAAACTCACCCCCACCTTTTTTTTCAAATAGCACCCCATAGGTTTTCCTACATAAATGATATCCCCATTTTATTTAAAATCTTGTGGTACCTTTAATTTTATATGCAAACTTATTTTTTCCGTAAAATCATAAGCATAAAGCAAATGAAATGATAATTTGTTTGACGCCTGATATTTTTGTAACAAAAACGGATAGAAAAGAAAAGTAAGAGGGGTTTTCAAGGGTAGTGAATGACCTATCATTCCTTGCTTATGAACCATTTTTTTCTTACTTAATCCCTGGAATCCACCCCTAGCTAGTTCTTTCAAATTTCAATCCACAATTTTGCCTGGAAAAATAAATTATTTACTTGAATTTAATTATCGTAGTGCCTTACTTTTTATGCCCTTACTGCAATTTATCGCTAATTTTGACGCCCGTGTGCGGGGCACACCCTGCACACGGGGTTGGCGCGGCCCGATGTAACCATAAAACTTTTTCACGTTTTTGCACTTAGTTTTGTTGTCACATTTTTTTTTATTAGTTGATTCATGATAATAAAAAAATATTTTCAATACATGTGTTTTAATTAATTTATGCTTACGATTTCATGGATTAAACGAAAAAAATTAACGATAAATTGCAGTAGGGGCATAAAAAGTAAGGCACTACGATAATTAAATTCAAGTAAAGAATTCATTTTTCCAGGCAAAATTGTGGATTGCAATTTGAAAAAACAAGCTAGGGGTGGATTCCAGGGGTTTGAGTAAGAAAAAAATAATTCGTAAGCAAGGAATGATAGGTCATTCAATACCCTTGAAAAACCCACTTACTTTTCTTTTTGATCCGTTTTTGTTACAAAAATATCAGGGGTCAAACATATTATCATTTCATTTGTCTTATGCTTATTATTTTACGCAAAAAAATAAGTTTGCATATAAAATTAAAGGTACCACAAGATTTTAAATAAAATGGGGATATCATTTATGTAGGAAAACCTATGGGGTACACTATTTGAAAAAAAAATGTTGGGGGTGAGTTTTAGGGGTTGACGTACAAAAAAAATGTTTTGAATGCATGGTATGATAGACCCTATAGTACCTTCAAAAGTACCACTCAGTTCTTGCTTGAACCGTTTTTCGTTATGAAAATATCACGTGTCAAGGAAATTCTGGGACACCCGGTATAGATTAATATCAATAATCCTACATCCTTAGAAAGGCTGTCATATTTTACATTTAAGAAATGTAACTATGATAAGTCACATATTTATTGGACACATAAGGTGTATAATGGTAAATATTTTTGTAACATAGATTTTATTACCCTCTACATGTTTTATTTGTGATATTTTTTATATCTCAAATAGAAGAGTAGCTATCGTCCACCCACTCATCGTTGATACACCCTCTACATGATCATGCGTGCAGCTAATATGTTAAGTCACAACTAACATATTTTTTCGTAATTTTCATACTGAAGACTAATCGACACGAAACTGTAAATTCTCATTATAATCACCGTGAAAATTTAACGCTACCTACCCTACTAATATACTCGGGTACTATGGCGTTTACCCTCGACGACCTAGTAGGTAAAGAACTCTAAAAATAACGGCATGGATAGGGGAATAATCACCGACTATTAAATCGATTATTAATAGTCGGTGGGAATAAAATAAATAGCAACTTTGTTTTGGCTGATCGTTTCAGGTTTATTGTTATAGTTTTGAAGAAAAAGTAGTTTGTTTTGTGAAAATTGCATCAATACCGGGATTTGAAAGTTGACGAGACAACAACCCACTGCTGATGTATGGCGCGTATCGCACCGATTGGCTAAATTTGAATTCCTTTTTTCAAACTTTAACATGGAATTTCTGGTAAACAAAACAATGCAGAGAGTGTTGTTTGAAATTTGTAAGCAAGGTAGATATTTCAAAAGGTCTGTTTCGGACTTCCATTGTCTATATAATTTTAAATTGCAACGTTTCGATTGATGTGGTATCTTCAATCGTCTTCAGGTAAACTGTTTACCTGACCTTTTGAAATGCAGAGAGTACCGAAATACATCAGTACAGCCATTTTTGTATACGTTAAGAGGTTATAATGATTTAATCATTGTTTTCAAACCCATGATACTACTCCCAAATTTGGCGAAGGAATGCCACATATACAAATAATTTTTAGCAGCTTTAGCACGCAAGGTAAGATGGAGGTTGGAGCAGCCAAAACGGGATATATAATTCTACAGGCTCTTTGTTAACCTGCGAGCAATTAAGATTAAATATGATTATGTTTATATGTTCGATTAAAAGCAGAGGACGCTACAAATAATTCTGTAATTGACTTATGACCGAGGTGTTATTGGGGAAATTTTTATTTTTTCTAATTTAAAAGTCTTCTTATTTTCCAACAGGGTCAACCAAATAGGAAAACTGGTGAATGTCTGGAGGACATATTCTTGATGACAGCAGAAAATGCATCAACTCTAAAAATATGTGGTTACAACAGCGGTCAACACGGTAACTATGCTTGATTGTTGTATATTATTGATGAATGCAGACACAGTAGTATGCTTAGAATCTACTTACGTCTTGTGAAGTGCGTTTCAATAAGTGCGTAATATTAAATTCCATAAGTCATGGTCATACCTTTTCGTTGCAGAGAAATATTTATTGATTTGCAATATAGAGGGTAAGTTCTAAGTTTTAACTGTATATCGAAGTCGTTAAAATAAACTAATTTTTCGAATAACTTTTTTGTCAAAAACTGAAATATAAGTGAGATACAGAGTCAAAAAAAGTAAATCTGGGCTTGTATCAAAACATATCTAGTTTATTTATGTTTAGTTAGCTCGGATGTTTATCAAATCGACTAGACTTTGTACCTGTACATTGTTAAAAAAACATAATATAAACATTTAAATTGACATGATTAGAGTTTTATAGATTTATTATTGATCATAGTTCAACCTTGAGTTTTTTGTCTAACTGTTGTAGAAAGCCCTGAAGATGGAAATATACATTGTCGAAAGTTTGGCAGTTAACACCAGATTACCTTTATGCGCTGACCCTTTTTCCAAAATTCTTGTCACAACCCCAACCTCCCTCTACATCATTATACATATTTAACTTCCAATAAGAATATGTGGACACTAAAAAGTCCTTATTTAAAAATATAATGTTTTTGAGATCTTATATACTACCATTGATAAGATGGGCCACTAGATGCTAAGATCACGCGCCTAATTTTTGTTCCTCCTGGAGTGTCGCCACCTATATGAGCAAAAATGTACCTCTACTGATACAACTTTGACAATATAACAACCATCGACTTTGATACGAATAAAGTATCCTACTTCCAACGATCTATCAACGCTACTTACTATTATCTCCGCCAGGTGTCGCTGACATTGGCAATTTGACATTTGACATAGTGATGGCAGTGTCATATTTCAATTGTTTAATATTCTGATGTTATTTGGAAAATTTGGGTCAACCACGATCAAAAAATATTGATTGATTGATTTCGATTTATCATCGTTTGTATTGAATTTTTCGCGATTTCGGGAAGCAAAATGGTTTACAGATGTTATTACTATAACTGTCCAAACAACAAAACTCGTAATCCAGAGATGTTCTTTGCTTTCCCAAAAGCAACAGCTATACGTGATATTTGGATCAAGAATAGTGGCAATGTGAATTTGTTCCAATATGTTGGAAAGTCTGACCCACTGCCAAAGCAATTAGGTGTCTGCGAACAACACTTCAAACAGAACTATATCCAGAGATCAGATACAAAGAAATTCTTGGTCAGACACGCAGTACCGTACGTATGAGTATAATTCAGGTAAGTGCCTATACCATTGAAACCAAACTATTGCCTTCTATTACTCATCTACATCACTAAAAACTTGAAGCAATACGCAAATTTACCATACTCTGCCATTTTCTTAAGCCTATGGGGCATTCCACCACAACAATTTCAAACATAACGCTTTTGTATCTTGACTGAACTTATATACTGCCCAGCACCAATGCATCAGCAGAAAGAGTCTTTTCTTCAATGGTCTAATGTTGAATGCCTCAAAAAACCCAGTGATTCATTCTGGTTATTAGGACGATGTTGATACCTAAAATGGATATTGAAAACACCTTCTAAAAATGTTATTCCTACTCAAAATCAGCACCAGCTGACCAACTGCATCAAAATAACTAGGTATTTTTCAATAAATAAAACAAAAACTTTATGAACACTTTTCAATAAACCAATGCCAGTAACATTTCTCAATGCAGTAACTCCAATTTCATGTTACAATTTAAGCTTGCTAAATATTATGGCAAACTGAGCAGCAAAATGAATTTCTTTTGAGAATTACTGATCCCAAGAATTTGGCAACAAACAGACAAGAGCGGTTCCAAGGCATGGCATAATCATTATAAAGATGTACGAGTGGCTGATTAATGGTCACTTTAGGTATACTATGCTCAAGCATTGATTAAGGTATTAACGCTCAAGCTAATGTGTGGGTTTATTAGTGTGAGTAACAGCATAAATCTGCCATACTTCTGGTATTTCGTTTTGTTTTGTTGACAGTCCAAGGTATCAATGGAGCATTCCAATGATCACTAAACTAGATGCTCGCAATTACAGCTATTTAGAACATGACAAACCGTATGGTCTCACTAAATTTCAGTTTAAAAAAAGTTGGTGAGAAAAATGCAGAAAAAAATGCTTGTTGTATTCTTAATTTCAAGTGGCTGAATCACTAGTGAATACACCTTCCTTTTTTTTCTTGTCAGAAAAAGTAAAAAACATGTCTACTTCTTTATTTCACTCAAAGTTTTACTGGGTGATACAAATAATTGGCCTGAACATTTTTTTATAATTTTATTTTATGTAAAATTAATACAAAAGAACAAGCATGTGTAATGTAGAATATCCTTGTTACATGATATTTATGTCAAGTCAATTTTTCCATGTTGTTATGTGAAGCGAGAACAATCTATCAAAAAAAAATAGTTTTAGAGATTAGAAAGAACCATCCATCCTGTTTTCGCCCATAAAAGCAAACTATACCTACTAAAACAGCCCTTATTTTGTTACAGGTTATGCACTCACAAAGAAGAAATGATAAACCACTACAGGTATGGATTATCGTACTGTCAGATGGTGCTATATCATGTGCTCATTGCACTTGTATGGCAGGATTAAGTGAAGTTTGCAGCCACATAGCAGCAGTTCTTTTCTTCCTTAAAGCACGTCCTAAAAGTGTCGGCCAACAAGAAAGCTATATATACATATTCTAAAAAAAAAGTTGGCATACACAGAGTTGAAGTATCATATTGTTATACATAACAAAATGACAAGAATTTCTGAGACATTAAAAACATTGTTATAGTTTATAGCTACTTCTAATATAATTGGGGACACTATTGTATGATTTAGCTACATTATATGAGAATCATCTATCAAAAACTGCATTTTTTGTTTAGGCATTGTTAGTTTCACAGAATTCCTAGTAATTGTGAGGATATAATTTACATATATCTAGTATAAACTTATGTGAACAATATAAATGCATTTGAATATGATGTACAGTTGTGTAAAAAATATTGAGACTAATCAAGGGGAATTTGAGATGGACTAACTCTAGCAATACTACGAGTGGTTTCTATCTCTACTGGGTGAAGTTGCGTCTTACCTTTTGTAAATGCTGGAATATGTAAGTGACCTCCTAGAACTTCAACTGAGTCTCTAATTAAAAAACCTCTATCTGCTAATATTATGTCACCAGGTATAATTAAATTTAAAAAGCCACAATTTTCTGTTAGATGCTTGTCACTTGTCCTTCCACCATAACCATCGAAAATGTAATTCCCCCACTTCTCCATGAAATACCTTACAATGGGCTAACATTCACCATATGTCACTCAGGTACAAATATTATTTAAAGAAGATTCTACAACTTTTTCAAAATATTGTGGATGTCTTATTAAATATTAACTTATTTATTTGTTAATTATAGTAGGATATTCCAATTTGCAATTTTTTAGTTTATCAATGTAACATGAAATCTCACGTTTTTTAAGTAAATAAGTGTAAATTTTAATAAATAGCTCAAAATTGTACATGGTGAGTAAACAAATTTTTCGAATTTGAGTTTTTTTTCAGTTTTTTGCATTTTCTGAGAAGATTTTCTATAGTAATGTATATTTTTTTACACCATCAGAAAATAGAGATTTCAACGAACGAAAGGCTCCCAAACTTTTTGAAAAAAGCTGATATTTTGACGCGAGAATTTGTGATTGAAAAATGGGGTGCATTTTTTATCTTAAGGTCAAATAAGGCGAAAAAATAAATATTTTAAATCAAATAAATTACAGTGTATTTGGGACATAATAAGGGAAGTATTCACCAAATTTCGTAAAAAAAATATTTTTTTTGAAAAAGATAAAAATAAAGGACCAAAAACTTGGTTTTTTGAATTTTTCACCAAAATTTTGAGGTTATGTGAAAAAATTGATAACACAAGAGTTGTAGATCTTTTTATTACCTACATCTTTGCCATTCAACTTTTTTCCATAGGACTTGTAGTTTTGCCAGAAATCAAGATAAACAATTTTCTACCCTTAAAAGCTCACCCCCTCCCACTTCCCGATCTCGAATCGACCGTGATTTATTTTTCCTTTTATTCTTATCATATTCTCCTCCTTTTCTAATGAGTTTCATCCTACTGTAATTTTTTTTCACTTTTTATTATTTTTGAAGGCTTCGGCACTGGTCTAAGACAGCTTTTAAAGCAAATGTTGAACTCAGCATGTCAGTCCCGAGATGTATTATCTGTGGTTGTTAAAAATGAAACAAAAATTGTAAAGAAAGATGCAACTGTTTATCATTTAGAATAATAAAATTTTTGAAATGTATCCTGTTTCATTACCTCATCGATACGTTTATGGTTAATTATAATAATAACGTTTAAAATTATGAAGTAATGTGATTATTAAGAACATCATTTAAAATCAAATTTGTTAGCAACATCAGACATGAAATTTGTTTTGAATAAACATAACTATAATATGTAATATTTTCATTTTGATTGTGTGAGAAGCATACCCTATAATAATAAATAATTCATTTTAACTCCACCATTTATTAAAAAATATATGGATAGATAACATGAGCATTTATTGGTGCTGTTAGTATACACAGTATGTGGAGTAAAGTCAGCACACTCTTCGCCTCCTGGTATCGGTCTGCCTCTTCTGTCTCGAATGCTTGGGAAGCTGGAGAATTTTTTCCACACCTATAATGACAAAAAGGAAGCATTTTGAAATAGTGCGCAAATTATTCGAATAGAGAAGTGAATAGTCATAATGTACCTATTCCAGAAACTCAACTTTTAGGTTATGTCAAAAAATGAATGTATTAAATGATCCATTTTTTGAACTTGCCTATATGTACATAGGTATACAACTAGCAATTATTACCTACGGATGGATGTTTTTGCTACTTTAACATAATCCACCAAAGGTTGGCCACTACAACTTCATTACTTCTATATACTTCACAGATAAAACTTCCAAGTAAGAAATGCATTATTTTGGAGTATCAAGTGATAAAAATGCAGTATGACTATAACAACTATCGCTCTAGTGAATGTGATAACTCATGGGATAACTGTAATTGGCGAATAAACGTTTTTTTTTTTGCTGTTTTCAATATGCATTCAAGTTTTCATCATGCATTATCTCATGAATTACATCATTTTAATTGACAGATGTGCTTACCTGACAAAAAACGTTCCTTAAAAAACACATCACAACAACAATTATGGTGAAAATGTCCAAGAAATTGTAAAAAACAAATAAAAGTCCTCAATTTCATATGGCGGTATACCGACAACAAGGTTATCAACCGCTGTCAGCTGATCGTTTGGAATTGGAACACAAAGCATATTTTCGAATGTTAGGTTCACCGACGATCCCGACCGACCCGTCGGTGGTTAGGTATGGGTCGTCTTACTGTGCGGCCTAGGTCATTGGCACTTCAAGGTCGTATTTTTATAGCTGGATGCTCCTTTGCTCCATCTATTGGGCATATTTATTATAAAGGATTCAGGAATTTTTGAAGCTTCTGAGATTGGCCAAGAGGGCGCCAGGTGACGGTGTCGTGGTTTCTATGAGAGTGAGTGAGATAGACTAGAGTGAGTGAGATAGACTGCGAGCGCGCGATTTTACTGTGTGGTTGTTCACCCCTAAATACTTTAATCAATGATACTACCTATTGCCTCAAATAATCAGACTGCTATTTTCAACGGGAATAGCTAGTAACACTAGTTTGAAAGTTGCCGATAAAGTAGATCCTTCGAAAAGTATTTCACGACCTACCTTTGGATTCTATCTTTAATAACTGACATCTCATGTCACCTGAAAATGATTCAAAATATCGCATCACAGAAAAGTTTATGAAACATAAGTTGTATGAACGAATGAAGTAATAGGTAGCACATTTGGCACGGCATTAATTTCAGGCTTTTTATAATTCGCAGTTTACTATGATGTCGAAAACGTCAATGAACCAATCAAACTTACCATGAATTTGAGTAGGAAAGCGGTGAGTCGACTGTGGGAAATCAGGATAGTCCAAGTTCCATTTTCCCAAAGGGCTCCCTCTGGATGTTTGCAGTATTACCAAGGTAGGCCTTAGTTGTATCTCTCACCTACATATGTTTTATTAATAACAACAGCTAACAACACACCGTCCTGTACTTGTATTGTCCCGCGATCGGTTTGAAACACTCTACCGGTATTTTTTATCATAGGTCGTAAATCTGATCGGACTACATTGATTTCTACCGCTATGTCCATGTATTTTCAATGGAATTCAAAAGTATTCAGTTTGCATTCTTTGAATTTCGTTGAGATAACGTCGTGTTTCGTAGCACTTACTAAAATCGCAAAAATCTGTTTCTCAAAGAATTCGAATTTTTTACTTGGTTCACAAGTTTACGAATATTATTAAAGGGGTGATACAAGTACGCGTACTTATGGCTCAATGACCTTTTTCGCCTGTGTGTCACCGTAAGTACGCGTACTTTAAAACCGTCGCGCAAACCGTCGGCGATCCAACTGGTTTGAAATCTTGCTCGTAGCTTGTCTCTGCCCGTACTGCGAGCCGCGAGCCTCCACTTTGTTTCGGCAGGCCATCGATGCGCAACGATTGTTGTGTTTGGCGTTTGTTAAAAGTTTTGTTTATTTAAGAAAATTATCAAAATGAGTGATTTCAGCTTCACGTGTGTCACCGACGTCGAGCCGAGTAAGTTCGCGGACTTAAAAACCGCGTACTTAAAGTTCGTACGTGTATCACCCCTTTTATGTTTCAAAATTTGGCACCTATATTCAGTGATGACAGCCATTGTGGCCAACATCAACCGTTAAAGCTTTGTTTAAATAAATTGGATCCAAATTTAATTGTTTGATTGCTGTGACTACTATGGCGACATTTCGTTCAACAAAAGTGACTAGTACGCGGCTGTTCTAGTATATCATCCCGAAGATAAAATGTCAAGCCTACCTGTCCATGCCCATGCAACACCTTCGCATTGTGGCTGGTGCTACAATTTGAGGTTGTAACACCCCAGTACTGCTGTACGATTTCTTAGCTGTCTTATCATGCGAGAATCCACTCTGGAGGCGAGGTCCTTAGCAGTGGCGGCTGGTAAGATAGTGCCAGACTGCCATGGCACTACCTTAATTTTCGACAAAAACATATTTATCTATCTCTTAAACTTTTCTTATTTTATGTTAGCTTCCAACGATTTTTCTGTTTTATATGAAATGGAAATAGCGCCTCAGCGCCTAAATGCTTGCACCAGACAAAACGTGGCATCGTAGCAACTCACACAGTGAGAGCTCACGACGCGACGCGACGGCGAGATGGCAACAGCCTACCGTGCCGTTTCTTATAAGGCACAAACAGAGTGAGAGAAATCTTATCACAAACGCTTATGAGTGACAGAGATAACGCTACGCTGGACGTTTGGATAGATTTTAAATACGAAAATCCGAAGTAGATCGTGCCAGGCACATTACCCTTATTTTCGTTCATGGTTCACTATTTTTGTTTTGTTTCAGCAGTTTCGACTTGTTTATGTTTGATGCTGATGTCGGCTTTTCGCGTTAAAGGATAGAAATTTAAATCTTATTAGTTTGAGTGAGTTGTACGCTCTTTTCGGATCGGTATTCTTTTGTGTTTAGTTAAAATATATCATTGGAGCGAAAATGTATAAAATTGGCGCATTTGTAAACTCATTTAGTAATCTTCCGCTGGAAGAAAAACTGCAGATTAAGGAATTAGGACGTCCAACACCGGATTTAAAAATTGAAAAACTCATTGGTAGTGGACAGAAATCCCGTTGTCGTAAATTTAATAAAACTATTAATGATACAAACAATTGGATAAGTGACTGTGAAGAAGTAAACAAACTATTTTGTTCTGTGCGTGTTCTGTTTGGAGGCAACGATACTTGGGCGAAAAAAGGTACGGATGATCTTATTCATATATGGGAGAAAATGAAGACCCATGAAAAATCTAAAGTGCATATGAATAATGTTTTCAGTTTATCGATGCTTGGCAAGTCGAACGTAAAGTATCAGTTAAATTCCGCTTATCGGATAGTTATACGTATTTTTTCAATTTTATATCGGTTTGAAACTTTTTGGCTGTCATTCTGACACTACCACTCTAAGTTGGCACGAGCCGCCACTGGTCCTTAGGATGTTGTTCAAGGCGCCCAATGGAGCCTAAGTGCTGCGATCTTGCCAAATCCCCCTTCTTCCAGTACTAAATATAGAAGTGTATAGCCTGTCATGAGTGCTTACGCATTTACCAATAGCCCAAAAAGATCTTGTTGGTAATATACCGTAGACGTGATAGATCTCCTTAACAAATTCAGGCACTAAAATTTGTCTACATAGTTTTTTTGCAGTTCAAACGATGAATTTTAAAAATATATAACACAAACCAAATTTTTAAAAATATTCCATTATTTCTCAAAATTCGATGCCTGAAGAGTTAAAATGTTTATTCAAGTTATTTACATGTACTACTAGCAAGTGAAATCCGAGCACTGAGAAAAAAGAATGCGGTTCATGAAATGCGGTACGACTAAAAAGAAACAATTCATGCACCCATTTGCGATAACTAGTTCATAAAAGATAGCTGGTCAATAGTGGGTGGGTCCTCCATCTTGAAGAATGACTCATCTAGCCTACGCGGCATACTCGTAATCTGGTTGTTAATAAACCCTAACATACAGCTTCCCAAGCTGCCCTCACAGCATGTTCCAGTTCGTCCAGCGTGTTGGAGGATTGGGTAAATCACGAATGTAGTGACCCATCCAGAACCATACTTCTTCAACAAATAATAAATCGGATTATCGTGTAGGCCAGGGGAGCATCCTGACCTCAGCTTCCTGTAGAAACGTCATCGATACCCATGTCAAGACGTGCTTTATCTTGCTGGAAGAAACCGTCTTCGAGGCCTCGGTAGTATGGAAAGGCAAATAGTTCTAACTCCGCATTCACATAACGTTGAGTCTTCGTTGTGGCACGAATCACAAGTAAAGGCGATTTACTGTTAAATGCTATGGCACCCCAGACTCTCAAACCAATAGAACGGTGTATGTAAATTCAGAATGGAGGTAACTATCACAAAAATGATCTAAATAATTTCAACCCCAACTGCCATAAAGAAGTTTTTTTGTTCTCTATCTTTTAGTCCACTTTTGGTGTAAATATATAATTTAATGGTTAGGGGTGACGGGGTTACTCAGAAAAATAATAATATAACCCGGGATTTTCTTGTCAAAAAATGAGTTAGAAGTTGATTATTTTACCTTGGAAATAACACCTCGCAGGTTGATTTCGGTAAAGTTTGCGAAAACGGGCCGATTCTAATAATAATCAGGGAAGTTGAAAAAGAAAAGAATTGCAACACTGCATGAAAAACACTCAAGCATTTGAAGTGTATTTAAAACGCGGCTACCATTACAACGCACTCTAGTGCAACAGTCTCAACCTCAACTTTTCAGTCTTGTGCACCGCGAACCGTGAAATGGCGTTTAGGCAAATAGGCCTGGTTATCATGCACACGATAACAAGCGACTTTTCACAGTACGTGAACTTGTCGCCAGTTAGAAATCACCTCAATCATCCTCAATTCACTAAAGGCTGAATCGATGGGCATCATGATGAGGTCAAACTCATTTATTACCCTAAAAGACATTTATCAATAACTTATAACTGTTAACAAAATACTTATTAGTCAGTCATCAGTTGCATATGATAAGAACATTTACAACCCTCATCCAATGAATCATTTTACATTTTACAAGACCTCAATTTTGGAATCGGCACTGATCGCCCCCCCCCCTCAACAAAACGTCTGTATCCGCCACTGCATTCGCCCTTTTGGTTACAGGTTACAGCAAGTGCTCTGAAAAAAGCACCACATTCTTGTTACAACTATCCGATCCCGGATCCCGTTCAAAGGGGGTTAGTTACCCCCTTGGCGTAAACTGGGGCTGACGTCTTCTAGGGGCTATCTTTTCACACGTATTGAGCTTTTTAGTTTTATTTATGTAAATAGCGTCTGAATAAACAACATGTATTAGATGCGTACTGGAGAAGGTAAAGGAAAGCTGTTCTAGATGTTCGAATTTCACTCGCCAGTAGTATATTTTCAGCTATTCGGATTCCAATTTACATAATTTTTTCTTCGAAGTATAATAGGCAGTTTTTTAATTACTTAAACTACGAAAAAACTACACAATGTCAAGATTATCCAAATGTGTTAACCGTTAATAACTCAAGAAGGTTTAATAGAAACTCGATATTTGCTATATGTTTATGTTACACTCAATAGCCGAATTCGGGCAATGCCCGAAAAAAATACGCAGAACTAGTTTTGAGCAAGGAATATTTCCCAAACCCGAAATATTAATTTTATACGGCTATTGAGCATTACCAAATAGGCAGAACTAGTTTTGCGCATCTTGAAATACACAGAACTAGTTTTGGGCAACTTGAAATGCACAGAACTAGTTCTATCGTACGGAATGACAACCAAAGTATTGTGTGTCAAAAACCCGCAAAGACATATCGTTTAGGTTAGGTTAGGTTTCTTTACCGACGGTCCTGCAAGTACGAATTGTGAAAACGCAAAAAGAAGTTTGGAAGCAGAAGCCAATTTGATAATCACACAATCAAATAAATAGTTTGAACCAGCCTCAGTTGGCGATTTATTATTTGTTGGTACTTATTAAAATATATGTAACTTCTCCAACTTTATATTTATTTGAGTCCTTCGCTTGCGCTGATTAAATGAAAGAAGCAGAATTTGTGCTGGTCATTCAGAAAATATACAGAACTAGTTCTGTGTATTTCAAGATGCGCAAAACTAGTTCTGCCTATTTGGTAATGCTCAAAAGCCGAATAAAATTCATATTTCGGGTTTGGGAAATATCCCTTGCTCAAAATTAGTTCTGCTTATTTTTTTCGGGCATTGCCCGAATTCGGGTATTGAGCGTAAGATATATGTATACCTACTTGTAAAACAAAACTAACAAGAAAGTAGCCCTTCTTGTTTTCCTCGTGAAAACATGATATTATGACTATCACGTGCGATTTTTGGGTTTCAGGTAAAACGGGTATTATCCAAACAATGAACTTCGCTGACAATGGTCGGCATCTGACTAATCAGGACTACGAGGTATGCATCCGACAAGAAGAAGGAGTCTGCAACATTGTCTACGAACCCTGTCACGATAATGCATTTCGTATTAGTCCGAATAACGACGGCGCTTCTTCCACTGATGGGGATGTTGGGTCTGGGTTTGGGGGCATCTCAGAGGGGAGAGAGATGGACGCGTGTGATGATAAAATCACACTGCCTTGTGATTCTGACGATTTAATCACAGTAAGTATAATACAGTTGTCCCAGCTTAAATTTGCCACACACCTTATCTTTGAAATAATTTAAAAACATAAAAATTGCCGTGACACGTCGATTCGTGTTTCAAGGGCGAACACTTCCACCAAATACGTCATCATTATGCCGTCAATCTTCTCACCCCCAGCAGCCTCTACTTCAAAATCATAAATAAGACTACCATACTTGTGATACCTAATTTTGAAGAGATTTCATCGACAAATACAACAGTGTAATCGGATTGAAGGTTAATTCACTATTATGGAAGATAATAAAAATATAGTGATTATCAAAATGAAGTATTATTTTCAGTACCGCAAATATTGTCGTACAAATGAGAGCCATTTTGTTCCATACAGACGTATAGGCGATATTCAAAGTATACTCGCATTTTCCTCAGCACTGACCTTCACGTAAATTATCATCGTTTTCAAGTAGGTGAGCGACTGTGGGGTGTACGATCATTTTGAGAAGATCAAAATACTTTCTTGTTGCAGAGACATTTTCAATATACCCTGTTTGTCTTTATGGAACAAAACGGCTCCTATTTGAAACCTTTCGTCGATAATATTTCAGGTAATGAAAATAATACTTCATTTTGATAATCACCATATTTTTTATTAACTTCCACAATATTGAATCAATGAGTCCGATTACACTGTTGTACTTGTCAATAAATTCCCTTCAAAACGATATATCATAAGTATGGTGATCTCGTTTAAGATTTTGAAGTAGCGGTCGCTAGGCGTGAAGGCATTGATGGCACAATGATGAAGTATTGACTGGAAGAGTTCACCGAAATACAAATCGACGTGTCACGGCGATTCTTTTCCAGAGGTAAGGTGGTTGGCGCCCTGTGTGGGGGTGGGTTAGAATATCTCCCATCGTATATCCTGCGCACAGCATAGTAAACAACCAGCATAATATCGCTGAGGATTTCCTATATAAAAATGGTTCCCACAAAATTTGACCTTGGAAGGATTTATGGATGATTTTACGGCTGTGAAGATTGGGTAGAGATGCGAAAATAAAGATATCGATACCGGTACCAACTCGATATTTTTTAGCCTCATAGGCACGTTTGGTTCATACAGAGAATTTTGTGCAATTGATTACACCCCTCAATAATTATATAATTATTTTCGAAACAAAAGTGGCGATACCAGCTTGGAATCGCTCAAAAAGTATCCAAGATAAAAGTAGTCGATAGAAGTGCAGAAGTACAAGTATCGAAGTATTGTTACCATCCCTACAAAAAATCATCCAAAAGTGGGGATGCGCGTGTAATTTCCGCCAACTTGAGTTATTTTGCTGGTTGTTTACTATGCTGTGTCCTGCGTGTCGTAAAAGGCGACTAAAAGGAACTGAACTACTGTCGGTATAAGCAGTAACCTCTTCTCAACCAACAGCTTTGGGTGGACGAGTTGACAAGAGTCAGGACACCTTCTTGTCCTTGGGGTGAGAAATTGTCCCTAAGGCGGATGAACCCGTAGGTACATCTGGTCAACGGCATGAGGATGCAAAAAGCAAATGGGAAACTACTGCACTAAATATCTCTAAAATATAGAAACTCGTAAAATGAGTAACGTGAGAATCAGCGAGGCCTCGGATGTGATGCCTCGCGGTCCGACTGGCAATTGGCGCTGTTCCTCGTCCGGGGAGGTCAGTGTGAAATTGGTGACCGGGCACAAGAAGTGCGACCATCTGGCTTCTTGTGCGAAATTAACTACTGATGTTATTTTTGAAACGCGCCGAAAACATCGCCTGACAACTTGAAATATTAGAGGTCTTCAAGCTATAGGAAAGCTCAGCATCGTCAAACAAGAGCTTACAGCAAATAAAATAGCCATTGCTGGATTATATGAGACTCATTATAGAGATACAGGTCATGTTACTTCTAGCAATGGGAATTTTATTTGCTTTTCAGGTAAATCAGATGAAAGTGTTAACGGTGTTGGCTTTTGGGTGGCGAAAGCGCACGCAAGGACCACTCTTGGTTACAAGTATATTAGTGACAGAATTATAACAATACGTATCAATGCGAACCCTACACCGATCAACATTGTGTCGAGTCTTTTAATAACGATCCTGAGCCTATACTTGAATCTTTCGAATCGGGAAATGGTCTTTATTTTCGGCGATTTTAACTCAAAGGTTGGTCAAACCATAGATGATGAACATCTTAGGGCACATATTGGTAAATTCGGGCTTGGTGTCAGAAATGAAAGGGGTCAACGTCTGCTTCAATTTTGTATTGACCATTACTCCTCAATTGCCAACACTATGTTCTCACAACATCCATGGCGCTTGTATACTTGGACCTCTCCCGACGGATGATTTCGTAATCAAATTGATTACATTTTAGTTCGTACACGGTGGAAGTCATCTATTAGCCTTTGTAAGACTCTACCAGGTTCTGACTGCGGCTCAGACCATCAATTACTTCTGTGCGAACTTCAGTTAAACTGAAGGTATGTCCACGTTCTAAGCGGATAGTACAGATGGAGATCGCTGACCCTCCTTCTTTTCTGTCAAAATGTTCAGAGCTTTTTTGGGATGCCTCTATAACAGATATGTTAAGTTCAAATGATATGTGGCTATCATTCAGAAATGTACTTTTACATGCTGCCCAGATAAGCTAACCAAAGAGTAGCACTCAACGAAAACAACAATGGATTAGTAGCCACACACTGTCCGATGTTGAGGCACGTAGAAGCCTTAAGATTTCATGTCTGGATCCATATACAGAGCAAATCGCATTGCACAGCTCTCACGTGAGATTCAAAGATTATGCTGGAAAGATAATAACTCTTATCTACAGCAATTGTGCCAGTAAATAGAGATACATTCCAATACTAACCATCCGAAATAGATGTTTTTTGAGGTCAAATGCCTCAGTCGAGGTTTTAAACTTTTGGGCTATTAAAAATCCTGAGAGAGAGCTAATCACCAACTTACATGAGGTTATTGAGATATGGCGAAATTATTGCGAAAATCTGTACCATGAGGATGGCCTTCAGGCCCTCTCATTGGATTTTAAACATTAACCGGAAATTCTTTTGTCTGAAGTGGAACATGCCCTCAACAAGTTAAAAACTAATAAAGCTACAGACATTGATGCTATTCCTGCCGAAACGTTAAAATGCTTGGGTGATGACGGCATCTCTCTTTTACATAACAGTCTGATCCGATGTTTGGTTAGGTGAATGGTGTACATCAATTTTTGGTTCACTTCATAAAAAGGGATCTCCAACAAATCCAGACAATTATCGCCTACTTTCGTTAATCTCTCATACAAGTAAGGTTCTACTACATATTTTATAATCTCGTTTGGAAGGTTTTATTGGCTGGCAAATTTCTCAGGCGCAGGTAGGTTTCGTAAAAGGACGCGGTACGCGTGAACAGATCTTAAACTTAAGACAAATTATTGAAAAAGCCAGAGAGCGTTATTTTCCAGTTTTTGTCTGCTTTGTGAACTATTCTAAGGCGTTTGATAACGTAAAGTGGCCTAAACTGTAGAAAATCCTCATCTCTATGGGAGTTCCTTATCACCTAGTGTTTCTCATACAGTCACTCTGCCAGCCTAATTCGGCTCATACAAGAATTGATGGTAACCTGTCTGGTCAAACTGCAACTAGAAAAGGAGTTCGTCAGGGATGTGTATTATCTCCCATGTTATTTAACATTTACTCTGAATTTGTGATGAGACAAGTATTGGACAACTGGAATGGCGGTGTAACTATTGGCAAAATATCCAACTTAAAATTTACTGGCGATACAACCCTTATTGCTGCTTCTCAGGAAGAACTGGTAGCTCTATTAAACATCTTAGAACAACACAGTGCAACGTATGGTCTTGGTATTAACTACAACACGACCAAGGTTATGATCGTAGATAGAGAGCATGATAATCATCGAGAAATAAAGTCAATAGGCCGTTGTGGAGTAGTTCAAAGTTTTGTGTACCTCGGTTTTTTGATCGACAATTCGGGTAGCTGTGAAAATGAGATTCGACGGCGCATTCAACAGGCATATGTGGCCATGACAAAGCTTATTAAAATACGGCGTGACCATAACATCACTAAAGCTACGAAAATGTCGCTGGTTCAGTCTTTGTGTTCTCCATATTTTTGTATGCCTGGTAAACTTGGTCTGTTAAAAACGCAGATCGAGCTCGCATAGATGCTTTTGGAATTTGGACATGGAGGAGAATGCTGAGAGTTCCTTATACCGCCCATCGAACTAACGTTTCCGTACTGGATGAGCTCGGTAATCCAAAGATACTATCCTCCATTGTGTCGACGAGAATGCTTACATTCTGCGGATATATACACAGAAGCGATGATATGGAGAAACTTGTAGTTCAGGGTCATGCCCCGAGTGGGCGGTGCCGTGGCCGTTCCCCTACACGTTGGGTGGATACGGCGAAACAGTTGCTGGATATGAATATCAAGAGCGCCACTGAACTGACAGTAAGTCGCAAACGATGGCAAGCTACAGTTCCCAAAACTATTGATAATATTCGTCTCGGCAATACTCTAGCTCCGACTTAATGCATTTTACAAGTTCTCAACATGTCTGTTAAGACATTGTGACTATGATGATGAAGGTGGTTGGCAAATTTTAACTGGGACACACTGTATGGAAGAGGCTGTTGTTGAGCAGGTGGTCCACAGTCTGTACGAGAGTTTCATTTTCACAATTTTTAAGATATTCATTTGAAAATATTTATAGAACCATAGTACAGGTGCGGCAGCATAACTTCCTTATTTCAAAAATTAGTAAAATCAAAACTGTATGAATTATAAAAGTTTTATTTGCTCTTCTCAATGGATGCGCATATCTCAAGTTTTGTTTCACATAGTTTTGAAGATCAAATCAGTGACGCCACAAACTCTCTATACAATGAGTATACCGATTTCTGGCGTTTGTCATGATTTTTACCAACATAGCAGGCATTAGGTTGGCAATTTCTTCCTGAAAGTTAGCCTTCAAGTATTGTACGATTCACATAAACTCGGGACTTAAAAAAACCCTGTACAAAAAAATCATGAGCAGACAAATCAGGAGATCGGGCCGCTCACTCCAAATCGTTTTTAATTGAGATGAGGCGCTCTTGTAAGTGTTCCCTCAAAACAACCATCGATGCTCTTGAAGTGTGTGCTATTGCACCGTCTTGTTGTAACCAACTGTCCCCTAAATGGTGGATGCAAATATCTTTGATGCAGTATTCGAGGATTGGCGTCAGCCCAGTAGCGCATGTTTTGTTTGTTGACTGATCCATCAGACAAATAGGCTTCATTGTTAAGGTCCTAAGAAATGACTTCGAGCAGAACCTCACACGCGTGCCTCAGAGATTTGAAGCCACGTCATCTTGTAATGATGGAAAGATCCTCATGAAGAATTCTCCTCACAGAACAATCGGAAAGTCCAATGACAGCGAGGCATATGCATGTTTGCGTGTAGAACGCTGTGATGTTCTCATCAGGTTATCTAAAGGGCCAAGGAACGTGGAACTACAGTTCTTCGTTTTGTCACACTTGGAATCTGTCTGAACGTAGTGACCTATGTAACAACTGATTTCCGGTCCGGGTTAGAAGCCAATGGGCCTAAATTACAGTGGTCCCGAAGAGCGCGCTGGGTTGTGATCACAGAAAATCGGCTCAAAAAGTAGGCTTCAATATCAATGGATACTCTTCACTGTTCCAACTCATGATGGCGATCACAAAGTAGTGGCGACAGAACTGAGTCGCGCATTTTAAGGAAGGAGGTTACGCTGCCGCACCCTGTACCTACCTCGGTTTATGTGCTATTGGCAATAATAAATACAATTAGGGGGTCGTTGACTGTCGGTCGAAATGGACGTCACCGGCATTCTGCTCGATCCCAGACTTAAGCCCTATGGGAGAGTTGCGAGATTTCAATCTAACCAAACAAGAGGCTACTGTAGTGCTTTAATAGTTCGTCAGTCAATAAGGAGAAAACCGAATTCTTGCATTCTAGCTGGTAGTTATTTTGTTCTGTTCTTGTAGATGACGAACCCTTACATGCCTTCATACTAAATTGTTTTCAATTTTCTTAAATTTCGTTCGCCGAAAGAACAAAATATACTTAGAATGCTACTTAAATGTTTGGCGTATTCTTAACAAACACAATTTATATGCGGTATATAGAACCCGCGCTTCTATGGTGGCTCAAAGAGGACGCGCCGTGGCGTTCCACCAAGAAGTATGCTGCTGTTTTTAGTAGCGACTTTCTTTGGTTGCCGTTACCTTCGGGTACCAGATGGCGCACCGGCAGAATTCTTTCTGTCTGCTCTCGCATGTTTCACATGTTTGGTAAACATGGAAAAATTGATGGTCTCTATTTCCGTCAATCGACCTATGGCGCACTGATGATCGCTAATAAGCGTAAAACAGCTGTCTGCGTACTGGTGGATTGACGGAGATGGAGAGCAACCCTCGTAAATACAATTTATGTTCATGGAAAAAATATTCAAACATTATATCTGCCTTACAATAAGACTTGCCAAATTCATTGGGCGTAACACTCAACGAAAAGTTAGTTTATCGCTCCACCAAAGTACATCAGAAAGCTCTAATTAAGCATGGTATCCTAAATCAACTAAGCCACAATCACTACCCACAGCTGTATCCCGACCACTGTAGCTGATTTCATGCAACAAAGGTCAAAGGTAAGCGTAATGGGGCTCGTACATTATCAAACAGTTTGGTTAACACAACGTTACGAGGTAATTAACCAACGCATAGTAGTATAGCGAGCTAAGGCCGCCACAGACGATCGTTAATGATTTAATTCAACATACATAAAAAGAAAAAATCTCAATTCAAGTATGCTAATAGTCTAAAGGTACGTTTCTACGCTTGCCAAGGCTTGACACCTTGACAAGCATCTACAAGCCTCAAGCGTTCACAAATGTCGCTTGGCATTTGGAAGTCGTTTACACGCTTGCGAATGCGTCAGTGTGCTACGGACATCCAAGCATGGCGGACCCTGACTCCAAGTTATCTGCAACTTTCTTTTTATCTTTATGATTAACGTATTTGGGATTCCAGATACGCGTTTCGCTCTGTTATTCCAAGAACATTATAACTTTCTTCGTTCGACCAGCCACTCATTTTGAATAGAAAACTATACGCATCGTTGAACAATATACTATTATTACAGGGCGATAATGTTGCACTTACACGGAAAAAAGCAGGCTTTAGTATTTTTGAACAATATTGTGTGGTATGATTGTTGGTAATTTTTCTACATTTTGTAAGATATTTCCAAAAGATTGTTGAATAAAGTTTCATTGGGTCTAGCAACATCTTCCACCATATTGCGTTGACTTGCTATGGACTCTTTCACAATGGGAGTATGTAGCTCTTCCGCACAAACTATTCAGTTTCCCTTTCTGCAATCATGCGACAGAAAGGTTCATATAGTGTTGAGTATTTGCCCACAATGTATTGTAAAAAAATCCACAAAACTGTTGTTGAAGAAGTCTGGATGAGTCTGCGCAAGTCTGTGTCTCTCTGGTTCTCGTTGGGTTGCCATTTGGTTTGTGCCTGTGTGTGAATAACCGACGTGTGAATTATATAATTTATACCTATTCCTATGGAAAATACCAGATACCATTGTATTTTGAGAATTGGAGGGTTTGAGTGCATTCCTATTTTTCTGGGTAAGTACTAGTTTGTTTATTTGTATCATTGAGTTACAGAGAGGCAGTGATAGAAGTTTGTAATTGAATGAGGAAGCAACGACTGACGTGTGTTATTTTTGCAATGTAACTTGATTTGAAAATACAAAGCTATGTCTGCCAGTACCTATTGAACAGTTGTAGAAAAAATTCACGGGCGAAACTTTATATCGGAGATTATGCTAGAATACGAAAATAAGTGTAAATGATTACGTAATGGCTACGTTTTAATGCTGTAGTTTGTCTAAAGATAATGCCAATATGGGCGCTGCACCAACATGGCAGGGATAAATATAGGACTGTTCTCGTTCAGTGAAATTATTGTTGTTTTTTCACATTTCTATGAAGGATTATTATTATAGTACATGAAATTATTTAAACATAATAGGCTCAAAATCGAAAAAGTTACGCATCTTTATGTTATGCGGCGAAAGCTCACCGCTGTAACGTAGTAACGTCCTACAAGTCCAGACAGGGATACAGGGCATCTTGATCTGTGTGGATGTGAGGTAGTATTTATCTATGCAGCAACTAGCAGCGGAATAGCAAAGTATCGATTTATGCCAATGTTTCGATGTTAGACTATTTTAGAATTTACTAATTTGAAATTAATTATACGGGTTGGACTCTGTGGCCTGAATAATGTGAAGATGGAAGAAATTATTTATGTTACGTTATGATGTTTTTATTTTTCAGTGCCATTGGACATCCAAACTATACAGTCGATGATGATTATCAGCAAGTGAATATCATTGTGATCATACATAAATATATCCCAGTGTGATCATGTCTTGTATTTTTCTTGTGAACACCTTATTTTATATGAAAATAAACCATTGTATACACGCCTCTTTTTACTTTTGCCTCCATAACTGCCTCACTCATTGAAGACCACAATTATGGATTATTGAACCCCAATTTTGTAATATAATAGAGTTCACAATATTGTTCAAAAATTTACTACAACAATGTGTTAAATGGTTTTATACTTTTTGTAAAATATTAGTACATTGAGAGAGTCGAATATTAATCCACAAATTGCTGATATCCGGTTGTTATAACATTTGCATAAAGAATCCAAAGGGGTCGCAAATAAACTCTCTTGGTGGTAGTAATATAGAACACAATTGTTGAGTCCACAGCTCCACAACTTAGTGTTACAAATATACACAAATTGTTATTGTCCCTATGTCATCCACAACTTGTAGTGAAAATACCTACAATTGTGGAAATAATTACACCAGTTTTCTTTCCGTGTACTATCTTTATGTTACAGATGGGTAACCAAGGCGTCGGCTACTGCAAAATGGTTCACTGTGGAAGCAGTCTTTGTCCAAACGGCGAAACACCTTGCAGAATAGAGAGTAGTGCAACACCTTTTGTGATCGGTGTTCATTTTGGACCGAGTGCCAAGGAAGAGTCACCCGAGGATAACTTAGGAATGTGCCTTACCTATGAACAGCTACCTTGTAACGTGTGAACTGTTTAGCATTATTGATGTGATAAAACGTGCAAACTTAATAAAAGTGATAATTGTCATCACTGACCATAATTATGACCATGACTTTCATTTACTATTACATATTGGAGTTTTCACGTAATTTTCCGAAGGTTAGAAATGTAATTGATCTATAAATAGTATCGCAAAGGCATTGACAAAAAAGTAGGTCGTTCCTCCACAGAGTAGGGTTTGCTTGTTTGCTTAGTAAGTTGTGCGAAGACTTGTACCAGTTCAAGACATATGTGTCAGTTATTCTTCAGTTTAATAAAAACTTCTATATGGCCTGACATTGCATCTTGCTGGAAAAACTCAGTAACTGGCGCTTGACTCCAGGCGTAACTAGAATTTATTTTCAGTCAACAATGACTTGACTCACGACTTTATGTGAATGAGAAAAAATAGAATCAATATTAGACAATTCTGCATCCGATACCTTGGAGTACGATGGGGCTTCTTAATTCAACCCAGATAGCATATTGAGCTATTGTAGGTATGTACAATGGATATGAGCTTTGGAATACATAGGCTGTCCCATAGATTGCCAAAAATTGTACAAATCGACTCACCTTTGGAAGTTCATCTGAAATTCATTATCTTTCCAGTAATGTACAGGTACTTTGATACATTTTAGGCGCTGTAAGTACATTACTTGAGAAATAGCTTTATATGAGCACAAAAACATTCATGCATATGTTATTTATTATACAAATATCTTCATTGCATGAGCAGTCAGATATCTCACAAAAAAACACATAGACAAAAACTGCTTTTACATTAATAATACCCGAATCATCACTTGTGAAAAATTCAGTCATATATAAAGACAAAGATGTACGTGTAAAATAGCTTTCCTCAATCATTCAAAACTCAAAAATGTTTGAAACGTTTCCGTAAAAACCTTAAACCTTTCTTGTTACAAACATCTTATTACACATTACACATTACAACTTCTAAATTGCCTGACATTGCCTCTTGCTGGCAAAACTCAGTAACTGGCGCTTAACTCCATGCGTAACTACTAGTGTGGCCATCGTGAATTGACTAGCGCGGTATGAGGTAAGAGGGGCAGGAGGTTCTCTCAGGTAGCGATTGTCATTATCATGTCGAGTCTAAAAATGGACAGATAAAATAAGTAAAACAAAGACATTAAATATAGTTTGCAGCAATTCTCCAATCACGATGATGTATCGTCGTTAAGGTGGGGAAGAAAATCTGCTGTTGCCGGTTGTATTTACAAGTTTTATGAACTAGATAAATAGGGTATTAAGTAATACCTATATTATTTGCTGTTTCCTTAATAAATAAAATAGAACAAAGCGTAAGAGAAGAGAATAGGATCAATTAGTAGTAAAATTGAGTATATCATTGGAACATTTAGTTAGAGAGAGCATATAATCCTTAGTTCCTGATATCTAAAATAAATTAAGAGTTATGAGAACGTTCTTACTTCTTTCACCTAATTCTTTTCGCTGGTCAGTTTATGATGACCACACTTAGTAGCATTTATTTTCAGTTTACAGTTTGCGGAGCACATAGTATCATCCAAGTCCAATGTTTTTGCATCGAATATTTTTAGGAGAAGACTTATTTTTTTCTGTTTTGCTATACACCCAATTAGAAAACGGTTGTTCATGGTCTAAAATTATGAACAAATACTTTCTGTTCCCAAAATAATGGATTTTCTATCGGCGATGGCTGCTTATTTGCTATACTAATCGTAATTTAAAGCGTTCAGAAGACCTCGCGCGGTTAATGGAAAAAATTAAGAAGGGGTTGGCTGGGAGACTTTTCGCTTTCTCATTCACGTTGCTTTAGGATATAATGTTCGGCAAATATTTTGTTTTACTTGATCTCCTACAGTTTTCTCATTTTCCCATGCCTACATTTGAACCAGGAGTAGAGGCGATGGTTGAATCCCTCCTTTCAATTTTCAATTACTGTGACGTTGTTTATGCCTCGTGTTTGACAGCTGCTATTGCTCGAAGAATTCAGCGCGTTCAAAACTGCTGCCTTAGATTTATATATTATGGAATACGGAGGCGCCAACCTATAAGCATCAAGTTGGAACATCCTGCTAAACATTGTTAATGGTTAGATATGCAACGGAGAAGAAAACCTCATTGCATGAACCTTATTATAGAATTATACAGTTTCAAAAACCGGCATATTTATACTTGAAAATAACCTTCCGGACAGATGCTCATATGCTAAATCTAAGGTTTAAAGGCAAGCTAACTCCTCCAGTATACAAAACATCTTGCTTTGAACGGTCATTTTCATATTGCATAGTTAAGGCATTTAATGCGCTTCCCCCTATGCTGCTTTCATGTTCTGTTTCTACGTTTACCAAAAAATACAAAGTGTGTCTTTTGAATCTGTGAATAAGTTTCTATGCCACAAATCTTTAATTTTTGTACCATTACATATTTTTTTTGTCATTGCTTTTCTCTGTACCTATATTTATAAAGTCCAAAAAGTCGTGAATCACTCGATAAATAATCAAAGTATGGCGTTACAACTGTATGAACACATGGCGCTGTGATACAGAAGTCATAATGCAAAAAGGCCTATTCTGTCGAAGATTTTAGTGCTACATACACGAATTGCATGTGGTTAGACAGGAAACATCCTGCTAAACATTAAACTGTCTTAATAAATAGGCATTAATACGGCTTTTTTTCAAATTATTTGCAAGTAACCAAAACAAGTGCATTACAAAAAAAAAATTTCCAGTTTGGGGAATTTTTTTAGCCTTAGAAATTGCCAGATATTAGTTTTCTTGCCTTAGTTGATATGCCCAGTCATTCCCCTATAAATGAGTCCAAAAAGTCGTGAATCGTTTGATAAATAATCAAGCTATGGCGTTACAACTGCGCGAACCCATGGAGTCGTGATAAAGAAATTGAAAATGTAATAAAAAATTAATTAAAACTCTGAAACTTTTTTTTCGCATTTTTCTCGATACCTAATTTTAATAGTATTTTCATACCTCAAAGTTTGTCAATATGATGGCGGAACACATTGTATAGTTTACTTTTTTATTATTTCAAATCAAATGGTTTCGGCACGTTTGTCTGGCCACCCCAAGTTTTCTCTAAAAATGTGTTTAGTTAAGTTTATTAAATCAAATATAATAATATCAGATAGTCAGATAGATAGTCAGAAATCACCAAAGATGACTACTACGTGTAAACATAACTTCTCTCTCCATATGAGACTGATTCACGTTATTTTTTACAGAAGTACCATATTCTAGAGATACATGAATATTTAGCCAACATTTTATTAATTTGGAGCATTTCCGGTATACCAAAATGATTGGTTTTTTATGCATTTTATGGCGTTCACATCGCCAAATTAGTTGTTTGTAATTTTCCTTCAACGTACAGCTGGCTAGATTTATTCATATAAATGGCATGCCACCCGACACGTGATAAGAACATGTCAAATATTATTTCTACTTTTATTTATTAGTGTTGGTGAAAGAACAACCTATATTATTAGGAAGGTACCTACACAAATACTAAGCAGCTGAGGTTTTGAAACAATATCCTCTTAAACAACGTCAAGAATGTGGCGTTGATAGGTTTCATCTGCACCAAGTACTACAGTATTCACCATACAGGCACGTATTTAGAGGGGGGTCCAGGGGGTCCGGACCCCCGCCACCCGAAACGTTATATAATGCAGTCCAAGAAATATAATCCTCAAATTTATGGTGACAACTCCAATCTGGACCCCCCCCCCCCCAAAGGTCAAGCAAAATTAAAAGGTGACACCCGTAATCTGGACCCACCCCCTAAACCCAAATCCTGGATAAATGTTTGTCACCATACCTGAACAAATGTGTGTATAGAATAGATATTCTACATATAACGCTATTACCTCACATCCTGAAACCAGTAGGTCAATCATAGTCCTTGTTTATCTGCGGTCACACTAACTTCACCATCTAAAACTGCTTTGTACTCATAGATCCATTGAATCAAGAAGATCGTTAATATTTAATTCTGGCTTCTATTGTATGAAGAGAGCACTATCTATGTTTCTTCTGAAGATCATCGTGGCTGAATAGTATGAATTGAAATATTGGCTTGTAATTTGCTCTTTATGCCAAGCAAATGACAAATAATTATGTGTACATGAGTAGAAAAGAATCGTCTTTTGAATCCATTCCAATTAGCCATCAATTTTTAATGGAACAAGGTGATAATTAAAGGTTATAAATGCATACCTCTCAACATTCGCTTAAAAGTACCCTAGCTAGCAAGCGCAAGAAATAGACGCAGTTTCTGACTCAGCACGTATACATGTTGATAAACTTCTTAAACATATATTCTTGCTACTAATAAAATAATAGATTGGCAAAGCAGCTTCCATATTTCTAAACACTGTCACGTTTCGTTAAAGTACAGGGTAAGTCTACATGTTCGCTTATTTTCTTGTTAAAGTTGACAAAGCTCCCAGATTATACGAATATGACTATGGAGAATCTAGGTACCTCAATAAATCATTATCCAAGTAGGCTTCTTCACACTACAAAATCATATTGCAACTTTTAGAGAAACCAAAATTTTTCGAAAACGTCGCTAAGATGCATATATGTATGTATATAGGAAGCTAGGTTTATAACCTTATTATTAAATCTTATTATCAAAAAGTTTACGATGTTCAGTTTGGGTTTGGAAATGATTCAAAAAGGGTAAAATTTCCGGCAAGGAGCGTACTATAATACGTTGCAGGTGATGAAGCTAACTGACACAGATAAATATTCCAATTATTTACGAATTTCAAGTAATGCATTTAAGTCGTTGCTTGATATTATTGGTCCACAGATTAATAGAATTTATTGTATTTGCAAACCTATCTCTTCTGGGGAAAGACTTGCTTTAACTTTGAGGTATTTAAATACAGTAAAGCATAATTGGATTATCAAATCATCATCATTCATCAATGGTATCCTCCCTCGGTTAACTATTCAACCGAGCACCTAAGAAGCTTTATTAAGTGGTAAATAGTGGAAAGAAATCGAGGTACAGGTATTTGGTGGATGAGATTTCATCACAAGCAACCCCAAATCACATACCTACAAATTTAAATTGATCTGACTTGACAGCCCCTCGCAACTAACATACCTACCAGCTATGAATATACAAATTCCCCAAATTTGTACCCAAATTTCGTACGAACAGATAGGGATTCATGTGATTGCAGTGGCGTATATAGAAATCTATTTCGGGGGGGGGCATCGGAAAAATTAAAGTTTATTTCATAGTGTATAATATTGGCGTATTATAATCCTAACCTAAATATAAAATAACAATGTACTAATACTAACGAAAATAATTATACAGGGTGGTCCAATAAGCGCGCGGTGCTCTCCAGCGGCTATACCGTTTAAATTAGATGAAAATGTTTCAAATGCTCTACGTTTAGAAAATAATTTCAAAGATGGCGGACTTCCGGATATACCGGAAGTAGGCATCAACTTCCTTATTTTAAATAAAACACCCTGTATATTATTACGTTTTTGAATTCAGCATCGATTTTTAGGTCCAGCTTGTTACCATTGTTTATGTCTACGAAGCTTATTTTTGGAGTTACTCAGCTATTTTTACCAAATTTGACGTTTGTAGTACTTTACAAGAAAAGTTAATATCTCGGAAACTAAACGCGATAGAAAGATGCAGTTTTCGGTTTTGAAACAAGCAAGAAACGTACTTGTGTTTCAGTAAGATTTTTCAATAGAGCATTAAATCAATAGCCTAGCAATTTTCAAATTTGATAAGTTCAAAATGTTAAAAACTTTTTTTTTCGATATCCAGCTTCCCTTAAACGAATATTTCCAGTTAAAACACCTAAACAGCAAGAAACCATCTATGATCATCATCATGCATATACATATACAGGATTTAATGTAATTCGACGTATTCCTGTGGGAGCGCGATAGAAGGCCTAAAATGAAACAAATTTAGCTTAACATATGTATCATATCAATAGTTTTTGAGATGCTTACCCAAAATAATGAAAAATCTATGTTAAAAATCAGTAACACGTTCACTTGTTTTAGTTCAATAGGCTTACACTAATTAATCATAAATAGGTGAAAAGATGCGATACTTTAGAAAAAAAACAGATATTGAGAAAAACAAAATAATTCTCATTTTCGTTTTCGTTGCAACAGAATCATATGTATCAAAATATTGCCAAAACACTGCGCGTACAAACTACTGGAAAAACTTGCCCACAATCTCAGCTTCCCAAAAAGATATAAATGTCGAATTGAAAATCTACATTCAGGGGCATAGCCAGGATTCAAATACGGAGGACTGCGTATAGTGGTTGGATCATCGACCACCTATTATCCTTATGGTGATAAATATTTTTCAGGACGGTGTGTAATACCTCTTAAAGTTATTGAAAAAAATAAGAGGGGCTTAAGCACCTCAAGCCACTCTGGCTATACCGGGTGTCAAGCCCCTCTGCTTATACAGGGTGGTTGATAGATATGCGGCAAAAATTTAAAAGGTGATCCTTTGAACCATCTTGAAAATATTTTGTTCTCCTCTATCTCTCCAGTTCACTGGTATGTTGCTATTAAATATTCACGAGCAACCAAACTAAATGTCTTGGTGCACCATAATTTCTGGATATAACTCCATTCAAAATGGACCTAGTGTGTTTGATTTGAAAGAGTTCGGCAATCACTGATGAGAAGATTTCCTGCTTGTATCCAAGCTGGTGGAGGTGAGTTCGACATTTGTTGTAGATTGAACAACTTATCTTATAATTTTTGATAACAAAATGTAGCTGACGCAATTTTTTTCATCTTTTGTCTTTGATATAGAGCAGTTTCTTTAAAACTCATAGAAGAACAAAATATTCTCAGAATGGTTTTAAGGATAACGCTTTAAATTTTTGCCGCATTTCTATCAAATACCCCGTATAACCAGAGGGGCTTGACACCCTGTATAGCTGGAGGGACTTGAGGTGCTTCTGCCCCTCGAATTATTTTGACTATCTTTATGACGTATTATACCCCTCCAGAAAAATATTTATAACCATGAGTATAATAGGTGGTAGATGACCCAACCACTAGTCCCTGTCCCCCGAATTTAAATCCTGGCTATGCTCCTGAATGTAGGTTTTCAATTTGAAATTTTTACCTTTTTGAGAGCCATAAGGTCAAGTTTTTCCAGTGGTTTGTACGCGCAGTGTTTTGGCAATATTTTGAGTTAGATATGATTCTGTTGAAATGAAAACGAAAATTAAGATTATTTTACTTTTCTCATTATCTGTTTTCTTCTAGAGTATCATACCTTTTCCCCTATTTATGATATTATTCGATTAGTATAAGTGTATTGAACTAAAATAATTGAACATGTTACTGATTTTTAACATAGATTTTTCGTTGTTTAAACAAAAATAGAATCAAGTTGATTGACTCAGTACTTTCCACACATAATGATGCTATCATTTTATTATTTTCCCATCGCCTGAAGCTATATTATAATCTGAAATCCCCTTGCAACCAAATCATCGCCCACCCGCCCGCAAAAAAGCATCCAACGCAAAGATAATCGTGCATAGTTTCTTGCGTCTCCATCCTTAGAAGGCAGGCGCTACAGTTTTTTCTGCATGCTTCAACTGGACGATGCTAAACGATCAGTAGCCTCCAAACTGCTTAAAAACGAAGTTTGAGCTCTTTTGTGTTTTTAGTTTTTTTTATTATTGCTGCGCCGCCACTGACGATTTTTCCAAAACACACGCGTTTTCCATCCTCGCCGCGGTAGTAATACTATGTCAAAATTCCATTAAAATCAATTCAATAATTTTCGCGTTACGCAATCTAAAACAATATCAATCGTATGTATACATCACAAATTCTATGTCCCTTGGTTTCTATAATAAGCAAGGCAATGTTCGGATGGACCTAAAAAGGTATATTATGCCACTAGGTTTTTCATTTACAGGTCAATGGACAGCCCATTATGAATACAACAAATTTTTCAGTTTTACAACCCCCCCCCCCAACCAGTCCAAATCCACTCCTACCCAAAAAAAAAGTAGAAAACGATCTGGGACTCCTAGAACGCCTGAAAACGAAGTTGAGCCGCCACTGACACGATTTTTCCAAAACATACGCGCTTTCCATTCTCGCCGCGGTAGTAATGCTGTGTCAAAATTTCATCAAAATCAATTGAATAATTTTCGCGTTATGCAATATAGAACGATCTAAAACAATACTCATATGTATACATCACAAATTCTAAGTCCCTTGGTTTCTGTAATAAGCAAGGCAATGCTTTTTTCAGTTTTACAACCCCCCATCCCCCAACCACCCAAAAAATTCACCCCCACCCAAAAACAGTAGAAAATGATCAGGGACCCCTAAAACGCCTAAAAACGAAGTTTGAGGAATATTTGAATTTTTTGTTTTTTGCTAATTACTCCGCACCCCGTACAACGATTTCCAAAATGATAGGAACATTGCCGACTACGACCCCACATCATATCGCTACCCAAATTTCAGCACAATCCAAGCAGCGGTTACTGAGATTACGAGGGTAGAAAAACGCAACAGACAGACAGACAGGCAGGCAGACCGACAGACAGACAGACCGACAGGCAGACAGACAGACCGACAGACAGACAGACAGACCGACAGACAGACAGACAGACAGACAGACAGACAGACAGACAGACAGACAGACAGACAGACAGACAGACAGACAGACAGACAGACCGACGGAAATGAGTGACGTGGATTTTCGTCACGTAGACATCATAAAACGCCCAAAAAACGTCTCATCTCAAATTCGAAAATTTTCGCGATCACAATACTCCCCTCACCTATCGGTGTGGGAAGTAAAATGCCAGATTTTGGGTAATAATTAGATTCCGCTAAAATTGAAAAATCGCAAAAGCTATTGATTTTTGTCCATACATATATAGAGCAAAATTTGTTGCATTTAGCTCTACTATCATACCCTGACAGGAATTATATTAAACCATACACAGTGAGCAAAGTTTCACGGAAACGAAGTTCCACGGGAAATTTCATGAAAACGTTTTTATATTTATTGGCATTCAACACACAAATCGAATCAGTGGTGAAAACCATTCTTGCTATCTACCTTTCTAGTCCTAAGCCATTCACTAATCACAATAAAATCCAGTTATTTGGATGATTTGATTTTACTATCGGTGTCTGTTTCACGTGTCTCTTGAACTTTCGAATATATCTGGGTCGTCAAAAGGTGTATTAGAATATTTCGTCGCTATGAAAAAAATGTGAGATTTCGTGTTTGTCCTAATTTCCTGATCATTTTAAAATAAATCTTTAATGATCATTTGTTTTTTTCAGAAGGGGGTATAAGCACCTAGTAAATGGTATGTCATGTCTAATTACAACATAGAACAGTGTTTGAAGTTTCTGACAATAGTCGGTTGCAACCCAGAAATACAAAACAGTAAACTTCAGCTCTTCTTGTATGTAATTTCTACCAGTGGATCAGCTTTCATCATTTTCCTTGCTGTTCTGCTGTTTTTTTACTCAGATGATGCTCTCACTATTGAGGATATTGCAAACATATGTTCAACTATCATCGCATTTTTTTATGTAAGTAATATAGAACCTATATAAGTAACAATCAGGATTGAGTATTAAACGAGCTAAAATAATAAATAGAGTGGATAACGTCCTTCAAACCAGAACAAAAAGGTTATCCTGATAAATCATTGTAAGCCGCTGCTCCCGTATAGCTTATACAGCATCTAGCAATTAAACTAATGACTCACATGCCACTGTATGCATAATAACAACATAGTTAAGCAAGCTATTATTTATTTCAGTCGTTTGTTTCAACTAGCTTTGTGGCTTACCTTAATGTGAATAGAGGTTATGTGCCGCAAGGTAATTTGGTATAGGGATAATGATATACAGGGTGTTCATTTGAAAACTTCCCACCCCGATTTTCTCGAAAACAGCTGATTGAAAGAAAGAACGCCGAGATACTTCAAAATATTCATCAAGGAGGACAACTTTTTAACTAAAAACTACTCAACCCCCTTGTACGTCCTGTCTCCAAGAGCATTGTCTTGAAAATTTTAAATCACAAGGGGTATTAACTAATATCTTGTTTCAAAGGTAAGTCAGTCTTTAATTATAACGTTTGATTTTTTAAGAGCGATTGATTCGTTTTAGAGCAAATTAAAATCTTTATGTATCTTAAATTGTTCAAATGGAATACAAATATTTATTGCAATAAAACAATGATATAGGCAATAGTCAGATACCTGACGGGTAGTTCGGATGATCTTCGTCAACGCATTATCGAAAGCTGCCGTGATATCCCACATCATGTTTTGCAACTGCCCGTCAGGGATATCATTGTTTGATATTGTCCAAGTTACGAAGTTATGGAACGCCTAAAGTCTTATTTCGGCATACCTATTTCCAACCAAGACAAACTCAGGCCTAAGGGGCAATGAAAGGACGGACGAGCTAGCAACGCTAGGCTCCTCTGCTCTATACATTGGAGCAGAACCCGCCTTGGGGGTGCCTAAAAGCACAATCAGACACCAGGTCGTAGAATGGATGAAACATCAGCACAGGGAGCAGTGGAACTTGTTGCCAGAATGCGTTCATGGAAAAAAATTAATTAAAGCTCCTTGCAAAAAAACAGCTGAAACACTGCTCTCCTTGAGTAGGAATCAGCTCCGACTAACGACGGGTCTCCTCACGGGACATTGAGGTCTAAAGGAACACCTGAATAAAATGGGACAATGGAGACCTCAATTGCAGACTGTGTGGTAGAGGGACTAAGTCAGCCCTACATGTGCTCTGTGAGTGCGAAGCGCTAGATCACAAGAGACAGCAGCTCTTTGGGAAGACCAAGCTAGAACCAATGGAGTACAGCTCAGCACCAGGACCAGTAGGAAAACTGCATAAACTTATGCCGGAATCTAGATTGCTGGAGTGGATACTATGAAATGAGAGGAGTTATAATACAATAGGCCTTAAGGCATAAGTATTGACGGGGACATACGGTCGGACGGTTCCTGGAAAAAACGCCAAGACAAAAATTGAACACCGAATGTTATTTGTGACAGCTGCAGATGCACTCTAGAGACATGGTATAGAGATGAATCATGAAAAATGAACTCTGGTATTCCTAGAATATAGAGGAAGTCTGCAAAACACATTTTGTACTGCTATTTCTGTGTTATCGACATAAAAATTTACAAAAAGGAATCTGATCTCAAGAATATTGCTTCTCCCGATTTACCATATACCAGTGCATCAGTTTCACATAGTAAGCTGGCTCCCACACTACTTCGCATGTCACAGAAGGTTTCCTTGGTAACCACAAATGTGAAAGTTATACTCAACTTATCAAACATTTGTTTGTCAGTTTTTAGAAATGGGGTGCCACATGTCGTTGAAAGTACGCTATTCGCATTCACATCTTGATCTTTTCCGTAAAAATTTGGTAGATGTCAGCGAAGGACACGGAGAAAAGGAGGTGGAATGCGACAATGATGGGTGAAGATGTTGTAGTGAGCAACAGGTCACTGTCAAAATCGATACCAAATTTTGAAATAGCCAAAGTGATTAAGACGTCTAGTGGTGGAATTTAGAACCCAATGTTGTATGTGTGCCCGTGGTAACCAGATTCTTTTAGCATGCATGTGTACCAACTCAGAGAGAATGAAATCAAAACACAGAAATGTTATGATATTGTTTTTTTTATTATTCTTCTTTCTTAACACATGTTTTGTATTTATTAATTATGAGTGCTGAGTGTTTATGATATGGTTTTATTACTTGATTCTGGTATTTAGAAATCATGAGTGCTTTGTATTTCATATATTTTACTGGTGAAGTATTTATATTGGTATGTTGAAATATACGATTCAAAATGTCTTAATAATAGTGGTAAACTGGCTCTTATTATTTATATTTGTATAATAAAGCAATGGTTATAAGAATTCACAGTCTAAAATGATAAATAATAATAATAATACATGTTGGGCTAGGTCTCTGTTCAACGTCAGGGAGAGAAATATGGATAGGATGTGGAAAAATGTAAAATATCAGCATATATAAATAAATAAATATAACCAACACATAAAGGGGTAAATAAAGGATGTAACTGGAATAGGATATCTAAGATGTAAGCATAGCATAGCAAGCATGGTATATAAGCATATAAATAGTTCAATAAATAAATATAAACAATAAACAACATATAAAAGGGCTGGTTAGAGGAAACCGTATAGCTCGTGACACGTGATTCATCCCACTTATATTCTTATAAGATGATTAGGCTGTCCCGGCAGTTGCCACGGTTTCTACAACCATAAAATAAATATCGTATGTAAATAAAGAGGATCAGTAAAGGTTGAAATAGATACACCTAAATACCACAAAGTTGTCTCTGCTCACCACCAGCCTGCAATCTCTCAGGACCTAATACCTAGGGTAGACGTAAATCAGAGACCCAACGCCATATAGTATTGCCTCAAAAGCAGGATGCATAGTATACGTTGTGAAACACTTTAAATATTGTAGCCAGATCACACTAGTTAATAATACAAAGTCATAAGACAACATACCAGCAAATATTTGTATAAAAAGACTCAAAAATGCCTTCTTTAAATTTTGGTGTCTGAACTCTTCCTTTTTCCAAAAACAATCTACGCCCGTAATCAATCAACAAAAACTATGGCAACGACTGCAACGAGTTTTCCCAGTGACAAAACACAAAGGCATCACAGAACAGTATCCTTTGCTTAGTCACGAAAATGAACACGGAACTGTTACGGAATTGTTCGCTCTATGAAAAGTCACTCATGATCTGACAAATAACAAGATATCTGAACAATATATGATGTAGTAATAATCAAATACATTACTTATCTGAACTTCATCGAATAATTACACACATTCTCAGATATTACATCCGTCGATGCCGTCAATGTCCATTTTCAGTCACGTGACAGCTAAAGGTGCGTTCTAACGTATGGCAGCCAGAAGCGCGTTCCAGATCACCACAATGTTTGGAATCTATTGCGGGAAGAAAATTCACCATATAAAAGAAAGAGATGTTTTAATATCCATTTTTTAGCCAAAATTTAATACCTATATGTAAGAAGTAAGAAAAGTATTCTTAGGAATATTAATTCTGAATTGAATTTCTTGTCATTTTTTTTATTTTAAAAAAACCTCGCTTGATCCTATATGAGCCTAATATATAAATAGACCTCTAAAAAATAAAAAAAACTCCAAATTTATCACTTCGATTTTCAAATTAGGTTAGAATAGTTATTTTGCACACAAATAATGATAATATAACAAAAAACTAATGTAATTAATTTGTCCTTGGACATGCATTCATCTTGCTTTTTGGTCATGATAAACGTTTATGGGGCCCGAGAGTGATGTCAAATGACTCGGTTTGATGTCCTGAATTGAAAGAGACTACTCCCTGGCCGAGGAAACGTTCTGGTGAAAAACTACGACATTTTGAAATTTGGAAGTTTCAATACCTTACCTGACATAACCTAACCAAATCGGTCGGGCTGAAAAGGGGTGTCAATCGACTCGGTTCGATGTCCTAACTTAAATTCTGTCAATCAATAGACTGAAAAAACGTTGATTTTAATTCCCAATTTAGGAAATTAAGCCAAAAAACGTCCTCGGGCATCTGCGCCTGAGGCTTATTCCGGCACACTGTAAAAAAACTGAACAGCTAACAACCCTACCAGAGTGTATGTTGTTAAGAGTATTCAAAATATTCAAAATCAGTGACGCTTCGGGAGCCAGCCTCCCTAGACCTCCTCCCTGTTTACGCAAATGCAGAAACAATTCAACCTAAATTTACTGAATTTTTAGGAACATTAACGGCCAGTTGTACAAATGCGGGTTTAACACAAGCTTTGTTAAACCTAAGTTTAGCTAAGCTCAGGCTTAAAGTAGATATCCGTTGTACAATCGTCGGCTTAGTTAAACCTGGTTGATAATGGAATTCACTACGGTTGGCACCAATGAAGCAATAGGTACTGTCATAATTCGGGCAATGGCCGTTTCTGTCTCTGTTCTTTTGTTTGCTCTCTTTGTTAAATTAGACACAAATCTTTCAAAAAATATAACCTAATAGAGTGAAGAGCAATTTGAAGGTTCCTCCTTGACACATCATGTCATTTCTATCAGGTTAGGTTCAAACAGTAGTTCAAACCTCAGCTAAGCTCGGGTTAAGCTTCGGCTTACGTAAGCTCGTGTTAAGCTTAGAGTTTGTATAACGGATATTTTGCAACTGACGTGGTTTAACGTCGGCTTACCTTAAACCGAAGCTTAAGCTTGCATTGTACAACCGGCCCTTAGAATTGAAAGTATCATACCTTTTTTATTTTCCATTTCCTTGTGTTGCTTCCGGTGTTAATGTACTGTACTCGTCAAGTACTTTCCAATTGACCATATATTTTATGAAAAAGATATCGAAATTTTGAAGTCGGTTTCAGATTAGGCTTGAAATTTCAATGAGGCGTAGATTTTCATCGGGCGGTGTTCTCAGTCTGGGAAAGATCTAATTCGACTCAAGGCGTCAAATCGAGTCGACTAACACGTATTTAAACACCATTTAACCCATTTTGACCTCAACAACTTGACCGGTCGGGTTGAGTTAATTCGGTTAGATTAGGTAGATAACTTCATAGTACCGTAGTTTTTCACCGGAGCGTTTTCTCGGTCTGGGAGTGATCTCGTTTAATTCAGGACGTCAAACCGAATCGATTGAAACTACTGGCAATCCCCATTTCAGTTTCCGCTAAAACGAAGTCTAGCCTAATAGTTATTTATTATGGCTCTGTATAGCTGGGTGCTATTTTTTTAAACCAAAAATGATATCCTCCACATAAAGAACTTAGCGACCCTCCTGTACTAAACTCTTGTTCTAGGTGATATCCAAATTAACCATGATGTACACAAAGAAAAGGGAAGTTCAGGACATGTTGATGAAAGTCAATAAGTCATTTTGGAAGATCGGTGAGATAATCAACCCACACGAAAGACAAATGTACTCAGAAATGGTTCAGCAAACCAAGCAAATATTCCATCTACTAGTATTTTTGTTCATGTTCTGGTTGTTGAGCACGTTTGGAATTTACAACCTCCCGATGGAATCCTACAGGTAAAGGAAGTTATTTCATGGATACTTCGGGTTACTTTTGTCCTGCAGAAGTCGCATATGTTTGGTCAGCTGATTTGACTGATGCAGTTCATGTCCAATTGTCCAATGTCCATATTTAAATTATTTTGTTTTGTTTATCACTGTTTACTTTAATCTGTAACTTGCCCATCGTATCTGCATGGTTTTGTAGAAGGGCATAGCCAGTACTTCCAAAAGATTAATGTATCGGTGGGCATTTAAAGAAACAAAGTTATTAAGTCATTGTTTAATAATGGAAATTCACATGGAGACATTTATTTGGGTATCTTGGGAAATACTATCAATCCGTTTATCACTGAAACAAAATCGAAGAGGATGGACACATGGAAACCCTATTGAGGCTCAAACCTATTTCCAGCAAGACGGCACTCCTCACTATGTTCCTCCGGTTCGGCAATGGCTAGATGATGGGTTTCCAGATGAATGGATAGGTCGAAGAGGGTCTATATAATGGCCTGCTAGATTTACTGATTTGACGTCATTAGACTTTCTTCTATGGAGCCATTTAAAATCTATTGTGCTTAGTTCCCAACCTAAAAGTTTCTATGACCTTCGTCAACGCAAAATCAAAAGCGGCCATAATATCCCACAACATGTTTTTGCAACCATCCATCCGGAATTTAAACATCGCCTATCACATTGATTGGGCGATAACTCGCAACATTTTGAACACTGATTGCAATAAAAAAGTGATATTTTCGTGTGTTTTTGTTTTCTGTTTGAATAAACTAAGATACATAAACATTTTTCTAATTTTCTCAAAAAAGAATCGACCGATTTTAAAACATTAAACGTCAAAATAAAGACTTCGATATACCTTTAAAATGAGATATTACTCGATACCCCTTGTCATTTAAAAATGTTAAGGGGATGTCCCTGGGCGGCGAAGTGTACAAGGAGATGAAATAGTTTTTGGTTAAAAAGTTATCCCCCTTGACAAATCTTATGGCGTGTGGTCGACGTTTTTTCTTTTAATCAGTTACTGTATGTACCTACATATATGTCAGTCGTATCTACTGTACTAAACCCTGATGTTATTTGAGCTAAATCCTATGCCTCTTCAGCAGAAACTCCTGCGGATGCCTATTTGTGAATATCTAATAGATTCTTGTAGAGACCTACGGATTATTACCAATCTATATTATAATCAACAAGCTACAATATGCTTTGATAACCAAATGTCAGAAGAAGTTAAAACACAGAGGCGAAAGACAACGATGCGTTTTATCGCCGATAGTGTACAATACGTACCCTAAAGAAGTACTTAAGAAAGTCTTGGAACACGGGTAAACAACGCAAAGACTAATGACTAAAAGTGTCCGCTTGCAATAAGAAATACGGTTTATCACTCAAAATTGAGAAAACTAAATTCTCGAAAAACTAAAATCTCGAAAAACAAGCCAGCAAACGTTACTCTAACTATAAACGGCAGGAATACAGAAAGAGTGAAACAATATTTTGGAGTAATGGTGAACAGCGTAAAAGACTACACTCAAGAAATAAGAGTGAGAATAGAAAAACCAAGAGTGAACTTTATTAGGATGAGTAAAATCTTTCGCAGCCAAGATCTATGTGCGCCAGAATAAAACATTGTCTAAGTGTTGCGTTTTTTCTACTCTCCTTTACGGGGCGGAAGCATGGACTGTGAATGTCGCAACTCTAAGAAGAATTGAGGCATTTGAAATGTGGGTGGGAAATTGTAGATGTAATTAAAAAATGAAAATTAAAATATCCAGGTCATATTATGAGAGGAAAGAAATATGAATTTCTGCAGTTGATCGTTCAAGGAAAATTTCAAGGAAAACGTTATTACGTGCTGCCTATATTTAGGCAACGGAATCTGAGGGAGTGATTCGGATGCACTTGTAACCAACTTTTTAAAGCAGCCGCATCTAAAGTAAAAATAGCTATGATAATTGCCAACCTTCGACTCGAAGATGGCACTTGAAGAAGAAGTGATTCTTACCACAATAATTAAACTGGTCTTTTTCAGAGGCATCGCTAAAGAATGTAATATTCAAATACGTATGGTTATGTAGCATATTTTAAACCAAAAAATTTCCATTTCTCTTGACAGACACGGCATTACGCCAGTTCTCTAATAAAACTGTCTAGGTCATTAGCTATCCCTCTAAGGCCCGTTTTCATAATAAGCTGTAAGTGACCTAAATTTCAAATAAAATTGATTATGAAAGCAATCCTCGTCTCCGATTCGCATCGCGATTTCGGTGTCGTCTGACTGGCTGTGCATCAATTTACTCCCGTTCAAAAAAGGGGCAAGTACAATGCTACAAACTACGGTTCAATTAGCCTTATTAAATTAGTAGTTGCCAAACTAACCGAACTAATAATGGCCAGCAAATTACTTCAATTTGCTGTGTCCAATAATTTATTGGTTTTCCTATGGTGATGCTGTGTCAATTGAAACTAGGCAGATGGCAGTGAAATATCAGCTGATATTGTTTATCTGCATTTTTCAAGTACCTCTGATAGGGTTTCTAGCGAGGAGGAAATTTGCTAAGGGCATTTTTAAAATAAGTAATTCATTTCTCTCTCATGTATGATTACAATATAGATTATCATCCTATTCCAAGCTCTACTGATCAGCAAGACTTGGTGGAATCACATGTATTTATGCTTATTGGAAAACATAAATATACGTATCTAATAGAGAAATCATTTAATGGTTGTAAATCCTCAATCGCGTATGTGCTGAATAAGACATCCGTAAAGCATATCCTTGAAATATCCATTCTAGCTTGGTGTTCTACTCGTATATGCATGGGTGGTCTAGGCATTGCGTACTATGTTGTTAACTACTTTTATAATTAACTACTTTTTTATGAAAGTTATTGTATTCTGAGTACTTTTGTTCTCCTAGTAGTCATACTCGATTACCTTATGTCAACATAAAATATTAGTTACAGGTCAGTTACAACCTGAAAATACTTTTTTCGATTTCAAGGAGGAAGAACAAAATTTTTGAAACATAAAGAAACATCAGATTCAATGATTTAATAAAAAGAAAATTGGAATTAGAGTTATTTGACTACCTAGAGGATAGAAGAAATAATAAAGAAATGCTCCATGTTTATAAATTAATTAAAGAAATATTTATTACGTACAACACAAATTTACCATCATGAGCTGCAGTTGAACGTACCTATGTTTAATTTTGCAACCTTGATAAATCCATCAAGAAGACACGCCAACTCTTATAAACCTTTTGAACAATTGGTGTTTTAAAAGCAACCCTCACCTAACGTAGAAGTTGTTTTAAAAGTTGTTAGAAGAGTTGTACTTTGAACTCCATTTGATTAAAATAAACAAATTATTTTTTACATGTGTTTATTTGATTGTAGAAACCCCTTGCTGTTAATTTTTGTTAATACTGCAGTGAGTGTGTAGGTCACACAAGTGTAGGTTTGGTTTGCATTCAAAAAATACTTAAGCACTTTTTTAAGAAGCATTTTACCTACCAGGTAGTTGATCTCCTGTTTCGACAAAGTATTTAGTAGTTAACAGTTATATTCCACTACTTTTCTAAAGTAGTTTGCCCAGGCTGAAATACAGTCTGATGCGTTTCAGTTGCTAATAGCTGTGCTTGATATACTCCTATCTACTTCAGGAAATGATTAATAGATTTACCATAAACTAGCCTTCAGTGTGATTAAGGGCAGCGTTCTAGGATCAAGCTCACAGAAAACTCAGCTTCTTTCGAACTTATTGATCTGCGTCACAGTAAATTATTTCTATTTACAGACCACCTTGGGTACCTTTAACACCACTGATTGTCTTCGAAAACATATTTTGCGTTCTTCTGGTCATCACCATAATCACTATTGATGTATTGATTATGACAATAATCAATCTGACTACAATTCAGTTTAAAATGATTAACGCTGAGGCTGTACAATTGTTCACGGATACTTCTGGAGCAGGATATACACAGAGTATGTATATGCAAAAGCTGAAGAGGTTGATTGATCATCATAACTTCCTACTGCAGTAAGTATGTTTGCTTAATGAGTATTGCTTATCTTGTAAGCGAATAATGTGACGCGGAACAGTGCGCCTCATCTAGAAATCGAGAATAAACCATAAGAAGAACTGTAGAAACTGTATAAATCATACTTGGCCCCCGGGTCACGAGTGGCTCCAACATACGTAAGTCAAAAATGAAGTCAAGTTGACTGACTTAATACCTTTCACACATTTCGGTGATACCAGTTTATTATTTTCCCATGAAGCTATAGTCTGAAATCCCCTTGCAACCAAATCATCGCTGACCTGCTCTTTCACAGGTCCATGTACAGCGTATTACAAATACAACAAATTTTCCGCTTTTGGAACCCCCCCACCCACCAAAACCACCCCAGTTCCACCTCCACCAAAAGAAAGTATCTATATACTGATTAGGTACTCCTAAAACGCCTAAAAGCGAAGTTTGAGCTTTTTTATATTTTTTTTATTATTGCTGCGCCGCCACTGACACCACTTCTAAAAACCATAAGCGTTTTTCATCCTCACCAAGGTAACAATAGTGTGGCGCAATTTAATTAAAATCAATTCAATAGTCTCCACATTACACAATGCAGAACCATCTAAAACAATACTGGAATGTTTGCATCTGCAATTGCAAATTCCCTCGGATTATGTAACAGGCAAGGAAAGGTTCGGATTAACCTAAAAAAGTGTATTACGCCGCTAGGTTTTTCTTTCACGGGTCAGTGGACAGCTTATAATTTTTAATTATAATTTTCTAGTTTTCCGCCCCTAATGACCTCAATTTCACCCCCATCAAGAAATAGTAGAAAACAGTCAAGATCGCCTAAAACGCCTAAAAACGAAGTTTGAGCTGTTTTTATATTTTTGGTTTTTTTATTATTGCTGCGCCGCCACTGACACGATTTCTAAAAATCATAAACAATTTCCAACCTCGCCATGGTAGTAATGCTGTGTGAAAATTTCTTTAGAATCAATCTAATAGTTTCCACGTTAGAGCATACAGAATGATCAGAAGCAATAACCGTATGTATTGTATACATCAGAAAAGTCCCTTGGTTTCGTAACAGCCTATTATTATGAATACAATAGATTTTTCAGTTTTACAACTCCCCACCCCTCAACCACCACAAGTTCACCCCCACCAAAAAAAAAAAGTACAAAATGTTCAGGAACCCCTAAAGCGCCTAAAAACGAAGTTTGAGGAATATTTGAAATTTTTAGTTTTTTGCTAATTACTCAGATTGACAGACAGACAGACAGACAGACAGCAGACCTACGGAAATGAGTGACGTGGATGTTCGTTATATAGACATCATAAAACACCCCTCACCTATCGGTGTGGGAAGTAAAAATTGATAGAAACTTTCCAATTTTTTCTATTTCACAAATGCAAATCAAGGGCGTAGCCAGGTACGGGCAGGGGTATTTGGAAGAAAAGTTGCAGGTGAGTTTTAGGGGTTGAAGTAAAATAAATGTTTCGAGAGCATAGTACTCAGTAGCCTTGAAAAACCCACTTAGTTTGAGCTGTTTTTATATTTTTAGTTTTTTTATTATTGCTGCGCCGCCACTGCCACGATTTCTAAAAATCATAAACGTTTTCCATCCTCGCCATGGTAGTAATACTGTGTGAAAATTTCTTTAGAATCAATCTAATAGTTTCCAGGTTAGAGCATACAGAATGATCGGAAGCAATAACCGTATGTATTGTATACATCAGAAAAGTCCCTTGGTTTCGTAACAGCCTATTATTATGAGTACAATAGATCTTTTCAGTTTTACAACTCTCCACCCCTCAACCACCCCAAGTTCACCCCCACCAAAAAAAAAGTATAAAATGTTCAGGAACCCCTAAAGCGCCTAAAAACGAAGTTTGAGGAATATTTGAAATTTTTAGTTTTTTGCTAATTACTCAGATTGACAGGCAGACAGACAGACAGCAGACCGACGGAAATGAGTGACGTGGATGTTCGATATATAGACATCACAAAACACCTAAAAAGCGTATTATCTCGAAATCGAAAATTTTCGCGATCACAATACTCTACTCTCTCCCTATCGGTGTGGGAAGTAAAAATTAATAGAAACTTCCCAATTTTTTTTATTTCACAAATGCAAATCAAGGGCGTAGCCAGGTACGGGTAGGGGTATTTGGAGGAAAAGTTGGAGGTGAGTTTTAGGGGTTGAAGTAAAACAAATATTTCGAAAGCATAGTATTCAGTACCCTTGAAAAACGCACTTAGTTTACTTTTTTTTCTTTTTTTTTTCTTGCAAAAATATTACACCTCAAACAAATCCTTATTTTATTTATTTTATGTTTATGACTTTACGAAAAACATACGTTTTTGTATAAAATCAAAGGTACTACAAGATTTTTAATAAAATAGGGACTTAATTTGTGTAGGAAAAACGATTGGGTGCTATTTGAAAAATAAAAGTCGGGGGTGAGTTTTAAGCGTTGAGGTACAAAAAAAATTTTCTGAAAGCATGGGCATAGGCCCTGCAGTACTTTCAAAAAATTGCACTTAGTTTTCTTTTGAACTTTTTTTTGTGACAAGAATAGCACGTGTTAAAGAAATTCGGGGACACCCTGTATACAACCACATTGTGTCACAGACTCCTGACCAATTAAATATAATAATAGCGACACAATCTTATATAGGCACATTTTCTCTTATAACTTGAATCCTCATGTAGCAAAGAACCTGACAGAATTTTACACTGCATCTTGACTCCCATATGTTTATGCATAATACTTATTTTGGCACATTCTCATTATAATTATTATGGTATCAGAAAGAAGGAATGTCTGTAACACCTTCTATTAACCGTTTTAAAATATCGTATGTATCGTTGTCTAATAACTAATAATGTTCCAATTAGTATTAAATGCCACTACATTTGAAAATATAAAGATCTTTTGTTTCAGCTTTGCAAATCTCATAAATCAAACATTCACGGTAAGCATGGTAGTATATGTGGGGAATATAGTGAGCCTTCTTTGCATTTATATGTACCATTTATCTATTATGTAAGTAACGTTTTATTTTTTATTGAGTGTGCAGTTAATTTCTTAAAATACAAATATTCCATTTTTAAGAGAGCTGCGCATATTCCAACACAAAGCTTCACAAGCATTAGGTGCACTTTGGTGGGCACTTATATATAAACAAATGTTTAAGATAATAAATTAACAAAACTTATCCTCATTTGTAATAGTACAGTTGTCCTATCACCGGCTAAAAAATGAAAAATCATAATCATAATAATCATAAGACAGGCTTTAACGATTTTACATTGAGGATTCCGAAAATAGGGTGACTTAATCCGATAAGTGACGATAAGTGACGATCTAGCATCCCATTTTACTTTCTTATAGAAGAGGGCACTACTGTAATCACAAAAATTTTAAATATATGTCTAAATCACAAAAAAATGTTTCTCCTTTTCCTTGCACTGTCCTTCTGCCTGTATGTCTGTTGTCATTCTTATCAATAACACCAAATTTGGGATGGATTGACAACGATGTAATAGAATCGCTTCAAACTTAAGCGGTTACACGGTATGCCCCGTTGATCCACGTCCAATCCTATGCGTTTATTGGCGAAAATCTCAAATTATCGCTACCATAAAATGGAAGTGGTTACATTTTCCTTAAGTAGCAATTATTATCAAATTAGATCCATGTATCTTTAATTCGCTGATCACAAAATGTCAAAACTTCTTTAGGACTTTCAAGCTATTTCACTTGAGTCCATATGGAACTTCCAGTGGTTGAAGACGTCGATACTTCGTACAAAGACAAAACAAATCATAATTATATAAAAACACAATACCTGGAATGTGTCTGTTTAAGCAGAACCTAATTTTATTAGCTACAGATGGCCAAATTTCAACTCAATGCCACTGTAGGGACCTGTCAGTTATTATGAGACAAATAATTATGACCTCAAAATGTCTTACTTTTGTGAAGCTCTGTGTAATAATACCCATTAATACCACCTTAAAGAATAAGACCTACTATTATCATAAAACATGTGTACTATTGTTCTTAATGCATATCAACCCATGACTTAAAATAATGAATTATTTTCAGGACAACACCAAACATCTACACAATTAGAGATTTTTTTGTCTTACTTTTGACTCTATACGGGTTTATAATATGCTACTGTTGGCCTGCACAAAATTTTGTAGACGAGGTATGTTCATGGAATATTTATTTTCACGTATTACATCTACGTATTCTCCTTGCAACTGAGTTACTATAACATAGTAAAAAAGATGTTACATATTCAAGCTTTTTGGAAGCGCGTGGCGATATAACTAATCACATGTTCTCCATTTGGTGATCGAAATTCTGTCTAGTGTCTATAATGGCCACAAGAAAGTATGCAATCACAAGTTAATTTTAAATAATGCTGGCCCCTAAACATTGACATTGAATAAATTAAAGAATGGAAAGAAAAGTTGTCGGAACGACATACATCCAATATTTTTATGTTCGTCGTTGATGACTTTTTGAGGTCCTGTATTTCTTAGAGAAACGTTAAGCGATCGGCTATCTAAAAAGTTATGTTTGCAAACTTCGCCAATAAAATGATTTTTGCCATGACTAAAATTGTTCAGAAATCTAAAATGCGTTAGTATTTTAAATATAATATACCGATTTCGCTAACACTACCTACGTGTATGATACATACGTTCCAATTATTGCACAATATGCCATAATATGTGGTCCACAGTTATCCGCAAATTATTCCAACTTACTGTCTTGTTCCGCCTTATGTAAAGTAACATCGATCGGCCAAATTGAAAGCTATGTGGACTGCCCTTGCGAATATGCATGAAGATTTTTCGTACAATTAGCCTCTTTTGTTCCGTTATTTCGCCATTTTCAGACCATTTACCTTTTCTCTAATGTGTGATTTTTTATATGTATAGTAGGACGGAACTAATCATTTTTATGAAAAATGTCTATTAGAGGTTAGTTTCACAGAAGTAGGAAAAACGATTCTGAAACCATTCTAATAAATTTACCTATTCCTTGACAGTTTCTTAACGGTTCAAGGGAGGTGATAAGGCAGTATGATGTTTCAAGTAACAATAGCTTACCGTACTCCTTCATCTTCATAAAACTATGCCAAACAGACAAACCAACAGCCTAAGGCCTTGAAGCCCTCAAATGAACTGATGGGTAGCCCTAGTTTGTAAATTCCAGTAACAGCAACAGTGTTGGAGGAAAACACATTGGCAAATTTCAATGTTGCTATCCAACAAGTATCCAAAAACCTAACTAGATAACTTTTGTATATTAATTTGTTTGTTTCTTATTTGTTTGCACAAACAAATCGGAATACTGCTGAGTATCCTCACCATTCAAGAAAGCTATGGTCCACACACACAGACTTTACCGACAGGCCAGTTGGCGCAAGCCAAAACTTACAGCATACTAAAATTTACACAAGCCGCGCTTTTCGGTTTGTGCGAGTTACCGTCTTACCGTCAACACGCACGGGATTCCCGACACAAACTGGTTTGCACAAGTAGGTACGAGGTAAAGCCTGCATGTGTCTCCGGGGTTTTAAGTATTAACTAGAGTGCGGTAAGGTAAGAGGTAACGTAAGACGTAAGAAAATAAACCTATGGAATCAGATGAGAGTGTTTATAGTCGTAACGTAAGAGGTAACGCAACACTCTCATCTGATTCCACAGGTTTATTACCTTACGTCTTACGTTACCTCTTACCTTACCGCACTCTAGTTAATCCCTTATAGTTGTGCTACTTGCAAGTCTTTTAAAATATATGATTTTAATAAAAAACAAAAATGTCGGAACAACACAGTCCTATATATTTTAGGCCGATCTGAAGATTTATATGCCGGCATATCGTTAACTCCCTATTTGAGCATCCATTAAGGTGGACTTCACTTTCTACTTAAAATTTCATAATGTTGGAATGCATAATCACATTAATTTTGATATATGTCGTAAAAGTTCTTTTCAACATCGTGGTGCTGTGAAGAAACTGTGAAAAATTATTAGGAAAGCTAATAATAAATAAATAATTTAATTTATCTCAGAGGTACGAAGGGGATATGATAATAATTTTGTGTGAAAAAAACTCAAAGATTGTATTGGTATGAGTTGGATATAGAAAGCCATCGTCAACCTGATAATATCCGGAAGATCGAAACAGCAGCGCTGTGGTGGACTAGGGATGCGATTCGGAACATGCTCCAAATAAGGATTGTGATATCCTTGAGCTCGCTTTAGATTATTTTACCGAATCAGTATCCATAAGATAACAAAATTAATTCAATTTTATTAAATCTACTCCTCATCGTTTTTGAGAGGTCTAATGACAATCCTTATTTTTTCACGTTCATCTAGTTTCTAGGCATTCTAAACTTTGGGTGCGTACTAAAATATTTGCCCTTAGTAGGTTCTGATTTTACTCCCACTGTATATATTTTGAGTCCTCGAATTGATAATGTGTCAAGGAAACTACTCTAGAGGTGGTGCTTTCGAAGAATATTTGCATTTATCCATAAGACATACTGCGTCAATCTACCCTACTCTAACTTTCAATAAGTGTAAGTTCTGTGCTTTCTTTTTCAAAACAGGTTAACTTTTCGAATAAAGATACCCATTTGTTTCTAAACATTTTTAAATAATGCCTCGGAGAGGGAAGTTTAAAATCAAAATTAACGTCGAATCGACATTACAGCCTATAATAACCGATGTCCCTAAGGGTCTGGGCTTTTGGCGAATCCTTTATTCAACTTTTATACATGACGTCCCGCTGCAACTGTGAAGTCCATTATTATTAATCATTCTAAAACGTAGGCTCTATATTGTACCAAACAAACATTTCGGCAGAGCAGGTGCCACTGAACTGTACGCAGATACTACGCGAAAACTCTGCCAAGTACCTTAAAATTGCCTTTGACAAGGGTATGATTTGGAGATACACTCTGAAGCTTTAAAACATAAATTCGAAATTACGTAAGCCTCCATTTCTTAATCTTTCTCTATTTTTCCCTGACTTTGTCTGGTAACTGGGTAACCACAGCTGAAAGACTTACCGACTGGCAGGACTAAAACGAAGAGCTAGGGTCCTAGGAACCGTTCTGACAACCTTGACAATTTGACACTTATAGAGATGAGTTTACGCTTTAAACGTTTTTCATATTTAAATTTTTTTATTTATTTGAACCCTATAGACAAAAACACCTCGAAGGTAGTAAATACCTTGTATGGGGTGTCTGCATTAAAGTTGAAGTGTTACATTAAATTTACGATATTACGCTAATCTTGGCCCTGCCATTTGTTTTGCTTCATGCTTCCTCCCTCCTTTTGGACCACCATTATTTACAGCACCGATTGGTCATCTTTTCATATGGTCATGGATTAATGTTGGCACTAGGTTTGATTTTCGTTCTTCTTTACCATACATGAAGTCTCCGAAGCGTGAAGAATGCAATATTTTTGATCATTTGAGTGACTTATACATGTAATTTTGATGTTAATTATAACCCTTTGCGATGTTTTAGAATGAAAACATAAGAATTTCTGTCTATTCCTCGAATTGGTACGAATACCTATACTGTTCGAAGCCTATACTGATGATAATTAAAAGGCTCGATTTGAAGGTTTCAATATCGGCAGGCGGTATTGCCAACATTAATTTGGAAACGTGCTTAAAGGTAAGTTTATTGAGGTTTGCTGTATTAGTATATCATTACTTCTATGACTATAAATACATAATTTATACGCTGTTCTGATACAGAAATTGGAATGTACGCCAATTAGTTTTTACCCATATATAAATACAAGATATTACAAGTTATTTATTCCTCAATATAAATCAAATGCGTAATTGAATCATTCCTGTATACCGTTATTAATCCTCAAACTAACTTAGGGTAGGGTAGGTGAACCGCACACGCCACGTTTAGTAATATATGACCACGTAAAATGCTGCTGCGCCTTGATCAGTTTCATCACAGACATTAATCTCAATAAACAATGTTGGCAGGCATCGATAAAAGAATATAATTATGTGACTATGTTTGTTTGTCTTCATGTAAATGTTGGAAGCGTTCTAGTTTATAGAACAAATTAGGAACGAGATGCTATAACACCGTACATTAACAAAGACCAGTAGGGTCACTTGGCATGCCGACTTTGATGTGCATCTCACAAAGGCGAGCCGCCTCGATTTGAGAGGGGTGCCGTTCGTGCCGTCTCGTTTACTTACAGGGAATCCGAGGCTGTGCGTTGGGCTGTGCGATATTGTCGACGTTAACTTAACTTATTATACGGGGGTCAAAAGAAATGAATTCTGTACTCTAGATAACATATAATTTATTATTCAATAAACCATTCAACTGAATTGACAATATATGCCATTAGTTCCTTGAAATATAAATGATAAGATAATGAAAGGGAGTACTCTAACAGCATATTTTGTTTATATCGAATAAATTATATACAAAACTTAACAACCTCCTTAGAAAACAAAGAAAACGGCAATAAGGCAAAGAAGAGTACGAATACTGGAAGATATAAAACAGACACGTTTTTATACATTTTATATTTGGTTTTATTTTCTGTCTTATTATTCTTTAACATCAACAATAGTAAATTTGGTCGCTAAATATATTCGCACTCTATTATAATATAGGAATACAAAATATTCATAGAGTCACCTAAGCTAAGCTAGGTATGCGCTCTGAATGGAAAATGAAAAATGTGGTGGTGGTGTGGTGGTGTTCTTTAGTGATTTCGTCCGTCATTTTCATCCTGGTCATTGAAGTACAGAAGACCTTGTTACTGGCCAAAGCCATTATTAATTTATGAATCATTTCAATACCATGGGGTTATAAAGGCTAAAAATATGTGTGTCTGGTTTCTTTGAATACTGATAAGTTATATCGTGTGATTGCTGTAATTTTGCTATGAACATGTCGTATTTGTACAGCATGCTTCCACATTTTTTATAACGTCTTCAGAACAGAAAAGATGTCTGACCTGATAATATATGTATATGTATTTTAAGGTAAGGTTGTCATATTTATGGGTACCCACGAACCCTAATGCCCTTTTCCAATTTTCACATCTAGAAACAATATTTATTTTTTAAATTTTATTGAGACAAATCTGCCTGTATAAGTTAATAACCTTACCCAGTTCCCTTTTTCGGGCATCGAAAACACGACTTTCCCATTCCTTGTTTGCTGTTGCAGCTATATACAGAACATGTCACCGGCATTTTTTTGTGAAATACGCAGATACGCGCAATACGCTCAATATACACACAAACACTCCTTATTTAGACACCCCGGTAGATCCGACCGATTGTGTCGCGTGTTAGGTGGAATGACCCTGTAAGCTATAACTGCTAGCGTTAGGCTATTGCTTGGGATCACCGTGCGCCAGAATTCGCCAGCTGCGTAGTATCCGAGAGCAGAGCGGAAAATACAACATTGGGAGCGGAGCTTAGAGTGACCCTACTTGTCTTTGTTAATAATGTACGGTGGCTATAACTAGTAATTATGCACACTCTTCTTAGTATGACTGGACAAACACTTATAAGTAAAATAACATTGACAATACGATCAATGGACTGCTTCAAAAATGAAAAAGATTAAATATCTTTTTGCAGTTTGAAAGAAGCTATTATAAGGAACGGATGCTTTTCTTATATTTTTTCTAGTCTGCTTTTTCGGGAACTAGTTGGTCGATTTTCCAATACTGTGGAATTGTACTTTGCCTAAAGTATTACCGAATAGTGTTAGACATACCGGGACTAGGTACAAGGGCGTATCCAATCAGTCTTGGGGGGTAGCAGGGAATGAGTTTTGTGTATGCTAGCAGCAAAACAATTGGGCGTTTCCCGCACTTCTGTCATGCGAATTTTGCGTAAACATCTTGCCATGTATAGTCATATAATGTGCAATAATTAAAGCCAATCGACCATCCAAACGGTCCACGGTTCGCAAATTAGGCAGATGATTGTTTGACCGACGATTGCGTATTTTACCTAAAAATCATCTTTTTGAACGAAGCTCATTTTCACCTCTGTGGTTACACAAAATTGTCACATATGGGGTACAGGAACCCCGCACATCGTCAAAGAGCAGCCAATGCACCCAAAACGAGTAACATCGGCCCATTTTCATCAAAAATTAAGGAGCCGCAGTAAGTGTGAATGGCAAGCACTACCACGCAATGTTGAACGATTGGTTCTTCGTAAAAATTGAAAATGAAGACTTGGACGATATTTAATACCAACAGAACGGTGCTACGAGCTGCACATCGACTGCCACAATCGATGTTTTGCGTCCTATCTTCGGAAACCGAATAATTAGCCGACCCGTAGTGCTGATGTGAATTGGCCACCAAGAAGCTGCGATTCGACGCCATTGGACTATTATCGTTGACCATGACCGCAATTTAACCTGCTATTGCTGAGATAAAGCCCGAAAAATACTCCAAAATGACCGAATGGCCATTTGATCGAAACTATTTTTCGTAAATAAATGTCATGAATATAACTATTGAAAAGTATTCAGCCGTTTGTATTTCATAGCAAAATAAGTTCGGCGGCGTTAGAGTTCTAAAACGTCCTGTTTGACCGGACCTTTCACAAAGAATATAAAAATGGAGGTTGGTCTGCGGGATGTAGCTACGGTTTCTTCCTTCTCCAGGCGAAAATATTGAGACCTTTTCTAGTATTTGAATATAGCGATGTGCTGTATTGCTATTTGTATGTTTTATTTTTAGGTTATGAAGCTAGCTGTGTCCTACTACATGTTTTTGAAAAATACAGCAAGGTGAAAATGGGTTAGAAATGAGTCGAAGAATAGAACTACTATAGTTTGTGTTCAATAAAAAGATCTTAGAAGCATTTTAAGTTTACAAATAATCGCCTTGAGTACATGTTTCAAGCCGTTCCTTTCTCAACCGTACAACTGATTAATAAAGTGTCATTTTACCTGATTGCATCTGTTTGTTTTTGCTAACTAGATCTATAAAAATATAAAACACAAGCCTGCTAATGAAGTGAATTCACTCAGTATACCGCCCAATTCTCCCCACGCATTTATTTACGCAGGTGTTCTATTAAGTTCGTGATGTCTAAAGACAATAAGGCTTAGTTCAGATGACCCGCGTCGACGTGGCGCTCGTTTTGAACATACACATAATTAATTCAAGCTGTTCACATGGACGCGCGCACGACAAATTGTACGCGCGTACGACGCCACTAGACGCAGAGAATCTCAATACGCGCGTCGGTCAGCGGTGACGCGCGTATGGAAATACGAGTACTAGGCGCTCCCATTGCCTGGTGAAGTGGTGAGTTGGCACGCGTCTTTTCTAGCGACCTGGTATCTCTCTGCAAAAATTTATTACTCACGTATGCTATTGAAATGGAAACAGAAGAATTCAACACAGATGTTTTTATTGATGAAATTGAGAAGAGGTCTACGATTTGGGACATGCATTCCAAATTATAATCAAATAAGACGGCAAAAAAGAGCGCCTGGGAGGAACTGGTCCTAATGTTTTACAAATCCGATGATACCGAACAAAAAAAGAAAATATTAGGTAGGTTTTTGGTACTGCTCTATTTATAATAGGTATTTACAGTTAATACAGCAATTCAGATCATTCTATCCTGCCATTCTAGTTTTCCTTTCATTCACAAAGTACTTTGTCAACTTTACTCCTGAAGTAGTTAAAAAATTTAGGTTCGTGATTTCGCAGACTGCGATACAGTGTAACGTGTAAACTTGTAGAAAGTCATTTCCTTAAAATTGGGTGAAACCAGTGTGTGTGTGTCCTTTCCCTCCTTTTTTTTAGTATTAAATTATTTATTTTTATTTTTTTTTAATAATGTTTAGCATTTGTCGTTTCCATCTTCTATACGCTAACCAAATACAAACAGCTTCTCCTATCATTCTCGTTAATAACAACAAATACACTGACACTCGATTGCCTAATTTCACTCTATATAAAACTTGTACGAAGTCCTACACGCGTCATCTGAACACAGACGCAACAAACGTGCGCCACGCCGACGCGCTTCGTACGCGCGTCATCTGAACTAAGCCTAATTATTTTTCGTCAAAACATTAACTTTATTTTTTACATAATCTTTAAATCCAATATATTTAATCTAAATCCCAGGTGTGTGGCCCTCAAAATAAGCATTTGTTTCAACTAAGACCACGTCCTTCAAGCTTAGTCGGAAGGGCTAAATCAGGTGACCATGGTAGATAAGTTTGCAGCTTCAATCTAGTTAATTATTTTTTGTCATGGTGACTACATAAGCGCGGTCTTTGGAGCTTTATACCAGTTTAAAATCTATCCATCAATTATAAACGACCTCTTCATTTAGCCCTAACATCATGCTACCCTGCAAGGTATTCGGGACTTATATTAATTATGCTACGGCAAACATTAAATTAAATCCATCTTAAAGAAGCTAGTCTCAAGAAACAGTGATATCCAAGTACTGAGCAATGATCAGATTGTTGATATTATTGACATCCGAAGCATAGCTCAAAATGGAAGAATAAATCAACTCTGTCATTATCCAATACTATTTCTCAGAAATATTGTGCCAAGTTCTGTATTTATGATGGAATACAGGTAACATCATATATTTTGATGTAGTTTAATTACATAGATAAGCAGAAAAATATCTATGTGACTAATTGGTCTAATTCATAATAAATCTACAACACGCAAAACATAGCGACAGTCATGGCTACCTTATATTTAGCTTATTGCAGGCGAAGCATACATTATATAATAGCCGTATTCGTTTTACACAAAATTTCAGGTAATCTCAGCTCACTTAACTTTACTCAGTTCAATACGTGTTCTTTCTATCCAAGCTCAATACAAATGAAGTGTGATTTTTATCTCCCCCCTTAGCACAATAGCACAACCTCAAGACTAACAATTTCCTCACCTTTAGCGTTAACGAAAACTGTTAATTTAGGGTTATAATCTGATCAATTATACTCAGCTCTTATTTTTGAACGCCTAATAGAACAGGTATTTACTATTTGAGAATCTCACTTTAGTTTAAAATATCTCACTTCACTTGCAAAAATAATGCAGCTTATATCAGTATGATACGACTCTCAGCAATGATTCAAAATTCCTTTGAGAAAATATTCTAAAAAAAGTTTGCGTAAGTTAATATGATGTTTGGCTATACTAGTAGGAGCTTTGCTAGTCTACTGGTCTACAACTGGTCTAATGGTCTACTAGTAAAGATGGACAGCACTGAGAGTAGGAGAATTAGCAGCATATAAACTAGTTGTTCTCTACCGGGCGATGTTTACATACAAGGTAGTGCCTTCGATGAATGAGGATCTTCATTTATTCATGTAGAGCTGTTAGAATGAATAAAATAACAATAACTGCAGACTGAGCTACAAGTCGATAATGAAGAACAGCCTAAAGCCAGTAAACAACACGTAAAGTAAAATACAAATTAACCACAATAATTATGGACAAGGTTATAAAAAGAGATACACAATAAAACAAATGACTTAAACTATCGCAATCAGCTAACCTAGAGATAGATCTAAACATTTTTACGCACCTGTAATACAGTCATTATTTTGAAATTATGTGATATCGAACGATATAAAACAACTGCGTTATAAGTAATATAGCATCGGCTGAAAAACGTGGCTGAATGCAGAGGCATAGTCATAGTTAGACATAGCATGATTTGGACGTTGTGGAAATTACTTCTAAACATTAGCTTTTTGCAGAGATCCGGTGGATTAGATGTACTAAGGACAGACAGGTCCAAAGATTCACACAATCGTTTTCTGAGTGTCCTTCCAAGAACATGCCCATTATTATAGTCTCCTAAGACGCGCGTAGGCTTTGGATCAAACGGACGAATATGATATACACACCACCTCTTACCGGAGTTCATGCAGAGTCGTTTTGCCGCCCCGACCCTGCACCTTCTCGCTCTCATCGTGAGCCCGTTCGTTCAACGCAACCCCCCCCCCCCCCTCTTTTTCAGCATCCAATTTTTCCCAGAATTTGATGGCCCTTTCATCGCGCGATGCCTTGTCTCTAACACCCTCCTTTGAGGTGCCACTAGCTACAATAACCGATCCCGCGTTGGCCCCTCCCCTTAAATGTTGCCCCGTACGTTTGCCACTTTGGCCTTTACAAGTTGTCTTCTATTTGGGTTCCATCGTTGGGGCTTTGACCAGAAGCCCACTTTGAAGTCTTCCCGCTGTCTTGGGCTTTTCGCGTAACCTGACCACCTTGGCAAATGTCAACGACGTCACGTGGCTATTTCACTTCGATTTGCCTAGTGAACGCCCTGACATATTGCCAGCGCTCTCACTCAGTATATTTTCTTGCGTTTCGGTGTTGTCTTCTGCCCTTTTCTTGGAATTTTTCAGTCTAACTTACATCTTGTGTTAGCTGGTTCTTCGGTCGTTTATGTCGCTCGTTTATTCTTGGGTCGGAGCCTCTCTAATCTATCTGCTCTGGTGTCTTTCTGTGTTGAAGAATTTTTCTATTTCTAGAACAGGTCGCTGTTTCAGGGTTTCCGGCCCTGGAAAATTGTGTAGTTTGGTACATACCAGGATGCTCCGATAGGTTCTCTCATAATCATGCAGAATTTTTTTCTCTCCATCAATCATTTGAAGCTATTTTCGACATCACCTACCAAAACGGCGTTATTTTTCGAAAATCATCGCGAAGCAGAGTTTTCACCCCCCACCCCTCGAGCGACAAGCCCCCGAGGTCCCAAACTTAGGTGTAAGTTCAGGGGACCAATGTCTACCATTACACCAAATTACATTTCTTTCCGATCTTTTGCTGTCAAAAACCCCTACCGCCTGGGCTATAATTATTATATAGAAAATAAACATGCAAAGCAGCGCTGGGACATCAAAGTATTCAATTTACTCAAGCCACCGATAACATGAATTTCATTTTATATAAAATAGCCAGTGACAGCTGATATAATAAGCATATGCCATCAAGTCTGAAATATTTCGAAGAGGAGATTTAGGTATAGGTAAATAAAATGTGTCTCAACTTTATTATTCCATTATATTTCCTGAAGGTTACATAAAGTGTCTCATATAGTATGCCCTTAATATTCATTTTATGGCATGGTGTCTGAGATTTAACGTCCTACCTTTTAGACGCAGGAAATTTAAATTCATCGAGGGAGATATAGATCAATTTTCCGAGGTTTGGTTACCCTCACGTTTATATTGCTATAATTTTTTTCGACTTTATATAATACCTATTATAATAGTTTCTATGTAGAAAACTCAAAATCTCCTTTCCTCGATGCAAAGAAAGTACCGGAAGTAATAGAACAGATTATAGGCGGCAATAATGCTGATCTTTGTCTGTAGAAACTTCAATTTATTAGGCTTTGGCCGATTTGACAAAGAATCCAGATAAGTAAACAGATTTAACCAACTAGATTTCCCTATTTTTAACTGACATCCAACTCGAAAGCTTTGAGGCGGAGAGGAAACCTCCAGACCCCCAGAACCCCAGAAATGAGTGGCATAACATATTTGTGATGTTAGATGTCATCATGCAGAACTTACGGAAGTAAAATACTAACTCATATCCATACTTATCTCAGACTTAGAGTTCTGTATGCCAACAAACACTTACTCAACTTCAAGATAAGGAGAAAGTTATGCGAAAGTATTGTTATTTCTATTCTCAGTTACTGTGATATTGTATATTTTCCATGTCTTGATCAGGCTACAAAGAGACGTCTTCAAGTCGTTCAAAATAATTGCATTCGCTTCATTTACGGTTTAAGGAAGTTTGACCATGTGTCGTTAAAATACTCCCATCTAAAATGGATGAAACTTTGTGATCTGGTAAGATACCATTTTCTTGTTTTTATTAAAAAGCTGATTTCAACTGGTAGACCAAAGTATTTATTAGACAAGTTAACATTCTCTTTTGAAGTACATGACAGAGAACTGCGTGATGTGAGAAATATTAGAATACCTCCGCACTCATCTATCTTATTTAAACGTAGCTTTAGCTATAATGCAGCCAAGCTGTATAGCTCTCTTAGTTCTAGTGACAAAAGTTTGTCAACATCTTGTTTTCGAAGAAAAATTAAGCAGCTTATGTTTCAATAATGGTAGTACTCGCCGCTTTTCTGTTTTTGATTCCGTCTCTGTTCACTTCTTTTTTTATTATTTATATTTTATATTTTAAGCCTTCTTCATATATTTTTGGTAAGGTTATCACCTCACGTTTGTTAGTTTATTGTGTTTTGTGTAATGTTGCTATTATGTAAACATTGATTACCCTTGTAGCTTTTGTGGTTGAGTGTAAGAGTAGCTGATTAGCTAAACTTCGCCACAATAAGCTCCGTACTCTGCTACACCATGTAATTGGTTAATAATAAAGTCGTATATTATTATTATTATCTGACTTTCTAAGTTCCTCTCGCATCATTGCGGTAGCAACAAGTGTTGACGGGCTGTGCCAAGTCAACACTCGGACTATTATTGATCGGAATTTAGGAAGGATCGCACAATATTACAGGTCTTCAGGATTACAGACTTTTGGAATACTTTGTGTAACTTTTCGTCCAGGCCCAACTGTTGAAGGTGTTGTGTAAACGTGTTTGGTGTGAGGCCTGAGACAGACATAATGAGGGGGACAATTGTGATTTTGTTTTGTTTCCAAAGTCGTTTTATTTCCATGGCAAGGTCCGTGTATTTAGATATCTTCCCAGCGTAGGTGTTTTGGATATTCACATCATTGGGAATGGCAATATCTATCAAATAGGTAATTTTGTCGGCCTTTGACTGGAAAACTATATCTGGTCTATTGGCTGGGATAGTCTTGTCTGTATGTATTTCAACATCCCAGTATAGTTTGTATTGATCGTTTTCGAGTACTGATGTCGGAGTGTAATTGTAATACGGATCTGAGTTTTCTATTAGTTTGTTTGTTGTGGCTAATGCTTGGTGTATGACCTTGGCCGCAGAGTTATGTCTGGCTGTGTATTCGGTACCGGCAAGAGTTTTGCACTCGCTTGTTATGTGATCTATTGTTTCTTTTTGTTGGTGACATCTTCTGCAGTTATCGTCTGTTATGGATGGATCTTTAATTACGTATTTCTTGTAGTTTCTCGTCGCAATAACTTGGTCCTGGATAGCAAGCATAAATCCCTCAGTTTCTGGAAAGAGCTGGCCATCCTGCAGCCAGGTGTATGATTGTTTTTCATTTATGTGGTCTTGCGTAATACGGTATCTATGTTTGCCATGGAGTGGTTTCTGCGACCAGGCGCTTATTTTTTCTTGTTGTGATTGTGTGGGATTGTGTGTGTCTGCGACATGGTCTGGGCATGATAGGTTGAGTGGTGTATAGTTTTTGTCTGCTTTTACTATTGCTCGATGTAAATTTGTTTGTTTGTTTTGGAAGAAATGTCTGAGTGTCTTTATCTGTCTTGTGCGAAGCGACTGTATATCTGTAATCCCTCTGCCTCCTTGTTTCCTGTCTATGGTGAGCCTTTCTTTGCATGCGTTTGGATGTGACATTCGGTGTTTGGTGAGTTCTGTCCGTATGAGGATGTGGATGTTTTCTATATCAGTGTGTGACCACTTAATGATGCCGAAGGAGTATGTGAGGACTGGTATCGCAAATGTGTTAATGGCTTTTGTAAGGTTTCTGGAATTCAATTTGGTTTTTAGTAGCTTAATAAGGCGGTTCTGAACTCTTGGGTTAGTTGTGCCTTGACTTGTGTGTGGTCTATTTTAACGTTCAGATTGAAGCCCAGGTACTTGTAAGTTTCGTCCTTGTTCATGTTGTTTAGTGTTTGGCCAGCTACTGTTTCCTGCTGGGGGTGGTCCTTCCTTTGTTGATATGGAGAACCTTGCATTTACTCAGTCCGAATTCCATCCTGACGTCTGACGAGCAAGTTTCTGTTATTCTGATTAACTCTCTCAGTTGTACTTCATTGGCGGCATACAGTTTTATATCATCCATGTAGAGGAGATGATTGATTCTGTGTTGATTTAATTTCTCGTGTCTAATGTTGAAACCGCAGTTTGTGTTGTTAAGTGCGTTGGAGAGCGGATTCAGACAGAGACAGAACCACAGTGAACTGAGAGAGTCACCCTGGAAGATGCCGCGTCTTATATGTAGCTCATCCGTCTTGATATGGCCGTTCTGGGTTTTGAGATGTATGCTGGTTCGCCATGTCTCCATGGTTCTTGTAAGAAACTCACGTAGCCCCGGGTTGATTTTATATATTTGAAGAGTTTTCGCTAGCCAGCTATGGGGTACAGAGTCGAAAGCTTTTTTATAGTCGATGAAACAGGTATGAAGGTTCCTATGTTCTTTTCTGGTTTGCTCCATGATGACATTATCAATTATAAGTTGTTCCTTGCAGCCTTGGCTTTGCTTATTATTATTATTATTATTATATCCTATTATAAATGAGAGGCTCTTTCACCATTATAAAATTATGGTGAATGTGAATTCGGTCATTTATAAATGCGAATTTTTATAACTGTGAGCTCATCAGCATGCTTGAGCAGTTGGACAGTTCTAGACCTCTAGTCTCGAGAGCAGTGGCGGGTTATATAAAGACTACTTTCAGGCATTTTGGATTACCCCCCGATATGTCTAACAAAACAAACAGGATCAAATTATGAACAAGCAATGCTACCCGATGCATAATAAACAATTCTGTGCCATAAGTGAAAATAAAGATAAAATTGGAAAAATATTGACAGTGATTGTGAACCACTGTCAATATTACGAGCTAATTGTAGGAATTTTTTCATGGTCAACCTCTCACAAAGGCTTACAAAGGATAATTGTCTGTGCTCGTTAAATTTAGAACGCTGCAAGTGGTAGCTATCGGGAAACAAATTCCGCCACATCTCATTCCACAGCGTTGAAGTTCTTCAAAAGAAGGAATGCTGGAGGAGACTGGTTAGGGGAGTAGGGACCTCGACCTGGTAAGGATGAGCTCGCACAGCCTCTCTAGTGTTCCTCATTCGGGCGGCCTTCGGTGTTATTATCTGGGAGAGCTCACTTGAACATCTTCCATGATAGAATCTGTAGAACAGGTGTCAGCTACGCTTCTTCGATGTACCAGGCTGTGGAGGTCCTTTGTGAGGTTACGCGTGTCGACTACTCTAATTGCTCTCTTCTGGAGAGAGAGTGCATTACCAAAAGGCTCATTGTGTCTTGCCCTCCGGAACTAAGACAGCACTATTGAGAGGGCTCAACCACAAAGCTTTTAAACCAATATCAAAAGAGAATCTTGGCTTAAGTCCTGTCAGAGTATCTCAGATTTACTTCCAGCCACTAGAATTCACAAGGTTCTCACCCAGGGCCGTCACAAGGGGGGGGCAGCTGGGTACTATTGTCCCGGTCCGGGCCTGAATCGCTGTCACGAAGGCGACTGTTTTTTAACAGTGTATGTTATGTTATTCAACAAAATGAAAATCATATTTTACTGATTCATTTGTTTTGTTAATAATCTAATTCTTTTCTGGGTAACTTTATTACAAATAACTATAATGAATTGTGAATAAACTATAATGAAGCAATTTATTCATTTTTGAAGCACTTATTTTTTGTTCCGGTTTATCACTTATATATACACATTCTATATTCTTTCAAGTGCTGTTTCAATCAAACCCTTCAGCCATGTTGTAAACATAGAATCTCTTTTCCAATCAGTCTACAAAGTTTCAATTTGAACATAACTGATTGAATGTTCTGATTATAAAATTTAGTTAATTATTATTTTCTGTCAGCTACTCTTAAGAAATGAGTGATTATGAATTTCTCTGAATACGGCTTCTATTTGCAATTCGTACTATTGCAAGATGAAAAAGTAACAAAATTCCATAACTAATAACTACTTAACGTACGTGAATACTAGTGTTTCCAATTTTCAGTTACAGTTTCTTGATTTTATTTGAGAAAATGAAGGATAAAAAACATATTTCAGTAAAAATTTAGACATTTCAATCACTGAAACTTGAAAGCAAAGTACAAAAATGACATTTTGTGTGGAGAGAGGAAATCAATAGTTTTTCAACATGGTACTGGTATAACTATCTCGTTGCCAGTTCGAAAGTCACGGCCTCATCACTTGAGACGGCTATGGTATTGGGGGCCCGTGGCCAGAATCTGGTCCTGGGCCCACCCTTGTAATGTGGTGGCCCTGTTCTCACCAGGGATCTGGGGCGGGAAGTCGGGTCCCTAAAAATACCAGTCGGCACCTATACAGATTCTGTTAAGGACACGCTAGTTATTTTACTGCATAAAAACTGGAGTGGAAAAATGCAACTACTATGTAATGACATGACGATACAGTCCTTCTCGCCATACAAATCACCTGGGGAGTATAGAGTATTTCCGGCTCTTCTGCAAAGTGGGCAGGGTACACTAATACTCTTCCTGGTGAAGAGCTTCATAGCAAGCCTAGTCTGTTCCATTCTACTAGGGTCGATGTTAGGAAGAACTGTCTTGATACAGAGGGCAGGTAGATTAGATACATCCCTACCTGATATCTTTCGCTCCATCTGCCTCACATCTTTCTTCCTGAAGGAGTTTTGGATGAGCACGTTAGAGAGGGGCCATTACCGGTAATATCGTTGGAGCCACACCAATACGCATACATGGCAGACAAATCAACGGACATTGACTTATACACCTATAGATGGCAAAATCGACCATACCTTGAAAAACAAATAAATCGCACAGATGCCTTTTTAGACGTCGAGGGTGCGTTCAACAATACACTCCCTCACTAGCTCTAAGTCACCTTTGAAAAAAGAGCCGTGGAGAGTGTTAATGTGACTTAATCGGATGCATGTTGGCTAACAGGAACATCTTAACATCATTGCATGGAGAGCCTATCAGGTTCAGGCCTACAAGGGGATGTCCTCAAGGTGGGGTGATTTCACCCTTGCTGTGGATCATCCTGGTAGAGGACCTGCTGAACGAGCTCTTTATGCGAGGTGTGAAGATATAGAGCTACGAGGATGATCTAGTTATGAAGTATGAAGAAACTATCTCTTCTTCAACAAACGTTGAACACAATAGACAGCTGGTGCAGGCGGGAACAAATGTCGATAAATCCCCTTAAAACTATTGTCGTTGCGTTTACTAAAGGATGAAAACTATACAAGATCCGCTTACCTAGTACAGCGTGATGGTCAATCCAGTTTGTGGAGGAGGTGAAGTATCTTCTTCTCGTGAAGAAGGATATGCGGCAAATATTGGGATGTTAGTCTTAAACTGATTTACTAGTTTATTGCCATTGCGAAAAGCACTGCCAAAAAAATCATCTCAAATTGGACAGAAAGGAAAGCACTCCTGCACTAGCGAGATACACCAGATCTACTACACTCGAAGATAATCATATATACCCCTCTAGTCAGGCGCCCCGAGGCTCATAGAGTGGAGCAGGACTAATGTGTGCATTCTGGTTGGTCTGTTTACAGGACATTGTCGTCTGAGGAACCCCTTGCAGAAGTTAGGCCAACAACAAACAACGAACTGTCGATTCTGCAAATGACGCTCCGTTATTAAATAAAGAGTCATTCTTCAAACAAATGACAGACACCCTAGAAAATATTAGTGACCGGAAAGAAATAATTGTACTAGGCGACCTCAACGGAAGAACTGGAAATCGACGGAATAATGCAGTGGTGGGACCCTTTGGAGAAGCTTCAGTAAACGACAATGGCGAACGATTGATTGAGTTTTGCCAGCAAAATGACTTGAGAATCACAAACGGATTCTTCAGTCATAAAGATATACATAGGTACACCTGGACACAATCCTCCCGACATTTACGATCGATTATTGATTATATAATCGTGAAACAAAGTACAAGACTGCATCTAAGGGATGTACGAGTCATGCGAGGATTGGAATGTACGTCTGACCACCACTTCTTATTAGCAAAAATATACATACCTTACAGGCACAACGTCTCCCGAAAACATAATGAGGAAGGCATGGAAGGGCCAGCTAAAGTCAGCTATAAACTCGATAGTCTATGCGATGGGTCTACGAAATTTTTGTATCAATTACGGCTAGCAACAAAACTTGCAGAAATTAGAATCGACTGCTCGAACACTATGTACGAGAACATAAAGAGCTGTATTCATGAAGCAGCGAATGAAGCATTGGGTAAAGAAATCCGACGGAATACATGTAGAAAATCAGCTCCCTGGTGGAGTTCCAGGTTAGAAGGTTTTGTTCAAGAAAGAAAGAAAGCTTACATGGAATGGTTTTAGAGCAGGCCGATCCTGCATAGATGGCATTTTCACATTGAGAAACCTAACAGAAAAAATGGTTGGAAAAGGAAAAGCAGTACACCTTACATTTGTAGACCTTCAAAAGGCTTACGATACAGTGCCATTATGTAAGCTGTGGCCATGCATGCAAGAAAGTGGTATCAGTAAGGCCTATATAAATGCCGTGAAAGCCTTGTATAGTAATATCACCAGTGCCGTGAAGGTGGGGAAAAATATTTCCCCAAAATTTCTTATTACAAAAGGGTTAAGGCAGGGTTGCCCCCTTGCTCCTTTACTTTTTAAAATTTACTTGGAGAGAGCCTTAGAGTCATGGAGGAAGAAGTGTTGCGGCATGGGCCTTCCAATCGGCGATGACGTGCTCTACACTCTGTTATTTGCTGACGATCAAGTGTTAATAGCAGGAGACGCAGATGACTCGAGTTACATGTTACGGAAGCTACGAGAGGAATATAGCAAATGGGGGCTGGTTATAAATATGCAGAAAACAGAATATATGGTGGTAGGAAGCGACGAGGCTCAGGATCTTGACATTGGAGATGGAGTGGTAAAAAAATGCACTACTTTTAAATACTTAGGGGTGACACTTGCATTTAATGGAAAAAGTAAGGCTGATATAGAGAACAAAATAGCCCAGGGAAAACGCGCCATCCGTCAATTAAATTCCATCTTGTGGAGTGACAAAATATCAAAAAAGAACAAAAGAGCCATCTACCATGCCATCGTAGAGAGCATTACCACGTACGGAGCGGAGACTTGGGAACTAAACAAGAAAGAGAAGAAAAAGTTGTTAGCCCTTGAAATGGATTTTTGGAGAAGAAGTAGCCGGCATTCTAAGCTAGACCACGTGCGGAATGAAAGGATTAGAGAAATTATGGGCGTGCAAGAAACCATTTTGGACACCATTGGATCAAAAAGATTAACATGGTACGGTCACCTTGAGAGAATGGCCAATAACAGATGGCCAAAAAAGGTATGGGAGTGGACGCCACCAGGTAGACGAAAACGAGGTAGACCCCCTCGAAGCTGGAAAAAAGACATGGAAGAGGAAATGTCATTGAGAGGGCTTCAGGAGGGCGACTGGTGGAACCGCGACCTATGGAGGTTGAGAAGCGAGAAACGACGACAGTTGTAGGAACCTCGCGAATATATATATAAGTACTACCGCTTGGAACTATTATAAAGAAATGCGAAATCTCACTACTAAGGCTATAAAAAGGGAAAAGAAGGCTTATTACGAGTACGCGCTGAAAAATTGTAATAACAAAGACAGCTGGCGGATACTAAAATCTAATAAAATAGTCGCGAATAAGAAAGTTAAGTGTACGATACCAGAAAAGTTTTATAACGTTCAAAAGATTAATGACTTTTTTGTTAATTCATTGCCTGTATTAACTCCAGCAAGATATCTGCTGGAAAGATATGGCAGTGAGTCCTTGTTAAAAGATAGTTTCAAGTTACAAGCCGTAGATGATTCTGCCATTCTTACAATATTATCTGAAATCAAAAGCAATGCAACAGGGGACGATGGCTTGAATATAGTTATGATTAAGTTGTGTTTTCCTAACATTTTACCATTTGTCAAACATATTATTAATTTCTGCATTTCAAATTCTGTTTACCCTTCAAATTGGAAAAAAGCAGTAGTGATACCATTACCAAAGAGATCCATCATAGAGAATTATAAGGACTTAAGGGCAGTGAGCGTTCTTCCCGTGTTAAGTAAATTAATAGAAAAAGTTATTGCTTCGCAATTGATGGAATATGTAGAGTGTAATCATATACTGCCAGATGTTCAATCTGGTTTCAGGAAAAAACATAGCTGCACCACTGCCCTACTACAAATTATAGATGACATTCTATCAGCTAGAGATATAGGAGAGTACACAGTTTTAATACTTCTAGATTTTACTCGTGCCTTTGACACATTAAACCATAAAATTTTATTAAGCATTTTGAAACATATTGGAATGGATCAACATTCTACTACCTTCTTTAAAAATTACCTTACAGGTAGGAAGCAAAGGGTAGTATTAAATGGAAATACTTCTTCATTTCTAAATTTGACTTCCGGTGTCCCACAGGGTTCAGTATTGGGCCCTCTGCTTTTTATTATATACACAAGCCAGCTGAAATCTTGTTTAACGCGCAGTAAGTTGCATTTGTATGCAGACGATACACAGTTGTATTGCTCTTTCAAATACCAAGACGTGCAGACTGTCTGCCATCATGTTAACGAGGACCTCAAAAACTATATAAATTTGTCCGCTGATCACTGTCTAATTAACAATGTCGAAAAAACAAAAGCTATGCTATTTGGCCCTAAAAATAAGAGATGTGAGGTTGAATCAAAGATAAATATAAGTATCAATGGGGTTCAAATAGCTATAGCGGATCAAGCCAAAAGTTTAGATGTTACACTAGACAGTGAACTACGATTCGGGCCTCATATCACAAGACTACTACAACAAACATATGCAGCTCTGAAAACTATTTATGTCAGCAGATCCTTTTTAACACTTAAAGTGAAGATTACCTTATGTGAAAGCCTTGTTCTATCTATTTTGAATTACGCAGATGTTGCATATGGCCCACACTTGACAGTGCTGTACAAACAAAAAATCCAGAAGGTGCAGAACTCTTGCCTAAGACTGATTTTTGGAATCCGTAAAGGAAAAAGTGTATCCCATAAGTTAAATGAGATAGGTTGGCTAAACATGCATCACAGGAGAGTGTTACATGCGGCTTGTCTATATCATAGAATTATCGTTTGTAATAAGCCAACATACTTATATAAAAAAATCAAATTTCGAACTGATGTACACACTTTGAACATTAGATTTAAGGGATTACTTACCCCACCACGTTTTCATCATGAATTTTTCAAGCGAAGTTTCAGATACCAAATATGTAGTGTGTACAACAGTGTAGCGAAAAATGATAAAAGATTAATTGATTTAGGTTTTAAATCTAAGTATAAGCGAACATTATTGAACAGGCAGACGCAGGCATGAACAAGGGTGGTATAAGTGTATCTTCTATTTTTTCTTTTGTTCTTTCTTCTTTTTTGTTTATTTCGAGTGATTATTGTAAATACGGTGTGCACTCATTGGGGATAATTTTAGTGGGTTAAGTGGTAGAACAGTTGCGTCTCACTGTGTGATGCGTAACTGAACTTCGCCCTTTCGGCAAGCCTTACATATGTTGTTTTTTTTTTCTTCTTTTTTTTTCTTTATTTGTTAATATAAAAAATGTAATTGTTTTTTTTCTTGCCGAATAAAGACGTGTTATTATTATTATTACTATAATGTACTGCCGTCTGCGGAGCTGTAAATTGGATTGGATGTTATTTCCAGTCGTTGATGTACAGCAGAAACAGTGTAAGGATAGGGCAGATCCCTGAGGAACACCGGCGCTACTTAGGAATTTATTGTGCGCAACCAATCTTCCATGCAGCGCCAGAGGGAAACACACCTCGCTGATACGATAGTTTGAAGAGCTTACAAAGAATAGGTGCTAGCTCAGCGGCATAGCGTTTAAGGAGAATAGCTGGAATTTGGTCAGGACCAGTAACTTTCTACATGTTTAGTTTTTGGAGGATGCTTTTTACACCTCGTTGTTGGAATTTGACTTCTGCCATTCTCGAATTCATGTTTGTGGTGGTGGTCGGAGTACTTCCTTGGAAATCTACAGTAGAATTGGCTGCGAATAGCCTGCCTGCTCCCTGTCTGCTTTTTCTTTAGGAGTAGGAGCGATGGACTTGTCCTTTCTGGTCAAGAGTGGTATTGAAGAATAGGAAAAATTCTGACCAACAGCCTTAGCTACAGACCAGAATGTTCTGGAGGAACTAGGACATGAGAGGAGCCTGTTCTTAATTTTTTTGGTTGTGCTCCTCCTTGCTTCTATCAATCACACGTTTACAGTGATTTCTGGCGTCGATAAAACTGCTGCGGTTCTCAGCATTTGGTTTTTTCCTCCATTCTTTCTAATGTGTGTGTTTTAGAAGTAACTGTATCTTTACAACGCTGATTGAATCAGGGCTTGGAGGGACGCTTGACGACATGTGGAATATAGGCTTCCATGCCGTATATTAATACCTCGGCTATTTCTTGTGCGTAATCTGATGGGTCTCGTGACTTGAAGCAGGCATCGTTCTAGGGAAAAAACTCATAGCTGTCTCTAGGTCGTCCGAATTTGCTGATGCGTAATGCCAGACGCGGCGAGGCTTTATATGGTGGAGATCTGCATAGCAGTGAAAGGGTGTTATAGTCAGACGATCCTAGTGGAGCGGTTACTTTCACTGTGTAGACTGTTGGAGTAGTTGTGAAATATAGGTCTAGCAGACTAGCCAAATCTCCGTTGCGGCTGGGAACCCTTGTTGGCCTTAGGCTATCTGCTACAAACTGCAGCTGATAGCGAAGACTTCAGCTTCGTGTCCCTCGTCGTCCGTTTTATTTGAGTGTTTCAATCAGTAGGAGTTGTGAGGTCAGCCAGAAAAGCTATCTCTGAATTAGGGTGACCTGATTGTAGCGCATCTACAGTGGCTGAAAGCTGTTTGCTATTGTTGCTGTTGCTACTGGATGGCCTATAGATACAGCATATGCATTTGGAATGATGACACAAAATTCAGATCAAAGCTTGACTGCTTATCTGGATCTATTTGGAGTCATGCCCACTTTCATTTGACAGTAATAAACTGTCACTATCACTATCCTCGCCAAGGTTTATTGTGACAGGTTCCATGATGATGCCACATTTGTCCTTCTTCCTGCAAGACAGATAGCGTTTTGCCATGCTTCAGCAGTTACAAGCTAAATAGCATTTTCCAAGCATACTTTCTCGTCCTGTAAGTTGTGTTGTGACATGCAATATGACTCTTTACTTGAGCGCAGATGAGTTTTATGAGTTTGAGTTCACAATGGTAGGGCGCTAAACGCAACACAATTATACCACAACGTATTTTCGGCGCCACGCAATTATTCCCTGCTTCTTCATGATAAGAACTGACCTACGGCTTCGCTTTTCGTAGCGGAAGTGATTTTCCAAGAGTATTCTCATTGGAGCGAGACATCTGTCTACTCTACGATTAAATATAGGCATATTACTGAATACGGTAAAAATGTTTACTTTCAGTTATTGTCAGATGCAGACTAGTCGTTTATAAAAATGGTGGATCACAAACTTTGACAAAAAGTAGAATGAAACTGAAACTGAAACAAATACGGGAAAATTTAAAATGTCCATAAACCATAAACGATCATCGTAAAAAAGACGAAAGGTAACGACATAATTATGCGCAAACGAACTAAACAGTCATTTCACAAAATATCTCAATAAAAACTAAAATATCCCATCATTTATTTCAAAATTAGATACTTTTAATAAATTTCGCGAAGCCATAAACTCTTTAAAATACAAAAAATCTACAGATCATCATGGTATGAATGTGGTAATCATGAAATCTAATAAAAATAAAATTTTGTCATCACTAGCAAAGCTTATCAATTTATTTATGGAAAATAATAAATAACCAGACTGCCTAAAAATTGCATAAGTGTGGGGATAACAACTCACTATAATAATTACAGACCAATCTCACCTCTACCAACACTGATGAAAGTTTGTGAAAGACTCCTAGAAAATAAAAAAAATGACCAATTTGAAATGAATAACTTAGACTACAACAACCAGTTCGGTTTTACAAAAGCCAGAAGTACAAATGAAGCAATCGCTCATGTATGCAGAAATGTAGTCAAGGATCTGGAGGCCGGCAAGTATTTTGAGATTAGTTGCTGTGACCTCCAGAAAGTGTTTGACTGCATAAATCATAGGTACGACATTGATATTTATGATCTTACATCGTTAGAAATGTTATTAAATTTTATATTTGATCATATGAAAAAAGACGTTCCATAAAGTATCCAACTCTGATTGAAGTTTCCTCAATTAATCTACCCATTTCTCCAAACACAAAAATAATTAAAATTTGAACCTAACCTAAGCTTTGTTAGATCACAAGATCACAGCCCTTTAAGTTCCACAATCGCTGCAATATTTAATCTGTTTCTTGTACCCAATTCTATCAAAAATGTTTATTTGCGCCTAAACTGTAGATTTTATGTGCCATGTGTGACACAAAATCGCACTAGAATTGAGCAAGGAATCCAAATGTGTAATAAAATATAGGGATTATTTTGAAAAATATAACTATGACATAAATCAACCTGTATAAACACCAAAATTTAAGTGAAAATATTTTAAGGTGGTTGTTTTCTACCATCAGGGCAGGTTTTTGTTTACCTTTTATGGCCTACTAGGTTGCTTATAAGTAGGAAAATTGTAAAATACCAATTTTGATTGATCTTAAAAATACTGTATCAGTAGAAAGACTATCAAATTTTACATTTCATCGTGTAAAAAACAGCCTTTTAATTTTACAATTGCTGCGAAATTCAATTTTTTCTTATACCAAAAATGGTAATTTACGCCTAAACGGTTTATGGTAAGTAGTCTCACTAGAATTGATCAATAGATCCAACTATGCACTAATAAACAAGGGTTGTATTTAAAAAAAACTAATTATGATATGAAAAACCCTGTATAAATGCCCCAATTTAAATGAATATATTCTAAAGTTGTAGTCCTTAAGTGGCAGATGTTTAAGTATGTTTTAGAAAGCGCAACGCACTGTTAACCGACGCTGTATAGATAAAGAAGGTATGAGAAAGAAATCAAAACGGGGCTTCAAAATACGGAAAATCTATTTTTATATTAGGTAACATTGCATATGTGTTTGGTTTGATATTTTTTACAAAATAACAATCATACCTTAACAGAACCTTGACAACTACTAAAGTCGACGAGTTTTCGGCACCTGATGTCAAGGTGAACTTCATCCTGAGGGATAAATGAGACCAAATATCAGGGGCTCCTCGTGCAACTTCGCAGACTTTGGCAAACTACACTTTTAGTCTGCTAGTTATGGTCATTGTAGTTTATATAAGGTTGCTCTCTGTGCTGTGAGTTATACCGGTGCGCTTTACAGCCAGCCAGCTCTTGGACTATACTGATGAATAGGTGCTGTGTTTTAACATTATTGAAAGGTGTTTACATTGAATTTGGAGTCATTAATATTGTTACGAAAGGCAATCATTTGATAGCGGACACGTTAGTTTACACTTTAGAGCACCATGCAGCTGCATATTTTAATACCACTACTATTGGCATCTACTCAAAGTCTACTAATATTAAATCGTACTGAGGTAGACCCAATCACCCAGGAACGTTTAAAGTCGTATTTGAGAAAATCGCGATTGGGAGCAGCATCCTGCATTATGCTAATTGATTTGAGGAAAGAGCACTGCAGCAACTGCATAGACCACTTCTTACACAGGTTTGCCAATATCCCTAAAATAATCGACAGTGGAAATATGCCGGCAAAAATCGATATTCCGAATCCAACGTACACATTTGTATTTGTGGAACATGACGCTCAAATCAAAGGCTTTTTGAGAACATCGCACAAATATGAGCTTTATAGTGTCAGGTCCAGATTTCAATTCGTAGTATGTTTAAAGGTCCTAAGAAACCAATGGGTTAATCGTACACTGAAGTACATCTGGAACAAAGGAATTTTCAATTTTGTCTTGGTATATGACTTCTATAGCCTGGAGGTGGTTTCTTATAATGATTTTCTCGACGATAAGATTATGAATCTAACGACGAAGAAAAAACTATCCAGAATATTATTCCCGGATAAGACGAAAAACCTCAAAGGTCGTGAATTGGCCGTTGGGGTGTACGAGGAGTTTCCAAAAATTAATAAAGTCGGCGAACAATGGGACGGAGAAGATATAAGGATCCTGACAAACATAATCGGCATGTCCAATGCAACGTTGAAGATCAAAGAATTACCACAACCCAAAAACTTCTACGATACCTCAGAGATTATGGGCGACAATACGGAATTTCGTTTCGTCCGTAGGTCACTGCATTCTGGTTATGACAACTTGATCTACGTTCAGCCCTTCAGGATGGATAACTTAGTGGCATTCGTCCCCAGATCACACGTAAAACCTAAGCATTTGGCTTCCTTTTTCTCCATATATAATGTCAGCTCAGCTATTGCCATGGTATTGCTGATAATAGTAGTAGCTTTTGTTGTGCAGGCTAGTGGAGACATGTCCTTTTTTGCTGCCACATATTGGGCCTCGTATTTATTTGGAACGTGCCTGAGGAATTTCATAAAAAAATCCAACAGTACCAAAATAGTATTTTTGAGTTGGACTATATTTGGTCTAATTAACGGTGTGGTTTTTCAGACAACTCTAACCACCATGCTTCTAAGGCGGGAGCATGATCCAGAAATAAATACCATAAAACAACTGCATGACAGCAATATGACAATATACATCGATTTCGGACATTTAGATTTAGTACCCAAAATACTGCTGGCCCAGTGTATTTTCTCGAATAGCACCGATCTTTATCAAAGACTTATGAACGACACAAAAGCTGAAAATGTTTATGTATTCTTAGAATCATCAGTCAATGCTATAAAAAGTGAAAGAAGCAGAAAAGCCTCATCTTTTAGAGTAATGAAGGAAGCGCTGGTACCTGGATTTACAGTTTATCTCTTTCACAAACAATCACCTTGGTACGAAATGGTGAATAACAATTTCAGAGCTATGTTTGATTACGTCTATTTGAATAGATACCAGTTTACTATCAAAAGGAATGGCAAAAGAAGACAGCAGCGGCAGCTAAACATTGATACAAGAAGCCTAACGTTTAATCACTGGAAAAGTATATTCTCTGCGATTTTAGTTTGTTATTCAGTGGCTTTTGTCTTTTTTATTGGGGAGTTGATGTGGAGTAAGTTTGGAAAGATGTGGAAACGTGTTACGATTATTCTTAAGGTTGAATAAATAAATTTGTTTATAATATTAATACTTGATAGTTTCAAAACGTTGTAATCAGGTACATATAAATGTGTATTACATCTATGGGCTTTTTTTCAATAAATATTTCGAACACAGCCAACAAAAACACCTTCCTATAATAAACACCCTAGGCACTTTAATGATGTACAAATACGAGATAAAGTTTTCTGCTGCTAAAAATGTTTGTATAGTAACGAAGGAATCAGTGGAAGCGATCTGTAACCTAAGTGACAGATCGAAATGGGCTCTAGGTGAACCTCGATGTCTCCAAAAATTCATCTGATACAACAGGAGGGATATAGGGTGGTAGGCCTGAACGTAAGTTCCGTTACGTTCCGCTCAGGCCTACCACCCAATATCCCGCTTAGATAAACTAACTACCGCTTTCTAAGCATTCTGATGGCCTTGGCATGTTCCTAGTCACATAGGAACATGGGAACAGGAGAGAGAATGAGAGCGCCGACAGGTGTGCCAAGGGAGGCACAGAACTGGGTCAAAAAGTAGGTAACTAACAGAGACTGGGTGTCAAATGAGCATCAGAAACGATGGAACAGAGTGGTGCACCATTGCATCGGAAATGTTTAGTCTAAGATGGTGCTGAAGGGATCCTTGTGTTCTAATTCCACAGATCACCAACTATAAACCAAACTAGTCTTATAGTTGGTGCCACAGACGTTCTCAAATGGAGCAGGAAGGAACTACGAAAGGTGTTTAGATTTATAACTGGCCATGGGACGTTCAGTGCACACATGCAAAAACTGGGAACTGATGTGACAGATCCGTTATGCAGAAACTGCGGCGAGGTAGAGGAAGCACCTAAGCACGTTAACTGCGACTATCCTGCAACGAGTGAAGGAAGAAACACCTATGTGTGTGTGTAAGTCAGGAGGGAAAACAGGACAACATAGTCCAACGCATCTCAAAGATCGCAAAGAACTTAGGATGGGACTCTGTTTGATCCCTCAGACCGGGGGTGCACAATAAGCCTCAAGGCTGATAGGCAACTATTAGGGTAATTAGACCCTAACCCCCTCAATACAAAAAAAAGAAGCGGTGGTACGAAATGGTGAATAAAATTTTAGACCTTTATGTATGTATAATTGAATGAATACCAATTTATTATAGAAAATAAGCGCAAATCAGTTAAAACAAAAAAAACTTAAAAAAGCTTTTATTTAAATGTTCTAAAAGGAAGAAAACAAAATTTTCCTTTATGTTGACTATCAACTTATGGTATCATTATACACAATCTATATGATCTATCAAAATTGAGTAGCAAGAACAGACATAGATGCATACGTACACAAACTTGTCAGTAGAACACTTCATACGTAGTTGCAAAATAATGTCCGCGAATATAACATAATCTTGATAATATGTCTATGTTTCTTATTTTATAAATTTGTTCAAGTCAAATTTATTATCAAATAATATACAAATACGAAATGAGGATTTTTACCATAAAAAATATTCAAATCTAAGCTATAAAGTAATCAAAAATCCAAGTAGAATGGATCATGGATACCACTCAACAGTATTCACTTTTTTTCATTTTTTTTTTCATTTATTTGTACTATAAAATACAAATATTGCCACCTCGAAGGCTTGTATGAGGTATTGGCTTGACATACTGAAATTGTACACTGTAATTTAGCTAACCTATCTTTAACTGCTCTGTATCTTTGGACTGCTGTCTTTAGTATGCATTTCAATGGTGTTGACTTCATGCTCTTCAATTTATCCCTCCTGATCAGCAGCATACATTCTTCTTCTATCTCATTGATCCGGCATTCCCAAACAAAATTCTTGGTTATATCCTACAATGTTGTTTGGAGGACGAAATTATCATCATCATCATGAGTTGAACACATCATAGATGTAATACCCACGCATTGAATCTTATTTGCAAAGTATCCGTGACAGTGTGACAACACCAAGCGTAGCGCTGCAAAAACCAGGGTCTAGTCGAAATGGAGTCAAAATCCTGATGACAAAGTTTGGAGACGGATGTATTTGTAATTTGATAGGAAAATCACGTGATTACTATGGGAGAAAAAGGTTGTACTTCACATGCCAATTTTTTTTTGTTATCTTCAGCCAACCCAATCCCTCTTTACTTCAACCTCAGTTGAAGAACAGGTACTGAAAATTATTCTATCAGTTTCTTTGATTGAGGGCAAATAATATCATGTTTCGTTAGTTTCTAAACGTAGGGAATACCACCGGAGCCTTGGGGTCAATTTTCAATATCAGTGAAAGTTTTCCATCCTTGCTGTAGTAGTAACCCATGTTACTAATACATCACCATCACATATATCCAAGTTTTAGAGGGGCCTAGGAATACCCATCTCTTGCTAACCCAAACTCTACTAGTTTTATTTGCATCTTCGCCATAGTAGTAACCTACTGTGAAAATTTCATGAACATCGCTTCAGTGCTTTTTGAGTTATGGACGATCCAAGTAGTGACGGACAGGCAGACGAAGAACAGGCAGACAATGGACATGACTGAGATGGTTTCTATCGCAAAAGGTCAAACACTGTTCTATGTAGTGCATTAGGGAAAGTGCTCTAGTTCATTTGCCTCATTTAATTCCAATTAATGGAGTTAAGCAACAATATTACAACATTTGTAAAGCTGAGAGTAATTTCTTGTAGGAAAGTTACTATTATCAACGAATTCGTGTACTATATAGGACATATTCAACTGCCGCTCGTACTGTTACAGCCATTAGCACAGTGCCTGCCTCTTAAATAAATCCTTAGAAGATTATAAAGTTTGTCTCCACAGTCCATTTTTCCAATTTTGATAACAGACACATTCACTTTCTCAGTGTCAGCAAAGATGTTAAACCTGAACAGTAACATAATTCTCAATCATAGCTTACAATTTGACGGACATTCTAGATTGTACTGGAACAGCCTATGCATCCAGAAGAAACCAGATTTTTTGTATACGATTGTATACCTAATGCATATTTAATCGTTTTAAGAAAATGCTTGTGCTGCATAAAGCAAGATTATCAATTCTAAACGTTTAATTACAGAGGTTGATTCTCCGGCGTTTACTTTATAATTTTTGCTACCCATAATGTAAATTATACCCCTAATGAATGGGTAAATGCGTCATTTAAACTCAGCCCAACTGCCTTTTCCTTACATGGTGGACGCTCCACATCTAGCTTCAAAATACTCATGGACATCAAGCGAAGCAAAAACAAGTTGATTTTTTTCCATTCTGAGCACGATTTTTTAGTCAGGGATCAATTAAATCCTTGTATAAAGCTATTAACTAGTTGTGCATCTGCCCCTATGTTAGTCAGTTACTCAGAAAACTGAGTAGAATTAATAATGGTTGAGAAAATTTACTGTAACAGTGGCACTTTGCTTGCCTAGTCCCGTTGTAGTATTTGAATATTTTGGCATATAGAAATCTTGTTTAATGGTAGTTCATTGTTTTATTCTACTCTTTTTATCAAATCAGGCGAATAACGAAGGTTGCATTATCAAGTTGCTGTCAGTCCGTCAGGGGACATTATACACAACTATTTTAGCTACATTTTGGAAGCATCCACCATTAGACACAGGTGGCTTATTTCTAGTTTTTCTTAACAGGTAAAAAAGCACCGCTGCCTATATTTTCTGGATGTGCCGAAGCGGGCGGACAAGTTTTTTTTGGCTTAAAACCAAAATGATAAGCCAGTCCTAATTTAGTGAGGCCGTTGCAGGAAAATGTCCATTTTTTCAAATTTCATAACTTTACTTTTATTTATAATGAATAAGAGTCACTGCCAAATCATTATTTTCAGCACCACATATATTTTAATTTTATTTGCGCCACATTGCCACTGTGCTGAAAGAAGCACAGAGTAAGAGGCAGATACAACAACTTCAAAAATATCGAAATTATTAATTTGAAAAATATATCTTATTTTCTTCATCACTAGTAATCTATCGAGTCTCATTTCATTCATATTTTGATTGTCCTCAGGCAGGCCCGGATTACCCATAAGGCCAACCTAGGCCTAGGGCGCAATGTTACGGGGGCGCAGGTCATGAAAAACGACAATTTTTTTACTTCTAATCCACACGTTACATAATTAGCTATAAAAAGCAATTAATCCAAAACAAAAAGATCAAGTCAACCCACTCAATCTATTATGAGTCTATAATTACTTCATATGCATTATTAATCTTCTTTTTTATTACTAAGTACTTACCGTATTATTTGTTTGTTAGTGTCCTATTAAAAAAAGATCAAGCATAACCATAGATCACATATGATTAGAGGCAAAGCTCATCGCCCTCGCTCTTCTAAGCATTGAAAATGAAAAAAAGTCCACCAGCACGATTCAATCATTTACGTGGGTCAAAGCAAGAAAGAAGAAATTTTAAAACTATGTAATGTTCAATATCTTTTTTACTCAATATCTGCTTACTACAAATTGCAAGTGCGTATTGGGATTTTACATATATATTTTAAAATGTCATTGACTAGTATTGTGCTAGAACGACATTAATTGTCCTTTTGGAAAAAGCTAAAAAAACGTTTTAGTAGCATAAATAGTTCAAAAGAAACTATAAAACCAAACGAGTTGTACAGATAATATAGCACAAAAATTTGGTGATCGGTCACAAGCCCGCACGGCTTGATTTTTACCTGTTTTCGAAAGGGGTGCCTCAATCGGCACCGATCACTTGCGCGCCGGAAGAAAATTAAGCTTGGATGTTCTTAATGACAACCTACCTTTTATTCTTTATAATTAATAAATACCACCTTAACCTAGTTGTATTTTCTTGCGAAATAAATTCAAAATTTCTGTGCTCCTGTTTATAAGGTATACGTAGATGACACTTTTGATTACTGTACAAATATTTTTATCAATTTATTTATAACCCACGCTTTCAAAAATGGTCATTACATACCAGTAGTGTTTATATTGCTACCTAGCAAATTAAGTTCGCCACATGTTTTAGGTTTTAAGTTGTTAGTCGATTATTGTGGAGAAAACTAGTTGTCTTTTAACCCTTCACAAATAATTTGTGATTTTGAAATCGCCATCCATTTAGGAATAAAGCAAGTTTCGCCTAACTGTACAGTAATGGGTGTATATTTCATTTAATACAAGCCTGGTTAAAAAAAATACTTAAGTTTAATTGTAGCATATAAGCAGTAGAAAGGGACAAAGTTTACGGAATAAATATAAGTTGGATCACTCTCCGTCGGCACTTTGAAGATCTCACATCAAAGCGATGCCGCGGCCGCACGCGCCAGTTAGTTTTTGCGTTGGTTTTTGCCCAAGTACGAGGGTCTTTTAGCGGGGACTTGCTAACGCCAGGGTTTACGTATATACGAGGGTCATTGGAAGATTATGTATTGACAGCCGATTTAGACATACAAATACAAATATAACGTTTATTTTGCTAATACACTAGGTAACTAAAGTAAAGTAAAACTATTACTAATGAATCTCAAATGATTTCACATATTGTAGCTGTTTCGTAGATACGTAAAAATTGGTTCAAAGGTGCTGAAGTATTTTTACCTTAATGTTTTGTTTATTTGGCATATTTTTGAGACCACAGCTTATAAAATTTATGGTATAATATATAGGAACTCGTATGTACAATTTTAAAAGATAATGATGTGGAAATGCTTTACATGGATGTGAATAAATATTATTGACATTTTGCTTTTCAGTGTCATTCCAATTGCTACTGTAGAAACTAAATTGCTAAAGTTATCAATAAAAATATTTCCGAGCTCTAAAATATAATTCAGAATGTCTCTAGGTGGTATGGTCAGACCACCGAATGAATATTTTGTCTCACTATACACTTTTAGCGTGATACAATCCTTTAAGTACCTGTAGGTCTCGAATCAATCACTTTAGACGTGTGCTGGTTTGTTGGAATTGTTTTATCGGGTGGAACACAGAAAGGCACAAATGTACAGGGTGTCCCATTAATAATTTTGAATCGGACGTCACGTGACCAAAAACAAATACCTCATTGGATATATAATTCTCTACTACTGCCCAGTTCCGACCTATTGCGTGTCCTAATCGTCGTGAAACATGTATTTATATCCTTTATATTTCAAGGTTTACCACAAAATAAGGATGGATCTGATTGTCATTTTCCATCCGTTAATAAATGTAATTGATAAAATCAAACTTCTAAAAATATTATCCATCTCCTGCAAACAAATCCGAGATAACAAAATCCGATATTTTTGAGACACTGTATACACTTCGCGTTAAACACGTTCAACCACTACTTTGCGCCGCCCCGTATCTCCTGCAAACAAATCCGAGATAACAAAATCCGATATTTTTGAGACACTGTATACACTTCGCGTTAAACACGTTCAACCACTACTTTGCGCCGCCCCGTATCTTCCGGCTGACGTCGGTACACTGCTACCGGTGGACCGGGGCGACGGGGCAAGGGGCAGGCTGTTTTAATATTTTTGCGGAGTGATCCAACTTATATGTATTCCGTAAACATTGAAAGGGATCTTTTTAAGATATTCGAAATAATATGATGGTAGCAACAGCAATCAAAAGAGAATATTGTAGATGACGAAGAGATAACATTAAATAAATAAAAAATACAAAAAATCGACCTACTCTTATTCACAGGTATACGTTTTTTGATATGACAATGGAAATCAAAACTCAGCCCTCCTTAGTCAAAACGTCTTAACTGCAATTGAACAATTTTTCAGTTCATTTCTTATACCAGTTGTCCTTTACCATATTTATCTATTGCCTCAAGTTAGAACGTTCTTATTTCTTTATAAATATGATAAACAATAAGAACCACAAAAATAACCAAATTTAAAAATGCCTGATATTTGTAATGGCGTCTTCGTCAAATATTTGGATGATAAATCGAATACTAACACCACACTATCTATATAATAATGGACTAGTTAAGGGGCATACTCATGTGCACATTTTTTTATTCGACGTTCTTTCTAATTGAAAATGCCTTTGATACCACCAATATATTAATCAGATGTCTACCGTATATATTTTTTTTCGTCATTACATGACACTTTAAAATCTTCAAACGGCAGTAATTGTACTTTTTAATTTGAAAAGTTTGCTCATGAAATATGCACTGTACAAGGCTTATTAAGTCCTCCAACGCTGAATTTTTGGCTAAAGGACACCCTTTAGAAAGGTTGTTATGAAAGTTTCTGCAAATGAAAAATAAAATACGGGGTTGAGCTCAAATTTAATTTTTACCTCGACTTTAGTGATTACGTTTAAGGCCAAGTCTGCAAATTATACAGAAACTCCTATCTTTAAACATGGAGCGAAAAGTTCACATAGAGGGATGGAAGCATCATCAGATTGAAGGACAGATTTTCATGTTTCTAATCTAACCCAATACTTTGATATCCTATTTCTTTGAAGAATCGGATTCTGTAAAACAACGGAACAACGGAACATCGAATTTTGCTTCCATCCTTATCCATCATTTCAAGGTGTATAAACCGAAGTAAACATTATTCAGATTCAGAAAGACCCTATTTTACTTTTAGTAAATCAGGTAAACGGATGGTACATTTCAAGATTTATTTTCAAAGTTCTAGAAAATCAAAACAGGCACTTTATAACCACCAAGTCCTCCTCCCTCCTATTTTTTGAGAAATTGAAAGGATTGTATAATTTCTTGCATTCGTGCGGTCAAAAAATCACGGGCGGTCAGATTTAAAGAATGAGGTACTCACGTTTCCAAATTGCACCAGAACTCAATTCTCTGTAAGAGATCGCATTCTAAAGAACTGAAGGCGACCTCCAATTCTCTCCAGGCAATCCTCTAAAGCAAATTGTACGTACCAATATTTATTATAGTATTATTAGTGCAATGTTGCTGAGGAAGCTGTAATAATGTTGGTACTGGTGATTTTGTAATATTTTAGGTATTATTTCTTAGAGTAGAATTACTAGCTTTTAAATGTAGAGGTATTTGGTATGATAAAAATAACAAATATTTGAAGGAAATCAGTACATAACTTCAAAAGCTACTTGTCTATATTAAAATCATATACTGTCTCTCTCAAAATATCTCTAGAACCAAACTCTACCATACCATTAATTTTAACTGTAAAATAGAAAAATGGAAAATGTTGAAAGAAAACATCTAAAACTGATATATATGTACACATTTTTTACTCCACAAGCTTTCTTAAAGGCTATTGCAAGGGTTTTTATTAATTTTAAAACAATAATTTAACATCAAATTGAAAACTCGAGCTTTTATAATAGGAACCGTCCTGTCAAATCATGTTTTAGGATGCCAGCTGTTTTTTTTATTTTCAATAAAACCCTTTATTAGCTCATTTGTTTCACCAGACACTTAGATGATATTAAGTTTAGGCACCACCGCTTATTGCACTAACCAGATATAAATTTTTAGCAGCGCCTACTTTATCCTGGCAATTTATTGTAGAAGGAGATGCTTTAAAAATTTTGCAAAACAATACTGTATGACTAATGCTAACAGAAAGTTAGCAGAAAAATTCGATTTACCAAACCTTTCAGTTTATATCATAGACATTTATATGGCTCTAGGCTATAGGACACTGTTATGTTAGAGCGTACATACTGGTTACACATCGGTATAGGTATGTATAGTATCTATTTCATAATAAAAAACTAGGAAAGAATTTACTTGAGTAAATTCAAACGGCGCTCTCACTATGGAATTTGTTGGTATAAGAATTTAAAGATTTTTTAACCGTAAGCGATATTGACAAAGCAGGATTTTTTCCGGACTAGTTTTTATATGCTGATTCCGAATCTGTGTTTAGTTTCCCTCAAGAACCTGTAGTTTTGGCTACATACATAGCTGTATTGTGTTTAGGTATCTCTTTGTATAAGATTACAAATGTCAACAAACAGACTGAAAGACTTGAACCGCCCATACACACTCAAATATGTTGGCCAACATGTTGGTGAGCATGTTTGGTAAATGCAGTTGGAAGCTGGATCGGCCAACATGTCTGAAGGTGTATGGGTATTTAAGAGGGTATAGTGAATGTTCCTAAGCATCTTACTACTGAAAGCGCATTTTATTAAATTAGAGATACATTTATTTGTATACGATTAGTTTGAAGAGTCACCCTGTAAAAAATCGCAGTTATAATTTCCCGATCTATAAGTACATTAGGTAAAGCAGTGAGGCAAATATAGTTTATAAGGATGTATTGAAAGGATGTACCACTACAATATCAAGCATTGTGTGCGGTTTCTAACCATCTTGGGCTGCAATCCCTTGATTCAAGACAGCTGGATTCAACTGATTCTTTATTCATTATGCATTTGTGGATCCTGCCTGATAATTTTTCTGGCAGCCCTGCTGTTGTTTCTTTCCGACAGAAAAATGAAGCCTGAGGAGATAGCTGGGGTGTTTTCAAACATCATAGCATTTTTTTACGTAAGTAAAGTTTCAGATACAGACTGTTATGCATTACTTATGTATTACTAAAGAGATAGGTAGCGATGATTGTCTTTACTGTTTCCGACCGAAAAATGATTAAAATTTCAATATCTCGGGGCAGGATAATTTGATAAAGAATAAAACTGTATCAACATTCATCTTTCTGATGCTCAAGACCATTATATTTATGTTTCATCTCTCAAAACGGAGGTGGGGAAACTTATAGACGAAATATTTAGAAGCTGATTTACCGTTATTATTGGGGAACACCATCAAAATTCGTATTTAGAACATTTTTATATAACTAACATGAAAACTCGCGAGTAGTATCGACTTAAACCAATTGACGGAATGTTTTTAAAGCTTCCACATTATCAATGTATGCATTTTTTAGTTTAGTTGTTGTTGCTATAATTTATCACCCATTTTCGTTCCAAGTGGCAGTTTTATACTCTCTTATACTATATCTTCTTTTACTTCCCACACCGATAGATCAGGGGAGTATTGTGATCGCTAAAATTTTCGATTTTGAGATAATCCACTTTTTGGGCGTTTCATGATGTCTACATATCGAAGATCTACGTCACTCATTTCCGTCGGTCTGTCTGTCTATCGGTCTGTCTGTCTATCGGTCTGTCTGTCTATCGGTCTGTCTGTCTATCGGTCTGTCTGTCTATCGGTCTGTCTGTCTATCGGTCTGTCTGTCGGTCTGTCTGTCGGTCTGTCTGTCGGTCTGTCTGTCGGTCTGTCTGTCGGTCTGTCTGTCGGTCTGTCTGTCGGTCTGTCTGTCTGTCTGTCGGTCTGTCTGTCGGTCTGTCTGTCGGTCTGTCTGTCGGTCTGTCTGTCGGTCTGTCTGTCGGTCTGTCTGTCGGTCTGTCTGTCGGTCTGTCTGTCGGTCTGTCTGTCTGTCGCGTTTTTTCTACCCTCGTAATCTCAGTAACCGCTGCATGGATTGTGATGAAATTTGGGTAGCGATATGCTGTGGGGTCCTAGTAGGTAAAGCTGATAAAATTTTGAAAAGCGGTGCATTGGCGGCGGAGTAATTAGCGAAAAACAAAAAAAAAACAGATATTCCCCAAACTTCGTTTTTAGGCGTTTCAGGAGTTCCTTATCATTTTCTACTTTTTTTTTTGGGTGTGGGTGAATTTGGGGTGGTTGGGGGGTGGGGTTCTAAAACTGAAAAATTTGTTGTATTCATAATGGGCTGTCCAATGACCTGTGAACGAAAGACCTAGCGGCATAATTCACCTTTTTAGGTCCATCCAAACATTGCCTCGCTTATAATAGAAACCAAGGGACTTAGAATTTGTGATGTATACATACGAGTATTGTTTTAGATCGTTCTATATTGCTTAACGCAAAATTGATTGAATGGATTTTAATGAAATTTTGACACAGTATTACTACCGCGGCGAGAATGGAAAACGCGTATGTTTTGTAAAAATCGTGTCAGTGGCGGTGCAGCAATAATGAAAAAACCAAAAGTATAAAAACAGCTCAAACTTTGTGTTTTTTAGGCGTTTCGGAGGTTTCTGATCATATTCCACTTTTTTTGGGTAGGGGTGCATTTGGGGTGGTTGGGAGATTGTAAAACTGAAAAAATTGTTGTATTCATAATAGTGTGTCCATTGACCTATGGAAAAAATACCTAGTGGCATATTCTTTTTTTAAGTTCATCTGAACATTGGCTTGATATTACAGAAACCATGGGTCTTAGAATTTAGTGATGTTTACATATACGAGTGTTGCTTAATTTCAGTCTATGTATATTACGTAAAGCGAAAATGATTGAATTGATTTTAATAAAATTTCGACACAGGAATTACTATCGCGGCGAGAATGGAAAACACGTCAGTTTCTGGAAAATCGTGTCAGTGGCGGCGCAACAATAATAAAAAAACTAAAAATATAGAAACAGCTCATACTTCGTTTTTAGACGGTTTGTAGGCCCCTGAGCGTTTCGCATCGCATGCAGAATCAAAATTGTGACGTCCTAGTTCCTAAGGAGGGAGACTCAAGAAACTATTTACCAGAGTTTTTGTGTTGGGTGTTTTTTTGCGGGCAAATGGGCGATGATTTGGTTGCAAGGGATTTTAGACTATAGCTTCATGCTATGGGAAAATAATAAACTGGTATCATCGTAATGTGTGGGAAGTACAGAGTCAATCAACTTGACTCCATTTTTTCATAAAGGCGATGTTTTTCTTCTTAAATGGCAAGATATATTGTTGTGTCAAAAGTGTTATAAAACCGATGCAAACTGCTCAATGTCTTCGACTTTATTATCTCAAAATTAAATTATAATCGTAGCATAATTAGGCTCTCGCCTTTAGGGTTAAAATACGACCTCCACAAAATATGCCAATTTTTTTCGAAATTCTAACTTTTTTTCAATATATGAAAACACTTTGAGAGTGCATGTCGTTCTAACTTCGACACCATAATGCTGAATTCCACTTCAATCAGCAGCTATCTTCTTATGTATTGTAGTATATGTATGAAATGCTGGAATTTGGTTTCGTTTAATTTTTGGCGTTATTGGACTTCAACTATATGCATATATTTATATTACGCATAGTTATTCTTGGCGATCCACGAGCTTCTGGAAAATCCCTATCAAACAATCTGGCTTTCAACCCAATTGCCAATGGAAGCGTAGGGATCAGATCTTCTCCTCGGAAAGTTCGTATGATGAATTTGTTGAGCTATCAGCCGCATATGACACCATATAGAAGCAGGCAGTAACGTACAAACTCTGCCTTAATTTTACCGAGAAAAATATATATCGCCTAGTCGACAATAGGCTCAGTGATAGAAGTTGGGAATAGAATTTTTCAAGTTTTAATGGGGAACTAAAGTTTGAGTATGCTGATGTCTGGGTTCTGCCATACGACATAGATCAGTTGAGTTTACAGAGTTGACAGAGGATGTATACCTACCACTGGCTACTTCCGTAAGCATAGTTAATGCAGACGCTAGAGGTAGTTGAGTATGCAAAATGTGAGTACCGAATTTTGCCAAGGGATTTGATTACAGAACTAATCAAAGATTAAGAATGTGGATCTTGCCGGTCAAGTTTTTGGTCCATTTTTATGTTAACCCCCCCCCCTATCCCTCTACTCTTATTCGGACAGGGATTCTATTGAGTACATCAGGCAAAATAATTTTAATAAATATTTTCGTAATAATTTACAGTTTGTTCTAATGGTAAAAGTCAGGATGGATTCTCATTTAATAAAAAAAACAAAATTAGAGTAATAATTTTTAATTTTTTATTAATAAAAAATATGTTATACAATGTGTCCGGTCATTGGTATCGGAGCCTTTAGGGAAATGCAATACAGTATTTTTTTACCGACAAATCATCCCCCATAAGTAGTTTTTCAGCAGCTCAGATTTTTTGAAAAAGCTAAAATTGTAAAAACACGGAAAAGTTACATAATTATTTTCTTTTAACAATGTTTTTGCCCTTTTATGAAATAAAATTTGGAAAATATTTGCCACTAGTTTATGGTCTACATGCTTCGCTATCGAATGAGATTTTTTTTGTGTTTTAAGGACCTCTACATGACAAACTATGGCTAAATTAGTACAACTCTCAAGCTTTGATTAAAAAAAAAAACAAAATCCGTTGGCAAAATTCGGTACTCACACTTTGCATACTCACTTACCTCTAGCGCCCGCTCCAAGTGGCTTAGGTCATTGCACACAGGAAGTGCGATGTGATTTCTTCATGGTCATTCGATGCAGCGCCTATACAGGGTGATCATTTTGAAACTTCCCACCACGGATTTATCGAAAACCACTGATTAAAAGTAAAAACGCCGAGATACGTCAAAAGATTTGTCAAGGGGTACAACTTTTTAACAAAAAACTACTTCCCCATTGTGCCCTCTAGACCCAAGGGCCATCCCCTTGAATATTTTAAATAACAGTAGGTATCGAGTACTATCTCGTTTCAAAGGTATCTCGATATCCTTTATTTTGACAGTTGAAAAACAAAAACACACGTAAATATCGCTTTTTATTGTTGCAGTTGCAAAAGCATTGGAAATGATTGTAATTGATGGTACCCAAAATCAATGATCTGGGCAAACTGCCATTACATTTAACGTCAGACATCCGGGGAAGATAACTTCGAATAAGTATGTTTGGTACCTTGCTAAGAAATTTACTCAAACTGCATCTTTTGCAGATATAAAAAGGGAAGCTTTGAATGAAGCCGCCCAAGCTGAAGTTTTGGGACATTTTGACATAAATCCTGGTACTTCATTACGCAAAATTGCAGATGCGCCTAATATTTCAGTGAGCTCTATACAGACAGTTACTAAACTCCATAAAGTTCATCCATTCAAAATGAAAATAGAACCAGAGTTAACGCAAGATGATTTCGGTCGGTGAGTTGAGTTTTGTGAACAACAGTGATTAATTATAATATTATTTATGTAAAGAATATCTTCACTGATGGAATGCACATTTTATCTAACTGGATCTGTTAATAAGCATTACTGCAGGTATTGGAGCAATGAAAATCCTCATGCTTTTGTAAAACGACATACCCAGGACCCACAAAGTGATCGGGCCATTGTTTATTAATGGAAATTTAAGTGGAGACATTTATTTGGATATTTTGAATCCAAATCGAAGAGGATGGAAACTCTATACTTAATGAGGCTGAAATCTATTCCAGCAAGACGGCGCCCCTCCTTACTGTCTTCTTCTTGTTCGGTAATGGCTAGGCGACGCGTTTCCACATAAATGGATAGGGCGAAGAGGCGCTAGAGAATGGTCTGCTAGTCTCCTGATTTGACGTTTGACTTTCTTCTATGGGGCCATTTAGAATCTATTGTGTTTACTGTTTAACCTGAAAATTTGGATGACCTTCGTCAACGCATCATCGAGAGCTGCCATGATATCCTACATGTTTTTGCAACTGTCCGTCAGGAATTTGAGCATCGCCTATGTCGTTGCTTGGCCCATAAACGACAATATTTTGAACACTTATTGAAATAAAAAAAGGATTCAAGTTGATTGACTCCGTACTTCCCCCACACAAAGGTGATATAATTTTATAATTTTTGTTTTATTTTTTTAGAATGATACAGTTTCCATTCTAAGATCTTTAACTGGATGAAACGAAATGATCAGGAACCCCCAAATTGCCAAAAAACGAGGTTTGAGCAATTTATATATTTTTAGTTCTTTTTATTATTGCTGCGCCACTGACACGGTTTCTAAAACCATAGGTACGCATTTTATTCCATCCTCACGACGGGAATGATATTGTGTCGAAATTTCACACAATACAGAAAGATGTAAAGCAGTCCCTTGGCTTCTATAATAGGCAAGGCAATGTTCCTATGGACCTAAAAAAATATATTATGTCGCCAAATTCCTCATTCGCAGGTCAATGGAGAGCCTTTTATGCATACAAAAACTTTCTCGCTTTTGCACCCCCACCACCCAACCACCCGAATTTAACCCCCACCAAAAATAAAAACAGAAAATGATCAGGAGTCCCTAAAAGGCCTAAAAGCGAAGTTTGAGCTGTTTTTCTATTTTTATTTTTTTTTATTGTTGATGTGCCGCCACTAACACGATTTCTAAAAGCCATATGCGTTTTCAATCTTCGGCACGTTAATAATACTTTGGCAAAGTTACATTGAAATCAATTTCATAATTTCCACGTTACCCAATACAGAACGATCTATAGCAATATCGGCATGTATACCTCTATCAGAAAAGTCCTTGGCTCCTGTAGTAGGCAAGGTAGTGTTCGAATGCACATTAAAAAGGGTGTAATGGCACTAAGACTCTCTTTCACAGGTCAATGGACAGCCTATTATGAATACAACAAATTTTTGAGTTTTATAACCCCCCACCCCCCAACCACCCCAATTTCACCACACCCAAAAAAAACTAGAAAGTGATCAAGAACCCCTAAAATGCCTAAAAACGAAGTGTGAGCTGTTTTTATATTTTTAGTTTTTTTTTATTATTGCTGCGACGCCACTGGCGCGGTAGTAATACTGTGCAAAAAATCATTAAAGTCAATCCATTAGTTTCCATGTTACACGATACAGTACGATCAGAAGCAATACACGTATGTTACAGAAAATTCTGTTTCTTAGTTTCTGTATTATGACGCTAGATCTTTCTTTCACAGGTCGGTGGACAGCCTATTATGAATTCAGAAAATTTTTCAGTTTTAAAATCCCCCACCTCCCAACCACCCCAATTTCACCCCCACCAAAAAAAAAGTAGAAAATGATCAGAAAGTTTTTTCCTAATTACTCCGCCGCTAATGCACCCATTTTCAAAATTATAGCAGCATTATCTACTAGGGCCCCATTCCATACCGGTGCCCAAATTTCGTCACAATCCATGCAGCGGTTACTGAGATTACGAGGCTAGAAAGACACACAGACAGACCGACAGACAGACAGACCGACGGAAATGAGTGACGCGGATTTTCGTTATGTAGACATCATAAAACGCCCAAAAAGCGTATTAACTCGAAATCGAAAATTTTCGCGATCACAATAATCCTCTCACCTATCGGTGTAGAAAGTAAAAGAAGATATAGTATAAGAGAGTATAAAACTACCGCTTGGAACGAAAATGGGTGATAAATTATAGCAACAACAACTAAGTAAAAGTGTTATTTTCGTGTGTTTTTGTTTTTCATATGGAAAAATTAAAATACATAAAGATTTTTCTAATTTTCTCGAAAACGAATTACCGATTTTAAAAAATCGAATGTCAAAATAAAGGACATCGACACACCTTTGAAAGCTACTACTCGATACCCCTTGTCATTTAATTTTTTTAAGGGAATGACCTTATGGGCTAAGGGGTACAAGGGAGTGAAGTAGTTTTTGGTTCAACGGTTGTCACCCTTGACAAATCTTCTGGCATGTCTCGGCGTATTTTCTAATAATTAGTGGTTTTCGATAAATCCGTGGTTGGAAGTTTTCAAATGAAGAACGTAGATTCTGCGCTTACATTGATAGCAATATTAAGTAGATGAAACCTAACTTCCGTACTGCTAATGAACTATTTCATTTGTGGCTTTCTTGGATTTTTCTTCAGTCATTACAAAGATTTATTGTCACTTACTAATGCTGTTCATAATATGTGCCTTCGTTACAGATCGGAAGGCGGCTAGACCTACCAGACCTTTAGACGGGTTACCGGGAGATAGTCCGCATTTTCATTTCCTCTCATTTATAGGCATCCAGACGAATGGTTCTATAACATACCCTAAGTACATTTACACCTTCCATTCAGTCCAAAACCAGTTTACATGTAATTTGCATAGAACTGATATGTGCACCCTCGCTGTCAAAATACATATACATATAGAGATTGAAGGTATTTGCTTAGAAGATCGTTTTTATGTCACGTACCTAGATACAACAGGATGTTGGTCTTTGCCCTTTTTTCGTGCGGCCCAAGTTCTGTTCTCTTTTCAGTTTTAGAGCTGTCCGTATACTGTTGTCTTTCTTATGGAATTAGTACAATATAACTTATAAGAATTTGAATTGAATTGAATTGAAATTGTTTGGTGACCAAAACAATTAGCATCTGATCTTAAAATGCATAGGAACCTTATTCAAATTTATGGTATACATTGATCTACGAAAAATATATAGCTTTTTGTGTATTCATTTTAGGTAATCACGAAATTAGTAATGATGTTTACAAAAAAGTCTGAGATTCAAGACATGCTCCACAAAATAAAGAATTTATTTTGGGAGATCGAAAACGTGGCTAACAAAGAAGAAAAAGAAGAATATATGGAACTAATGGTCCATGCAAAACATATGTTCCACTTACGAATTTTTTTATTCATGTTCTGGTTGTTCAGTTCACTCAGGTAAAGCTATTTGCCGCCGTTTTCTGATATCGTAAGTACTGTGTGGAGGAATTTACTGAACAACGGCATGTAGCTATAGCTGCGTACACATCTGAGCGCACATGATCTGAGTATACACGAATATGCAAATGTGGACGCCATATTCATCAACCTTTGAGTCTTGAGAGGATTACAATAGTCTCGTGCTTTGGTTTCAGGGGTTTTAGACATAGGCGAAAATTTCTCAAAAGTTTTGAGAGAGGGAAAGATTCTACTCTATTCTACTGCCCTACATAAAGGTAACACCCGCAATACCTTGCAGTTTTGGACACGAACCTTCGAAAACGAGAAAGATAGTTAATTTTTAAAGCCGATGTAGCCTTAGTTTTTGGACTAAATACACTTAATACACATATTAGGTAACCTTAGATTCAAACAATTAACTCCTTGCTGTTAAGGCGTTATTCTTATTCCACGCAGAAGTTGATAAGTACTCATGTTGACTGTGATTGCTGCAAATGACTGTAAACATGCTTGTTATATATCCATAGGCTTTTGTATTCATAGAAATTTAGCTCCAGTAAGTGTCCGATACTTTCCGGACCAACCAAATACGCAGATCCGCATCATTCATTATCATAAAAGAATGAAACAATATTTTTGAATAGTATCAACTTAGTGTTTGGTGCATATTATATTATTTGATTTGAAGACCCTATTATTATTATTATTTTTATACTGCAAAAAAGGATACTGAGATTGATTTTTAAATTACCCTCTGGTGCCTCATGTAGAGATGCATTTAGGAATTATAAAATTTTGACTATTCCATGTATTTACTTACTTATAATATTATTATTCACATTTAGGAATAAGGATAAGTATGTTAAGCATAATGACTTGCATACATATAACACTCGTTATAAAAATAACATAGTAATTAGTTAACATTCTCACAGTTTTTACAAAAAGTCTCCTATTTTGGCCGGATGTCACTTTTTTAACTTACTTCCGCAGGATTTGAAAAACTGTGTAAGTGAACATCTATTCAAGAGAAAATTAAAAGCTTTATTGGTTAATAACTGTTTTGTTTTTACGATTTAAAGGAATTTGTAAACTATCTCATATAGTTTATTTGTTGTATGTTGTATAACTGTCTTTTACAAATTTTATTGTATGTTCATACTTATATGTATTATGTGCGTTCTTTATACATTATGTGTGTATCTATATTATATTTATGTATCTATGCTACCGGACATATCCAATCCATTTGACATATGGTTAACGGACAAATAAAGTTATTCTATTCTATTCTGTTCTATTATCTGGAAAATTGTTAAATTTATTGTTATGAGATATACTGCTACTATCGTGGTAAAGACTGAAATAGTGTATTTTGCCATTCATTGACATACTGCAAGCACTGAAATCATCGATCACTCTTTTTGTTCTTATCTAAATTTCAGAGTTTCACTACTTGACTTGATTTTCAAGTTACTGGACTTGAAATTATGCGAGACTCCTAGGTCCAGGTATCTGCCTTCCGATAATTGATTTCCAATTTTCACCATTAATTTACAAATATACAAAGTATAAAAAAAATTAATCAAAAGAGCAAAGACTTACCTAAGTACATCAAATCGACTATAAAAAATGACCTTTGTTGAACCATACGAAGAAGTGTCAGTACGTTTTATATAAAAACTACAATGATACAGTCAGAATAATTTCAATAAAAATTGGCACCGGTAATTACTTCGAAAAAAATTAAATAAGAATTGTTTAATAGTCTCGTGAGGCTGATTATCCTGTATCTCCTCATTGTATATCAATGCATCTGGTTAAAATGATTTTTTTTAAGATGTATATTTAGTAACGACCAGAAACTACTATCGCCATTAGACTAATAAAAACTGCGTACTATGTAAACTTTTAATAAGTTCCTATAATTTTGGACATATTTCTTATTTACATTTATTTTTATGACTTGCCAAAAATCTACTTGTGCACAAAGTAAAACTTAATGACTCAATATAGTATATTTTAGTGTAACGAGTATCTACTAGAAGATTTTGATCCTATATAACTTTATTTTATGTGCAGGTTGAATCGACTACCTATGAAGTGCTACAGGCCAAGCTGGATTTCCTTGCAGACGTTGATTACTTTCGAGAATATAATGTGCTTGGTTCTCGTGATAAGTATCATCACAGTTGACATAATCATTATGACCATATTGATTCTCACATCAATCCAATTCAAAATGGTCAGCGCTGAAATGGAAGCTTTGTTTACTTGTGCATATTCAGAAACATACGTCGACAAAGACATAAAGCAGAAAATCAAGCGGTTGATTGATCATCACAACTTCCTGCTAGAGTAAGTTTATTAAGAAATTTAACTCTCGAAATTATTTTTTAGGGCTTGCACTATTTATACAAGTTATTATTTAAGATTGATTGATGCAATAACCTCAGTCATTTATAGATCAACTCACTAACATTCCTTGATGAAAACTCCATCGAGCTTCTTTATTTTTTTATGGTCTGCCTCTCGCAAAGGCTTATGGCGCTATAGAAGTGCTGCGAGGGGATAAGTATAGGTGCACGTTAGATTTGAAATGCTGCAGGGCAGGTTGTAGCCGTCAGGAAACAAATTGCCCAGCAGCTCATTCCACAGCATCGAAGTTCTCCAAAAGAAGAAATGCTGGGGGAGACTGGTTCGGGGAGTAGGGACCTCGACTTGGTGGGGATACGCTCGCAGGGTCTCTCTAGTGTTCCTCGTTCGGACGATTTTGGTGTTATTATCTGGGAGAGCTCAGTCGAACATCTTCCGTGATAGAATTTGTAAAACAGGGTCAGGTCAGCCATCCTTCTTCGATGTTCCAGGCTGTGGATGTTAGTCTAGTTGCTCTCTTCTAGATCCCCACATCCCCCACATGGGATCAATCAGGCCCGGATTACCCATAAGGCCAACCTAGGCCATGGCCTAGGGCGCAATCTTACAGGGGCGCAGGTCATGAAAAAAACGACAATCTTTTTTACTCCTAATCCACACGTTACATAATTAGCTATAAAAAAATAATTAATCCAAAACAAAAAGACCAAATCAACCCACTCTATATATTATGAGTCTATAATTACTTCATATGCATTAATAGTTTCCTTTTTTTTTATTACTACTTACATTATTTGTTAGTGTCCAAATGGTATCGTTTAAGGCCATTTTCCTATTTAAAAAAGATCAAACATAACCATAGATCACATGTGATTCAAGCAAAGCTCATCGTCCTCGCTCTTCCAAGCATTGAAAATGAAAAAAGTCCACTAGCACGCTTCAATCATTGGCGTGGGTTAAAGCAAGAAAGAAGAATATACAGGGTTACTGGTAACTCGACCACTTTCCTGCAGGAAGTGATAGAGGGTCTCAAATGCAATAGATTTAACCCCCCATACGTAATCCCGAAAACCGATAGTTTTCGAGATAATTAACATTTAATGTTTTTCAACGATATGTCCAAATTTCCACACTACATCCCAAATTTAGAAAAAACCCTGCTGTCGATTTTAGTAATTTCCAATTTAGTTTTTTACTGACACATACGCAAATCTAATTTAGTATTTAAATGTGTAAAAATACTGAACAGTTTCAAACTACATACAGTTATTTAAAAAATAAAGAACAGAATTTTTACATTCACCGTGAAAGAAAATTTTCTAGCTCAAAAAAAGGTACACAACCAGTCAAACAAATTATTTTAAAAACTTCCTTATCTGATGGCCTATTCCATGGAAAAGAATGACAGTATAACCACAAGTAACTATTTAACAAAATTTATCAACATAATACATGATCAACAACATGATATTCCAGCATGATGGTTGTCCAGCACATTACCGTATCACAATTCGGCAGTTGTTGGACAACACATATCCGAACAAACGGATAGGGAGGAGTGAACCCATCCCATGGCCTGCGCGGAGCCCAGATCTGACACCTCTTGATTTTTACGTCTGGGGTCACATGAAGGCATTGGGTTACGAGACTCCAGTTAATACTGCTGACGAACTAAGGCAAAAAATTATCAATGCGCCGGAGGAGATGAAATGAACTTTTTCAACACGAGTTACAAAAACTGAAGTGAGGAAGCGGATCCCTACTTGTATCCGAAATCAAGGGCAACACATTGAGCAAGATCTCTAGAAACTTTGAGTGGATTTAATTTGTTTTACTTGGATAAAATCATCGACCGCATTTGCAAACATTCTAGTATGTAACTGTGATTTTTATTCATTGCTGTTTATAATCTTTCTGCAAAGGTTATTATGTAGGAAAGTTTTTTTAGCGATTTGTTCAACCGTTTGTATAATTTTTTTGAGCTAGATAATTTTCTTTCACGGTGAATGTAAAAATTTTGTTGATTATTTTTATATTTGTATTTAGTTTGGAACTGCTTAGTATTTTGAAAAATTTTAATACTAAGTTAGCTTTGTGTATGTGTTAGTTAAATACTAAAATAAAAATTATCAAAATCAAAAACAGGTTTTTTTCTTAGTTTAGGATCTAGTGTGAAAATTTGGACATTTGGTTGAAAAACATTAAATGTTAATTATCTCGAAAACTATCGGTCTTCGGAATTAAGTATGGGGGGTTAAATCTATTACATTTGAGTCCCTCTATCACCTCTTGCAGGAAAGTGGTCGAGTTACCAGTAACCCTGTATATATAAAACTATGTAATGCTCAATATCTGTTTTACTCAATATCTGCTTACTACAAATTGCAAGTAGGTACATATTGCGATTTTATATACATATTTGAAAATGTCATTGACTAGTATTGTGCTAGAACGACATTAACTATTCTTTCGGAAAAAGCTAAAAAAAGGACGTTTTAGTTGCATAAATACTTCAAAAGAAACTATAAAACGAAACGAGTGATACAGATAATATAGCACCAAAATTGGTAATCGGTCACAAGCGCGCACGGTTTGATTTTTACCTGATTTCGAAAAGGGTGATGACACTTTTGATTACTGTACAAGAATTTTTACATATCAGTAGTGTTTATACTGCTACCTAACAAATTAAGTTCTACACATGTTTTAGGTTTTAAATTGTTAGTCGATTATTGTGGAGAAAATAATTTGTCTTTTAACGCTTCACAAATAATTTGTGATTTTGAAATCTCCATCAATTTAGGAATAAAGCAAGTTTGGCCTAACTGTACAATAATGGGTGTAAATTTCATCTAATACAAGCCTGGTTCAAAAAATACTTAAGTTTAATTGTAGCATATAATGACGCTAATTCTGAAGTGGGGCGTTAGTTGGGATGGACTTTCGGTTTATTATTTCTAGATCATGACAGGTCGCTGAATGCTTTGTAAAATACTTTTTGGCCATTATTCACGGGATCCAAAACATCTATTATTTATTTAAATATATTGAGTATTACCAGCATTCGACAAGTTAGCAAAAAACCACGTGATGCAGTTCAATGCGAATATAATGCTGATGGAAAATGCTGCTAATGACATTACGTATTACAATTTATTTCAATCAACGGTATTACGATTACGACAAAAGTAAACGAGCACCGTCTCGCACGCGTGTGTCCACATACCTGCCTCTTATTCTTATCCGAAATATTTTGCGCGCTTTTGAGCGGTTCTCTGACCGCGGCGCGCTAGTGTACTACAGCCAAAAATTTCACAACTCCGAAGCCACCCGGAAGGGGCGTAATTTAGGACTGTGGCCTAGGGCGTAAATTCATGCTAATCCGGGCCTGGGATCAATACTTCAACGATGGAAAGATCTGTGCCTTGTAGTCTTGTAGAGCAGCAGTAGGTGCTCTGGTGTATACAATTTCCTACAGCGGAACAAAGCTCCAAGATTCTGGAATGCCGTTGTAGCTATACTGACGACGTGGTCGTGCCAGGACATGTTATTTTTGATGTTGATTCCCAAGAGCTTGACGGAAAGTGACTCGACTATTGGGTGACTCCATTTCCACAGTTGGTAAGCCAACGTGAGACTTATTTGTCAGTGTTGTTGCCCGAGTTTTCCGTACGTTAAACTGTACTTTATTTACTAATCCAGACGCGACAATTGTTTTGATATCTACGTTGATCTGTAAGGCCTGTAGCTGTTGCCGACGTACCGTCTCCAGGGATGATAGTGGCTTGCCTGGTTCTATGAACGATATTAACGTACTGTCGTCTGCGAAGCTGTAGATTGGATCGGATGTCACTTCCAGCAGCTCGTTGATGTACATATCTTTGGGTTATAATCATAAATCACGTCTGTTAGAATCTAAACTTTACTAAGTTTTCAGTCACCTCTTTAGCCTTCATCAAAGTACAGAATGTTTGACTAAAGTTAATTTGAAATAAGTGGCAACGATTGATAGATGCGCCAGAAAGCAGATTTTTTTATTTGAGATAAAGTAGTATTACTTGCGGTAATGGTAATAACTCACTTGTTGCAAATTTCGATTGCTCGAGTTATTATAGACATTGCCGCTCGTTGCACAATATACTATCATAACCTTGCAACTGTAACTTTTTTCCAGCTTCGCAGATATAATCAACAAAACGTTCACAATGAGTCTAGTGGTTTATATTGGCAACGTAGTCACTCTCCTTTGTATCTACATGTATCATCTATCAACAATGTAAGTTAGAAATATTTCAAAATCATCTATATAATAGTTGCACAAAAGAAGCCCACAAAAACGGTTCTCTCCCCGACTGCTTCTTCTTTACCTACGAGACCGGAAGAGTTACAAAGGAATCAGTGACTGTTTATTTTTAATGTCTAATAATTTTCTATGTTGAATTCCGTACCAGTTATTCATACACTGCTTCTATCGAACATACTCGTAGGTACTATAGTTGATGGAACAATGATTTTAAATCCTAATTGTGACTCTTCATTTGAGTGTTCGTGCTGGTATTCGATTTACTGTCAACATATTTAATGAGCCTCTGATTATAACGCCAAGCACCGAGTTGACTTCTTTGATAAGCCTGGAGATACTGGTAGAGACGCAAAGGCATGTAGTTGTTATTCATCATATTTAACAGATAAATAGAAAGAGTCAAATAAATCATCTATATTATATGAAAGAGGTCATCACAAAGTGACTAAAGTGGTGCCTTAACATACAGGGTGATTGGTAATTCGGTACAGATATTTGGGGAGGTGGTATAAGTTATAAAATTAACCATATAACGCCATGTCCATTTCCTAAAAGTTTCAGAGATAAGTTGAATTTTCGAGATTTTCATTAAAATGCAGACCTCCAAACGAAAATCCTAACAAAACAAAATTTTATTGTCGGATTTTTGAATTTTTGGTATAGTGCTTAGAAAATATGCTAATACGTCATTATGGACTAAAAAAAGGTGATCATGTATCAAATACTTTGCGAGATAGTGTCAAAATCAGCATGTGTCGATAAGTAACTTGAAGAAGCATTACAAAAAAATCCCGCTTTGATAGAAGTCTTCAGGCGCAATATTGCTTCAAAATTTAACATGTCTGACGTCAGTCCAAGCTTACTATAAGTATTTCGAATTTCCGTAAGAGAAATATCAGGAAACATGGCGTTGAACTAAAAAACTTAAAATTATTTTGAATCTGTCAACTTTAGGTATAGGACATACGTACTTATACAGGGTTATTCACTTTATTCGACACGGAGCATTATGGCTAAAGTATTTGATAAAAAAGAAAATAATAACTTCGGGTAGATAGAGACCCATAAGCGCTACATTTTCAAAATATTTTCATGTTATACAGGGTGTCCCAAAAACACGAAATGTATCAAAGTTATGTTTTTTTAAATGGAACACCCCGTATATTATTGCATATTCCGATTCCCTGGTGAATTCTAGTGTGACTTTATGTATCATACATGGGACCTAAAGCGAACCGTTTAGGTGTAAATCACCATTTTCGGTATAAGTAGATATCAGGAAAAAATTGAATATCGCAGAGATTATAAAATATAGAAGGCTGTGACTTTGCCGTATTACTAAGCATAAAATGCGTCAGCTTTGGTTAGGCTGTCAAATTTAATTTACGTTTATGCTTGGAGAAATCGGCCGATTAATTAAGGAAACTTCGATCAGCGATAACTTGATGTTTTCAAATGGGAATGCCTAATTTTTTTTATACGGTTAAACGTAGAATTTGATAACATTTCTAATGAAATAAGGTTGTGAATATAAATCTCTGGTAGTTTTCATTTAGTTTTAAATTTTCAAACAAATTGGCGTTTTTCATTTTACTACCTATAAGCAACGTAGCAGGCCATGAAATATAAACAAAAACCTCTTCAGGTATAAGAAAACAACTATCTTAGCTGAAAAATACACACCAACTAGACTAAAGGGACAAGATTATAAAAATTACTCACAACAAACAAAGTCTAACCAGAAACAACGGCGGTAACATATCTTTGGTCAAATAGAAGCTGGAGTATGGCAGAAATGGATTTTTTCACGGCCTACTGGCTACTGCAATGTACTAGAGATTGGCAATTTCCAAAACCATTAAAAATTTTGAAATAAAATAAAAACTAGTAGATGATGTTGTAAGCAGTTTATTATTTTCATAATAAAATTTCACTTTTAATGGTATAATAAAAAAGTATGCAATTCTGTCAAAACTCAAGTCAAAAGTACCTCTGACTGGAGTTCTGAAAATTCTTCAGTAAGATCGCAGAAAATGGGGAATGAATTAAAATTCGTTCAAATTATAAAACATAAGTTGAATGGCAGAAAATTTAAATCTGATTTGTCAGTATTCCTTTTTTGCAATATTGCTAATAGATATTGAAAAATAGAAGGGCTCCAGTCAGAGGTATCGACTTCGACGCAAATTAGTACTTTTTTTACACCATTACATATTATTGATAGTTGCGTGCTGGAGCAACAGTCGCTTTTTGTTTTTGTTTCATACCAGGGTTTTTAATTGTCTTGGACATTTTTAACCTGTAGTAAATTGCGGTAGCCAGTAGACTGTAAAAAATATCTATTACTGTCATACTCCAGCTTCTCTTTGGCCTTAGAGATGTTATCGCAGTAGTTTATGGGAGAGTTGATTTGTTGTAAGGAATTTTTATAATCTTGTCCCTTTAGTCTAGTTAGTGTGTATTTGTCAGCTAAGTTAGTTGTTTTCTTCTACCTGAACAGGTTTTTGTTTTTATTTTATGGCCTGCTACGTTGCTTATAGGTAGGAAAATTGAAAATCGCCGATTTATTTGAAAATTAAAAATTAAATGAAAACTATTAGAGATTGATATTCATAACCTTATATCATTAGAAAGGTCATCAAATTCTACATTTAACCGTATAAAAAAAATTAGGCATTCCCATTTGAAAAAATCAAGTTATCGCTGATCGAAGTTTCCTTATTTAATCGACCGATTTCTCCAAGAATAAATGCAATTGAAATTTGACAGTCTCATCAAAGCTGACGCATTTTATGCTTAGTAATACGGCAAAGTCACAGCCTTCCATATTTTATAATCTCTGCGATATTCAATTTTTTCCTGACATCTACTTGTACAAAAAATGGTAATTTACACCTAAACGGTTCGCTTTAGGTCCCATGTATGATACATAAAGTCACACTAGAATTTACCAAGGAATCTGAATATGCAATAATATACGGGGTGTTCCATTTAAAAAAACATAACTTTGATACATTTCGTGTTTTTGGGACACCCTGTATAACATGAAAATATTTTTAAAATGTAGCCTTTATGGGTCTCTATTCATCTGAAATTATTATTTTCTTTTTTATCAAGTACTTTAGCCATAATGCTCCGTGTCGAATAACGTGAATAACCCTGTATATGAAAACACAGAGAATTAAGCAGCGAATTGGATTGAACCAAACCAAATATACAGGGGGTTCCAATTGAAATATTTAAAATATTGGTTTTTGAAAAATTGCTCGTTCCGATGACTGTAGCAAACATACAGAACATCCCGTACATTAAATCTCGATAAATATAGGTACAAAAATCGTCAAATTCCATTTCCTAGTAGAATTTTTAGATCATAGTAGTAGTGGCATGAGTCTTACAGGGTGGCTAAATTGTGATTTTTAGAAACATTGATTTTTCGAAAAAATCGTAATTTCGATTTAAATATTTGTATTTGAGAGCGTAATCTGCAAATACATAGGGTGTTCTATTTGAAATAAGATAGTTATTTACATTGATTCAGGTACAACAGGCCATCCTGTAATACAAAATTATAATAAAACTAAAGTCTAACTCACATCAAACACACACATAGTTTCTGAGATAAGGTAGTGGGTCATCTTACGCACCCCACCCTGTACACTGAAAACTTTTTATTGCAATAACGATGCACAATTTTGGGTTTATTCGCACCGTCACTTACTGGTATTTTTTCTACATAATCGCCGCTAGGGCGTTGTGAATTTAATGAACGCTCAATGTCTTTCCACTAAAACTTTCGCACATTTATGATTCGTGGGAGAGTTCCTTTTCAAAAAAAGAGGAGTCATCAAAATGAGTACTATACACCGTGTGAAAAAAAAGTCCCAAGTTCGAGAGCACCCTATACTATATATAATACTAAATAATATTTATATAATTATTGTTTTTAGGACAACTTTCAGTTCATACACCATAAGAGACATATTTGTTGTTCTCCTAACCTTATATGGCTTTATAGTGTGTTACTGTTGGCCAGCACAAAATTTTGGTGATGAGGTATGTTGATGGACTGAACGGTATAGTTTGAAGGTTCTGTGGTAGCTATTAAACTGAAACTATCATTTTAACGATTTGTGTCATGACAGAATAACTTGAAAATTAAATAGAATTCGGAGATGTTGCAAGACAGTCTTTTAAGGGAAAGGCGGGGGACAACTGAGGTACTACCAAGGTCGAGTATTTAACATCCTTCAAAAAAATGAGAGTACGTCAGTTATGGAGTATGTGTGAGATTAATAATATGCAACCCTGACCTATAAATAAGTAGTAGTTATGAGACCAGAGTCAAATTACATGAGCATGCGATATGATATCACAGGTCTGAAGATGTGCGTTATTATATCATTCGCTTATTTGTTCTTCCTCTAATAATTACTAATTAATTAATACTAATCTAAATAAAAATAAAAAAACAAAAAAATTAAATAATACAATAAAGAAACGAAAAAAAATTAAATAAAACTAACCAGGGGGGTGGGTTGGCCCAGAGGTTAGGGTCGAGGGCTCGTGACCGGAATGTCGATTCTCGTTAGAGGCGGAAAATTATTTCTGGTTTTTCAATCAAAAATGAATATCCATAAAAAAGCTCAGCGAAGAATCACCACCTGATCCTTCACTGCTGGCTTCTAATTGACAGTTCTGTTCCTAGAGTGGCGCCGGGAAGCAGTAACACAGAAGTAAAAAAAACTAACCAATTAATTCAAGTGTAGCTCAGGCACGATTAAATAAATATCTTTCGCCACATGTATAACGTGATGTGTCCAATTTTGACCTTCCGCTTAATTTAAGGGTTAAATATATAGCATGTCATAGTAACGCAAACGTCAGTTATGATACTGTAACATAATGTGTGTAAATTATCTCAAAAGGTCTGTTTCGGACTTCCATTGTCTATATAATTTTAGATTACAACGTTTCGATTGATGTGGTATCTTCAGTCGTCTTCAGGTAAACAGTCGAACTTGTTCCTTTCATTGCTATTTATTCTCGTCTAGCTGACGTGTCGTTTTTCGTGGCTTGTTCTGATTCGTTGCTGCGCGTTCTGCTGAGTGCGTCAGTGACGTCGCTTCTTGCTGATGATGACGTGATCGTTGGATGGTCACTGAGTCTCACGTTTGTGTCCAAGTTTGTTCTGTCCAATTATAGTTTTTTTATATTTCTTATGAAGGGCTGCCATATTGGTCAAATTTCCACACTAGGGTTGCCTTACACGTTGTTGTTGCTGGCGACATAAGCTGCTTCCTTGTATTTCCGGCGATACCATTGAGGTTCTTTGTCAATAACCTTTGCATCTTCCCAAATAATTTTATGATGCTCGGTCCAAGCGTGATCTGCTATTCCAGACTTTCGTGTCTCTGCTCTCTGGGTATTGAGTCTGTGCTCCTTAATTCTCGCTTCCAGGGGTCTTTTCGTTTCACCAATGCCACATTCACATGGTACTTCGTGCATGCAGTTTTTCGCAGAAACAAAAAAGTATACATTGGTGTGGAAGTCTGGAAATTGGACCAATATGGCAGCCCCTCGTAAGAAATATAAAGAAACTAAAATTGGAAAGAACAGACTTGGACACAAACGTGGGACTCAGTCACCATCCAACGACCACGTCATCATCAGCAAGGAGCGACGTCACTGACGCACTCAGCAGAACGCGCAGCAATCACTCAGAACAAGCCACGAAAAACGACACGTCGACAATGGAAGTCCGAAACAGACCTTTTGAAACATATACCTTGTCTACAAATTTCAAACAACAGTGTGTAAATTATCTTCTTTTTTTTAAGAAGAAAAGTTTTTGCTATTTACACTTTGCGTACATGGATGTAGAAAAAGCATTTTTCATTTTTAGAATGAAAATATACGAGTTTCTGCATATTTTGCCAAATGGTATGAATATCCAAATTACTCCAAATCTGTTCTGATGGTGATGAAAAGATTAGATCTAGGGATATCCATATCAGCGGGTGGTATTGCAAAAATCAATATGGAAACTTGTTTGAAGGTAAATATTTGGTAGATAGAATGATGAAGAATAAAACTGCAGATCTTGCATGAGCATGCAGCTCAAGAATCATTGCAATTAATGCGAGTATGATGCGGTACGGAGTTGCAGTTTATATGTCACATTACTCACGCATCACGTACAAGACGAGCAATTTTAAACTCATATTCTTTTTTTTTTAATCAGCGTACTTTTTCTAACGTCGCGTCGTGACTTCTCACTACGTCCAAATAAAAAATCTAATAAAAGATAACATTTTCTGCGCAATCTACGCCACTGTGTAACCTACGTCACTTCTTTTTAGCTTTTGCAAAAGCCTTCGCCTCGTAGGGATTCCTGAAGCAGCTAGCGGCTCCAAATTATGTTTGCTACTATAGTATAGTACAAAGTAACCTTGAAGTATCCTCAAACATTTGATCGATTTTTTTTTCTTTCGTGCTGGTGTACGTCTCCTCCCAGAGATCGTACGTGGAAATACGATCCTTTGGGGAATTAGCAGAAACTACCTGCGAGAGTATCAGTAGTACAGTACAGAATAGTACAATCGTACTAGATTTTTATTACAATCGCATTCGATTTAGTACGCCAATACATCTCTCTTGTTTTTAGTACAATTAGAATTGTTTTAAGTATGTGGGAAAATAGGAAAAATGTAACGCGTTTCAATACCGCAAATCCATACGGTGATGTGGAAATTTACATTATACTATACTATACTTTTATGATTTTTTAATATATGGTCTCCTCTTGATCAAACTCCACGAGCCGCCAATGCTCATTTTGAATTTATCAACAATGCAAATTCAACACTCTGTGTCATGAAATTTCAGGATCAACTGATTATTCAGGAAGTTGCAAAAAAAAGTCAACAGCTGCTTCCAGGCACAACTGTCAAAATATCACTTATTCCAAATTAAATAATCTTTTTATGTATGGACCGCACTTCTATGAGAATACTCTCTTTTCCGTATGTTTATGCAGTTTATCAAAATTGAAATAAGATTCAAGAAATGAACAACCAAAAAGATTTCCAAATACACACCGGAACAAAGTCTTCAAAAGCTCTTAAAAGTTGCGTCTAGGTTAAAAGTTGCACTTCTTTCTATAAAAATAACATCAGGCCATAAAACCAGACGTTATAAGTTTTTTATTTACATTCTGATACATATGAAAAGTCTGAATAGGTAGACGAAACATTAGTAAACCGTTCTCTATTTCAGTTAATGTACTGGTCAGTGAAATGCGACAGAAAAGACCAATTTTAACTAATTTAAAGGCAGTCAGGCACGTAAACGTTATATGATGCCGCAAAAATGCACAAGTCTACCGATCATCTTCGCCCCCCCAGCCAAGAATATTTGTGTTTTTCTGACAAAGTCCCTACAAAGCAAAATTAGGTGGCAACCCTAATCTGGGCCCCCTAAAATTCCATCCCAGATGCATGCCTGATGGTAGTTTAACAATTTTTCTTCTGAGAGACCTAGATCTTCAGGTACCAACAATATTATGCCAAAAACGAAGTATTTCATTGAAGTTTTGCAATTATGAGATTGCCTTTATCTGCCTAAAACAGAAAAACCCCCAACTATTATTTGGGATGCTATTTTCTAAGACGATAAAAACATATCTTCTGCTCACAAATAATACGTAGAAATTCCCAAACTTCATCTGCACTTTCTATTGATTGATGTATCGTATGACTGCAAGCGAACGAATAAAACAGTTTGCAGTTCTGATATAATTTTCATGTCCCTTTCAATGTTCAATTCATGATTATAAAAATCATTCCAATATTCCAATTATTTTTTTTTTCTAAGAGCTTTCGCCATCATCCAAGAATATGGTTGGGATTATAAATGCCTTCATTATACCCTCCACTTCCACTTACTGTATACGCGCATGGGTATGAGAAATAAAAAGCACCACCTCCTGACCCCATTTCAACGGAAAAACTCGGTCACCATCAAAGACAGTAAATAAGGTTAAACTGTTAAACCTTCCCAAATTATTGCAAATTACTTCATTAGGGTATTTTGCATGACAGAAAAGGTACCCCCACCCCTAATTTCCAAATTATTTACGGGTCGACGGCAATTTAAATTATTTTTTCCAATTGTAACAAGCTATGATAATATTTTTATCTGAGTGATGCAATAAACAACTGTTCTCAAGTGAAAGGTGTGAATCTCTTATGATTTTTTTTGCAAAATGTGTGATACGCGGCCTTCATTAGATTTCTCTGACGACGCCATACGTTTGGAAAGCTAAATATTTGACAGAGCATTAATATAACCAAAAAATGGTTTTGAGGCTCTTTATTAATATTGGTATAGCTCCTACCCATTTTTCAGCATGATTCCTTCATTAATTTATTTTACATTGACAAATCCGATGTTATTCCCTGTTTCATATTACTTAAAATGATGAGGGCGAGTGGAAGGCAAAAGCTGGTGGGATGATAACTTCTAAAAGCATGTAATATCTGAAAACTATCCTGTGGTTGTTACACTCATTTATCGCGCTTTACTGGCCAATGAGCTCTTGACACACGTTCCTCCGACCTCTGAAGACTTTTATCAAAATATGTACAAAATGTTTGAGAACAAATTAATTTGAAACTGACTGCACGGAGTGACAGCTACGCCAGGAAGCAACATTTGTTGAATGATGCGGGATCTAAAAGTGAGGTAGTTATTGCCTCCAGCATTATTGGACTACGAAAAAGTTTTAATTCCATTCGATAGAATTCTTCCTGTCACTACCAAGTCTTGCTTTTGGTACACACTCATAACGCTCACCTTCATTTTACTCATATTACTATAGAACTAACTAACTATCGATGTTTTCGATTGAATACTTTTAGGCAGCAAAATATTTAACAAAACATTAAGATAAACAGAAGCTGCTTTTGGGTGTATCCTTTATTGATAATGGTACCGCTCTAATTCATTTTTGAACGTGAGTAGTGACTAATAATTTTTCTCGGAAAACAAAATAATGTATTGTTGTCAAAAATTTGTGAAATCCATAATTTAATGTTCCTTCTTTCAATTTCTTAAAATCGTGGTCGTTATAGGGCAAATTAATGGAAAAAAAAGGTGAAAACTTCCAAAAATACGTGGTTTCTTAAACTTATCGTTTAGTTGCATCTCCAATTCATGACGCTTATTTGATGGCTCACAATGGTTCATCATTAAAACCACATATACAGGGTAGTGTGTTCATTTGAAAACTTCCCACCACGGATTTATGGAAAACCACTGATTAAAAGAAAAAACGCAGAGACGCGACAAAAGATTTGTCAAGTGCGGCAACTTTTAAACTAAAAACTACTTCCCTCCCTGTGGTGATCCGGAACGCGCTCCTGGCTGCCAGACGTTAGAACGCACCTTTAGCGGTCACGTGACCGAAGTTTGACATCGATGTCATCCACGGATTTTTTTTATAAAAAATGTAAGATCTAAGTGTATGAGTGTATAGTCGTGAAGTGACTTGATGAAGTTCAGATAAGTAATGTATTTGATTATAACTACATTCTATATTGTTCAGATATTTTGATACTTGTCGGACCATGAGTGACTTTCTATATTAATTTTCCATCTGTGATTCTGTACTACTGTTCTGTAATGCTTCCTTCCTTTTCTTTCATTCTGTGACTAAAGCTACTGTTTTGTGATGCTTTTGGGCTTTGTCACTCGAAACTTGAATAAACTAGTGGCTTGTGATATTCGTTGCCATAGTTTTGTTGATAGTTTGGTTTAATAATTACGACAGGGGATGGTTTTGAAAAAAACGTAACAAGCTGGAGACCAAAATTTCAACACAGGGGTTTTTGAGTCTTTTTCACGAATATTTGCAGGTATGTTATCTTTTGAGTTTGTATTATTAACTAATGTGGTCTGGCTACTATTTTTGGAGTGTTTCACAAGGTATATACTTATACATCCTGCTTTTGAGACGATACTATATGGCGTTGGGTCTCTGATTTCCGTCTACTCTAGGTATTGCAGGCTAATGGTGAACAGAGATAACTCTGTCTTATTTATCTGTATCTATTTCAACCTTTACTGATTTCTCTTTATATATATATATATGATATTTATTTACGGAAGGCCGATGTCCTGGTAACAACCCAGGTCGGACCTATTCCAATTATCTCCTTTATTTACTCCTTTATATGGTTGGTTATATTTATTTATTTATATATATATGCTGATATTTTACCTTTTTCCACATTCTATCCATATTTCTCTCCCTGACGTTAAACAGAGATCTAGCCCACCATGTATTATTATTATTATTTATCATTTAGACTGTGTATGTTTATAACCATTTCTTTATTATACAATATCAATAACAAGAGCCAGTTTACCACTATTATTAAGACATTTTTGAATCGTATATTTCAACATATCAATATAAATATTACACCAGTAAAATATATGAAATACAAAGCACTCATGGTTTGATAAATACAAGAATCAAGTAATAAAATCATACCAGAAACACTCAGCACTCATGATTAATAAATACAAAACAAATGTTAAGAAACAAATAATAAAAAAAAACCATATCATAACATTTCTGTGTTTGATTTCATTCTCTCTGAGTTGGTACACATGCATGCTAAAAGAATCTGGTTACCATGGGCACACATACAACATTGGGTTCTAAATTCCACTGCTAGACGTCTTGATCACTTTGGCTATTTCTAAATTTGGTATCGGTTTTGACTGTGACTAGTTGCTCACTACATCCCTTGAACCCCCCTTCCCCCCCCCCCCCCCCCGGATCATCCTCTTCTGTTCGGGGTACCGAGAAATAGCTTGTATCAAATCTATGTCAAAGTCCTTTATTTTGCTGTTTAACTTTTTAAAATCGGTCGACTCGTTTTCGAGAAAATTAAAAAATCTTCGTTTGTATTAATTTTTTCAGATAGAAAACAAAAACACACATAAATATCACTTTTTATTTCAATAAGTGTTCAAAATATTGCCCGTTAATAGCCAAACAATTAAATCAGCGATGTTCAAATTCCTGAGGGACAGTTGCAAGAACAGAGGAAAATTTCCACCATTTAATGATTCTAACTGATGGTGTCCAAAATCAATGTGCTCAGCAAACTGAGCAAACTGCCGTTCTGTTTAACGTCAGATATCTGGGAAAGATAACTTCGCATAGATTTGGGCCTTGTTACGAAATTTAGTCAAACTGGATCTGTTGAAAATGAAAAACGGAAAGTTTAGGATGAAGCCGCTCAAGTTGCATGAATCCTAATAATTCATTACATTACGCAACATTGTGGATCCGACTGATATTTCCATTTGGCTCTATCCACACAGTTACTAAACTTCTTCAATTTTATCTATCCATTAAAAAAGGAAATAGTGCAAGAGTTAATAACCGACGATTTGTGAATAAATGACTACAGCGATTAATTATTACGTTTCCACGGGCTTCCGAAATGCTTTGAGTTTTCAAACATATCGTGGAAACGTCAATTGGATGCGTTTTCAAAACGTTTTCTGTTCAATGTCGATTCGCTAATTTTTAGGATCGCATCACGTTCCAAATGTCGTGGAAACACCAGCTGTCACTTTCAAAATGTTTTGAAATGAACTAAGCACAGTGCGTTCCTGTCTAATGTCGCTATCGCTAGTTTATTAAATCAAATCGGAATTCGAAAATAAAGATTTATGATGAACAACAAAATAGGTTAAAAAATTAGGAAATGACGTTTCTCAAGAGTGTCACTTGATGTCACTATTTGCAGACGACGCCTTTCCAAACAAATTGATAACCTTTAGAATGGCCTGCTAAATCTCCTGATTCGACGCCATTAGATTTATATCTTTTGAGCCATTTAAAATCTAGTGTTTACTCCTCAACCTTGAAAATTTTAACATCGTCTATATCATTGCTTGACCGATAAAGGACACCATTTTGAACACTTATTGCAATAAAAAGTTATATTTTCGTGTTTTGTTTTCTATATGAACAAGTTAAGATACATAAAAATTTTTCTAATTTTCTTGAAAACGAAAATGTCAAAATAAAAGACTTCGAGATACCTTTTTAACCAGGTATTACTCGATGCCCCTTGTCATTTAATGGGGATGACCCTGTGGGACAGAGGGTACAAGGGGGTGAAGTAGTTTTTGGTTAAAAAGTTGCTCCCTTGACAAATCTTTTGACGTGTCTCGGCATTATTTGTTTTACTCGGTGGTTTTCGATAAATCCGTGGTGGAAAGTTTTCAAATGAATGTTGAATGATAAACTTTTTACTGAAGTTTCTGCCTCTGTAGCCTTTATCAAAATATATACAAACTGTCTGACAAAAAATAAGTTTGAATGATTATTATTATTTTTAGAAATATCAAAGCAATATTTGTTAGAGGCTGTTTCTACAGAGAAATTTTTTTAATTTGATTAATATGAAGACTATGTGACCACTCTGTTCCACGCCAGAGTTATGTGTCCATTATCAATTTTGCTTTTAGGTTGTGAGGCTAGCCATGTCATACTACACATTTTTGAAAAGTGCGACAGATGAATAAACCAACAAGCAATTTTGTGATATAGTTTAAAAAATTAAACATTGTACCTTGTTTGTAGAAATAGAATAGTGGAAATAGATGTATATCCTATTATAAAGGATGTTTTATTGTATCTAATGTACCTGAGAAGTCGACGTATTTTAGAATAAGATGTCAATGATAAGATGGTATATGTAGTAAAAACCCTGCATCCGGTTAATTTTACAAGTAAAATTATTCAATAAAATTGATCCATATGAAGAAAGTAAGAAATCTTTGAAGCTGAAATAAAATTAGAATTAGTTTTCATTTGAATTTGATATGAACCTTCAAATTGCACATTACGAATAAATTTGGCTGTTAAAACTGGTAGCACTTGTTCTTAAAAATAGTACGAAACTTAAGGTTATAGTGAGGGAAGACCAACCACAACAATTATAAAATTTGGTTTATATTGAACAAAATGAAACAGTAATACAATTAATTGTATTATAAATTATTTACTTTACGCTGGTCTTAATCATGGCTTTATTTGAACAGGAAGCTGAAAAAGAAAAAGAAAAATGACATAATATGGAGAACAAGCTCAAAAACAAATAGGAGTGTGTTTTAATTATTATCAGTGTATTTTTTCATTAGCTAAATTTTATTTATTTATTTATTATAACTTGATATAAATTTACATCCTATATTCTCAAAGTTTTTGGTGTTATACAAAATATTTCTGACCAATTTAGACCTGCATATTCCAGTTTCATTAGAAACCTTTCCAAAAAATTATTGATACTAGTGCTACAGTAGATCCTTTGACATAACACAAAGACAAGCACAATCAAAATTTTATATCCAAGACGTATTTGGTGCTGTTGACACCTACAAGAGGATAATTTGGCAAGTATGTAAAATTTCATGAAACGAAAACAGATGTTTTCATCCATATACCTTTTTTTCCTAAATTGCAGCGATGTGTTATTTACCGATTTTACGAATAATAGTTTTGGACGCAACTCAAGACTGTCTTAGGTGTCCTGATTGTTGTAAAAGGATTGTTCAATTTTGAATTTTAATAAAGGAGTAGAAATAATCACATGAATGTAAAAATCGGTTTGAGAGAAGTAAGACTGTGTAGTGTGTAGTGTGTGTGTGTGAACATCCACAGCATACCAAAAATAGTGAAATTTTATGTCAGAAATGTTGAGTTGGTGTTATAATAAATTAAAGTTTACAAAACACTCACCTATAAGGATAGCCATGTGTCTTTGTTCTGAATACGGAGAGCAATAATGAGAAAAATATTGATAGCAATATAAGTCCCACAATGGCCATAATCTTCCTCTTCTTGTGGTCGCCTTTGTTTCTAGCCGCATCGGTCAGCAAGATCATTCCGAACACCACCGCAAAGTCTATTTTTATAATGTAGTTAAGGAAACAAATTCAAAATAATGCTACAAAAAAACAATTTAAGGTACAGTTAGTCCTAGGGTGCACGGCTGACTTTTGTCACGGTGACTGTTTCATCACTCGAATCAGGCCAGCCGCAAAATGAAGCGCATATCATAGTTGATACTTAAGAGTCCCTTAATACTTCAGTGTCCTTTAAGTATGGTTTTCTGTTCCACAGTCGTTCGATACTCAAGTAACGAAATGTCAACATGACAATTCGTTGCAGTCAAGGTGGTTTTGTAGGTTAATTTTGGAGTAAGGTGTTGTCGGTTTTTGCCACAAGCGGACAAACGTCTTCAAAAAGCACGAAATACTAGCACAAAACGAAATGAGATATCAATCATGCCTAGGCAAATTGACTTATACTCGAAATATGACAACGTCGCCAAATGTTTCCCTCCGTCTCGTAGATGTCTAGGAAACAGATGCACAAATATACTTAAGTATTACTCAAGTGGATACTTATACTCAAGTCTTTAGTATTACTCAAGAGACGACTATGAAAACGGCCCTTAGTGAGGTGACGCTGGGTGAGTCACACTAGAATTTTGTTAATCACAAAAACAGTTGCAACTGCGCATATTGGAACGCAGTATGACATGACGCAGTTTGTGCTCAGCGTGAATCTGCGTAACGCAGTGTCTATGCCGCAGTTTTGCTCAAGAATCACGGCATTAGTGGCAGTGACCCAAAATAGAAGAAAAGAGATAGAATCAGCAAGATTTTGAAAAATTTTGTACGATACAAGCAATGTAAACTACATAAAGTTCAAATTAAAGGCTGAAAAGTGGAGTTTTTAAATTTTTCATCGTCAAATTCCGTACTTGAGCAAATTCTCCATGCCGTTTCTTTTTCATGTATAGACTTCTTTTTCATTTTTGATTCTTCCTCGCAATATAGCATATTGTTGCAAACTCAAACTCGACGTCTGATCCGATTCTGAACTCAAATCAATCCACATAGATGACATGTTCGCTTTTTTAGCCTCAACTGTACCTCACAAGTAACAAAACAGCGATCCAACTTACGGTGTTGAATGGCGGGCAAAAATTTCACCCGCATCGCCATAGATATTCTCGGACTCTTGATAAGAATGATGAAACAGTCATGGTGACAAAAGCCACCCATGTGCGCTAGCACTGAATTGTTTGCCAGATTCATATTATGTAGTTATCACATCGTTAAGGGGTCCATGAAAAGGATCTCAGTAGTAAATGATAATTATAAGAAACACGAAAAACCCAGTGTCGACGGAATCCAAACTCACATCTCAGAGTGCTCGGTAATAGTTACAGTTTTCTACTGAATACCAAAATGTTGCCGGTTTATAAATCCATTGTAATGAAACTTTCGGTGGTCTGTAAATATTATCTTATCAAAACGTATATTGTTTGGTCAGAAGAATAACCTGTACTTTATCAGAACACAGCTACAAGATATCTTATACAGGGTGCTCCTAAATTTATGCCAAGCATAGATTCTTAGCACAATAATTGATTAAGTATATCTCTCAAAACAGCCGTCTGTTCCGTCCCCGCTAAGTTGTAGCTGTTTAAAATTGAGACGAAAAAGATGTCTCATCCTCTACAGAATCATATAGGGCCGGTTGTACAATGCAAGCTTAAGCTTCGGTTTAAGGTACGCCGACGTTAAACCACGTCAGTTGCAAAACGTCCGTTGTACAATGCTGGCTTAGCCCCCCACTCAAAGCTTAACACGAGCTTACGTAAGCCGAAGCTCAACACGAGCTTAGCTGAGGTTTAAACCTAACCTGATACAAATGACATGATGTGTCAAGGAGGAGCCTTCAAATTGCGTGTCACTTTATTAGGTCATATTTTTTGAAAGATTTTTGTCTAATTTAACAAAGGGAGCAAATGAAAGAACACAGACAAAAACGGTCGTTGCCGAAATTTGACACAAACTGTCATAAGTGCCTAACCAAAACATCTTGTAAGGATGAAACGCTAAATCTTTTTTCAATATCATGCGCACTGATTCACGACTTCCCCGTGTGGGGGCGGGTTAGAATATCTCCCATCGTATATCCTGCGTGTCGTAAAAGGCGACTAAAAGGAACCGAAGTACTGTCGGCATAAACAGTAACCTCTTCTCAACCAACAGCTTTGGGTGGACGAGCTGAGAAGAGTCAGGACACCTTCTTGTCCTTGGGGTGAGAAATTGCCCCTAAAGGCGGATGAACCAGTAGATACCATCTGGTCAAGGGCATGAGTATGCAGAAAGCAAGTGGGAAACTACTGCATTAAAGATCTTGAAGATATGCCAATAGAAACTCGTAAAATGGGTGAATGCATTTTTAGAGTTCACAACATGTCTGTTAAGACATTGTGACTATGATGATGATGATTCACGACTTAAGTTTAATTCACGCGCGTGTCTTCGTGCAGACCGTTGATGGCTCCGAGTAAGCGCTTGTCCCACCCGCTTGACGTTTTCTGGCGTCCTCACAGTCTTCGTGGGACCAGGTGGCTTTTTCTTCACAATAATTCCTGTTGTACTCAGACTGTTAACCCACCTGAGAATGGTATTGCGGATTGGAATAATATCGTGGCGTCCAAGATTAAAATGAACGGGGAACAGTCGCTGCGCGGCCGTGACCGACTCAGCATTTTTAACATACGCGCTCTATGGTCCACTGCTCCATAGCTACTAAAATAGCATTATACATCCAGGCGACTGATACCTGAATCCCCTCCCTACCACCGCTGCGGCGGTATACTAACCATTTGAAAAACTTCCGGTTCCCGTCGGTCACCCTGTACAACGGGTGTCAACTTTAAGCCTAGGCTTAGCTAAGCTTAGGTTTAACAAAGCTCGTGTTAAACCCGCATTTGTACAACCGGCCCTTAGAAAAATGAAATTTGCCGATACATTTAGCAAATTAAATGACAGTTTGAAACGGAAGTTAGCATATAAGGCTGGAGAACCTAACATACACTTTTGACTAACAATTTTTGATGTATCGAAGAATTCCTATTTCAAAGTGCTACCATAAAATGCCGGAAAAAGACCGACTGCTAGCGGGATTCGAATCGGGGCCTCCGAAATTCTAGTCTGGCGCTCTTACCAGCTGAGTCATGGCGGTCATGGCAATCCAACCGGCGAAGCGATCCCAAGAAGCATCGAATTCTCTTCACGCCACGGACGGCTCCACCTCCGCCATCTTCTGGTAGTACGAGTAGTAATAATTCCTATTTGTTTTTTAAAAGAAAACCAACGTTTTAAGAAATCAACATATTGTGCAAATATGTACCACATTTCTTGCCTAATTAGAATATGAACATGAATATCTTCAAGAATTACGGGCAACACTTCTTCGAGCAGACGACAGTTTGAGCTTCTATATAATGTTATCTGCAGAAAATAGAGTCGCAATCTCTAATGACACCACCCCACACATTCACTGAAAGTTGGATTAAAAATGGGATTCGATAATTTTCTGCTTTCTCGTGCGTTCACGTAACTATTATGAAAATTTGCAATACATTTTTGTGACAGATTGGCATCATCAGTAAAAAATACGTGTTAAAACGTGGAGTTTGAAGCATTCATTGACAAAACATCGAACAATCGCTTTGTGAATTCAGATGAAAATGCTCTATGGGTTATTTGATTTTTATTTAGTAAACCTATGAATTTTATGAGCAAAAGTCGGAACATGTAAAACTTACAGATTGAATCCTCTTCAAAAAAAAAATAAAATAAATAGGACTTCATAGACACTTTGAGCCAAAAAAAATGAAACTGGTGGTGGTTTCATTTTGGAGTTTAAAAAACAGTTTCAAATCGTCATTTGATGAACAGAATGCATTCGCAAAATATCATAACTCTAAATTATTCCTTAGAAGAGATATTAAATAACAGCAATTTTTTTCCGATTTCAAATGGCTGTAACTTGGAGAAAAATGGGTTATTAACCAAAATTTTATATGTAAGTCTCCTTTACATCTTGCCAGAGAATGGACCCTCTAAACACCTTCTCATTTATTTGGAATCGAAAATGCTTTCAACACCAGGTGGGCGGGTCCTTCGCAACTCTAGTGGCTATATAGTGACATATTATCCACTCTGGAGGCGTGATATAGAATCTTTGGGAACCCCTGACATATAATATACAGAGTAATAACTGGTATTAAATTTTAATCGAAGGATACTCAGGAACATAACTATGTATGTCTCGAACACGAACTGTCCCTGTGACGATCCATGAATGTAAGCAATTTGACCTGTATTGCTCTTGTGTAAAAATGGGGGTCCTCGGATGTGGTTCCACATCTGGCCTGAAGTCATAGCTAGACAGAAGAACAGCGCGCCCATACCCCACATGGTCTTGTTGTAGAGGAATTCCAGGTTATTTCTGCGAAGATACAGGAATGCCGCCACAATGCCAAACAGAACTACCAAAGCAAACGTTCCAGAGTAGTTTGGAGGTCTGAAAACACGGATCTAAAAATGCAAAAATAATTATTGTATCAGTTTAATGAAAATAGGGAAAATAACTTATCTCATAACCCATAACTCAAATCAAGAAGCATATGAAAAGTATTACAAATTGTGCAATGAATTGGAAAGATGATAATTAAACAAGATTACCCTCATTAATGTTTTATTTTACTATTTAGAAATCTATATGAGCAGCAATGAATCAGTGAGGCAAGTAGTGTCATACAGTGCTCCCAAAAATACTATCAATAGATTGATAAAAATAGTACAGAACAAGACAAAATCGAGAATACATAACACAATGCGCCAAGTTGAATGAACGTCAATATCGAAACTCGACAGTATAGTAAATATCACAATCAGATTCAGACAAATGCAACATTAAATTCGAAGTCTAGATACATACAATCGATTAAAATGGATGGAAAGCAAGAAGCGCTTCATCAGACTTTTAAGAGTGTAATCACACTATCGTTTTAATACTTGATGGAAGGTTATTGTACAGCTTCACAGGCATGTTATGATGCCTCTTAGCCATTAGTGAGAACGGACACCTTTATAACGTTAAGTTAGTATCATTATGAACTCTGTACGCATCCTTGTGTTTTGTAGGTAAATCTTTTATATATTTGATCCAATGTACGTGTCCCAGGATGAATCCCGTAAAAAGAAATCGCACTTAAGTTTCGGAATGTGAAGCAGAGGCGGCTCGTCCATAAGAGCACATGAGCACGTGCACCCCCAAACATTTTTATAAATGAAAAAATCAATATTTATTTTTTATCGTGATGAACCTTCCCACTATTTGGTTGTACGCTAATGGCAATTAAGGTTCTCCGAAAATCGCTGGCCAACGACTCTGGCTGAGAAGCCCGAGTACAGCCGACTATCTAGCCGACGCGACGGCCCTTCGGCAGTCGCACGTGCGGTATCGTGGGCGGGGTTTACCCACATTCTCGGTATGTATTCATACCAGCGGGGAAAGGGGGTATCGCAAATTTTATTAGGATGAGGCGCACACTTTTCTTGTGCTCCGTTGTCTGCTTTTCAAGTAATCTCAGTGCCGTTCGTAGGGTTTAACTCTATAATAACTATTATAAGCATATTATTAGATATGAACCGTTTTACGGTGGAGAATTTACAAAACAATTTAAGCTTTATGAGTTTAGAAGCAAAAATTGGAAAAAAATTTATAGATCGAAGTCAAAACTTTAACGAAGCTTCTGTTGACAAATTTGCTTCAAATAAAAACAGAAGAATGAACTTAAACAATGTTTAAACCGTTAAGCGTTCAATCAATGTACATACACAGTAATAAAAAATCAATAAGCTTTTATTTAACTTCAGGTCTAAATATGTTCTGAATAAAAATGTTTATTCTATTCTCTTTCTCATTTATCTCTATATTTCTAAAACCAAAAGATATTTTGATGTTAAAAATAAATCTCATCGTGGTTGAGGGGAGGGGGTAGCTAGTGAATCCCCTTCTTCAATGCCCACGAGCCGCCACTGATCTGAATCCGATATCAAAAGGAATTATTCTGAAATTCGCATTTGTTTCAGAGAAATCAACGTTTGAAGTTTGGTTGTAAAGATAACTGAAACGCGTGTGGCCTACGTTCACTTTCGGGGATTCCTTGCAGAAACGGAGAAGGTCGGATTACGCTAACGGGTATTTTGATTGTTTTTGTCGATTGTTTACAGCAAATATCATATGATGCATTGCTTGTACGGTGCTAAGATGATAAGGGGGCCCACACATTAACTAATACGCGATCTAATTAAGGGAATTTCGACTTCTTTTGCTATTAAGAATAAACATAAAATTTAATCATATTATATCATAAGTCGGTGCCAGAAATCATCCCTTAAAGTTTTCGGGATTTGCCCTGGGACACGATGTATACATAATACATTACAGTATATAAGGTATAATTATCATGATGCCTAATTCAACGAATAGAGAATGAATTCGTTCTTAATATCACCTTCTGAAGGAAACATACTTCATATTTGCAAGACAAGTTACTCCAAGAAACAATGCAATAGCTAATAGTCGAGTTACCATATACAAATTAATATACCTCTCCGATGTTATTTAACATTTACTCTGAATTTGTGATGAGACAGGTATTGGACAACTGGAATGGTGGTATAACTATTGACGGAAGCAAAATATCCAACTTAAGATTTTCTGACGATACAACCCTTATTGCTGCTTCTCAGAAAGAACTAGTAGCTCTATTAAACATCTTAGAACAACACAGTGCAGCGTATGCTCTTGGTATGAACTACAAGACCAAGGTTATGATCGTAAATAGAGAACACGATAATCATCGAGCAATAAAGTCAGTAGGCCGTTGTGAAATAGTTCAAAGTTTTGTGTACCTCGGTTCTTTGATCGACAATTCGGGTAGCTGTGGAAATGAGATTCGACGGCGCATTCAACAGGCACGTGTAGCCTTGACAAAGCCTACTAAAATATGGCGTTAACATCACTAAAGCTACCAAAATGTCTCTGGTTCAGTCTCTTGTGTTCTCCACATTTTTGTATGCCTCGGAAACTTGGAATGTTAAAAAGGCCGATCGAGCTCGCATAGATGCTTTTGAAATGTGGACATGGAGAATGTTGAGAGTTCGTTATACCGCCCATCGAACTAACGTTTCCATACTGGATGAAGACGAAACAGTTGCTGGATATGAGTATCAAGAGCGCCACTGAACTGACAGTAAATCGCGAACGATGGCGAGCTACAGTTCTCAAAACTATTGATAATATTCCTGTTGGCAATACTCTAGCTCCGAGTCATTTTACGAGTTCACAACATGTCTGTTAAGACATTGTGACTATGATGATGATACCTTTAATATGTAAAGTAATGCAATTTGTCAGCTGCCACAAGACAAATCAGTATATAGAAAACGTGTAGGAAACACAAACTAATTCGGTAAAACCGGGACAAAGGATTGTTCAACTGAAAGAATTTCACACTTGTTTTTCATCCAGTTGACTGCTACCTTTAACCGTAAGATTAACAGTACTATTTTTCATACTAAAAATTAGAAGTTCAGTTCTACTCAGACATTCAGGCTCCCTTGTGTTTTATCACAGTAGTTGGACATGAAATCGCCTGTTATATTGGTTTTCCCAATAGTCTAAGAGCCAGTGATCGGCAGACTTACGGTATTTTAGCAAACACCATATTGATGCTATTAAACACGCTATAGGTCAAAACGTCATCTTAGCGAGTCTGCAGTTTTAATATATTGTAGTATATACCTTTTCTTATACAAAAACCCAATGGCACACACCTATTCCGGTTCCGTATTTTAGCAAGGATGAAAATGATATATGTTATTCACATTATTATTATAAATGTAGTGTTTGAATGGCAGATACCTAGGCGGGTTCCAACACACTGGCAGATGCTATAATGTCTCTGTTGTGCTAATTAAACAGCATCAAAAGTGACTTCCAAAAAGGGGTTTTTAGCAAGTCTGCCGTTTTAATATAATGAAGTATATACATGTTTTTATCCAAAAACCCATTGGTTACTAAAGTTTTACAGGCCGCTTTTGACACTGTTTAATTAGCACACAACAGAGAGACATTATAGCGTCTGCCAGTATGTTGGAAACCGCCTAGGTGTCTGCCATTCAAAAACTACATTTATAATAATAAATATATAAAGTATATGAATATGGGTGCAGATGTACCCGACACCCATTGTAAAGCGTGCCAACAGTCGCCAGAGATGCTTATGCATCTCTTGTCGGCGTGTAGGCGTACGCTGGGACGGCTTACGTCCATCGGCACAACGCGGCTCTACGAGTGCTCAATTATCATTTAACCCACTCATATGGTATCGATGAGATACCGATGCTGCCATACGCTCCAGGGGATATAGAGTCTGTTGTGGAGAACGAGAGATGCCGGATTTACTGGAACTACTCGTTCCACACGCTCGAGCTTGTACAGGCAAACAAGCCCGAAATAGTCCTTCTCGACCACCAATAGAAGACGATGTTCGTTATAGAGTTTTCGGCACCTGCCGAGGTGAACATCGTCTCAAAGGTGGTGGAAAAGCGGACTAAATATCAGGAGTTGCTCGGACAACTTCGCAGGCTCTGAACCGACTACAATTTAGGTCTGCTGGTTATGGTCATTGGATCCCTAGGTGGAATGAGGAATACGCTGCTCGCTGCACTGCGCAAAATACCGGTGTGCCGGGCGACGGCGCACATCTTAGCCGCCCGAATGTAGAAGGCAGTCATCCTTGGGTCCCTTCGTCTTCTTAGGGCACACGATTCGCGGACCCAGTGATTGCTCACCTCACGGTATGAGGAGTAGTCACTGGGTAATGCAACAGCAGCTCGGTGTGTCTGAGCCCGGGCTGCACTTTTTTATTATTTTTTTATGAATAACATAAATCATTCTCATGTTTGCTAAAATAACGTAAATTTTCATAAAATCTTCAACTATATGGTTGTTTTTCATGGGTTTCGGTCAAAGATTGAAACTATAACTTTCCTTCACTACGTTTCGGTTTATTTTAATCTAAACCATCTTCAGGTGTGTTAATTTCAGATGTCGCTTACATTTCTGCAGTGGCGGCTGGTGAGGTAGTGCCACAGTGCCATGGCACTACCTTAATTTTCGACAAAAACATATCTATCTCTTAAACTTTTCTTATTCTATGTTAGTTTCCAACGACTTCTTCTGTTTTATATGAAATAGCAATAGCGGCTCAGCGCATAAATGCTTGCACCAGGCAACACGTGGCTTCGTCGCAACTCACATGATGAGAGCTCACGACGCGACGAAAACGAAACGGCGAAATGGCAACAGCCTACGGTGCCGTTTCTTACATGGCACAAACAGAGTGAGAGAAGTCTATCACAAACGCTTACGAGAGACAGAGAGAACGCTATGCTGGACGTTTGGATAGATTTTAAATACGAAAATCCGAAGTAGATAGTGCCAGGCACATTACCCATATTTCCATTCATGGTTCACTATTTTTGTTTTGTTTCAGCAGTTTCGATTTGTTTATGTTTGATACTGATGTCGGCTTTTCTCGTTAAAGGTTTGAAATTTAGATCTTATTCTTATTAGTTTGAGATAGTTGTGCACTGTTTTCGGATCGGTATCTCTTTTGTGTTTAATTAAAATATATCGTTGAAGCGAAAATGAATAAAATTGGCGCATTAATAAACTCATTTAGAAATCTTCCGCTGGAAGAAAAATTGAAAAACTTATTGGTAGTGGACAGAAATCGCGTTGTCGTAAATTTAATAAAACTATTTATGATGAAAACAATTAGATAAGTGACTATGAAAAAGTTAACAAACTCTTTTGTTTTGTGTGTGTTATATTTGGAGGCGATGACACTTGGGCGAAAAAAGGCACCCATGAAAAATCTAACGTGCATATGAATAATGTTTTCAGTTTATCGATGCTTGGTACGTCAAACATGAAGACTCAGTTAAATTCGGCTTATCGGTTAGTTATAAGTATTTTTTTTCAATTTTATATCGGTTTGAAATCTTGGCTGTCATTCTGGCACTACCTCTCTTTGGCAGTAGCCGCCACTGCATTTCTGTAAAATTGTTTTGTTTGGGAAACAGCCTCTATGTTGAAATTAACACCTGAAGATGGTTTAGATTGAAATAAACCGAAACGTAGTGAAGGAAAGTTATAGTTTCAATCGTTGACCGAAACCCATGAAAAACAACCATAATCTATAGTCGTGGTCACTAGAAAAATAAGCATAAAAATCTTCAACCTAAGAAATTTTATAAAACACATTAGAAACCGAACTAGGTGCCTGGGTTTTGGTATAAGAAAAGGTATATGTTACAATATATTACAACGGCAGACTTGCTAAAATGACGTTTTATAATCCACTTTTGCGCTTTTGGTCTCCCGCCTACGCCCAAAGGAACTGTCGCCGGAGATAGTGAATCTCAATATGAAGGTTGCTAAAATACCTCTAGTAAATCTGCCGCTCACTGGCTCGCAGTCTGAAATAAGAGATATCATCAGCATTGGAAACAAAACATGTGCCGTTGACAAAGAGAAATCTAAAGTTGTTGAGGTACCCAACGGCCATTACATAAAAAGTATAAAAAGGGCTTTGAAAAAGTAATTATGTAATCTAATTGAATCAATTAGGTAACTAATATAAATTAAATGTTTTTTTTATTTTTGGGAGCTCTTCAAATACCGAGGCGCACCGGTAAAACCTCAAAAATAAGGAAAAGAATGTGCACCAAAATTATTTTTACCTGGATGTCAGTTCTTTCAGCAATCCATTTCGCTAGGGTTTCAGCTGCAAAACCTACTCTTTGAATATCCATTGTATCAGCTGCCTTGGGTTTACCTTTGGGCGGAAAATGCATAAAGACGGGAGCGGTGTTCAATCGCAACTGGAAATGAATATTAACATATTGAAGTGTACCTGAGCATTATTTGGACTGAACTGTAAGACTTTCGATTAATTTTCCATTTTTTAATATAATATATGTATATTATAATAATTATGTTTATTATTAATCAGCGTGAAAACTTTATATTCTGGTTATGAACATAAAGTGGGACCACACAAATTTTTAATTAATCGAAGAATATTAGGAGAAATGACTTATGATCTGCAGCAGAAAATTCATTTGTGATTGATGGTTGCTGTTAACAATAAGAAGAAAGGACGCTGGAAACCATACAAATCACAGATCAGAAGCAGGATAGGTTAGATAAATTTTAATGTAACATTTTCTATTTGATGCCAATACCTCATACAAGGGTTACCTTCTACTTACTACTTGTATCAATCGAGTACAAATAAATGAAATGAAATATATCCATATTTCTGGAGTTTGACAACAACTGTTGAAAATAATCAAAAATATACTACCCACTTCTTTTTAATTGATGGTATGTATTTTTACATAGCATCCACAGTTGCTAGAAATATTAGTTCCTTTGCAATACAAACAAAATTTAGAAATTGTTTATAATTTTTGCATCCATAAAACTAGGTCATGGTTCATTAACTCTTATATGATATAAAATAATATTGAAATGTGTAGTAGTCATTGTGTTGATATCCATAGCATCATCTTGCTGGAACCACCAAAAAGATATACCTAAGTGCCATTTTTAGATCAGATATACTATTTTAGAATGATTTCACTCAAGGTTTGTGGTTTGAAATTAAGGATCCAAAAGTGTGTGTACTTACCAATTGGAAGACGTCAGACCCCTCATCAAAATCAACCACTCCAAAGAACAGCTTGTTTGAGTATGACTGTGAGTATCGATAGGAATTTGCAACAATGGTAAATTCATCGCTGGCATGTCTGCACACCTGGCATTGTCTCTGGGGTGCCATTGCAGTGAACATGATGATGACAGAATAGTTTCTAGGGCTGGCCTTCACGTAGTCTCTAAATTTGTTGCCATTAAATCTCAGGACTGCTCTTTTACCAGCCATATCTGTCAGCTGCTGTACTCGCTCTCCAAGAGAGTAAGACTGCAAAGTATGGGACATGTTTCAAATTAGAGAAATGACAGTAAGAATGAGTATCAAGAGCAACTTTACATTCAAAGTTTGGTTATAATAATAATAAAGATCTTTATTTTGTCCTCTGAAAGTCAAGCTTTTTCCACTCAACTGAGGACCCAATCATGCAAGACCAATAGACTATAATAATGTACAATATTAAAAAATACAATATAAAATACAAACACTAAGGTGTGTGAATTAATTCTTAAAACCATATACATAAAGACTAATACAATTAAAACCATACTCAAGGGACTAGAAAACAAGAAGCTAGATTAAAAATATACACCCCTCCTTCCCTCCTGAAAAAACAATAGGTGCCTTAATTTAATCATTTATAAATGTATTAAGCCTATGCATTTAATTGAACAGAACTGTCGAGCATTCAATTAGACAAGAGTTGCCATGATATTATTTTTCAAAGGAGCCATTTAGAATTCCATATCTGAACAAGAATACTGATTATATCAAAGTATCATTTCATAGTCCAATACCATGAAAATGCAATTGATGAACAAACTGCACAAACATTGTTTTGGTGGACCAGTAATACCAAAAATTAGAGTAGTAATAATATATGGAATAAATGCTGTTGTCTTATGATATGTTACAACCCTTTAAATAGATATATTCATTTAACACTTTGTGTGTTTATAAGTTGAACCATTCAAAATACAAGATTGTATGGTGAAACTTCACATAACTAAGCCTATAATAATAATAAAAATAATAACAGGTGATCGCCGATGACACAGAAGTAAAATAACAGGTGATCGCGACACGGAACTACATGAAATACACAATTAAAGGTCCATCCGTAACTGACGACAGTTGCAGAAAATGCCACCAACAGAAAGAAACGATAGACCACATAACAAGCGCGTGCAAAACTCTCGCCGGAACTGAGTACAAAGCTAAACACAATTCTGCAGCCAAAGTCATACATCAAGCACTAGCCACAACAAACAAGCTAATAGAAAACACAGATCCATATTACAATTACACACCGACATCAGTACTCAAAAACAATAAATACAAACTATACTGGGATGTTGAAATATGTACAGACAAGACTCTTCCAGCAAAAAGTAGTAGTAGTAGTAGTAAGTAGTAGTAATTTATTCATGTTTATGCAGGAAAACCTGCTTACACACGTCCAAGAAAAGTATAGTGATTGAATATAACAAACATATAAATATAACAATAGCAAACAGATAAATAGTACATTTTACATTAGACTGATAGAAAACAAACAATAAAATACATTTAAAATATAAACAATAAAATACATTTAAGATATAAAATCAGAGAAATCATTATGGAGGTAATCCTCAAAAGAATAAAAAGCCTTAGTTATTAAGTAAGATTTCATCTTTTTGTAAAAGACATCTGCTTGGAGCATTTTTATGCTTCTGGGTAGGGCATTGTAAAACTTAATGCAGTGGTAATTTTCAGCGTTTCTGGATCTTGTCAGCCGCAAGTCATTCAGTTGTAAGTTCTCTCTATTTCTTGTCAAATGTATATGCACATTGGAATGCTTGACGAACCGATTTTCATATCTTTTTACATAGGATAGACACTGAAGTATATAGATACATGGGAGAGTAAGGATCTTTAAGCTAACAAATGCAGACTGACATGGTTCCTGGTAGCTTAGATTTGCTATTATCCTTATGCATCTTCTTTGGAGTGCAAATATATCTTTAGCATGGGATGAATGACCCCAGGTAAAAATGGCATAACTCAGCGCTGATTGGAAATATCCATGATAACAGTTAAGAATTGTATCAAGACCTACAATTGGTTTTAAGTTTCGAACCAAAAAAATTGTTTTGCATAATTTTTTTGATAATTCATTGACTTGGTCCTTCCATATGAGCATTGGATCCAAGTAAACACCAAGAAGTTTCACCTTATCATTGTTGGTTGTATCAACGCTGTTAGTTGTCTGAAAGCAAATATGTTGGGTTTTATTTTTGTTTATATGCAGCTGATTAGCTAGGCACCAAGTTTCAATACCAGATTGTTGTTGGGTTTCAGGATTGATGCTATTTAGGGAATTTGAATGTTGTAATCTTGATGTATCATCAGCATAAATAATAAATTTTGAATCATGGTCACAATTTTCTATGTCATTTATGTATATTAGAAAAAGAGTAGGTCCCAATATAGACCCCTGCGGAACGCCATATCTGATAGAATCTATTGAAGAAACATTTCCGTTCAATGAGACGTATTGTTGTCTATCGCAGAGATAGGATTTTATCAGAGCAATGCTATTTTCACTGAAACCATAGAGAAGCAATTTGTCTACTAGTATGGAGTGAGAGACACAGTCAAATGCTTTCGATAAATCATACAATGTGCAGTCAGTAGTTTGGTAATTTTCAAAACCTTCAAGAACAAAATTTGTTAATTCAGTTAAGGCAGTTGAAGTACTTTTATTTTTTCGAAATCCATGCTGATTTTCACTTAAAATACCATTACTCTCTAAATATTCTATTATTTGCTTATTTAATATATATTCAAATATTTTTGCAAGTACTGGAACTAGAGCTATTGGCCTGAAATTGCTTAAATCATCCTCTCGACCTGTTTTAAAAATAGGTATTACTTTTGAGAGTTTAAGCAATGATGGGAAAGCAGATTGTGAAATGCAAAAATTTATCAATTTTGTTAAAGGCACATAAATTAGATTTTTTATAGTTTTGACTACTTTAATAGTAATGCCATATGGATCTTTACTACTACTATTTTTCAAATTTTCTATTGCTTCACGGGTTTCAATATACGAAACAGATCTGAAATTAAAGTGTACATTGATATTCACATGTAAGTAGTCTAGAGGATTTTTGTCTGATTTCTCTAGATTATCAGTTAATTTCTTTGCAATATTTACAAAATAATTGTTAAAATCATTTGCGTTCAGTTTTGTACTTATGTGACTCCTGACTGTTTTGCCAGAATGGTTTTTTATAATATCCCACATTGCTTGTTGTTTATTGTTTGCTTTATTGATTAATTCATCGTTATATTGGCGTTTCACTTTATCTAATTCGCGTCTGTATTTAGCTTTATATTGTTTCACAGATTGATTTGATATCAAGTTATTGTCTCGTTTGTTGACTTCAATTAAAAAAGACAGTGTATCTCTTAGCCCCTTCAAATGATCATTGAACCAGTTTACGTTTTTAGTGAAAGTTTGCTTTGCTTTTGACTTAACAGGGAAGCTTTTTTCAAAATGATCTAATATGTAATGATGGAATAAGTGAAATTTTGTTGTACAGTCAGAGTAGTTTTCAATAAAGTCCCAATTTTGATGCTCTATCCTATTATAAAAAGTAAGTAATCCCTCATCTGTAATCGGTCTATAGTTGACTCTTGCATTTGATATTTCATCTTTATACATATTGTTAACATTGAAAATAATACCAGAATGGTCAGATAAACCAAAATCAACAACATTGGCAGAGAAATTTATGATGTTAGTGAAAACATTGTCAAGACATGTGTTCAGCCTTGTATTGAAGAAAACAGTCTGTCCTAAGCCATATGAGTCAAGTATGTTTATCAACTGGGTTACTCTATTATCATTTGTATTGAATGGTATATTAAAATCACCAGCCAAGATTATGTTACCTTCTACTCCTAATTTGTCTAAGAGAGAACATAAGATATCCAGAAACTGCTGGAAATCACCATTAGGAGGCCTGTATATAGTGACTACCATAAGTTGATTTACCTTGATAGCTGCCATCTCACAGACCAACTCACTTGATGAGTTTTTGGCACATTTTATTTCATGACAATTAATATTCTGTCTTACATAAATACCTGCCCCACCATGAATAGAGACAGCTCTATGGAAGGATGACACCAATTTAAAATCCTCAAAGATAAAAGATGTTTCATTTTCTGAGAGCCAGTGCTCGGTTACACAAAAGATCTGTACATTATTTTCTTTGAGAATTACCTCCAGCTGGGACATTTTATTTTTAATGCATTGCACATTTTGGTATAGAAACGATACAGTGTGTCTTGTAATCATAGGAGAAGTGATTTTATTGCAATGTGTTCTTTGTGAAGAAATTCCACTGGGCGAACCAGCCTGGTCAATAGCGAAAGTACTTAGTTTTTTGTAGATTGTGGAATGCTGATTATTTTTGGAATGTCCTTGAAATATTTTATGATCAAATTTTTTTCACCATTCCTCATTCGATTTTGTAGTTCACTTTTCAGCTGCTTGTATTCTGCAATTTGATTTCTAGTTTTGTCTAATCCCAGAGCTAGGTGTTCATAATGTGGAACTTTTAGCAGCTCCTTCCTCTTGAAGAAAATATTCCTAGCCTCCATTTGAGATTTCAACACCACCCTCAGTGGTCTATTTTTATTCTGCTGTGGTTTTCCAATACGGAACACTTTTATGCTGTCTGTAATGAGGTCTGGATACACATTTTTAATTATACTTTGTGCTGCAGTTCTGTCAGCCTCTGTTCCACCATCCTCTTCCTGAAGGTTGAACACAATGAGATTTTATTTACGCATTTCTCTTTCATTTATTTCATTTACTGCATTCAAAGAGGCTTCTTGATACTTTACCTCATTTTGTTGTTTAGTAACCAACATAGGCTCCTCCCTCGCTAGTTTTGCTGAGAGCTCTGAAAACTGATTTTCAAGTTTTGAGATTCTGTCTTGTACTGAGGACAGTTTTATGATTTCACCCTCTAAAAAAGTGATCTTCTGCTGGTACATATTTAAAAGTTTTTCGTTTTCTTCTCTTATCCTATTTATCTGGGTTTCCAGAATGTCATTGAAGTAAAGTTTTATTTTTTGCAGTAGTTTGTCTTCAAATTGTTCTGCAGGGTTTTCCTCACATGAGGTTAAACTGTTTCTGCGTTTTGGACTCTGCGGACGACATATGGTGCAGTAAAATCGTTTACCCTTCTCAAGTCTAAGTTCTTTTTCGAAATTTTTTATTTCATCAATGGACAGGTTGGCACAGTCCCTGTGCAGCCAATGAGAGCATTTTTGGCATTTTATGGAGTATCCGGCTTTTACAGCTTTACTGCATATAATGCAGTCAACTGGAGCCATGCCTGATGTTGTTTAAACGTTACTTGGAGAATAGAGGTTAATAGAAAACTTGGCAACGCTGTGGACTCCTGGCTTTGTCCAGAGTGGTAAACAAAGAGTAGGAAATTGGAATAATTATGATTTCCACATCTGCTTTCTTGATCATCGGTTCATATGGTCACTTATGCACTCACTGACTACTGAATACACATTTTATTTTTCGTTTTTACTTGTAATTTTGCATTTGTCTTGAGAGCTTGTAAACACCGACCACTACGGGTGTTGCCACGTTTTTCTAATGAGCGCCAGATATAGTTTTTCAGTCAAAGGCAGACAAAGTTACCTATACAATAGATATTGCTATTCCCAACAATAGGAATATCCAAAACACCTATGCTGGAAAGATATCTAAATACGCTGACCTTGCGACAGAAATAAAACAACTCTGGAAGCAAAACAAAGTTACCATTGTTCCCCTAATTATGTCAGTCTCAGGCCTTACACCAAAGAATTTTACACCACACCTACAACAGTTAGGCCTGGTCAAAAGGTTACACAAAATATTTAAAAATTCTGTAATTCTGAAGACCTGTAAAATTGTAAGATCCTTCCTAAACTCTGATCAATAATAGTTCAGGTGCTGACTTGGCACAGCCCGTCAACATTGGTTGCTACAGCAGTCATGCAAGATAAACTTGGAAAATCAGGATAATAATAACGTTTATTTATAAAAAATACAATAAACATCAAGGAGCCGCAGAAGGTGGAACAGCTTGAAGGCAGCAGAAATATAAATTGTTAATAATATGTCAGTGAGAGAACCCATGATATGCACTCATATTGTGACCTGTAGGAGGACAGAGCCTGTAGACAAGGATCATCAACATAAGTACAATCTACATTGTCTCACTACTTTTGACAATGGATTTAACATTTTAAGGGAAACTTAACGTACATACAATACATTATTGTATAAAATATAAGGTAAACTGTAATTTTGCTACTATATAAGTTCTATATATTTATGTATTCTAAAGCGAGGTAGTTCATCAATCTGGTTTTTTAATAATTTTTGAGCCAGCTTATTCTTTGAATATCTTTAGGTATCAATGGTGATAAGGTAATATATTGTATAGCTTTGAGGGCAGGTAAACATATGATCTAAGCATTATACTTTTATGTGGTTTAGGTGTTTAGGAACAAAGTTGGAGGATAATTTATACCTGATTTCATAGGTGTGTATAATGTTTAACTGATCATTCTTATTTTTATAATAATGTAAATTGGCATGTAAGAAGTATAACTGATAGACGTCATGTATCCTACACTACTCATAATTAGGCACCAAGGCCATCCTTAGGAACTTTGCCTTTATGTTAGTTTATCAGTAAGTTCGTCATTCAACAGAATTAAACAATCATTGATTAAACTAACAAGTTTAATCAATGATTGAGGCTGTATGAATGAACAATCACATCACTTCACACTAGATATGGGGCAAATAAGCTGAATCTCATTCACCTTTTATTTGCAAAAATTCAAGAGAATGCTTAGCATCATCAAGAAAATTGAGCATAACATAAATTCATTTTTTGCCAATCATGTTGTACTTTGAAAGGCTATAGAGATGGTCAAAACTGTAATTAAAAAAATCTTCTTCAAACATGTAAATTTAATAATGCGCTCATAAACCATAATGAATGTTTACAGAGTAAGGTATTTATAAATAATTTTAAATATCATCATATCTCTACCTCAGAGGTAAAGGACATTATATTGCATTTCCCTAAATGTTCAGAAAACCAGCTGTTTAACTAACTTACTAGTTTTAGTAACTGCTTGAATTTTATTTGAAATTTGAGCATGACTGTTGAATCCACTGACTGACTTAAACCAACTTTTTCATGTCAATGTCCGTTATTAAACCCATGTAATCATAAATCCCACTTGACAGCTATTTGACATGATACTGATCGATCCCGATTCAGATCACTGTTTTTGTAAAGACCTATAGATATCAATGTTTTGATTAAGATTTAGACCTCCAAGCTACATATTATGATTATCAAGGTTTCACCCTTAATAAACATGAGGGGGTTCCTCTCTTACTTCAAACTTCTCATTATAGGTATAATTAATCCACATGTTTTATGTTTAGAAGTCATTACATTCAACAGTTTACCCCTTCCTTCCAGTTTTGTCTAACAGACTTATGAAATCAATATAATATATATGTTATAGTTAAAGTGTTTACTTTGATAGTTTATACACTAGCTGGATATTATACAAACCATCCAAATGTCTGGTTATTTTGATGGAAAATCATATTTCTACTAAAATAGCTATGATTATTCGTTGGTTTGTATACTATCCAGCAAGCTTACAAACTATACAAGATATACTGCTAAAGTATATACCACAAAGATATCACACATATTAACCAGTGTTTCTAGTCAGTTTATAAACTATCCACATCATTTGGATAATTTATGCACCTAATATCTCTAGTACTACATAATAACCAACTTGTTGGTTAGTATGTAAACTAACCAATCCTCTTTGGTTACTTCAGTTTAGAACAATAATTTTTAGTCAAATGTAAAGTTTAACATACAATAATTATAGCTATTCGATTCGATTCTCTGTCAATCATAAGTATTCATTACATGATAATCATTCTTGTTATTAGTGTTAGGTCCTTGTTCGCATATTCTCTTTGTATGTTACAGAAGTACATTATAATCACTGATGTTCATTAATTTTGAATTTTGAGACTTTCTCATATCATTCTAATAGTTAACTTTTCAAATTGCTATTGCTAATCTGTTTTTGGTAACTAGATACCTGTTCTTAAAGAAATTTTACAGGGCACGACAGTAAACAATACCAACACGTAACACTTGCACTTGCCATAAACATAACCCCACTTTTCTGTTAAATTGACCAAAAAGAAAATTAGTTAGTTTACATACTAACCAAGAAGTTGGTTAATTTACATACTAACCAATGAGTTGGTTATTATGTATTACTAGAGATATTAGGTATATACCTCATCCAAATGATGTGGATAGTTTGTAAACTAGCCATAAACATTGGTTAACATGTGTGACACCTTTGTGGTATATACTTTTGCAGCATATCTTGTATAGTTTGTAAGGTAGCGGGATGGTATACAAACCAACCAATATTCATAGCTATTTTAGTTGAAATATGATTTTCCATCAAAATAATGAGACATTTGTATAGTTTGTATAATATCCAGCTAGTGTATAAACTATCAAAGTAGACACTTTAACGGTAACATATACATGATATATATATACCTTAGAGATCACAAAATAAAGAATTCAAAACCAAACCTTTATGGAAACAAAATTGAACTGGGCCTATAATTGACAGGCTGCCCTTGATATCCTTTTTATATATGCCTGACTGAAAAACTTCCAACTTCAACATTGGTAATTAGCAATTATAGCTGTTTCAGTTTTCTAAACATTTATGTATATTTACACATATTACCTGTCTTCGTGGTTGCCCATTTACGCAAATGTAGACTAGAAGTGAGAAAAAGAGTAACGAAAACACTTTCATGATTATAGTTTTCATTTTCTGTGATAATTCGTTGAATATCCTACAACATATTCATAAATACCGGTGGACTACGTGGAGATCTTGATCTGGGAAATTATGTCAAACTCAAAGTCTCAACTCATAACTCAAGTTGTTTGAAGTGTTTTGACGTTAAGCACGTGGCGCCACCGACGTTCGCATAGCCAGCGCATAGCCCACAGACCATAAAACAGAGGGCATAGCCATAGCCCATCGAGCCATAGCCACACAAATCTGTTTCTTCCATGGCCGACTCTACACTAGGCCGGAGCCTTAGATGTGGAAACGTGGCTTAGCTGTCAAATAGGGGGCCTATAGTTTCAGAACAATTATTACATTTTATATGTATTAGAGTTCATCTGGGTTAATAAATTAAGAAAAATACTTTTTAGAACTACTACTACTAATACCACTTACATCTGATGTCTGGTTCATCATAGTCAGACACTACAAAATAAAAATAAACGCAACCTGTTCCCTGCTGCCACTTCCACTTAAATGAACACTCAATTTACTTTGTAAATTGTCACTTGAGCTAGAAAAATTCACTATTAGGTCACTGTGAAGCCATACTTGCTGGTCTTGATTCCCTTTCACTATCAAATCTTTTCGTAGGTATGCCCAGATGCATGCCCTCGTTGGCATGCCCAGATGAGTTCTATTAACTGTATTTTTCTGTGATATTTGGGAGGTCCAGAAAACATTGTAAGTAGGTACCACATTGTGGTCTAAAATAGGTCTTATCTTTTGAAATGTTTGTAAAGTATTGTCTTTATTCTTATAAATATAACCAGCCCTTATGAGGAATACCTTTCACCCACTTCTGTTTATGTCCTTCACTGGAAGCACTAATTGCTAGTGCAACCTGGTACTACACACTTTGCAGGCAGCTTTTTATCTTTATAGTTTCGTTTGTGCAGGTAAATAAATAGAAACACATTAAAAATCGCCTTCCACTCTTCGTTGTTACTCTGGAAGGTTATGTTGGTATGTCCTTGTTTGGAAGCACAATTATTGCTATTGCAACCAGGTACTACACACTTTGCAGGCATCTTTTTATCTTTATATATAGTTTCGTTTGTGGAGGTAAATAATTAGAAACACATTAAAAATCACCTTCCACTCTTCGTTGTTACTCTGGAAGGTTATGTTGGTATGTCCTTGTTTGGAAGCACAATTGCTATTGCAACCTGGTACTACACACTTTGCAGGCATCTTTTTATCTCTATAGTTTCGTTTGTGCAGGTAAATAATTAGAAACACATTAAAAATCACCTTCCACTCTTCGTTGTTACTCTGGAAGGTTATGTTGGTATGTCCTTGTTTGGAAGCACAATTGCTATTGCAACCTGGTACTACACACTTTGCAGGCATCTTTTTATCTCTATAGTTTCGTTTGTGCAGGTAAATAATCAGAAACACATTAAAAATCACCTTACACTCTTATTGTTTACTCTGGAAGAATTACACTAATGACACAAGCTCGGCTCCCGATTCAGTGTTGGCATATTTCAATGCTCCGGCCTAGTGAGTAAAGTCGGCCATGGTTTTTGCTTAATCTTCTGTTATCCAAAAGCGCTGAAACCAGCAGGATGTTGTATAATTATTATAGTATGTGGCTGTGCTGTGTGCAAAGGTCTGTGCGAATAGCTTGCAAACTGTACAGTTACAATGTGGAGAATGGAAGATATAAAAAGTAAATTCGCACTATTCGCAGCCCCGTGGTAATTTGCGCAACATATGCACGAATGCTTCTTCTGCATCCTCACTCCTTCCCTCGTTGGCCTTACCTGTTTTGTGTCTGGCAGTTGTCACCATAGGTTGTCAGTTGTCACCATGTCACCGGTTTAAGTTGTCAGTTTTTATTTATTTTGTTTTTATAATTCAAGACATTAAAGTTGATCTGCATATAAATAACCAACGGCAATATTGCCGCTGTTCTGCAAATATATTGTTAATAATTTGGTTTGGATAAAATGGAGAGCATAAAAATTATCCTGAAGTGGTCAGGTAAAGAATACAATATTGAGTTGAACGAAAACGATAATGTGGTGGATTTGAAAAAGGCAATTGAACAACATACCGGAGTTCGACCAGAGAGGCAGAAGTTGTTAAATCTTAAACTTAAGGGTATGTTTTATTATGGTTTTTGAAATGTATCCTGTAACATGTAGACTATCAGATTTATTAACTTTGTGGACTTTTAGCAGTAGTTCAAGCATTGATCATTCATTCTCTTATAGATATGATCAGCATTGAATTAGCTCATTTTGAAGGAACAATAATTCAGAAATTATTTTTCTAAAATTGAGGCTCACTCCAAAATAATTTTGAGAAGGTAGCAAGAAAGTTGTTGTCTGTTGTTTCCCTTCTGCATCATAAACATTCATTTCGGAAATAGTAAACAACTCAGCTGACAAAATTCTGGAAATATTCTATTTGATTAGTAAGTGAACCAAATGTAAATGTAAGTTGTGCAGCTGTGGTGGTTAACCGGAAGCTGCAACTTTGTGCACTCATTACCATCGACATACGGAATGCCTTTAACACAGCACCACGGCAGGATATCATAGCCTCTCTGGTAGACAGTGGCGTGAGGAAAGACATTCTCCGACTAATTGTAAACTATCTGAGTAGCCGGAAAATTCTGCTACGGGATTCAGATGACAGGACAGTTGAGGTCGATGTTTACAGTGGCGTCCCTCAGGGTTCTGTCTTGGGTCCTACCTTGTGGAACCTGCTGTATGATGGGGTGCTTCGGTTGACCTTGCCGGAGGGGATTACCACCATCGCATATGCAGATGACTTAGCCATTGTGGTCGTGGCAAGGACAGAGGAAGAGCTTATAGACAAAGCAAACTGTGCGATAGGAGAAATAGTTAGCTGGCTGGCAGAAAAGCAACTCACTATTGCTCCAGAGAAGACAGAGGCGGTGATGTTAACCCCGAGAAGAAAAATGTCACCCATAAGTTTTGATGTACGGGGCACTACAGTAACACCAAAAAGATCGCTGAAGTACCTAGGGGTTTGGCTAGACACTAAACTATCCTTTGCAGACCACATAACCGTAAAAGTGGAGAAGACCAATAAAATGGTTATGTCTTTGGCCAGATTGATGCCGAATTGCGACGGTCCTCGGGCCAGCAAGAGAAAGGTGCTGTGTAGTGCGGCACTTTCAGGCCTCTTGTATGCAGCACCCATATGGCAATCCGTGCTAAAAAATGGTAAATTGACTCGGCGGCTGGAATCGGCTGGAAGGAAAATGGCACTTCGAGTGTGTAGCGCATATCGCACCGTATCAAATGCAGCGGTTGCAGTCATTGCAGACTTCCCAAGTATTGAGCTCCAAATACTAGAACGATGCGACAGATGGAGTGGGATGTCAAAGGCCCAGGCACGGGAGCAACTATTGCAGCGCTGGCAAAATGCCTGGGACACTGCTGAAACGGGCCGGTGGACATGGCGTCTGATTAAAGACGTAAAGCAGTGGGTGAATAGGCAGTGGGGAGAGGTGGACTTTTTCTTGACCCAGCTTCTCTCCGGACATGGATGTTTCGAAGCATATTTCCAACGCTTCCAGATAGCAGTGGAGGACTCGTGCCTGTACTGTGGTGAACGAGACGATGCTTTCCACACTTTCTTTCAATGTGGAGCATGGCGCCATGAACGGGAGCTCTGTGGGAATGCACTACAGGCTACAATGACACCGGACAATGTCGTAGAATTAATGTTGACGTCTAGGGATAACTGGTATGCAATAGCAGCATTTACGCGCAAGGTCCTAGAAACAAAAAGAGTGCAGAGAAGCCGATTACTTGGAAACCACTCAACCAACGAGTGATTGCTAAGTTGCTAAGTAAAAGTTGAACAATAGCTCACAAAGCTAGAGGCTAAATTTCACCAAAATCAAATTTTTTATTTATAAAAATGTAAAGTACACGAGAGATCAATAGTAAATCAAGTGGTAAAATGTCCTAAATATAGATTATAGGCTATTCATTTCTTGAAACTCATTTAGATGATCTTTTTTTGTAATTTGGCAATGTTGTTCCAAGTGTTGTTCACTGCATTAAAAAACTAAAGGTTTTTTTTAACGGATGTATTATTAAAGTAAATATTACAACACCATATTTAACAATAACTCTAAACAGTGCTTCAAGCACTGGCCTTGAGAAAACAAAATTTAAACTTAGAGAGAGTGTGAGGTACAATTATCCTATATTTGTATGTTGTATGTTTTTCAGATTAAACCCATAAAAGCATTACTTTTTTATCTGTTTATTTCTCTTCATTTCTGACTCTGTTATCAAGGAAAAAAATAAAAACCACTTCATAGTCCCATTTTTTCACTATAGGGAAATCGTCATCTTGGAAAATACTTTGCAATATTTTTAACATAAAACATCATCATCACATTGAAATTTTGGTTATATGTTGGTCCAAAATAGACCAGTAATATTTTGTATTTACACTTTTTTATCTCTATAATTAGTTTAAATAACTTGTATGTTGTATACCTGCTTCTATGTTTTCAATGTTAAAATCAGTTAATTATTAGTTAAAAGGTTGTTTAAGCATTGGAAGGAACCAGGTTATAACTGTTATATTTTCCAAAAAGTGTAACTGTTATGACACATAAAACCAAATGATCTTTAGTTGCTTGTAAAAGAACAAAATCACCATATCACTTTGACCCTACAGCATAAAAGGACCTCACATTCCATTTAAATCATAATTATTAAATATATGTTACTTACTCTAGGTTCATTTATCCTTTCTCATGAAGTTTTGTATATGATGCAAACTAAGCAACATTCTGGAGAATCTATTAATAAGCAGAACACACAAGGCTTTGCCTTCATGGTGGAAATATTTGTAATTTGTTAAATAAAAAAATCATTTAAGTTACCTGTAAATTATGAATTATTAATTGAAGAAAATTTATTTATTTACCATAAAGTGAATTCTAAGTTTAACAAAATGGCTGACTGACCTTTCAGAGTTGGTCCAATAAGTGAGAAATATACTGTAGCCATAAAGCCATAAACAAGGCCATAAATGACTGTTTTACTCTTTTTAATCATTTATTTAGTTTTAATAGAAATGACTTTGAGAAAAACATAAGGGAAAATGAGGTGGAGACTTTGGAGCCAAAATAGTGCCGAGAGAAGCAATACTGGTATTGAAACAAAAATTTTCAATGAGCATGAGCATATATCTACATGAAAAAACTTATGTTGTAGTCATTAACCTAGGTTAATCATTAGGGAAAGTTTACAGGAATCTGTTATTCAAAAAGTTGAAAGATGCAGGAATTGATTGGGAAGATAGAAAAATCATTTTGAACAACAAGGCTACCCTCTTCCTTATTTGTTCATGTAAATTATATAATTTCTGAAACTTTCCCAAAGTTGTCTCTGATTTGTGGTACTTCACTGTGCCATAATTAAAAAAATACTGATGATGCACCAAATGAATTAACATTAAAAACTACATAATACTCATATATCCGAGTAATAATTGTGACAAACAGTAAAAGATTTAAAGCCATGGAGATGTAGTTTGAAGCAGAATGATGAAAATAGACTGAATGGTAGAAAAAAATGTCTTGAAAGGAATTTGAGAATCTGATTATATCAGTGTTGAAGAGGAAAATGAAATAGTTAGGTATCTGCTGAGGCAATACCATGTGATCAGCAAGATACTTTTAAGGATATCAGAAAGCTATGGTAATTATCTCTTACCCCTCTGTGGAGACAGATAACTTATCTGCACTGACAGCCAAATGGTAATTGAGGCTCCAAGTGCTTGACAGATGACATTAAGTATTGATCTGCAGTGTGGGAAAGCTCTAGGTGACACCTCAGCCAAACACCTGGTGACAAAGACATTTGTGTTTCTGTTTAAATAGAAAACAACTGAAACTACTGGTGAGTGTTGTCAGGCCATAATCACTTCAGACAACATGTACTGGTGATTGTTAGTGACCCAATGTGTGCATGACACTGTGCAGAGAAGAGTCCTAAGGGGTTAAGAGCCAAGGTGAACTAGGCTTTGCTAGAAAGGCATGCCTAGAGTACTAGCATATTTGCAAGGGCAAAAGGACAGTGTTTATGCACTTGTCACTATGTCTCTGGATAATTCCTCATTCATTCATCTCTCACCACCTACCAAATACAATAGTAGTTGATGGACATCAGTAGTTAAATTGATAAGGCACTACCTTTAAGAGATGATAAATAGTAAAGTATAACCAGAGCCAATGTAAAAAACTCAAACTGAGGCCAGAAAGTAAAAAAAGAGCAAAATGCCTCCATACTTCCAAACAGGCATTACACTCTAGGTAGAAATATAGTAGCTGGAGACAGGTTACCAGTTTTTTTTTGTGGAGGGTGCAACCACAGTTATTCCAGAATCCATTCAGAATTTCACTAATGCTTTTTTAATGTTCCACATTTCACACTATGAAAAAATATCAGCAGGTGTAGAATTTCCACATTAATTGTTTCATGACCTAACCATAAGTTATTTTTGTTCTCTGCTTAAAATTGGGGTGTACTAGGCAAATCTCCAGAAGATGACTGCAAACTGGGCCAGTTGAAACTGAAAGAGAACTTCAAATTGATGATGATGGGCTCTAGGGAAGAAGACATTGTGGAGGCCAACACGGCTCCCGAAAATATGCCGAATGTAGTGAACGATTTTGATATTGAAGAGGAGGAAATTGCGATTGAAAACCAAGAAGTTTACCTTGCAAAAATTGAGAGAAGGATAAAAGAGTACAATGTGAAGGTTTTGAATCAATTCCGTCCAGATAAAAAACTTCTGGTTAGTAGTAATAATAATGATAAGATCACTAACATTGTAATACCACAAGTTGACGTGGTAGATAGCCTAGCAGTTAATGCCGTAATTAAAAAAATGTCCTTAAAATAAAAATTAGCTAGATTACATTAAGTATAATATCTAACAGCTCTACATTTTGTTTTGGGACTGTGTTTATGTGTCATCAACTGATCGTTGTCTACGCTTGTGTTAAGTCATACAGTTGTGAACAGCATTATTTGAAATTCAACTATTACATTGATAACATCATAGAAAACGGTTAGCAATTCAAAGGTTATTAGTGATATTTGATAAGAGTTGTATATTTTCTGAATACATATGGTTACGATTGGTATTTACCATTTAAATAATTTTGTATATTCGAATCTCCCGCGTTTTGACTTGCGAGTTTGAAGTCTGACGGTTGACGCGGAAGAAGGGAGAGAAAAGTGAAGCCAGTCGGGTCTGTTCTCTGTTCACTGAGACGGTGAACCGTGGTCGATTTTTCGTGAATATAGCTGTATAGCATCGAAATTCCCGTCTAAAATGGCCGAAGAAGTAACATCCCATTGAGTACAACGCGTTCAAGTACCCAGCTGGGGAAGACATCCGGCGCCAACCAACAAGGGGTGAGTCAACCGATGCATGATTAACTCGTGAGTCATTTGCGGTTATTTGCCAATTTAGTTGGTCCTTCACAATTGGCTACAATTACTTTATGGATCGAATTGTAACCATTTTTTGGCCCTCCGAGCACGGATAAATAAATCGCGCTATAGTAAAATAGTCTACGTAAAATCTAAATTGGTACGTATCCTTGACAAAAAACGGAGTTTTTTTGTGACATCGGAATTTGTTAGTGTTGCGCGCTGTTTGTAAAAATTGGTTATATTCGAAAACAAGCAACTTTTGGTGTATTGTGTTGGTAATACATATCTGGGGAGTTTTCTGGGCATTTGAAATTGACATTTTGCGAATTGCGTGAGCGCAAAAGTTGTTTTGATTCAGTTGGTTACATTCGGTTGGGGGTTCGAAAACCGGCGTTTCGACAATTGGTGTAGTCGACGGAGATTTCGAAAAAGAATAACAACTGAAAATTTTGTGATTTGTGTGTGGTTGCCGTATTGTTTGTGTAAAGAAGTTGTGTTTACTAGCAGATTGATTCTAAATTTGATTATTTTGGTCTTGTGTTTACATTGAATCGTTACCTGATACCTGAACATGCCTAATGCAAATGTTGTGAAGTTGCAACGGCAACGCGCGCTAGTTTTAAAATCTATTAAAAATGTTCTTGAGGCGGCCAAGAAGGCTCGTGATAATGGCGAGTATCGGACGGAGTTTTTTCTCAGGTATGGAGAGCTGGATGGGTATGTAACGAGGTTTGAGAATTTGCAATATGAAATAATAGCCTTGGTAGATGAGTCTGCCTTAGAGGAGGAGGAAGCAGTTCATACAATGTTTGATGATATGAGATATTCAATAAGGGGCATTCATAAAGATCTTTCTGATGAGATGATGGCTCGTAGTGAGCATGAAACATCTGCAGTGGTCGTAAGAGAAAATTGTTTGAGGCTTCCCAAAATTGAAATACCGAAGTTTGATGGTGACCTTACAAGGTGGCCTACGTTCATCGACTTATTCAATACTCTTATTCATAGAAATAATTCGCTGTCAAAAATAGAAAAGTTTCAGTTCTTGATTTCTTATTTAGAAAAAGAGGCAGGTCTAATAGTAAGGAATGTGCCCATTACTGAGGATAATTATGAAATAGCCTATAATGCATTAATGAGTCGATATCAGAATGAACGTGTTTTATTGAGCAATTATTGGTTTTCAATTTATAATGCTTCTCCCTCTAGGCATGATTCTGCAGTTGAACTTCGAAAATTGTTGTCAATATTTTCTGAAAATTTGGTGGCTTTAGAGATGAGTAACTTGAACCTATGGGATTTTACCAAATTCAATTTATTGTTGCAGAAATTACCTTCTTCCCTTAAAACGCGATTTGAACTAGAACATAATGGGAATAATGTTCCGGGGTTTGACATGCTTTTTGGATTTGTTGAGAAAACCTGTCGAGCTCTGGAAAATACATCCCTTACTTCCGCATATCAAGGGAGTAATGTGTCTAATGCTAGTGGTGGGTTTAGAAAGAATAATAGTCCTGCTAATCCCAAGGGAAGGCAGACACTTAGTTTTTCGACTGGCACATTAACACAGGAAAAGTGTAATTTTTGCAAGGGTTCACCACATTCGTTGATCAAATGTGATAGATTCTTGCAGGCAGAATGTCGTAAGAGGCATGCCTTTGTCAAGCGGACTAGAATGTGTTTTAATTGTTTGGGAGCTACTCATCTAGTAAATAAATGTAAATCAAAAGAACTTTGTGGGGTTTGTGGTGGAAAACACCATGTACTATTGCATTTTCCGGACACTAAAGTGACAGATTGTGATGTCAGTGGTAGTACCTCTAATGAATCTGAGAGTCATGTTCAAGTCATGGCAAGTAAGTTGTCTGTGCAGCCTAGAATGTTGCTTGCTACTGCACTAGTCTCAATATTGGATTCTGAGGGTAGATCCACCAAATGTCGTGTTTTGTTAGATTCTGCTAGTCAAGCCAATTTTATTAGTGAATCTTGTGTGAGAAGGTTGAATCTTACTCGTAAGGAGTATTCAACCCCTGTTGTTGGCATTAATGGAATGTCATCGAATGTGAGTTCGGGAAAAGTCTCTTGTGTTATCTTTCCCTACAGCAAACCGTATCCTAGCTTCAATTTGGAAGCTATTGTGATACCTCAGATTTGTGAGAAGGTACCTCAAATTCCTGCTGTTGTTCAGAAGTGGAAGTATTTAGAAAATCTTTGCCTCGCAGAGCCTTTGGCTGCACATGATGAAATGGAAATTGATCTGCTTCTAGGGGTAGAAGTATTTGGTGAGATCTTACGTTCCGGTTATGTGAGAGGACAGAATGGTGGGCCACATGCTATTAACACCGTATTTGGGTGGGTGTTAATGGGCAAGTTGGGTGGTGTTTCCACTAATAGTGTGCTGAATTTTCTAACTTCTGTGGGGGAATTGGACTGTACATTGAAAAAGTTTTGGGAAATTGAAAGTATCCCTAAGTGTGTCGCATTGTCTGAAGAGGAACAGCAGGCTGAGGAATTCTTTACGTCATCTTGTTGGCGTATGGACTCAGGAAGATATGTGGTGAAGCTTCCCTTTTCTGAATTCCCCCCAGTTCTGGGTGATTCCTATTCACAGGCTTTACATAGATTTAAGCTGTTGGAAGGACGTTTTCGTCGTGATTCCGTCTTACATGAAGCATATTGTGATTTTATGGCTGACTATTTGGAGCAAGGCCACATGTCTGAAGTTGGGAACCAAGTGGGGTCTAATAGTGAGTATTACATTCCTCATCATGCGGTGGTGAAAAGGAATGCGAATGGTGAAATAAAGCTTCGGACTGTCTTTGATGCTTCAGCTAAAACTACCAATGGAAAGTCCTTGAATGATGTTCTTCTAGCAGGTCCCAAGTTACAAAATGATATCGTCTCAATATTGTTATCTTTCAGGTTGTATTTGTATGTGTTTACCGCGGATATACGGCAAATGTATCGACAGATTTTAGTTGAGGAGTCTCACACTAGTTATCAAACTATTTTGTGGAGACCTAACGGTGACGAGCCTATAAGGAAATATCAGTTGAAGACCGTTACCTATGGAGTAACGTCTAGTCCTTTTCTAGCGATTAGGACGTTGCTGCAACTGTGTAGGGATGAGGGTGAAAGGTTTCCGTTAGCTGTAAATATTTTGGAGAATTTCTGTTATGTTGATGACGCCATTGGAGTAGCAAACTCCAAGGAAATTGCCTTGGATACTCAAAACCAGTTGATTGAATTATTGGCGTTGGGAAAGTTTGAACTGAGGAAATGGGCAAGTAATTGTTCTGAAGTACTTGCTCAGGTACCTGAGGTTCATCAGCAGCCACTTGTATTTGATAAGGATTCTCTTGGAATAAAAGTGTTGGGTTTGCAGTGGTGTCCCACTACGGATTGTTTTTCTTATTCTGTACATCCTCAGATACGGTCCTGTACAAAGAGGAATATTTTGTCAGAAATAGCAAGACTGTATGATCCTCTAGGATTCTTAGTTCCAGTAATCATTGTTCCCAAGCAAATACTTCAGCAATTGTGGGCTTTAGGGATAGGTTGGGATGATGAGCCACCGCTGGAAGTTGCAAACCAGTGGAAAACTTTTGTGGCTGAGTTACCTGAGCTATCTTCGTTGAAAATTCCTAGACATATACTTCATATAGAGGCAAAGTTTACAGAAATTCATGCTTTTTGCGATGCTTCGGAGAAGTCGTATGCAGCTGTAGTTTATCTGAGACAGGTTTCCACGGAGAACAGTATTTCTGTACATTTGGTGTGTGCCAAAACTCGAGTGGCGCCTTTGAAAAGACTGTCGATTCCACGACTGGAATTGTGTGCAGCCTTATTAGCCGCAGAGCTGATTGATTGTGTATCCCATATAATGGTAACACAGAAAATAGATAATGTTTGTGCTTGGACGGATTCGAAGGTAGTTGTGACGTGGGTCAAATCTTCTCCGCATAGGTGGCGGAGCTTTGTAGCCAATCGTGTAGCTATAATCCAGGAGAAGGTAGCTCCTGATTCATGGTATCATGTGGTTGGGAAAGAGAATCCTAGTGACTGTGCTTCTAGGGGGACTTTTCCTCGGCAATTTCTAGAACAACCCTTGTGGTGGGAGGGGCCAACTTGGCTTAAGCTTCCTCGGGATGATTGGCCTGTAACTTGTGTAGGTGAGCCTTCCTGTACAGATGTACAAGAAGAAGCAAAGGTTGTTTGTATTACTATTCACGGCTCTAGTATTGTTTCAGAATTGTTGAATAGATATTCGTCCTTACGCAAAATTGAGCGTGTTGTTGCTTATTGTTTGAGATTTCGTAAAAATTGTTTGTGTCGAAAAAGGGGTTACCCGCGTGAGATAGGTAATTTATCCGAGGCTGAATTGTATGAGGCTATGGTGGTTCTGGTCAAAGACGTGCAAAGAGTTGAATTGGATAATGAACTGCGGAAAGTTCGTCGAGCGGAGGTCTGTCCCAAAGCTATACAGAAGTTAGCTCCTTTCATTGATTCCCAGGGTGTCCTGAGGGTGGGCGGTCGCTTGAGACAGTCTAGTCTAAGCTATGATCGGAAGCATCCAATTCTGCTCCCTAGGAAGCATCGATTGACTTATCTCATTATCCAAAGTGTGCACAATAGGAGTTGTCATCCTGGACCACAAACTTTGCATTATCTGTTAAGGCAGAGATATTGGATACTATCTGCCAAACGGGCTATAGCTTCAGTGTTATCTCGTTGCATAAAATGCTTTAGAGTTAAGCCTCCTCCAGTGGTCCCCATAATGAGTGATTTACCTTCCGTTAGAATTTCGGAAGTCAAACCTTTTTCCCATAGTGGCGTAGACCTTTTTGGTCCTTTGAGGATGTCTTTAGGTAAAAGACGAGGCATTAGTTCTCAAAAGGTGTATGTGTGTCTTTTCGTGTGTATGGCTACTAAAGCAATACATTTAGAAGTTGTGTCAGATCTAACTAGTGAAGCTGTTCTTGCAGCACTTAGGCGTTTTATAGGGCGGCGAGGACGTTGCAGTGATATTTATAGTGATCAAGGTACGAATTTTGTTGGTGCTTATAAAACTTTACAGTTATTGGGTGCTAAAGCTTCTGAAGCTTTGCAAATTAAGTGGCATTTTAATCCTCCAGCTAGTCCTTCCTTTGGAGGTATATGGGAGTCCGGAGTGAAATCTGTGAAAACTCACTTGCGGCGGGTGATAGGTGCGCAAGTGTTGACTTATGAGGAATTGAGCACCACTTTAATCCAAATTGAGGCAATGTTAAATTCGAGACCCTTGTGTAGTTTGAGTTCTGATCCTAACGATGTAGGCAGCTTGACTCCGGGTCATTTCTTGACATTAGAGCCCCTGAATGCTCCGCCTGACGAAGATTTGTTGTGTGTGAAACATAGTCGGTTGAACAGGTGGCAGTTAGTGCAACAGATGCAGCAACATTTTTGGCGGCGCTGGCATATGGAGTACCTCCACACCCTTCAGCAACGACATAAGTGGAATACACCACATAATCCTCCCTCGGTCGGCCAGTTGGTTCTTCTCAAGGATGAAAATACCCGTCCTTTACAGTGGCCATTAGGCAGGATTATTAAGTTATATCCCGGTACGGGAAACATTTCGAGAGTCGCCCAAGTTAAGACGAGTAAAGGGCTGTTAGACCGTCCTTTATTGAAACTGTGCCCTTTGCCGGCACAATAGGCCATGATTTGCTTGTATATGATAATTTTTTTTTTTTCGTGTTGTGTTATGGGTGGGATAATTCCACTAATTTTCTTTTGTGGGTAATATAGGAATTACTATGATTGGAAAAAATATTTTTTTTTTTTATATTTTTTGGTGGGCGGAAAATGGTTACGATTGGTATTTACCATTTAAATAATTTTGTATATTCGAATCTCCCGCGTTTTGACTTGCGAGTTTGAAGTCTGACGGTTGACGCGGAAGAAGGGAGAGAAAAGTGAAGCCAGTCGGGTCTGTTCTCTGTTCACTGAGACGGTGAACCGTGGTCGATTTTTCGTGAATATAGCTGTATAGCATCGAAATTCCCGTCTAAAATGGCCGAAGAAGTAACATCCCATTGAGTACAACGCGTTCAAGTACCCAGCTGGGGAAGACATCCGGCGCCAACCAACAAGGGGTGAGTCAACCGATGCATGATTAACTCGTGAGTCATTTGCGGTTATTTGCCAATTTAGTTGGTCCTTCACAATTGGCTACAATTACTTTATGGATCGAATTGTAACCAACATATGAAAACACAATGATCTCTTCTTTCAATAATGTGTGTGTGTGTTATCTAGCTTTGTCTCAATACATTAAATGTTTCTTTCATAACAAATAAGGTACAACATGCGGCCTTAGTTTGGTCACTGTTTTATCAAGAAGCAGGATGAAGAGTGATGTTTGATCGAAATTTCATTTTCCCAAAACATGACCCAAAATTAATCAAACATTTATGTAGATAACTACGAATTATTACTAATGATTACGATACGGAAACTGATCGACAATACTATTTTATTTGTAAAAAATTTTACCAGATAATTAAAATCCCAACCCTTTTTCAGCTTTCCAAAGTTACAAAATTTTCTATAAATTTTTCTATAATAAATACACTATGGGTAGTCTTGAGTGCTGAGATATTTACTAATACCTAGTAAAAGTTCAATTTCATGGAATACAGATTTTAAAAGTTTTGGATTATATAAAAAATATATTTTTTTTCATTTTTTTCCTAAATAATTCTGAGGATTCTCAGAAAAATTCTTGAGCTGTAATGTAGAGCATGATTTTAGCTGCTAAATTATACAAATATAAAAAAGCACGAAGCGTCTGGATGCGTTTAATAAAATGAAGTACACAGATTTAGCAACCTAGATCCAAATGTTCGTTCATCTCTGAATCGTTCCCGGGTTTTAGGAAAATTTCTTTGCTTTCAAAGGCGAAAATGTGCCAAGATACTACTTCCTTATTTTCCTGTAAGTCTTCGAATTGAACTGTTACCGTTTATGCTTATGTCTATTCCATTTTCAATAACTATTCGTTAATGAAGGTAATACTATTTACAAGCTTATTGCAGTGTCGGTTCCATTGATGTAAGCCACCATTCACAGCCTTAGCATTTAATGCAGTCAGATGTTATGATTACAACGTTGGTCTTAGAAATATTACAGGCGAAGAAATATACTGATTTCAGCTAATTTTTTAGGTTCTAGATATAGATTATACGCTGTTCGACCACAGATCCACAGCACAAACTGGAGCAGAACTGATGAGACCATACCTCCACGAGTTCCTTACAGATGCCTACGAGTATTATGACATTGTTATTTGGTCAGCCACAAATATGAAGTGGATTGAGGAAAAAATGAAACTGTTGGGCGTTAGTACCAATCCTAACTACAAAATCGCCTTTTATCTGGATTCTTTAGCTATGATCTCAGTACATACTCCAAAATATGGTGTTATAGAGGTGAGAGAGCTACATATTTTCTCGATTGAAACAGTATCATTAGACAAAATATTTGACGGAATCCATAAACATGGGTATACCTTAGCATGTGATTTGATATTCTAGAACTCTACATAATATTAGAACAACCGCTTAAAAAAGTATACTTTTGTTAATTTTTCAGTTTTTTTTACTAATGAGGGGTTAGGGTTTAGTCACCCTAATAGTTGGCGCTCAGCCTTAACGCTTGTAGTGCACTCCCGTTCTAGGGGATCAAACAGAGTCCCATTCGAAGTTCTTCGCGAACTTTCATATGCATTGAACTATGATCACCTTCTTTCCCTCCTTACCTACATTCGGATAGGAGTTCCTGCTTTCACTCAAGGCAAGACAGTCGAAGTGCACGTGCTTAGCTGTTTCCTCTGCCTCACCGCACTTCCTGCACAAAGGATTTGCCAGTTCGATTTGCAGGTGAGCACTGAAGTTTCGTAGTTCCTTCCTGTTCAATCTGAGAGCGTTTGCGGTATTAGATCACATTGGTCCTCTCAGTATTCTCTTAAACTAAACATTCCCTTACCACTCGATCTCAGCGCTTTTGGTGTTCATACCATGTTGTATGAAAATCCAGATGCTGATTCTGGCCTGATGAGAGGGAGTTCTTCACTTTCCTTGGCACATCTGTCGGCACTCTCATTACCACCCACTTCTATGTGACTAAGCAGCCAAGACCTTGTTGGTCTTCGCCAGTGTCTTTAGCGTATTATGGCAGTCCCACACTATTTTTGAAGTATAGTGGTTACTTGCCAACGCCATCAGAGCCGCCCGGCTGTCTGTGTTTACATAGATAGTCCCTTTACTGTATCCTTTATCTATGGATATTCTGCCGCATTCCAAAAGTGCTGCTATTTCTGCTTGGAAAACAGTGGCCAGATTACCTAGGCGGATACTTATATTCTGCCCATGCCTACCACCGTAAGGGCCGCCTCCTGTACCTGATGAATTTTTGAAGCCATCACTGTACCATTCGGCATATGTCGAGGTTCTCATAGAGCCCATTTCGATCTGCCACTTAGGTTGACCTTGAATGATATCTCGGTGTTCACGACGCTTGACATTCCGTCGGATGAGATCTCAAGTATGTAGCACCGCATGTTGTCAAGTATCGTGGTGTATTTCATGGCAGGTCCCGCTATGTAATGTCAAGAGGTGGTATATTCATCAGTACCTCCAATGCTGCAGTTGGTGTACCCTTCATGACGCCCGCTATGCTCACATACGCAGCCCGAACTTTTGTATGTGTACCTTTGACCACGATACAGTAGCAATGTACACCATCGTCGTTCTGATTACCCTGGTATAGTCAGATTACCATCGAGGGGGTTAATTCCCAGGTAGGTATAACCGATCGCTCATCTGATCATCGTTAAGGTAATCTAAGATCGGCTCGTGATTATCTCTATGTGGCTGTTCCAAGTTAGTTTATCGTCTAACTTTATTCCCAGGTATTTCACTTCTCTGGCAACTTCTATTTGCTTGCCTAAAAGAAATGGTGCCTTGATGATCTTTACATTCTTTTGCTTCGTGAATGGTACCACGATGGTTTCTGGAGGATTTATCAATAGTCCCTCCGTAAAGCACCATCCCTCCACTGGGGATAATGCCCACTGCATTAGTTCTAGGCAGGCTCCCATGTGTTTCGGATTACAATGTCATCAGAATATCCATGGGTATACATTCCCTTCTCTTTTATGTTACGACTACCAGGTTCCATAGTCTCGGTGACAGCATCTCTCCTTGCGGGCAACCTTTTTGCGTTTTCACCTCCCGTGTAACACCGCACAAGGCTGCTTTTGCCTTTCCGTTGCTTATCATGTTCCCAACCCACCTCGTAATTATCATTTCAGTACCCAGTAGTACAGTATTTTTGGCTGTCGATAGGCCTTTACGGAAACTATGATCGGGTTAACCGGATTACAAGGATCACTGACCCTGACGTTCGGAAAGTGATCTAGGATCAGTCAGAAATAGGGGCAGTTCACTCTTGTACGGTAAGTCATCGCGATCGGATTCTTCAGATCAGTAGGTGTTTTTCTCAACCATCTGTGTTTTATTCTTAAACCAACTTTTTCGTCGATCGATGTCTGTTAAATCCATGGTATCATAAATAATAATTTCGGATGGATAGAGACCCATAAAGGCTACATTTTAAAAATATTTTCATGTTATACAGGGTGTCCCAAAAACCGAAATGTATCAAAGTTATGTTTTTTTAAATGGAACACACCGTATATTATTGCATATTCAGATTCTGCGGTGAATTCTAGTGTGAGTTTATGTATCATACATGGGACCTAAAGCGAACCGTTTAGGTGTAAATCACCATTTTCGGTATAAGTAGATATCAGGAAAAAATTGAATATCGCAGAGATTATAAAATTTGGAAGACTGTGACTTTGCCGTATTATTAAGCATAAAATGCGTCAGCTTTGATGAGACTGTCAAATTTAAATTACGTTTCTGCTTAGAGAAATCGGTCGATTAATTAAGGAAACTTCGATCAACGATAACTTGATTTTTTCAAATGGGAATGCCTAATTTTTTTATACGGTTAAACGTAGAATTTGATAACCTTTCTAATGATATAAGGTTGTCAATATCAATCTCTGGTAGTTTTCATTTAATTTTAAATTTTCAAACAAATCGGCGATTTTCAATTTTCCTGTCTATAAGCAACGTAGCAGGCCATGAAATATAAACAAAAACCTGTTCAGGTAGAAGAAAACAACTGACTACCGCACCTTACTAGAGGTTAAAAATTTCCAAGACAATTAAAAACCCTGATATGAAACAAAAACAGCCAGCGACAGTTGCTCCAGCACGCAACTATCAATCATATGTAATGGTGTAAAAAAGTACTAATTTGCGTCGAAGTCGATACCTCTGACTGGAGCCCTTCTATTTTTCAATATCTATTAGCAATATTGCAAAAAAGGAATACTGACAAATCAGACTTAGATTTTCTGCCATTTAAGTTATGTTTTATAATTTGAACGAATTTTAATTCATTCCTCATTTTCTGCGGTCTTGCTAATAGGTACTGAAGAATTTTCAGAACTCCAGTCAGAGGTACTTTTGACTTGAGTTTTGACAGAATTGCATACTTTTTTATATCATTAAATATGAAATTTTATTATGAAAATATATATTTCATGGCCTGCTACGTTGCTTATAGGTAGGAAAATTGAAAAACGCCGATTTGTTTGAAAATTTAAGATTAAATGAAAACTACCAGAGACTGATATTCACGACCTTATTTCATAAGAAAGGCTATCAAATTCTACGTTTAACCGTATAAAAAAAATTAGGCATCCCCATTTGAAAAAATCAAGTTATCGCTGTTCGAAGTTTCCTTAATTAATCGACCGATTTCTCCAAGCATAAACGTAATTTATATCTGACAGTCTCATCAAAGCTGACGCATTTTATGCTTAATAATACGGCAAAGTCACAGTCTTCCGAATTTTATAATCTCTGCGATATTCAATTTTTTCCTGATATCTACTTATACCGAAAATGGTGATTTGCACCTTAACGGTTCGCTTTAAGTCCCACGTATTATACATAAAGTCACACTAGAATTTACCAAGGAATCTGAATATGCAATAATATATGGGGTGTTTCGTTAAAAAAACATAACTTTGATACATTTCGGTTTTTGGGACACCCTGTATAACATGAAAATATTTTTAAAATGTAGCCTTTATGGGCCTCTATCCATCCGAAATTATTATTTTCTTTTGTATCATATACTTTAGCCATAATGCTCCGTGTCGAATAACGTGAATAACCCTGTATATACCTTTAGTTTCATAGCATACCTAAGATCCTACGACATTCCAAGAAATTCCCCGCGTTTCGGCTCTAGAACATGGTTTGCCCGTCTGAAAGTCATCAGAATAATAAACACGAGAATCGTCCAAAGCTTCACTAGATTGAACTTCTAAGGCCTCGAAAGCGCCTTGTTTAATGGCCATCGAATAACCGTATAATTCTAGATTGAGCTGCACATTCATAGCGGGAAAATTTAATTTCAAAACAAATCATTACCTTGGCACCTTTCAAAAAGTTCTAGAATATTCCCTCAGCAATACCGACCTTAGAGTTGTTATAATTTTTACTGACAGCAGGAGTGCAGCTACGAAATTAGAACATTTAAAAATATCACCGACTTTCAACCATATCATCTCGAGCATAATTGAATTAATTAACAGACACAACAATTTGGATAAAATTGAGCGTATGGATTGAAGGACATGCAGGTATACCTCAAAACGACACAGTTGACAAACTAGCAAAGACGACGATTGCAAATGGAATACTGATAAGAAATTTCAAAGTTCCGTACAGTGACTTGAGCAGTATGTTAAACAAGAACCTAGAGGAAAAATGGAGGGAACACTACCATCGAAATCCATCTGAAGCGACATACAAGCAAATCTAGCAGAACATGAGAACAGTGTCTTGGTTTAAGAAAGAAACGAATAGATCACTTGTAAGAACCCTTTGCAGATTGAGGTGTGAGCATTGCCTAAGCCCTCAACACAAAACTAGAATAGATTTAGACGATGACCCGCACTGTTGATGTGGAGAGATTGGTACTGCTGAACACTGTATATTAGAATGCCAATTGATCAGTAATGAGGTAACAGACCTGTATTACAGATTGTCAAGCTATGTTCCGTTACCTGCTAGTATGATTACCATACTAGCTAGTGAAAACGACTGTACACAAAAACAGAAAGTAACACTGCAACTCTCAACTATAACTAATGATTTTGTTCGTGGTTGTTAAAAAAAATAAATGTCTCATCCAAGATACAACTGGCCAGTTGATCTCAGATCAGAGCCAATAACACAATGAAAAAAATACTTATTACTCCCGAAAGCTGGAATGCAATTCATTTTGTATCATTTTAAGGACGTTCGTTCGGTACACCTAGGGTCAATTGAGTGCTATTCATGTAGGAAATTTATTCTGGACCTTAGAAAAGTTGCAAAGTATATGAATAATCTTGTAATTATTTATAAATTATTTTTATATGTACTAGATATTTATAAGCTCTCTGTTTTAAAATATCAGTTAATATAAATTAGTTATTATTTTGACTACATTGTTAGGTAAGCAATGTGTCAACAGCGCGTTTCTCAGCATTGACGTCCTAGACATCAGTGGTTCTCAGATAAGTCAAAAGATAATAGTCGGGGAGCTGGCGGCAAATTTTCATGGGTAATTATACTGAGAATTTGCAGTTTCTTGTAGATTCGTTTTTCGTAGAAAAACGACAAAAGTATGTTAGCTGACGCGACTCAGTGACCTAATTGAGAGAATGCGTATTTCGCAAAAAAAATGTTAGTTAGGAATCACAACCAGCTAACATAGACCTTTTATCATCAAACCTTATACTAAAAAAACAGCCTCAGTATAATGGTCTGGCGAAATGTGACGTCAGGCCCCAGACTATAACACACAAAGGATAATCAACAAAGTAACCTAACCTAATCGACGTTGTATGACGCTGTCACTATGGTTTTTGTAAAGAAAGGGTAGCGCTGTTGCCAGATTGCAATATGGTAAGAAACAGTTTTAACTACCATGAATAATATAATTAATAACTAATTCAAACGGTCTTCAACCCTATTTTTAAATCACTAATATAAAATACATATTCCAAAGAATATTTCTAAACGTTATTTATTTTTTGGTCTAATCTTAAAATATGGTTATTCTACCTTTAAATACAAAAATTCCCTGCACTTTTATAAGAGCCCATGTTAAAATTCTGATTTTGAATCGTTGATAACTTTCTGAAATGATCGATAACACGTGTTAATTTTTTAAGAGTAGATTCCTATGTGACCAAACTTATGAAAATTGAAAAAAAATTAATTTCATCTCATAAACACTTTTGTGAACGAACGTCCTTAAGTTCATTGTGTTTAATGGATTTTACGAGAAATTAACATCATACAAAATCAGTTGGATCTTATCCCAAGATCATCTTAAACCATAGAAACAAAGTTTTAAACGCTAAGACCTGACCTGATAACCTTCCGTGCCCTAATGGTATGAACTGCACTACAATAAAATACGTTCAAGCTTGGCTGCGTAAAAGTAAAAACAAAATTGATAACTCCTCTTCTAAAAACTGTTTAATATTACCTATTATTTGTTGCCAGTACAAAGCGGAGTGTTACATTATCCAACAACTAAAATTCATTTTCTCTCGCCTCTTACCTCGCCGCTTTACTATGTTTGTACCCTACCTCGTTTATGATCGACAACTCAGTTCGCAGGCTAGTTCTCAAAAACTAAAACTTGCTAGTTGAAACGGCTATCAGTCATTGTCATTTGTCTCCAAATTAGTTTGTTCTACTTTGATAAAGGGTATAGTGCAGACCGAAACATCAATAAGGAATTTATATTTCAATAGGTATTGTCTTAGTGATAGTGAAAGTCTAGGCAAGCGCTATGAATCGTATACCTTGGTTGTATCTAAAGCGGCCTACAGACGTTGATGCATGCTGCGATGCACGCATCGACTTCTACGTTTCATGATGCAAGTAGCAGCAGCAGCAAGTATTTTGGTCGGTGAGCCATGACGCCGAGTCGGTGACGCTGATGCAGGTTTCAAGGTGTGTATCGTCGATGCAAAGAAATAACTCGGCCCTACTATTCTTGTGTTGCATGAAACGTGCATAAAATATCAAGTCGATTCAGGAATCGCAACAGGTTTCGGTTTGAGTAGGAACTTATGCAACTGATGCAAGTTTCATGAAACCTTGACTCGCTTCAGGAATCGCAGCATGCATCAACGTTTGTAGGCCGCGTAACAGCTTAATACACTTATTAGATGTATCTGTTATTGCAGGTAAAACCTTTAGGTGTAATCTGGGGTAAATTCACTCAGTTCTCTTCGAAGAACACCATAATGTTCGACGACATCAGGCGGAACTTCATCATGAATCCAAAGAACGGTCTCAGAATACGACCGTTCAGGGAAGCTCATTTAAATCGATACAAAGACGATGAACTGCTGAAGTTATCCAAATATTTGAAGGATCTGGCTGAACATTGTAATGACTTCACCACCGTCAATCACAGGTACTGGGAGAAATACAAGCCGAAAAAAGGAAGCCTCCAAGGGCGTTGACGATAGAGATAAGTTTATATTGTTTTTTACTGTTTAATAAACATCAAAAGGTTGCAAGTTGTTTTCGATTCATTTCGGATTATGTTCTTAGTGGGTCAATAGCTATCTATACTGTAATCACAGCCAAGCTAGACCAAATGAAAACAAGCCCGCGTGCGTGATCGGCTCATGTCGGTAGGGTCCCTAATAGTCCAGTACACTATGTGTGAATTGTATGTTATAATCCGGCAAGTAAAAACCCCCAAGACTGACTGGAAATCAGATCCAAATATGCGATGTCAAGTGTTCATTGCCTAAATGATCATTTCAAACTGGCAACTGGCTACTTTTAAGTTGCAATGGGTTAATAGGGCAACTCTTTTAAATAGTAATATAAAATTCTATAATTGCACTGGACTATAGCTGGCGCGTTCGTAGATGGTAGCGGACAGTAACCACGCTAATGCTGCATGCGACTGTTTATGTGGAGTCTACCTTGGGATTGAATATACCTTTTTTTTTGTAAGCTTTTATTCCAATTCGTGACATGTATAGATGGATGAATGGAGGCATGTCTTCGATAAGCTCAGTTGAGAAGCCCACTTCAGATAAATTTAGAGAGAAAACGAATCGATGATTATAAGCACGGATCCATTGTGACGCCCTGTACTACAAACTCTGAATAGAAAGGTGATGCGAAAAGAGCTTTGTCGATAAATCTGTCTAGGTACGTACCTCTAAACATTTGTGAATGTTTAGATGTGGCGATACGTGCCCTAAAATCGGCAGAAGTTGGAGTGTGTGCAATTACCTCCCTTATCTAGGGGAATGGAGTTTCCTCCCGTATGGAAGTCAGCCCAATATACAGGGTGTCCCAAAAAATAGTGTCAAGCGGAAGTCCAAAGATAGAGCACACCTAGAAGTATCTGAATCACCCCCATATATTATGCTATGCAATATTTTGTAGTTTTCGAGTTATGAATTATTTTCTGAATTTTAGAGAATTCTCTACCTCGACAACTTAAAACTGTTCAAAAAAGAAAACTAAAAGACTTTTCCAAATCCTCTTTTGCTAATTAATCTTCAAGAGTTTACTGTTCATACATAAAGGAATCGGCTTAATAAATCTGATGGAAGTCGTGAAAATTATAGTGTAAAGTGAAAAATTTCTCTTCCCATCTTGTGAAGTGTGTGAAGTGACTGTTAATTATGACTTGAATATTCGACTCGCGATTAAAAATCTAAAGAGGTGATTTCGTGATTTCTATGCAGGTCTAAAAACTTCATCAGGCTCTCAGCTATCATAATCATTAAAAAAAAGGAGTACTAAATGAGGCTACTTTGGCTCCAATCGACCTTCAACGACAAGAGGCGGAGATTTCTTGAAATTAGCGATGGGATTTTAAATGAAACAATAACTAATTTTAGGGCGCTAGTAGCAGAATGATTGTCAGTGCCGCATTAAAAAACATTCAGTGCGATCAGAATATTGATAGATGACCACCTGTGTCACTTTGCTAAGATTTTTTTTACATGTACGACTTCTTTTTTGTAAGTGGGAAATTGTAAAAGGAAACGCAATTATCAGATTTCTTCACAAAGTTTATTAAATTGCACAAGAAATTTTCAAAATGTTTACCTTTTTGTTCGATGCATAATCTACATCTTCTGAAAAAGTTGTTTTTTAAATTAACATAACGATTGTTTTTTATTGTTTCTTCAGCCTGTGTTAATTTGTTGCGTAATTCGCTGATGTTTCGAGACTCTTTAGCATAAACTAGTTCTTTGTAGCAGCCCCAAACAAAAAATTCTATCGGATTTAAGTCAGGTGACCGTGGCAGCCATTCAGTGGGTCCACCACGACCTATCTATTTGTTGCATAGTCTCTTGCAGAAAACAGCATCGTTAAATCCAGTTGTCGTGCACTCAAGGTCCGTAGGAATAGCCAAGTAGTCAGACAACAGAAATAACACCAATACAAACCGATAGCACTCAGAGTCCGCAGGGAAAGAAAGTTCGAATCTGCGTGTTCTCAATGGTCCATAAAGAAAGCCCAATTGTCAAAATAATTCGCCAAATGAGAGCGTATCGTATCGTGCTAATGCCGCAAAGACCGACGGACCACTGAATAAATACAACGAAAGCAACCTATGCAATGACAAAGACCGACGGACCACTGAATAAATACAACGAAAGCAACCTATGCAATGACACATTTTGAAAAGACATCACAACAATATCATAGCTATCTCTTTCTAACATTGTTTACTGCGTTAGCGTTAGCTCTTTTTGTTGTCGCTCACGTAAAAACCGGTTTTGAAGAATGCTCTTCTTGTGGTTTTTTAGCAAGAAATAGGATCTTTTTTAACAAATGTTTGATTTATGGAACGTTTTTAACGTTTATTATTGCGGTACTGACAACCATTCTGCTATTAGCGCGTTAACATAGGTTATTGATGAATTGAAAATCACATCGCTAATTTCAAAAAGTCTTCGCCTCTTGTCTTTGAAGGTCGATTGGAGCGAAAGTAGCCCCATTAGGTACTACTTTTTTTCTATGACTGTGATAGTTGAGACTCTGAAAAAGTTTTTAGACCTGCTTAGAAATGATGAAATCGCCTCTTTAGATTTTTAATTGCGAGTCGAAGATTTAAGTCATGATTATCAGATCGTAAATTTTTCACTTTACACTAAAATTTTCATGACTATCAACAAAGTTACGAAGCCGATTATTTTATGTATAAACAGTAAACTCTTGGAGATGAATTAGCTAAATAGAGAATTTGGAAAAGTCTTCTTTACCACTTAGGCCGCGCCACAATCTACCGCTTCTTTACCAGTATGCAGTACAGTCATTCATGTACCCCCTGCACCGTGACACGCCGGCTGTCCGGTCCACCCTCCGTGGCTGCTAGCTGCACCAACGGTTCGTTAGCTACCCTCACGTCGATGTCGTCGCCGTCGTCGATACAACCTGACGATGACCACTGCGTAGGTTATATAAAGGAACTCGTACAATAATTCGATCCAGAATCTCCTGTCACTGCTGCCTCTAGTTGGGCGCCCAATGCAAAGTGTCTCTTCTCTCAGGTCGTAAGGTTCATGCGGAATATACCAGTATTTTAAATGAATATATAAATTAAAACAAATTTATAATTTAAACGTTTATTTACCTAAGGTACAAAATGCCATCTACTTTTCAGTCATCATTTATCCAAAATAACTTGTATTTCTTGAAAGCTTTTGCCTTTGGTTTCAGGTACAACAGTTATAATAAATAACAGCCCAAACACGCATATCCCAGAAAACAACCAGAAAGTCCCACAGGTCCCTAAGGCTTCGTTGAGCACCCCAAAAAATTTTGTCACCAAAAATGACATTAGCCAGCCTGAAAATCCTGTAACGGTCGCTAAATGAAATTTGACATTAGAAGGCAAAATTTCGGAGGTGATAGTATACGGCAGTGGCCCATAACCTATGTTGAAAGTGATGACATAAACCATTAAACAAACTACTGGTAACCAACTAATGTTTTCTACCGATACCGTAGTCCGTTCTTTAAGGTAGAAATATAGTCCCAATACTGACTCTGACGTTATAATTCCTATAGAAGAGCATACTAGAAGGAACTTTCTACCTCTTTTATCAACTATCAAGGGCCCTCCAAAACTTGCCAAGAACAAAACTGTACCGACTATTATTGACGAAATCTCTGGTGAGAAATTTGAACCTGCGTCGTGAAAGATATTTTGAGTGTAGGCCAAAATTGCTGCCAAACCTGATAATTGTTGTAAACTGCTTAATCCCAAAGCTACTATGAAACCTTTCACGACATATTTCCGTTTGATCGTATTCCAGAAGTCCCCTTTCTGGTTTTTGTTAATTTCGTATTTAATTTCGTCAATCTCGTCGTCAACATCATAAGTGAGCTTAGCATGTCTCAAGGTGCTTAGGCACCTTTTGGCTTCGAAATCGTTTTTGCCAACATAAAAATATGGACTTTCAGGCGCCAGGTATGCGAATAATATAAAAAATACTAAAGGAAATACTGACAAAATCACATTGAACCAAAACATCGAAATATATGGTCCTACTATATATGGTAATAAATCTCCAAAACTGGCGAACGTGCTATATGTTACCAGCAGCGTGCCTCTATATGAATCTTCTGATATTTCAGCTACGTACATCGGAAGTACTATATAAACAGAGGACAGGGATACTCCTCCTAAAAATCGCCCAGCATAGTACCAATTGATGTTTTTAGCCAAAGCAAAGATCACAAATGACAATATGTGCGGTACGGCCAAGAACAGAAGTACTGGCTTTCTGCCAATTTTATCCGCCAACAAGGAAAAAGGCAGAATTCCACACATGGCTCCGATGTACTGCATAGATCCGATCCATGACTCTTCATCTGAAGTAATTGGTTTTCCCAATGGATTTACGGTCGTGTCATTAGAGTATAACTTTGGTAACACTGGAGATGACCAGGTCAGGCTTGTGTCGCCTGTTAGAGCCAATAGGTTGCCTGCAACAAAAAAAATTATCTGAGGACCAGATTGGTAGTATACAGGATGTCCCACGACGATTAAGACAAGCAATATATCGGAACTGGGCAGTAGTAGCGAATTATAATTTTGGGGGTGTAAAATTGAGCAAATATAGTATCTGTTCTTATTATTGTGTCACCCAATGAGGTATTTGTTTTTGGCCACGTGACGTCCGATTCAAAATTTTTAATGGAACACACTGTATATTTGTGACTTTTTGTGTTCCTTCCGATAAAGCAATTCCAACAAACTAGCATACTTGCGGTCTAAAGTGATTAATTCAAGAGCTACAGGTACTTAAAGGACTGTACCACTACCATTATGAAACACTACCAAAATAATTTAACTGTAGGGGTACATGTTATAATTAATGGAGTGGAACCATCCTTTAAGTACATGTAGCTCTTGGACTAATCACTTTAGACCCCAAGTGCGCTCCTTTGTTGGAAGTGTTTTATCGGAAGGAACACAAAAAGTCACAAATATACAGGGTGTTCCATTAAAAATTTTGAATCTGACGTCACGTGATCAAACACAAATACCTCATTGGGTGACACAATAATAAGAAAAGATACTATATTTGCTCTAATTTACACCTCTGAAATTATAATTCGCTACTAGTGCCCAGTTCCGATATATTGCTTGTCTTAATCGTCGTGGGACACCCTGTATATGACCGTTAAACAGAACACAGAACCTTAGAACCAACGGTTGTCTGCAACATCCACTTATCCACAGTGGAGTTGTGTGTACTATAGATTTCAAATGTAGCCATGTAAGAAAGTGAAAACTGGTGATCAATTAAAAATTAATACATAAATGATAGCTTAGAGCCAACTAACTCAAACTCTATTTCTGCGTACTCAAGAAAAGTTTTTCAGCAAAATTACTAGAAGTATTCTGAGTAGACTATCTATAGGTGACATGAAGATGTGTTCATAGCAAAATTATAGAATACAACTTTCAAGTTTTGGGTCGCAACACACTCTAGATTAGTTAATTTGTGGGAGTAAATGACCAACTTTTCAAGTTCAAGAATGACCTACTTTTACTAACCTATTTGTATAACCACATACTACTACATACTACTCATGAAAAATATATCAAAAAAACATTTTTTGGCACTTAGTAAATTCGTTTAGCAAAAGTAGGATTGACGAATTTTTGATATTTCATTTGTAATGGTGTATTGAATACCTATGCCAACGCGAATTTATAAGAAGTCGCGTCCATCTGTTTATTGAAAATGGATCATTTGAAGACGGGATATCTTAATATTCAATATCCTACTAATATTGATCTCTGAAGTTTGCATTGTTGCACTGGTATATAAGATTTATGCATGTTTTATGTTGTTTTATGAAAAAGAGCTGAGAATTCATCCTCCTTCATTTTTACAATAATTAACGTCATATAAGTTGGAACAATTGCCGTTACTATGTTATCTGTATGCAACCTCTATTAAACTACAATTAGTATATATTGAATCAATTGATCTAATTAGACTAATTAGACAATTTGACATTGAAACAATCACGACCTAAACGATCACCGGCGCTGTTGTTATTGTAGATTTAACATTAGGATTTACACCTCGGAAATAATGGAGCCAAGAAGATCGACTGATACTGATCAATTTAAGAGCTATGGACATAATATACGAATTTATAAACATCTTTAAAGTTGTGTTGTAGCCATCTATTGTGGTTAGTCGGTCGCGACGGAAGTTGTAATATACTGCTGAGCTGTGCTAAGCTATTCTGTCACTTTGTTTATTTGGAGACAAAAGAGGATGTATGTTTGGCTAGGTTCTAGATTTGCAAAGTGCAGGATATTACAACTTGTTTCAAAATTGAAATATATATTTTTTATGGATATACCCAAAATATTCTCAGGGTTCGCTAATCCTTCACAACTCCCGCCTACCCCAATCTATCAAAATTGGACACCTAAAAAGACTTTGAACCATATACTCAGTATTTTGAGCATTGAGATATGTATTTCCAAAAACTTTGACCGTTTCTGCCTTTTTCTGTTGCTAACCTTCAGTGAGAATGGTTAACTCTTTTCAACCCACTCCCAGCCCAATTGTATTAACTCCCAAATCTTTTGAAAAATTAGCGTCTCTGAAACACATAAAAACAAAATTCACGCATTTTTTATACAAGCAGTCGCTTAAGCGTTTTGTTCCGCATAAAATAGATAATTCTCGAAAGCTCTACAGGTTTTCGGTCTGTTTCAGTTCGTAACCTACTGTAAGAATTTGGTAAGTTAATTTAGGTGATTTCCAGGTTATATTTAAAAGATGGCAATGAATATAAATCCAAAAAATATACTTCATACTCTTCATAGTACCAATAGAATATCAGCTATATCAAGCAAACATAAGGAACTGATAGCCATTATTATATTCATATTATGAATTCTTGCAACCTGAGAAGCGATAATAAATAATCGACGTGGTCAACCGATAATCATTATTTAAATATGGCAAAACGAGTTGCACACAATTTGCTGCATTTGTTTATTTGTCGTTTGGAGTTTGAGTCTTTTTCCCCCTGAGAGCTGTCAGGATTGCAGCCTTAAGGCTTACTGTTCTGTAACTTCAACAGGGGAGGATGCATGGTCGGCATCGTCTGAAGGGCCCGAAGGGCTGATGCGAGCGGTCTCCCGCCTGGGCCTCGGACGCCCATCCAACTGCTAACTGTGCATATCGCTGCTGCGCTTCGATCGGAGGTTATGTAGTAATCGTACAATTTTGTTTTGAATAATTGAAAAGTAAAAAGAAAAAACCTACAGTATAAAAGGTCATGATACTAAAAGGTTGAGAATTTCAGATATATATCGTGTTGGATTAATCAGATATTTCAATCTGGAATCTGGATTATTTTTATTTTTTGACCCAAAGGTGTATGTAATCCCAAATTAAAATTTGGAATATTGATATTGTTTTTTGTTTTAATAGTCGGTGGTTTTTCCAAATATTTTGAACTTTGATAAAGGCTACGAATGTGGTCGAAATGAAAGTAAAATGTTCACCCTCCAGCATATGTAATTCTATTGATGCCAGTAAAGCGCGATGAGTCAGAGATTTTTCCTATTTTCTATGCAACTATTTCCTAAATTCGATATTTTTGTCGCTCTTAAATATTCATAATATTGGCATTCAAGTATTGGTTTTATATTTTTTTGTGTTTCTATTTTTCGTTGGCGGACCACTCAAGATGGCGGAATAGTTATTTTTTAATACATTTCTACAATATGGGGTATCCAATGCAAGGGCTTGGTGAGAATACTCGAAAAATATTGCCTAATGCGACGTCATTCTAAATCCAATATGGCGGATTATCCAAGACAGCGGAATAGTTATTTTTTATGCACTTGTGCTCTTGTGCAATATGGGTAACAAGATCAAGTGAAAGGACTTGTTGAAAATTACTTGAAAAATAATGTGACGTCATTCTGAATCCAATATGGCGGACCATCCAAGATGGAATAGTTATTTTTATGCACTTCTGGAATATGGGTATAAAGTGAAAGGGCTTGGTGAGAGTAATTTGAAAAATAATATAACGTCATTCTAAATCCAATATGGCGGACGATCCAAGATGGCGGAATAGTTATTTTTTATGCACTTCTGAAATATGGGTATCAAATGAAAGGGCTTGCAGAGAATAATTAGAAAAATATTCTGACATCATTATAAGAGTAGATTAAGTCCAATATGGCGGATTTTTGAAGTTTTTTATGCTTAGCTATAGTTTGGGTATTAAATGAAAAAAATGCAGGTTAATAACTAGAAAGTAAAAAATAAATGAAAATAGGAAACTGTTTAGCTCTCACCGAAGAGAGTTTATGCAGAGCCTCTGTCTGTCCATCCGTCCATATACAAAAGATAGCCAAAACTACAGGTGCTGGAGAAAAACTAAGTACAGATTCGGAATCAGCATGAAAAAACTAGTCCGTGAAAAATCTGATCTTGTCAATATTAACAAATTCCACAGTGAGAGCGCCGTTTGAATTTACTCAAGTAAATTCTTTCGTACTTTTTTAAAAAAAACTTTAATTGAAATGCTCTAAAAAGAAGAAAATAACATGTTTCTTTAAAATTTCACTTATCCACTTATAGCCTCATTATACACAATTTATATGATCATAAAAGCTTGTCGCGCGATTTACTTGTGGAAATGAACTAGTATCTATTTAATTCGGGAACTTAATCTGCTCAAAATTACAGTTTAAATTATAGGTACCTACGCAAACCTCGCGACAACGTTTTATGATCATATATTATATTGTGTATTATGAGGCTATAGGTTGATAAGTAAAATGTTAAAGGAAAATTTTATTTTCTTTTAAAAAAGGTTTTTTTATTTCATTTATTATTTTCATTATCCTTAGATCCGAAAAGCCTCTCTTGTACTTTAAATACAGAATCGAGATTATAGGTAAGAAGACCTACTGAAACAGAAACACGCTACCGCTTAGAAAACGCAAACAGTGCCTTTACCAACAAACTCCACATTATCGCTGAAGATTAGATACAAATTTGTGAAAACATATTTACTCGGTCTTGCTGTATGAAACTGACACCTGGACGTTGGAAGCCCACACGATACAACGTTTGGTAGTCTTTGAAATGAGCGTAGTGCTAACCTCAACCAACCAACCATCGGGGCCTTTATCCATATTCATTACATTGCTCAACTTCTTTGCTACTTTTAAGGTTTCATCCCGTCTCTTACTATCTACTAAACGAACTAATTTAATTACTTAAGTCTTCCTTACATTCACTGTCGGACCACGTGTACTGCTAAGCTAGACTTTTCTGTTCTACTATTAAATTTGTCATGTGCTTTATACCTAGATGCAGATAAGTCTAGCTAGCTGAATATATGTTTGAGGGTGAATATAAGGCAGATTTAAGTAATTTAATATTAGTAGTAATGTGGTAAACTTTAAGAAACTGAGCGCAATCATGGGGAGCTTAACATATGGACAAAAGGTGTTGCAAAACTTTTAATATTTGCCTTTCGTAAACATTTCGTGACGAAAGATATTAGACAATCATAGGTGACGCATGAAATTGTTGACCGACCCAGGGTCATGTGCTGGGAACTTATAGGACTGGACCTTAGCAACGGGACACAGGAAGATGGAGATTGCTGAGGATATCCTTACCAAAGACTTAGCAATCATCAGCGAATACTTTAAAAAATGGATACTCCAATCAAGTACTGCAACAAACAGAAGTCTCTGCCTTTCAGCTGAACAAAAAGATGACAAAGAGAGAATTGTTCATGGATAACAAATTACTCACTCACAACAAACATCCTAAATATCTCGGTGTTACTCTGGATAGGACGCTTATATTTAAAGACAAGAACAGCAGCAAAATTAAAAACACGTAATAACATAATACAGAGACTTTACGGTACATGTTGAGGCTCTTCAGTATCTACCCTGAGATCCTCTGCGCTTGGCTTTAGTGTATCCAATTGCGGAATATTGTGCTCCAGTGTGGCTCAATAGCAAACACACGCATAATTGGTCGGCACTCAATTAAATCTAACTATGCGCACTATATCATACAAGATGGCTGCCTATTCTTCGCAATATAGCTCCTTCCAACCTGCTCCGAGAACATGCCCTGATTAGAGAGTTCAATAAAATTATGAGCAACCCACAATTGCAAGTTCATGATGATGTACACTTCCAGCGAAATAGACCGCGATCGAGACACCCTCATTTAAAGACTGCTCATGTGCTCCACCAAACCAACTTTGACATAAATGAGCGATGGAGAGAGAAATGGGAATGGGAAGTAGCTCCAATGTATCACCTCGTGCCGTGCATCACCAACGAACCTACAGGATTCGATCTCCCGCGCAGATCTTGGACATCTCTTAACTGAATCAGAACCAACTGTGGAAGATAAGCCGACTCCTTACAGAGGTAAGGCAAACTTCCTTCAGCCGCGTGCGATTGTAAAGCCGATATGCAGACCATCAGCCGCATAGTGCAAGGCTGTCTAATAAGAGCATATATGCAGGCAATTCAGAAGATTTCCTCATGGCAACACGGAGACAATTGGTTATATATCAAAACTGGACATCTGTTTGTAAATATACATATATGTACCACAGCATAGTAAACAACCAGCACAATAACTCAGGTTGGCGGCAATTATACGCGCGATCCCACTTTTGGATGATTTTTTTGTAAGGATGCTAACAATACTTCGATACTTGTACTTCTGCACTAATATCGAGTATTTTTATCTTAGATAGTTTTTGAGCGATTCCAAGCTCGTATCGATACTTTTGTAGGGGTATCGGTATCGAAAATAATTATATAATTATTGAGGGGTGTAATCAATTGCACAAAATTCTCTGTACGAACCAAACGCGTCTATTTGGCTAAAAAATATCGAGTTGGTAGCGGTATCGATATTTTCATTTTCGCATCTCTACCCAAACTTCACAGCCCTAAAATCATCCATAAATCATCCCAAGGTCAAATTTTGTGGGAACCATTTTTATATAGGAAATCCTCAGAGATATTGTGCTGGTTGTTTACGATGCTGTGTATGTACTCTGATGTAAGCCATATGCTAGATAAAATAAATAGGAATGGAAACAACCTAAAACATGTTGCGGCGAATGTTGCAATAACATTTGGTTATTTGGTAAGCTGAAAACACGCACATGGAGTTACAATTTAGTTTAATATTTCCCTGAATATGAACATATTTAGCGAAAAACGTAGGTATCGGGTTTGGAAAAAATCGATTTGGTGTGTGGTTAGACTGTTTGTTCTATAAGGAATAGATGAAGATGTTCCTAACTTACCTACAGCTGCTACTACGAATACATAGTTCACATGCGTAATTTTCATATTTTTTCAAATGCGATTTGCAATATCCCCTGGTCTTTATTTTTCTGTTCACCATAACAGCTTCTGTTACTCCAATAAAGTTATTCTGTAAAAGATAATTTTGAATTAGACATGTCATCTCATTCTTGAGAGATTTGAATTAAAATAATAGCGTTCACAATTTTTGTGAAACGTAGGAATCAGAGCTTTGCCGTTTCACTTTTATTGACTCTCGTCTACCTGACGTTCACACTTATGTTTCGAAATGTGAAGCCGATATATCAAAAGGAATCATTCTTAAATTCGCATTTGTTCTAGAGAAATCAACGTTTGAAGTTTTGTTCTAAAGATGATTGAAACGTGTGGCCCACTTTATTTCATCATCACTTTCATTTTCTACAACACTTTCGATTTTACAGTAAAATAAAGGGCGAAGGTCGTTTAGTACGGTTACGCTAACAGATCTCTTAATGTTTTTTGTCGATTGTTTACCTCATAACTATTAAGAATAAACATATAATTCAAACATGTTATAACATAAGTCGGTGCCAGAAATCATCCCTTAAAGTTCTCGGGGTTCGTCCCGGGACACGGTGTATGTGTAACATGCATAGTATTTTAAAACTGGAAAATATCTGGAGAAAATGTCCGATTAAAGTTGGTCATCTGAAGCTTAGGTTGATGCTGAATCGTTTCAATAAGAGCAAAATGTTGCTGTCCACGATTGGTTTTAAATAGACAAATGAAATAGCTTCTATTTAAAGTGATACATATTGTCCTTATATTGGACCGCCCCATTATGTCGCAGGTTGTAAAACAGATACCACAGTTTCAAAGGCGGTTCCACATTTTTTTCGGGCTGCAACAGCGGGAGGTAATATTAGCTTTGACCTACCGAAATTCATAGCTTCGTAACCAGACAGAAAATGAAATTACTTACAGCGCATGCGCACAAAATCTAGTTTAATAAGTATCTTATTTATTGATGTCTTCTAAAATAATCTTCAAGAAAATAATAATTTAATAGTCCCGATATCGTCATTCAGGGTGGAAAAAGCTAAAGACATCTTAAATTTAGATAATGGATTCTCACTAGTCATCCCGGAAAGAGACGACTGGATGAGAGGGAAAGTCAAGTTTCCGCCCAATAGTCTCGTATGCTCTTAAAGGAGTCAGGATCCGGGGGAGCGGGCTTCTGTCTGGAGGGTAAAGAAGTGCGGCGGAGCTTCGCTCTGGGAACCTGCACGACTGTCTTCCAGGCGGAAGTGTATGCGATATTGATGGCGGCATACTCGATGGAAGTCGAAAAGTGTTCTGAACAGAGCATATATATATGCTCTGACAGCCAATCAGCTCTGAAAGCGGTGGCAGCTTCGAGGGCCAGATCAGCTCTGGCACAAGAATGCTCTGCCGCCCTTCAGAAGTTGGCAAGACATAATAAGGTGACCCTACTGTGGGTCCCCGGACATATTGGTATACCGGGTAACGAGAGAGCGGACCGATTAGCTAGGACAGGGGCCAACAGCCCCTGCATTGGCCCAGAACCTATGCTGGGAATCAGTAGACGCCAGGTCAATGTGGCCCTGGATAACTGGGCCTACAAGGAACTGGCGAAAGCCTGGTTAGAGAGAGACGACTGCAGGCAAGCCAAAAGATTCATAGCAGGCCCTGATAGGAGCCGAACGCAATGGCTTTTGAGTAAAGGCAGAGAGACGCTCAACCTTCTGGTGGGGGTTCTCACTGGCCATTGCCGGCTGAATAGACATCTGTCACTTATGAGAGTGGTAGGGGACCCCATTTGCTCCAGATGCTGGGAGGAGGACGAGACAGCGTTCCACTTCCTGGGCAGATGTGCAGTTTATCGCAACCTTAGGGTGCAGATATTCGGCACGATGGAGTTTGGGGAGGAGCCACTATATTCAGCGAAATGGTCGGACATACTGACTTTCGTCAGGAGGTCTGGGTTCGACAAGGAGCTTTCTAGGGTGTAGAATTTTAGTGTCTTCAGTGATTGGTTCAGTGGGGTTGGCAAAAAGGGCCAAAGGTGGCCTACTTGCCTGGCTTCGCCTCCCCATCACTACTACTACTACTACTACTAATAGTATTTGAGGTTATGATTTCTTCAGGTTAGGACTATCAATTTTATTATGCGATACATCGATTACGTTTACAATTCTGCGAAAGTCTCTTTCCTCAAAATTAATTGAAATTGAAGATTTTGCATGATTACAATACTTCCCCTACTAATAAAATAAATTTCAAGCAGCCAGTATTCAAAGTGTATTAGTATTTTGAGCTTTCAACCTACGTGCAGATTAACAAAAATTATTAATAGAAGTTACTCACGTTTGTCTGTGTATTTGTTTTTTTTCAGATTTGTGGAACAGTGATTAATAAAGCTTAAAATGATCTGATCAAATCTGATTGAACGCAATTAGAACTTGTGACAGCACACTATGAAGCACACTATGTACGTGTAATACATTTGTTTATACAGACCTGAAACTTTTGTTCATTGTAAAGCAATTGCGGTATTTATGCGATACTAATTTTGGTATTTATATTGTGCAATTTAAACTAATTAAGATTGCTTGTGTAATTATTATTGCATGTTATAAGTCATACATGTCCTGTTTTTTTACTGATAAGCATATTTTGGAGTTACACTGCTCTGCGAAAAATGTCTAGCGCCGATGTAACTTTTCATTATTCTTGAATCACCTGCTGGATTTGTATGACTTCCGTTTCCTTCCGTTTTTCTGCATCCTCTTCCATTATCTAAGGAAGCTCATCTCTAGCAATGTTTATCAATTTTTAATAAATTATTATTTAACTATTGAAATATTTTGTTAAGCTATTAAATTTATTGCGCTTGGAAAATTGAAACTTGAACATTTGCAACAAGAGGGGAGAGATTTGCTCCCCAGATTACAAAACATTGCATCAAAAAGTTTGTCTCTGTATTTTATTTTCACAAAACCCGAATTTATAAAATAAAGTACACTTTGGCTAACTAAATACAGGGTGTCCCAAAAAATAGTGTCAAGCGGAAGTCCAGAGATAGAGCACACCTAGAAGTATCTGAATCACCCGCATATATGTTATGCAATTTTTTATAGTTTCCGAGTTATGAATTTTTTTCTGAATTTCAGAGAATTCTCTACCTCGGCAACTTAAAACTGTTCCAAAAGAAAAATTAAAAGACTTTTCTAAATTATCTTTTTTGTTAATTAATCTCCAAGAGTTTACTGTTCACACGTAAAATAATCGGCTTCGTAACTTTGATGAAAGTCATAAAAATTTTAGTGTAAAGTGAAAAATTTACGATCTGATAATTATGACTTAAATCTTCGACTTGCAATTAAAAATCCAGAGAGCTGATTTCATGATTTCTAGGCAGGTCTAAAAACCTCTTCAGACACTCAGCTATCATAATCATCAAAAAAAAGGAGTACTTAGTGGGGCTACTTTCGCTCCAATTGGCCTTCAAAGACGAGGCGAAGATTTCTTGAAATTAGCGATGTGTTTTTCAATTCATCAATAACTTATGTTAACGCGTTAATAGCAGATTGATTGTCAGTACCACAATAATAAACGTTAAAAACGTTGCATAAATTAAACATTTATTAAAGAAGATCCTATTTGTTGCTAAAAAACCACAAGGAGCGCATTCTTAGCTGAGCGCCAACAAAAAGGATTAACACTAACGCAGTAAACGATGGCGATGTTAGAAAGAGATAGCTATGATATTGTTTGTGATGTCTTTTCAAAATGTGTCATTGCAAAGGTTGTTTTCGTTGTCTTTATTCAGTCGTCTTTCTGTCTTTGCGGCTTTAAAACGATACGCTTTTGTTTGGATTGGTGTTGTTTCTGTTGTCTGACTACTTGGCTATTCCTACGGACCTTGAGTGCACGACAACTGAATTTAAGGATGCTGTTTTCTGCAAGAGACTATGCAACAAATGGATAGGTCATGGTAGACCCACTCAATGGTCGCCACAGTCACCTGACTTAAATCCGATAGAGTTTTTTGTTTGGGACTACTACAAAAAACTAGTTTATGTCAAAGAGTGTCGAAACATCAGCGAATTACGCAAAAAATTAACACAGGCTGAAGAAACAATAAAAAACAATCGAAGAGCTTTTGTTAATTTAAGAAACAATTTTTTCAGAAGATGTAGATTATGCATCGAACAAGAAGATAGACATTTTGAAAATTTCTTGTGAAATTTAATAAACCTAGTGAAGAAATTTGATAATTTCGTTTCATTTTACAATTTCCCACTTACAAAAAAGAAGTCGTACATGTAACAAAAAAATCTTAGCAAAGTGACACAGATGGTCATCTATCGATATTCTGGCCGCACTGAACGTTTTTTATTGCGGCACTGACAATCATTCGGCTATTAGCGCCCTAAACTTAGTTGTTGTTTCTTTTAAAATCCCATCGCTAATTTCAAAAAATCTCCACCTCTTTTCGTTGAAGGTCGATTGGAGACAAAGTAGACCCATTAAGTACTCCTTTTTTTTAATGATTATGATAGCTGAGTCTGAAGAAGTTTTTAGACCTGCATAGAAATCATGAAATCACCTCTTTAGATTTTTAATTGCGAGTCAAAAATCTAAGTCATAATTCACAGAACGGGAATTTTTCACTTTACACTATAATTTTCATTACTTTCATCAGATTTACTAAGTCGATTCCTTGATGTATGAACAGTAAACTCTTAAGGATTAATTAGCAAAAAAGAGAATTTGGAAAACTCTTTTAATTTTTGTTTTGGAACAGTTTTAAGTTGTCGAGGTAGAGAGTTCTCTAAAATTTAGAAAAAAATGCATAACTCGGAAACTACAAAAAATTGCATAACATACATGGGGGTGATTCAGATACTTCTAGGTGTGCTCTATCTCTGGACTTCCGCTTGACACTATTTTTTGGGACACCCTGTATAATGTTTTGTTCATTCCTGAATATATATCAAAGTTTTTCAAAAAATTGTTCCTACCAATTTCTGAGTATATCTAAATAACCAATCTCTAATGATATAATTGATATAAGATGAGATATTTATCTAATCTCTCAGACAAATCCTTGAAAAAATGGCACGAATTTTAGCGAGTTATTCAATAAATTTCTTATTTGACTTTCACATTTTGTTTGCTCTTGACCTTATGGATTTGCGAATCCTACTCTGATTTATAGTCTATAATCAATGATAAACGTTCGTGCAGATATCTCAACATTTCCATAAAAATTGAAAGCCCATAGATAGTAATTACCACATTTTTATTACAACACAAAAATTGATGCCATCGGTGTTGTGTAGTTTACAGTATTTGCGTATAAATCTGCTGATAAATGAAAAAAATGTCTGACCGGAAGCATTGGGGGGAAAAGCGCTTGGAAGGCGTTAAAGATGAAGATTAACCGAACTTAAAGCCATTTTTATAGAATTTTTTCAGAATTGCCACAATGTGTAGCTGAAAATAAACTATTTTTTGGAATTGCAACATCACAAAATATTAGCCAAATAGTTATTAGCAAAAGTATTTTTAAGCTACTTTCTAAATAATTATATAGAACACTGTTAATAATCACAATATTTTAAACAACTAGTTTTAATTGGACTGTATGTACAGGGAAGTTTCAGAATTTCGTCAAGAAAAATTTTCTGAATTGCTTGAGTTAAATGAATGTAGAAGATGAGTTTGAGGGATTACGAGCGAAGGCAACTCACATTTTGACACCCCATCGGGAAAACTGGAAGACATATAGGAGCACTGACGTTAGAAGAGACAGTTATAGGGAAAGGACAAGAAAACACAAAGCCGTATTCAAAAAAAATCATACTTTTTTAGTTTTGTTTAGCTCTCACTAACTGACGGAAGTCACTGAAGAGAGCTTATGCAGAGTCTCTGTCTGTCCGTCCGTCTGTATACAAAAGATAGCCAAAACTACAGGTGCTAGAGAAAATCTAAATATAGAATCGGAATCAACATGAAAAAACTAGTCCGGGAAAAATTCGGTTTTGTCAATGTCGCTTCCGGTTTAAAAAAACTAAATTAAATTACGACAGGTAACTGACGACGTATTATGTACGGCGTATTGATATTCCTGGCAACAATCTTTTTGCAAAAAGTTATTACTTTAGGCATGTATAGTTGGCGCCACTAAAATCTTGCACAGCACAAGTTCAACTACAATGGTAATTTGACAATTTTTAGGATAGTGTAAACAATGGCTTTATGACCTATGCAACCACAGCTTACTTGCATCTTATCGGGACAAAGTAGGATACGATACTGATAAATTAAACATGACACATTTAATGAAAATGAACTGACGGTTATTAAGCCATTTTACAAAATTAGAAAATACACGTACGTATGTATTCGTTTCTTATGGTGTCGACTGCACAGTACTCCTACAAAATTTCACTTTCAAGTGATAAATCAACCCTATTATAAGTAAGTTATGACAAACCAGTCCACAGTAGCCTTGAACAGATCATTTTGTTTAAAAATTACGAAAGGACGCAAATACAGTCAGAATTGTACATCTTTTGGTGCAAATCATATCTTGTCGAACAAATCATATCTTGTCGAACAAATCATATCTTGTCGAACAAATCATATTTTCTTATTTTGCTCAGTTAAACCTAGTAGTAGTAGTAGGAGTGGTAGTAGTGATAGGCAACCGAAGCCAGGCAAGTGGGCTACTTTAGATAAGGAAAGAGAGGGGATACCGCACGCCCGTTTGATGCTAGATGTTACCGAAAATGAATAGCCACCAAAATATTTTTTTATGATATTTGGCGTTTTAAAGACCAATCATTCTAAAATATTGCGGTGTGCATGATAGTAGGGTATGCAGCTTACGGTTGTAAAAGCCACAGCACCAGGAAGGAGCCAGTAATCACGTATCACAGGTAAATTTTGGTAGTTTTTTGGTGCCATTTGGTAATAGAAATGTCAGTCGCGTGTTTCGTCCTCTCTCTTTCCTTGTCTAAGTGGGCTACCTTTGGCCCTTTTTGCCAACCCCACTGCACCAAGTTAAACAACCCAAATGTTTGATATTTTGCATGGCCGCACAAAATATAAAGAAGTTCTTTACATGGCTTCCATGTATTGAATTTAGAATATATGTTGTACTCAATAACCGAATTCGGTCGCTGACCGAAATATACAGGGTGTCCCACGACGATTAAGAAAGCCAATATATCGGAACTGGGCAGTAGTAGCGAATTATAATTTTGGGGGTTTAAATTAGAGCAAATATAGTATCTTTTCTTATTACTGTGTCACTCAATGAGATATTTGTTTTTAATCACGTGACGTCCGATTCAAAAATTTTAATGGCACACCCTGTATATTTGTGACTTTGTGTTCCTCCCGATAAAACGATTCCAAAAAACTAGCTCACTTGGGGTCTAAAGTTATTTATTCAAGAGCTACAGGTACTTAAAGGATGGCACCACTACCATTGATTATAACATGTACCCCTACAGTAACAGTTAAATTACTTTGGTAGTATTTCAACAGTCCTTTAAGTACCTGTAGCTCTTGAATGAATCACTTTAGATCCCAAGTGTAGTTTGTTGGAATTGTTTTATCGGAAGGAATACAAAAAGTCACAAATGTACATTAAAAATTTTGAATCTGACGTCACGTGATCAAAAACAAATACCTCATTGGGTGACGCAATAATAAGAAAAGATACTATATTTGCTCTAATTTACACCCAAAAATTATAATTCGCTACTACTGCCCGATTCCGATATATTGCTTGTTTTAATCGTCGTGGGACACCCTGTATCCAGAAGGCGTTGTGGATTCCTCTACTGTCTCATATCGTGCTGCGGGTAATTTTTCTATGGGCAGAATGGCTTGTGGGTAATCACAATGAGAAACTCCGAATGCTTTCGGAAACGGTACTACCATTTTCGCGTTATGGGTAATCCAGATAGCCACAAAGCGAAAATCGAATAAACTCAACAATTTTTTTTATTTATTCGTTTTGAAGTTTAGCTTGATTTGAGAATATTTAGCAACATGAGTGAAACGATAGAAAAGCTTCGAAAATAAAGGTTAAAGAAGCAGAGTCTGCGGAAATTAGGCAAGAACCCTCCATCTAAACAGTGTCGAAGGCTGAATCGATACGAAATATTGAAATTTGGTCAAAATAAACAATGAAGAAGAAACTATATTCGTCGTAAATCGTGAATAGTTATTTGATTTCGGTGATACAGCCCACAAAACACATTGCTTTATATCTTCTGATTATAAAACTTGAGTTTCGCTTTGTATATGTTACGCTCAATACCCGAATTCGGGCAATGCTCGAAAAAAATATGCAGAACTAGTTTTGAGCAAGGAATATTTTCCAAACCCGAGATATGAATTTTATACGGCTATTGAGCATCAGCAAATAGGCAGAACTAGTTTTGCGCATCTTGAAATAATTTTCTGAATGACCAGCACAAATTCTGCTTCTTCCATTTAATCAGCGCCAGCGACGGACTCAAATATTTTTTTGATTTTTTTTTTATTGTGTGAGCATCAAATAGGGTCGTTCAGTGAAATTCCAATAACCATGTTTATGCGCATTTTCATGAAGCATTACTTACATATAACATACAAAAAAAATTTCAACTTAATTGGATGAGAATTGAAAAAGTTACGCGCCTTCAAAGATTAAAATATTTCATGCGCTCAAAATTCATCGTTGTGACGTCATTGGGTCTGTCGGCGAGCCCAGACCGGCTGGCGGCTGTACAAGCGACAGCACCCAGCATACGTTTATAAAACGTTCAAGTGCTTTGGTTGGTCATTTTATCGGTAGTTCTCAAAACTCAAAATGAGTGACTGGGTATCCCGATATAAATTTTCGGATTATTTTGTATAAGAAAAGCAGCTCGCTTTTCTACAAGTTCCTTGTTGGATGATCCGAACTCGAACCACTGGTTAAGGAGTAACATTATTTATTTATTATATCTTTTAATGGCATTTGTTTCTGCCTTCCCTTAGTGGCTGCCTTAGTATATTGCACTCAACATATTTTGATATAACTTTGGCCTTTATATTGACTTGGACTTCACTTATCTGTCTTCCAACGTTCCCTCTCTCGTGTCTTCAGTACATTCTAGTTCTACTTGCAAAACATTGGTGCTATAATAGGTTCGCTGCTTGGTGACGAACATCGAATTTTTTTTGTGCTGGTACTAGGTTCATCTAAATCTTATTTTCGTTGACTTAAGGAAAACATTCCGAGGATCTCTAGCGTGTAAGGCTTGTTGATCTTTTTGACAAACAAAAATGTGCGGAACTACTTCCGGTTTCATCTTGAGTTTTACATCTTTCATTAATTTGTAACACATGTAATTTTCAACATCTTCCTCAAATTACAGAAATGTGAGACACAAAGAACTAGATAATATAATATAAAACAATTTTTACTTCCCACACCGATAGGTGAGGGGAGTATTGTGATCGCGAAAATTTTCGATTTTGAGATAATACGCTTTTTGGGTGTTTTATGATGTGTACATAACGAAAATCCACGTCACTCATTTCCGTCGGTCTGTCTGTCTGTCTGTCTGTCTGTCGGTCTGTCGGTCTGTCGGTCTGTCTGTCGCGTTCTTCTACCCTCGTAATCTCAGTAACCGCTGCATGGATTGTGATGAAATTTGGGCAGCGGTATGCTGTGACTGGGTATCCCGATATAAATTTTCGGATTATTTTGTATAAGAAAAGCAGCTCGCTTTTCTACAAGTTCCTTGTTGGATGATCCGAACTCGAACCACTGGTTAAGGAGTAACATTATTTATTTATTATATCTTTTAATGGCATTTGTTTCTGCCTTCCCTTAGTGGCTGCCTTAGTATATTGCACTCAACATATTTTGATATAACTTTGGCCTTTATATTGACTTGGACTTCACTTATCTGTCTTCCAACGTTCCCTCTCTCGTGTCTTCAGTACATTCTAGTTCTACTTGCAAAACATTGGTGCTATAATAGGTTCGCTGCTTGGTGACGAACATCGAATTTTTTTTGTGCTGGTACTAGGTTCATCTAAATCTTATTTTCGTTGACTTAAGGAAAACATTCCGAGGATCTCTAGCGTGTAAGGCTTGTTGATCTTTTTGACAAACAAAAATGTGCGGAACTACTTCCGGTTTCATCTTGAGTTTTACATCTTTCATTAATTTGTAACACATGTAATTTTCAACATCTTCCTCAAATTACAGAAATGTGAGACACAAAGAACTAGATAATATAATATAAAACAATTTTTACTTCCCACACCGATAGGTGAGGGGAGTATTGTGATCGCGAAAATTTTCGATTTTGAGATAATACGCTTTTTGGGTGTTTTATGATGTGTACATAACGAAAATCCACGTCACTCATTTCCGTCGGTCTGTCTGTCTGTCTGTCTGTCGGTCTGTCGGTCTGTCGGTCTGTCTGTCGCGTTCTTCTACCCTCGTAATCTCAGTAACCGCTGCATGGATTGTGATGAAATTTGGGCAGCGGTATGCTGTGGGGCCGTAGTAGGTAATGTTTCTATAATTTTGAAAATCGGTGCATAGGCGGCGGAGTAATTAGCAAAAAACGAAAAAAAATAAATATTGCTGAAACTTCGTTTTTAGGCGTTTTAGGGGTCCCTGATCATTTTCTACTTTTTTTTGGGTGGGGGTGAAATTGGGGTGGTTGGGGGGTGGGGGGTTGTAAAATTAAAAAATTTGTTGTATTCGTAATAGACTACCCACTGACCTGTGAAAGAAGACCTAGCGACATAAATAACTTTTTTAGGTCTATCCGAACATCGCCTTATGCCTATTACAGAAACTAAAGGACTTAGAATTTTTTCCGATGTAAACATACGAGTGTCGCTTTAGATCGTTCTATGTTATGTAACGACGAAACTGTTCAATTGATTGTAATGAAATTTTGACACAGTATTACTACCGTGGCGAGGATGGAAAATGCGTATGGTTTTTATAAATCGTGCCAGTGGCGGCGCAGAAACAATAAAAAAACTAAAAATATAAAAACAGCTCAAACTTCGTTTTTAAGTGTTTTAGAGGTTCCTGATCATTTACTGAGTTTTTTTTGAGTGGGGGTGAAATCTGGGTGGTTGGGGGGTGGGGGGTTGAAAAACTGAAAAGTTTGCTGTATTAATAATAGGTTGTCCGCTGACCTGTGAAGGAAGGCCTAGAGACATAAATCACCTTTTTAGGTCCACCTGAACATTGCCTTGCCTATTACAGAAAGCAAAGGACTTAGAATTTTTTCTGATGTAAACATACGAGAGTATTGCGTTAGATCGTTGTAACGATGAAACTGTTGAATTGATTTTAATGAAATTTTGAAACAGGATTACTACCATGGCGAAGATGGAAAACGCGTATGGTTTTGATAAATCGTGCCAGTGGTAGCGCAGAAATAATAAAAAAACCAAAAATATAAAAACAGCTCAAACTTCGTTTTTAAGCGTTTTAGAGGTTCCTGATCATTTTCTGCATCTTTCTGGGTGGGGGTGAAATTGGATTATATGGTTGCGAGGGATCTTAGACTAAAGCTTCATGCTATGGGAAAATAATAAACTGGTATCAGCGAAATGTGTGGGAAGTACTGAGTCAATCAACTTGACTTCATTTTTTCTACATAATCAAAATACATATGAATTTTGGTTACGTGAAAGGACTGAAAACAGCCTTTTACACGTTCCACATATCAATGAGAATTGATTTCTCCAATGCTTTTATAATTGTTAGGTATATGATTAGTTCAGTATTTGGATTAAAAAAATCTAATTGTATCTCTTACGTTTTAGTGTACCAGTACCATCAAAATCTGCTAACAACTGACGTCAACATACCTTTAGAATGGCATTCACAAATGCGGATTCTTGATAATAATACAATTCACTTAGTTATAAAAATACTTTATTAAAATGGTCCTTTGTTGACTTATCGCAAACAAATTCATTCCTACGCATAGCTCTCTGCCACAATTTCCTGATTTTTATATTTCGTGGAAAACCAATAAAAAATTCATCAGGAGTGGTCACTGTCGTATTTCCACATTGGGGAACCATACAATATTTATAATTTTTCTTCATCTGTCCTCCTTCCATTATTATACTCAGTATCAACGAATTCAAATAGCTTGGTAAGTATTCAGTGTCGATGAAACAATTAAATAAATGATCCAATACACGCGTATGCAGTTCGCAAAGCTTGCATAGCAGGTAGGATGCGCTGCAGCGTTATTATTTACCAAGCACCCGTACAATGCGTGGCCAAGATGCCGCGCCGCGCCGGTCGGAGAGGTGTAGTGACGTCACCGTCGCACACTCGCAAGTGCCGCGCGTTTTCAATTTGCAGCACTTTGATAATTTATTAGAATATGAAATCGAGCTCAGAAAATTCTGAAATTTTGCACAGCTGCTAAACTCAATACGCCCTTTTAGAATATGCAATAAAAAAATATGCTGAACGAGCCTATTGGCTTGTGCTTCCAAACCTCTTTTTGCGTTTTCACGATTCGTACTTATATTGCAGGAACGTTGGAAAATAAACCTAACCTAACCTAATCTAACCTAAACGATAGGTTTTTGCTGGTTTTTGACACACATAACGAATGTCCAATTTGGTTGTCATTCCGTACCACAGAACTAGTTCTGTGCATTTCAAGTTGCGCAAAACTAGTTCTGTGCATTCCAAGATGCGCAAAACTAGTTCTGCCTATTTGGTAATGCTCAATAGCCGTATAAAATTATTATTTCGGGTTTGGGAAATATTCCTTGCTCAAAACTAGTTCTGTGTAATTTTTTCGGGCATTGCCCGAATTCGGCTATTGAGTGTAACATATACACATAATGCGAAAATGGTCGTGTGCTTCCGACGGCATTCAGAGTTTCGCATTGTGGGTCTTCATAATTTACCCACAACATGTGCTGATCACACCGAACGCTGTGTGAGAAATTAGCGAAATCGACAACGCTAGGTATAAATTTCAGCCAGTGCAGTGGCCGAATCATTAAGCACAACTACATGCACGCAGAATCCAAATTTCGAAACTTCACGATCACTGACGATGTAATTTCGTATGAGCATAAAAGTTTCCAGTAGAAATTAAACATTATGTAATGCGTACTTTTACAATTATACTGATCAATCTAGACCTTTCCTTTTCAAAGTGAAGTAATTATTGTGAAAACGACGAAAACAGGAAAAACAAAAAAACAAGTAGATAAATACCCTCAAAATTGTTGCCTTAAAAAAGGTAAAATGACTATGAACTATAATTTAATGGTTTTCGTTCTTACAACTTTTCCGATAAAAGCAGGAGGTTCAAATACCTATGCGGAGTAAGTTCGCGTTTAAGTGATTATGTAATTTGGAAATCCACATTTGGCCTCCTCTAGTAACAGCCCAGATTAATAATGTTCATCTGTACTCTTACTGATTTATACATATCAGCTGTATTTGTCTAGCAACTGAGTTATTCAGTTGATGCTGCTTATTTCAAATAAAAAAATAAAAAATTATCTATCTTTATAAGTCAAAAAATTTTTTGAGATTTTTTTAAATATTTTTTGGTCGTAATTTGTGATCTTGTTTCACTAAGTTTCATTTGTTCACTTTTTATTATAGAGGGTTAGGAAATCGGCTTGATCGCAGGTCGCAGGGACAGAAAACACTCGCACACCCAGAAGTGTGAGAGAGAGTCTGTCCGCCCGACGCGACGTTGAATCAGCTTGAGTCCTCTGATCACACGTCCAACGAACGCAAACGCGTCCATCCGACATGCCACCACGGCCCGACCGGCTAAAACCCGTTCCCTCTTTTCCTACCTCCAAGCCCTCTCACCACTCACGGAGCCTTCGTCGAACGACATAACGACATGAGTATAGGGCTGGCCTGAGCTCATTGACCTTAAGGTTTAATTATCGCATCTACGTTCTTCGCTTTATTTGACGCTCAGAATGCTCCTCGCCATGCAATGGATGGTCTTCCAATAGACTTTATGGGAGATCATCACTGTCATTACCATGTTATCTGCCTCCAGATCTTCAGGCAGGTTTGGACAGGCATCTTGTCTGTATGTGAGCCACCTCTCACACTCGAAGAGCGTATATTCCGCCGTGTCGAGCTGTCCGCAATGCCTGTCCCGATAGACGCGGAACGGGCCATTTGCCGTTAGAGCCTGCGTCAGAAAATAGCAGGTAGTCATGTTCTCGCAGTTTTACCCATTCTCCTACTGATGGTATCAGTCTTTCTGTCCACTACGCAACATCCGTCGTTTCGGTTTGAGACCATAATCTGCTGAAACTTCTCTATGGTCCGTTGTCTGCAGTCTTTCCGCCTCGCCTCTGTGTCTCTACTATTGGTATTTATAAAATTGCATGAGATAAAAAACTCTTCGATAGTGTAGTAACATTTCTCTATTAATAAGTTTTTCAATTTTCTTCTAAATGTAACTAGGTCATGCGAAGACTTGATGATCATATCCAATTTATTAAAAATGTTTATACCCAAATATGTAGGAGATTGTCGGCCTATGCCAAATTTGTGAAGCGGAACCACTAACTTGACTCATGACCTCTAGTACGGTAATGGTGATAATCACTATTACATAGTAGTGTGCTTTGATTTTTATAAATTAATGTTGCAAGTTCAAGGATAGCTATAGAAGACAACGTGAGTGTGTTATCACCAAAATCTGTCACACATTTCCGCCGCTATGTGACTTGAAATTTTTCTAACATATTTTTTGATTAAATTTAAGTTGTGTAATGTGTCATGACAGATGCATCTGTGGACTATTTTTCTTTCCATGCCAATGATTAGTAGAATATATTATGTATGCTGCAGCGATTTTGATGAAACTTGGGGTGTGATAATATGGTGTAAACTCAAGTAATGCTGTTTTAAGTTTAAAAATCAGTGCATTGGCAGCGGATGGAGAGAATAAGAAATAAGGAAACTCAAACAATTTTATTAATATCGAGAATAAGTGTTGATTATAGCCACATGATGGTTCGTTTAAATAGCCTAGATAACGACACGGAAGTAATAACTACAAAGTTTTATGGATATTTCAAACGTATAGGTACCTAGTGTAATATCACCGCCTTTCAAGGTCTTCTATCGGTTTTCCGCATATACATTTTAGTAAATATACCTTTTGATACGTCATTGCTCATAAAAATAAATCATATGGCTGCCAAATATATCTTGACCTTTTTATACTTCAACTTATGCAGTACATATTGCATATCATAACATATTACCTTCACAAGTTAATAACCAGCTGATTATTCTGCATTTTATTTCTGCTTTCATAGGCGATTATTGTTGCGTCATTTGTCTTGACTCAGTACTTGCCACACCATCTTCATCAATAAAGCAGACAAAGATCAGGGACCTTTGAAACATATAAAAACGAAGTTCGGGCGATTTTGAAATTTCTTGTTTTTTGTTGATTTGTCCTCAAATCAACGATGCACTGTTACCATTCGCTCAACGATAGTAATGTGTCACATCAAACTCCCCACCCTCTCCAAAAAAAAAAAAAAAAAAATGGAAAAGATCAGGACCCCAGAAACGCCTAAAAGCGAAGTTTGTAGGTTCTAATAATTTTTCGTTTACTAATTTCTCCGTCGCCAATACACCGTTTTTCAAAATTATAGCACCATTACCTGCTATACCACCCCACGGCATATCACTAGCGAAATTTAATCACAATCTATGCAGCGGTTATTGAGATTACGAAGCTACAAGAGCGCCAACCGACAGACCGAAAATGCGTATTATCGCAAAATCGAAAAGTTTCGCGTTATAAATACTCCAACATCAATACAACCTTTATTAAAAAAACCTTATTTTAATGGCAAATGAATTAATTGGGAAAGTTGCCAAAGTCAACAAAGACCTACGTATAAGTTTTATGCAGCAGAAGTAATGTCGTGTCTCTTTAACTTTTTATTAGCATTTGTTTCACGATTACTTTCAGTTTTCTGCCTATACACTTTATTAAAAAAAAGTCTGTATTTGTACCAGAGCTTGAAAGGGATGCAGGTGTATTCAATTTTTTTTTTTTTTGAGGTATTTTTAATGAGGAGGACTCCCAGGAACATAATATCTCACGCGACTTCACTGAATACCTACATAATACGAAAACTTTCTATTATGAGATAAGATAACACGATTTTCGAGGGTTTCATAATGCCGAGATCAGTCATTTACAAAAAATTAAAAAGTACCCTCGAAGGTACCTTGACCTTTTTTGAACATTTTTTTTTATTCTATGCCACCTTATTTTTGATATAAAAAGCGTTTATATCATCTCCTGCAGATACAGAAAGCAAATATACATTTGAGGAGATCTATCCCCCTTAATTTTCGAAACAAAATAGGTACTTTCTCTAAAATTACACCCCGCCTCCGCTCTCAGCAAGATCCTGGAACCACAGTGTCTGGAAGCACACCACAGTGCATGGAACGTAATTATTGCATTTAATTGAACACCTGCTTCTCCTTACTCTACATATTTGTGCCACCATTAAATGAAGCTTTACGTACGCTTGTAATATATTGTAGGTACTTTGATGATACTCAAAAAAACAGCAAAGGTTATCGAACTTTGCACCACACATCGTCCGATCAATATACCCATTATAGTTTTGGAGGTCAAAATCTCGCTGTGTGGGGGGAACAGTATTTAAAAATAGCACCTTTATTGTATGCAATTTTGTTCCAAAATTGCCAGATCTATTTAATCATTATCATATATAGCATATAGTCCTCTATAATCACGAAATATTATGCAACTAGAAAAATATAGACACAAGAGAAACATAATAGCACAGATTGCAAAATATTGTGATTAGAAATACACACCAGGACGCGACGCCGGCGTTAATTACGTGACCTGTATTTGCACTCGCATTCAGTATAGCTCAAAATATTTTTTTGAAAATAAAAACGATGAATGAAAATTACTAGAGCTTACAGCTACAGCTTCAACAAAATATGCTGAAGCTAAAGTCCTAGAAAACGTCTGCACGGATATTGCATAATACATTCTAGAAACTCACCCTTTGTATACCCGATGGAGCACCGGTATTGCAGTTCTCCCTCTAGCTGGTTTTGTTATAATATAGAGAATTTCTTGATCGGTCACGTCCCAACACAGTAACCCAGACGTAGTAATCAGTTGGGTACTTTACCTAGCCACAACTGCTGATAAAATGTAGCAGGATCGCTGGTGTCTCCTGCTGATATCGCGTTTCGATGGTACTGATACATAATGTTCTGTCAGGCTTTTTATAAGTTCAACGTTTGTTTTCAACCAGGCGCTGAATTTATGATTGATATAACATTGAAATGACATCTTTGCAGGTTATGCACTTATGCAGGGACGTTAAGAACCCGAAATCATCTCGGATCCGTCGTTGGTTGAGCTCAATCGATTTCCTGCGTTTCCTGCTGAGCTTTACTGACAGCACGTGAACGGTTTTTGTCAACAACGATCAAGGTTTCTGTATTGATATGTTGGTTGCCTAATCTAAGTTTATATACTCTCGAAATCCTAGTATCACTGAAAAAAGTTTAGAAATCTCTCGAAATCGTAGTGTCACTCAAAAAAAACTATAGAAAATAAAAAAAATGCTTATATACTCATTTCGTTGTACAGGGCAATTATTCGTGTACAAAAGGTAAAATTTGTGTATAACACTGATCTACTCGAAAATCTGTCCCAATATTGTTCCTGCTGGTTTTTATAAATCCAACCATCGTTTTCTGGGGACGCCTCCCACATCTAGGATACATAGACGTAGTTAAGTCCCTGAATCTGGAGGGCCTTTAGCCCTGGATCTGGGGGGGCTTAAGTCCCCGTCCTAGATATAATAGACTTAACAGAAAAAAATATTTTTGGATTTTTGGGGGGGGCTAATTTCATTCTTGGGGGAGCTAATTTCATTCTTGGGGGGGCTAAGCCCCCCAAGCCCCCACCTAACTACGCCTATGCTAGGATACCTTAATTTCAGCCAAAAAACAAAAAAAAACATGTATCTCGAATAGCCCCACATATATTCTTTATGTATTTTTTAATACACTGAATCATGATTTTAAATAAAATTACCTAATATCGAAAAATATATTTTTTGTAATATATTTTTTTCTGATATTTCATTTATTTATTGTTCGATGGCCTCAGTCACAGATTTTTCAAAAAGATGAAGTAAGTGGTTTGATTGAGCACTTCTTATATTCATTCTCAGAAATCAATAGTTTTGAGTTACAAAAATGCTCACCCCCTACCATTCCAATTTCACCTTAAATCTGATGGGATTTGACCGGACGTATTTGGATTTTTGAGGTGACCAATAAGGTCCCGCTGGAATTTTATTAGAAGTGTTCGGGAAACCTCGAGACCGTAAAACAAGAGCCAATGAATTGCAGCTTCTGCACCTCTGCCAATCCCAATCCACCGATTCGGAAAGTGGATGTGGATTTAGGATGTACTGGCTTCCAAAACATATTCGTGTAAAATTTCATCGCAATGTTGCCATTAGTTTCGGCAAAATCGTAAAAAATGTGTATAATTTTTTCTCTGTGACATGACGCCCTGCATTTTGAATACGGATAGCGTTACGAATTTTTTTTACTAAAAACACCCCAATTATTTTTCAGTTTTCTACCTATCCTAGAGACGGGGTGACACATTCTTGGAATAGCTATGATTCTTTCCTTTACTTCGGCGCGTGTTCGCTGTTTGACGTTTCGCCAACAAGGCTGGTTGGCATCCTCAACGGCTATTACCTGTTCGGCGAATCCCGCATCACCGAGGCAAGCACTTCTATGTACTGCAAGTCACCAGTAGGGGCGGCTGCGCTTTGCTTGCACACATGAGGCACGTACCTATCCAGGATTTAGTTTTGGCGGGTCCAGATTAGGGTTGGTAACCTTTAAATGTTTGACCTGGGACGACTTCATCAGCAAAACAAAATATTCAATCTCGAAGGGGGGTATAGATTAGGCTTGCAAAAAATCGTTAAACTTGGCATTATTGTGGATTACCTAACCTTTCGGGGGGTCCGGATCCCCTGGACCCCCCTCCCCTTAATACGTGCCTGTCAGCGCAGCACCAATCTCTCTACAGATCTCCTGTGCATCTTAGATAGGGTTGCCAGGTTGAGATTCGAAAATCACAGGACATACATTTGAAAAGGGAAGGACAGATGTAAATAAAGAAGTACATTTTTTTGTTGGAATAAAACAATTTATGTTATATAAAAATAATTCAAAATAAACAAAACATTAGTTCTTGTAACATATTATTTTGTATTTTGTAATGTAACAAATGAAGAATAACTTTAAAATGCTTTAAAAATGAATTATTTGAACGAAAAATATATTTTTTATCAGATTTGGCAGCTTCCAAAAGTTTTTTGTTTTTAATTGCCATGTTATCAAAAGTAAATTGGTTATTTAGAGAAAAAATATTTAATTTTGAAAACAAATTATTTTCTGAAACATCATATTTTGAATCGAGATAATCAGCTATATTCTAAAAAGGATGTTTTCATTGGACGATAGCCGCGAAAGCCTTACACAGTATGGATGTTTTTATTTTGAGTTGCTCATTTGGAGAAAAAGTATTTAAAAGGTTAGTTGCCAGAAAATCAAAGAAATTGTCTTTTAGTCTTTGAGCAATTTTTTCTCTCGGAGATTTTAAAATATTAAAAACTTCAAAGCCAAGTAGGTCAGCTTTTTCAAGTTTTTGTTCCGTATCAAAAAAAATTTTAGACTGCTGTGGAAATAAAAGCTTAAATAACATTCAGTTTTTTGTACAATACAATCATCTTCGGAAAAAAAACACTGAAAGGTAACGGGAATTTCTTTTTTCTGCGAACGAAAGTAATTTTTAATAGCTGGAAAAGTATTCAGAAATCTTTCTATGGCTGGAAATAAACTCAGCCATCGTGTTTGTACAATGTACATGTCTTAAAATAGTTTTATATTCCAAATCCACGAAATTAAAAAATCTTTCAACTCCTAGCACCTTTTGGCTTGGGATAAAAAATGACTGAAAGTTTTTAAAATCAAAGTTTCGACATCAAATTAACATTTTGTTAAAGCATTTTTTACAGAACTGTTCACCAAATGGGCGGGGCAACCTACTGCCAGAACTGATTATTTTCTTTAGGAAATAATTGGTACACAGAATGAAAACGTCCAAAATTTACATTTTATTGATAAACCAGCACTAAGATGATCACTAAGTCGCTCGATTGATTTGTATTACGGATTTACAGGTAGTGCTAATAAGTTGAATAGCTTAAAGTCGATGTTTATTCTGAGCATTGATGAAATCCAGGACATTAGGCGTCCTACCGGAGTTCTTCGCAGGACGCTTTATGTTGGGGCCTCAAATCCAGGACATCCTGCGAAATCCAGGTCACCTGGCAACCCTAATCTTAGAGTTTTTCGTCGCTTATGGAGCGCGTATCCATATTCCGATGAGCTTGTATGCTTTTTCTTTGCTGTTGAAGTGTTTTTTATGCTCTCGATGGCCTCTCTGTACAATCTGGCGTAATAAGAGGAGGTCGTAACAAGAACCTGTGTCTCCTCAAATTTTGTCTTGTGGCCAATGCTTTCCTGGAGTGTTTGCTTAGCTGCTGCAGACACCAAGGCCAAGGCGACGCGACGGAGCTAACCTAATAATATTATGCTACAAATATGACATAATTTGAGAAAGAGAATGATGTCTAAACAAAATAGGTGCGTTTTTGTTACCTATTTTTTTTAACTGGTCCCAAAACAATTTTCTAGTAGTCTAGAGGATGACATACCACTGTTATTATTCTGACACAGACATACCGATTTTATAGGGAGGCCCCATCGAAGGACCTCACAAAAAATAGGAGATTACCTCGAAACCTCTAACTGTGAAGTTGGCGCAGGATTTCATACCTCCATGTCATGTCAAAAGCATTTTCCAGATAAAAGAGACTCCTACAATATTGTTACAAGTCTTTAGTCCGATTGGGCAAGGAAATACTTGGTACGGATTTCACTATTTATTTGCATTAACTATGTACACTACGCCTAGCCTAATACTTAACAGTCTAATTTATCTACAGTCACTACACTAATTTATATTGGTCCTACACTTCACTAATTTATGTCACAGTTCACTTATTTCGCACGCGCCACTGGAACGTCGCGGATTACTTTCCACTGCACTGCACTGTATCGGCCCTAACTGTCACTGTCCAACTTTCGTGCGACGGCGCTTTTATATTAGGCGGCGCCATCTCTGGAACGTTCGCGATCATAACAGCAGAACGAGACGGAACTTTTCTAGATTTCACGTAGATATACTCGTTATTTAAAGCTATCTTGCAAAACTAGTTATGTTGTTGTAGATACTTTGGTATTTTCTGAATCCAGCTTGACAGTCTATGAGTCAATCTTCATTTTCACGGCACAAGTTAGGGAAGTCGTTCATTTACCATACTTTTCAGAATTTTGCCGAGGCAACGGGCCAAACTGAAATTTTCATAAATTTTATTTTGAATACACAACAGCTGCACCGCCTTTATAGCCAAACTTTCTTAAGCATTACTTTGAATAATTAAATGAAATTATAAAACCACGCAAAAAGAAAAGTTTTTAGACAACTATCTTGAATAGGGTCGTTCAGTGAAATTCCAATAACCATATTTATGCGCATTTTCATGAAGTATTACTACATACAAAAAAAATTTCAACTTAATTGGATGAGAATTGAAAAAGTTACGCGCCTTCAAAGATTAAAATATTTCATGCGCTCAAAATTCATCGTTGTGACGTCATTGGGTCTGTCGGCGAGCCCAGACCGGCTGGCGGCTGTACAAGCGACAGCGCCCAGCATACGTTTAGAAAACGTTCAAGTGCTTTGGTTGACGCTATGTTTTGTTTGATCGGGTGGTTTTTTCTAACACATTCAAAAATCTAGATTCTTCTACAGTCATTTTATCGGTAGTTCTCAAAACTCAAAATGAGTGACTGGGTATCCCGATATAAATTTTCGGATTATTTTGTATAAGAAAAGCAGCTCGCTTTTCTACAAGTTCCTTGTTGGATGATCCGAACTCGAACCTCTGGTTAAGGAGTAATATTATTTTGGGATATGTTTTAATGGCATTTGTTTCTGCCTTCCCTTAGTGGCTGCCTTAGTATATTGCACTCACATATTTTGATCTAACTTTGGCCTTTATATTGACTTGGACTCAGTTATCTGTCTTCCAACGTTCCCTCTCTCGTTGTCTTCAGTGCATTCTAGTTCTACTTGCAAAACATTGGTGCTATAATAGATTCGCTGCTTGGTGACGAACATCGAATTTTTTTTGTGCTGGTACTAGGTTCATCTAAATCTCATTTTCGTTGTCTTAAGGAAAACATTCCGAGGATCTCTAGCGTGTAAGGCTTTTTGGTCTTTTTGACAAACAAAAACGTGCGGAACTATTTCCGGTTTCATCTTGAGTTTTACATCTTTCATTAATTTGTAACACATGTAATTTTCAACATCTTCCTCAAATTCAAACAAAATATACAAGACTGAGATACACATTTGAAGTAGGGATATTTTGTAGGCTAAATACCCAAAATACAGAAATGTGAGACACAAAGAACTAGATAATATAATATAAAACAATTTGTTCTACATAATCAAAATACATATGAATTTTGGTTACGTCAAAGGACTGAAAACAGCCTTTTACACGTTCCAGATATCAATGAGAATTGATTTCTCGAATGCTTTTATAATTGTTAGGTATATGATTAGTTCAGTATTTGGATTAAAAAAATCTAATTGTATCTCTTACGTTTTAGTGTACCAGTACCAGCAAAATCTGCTAACAACTGACGTCAACATACCTTTAGAATGGCATTCACAAATGCGGATTCTTGATAATAATACTATTCACTTAGTTATAAAAATACTTATATTAAAATGGTCCTTTGTTGACTTATCGCAAACAAATTCATTCCTACGCATAGCTCTCTGCCACAATTTCCTGATTTTTATATTTCGTGGCAAACCAATAAAAAATTCATCAGGAGTGGTCACTGTCGTATTTTCACATTGGGGAACCATACAATATTTATAATTTTTCTTCATCTGTCCTCCTTCCATTATTATACTCAGTATCAACGAATTCAAATAGCTTGGTAAGTATTCATTGTCGATGAAACAATTAAATAAATGATCCAATACACGCGTATGCAGTTCGCCAAGCTTGCATAGCAAGTGGGATGCGCTGCAGCGTTATTATTTACCAACTTCGACCATATATAACTAGATAAATTATGCAGAGGCTAGTTCTGAGTCCAAGACAGAGATAGATACACACAAGCGGCAAGTCGCTTATACATTGGTAGATTTTCAATTTGGCGCGCTTTGTCTGTGAACGAAGGAACGTACGTAATGTTTATACCATATTTGCAGTGGCGTAACTTTACGGTATGTGCTCTTTTACCAAAACCATTTTATTCAAAAATCAATGAGGAGTATAGTTTGGAGATTAATAATTTTGGAATAGGCAAAGGCACGAGCTAATAAAAAATAATAAATTTTCCTGAAGGCAGCTTACAATGTCCAATCATCATAAAAATGAAGTAGCTTATTATGGCATGAACTTTCCATTTAGTGCTAAAATGGCCAAATATTCAATCGAAAAGATTCGGAATAAGTTGTCTGTACTATTCCACTGACTATATTGAAATTCTGCTCAGTTTATTTACTTTTGTCCTTATTGTATGTGATGAGACATTTCATATGAAGTACCTATGAACTTTTAATATGAATATGTAGGTATTGTACACAGTTTGACGAATATATGGACGAGTATACATTTTTGTATGATTGTATATTTTCATAAATTTTATTTTATGTATGTAATTCATCTTTTGACATGTTCTATACCCTAATAGGGTCATTTGAATGATTATCGGTCCATCTATATCCTTTAGGTTGTAGATGCAGTGTTCTGCTATCTCTGTTTTAACACAAATTATATCTGTTATTGTTGAGTGATATACTATGATGATTTCATTGATTTTGTTTTGTCCTCAACTGTAAGCTACTTCACTACTTTTAAATGACTAATGAAATGTTTACTTTGTATACTGTTTCATTCACAAGTACTTTGATGTGACAGAGCTAACAATCAACTCCCATATTCAGTATATTGTTTTGTTAAATGTGGACTGACGACACTGAACACATTTACAAATCAATCTCAGGTAGAAGTTCGTAACCCCCTTTCGAATGTATAAGCACCCGCCTATGTCCTGTCTAGGGTAAACATCTTGGATGTTTACAAAATCCACTAAGATGATGCAAGCAAACAATCACTGTGTTGAATAGCTACCATTACTTATCTAGTTATATATGATCGAAGTTTACCAAGCACCCGTACAATGCGTGGCCAAGATGCCGCGCCGCGCCGGTCGGAGATGTGTAGTGACGTCACCGTCGCACACTCGCAAGTGCCGCGCGTTTTCAATTTGCAGCACTTTGATAATTTATTAGAATATGAAATCGAGCTCAGAAAATTCTGAAATTTTGCACAGCTGCTAAACTCAATATGCCCTTTTAGAATATGCAATAAAAAATATGCTGAACGAGCCTATTTCCCATTATCTTATCAGCGCCACATCATATACCTACAGGGTATTCCAAAAAGGTGGTGCCAAACTAATGGAGTTTATAGGGGACGATTCGGAGGACATTTTTCACATAAAGACCCCTAGTCCGACTTGAGCTGTGTTGGCTTCAGAATCATTTAAAGTTTAAAACAAAAACGTATTGTTTACCTTACTAATACACGTCACTATCTTAGTACTATATAGTTATTGCAGAGAACGAAGGATGTTGTAATAAAAGTTCAAAATGAAGACCACGCACGTCGTAACATAAATTGATTCGCGCACCAGTTGGAAGATCTGCGGAACTTGCTGTACGTACAGACAGGCTGCATGTGTTATCACTATTCCTAATAATTAATCTTGAGTCGCTACAGGGGTTGCATACACCAATGACAATGACATCATGTAACCCCAGAGGAAAAAATCCAACGGCATTAAGTCGGGACTTCACGCTGGCCACCTGATCCTTCTCTTTCTATCCATCGCCCTGGAAATTGTTGATTTAGGTGCTGGAATAGATGTTGGAACCACATTCTAGCTCGTATTCCCATAGGAATAAGGTGCATGTCCGCATATTCTTCAAATGTAAACTCGAACATTTTTACAGTTTAAAGGCAACGCTTTTTTTGCAAAAGAAACTTCGATACGGATTCAGGAATCCACTGTTCATAAATGTATTATGTATTAATAGACAAGACATTTTTTCTTACCTCTCTTACGTTCATCTCAAAAAAGAACTCAAAGCTATTAATGGTGCTGATGGACCGAAAGATAGTGACTGATTTTGAGATACGATTTTGGTCAGTATGCCTTTCAGAGAACAACATTACTACCCATTTTAGGCTTGAGCAGGTAACAATACTTTTGTGACCAAAAATTACTCTGTAGCAACGGTTCATGTCGGACTAGGGCTCTTTATGTGAAAAATGTTCTCCAAATTGTCCCCTGTAAACTCCTTAAGTTTGGCACCACCCTAAACTTATATTGCATAGCATATAGATAGATTCTCTTTATTTTCAACATTTAGGTTTACAATACGTTGTTATTTATGATATTAATGTTCGGGACTGGCCCAGGAATAACAGGTTTTCATATGTTTATAATTTTATACTAGGTATGTAATCACTTAATAATGAGATGTTCAATATTTACACCCCTGACCTCCCTCCCACAACCTACAAGGTATTCATGTATGCAGATGACATAGCCCTCTTCTGCCAATCAATAGACTTCGCCACCAACGAGGATATCTTATCAAATGACTTGCTTAGGCTTGACAACTACTTCCGCAAATGGAGGCTGCGACCGGATATCGGGACTTCCTGTTTCAATCTTAACAATAAATACGCCAACTACTCACCCCAGGTCAGATTCAGGGGCCAACTGCTAAAAACTAACCTCCACCCTAGTACCTGGGAATCACCCTCGATCGCTAGATCACATATAAACAACACCCAACTAAGGAGGCTTCAAAAGTCGACACCAGAAACAACATAAATTTCATAAGATTGCGGGAAGAAACTGGGGAGTTGACGCTAGCGTTCTGAGGACCATCGCCTTGGCCCTTACATATTCGGTCGCGGAGTACTGCTGCCCTGCATTCCTGCATGGATTAATAGCAACCACACACAGGTCATTGACGCTCGCCTTAACGATGCGAATGATTACAGGTACCTACCATCAGAAGCACTCCCACACCTGAGAAGAAAGGCTGCACTAGTTAGAGAATGGAGTAAGTGCGACGAAGCTAACCAGCTTCCCATTCACAAGTATTGTGGAAACCATGTTAGTCGCCTTAAATCCCGGAAACCCCCATGGCTGCTGGGCCAACAGCTGCTCAGCAACAAATTTCAATGCTGAGGAGTCGTGGAAGAGAGAGAGAGAGAGAAAGAGAAGATGGTCAGCAAACCACCATTCTGATAGACAATCCAGTACAACGCGCCCCTGGCTTCAACTTACCAAGGAAAACGTGGTCAACAATCAACCGGTTCCGAACAAACCACGGCAGGACCATTATTGGACACATATAAATGGAGTTGAACAGATAGACCAGATTGCGAGTGCGGACATCCAGCGCAGATCCCACTATATTGCGACAGAATGTCCACTGTCCAGAACGAGGTTTCCAGTGTTTCCACTCGTTCGACCGGGAAGCCGTGAAATGGATCGCCGAAATAAATGTTGCAATTTAGCCTGCTTATGTTTTTTATGCTTTTTCATTGGATGATATTTATTTTTGTACTTATATTATTTATATACTTATAACCTGACTATGTTTTTTATGTTTATTTTTATGTTATTTATATTTCTATTGCCATACGAATAATAATAAAATAGAGATGAGAAGAGTGGGAATGATGCGTATGTGTGGGTATATGAAGGTTATTATAGATGAGAAATTCTTAAGATCTAAAGGCATGACAGTCTTGGTTGTTGTTGTCTCTTAGATGGGGCCTTTTTTCTGAATCTCTTTGTAAGTCCTGGAACAGCTCGTCCACCTAACCTGGTCGTAGGAACAAGAACACGATATTGTCCATGTCGTTGGTAACGGTTCACTTCTGGCTGTAGTTCAAGTGTTCAAGACCTTCCACAGGTCTAAGACGGAGCTCATACAGAGCTGCTCGGTGCATGTCCGAGACCCTCAAGTGATTGGGTTCCCAAAGTGCAGCCGTGGGGAGCGATCTTGGTAGGTTTGCTGCTATCTTGTATAGCATCTCCGCTTAACGACGTCGCAATACTGTTACTATGAATATTAAAATTCTGTTATATTTTTCCAAACTACGATCTCATTAATATTTTTTGGTTGCCTTTAACGTTTTTCTGTAAATCGAGTTGATCAATCATCGAAAGCGTCAGATAAATATAATTTATTATTTTATTGTATAAATTTGATAGACCGAATATTTTTACCACGGTCTAAAACTGAAAATAAAATATATATACATTTTTATGCGTCAAAAAATATGTATGCTCTAATATATCACAAGTTAACGATTATACACAAATTTCTCTATCTTCTCCGTCGCTTTATAGCCCATGAGCCTTATTAATAAGCCTTAATATCCTATAATGAAATGTCAAACACCAAAAATATCAATTATATAGGTACCAGCTTACCTAAAGACATGGTTGCCTGAAGAGAACGTACAAATGAATAAATACAGCTTCTTCAACTTCTAGCTTTTTAAAACCACATAATAACCACACAATTGAGAATAAAACTTGGATTATAAGCAAAAGCGCTACAGCTGTTTTTCCACTGCTATCGTTACGCGCATCACTTATTAACTTTGATTCATGCGCCTCTAACAAGGATGCTAGATAATGTATTTACTTTTAAAAAAGGAAAAACATTTCATCCTTGCATAAAATAGTGCATGTACGGCGGACGTAATTTGCTTTTATGGCCCTGCAGCCTTAATAGATAAATAACTATTATCTGATGGCATCTCATTATGCCAAAGTTAAGTCACTCAATTTTGATGACATAAAAAAAGCTCATTATGGACTACTTGTAGTCCCGATACTCCCCGCCTGATAACATTCATGAATTATACCATAATGAGCGTCTTTTTTATGATCCTTGTTATATAAATAACCACATACTAAATACCTGGTGGTAAAATTGGTCCGTATTTTGTAATACTGTAACAACAGCGGCCTTTTGGCACATGTTTTTTGATGTGACTTCTCATCAACTACGAGTCCGATCGAATCGAAAAATGTAGCTAGTAGTTCTATAGTCATCAGTAGAGAGGAGGTAGTTGTGAGAGTTCATTATATGCGTTGGTTTGATAGCCAAAGATTCAGGCATATTGGAACCTGTCGTTAATGCGTTATACTCAAATACTGTGAACGTGGACACACCGACACATGCATAAATAATATCAAAAGAATAACGTCTATTATGAAGAATTATCATAGTTCGGCTCAGCCAGAACTGCGACTGTCATTAGAACTCATTTACAAGTTCTGCAACATCGCTCCAACTACCAGTCTGAAGTCTTCAGGAGAATTTTGGAAGCAATCGATTCTTCTTATTTGTTTAGATTCCCTTATATCCACACTGTGTCATTGATATTAAATAGAAATCTCAATTTTTTTGCCACCTTTTGGAAGCTTTCAATAATGAAGCCATACTATGGTATAACCTGTGGCGGAACAAAGATGTGACAAGAGAAAACCTTAGGGAACTAGACCTTAATAATAATAATAATAAACAGTCTTTATTTGCACATCATATCATTGCAAAGTTTAGCCACACGGCTACTCTTACACTTAACCATGATATGAAGAGTAATAAACTACAAGGAAGGGAAGCGTATCCTTATTTTTATATTCTTTTTCACTTTTCTGTGTACACAGAAAGTTGGTACACAAAAATTGAGATAAAATTGCAGGTGAAAAATTCTGTCTGTCTGTCTGTCAACACTTTGAAGAGCAAAAAAGGCTTTTCAAATACAAATAACGTCGCCTTCTGGCCCCTGTAAATATCAACTATTACTGACATTAACTTACACAATTATTTAAAAAAAGTCAATAACATTCTTCATGGGGGGGATGACCCCCAAACCCCCCTTCACTACGCCCTTGATGTTATTAATACCCCTGCCTGTCCCCCTAAATGAAAGCCTAGCTACGCCCTTGCATTTGTGCAATATTTATGGGACATCCTGTATGGAAGTTTTCACTCCCTTGACTCCCGGATGTCAGCCTTGCACATAGACTCAAAAAAGAAGTGCTCGCGATGCTCACTTAGCCCAATTTTTCACGACATCCTGTATGGAAGTTTTCACTCCCTTGACTCCCGGATGTCAGCCTTGCACATAGACTCAAAAAAGAAGTGCTCGCGATGCTCACTTAGCCCAATTTTTCACGATGGTTACTAATTTGGGAAATGAATAATAAAGCTTGAACGACGGGAATTTTGTTAGTTTGTATTTCCAAAATGTTAATTACAGTAAACCTTAATTTAAACATAAATCAAAGAAAACAGTTATTATACTAGAAATTATGTTGTAAATTACAGAGGAAAAAATACAGTCCTTTGTGATTTTTTATATAAATCGCGCAAAGTAATCAGCCTATGACAATTTCTTAGCTTTTTGATAAAGCGTATCTACCACCTTGCTCATGCTCTGTATCGTTTCTAAAGCCATTTCGTATGTCTTGTCTACTGGAGTCTCTTCAAAAACTATTAGAACACCTGTAACAAAAAAAAATATATCAAATAAAATCATATCACTCAGATGGTACTAAATCACACCGTCGCCGTCGTTGGCGCTGTTTATGCTATGATTGTCTGATATGGGAACACGTCGGTCTATATTGACCCTATTGATTCCAGATTACCAGGTTTCGTATTTAATTTTCAAAACGTTTTGAAAAATATGTTCAGAAGCTTGTTCTGTAATATATTTTCTCCATTATCCATCCTGTTTTCTTACTAGTTTGCTACTTCTCAATACTGAAAACATCCATCCTGCTAATTGTCTTTCATAATGTGTAAGGTGTGATTCGTTAAAGTAGAAATCACAGCATAGTAAACAACCAGCACAATAACTCAAGTTGGCGGAAATTACACGCGCATCCCCACTTTTGGATGATTTTTTGTAGGGATGGTAACGGTACTTTTGTAGGTGTATTGGTATATAATTATTGAGGGGTGTAATCAATTGCACAAAATTCTCTGTGCGAACCAAACGCGCCTATGATGCTAAAAAATATCGAGTTGGTACCGGTATCGATATTTTCATTTTCGCATCTCTACCCAAACTTCACAGCCGTAAAATCATCCATAAACCCTCCCAAGGTCAAATTTTGTGGGAACCATTTTTATATAGGAAATCCTCAGAGATATTATGCTGGTTGTTTACTATGCTGTGGTAGAAATAGTTATACGATTTCCAAGATCAATAACATGTAAAAACGAATGGAGCTTTTGCTAATGCGTTTAAAAATTCATATCATATACTCGGAGCTTTTGCAAACTAAAGACTGGTAGAAAGCAATAATATCGAGAGGCTTCAATATGCACAAGACCAACACCTAGTATGGCTTGCCGCCTCCGCACCTCTTGAGTGAAAACGGAGGAACAGGCGGATACACTTTAAGCCTAGATAATAATATGATGAGGGGCAAGATTAACTACAGCACTAGTTTGCTGGGTTTCACTGACTGACCATGATTTAAGCAGTTGTGATCCAGTGAGTAAGGCTTCTATCTGAAGGTAAGGCAGAACAGAGAAGAATGTGGGTCTGTTGGGTTGCCTGATTTGTAAGTAGCACACAATGCTCACACTATAAAAACTGGCCTCGCAGCCCACTAAGCTCGAACTCGACCAGCGTCTCGTCACGTGACTTACTGAAGGCGCCAAGACACAGACGGCACGGATAGCGGACAGAGAGCGCTCCTATTGGTCAATCGACTTTGAAAATGAGCAATGAAAACTAAACGGTTACCGGCGACATACGAACCAATAAGAACAGAGGACGCGCCTGTCATCATCTCTTGTTCGAGTCGCTACGCGTTGTTTACATCGGTGATTCTAAGCTACTAACCTATTATTTAAAATGGATAATATCGGGTAATCGCGTTGATAAGATGAACTTTGACCGACTTTCCTTAGAGTACAAAATAAAAATTAAGGAAATTATAAATAACATGACACAGATGAAAATAGAAAATAGGCAAGTAGATACTAATACAATTTTTTGACAAAATGAGACAGACGGCGACATGGTTCAGTCCCCCCCCCCCAAACCACCCCAATTTCACTCCCACCCAAAAAAACGTAGAAATTGATCAGGAACCTCTAAAACGCTTAAAAACGAAGTTCGAGCTGATTTTATATTTTTAGTCTTTTTATTATTTCTGCGCCGCCACTGGCACGATTCATAAAAACCATATGCATTTTCTATCCTCGCCACGGTAGTAATACTGTGTCAAAATTTCATTTAAATCAATTCAACAGTTTCCTCGTTACACAATACAGATTTGAAGCAATACTCGTATGTTTACACCAGAAAAAGTCCCGTGGTTTCTGGGATAAGCAAGGCAATGTTCGAATAGACCTAAAAAAGTGTATTATGATGCTAGATCTTTCTTTCACAGGTTAATAGATAGCCTATTATGAATATCACAAATTTTTCAGTTTTACAAAAATTCAGGAACCAGCACTGGATTTCATGCAAGCAAAAGGACGAAAAAGGGTAGTCTGCTATGGCTTTTGAACATGAAGCTTTGTAGTATTGCAAATTACTATCAAAGGAATAATATTCCAGGTAATTATATAAGAGTTAAAAAATGCCCAATGTTGGATGCCCAAAAAGTTTAAAATAGCGCCCATGCATTTTTGAATTAAACAATCAACTTTGAAAGCTACGAAAAATGTTTGCCCACGTCAAAAAAGAACCAGAAATTCCAGTGAATAAAAAGAGTAAAGTTTAAATAATCTTAGCTCCCAACAAATGTTAAATTGAGCAACGCATTATATCAAATCCAAAATATTCGCGTTAAAAACAATATACGCGTCACTTGATCAAACCTTGCATATAGGAACATTGTAAATACATTGCCCACTTTATGGTGACTCAGCCACAAAGCAATAACCTCAATACAATTTTACCTTGTTCGTTATTTCAGTATAATCTAAAATAAACTTGTTTTGTGTTAAACGCTAGATATATTTATAAACTGGATAAATACGCATATTCATGTTTTTGCATTTCAAGTCTTTCAACATTTATGGATCATACTTTCTTGTATTTTTGTTAACTCCCACAAACAAAAACTGCTGAACTGATTTTCTTAAATCATAGCTAAAAACACTGTTAATCAAGTGGTATTTCAAATACAAAATGTATCAAAATTGGTTTTGAGAACACATATTTGACATATAAATGTATATGAATATATATAAATATCAACTCCTTGACATTCTTTTAAGTTATTTAATTTTTTATTTAATAATTTTATAATTTTTTAGTTCTTTAATCATATTAGTAAATAAAGTTAACAAAAAGGTGGTTTACCAAATTTATTCAAAACACTTAATTCATTCTTCGAAAGAAAGAAAATAATACAAATAATATAAAAAATCTCAACTTAATTTTTTAAATGCAATATTTCTTTAATTGACCTTTAGTTTTTTAACTTGTTGATGCTCTCGGATTTATATTTTATACAGTATTCTCCCTCGACTTTAAAAGGTCTCTTTCGGACCTCTAGTGTTCATAAGAGTTTTGAGTACAATATTTCGATGTGATGAGAACCTGAAGACGATTAAAGATGCTACTGTATGGCAGCCGACCAGCTGATTATGCGTACGCAGCGCACTTATGTAATTATGACGTCACTCTTACCTTCTTATGTCAAATGGGGTGTATATTGTCCATAAACTTCAACAACTGTCCCTACATAGACCCTTTGTCACTTGTTTAGTACAATTTCTTAAATTAATGCTTTTTCAATCGTTAAGGTATACCTTCCATTTCTCTCTGACACACTTTGCATCTTACCCAATCGCCACCATTTTTCAATGCAATGCAGTTGGTCCATACTAATGCATTGCATTTTTCTTATAAACCAACCAAACCACAAAAAAAGAAGGAAATGATGATTCCGCGGCAATTTTGGCCTGACGGTCGGGGAATACCCGTGTTCAGTTGTTTACTTGACGAATGGGCGTGCCGAGTACTCTTAAATCGCGGGTCATTACCAAATTTTTACGATAAATATGGTTCATGATAAATATCATTGGTATACATTGTGTCGGGTCATCGGTGTCGGAGCCTTTAGGGGGATAAAATATGTTGATTTTATCGACAAATAACCCTTCAAGGGTAGTTTTTCTCCCACCAAAATAAAATGGCAGCCATTTTGTTTTTTGCTTAATTGATACACGAGTGTTGTACCAATTTAGCCATAGCTACCTATGTAGAGGCTCTACAACAGTGGCGTGCCGAAAGGCCCACGGTGCGGGGGGCCCCGGGCACAAGTATTATAGTTAGTACTATGTAATAACTATAATACTTATACTTAACTTTATATCGTCGGAATATGTCTATACCTCGTAGTTTTCCATAATCAAATTATATATTTTGCCTTACCAGTCTTACCTATTTTATGACAGCACGACAGTGGGGTCGAACGTAGAAGCCAGAACGGCTAGAACGAGTGTCAACATTACACTGATGGTACGCGTTTCTGTGCCGGTAATCGACGTATAATCATATAGTACGTAACGTCTATGAATATTTACTCTTCAAAAATTCGAAAGAAAAAAATTCAAAATATAGAGTTGATATCACACTATTTTTTTTCTATCTATACACCGATTTCAAATACTCGTATCACCGTAGACAGTAGTTTCTTTTTCACCCAGTATAGGTGTTTATGTAGACGGGGCCCCATGAATAACATTGCGGGGGGCCCCCTAAGATCATGACACGCAAGTGTTCTACAAACACAAAGTAAGTCTCATTCTATAGCTAAACATGTAGAGCATAAACTAATGGTAAATATTTTCCAAATTTCATTCCAGATCAGGGCAAAAAAATTGTTAAAAGAAAATAGTTATTTATTTTTTACGTTTTTTTTACAGTTTTAATTTTCTCAAAAAATCTAAGCTGTTAACCTACATTTTTTTCATTTCTAGGCGATAGTACATGATTCCTAAAAAAAATAGCTATACATCTTAGCCCTAAGTAAAATAGTTTAGAAGCTATGATGGTATGAATATGACCCTTTATTGTCTAAGCCGGCTGATGAGAAGGCAATAAAACAAAATATTTAGTGGTCACGACATTTATTTTGGGAAAAAAAGAAAAAAACGTTACAAGCATTGTACGAAAATGTCCTCCTTGGTGTTGCAGACACGCTGTTGCAAACATGCTATTGCTCTTACTGACACATGTTGCGTAGACCGACTGATCACCCCCTTATCATTTCGTAATTCATTTCTGACTTGCATGTATTTGGCGCGTCGACATAAACCTTCTATTTCATAGTACCCTACAAGAAAAACTCAAGTGGAGAAAAATCCGGTGAACGCGGTGGCCTAGCGATTGTCCCATCACGTCCAATCCACGGCGAATATCATTCATTTAAATGGCTTCGTACATTTGCAGCAAAATGTGCCGGAGCTCCGTCTGGTTAGAGAATCATCCTTGACCTATAATAATAGGCCAGTGGTATTTCCATAACGACGTCCAGGAAGTCAGTTTCCAAGAACTCTAGAAATCTAGTGCCATTCATTGTGGCAGTCAATATGAGTGGGCTGTGAGCCAATCAAATATTATAAGTCATTCTTGCCCACACACGCCCCCACGCGAGGAGCTTATTTGCAAAATTATTCAAGTCTGAAATGAATTATGGAATGACAAAGTGATGCTCAGTTGCTCTACACAACATGTATCAGTAAGGGCAACAGCATGTCTGCAATACCAAGGAAGCACATTTCGAACAATGGTTGTAACATTTGTTCTTTTTTTTCCCAAAATAAATGTTGTAACCATTAAGTTCTTTCATTTTATTGCCTTCTCAACTAGAGGATTAGACAATCAAGGGTCATATTAAAACCATCATAGCTTCTAAACTATGTTACTTAGGGGTAAGATGTATAGCTATTTTTTTTTAGAAAACATCATGTACTAGGACTTAGAAATAAAAAAATTGTAGGTAAACAACTCAGATTTTTTAAAAAAGCTAAAACTGGAAAGAAACGCAACAAACTACATAATTATTCTTGGTTACGATTGGTATTTACCATTTAAATAATTTTGTATATTCGAATCTCCCGCGTTTTGACTTGCGAGTTTGAAGTCTGACGGTTGACGCGGAAGAAGGGAGAGAAAAGTGAAGCCAGTCGGGTCTGCTCTCTGTTCACTGAGACGGTGAACCGTGGTCGATTTTTCGTGAATATAGCTGTATAGCATCGAAATTCCCGTCTAAAATGGCCGAAGAAGTAACATCCCATTGAGTACAACGCGTTCAAGTACCCAGCTGGGGAAGACATCCGACGCCAACCAACAAGGGGTGAGTCAACCGATGCATGATTAACTTTCAATTCTCGTGAGTCATTTGCGGTTATTTGCCAATTTAGTTGGTCCTTCACAATTGGCTACAATTACTTTATTGATCGAATTGTAACCATTTTTTGGCCCTCCGAGCACGGATAAATAAATCGCGCTATAGTAAAATAGTCTACGTAAAATCTAAATTGGTACGTATCCTTGACAAAAAACGGAGTTTTTTTGTGACATCGGAATTTGTTAGTGTTGCGCGCTGTTTGTAAAAATTGGTTATATTCGAAAACAAGCAACTTTTGGTGTATTGTGTTGGTAATACATATCTGGGGAGTTTTCTGGGCATTTGAAATTGACATTTTGCGAATTGCGTGAGCGCAAAAGTTGTTTTGATTCAGTTGGTTACATTCGGTTGGGGGTTCGAAAACCGGCGTTTCGACAATTGGTGTAGTCGACGGAGATTTCGAAAAAGAGTAACAACTGAAAATTTTGTGATTTGTGTGTGGTTGCCGTATTGTTTGTGTAAAGAAGTTGTGTTTACTAGCAGATTGATTCTAAATTTGATTATTTTGGTCTTGTGTTTACATTGAATCGTTACCTGATACCTGAACATGCCTAATGCAAATGTTGTGAAGTTGCAACGGCAACGCGCGCTAGTTTTAAAATCTATTAAAAATGTTCTTGAGGCGGCCAAGAAGGCTCGTGATAATGGCGAGTATCGGACGGAGTTTTTTCTCAGGTATGGAGAGCTGGATGGGTATGTAACGAGGTTTGAGAATTTGCAATATGAAATAATAGCCTTGGTAGATGAGTCTGCCTTAGAGGAGGAGGAAGCAGTTCATACAATGTTTGATGATATGAGATATTCAATAAGGGGCATTCATAAAGATCTTTCTGATGAGATGATGGCTCGTAGTGAGCATGAAACATCTGCAGTGGTCGTAAGAGAAAATTGTTTGAGGCTTCCCAAAATTGAAATACCGAAGTTTGATGGTGACCTTACAAGGTGGCCTACGTTCATCGACTTATTCAATACTCTTATTCATAGAAATAATTCGCTGTCAAAAATAGAAAAGTTTCAGTTCTTGATTTCTTATTTAGAAAAAGAGGCAGGTCTAATAGTAAGGAATGTGCCCATTACTGAGGATAATTATGAAATAGCCTATAATGCATTAATGAGTCGATATCAGAATGAACGTGTTTTATTGAGCAATTATTGGTTTTCAATTTATAATGCTTCTCCCTCTAGGCATGATTCTGCAGTTGAACTTCGAAAATTGTTGTCAATATTTTCTGAAAATTTGGTGGCTTTAGAGATGAGTAACTTGAACCTATGGGATTTTACCAAATTCAATTTATTGTTGCAGAAATTACCTTCTTCCCTTAAAACGCGATTTGAACTAGAACATAATGGGAATAATGTTCCGGGGTTTGACATGCTTTTTGGATTTGTTGAGAAAACCTGTCGAGCTCTGGAAAATACATCCCTTACTTCCGCATATCAAGGGAGTAATGTGTCTAATGCTAGTGGTGGGTTTAGAAAGAATAATAGTCCTGCTAATCCCAAGGGAAGGCAGACACTTAGTTTTTCGACTGGCACATTAACACAGGAAAAGTGTAATTTTTGCAAGGGTTCACCACATTCGTTGATCAAATGTGATAGATTCTTGCAGGCAGAATGTCGTAAGAGGCATGCCTTTGTCAAGCGGACTAGAATGTGTTTTAATTGTTTGGGAGCTACTCATCTAGTAAATAAATGTAAATCAAAAGAACTTTGTGGGGTTTGTGGTGGAAAACACCATGTACTATTGCATTTTCCGGACACTAAAGTGACAGATTGTGATGTCAGTGGTAGTACCTCTAATGAATCTGAGAGTCATGTTCAAGTCATGGCAAGTAAGTTGTCTGTGCAGCCTAGAATGTTGCTTGCTACTGCACTAGTCTCAATATTGGATTCTGAGGGTAGATCCACCAAATGTCGTGTTTTGTTAGATTCTGCTAGTCAAGCCAATTTTATTAGTGAATCTTGTGTGAGAAGGTTGAATCTTACTCGTAAGGAGTATTCAACCCCTGTTGTTGGCATTAATGGAATGTCATCGAATGTGAGTTCGGGAAAAGTCTCTTGTGTTATCTTTCCCTACAGCAAACCGTATCCTAGCTTCAATTTGGAAGCTATTGTGATACCTCAGATTTGTGAGAAGGTACCTCAAATTCCTGCTGTTGTTCAGAAGTGGAAGTATTTAGAAAATCTTTGCCTCGCAGAGCCTTTGGCTGCACATGATGAAATGGAAATTGATCTGCTTCTAGGGGTAGAAGTATTTGGTGAGATCTTACGTTCCGGTTATGTGAGAGGACAGAATGGTGGGCCACATGCTATTAACACCGTATTTGGGTGGGTGTTAATGGGCAAGTTGGGTGGTGTTTCCACTAATAGTGTGCTGAATTTTCTAACTTCTGTGGGGGAATTGGACTGTACATTGAAAAAGTTTTGGGAAATTGAAAGTATCCCTAAGTGTGTCGCATTGTCTGAAGAGGAACAGCAGGCTGAGGAATTCTTTACGTCATCTTGTTGGCGTATGGACTCAGGAAGATATGTGGTGAAGCTTCCCTTTTCTGAATTCCCCCCAGTTCTGGGTGATTCCTATTCACAGGCTTTACATAGATTTAAGCTGTTGGAAGGACGTTTTCGTCGTGATTCCGTCTTACATGAAGCATATTGTGATTTTATGGCTGACTATTTGGAGCAAGGCCACATGTCTGAAGTTGGGAACCAAGTGGGGTCTAATAGTGAGTATTACATTCCTCATCATGCGGTGGTGAAAAGGAATGCGAATGGTGAAATAAAGCTTCGGACTGTCTTTGATGCTTCAGCTAAAACTACCAATGGAAAGTTCTTGAATGATGTTCTTCTAGCAGGTCCCAAGTTACAAAATGATATCGTCTCAATATTGTTATCTTTCAGGTTGTATTTGTATGTGTTTACCGCGGATATACGGCAAATGTATCGACAGATTTTAGTTGAGGAGTCTCACACTAGTTATCAAACTATTTTGTGGAGACCTAACGGTGACGAGCCTATAAGGAAATATCAGTTGAAGACCGTTACCTATGGAGTAACGTCTAGTCCTTTTCTAGCGATTAGGACGTTGCTGCAACTGTGTAGGGATGAGGGTGAAAGGTTTCCGTTAGCTGTAAATATTTTGGAGAATTTCTGTTATGTTGATGACGCCATTGGAGTAGCAAACTCCAAGGAAATTGCCTTGGATACTCAAAACCAGTTGATTGAATTATTGGCGTTGGGAAAGTTTGAACTGAGGAAATGGGCAAGTAATTGTTCTGAAGTACTTGCTCAGGTACCTGAGGTTCATCAGCAGCCACTTGTATTTGATAAGGATTCTCTTGGAATAAAAGTGTTGGGTTTGCAGTGGTGTCCCACTACGGATTGTTTTTCTTATTCTGTACATCCTCAGATACGGTCCTGTACAAAGAGGAATATTTTGTCAGAAATAGCAAGACTGTATGATCCTCTAGGATTCTTAGCTCCAGTAATCATTGTTCCCAAGCAAATACTTCAGCAATTGTGGGCTTTAGGGATAGGTTGGGATGATGAGCCACCGCTGGAAGTTGCAAACCAGTGGAAAACTTTTGTGGCTGAGTTACCTGAGCTATCTTCGTTGAAAATTCCTAGACATATACTTCATATAGAGGCAAAGTTTACAGAAATTCATGCTTTTTGCGATGCTTCGGAGAAGTCGTATGCAGCTGTAGTTTATCTGAGACAGGTTTCCACGGAGAACAGTATTTCTGTACATTTGGTGTGTGCCAAAACTCGAGTGGCGCCTTTGAAAAGACTGTCGATTCCACGACTGGAATTGTGTGCAGCCTTATTAGCCGCAGAGCTGATTGATTGTGTATCCCATATAATGGTAACACAGAAAATAGATAATGTTTGTGCTTGGACGGATTCGAAGGTAGTTGTGACGTGGGTCAAATCTTCTCCGCATAGGTGGCGGAGCTTTGTAGCCAATCGTGTAGCTATAATCCAGGAGAAGGTAGCTCCTGATTCATGGTATCATGTGGTTGGGAAAGAGAATCCTAGTGACTGTGCTTCTAGGGGGACTTTTCCTCGGCAATTTCTAGAACAACCCTGGTGGTGGGAGGGGCCAACTTGGCTTAAGCTTCCTCGGGATGATTGGCCTGTAACTTGTGTAGGTGAGCCTTCCTGTACAGATGTACAAGAAGAAGCAAAGGTTGTTTGTATTACTATTCACGGCTCTAGTATTGTTTCAGAATTGTTGAATAGATATTCTTCCTTACGCAAAATTGAGCGTGTTGTTGCTTATTGTTTGAGATTTCGTAAAAATTGTTTGTGTCGAAAAAGGGGTTACCCGCGTGAGATAGGTAATTTATCCGAGGCTGAATTGTATGAGGCTATGGTGGTTCTGGTCAAAGACGTGCAAAGAGTTGAATTGGATAATGAACTGCGGAAAGTTCGTCGAGCGGAGGTCTGTCCCAAAGCTATACAGAAGTTAGCTCCTTTCATTGATTCCCAGGGTGTCCTGAGGGTGGGGGGTCGCTTGAGACAGTCTAGTCTAAGCTATGATCGGAAGCATCCAATTCTGCTCCCTAGGAAGCATCGATTGACTTATCTCATTATCCAAAGTGTGCACAATAGGAGTTGTCATCCTGGACCACAAACTTTGCATTATCTGTTAAGGCAGAGATATTGGATACTATCTGCCAAACGGGCTATAGCTTCAGTGTTATCTCGTTGCATAAAATGCTTTAGAGTTAAGCCTCCTCCAGTGGTCCCCATAATGAGTGATTTACCTTCCGTTAGAATTTCGGAAGTCAAACCTTTTTCCCATAGTGGCGTAGACCTTTTTGGTCCTTTGAGGATGTCTTTAGGTAAAAGACGAGGCATTAGTTCTCAAAAGGTGTATGTGTGTCTTTTCGTGTGTATGGCTACTAAAGCAATACATTTAGAAGTTGTGTCAGATCTAACTAGTGAAGCTGTTCTTGCAGCACTTAGGCGTTTTATAGGGCGGCGAGGACGTTGCAGTGATATTTATAGTGATCAAGGTACGAATTTTGTTGGTGCTTATAAAACTTTACAGTTATTGGGTGCTAAAGCTTCTGAAGCTTTGCAAATTAAGTGGCATTTTAATCCTCCAGCTAGTCCTTCCTTTGGAGGTATATGGGAGTCCGGAGTGAAATCTGTGAAAACTCACTTGCGGCGGGTGATAGGTGCGCAAGTGTTGACTTATGAGGAATTGAGCACCACTTTAATCCAAATTGAGGCAATGTTAAATTCGAGACCCTTGTGTAGTTTGAGTTCTGATCCTAACGATGTAGGCAGCTTGACTCCGGGTCATTTCTTGACATTAGAGCCCCTGAATGCTCCGCCTGACGAAGATTTGTTGTGTGTGAAACATAGTCGGTTGAACAGGTGGCAGTTAGTGCAACAGATGCAGCAACATTTTTGGCGGCGCTGGCATATGGAGTACCTCCACACCCTTCAGCAACGACATAAGTGGAATACACCACATAATCCTCCCTCGGTCGGCCAGTTGGTTCTTCTCAAGGATGAAAATACCCGTCCTTTACAGTGGCCATTAGGCAGGATTATTAAGTTATATCCCGGTACGGGAAACATTTCGAGAGTCGCCCAAGTTAAGACAAGTAAAGGGCTGTTAGACCGTCCTTTATTGAAACTGTGCCCTTTGCCGGCACAATAGGCCATGATTTGCTTGTATATGATAATTTTTTTTTTCTCGTGTTGTGTTATGGGTGGGATAATTCCACTAATTTTCTTTTGTGGGTAATATAGGAATTACTATGATTGGAAAAAATATTTTTTTTTTTTATATTTTTTGGTGGGCGGAAAATGGTTACGATTGGTATTTACCATTTAAATAATTTTGTATATTCGAATCTCCCGGGTTTTGACTTGCGAGTTTGAAGTCTGACGGTTGACGCGGAAGAAGGGAGAGAAAAGTGAAGCCAGTCGGGTCTGCTCTCTGTTCACTGAGACGGTGAACCGTGGTCGATTTTTCGTGAATATAGCTGTATAGCATCGAAATTCCCGTCTAAAATGGCCGAAGAAGTAACATCCCATTGAGTACAACGCGTTCAAGTACCCAGCTGGGGAAGACATCCGACGCCAACCAACAAGGGGTGAGTCAACCGATGCATGATTAACTTTCAATTCTCGTGAGTCATTTGCGGTTATTTGCCAATTTAGTTGGTCCTTCACAATTGGCTACAATTACTTTATTGATCGAATTGTAACCAATTCTCCTTTAACATTATTTTTTTGCGCCTTTGTGGAATGAAATTTGGAAAATATTTACCACTAGTCCCTGCACAAAGTACTCACAAGAGTTAGGTACAGGAAAGGTACTCCTGAATGGGAGGAGTATAGGATAAAGCTACAGGAATATAAGAGGCAAGTCAGGAGGGCCTCCAGGGAATCTTGGAGGAACTTCTGCAGGTCCATCAATGATATTCCTGCGACGGCAAGGATGCATAGGATCCTTAGCAAGGACACCAAGTCCAAGTTGGGGACCTTGATGGACTCCAATGGTCATAGGACCAATAATGAGAAGGAAACACTTAAATTGCTGATGAGTGTGCACTTTCCAGGATCGGCTGCTGCTCAACAGACAGGTGCACATAGGCCACTCCACCGTCCTCATAGAGAGGAATGGCAGGAGAAGTCGTCACTTATGACCGCACAAGATGGGCAATAAATACTTTTGCTCCATACAAAAGTCCAGGCAAGGATGGCGTCATTCCAGCCATGCTACAACATGGACATGATCTGGTACTACCATACCTAGTTAGGATATTTTGCACCTGTGTGGCTACTGGCTTCACACCGAAGAGCTGGTTGCATTCAAGGGTCGTTTTTATTCCTAAGCCGGGCAGAGGTAGCTATACTCGTCTGAAGGACTTTAGACCGATTACCCTTTCATCGTTTTTATAAAAACACTGGAGAGGTTGGTTGATAGATATATCAGGGATGGGCCCTTACAAAGGATTCATCATTTGGTCAGCAGGCTTGAGAAAACGTTAGATCAATGGGAAGTGGCTATGGTAGCATTTCTTGACATCGAGGGTGTGTTCAACTGTACCACTACGAATATTTATTAATCTCTCATTATATTAATAACAATGCCCTTAAAAAGCATTTTCTTTAGAAACTCTGTCTTAGGCATAGACCAAACACTGACGATATATATCCATGATATAAGCTACAAATGTTACTAAGCTTATTTTTTATGGCAATCACTCTTTGTTATAATTTAATCATGTTTGATGGTATATTACATTTTCTGCTATACTCTGTTTTAGGTTTTTGTTACAAATTCATTTTTATTTCTCTTTTGCTTAGCCATTCTTTTTATGTTGTGTTCTGTTCTGCTTTTGTGATATTGTTTTAGTTTTTTGGTACAAAAAATGTATTTTTAATTTAATATTAGAATAACTTTCAATCTTCAATTAATGCCCATTTAATTATTTATTGTACTATAAAATATCCAAAAGTTACCCACATGGTCCGCACTGCATAGTTATATACCTATACGCAACATAGGCAACACCCTATTATTATTATTATAATACTTTATGGTTGCCTATCATTACTATTGATTGAAATGTTCACACTGTATGATTTATTAACACTGTTGAAACATTAGTTATGTTCTAGCATCAGATTTCCAATGGTTTCAAACCGTTTGAGTGTGCACAGTGACAAAATCGTCAGATAATTTTGTTACTGCACATACTCACTCGGTTTGAAACCGTTGGAAACAGTTGGAAAAGTGATGCTAGAACAAAGCCATTGTAACAAACAATTTGTTAAAACCAAGATAAATGAGTTGTTATTTAAAGGTTTAGTAATCTATGTTAAATGTTTGCTATTATTTACTGTGAGGTTAGGATGTCCAAACTTGGAACAATGAATAAATATGGCACAAGATATCTAGTGTATATGTAATAAATCGGAAATTTGACAGATTGTAGTTAAGACATTTTAACTAAGGAGGGCAGAATAGTTGAAAAGTATGCTTACCTTCTCCTTGATCTAATATTCCATGGAATTTGGCATCCAATATCATCTGTGAAAGTTTCTTCTCAACTTGTTGCATTGGTAGCTTTATAGTTTTTGCTACATACTCTACTTGTACCCTTGAGTAAGGCTCTATGATCCTACATAGATTCTGTTCTAACATATTGTCATAAAGTGTCCCTAGATGTGCTCTCACTATAGGATCATCCTCTAGCTCATGTTTAAACTGTTTAACTGCTTGCTGGAAATCAGCTAGAGATCTTTTATGTGAGGCTTGTGCAACAGCCTTCATGGCTTCTACATCTGAACCAGCATACTTTATAGCTAGTTTTCCACTAACAATCTGTTGTACATCTTCAGGATTATTTAACATTATTTTGGACAGAAGCATGTATTTGAGGGCTACCAAGGCTTTAGGTGATTCTACACTATCGAATCCTTCAAAGGCCTCATAAAAGTAAGAGAATGCTGTCTTGAAATCCTTTTCATCTGCTGCATGTAGGATGCCCGATTGTAAATCCAAAGCAGCTTGCATTTTTGGGGGGCAATAGATAGCATTGGCGGTAGTACGTGCTGACGTTAATGCTGCTCTGGCTTTTGGTAGATTACTCAGAGCGTGATATGTTTTACTCTCTAGGAGCTGGACTTCCACTAAAAGATTTTTGTCATCTAACTTCTTTAGTTCCTTTAAAAGCGTTGATTCCAGCTGCAGTGCTTCTGAGTACATGCCTGTGTCGAAATAAAGGGCTATAAGACGAGCTTCTAGTGATTGGCGGAGGAAAGTTCTTCTTTCTTCTTTGGCCCATTCGATGCATTCTTTGCAGAGTTGAACTTCTATTCCAATGCCTGCTTCTAGGTCCAGAAAGTAGTCGACCAGGGACCTCACTAACTTTGCCGCTTTAGCTTTGCTTATCATACTGAGAAAAGGTCTGGTGGCTTTTATTAAGTCAGCAAGTTCCTTGGCCTTACCTTCTTTCTTGTACTTCTCCCCCAAATTGAGGATATCCTGTTCTTTGTTGTTGATGTTCTCATCATCGTTATCTTCATTATTTTTTCTTGAGAAATTTAATAACTTATCATGTTGTGATGAAACAGATTGAGCTCTTTCAAACAACATTGCACCAGCCATATTTTTGCCTCTTTAAAAAAGCACTGTCATCGCCGCGGTCATCACACGAATGACAATTTAAAAATACTGTCAAATGTCACTAGCTGGTAAGTGTGAAAGTGCATAGAATGAAAACGGTAGAAGCTAAGAACGATCCACGGGACTAGACTATCAGACATTCTGCCCAAGGATGCTAGATAACGGGATGGCGCTGTTCAACCTCGATGGTGGTGGTAAGGAAAACAGATCAGACCATTATTTCAATGCATTTTGTATTGAATCAAGGTAGTCACTGCATGTTGAAGAAACGAGCACTTGAAAAAATACTTTGTGAAATCACTGCAACTCTCTCGGTAAAGTAAAAGTTTTGTCATTTACGGGTCTGTAGGTGTCAACATAGGGATAGATGGGTCGTCGAAACGCACCGTAGATGAATAAAGTAAAAAGTAAGGGTGGAGGGTTAAATATGTAATTTTTTCGCACAATAAATGATGATGAAGCGCATCTCTGGAAATTTGCAATGCAAACGAAAATATAAGAAAGTAGTTATGTCACTCGGTACACTTGAAACTAATCACAAATTGTCAGAAAGCGAGGTGTACGAATATCGAAGATATTATCGATAGTAAGAAAATCGATCCTCCACTCAATTTATCATTATATCTAGAATTTTATATTTTGTTTCATCAAGTTGACTTTTGAATATTGTGTAATATAATTTACAATACAGCAGTACACTATTGGTCATCTGTCAGAAGTCAGAAAGGAAAGAAAGGAATTTGTTTTTTTATAAGATGACATGTTTATTACATGTACACTAATACTTATTTAATATTACTCGAATGTAAAGTTACTCCGTCGCATAACCTAAATTCTCCGTATCGCTAACCACTGGTTGTTATTATCAATCTCTACTCACCAGAAGTGAACTTGATTAAATAAAATATAAAATTTTAGATATAGTAATGTTCGGTTATAACGAACTTCATGGAACCGGCGAAAACGGTTCGTTATAAGCGAAGACTTTTCTCAGATTTTTCAGTTGAATTTCTGCAATTTGACCTTCAATTGACCTTGAACCTGATGTGATGAAGGTTAAACAACCCGCTCATCGAATCAGCGACCCCAAAAACCCCCTACGCACCATGTCACTCCGAGTGTTTTTTTTTAGATCAAATGTTGACTTGTGTAATATGCTATGCAGTACGTTACGTAGGTACTCACCGTTGATTTACTTAATCCCATTTCCAAACAAACTTCGCTTTGTTTCACACCTCATTGCAATCTTTTAACAATATCGAGTTTATTATTCAATGTAAGAGATTTACGAGTTTTCTTTGAAATTGCGTCACTCATGATTGTCTGCGACTTCGACACATTAAAGAGAATATCAATTACTACTGTATTATTGACGAAACGAACTGACGGCGACGACTGCCGGGGCCTGTTATAGAATTCGGGGAATCACCAGCGGTGAAATATCGTTTCAGGTGCCTTGCGATCGAAATAACTCTGTAAATCTCAAGCGATAAAATCCCGTTTTAGGTTCGTTATAAAAGACAGATCTTACGACAATATCAGAGTTTAAGGTTCGTTTTATCCGAAAGTTCGTTATAAAAGGGTTCGTTATTTGCGAAAAAATTAACACACGTTTAGTAATACCGAAGTTTCGTAGCTCTAGATATGGTTCGTTATAAACGAAAGTTCGCAAAAAGCGGGTTCGTTATAGGCGGACATTACTGTATAATGGATAAATTGAGTGGAGCACCAATGTTCTTACTATCAATAATATCTCCGATATTCTTGCACCTAGCTGTAATTAGGTTTATTTCGACTCAAAGAATGAGTATGTAGGTTGTCAGAAGTGTACTCAGAGACATAATTGCTGCAAAATTTTTCGCAACTTAAGCGCCCTCTGACGGCACTTTATCTTTCACCTACACTTCTGACAAGTTTTTCCCTACTTTCTTATAATATATCCGTTTGTATTGTAAATTTTCAGAACTGTACTTCATTATTTATTATGTGAAAAACATTGCCTGTTGCTGGACTCAACATTATCAACTCTGTTTTCGACGGCGGAGTTCTGTAAGAACCAAACCAGCCATTGGATCCTAGTTTGGATATTTTGATTGTATGCGGGATGTACGCTTCCAAGCCGACATGAATAACCTCTGTGATTTCCAAGCGGACAGTGGATTCATCATGTCGGCAAAACAGATCTTGTTCCAGGGAGAGCTGGGAAAAAGTCTCTCTATCCTAGTCAGCATGGCCGTAGTGCCAGTAGATTTTCCGGCTCGGACGAATTTCCGCTGACATCTGTGTACGGTAGAGGCAGCGGATGAACTTGGAAATGGTTTCAGGTCCAGCTTAAGTCATAGAGGGTAACCTTTCTACCGGACTCTAGAGCGAAAACTCTTGAGCAATTCTTTATACAAAGGTCAGGCTATTTTTCCTCAAGTAAGAGTGACATTGGTAGTTTGGAAATTTCAGATGATTTTTTGGCGCCGATTTCGAGATTTTTGTTTCCACCAGAAATAGCATGTCCGTGAAAGATACTTTGATGGCGATAATAATGTTCCCCCGAAGACATCTTCCTTCCAGACATTCCGAATGGGAAGGGGCGTTACGTCCGATCTAAATGTTTGCACCCGAAGGGCTCATCATCATTGTTGCTACCAAATTTGAAGAATAGGGGTGAAGAAAAGGGAAAAGGGGAATCTGACCAGCAACTTATAAGTGAGGAAACATCGGGTCATTTCACCTCACCAACAGCGGCAGTGTGTAGTGGTATTACCCAGTGCGGCGTGGATAAAAAAGACGTAAACTAATAACTGTGGTTACCAATCAACTCCAAAGTGCAGACTGACAGATCAGCTTCAATTCGCCTAATTTCTAAAGCCTTTTTGCAAAAGGCTCTGGTAACTGAGGAATGTATCGAATAGTATATAAATTCTGAAGTAAAACGAAAACTACAAAAAATTGATAGCGACAATTTTAGATCGTGAGAAAGGCTACCAAATTTTAAATTTAAACGTATAAAAAATCAGGCATTCCCTTTTGAAACAATCAAACCATCTCTGTTCGACATTTCACCCATTCGACCGTATAACCTGACTTGACGAATGTTATTTATGCTTAGTCACATTTACAGCCTTCTGAGTTCTTATAATCACTACGAAGCTCCCATTTTTTATGGTATCTACTTATATATAAAAACGGTTAGTTTTGAGCCCCTTATGTGATGCATAAAGTCACACTAGAATTGACCAATGAATCTAAATGTGCAATAATATACCGGCAGTTCCAGTTCATCTCAAAATATTTGCCAAGTTTCCGAAATATGTTTTATTCAGCCACTATCTTTTGTTCCCTCACTGTTGGCCCATCCTGTAAAATATTCACTGTAATAAATTTTCAAACTCTGAACCGTACAGCACCATATATAACCTCTAGAAAGGCTATAATTATAGAGATAGATATATCTCATAAGAACCTATTTAAACAGGTACTCTTTCTCCAGCAGCTGATCGTACACTCACAATTTGAAAATCAAATTTGCGCAATATAGGAATGCCGACGAATCTCCCAGAGGGCACTTCCGATAAAAAACTAGGGGAGAAGAGGCTACTTTCAGATCTTCTGTTATCGTTCTACGATTTACGTTGAGACATGGTTCCACACAGAACTAGAAAATCAGTTTTTTCTTAAGCCGCGTTCTCAGAGCTTCGAACTGTCGCGGCTACACTTCCCTACTCTTTTCACATCCGTGTTGCGAAATTTGGAATGTGTCGCCAGCGACAACAGATGACAACGTGATGACACTTCTGTTCTTTGACGGATAGTGAAGTTGAAAATAGCAAACTACACAAGCTGTCGCTGGCGACACAGTGGTGAAGGAATAGGGGAAGTCTCTTCTCGACATACTATTGGTTACTGAAGTGTCGCTGGCGACACTACGCTGCTTTGAGAACTAGGCTTAAAGATTCGATGATCATCTGTCATAACCAGGGTCACGTGTGTATGTTGCGTGTTTGTGGCACCTCACCACCTCACCCTTCACCCTTCACCTCACCTCACTGACACCAGTGACACCTGTCAATGCGCACATGCATAAAATGCTCCTTCTCAAACTGTGCATTTAAATATTCTTAAAAAAACGAAATTGCAGCAAGTTGATTCCAACTTTGAATTCGCGCTAGATAAACTTGGACCTTGATGCAGCCGTAGCCGCGTCCGGGTATTCGAATAAACAATTTTCATCGGTCTTTCATGGAACGCGAACGATCGTTCAGAACGTTGACAATTTCAGTTTTAGACTATTTTCACATTTCATTTTGTAGAAGGTTTCGAAGTCTAGCTGCTTGCTGCGCTAAATTCTTGTAAATAGTACCACCGATTACCTAAATTTGTTAGCCTGTCATCTTCTTTGCAAGGTAGTACACCTTAACGAATATTATGAATCCAGACGATTATGAAACTCTGCCCACTGACGATGTAGCTACCCATATGACTGCAGGAGCGATCGCTGGCGTTATGGAACATTGCGTAATGTACCCCCTTGACTCAGTCAAAGTGAGTATTTTCTTCGTATATTAATAGGTTTCCTTGTAGTGAGCCTCACAGATATGAATGATTTTGAGGTTAAATCCCAAAAAACTTTTGACAAAATTTATTATTTGGATGTGTTGGGTCTTAATATTTGAACCTAAAATATTTGTTCTACCTTAAAAGACTTCATTATGTCAGCTGTTTCATATAACACCTTAAGCTGTTTATGTTGAACCTGAGCCAAGGCTCAATGTCAGATCTTTGATGTTCAGGACATTGCATATTGAAAATAACTTTTCTGTTTTCTTTTATCATATTTAAAATTGCAATGTTTGGTGTAATTCATAATTATTCATTCTCCTGTGTAACATAACTGCCTTCTTTAGATTTAATCTTGTGCATTAAAGTAAATGCTAAGGTTTAATGCACAGCATATCTACCTCTCTAAATGTCAGCTCAGCTGGCAATAGCTTGCAAGAAACCTGATTAAACGGTTGTGTGATTTAACCCCTGTCAAGGGTGACCATCTGTCCTGAAAATACTGGACATGTCCAGAAATTTGGGGCTAAATTTCGTGTCTGGGCGGAATTACAAAAATCGGTAAAATGTCCGGAATTTGAGCCCCAATCGAAAATAGCTGGCACAGTATACAGCAAAATGAACAAATACAGCTAATGGTCAGGCAAAAAAATCACAAAAATCGGTAAAATGTCTGGAATTTGAGCCCCAATTGCAAATAGTTGGCACACAACATACAGCAAAATAAACAAATACAGTTGACGAACAGGCAAAAAATGGCACTACTGTCGCTTGATGGCGCATCTCTCTTCATTCTCTTACAGTCTCCACACACCCCCCTATCTATGAAGTATATGGTCACCCTACCCCTGTCAGGAACAGTTATAAACATTACTGCTTACTAACCAAGTTCTTGCTACCATCCAGGGCCACAACGATCTGGTGCCACCATCCCTCAGCTCATGCTGGGCTTAGGAATGATGAATGAACTCTTAGCTCCTATCCTAGCCAGATCTAGCTCTTGGAGCTGCTACCACATTCAGAGCTGCTTGATTACACCTTGGCCTTTCAAAGTACAAAATATGGAATAAGCGGCATTGTTTTAATACCCTTGTCAGGAAATGGTTTTTATTTTTTTTTGTGAAATAACTTCCTAACCAAATTCATGCTTCTAGAAACTTAAAAAAGATAATAGAAGAGACTTGCAATTACCTAGTTGAAAGCATAGTATATCAGCATCCTCGCATCACAATTCTGGAATATTGCTGAAAATAATTGGATCTGCTTCAGGGAAAAAGTCAATCAATGTTATCTAAACCAAATACTGGGAAATACGTTTTTCCAGGTTTTCTTATGGTTTGTTGATCAATCCCAAATGAGATGTGGTATTTCTTGCTTTATAATGCAGTAGGAACAACATACTATGTTTAAGGTGAACTTTAAAATCATCCCCCAAGTTCATCTGCTGCCCAACACCCTCAGATAATAGCTGGATAGATCTAATGTTTGACAATATACACTTCTGCATTCATAATGAGGTCTGGTTCAGTTCCAACCAGATGGATGGCTGCAACAAAACTGAAGCAGCAAGGCAAAGTGTTGAAGCACAAGTGAAGGGCAGACAAAGCTTGGGTGGGACCTTTCTTTGCGAGTGTGTTTCTTTCTTCTGGAATTTAGCCCAAGCAGCAAAATCTGGCACCATAATTTTGCAGACTGAGATGAGAATCAGAGAGTCTTTGGTGGACTCTAGCATTCCAAGAGAGAGGTCTACTTCGCTACACCCGTGTATAAAAAGGGCTCACTTGAACAACACAACAAAATGTAAAAACCCAACACAACTCCAAAATAAAACAGAGGATTATGTTGCAGCCCAATGGCATGTGGTTCTTCTGGACTCTGGCCAAGCAAATAGAGGGACGCTTCACAAGAAAATTTCCTCCAATGACACTATGGCAAAGTTCTACAATAAATGTCCTCTTGGTACCCAGGTGCCATAGATATCGAGAGTGAGTGAAATAAGCTTCAAAACTACAACAGCCAGAAGGTGCTGGCCATGAATAAGGACATCACATGATCCCTATTGATTTTTTTGTGATGACATGCACATTGGAACTGGCTCCTATACTCACCTTCCTTCCAAAGCCATATAACTTCTGCATCTCCTCAAAAGATAGAAGTGTGCTTTGAGGTCTGCTTGTATTCAGCCGATGCAAAAAAGTATTCAAAATGAATCCAACTACCTAGAAACTGATTTGGAGAACATTGACCCCTGAAGTATATTGACTGATAAATTAGAAATACAATCTCTATTCAACTTCCGATCAGATACCTTTAATAATAATTGGGTATATTATAGCACACATCTTTACTCTATGCTCTCTCTTACAAATCATTGTAGATTTAATGTCCTAAGTGTTTGCTCATGAACAAATGGAATGCTATTGAGTTCACAGTATTATTTTTTTATATGTAAAAGGAAACTACCAAAATATTTAGTTAATCTTTGCTTTTTTAATAATAAGTTTTGAATAATTTGAATTAATTCTTGTTTGCAAAAACATATTTTCTTAATATGTTTCCATTGATCATCATTTACATACGTATGGATAAACTATTTAAATATTATCTAAACTGTCTGATGAATCATTATAAATTTTAACCACATATCCTGCACCAAAAGACCCAAATTTTAGTTTAATATCAGAGTCTGGTAACCACTTTAAGACAAAATCTGTCATTTTTACCCTTTATTCCTTTATAGCTTCTGTTTGCCAATAAATCTCACGCACCAAACAGCGCGATCATGTTCTTATAGGTAAATGTGACCTAAAAAGCATTAAACCATTTTTTTGTTGGTTAGGGTTGGGAGGCAGTGGGAACAGACAGTACTTGAAGTATTTCTGGACTTTTTGCTCCATACTAAAGCTTCATATATTTATATACTTCGTAACAATAGATTTGCAAGTGCACAAGATGCGTAAACAAGCGTCTATCTTATCTCACCAAGCAACTAATAACAGATAAATGAATCGGCCTACCTTCGCTCCTTAGCATAATCGGTATGACTGGAGAGAAACTCGTATCAGCGATGTGCTATGGTACACTATGACGTGAGTGGATGTGGTGTGCTATATCGCGCTATAAGTCGTTTCAGACGCTCTTTTAGCGCGCGAAACTTTGAAGCTTTGTAACAACGTTATTTTTAGCTTTTAAAGAATAGTAATTGGGGAATTATTGTTTTAGTATAACTGAATTATATTATTGAAAAAAACATCGGCGCCTGAAGACGATTAAAGAGAGTAAATCAATCGAAACTTTGTGAGACTCAAAAGATTGTATAGAGTTTGGAAGTCTGAAATAGGTTTTTTGAAATACCAACCTTCTCTATAAATTTCAACCAACCTTTAGCTAAGATGCTTAACTCACATTTCAGACGAGAATGCAGTCACTGACCGCTTCCGGGACTGAGGGGATAGGCGAAACCTTCTTACGAATGGTCCGTCACGAAGGACTGTTGCGACCTGTCAGGGGTATGTCCGCCATGATTTTGGGGGCGGGACCTTCACATGCTCTATATTTTAGCAGCTATGAGTACCTTAAAAATACCTTCACACAGTACACCAATTCGGCTAGGTATCACACGTTAATATATGGTAAGTGGCCTCTTTCAACTTTATTCTCCTATTTACAGAATTAGATATTCTATGGGAACCATAACTAAAAAATATCTTCATAATGAAGTTAATTTAGTGTAAATTTGATGCGTGCTGCTGGATAGAATATGTTCCTGTTTAGCGTTAAACGCCGAGTTTTCGTCTATGACTACCTTTTTGCACTTATCTAACCTGTATAATATACCAATTATCGTGAAAGGTTATGATAATTATCGGACCGGTATAGTCAACTGATTAGAAACAACAACTACAGATTATCATTGTATGTACCTCCAGAAAGTGGTCAAATTTAAACATTTCAAGGCCCAATGAGGAGCCTAAGCATGCCTGTATGTAATTTTAAACAACCAGGCTCTGGCAATAAATCACTTATTAAGCTTGTAGGAGAGATGATCAGGAATGGGCATGTTTCGTTAATTACAACGGCTGAAGAGAAAACTTTATATATTTATTCGAAGCTCGAAAGTACTCTGTAACATCCAACCCCTCCCTAAAGCCCAGATAATGCCTGAAGAGGAGTATTCATCTTATGTATGGGGAACTGCTGCTGCTACTACCGGCCTAGTTAATGAAAAAAATAAAGTAAAGTTAATTGACTCAGTACTTCCCACACATTACGGTGATACCAGTCTATTATTTTCCCATAGCATGAAGCTATAGTCTGAGATGTTTTAACCAAATCATTGACCGCCCGATCAAAAAAAGTGTGTTATGCCGCTAGGTCTTCCTTTCACAAGTCAATGGATACCCTATTATGAATACAAACAAAATTGAGTTTTATGACCTTCCCACCCTCCAACTACCCCAATTTCACCCCCATCCAAAATTGAGTTTTATGACCTTCCCACCCTCCAATTACCCCAATTTCACCCCCATCCAAAAAAGTAAAAAATGATCACGAAACCCCTAAAACGCCCAAAAACGAAGTTTGAGCTGTTTCTATATTTTTAGTTTTTTATTATCGCTGCGCCGCCACAGACACGATTTCTAAAATCCATAAACCTTTTCCATCCTTGGCACGGTAATAATACATTGGCAAAGTTTCATTAAAATCAATTTCTTAATTTCCACGTTACCCAATACAGAACGATCTAAAGCAATATTCGTATCTATACGTCTATCAGTACCTTGGTTTCTGTAGTAGGCAAGACAATGTTCGAACGGGCCTAAAAAAGGGTATTATGCCACTAGGACTCTCTTTCACAGGCCTATGGATAGCCTATTATGAATACAACAAATTTTTGAGTTTTACAACCCCCCACCCCCCAACCATCCCAATTTCACCTCCACCCAAAAAAATTAGAAAGTGATCAGGAATCCCCAATTTCATCACAATCCATGCAGCGGTTACTGAGATTCCGAGGCTAGAAAAACACGCACAGACAGACAGACCGACAGACAGACCGACGGAAATGAGTGACGTGGTTTTTCGTTATCATAAAATGCCCAAAAAGCGTATTAACTCAAAATCGAAAATTTTCGCGATCACAATACTCCCCTCACCTATCGGTGTGGGAAGTAAAAAAGTAGAACTGTTCGGTGGCACAATAATATACTTTGATCCCCCAACAAATGATTGTTGCTGATCATGTAATGCCGCTGTCTCTAAAAATGTTAACCACAAACATATATGCACCCCCCCACGACGAGTGTTTTTTTTATTGTTCATGTAATGCCGCTAAAAATGTTACCCCCCCACCCCCCGACGAATAATATTCTGTCGCTGATTAAATGTTTCTACAGGGTGTCCGGATATTCGACCGGCAATGCTTGACAGGTGATAGATCTCACACTTTAGCTGTCAGTGTAAGAGAGCTTCTGTCTGTCCGTCCGTCCGTATACAAAAGTTAGCCGAAACTACAGGTGCTAGAGAAAAACTAAACAGAAGAACTAACAGAAGATTAGGAATCAGCATGAAAAAACTAGTCCGGGAAAAATCCGGTTTTGTCAATATCGCTATTTTTTTATTCGTACAATTTGAAATCATGAACAATATTACAAAATGGTATTATGTGTCCTGTATTAATGCTATAGTTTTGAGGAAATGAAATGTAAAGACTCCGTGGTGCAATGGCTAAGCTTCTGTTTTGTAATCCAAAGGTCCAGAGCTCGACCCAAGCTAGACGACTTTTTTTTGCTATATTGGTGATATCATTTGCACGTATTTTATTTAAGCTCTATAATGTTTAGAATAATAAATTATTGTTGTTAACCCAAGATACAGAGCCTCTGTCTGTCCTTATACAAAAGATAGCTAAAACTACAGGTGCTAGAGAAAAATCCGGTTTTGTCAATATCGCTTCCGGTTCACGGTGAGAGCCGTTTGAATTTACTCAAGTAAATTCTTTCCTACTTTTTTTATCAATATTGAGATAGGAACATGAAGCCTTAAAATGCTTAATTTTCAAGTTACAGGGTGTCAAAGTTTTACTTTTATTTTCATTTTTTCTCAATTACTCCGCAATAAAGTGGCACAATGATCTAAAATTACACGTCGGGGGTTTTTTAAGGCGAGAAATTCAAATTCAACCACGGTTTTGCTCTCATGAATAGAGGGCCCACCTACGGCACATTGAACTCTTTTAAATTATCAAAATTTTTCTCCGGTTTGGTTCATCAAAGTGAGTATCTAAAAAATCGTTTCCTCAATACGTTTTACGTGAAAAAAGTATACTTTGTTTAAGTCTCTAGAGGTAACCGTTTTCGAGATAACCTTCATTTAAATTTCCATTGCGACTGAATTATCGGTATTTCCGCACGAATGAATAAGCTCATACTTTTGCATACCATTTACGAAGTATTTTTAAACTTCAACACCATCTACTTTAAAAAGTAGCCATGTTTGAAATATGTTTTTGGTCTAATATTAATTCTTTGACACCTTGTATCTTGAAAATTAAGCATTTTAAGGCTTCATGTCCCTATCTCAATGTTCATAAAAATGTGACTTCTATCATCTGTCAAGCGTTGTCGGTCGAATATCCGGACAACCGGTATATTGAAGATACCCAAGAAAAAAAATACCCCCGCAAAAAAATTACCAAATTACCCTTTCCTTCCCAAGAAAAAACAATTATCGATTCCCTTGGCCTTGACGCGTCACCTCCAGCCGCTCCGCGGACGGTTGCCGATCTTTCACTTTTTACCCGCATTCTATCGGCGCATGCTTTTCTGAGCTGTCTTCCATAATTATGTCCCCATGTGACCTTTGCACCGTAATTACTAGTACTTCTTATCACCACGCGGTTTTCCACCGTACATTCAGAACCAAAAGGTATGGCTGCACCTTTGTTCCTAGAATATCCAAGTCTTGGAACGACCAGCTAGGTTATGTTCTTCCCGTATGCGAATGTTGATGCATTTAAAATCTTCCGTTAACACGCTACCTCTAACCTAACTTCTCTGTAGCAGTCGCGGCACTTTGTGTTTGCTGCTGCTTATGTATAAAAGAAATAATAAAACGACCGAAAACGTATTCCCATATTTGAAAAAAATGGCAATTAGAGTACTCTTTCGCAAGGGAAATAGCCATTTGGATATTAAAATTATCTACATTTAGTTCCTGGTTAAAAATGGGAGTCTGGAATAAAATGGATGTACGATTTCAAAGAACAATGGCGATATCAAAACTTATACTCAGGAATAAATTAAATTTAGGTAACTTTAATTACGTATGGTAGCATTTCTCTAGACAAAATTTTGGTCAGCATATTATCTTTGGTGATTAATTTAAGATACAATGTACAAATATCTAAACAAATTACATATACAACTCATTTTCCTAGTCTGATAAATAAATGATATGGATATTATTACATAATGCTAACATACATTTTCTAGTGACTTATATAATTGATGTTATACAAAATTAACAGTCGAAGATTAGAACTACCTTGTCTGGCTAGATTCATTTCACATAGTGATAACATCTTTTTTGAAGTCCATGAGAATTTAAGTTTGTCATGCAATACGTAAATACAGGGTGTTTGGCAGTTTGACTTTTTGTATCATTGCTTTTGTAATATTTTCAAGAATTTATAAAAACGGATATTATCACTGTAATTTTATGTTATTTTTCTTAAACCAATCTTTTGTGTTCTTGGTCTGTGGAGTATCCTTTTTCAACTGAAGTAGGCAAGTTATCTACGACTGTCCTACCCTGAGTGAAAGCAGAAACTCCTATGTATCAACTTGATGTGAAAAAGTAAATAAATACGATAAAGTAGTTGTTTAAGTGCTTGTAAAAACTCATGTACTTATTACTGTTTACAATGATATGCTACGTGTATCACCAAGCTCAACTTGTCAAAATTAATGACATTAAGGATGAATGTAGTTAAGAAAAAAATTATTATTTTACTTTTGTAATTACAAATTCATAAATTTTGTTCAAAGTGCGCTTTTCTGATTCTAATACTCGTACATGCCCTACATGATCATCGGATATCGAACGTGCTTAGGCGTATACAACGGTGGGCATAACAGGAGCAATTACCCTACACCCAAGATGTTTGACCAAAAATGTATTTCATTGTTTTTTCCAAGGAATGAATCGTTCATATCTAAATTTGTGTTACGAGATCTTTATAAAAATGATCTCCCGGAACTATTGGTCATTGTACCTGTAATTATTATCAAAGGCGATAGACCAATCGTCTTCCAGCATGACGGGAGTCCCGCACTCTATGTGGTCAACACCTACCCGCCCTAGTGGATTGGAAAATTAGGTCCCATCCCGTGACCCACGCGATCCCCTGATTTAACACCACTGATTTTCGTCTATGGGGACGTGCAAAAAAACGTTGCTTACGAATTATAAAGAAATTAACGACCTGGTTCAAAGAATTGGTGGAGCTTTTGTGACAATGGGAGAGGAGATGCGGTAGCATAACGATCTAAATCCGACGACGATGTAGGGCATGTATTAGGAGCAGAGGAGCGCACTTTGAACAAAATTTATAGCTTTGTAATTGCAAAAATAAAATAATAAATTCTTGTCTTGAGTGCATTTACCCTTACCAAGCTACTTGAGCTTGATGATAGGTAGCATATTGTTGTAAACATGAATAAGTAGAGAATTTTTTAAAAGCAACTCAAGAACTTTATCGCATTAATTTATTTTTTTTGATCAAGTTGAAATGAAATTAAATTTCGGCAGTATTTGTGACTACTTATTACTTTACTTAAGAAGTGTACTTTATGGATCCAAAACGTCCAAAAAATAAGTTTCGAGAAGAAAAAGAAAGAAGAAATACAGAAGAGACAAGTCCATTTTTGTAAATTCTTAAAAATATTACAAAAGTAGTGATATAAAAAATCAGGGATGTTTAGGACACAGTTCTATTAATAGAATATTTTCGATATGTTCTTATCTATGTGTCCACGAAGGTTGGTCACTGAACCTGCTGCCGTATGTTGTTAGGTACATTGGGCACTATCATTCAAAATTAGAGACTTTAAGATGAAAAACTATAGGGGGCTGCAGCAGTAATTCATAATATGTTTGATATTAATAGTACTCTCGACTTGTGGACTTTGTTGGATTCAAAATACCTTTTTGCTTTTGTTCAGGTAGTCAGTATGTGGATTTAAGCTCAAAGCGATAATTTCTTGTTAGGTTGGGAATGTATTCAGACAATCTCATACGAAATAAACAACAGTTCTAACTGATTGTACTTCATCTACGCGTGTTTGATAACTGATAAAACGAGAAACGTGCCGGTGATATGACTTTCTATTTACTTTTTCGATGTGAGAGGATTTTAGATGTACGATCTTGGTGATATATCTAGGGTATTTACTGAATAGCTGAACAGCATAATGACAATGTAATTTCTAAAACTCATGCTGTTGTTGTCTCTCCATTTAATCCTGTTTTACTGGCGTTTTAATAAAAACCACATATACTTGAAGATAAACTTTACTGTTTTCGACCACTCCTTCACTCCTGTGATACCATCGTGACTCTTTGCCAAAGGGTTTCATAAAAACAGCAAAACCTGGAGTTTAAGAGCTCTATTTTAAACATATTACCAGTTACAAGCATTTTCTTAATAACATATAGTTTCCCGTATAGCTCTTTTCCAGAAAAAGTATATGAGAATATTTTAAAAACTATCGACTCTGATTATAGCCTTTCAAAATGTTGTGACTTTTAACCAGTAACCCAAACATACGATACGCTGACTCCCTGTTAGTTTCACACCTTTAGTGCTAGCTGTTAGCCTACGCGATAAGGGGAGAGTTTGCTTTTATGACTGAAACATATCGCTTCATTTCTAGGGTTCAACCAAAAGTCCCGTTTCCCCCTTTAATATGGTTTTTGCTACTTACTCAATATATTATGAGCTACTATTCGGACTCTTTTTGTAAATGACGCGCGACGCCGAGAAATTTGCCATCGTCTCAGAATTTAAAGTCGTACTAACAAACGACCGGCGGGACTCGAACTCGCGACCTCCAGATCGGTATTCCATTTGTACCACTACTTTTTTCGACATTTTGTGGTACGAATTTAAATTGAGAAAGCCACATGCGGATATAAGCATGAAAAAAAAAAGAATTATTCAACCCCCCACGCACAGAAATGTCTCCAAACTTATCAGATCACTTGATGTCATAGATGCGGGCTTTGGTGGTACCAGAAGATGACGCGAGAGAGTTATCGGCTGGCGGGATGATTTCGCGTATCTTGTCGGCGCTTTGGTGTCATTGGAAGCAACCTATTATCATAGAAAGCTATCTTTTAGTATATCTAGGAATCTGTTGTAGAAAACGATAGCTAGAATTCTATTATATGAGCACAGTTAGCAGAATATCTCTGAGGATTTACTATATAAAAATGGTTCCTACAAAGGTTTGACCTTGACGGCGCCATTATGGGTGACAAGTCTGGATAAGGATGCGAAAATAAAAAGTATCGATACCGATACCAATTCTATATTTTTTGGCCAAGTATAGTATATGCACGCCAATGAAAGCGAGTTTGATTCGTACAGAGAATTTCCTGCAATTGACCACACTCATCGGTTATTAATTATTTTCGATACCGATACCCCTAAAAAAGTATCGATACCAGCTTGGAATCGCTCAAAAAGTATCGATACTCAATACAGTAATGGAAATTTTTAAGTAACCTTTGGTTTGTTTTTCTTATGTTGTTATTCAAATAATATGAAATAAAAAATATATATACTTGATATTTTGCAAAAAATTAAAAACCTGTTTTAATTGTCATTAAGAAAGTTTATTCGTAAAAATGTAGGGAAGAATATCGGTAGGTAGGTTTTTATATACGCACAGCGTTATCGTGTTTTGAAGTGTACTGAAAGTGATCCAAAAGATATACAGAATTCCAAACAAACGTTCTAAACAGCAGTTTAAAATGGCATAAAATATTATCACGGGCTAAGAGGATATTAAATCCGTTTTCTGGATTTTGACAGTTTCGTATTTGTTGTATCTGCGTACTGAATAAGTACTTTTGTACCGAATCTGCAGCGCTGTACATTAATAATCTTTATTCATAAAAATATAGGGAACGATATCAGTAGGTAAGTTTGTGTACTGGCACAGCGCTATCATGTTTTGGAATGTAATGAAATTGATCCAAAAGATGTACTGAATTTCAGAACAACTTTCTAAAGAGCGGTTAAAATGGCATAAAATATCACCATGGTATACTTTAGGCTAAAGGCCCGGTCAAGCAGAACGCAGCGTTACGGCGTTCTGTAACAATACAACGGAACGCATATGGATCTCGATACGATCTCAAAAATTGGCGAATCGACCTTGCACAGAAAACGTTTTGAAAACGAATCCAATTGACGTTTCTGCGATATACTTAAAAACTCAAAACGTCTTGAAAGTCTGTGGAAACTATCAGCACCGCGTATACAAAATCTCACAGCGTACGCCTATGCATTTTGTCTGAGCAATGAGCAAATACGAGCGTCGATCTTGCGTCAATGGTGTCCACCGACGTATATGCCTCTTTTGACAGATACTCACCCAAAATGGCGTGATGCGCGTATGATTGTCACCAACCTGAGATATTATGCTGATTGTTTGTTATGCTGTGGTATGAGCCTCCCAATCCAAGGCGGAACTGCCCTACTCCAGCATACGTTTGAGGTGTTAGGTCTATCAAAAGCAATTATACATCAAATTAATAATACTGCCAGAGCTATGTTAGAGTTTTTGTACTTTCGTTATTGCAGTCTGCAGAGCGCTATCCGGGGGCCTGCCTTGTCTGTAGGCATGCTGATTATTGATGGGGATTCTCACAGGGTTTCCTCTACTGTGTATCTATCTATAATCTATCTCAGCAAAGAATTCCGCTGAAGAGTCGTCAACTTTCCATTGATTGTATATACACCAGCTCTACCCAGCCCCGAACCACTACAACCAAGTGGGTAGCAACATCTTCAGTCTTCACAACTACAACAAAATATTTACAGGACTTTTAATACCAGTAGCAAGAAATAAAAATTGAATCACATTTAGTAGAAAATATAGGAAATTGTATAGTGAAATTAGAAATTATAATGACATTGACTGTGATCATGCATGTTTCGGTTATTTCGTATTCAAAAACATATTTTTGGATATTAACATAAAAATGAATTGTATTATTTTCACACACCGACGTTCGCAACTGCTCGACGATATGGGTTTTTAATACAGTGCTAGAGAAATTATTAAATAAACTTAAATATGTTAGCAAAACTTATAATGAAAACGAAGCAGTGAAATACGAAACACAAAATATTTATATATTTATGGATAAAGAGTTTAGATAACGCTAACCCAGGAACGTTTCATAAGACTCTTCCGGCTATCGAACCGTTAATACATTTTTTTATTCCAATACACTCCAAAAAAATATTTATTTCCACCTCTTACGCCAGTTGCATATATTGTAGACCGATGCCGAATTCGGCCAGAGGCCCGTCCAAACTAGATTTGCGAGATGCCGAAACAATGACACATATAGGCATATGACCAACGTATTTTGGCCATGTCGCGAAATGCGCATTTCTACATTACGCCGTTGCCAATCAAGTCATAAATAAACAACATAAACTCAATTTATTATTTTTATTTGTTCCGACAAGAAGTACTCGAATGACATTATTACATTTTATCATACTCATTACATATTTGCATGTTTTGTTACCACATTATTTACTACGACAGTTGCATCGAATAAAACCTTGAGAAGAATCAGATTCCTTTGCGGCAATTATCCCCAAACTGAATTTTGTATTAACTGGTATATCTGAGGAGGCCGCAATAAAAAAATATTTAAAAAATATAAGTCCAACTGTATTATTGATATTCATTTCTTGCGTATAGTTTTTTTAAAACGCCAGTTGATGTACCAAGTTGGTATAAACCATCTTTTTCTGATAAAACAGCTGCCAAAATATTACGAGGAACTAAGCGTCCTCTGTCCACATCAGGAATTAGGTTTATTATGTTTCGATCGGCAACCGCGTAATGCACAAACGGGCATTTCGCGACGTGGCTAAATTGGGTTGGTCAGGTGCCGAATCGCTCACTGTTTCCGGCATGTTTGGACCTGAGGTTTGGACAGATCGCAAAATGTCTAATTATCTCGGCCTCGGGCCGAATTCGGCATCTGCCTCCAACACATACATAGATTAATGATAAATCATTTCATGCATGTTAGAACATGCTTTAAAATAGTATACTCCACGAATGTTCTGTGTAAGGCTTTTGCGGCTGTCGTCCAATTAATTTGTGGATATTGGGTTTTTAGATTTGTTTCGTTGAGCGTTAAGGCTTGCAGTTTCGCAACTACGAGTGGGTGGTACATTTCACTTCGGCGGCTTACGAAATGCAGTGTTAGTTAAATCTGCTCTTTCAAATGGTCATTTTTTTTAAATAAATCTGCGATTGTTGAAACAGACCTGCGAATGTTCTTTTGTAACTTGATGATACTCTTCAGTATTCAGTCAGTATTTTGGAAGTCGCCGAAGTGAAATAGCTTCTAAAGATGCCATTCACTCGTGGTGGCGAAACGTCAAGCCTTAACGCTAAACGACGCCGGCCTAAATACCCAAGAACCACAGATTCATTGATACTCGCTAAGGTTGAACCAGAGAGTTCAGCTAATCTTCTTATTTATTACTTGCAATGTTAATTTGAAGAGTAGCCTTTGTGGTTGGTACGTCGAAAGATTATAGGAATAGAAGTCATACTGTACTAATTTCGTATAATTAATTTTGCAATTAATGCATTTACGTTTACATCGTTTTACATGTTTAATTTGATGCCAACGCACGAAAAAAGGTATTGAATATTGATGATTTAAATAAAGTTATAGCTGAATTTGTTGTCAGTGATTTATCCACAGCTATTTCTAGAATCTACTGCCGGGAAACGTAGGAACCTCATTCTTATTCTTGATGCTAATGACGGAGAGATATTGTAAATGCAGAAATATGGATTTTTCTATATTGATAAAATCAATGTTTAATAAGCTTTGAACTTTGAGCTTTTGAAGAGTTGATAGTATATCCATTCTTGTCTCTTTGGATATTGTTGTTACTTTGACTCCTAATGGGTATCCAAGTTGACAATCATTAACAATTAATAAGTGATATAGCGTCAATTTTTGAATGACTTTATTTTTTATATAAGTGAATAGTTGTTTTCAAAATAACGGAATTTTTGATGTCGCTTTATTTACACAATTTCTGAGACACATATGTTGAAAAATAAAGTTTCTACTAATTAATTTGCAATGAATGACATTGCTAGTTGCACCAGGAAAAATATTTGTTTTTGTAAACTAACTGCCATTAATCTGAAATTTCGAAGGGTGTCTTACGATCAGGCTATTATTTGTCTTATGCGCGACAAACAAAACTGCATCTCATTTGGCTTAATTCTGTACTTAGATATGTCACTGTCACTCGGACATCACATCCAAATTTTAAGTTACAAATGATTAGATCATCGGTAAAATTGAAGAAGAATGCATACTGCTGCTCAGGGTGGATCCATTGAAAGTGAACTCATTGAAAGGCGTACGAACAGCAGTACAAAGAGAGGCAGCAGTATAGTTAGGTTAGCAAAATTGTATACGTACATTTTCAATGTCAAAGCCCATACCTCACACAAGGCGTAGCCTTCGAGGTGGCAGTTATTTGTAATGTAAGGCACAAATAAATACTAATCTGAGATGATTTGCAATGAAGCGAATCGAACCACACTGTGCTACAGTCCAAAAGGCTTGCATAAGTAAAAAATAATGTAAAAAACACAAGTACAATTTAATAGAGGAGACAAACAATTTAAGTACAGAAAATACTGTATTTGTTAATTAAAAGTGTATAATTTCTATATGAAGCTATAATTCACTTAGAGCGATCTATGAAGTCATTGTTCAGTTACTCGTCAATATTATTAGACCAACGTTCTGTCTTCTTTGACATTCCAGAATCACCAATTTACGAAGTTAGTTCGTAAAAAAACTGCTTCCTGGTGCAGCTGTCAATCAATGTCACTTATTCCAAATTTTTGTAAAAAATGCTGTGATTTGATAAAGGCCATAGAGGTAGGTGATCTAAACGTTAGTGAAAAGTTTATCTCTCAACATAATATGTGGTTAAATGCTGGGCCGCTAAAGCACCATGAATCTTTTTTTGTAACGTAATGCATTAGTATATGTCTGATGCGTGTTGCTTGACATATATTTGCATAATATGTCTCTGTAAATTTCCTAGATTTTGAACTTTTGAACACAAAAGGGAAATAAAATTTACTGCATTCTCAAGCACCGTGTATTTATCAATAAATGCATTTGAATTGCATTCAAAATGCTATAGTGATGTTCGATGGCAGTGCAATTATAATTTATAATTCAAGCCTATCGATTAGCTCGTTCAAATCATAATGTCATTTAAATTGCTGTTTGTAAAATGCATATACCAAGAATTACAAACAACAATAATTCATTGCTTAATTGGTTATATTTTGTTCGGTACATTTAAGTGATGAAACAGGGAATTACAGATTGATCATCAGTCATCTTATAAAAAAATGTGTCGTAGGTTGACTTGGACTTCCCGCGCGGTGATACGATTTGGAAAAATCCGAATTACTTTTGGACAGCTTGACACTCCGATATCTATTTTACTTTGTCATTAACGCAAAAAGGTATAAAGGACATATTTTCGTGAAATATTTTCATTAACGGTTAAGATGTCTCATTAATGCAGAAACTCTTATTTTTTTGACGGATGCGATGAAATGACGTTTTTTCATAGTCACAGTGTCTTAACAGACATGTTGTGAACTCGTAAAATGAATTTACTTATTTTTCTCTTGGGATATCTTTGAGATCTTTAATGCAGTAATTTCCCAACTCGTCCACCCAAAGCTGTTGGTTGAGAAGAGGTTACTGTTTATACCGACAATAGTTCGGTTCCTTTTAGTCGCCTTTTACGATACGCAGGATACACGATGGGAGATATTCTGACCCGTCCCCACACGGGGCATGAGATGACGTACTATTTACTATTTGTTGTATTGTTGACTTCACCCACTGTACAAGACATACACTTCATACAGGCCTCCCAAAAAGGATGAAACAGTAACGGATCGGAATTTTCATTTTCTTCTATGCATACGGCTCTTTCTCAATCGGCCTTAAGTGACATTTGACGTTTAACACTGATATTTTCAATACCTTGTTATCAAAGTTGATGGCACCAAAGAAACACAAGCTGAGCAACAACAATGTTATCACGCGTTCTTCTAATAAATCTTCTACAGGATCGCAAATTGTGTTAAGATTAGTGTATGCATAAGCTGTGAATGAGGGTCTCTAATCCTCCATCTAATATCCAAACCACTTAGATATCCGCATGCCGTTGGTACCATCAATTGTGGTACCAAGATATACATATAGTTCTGGAATACCCACCTCATAATTATTCCAAAATTTCGAAAGTTATTCTGAGACTGCACAAGCTGTTGTTTTTCTTATGCTGCCTTTTACTTATGTTGAACAGTTAAAGTATGTTTAGCTGCTTCAAGGCTGGCATAAATTGCAGTTGATAAATTCGTTTTTTCTTTGAACTGAGTTCTGTTTTTTCGTGCCATTACGCTTAAATATTTTGATGGCTCTATACACTCGACAAATTTCACGAAATATAGGGCATTAACTTGAAACTTTACGCTATCCAGTCGACTGGAGCTGATCGAAATTTACGATGCAAATGAGCTGATGGGTTGAGAACTTATTGGTCTGATATTCAGTTTTGTATTGGCTTGTAAGTGATGACGCGCCAAAATTATTATTGTATACTATGCTCTTAATTTATGAACACTTCAGATGACGAAGCATATTTTTTCAGGTGCCTCGGGATGTATATCTACGTTAATACACGACGGATTCATGAACCCCGCTGAAGGTAAGACATCAATGTTGTTTTTACAAGGGCAACCTAGAGTTGGAAGCTTAGCGCAAATATTTCGTCTCTGCATACTTTTGTCTGATGTGTTGTTTCTATTTTATTAATGAGACGTTTCTACTAGATTAGCTTGGATGTAATAGTAATAGGAATAGCCGGTTGTTGCTCATAATTTTCAGTAATTTGAGACATTTTTCCTGATCCACTAAGACGCAAAAATAATGTAGCGCGGAAACACCTTACTTCATTTTGAAAAAAGTTACTCAAATACAGTTTTGTAAGTGAAGCCAAGATCATAGGACTTTCACAACTAAATCGTTACAGAAAAATCTATTCGAAACAGACCACAACAATAAGTATTTGCGTCTGTTGGTTAGTTTAGACTTATGGTATAAGTCCACATTTGAAAAACGTTGTAACTAGTGGGTGCGATTTGGGCTTTATCTGCTAGCATTCTAAATTGTAAACAAATATATAAGGTATATCTCCATCAAAAATGTCATCGAAATCAGAGAGGCGGTTTCTGATATTACGCGCTAACAGGAACCCATAAGACCTCTAAAAGCAAAGTTAAGACCTGATAACCTATCCCTATCTAAATTTCATCACAATCGATTCACCAGTTACGGAGACTATGCAGGTAGGAAAGGCGAAAGACCATCACACAGAAAGACATGGATTTCTTTTTCATAAAACGTCTATATGATCTGGGAAGTAAAAGCACCGTTATAATTTCGGAACACAAAGTAATTTTTTTATCTTGATACGTGATCTATAGCGAGATTGTTGAATTATATAGTTGGAATACACACTAACAGAATAAACCATTGTTTTGTTTCACATTGATATTATATAAACACTGCATTTTGAACGTTCCTGAATCCTCATCATAAACAACTTGACTATATATTTAGTTCATAGTTAATTGATGCTGCATGTACTCATTTACATTGATAATTTCCACGCCGAAAGTTGGAAGTATTCTTATTGTCAAAAAAATTTTACTTACTTCGATCGCTTTATATACGCGTTTTATGACATCACAAAATACTCTCATTTTTATCGGCCTGTCAAAACTTATATTTTAACGCATTTGTAATTCTTAGAAGAATTGAGAAGAGTTAAAATTAGGGTGAAAAAATGTTTTTATTCTTGTGTGGGTGTATTTCTATTGTCCCGTAAAACTTTGAAATTGGTGATATCCTGCTCATCGTTTCATTTGTTTGAAAACAAAGAAAAACAGCGATTGAATCAATATTCCATAGCTTTTGAATGTTTTAATACGGGTATGTATATATCAGTATACAGGGTGTCCCAGAATTTCCGTTGACACGTGTTATTTTCGTAACGAAAAGCAGTTCAAGCAAGAATTTAGTTGTAGTTCTGAAGGTGCATGCATTCAAAACATTTCTTTTGTACGTTATCCCCGAAAGGTCACCCCCAAATTTTTGTTTTCAAATAATACCCCATTGGTTTTCCTACATAAATGGTATCAGTAGTAGCAACATATACAGGGTGTTTAAAAAAGATGCGGCAATATTCAAGGGAGTGACTCCTCAGGTCATTCCTTGAAAAAAAGTTCATATAAACGTACATATGTCCAAAAATGTATGGTTTCTAAGATACAGGATATTATTTTTTTCAAATAACGTTTTTTTTAATAATGCTATCATCTTCTAACCGATTCTGTTGAAATTCAGTAGCGTCGTTTTTAATAGTAAGGGGGTGATTTTGCCCTAACTAGACAAAAAAATTATGTCCAGTGGCGTTAGAGGTGGCAATTTAATAACAATTATAAGCGGAAAGATGTACGCCACTGACACATTCAATGTTAATATTTCTTTGAGGTAAACCAACTACAACTACAACTTTTTTGTCTCCTGAATTTTTCTCGTATCTTGCTTTGTTTGCGAAATAAAAAATAAAAACTAATTGTTCATTTATCATTAGTGTCCGACCGAAACTACTTTTTACGGCCGAAACCGAAACCGAATTTCGGCCTCCATCTCAGTTTCGGCCGAAACCGAAACCGAAACATCAATATAACGTCAGTAATTTTTTCGTGGATATAAAAATGAATAACGATTCATCAGCATTATCACACCTTATTTCAAATAAATACTTTTTGAAATAAGAAGTTAATTTGAACCAAATATCAACTATTTTATATTTATATTATATTTTGTATCTACTAAATAACACTCCAAACTTTGGTCAATCTTTATGACACTGTTATCAATTAGCTGCCTTAAAACTAAATTTCTGAAGTACAAACGTCCTAAGTACAACTACTAAGTATTTTTGAAACTAAGGAGTTTTCTCTGAATTTAGGAAAGCTGCATTGAGCTACAGCTATTGTTGACTATCAGTATATAAGCTCCCCTCCAGCGTAGTGAATAGTGAGTCCGTGAACCTGTTCAACAGACTCGATAACTGGAACAATATGCGTACGTGATGTGTCTTAGCTTAGTTAAGTTTGTATCCTATCTAATCGTTATGTGAATTTTGAGTTTATAGCGCTTTGCGCTGGTCTACTCATGATAGTGTTGTAATAATAATAATAATTCATAGTTGAACAATCTAATATTGTAATATTGTAAGTGAGAAACAATAATTTATCAACTTTCTTTGCAAGTAGCTTCCTCAGTCTGAATAAATTTGACTAGTAGCATTAAGTAGTTGTTCAGAGGAAACAGTCGTCAAGTAAGGCCGACGTGAATTTTAGGGGAACCTTTCTCAAAGACAGAAATGGACTGAAATTCTAGTGAAAGTAATATCTGCATTTCTTTGCAAGCTTGGCTCCGATAAATAGGCTTTTTAACTTGTGATAAGTTATTACCATCATCTACTCAGCAAAATCAGACTTCTTCGCTTGAAGATTAGTGCTCCGAGGGCGTCCGATCGCAGCGCCAAATCGTTCGCTTTTAGTTTCGGTTTCGGCCGTAGTTTCGGCTGAGTAGCAGCCGAAACCGAAACTAAACCGAAACCCGTTTTTCGGCCGAAACCGAAACCGAATGTTCGGTCGGACACTATTTATCATACGAAAACATCTTTTACGATTCCAAGAATACTTGCGAATTGCACGTCAGTTTAAAAATCAGTAACGTTGATGTTATTTGCATGCTTTCATTCACTTCGTCAAATTTGTTGAAGTTCGTAACATGAATCGCTATACCATAAGATACCATAAGACCAAGGACGGCAAGAACGGTAGCGCTGGAAGAGAATGTTCTGAACGTGGCTGAAGAAGAACCAGGTAGTTCTACTCGAACAATTGCTGAGGTTCTAAATATTTCTAATGGTACTGTTTGGAAAATTCTTAGAGAAAATATGTTATATCCATACCACATCCAACGCGTTCAGGCGCTTCTTCCTACTGATTTTCTTCCACGTATTGAATGCTGTCAATGGCTTCTACAAAAAATGGTTGAAATCCCTCAACTACTGATGCTGATTCTGTTTACAGATGAAGCGAGTTTTTCAAGGAATGCGATAAGGAATTTCCATAATAATCATTTATGCTGTGATGAGAATCCACAAGCAATATTTGTAGACCGTTTTCAGCATCAGTTCTCGTTGAACGTTTGGATCGGAATTGTGGGTGACTGTCTCATTGGACCGGTATTTCTACCTGCAAGACTTACCGGAGAGATATATCGCCACTTTTTGGAACATACTCTCCCTGGATTCCTGGAAAACGTACCTTTGGCACTAAGACATGCAGTGGTTTATGCACGATGGCGCACCAGCGCATTTTAGTCGGGTTGCTCGTGAGTTTTTAACTCAAACCTACGGAAACCGCTGGATTGGCCGAGGTGGACCTCACTTAAGGCCTGGACTTAAACCCCCTGGATTTTTTTTCTGTGGGGCCACCTGAAGTCAATAGTGTACGCTACTCCTGTGGAAAATGTGGAGGACCTGAGAAATCGAATCATTGCTGGCTGTAACTCAATTAGAAAGGACCCCGGTATTTTTGAGAGAGTTCGCCACTCAATGAGGAGAAGACTGGATTCCTGCATCCGAGCTGGGGAGGTCACTTCCAACAGTTTTTGTAACTTTTCTTATGATAAATGGATATGCAATAGAATAGTTTTTATTTTTTATTCCGCAAACAAAGCAAGATATGAGAAAAATTCAGGAGACAAAAAAGTTGTAGTTGTAGTTGGTTTACTCAAAGAAATATTAACATTAAATGTGTGTGGCGTACATTTTTCCGCTTATAATTGTTATTAAATTACCACCTCTAACGCCACTGGACATCATTTTTTTGTCTAGTTAGGGCAAAATCACCCCCTTACTACTAAAAACAACGCTACTGAACAGAATCGGTTAGAAGATGATAGAATTATTTAGAAAAAACGTTATTTAAAAAAAATTAACATCCTGTATCTTAGAAACCATACATTTTTGGACATATATTTATATGAACTTTTTTTCATGGAATGACCTGAGGAGTCACCCCCTTGAATATTGCCGCATCTTTTTTAAACACCCTGTAGATATTGGGAAGCAGTATTTGAAAAAGTATCAAAGCCAGTACCTGAGCGTTTAATTTGAGTATCCGAGCGCTGTATTTATGTGACCCGTTTATAAACATCAGATATAGAAATCTGCGGATACGACACAAGACAGACTTTTAAAGGTTCTGAATCATGAATCATACCATGCGTTCGAAAAAAAAGTCTTATCCTTTTTTATTACAACAATGTTACGCCTCAAACAAGTTCTTATTTTATTTATCGTATGCTTATGACTTGTCGTACCAAAGTTTACGGAATACATATAAGTTGGATCACTCTCCGTCGGCACTTTGAAGATCTCACATCAAAGCGATGCCGCGGCCCCACGCGCCAATTAGTTTTTGCGTTGGTTTTTGCCCAAGTACGAGGGTCTTTTAGCGGGGACTTGCTAACGCCTGGGTTTTACGTATATACGAGGGTCATTGAAAAACTAGGTATTTAGGCATACAAATAAAAATATAACGTTTATTTTGCTAATGGACTAAGTTACATAAATGGATATCAAAAATAAAACCTAGTAAAACTATTACTAATGAATCACAAATGATTTCACATATTGTAGCTATTTCGTAGATAAGTAAAAATTGGTTCTAAGGTGCTGTAGTATTTTTAAATTAATGTTTTGTTTATTTGGCTTATTTTTGAGACCACCGCTTATAAAATTTATGGTATAGTGTATACGAACTCGTATGTACAATTTTAAAAGATCATGTGGAAATGCTTTACTTGGATGTGAATACATTATTTTTGACATTTTGCTTTTCAGTGTCATTCCAATTACTACTGTAGATAATAAATTGTTAAAGTTATCAATAAAAATATTTCGAGCTCTAAAATATCATTTAGGATATCCCTGGGTGGTATGGTAAGACCACCGAATGAATATTTTGTCTCACTATACGCTTTTAGCGTGATACAATCCTTTAAGTACCTGTAGGTCTTGAATTAATGACTTTATACCCCAAGTGTGCTAGTTTGTTGGAATTGTTTTATCGGGGGAACACAGAAAGGTACAAATGTGCAGGGTGTCCCATTAATAATTTTGAATCGAATGTCACGTGATCAAAAACAAATACCTCATTGGGTAGCACAATGACAAAAAAAGACACAACATCTGCTCTAATTTACATCCCCAAAATTATAATTCTCTACTACTGCCCAGTTCCCACATATTGCTTGTCTTAATCGTTGTGAAACACCCTGTATTTATATCCTTTACATTTCAAGGTTTACCACAAAATAAGGATGGATCTGATTGTTATTTTCCATCCATTAATAAATTTAATTGATAAAATCAAACTTATAAAAATATTATCCATGTCCTGCAAACAAATCCGAGACAACAAAATCCCATATTTTTGAGACACTGTATACACTTCGCGTTAAACACGTTCAACCTCTACTTTGCGCCGCCCCGTATCCCCCGGCTGACGTCGGTACACTACTAACGGTGTACCGGGGAGACTGAGCAAGGGGCAGGCCGTTTTGATATTTTTGCGGAGTGAGCCAACTTATACAGGGTGTCCCAGAAGTCAACGTCAAGCCGCACCAGGGTGACAGGATTGGTTTTAACTATCATGAGAAAAATCAGAAAAAAAATCTATTCCATGCAGTTTGAAAATTATGGGCATTAAAAGAAAACCTATAAATTTGGTCAAATTATAACAATTTTTCGGTTATTGCGATTAACTTTTATTATTTCTGTTCATTTAAACTTTGGAACCGTAACCCTAAATAGCATTTCTAGAAGGACAGTCAAAAATAATGACACAATTGCCCCAAGTTTTCTAGAATGAAGACTATTTATTAAACTATGAATTTAAAATTTTCAAAGTTTGCCGACTTTGAAAAGCCCTCCTTCAAAAAAATGTAATAAAGTGCTATGGCAAGTTCCATTAAAAGTTGGAGCATTTAACCAGAATTGTAAAATGGTACAATACTTGTTAGTTTCATACTGAAAAAAACGAGTAAAAAAAGGAAAACCTCAAGTAAACCGATTTTTGCTAACCCATTTCACTCAGGTCAGATGTTCTTTATTCGCACAAGCTTCTGGTAGGCTCTTAATCTTACGGCAAAGTGATGAGAAAGGTGGATAGTGGACATGTTTGCCATGAGTGAGCAAGACAGATAGTGACGCCACTTTTAGCAAAGTCAACAAAAATAAGTAAAATTAATAAAATAATGAATAATCCTGACCTAGCTTAGTTTAAGTACTTTAAGTTTGTTGGATTAGAAGTCAGATACAAAAATAACATTTTTTATTACAATAAAAGTTCAAATTGTGTACCATCAGTCTCAATACACGTCCTGCATTTTCTTAAGAAAGATACTTATTAGCCAGAAACATTTAATGCGAGAAGACGGATCCCAGTATCGCTTTAAAGTAAGCCTGTGGACCGGAATTTTAAACGGCAAAATTGTTGGGCTTTTTGAGCTGCCTGAGAATTTGAAAGGCTCGAATTACCTACATTTTTTACGATAAAATTTACCAACTTTGTTAGAGGACGTTCCACTAAGCGGTCTACAGACGTTGATGTAAGCTGCGATTCCTCAATCGACTTAAGGTTTCATGAAACTTGCATAAGTTCTTACTGAAATCGAAACCTGTTGCGATGCCTGAATCGACTTGATATTTCATGCACGTTTCACGCAACACAAGAATGGTAGGGTGTGCTTCTATCTTTGTATCGACGCAATACTATACACGTTGAAACCTGCATCACTGTATCAGCGTCACCGGCTTGGCGACATAGCTGACCGTCCATAATAGGATTCCAGAATCGCTGCACGCCGCAACTGATACCAAATTCGTGATTCAGTACCACACACGCTGCTACTTGCGTTATGAAACGTAGAAGTCGATACCTGAATCGCAGCATGCATCAACGTCTGTAGACCGCTTAACAGATCTTCGCCACATGAGGTATCAACAAGAGCCCCAGCGCATTACGCAGTGCAAGTAAGAGGTTTCCTTGACTAAAAATATCCGGGAGGTGGAGGTGGACGTTCACGCACTATCTCGTGGCCAGCCCGTTCCCCACATTTAAATTTTGTTATTGGGGCGTTCTCAAAGAAAAAGTTTATTCAAAGCCCATTGAGAGCATAGCCGAGCTGCGTAAACGAATTCCTCAAGTTGCTGAGGACAACTACTCCCGAGGATATGCCTGGCTAATAAGTAGATCTTTTTTAAGAAGATGTAGGGCGTGTATTGAGGCTGATGGTAAACAATTTGAATATTTATTGCCTGACCTTTATTCCAATAAACCTAAACTAAATTAAGTCAACATTTTTCAATATTTTATTAATTTTACTTATTTTTGTTGACTTTACTAAACGTGGCGTCACTATCTGATTCGCTCACTCATAGCAGATATGTTCATTATTCATTTCTCTCATAATTTTGCCGTAAAATTAAGAACCTACCAGAAGCTTGTGCGAATAAAGAACATCTGGCCTGAGTGAAATGGGTTAGCAAAAATCGGGTTACTTGAGGTTTTCCTTTTTTTACTCGTTTTTTTAGTATGAAACGAACAAGTATTGTATTTTACAATCCTGGTATAATGCTCCAACTTTTAATGGAACTTGCCAAGGAACTTTAGTATATTTTTTTTTAAAGGAGGGCCTTTCAAAGTCGGCAAACTTTGAAAATTCTAAATTCATAGTTTAATAAATAGTGTTCATTCTAGAAAACTTGGGGCAATTGTGTCATTATTTTTGACTGTGCTTCTAGACATGTTATTTAGGGTTACGGTTCCAAAGTTTAAATGAAAAAAAATAATAATAAGTTAACCACAATAACCGAAAAATTGTTATAATTTGACCAAATTTCTAGGTTTTCTTTGACAGCTCATAATTTTCAAACTACGTGGGATAGATTTTTTTTCTGATTTTTCTCATGATAGTTACAACCAATCCTGTCACCCCGTTGCGGCTTGACGTTGACTTCTGGGACACCCTGTATATATTCCGTAAACTTTGCTCGTACTAAATCGGTTTGTGTATGAAATCGAAGGCACTACAAAATTTTAAATAATGACTTTATGTAGGAAAAGTTGTAGGGGGCTATTTGAAAAAAAAATGTAGGGGGTGAAGGCTGAAGTACAAAAAGATGTTTCGAAAGCATGGTATAATAAGTCATTGAGCACCCTTGAAAGCCCCACTTAGTGTCCCTTTTTATCTGTTTTTGTTACAAAAATATTACGCGTAAACGTTAGTATTTACAAAACAAACTTTGCACAGAGCTGCTATAGCTATTCAGGAAACTCAGTTGCATTATTTAAGGCTTACAGTGCTTTTTCATGTCTTGCCAAAAGTTGATTGGTTACATGCGAAAAATGCGATTGAAAATATTATCTATATTACAGTGGTGAAACAACGGATGCAAATGGTGGGCTCCCCATACAAATCAGCTCTTAGGTGCGCTATCAGTATCTACCAAAAAGAAGGCCTGGCGGCATTTTATCGTTCCTACACAACGCAACTTACTATGAATATACCATTCCAGAGCATACATTTCATGGTGTACGAGCTGTCACAAACTTTTTTGAACAAGGTAAGCACTCCACATCTTCTAATAGTTTTTGTTGAATTTCTGAGAGTATATTTTATTTTGTTTATTGTTTGTAATATGAAGATGATTTAGGGGCTCCCAAAGTTTATTTTGTATAGGTTTCATACTTTCATGAAGACAAAAAATAGCTTGAAATCCAAGATGCAGCACATAGACAGGTTCGACACTTTTTTATTTCAACTGCTTGCGAGAGTTTTGTTGACAAAAAACACCCAAAAAAGTTGGGGTCAAAATATTGATATTTTCGGCCCCTCTAAGTATTTAAAATCAAGGCTAGACGCATTTTGCATTTGTAGTAGTTAGAGGGGATACAATTAATTATTGTTAAACACTGTGAGAACTTTGACGATATTAAGAATTCCAAAAATAGGTACAAATACGTAAACTATTACAACACCACAAACATTTTTTGTGATTTCCAAAATTAGCAGCACAACGTAAAATGTGGTTTGACGCAGCTCGGCCTCAAAATTAGTTTCTTCCACGTCGATCATCTACCGCTGTGAAGATCATATTGACCTGGAAAAGGTTATAGAAAACTGTTTTGTCTGACATAGGGCATTTTATTTCAATCTTTAATAGAATCTGATGAACCTCCTAAAATAGCAGCATTTTCAAAAATAGTAAAACAGTAATTTTCAACATGGTCTCCAAAACTTTTTACATCTCTTTTAAAACCAACTTTTCCAAACGTCCTCTTCGTTCAATTTTAATAGCTGCACAAGTAATTTTTTTGAGACACCCTTGAATGTTAACTAAACTATCCGAAACTGTTTTACAAACACTTGCTTCATACAATTTTGATGCAGTGATTCGTCCATAACGAAGTTCGTACAAAGGGAATTTTCATTTTGAGTCAGTTATTGAAACGCGCCGGCAGTACAACGTTTTTAAATTATTAACTTCTAATGGACAAACAGTGGCGTGCCAAGGTCTTCGGGGGCCACCCGCATTTTTTTCCACAGGGCCCCTCCTCTACATAAAAAAATAATATACTGCCTATACTGGGTGGAAAAAAATCAGTTAATAGATTGAAAAAAAATTGTGTGACCTCAACTTTACATTTTGATATTTTTTCACATTAACTCCATCTATATTATATGGCCACTATGAGTTTTTAATCTCGGGTACAGCTACGTTTTCTAGCCTCGCGCCTATAGTTAATTTTTGACGTGAATATTAATACTTTGACCTCAAGTTTTTTTTGTAGGTCACATCTAAAGGTTATAAAATATTCAAACTACAACAATATATAAATTAATAAATAAAGTTTACGATTTTTTGTAAAAGTTTGAACTGAACCCAGTTTAACGAAAAATACAAAAAACATCCATTTTCCTCAAATAGTCATATATTATATATTTTTTAAGGACCGAGTATATAACCCAGTGGCGCATATGGCGAGCGGAGCGATGGCGGGTGGTGTGGCCTCTGCTATCACCACCCCATTGGATGTATGTAAAACTCTGCTGAACACGCAGCAGAGCGGCAAACCAAGCGGATTGGTTCAGGCAGTCAAGCTTGTATATAGGCTAGGAGGACCAGCGGCTTTTTTCAAAGGTCAGTATAAGAAGTCATTAGATCCGGCCACATACTATAGAGAATTCTGATTTCTAACGCCCAAACCGTGCAGTGAAATATAGATAGGTGGGTGTCATATTGACAAGAAACGCAAATCCCACGCGTAAAAACGGGCCAAAATAATAATTAATTTAAAGTTTCATATTATAATCAAGTTATTCCACATTGTATTAACGTCATCCCGATAATAAAACATTCCGACTTATCAGTATTCATTAACACTTTCCATCAGAAACTAACATTTTTTTTTTAAATAAAACTATATTCCTTTTTTCTTAACAGTACTGAGCATAAAATTAAAATACGTAATTGTATAACTCTACAAGGTCATATAATTTTTTGAAAAAAAAGTGGTGTCTAATACACGTAATCACTAGGACACAAATCACTGAAATTATTTAATATGTCGCTTTTCTAATACCACCATCATGTACATTTAATATTAGGTTAGAAGGAATTTGTCTGAATAAAATTTCAAATTCATCCGGATTCATGTTTTCTAATTCGAGAAAGTTATATGATTTCTTTTCTGGCAATTTTACTGCCTTGCAGCGGTATAGCTACTACCGTACCAATTATACGGCGCCCCTGGCCACGGTGACAACGCAGTTTTTTTTTCTTTTGTAAGGAATCTTTCTAAGGGTTCCAAACAAATTTTTATACGGAGCCCCGCCAAGACACACACTACGTTTCTGCTGCCTTTTAAAGTCTAGTGGTTTTGCGTCGAAACCAGATTTTCAAAAATTGTAGAAATCGACTATGTTTTCGTCAATTCATAATTGGTAAAGTATGATCATTTTATAATAAATAAACTCAAAATTGACTTACCAACCATTGTAATACACTAATTATTTCAAAAAACAAAGATTTACAACAGTTTGCAAGCGTCCCACGTGTCAGAGTATGCAAAGCAGAAATATAAATCTAACTACAGGTTATTGATAAATTTTAAGAAATAACTTGTTGTTCTCACTAAGAGATGACGTCTCTAGCTACAGAATAACTTTCGTGGCTTCATACCATGACCATTGGGGACAAAAGGATTAACGATCTCACACATAGATGACAAGAAGAGCCAGTGCTGGTTTCACCGGTCCCTGATACGTTTCGGATAGCCTATCTGTCAGATAATGCCATATAAATAGTATAAGTTATCTGACAGATAGGCTATCCCAAACTTCTCAGGGACCGGAGAAACCGACCCTAACTCTAAGCTCTTTTTTCGCTCGCCTTCTAGCCTCCGCAAATTGTAGCGCTCATGCAGTATACAGAGTCATGAGAGCATAGGCGGCCCGATATGTCGAGGCTTTTGACAAATAAAACGTTATAAAGAAATAAATGGGTAGGTGTTGTTTGCGAACTTCGTACATTAAATATGAGTTTTTTGCTAATCCTCGTACAAGAAGTAACGTAAACGTCGCCAGCATCGCAAACACAACGTCCCTGTAAATTAACCAGAATGTACGACGGTACCCGATCGGCGACGTTGGATTCTTGGATCAGGAATACAAGCGTTTGGCCTATATAGGAACGACCACAGGGTGATCAAGGAATACTCCAAAGTTCGATAACTCCGTTGATTTAAGAGGTACGAAGAAACGGTACTTACTGTATAACGGACCAACATACCAACTATTTAATTAAAACCATTCAAAATACACGGTGGGCCAAAAAATCTGTCACTTGATCATGGTGGGGACCCTTGAGGGCTATAACGTAAAAATATTTTCACTTAAATTTTGACGGTTATACAGGGTGATTCATATCAAACTTACATTTTTTTGAATGGAACCCCCTATATATTATTGCATATTTGGATTCCTTGCTCAATTCTAGTGTGACTTTCTGTATCACACATGGAACTTTAAACGAACTGTTTAGGCGCAAATCACCATTTTTGGTATAAGTAGGTATTAGAAAAAAATTGAATATCGCAGCGATTATAACAGTTAGAAGGCCATGACTTTGCGGTACGACTAAGCATGAAATGCGTCACCTTAGCTCAGACGGCTAAATGTGAATTCTTCTTGTGCTTGGAGAAATCAGAGGATAAATTTAGGAAACTTCAATCACAGATAACTTGATTTTTACAAATGAGAATGCCTATTTTGGTTTCAAGAATCAAATGTAAAATTTGATTACCTTTCTAACGATATAGCATTCTTGATATCAATCTTTTTTGGTTTTCATTTTATTTCAAATTTTCAGTAAAATCGGTGTTTTTCAATTTTCCTGCATGCAAGCAACATAGCAAGCCATGAGAAATAAACAAAAGTTCGTTAATACGGAAGAAACCAACTTACCTAGTAGAAAGATGCAAACTAACTAGAGCAACGAGGCAAGATTATGAAAATTCCTTATAACATTAGTTCTAACCGGATACAACAGCGGCAAGATATCTAATGTCAATGAGTAGCTGGGGTATGACAGAAGTGTTTGTTTTTCACAGCCTACTAGCTATTGAGGTCTACTAGAGCTTGACAACTTTCCAAAACGATTAAAAATTTTGAATCAAAAGGAAAACTACGGGCGATTTTTGCTTACAGTCTAACATGTTTAGAATGAAATTTCACATTCAATGGGATAAAAAATAGTCATTCCCGTTTAGTTAAGTCAAAAGTAAAGATATCTCCAACTGGAGCATTCTGAACATCTATTGAAATAATTGCTAGAAAATTTTAATTCGCTATGTTGTAATTGTGATTATTTCATGTAGTTTTCTGCAAACTAAATTATGTTTTACAATTCAAACAGACTGCAATTCAAATTTCATTTTCCGAGATTTTGCTAATAAGTAGAAGTACCTACTGAAGAATTTGAAGGGTTCCAGTCATGAGCATCATTACATTTGACTTACGGAAATGACTACTTTTGTATAGCATTAAATGTGGAAATTTGTTCAAATTTATTCAGAAGAAATAGATATTCTACTGCCAGTAACAATCACTAGTAGTTTTCCTTTGATTAAATATTTTTTTACTGACTTTGGAAATTGGCTAATAGCTATAGTAGGCTATGAAAAATGAGCGTTCTTGTTACCGCTATTGTTTCTGGTTAGAGCTAATATGTTGTAAGGAATTTTCATAATTTGCCTCGCTGCTCTAGTTAGTTTGCATCTTTCTACTAAGTTAGTTGCTTTCTTCCATATTAACGAGCTTTTGTTTATTTCTCATGGCTTGCTATGTTGCTTGCATGCAGGAAAATTGAAAAACACCGATTTGACTGAAAATTTGAAATAAAATGAAAACCGAAAAAGATTGGTATCAAGAATGCTATATCGTTAGAAAGGTAATCAAATTTTACATTTGATTCTTTGAATCAAAATAGGCATTCCCATTTGAAAAAATCAAGTTATCTGTGATTAAAGTTTCCTAAATTTATCCTCTGATTTCTCAAAGTGCAAAAAGAATTCAAATTTAGCCGTCTGACCTAAGATGACGTATTTCATGCTTAGTCGTACCGCAAAGTCAAGGCCTTCTAAGTTTTATAATCTCTGCGATATTCAATTTTTTTCTGATACCTACTTATACCAAAAATGGTGATTTGCGCCTAAACGGTTCGTTTAAAGTTCCATGTGTGATACATAAAGTCACACTAGAATTGACCAAGGAATCCAAATAATATATAGGGGGTTCCATTAAAAAAAAATGTAAGTTTGATATGAATCACCCTGTATAAACATCAAAATTTAAGTGAAAATATTTTTACGTTATAACCCTCAAGGCTCCCTATCATGATCAAGTGACAGATTTTTGAAATCTTTTTTAGTAAGTCCACAATCCTCCGTCCACGCACTATTGGCCCACCCTGTATATACTCCCAGAATTGCGTTTAGACAAGATTAAATGGAAAACTAACACATAGAAATACGAGATACATGATCATTGCTTTGAATATCATTAAAACCGTTGAAGGTAGGCCCTGGAGTAAAAGTTAGAAATAATATAATTTTATATAAATATATACCCTGAGCAATCCCTATAAATCTTCAACACTGAAGAACCTTGCTGTTGTGTTTATGTCGTTGATACAAGCATCTTGTGTATCTGTATTTATTATTTTGAGCGAATTTTCTGCTAATAATGATGCGTAACCATTATGTATGTAAAATATATACCCGCCAGCCTGAATCACACTTCTTTATTAGGTAAGTAAGGTAAGATTCAATTAGAATTTGAGGTTAGAACTTTACCTAAACCCTGTTACCCGATAATTTAGACTGTCATCCGTGTCAGCAGCGAACAGATGTTCGGCTAGTGATAACTAAAAAATCCCCCAGAATGAATCTTGACACATGCTTTGACGGCATACGTACAGGGCTGCACTCGGTGCTCGTACCGCTAATGACGAGCAATTGACTCTTAACAATATATAAACGAAAACATTTTTGCTGTGCATTTTTAGATAGTGAATCTTGTTCACAAAAATAGGCATTATTTTTTGGCAATGAGATATTCGGTATAAATATTACTAAGACGGTCCTGATTTGCAGGATTGCCAATTCAGACCACTACTAAAAAATTAAATTTGAGATGCACTTCTTCGTCAGCTGACACCGAACAAATAGACGTTAAGCCAGTCAAAAGTTTCCGGTAACAGAGTATACGAAGCAGCCATTTTGGCTTATCCCGCCGTTCCTCTCTACCCACTGGCCAACCTTTCTATGTACCAACGTAAACAAACATATAATCATGAATGGTACGATATTTGTTGTCGGTGTACCTACCACTGGTTCTCACACTGACGAGACCGTCGAAGTGGCTCATTGCGGTGCGCAGCTAATTACGACTGGGTTTCTATCGTTTGCTACTCTCATTTTGGAATCCTAGTCCAAATGAGCTGCATTAGTATCGACATTCACATGCACATTTTCGCGAATCTGAATGCCAGTTTATTCTATGAATGATCTTTTTCAGGCATTCAAGCCCGAGTGATGTACCAAATGCCCGCAACAGCCATCTGTTGGTCAACGTACGAGTTCTTCAAATACATCCTGGGCAAGAACCACGAAGTACCTCGAGTGTTAACGACGACGCAAGCGCCGCTGGAAAAGGAAACCACGAAGCTAGAATCTGCACCGAGCGAAGTTCACAACGAAAAATACAGCCTAAAATCCAGGGACCTGCCCGCCATGTCCAGTGCTGGGTTGTATGGCTCTATCCAGTTCAACACTATGCACAAAACCGATTACAAAAAGAAAGACTTCACCGATATCATTCATACATAGCGATTGTAAGACTCGTACCTCATCGTGCGTACTGTAAGTATTATTTTATCCGTTGAACATGTGTACAGATTTGTAATATATATTATATGAATGCGATGATGGAGTATTTTGGCTTATTTGTGTGATGAGGTGATGGAAAAATTGAGCTAAAAAAGATCAATAAGTAGATCAAGATCAGTCTTTTTTTAATGGTATGCTATAATAACGTTCTGTAAGTATCCAGTAGACTGAATCGAAGTTGAACAGTGCGCCGAACATGTCCTAACAGTGAAGTAGCTCTAAAGCGGTAGGATCTCTAAGAGCTAGATCAGCCTTGGCCCAGAAATGCTGTGGCGCCCTTCAGAAATGAGCGCGCCATAAGAATGAGACCCCCGTTGTGGGTCCCTAGACACAAGAATATGGACCTGTTTCGGGTCCCTGTACACATTAGCGTACCAATGCATCGGCCCTGAACCCCTGTTAGAAATGAATGGGTGCCAGGTTGATGTTGCTCTGGATGAGTAGGTGAACTGGTGAAGGATTGGTTTCAGAGATGACTGCTGGAAAGCAAAATGGTTTATAGAAGTCCCGGACGCTATAACTTTTGAACAAAAGCAATTGATCACTCAACCTTTCAGGGCTCTTACAGGCTACTGCTGGTTGAGCGGACATTTATCTCTCATGAGAATGGCTCTATCTGCTGCAGATGTTGGGGAGACGAAACTTCTCACTTCCTGGGCTTTTGAGCAGTGCAATCTTTGGGTTCAGATATTTCAAGGGGAATCATTATACGCAGTAAACTGGTCGGATATACTAACCTTCACTAGAAGGTCTGGTAGGTTCGACAAAATGAGTTCTAAAATAGACCATGATGTTTGTAGTGCTGATCCTGTAGGTTCGGCATAAAGGGTCAAAGCTAGCCTATTTGCCTGGCTTCTCGTCCCAATCATTACTAGTGCTACTCATACTAACTGTTACTATGTAGTAGTATTTATTGCACGACTAGTGCAGTATCAATTTTCAAAGAGGAAATATTAGGTATATTAGGATAATTTCAGTATTTTCCATTAATTATAATTCTCGAAATCTTTGGGTTTATATAGAAACATAATATAACCCTTCCAAGTGAATTGGAACTGTGTAAACTATGACAATTTTCCCATCATCTCACCATTTTCATTTTGGAGGCAGAAGTGCGTCATCAACAGCCAAACTGACAATATACTTGGAATCTCTTTTTCCATGAAAAATATTATCACCAAATATTGGGTTTCCAAATGAAGGAAGGCATAGTAATTAAAGCAGCATGTATATTCATATTTTGCCTGATTTTTTTGTGCGTCATAAACGACATCTTAAGAAAGTCGTGCGAAATTTGATGTTTATTGACGTTATGACTGTGGTGGGCCTAGTTACATCAAGCGCAATGCTCACACACCTAGTAATACGTCAAATTACATGACAAATTTTCATCTTTTCTTTTTTAAATTTTTGAATCATATTATAATTTTTCAGAAATTAATTGTATGCCACATTTTGATCAATTCGATGAAGAATGGCATTCTAATTCTTCATTACAAAATTATTTTTTCAACCCAGTTTAAATCAACGCAAAGAACAAATTATTTCAAATAATGCGTAGAATAGCTTTGGCGACATCGAATTCTATCATAAATAAGTGATAGTTTTGTTCTTTTTATAATTATTTATTTCAATTAAATGAATTATTTTATACACTAGAGTTTTTGTATATTTTTTGGATTTTTTTACTTCTTATTAGAGTCTGTTCTGTAACGTGGTTGGGAAATACTCTTAAACATGTTGATGCAATCAATTAATCAATATCGCTCTGAAATATCACCTTAAACCCGTCAAATAATAACAGTTTTTGGAAATGCGCTGGGTGTTCCACATAGTTAATATGAGCAATGAATAGACCAGAACTTTTGATTAATTTATTGACTCAGATATTTTGCATCGACTGTGTTCGTAATTTTGAGCGAAATGATTGTTAGGTGTAGCCATTTATATCCAAGTTAATCATAACCTGAAGAAATATATCGAAAATAACTGAAGGGGTTTTCCTTCAGCAGTAAATGATGATCACCCTCAACATAATATTGGAGGTTAGTAATGCCATTCTTGAATTTTGTAGTTTTCTGACCATATTGTACAAAATTATAGCACTGGTTTATTGGACATGCAAGTAAAACAGTTGTCAATTGCGTACTATGTACGTTTAAGTTTATTCTCGTTAACAGGGTACAGGTATATAATTTTGCGTCAATGCATTTTCCAAAAACTCAGATTTAAATAAAATTAATTGAAAAAATTCTGTTAGCTATAGAACAAATTTTCCAATTTTATATATTTTTCAGTCTAGCAAAAAACGAGGGTTAGCTAAAAAATTGTCTCATATAATTGATTATAATTGATAATTTCGTTTTCCGAGATATTTCCTGTTTTCAAATCTAATAGGATGCAACATTAAACAAATTTCATTTTATTTGGAGACTATATTACTATGCGTACCTTTGCTTTCGGTTGCTTTATCCTTTCTTTACTGGCTGCTATTAAAATTTTTGTGAATGAATTTTTGATTGTTCGATATTTGTTTTATGTTCGTCAAAGCGATCCCTATTTGGCTAAACATTACTTGCTTAGATGTAATTCATGTTTACTAGATTGCGTGGTTTAACGTAAAATGATTCTACTCCCAATACCAGCAGGTTACGAGTATTATTTTTTATAACTACATTGTCTAAATAGTTTCATTGTAGCAGCATCAATTATTGAGTTGATTTTTTTGAATAAACAGAAACGTACGCAATAAAAATTATAATTTTCCATGCGAACATGATGTAATGAATGCCATTCTTCTTCCATATTCCAATGTTAGTCAATGCTTTACTGTTGAATATTGAAAAAAAAACTGTTCAATTAGTCCTTTACGTTAATTCCTTGAAGAGGATAAAAATATACGTATGTAGGAACGTATTAAAATAACTCATACTATTTCATATGTCGATATTACAAATGTGCTCTTTGACACCAAATTATTATCATCTCGTACATTGCTGTTACCATTCAAAGTAGAAATACGTTGGATATGTCTTTAGATCAGAACATAATTTTCATGATTTTCTATAAAACTACTTTGATATTGACATTGAAGCCTAAAGGTATATATGTATATATATTTGTTTTTCCCTTTATATAGCAATTTTATATGTGTATATTATTGTAAAACTCATTGGAGTAAGCCAACTGAATTTTAATCATTTACGGTTGATTAGAAAACACATACCGGTATTATTCCTAAAGGTATTTCATAATCAGTCTTTGGAATAAGGGTTTCTAAAATGAGTAACATTTCCGCTATTGGAAATGTTTCACACATAACAAACCCAAGTTTCCATTTTACAGGATAGCACCAAAAAATTTGTATGATATTGTATCGGTTGGCTTGGTCTATAATGTGCGAATAAAAGTGTTAACATTTACTTGTTCAACCCAAGTCTAAACCACAACCCAACATAATTGATGTTTTCTATTTGTAAAATATAGATTTCAACGTATTTCGCCATCAAAACATCTAAAAGCTCATTTCGTTATGATACAATAGGAGCGTTGTATAAAGCATCTAAGTGATGTTTATCAATATGATTTTCTGTTAACCCTATGGGTCACTATATACATGTATGCATATGATAGGTACTACTTCCATTTTTATGTTATTGTATGATTATGTTTGCCAGATAGTGATATTTTTGGTCAAATTATGAGTAAACTTCCATTGGCAGTATCGTAGAGAAAACTTCAACACCAAAAGAATGAGAACCATAGCAAAATGTTTTAGCTCAATAAATTACGTACTAGATATTTTTCTGTTCCAAAGAAAATGCACTAATTTGTGCCAAGAGAGCCACTCGAACTATTTTTGATTTCTTTGTAAATATGCGCTGGAGAACATCGAAAAACTGTATAATCACATGTTAAAAAGCATCTAGCTTTAGTAGGGTATCAAATTATTTTAAGTAAAGTATTAAACTATATTGATAAATGTGACAGTTCGTAACTTATAATTATAAAACTGTCGAATTTGTAAAATTTAATTCGTCATACTCGAAGATTTTTTTTATTGGTATAACGTACTTGATCTTTGTGTCGATAAATGTGGTAATTCATTGACGTCTTTTTGGTAAAACGTCAATGTGGTAGGTTTATTGAGCTCGAAACCAATTTTGCTTTGAAAAAAATCATGAAATGATCTTTGTTGGAAAAAATACTTTTAAACATGTGTTGATGAAAGTATTTATTTTAGATCCAGCAAAGGAGAGAGCCAGTCTTACTGTAACATACCCCATGCAATTTTGAGAGTTAATTAATAAAAATGTACATAAATAGTAGTAAACAGTGATATATAATACATTGTGTGATGTTTAAGATTACTTTTGTGTGCCTGATTATTACAGCGAGACTGGCTTAATGAAGGAAGAATCTTCCAATAAGAGTCAATTGTCTTAATTTGAGATGCACTTAGATTGTTTTAGATGTATACTATTGTACTTTGACGCAGTGTTGGAAGCATCTTCTTAATGTTTCACACAAAATTCATTATCACAGACCTACAAACATAAACCGGTCCTAGCGTTTTAAAAGACATTGTACTTGCCATTTTCACAAACACAAAATGCAACTTTATTTGTGATTGTGCCCTTAAAGATTATGCACTAAGAGGTTCGAACTCGGACATCAACTCATTCCGTGAAAATTGTTCCATTTTTATGAATAACACTAGTGCTGCCGAGGTACTTTTGACTATCAACCAATCAACAAATCGCTAACACGTTTGAGTTGGAAAAAGTAAATATTTTAGTGTCATTGATAGTCCGTGCTTTTGGCGTAACACAACATCAATTTTAATATCTGGGTAGTATGAAGCAGGTACATTGCCATAAGCGGCTTGAGCATTATTGTCATTTTTTTAAGCAACATTGAAGAGGTTGAACCTACAAAGTCCCTAAAACATCAAGTGCAGGGAAATTTGCGAATACTGAATGCATTTGAACGAAGGCAGTGAGAGCCATAAGATTAAATTAGAATGCCTTTATTGTGATTGACTATCGGCCTCACAGTTGTATTATAGTTCCTCAACTACCACTTCTCCCTAAGGAAGTGAGATGCAACTTGCCTTCGTTGGAAAATATGAAATCAGGGCGTAATAGGTTGAATAATGTTAGAAGGCTTCTAAAACGCACCCTATCGACGAGAATTCGCGCGTTTCATTTCCATTGTGTTATCTTAAGTTTGATTAAACAGTGCTCATTTGATGCTACAAAAGCCCCAGATGGATTGGCCAAACTTTTATCGCAATCTCAATCTCTAAAGGACGGTTGACGTCTGTTTCAAGAAATATGAGATGGGTATCTGGCAAATGGCAAATTGCCATCGTTGGCACGTGGATAACCTTAACTTTCTAATAGAAATGTGATACAGAAAATTGTACTATCAAACACCAGGTGTGACACATCGTCTTGTGATATCGTTACCTTGGAGTTACACTGTTGTAACATTTCTTCCGATTTTGAGTTTTCAACTTTACACTGTTGTATTTACACCGGTGTATGATCCCACAAACTACGTTCTATCTCAAATCACAAAACAGGTGGTTTGAGATAGAACGTTGTAAGTTGTGGGATCATACTCCAGTGTAAATACAATAGTGTAAAGTTGAAAACTCAAAATCGGAAGAAATGTTACATACAACAAATACCATTGATTAAGGTGACGATATGTTGAACATTTCGGAGAAAAAAATTTGCGTAAGCGAAAATCGCACCCACGTCCCCCCTTTCCAGATCGTCGCGACTACGACGCTTCGTGATACAATGCGTAAAAACCTGATAAAATAGTTTCCCGCAGCGGAGTTCTTCACGGCTTTCACAGACAACTTGCTTCTATGCGACATTTTGTGGCAGATTGCCATAGTTATTTGTGAGAGAACTACTACTGAAACTATTGCTGTCAGATAGATGATAGAACTACTACGCTACAACCCAGATATAATACTCCTCTAAACATCAATCATTTTATAACCATATGCGCGACCTCTCATGCATCCACTGGAAAAGGGAAACATTTTTCAACGGAAGGCCCACTTCAGCCGCAGAACACATATCATTTGTAAAGTAGCATATTCATACGAATTGTGAATTTTGTGTGAACTTCTTGCTGCCAGTTATTTACGTTTAGTTTGCCATTTGTCGCTGATGACGTTTTATGAAGCTGTGATAAAGTCCTTATCAACTAATACGTATGATATTGACTTCGTTCAGATGGGAGTACTATCATATTCGTTACTTTTCGTTATTTTGGAGGGACACGCGCGTAGTACTGCGTGTGTAATTTCTCTGTTTTTGTGATAAGAGACTATGTCACCAACAAAGCATAGAATACTGTATTCTTATACAATACTGGACAAAAGCTGATATTAACAGTACTCCAACGATAAACGGTTAATGGAGAAAAACCATCAAATTGAACTGATTACCTATAATTTATACTAGTACTCCATCTAAACCAATAATAAAAATAAATACAAGCTACTTGCCAAAGTGCGTTAAAAAGTTTGGGGTAATTTAAATATAAGATGTATTTTACACTTTGAGCGGTTTGGGGCTCAGCGCTGTATTTGCCATCCCTGCTGGAGCCAATCAGATGGAAGCTTACTATTTAAGCTTATAATTCAGGACGAATTAGGTTACTTATATCTTTATCGATGAAGTACTGAACACCTTTGTCCACTACTGTATTCCTTGTTTTTAATAAGGTTTGTATTGAAAAAATAATTTAAATATAATGTTACATAAAATTTTATTGTTTTATTTCGATCCAAATGATGAATCCGAAACTCCACTCTTCCTATGAATCTGGCAATAAACTTAAATGCAAGAGTGAAACTGAAACAAATTCGTACTGAAACACAATCTTTATTTAGAAAAGAAAATACACTGACATGTCATAAAATCTTTCTAAACAATGAGTATATATCTAGGCATTATACCACTGATTAACGTATTAGAAATACTTTAATCAAAGGTGATTATAAAAATCCGTTCGTTTTCTTTAACAAAGAAATGAAAATTTGATACTGTCCCGTTTTATGATTTCTGAGAATTATGAGGGGGGATGTCACTTATCCCCCCACTCCCTCTGTGGATCCGCGCCTGAACCCATGTCTCGCGGTGCGTGAATAAAAAAGTGTATACCATATTATCCACTAATAAACTAAAAAGTACATATTCAATCACTTTTTTGTATACCAAAGAGGATGGATAATTTGTCAACCGTTAATTTGCACATATTGTTATGAAAAAGCGAATTTAGTTGTATCTATATGATCAAATAAGTACCTACACATTTTTTAGACAAAAAGTTAGATAAAAATTATAATAACCGCCACATGGCCGAAACATTAGTAAAAGGTTTACCTTTCAGCATATCTGGTTTTATTGATAGGCCAGTAAAGCGCGATAGATCAGACAGACAGCGACAGGTAAATTTCAGAAATAATGATATATTTAGCCCAATTAATGGGGACTGTGTTCCATTTGCGCCAGTAATTTTAGTACATATACGAACAATTTCTGAGTCTTGAAAGCACCTGATCGAGCATCAAATATATTTGTTTTAATATTTTGAACATGAAATGTATTAATTTGCGCACCAGGCACACACTGACATATGAGTTGATTCAAAGGCTAGACACGTCAAAAAAAAACGCGAACTGTGATTTGAATGGCAGTGATTGTGAAATCGCAAGCCCGTCCTACGATTTCTCGTTAAAGAAAACTGATCACAAATCACAACACGGCATAGCAATTGAAAATATTACTCTGTTTGCTGAAACTAAAAACCAAAGGATTTGACTGCACGAGATAGCAACGTTGCGACTTTTCGCTGTCTATGATTAGCACGAACATCGTAAATTGCATATATAATAATGGCTCCAAAACAAGGGAAGGCACTGGATGTGGTGTGTACTCAAAGTCTTTCAACCTAAGAATAAAGTGGGCACTGGCATGTCGATAGCTGCTAATTAATTAACCAAGAGAGCTGAATCTGCCAAGACTGTAATAATCTGCGGCGCTGCACCGACAGCAGACAAGCACTTCTAACTCTGAAAAGACCTTGTATCACATCAGGGCTAGCAATGGAATGCCACCAATCTAGCCCATGCTTCGGACAAAAACAATATTGTCCTGAGGTGGGTTAAAGGACACAACAACAACAAAGGCAACCGTATAGCGGACGGTCTAGCCAGGAAGGCCGCTGACCAAAGAATTTTAGAACCATGTGACCTTTATGGTCTATCGACAACCACAATTTCGGAAATAGCCAAAAAACACTCCCATGCCCAAATGGTAAAACGATGGGAAGAACTACAAGGATGCCGATTTGCCAAGGAAACCCTTGCAGGTTTTGACATGGCAATATCCAAGAAGCACTTGGCGATGACCGACGAAACCTACGTCTCATAGTAAGATTCCTGACTGGCCATTGTCAACTCAGGAAACACCTCCACACTATGGGGTCAAGTGACACACCGATATCTAGAATGTGTGAAAGCGAAGACAAAACTGTGGAACACGTCATATGTTAGAGCATTGATTAAGGTATTAACCCCCCCCTAAATACTTTAATCAATGGTTAGAGTTATCTTCTATTAGAGAGTGTGCGTTCGGCGAGTCTTGGCCTACACCTGCCCCCATAAGGGAGATGTCTCCTAGCGACTTGTTCACCTTCCTACAACTGGCAGGATGGACGATGACCTGAGAAAACAACTCCCTGGGAGGATGCAGTTGTGGCCTAAGTGCAGTGGGACCACTCACCCTCCCCACTCTACAGATCAGTGGCGGCTCGTGCCAACTTAGAGAGGTAGTGCCAGAATGACAGCCAAAATTTCAAACCGATATAAAATTGAAAAAAAAATTTATAACTATAGCCGATAAGCCGAATTTAACTGAGTCTTTATGTTCGACTTACCAAGCATCGATAAACAGAAAACAATATTCATATGCATTTTAGATTTTTCATGGGTCTTCATTTTCTCCTATATATATGAATAAGATCATCCGTGCCTTTTTTCGTCCAAGTGTCATCGCCTTCAAATAGAAAACACACAAAACAAAAGAGTTTAACTTCTTCACAGTCACTTATCCAATTGTTTTTATCATAAATAGTTTTATTAAATTTACGACAACGCGGTTTCTGTCCACTATCGATAAGTTTTTCAATTTTTAAATCAGGTGTTGGACGTCGTAATTTCTTAATCTGCAGTTTTTCCTCCAGCGGAAGATTACTAAATGAGTTTACTAAAGCGCCAATTTTATTCATTTTCGCTCTAATGATATATTTTAACACAAAAGGGATACCGACCCGAAAAGAGCTCACAACTCACTCAAACTAATAAGATCTAAATTTCAAACCTTTAACGAGAAAAATCGACATCAGCATCAAACATAAACAAATCGAAGCTGCTGAAACAAAACAAAAATAGTGAACCATGAATGGAAATATGGGTAATGTGCCTGGCACGATCTACTTCGGATTTTCGTATTTAAAATCTATCCAAACGTCCAGCATAGCGTTATCTTGGTCACTCATAAGCGTTTGTGATAAGATTTCTCTCACTCTGTTTGTGCCTTATAAGAAACGGCACGGTCGCGTCGCGTCCGTCGTCAGCTCTCATCGTGTGAGTTGCCACGATGCCACGTTTTGCCTGGTGCAAGCATTTATGCGCTGAGGCGCATATAAAACAGAAAAAGTCATTGGAAACTCACGTAGAATAAGAAAAGTTTAAGACATAGATAAATATGTTTTTGTCGAAAATTAAGGTAGTGCCATGTCACTGTGCCACTACTTCACCAACCGCCACTGCTACAGATCGTAAATTGACCAGCGAAGAAAATTCGGTAACGTTGCCGTAACTCCCAAAGAATTTTAGATATCAAAGATAAAAAAAATTGTATGCTGTCTTGTTCTAATGATTACTCAATTTTACTGCCAATTAATCCTATTTCCTTATTTGACTTAAGGGGCCTGGATACACATATTTATACATACGTATTTGCCATGTAAAACACGGACTCACAATTGCTCGCATCTCACGCTATTTTCAAACTACATATATAATATTTCAGAAGGCGGTAGTTAAGACCTTAATGAATGACAACTATTTTCGATTTTCTCAAAAATGTTTTTTAATGTGCAAAAAAAACTCGCAATGCAAAATCATACATTCTATAAATGCCTGTAATTTAACAACCAAACACGATATCAAAAAAAGGCTAAATAGTTGCACAAACGCAGGCTTTCTTCTTCAATTTGCTCTTTGAGTCATTACTGTAAGCATTGATTAACACGTATAAATGTGATAATCAATGCTGTAAGTTTAAAGGTAACGTCAGGAGCTTGGAACTGCGAAATTCATTTTTATGGTGACCTTCCTTACCTTTGGATTTTTGGACTTATCCCCCCTCATCTTAGACACACACTCTGGAGAAAGAGAACAGGCGGCCACGCCTCCTCGTTAACACGGGAATACGTATTTTCTTTGTTCTCAGTTTCGCGCGCTAGACCCTAGACCCTTAATATCCTATTTATATTGTTTAATTCCTAAAATTTATAACTACAACCGGATACAGCATACATTCTTCCCCTCCTTATAGGCATCGCAGCATCGTAATTAGATAATCCCGGCAGACAATTTTAATAATTATTTCGATCACATTTTACAACTAATTGGGCTGTCTTTTAAACTTCAATAAAGATTATCTCGAAAACGGTTACCTCTAGCGACTTAAACAAAGTATACCTTCTTTACGGAAACGATTTTTTCAAAGTTCACAGTGATGCACCAAACAGGAAAAAAGTGTTATTGATTTCAACGAGTTCAATGTGCCGTAGGTGGCGCCATCTATTCATGATAGCAATACCGTGATTGTATCTGGATTTCTCGCCTTAAAAAACCCTCCATACGTAATTTTAAATCGTTGTACCATTTTATTGCGGAACAATTGAGAAAAAAATTAAATTAAAAGTAAAACTTTGTATCTTGAAAATTAAGCATTTTAAGCCTTCAAGTTCCTATCGCGTTCATAGAGATGTGAGGTCTATCATCTGTGAAGCGTTGTCGGTCGAATATCCGGACACCCTGTATAAACCAATATCCATACTATTCACCATTGGAATCAAATCGGAATTACCATTAGAAAATATGTCGGAATCCCGGCAGTGATTATAAAACAGCAACATTGATCATCGCTAGCAAAGATTATTTTTTACGTTTTTGTTTACATATCAAGTTTATTGATTATTAATCGTGTAACCTTTTTGCTTCCATGGCTTTAAAAAAACCCTATTTTAATGTAATTTTCATAACAAGTTAATAAAATGGTAGCTGCGAGTACGGAACAAAAGCATAAAACTGCGATATAACTTTTAGATGCATGCTATATTTTTCAGGCGCAGGTGGTTTCCTCTTAGTACCGTTGATTTAGTTTATGACGTGTATGTCTTTAGTGGACTGCTCTGAAAGTATGTTTAGATATTGCCTAACAGACGGAAATTACTCTATAAACCAGTAAAACGGTATAAAATTCAATATATTATGAGGCACTATTTTTCTCAACTCCACATTAGGCCTTGATAAAATAGAAATTGTACACAGACACAGCTACTAAATATTAGGAATGATCAAATGTTTCACATATTAGTCCTATTGCCTAAGTCACTAAAGCACTATAGTGCTTTAGTTAATTGGTAATACCACTAATGATATTAAATATGTAATCCGTCAAATATAAAAATCACTACGCTATTGATAGGAATAAACTTCATTATTTTTTATTATCAATCTATATTTATAGAAAATGTATTTTACTAGGTAAATGGGTGTAACTTGATAAAATTTAAGAATAAGACGAACGGATTCATGTACATAGCTAAAGAATGTATGCAAATTATTATGATTAATAATAACAGATAAATACTTTACATTATTAATTGACTAGCTTATGTCAGCAACAACACAGTATAATATCACAAAAACAACGTCTTTTGGAAATATTCACATAAGCAACATACACCTCTTTTATTTATAGCTTACTGATGTATACGCAACAGAAAATTGAGATAACTGAACAAATTTTGTTATACAGATACAAAGAAGAGTGAACTGCAGACTGTAAGATAATAAATTTGATATGAAAATGCTTTTTCTGATTACCAATGTACTAAATAAATGTGGGGTTAAATGTATTTTTACCCCATAGATAAACTAATTTTTAAAAATTGTACATATTGAACAACAACTATGTACGAAAGTCCTGAGGTAACACTTACATGAAACATGACCACTTTGAGAGAACTGTGTAGATATTCTGAGATAGAAGCAATTTTATATAGTGAAAGTAAATACAAACAAAACAATACGATAGTAATTAGCAAAATGCTATTCAAATATTGTTCAATCAAAATTGTTGCCTTAACAATTTTCCAATATCGACCTTCCTGTTAACATGTTTTTATGTGATTTTAGAGCATTGTTATAGTTGATTGCAAGGGGATGAAAAGATAAAACCTTAGATAATTATAAGTTAACTTTAAAAACAAGTATTTGATGAATGATTTGAGAAATGGTCTGTTGTCAAATACATTGTACAAATGAGCACGATTATGACCAAAACTAAGCTTGTTAACGAAAAAAATCATGTTTTATATTCCAAGGTTAGAAGTTTAGCTTCAGCGTCGCTTTGAAGACGGTTTAATCAAACCATATGTTATGAATTGTTTGTCGGATTTTATCGGGGACAAACAATTTCATCTTTATAAAAATCTTCCCGAAAATTACCATAATAAATTATATTATATACTTTGCAATCATAAATAGAAATATCAAAATTTCAAAAAATAAAATTCTCAACTATCCTGACTCGACGTATACATAATTATATTTTAACTGCGTCCTGTGCTTTCCACCAATGTTGGAGATTAATAAAAACTAATACTGGTCTTTATTGTTAAAATAAAAACTTGCCAGAAGTTAGCAATATGTTAGCGATTCCCTTATTCCCTTTCTCGTTTTGATACAAAATATTTCGTTCATTCAAATTTGAAAGAAACTAGTGATATTTAAAAATTTTGTGTCATATCTGGATATAGTACGCATCTATTCTGGTTGGTAAATTTTGTTACGGGAAGACAACTAAAATAAAGCGTACACAGTTAATCGATCAGATATCGGACAGAACAAAATACTCCTTTTTATTCCAGATACCTGATTATTTGTACTCTTGTTGATTGTTTCAAGATCCCTACGATAAGATTATTTCATTATATCGTAATGGAAGAGGCAACTATCCTGGAAGTGATGTTGTCTATCTGACAAGTACAAATTTCACGATGTGGACATTTTTTGTCCAATTTGTAATCTTTCAACAAATGTTTAATTAGGAAACATAAAAAATCATTTTTATCTCAATCTTGAATTGCCATACAGTGCTTGATAGCATAATCTAACATAATTTAAAAAGCTCATAAATCGAAATTAGAACAATATTCTACACCTTAGATTCTACTTCGCAGCAAAAATAGTTGATAGCAAATGAGAATCATCACTCCACTAAATAAAATAAATGAGCTAATCTATACTAAACACAACATGTTGCGGAGTAAAATCTACTTCCCTCATCAAAAATACTCTAAGAAATGTATGTATATTAAGTACATACATCAAACAGTTTTATATAAAAGCACCTTTTATAAATATAAGGCCTACTGAAGAACGCATCGTTTTTCTTATAGTAGAATCGAAAATAGACAGCTAAAACTAGGACACTTTACATGCTGTGAAATTCATTAAAAATTATTCTCAAAAATGGAAATGTGTAACATACAGTAATTTACACATGCCTTAATTCCGTGAACTGAAACAAAACTTTTATATTCCAATTCTGTGTCGCAGAAAAACGGCATAACAATCGTTAATATAAGATCCCAGATACTATAAAAACGTTGACGAACCAAAATCGATTATGATTTTTCCTACGACCACTGTGAAAATTACAGATAGTGTTCTAAAATCACCCACATCATGACATAATAGCTCCCTAGTGTCGAGTTATAAACTATCCAACCTTTATTAATCGATTTGTATTCTTTAAAAAGCAGGATGGTAGATGGTGGCAGGTAAGGTGGAAAGATCTTCAGAATACACAATTTTGAGTATGGTCATCGTAAATTGACCAGCAAAAATAATACCGTGAAAGAAATAAGGCGTTGCCATAACTCTTATTTTTTTTATGAATATATCAAAAATTATATGCTGTCTCGAATTAAAATGTTCCAATAATATACTCAATTTTACTACCAATTCCTTCTAATCCTATTTTCTTCTTTTATGTCTTATTTTATTTATGAAGGAAATGCCAAACAATTTATATCACCAAATATTCTGCTAATCTAATTCATAAAACTTATGACTACAACCGGCAACAGCAGATGTTCTTCCCCCACCTTAAATTTAATGTTACTGTATTACTTATTTTTTCTATCCATTTTTAGATTCTGCATAATGACAATTGCTACCTTCGAAGATCTCCCGCTTCCCTTACCTCATGCCGCGCTGGTCAATTTACTACTACCATCAGGGTGTTACAATAAATGTTTTTGCGGATCACGTCCCGGACTGGTAATAAGAATCAGAATCAGTTTACAACAACATTTACATACCACGAACGCCCTTAAACATACTGCAGATGCGCTTTTCATCCGAACAAGTTCGGGACATGATCCCAGAAAACATCTAATAACACCACAAGGTTATAATATGAGATACTCATATGGTGTTACTGTGTCAATGATAGAGATTGATTTTTCATGGTCGTACGAAAAATAGAGTACATAACAAATTGGAAAGTGTATTTCCTGCACTCATTACTTTTCCACACTAGCTGATACGCGCTTCATGATAACCTCCACTTGTATGAAATGCAACTTTCATATTTATTATGTAGCATACTATGTGTCCTCGTTTAAAATAGTTGAAACCTTGGATTAACAACAATCGGCTATCGACCTATATCGCACTAAATACTTAGAAGTATTGATTACATTTTTATTTTTTCTACAAAGTTTTAAACTTACATATTAAGATCACAATTAGGTCAATGTTTTAACTTCAATGAAAATTTGTTCTACACTTGGCTACTAATCTTCGTGAATTTCATCTTCGTGGGCAAACTTTAGGAAAACCTGTTCTAACGTCGTCTGACTGAAGCTGTATTCTTCTATATCTAGCTCAGATTTGGCTGAAAATAAAAATAGATGTTGAAGATAATTATGTGAGCGCAAAACACTAAAATGAAGAAGAACGTCTATGAACGAATTCTGAAATATATTTACTACAATGCTAATGCTGAAATCTGTCCTATTTTTCTGCATAGCAAAGTCACTGTCAATAAACTGAGTTTAAAAGAAAACTGGTCACGTTATGCGTGGTCAGTAGTTTATGGAAATTTTACAGAGATGAACTATGAACTAGTTTGAGGCAGCTGGCTGCTAAAAAATTAGTAATTTTATTCATCGAAATGCGGCGAGGTGAGAAATTAACTGCACTACTCAGCTATATTTTTTTTTATTTCTTTTTTTTGAAACTATTAATCGCCGTGCGGCGAGCAGCGCCTCCTACGGTGCGGGAGATGAACTACTCCATTATGGTTTTATTCTTAGTTGAAGAAGTTAGCAGTTATGTCATAATCCATATGTACATGTAGTCCAGGCGGTAGGGGTTTTTTGACAGCAACAGGTCGGAAAGAAATGAAATTTGGTGGGATGGTAGACATTGGCCCTCTGAACCTACATCTAAGTTTGCGACGTCGGGGTGTTGCCGCTGGAGGCGTTGGGGGATGAAAACTCTGCTTCGCGACGATTTTTGGAAAATAACGCCATTTTGGTAAGTGGTATCAAAAACTGCTTCAAATGATTTATGGAGAGAACAAAATTCTGCATAATTTTGAACTTTACATTTTTCGTTTTCGTCCTACACTGCCTCAAACTTAGGGGTTGATTTGTGATTTTCACTAAAATTTTAAGGAATTTAAGGGTGGATTAGGACGAAGGACTTTATCAAAAAGTCGTGTAACATTTCTGTTCCCTAAAAGAATGATATCTTCTTATTTTTTTTTATTATCTGCAGCTGCCTAAAATCACACACTTGGTTAAAAAAATAGGGCATTTAGAAACGCAGTCCTACCAACTACTGATATGTGGTGTTGCGAAAAAATATCGTATTTGTGTATACTTTCAGTGGAAATGATATCACCCCGACAAATAGTTTTCATTCCACAGTGTCCTAAAGATAGGGAGTGGTTTGTGATTGTTACTAAAATCAGAATTTTTTCGCGCATTAAGTTGCAGAACGGTATCAAAAACATTTCTCATAACACTATTATCTTCAATTTTTTAAATAACACATCCTCGAGCCGCAACCTCCCGAGGTCGCAAACTTATATGTAGGTTCAGAGGGCCAATGTCTACCATCCCACCAAATTTCATTGCTTTCCGACCTTTTGCTGTAAAAAGTCTCTTTTTACGACGTAACGATTGGACTAATGTTAATATCATGTAATAATCTAAAACAATCTAATTTGAAAGTCTGTAATCGTAGTATTTATACAGGGCGTCCCACGACGATTAAGACAAGCAATATATCGGAACTGGGCAGTAGTAGCGAATTATAATTTTGGGTGTGTAAATTAGAGCAAATGTTGTGTCTCTTCTTGTCATTGTGTTACCCAATGAGGTATTTGTTTTTGGTCACGTGACGCCCGAATCAAAATTATTAATAATATGTTAGTGCCTTTCTGTGTTCCCCCCGATAAAACAATTCCAACAAACTAGCACACTTGGGGTCTAAAGTGATTAATTTAAGAGCTACAGGTACTTAAACGATTGTACGACTACCATTATGAAACACTAGCAAAATAATTTAACTGAATGGGCACATGTTATAATCAATGGTAGTGGTACAACCCTTTAAGTACCTGTAGCTCTTGAATGAATCACTTCAGACCCCAAGTGTGCTAGTTTGTTGGAATTGTTTTATCGGGAGGAACACAGAAAGGCACTAGTGTACAGGGTATCCCATTAATAATTTTGAATCGGACGTCACGTGACCAAAAACAAATAACTCATTGGATGACAAGGAAAGACACAACATTTGCTAGAATTTACATCCCCAAAATTATAATTTTCTACTACTGTCCAGTTCCGATATATTGCTTGTCTTAATCGTCGTGGGACACCCTGTATAATGATTAGCAAGATAGGATGGGCCTGAATGGAGAAGTTTCCAAAAAATAAAATTTGGAAAATTAATTATTATCTGATAGTCTATTGCTTCACTTGAAGAATGTCGAAAAAATCATCCGAATATTCCAAAAAATGGCAGGATTATTCAATTTTATATTTGCGTAAAGCGACTGCGGCGGTGAAATGCCGTATGACGTCACATGTCATTAATTGTTCGCGGCAGCCACAGTCTGGTCGGGACTCCGCTATGCATACGCTGCGCTGTACAGTATGCGACAGACTTGAGTGGAACGGCGAAGGTGTTTGTTGTAACGGGCAGACGCCAGTATATTTTAAGTATGGAGGAAGGTTACGTTCGTGGTGATTCTAGTAATCTTCCTAAAGTGGATCTCGACATGATTATAGACTTTTACTTCGCACACCGATAGGTGAGGGGAGTATTGTGATCGTGAAAATTTTCGATTTTGAGATAATACGCTTTTTGGGTGTTTAATGACGTCTACATAACGAAAATCCACACAACTCATTTCCGTCGGTCTGTCTGTCTGTCGGTCTGTCTGTACGCGTTTTTCTAGCCCCGTACTCTCAGTAACCGCTGCATGCATTGTTATGAAATTTGGGCAGCGATATGCTGTGGGGATAGTAGTAGGTAATGTTCCTATAAGTTTGAAAATCGGTGCATGGGCGGTGGAGTAATTAGCAAAAAACTAAAAGTTTAAATATTCCTTAAACTTTGTTTTAGGCGTTTTAGAGGTTCCTGATCATTTTCTACTTTTTTTGGATGGGGGTGATATTGAGGTGGTTGGGGGGTGGTGGGTTGTAAAACTGAAAAATTATTGTATTCATAACAGGCCGTTCACTGTGAAATAAAGGCCTAGCGTCATAAACCACTTTTTTTTAGGTGCATCCGAACATTACCTTGGCTATTACGGATCGTCGACTTAGAATTTTCTGATGCGTGTATACATGCGAGAGTATTGCTTCTGATCATTCTGTATGGTGTAACTAGGAAACTATTGGATTAGTTTAAATTAAAATTTCACACAGTGTTACTACCGCTGCGAGGATGTAAAATCTTTATGATTTTTAAAAATCGTGGTGTCAGCGGCGGCGTAGCAATAATAAAAAAAAAACTAAAAATATCGAAACAGCTCAAACTTCGTTTTTAGGCGTTTTAGGGGTTTCGTGATCATTTTCTACTTTTTTGGGTGGGGTGAAATTGGGGTAGTTGGGGTTGGGGGTCAAAACTCATTTTTTTTGTATTCATAATAGGCTATCCATTGAAATATTTGTTTGGTGTTTTTATGGTGGTGTTAATACACCTGACTACAATGCAATATTTATAGTTTCTCGGTCTGATAGACATATTCTAATAATACGAGTACCAATAAACTGCAGTGTATCGTTTTGTCACCGTCGGCGTCGCCTACCCTACTGAAAATGAGGAATAACAACATGAACGAGGAAACAGGCGGCGGCGCGGTGACTTGTGGGAGCAGCATCCTCGACAGGGCATACACAGGCTCGCGTTGTGTCGTGTCGTTGCCGTTGTCCTCTAACTCTTTAGGACTATCTGATTAACCAAAATTTGAAAAAATGGAAACTTCCTCATTGGACGATACGCCTCTTTAAAACCACGACCTAAACGTAACAAGCGAAATCTGGCATACATATATCGTATGAGATATGCATGGGTTTAACAATAAGATCGAACTCACTTTTCTCCAGCTGCATGAAACACTTGGCGAGCGAAGGCACACTCTGCTGAGGCACGCTGAAGATCAGTCGATCGGCGAAACTCTCCTGTAAGTTGGCGTCCATGAACAAGTTCGAGACGAATTCCTTCAGCGCGTTGTGGCGATCCCTACAGTCAGAGGTTGGAGTCGAATCCCCACCTCGTAGCTTCATCTCCAATGTGTAGCCAGCGCCGTACAGGTTTTTCAGGTGTTGGGTCGAACCCAGGCATCTGGAAATTGATAGTTGTCCGTGTGATGACGCTTTTTCTCAATCCTTTCCATATACTACTCTCAAATTAAATCAACATCAAATCAAGAGTTACTTTCGTATATCACGTTTGGTGTTTTACAGATCATCAGATTTTCAAACATAGCTATAACCTGCCTTTATCGGACGAGCTAACATTATAGAGAAGAAAAAATATTACTCATAAACAGCATATTTATAGAAAATTCTTGTAGCAGATGCACAATTTCACAAAGCCAGGCTCAGCTAAAATGGTAGTAAACGTAGCTTCAGTAGAATGGTGTAAATTATCTCAAATAGCCATTGATGTACATATTGTATGTAATCATGATTACAAAGAATAAATAATTTGAAGCATTTTGACTTTGATTACATGTCACAGCAGATGCCAGATCCAAATTACGATTACGATCAGTAACAAAAACCCCAAACTTAAAGTTAAAGCTGTAAACCGCCTCTCTAAAACTGCTACAGGTAAAAAAATGAAGTCAAGTTGATTGACTCAGTACTTCCCACACATTACGCTGATACCAGTTTATTACTTTCCCATGGCATGAAGCTTTAGTCTAAGATCCCTTGCAACCAAATAATTGCCACCCCCCCCCCCCCTAAAATTGTCTTATGCCGCTAGGTCTTTTTTTCACAGGTCAATGGACAGCCTATTATCGATACTACAAACTTCTCAGTTTTACAACCCCCACCCCCCCCCCCCAGCCACCTCACTTTCACCCCCACCCAGAAAACTGGTAGGAAATGATCAGGAACCCCTAAAACATCTAAAAACCGAATTTGAGTTGCTTTCATACTTGTCGCGTTCTTTGATAATTGCTACGCTGCCACTGACCAGATTTTTAACAAGCATACGCCTTTTCCATTCTCACCACGGTAACAATATACTGTGTCAAAATTTCATTAGAATCAATTTAATAGTGTCCACGTTACAAAATACAAAACGATTTAGACCAATAAATTCTCGTATAGTATACAGAAAATTCTAATTCTAGTTTCTGTAATAGGCTAGGCAATGTTCGGATGCACCTAAAAAGGTGATTTGTGTCGCTAGATCTTCCTTCACAGGTTAGTGGACAGCCTATTATCAGTACAAGAATTTTTTTAATTTTTCAACCCCCAACCCCCCAACCACCCAAAAAAAACTCAGAAAATGATCAGGAACCTCTAAAACGCTTAAAAACGAAGTTTGAGCTGTTTTTATATTTTTAGTTTTTTTATTATTTCTGCGCCGCCACTGGCACGATTTATCAAAACCATACGCGTTTTCCATCTTCGCCATGGTAGTAATGCCGTTTCAAAATTTCATTAAAATCAATTCAACAGATTCCTCGTTACAACGATCTGACGCAATACTCTCGTATGTTTACATCAAAAAAAGTCCTTTGTTTTCTGTAATAGGCAAAGGCAATGTTCGGATGGACCTAAAAAAGTTATTTATGTCGCCAGGTCTTCCTTCACAGGTCAGTGGACAGTCTATTATGAAAGCAACAAATTTTTCAATTTTACAACCCCCCACCCCCCAACCACCCCAATTTCACCCCCACCCAAAAAAAAAATAGAAAAACGAAGTTTCAGCAATATTTAATTTTTTTTGTTTTTTGCTAATTACTCCGCCGCCTATGCACCGATTTTCACAATTATAGGAATATTACCTACTACGACCCCACAGCATACCGCCGCCCAAATTTCATCACAATCCATGCAGCGCTTACTGAGATTACGAGGGTAGAAAAACGCGACAGACAGACAGACAGACCGACAGACAGACCGACAGACAGACCGACAGACAGACCGACAGACAGACCGACGGAAATGAGTGACGTGGATTTTCGTTATGTACACATCATAAAACGCCCAAAAAACGTATTATCTCAAAATCGAAAATTTTCGCGATCACAATACTCCCCTCACCTATCGGTGTGGGAAGTAAAAAGTTCAACCATTCCTGAATTTCGACCAACATTGCTTAAATAATCTCGAAACATCAAACATATAACCATGCATGTACATAAAATTATGGTCCGTATTCATAGTCGTTTCTCAAGTATCCCTCAAGGGATACTTGAGGGTTACTCAAGGGATCCTCAAGTGTGGTTTTCCTTGTGTATCTGTTTCCTAGACAATATCTACGAGACGGCAGGATTAATTTGGCGACGTTGTCATATTTCAAATATAAGTCAATTTGTTATGCCCCAGCGTACGCATTTTCACGTTTTCTGATATCTTCTTTTGTTGTGTGCCAGTATTTCGTGTTTTGTACCGGAAATTTTTCTGGATGTGACATAAACTGATAACACCGTACTCCAAAATTAACCTACAAAATCGCCTTGACTGCAACGAAATGTCATGTTAACATTTCCTTGAGTATTACTCAAGGGAGCCCTACGTAAGGGACCCTCAAGTATTAAGGGGCCCTTAAGTATCGACTATGAATGCGACCCTAAGCATGTATACCTTAACTCTCCTTTCACCATGATTCCGACCCGAGAACATAAAGCGTCTGCTTCTTCCATCGAATGTGTGGTAAGGATCGCTCCTCTTGAACCCTATATTAAATAAATTGATTAATTCCAAATCTATATTGCTCACTCCCATTGCATTACTATAAACATGACAACTGTATTAATCAAAACATAATCACATTAATTTCCCGCGCAATTTAAATATGCAAAATATTGAAGTCAGAATGAAAAGTATTTATCTAATATATTCTTAAATCTATCTCTATACCCTAGGACCGTCAATCTTTTTAAAAATTTGTCCCCTGCTTTAAATTTGTCCTTATTGTATGACTATTTACAAAAGACAGATCACAGATTAACAGAAATCGTCTCAAAAATGTTTTATCAAAATTTCGATTTTTGTGTAATCACACTGCCCTCGCCTATTAGTGTTGGGAGTAAAACGTGCAATTAAAACCCAAAACAAAGCTATATTAAAGGAGATTTCAAAAAATATAATAGTAAGCTAAGCTTAGCTAAGCTTGGCTTCGGTTTAATAAAGCCTGAGTCAAACCGACCCTTAGTGCCGGTTGTAGAATGCAGGCTTAAGTTCGGCTTTAACGTAAGCTGCCATTAAGTCACCGAAATAGCACAACATCCGTTTTACAATGCTGGCTTAGTACCCCACTCCAAGATTAACACCAGCTTACCGTAAACCGACGAATCATGTAGCTTGACCCGAGCTTAACTGTAGTTTAAATACAAATAGCATGATGTGTCAAGCAGAAACCTTCAAATTGCTTGCCATTTTATTAGGTTATATTTTATATTGGAAATATTTGATGCCTTATCAATGGAAGCAAATAAAAGAACAGACCACAGAGACAGTAACGACTATTGCCTGAACTTGACACAAACTGTCAGAAGTGACGAACCAGAAAGGTTATTTTTTTAAATAATTATGACAGCGCCCATGCTTCATTAGTAACAACCGTAGTGTATTTCATTATCAACTAGATTCAAGTAAACCGGCAATTATTTCCGCTTGTACAAATGATGTGAAGTTTAAGCCTAGACTTAGCTAAGCTTAGGTTTAATTATGCTTATGTTAAACCGGCATCTGTACAGCCGGCCCTAAAACAAGTATACTTAAATGTTAAATTTTGTAGAATTAAATTTTTGAGAATGCTCAGGTAAGTTAACACCTGTATAAGCTACAAAAATAATAAAGGTAGTGGTATAGCGAAAAAAATACAGGTCACACGGCAAACGAAAATTCAAATACTGGACTAAATAAATAACTAACAATGAATGTTATACCTGAAAACTGGCTAATATGGTGTCCCACAGAAATCTTTTACTTCTAGGATCCATTCCTGTACTAGGCTCATCTAACAGTACAACTTTGGGATTCCCTACCATCGCCATCGCGAAGCTGAGTTTTCTTCTTGTTCCTCCAGAACATTGGGATGCACGTTTATCAGCGTGCTCCTGAAAAATATTTGTTGAACAATAATAATTAATGATACACATCTGCGCATAGCTCCTAACGACGCCTTATCAGTTGTTTAATGAAATTGTTTCTTGTATTGTTTCTTGCATTAACCACTGGTGAAAAGCCATTTTTGATATTTGTATTGACCAGTCGTAAAATTTAATATACCATTTTTGAATTTCTGGTACAACCAACCGCTTGGTAACATGTAACATACCATTTTAGATTCTGAAATCATCTAGCTAGTTTTTTTATTTGTTTTGTTCCAGTACGTTCGCAACATATCATACTTCAGCTTTGTTGTGTTTAAGTTTAATTACTTTTGCCCCAGTCGGACAAAGGATCTCAAAATGTTGTCCTGGTGTTTAATTTTAAGTTGTTAATGTTTAACGTACCTGTATTTGGAGGCCGCTCAGGTACATGTTGACCAGCTTGGGTATTTGGTCATAAGGCACACCTCGGATGGAGGCGTAGCATTCTAGATGTTCACGTACTGTGATATTTTTCCACAGGGCGTCGTGTTGGGGGCAGTACCCTAGCAGACGATAGGCAGAGTTCATGTTAGAGGTTATGTTTTCTCCGCCGATTTGCACCTATAACGAAAACAGATTTTTGAGACAAAATGTAAGGTGATGATATAACAATACAAGCCCGAAAACGTTTGATTCAGCATGTTGAAATCGATTATTTTCAGAATTTCTCCATCATACTTCGATTGTTATAATTATGTTATTAGCTCTGATCTGAGATCAACTGGTCAGGTATTGTGTATAAGAGTGGAACGTGATATATCTATGTACTATACCCAGTAGTGATGTCAATATTGTAACTACACGGTATGAAATACCCGTTACACAACTAAATACTCGGCACCGGGTAAACGCTAAAATAAGTACCCGTTACTTTATCTTGGTCCAGCATTAGGTAAAAATACCTAGCAGAGCTTCCGATCCAAGCCGCCTCGATCGGTACCAATTATTACCGAATCCGGGTACTGGGTACATTTTACGATATTACTCGGTATAGGTAACACAAAAGTGTACCTATGTTTGACATCACTACTAACCAGCCAGTTCAAGTAAAGGTTTTTATATGGCACTGATTTTGCGAATTATGTACACAGAAACAACACAATACACCTAAAGGATTTCAGGACACTAAGCAACCAAGCTGGTAGGCTTCAAGTGACACATTATACATAGAAAAAGTTGTTATGTGCACAAAGTTTAAATTAAATCTATTCGTTCACATCGTTACCCTGTCCTGACGAGGGTCATCAATATTGGCGTATCTCATTCACCATATCTATATCTTGATCAGGATAATTTTACTTTTTTATTAAATTATTGTATTGTCACCAGTTTTGGTGTAGAAAATTTAAATTTAATCAAATCCGTTCGTTTAAAGTGGGTCAAAATCGACTCCAAAGGAGTCAGATACAAACATAATTACAAACACACAAACACACATATAAAGTTAATTATAGTCTTGAAAAGTCTGGGTTACTCCTATCTCCATCGTACTTGTCGCCCAACTTGTAGCTTCAGGAAACGTGCAACATGATGTCTAATTTTTTGCAAATTATTTCGACGCCACTACAGAAAATTTCAAATACATAACTGCTTCAGTCGTGTTATTTTTTAGGGTTAGGTCCGCAATAAAATAAAAACTATATATTAGTCGCCGAAACGTCGCATGGATAAAGAATAATAAGAAGTTTTTGTTTTATTGCTGACCTAAACCTAAAAAATAACAACTAAGTTCGTCACAGCAGGTCAAAATAGTTACACAAATTGATCATCTTTGACATCGAAAGCCCTACCGCTATGTCTTCAAATGCACATGTTCAGTTAGTTCTGTAAAGTACAGAATACCACTTTTTGGTAATGGGAAGTAATTTTCGACGGTGCGGTGACTACGAAGAGAATAAAAAAAATGAAATAAGTATAACGAAGTTTAGCCCACATTAGCTTATGAGACAAAAAACATCGAAATTGTGTTGACTAGTGTATCAACGAATATTAAACCATTTATACGAAACAAACAAAATCTGAGATGAAAAGGAAATATCTGGTATTGGCGGAGATCGAACTTGCATCTCCAAGCTCTAGCATCGTAAGACTAAGATACACATAGACTTGATACTTGCAGATGCCAGAGCCCATATATTTAAACGTTTACGACGTCGAGCGAGATCCTCGGAAATACGTACCTGACACATGTAACTTGTAGTGGTACAAGGGAGTTGTGATCACACTTCTTGTCATAAAATGATGTAACTGAATGTGAAACTACACACTATTATCGCTAATGTACTTACACACTTATATTCTTCAATTTAATGAATAGCCTCACTTCCTCTTTAATTAGTTCTAAATTCTTTTACTTCCCATATCGTGGGTGAGGGGAGTATTGTATCGCGAAATTTTTCGGTTTTGCGATCATACGTTTTTTGGATGTGCTATGACCTTTACAACACGAAAATATTTATCACTCATTTCTGTCGGTCTGCCTGTTGCCATTTTCCTAACAACGCAATCCCAGCAACCGCTTTACTAATTTTGATAAATTTTATATGATGCTGCTAATATTTTTGAAAATGTCGGCAGAGTCGCAGAGTAATAGAAAAAAATTTAAATTATATGAAACGCTTCACATCTTGCTTTTAGATGCCCTTAGGGGGTTCCAAATATCTTTCACTATTTTGGGGAGAGGGTAAAATTGAGGTGGTGGGGAGGATGGTTGATGGTGATACAACTGAGTACCTTTTTTTTGGAAACCACTTACAGTATGCCTGACGTCTTCTCCGCCTATACAATATACATGCCTGAAATTGATTCTAGATCATACGACACAAAAACTTATGTAAAACAGTTCTTGATTGGATCCCTATGAAATAAGCTTTAACAACTTACTCTGCCTCTAGTAGGAGCTTCCTCAGCGGTGATTATCTTCATGGTGGTGGTTTTACCAGCACCATTATGACCTAGAAGTCCGAACACTTCTCCGGCATCTACGGCTAATGATAGAGACTTGATTGCCACCCTCAATTCCACTTCTGTTTCGGACTTGCAGCATATATCACAGATTTTTGTTTCTTTTTGTAGGTATTCCTTATGTAATTTCTATAATAACATCATAATTACTAAGACGGTACATCGAATCATCGACCAACCATGTCAAATTTAGATGCCATGATAAGATCAGAAATGACCCTTTTATTTTTCCACGAAGAAAAAACTGTTCTAGAGACAAAGATGTGATCTTTCTTATACGTTATAGATACGAACTACAAATTACAGTTATACTATAAATAACTACAATACTGTTCAATTATAACATGAGTTCTAATGGCCCTGGGCCATTATTCTAGTCTGGTTCTATTAATACACATGAAAAATAATATAAAAATTGAGAAGGTTACAGTTTGTAAACTAACACGGACTCTTTATTATGAATTTTTGTAAATCAAGAATGCATGAAACTTACATCTACCATGACCACAGGCGGATTGACTGTATGGCAGTTCATGAGATTTTTCACTTTTAGTCTCTCTGCCTTCACGTCTTGATCTTCGTTGTCACCTATGTCACTGACCTCATTAAATTCTTCCTCATTATTCCTTAGTTTGTCTTCGTTATTTACCTACAAGTCGAAATTATTTCCATAAAAAAATTGTATTATTATATGACGACTCATATCGATACTTCAATTTTAATTGTATATTCATTAACCAATACGCAGCTTTGAAAAAAATACTATTGGGATTCTTAGCCAAATAATCAATTTCATTACTATTTTCATTACTATAATTACTATTATACTAACATACTTAAATATTGAGGCTAGATTTCACAAAAATCGGGTCAAATTCGACCAATCACAAAAGCTACTAGATACCCTCAACTGGAAATATTAAGATTTGTCTTAAACGGTATAAAAGGTATATTTTTGGAAAGTGCCCTTGATAACCGCCTACAAAACGGTTGCCTCATTTATCTACTGTATTAAAAGGAAATGCAAATTATTGGGGTTAATGAGATGTCAATCCGATAGATCTGTAAGATATTACAGATAGGCGAATAGAAAACAGATATGAGAGAAGCCAACACCATCTTATTTTCTATTTCCATCAAAAGGTTTCATCAACAGCTATTTATATCAATGTTCGTTACTGCAATTTTGCCAGTAATGTATTTTTTAGAAATATCATTTTTAAAAGATTCATATATTAGTAGTAAGAGTACTGACAAGGAGAAGAAGCCTGGTAAGTACCGTTTTTACAGACCCCGCAGAACCAACACTAAAAACCTGAATAGTCTCCTAGAAAACTCCTTGTCGAACCTATCTGATTGCCTGATCAGTACGTTTGCCCCGATAACTAAGTATGGTGATTCGTCGTGCCAAATATATATCTGAAGCCTGAGATTGCAATATAAAAGACTTTCTGGCAAGTGAAAAGAAGTTTCATCCTCCAAACATCTTCGCAAATTACATGTGATGACCAGTGACCACTATCAAAATGTTGAGCGTCCCGGTCGGAGATGGCTTCCAGCACCTCCCGCCAATCCCCGATCAGTCGCCAGACTAACCTAGAAATGCATTTATGTCACAAGAAATAGAGGTAAATAAGTGACGTTAAGGCTGTAAATGCCAGAATTCAGAATTATTACTTTAAAAAACTAAAGAATGGCTCTCCAGTGTTGCCAATGTGCGTATCGAAATAATATGTGCAATGACCAGTACTCTAATCAGATCGTCACTGAGTACGGTTAGTACAGATAGGGCACATTTAATATTTCAATGCAGTTAACGTATTTTCCACAAAATAAAATCATTTTGATATTTTAAACAATTAATATTTACAAATTTCAGTATCATACATTGAGCGGATAGATACTTTCCCAACCGGCGACGTCGGATCGGAGAATCGCCGGAGATTCAAGGGCGCGAGGACGTGTGGGACTAGGCATACCGGCTTTCATAACATTTGTGCATCAGCAATTTCAAGAACATTTTTAACTACTTAAATATAGACATTCTTATATTTTTTACATATTATTATTAAAATGTAGCATGTAAAAGGTACGAAACACAAAGCACTGAAACATGTTTCAAATGAATTGCGCTTCAAGTTGAGGTTCCAAAAACTACTTACACTGGACAATTTCAGAGCATCCCTAACTCTTCCACCATTCTTCTTAATGTCGACCACACGTAACATGAAGAACCAGAATGGTATATGTAGTATTATTCCTACGAACATGACCACAATTTCGGTAGTCATGTAGTCAACCAGCGTAGGTTCCGCACAGGCATAGCTATTGTTGCACATTATATACACTCTTTGTACATAATATACTATGGCATAGGACAGATACATTGTATTACCCATAGAGAAGAAGACGTGTAAGCAGAACGCCGCCTTCCCACCTGAAACGACAGAATAAACCATTTTTAGACTGATTAATGGCATAAACCAAATTCATTTCCAATGTGTCAGCAGTTAAAACAATGAATCTAGTGCGGCAAGTTTGTTATTTGCGGAACGAAGTATATTATAGTCTCTGTTTTCAGGTAATTTCTATCAACCAATAAAGCAGACACTAAACCTTATTTTGTGGATTTACTTATGAGGAAATTTGACCCATGAATAACTGAGAGGGACTTCCGAAGTTTTGCATTTCATGTGGGTTACACAAAAGCGTTCATTTGTAACAAACCAAAACTAAAAGATTATTATTCTCTGAAACTCCATTAATTACCACACTGGAAGACAGTGCATCATGTGAACTGAATCTTGAATCTGTATTTCCTCGTACAGTTCTTATATAATATGAAATAGGAACCATCTGTAAAGTGAGAATGATCAAGCCACTGCCACTTCACCCCGTGCTAATTCCCGAAACTGAATCCGCATGCAATTCAGCCTCTTTACTGCCTTCATTTGTGAAATATGACTATAGTAGGTTAAATTTCTCAGTCACATACTGAAAATCTTATAACTGACAGTAAAGAATAGATGAATATCGAAAATATTCACCCAGTTCATAAATTTCATACGAAAAAAGTAAGTAAAAACAAGACGTGACTTTTGGCAACTTTGGTGTGTTACTGCGACAAATCAACGAATGCAGTTACTTCCCTTATACATACTCTTTATAGCCGTTTTTCACTGACAATAGATCCATGAATTTCTTCAAGGACGCAATTCGTGAACAAATATAATCTAACAAATAAAACAGAATTTTTACAAGTCACAAAAATCCACGGATTTATTCAAAGACCTCTTAGTGAAATTAGAATCTGTTCTAATATTCTCGAAGTTGGACGTCAAACCCAGCGGTGCCAATATTGAAGTATGATTTAATATGGCAAATACCTGACCTAAAATTCATGTTTACATTATTCATTGCCTGTAAGTGGCGTACGGAAAGTCCCAATATCTGAAAAATAATTAAGAATTAATTTATTTCACGTTAGGACGTGTCAAGACCAAAGATAAATAATAAACTTTTAAAATTTGAAGAAAACATATCGATTGCGTCCGTGTATACATTCGTGAATAAATCGCCAATGTACAATAAGTATTGCCGTTCTACTTTTAATTGATGTTCACAGGAAAAGTGTGGACAGCAGGTTGAACATTAAAAAGAAATTGAAGGAGATAATTTTATTCCAGCCTTTTGAGTTCTATCCTATGTGATAAAATGGCAATCACACTACTTTCATGAAGACGATGAGATAAAACACCGTCGTATTGAAATAACGAAGTCCCCGAGCAACAATTATAATTCGATACATTGTCGATACAGCGGCAAAAAAAATGGCACCGAAATAGTAAATCTCCCAAGAAATGCAAAGAAAAAGTAGACAGTAGAAAATTAGACGTCAGTTATACAATATTTTATACCTGCGATATGCAATATTATAGATTTTTATAATATACTTCAAACAAATACGCATATCCGAATAAGTCCTAGACCATGATACGAATGGACCAACCACGTAACGCCATTGGCTAAACCTCTGGTAGCTTGTTTACATCTGTTGCCTAGCGACTGCTAAGTGCTTAAGGCTGTATTCGGTCCCCCAATGGTCGTTAGTTAAACTAATAGTTCACAATAAAAAAAAGATGTTGCTTGGATGTCCATTTGGCTTTTAAATCTAGTCACAGTAAGCCATGTCGATAGGTCAGCACGTCCAAACGTAATTCATATCGAAAAATTGCATGGGCGACATTGCATCCGGTCGGCACCGGGTCGGATTAGCATACATTAGTAATTTCAGTTTTATAAATTTTGGCTATTGCGAGTATTTTGGCGATGAAAGAAGCATTCACGCCATATGGAAGCTTACACAGCAACCTACTGCGCGCACTGAGTTTCAAACGGGTTGACTCAAGACTGGTATGAAACTGCATACATCTCCTCAACGAACTTGGAACAAAGTAACTTTGGTATGGGTTCCAGGTCAGTGCGGAGTGTAAGGCAATGTATTGCCGACATACTCGCACGAAGAGAAACCGAATCTGTGTTCATAGGACCAGAACAATTCGCGGGCATTGTGAAAAGCACCGCTAAGACAACAATCTCAGATTGAGCAGGGAAGAAAGCACTCCTCCACTGGCGAGGTACACCAGGGCTACCAAACTCGAAGATATTCATACCATACCCCTCTTGCTAGGCACCTCCGAGGATCATAGAATGGAACAAGAATAACCTGTGCATTCTGGTTGGTCTGTCGACGGGCCGTTGTCGTCTGAGGAACCACTTGCGGAAGTTACGTCTAGAACAAAGGACTGTCGGTTCTGCGATGTGGAGGGCGAAACAGAGGAGCACATATTGTGCTCTTGTCCAGTACTAAAAGAGCTAGGTTTCAGACTTTCGGAATCACTCAACTGGAACCTACTGACTTCAAGGAAGTTCCACACAACACGACCACCGCCTTCGTCAAGAGGTGTGAATTGTACGGTGAACCCTTAATGAGCCACGATAGGGTCGCAGTGGAAGGAAGCATAATTGCCCCGCTCACTTTCAACCTAACCTATACCTTGTTATCACAATTGCTGTCACCAAAGGAATAGCTGAGTAAAAGAAATGCTGTCACGTGCTCTTCTAACAAATCTGTTACAGGCTTGCAAATTGTATTAGGATCAGTGTATGCATAAGCTGTGAATGAGAGTCTCTAATACTCCATCTATGGCCCAAACCACTTAGATATCCGCATAGCATATTTTGTTTGTGTTTTAACATGCGATTATTTTATTACGAGATCTTTATTAAAGGATTTCATGTATACTGATATATCTACTCATATATCGTGGTAAATTTGAACGTTCAACTTCATATAATATGGAAACAATGATTGGACGGTTTGCCACTGATCTGCCAGACCACCATGAACTCCAGAAGGGACATGTTCCCTTGAAAATGCATCTATTTGGGTTCTATTATACTCCACACTCAATGACAATAATATGTACTTGATGACGGTTTTACTAGTAATATTTCTGGGCAGAGTAGCATATTAATCGCCACAGGCATTACGCTTGAAAATGTTTACCTCTACTGCACCTTGGATGTGAATAGCGTTAAAATGGCTTAAAAAACACGTGTAGCATTAAAAAGCGACAAGAAGCATTACCTGAAACCTACAAAAAATAAAATATATTTTACCTATCCTCATCATGTCAAGAAACATCACTATGAAAAACGGTATACACCCGACGAAGGTGGCGATGTTTGGCAAAATTGACTGCGCTGAATCTGTCTTATCGAATATGTAACTGAAGCAGGTGCTGAACAGTATCGAAGAGGGGCAGTAGAAAAACACCAAGGTACCGAGAACGGTCAGCGCAGGCCATCCGCTGAGCGACGGTATCTTGAAGAGCAGAATGATCAGGATTAGCACAGCGCAAATCAGTACCATGATCGCCATCAACACCAACAGATACGTCGTGAAGTACATTCCGAAGGACAGACCGTTCACACGCAGCTGATTTTTAGCTTTAATCTGAAAAAAAAAAGATAGTCAACGGTTGCGTTCAGCGAACCTGCGCCGGTACTCTGTAACTTAGAAATGTGTTTCTATGCACTATGTACTATAGAATCGGGTGGCTTCGTAAATATGTCAGCGTAGTAGGTACTTTGTGGTAGGCACCCGAATATGCCCGATCGTCATGGTCGTTATTGTGATAGAAACACGTTTCTATCTCTTAAGTTATAGAGTACCAGCGCTGAGCGCTCTTTCGGAGCACTTTGCAGAAACCGTTCTATCAGAGCGGAATAAATACTGAACGGTCTATGTCTGAAATATCACAGTTAACATATTACATATTATATGACAATCATGACATACTGACATACATTTATTCGCAACCATCAGATTAACAGTTTGTTCCGATTGATCGCCTAAAACTAACTACCAAGAGTTGAAAATTAATCAAGAAGTAATACCAAGACCTAATGATCATAGACAAAACTCGTCGACTGCTATTGATACCGGCATTAATATTAACGCTGTTTTACCTATCGTGGAAGAGCTTGCCCAACCACTCCATGATTAGGATTGAGGTGACCAAAAACGTAAATTATTTTGAAAGTGTATACTGATTTCTTTACAATCTTTGTTTCGGCCGTTATATTGCAAAGTAAATGTTTGGATTTCCATTTTTCTGTAAGTCAGTGACGCTTATTGCCATTTGACAAGTCAGAAAGCAGATGGATTTAGGTTGTTTCCCTATTGAATTGTCGCTGCCCAAATCGAGCGTAAAATAATTCTGCTACATAAAATGTGGTCCGCTCAATAAGCGGGAAATGAGTAGCGGGCTGTTTAAGTGTTCCCTGAACGCAATCATTGTCTTATACATTAGCAGTGTATGATGATGTTTATTACGCATTCCTTGCAAAGTTGAAAAAAAACAACATAACACAAGTAATCAAGAATTGCTTTTGACGGGCGAGTAAAGTCATATTCATAAGCCTAATACTGTGAAAGTTATGTGATGTTCTTTGTCGAACAACTGTTCAGCTACTCTAGACTTATCCATTTTAACATAGCTTAAATATTCCGTTTGCTCTATAAACTTAGTTCCAATAGATATCCTAAGCTATTTTCATGTGGATCAAGCTTGTCTTCTGGGTCGCTTAATAACTCGGACCTGACTTATATCGTTCTCAATGTATTGAGTAAGGCTTTTGCGTCCATAGTCCAATGAACTGTTGGTTCTTGGGCTATTCGGCCGGCGCCGCCACGCTCCACCACCTTGGCATCGACGCGCTTTGCTGCTTGACGTTTTGCCAACATGAGTGGTTCGAATCCTCGGAAGCTGTTACCTGTTCGGCGTGTTCCCAGAAACTGAGACCGTGTCACCGGGTTGAGCACTTATATATCTCGGATCAGGTGTGTAGGAGGCTGCTCTGTGCAGCAGCTATCCCTGTAGATCTCCCGCGCATATTTGAATCTTTGCGTCTTTTAGGAAAGGTATCCATATTCTGTTGAGCAGGCACCATCTTTGTTGTTAAAGTTGTTCTTATGTTTACAAAGCTCAATGGACTCCCTGTACAACCTGGCGTAATAAGAGGAGGTTGTAGCAGGAACCTGTGTCTCCACAAATTTTATTTGGTGGCCACCGCTTTCCTGGAGAACATACTTAGCTACCGCGGATTTTTCTGTCTGACCTAATCGGCAATTTAATCTGTGTTGCGAAATTCTAGTTCGTAGCGATCTCTTGTTGTTCCGAGTTGTACTTCCACAGACATTAATTTATCGGATACCATGTACTTGCAGTTCTTATCATTCTCAATCCTAAGCATCTAAGAACCTCTTATGGCCAAAAGTTACATAGGGCAAATTAGGTATAAAGGTTTAAAGAAGATATTGATATTCTAAGATACAGAAATTGATTAATAGTAATTTAAAATTAATTCGTTGTACAGTAAACTACAGTAAAGAATTCAAGGCATACGAAAGCTTAGAAATAGCAGATAAATCAAACAATGTAATTAAAATGGATGTAGGCCCGATTGCAAACAGCTTGCCATTTGCTTTAGATTCCTAAATATTACGTGGTTATCTGTTGTATCCCTCTGACCGAAAATATTTGTATATGCTCATAGGTAGACTTATCCCTAGAAGTTAAGGTTGAGTTTAATTAAGAAGCTAATACAGTTAACGAAACACGTATCGATTTAAAAAATGGTTTGGCAAATGGTTAGACTGTGCAGTGTTTACTGTGAAAGGTAATCAGAGCAAAATTTGTATTAACAACCAACTTTTACTTCGTTTTAGCAGACTCGGTACTTTTTCTTTTGACTGCTCTATCACAAAACAAGAAAAGAAACGCAAAAAAATACTCTACATTGAAATAACTTACCTCTCTATCATACACCATGTCAACTGCCAAACTAACGGGCGTTAGAGCGAATATCATTCCCAGAGTGAAAGTTGCAGTCACAGTTCCAAAGTTGATTCCTTCTGGTTGAGAAGTTTGTTGAAACGGTTGAGCTCTCAACTCTATCGGTTGCCAACTTCTTATTTCAATCTGGTTTGTACTGAGAAGCCTATAATGTCAATTAATATACGCATTAGTTTATACTATGTGACCTTCAATGTTAGTAACTAAATAGTAATAAATAATAGTAACCGATGTGAAAAAAGGAAGGGTTTGCAAAACCTTATCTTTGCAGACAAGAGAGAAAAATGGAAGGAGCTATGTTCTTTTTTTGAAGAGGACATTTGTGGTGAAGGCTACCGAATTGCCGCAAAGAAAATAACAGGTATGGCGCCGACGTACAACTTAAACGTCGAAAGTAAGGTTGAGGTAGTGCGGCACCTCTTCCCAGTCCCAGCAAGATGTCTGGCAACATGACAGCATGGACAAGGATCTGGGAGAAAAGATTACGACCAGGAAAGCACCGGGTCCAGATAGAGTTCCCCCGGAGGTCATCAAAGAATTGATTGTCACTGCACCGAGCCTACTACTAGGACTACCGAACCATCTTTTGGAAACACAAACTTCCCCGACCATCTGGAAAAAGGCTAGAGTAGTGCTGATCGCTAAGGGGGGTACACTTCCAGAGCTTGCTTCGTCTTACCGACCCATTTGTCTTCTGGACATAGTGGGAAAGCTGTACGAAGTCCAAATCCGGCAGAGGTTAGAAGCGGCACTCGAAGAAGCGGGAGGCTTGTCGCCAAACCAGTTTGGCTTTCGCAGTGGCAAGTCAACGAACAACGCATTCTATGCTCTGTAGAAGGAACTCCAATAAATGAGGAGCACTGGTGACACTTGACGTGCAACATGCCTTTAATACGGCGTCGTGGGGCTTTATAATGGAAGAGCTGAATAAGCGTGGCATTACCGAGGTATTTACGGAATCTGATCGGCAGCTATTTTAGTGACAGAGCTATAAAAATAGCAAACATAGAGTTGGAGATGTCTACAGGAGTTCCACAGGGATCATGAGTCCTCTTCTCTGGAATATCCTGTATGATGGGGTTTTAAGGATAGTTCTTCCTCGAAACACAAAGACTGTGGCTTTCGCGGATGACCTTGCTCTGGTAGCCTCCACCAAACACGAGATAACTTTGGTGCAAACGACAAACGAGGCGCTGAGAAGGATAGATGAATGGATGTCCAGGCACCAACGTCAGTTGGCACCAAGACCAAGCAAAACTGAGGTGGTCATTGTCCGGGGTTCTAGGATCACTAGGAACCAAGTCAGCTTCTGCCTTAGAGGGGTGCAAAGAGTACCCAGCAAATCGATCGTGTACTTGGGGATTACCGTAGACAACGAGCGATGTTTCAACGAACATATAAAGAGAACTGCGGTGAAAGCAGAAAGAAAGGTGGCATTACTGTCACGTATAATGCCAAATGTAGGCGGCCCAAGTATGCGAAAAAACAGATCTTAAACGGAGTTATCCAGTCAGTTATGCTATACGGAGCTCCAGTAAAGCGATGGAGAGGAAAAAGTACCAGCAAACCGTAGACAGGGTGCAAAGGAAGTCGCTGCTGAGACTGGCCAGTGCGTATCGTCCTGTCTCCACCAAAGCGCTGCAGGTTATAACAGCGATGCTACCACTTCATTTGTTGGCCAAGGAGACCATGGACGAGTGGCAGGGGATCTGGTCCAGTACAACGGAGGTGGCGCAGTGGATGAAGCGTATGATCACAAATATACAAGTGTGGGCAGAGTGTAAACACAGAACAACATGCTATTACCTATTAACACAGGCGTTGTCGGGCCACGGTCCCTTTCGGGTATATAGAAACAAAATAGGACGAGCGACGAACGATCATTGTCGACATTGCGACCAGCAGGCGGACTCCGATAATTAGAAAAGTAATATTAGAATCGCTTCATTTCGATTCTAATATTCTTGTACGTAAACGAGTTTCGGAACTCTGATGAATCGGTTTATATTTTAGAAATGTGCTCGTGAAAGTTCGGAAATATCTAGGGATATTTTGTTGCTTATTCAAAAATCATGACAACTTTGACGGTTTGAGATAATTTTATAATTATAACCTATACTAAAAGCTTTCGTAAAATTAAGAAAATGTCAAAATTCGCTGCGTGAAAATTATTCTAAGAATTAAGAAACGTTGAGGTAAACGGACGGCTGTGGACTTCCTGGCTTCCAGTTTCCAGTGCACATTCCTGAGAGGTGAACAACAGTGGAACAAACGAAGATTAGCGGCGGACTATACAAGAGTGCGAGTACGACACTGAATCAATGGACCAGAAGCCATGGGGAATTGTTTTAACTAAATTCACGTATAGTATGTGGTATATGGTTGAGTGGTAGAGTACTATTGTAGTGAACTCCGCCATTTGGAGTATATATCTGTATGCTTCAATAAAGGCTATTATTATTATTTCTTGTGCGTTGCTTGAATTGATTTTGTGTTGAATTCAGTAGTGGATCTATTGTGACTATTGTGAGTGGCTAAATTTGTTAGTTATTACTTCGGATGGCGCTCTATATAGTCTATCACTACCCACCAATGATCCTGACTGACTCATTTTTCTTTTGTCTATTGATAAAAATAGGTAGATTAGGTATCAACCTCAGAGTAATAGAATTATTACTAGTAATAGAATTATTACTCTGAGGTATCAACCAAGGAAAGCACCAAAAGAACGTACGCCAAAGTTTGTTTACGGTACACGTTAAATGTTAGGTTAAGTATACCACAGGCTGACAGTGACAGATGCTATCGGGCGAGAAAGTGAAGAGGGCATCTCTCTCTACTAGGATTATTCACTTTAACCCACGTAGGTAAATGGAATTCGATAGCAACCAATTCTCGTTTCGAAGCGTTTCTTAAGGGGGCTTACGGGGAAAGAGGGAATCATAGAAAACTATATCAGAGTACCAACTTTTCCATCATGACGCCAAATTTTTTGAAATGAAACGATTCTAATATTACTTATCTACTTATCGGAGTCCGCCTGCAGAGCGACACAGTCGAGCACACCCTATTTGAGTGCGACAGGTGGTCCTATTACAAACAGGAAGCGAGAGCGAACCTGCCTGAGGACCTGATCCCAGAGAACATGGTGCCTATCATGATATCGAGCGAGAAACGCTGAAAGATAGTAGATAAGATTGTTCAAGGCATCTTAAAATTGATAGAGACAGAGGAACGCAGGGACATGTAACAAGCAGAAGAAAAACATACTTGACTCATCTTGCACTGCGAAGAATATAGTTTACGATGATGCCCGGTGCAGATGGAGATCGAGCAGAGGTAAGAAAAGAGGAAATCGGTTTTAGCCGGTTGGGCCGTCGGATGGACGCATTTCTGTCCGTTGGACATGACACCATAGGACTCAAGCTGGTTCAACGTCAGGCACGCGGAGCCTCTCTCACACCTCCAGGTGTGCGAGGTATTAACCGATGCAGGACTAAGCATGTCATTTAAGTAAGAAATAATGGAAAAGGCGGCTAACCGGTGTCAAAAGTCGTCGGTGCATAGACCGGCCCAACACTGATCCAAAGCAGATCGTGGCCGCTCCACACAAAGACTTTCCTGAAGTTGCTTGTGAGAAATCAGTTTCCTAACATTCCGAACTGTATTCGTCTTTTAAAGTTGCTTTGAATCATTATAACTTAGATGCCGCATTAAAGCCTTCAGTTTGAGCAGAAGGTGTGCATGTAGCTAATTTTTTTCCAAAAGTCGCCAACTTCCGACGAGCGGATAAATAAAAGTGAAAAAATGAAGTCAAGTTAATTGACCCAGTACTTACTTTCCACACATTACTGTGATACCAGTTTAATATTTTCCCTTAGCATGAAGCTTTAGTCTGAGATCCCTTGCAACCAAATCATCGGCAGCCCCCCCCAAAATTTGTCCTATGCCTTATGTCTTTCTTTCACAGGTAAATGGACAGCCTACTATCAATACTACAGACTTTTTAGTTTTACTACCCCCCAGCCCCCAACCACCCCAATTTCATCCCCACCCAAAAAAAGGTAGAAAGTGATCAGGAACCCCTAAAACATCTAAAAACGAAGTTTGAGCTGTTTTCATATTTTTAGTTTTTTTACTATTGCCACTGACACGATTTCTAACAACCATCCGCGTTTTCCATCCTCACCACGGTAGTAATACTGTGTCAAAAGTTCATTAGAATCAATTTAATAGTTTCCACGTTACAAAATACAACACGATCTAAAGAAATCAGTACTCGTATGTATACAGAACATTATAAGTCCCTTAGTTTCTGTAATAGGCTAGGCAATGTTCGGATGGATCTAAAAAGGTGATTTATGTCGCTGGGTCTTCGTTCACAGGTTAGTGGACAGCCTATTATGAATACAACACATTTTTCAGTTTTTCACCCCCCCCCCCACTCCCCAAACACCCCAATTTCACCCCCACCCAATAAAACTCAGAAAATGATCAAACGCTTAAAAACGAAGTTTGAGCTGTTTTTATATTTCTAGTTTTTTATTATTTCTGCGCCGCCTCTGGCACGATTTATAAAAACCATACGCATTTCCATCCTCGTCACGGTGGTAATACTGTGTCAAAATTCCATTAAAATCAATTCAACAGTTTCCTCGTTACACAATAAAGAACGATCTAAAGCAGTACTCGTATGTTTACACCAGAAAAAGTTCTTTGATTTCTGTAATAGGTAAGGCAATGTTCGGATGAACCTAAAAAGTTATTTATGCCGAGGGGTCTTCCTTCTCAGGGCAGTGGACAGTCCATTATGAGAGCAACAAATTTTTCAATTTTACAACCCCCCACACCCTAACCACCCCAATTTCACCTCCACCAAAAAAAAAAAAGTAGAAAATGATCAGGAACCCCTAAAACGCCTAAAAACAAGTTTGAGCAATATTTATTTTTTTTGTTTTTTTGCTAACTCCGCTGCCCATGCACCGATTTTCAAAACTATAGGAACGACCCCACAGCATACCGCTGCCCAAATTTCATCACAATCCATGCAGCGGTTGCCGAGATTACGTGGCTAGAAAAACGCGTACAGACAGACCGACGGAAATGAGTGACGTGGATTTTCGGTATGTAGACATCATAAAACGCCCAAAAAGTATATTATCTCAAAATCGAAAATTTTTGCGATCACAATACTCCCCCCACCTATTGGTGTGGGAAGTAAAATCTGACAGATTACAGGTATCTTCCACAAATTGTCAATGTTTGATGAAGTACATTCAAATGCAGAAGTTAACAAAGTTGAGTGTAAAGTGTTGAGTGGTTCGTGACTAAAAATAAAATCTACAAATCATCTATCAACATTTATTGAGAACGTGAGACAATTATGCCTGCCTACCAAATTTGTTAATTAAAATAGGGATTTTGTAGGGACATGTTATTTATCACTTCGGGGTTTAAGTGAATAAAATAGGTTCTTTGCTCAAATAATGCATTCGCGTTTACATTTTAGTTTGAGAAAACCTTAAGCACCTTCAGGCTGAGGCGTGAGATGACATGCACCAGATAGGTGGTATCCTTTTTATGCACAAATTATAACTATACAAAGAGATTATTGTACCTTTTATAAACACTAATTTGTCTTATTTGGGAAACATCTCTTGAATAACGAATAGAATAACTTACCTGTAAAGGGCATTGTTGACCAAATTGATAATAATCGGCAAACTATGCTGCTGAGTGTCATTGTACAACACAGTTATGCTATAATCCGGATATTCGAAGTAATTCACATTCAATGCCGCCGTATGGGGTGCGATATGTAACAATTTGGAGAAATTTCCATCATAATCATCTATGGAAGTCACCCCTAGATTCAACAGCTGTTCATACAACTCGTCCAGATTGTTGTTCGAAGCGTTGTGAATTGCCAGCGAAGTATTTCCATACAAAGTGACGTTCAGAGGTAGGGACTGGGTTCTAGTTTCAAGGTTCTGTATACTGTTTATGTACAGTCCCAAGGCGGCTAAACCTAACGGCAGCAATATCATGAAGTACAACTTTTGCCAGTCGCGTATCAACCGCAGAATCCTAAGTCTGAGCAGCGCTATGAGTGTCTGGAAGCAGTTGGGTTTACACTCAATTTTCTCTAAGCCGATGCCAGTTACAGGGGATTTCGTTTCACTTATTATTTCCAGACCATCGAGTTTTGTCGTAGGCGCATCACCTAGGAAAAGTAAAGCAAGATTTTTATGCGGAATTTCAACTGCAACCTGGGTTTTAGATAAATAAGTGGAATCGCCGTTCTCAATACAACTTATTTTTGGAATAGGCTGAACAGATTTCAAATATGGATTATCTCCTTCAGATAGTTGCTGATCGGAGAAAAAATGAGAAAACTGTTTTACAAGATGATTTAGAAGCAAAAGTAATCCAAAAAAGGCGCATGTCATAAATTTGATAAATGATATTGACTTAATGGTAATGCAACTGAAGTTGAAATATGCTAGTTACAAATATTTTTACAAATATTTTGAGTTGGCAGTGACACACAAAGCATGCAAAATGATGTACGTGTTATCTGTACCTTTAGCATCTTGCATAATATCGCTATTTTGCTCATTCTGTAATGACTGATAACTAGTACTTTTGCTCTGCAAGCTTAGGCTTCTACTTAGAGCCCTGTTTCTCACTATCTTTTTCGAAAGATTGTCCACAGTGCAGTCAGTCTCCTCGTCTTCCCTTTCTAAATGCAAAAATACTTCTTCCAAAGTTGTCATAGATACTCCATAACTAGATATTCCTGAAAAAAGATCATGATAGTTTGAAACAAGAAAAAGTATTTTCCCTTCGGCTAATTTTATCAAAACTATTTTTCAGCAACGCTGTTTAGTCCTTTAATGTTATATACTGATACCAGGATCAGACTTCTAGGGATGATCTTATTTGTATAAAATAAATAGTACTACAAACTACTTACGTTTCAATTAATATGTCGTTTGTACTTACCTAATTTACTATTTTTATTGTTAATCTCCTGTTCTATCGCGGAAAATAAATTGGGGAAATTCTCCACAGCATTATGAGGTAAAATAAAACTCAATTCTCTTCCGTGCCTTCTAGCTTTCTCTGCCTTCTGAACATGGGTCGTGACCAACCTAGTTATCGCCTGCTCCTTAGAAACTCCCTTTAGTACTAATGTCAGATGGTAACCAATTCCGAATTTATTTTTCAGGAACAAAGAACTTCCGCAACATCTTATGCTGCCCTTGGATACTACTGCTTTTCTGTCCGCTGAAAAAAATTAACCATAATATGAATATCAAGTGTCTTTAGATGTGGCAGTGTGTTAGGTTCGAATATTAGTAAACGTAGGGAAAACATAACGACCATTTCCCTTACATTCAGATACCATTTTAGCAAATCGGTGACAAAATGTTACCTATCGCGATCAGCATGAGGATCAAACGGCAAACATTATTTTTACGAAATTAGTGCAAAAAACGGGTCTCTTAGTTTGGCCTGGTGAACATAATAATACAGATTTTTATTGCCTAGCATCATACATAGACTTGAAAGTAGTTCCATAATGCAGTTGTCACCGATTAGTTTTCATAATGCGGTCTGGCTTATATTTACGATGTAGTGCGAAGCTCACGTTACTTATTATCAGAGCATCAATAATAATCCACACAACATATTCAATGCATGAAGTTCGCCCATAACGACTCTGATAGTAAAACTAAAAGATTTGTAAAAGTGACCATACGAGTGTTTTATACTATTACCTAAGATATCAGCTTCATCCATAAAATGCGTCGTCAATAAGATGACCTTTCCATGCCTTCTGTTTTGTAGCACTGACCACATATGTCTTCTAGAGTACGGATCTACCCCAGCAGTCGGCTCGTCTAAGATGATAATCTGCAAATCAAATAAAAGTAAGGTGAGGAAACTATTTACAGGGTCGCGCGATCAAGTACTCTATGGAATGCTGTCATTGTTTCGTTTGTAGTGGACATCAGTTCGAGTTTTTCTGAGAGCTGCAAAATAGATACTAGGGAAATTATGAATGGATATACGCCTTGAAAACGTGCCGAATTTGTAATTTTTTTTATCAACGATTATAGTAGCTCAACAAAAATACCGTTGAAAATATGGTCGGCGCTGTGTTCCAACTGCAAGGACATTTCGGCGATTAGCGACAAATTTTCAACAAACTAGATCTACATCCGATAAGGCGCATATAGGCAGACCGTAGTGATTGCAAAGGCCTAGCACATCAACAAGAAAACGATCTTCACAATTAAACATTAGCCGACGTTCACTGCAACGAATTTTGGTGAAAGATTTGCACTTGTTCCCCTACAAAATACAGGTTTCTGCTTTAATTTTGTCTTCAAGGGTCGCTGGAGTATATTGGATTAATACTCCCTTGTTACTGTCCTCTACATCTCTTTACATCACTTTAGCCGTGCTTTTAACAATTTTGGCCTTCCACGCTACCATTCTGCCTCTACTGGATACTTTGAGACTTCAACTCAGGGTAGCAATGATAAAACCAACTTTAGTCACATGTAACCACATTATTCAAAAATCATGGATTACGTTGCATTTGCCTTTTCCAGTGCTGACAAATTGTTACTCGATTTACTTTTTGTTCATCGGCCATCAACTCATCTGTACCACGATATATTCTGGATAGTAATAATTACGATAACCATACTCGATTTACTTTACTACGTGCTAGGTACCAAATTATTAGTATTAAGAATTATTATCGTGATGAAAATGTAAACAAATTTTGAACTTAGTAGTGTATGAGTACTTGCCTTAGGGTCACCTATCACTGCTATGCCGATTGACAGCTTTCTCTTCTGACCTCCACTCAAATGCTTGGCCGATGAGTTCGCCTTGTCGGTCAAGTCGATATCTCTCAGAGTTCTCATCACTTCAGATTCCACTAGATTGGGATGTATACCCTAGAATAGTCACAAAATTGAAGACTTACGTCCAGAGAGTAGATGCAGTTCGTACTCACTTTTACAGCTGCAAAGAACTCCAAATGCTCCTTAGGTGTTAAGTTGTCAAACAGGATGTCGTGTTGTGGACATACCCCTGTCATTCTCCGTATTTGGTCCATATCATTCGGATCTCTGAGAATACAAGAAGAACAGGTTATTTTGCATAAATCGACGACAAGCTTGAAAAGAGTTTTACTTTGTGAGTTTAATCAATACATTTCCACGGAAACACACTCTAAATAGAACCAATTAAAGGGCTGATACACGTACGAGCAAGTACGCGTACTTATGGCTCGACGACCTTTTTCGCCCGTGTGTCACCGTAAGTACGCGTACTTTAAAACCATCGCACAAACCGCCGGCGAGCCAACTGGTTTGAAATGTTGCTCGTAGCTGGTCTCAGCTCGTACTGCGAGCTGCGAGCCACCACTTTGTTTTGGCAGGCCATCGATGCGCAACGCTTGTTGTGTTTAGCGTTTGTTAAAAGTTTTGTTTATTTAGGAAAATTATAAAAATGAGTGATTTCAGCTTCACGTGTGTCACCGCGTCGAGCCGAGTAAGTTCGCGAACTTAAAAACCGCGTACTTAAAGTTCGTACGTGTATCACCCCTTTTACACTAAAATGCTTGATCCAAAGGATGAGACAACATTTAATTAAAAGTTAACAAATACAAATTGGGTTTCATCTTGCGTTCTACATCGCCAACAATATTTTTTGATGTATCGTAATTTCAGAAAATACTATAGATTCAAAAAGGTGAAGGGCAAATAGGAAAAAGTAGTAGCGGTTGCAAAAATTAAATAAACCTGTAAAAGTAAACTAGAGAGTCTACGATTTAAAAGAAACGCTTTTAAAAATTCAACATATTCCACTTCAAGATCAACCTATGTGCTATAGCGTAGATTTACCTTACATCATAACCAAAAATATACGCCGTTCCAGCTGTAGGTGCAGTCAAACCAGTCAGAATATTGAACAATGTCGTCTTTCCAGCTCCATTATGTCCTAAAATAGCGGTAATATGACCTTCGTATATGGTTAGATTTACCCCATTTACCGCCTTAATCTCTGGCCTTCTACAGCTCTAAAATAATAAAAATAAATTTACAGGTAGCACCATCGTTAGTCTCAATAGTTGATGCGTGCTCCATAACCATGTAGTATGTTATAATGCCAGAAACAATACAGCGTCTTCGCTAATAACACTCGGGATCCCAAAAGCCAAGTTTTGAAAGCAAGCTTCCTGTAAGTAAAATTAAAAGTCAAACGATGTTTCTTGCAGCGTTTAGATTGGCTCACATCTGACGTAGCTTAGCTGGAGGTAACAATAAACACTGATTATCTTAAAATCCGGGTAATATAACCTAAACAGTAGGAAACGATGTTCTATTGTCAATTATCCAACTAAAGTCTCTTGCAGTGTCATACACTCGCAATGCTCAATGATCAAATTAAGCAGCTATACATGATTTCGGAGTACGCTTTGATTATAAATCCACATTAAATATCGCAATATTTATTTTCAAATGCATCTCTTGAAAATACATACACTAAGCTACTTACATGAAAACTCTTGTAAAGGTCTACAATTTTTATAGCCTCGCGTCCACGCATTTCTCGTGAAACTGGTTCAACATCTAAAGTGGCATCAGTGTTGTTCAAAGAATGAACTGATCCTTCCCCATTCGCTGATAGAGGTATCTAAAGTAAAGAAAACAGACACATCTGAAGATATATTTTAAATTTTTTGATAAATGAGAAGCATATTCATAGTCTCTTAGAAATCTGATTTATTTTGTCACACAACACTCACAACATTCATAAAAATTCAGGTATTGGACCACCTGAATCATCAAATATGAAATACCATACGAACCAGAACTGTACTAGTATTTTTTTCCTGAACAGGAAAAAGTAGAGAATCATTTGCAGCAAATTAGAATGGATGGAGTATTCTTTTTAGTGCTTTCGGTTTATCAAGTATAAACTTTAATTTGAAAATAATTTCCGGCAGTGTCACAGCCACATGAGAAATACTCAGTCGAATTTGGCTGATTGTAAGCATCCAGCTAATTTCCCCTGTCTTTTGACAATTTGTCGTGAATAGTGTTTCAAGATTTGAATTCATCGCCATATCGCCATGACACGTTATTATAATGACAGACCGAAAGCTTACATATGAGAGTTTCACCATAAAGCACAACAAGAAGTCATCATATTAAAAACTTAAAACATATAAAATGTTCCTAACTGTACAGTACGTACCCTTTGGATTCGCTTCTTGGCACACCAATATGAAGGCTTAAAACAAAATAGTGGAGATCGTTTTACACCATGCTCACCTGAAATAGACATTATCTTGTTAATATTATTTTTAAATAGTTTCGCTTTCGTTCTATAACTTACTTGGTACCACGCTATCCAAATAATAGGCAAGCAACCCATACAACACTATATCTAGGGCCATCAAGATTAAGCTACCACCAAAAGGCATCGCTCCTTCCCATAAGTTATCAAAGTTCACTCCTCTACCAGACAAATCCATCACCAAAGCCTAAAAGCATTTTATTATTTATTAATTTTTATTAATTATGGATAATATAGCTACACAAAAAAGTAGTCTGACCCATTTGGCATCTGAAGTATTTTTGCTTGATTATCCTAAATCAGCAATCAGAACTGTTCTATCACCGTTAGGCATTCAGCAAATGAACATATATGTGAACAGATTCCATTTTTCTGAATGCTTCGGTAGTTTGTTGAAGACCGAAGGGTTGATGGACCAATTCTGACTACGGACTTGTGATTAAGGAACAAAAATACTCAGGATACCATTGTCATGTCGCGTGGATGATACGTGAAGTATTTTTGCTCCTTTTTCACAAGTTTGTGAACAGACTTACTCTAGCCTATTTCAGTTCAGAGCACATTCACAGTAAAAGAGTCTAATAAGAGATCTGATCAGCGAGCAAAAATACTCCGGATACTATACGTCGCATGTAGAGTTGGGACAATCTCGTATGTCAGTGTAATTAGTACATTTTTCGAACCTAATTAAACGATAACCATTCACCACAGCCATTGATTTTGTCCACCACCTTATGAATAATCAGACTATTTACACGTTATGTTGTATAGTGAATATATACTACGTGACATATAAACTCGAACACCTAATAAAAATGATGTTATGTCAATATATTTTTTATCATTGTAAAAACATCATTTTTTCAAATCTCTGTCCTCATAATTTGCGTAACCGGATATTGTCCGGATTTTTTTTTCAGTATGTGATAGAAAAGAAAATTAAACTTAATGAGCACTATGATTCGGATCGTCAATGACTGTATCATGGGCGCCGCCAGAAAAAAAGCCAGGGGGGAGGGGGGGGGGGCAAAAAGAATATTTCTTGTCATGCATTTTTTCTGTATTTAAACAAAAAATAGCATAGAACATATGCAAAATAAAAGAGGTAAACATCTTAAAAAACAGAAATGCATTAATAATAGGATTGTACCCATACTCAGTACAGTATCTAAATTAAAAAGAATAAAAGAACAAAAATACAGAACAATAAAGAACAAAAATAATAAAAGAACAAGAAAAAATACATCTGTAAAAAATAACTAACTATAAAACATAAATCTGCATTTTGTATTGTAAAGAGACTAGACAAGTTATTCGAAACCGAACTTTAGCTTCCTTCGGTCTTGGGCAAATTTGTTGATTACCGTTTTTATGAATTGCGTTTTATCACAGTCAATTTTTTTTCTGTGAACGCTGAGCATACATAAACCAGTCAATCGATTTTCGCTCATTGTTGACCACAACAAAGTCTTGACACTCCTCAGCGTACTGAATGAACGTTCAACGGGACAAGTCGTAAGTGGCAAAGAGAGGAAAATTTTAATTGCGCTCGCAGGAGGAGGGGAAAGTAACAGTTTCCATGTATGTTAGATTTGATTTGCCAGGGGTGTGCCCCCCTTGTCTCCCCTGGCGGCGTCCATGGACTGTATTAGAAAGCTTGCTTGCAAGTGCTAATAACGCCTAGAATTCGAAGAAATGCAAATTATCGCCAATTAGCCAATTAAGCGAATTTGAATGGGGACGAGTAGTTGGTTTAAGGGAGGTTGGGCTTTCATACCGGGATATTGCTGCAAGGGTACAAAGAAGTATGGATACTGTGGCGAGATGTTGTCAGGCATGGCTTATAGAAGGCCCGTTTGATGCTATATGAATTAGCTGTCATTAGCTGTTACCGAAATTGAATTGCCACCAAAAATTTTTTTATGATATTTAGCGTTTTTAAGACCAATCATTGTAAAATATTGTGGTGTTGGTTACGGTTATAAAAGCCACAGCAGCAGGAAGGAGCCAGGAATCACTTATCACAGGTAAATTTTGGTAGTTGTTTGGTGCCATTTGGTAACAAAAATGTCAGTCGCGCGTTTCGTCCTCTCTCTTTCCTTGTCTAAGGAGCCAGCGCCGGTACTCTGTAACTTAGAAACGTGTTTCTATGCACTATGTGCTCGGGTGGCCTCGTAAATATGACAGCGTGCCGTGACAGCGTATTAGACACGTGATAGGCACCCGAAACTACCCGATCGTCATGGTCGTCGTGGTGACAGAAACATGTTTCTGTCTCTTAAGTTAGAGGGTACCGACGCAGGGTTACAGTACGAGTTCGCAGAACAATATCGCTTCAAGTATCTAAGTTTGTTATCATTGCGAGATCGTTTCTTCACAATCAGGGCAATTGCAAGCAATGGCTTGCAGAACATGGAATGCAGATTGGGACGTGAACAGATTATCGTCGAATAAGGAGTTTCGGTAAATTTTTATTCCGTCGTCACTGGGTCTTATCTTTAACCCAAGAGCATCGGAACAATCGACTTGTGTGGAGTATAGAACGGATTGAGTAGGATCAGGAATGCAACGCGGTGGTTTTTAGCGAAGAGTCCCGATTTTGTTTAGCTATGCACGATGCTCGGGCATGGGTAAGAAGGCGACGTGGTGAGCGCCGTGATCCACAATTGTTTGTTCATCACACTGTTGCGCAGTGGCGGTTCCAGAATTTTTGAAAGGGGGGGGGGGGGACGCACAACATTTTTAATAAAAAACTACACAATAATCCTACCAGAAATGGCTGACGCCACAGCCGCACCCTGCACATAATAAGAGTTTTCAGTTTCCAGAAACAGTCATTTATTAAAAGTTTTTTCTAACCAGTATTTCAAAAAGTCACTTCTTAAGAGTGTTTTACTTATCACTCATCACAAAATGTTATTTCTTAAGGGCTTTTCACTTGTCATCCCACCTGACCAAGGAAATAAATCCTCTAGCTTGGGAATCGAACTCCCAACGATTGAAACACGTCGACGCACCATACTGAACCAAGCAGCCGTCTGCGTCATTTTGTCAAAACATTGTATATTATATTAGTATCTACTTATCTTCATCTTTGTAATGTTATTTATAATTTCCTTAATTTTTATTTTGTGCTCTAAGGAAAGTCGGCCAAAGTTCATCTTAAGCAACGCGTTTACCCGACCATCCATTTGAAATAATAGGTTAGTAGGTTAGAATCGTCGATGTAAACAACGCGTAGGACTCGAAAAAGAGAAGATGGCTGAGGCGCGTTAGCACGAGCGGTCTCTGTTCGTATATCACTGGTAACCCTTTGGTTTCTATTGGTCATTTTCTAAGTCGATTGATGTGTGATAATGTGATTGACACTAGGAGCGTTAATAACGTGCGACTGACCAATAGGAGCGCTCTCGGTCCGCTATCCGTGTCTTGGCGCCTTCAGTCAATCACGTGACGAGACACTGGTTAGAGCTTAGTGTGCTGCGAGTGCCAGTTTTTATAGTCTGAGCACTGTGTGTTACTTACAAATCAGGCAACCTATTGTAGCTAGAAATAGGTACATACTAGCACTCCATACATACCTAGTAAAAACTATTTTTTCCTCTTTTGCTCGGGGGGGGGGAGGAGGGTGGAATTCCACCTTAAGGAGGAACCGCCCCCTGCTGATGCGATTCTGATGTGGGGTGCCATTGCTTAAGGCTGTAGGTAGTGTTCATTAGAGGAGGCATGAACGCGCACCGACACATTGCAGACATAGTGGAACCATATTTAACGCCATATATTAGGCTCATCTACACACCACATGTGGCAGGAGTAACGTTGGACTACTTAGCACATGCCGAAAAAATTTGATGCCATGGCCACCACGGTGTCCAGATTTGTCCTCAATTCAACACGTGTTGTACATGATCAGTAGAAGACTAAACAATGTACAGTCTTCTCAGACTCTTGTTGCACTCCAACATGAGGTTGAATGAAATACCCCAGCAGGATATTGATCACTTTGGATTGAAATTTTAATCACTTGCCTACTATCACCCTCCTGATATTTTTGTAAAATATTACCGAAATAAAATCATTTCTACTAGGTGTTTATATGTCACTTAGTATATAAACATTTAACGAGAGTTTATGCTTGCTATTATGCACCTAACTGATTTAGGACAATTTGTAAATTTCTAGAATTCAACATATTTGCAAATTGCTACAAAGGAACAATCGAAATTGATACGCCTATGCATGACGGGAAAGCTTTGTATACTGTCAGTTTAAATCCGCCAATGGGCATAGGAGTTGAGTCCTACTATATATTAAAATATGGCAAGCAAAAAAATCAACAAGATTAGAATCTTATTTAACTACCTCCACGCACACATTTTTGCGGTCTTATTTTTCACGATGGTGTAAGTGAACCATACATTAGGTATTGCATATAATACAGCGGTTCCTAAATTGGGTATCACGGGACATACATGTTCCAAGGGAAAGTTACCGGGTTAAACAATTCCAGAGTTACGAATTTTGTTTTGGAAGACTGCAAACAAGTGATGGAAATGAAATATTTTTCTAGTACAGCTCGTTGTTTGATTACATTGTAATACTTGATTTGGGGTTTAAAAATCTAGGATCCGATGGCCCGAAATATCCATATTTGAAGTGAAGCTGCCTAATTTATACAACTGGCAAATAACTTGGAATTGGGATTAGACGATTTAGTGAGGGTGATATTGATACGGACTCCTTCACACTATGGAATGGATTCAATGTGGCCTTGAAACAATTCCAGTGCTACACTGTACAAGCTTTCTGTACGCGTCTTCTAAAAACATGCAATACAATCGTAACATTTTCAATATAATTAATGACTTACGTTATCCATGGCAAGAGCAAATCCACATGAACTGAATAACGATATGATCCATAACACCACAGAACTGGATTCTTTGAAGAACACTTGTATAAAGTAGAAAAGACTCATTATTATCACTATGAAATTTCCTAAAATTCCGGCTGTCTGAAAACAAATAACAACAAACGGTAATACAATTTCCTTAATTTTTTAAGGACATGGTTTTTGTTATCCATAGTGAATTTATATAAACATTAATAGATATTGCCAAAGATCAAAATCATGACACCTGAGAAAGATATAATCATTATCTTACACTTTATTTATACTTTACAGCATTACGCGTCAATTTAAGACATCTGCTCAATCATATAAAGAAGTGAAGCAAAAATACATAAATCATTTTCTTAGCAGTTTACTTGTTTTTAAACTTGTTTATTGCAACATTGATCTGTGAAAAATATTTGTAAAAAAATTATCAATACCAAATGGTCACATCTGGACGGTAGATGATATGGTTAATGCATTTAGAAGATGATTAGCAATACCTAGGATAAATAAGAACGAAGTTTGGTGGCGTTATGTTTTTGCATTTTATTAATTGTACAAATGAAAATGCACGTGACAAAACATGACATTTCTTAATAACAATTTATTTCTCACATATACATAATACAAAATAAAGTTAAATTTCAAATTTAAATTTCTTTGATATTGCTTACTATGATCCCAAAACATACCGCTCGCAAAACTTCATCTAAATCGATGTACCACGACACCAAGTGGTGACAACAGGGTTAACAGACAGACCGATAGAACTGACAGACAGTTGTTGATGATAAAATGTAGTTCATATCTACCCGCTCATTTGAAACGCCGTATATATTCAAGGTATTCATCCAATTTTGAAAACCTTGGTATGTAGACCTCATGTTTCATATTCCGGGGCATTAACAGGTTTTTTACTAACACGTCGCTATACTGCAAGAAGTGACCAATTTGCCAAAATTACCCAATACTCAAATATTTTTGCCAGTTTAGTTAACAGCTCATTTTGACCGAGTCCATAGAACTAATGAAGTATCGCAGCTGGTATAAGTTCCTCCCTGTGGATAGGAACAAGAAAAATAATGCCCTGGAACCAAACTCTTTTGAATCTGAATCAGACTTTAGTTTTAAATATGATGAGTATGTTTATTAAGAAAAATAACGCGTTGAGTAATTTGTTACTAAAATAATTATTTCCAACAGCCATTTGCTAGGAACTAGTCTTTTTGACCTGGTTTGACTGGTATATGCAGTATACTGACAATAATGTCGGAAGTAATCTTGTAAGCCAATTATCAAAATTATACTTTTACGGCAGTTGCTTGGCAACTTATTATTCAAGTTACTATTTAAAAGGACAACAAAATGAAGCAAAAGTGAAATACACACAGTGCAGGTACAGAAAAACGAGCACTAGTATGGTATTTTAACTAAAACTTTGCTTTAGTAGCTATATTTTGGACTCAGTGCATTCAGTGTACAGTAACCAAGTATTTCTACATACGTTTATAATATCTGGCCATTTAGCAAGGTGGTTCGATATTACTCCATTTTCTCGCTTTTTTTTCAATGCTAATGCACGGTACGTCTCATCTCCTCGCGGAGGCAAAGACCTCACAAGTATATAAGAGAAAGGAAGAAGAACGAAGTCAGGGCGTCAGAAAAGTATTTCTATACCATGTCAGATCAGAGATTACGCTGCAAAATATAACACTGCCGTGCAGCAGCATTAGCATCACAGCAAAGTTTGTTTATTTTGAGACAGTACGCACACTATGTTCGTACTCTGTATCATCGCATGTTTTTGCACCAACACATCTCGCTCCTCGCCAAAACACACATGCGTAGACGGAGGAAAGCACGACAACGTGCACACTCACTAACGTCCTATTGTATGTTTGCAAGTAGACCCTTCACCTTAACATCCATTTCTTAACGGATTAGACTACACAAAAGTCGCTTGACGTCATACTTAAGCGGAATCTTATAGCACCCTCTGTGGCGCGCCTTAATCGACTGTACAGTCGTACAAGCACACTAGGCCGCAGCCGCCCTGTGATTAAAATCAAATCTTGTGATTTTGAAACATTTTTTCTGTTTATTACATCGAACTTTAAAATTAACCTGTTGTATAAACCCAAACTTAATTGATCTCAAGCAGACCCTCAAGTCGACGCACTTCCCCTTCTTTGCTCTTCTTCCTTTCTCTCTCATTTCATCCCTCATTTTACTGGAAATAAGTTAGTTCTCCCGTTGTCTGATATCTGAGTAACCAGATGTAATGAAATTACTATTACGATGAACATTGAACAATGATTTCTATAAACAAAGGGATAATTTGGAGCGACATAATATATTCCAGATGGTACAACTGCTCACATATGCATACTGAAATTTGAAAAAACCGCCAATTGTTCACTGAAAAAATATGCTTACCCTTGATTTATCGAAAAAAGGCGTGATCATAAATCCAAACATTATGATCGAGAACGAGTATAGTAGCACCAACAAGAATATTAATAAGAAGTTAGTATTTTGGAACACTTTCAATGTGAACAGCAGTACGCAGCAAACTATCGTCAAGAATAAGACGAAGATGCCATATATGATGAACCATGACAACCTGAAAATTCAAAGAAATGTAATTAGGTGAAAAAAGAACACCTAATCCTAATGTATCAATGTACTATTACAGTTTATACTCTAGATGTAACTTCACTTAAACAATAGCAATTTCATTCATTCATCCGAAACCAATCACAGACGACGTCGTTTCGCTTTTATTAAAGCTCGTCAGTGTGATTTAGGTCTCAGATGAATAAATGACACACTGACGAGCTTTAATAAAAGCGAAACGACGTCGCCTGTGATTGGTTTCTTCGCATAAATCGAATGTCGGGAGTGTTAAATGAGTGTTCCAATACTTTTTTAAAGTACTGCTTCCCAATATCTATATGTTGCTACTACTGTAAATTCACTATTATTTATTTTTGAAGACTAAACATATTTTATAGCACTGCTATTCTTCATTGTACATCAAAATGCAATTATCAGTATATTCAAGATTTCTGAGAATTCAACGTTAGTTTCCACGATTTTACAAGGTGAGGCAGAAAGTACTCTCCGATTTGAAAACCGTCAAGCTACGGCCATGGTGATGGTAGCGGAGTGGTGGATACATCATACGACAGGTGCTTTCATGCCATGTTTAGTGTGAATCATGGCTTGGTCGGGACTAAACCGTGCTTTCGTCATGGAAGAGTTTATTCGAACTGGCGGTTCGACGATAATTACTCAACGTGCCTTTCGCATTCACTTTGAGCTCGGGCGACATGCATGAGCCAGTTCCCGATAAAAAGACAATACGTAACTGGGTTTCGAACTTCCGAGCAACTAGATCAGCATTGAAAAGGAAATCTACGGCCCAGATTGGATGCTATTGTCGGTGGATATGTACAAGGACATGTGTGGTTTCGACAAGATGGGGCCACAGTCCACACAGCTCGTCGTTCAATGACAATCCTGAGAGAAATGTGTCCTGGGCATGTTGTCTCTTTGCATGGTGACATTGGGCGCCCCCCTACCCGCCAGATTTAACTCCGTGCGATTTTTTTGGGGTTTCCTTAAGCAAAAAGTGTATCAACGCCGTCCGCAAACTCTGGAAGCTCTTAAGGAGACGATAATTCAGGAAATTGTTGCCATTCATTATCAACAATGGAGGCGAACACTTACACGATGTAATTCTTAAAACCCATTGATTCAAAATGGCAGTATGTATTCTTATTAACGAATAAAGTTTTTTTCACATCTTGATTAGATTAGTTTTTATTAGTCTTTCAAATCGGGGAACTTTTTCTGCCCCATCCAGTACTTTATATATCATCTGGCAACATTGGCGACCGTCTCGTCATTATTATTCTGTCAGTCGTCTTACGGTTATATTTTTGTCTCGCATTTTTTTATTGAAATGGAAAGTGTTTTTTTAAAAGCTTATTCGTCTATAAGATCTTCATTATCCAGCTAAAAAAGCACCATGGTGAACTAGAATTCGTACAATCTTCCACAAAACACTTTTTCAAAGATATTAATATTCGTAAAATATCCAATTTCACAAAAATTCGTTTAGGCGTCTAAAAAATCAGATGTAGACAGAAATATGCCAATGCCCAACATGTCATGCTAAGATTTGTTACCTCATCGCTTTGGCGCGAAATTTTGTTTGACCTTTTTAAGAGATTTAGTGCCACTTCGCGTTCAAACAAAAAAAAAATGTTCCTTACATGGTTTCTAGAGACATAAAAACAATTTTCCGAAATAATCTTCCCCATTTGATTTTTTTTCTAAGTAGCATAAACAACAATGAAAAAATTATGATCCAAGTTCTTATAACTTTGTTAAATGACAAATGGAACTTGAATGAGACATGACCATTGCGGTAACTTCCAACGCCGAGATAGTAAGTACATTTTGAATGGAAACAGCCATTGAAAAAAACTCTAAATCTACCTTGAATAGTACAATGACATGAATTTGTTAACCGACTTAATACAAAAAAGGAATCTCAGCACTAACACTAAAAAAGAACATAATAGTCGGAGATATGCATAAAAAATTAGTGTTGAATGCATATGCAAAGAAATGGAATAGTTGGGTATGAGATTCGCCTTCTGATTTGTTCTATCAACATGATACTTACCTAGTTCTGTGATAGATCGCATTTATGAGGAAATACAAATCTTGTAACAGATCTGTTCTATCACAAACAATAAAAAATGATGATACTAGTTCTTACAATTTTTGTCAAATGATAAATGGAGCTTTAATGTAATAATGACCTAAGCTGCATGTGATAAATTTTTAATATGTTATGCTGTGCCTACCGATACGATCCTGATTCTTTAACAAGACTTATTTGTTATATTTTATATACTTAATATAATCCTTACCAGAAGACAGAATCCTTCAGTCCCATGATCTTCATTCCTTCTTTTATTTTATTTTCTTTTTCACCGACTATCAAAATCAACAGATAAGTAATGAACTGTGATAATGACGTTACCATATAAATGGGAATCAAAACTCGGATTACCACCATCCACGTGCCTGTGTGTGCTTTTTTTGGAAACATTTCTAACAGTAGTTGTGGAATCTTGAGATCCGAATTTGTGTCGATCTAGAAAAATATGTATATCACACCAAGTTGACTCGTATATCTGGAATATATTAGCTTAACACGCGATTTTTATGACAACGCGACGCGACGTATCGAAATTAAGTTCTACGACTCTTCCAATGCCGAAAAACGAACCGACTGCCTGTGGGCATTTTCTGGTAGTACCATGATTTGAGAACCCGACATGCGTGCAATATACCATGAAACATGGTATAACATTCATTCCCTACACAGAGCTGTCTGTGCTGGCTCGACCTGGTGGCGTCTGGAGTCGAACGCGGTCGGAGATCAATGCTGACCCAACATATTTCCTTCGATGCACAGAGACGAGCCGTTTCGTATTACCAGAAGATGGTGGAGGTGGAAGCGTCAGTGGGAGTGAAGAGCATTCGATGCTTCTTGGGATCGCTTCGCCGGCTGGATTGCCATGACCGCCATGACTCAGCTAGTAAGCGCGCTGAACTAGAATTTCTGAGGCGCGGGCTCGAATTCCGCTGGCAGACGGTTCTTTTTCCGACATTTTCTGGTAGCACCTTGATTTGAGAGCCCGACATGCGGGCAATGAAACATGGTATAAAACTCCCTAATAACATGAAAAACATGCAGGTGAACATGTTTAGACAAAAGATGAAAGCGATTCTTCTAAAAAAATCTTAATATAGTATTCGCTTGAAGAGTACCTTTTAGACCACAGTATTTGCTGGTTGTTATATACAGGGGGTTCCTAAATATCATGTACAAACGAAGGCAGAAGATGCTCTGGTGGTTTTAAGGATTAAAATTTCATGGTCCGCTAACGCTTCGTTACCATTCTACAGATGTTGAAATTTCAATGTTTTTTCAATTTTTTCTTTATAACTCTCTCAATTTTTGAAGAATTTATTTTAAATTTGGAATATAAAATACTCAGGCGTCATGCACCCTTTTCTTGCCCTGAACTTTTTTGTGGTACGCCGCAGATAGATTAAAAAATACATAATCATTTTTCCACCTTGTTTAGAAACGTTTTGTCCCCTTGTAATTTTTTTATATCTCCGATCCTTATCCAGAAAGAAAAACAGGATTCTCTGTTATTAGATAGGTGAAAATAATGTATTTGAAATATGGTCTAGTGAGCTAGGCTTTATTTGGATTAATTGTTTTGTTTTATTTAATTTGACATATAGCATTTTAAACCGTAAGTTGTGTAGTCAACTTTAGAGTTGCAAAGTTGAAAAGTTCAGGGTAAGAAAACGGGGCATGACACCTGAAAAAATATCAACCATCAGCCTGTAGATTCTGCCTACCGTTTGTCATGTGCAATTATGTAACTTGTATTGTGTTTCTTATATTCCAACTTTGAGATAAATGCCTCAAAAATTGAGAGAGTTATTAACAAAAAAATATTAAATTTCACTCTGTGTAGATTGGTAACGAAGCGTATGCAGATATGTTTATTTGAAATTTCAGTTATAAAAAAACAAAGAATCTCCCCCCTACGTTTGTACATATCCTCTAGCAGCGCTTCTACAGCGCCATATGCTTTCCAGCCTTTGCGGGAGGCCGACTATAAAAAAACATGTCATTTAGGAACATCTTGTATCATCCTGTATTTTAAGTACATATCTGTATATTTTGTAAATGATTTTATCTTTTTATTGTGTTGTATTCTGTATTGTTTTTTTTAATTGGATGTTTGTATTACAGATATTGTTTTTACTTACACAGCATATAAATGTGTGTATTGTATAACTAGGTACATAATTTAGTTCATGACCCATTCTATGTCATCCTATCATGATTTGTTGAATAAAACATCTTATTATTCTAATGAGATTACTGCCTTACCCGAATCTTTGTATAATCCAGTAAAGCCTGCAAAGCCAGGAATCCTGAAAAATAATATTGATTGACAGGACAGCTATCGCCTCCTTCTATAGCAGGTATAACACCAGTGAAAGTGTACCACTCCTTGGCCGTGCCTCTACATGCTAGCTCTGAACTGTATAGACTTGTTGTTGGCGGGGTTGCATACAGTGAAGGATTTGTTCTGATTTCGTACCTAAAACAATAATTATATGAATAATAATTATATTAGGGAGTTATTGAAATAGTGCCATCCACTAATAGTGCCGTCCTAACACTAATAGCAATGATTAACGTATAGCTAACAATATTGTTAGCAATACGTTAATCAATGCTAATAGTGACTAAAATTGTCTGTGAAACAGAGTTATTGATAGGTTTTGTCAAGCGCCGATTCAATTCCAACCTAAAAAAGAGACTGAACTTCGGTTTTATATTTTGTACTGTGTTTTGTACACAGAAGTCCTTGATTTTCACTGCGTTACAATCACACCGCAACAATAAAAACTTTTAAAAACTATTATTGACTTGCTTTGAGCTATTTAGATAGTATATTTTTTATCGTATCATCATCATCATCAATATGTCAATATAAAAATAAATATTAGTCCTAGTTCTCAAAAAGCTTATCAATTATGGTTATGTTCACCAGTCACATCTATGAAATATTAAATACCGTGTCTCAAAGAATCATATGTCAAAATAGTGCCGCGACACAAGGCGTCCATAAATAGTGGCAGGCACTAACTTCATTACTACCAGGCAGTACTTTTGTCGTAGTGCGCATGCTTAGATGTCAAATACGGCCAGGAATTATTAGTGCCTTGTTGCATCCCGTCTTCAATGAATCCCTATAATCAGTCATACACACAAGCCAAGCCACAGTGTGGTGTTTGACTGAGTACTCCAATACATATTTCTATTTTAATGCTTCTGAATTTCGCACATGGATCAGAATTGTTACTTTTTTTAGGGGTATTCAGATGTTTACGGAAGGAAGGTTCGGCAATTAGCTACTTTTGGAGTAACTGAGCAAAATGCGATGTTGGCTTGGAAAATATCAACGTTTTTCAGTATGTACTGTGTAAAGCTATCTCGGTCGTCGGTCAATGAATTAACGGTTTTTGGGTTTTTAGGTCAGCGTCGTTGAGCGTTGAGGCTTGACGTTCCGCCACTAGGAGTGAATGGCATCTTCAGAAGCTATTCCACTTCGGTGATTTCCGAAATACTGACGGCTGGTCGGCCATCCACTCGTGGTGGCGAAACGTCAAGCCTCAACGCTCAACGACGTCGCGTCGGCCTAAAAACCCTTGAACCACAAATTCAGTGGACGACGGCCGCGAAAGCCTTACACAATGCATTAGCCGACTCTATGGGGAAGTCACGACATTATATCGTCAGCTGGAACAACTGCCGAAGAAGAAAGCACATTCCCTAGCCTTCTTGGCATTCTTATCACGGTGCAGGGATGACGGAGTGATATCTAAAGTTGTACACATAAGACCAGAGATAAAATCCGGGTTACCCTCGAGTATTCGAGTATTTCGGAAGTCGCCGAGGTGAAATAGCTTCTGAAGATGCCATCCACTCATGGTGGTGAATCATCAAGCCTCAACGCTCAACAACGCCGGCCAAAAAACCCAAGAACAACAAATTCACTATTTTTCAGTATTGCTACATTCACAGCTAAACACTGGCTTGACTAAGTCTAGGTACATATGGCATCTACTTATTTCATGTTATTAAATATGATGGTGACTTCACTTTTTTAGATATTTCCGTATATGTTTGTCAGTCTTGACACATAAGTTATTATAGCTAGGTACATTACTGACAACAGAAAGAAATATTGTAGTAGTAGTAGATCATTCAAATGAAATAATAATGCCAACTTACTTTAGTTGGCCTTCTATAGGACCCGGATCATCAAAGAGAACAGCAATAGGTATACTTTCGGGGTTCATCCAATAGGCTCGTAGTAAATCCTTTTCAGTTTCAAAAGGCACCCAAGTAATTATCGATTTATTTTTACCATTATTTATCGAGTCCCAAAGACTAGTAACTTTTTGTAGAAATTCCTGAAAATATGCAATAAACACAAATAATATGGTCGTTATACATCTATTTCATTACTGTTGGTGATTTCAAGCTTTTTGTACGTAATTACGCTTTACAGAAATAGTGTACAAGTGCAAAAACCTACACACTAATTGTTGCAAACAACGGACATTTATATAGAAGATATATTTTTTTCCAAACAGCAATAAATATATGCCTAATGTCTAGGAGAAACAAGAAAATTGAAGCAAACTTTTTTAAGAATGATCAGAGACGAGATCAGATTCAATAATCAATTAATCTTATTTACTAGAAATTCTCGGTACATAATATACCATTTAAGTATTTATTCATTTTTTTTCAAAATATCTAGAACAAATTTACCATGGTTTGCGTGGTATTAGGCACAATCCCTATAGTGTGATTGTTCAAGAGTCTGAAGTGCTCTAGAAGTTCAGCTTCCCCTCGTGGAGTGTCTATCTCTGGCAAATTTGGGTTTGGTAACACCAACTTCATTATTATCAGGATAGAGAGTGAGTACAAGGGTAGCAGTACTTCCTGAAACAAACAAGTACAGCAATTATATGTACGTCATTGGAGTTCAAAGATTCAATTAATGTGAAACTAGAGACACAGCTCTGTAGGCAACCCGGAGGTCAGACAACTTCAAAGAAAGGAAGAAAAAAGGGAAAGCAAGGTAAGGAAGAAAGGTGGAGAGCAATGATAACAAAAACATTTTAGAAAAGATAGCGGTTAGGAATTCTTGGAATGCTTTCACAAGTGTTGTTAAAATGCTTTAATTTTATCTGAACTATGGCCGTTCGTAGTCGCCGCAATATACTAATGAGTATGAAACATACATCATATCTACAACCAACTAATGGAGAGTATGACATTTAGCATAAAAATATGTCGAATTCATAGTCTGCCTTCGTGTACAATGTAATCCGACACCATTGAAGGTCATAGTGGAAAAAGATAAAAAAAAAACATAAATGCGACCGCACCTACGAGTTCATATAAAACAAAGCCAAAAGCTCGCATCGAGTCTTATTAATCTTGGGCTTCCATTAATAAAGTAATGGGCCGATACTGGCTAACGAAGTTTTCAGATCGATTAGCGGAAAATTTATACAAGGGCCGACGTGTTCAGGTTGCAAAGTATGAGTAGCTGGGTACGACCATTCAAACGAAACAAGAAATTTCAACGGAAATGGATTATATAGAAGGCCGTCTGTATTTGAAAAAGAAAAACAAAGAAACCGTAAAATAGATGCTTTTATCGATTCTACATGAGTATATGCGATTAAGAGCCCCCGCAGACCACAGCCTTTCTATCGGCCGATAGTTTAGTCGGCCTCTTAATCAGCATGAAGATGTATCTGAGTGCACGTATTACAACAATTGCATATCGGCCGATAAATAAGTTTGATGGGCTACGCGATTGCTTTTAAATTAAACCGTCGGTAAACTATCGGCCAACTACTAAATCAGTATGGGGTCTTTCGAACGTACGCACACGTGTCAATTTTTGATGCAACCGACAGCTAGTCAGACCCGTGGTGTCAGACCTCAGTATGCTTTGAGATTTTGCAGCGGATGGTTGTGCATATTTCTCAAAATGGTAGTGCCCAATGCAATGTCGTCGATGCTTATCGAAACATCAACAGAAAATTTAATAGAAGTGGAAAAGAGACCTAAGGTCTGGTTATGCTCATCCGATAAAAAGCGAAACATTTTTCGGGGTAATTTAGTAATTTGGAGTACAACGTATAGAATTTTCCATGCAATAATCTGTCACTGTATATGTGATGCACCCAATACTCTCGGTTCCTTTTCTTTATCATCCTTCTCCTCCGTTGTATAAAAGCGATAATGACATTTCTGAGGAATATTTTATTAACTTTCATTGTGCGACCGTTCTCTTCAAAAGCTGCTTAGCAACAAGCAGATCATTCTAATGTATTCCAACTGTTGCTAGGTGTGCGCAACCACCATCAACTGAGCTATTCAGTTGGTACTGTATGCGTACTGGCAACCCAACCCGATCAAACTATCGACCGATTAAAAAGTCTGTGGTTTGCGGGGGCTCTAATAGAACAGGAAGGCTAAGTCATAAAAATACAGCTACAGACCCGACACACACTACAAAATGTAAAAAACCGATTTCCAAAAACTGTACAACTTTTCAATTTCTCTCTGTAGCTATAAGTCAGTGTCAGAATTTCATTATTAGTATCACCATTTTTCATGCTATTCGCATGTCGGGCTCTCAAATCACGATGCTGCCAGAAAATTCCTGAAAAAGAACCGACTACCAGCGGGACTTGAACCCGTGACCTCCGAAATTCTAGTCCGACGCTCTGCCAGCTGAAGCAAGATGGTCATGCCAACCCAGCCGCCATCTTCTGGTAGTCAGGAGTGGCTCGTATATGTATCATCAAAGGAACTATACACGAATCTGGAAGGGTTCTGGTATTTTTTGTGTTTGCTAATTGCCCAATCACCAATAGACTATAGCAACATTGCTTATTATGACGTCGCAGCATACCACAACCAAGATTTCATCAAAATCAGTTCAGAGGTTACTGAGATTGGGTGATGACAATAACGGCGACAAAAGGGCTCTAGATAGACCGACAGATAGACCAACCGAAATAAGTAACATATATTTTCAGGATTTAGTGATCACAATATTCTTATCTATCGCATCTATCGCATGGAAGAAAAATCCACAGATACGTATTCAAAGGCATGCTCTGAAAGGCCTGCAAAGTAGAAAATATAAAGATGGCTATTTTCTTGTAAACTAACAGATAATCATTTAACAAATACAAAAACATGGAGTTCTATCATTCCACTGAATAAAATACCTAAAATCGAAAGTTTGAGTCGCTTTGGGACCGTTTATATTTTGATAATTTGTCCACTGGCAATGCTTTGATTTTCAAAAATATAGATTATCTACTATATGAACGGATGCAGTTATTACTGAGATTAAGGGAGCAGAACAATGGCAACAGATAGAAAGACCAACGGAAATGAGTGACAGGTTTATGATACAGATAGACAACTTAGTCCAAAAAAATATCATCTTAAGGTTTTCGCAATTACACCTACGGTTTGCAAAGTAGGAACTTACAGAATTGTGCTTAAATAAGTATTGTTTAAGCATCCACAGATATATCAAGAAACTCTATATTTACAAATATATCATTATACTGGCCTTTTGCAGGATCAAAAATATGGATTTAAGGTTTGGAGAGACCAACTTTTTTTTGCTGTTCTACGGATTTAATCTGCATTTTGTTGTGTATTTTCCATTAAACTTTGATAGTTTCTTGCCAATAAGTAGGTAAGTAACCATTGACCTTCATAAATAATAGGAACGTTATTTCCAAGTAACTTTCGACTTGACCTCGTACAGTTCTTTCGTGTAATGACCCAGCCCATTCATGAGGATTATTTCTATTAATACAAATCAATCGATATGCGAACCAATGTAGTAAATAAGCCTTTCAAGCCAACCATTCCCTGATGTTATCCTGGACACTTGAATTCTATAAATAAATCGGGAGGCGAGATTTACGTATGACATTTCCAATCCAATGAAGCCGATACGACACGCCTCATTTTTTCCAATTCCCAACCAATACAATTTCCAGATATTCCAGTCGAACAAGAACTTAATTTACGTCTCATTGGTAAAAAAAGCTTTTATATACCCCCATTAAGTTATACATCGATTATCAAATCAATTTTGAACAAATAATGCAACCTATAAACAAATAGCGTGAATTAATTTTCATAACTGACGCTCCAGCCGTGGGCGAAGAACTACGCCCACCAGATACTAGTACTGCCTCTTGCAAATGCATATATGATGACTAAATACACGCTATAACTGCAAAGGTGGTTTTATGAGACGTCAAATGCTAGCTCGAACGGTGTACAGTATTTATTTCAGTGATATAAGTGAGGTTAAGTTGTTAATAGTTCGTAATTATTATGTATTGAACAATATACTATTACTTAATACCGTAGGAGCGGGACAGTATTGTAATGGTGCACATTTTCGATTTTGATATTTTAAGCTTTCTGGACGCTTTATCACAAGAATCTGTTTGACTCATTTGCGTCGGTCAGTGTATCGCCAACACGTGCAAAGCTGCGTTTTCGCTAGGAAAATGAGCGCAGCGTGGATGTGTAACGGAGCTGTGAAACGGTGTGGGTGTTTCCACCAGAGATGTTTTAGGAAGATGAGCGGAGTGAAGACGTGTGGCGGAGCTGTCAAACGGTGTGCAGAAGAGCGTTGCAAGAATATGTAGCGGACTCTTTTCAGATTTTTCTTTTTGCTCGCCTACATCCACAGCACACATTCCTCGCAACGTATTTCTAGCACACATCTCTCGAAACACATTCCTAGCACACATACCTCGCGCTAACATGGCGTGTTTTCTACGTACAAAAACCTCGCTCCGCTAAGCCGTTTCCAGCTGTGCTGAGCGAGGCGAGGTAATTCAAGCGATTCTATTGGTTCGTTAGAAACACATTCCTCGTAACACATCTTCGCACATCTCTGGCGAAAACGCAGCGCAAAGTCAGTAATTGCTACACTTAGACGAGGAAAGAGAGAGGACAGAATGCGCGACTGACATTTCTGTTACCAAATGGCACCAAAAATGTACCAAAACGTCATTAAATTTACCTATGATACGTGATTACTGGCTCCTTCTTGCTGCTGTGGCTTTTACAACCGTAAGCTGCACACCCTACCATTATGCACACCACAATATTTTACAACGATTGGTCTTAAAAACGCTAAATATCATAAAAAAATGTTTTGACGGGTGTCACTAGCTATCCATTTTCGGTCACAGCTAATTCATATAGCATCAAACGGGCGTGCGGTATCCCCTCTCTTTCCTTATCTAAGTTGCTACACCGATATGGGGTCGCAGTAGGTAATACTGTTATATTTTTGAAAATTCTCAAAACTACCCCAATTCTCTAGAAAATTCTTCACTTTTGGATACAACCTTGGTAAAATTTGCGTTAAAAAAGGCATAATTTAGTCTACGATAGCACGGAATATCATCAGGGCACTATGTCGGCTGAGATTAACCCGTGGAGTTACTTAACCAGGTGTCTAACCTCGGGAGAAGGTAATTATTATAATAAGCGGACGCCACTTGTCATTAGTTGTATAGCATGTATAGTAACGAGTATTACTGACGAACAAGGACATCTAGGTATTGCGAAGGTCGACGTCGCATTTCCTAAATAGATTATTTTAATTTCCTAGAATTTGAATGCATTCTAGAACCTCACTTTGAGTGGTCGGCGCAATTATGTTCGAATGGGGTTGTATGACCTACGATCCTGTCTGGTTTCTGAGTCTAGTATGCAGTTGGTGTTCCTTCCTCTATACAGGTTGTTACGGTCCTACCAATTAGTAGTAGCTGTGGGGCGGCCGCGCCTGACAATTAGGCCCCAGTCACCACCTGCCTCTCCCACCCTACCAAACCTTCCCGACATCTCAACAAAGGCCAGTACGTCGGCTCATCCTAGGGAAGGTAATTCCTCTGGCTGGAGTCTATCAGATCCAAAGATCTCATATCTCAGCCCGCCTAGCAACTCACATTGCGCAAGGAAGTGGTAGGCCGTTTCATCGGTCTCTCCAAAGCCCACACATAGGAAGTCGTCTTCAATTCCTAATAGTGATAGATACCGCCTGAGCCTACAGTGCCCTGTCAGATCACCCACAAGGTTTCTGATGGCCCATCGGCCTTGGTTCCTCAGCCATGCTGACCTAGATGTGTACAGCCCGGCTATCAAATCCTTGGCTTGCTTGCATCCCTCACTTTGCTTCCACTGTTCATCTATGGTATCGTTTACCCACTTTTTGAGGGCTGTCGTTACCTGCCTACTTAATCCTATAGCGGGCTCCGGGCCAACAAACGGTCTCCCGGTCCCAAGTCTGGCCAATCGATCGGCTTTTTCATTACCAATCGCCCATATGACCCGGTACCCACATCACGCCAGCTCTTCCAGTCTCACTGCGCACTCCTGAACAACAGGTGCCCTAGCTCTGAGCCCGCAGATAGCTTTCAGAACCGCCTGACTGTCAGAGCAGACGTAAACCTTCTGCTCTGTTCCCATTCTCACCTATTCCATTGCCTGCAGCACAGAGTACCAAACACCGATATCTACTTTCGCACAGTAGGACTGTATTTTGTACACACTTTCTGAAGATAGAGGCATCCTTAACGGATCTGTAGTACTGAAGAAATTTGGGCCAGGTTGAAAATCTAGTGGAGATGATATATTTTCTATAATTCCTGATATCTTGCATGTAAAATTGTGGATAAAAGGTAAAAAGACACATTTTGAAGGTGGATTTCTGTCAGCATAACGGATGTATCTCGGAGAACTAAACTTCTTCATTGCTCTTTGAATATTACGGTGTGAAAGTTCGGTTTTTAGAAATCTTGTGACAGACAATTACTGACTGTTTCTGTGCTGGATGGTGGTGTGTACGTGTGGGCTTCATGTTAACCAAATATCCCAAACAACAATCTGATTGACGGGAGACAAAACGTCCAAAAACATGGAGTCAAGATGATTAACTCAGAACATTCCACACATAGTCTGAGATCCCCTTGCAACCAAGTCATCTCAAAAAACACAAAAAACTACCCTACAACTACCCTATCCGAGAACTTATCCTACCTCAGCCCATTTTAACCACTCAAAAAAGGTAGAAAGTGTACACAATCTTACAACTGCTGCCATTGTTCCAGATGTTGCATTTAACAAAACGTTCAGGGAGTTCTGTTGTCTTCCAATATCATAGCTTTTTTTTATTATAGAGGGTTTCGGAAATCGGCATGATCGCCAGGCAGAAGCATTCCCACCCGGAAATGAGAAAGAATCGGCCCTCCCCGACGTTGAACCAGCCTGAGTCCTCTGATGTCATATTCAATGGGCGCAATTACGTCCATCCGACATGCCACCACGGCCCAGTCAGTTGAAAAACAGTTCCCTCTCTCCTTACCTATCTCATTCACTTCTCGTTACCTGGAACTGACAAAGGGTTGACACATCTTCAAGGCAACGGGTTGTCTTTACTTTCTATCCATGTCTTCTCTCTTCTTTCGTCGCAGGGATTAGTTCACTATGGTTCATTTGTGTCTGTTGCTGACCATTTCTCCGATCTGATTTGGCGCGTTCAGGTTGTTTTCAAAATGGTCCCGTAGTTCAGCTCTACATGCCGCCCACCTCTCGCATATCAATATGGTATGTTCTGGGGCACCTTCAGCCCCGTAATAACCACATAAGCAGGTCAACCTGATGTTCGTTCTTTTGGTATAACTTCCGAAGTAACCGTGACTGACATCATAGGTGCTTGGGTACGATAAGCTGCTTTTGGCCACTGGTTAGATTTCGTCCCTGTAGGTAGATATGACCCAAAAAACTCGTCCGATTGCTGGATAATTAAGTGTCATGAGAAAATCCTTATTTCCCTGGAGTACTGGTCTATATAACGTTTGCCATCATGCTGCTGCGCATCGCCCGACTTTTTCCAATTTGCAACCGACACAATTTCCAGATGAATAATCGTATCTCTCCTCTTATCCATCACTCCTCCAAAGCTCTGAAGTTTAAGCGAGTTTTGCCTGAACGACTAGATATAATGCGCTTTAGTAAAATTGAGAACCAAGTGGAGCTGCAAGGATTTTATTTGAATTGGATGAATATAAATAACGCCTCTCAACCATGGAGGTCTGTAAGATATTCGATTGAGAGATATGTCACTCTATTGTCCCAGTGCCTTCATAATAGCACGCCTTAACGAGTATTAAATTAGAAACATTTTAAAACTGCCAAGCGAATCACGTTAAGTTTCAGGAGTCAGACAGGTGGATGGGCTGACAACAGACTAATGGAAATGAGTGACATAGATTTTCGTGATGTAGACCAAGCAGCCAAAAACCATATTCCAAAACTGAAAATTTCACGATTACAATACTCAGCTACTCAGCACCACTACGTGGGAAGCAAAAAATTTAAATAGCAAGAATGCCAGTTTAGGCGGATCATTAAACTGGGATTCAGATTTGCAAAACAATTGAGAACTTGCTGATCTTTTTTTGTATCAATAATATGTTAAGTTATACCTAAAAGAATCATATCCCAATTAATATTCTTTAAAATTTAAAAATAACGTTACAAGCCATCAAGGTTTCGCGCGCTGGAAACGACCTAGTACAACATGTAAAAAATGAAAATCACCAATTTGAGTTTAACAAAACATCAATTTTGAGTTATCAGCAGATCTAAAAGATTAATCAGTGAGATGATCCACAACAAAAAAAAAAAACAAATCAGTAAATTATAGACAAGATATCAATGCCTTAAGCAACATGAATCATAATTTAATCAACAAATTACCTAATAGATGAACCAAACTCCAACATCTATTTCATATTATCTATTTTCCGTACTCCGCCTATGGGTTTTGGCTGAAAAACACATGAAAATATTATGTTTTACACGGAAAAACGTTTAATATCTTCCACCAACTCATCCACCTAACCCGTCTTTCGTGTGTTTGACATTGTTCCTCTGTTCCTGTTTGTTTTATTTTAATTCATTTTTATTGTATGTGTTTTGTGACGTTACATTTTAATACTGTTGGCAGTGTTTCACTAATCCAGTGATGTTTCATCTAGTCAAATTCTTATAATTATTTTCCTACCAGGGATGAAAACTTCGATTTTCTGGTAAGTCAACTTATTTCGAAAAAGATATACTTCTCTTGTTTTTGAGGTATATGTTTAATACTATTTTTAACACAAATCAAGTCAATCGTGCGTTTTAGCAAGTGGCATTTATCCTTTCTCGACCAAAAAAAATGGAGTCAAGTTGATTGACTCAGTACTTCCCACACATTACTGTGATATCAGTTTACTATTTTCCCATAGCATGAAGCTTTAGTCTGAGATCTCCTTGCAACCAAATCATCGGCAGCCTTTCCTCCCCTAAAATTGTCTTATGCCGCTAAGTCTTTCCTTCAGAGGTCAATGGACAGCCTAAACCATCTAAAAACGAAGTTTGAGTTGTTTTCAAACTTTTAGTTTTTTGATTATTGCTATATACGCTGCCACTGGCACTATATTTAACAAACATACGCGTTTTCCGAGGCGTTTTCCATCCTCACCACGGTAATAATACTGTGTCAAAATTTAATTAGAATCAATTTAATAGTGTCCACGTTACAAAGTACAAAAAGATCTAAAGCAATAAATACTCGTATGTATGTATAAAGAAAATTTTAAGTCCCTTAGTTTCCGTAATACGCTAGGCAATGTTCGGATGGACCTAAAAAGTTTATTTATGTCGCTAGCTCTTCCTTCACAGGCTAGTGGACAGCCTATTATGAATACAAGAAATTTTTCAGTTTTTCAACCCCCCACCCCCTAACCACCCCAATTTCACCCCACCCAAAAAAAACGCAGAAAATGATCAGGAACCTTTAAAACGTTTAAAAACGAAGTTTGAGCTGTTTTTATTCTTTTACTTTTTTTATTATTTCTGCACCGCCACTGGCACGATTTATAAAAACCATACGCGTTTTCCATCCTCGCCACGGTAGTAATACTGTGTCAAAATTTCATTAACATCAATTCAACAGTTTCCTTGTAATACAATATAGAAGGATCTAAAGCAATACTCTCGTATGTTTACACCAGAAAAAATTCTAAGTCCTTTGGTTTCTGCAATAGGCAAGGCAATGTTCGCATGGACCTAAAAAAGTTATTTATGTTGCTGGGTCTTCCTTCATGGGTCAGTGGACAGTCTATTATGAAAGCAACAAATTTTTCAATTTTACAACCCCCCACCCCCCAACCACCCCAATTTCACCCCCACCCAAAAAAAAGTAAAAAATGATCAGGAACCTCTAAAACGCCTAAAAACGAAGTTTGAGGAATATTTAATTTTTTTTGTTTTTTGCTAATTACTCCGCCGCCCCTGCACCGATTTTCAAAATTATAAGAACATTACCTACTACGACCCCCCAGCATATCGCTGCCCAAATTTCATCACAATCCATGCAGCGGTTACTGAGATTACGAGGACACAAAAACGCGTACAGACAGACCGACAGACCGACAGACCGACAGACAGACAGACCGACGGAAATGAGTGACATGGATTTTCGTTATGTAGACATCATGAAACGCCCAAAAAGTGTATTATCTCAAAATCGAAAATTTTCGCGATCACAATACTCCCCTCACCTATCGGTGTGGGAAGTAAAAAAGAGAAGTCATTGTTAGCTTTTTTTCTTTTATGCCGTTTAAGCTAATCTGTTCTTAAGGCTACACCATCAATTGTTTTAGTTGCCTGAGGATGACTTAATATAAGTCGAAACGTCGCACATAGAAAAATAAGGAGTATTTGTTTGAATGACCTTATCCTACAAAAAGTACCTCAAGTTCATCACAGTAGGTCAAAATCTTTTTCAAAATTAAAAAGGAAATTGATGTTTAACAGTTTTTGTACGTAGTTTCTTGGCCTTGACGCAGGCTCTAACCTAACTCCTCCGAGAGATAATTTTTCATTATTTTTAATGAAATTTGCCGCCATAAACACGTACACAGGTCAGTTATCGGACTGGCCTTTAACATATCCTTCATCGGTCATCATCAACAGCAATATGGTATAACACAGTACACAATACAATCCTTCAGATTACACAGGAAATAAACACAAACAAAAAAAAACTGCAACCGCAACGATAAGTCAGGAGCAGAGGGTTCAAGTTTCGTACTACATGACGTCATGTCCAATCGCGATGCGTTTTCCGCCGCTCAGGATAATTTGAATTTTGCTCCATATTTAAACCTTTCTAGGGAGCGATTGGAATGAAGCAGCTAGTTTTTGTTGGTCACATGTGTATGAGTACTATATATATAAAGACATTAGGTACATTTTACCGAATTTAAAAGTATGTCCCCTATTATCGTGATCCAGCAGGAATACAAAATACTATCATGGGCAACTTACCGCTGTCGTTTTTCGCTTTTCCCTCTTCTTCAGTAGTATGTTCCTTTTCAGCATAGCCTTCAACTGGGACAGGTAAATAGAATGCTGTTTTTCGCTCATTTTCGTCCACTTCAATCAGCAACAGAATCTTGTCGCTGTGGACGAAAAATGTGCAAAAATCCAACGCTGGAACAAAATACATTGAGATATATTACAAATGCTCACAATTCTAACTAGTGGTATACTCTACAAGCAGAAAAATGATATAAAATAGATAAATAAAAGCGAACCACATTTTATATTGAGTGTTCTTGGCTCTAAAGTATATTCCCAGAAGATGGTGAGAGTGAGAGTGGTGTTCATATCCAAACCAGGTAGAATGGCCTACACCCTACCGAAGGCATTCGGAACAATAAGATTGCTACCGTTCTTTCTCATGAGGTATATAAGAGATGAGGCCCTACTTCACTTTCCACCTCATCCAAATGAACAAGCATACACTCCGGGCATACCCACCGACTCGGCACTACATCAAGTAGTTGGCAGAATCGAAAGATCACTGAACAAAGAATCCACCCAGAGTGTATTCATAGACGTTGAGGGAGCATTTGGCAAACCATTCCTACAAATTGGCCAGCAACTCCAGGCTAGGAAGGTACCTGGGACTGTGAACAAATGGATACTTAGCATGGTCTCGAACAGAGCAATAACAATCAAGGTAGAGGACATTTCTGTTAAAGGAGTGGTGACCAGGTGTTGATGTCGTAGTGAGGTGTTCTGTCACCACTGCCTTGCAACCTGGTTCTGGACACCTTCATCAATTACCTCAAAATATCCTGTAAACTGGTAGATTTAGGAACAAATTATGTGAAAGAACCCAAGTAGCACTCAAATCAATAGAAAAATGGTGTATGGAACACTCATTGCCATCAATACCAAGAAGACTGAGATGGTATTGGTAGGAATATCAAGCGTCAAAAGAGCATTATGTCGATGAACTGGTGGAACGCCAGATGGGGCCTGCCGCCAAGGGTAACCCACTGGATCTACACCACAATCATTAGACCTAAGCTAACGTATGGAGCCATTGCCTGGATATTGAAAGTTTTGCAAGCGACAGCGATTAATAATTATATAAAATACAACGTGTGGCCTGCATTAATATAACTGGAGCAATTAAGAATGACACCAACTGCTGTTATGGAAGTAACAATTGGCATTACCCCTCTAGATATTCACACAAGAGGCTGCGTTTCTGTCAATGCTACGACTTCGTACGGTTGGTATTAATCTTGACGTAGGTATGGGACGTCTGAGGTAGCTGCTGTTGCGGAAAGAGTTAGAGACTCAATTGAATCAACATTAGTTTTTAAGAAAAGGAGAAATATAATAGAATGCTGAACCAAATGCGACAAATGCAATTGCATGTACAGGGATGGCTCCAAAACAAGGGAAGGTGCTGGATGTGGTATGTACTCCAGATTTCTTAACCTAATAATAAAAAAGGGAATCAAGTTGATTGACTTAGTACTTCCCAAACATAACGCTTTTATTATTTTCCCATTACATGAAGCTATAGTCGGAGATATCCTTGGAACCAAATAATCGCCCGCCTACCCTCAACAAACATCCAACACAAAAACTCTAGTAAACAGTTTCTTGCATCTCTCTCCGTAGGAAGTATAACGACACAGTTTTTATTTTGCGATATTCAACTGGATGAAACGAAACGATCAGGAACTCCCAAATTGCCTAAAAATGAAGTTTGACCTATTTTTATATTTTTAGATTTATTTATTATTGCGTCGCCGCCACTGACATGATTTCTAAAAACCATTCGCGTTTTCTATCCTCGCCATGGTAATAATACTTTGTCGAAATCTCATCAAAATCAATTACAGGTTACATAATACAGAACGATGTAAAGCAATACTCGTATGTAACATACATCAAAAAGAAAATTGGTTTCTGTAATAGGCAAGGCAATGTTTCGATGGACCTAAAAAGTGTATTATGTCGCTAGGTCCTTCTCACGCAGGTCAATGGACAGCTTATTATGATTACAAAAACTTTTTCAAGTTTTTCAACTCCCCACCCCCCGACAACCGTAATTTCATCGTACCCAAAAAAAAACCGTAGAAAATTATGAGGAACCCGATTTTCAAAATTATAGCAGCATTACGTACTACGACCACCCAGCATACCGCCACCCAAATTTCATCACAATCCATACAGCGGTTACTGAGATTACGAGGTTAGAATTACGCGGCAGACAGACAGACTGACGGAAATGAGTGACGTGGATTTTCGTTATGTAGACATCATAAAACGCCCTATCGGTGTGGGAAGTAAAATGTAAAAACTAAGTTGAAAGGGGTTGTATTTTTGCTAATTGCTCCGCCGAAAAAATATCCATTTTCAAAACGTACCAGCGTACCTATTTTTCTATAATTTATTACACCTTACATTTTATTCAAATCGTTACAGCGATTACGCAGGCTACGCCGGGACAAATACGTTCAAAATAACATATTACCTCTAATTTCTAAATTGTTATGATTCCTTTCCTAGCCTATTGGCATGGGAGGTTAAAGTTTACGTAATCGGTATAAGAAATCAAATACAAAGAACATGAAAATTCGGGTGAAACCCTAATCAATACTACTAGGTCTGCAACAAAGGAAATTATTAATTCATGCCAATGTTAATGGTTATGTGGGATGTGGGAATATGAGGTTAGTCCGATATTTACCTACAATATATGCTTAAAACTGTATGTCAAGCATGGAAACACGAAAACATTATGTATTATCGTTTATTATGAATTCCTTTTGTTCGATACCGTTGACAACGGCCAATCTTTACCTAAGCGAGATAAACAGAACGATCTGTTTGCAAATGTGAATCAGCCACTATCTCATACTAAACTGATGTGGTTTTTAATCAGAAGTATCCAAATTATGCAACATTCAGCTCAAAACATAATTTTATAGGCTGATACTTGATATGCAAAATTTGCAGTTCTACAACTTTTAAATCTTGTATGATTCATCATGTCAAAACACAAACACAATTTTATATGCCAATAACTGATATGTAACATTTGCAGGTCTACAACTTCTGTATCTTGTATTACTTCAGTCATGAGATTTAGCTAGCAATTTTGTTCAGTGATTTATAAACATAATCTCGTTTCTAATTATATGTTGGATCAATCATCACCGTTTCGTATAGTTCTACAGTTTCAGCATAAAATTAATCCAAATTAATTGGTCTCTAGAAGACTAGTGCACTTTCGGATAGCATATTCTATCGATCGTAATAATTCAAGTTTCACAGTGCAGGTTTGTAACTGATATCGCATTAACTTTTAAGGTATCATCAGACTAATTAAAAGTGAAAGGTCAAACCCGCTACAAGCCTGCATTTTTACTAGAAAAATTTTTCAGGAACACTCTACCAGGAGAAATTCCACTGGGCAAGACCGTTTGTACCATGGAATATATTTATTATAGAGGGATCGACTAATTAACCCCACGACCCTTCCATTTTGTATGCGCAGCTAATGGCAGCATTAGGATATACCCTAAGATCAAGGGTATCAAGCTTTCTTGCCCGGTATCAAACTTGACACTTATAAAGTTCGTCATATTATGTTCCTGTAGTTTAGGAGGGAGTACGCAGCATGTATAGTGTTAAATTAGCTACTCTTTGCGTAAGAAGCTTCTGATGTATAGTATTGCAAAAAATGAGGCCAAGTTGATTGATTCAGTACATCCCACACATTACGCTGATATTATTATTTTCCCACAGCATGAAGCGACTAAGTTCTCCTTGCAGCCAAATCATTGCCCGCCTGCAAAAAAGTGTGTTATGCCGCTAGGTATTTTTTTCACAGGTCAATGGATAGCCTTGCCCATTATGAATACAGTTTTACAACCCCCACCCCCATTTCACCCCTACCCAAAAAAGTAGAAAATGATCTGTAACCATTACATACCTAAATATTGAATTCAACCAGGACAGTATCACCAACAGGTGAGGGGAGTATTGTTATTATTATTAGTTTGCACAACAGGCCGTGAAGGCCTAGGGCAGAAATGAGTACAGTCTGATCCTATACCGCTAAAATTTATATAACTTAGAATTATTGTCTTTGGATACTTTCACCACCTATTTCTGCGTTTCCACGCCACCTATTTCTGTATGCCGTCTTCTCTTTCCAGTGTTTAACATTAATTTTCTTTAAATCATCTTCTGCCTTCTTCAGCCATCCCTCCCTTGGTCTGCCCTTCCTTTTTTCCCTATTGGTCTCCGGTTGAGAACTAGTTTTGCCATTCTCGTCCCATTCATCCTCTCCACATGTCCCAGCCATCTTATTCTCTGCGCTTTGATAACTGCTATAATATTGGGGTTCTCATACATGTCTTCCAGTTCCTGGTTTGTTCTTCTCCTCCATCCCTCGTTTGTCCTTACGTCTCCATAAATAGCTCTCAACATTTTTCTTTCCCATCTTATAATTTTTTCTACCTCCTCTTTGTTCATAGTCCACGTCTCACAAGCATACGTCGCTGTTGGTCTTATAACAGTTGTATAAATTCTCTCTTTGGTCTTTCTGGATACATATTTGGATTTCATAAGATTTTTCAGGGCTCCATACTTCTGGTTTCCTTTGATGATCCTTGCCTGTATTTCTTGTTTCTCTTGTCCTTTTTGCTCTATGATTACCCCTAGGTACATAAATTCCCTAGTCCTTTCAAAAGTATATTTCATGTTATTGGCCGTAAAAGTTAGGTTCGATTGATCATCGGAAGTTTTTTCCATTTGTTCCATAACCATATATTTTGTCAACCCCCACCCCCAACCACCCCCATTTCACCCCTTCCCAAAAAAGTAGAAAATGATCTGTAACCATTACATACCTAAATATTGAATTCAACCAGGATAGTATCTTGGATTATGTGGACTTAAGCACAATAGAATTTTGAATTGACGCCCTAGAAACTTTAATTTATTATTGATGCCTTAGGTAGAACTATGAATAGTCTACTTTACTTCCCACACCAACAGGTGAGGGGAGTATTGTAATCACGAAAATTTATGACATGACGATAAATTTATGATATCTACGTATCAAAAATCCACGTCACTCTTTTCCGTCGGTCTGTCTGTTGGCGTTTTTCTAGTAATCTCAGCAACCTCTACCTGGATTGTGATGGTATTGCGATATGCTGTGGGGCCGTAGTAGGTATTGCTGCTATAATTTTGAAAATCGGTGCATGGGCGCCGAAGTAATTAGCAAAAAACAATAAAATTCAAATATTCCTCAAACTTCGTTTCTTGGCGTTTTAGGGGTTCCTGATCATTTTATACTCTAACTGAAATTACAAATGACGCTTTAGAAATGTAATTTGACCCTTTAGAAACTACTGCTGAAAAAGGTTTTCTCGATTACAATACCCCTTACACCTATGGTGTGGAAAATAAAATCATGAATATAATGACAAACATATTTAACTCCCCCTGTAAGCATCATGTAGGAATCAAGGTACGCAGATATCACAGGATGTTCGGATTTCCGCACAAATAACAAACAATGAAATATTAATGGTTTCACGTGATTTACATTTACAATAATATAAAGGATACATAATTTATATTCTAATGATGTAAAATACCTGCGTATCTATTTCAGAGGCCCCTGATGTTCTAATATAAATTTATGATCAAATTTACAATGTAGTCAGTCCTTCGAAACAAATATGTATCGCCATGTATTGCGTATAGGTCCTCAGTACTCTTTTGGAATATATGATTGACTGTTTGGCTATTGGCTCCACATTTACACTGAGGAGAAGATCACATCACGCTAGGTTCTAATAAGGCTGTTGATGACAGCCCCTGATATTTATGGCAGATAAACATTAGGTGTTTTCACGTATAAAATATATTGCATGGCATTGCTGGTGAGATATCTTTGTCCAATCCTACATTCAGGTTTTGGGCAATGTATGTACGAGTAACATGTGTTCAATGGTACCTCAAACACTTTAAATTTCAGTGCTGTGTTGAGTGGCACTTATGGTTTTTATTGTGGGTTAGACCTATATCATTGTCTATTGTCATTGCAGATATTTAACTCTCTATTTCCTAGTTTGTTATTGGGGCAGCACGATACTTCAGTTTTGTTCGCACTTGGCTGAAGCCTCCAGTTAAAGAAACAGAGAACAAAGAAAACAGAGTTTAATTCAGATCAGCTGTTTGTGTATCATCTGTAAACTCTAGAGATGTATGCTGTTTAACTAGCACCCAATTATCAGCATACCCGAACTATCTTTCCGGACTGCTGTTCTGGCATATCGAGGATACGTTAACTAAACCCAGCATCGATCCCTATGGGGCTGAAGCGGACTTATGTTTATCCGTTTCACGTTATGCACAATCACTTGGAATATTCTATAGTGTGACATGTCAGGCATATGATGACAACTCAAAAAATCTTTTTAATTTTTCAAATATAAAAACGTTTTCTGATTTGTAAAAGTTATTTAGAGATCAACTTCGCCCTTTCGTCAAATGATAATAGTTCTTTGAGTTTTGTTATTAGTATTTCACATAGATTATGTGAATTTCAGTTTTCTTTAATTTAAATGCATTGAGCGAAATCCTGACCGGAGTATTTCACCTCACCATATACACTTATACAGTCGGCAGCTGGTAACAAAAACTATAGAAAATATCATTGACGAAGTATAGTTAGCGCGACGCTTATCCCTAGTGCATCATATTCCTCTAACATATCATTATACAAATTATCGTATTCTGCATTAAACAATTAGCTAACTACAGTAACTAGGCAAAGCATATAATATGCCACTCCAAAATTTTTTGTATTAAATAACAATTATGATCAAGGACTCTCTTATTACCTTAAAATTGAATTTATTTTTACCAGAACACTGCTGTATTTTTCGAATCTCGTTATATCAGTAACCGCTGCATAGGTTTGATGAAATTGTATGTGTGATACAAGTATTATGTCATAACTTTTGTAAGAAAATCGAGGCATTGGCAGCACATCAATTAGTACTAAACGGTTCTACATTTTTTTCGGGAGGATGTGAAATTGGGTTGCTTTCACAAAGGGCTACCCAAAAATTGCCTTGAGTGAAATGTCCTTTGCACATCTATCCGAATATTGAATTTGAAGGCATACTAGTAAACTTGATACATAATATTATAATCCTATAAATTGTGACTCAGAAACTTGTCATGTAATTTTGACACCAACAAATGGAATCAAAACTTGTTCAGTTTTTGAAAATTGAAAAACGAAGAACTTTGAAACCGATCAAACATAGTTTCTAGAAATTTGAGTTGTCCGTGATCAATTTATCCTTTTTTTTTTGAGGAGGACGCCAATACTTTATTGACAACAATTATTAGTACTTTTGATAACACCATAGATATTAAAATTTGAGGCGAGGGAGCCGTATCGGTTTAGGGGACTTATACAAAAACGACTATATTAAATCCTAAACAAATGTGATCTTGGTAAGATCCGGTCCCTTTCAAACCCAAAATATTGACCTTTTGTTTGTCTAAGCGGCGTTACAAGTACTGTGTATCATGACATCCCTTCCATGTATCATTCCAGATAATGCTACTTTAAATGAAGAAAAATGTATAAAATTATGTCGCATAAAAACCCATACATCTTAACGCAATTTACTTATCCGAGGTCTCGTTTCTTGATTTATTTTTTATTTTCTAATTCGGAAAACAATATCTGTGATATTCTCTTAGTCTCTTAGAATACCAAGATTTCGTACTCAGATTCGTTCAATAAAATTTGACTATTTAATAGACCCGCTGGTATAGCGGCTAAAATTTGTGAGCTCGGAAGCATGGGGGAAGGGTAAATCCATAATACGAGTATTTGTTATTATCGAGAGAGTGTGGGAACTGGTTAGTGTGACCACTTGGACATTGATCGTAAAGCGTATTAAGCATATCGTCGTATATCTACTTTAATACCTCTTGCTATTTTACAATGGCTCGATCTTAAGCGGCCTACAGACGTTGATGCATGCTGCGATGCTGGCATCGATTCCTACGGTTCATAATGCAAGTAGCAGCACGTGAAGTACTGAATTACGTATTTGGGATCAGTTGCGGCTTGCAACGTGTATGTATAGTATTGCGTCGATGCAAAGAAATAACCCCAACCTACTATTCATGTGTTGGACGAAACGTGCATAAAATACCAAGTCGATTCAGGCGTCGCAACAGGTTTCGATTTGCGTATAGGAACTTATGCAACTGATGTAAGTTTCATGAAACCTTGAGTCGATTCAGGAATCGCAGCATGCATCAACGTCTGTAGGTCGCTTTAGCCTCGATACTCCAATTTTACGATTTTCACAATGTCGTCAAACTTTGCAGTGTATTCTAATTCTATTCTAATTGTATATCAATGCATCGCTGTATTGCACTTTCGAAGTACCCTATATTTCGCAGCAAATTATTTTATGTTCGGTACTCGATGGTTGTAAGCGAGAGAATTGATAGCTTTTATCGACTAGTTCACTGCACAAACTAATTCAGTCGATTAATGTGACCACAAGAATGTTTACCTCGTAAATATCGGCGATTATGATGCGATATATAATTATGTACACTACATACTTTTGTCAGCTAATTTAATGGACAAATACTGCATACAGTACGAGTATATTCAATGAATTCTCATCCAATAATAAAATGAATAGCAGTTGACAAATAATAACTTTTCAGTGAACAAATCGATTAGGTTTTCATTCATTGATGTGAAAAAGGCAAACGTCAGAGTCAAAACATTGGATATAAAAAGAATTATAAAATATGAACTCGTTGGTTTTTTGACTACACTATCTCTCTAGTTCAATTTTCAAGGTATTTTTTCTTCGTTTCCTCAGTAGTTAGGCATAGTGCCAAAAAACTGTTTCCGATGTCACCAAAGTTTTTATTCTCCAAATCTTCAAAAAATGTAACCCTCCTTAGAAAGAGAATCGGGAAATGTTCAAAAAACCTTTTTAAAAGTTTCAAACAGACAACTTTCACGACTCGTATCTCTCACTTTAGTTTAGAATTCTATAGTACGGGCTCGTATATAACGGGTATGGAAAACAGTAAAAGTGTTGAGGTTTCAAGAGACTACTAAACAGTAAAAATTATATATTAGTAATAGTAGTGATGAGGAGGCAAAGTCAGGCAAGTAGGTCACCGTTGGCCCTTTCTGCTAACCCCGCGGGACCAACACTGAAGAGACCAAAAGCCCTCATGATGTTCTAGAAAACTCCTCTTTGTCGAACCTATCAGACCTCTTGATGAAAGTCAGTATGTCTGACCATTTGAGTATAGCGACTCCTCCCCAAACGTCGTGCCGAATATCTGAACTCTGAGGTTGCGGTACATAGCATATATCTGCCCAGGAAGTGAAACGCTGTTGCGTCCTATTCCTAGCATTGGGAGTAGATGGGTATCTCTACTATTCACATGAGTGACAAACTTCTACTCTGCCAGAAATGGCCTATGAGTACCCCCACCCAAAGACTGAGCGTCTCTTTGCCTTTGTTTAAAAGTCTTAGCGTACGATTCTTATCAGGGCCCGCTATGAATCTTTCAGCTTTCCAGCAGTCATCTCTCTCTAATCAAGCTGTCGCCAATTCTTTGTGAGCCCAGTTACGTCCAGGGCAACATTGTCCGGGTGCTTGCTAATTCCAAGCCTCGGTTCGGGGCCAATTCAAGAGTTGCCTGACCCTATCCAAGCTAGCCGGGATCACCTCTAGTTGTCCAGTACATCAATGTGTCCGGCATGGTAGCAAAAAAATATAACAAAATGTGGTTTTTCACCATAAATAATTTTCCACGCAAAATTGGTATTTTTTCATTTTCTACTTATTTCTTCGAAAATAGTGGAGCAATTTCATGTAGACTTCGCTGATCTGTTAGATTTATGCATAACATTTTTGGACTGAGAAAGAGATATAAAATAGCAGATCTAACTCAAGAAAAATTTAAATTTCTGCTTTTAGATTATAGATGAAAAATATAAAGGTACCTTCTCAATAAATACATAATATGACAAAACATTTGAAGCATTGCTATACTTAGCAGATGTTCCTTGAAAAGTCATAACTCTATTGTTATAAATGGAAGATACATGCTAAAAAAGATTTTGGGTATAAATTTGAGCAAAATTCATCAACGATCTCATCAATTGTAAGCTCTTCTAATACTATAATATATGAAAAGTTGTCCATATACATTTTCTAGCTGAAAGCATGTGATATAATTTATGTAACATTTTGGTAGATTTCTTTTCAATTTCTGTCATAACTAGCACATGAAACTTTTCCTTAAAAAATTATATTTTCAGCTATCCGTTTACTTCTGAATTTTAGGGGAATATCGCATTCCCTATCAGACTACTTCGCTGAGTTCTCAGCACTCAGAAAATTAAGTCACGAATTGGCAATTTAGAAAATTATCACAGAAATAATTGTACAAAAAAGAGGTCTTATTAAGCGTTTTGCATTTCTCGATCAGACAATAGAACTCTATCAGATAATATATCTGTAATCGAGACTTAATATAATGAGTCCCTGATTAGGCCAGTTATGATCAACCTTTTCTTAAGGGAATTTTTCAACGAATACTGGATTTTTTGTAAAAAATAAACATCTCAAATCACGTTATAATACGACCAAACCGATCGCATATTGGTCAATTGACATAAATAGGAGGCCCAAAACTTAATGGCAAATGTTACAGTTGGAAACAAAATAAATATAAGAAGAATCTTGCACATCTCACACAATAAACCAATAATAACAAATCCTTGAAACGCATTCAAACTTTAAGAAATATACTCAAATCCAAATTCCCACAACAAACCGTACCAGAAATATGTGACACCTTTAAACAGAGACCAGCCATCTAGTCAGCAAGTCAGATTCCGAAGGTATGTACAACGATATAAAGAGGCCTTCTCAGTGGAAGCGGAGGTGGAAAAAAAGAGTTACTTATCACCAATGGTATGAACTGTATACTTCAAACTAGGAACATAGTGAATTGTGTTATACACCATAGTAAACTTTAATGGTAATCAAAATTTAGAAGAGGCAAAATATAATAATAATAACAACAATAATTGGCTTTATTTAAAGATAACTCTAGTACACTTTCTACATATCAGTATGTTAAGATGGCAAAGTTTAGCTATCATCTATTCTTATACTTAACTGAAATACAATTATCCAGTACTATAATAATATGCTTACGTGGGAGGAGTTAAAACGACACAAACAGAATTAATATTACACTAATTTACCTAGACGAAAGGAAGAAGGTCCTGACAACACCGACACCGCATTAAAAGTAAAACTTCTCCTGAACATAGCAGTAGAGTTGCGAGGCATAGTGAGTACAGAAGTAGAACGAACACATCTGTCATGAATATCAGACCCGAATATCAATTTTTCTCTTAAATGGAATCCAAGTCGCTAGCAGCTTATGGACAAAAATGAGTAAATTATATTTAAAAAGGAGGGGTATTTTTAGGAATTTGACGACATGATATCGATTTGAACGTAGGCTAAATATAAAACGGATACAATCATTTTGGGCGACGAAAAGACTGTTCCTTGTAATCTGGTCCAGGCAAGAATAGTAGACAATATTGCAGTAATTAAAAATGGACAATACCAAAGATTCTATATGCGTTTTCTTGAGTTTAAAACTTGTTAAACATTTGTTGCCATATAGGCTTATTCGACAACAATAAGACTTTTGCAACAAATTACTAATGAGTTTATGACATCGTAACTTATTGATCAATATTAGACCTAGACATTTAACATGTTTATATATATATAGCGGAGATCCTACAGCCGTGGCCGCTTCCCGCATTTTATTCTCCAGCCTTTTCTATCCATCCATTCATCATCTTTTATTTCCCTGGACCTCATATTTTTCTCTATACCTTGCCTTCACGTTGTGGCCGGTCTCCCTCTTCTCCTTCTACCACTTGGTGTATAATTGAGAACTCTTTTTGGCCATCGTTCGTCTGTCATTCTCATCACATGGCCATACCAGATCAGTTGACGTGTAGACTCTGTTACCGGATACTTTAAACTGGCTTGACGTCTATTTGATTGGTATCAGCTGACGAAGAAGTGTATCTCAAATTTAATTTTTTACTAGTGGTGTTGATTGGCAATCCTGTGATCAGGACAGTATTAGTAATATTCTTACTGAATATCTCATTGCCAAAAAGGAATGGCAATTTTTTGTAAACAAGAAATTGTTTCAATATCCAGAAATTCGCAGCAAATATGGTAGGTTAAAAGAAATAGATTATTTTATTGATTTGTATAATAAAATGCTTATACATTTTAATAAAAATGTTTCTAATTAAACTACTAATTATTTGGTACCTCAGTAATGTTCAGTTCTAATTCAGGAAATCGATCCTATGTCAACTTTCTGAGATAGCTCCACACATTTTTTACTCTTTGTATAGCCATTGCGTTGCCCTTCAACGTTATATTTTTCTTCCATTGCTGTAAAAAGAAATGTTGCTTGCGTATGGTTAAGCTCAAAATGCTTTTATCTTCATTCTTACCTCATTTAAAGCGTAATTATCATCATTCAGACCATACCAGCCATACTGATATACTGAAAGAAACGCCTGATTTTCCGAGAAAATGTAAAATAAGCATTGACCTCAGAGCATAGACGAAAACGTCACCAAGCGACAATTACTTGTCATTAACTGCCTGCACTCAGTACTGCCCTGTATGCCTTCAAGGCTTAAAATTGATACGTCAAGACTCAATCTGGGGTATTTTTAGTTATCACTAGCCGAACAGCTGTTGTCTGTTGACACGGCTGACAGTTTAAAGTATCGGGTAACAGGGTATATCTATCCTGTTGTTGACAGTGACTTCCATTTTCGAGCGCCGTCTAATCTCTTCGTTACGAATATGTTCTTATTTCGAAACTCTACAGGATCTTCTTAAATAGTCCATCTCCCCACCTTCTACTTGTTTTCTTTGCTTATTTGTGAATTGCCAACTTTCAGCTCCGTATGTCAAGACCGGCTCCACTATAGCTTTGTATATCATTAACTTTGTCTTCATTTTTATTTTGGCTGACCATAGTATTGGATTCAAAACCTGGGTACATCTTTTTCCTTGCGCTATTCGATGCTGTATATCTTTAGCAGAATTGCCCCTGACTGATATAATGCTACCCAGGTATTTGAATTTCTGGGTGCTTCTTATTTCCCCTTGTGGTAATTTTATGTCTTGTCCCTGTCCTCCAACCCTCAGGTATTCTGTTTTTTCCAAATTTATTGTCAGACCCCATTTTTGGAATTCTTCTTCAATTTTTCTATACATGTATTCTATATCCTCCTCGTCGTTGGCTATAACAACTTGGTCGTCCGCAAATAGTAGTGGAAAAAGGCAGTTGTCTCCTACTTCTATTCCCATGCCTGGGCATTTCCTGATCCCAGTCTTCATTGCTTCAAGCAGCATCCCTGTCTCAAACCCTTTGTTATTGGAAAAGGGTCAGATAAATATTTACCCAGTTTCACCACTCCCTTTGTACGCTCGTAGATATTGTTTATTGCCCTTACATATATTTTACTAATGCCAGCTGTGTGCAATGTGTCCATCAACTTATTCAAGGGAACATTATCGTAGGCCTTCTCTAAATCGATGAACAAGAGGTATGTTTCCAAATTTCTTGCAGATCTTTTTTCAATCACCTGCCTCAAGACAAAGATATTATCCATACAGGACCTTCCAGCGCGAAATCCGCATTGTTCCTCCATTTCGGAAATTTGATGTTCTATTCTTTCCTTTAGTATCTTACGGTACAACCTTCCCATGGAATTGGTTACACTTATTCCTCTGTAATTCTTACAGAGTTTCTTATTTCCCTTCTTGTGAATCGAACTGATATAAGCCAAATTCCATTCCTCTGGTAGATTTTGGCCTTCTCTATTAAACATTTATTAAAAAGGCAAACTATCATCTCTAAGAGATGATCTGGGGCATGCTTCAACAGTTCCATAGGAACGTTTCCTGGTCCGGGTGACTTCTTATTTTTCATTCTTTTTAGTGCTATCCTTAGCTCGTTCAGTGTTATTGGTATTATGCTGTCTTCATCGTCAATTTCCACTTTCTTCTTCTCAATAGCGAATGCGTCTCTATCTTCTGTCAAAAGACTAACATAATGTTTCTTCCATTCATCTGGTGTTATTATTTGTATTTTGTATTTGTATTTAACATGTTTAGAAAATGCTAAACATTCGTTACCAAACATTACATGAAAAGTCCTCTTCAATCATTTTGCTTCTAGTTTCTGAACAAAACAGCAGTGCCGAGGGATAAGCTGAATTTATTAATAGATCATTTCTCAAAGAATACTCAGAAATAATATCATTATTTAGAAGTGCAGCAGCTTCCGGAAGAGCATCTTAAAAAAAATAAAAGCTGTGATTCATACGCATAAGAATAAACGATGGAATTGCGAACTGAAACAGAAATGTCGGCTGAATAGATTAAGTATAGAAGAGGTTCAAGGATGGAACGTTGAGGTACACCCGAAGAAATTGCACCTTCATTCGATATATTACCATTCACTGGGACACATTGGTATTGATATCGATAGATACACTTGGAAAAAAATTCACAGCCGTTTTGTCAAATCCATAATATAGGAGCCTGGCTCACAGAAGGTTATGGCTGATTTTTTTAAAGTGCAATGACAGCAAGATAACAGATATCTTTTTATCTAAAGCTCAGATTGTTTAGTGGGTCAAATACTATTCTTATTAACAAACTCAGATATTTCGAGAAAGGTAATTCTTTCCAGAACCTTTGACAAAACGCATAACATACTGATAGATCGTAAACCTGAGAAAGCTTCAGGGCTTGTCACTTTTGGTATAGGATTAATTAATAATTGTATGTCTCCATAATTAGGGGAAACAGCCATTTTCAAGACAAAGATTAACAATATATGTATTATACAAGGATTAATAACAGACAAGGCAAGTTTCAATATTAAAAGGGAAATTTCGTCTAAAGACCTAGCATTGGACTTAATAGCCTTAACAGTTTTCGTTATATTTTATGAATAACAGTTTTACGACTTTCTCACCTGCTAGACGTTTTTTAAAGGTTCATAAATTAAACCGGCTCCATTAAATAGTAATTGCTACTTGGTACTGAACTGCCGACGCTGATAAGTAAGTGCAAACAATGGGAACAAAAGGAATATATTTGATGTTATATTTCCAGCATAATAGAGGGTCAGCTAGAATTGAACGCACATGCACACCTCCTGTGTTGTCTGGAAAGCTTGTACTAAGTTCATCATCTATTAGAGTTGATTCTAATTCAGCTCTTTGGGTGATAAATGCTTTATCATTACTAACTCCACTTGCAGTTGCACTTGCGACGGGTCTCACAGCGTCGCTGCTTGTGCGTTGACATAATGTAAACTAACCTCCGTTGCAACTTCGCAAAAAGCTAATAGAGGCGGCATTTTTATTTCATTTAGCGTATGACATTAGTACATATGAAAAAAAGTCCTAAAAATAGTAAAACAGTTAAGACAAACATCACAAAAATAAATAAGTAAACTGCGATCTAAATAGTAACAAGGCTATGAGTCAGGGCCGCCACATTGCAAGGTTGGGCCCGGACCAGATTCTGGCCACGGGCCCTCAATACCATAGCCGTCTCAAGTGATGAGGCCATGTTCCATGTTGAAAAACTACTGATTTCCTCTCTCCACCCAAAACGTCATTTGTACTTGCTTTCAAGTTTCAGTGATTGAAATGTCTAAATTTTTACTGAATTATGTTCTTTATCCTTCATTTTCTCAAATAAATTTAAGAAACTGTAACTGAAAATTGGACACACTAGTATTCACGTACATTAAGTAGTTATTAGTTATGGGACTTTGTTACTTTTTCGTCTGGGAATAGTACGAATTGCAAATAGAAGCCTTATTCAGAGAAATTCATAATCACTCATTTATTAAGAGTAGCTGACAGAAAATAATGATTGACTAAATTTTATAATCAACACGTTCAAATTGAAATTTTGTGGACTTATTGGAAAAGAGAGTCTATGTGTACAACATGGCTGAAGAGTTTGATTGAAACAGCACTTGAGAGAATATAGAATGTGTATTAAGTGATAAGCCGGAACAAAAAATAATTGCCACAAGAATGAAGTTGCTTCATTATAGTTTATTCACAAGTCATTATAGTTGTTTGTAATAAAGTTACCCAGAAAAGAATTAGATTATTAAAAAAAAAACAAATCAATCAGTAAAATATCATCTTCGTTTTGTTGAATAACATAACATACACTGTTAAAAAACAGTCGCCTGCGCGATAGCGTTCACTAAGATTCAGGCCCGGGACAACAGTACCCAGTTGCCCCCCCCTTGTGGCGGTCCTGCTATGAGTTAATATCGATCCTGGAAATCCATTCTACAGCTGATGGCTTGGCTTGGAGGAAGTCGTTCTTGTTGCCTGGATATGTTCTAAGGCCAAATTTTGCCCACTATATGCGTGACAGTTCAGCATTCCGCTCCTCGGTCATATTGTGGGGTGTCGCGCTTGTTCCATTTAAACAACGAATCAGCGCACACTTCATCCTTCCTGCGAATTCTGTTTAGGGTTTACTATTCCTTTCGGTGAAGCTCCAAACCAGGGAGTTCTTGACCAATAGTTAGATTACTGTTCACCTCTTTTGGTGTATGGGTCACCCAAATGTCTGCCCATTTAACTGCAGGGTTAGAACCATGACACTCAAGTTGTCAAGCTGTTGTAATTGGTGATTTTCTGGACTTTCATCTGCGCAAGGAGAGATCAGGTACATCTTCGTGGATTAGTAGTGAGGGATTTGTTCTATTTTGTTATACTCTTTCAGATGGACATTTTCTCGACGGATGGGTGGTGGAGCTATTTGGATGTTTGTTGGTAGCCAGTAAGTTGGGGTTGGGCGTTTATCAGTCTAGCATGTGGGCTGTTTAGCCACACTGGCGAGCAAAAATTCAGCCGCAGAGAAACAGAGGCTCAGGGCCGAAGTACGGAGCATAGAAGCGGAGGCGCTCTAAGAGGTTCCACATAATTCTTGCAGGATGTTATTTCTGCTATTGGCGGCAATGGCATGAAGACAACGTGGCAGATGTTATTGCTTACAATCAGAGGCATAACAATTATTGTTTTCTCAGTTCGAATAATAGCATAATGCACAAAATAAGTGCGTTACTTAACAACTTCTTCGGAAAATGAAAAACAAACCACAAAAGATAACTCGCACACAAACGATTACCAAACGATGTTCTAACCCACTCCAAGAATTTGCAAAACAGCCGGCCAGCCGGTAATGCATGCACTGCGCACCTACGTGACTATGACGTCGTTAGTAATAATAATAATAGCCTTTATTGAAGCATACAGCGATATACTCCAAATGGCGGAGGTCACTAGAACAGTACTCTTCCACTCAACCATATAGCACATACTATACTTGAATTTAGTTAAAACAATTCCCCATGGCTCTTCGTCCATTCAGTGTCGTACTCGCACTCTGGTACAATCCGCCGTCAATCTTCGTCTGTTCCACTGATGTTCACTCTCAGGAATGTACACTGGAAGCATGGAAGTCCATAGCCGTCCATTTACCTCAATGTTTCTTAATTTTTAGAACAATTTTGGTATGTTTATAGTTGAAATAGCCCGCACGTTTGTCTGAGGAACCAGGGGCGAGGTTCAACTTACAACTCTATAACGAACCCAACGAAAAAAACGATACCAACAACTTTTAATGAGATACGAACAATACAGCCTCCCAGCAAACAAGAACTAACCGAGCTCTGGAGAAGCCCATGGCCAGAAACAAAAGCGGAGAAAAAGAAATAGAGAAGATAATGGAACAAGGACATATCATACTGACACCACTAGAACTAGCAGAAACCATCAAACATACGCCTTATAATAGGAAGTGTCCAATGTACAAAACTGCTGCTATAAGTTCACTTCAAGGTATAGAGCGCAGACAGAACAAATTGATAAGGCTATGATCCAACCTGAACACAAGAGCAGACATGGAAGTAGAAAGCAAAGTCAAGGTTGCAAAGAGCAAATTATAGTTGTTAATAGCGCGACTATGGAAAAAAATAGAAAATACCATAGAAACCTTCAACCCTGTTTCGTAGATTATAAAAGGCATTCGACTTTGTACTCAATAGATGGTTCTTTTTTTCTATGGATCGTCGCCGGGCCGCAGCCCGGAGCGAGCGGGTCATTCGGACTACCATGCCTCACTCTTAGTACCGTCTGTCACGACATGTCATCAGAATGAAAGGCTATTTGGTTTGTTCTTCGTGTGCCTTATTCTTGCATGTTGAGGCAGTCCTACTCTCCTTTCCCCAGTCTAAGCAGTGATTAGGAGTTCGGGTCTATTGGTCTCGTTTCTCCGATCCTTGCTCTTTAGTACGGTCCTAAAAAATCTGTAATGGATTTCCATTGGCGACTGCTTACAAGCATTTTGCTAATTATATTCTTCACAGTTAGCTGGAACCCAAGCTTTCTGTAAGTTTCTGAGCTCTGAGTGGACCATCTAGGGCAGTTCAATATACTATGCTCGGAAGAATCCTCTATCCCACAGTACTGACATAATGAATCTGTTATTACAAGTCTTCTGGCAGTGTATGCTCTGATTACACCATGCCTCGTCAGGAACTGGGACACGAAGAAATCAACGGACCTATGCTTACACCTAACCTAAGGCTTAATATCTGGTATAAGGCGCTTGATCCATTGTCCTTTTTCGTCATTCCTCGTCCACCTTTCCTGCCATACATCGAGAGTTTCCGCTCTAGCCACTTGTTTTCTTGCTACCTCATGTCCGCTGCTAGTTTGACACAGATAGCGACGTTGTTTGTCTTGAAGTTCTATCGGAGTTGCCCCCGTTATTAAATAAATAAATAAATAAATAAACAGGACTTTATTTTACCTGGCGGGTAGCAGCAGAAGCTGATATTAATACCAACCAGGGCAGTTAATAAATATGTAGCATCAAAGAATGTTGATACAGATAAAAGATTGATCATCACATGCAATGAGAATTATTTAACTATATCTAATTGAATTACTTAAAATTAAGAATAAAAAACAAACAAACAAGGAATTAAGTATGCAAGTACAACTTACCAGAGATACAAAACAAGAAACTAGTAACGTGGTGTTATGAGTTATTATGTAATAACATAATTTCTTTCATTTTCGTTTTGAAATTTAAAAAAGACAAATTTTTAAATGTCGGAGGAACAATGTTGTTGTATAAATTTGGCGCAATAAATGAAAAAGCAGACTGAAAGAAGGCAGTGGAGTGCTTTGGTATAGATAGAGTATAAGAGGCATGTCGAAGGTTCGCATCAGTTTCCTGAGACCTCAATATCAGCTTTTCTGCTAAATACTTTGGCTTTTTGTGGATCATTACAGACCTCACTAGGCATAAAATATGAATCTGCCATCTCTGATTCATGGTAAGCATGCTAAGCTCCTTCAGATAAGGTGATATGTGTTCGCGCCTTGAAGCTTTTGTGATGAAACGTATACAGGCATTTTGTATTTTTTGCAATCTGTATGATTCATGTGAGGTAATACAAGGACCATACACTATATCCCCGTATTCAATCTTTGATAATATTAATGAATTGATGAGCTTTTGTTTCGTTTTCCTTGATAATACATCTCTCAAACTATATAAGGATTTAAGTTCTAGATATGAAGCCTGAACTAGCTTATTCACATGACAAGAGAAAGTGAGAGTTTCATCAAAAGTAATACCAAGATTTTTCGCAGTATCACAGTTAGTTATTGAATCATCGTCAACATACAAATGCACTTGTCTACTATCAAACTTAGACCGTTTTGACTTAAATGTTATGGACACAGTTTTATTCTTATTTAATACCAAGGCATGTTGTTTAAGCCAGCTTGCTATGTTTTGCAAGTCATCATTGATCAAACGTGCGGCAGAAGTTACTTCTACTGGATTATATGATAGGTATAACTGTGTGTCATCGGCATACGAGTGCACTTTACAATATTTTACCACATCTAAGATATCTGACAAGTATAAAGCAAAAAATATAGGACCCAATATAGAACCTTGAGGTACTCCAGTGGTAACAGGAAGTACATCTGATAATTCGTAGCCATTTTTAGACAATACCTTAACCTGTTGTTTTCTGTCCATAAGATAACTACTGAATATTTTTATAGCATCGTCAGAAAAACCGAAGTAATGCAACTTCGCTAGCAACATCCGGTGGTCTAAACAATCGAATGCTTTAGTTAAATCCAAAAGAACTGAGGTTGTTACAAAGCCTTGATCTATAGCGGATATATAATCATCACATATACTTGCAAGTGCTGTAACAGTACTATAATGTTTGCGAAAGCCTGATTGATTATTAGGTATCAATTGATTGTGGTCTATGTGTGAAATGATTTGCTGATGAAGAATTCTCTCTAAGATTTTTGAGAAAATCGGAAGGACACTGATGGGCCTGTAATCATTTGCACTTTGAGGGTTATCCTTTTTTGGAAGTGGCGATACACGGGCAAGTTTCCATGTAGTTGGCACTGTTTTGCTTTCTATACATACATTAATAATATGAGTAATTGCATCCAGACAATATGGAAAAACAATCTTTATCATTGAAAGTGAGATATTGTCGCAACCGGCAGCGTTTGACTTGATTTTGTTAAACGAATCGATTATATCATCTCTTGTGGCAAGTTTAGGAAACATGTATGAAGATACCTTTGAAGAAATATGACTTTCATAATAAAAAATTACCTGCAGGGCGACCGTTGATTTTGTACTGTATACACTGGCAACCCCAACAGGATACATCTCTGGTCCTCTCCAACAAGCTATTGTACCTTTTGATTTTTAGTACTATCCACCAAATAGGAGCACCATATAATATGGTGGAACTGATTGACCCACTCAAAATTTCCCTTTTATTAGAGCTTGAACCTCCGATATTCCGCTTTTTTGACCAGCTGTACGATGTGAGGCCCGAATGACCCTCGACTGTCTATCCAGATTCCCAGGTATTTCACTGCGCCCTTTGTTGTGATGGTTGTACCTTGTATGGTGAGAGCTATCCCTTCTCTTTGTCTAGCTTTCAGGATTACGGCTTCAGATTTTTGAGCCACCAGCTTGCACCACAGAGCAATCGAGTCGGACCCAACTCTGTTTCCAGTATTACTTTTATTTGGAGAAGCGACCAGCATTCAGAAAACAAAAGACAATAATCGTTTTGCTCAGATGATTATCTGGCTACCGTCTATAGGACGCATCATCGGATATCCTTTTATGGCACAAAAAGCAATATTTCAAAAGGATGCCGTCTCTTTGTCTGCTGACCGTGTTCTACCGCACCAGAAACGGTTCGATACGCAGTTTGGCAAATACTTAACCCAAAAACCCGCAGAGGTTACAGAACTGGATCTCCTGGTAACAGATTATGACCCTGAATAATGAAGTATGCTTTACGCTTTTAATATCATCCAAATCAATAGACGGAGGACTTATTGTAATCACGAAAAAATGATTATAGTACAGGATACCACTGCTTGATCCTGCAGGTATCTCCTTTTTTGATAAAATTAATTTTAAATGAATCTTGAGAGGCTGTAGAATGGATTAACGATATGCTGCCTTTTAAAAAATAGCCGCAACTAGCTGTAATTAATTTTACTGTAATTAACTCGCTAATAAGACTTGCAACCATATATTTTTTAGTCAATTTTACGTCATTTGGAAGAAAATGATGTAAAGAATTGAAAAAAAAAATGGTTGCCAGCTCATGTATTCCGTAAACTTTGCCAGCTCTCAGTCAGTCGCAGAGTTAGGGTTGCCAAGTGTAAACAGGTATATTACTGTTAATAATTATCTGCAATCACCTGTTTTTTCAATTTAACACAAAATTAAAGTTTCATCCACATTAATTACAGAAATCTATGGACGCCAGTTGGAAACTGGCCGCAACCAGAGGTTGCCATGTGCCAATGTGACCATTCTCGTTCCAGGTAAATGGAAACGCAAGAGAGAAGATGGCACGCCACCACCAATTTGATTATAGTCAAGATAGTAGCTTCCAAGCCACGAAGTTATAGGATTCATATATGTAATATACAGGGTGAGTCAAGCTCAACGCCTCGGACTTTTGTGACCAAACCATACCATTATTCAAAAAACTAACTTTACGAGTGTATATAGGTCAATTTGGACTACATTATAAAAATAATGACTTTTATACAAGGAGTCTAATAAAAGCGTGATGTACCAAAGTTATGTTTTTTTTAAGTGGAACACCCTGTATATTATTGCATATTTAGATTTTCGGGTCAATTTGAGAGTGACTTCATGTATCACACATGGGACCTGAATCAACCCGTTTAGGTACAAATCACAATTTTTGGTATAAGTGAATGCTAGAAAAATTGAATATCGCAGCTATTATAAAACCTAGAGAGCCGTGACTTTGCCGTGTCCCTAAGCATGAAATGCGTCAGCTTATGTTAGACGGTCGAGTTTCAATTACATTTGTACTTGGAGAAATCGGTAGATAAATTAAGGAAACTTCAGAGATAACTAGAGTTTTTCAAATGGGAATCTCTGGTAGTTTCGATTTAATTTCAAATTTTCAGTCAAACCGGTATTTTTCAATTCTCCTACCTGTAAGCAACTTAGCAGGCCATGAAATATAATCAAAAACTGTTCAGATGGGAGAAAATAAGTAACTTAGCAGATTGATACAGACGAACCAGAGTAAAGAGACAAAATTATAAAAATGACTCTAATCAGAAATAACAGATGTAACACATCTAAGGTCAAAAAGCAGCTGGAGTGCGACAAAAATTGATATTTCTCACAGCATACCAGCTACTACAATACTTTGAAGATTAACAATTCACAAAACCATTATGAATTTTGAAATGGAAGGAAATCTACCATTGAATGTTGCTGGCAGTTTAATAGCTTCAGAATAAAATTTCACATTTAATGATTTAAAAAAGTAGTAACCTCGGTAGTAACCGATACCTTTGACTGGAGTTCTGCAAATTCTTCAGTACCCATAAGCAAGATTGCCGAAAATGATGAATGAATGAAAAATCTGCTCAAATTACTAAACATAATTAAAATATGTATAATTTGTCAGTATTCCTTTTGTTTGCCATCTTGCTAATAGATACTGAAAATGTTAAAGGACTGCAGTAAGACAGTCAGAGGCATTGTTACTTTTGACTTTGACCGAAATGATCACTGTTTTATACCATTAAATGTGATATTACGTTCTGAAGATATTACACTGAAGGCAACATTTGCTGAAAGTTTTGCTTTCATTTGAACATTTTTAGTGATTTTGGAAATTTTTAATCTCTACGTTGCAGTGGCTAGCTGTTGTCGTTTCTGGTTAGAGTTGATTTGTTGTAGGGAATTTTTATAACCCTGTCCTCTTGCTCTAGTTCTTCTGAATCTTTTTGCTTAGTTAGTTGTTTTCTTCCATATGAACACGTTTTTGTTTATATTTCAAGGCCTGCTAGTTTGTTTATAGGTAGGGAAATTGAAAAACACCGATTTGATTGGAATCTCGAAATTAAATGAAAACTACCAGATATTGATATTCACAACCTGATGTCATTAGAAAGCCTATGAAATTGCACATTTGACCGTATAAAAAAATTAAGCATTCCCATTTGAAGAAATCAAGTTACCACTGATTGAAGTTTCCTTAATTGATCTACCGATTTCTCCAAGTACAAATGTAATTCAAGCTTGGCCGCCTAACCTAAGCTGACGCATTCCATGCTTAGTGACAAGGGAAAGTCACAACCCTCTAACATTTATAATCGCTGCGATATGCGAATTTTTTCTGATATCTACCTTTACCAAAAATTGTGATTTGCACCTAAACGGTTGGTCAAAGTCCCATGAGTGATACATAAAGTCACACTAAAATTCACCCGGGAATCTAAATATGAAATAAGATACAGGGTGTTCAATTAAAAAAACATAACTTTGATATGTCGCTTTTATTAGACACCGTGTATAAAAGTCATTATTTTTAAAATGTAGTGCAACTCGACCTACATACACTCGTGAAGTTGGTTTTTGAAAACTGTTGAGCTTGACTCACCCTGTATACAACGCCTAAAGAATTTCGGTACTTTTTCGATTTCTGCTGATTACTCCGCTGCCCGTGTACCTATTTCCAAAAATATACCAGTGCATATTACCTGCTAGTTATTTTACTATTTGCCCGAAATTATATCACCTTTCAATTTTATCAAAACTGGTATAGCGGTAATTGAGACTGAGTGATGACAAAAATGGCTTCAGACAGACCAATGGACATAAGGACTGAAAGAAGGCGAAAATCTTGTTAGCTCAAAATAGAAAAATTTGGCAACTACTCTTTAAGAACACACAAAAATGGGCAAATTCAGAATCCCTATTTTAGCATAAGCTGCCTCAACTCCTAAGAAACTACTGAAATGAGTTTCAGCACTATATCCCCCTGTAACTGTATTACTGTTATTACTATAGTCGGATGAAACATTGAAATATATTATCAGTTGAATATGCATATAGCAGACCTACTTTCAAGCATTTTCCTGAAAAAACCGATTTGGGTCAAAGACTGCTTTGTTTGTGGCATTTAATCTATGCGTCATAATCAGTGGCATGCATTACAAATCAAACATTTACTCAAAGTGGACTAAATGCCTATATATCTTTGTCTGCAATTAGTAATGGCTTCGACCCATATAACGTGTATATTTTAACGAAAAAAGGGGTAACCGATGAATCAACTTGAGCTTTCGCATTTGTAAATAATCCAGTATTAGTTCTATTCTATAGTGATGTTAATCTATCCTTGCTCTATATACATATACTACAGTATACAATTATTGTATTATACAGAGGATTTTTATATTTACTGTATGACTTTTGAAAAAACGGAATGTTGGGAAAAGATTTATTTTTGCATAGTCGTGAACGATTAGAAACCAAGTGAGAGAATTGCAGAACAATTGAGTGTGTTATATCTAACATTTTGCCGCGAAAATATTAATGAATTTACAAAACAATTCAGCGAAAGCATGATAAATACCTGCAATAAGCATTATTTTCTAAAAAATCTAGGTTTCAGACGCAATAGGTCAGCGAGGAAGTGGAAACAATGAAAAACCTACCGTATAACAAATGTGGCTACAGCTGTTTTCGCCTTATATGATATGTCTAAAGGCCCGGTCAAACAGAGGGCGTTCTAGAACGCGGCGTTCCGGCGTTCTCTAACAATACAATGGAACGCTGCGCTGTAACGCGGCGTTCTAGAACGCGGCGATACGGTGTTCTAAAATGCCCTTGTACAACTTGCTGCTGACATTTCATCAGAATAAATAACAGCTATTTGTTCTGTTATAAATAATTTGAATATAATTGTGTATCATTATTTCACCTTTTTGTTTGATAATTTAGATTTTAATAAAGATCAACTATTGCAAGAAGTGTGTGTGTGTGTGTGGGGGGGGGGGCATAATGTAGTTTAGATTTTCGATTAGATTAATTAGAAAGTTCTGACGGGAAATACATATCGGAACAGGCAAGTGATATAATTTTGTTAGTGAGAGAATTACATGATCACTTAGGGTGTTGTTACATTTAACATTTGCCGCGAATATATTATTATGGAAAACGCTTGATAATAATTTCCACTACAGAATAGTTTCAGATATAATTTGCCTTTGTTGAGTTAGAAGGTGTACTTAGTGAATGATTAGAAACCGAGAAGCCAGGTGAGAAAATTACAGAATAAATTTAGTTTGTTACATCTAACATTTTGAACAATGGATAGAGAAACCATTACAGTAAAAGCGTAATGATAGAGCTACAGAAATTTTACGAATAGGCTGGAATACCCAAAATCTATTCATATTATATGCAATAGGTTCAGTATTGGACGAGGTAGACCTTGTTCTAGGAACTTCCCCAACTCAAGTGTTTGTTGTTCATCTCCTGTCCTTGTTTTACCCTATCAAACAATTCAGTGCACAAATAGAGCAGTTAATGACATTTGATTATTTCAATTTATCCTTACTTTTAGCCTCCATTTCAGAAAAAATAAAAATTAACATGTCCTTTTAGACACAAAGACACATTCTCCTTGAACTGGTGCTAATTTTATATGTTGCACTACATTTTTTTTTGTGCACCCCCACCCTTTTCCACCTCCTTTGTCCGGTCGGCACCAAAACCTTTTCAACTCAAAAGGACCTTTATTAATTCAAGTTGGCCAAATTTGGGAGAAATCGCCTGATGCATTTTTGAGTAATCGTTGGAGAGTGAAATCGCGGACACAGACGGACATCAAAAAACCAATGTTCTCCGATTTTCTTCAAACTTGGTCACTCTAAAAAGGTTATCATTAGAAACAAAAATTTAGTTTTGGTCCTGCTGCGGTGATAAAAAATGGCTGGGGATGGGGGTAACTCAAAAAATAATGTCATAACGTGAAATTCTAATGCTACCACAATAAAGAGTATGTTTTTTTATGTCAATGTCTCAAAAATGATCCAAATAATTTCAAACTTTAGTGTCATAAAGAGATTTTTGTTCTCTATATTTTGGTCCACTTTTGGTGCAAATCTATGACTTAATGATGAGGGGTGGTGGTGGGAGTTATTCGAAAAAATAATAATGTAACACAACATTTTATTTTTAGAATATGAGTCAGGAGGTGATTTTACCTTGAAAATGAGATTCTTAAGTAAGCACTGAAAAGTAATTTAAACTATATACTATTCTATAAAATATGCAAAATACGTCTTAGATCAGTTATAAGATGTATTTTGTGAATAAATACAAACCATAGAACCATGACAGAAAATTGCAGGATAATTTCAGTGTTATATTGAACATTTTGGCATGAAAAAATCAATGAGTAGAGTAAACATTTTAGTCAAAGCTCAATTAACACCTGCTTCACAGTGTTTTTTTTTCGGAGAAGCGGAAGCACTTCCCCAGAATCTAGGTTTCACATATAATCGGTCAGCAGTGGAAGTGCTCTTTTCGCCTTCATATGAAATTTTAATTTTCTTTATACATATATGTGCTTACACCACTATTGGCACTATATTTGCTACTAAATAGCAGTTACTTGTTTTGCTCTAAATATTTTAACAATAATTCAATAAAAGTTCCACGTATTTAATATCTTTTTTTAATTAATTTTTAATTAGTATTCACCTGTTGTAAGAGGGAAGGAGGTGGAAAAGCATTTCCAGCCAGCCATGTTTGAATATAATTAATGAAGTCAAAATGATTTAATTTTGTTAGTGCCGACAAACTGAAAGATCATATGAAAAAATTACAGGATAAGTTACGAAAAAATAAATAATTAATGATTATATAGAAAAGTTACAAGCAAAAACTTATACTTAAACAGAAATCTAGCAATCCGTCTTTGATGTGTTGAAAAATATAACTAGTGAACGGATTTGAAACTATGGAATCCTGTGAGGGAATTACAAGATAAGCTTATGCTACAATGAAGAGAAAACATATTTTAGCAGCCGATAAAACTCTGATACAGCCTAGCCTGCTATTTTCGCCTCCACATACTTTTTTATTTTGTATCTTAGGTGGGATGGTACTTAGTATCTGTTACTGACATTTCAGCGGAATAAAAATAGTAGTCATTTGTTTTGCTCTAAATAATGTAAACACAATATTATTTATCAATGTTTCAAGTTTTTGTTTAGTATTTTTGATTTTAAATATTAGTAATTTATTTACTTATATAGAGGGAAGAACAGGAAAGAAGAGTATTTGTAGTCTACATTTTTTATTATGCTTAATGAAACTTCAAAGTAGATACATATCTTTGATGATATAATTTTGTTGGTGGTGAGAAACTGATGGATCATGTTAAGAAAACTACACTTTTGCCGCGAATAAGACAATGAATACAGAGAAGTATCTAATACGTCGTTATGGGTTAAAAGGTGCACTTTGTGAATTATAAGACATTACAAGATAAATTTAGTATGTTGCATTTAATATTTTGCCGTGAAAGGATCAATGCATTAAGTAAAAGCTTGGTAAACACCTACGCTTACAAAATGTTTTCCAAGAAGCGGAAATGCTATTCCAAAATCTAGGTTTCATACATAATAGGTCAACAGTTTGCATCAAAACAATAACAACCCACTCTGCCAAATCTGATCACATCATATACTTTTTACTTTCCACACCCATAAGTGAGGGGAGTATTGTGATGGCGAAAATTTTCGATTTTGAGACGATACGATTTCTAGGCGTTTTATGTTTACATTACGAAAATCCACGTCACTCATTTCCGTCGGTCTGTCTGCCGGTCTGTCGGTCGATCTGTCTGTCGGTCTGTCTGTCGGTCTGTCTGTCGGTCTGTCTGTCGGTCTGTCTGTCGGTCTGTCTGTCTGTGGGTCTGTCTGTCGGTCTGTCTGTCTGTCTGTCTGTCTGTCTGTCTGTCTGTCTGTCTGTCTGTCTGTCTGTCTGGCGGTCTGTCTGTCCGTCTGTCTGTCTGTTGGCGTTTATACAATGTCGTAATCTCAATAACCGCTGCATGGATTGTGATGAAATTTGGGTAGCGATATGTTGTGGGGTCATAGCAAGTAATGTTCCTATAATTTTGGAAATCGTTGTACTAGGGGGCGGAGTAATTAGCAAAAAACAAAAGATTTCAAATATTTTTCTTCGTTTTTAGGCGTTTTAGGGGTTCCTGACCATTTTCTATTTTTTTGGGTGGGGTGAAATTTGGGCGGTTGGGGGGTGGGGGGTTGTAAGACTGAAAAATTTGTTGTATTCATAATAGTTTGTCCTGAGGAAGAAATATCTAGCGGCATATTATACTTCTGGACATTGGTTTGCCTATTACAGAAACCAATTTTGTGATGTATACATACGAATTTTGCTTTATATCGTTCTATGTATATTGCGTAAAGCGAAAATTATTGAACTGATTTTAATTAAATTTTGACACAGAATTTCCTGCAGCGGCGAGAATGGGAAACGCGTCTGTCTTTGAAAAATGGTGTCAGTGGCAGCGCAACATAAATAAAAAAACAAAATATAAAAACAGGTCAAATTACGTTTTTAGACGGTTTGTGGGTTCCTGATCGCTTCGCATCGTCCAGTTGAAGCATGCAGAAAAAAACTGTGGCGTCCCAGTTCCTAAGGAGGGAGATGCAAGAAATTGTTTACGAGAGTTTTTATGAGGTGGATGTTTGTTTGAGGGCGGGTGGGCGATGATTCGGTTGCATAAAATGGTATCATCATTATGTGTGGGAAGTAATAAGTCAATCAACTCCATTTTTTATTGTGTGACATGCCTTAGATGTGATTCTACCAGTACTTGTTACTGACATTTCGGCAAAATAAATAGTAGTTATTTGTTCTACTCTAAATAGTGTAAATACAAATATTTATCAATATTTCATGTTCTTGTTTAGTAATTTTGATTTGAGTCATTTATTCCAAGAGCGAAGAAGAGGAAAGAAGAGCATTTGTAGTCTAAATTTTCAATTATGCTTAATGAAACTTCTTCTTTGATGAGGTGAATGATATAATTTTGTTGGTGATGAGAAACTAATGGATCATGTTAGAAAACTACAGGATACATTTAATGTTTTGTCGCAAATAAAGCAATGAATATAGAGAACGCTAAACACTTAGAGAATAGTTTTGGATGTACCTAATACATATTTTTTGAAGAGTAAAAGTTGCATTTTGTGAATTATAAGACCTTACATCATAAATTTAGTAAGTTGCATTTAATACTTGCCGCGAAAGGATCAATGCATAAAGTAAAAGCTTGGTAAACACCTGTGCTACAAAATGTTTTCGAAGAAGCGGAAATGCTATCCCAAAATCTAGGTTTCATGCATAATAGGTCAGCAGTGCAAGTAGTGAAAGGCAATAAAAAACCTACCCTAACAAATAATCCGGCGCAGCTCACAGTGCTCTTTTCGCCGCCATATTGGAAAATGCACCCCTCGAACGGAAAATCCGCTCGCTAACTGACCATCGCCGCCACGACAGGCACCATATCGACCATTGAGGGCTCAAACGCACAAAGGTAACGGGAGTATGTACGCACTTGTATGCAGGAGCGGTGTTGAATGATTGAAAAGCGGCAGGATTGGATTGAACAGAGAGAAGAGATAAGAGGCACACGTAACTATGAGGGGTGGACAGCTCGACTGGTGGCGATGGCGACGAGACGGCTGACGCGACGGCGACGGCGACGGCGACGCTGGGAAATCCAAACCGCCGACGCGACGCGACGTGGGGGCTTTTCCCGATAGTCCGGGGGACGGACCATACAAATCTACTCCGACAAAATACGAAACCAAACAACTACTGCACAGGTTTCCAACCTTTTTGTACCTCCGCCCCCCTTTAAAAGAAAAAATTGTTGCGCCCCCCTTAATTTTTCGAATTTAATTTCATGAATACTCAACTGACATTTTAATTTATTTAATGGGCTATAAAATAATATATAATATTATGTAAAAAAAAAATATATGAAACATAATTATTTATCATTAAAAATAAAACTTTTAAATGTAATAAACACAAATCTTACAAAAATACAAATAAAAAAGAATATATAATTAATACATTATAAAAATTTAATGCGACGGTTGACCTTGTTTTTCAGCACTAATTTTCTCAAACCGTGAAAAAATCGCGGCTCTCAGTTCCTTTTCAATCACTGAGCGAGATCGATACTCTGTTTTATTTTATTTTTTTCAAGACAGCTATTGCAGAAAAACCTGTTTCACATAAATATGTTACAAATAGCAATAAAATTTCATAATACTTATTTGTTTGTCAAAGTAGGAAAATCGTGCACTACTCAATTCAAGGATCTATTCAATTACGATAGATTAACTAGCACAGACGAATTATACAGGGTATCTTAAAAAGTACTATCAAGCGGAAGTCCTCAGGTAGAGCAAGCCTAGAAGTATCTGAATCACCCCCATATACAGTGTTCAATGTAATTCGACGACTTCTTGTCGGGGTATGATAGAAGAGCTAAGCAACAAATTTTGCTTAATATATGTATGGACAGAAATAAATAGTATTTGAGATTTTTTAATTTTAATGGAATTGTAATAATTATCCAAAATCCGGCATTTTTGTCTAGATAATGAAAAATTTACGTGAAAAATCGGTAACATGTTCACTTATTTTAGTTCAATACGCTTAGACTACTTCAATAACATCTTAAATAGGTGAAAAGGTACGATACTTAAAAAAAAAGATATTGAGAAGAATAAAATAATTCTCATTTTCGTTTTAACAGAAGCATATCTAGCTCAAAATATTGCCAAGACACTGGGCATACAAGCCACTGGACGAAGTATACACGGTATCTTAAAAAGTAGTGTCAAGACTGTCAAGCGCAAGTCCTAGGATAGAGCATACCCAGAATATCTGTATCATCCCCATATACAGGGTTTAATGTAATTCGACGTATTCTTGTCGGGGTATGGACAAATATAAATAGTTTTTGAGATTTTTTAATTTTAATGGGATTCTAATAATTACCCAAAACCTGAAATTTTTTTCTAAATAATGAAAAATCTACGTAAACATCAGTAACATGTTCACTTATTTTAGTTGAATACGCTTACACTACTTTAATAACATCTTAAATAGGTGAAAAAGGACGATACGAAAAAAACAGATATTGGGAAAAATAAAATAATTCTTATTTTCGTTTCAACACTTCAACAGAATCATATCTAGCTCAAAATATTGCCAAGACACTGCGTATACAAATCACTGGAAAAACTTGCCCAGAATCTCAGCTTCTCAAAAAGGTGTAAATGTCGAATTGAAAACCTACATTCAAGAGCATAGCAAGTATTCAAATTCGGGACTGCGTCTAGTGGTTGGGTCATCGACCACATATTGTCTATATTATGGCGATGAATATTTTTCAGGAGGGAGTGTAATACATCATAAAGATAGCGAAAATACTTTGAGAAATTGAAGCACCTCAAGCCCCTCTGGTTATACAGGGTGTCAGGCCCCTTCGGTTATACAAAGTGTTTGATAAGCATGAGGCAAAAATGTAAAGGGTGATCCTTTGAACTATTTTTGAATATTTTGTTCTTTGATGAGTTGTGAAAAACCGCTCCATCTCAAAGACACAGGACGAAAAAAGTTTCCAAAGTTTCCAATGGAGTAGCGCAAACTACAGTGCCTTTAATCTAAGGGTTATAAGCCGGCGATCGCGTGTGCTCCACCTCTCCAGTTCAATGATCTTCGAATGCCGTTATTAAATATTCACGAGCAACCAAACTAAAATGTGGTGGCGCACCATAAATCCTGGATATAACTTTATTTAAAGTGGACCTAGTGTATTTGAAAGAGTTGGACAATCAGTGAGGAAAAGATTGCCTGCTTGTGTCCAAGTTGCTGGAGGTCATTTTGAAATTTATTGTAGATTAAGCAACTTACCATGTGATTTTTGATAACAAAATGTAACTGACACAATTTTTTTTCATCCTCTGTCTTTAAAAATGGGGCGATTTTTTTAAAGATTAACATACAAAATATTCTCAAAATGGCTCAAAGAATCACCCTTTAATTTTTTCCGCATGTTCACCAAACGCCCTGTATAATCAGAAGGGCAGGCGACAGAAAGGTTCTGCCGTTCTGCCTGCTTCACATGTCTGTTAGACATGAAAAATCCAATGCTCTCTATTTCTGTCAATCGACCTATGGCGCACTGATGATCGCTAATAAGCGTGAAACAGCTGTCTGCGTACTGGTGGATTGACGGAGATATAGAGCAACCCTCGTATAATCAGAAGGGCTCGACACCCTGTATAACCGGAGGGGCTTGAGGAGGAGGACTTTTATGATGTACACCTCCTCCAGAAAAGTATTCATCACCATGGAGATAATAGGTGGTTGATAACCCAATCACTAGTCTCAGTCACCCAAATTTAAATCCTGGCTAGGCTCGTGAATGTAGGTTTTCAGTTAGATATACCTTTTTCAGGATCTGATATTATGGGCAAGCTTTTTCAGTGGTTTGTACGCGCAGTGTCTTGGCAATATTTTGAGTTCCATTAATATTGAAAAATCCCTAAAACTGTTGTTTTTTGTCCATACATATATTAAGTACAATTTGTTGCATTTTAGCTCTTCTATCATGTGGTTATAGTGTTTGCGTTATTAATTTGTTTTTGTATTTTCTGCTCAATCCGTGACTTGAAATTATGGGTCACAGAGGTAGACAATATTGAGACATCTGATAGATTTTATTTGCTGAATCAGTTGAATAGCACGTCTTGCAAACACACAAACATTTGTCGTCAGATTTGATCCCATTGCATTATAAAAAAAATGGAGTCAAGTTGATTGACTCAGTACTTCCCACACATAACAGTTCCAACCAAATCACCGCCCGCCTGTCGTCAAAAAACATCCAACACAAAAACTAGTAAATAGTTTCCTAAATCTCTCCGTAGGAACTAAAACGACACAATTCAGCTTCAACTGGACGAAACGAAACAATCAGGAACCCCCAAATAGCTTAAAAACGAAGTTTGAGCTGTTTTTATATTTTTAGATTTTCATTATTGCTGCGCCGCCACTGACACGATTTTTGAAACCATACGCATTTTTCATCCTTGCCGCGGTAATAATACTGTGTCTAAATTTCATTAAAATTAATTCCACAATTTCCATGTTGCTAAATTCAGAACGACCTGAATCAATACCAAATCCCTTGATTTCTGTAATAGCCAAGGCAATGTTCGGATGGACCTAACAAACGTCTATTATGCCGCTAGGTCTTTCTTTCACAGGTCAATGGACACTATTATAAATGGAATAAATTTTTGAGTTGTCATGAAAAAATGGAGTCAAGTCGATTGACTCGGTACTTGCAACAAATTTTTCAGTTTTTCAACCCCCCACCCCCTAACCACCCCAATTTCACCCCCACCCAAAAAAAGTAAAAAATGATCAGAAACCCCTAAGACGCCGAAAAACAAAGTTTGAGCTATTTTTACATTTTTAGTTTTTTTATCATTGCCGCGCCGCCACTGACACGATTTTTCCAAAACATGCGCGCTTTCCATCCTCGCCGTGGCAGTAATACTGTGTCAAAATTTCATTAAAATCCATTCGATAATTTTGGCGTTACGCAATAATAAAGAACGATCTAAAACTAAAACAACACCCGGATGTGTACATCACAAATTATTCCAAGTCCCTTGGTTTCTATTATAAGCAAGGAAATGTTCGGATGGTCCTAAAAAATTGTATTATGGCGCTAGGCTTTTAATTCACAGGCCATTAGAGAGCCCATTATGAATACAACAAATTTTTCAGTATTACAACCCCCCCACCCCCCAACCACCCCAAATTCACCCCCACCCAAAAAAAAAAATAGAAAATGATCAGGAACCCCTAAAACGCCTAAAAACGAAGTTTGAGGCGTATTTGAAATTTTTCGTTTTTTGCTAATTACTCCGCCCCCCGTATAACGATTTTCAAAATTATAGGAACATTACCTACTACGACCCCACAGCATAACGCTGCCCAAATTTCATCACAATCCATGTAGCGGTTACTGAGATTACGAGGGTAGAAAAACGCGACAGACAGACAGACAGACCGACAGACAGACAGACAGACAGACCGACGGAAATGAGTGACGTGGATTTTCGTTATGTACACATCATAAAACGCCCAAAAAACGTATTATCTCAAAATCGAAAATTTTCGCGATCACAATACTCCCCTCACCTATCGGTGTGGGAAGTAAAATTCGTGAACCTCGAAGTTGGTGATAATTCGGAATATTTTAAACTGTTCGAGAGTGTTTTAAAAAGAAACGTTTCGAAACAAACTCAACCGAAAACCTTTCAATATCAGTGTCAGTGGGAACCTGGAACTGTGAATTTAGTATAGCTATTTCTATGGTATATTAAAAAAATATCCAAATCATAATGGGTTTAGAATGTCGTTTTTAGAATGCTTGATACAAAGTGAAAACGAGGATCAAAGAAGCGCCTGGGTTTATCTGAATATGAGTTTTGATCTGCTTGACAAAGATCTGTACTATACAAAACCAGTTTTACAAGGGTTGCCGGCAAGGTTAGGACAAGAGTATGCGCGTTTCAAAAGGGTTCGCTAAATTAAACTAAATACTGGTTTTCCTTATCATTCATAACAAAAAGTTTTCAAAATGTTGACCATCTTTCTCAATGCAAATCCTACATCGTCTAAGAAAGTTTACTCTCAGTTGTGTGAACGCATGTCTGTTATTTTTTATTGACTCTTGTGCAAATCTCGTAAGTTGCTTTGGTAATGTTGCTGATTTTCTTCGATTAAACTTAAAGTCCTTGTAATACCCCTATATTTGTATATAGGGAAATCGATAGATTTCAAGTTGGAGAATCGTGACGGTCATACAATGCGCCCGCCACGACCGATCCACAGCATACTAAACAATTAGCAGAGTATCTCAGGTTGGCGGCAATCATACCTTCATCCCGCCATTTTGGGTGTGAATCTGTCAAAAGAGGCATATACGTCGGTGAACACCTTTGACACAAGGACAACGATCGTATTTGCTCATTGCTGAGACAAAATGCATAGGCGTACGCTGTGAGATAGTATATACCGTGCTGATATTGTATGATCTTTAAAATGGATACAAACGTACTGACACTATTTTTACGTATCGATTGATTTCATAAATAACAGCTGATCAGTCACCACGCTTTTGAGCTAAATTTTATACAATCCCATATTTTATTAGCAATTACTGTACAAAAATAAAATTATACTTGAGAATTAGAATATAACACACTCCAAAAACAATCAATAAAAACGTTTAGTACATTAATAAAAATAAACTAATAATATAGCATCACCAATAATTTCATAATTTTCTAAATTTTTGTACTATGTACATATGTATAGCGCTGCCGCTTCGGTACAAATGTAGCCTAAGTATACTGTGATTATATTTTATGCCATATCAAACTGCTTTTTAGTACGTGTTTTCTGGAACTCAGTACATCTATTGGATCAATTTCAATACGTTCCAAAATATGGTGGAGCTGTGCAAGTACTGCTATTCCTCCCTATATTTTTATGAATAAAGTTTCTTAGTCACAATTAAGAGGTTCCTTTTTTGCAACAAATCAAGTATATATCTTTTTTTGCATTCCATATTATTTGAATAACAACATAAAAAAATAACAAACAAAATATTACTTAAAAATGTACATCACTGTATTGAGTATTTTTGTCATCGATACTTTTTGACCGCTTCCAAGCTGGTATCAATATATTTGTAGGGGTATCAGTATCGAAGAATGTTAATTACTGAGGATTGTAACCAATAATAGGCCAAAAAAAATATCGAATTGGTATCGGTAACGATACTTTTTATTTCCGCGTCTCTACCCAGACTTCTCACTCTTAATGGTGTCGTCAAGGTCAAATTCTGTAGGAAACATTTTTATATAAGAGTTCCTCAGAGATATTCTTCTGGTTGTTTAGTATGCTGTGACCGATCCACTGGTCTGAAAACCTTTCGTCAAGATGCTGCTTGACAATCTGTGCAAAGTGACATGGAGCACCATCATTTTTAAACGTCATATTTTTATGGATTAACAGATCTGCATCTACTAACAAGCTGTTTAGAGCGTCTCTCAAAAACCCTGAATAGGTTCAATCATTAATGCCGATATATGATACTTCAATCGCGGTAGTTATGGATATATTTAATATTCCACATCGTTTAAAATATGAGTCGTCTGTCCACAAAACTGTCAAAAAAAAGTTTCATTTTCAGCTTGAAATTTTTTTCTTAGTCATGAATTAGGCTAAATTTTAAATTGATATAAATATAGCTTAATTTAATTCAGAGAATAAGCCGTTGATAAAATTAGCAAGTTTGTAAAACAGTTTTGGATGTAATTTGTTTTCTTTCTTTTTTTTTTAGTTCACTCGGAAAGAAACTTAATTTTAAGTATTGGAACCACCTTTGGACATCACATAATTTTTTATGATGCAATGTTATCAAATTTGACGACAAATGTTTGTGCGTTGGCAAGGCATACTGTTCACCTTATTGAGTAAAAAAATCAAGTGGGTATCTCAATAATGTCTACCTCTGGGACCCATAATTTCTTGTTGTCTTGTCAAGGATTGAGACGAAAATATGAAAAAAAAATAACAACTCGAAAACTACAAAAATTGCATAACATATATGGGGGTGATTCAGATACTTCGCTTGACACGTTTTGGGACACCCTGCATAATGAACTCAGTATTTCTAAACTTACTGTACTGTTGGAGTTTCAACAAATTAAATTATTGATTTACAAAGTATTAAGCAAAACGCAGAAATCTAATATGACAAATGATGTTCACAGCTGCAGTACCAGGTTTCAAAATAATATTTACCATATAGGTTCAAGAACACGTATACAGGGTGGACCAATAGTGCGTGGACGGAAGATTGTGGGCTTACTAAAATATATTTTAGAAACCTGTCACTTGATAAAGGTAGGGAACCTTGAGGGCTATAACATAAAAATAATATCACTTAAATTTTGACGTTTATACAGGGTGATTCATATAAAACTTACATTTTTTAGCATGGAACCCCCTATATATTATTACATATTTGGATTGCTTGGTCAATTCTAGTGTGACTTTATGTGTACATGGAACTTTAAACGAACCTTTTAGGCGCAAATCGCCATTTTTGGTATAAGTAGGTATCAGAAAAAAATTGAATATCGCAGGGATTATAAGACCTAGAAGGCGGTGAATTTGCGGTATAATCAAGCATGAAACGCATCACCTTAGGTTAGACGGATACACTTGAATTCTTTTTATAGTTGGAGAAATCAGTAGATTAATTAGGGAAACTTCAATCGCAGATAACTTGATTTTTTCAAATGGGAATACCTATTTTCGTTTATAGGATCAAATGGAAAATTTGATTACCTTTCTAATGATATAGTATTCTCAATATCAATCTTTTTTGGTTTTCATTTTATTTCAAATTTTCAGTCAAATCGGTGTTTTTTAATTTTCCTGCAATGCACGCAACCTAGCAGGCCATGAAAAATGGACAAAAGTCCGTTAATATGGAAGAAACCAACTAACTTAGTAGAAAGATGCAAACGAACTAGAGTAGCGAGGCAAGATCATGAAAATCCCTTAGCTCTCTCAGCTCTAAAAGGATACAACAGTCAAGATATCTAATGTCAATGAGAAGCTGGGGTATAACAGAAGTGTTTGTTTTTCACAGCCTACTAGCTATTGAGGTCTACTAGAGCTTGACAACTTTCCAAAACGATTAAAAATTTTGAAACAAAAAGAAAACTACCAGCAATTTTTGCTTATTGTCTAACACCTTTAGAATGAAATTTCACATTTAATGAGCGTTCTTGTTACCGCTATTGTTTCTGGTTAGAGCTAATATGTTGTAAGGAATTTTCATAATCCTGCTTCGTTACTCCAGTTAATTTGCATCTTTCTACTAAGTTAGTTGGTTTCTTCCATATTAACGGGTTTTGTTTATTTTTCATGGCCTGCTAGGTTGCTTGCACGGAGGAAAATTGAAAAACACCGATTTGACTGAAAATATGAAATAAAATGAAAACCAAAAAAGACTGATATCGAGAATGCTATATCGTTAGAAAGGTAATCAAATTTTACATTTGATTCCTTAAACCAATATAGGCATTTCCATTTGCAAAAATCAAGTTATCTGTGATTGGAGTTTCCTTAATTAATCTACTGATTTCCCCAAGTACAAAAAGAATTCAAATTTAGCCGTTTGACCTAAGCTGACGCATTTCATGCTTAGTCGTACCGCAAAGTCACGGCCTTCTTAAGTTTTATAATCGCTGCGATATTCAATTGATTTTTGATATCTACTTATACCAAAAATGGTGATTTGCGCCTAAACGGTTCATTTAAGTTCCATGTATGATACATAAAATCACACTAGAATTCATCAAGGAATCCAAATATGCAATAATATATAGGGGGTTCCATTAAAAAAAATGTAAGTTTGATATGAATCACCCTGTATACACGTCAAAGTTTATGTGAAAATATTTTTACGTTAGGGTCCCTACAATGATCAAGTGACAGAGTTTTGAAATATTTTTTAGTAAACCCACAATCTTCCGTCCACGCACTTTTAGCCCACCCTGTAAAATTGAATAATCCTTTTCTACACGCCAGTAAGAAATACAATAAATTCCAGAGAACACAAGAAACATAAATAATTATTTAATGTTTGTCAAACAGGTTAAAATGTATTTGGGTATAGTTAGTAGGTCATTTTATGTATATGTGAATTTTACCAAGTGTCCAATATCTATAAAAAGTGTTAAGTATTCTCGAGGCCAGGGCTTTTCGCACTGTTTAGAGTCTGTTTTGTAATTTAGTGGTTTTCAGAAATAAAAGTCCTGTTGGTATTTTGAAGAAAATCAAAAACCAAATTTTACTTCTCAAAAAGAATTTTGGGATCTTGCTACTTCCAAAATATGCACCACAATAGAGTCAGTTATGACGTCGATATAACCAATGACGTTCGTCTATCCAGGCAGAATTCGAACAAAAATTAGAAACGAAACTCTGCCTTTCACAACCAACTGGTGACAGCTGTCCGAACTATGTGTATGATATACCACATGCTGGTTCTAGCCTGATGACTGCTCCTTCCTTGGCACACCTGTCGGCCTTCTCATTACCGCCAACTCCTATGGTACTAGGCACCCAAGATAGTGTTACCTTGTTGGTCTTCGCCAGTGTCTTTAGGGTATTATGGCAGTACCACACTATTTTTGAAGTACAGTGGGGACTTGCAAAAAAAATTACCTTGGTGAAATGCACGGGGTTTCCCTGATAGTCTGGACACCAAAGCATAGAAACCTACTAGGATAGGATGCTAAAGTGAACCAATACAGAATTATGAGATAATATTCCGAAAAAAAATAAGAAACAAAAAAAAAGATAAATTATCTTCTCGATGTAATCTTTGCCGTTCGGCAATTGCTTCCTTGTGTCTCCAAAAAAGGTTTTGAGTTTCACGCCAGTACGCATCTTTCATACGCGATTTGCATCCATAACAGCATTGCAACAATTTTTTTTTGCGTTTAGCATCATCGACTACTGTGGTCATTAGCTGCGTAGTATTGCTGATTAGATATTAATGAATAATAAATCTCAGACTTGATTCAATGGTTACTTAGATTGGTGTTACACTTTACAGTTTCCAATATAGTCCTATGACTTTCAGGTACAGAAGGACGGTACTGTAATTCTGCGATTGAGTGAGACATTGTTTCAAGTCGTTGGGGATACCAAGCTGTCCACGTTGTGTACTATATTGTTGACATTCAAGAAGAATATGGCAGACTGTAATTGCAGTGTTGCACGTTTCACACATGGAGGGATCTTGACCAAGAAGGAGGTACGCATGTGTTAGTGCAAAATGTCATTGCGGGATAGGAGTCCAGCGTCCAATCCTGGGTTCAAGCATACGAAGCTGGCTGTCCATTCTCTCCCACTGGCTCTGCCATTTTCTTTTCATTACTGTATTAATCAGTAGTTTCTGTTCTGATACCTTGATGCAGTCAATATATGTTGCATCGTATGGCGCATGTAAACCAAGCAATTTTCGAGATGTATTCAGTGTCTGTCGCATTAGGCCCGCTTCTTACGGGCCACCATGGGCGCGCCACCACGGTAGCGCGATCTCGTCTCTTGGCGTACTGGTTCACTGGTCGCGGCCACCAATGGAGGCGCCACCACAAAATAATAAGAATTTCCAATCCCAGAGTGGATATTGCTTTTTTTATGGTCGGCCTCCCGCAAAGGCTGAAAGCCTATGGCGCTGTAGAAGCACTGCGAGAGGATAAGTATCGGTTCACGTTAGATTTGAAACGCTGCAGGTTGTAGGCGTCGGGAAACAAATTCCCCGGCAGCTGATTCCACAGCGTCGAAGTTCTCCAAAAGAAAGAATGCTGGAGGAGACTAGTTCGGGGAGTAAGGACCTCGACCTGGTAAGGATGAGCTCGCAGAGCTTCTCTAGTGTTCCTAGTTCGGACGGCCTGTGGTGTTATTATCTGAGAGAGCTCACTTGAACATCTTCCGTGATAGAATCTGTAGAACAGGGATAGGTCAGCCACCCTCCTTCGATGTTCCAGGCTGTGGAGGTCCTTTGTGAGGTTAGGCGTATCGATTAGTCTAATCGTTCTTTTCTGGATAGTGTCCAGAAGCTTTAGAGAGTGCTTCGGAGCGCATCCCCACACATGGGAGCAATACTCCAGCGATGGTCGGATCTGTGCCTTGTAGAGCAGCAGCAGTTGCTCTGGTGTATACAACTTCCTACAGCGGAACAAAACTCCAAGCTTCTGGGATGCCGTTTTAGCAATACTGACGACGTGGTCGTGCCAGGACATGTTATTGTTGATGTTGATTCCCAAAAGCTTGACGGAAGGTGATTCGACTATAGGGTGACCTTCCATTTCCACGGTTGGTAAGCCATCGTGAGACTTCTTTGTAAGTGTTGTTGCCTGAGTTTTTTGTACGTTGAACTGCACTTTATTTGCTAATCCCCACTCGGCAATTGTTTTGATATCTGCGTTGATCTGTGAGGCATGCTGCTGTCGCCGACGTACCGTCTCCTGGGATGATAGTGGCTTGCCTGGTTCCATGCACGACACTAATGTACTGTCATCTGCGAAGCTGTAGATTGGATTGGATGTTATTTCCAGCAGCTTGTTGATGTACAGCAAAAACAGTGTAGGGGACAGGACAGATCCCTGATCAGACAGATCAGATCAGGCTTGCTGTATTATTACTGTAGCTTAAACAAAAGCGTTGTCAAAGGAAATTTTGGATTGATCCTCTACTGCGGGACACGTCGTCAGGTCGCGCCTACAGCAATGGCGGCGACACATCATGTGAATGTGCCTATTGAATTCCATGGGACGAGCTGGTCGCGCTACCGTGGTGGCACGACCGTAGTTGGCCCCGTGAGAAACGGGTCTTCTCACCCAAACGGAAAAACAATTATTACTGGAATGACATCAATACAGGGTACGCTATAAATCTGCTACATCAAGGTCTACAATAACCACGGTAATATTATGCCTCTACCCCAAAATGCTACGTTTGGGGTATTCTCTCTATTTCCACACCTTTTGTGAGGAGAGTATTGTAATCGCTGAAAAATTTGTGTTTGATATGCTGCAGGATCGTATCAGGTAATGTTGCTATATTTTCTGAAACCACGGCAGGCAGCGTACTTAGAAAAAAAAAAAAGAAAATATCACAAACTTCGGTTTTAGGAGTTTTAGGGGTTGGTGATGATTTTCCAGTTTTTTCATTATCCTTGTTGGGATACGGTTGAATTGCGAAGGAGGACAGCTAAGTTTTATCACATTTATTTTGCTTTGAATATTGCTGTTTCCCTCATGAAAAAACGCATGTTTTGTGTTTTCTTAGTTAGCTATTTCCTGGCAGTCGACAACACATCCCACTAAATTCTCGTGAAATTCTAACTTTTCAGTCATAAAATGCTTCGACATTATATGTATCCGTATCGGTTTCTTTAAGAGCTAGTGCTCGTATACAGACATGGTGGTGGTACATAAGCCAAAGCTCAGTCAAATATATTTTGGCTTGTTACGTATTATGGAAAAGCTATAATAATGAAACCTAAAATTACACTAATTAAGCTCCTATATTATGTCGACGTCTTAGCCTTTACATCAGATATTGTCGTCAAACGATCTGTTACGAAAAGCACAGCGCTAAAACGGAAACGGGAAATATGTAATACAATTTTAGAATACTAATGAGAAATCTTGGAAATGCAGTTAGCAATAACAGTAATTAAGTTCAGATGTTTACTCTGGTTAAGGATGATGTACCGCAAATAGGTTGAACGTCTATAGTACACTAGTTGCCAAACTGGGGGCAGCAGGGTGCATGTGACTATTTGGTACAGGACAAGGTGCAAAAAACACGTTTTTAATCTTCAGAATAGAGAGGAGTGAAATGTTCTTTAGTTGTACTGTACAGCTGCCGGCTGGACAAAGGACCCCGTAGAATCATTAGGAAAATGGTTTTTGATTACATTTTTAACTTTACTGCTTCAAATTTCTCAACACGAAGAACATGTCTTCATTGTCATAAAGGGCTACTGTTTCATTTCCATCCCCTCAAAGTGTAGTCTTGTACCCTTTGCTCTGCATAAATGGCTATTAAACATACTTGAATGTTGATGATTCTCAATACGAGGCACTAAAGTCGCCTATGCAAAAAGTAACGCCAGTATGACCTAGAGAAGCAGAAGGATGTCATTTGGCCGATCTCTATTTTCTGAAATGCGAAGCACTTTTGACAGGAATTTGGTTTTCAATGTTAGGAAAAAGGTGCCAAATCACACCGAATTGCTCATCGATACATACAGGGTGTCCCACGACGATTAAGACAAGCAATATATTGGAACTGGGCAGTAGTAGCGAATTATAATTTTGGGGGTGTAAATTAGAGCAAATACAGTATCTTTTCTTATTATTGTATAACCCAATGAAGTAATTGTTTTTGATCACGTGACGTCCGATTAAAAAATTTAATGGGACACCCTGTATATTTGTGACTTTTGGTGTTCCTCCCTATAAAACAATTCCAACAAACTAGCACACTTGGGGTCTAAAGTGATTAATTCAAGAGCTACAGGTACTTAAAGCTGTGGTTCCACTACCATTGATTATAACGTAGTACAGTCCTTTAAGTGCCTGTAGCTCTTGAATTAATCACTTTAGACCCCAAGTGTGCTAGTTTGTTGGAATTGTTTTATCGAGAGGAACACAAAAAGTCACAAATATATAGGGTGCCCCATTAAAATTTTTGAATCGGACGTCACGTGATCAAAAACAAATACCTCATTGGGTGACACGATAATAACAAAAGATACTATATTTGCTCTAATTTACACCCCAAAAATTATAATTCGCTACTACCGTCCACTTTTGATATATTGCTTGTCTTAATCGTCGTGGGACATCCTGTATATACATATACACAGTGTTGGTTATTGAAATAATGCTTGTACCAGAGGCTCATATTTGTATTTTAACATATCAATATTTTTATAAAATAGGCATTTTCTAAAAATAAATAAACATGGCAAAAGGTATCGCGATTTAGTCTAATTTTGAAAACATACCAACATTTAGTCTCGACCAATGAGAGTAAAGAGAATCGCGTAATTGACTATATAGTGGTACATTTGAATGCGTCTCGGTCACGACAAACTGCGCGAACAGCCACAAAAGTTGCAGAAATTAACGACTTGGTACAAAATGATCGTCGGAGTGACAAAATGAATTTCTGATAATGTTAGTTTGTCTTGCGGTTCCACCCAAACAATTGTGAAGATTTAGAGTACCGTAAGGTCACGGCAAGACGGATTTCAAAAGTGATGACCGATGCAATAGAAAAGGTAAATGCAACGTAACCCAGAGTGGTTACATGTGACGAAAGTTGGTTTTATCATTACCACCCTGAGTGGACGACTCAAAGTACGCAGTTAAAAGCATAAATGCAGCCCCAGACTACAGAAGGATAAAACTGTTAAAAGCGCTGGTAAAGTCACGAACCTTTATAATGAAATATATATTACTGCATTTTCATATTCAGAGCTATGTTTCTACGTCCACTTTGCTAAGATCACCATGTCCCAAATATTAGCCATTTCAGTTATCTGAAGATTTTCAAAAACGTTTACCGAAAAATACCACAAAATGAATCAATGTTGAAAAAAAACGTATGATCATGATTTGAAATTTTGTAATGATATATGATTGCGATTTAATGCCTTTGTGTTGTGCCCATAATGACATACATTTGTTGCATGATTAACTGCTTTCAAAAAGCAAATATTCATTAAAAACAAAGCCAAAAACAAAGTTGCCTTCAGGATCCTAATTTTCTATGAAAAATAGTTTCTAGGAACTGCTGTGCCAACTAGCAGGCTATAAAAAATCTATGAGGAGAAATTAACAAATTATTTTTTCGCAGATCCAAATCTGCAATAAAAAAACATAATTTTGAATCACAAAGTCAACCCCTCGTCCAGGGAATGAATGGAGGGGGTGGAATTTTATGCCCCTTGGTACAAGTTTAACACCCATTAATGTAATTGCGAAAATTTTCGATTCTGAGATATATATGTTTGGATGTTGATTTGTTGATGCCAACATCACGAAAATCTATGAAGGGTAGGTAAAGGGGAAACTTCATAATTTTCCGTACTTATAAATGACTTGGTAATATTTTATACTCTATAGACATATCAGAACACTGCTTTTCAGGATATATCTGTGAACTTAAATTTTTCCTGACCCATCGTATGTTAGGGTAGTATTGCATATTTGCAATCACTTCATCTCAGTAACTGCCACACAGACTTTGACGAAAATTGGTGTATGGGCGGCGGAGTAATTAGCAACAAATAAAAATCTTCACAACTTCTCCAAACTTTGTTTGCGGCGATTTCGGGTCATTTTCAATTTTTTATTGGAGGGGGCGACAATGAGAGAACTCATACATTTGTTTATGTGTGGGAAGTACTCAGTTAAGCCACATGACAATAATTTTTGATCTAATCTAGTCCATGAAATATCATATCCATTATAACACATGCTGAGGGAGGTTAGTTTCACATGCTGTAGTTGTAATACAAATAATTATGTATAAGACTTTGCAATTAGATAATTTTTTCCGTGTGTTGAGTATTATTACCAGCAAAGTTTTCAAATGAATAGTTTGCTTATTATTTATTGCACTGTTGGGGTGTAGATAGTACAAACCAAAAGTACACCTGCTACTAAATAAGCAAATACAAGTACCATATGCTATCGGTTTTGTTGCTCATCCCTACCATAGCAAGACAATAAAATGTTGCATTTACATACCAAAAGGATTCTGCATGGTTCTTTATTTATATTAAGTTAATTACTTTTTTTGCTCTTCAGACGGTTATAATTGATGTTCAATCATTGTCCTCATGGGAACTGGCTGAACAATGACAAAAGTTTATCACATAACATACACCAAACCATTTTGATGAGCAAACTGTATAAACGTAGACCAGCGAACGGTGTGTACGTTAGCGATTTACGAGCGAGTATAAAGCGACTGAGCGACGAGTAGTGTGGTTAGGGTGTGTTCTTGGGGGCAGAGCGCTAGGGCTCCGCGAAGATAGTTAGTTGGCGTGCGCGTGCGCGTGTGCCATCGCGGCGGGAGCGTCGTTTTTGGAGGCGTCGCGACGCCTGGCGTCGCCGGGGTGAAAAGGGGCGCAAGTGGTAGAGGTGCCTTGGGGGCATATCAGAACCGCCCCCAAAGTGAGCTAAGGCCCTTTGTGCAATTGCACACAATTTCGGATTAACCGAAGTTACACAAAACTTGGACTTGACGCCTGAAGGAAGGCAAAAGGAGGTGGACGAGGTAATAGAGGTGCCTGGGGGGTATATACAGGGCGGCCCCAGCGACAGTTAGGCACTTTGGGTTACTAGACACAATTTCGGTTCAACCGAAATTGTGTCAAATTTGGAGTTCACGCCGGAACGAGAGCCAAAGGTAGACGACGGTGCAGAATTACTTGGTGGACTTAAAGCATCATGGCGAGCAACGAAGCCATGATGCGTAAGTTAGAAGAGGAGGCTGCAAAATTGGGAGGGATTCCAAAGAGGCAGTCCCTGTTGAGAACTCCGCCTGGGGGACAACAAGAAGCAGGTATGAGAAGCAGGTCGGGATCATGCGCTGCCCGACTTGATCTTAGCGACGCAGAGGACTTGAACAAGACTATGAGGGAATTGCGGGAGCGCGACACACAGGAGGACAAAATTGCAGAAAAAATACTGCATATAACAAAAAAAAAGAGGACGGATCCAAAGATCTCGCAGAAGGAGGAAGGTGATGAAAGGAAAAAGGAGGGAGCGGGGAAAAAAAGGAGGAACGAGAGCGACGATACTGGGGAAGAGGTGGAAGGTGCAGTGGCCGGAAAAGAAGAGGGGATAATAGCGGTGCAAGGGCGGATAAACAAAATCTTGGAGCTGTGCGAATCGGTGACGGATGCAACGGGGCGTATGAGTGGGAATAAAATATCGTTCAACACGGCGGAAAAAATGATCGTGAGTGGGAGTATCGGAGAGATAGCGAGGGAATGTGGGAAGTTTATGGAGGATTATTTGGGCGTGTGGAAGAGGAGTGATGAAAGGGAGAAAAAAATGAATGAAAACATGGCGAGGATGGAGAGTAAGATAGACTGGTTGGTAGGGAACATAGTAGAGATAAATAGGGTGATTCAAAGCAAGGAGGGTGAAAAGACTGGTGGGGTGGAAGCAAGGCAGCCGCTGACGACAGTCCACACACCTGGGCCAGCGAACTACGCCACGGTCGCGGCTACCCCTGCTGTACAGAAGCAGCCAGTTGTAACTCCACCGGCCAGAACCTATGCTGAGTTGCCGAAGAGGGTGAATAAGGATGAAAGAGTGAGTGAGAGGCCTGGGTGGGTTACGCCTGAAAAAATGGAGCGCTTCGAGACACTAGTACGAATGGAGAGTGAATCGGAGGCGTGGAAGGTAGTCAAGCGCATACGAGGCAACCTGACAGGGAAAGTGGAGGCTGCGAAAGCAGTCTTCACGAGGAATGACGGAACGGTCGTGATAGAGGGTCGCGACAAGAGCCAGCAGAGCCTAATTGCCAGCGAGTTGAAAAAGGATGCGGCACTCAAGGTTAGGGCAATTGAGTCCTTAAAACCTAGATTTAGGGTGACAGGGGTGAACAAGGGGTACACCGATGCTGAATTTTTGGAGGAGGTCTTTAACCAGAACCCGTCCCTACGTGGTGAGCTGTCTGAACAAGAGAGAGAGAATATAAAAATAGTTGGCAAGAAGCCCTGCCGCAATTCAAGAAGGGAGACGTGGATCCTGGAGGCTGAACCTGGAACATTCAAGAAGATAGTTAAGAAAGGGACTATATATTTCGACCTCGAAACGGTATACATAGAGGAGCACTTGGACGCTCTAATCTGCTATAAGTGCTACAGGTTCGGCCACCAGGCCCAGAGATGTAAGGAGCAGCAGGATACCTGTTACGTCTGCGGAGGGGAAGGGCATCGGGGGGCCGATTGCTCCAACCCGTTAAGATTGCGTGAATTGTAGACGGATGGGTGTGGATGAGGGGTCCAGGCGACACTCTGCCAAGGACACGGGTTGTCCCGTGTGGAAAAAGAAGGTCGACCAGGAGAGAAGTCGTCGGGACTATGGTGGATAGACTCAGAGTGATACAGGTGAATGTTGGGAAAGGAAGGGAAGCGAGCGAGTTGGTAAGGATGAGAGCGAGAGAATGGGGTGCGGATGTGGTTCTTTTACAGGAACCCTATGTAAGAGAGGATGAATGGGACGGATGGACTAGACTTGGAGACCCCTCAGGCAAGGCTAGAACTTGGGTAAGGGGCAACAGGGTGGGTGTTATTGACCTCGGTCAATACACAACAGCGAACGTTGTGGCGGTAAAAATAGGTGAGGTAGTAATCTTTAATATATATGACGAACCAGGGGGGAGGGTAAATAAAAGACTCCTCGAAGCAGCCCCGAACATTAGAGAGGCTGGGAATAGGGTGATTGTGGCAGGAGATATGAATGCAAAGAATACTGCGTGGGGGGGGAGACATGGTGGATGAGAGAGGAGAGAGACTGCTGGAGTGGTGTGTGAATGAAGGTATGGATGTATGTAACGAAAGGAGATCGGCTGCAACATTTAGTAGCAGTCGGGGAGAAAGTTGGGTGGATGTGACACTGAGTAGAGGGATTAGGATACATGGCTGGAGGGTGCATGAGGAGGAGGAAACGTTGAGCGACCACCGGTATATTTCGTATGAGTGGGAGAGTGGGTTAAAGAAGCGTGAGAGATGGGTGTATGATTTTGAAAGAAGTGACTGGGGTAGGTTTAAAAGGGAAGTGAGCGAATGCAATGGGTGGATGGAGGCGGACAACGTCGAAACGGATGCGGCGAGGTTTCAGTCGTTGCTGTCGAATGTATGCAGGAGGGTATTGCGCAGAAGGAAAGTGGATGATGATAGAATGGATTGGTGGAATGAGAGCATTGAGGAGATAAGAGGGAGGGTTAGAAGGAAAAGAAAGGAGTGGCAAAGGGTGAGAGGAACAAGGGAAGAGGAGAGAAAAAGGTTAGAATTTACAGAGGAGAGGAATCAGTATAAGATGAAAGTAAAGGAGCGTAAAGTAGAATGGATGAAGCGTGAGATAGATAAGATGCAGGGAGGGAATGCATGGGAGTCGATATGGAAGATGTTGAAAGGAAAGGGTGAAAGAGGACTAGCTACAGTCAAGAGATCGGATGGGACATGGACGCGTGATATGGAGGAGACTGACAACTGGCTGCTTGACAGGTACTTCCCGGTGAAGGGGGAGGACGTTCAGGACCTCGCACTACCCGTGGAAGCTAACGATCCTCCTTTTACTAAGGAGGAATTGGAGGCGACCGTGGGGAGGATGGACCCTGGTAGGGCCTTGGGCGTGGACCAGATTCCGCACGAGGTCTTGCCGAGTGTCCTAGATGCCGGCGGGGAGTTCCTGTTGCAGCTGTTGAACAGATGTAAGAATGAGGGTGTGTTTCCGGAGGTGTGGAAGGTTGCGAGGGTAGTGTGGATACCCAAGGGGGATGGGTCGGCGCGTCCAGTGTGCCTCCTTCCCACCTTGGGGAGAATCCTTGATAGAATGGTAAATGCAAGGATTCAGTATGAGATGGAGAGCAAGGGAAGAATAAGTGACGATCAGTATGGTTTTCGGTGTGGTCGTGGTACAATAGAGGCGATCGAAAGCGTTGTGGATGAGTCAGAGCAAGGGAGATTGATAGGAAGACACTCTATGGTCGTGGCGCTGGACATGTCGAACGCGTTCAACATGGCCCGGCGCCCAGCGATCATGGAGGGTCTAGTTGAATATGGAGTGAGTGGACGGATGAGGAAGCTGTGCGACAGCTTCCTCAGGGAGAGAAAGATTAAGAGCGAATTTCAGGAGAGAGTAGTTAACAGGGGTTGTCCGCAGGGATCAGCCCTGGGACCTACGGTATGGCTGGCTATGATGGAGGGATGGATGAGAAGAATGCAAAGGTTACAGGCTGAATGGAAAGGGTAAGAAGGGCATGACGAATGCGTGGAAAAGGTGTATGCGGATGATCAGCTGGTGATTGTCAGGGGGAAGTTTGTGCGGGAAATAGAGCGTAAATGGAGGGAGATTGAGCGAGAATGTGTGGAATGGGAAAGAGAATGTGGATTGAACTATAATGCGGCGAAGATGGAATGTATGTTTGTGGAGAACGGGAAAAAGATTAGGGAACCGGTGGTGTATACGAAAGGTGAGAAATTGAGGATGGGTGAAAGTATAAAATACCTAGGAGTGATAATAGATAAGAAGAGAAATTTTATTGAGCATGTGAAAAAGGTACGAGCGAAACTTGGTGAGGCTGTGGGGAAGCTGCGAGGAGTCATGGAGCGCAGGTTAGGGTTGAAGAGGGAGATCTCCAAACTCATATACGAAAGGGTATTGAAGGATGGGATTTTGTATGCCTGTGAAGTATGGGGTAAGAGAGCGAATGATACTAGGGTGAAAAAGCAGTTGAGTGCGATCCAAAGGTTGTGTGGATTGATGATTGTGAGAGTATATAAGACCGTGGCGACTGAGACCGTGGAGGTTCTGGCTGGCATCAAACCTTTGGACATTGAAGCGCATGAGAGGTGGAGAGCAAGGAACGAATGTAAGAAAGAGTTGATGGCATGTAAGGTTACGGGTGGGGATAAGCCCCACCCAGCGTGGCATATTCGAATGGGAGAGGAACGTGAGGAAGAAGATGAATGGAGGGTATACGTGGATGCTAGTGTAAGGAATGGGAGGGTTGGAGCAGGGATGATAGTCTCCAGAAAAGGATATATAGCTTACCAGCGTGGGGAGAGGTTGGGGGGTATTTCCTCCTCGCTAATTGCGGAGTACGCGGCAATTTATAGGGGCCTGCTGTTCTTGCGCGATACCTTGAAATACTCCGCTACGATCATAACAGACTGCCAGGTTGCCGTGAAAAGCTTAGACGGTAAAAGTGGAAAAGGAAAAATGAGGATGAAAGTGAAGGAGTTGTTAGGTAGGATGAGGGCGGATGGGTTCAGAGTGAATGTGATTTGGATGAGAGGACATGGGGGCGACACAGATTTGTTGAGAATGGCTGATAGGAGAGCGAAGGATGGTAGGGGGAAGGAAGAGATTGATTGGGATACCGAATGGGGATATGTGAAAGAGATGCATAGGAAAATGACGAATGAGAGAGTTATGAGAGAATGGCAGCATAGATGGGATAGTAGTGAGAAAGGGAGATGGGTGTATGAAGTATGTAGGGACGTAGGAGAGGACCTGCTGCCTCTAACATTTAAGGCAGGTCAGCTGGTCACGGGACATGGCAATTTCCCGGCGTACCTACATAGGTTTGGTTTGATGACAGGGGAAGTGAATTGCGAGTGTGGAAGAGGGGATGGAAGTGCAAAGCATATACGAGATGAATGTGAGAAGAGAGTCAATGTGAATGCGAGAAGAAAGATAGAGAGTTTGGGGTTGGGATATAGACCCCAGCTTAGAGTGAATGGGAAGTTGGATGAAAGGGCGGTGCAAGCATGGAATGAATGGGGTAGCCTAGTGGTGTCAGATGTGTGAAAGGGGCCCAAGATTTTGTTCAATTTTTTTTTAAGTTTATTTGACTGTTAACTTTCACTTAGGATAAGAGATGATGTGAGGCATTATAGCCAGCCCTAGAGGCTAAATCTGTTGTAAGCTTATATATTGAAAAAATGAAAAAAAAGGGTAAAAAAAGAAAGAGAAAAAAAAAGATACAAACAAAAATAGGCAAAAAAAATAAAAGAGAAAAAAAAAGATAGAGAAAAAAAAGGGAAAAAAAAGAAAACTTTGGAAACAAAAAAAGAAAAGAAAGGAATATCCGCAATAGGCCAAAAAAAAAGCAAAAAAAAAAGGGAAATGGAAGAAGGGATATTCCTTCCCCGCTAATTTTTGGACGGCGGAGGCGGTAGGGTTGCCTTGGTGGTGGTTTTGATAGAATTAGTGGGGAGGGCGCAACGCGCCGCGAGCCAAAACCGCAAGGTGGGAGGCTTTTCGGTTTTTTTCCGAACATTCGATTCTGTATAAACGATAAAAATATTTAGTAATATTTTATATTCAGTACTGGATACTAAACATGGAGAGGTACAAATTAATATAGATTTTAAATGTGTTCTATAAATAAATTACAGTTTCCTAAATATAATGGTTGTCTGTAACATAAAATTCAAACACTAATATGTAATTGTATTAATTTGTTACATCTGGGTTACATCTCATATATTGATCAGAATTATGCAGTACATATGTGAGTGGAAAATTACATATATATGCTTTCAAATTATACAATTTATACTTAAAAAACCATAGATGGTATGGCAGAAAGAATCCAATATTGGTCAGCCATATCATAATGCAATCATTTTTTACAGCAAATTGCAATTACATGATTAAGCTCCTAGCTGTAACATAGTGCATGGTAATTATTCTAATTGCAAATGTTTGTAGTATTTTTATCCTAGTTTTGAATACAGTGAGTATTGAGTCGACCCTCCACCTTAATAGTAATAGTGATAGTAGTAATAGTAATTTATTTGTCATATAGATACAAGAATTGTATATGATGACACGTCAACTATAGGATAAAAGTAATTGAGTAGTTTGCTGAAAAGTTAAAAGTAATTGAAAGTAACTCATTTTTGAAGAAATTCACTGATAGAGTAAAATACGTTATCTGCCAAATACATCTTCACTTTGGTTTTAAAATGCTCATAATTAGCAATTTTCTTAATGCAGTCTGGTAGACTGTTGAATAAGATAGTGCAATTATAATTAGGCGACTGCTTGAAGCGGCTGGTACTATGTTTCTTTATAACTTGGAACTATTGTGGTCATTTTTGACCTCATGATAATTTTTAACATAACTAGGTGATTCCATAAATACAAATGTACACCAGTTGTTATATACAATTGGATACCTTTGTTCACAAGATTTTTTGAAAAATATCTAGGGTCACTGAGAGACATTCTCCTCCAGGCCTGTAGCTTTGAGAATAAAAGACTATTTTCACTTTTTCACCCTCAAAAATATGTGGAAGATTTTTTGTTGAGTCTTTTTAGACTAATGCGCAAAGCCCGTTTTTTTGTTGCTCAGCTACAGCTGGGGGTGTACTTGGGGCTCAGGGCTCAGGTTTTTTCTCACCTCATAGCTTTTAAGCTCTAAATCATACAGACCTACCAAACGTTTAATTAAATGAAGGTGATTTGATCGATTGCTATATGACAAACTCATTTCCGTTTCTAAATATATTATTATTCATTGTGAACTAATAAATGAACTTACCCTTGCAGCAAGTCTATTCACACCAATATTTATTGTCGCTCGATAAGAAAAATGTCATACATTCTTACTCACTGATTTTTATCATAATTCACTTATAAAATTAAGGAGAAATTATTCAAAAAGGAATTCAAAATTCAAACAACTATTGAATGTTTTAATTTTCAATGTCAAAAAGTGGGGTTATCGAATTGACATTTTATGTTAGTCACATGATAGCCAAGAAGATGGCACCTACATAACTATTAAAACTCTGTAACATTCCAGATGTAAACGAACAGGAATATTAAGACATTTTTTGGTAGATGGCGCAACAACCTTTGTATCCTATAAATTTGAATATTAAATTGCTTCTATCTTCCATTAGGAGAATTTTTGATGAATTTTTTTTATTGCTGGAAGGTCTTTGACAATAAATGTGTTATTTCACAGCAGTTTTAGAGGAAAATAAAGCTGACCATTTAAATAACTTGGATGCGGTATAGTCAAGTTAAACAATATGAAGAAAATAAGATAAAGGATACTGAACCTCTACGATTTTCCATTGGTACATGGTTAATTTCGTTCATAATTATTATTAGTATAGGCCATACACAAAAAAAATGAACGACCGTGACAGGACTCGAACCTGCAATCTTCGGATCCGAAGTCCGACGCCTTATCCATTAGGCCACACGGTCTGTACATTTTGTTTTCCTGTATCACTTACAGTTAGGGCCAGCCTTTGATATCTTATATTGTGCGCAACCAGTTATACACGTTGTTTCTGTGCATTCTCTCTGATTTTGTATAAATTGATAAAACGGTATTGATTAACTGTCCCCTAAGAAATATTGGTGTGCTTGGTGGTGTGCAATATGGTAGATTTTGGGAAAGCAAAATTGTAGCGCCAGATTTTCTGGGGGGCTATCAAATATCGCAACTCAGGGCGGCCAGCTTTTGGGGACGGCAAATATTTTTTATCTATGGATCTTAAAAAATATACTTAATGCCTATCCCACTATTTATTTTTATTTCAACTATCATTCAGAAGCTAGGAAAAAATTGTGAATTTCAGGCCGTGTTATTATACAAGGGTGCCCATCTGGTGCCCTATACGGCCTACGCACGAACCACATCAAGGGTCTAGGGTATAGAGCGCGGACTTGAGAATAAGAAAATACGTTTTCCCGTATTAGCGAGATGGCGTGGCCGCCTGTTCCCTTTCTCCAGTATGTGTAGGTATCTAAGATGAGGGGAGATAAGTCCAAAAATCCAAAGGTAAGGTCCAAAGGTCACCATAAAAGTGAATTTCGCATTTCGAAGCTCCTGACGTTACCTTTAAACTTACAGTACCTAATGATTCAAAAAGCAAATTGAACAAGAAAGCTCTTGCACTTTGTCACTTTTTTTTGGTATCGCGTTTGGTTGTTAAATTACAGACATTTGAAGAATGTATGATTTTGCATTGCGAGTTTTTTTGCACACTAAAAAATTTTTTTTTAAGAATTGCTCTTAGACAGGGCAAATATATACAACCTATGTATAACCGTGTGTATATCCAGGCCTCTGTATCCAGGCAGTGGCGGATCCAGGGAGCCTCCTGAGAAAATAAATGCATGTTCTGATATTACGTAGTACGTACAATGACCAATTAAACGCTTCAGGACTCATAATAGCTAGCCAAACAAAATTCAATTACAAAGAATTAACGTGTAAGCGTGACGATATAGTTAGTTTTTCTTGCTTGAAAGATGGCTCCAAATCTTTATTATCGCCCTATTGCTTCTTCACCATGCCCCCCCCCCCGAAATCCTGCCCTGAAACCGCCCCTGTATCCAGGCCTCTTAATATGTAACTCCGCACAAAATAGGTACGTAACTGGGGCCACCGTACATTAACAAAGACTGGGGCATAAAGCTAGACCCATGACCGACTATAACTTGAGCAATAACTGCACACGGGTCGATAGTCGATGTGGTCGACACGAGTCGATTCGACACTTGTCCACTGGGCTTCTTATGCTGGGACGCCACCAACGGGTCGTCTCGAGACGAGCCTTTTCAATCTCTTCGTTTTCAATCGCATGTCATTGAAGTGTATAGTACCTACACGACTCGTTAGTGCGTCTGATAGCGGTAAATATTTGCGGTTATAGTTTCAAATTAGTCTTGATTTTATATTCTTACGTAGTAATTGACATTACAAGCTTCTGGGATCCAGGGGATCCACGAGTAATAATCATTAAGCGCCTCCGCAGAGGGGTCGATTGTCTAGTCGATGTGGTCGACACGATTCCCGACGCACGTCAACTCGGCTTCTTATACAGTCTTTATGCAACGTATTATTTCAATCGTTTTCAATCGTATGCGATCAGAATGGAAGTGTATAAAACACACGATGCGGTCAAATCACCGTTTCGGTAATTTTTCACACGGTGATCCTTCGCCTACGGCAATTTCGTTGTTTCGGTCGCGTGTTGTCACCAAAAACCAAATAACTGATTCGGAAAGAAAAGAAAGCATCCAAAATAGGGTGAATCCAAAATTTTCTGTTAAGTAATCTACGCCTCCTTCGACGATACTAATATAAAATTATAAACGTATTTACGTATTTTCGTCCATTCGCAAGAAAACTATTCATAAACCTAAAACCCGGCATCGGCTGAAAATCTCTCCACAATTGTTTTCTGTGTGAACATATCATTCGGTTTGCGCCGATTCGTTAAAATTAACAAAACGGTGATTTGAACGCATCGTGTGAAGTGAACGGGGCTGTAATAGTTCGAGTGGTTCGTGCTTCTTGCGCGTCCAATGGCGTTAAATATTTGGAATTATATAGTCAGTTTTGATTTTATAATAATTATACGAGGACATAACAAGCTTCTACGATCCAGGGGTTTCACGTGTGTATAAATAGGATAAACGTCTAGGGTAAATTAAAATTTATGAATTATTAAGCCACCCGTGTGCGACTATAAATGCATCGACCACACCTCAGATCGACCTGTGTGCGGATGGCAGACGCGCCAATCCCATGGATCGAGCAGAACGAGAATCTCGTACGACAAAAAATGAAGTCAAGTTGATTGACTCGGTACTTCCCACACATTACCAGTTTATTATCTTCCCATAGCATGAAGTTTCAGTCTGAGATCACCTTGCAACCAAATAATCGCGAGCGCCCTCCCCCCCCTAAAATTGTCTTATGCCGCTAGGTCTTTGCTTCACAAGTCAATGGACAGCCTATTATCAATACTACAAATATTGCAGTTTTACAACCCCCCACCCCCAAACCCTTAAAACATCTAAAAACGAAGTTTGAGCTGTTTTCATACTTGTAGTTTTTTGATTATTGCTACGCTGCCACTGACAGGATTTCTAACAAACATACGCGTTTTCCATCCTCACCACGGTAATAATGCTGTGTTAAAATTTCATTAGAATCAATTTAATAGTTTCCATGTTACAAAATACAAAACGATCCAAAGCAATAAATACTCGTATGTACACAAAAAATCCCTTAGTTTCCGTAATAGGCTAGGCAATGTTCGGATGGACCTAAAAAGGTGATTTATGTCGCTAGGTCTTCCTTTACAGGCTAGTGGACAGCCTATTATAGATACCACAAATTTTCCAGTTTTTCAACCCCCCACCCCCTAACCACCCCAATTTCATCCCCACCCAAAAAACGCAGAAAATGATCAGGAACCTCTAAAACGTTCAAAAACGAAGTTTGAACTGTTTTTATGTTTTCAGTTATTTTATTGATTCTGCGCCGCTACTGGCATGATTTATAAAAACCATACGCATTTTCCATCCTCGTGACGGTAGTAATACTGTGTCAAAATTTCATTAAAATCAATTCAACAGTTTCTTCGTTACACAATACAGAACGATCTAAAGCAATATTCCCTTGATTACTGTAATAGCCAAGGCAATGTTCGGATAGACCTAAAAAAACGTCTATTATGCCGCTAGGTCTTTCTTTCATAAGTCAGTCGACAGCCTATTATGAATACAACAGATTTTTCAGTTTTACAACCCCCCACCCCCCAATAGCCCCAATTTCACCCGACCCAAAAGAAATTGAAAATGATCAAGAACCATTAAAACGCCTAAAAACAAAGTTTGAGCTGTTTTTATATTTTTAGTTTTTTGATTATTGCTGCGCCGCCACTGACACTATTTTTCCAAAACATAGCGTTTTCCATCCTCGCCGCGAATTATGTTTGCCAAGGGCGAACAAGAGTTTTTAAAAAATATCGGTTTATTTACCGCTGCGAATCTAACTACTACAATGATTGTCGGTAGCTATCTGATTAAAAGTACAAGGCAGTTTACCAGTTTTATCAAAGATGAAATGTATACATAAGCTTTATTCGTAGAAGTCTGGACTAGACGGCACGTACCTGTATTATGTTACATATATGAGAAACATACCAAGTTCATAAACCTAGGACGTCTGAAGGACTTTAAGAATATATTCACTTTAGATTTATAATTATTATGTGGTGGAGAATACCAAAATACATAACTCCTCCCCCCTTAGATTGAAACGTCCTCGTTTCGATTTCTTCCTGTTTCTGAAAGATTGATTTCTACCATGGGAGGATTAGAATTTTTTGTAAAAAACAAGTGTTTTGGAAAATATCTGTATATAAAATAAATGATCGCAAAAATTATGATAACGGCTAGTATCGAAAATCCTGTAGTAACGCTGGTATGATAAAAATTTAAATTTTGAGACGAAATCGGTTTCATTTGCTTTAGAGATGTTTTCAATTCTTTTAAATCTAAGAAATGGTAATTATTCAATTCGACTGTGGTATTGGAAGTTATATTTAAATTGGGTAGACTCATAGAAGTCTCATGAATGGTAAAATTGACATCTGATAAATAAAATATTTCTTCATCAATTATTATATCACACGGGCCATTTAATATATATGAACCCTTCAATGTAAATTTGCTGACGTTTTCCTCGCACTTTTCAACTACGGTCTGAGCTGATTTTGAATCAAAAATTAAAGCGTTTTGACTCCACAGTCTTTTATAGAGAAAATAATCGTTTTTTACTTCATGAAATAAACAATGCTTGTAAGAATTTTCTAAAGAGCAAATGTTCGTTCGTTGGGTAGTCAGGCAGATATAAAATTTTTCAGTCCGCTTACAGGGTGTGTCAGTCCAAGCTTCTTTAACATTATTACTCAAATAAAATGTAGTAGGTGGTTCTAAAATAATATTTTCGGAATTTGGTAGTGGATGTATATAATACAAATTGAACGGCAATTTCTGAAGGTTAGGAATTTTAAGGATACACAGGATCTCTTTGTCGGTGTGCACAATATTTAATTTACTTTGCTGTAAAATTTGAAATGGCAAATTTTCTTCAATATTTACCAAAGCTTTTGGTGTATATATTTTGGAAAGGTGGTCTTGTATCAGACCTAATTCGCTTCTTGAAAAGCTGCCTAGATTTGGGATTCCTTGCATTGCTAAAGTGAGTGACACTTCAAGGCTCTTTACATTCTCGTACAGCTGATTTGCAACAAATAAAATTCTACTAATGACCATATGCTTATCGGAATTTTCTTTAAATTCTCTGATGGCGGCTTGTGCATTTAATAATCGTTTTTCGATCACGTTCATAGTCTCTTCCAGTTTCGCTGATATGGCGTGAGCAAAAGATATCTGAGTGTTAACTTGTTCTATAATTTGATTTTGCGTGTTATGCAACTTATGAAAATTATTTTGTATTGTAGTAAGATCATTCTGATCCAAATTTCCGGTAACGTATTTAATTATAGTGCCAAGACCATTGACTAAACCACGTCTCGACCTTTTATGAATTGAATTGAATTTCAATAGTTCTTGTTCAATAGAATTTACAGTGTGTCCCAAATCTAGAAGTAATGCATGGCCAATTATATCGTCTTTGTTTATTTGAACCCTAATTTTCTGATAGCTATCTAGAACTAAGAAATAATTATGTAACGTATGTGTAATATTATGGTAATAATATATTGAGTGGTAATGACTTATCACTCGTGCAGGACCTAGTGGTTCCTTAAAATAACCATGGTGAGGATCAATCCGATGTGTTCTGGCTGCTAGTACCAGGTTGCGGATCTGGAGCCTGTAAATAGTTTTTTCTTAGCGGTTTAACGTTCTTGAGTGGTCTTCTAATTACATGTTTTTGTTTAGAACCTACAAATTTACCTATTATTTTCTTTCCTTTGGCTTTATCCACCTTGAGTTTAGTGTACTTTTTGCGAATTTTATTTCTGCCAGTAGTTTTTATGAAGACTTCAGCACCTTCCCTAATGTTAGGTGATTGATCGTTAATACCTTCGTTGCGCTTATCAAGAATTTTTGTACCTTTTTCTTTCATCTTTTCTGCAACTGCATTATAAAGTACCTTAACTTCGTTGAGACGTTTTTGGTTATATGCCTCATATAAAGTTTTACTCAGTTCTAATTCATGAATATCTTTTCGCTTGAACGGATTATAGATTAACTGGTGTGGAGAAAAATCTGTTGCAGAATGAATACTTTGATTATAGATAATCAGTGCAGTCTGAATAATTTCATCAAGAGGGGTTTGAGGTTCCTTAACAGATAAGGTCGTTATCTTTTCTATAAGCGTCGAGTGAAATCTCTCCACTGGACTATTTGAATTCGAATTTGTACTGGTAGTGAAATGAAGCTTGATTTCATGAAAAGAACAGAACTCCTTAAACACGGCATTATTAAATTCAGTGCCTGGATCACATACTAATCGGCTAGGAATTCCATGATGCGAAATATATTTACGTAAAGCATTGCAAACCGTCGGTCCGTTTTTATCTGTAATCTCATAAGCTTGACCGTACTTAGTAAATAAGTCAACTATAGTTAAATATGTTTTACCTTTCATGAATAGGCAATCTATGTGTATTGTTTCAAATGGATATTGGGCTAACAAGGGACCTTCTAGCGAATATTTATAAGGGCGTCTCTCATATTTGGAACTAAGGCATATTTCACACTTGTTAATAAAATTGCAAATTTGATTTTTCATATGGGGCCAGTAATATTTTTCTTGAAGATGCTTGACTGTTTCTAGAATTCCATTATGATTTTTGTTATGATAATTATGAATTAATTCCTTTTGCTGTTCTTCGTCTTCTACGTCAATAAGAAGTTTATTACAGAAAACAGCCTTTACCGAGGTATCGAACAATGTTCTGAATACTTGTGCAATATGTTTATTTAATTCCTCATTGTTATATGTATGAAAACCGTATGTGTTTTTCGGGTCTAAATATTCTAAGAAAAATGTGCTTAATTGGGAGTGAATAGAATCAGGACATAATGTGACATAAAAACGTATTTTATTTTTGAATAGAAGATATCTTGTTACCTTATACTGATGCAAAACTTTGAATTCTACTTGATGCTTAACATAATTTAAAGGGCTCTCTGAATAACTTATCAGGTTTACAGGGTCTTCGTAATCAGGATTAAGTGATAAATCTGAATCGGTCGGCTCGCGGCTTTGTCTGTTTGTATTTAATTCATTAGATTCCGATTCTACAGTAGGACGTACAGATTCTGCCGTTTGTTTTTTGAAGGGTGCACATGCCTGAACTAGTGGGTCTTTGAAATACCTTACATTTTGATTTTTACCTTTTGTCTTATCTATTGCATTAATTTCGGCTCGGGATAAAGCGTCCGCTACTACGTTATCTTTACCTTTTACGTACTCGACTTTATACTGATATTCATCCAGTTTTAGTTTCCAGCGATACAAGCGACTGGAAGGGTCTTTCAAATTAAAGAGCCAAGTTAGCGATTTTTGGTCAGTTCTAATTGTAAATAATCTGCCAAATAAATAGGGGCGGAAATGTTTGCATGAGTCTACGATACTTAGTAATTCTTTTTCGACTGTTGAGTAATTACGTTCTGCGGTATTAAGGGTGCGGCTAAAAAATGCAATGGGGTGTTCGTTTTGACTAAGTACAGACGCTATGGCTACATTGCTAGCGTCAGTAGTCAGGGTGAATGGCTTTGTAAAATCGGGATAAGACAAGATAGGCGCATTTATGATCAATTCTTTGAATTTATTAACGGCATCAATAAATGACTTTTCATTATAGCATACCTTGGCATTTTTTTTTAAACACTGAGTCAGTGGTTGCGCAATTTTAGAAAAATCTTTAATAAAACGCCTGTAATATCCTACGAGACCTAAGAAAGCTTTAATTTGTTTAGTCGTGGTAGGAATGGGAAACTTTTGGATTGCATCAATTTTAGCAGGATTTGGTTTGATTCCCTCCGGTGTAATTATATGTCCAAGAAATCCTACCTCTTTACAAAGGAACTCCGACTTGTCTATTTGAATTTTGAGATTGTATTGTCGTAATTTTGAAAAAACTAACTTTATATGTTGCAGATGTTGCTCCAAAGATTTAGAAAAAATAACTACATCGTCCATATATACGAAACAACATTTGTATAGAAGTTCCTTTAGAACGTTATCCATCACTCTCTGAAAAGTGGAAGGAGCGTTTTTAAGGCCAAATGGCATTCTAACATACTCAAAGTGTCCGTTGTCTACAGAGAATGCAGTTTTTTCTATGGACTCGGGATCCATCTCGATTTGATGAAACCCTTGTGCCAAATCCAAAGTAGTAAAATACGTACATTTGCCCAAATTATCTAAAATTTCATCTATTCGAGGGAGCGGATACCGATCTTCAATCGTTTTTTCGTTCAATTTCCGATAATCGATTACTAGTCTCCACTTTTTGCGTCCTGAGGCATCAGGTTTCTTTCCAATGATCCAACATGGCGACGAATACGGCGAAATGGAGGGCCTAATAATTTTGTTTTCAATTAACTGTTGGATCTGTTTTTGAATCTCAACTTTCAGATGATGTGGATATCGATATGATTTCTGAAAAACGGGAATATTATCTGTCGTTCGAATATTATGCTTCACGCTATTGGTGAATGTTAGATCAGAATCTTCATGATAAAAAATATCTTTGAATTGTTCACATAAATTTAAAATACGAGCTTTTTCTTCAGTGTTCAAATGCTGAGTGCGGATTACTGAAGGAATGTCTAAATCTCTAACGACTTTTTTCGGTTTTCGAATTTCGTACATTTGGTAGGGTTCACACTCTACCGGTTCGTGAAAATTAATATTTAAAATATCTTCAAAAGGTGCTGGGATCTTAACTATGAAATTTTCAGATTTTGCTATACAGCTAGGTATAAAAAATCCATCTAGTTCTATGTCAGGAAGAATAACAGGGCCATTTTCAATTACTACTGGAATTTCTAAATAATTTACTTGCGGCTTACTGAATGGAACAAATAGGCAAGGATTAATTTCATTGACGAACGGCATTTTTGTTTTCCCTACGTGTAAAGTATACGTGGTAAAATCTATTTTCGCACCTAATTTAGTTAATTCGCTAGCTCCTATCAAACAGTCAAATTTTGCATGCCAATCGACTATATGAAAATTTAGAGGTTTCCTGATTCCAAAATCTTTAAGCATTGGAAACCGGATATTTTCGAATCCTTCTGAAATCGTATTAAGCGCCTTGATATGGAAATTTTTATGAAATATAAATTCTGAAAAGTATTGATATGCAATGTCTGGATTGATGACGCATGTAGATGCACCACTATCTATCAACATCCTAATTCCTAAACTCGGTATAATAATATATGGTAGCGTGGATAAATTTTGAACATTATTTATATCTGCTACTTGTTGTTTTTCTCTGAGGCTTGTGTTGTAAAATTTTCTTCGATTTTCATTTGGTCAAAGCTCTGTTCCAGTTCATGAGAATAATCGTAAGGTAAATGTTCATGATCATTTTCTAAATACTCGTAATCAGTTTCATGGCTGTCATTATCAACAAAAGGTTCATCCTGATTATGTAGTTCTTCAACTATGAAAGAAGATTTTCCATTTCCTTGAAAGTAGTTAGGTCGGGGTTGAGTACTTCTAACACCTGAACGATCTACAGACATGGGGGTTGGAAGACTGTATGACCTTTGCTGGATAGGGCGGAAATTTGGCCTAGTAGCTATGTTTTGCTGTGGCATCGGATTTTGAGAAAAATTTGGTCTAGAAAAATTATTCTGGTGTGTGAATCTACTTTGAGTCGTATTGAAACGGGGATATGCTTGTTGAACGATAGACGTACTAAAATTCGGTCTAATTGAAGACATGTTCTGTGGTCTCGGAGAGTTAAATGCGTTAGAATTTCTCGCAGAAAACTGGGGACGATAATGTGGGCGTAATTCGATTTCGGATTTTACCTGGCTTGAAACATTTTTGTTTCTCAAAAAGTTGGTAACAGAACTTTCGTACCTGAAATTTTCTACATGCTGACATTTGAATAAAGCATCCTGCAGGCTATTTACTTCACACGTTTCAAAAATTGTTCTATATGGATCGCTTAATCCGTTAATAAACCTGTTTAAGGCTTGTTCACCGTACATTTTAGATTTTATTATAAATTCCTGTGGGTGGTCATGAAGCTTAATATGTTGCAAAAGTTTTTGCAATTGGGCGTTAATTCTGTCGAAATAATTTTGATAACTTTCTTTGGGAAACTGATACATTCGTGCTAGTTCTTGAGCTAAGGAAGACTCGTTACGTTTGTCGCCAAACCTACCAATTAAAATATCTTTCAAATCTCTCCAGGTAGAATAAGAACTATTATTAATCAAATCACGTGCCTCTCCTTTAATTTTGGATACAATGTTATGTAACAGCAACTTATTGAAAACACAATTTACGTCTGGTTTCTTTAGCAAATCAATAAATTGGTCTCCTTTATTAATAAAATCTAATAAATCTTTTGATCCACCATGATACTCGGGGACCATATCTCTCGCAAGCATTATCTCAGTACCTGTTGCTTCAGCCATATTGCGATCAAAACCTCTAAAGGGTGGTTCAATATCTGAGTCTGATTCTGAGTGGTAGCCTGTACCCGTCGTACCACCAAGCATTAAATTAGAAAATGTATATGTATTGTAAAATATAAAATTAAGTTCCAATTGCGTATATAAATATCAATCGATAATAATAATAATAAAATCAAATATTAAAATATTCAGTCTTCTGTGCACACCAAGAGAAAGGTAAGAAAAAGATAGGGACTTACAGAGCGAACATAAAAATGATCTTCATTCCTGGTCCGTCTTCTCTTCCTAGCATCGGCAGTCGGGCGGCGTCCTCGATGGATCAGCTTTCCAACGTCCGGATGTTGACCCTCTGAGCGTTTCGGCAGTTGAAGTCGCCCAAAAGTTGGATCTTCTCTTGGTTCTCTTTACGATTGACCTCAGGTCCAAGCGGCGTGATATTCTTCTGACCAGGCGGGTGCCAGTGGACTTCTTCGCCCTGGTCTCCTCTTGTCTCCGGTGATGGTACCTCTTGGCTGGCGAATCCCTCTCAAACACTTGAAAGTGACCGGTGATGATCGATGCTGTCGATATGCCGTTGATATTACGATTCGACAAGACGGCCTCCAAATTTAGCTCGGCCGTATTTTTCGATTTCACCGTTTGAGGGATCCCGGTTGAGCCCCCAATTATGTTTGCCAAGGGCGAACAAGAGTTTTTAAAAAATATCGGTTTATTTACCGCTGCGAATCTAACTACTACAATGATTGTCGGTAGCTATCTGATTAAAAGTACAAGGCAGTTTACCAGTTTTATCAAAGATGAAATGTATACATAAGCTTTATTCGTAGAAGTCTGGACTAGACGGCACGTACCTGTATTATGTTACATATATGAGAAACATACCAAGTTCATAAACCTAGGACGTCTGAAGGACTTTAAGAATATATTCACTTTAGATTTATAATTATTATGTGGTGGAGAATACCAAAATACATAACTCGCGGTAGTAATACTGTGTCAAAATTTCATTAAAATCAATTCAATAATTTTCGCGTTACGCAATATAGAACGATCTAAAACAAAACTCGTATGTCGTCGGACCGACAGACCGACAGATCGACAGACCGACAGACCGACAGACCGTCAGACCGACAGACCGACAGACCGACAGACCGACAGACCGACAGACCGACAGACCGACAGACCGACAGACCGACAGACCGACAGACCGACAGACCGACAGACCGACAGACCGACAGACCGACAGACCGACAGACCGACAGACCGACAGACCGACAGACCGACAGACCGACAGACCGACAGACCGACAGACCGACAGACCGACAGACCGACAGACCGACAGACCGACAGACCGACAGACCGACAGACCGACAGACCGACAGACCGACAGACCGACAGACCGACAGACCGACAGACCGACAGACCGACAGACCGACAGACCGACAGACCGACAGACCGACAGACCGACAGACCGACAGACCGACAGACCGACAGACCGACAGACCGACAGACCGACAGACCGACAGACCGACAGACCGACAGACCGACAGACCGACAGACCGACAGACCGACAGACCGACAGACCGACAGACCGACAGACCGACAGACCGACAGACCGACAGACCGACAGACCGACAGACCGACAGACCGACAGACCGACAGACCGACAGACCGACAGACCGACAGACCGACAGACCGACAGACCGACAGACCGACAGACCGACAGACCGACAGACCGACAGACCGACAGACCGACAGACCGACAGACCGACAGACCGACAGACCGACAGACCGACAGACCGACAGACCGACAGACCGACAGACCGACAGACCGACAGACCGACAGACCGACAGACCGACAGACCGACAGACCGACAGACCGACAGACCGACAGACCGACAGACCGACAGACCGACAGACCGACAGACCGACAGACCGACAGACCGACAGACCGACAGACCGACAGACCGACAGACCGACAGACCGACAGACCGACAGACCGACAGACCGACAGACCGACAGACCGACAGACCGACAGACCGACAGACCGACAGACCGACAGACCGACAGACCGACAGACCGACAGACCGACAGACCGACAGACCGACAGACCGACAGACCGACAGACCGACAGACCGACAGACCGACAGACCGACAGACCGACAGACCGACAGACCGACAGACCGACAGACCGACAGACCGACAGACCGACAGACCGACAGACCGACAGACCGACAGACCGACAGACCGACAGACCGACAGACCGACAGACCGACAGACCGACAGACCGACAGACCGACAGACCGACAGACCGACAGACCGACAGACCGACAGACCGACAGACCGACAGACCGACAGACCGACAGACCGACAGACCGACAGACCGACAGACCGACAGACCGACAGACCGACAGACCGACAGACCGACAGACCGACAGACCGACAGACCGACAGACCGACAGACCGACAGACCGACAGACCGACAGACCGACAGACCGACAGACCGACAGACCGACAGACCGACAGACCGACAGACCGACAGACCGACAGACCGACAGACCGACAGACCGACAGACCGACAGACCGACAGACCGACAGACCGACAGACCGACAGACCGACAGACCGACAGACCGACAGACCGACAGACCGACAGACCGACAGACCGACAGACCGACAGACCGACAGACCGACAGACCGACAGACCGACAGACCGACAGACCGACAGACCGACAGACCGACAGACCGACAGACCGACAGACCGACAGACCGACAGACCGACAGACCGACAGACCGACAGACCGACAGACCGACAGACCGACAGACCGACAGACCGACAGACCGACAGACCGACAGACCGACAGACCGACAGACCGACAGACCGACAGACCGACAGACCGACAGACCGACAGACCGACAGACCGACAGACCGACAGACCGACAGACCGACAGACCGACAGACCGACAGACCGACAGACCGACAGACCGACAGACCGACAGACCGACAGACCGACAGACCGACAGACCGACAGACCGACAGACCGACAGACCGACAGACCGACAGACCGACAGACCGACAGACCGACAGACCGACAGACCGACAGACCGACAGACCGACAGACCGACAGACCGACAGACCGACAGACCGACAGACCGACAGACCGACAGACCGACAGACCGACAGACCGACAGACCGACAGACCGACAGACCGACAGACCGACAGACCGACAGACCGACAGACCGACAGACCGACAGACCGACAGACCGACAGACCGACAGACCGACAGACCGACAGACCGACAGACCGACAGACCGACAGACCGACAGACCGACAGACCGACAGACCGACAGACCGACAGACCGACAGACCGACAGACCGACAGACCGACAGACCGACAGACCGACAGACCGACAGACCGACAGACCGACAGACCGACAGACCGACAGACCGACAGACCGACAGACCGACAGACCGACAGACCGACAGACCGACAGACCGACAGACCGACAGACCGACAGACCGACAGACCGACAGACCGACAGACCGACAGACCGACAGACCGACAGACCGACAGACCGACAGACCGACAGACCGACAGACCGACAGACCGACAGACCGACAGACCGACAGACCGACAGACCGACAGACCGACAGACCGACAGACCGACAGACCGACAGACCGACAGACCGACAGACCGACAGACCGACAGACCGACAGACCGACAGACCGACAGACCGACAGACCGACAGACCGACAGACCGACAGACCGACAGACCGACAGACCGACAGACCGACAGACCGACAGACCGACAGACCGACAGACCGACAGACCGACAGACCGACAGACCGACAGACCGACAGACCGACAGACCGACAGACCGACAGACCGACAGACCGACAGACCGACAGACCGACAGACCGACAGACCGACAGACCGACAGACCGACAGACCGACAGACCGACAGACCGACAGACCGACAGACCGACAGACCGACAGACCGACAGACCGACAGACCGACAGACCGACAGACCGACAGACCGACAGACCGACAGACCGACAGACCGACAGACCGACAGACCGACAGACCGACAGACCGACAGACCGACAGACCGACAGACCGACAGACCGACAGACCGACAGACCGACAGACCGACAGACCGACAGACCGACAGACCGACAGACCGACAGACCGACAGACCGACAGACCGACAGACCGACAGACCGACAGACCGACAGACCGACAGACCGACAGACCGACAGACCGACAGACCGACAGACCGACAGACCGACAGACCGACAGACCGACAGACCGACAGACCGACAGACCGACAGACCGACAGACCGACAGACCGACAGACCGACAGACCGACAGACCGACAGACCGACAGACCGACAGACCGACAGACCGACAGACCGACAGACCGACAGACCGACAGACCGACAGACCGACAGACCGACAGACCGACAGACCGACAGACCGACAGACCGACAGACCGACAGACCGACAGACCGACAGACCGACAGACCGACAGACCGACAGACCGACAGACCGACAGACCGACAGACCGACAGACCGACAGACCGACAGACCGACAGACCGACAGACCGACAGACCGACAGACCGACAGACCGACAGACCGACAGACCGACAGACCGACAGACCGACAGACCGACAGACCGACAGACCGACAGACCGACAGACCGACAGACCGACAGACCGACAGACCGACAGACCGACAGACCGACAGACCGACAGACCGACAGACCGACAGACCGACAGACCGACAGACCGACAGACCGACAGACCGACAGACCGACAGACCGACAGACAGACAGACAGACTGACGGAATTGAGTGACATGGATTCTCGTTATGTAGACATCATAAAACGCCCAAAAAGCGTGTTATCTCAAAATTGAAAATTTTTGCGATCACAATACTACCCTCACTTGTCGGTGTGGGAAGTAAAAGTGATACAAACATGCGTCAACCAAGTGCTCACGAAACATCTTGAACTCCAACGACGGAAAGTATAGGAGATCTCCTGGCTTATGGCACACACATCTATCTATCCGTTTTGCGAGACTCACGCTCTGGCTTTTTAAACAAGCTTCCGTGCTACGGTCTTTCTGCTAGACTGTGGAGTTGGTTAGCAGATTTCCTTTCTGATCGCAACATCTCTGTCATGGTAGATGTCTTCTTCTCTTCCTTTCATAACATCAATGCTGGGGTTCGCAGGGATCGTTATTGGTTTCGACATTGTTTCTGCTCCACATATCAGTGATTTGCTCTTTATAGCACTAATAACCCAATACGCATTTTTTAGAAAGACAGTACTTTGCACCCAGTCATCATGAGCATTAGACCAATCTCTGTGGCACTTGGGGACTCAAGAGTATGATAAAATTCAATGCCTCCAAGACCCAACCCTGTATACACTTTCAAACAAAAAAAAGTGCCTAAGCAAGCACCCGGTTATAATGAACAATCAGGCTCTGACAAGAAGTTACTTATTCAAGCTTTTAGCAGTGAACATGATAGAAAACGACATCTGGCACGAACACGTTTCGTCAGTTGCAACAGCTGCTGGTAAAAGGCTTAGGTACTTATTCATGTCTGGGGAGCTCTTGCCCCTACTACTCTGTCTGTACTTGATGAAGTCCATAGAAAGGCAATTCGACTAATAGTTGACCCAACCTTAACGCGTCAGCTCAAGCCCCTTTCTTACCAGCGTGCGGTTGGTGACCTATCATTTTTCTTCCGGTATTCAAACGGAATCTACTTCTCTGAGCTAGCCGCTCATCAAGCCTATCAGATGCACCCGCGGGACTGCTGTATTTCATCTCAAGGTCGTCGTTCTTCATACATTAAGAACCTAGCGGTTCGACCGCACCTTTGTTCCCAGGGTGTTCACGGCTTGGAATTAGGTTGCCAGGAAATGCATTTATTGAGCATACGAGTATATTATTACACTTACACTTTTTTGTTTTCCTTTAACTATGTAGAAAGCCCTGAAGATGGCAATAAACATTGCCGAAAGCTTGGCTGTTAGTTTTTTTGGCCATAAGCTTACCTTGTATTATACTTACACTTATAACATAGATTCATTTATATTTTTTGCTTTTGTCTCAGAAATATTAATTCAGTATGGAGTAGAACATGGGAAGCCGTTTTCAATTCAGTCAATTTCCTGCGAAACATGTGAGGGGTTGAAAGAATTAGGAATTGGCAGTTTGATCACGTTCAATAAGTCCACGCCACACAAAGAGACGTGCTGACTCCACCTTATTCAGGGTGTGAACCTACGGGGGCTGTGAAAAAGTATCGACTTCCCAATGAAACATTATAGTTGGTATAATGGGGTGACTTTTAGTATTAAATATGTATCTGAAAACAGAAGTTCAAAGATTGAATACAACGAGTACTAAATAACTAATTAAGTGAAGATAGTTCAATGGATGTATGTACAACAAGTACGTTGAAGCAATATTTAACTAAAATGGAAGTCTGGGGAAATCGTTGCGTCGCCATCGATTGTAAGGGAAAACCTACAAGACATCAAGAAAAAAAAGATTAAAGCAAAATTCCACTTTAATACTATTCCATCGGTGTGTCTGTCTTTGGGTCTGTTGCGACTTTTCCCCCGCGAGATATCAATAACCTCTGAGCCAATTGTGATCAAATTTGTTGCGCTATATTTTGTGGTGATAATAGGTAGCGAATGCTATATTTCTTGGAAGAAACGTTCTAAACTTAGTTTCTATGCTTTTTAAGAGTTCCTAATCAGTTTCTATTTTTTCTAGAAGGCGGTGGCCGGGTAGGTGATGAATGTGGAAATTCTTGTGTGTAATAATGTAATAATAAAAAACTAACAAATTGACGTAGGGGAAAACGCCAATATTTCTTTGTCTAGTTAATTATTACCGTACATATTTTAGATCCAAATCACCATGGTAGACAAACATTGATTTCCATACACAATTTCTGTAGACATGTCTCAACGAAATCGAAGTAGACTGCGCTTCTAAATTAGTTTATTACTTCTACTTTCGTTTATACCAAAAAATAATAATCCCTCTGAATACTCTGACTTAAGACCAATAAGTATATTACCCTCATTGTCTAAAGCCTTTGAAATGCTACTTCAAGATCAGATCAAGGTATACGTGAACGAAAACAACATTATAACATCTGTTCAATCTGGGTTTCGTACGCACCACAGTACTGTGACCGCACTAGCGCACATTACGGATGATATTTATAAATCTGTGGATAAGCAGTTATGTGTCTGCTTGGTCCTACTAGACTATAGTAAAGCATTCGATACTTTAGATCACATAATATTGTGCAATAAATTGAAATATTTTGGATTCTCCGATAGCTCACTAACGCTTATCAGGAACTACCTTGCAGATCGTGTACAAAGAGTATTGGTTGGAGGTAAACTATCAGAAGCACTCACAAAAACGAATGGTGTACCTCAAGGCTCAGTGTTAGGCCCATTACTTTTTCAATTATATATAGCTGACTTTCATGAATTTATAAGTCACTCTTTTATACATCATTACGCAGACGACACCCAAGTGTACTTAAGCTTCAGTACTGATAAAAGTGCAGAAGCTTTTGATAGAATTAATGATGATTTGGAAGCTTTGTATAATGTATCTAGTGCTCACAATTTAAACTTAAACTCACAAAAATCACAGGTCATTTTATTTGGTCCTAAATCAAAAAGAGTACAGATTACTACAGGTCTGTCTATTAAAATTAATAACCAGATACTCCCAATATCAGATTGTGTAAAAAACTTAGGGGTGTGGATTGAATCTGACCTAAGATTCACCAAACACGTCAATCAGCTGTGCCAAGCCTCATATAATACTCTGAGACAATTGTATCCAAGCAGGCACATAATGAGTACAAGGTTAAAACTGCATGTCTGCGAATCCCTTATACTATCAAAGATTGCCTATTGTGACAGTGTATATTTTCCAGCACTCTTACAAGCCGATATGCTAAGACTTCAAAAAATACAAAATTCTTGCATCAGATTTGCGTATGGCATACGGAAGTTTGATCATGTAAGCGATTCATACCGCGATGCTGGTTGGCTTCGGCTAGACAAGATTAGGAAGTACCATCAGCTAGTTTTGATCCATAAAATCATACTTAACAAAGCGCCAACGTATTTATTTGACAAATTTGTAACATTCAGCACTAATAGCAATAGAGATACAAGAAATAGGCTGCTATTCGTCATACCAAAACACTCGACTGCCTTGTTTAAACGCAGCTTTACTTACAATGCAGTGAAATTGTACAACAGCCTACCTAACGATTTTAGACATTTTTCATTATTCAATTTTAAGAAAAGGTTAAAAATTTTAATAAAATCAGATGAATGTTTATAGGACGGACTTCGCTATGTGTTAGGGAAATGATTTAAGTTTACATACATTGGCTAACTCGTTATCCTACTTAATCATCTAGGTGACTAGCACCTGTACGTAATATTATAAATAACACATCAGCTGTTTGTAAAAACGTGAAAGTAGTTCAGCGGAATTGCACTATCAGCAATACACGTGTGTATACAAATCGCCATATAATTATAATGCAATTATAATATACCAATGTATACTCTATACAGGGTGTATGTGTGTGAGTGTGTATAGTTTTAGTTTGTTCTTTGTTTTATTTTATTTTATTTAGTATTTTATTTAGCTTTTGGGTTGAGTTGAAAAACAACCTTGTTGGTTGACACTCCGCCTTTCGTCATTTTTCGATTTTTTTGATTATGAATTTAGTATGTGTTTTTGTTGTACATACTTTACTCTTTTTTTCATGACGAATAAAGACCTATTACCTTACCTTACCTTACCTTACCTTTATATAAACAATGGCACAGATAGTGATCTCAGCCATAATTTCGTATTAATCAGACTTCAAGTTAAATAGTTCGTGGTTGACAAAGCAATTTATTCATTGGAAAGACATTAGGTTAACGCAAATTCGTCAATTTGATAATTATTAGAAAAAGCTACATAGCAAATTTGTTTGCAAATCTGTGTCGTGCAAGGTTTGAACAGGCATACATTTTGTTGCTTAAATTTATCTAACCTCCCTGATACTGATGAAAATCGAGGGAGAGTAAACGTGTCTGGAGCGACTAGATGCATAATCCACCACCGTTAAAGCAGATAAGAGCTTTAAGCTTGATTGAGTTTTGTTAGTTCCATCCGCTCCTTTTTCTTTTGTATGCGCCAAGTTTGTAAAAGAGACCTATGATGCAGATCAATATTGACGCTATAATGTTAGACGTGAATGCCCTTACGGTATCGCAAGTTGAACGTAAAACTTGGTGTCGAACTTTACTTGGTATTGACACATTTTGTGTCAAGTACTTTTTAGTTTCGTCAGTTTGAAGACAGTTTCATTCTATCAAGGAATGAGTCACAGAATAAAACTAAAACACTAATTAATATGTTTGTCACACAGTGTATATCTATCAGGGATACATGAGTATATTAGAAACAATTAATTCGATAAAACATTATCCTGCACCTGTACCTTGAAAACTGTACAGATCTGTACAGATTCTCCGCGTAAAGAAGGTTGCGGATACGAATAATAATAATATTGGAAGCGGAATTGTACTCTGGCTTTTCTCATTCCAACATACAGGGTATCGCAGAATAAAGTGCAAAACTGAACTGGCTGAAACTAGACCACAAATAATTTAAAACAATCAAAAAACATTGTTTTCTTTTTATTGACAGTTTAATTTTTTGTTCTTTTTATTCGAAATCATCATAACTTTTAACGCATTGTGTGCATTTCATTGGAATAGGAACATTAATAATGCCTAATAAATACTAGCTAAGCACCATTGCTTAGCGAATAAAAAGGTCCACCAAGAAAAGTAAATGAGCCTCAAAAAAACTGTTTATTGAACATTTCAGACTTTTTTAACTGAATTTCGATTTTTAAGGAAGAACCCCAATAATTATCCTTTTTTAATTTTTTTTTTCGTCCCATTGATCCTCATCCAATGTCCCAGCTAATAAAAAAGAAATTGCAGCATTCTGCCTTTAGCACAAGCTTTTTTACATGGCGTTAAGTTGAACCATCTGCATGAGGTTGCTTATTGATCATTATTAGTCATCCTTCAAGTACAGACCGTTTTTGCATCGTCATCGTTTCTACAGACTTTTCAATTTACCGTCTTGTAGAAAAGCATCGTAAGCGACGTCAAAAGCACCGACACTTCAATCAAAAATTTGGAACAAGTAAAATTGACAGCTGTGCAACCACCTTTTGTTTTTATGAATCAACTTCTTAGCACGGTGATTAATCCGCAACTGCGTGATCCTTAAGGTTTCAAAATTAATGACTTCGCCAGTGAAAAAAAATATTTCCTGGCACAGCTATCAAAAAATGAAGCGTACTGCAAACTAATTTATTGTCAAATACTCTGGACTTTGTTAAGACAGAGGAGAGTCCAAAACCTTCATCAAAAAGTTCATCTTCAAACAAAACTTATTAGTTTCTTAAATATCGTTATGCTCGAGAATGTTACGGTTGGTTACGCAATTTGGGTATATATAGGCTATCATTTACATAGTCAAATAATTCTTCTTTTCTTTAAAAATCAATCGCTTTGACGAGTGGTTGTGTTTGTTTTAGAACGTACGCTTATATAATAATTTTCATTAATAAAATCTTAGGATACGGCCGAACGCTACACTTCAAGAAAAAAATATAATCTTCACACTTTAATAATAATAAATAATAATAACTTTATTTCCCATCAGTTTAAATGAAAACTAAAACTAGAAACATACAGGACAGTAAATACCAAGGGAAATCTCAAGGGGGAGTTCACACGAAGTGCTCTTCCACTCAGCCCTTGCACAAAATAAAGATTTTTGTCGTAAAAAGCATAAACTTAAATCTAAACTAAGACTAGGATTTCTAAATTTTCTAGGTTGGGTCATCTAAAGGCAGGTTATGATGTTATCATTGCAATAATAAATTCTCAATTAAAACTTTTTTAAATTCATTAGGGTCGTGGCTTTTAAGCGTAGGTGTCAGAGCATTGTATAAAACATATATGTTGAATCTAAAACCTCTTTCGAAAAGAGTTGATCGGTGAGGTGGGGCTGTGATTAAATCTCTATTTCTTATGTTAACATTATGAACATCAGTCCGAAATGAGATTTTATTGTAGAGGTAAGGAGGATTTTTGAAAACTAAAATTTTGTGAAATAGACAGAGTGCATCTACCTTAAATCTTTCAACCATGCGCAGCCATTTCAAATCGTTTAACTTATATGTGACATGGTCATATTTTTTTATTCCAAAAATAAAACGAATGCAAGCATTTTGTACCCTCTGTATCCTATTCTCACAGTCTTTATCTATGCTTGGACCATACACTGCTGAACAATATGTAAATTGTGATAACACTAGAGATTCGCATAGCATCTTTTTTATGTGTGCTGACAAACAGTTTTTGTGAGGATACAATAGCCTTAACGAGGCATATGCTTTCTGTATATTTCGCGAAACGTGTTCCCTAAATCTTAAATTAGTATCAACTATCAAACCCAGGTTCTCGGCTTTGTCCGCAATTTTCAAAGGTTGACCATCTATATTTAAATTTAAATTACATTCCAAAAAGAGTTTCTCACTTTTCTTAGCAAAAACTAAAGCTGTAGATTTCTTGGGATTCAACATTAAGCAGTGCTCAGCTGAAATATTACTGAGTTGAGCTAAATCATAATTGATTTCGTAATTGGCTTTTTCCCAGAGGCTCATATGGAACGACTTCGTAAGCTGCGTATCATCAGCATACATATGCATAGAAGAATGTTTCACAAAATTGACAAATTGGCTGGTATAAACAGTGAACAGTAACGGACCAAGTACTGAGCCTTGAGGTACTCCAAACTCTACAGCTCTTTTGTTGGACAGCTTGAGTCCAAGTTTGACAGCTTGAGTTCGGCCTGATAAATATGATTTAAGTAGTGTCAGTGCCTCAATACATAGTCCGCAAGACTTTAATATGGCTAATAAGATGTCATGGTCGATTTTGTCGACTTTGACTGGTAGATTATACCATAACAATTACATATAATTATTTTTTTCTTGGAATATAATGTTTGACCGTATCCCAGGATTTTATTAATAATATTGGATACAAGAAAGTAAAATAAATATTAATTTTGGTTTCTTAGGAATCACGAAATAAATAAAAATCGCAGATTTGCATTTATACTGATAAACTTGTATTTGTGAGTGCAATACTTTTCCCATTTATGCAGACAGTACTCAGTTTTATTTTTAGCGAAAGTGAAAAGCCCTAACCGCAGTTAGGTAAATATGAACAGTGCTAAGAGATGAAAAATAATGAGAACGTTGGTGCAAGAGGTCGTAGATTTTGTTTACTCAGGCGACATTTTATTGAAACAAAGCAGTCTTCAGCTCTTTGAAAGCATACACAAAACGGCAAGAACCTTCGAATGCATAAAAGAGTGCCCATCTTTCATACAGTAAAATGTAGGGCGTAGAAGCACACACGTACACTATGTGTGCATGCATGCGGTTTGAAGGTATTTCTGTTTTATGCATTCCATGCAGATTCGTTGCTGGAAAAGAGGCTTATAGTCTGATCGAAATGTGAACTTTTCCGCCTTTTCCTATAATGAGAAATGCTGAAAAGTCATTCATTTGGAATCAAGTATGAGCGTAGGCCGAGGTAAACTGTAGATTACACAGAATTGCTTTCGTTTTGCTGGAAAGACTTTTCTTCAAGACTATCGATGAGTGATTATGAAAACTGGTGGAAGGTTTAATGAAATCCAATATTTTTTACAAGTCTTTAGTCCGATTGGGCAGGGAAACGCTTGGTACGGATTTCACTATTTATTTGCACTAACACTATGTACACTACGCCTAGCCTAATACTTAACAGTCTAATTTATCTGCAGTCACTACACTAATTTATATTAGTCTTAGACTTCACTAATTTATGTCACAGTTCATTTATTTCGCGCGCACCACTGGAACGTCGCATAATACCGAACCTGACTGCTGCACTGCATTGACTGTCACTCTCGTGCGATGGCACCTTTATATTAGGCGGCGCCATCTCTGGAACGTTCGCGACAGCTCGCGATCATAACAGCACGAATCGAGAAGGAACTTTTCTAGACTTCACGTAGATATACTCGGTCGTCCAGGGCCGGACTGGCACAATATGTTACACTCAATAGCCGAATTCGGGCAATGCCCGAAAAAAATACGCAGAACTAGTTTTGAGTAAGGAATATTTCCCAAACCCGAAATATTAGTTTTATGCGGCTATTGAGCATTACCAAATAGGCAGAACTAGTTTTGCGCAACTTGAAATGCACAGAAGTTCGGTGGTACGAAATGACAACCATAGTGAACATTCGTTATGCATTGTGTGTCAAAAACCGGCAAAAACCTATCGTTTAGGTTAGGTTAGGTTTCTTTGCCAACGCTCCTGCAATATAAGTACGAATCGTGAACACGCAAAACGCGGTTTGGAAGCACAAGTCAATTTGATGATCACACAATCAAATAAACATTTAAATCAGCCTCAGCTCGCGATTCATTATTTATTGGTATTCTTTAAATTATATTTAACTTCCCCAACTTTATATTTATTTGAGTTCGTCGCTGGCGCTGATTAAATGGAAGAAGTAGAATTTGTGCTTGTTGGTCAGAAAATATACAGAACTAGTCTTGTGCATTTCAAGTTGCGCAAAACTAGTTCTGTCTATTTGGTAATGCTCGATAGCCGTATAAAATTCTTATTTCGGGTTTGGGAAATATTCCTTGCTCAAAACTAGTTCTGCGTATTTTTTTCGGGCATTGCCCGAATTTTGTATTGGGCGTAACATATACATAAAAGAATGTTCATCGTCCCGGGTAAACCTGACTCTGGTAATATCTCTAAAAATTTTTTGTGTCCATAAGGAAGTGTCCATTGCCCCTAATTATACTTACCCTAGTGATATCCTATATATTTCAGATATACCTGAATATTGCCTTCAAAGGCATTCGTCTAGACCTTAGATAAGTCTAGACAAATAAATATCAGCATTGGTGAAACCATTCTTTGGATCTATCTATCATCCTAAATCTGAAAACTGAATTGCATATATAAATGAATATCTGGACCTCTTGAAACACTGCTTTTAGACTTTCTAAAAGTTGCTGTACATTTTTTCTCTCAGAAGGTCAAACTAGGTTGGTAGGGAAGGTGAAGGCTTACAGAAGCATTGAAATTTCATGTATCTAAAAATATAAAAGGGATTTTATGTTAACCTAGAGATATTTAATATTTGTTAATACCTACGTTTTATGTGCATAATGTTACGATAGGCTTCAATGTTGATTTATACACTCCTATTTTAGTTGATCTAGAGATCTATTCCGATTTTGAAGACTTTCTCAAACCATCGGCGTAGCTGTTAACTTTTTGCAATTCTTGCGTCTATTTCCAATTCCTCCTGACACGAACCTTTCCACTTCCTCAATATTTCCTCCAATATTCATTTGAAAGTAGCATTTATGTGCTATTGTGCTTCTAGACCTCAGTGTTGTGGACTGTGTCTTAGTTGTACTTACCTGCAAACCTACACTTCCCGGTAGCTTCAAGAATAGTAAACTGACTTTCTCCAGCTCTCCTCTGTTTCTCGCTATTAATGCGACACCATCATCATTGGCCAGGCCTCGATCACTTCTGTTGGGCTCTTTTATAATGTAATGTTTGAATACTAAGTAGTTTGAGTAGAGTAGTTGCAAAGCAGTCTACTTGTCCCAGACCACGGCGATGAATCTCAAAACCGTCATCAATTGTGTTTTTAAATTTTATCTAATTTGATGTACCTTCTAGGGTCATGTATATTACAAAAGGTCTGTTGCGGACTACCATTTACTATACAATTTTTGAGTGTCACAACGTTTTGATCCATCTACTATCTTCAATCGTCTTCAGGTGAACTGATACACGCTAAGTTTTGTTTGTATGAGTTTTAGACGTCTGTGACCAATTCCTACTTTCCTTTGAAGAAGGTAAATTTGACGTTTGGTGAAGTCAGCGTGTTGGAGGAACGCCAATACATTTTTCTGATTAATTAAATTTATTTATTTCTAGTTTTTGCAATCAGAAATAAACTTCCATAAATAAAGCTCAGCGAGAATCCCTACCTGAGCCACTGTTGGCTTCTCCTAGAGTGTCACCGGGAAACAGTAACAAAGCCTACACAGAACACGAGGCTAATGACCAGAGTTGTCGATGCCGTTAACACAGAGGTAAAAAATTGGTAATTGGCAACCGATCTGTGTTGACGTTTCCAAATTAAGATTTTATCGCGAATTTGATTGCGAAAATTTTCTATTTTTAAGATAATAATTATGCTTTTTAGCTGTTCTATGCTATCTACATAATGAAAATCCACGTCATTCATTTTCATCCGTCTATCCGTCTGTCTGTATGTCTGTCTGTTTGTCCGTCCGTCTGTCCATCTGTCTGTCTGTATGTATTGGCGTCATTCAAGCCTCATAATCTTAGTGACCGTTGCTTGATTGTGATTAAATTTGTGTAGCAATATGCTTTGGAGTCGTAGTAGGTAATGCTGCTATAATTTTGAAAATTGGTGCATGGGCGGCGGAGTAATTAGCAAAAACGGAAAAATATCAAATATTCGCCCAACTTTGTTGTAGGCGTTTAGCGGTCCTTGATCATTTTCTACTTTCTTTTTGGGTGGGGGTGAAATTGAGGTTGGGGGTGGAGGTTGTGGGCTGTAAAACTGATTTTTTTTTTGTATTCATAATAAGCTATCCACTCATTGACTTGCGAAAGAGAGACCTAGTGGCATAATATACTTTTTTAGGGACTTTCCTCTGATGTATGCATATGAGTATTGCTTCATATCGTTCTGTATTGAGTAACGTGGCGGGGATGGAAAACGCATATGATTTTTCGTAATCGTGTCAGTGGTGGCGCAGTAACTAAAAATACAAGAACAACTCAAACTTTTTTAGTCGACTTGGAGATTTCTAATCGTTTTTCACATTTTACTTCCCACGCCAATAGGGAATAAGGAATTATAGTGATCGCGAAAGTTGGGCGCTGTATGGATATCTACATAACGAAGATCCACTTCACTTACTTTGGTCGGACTGTCTGCCTGTCTATTGGCATTTTTCTAGCTTTGTGATCTCAGTAACCACTGCTTGTCTTGTGACGAAATTTGGGTAGCGATATGTTGTGGGATCATATTTGGTAAGGCTAGTATAATTTTGAAAATCATTGCTTTGGCGGCGGAGAAATTGATAGAAAACAAAAAATATCAGAACCTCTCCAAACTTTTTAGGCGTTTTAGGGGTTCCTGATCCTTTTTGGTCTGTTAGGAGGGGGGAGGATGGTGAAAATTAAAATATTTGTTGTACTAATAAAAAAACGACTTTAGTGAGATCCTGTGCTTTTTAAACCTATCCGATTGTTGCCTTTGAAATTTAAATCTGTAGAATAACATGATAAATACATATTATGATCCTAACGTGTAACTTGAAAACAGCGAATTTGATTGTGATGAAATTGCGACACCGTATTACTACCGTTAAGGAAATGGTAACATTGTATCGTTGTTGGAACTCTTGCCAGTGGCGGAGAAGAAATCATCAAAAAACAATAAATTTGAAAATCGCTCATTCATACGTCATTGTCAGATGTTCAAAAATCCCTGATCATTGTCCATTTTTACTTCCCACACCGATAGGTGAGGGGAGTATTGTGATCGCGAAAATTTTCGATTTTGAGATAATACGCTTTTTGTACGTTTTATGATGTCTACGTAACGAAAATCCACGTCACTCATTTCCGTCGGTCTGTCTGTCTGTCGGTCTGTCTGTCTGTTGGCGTTTTTCTACCCTCGTAATATCAGTAACCGCTGCTTGGATCATGATGAAATTTGGGCAGCGATATGCCGTGGGGTCGTAGTAGGTAATGTTCCTATAATTTTGAAAATCGGTGCATGGGCGGCGGCGGCGGAGTAATTAGCAAAAAACAAAAAAAATTAAATATTGCTCAAACTTCGTTTTTAGGCGTTTTAGGGGTTCCTGATCATTTTCTACTACTTTTTGGGTGGGGGTGAAATTAGGGTAGTTGTCAATATGCATACATATACGAGTATTTATTGCTTTACATCGTTTTGTATTTTGTAACATGGAAATTATTGAATTGATTCTAATGAAATTTTGACACAGTATTACTACCGTGGTGAGGATAGAAGACGCGTACGGTTGTTAGAAATCGTGTCAGTGGCAGCGTAGCAATAATCAAAAAAACTAAAAATATGAAAACAGCTCAAACTTCTTTTTTAGATGTTTTAGGAGTTCCTGATCATCTTTTACCTTTTTTGGGTGGGGATGAAATTGGGGTGGTTGCAGGGTGGGGGGTTGTAAAACTGAAAAGTCTGTAGTATTGATAATAGGCTGTCCATTGACCTGATGTGAAGGAAAGACATAAGGCATAAGACAATTTTGGGGGGGGGGGGAGTTCTGCCGACGATTGGGGTGCAAAGGCATCTCAGACTAAAGCTTCATGCTGTGGGAGGCAATAAACTGGTATCACAGTAATGTGTGGGAAGTACCGAGTCAATCAACTTGACTTCATTTTTTTGATGCGGTTTGACGCCATTTTTTTCAGAAATATGGTTAAATTGAAGTTGGGGGCTTGCTTACTTTAAAATATAGACAATTGATCCTGGTTTGGACATTTTGACAGACATGCTCGTTAGAAAATTCTACTGTTGCAGAGGGGGAGTGGGGATGAGGTAACTCCAAATTTTTTGTATCGATAAGATGGCATGTACTGAGTAAAGCCACCAGACGCCATTTCATAATACAAAATGCGGGAAAGCGAGTAATTTTCCAGCTAATTCCATCCGACCCTCTGTAAACAATAGGAGGTTAGCGTTGGCAGTCTGGCACCGGGCAACTTCGGAGTTGTAACTGTGCGCGCGTTGGCGCATGCAAAAGACGCTCCTGTAACAACACCACGGGCGTCCCGACGTCAGTTGACGTACCGGCGAAGCAGCGTCGTGGCGCATAACCTCACCGCCCCTTCCCGGGAAGCAGCCGTCCGTCCGTCCGTCGTCCGTCGCCTCGCGATTGGCTGACGACGCCGACGCCGCCGCCGCGTGTCATTGCACCTACGATGTCGCTGTCGCGCGCCGACACGCACATCTAGACGGCCGTGTGTATAGTCTTTTGTTTTCCGGAGGGGAAATCCCGATTCCCGATAGCACACACAGGTAGAGGTAACGCATACCTGGTTCATGTAACACTACACCTTTTCCCGCTGTTAATCGGAAAGCGTCAGTTGTAATTCAGAAAGCATCATGTGTAAATCAGAATAGTCAAATGAAAATCAGAACGTATCAAATGTGAATCAGAAAGGGTTATATTAATTTCAGACAATGCCGGATTAAGCTTTTATGGGGTCCGAGGCTACTATAATTTAAGGGGCACTTTATAAATAAGATGCAAATACTATTATTTATGAAACTATATTCCCGATATAACAAAACAAACTATTATACACTTTTTTAGAAGTACGTCATGATCAGAACTATTTTCAGTGCAATCCTTTTCAAGCGGAGCGTTAGGTTTGTTTAAAAAACTTGTTATTTAGGACAATTTTTTCACTGATTTTAATTTATCCTCGGCAGCCCTAAAATAATCATTTAGAGTTATTTTGCTAAATTGTAGCCATGTAGCACATAGACATAACATTAACAAACTTTATAGGCAGTATACAATGGGTAGGTATAGGTATTTTCTATTTTCTTTCTATACAGGGTGAGTCAAGCTCAACGCCTCGGACTCTTGTGAATAAACCATAACACTTTTTAGAAAATTTGCTTTGCGGATGTATGTAGATCGAGCTGGACTACATCCTAAAAATAATGACTTTAATACAGGGTGTCTGATAAAAGCGTGCCATATCAAAATTATGTTTTTTAAATGGAACACCCTGTATATTTTTGGATATAGATTACCGCGTTCTAGTGTGACTTTATGTACCACACGTGGGACTTAAGGTGAGTCGTTTAGGTGCAAATCACAATTTTTGGTATAGGTAGATATCAGAAAAAAATTGAGTATCGCAGCGATTATAAAACTTAGAAAGCTGTGACTTTGCCGTGTAACTAAACAATGAAATGCGTGACCTTTGGTTTGACGGTCAAGTTTGAATTACATTTGTACTTGGGGAGTTACTGCTAGTAACTATCGCTTAAAGTTTTCCTTTCATTTCAAACGTTTCAGTGGTATTGGAAATTTTTTATCTCTAATACATTGCAGTAGCTAGTATAAGCTGTGAAAATCGATTTCTGTCGTATTCCAGTTTTCTTTGACCTTAGACATGCTACCGGCATTGTTTCTAGTTATAGTTGATTGGTTGTAGGGAATGTTTATATTCTTGTCCCTTTACTTTGGTTTGTCTGTATCTTTATGCTATAAGTTAGCTGTTTTATTCTATCTGAACACGTTTTTGTTTACATTTCATAGCCTGCTAACGTGCTTATAAGTAGGGAAATTGAATAACACCATTTTGATTGAAATCTCGAAATTAAATCTTCAGTAGATCTACTGATATTATTGTTCATCTATTGACCTAATATTTCCTCTCTCACATTTAATAAAAGTAGGGCGCCTGCGGGGCCCCTCTAAACCGCGGGGCCCGGAGCTTCAGCCCCTTTAGCCCCATGGTTAATCCAGGCGTGATTTCAGAAGGTATCAATTGTATATGAGAAACCATCAATTGCAATACAGAAGGGGTCAAATGTAAATCAGAAAGAAAACTACATTCATGTACTAAGTTTTAGGTACAGTTGCAAGTTGCAAGTTGAATACCATTGAAAATGTGTGGTCAATGAGAGAGATTATTTTTGGAGTCAGTAATCGACGAGGGCAGAAATTTTGTGGTTGGTGGTGACTGTGTCCGCGCAGTGCAACATTCCACAACTTTTCATGGTACAGCTCTTGCTCTTGTACCAGTGCTTGTTGGATTGTAACAAGTTGCAATAAGACTTATAATGTTTCATAATTTAATAATTTTTGTCGTTTAAGTAAGTTTATTTCGTTTGTATATTGTTTTCTATTTATATATTAAATTTTTTATACCACATTTTTCATAATTTAAACTCTGATTTTTCTACTTTTGAGTCCGTGTCCTATTTTTTTCATCTTTGATGGAACGGGAATTGTGCAAAATAGAAAAAATCCATTTTATAATTAATTTTCACCAGTGTATAGTCCACCAAACCTTGCAGATAGTGAGTACCATTGTAATTGATGGCAATCCAAGGAAAATGTTTCAACCATTCTCTTCACATAATACACGTATGTGGACCACGTGACGCAGTACTACAAACAATTATGGCAGTACATGTATGTTTACTTTTTGATGGCTATCATAATGCAGCATCAGCGAAGAGTACCAAATCAGTTAATTTGTTTTCTTTCCTTGCTCCTCTGTTTTTTTTCATAATTTTCTGCGAAACTTGCAGTTAAGACAATCCAATCTTCGTTGCACATCTTCTTCTTTTAGTTCGTTGTCCTTCTTATGTTTTACATTCGAGAACCAACGTTTGTTTGATGTAAAAATCAACGATGAAAGCTTTTCTTACATACATTCTCACTTAATATATGTATGTAGTTTTCTTTCGGCTTTACATTTTACCCCTTTTGAATTACAATTGATGGTTTCTCATATACAATTGATACTTTCTGAAATTAATATGATCCTTTCTGATTTTCAATGAACTGTTCTGATTCACATTTGATACGTTCTGATTTTCATTTGACTATTCAGATTTATGTACATATAATGCTATCTGATTTACAGCTGGAAAATGTGTAGACGGGGTAATCATAGGTCTAGTTACTCCTTTATTACAGTTTGATTACCTATATGCAAAATAACTTAGTATACTTCGCACACATTACCGTGAAACCAGTTTATTACCTTCCCATAGCAAGACTAGTCTGACATCTCTTAGCAAGCAAATCATCGTCCGCTCGCCTGCAAAAAAATGTTATGCCGCCCACCACCGTCCATGCAGCAGTTACTGAGATTACGAGGCTAAAAAAACACCGACAGTCAGTGACAGACAGACCGACAGACAGACAGGCAGGCAGACAGGCAGGCAGGCAGGCAGGTAGGCACGTATAGGCAGACAGACAGGCATACTGACAGACTATCAGAACGACATGAATGAGTAACGTGGATTTTTGTTATGTTGATATCATAGAACGCTCACAAAGCAAGTTATCTCAAAATAGGAAAAATTTGCGGTCACAGTACTGGTCTCTGGTCCATTATGAAAACTTCATTATTATTATTACTATTAAAATTTTATTTTCCCATAGCATAAAACTATAGTCTGACATCCCCTTGCAACAATACCATCACCCGCCCGACCAAAAAAAGTGTGTTACGCCGCTAGGCTTTCCTTTCACATATCAGTGGATAGCCTATTATGAATAAAAAAAAAATAGTTTCATGACTCCCCACCCCCCAACTACCTCAATTCTACCCCCACACAAAGAAAAGTAAAAAATGATAAGGAACCCCTAAAACGCCTAAAAACGAAGTTTGGCCTGTTTCTTTATTTTCAGTTTCTTTATTATTGCTGCGCCTACACTGACACGATTTCTAAAAGCCATAAACGTTTTCCATCCTCGCCATGGTAATAATAACACAGTATTATTTCATTCCATTAAAAGCAATCCAATAGTTTCCACGTTACACAATACAGAACGAGCTAAACCAATATTCGTATGTATACGTCAGAAAACTCTGCAAAAGTCCCTTGGATTCTGTCATAGGCAAGACAATGTTCGAATGGACCTAAAACAGTCTATTATGACGCTAGTTCTTTCTTTCACAGGTCATTGGATAGCATATTATGAGTACAACAAATTTTTGAATTTTTCGACCCCCCCACCCCCAACCACCCCAATTTCACCCCACCAAAAAAAAGCAGAAAATTATCAGGAAGCCCTAAAACGCCTAAAAACAAAGCTTGAGAATTATTTATTTTTTTTGTTTTTTGCCAATTACTCCGCCGCCCATGCAACGCTTTTCAAAACTATAGGAACGTTACCTACTACGACCCCACAGCATCACAATGCATGCAGGGGTTTCTGAGATTACGAGGCTAGAAAAACGTGTACAGACAGACAGACCGACGGAAATGAGTAACGTGGATTTTCATTATGTCGACATCATAAGACGCCCAAAAAGCGTATTATCTCAATATTGAAAATTTTTGCGATCACAATACTCCCCTCACCTATCGGTGTGTAAAAAGTAAGAGTACGGTGTACAGCAATGGAAGATAAAAAATGAAGTCAAGTTGATTGACTCAGTACTTCCCACACATTACGCGGATACCAGTTTATTATTTTCCCATAGCATGAAGACTTAGTCTGAGATCCCTTGCAAACCATATAATCGCCAGCCCCCCCCTAAAATTGTCTTATGTCGCTAGGTCTTTCCTTCACAGGTCAATGGACAGCCTATTATCGATACTACAAACTTCTCAGTTTTACAACCCCCCATCCCCCAACCACCTCACTTTCACTCCCACCCAAAAAACTGGTAGGAAATAATCAGGAAACCCTAAAACATCTAAAAACCGAATTTGAGTTGTTTTCATACTTTTCGTTTTTTGATTATTGCTACGCTGCCACTGACACGGTTTTTAACAAACATACGTGTATTCCATTCTCACCACGGTAGCAATATACTGTGTCAAAATTTCATTAGAATCAATTTAATAGTGTCCACGTTACAAAATACAAAACGATTTAAAGCGCAATAAATTCTCGTATGTATACAGAAAATTCTAAGTCCCTTAGTTTCCGTAATAGGCTGTGTCGCTAGATCTTCCTTCACAAGTTAGTGGACAGTCTATTATGAGTACAAGAAATTTTTTAAATTTTCAACCCCCAACCCCCCAACCACCCCAATTTCACCCCCACCCAAAAAAAAAAACGCAGAAAATGATCAGGAACCTCTAAAACGCTTAAAAACGAAGCTTGAGCTGTTTTTATATGTTTAGTTTTTTTATTATTTCTGCGCCGCCACTGGCACGATTCATAAAAACCATACGCGTTTTCCATCTTCGCCACGGTAGTAATACTGTGTCAAAATTTCATTAAAATCAATTCAACACTTTCCTCATTACACAATATACATCGACCTAAAGCAATACTCTCGTATGTTTACATCAGAAAAAATTCTAAGTTCTTTGATTTCTGTCATAGGAAGGCAACGTTCGGATGGTCCAAAAACAGCTATTTATGTCGCCAGGTCTTCCTTCACATGTCAGTGGACAGCCTATTATGAATGCAACAAATTTTTCAATTTTACAACCCCCCACCCCTCAACCACCCCAATTTCACCCCCACCCAAAAAAATGTTACTCATTACCGTCGATCATGTGTGGGAAGTATTGAGTCAAGAGACTTGACGTCATTTTGGAGTTGTATTAAAACAGAACTGAGCCCTAAGACACTGATATATTTGTACATCCAGATGATTATAGTGCACTTTCTTGAAAAATTGCCACTACTGCATCGAGACCTACCCTAACGACACTGCACGATAGGGATGCAGAAGCTTCGCGACGCCTGTGTAGTCTTTTGTGTTTCGGAGTAAAAACCCCTCTAGCATGCCACATGCAGGTAATACGTCTGGGAGGGTGTGGAAGGGTCTTGGAGGGTCGATTGTCGAGATCGTTTATCACCATGTCATCTACCCTCCCCCTTTTTCCATGTGGCATCGCGAAAAGATGGGAGAAATATGTTTCAGTTCATACAAACTCTGTTTATTCTCTGCAATTTCAAACAGCAGTAACTCCATTGAGCTAAATAGATTTGCAGACTTTCGTTAGTTGTAATTTATTCAGATGCTCGCCTAAGGAATACCACGATCTTGTAATTTCAACCACTTTGCCCTGTCAAGTGTCGCACTTTTCAGTTTGTTGTAAAAAATGGAGATGTTTGTAAGAAAATGAAGCTCTATAAGCTTTTTGATGTTTTCAATGTGAATCTCTTGAGCCTCCTCTGGATTTTTTTCTGACAAATTGCTCTGATGTTGGTTGTACCTAAACAGATGTACAACACCTGTTTTTCCTTTTCGTTACTGTTGCTGATTCCTACATTTCTCTATGCATTCCTAGATTCTGTCATTCATATTACAGGAACTTAAACAATTAGAATTATCTGACATATACAAAGAAGTATTTACGTCGATCGTTCTGTATTGTGTAACCTGGAAATTATTGAATAGATTTTAATGAAATTTTGACGCAGTATTATTACAATGATGATGGAAATCGCGCGGTTTTTCGAAATTGCAGTGGCAGTGCAACAATAAGAAAAAAGCAAAAATATAAAAACAGTTCGAACTTCGAAAATTTTCGATTTTGTGATAATATGCTTTTTAGTCGTTTTATGATATCGACATAACGAAAATACACGTCACTTATTTCCATCGATCTGTTTGTCAGACTGTCTTTCTATTGGCGTCCTTCTAACCGCCTAATCTCAGTAACCGCTGCCTGGGTTGTGCTGAAATTTGGGTAGCGATATGCTGTGGGGCCGTAGTAGCTAATGTTGCTATAATTTTGAAAATAGGTGCATTGGTGGTGGAAAAATTGGTAAAAAAAACTGTCAGTACCCCTTCAAACTTAGTGTTTAGGCGTCTCAGGAGTTCCTGATCGTTTTCCATTTGCTTTTGGGTGTAAAATTGGGATGGTGGGGCTTTGAAAACTAAAACATTTGTTTTATATATAAAAAGCTCAATATTGCGCTGAAAAAATTGGCTTTGGTGATAACGTGTGCTATCAGATCTATTCGAAGGTTGTCTTTAAATTTTATATCTGTGGAATCATTTGATACATACAATATTATAATCCTATAACGTGTAGCTTGGAAACTACGAACTTGATTGTGATGAAATTGTGACAACGTATTGTTACCGTGGAGGAAATGTTATTGGCACTCTTGTCATTGGAGGAGGAGAAATCAAGAAAAACAGGAAAAATGACAAACCCGCTCAAACTTCGTTTTTAGATGTCTCAAAGGTCACAGATGTAGGTGTAGAGCAACTCCAAGTTTTTGTTGGCGCCACTCTTTTGAGTGCTACCAGAAATGCAGTCAATAGAAATGAAATTTACGCTTAAAATAACAGATGCTCCGAAGCGTTTAATAAGCACATTCCAATTAACCGTGAAATGAATAACAAACAAGTGCGTTTAGTTCAAAATGGAGGCGTATCTATATTCACACTGCATACACGCTGTTGTTCGGCCAATTTATGCGTTATACCTTTGATTCATGTTAATTGAAGTGTAAACATATACGACTATGTACGCAGGCATTCAAGTAGTTTTATAAAATGTAGTACATACAGGGTGTTCCACGACGATTAAGACAAGCAATATATTGGAACTGGGCAGTAGTAGCGAATTATAATTTTGGGGGTTGAAATTAGAGCAAATATCTTATCTTATCTTATCTATATCTTTTCTTATTACTGCGTCACCCAATGAGGTATTTGTTTTTGATCACGTGACGTCCGATCCACAAATTTTAATGGGACACCCTGTATATTTGTGACGTTTTGAGTTCCTCTCGATAAGACTATTCCAACAAACTGCAAAGACTATTCCAACAAACTGCACACTTGGGATCTAAAGTGATTAGTTCAAGAGCTACAGGTACAAAACTACCATTGATTATAACATGTACCCCTACAGTTAAATTACTTTGGTAGTGCTTAATAATGGTAGTGGTACAGTCCTTTAAGTCCCTGTAGCTCTTGAACTAATCACTTTAGACCCCAAGTGTCCTAGTTTGTTGAAATAGCCTTATCGAGAGGAACACAAAAAGTTACAAATATACAGGGTGTCTCATTAAAAATTTTGAATCGGACGTCACGTGACCAAAAACAGATACCTCGTCGGGTGACACAATAATAAAAAAAGATACTATATCTGCTCTAATTTACACCCCCAAAATTACAATTCGCTACTACTGCCCAGTTCCGATATATTGCTTGTCTTAAGGGCCGTGGGACACCCTGTATTTATGTATATTTAATAATTGATGATAATATGAGAATAACTATAGCGCCACACATATTTACGGTAATAACAAAAATTTCGGTCCCCTGCCCTTCCCACAATCTCCAATTTCACCCCCATAGCTACAAACACTATCTGTAACACACCAGAAAATATCTGGCAAGTCTTCTTAGTTCAACGAACACCACTGAAAACTGAAACTTTAGCGATTTTAATGTTCCTGGTTTTTTTATTATTATAGTGAATTTCAGAAATGTATAGAGTAATAAAATTTTCATTGTTCGCCACCGATTTCATTGCAAAATTCTTTCCTTATATCAATTACAGGTAGTAGTTTGGGGTAATTAATGGGTTTTGGATATTGTTATCTATTTAATAACACTGAAAATGGTGTACCAAAGACGTGCAGGTAGGATATTTGTAATAGGAAAGAATTTTACTTAGTATTAGGTACCCTTATTTTTTATTAAACATACAAAGAATGTATTATACAGAAATAAAATTATAAAAAATCATAATAGTCTACGTCATCTGAGGAACTGTCATCTCCTCTTAATGTTATAATTAACGGGTCGACGATCTGATCGATCAAGCAGTAAAGATTCCACATTATATCCTTTTGTTTAATGACATGCTGGACTGCTTTTCGCCAGTTCTCTGGTGTTACTTCCTTAATGGCTTCATCAAACTGTAGCTCAAGGTCTTTGATTCTGAATGTCGTATGTCTTGCTACACACCCTTCCACTTGCGCCCATATAAGTTCTATAGGATTTAGTTTGCAATGGTTAGGTACACCATGTTTTGCTGCTATATCCTCTACGCCGTATTTCATAAAACGATGTTTGTGTAAATTTGCTATATCCTTCCTTCTTTATCAAATTATCTTCAAATTCAATATCTTTGGAGGTTAACCAGTCGCGCCAGTGAAGTGACAGTAAATCGCGGTCGATGGCGAGCTACAGTTCTTAAAACTATTGATAATATTCGTGTCGGCAATACTCTAGCTCCGACTTAATGCATTTTACGAGTTAATAACATGTCTGTTAAGACATTGTGACTATGATGATGGTGAACCAGTCGATAATTTCTTTCATTCTGCAAGATGAAGTTGGAGTCTTTTCTATGCGTCACGAATGATAGCTTACCCCATAACCACCACTGAATCAGCCGAAATATACCTTATCATTTCACTAAAATAGTCTTCAAAAGCATTCGAATTCGTATCCTTGTGGTAATCTCCCGTACGGGATGACTGAAAGGTTAACAAACCTTTTTTAAGAGATCTCTCTTCGCTTCCAATTTGGACGACTATAAAGCCTCTTTAATAATACCCGTTGACAGGCCTTCTATGAAAGCTTGACGAGCACTGCTTATATTTTTGTCTTGCCACATCTTTGGTACTGTATAACCTTCATTAATCCACGTCTCATCAAGACAAAAGATTTTATTCTGTTCTCTTCGGTACTGCTTTATACTTCCCAAGCAAACAATTTCATCCCTTTCCAGTAAAAGTGATTTACGGTTATGCTTTTTTAGGCAAAACCCATATTTTTTAAACTGGTCCATAAAAGTTTTCTGGTTATCAACTGTCATCTTGGCCAAGCTGCATTAAAATCTTATCTAGGGTGGGTATTACTTTTTTGAAATAAAAAGAGTGAACTGTTCTTCGAATTACACTTTTAGTGCCTTCATCAAGGACTTTTACTGGTCTGCCTAGACTTTTCTTGAGAGGTTTTACTTCACCTGCAGACTTTCTCTCCCATAATAATTCTAAAACCGTGGACTTCCCAACTGTATGGTCATTCGGGAACATCGGTCGACAGTTTTTTGTACAGTAAAATTCGGGTAATCGTATTTTATGCAATCACCTACATTTAAAATAGTAACTTTTTAACTCACAGATAAGGAAAAATTATATATTGCAACATTTTTTCATTGGTGTGAATGTCGCCATTTTTGTGATATTGTAAACATTATGGCTTAGCAGAAAATACTGATGCGTTAAACTAAAAACAAATATACTTATACAAGCTCTATCATAAGTATGTTTTAATTACTTTATCATTCCGGTGTCATTAATTTTCTTTAATGCGTCATAAATGAATATAATTGGTGAAGTTTACTTACGCCTATGATCGACACCGAAATTGTACAAAGCAAAAAGCATTTCTGACCTAATTGCTCTCTACATTTCTGAAACGCACTATAGTTAGCTATTATTGATACGATTTAAAAAAATTTTATCCATTTTTGACGTGGTAGTAAAATCCATTTTATGTCAGCTAAGGTAGTATTTTCCGAGTTACACATATATATATCTTAAATGGTAATGTTCGCATAGGTATGCAATATGATGAGCATCAGCAATGCCATCTGGCTATATTACTGATAAACTTTGAAATTAGGTTTTCCCAGTATCTAATGTATTATCTCTCGCCAAAATCTCTCTTTCAAATAAATTTATAAAATTCGCTTATAGCCTCAGCGTCAACTGGATGAGCAATTTTCGAGTTGAGTAGAATTCTGCAACAGAAAGTGACACTTATAAAGAAGAGTAGAGAATACGCGTCTACCTCATAAACTACGAGAAAATGTAAGGGTTTCAGGTCTCAAAAGGAATTTCTGGAACAAAATCAGAAAGGTTAGAAAAACGCAAGAATTGCTACATATGCCCCCAAATGCAAAAAGAACTGGATTTTTGTGTTATACATGCCAAAAGCCCTGGCTTAGAATGCACCAAAAATATTTGTAGATATTGCTATTGATATGGAGTGAATATGGTGCATGCGAATTTGATTGTATTAAAATGAAGCGTTTACATAATTTGTTTTTACTTTGTCTCAACCTTAAAAATGATTCTGTTGTATGTACGTATTTGGAAAAACATTTTTACAGTAGAAGTTTAAAAAAAGACTGGAAAATACCAATGCCGTCTCTCAGGCACCTTTATATGACGTAACAGAAATGCCACGTTTGTAGTTATGGGTTAAAATGTCAGTATTTTCTAAAAAAATAATTTATGAGGTCTATGCCGAATTATAACACAAAAAAATTATGGTTTCCTTAGCATAGAATTCGGAATTTGGTGGCAAAGGCCCCTAGTCAAAAATACGTGAGGGTATCAGTTTATTATTTGGTATGAAAATTTGATGAAGGTATGTAAAGATGAGTGGGATGCGTTTAGTCAATCTGCTTGACGCCACATTTGTGACACTGTAGCATTAAAAAAGTAATCTCACAGAAGAGCTTTTCTTCTACTTACTTTTACTTTGCGAGAAATTTTATCGCTATAGTTAGGAGAACAATCGACTTTCTGTTAGTATTCAAAAATTGTGCACAAACATAGAAAAGAAGGAACATTAAACTAAGGGAATCGCTTTGTTTTTCTCCTAGAGCTTTTAGTAGGATTGGGAATGGGTTTATTTCAAGCTTCCCGACTGAAGAATTTCCGACCCACTTCTGTTTGTGTGTTCAATAAAAACGTGATTCGTTTTATTTACTTGTTTTGCACGAGATGGTACAAGGCAGGCGCTGATTGATAAGAGGACTACTCTAGTAAACTCTCTGATATAATATGAGGTTTCCAACAACCTTTTTTCATCAGCAAGGCTTACTTTGAAGAATATGATAACTTAAAACATGATGAATATGATACTTTCCACTCACTGACGATATTGAAAAAGTATTTCTGGATATCCTGCAAAATGTATAGCGTCCAAAAATCCAGATGCCTCTTTTCTAAAACTCGGCAATCTAAAGATTTCTTGAAGAAAATGTCGATAATCACAGGAGTAAGTTATTTTCACACCAATGCTCCCTGTGATTTACGCAAAACGAATGGAGATGGAGATTATACTGGTACTAGTAGTGTACCAGGATGCAAAAAAAATATGTTCGCATCTCTTAGTTTACCACTTTAGATGTGTCAAACACAAAAAGGTCTGTGAAAATCCAGGTATCTTTCAGGCGCTTTCAAGCACAAAAACGGATCATTCATACTTTTTCTTGCGTTGCTTTGCAATTAATTTAATTTACATCAGTTTTGTAAAGGCAAACAGGAGAGCATAACGTTTCTAGAAAAAGTGCTATTAAATATGACTTAACACGTTTGCCTTTATAAAGCGTTATAGTAAATAAGAAATATGACGATTAAAATACCACAACATAGCACGATGGAGTGTTCATTTGAAAACTTCCCACCACGGATTTATCGAAAAAAAAAATGATTCAAATTTATGGTGCTCCAAATCAATATGCTCAGCAAACCGCCGTTCCGTTTAATGCCAGATATCCGGGGAAGATAACTTTTCATAGGTATGTTCTGGACCTTGTTAAGAGATTTCCTCAAACTGGATTTATTGCAAATAAAAAAATGGAGTCAAGTTGATTGACTCAGTACTTCCCACACATTACGGTGATACCAGTTTATTATTTTCCCATAGCATGAAGCTTTAGTCTGAGATCCCCTTGCAACCAAATCATCGGCAGCCCTTCCCCTAAAATTGTCTTATGCCTTATGTCTTTCCTTCACAGGTCAATGGACAGCCTATTATCAATACTACAGATTTTTCTTTTACAACCCCCACCCCCCAACCACCCCAACTTCATCCCCACCTAAAAAAGGTAGAAAATGATCAGGAACCCCTAAAACATCTAAAAACGAAGTTTGAGCTGTTCTCATATTTTTAGTTTTGTGACTATTGCTCCGATGTCACTGACACGAATTCTAACAATCATACGCGTTTTGCATCCCCACCATGGTAGTAATACTGTGTCAAAATTTCATTAGAATCAATTTAATAGTTTCCACGTTACAAATTACAAATTACAAAACGACCTAAAGCAATACATACTCGTATGTATAGGTACAGAAAATGTTAAGTCCCTTATACGAGGGCTGCTCAATCGACCTATGGCGCACTGATGACCGCTAATAATCGTGAAACAGCTGTCTGCGTACTGGTGGATTGACGGAGGTATAGAGCAGCCCTCGTATATCGGCTTTCATACGCAGCGGCGTATAGAACCCGCGCTCTCTGGCGGCCAAGCGGACGCACCTTGGCGTCCCACCAAGAAGTCTACTGCTGTTAAGCAGCGATTTCCTTGGTTTGCCGTTACCTTCGGGTACTAGATGGCGCACCGGCAGAATTCTTTCTGTCTTCTCTCACATGTTTCACATGTTTAGTAAACATGGAAAAATTGATGCTCTCTATTTCCGTCAATCGACCTATGGCGCACTGATGATTGCTAATAATCGTGAAACAGCTGTCTGCGTACTGGTGGATTGACGGAGGTATAGAGTAGCCCTCGTATATCGGCTTTCATACGCAGCGGCGTATAGAACCCGCGCTCTCTGGTGGCCAAGCGGACGCACCTTGGCGTCCCACCAAGAAGTCTACTGCTGTTAAGCAGCGATTTCCTTGGTTTGCCGTTACCTTCGGGTACTAGATGGCGCACCGGGAGAATTCTTTCTGTCTGCTCTCACATGTTTCACATGTTTAGTAAACATGGAAAAATTGATGCTCTCTATTTCCGTCAATCGACCTATGGCGCACTGATGATGGCTAATAAGCGTGAAACAGCTGTCTGCGTACTGGTGGATTGACGGAGGTATAGAGCAGCCCTCGTATATCGGCTTTCATACGCAGCGGCGTATAGAACCCGCGCTCTCTGGTGGCCAAGCGGACGCACCTTGGCGTCCCACCAAGAAGTCTACTGCTGTTAAGCAGCGATTTCCTTGGTTTGCCGTTACCTTCGGGTACTAGATGGCGCACCGGCAGAATCCTTTCTGTCTGCTCTCTTTAAGTCCCTTAGTTTCGGTAATAGGCTAGGCAATGTTCGGATGGACCTAAAAAGGTGATTTATGTTGCTAGGTCTTCCTTCACAGGTCAGTGGACAGCATATTATGAATACAACAAATTTTTCAGTTTTTCAACCCCCCACCCTCCAACAACCCCAATTCCACCCCCACCTAAAAAAACGGAGAAAATGATCAGGAACCTCTAAAACGATTAAAGCTTAAGTTTGAGCTGTTTTCGTATTTTTTGTTTTTTTATTATTTCTGCGCCGCCACTGGCGGACCATACGCATTTTCCATCCTCGCCACGGTAGTAATACTATGTCAAAATTCCATTAAAATCAATTCAACCGCTTCCTCGTTACACAATATAGAACGATCTAAAGCAATACTCGTTAATTTACACCAGAAAAATAAAGGAATAAAGTACTGAATGATAACTATATTGTCATTTCCCTGGGCGGTTGGGTGGGCACGCGCCCTTGTGCCCTTCAGTACCAGCCGCCACTGAACAGAACTGACGTTTGCAAATTGTTTTTTTGAAGTTCAATCCATCTGGGGTATTTCTTCTTCTGTTCATGATTCGAACTGATTGTGATTGACAGTTGTAGAACTTCAGAGATTTCAATTTTAAAAAATTGCTGTAGTTTAATATCGAAAAAGAGGATTGTGTCCAGTTGGATATGGACGGTATCCCAAATGGCTACCGTCGTGGCGATTGAGCCCGACACAGTCGCAATTTTAAGTTTTATAACTTTTGTATGCTTATGTCCTCGTTCTTTACACATCTATGTAGATATTGTTTGTTTATATTTATCTTACTTGTATGTACTATTTTTCCTTAATCGTTCTCCTGTCCAGTTTTGTTTGACTTGTCATAAGTATTTATTTATGTACAATATGACCAATAAATTACTCTACCCTACTCTACTCTTCTGTAGAGCCTACCCACTACCCTTATAATCCCGAACATGCGCCAGATGTGATTGACTTTGCGGTGTCCACAAATTGTCATTACAATATTCCTTTGGTTTCTGTAAAAGGTAAGGCAATGTTCGGATGGACCTAAAGGAGTTATTTATGTTACTAGGTCTTCCTTCACAGGTCAGTGGACAGTCTATTATGAAAGTAACAAATTTTTCAATTTTACAACCCCCCTAATACCCCAATTTCACCCCCACCCAAAAAAAGTAGAAAATGGAACCCCTAAAACGCCTAAAAACGAAGTTTGAGCTGTATTTATATTTTTAGTTTTTTTAATATTGCTGCGCCGCCACTGAGACGATTTCTAAAAATCAGACGCGTTTTCCATGCTCGCCAAAGTAGTAATACTGAGCCGAAGTTTCATTAACATCAATTCAGTAATTTCTACATTATAAAATACAGAACGATATAAACCAATCCTCGTATGTATATATCGGAAAATTCTCTAAGTCCCTTGGTTCCTGTAATACACAAGGCAGTGTTCGGATGGACCTAAAAAAGTGTATTATACCGCCAAGTCTTTCTCTCTCAGGTCAGTAGACAGCCTATTATGAGTACAACAAATTTTTCAGCTTTACAACCCTCCACCCCCAACCACCCCAATTTCACCCCCACCCAAAAAAAAGTAGAAAATGATCAGGAACCCCTAAAACACCTAAAAAAAAGTGTTTTTGCTAATTACTCTGCCGCTCATGCACCGATTTTCAAAATTGTAGCAACATAACCTACTACGACCCTACACCCGCCGACCGACGGACAGACCGACGGACAGACCGACGGAAATGAGTGACGTGGATTTTCGTTATGTAGGCATCATAAAACGCCCAAAAAGTATATTATCTCAAAATCGAGATTTTCGCGATCACAATACTCCCTTCACCTATCAGTGTGGAAAGTAAAACGAAGAGTCTGGGATGAAGCCGCTCACGTTGAAGTTTTGGGTCATTTTGGCTTAAATCTTAATACTTCGTTATAAAAAATTGCCGATGATACTGATATTTCATTTGGTTCCATACACATAGTCACTAAACTCCATAAATGGTATTTATTAAAAGTGAAAATAGTACAGGAGTTAACCGAAGATTATTTCGATCGGCTAGTTGAGTTTTGTGAACAAATGAACAGCAATTAATGATAATACCATTCACGTAAACAATATCAGCCTCACTGATGAATGCACATTTTATCTAACTGGATTTGTTAATAAGCATACCTAACTGCTGGCTTTGAAGCAATCAAAATATTCAAACTTTTGTAGAACGGCATACCCAGTACCCTCAAAAAATTAACGTATGGGTAGAAATTCTAGGAAACAAAGTGATTGTGCCATTAATTATTAATGAAAAATTCAAATAGAGACACTTATTTGGATTTGGTGGGAGATACCATCAATCCACTTATCACCGAAACCATTGAAAATCAAATCGAAGAGGAAATTTATTTTTCTTAACCCTAATGGGATGAAAATGTAAGAGAACAGCGAGTAAACTCAATTTGACTTCCATTTTGTTTCTAGAGACATGGAGAAAAGCCGCTGGTACGACCGCCTGTTCGGCAAGCGTTTAATAAAATGCAGTTCCAGTAGCAACACGGAAGACTTCGACTTAGTACCAACGGCCGAAGTACTGCAAGACGCCAGCTACACTGGCGTCTACTTCTCCTTTGCTAACATCAATCGGCAGAATGACGAGTTTGTGGCAAAACTAAGAGAGCTCTACGACCGTCTGAAAGCAGAACGAGATGGAGAGAGTGGAAAGAAGTTAGAAGTAGTGCAAGTTGTGATGTGGGCGCATAACGACAACTATGGTGATTTCGAAAGCAGTCATAGAGAAAGCTTGGTAGGATTGCCTTGGTTCGCGATGCCGTTCAGTGAAATCGAGCTGAAGGTGAGTTGCTTATTTTCACTAGAAAAGAATTTTCCATAACTGCTCAATCTAAGCTCTTTGTGCTTATTCAGAGTTAGGAGAAAGGGAAAGTATGGCAACTCCTGAAGAATTCGACATAAAATAAAAAAAAACTTTCAATATGTATATATATATATATACAGCGAGTTTGTTACAGCCTCCGCCGTCTCTCGCATCCCAAACGCCACTGGTCCTTGTCATGCCATGACCCCTCCTCAAGATTTCTGTTTGCCATGTCCCTTTCTATTTGTTTCATCCACGTTTCTGGTGGCCTGCCTCTCTTTCGCTTTCCTGGTGGGTTCCACTCCAATATCCGCTTTGGCCATCTGCAATTATCCATCCTCTGTATATGCCCATACCATACAAGTCTTCTCTTCTCAATTTCATCTATAGTCGTCCAGGTCTTCTTCATCCTATCTCTAATCGCAGCATTTGTTACGTGTTGTAGTCTTGAGACTCTACAACCTCTTCGCAAAAAGTCCATTTCTACTGCGTTTATCCGTTGTCTGTTTCTTTCGGTCATTTCCCAAGTTTCCGAGCCATATATTAGTATGCTTTGAACAATGGTGTCATAAATTCTCAGTTTGGTGTTATTGTATATATTCTTTGACCATAATAAGGAATTCAGCTTTTGTGTCGCTTGTCTGGCCTGTCCCACTCTGTTTGAAATATCCTTCTTTGAGTTGGCATCCGATGATATTATACTTCCTAGGTATTTGAAATCATCACATTTTTGTATTGTGTTTCCATATATTTGCAGATCACTTCCATTAATATCTGTTGTTAAATATTTGGTTTTTTTATAGTTTATTTTCAACCCGTTAGCTTCATAGGCGTCTATAAGTTTTCTCATCATATATTCAATGTCATGTTCGTCGCCTGCTATAATTACTTGGTCATCTGCAAATAATAAGGAATACATGTAATCATCTCCTACTGGTAGGCCCATACACCTATGTGTATTGTTTATTAATACAGCATAACGGTATTGAGTATTCCTCATTTGCCTCTCGCTTCGTGGTCAGAGTTTCTGAAAAAGTTTATTTTTTTTATGGTCAGCCTCCCGCAAAGGCTGAAAGCCTATGGCGTTGTAGAAGCGCTGCGAGAGGATAAGTGTCGGTTCTTGTTAGATTTGAAACGCTGCAGGTTGTAGCCACCGGGAAACAAATTCCTCGGCAGTTGATTCCACAGCGTCGAAGTTCTCCAAAAGAAGGAATGCTGGAGGAGACTGGTTCGGGGAGTAAGGAGCTCGACCTGGTAAGGATGAGCTCGCAGAGCTTCTCTAGTGTTCCTGGTTCGGACGGCCTTTGGTGTTAATCTGGGAGAGCTCACTCGAACATCTTCCGTGATAGAATCTGTAAATAAGGGATAGGTCAGCCACCCTTCTTCGATGTTCCAGGATTTGGAGGTCCTTTGTGAGGTTAGGCGTATCAATTAATCTAATAGCTCTTTTCTGGATAGTGTCCAGAAGCTTAAGAGAGTGTTTCGGAGCGCATCCCCACACATGGGAGCAATACTCCAGCGATGGTCAGATCTGTGCCTTGTAGAGCAGCAGCAGTTGCTCTGGTGTATACAACTTCCTACAGCAAAACAAAACTCCAAGCTTCTGGGATGCCGTTTTAGCAATACTGTCGACGTGGTCATACCAGGACATGTTATTGTTGATGTTGATCCCCAAAAGCTTGACGGCAGGTGATTCAACTATGGGGTGGCCCTCCATTTCCACGGTTGGTAAGCCATTATGAGACTTCTTTGTAAGTGATGTTGCCTGAGTTTTCTGTACGTTGAACTGTACTTTATTTGCTAATCCCCACTCGACAATTGTTTTGATATCTGCGTTGATCTGTGAGATATGCTGCTGTCGCCGACGTACCGTCTCCTGGGATGATAGTGGCTTGTCTGGTTCCATGCACGACATAATGTACTGTCATCTGCGAAGCTGTAGATTGGATTGGATGTTATTTCCAGCAGTTTGTTCATGTACAGCAGAAACAGTGTAGGGGCAGGACAGATCCCTAAGGAACACCGGCGTTTATTGGAAATGCGTCTGATGAACAGCCCTCGACTACAACAAACAGAGATCGGTCGTTCAAAAAGCTATTCAGCCACTGGCGCAGGCCAGGTGGTAGTCCATAAGCAGCAAGCTTGACCAGAAGTCCCTTATGCCACACTCTGTCGAAAGATTTCGATAAGTCAAGTGCAACAACACTGGATTCGCCATGATTTTCTGTTGCTTTGTTCCACAAGTGAGTGACGTAGGCAAGGAGGTCACCTGTAGACCTCCATTTATGAGGTTATTGTTGTCCAGGTATTTCAGGAGCTGTGTGTTAATGACAGTCTCCATAACCTTAGACATGATGCTGAGAAGAGCCACAGGTCTATAATTGGTGGGATCAGTTTTTTTGCCTTTCTTAGGGATGGGTTGTTCGCAGCCAATCTTCCTCGAAGCGGGAAACGCCTCGTTGATACGAAAGTTTGAAGAGCTTGCAAAGAATAGGTGCAAGCTCAGCGGCACAGCGTTTAAGGACAATGGCTGGAATATGGTCAGGACCAGTAGCTTTATTTGTGTTCAGTTTTTGGAGGATGTTTTTTTACATCTCGATATTGAAATTTGACCTCTGCCATTCTCGAGTTCACGCTTATGGTTATGGAGTACACTAACTTGAAAGTCTACAGTAGAATTGGCTGAGAAGAGCTTGCCCAAGATGTCTGCTTTTTCTTTAGGAGCAGAAGCGATGGACATGTCCTCTCTGGTCAAGGGACGTATTGTCGAATAGGAAAAGTTCTGACAAACAGCCTTAGCTACAGACCAGATGTTCTGGACGAACTAGGACAAGAGCTTGTCCTTAATTTTTTGGTTGTGTTCCTCCTTGCTGCTGTCAATCACGCGTTTACAGTGATTTCTGGCGTCAATAAAACTGCGGTGGTTCTCTGCATTTGGATCTTTCCTCCATTCTTTGTAATGTTGATTTTTAGAGGTAACTGCATCTCTACAACGCTGACTGAACCATGGCTTGTTTTTGGAGGGATGCTTGACGACATGAGGAATATAGGCTTCCATGCCGGATATTAATACCTCTGTTATATCTTGGGCGCAAGCAGATGGGTCTCGTGACTTGAAGCAGACGTCGTTCCAAGGAAAGTACTGGTTGTATTCCCTTTTGGCGATCTTCGAAGAACTCGATATACACAATTGGCAATAATTGGTAATTGGCGATATTTTGAACACATTTTCTGAAGCTAGAGAAATTTGATCCTTAACGGATTTGTAATATTGAAGCAATTTGGGCATGGTTGAAAATCTAGTGGAGATACTATATGTCCGAAGAACTTCTGATATTTTATCTATCGTATTCTAGATATAATAAGGTAAGAAGACAAATTTTGAAGGTGGATTACTGACAGCATGGAAAGTGCATCTTGATGAAGTAAGCTTGTTTGTTGCTCGTTGAATATGACGATGTGAGTAGTTATTTTTTAGTACCTACTTTTTCTACATGGCGAAACTCTATTTTTGGAGAATTGTTATCAGACATCAGACAGCGTGAGGGCTCTATGCACAATTGAGCTAATTACAGATTTTTTCTGTGCTAGATGACTGTGTGATAAACTGTTAAGATACTTATCTATATGTGTGGGCTTCCTGTAAACCGAATGTGTCAAACGCCTATCTGATCGCCGAGAAACCAAAACGTCCGAAAAAGGAGGGCATTCATCTTTTGCTAATTCCATTTTAAATTTTACTTTCACATATATTGAGACTAAACTACTAAGAAACGTTTTTAAGGAATGTCTTTCATGAGTCCTGATTACAAAAGTGTCATCGACATATGGGAACCAATATTTAGGTATTTAAATATTTGTATTCAATGCTTCTTGCTAAATAACTTCCATGATAATATCTGCTTCTACAGGCGACAAATGTGAGACCATTGCAACTCCAGAAGTTCAAAAACTTGTCTGTCATAGAGAGAAGGTAGTTTGAAGACAGGTTAGGTAAGTGCTAAAGGTTGTCCCAGTAGTCGTAGTGCTCTGACGCTAATCAGATGCAGGTTCCATCTAAAAGTGAAGAACTTTCTAGTGTCAATACCTGATGTGTGAATGTTGAAACTGTTTCTAAAATCATCTCAAATTCTACACGTATATAATTATTGTACTATGTTATTTTTTGTACTTAACCTATAATCAACGCCGAAGAATCCCTCGCAAGCTATGTTGTATAAAATATAACAGTATAGCTGTGAGCTGTCCGCGTTTATGTTCTTTACCTGTCGCGCAAGTTCAGTACGTTTGCGTTTGGTGCAACAAAGAAAATGCCTTCACGCCACAGCTTCACACTTTGCAGCTGTTCAACTGCTACCATCACGTATGGCGGAACCTAATTGAGCGCTGGTATTCAGAGCACGTTGCTGCGAAATAGCTGGCGCACTATCTCCGTACGTTTACTGCCTGCTTGCCCGGACTTCCTATATCTATCTGGATATGAGGCTATCGTTACGTTCTGATGACCCTATCAATTTAATCTCGTTGAATTCTCAGCAGCCGATAGTTTGAGCTAACGACGCGATGGCGTGACTGTGTGCATACTGTTGGTATTGGTATTCCTTCTCGAAATATTGAAAAAGCTTTAATGGACACTGGATGGGATGTTTTTGTTGTCTTTAACCTTTTACTATGAACTGAATCTCGTTGAATTCTTAGCTGCCCGTAGTTTGATCTATCGATGCGTTAGCTTATCATACCGCTTATAACTGATATTGGCATTACTTCGAAATATTGAGGAAACTTTAACGGACAGTGGATGCTGTTACTGCCTTGTTTTACTATTCAATAATATTCACAACATTCACACCAGGTTGGAATGTTGGATTTGGGAGACACAGATTTCAAAATAAGATTAGGTATAGATTTATCGCTAGCCCATCCAGATTTCCTATATCCATCTAGATATGAGGCTATCGTTACGTTCTGATGACCCTATTAATTTAATCTCGTTGAATTCTCAGCAGCCAATAGTTTGAGCTAACGACGCGCACTGTGTGCATACTGTTGGTATTGGTATTTCTTCTAGAAATATTGAGAAAGCTTTAATAGACACTGGATGGGATGTTTTTATTGTCTTTAACTTTTTACTATGAACTGAATCTCGTTGAATTCTCAGCTGCCCGTAGTTTGATCTATCGATGCGTTAGCTTATCATACCGCTTATAACTGATATTGGCATTACTTCGAAATATTGAGGAAACTTTAACGGACAGTGGATGCTGTTCCTGTCTTGTTTTACTATTCAATAATATTCACAACATTCACACCAGGTTGGAATGTGGAATTTGGGAGACACAGATTTCAAAAAAAGATTAGATATAGATTTATCGCTAACTCATCCAGATTTCCTATATCCATCTAGATATGAGGCTATCGTTACGTTCTGATGACCCTATTAATTTAATCTCGTTGAATTCTCAGCAGCCAATAGTTTGAGCTAACGACGCGCACTGTGTGCATACTGTTGGTATTGGTATTCCTTCTAGAAATATTGAGAAAGCTTTAATAGATACTGGATGGGATGTTTTTATTGTCTTTAACTTTTTACTATGAACTGAATCTCTTTGAATTCTCAGCTGCCCGTAGTTTGATCTATCGATGCGTTAGCTTATCATACCGCTTATAACTGATATTGGCATTACTCCGAAATATTGAGGAAACTTTAACGGACAGTGGATACTGTTACTGTCTTGTTTTACTATTCAATAATATTCACAACATTCACACCAGGTTGGAATGTGGAATTTGGGAGATACAGATTTCAAAAACATATTAGATATAGATTTATCGCTAGCTCATCCAGATTTCCTATATCTATCTAGATACGTTACGTTCTAATGACCCTATCAATTTAATCTCGTTGAATTCTCAGCAGACGCGATGGCGTGACTCTAGCATACGGTTGATATTGGTATTCCTTCTCGAAATATTAAAGAAATATTTAATGGATGCTGGATGGGATGTGTTTATCTCTTTAATTTTTTACTATGAACTGAATCTCGTTGAATTCTCAGCTGCTCGTAGTTTGATCTATCGATGCTTTAGCTTATCATACCGCTTATAACTGATATTGGCATTACTTCCAAATATTGAGGAAACTTTAATGGACACTGGATGCTGTTACTGTCTTGAACTATTTACTATTTAATAATAATCACAACATTCACACCAGGTTGTAATGTGGAATTTGGAAGACACAGATTTCAAAAAAAGAATTTTGATATAGAGTTATCGCTAGCTCATCCAGATTTCCTATATCTATCTAGATATGAGGCTATTGTTATGTTCTGCTAACCGTATCAATTTAATCTGGTTGAATTCTAGTGACGTGCGGTGAGATTTATAAGCGGGGAAAATTCTAAAATTCTATCGGAAATTGTCAAACAAACACTAACACACACACAACGTTATAATATGATGCGCAGTATGCACCTATCTACTTGAAGTCTATTCTTATGTCTATAATATTATAATTAATTTTTTGATTTTCCGATTATTGTTTTACGTACTATTTTCTATTGACAACTAAGCTAATTTGAAAGTCTGTCTTCGCTTGTTGAATTTCTCGTAAACATTTTTATATGTTTTAGTACCGAGAAACTTCGTTCAGCTGAAGCACTTGTCACTGGGATAGTTAAAACCAATACATACAGCTTTACAAAGAGATGTATTAAAACCAGTTGATTTTAGAAACTGTAGCATATCCAAACGCGTTTTTTATCACTAAGTTCACCTGATCCATACAAGACTCAGTATTGCACTTGGCTCTGCCAAGAAGTCACTCATTCAAGCTCTTAGGAGTCAACATTTCAGAAAATCCGATCTAGCACAAACATGTTGCATCAATTGCAACATCTGCTGGTAAACTGCTTGGGTACCTACTTAGAGCCAGAAAGTACTTTTCACCATCTAACCTAGTCACACTGTATAAATCCCAGCTACGACATGTCTGGGGAGTTGCTGCCCCTACTACCCTTATTGGTGATCTGGCTTTAACGCATCACCTCCAGTCACTTTCTCACAGGCGTGCGGTTGGTGACCTCTCACTCTTCTATCGATATTCAAATGGAGTCTGCTCCTCTGAGCTATCCTCTGTAGTTCCGCCGCTCACCGATCCTATCAGATGCACCCGCGCGACTGCTGTATCTCATCCTAAGGCGGTCGTTCTTCATAGATCAAGAACCGAGCGGTACGAACGTACATATTTATTTCCAAGTTGTCTAAGGCTTGGAATGGACTGCCAGGAGATGTATTTATTGGGCCTGCGGGTGTTAGCCCATTCTTCAAGACCCGCGTTAACAAACTTCCTGTAACATAATCATTTTACAGCAGCCGCGGTACTCTTGTATTTAGACTCTGCCCACCCGGTCTGCTCAGTTATAAAAAATGCCTAAAAACGAGGTTTGGAGTAGTTCTTATAATTCACGACTTTTTTGAATCACCTCGAAGCCACTGTACCGATATAACAGTAAGCTTCATCAAATTTGTGAAGCTGTTACTAAGAATACGAGAATAGACAGACAGATAGACAAATAACAGTCAGATAGACAAATAACAGACAGATAGACTAATAACAGACACATAGATCAAATGAAATAGATGTTATAGATTTTCGTGATGTAAAAGCCATAAAATGTTCAATAAACTTATTCTCAAAATCAACATTCTGATGATTACAAAACTCCCGTCACGGTGTGAATAGTAAAACTGAAGCATTTCGCTTTATTATAGTACTTCCTCGCCTATCATTGCAAGAAGTGAAAAGTCAAAAAGTACAGAGAGAGATCTCTACATGAACTAAATCACTTTGTTCTCGTTACGCTATGCAGGCGTCCGTAATGAAATACTTTACAGTTTCAACCGGAAATAAAAAAAAACCTTTTCATTGCTGTTGAGTTCAAAGCCATATATACTAGCACGTTTTATACGTGCTAAAATTGACTGTAGGTTTGTTTGGTTTTGTATCATCTGGCGGGTAGCTGGTTTACAGCCCGCTCACTTCCTAAATAAACGATTGCCCGTGAGTGGAGTGAACACGTCGACAGCGCCGCATACCAATGAAAAATTTGGTGATTAGTGGTGCCTTTCCGAGAAGCGTAAAAACCAAATTATGTTTGTTACCAAATTTATTACCTATGTACCAGCAACAGATACTGTTGTCATGCAAAGTTTTCAACGCATAAGAAAGAATTTTCAAATTCTTAATCGTTCGCTGAGATCTTGTGATGAGGCTTTAACCACCAAAGCGAGGTACTATGGTATGATAGAAACAGATTTTTATGGTACTTATTAGTACCCTCAAGTGGGGTTACTTCGGACACATTTTACCTCTCAGAGAATTTTTTCATCTTATACCAGATGATACTTTAAGTCTTTAGTATCCGAGGCATGAGTTTGACCCTAAACTTTGCTCCCCATGTGATATATTTTTTTTAGTAAAAATCTTTAGCCCTTTTTTTATAATTCCATAGTGTCCCAAGTTACCCTGTGAAGTGGGGTAACATGGAATCATTAGTTTTCGAAGTATCAGTACCAATTTAGAAACGTGGCATTCAACATAGGACAAAGAAAAGCCTTCAAAAATAAAAATTTATTATCCATAGTTCATTGAACATACATATTTTCATTGGGCGTGTTCAACGGGACCTACCGCAAAAGCGCTAGCGCGGAAGCACCTGCAGGCGCTACGTGACCTTCTTTTCGGCGTGATTAAACTATCATATCCACCTCCATATTTTAATATATATTACTTCCCACACCGATAGGTGAGGGGAGTATTGTGATCGCGAAAATTTTCGATTTTGAGATAATACACTTTTTGGGCGTTTCATGATGTCTACATAACGAAAATCCACGTCACTCATTTCCGTCGGTCTGTCTGTCGGTCTGTCTGTCTGTCGGTCTGTCTGTCTGTCTGTCTGTCTGTCGGTCTGTCTGTACGCGTTTTTGTGTCCTCGTAATCTCAGTAACCGCTGCATGGATTGTGATGAAATTTGGGCAGCGATATGCTGGGGGGTCGTAGTAGGTAATGTTCTTATAATTTTGAAAATCGGTGCAGGGGCGGCGGAGTAATTAGCAAAAAACAAAAAAAATTAAATATTCCTCAAACTTCGTTTTTAGGCGTTTTAGAGGTTCCTGATCATTTTTTACTTTTTTTTTGGTGGGGGTGAAATTGGGGTGGTTGGGGGGTGGGGGGTTGTAAAATTGAAAAATTTGTTGCTTTCATAATAGACTGCCCACTGACCCATGAAGGAAGACCTAGCAACATAAATAACTTTTTTAGGTCCATCCGAACATTGCCTTGCCTATTACAGAAACCAAAGGACTTAGAATTTTTTCTGGTGTAAACATACGAGAGTATTGCTTTAGATCCTTCTATATTGTGTTACAAGGAAACTGTTGAATTGATGTTAATGAAATTTTGACACAGTATTACTACCGTGGCGAGGATGGAAAACGCGTATGGTTTTTATAAATCGTGCCAGTGGCGGCGCAGAAATAATAAAAAAAAGTAAAAATATAAAAACAGCTCAAACTTCGTTTTTAAGCGTTTTAGAGGTTCCTGATCATTTTCTGCGTTTTTTTTGGGTGGGGTGAAATTGGGGTGGTTAGGGGGTGGGGGTTGAAAAACTGAGAAATTTCTTGTATTCATAATAGGGTGTAGGGTAGGGGCTGTGAAGGAAGACCTAGCGACATAAATCAACTTTTTAGGTCCATCCGAACATTGCCTAGCGTATTACGGAAACTGAGGGACTTAGAATTTTCTGTATACATACATACGAGTATTTATTGCTTTAGATCTTTTTGTATTTTGTAACGTGGACACTATTACATTGATTCTAATTAAATTTTGACACAGTATTATTACCGTGGTGAGGATGGAAAACGCGTATGTTTGTTAAATATCGTGTCAGTGACAGCGTATATAGCAATAATCAAAAAACTAAAAGTATGAAAACAACTCAAACTTCGTTTTTAGATGTTTTAGGCTGTCCATTGACCTCTGAAGGAAATACTTAGCGGCATAAGACAATTTTAGGGGAGGGAAGGCTGCCGATGATTTGGTTGCAAGGGGATCTCAGACTAAAGCTTCATGCTATGGGAAAATAATAAACTGATATCACAGTAATGTGTGGGAAGTACTGAGTCAATCAACTTGACTCCATTTTTTTTTGTATTGTCAAAAGCCTAGGTTATATGATCACAAAACCTGATATTAAATTGACACTATACAAAGGTACCAGCTTCTCTGCAGAACTACAAATAGCTTTTTTCTTGTTTTGTGCCGCTTCCCTAATCAAATAGCGGTTTTTAAAAGCGCTAACCAAGCTTATTGGCGCTTTTTTGACAGCTTGTCGTTCATCGCTTAGTTAGCGCAAAGCACACACAGGCGCTTACGTCTGTTAAGTCTCGTTGAACACTACCATTGGATTAAAGAAAACAAAAACTATATTATTTTATCAAACTAATAGCGCAAATTAGAGAATGAAACATTTTATTCATAATTGACGCTTATAAGTAGAGCAAACTTGAACAGAGGAAAACTCTGAATCTCAAAAAAATTAATTATCGAAGCATGTGTCCCAAGTTTCCCCACGAAGAGTCGCCAGTTTTGAAAAACGTCACATCTTAGAAGACTTGACAACTAAGCATAAAATCACTAGTTGAATAACACAACAATGGTGTTATGTTATAATGTAATGGCAATGTAGGTTTGTCAACAAATATCTATGGTTTGTGCAACAGAAGTTATAGTATATCAATTATTCTCTTAACATAGAGAAAAACCATTTATATATAATTACAAAGTACTTACTCTGTCAGATACATCAATTTATATCTGAAAACACCTGTTTGTCTATTAGGAAGCAACCTCTGCTATGCCAGAGCATATAGTACAAGTCGTCCCTTGTCCGAAGTAACCCCACTTGACGATATATAATATTGGTAAGCTTCATTTAAAATGACAAATTCTAAACTAAGTTAGTTCTTTCTCAAAAATATTGTTACCAAGCGTATAAGAACCAAGTACATATAAAAATAGCATTGTCAGGGGTGCAGCAAAATACTTGCAGCGCTGTCTTTGGAGCAAGTGAGCGGTTTGCTTCCCACACCGATAAGTGAGGGGAGTATTCTGATCGCGAAAATTTTCGATTTTGAGATAACACTTTTTAGGCGTTTTATCCCCCATCTACAGAACGAAAATCCTAATCATCCATTTCCTACGGTCGGTCTGTCTGCCTGACCGAATCATCGCCCGCCCGCCCGCTCTTCAAAAAAATTCAACACAAAAACTCTGGTGAAAAGTTTCTTGCATCTCTGTAGGAACTAGTACGACACACTGTTAATTCTGCAAGCTTCAACTGCTTCAAATTGCTTAAAAACGAATTTTGAGCTATTTTTAAATTTTTATTTTTTTAGCATTGCTGCGCCGCGCCACTGACACGGTTTCTAAAAACCATACGTATTTTCTATTCTCGCCATGGTAATAATACTGTGTCGAAATTTCATTAAAATCAATTCTAGGTTATACAATACAAAACGATCTAAAGCAATTCTCGTATATGTATGTATGCATCAGAAAATTCCTTGGTTTCTGTAATAGGTAAGGCAATGTTCTTTCTTTCGTAAGTCAATGGAGAGTCTATTATGAATACAAGACTTTTGCAGTTTTACAACCCCCCCACTCCCCAACCACCTTAATTTCACCCCCCACTCAAAAAAAGTAGAAAATAGTCAGAACCCCTGAAACGCCCAAAAACGAGGTTTGAGGAACATTTGACTTTTTTCAATTTTTGCTAATTACTCCGCCGCCTATACACCGATTTTAAAAATTATAGCAGCGTGACCCCACAGCATATCGCAACCCAAATTTCATCATAATCCATGCAGCGGTTGCTGAGATTACGATGATAGAAAAATGCCAACAGACCAACAGGCAGACAGATCGACGAAAATGAGTGACTAGGATTTTAGTTATATAGATGTCATAAAACGCCCAAAAAGCGTGTTATCTCAAAACCGAAAATTTCCGCGATCACAATACCTATCTCACCTATCGGTGTGGGAAGTAAAAATACTTAATTATCCATTAAATTAAACCCCGGCCACACGTGCAGGCTTCACCTCGTAGTTACTTGGGCAAACCAGTTTGTATCGGGACGGTAAGACAGTAGCTCGCGCAAACCGAAAAGCGCGGCTTGTGTAAAGCTTAGTCTGCTGAAAGTTTTAACTTGCGCCAACTGGCCTGTCGGTAGAGCCTGTGTGGGTAGACCATAGGGTCCAGTTTTAAGGCTAGCAGCACCTATATGATTATGAAATAGTCAGTTTCCGAATTATTAAATAATGGAGGTTTCTGCGAGCTTAGTTGAATATTGTGGGCACTCAGCTATATACCGTCTTGTTTGCGCAAACTATACCGTGCAGGCAAGTCGGTGTGTGTGGCCGCCGCTCTAGAGAAATTAAATATATTCAACCTTATGTGTATAACGTGTAACGCCCATGGCAGGTTTTCCTTTGATGTGTGCCGCTCATGTCTTTTTATGAAGTTACAATTAGGATTAGAAATGCTATACAAAACAAAATTACTATTTAGCACTCAAATTAAAAAGGGGATCCTCCGCGTACATTCAAAACCAATTTCGGTGAAGACTCTCGGAGCTCAGACTCAAGCGTCGCACGGTGACTCAACCTTCTATTGACTAAATGATGTATTGCAGTAATGAACGAGATGGATGTCATGTCGTGTCCGCTCTAGCGAATATCGATCATTAATTAACATGCTCCTTTTGTACTCATGACAGATTTTTTCGCGAACAGACATTGCATACAAGCTGTAGTGTCATTTGATAGAAGAACAATAATTAGTAATAGCATAGGCAGCGAAGGCTCAAACAGATGCCAAACAGCAGTATCATCATGGTCATAATGTCTTAACAGACATGTTGTGAACTCGTAAAATGCATTAAGTCGGAGCTAGAGTACTGCCGACACGAATATTATCAATAGTTTTGAGAACTGTAGCTCGCCATCGTTCGCGATTTACTGTCAGTTCAGTGGCGCTCTTGATACTCATATCTAGCAACTGTTTCGTCGTATCCACCCAGCGTGTAGGGGAACGGCCACGGCGCCGCCCACTCGGGGCGTGACCCTGAACTACAAGTTTCTCCATATTATCGCTTCTGTGAATATGTCCGAAGAATGTAAGCATTTTCATCGACACAATGGAGGATAGTCTCTTTGGATTACCGAGCTCATCCAGTATGGAAACATTAATTCGATGGGCGGTATAAGGAATTCTCAGCATTCTCCTCCACGTCCACATTTCGAAAGCATCTATGCGAGCTCGATCTGCCTTTTTAACAGTCCAAGTTTCCGAAGCATACAAAAATATGGAGAACACAAGAGACTGAACCAGTGACATTTTGGTAGCTTTAGTGATGTTATGGTCACGCCATATTTTAGTAAGCTTTGTCATGGCCACCCGTGCCTGTTGAATGCGCCGTCGAATCTCATTCTCACAGCTACCTGAATTGTCGATCAAAGAACCGCGGTACACAAAACTTTGAACTACCTCACAACGGCCTATTGACTTTATTTCTCGATGATTGTCATGCTCCCTATCTACGATAATAACCTTGGTCTTGTTGTAGTTAATACCAAGACCATATGCTGCACTGTGTTGTTCTAAAACGTTCAATAGAGCTACTAGTTCTTCCTGAGAAGCAGCAATAAGGGTTGTATCGTCAGCAAAACTTAAGTTAGATATTTTGCTTCCGCCAATAGTTATACCGCCATTCCAGTTCTTCAATACCTGTCTCATCACAAACTCAGAGTAAATGTTAAATAACATCGGAGATAATACGCATCCCTGACGAACTTCTTTTCTGGTTGCTGTTTGACCAGACAGGATACCATCAATTCTTACACGAGCTGACGAGCTGAGCTAGACTCATAGAGTTGCTGTATGAGAAATACTAAGTGGTAAGAGACTCCCATGGAGATCAGGATTTCCCACAGTTTAGGCCACTTTACGTTATCAAACACCTTAGAATAGTCCACAAAGCAGATAAAAACGGAAAAATAATGCTCTCTGGCTTTTTTAATAATCTGTCTTAAGTTTAAGATCTGTTCACGCGTACCGCGTCCTTTTACCAACCCTGCCTGCGCCTGAGAAATTTGCCAACCAATAAAACCCTCCAAACGAGACCATAATATGTATACCTAGTAGAACCTTGCTTGCATGAGAGATTAACGAAAGTAGGCGATAATTGTCTGGATTTGTTGGAGATCCATTTTTATGAAGTGGAACAAAACTGGATGTGCACCATACATCTGGCCAAACACCGGAGGGTCAGACCCTCTTACAAATATTATACAGGGTGTTCAAAAAGTCCCGGACCGGAAGAATTGTGCAGGATCAAACATTGAATTTAGTATATCTGATCATAAGACTCAGACGTTTACGTTGAACATTTCGTCTTCACAACAGAGAAGCTTACAGCTTGGATCAATCTATATTAATCGCAGATTTTTTTCGGAAAGTAATCTTGCAAACCTCAAACTCTTACTTTCTACTACAGATCTCTCCGTACTGTATAGTATAGAGGATGTAAATCAAGCTTGGCAATATTTTTGGGAAAATTTTAAATACTGCTTAGAAATTACTTGCCCTTTAAAAAGCTGTAGAATAAATACTTACAAGACTAATGAATGGATAGACTGGGATATTGTCGAGCAAAGTAAGAATTTGAAGAACTTACACTGGTTCTGTCAAAACTGTAACACAAATGAATCCAAAGAACTATATAAATTAGCTAAACAGCAATACAATGATATGCTAAAACTTAAAAAGCAAGAGTTTTACAACAACAAAATAATGTCTTCCAACAATTCAACCAAAGAGATTTGGAGAATAGTGAATGTCCAAACGGGGAGACTAAAAAACAATAAGCAAATATCAAAAATTAACTGTAGTGATTCAGTTTTGACAGAAAAACAAGATATTGCAAATCGTTTCTGTGATTATTTTTCCACGGCTGCAGAGGACATGATTAAAGCAAAATATTCCACTAACACCGGTTCTAGAATCCAGATTGAGAAAAGGTGCGCCTCTTCAATAGCTGTTTATGAGGTGTCCCCCGAAGAGGTCCAAAAAGCTATCCATGAGCTAAAAAATAAAGCTGCTTGTGGAACTGATGGACTGCCTGCTAAAGTTCTCAAATATCTATCTAAATATCTTATTTACCCACTATCGTATATTTTTAACCTTTCCCTAACTCACGGCAGGTTCCCAAGTGAGCTCAAGACATCTTTGGTGCTCCCTATACATAAGAAAGGGGACGCAGAAGCTGTCGAAAACTACCGACCTATAATGCTACCATCTATATTTTCTAAACTCTTTGAAAAAATCGTCTATAACAGAATGTACAGTTTTGCAAATAAACATAACATTATATCGAGTAATCAACATGGTTTCAGACGTGGTAATTCTACAAACACTGCCGCTTATTCTTTAATATCATTTGTATATAATCAACTAGACAAAAATAAGTGCATACTAACAATATATTTCGATCTCACTAAAGCCTTCGATTGCGTACAATCGAATATTTTACTTGAAAAACTATCGGAATATGGTTTTAGGTATCCAGTTGATGCTTGGGTTCACTCATTCATGACAGATCGCAAAATATGTGTCAAAATAGGAAATTTTACATCTCAGCGTAATAACATCAATGTTGGTGTCCCTCAAGGTGGAGTTTTATCGCCATTTTTGTTTCTACTATTCATCAATGACCTAGAAGAACATATAGATGTTGATGATTCTCTCCTTGTGCTATTTGCTGATGACACTTCTATCACCGTATCTGCTGACTCACCTAAAGAACTTGAAAATAGGGCTAACCATATTCTAAACCAGTTTCAATCTTGGATAACAAATAATAAGCTAATACTTAATGAAACCAAAACAAAATTTATATGTTACCATAAACGCAAGATACCACCTAGTATCACACTAATATTAAATGATACGGTTCTGGAAAGGGCAGAGGTTACAAAATTTTTGGGAATAATAATAGATGAAAAACTTAGTTGGAAAGATCATGTTGATTATGTAGTAAAAAAACTCAATTCAGCCTATTTTGCCCTACGTAATTTAAAAAACGTTATGAATAGGAGACACTTGTTAAGTGTATACTTTGCTACGGTCTATAGTCACTTAAAATATCTTACTCTTTACTGGGGATATTCTGTGGATGGGAATCGAGTGTTTATTCTACAAAAACGAATTATTAGACTGATATTTTCGTTAAGTCCTATGCAGTCATGTAAAACAACATTTCAAGAAAATCGTTTGTTAACATTACCATGCATATTAATACTTGAAGCTTGTCTATTTGTAAAAAATAACTATGATAAATTCTCGTACATAAGAGAGCAGCAACATTATAGCCTACGAAATAATAATGACATCTCGATGACTAGCTATAATCTTAGTGCGTACCGCAGAAGTCCGGAGTATCTCTGTGCAGCAATTTATAATAAACTGCCAACAGAAATAAAAAGCATGGTCTCCACAAACTCTTTCAAAAAAAGAGTCACTGATTTTTTGGTAGTCAATAGTTTTTATTCCATTCAGGACTACTTAACTGTCTCAATCTGAATTTTTAGCGAGTGTTGTTTATGTAAATATTAATTTATGTGTTATGTACAAATTTGTGTGTGCTTCTAATACCCGTAGATTTTATATATGTATATATGAATAATAATTGTAAGCCTGTCATATACTAATTTGACCTTTCATATCCGCCCCGGCTAAAATGAATAAAAGTTATTATTATTATTATTATTATTATTATTATTAATAACTTGGGAAGTAGGGGCCACACAAAAAAATGGTCAAAGGTAAAGTCGTAGGAAATTTTCCAAGCTATCCGATGGTGACCTTGACGGTGACCTTGAGCTTGACCTTTAAGGTGATTTCAAGGTCAAGTTTATTTTTTTAAATGGAAACTCCTATTTTTGACACCGGAAATGAAAAGTACTGAAAATTTTACGCCCAGACTATGACTTTGACCTATTGAGAAATTTGACCTTGAACGGTTAGGTCAAGGTTAAAGTCAAATTGTGATGTGCAGGGCATCTTGAGAAGTAGGGGTCACACAAAAAAATGGTTAAGGGTAATGTCGTAGGAAATTTTCCGAGCTATCCGATGGTGGCTTTGATGATTACCTTAAGCTTGACCTTCAAGGTCATTTCAAGGCCAAGTTGATTTTCTTAAATAGAAAGCCCTATTTTTGACACCGGAAATGAAAAGTACGGAAAATTCTACGACCAGATTATGACTTTGACCTCTTGAAAAATTTGACCTTGAACGGTTAGGTCAAGGTCAAATTGTGAAGTGCAAGATATCTTGAGAAGTAGGGGACACACAAAAAAATGGTCAAGGGTAAAGTCGTAGGAGCCTTTCCGGGCTATCCGATGATGACCTTGATAGGGACCTTGACTTTACCTTCAAGGTCATTTCAAGATCAAATTGATTTTCTTAAATAGAGATCCCTATTTTTGACACCGGAAATGAAAATTACGCAAAATTTTGCGACCAGAACATGACTTTGAGTTCATGAAGAATTTGATCTTCAACGGTTAGTCAAGGTCAAATTGTGACATGCAAGGTATCTTGGGAAGTAGTGGTCACACAAAGAATGGTCAAGCGTAAGGTCGATTTTCTGGGCTATTCGATGATGACCTTGAAGGTCACCATCAAGGTCATAATCGGATAGTCCGGAAAATCTCCTACGACCTTACCCTTGATCATTTTTTGTGTCACCCCTACTTCCCAAGATACCCTAAATGCCACAATTTGACCTTGGCTAACCGTTCAATGTCAAATTCTTCAAGAGGTCAAAGTCATGATCTGGTCGTAAAATTTTGCGTAATTTTCATTTCCGGTGTCAAAAATAGGGGTTTCTATTTAAGGAAATCAACTTGACCTTGAAATGGCCTTGAAGGTCAAAGTCAAGGTCATTATCGAGGTCATCATCGGATAGCCCGGAAAAGCTCCTACGACTTTACCCTTGACCATTTTTTTGTGTGTTCCCTACTTCTCAAGATATCTTGCTGCTCACAATTTGACCTTGACCTAACCGTTCAAGGTCAAATTTTTCAAGAGGTCAAAGTCATAATCTGGTCGTAGAATTTTCCGTACTTTTCATTTCCGGTGTCAATAATAGGGGTTTCCATTTAAGAAAATCAACTTGACCTTGAAATGACCTTGAAGCTCAAGCTTAAGGTCACCATCAAAGTCACCATCGGATAGCCCGGAAAATTTCCTACGACATTACCCTTGACCATTTTTTTGTGTGACCCCTACTTCTCAAGATGCCCTGCACATCACAATTTGACTTTAACCTTGACCTAACCGTTCAAGGTCAAATTTCTCAATAGGTAAAAGTCACAGTCTGGGCGTAAAATTTTCAGTACTTTTCATTTCTGGTGTCAAAAATAGGGGTTTCTATTTAAAAAAATAAACTTGACCTTGAAATCACCTTAAAGGTCAAGCTCAAGGTCACCGTCAAGGTCACCATCGGATAGCTCGGAAAATTTCCTACGACTTTACCTTAGACCATTTTTTTGTGTGGCCCCTACTTCCCAAGTTATTCATCCGGTCCGGGACTTTTTGAACACCCTGTATAAAAGAGAGATGCCGTCTTCACCCAGGCATTTTAATGTTTCGGCAGAAATAGCATCAATGCTTGTAGCTGTATTAGTTTTTAACTTGTTGAGGGCATGTTTCACTTCAGACAAAAGAATATCAGGTTCATATTCAAAATCCAATGAGAGGGCCTGAGGACCAAAAACAGTAGTATACCTGTAAATAAACACCGACCGTATTCTGGTACTCGTACTAAGAGCTGAATCAGACCTTTTCTAACACTAGCAGGTGTAGCAATTGTAAGTAGGTAGTTTTTCGACGTTTTGTGTGATAGGCAATATTTATTACATTTCCTGTAATCAAAGTATAAAGAAAACCTGCCGAATTGACTGTATAAACGACTAAAATATAATCAGACTGTATGTGGATGAAAAATGTTTATGACCATGGGACCTGCAACGCTTATAAATAAAGCCAAAAACGTAAGGCAAAGAACTCAGAACCAAATAGAAGATACTTATTCGGAAAAGCAAATAGGAGCTTTTAAATTCTATTTCTGGTAATATTTGTTACCAAAATGCTAACTTGCGTTAATAACGCTACTTTTTGGAGAATTTCTTAGGAAAAATAGGTTTTTAAACTACTACTAAATAGCCGAGTTCTTGAAAACTAGTGTTTGGATTATTAAAAAATGTCTGCTGTACGTTCCAGAAAGTGCAATAATAAACAAAACTATTTACTGGTTAGGGAACGGTTGACAAACCTAGCAGAACTAAAGTAACCTGTGGTATACTACAAAAATTAACTCTGATTATATAACACGAGTACTTCACCAATCCTAGTGGCTTGAGTATTTGAACCATAAGTCTTGATTCGAAAGGGCTGTATATAGCTGAATCCCATAAATGGAGCTTATGCACAAACTAATCAACTTTAATACGTTTTCAAATCGACATTAAACTGTCTTTTACGAACACGAAAACCTGCCGGATCCACAGCAATACGAACGCTGTCCACTACAATTTGCATCCAATAAAAGCGCTATTCTATTCCTGGGGAAAAGAAAAAAAATTCGAATCGGCCCCAAAAAATCACCTAGAATTAAGAAACTAAAAGTGTTACTCTTGCCTGCGTAAAAACAGAGCAGCAAGAACCTTTCTTCGTAACAACCTGTCCTGCGCAAGAGTTTCCTTTCTAGAATCGGGTCGAAAAGATATCCTCAAACCATTTCCCAACCATCTGCTGCCTTTACGCACTGGTCTCCTCGATTACCTATCCGATAAGATCGACTTTGTAAACAGTACTATCCATCTTCGGGGGTAGCTTTCTTGGGTTCGCAATGAAGCTTGGTTGGGCTCTAACAACACTGACGCAGTGTGGCGAGCCGTCGAAAAATTCTTCATTGGCTATATCTAGAAGAACTGGATGACCGAATGTCAGCAAAAATTAAAACTACTTTATAAAAAATACAATTCAATAATAGTGGCACCTCCTCAACAAACCCGGAACAGGGAACAGGGTAACCTTGATTTGGATTTCGTGTCACCGCAGAGTGGAAGGCAATGTATTGGCGGACGCGCTCACAAGAGGAGGAACTGAATCTGCATTCATAGGACCAGACCCATTTGCGGGCATTGCAAAAAGCACGGCTAAAAAGACCATCTCAGACTCGGCAGAGAGGAAAACACTCCTGCACTGGCGAGATACACCAGGGCTACTGCACTCGAAGGCGATCATAAGATACTCCTCGAGTCAGCACCCCCCGAGGATCATGGAATGTAATAGGAACGATCTCGCATTCTGGTTGGTCTGCTGACGGGACATGGTCGTCTGAGGAACCATATGCGGAAGTTGCGTCTTCAAAAAATTTCAGACTGTCGCTTCTGCTACGTGAAGGACGAAACAGCGGAGCATATTCTTTGCTCCTGTCTAGTACTGGCTAGCGCTAGGTCCCAGACATTTGGATTTGTCCAACTGGAACCTCATGACTTCAAGAAAGTTTCACCCTTCACGTTGATCGCCTTCGCAAAAAGGTGTGGACTGTACGTTGAACTCTAAAAAGGTGTGAGCCACAATAGACACAACTGAGTCGCAGTGGAAGGAGGCAGCGCTGCCCCACTCACTTTCAACCTAACCTAACCTAACCGTGACAAACATTTTAGTGCAAGTAATCATAGATAAACATTTTCGTAGAGGAAACTTTTATTATACTTTATCATCCTTTCTTAGAGCTGAAACTCCAATAGCATACGAACTTCTTCTCTCAGTATAAGCTTATCACATTTTATTTTCCAAGACTCGGGTAGAGTCAATAAAACTTGGGAAAAATAAAAGTGCTCCATTGTGAATCCGTACCCTATTCTTCTGCAGGAATTTGATTAAACTCTATAAAGATTTTCTATGTCTCCTGCGATTTTCCGTATGAAAATCCACTTGTGTTTCTGGCAACCTTTACTGGCCGAGCGCCGTGGAAAGCCGCCGTTATTGCCGAAAGTAATGCGTTTTCTCGGAGGGAGCGAAAACGAGTTAGACATGGAGTCCGGAAAACGGGAGCTGCCTGTTTTTAAATGAGGCGGAGGGGGCCTTTTCATTAAATAAATGACGGACCGGATGAAACGCATCTACCACAGGCTGCTTACTTATTGTCCTTTGCTCCAATGACATTGAAGGTCTCGCTTGTTTGGAAACTATCGGATTAAACATTAAAAATCCCGCATCCATAACTGCGTTCGTTCTTCAACAGAAAGCTTAGGAAGTAGTCAGGAATTAGAAACCTGTCAGGCAATAGGAGGTGTCAAAATTTATTGTAATATTTATCAGCCAATACCCTATACAAGGTGTACCTTCCAGGGTGGCATTTATTTGTACTAGCTTGTGCGAATAAATAGTAATAGTAATAATAATTTAACTGTAGGGGTACATGTTATAATCAATAGTAGTGGTACCATCCTTTAAGTACCTGTAGCTCTTGAATTAGTCACTTTAGACCCCAAGTATGCTAGTTTGTTGGAATTGTAGGAACATAAAAAGTCACAGATATACAGGGTGTCCCATTAAAAATTTTGAATCGGACGTCACGTAATCAAAAACAAATACCTCGTTGGGTGAGATAGTAATAAGAAAAGATACTATATTTGCTCTAATTTAAACCTCCAAAATTATAACTCGCTGCTACTGCTCAGTTCCGATATATTGCTTGTCTTAATCGTAGTGGGACATCCTGTATATACATCAACTTATAGGTTTTAGGTTAAATATAATATTAGTTAATTTATAGATAGTACGGCTGTTATACAAGCAGCAGAAAACTTACTTATCGTCCTATCCTGGATTTAGTGGGTTTTGTTCTCAAGCACCGTGGTTCACATGTGAGTGCTAATATGGATTAAGAGGTTTTTGTTATCGAATGGATTTAGGGGTATTTGAATTTCATTCTTCCATGGATTTAGTGGATTTTGTTTCCAACCTTAAGAATACATTGATTTAGACCAGGATTTAGAGGGTTTTGAAAGATATAGATATAGATAGCGGTTTTTGAAACTAGACAACTCATTTATACTCGTTTTTTTTTCGTCATATACACTTTAGTGCCAAAGGAAGCATAAAATATACTCCGAAGTGTCAGTCTCTTGAGAAAAAAGCTCTGCATTTCATTTGTATTACCCCTAGATTGGAAGAGATGTCGTTTGTAGTTTAAAGAACCTTTTTAAAATGCACACCACTGGTTTCAATAACAGCACTTTCACAGCTGGATGCTGATAGCAGCCGTAAATTTCCAGCAAATCCTTTTTTGCGTTAGTAGTCCTCGCTCACGAGGAGGACTAAAGTATGAAAGTAGGAGGAAAAAGTTCACTCCATCGGTGAAGTTTCATCGGGATAATTATTGCTAATTTTCTTTTCGGTGCTTCAGCATTTCCAGCGAGTAGTCATTAGCGTAGGGTGTACATGATCCATGTCTGCAAGAGTTGCCTGTTTTACTTCCTACACCGTAGAAGTAGCTACAAATATTTTTGTATTCAAAAAGGACTGTTTATTACCCTAAAAAATTAACCTTGTGGTATTGTACTAGACAGGCCTATCCGAATACCACCCTTGAAGACATATCTATGCCAAGAAGAGTGCATCATGTATTCTTGTAATCTCATAATCTCAGTAACTAGCTTTGTTTCAATTTGTGGTATGATATAAAGTGGGGTGATAGTATGCAATGCTGCTTATATATTTTTTTAATCGCTGCGCTGAAAACAGAGCAATTGGCAAAAAACAAAGATCCCCAGAACACTTCGTTTCAAGGCTTATTAGGTATTCTGATGATTTTTAACTTTCTTCAGGGATAGGTAAAAAATTACTCTTGTGATATACTTTAATTTAAAGATCTGTTCGGATATTGCATTTGAAGATATTTCTGTAGAGTGTTTGATAGTTATAAATTCTATAAACTATACCTTAGAAACTAATACGTTGTTGAATTAGTTCTATACAAATTTATAAAACCAGTGGCGTATAAACTCCTATACGTAAACGCTTATTTACCTTTCTGGCCTTTTTGCTGGTGCTGCCGCTCCTTAACGTTTACGGAAAACAATGTTGTTGCTCGAATTAAAAAGTCCCCTCAATCAACATTTGATTATTTATTGCAGAAAGTGCCTGCAAGATATCTTTTTTTGTTTAAACCATGAAATCCATGCCACTCATTTTCTGTGGATCTGTCTGTCGGTTGGCTTGAGCGTTATGAGGTGAGGCCGTTGATAATGCTACTGCATTTTCAAAAACAGGTGTATTGTGAAAAACATTGAACCTGCCGATATCCTGTATTTTTCAGACCAATCCAAACATCGCTTTCAACTGAACGTTGACCAACCTATAACCTGTATCGTAGAAACTGTTTGTTTTGATTGTAGTGACGTTTGGATTTTGCGGCCGTTGCATAAAGTGCAAAAAGTTTCTGGAAATTGTGTTAGTCGCAGGAACGAAATCGTTAGGAAAAAAAGATATCTTTTGATTATTCATAAATTCAGATAATCGTATAACCTGTAGCCCGTGTGGGGGCGGGTTAGAATATCTCCCAACGTATATCCTGCGTATCGTAAAAGGCGACTAAAAGGAAACGAACTACTGTCGGTATAAGCAGTACCCTCTTCTCAACCAACAGCTTCGGGTGGACGAGTTGAGAAGAGTCGGGACACCTTGTCCTTGGGGTGAGGAATTGCCCCTAAAGGCTGATGAACCAGTAGATACCATATGGTCAACGGCATGAGGATGCAGAAAGCAAATGGGAAACTACTGCATTAGAGATCTTAAAGATATCCCAAGAGAAACTCGTAAAATGAATAAATGCATTTTACGAGTTCACAACATGTCTGTTAAGACATTGTGACTATGATGATGATGATGTAGCCTGGAATTTGATAATTTGACGATGATGAGATTTTGTTATCTTTATTAGTACTGATAATATATGGCAAGTACTGAAGTCGCTCAATTTGACTGCATCCTTAAAAGTTTTGTGAAGGGGAAGCAGTGCTTTGTGAAATATTGTAGCCCAGAAAAATACTTTTTGAAACCAGAATGCGTTAACGTGACGGCCAATATAGTTTGAGCTCTCCTAAGAATACCTATTTGCTGATACATAGGCACCGATAAAATACTACATATACCCCATTCATATTTTTTTTACGCAGCTGGGAACAAGCCGGTATTATAAGTTCAAAACACAAAAAGTGCAGCCCGGGCTCCGACACACCGAGCTGCTGTTCCATTACCCAATGACTACTCCTCACACCGTGAGGTGAGCAATCACTGGGTCCGCGAATCGTGCGCCCTAAGTAGACGAAGGCACCCAAGGATGACTGCCTTCTGCATTCTGGCGGCTAAGATGTGCGCCACCGCACGGCACACCGGTATTTTGCGCAGTGCAGAGAGCAGCGTATTCCTCATTCCACCTAGGGATCCAATGACCATAACCAGCAGACTTACAGTGTAGTCTGGCCAGAGCCTGCGAAGTTGTCCGAGCAACTCCTGATATTTGGTCCGCTTTTCCTCCTCCTTAGAGACGATGTTCACCTCGGCAGGCGCCGAAAACTCAATAACGAACATCGTCTTCTGTTGGTGGTCGAGAAGGACTATGTCGGGCTTGTTTGCCTGTACAAGCTCGAGCGTGGGGAACGAGTAGTTCCAGTAAAGCCGGCATCTCTCGTTCTCCACAACGGACTCTATATCCCCTGGAGCGTATGGCAGCACCGGTGTCTCATCGATACCGTATGAGCGCCTCAAATGATAGGAGAGCACTCGTAGAGCCGCGTTGTGCCGATGGACGTAAGCCGTCCCAGCGTACGTCTTACACGCCGACAAGAGATGCATAAGCGTCTCTGGCGCCTGTCGGCAAGCTCTACAAAGGGTGTCGGGTACATCTACACCCATAACCCTTTTACGGTACACCAAGGTGTTGAAGACACCGTCTTGGCAAGCCATTATAAAGCCCTCAGTCTCCGACTTCAACCCACTAGACCTTAGGAAAGAGAAGGTCAACTGCTCAGACAAGCCATGCTCTTCCAGATGTTTGTAGAAGATTCCATGCATTGGCTTATCTTTATGAAGTCTTAAAAGGAAGTCGACTTCGGCAGTTTTAAGGTGGGATTTTAATTCTGCGGGAGCAAGTTCCGTAATGGACTGCTGACACCTCCGCTTGAAGTCGAGTGTGAGGCTGAGCTCCTCGGCTGCTCGTTTCGCTGTGCTAAAAAGAAAGGCTCCTTTTCCCGCATTCTCGTGCTTTCGCACAAAGCGGATCAGGGGATCGGTGCTGTTCGTTACATAGCAGGCAGTGGCCAGCACTACTCTGTTGTGCAGACGCTCCAAACTCAATAGTCCACGCCCTCCCAGGTGTCGCGGGAGGTATATTCGCGGGACAGAGGACTTAGGATGCAGGCTTCTCTCCATATTCATCCTTTTGCGGGTCTTCGTGTCGATTTCCTTCAGCTCGTTCACTTTCCAGTGTATAGCACCAAAGGTGTATAATAACAATGGGACCGCAAGCATGTTTGTGGCAGCGACTTTGTTCTTGCCGGACAGTTCTGACGACCAGATCTGCCGGAGTCGGTGCAAATACTTGCGGCGGAGACACTCTTTAACCAATGCTGCCTCTTGGACATGACGCTGCGCCACTCCAAGGTAGGTATAAGTATCTCCGGCATGCAGTTGTCGCAAGATGCTCCCATCAACGAGCTGTTCCTCATCTCCACTATCTCCACTTCGTCCTTTCTTGAGATGAACCAATGCACATTTGTCTGTCCCGAACTCCATTCCGATAGCATGACTGTACTCCTGCACCACCCTCAGCGATTGTTGTAGTTCGCGTTGGCCGGAGGCATAAAGTTTTAGGTCATCCATATAAAACAGATGGGTGACCTTGTGCCTCCGGTTATTGGGCGTGCCACAGCTGTATCCTTTAGTATTTCTCAGCGCTATGGACAGAGGCAAAAGTGAGATGCAAAAGAGCAAGGGAATCAAGGAGTCTCCTTGGAAGACACCTCTTTTCAATGACACCAACTCTGTCTGTACCCGAGTTTCACCTGATGTTATGGTAAACCGGGTCTTCCAGAGTGGCATCAGTTGTTTGATGCATCCCACTATCTGATTATCCACCGAAAGACATTCCAACAGCCGCACAATGAGGTCATGAGACGTGCTGTCGAATGCCTTGCGATAGTCAATCCAGGCCATAGAAAGGTTTCGCTTGTACTGCGTGACACATCGGTCAATCAACAGGTTCTCCTTGCAGCCAGCTACTCCTTTCTTTGACCCTCTCTGTTCATACACGTCGAGAAATACAGGATTCACAGCTTGAAGGATACGCATGTACAAGATTCTGGTGAAGAGCTTGTAACACGCGTTCAGACATGTTATTGGCCTGTAGTTTTTGGGATCAGACAAATCTCCGGTCTTCGGGAGAAGCACGGTTCGACCCTCGACAAACCAAGCCGGAATTGGCTGCTCCTGATTTAGCCACGAGTTAAAAACTCTAGCTAAATGCCGGTGGCAACTGGGGAATTTTTTCCACCAGTAGGTGTTTATGCCATCCGGGCCAGGAGCTGCGAAATTCTTTGCGCCTCGTAAGGCGTCAAGAATTTCTTCCGTGTTTATCGGGTGACGCAGTACATTCAAGTTAGGAGTCCTCCTACAAACGGACTCAAACTGCGCCAAGGCCGGAGTGTCTGCTGAGAGAGGTTTGGGTTGTTCGTAAACGTCCCTCCAAAAGGCCTCCACGCGATCAGCAGTTGGCGGCTGCTCTCTGGCTGGAGGCGGCTGTTGGAAAAGGCGAGAAGGTCTTTCGTAGAACATTCTGTTCTGCTCCAGACCTCTCGCTCGCGCCACCAACGATCGCTTAGCAGCGATTAGCATCCATATCCTGTCAAGACAGTGTTGCTTGACAACAACCAGTACCGCTTGACTGAGTGTATGATGGTCGCGCCTCAACCCGTAGGCTATCTGGCGCACTCGGCGCGTAAATGGCTTCCCAGCCGCTCTATATTCCATCACACACTGGATACGGGATGCTTCCTGGCGAGCCAACTGGATTTTCGCTTCCATTTGGCGCACCCGTCTCTGTGCTCTCTCAACAGGAGAGTCTCTCACTCTCCCCTGTCTAGCTAGCCTCAGAGCCGCAGCGTAAATTTCGCAATTGATGCTCCAAATGTCAGAGGCCCCCGATAGACGTTCACCAACAACCTCATCCTCTCTCTTCAAATCTGCCAGCTTCAAGGACCTTCCGTTGTTATGCAAGGCCCTTCGGTCCCTGAAATCCCCAGGTGAGACGACTTGGTCGATTTCCCTCTCAGCGGGCCTTACCGGCGAACTTTCAGCCTGGTTAACAGGCCTTCCGTCCGCCGAAGGGGCAGGCTGAGCTGGAGCACGAACATATCCCTGCCTCCGGAGGTACGATACATAATCTCGCAAATTCTGAGAGGTAAGCGTGCTATGCTCTGGGTGCAGTTCACACCACCTCTCATACATGCGGGACATGTATCCCCTACGGCGCGGGCTACTGCTCTCGTAGCAGCTCAGCAGGTCATCCCTGAGCTCCGTCGTCCACCTAAAACGGTCCATATCATTGCGGGGGTCGTCATCAGGGCGATTCGAAGCACCGCCACCTTGCCCAACGCCGGCTTCCGAAACCGGCTCGGTGTGGGTGCTTTTCCTTCGAGGTGGTCGAACCCGAAGATAGGGCCCGTCAGGTGGTTAGCCTTAGGGCCCGCAGCCGACATTTCCGGAGGCAGCCGTCCAAATTGCCTCCAGAGGATGGACCTGTGAAGGTTGCCGACCGACTTACATCCTTTGGCTTCGGTATACCCCTCGGTGTCGCCACGCACCGAATAGCCTCTTGATGTTGGGCGGCTTCCTGGGGGTTTATGAAAACAGCCGCTTCTAACATGAAGAACAGACGCTGTCGGAGTACCGCTCCTCACATGGAGATCCGTCGTGTCCTATTAATTGTGGAATAGCCGATCCTCTGGATGCAGACGCTATTCCACTGAGCTAGTTTTGGTCCGCCCCGGGTATTTGATTTCCCCGGTACCACCCATATCTGGGAGGCGTTCCCCTATCCGCCACCTTGGGGAGGCGCCACTGAGGGGATCTAGCAACCCCTTATTATTATTATTATTATTATTATTAATTAATGACCCATTGACCAATAGCAGTGCGGCGATTAGGTCATTCCTCTCCAGCGCCCGACCCGAGAATAGCCACCATAGAGAAGCGACACAACCTGTCGGCACATTTGATGTTCGCGGTTCATTATTTGGTGACCTTGAATCGGTTAGAACTGACAAGCATCCACAATATAGAGCAATTCCACGACCATAACCTCAAACGTCTTGATCAGCTGATATTTGGCGGCTGCACGTGGAGTTTGACGGTTTGAAATTTGTCCACAATAACCCCGCGCATGCGTTATGAAAAGCGGTCCCTGCTGTGTCGCTTCTCTGTGATGGCTATTCTCGGGCCCGACTTTGTTTTGCCGTGGCGTAAATGACATGCTAATCAGGTATAGATTATTTACTCGCCAGATGTCGAACCATCCACACAAGGGGGTGGCACAGTATATCCACTACAGTAGCGCAACTCCCTAGAAATCATGCAGACAATTTGTCTCCGAAAAACAGGCCTCTCATATCCCCACGCCGGCTCCTCAGCACGAGCCGCGAGTATTGCCGTTTACGTCTTGAGCACAGGGTCGGCTTAGCAATTTATTGTCCATACGTGAAAATGTTTTGTACTGATTCTTCTAATTCATCATGGATTCTTTGCATATAAATGGGGTGTAAACATTTTTGTTTAGAAGCAAAACAAGAAATAGTCGGTGTATGAAAGAAAATTGTTAACTCCGAGAAAATATGTGGCTCTATTGTTTGTAAGTAAACCAACAAAAATGCGAGACTTATTCAACTTTATTTTATCTTATCTTACTTAACTTTAAACATTTAAATAAATATAAAAACTTTATAATATCTTATATGATTCAAATATGGCTATAAGTAAAGACGTAGCGTCCAAAATAACATTTATGTCTAGTTATCGCACAACCTTTAAATGTATCTTCATCAATCATCGTAGAGAAATGTTTAAGGCACAAAAAAGTGGCAAACAGCAAAACCGATGAAGACCTGTTAGGTGTACATAAAAAAATAAAGATCAATAGGTTTATAACAACGATAAAATATACTAAACTGGTCGTTATTATTCATAAAAAAATTGCAAAACTGTCTTTTACCTAGTTTACCAAGACTACCCTTCCTTCTGTATTTGTATATTACGTATATGAATAGGCATATTGAAGAAAAGACTCCATGTTTATAGAGGAAAATGATACATTTTTGAAACTAGCACGTCGATTCTTTTTATTGTGAACTCTTTATTTGAGCGCCCATTAAAATGGACTTCACTTCCTGCTTAAAATTTCATAATGTCGGAATGCATAATCACATTAAAAATAATGGACTTCACTTCCTGCGCAAAATTTCATAATGTTGGAATGCATAATCACATTAATTTTGTTATTAATCGTGAAAGATCTTTTGAACGTTGTGGTGCTGTCAGGAAACAATGAGAAATTATTAGGAAAGCTAATAATAAGTGGCTGTATGTCACGCTTAAAATTTATCTTTGAGGTAAGAAGGGGACGTGATAGTAATTTTGTGTAAAAGAACTCAAAGATCTTAGAAAATAATGGGGCGTGACCGCAAAAGAGAAAGAGGTTGAGGAGCAGAACAACTGAAAGATGGTAACCCGAGCGACACGTGTTTCTGCTAATTGGCTTCATCAGGCCCAAACGGATGTCGTGTGCTCACATCTAGATGAGGTCACATAACATAACACTTGGTTTCGGGTGTAACCTGAGGAGTCAAGGATGGAAAAAACAAAGCCAGAAGGCACCGAGAAGAGCCAGCCAGCGCATTTGTGGCTTCGGCCGAAAGACCTTTTTGTGATCCGCATGACTCAAAGATTGTATTTGTATAAGCTGGATATAGAAAGCCATCGCAATTTATTCGGTTTTAATATTATATTATTATATAAAAATTTTCTATTTATAACAACCCCTCTAAGATTGTTAAAATTTTAAAATTCACTCATTTTTCCAAATTATCAATTTTAGGTTTCTGTTTGGGGTTCTAAAGTTCAGGTTGATTGTTTTTAGTGTATAAAACAAACGAATTCTAGCATATGATCGAGCAATATACCTATACGGAAAATTTGAACAGGGGTGATTGTATTTCAAGTTCAAGAATATATTTACAAATTTTTGTACAGCATTATCAGATATGGAAAAACTTTCAAAGTTTTCTTGAAATATGATCTCCATAGATGCAACGTATTGTACGAAATCATTGTGTGGCATGTATAAACTACCGAACAAATTTGCAGCATGTTGAATCGGCGGGTACAAAATGGCTAAATCCGCTATATCGGATGTCCCATTTCGAATTGTGTAATTCTGACTTTAGGCTCATAATTAAAGAACGACTTTCCGTAACGTCTAGCTCGTCTAAAAACTGAAAAAAAAATCAGCTACCCTAATACCCGACAGACTTTGTTAGAGACAGATAGAGCTATGCTATCACAATTTAATATTATTAGGTAATAAAGGAGCATATTAAACATTGGAGGAATCGCTTACCTGGCAGCATCTTGAGGAAACTTAAAAAAACTATAGCCACAGTTTTTGGAATTATTAGTACAGCCTACAGCGGCGCAACATTTGACTACACGCGTCCCGATATCCATATCAACGTCTCACCAAATGCCTTAATCCGGTTCTGTCAAACACACTACCTTCACTCTCATAGACTGAACACGACTCAGGCGATTGCCGTGCTAAACATCCTGCGCACGATGCGCGGGGTGCTATGCGCGAACCACCAAAATTCTGGAGAGTCGCGCTACTGTTATATTGGATATACTGTGGGGGTGGGATGCCGTTCTGAATCGAGAAACTCGATCTCGATAGATGATCAACTCGATAGAATTATAAAACCGGATTCTGTTACTCGATCTGGTTTGGCTTCGGAAATCTTCGGGAATTCGATAGCTGAAATGACACATATGAACTAACTATGAAATTAAATCGTTGTTTTTTGGTCCTAATCTCAAATATACCCAGAAAAATTATTTATTCTCTTTTTTTTTACTTTTGTGTCATCGGCATTCACTGCTCTGGTCATTAGCCTCATTATTTTGTTTTTGTTACCATCTTTTTAATAATAATATTCATAGACATAATACTGTTGCCAATTGCGATAGAGCATCTATTACAGCAACAGAGAGAACACTTGATTAATATTCGAAGAATGAAAATTAGAGAAAAAAGCAATCCTTTCGAGCTTCCCGACAATAGGTTTATAGAACTGTTTTGATTAAATAAAAATTAGGTACATACATGTATATATTTTTATCGAAATTATATAGCATAAACAAAAGGTCCTGTAGGCATCTGATTGAGGAAATTCGACCTTTGTTCAGGAAAGATTTCCAAGAAAGAGCATTACTCCGGAGCCTAAGTTCTTTGCTGCCTTGAGATTTTACGCCACAGGTTCATACCAACGATGTATTGGACAAGAATTTACAGCTGGAATGAGTCAGACATCCATAGTGAAATTGTTTATTTAAGTTATTTATTTTATTTATTAGTTATTTATTAAGTTTATTTTCTAGTTACTGCTGCCACTAATATACCTACTCACAATTACTGCTTAAGTTTCAAAAAACTTAAGTTCAGAGTTCACTATAAAATTTCAATGTTTCTGTAAACAGATGTATAACCTCACTCTTGGGAATCTAAGCATCGAATCGACTGCTCTGCAGCTGTCGAGTATAGATATCGAGTTTATTGTCGAATTGTGACAAACGGAATCGCTACTATCGTTTTTGATATCAAACTCGATATCATTTTTAAAACGGAATCCCATCCCTGATGTGATTGTCTGTATTTACTCATATCTCGTTTTTAGTCTGTAATCTAAGTTAGGTTATGTGGCAAATGTCACGCTCGTAGTTTGTTTCTGGTTTATTTACTTTTTAAAGTTTGGTAAGGCTGAGTGGAAGAGCATCTCGTTGTGAACTCTCATCTGAGGTTTTTCCTGTTTTACCGCTCTCGGTAAACCATTTTTAATTGTCTGCTTGTTCTTTGTCGGAAAAATAAAGCCATTAATATTATACAATTGGAAGGTATGCGTATAACAGCTAGACTGATTTGGTAATGAAAATGAGGTATTTTCATGCTTATTATTTCCATGGGGTATGTCAAAAATAATTATTTTATGCTGAACAACCAACAAGAGTGCAGGACGTGAAGAATAAGATAAGGTAAGTCCTTGTAATCATCAGTCCAAAGATGTGAATAGAGTTCAATGTTCCTTCTGTCAGAGGGCTTAACATGTGCTGGGAACAAAGTGGTCGGTACTTTCTAAACATCTATTGAAATAGTGGTTAGAATATTTTATTATTTCACGTTACTACTATGTTTATTGCACTATTTTACTGCCAAGTAAATTATTTTTCATAATTTGAACATACTTTAGTTCAGTTATTTTTTTTTTGATGTTGCAAATAGGTTATGTTACCGCTAGTGTTTTTGGTTAGAGTTGATACGTTTTAAGGAATTTTGATAATCTTGTCTCGCTACTCTAACTTGTTTGCGCCTTTTCGCCAAGTTAGTTGTTTTCTTCCATCTGAACAGGTTTCTATTTATTTCTCACGGTCTGCTGAGTTGCATATAGGTAGCACAATTGAATTGTCAATAGATTTTATCATTAAAAAAATAGGCATACCCATTTGACAAATTCAAGTTGTCTCTATTGAAGTTTCTTTAATTAATCTATTGCTTACTTCAAGTACAAAAAATGTCATGTATAAGATCAAAAATTTTAAGTGATACTATGTTAAGGTTGTAGTATTGAGGGCTCCCTACTAAGTGACAAATAGTAAGCCCGCTGTCCTCCATAACATACACTGAAGTGGGCTACCCTGTAGAGTTTTACCGATGAGCTAGCCTTTGATTTTTGTCTGCCTTCATGACTGAACCCTGTATATCTAGTAAATAATATGCAAATATACTCATATTTTCTTACACTGGCTTCGGGGTACAGCAGCAAATACCAAAAATCAGGTGTGTTTTTTGACCCAAAAGGATATGTTATCTCTTGTTGCTATAGGGGTATAAGTAGCTGATTTAACCTATCAACTCAGTGATTCAATTTTGCAAAGTTTCACTATAAAAACTGTAAGTGGATGGGGGATTTCAGGATCGTTTGTCAATCGCTTCTGTTTTGTGAGATTCGGGTACGAATACTTGTCGAATATTTTTTTATTCAAATTTTCTTTATTTGCCTCTGGCTCTTTTCTGGCGATGCGGTTCTTGAACATGCTTGGTAAATACTGTTCAAATTTACAGAAAACAATGTTGTTTCTAGGATCAAAGAATCTCATCGTACATGAAAACATCCCTGGCAGACTTGTCCAATAACATATGATTATTTATTACAGATAGTGCCTGCAAGTTTGGAATTTAGTATAGCTTTTGGTGTTGCCGATAATGTAGTACGGAGTCTTTACAACGACATACTTAGAAACTTGATAATGACAAATAGTCTCGTATAAACGTGAAAAAATAGAGAAGCCTCATTCTCCCTATTGTGACTGCCACGCGACGTGGTAAGTAAAAAATGGAGTCAAGTTGATTGACTCAGTACTTCCCACACAATACGGTGATACCAGTTTATACTTTTACATTGCACGAAGCTATAGTCTGAGATTCCCTTGCAACCAAATCATCGCCCGCACGCTCGCAAAAAACATCTTATCACAAAAACTCTCGTAAATAGTTTCTTGCGTCTCTCTCCGTAGGAGCTAGGATCACAATTTTTATTTTGCAATCTTCAACTGTTATCCTAATCACATGGCATGCCGATTTTCCGATATTTAAAAACCGATTATATTATCAGTGTCTTTAAAGGGCAATGAAAAGTGTTCCAGGGTTTCCTAACCACCCTATCCGAGACCCCATCCTACTTCGGCTCAATTCAACTAAAAAAAAGAACAGTAAATTATCTGAGATCCCCAGAGTACATAACAACAGGCTTATATTGTACCACTACGAATACAACAAAATTTTCAGTTTCACAACCCACACCCCCAAACTACCCTGATTTAACCCCTTATAAAAAAATGTAGAGAGCGATCACGAACCCTCAAATCGCATAAAAGCGAGGTTTGAGTGATTTTGATATCTTTAGATTTTTTACTATTGCTTCGCCGCCACTGACTCTTGGTTTCTATAATAGGCGAGGCAACGTTCGGATGGACCTGAAAACGTGTATTATGACGTTAGGTCTTTCTTTCACAACCCAAACAGTTCAGTTTTAAAACCACCTACCGCCAAACCACTCCAATTTTACTCTCATCCCCCCAAAAAAAAGTACAAAGTGATCAGAAACACCTAAAATGCTTTAAAACGAAGTTTGAGCAGTTTTTATATTTTTTAGATTTTTTTGCGCCGCCACTGAATTGATTTCTGAAAATCATCCACATTTTTCATCCTCGCCATGGTAGTAATACCGTGTCAAAATTTCATTTAAATCAATTAAATAATTACTGTTATACAATAAAGAATGATCTAAAGCAATACTCGTATGTATGTATACATCAGAAAATTCCTTTGGTGTAATAATATGGAAGGCAATGTTCGGATGGACCTAAAAATGTGTACTATGCCGCTAGGTTTTTCATTCATAGGTCAATGGATAGTCCATTATGAATACAACAAATTTCTCAGTTTTACAACCCTCCACCCTCCTACCACCCCAATTTCGCCCCCACCCAAAAAAAAATTAGAAAATAATCAGGAACCCCTAAAACACCTAAAAACGATGCTTGATACACATTATTTGAATTTTTTTGTTTTTTGCTAATTATTCCGCCGCCCATGTATCGATTTTCAAAATTATAGTAGCATTACCTACTACGACCCCACAGCATGTAGGTATTGTAGGTGCCCAAATTCCATCACAATCCATACAGCGGTTACTGAGATTACGAGGCTAGAAAAACGCGAACAGACAGACAGACCGACAGACAGACAGACCGACGGAAATGAGTGACATGGATTTTCGTTATGTCGACATCATAAAACGCCCTATCGGTGTAGGAAGTAAAAGGTACGCCTCTGAGGTACTCGACTCTTTTTCAGCTGGACGGAGCATTCTGAACAATTGGACTGAAATTAAGGTATAATGACGACGCTGTCGGTATAATAACCTGAATGGGAGCCATACTGAATTTGCGGAAATGCATATTTCAATGGCTTGAGAGGCAAAAACAACGAAAAATATTGTTGGAGTGCCTACCTCTAGGATATCGACGAATCATTAAGTTTTGCAGACCGAGGAATGAATATGCTTCATTTGGAGCACAGAAAATACAGATGTTGGAAGAAGAAACGAAAAATATTTAATTAATCTGCGATGTAGTCATGGAGATCGATCCTGATGGGATGGATAACTGAAGTAGAAGTTGTCAAAAATCTACACGATTTTTGAAAATTCAGCATACCTATGTCCGGTAGCATAGATATAACGGATTTTCTGTTTTTTTCTGTGTTTCTGTGTTCTGTTTTTTTTCACAGACAACCATAAGCCATCAGTAGGAAATTCAACTATAAAATGTGGTCACAGCACTAAAGGTACCAAAATGTCGCAGGTTGAGTCTCTTGGTTTTCCATATTTTTGTATACCTCGGGAACTTGGTCTGTTAAAAAGGCAGATCGAGCTCGCATAGATGCTTTTGAAATGTGGACGTGGAGGAGAATGCTGAGATTTCGTTATACCGCCCATCGAACTAACGTTTCCATACTGGATGAGCTCAGTAATCCAAAGAGACTATTCTCCATTGTTTCGACGAGAATGCTTACATTCTTCGGACATATACACAGAAGCGATAATATGGAGAAACTTGTAGTTCGGAGTCATGCCCCGAGTGGGCGCCGCCGTGGCCGTTCCCCTACACGCTGGGTGGATACGACGAAACAGTTGCTTGATATCAGTATCAAGATCGCCACTGAACTGACAGTAAATCGCAAACGATGGCGAGCTAAAGATCTCAAAACCATTGATAATATTCGTGTTCGCAATACTCTAGCTCCGACTTAATGCATTTTACGAGTTCACAACATGTCTGTTAAGACATTGTGACTATGATGATGTGGTTAGAAAAGCACATCAGCCCAACTCAATTTTCTAACTGGTGAAAACTGAAAAACAATCTCAAGACATTGAAATCAGAGTACGCTGCTTGAAAAAATTGCTGTCATGAATAAATTATATACTGCGGTAAGTAGCTACTAGGAAAATTCACAAAACGGCCTAAGCCTTATTTTTTATGGCATTTTAATAGGGGTGGAGAGTAGCCCCAAGTTTGAGTCTTCCTAGAATGTCGCGGTCATGGATCATTCATAACGGAAATTGTACGTATTGCTCATAGTTAAGAAATACTTAATAATAAATCCTGGGATACGGTCAAATATTATATTTCAAAAATTATACAATTTTAACGACGTTTCGACGCCTAAACTGGCGCCATCTTCAGGTTACGAAGGGTAAATTTTACCACAATAGTCACTAATTTTTTTACCGGATAGTGCTGGCAAATTGACTCTTTTGGCGAGGCCCCAAACCGTCCGGCAAAAAGTTATGTGACTGTTCTGGTAAAATTTGCCCTTGATAACCTGAAGGTGAAGCAAGTTTAAGCATCGAAACGTCATATTTTTTGTAATATAATATTTGACCATATCTCAGGATTTATTATTAAGTATTCGACAATAACGGTCAGGTTAAAATTGTAAATAGTAACTAACTCAAAGTCTAAATAGAGTGCTTGCAAACAATCGCTATTACGTATAACTAGTACTGGGGAAAACAGCTAGTACGGAAAACCCACAAAATGGCTTCACATGAATCACTCATATCGGATCATAATCTCTTATCCATACAAATATATAATAATATAAATAAATACAAATAAATGAAAAAAAATGTCTCTTGTTTGTACCTTCTCTGTCGTCATCTTGAACCAAATTTAATGAACAACGAAGTTCAGAGCGGTTTTGTGTAGGGTTTCTACGTGATCGGAATTATATGTTCTGAAAGGTAAATATTAGAAGAGGTCTGAAAGTGTTACATATTATCACCAAAGTAATTTTTCAAGGGAATGGAGTGAGAATTTTGGAGTTTCAATATCGCCCACTCTCCCCCCCTTTTCACAATTTAACTGTGCTCAAAAAGGGGAAAGCGTGCAAGAACCTTTAAAACTGTTCAGTGGCTATCTGACATAACGATTGCCTGTTCAATAACCACATATTAAAATAAAAGTCATTTAGTGAATCTGTGTATATATAAAATGATGCCATTTGAACATGAAACAACGACGTCGTTATTGATGTAGGTAGATAGTAGTCCTATTAGGTGAATCTGTATTTAGACACTTCAACTCATCTTAAATACTAACGCATTGATTGGTGTTTATTCAGATACTGTAGTGACTTGTTCAGAATGAATATGGATAAGAAATAATTTACCAAGAGGCTCCTACCCACCTCTTTCAATGATAATTAGCGCAAAGATCGTATTAACAAGCTGTCAACTTCTTAACAGCAGTCGCAGTAGGCAGTACAATTGTATTTAGGTCTCGCCTTCGTGACTACTTTATGAGTAAAAAATCAATACTGCCAGCTTTTTGCACGGTGCTATAATTAGCGAGCAAGTTCAGCAACCATTAATTAAAGATATAAGTGGATGTTTGGGTATTCACAAGTGCGCAAACACAGTGGGGCATTTTAGTGTACGTGCAACCGCTTGAACGCCTTTATGGTATCAGAAATTTAGTTTGCTACCTGCTTTTGTCTGTGCCGGTCGAAGATAAGTATCGATAAAGAGTTACTTATAGCTTCTGTGTTTGCGAAAACCCCTATTTGGGATAAAAGACACAAGCTGCACTATAACCATACATTAGACTCACTCTATATGTCTATAGTCTGTATATCTCACTCAATTGATCCATGTACAGCCATATGCCTTCTCTGGCAATTTCCTTATTTATTTACTTTTTCAGTAATTTTGTATCTCACGAGTAAAAAATTATTATAATTGTTATATAACATATACTTGCTTCATAAATAATAAAAATTAGTAATATCAAAAAAATTGTATAACAAAACTGCTTACCTCAAAGTTATAACAAGCCTTTCTTCTGGGAAAATAGGCTGTTTGTGTACATTGCACCATTCTCTTGTTAAGCGTTATTCCACTTTGTCCAAAATATATTTAAACGTATCCAGGCTATTCTGGTATATTGAAAAAATCTTTGATTATCATTCTTCAAACTTTGGAATAAATGACGATCTGAAAATATAAAATATATGAGGTAATAAAATGAGCATTTAATGATGCTATAATTATCTTATACCTGGCGGGCCAGCCCAAAGGATCTGTCCGACACGAGAATTCTCACTGATCCCAGGAAGTTCCTGATGCGTTGCCAAGTACAGGAGCCTCCTTATGTGGCGCGTCCAATGTCAATGTTGTTTCCAATGCCCACAAAGCATATTATCTCAAAATCGATAATCTTCGCGATCACAATACTCCCCTCACCTATCGGTGTGTATCGGAAGTAAAAGCTATTCCAATATTAATGTTTAACAAAATAACAATGTACCCGACCAATGATATTACGAGACCAAAATATATATACACAACACTAGATATAGGTTAGGTGCCACAATAATTCCCAAACCAAACAAATCAGTCATGCGGCGGTCATATCTCAATTTAGCGCCAAAATGATACAACACTTCTACCTTTTGATACCAAAAACCTGTTTACAAAGCGATTCAAATAGTCTCTACCAGAGTGGATAGCTTCCTTAATAAGACGCGCAAAAGAATTCGTTGAACATGTACAGTATCAGTCACATATTCATCTGATTGACAAATTTAAAATAAATGGTTCTAATGTATATGATGTGAATCTACATGTGTAGGTATGTACTAATAGTTCATTTGACAACTTCCCACCACGGATTTATCACAAAACGCCAAGACATGTCAAAATATTTGTCCAGAGAGACAAATTTTTAACCAAAAACTATTTCACCCTCTATTGTACCTTCTAGCCTCCCAGGGGAATCATTTCCAGTGTTTTTGCAACTGTCCCTCATTGTTTTGCCAATAATGGGCAACATTTTGAACCCTTATTGCATGTTTCCTATACCGTATCTAGATGCGACTGGCCAATCTTTGTACTCTTTTTCTTGTCTGTTTTCACTGAACCATCCACTGGTGTGCTTGACTGCGTGCGGGACCGGCGCCGGCCTGCTTCTACCTGCCGAGGGGACTCGGCGCTGGCCAACGCTCTCCAACGCACTCCAACGCTCCTAACTGCCGATACTGAGCATGCCTACACAGGGTGTTGTCATTTTGACTCTGATCAAGTCGATATACTGTCTAGCAAACAAACGTACTTCAAATACTTTTGAAGCTCTAGACATCAGTTATTAGGATATTATGTTTTACTGTTTTGTCATAGTAATAGAACATCAATTAGTTGTTTATCTTTAAAATATCCCTTTCACAGTTAGAATTCATTGTTTTAATAAAACCAGATAGTTTAATTTGATTTTGAATCCTGAAGCCTATTGCCAGGGCTTACCAAACAACGCATATACAGGTCATCCGCTGAATCAATAATAATACGGTTCTATCGAATGACATATCTGTAGTTGAATCAATAATCTTAAACTCTTTTACAAATAACGAAATTATCTTACGCATATCAAATTTGAAAAACAAATGCTCATCAGATTCTGACAAAATCACTGTACAAACAATAAAAACAATACATGAACATATATGATCTCCTCAATTGCAGATAAAAAATGTTTCGTTCTCAACAGGTGAAATACCATCACTATGGAAAGATTCAACCATAACTCCAGTTTATAAAGCAGGTGATTCAACTAGATTACACAGGCCAATATATGTTATAAACAGCATCGCTAAAACTTCTGAACAAGCTATCAAAAAGAAATTAATTGAATTATTCTATAGACATGCGATCTTGGGTGATCATCATCACTACAGGTTTATAAAAAATTCGAATACTAAAAATGCAGTGATTGATATTCTTAAACATGCTTTAGAAGCAATGGATGAGTCATCGAAATGCGTTGACATCGTCAAAGCTTTCGATACGGTATCTCACGACGAAATATTAAAAAAATATATGATTATGGCATTCGTGACATAGCTTATAAACTAATGTATTACTATTTAGATACCAGAATTCAGCGGGTAAAAAAAGGCAATAAATTAAGTAATATATCTTTAATTAAGACTGGTATACCCTAGAGAACTGTATTGGGCCCACAATTGTTCCTTGTTTACATGAATTCCCTTGCCAAAATTGATAAACTTGACGGACACCTCATGTGCTGTGCTGACAATACAGCCTTGATTTTCAGAGGTGATAGTAGAATCCGATATGAAAAAATGAAAATTAATTAATTAAATGAAAATCTACTTACATTAAATTCTGAAAATACTATATATATTTATAGCATTTTCACCAACTGCTGCAGTATGCCCCTTGTCATGAACAAATAACTGCAACTGTCCGAGGATGGAGAAAGTATCTTGTTTAAAATATTTAGGGGTGATATTGGACCAACATTTGAAACGGAATGCCCATATTAAACATGTTAGTAATCGCTTAAGGTACCTAATACACACGATTTCGTTTACAATATAAAAGATTAAAAACAAATTAAAAACTACGGAAACTTGTTGTCTTTCTGAGTTAGAGTGGTTTACAATCAAGGAATCTGAAAATAATGCCTTATCCGCTGACCCATGATTCAGAGATAATAAACTTCTATATTTAATCAAGTTCCAAGGACAGCTCGATTTGACTCTTTTCAAAAGGATTTGTATTTATTGGTCTTCAATAATACATGTGCTAAGAGCTAAACATTAGAAAAATGTGTCGGATCACGTTCTTTATTAAATGGAAAATTGATTAACCCACGATTAGTAATAATTATCATTATTCTATGAGAAATTGACAAATGAAAAAAAATGTCATAGTATTGTGCACTCTCAGAATAACTATATTCATCGTAATGCGTATCTGACAGCTAACAACTCAATATCAAGAATTCTGTTTTTATTTGCAGACCCGACTATCAAGAAGATACCGAATAAAGTCTGGAGTTCCGACACTCGTACTTTTAGGTAGAGAAGGAACCACAGTGAGCATATCAGCTCACGAGAAGCTTCTGGAAGATCCCAGTGGGGCTTACTTCCCTTGGCGACCTAGGCCGGTCGATAAAGTAAGTTCAAGATATTTTTCCCGCATGAATACTTAATACCAGTTTAGAAGTTTTCAGACGCGGCGATTAAAATTTATTGAAAACTTCTTTTTTGTCATTCGATTCGTGTTTTCCGTACTAGCTGTAGAGAGTACATAGTAACATAATAGGTTCCATTTATAATGGACTGAACGACTTGAGACATTTTACCAGTTACAAGGGGTAACCTTTCATGGACAATAGCCTGTTTTATTTGCCTTATAAATATGTTCCAAATAAATAAACTGAACTTAACTAATATTTTTGTACCTAAGGAAAAGATGAACCCCTCATTCGACTTCTGCTATTTATACTGTTCCTGAGAAGGAATTTTATGCAAACTAAAGGGGCGAATCACCTATAGTTAGAAATGGAAAACAAATCTTTCATGTAACTTCATAAAGCCATTTCCATGGATTTATAATATGATATAGGCTCCTGTTGGATATACACTTATACAGTCTTAATGTTGCGGGAGTCAATATCCCATACAAAAGAATGCCCAACTATTCTTACATACAGGGTGATCAATTTATACTCCGAAGTTAAATATTTAAAAATTATTGTATAATATACAAGGTTATTCATAAAGTCACGGTATACCAAAGTTGTGTTTTTTCCTCGGCTTTTTCAAATGGAACACCCTATATCTATATTATCCCGAATTTGATGTTGCGTTCCTTTTCACTATTTCGGAAATATAGAGTTTTATCAGGTTATACAGGGTATTTCCAGAGATATGGCAACTTTTATGCGAAAATTTTAATGAATTCATCACCCTGTATCTTCCATGATGACGGAGGTATCAAACTATCAACCTTTGAAGTATAGATTAATCACCTTGTATATATAAAATGAATATATTTTGACACAAAGTCAATCAAATGTTACAAATGGTACAAACTATTTAGGCTTTAGACCAGCCGCAGAAAAAACTGACTATGACACCAGTGACAAAGATTAATTTTTTTTTCAACGCCGCACATGACGACTGCTCCTAAAATATGAACCGCCGTACTTTTTCTCTGGAGGCTGCTGTACATGAGGATGATAGTTTTTTATTCTAGACGGTTTAGGAAATCGGCATGACCGCCAGGCAGAAGCACTCTAACACCCGAAAGTGTGAGAGAGAATCTGCCCGCTCCGACGCGACGTTGTACTACGTTGAGTCCTCTGGTGTCATGTCCACCCGACATGCCATCACGGTCCGACCGGTTAAAACTCGTTCCCTCTCTCCTTACCTGCTCTATCTCCACCTGCACTTGGCATCATCGTAAACGATATTCTTCGTAGCGCAAGAGTAGTTGAGTATGTTCTTCTTCTCCTTCTTCTTGCTACATATCTCTACGTTCCTCTGTCTCTTTCGATTCCAAATTGCCTTAAACCATCTTAAGCAAAATCCTCCACCATTGCTCACTCAATATCACTATAAGCACCATGTTCTCTGGGGTCAGATCCTCAGGCAGGTTCGCTCTCGCTTCCTGCATATAATAGGGCCATCTACCGCACTCAAAAAGGGTGTGCTCGACTGTGTCGCTCCGGCCGCATCAGTGTCGACAAGGACCTTCCGTCGCTCGCCTTATCTTGTTTCTATATATCCGGAAGGGACTGTGGTCCGACAATGCTTATTTTAAGTAATAGCAGACTGTGCTGTGTTTGCACTCTGCCCACTCTCATATGTTTGGAATCAGGCAGGTCCAATCGCATTCAGTGTAAGCAGTAGTGGTCGCTACTGTCGCCAGTAAACCGTTTGCAAATATTTATTTGTGTTGTAAGGAGTTTGACAGCTCGTCTATTTTATAAGCGTCTGTCAAAATGTCATCTTCAAAAGTGGGCATCAAAAAAAAAACTAAAAGAAGATGTTCAAATAGGGACCAGACAACATTACCGGATTACAACTTTTTTAGAAGCGTATCAAAATTATGAATTGCTGTCGAATGTGCGCAATGAAAATTGATCCAACAAATCGAAAATAGAAACTGCAGCTTAGTACATCTTGCAGCCTTTGACACAAAATAACAATGTTTTCACCAAATGCCTCGTCAAAAGATTTTTTGGATTATTGGTCACCATCTAGTTTTTTAAATATTGTGCAATAACATCATTAAGAATTCGAAACATTTCAATCAAGTACAACCCTACTGGAAGCCACTGAAAAGAGATTAGTGGAAGCTACCATTTGCCCTGTGTATAAAACTACTGGCAGGCAGAACTAGTGGCGTTCATTTATGACCGTCATTTCGGGAGGCCACTATTGTCTCCGTGCACAGCAGCCGACTCAGCTATTGCCAGTACACCATACTGAATGCCACAACCAGCATGCCCGGTGTGGTTCGATCAACGAATTCGAATAGGTTAGAAAAAGCAACGCCCATGCTCTAAAAGGCATGTGAGTGTTCCCAAGATCTCGTTGTTATTATTTACTGTGTTCACAAACACTATGTTATTTTATACAGAAGTCCGCAGCACTTAAATCTTGTTGAATTGTTTGAAATAGTCTTTTAACACTTAAGCACTGTTAAAACCCAAAATACAGCCGGAACTATAACAGTTAATGTGAAACGATCAACCAAAACAAAGCTGCTATTTTTATTAGGCTACTATAATAGTTGTTATTTTTGGGGTTCTTTATCTGCTTTCTCGTCGCTGGTATACAAAGAGTATACAGGTTTATCAGCGATTCAGCGGTCAGTGTACCAGCATTACCAAGCTGCCGCTTTAGGGTTGTTGGGCCAAATAAAATCGTTGTTTACTTCTTCTAACCTTCTAATGAATTCGTTGGGTTCGATCGTCTGACCACATGTGGATGTTCTCAACGTCTCAACCCGCTCATTCGGGCTGAATTCTCTTGTCTGTAAAGTCGGTTATTCAATTAACAGCTTAAAGAATGTACTGTGTAATTAAGGTTTTCGCAGCCAACGTCCTATAAATTGTTAGTCCATGGGCTTTCAGGCCAGCCTCGTTGAGCGTTGAGGCACAGCATAGTAAACAACCAGCAGAATATCTCCGAAGATTTACTATATAAAAATGGTTCCCACAGAATTTGACCTTGGGATGATTTTACGGGTGTGAAGTCTGGGTAGAGATGCGAAAATAAAAATATCGATACCGGTACCGGTACCAAATCGATGTTTTCTAGCCAAGTATAGAGCTGTACACGCCAACGAAGGCGCGTTTGGTTCGTGCAATTGATTACAAAAGTAGGTTACCAGCTTGGAATAGCTCAAAAAGTATCTAAGATAAAAATACTCGATATTAGTGCAGAAGTATCGATACATTTCAAGTATCGAAGTATCCTTAGCTTCCTTACAAATAATCATCCAAAAGGGGGGGTGCGCGTGTAATTGCCGCCAACCTGAGATATTGTGCTGACTGTTTACTATACTGTGGTTGAGGCTTGACGTTTCGTCAACACGAATGGATAGCATCTTCAGAAACGATTTCCGAAATACAGTATTTCGGAAGTTACTGAACTGAAATAGCCCGTTATAAGAATAGTCCACGCAATGAAGCTAACAGGCCAGTCATAAGTGTGAAAGGGTTTTTATATTTCTGTTATAATTATTAATACAGCAGCGGTATACAGCAAACAAGGAGCCATTAGAGTCAGCTCTTAAAATTTTCTGGTACATCCATATTTATCACTTAATAACAAATACTTTTAACCTTTTGCCGTACTTTTAACGAGCATCTAGGAATGCAGATTCTGTGCGATAAAGAGCGCTCCATTAGATCATTACTCTGTAACTTTCGGATCCCTTCGTCACTGCGATATCTAATGCTCGATATGAAAATGCGACTCGGCCTGGCCACGCCGCGGTGTAACGTGACTCATCCTCAACCCTAGAAATAATTATCACGTAGCTTAGTAAAAAGCAACAGTAAATACGTTATTGGCCGCGAGTGTGTAAAAAGCTATGATTGATTCACTCAAACCACTACTCAAACAGGCATCCCTATGCCTACTTGTGATGTATTCATTCGAGGGTAGTGTGATTGGCTGACGTCAAGGTGTCAGGTTTTTATACCAAATGGCAATGGTCTGCTAGGTAATATTCTGGTTTAATGGTCATGTGGTCTAAGGTTGAAGGAACAGCGGCCCGTTGGGTCAGAGAGCACTTTGCATGTTTTATTTTACATTTTTTTATAATAATCTTACTCAAAGTGGCAGGTTATAATCTTTTAGCATATCATAAACAAAATGATATTGTAATGTGTTTATTTTAGTTAGTGGTCGCTAGATAAAGGAACAGCGGACCACATTAGTAGTATAATTGGTATTTATTCTTTATAATGGTAACATCTCACTCAAAGCAACAGTACTGAGCTTTTGGCATGTAACAGTCAACATTACAGAAAATTTGATCTGGCACGAACACGTCGCGTCAATTGCTGCTGGTAAAATGCTTGGGTACCTGTTTAGAGCCAGAAAGTATTTCTCACCATGTATAACCTCCTCACGCTATATAAAGCCCAGATAAGACCTTGCCTGGTGTATTGCTCTCACGTCTGGGAAGCTGCTGCCCCTACTACCCTGCCTATACTAGATGCCGTCCAGAGAAGGGCAATTCGACTAATTGGCGACCCGGCCTTAACGCGCCACCTCCAGCCACTTACTCACAGGCGTGTTGTTGGTGACCCCTCACTCTTCTATCGATATTCCAACCTCAGTCTGCTCCTCTGAGCTATTCTCTATCGTTCCGCCGCTCACGGCTCTTATCAGATGTACCCGTGCGACCGCTGCATCTCATCCTAAGACGGTCGTTCTTCATACATCAAGAACTGAGCGGTACAACCGCACATTTATTCCCAGGGTGTCCAAGGCTTGGAATGGACTACCAGAAGATGTATTTAGTGGGCCTGCGGGTATTAGCCCATTCAAATTCCACGTTAACAACATAACCCTTTCACAGCAGCCGCGGTACTCTGGTATTTAGGCTCTGGCTGCGCGGTCAGCTCAGTTATAAAAAAAAATAAAAAGATGCTGATATTTTGCTAGGTTTTTAATGGTAGTTTATGTGGTTGCTGGATAGTGAAACAGTAGTCTGGTAAGTCAAAGACCGACATGCATATTTTATTTTATAAAAATACGATTTTACCCAAAATGAGAAGTTGTGATCTTCTGTTGTATCATAAAAAAGATGACCAAGTTTTGCTACGTATTGATTTTGCTTTAATATCGCTCGTATGGTCGCTGAATAAAAGAGCACCGGTCTGGTGGGTCAGAGACCGGCATAGAAATTTTAAAATTTGCCTATTTTATTATCCTAAGCGACAAGTGGCTTCCTTTCATGTCATCAACGAAACAGAGGAACGCTGCTACACATTTATTTCAGTTTAATGTGCCCTCATGGTCTCTGGATAGTCGAAAAGAAGTTTGGTGGATCAGGGTCCGGTATGTAATATGCGTATTTCATTTTTTTACGATAATAATATCTCATCCAAACTGAGAAGCAGTAACATTTTGACAGCTCACGAAAAATATGGCGATGTTTTTATATACGTTTATATTGGTTTAAAAGTTGTTTCAGTGGCCACTAGAGAAGGCAACAGCCCGGTGAACATTGGAACGAAGACCGGTTTGCATGTTTTTACTTCCCACACCGATAGGTGAGGGGAGTATTGTAATCGCGAAAATTTTCGATTTTGAGATAATACACTTTTTGGGCGTTTCATGACGTCTACATAAGGAAAATCCACGTCACTCATTTCCGTCGGTCTGTCTGTCTGACTGTCTGTCTGTCTGTCTGACTGTCTGTCTGTCTGTCTGTCGGTCGGTCTGTCTGTACGCGTTTTTCTGTCCTCGTGATCTCAGTAACCGCTGCATGGATTGTGATGAAATCTAGGCAGCGATATGCTATGGGGTCGTAGTAGGTAATGCTGCTATAATTTTGAAAATCGGTGCATTGGCGGCGGAGTAATTAGCAAAAAACGAAAAATTTCAAATATTCCCCAAACTTCGTTTTTAGGCGTTTTAGGTGTTCATTTTCTACTTTTTTTTGATGGGGGTGGAAATTGGGGTGGTTGGGGGTTAGGGGGTTGTAAAATTGAAAAATTTGTTGTATTCATAATAGACTACCCACTGACCTGTGAAGGAAGACCTAGCGACATAAATAACTTTTTTAGGTCTATCCGAACATTGCCTTATGCCTATTACAGAAACTAAAGGACTTAGCATTTTTCCGATGTATACATATGAGTATTGCTTTAGATCGTTTTATATTATGTAACGAAGAGGCTGTTCAATTGATTGTAATGAAATTATGACACAGTATTACTACCGTGTCGAGGATGGAAAATGCGTATGGTTTTTATAAATCGTGCCAGTAGCGGCGCAAAAATAATAAAAAAACTAAAAATATAAAAACAGCTCAAACTTCGTTTTTAAGTGTTTTAGAAGTTCCTGATCATTTTCTGAGTTTTTGGGTGAAATAGGGGTGGTTGGGGGGTGGCGGGTTGAAAAACTGAAAAATTTGCTGTATTCATAATAGGCTGTCCACTGACCTATGAAGGAAGATCTAGCGACATAAATCACCTTTTTAGATCCATCTGAACATTGCCTTGGCTATTACAGAAACCAAAGGACTTAGAATTTTTTCTGGTGTAAACATACGAGTATTGCTTTAGATCGTTCTATATTATGTAACGAAGAAACTGTTGAATTGATTTTAATGAAATTTTGACACAGTATTACTACCGTGGCGAGAATGGAAAATGCGTATGGTTTTTGTAAATCGTGCCAGTGGCGGCGCAGAAATAATAAGGAAAACTAAAAATATAAAAACAGCTCAAACTTCGTTTTTAAGTGTTTTAGAGGTTCCTGATCATTTACTGAGTTTTTTTGGGTGGGGGTGAAATTCGAGTGGTTGGGGGGTGGGGGGTTGAAAAACTGAAAAATTTGCTGTATTAATAATAGGCTGTCCGCTGACCTGTGAAGGAAGACCTAGCGACATAAATCACCTTTTTAGGTCCATCTGAACATTGCCTTGCCTACTACCGAAACTAAGTGACTTAGTTATACGAGTATACATACGAGTATTTATTGCTTTAGATCGTTTTGAATTTTGTAACGTGGAAACTACTAAATTGATTCTAATTAAATTTTGACACATCATTATTACTGTGGTGAGGATGGAAAACGCGTATGCTTGTTAGAAATCGTGTCAGTGGCAGCGTAGCAATAATCAAAAAACTAAAATTACGAAAACAGCTCAAACTTCGTTTTTAGATGTTTTAGGGGTTCCTGACCGTTGTGTACCTTTTTTGGGTGGGGGTGAAATTGGGGTGGTTGGGGGGGGGGGGGGGGGGTTGTAAAACTGAAAAGCTTGTATTATTGATAATAGGCTGTTCATTGACCTGTACAGGAAAGACCTAGCGGCATATGACAATTTGGGGGGGGGGGGGGGTACTGGCGATGATTTTGTTGCAAGGGGATCTCAGACTAAATCTTTATGCTATGGGAAAATAATAAACTGGTATCACCGTAATATGTGGGAAGTACTGAGTCAATCAACTTGACTCCATTTTTTTATTCGTTTTTATTTTTTGTAATAATAACGTATTACTCCAAGCGACTGGTAGTGACTTCATAACCAAAATGACGAAGTTTTGCTACGTGTTTATTTTGGCCTAATGACTAAAATTCAGTAATGTTTATTAACTATGTGTATAATTCGCAGGTACTACCTCCAAAACGTATACACTTGTATCCTTATTTTCAATATAGTAAATTAAAATACCCTCAGTACCGCAATGGGAATAATTATTATATTCTATATAGTGCTGTACGCAATGTTATATCACTTGACACTGGTACCCGAAAAGCTATGCCGTGATTAAATTAAGCGGTATGCTATTTTCTGTTTCAACTCATCCATATTTAATTTACAGTATATGGAGGAAAATGAGACGTAATAGAGTTTGAGGGAACAGATCAATAATAAATTTCTGCAAACCAATCGAAGCTCATATTAAACAGATTTTCAGGTCATTTCATGACAAGTCGACCGGAGGGATGTATGATTCAAATCAGTGCATCGAACCCCTGAGAATACTTTTCGAAAACATAATCCAATAAGCTGATTGGACTACTTGAATTATTATTAATATAATTGAAAAAATTATTGCTCTTTTTGTGTTTTACTTAATGCCACTTAATTTTGGGAAAATACATTTTTTGGACAGTTTATGATCACGAAGATCTATACAACTTAATACCGTCGACCTGTCTATCTGCCAGCCTGCCTGTTTCTTTACCTGTCGATCTGTCTCTCTGTCGAGATTTTTCTAATCACTTGATATCAGTAGCTGCTGGACTGCATTTTAATGAAGTCAGGGTGTCTTAGCAGCAAACAAAAAAGTTGGCACTTTTCTTGAAGTCTTCGTCTTTAGGCGACTTATTTTTAAGTAGGTTGAATTGTGGTAGTACAGCCAATAGATGATGAGAAATGTTTGACAATTAGCAATTCTGACTATGAAGCATCATAGGCCTAAAAACATATTGATCCATACTTGGAAAGCTACCAATATATTTTATGATTTATGATTTAGATTTGAAACGCTGCAGGTTGCCGTCGGGAAACAAATTTCCCGGCAGCTCATTTCACAGCGTCGAAATTCTCGTCACGGAAGGTGACTCGACTATGAGGTAACCCTTTATTTTCATAGTTGGTAAGCCAACATGAGACTTATTTGTAAATGTTGTTGCCTGAGTTTTCTGTAAGTTGAACTGTACTTTATTTGCCGATCCTCATTCGACAATTGTTGTGATATGATATCTACGTTGATCTGTGAGGTATGCTGCTGTCTCCGACGTACCGTCTCCTGGGATGATAGTGGCTTGCCTGGTTCCATGCACGATATCAATGTCTGCGAAGCTGGAGTTTAGATGGGATGTTATTTTCAGCAGCTCGTTGATGTACAGTTGAAACAGTGTAGGGGATAGGACAGATCCCTGAGGAACACCAGCGTTTATCGAAAATACGTCTGATGAACAGCCTTCGACTACAACAAACAGAGACATTTCGCTCAAAAAACTATCCAGCCACTGACGCAGGCCAGGTCCATAAGCAGCAAGCTTGACCAGAAGTCCCTCATGCCACACTTTGTCGAAGACTTTCGATATGTCAAGTGCAACAACATGGGATTCGCCATGATTTTCAATTGCTCTGTCCCAAAAGTGAGTGACGTAGGGGAGGAGGTCACCCGTAGACTTGTGCTTATGAAAGCCATATTGGCGATCATTTATAATGTTACTGTTGTCCAGGTATTTCAGGAGCTGTGTGTTAATGACAGTTTCCATAACCTTAGACATGATGCTGAGAAGAGCCACAGGTCTGTAGTTGGTAGGATCGTCTTTTTTTACTTTTCTAGGGATAGGTTGTACGCAGCCTATCTTCCATGAAGCGGGAAACACCCCTCGCTGATACGATAGTTTGAATAGCTTGCAAAGCTCAGTCGCACAGCGTTCAATGACAATGGCTGGAATTTGGTCAGGACCAGTCGCTACCTAATGAATAGGTAAAATATTAATGTTCACTATTTTGGGATTTAAAAAGATTTGGTTTTATCTGACTACTTATGAGTAATTAAAAAATTTGGTACATAATCAAAAGTGTTTGTTAAGCCTAAGAAAGGCTAGCAATAGAAGTAAAGAATATTAATTGATAAAAGGATTCGCTCATACATTTTTTCTATGCGTAAAGGCATTCGAATATATTCATTGATAAAAGCTTCATACTTCTGAAAATATTATTTTAACCATGCAGTACGCAGACGCTGACATACATATAAGAGATACGCTTGACATTTCAAAAACCTACTTTTCAACAGTTCCAATATTCAAGGACTTCAAACACTACTAAAGGCGTAGTTTGAGTATATTTAAAATGTTCTTTCTAACTTTTTGAAGATTCTTCTTCAAGCACTTGAGTACTTCTCAAAAATCACATGTCAAACACACGTCCCCTCGAAAGAATAACTATGTATGAATGTTTTTAAAATAGTGCGACAGTGGGCTAATATACTAGTTATATTTTTAGTTGGTGATGTTGGACTTGGGACGGGGGTGCTAACGGAGCAATGGGGGATGGGGGCAGTTAGCCTGAGGACCTGGAAGATGTCTCACAGTCGCTCGATTTTATATCGCGTTTTTAACGTAACATGCTTATAATCGTTAATAAATTAGTCTAGACACCTAAGTAATTTTGACTACAATCTACATTTTTTTAATATATTGTTTTAATATTATGATTATAGGTGTAAACCTCTATGATTATAGTTGTTGCAAATCGCACTCTCGATGTCGGTTTTTTTTTCTTTGGAGGCAGCTGAAAACATGTTTGGTTAGGTCTAAATGAATCAGATCACAAGAAAGCCAACAGAAACTATTTTAAGAATAAAATGTTTTTAGAACTCTTATGTTCCCATTACTTCTCTATGGCGATAAGATTAAGACGAATATAAGTGAAATTATTCAAATCTTAGTATAGAATTTTATCACTGATTTATGTGTTCACTTTATCTATTGAGCCATTAATAATGTACCTTAAATGAACTGTTGGTAGAACATAGATTTCTCAAAAAAGGTTTTCAGGATCAGTAATTGCATCGCAAGGATTATTCACAACCATTAAAATACGCACTTTTTCCCATATAAGATTCTATTTATTAAAATTCCAACAATTATGAAAATGAGTAGCTTAGAATATTAAATTTTAATTGATGTCTGAATGGGACATTGAATAGTTGCATGCGTATTTTAACAATGTCCACACGAATCTATAGTTTTGGTAAGTCACGATAAAGGTGTTTAACACAAATTTTGATTTTCAGGTTTTGAAGGACGTCATCCTCCAACCAGGTGGTGCGTTTTACTCCCAGCATAAAAACTTTAGCAAAGACATAAGGTACAGCGATATTCCAGATGGAATTAGAGGCTTCTACTTTTCCGCAAACTGGGTAAGATTAATCAGTCACAGCAATATCAGAGTTTAGCAGGACTGTAATTTCTCCTTTTGCAGTGCCCTCCTTGCAGAGCATTCACACCTCAATTAACAGAAGTGTACAGGTTGATTAGAGGCAATGAACCAAATTTCGAGATAATCTTCGTCAGCAGTGATCGGTAAGTCCTTCGCACTTAATTTAGCTTACAGCAAGCAATTGGATTTCATAATATAACGTAATACTATACGAAGTTCCACAAAGTACGTTAAAGGTGAAATTATTGTTAGCTTCGCAAATGATACTACCGTATAACCTATTGGAGTCAAACCTGGAGCAATATCAAAAATTTAACTGAACATGATTTCGTAAATATTGTAAAATTGACAATACGACCATGACCACAAAACATAGATATAACAATAAGGGAACCGACATGCCAAATCACATCGATGAGCGCGGTCGCGGTTTAAGTCGCGGTCTCTACATCGATGCCAAAACAAACCTGTGTGTTGTGTGTATTCAACTGTATTTCCTTCCTATGGGACCGAATATATCGAAGATGCCGTCTCCCAGTTACCCTCGCGGTTTAACACGCATTCTACAGCGATGTCCCCAATTCCCCACACCGCGAAACGATAGGAACATGTTTAGTCGTTTTGAGGCTTCTAAGCGGATATGGTTGTTCCACAGCATACCAGACAATCAGCAGAATATCTCAGGTTGGCGGCAATCATACGCGCATCTCGCCATTTTGGGTGAGTATCTGTCAAAAGAGGCATATACGCCGATGGCCACTATTGACGCAAGGTCGACGCACGTATGTGTGTATGATCTGTAAAATGAATAAACAATGTGCCGGAAATGTGTGTGCTGCTAAATATTGCATAAATAAGTACTATAATTGAAGAAAAGGCTTTCTTTATTTAGTACGCTTTTTATACAAGCCTATTGATGATATTTTATGCAATTTTAAACTGATTTTTATAACGTTTTTCTGGAATTCAGTACATCTTTTGGATCAATTTCAGTACATTTCAAAATACGATAGCGCCGTATATGTACAAAAACGTACCTACTGATATTTTTCCCTATATTTTTATGAATAACGTTTCTCAATCACAATTAAACGAGGTTCATTTTTGAAAAATATCAAGTATGGTATGTGTTATATTATTTGAGTAACAACATAAAAAATAAAAAATAAACAAATATTACTTAAAAATATACATTACCCTATCGAGTATTTTTGTTATCGATACTCTTTTAGCGATTCCAAGATGGTATCGATACTTTTGTAGCGGTATCAATATAAAATAATTATATAATTATATTGAGGGGTGTAATCAGTTGCGCAACATTCTCTGTACGGTGAACCTTGGGTGAACCAAACGCCCCTTCATTGGCGTGTACAGCTCTATACTTTGCTAAAAAAATATCGAATTGATATTGGTATCGATACTTTGTATTTTCGCACAGACATAGACTTTTTTATATAGGAAATCCTTAGAGATATTCTACTGGTTATTTAGTATGCTGTGGTTGTTCCGTTGAATTACAGCATAACAAGAAACACAATCCCTACCTTCACTGGTGTCGCTTCTAACCAATTTTCACAGTTTTATGACAAAACGGTAAACTATAACAATGTTTTTCTTAAATTAATTTCTCTAACGAAATCTGTTTGTCTCTAACTTGAACAAACGGCATAGATAATTTACTCATTATGTTTAATCCAAGCATTAGGAATGAATGGTTTTAAAATCGCTGACAGATGAAAATGATATAATTGTAAAATAAGGTAATGGTAATTTCATTAGATTAAGGTTGAGTTGACAGTGGGTCTTCACTTTTATCAGGGTTTATAAAATTTATTTCACAGATTACATCGATTCATAGCTGCTTTTGAGCACAATTAAAAGCAAGTATTCATCTAATTGCATAATATTTTCTTTATTTATCTCTATGCCTAATTATGTATTTTCAGACGACTGTATTATATCCTCACTCATCACATACCTACCTTCTTCTGATTGTTCACTTTATCTGTAAATTTGCGTTCTATAATGCTTTTGAATATTGCTACTGTACGAATGAGTAGCATCTTCTCTTTTTTAGTAATGTTACTACCACGCGCACATTTTGCTTTTTGTCGCTCTGATTCCACACCTTTCTTTATGAGTAATAATGCTATAATAATATTGAATTGCAAACACGAAAACTTATGTCACAATCTGACACATTCACTTTTATAGGTTAAGCAAAATGCCATAATGTCGGTCAAACAGCACAAAACGTGGTACAAAACCTTCTTTCAGGTGTACCAACCAGATTTTATTGTCTGTTAGTTAATTGACGTTTCCAAATGCATTATGAAACGCGTATCACTTTAATGGAATGATTAAGTGAATACGTACATACATTTGCTAATCCACGCATTAGTGAATGATTATGAAACCGGACCTAAGCAAAATTAAGTGGATCCCCCAAAATTAAGTTTTGCATACGTACCTGCCGACTACTTATTCAGTTTTAACTCAACTTCACAAGTTTTTTTTGGTAATATTTACATTCATCGGTTTTTAGTCAGATATCTCGAATATTAAAGGTCTTATATCTGATGTCATATATTAGGCGAATGGTTTCACTACAATTTCAAAACATATTGTACAATAGAATCCAGAAAGCGCCTATCAACAAGTCATGTTTTATCTACGACTTGTTTTTTGTTTCGTGCCCATGTATGGACAGGTTGATTTTGTAGAATAAAATTGAACTTCCTCAGCAATTCATTCATCTATTACTAATACACAAATTATGTTCACCTATGCAGGCCATACTTTATATAGGGGTAGAGACAGAATATTGAAAATTAAATTGACATTTTTACTTTTTTGCCATTCTGAGTTTGATTATTTGGTCAGCACCTTAGAAAAAAAATATATGGCCACCTCTGCTGTTCCCCCTCCACAAGACGCCACTGACCATGTATTGTTTAAGTACAACTCCTCCTCATGCAGGTGGTTTGATCTGAAAACGGGGGTAAAACCCGTTGGCGACAAGTTGGTTCTACTCTAAAAAATAAACCGCAACAGATATTCGCAAGAGCTGAAAACTAAAATATAGGAGAAAAATGCTACACAGGACTTTTTGAATTGCAATCTTACTCCTGTTATCATATTTGTGCTTTAAATAAAACTAAGCCTACTGTAAACAAGCAAAACGTTGCAAAGACAGCTTGTACTGACGAATGCTTTCTGGATGAGGTCTGAGGATGAACACCAATCCATAGGGAGCTTTGCAACCAAAGCTCTCAAAAAGAATTTCGATTCACCCTCGATTAACAAGGTTCAAGATATGAAACTGAAAACTGATGAGAGTGTAGCTAATGTCTTTCGAAAATTTTGTGTTGATCAAGATTTTGAGGTGATGCGATGGTTTTGAACAGGAGGTTCGTTTAGGCACAATTCGACCTCGAGTGCAATTATCTCCAATCATTTACTCATTCACCTGACACATATAAATGACTCATTTATCACATGAGAACTGGAAAGCAAATATCAGTTAAATTAGATTTGCCGTTTAAATTGAAATTTTGTTATTCTGGATATATTAAATTCCTCCATTTACTGCTGTCAGTCACATGTACCTGCGACGAGAAATCCCTGTCGGCACAAAGGAGGCAGACATTCAATTTACCTTATATTACCTCACGTTTCTGCCTTTACTCGTCAGATATTGAGTATTAACTTGACTTTCATATTACTTTAGACTAAACAATTTTTCTTTATTCTAAGATTGTTTTGAAGCGTATTAAAATTGTTCATTCTGGGTCCCAGCTAGCACGTAAAAACAGCTTTAGCTGACTGCTCGACAAGTGAAATAAAGGCATATTATTACACTGATCTCAGAAAGGATACGATATAAAAATGATATCAAATTAACGAACGTTAAAATTGGTTTTGTGCAGAACCCTCCGATTGATGTACATTGAGCTAACGGTTAGGGGGCATGCATCCATGTTTGGTGGCTTTCAATAAGGTTTCCCGAAATAGTTGTGCATCAGCTAGTTTGATTTTTACAACAACGCGTATGCTAAAAGTATGTTCGTTTAAATTAAATGCTTTTACACACACGCGGCGCGGCAGAAAGTTTGATCCGGCACGTCGTAAGTCGCATTGACGAGCGGCCAAAGACTATGCGACTCGGACTGTGAACGCTTTATAGACCATATGCGTACTTAACAAAAAAAAACAAATTGTTTTGTGAATAGAGATTAGATGTAACAAATTGTTTTGTGAATAGAGATGGAATAGCCAACTTGGTCTTCATTCAAAGGAGTTGTTACAAGCTCACAAACCGATAAACCCACATATAGGTGAGTCTAATAAAGCCATGTTAAAAAAGTGATTCATAACCGTTATTTCATTATCTTCCTCACACAATGGCGATTCTTTCAGACCTATCTTGTATAAACGAAATCCAAAGTTACCGTGATTCATTCTCAATCTCATGATAGCGATAGTCGAGTACTTTTTGCTAGCAAATAAGTTAAAAACATGAGACGCAATCTTCTCGAATACCCTAAATCTCGGTGACCGTGATATTGATAACAAGCAGTGCAAACGGCAAATCTTGCTTCTAACTAGCTCTATCTATTTTCTTATCAATCCTATTTAGCAAAACTTCCGTAAGCCCCAAGCTGCTTCGGAGATCCTCTTTAATTGTTTAACCGGATCTATTACAATGGGCTTGTTGTTCCCTTAGTGCCCTTTCTCTCTTTTCAGTCCCGTCCGTTGTCCTGATTTATCGTTGCGGTTCCCGCAGAATCTAAAGGCGAGATTTGCCTCTGGCTTCTCGGTTCCCCGATTATATGTCCGCTTTGAAGTCACTTGCAGCTGCGATGAGGCATTTTGCCATTGCCCTGACGACGCGAATTTATTCTTTTCTTGTTACAATGCTACTGTGATTACTCGGGTTTGATTAATTGTCAAAGGTATCAGACTGATTCGTGCTACTACTTTCTGCGCCTCAAACTTGGAGGCGGAAGGGAGACATGATATATACGTCTATATTTTTTGTAATACCGTCATCACTGAATTCTTTCTAATGAGGTAGCAGTTGAAATATTATTGTATTAACAATTTCATTCTTTGTGGCTGAGCTGGAACGCAGAATATTATAGTAATACTGGATTTATTATCCAACAGTTTCCCATTTATAGGAAAATTATATTTAAACAATATATATGTAAATAGCAACAAAGTTCAAGAGTTAAAGTTTGATAAAAACCAATATATACCCAAATCAATAAATTCAAGTGAATTCTAGTCACTCTAATTAATTCACTGTACAACGAATTAAGTCACATTGTGAACAGATACTGTTGTAATAATTATTATTAAACATTTTAAAAATAGGTCACTTTAATAACAAGTTCTTTCGTGTAATAGAAAGTTTAAAGGTCATATTATAACGTAAAATAAAATTTAGTACGTTGAAGGAGATTTGTCTGAATAAAGTAGGGCAGTTAATTAAATTGTTTAATAATTTAAACAGCAATATCAACTGTGCGGTGTTGCGACAAAGAGCTAACGATTCATACTACATTCAAACGATTACACAAATGACTGTATTCAAAACCTCTCTCTGGATAAATCCCATCAATTTAGTGTGTGTTGTTTGTTGTTTCGTGATGATTCTGTCAGAGAAATTTTTGTAACTGTTGAGCGTATCATGGCTACAGTTGTAGCAGTATGGTGCACATAGGTCAAAGAACGAAGGAATGCAGCGAGCTACAAGTTCTGGGGCATGTAGGAGAATTAATTACAGATTGGCAAGAGCTTCCTCTACCATCCACTTGAGCTGTTGCTGACGCTTGGTATGCAGCTATAGGGAGGTCTCTTAGAATCCACACAGTGTACCACAGATTGCGTGAAATAGGTTTAGGAATCATATCGTCCGCACTTGTCTTCCGCTCACTGCAAATCATCGTCGCCAATGGTTAGATTGTTGTCAAGAACACCAGCAAAGGCATGCTGAGTGACATCAGATGGCCTTCTCCGATGAGTCCAGGTTTTGCCTGGGGGCACACGACGCACGCTAAAGTACTACCCGACGACGCGCGATGAGTGAATAACGTGATTTCCACTGATCTCCACAGCTGTTGAGAGCCATGTACACCGATCTATTGCTTTGATGGTTTTGGGAGCCATTGCGTTTAACAGCTTCTCACCTTTACTTGTTATTCGTGGCTCAATGGTGACGATTACATGAATGAGGTTTTAGAACCTGTTGCCGTTCTACAGGTATATGCTGATGATTTGAGCATAGTGGTCAGGGGTAGATTCATTAATACAACCTCCGAGGTAATGCAAGGCGCGCTGCGCGTTGTGGAAACGTGGTGTAATGAGGTAGATCTGTCAGTGAACGCTGAAAAGACGGAGCTCGTTATGTTCACTAGGAGAAGGAAGATGGAAGGCCTCGTGAGGCCTACCTTTTTCAGAACGACACTTGAATTGTCTCAGTCAGTAAAGTATCTAGGAGTCATACTGGATCACAGGCTGACTTGGAGGCAGCACGTGGATTATAAGGTAAGCAAGGCTCGAAACTGATTATGGGCCTGCAGAAGAGTTGTCGGTAATAGTTGGGGCCTGAGCCCAAAAGTGGTGCACTGGCTCTATACTACAATAGTCAGACCGTCATTAATATATAGCTGCATAGTGTGGTGGACCTGTATAAAGACGGAGGCAATAAGAGCCAAACTTAATAAGGTTCAACGTTTGGTATGTCTTAGTATAACCAGTGCAGTGCGCACAATAGTGCCATTGAAACACTATTGAATCTTCCTCCTTTGGATCTGGTAATTCAAGGAGAAGCTAGAAAAACTGGGTTCCGTGTCTGGAGTCAGGGTAGCTGGACTTTTATGCATCCAGGCAAAGGACATTCGACGATTCTAGCAGAGTTGCATGAGGATTGTCCTATTTTGTTGGCGAGGAGCGATACAGTTTCTCCTACGCATCGCTTCAATCACAAATTTACGGTGGTGTTTCCGTCAAGGGAAGAGTGGGAGTCTAGGGAGAAACAGCTCATCGAAGGAGGAGGACAGGTCTGGTACACAGACGGTTCACTCGCTAGAGAGGGCTCGGGCTCGGGAGTCTACGGACCCCATACAAGACTTTCACTCCCTCTTGGGGGGCACACCACAGTATTCCAGGCTGAGATCTATGCGATACTTGCTTGTGTGAATCGTATTCGGGAAATTGACGGGTCTAGGAGGCGAATTACTATCTGCTCTGACAATCAGGCAGCCATCAAAGCACTGAGTGCTTGGAAAATGACGTCGGGACTGGTCCTGGAGTGCAGGAGGGCTCTTGACGACATCTCAGCTAAACACAAGGTATCACTGATGTGGGTACCTGGGCACGCTGGGGTAAAGGGTAACGAAATGGCGGATCATCTGGCCAGGATGGAATCCGGCAACAGTTTTGTGGGCCCGGAACCAGCCTTAGGACTATCTGCAAACTTGATTAGGAAAACAACTGGAGAGTGGATCCAGAATCAGCACTCTCTGAGATGATACAACATCTCTGGTCATCTCCGTCAAGCTCGGGAACTATTAGCAGGGCCTGCAGAGAGAATAGGACGATTTTGTCTCTCTCTGGATAGGAGTAACTTGAGACTGCTAGTAGGCCTACTAACGGGTCACAACATCTTCAGGCGTCACTTGTTCGTGATGAGGGTGGTCAACGACCCAACGTGCACGTGGTGTGGTGAAGAGGAAGAATCCTCGGCACACATCTTGTGTCGCTGTGAAACCCTGGGTTATCACAGGCAGACTATGCTGGGCTCAAGAGCCTTGGAACCAATAGATATAAAACGGATATGACCTAAGAATGTACTTGCCTTTGCCAAAAGGGCAGGTCTTAGGAACTAGCGCGGATAGAGGCGCAAAAGGGCCCATCACGTGGTCTATGCACCAGCCACATTCCGTGCTGGATAGCCTCTGGTCCTTATTCTTTCATTCTACAGGTATGTCCCGAAGCCTCAAGGTGGGTTTCTTTCGGCAAGATCATGCGCGTCTTAAAATTGCAAGCGTGTCGATAAGGTTCTAACAGGAAACTGAGGTCAGGATTGGACATGCCGTGAGGGCAGCTTGGATGGCTCTAGAGTTTATTAACAACCAGATTACGGGCATGTTGCGTAGGCTAGGAGTATATTCGTCAACATGGAGGGCCTACCCATTATTGACCTGTTGTATTTTTTCATGAACTAATTATGCCAAATGCGTTCATTTATTATTGTTGTTAATCCTGCCGCATTTCATGAACCGCTTTTTTTCTCGGTTTTCGAATCTCATTTAGCGGGTATTATACAGCGCATCAGATTTCGTGTCACCAAGTTACAATTGCTGTACAGTGAATCGATGACCACTGTGCATGAATCCATGTTTGTTGGTTTTTCACACGATGAACCGAAACAGAACAACTTACAGCTACTGTGCATTATATCAATAAACAGTTACTATGAGACTATAATCGCCGGTCATTAATCATACGAACGAAAACAGCCATTTATAATATTGATGTTAGCGGTGATTGACCCATGGCTCAGCTATAGCGCACTTTCTGAACGTTGATGTTTAGATTTGCAAAATCAACACTTTAGTGTTTTTTATGCGTTATGTTCACTATTTTTGCATGAATGGTTATAAACATAATCACCAAGCGTTTATTTAATTTATTAGTTGATGTTTGTAAAGCCTAAAATAATTTCTTGGGGCTTGTTTTTGAAGTTTTAGATGTTTTACCTAATTATCGACCTTTTATAAGCTTTTATAAAATACTGTACACACCTCTTGATAGAAACTTGACGGTGACTGATTGCAACTCCATACCATTGTATTTCAACCAACCGCCTAGATATTTTGTTCCTTACAATGTAATAAGTTGTACCAACTTATCTTGTCCGGGTATAAAAATGTCCTCTCATCTTCGAATTTATTGGAAGCTTTCGGTTCGGTGGAGAGATTGCTGCTGGGAAAATGCCCCGATAAAGAAGGAAAATTGCTTAGCTGGTCATAGATTCGCAGCAGATAGTTTCAAATTATTCCGGTCTCCACAAAATTTGATCTGGTTTTATGCCTCCAGCCGAAGGGTCGAGGCGAATCGAATCGGGTAGCATGGCGAATAACGGCAATCGTTAGGATCCCATATTTTATGGTTTATTTTAGAGGATTGATATCTGGCGCAGTAATGTCAGATTTCACAGACTTTGTACAGCAGCAGCACTAAGTATGCATGCACAGTGAAAGCGGATAGCCTGCTTTGTCCAGCGCCGAACCGCTCGCAGGTGGAGGCAGACAAAACGGAGAACCTTAAAGGGTCTAGGGTATAGCACGCGAAATTGAGAATCCAAGATAAGACGTATTTCCGTGTTAGCGAGGAGGCATGACCGCCTGTTCCCTTTTTCCAGGGTGTATCTAAAATGAGGGGAGATAAGTCCAAAAATCCAAAGGTAAGGTCAAAAGCTCCAAAGGTAAGGTATAAAGGTCACTATAAAAATGAATTTCGCATTTCCAAGCTCTTGACGTTACTTTTAAACTTACAGTAATGATTCAAAAAGCAAATTGAAGAAGAAAGCTTGCGCTTGTGCAACTATTTAGCCTTTTTTGACATCGTGTTTGGTTGTTAAATAACAGGCATTTATAGAATGTATGATTTTGCACTGCGAGTTTTTTTGCACATTAAAAAACTAGTAAGTAGGCATTGGCCCCAGATAGAGCAGTTTTGCGATATCTCTCTTGATTCCTTTTTGCAGATTTTAACCTTTCTTTTCAATAACAGCTATTTCAGTTTCAACAATGAAATTTATAAACAAACTTTTGGAACTCCTATGGGAGCTAAAATATCACCAATTTTGGCTGAATATGTCATGGATGATCTTTTGGACATTGTTATCCAACTACTCCCCTTTTAACCTACTTTTCATAAAAAAATATGTAGACGATTTAATACTATGTCTACCGAGTGAAGGTTTGAATGTGATTGTCGACATTTTCAACAGCTTCGACCCCCCACATACAATTTACTATGGCAAAAGAGGATGAGAACCACTCAGTCCCCTTTTTAGACACCAGATTGATCCGTACGGAGAATCATGTCTTGTTGGTCGACTGGTACCGAAAACCTACCAGTGCTGGAAGGTTTCTAAATTTTATGTCGTACCACAAGATGGGTATAAAGATTAATCTTATAAAACAAATGAAAAAAGGGTCATAAAAATATCTGACACCTCATTCCACAATTCTAATCTTCACACACTTTCAAAATTATTTAGTAACAATGGCTATCCAAAGCACTTGGTAAACAAGATCCTATTTAACACTCAAATGAATATTTTGCCAAACAGAGTCAACAGGGTCAACTTGTGATATATCTCATCAAGTGATCAAACCATCTCCCTAGTTGGTGGTAATTGAGGGGTTCCATTCCAAAACTCGCCTTATCCACTTTTTACGAAAAATTAGATAGCGATGTCTATGTCTTATATGAACAGTCACCTATATGATGATCCACTTTAAACAAGTCAAAAGTTCCCACATCCTATGTTAAAAACATGTCAAAACTCGCCTTATCCATTTTATTTTTGAAAATATCTCCGACATGAAGAAAACTAGATTTGAATCAGTGCTGAAATACTAGCCCCATTGTGATAATGCTTCCACTTGTCAATTTTTTGTTACCTCATATTTCTGTACTGACATTAAAAGGTTTTTCGCGCTGTGTGAAAAATTATGTCAAGTGGACAAGACGAGTTTTGGAATGGAACCCCTCAATTATCATGATAACTGTGAGACCTTCACTAAGATACTGGGGATTCACTCCTTTGAACTAGTTAAATACGAGAGGTCAATTCGCGACGTACTTCGAAGTTCGACTAAAGGGAAAGTGGCAATAAAACAATTGCATCCAATTTTGTGGAACAAGAACATCACTAATAATGTGAAATGAAGGATATATAAGTCTGTTGTCGAAAGTATCGCTTTATATGGATCGGAGCTGTGGGAGATATCGCTGAGGAATCGGGAGAAATTAAAAGCTATGGAAATGGATTTCTGGAGACGAAGCTGTGGAATAACAAGAATGGATAGGATAACGAACATACACATAAGGGAAAAAATGGGGGTTACAATTGATATAATGGACACTATAGAGGGACGAAGGCTTAATTGGTACGGGCATATGAGAAGAATGCCTGAAGACAGATGGCCCTTAAAAATATGGTGCTGGAATCCGCCACAACGGAGAAAAAAAAGGAAGACCAAGGCTGTCCTGGAAAGACGGAGTTGAGCAGGCTATGGAAGATAGGCAGATGGATGAACAGGACTGGCAAGATAGAAGGAGGTGGAAGCCTGGATGCGAAAGGCGCTGCATGGTGTAACCCAATTCGCATTGTATATATACTATATAGTTCGTTACCTGTTAATCGCCGACATTAAAGAATTGATTTATTAAACCAGTAATGATATAAGTATGTGTATTAATATTTGCCAATTGTCTAGTACACAAGTCATCAAATAAATTAATAGAATAAATCAATATGTCAATAAATAACGACACAATTAGTAGAATTGGGACCGGATGCATTTTCGGGCAGGTGCAAAACAAATATTATACAACATCTTGGACCTTATTTTCAATGTGACGAACATACTGAAGTAATAAAGTACTTTCAAATTATTCTGAAGCTCTTCACAGTGTTTAAAGAAGACAATATCGATCGGTTGGTGATTTATTCCCTCAAACACGGTTGGGTCTCAGCTTTCCTGTATCTTTTCGTCTTTATGACGTCACTTTTACCATGCCTGCTTAAATACACTCTTGGATAATATAATTTTTCGAATTATAAAATTTTCTCACCCTGACATGACTGACCTTCAGAGATTAAACTCGTTTAACTAAAAATAAAAACCGTCACTTAAATGACTGCAGAATTTAATTAAGCTCGTCAAGATTACATAATAAATTCCTGGTGTGGCCTCGCTCTATTCATAACTGTCAGTACGTGCCGTTGAAAACGCCTACCTCCATAACGCTCTTGTGCCTCTAGAGGGCGAAAATATGACGTTACAATCTCCCGTCACTCGAGAGGAACGATATAACGGAATAGCGCCCGTAAGCGTGCCTCTTATATTATGCCTTATCTTTTCTCAGACCTTCCAGAATATTGCCTGAAGAACCGTGAAACATTTTACCCTCAAGATATTAGGGTTTCGCGCTTACGAGGGTTCAATCGGTACACATCGACTTGTGGGGGCAGACTCTTCAGTGCAGATCCGACGGATATTACTTTGTAGTGAAGTTTCAGTATTCACACTTAAACAATTCGAATATACAGGGTGTAACTAAATAAGTGTAAAACATTTAAGGGGTGATTCCTTATCGAAAAAAAGATAGGATCTTTGTTATTATTTTATTTTTATTTTTATTTAATTATTTTACGAAATAGTTTTTTGCTGCGAACCGTTTTATTTTGGGCAAAAAATTCAAGAGACTTTTTTTTTTAGAATGAAACAAGCTATCTGAAATAAATTTTTGAATGGTAAACAAATAATAACACAGAAAGTTGCATTGGAAATATATTTTAGGGGTTGGGTTTTCCACCCCTTACGACCATGGAGTAAACCAAATAAATTACTGGCTAGGTGTATTTTTGGTAGTAGAACATGTCAGGTTAATTTCAATATTGTAACTTTCTAGTGCTTCTGAAAAAAATTGTTAAACAATTTTTATTACCCTCTTAAGGGGCTGTATCTTAACAAGGGATGCTCCAATGAAGTTTATTTATATACGAAAGATCCTATCTTTTTTTCGATGAGGAATCACCCCCTTAAATGTGTTTTGGAAATTCATTTCAAAACGATTGAAATCTTAAATGGAAAATATATGTACTATTTACTTTACACACTGTAGGTAAGTGGAGAATATGTATTGTAATCGCTAGAACCTTCGATCTTAAGATAATATATCCATTTAATAATGTCCACATCATAAAGATGATTTCTATAAACGTAATAGCGTTATCAGCTAAGGCCTCAATTACTGCAACTCATGTCTGATCATCCTCGGTGGAGCGATTACCGGATTGCGAGGTGTTTAGAATGGTGAGAATCGCATGCACCGCCCAACCAACAAAAGCTAGCGACATATTACTTCCATAACGTATACAGGGTGAGTCGAGCTTATAACGCCTTGGACTCTTTTGACCAAACTATATCTCTTTATAGGATGTGGGTGTATGTATATCGAGTTGGACTACATTTTACAAATAATAGCTTTTATAAAGAGAGTTCAATAAAAGCGTGAAATATCCAAGTTGTATTTTTTAAATGGAACTGCCTGTATATTGGTGCACATAGATATTACTTCCTACGCATTACGATGATACAAGTTTATAATTTCCCATAGCATGAAGCTATAGTCTGAGATTCCCTTGCAACCATATTATCGCCCGCCCGCAAAAAAGTGTGTTATGTCGCTAGTTCTTACTTTCACAGCACATTGAGAGACTACTATGAACAAATGGACAAATTTTCCTGTGTACTGACTAAGCGCATATCTGGGAAACGCTTACTAGGAGCAACATTTACAAAGTAAATTTTTTTTACGCAAACAACCTTGAAAAAACATAATCTTCAACGTTCTGACTCAGATACCGTGACAAAAAAAGTTAGGTTACTATAAAGAACGGACATAAATTTCCTGCCCCGAAGAACTCCTGAACCTCTAATTTCGTGCTGTTACGCCATCTTGTTGATGACAACTAAAGACTTTTGCACTGAAGTAAGTTTGGTTATATCTCAATATTTTTTGTCAAACAATTTGCAGTTTTGCTGTGTACTTTAATTAAATTAAATAGATAGTAGACAATATCTTTAGTAATAATCATAATACATAAAAGTTCTGTAGAGATTGATCTTTCTAGGAGTTGTTTTTTGCTCTTTGGGGCATTTGCAGATGTAGGCGGTATCCATATTCCCGATACGCAAAACAAATATCAATCTCTGCATAATTAAATTCAATACATGTTAAGTATTCAGATTATATTGGTGACATTATTTTTATAAACATACTTACCTAGCTAGAATAGGCACTGCACTGGTGGCAGTAATACTAGTCAATACAAAGCTGGTCCATGTACATACCACAACAACCTACACAGTATATAATCGTAATTACAGTGGTACATAAAGGCAATTAATTGGCACGTAGACGACATGGATGCGAGGGGGTAACGAGATGATGCATGTCGATGCAGGTGATGCATAAACCGAATTAACAATGCAACTGTTTCAGCTATATGTATACAGTAAGACATTTTAAGCAATGCTGATGAATACTAACAAGAGGAGAATTCTTCATAGACAGATAAATAGGTACACCAGAGCAATTCGCCATAGACGAAGCAAACGTCTTGTGTGATACTTCATAATTTAGTAGATGGCTACCATGTGGGGGATTCTTATGTCTTTATAATATAAATTTCCATGTACCAACATTCTTTCTCTCTTCATGTATCATTTGCTCGGAATTAGGCTGCAGAATGGAACATAAAAGATAGATAGATGAATATACCTTATTGTCTAAGAAACTACAAGATCCTTGTTGATAAAGCTATATAACAAACAAAACTTTTAAATCTTCTTGAATTTTAAAAGATTGAGGAAATTTGTTATAAATCTTCACTCCATTGTATATAATTGAATCTTTGACGAGTGATTATTTGGGAGTGATTAATTTACAATGATTATTCTTTTGTCTTAATTATATTCTATATTCATGGTCTCAAATTTTGTTTTATTTTTGAACATTAGAGATGTCGTTTCCAAAATAAGTAGTGCAAATACGGTCATTATTTTGTGTTCTAAAAATAGTGGCTTGCATGAAGTTCTAGGTCCACTCTTGGCGATGTATTTAACTGCTCGCTTCTGTAAAACGGTCGTACGTGAAATGTGTTTGCGTTCGTCCGTTTATCTGTGAGTCGCTCATGCAATTTTTATCTCCTCTTCTACAGAACTGATTTGGTAGGAACGCTATTGTTTTTTCTCATTCAGAAGAACTAAACATGCACCAATCCGCATTCAAATATTTAACAACATCGGTGAAGCAAAACGATGATCTGCAAACAGTTTCCCAATTAACGGTAATTTCATGAAAAACTGTTATATAAGTCGCAAAAAAGTGAGAGAAGTTGAACTCCTTATAAAGGGAAAAGTATCGTCAAGGATACCTAATGAATTTTATCGCATATTGAAAGAATTTATATAATCTTCGGAGATACGACGTCATGACTGCTGAAGTATCTATCTATCTAACAATGAAAATATCTAAGCATTTTGTGATCGCTAACACAGCCGTCGAATGTTGGAGATATAACGACGACCTTCTTCTTGTTCTTTCTCTTCTTCTTCTTCTTTGGTTTCTATGCGCTTTGCAGCATGAATATCTTGCTATCACAACTGATGGCACGCGCCCTTCTAACAAATCTACTAGAGGATCTCAAATTGTATTAACATCAGTGAGTGCATAACGTGTGAATAGGTATCTCTAAAACTCTATCTAATGCCCAAACCACTTAGATATCCACCTCAGAGTAATAACTAAACATAGAGGTAGTAAACAAATCACTTCAGCATGGCGTGCTCAAAGCCATCATCTTTTGACACTTCAGACCCAAACATTGCCAACTAACCTGAAAATTCTTCCAATGCAACCCATGTTACAAACACTGCTCTGCACTGTCCCATTTCGAAAAACTGTTAAACTACATTCGAATATAGCACAGCAAGTCCGTAAAGCTTCACTACAGTTACCAAAAAATAGCGAATTCGATTTTACTGACCAAGCACAAAAGACGCACAAACAAAACAAACGTTTGACAGTCGGAGGTTACCATAAACAAATCGCAGGAAAATTACGTAGGCGTTGCCAACTCCTCAAAATTTATGTAAGACAGAATTTGCGTTAATGATGAAGAAACATGCAGTAACGCAGTAGAGGTCAACATATCTATTGATTTTGCTATAATCATTTCTGAACCATCAAAATACCGTCTTCTTTAACGTAGAATGGAATGTTTCTGGATACTATACAATTAAGACGATAGTAACCAATTATGATTGCCGTATCTGGTGGTCGATATGACAACGTAAGATAAGATGTTAGCTTATTAGAATTAGTTGTTTACTACCTCTATGTTCAGTTGTTACTCTGAGATATCCACATACCGTCGATGCCATCAATTGTGGTACCAGGGTATAGACGGTTATCAGCTCTCGTGGTCGGCGATGTGTAGAGTTTCGTTCTGCTATTCTCACGACTGTTGAGGTATCGTCATCGTGACACCAGTTTCTGATATCTCGGAGACATGAGTGTTGCTTGCGACCTGGACCTCTCCTTCTTTAAATTTCACCCATTAAGATTCCTTTCAGTAACCTATATTTGGGGCCTCTAAGCTTGTGACCTTGGTCCTAAACTGGATTGTTTTGCTGTAAGCGCGAAGATTTTTGATTTTGAGATAATATCTTTTTTGTAGGTCTTACACCATCCAAATTCAGGTCATTTATTACTGTCTATGCGACTGCCCATCTACCTCTCTGTTGGTATGTCTGTCTGTCTGTCGCCAACAGAATACCTCAGTAACCGCTTCGCCGATTCAGATAAAATTTCCGGTATGATGTGCGGTGGGGTAATAATATGTAATGCTGTATCATCATTTATCATTTATTTGTACTATACAATATAAATACTACCACCTCGAAACCTACGCCTTGTATTAGTTATTGGCATTGACCTGTTGAAAATTTACATTGAAATTTAGCTAACCTAACTTCACTGTTGCCTCTCTTTGGTCTGCTGTATTTTGGAAAATTGGTGGTAGATTATAGTTAGCTAAAACGAAAATGTTTAGAATCGCTTCAAATTTTACTTTGAGGTGATTCATGGATTCTTGAAAATTTTGCGCATTTTTTAGGAGGGTGTAGAATTGGTGGGGTCTGGTCGGTGATGTGGAAATCAAAATGTTTTCACTTATGAAGGGCGCTCCACCTCAAAAAATAAACTTGGTGAAATTCTACTCATCAAAGACCTATCCAAGTATTAGTTTTCAGTATATATCTGTGGAGTCGGAATTTGTTTATCTACGCTACAGGTGTGTATTTTGCAATATCATATGTTAGCTTTATTACCGTTTATCCAGATCTTCGGTCATTCAGTCGTCTATTCCTGACGTCTAACGTCTTTGGGCGAGCTATTCTTTTGTGTACTGCCTGCTATATCGGGTGATAGTTGCGCCGGCGCCGGTGGGCAGATGGTTGGGAGTCGTCGTATAGGACAGACCGTTTGAAGAGTTGTCGGATGTTTATGTTTACGCGTGGAGGGTGAAGATATTTTTGGGTATGCAATTATTGTATATTGTTGGCTGTAACCCAGAATAGCAGTAAGTATACACTGATTTATTGATTGGAACTGTTAAAATGTACACTGTAAGGGTAATGTTGAAGTAAAGGTGTGGTCATTAATCAGCTTTCTATTATTTAAAACTCCCTTAACCTGAACTGGTGCTTACACGTAAGACCAGTAAATGCTATACTGATTTTGAAGTGATGATAACGTGGTATCATGGCAGGTAATGCCAATGCAATCATGCATTTGAAAATTTGTTCACTAGTGGCGAAGTAATTAGCAAAAAACGAAAATCCTCAGAACTGCTGCAAACTTTGTTTCTTTGTTTTTAGGCATTTTATAGGTTAGTCATTTCTTTAAAGGGGATGAAATTAGGATAACAGGGAGGGTGGGCGATGGAGAACCTTTAAATTTTTTCAGTCCACCTTTCGAGATAGGTGTCAGCGTCAGCGTTATGGTTACGAGGGCTCTCATATAGTTTTATTTTGGGGAACAATGATAATTAAGCAAGGCTAAGACTAGCGAAAACAAGACTCAGGGAGAAGACGAAAAACTGCATCTACGAATTGCCATGGGAATGCGGCAAAGTATACATTGGAGAAACGAAAAGTGAGCAGAGGCAAGAAAGTGCGGAATAGCAGATCACGCATGGAATGAGCACCACAAAATTATTTGGGAAGCCGCTAACATTATTGACAAAGAACCTCACTAATATCGCGCGTTAAGTTCAAAGAAACAGCTCATATCGTCAGCAACAAAAACGTATTCAGCAAGCCTAGTGTGGAAATTAGACCAATATGGCAGCCCCTCGTAAGAAATATACTTGGAATACATACACCATCGGACGGCCACGTTAGTGAGATACGATGTCAGTGAACTAGAACACCACAGTGACCGGTAAGAAGAAGCCACGAAGTACGAGACGTTATCAAGGACTGACGCATTCAGCAGAACGCGCCGACCAACCAGAATAAGCCTCGAAAGAACGACACGTCAGCAAGAAGAAAAAAATGGCAACGAAAGGAACATGTTCGACAGTTCACCTGAAGACGATTGATGGTGGTGGATCAATCAACACATTGTACTCAAAATTGCATAAACAATGGAAGGCCGCAATAGATCTTTTGAAACATTGACCTTTGCTACAAACATCAAGCAATATAGGGTGAGTCGGAAGAAACGCACCAAACTCTAGGAGTATGTTGTATGTGTGAAAATAATGTAAAAAAACTCAAATGTTCTTATTCGACTTTTATGTGTTTTCAGGTTAGGTCGTAATTAAAAATGTTGTTCAATGCTCAAAGACATGTGATAACTGATGTTTTGAAGTGTCAGTGTAATGTGACAGTAATCCAACGTTTATTTTTTAAATCCCCTCGCAACAGTCGAAAGCAGTTCTCTACATAGGGTTTTCTGTAAACGTGTGGTATGCTCTTCAGTTATTTAACTGGCCCTTTCATTTGGGAGAATCACTTTACAGGAGACAACTACTTCAATTCTAAATTACAAGGCCTGCCAGAGGATGTTCCTGAGAAGATAGGAATGCAGATGTACTATCAGCACGATGAAGCTCCTGCACATGTCGCTCGTCAGATTAAGCAACATTTGGACGACGTTTTCCAGAGCGTTGGATTGGTCGTGGAGGCCTATTAATTGGTCTGTAAGATCTCCAGACCTCACACCACTAGCTTATTGTTTATGGGGCTGGATAAAAAACAAAGCGTACAAAATTGAAGTGGATACACGGGATGCACTAATTCGACGAATTCAGCCCATAGTAAAGCAGAAACAGATTCTCGTTGACCTTCATTGGACTAAACTTTGGAATTTCTGTATCCACAAATATCGAGGGGATGGGATGGGATAATTGAGTAGGGCACCCGTCGGCGTAGGCGGTCTGCGTGTTTGTAAAAACAGAGCCACGAGCGCGGGCGGCCGTGATAGTTTGGATGGCTACCAGCCACCGTTGGCACCCCCGTTGCCATGGCAACGACGGCGACGCTGCATCCGTGGCGGCAGCGGGGTATGAGAAAGCAGAGGCGCCCGCTCGGGGCAAGCAAAAGTCGCATTGCTCCTTGTCTGGTTGTCAGAGTGGGCCAGGGGTTCGGCGTCCGAGCGACTGTGAAATTTCACGGTTTTTTAACCATTGAAAACTATTTTTAAGCTGCTGGTCTCATTATTTACAAAAAAAAAGAAATACGAAAATTTACTTACACTACAATTTATCATTTATAGAGGTCAAGGTAGGTTTTGGGTGCTTTATGATACTTACATAATGAAAATCCACGTCACTTATATCCGTCGGTCTATTGAGGTTTTTTTATCTGCCTAATCTCGCGGGATTGTGATGTCATTTCAGCAGCGACAATATGCTGTGGGGTTGTAGTGGATTATGCTGCTATAATTTTGAAACTCAGTGCATTGACGGCGGCGTAGTTGATAAAAAACGAATTATCAGAACCCTTGCAAAATTCGTTTTTAGAGTTTCAGGGGTTCCCGATCCTTTTCTATTTTTTTGGTGGGGTTGATATTAGAGTCGTGGGACGGGTCTGGAGTTTGAAACTCAAACATGTGTTGTCTACATCGCCCTGAAAAAATTGACCTTGTGATATGTTGTGGTTTTTAAACCTATCCGAGTGTTGTCTTTGAATTTTATATCTGTGGTATAATTTGACACATACATATTGTAATCTTAACGTATGACTTGGAAACTGCTAACTTATTTGTGATGGAATTCTGACACCGCGTTACTACTGTGGAGGGATTGGATAATAGTGTATCGTTGTTGGAACTCGTCAAAAAACAAAAAATATCAGAATCGCTTAAACTTGATTTTTAGATATTTTTTTGTCTAATTATTTAATGAGGTTGGTGTAGGGATAGAGAACTCCCAATTTTTTGCTAGTACCGATACCGATAATACTTGGGAAGTACTGAGTCAAGACGCTTGACGCCTTGTTTTCTCTAACGATTAATATTTTTCAGTAAATAGGACTTTCCTTAAAAAGTCTCTTAGGGTTTCTGTTCTATATTAAAACGATACATTCTTTATCTATTTATTAACTTCTACCTAGATTAAGGGCTCTACTGTTAAGACATCAAGCCTACCTCTTTCCAGTTAAAAAAAAATGTTTATTAAACTATTTTCCCCCACAGCATCTAATAAATCATCAAAGTCAAACGATATGAAGTACTGAACATATTTTCTTAACACCACATCACATCGCCCAGAACACAAAGAGAGCAGCGCGTGGAGGCAGAAAAGCTATTTAAACAATTATCTATTTAGAATTCTTCAGAAATTAGCTCTCAGTAACCAGATGTAAACGTGAAATCTCAAAAGAAAATTTGCTTGCATAAAAAACTGTTTTATACATTTCGATGGATCATCGTTGTCAATATTCCACAAATCAGCGATTGTTGCAACGATTTGTAACCATACATAAATGACGTAGTACATTGGAATGGTATAAGAACCTACAATTAAGTATGAATGCAAAGCAGGAAGAAATTACTACCCTCTCCGTCAATATAATGTAAATAATCATTGAATCAACACTTGCGATTATCAAATATGAAATGATTCCAACAATGATTTTGTTATGATTGATGCATGAACAGTAAGAACAAAACGGTATGCTTTATTTTAGTGGATACTAAGATATTGGTTTTACCGGGAGTTTTATGAATCTAGTGACCAATTTTCAGAAAATGGGCTAGAGTGGATGGCAGCATAGCAGGCGCCTTTCGTTGTAGTAACGACGTACGAAGAACGGTATAATCGGAAGATATGACTTGTAAAACGTAGACACAGTCAGCTTAACTCTATGTATAATTAGAGGTTAAACGACTTACCTGTAAGGAAGTTCAATCCTCAATTATACGAGATAGCCCCGTCCGAAAAGATCACCCTGTAGTATACGTTTATTTTAGCTCGGAGGCGTAATGTTTAGATAAAAAACTGCATAATTATCCTGCTTCTGCCGTCGACCTGCCTAGGTCTTCATTACGTTTCGTTTGCTACCAGATCGAGGAATTTTGGGAACAGCGGCGGGCGGGTGGTGATCTTTTCGGACGGGGCTATCTCGTATAATTGAGGATTGCACTTCCTTACAGGTAAGTCGTTTAACCTCTAATTATACTTCGATAGCCCCGTCCTCAAGATCACCCTGTAGATGTTCAGAGATTGTACCTCGATCTGATTTCCATAACCTGTTATTTATGTCTGGGTAGAGAACAAACAAACAAAAATATATGTACGTATTATTTTACAGGTTTGTTCCATTTCTAGGAAAAAGATTAATAATAATTTGGCAAAAAATTACCATAATAATTTTTTTTTAATATTTAACAATCTGAATTCAAATTAACATTGGTTATAAAGATTGATATCGTCCTCGAGATCACCCTGTAGATGTTTGAAGATGGTTTCACGATCAGATTATAATTCGAATAAAAGAGAAAGAACAAGTCTGGAAATTGTTCAGCCTTGGAAGTTTTTCCTCCTTTTTTTTTAAATTCAACAATCTTTCATCCTTTTATTTTAATGTACACCTACATATGTAATGTGTAAGTTTAGTTTAGTAGTATCAGAATTCATTATCAATTTTTTATTATCAGTGAATTTGCAAAATATAAATCGTCAGGCATACGGGTCTGTTATAAAACATAACAAAAAACTTTTGACCTATCACTTCATCCTGCGGTATGTCTAAGGTTTCAACGTGTAAGCCTTCCCTAAAGGCCGCGGAAGTGGAGGCGTTTCCAGTGCTCTGTGCTTTAAATACAGATGTGTCCCAACTCCCGACATTAAGCCTTTTTGGTTACAGTTTGTGGTGTGGCTGGGTCGTGATGTTTTTTGGACGTAAGTAAAAGTTGATCAATTCTCTTAAAGTTCTGGTCAACATGTTATTTTATGTAGATGCAGGATAAGGCTCTTCCACAGAGGATGAGGTTTCCTGCAAGGTGGAAGTAAGAGTGATTTGTCGTTAAAAAAACAGGTGCGGTTTGCTATTTGTAGGTTTTCCATACTAAAACCCAGGTTGCGTTTTCCACAACAGGTAGACTGCGATTCCTTGTGCCTTCTCTGCTGTTATTTTCGGTTTCAAATCCTTGGTAGAAGCGAGAAATGTGGGAATGCTTTGAAAAACATTTCTTCCCAGTTAACACATCTATAGCGGAATATTGAGGATCAAGGTGTCAAGAGACAAACACTGGACCATTTTTTGCCCTGATGAAAATAAGTGAATCGATTAGATAGTGCCAAAACCAATTTTTTTTTTTTTTGAAGAGTGGTTTGGTGAATGTTGTATTCTAATAATTCTATTGGTATTTAACTTGGTAATGACGTTTTTATGTGAAACACTGCACCTAGCTTAATGCAAGTCATCATTTATAGAATGCAAATTAATGACCGCATTAGCACTATTAATTTTGGTATTCAAGCTTTTTAATGTAAGCCCACCTGTATGAAATGGCTGGGAGTCCTAACAATAGGATGACGAGGAACCAGATGGCAAAATCTCTTAGTTTTTATATTATTTTTGTTTCTTATTGATTTTTTAGGATTTTTCTTGTGGTACGGACATATTATTAGTATTCGTACTAAATGTAAACCCTGGTACTTTTTTTTTTTTGGTTATAAAGAACCTTAGGGATGCAGGAAGTTGCATCGAATGATTAACATTATTATAGCAGTTTGATTTGTCTTTGCCAAAGAATAAAACATATTCGGGGTGAAATACCCCAGTGACCTTGAATGGTTCTTAATCTCGTAGGTTTAAAAATTTTCTTGGAAATGGATGGCGCAGTGGCTGGCTCCCCTTCCTTTTTGTCGCTCAGTTTCGTTCCCTTCCCCTGACAAATTTTATATGTTCAGGAGAAAGTTGTCTAAACCGGTAGGTAGATAAGACTGCAATAAGTGGTGTAAGGTCTGGAAATATTTCAGGACCTTCCTACTCTTCGGTTTAGGAAGCGATTTTAACAGCGCTTTCGCTAAACCAGACTAAGTTGCGGTACGATGGGTTGAGACCTTCACGGGATGCAGCAGCAGTCTCCCTATTTTGTGTTCGCATTGATAAGACAGGGGGATCACTTAACTTCGTAATGTAGATAGGTGTTCCCTTAGCGGACATTGTCTACTAACAGCAAAAATCACAATGAGGAGGTGTTACCTGGGCAATGGGCATGGATAGATAGTATTTCTCTACAGTCTCACTAATAATTATTTAGCAGCGAAATATCCAGAGTTATCATCCCACGCGGCCTTGAAGGTTTTGTGGGCGCGTGTTCGTAACAGTGTGTCAAGCTTCGGACAGCAACACACCAACAGGTAATAGCACAACAAATAAGTATGTTTGTATAATAGTAATACTTTCATAAATTTTATCTCCTTTTGTTCTTAAGATACAACAATTAAACCATTATTTTTCCCCCACGTTTGTGGTACGATATCAACCGAATGGTTGACTTTTGAGATTCCATCCTTTCAGTTTGCTGCATTTGTTTTGAAACCCCATTCAATTTGAACTGGGTGTTTACCAGGATGTGTTGAAGTCGTTAGTGTTAGTACCTATGACTTTTCGAATCACTGTCAGCTGAAAAGAGATAAGATTCGCGGACTGAAGAAAGCCATATTTGGTTTGTCTTCAATGTGCGTGAACGAGCTTTCACCACATTGAAGACATCACAGCGTGAAGAATAGATATTCTCCACCATATTTTGCTCATATTTAACTACTTCACTGGTAGGGCCACTACTTATCATTTTTTTTTTTTTACTTCAAAGGAAATTGAAACCAGATATTACCCATGTTCCCATATTCCTGATGCTTGCCATTTTCGTGGCATTTACGGTTCCCTTCAGCTGCAGTTTCACTGTCTCATTGTAGACATTGGTGGGCCCCATTTAGATGTTATTTCAGTGTCTCAATCAGATTTTACTCATGATTGTAGAAACTGGTGAAACACATTTCGCTGATGTTTGTGTGTCTCGATCAGATTTTACTCATAATTGTAGAAACTGGTGAGCCCCCTTTAGCTGCTGTTTGTGTATCTCAATCAGATTTTACTCATGATTGTAGAACTGATGAGCCCCCTCTTGCTGCTGTTTGTGTGTCTCAATCAGATTTTACTCATGATTGTAGAAACTATTGGCCCCTTGAGCTGCTGCTTGAGTGTATCAATCAGATTTTACTCATGGTTGTAGAAACAGGTGAACCCCATTTTCTGATGTTTGTCTCTCAATCAGATTTTCTCATGATTGTATAAACTGGTGGGTCCCATTTAGCTGATGTTTGTGTTTCGCAATCAGATTTTACTCATGATTGTAGAAACTGGTGAACCCCATTGAGCTGCTGTTTGTGTGTCGCAATCAGATTTTACTCATGATTGTAGAAACTGGTGAACCCCATTGAGCTGCTGTTTGTGTGTCGCAATCAGATTTTACTCATGATTATAGAAACTGGTGGGCCCCATTTAGCTGCTGTTTGTGTGTCTCAATCAGATTTTACTCATGATTTTAGAAACTGGTGGGTCCCATTTAGCTGCTGTTTGTGTGTCTCAATCAGATTTTACTCATGATTGCAGAAACTGTGGGCCTCTGTAACTACGATTGCAGGGTCTCAATCAGATTTTACTCATGATTGTGGAAGCAGTTGACGTGTTTGGCCCTATTTAGCTGCTAGTTGAGTGTCTCAATCAGATTTTACTCATGATTGTCCATTTTAGCTGCGGTTTCAGTGGAAACGACAGCACTGATATACAGAAATAAAACAAAATTTGAGTCCATGAATATGGATTATACTGTATGATTTTGAATTAATTACCTCGAAATCATCGTTAAAGATTCAATCATATATAATGCAGCGCAGATTCATGGAAAGTATCCACACTAGTTTTTCAAGCATTTAAAAGTTGTCTGGAAAAACTTTTGTTACAAAAGTCTTATTACTGTTAGGATTAATTGACGAATCTAAGTGAGTTTTTTTCTCCGAAGAATTCCAATACTTCGCACAATGTCCCCCACAATGAATTACGAACATAAGATAAAATTGTCAGTACATATACATATACGAGGGTTTCTAATAAACTAAGTTCGCTATTTGAGACCACTAGGAAAAATTGTCATGTAAGCATGTCGTCGTAGTTACCGACGAATCTTTTGGAAGCGTTGTATTTAGGAATTAGCACTTACTTTGTGAAAAATCGTGCATTGTCCACTTCCTCAATTTCGGCATTTTGACGAAAGCATAAACAAATCACGACACATTCGTAAACACATCAGCGGCCCAAGAAAAACGATCTTACTTACCTTCTTGAGGCCTATACCTTGATTTATGGTCAATGAAACCATGCAATCAATATCCGATTTTATTTTGGCGATGTTGATTGTTGTTGATAGCCCATGTTGTCGAATTATTCTCATAATAAGACTCGAGAGAATCGATGTTACTCGTATTCTCTACTCGACTACTTGAAAGGCAGTGACATCCTATGGTTAAAACAATGTATCGGTCATTGTTAAAACACTTCAGTTTCGCCATATTGAGATATTGAGGCTCAACAAATGATTTTACGTCCTCACTAATAATGTATTAATCATTGTGATTAAGCAAGGGTGCCATACTAGAGGGTGCACGCGAGTAAATATTACTCATATTCATCAATACCCTTCTAGCACAACGATATTCAAATTCGTCGTTCTAACACAACAATCTGATGAACAATGGATTAGTCATTGTTGTTGTGTATGTCTCTTTCAAAATCATGAAATGAAAAATATGTATACACCTACTTGATGTGAAGTTGTCCAGCAAGGCATGTAGTTTTCTCATCTTCCGTTTCACTTTTGCTTTGAACCAATTTAAACTCACTCACTTTCCGTTTCGGTTCGTCATTTTCGAAAACATTATTCCTCACGCTAGCGCGTAAACAAACGTAATGAAGACCTAGGCAGGTCGACGGCAGAAGCAGGATAATTATGCAGTTTTTTATCTAAACATTACGCCTCCGAGCTAAAATAAACGTATACTACAGGGTGATCTTGAGGACGGGGCTATCGAAGTATAATCATAATTTATCCACCCCTACATTAACCACGTAACATTCCATATTACGCTTCGACTGAGTCTGAAGCTGCCGAGATGATTGCATTAGGAATTAGCTACTTCATTGTTGATGGCGATTATGCAATTTCCGCCGTCCGTCCGGTAGGTTGGTTATTAAAAGGGCATCAGAGCGTCCAAAGTTAAACTTTACTCTTAATTAACTTCCGGTATGCCAGAGGCGGTGTCATCCCTCTTACTGATGCTGCATGGATCGCTCCAATTCCAAGTCAGATGCGCCGTTGAAGAAAATACCGTTTCATCTAGATGGCTTTTTAGAGGTCTAGATCGGCAACACAGTAGTCCAACCAATGATAACTTAGCTCACGTTATTTACAAACAGAACGGATTATTATTATTAGAGTATAGTGCCAGATGCGTCCCTTCCCTGCTGTACCCAGACTGAGGTGCGGGGCTGTGTCCAGTCGGCATGGGGGACCGTATTTAGGCATTTTCGATATGTTCGATCTTATGCTAAGTATACATACGTTTATTTCAGCATTGATGTAAAGATCGCGACGTAAACCGTGACCGCGCACATCGATGTAATTCGGCATATCCGTACCCTTAAATGCAGAATGATGATAATGGAGCTGAAAAAAAGTCTAGTCTAGGTTAGGTTGGAAGGTGGAACTGAGCGAAGCGATTATGTCTCCTTTCACTGCGACCCTATTATGGCTGTTGTGGCTCACACCTATTTGGAGTTCACCGTACAATCCACACCTCTTGACGAAGGCGATGGTCGCGATGAGTGAAACTTTGGAAACACAGAGCTCAACATGTGTTTTGTCCTTCACATAGCAGAAATGACAGTCCGTTGTCTGTTCTGGACCTAACTTACGCAAGTTGTACCTCAGACGACAATGTCCCATCAACAGACCAACCTGTTCCATTCTATGATTCTCGGAGGGAACTGACTAGAGAGGTGCATCGTATAAACGCCTTCAAGTCTTGTAGCCCTGCGAGAGTGCTTTCCTCTCTGCCCAATCTGAAAGGGTCATCTTAGCGGTGCTTTTCGCAATGCTCGCGAATGGTTCTTGTCCTTTGAACACGCATTCGGTTCCTCCACTTGCGACTATGTCGGTCAATACATTGCCTTCCACTCCACTATCATCTGGAACCCAAAAATGTCTATATATCAGCATATATTAGTTTGAAGTGATTTTTCCACTTTATAGTAATCATTCAAAAAGCCGTTAAACTGATCGTCGCTAATGTTGATGTGTCGGTTTGTCACTGGCACCTGCATTCTAATGGGATTCCATAGTAGAAGAAATATCTTTATGATTCTTGAAAACGGATCTACAAGTGGCGGAGAAGTAGTTAAAATCAATATTCCATTGCTTTTAAATTACTGGGAAAGCATTGATTTAATTTCACTGAAATTTTTTCAGCAGCCTAATAAGACTACAGGTAGATACGAATTAGTTTTATAGTTTTCCGCTCCAGTGACAATTTTTCAGTTTTCAACCTCCAACAACTCATCAAAGATCAGCAGAATGATAAATAATTCCCGTTAATTGCTTGTTTTTGCTGAAAACAAATAATGACAGAGTAATTTTGAGTACATTCGCTATCTGGGAGAATTTTGAATTGAAACAATTTTACTTTCTAGACGGCAAATCTGCACGTAATCCATTAATATAAATATGTACGATGAGCCATGTAAATCCATCGTATTCCAGGGACAGATACATCTAAAGCACCCAAAAACAAAGTTCGGGTAGTTTTTATATTTTTGGTTTGCTGATGAATATTAGGCTAACACTGGCGAAAGCTATTAAAATTTTCGTTGGAGAAAAATACGGTATCAAAATTACATTACACCCAAGCTAATGGTTTCCAAGTTACAGGTTATACAGGGTTATCAGGTGTATCAAAGTATTTTAAATTCCTGAAAAGCCAATGACTGCATAGGTCTGAAAAGTACAAAATATTCCAAAACAGGCCATTTTTCAATGCACTAGAGAGTGTATTATGAATACACCAAATTTTGGCGTTGCTCCGTCCCCCACCCACGCCAACCCAGTTTCACACTCTTTCGAAAAAAAAACGTAAAATTAACAGAAACGTCTAAAGCTCCTCAAAAACGACGGCTGGGGCACTTATGAGAATTTTTTTGCGAGCTTCTTTTACCACAATGTACTTTCAACTTTCAGTTACTACGATCCCACAGTATATCGCACCGCAAATCTTATCAACATCGCTGCAGCGGTCACTGAGATTACGCAAGTTAAAAAATGGCGACTGATAGATTGAAGAAAATAAGTGGCAGATTTATTCCGGTTGAGCAGAATTCCCCTTTAGCACGGTATCCATTTCTGATTTGGCATAAACTAGATTACCGGTTTAGCAACCGCAAGAAATTACAACCAGAGTGCTCTCGATTATAATATCTACCTATTTAGCTACAAACGATTATCTCTGTGTATGCGCGTAACTTGCAAACAGAGGCTTAAATTATTCGGTTGTCGGCCTTCACTTGAATACCCCATTGTTTTCAGTTTAGTTATATTTAATAGAAGGATGCTGCTGCAGTCAAAGGCGGAGATATTTTGAAAAAGTGCTGCTGGCATAGATAAGAATAGTGTTTCATTTATTAAAAAAAAAATAAATGGCGTCACGTGTCTTGACTCAGTACTTCCCACACATTATCGGTGCTAACAAAAAATTTTGAGATCCCCTATGTCTACACCATCTTCATCAAAAAAGTAGACAAAGATCAGGTACCTTTGAAATATCCAAAAACGAAGTTTGAGCGATTATGAAATTTTTTGTTTTTTTGATTCCCCCTCCGCCACTGGCAAGACTTCCAACAACGATACACTGTGACCATTTTATCCACAGTAGTAATGCAGTGTCTCATCACAACCAAGTTCGTAGTTTCCAAGTTACATATTATAGGATTATACATAATATGTATGTATGTATAAAATTCAAAGGCAACATTCGGGTAGGTTTATAAAGCACGAAATCACGAAAGTCAATATTTCCAATGCACTGTAAAGTACTTTATGAGTACAAGTTTTTGAGTTTGAACCCCCACACCAAGCACCCCAATTTCATCCCCAACAAAAAAATATCAAGAAACTAAATTTGAGCTGTTTTTATGCTTTTGCTTTTTTGTTTATCGCTACACCGCCACTGACACGATTTTTAAAAACCATTCGCGCTTTCCATCCTCGCTACACTATGTCAAAAGTTCATCAAAATCAATTAAATACTTTCTAGGTTACACAATACAGAACGATATACAGCAAAACTCTTATGTGTATATGTTACGGTTAAAGTGTTTACTTTGATAGTTTATACACTAACTGGATATCATACAAACTATCCAAATGTCTCGTTATTTTGATGGAAAATCATATTTCAACTAAAATAGCTATCAATATTGGTTGGTTTGTATACTATCCAGCTAGCTTACAAACTATACAAGATATGCCGATAAAGTATACACCACAAAGGTATCACACCATATTAACCAGTATTTCTGGTCAGTGTACAAACTGTCCACCATCATTTGGATAAGGTATGCACCTAATATCTCTAGTAATACATAATAACCAACTCGTTGGTTAGTATGTAAATTAACCAACTTCTTGATTAGTATGTAAACTAACTAATTTTCTTTGGTCAATTTAACAGAAAAGTGAGGTTATGTTTATGGCAAGTGCAAGTGTGACGTGTTGGTATTGTTTACTGTCGTGCCTTGTAAAATTTGTTTAAGAACAGATATGTAGTTACCAAAAATTCAAAACTAATGAATTACAGTGATTATAGTGTACTTTTGCAGCATGTAATATAAAGAGAATACGCGAACAAGAACCTAACACTAATAACAAGAATTATTATCATGTAATGAATACTTATAATTTACAGAGAATCGAATCAAATAGCAATTGTATGTTCTATCTATGAATGAACTTTTCTTTTGACTGAAAATTATTGTTCTAAACTGAAATAACCAAAGAGGATTGGTTAGTTTACATACTAACCAACGAGTTTGTTATTATGAAGTACTAGAGATATTAGGTGCATAATTTATCCAAATGATGTGGATAGTTTGTAAACTGACCAGAAAAACTGGTTAATATGTGTGATATCTTTGTGGTATATACTTTAGCAGCATATCTTGTATAGTTTATAAGCTAGCTGGATAGTATACAAACCAACCAATATTCATAGCTATTTTAGTAGAAATATGATTTTCCATCAAAATAAGCAGACATTTGGATAGTTTGTATAATATCCAGCTAGTGTATAAACTATCAAATTAAACACTTTAACCGTAACATATATATCAAAATATTTTAAATCCCTTGGTTTCTGTAATAGGCAAGGTAATGTTCGGATGGATCTAAAAAGTGCATTATACTCCGTCGTTCTTTCACAGGCCGATGAACAGTATATTATGAAAACAACAAATTTTTCAGTTTTATAACCCCTCACCCCAAACCACCCCAATTTCACTCCTGCCAAAAAAAGTAGAAAACGATCAGAAACTCCTAAAATGACCAGGAACCACAAAATGCCTAAAAGCGAGGTTTGAGGAAAATTTGAATGTTTTTGTTTTTGCTAACTACTCCGCCGCCCATGTACCGACTTAAAAATTAAAACAGCATTAGCTGCTACGACCCCACAGAATTTCTCTATCCAAATTTCATCAGTTACGGATATTACGAGGTTAGAAAATCGCCAACTGATCGACAGTCAGACCGACAGACAGATCGACAGAAAGATCGACAGATAGGTCGACACTTCGACAGACAGACCGACAGAAATGAGTTATGTAGATATCATAAAACGCCAAAATAGCGTATTATCTCAAAAATTTCGCGATCACAATACTCTCCTTACCTATCGGCGTGCGAAGTGTAATAGGCCTGCGAAGTATTAACTATAACCGCGAAAATTTTCGCTTTTGCGATGCTTTTCGCGCGCCGTTTGGTGTCTTCATTTCGAAAATTTGTCACCCATATTCGTCGGTCTGCATGTCTGACTATGTTTCGCCAATTTTCTACCAGCGTAATCTTAGTAACGACCGCACCAATTTTGATGAAATTTAGGATGTGATATGCTGTGGGGTTGTGGCAGGGAATGCTGCTATACCGTTGCAGTGGCGACGGAGTAATTATCAGAAAAACAAAATTCTCATAGCTCTTCCCAAATTCACTGATTTATACCCAAACATTGGCTTTGAGCACAAATCAGTGGATGGATTTTCTCTTTCCATGCCAACGATGAGAGGAGTATGTGAGCTTTTACGGTTTCGTACTCTCAGTTGCTCAGTTTTCCTAGAGTGGTGAAATTGGGTTGCGAGGAATAGAGGGGTTTGGTGGACTGCAAGTTTTTTATAATCATTCCATAATATTCAAAAGAAATGATCTTGATGATATTTATACTTTTCAGATCTATTCGATCAGTGCCTTGCAATTCTTTGAAGGTGCCCAATTTAAATACACCGCACAGTTTTACAGCAGGGGCGATTCCTCCTTACGGCGCAATGCCGCACACCCCCTACGTTTTAGTAGATGTGTATGCAGTGCTAGTATGTACTTATTTCTAGCTACAATCGGTTGCCTGATTTGTTAAGTAGCACACAACGCTCAGAATATAAATACTGGCACTCGCAGCACACCAAGTTTGAACCTAACCAGTGACTCGTCACGTGATTGACTGAAAGCTCCAAGACACGGACAGCACGGATAGCGGACAGAGAGTGCTCGTATTGGTCAATCGCACATCAATCCACTTTGAAAATGACCAATGAAAACCACAAGGTTACAGGTGACATACGAACCAATACGAACAGAGGCCCCTCCTTATGACGCGCCTCAGTCATCTTCTCTTGTTCGAGTCGCTACGCGTTGTTTACATCGGCGGTTCTAAGCTACTAACCTATTATTTAAAATGGATAACCGGGTGAACGTGTTGTTTAAGATGAACTTTGGCCGACTTTCCTTAGAGCACAATATAAAAATTAAGGAAAGTATAAACAACATTACAAAGATGAAAATAGGTAAGTAGATACTTATACAATGTTCTGACAAAATTAAGTAGACGGCTACGCGGTTCAGAAGGTAGCGTTGACCTGCTAGAATGAGGAGTAGGGAGTTCGATTCCCAAGCTAGACGACTGTTTTTCTTGGTTAGGCAGGATGATAAGTAACTGCACTTATTTACACGATATGGTATCACTGCAGAGTCGTCCTCAATGACCTCCATCAAGTGCGATCAAGTCATCTCGTAAGGTTTCCTGTAGACTCAAGTCTGCTAGGGTTATTACTTCACCTGGCGGATTCCAATCCTACTTTCGGTGCAAGCACAGCCCTGAACTTGAGGTACTTAAGCTGGCAAATTTACCCGTTCATATCTTCTTTCTGGACATCAGGAAAGCCTTTGACGACGTGTGTTGCATAGGGCTCTTGTTCAAGATTCTTCAAAAGAGCTAACACTGTTTTGACTCATTTCGGACCAACTGGGAAGATAAGCCGGTAATAATCGTAGAAGTTGATGCCATATATGATGAAAATAAACACTCCTAATAGTAATTATATCACCGTTGGAGCTTTTTTTGTAAATAAGCAATATTTAAGCAATTAGAAATAAAGTGTCAAATATGTTAGTTATATATTATTTGGTATTTTGAGAATAATTTTCAATCCCAATTTTTACAACGAGATACTGCAAAAGCGGAACATAATACTTTAATTTAATTTAATCATGAAACCTCAACAATTATACGTTACGAAATACCTAACGTTTTCGCAGTATTAAAGGAGCGTCAATATTTGGACACAACTTCAGTAGAACATCTCTGATAAATTAACTTTAGTCTTCTAGTGGTGGCCATGTAAGTATGTCCTGTAAATAGATTTCTCGCAGTGTGTGAAAGGAAAGTACACATCCATTATATTTGAGACAATTTTTGAATGTTTCTAAATGAAGAGATAAGAAAGTAACCAAATTATAGCGGGCGTTGACCACAATTTTGAAAACTAATTTTTATCCTTTTAGATGTCGAACCTCAAAAATTAATCCTTTTGGCTAAACCCAAAAGTCACCGAACTCAAATCGACTGTGTCAAGCAATACCCTCCAACCGACGTACTTTCTCCTCTTTGCTCTTCTCCTTCCTTTCCTGTTCATCCCTTACTTCTCCATGACTTTGTCTGGCCTCTGGATAACCAGATATAACAGACCGATCGACCCACATGACCGTAACTAAGAGCAAACAGTGCCGCTCTGACAACACAAACAAATTGTATAAAATTCTATTAAAGACGCGTGACAGGACGACGAATATAAAAATAAAAATAAAATACTAAACATTGATACTGCTGCTGATAGTTGCAAATAACCTTCTTTATCTCAGCTGTGTTGCATATGACTATTTCCTATTTCTAAATACTTCCCCTTTGAAAAGTTCGTTCATGTGGACTTCCCTTAGTTAGTATTTAAAACAGTCAGACGTTTAATCTTCAATCTTTCTATCCTGAAAAATTTCCCTATACAATGCATGCAGCAGGAGATTTACGATGTAGCGAGTACAATTTCATGAAATACGACATCCACGTCCTCGCTGACATCTAATTTATGTGTTCTATGCTCTGGTTTAACGCCCCTCGGGCACGAGAGAATTCTACTAACCACAATCATTATCCTGCAAGGGGTGACAAAAAACCTTTATGTGGATTAATATGCAAAAGGGTTGGCGCGATGCCAAGTGACAAAAAATGACTTCACGTACGTTGACTCTATCTCTAAAGTACTGCAGTAGTAGCTTAATAGTTTGAATCCTGATTTATCACCGCCTCAACGCTATTGCTCTAAAATTTGCATTTCGTTCATATTTGACCATTATGAGGTATTCGAATACTAGTATGCCCTTAATAGTGTGAGTAATAATCTCAAGGATATCCTGGTGATACTGAGTTTTTCTTTTATATCGCTGCTAATTTTGATCTGTTGCTGGTTTTTGTACTCATCGGCAGGCGTTGGCCACCACGAGGGGAAGGGTGCCTCAAAAGTTGTTACCTGTTCTACAGCCTTAGTGAACCAAAGACCGGATCAGCGGCGTCTGCACTTATACCTATTCCGGCTCAGAGGTGGGGTGGGCACACTAGACAGCGTTGATCCCTGGGGCCCTAAAGAAAAACTAGCACAATTTGTTTAATCCTCCTTCATTTCTTCTAGCTCCTTTCTCTAAAAATAATTTTCAGCTTCGGTACTTCCGCAATATGTACAGAAGCTTGCTGAGATGTGGTAGCTTCTGCAGGAAGTAGAATTTGATTCCCAGCAACCGCTGCCTCCATTTATACTGTATGATGCTAAGCAATTTGTCCTTCAGCTATGACTGTTTCATGAAGCTGTTTTCTTAATGAGATTTAAAAAATGGTTTATAGATGGTCTTGACCTTTACAAGGTACACATAATTTGAAACCAGTTGTCTTTGGCTTCTCTATTTATAAATTTTTGAGTTATTTCTTTGCATCGACGCAATACTACACACGTTGAAAGACTTGAAATCTGCATCCGCGTCACCGACTCTGCGTCGTTGCCCACCGACCAAAATGGGATTCCAGATTCTGCATCGCTACAAGCCGCAACTGATGCCAAATACGTGATTCAGTACTACACACGCTGCGTTGCTACTTGCATCATGAAACGAAGAAGTCGATGCCTGCATTGCAGCATGCATCAACGTCTGTAGGCCGCTTTAGGCTATGTAGTGCTCCTGCTTGTTGAGGGTTCATCATAGGATTTTGCCTTATTATGTATGTACCTCTTCCCCACATCTTAGGATCTCTATCTTTTAGATCAAATATCTACATCTTGATGTTTGACAACTTTGTTGTCATAGTTGGTTTTGTGGATCACAAAGGCATCTCTGTGCAGTTGAGCAAAATATGAGGAGGTTGTAATAAGAAACTGGGTTTCCTCAAATTTATCTTGTCGCCACCATTTTCTTGGAATGCATGTCTTGGTACTGCAGACTTTTCCATCTGAACTAGTTGGCAATTTGATTTATTTTCCGAAAATTTGGTTATAGACTCATTTCTGTTGTTGTTTCAGATTTGTAGACAATGCAGGTGTTTCAAAAAATGTCTGTTTTGGATTCTATTTTCTATAGAATTTTCCGAGTACTCAAAAAATTGTATACTCAATGGGAATTCAAAACCATTTTCTACTTCACTATACAATATCGTAAAATATTTAGAATGAACCGACAGAAAAAAATATGCATGCAACAAAGATGCAGAAGGTGACAAAAAGTGAACTTGGCTCCAAATGTCTAACTATTTTATATGGAGATGATACAAACGATCAAATATACAAAATATATGGATCTTAATCGGCCTCGGAGAAAAATTGGCTAGTGAAGTAACTCCACCAAGGTTTTAAAATTGACCAACTAGGGCAACCATCGTCGAGATTCTGGGTATACCGTGTCCCTGAATTTCCTTGACACATGATATTTTCGTAACGGAAAAAGGTTAAAACAAGAATTGAGTTGTCATTCTGAAGGTACTATAGGATCTATCATATTTTACTTCCCACACCGATATGTGAGGGGAGTATTGTGATCGCGAAAATTTTCGATTTTATATGGAGATGATACAAACGATCAAATATACAAAATATATGGATCTTAATCGGCCTCGGAGAAAAATTGGCTAGTGAAGTAACTCCACCAAGGTTTTAAAATTGACCAACTAGGGCAACCATCGTCGAGATTCTGGGTATACCGTGTCCCTGAATTTCCTTGACACATGATATTTTCGTAACGGAAAAAGATTAAAACAAGAATTGAGTTGTAATTCTGAAGGTACTATAGGATCTATCATATTTTACTTCCCACACCGATATGTGAGGAGAGTATTGTGATCGCGAAAATTTTCGATTTTGAGATAATACACTTTTTGGGCGTTTCATGATGTCTGCATAACGAAAATGCACGTCACCCATTTCCGTCGGTTTGTCTGTCGGTCTGCCTGCCTGTCTGTCTGTCTGTCTGTCTGTCGGTCTGTCCGTACGCGTTTTTCTGTCCTCGTAATATCTGTAACCGCTGCTTGGATTGTGATGAAATTTGGGCAGCGATATGTTGTGGGGTCGTAGTAGGTAATTCTGCTATAACTTTGAAAATCGGTGCATTGGCGGCGGAGTAATTAGCAAAAAACGAAAAATTTCAAATATTCCTCAAACTTCGTTTTTAGGCGTTTTAGATGTTCCTGATCATTTTCTACTTTTTTTTGGATGGGGGTGGAAATTGGAGTGGTTGGGGGTTGGGGGGTTGTAAAATTGAAAAATTTGTTGTATTCATAATAAACTACCCACTGACCTGTGAAGGAAGACCTAGCGACATAAATAACTTTTTAGGTCTATCCGAACATTGCCTTGCCTATTACAGAAGCCAGAGGAATTCTGTGGTGTAAACATACGAGTATTGCTTTAGATCGTTCTATATTATGTAACGCGAAAATTATCGAATTGATTTTAATGAAATTTTGACACAGTATTACTACCGTGTCGAGGATGGAAAACACGTATGGTTTTTATAAATCGTGCCAGTAGCGGCGCAGAAATAATAAAAAAAAACTAAAAATATAAAAACAGCTCAAACTTCGTTTTTAAGTGTTTTAGAGGTTCCTGACCATTTTCTGAGTTTTGGGGGGGGGGTGAAATTGGGGTGGTTGGGGGGTGGGGGTTGCAAAACTGAAAAATTTGCTGTATTAATAATAGGCTGTCCGCTGACCTGTGAATGAAGACCTAGCGACATAAATCACCTTTTTAGGTCCATCTGAACATTGCCTTGCCTATTATCAAAACTAAGGGAATTTTCCGTATTCATACGAGTATTTATTGCTTTAGATCGTTTTGTGTTTTTGTGACGTGAAAACTATTAAATTGATTCTAATGAAATTTTGACCCAGTATTTTTACCGTGGCGAGGATGGAAAACGCGCATGGTTGTTAGAAATCGTGTCAGTGGCAGCGTAGCAGTAATCAAAAAAAAAAAAATAAAAAGATGAAAACAGCTCAAACTTCGTTTTTAGATGTTTTAGGGGTTCCTGATCATTTTCTACCGTTTTTTTTGATGGGGGTGAAATTTTGGTGATTGGGGGTTAGTGGTTGTAAAACTGAAAGGATGTAGTATCGATCATAGGCTGACCTGCGAAGGAAAGACCTAGTCGCATAACACAATTTTGGAGAGGGGGGGAGGCTGTCGAGGATCTGGTTGCAAGGGGATCTCAGACTATAGCTTTATGCTATGGGAAAATAATAAACTGGTATCACCGTAATGTATGGGAAGTACTGAGTCAATCAACTTGACTTAATTTTTTTTGTATGTCATCCACAAAATCTCACCCCTGACTTTTTTTTCAAACAACACCCCATAGATTTTCCTCCATAAATGATAACCCTATTTTACTTAAAATCTTGTCGTACCTTTGACTTATTTCTTTCATAAAATTAAAAGCATAATATAAATAAAATAAGAATTTGCAAGTATTTTTGCAAGAAATGGATAAAAACGAAAACTAATCAGTTTTTAAGGGTACCGAATTACCTATCATACCATGTCTTCGCCTTCAAAATAATGTCTTTTATCTTTTTTTAATCCGAAAATATCACGCCTCAAACAATTCATTATTTTATTTATCTTATGTTTATGACTTCACTGACAAAAATCGTTAGTGTATGAAATGAAAGACGCTACAAGATTTTGAATAAATTATTAACTTCATTTATGTAGGAAAAGCTATAGAGTGCCATTTGTAAAAAATGAGATTGAGTTTTAGCGGTTGCAGCAAAAAAAGAAGAATGTTTTGAAAGTATAGTATGAAAGGATCCTCGAAAGGCCCACTTAGTTTTCTTTTTTATCTGTTGTCTATTTAGCAAAATATTATCCCTTATACAACTCCTTATTTTAATTATCTTATGCTCATGACTTTATGAAAAGATAGGTTTGTGTACAAAATAAATATTAAAATAAAAAATCTGTGACTTTAATTCGGCAGCCTCATTACGACAGTGTAGCTGAGCAGATACCGAGCAACAGCAACACGACAGCAACAAGTCTGTCAAAACTGTAGGTTATATGTTGATCGTCACGATGACGTCGTTGCATAATACGAAATTTACGTTTGACAGCAGATATTGTGCGATTTTCGCCTGTGGCTTGTCGTCTGCAAGATATGTGATAAGGCTACTGTACACTAAAATTTTATGTGTTGCTTCCGCTGACTAATGGGAAACATAAATGAGGGTGCTCAAGAACCCAAAACTAATTTCTTAATTTTTACTCCCAAGATCAGCACTACGTGAGTTATCACAGTCGGACACGGCAAAAGGCTATTTTAATCCAGAAAACACTGGCGTAGCGTACCTGCATAACCTTTAATTAGAAATCCATACGGCATTTCCTAGAAAAGCCAGGCTGAAACTGCAGTAAACTGTAGTGGTAGACTGCACTTCGAGTCCCTAGAGTGGTGTGATGTACCGAGTTATATCACGCATGCACAAACTGTTTTGTTATAGGGAATTACCCGTTGAAGAACACGAGCGTCCCGCGTTGCTTTGATGGGGTCCATTAGCAAAACTTACGGAATAATATATAAGTTGAATCCGTGCAATTAAATCCTTTGTTCTCAGCTTTACCGAAACATGGACAGGATGCTTTGCTATGAAATTTTCTATGGGGTGAAAGTAGCATAGTATGGACTTCTGCCGCACGGGGCCAACCTCAAATTTCCTGCACCAATTGTCTCAATTATCCAAAAAATCTATTATATTTCTTATTAATCCAGGTTGGGTTCAAAATCAAAACATCTTTTTCACGCTAAGATTTCATTTAGCGAGCAGTTGTAGCGGAAAATCTGTGATAGATTCTTCAGTCATTATATATGTCGTATACAGTTGTCAATATAGCTATATTGGAGCATTATGGATCTGGGATAATTTTTAGTTTACGCGCAGGTAACCCTTTTTTAAGCCAAAAATAACTCTTAATAGTCCCACTGGGCCAGAATACTTAAGCTGCGTAAGACCTTTCATCTTTAAATTCGTTTTGGTCTGATCTAAATTACATTCCTTACAGACATCCAATATTATTGCATGCCCTAGCTACGCATTTTTTTTTGAAAGATTCTGGTGTTACTGGAACCGTTGTCGAACTTGGGCTGTTACTGCTTCGAACTAAGCTTGTCAATCAATCAATCATAACATGCCTTATTGTCCAAGATACATAAAAAATCTTATTGAAAAAGCAAATTCAACCGACAAATACATAATAAGACCACAAATACATAACAAAAAAAAAATACAAAAACATAAAATCAAATAGTCGCAAATAATTAAAGTGAAAGTTCACTGACATTGCATAGACAAAGACTGCATTTAAAATCAACAAACACTTTGGGCAATAACCAGCTTACTCATTCAGCAAAAAAAGTAAAAATATTTGTAAAGCAAGTAGAACGCTTATTTTATTACTCATTGCTTTAGCGGAATATCTGTTTTGGATTTAATATTCGATGGCAAGTAGTTGTAAATTTTGACGCTATTATATATTATTGAATTTCGTACGAGCGTTGAATGAGGGTTAGGTAGCGGAGTATCATGTATTCGGCGAGTTGCTTGAGCTCTGTTGAACAGGTAATGAAGCATGATGTTTGTGCATCAGACTTGCAGTCTCTAGTATGAAACACGTTTTTGCAACTGCAAAACCGTTTGGAAAAGAAACTGGCTACAACAGCCCCAAAACGGTAGACCTTAGGAGAGATGGGATTGCATTATCGCGAAGAAGACTGTCCTGGCATTCGAGGTGTCCAAGCCTGTTGCTGCAGCTCGTACTCAATAACAGCTTGATGCAAGATTTTTATTCAAACCGATGATATGCTTTCGAAATTTAAGGTCAACCTCAAGCTGCAATCGAAGAAACCTAGTACTTTCAGAGCTTTTGATAGATAACTGGTCGCAAACTATGTCATCAATACCAACACGAAATCAAAAGCCCATTTGAATCACCCTAGTTTCTGATAACAACCGTCTTACGTGCAATTGTATGAACCAGATCTTCAGTAAAGGCAGCAAACTTTCCAGATGTGTAAAGATGCACCAAGTCGTTGATATATAAAAGAAATAAATTTGGGCACAACACAGAACCTTGAGGGCTCCATGCTTAACATAATGATTAGAAGAGTCCTGTTATTCGATGGATACATTGGACCCTTAAACTCGAACCACTGTAATGCCACACCTCGAAAACCATAAACATCAAGCTTCTGCAGCAGTGCTTCGGGATCAACACTGTCAAAAGCCTTCAACAAATCACAGAACACCGCTGCAGTTGCCTGACTGCTGTAGTAGTGAGTGAAAAGTTGTTCCAAAACTTAAAACATAGCGTCGATAGTGTTTCTTGAGGGGAAAACCCAAGCTGAGAGAACTATAAACAGGGTGCTGAGAAACGAAGCCAGTAATTCGTCTTTTAACAAGTTTTTCAATGACTTTGAAAAAAGCTGAAAGCAAATAAATAGGGTGGCAATTTGAAGAATCGTTTGCATCCTCGCTTTTGTGAAGTGGAACCGTTAGAGCTCTTTTAAGGCTAGGAGGAAATGTGCCTTCAGATCAATTCCAGATGCACTTCGATTTTTGATGGATTTAATGGCAGTTTTAATTCCTCGGATATATCAGCTGAACTTGTAAGATGAATATTGCTGAGATATCTTAAAGGATCTATGTCAGATTGTATACAGTTGGTCAGATTTTCTGCAACTATACATTCAAATCGTTTGGTTCAACATTAACTTGCTGCAGGCTTATTCCAGATTTCCATGTGAACTCTCCTTCTTTCGATAAGACAGTAGCTCTAATAAGTTCATCAAAAATTTGCTTCATCTTAATTCGTCTTGGCAGATGAATGGCATGTAGAGTTCTTCACACAAGCTTTCAGCATCATTTTTCCTTTAGAAGTGAATATATCTGCATCGAGATTAAACACGTTTCTGCGTTGATCGGGCTTTCAAGCTTTCGTTTGTTACTATTAGCTTCTCTAGCATTGTTGAACTTCTCTGTAACGATTCCGTACACATTTAATGCATTGCCCCTGGAAATCAAACGTGAGTCCTGAGAAACCTTGAAAATATTGCCTGCGACGGCAATCAGAACCTCCCATCGATGTGTGGACATAGAAAATATAAAATAACAACGTGTTAGTGTTCCCACGATAGTCACTGAATTTACCTATACTGAAGTCACATGCAAGCAAACTTGGTTCAATAGTTAATGGTTGAATATTTATTTAGATCTTTTTGCAACTCTATTCAGGAATAGTTCTGCTTGTCTTGAAACTTCACATAAGTATCTTATTTATAGTGTTTCATGATCATGGTCTTATGATGCAGGCTGTACTGAAAGCATGGCCTCTTGCGGGCCAACATATATATCTATGTTACCCGGGGCTACTGCATCTCCTGCCACGCTATTAACGCCACTTGGGGCGTACAAAGCCATTTCGTCGGTTACAAATTGGCTTATCAATCTAGACCCTAGACCTCTTTAAATCTGTAAGCCTATGAACTGAGATGGAGAAAGAGGAGTAGAGAAAGACTACTTTCCTTGGGTAGTATTCTCTGATATTTTATTTCGCAAACTTTGTGTACTTACTATTTATTATTCCTGCAGTTTCCTGTGGCTAAAATACACTTGTACAAGAGTAAGCTACGATAAACCACCGACTGTGATTGGCTAGGTCTGAAAAGTACAGACTATTCACCGCATCATTTCTTATCTACCACACCTCACAGGTGAGGGAAGTATTTTAATTGCGAAAAAATTTGAATGTACCAAGAACATACTGTGACTGTAATGTTGGATATAGAAGGCTTTTGACTGAAGGTGGATGTTGGGTATACTAAAGTAGTTACATGTATGTAGATTTAGAGGTAATTTACAAGCAGTTGCACAGAGTGTAAAATGGAGTTCTCCAAGGGTCAGTTATACGCGTAGCACTGTTTGATATTGTAATAAATTTGCTAGTTGTAGATAGTACTCCAACAACAATCTACGCAGTATTCTATGTCGATGACCTTACTTTTCTAAATTGCGCATCATTACATGAAGGTTATGAAGAACTGCAATCAGAAACAGGTGAAAAATAATTTGTCAGAATCACGCGGTTTCCATTTCTTAACCACAAAAACTAGCTGTGTTCACTTTTGCAGACTTCGCACAGCCCACTCTTCTCCTTTTCTCATACTCAAAGGTGAAGCTATAGCCATCAGTCTGTCAAGGCATTGGAAATCATATTTGATAGCAAACGAGTCATATGTTTACTGGAATGACCAGCTCGAATATCTAATAACACGCTGTAAAAAGAGCATCAATTTAATGCGACATCTTGGTATTCGCTGGGGAGCTGTCCGAGAGATTCTGTTACACAATTATACATGTCTCTTTGATTCTTGCGTACTATATGCTTGTATCATGTATTGATCTGCACGACCTACTGCACTCAAATTATTGGAAATTCAGTAGCAATTAGCAGATATAAGATTAGCTACAGGGGAATTTTGAATCAGTCACGCTATATCTGTGTTATGTGATGCATCCGCCTCAGAATAAGCTTTCAAACTCTAGAATATGCAGCGAAAATGAAATCCTTGTCCACAACATTTAAATACACATCTTTCTAATGGCAGTGATATTAATATTTATTTAGTCCCACTGTTACCAGATCAGCCGGAATAAGGAGTATAGGGTTTGAAGATGAATATGAGGCAGATCTATCCACCAAATATGGAACCATGGACTAGGCCAAAGTTGAACATAAACCTACAACTGACAACTTTTCCACGAAACGAAACCTTAAGAACGGAACCATATTTGAGCGAGAAATGTCAAATTTCCCAAATGTTTGGATAATTTATACAGATGGCTCGAAAACTACTGGTGGTGTTGGTGTGGCTATTATGGTGGTTAATAAATACTCGTATTTTTCATGAATACTCGGTGAACGCATGAGTATACACTCTGCTAAGTTTTTCGCCATATGGCAAGCACTGCTGCATATTGCAAGCTGCAAAAATTATTTCACTCAAAATGAATATATTACGAGAATAATTGAGGTCATCTCTTAAAAATCTCAACAAAGGAGTGCACTTCCTTTCATGTAGGTACTCGAGGAAATGAACAAGTTGACAAGCCGCCAAAGATGCTGCAGTAAATGAGATAAGAGGTAAAGGTATACCAGTTCATGCCCTGGACACTCTTTTAGTTCCTACCGCAGTCACGGGTAGCGCCACAAAACAGGTACGGTTAGTTAGCGCTGTAGCTAGTTTGTGAGACACCAGTGAATAACACTTAAGACTTGACAGCCTAAGTCACCTTATAACCTTTTAAGTCAGTTTTAAGTAACGTATCTGCGCTTTTCCTTAATAGTATCGAATTATAATGGTATCACGGTGCTGCGTTAAAAACTGCTCTTTTAAGAATAAAAAAGTGCATAGGTTCCCTAAGGATCCTAAGGTGAGTACAGCAAATATTTAATTTATCGTATTGCAAAATCCATAATGTAAGCAATGTCCTATGGTTTGAGCTTGAGTATGTGAAAACTGTAATAAAAATCATCTTTCTAATTCTTACTATTGATGTTAGCTGTGCAAAATGTGGGTGAAAGCTACGGGCCGTGTGGATCTTCAAGTGAAGAGCGTTACCAGTTTGAGGAACAACTTTGTAATATGTGATGCCCATTTCGATGGTGATTTTTTTTTTTTATGGTCGGCCTCCCGCAAAGGCTGAAAGCCTATGGCGCTTTAGAAGCGCTGCGGGAGGATAAGTATCGGTTCACGTTAGATTTGAAACGCTGCAGGTTGTAGCCATCGGGAAACAAATTTCCCGGCAGCTGATTCCACAGCGTCGAAGTTCTCCAAAAGAAGGAATGCTGAAGGAGACTGGTTCGGGGAGTAAGGACCTCGACCTGGTAAGGATGAGCTCGAAGAGCTTCTCTAGTGGTCCTGGTTCGGACGGCCTGTGGTGTTATTATCTGAGAGAGCTCACTCGAACATCTACCGTGGTAGAATCTGTAAAACAGGGATAGGTCAGCCACCCTCCTTCGATGTTCCAGGCTGTGGAGGTCCTTTGTGAGGTTAGGCGTATCGATTAGTCTAATCGCTCTTTTCTGGATAGTGTCCAGAAGCGTTAGAGAGTGCTTCGGAGCGCATCCCCACACATGGGAGCAATACTCCAGCGATGGTCGGATCTGTGCCTTGTAGAGCAGCAGCAGTTGCTCTGGTGTATACAACTTCCTACAGCGGAACAAAACTCCAAGCTTCTGGGATGCCGCTTTAGCAATACTGACGACGTGGTCGTGCCAGGACATGTTATTGTTGATGTTGATTCCCAAAAGCTTGACGGAAAGTGATTCGACTATGGGGTGACATTCCATTTCCACGGTTGGTAAGCCATTGTGGGACTTCTTTGTAAGTGTTGTTGCCTGAGTTTTTTGTACGTTGAACTGTACTTTATTTGCTAATCCCCACTCGACAATTGTTTTGATATCTGCGTTGATCTGTGCGGCATGCTGCTGTCGCCGACGTACCGTCTCCTGGGATGATAGTGGCTTGCCTGGCTCCATGCACGACACTAATGTACTGTCATCTGCGAAGCTGTAGATTGGATTGGATGTTATTTCCAGCAGCTCGTTGATGTACAGCAGAAATAGTGTAGGGGATAGGACAGATCCCTGAGGAACACCGGCGTTTATTGAAAATACGTCTGATGAACAGCCCTCGACTACAACGAATAGAGATCGGCCTTTCAAAAAGCTATTCAGCCACTGGCGCAGACCAGGTGGTAGTCCATAAGCAGCAAGCTTGACCAGAAGTCCGTCATGCCATACTCTGTCGAAAGCTTTGGATATATCAAGTGCAACAACACGGGATTCGCCATGGTTGTCTATTGCTCTGTTCCACAAGTGAGTGACGTAGGCAAGGAGGTCACCTGTAGACCTGTGCTTACGGAAGCCATACTGACGATCATTTATGATGTTATTGTTGTCCAGGTATTTCAGGAGCTGTGTGTTAATGACAGTCTCCATAACCTTAGACATGATGCTGAGAAGAGCCACAGGTCTATAATTGGTGGGATCAGTTTTTTTGCCTTTCTTAGGGATGGGTTGCATGCAGCCAACCTTCCACGAAGCGGGAAACACGCCTCGTTGATACGAAAGTTTGAAGAGCTTGCAAAGAATAGGTGCAAGCTCAGCGGCACAGCGTTTAAGGACAATGGCTGGAATTTGGTCAGGGCCAGTAGCTTTATTGGTGTTCAGTTTTTGGAGGATGCTTTTTACATCTCGATGTTGAAATTTGACCTCTGCCATTCTCGAGTTCACGCTTATGGTGGTGGTCGGAGTACTTCAAAATTTGAAGCCTTCCGCAACAGAACAAACCTAAAATTGTGTATTACTTTATGACTGGTATGTATGTATGTGGCAAAATAATTGTAAAATAAAATACTGCAAACACTTCAGAGGTATTTTTTTCATGAAAACAATAAAAAAATTGGAATAGCAGCCCTGCAAGTGATAGGTCTGAAATTTAAATTTCCCGCTAACGTAGCTGTCAAAACGATCTGCGACAGTGATGTAACTCAAAACCTAAAAGGATCAATCAAAATGTGTGTCAAAATGAATGGAGCCAATCTCATGGATACTTAAAAGAAGCAAAGGGCACAAACCTTACCCATTCGTACATTCTAAGCGGTAGACAAAAAACCATCGTGTGAGCAATGCAATGAACGTCTAACAGTTCCACACACACTCACCTCCTGCCCTCTTGACACCAGAATTAGGAAAATACTGGGAATGGGTAACAATGTTCGTCAAATTCTGTCTAATGATAGCGATAAAAAAACACTCTTTAAGACCTAAGATATACCAACCTGTGCTTTAAGATATAGAACTCGGAGCTTTCTATGTCCATTTGATGTCAACTATTTCAGGCAGCTAACGACTTCCCAGTCGACGCTGAAAAAAATTGATAATAATGTTTAGAAATCACGATCCGTTGTTCTCTCGTGCAATGCTCCATATTTACTTATCCCTGTACACCAACTTTCGATCTGTCATGTCATCACGTGTAATTACTGTGAAACTCTCTTTAGTAAGATGTGGCAAAACCTAACTTCAAATTATACCCCTGGATCTGTTGTTATGCACGTTTTAAAGGGATTGTTGTGACGTAGTCGACATAATCCCGGAATAGGGGAGAGGATAGCGTGCAGGGATACATTGTAATCTACACTATTTACTTTATTACGGCTATCTAGCGAACCGATATCGTTAGGGGCTGTATATACGTACAGATCTCACAACAAAAGGGTAGATTAGGTAGGTATTGACGTGTAGCGAATTCTGTTTCGTTCTCGGTTACATAGGATACAATGGAAATTGAAACAAACGTAATTGAAGCTGTGTACTTCTTAAAGCTGATATCGAAGAAGGATATTACACGTTCAGTTTGATGGCATTTTACTTCATTATCGTAATGAAAAAGTGGATCACAACTGTTGGTGAATCACTGTGGAGGGAACACAATCAATCAAACTAACCCCAGTCTATCAGAACAGGCTGGAGTAATGGAAAATGGACTATAAAAAAGCTGCGGTTGCAATAATTAACTCATCGGCTTAAAAGCAACAGGTAACGGGCTAAATTGTTGACTTTTTAATTTAGTCATGAGGAATATGTAGAATCGCTCTTAAAAAAATTACCGCCAGCTACAAAGTTGTGACGATGAGGTTTCATAATTTTTTCCTTGTGCACAAAGATAGGTTCGACGTATGAAGGAAGAGTACGACGTCATAAATCGTATTCATTTGATTTTATGTTAGTCCAAACGAATTTGAAAAAATGGAGCCAAGTTGATTGACTCAGTACTTCCCACACATAATGATGATACCATTTTATTATTTTCCCATTGCATGAAGCTATAGTTTTAAATCCCTTGCAACCAAATCATCGCCCAGCCGCCCGCAAAAAACAACCAACACAAAAACCTCTCGTAAATAGTTTCTTGCGTCTCCCTCCTTAGAAGCTAAGACGCCACATTTTTTTTTCTGCGTGCTTCAACTAAACGATGCGAAATGATCAGGAGCCTCCAAACCATCTAGAAACAAAGTTTGAGCTGTGTTTTTATATTTTTAGTTTTTTATTATTGCTGCGCCGCCACTGACGATTTTTCAAAGACAGACGCGTTTTCCATTCTCGCCTCGGCACTAAATTTGGTGTCAAAATTTCATTAAAATCAATTCAATAATTTTCGCTTTACGCAAAATACATAGAACGAAATAAAGCAGAACTCGTATGTATACATCACACACAAAATTGGTTTCTGTAATAGGCAAGCCAATATTCAGATGGACCTAAAAAAGTGTAATATGCCGCTACGTATTTTTTTCAACAGGTTAATGGACAAACTATTATGAATACAACAAATTTCTTCAGTTTTACAACCCCCCACCCCCCAACCGCCCCAATTTCACCCTCACCCAAAAAAGTAGAAAATGATCAGGAACCCCTAAAACGCCTAAAAACAAAGTTTGAGATGTTTTTATATTTTTAGTTTTTTTATTATTGCTGCGCCGCCACTGAAATGATTTTTTCCAAAACATACGCGTTTTCTATCCTCGCCGCGGTAGTAATACTGTGTCAAAATTTCATTAAAATCAATTCAATAATTTTTGCGATACGCAATAGAATAATATATCGATCTAAAACAACACTCGTATGTATACACCACAAATTCTAAGTCCCTTGGTTTCTGTAATCGGCAAGGCAATGTTCGGATGGACCTAAAAAAGTGTATTATGCTGCTAGGACTTTCTTTCTCAGGTCAGTAGACAGCCCATTATGAGTACAACAAATTTTTCAGATTTACAACCCCCCACCCCCCAACCACCCGAATTTCACCCCCACCCAAAAAAAAACTGAAAATGATCAGGAACCCCTAAAACGCCTAAAAACGAAGTTTGAGCTGTTTTCATATTTTTGGTTTTTTTAATATTGCTGCGCCGCCACTGAGACGATTCCTAAACATCAGACGCGTTTTCCTTCCTCGCCAAAGTAGTAATACTGTGCCGAAATTTCATTAACATCACTTCAGTAATTTCAGCATTATAAAATACAGAACGATCTAAAGTAATACTCGTATGTATACATCGGAAAATTCTCCAAGTCCCTTGGTTCCTGTAATACAAAAGGCAATGTTCCGAAGGACCTAAAAAAGTGTATTATAGCGCTAGGTCTTTCTCTCTCAGGTCAGTAGACAGCCTATTATGAGTACAACAAATTTTTCAGCTTTACAACCCCCTACCCCCCAACCACCCCAATTTCACCCCCACCCAAAAAAAAGTAGAAAATGATCAGGAACCCCTAAAACACCTAAAAACGAAGTTTGAGGCATATTTGAAATTTTTCGTTTTTTGCTAATTACTCCGCCGCCCATGCACCGATTTTCAAAATTGTAGCAACATTACCTACTACGACCCTACACCATATCACCACCGAAATTTCATCAAAATCTATGTAGCGGTTACTGAGATTAGGAGGCTAGAAAAACGCCAACAGACAGACAGACCGACAGACAGACAGACAGACCGACAGACAGACCGACAGACAGACCGACAGACAGACCGACAGACAGACCGACAGACAGACCGACAGACAGACCGACAGACAGACCGACAGACAGACCGACAGACAGACCGACGGAAATGAGTGACGTGGATTTTCGTGATGTAGTCATCACAAAACGCCCAAAAAGTGTATTATCTCAAAATCGAAAATTTTCGCGATCACAATACTCCCCTCACCTATCGGTGTGGGAAGTAAAAACAAGACAAAGTCGCGAGAATGTCTTCTCCTCAACACCCTATGAGGGTCATGTTTTGATAAGTAATAAGCAGCTTCTTTGAAGTCACATTCCTCTTGTACCTGTTAATATCACCTTTTTGCGTTTTAAAAGAATGAATTGGCAACACGTCCGACACGCATCGCTTATTTTTCTTTTGGAATCGTTCCAAAAACAAATCTCTTCGCAACACACTAACAAGAGAAGATACAACATTTCCTCACTCCCAAAATTATAAGTCTCTACCACTGCCCAGTTTCGATATATTGCTTGTCTTAATCGTCGTGGGAAACCCTGTATTTTATAATACATATTCAGATCGGCCCGAACATCTTTTGTAAGAGTACTTTTGTATATAATAAAAATTATAGTTGTTATCGTTTATCCCAAAATATTATAGCGTATTGTTCGAACATAGTGAATCTATGGTAGGTATTGTATGGAAATTGCCATATATATACATACGTGCGTAAAGAAATATGTTAAAGTACCCCAATTTTTTGCCTCACATTTAAATTGCGGAATCTTCCTGAGCTTTATTTCCCAATTTCGCATGAAAATGTGCTCTTTACTAAAAGTCGTAGTAGAACAATTAATAGTTTTCGGTGAACATTGATTCTTATAGCTAGTTGCATGATCCTAATATAACAGTAACAACGCACAGAAAACCATAGCAGGTCTCTAAAAAATGATCTTGCTTTTATTCGAAAAAGAGACCATTAGTATTGATAGGAGTTCACTACTGCAGTTATTTAGCTTCAAATCATAAACATGCTATAAGCTATAAAAGTGCAATCTCCCAGAAATATATTCCATCCATTCCATCCATTAAGAGCAAGTTATTCATTGCTGAAATTGCATGATGAAAAATACTTAGGAAAATTTGTATTATTTATAAGGCACAGATACGGAATTACTTTCTTAGCCCTACTTGTAACGGGTAACATCGTAAAGCAGTATCTCCTTTATGTCTACCATTACTCGTTTTACAATACTTGGCACATTTGGTCCAATAAACTGATAGAATTTTGTTATCTCGAACAATATTTGGTTTAATAAAGGGCGATTTAATGCTCGTTTATGAATTTCTGGATAAATGCTCATATGACCTATAGTATTAATATTTGGAGGTGCAGAAATAGGCCCACCAGCTAGTAATTGTTGTTTGCCTAGTATGTATATGGCCCTAATTGTTATGTTTGTTGCAGGAGTCAAGAATCTTACAGTGCCTACATAGAGAATATGCCTTGGTTGGCGGTACCATTCCAGCAGACAGCAGTTAGGTCCGAACTAGCCCAATTGTATGGAGTAAGAGGGATTCCCACACTCTTACTGCTGGACAGCAACGGCCACATCATCACAATGGATGCTAGAGCTGAACTAGCTGACGATCCTTTGGCGCAGGTAACCAGTAACATCGAACATGGATACAAACATAGCGTTAAGAGCTTTGACTCAGTACTTCTCACATATTATCGGTGCTAAAAAAAATTGGAGTTCTTCTATACCTAAACCATCGCTATCCTCATTTCAAAAAAGTAGACAATGGTCAGGGACCTCTGAAATATCTAAAACCGAAGTTTAAGTTATTTTTAAAGTTTTGTTTTTTTATTCCTCCTCCTCTACTGGCAAGAGTTCCAACAACAATACACTGTTACCATTACTTACAAGGTAGTAACAAGATGTCACAATTGCATCATAATCGAACTCGTAGTTTCCAGGTTACATTTTGCAAAATTATATAATACTATGCATAAAATTATACGACAGATAAAAAATTCAAGGCAACATTCGGACAGGTCTAAAAAGCACACGATAGCATCAAAGTCAATTTATTCAGCACAGTCTATAGTATTTTATATATACAACAAATTTTTTAGTTCTAAACTCCACACCATACCAATTTCACCCCCTCCCAAAAACAAATTGAAAATGATGAGAACTACTGAAATGTCTAAAGACAAAGAAAATTTAGCAGCATTACGACCCCATAGCATATGGCTACATAAATCATCACAATCCATGCGGCGGTTTCTGAGCTTACGCAGCTAGAAAAACAGACAGACCGATCGACAGACGGATCGACGGAAATCAGTGTCGTGGATTTTCGTTAAATAGGTAGGTATGGCAAGTAAAATATGAAAAACGTTAAGGAATCTTCAAATCGCCTAAAAACTAATTTTGAGCTATTTGAATATTTATTATTATCAAATTTACATTTGCAATTTGGTAATCGAAGTCGATCAAGTTTTTGCTTAGTATGCAGGTAATACTGTGAAAATTTCCAGATTAAATGACAGATTATTCTTGACACTCCATCCATGAACGTTATGGACTTTTTACATTTGGATGCAGTCTCTAACCGTAGAAATTCTTCCTATACATTTTGAAAATGTCCACATATAATAAGCACCATGAGTGCTCCAATACTATTGCTATATACATGATTACTCGCTTTTGTAATGTTCCGATTCTTTAAATATTCCACTGATATTAGACTCCATGTATACTTACACTATAATTTTTTAAATCTTTAGTATAATTACTCCGTAAAGCTCCGTACATCACTTAGTATATACTCTAACCTTTGAGACGCTCTTAACTTCCCTTTTAAAATTTTGAGGTATTCCTGATCATTATCTTTTTTTGGAAGGGTATCTTTTTGCTCATAGTAGGCTATCAAATATCTTAAGAAAAATGATCTCGATGATTTCGCACTTGTAAAAGGCTAAGAACATTGAGACTGATGAAAAACCTGCCTAAACAATTTTTACTAAATAGGAGATTTGATGATATTTTGATTAATGAGCCTTCCTGTTAATCCCATAAAACCCGTAACTTTCTGCTTGGGTGTCTTGTTAGTATCAAGATTTCTTGAGAAGTACTGAGTGATGCCACTTGACGCAAATTTTTCAACCGTTCAGTGCTAAACGAAAGTTAAGTTTTCCACTAATCTGGGATCACATCCTTAACTACAAATCAGTTGTGAAAATATTTGACGTAATTAATCAATAAAGTACATTTGCATTAAGGCCACAGGTCACCGTGTTGAATGTATTATTTTATGTATATGTTGCACTCAATAGCCGAATTCGGGTAATGCCCGAAAAAAATACGCAGAACTAGTTTTGAACAAGGAATATTTCCCAAACCCGAAATAATAATCTTATACGGCTATTGAGCATTACCAAATAGGCAGAACTAGTTTTGCGCATCTTGGAATGCACAGAACTAGTTTTGCGCAACTTGAAATGCACAGAATTAGTTCTGTGGTACGGAATAACAACCAAAGTGAACATACGTTATGCATTGTGTGTCAAAAACCTGCAAAAACCTATCATTTAGGTTAGGTTAGGTTAGATTAGGTTAGGTTTATTTGCCAACGTTCCTGCAATATAAGTACAAATCGTGAAAACGCAAAAAGAGGTTTGGAAGCACAAGCCAATTTGATGCTCACACAATCAAATACAAAATTTAAACCAGCCTCAGTTGGCGATTTATTATTTGTTAGTATTCATTAAAATATATTTAACTTCTCCAACTTTATATTTGAGTCCGTCGCTGGCGCTGATTAAATGGAAGAAGCAGAATTGTGCTGGTCATTCAGAAAATATACAGAACTAGTCCTGTGCATTTCAAGTTGCGCAAAACTGGTTCTGTGTATTTCAAGATGCGCAAAACTAGTTCTGCCTATTTGGTAATGCTCGATAACCGTATAAAATTCATATTTCGAGTTTGGGAAATATTCCTTGCTCAAAACTAGTTCTGCATATTTTTTTCAGACATTGCCCGAATTCGGGTATTGAGCGTAACATATATAATCATAAAGTCAAAATTTCAACAACTTGTTAGTCCTCGATGGCAAACGTTGCGCTTCTTCTTTCTGAATTGACCTAAAACGTCCCTTATGCCTTATAGCCTAACGTTTCTCTTCTCTGTCTCTTATTTACATTCCTTCTGTACATAAAGTCTTTGAATGGGTCTAAGTAGTAATCAAATTACGGCTGTCTATAAAGGACCTTCGAAGATGGAAACGCGGGCACAATCTCCTACTTTGATGGCACGCTCTTATATATTTGACTTATTTTGTCATTTGGCTACATTACAGCTGATAAATTAGTCATTTATGTTACAGAATCCTTGAACAGGGAAATATCTACATCGACATTATATCGAAGTTTAGGCGTAAATGGACATAACCTTTTCAACATTGGGCCAAAAAAGAAACACTTCTCTCTCTATAAGTTTAACATGTTTGTGTTTATGTGGGTATAGCAATATAGATAGATAAATATACTTCATTGTGTAAGAAATTACAAGATCCTTATTGTTAAAGCTATATAACAAACAAAATTTGTGAAATATTCACTAAAAATCGTCATAGAACTCATCTAGGGTGCAATAAGGCTTTTGTAACAGCAAATTTCTAAGTTTTTTACGGAAAACTTTTTAACCTTTTTGAATTTAAAAAAAGTGAGGAAGTTTCTTATAAACGTTTACCCCACTATTAATTTTTAATGAGTGATGATTTGGGGGTGATTAATTTAAAATCATTCTTTTATATCTCTCAAATTCAGTTTTATTTTTGAATACTAGTGATGTCATTTCCAAAATAAATAGTGCAATTACGGTCATCATTTTGTATTCTAAAATGGTATTTCTAAAATAGTGGCTTGCATGAAGATCTACTCTTGGCGATGCATCTAACTGCTCGCTTCTGTAAGACTAACAATTTATTTAAGTAGGCATGAGAACGGACACCCAAAAATGGGATGCCATAACTAAACCTACTTTGGAATAACGCAAAATAACAACTTTTGGTGGTGTTCCTTCCAAGAATTTCTCTAACTGTGCTTAGTACGTATTAATTAAATTATCAATGCGATTTATAAAATTCAATTTCTGATCAAAAGTTAGACCTTAGAACTTCATGCTGTATATTTGATTTAATTGTTCGTTGTCTAAGTAAATAACGGCAAGTAAGCATTTAAAAGTCATGAATTTAGTATTCGAGATATTGAAAGATAAAAAGTTGCTGTCACACCATCTTTTGATTAAACATTTATCATTTTCAATTTTTTTCTTTAAATCGTGTCATTATTATGATGAGTATTTAAGTGTCATCTGTAAATATAGTGAATTGATCACTTATTTCCAATGTCATTAGGTTATTAATATCTACCAAAAATTAGATGGGACCTAATACAGATCCCTGTGGTACTCCATTCGATACCTTTTTAAACCATTTTACTGCTATTTTAGTACAACCGTATTTATGTAAATCTTGATCAAAATATCATGATTGACACAACCGAATGCTTTAGGAAAATCACAGAACAAAGCCCCTGAAATTTGACTTCGACACGTAATAAATAAATAAGACAATAAAACTTAATTTGTTCAGATAGAAAACAAAAACACACGAAAATATCACTTTTTATTGCAATAAGTGATATTGGCCAAACAATAGGCTATGTTCAAATTCCTGACGGACAGCTGCAAAAACAGTGGAAATGATTCCAATTTATGGTGCCCAAAATCGATGTGATTGACAAACTGTCGTTCCGTTTAACACCAAACATCCGGGAAAGATAACTTCGCACAGGTATGTTTTGGACCTTGGCAGTGCAAGTAGTATGTCTAACAAAATTTGATTCAAACTCATATTTATGTTGATCGTAGAAAAAATGTGCGTAACAAGTGAAAAAAGCACATCAATAAATTTTTTGATAAAAACAAGAAAAAAAAAATTGGAAGGCCTGGGTTTCGATCCAAAGACTCTGAGATCCACTATCGGACTCCCTAACCACTCGGCCATCCTTCGATTGAGGAGATCTTTTCAACGAAACATATTTGATTAGGTACTTACTTACTTACTGGAATCTATAATCTGACAAACATTCAAAAATATATTTATTTCGATCGTAGACTTAGTCTCGAGCTGCAAACCTCATTCGTCGTCTATGTTGCAACAAATATACACTAGTTACCAGTATTTTCACGATTGGCTGGGAATCTAGAATCTAGTATCGGAGTAGGACGTCGTTGGTCAAAGGAGCATCCCGACCGCCATAGTGACGTCACACGGGTTCGGGAGCCGTCGGCGTGTTGTCGGTACTGGATCCAAAAGCCCATTTTTATTTTGATATAACTTTTGAGTTATTGCGAAAAAAAAGGAAACAAAAACAGTTTTGTTGTAAAACTTTATATATGATCTTTCCATTTATGACAAAACAAATTTTTATTCAAAACCTAAATTTGACTAATCGGTATCCAGCCTTGGCGGGCCACCTGCTGTCGTTTTCTCAATGGTATGCGGTTGGTGACCTCTTACTCTTCCACCGATATTCAAACGGAGCTTGCTTCTCTGAGCTAACCGCCGCTCACTCAGTCCATTCGGTACACCTGCGAGGTTGCTGCATCTCATCAAGACCAGAGCTGTATGACAGCAATTTTGTTCCCAGGGTGTTCAGGGCTTGGAAAGGACAGCCATACATATATACATACAGTACAAATAGTTGAATCTTTATTTCTTATAGTAATTGAACATCATTTAAAGAAAAATAAAATATTTCTTATTCCAGAACTTTCCATGGAAACCAAGGCCAGTGAATATACTCACAGAACGCTACTTGACAAAACTGTATGACTACCCAGCTGTGGTGTTATTTGTAGGTGAGTTATACACAGGTTACAACCCCTCACCTCCCAACCACCTCAATTTCACCCTCACCAAAAAAAGTAGAAATTGATAATAATGCTTTGAATGCATATGTTTGCACATTAGGAAGTCCCCAACCCCCAACCCAAAGTTTATGTTGCATTTGCTTTTACCGTTTAACAGAATTGTGTTACAGCTGTAAACTGACAAATTATGGCTATGGTTTACTCGTGATAGAATAATTAGTATTCCGAAGCCTAAATATCAATTTATAATTTCTTTAACAAAAAATCAAATACTGTTTGATTTGAAAGATGATAATTAGAATCTATCAAATTAGAACTTATAGTTAACAGCCATCATTTTTGCCTAATTTTCGCTAACAACTAACAACATGACGTGAAGAGTTATAGCACGGTCTGCTTTTAAGTTTTGTCCATCCACTGCGAATTATCCAAACATAGGCCTATCTAATGCTTGATGTACTTTTAGTTTCTGCCAAAAACCATTTAGTCGCACTTTGCGGCATGATTTAGTTATTCTACGATCATAGTTTTTTTTGTACCTATATAAACTCATAGTCTTTCTGAATGCTGGTAGTTGCTACCGAGGAGGCGATCTAATTTTCTACATAGATTATAAATAATACGGATAAAATCATTGTCATCCTTGCTGAATTTTTCGTTCCTACCTTTCCACTTTATACCGTGGTCTATAACATCTTATTAACAAGAAAACAGTCGAGCCTAACAATTCGGGTATCTTTTTAAAACAAGTTTCTCGCGATAAGCCATATTTTTTTTTATAAGTCATAAGTATTCACAGTAATATGCTAACACATCAGATAACGGCTTTTATCTTAAAACCACAAACTAATTTTGTCACCAAAACTCCAATTTTCGTGCATTTTTCTAACTAATATAACGTCATCCTTGTGAGTCTATACTGGCTTGGTCAAATAACTTGTCACGCGGTACATAAGTACTGCAATAATTGTGAACACCTTTGAACGTTTTATTATTTTTTTGGACATTTCCGGTCAGTCGGTCTATTTTTCTGTACCATTGTTCTATCCGCATAAAATTGGTAATCGCTTCGTCGATTTTGACGAAATTTTGGGTGTAAACTATGTGGTGACAAAATTGTTTTTCATGTTCATGTTTTCCCGTTATCCTAATAAAATGACTTTTGTGATGTTCTGTACTTTATCATACCTGTATTCGAATCTTTCCTTTTACTTCGAAGATATATGTATAAATTTTTATTCCCATCCCAAGCTGAGGAGAGTATTGTGTATTCTTCTAATCTCAGTACTGCACTGATTGTTAGGAAATTGGGATGCGATATGATGTGGCTAATGATGCTGTATTCTCACGTAGTAACCTTTCAAAATACTATATTTTTTTCGATAATATTAGAAGAACTATGAAAATATGTAAAACCAGTTCAAATCAACAAAAGAAGAAAATCTAAAATCAAATACTTCACCAAGTTGATATATTTGGTTTACATATTTGTATCTGCGTCCAAACAAATCGTCTGTTGGATTACAAGCCGCTACTTTTTAGATAATAAATACGTGATTATCCGTTTCAGATGGAGAGGACACTGAAATCCAGTTTGCCGAATCAGTACTGACTCCCGCAGCTGAAAATTATTACAAAATAAACAACATCAACTTCAGTTCGGCCCAAGAAGATTTCTTTTTAGGATGTCAGGATGATCCCTGCCTTCAGTTCTTGATTGGAATAGACGGCGAGACTTCAGACATACTCAGGGATCTAATTGGGTTGGATGACGTAATGCCTTTGCTCATCGCTGTTGATTTACCTAACAGGTAATAAACAACGAATACGGACAAGGTTAGGCAATTCGAATAAATACAGGGTGTTCCAGAAAGAACGGTTCCATGAAGCAATGGCGGATACTTTAGGCCGAACATCTAGAAAAAAGGGTTGGCAGTTTATGAAATGTGGCAGGATTAAAACGATTCCATTGTCCATAATTAGCTTATAAGAAAATACAACAGATCAATAACGGCTGGGCCCTCCATGTTACGATTCCGCTCCTCTTGCTTACGCGGTACGCTCGCAATCTGGTTGTTAATAAACTATATGGAGGAATATGTAGCGTACAAAAACAGTTACATGTGGTGTTTCTCAAGGCACTGTCTTAGGTCACATCTTGTTCATTTTATATTCAAATGACTTGTTTGGTGTTGAATGTGTTGTCCTTTGCAGACGACACTGCCATTTTTTATGAAGCAAACGACTGGTATTCGCTGAAAGCCTGAAAAATATCATCCAGAAAAATTTTGTCAAAGTTACTCGGTGGTTTGTCAGTAGACTGGTAACAGTCAATTATAGTAAAACACATTTGCCCTTACATCGTAATTATTCCAAATTTTTACCAGACTGCACATCAATTACATGGTCAACCGATACTGGACCTATTGAAATAAAAATATTTTCTCGTCCTAAATACTTAGGAATATAACATCTAAAGTGGAATATTCACATAGATATATAGTCAAGAAATGAAGATCGTTATTAAATTTATAAACTCAAATACATTTCAAGTATCATTATTTATCAGATTATTTATATTATGCTTTGGTTGAAAGTCATTTGATATATTGTATTCCAGTATGGAATGCATCAGATATATTTCCTGCATATTGTCACATTCTACCAAAAACGTGAAAATCAACACAAGGCTATAGACCATGCCTATAACACCAGATACTCACATTGTGTACCCAAGCCATCTTAAAGTATCATGCAAAGGGGATACCCGTATTTATCGCCGAAGTTATATAACTTAATACCTCCCGCCCTAGAACAAATCAAATTAACAGCATGACATATTTTAAGAAGAAAATGAAAGTTTCTATTTAATATGTGTAGTGCAAAAACATCCAACATATTAATTGTACTTTATGTATCAAGCTCACTGCATTTTGTTATTATGTATTTTCTAGGGTCTTCTGGAAGTATTATTTTTAATCCTATTTTTTGGTTACGATATGAGTTATTTCTTTCTTACGCTCCTAATTACCTTTGATTCTATATATAAATTTATTTGTTTTGTCTCGCTGTGAATTAGTTTGATGCCCAGCACAAGATTTTTCTTTTGGGGCTTTCACTAAATTTATTTACACATATCTGTGTATTGATTCTTTCTCACAATAAACTCCTACTATTACTATAAGAGATGCAGCCTCACAGCGTGTTTTAGTCCAACGTGGACAAAGGGTAGGGTAAATCGCGATTGTAGCGACCTGATTAGAATCCCATACTCTTCCGATTAGCAATAAATCGGGAGATCATGGAGGCGAGAGGAGCAGCTGTCCTCAGCTTCCTGTAAGAGCCTCAGTCGACATTCTTGCAACATGAGGACGCGCATTATCTTGCTGGAAGGAATGCTCTTCGGGTCCTCGGAGATTTGGAAGGACAACCTCATTCACATAACATTAGGCCGTCATTGTGTCATCAATCCTAAGTACAGGTGACTTGCTGTTAAATGCAATAGCACCTTAAACCATAAAATCAATAGGACGCAAATGGTGCAGCAAACTGAAGATCACGTTCTTCCTCCTTGTCGTCTTCTAAGGTGTTGGCAGCCATCGTGTGCCCCCAGACAAAACCTAGAGTCATCGGAAGAGATCGTCTGATGTCATGCCATTACCAGTGCTGTTGGCACCAATGTAACCATTGACGAGGATGATTTGCGGTGAGTCGAAGCACTAAATGTGAACGATATGATATGAAGCCCATTTCACGCGATCTGTGGTATCCTGTGCGGATTCGAGGGGCTTCCCTATAGCTGCATACCAAGCTTCAGTAACAGCTCGATTGGATCACACTATACCTCTTCGATCCATGCGCACCATGCTGTTACAACAGCATCCACGCTATGTACCATGGTTACAGTAATTACTCTGGAAGAAGCACCACGTTCTCGTTGACCTACAATCCGACAGCGTTAAAAGGCGCTGAACTGTGTAAACTGGGGCCTTTGTCTTTTAGGGGGCATCTCATCTCTACACAACCAGCTAGTCTTTCGCCATATATGCAACAATATCATAGCTTTTTGGTAAAAAGAGCCATTTTTGTTTTTACACGTATAGAGCTTTTTTTCCCAAGCTGTGCATACATACTTAATGCGAATATACCTTTTTTCTAGGTGTTCGGATTTCACTTACGAGTTATATATCATATTATCGATGTGAATAAAATTTGGTAGATATATAATACAATGAAAAATGTTGGTTAGAAAAGTGTTTAGTACCAGCTGCTTACAGGACGGACCTGTAACTTCTTTTAATTTTTTTGGCAAAAGACATCACTTTTTCACATATCTTTATGTGTCGTCAACTTTTTGTACAGTCGGCGTTAAGATTAGAGAATACTTTTTATCATGGTCATAACTTTTGACGCGCCTTGTATAATGTTACAATACCCGATATTGTAAGAATGACGATTATTAGTAGAATCTAAATATGGAATAATATATAGGGTGTATTATTTAACGTATGTTTGAATCACCATATATAGATCAAAATATTATTTGAGCAGGGAGCATATCTTTGGCCACAACTTTTGTATACAGCGTTTTTCGCTATATTTTGCAGTAGAGGAGTTATCGACCGATCCGGTACTAAAAATTCACCCTGTACGTATCTCTGTCCATTGATAAATGCTTTATTAAAAAAAAGCTGCCCGGACTCCGACACATTTAATATGTATCTGATTCATATTTTTGTTACAGGAAATTTGCTGTCATGGAATATGGAGTAGAGATCACGAATGACAGCGTTGAGAATTTCGTTTCAAAGATGCTGAAGCAAGAACTTAGTTTTATAGATATCACAGACGACAGAGTAGAAGCAGCCAAGAACTGTTAAATGTTGTGATGAAATGTAGGACGTTTCATGGAATGCTAGATAGTTTTAGTGTTCTCTTCTGATACCGATTTCAAGAACACGTGCAAGTATAACATAGCATCTGAGCAAATTTCCAAAGACTCTAAGGACAATGTATTGCACACCACTGACGTCCAGATTTGAATCCTTAGACTTCAGAGCTTGTCACAGATTTGACAACGTACAGCTTCCCAACTAACGATAAACATATCTGCAAATAATTTATTATGCAAATTTACTGTGCACGCAATCATTAAATCGGTAAAAGAGAATGTTAATAGTTATAAATAGGTACGTAAGCTAAGTTGTCTACTTTAAAATATGTATTCGTCACGATCCCAGTGAAATAATTTGTTCATGTAGAAGTATAGTATACTCGATGCCTCTGAGTGTCAAAAAAATTAATGAATCCACCGAAACAAGTCAAATAAAGATGCCACATATATAAATCTGAATGATAATGCTGAGCATCTCAATAAGTTTGGAAACTGTGATAATTTATGTATTAGGATAACAATGTAATATCTGTGAATGTTAGTTGTCACCCCGAAAAATTAATTTTATATAAAGCGAATCTTGATCCTTTGCCATAGCACTAACAAATATCTACTGAATAGTCTAGCCACCCGCCAAACCGTTTTTTTAAACCCGACACGTTTTTCGCTAAGGCTAATATATGACGACATACAAATCTTCCCTTGAGTATTACACAAAATCTTTTTCATAAGTGAGTGATTAAAATACTTAGAATTATAAAAGTAAAAAGTCACATAAAAGAGAAAGTGGGAATGGTGTTTTTAAAGCAGCTCCGGCAATTTTTGCCACCTATATTAATTTTGTCAATCACTGCAATCTGGAGAACCTAAGTATCTTCTCCAGATATTCATTTTCTGATGCTATGTTTGGCTGAATACAAGAAGATAATTTTTTTTTATTTCCTATCCACCCACAAGTGATAAGACGCGACATAGGTAGGATCCAGGTCATTTCATGGCATGTTATCCCGTAAAGGGCGTAAAGCATAACATGCCAAAATGAAGCATTTGAATAGATTTTCTAGTGAAGACGTTGAACACAGATATTACATGAATGAGCCAGATGTAATAAAATTTAGGTACAATTTTACATCGGAAAGCTAGCATTCCACATACTTAACTTGAAATACTTCAATTAGGTAATATTATTATACCAGCGAGTATGTAATTAGAAGGTTATCAATAATTATACCCATTTTTATGTGAAATTCTCAGTAGAGTAACAAAACGATTTTGTGTTCTATGTGTGATAGTTACTCCAGTAGTTATTGCATGTTTACTTCAGTTACTTAGACCTATTCGTCTTTAGATTTGAATTTCATTCATCCATACTGTATTTGCACGAATAGTCAGTCTATTAATAGTCAACAAATAAGTCATCCACATATCTGGTAACATGAAAGCTTTGTAATTTTCAGTAGATACTTCTCCCTCTGCTTCACTAGCTTATTTTCGCATCTTGGGGTTGCTTGTTAAATTATTCACTTATAAACAGAATATCGTGATTTAAGACGTCGATGTGTGCTGGCTCCTATCTTGGACTTATCAATAATGCAGTCATGCGTTACATAATTAGGAAATTGGGTAAAAGAAACAAAAACAAATTCACTTATTCAAAGTTGATTGTTATCAAGTATAGTTGATTTTTGTTGACAGGCCATTGCATTTGGACGAAGAAACTTCCATACCATACAAAAAGAAAGTACGATTATTATAATTTATAGCAAAAGACATCTGAGTTTTCAAGAACTACAGAGCACTACTGCTGCATCTTCACAGGCATTAACTAAACTACGTAGGAGCACAGCATAAGGTAATGGTACTTCGATACTTCTGCACTAATATCGAGTATTTTTGTCATCGATACTTTTTGAGGCATTCCAAGCTGGTATCGATACTTTTATATCGGTATTGAAAATAATTATATAATTATTATTAATCAGTTGCACAATATGCTCTGTACGAATCAAACGCGCCTTTTTGGCTAGAAAATAACGAGTTGGTACCGGTATCGATATTTTCATTTTCGCATCTCTACCCAAACTTCGCAGCCGTAAAATCATCCATAAATCCTCCCAAGGTCAAATTTTGTGGGAACCATTTTTATATAGGAAATCCTCAGAGATATTATGCTGGTAGATTATTATGCTATGGTAGGAGTTTGTAGGGCAGTGAATGGTTTGAAATAATCAATCTTCGATAGTAGCCTGAAATTACCAGGTCTGCTAGATAGAATTCTATACATTCCTCTTGCAGCTTAGGATGAATTTCCAGCTGATACGCGTTGTAACGAGATAAGAAAAGAAACGCGAAAGCTGTAGTTGCAAAAAAAAGGAAAATACGGTAACATATCGTATGAGTTGATTCAGTGCGTGGTGTAAATCAGAAAGGTAGTATGTTGTGGTTTTGCGTCAGTTATTTTATATTTTTCCTGATAAATTTCGGAGAAAATACCTCAATTACGGTTAATAAATGTAATTAATATGTATAGGTGTTCGTCTAGCAACCATTTTTATCCTTTTCTATCACGCATATCCCATTATTACTTTGAGACCTACTTGCGAAGCTCGAATGAAGTAGACAAAAAAAATGATTATTTGTTAACTATGTTCTTTCAATTTCTTACTTGATAAGCTGCAATAAGGTATAACCGTCTCCCAGACTTTTTTTAGTGAGGAGGTTAGGGTTAAGTTGCCCTAATAGTTCCCGTGTAGCCTTAAGGCTTATTATGTACCCCCAGACCAAGGGATCAAAGAGGGTCCCATCCTAAGTTCTTCGTGAACTTTGAGATGCATTGGACTATCATCTCCTATCTTTTCTTCTGGCCTACATTCAGGTAGGAGTTACTCTCAAGACAGGACAGTCGAAGATAACATGCTTAGCTGTTTCCTCTGCCTCACCGCACTTCCTGCATAATGAGTTTGCCACTGCAATCCTCAGCTTTTGCAGGTGTGCACTGAACGTCCAATGACCGGTTATGCATCCAACCGCCTTTGGTAGTTCCTTACTGCTTAGTCTGAGAGTGTCTGCGGTATTAGAATACGAGGGTCCCCTCAGCAACCTCTTAGACTGAACAATTCCCACCAGTCTGTCCTAGCGCTTCTGGTGTTCATTTGGCACCCAACTGGTGACAGCTGCTGTTCGAACCTTCGAATATTAGTTCGAACCATGTTGATACCATGCTGGTTCTGGCCTGATGAGAGGGAGTTCTGCGCCTTCTCTGGCACACCTGTCGGCCCCCTCATTACCGCTCACTCCTTTGTGACTAGGCACCCAAGATAATATTACTTTGTTGGTCTTCGCCTGTGTCTTTCGGGTATTATCGCAGTCCCACGCTATTTTTGAAGTATAGTGGTTACACGCCAAAGCCATCAGAGCCACCCGGCTGTCTGTGTTTACATAGATAAATAGATCGTCTTATTGCAGTATCCTTTATGCATATTCTGCCGCATTCCAAAGTTGCGGCTATTTCTGCCTGGAAAACGTTTACCTAGGCGGATGCTTATGTTCCGCCCAGACCTACCACCGTATATGCCTCCTTCTGTACCTGATAAATTTTTGCAGCCATCAGTGTACCAGGATATACCATTCGACATGTATCGTGGTTTTCCTAGAGCCCATTCGGAGCTGTCACTTAAGTTGACTTTATATGGGATCTCTGTGTTCACGACTCTTGACATTCTGTCGGGTGACATCTCAAGTATGTCGCACCGCAGGTTGTCAAGTATCGAGGTGGGTTTCACGCCAGGGTGGTAAAACTAGTCGCCATGGAACTGTATTCTAAATGCAGCCATTTTTGCCTCTCCCTCTATGTAAATGTTAAGAGGTGGGATATTCAGCACTGCCTCCAATGCTGCTGTTGATGTACCCTTCATGGTGCCCGCTATGCAGATACACGCAGCTCGGAGCCTTTTTTGAGCGCTCTCCTAGGCTTTGCAGCAGTATTTGAAGTCATTGGGGGGATTTGTACCAAAATTCAGAGGTTAATTGTCCGTTGATTATGGACTAATATGTTATTCAGCCTTAACTTTTTTTGAGTCATAGCATAATTAATAAAAATAAAAATACCGTTCCATATGCAAGGACCTGTTGACATAAAAGGATAATTTTTATATTCAAATAAAGGTTCACTAAACATCCTTAACTTGTCTCTTAAAGAGCAATAAAACACATTTGTGATGCTTATATGCCCATGTATGAGACATCTTGCATGAAATATACATATAAACTTTAATCAATTAGCAGAATGGGTCTTACAAAATGCGTATATATTTATGTAATAAAATGCTCAATCAAACTTAGTTTTTCTTCTTCTCGAGATACCGTCTCCATTCGATGAAGGTCGGCAACAATTTGGGCAAATGCTTCTCTATCGTGTGCTCTCCTGAGTAGAGTCTGGGAATCCAGATCCGTCCAGTCTCTGACGTTTCTCCGCCATGAGCTTTGTCTACGCTCTGCCCCCCTTTTGCCTTTGATTCTGCGTTCTATTATTAGTTTCAGAAGGGCATATTTACTATTCCTCATGTCATGTCCAAGATAGGCGGTTTTTCTCTTGTTTATAAGTCTTTTTAAGTTCCTTCATTAGACCTATTTTTCAAGATTAGTGCCGGCAACGCTGCATTACCGGATTCTCGAACAACTGTACCAAATTGCGTTATTTATTGCACGTGAATTATTTACATGAAGCAGGATCAATTGTGGATTAAATGATACGATAAAGTAATATTATGTGCAAACAATCACAGTTAAAGTTGTCAAGGTAATATCGAAGTGCATTGCTCTAATGTACCCTATATGTGGATGTACAACTCTACTCAATATGCGATTCAGGGGTAACAATATTGAAGTACGTATTGGTCAAATTATTTCTGTCGTAGGAATAAAAATTTCGTAGGATCAGAACTGGCTTTTACTACTTCATACCACAACGGACAATTACCATAGAACTCTGAAAACTTTACCAAAGTACTATTCATTATTATAGTATAATATACCACAGTGACCTTCGAATTATTTAGAGGTACACAATAGACTTCAGATTCCTTGGATAAAAATATTGAGATTTAACCAAGCTTACCCCATGGAACATTTTAATAATAACCATAATTTAATGATCACATCATTAGCGTGACGCGTAACAGCACAAAATTAGGAAATCTGGGTTTTTTAGACAATACATTGTAATCGGTTTTTAGCTCACATGCCAGTTGTAGAGCGCGCTATACACTTCGCACTAAATTACTAAATCTCTCTAGAATGGTTTACTTATACCACTGTATAATATATATTAGTCTGAAGATTGAAGATTATGTAGTATTGAGCCTCTTTAGATAGTCACTATACTTTCTGAGATTCTTATACATATATACATATATTTCTTTGTTCAAGTACATAGCCAACTAGCAACGAGAAAACAGACAAAAAAATCTAATAGAAAAGAAGACAAATCTCGACAATAAATGTTCAAAGTGATTACCATTAGCTTCAGTACACGTACGGTGAAGAACAAAAATCAAATCTAGCGTCAATATTAACAATAACTTAACCAAAACCATGTGAAAAGATGGAGTGATGATTTAGTCAATCGTTGCTGTAAACAACGGGAATCCACAGGGAGAAAGGAAGCAGCTAGAATTCATATGAATGGCAGAGAGAATAAAATCAGTTAAATACATTTTAACTTTGACACTAGTACCTCATACAAGGTGTTTGTTACCTTCGAGTTGGTTATATTTGTATACATACAGTACAAATGAACAAATCAATAAATAAAAAAGATCAGAGCCACAAAATGAGGTAGAAAAAGAAAAATAAATAAAAACAAAAATATAAGCGATTGTGTAACAGAGTTTCTAGAAAATTAATGTTCGCCGTATAACTTAGGGGGTAATTAGAAAGGATCAAATACATGATTACCAATAATGCCAAGCATACATTAATAATGACGTCATGTTGGAAATGACGTTCGGTTGTTGAATGCGGATTTTCTAAATCCCACGTTTATTTCTAAAGTTGAAAAAGCCTCTTCGTGTAAACGTAGCTTCATCTGGAAATAATATTTTATTCAAAAATTTAGTCTAGCTGATTGACTCAGTATTTCCCACACATTGTTATTTTCCCATAGCATGAAGCTACAGTCTGAGATCCCCACGCAACCAAATCATCGCCCACCCGACCAAAAAAAAAAGTGTGGAATGCCGCTGGGTCTTTCTTTCACAGGCCAATGGACAGCCTGTTCTGAATACAACAAATTTTTGAATTATACAATCCCCCACGCCCAACCACCCCAATTTCACCCCCATCCAAAAAAAGTAGAAAAGAATCAGGAACCCCTAAAACGCCTAAAAACGGAGTTTGAGGAATATTTGAAATTTTTTGTTTTTTTGCTAATTATTCCGCCGCCCATGCACCGATTTTCAAAATTATAGGAACATTATCTACTAGGACCTCACAGCATATCGGTACCTAAATTTCATCACAATCCATGCAGGGTAGAAAAACGTAAACTGACAGATCGACAGACAGACCGACAGATAGACAACCAGACCGACGGTGAAGAGTGACGTGGATTTTCGTCATATAGACATCATAAATCGCCCAAAAAGCGTATTGTCTCAAAATCCAAAATTTTCGCGGTCACAGTACTCCCCTCACCTATCGGTGTGGGAAGTAAAAACAACGGAAATGCGCATACGTCAATCCAGCTAGTAAATCAATTGCCAATATATTATGCACTTTGATAAAACGGATGAAGAACTTCACGAAGGGTGGATTTGTCTAGACGAGTAAGCCATGAGTCGTGATCTAAATTTAGTGGTTTTAGCTATGCGGATCCGAATTTTTCCTTCTTGGTCGGGAGATATAATCTTAGAGCGTCCCGCAGCGAAAATAAATAAGTTATTTTACGTAACATTAACAAAGCCAACATTGAACACGAGGCTAATGACCAGAGTAGTCAATGATGTTGACATTGAAGTAAAAAAATAGGAACCTGGAAAACTTATAATCTTAAACATTTAGGCTAACATACTTTTTCCCATGTAATGGCATTTGAACTAGAAACGGGTTTGAATTGCTTGTCCCCAAGGCTCCCGAGTGTCGTTCGATCACCTTGCTGATGGATCATCAAACAAAAGCGAAATTACAGTTATAACTCATATTTAGAAAAAAAATGGAGTCAAGTTGAGTACTTCCCACACATAATGATGATACCATTTTATTATTTCCCATTGCATGAAGCTATAGTCTAAAATCCCCTTGCAACTAAATTATCGCCCAACCGCCTGCAAAAACAACATCCAACACAAAAGACCCTCGTAAATAGTTTCTTGCGTCTCCCTCCTTTGGAACTAGGACACCACACTTTTTTTCTGCATGCTTCAACTGGACGATGCAAAGTGATCAAGAGCCTCCAACCCGTCTAAAAACGAAGTTTGAGCTAATTTTATGTTTCTGGTTTTTTGATTATTTATGCGCCGCCACTGACACGATTTTTCAAAAACAGAGTCGTTTTCCATTCTCGCCGCGGTAATAAATTCTGTGTCAAAATTTTATCATTCAATAGTTTTGGTATTACGCACTACACATAGAACGTAATAAAGCAATACTCGTATGCACAGATCACAAAATTGGTTTCTGTAATAAGCAAGCCAATGTTCGGATGGACCTAAAAGAGTGTAATTTGCCGCTAGGCATTTCTTCTATAGGTCAATGGGCAGACTTACGAATACAACAAATTTTTCAGTTTTACAACCCCCATCCCCCCCAAAACCGCCCCGATTTCACCCCACCCAAAAAAAAGTGAAAACCCGTAAGTTTGAGCAGATTTCATATTTTTAGCTTTTTTATTATTGTTGCGCCGCCACTGACACTATTTTTCCAAAACATACGCATTTTCCATCCTCGCTGCGGTAGTAATACTGTGTCAAAATTTCATTAAAATATAGAACGATCTAAAACAGTACTCGTATGTATACATCACAAATTCTAAGTCCTGTGGTTTCTATAATAAGCATGCAACGTTCGGATGGACCTAAAAAAGTGTATCATGCCTCTAGGTTTTTCATTCACATATCAATGGACAGACCGTTACGAATACAACAAATTTTTCAGTATTACAACCCCCCACCCCCCAGCCACCCCAAATTCACTCCCACCCAAGAAAAAGTAGAAAATGATCAGGAACCCCTAAGATGCCTAAAAACGAAGTTCGAGGCATATTTTAAATTTTTCGTTTTTTGCTAATTACTCCGGCCCCCGTATAACGATTTTCAAAATTCTAGGAACATTACCTACTACGACCCCACAGCATAACGTCGCTCAAATTTCATCACAATCCATGCAGCGGTTACTGAGATTACGAGGGTAGAAAAACGCGAACAGACAGACCGACAGGCAGACCGACAGACAGACAGACCGACGGAAATGAGTGACGTGGATTTTCGTTATGCAGACATAATGAAACGCCCAAAAAGCGTATTATCTCAAAATCGAAAATTTTCGCGATCACAATACTCCCGTCACCTATCGATGTGGGAAGCAAAAAAGGCAAGTTGTCAAAAAAATTAGTCAATCAACTTTGTAGTTGTTTAAAAACAAAAAGATTAACGATATACTTGAAAATGTTGAAGATATCTTCAATTGTTTGCTTAGCAGAGGGAAACCAACCCAAAAACCAAGTTTCTTAGTAAATTAACCTTAAAGTTATATCACTCACTTACCTAACTCATACCTAACTAATACCTCACCAATATGCATACAAGGCAGGTAAATCAACGGATCTTGCCTTGTACAACCTAGTTGGCAAAATTGACCATTCTTTAAAAAACAAAGAAATCACGCTAGGTGCCTTTGTAGACATTGAAGGAGCGTTCATCAATGCAATCCCTCATCCGCTCTAAGTAGCCCTTGTAATGGTAGTGGCAGAAATGTTTACCATGGACAGTCAGAACCAATCTGGCGGCTGTGCGACGCACCGCATGCTTGGCTATTACTGGACCCATGTCTACGATACCAACTCTGGCCGTGGAGACCCTCCTAAACTTAAGCCCTCTACACATTGAGGTAGAGAGAGATGACAGAATGGTCGCCTACAACTGGCAGACAGGACAAAAAGAAACTAGGGCTAGGCACAACAAGTAGCATGGCTAAAATTACATATTACCACATAATCGGAAAGGTCTCGGACTCTATGGTTCCCCACCGCACACGGAGATATCCTAAAACGTCATTTTCCTAGGAAGAGACAAATGGAAGAAGTGAGACGGTTTCCTGTCACCCTCCGATCTTGCGCTATTCACTGATGGCTCTAAGTCTGAACTGGGGACAGGAGCGGGAATAGCTGCTATCAGTCCAAGATTTGAAACCTTAGTGAACCTTAGGAGGTATACCATGGTAATCCAAGAAGTAATGGTAGCCATAGAGCTGGCAGTCAGGGAGCTGATCAAGAGACTCCTCAAAAACAGATCTATAAAAATCTTTTCAGATCCCCAGGCCCTAAAAGCGCTGAGCTCCAAACGGGTTGAATCAAGACTCGTATAGAGCTGCATACATCTCCTCAAGGAACACAGTAACTTTGGTTTGGGTTCCATGTCATAGCGGAGTGGAAGGAAATGTGTTATCCGCTGCCCTCCTAAGAGGAAGAACCGAATCTGTGTTCATAGGACTAGAACCATTCGCGGGCATTGCGAAAAGCACCGCAAGAGAACCAACTCAGATTGGCCAGAGAGAAAAGCACTCCTGCACTGGCGAGATAAACCAGGGCTACTACCAAAGATTACAGTATACTACACTCGAAGGCGTTCATACAATACCTCTCTAGTCAGGCCCTCCCGAAGTTTATAGAATGGAACAGATATGTTCTCCGCATCCTCGTTGGTCTGTTAACAAGACACTGTCGTCTGAGGAACCACTTGCGAAAGTTAAGTCTTGAAAACAAAAAGTTGGGGGTGAGTTTTCGGGGATGATGTAAGAAAAACAAGACGTTTTAAATACATGCCACGGCCATATGGTACATTCAGAACATCTGAGGTACCTGAGTTATACATGAACTGTTGATTCTTGGGCTGTTCGGTCGGCGTCGACGCTCTCCGCCGGCGCCGCCTTGGTCTCTCGGAACAGGTGACATCAGCTTCTGAGGATGCCCGGCACTCGTGTTGGCGAAACGTCAAGCAGTGAAGCGCGCCGACGCCAAGGCGGCAAAGAGTATCGACGCCGGCCGAACAGCCCAAGAGCCAACAGTTCATCGGATCATGGTCGCGAAAGTCTTACACAATATACGAGTTATAGGTCAATTCCAGCTTGAACTGTTTTTCGTTACTAAAAATATCACGTGCCAAGAAAATTCTGGGGCACCCTGTATATCGAAATGTATTTAAATACAAAATGATGATTACATTTTTCTTAAGGCATTACTATTTCCTTTATGGTAAAATATTATCAGTACACTGAAATTATAGTAATTTAAGTATGAATCTTGAGCTTAATGCTCCTTCTATTTCTTCTCATGCACCGCCGCTGACAAAGTAGTACGAATTCAGCAGCAGTGGTACCTGTTACATAGCAGGAATTCCCGCATACCCGGAATGATAACTCATGCGCATCATAGCCTCTCGTACTTTCCGTTCTTCCATTTCATCCTTAGATCATCAATCAATCAAATCCTGCTCAGTGCGGATTCGCGAATCCGAACCCACAATGACTAACAATTTTTGACTGGTACCAGTTTGATACGTACTAAACAGTGTCTCAATCATTTAAATAACAATACTCACGGATGAACGGAGCAGCAGATAATTTAGAACATAAAAACTTGTTTTTGACGAAAACATCTATTTGTTGATGTTTTTAGTGAACTGTTGGTGAAAATATCAGTATTATGGATTAATGTGGCAGTCACATTTGAAGGAAGTGAAGTACGTAAGTACCTCTATTTTTGCATTACGTATCTAATTAGGTTACTGCAAACAGATTCTGATCATTTTTGCTTAGTGAGTCTTCGAGCATTTTGAGTACCATAGACGTAGTGAGCTCCAATTCAGGCGACAACACAAAAACGGGGGATTACTACAATGTTATCCAAAACAATTGCTTCAGATTGGGGACAGTTGAACTGCTAAATCCAAAATAATATATAATTCGTTCTAATGCTCGTTTAAAATAACAGTTCGATTCTCATTTACGACAACTCTTTTATAAATGTTTTAGTTTTAACGTTTTCACAATTACCTCTTACGCCTTTAGCTCCAACATTATTGTACCAAGGACTTTTAATACATACACAATACAAACATACTTTATTATTAGTTTATAATATGAGATATGGAAAGTCGTTAAAAAACTTCAATGCAAAAAATGTAATTTACATCCTAATGAGCATTTCTTTAAAAAATATTGTTTCAAAAAGTTACTTCTCACACAGCCGAAAAGAACTCACTTACCTCATATGAAAATATAGATAGTAATAGTATTCCACAGTTTTTAGTTCAGATTTCTATCACATTCTATACCATATACTCTTCAAATTTGAAGAGTACTCAAAAAGCAACCCTTCCCTATGTGCCTTTGCTAATTTGTGCTTTCCAGGAGCATCCCAACTAGGTACGGGATGGCTATTATTGTATTGAAAATACAAACGGAGGAACCTATTGTAAGAAAAAAAGTATAGAGTTGTTGTAAAGAACAATGTTTTTTCACTATGAAAGAAAAATGTAGCTTTGAAAGAATTAAGCAAATATCTTTCTCTGGGATGGAGATTCGATACAGAGTTATAATGAATTTTGGGGAGAGTTAGTTATAATCCGAATATGTCAGCCAATAGCGGGAAATTTTACAACAATGCATTCTTATTGCCCTTTGAAGATAACAACTATAAGTATTCAGCGGTAGAAATTGGGCAACGAAGTACTAAATGAGATTATCGCTTTTCTGATTATAAAACAGTGAACGTTAGGCCTCCTACCAGTTAATTATCCCCGCAGCTACGCCTATGTGGATTTTTAATCGATATTTCCTTGTGAAAATAGTTATTGCTGTGACGCATTTCTGGTTAAATCACATAATATCGCGCGATACATATCACCGCTTCACTTAACAATAATAATAATTAATGATGTTTACTGAATATCACCTAGCACCACCATAAAGTAATCTGTGTTATCTAGAAACTATCAGTCATAGACTGAGACCCAGTGATCGGCAGACTTACAATATTTTAGCAACTTCATGTTGATCTATACTATTACACCTACCCTAGGTAAAATGGCGATTCGCTATACCCGGCGTCGGATCCTTTGGGCGTGACTCGAAGCCCAAACGCGTCAAAAGTGACTTTTGAAGTCTGCTTTTTCAGTGTATTAAAATGTATACTCTTTTTTAATTAAAAAACTCAATGGCGGACACTTAGTCCGATTTCTAACGTGTTTTATGAAATTTCTAAAGTTGAAACATTTATAAATATTCACGTTATTTTAGCATGGATGAAAATGATATTAATGTTATTTACATCATTATTATAAATGTAGTTCTTAAAAGGCAGACACATAGGTAAATTCCAAGATATGGGTAGACGTTAAGGGGACTGGGTAAACACCTTTATTCGTATGTATTTGCCATGTAAAACACGGACTCACAATTTCCCGCACAACTCACTTTATTTTCAAACTATATATTTAATATTTCAGAAGGCGATAATTAAGACCTTAGTGAATGACAACTATTTTCGATTTTCTCAAAAAAGTTTTTTAATGTGCAAAATCATACATTCCATAAATGCCTGTAATTCAACAACCAAAGACGATATCAAAAAAGGCTAAATAGTTGCACAAGCGCAAGCTTTCTTCTTCAATTTGCTTTTTGTATCATTACTGTAAGTTTAAAGGTAACGTCAGGAGCTTGGAAATGCACGTGATCATAGCAATTCTGCCGTTTTAGGATACTGAAGTACAGGGTGGTCTATACAAAGAACGGACGCCGGCAATATCTCGGTAACCGTTAATAATATATTTTCGATCAAAAAATATCATTAGGTGTATTATAGGCTATGAGAAATCGCTCGATCAAATTCCACAAGTTCCGCTGGTGGGCATAACTGTTGCGATGAATCAGAAAAAAAGTTTCTTTATTACGGAAAATCTAAATGGTATGGTATATCTTTTTTTAACAGAGATGGATAGAGGGCGAAATTCTTATACAGTTAGCTTTTCAAACCAGAGATATCAATAAAACAAGTATTATGACAAGACTGCTGTGAGTTTCAGAAACAATTAGTGCCCTATTGGGATATAGCCTCCGTCACAACGTTTTAGTAATATTAATACTCGCTAATACTCGCCTAAAACCACTTGAAAATATATTTTGACTGACTGAAATAACCACCTGGTGACACATTAGTGGCGAATACTGTGCTGAAGTTCAATTTTCATAATAATGAAATTTTAAAGATAAACAAAGATAAATTACAGTATAAAGTAGATTATTATTTTCACTTCTATTAATATTAAACGTCAATTTAAGCTGATCACAAAGTACTATACATATAAATTCAACAAGCAAAAATAGTAGGTGAGAAGAAATCAATGTGAATATATCTTAAAAATTAAGGCTAACTTAAAGCAAAATAAGGTGGAACAACAACAAGGTTAACTAACTAAATAGATAAACCTAATTCACATGCGTATACTATACCTATTTTCAGTGTTTCTGTAGATATTCATACTGGCAGGTTTATCTACGCGTGAAAGGGTGCATAAGTGCATCGATAACGATGGACGCCATCTAAAATCTAGACTAACACTGACGATAGGATAGCATTTTGTTATCCTTTTTGTTACACCACCTCATTTTGCTTTATTTTGCTGTTAATTGGCCTTCACTTTTAAGATCTATTCACATTGACTTTTTCTTATTATCTTTGCTTATTCAGTTTATGTAGCACCTTGTGATCAACTAAAATTGACGTTTAATAAAAATTAAAAAAAAATAGTCAATTTTATACTGTTGTTCAACTTTGTATGTTCCTTCTAAAAATACCATTATTATGAACATTGAATATGGCACTTATTGGCGTATACTGCGCCACCTGGTGATTATTTCAGAAAGTCAAAGTATAATTTTTAGTGATATTACGTGAGCATTAGCTGTAGAATGCTTACTAAAACGTTGTGACGAAGCTTACATCCCTAAAGGACACTAATTGTTTCTGAAACCCACAGCACACTTTTCATAATACTTGTTTTATTGATATCTCTGGCTGGAAAAAAGCTAGAAAGTTTAATCTTGCGACTACTTTATGCAAATTTTGTTCTCTATCCATCTATATGGCATGCCATGCATTTAAGATTTTCGTAATAATGCGGAATAATTGTTATGTTGTCAAACTCCGCCCTGTAGCTACCGAGTCAGGATCTCAGAGTAACAACTTAACATAGAGGTAGTAAACAAACCACTTCAGCATCGCACGCTCAAAGCCATCATCTTTTGACACTTCAGCCTCCAAAAATTGCCAACTAACCTGAAAATTCTTCTAATGCAACCCATGTTACAAACACTGCTCTGCACTGTCCCATCTCGAAAAACTATTAAACTACACTCGAATATTGCACAGCAAGACCGCAAAGCTTCACTACAGTTACCAACAAATAGCGAATTCGATTTTACTGACCAAGCATAAAAGACGCACAAACAAAACAAACGTTTGACAATAGGAGGTTACCGTAAACAAATCGCAGGAAAATTACATAGGCGTTGCCAGCTCCCCAAAATTTATGTAAGACATAATTTGCGTTTATGATGAAGAAACATGCAGTAGCGCAGTAGAGCTCAATATATCTATTGATTTTGCTGTAATCATTCCTGAACCATCAAAATACCGTCCTTTTTAACGTAGAATGGAATATTTCTGGATACTATACAACTAAGACGATAGTAAACAATTATGATTGCCGTTTCTGGTGGTCAATATGACAACGTAAGAAAAGATGTTGGCCTATTAGAATTAGTTGTTTACTACCTCTATGTTCAGTTGTTACTCTGAGGTCAGGATCAACTTGGATAATTTTATGTATCAGATTATTACGTAAGAACAGCACTTTCCAGCGAGACCTAGCTTGTTGAATTCCGTTAACTTATAGGTACCAAAGATATTGCCATTTAAATAAAAACGCTTTTGACGTTCCCCCACCACTACATCTTACAAGATAGAGCAAAAACTGACTAGCAAAAAAAATCGAAAATTATCTAGTCTACATGATATTTGTATTTATAATATACCTTTATTTGCATATTTTTTGCGAAAAAGCCGATTTTCTGATTGATCGCAACAGTTATACCCCCTAGGGACTACGTACGAATATTTGTAATCTAATCTAATTGAGGGCATTTCAACTTTTTAGCTATTAAGGATAAACATACCATTTCAACATAGAAATCCCTGAAAGTTTTCGGTATATCATTATTTTTAAAAGGATTTACTTGTAACATTTTGAGTTAATGTTCAGTAGTGGTATTCCATCTTTTGTTCCGTTTAAGGATTTTATCTGTAGACCAATATGAGAAAAGAAGACTGTGGCACCGTCATTAGGCTAACGACTAAAATTAAACCGTATTATTCATCGTCATCGTACCAGAAGGACTCTAGAAGATGTTAGCAGCTATTTCCAAGTACTGGTTCTGGTTACTTCTGCTAAGTGTACTTCCATTTCATTCGTCAAGTTGCCAGCTCCAGCTACCAGATAGTCCATGCCCCAGTGTATTCAGGTACCGATGCGACGACAACGTGGGCCTATATGGAGAAATAGCCATCACATCCCCTGACAGTGAAAGTGTACAGCTGGACATAGAATTTTCTGTTGGAAACAGAGTTGATGTAAGTTCTTACTTATACCTAATAGTAATAATATTGCATTTATTTCGGAACACCAAGAGAATAATAAACCACGCAATTTAGCCTTGACTATATTTGTGTTGGTTAAGGTGGGTATTCACTTGCACCAGTACGTTGCGCCGAACAGTACAAAACGCGCAAAACATTTTCGGAGGTTTGTCGGTAAACGGGACTTGCACAAACAGATTTTATTCGTTCGGCGGTGTTCGGTGAATATGATCAATATGGCAGTTTAGGACGTTGGGCGTGTTTGTTGGTATTTTTATGCCTAGCTATGGAGACATATTATAATAAAATAAAGAAGCATGATGCTTGGGTGGCAACTGCGACTAAAAGGGTTTCTTTTTTTTCTCTTTTACTTACCACACTGATAGGTGAGGGGATCTCTTGGAAATGCATGTGATTAAATACACGCTATAATAACTGTGAAGGTGGCTATGAAACAACGGTGTACAGTATTTATTTTAGTGACCTAAGATTGGTTAAGTTGGTAATAGCTTGTAGTATTTATGTATTTAAATCGTACCATTCAGTGTTACAGTTGTAGGTGAAGTATAGTATTCAAATCTTTGTAATGGTAATAACACCTGTTGATTTACAGGATAGTCTATATATAACTGCATATTTGAGATTTATGGTAAATCTTAAGCATATTTTATTTAAATACTTTGCATAACTTATCTAACCATTTTTGATTTGCTTTAAAAGTAATATCGCAAAAATTACATTGTGAGGCCAGAACAAAATTAGAATTTTTTATATATACGTCTTACTATTCAGTTTGCGTTGATTTCCTTGTACGAAAGAGACTTTACCAGACTATGTTCATATTTAGATAATAAACTAATACAGTCATCAAAAATGTAGCACTCTACTATTTTTATAACTTTACCATATTTAGCATAAAAAATAGGTCCTATTTGTATAAAATTGTCAGTTCCAGTATTTGTAGCTTTTGGCATACTGAATAGAAATTAATGACTGAATAGATACAATAAGATTTGAATTAGTTGCATAAAAAAAAAATGTTTTTCTCGTGTTATCTGTCCAGTCTTACAAGGGTTACACAGGATGGCTTATCCAGAGTGGCGAATACCTGGAAATAGCAATACATTTGTCCAAATTTATTTGATTTCTGTTTCAACATCGCCATGATCAATTATTAGCAATTAATATCAAAATATTAAAATACTAGTATCACAAAAACTAGAAAAGTGTGTATTAGTGTCAGAAAGTATAATTCCATCACTGATATGAAATGTGCAAAATCCTAATATATGGGTAGTATAAAACAAACTAAACAAACTAAAAGAAGAGCGACCGTTTTTCGGGAACATCTTGTAAAATTGTATTATAAGGTACTTTTTAAATGGGTGTCGCTCCGGAATCAGGAATATTTATGTTTTTAAGAATATTTAATTAACCTTTTATCCTAGAAAATTTCTCTATAAAAGCATCAGTAAAATACGTTATTCAGCGTACCTGAGTTTCTGTCTATTTACTACGTATCTGCTCATTTCTAGCAGCTCCTGAGTAAATAATTATCATGTCAGTATTCGTCACATTTTCAGGTTTTTTCCCCGCTTTTGCATTTATCCTATCTTATTATGCATAAGAAATATTTTATAGATACAGTGCGGGCTGAATCGTAGCATAATTGTGCCAAATCAAGTTTTGCATTATTTATTACAAATTAGCTACATATTTTAGAGACGTTTCAAAAAATGCAAATTGATCACCTACATGAAATAAACTCTATAAGAATACTTAATACTTGAGAATCTATTAATAAAAAATATCATACCATCATCGAATAATAAATACATTGTAGCAGGATATCCGCCTTGAAAACATACCATTCATAATTCGTGACTTCTAAGAATTTTTCTATTGTTAAGATGACATGAGTATATTGGATAGAAGGCAAGATGGTGGTTTAACAAATAACACTATTAATATTATCTGTACATCTGTCAGTTAACTTAGGAACAATTGCAACTAATTGTGGCGCATAATATTATTTAAACCCTACTTTTGAAATTTTAGTGCGGAGAAATATAAATCGACAGAAAACGTGAGGTTCAAAGTAAGGAAGGTGGCTCAGGCGCTTCGGTAGAACATTTATGGCATATAAAAAACCAAAAAAACCACAATAAAGACTATGTTCTTTGTCAAAGACGCTACCGTTTCCAAATGACGGAATAAAAGTTCATAAAAAGTAGCAAATTTTCGAATTTGAAAATAGCAGAGGTTTTTGTTCTCTATATCTTGATCCACTTTTGGTGCAAATCTATGATTTAATGGTGGGGGGTGGTGGGGGTTACTCGGAAAAATGATAATAAAATATAGCATGTTTTTCAGGAAAAGAGCCAGGAAGTGATTTTACTTGTAAATGACACCTCGCACGTTGATTTTGGTAAAATTTGCGAAAACGGGCCGATTCTAATAACGTACCCCTCCTTTATCCGGGAAGTTAAAAATGGGAGGAAAGCAAAGAGGGGAAAGAGAATGTTTTAGAACAGGAGGCGCGTGGGCACTCTTGAAATGTTTCGGCAATTGTTGAAATTACAGTCGAGAGTTTAGTTTTGGTGAAATGCTTGAGTTTGACTATAATAAGTTCGCGATGCAATTTAGTTCACTGAGCGAGCCGCGACCTTATTGAGTGCCTGCTCGACAGTAGTCCACTGATTAGCGCAGCAAAGGGTTGATGTGCGATTCTGCTTGGCTATGTATGGTGGCTATATTGTTATGGAGCGTGTCAGTTAAAACGTACCGTGGGGCGTTCATAATTGTGCGTAAGTTCTACCTAGCAAAATCTGCAGGCCTCGCAAGTGTGTTTTGACAAGGAAACATCAATTACACATGCGTAATTGCTGGTCGTATTACCACTTTATAAAGCCGAATCTCATTGATCAAACTTAATTTTTAATGTGGGTAACAGTGGGTACAGCTGCTGGAACGTAATTTGGAATTTGGTTTTTAATGCATCAGTGTGATACCGCCTTGTCACCCTTTGTCAAAAATGATACTGAGATACTTGACAGAATTTTGCCATGGTTTTGGCAGGTCAAAAACTGCCACCACAGATCACAGGAATCTGTGACTGCCACTAAGCAATATAAAACGTCAAATCTTTGCAGCATAATTAGCTGAAGGTGATTTTGATTGAAATTGAGAGCCTTGTAAGGCTATTTTAGAGAAAATTGGGGAATCAAAATAATTTCACAGACACTATTGCAGTAATGAAACAAAATTTTGTATAAACGGCAAGATTAACGGTTAGTCATCGATATTGTTCAGATTCTAATCCTTACTGGATGGATGAGACCCATACAAAACGTCAAAATTCTCAGATATTCTGTAAACTTACTCATAAAACGTTAATGTGTGGGCCGATTTGGTGAAAAAACAATTAGATATGCCTATTTTTTTTGAAAGAGCTCTTACTGATATAACACATCTTAATCTTACACATCAGTATATTATACCTGAAACAAATAATTTAATAGCAAATATGAACGGAAGGAGCACTTGAATAGTATAAAAGAACCGTTAGGAACTATTTGGATGGATGATTTGGATTTGATGTTAAGCAGTATAAATGCCGTCGAATCTGATCTGATATGAAGTCGATTAATTAATCATTCTAAACAATTCCCCAGCGGCAAACAACTGCTTCCTGTGATTTTGTCCGTGACATTAAACCATTGTGCGGTGTCTTTGCACCTAATCTATCTTGAAATTGATCAGCAAACCTCATCCAATAAAAATGTGGTTTCAAGAAGTATGTTCGATGAACCATATATTTGCAGTTTCACAGTTCTATAAAATACTATTAAGTTTAATTGTATAACTTAAACTGTTAATATTATTATTGATTATTGATATTAAGCTATCATTGACCAGAGCAGAATTCGAAGTGTGAGAAAAATTCGAGAAAAGCACCTTATGCTCAGATTACAACGTTAAGGGGCCTGCGTACACACATTTATATACATATGTATTTGCCATGCAAAACTCGGATTCCCATTTCGAACACAACTCACTTGTTTTTCAAACTACATACACAGTAGTTCAGAGGGTAATAGTTATGACCTTGTTGAATGACATCTAAGAGCAATTTTTTCAAAAACATTTTTTAGTGTGCAAAAAAAACTCGCAATGTAAAATCATACATTTTTCAAATGTCTGTAATTTAACAACCAAACACGATATCAAAAAAGGCCACCACAGTGACAAAGCGCAAGCTTTCTTCTTCAACTTGATTTTCGAATCGCTACTGTTTGTTTAAAGGTAACGACCTTTGGACCTTACTTTTGGGCCTTTTGATCTCACCTCTGGATTTTTGGACTTATCTCCCCTCATCTTAGACACACACACTGGAGAAAGGGAACAGGCGGCTACGCCTAACACGGGAATACGTATTTTCTTAGATTTTCAATTTCGCGCCCTAGACCTTTAAGGCTGTTACTGTTACTCTGCATACTGTAATCCATATTTCTGCAATGTTGATAAATGTATTACTAATATTCATCCTCTAGTTACCTAAGTATGTCTTTTTTCAGGGATACAATGGGAAAATCGAGCTGCAAGGTCACCATTATGATGAAAAACTCATCGACGACGTGGTCAACCATCGAATATTGAGTTATAAGGTGTACTTTCCAACGTGGCAAGCCATACCTCCAAAAATATCGAAGATATCTGTCAACGGAAATCAAATTTGCAGCGGTCCAAAGATTTCTGGTAAGTAATAATCACAGGTTAATAACATTATTTCCTAATAACGGAAAAATATGTGTAATTGATAATAACAAATATCAAAACTATATCTATCTCATACCATGTCTGCTCTTAACTAAACATAGTTATGAAATGATGCCCTATTAGTGGAGCATACATGAGAAGATCATCCTTTCTTTCAGTCTTGAAATCTTGAAATTTTTCGTTTGCCTACTAATGACTTAGTAGCCGATTGCTTTTATTCTATGTAGAATTTTTATTGGAAATATCAAAATTGATACATCAAAATGGAGAACTGGCCCCTATACCAACAGGTTTGTTACAGGTGACAAAACAAAAACTGGCGCCATTTAAACACAAATGAGATAAATTGGCATTCCTAGGGATTCAACATGAAAGGTTAAACATCCACACCCAAAAATAACAGTGGACACTAAAACAATTTTTTTCTTTTACCTCAAAATTTCCTCAATGTTTTGTATTTTTTGACTGACAAAATTCGAAAATAGACCAAAAGGAGTTGGGTTTATTTGATAATTAATCAGAACGCAGATCTATATCGGTATCATCTATAATTTGGGTGTCATGAGAATGTGGAATGCCCTTACTACCGTTGTCTGGTCCGAAAATCTGTATGGTGTTCGAATATTACTTCAGTGGAGAAGCAGTAGCAAAAAATTGAAGCTCCATCAGTTTGAGACATTTTGCGGTATAAAATAATTTTGGAAAAGAAATTTTATTTTTGAGGAAACTAGGAGTTAACATAAATACCTGCTTTGAGCGGATATGCTTTTGATTAAAACTTTTTCGCTCATACTTCTCACTTTAACAGGCGAGTTGCGCAAAAAATCGAATATGGTGTAATAATATATGCTCTTACTCGGTACAATATTTACCAATACCAATTTACGTAATTAATTAAGGACTTATCCTGGGATTTATGTACTTAAGTAACTTGATAAATTACCAATATTTAAGCACAGAAAGTGCCAGATCAACATACCTGCCATCATTTATTTCTAAGTGGGGCGTACCTTGGATAAATCCAAATTTCTTCCTTGACGTAGTATCGCGGAACTCTTAATTCAACCTACTACAAATGCAGAGCAAGATTGCTATCAACCAACAATTTGCACTGGTCGAAAAATATTCTGTTGGGTCATTAATCAGCTTTTAAATGCTAATCAGGGATCACGTTCAATTCCAAGAACTACTTGGGCCAGACTTGTGTGGGCTTTGATACCTGCCAGACAATTTAGTCAGAAAAAGCAAATCGTTTGTTTAGTGCAGTGGTATCATGGACAGATTCGCAAATGATCATTGTTTGGAAAGTGTTGATAGTGCTGGCGTTTGGTATGTTCCTATTAAAGTTATTAATTCGTAATTATTAAATATAACTTTGGTTCAGTGTAGTGTTTTAAGGAAGCAACAATTATACTAGAAGACAATGTGACACTTGATCCTTTGGCGTAGCCCAAATGGACACTAGACAGTCTAACCAGTTGAGCTTATTAAGCGCATATCTTTCCTTATTTCTTGAAGCTTTGGTACTATATTTCTGAGCAACGTTTAACAAACATAAAATATGACGATTATGTTTTACCTGCCAATAAATAAATCCACATTGGATTCTGAAAGCATCAGGGCATTTGAATTATCATTTTCAACCACAATCATTCTCTTCTTGCATCACTTTGTGTTTGTACTTTACAGATCAAAAGCGTCGAATGGGTTTCAAAAAACATACTATATTCCTTGGTAAGCTCTTTAACTAATATCATTGTGCTTCCAAATTTTTAGTGTTCTGTCAAGCAATATACATCGCAAATGAACCGGTAGAAGAGGCTTAGAAATTGAATTGGTTTAGTATATTTTGAGAGCTTCATGTGACGAAACAGCTTCACGATATATCCATATCTATAATCTATATATCTAAAGCTATTAGTTTTTTGAAAAGACAGCGAACTGCAATATATACAGGGTATTACTTAACCCATAACTACTAACGTGCCATCTGTTAGACGGTTAGAAATTGACATTAGCACATCACTAGATGTTTCCGTCTGATTTCGGCTCTACGCGTCTATCTACCTTTAGTCGATATAGTAGCAAATCAGTTGCGCGAGTATTAACATTTGAGCTCTTTTTATAAGAAAGTTATTTTACGATAAAATACCGACAGCGTCTCAGAGACAGCACGTTAGCGTTAATGTAACTTTTTGAAGAAATGTTAACATAGGTATTCGTCCCAGTACCTGAACGAGGGTTGTTTTGGGGATAGTAATTTTGAAGAGCAGCTTTTAAAATGCTACGAAGAAGTTTGCAGGATGATGAAAAGAATGATATCCAAATTTTGCGATAGAGAGTGACACAAATAAAATCGGAAAATACGCGCCTCTCTTGGAAGCTACGAGAAAATATAAAAGAGCTTCTAGGCATCTCAGAATATATTGCTAAAATAAATCAAAATTGTCATAAAAACCTGCTAGAATTGCTGGTGAACCTGTGGGTTTAGAATGCACCGAAAAAATTGATAAAAATCGCGTAGAAAAAATGCATATAAATTTGGTGCTTGCGAATTTGGTTGCAATGAATGGAAATTATTGTCAGGTTTTGTTTTTAGTATTTGTTTCTATTTTCTCTAACGGTATTCGCAAATGCAATATTTTATGTTAATATATGAATTAAAATTAACTTGCATGGCTTATTAAACCTAAAATACGTTTGCGTCTTGTCGAAACTTTTGTTATGTGTACGTATTTCATAAAAACAACAGTTAATATATGAATTAAAATTAACTTGCTGACTTATTAAACTCAAAATACGTTTGTATCTTGTCTAAACTTTTATTATATGTACGTATTTCATAAAAACATTTTTGAAAGTAGGTTTAAAAAATACGTAAATAGCAAATGCGTCTCTCAGACGACACGTTAGTAGTTAAGGTAGTTAATTGTAGACCGTAGTTTCAATGGCGCATTTCTGACCCACACTCAAGCAGAAAACTTGATATAAACATGTGTCCTAAATAGTTTGGTTTTCAAAATACACGTTGTCAAAGTTTTGCAAAGAATTAATTTTTATCAATTTTTTAAAAGACATTCAGTCGATTTTTTGTAATGTGGTAGTGTTGTTGACTGCAATAAGATGCTAAATCAGCACTGACTAAAAGATCGTTATCATTTCCAATGGCGTCTCAAGAAGGTAGTCCCACAATTAGTATTACCAAAAAACGCCACTGGACATACAAAAATAATATTGTTTTTCAGATTAAACAGACAAAAACATAACTTTTTTTCTCTTGATGTCCCTTCCTATTTCACTTTGTTTCCGTGGAAAAAATTAAAATTAGTTCATAGTCTGTCGAAAAAATAAAAGTTAACTTTGTTCTTCTTATGTGTCGTAAAAATCTGATTTTGAGGATACAGAGTATCAAAGAATTCATTTTTTTTCTGCCAAAATACTACCTCAAAAAGGTGGGTTCCATCTTTTCTAGACGAGACCCTGTATTATATGTTTTTGGAACTCTTGAATTGAAAAAACAAACAGTGACATTAGAATAAGTTGAAGTGAGGACTTTAATTGCTTGTTGTATGGTTTTCTGTCATTACTCAATCTTATTTTTGTAGTGCTAAATTATTTTGTATTATTTGTAACTTAAAATAGCGGAGCGCTATAACGAATTCAATTTATCAAACGTAGACACCTTCTAAGTGTTCCATTGAAAAAAATTGTCTGAATAAATGATGCTCAAAGCACAACCCAACGTGATCATCAAGAGTCTCTCGACAAGAGAGTCAAATTCATTACCTTAAGAACTATTTTTCATAATGGAATTCTTTTAAAGTTTTTGCGCCAAATCTCAAGGTTTATAGCGTAGCTTTTGTGTGAAAGAACGGTGTTGATTGTAATTGTTTGGTATATTTGGAACGGAACTTAATGATAATTTTACGATTCCTGTTATATACTCAAAAGTGATAATTTTTCTGGACTGCTTAATAAAACATTAATAGACCTCGGAATACCATCTAGCCTCCCAAGGTATATTAGAAATATATTCATTTAACTGAATGTATTAAACTTACCCCTTGGTGTAGCTGTGTATTCGGTGTGTTGGAGACAACTTTAGTTTTCTGCGGTATGTGGACTTTTTGGATAATTTAAAGCAAATTTTGAGTACGTTAAAATCGATCCTTCCACGTTTCAAAGTGGAAACCCATTAATACTAGCTCCTGGGAATTACAGTGTAAATCAGACTTGTTTATGTTTTTCGCGTTACAGATACTCTTTGAAGTAACAGATTGCTTCAGTGATTGTAGTTAAATATTAGAGATCCAAATCTACTCTGGATCTAACTAATCTAAGCTTACATTGGAACTTCAAACTGTGGACATCATGTATGCAGATTTTGCTTAGTTTCAACGCTTACTTCATTTATGCGTTATAAATATCCATAAAGTGCGGTTCATAGAATGAAGATACACAGCTATTAAATGCAGATGAGTAATTAGAATATATTATGATAGGTGATCACAAGTTTGATAACCGACTTGCCTTGCTAGTGTACAACAGGTGTTGACTCGACTCGATCATTTTCGCGACGTGCAATAAAAACATCAATTTCACAGTAACTACAGTGCAAAGTACATTATGACATTATGTTCCTACTTATGGTATATCATTATCTATTTTAAAGGTAAAGACCGATATATTTCAATATAACTGTTGAGATGGTAGGTAGTTAATAATAAACTGTTTTAGTGAGTATAGTGTGATTTTTACAGAATATTTATGTATACAATAGGTATGACATTTGTTTGTACGGAGATGGGTAAGAAAGAAACATGAAGTATACTTTGTACTCGAAATGCAAGATGCTGGCAGCAATTACGTCTTCTAGGAGTAGATACTTCATTTAATTATTATTTATATGTCACACGGAATTCACACACTTTAATATTGTCGAGACGGTAGGTAATGATAACGTATTCTAGTTTGTCAGCTGTGGTCTTTCTAGCATATTTGCACCATGGCTATCAAATTAATTGGTACACAAGGTGACACCTCCCACGGACTATAGCTTGTTATATTTGCTTTGTGTGAATATTTGTATATAGGAAATAAAACTAAACTAAAATAAACTAAACAAAGATGCATAGCACAAAATATAAAGTGTAATTTGCCCTGAAAAATCAAGAATCTGGTGGCTGTTTTCAGATACCTGTTAAGAGTGTCTCATACGATCAATTTTCCCACACAAGCTGTACTTAACTATTCACAGTAAGTAGTCTATATATACAGGTGTTTTAATAAGTCCATTACTTCTGAAGAAAAACATTGTTTATTCGACAAAAACTCATTTCATTTTCCTTCCATAGCTTTATAAATAGAAACTTTTTGGGCTTTTTCCATCCCTTGTCATCCTCACAATCCAAATGTCGCTTCTCTTGAAAAAAATGGAAAATGATCAGGAACTCACAGCTCACTCCCCTCAAAGGGGAAGTTATCCCATGGTCCCTCAACCTATCACAACCAAAATTTTCGTCATGTAGATATTTTCCTACAAAATATATATTGTATCAAAATGGCGATTACTATTGCGCTGGGTATGGGAAATAATACTTCATAAGCAAATGAAGTCGATCAATTCTATTGATTTACAGTGCACCAGGTCCAGATAGTGACAACGATTAACCTGCAGCACACGCTACGGGTTCAAGTGCAGCCCCTGTCAGGCAATTCTGTGCCCGTCGAGGGCACCCAGCACCAGAGGCCCAACGGAATCAGCAGCGACCCTCCCAGGAGGTTCGAGAATAACCTTTTCAACTTCCAGCCTAGTAGACCGCAGGCGAACGGGGATGACGATGACTTACCCGATGTGGTGGTCAACACGTTTAACTTTAGGCCCAAGATGCCCAAGGATCCTACCAGGGTGTATGGAAGGAACCCCTTCTTATCACAAGGTGAGTTTATTCAATTCTCATTCTAGACCTGTGCTTACGTAAGCCATAGTGGTGAGCATTTATGATGTAATTGTTGTCGAGGTATTTCAGGAGCTCTGTGTTAATAATAGCTTCCATAACCTCGGACATGATGCTGAGAAGAGCCAAAGGTCTATAATTGGTGGGATCGGTTTTTTGGCCTTTCTTAGTGATGGGTTGTACGCAGCCAATCTTTCATGAAGCAGGAAACACACCTCGCTGATACGATAGTTTGAAGAACTTGCAAAGAATAGACGCAAGCTCAGCGGCACATCGTTTAAGGACAATGACTGGAATTTGGTCAGGACCGGTCGCTTTCTTCATGTTTAGTTTTTGGAGGATGCTTTTTGCATCTCGATGTTGAAATTTGACCTCTGCTATTCTCGAGTTCATGTTTATGGTGGTAGTCGGAGTACTTCCTTGGAAGTCTACAGAAGAATTGGTTGCGAAGAGCCTCCCTAAGAGGTCTGCTTTTTCTTTAGGAGTAGAAGCGATGGAATTGTCCTCTTAGTCATGGGTGGTATTAACGAATAGGAAAAGTTCCGACTAACAGCCTTAGCTACAAACCAGAATGTTCTGGACGAACTAGGACATGAGAGGAGCTTGTTCTTAATCTTTTGTTTGTGTTCTTCCTTGCTGCTGTCAATCACGCGTTTACAGTGATTTCTGGCGTCGATAGAACTACGGTGGTTCTCGGCATTTCGCTTTTTCCTCCATTCTTTGTAATTTTCTCTACCACACTGATCAAACCATGGCTGGTTTTTGGAGGTACGCTTGACGACATGATGAATATAGGCTTCCACGCTGGTTATTAATACCTCTGTTATTTTTTGGGCGCAAGCGGATGGGTGCCGTGACTTGAAGCAGACGTCGTTCTAGGTAAAGGGGTGGTAGTATATTCTTAGGTTGTCCCACTTTTGCTGATCCGTAATGCCAGACCCGGCGTGGCTTTGCATGGTGGGATATGGAGAAGGCATCCTGCATAGCGTTGAGACGGTGTTATGTTCAGACGATCCTACTACGGCTACTTTCACTGTGTAAATTGTTGGAGTAGTTGTGAGATATAGGTCCAGGAGACTAGCAAAGTCTCCGTGATTTCTACTTCACTCAAAGCGAGCCCAAGGATATTACAATCCTTATTTGGAACGTGTCCTGAATCGCATCAGGCATGATGCCCCTACTCAACGACAGCGCTGTTTCGATGTTTCGGATTCTATCGGGTATAGCTTGAATTGCTTGAATTAGCATATTGGTGAAATATACCCACATGGAAGCCGTCTTAATTACTGAGCAATAAAGTCCTGTAATCTGGGAAACTGAAAGTAACTTCGAACGAATTTTGTATAGAGTAGCAATTTAGTTGTTTGCAGAATTTTGTATCCGTTGTTTGGTGAGTACAAAGGAAATGGCGCTAGTTGACTGAAATTGACCAGCAGTAAAAAACTGCAAATTTATGCTGATTTTTGTGCCTCTATCTACGTACGTGGTATAAAAAGCCACCACATAACAAGTTACCAAGGATATGATAGCGACAATTATAAGTGGTATTATTCCAGCTCTAGTACTTCTAATGCTGCATTTTAGAGTATGATATCTGTTTATTGTTGTTTTAAATCCATTTCCATCTTTATTATGTCTGTAATCTGTGTGACCTGTTTACTGTTGTTATAAATCCATTTCCATCTTTAATGTGCTAATACTACTGTCTATTTTTAACAGAACAAACAAAAGATGCACCTCGAGATATCCAGCTAGTTACTCCTTCGTCCATATTTGATGTCAATGTTGCAATTGCACCATCATCAGGTATACTGATATACACAATATCATTTTCACCAAAGTTTGCTTACCATTTCCATTTCTCAGATATTTTAGGAAATGCTCCTGAGAATTCATCACCAATTATTATTGTTATTGATAAAACAGCACCAGGTAATATCATAACATCATCGAACATCATCTTGACGCTATGTAATTGCATGATGTGCTGTTTAGTGGAAAATTGTGGCGGCTTGTGTAGTTACCTATAAACGAGAACTATTGGTTTTTGGACTGCTCGGCCGGCGTTGATCCATTCAGCCGGGCTAACGACGCGACGACGCGCTATCTGCATCTCATCCTGAGGCGGTCGTTCTTCATACATCAAGAATCGAGCGGTACAACCGCACATTTATTCTCAGGATGTCCAAGGCTTGGAATGGACTGGCAAGAGATGTATTTTTTGGGCCTAGGACATAACCCTTTCACAGCAGGCGCGGTACTCTGGTCTTAGGCTCTGCCTATGCAGTCTGTTCAGTAAAAAAAATCAACGTCGACGGAACAGCCCAAGAACCAACAGTTCATCGGTCTATGGCCGCGAAAGCCTCGCACAATGCCTATAAACAAGTATAGAAAATATGCCTTGCTGAAAATGTCACACGAACAATATATTTCAGCAAACTCTTTTACCAACAATGTTGCTTGGTTCAGCAGTTCTGTAATCATCTATAATGAGCTAATTATAATATAATTGGTAATATTCGTTTCATATACTAACAAAGGGCTGAAAACGAATGAATTCAACCAATTAAATTTATTATGATTATAACAACTACTTGATTGGGAAATGCGATTTCTTTCATTGAAATTATTCTATAATCTATTAGAAAACCAGCTTAAAAGCAGAGGGTAGATAAAGTTCGTGGGCTTATAAATAAACCCATTTCGAAGATATTTTATCAATAGACTTGTGCCCTAGATGTCCCTGATTTTTTTATATCTTTGCTTTTGTAGTATTTTCAAGAATTTGTTAATGTACATTTTCAGTTTTGTAATTTTTTTAATGTCTTTTTAAACTTATTATTTAAATGTTTCTGATCTGTAGAGTATCCTTCGCCAACTGAAATAACAACTAGTCAGGTATACTAGTATATACTACCGAAATGAGTAGTTGTGAGCTGCATTTCATTCAAATATGTGTATGCTAAAAAAACTGTGCAGGCTAACTTCAACTTGATGTAAAAAAATAAATAAATGCGATACAGTTGTTCAAGTGCTTTTAAAAGCTTATTACCATTTAACAGTGATATACTACGTGTATCACCAATGCAAGCTCAAGTTACTTATCAAAATTAATGACATACATACATCTTTTATTTCCATAAGACTCTGTTACAAAGAGTATCGGAATATAGTCAAAAAAAAAAGAAAGATAAATAACAAACGACTAACAATAACATTCAACAGACAAACATCAATAACTCATTAAAATTCATAATTTATATACACTTCTATAGAGTAAAAAGGGTTCTCTAAAAAGATTTTCTTAACAGCGTTTAACAACATGGAATCAATCCTCTTAATCACTACTGGCAGCTTATTATATAATTTTACTAGCATTACTTTAGGACTCTTTGACGTGAGTGCTAGTCGGTGCACCGGGAGTTTCAAGTTGTAGTTGGACTTTAAACTATATAACGGATTTTTGGCTTGTCTTAACTCAAGATTAGACATATTTTTTTTAACATATACAATGCAATTAAAAATGTAAAGTGAGTAGATGGTCATAATACCACAATCTTTAAACAGCGTACGGCATGAGTGTCTTTTATTTTTACCATACATCGTTCTGACAATTCTCTTTTGAATGATAAGTATCTCACTAACACGAGGGCAATTCCCCAACAAATAATATTGTAGTTTAGTTCAGAGTTGACATGGGCAATATACAGGGTGGCGCAAAATTAACCATCCAACATTGCTTTTGTATAACTTTTTTATTAAATATAAAAAACGACTGTGTGTGATGGAAGTCTTTATTAGAACATTCATAATTTGTTCTGTTAAGTGGAAAAGATTGTATCCATCAAGTGGCTGCCGCCAGTGTTGATACACATTTGTGCCCGTTTTATCGCATGTTCCATTACTTTGCGCAAGATTTCCGGTGATATCTGTTCGCATTGCTGTCGAATATTCTCTTTAAGGGCTGCTATCGTCTGAGGTTTATTGACATAAACCCGCGATTCCAAGTAGCCCCAAAGAAAGAAGTCTGGAGCAGTTAAGTCCGTCGATCTTGCTGGCCACGCCAAATTGCCAAAACGGGAGATTAAACGACCAGGAAACAATGTCTTTACAATATCCATTGTGGCGCGTGCTGTGTGTGCTGTTGCACCGTCTTGTTGAAACCACATGTTCACCAAGCCCCGCTCCTCCAATTCTGGCATTAAAAAATCATTAATCATGGCGATGTAGCGTTCGCTAGTCACAGTGATCGTATTACCCACGGCGTCCTCAAAAAAATACGGCCCAACCACTCCTCCCGCGTGAACGCCGCACCACACAGTGGCTTTTAGTGGATATAGCGGCTCTTCGTGCATCACACACGGATTTTCTGTGCCCCAGAAATGAAGATTTTTCTTATTGAAATAACCGCTCAATTGGGAATGCGCCTCATCGCTCATGATGATTTTCGATACAAAATCATCTGCCTCGTTGTTGAGATTCAGGATGGCTCGACAGTAATTCTTACGAGACTGACGGTCACAAGGCATTAACTGATGCACTATTTGTACTGTATACGGGAACATGTGTAAGTCTTTGACCAAAATTCGCTGTAGGGTTCGCCTCGTGATGCCCAGTTGCGTGGCCTGCGGTCTGGTTGATGTTTCTTTGTTCACAGCAACATCGCCAGTCACAGCCGCGATATTCTCGGCAGAACGACCAGTCCTATGACGCCCACGTCCTGCAAGGTATTTTGTGGTTCTAGTCTCTTCGAGTCGAGCAGCAAATCGGCGGAACGTTTGCCCAGTTTGCGCGACACGATTTGGAAATCGACGCCGAAATACACAGTGTGCTAACACCACCGATCGATTATTTTGGTCAGAAACATCGACACAATTATTCCACGCTCTTACAGAGTATAGCGCTCCATTGCTTACTTGCCTGTATTCTGCATCTGTGTAGTTCACAAATCTCAAATATGATTGACCTACGACTCCATTTGCAAAAATTATAACATCTTCCGGTAGGGTGATTAATTTTGCGCCACCTAGTAGTACAGTTTCAAAATATCTATGTCAACATATAGTCTGAGCTGTGACAATTTAAAGCAATGGGTCAATCCATCCATTAAGGATGAATGCAGTCAAGACAGACATTTATTACTTTATTTTTGTAATTACAAAACCATAAATTTTGCTCAAAATGCACTCCTTTGCAGATTGTTAAAAAAAGTTATGATAAAAGTTACAACTTTATAAAAACTAATACAAAGGCATTGATAGAAGGTAGAAATTTTAGACAACTTCATAAAAGTGCGAACCGTAAGACTTATTAAACATAGTTGCCATTATTCTGATAGATCATGAGGTATAATGATTGATTTATAACATCGTTTTGGATAATTATAATTAACGCATGACCTAAACCTGTTGACAAATCGATTGACTGCATAAAAAATTTATTAAATAGGTGAAAACAGTGATCGTCAGATAAACAACAATGTAGAGCATTCACAGCAAAAGGAACGCAACACAAAAAGAGGAACTACACCAGGTAAACTATACAATTCCCATTCATGACATAGTTACCTCTGAATAACGATCATGTATAGAGCATGTTTTGATAATACGGTGTTTCTAGATGCCGAACAAACTATATCAGATTTGCTATCGAGAAATCCATTTTTGTCCTCGTTAGCCGCTATTGGGGATAAGCCACAGGAAGGTAAACATACAATAATGTTACTTGGTATCGCCATTTTACTTGACCTATTTCTTGCTGAAACGCGCCTTTCGTGGCAGCATTGAGCAATTAATACTTCCGAACATAATCTTCCGCCTACTAAACAAATGCTTATTTATAACACAAGTATGACATACTCCCTTTCAGGGATATCTTTTTTGCATTCTAGTATCAATTTCGGTTTTGTGGGATGCAGTCCCGTACTTCATAACAAAAAAGGTACTACGTTAATTCTTGCAGCTTCATTTATATGATATATAACCTTCTCTTCCAGTATAGTATGAACCTCAAGGGCTACCTTAGATATTTCAGCCTTAACCACCTTACATAATCTTGACGATGAGCATATTTGCAGATGCTGCTTCTAACAATATTAGGCTACTTTAACACAAATTAGAGGTGATGGAATACGTCTATCAAAAATTAAATGCATAACGGTGATGGTAACAGTCTTTTTGTGATTTGATATAATTATCGAAATTCTTTCTCAGAAACTGGACAAAACTTCAATCGGCCAACTACGCACAGACCGCAAATAAGGACACCCTTGCCATCGAGAAAGCCAATTGACAACAACAATGCACCTGATGTACGACAAACTCAGGTAAGCTATGCGTAGGACTGTCAGTTTTTAAATTAGAAATAGATACATAAATTTTTTAACACATTTAGGAAGTTACTACTTTTTGAAATAACCTAAAGGAAAATGGCGTCAGCGATATTATAATAGCGAGCACACTTGAGCACACTGAGCTAAAACTTGTAACTTGATGACAATCGCTATAAGTCGACATACGAACAAAAAGATAATAACTAGCATTAAACGTAAATATACGAAACACAATAACACTGCAGTCACTGCACTATACTAAAAGCATTGGCCGTAGGTATGTTTGAAAAGGACATACTTACCCATATCACAATTTTACAGCTTTGTCCAAACTTTTGAACATAATAAGGGACCCTAGAATACATAAAACGTCATTTAAACATTTTTTTCTTCTTTACGGTCATAGAGATAGGCACTCGTCATCACTTAGAACCGCAAGACACACATCTCACTAGCGTTGGCTTAGTAACAAACTATAAATACGAATGCTAGGAAGAGTTTAAGAATACTTGCTTGACCATCCTCGGTAAACGTGGGCTAGACTCAATAGAATTAGAACTGTCGTGGTAGCTGTGCGCAATCCCTCATTAGATGGGGTAGAAGAAATTGTACCTGAGAGGTCAAAATATCTTCCTGTACCCGACTCCTTACTTATGTTATGTACAGAGTTTGGCCATTTGTTTTTTGTTAGTAATAGTTTTACAAGCTAAACAATAAGAAACACGAACCCAATTTTAAACCTATTCTAATCATTTGAACATCTAATTCGCGCAAAATAATAGGCTAAGAAACATTGTATTTTTCATAAAATATGTTTCAAGTTACATACACACCGCGACCATTAAGGGGGTACGATTTAAAAATTTGGTGCATGCATATATATTATGTACCTCCACCATTATCTTAAAATGTCATCACATTTTCAGCGAGTTGGCAAGTTTGGAAAATAATATCTGAAATATACTCAAATCAAACTATATCGTTATTTCGATATTAAAATTCATAGTCACAAACTCACCTCAAGTTTTGTTTTGTGGGGCTGTGTTATCGTTACATTGTTCATCTTCTAAATACGTTCGGAAAGAAATCTGCCGATTAACGTTAATTGAAAGGTTTACATACTTGATATTTCAGATACCTTAGGAAGAAGCTTAATTCAAAAACAAAGAAATTTAATACTCACTTTCTTCTCTTTGCCAAAGCAACATAAGTTAGGACATTTAGCTGCCTCTTGAGACCGTTCGTTTAATTTGAGTAGCTCCTTTACTCAGTTTTTGTGCCTTCATGAGGTAATTATATCCTCAGATTTAGAGATCAGTGAGATTAAACAGTCACTACAATGACTGGGATAACCATTTTTTATTGTTGTTTGTGATATGTTTGTGACATAATATGTTTAGGATTGAGGAACGTTTCAATTTATCCGTTTTGTTTCTGAGATAACAAGAATTCTATTTGAATTCTTACTTACTTACTTACTCTGACTTAAATTGGGTAAAATCAAATAAATAATCGGAAGAATAAGATATTATGCACTGTAGCTAAACACGAATATCTTGATAACTTATTGTGTGATCAACAAACTTTTAAGAATATAATTAATTCGTAGATGTTCCAATTCAAGTGTTAATTGCTACTATCTCCTCACCTACTTCACCTTTAATAAATTCACCAAGAAAGTACACCTCCCTAAAGATAAAATCAGAGATAGATATTTCTAATAATATTTAAGAAAATTGAATATTGATTATGTGGACAAAACTACAACCAGAAGCACAGCAACCCTATAGCGATTAATTTTGTTTGTATATCGTAAGTAAATAGAAATGATGCCTATAGGTATGAGAAGATTGAAAATCCTAGACTCGTGGTATTTTAGAAAATGTACTCTGCGGCCCCAAGTGAATGTGCTTCCCAAAACTTACGATAGGGAGTTCTGCGCTTAAGGGCTGACTACTAGCGAATTTTGGGCGGCATTAACAATAAGCTTTTGGCGAAGGCCACCGTATTTTCCATTTCAAAATTGATCTATTAAGAAACTGAATATACCATAAGTAACAGAATGTTATACAATGACTAGTTTTGTATGATTTAAGTGATCGTGGTACAAAAAAAACGTTTACGATCTCATAATTTAAGGCAACTTCACACGATAATGAAGGCTACCTAAAAGCCAAAAGGCCAATTTCAAGACCAACTTGCTAACTTACACTCACCAGTATCTAACAGAATAAATTATTTCCATTTTTTGTATGGTCAACTTCCTGCCAGGATATCTAGTCGAGCGGTACAGATGACTACTCTAGATTAATTCAAATATAACTTACATTACAGGTTGGAGTAGTACCGAAAAGTAATGCAGTTGCTGTACCCTTCGAGGAAACGTGTGGCAGAGCAGTCACGATAAACCAGTTGGTTTTCCATGGAAGCACCGTGCAGAAAGGAGCGTATCCTTGGCTGGCAGCCCTATTTTGGGCTAACTCATCTGCAGTCTCGTACACTGTTTCATACAAATGCAGTGCTACACTCATCTCACATTTTCACGTAGTAACTGGTATGTATTGTACACTGATTTGATGAAGGTGGTACAACTTACAATTAATTTATTATAAAGAGACCCAGCCGTATACCAATCGTATACAAATCAATAAGCGAGTAGGCGTCTAAAAAAAGGCTTTGGGCGGGTTTAAATAACACTGCTGGAAATCAACTGCGTCACTTTCAGTATTTCAACAAGTACACTGGGTGCATTACGGCAAGAATGGGTACCAAAAACACATATCTGAAGATATTATAGGCAAGCTTAGCCTGTATCTGAAGATATGTACTAGACGCAAGTGAAACACTTAGAAAATAAAGGCATATTCGCAATAAAAATATGTGCACAGCCGGGCAGTATCTTCTCTAGGATACATTTAACACTTGTTGTTCATTCAGACTTTATTTACTTATATGGCACCTCCAAAAAACTTTGTAAAAACAAAGTACGGAGTTTTGTCAATCCAAAGAATATCATATCTGATGAAATTATGGAGAGTGGCCAGAGACTAGTTGGTTGTGTAGAGATGACCCTACAAGACGACATCCCAAATTTACGCAGTTAAACTCTTTGGTTAAGGGGCCTGGGTATACACAGTTATACATAATGTATTTGCTATGTTAAGACACGGATTCCCATTTCTAACAGAACTCACTTGTTTTTGAAACAACATTCAATATTCAAACAATATTTCAGAAGGTGATAGTTAAGACCTTAACGAATGACAACTATTAGCGATTTTCTCAAAAAAGTTTCTTAGTGTGCAAAAAAACGCGATGCAAAATCATACATTCTTCAAATGTCTGTAATTTAACAACCAAACACGATATCGAAAAAAGGCCAAATAGGTGACAAAGCGCAAGCTTTCTTCTTCAATTTGCTTTTTGAATCATTACTGTAAGTTTAAAGGTAATTTAATTTTATTGTGACCCTTGGAGCTTATCTTTGGACCTTTTAACCTTACCTTTGGATTTTTAGACTTATCTCTTCTCATCTTATACACAAACACTGGAGAAAGGGAACCAGTGGCCACGCCTCCTCGCTAACACGGGAATACGGCTTTTCTTGGATTCTCAACTTCGCGCGCTATACCCTAGAGCCTTAAAGGGGACGAGAACTTGGTGCTTCTTTAAGAGCAATTACAGTAACCATTTGCTACAGTTGTAGCAACATGGCGCGCATGAATCGAAGAAGAGCGAATACAGCTAGAAATTATGGAGCGGTTAGATTGGTGCCAAGAACACCGGCAGTGGCGGCATGCTGAGTCTTCGACGGTTCCAGGACTTATCTAGGGGCACACGATGGACACCAGTGCGTCGACGGCGACACGATGAACGTTGTGGTCTTTGCTGTTGAGTGCTAAAGGCACCATCTTAGTGGTTTGGGGTGCCATTGGATTTAACAGCAAGTCAGCTTTACTTTTGCTTTGTGGCCCAATGATGGTCCAACATTAAGAACTAGTTGCCGTTTCATATATCCTAGGCGTCGAAGAGGGTTCCTTTTAGCAAGGTAATGCCCGCTCTCATATTGCAAAGGTGTCTGATGCAGTTCCTACAGGCAGCTGAGGTCTAGACGCGCACCTGGCCCTCACAGTCGTTCGATCCATCACCAATTGATGACTTTCTTATTAGATGGGTTTGCGATTTACCTAATCCTCCGACCACGCTACAAACCGGAACATGCTGTAAGGGCAGCTTGGAAGGCTGCATCCGTCAACATGGGAGGCTCACCCGTTATTTGATTGTTGTATTTTTTTGTATTTTTTATGAACAAATTATAGCTAATGGGTTCGTTTAGTATTTAGTCTTTAGTCCTACCGCATTTTATGAACCGCATCTCTTTTTTCTCAGTGCTCGTATTTCACTTGCGAGTAGTATCATTTTGATAATTTTTCCGATCCACATACAAAAAATATATTTTTTATTTCATATGTATTGTATGCATACAAAATCGCGCCTTCAACACGTTGCCCTGGCGGGAAATCATGAATGAGCTCGAAAAGAGAGGTATATCATTATATCTCCGTAACATCATAGGTGACTATCTCAGCAAGCGCACGCTCCAAATCGCGAGAGATGAAGTTCTGGACATCTCAGCTGGGGTACCGCAGGGTTCCGCCGTCGGGCCCGATCTAGGGAATCTGGTCTACGACGGAGTGCTTCGGATAAATTGGCCTGAGGGCGTGAGTTCCGTGGCATTTGCAGACGATCTGGCAGTAGTAGTTACTGCGCCAGACCAAAAGTCCCTGAAGCTTGCAGCTGACTCAGCCCTAAACAGCATAGACGAATGGATGTCAAATCATTCTCTGGAACTAGCTCCCCAGAAAACAGATGCAGTCATTATCAAAGGTGGCAGGAAAAAGGAAGATATCGTGTTCCATTGTAAGGGAATCGCGGTGCAGCCTAAGAAAACCATAAAGTACCTGGGAATCCACTTGGAAGAAGGAGGCACCTTTAGGCAGCATATTAGGGAAACGGCGAGAAAAGCAGAGGAAAAGGCTGCATCGCTGGCCAGGATCATGCCTAATATCGGAGGACCCACTAGTAACAAAAGAGAGGTCATAAATAGCGTCGTGCTCTCATCTCTCCTGTATGGCGCTCCGATCTGGCATAACATCATGAAAACAAAAAGGTATAGAAACATGTTCGCGAAGATCCAAAGGAAAATGCTGCTAAGGATAGCCAGCGCATACAAAACGGTATCCTACAAGGCTCTACATGTCATTACAGGGATTGCGCCTATCGAACTACTGGCGGAAGAGAGAGAAAGGGTCTATCGAAGAAATGATGGACAAACACCAAAGGCTAAAACTGAAGAGCGCGACATCACAATTAGTTTCTGGCAGGATGAGTGGGACAACACGGAAGATGTCGCACAGCGGACCAAGAGGCTTATACCGGATATTGGAAAATGGATCTCCTGCAAGCACGGACGTCTGGACTACCACCTAACACAGGCTATGACGGGACATGGTTCTTTTCGAGTGTATACCAAAAGAATAGGGAAATCGTCTGACTCCGATTGTATATACTGCCGAAAAGAGGACACAGCCGCACACACGCTTTTCGAGTGCAACAGGTGGAAACAACAGAGGCATCAGCTCAAGATAAGCCTGGGTCACGACCTAACAGAGAACAACATGACAACCGCAATGATGTCAAACAGAAGATCATGGGGATTAGTTCAGAAGTTCGTGAGGGAGGTGATGACAACCAAAGAAAAAGAAGAGAGAACATCAGAAGACGCTATTAGAAGCTCGAACTCCTAATCTCTCGCAGAGGAGGGGAGACGTAGAGCACGAAGAGATGAAGAACTGAGACGGAAGAGAGAAGAAAAGACAGCCCTAGCTTGAAGTTATGTCTCAACGACGGTTCCAGGTTAAGGGCGGTTCGCTGGGGGCCACTGGTTCTGGTGCGTGCACCGGCTATGTCCCCCAAAAAAAAAAAAAAAGAACTATGGATGACCTAATAGGCTGTATTTTATCGACTGGAATTGGATGGTATCTGTATCTGTAGAGTGGGGAGGGTGAGCAGTCTCACTGCACTTGGACCACAACTGGCCCATTGTGTATCCTTCCAGGTAGTTGTTTTATCGGGTCATCCTCCATCATTTCCATTTTAGGAAGGCGGATAAGTCGCTAGGGGATATTTCCCTTGTGTGGGCAAATGTAGGCCAACACTCGCCGAACGTACACTCTAATAAGGAGATAGCTCTGGGCACTCACATGTGATGTGTTCCACAAGGTTAGTTTATTTGCAGTTATCGATATGCCAGCCAATTCCGTTTGGACCACGCTGGCATTTTCACCCATAGCTTACTTTGTTCTTAGGCTGGGGGACTTAGAGTACACACCACATCCAGTACCTTCCCTTGTATTGGAGCCATCTGTGTATATGCAAATTTTATTTGTCACACTTGGCTCCTCTTACCTCTTGATGATTTACCTCTTTTGAGTCAGTACAATAGGTTGTCATACTTTTCTAGAAGTTTCAATATTAACATATTACTGCAGGTGCCACTTATACCGGGACCTATACCAAGAAGCTTAGTTTCTTTGACAAAATTATTTAAAATTTCCACTATTTCCACGTTTTATTATTTCTTTTAATTTTTAAAGCTAAGTATCCAGTAACTCCATATTTCTATGTATATTTAATCGTTTTTTGACCATTTTGGTAGACCGAAATTATTTTAAACTGATTAGATATTTCTACAAACTGAAATTATTTTAAAAGCCACCCAAAATTGATCACTATTATTTTTGATAGCGCTACAGGTATGCTTGCAAAAATTGCGGACAAGACGGAAGGAGTCTACTTGACTCAGTCTTTTAATTTTTCAGCCGCCCATTGCGTGAAAAGGAAAAATCGTGGTTACGATGAGACTCTAGATGCGAAAGATTTGTTGGTGAAGTTGGGGAAGCTGAACATTCAAGAATGGACATACAGTCCAGGAGAAAAAATCATCGCTCCCAAGTCCATCACGGTTCATCCAGACTATATCTCATCGCACAGCGATGCGGATATTGCAGTTTTGGAGCTAATTGAAAAAATCGAGTTTACTACATCTATTCGACCCATCTGTTTGTGGAGTGGACCGACAAACTTAGAAATGGTTGTAGGTAAGTTTAGGTTTAAAAAGCTTGTTTCTACGTTCCTGATGAAACCACAAAATCGAAAATGTCGTTTCTTGAAAATATAAAATAAAAAAATATCATAATAAAATATATAAAAAATGGTTTCAGTATTGAACATACAATTTGGCAACTGCATTCTTAGAACAAAATTTGATTTATGCAAGGTTGGCTAGAGTCTGTATGCTGTATTGAAAAAAGTAATGTAATTTCTGTTTGGCCGAGTTGATTTTATTTTGGAACAAGTTGGAGTTTCATTGGAACAATTTTACTATGAACTGCCAATATGGTCTGGACCTTGGTAGTTCATCAGCCAATAGGTGACGCGTTATGGATAGATCCCTGCTTCTTGGGATATTCACTTGAATTGCAGATGGATCCGCTTTTTATGTAGTACTCTTCCTTAGTCGTTAGGTCTTAAGTAGAAATATGAAAATCAGCTCTCAACGAATACCTTTGGACACAGTGTAAAGTGGGATCAAGTCGGTATACTACAGGAGGATAATAGTTTAGAAAAAATGAAATCTGCCTCTTCATGATTGCATTTCTAATGCATCAGTTTACTGTAACTCAATATGTTTGGATATGCTTCAAAGTAAAATCATCAAACCAAAGAGTAGAACAAGCGTTTTTCCAGGTTTTCTTGTAGTTTGTTATAGGATCCCGAACGAAATGCAGTATTGTCTCAGCAGAATGTATTCAGTCATAAGACAGACAACATCGTGGTCCTAATACGCTGATTACTTCTTCAAAAATAAGATTACTTCTTAGTCCCGCTTTCAGTTTTCCTATACCTCGTGACGACGAGCTAATTTGTGCATAATTATCTTCGTAATGCAATTCCTTAGTCATAGATATCAGGTTTGTATCAGAACAGTTTTCTAAACAGAGGATATGTATGTTCTGACTGCTAGCTCCTAGAGCTAGATCAGCTCTTGCCCAAGAGTGCTCTGTCTCCCTTCAGAAATTAGCAAGCCACAAAAGGGTGACCTGCTGTGGGTTCCCGGATATATTGGTGTACTGGGTAATGAGAGAAGAGACGATTTGCAAGGATAGGGGTCGGCAGCTCCTGCATCGGCCCAAAACCTATGCTTGGAATTAAGCAGGTGCCAGGTCAATGTTGCCCTGGACGACTGGACCTATATTCTTCTGAATAAAGGGAGAGAGACGCTCAACCCTCTGGTGGGGATTTTCACTGTCCATTGCCGTCTGAATAGACATCTGTTACTCAGAAGAGTGGTGAGGGACTTCATCTGCTCCAGATGCTGGGAGGAAAACGAGACACCGTTCCATTTCTTGGGCAGAAGTGCTGTGTATCGCAACCTTAGGGTTCAGGTCTTCGGCACGACGTAGTTCAGGGAGAAGTCATCATATTCAGCGAGATGGTCGGACATACTGACTTGCGCCAGAAGATCTGGTAAATTCAACAAGGAGCTTTCTAGGACGTAGGATTTTGGTGCTTTCAGCGTTGGTTCAGTGGGGTATTTAAGAAGGGCCAAAGGTGGCTAATTTGCCTGGCTTCGCCTCCCCATCACTACTACTATTGTGTTCATCTTAAAACCTTGACTAACAGCATACAAATATTAGAATTTTCAAAACTAATCAACCAAAATGCTGTCTTTTCTTTCGATCAGATAGACCTTTCTGCAGTAAACGTAACAGGTGCGAAAAATAAACAAAAAAGACCATATAAACAAAAGTAGTCAACTTGCAAAGCAAACTGAGACACTGATTGCTATATAACAGGTTGATATTGGAAATAAGACCAGCAAACGAATAGAATGTGCAGTTTTCCATCCAGCCTTGTCAAATATCGACCTTCAAATGACACTAGCTGTATTTAAATCAACATAATTAATTGATGTATTGATTATTATTTTAGGTAAACTGGGCACAGTGGTAGGATGGGGCATGGATGAAAATGGAAACATAACTACCTCAGAACCTAGACAAGTGAAGCTGCCGGTAGTTAGTCACGAAAACTGCTTAAGTAGCTCGGCTGTTTTCGCCACTCAGGTGACCGGTAGGACGTTTTGTGCTGGTAAGCTTCTTTAGTGCATACAGGTTCACATAGGTAGGTATTGAAAAAAAAACATCAACATGCAGGGCATCTACATAGAATATGTCTTGCCATTTCGTTTTTCTCGAAGCACATCCTACACTTGGTATTATCTGCCAAGCCCAGCTTGCTCGTGTGATGATATAATCTATAATGACCAGTGTTCAATCCTGCTAAGGATTTAAAGTTTCCCCATTCATCCCTAATAGTCTCTCATTTAGATCCGGTACGAATGGGTCACCGGACTTGAACCTACTTGATTTTTTCTTGTGCGGTACAATGAAACAGAAAGTTTATATCGACGTGCCAAATACACGCGAGGAGCTCATTAGCAAAATTAATTCAAGTCTGAAATGAAATACGGAACGTCAAAGCGATGATCAGTCGCTCTACGCCATGTGTCAGTTTTTTAGGAAATACCATATATTTTATGTAATATAGCTTAGAGATAAAAAAATAGCTTAGAAATAAAAAATGTATGTTAGCTGCTTAGATATTTTGAAAAAACTAAAATTGTAAAAAACCCAAAAAAATACATAATTATTTTGCTTTTACAATTATTTTTGCCCTGATATGAAATGAAGTTTGGAAAATGTTTACCATTAATTTATGGACTACTTGTGTCGCTATCGAATGAGACTTATTTTGTCTTTGTCGGACCGCTACTTAGGAAGCTATGCCTAAATTAGTACAACACTCGTGCATCAATTAAGCCAAAAATAAAATGGCTGCCATTTTATTATGGTGGCAGAGAAACTTTTTTTGAAGGGTGATTTGAAAAAAATATTTTTTTGTATAGAACCCGAATTAGTATGGATGCCATGACATTGTAGCCCGAGTAAGCGATTCTTCGTTCAACTGCGAAGTAGGAAAGAGTAAAGCATAATGCATTTGATTCCCGTGTGGCTACTGCTACAAACTTCTTCCAGCTGTTATCCATTGCATTTATTGTACAACTCCACTTTACCTGTTATGATTTTCGTTTCTTCCAGGTTTTCGAAACGGTTCCGGGCCATGCAACGGAGACAGCGGAAGTGCTTTTGCTCTCCAACAAAATGGCCGCTGGATGCTGAGGGGCATAGTGTCCATTTCCGTCTCAGAGCACAACACCAGGCATTGTGATCTGAGCAATTACGTTATATTCACTGACGCCAGTAAATACGTTGATTGGCTACTCTCTTTTATAAAATAAATTGTTTTATTTCTTTGTCAAGGTGATTTTATTTACCCCCTCCATCATTATTTGTACGTTGCATCAGCTGGCCTTATTAGATAATTTGTAAGCGCAGAAAAATTCTGTAATGGATCAAAATTTGCGTGTAAATCCGAATACTCAATGTTTCAATTTAGGTTATTCTTGAAAACTACCTTTTTAACAGGTACCTAAATTCGCAAACGAGTTACAGTTTTAAGAAATTTATTGGAGCCTTTTTTAATATAATCTAAAATATAGATTTATAACTTTAGGGCCATCTAACGTTTGGACTTGCAACGATCTGATATTTTGCTTTGACAGCTTATAATGGTATTGACGAGTTAACAGAAACCTAGTTTGAAACTCAGCTTTACGAAACTTAACGCTCTACACTTGAAAGAAGTTGATAAACATTGAAAAGTTAGCTCTAAAGTGGTTGGTCTTCTATCCAAACGGTAAGAAATTTTCCAAAGACAAATCCAATAGAACACAAATATTTTTCGTGCTCAGGAACTGAACATTTATCTGAGAAGGATTCTGCGTAAATACTTCACTTTGTAGGCTTACAAAGTGTAATTTATGAGTCCAAAGCAGAACTTATGATCACCTAACGCGCTTTCATGCTCCCAGTGGGTTAAATATCGTTTGACCAAAGTTGAACAACTCTAATGATATTTTTTTTCATCAAGCAATACGCAGTATTGTCATATTTAGTAGAGTAGACTTTATCTAGACTCCGCCTATAGAAGGAAGATGTGCATTTTATCACATATTTCACTTCCTCAATAAAGACGATTTATACTTGAGGGCAAACATATTCCTACATGGCTGTTGAGTATCATAAGCATTCACAACAATTGTGTGGTTTTCGGCCCCCCAGCATTATTGGACTATTTTTACTGAAAATGAGTGCTCCGTTACTGTCAATTTAATAGCAAATAATGCTTCCTGTTAGCCATGTTAAACAATTTCGTTTCATTTCGATACAACGGTATCACTTGTCACACAGCTATCGACGTGTAGCACACTGTTATTTGATAACGAATAATCAACTAAAATTCTGTCAATAGGCAGCCAGGACCAATTGATGCATTGCAAAAATATCTTGCGCTGCATGCGGTTGAAGCCCAAATAATCGATGGAACGCGTTGAAAAGTTGGACTGACCGAGTAGGGTACTGTCAAGCCAGCGTTCGTGGTCGCTTGAATGATGTTTCATATTTAAATTCCTTTTTAATATAACTCATAATTTTGCAAAGCTTAACAAATATAGTTGCTATGCAGAATTGTATTGTCCGTTACAATTTACCATCTATTTGGAATGTTACGATTTATCATGCTGGTAGTTTGGTTGGTGTCAATTGGGATTAGATTAGACCTAACATAATATACACAGCTAATTTAAACCATGTCACTAATTTCTACAGTAATGCTTGGCCCCTCTATGATCGGAGAGTACACGAGCAACGTTGATAAAATTTTTACAGTGCGTTAAAACCAAAGAAGCCTTATACCTTTCGGAAATCTATCCAATGGCGGCGGAGTGAAAATTATATATATTTTGAGCCCTTTATAATTCGGTGAGCTAATCATTTTTTTTGACAGACAACTAGTATAGCAAGGACGAAACATTTGTTTTCGGATTGATCTAGAAGCGGTGGGGAAACCAAAAAGCAAAAACTGTTAAAACATTTTAGACATTTAAAAAGATCGGGAGTACACAATTTTTAATTTGTAAAGGACTTTCTATTCCCCTGATAATATGCAGTTCTATCCAAAGCTATTCGAAAATGCTCTAATATGCCTTCAGATAAAGGAACAGAATAGTTTTCAGTAGCAGTGGACTTTATACATACTACTAAATACTCCGCCGCAAATGTAAGGATTGCAAAAAACTGCACGTTTCTTGCGTCTCACCTATTGTCTAAAGCTTGTCAACTGTCAACTTTCTGCATGGATTGTGAATTGTTAGCTTGTGACTCCACTATACAAAATATTATATCAAGTAGCATTTTCGGTTACTAAACTGTTTTTCAGATCCGAAAACGTTTTTGTTTGAACGAAGAAGAGACAAGGTAAATGTAAATTAATAAAACTGAACCACGAAAATGTTCGAGAGTAAAACGGAAACAATTTTTCTATATTCTTTTCCTTTATTTGATAAATTTGTAAAGCTTTCGTCCTTGTGGTAATTTATTGTAAAAAAAATTGAATCAGTACTATAGTATAGAGTGGCCACCGCTGGCGCTGGTTGGCGAGGAAAAAAAAAGTATACCCAAAAGTCTTTGCTTATAAAATAAAGCTGCGCCAAACCCGAAAAGAAAAACAACCAATTTAATAAAGGAGGATTTTAGAAAAAACTATATCCTGAGAATTAGAGTAAAAGCCGCATAGCTGTTATTATTACATTTGTAATATTCCAAGGTAATTTTTATCTATACTGGGGTTTTTGGATTCCTTATTATCATAGATCATCGTATTATAACATTGACATATGACACAGAATGGGTAAGCTTCAGCTCAGCTTCTTTTTAGATGTAGTGCACGCGAATTCAATGATAATCGATTCAGGTTCCCACCTGAAAATGCATTGTGAAATTCTTTAGATCAATGGTACTTATCATCATGCAGATCCAGGCAACCAGTTTCTTATACCAAACCTATAAAGGTTACAAGCATCTATAGTTCGACTATGGATTTTTAACATGGCCAATCGGCGCCTTTCAAACGTTTGGCGGGAATTTTGCATCAGTAATTAGAACATATAAGCTATTTATTGGATGTACTGGTGAATATTAAAGAAACTAATTGCTGCATTGTAGTTTGTGCCATTATATCTAAGCATTGAATCATTACAAATGACTTGCCTTTGTCACAATAAAAAAAATTGGTAAACTGTTAAGAAAACATGAGTTCCTAAATAAATAACATCCATAGAAGGACTAAGCCTGTACATGGACAAATTAGTGTTATTATAATGTATATATACATATATCTACGCATATGTCTTCGGTATGACTTTTGGGTGTAATTTATGTCTTGCATTATGGTTGTGCTTGATGTTATCTGGTTCATTCGAATTTCCGTTGTACCATAACAAATAAAGTTACCTGATATCGTATACCAAAGATACTCTCAATAAATCGTCACCAGGATATAGTTTGGGTTTTCTAAATCTTAGAAGTGCTTTTTGAAGAACATCTAAATTATTTATATCCGTTGTGCATGCAGTAACTCATGCCAATATACCATAAATGATATGGGTTCTAACTAATACATCGTATACTGTATGTAGATACCTTTCTGTTAAAATGTTTGTTAGTAATTTTATATCTTATATGAAATAAAATTAGCTATAGCTGGGAAGCGGCAAAAGATATATCAAAGCGAAGTGTACTCTTTAAACTGAATTCCAAGCTTTCGGAGAACTATGCCTCCATCATCAGGGCTGAAATAGTTCTCCGAAAGCTTGGAATTCAGTTTAAAGAGAACACTTCGCTTTAATATATCTTTTGCCGCTTCTCAGCTATAGCTAATTTTGTTTCCTAGCAAAATCGGCAAACGACTTATGCTTGCCTATATGAAATATATATACAAGAAAAAACGATACTAAAATTTAGAGATTTGTTGAGTTTTACAAATAATAGTAAATAAAATAGAAAGTGACATGCCTCTGAGGAAAAATTAAATGTTTTCAGGAAAAAAAACATTACAAACATTAGAGATTTGTGGATATTACATAAAGTCAAAAATATCATATAACAATCTGTTATTATACATATTTGATAATTAATGAGAGACATAGGTCATTGTAAACAATTATACCAAAACCATTACTGAAAAAGGTAAAACTTGAGACTTGAAGAAAGTATATGAAAGTTGTTCATAATAAAGTGGATCTTAATTTAATAATTCATAATAAAGCTTAATTTATAAACTTCAAACTGTCGTTCAAAAAATTGAAAATTATTCTAATAACAGATGAATGAACTATGCAGTTTTTCTTTTGCTGTTGGTTTTGCACCTCTCTATTTTTTGGTTTATTTTTAGTGTAGGTACTATAATCTTTGTTGGTGGTCTATATTTTTATTGGCAGGTTCTTTGCTTAATTTATGTTGCGTTTCTTTGCGACTGTTTTCTACAAATAGATTTCGCTTTTCTTTGAGTACTTAAACACTTTCAGCTGTAGCTGTTATTTGAGCTTTAATATACTGTGAAATATCACTGTTTGCACTAATCATCATTTTTTTCACTATAGCTAAAATGTTTGACCTTTCCTCTTCACAATAGTTTATCTTCATTTATTAGGATGTTTGTCTTACATATATTGTCAATCATTGCATTTTATTCGTCAATCTTAAATTTCTAGTATAGTCATGTTCATTTGAACATGCATTTTCTGTGCCAACTTTCCTCCTTAGACAGACTGTCAGAATTTTCATCTACAGACAATCTAGTATGTTCTACCTCTGGTTTGTGAGCATGAATTCTGATATTTGCCACTACATAGGAACCATTTAGCATTGTGTTCCTGAAACAGATATAAGTGTTTTATAAAGTCGTTATTCTCTTATTAAATGTTTAATAACCCAATATCTGATTATTGTTTATACTGATGATTTTACTTACTGAATATTTAATTTCAGCTGGACAAAAAGCATCCAGTTTGCGTAATCCCTGCATTTTCGATTTTCTCTCTGGATGCCATTTTCGTATAAAATATTGTGTCCTGCTACAGACTAGAGTCTGACTCCTTATATTTTGATTTTGTGTTTTCCGCCTGTGGCAATAAACTTGCAATTTTGTGCTTTCTCTTCTGCAATCTTCCATTGTAAAAATTCTTGTTCAGATTGAAAATATTTGATTTCAGGTATCACACGTATTTTATGAACATCTGCCAGATGGTCATATATTCTGCCTTTATTATGATGTTTGAAATCACACATAGCACATTTGTATAATCGATTCGTTTTTGTGTATTCGATATTATGTGCATTTCTCTCACGTCATGAAAAATACTGTTTATTATTGTACTGTTTCTCACACTCGGAATTTGTTTGCCGGTGGCCCAGGCACATGATCGGGATGCTTTTGTAAAGCATGTTGGCGTAGAGCTTTGAAACTCTGATAGATATTCGAACAACTATCGCAAAGATACATGATTTCAGCATAGGATCTATGTCGTCCTTCTTTGGGAAATTCAAATATCCGGGAATCAAGCACATAAGAAATGAAATCGTACAAAAACGAAGACCGCATCGACGCGTTCAACGTTTATAAGTCTGTCAACTGTCAAACCATTGGATGCAATCATCTCATTGGTCATGCTAAAAATCAATAGCTAAACTCTAGACGCCTGTATATACTGAAACTGTGTAAAATCGATACGGATTTCTAGAAAAAGAACTCTTACTAGTATATTCACCACCTGTAGATGGCGCACACTACCTTAAAACGCTACTAATGGTAACCGTTTTTCAGAGTTTACTCAAAATGTCCCTAGATAATCTGCACACATGAAATTGGATGAAATAGTGGTAGGTGGTTTATCCTCGTAGCACTCACTGGGTAGTACAACTCCGCCCATATTAGCGAGGTGAAATGTCCGCAGGTTCCGGCACTTAGGTTGCGGGTCACATACCACCTTTATCCTTGTTCAAACTTCTATCCGGATTTAGTAGCAAGAATGATGATGAAACCTGCCCGAGGAAAAAGTGGCGCATTACTGGTCTTGTACGTAGAAAACGGATTCAGCTCAAGAGTCCCTGCTCTAGCTCTTGCTAGCTTTCTCTGGAGCGCTCTCTGCTTTGCAAAACACGATGTATCAACTGTCTGTTCGGAAATTACAGAGGCTATTCATATTGGCATGGAAGCGTACATCGTCGGCAAAAAGTTCTGGCTCACCAAACTTGCTTACAAGGCCGTGTGGAACAGAAAGGCTGATGTTAAATCCAGGATGTATTCCTGTATTTCGTTGTAACGAAACTGTTTGGCATACCAAAACCCAACACGATACCAAAATGAAACAGACGGCTATGTGGCATCCCAATGACTGCCAATCCTTCTGGACTCTGGTCAAAAAAATATAGGGAAACTTCTCGAGGACAAGGAGTAGCTTTTTCCTTCTACCACATTTGCATGCGGATGGAACAGTCACAAGAGCTTCTAAGGACAGTCAAAGTATTTGCCAGGTTAATTGCACCAAATTCCACTATAAATGACCCTCCTAATGTCCAGGTATCATCCATACCGAGAGTTCCTCAAGCTATGAGCGAGATAATCTTCAAAATCAACACAGTTTGGATTTTCCTAAAAAATTAGGAGCAGTCTCCGATGAACACGGGGAACAGTTCCATCAAGACATCGCTAAGATGGAGAAGAGATTTTGATGGAAGTGGAATGCAAGCTGTTGGCGGATGTTGTGCTGAATTTTGTAGGAGACAGTTGTACCTCAGGGTATAAAAGGAAAGCAAGCACCAAATAACGGTACATATCTTTATTATTTATATCTGTTTCCAGCTCAAATACTTCTTCTACCCTTCAAACTAAATCAATGTCCACAGGTTTATTATTGTTATCAAAAAGTCGTAAAAATAGAAGAGCGGGGCTCCCTAGAAAATGGTGGGTGATGGAAGAAAACGGCACTCATGTTTGGATAAGGAAGATCATGTTAAATAAGAATCGCCTGGAATGGTGCCGGGCTTAATTAAATTGTTTTTTGCAGACCAGTGTAATTTTGTCCGGACTTTTAATATAAATACCCCGATGTGCGGAAGTGTGCTAAGTACGTCATCAAAGTACCTTACAAAATATAATCCAGCGATGTCAGGTCAGGCGAACTTGCAGACCATACCACAGGTCCTTGACCACAATCCGGCGATTGGGATGATAGGGTCTGTTCAGGAACCTTTTCACAGTTGAGCATAATTAGCAAGGCAGCCACTAACACATAGAGAAGCTTGTAGTCAAAATAAAGTATTGTGTAAGATTTTCGCGGCCATGATCCGATGAACTGTTGGTTCTTGGGCTGTTCGGCTGACGTCAACACGCTCCGCCGCCTTGGCGTCGGCGCGCTTCGCTGCTTGACGTTTCGCCAACGCGAGTGGTCGAAGAAATGATCATTCCAAATTAAAAGATCAAAAACCATTAAACTGTCTATATATAAACATTGTTTTATGATGTTATCTAGTTTCATTCCATTTCATTTGTTCGGGTTATTGAGGAACACGCTGTATATTATATTAATCCTGCCTGCACTTACTAGGCCTTCCTGACCCTCAGAAACTCCCGAGGAGCAAATATATGTCTTTGATTCTCTTCCTGACGTTTGGCGTTTGAAAACATTTTGTAAAAGGGAATCCATCCCAGATTCTTCAAGACAGAATATGAATCATGGTTGCAGCGATATATGACAAACTTGAGATAGCTACGCTGACAAAATATACATTTTATCTACTCCCACTAAAGCGTCGGCCACACACAGCGACATGCCTGCACGGTTTGCGCAAACAAGATGGTATACCGCTGAGTGTCCACATCATTCAAGTAAGCCCGCGCAAACTTACATTATTTAATAACTCGAAAACCTTATGTTCCGTATAGGTGATCAAATTAAGATTAATAAAGAGGGGAGTACAAGGGGAGAACGCAGTTTTTACATAAGACAGTTGTCCCCCTTAACAAATCTTTTGACGTATCTCGGCATTTTTACTTCCCACACCGATAGGTGAGGGGAGTATTGTGATCGCGAAAATTTTCGATTTTGAGATAACACGCTTTTTGGGCGTTTTATGATGGCTACATAACGAAAATCCATGTCACTCATTTCCGTCGGTCTGTCTGTCTGTCGGTCTGTCTGTCTGTCTGTCTGTCTGTCTGTCTGTCTGTCTGTCTGTCTGTCTGTCTGTCTGTCTGTCTGTCTGTCTGTCTGTCTGTGCGCGTTTTTCTAGCCTCGTAATCTCAGTAACCGCTGCATGGATTGTGATGAAATTTGGGCAGCGATATGCTGTGGGGTCGTAGTAGGTAATGCTGCTATAATTTTGAAAATCGGTGCATAGGCGGCGGAGTAATTAGCAAAAAACAAAAAAAATTAAATATTGCTGAAACTTCGTTTTTAGGCGTTTTAGGGGTCCCTGATCATTTTCTACTTTTTTTGGGTGGGGGTGGAAATTGGGGTGGTTGGGGGGTGGGGGGTTGTAAAATTGAAAAATGTGTTACTTTCATAATAGACTGTCCACTGACCCATGAAGGAAGCCCTAGCAACATAAATAACTTTTTTAGGTCCATCCGAACATTGCCTTGTGTATTACAGAAACCAAAGGACTTTGAATTTTTTCTGGTGTAAACATACGAGAGTATTGCTTTAGATCCTTCTATATTGTGTTACAAGGAAACTGTTGAATTGATGTTAATGAAATTTTGACACAGTATTACTACCGCGGCGAGGATGGAAAACGCGTATAGTTTTTATATATCGTGCCAGTGGCGGCGCAGAAATAATAAAAAAAGTAAAAATATAAAAACAGCTCAAACTTCGCTTTTAAGCGTTTTAGAGGTGCCTGATCATTTTCTGCGTTTTTTTGGGTGGGGGTGAAAATGGGGTGGTTGGGGGGTGGGGGGTTGAAAAACTGAGAAATTGCTTGTATTCATAATAGGCTGTCCACTAACCTGTGTAGGAAGACCTAGCGACATAAATAAACTTTTTAGGTCCATCCGAACATTGCCTAGCCTATTACGGAAACTAAGGGAATTTTCTGTATACATACGAGTATTTACTGCTTTAGATCTTTTTGTATTTTGTAACGTGGACACTATTAAATTGATCCTAATTAAATTTTGACACAGTATTATTACCGTGGTGAGGATGGAAAACGCGTATGTTTGTTAAAAATCGTGTCAGTGGCAGCGTATATAGCAATAATCAAAAAACTAAAAGTATGAAAACAACTCAAACTTCGTTTTTAGATGTTTTAGGCTGTCCATTGACCTCTGAAGGAAATACCTAGCGACATAAGACAATTCTAGTGGGGGGAGGCTGCCGATGATTTGGTTGCAAGGGGATCTCAGACTAAAGCTTCATGCTATGGGAAAATGATAAACTGATATCACAGTAATGTGTGGGAAGTACTAAGTCAATCAACTTGACTCCATTTTTTCTTTTATTCAGTGGTTTTCGATAAATCCGTAAAGGGACGCTTTCAAATAATGCATAATCAGTAGTAGAACCTGTAACCCCTATTATTCTGTTGATCGTGTAGGAAATGTGTTATTGTTTCCAATTTTTCACATACACACACAGTTTTCTTCAAGCATTTTGTTTGTGTGCAAAGTATAATATTTCCTTATGATATACTATGTAATCTTGAGTATACGCCTTTTAGTGACATTTATACTATTAACTCAATTAACTGCGAAAACGTGTTGATTAAACAGAGAATAGAATAGAGTAATCACACTTATCCAAATACAAATTCGTAATATTATCGGTGAGCAATTATTAATTTTTCTATTGTGAATTGTGCTTCTTATCCACAGTTCGAATAGGCTATTAATTCATATATTTATTGTGAACTATTATTCTGATTTCTTTTTTAATTTAGCTGAAGCATTGATATTCTGTATTCCGTTTGTTTGACTCCAAACCTATAGGTGAGTACTATAGCTTGCTACTTCAATTCATACACTAAACCTTAATTTTCTACCTCGTATTTATAATTTAGGCTAAAAAATCAAATTTTATTACAAAATACAGTGTTTTAATTATTACCAACCACCACTACAGGCGAGGGGCAAAAAAACAAAAAGCATCAGAACATTTCCAGACTTCGTTTTTTAGGTGTCTAAACAGTTTCCATTTTCTTAACTAGGGGTAAAATCGTCTGTTAAGAAGAACGGTCGAAGCAGGAACATTAGAAAAAACTTTTATCTACTCCCATCAAATCATACAGTCATTAACATACTACTTCTGAAAAGGCTATAATACGTATAAACAAACAGCGTGAATTATTTTTCATAACTCACGGTCGAGCCATGGGTTATGAATACCGCCTACTGGATATCAGTACTGATCTCTTGGAAATACACTGGACTAAATAGATGATAACTGCAAACATCGCTGGGAAACGCCAAACGCTAATTCGAGCTATAACAGCATTTATTTTAATAACAGAAGTAAGGTTAAGTTGTCAATATTGTGTAATTGTTATGTATTTGAATCGTACTATTCATGGCTTAGGTCGTAGATAAAGTATAGTATTCAACTCGCGGTAATAGTAATAACTCACTCATTGAATTCAACTGCGAGAGTTCTTACAATCATTACCACTCATTTAACACTATAATATTATTAACATTAAAAACGTTGAATCTAGTGATATTCTGTATTTTTTCCTTACCTTCGGAGACATACGACTAAACTTCTATAAACTGTTATCCGACTCGTAATCTCAATAATCGCTATACATGGATTGTAATGAAATTTGGATAGCGATATGCTGGGGGTCGTAGTAAGTAAAACCTATAATTTCGAAAATCGGTGCATGGCGGCGAAGTAATAAGTAAAAAACAAAAATATTCAAATAATTCCCAAACTCCGTTTTTAGGTGTTTCAGACGTTCCTGATCATTTTCTACTTTTCTTGGGTGGAGGTGAAATTGGAGTGGTTAGGGGGTGGGGGGTTGTAAAACTGGAAAACTTGTAGGTTTCATAATAGGCTGTCGATTGACCTGCTAAACAAAGACCTAGCGGCATAACACAGTTTTTAAGGTCCATCCGAACATTGCCTTGCCTATTACAGAAACCAAGGGAATTTTCTGATGTATACATACGAGTATTGCTTTAGATCGTTCTTTATTACGTAAATATTGAATTGATTTTAATGAAATTTCGATACAGCATTTCACTGTGGCGAAAATGGAAAACGTGTATGGTTTTTAGAAATCGTGTCAGTGGCGGCGCAGTAGTAATAAAAAAATTAAAAACATAAAAACAGCTCAAACTTCACCTCTAAGCAGCTTAGGGGTAAAACTGAAAAATTTGTTGTATTCATAATAGGCTATCGAATTATCTGTGAGTGAAAGACCTAGCTGCATAATACAGTTTTTCAGCTTCGTGCTATGGGAAAATAATAAACTGGTATCACCGTAATGTGTGGGAAGTACTGAGTCAATCAACTTGACCTCATTTTTTTACTCTGGTGTAAACGGCATCGACTGCTGTGGTCATTAGCCCGTGTCCTGTTTATTGCTATTTTTTCTTAAGAAAAGTGAAACTGAGATAACAAGTACTGTGGAAGGTTGGGGAAAAGCCAATTGTTAATATATTTATAAAATTAAAGCGTAGCAATTTCATTCATTCATCCGAAACCAGTCACAGACGACGTCGTTTCGCTTTTATTAAATCTCGATAGTGTGATTAAGTTGCTTTTTAGCATAAACCGAATGTCGGGAGTGTTAAATGAGTGTTCCACAAAAAAAGAGTCTGTTTGTTGTCGTTCCTGCAGGTTTCTATACCTGATGCTTTTAAATGGGTCACATAAACAGTACTCGGTTCCTCAAATTAAACGCTCAGGTACCGGCTTTGGTAGATAGATGGCGAACCAATACTTTTTCAAAGTACTGCTTCCCAATATCTATATGTTGCATATTTACAAATTACTTTCTACAGGCCGCAAACTATCTGATTCTGGTAATATTTAGAATCTACTATCTAATTTCTACTTATATCCTTGATAACATTAACTTTCAGACTCAGTTTAGTTTACTTGATTCTGTCCACGGGCTGGCTGCAGTTATCTACAATTCGTCTAAATTACTAATATTGTATTACTGTATTCTTTGAAAGAGTCCAGACTTAAGCGACCTACAGATGTTGATACATGCTGCGATTCTAGAATCAACTCAAGGTTTCATAAGTTTCCACTCAAATCGAAACATGTTGCCATGCCTAAATCGACTTGATATTTTATGCACGTTTCATGCAACACAAGAATAGTAGGGTGGACTTAAATAGATATCGTCTTTGCATCGCCGCCATACTATAAAAGTTGAAACCTGCATCAACGTCACCGACACGGAGTCAAGGCTCATCGACCAAAATTACTCTGCATCGCTGCAACCCGCAACTGATGCCAAATACGTGATTCAGTACTACACACGGTGCTACTTGCATCATGAAACGTAGGTGTCGATGCCTGCATCGCAGCATGCGTCAACGTCTGTAGGCCGCTTTATAGATGAGTACTTGCTGAATTTGCGAAGATTCAGTACTACGGAAAAGTAATCTACAGTAAGATAAGGAAATATGTGCATACATAGAGGACCTTCCATATAGCACAAAGAAAATTGAACCTGGTGCAGCTGATTCTTCATATTACACATCAAAATTCTACAGTCTTTAATTTAACTTGATTTATTTATTTATTTGGAAATTTGGGACGCGACGATGTGACAGAAAAATTGCTCCACAAAGCATCCACTACATAAAAAAACTAATTAGGCTATTTATTCGTACCTAAAATATTTTACAACTAATACTACTACTACCTATATTACAGGTATCAAAAATTACTGAAAATGTATTTCCAAGAAATACTTCCCAAGTTCATTTTTGAACGGCATCAAATTGATATTGAATATATCATGGTTTATGCAATGAGAGTTTCTATTGGGAATCAGAATAAACGATTGACAGCCTTTTCAGCCCGACTGATTTGGTTAGCTTAGGTTAGGTAATTAAATTTCAAAATGCCGCAGTTTTAGCACCAGAACGTTTTCTCTGTGGTGGGAAGTGCTCTCATTTGACTTAAGACACGTAAAACCGAGACGTATGACATCATCCACCAACGTGAACTGAATACTGTATTTATACTAGGTACTTCTGCGACTACTGCAGACGGTATCCAGTTTTAGCCTTTTATTTTTTCACTTATGAGTTATTTTCCGCAGCTGATTTATGTTATATGCTTCTTCAATATCTATATGTTGCTACTTCTAGTACGAGTTTTGCCAGCTAGGCACTAACAGGCAATTTCATTTATTCGTCTGAGACCTAAATCACACTGATGAGCTTTAATAAAAGCGAAACGACGTCGTCTGTGATTGGTTTCGGATGAATGAATGAAATTGCTACTCTTTAATTGAGTTAAGTTGCTTTTTAGCATAAACCGAATGTCGGGAGTGTCAAATGAGTGTTCCACAAAAAAGAGTCTGTTTGTTGTCGTATCCACAGGTTCCTATACCTGATGCTTTTAAACGGGTCACATAAACAGTGCTCGGTTCCTCAGATTAAACGCTCAGGTACTGGCTTTGATAGATAGATGGCGAACCAATACTTTTTTGAGGTACTGCTTCCCAATATCTATATGTTGCTACTACTAGTACGAGTTTTGCCAGCTAGGCACTAACAGGCAATTTGATTTATTCGTCTGAGACCTAAATCACATTGACGAGCTTTAATAAAAGTGAAGACTTCGACTGTGATTGGTTTCGGATGAATGAATGAAATTGCTACTCTTCAATTGAGTTATATTTTTATATTACTCAGGCATTATTTTAACCCATTTTGGGGATTCTCATTTTACATAATTCCCTCTTGAAGTATACATTCTCCTAAAATCATTTGCATTTTTTGAGTGTATAAAGTTCATGTTGGTGTGGGTGGGCGGAGTTAGGTAAAGGCGCAAAATGGGTTTGCTAGAGTCAAGTTGAATAGTCGCACATAGCTTGACTTTGGCGCCCTTCTCTGAGGAATGGCATCTTCAGAAACTGTTGCGTATTCGATGACTCCAGAGAATATGATGACTCACCGCTAGTAACCGTATTTTATAGCGAGGTGTAAACTGAAACTAAATCAAGGAACGCGCGTCGTAAAACTGCAATACTTCCTTTTTTCATACATTTGTTTTTAGCATAGGTATTTCTATAAAAAACTCATAGGGATTTGAACAAACATAAACGATTCTTTTAATACTAACGCAGTATTCGAAGAAGAATATTAAAAATATCAGGTACAAACAAAACAAAATTAACAAAGAAAATTCAACATAATCCTTATACATACATTTAGAGATAGAAATTAAACCTGAATTTCTAACTTCACTCATAATGAATACTAAATATGTGCGTCTTTTATCAGTCTTATTCCATTCGTCATTCAGACATATGATAAAAGTTACACATACATTTTTCGGAATGGATTCACTTATGAATTTTAACATACCACTTTCGCTCAAAGATCTATGGTTTAAAGGGATCATACCGTTAAAATGACGCAAGAGCCAAAGGTGCTGATATAGGTTTAGTTCAGGACGATTCAATAACTCCTAGAACATCCACTTAAAATTTGACAAAAAAATTATCTGAGGTCCTAGAGGAGGAATAACAAACTTCGAAAACAATAAGAATGACCAACAAATTTGCAAATCAGGTTTTAACTTCGAGGCAAGGTATACAGGGTTTAATGTAATTCGACGTATTCATGTCAGGGCATCAGAGAAGAGCTAAAATGCAACAAATTTTGCTTAATATATGTATGGACAAAAATCAATAGTTTTTGAGATTTTTCAATTTTAACGTAATTCTAATAATTACCCAAAATCTGGAATTTATTTTTGCCCAAACATTAAAAATCTACGTTAAAGATCAGTAACAGAAGAACAAGAGGCTGAAAATGCAAATTGATTATCCACAAATAATAAAACTAACACTAAAAGAATAATTAAATTAATACTGACACTACTACAATGCCAATGTTAAAAGCCTCAATAACATAGAGAAGCTAACTGTGAGTCTAAAGATTATATCAGATGGCTCTTATGTATTTTAATAATTGTCGTTTAAATATTCTAAGGGACGAATTCTGTTTTATTGTATTTGGAAGTTTACTGTGCTCGTTCAATCCTTTAAAAAATAAAGAATTCTTGCTACTTTTCTTGTTAGTTCTAGAAATACAAATAGTTTGTTTTCTAGTCTGATGTGCATGTATATCACTGCTGTAACTAAAGCATTTCAAATACGTTGGTGCCATACCTGACACTATTTTAAAAACAAATATCATGGTAAGATAATATAATCTTTGTCATACAGATAACCAATTTAGCATCAATTGAATAGGTGTATAGCGATTCGTTCTTATGATAATTCTCATCCCACGACTTTGCATCTTTTGTAACTGTGCCAGCTGATTTGAGTTAACAATGTAAAGCATAAAAGAACAATAGTCAAAGCGGGGTTGTATAATGGACTGATATACTTTTAACCTCATCTCGGCAGAAAAAAAAATTAGAAACTTATGAAATAGTATAGCATTCTAAAGATTTTCTTGTGTACATAATCATAATGTTTATCAAATAATAAGAAGTTATGTAGTTGTATACCTAAGTACTTTACGGAAGTAACAATTTCAATGTTTTGATTATCAAAAGTATCGATTTTTGTTCATACATATAATAAGAAAAATTTGTTGCATCTTAGCTCTTCTATCATGCTCCAACAGGAATATACCCTGCATAAATACTACCGTGAGCAGTGAGCTATCAGTGTGGGAATGCGAAGGGGTGGCAAGTGGTAACATTTCCTGAGGTTGCCATCCATCACTTGTTCTCGCCACAGGTCAAAGGGCGAAGCATCACTTTATCGGACGATGGCAGCGAAAACCTTACACAGTATTTAATTATATTTCAGGTGCGTTTCAGCCATGCCAGTAAAGATTTTCTACGTGGTAGCCATCATCCCGTTGATCTCAGCGGTTCCACATCATTATGACGCTGTTAACCTACCATATTTAGAACAAGTCATCCCACAGGGAGGCCCATGCAAAAAATACATTGACACGTTCTTGGACCAGAATAATCAGGTCATCAGCCTAATCAATTTGCCATGGGATGGTTCATCTATCTGCAAGTTAAAAGCTACTCTCGTATTCCAGAGGCTAATGCCCGACAAGGTAGGTATAAGGAAATTACACGCGCATCCCCACTTTTGGAGGGTTTTTTATAGGGATGCTAACGATACTTCCATACTTCTGCACTAATATCAAGTATTTTTGTCATCAATATTTTTCGAGGCATTCCAAGCTGGTATTGATACTTTTTTATCGGTACCAAAAATAATTATATAATTATTGAGGGGTGTAATCAGTTGCACAAAATGCTCTGTACGAACCAAACGCGCCTATTTGCCTAGAAAATCTAGAGTTGGTACCGGTATCGATATTTTCATTTTCGCATCTCTACCGCCGTAAAATCATCCATAAACCCTCCCAAGGTCACATTTTTTGGGAACCACTTTATATAGGAAATCCTCAGAGATATTATGCTGGTTGTTTATTATGCTTCGTCTAGACAATTAAGTTGGACAAGTGTCAAAAAAAATTCCGCTGAATATTCCTGGAGCAATGTCTCATAATTTTCTGAAAACCTTTTCAAGCTCGTTTCTTGGTAACAGCCCGAAGTCGCAGGCTAATTATTATTCATTATACTATCCCATCATCCAACTGAATAATAGGGCTATTTCTGAATCTTGTTATAAATTTGGCATTGGCAGTTCTAGCTCAGTTTCAGATTGGATGAATGACATACATATATTCTACATAATATGATGAAGGGATCATAGATATACTGCGTCATTGTCATGAACGCTCATATTTTTGATCCTCTTTCTACCGGTGTGTTACGAACGTACAGCAATAGGTTAGGTTTGGGTCACAGTAATAGCACAAAACAGAGATTCAGACAAAAATAAATAAATTCAACCACAAAACATGCTGTCAAACATCAATTATTGTTTTACATGCGAATAGGGTGATTCCAAACCATTTGGAACTTATTATTTGCTAATCTGACTAGATATGCGTTGTCAAACAATCCACAATCCAGTTTCAAGCTACCAGAAAATTGATAATAGAACATAACTATAGATAGTTGCAGATACAAGTCTCACTACCTGCAAACCGGTATTTCCAAATCCGACACATGTTCGGTTTTGTGATACCTACCAGTTTATTATTTTCCCATAGCATGAAGCTTTAGTCTGAAATCACTTGCAACAAAATAATCGCCAGAACCTCCCCCCTGCCTAAAATTGTCTTATGCCGCTAGGTCTTTCCTTCACAGGTCAATGGACAGCCTACTATCAATACTACAAACTTTTCAGTTTCACAACCCCCACCCCCCAACCACCCCAATTTCACTCCCACCCCAAAAAAAGGTAAAAAATGATCAGATACCCCTAAAACACCTAAAAATGAAGTTCGATTTGTTTTCATACTTTTAGTTTTTTTATTATTGCTACGCTTCCACTGATACGATTTTTCACCGACATACGCATTTTCCATCCTCACCACGGTAATAATAATGTGTCAAAATTTCATTAGATTTAATTTAGTAGTGCCCACGTTACAAAATACAAAACGATCTACAGCAATAGATACTCGTATGTATACAGAAAATTCTAAGTCCCCTAGTTTCCATGATAGGCTAGGCAATGTTCGGATGGACCTAAAAAGGTGATTTATGTCGCTAGGTCTTCCTTCACAGGTTAGTGGTCAGCCTATTATGAATACTTGAAATTTTTCAGTCTTTCAACCCCCCACCCCCCAATCATCCCAATTTCACCCCGAACAAAAAAAAAACGCAGAAAATGATCAGGAACCCCCAAAACGCTTAAAAACAAAGTTTGAGCGGTTTTTATATTTTTAGTTTTTTTATTCTGCGCCGTCACTGGCACGATTTATAAAAGCCATACGCATTCCTCGCCATGTCTATTATGTCTATTATGAAAGCAATAGATTTTTCAATTTTTTCAATTTTACAGCCCACTACCCTCCAACCACCCCAATTTCACCTCCACCAAAAAAAAAAAAATAGAAAATGATCACGAACTCCTAAAACGCCTAAAAACGTTTGTGGTACCAACAGACAGCTAGAAATATGATCATGTTTTTACCGTGAAGTGCACGGTTAATTATTTGGTGATTCCTTAAGATAAAATATTTTCTTGGTAACATTTCTTGAAGCCACTTTTCAACCAACAGTGATTTTGACACTATCCCGCGAAGTGTTTGATACGTGATGACTTTATTCCAGTCGGTATTGACGTGACAGCATATTTTATAACGACTAATGCCAGAAACCCCCAAACCCGACAATAAAATTTTGTTTTATTATAGTTTTCGTTTGGAGATCTGCATTTTAATGAAAATCACTAAAATTCAATTTATCTTTGAAACAGTTGAACATCTGACCCTACTTCATATGACATTTTTTGTTTGAAATCGGTTGTACAGTCTTCTTCAAAAGTATTTTTCACTCGTCCCTGTACATCGTCGGGGTAATACAAAAAAATTAGTTTTGACTAATTGTAATTTGCATGTTTTATAGCACCTGATAAATCATGTTGGGTAGCTAGGGTTATAATTTCATTAAAACTTTATTGGAAGACTAAACAAGTATAGCTTATTTGTCAGCGATACATCATAAATGCAAATAAAGCAAGCTATCGTCCGCGAGACCAACACTCTGTATGTATGTAAGGACATATGAACTACACAATTTTATCCCTAAATAAAGGTTATATTTATTTAACAAAAATAAAAAAAAGGTTCGCGCTCATCTCATTTTTTCTGAACTCCTTTGATGTCTGCTTGTATATAACTAGAAACTAAACTAGTCTGGCAAATTCTTGTAATACTTATAACAGTGGGTGGAGTTTCCCGTTACATAGGTTTCATAGATTATTTTTTTTTTCAAAGCTCTAATTGGTCATATCCTGGAGTACCCTCCCAGTACTTTTATTTCGGTTAGATTACAGGGACGACCTTAGTGTATAACTATAATGGAATGTATATGTATGTATAACTATAATGGAAATCCTAGATAAAAATGAAAAATAGCCGCTTTGGCGTATACTAAACCTTTTGTCGTATTCAAAACACAAAAGTTAAGTGCCCCAGAACATCATTGATGTGCGACAAAATTCTGCACTCTGTGAAGCAAAGCAGCAAAAATAAGATAACTGGCAGTTATCTAGTCTTAAGCACAGCAAAACGAAGGAGCCTCAATAAACTGAATATTGAAAACAAGATGTGTCACACACACTTTAGCAGAAGAGACACCAAAATAATGGCATATTTGAATAGTTACACGCATTTCTCATATTTTCGGTATACCTATTTATTTGAGTAAAATTGAGTTAGTTCATTTCTACTTTGTATTAGTGAATGCTTAGTGAAGCATTAACTTTCGCTCTACACTTATTTTGTTTTGGCAGAGCATTCGATGATCCAAAGTAATTTTGAAAAGTGGAGTTATCTTGTTTTTGCAGTAGCCTGACGATATACATACATATCAATCTATTCTGCAAAACCTTCTCTTTTCTACAGGAGGCAGAAGCCAAAATGAAAATGGTGCGGTCTAACAGCGATGTTGCTTTGAAAGGATTGCTGTACGAGCTCCGTTATCATAACCAAAGAGTTATTCCCATGCTCACCAAGTTGGAACTTAATGGTCATAGACTTTGCTACGGAGAGTCTCCGAAACGTAAGTAAAAACAAGTATCATTCCCGCTGGAGAACAGAGCCATGCGCCACGGCCATAGACTTGGTCAAATTTTGTTAGTGCTTAGAGTTCGTAGCTCAAAACATAAAATATGATTGCCATGAAACAACTTAAAGCTGCATAAACGATACTCGTAAGTAGGTGAAGACACATGTGATGGTGTGCCAGTCTTAAAGTCGGTAGGATTATTAACCCCTTACTTCGGAGATGTAATGACACTATGTCCAACTCTTTCCCAAATAATTTATATGTTTAAGGGTTGCTCTATACAGGCAGAATTCCTTTTATCTTTCTCGCACAATTTATATGTTTGTTAAATCTAAATACCTTACCGTGTTTGAAAAGGTCTGTTTTGGAGTTTCGTTGTCTACATAATTTGAGATTAAAACGTTTCGATTGACCTGTTATCTTCAATCGTCTTCAGGTAAACATTCGAACACGTTCCTTTCGTTTCTATTTATTCTCCTCTAGCTGACGTGTCGTTTTTCGTGGCTTGTTCTGATGGACCGGTGCCGCGTTCTGCTGAGTGAGCCGGTTCTTGATGACCTGTCGTTCTTCGTGGCTTATTCTAACCGGTCGCTACTGTGTTCTGCTTCAGTGTCGTCACTTTTACTGATGATGGCGTTCGTTCGATGGTGACTGCGTCCCACATTTGTGTCCAAGTTTGTTCTGTTCAATTTTAGTTTTTCAATTTTAGTTTTTTCATGGTTCTTGGGTTGGGGCTGCCAGACTGGTCCGCTTCCTACACTAGGATTGCTATACACATTTTTGTTGCTGGCGATATAAGCTGCTTCTTTGAATTTCCGGCGATGCCATTGAGGTTCTTTGTCAACAACCTTAGCATCTTCCCAAATAGTTTTATGATGGTCGGTCCAAGCGTGATCTGCTGTTCCGGACTTTCCTGTTTTTGCGCTCTGGGTGTTGAGTCGATGCTACACAATTCTCGATTCTAGAGCTCTTTTCGCTTTTACAATGTTTACCCTCCCGCATTCACATGGTACTTCGTAAATGAAGTTTTTAGTTTGTTGGTGTTTATACTTGGGTTTTGTTTTCGTCAGCAGACTTCGGATAGTGGTGCTTCTTGATAATCGTGTTTGAATTTTATAGTGTAGCCCTGTTCTTCTGATTGCCTCTGATAGTCCTTGCTGTTATGTTGAAATCAGTCCTGGATTTTTTGCAAAAATTGTTTTCTATTTTATTTTCATTGTAGATATTTACTCAGAAAAAATTAAACTCAAAAAGTTTTGGGTGCGCTACCCAACATTTTTATTTTCGAAAATGTGGTGGGAAAATAAGCCTGAAAATTACTGAGTTGGGTGGTGTATCGTGTGTTCGATTTAACAAAAAAATCCAATTGTGCATTTAACAATATATTATTTGCATGGTTTTAGAGTTTACGTTTTTGGTGAATGAATAGTAAACAGTTAACTTACTGTTAATTGCAAATGTTGGCAGAAGGATTTTGTGTCTAAAACGTAACGGACCTGAATTTGCTATTAAGTAGCTTAGTAATAATTGGCTAGGAGAGGTCAATCTATTTAAAATATCAATACCCGTTTTGGCACTAGTGGAAACGACAATGATGCTTAGTCATGGTAAAGCCCAAGACATAAGTCAACAAACTTTCATAAATTCAAATTATATTGGAATTATATTGCAACCAGATATAACTCATTTTGATCCAATAAGCGATATTCACAAAAGAGGCTTATTGGGGGAAAATGACTACAATAACTACAATCGTTACTTTGCTTGAAGCTACTTAATTATTTGATTCCAGCACTTCCAGATGGTCCATATGATGCTGGCACGACGACGCTAACATTGATCCATAGGACACGTAATCTTGGTGGTGATTGACCATATTAGGGATAAGCGCCATCAGGCATCCAATTTGTCAATTTGTCAATAAATATGAAAAGTTAGGCTTGTATTTTTTATGATATGTAGGCGCGATGGCAAAGCCAAATATCGTCAGTGTAAGTCGCAAGGAGCGTAACTCCAATTTCCCTAAAACTTGGATTATTGCGCGACTGCACAGTAAAATATCTTAGCCATAGTCTGAAAAACGGCCGAAACCAACCCAGTTGACTATAGTAATTTGAACAAATTTACGTTTCACTCATTTTAGTTACTTCCATTTAAATCAGTTTCATTACTAAAAAAATAGTTAAATGCAGTTACGTACTATGAGAGTTACGCTGACGATATAGGGTTACCACATTAAATTTAGCTTGACTGGCAGACGTGATCGGCATAACAAAGTATTGGACCAGAGGGGAGAGGGAGGGATTTAACTAACAATCTATACTATATTTAGTTACCAGCTTTTCCAGAGAACATACATGAGGAGGGGTCTAGATGCAAAACCCGCCATATCCATTTTAACTGATTTTGAGTAAATCACTAAAATCTATTTGTGATTCACAGAAATAAAAATCATGTGAACATGATAGTTAACGTAGTTCTAGAGATTAAAAATAACAACTTTCCACAAAAATAAAAAAAGTTCAAATAAGGAGGATTTAGTTATTTATTAAAATAGTTTGGAGATGGCGGACTTTGCTTTTTACTAACATCAAAAAGTAGTAAAATGTGAGGTTTCTTAACTTGAAAATGACAAGAAAAATCATGTATCTCTAAGGATATTATTTATTAATAAAAGTGATACAAATAAACTTCTAGTTAAGTCTACACACGCAAATCATCTTCTGTTTCCAGTCTGGAACAACATTATTCTTGGTGGCTGTCATTATCCAAAACATCATTTTCCATGGTAGCAGACTCAATAGCTCTTTTGTAAAAGTCCAAACGTCTGTCGTCCCTCCAGTCTGCTCCGAAATGGAGCTGCAGTAAATTTGCCACACTATCTGCTTTTTTCTTATCGCTTACTCTACCTGGATTCATAGTATTGAGGCCAAGAAAACTAATTTTTTGTCCTCTCTTGAGAACAGATTTGTCCATACCAAGATCTGACTTATAATTGACTTCGCCTCTAACAAGAACATTGTTTGTTGGCAATTTTGTGATAATAAATCTTTTTGCTGGATTAAATTTGAAGTGCCAGCTCCCAGGATTTTTCACCACCTTAGAGATCGATGTTTTCCAATCTTGCGCTACCCAGTCTTCAGTCAGTTTACGAACGGTCGCAAATTCTTCTATAATGCTACAATATTCGCTTGGATCTGTTATAGATGGAGTCTTTTTTATTTTAGACTCAATGAGGCCAAACACTCTATCTGGTGGCATGTAACTATGTCCTACTACGGGAAAAATAACCTGGATTTTTTTGATATTCACAGGAGCCTTTTCCTTGAGCCAGTAACACAACATGCCAATCATCGTTATATTCTTGTTTTGTGCAGGACATCCATCGGCAAAAATAGAAACTTCTTCAATGGCACCACTAAATTCAAATTTTGAAAGTGCATCAAAAAGGGCAGATGATATGACGCTGGAATTTTTTGCCAAGTCAAGATCTGTCCACACATACGACCACACATGATCTTTTCCTAGCTTATCTTTGGACGAACCATTAACCACAGTAAAATTGTACAAATTATATTGTTGGCTAAAGTAGGCAGACTGATCTGGCAATTTTGGCAGACATAAATTCTTTTGGCAGTCAATGGAGAACGTTTCCCTGGTTTGTCTAGACTCTTTCAAAAACTGAAAGAATGCTTTGGCCTTTAGCGTATGTACTCTTTGTTTTATGATCAGGTCATTGTGTTTTCCGACATCTTTTTCTTTTTTCAGCTCTTCTTTAAATCTGATACAAGTAGAGCAGACGTCAGTTTTAGGTGTGCCAAATCCAATATTGTAATTCGTATTAAAATAAAAACGAAAAAAACTTTCTTTCGCTTGCAAGTGTTCTTCTACAGAATCGTTGTACATTTTTGCAAGCCTTTTGATATTTAAACCGCAAGGTAAATAAGTCCTAGTAGAAACTGCACTCCTACAGTAATGGGATTCGACACTTTTAAGACTCTCAATGTACTCTGATATAGCTTCCTTTTTTGCGTCATTTTTACCTTTCACCCTATCGCCCCCTCTGCCTTCTTCAGGAATCTTTCCTTTTTGATACCTTTTCATAACTCCCTGCAGACGATCCTTTTTTACTCCCAAAATACCACAGAACGCATCTCTGTAAATTCTTACGTGTTTACCATGTAAGGTAGGAACTCTGTATTCTATTGAAACTGACTTCGTTGTTTGTGTAATATTTCGATGTCTTTTAGGATCTCTTGAATTACGCCATTTCAAAATATAAGTATCCTGACTGAGTTTATCTTTCTTTGAATAAAAATGTTGGTGGATCTTCATTAAGTCGGCCATCGTAAGTTCATTGCACTTGAACGCTTTCATTTTAACATGTTTACATGTCGGCTTTTGCGGTAGTTGTTTGGGCGAGTACCTAAAATAGACAATAACACTTACTTAAAAGAATAGTTGCAAATCTATTACTTACAACAATCTCTTTCTGACTTCTCGTTTATGTTTTTCCACGAGTTTCAGTTTCTTGCGACTTAAATTCGGTGGTGTTTTCTTAATTTGGCTGCCACAATCATCCATTGTTATATCACTTTGAAATTAATGAGCAAAATACCAAATACCCGACTGCGCACTTATATTATGATCACTTGATTTAAACGGAAGCCCTGATTGGCCGGGAGGATACGGCGGAATTTGCAGCGAAGCACATGAAGGAGATGACGGGTTTTGCATTGAATCGACAAGTTCTGGCCGTCTATTTTGAGGTATATGGCGGATTATGAATAACACCAGATTTAAAGATATGTAAAATGGCGACAACAGAATATAGTGACATAAAAAACTGAAAATATTTGAAAAATGGAGATGGCGGGTTTTGCATCTAGACCCCTCTGATAGTATGGATTAAACGCGTAACTTAGATGTTTGAGAACGATTAGTTGAATAATCAAGAAAAAGGTTCACAGCCAAAATGTTTGAATGGTTGTGATAAGGTTCTACAGTCTCCGGTGAAAAATTTTTCTTGAAAAAAAAAAAAACGCTATCTTTGATAAAGGTTATTCAGGTCTGTGTCCTCAAAATCCGTAAGATGTGAGTGATGCGGCTACTTTTTGAACCCACATCAATGACATCGACAGCTTGATGACAATCGCAGATAAAAGACAGTCGCAACTAAGGACTAAAAAATGAATGCTGAAAAAGCTAAAAGGCTTTTATAGTATTAAACGGTGAAAAATAGTTCTTAATATGAGCTGGAAATAATAATGAACGAAAAACAGTTTTCTTCGTATATCTAGCAAGCCACGCTTTTTTCACAATAGTACTAGTATTTTTCCTTCATTATTATTTTCAGTTAGAAACCGAATAAAAAAACTAATAAAAGCATAAAAATAAATTGATGCGAAGCTGTTTAACTATTGCAGAATCTTGCAGCATTGCTTTATTTAATCAGTCATGGTAATATGTTGGCAGAAAACGTCAATATTTTGCTATTTGTCGCGATTCCAACCGTCTTTTGTAAATAACTATTATTAGATATTGGCATTTAATCGAGAGCCGAGAGATCGGGTCTCCAGTGACCCTATATACAACGCTATCATATTGTCAAAATAGTATTTTTTTTATTTGTAGCATTCCTGACTATTCAGGGTGAATCCTAAGTTGATACTTTTTTTGAACTCGTAAAATGCATTAAGTCGGAGCTAGAGTATTTCCGACACGAACATTATCAATAGTTTTGAGAACAGTAGCTCGCCATCGTTCGCGATTTACTGTCAGTTCAGTGGCGCTCTTGATACTCATATCCAGCAACTGTTTCGTAGTATCCACCCAGCGTGTAGGGGAATGGCCACGGCGCCACCCACTCGGAGCATGACCGGGCTCGACGGTCTCGGCATGACCCTGAACTACAAGCTTCTCCATATTATTGCTTCTGTGCAGCATTCCCCTCCACGTCCAAACTGTGTTAAAATAAACAACTTTTTCAAATAACTTTATTCCGAAAACAGAAAAATAAGTTAAATACAGAATCATAAAAAGTAAATTTTGGCTTGTATATTATTACGTACCCAGTTTGTTTATGTTTAATATTTTGCGCGGATTTTTGTTTTATCTATCACCATCACCACCAGTCAATTAGTGTACTAGTCACCTTGAGTCTACCTTAGTTAATTTCAAATTGATGAATCCTGAAGGCTGTTTCATAATAATGTAAATAGTTTAGATTTTATCAATTTAAAAATAACATTTATAAACAAAAAGTGACTATAACTCTATCTGACAAGTACAAAGCCTAATCGATTTGACAAAACTCCGAGCAAAGAACTAAACATAAACAGACTAGGTACGTCTTGACACACAAGCCCAGACATACCCTTTTTATTCTGTATCTCGCCTATTTTTCAGTTTTCTGGAAAACTTTATTTGAAAAAGTTCTTTATTTTAACGACTTCTAGACTTGTATAGACAGTTAAAAAAAAGTATCAACTCACTCACCCTGTATAATAGCATGCTGCAGCATGCGCAAAAACAATTAATGCGCAGTGTGCCTGTAAAGTTGCCATGGTAATCAATTAACAACTCGGGAATAGTGAATGAGTGGCAATTTATTCAGTGTAATTAAGAAAAAAAAGTGGTCTAGGTCAAAGTTTTGGTACGGATTCCAACCGCAGAGAGTGTTGTCAATCATCACGCAACATCTAAACATTAGCTGCCATTGCTGCCAGCATTGTGATTGTGGTGTTTGACACTTAGCAAAATCTGGAAGAGCCTGTTAAAGTTCCAAAAATGGTATCTAGTTGCTGTGTTCCTGGGTATGATACCAGAATTATACATCATTTTCTTATCAAAGATGAACAGGTGGCAAATTAAGGCTACAAAGACATTTGTAAGGTAAATGATAAAAGCATGCATTATTATAGGTCTGTGGGATCAGGCGTCAAAGAATCTGAAACGATGCTTTAAAGACCGTGCAGATTGTACTAACTAAAAGAGGCTTATTTTGGTAATTTTTATTCTCGGCTGAAGTACAAGCCTAATCGATTTGACAAAAATCCGAGCAAAAAACGAAACATAAACAGACTAGGTAAGTCTTGGTGGACAAGCCCAGATATACCTTATATATTTTATATGTTTGTATATATATTCTCGGCTGAGTTATGGTATACTCGTTTGGGATTAGTATCATTTGCTATTGAAATTATCAATTATTACACTTTTTCACCATCATCATGGATTTACTGTCAGTTCACTGGCGGACTTGATACTAATAAACAGCAATTGTTTCGTCGTATCCACCTAGCATGTAGAGGAATAGCCACGGCACCGCCCACTCGGGTCATGACCCTGAACCACAAGTTTCTCCATATTATCGTTTCTGTGTATATGTCCGAAGAATGCAATCATTCTCGTCGACACAATGGAGGATAGTCTCTTTGGTTTACCGAGCTCATCCAGTATGGAAATGTTAGTTAGATGGGCGGTATAAGCAACTCTCAGCATTCTCCTCCACGTCCACATTTCAAAAGCATCTATGCGAGCTTCATCTGCCTTTTAAACAGTCCAAGTTTCCGAGGTATACAAAAATATGGAGGACACAAGAGACTGAACCAGCGACATTTTGGTAGCTTCAGTAATGTTATGGTCACGCAATACTTTAGTAAGCTTTGTCATGGCCACACGTGCCTGTTGAATGCGCCGTCGAATCTCATTTTCACAGCTATCCGAATTGTCGATCAAAGAACCGAGGTACACAAAACTTTGAACTACTTCTCAACGGCCTACTGACTTTATTGCTCGATGATTATCGTGCTCTCTATCTACGATCATAACCTTGGTCTTATTGTAGTTAATGCCAAGACCATACGCTGCGCTGTGTTGTTCTAAGATATTTTGCTTCCGCCGATAGTTATACCGCCATTCCAGTTGTCCAATATCTGTCTCATCACAAATTCAGAGTGAATATTAAATAACATTGGAGATAATACACATCCATGGCGAACTCCTTTTATGGTTGCAGTTTGATTACAAGGTTACCATCAATTCTTACACGTGTCGAATTAGACTCATAGACTTGCTGTATGAAAAACACTAGGTGATAAGGAACCCCCATAGAGATGAGGACTTCTCACAGGCCACTTTACGTTGTCAAACGCCTTAGAGTAGTCCACAGGGTAGATAAAAATTGGAAAATAATCCTCTCCTCTCTTTGGCTTTTTCAATAATTTGTCTCAAGTTTAAGATCTGTTCACACGTACCGCGCCCTTTTACGAAATCTGCCTGCGCCTGAGCAATTTGCCAGCCAATAAAACCCTCCATGCTAAATTGCAAAATATACAGATAGTAGAACCTTGCTTGCATGAGAGATTCACGAAAGCAGGCGATATTGTCTGGATTTGTTGGAGATCCCTTTTTATGAAGTGGAAGAAAATGGATGTACACCACTGGCCAAACACCGGAGGACCAGACTCTCTTACAAATATTATAGAAAAGAGAGGTGCCATCATCACCCAAGCATTTTAACTTTTCGGCAGAAATAGCATCAATGCCTGTAGCTGTACTAGTTTTTAACTTGTCGAAGGCATGTTCCACTTCAAACAAAAGAATATCCGGTTCATGTTCAAAATCCAATGAGAGGGCCTGAAGGCCATCCTCATGGTACAGATTTTCGCAATAATTTCGCCATACCTCTGCAAGTCTCATGCAAGTTGCTAATTATTAGCTGTCTCTCAGGATTTTTAACAGCCCAAGATTTGGGTATAAAACCCCGACTGAGGCATTTGACCTTAAAACATTCAGATGATTAGTCAATAATATGCAATGCAACATGCCAATGCATGCATCTCTATTTCCCTGCACAATTGCTGTAGATAAGAGTTTTTATCTTTTCGGCAGGGTCTTTGAATTTCCGTGAGAGCTATATATATGCGTTTTGCTTTGTGCATGAATCCAGACCTGCGATCTTATGGCTTCTACGTGCCTCAATAACGGACAATGTGTGGCTACTAATCCATTGTTGTTTTGGTTGACTGCTACTCTTTGGTTGACTTATCTGGGCAGCATGTAAAAGTACATTTTTGAATGATAGCCACATGTCGTTTGAATTTGACCTTATCTGTTATAGAGTCATCTCTGAACAAGCAAGCTCTGAACATTTTGACTGAAAAGAAGCAGGGTCAGCGTCCTCCATCCGTACTGTCCTCTTAGAATGTGGACAGACGTTCAGTTTTAACTGAAGTTCGCACAGAAGTAATTGATGGTCTGAGCTACAGTCAGAACCTGGTAGAGTCTTACAAAGGCTAATAGATGACTTCCACCATGTAACTAAAATGTAATCAATTTGATTACGAAATCGACCATCGGGAGAGGTCCAAGTATACAAGCGCCGTGGATGTTGTGAAAACATAGTGTTGGCAATTGAGAAATTATGGTCAATACAGAATTGAAACAGACGTTGACCGAATTTACCAATATATGCCCTAAGATGTTCATCATTTATGGTTTGACCAACCTTTGAGTTAAAATCGTCCAAAATAAGGACCATTTCCCGATTCGAAAAAGATTGAAGTGTAGATTGAAGGTCATTACAAAAAGATTCGATCGTTAATCGATGTAAGGTTCGCATCGATTCGTATTGTTATGATTCTGTCACTAATATATTTGTAACCAAGTATGGTCCTTGCGTGAGCTTCCGCCACCCAAAAGCCAACACCATAATACTTTCTACTGATTTACCTGAATAGCAAATAAAATTCCTCTTGCTATAAGTAAAATGACCTGTATCTTTATAATGATTCTCACATAATCCAGCAATGGTTATTTCGCTGTAAGCTCTTGTTCGACGATGCTGAGCTTTCCTATAGCTTGAAGACCTCTTACGTTCCAGCCACGTTGCCAGGCGATGTTTTCGGCGCGTTTAAAAAATGTCATCAGTAGTTAATTTCGCACAAAAAGCCTGATGGTCAAACTTGTGCCCAATCACTAACTTCACACTGACCTCCCCGGACGAGTAACAGTGCCGATTGCCAGTCGGACCGCAAGGCATCACATCCGAGGCCTCGCTGATTCTCACTTACTCATTTTACGAGTTTCTCTTGGGATATATTAAAAATCTTTAATGCAATAGTTTCCCATTTGCTTTCTGCATCCTCATGCCGTTGACCAGATGTATATCTACCGGTTCATCCGCCTTTAGGGACAATTTCTCACCCCAAGGATAAGAAGGTGTCCTGACTCTTGTCAACTCGTCCACCCAAAGCTGTTGGTTGAGAAGAGGTTACTACTTATACCGACAGTAGTTCGATTCCATTAGTTGCCTTTTACGATACGCAGGATATACGATGCGAGATATTTTAACCCGCCACACAGGTGAGTATTATGTATCAAATATCTAAGGCATCACTTTGAGTAGTAGTAGTAGATATTTGAGCTAATGCTATCTTTATAAACTAACCTATTTTCAAGTGAAGTACAAGTTGTCGTAGTTGTATATCGTAAGCCCAATTCTAATCTAATTTGCTTTAAGGTCCGCACAAATATCCGCGCCGCGCGCGCGACCTGTCCACAAGATTTGTACGGGGTTCACAAGAGGCGCGCGCGCTGCCTGCGCGCCGCTTGCACACCGTTCGTCGCGGTCCACCACCTGTCGGATTTTCAACGGATGCTTTGCGGATCATCGAAAGGAAAAATTTCAAAGAACATCTAACGTGCAACGAACCTGCGGTGCGCAGATTTGTACCCACCGTACCCACCTTTATAATAACCTATCATAAAGTTTGACGCTACCTCTTTTGTGTGTGTTGTTCTCATTACATTACGCGATGCCTCTAAATCTTGAGCTGCGTACACATTTGAGCGCACAGGGTTTGAGTACACACGAATATGCAAATGTGGACGTCTCATTTGTCGCGTTACCGCTCAAAGAAAACGTTCAGCGTATCCATGGTCAGTCTGGACTGAACGTTTATGCGTTTATTTGTGCCGCGCAACGACGTCCGTGGTACCTGCTTATATCCGACCTCAGAGTAACAACTGAACATAGAGGTAGTAATCTTTTGACACTTCAGTCCCAAACATTGCCAACTAACCTGAAAATTCTTCCAATGCAACCCATATTACAAACACTGCTCTGCACTCTCCCATCTCGAAAAACTGTTAAACTACACTCGAATATAGCACAGCAAGTCCGTAAAGCTTCACTACAGTTACCAACAAATAGCGAATTCGATTTTACTGACCAAGCATAAAAGACACACAAACAAAACAAACGTTTGACAGTCGGAGTTTACCGTAAAAAAATCGCAGGAAAATTACACAGGCGTTGCCAACTCCTCAAAATTTATGTAAGACAGAATTTGCGTTTATGATGAAGAAACATGCAGTAACGCAGTAGAGGTCAACATATCTATTGATTTTGCTGTAGTCATTTCTGAACCATCAAAATACGGTCTTTTTTGACGTAGAATGGAATATTTCTGGATACTATACAATTAAGACAATAATAAACAATTATGATTGCCGTATCTGGTGGTCGATATGACAACGTAAGAAAAGATGTTGGCCTATTAGAATTAGTTGTTTACTACGTCTATGTTCAGTTGTTACTCTGAGTATCCGACTGTGCACATGGTGCGAGTTGAAAACACAAGCATGCGACGTGAAAACTAAACGCAACACATGACTTGAGTACACATACATTGAGCACGCACGCATATGTGTGTGTTCTCAGGTCATATGCGCTCAGATATGTACGCGGTGGAATATGAGCCAAGAGGCCACTTGGCATCGACTATTTCCAATTTTCCCAAAATATTCCGATGTCGATGTCGGAGTGATTGCACCGCGGGCGAAACGAAAAGCGCCCTAGAGAAGTTGATCCATGCTGCGATTCCTGAATCGACTCAAGGTTTTATGAAACTTGCATAAGTTGCATAAGTTCCTACTTAAACCGAAGCCTGTTGCGATGCCTGAACCGACTGGATGTTTTATGCACGTTTCATGCAACACAGGAATAGTAGGGTAGAGTTACTTCTTTGCATCGACGCAATAGTATACACGTTGGAACACTTGAGACTTGAAACCTGCATCAGCGTCACCGACTCTGCGTCATGGCTTACTACACACGGTGCTACTTGCATCATGAAACGTAGAAGTCGATGCCTGCATCGCAGCATGCACCAACGTCTGTAGGCCGCTTAAGTGACTACTCTTCTCCCCCTACGGCTGATTGCACAGCTAATAGTATACGATGCACCGTCGTTTTTGGGCTAGGGTGACGGCGTAAGGTGCACCATCACCTCTGGGCGATGGGGTCGCCACATCCCTACGCCTTCCTCTCGATCCCAATAAAACAGAATAATTAGCAGAAATGTTTAAACATTATGTGACAGTTAGGCCTTTCGCTGACTTGCAATTTTCGATTGCGCAACTGTTTGGTTGCATGAGTGACTACCATAAAGTTAAACGGAAGCACGCTGATTTGCAAATAAAAATTGGTGCAACTATTTAGTTTGTGTTTGGTCTTAAATCATATAGCCGCACAGTCGCGCGCAACTGTCCTGAGTAACAGTACATTCAATGCGAATCCGCTGACTGGTACTCGCAATTCTCATGAAATCGCACGATGGCGTCACAAGAGCAGCGGGGTAAGTCGAATAAATTCATTTTTTAGAAGAAATTTTGAGAAACACACAGTACTTGAATAACGAGTAATATATTGAATCATATCAGCAACAAAGATGGCCACACTTATCCGGTAGTATTTGAAAAATTTTTCCGGACGAACTCGCAAGTCGTCATATAATTTTTGAAACTGTCCTTTGCTTGACCGTTGGGTGGTCATTGGATGCAGCCACAATCTTTTTCTTTCCGTTGACTTCTCTTCCTTCTTATTAGTACAAGTGCACATAGTACTACTACCTCGTTGAAGTTCACTTTGAAACTAAACGGTTTAGTTGTATGTGAGCGCGGTCTCAATAAACAATCAATTCAGTTGCGTCTGTGTGCGTGATTTGCATGCAATCACGACCAAACAGTTGCGCAATCGAAAATTGCAGGTCAGCTCCAGGCCTTGTAATACGCGGAAAAAAGCAACGAGTGCTAATAAAATCTAAATATATTTACTTCTATGTGGGAATCACACTCTTTGTAGTAGGACGATAAAAAGGATAAAGAACACATTCATGCTATAATGGCAAACAAGCCATTTAGTTGCGCAATTCAATGAAATACAAACGTGTGGACGCTATGAAACTGCCATTAAGATAAAATATCAGTTCTTTGTTCAGGTTGATACTTAACTATAAATTAACTATAAATTCAGAAGGAAAAGACTTGATGTAATATTGATAACCGTTTTTACTATCTGGGATTTGAAACAATACTGACATTTAGCAAATTGCTGCCAATTGTTCTGATTTTTAATTTCAGTTCAAGTGAAATACCGGCACACTACAGTTTTGTTGTCTGTTTCAGATTTAAGGTAAGAAACCTTGTTGTTATACCACGTTATTTTGCTTCTTTTGCTATTAATTGGCTTCAATTTTTAAGATCTATTCACATTGATTTTTTGTTGCTATCTTTCCTTCTTGAGTTTATATAACGCTTTGTGATCAGCCTCAAATTGACGTTTAAGAATAATAAAAATAAAACTGGAGCCTAGTTGATTGACTTCCCACACATTAAGACGATACCAGTTTATTATACATAAAAATAAACATTTATTTTCCTCCGTTTGCCATTTAATACAATAGATTGGATATGTCATATGTATATATATGTATAAATAGATAAATACCCTAAGCTCATAAAAGTCAGCAGTTACAGAAGCATATAAAGAACATACAGTTAAAAGAAAAAAGTATATGACTACCAAATTATTTACAACAGATGCGTTATACTTAAAATATGATATAATAAATACTAAATTGATTACAAAATTATCACAGGTAGCCGTTATTCATGTTATTTTGATTTGTGGTAGATTTCAAATTCTTGAAGACTATAAAAAGCATTATCAAGTAGTACTTGTTTCAAATTTCTTTTAAAGACATTAAGGGATGGGGCATTCCTCAATGTTGCTGATAAATTGGAATAGTGACAGCCAGCCCACAATGGTGTCCTTTTGTAGTATGTATGATAATACTTATTTATTTTCAGGGTGTTCTTATTCCTGGCATCGTATGAGTGTACATCGCTATGCTTTATACATATATATGCATTTACATGTCGAAAAGTATGTACTAATAACTTTCATAAATAAATACATGTTACAGTCATAATTCGATTCGAAATGAAAGCTGCACGGTAGGAAGTCTAATGATTTTTTTTTGTAAAACGAATACTCTTTGGATGTCAGTTTCCTGTCCCCAAATAATAATACAATATGAAATTGCAGAATGTGTGAATGCAGCGAGTCTATATTCAATTTTTTATCTAAGTTTCTCAGAGCTTTTCTGAAGCTTTTTGAAGACAGCTTGAACCAGAACGGACCATTTAATATTACTGTCATTTTTTTACATCAAGAAAAGTGGCGCTGTTTGATCTCTCAATGACATTTTTGTTCACAGTTACATTTATTGTCAAGGGTGTTCTAGGATATAGACAAAAATTTAAGAGAACTGTTTTGCTTGGATTGATCATCAATTGGTTTCCTGAACATCATTCGTCAAACTCAGTAGTTACTAGGTTTAATTTCTCTATAACATTTACTTCAGACTTGTTGGATAATACTATGTTAGTATCATCAGCATAATATAGAAATAGCGTCGTACCATGAGATAAATGACCAGGTAGACTATTTTCCCATAGCATGAAGCTATAGTCGAACATCGCCCTGCAACCAAGTTACAACCAAAGTTATAGTAACATTATTTACCTACTACGACACCACAGCATATCGCTACCAAAATTTCATCATAACTCATGTAGCGGTGACTGAGACTACGAGGCTAGAAAAATGCCAAAAGGCAGTGAAGACCGACAGACCGACAGACTTGCTTTTTGTCGTATCTATCTATGATACTGAAATTGGTTTTTGCATTAACTTATTTATAAATGTTTGTAATGTTTTGAAATCATTTTACACAACTCATCTGATGATGATTGTGGAGTTTTCGGAGGCATAGAATAAATAATCACTTTTTGCGTATATTAATGCCGCATATCAATGAATAGTAGTTTTTGATTTGTAATCTGTAATAGGTTTATATGGAATGATATTTTTTTGTTGCATTTCATTATGCATAACGTAACAATCATTTCCAAGGAACGATTACATACTGCAGAGGAAAAATGAGACACTAGTCATATGAGTGTATTGCGGAACCCTATTATTGTATCTTTAGTAAAATTACAATTTTATTTAAATCTATTCAAGGTGAGCTCCAGACATGTTCGTGAAGGTCCTCTGCATCCTCGCAGTAGCCATTCCATTGAGTTCGGCTAAATCCAGAGCCTACATTCCATCTCAAATCGCCTGTCCTGGGACGTTCGCCTATGTGTTCCAAAGCAATGAAATTTTTGGTCAGATTCGCATTCCTTTTGACCCTTCTGCTACTACTACTCTGATATCAATCGACCTAGAATACGCCCAAAAAATTCCAAACGCTGTAAGTATTAAACTTAAGCCAGAAATAATATTGTAGTAGTAGTGCGGGTTAATCTTGTTCATTGTGCTTTACTCGCCGATCGCTCTGAATAGACACACAGGGGTCTGCAGGACCCCGCGAAAATATATTTTTAGGACTACGCTTTTAACTTTTGTGGTACATAGCACAGCATACTAAACAACCAGAAGAATATATCTGAGGATTTCCTATATAAAAATGGTTCCCACAGAATTTGACCTTGACGGTGCCATTTTGAATGATTACGGGTGTGATATTTTTGGGCTAGGTATAGATCTGTACAATGCACATACAAATGAAGGCGTGTTTGGTTCGTACAGAGAATTTTGTGCAATTGATTACACCCCTCAATAATTATATAATTATTTTCGATATCGATACCGCTACAAAAATAGCGATACCAGATTGGAATCGTTCAAAAAGTATCTAAGATAAAAGTACTCGATATTAGTGCAGAAGTATCGATACATTTGAAGTACCAATGTATCGTTAGCATCCCTACAAATAATTATCCAAAAGGAGGGATGCGCGTGTGATTGCGGCCAACCTGAGATATTGTGCTGATTGTTTACTATGCTGTGGTACATAGTCTAGGCGACACGCAAATCTAGTTCACACCTCAACATGGCAGTTAACAGTCAGTTGTGCAGAAGGTGTCGACAGACAGTGGTACCTGACTCGTTTAGAGTTGAGTCAGGGTCCTACAGACACCAGAGTGTCGTTTCGGGGCGAACTTCGTTACTGCTGTCAATAAGACTTGGTGTCCTACTTTTCAATATATTGTTGTGGACTAATTATAAATCGGTATGTTGAGCAACGAAAGATATCAGCTTTTAACAAAATCGGAACTAGAGGAAGAAATAAAAAGTATTGTTTATCTGATCCCGGCTGCTGACTAAGATGCTTCACAGCCAAATACAACCGAATAGGGCGAAAACTAACTCAAAACAACAGAAATCAAGCATATAACAGCGCTAAACAACAGAAAACGACTAAGGATAGCCGAATACAACCGAAAATAACAGAAAAAAGCTCTCAAAACAACAGAAAGCAAGCAGATAACGGCTGTAAACGGTAGAAAACGACCGAGTACAACCGAATAGAGTGAAAACTAACTGAAAACGACAGAAATCAAGCATATAACAGCGCTAAACAACAGAAAACAACTAAACACAGCCGAATACAGCCAAAAGAATAACAGAAAACAGCTCTCAAAACAACAGAAAGCAAGCAGATAACGGCTGTAAACGGCAGAAAACGACCGAATACAACCAAATAGAACAGAGAACAGCCCACAGCAACAGAAAGCAGGCAGATAGCAGCGCTAAACAATAGAAAACGACTAAATACAGCCGAATACAGCAAGAAAAGGACAGAAAACGGCTAAAAACAATAGAAATCAAGCAGAAAACAACCTTAAACGGTCGAAAATGACCAAATAAAACCGAATAGAGCCAAAACCAACTCAAAACGATAGAAATCAAGCAGATAACAGCGCTAAACAACAAAAAACGACTAAATACAGCCGAATACAACAAGAAAAGAATAGAAAACAGCTAAAAACAACAGAAATCAAGCAGGTAACAACTGTAAACGGTCGAAAACGACCAAATACGACCGAGTAGAGTCAAAACTAACTCAAAACGACAGAAATCAAGCATATAACAGCGCTAAACAACAGAAAACGACTAAACACAGCCGAATACAGCCAAAAAAATAACAGAAAACAGCTCTCAAAACAACAGAAAGCAAGCAGATAACGGCTGTAAACGGTAGAAAACGACCGAATACAACCAAATAGAACAGAAAACAGAGCACAACAACAGAAAGCAGGCAGATAACAGCGCTAAATAATAGAAAACAAAACCAGTTTTGTGTGAAAAACAAGGACAGACATATCAAAATACTATTTCGCTACTGGAAAAAACCAATATGCGACGAGCATCGGGACCTCATTTGTGTAGAGAGTAGCATCGCTGTATAAAAAATTCAAATTCATCAAATATCGCTTTCTTCGTATGTACCCTATGCACTTACTTAATCTGTTAAATGTATACCTCTAATTCAATTGCCTCAGAATCATTATTCGTTTGGTGATTGACGTATCACTTAGTGCATTCCAACACATTTGTAAGCAAAGTAAGTAATGCTTTATGTAAGCTAAATATATTTTATCTTTAAAGTGGTTAAATTATACTGGTTATTCTATATCGAATATTTACGCAGAGATTTCACCCATTAAATATTACTGTCTTGTCACCAAGTCTCACAAAGAGGCTGGGTCTCCAAGACACCAAGATCTGTCTGCATCGCAGAACGAGCCTTGGTGTAAACCTACAAGCACGAAATGCCCCCTAGGTCACTGACTACGAGAGACAAAAGCTAAAATCGCATATATTCTGCTTGGCATAGCGTGATGTATTCCCCAAAAGAAAGGGAGAACTTTGTTTAATAGCCGCAGACCCTAGCGCCGGAGCCTTGGTCGGTAAGTGAGCCATCTGTTTACTAGACTGGCTCTTCCTCCTCGAAAGGCCGCCTGCCGTGTGACCCCACTCTTCCCTTGTAGGATATGTAAGATAGGATAATCTCTTTGAAGTTCCGAGAGGATGTCCTGACAGGATTTGCAAAGAACCAACTGCCGTCACTCTACAATTGGAACTGTCAGGCCAAGTGGAGGGAGATTCATCAGTGCTTCTAGCGCGCTCAACGGAGTCGTACGTACTGCATTTTTTATAATTAACAGCATTATTATTTTATCCTTACTCTAATTGTTTCCATTCTTACATATAGCCACCACACTAGTGATTGTGGTATAGAGCCAGGACACCACTTTGGCAGTCAGCCCCCAGTTCACTCCTGGAACCCTTCTACATGCCCATAACGAATTAAATGTCTTATTGACCATGTTGTCTGCAATTCGACTTCGAGTCTTGAATTATGCCTACACATTTTACTGATTGGAGCAGTTCAAGTAATATCCCAAGGAAGGTTGGCCTGATATATCCGTTCAGTTTTCTTCTTCTAGTGAAAATAACTAGCTTGGCCTTCGGGATATCAACCACCACGATTGCACAACGTGCAAAGCGCCTTGCATTATCTCTGGAACAGTACCCATGAATCTACCTCTAACTATTATACTGAGATCATTTATATAGGCCTGCGTAACGAGAAGTTTATTCACCACCAAACGTTACAGTAAGGGAGATAAGAATCCGGGTTACGCACAGCCTCGCGCTACTGCCACCGACCCACTAAGGTGGAGAGGATGTACTCCACATGAAGGACCTCACCCCCTGCCTATCGAAAGCATACCTTATCGAATCAGAAGTGGTTAAATTAAATGCACCCGCAATATCTAGGAAAGCAGGAAAGATACCAAGGCCACTTCCTTTTGTTCCAACGTCTTTTCCAGTCTACAAACTAGCTGGTGTAGGGTGAGTTCCGCTTATGAGCAAACTGATAAACATGAAAGGCAGACTTTTCCAGAGGTCCATTTCTAAGGCGTCTATCAACAGACCTTTCCAGAGCCTTCAGCAGAAATGAAGAACACGTAATCTGACTAAAATATTTCGAATGTGAATAACTAACTCTACTCGGTTTTGGTATAAAAACAATCTTGGTAGGTAGTCAGCCTCCAGGCGTGTAACCGGAGGCCATACAAGCTCGAAATATATTCACAAGTCATGAAACGATTTATCCTTGCTCTTGTTGTACATGACCGGAATCATGCCGTCCAGACTAGGGCTTTTATATGGTGCTAATGCATTTATTGCCCATAATATTCTGTCGCATATTACGATCCCTCGTGCGATCATCCAGTCAGTGCCTTCCCTGCGTTAGTATCGCTACCGATCCAGAAAATTTGTGTCCGTAAGCAGCCTCAAGCGCTTTTCCTCATTGGTGGTCATATGATCCGATGAGTGAGTCAAAGATCCTATCTTTGACTTATTATCCTTGAATAGGATTCTATGCGTTCTCACAGTTGCTGGATTGTCGTCAATAGATCGATCCTGGTCTTCCTTTTTTACTTTGCAGTACCTTTTTGTACCTGTCTCATATGAGAAGTCTAGGCACCGCTTTCCTTTTGCCTTCTAAAATTTTAGTCCGAAAGTTAGCATTGTCTCCTGCGCTCACCTTGCTGCTAACCTTTTCTCTATGAAACTATTTTGCACATTCCTTTTAGTATAATCATTGTGAAATTTGAGGGCAAAAAACAATTCAGCCTTTGAAACAAGGTTGGCAGGAATCGAAGCACAGTACTTTACCTTCGCTGATGATACTGTCTCAGTTTACAAAGGTGGAGGGGAAGAGGCATTGGACAACACTGTAAATGGTGACCTTGATCGCTATGCAAAATGGTTGTATTATAATAAATTAAAGACAAACATTGATAAAACAAAATTTGTAACTTTCAAAGCAAAAAATAGACGTCTCTAAAATACAAACGTTTAAATTAATAATAAAAAATCGAGGAGGTACAGCACATAAAATACTTAGGGCTAATAATTGTTAATAAATTAAAATGGTCGGATCATATAGAATATATCAACAAAAAATAATGCCGATGATACCAATAATATATAGATGTAGAAATTACCTTTCAGATAAACTGTGTCTGCAATGCCTTTTTCCTCTCACAGTTCAGATATAACATATTGTCAGTGCGGGGAGCATGTAAAACTAGTTCTGATGCAGTAAAAATACTTCAATATAACGTTTTAAAGATTCTATTCAATTATGATAAATGAATTAACACAGACGAAATATACAGTGAACTTGGTATTCCTAAACTTAGTGTAGTATTGGAATTTGAGCAAATTAAATTAATTTACAAAATATTAAGCAAAACGGAGAAACCTAATATTAGTATTGTAACGACAGACGATGTATGAACACAGTTACAGTGCTAGGTATCAAAATAATATTTATCAAATAAATTCAAGAACAAATATAGGCCTAAATAATCTTTTTCTACAAGCCAGTAAGAGATACAACAAAATTCCAGAGAGCACAAAAAGCATAAATAAATTATATAATGCTTGTCAAACAGGTTAAGGAACAGGTAATTTTGTGTACATGTGAATCTATCCAAGTATCCAACACAGACATGAAATTTTGAGTATTATCGAGCCTCTCGAGGCCAGGGTCCTTCGCACTGCTTAGAGAATTTGTTTTTGTATTTTCAGTAATCATGAAAAATAAAGAAAAATATTTAACACCGTTTTTCAATATAATCCTTGATGTATTGTAAATACAAATGATGAAATAATGTAACCGAATTAGCGCGGCTTCAATGCCCCTTCCCTGCAATAAACACAATTCAATACTTTTACGAATTGGACTAATTACCATCATTTTTTTAGAAAGTGGGGATTAAGATGACACAGCCTGAAAATAGGATCCCACGCGAGGGACTCATTTACGAACTAAAATTCCCAAATCAAAGGGTGCTTCCGGCAGTAACCGCCATTAAGGTGAATAACGTTGTACTTTGCGAAGGACCTCATGAAAAACGTAAGTATGTAGTTGTTCATAATAGGTTCAGGAAAAATGAATATATCACTAAAGCTAACTTTACTTAATTAGTATCATAATAGGTGTAGTGTGTATGTATATAAATTTGATGGTCATCTTTGCCATTTATGTACAAAAAACGCAATTGATGAAATTTTCGATGAAATTTTTCAATAATGGCATCTATTTCAGCAAATCTTTTTTTCGTATGGCCTAAACCTATAGACTATTCAAATATTACGTATCGACATAAATAGAAGTCTAGTGGTGTCAGATCGCAAACGATCAAGATACCTTCGTTTGATTACCTAACACATAAAGATAAATTCTTGGACGAAGAATATAAACCTTAGTTCAATCATACCATATCTTCCTAAATGCACAATAATGTAATAATCTTAAACTAAGAATGTGTCTTGTAGTCTTGAAAGAAAGAATACCGAAGTCTTAAATCAGTCATATGAGAAGTACTTAACCTAACGATAAGCACACAGTTTATTAGCATGGACATCGTTAACTGGAGAGTTTCCTCTGAAGCTTCATGCTCAGACCACAGACATATCCGGTTCGACCTAAGATCGAATACGCCACCTCCCCTTCAATATCGAGACCCAAAGAGTACCGACTGGAAGGGATAGACTAAATTGCTGCAGGCGCGGATGGGTAATGTTTTGAAGGTCATCAGAGATAGCGGAGAGATTGAAGTTACAAGCGATCAATTTATTGTAATCTGCCCTACTGACTGCCTATCATGAAAAGTGCCCACTCAAAACTAGGAGAGATAAAAGGGGTACACCCTGGTGGAGCAGAAACCTGGAACTAAAAAGGAGAGTCCGGCGACTCTTCAACCGGGCGAAAGAATCTGGCGACTGGAAAACCTATCGCGACGATCTAACGGAGTACAGTCAGATCATGAGGAAAGCCAAAGGAAAATCTTGGCGGAAGTTCTGCCAGAGTATCTCATCACACAAAATAAAAAAAAACTAAATAGAAATAGCTCAAACTTCGTTTTTAGGGGTTCCTGATCGTTTTCCCCTTTTTTTTGGTGGGGGTGAAACTGGGATGGTTGGGATGTAATGTATGATGTAACTAGGTAAGGCAGTATATATTTGTGCGTGTGCTTCGTGAGTGTTGAGCAGTGTATAAGTAAGTAGTTAAGTAAGCATTAGTTGCAATAAACAATAAACATTGGAATTAGGATAGGTAGTGATGTAAAAATAGGAAATAAACGGGGGATTCAAGATGAGAACATCGATAAGATTGTTTGATTAAAATGAACCTTCAATCCCAAGAGCTGAGTTTACCACATGGCGACCCTGCCAAAAAAGCTCAAGGTCTTCTGTGCAGAATGAACGTGTTATTGTGAGGTACGATAAAAATCATGGGTAAAGGCCAATCAAAGGAAGAAGTGATCGTCAATAATGCCGGCAATGCAGCAGCATCCTCACGTGGCTTCCTAGACAGAACAGCCCACGAGTCCCTCACGATCGTCGTAGTCGTCCTGCTAGCTATATCCGTAGCAACTTATTTATATAGACGGTTAAAGAGCAGACTAGAGAAAATAATAAGGACTGAACTAAGGAGGAGCCAGGAACAAGTCTAGCGTAATACGAATATGACCACACAGGTACCAGTGTTGTCGGAACAAGGGTTATGGAATGGACTGGAAGGAATTTAGGCATATCCTGGAGGAGCTAAGGGTGTTCCATAGAAATCTACAGAAAGACGGAGAGCCCAGGCGAAGAAATGAGAAAGTAGTGCATAGGAAACTTAAAAGGTTGGACAAAGTGAAGAATGGGTTTATGGACTTAAGAAAGGTATTTAATGAATCTAATGTTGAACTTGCAATTAAAGATGAGGTTAGGCCGATTGTTGAAGCTATTTGTAAATATATAGATAATATAGAATTAATCCTAAATAATAGGTTGAGAGATATAGGTAACACCAGTGCTGAATCAGTAACATTAACAGATTCACATTCAGACTCTTCAGAAACAGAGCATACAATTGTCAGGATGGGGGAAAAATTTGATTTGAGAACCGCTGCAGGTTTACTTCCCGTTATGGATGGAACTGAATCAGTCACTAAACAGTTAATCGATGGCATTGAGTTTTATGATGAATTGTTGGATGCTCAAGGTAAGAAATTGCTTACTAGCTATGTTTTGAAAACACGTCTGTCACCAGGTGCTAAAGTCAGGCTCAAACCGAGTTACACTACTAATGATGCCTTGATTTTCGATATGAAGGATCATTTTATTAGCAAGAAATCTATTCCATCTTTATCCTCTCAGTTGCATAATGCCAAACAGAACAACGAGTCTATTGATAAATTCGGGAAATCAATAGAGGAATTGCTTGTAAGTTTAACTATATCCCAGGCAGAGGGTGATAATAATGTTGTCCCTGCCCTACAAAAAATTAATGAAAAAATTGCAGTAAGTACTTTTGCTAGTGGGTTGAGAGATCAAGAATTAAGAACTATAGTAAAAGCAAGAAATTATGAAAAACTGAGCGATGCAATACAAGGGGCTAAAGATGAAGAGATCAAATCAGGAGCCACATTTTTCAGTATGCGTGGCTCAAGAGACATTGTTAGAGGTCGCGGATCACCTAGGAATCATTCAGTCAATAGAACTTTCAATCAGTCCAGTCGTCAGTTCAATCAACGTAGAGGCCAAAGATATAGGTTCCACCAAAATTCATACAGAGGCAACATTCGTAGCAATAGCTCTCGCGGTAGATTCAACACCTATAACCCTCCCAGGAATTATCTTGCGACCAATCCAGAGGCTGGAACTGGATCGGTGCGTGATCAAGGTCTACCGGAATCATCTCAGTCTATACATGGCAATCAGTTTTTTCGTTCCTCAGTATAGCGAAACATTACTTTTTAGCAATAATTCGTTGAACTCTGTAACATTTGGATATAATGGTAAAAATTTATCATTTTTAATTGACACAGGAAGTACCGTCAGCATTTTATTTCGGAAATACTTAAAGGAAGGTGAAAATGTTGATTTTTCAAAACACGTAAAAATAAAAGGTATATCTGGGTCAACGATTTCAGACGGTGAAGCAAATATTATATTACAGGTGAATGGATTAAAATTGTGTCATTCATTTTTGCTGATGCCAGAATTCGACGACTCGGTACATGGTGTGTTGGGCTCGGATTTCTTTACTAAGTTTCATGCAAATATAGACTATGAACGTTTCGTATTTTCCTTTTGGTTGAGTAACGCACAAAAGATTTGTTTAAACATGCATTCTCAGCAAAACACGTACACCATTGTACCTGCTAGATGTGAAACGATAAAGTATATTAGAACAAATATTAATGATGATTGTGTAATTTTACCTAAGCAGCTATGTGAAGGCGTCTTCGTCTCCGGTTCCATAGCAACGCCTCGGAATAAAATGATTCCCGTAAAAATTTTAAACGTACGTGACGTAGATGTAACTATAAAAAACTTCGATCCACTAGTTGAAAGATTAACTGACTATCAATCATTTGAGTTTGAACAAAATCTTAATATCACAGTTGATCGCATAGATACACTGTTGAATTCTATACAAACGAAACATCTCAGTCAAGAAGAGAAGCTTTCTATTGACAAGATCTGCGCGAAATATTCAGATGTCTTTTATCTAGAAAATGATCGATTGACTTTCACAAATATTTACAAAGAAAACATTGTTCTGAAAAAAGATGCAAAGCCGGTGTATGTTAGACCTTATCGCCAGCCACATGCCTTAAAAGGTGAAATAAACAAACTTGTCAATGAAATGTTGAATAATGATATTATAGAGCCAATCAGATCTGCGTGGTCTTCTCCTGTTCTCATAGTACCTAAGAAACCAGATTGTAATGGCAATAAGCGGTACCGATTAGTAATATATTATAGACAACTAAATAAACAAATAGAAGATCACAAATTCCCTCTTCCCAATATCAATGAAATACTAGACTCTTTGTCTGGGGCTATGTACTTTAGCCATCTCGATTTGGCACAGGGTTACCATCAAATAGAACTGGAGCCTTCCAGTAGACCTTATACTGCATTCACCACCGACCAAGGCCAGATGTGTATGAAGCGCCTTCCACAAGGCCTTCGGACTAGCAGCAGTAGCTTTTCACAAGCAATGACGGTAGCTATGTCTGGATTAAACTACGTAAGTTGTCTCACTTACCTTGACGATCTGATCGTCTTTGGGGAAACCCTAATGATTCATAACAAAAACCTAGTCAAGGTATTCCAGAGACTAAGGGAAGTAAACCTAAAGCTTAACCCTCATAAATGCCAATTCTTGAAAAAGGAAGTCTTGTTTCTTGGTCACATAGTAACATCAGAAGGAATTTCTCCCGATCCATCAAAGATTGAAGTCGTCAAGAACTTCCCTGTACCGAAAGATTCATCCGAAACAAAAAGATTTGTTGCATTTGCCAATTATTATAGGAAATTCATAAAAAATTTTGCAGAAATAGCATCACCCTTAAATAACTTGACTAAAAAAGGTACAATATTTAATTGGACTCCACAGTGTCAGCATGCTTTTGAAACATTAAAGGAACGGTTAGTGAGCCCACCCTTGATACAATATCCAAATTTTTCACCCGACAATACATTCATTCTGACAGTTGACGCATCTAAAAAGTCATTAGGTGCCGTACTTGCAAATTCAGATAATAGACCCGTAGCTTTTGCAAGCAGAGCTTTGAACAAGGCGGAACAAAATTATCCCTCTGTTCATCGAGAGATGCTCGCAATCGTGTGGGGAGTTAAACATTTCAGACCGTACCTTCACTCAAAAAAATTCATTATTAACACAGACTGCAGACCATTAATGTATCTCTTCGGAATGTCAAATCCCTCTAGCAGACTTTTGAAATTCAAACTTGTATTGGATGAATACGACTTTGACGTAAAATATATAAAAGGGAAGGAAAACGCAGTAGCAGACGCATTATCAAGGATCGAAATTTCTTCTGAGGAGCTCAAGCAAATGGAAAATACGGTAACTAACACTATGTATATTATGACAAGAAGTCGTTCCAAACAACAGGAGAACGCAGTTCCTTCTACAGGTAGTTTCTCTAATTCAGACGAAAGGACTGATCACCCTGGAGTCGTAGAATTATCGAAACGGTCCAAACAAGGCTATCAGCTTTGTCCTGTAACGGGAGAACAATTTCAAAAGTTATTTGAAAGTGAGAATTGCGATTATACGACAGATAATTTACTGTGCCTTAGTGAAGCACAGATTGTTTATATACGTCAAGATTCCTTATCATCGTTCAACTTAGGTAAAACGTTGAAGGACTTGAAAATAATATGTAATCGTTATAATATTCCGGAACTAACAATATTTAAAAATAAAACTGGTGCACCAGTCATAAACGCAATTCTCAGCAACATAGGTAGAGTAAGAAAGTTAGGAATTAAATTGTCAGTAATAAAAGACGTGACCGAAATTACTGATCCCGAAATTAGGCATCTTATTCTAAATGACTATCACATATTACCAACAGGAGGTCATGCAGGTATAAATCGTATGTACAATAACATTACAAAGAATTATTCCTGGCCTGGTTTAAGGAAACATATTGAACGCTTTGTTAAACATTGTGACGACTGTCAGAGGTATAAGCACAGCAAAACAAACTTCGAACCCATGACTATAACTACTACTGCTTCTGCAGCATTCGAAAAAATATTTTTAGACATTGTTGGACCACTAGAAGCAGATATAGACGAAAACCGTTACATTTTAACCCTTCAATGTGAACTAACGAAATACGTTGAAGCTTATCCTCTTAAAAATAAAGAAGCACCTACAATTGCTAGATCATTTGTTGACAATTTCATCTTGAGATATGGAGTCCCTAGTACAGTAGTTACAGATAAAGGCGCCGAATTTCTTTCTAAAGTATTCAAGGAGACATGTAATCTTCTTGATATCAAACAACTAAACTCAACGGCGTATCATCATCAAACACTGGGCTCCCTAGAAAATACCCACAAATGTTTAGGTGATTATTTGCGAATCCAAGTGTCACATTTCCCAAACTCTTGGAGCTCCTGGGTGAGCTACTGGTGCTTTGCTTATAACACTACAGTCCACACAGAAACAAAGTATTCACCATTTGAACTCATATTTGGGAGGCAAGCAAGACTCCCTAATAACCTTGCTACTCAACTGGAGCCTATATACAATTTTGACCAATATCCCTTGGAATTGAAGTATCGATTACAAAGGGCATGTAACGATGCAAGAAACAATTTAGTAGAATCAAAAGAAGTTCGTAAACGCATATACGATGCTAGAGTACATTCTCAAAGCTATAACAAAAACGACTTAGTTTTGATTAAGTCAGAAGTAGGCAATAAGTTAGAACCAATTTATAAGGGCCCATATAGAGTAGAAAGCGAAATATCGCCAAACATATTAGTAGATTTAGGTAATGGATGTTTAAGTGAAATTCATAAGAATAGAGTTAAGCGATATAACAAATAGAAAAAAATATTTATGAGCTCAAATATTTTTTTCTCACATCCCCCTGGGAAGTGTAATGTATGATGTAACTAGGTAAGGCAGTATATATTTGTGCGTGTGCTTCGTGAGTGTTGAGCAGTGTATAAGTAAGTAGTTAAGTAAGCATTAATTGCAATAAACAATAAACATTGGAATTAGGATAGGTAGTGATGTAAAAATAGGAAATAAACGGGGGATTCACGATGAGAACATCGATAAGATTGTTTGATTAAAATGAACCTTCAATCCCAAGAGCTGAGTTTACCACAGGGAGCTGGGAGGCTGTAAAAGTGGAAAATTTATTGTATTCATAATACGTTGTCCATTAACCTGTGAAAGAAAGACTTAGCGGAATAACGCCGCGTGACCGTGGGAAGCAATAACTTTCTAGTGGCGTTAACGTTGATATCCTTCTATATTCTCATATGCTAAGGGCAACACTCGTGTTAAATGTGTGAAAAAAAGGTGACTATCGGCAGCACTGGACAGTAATAGGTAGAAGGCGCACGCCCAACTGTGTTTTAGGTTTGTGATCGGCAACACAATCTGAGGCTGTGCTATGCCGTATATGAGTCTGCAATGTTCAGATTTCAACAAAACAACATACCGGGGTGAAAGATACACACATATGAATCAGGGTGCCAAAGGTCGTTTTGTGACAGATATACTCATCTTAATAATATATAATAATAATAATAATCTAAAGTAACTGCTTTTTAGCGATGCCGCAAGGTTGTAATATGGTTTGAGGCCAAAATGTTTAACATCAGTAACAGATCTATAAAAAATACTAACAATGTTGAGGTTTGCTATCAAAAACAGCAATATGCAATGAGTCACGACTTTAAAACCAATAATTGGTTATTAAAAAACGTTGAAAAAACGTTTGATATTGAATCAGCGTTTTCCACAACACAAGTTACATAAGTCACACAAACAACCACACGTAGGTGTAAAATATTTATGAACTACTTTAACACACTATAATCATCGACATTATAGAGTTTGTATGGCTTGAAGACACACACACCTGTGGGAGTGGAAGATTTATTGACATGAAACAGAAAAGTCAACAATGCCAACTGCAGAAATAAAAAAAAACAAAGAACATCAGACAGATTACCAGCCATAAAACATGAATATAGGGAAGCCCAGAATGGCTAAACGGAATTTTTACACTTGGAAAAATGCAGGATTTACCAAATGAGGCCAAAACAACAACTGAGGTTGCACCGGAATATTGCCAAACCTCTCTTTCCACGTTTAGAATATAAAGAATAGATGCAGCTCAAGCCATTAATGTCAGGTTTATTGTTTAAATTATGCGGAGTCCTTTTGTGTGATTCATTTCCAAAAAAATCTACTAAAACAATTTGTTTCAATTCCAAGTCTTTGTTAGCACTACTCTAAGACATTGTGAGGCCTCTGTTTCAAGGGCATGCTGTGGTAAGCCACAGCTAGTTACATTAATTGCTATCACTGTTGTGCGAATTAATCCTACCTTGTAAATTTGCCATTGCTTAATGGCAATTATTACAAACAAATGTTTGGCACCTTAGTAATGTTTTATCTAATATTAGTTTTAATATTCCATTTATGATAAGCTTCGGTTTTGGCCAACGACGTTGGTTCGATATGTATGCCGGTAAACCATATTTTAGAACCTTCTATGAACTTTTCAGGTCATCTCTATTTTGAATATCAACTGACTATCTAATATATGCTTTCTTATTTTTTCAGCACTTAAAGGTGGCCCCTACAAGACTGGAGTGACTCCAATAACCGTTAACCATAGAACACGCTTCTTTAAGGCCTCAAATTTCCGCAAACTAGATATATGGTTCGATTAACTCGAAAACGTAACTGAAGAAAAATGAGGTGATGAGACGTTGCATCTGATGCATCTCTTCTACCCAAAGTTTGTATAGTTGCTTTAATAAAGATGCGGAGTTAACAAAGCTTATTTCTTATTTTTATGCACCGGGACTAAAGTCTTGAAAGAGATGCACTGTTGATTAGAGATCTCTAGCAAGGCCTCCATATGAAAGCACATGGATATACCAAAAAAGGAAGTCAAGTTGATCGACTTGGGGCCGTATTCATAGTCCTCTTGAGGTTCCCTTAAATAATACTCAAGGGAAACTTAAGGGGCCCTCAAGTGTGGCCTTCTTGTGTATCTGTTTCCTAGACAACATCTACGAGACGGCGATGTTCATTTGACGACGTTGTCATATTTCAAATATGTTAGTTTGTTATGCCTATGCCTACGCATTTTGATGTTTTCTGTTATCCCTTTTTGTTTTGTGCCAGTATTTCCTGTTTTGTGCAGGACATTTTTCCGAATGTGACAGAAACTCATGATACTACGACTTTAGAAGGTATGTTCAGGCGCATGATGTCTTCCGTCTCGCTTCCACCTGTGACGTCAGCGTGTGACAAACGGGGTTTGTTTACTTGTTTAGTCACAGGTTATAGCCGAACATTTTCAGTTTATTTTCTTGAGTTTACTCGTTTCATTGCATTTAAGTTGAAAAATAAGGAGAAACTGGGTTATATCCCAGATTGCATAGATACTTTTCTCACTTGGGTCAACCATTTAACAGAAGGTGGACTACAAAAACATACAGATGAGTTCTTGGCAAAATGTAATAAGCTCGGCCATATATTTTGCAACTATAATGGAAACGCTTCGAAAATTGAAAAAAAACTATCTTGCGAATTTAAACAAATTATCAGAGAATGTTTACGTGACTGATGAAGCAAAGATGAGCTTGTTTTCTAGATGTAAAATGTATTTCAGAATACGAATTCTTGATAGGAGAATTAGAGAGACCTCGAATATTAGAAAACTGAAATTCACTAAGACTGTAAAATAGTATAAAGTGATAAGTATACAGGGTCCTGCGACGGTGCATTCAGCTTTCCTAGCGCCTTTCCTATTTGGAATAAAAAAATGCTACATAAAATAAAAGTGCGCTAAAAGATGGTTGGAGATTTACCGGTTGCAGAACGTATTTTGATATATCATTTTCAGTTCATATAGAGAAAGGCTAGTTCTATATGCTCTCATTCACCCCTTCTTCAGTTCTTATTGTCTGTCCAAAATATATTTCCCCATAGACTCATATATACAGAATCAATACCTAACTACGACACAAGAGCGCAACAAATAATGTGCCCTATACCCAGGCCATCAGAAACCATCACTACAAGTGCATCAAACTTTTTAATTCAAACATATTATTAAACAGATACATCGTGTGAAAACATTTTGAAAAAAATTGAGGAAAAACCTGTTATTACTAGGAATCTTTATAGTATACGAGAATTCACCTGTACTAATTAAATACAATGCCCAGAAATATATTGTATTGTTGTATTGTGATATGTTTTTATTTTATGTTTAACATATACGCGGTTGTGACATATATTTGAATAAATAAAAAATAAGAAAATTTGGTAATGTACTTTTCCACCAATCATTAGCAGAAATATGTCAATATTCATTCGCCATAAACATAATGCCATTGTGCTTGTTCATGGTTTTTAAAAATCTCTAATGACAAAATCATGTTATTTATTTCTTGTCTACCTTTTATTAAGAGAATTATACAGTAAATACATATGCAAATTAGCTTGAAGAGCTGGCGACGCAACATCATAGTCTATATATAAAAAATAGGAACGGTAATCAAAGGCTCCTGAATGGGGTATATAAAAAATCCACCCTCTACCCGAGAAATTTTTCCACAAAAAGGTGGTTTCACTAGGCACTCCAATCGACCTCTTATATGAGATTTCAGAAAAATACGTCCAGACCGCTCAGGCTCTATTCTTTTTCCACAATATAAATTTTTTTGGAGTACATACATTCAAATTTTTGTATCTGAAATTCAGAATGCTCGGAACTACTGCAAACGGGTCAGGCGTCGAGTAATATCAATTCTCTGTATAACTATTTCACCAATTATTTATTCAGATACAGAGCAATATGTATCGTTTATATTATACTGTGCATGAGCTATTTTCATTTTGTATAAATATTAAATATCTAAGACAGATATAACAAGAAACGAAATAAAACTTTTAAAAATCAATGCTTTGGCGCCATGTGCTTGTACACTTTTGTCACGCGGTGACGTCATGCGCAGACCGGTTCGAAATCTGCCCGCCAAGTGATCATATCTGTCAGTGTCGTAGTATCATGACAGAAACTGACAACACCATATTCCAAAATTAACCTACAAAGTCGCCTTGACTGCAAAGAAATGTCATGTCATGTTGACATTTCGTTACTTGCGTATTACTCAAGGGAGCCTTACGTAAGGGACCCTCAACTATTACGGCGCCTTAAATATCGACTATGAATACAACCCTTAGTGCTTCCACATATTACGGTGATAGCAGTTTGTTATTTTTCCATAGTATGAAGCTATAGTCTGAGATCTCCCCTTTGTAACCAAATCATTGCCCGACCGCTCGCACAAAATTGTGTTATGTCGCTAGGTCTTTATTTCCCAGGTCAATAGATAGCCTATTATGAATACAACAAATTTCTCAGTTTTACGAGCCCCTTCGCCCAAAAAAGAATAAAATAATCGTGAACCCTTAAAAGGTCTAAATACGACGTCAGAGCTCCTTTTATATTTTTATCTTTTTGAATATTGCTGCGCCGCCACTGACACGACTTCTAAACACCATACGAGCTATCAATCCTCATTTCAAAACGTACATTATGCCGCCAAGTTTTTTTTTTACAGGTCATTGGACAGATTATTATAAATACAACAAATTTTTTAGTTTTACAACCCCCCCCCCCTCCAACCACCGCAATTTCAGTAGAAAATGATCGAGCAAAGTTTGAGCTATTTATAAATTTTTGTTTTGTTGATTATTGCTGCGCCGCCCCTGACAGGATTTCTAAAATCCATTCGCGTTTTCCGTCCTTGCTACAGTAACAATATAGTGTCGAAGTTTCATTAAATTCAATTCAATAGTTTCCATTTGCAACAATGCAGAACGATCTAAAGCAATACTTGTATGTACATCAGAAAATCCTAGTCCCTTCCCAGAGAGGACAATGACAGTTATTCAGGATATTCAGGATGTCTCAAAGGCATACAGTTATGTCTGAAAGACGACTGTCAAACATCATTTGAAGGTCCTTTGTGAAAAATCCAGGCATCTTTAAGACCTCTTTAAAATGTCGTCTATAAATCATTGAGATATCTTACAGGTAGCAGGAAAAGGAATCCAAATTATCTATACTTGCATAAAGCTACCTTTGGCAAATTGAGGCTGTTGAATGACTTTTTTCCTTTCCTCCCCAACTAACTATACGACAATGCAAAAGCGTTGGTAATTTAAAGTACAGTTTGCACCTATCCCTTGCTCTATCCACAATTGAAATATTATCTTTAGTCTGACAAAAAGCTACCACCGTCCACACTAACTTCTAGTCTCCACCATAAACAAAACTCGCAGTTAGGGCCTCTCGTATCCACTCTCCAGAAAAGCAGAAACCAGGAAAACCACAAAAAAAAACCGCGAAAGGAAAAGTGAGGTTAGCGACGTTATCGTGGTTACAGACCTAGCGAACCAAATACAATGTATGCCATCGGTCATTCAGTGTACTTATATGACACATCTTCGAGATTTCATCGGCAAGACGACTTGGAGATATCATCAGCAAGGCATCTTAAATATGTTATCTGTAAAAATCTCCGAAGGTATCTTTATTGGGTCTCATCAGTATGAATAAAAATTCTGTTAAAATCTGGACCTTAAAGGGACATCTTTAAGACTTGAAAACTTGGACATCTTCAAGATGCAAAATTAGCAAGACATCTTAAAAATGCATTTTTTATCCCGCAAAACGTTCAGACGTAAGTGTAACATGGATGGACGTGTTACAGATGTGTTGCGCTATCTGGTTTGGTTTCTATAATAGGCAAAGCAATGTTCGGATGAACCTAAAAATGTGGTCAATCTAGCCTATTATGAATACAACAAAACTTTCATGACGCAAAAGCCTTACACAATATCTTCCAGATACTACCTACAGGAACTATAAGTGGCATAATAGGTACGTTTGCATGGTTTGTTGCACTAGTGTATGTGTATCGTGCATCTAATGAACATTTCAATCAATACACATTCATGTTAATCATAACTGTTTTTTCAGTGTCAACATATATGCAGATGTATATCACAACACACTTCAATGTATTTTCGAATCTCTTACCGACAGGTATGGCAGAAAAATATAGCGTGACGATATGTTGTTCTCTCTATAAATCTTTGAATTCCTTGTTGTTGTTGAATCGAGTGAGTTTTGTATTTAAACATGAAGTTCTAAAATCTTCTACGAATGTACGTTTGGTTTGGGGAAGAAAATATCAAGTTTTGAGTTTCGTGGTGGTTTTTATTTCAGGTTAGTTGAAAATATTTTATAATTATTATCACATGTTATTACATACTAGCATAGAATATACAGGGTGAGTTTTTGGTACCGGCTCGGTCGATAACTGCACTACTGTAGAAGATAGCGAAAAAAGTTGTACAAAAAAGTAGTAGCCACGGATATGCTCCTTGCTCAGAAAATATTTAGATTTACACAGGGTGATCCATAGCTACGTGGTGATTCAAACATGCATTTTTTTAAATGAGACACCCTGTATATTATTCCTTATTCAAATTCTACCAATGATTTCCGTTCTTCCAATATATGGTATTGTTGTTTTTATATCCAAATCGCTGTCAAATGAACGTACTGTATATCAAAGACTGATAAATCAAAAATCATTCTTTTACTCGGACGAATAAAAAATATTCTCTAGCTTTAAAATCAGCTATAATAAAAGCCCGCGAAGCATATTGGTATACAGGGTGATGTAGAATACAAAATCTAGATTTTCCCTTTTTTTTAAATGTAACCCCTTATTATACCAAAGAATTGCTTTTAATATGTTCTTTCATCTTGTTATGGCTGCATTCATTAGTTTCTGAGATATTTAGTATTTTCTACAAATTTTAAATATACCTCCTATTTGTTTACTAAAATTTATTTATTTTGGGAAAATACTACCAAATTTAATTTTTGCTTAACAAACAATTAAAATATAAGGCCATAATAGTACTTGCTTAAGTCAAAACACTGAATTAACGAGATAATATAGGTCAAGTATGTGCTGAGGAAACAATTTTATAGACGTCATGGATAATTATCAAGCAGATATATCCGGTAGGCTATGAAATATTAAACGACACAGCCAAATAAAACGACTCTTCAATTTTTCAAACGCATTAGTTTTAGAGTGCCTCCGTTCTGGATATTGCTGTTCATAGTTGATATGCTCTAGAGGCAAGTAGGCAATTTCTCAAAGATTCTCCTAAATACCCTTAATGGAAAAATTAGTTTTTAAAGCTGGTTTTTCACACACTACGGAATTATTGAGTAGGTCATGTCAATTTTTCAAAGCCTACCTGATAAATCTGCTTAATAATTATGCATCACGCCTACAAAATTATTTCCCCAGCATACTTGACTTTATTATCTCGACGATTTAGGGTTTTGGCTTCATCAAATACTATCATGACCTTATAATTTAGTTGTTCGTTAAATAAAAAACAAATTCGATAGTACTTTCTCAAAATAAATAAATTTCAGTAGGTACACAAATAGAAGCTATTTTTTAAATTTACCGAAAAATCGAAATATCTCGTAAACTGATGGACGCAGATACAACAAGTGCTATATAAAGAAGAAAGAGCATATTAAAAGCAATTCTTTGGTATAATAAAATATTGGGTGTTACATTAAAAAAAAGAGAGAGACAAATTGGATTTTGTATGCTACATCACCCTGTATACTAATATGCGTCGCTGGCCTTTCTTACAGCCAATTTTAGAACTAGAGGATATTTTTAATCTTCTCGTGTAAAAAAATAATGTTTGATTCATTACTTTTACTTCCCACACCGATAGGTGAGGGGAGTATTGTGATCGCGAAAATTTTCGATTTTGAGATAATACGTTTTTTGGGCGTTTTATGATGTGTACATAACGAAAATCCACGTCACTCGTTTCCGTCGGTCTGTCTGTCTGTCTGTCTGTCGGTCTGTCGGTCTGTCGGTCTGTCGGTCTGTCTGTCGGTCTGTCTGTCGGTCTGTCTGTCGGTCTGTCTGTCGGTCTGTCTGTCGGTCTGTCTGTCGGTCTGTCTGTCGGTCTGTCTGTCGGTCTGTCTGTCTGTCTGTCTGTCTGTCTGTCGCGACTTTTCTACCCTCGTAATATCAGTAACCGCTACATGGATTGTGATGAAATTTGGACAGCATTATGCTGTGGGGTCGTAGTAGGTAATGTTCCTATAATTTTGAAAATTGTTATACAGGGGGCGGAGTAATTAGCAAAAAACGAAAAATTTCAAATACGCTTCAAACTTCGTTTTTAGACCGTTTTGGGGGTTCCTGATCATTTTCTACTTTTTTTTAGGTGGGGGTGAATTTGGGGTGGTTGGGGGGTGGGGGGTTGTAATACTGAAAAATTTGTTGTATTCATAATGGGCTCTCTAATGACCTGTGAATGAAAGACCTAGCGCCATAATACAATTTTTTAGGTCCATCCGAACATTGCCTTGCTTATAATAGAAACCAACGGACTTAGAATAATTTGTGATGTATACATCCGAGTGTTGTTTTAGTTTTAGATCGTTCTTTATTGCGTAACGCCAAAATTATCGAATGGATTTTAATGAAATTTTGACACAGTATTACTGCCACGGCGATGATGGAAAGCGCGCATGTTTTGGAAAAATCGTGTCAGTGGCGGCGCGGCAATAATAAAAAAACTAAAAATGTAAAAATAGCTCAAACTTTGTTTTTCGGCGTTTTAGGGGTTTCTGATCATTTTTTACTTTTTTTGGGTGGGGGTGAAATTGGGGTGGTTAGGGGGTGGGGGGGGGGTTGTAAAACTCAAAAATTTATTCCATTTATAATGGTGTCCATTGACCTGTGAAAGAAAGACCTAGCGGCATAATAGACGTTTGTTAGGTCCATCCGAACATTGCCTTGGCTATTACAGAAATCAAGGGATTTGGTATTGGTAGGGGTAGGTATTGATTCAGGTCGTTCTGAATTTAGTAACATGGAAATTATGGAATTAATTTTAATGAAATTTAGACACAGTATTATTACCGCGGCAAGGATGAAAAATGCGTATGGTTTTCAAAAATCGTGTCAGTGGCGGCGCAGCAATAATAAAAATCTAAAAATATAAAAATAGTTCAAACTTCGTTTTTAAGCAATTTGGGGGTTCCTGATTGTTTCGTTTCGTCCAGTTGAAGCTGAATTGTGTCGTTTTAGTTCCTACGGAGAGATTTAGGAAATTATTTACTAGTTTTTGTGTTGGATGTTTTTTGACGACAGGCGGGCGATGATTTGGTTGCAAGTGTTATGTGTGGGAAGTACTGAGTCAATCAACTTGACTCCATTTTTTGATATACAGTACGTTCGTTTGACAGCAATTTGGACATAAAAACGGTCATAACTTTTGAATATCCTGTATAATGTTATAATACCTTATATTGCGAGAAGAGATTTTATTAGTAGAATCTGAAAATGGGATAATATTTAGGGTGTCTCATGTGAAAAAATATATGTTTGCATCACCACGTAGCTAAGGATCACCCCGTATAAATCAAAATACTTTCTGAGCAAGGAGCGTATCCTTGGCAACAACTTTTATGTACAACCTTTTTCGCTGTCTTCTACAGTAGTGGAGTTATCGACCGAGCCGATACTAAAAACTCACCCTGTAGATTGTAAAATATGATTGTGTATATAGTATTTCATCTTTCAGTGGTGCTGAGTGCATATGGCCTGACAGTGAACTTTCAGAATGATGTAGTTCGGGAAATAAGGCTTAGGACAACATCAGGAAGAATCATTACCTTTTTAGACTCTGGCATTCTCATTTCTACGTCACTAATTATCGTCGTGATTCTCATAACAAACTTCAGACATCTGTCAAGATACTTGAAACTTTTAAGCGAGGTACCAAACTGATTATTTGAGTTGCTATTAATGTAGGTATGTATAACAGAACCAAGATAATATTGGGAAGACGACGCGTTTACCGCTGAAGCAAAGCAACGCGAAGGTGCGTGCCTGAATCAAACAAAGCATCTAACATCAGAAGAGAACGGTCCCGTATTTGATTTTGAGGGAACGTACCCTGTTGCTAAATTCGTCCCTGTCTAAGTCGATAAGTAGCCGACCAGTGGCATTCCGTCTAATCATTTTTTTCGGTAGAGGTTCTGTCATTAATAAGGGTCTCTTAAACTAATCATTGCACGTTAAAACACAGCCACAATGGTACGTCACTGTGTCAACCTCACAAAAGCCTGAGCGCATCGTACACCTGCCGGTTGCTAGGAATTTAGTGTAAACAAACCAGAAGTGCAATAAACGGTATAATATGGTTGGCCAATTCTTATAATGATCGTGGTCCAAGTCAAACGTTTTTAAGTATCAGCATTTCTTTTTAGGATCAGCCTCCCGCAAAGTTGTCGGTGCATGTTAGATTTGAAACGCTGCAGGTTGTAGCCTTCGGGAAACAAATTCCTCGGAAGCTCGTTCCACAGCGTAGGAGCTCTCCAAAAGAAAGAATGTTTAATGAGACTGGTTCGGGGACTAGGGACTTCGACCAGGTAGCAGGATGAGCTCGCAGAGCCTCTCCAGTGTTCCTCGTTCGGACGCCCAGGGAACAAAACTCCAAGCTTCGGGTATGCCGTTTTAGTAATACTAACGGCCGTGCCAGAACATGGTTTTGTTGATGTTGATCCCCAAAAGAAGTTCCCTAAAAGAAGAAAAGAGGCATGATTGGGAACAGGACTGACTCTGTGGTAGTGATGACATGCCGTGATACAGAAAACAACCGATTATCCCAAGAGAGTTACAGTTTCGATCATACAGCTTTAAAGATGTCCAATTACATCTACGTTCGTTTGATAAGTTAACAAGTGAGATAAAACTTATAAAAATCGATCTCATTATCGGGCACTTGCACCAAAGAGCAGTTCCTTAAAATTACAACGAAAAGTATTAAATAAGCCTCACTTCAGCACCAAGAGCTTAGTGCTGAATAATCAGCAATAACAATTTTAATAGTGATGTGCAAAACAAATTCAGTAAGCACTGTTTGTTGAAAGCTCTTATCAGAATACTGCAAAATCATCTGGCTGTAACACAACACATGAATTTTGCAGTGATTGAAATTTGTAAGATACGGTATGTGGCAGGGACGAGAAATATTTACTGATTGTGGAGATCGAATAATGTTGACAGAAGAGTAACAAAAAAAAGTTTCAAATTACAAAAAATCCTTAAACAATGGAACTCATGCAGTATCAGGTATTTAATAGACAACCAAATAACAAAATCTGAATCTACTACAATAAGACCAAAGGAGAAAGCATCATAAGAAAACATAAATGCAAAGAATACATTTGAAAACGTCCCATCACCGAGTTATCGGAAACCACTGATTAAAAAAAAATGCCGAGACACCTAAAAAGATTTATCAAGATGACCAACTCTTTCCCCTTTGTACCCACTGCTCCTCTGGGTAATCCTTTTTAAAATTTTGAACGACAAGGGTTATCGAGTAATAGAATTTTTCAAAGGTATGTCGAAGACCTTTACTTTGACGTTTGATTTTTTGAAGTCGGTCAATTTGTTTTCGAGTTTTTTTACTTTTTGAATCCTGACCATCGGTACCAAATATTTAGTAAAACAATCTATACTTTCTTCCATCTTATCAATATTTACCTTCCTCCCTCGATATTTAATTGTTTTCTTATGTTTTGTACTTGTATATATTTTTTAACGTATATTTTATCAGCTTGGTATTTTTGTCTACCACGCCAGTCTCTCACTAAAAACCAAATTGCCAACACCACCCGGCATAATGCATATGACTGTTATGGTATAAAGTAAGTTTTCTGTTGCATTTTAATTATTTGTTCAAAATTGTAATTTTGTTTTTTAAAAAAATTAATTGTGAATGTTAGTCATTTTGTATCTGTTTGACATTTCTGACATTTTTAGTTTTAATACCTGAAGATGACGCCTAATAGAAGCGTCGAAACGTCGTAAAATTTTATATTTTGGAAATATAATTAGTGACCGTATCCCAAGGTTGTTTTACTAAATATTTGTTTTCGAGAAAATTATTATTTAACTCGAAGGAATATTTGATCTTTTTTTCGTACTTACTCCACCGTCCATGCACCGATTTTCAAAATTATAGCAGCATTATCTACTACTAAGAATTGTTCGGTCTATATGGCGGTAGAATTTATAATATACCTTTATTTGCATATTTTTTGAGAAAAGGCCGTTTTTCTGATTGACCGCAACAGTTACGCCCCCTAGCGGCTACCTGCGGAACTTGAAAATAATTTCCAGTTATTTTTCTTAGCCGATTTATCTAATAATATTTTTTGCTCGAAGTTATATGATTAACGGTTACCGAGATACTGCCGGCGTCCATTCTTATTAGGTCACCCTGTACATATAATAAAACACCCATATAATGTATTATCTCAAGATCGACAATTTTCGCGACCACAATACTCCACTCCCCTATAATCTTATTTTGGTTATACGATTTTTTCACCCTGACTCAACGTACAATTATAAATCAAATTCTAGCTATTGCTCTTCTTGTTTTAGGTTGACGAGATTTTGAAATACACATCGAAGCGCAACAGCGACACCATTATCTTGACAGGAATTCTATTATTCACAGGATTTACTTTTATGGCGGACATATGCATATGGAGCAGCCTTCTTCAGAAACATCAAATAATGTCATATGCTTTACATCAGCTACCAATTTATTCTATGTATTACATACATTTACTTGTCATACTCAACTTCCATTTCTTAGTTAAGCTCCTTATCTCAAGGGTTGCCTTTTTGAGCGGCCTACTTCAAGATCCCTGCAGAATAAGAGTGTACAACTTTAGTGTTCTCACAGAGTGCATAATAGGAGACCAACTACAGAATTTCTCAGGTAAGGCAATAATGCCTTCATAATTATACAGGGTGTTTTGGAAGTTGGGACTTTCCACTTCAGAAGCAACTGCCTTTGTACGGTGAATCAGCAGCAAAAGAATAAAAAAATGGTAAGAAAATGCGTACTATTTCTTTGCTGCGAAGTTTTATGTGTGGTCCTGTCACATGAGTCTTACAAATACGGTTCAGAGTTCGCGCCGTGTTACGGCTCCAGATACCGCTGACCAGACAGAAGATAAGAAGCAGACGGAAACCAGCGTGCTATTGTTCATTCATAAAGACACGTGTGCATTCATTATGTTTATCACCTTATATTTTTATCTGACATATAAATACCTATTGCATTGTATTAATTAGTCAGTACCAGCATCAGTACCAGAGTGGTATCTCACAAATACCACAACAAACTCTGTACTATCTGTACTCAAATAAACGGTTTCTCGTCCGAATTGAAATTTGAATATTTTTTTAAAAAGTAAGTTCCGTGGCGCGAAATCGTAATTCGCCGCGAGACTGAAAAGCGCAAGTATTTCTTCTTCAATTTGGACCATTCGGGATTGTCTAAGTCTTCTACCGTGATGTGGATACAACCATCATTTCTCTCTAGATCTTTGCACGAGATAGACAAATCTACGGGGTGCACGGTGAATACCGTACACTAAAATATCCACCAGTTCATTTCAGTTATAACGTTTGCATCATTGTTGGTTTTTTTAAAGTCCGATGTAGCTCGTCAACAAATCGAGATACATAAAACGCGCTAATCGCACAGGGACGGAATTAGAAATGATTAGTCAATATATCGGCCAATATCTTGATATCCCTCAACATTTCATTTATATATGACTAAGAAAAATCACTCCTTTTGGCGATCACTATATGCCCTGTTAAGGAAAATCCCAATTCCGGAAATACCTACCTCAAGAAACGATAGAATCTTGATAAAACATGTCTAACGGTATATGAAAGCAAAGACCGTCATAAGTTATAAGACATCTGGAGTAACTTTTATTTAAATAACTTGATACGAAAATGTAAGAATAATCCTAATTGTTATTTTTTTAATTGTAACCATTAAGAGGAATTTCTCAAGTTTCTAAATTGCTTTGTTTGACAAATATAGTCTCTGACGATATTTGTTGATTTTCACTAGCAGGGTGTATTTTTTACTCAAGGATGAATGTCGAGCAAATTATTGCGATGATTCGTGATTACCCGGTCTTGCAGATCTCAAAATACATGGACCCTAGCTCCACCATTTCCTTGTATAACATAACAAATTCCCTTTCTGTCCCTCCCTGTCCCGTGCTGGATGTACTTGTGTGTGATTTTTCTACATTTTCTTCTACTTAGTCCATTAGGCTGCACTGACACTGCACTCATTAAACACTGGTCAATATGAACAGAAATCACTGTTGGCATACGGTCGGTAAAGTTTCGTGCTGGTTACGGCACTATCGCTTCATTACTATTTGTGAGTCAACCTTTACGATTTTGGCAAACTCATATGTTATTACTCCTGCCGTAGGTGAAATAGAGATTCAGTATTCTCGGTGATGATTCCTTTTGGCGTGTCCGGAAGTCCAAAAATGTCAAAACTGGCTTTTAAAACGTCATCACAGCATTTTTGGCAGCAAGTCTATATCCCACACTTTCTGTCGGAGTTCTATATAAGACTCCAGGAACCGGAATTAGGGTCTGTTATTAAGTTTTAAAAAGATATATATCTCAAGATATTAGGACGGCAGACATGCCGCGATCACCCTTTATAAGTCAATTTTGATGTTTTAGGATTTCCAGACACGCCCAAAGGAACTATCGTCAGGGATTGTAAATTCCCATTTCACCCACAGCAGGTGTATGGAGTTTACTGAAATACCGTGAGTCTGTAGAAAGCCAGCTCAAAATGTATGATAACTTGGAGGGTTTTGGCCATATTGTGCTGTATGAAGTCTTAAGGAAGAGTATCTTAAAACATTTACAAGTATTCCACTTAAAAAGGGAACTTTGGTATTCTACGACTTTATTACCAACCCCGTATAATTAATAGATTAATCGACTTACCTTAAGGAAGATTAATCCTAATTTTCCGAGCTTGTCCGAAGATATAATTATACGTTGTAGTTTCCGTGAAATCTACTTGTCAGCACGATGTTCCTAAAAATAACAATAAACGAATAACCCCCTCTCTATTTCCTCCGCCTACCCTAGACGGTACTGCTACCGCTCCGAGGACCGACATTCCGTTGAAGTGCTATTGAGAAAAAAATCGCCTAACCAACGGGAGATACAGGGCGGGTGGGTAATTATATCTTCGGACAAGCTCGGAAAATTAGGATTAATCTTCCTTAAGGTAAGTCGATTAATCTATTAATTTTCCTTCGCTTGTCCTCGATATAATTATACGTTGTAGCGGTTCAGAGTAAAGAGGGCGATTTTTTTTTTTTTTGAACAACATATATTAATTCAATATGTTAGTATATAGAATATCATCCGAGGTCAATATGGAACAATATATATCCTTTTCAATATAAATTTACAATGAAAACATCAATTCGTACATAATTATATGTACCAAATATGAGCCTATGAATGTAAATAACATACACACCCTACATATGTATTTCTGATACCAACAACATTAATTTCACAGCATTAATCACACAGCAACGAAACAAAAAAAAATATATATTATACACGTGTGTACAACTGTATAATACACACACATATAATAAACATACTAACAGTTGTCTCGGCAAAGTTATTAGGATCTTCCAAGGACCTATTATGAAATGCAAATACAAGTCATTAGAGTTTGATGAACAATTATGAGAATGATTGATGTATGTATTCCAGCTAAATCTCGTTTTTCTTTTTTTTTTCTTACCAATTTATACTGATCTGTGACCAAGCTGCATGGAATACTTCTTCATGAGTGAGCATGAGTTGCTTTTTTTTGCGACATGGTACTCTTTTTCATGCAAAATTCTATAGTAGACGCGATGTTCAATTCCGGTTTATTTTTAAAATAAGAAAATATTAGATAGATAGATTCGGTTGATATCTGCCCAGTCTAGATGTTTTTGATATGATTTTATTTTTTTTTTTTTTTAATTTTATCAGATAATTTCTGTATGCTTTCAAACTCCATTAATGTTAATGTTTGAACCACCGACGATAAAGTTGTCTTGAATTCTTCTAGCAGTATCAGAGCCACACGTATAACATGTTTATGTGTTAGATTTTCAAATGATAAGCTGTGTGACGGATAACATTTGCCCTGTTAGAGATCTGGATTCCAGGTCTGCCATGTTTGGGTCTTGATGGATGTCTATAAAAAAACTCCTCTAAAGATTCTACATATTATCTTTTCTTCGCTAGAACTGATTAGAATTAGGAATTTAAAAACTGAGGAGTTTCACTCTCGGTGAAATTAACCTAGATATACTTCAAAGTTATAGGTATACTTGTTGTCTTGTTTGTAATTACAAAATTTCCAGTAGTTTCTGAAAACAAGCTGAGTACTGTTTCGGGGGTCCCTCTATTAAAGAGGCTATCATCATCATTTCTATAACGTTTTCTGGTACCTGTCTGAAAATAGCGCTGTACAATCTCCCTGCCAGTAGGAAAAATCTGCTTGTACAGAGGATCACTCTGTTAAAAAGGAGAACTGAGTATACATACTCATTGGGCTAAAAAATGACGTTATTATTTCCATTATTATTCTTTTTTTTTTTTATAGTGAAAGAAAAAAAAAAATTGGAGATATCAAGGTTGTGTTGTCCAATCTAGATTAACGACAATTCCTGAAGCCCTTTCTTGAAGATTCTCTCTTTTCAGAACTCTATTGAATACGGGGAAAACATACAAGTAGTATGTGTAGCCTAATTTATTGTAAATGTGTCAGTAGAAGGATTCTGGGTCCGGAAAACCGGACATAAATTTCTGAATTATATATATTTTTTTTTGCAAATGAGTTTATTCCGGGATTATCAGTTTTTTTTTTGCTCGAAACTATGTAACTTGTTGATTACATACTCTGTATCTACAGAAAGCGACCTCGATTCTTTATCAGCTTCTTTGTTTTCCACGTACAAGTATAGCTACCATATACTACTACTATACTTTACTCCTCACACCATTGCCAAAGCGCTTTCACGGTTTCATTTAACTGTGGATACTTAATAATACTACATGATTTGTTTATACAAGAAATGGCAGTTTGGTTATCAACTCTTAATAGTATATTAGTTTTTTTTTTTTGATCGCAAGACCTGATTATGCCGCCTTAATTTCTAGATAATTAATATGCTTGCATCGATCCTAAAACTCATGGCGAGTAATTTCTCCACAAGAGGCTCCCTCACCTGTTGGAGATGCATCCGAAAAAATGTCCATAGAAGAAGATCTAGGTTTAATATCTTGCCATATTCCAATCTCTGTAGGTATATCACCATTGTAATTCTAGCAATAATTTTTCTGAGATAACCAATTTTCCATTAAAAGTTTCGTTTTTTAGTCTTCTTTTTAATCTGCAAATCAGTTTTTAATGTCTTTTTTGTTTTTGCAGCGAGATCTGTATATTTACTGCATCACATTCAAAACTCAAAAACTGGCCTGTAGCCGATTTAAGTAGTAGCAGATCCTAATTTTATCAAAAAACCTTAACCTTTTAAGAGGATTACGGTTATTCCAGTATTCTCCCGAGTATTCTTCATACATTGGAATTTATCCTTTCCTATTACTAGGATATCGTCTAAATAGAAAAACTGTCAATACGCCTTTGAGTGTAAGTCTTTCCGCCCCTGGTTTGAGAAGTTTGATGAACATATAGAGAGCTACCTTCAAGTCAAAGGCAAGACAAGTGAATTAATACAATTTATTGTCGAATCTGAACCTTAAAAATATTTCGTGATTCTTCTTAACGAAGGATTTCGAGCCTCTTTTGGAAAGATATGCATCTTTGTTTAATAATTTTAAGACTGTTCTATGACCCTCACTTGAAGTGGGGGGCGTGGCTGAATCTATTAATTAAACTCAACTTAAATCTATATGTTTCTTGTGGTTTTGGAATGAAAAATAAATTAAAATGAAGTGAATTTTAGAGTAGGAGGACATATTTTGCTACCCCCAATCTTGAATAATTTATCAATTAACTTTGGTATTCAGGAAATAGGTTATCCGAAAGTCTTACATAGTAAGTTCGGAATTTTGCATTGGCATAAATTGAAAAGGAATAGATATCACTCCAATCTGTAGTGTAGTGAGTAAGCGCTATCTACTTGACGGCTGGCGTCCGAGCGTTAGGCGCGCAGTCAGTATGTATGGGCGGTTGTTGTGTTAGTGTGAATAAACGTGTAAGCAACAGCTCTGGTTTTTCTTTTCTACAAAAAAAAGAGTGGATATTACACATACTAAGACTTTCTGGCTTTCCAATTTTGCAAATATTTTGATAGGTTGCCAGATTAAGTAATATATATGTACATGCATGTATACACTTTGTATGACTTTGTTTGTAGCATTAGCTGGCTTCTTTCTTACAATATGCTGATGGTGGATGGACCCGACTTCCTCTCCCCCTTCTCTCCTCTTTCTCTTGAATTTGAGTTGAGGGAGGTTGTAGTTTCAGTAACGATGATTGTGTATGCCCGCTGAGTGCTATCTAAGTTAGCAGGTTTTTAACCTTTGGTACAATCTGAATTCTGACGAGGAACTGAATTGACGGTGCAACGAACGGATAATGCACGTTAGCAAAATAGGTTGTGAGCTTCAGCTGGAAGTATGAGGTTGCTTAATTGTTCCTGCACAAACCTTAATGCTTCTATAACATTTGCGATTGCACCTATGCACCTAACCCTACAGTCATTTGTTGTTGTAAGTGATTTAGGAATCTATAATGACCATTGTCTTTTTTTTTTTTATACAGTGAATAATTTCGCCACTAATTTGAGGAGAAGGTAATGCCTTACAGTTGCTCGGTACTTTATATTCTCCTAAAAAGTCCTCTCTTTGGTTCTTTGTCAGCCATTTCTGCAAAAAACTACTCGAACGAAATGATATTTCGTCATGTATTGGCTGCCTACCTTATATTCAAAATTTGGTTTGAAGCCGAGGTATTAAAAAAAACGGTTCCGGCTTTGAGGCGTGAAGTATCCATGCTCGTTGGTCTAAACAAGCCGTGGAACACTTTTTGCTTTTTCCGATCTGCCGATGAGTCTGAGGTTAGAACAGGAAACCACCAGCTTCGAGGATTGTTCGAAGAATATATGCCTTCTGCTTACTACTTATTACCAAAAAAGGAATAAAGACTAACGCATGCTAATCTTATCTTCCCTACGAAGTGTTCCTTCAGCTTAACTGTTTTTTGGACCAACGCACATTAATCCAGAAAAAAACAGGATCAACAGATGAACAAAGAAATAATTTCATCACCTCTCCCAACTCGATTTTTTACCCAGAACTAACGAACGCTAATTCTGTTTTTGTTTAGCAAAAAATGCCGAGCCAATACAAGGCCGTAAATAAATAAAATCGAACGACTTTACTTATTTGAACGAGTTTCTGGAGATATGCTAATGCATATGAATTCTACTACCCCACATATAAATAGAATCGAACGATTCTATTTATGCTAAAAAGACAACGAACGTTATCTTAAGTGGGAATGAATATGCACCACACTGCGACCGCGGTGATGCATATATGTTTACGGGAGGCTGCTGCATTAACACTATAGATGACTCCTCCGTACCTAAAAAGAGTATATCTGTCTACAACATTGAGGCCTACCTGATGATTCGGAGATATGGAGATATTATGCTCCCATGCATATGAATTCTACTACCCCACATATAAATAGAATCGAACGATTCTATTTATGCTAAAAAGACAACGAACGTTATCTTAAGTGGGAATGAATATGCACCACACTGCGACCGCGGTGATGCATATATGTTTACGGGAGGTTGCTGCATTAACACTATAGATGACTCCTCCGTACCTAAAAAGAGTATATTTGTCTACAACATTAAGGCCTACCTGATGATTCGGATGAACTGTCTGACGATAGGCAAACCTAATAATTCTTTTCACACTGGATTTGTAGTAGCTTCCTCCCATGCCTCTTGATTTCCTTATGTGGAGCACGCACACTGCCCTTTTCGACATATTTTTATTGCGAAACACCTAAAGAGTTTGTAAACTGCGGAACATGTTGTGTCGACAAGCACGAATAACGGAATGTCGGTCCTCGGAGCGGTAGCAGTACCGTCTAGGGTAGGCGGAGGAAATAGAGAGGGGGTTATTCGTTTATTGTTATTTTTAGGAACATCGTGCTGACAAGTAGATTTCACGGAAACTACAACGTATAATTATATCGAGGACAAGCGAAGGAAAATTAATATTTTCATTGCTAGGTTGACACTTCAAATCCGTAAAACTTCTGTTTGTCTTTTTTTCGATACCTTGTATATGCATATTTTATCGGCCAAACATTTCTAAAACCCTGTATGTTAACTTACAATACTTAAAAATAATAATTACTTTTGTTATTAACCCTTTGCAGATTCGCAAGTAATAGACGACATGGTTCACCTATATGATCTAATGTATGAAGCAAGTTTATCTTTGAATAACTATTATGGAATAATCCTCTTGGTAAGAACCCAGAATAATAGACAATTTATATCGACTGCCCATTTTTGAAACCTTTTCATCTAGTGTTTGAACAGAAATATTTTTTCCAGTTTGCTCTTGTAGGATGTCTTCTGCACTTACTAGTCACACCATTTGATCTAGTTTTGGAGATTTTTCATAAGCATTACAGTTTCATATTTTTGCAAACTATATGGATGTTTGGACATGTGCTGAAACTTTTCTTGATAGTTAATCCATGTGAGGAAATCAGTCAAGAGGTGCTACTTACAGCTGACAATTATAAATAAAATATACATATTTATGATTTTAGGTGGAAAACCTATCGGCGATGTTAATAAGGAGATCATGGACGGATCGTCGATTTGACATGAATCAAGTAGGTGCATATGACTTGGGCCTAGGACTCTCGGTCAATCCAGAAAGTAGATGATTCCAAATCACCCACCCTTAACGGTGTACTGATCTTAAATCAAAGAGGTGTAATACCTGGGAGTAAACTTATGCATGGGCCTCTTAGTCAATTATTCAAAGAAGGAAAGTGGGTGATTTCAAATCACCCACCCTCAACGGTATACTCAACTTAACTCAAGAGGTGTAATATCTGGGAGTATAGACTTAGGCCTAGATCTCTTAGTCAATCCTTCAAAGAAGGGAAGTGGGTAATTTTAAACCACCGACCCTCAACGATGTACTGATCTTAACTGAAGGGGTGTAATACCTGGGAGTAGACTTAGGCTTAGGCCTCTTGGTCAATCCTTCGAAAAAGGAAAGTGGATAGTTTTAAATCACGTTTAATCAACGGTGTACTGATCTTAACTCAAGAGGCGTAATATCTGGGAGTAGACTTAGACTTAGGCCTCTTAGTCAATAACTCAAAGATGAAAAGTGGGTAATTTTGAATCACGCACCCTCAACGGTGTACTGATCTTAACTGAAGAGGTGTAGTATCTGGTAATAGACCTACGCCTAGATCTCTTAGTCAACCATTCAAAGAAGGAAAGTGGGTAATCTTGAATCACCCTCCCTCAACGGTGTACTGATCTTAACTCAAAAGGTGTAATATCTAGAATTGGCGATTTACATGGTTGCAGCAATAAATAATAAACTACCATGTGGCAGCTATGTCGTATAGTAGGTAAGACCTAGGAGCTCAAACTAAAGGTTCTCAACTGCCTGTATATAGCAGTGGTCATACGTCAGAGTTCAATATGGTTGCTCGGCCTCGTGACCGACCGTGGAAAACACCTTTGTTGTGCTGAAGCTGGTATAATATTTAGAAACTAAGCAACTCTAGGAATAAGGGGTACCATATAAACAACATACACTGCAGCTCTAGTATTCTTGAGCTTGCCACATCTGCATTTCTGTACAAGAAGGGCGTGTATGAAAATGCATGACAGAGGAATGTTGATAACATGAGACGCGGTAGTTACAGTCACTAGAATAGAGCGGCTTGTGGATAGTAATATCTCTGGTAAAATCCGATATATTCTTATTTAGGATAGCAGAAGCCAAATAAAGGTATAGTACAGTACATTATATTTGGTTCAGATTAACTTATTATTTCAAAGAGTATAAATAATTTATTTGATATAAGGTCTGATAATGCTGATGAAACGTTATCCATTTTTATATCCACGAAAAAATTACTGACGTTATATTGATGTTTCGGTTTCGGCCGAAACTGAGACGGAGGCCGAAATTCGGTTTCGGTTTCGGCCGTAAAAAGTAGTTTCGGTCGGACACTAAAGGTACTTCAAGATTCACTCATCATCGCTGACAGAAATTTAATGATTGAGATAATCATGCCCCAAGAAAGATCCAGTGGGGCTGGATTCCACCTAAAAGGTAGACAAGGAGTGCAGAGAATCTTTGCGCTCCGAAGCTGCACGGCTGTGCTCTAACAGTTGAACATCTCTGAATGATTAGATCAGCTCTGGTCAAGAATGCTTCATAGCTTTCCAGAAAACAGCATCCCACAATAGTGTGGCCCTCTTGTGGGTTACTGAGGTCTACCGGAAACGAAAGAACGGATCACCTGCTATCATACGCATATAAAAGTAAAATCTTGGACGAAGAATACATACTTTAATTCAGGTGCGCAAAGCTGTAATAATCTTGTCTTTGATAGCTATGATAAAAATAGGAAGTGACAAGCAGCTATCGGACGGAGATATAACACACAGCCGAAGAGCAATCTGAGTGTAAATTTATTGCCGAAAGCGTAAATAGAATACCGTGAAGTACTGGAAAAATCTCAGCTGCCAGCGAAAGAAACTTTTTTTGGTGATCATTTCATTTTAGCTTCCATCACTTAAACTTCAGTCGATGGGAACTTGATCTAGTCAGCTGCCTCGACTGACTGTAGGTTGTGTACATATCCGCTCTGGAAACTTGGATCAGCTATGTACCGTAAAAAGCTTTTATTCTATGTACTGGCGATAGCGCCCTTCCTCTGGTTTCTAGATTGTCGCCAATGAATTATTTTCTCAAATCGAAAGATGGTTCAAAAACACTCACGTGGATTTCGTATCTCTTTGTACACTTCCATGGTAAATTTAAATGAAAAAATCACGCGCTCACTTTCCATCTAAATACACCTTAACCCTTCAAGTACATACACATGAATGAGTTAAAATTTGCTCTGGACTAGATGTATATTTTCTGATGCATATATTTCAATTTTGAAGAAAGTGCTCCTGTTTATAATTACCAAAAAAGTGACACCTTACCGAACCAAGTTTCAATTTTTCGTCTTTTTTGCTTATGATCAGATTGTGAAGTAAATTCTTCATTTCATTTTATAAACTTGGCACAAACAGCTCAAGATTTTGGTTACCCTGGAACAAGCGTCCAAGGGCATCTGTATAAGGGTTCGACAATTTTACATTATATAGTATTTTTCCAGAATCATGTTGTCAAAGCATGATCATCATCATAGTCACAATGTCTTAGCAGACATGTTGTGAACTCGTAAAATGCATTTACTCATTTTACGAGTTTCTCTTGGGATATCTTTAAGATCTTTAATGCAGTAGTTTCCCATTTGCTTTCTGCATCCTCAAACCGTTGACCCGATGGTACCTACTGGTTCATCCGCCTTTAGGGGCAATTTCTCACTCCAAGGACAAGAAGGTGTCCTGACTCTTCTCAACTCGTCCACCCAAAGCTGTTGGTTGAGAGGAGGGTACTGCTTATACCGACAGTAGTTCGGTTCCTTTTAGTCACCTTTTACGACACGCAGGATATACGTTGGGAGATACTCTAACCCGACCCCACACGGACAGTTGACAAAGCAGATTACCACAAAATATAAACAATATGTACTTTTCCCTTTTAAACTAGAAAACATCTTATGCCCACCGGTCTACCATTGATTATATTCTATTCACAACTGCTTACATAAGTATATTGCATATCACTTAACGTATGTTGCACAAGTTTTGAGAATTTTTTTCAAAACTCGGGAGGTAGTCTCACCGTTAAAAACAATTATTACAATTCGGAAATCGTTACCATGGTAACCAGTCAACATCTAAACGTAACAATAAAACCATTTTGGTTATCATATAAGTTGTCAAAATGTCGTGCAGATTAGATATTCGGAAAGTATTTACAGTCTAGTTGGACGACTTGAAAAAATAAGAAATAGTTCGCCTATATCAAGATCAAAATATTTCTGTTGCCACAACTTATCGAGCGATCCGTGAATGCGAAGAAGGTATGCCTTGTATAAATTTACCAAAAAGTGGACTCCAAGAGGTTTAATGCTGTTACAGTTCAAAGAGTGGTCAACAGAAACGAAAATCGAATTTCAACACAAAAACTTGGACGCATTTTTCACGTCAATGCTAGCACAATCTGCAGAGAAATGAAGAGAAATAACTTAAAATTCCTAAAAAGAAGAAAATGTCCAAAGAATTCCCAAAATCAGTTAGAAAGAATTCCTCAATGCTGTCGCAATTTACGTCGTACTCATTTTGCTAGCAACATAAAAATTATTCTTGACGATGAAAAGTACCTCACATTTTCGAACTCAGAAATCAAAGTCAATGATGATGGTTTTTATACTTTTAGACTTTGAAGCATGTCCAGATTAAGTAATATTTAAACAAAAAGAAAAGTTTGAAAACAAAGGGTAAGTGTGGTGCGCTATATCAGACAACGCTATTTTCACAGCCATACGTTGGATGAGTTAGGGCCGAAGCGGTTACCGCAGAAGTCTATACTCAAAGATTTTTGCCTAAACTACACAATTTTTATTAATACCCACCATGCTAATGACAATATGTTTTGGCCAGATCTGGCTTCAAGTCATTATGCTTTGCATACGAGAAACTGGCTATAACAACACGGAATACCTTTTGTACCACGAAACGACAATCCTCCCAATATTCCTCAAGCAAGACCTATCGAAACTTGTTGGGCTCAACTGAGTGCCAAAGTTTATAACAGTGGCTGTTAAACTCAAAACGAACAGCAGTTAAGAAGAAGAATCATGCTACAGATCAGAGAAGTTGATTTAGAATCTGTGCAAAACCTAATGAGGAACATTAAGAGGAAATTGCAGGCCGTAGAAAATCATGGCCCATTAGCAGTACTTTAATATAATTTTTATATTAAGGAATATTGAAATTTTTTGTAGTTCTTGTTACAGTTCAAATATATTATTGTGAGATATGTCTTTAATTTTTTGAAAAACTTCTCAAAACTTTTGCAACATACGTTACGAACATCTGCATGAGGTCCTCACCACTCCAACTGCGCAAGAATCCGTTGTTGAGAATATAACAATATAACACACAGGCACAGGCAAAGCTATGAATTATTTTCAAATGATTATAAGGGCTGTGACAATCTGACGATGTACTTGAACCGCAATATTATGATATTCTCAATTCTCGACAATTCTCAATCTGGTTATATTCTTCATTGAAGTAATAGAAACTGGAAAATATGATAACCTTACTGAAACTTTATGAAATACTTGGTCGAAGAGTATTGACATTTTAGCTGTAAAGAAAATTGTATTTTTAGGTATATTCTTGAATTCAGAATTTCGTTTTATATGTGTAGTACTATGTAGGGGCTAAGAAATCCAGTGCTGGCCTTAACCGTTGCTATATCTACTAGTAAATATATTGTTACCACAAATGATGGCAGCAAATAAATGCAAGCTGAACAAAAGCAATGTGAATGTGTATCTAATCCTCCACCTGGTGCCCAAACTATTTCATCTCAACCTGCTGTTGGTGCCTTCAACTGTGGTAACAAGGTATAGTAGGTGCCAGATCAATGCTGCTCTGGTAAAGCAAGTTTAAGTGAAATGGCGAAAACAAACTTGGTTAGAGAAAGATAACTGCAGACAAGCAAAAAGATTCGTTGTGGGTCCGGAGAAGTGCCTTACGCTCAACCTTCTGGTTAGGTTTAAAAATCAATAGCAGTAAGCTCACTTATTTGCATGGGATGCATTCCTTATTTCATATGCACAAGACTCTAAAATGCGTAGCCAACCGTACTTTCCGATCAGTGGAGGCATATGCTGTTACTAGTTGAAGTAGTTTTTTCTTTTGTAGCTAGAAATAATCACTATGCAGATATTCCACTGTCGAATTCGTTTTACTGCAGCTGGTTTGACTGAAATCAATAGAAGAATTGTCACTTCAGTAAGAACAAGCATAAACATGGTTAAATCCATTCATCTTTGACAATTTTTTTTCAGATTGCTGCTGGCGTAACAACTTATCTAATTATCCTTATTCAGTTCAATACTACAGAACGATAGTGAAAATATGTTTTCCTGAAGAACCTCAAATATTGAAATAGATGGACTCCATATTATATAAGAATATCTTTATTCAAGCATAACTGTAGAATTTTTAGTGCATAAATAATTCTGGTAATGTTACCTAAATGCTTATATACATAAAGTGTACAGGTCTAATAACTGTCATTCATTTAACTCTCTGGTTAATCTGAAAATTAGCTATTCTGTTGCGAGACAAACGATCAGATTAATCAGGTTAATAGTATATTGTTCAACGATGCGGTAATGATGGTAATAACTCACGTAGTTGAAGTCTGCAGCACGAGCCGGTGGCGGGTGCTGTAAGTCAACAAGTGAGTTATTACCATTACCGCGAGTTAAATACTATACCTTATCTACGACCGAAGCAATTAATAGTACGACTTAAATACAAAATTACTTCGAATTATTGACAACCTCACTTCTGTAAAACAAATATCGCACACCGTCAAATTAGCGTTTAATGTCTCATAGAATGGCCACCTTTCCAGTTATTATCATCATCATAGTCACAATGTCTTAACAGACATGTTGTGAACTCTTAAATGCATTAAGCCGCAGCTAGAGTATTGCCGACACGAATATTATCAATAGTTTTGAGAACTGTAGCTCGCCATCGTTAGCGATTTACTGTCAGTTCAGTGGCGCTCTTGATACTCATATCCAGCAACTGTTTCGCCGTATCCGCCCAGCGTGTGGGGGAACGGCCACAGCGCCGCCCACTCGGAGCATGATCCTGAACTACAAGTTTCTCCATATTATCGCTTCTGTGTATATGTCCGAAGAGTGTAAGCATTCTCGTCGACGCAATGGAAGATAGTCTCTTTGTATTACCGAGCTTATCCAGTATGGAAACGTTAGCTAGTTGGGCGGTATAAGGAACTCTCAGCATTCTCCTCCATGTCCACATTTCAAAAACATCTATGCGAGCTCGATCTGCCTTTTTAATAGTCCAAGTTTTCGAGGCATAAAAAAATATGAAGAACACAAGAGACTGAACCAGTGACATTTTGGTAGCTTTAGTGATGTTATGGTCACGCGATATTTTGGTCAGCTTTGTCAAGGCCACACGTGCCTGTTGAATGCGCCGCTGAATCTCATATTCACAGCTACCCGAATTGTCGATCAAAGAACCGAGGTACACAAAACTTTGAACTACTTCACAACGGCCTATTAACTTTATTTCTCGATGATTATCGTGCTCTCTATCTACGATCATAACCTTGGTCTTGTTGTCGTTAATACCAAGACCGTACGCTGCACTGTGTTGTTCTAAGGTGTTTAATAGAGCTACTAGTTCTTCCTGAGAAGCAGCAATAAGGATTGTATCGTCAGCAAATCTTAAGTTGGATATTTTGCTTCCGCCAATAGCTGTACCGCCACTCCAGTTGTCCAATACCTGTCTCATCACAAATTCAGAGTAAATGTTAAGTAATATCGGAGATAATACACATCCCTGACGAACTCCTTTTCTGGTTGCAGTTTGACCAGACAGGTTACCATCAATTCTTACACGAGCTGAATTAGACTCATAGAGTCGTTATATGAGAAACACTAGGTAATAAGGAACTCCCATAGAGATGAGGATCTCCCACAGTTTAGGCCACTTTACGTTATCAGTAACTATAGTATCAGCTATTGGTCTCAAACAATATTCTAAGTTTTTGCCTGGAGGGTAGTATTATTTAAGATTAACTGTGGAAGTCAGATAGTCGTCATTTCCAAAAGATCTATAAACAGAAGTAAATAAAAATATAGGTCTCTTTCAATGTATTTTCATTATTCCTAGTGTAGGTACCATGTAATTATGAACAAAACGCCATAAGTGCACTAAGCTAAATATGAGCCAAGATGTGTTTCTTCGTGAAGGAGAATACTTCTAGCAACACTTATGGCAAACAGTTTATCTCCTTTTTCAGCTGGGCTATTCATAAACTATTTCGAAGGGAACACAAATCACAGTTTTGAGAGCTCCACAGAATCTCGTACAAATAAAATGTTGAAATATATTCGTAATATAATATTGTTAAAAAATGAAGTCAAGTTGATTGACTCAGTACTTCCCACACATTACGGTGATACCAGTTTATTATTTCCCCGTAGCATGAAGCTATAATCCGCTTACAACCAAATCTTCGCCAGCACCCCCCCCAATTGTATTATGTCGCTAGGTCTTTCCTCCACAGGCCAATGGACAGCCTATTATGCGTACAACAAATTTTTTACTTTTACAATACCCCCCACCCCCCAATCACCCCAATTTCACCATCACCCAGAGAAAGGTAAGAAACGATCAGGAACCCCTGAGACACCTAAAAATGATGTTTGAGCTGTTTTTATATTTTTAGTTTTTTTATCATTTCTGCGCCGCCACTGACACAACTTATAAAAACCATACGTATTTTCCATCCCCACCACGGTAGTAATACTGTGCCAAAATTTCATTAAAATCATTTCAATAGTTTCCTGGTACACAATACAGAACGATCTAAAGCAATACTCATATCGTCGGTCTCCGCACGTAGTGGCGTATCTAGCATTTTGCAAATTTTACAGGAGAAGGAAAAAACGGAATTAAGCATCAAATGGAGCTTAAAATGATATCGAAGTAATTGAGAGAGCTTCTTGTAATTTTTTGCTAAGACAGCAATGCTGGGAATCTAAATGTTGAGATGTTTGGAGTTCCTCCAAAAATATTAGTTTCTGAGAAAAAAAAATTTAATGCAGTTACGCCACTTCGTGAGATCTATGTTTCTCTTCAGTATATAGTTACGCCATTATGTGGCTGTTCAAAGTATAACTAATGCAACCTTCTTGTCAATAATAACTTTATTCGATGATCGATAAATACAAATTATTGATAGTAAATAGTTAGAGAGATAGTAAACAAAATAGGAAAATGATGTTTTTCTGGAAAATATCCATAAGTGTTATCTTCTCTATCGTCTCTTTCAATCCTCATCCTCATGAGGCAGAGAATAATAGAATTGTTGCATTTCGGGTAATCGGACTACTGGAGTTTTTCCTTTACATAGGGAAGTTAGGTCATTATATTTTTTTTTTGATATCTTGATATATCCAACGTTTAGTGGCTTCAACGGTAAAGTGGAAAGACTGCCTTTAATGCGCTGCTTCAGCTTGAAACTGTCGTATTCACGGTCTTGGTGACTACATTTAAAATATATTGTTGTAGGTTCTTGTTTTTTAATCATTATATCCATCATGTCCGTCCATTTTATACTTTTCCCTGACACACTTTCTCTTATTGATAAAATACGTAATTCCTGTCCGAATGTTTTGAAATCCAGAAAGTCCTTATAGTGCATGGGATTGACAAGATACGGTTGTTTAGATCGAGCAAAACGTATTACTGGGTACAGTTGACTAGGTGTGAAAAGGTCACCGGCATGAGAAACAGCATGACTGATGGCACTATGTGCCGAATCTCCCTCATTCTGACCATGATTCGTCTCAAAAAATCTGAGACAAACTTCTTCAATTGTTGGAAACTTATTCAAGGCATAAAGTAACATCGATACTACGATTGAATTTTTATTTTGCCCGTAGCATCCATCACAATACAGATGAATAGTTTTAATCCCTCTTTGACTGTATTCCTCTATTGCTTTAAAAACACAAGTGGAAATTTTTCCCGAACCACGCTTGCTTTTAGCTTCATCCCAAGCGAAACAAAAGCAGTCTCTAGTCGCCAAGTCATAGAAGGTGAAATTGAACGTAGATAATCTTGGCTTATAAAATAAGCCACTTTCTTGTGACATTGGCAAATATATAACTTGCTGGAGGTCAAAAACCGCACAGAAGAAACTTAAGTCCTCCTGAGCTTTTCCTTTGCTCAGATCTTTTTTTTCTCTGACAATTTTTTTTTCTAAAACATGTTTCTCGTACCTGTTTCTCAAATTTTCTTTTATTGTTTCGTCTCCGTCTCTATAAGTTATACAGAGAGAACATTGATCTTTTTTAGGACGTAAAAAGGAAAGATTTTTTGATTTGAATACTTTTCTGTAAGTCGAAAATCTAGGAAAATTATTGCAACCCTTGGCTATCTCTTGTTCTGTGAACATCATGTACATTTTTCTCAAAGACAAGTCAGGATGCAGATACAATCTATTCGTGCTTGTTCTGCAATAGTGTGATTCAACTTTTGGGTATCGGTCTATGTGATTTTCTATATTGACTCTATCTTGTTTTTCTTTGTTTAAGCACTCAAGTGATCTCTTCCTGCCACCTCTTTTTTCACCTTCCATGACACCCATCTCATTAATTTTTTCAAGTGCAGTACGTAGCGATCGCTCGGGTATCCCTAATGTATTTAGGAAAAAAATTTTGCACACACTAAGTTTTCGGTTGTTCACAGTGAATTTGTAAATCCTGGAAAATTCTCTACGAGATCTCTCTGTTTTAGTAGTGCTTCTCTTTTTTGAGATAACATCGACATGTCTAAGCAGGAACAGCCTCTGCCTGGTTAGGTCTCCTAAGCCATGATACTGGTCAAATATTATCTGTCTTTGCTCATCCGAAATCTCTTTACACGCTTTGCCTTTTATTCTACATTTTTCGCCATACTTCATTTTTACCATATTTCCAACCTTAAAGTCGTTACGTCCCACTGTTTTAAGGTCTTTCGAGTCAACGACATTTTTTGACTCATCTTCCCACCGCACTAACACATCCATCCATGTTTCGGTATTTTGAAATCACAAATATTAAACTCGGTGGTTTTGATGAAACACTAATAAACAATACACTCGTTTTATAATATTTTGAACTAACTGTTGCCAAAAAGTCCTCAATTTTAACCCGTCTTATAAAGTTCTGCAGGATGAAAATCAAACGATGCTTTTGCGAGCATGTGGATACAAAGTAAACACTTTTATAGATTATGTTCACCTGACACGTGCTTCATTGTTATCAGATGCGCCAGTACGTGCTGTACGTCAAAATTGAAATGTGAAGAAAGTTAGTTTTGACGTAGAGGCGTAAGTCACATACGCCACTATGAGACGATTTTTTTTTTACTTCTGTCACTTACGCCACTTTTTTGTAATGAAATTATGGGCTAACGGATTGCAATACACTTACGCCGCTTCGTGAGGTGAAAAAGCAGACAAAGTTACATAGAAATTCGGCGTAAATGAAATTTTGAATTTTTGTCAGTTACGCCTCTACGTGCGGAGACCGACGATATGTTTACACCAGAAAAAGTTCAGAAAGTTCCTTGGTTTCTGTAATAGGCAACGTTTGGATAGACCTAAAAAAGTTATTTATGTCGCTAGGTCTTCCTTCACAGGTCAAGGGACAGTCTATTATGAATACAACAGTTCTTTCGATTTTATTACCTCCCATCCCCCAACAATCCCAAATTTCACCCCCACCCAAAAAAAGTAGAAAATGATCAGAAACACTCAAAATGCCTAAAAACGAAGTCTGAGAGGTTTTTATTTTTTTCGGTTTTTTATTATTGCTGTGCCGCCACTGACACGATTTCTAAAAATTATATGCTTTTTCAATCGTCGCGATGGTAGTAATACTGTGTCAAAGTTTTATTGAAATCAATTCAGTAATTACTGTTACACAACACTGAATAGTCTAAAGCAATACTCCTATGTATACATCAGAAAATTCTTCTAAGTCCCTTGGTTTCTGTAATATGCAAGGCAATGTTCGTATGGGCTTAAAAATATGTATTATGCCGCTAGGTCTTTCTTTCAGAGGTCAATGGATAGGTTATTGTGAATACAACAAATTTTTCGGTTTTACAACCCCCATCCCCCAACCACCCCAATTTCACACCCACCCAAAAAAGTAGAAAATAATCAGGAGCCCTAAAACGCCTAAAAACGAAGTTTCAGGAATATCTAACTTTTTTTTGTTTTTTGCCTATTACTCCGCTGCCGCTACACCAATTTTCAGAATTATAGCAGCATTACCTACTACGACCCCACAGCATATCGGTGCACAAATTTCATCACAATCCATGCAGCGATTACTGAGATTACGAGGGTAGAAAAATGCGAACAGACAGACAGACAGACAGACAGACGACAAACCGACAGACCGACAGACAGACAGAACGAAGGAAATGAGTGACAAGGATTTTCGTTATGTAGACGTCATAAAACGCCCAAAAAGTGTATTATCTCAAAATCGAAAATTTTCGCGATCACAATACTCCCCGCACCTATCGGTGTGGGAAGTAAAAATTGAAAGCTGCCCTGGATCTTTTGTTCATAGCAAACAGTCAAAACAGCTTAGAACTTGATGTGTATTGGAAAGAGACAAATACATAACCAATTACAGCTGCTTCTCTTGTCAACTTGTCATGAAGCCATGAAAGGCTTTAAGAGCATAACATATAAGAAAATTTTCCAAGATCAAGGGGTACGACACCAACATAGTCGAAAGTTTGATTAGAAAACATAGGGTTGAAAAACAGTTCGCCATTCGTCAAATATCGTATAATAATTATTATATAATTAAGAAATCCCTATTTTATCAAAAAAGTATGTAAATGATATTCCATGTATTGCTACGATAGAGCATTTATTGTGAACTTGTGCCGCCATTCCGTTTTTATTGTGATTATAAATCCATAAACTGGTAGATGTATTTTTCACTATATCCGCTACATTGATTTGAAAATAAACACAGAAAACCTAAACTGTCATGACAAAGTACAGAATATTAGAATTTCTTCTGTTATATATACTGCTTAAACATAAATTACATATTATACATTCGAAGATTTGAGGTAATTACTCAATTACAATAATTATGAATAAAATGCCATAACTGCACTCACAGCTAAATATGAACCAAGATGTGCACCATCGCAAAGGAGAATACTTCTAGCAACGATTATGGCATACAGTTTATCTCCTTTTTTAGCTGATCTATTCACAAACTATTTCGAAGGAAATGCAAATCGCAGTTTTTCGTAATATAATATTGTTAAAAAATTGAATAGTTGCCCTGGATCTTTTGTTCATAGCAAACAGTGAAAACAGCTTATAATTTACGAGGGTTGCTCTAAAATCTCCGTCAATCCATCAGTACGCAGACAGCTGTTTCACGCTTATTAGCGATCATCAGTATGCCATAGGTCGATTGACGGAGATAGAGAGCATCAGTATTTTCATGTCTACCAGACATGTGAAGCATGTGAGAGCAGGCGACAGAAAGATCTGCCTTGTGCGCCATCTGCGATTAGCAGCGATTTTCTTTGGTTTGCCGTTACCTTCGGGTACCAGATGGCGCACAAGGCAGATCTCTCTGTCACCTGCTCTCAGCTTATAATTTGATGCGTATCGAAAAGAGACGGATACATAACTAATTACACCTACTTCTCTTGTCAACTTGTCATTAAGCCATGAGAGGCTTCAAGAGGATAACATTATAAGAAAATCTGCCAGGATTAAGGGGTACCGACATAGTCGAAATGGATTAGAAAACACAGGGTTAAGAAAAAAATTCGCCATTCCTCAAATATCGTATACTAATTATTATTATATAATTAAGCAATCCTGATTTTTGTCAAAATAGTTGAACTTGTGCTGCCATTCCGTTTCTACTGTCATAAACTGGTACATGTATTTTTACTTTATAAATAAATGTAGAAAGCCAAGTACCGAATAGTAGAATTTTTTCTGTCATATAAATTTGAATTGACCACGCATACTATTCCTTTCACTCCGAATCCAGTCTTTCTTCTGCGTATAACGAGGGTATCGCACATTGATGCAGTGCAGCTACTACATCCTCAATCATACGAGTAACTGTCAGGTGTGAGTAGATGAGTAACTGGCAACCGAGATAGAACAAAAGCTTTGATTCCCACTCTTCACTTCAAAAGGTGTGGTTAGGTTTTGTGATGTACATTCAAATTGCAGTGAAACGTTCAAGTCTTATACGATAAAATTATATAACATTTTCCGAACTATAATGGTACAAATGTGTTTACACAATATATGAGAGAAAAGTAGGTACACATCTCGTCCGTATTTCTTGTCGTTGAAATTCAATCTGGTCTGTCTATAATAGCTATTCAAAATCAAAAGAACTTTGATAACTATACCTTATCCACCGAACAAACGGAGTAACCATGCACAATATATGTAAATCTTTACTATATGGTCAAGGGTTATATGCACACCGTCTACAAATCTGCATACTGATAGCAGTGATGTTATTATAAACAGAAAAATTAAGTTTGATTTATCCGAGTAAAGCCCCAAAATATGGGTTTGAAATAATTTTTTACTCCTTTTCTTCAGTGAATGCAGTATAATACCACCTACATCTGATGTCTGGTTCATCGTAGTCAAACACTACAAAATAAAAATGAAGGCAACCTAATATAATAATTCCACATTCAACTACCCAAAATATTTAGAGATACATACATAGACGGCATCTTGTGACATCAGAATTTGGGGAAATATTTGGTAACAATTGTTGCTGAACTCATTTTTCACACAGGTTTACTGTTATGTCTTCATGGTAATCGGCACAGGATTTTTTTATTATTTTTAGCTGATGAGGTTAGAAACAAAACCATTTTCACTACCAGAATGAAGAACTATTATCATTTTTCTTGGATGGCATTGGCCGATCAAAGTACACTGTTTACCGTTATCTATCCTCTATCCTACCGTACTTCACAATATCATTTGCGTCAAACTACGTATCATTTAGGTAAAACAATTTTTCGCAAATATTGCTGCAAATAAGTCAAGGGCTAGGAGACAACTTTGCTCAGGTGATTGGACACCATGCAAGCTTGTCTAGTACTTTTTCTACGATAACTGGATACACAGTTAAACCTTGAAGTTTTGAAATTTTCGTATCCTCCAAGGAATTATGTGCCAGTGCGAATCTTTAATTTAACTAATATTAAATATTTGTCTGGATACAAATTTTGTATCCATAAGAGTTAAGAAGTTGAAATTTCCTTAACTAAATCGTGAAATTGGCAGAAATAGTAGTGTGTGACCTCTTTAGCGATATTTGTGCTGACGTGGCCATCGCAAATTGACCAGCGCGGCATAAGGTAAGGGGAGCTAGAGGTTCTCTTAGGTAACCATCATCAAAATCGGCTGCTTCTGGTTGTAATTATAAGTTTTATGAACTAGATAAATAGGGATACTAAGTCAAGAAAAAAAATATTTGCCGTTACTTTTATAAATATATGAAACAAGACGTAGAGGAAGGAAACATGATTAATTAGTAGTTAAATTTAGTACATGGCTAAAAAGACACGTACTCCATTTTCGAAAGAATCTTTGGAGAATAAATTTCTTGGTAGAAAACTTCAACACGTTCGGCCAATCTCTCTAATATTGAATTCCATTATTAGAAAATCACTCCAACTTAACATATTTTATTAACCGATGACTCATTTATCAAACTTAGCTACAAATGCAATTGATTGATTAGTGAATAACTTCATATATTTGATGAAATTTTCGATAATTAAAATAAAATAATTACAGGTTGTATTATTACGTAGTTGGTGCAGCACTACCCACCCTTACTTTCAACTATAGCGCATGATATCGAAAATAGCTTTAGTCCATATTTCTTATACTTGTATGCTTGGATTATGCTAGTCAAGTGACAACTGCGGCCGTATGAAATAAGCATCTTATAACAACAGGCAATATTCTGAGTTCAAACGGTTTTCCATACCATTACCGTAAGGCATACACTTCAAAGACGACACATGTTATCAAACACGTTTTAGCCGTCACTGAAGAGAGCCCAGGCAGAGCCTCTGTCTGTCCGCCCGTCCGTCCGTCTGTCCGTATACAAAATATAGCCAAAACTACAGATGCTACAGAAAAAATAAATACAGATTCGGAAAAAGAACTAGTCCAGAAAATTCCGGTTTTGTTAATATCGCTTCCGGTTAACAAAAACTTTAAATTTTTATACCAACAAATTCCACAGTGAGAGCGCCGTTTGAATTTACTCGAGTAAATTTTTTCCTGCTTTTTTCATTATACTAATAACTTGACTATATTAATTACAACGAGCTAGGTATTTCATTTTAATTCTTAAACGTTTATATAGAAACCCTTGATCATTGAAAATTCTTGGTTACGCCTATGGAGACATGCCCGCCACCAAAAACATGTTGTTATTTTTATCATATATCGGTATTATCTGGATAGTCTGAAAAGATAAAACAGGGTAAAACTAGACCACAATTTAGCGACTAAAGGTACTCAAGAAACCACAATAAATTGTCTCTACATAGACAATTGCTTGCAAAAAGTGAGGTGCGATGCCATATGGCGACAGTCCGGGAAGAGAGACAGAATCTATCAGTCTACAGATTCTGATTAGTCACAGCGGGCGGCGAGGTTGAGTTTACGTTCGGCCTAATTTGGTTTTTTTAGCGGTATTGCGGTCAATTAAATGAAGCAAGTTTCCTTTCCACGACGTTTCGGTTTATTATATCTAAACCATCGTCAGGTGTATTTTGCTTTAGTTTGTTACATATTCTTTAAGCGAAACCGTCCCTGAGGATTCAGGGAACAGAATATTATACATATTATACATTCTGTTCTATATTATACATATTATACATTCTGTTCCCTGAATCCTCAGGGACGATTTCGCTTAAAGAATATGTAACAAACTAAAGCAAAATACACCTGACGGTGGTTTAGATATAATAAACCGAAACGTCGCGGAAAGGAAAATTGTTTCATCTAATTGACCGCAATACCACTAAAAAAACCAAGTTTGAAATCTACGGTCACGAAAATATAAAATCATTGTTCGGGCTAATATTCAATGGTCGCGGTCTGGCCCTTTTCTGCTGTAATAGTTTTAAAGTATTTGTACCTTCATCTCAAGTAAATAAATTGTATTCCTTCACATCCGCGCTTACTTTCCAACCACGATCCCTGATCTGAAAACCAGGAATTATTCGGAATCATCACAACCTTTTATTCGAAATGAACATAATTCTTGAACCATTAATGTGCACTGACTGTGCAGTTCAAATATTTGAACCTAATAAGAGCTGGCCAAAAACTTTTGTTTCTTGTTTTCAATAAATTTCTGTATAAGGAAGAATCTCATTCATTTCTAGATAGGCACTCATCCAGGGTTTTTTTGAAAAAAAAAATATTTCATTTCTAATAAAAGTATTTTTTACATAACCTTAAATTGAAGTATCTCTGTAGGCGGTGTTTATGACTGCTTTGTCAAGATTTTTCCTCAGGTAAGGAATCTAAGATAGAAATAAAATTGAACTACTTTCTGATAAAAAAATTGCAAATTATTAGGTGACGATATATTGCAAATCAATCAAGATTGGGTATACCATTATGTAGTGCAATAGTAATATAATTTGGATGCAATAATAGAGCTTCGCAGTTAAGTAACATTTGTGTCTGTCTAACCATACGATCCACTTCAAACTTTGCAACCTAAGCAACATCCTCAACAGATCTCCCCTGATGATGGAGGCATAGTTCTCCGAAAGTTTGGAATTCAGCTTAAAGGGTATACACTTCGCTTTAATATTTTTTAACGCTTCCCAGCTATAATCTAATTTTGTTTCTAACTAGTTGGCCAACTACCTAAACTTGCTTATAAACAGTAATATATCTCTACGCAGTAACAATAATCAAGCAACTGTCTTTTCTAATTCGTGATTCTATTGAGTGTACATACCCATCTAAACTCTGTACGATTAATTAGACATCATATCCTTAAATCGTAAGCTCCTAATCAAACTAAAGGGAAATACTTCTACTCACCAGCAGCTACAGTGTTGGATAATGCGATATAATGTAAATAAAGCTTTATCTGTTATTCTCTATTAACACTGGCACTCACGTGTACACCGCGCAGTTTAGAATATGTAATTTCTACCGCCTCGCTGAAGGGCTAATCTCATCTTCTTTATATATTGGATGCTCCAGTCCAAGGGGCATATATTTTTATCTAGGCTCTCTTGCGGTGCTGTTTGCAGCGAAAATAAGCTGTTCCTAGTCTCTTACGGGCTCATCAAAGGGGGGTAATTGTTTAATCAGAATATATCCAAAATACCAGAAATATAAGAGGTTAGAGAATACAATAGCGCGTGGAGAAAATCGAAAAATCATGACTAGGTACGATGGGTTTCTCGCTTTTGATTTGCCGAAGTGCTGTAGTCTCCTAGAAGGAAGCTATATTATGAAACTATCAGGTGCCCAATAGAATTTTGTACGTGGGAAACTATTTGGAGCTCACTCTCTCGCTCTACCGCTCTGCATTCTCAAATTAAAAAATGAAGTCAAGTTGACTGACTCAGAACTTCACATAATGGTGATATCATTTTATTATTTTCCCATTGCATGAGAGTCTAACATCCCCTTGCAACCAAATCATTACCCCCCCCGTTCTAAAAAGAAAGATCCAACACAGAAACTCTCGTTAATAGTTCCCTGCATCTCTTTAGGCACTAAGACGACACAGTTCTTATTCTGCAGGCTTCAAATGGATGAAACGTAACGATCATGAATCCCAAATCACTTAAAAATGAAGTTTGAGCTATTTTTATACATATTTTTAGGTTTTTTATTATTGCTGCCCCGCCACTGACACGATTTCTAAAAACCATATGCATTTTTCATTCTCGCCACGGTAATGATACTGTGTCGAAATTTCATTAAAATCAATTTCAGGTTAGACAATACAGAACGATCTAAAGCAGTACTCGTATGTATGAGTATACATCAGAAAGTTCTAAGTCCCTTGGTTTTTCTAATAGGCAAGGCAATGTTCCGTTGGATCTAAAAAAGTGTATTGTGCCGCTAGGTCCTTTTTTGCAAGGCAATCGAGAGCCTATAATCATTATAAAACCTTTTTCAGTTTTTCAACTCCCTACCCTAATTTCACCCCAACCCAAAAAAAGTAGAAAATGATCTGGAACCCCTAAAACGCCTAAAAGCGGAGTTTGAGCTGTTTTTATATTTTTTGGTTTTTTATTAGTGCCGTGCCGCTACTGACACGATTTCTAAAAATCATACGCTTTTTCCATCCTCGCCAAGGTAGTAATACTGTGCCAAAATTTAAAATCAATTCAATAATTACCTCGTTATACAATACAGAACGATCTAAAGCAATACTCATCTTAAGTACTTGTATACATCAGAAAATGGTAAGTCCGTTGGTTTCTGTAACAGGCAAGGCAGTGTTCAGATGGACTTAAAAAAGTGTATTATGCCACTAGACCTTTCTTTCACAGGTCAATAGACAGCCTATTATGAATATAACACATTTTTTAATTTCGCAACCCCCCACTCCCAATCACCCCAATTTCACCCCCAACCACCCCAATTTCACTTTCACCCAAAAAAGGTAGAAAATGATCAGCAACCCCTAAAACGCCTAAAAACGAAGTTTGAGGAACATTTGATTTTTTTTGCTAATTAGTCCGCCACCCATGCACCGATTTTTAAAATTATAGCAGCATTGTCAGCCACAACCCCACAGCATACCGCTAACCAAATTTCATCATAATCCATGTAGCGGTTACTGAGATTACGAGGCTAGAAAAATGCGACAGAGAGACAGGCAGACAGACCGACGGAAATTACTGACGTGGATTTTCGTTATGTAGACATTATAAAACGCCCAAAAAGCGTATTATCTCAAAATCTAAAATTATCGCGGTCACAATGATACTCCTCTTACTTATCGGCGTGGGAAGTAAAAATTATTAGGGTTCGACAAATCTGCTAGCATGTACGTCGGCAGATAGGTCAGCGGAAATAAGTGGTAGGAATTTTCATGAGATTACTTCAAAATTAGTTATTTGCATTGCGCTAGAAACGAAGATCACATCATAGCGAGTTTTGTTTAATTCGTTGCTTTGAAAATATTCAACAAGTAATAGAGGAAACATGTTGACTCACTATGTGAACTACTTACCCTGATACTATCAAAGGTGTAGATACGGGGAAGTAATGGGGGTATTTACCCCTTTTCCCAAAAAATAATTAATATTTCAATATTTCCTGTAAGTATATACTTGCTGCTAAAAAACGTTAGTCTCATTTGTGTCTACAGTGTTTATTATTATTTGTCATCCGAAAGTGTGACTTGATTGGTCAACGAAATTTAGTTTTGTTGTTTTGGTCCTAATACATTGAACGAATGGAAGAGGAGAGAGGCTTTCTACTGAGCAGGACCACCAGTGCAAAGGCCTACAAACGGGCCCTTGTGCACCACTCCTTACCCTATTTCCCAAGTCCAGCCCTCATCGCAAAGGTGAGGATGGTCTTCGGTCCTGGCTATCTTATATCTCCAAGTTCAAGAATCCTTGAACCGAGTATAGTCTGCCTGTGATACCTAAGCAACCACAGCGACATAGAATGTGTGCTGAGGATTCTTCCTCCATGTCACAGCGTTATCACCTTCAGTGGGTTCTATCATTTATTTACCTTATCTTATTGTGCAATGCATGTTTTATAGAGATTCTGTCAATAAATTATTATTATCACTATTATAATTAAAGCGTGATTCTTTTAAATTACTTAAACCAAAAATCCACTACCCCCTTCTTGTCTTCAAAAAAAAAATTAGCTATGCTGAAACACAGGTTGAAGTCCAACCGCCAATCAATTTGAGATAAGAGCGAACACGGATTGACTGTAATGAAGGAAACTTCGCCTCCGCTGCGCTAAAGAACAAAATTACCGAACGCAATTACGTCCAGCTGTGACTACTCCTATCTGTTTAACGAAGTCTGGGCCAACTGAGAAAATTAAGGTCTTCATAAGAGAGAAACCCATAATGATGGAAACGCCACTGCGCTAAAGAATAAAATTACCTAATACGAACTTTTGTTATCTGGGGTCGAGAGTCGTATGAATAATTAACAAACCTCTGTATCATAATCAGTATTAGTAGTGTTGCGATAGTGCGAAGATGGTTGTATTTAGTAGGAGCGTCACACAATGTTTACGAAGACTCTGTAGGTCTATAAATACATGTACTGTAAGTATGCGGATTTTTTGGATAATATGACATCAAGAACAGTATTTTTAGTTTCTGTCATATTCACACTTTTTTTCTTGGCTATGGATTTCACGTGCAAGTAGACATACTAGCGGCTTCCCACACATTCCGGGTATTAAAAAGATTTTGGAGTTGGGTTGAGTGAGACATGCCTCACTCTCACCTGCCACCCTAACACCACCACCCCCCCCCTTCCTATGATGAGGATCATAATCTGTAATGAATAATAAAATTTTAATGGACCAATCTGTATACAATGCATTGATATCCAAAAGAGACTTGTTAATTTAAGGTACGACATCACTGAAATTTATTTTTTCAATGCACTCGGAGGCGCATTAGCAAAAAACAAACGAGATGCTGTTGACGTAAATAAAGGTGCAAATATTTACGTTTTATACAATAGTAATTTTATAAGTAATGCAACGCTACGTAGGAAGAAACATGAGCATTTTGTATATCTGCATCTAGGTTTAAAGGACACAGAACTAGACCGGCTGTACTTATCTCTCTATAATGGTATTTTTCTAGCTTATAGTGTTATTAAATGATACATACCTGACTTAAAGATTATGCTGTGGGTGTATTTTTTTCGTTGTTTTCTAACTGAACAGTCCACACCCCAAATTCTATAATAATATAAATAACAAATAAAAAAATATGTGAGGTTCTAGCAGATTAATGACGTACCTTTCTCGGTGGAAAAACGAAAAGATAATCAACAGCACACATTCTGACACTGATATAAAATCGATCCAAAAGATGGGCTTTGGGATAATGAATCGGCTCGTCTTTGCTTGACTTGTTGCCCTCAGACTGAATGTAGTATTGTACTGGACAGTATTGTAATATTACTAATGAATTATTGGTAAAATGTTTCGGTCTGTTGATTAAAACATAACAAACTCTGTTACTCAATGGAATTGACGTTAATCTGTAAGAATATAAAAAACACGATAGCCAACTTCAAGCTGGGTTAGAATGATATTATACAGAGCATTTAATTGGATAGCGTCATCCGTTATTATATGGATTTAACCATCGTAGACAGTGGACTACTTTCTTTTGTTTACATTCCTTCTTTTGTGATCATCAATCCATGGCTAATCATCTACTAACTTCAATATTTGCTTATTTCTAATAAATGTTTGTTGGTTATTATGTGTGTTCCCGACTTAGCAAATTTGTTTTACATCAATATACCTGAATAAATAATCATCAGCGACATTCAACATGGGATCGAATCAATAGGTCCTTGAAGATGGACGTACCAAAATTTTCCAGTACAGATGAACTTTTGCAGGTAGCGCGTTAACTAAAACTTTCCAAAAAGCAAAGCCGCAACATAAACTTAACATATATTATGGAACTCTTAGGGTCATTGCGATGGTGTTTCATAAAGTAAGAGCACCTACAAACTACAAGATCTACAAAGCTAGTTGTGTCATGTCGACAATCTGGTGATAAATTCTTGCTATCATATTTTGTGTTGGGTTAATTTCTAAGCTTGTTGTTGTATCAGAGAAGCATCAATGGTACTGGTTATTTTTACTACATTGTCCCCTTACTTCTCAATATTTGACTTTAAAAATGAAATCCTGAATCTCTCATACCTTTGGAGATAATATGGAGGCAGATATTTCTTAATGCATCCAAACTATTGATATAATAATTGAAAATCTATAAGCTATTTCCTACGTAGAAGTTGTTGTATCTTTATACTTTAGAATAGTTAAATCTAAATATCCAGTAGGTATATATTTGAATTTAAATTTGCGTATCTTAGAGTAAGGACACATTATCACCAAACAAAGAAAAAACGGAAGGAGGTATTCATATGCCCAAAGAGTTTAAAGATGATATTCAGAGATAAATGCCTAAGCTTTCGATTTTAAGACTTAGGATTGCTTTTGGGCCAGAGAGCACAGATATTAGGATGTGGATAGCTTTTTCTTTGGACAGACTCCGAGTTATAAGCTCGAATTTAAAATCATTTATTTTCACATCTTTTTTTTTAACCGATGAAACAATAAGCCTTGCAACTGGGGCTGGTAGCCAGATGTTTCACAAACATAACAGCCTCGAAGCGTAATTAATAACTAAGAAAGCTAGAAAACGCGAACAAAAATCACAAAGCTACAAAAATTGCAAAACAACAAAACAATTTTTTGTGCACGGGCGTCGTAGTCTCAAGTCGTGACGTAACAGTAAGGAAGCGCGTTATGCGCGAATATCACGTTGCTAGACTAACTAGACTGTCACTAGACCTATAGACTCATTATTATATGAATCGTACATTGTTTCAGGTAGCTTAGGCGTAACTTAAGCATTATTGCATTATTCATCAGGTATTATTTCTTAAATTTTGCTCCAGAGTTAATCTTAAGGCTTAATTATATTTAAGATAGCTAACATGTACCTCCGGTCTGACTCGGTGTGCCTGGTTATCTCGTTACATAGACTTTAAAAGTGTATTAATGTAGGCCTCTATTTTCTCTGTAAGTTGCAGCATCCATATTATTTGTTTTCTGTGTTTTTTATCTTTCATGATGTCTACATCAAAATGGGCTCGTTCAGCAAATTTTTTTTATTGCATATTCTAAAAGAGCGTGTTGAATTTAGTAGCTGTGCAAAATTTCAGAATTTTCTGAGCTCGCTTTCATATTCAAATAAATTACCAAAGTGGTGCAAATTTAAAACGCGCGGCACTTGCGAGTATGGGGCTGTGACGTCATTAAATCTTTCCGGCCGGCCGGCTCGGCGCCGCGTCTTGGCCACGCATCGTACGGGTGCTCGGTAAATACTAACGCTGCGGCTAATGAGTAATGCTACTCGCTAGGCAAGCGTTGTGAACTGCATACGCGTCTATTGGATAATTTATTTACTTGTTTCATCGACACGGGATACTTACCAACCTATTCGAATTCGCTGATACGGAGTATAATAATGGAAGGAAGACGGAAGAAGAAAAATTATCAATATTGTATAGTTCCCCACTGTAAAAATACGACAGTGACCACTCCTGATAAAATTTTTATTAGTTTGCCACGAAATATAAAAATCAGGAAGTTGTGGCAGAGAGCTATGCGTAGGAATGAATTTGTAAGCGATAAGTCAACAAAGCATTGCTGTGAGGACCATTTTAATGAAAGTATTTTTATAACTACGTGAATCGTGAATTGTATTATTATAAAGAAACTGCCCGGTTATGAAATCGGAAAGTGTATTGTGGGATTACGTCTGAAATTAAAAAAAAATTTTCAAGCATTTGTCAATGCCATTCTAAAGATGTATTGATGTCAGTTGTTCGCAGATTTTGCTGTTACTGGTACCTACACTAAAACGTAAGAGATACAAATAGATTTTTTTAATCCAAATACTGACCTAATCATATAACAATTATAAACGCATTGTAAAAATCAATTCTTATTGATATATGGAAGATGTGAAAGACAGTTTTCAGTCCTTTGATGTACCCAACATTCATATGTATTTTAATTATGTAGAAAAAGTTGTTTTATATATATTATCTAGTTCTTTTGTCTCATTTTTCTGCACTTATTTTGGGTAGAAAATCCTGGGTATTTAGCTTATACAATATCCCTGTTTGAAATGTGTATCTTAATCTTGTATATTTTGTTTTAGTTGGAGGAAGATGTTGAAAATTACATGTACTACAAACTAAATAAAAACATCTACTTCCGGCATATTAGAGGCCTTAACAAAATCCGTATCACACATTTTTTTTCTATCAGAAAACCACCCGATCAAATAAAAGATAGCGTCAACCAAAGCACTTACTAGTTGAACGTATTACAAACGTATGCTAGGCGCTGTCGCTGTACAGCCGCCAGCCGGTCTGGGCTCGCCAACAGACCTAATGACGTCACAACGATGAATTTTGAGCGCATGAAATATTTTAATCTTTGAAGGCGCGTAACTTTTTCAATTCTCATCCAATTAAGTTGAAATTTTTTTTGTATGTTATATGTAAGTAATACTTCATGAAAATGTGCATAAATATGGTTATTGGAATTTCACTGAACGACCCTATTATCTATGTCACTCTGATCTGCTAGTCTGTATATCTGCCAGTTTGTCTACTCGTTTGCATTTCTGTCACTCTGAGATCTCAGAAACTGCTTCTTCGTTCTTGTGAAATAGTAAGCTGTGAAGCAAAAGACCATGCAATTGCTGCAATGCATGCGTAGTGGTTAGCAGAAGACCAAAGAAAATTAGATACTCAGATGATTTTTCCATTTTTTAAAATCCGTAGATGGGGGAAGTTACGGTATTAGGAAATCTTTTTTTGTGTTCACATAAGACTTTCCATTGCACTATAAAATCGGTCCTTCACTTTTAAGACCTACTAAAACAAGTGGTTGTTATCCTAAAAAGCTCAAATTGAATTTTGTTGTTGTATACGTTTACACTCAAAAACATTGATTAGTGCTAATAAATTATCAACCGGGTTTAAAATCAGATCACAATACCCCATCAGCTTCACCACGCAAAACAGGCGTCAAACTTAAAATTCTGACGAAGGCTTTGCAATTCCTTGATGCATTGGAACTTTAGTTAAAGCCCTAAATTAAGTATATGCTTTGTTTTGTATAATTGTATAGTGCCTGCTACGATACTCTTCTAGCGACTGTGTTCTGAATCACCACTGTTCCCTGGAGCGAAAACGAGATGGACAGAAAAACTGGAATTTTTGAACAAGGGTTCGTACGAACCGATTCCCGTCTACAGAGTGATGGACCGACAGGGCAACGTTATTGTGCCCAGCGAAGACCCCAATCTCCCTGAAGAAACCCTGGTTAAAATGTACAAAAACATGGTGTTGCTCAATAGTATGGACAAGATACTCTACGAATCTCAAAGGTAAGATAATGCGAGTAATTTTTATTTGCAAACATGGTAGAGTGAGATGTAAAATATGAGTGAATGAATTTAGATATTAACGAAAGGAATAAATGCAATAATAATATATATGTGCATAATTTCAAATTTTAGAAACTCGAAAGCATATTCATGCGTATATAAAGATAGAATACATATTTATAAAACCATATACAATTTCAACTAGTTCTACAAATAACTGTTCACATAACTGTATATAGTCCTGGTCTACAGTAAAAATATAGTGCTTCAATTTTCTTTCCAGATGCAAGTCTTAGTAAGTTAATAATATCGTAATAATTTGGGGGCCAAACATATTGATGCTTTTTTTTATACAACTCTATGGGAACATGTTATTTATATACCTAACATTATGATGCCTAATTTGATTTCTAGAAATACTGTGACATAGACTACTGTTTAAAAAACAAAGTTGCTTTCTATCGGATATCCCTGCCTCATGGCACAAAGCATTTGATAAATATAATACATGTTCATGATATATGTATCATTTTTGAGATAGGTCCTTGTGCGATATTTAATTTTGGAGCTGGAGATACATGCATTTCAATTAGCGTAGTCTTGTAACTGAACAAAATATTCAGTAGAAGCTCATGGTAATACTTTGAACATATAAATAATGCTTCTGATTTTATTAATAGTGTATCTCTAGGTATTTGTCCTATTTAAAACGTAAGCCTGTCAATGTTCCGAGATATTTTAGATTATCGATTTTACTCTACTAATTTTTGTTTTCTTATCATTACACTCAACCGAAGGATGTTTCAAACCTGGCAAAAATTTTGAGTGAGAAGTAAATGCAATACAATTATTTTTCTTTAAGTAGTGTTAACAACCCACTGTTATTCTCTTTATAGCTTATCCGAAACATTCCTAAAGTTTTCATAGGAGAGTACGAACTTTATTATGATAATCTCATATTATTGAATTTATTCTGAGATCTAAGGCATATTGCGAGCCAGTATTTGAGGCTAGATATGATAGCAGACTTTAGTACCTCTATTCTAACTGGAACAAACTTTGGTTCAACACTTAAGGTCCACGAAATAGGAATATTTTGGAGTCACCATTTGGATTATAGTAATATCATTGCTTGGATTTATGCTCCTCCAAGGGGTATGTAGTCAGTGTTCCTCTTATGGTGTATCCATGTATCCAAGACCACACCTCGGAGCTTTAATAATATCTTGCGTCTAATAAAAGAAACGATTACTACAATCACAGACCTTACTTTGTCAGTGTCACTATTGTCTACATCAATTTTTATATCAAGCAATCTGCTCTTTTAAATACGCTAAAAAAACAGAAGAAATGTTAGTGAATCGTCATCATGAGGTTTTTGAGTATCTGCAATGGTAAATTGATTGTTTGTCCAGTAAATCGAAAGTTACATTAGAAAATGTGATACATAATTTGTTCTTTAAAGTGCTATAGTAGCTATTAATCTATTACATTCCATTAATTTAGGCAAGGCCGTATATCATTTTACATGACAAACTACGGAGAAGAAGCATCACATATAGGCAGTGCAGCCGCTTTGAGTTTAGAAGACGTAGTATATGCTCAATACAGAGAAGTTGGAGTACTGATGTGGAGGGGGTATGTCATTACCTGTATTTAGATGTAACCGATTTGTTGTGAATCATAAATTAGCTTCATTTTTACGGGCCACTAATATTTTACCAAAGCGAAAACAGTACCATATAGTATGTTATGCAAAACGAGACTGTATAGGTGAAGTACTAAATTATCTGACGTCATTTTTCTCAATGGCTAGTAGACGTTACATAATGGTTATGTGATAAAAATATGAAGTCAAGCTCATTGGCTCAGGACTGACTATAGGCTGAGATTCCCTTTCAACTAAATCATCGCCCGCCCGTCCGCCCACAAAAAAATGTGTTATGCAGGTAGGTCTTTCCTTTATAGGTAGATGGCCTATGACGAATACAACACATTTTTAAGTTTCACAACCTCCCATCCCCTAACCACCCCAATTTTACCCCCACCCAAAAAGAATAAAAAAGATTAAGGACCGCTAAATGCCTGAAAGAGAAGTTTGAGCTATTATTTTTTTTAATACTACTATGCCGCCACTGACACCATTTATAAAAACGATACATATCTCCCATACTCGCTACGGTAGCATATACTATGTTAAAAATTTACTAAAATCGATTCACAATAGAGAACGACCTGAAGCAATACTCGTATGTATACATCAGAAAATTCTAAGTCACTTGACTTCTGTAATAGGCAATACAATGTTCGAATGGGCCTCAAAAAGTGTAAAGAAAAAGTAGTAACTGAGGAACCCTAAAATGCTTAAGAACTAAGTGTTTGAGGAATATCCGATATTTTGTGTTTTTTGCTAATAACTCTGCCACCCGTGCACCAATTTCCAAAACTATAGATGCATTACCTACTACGATCCCACAGCATATCGACACTCAAATTTCATCACAATCTATGCAGCGGCTACTAAGATTACGAGGCTAGAAAAACGCCAACAGACAGATGGACAGACCAAAAGACAGACAAACAGATAGATATACGACGGAAACGAGTGACGTGGATTTTCGTTATGTAGATATCATAAAACACCCAAAAAGCGTATTATCTCAAAATTTAAAGTTTTCGCGTTCACAATACTCCTCTTACCTATCGGTATGGAAGTAAAAGTGTATTATTAAAGTTGAATTTATCAATAACCATATAAAGAGTTTACTAAAAATCAGACTAACTAAGGTTTCTCTACCAGGTTCACACTGCAAGAGTTCGTAGATCAATGTTACGGAAACATAGATGATATGGGAAAGGGCAAACAAATGCCTGTACACTATGGAAGCAAGAAACTGAACTTTGTAACCATTTCTAGTCCACTAGCCACTCAGCTGCCCCAAGCTGTTGGATCAGCTTACTCTCTTAAGGATCAAAACCGTGTAAGCAGACATTTAATTATACAGAGTTGGTTGTACATTGTGGTTAAAGGTTGAATAAATGTTTTAAGATGGAACATCATGAGCAAGCGCTAAATATAACTAAATTTCACAGTATTCAATCTCTTTCGAGTTATCAAATTTTGAGAACAACAAATAAACTATAATAATAAAGTTTAGAAACGACCAATGACTGGCGAAAATGTAAATTTATCGAAGAATAATGCTAAAAAGGGCTCTAGAGTACCCATTGAGTTTCTATAGGCATTGAAAAATATAATTATGTAGATTTGGTCATAAGGTTGCGGCGCATCAAGGCAATAGTTTGTTGAATGGTGCAACATTTCAATTCTATGGATTCTAAGGAAGAGATGCCATATAAAGGAGCTAAATTTGATTGTTTCAAATTCCGTTTGACATACAACTATCACCATGATCACCAATGTTAAAATAAAAAAAACACTGTGTGTATCTTGCTTTGTAGGCCGCCAGGCATATCATAGTCAGATGTTTTCCTAAAATTTGATATCTGAGTGTTTCTTCTGATTAACTGGCGTTAATGATTTTATATGTTCGTGACCGTAGATTCCAAACTTGATTTTTTCTAATGGTAATAGTACATGAAACGCTTGTCCTTCCCACGACGTTTCGGTTTATTATATTTAAACCATCGTTAAGTGTATTTTGCTTCAAATTTTTTTACATATTTTTTATGCATTATATAAAACGAAACCGTCTCTGATGGTTCAGAGAACGGAGTGACCTGCATGTTAAGGTTTGGAATTCATATATTATTAAACTTTGTGTCCTTACTGTATTTTTGTAAACACTTCTGCTTTTATTGACGAATTGCTAAAATCACTGCCACACTGGCAACTGAATGGTGGAAAAATAATGATCCACAATTTGTTCCTAGAAGGCACTTCTTATGATATAGTCACTCGGACATCCCATCCAAATTTTTCGTTCAAATTACGAAATTATCAAAAAAATTATAGAAGAGAATGTCCTGCTGCTGCTGAGAATGGATACGTAGAAGGTCAAGGAGAAGAAGAAGAAGCAAATCATTGAGAAGTGTACAAATATAACAGTCCAAAGAGAGACAGCAGTGAAATTAGGTTAGGCAAAATTTTAGTGTATTATATTCAATGCCAATACCTCAAACAAGGCATAGCCTTCGAGGTGGTAATATTTGTATAGTACATACAAATAAATGAAATGAATAATAATAGTAAATTGCGGATCTGTTGCATAACCTTGGTTGATTGCTTGCAGGTGGTGATCTGTTATTTTGGTGACGGTGCAGCATCAGAAGGAGATGCGCATGCCGCGTTCAACTTCGCAGCCACCCTGCAATGTCCGGTACTATTTTTCTGCAGGAACAACGGGTACGCCATTTCTACGCCCGTCGAGGAGCAGTACGGAGGCGATGGTATCGCCGCCCAAGGGCCATCCTATGGCATGGCCACTGTCCGCGTAGACGGTAACGACATATTGGCCGTATATAACTGCACTACTAAAGCCAAAGAGTACGCTATTAGGGAACAGAAACCTGTCTTGATTGAAGCTATGACCTATCGGTAAGTCTATTATGTTGTTTTATCATCGTAGTGTTTTTGTTATCTGTTCAACACGTTCGTGTGAGACGCGACAAATTTATGAAAATTCTAAATGATAAGCGTATGAGAATTATCGGCAACCTATTAATCGAAGAGCTCCTTTTAGAGAGTGCGAGAAAACGCCAGATGAAGTAGGAATCGAAATAGGAGTGAGACAGTGATGTGTACCCTCTCCTTACTTTTCAACCTCTATTCAGAGAAATTATACAAGAGATCCGTTTTGCCGATGATACCTTGGAAATAGTCCAAGTAGCGCACGTTACAAAGAATGACGGACAAAGTCGAGAATAGCAGTTAAGAAGCAGGTCTTAATATGAAACAACTAAATTTATGATCAGAGAGAGTACATATACCTGGGTAAGAGACTGAAGGTCACTCCTAGAGAAATAAGGTACATCGAACTTACCATCAGATTGGTCAGATGTTACGATTTTCAATCCTTCTCTATTTTTTTTTATATAACTGAGCAGACCACGCAGGCAGACCCTAAATACCAGAGTAGCACGGCTGTTGTGAAAGGGTTATGTTAGGGGAAGTTTGTTAACGCGAGATTTGAATGGGCCAATACCCGCAGGCCCAATAAATACATCTTCTGGCAGTCCATTCCAAGCCTTGGACACCCTGGGAATAAATGTGCGGATGTACCGCTCAGTTCTTGATGTATGAAGAACGACCGTCTTAGGATGAGATTCAGCGGTCGCACGGGTACATCTGATAGGAGCAGTGAGCGGCGGAACGATAGAGGATAGCTCAGAGGAGCAGATTCCGTTGGAATATCGGTAGAAGAGTGAGAGGTCACCAACAACACGCCGGTGAGAAAGTGACTGAAGGTGACGCGTTAAGGCCGGATCGCCAACTAGTCGAATTGCCCTTCTCTGGACGGTCTAGTATAGACAGGGTAGTAGGGGCAGCAGCTCCCCTGACATGAGAGCAATACTCCAGGCAAGGTCTTATCTGGGCTTTATATAGCGTGACGAGGTTACATGGTGAGAAACACTTTCTGGCTCTAAATAGGTACTCAAGCTTTTTACTAGCAGCTGTTGCAATTGACGCGACGTGTTCGTGCCAGATCAGATTTTCTGTAACGTTGACTCCTAACAGCTTGAATGAGTGACTCCTTGGCAGAGCCTTGTTGTTCATTAGAACCTGGTGTTGACTTGGGCACTTCTTGTTTCATAGCGTACAATACTGGGTCTTGGAGGCATTAAATTTAACCATATTCTTAAGCCCCCAAGCGGTAATGGTATCGAGATCCTTTGAAAGTGAAGCTGCCACTGCTAGTCTTCTGCGTTCCAGCTCGACCACAGAGATCGGTCTATTGCTCATGATGCCTGCATGCAGCGTACTGTCATCCGCAAAACTGTGGATTGGGTTTGTAGTGCTAGAGAGTAGATCATTAATATGAAGCAGAAACAATGTCGGAGCCAATACCGATCCCTGCGAAACCCCGGCATTGATGCTATGGAAAGAAGAGGAAAAGCCGTCTACCACGACAGAGAGTTTCCGTCCTGAGAGGAAGTCTGCGAGCCAACCGCAGAGCTTAACAGGGAGCCCATAAGACGGGAGCTTGTTTAGGAGAGCTGCATGCCACAGTTGATCGAGAGCAACGACGTGAGCCTCGCCAAATGACTGGATGAGTTTGCTCCACACATGTGTGATGTAAGCCAGGAGATCTCCAGTTGATCTTTGGTGTCGGAATCCATATTGTCTGTCGTTGATTAAGTGATGGAGCCCTAGGTATTTAATGAGCTCTTGGTTGACGCATCTCTCCATCATTTTACTGATTACAGAAAGCAGAGTTATAGGTCTGTAGTTGGTCGGATCAGTTTTGGATCCCTTTTTTGGCACCGGCTGGATGCAAGCTGTTTTCCAGTCTTTTGGGAAAATGCCGGAATCGTAAGACATCCGAAAGAGGCGGGTGAATATGGGAGCAAGCTCCGGTGTGCACTTCTTGACAACAATGGAGGGGATCATGTCGGGCCCATTCGCCTTATTAATGTCAAGTGACTGCAGCACCTTCCGAACTATTTTTGTTCTGAACGTTATTTCGCTCATGGCTTGATAGGACATTTACAGTGGAGTTTGCTGCGAATGTCTTGGCGAATATTTCGTCCTTGTCCTTGGAAGCAGTTGCTACTGTTCCATCCGCACATGTGACCGGTGGGAAGCTACTCCTCGAGAAGTTACCCTCTATTTGTTTGATCAGAGTCCAGAAGGAGCGGCTGCCATTGGGGTGCAACATAACCTTCTTTTTTATTTTGGCATCGTATTGGCTTTTTGCATGTCGGATGGTTTCATTGTGTCTGTTCCTGGACTCAATATCAGCCTGTCTGTTTTCGACGGTGGGGTTCTGTAAGTAAGTTCGGTGGGCCAGAACTTTTTGCAGGCGAGCTGTGTCACAGGACTTGTTAAACCAGCCGTTGGAATCTGGTTTGTATGCGGGATGTATGCTTCCATGCCGACATAAATAACCTCTGTGATTTCCGAGCAGACAGTTGATACATCATGTTTTGCAAAGCAAACCTCGCTCCAGGGAAAACTGGAAAGAAAGTCTCTCAGACCATCCCAGTCAGCATGGCCGTAGTGCCAGATTTTGCGGCTTGGGCGGATTTCCGAGGACACATCTGTCGGAGAGGGGAACGTAACTTCAACTAAGCCATGATCGGAGTTGCCTAAAAGAGACTGTATGTCGATCTTGTAGGGGACAGGGTGAGAGGTCAGAAAAAGATCTAGGAGGCTAGTAGAGCGAGAGGGCACACAAGGAAATAAAGGGTGTTCTTTCACTAGCTGTGTCAGACCTTGGCTTATGGTGAATGCTTCGACGGCGCGCCCCGCTGCGTCTGTTTTGTTGGAGCCCAACCAGGCTTCATTGTGAACATTGAAATCCCCCAAGAAAACTATCTCTGAAGACGGATAATTAGTGTTCAGAAAGTCGATCTTTTCGGTCAGGTAATCAAGAAGTTCAGGATAGTTGTTGTTCGAGGGTGAGCGGTAGAGGCTGCAAATGAACTTGGGGAATGGTTTGAGGTTAAGCTTGAGCCACAAGATATCCTTTCTACCGGATTCTAGTGCAGGAGCTCTCGAGCAGGACAAGTTGCTTCGCGCAAAGGCAAGTACTGCTCCATTTTTCCTCAGACAGGGGTGACACTCATAGTTAGGTTAATTTCAAGTGGTTTGTTGACGCCGAGCCGGAAATTTTCGTTTCCACCAGAAATAGTATGGCGGGTCTATTAGACTGCAGGTAGTGGTGGACAGCATTGATATTGCTGTTGACTCCGCATCTATGGAATGGAGTCGTGGACAAAGAACAGAGTTTATCTGAAAAGACTCGAGACTTCCGAAGTGTAGATCTATAAATGAATTTTTTCTTGGACGGAAATAGTCACAGATGTTGATATTAAGGTGTATGAATATGGAAGCAGAGATAGTAGCAACTGCAAAAATAAGGAAAGTGTCTTACGTGGGTCATTTTATATATGGAGAAATATACCACCTTATATAACTAATAATACAAGGAGAAAGAAGTGCGGGAAGAAGACGGACTTCATGGCTGAAGAACTTACAGAATGGTTCATGAACAGAATTATTCCGAGCAGCCGCATCTAAAGCAAGAATCGCCTTGATAATAGCCAACCCTCTAAGAGGAGATGGCACATAAAGAAGAAGAAGAATACGGGGAGTAAGATATACACATAAAGAGAGTTACCAGGACAAATAGTTAAGCATACATGCAATATATGCATGTATAGCACTGAACTGATCTTATACAATATTTATTCGACAGGATCATAGATTATTCGTTATTGCTTTGATTTTATCCACTTACGATGTTCGGTTAATGTATGAATTACTCCAGAATATTCCAGTAATATTTTTCCTATTATCTACTTTGAATAATATGTAGCTATATTATGAACATTCTAGTAACATTTGCAACAGAATCTGTATGTAGGCAAATATTTAATATGAGGTATCGTTAATTCACATTTGCACATTTCTGTGACTTAAAAAAGACCTTCATTTAGTACTATTCATTTTTGCGCTCATCCTCCTAAATATCATATATGCTATTTTCACACAACTATTATGTCGGCTACACTCGTTCCGGCAGGCCTGTCAGTTCAAACTGAACGGTCTGCCTGAAGACCGGTCGCTTGATGGACTGACGACCCTCCAAACGTTCAGGCAGGCCTGTCAGTTCGAACTTAACAAGGCCGCCTAAAGACCGGTCGCCTCTGATTGGCTGACGCCCCTCCACATGTTCAGGCGAATGTGAAATACGTATATATCAGTTACTACGTTTCCACGGGCTTTTAAAACATTTTGTGTGTAATTTCTCGATATCTGGCAAGGTATATCTGATAGAAGAAAACGTCAAGTACAAAGGTTATTTGGTTACTTAAGACGCATATCCTAAAAATATTTTGAAATATACAGGGTGTTGCGGGAAAGTATTGGATAGTGATCAACTCGTTTTTTATATATAGAACTATAACTTTTTTTAAATTTTTCTAGTTTCCATCATTGATTTCTATTCAACCCTAAAATATTTTTGGGATCGGTTGCGAGGTTGCCAAGTTATTATTTATCTTCTATTAATTTCCGGATTTGCAAGGTCGCAAGTAATACGTCCAAATTGATATATTCCTTCACCTTTTCTCAATATTATTATACAGCGAGTTACTTGAATATTAAATGAAATACTATTTTGGATGTTATCAGCAATGTGCATCTACAGGGTAGTTTTGGCAGAATTTTAAATTACGACAATTTGATGGTCATTTTACTTTGTTTTTTTTTTAAATGAAACAATGTATGTTTTATTTTAAATCAAAATATCCACTAATAACCTATCTCGCCTTGTAATATTTTTTTCGTGTTTGCGACGTTGCCAAGTTATAAACTATTTTTCCAAATTTTCAAACAAATATCTCCGATTGTTATTAACAGAACACACTGTATATTTTATTTAACATAGAAGTACTCCCTAGTAATGGTCTATAGCGTGAACAAGTTTTAACTGGTGTTCCTAAAATAATAAAACCGTTTTCCTTGCACACATACTACTATTTCGAATACCAGGTTAGTAAAAGGTACAGGAACGCTTAAATATCTCCAAAACTGGCACAGCCGGAACGCGAAAATCCATAACTGCAGGTTTTTGAACATGCAGAATTCAAAAATTCCAACAGCAGCGCTGCCAGATTTTACCACTTTTACGTTACTTGTCATAATTTTGTTATTTTCAATAGAATCCTCTACTTATTTTTATTGTAATTAATTGCCTATGTCGAATTTAGTAGGATTTCCTAACATCCAATGCTATGTGGGGAACTAAATAACGCTTCCTTCATTTTTCTTATAATAGCTGTTTCAATAGGAGCGCAATATTTATCTTACCGTGTATGTTTGGCAGTTATAAGGGTTAGTCAACATGGAGCACCATGTGACTGAACAAGATGGCCCATTTTTTAACCATTATTAGAAAAATGGTGAAAGTTTGAGCACCACCTTAAGGTGCATCCAGCTCGACAGAATATTCCTAATCCATCTACTACGAAAAGAATCTTCGAAGATTTTCAAAGTACTTCTGTTCAGTTCAGTTCAGTTATCGAGGCAGCATAGACGGCACGAGCTCGTAAAGGTCGTATACAACAAAAAGGTCACGGCAGTTAGCGAGAATTTGTCCCTTGACGTCAATCCCTTACCGCGAACACTACAACAGCCAGTCTTCAGCGTATACTCACTAAAGATTTGTATATACACACACAGGTAATTCCTCCGGAAACAAGCTAGAAATGTCATAGATATGTCGTCCATATTGTTGTCAGCACCGTCGATTAGATTGATTTGAAGAATATCGTTTTGATATAGTTTGGGTGTAAGTTATCTGTTGCGTTATGTTTTTAATATTTGTGAGGTTTTACGCTTTACTGGAGTACAATGTGTGCAGAGAGAGCTGGTGTCAAGTAACATACATACGTATTTTTTTCCATTGATATGTCAAAATGGTCTTAACGTCACATCCAAATTTTAAGTTTAAAACGATAATATCATCATCAATTACAAATTAAAGAAGAAGGTCATGAACAGAGATAGCAACAATTGGATAAATATAACAGTACAAAGAGGGACAGCAAGTGGAGAAGATTAGCTAAATTTCAATGTATATTTTCAAAATGTTAATGCCAGTACCTCATACAAGGCGTAGCATCCATAATGTATCACAGTAGTACAAATACATGATAATGATATACTTTATTGTTATTTTTTAGGATTAGGTCACAATTAAAACAAAGTTTCGACTAACATGTAATCATCGACATATTAGTCGCATAAAGAATAATAAGAATTTTTTGTTTTAATTTTTTTGTTGATACAAGTGTGTTTTTGCGCGGCCTTTTTTGAAAACGAATAACTTGTATGTCTAATTCATTCAGCAACGTCTACCAGCAGACCAGGCGGTTTTCAAATTGGATTTTTCAGCAAAAAATCTTGAACATCGTTACTGCAAACAGTTATTTTCAGTGACGAGGGTCATCTTTAGCACGCTTCACCTGTATGTTGGTGTGTGAACTTGTAACTGTCCTTCGGATTAAGAAGTCGGACCAAACATTGAACGCTCCAACTTTGCTATGAAAGCGATTTTGACGGCTTCAAACCCGCCAGACCAGCGGTCGTATCCGCTGACTAAAAGATGGCGCAGAACCTTAAAGCTTGTTAATGTTACACAGAGGCGTGACATCCAACTGTTTGGAAGTCGGTTGTATTTTTGTGAAATTTATTCAGGAAAGTCAACAGTTCTAATTGTCGTTTATTATGCAGTAATGGTAACGATTGTGCTATGAATATTGATCAAAAACAATTGTTCATCTTCATTACACAGAGTATTAATAAATACAGTAAAAAACTAAAAAAACACGCTATAATAACTTAACTAAAAACCTAAAAATAAGTATAATTTAAAGAAACTGAAAAAACACGCTCTTAAAGAACAACGGGCTGAACAGTTAAAAATAATTTTTAAAATGAGCTTCAAACCATGCATCGACTCTTTTTTTTATTAAATTGCTCTACCTCAGGGTTCGTAGGTTAGGCGGTTGATGCAGGGAAACGTCGACGAACACAGGAATAAGTGTATTGATGAACTGAATATACACAGTAAATTAATCAGAAATACGCGAGATGAATGACCCGAGATTAGATAGGTAGGCCGAGGCAATCAGCCACATCCCTCTGATCTATCTCGCTGTCAGTTCGACACCTTTCAATTTCTTGTCTTCCAGTTACTTCTTAGCTCATTTTTCATACTAACTCTAAGTAGCCTACTACAACCATAATGGACGAAAAAACTAGTATGATTGTGGAAAAAGCGTGGGCGCTTTGTGTGTACTGTTTTAAGATTCACAGCAAACATTCTTCATACGGCCGGATGATGGCCAAGCGCCCGTATGCCGTCATGACTGCTACTACCCCACATCGGCATACGGCGCTAGCCCTGTTCGTATATGCACCCGCGGCCGTTCCTTTTTAGCAAGGCATTTTGCCGGGCGTTTTAAGACTATTCAAGACTACTAGCCGTAGCTGTTTAGGTCTAATAAAGACACTTTGCCGTAGATTACACGGCGCGGCAGTCTGATGGCAAGTGATTATTTACCAGATATTTACATCGAGAGAAATCAAAAATAAAATTTGACAATCGAGATTTAAGATGAATTCATGCAAAAAAATGGTTTGTTCAATGGTTTGTAAAAGCGATGAACCTAAAGAATATAAAAAAATGGAGTCAAGTTGATTGACTCAGTACTTCCCACACATAATGATGATACCATTTTATTATTTCCCATTCCATAAAGCTATAGTCTAAAATCCCCTTGCAACTAAATTATCGCCCACCCGCCCGAAAAAACAACATCCAAGACAAAAACCCTCGTAAATAGTTTCTTGCGTCTCCCTTCTTAGGAACTAGGGCGCCACAGTTTTTTTCTGCATGCTTGCACTGGACAATGCGAAACGATCAAGAGCCTCCAACCCGTCTAAAAATGAAGTTTGAGCTGATTTTATGTATTTGGTTTTTTGATGATTGCTGCGCCGCCATTGACACGGTTTTTCAAAAACAGAGTCGTTTTCCACTCTCGCAGCGGTAATAAATTCTGTGTCAAATTTTATTAACATCAATTCAATAATTTTCGCTTTACGCAATATACATAGAACGAAATAAAGCAAAACTCGTATGTACAGATCACAAAATTGGTTTCTGTAATAGGCAAGCCAATGTTCAGATGGACCTAAAAAAGTGTAATATGCCGTATTTCTTCTACAGGTCAATAGACGGACTATTATGGATACAACAAATTTTTCAGTTTTACTACCCCCCACCCCCCAATCGCCTGGATTTCACCCTACCCAAAAAAAAAAGAAAATTGAAAATGATCAGGAACCCCTAAAACGCCAAAAAACAAAGCTTGAGCTGTTTTTATATTTTTAGTTTTTTTATTATTGCCGCGCCGCCACTGACCCGATTTTTTCAAAACATACGCGTCTTCCATCCTCGCCTTGGGAATAATACTATGTCAAAATTTCATTAAAATATATTGAACAATTATGGCGTTACGCGATATCGAACGATCTAAAACAATACTCGTAAGTATACATCACAAATTCTAAGTCCCGTGGTTTCTATAGTAAGCATGCAACGTTCGGATGCACCTAAAAAAGTGTATCAAGCCGCTAGGCTTTTCATTCACATATCAATGGACAGCCCATTAAGAATACAACACATTTTTCAGTATTACAACACCCCAACCACCCCAAACTTACCCCCACCCAAGAAAAAGTAGAAAATGATCAGGAACCCCTAAAACGCATAAAAACGAAGTTTGAGGCTTATTTGAAATTTTTCGTTTTTTGCTAATTACTCCGCCCCCTGTATAACGATTTTCAAAATTATAGGAACATTACCTACTACGACCCCACAGCATAACGCTGCCCAAATTTCATCACAATCCATCCAGCGGTTACTGAAATTACGAGGGTAGAAAAACGCGACAGACACACAGACCGACAGACCGACAGGCCGACAGACCGACAGACCGATAGACCGACAGACCGACAGACCGACAGACCGACAGACCGACAGACCGACAGACCGACAGACCGACAGACCGACAGACCGACAGACCGACAGACCGACAGACCGACAGACCGACAGACCGACAGACCGACAGACCGACAGACCGACAGACCGACGGAAATGAGTGACGTGGATTTCCGTTATGTACACGTCATAAAACGCCCAAAAACTGAATTATCTCAAAATCGATTATTTTCGCGATCACAATTAATACTCCCCTCACCTATCGGCGTGGGAAGTAAAACACACCAGATAACCAGATTTATGGACGAAAATTGTCTGCAATAAGTTTATGTACTTCATGAGCTCTCAAATATCTTACACGATCTATCCTATAACTCCCTTAATATTATTTATATGGTCGATTTGACAGAATGTCTATTAGCTTCTTCATTTACTTGAGTATGTTGTCCTGAAATATTGAATATATTAACTACAATAGAAACATATGTATTGCCACTCAATATCACAAAATAAAGTTACATTCGGTCATTAAAACTGTTTTCGGAAAGATCATAGATAAAGTAATATATTATATCAAAATAAAAATAAGTTATAATTTAAAATTTTACGATTCCTCTTTTTTTGTTTATTATTCTTTTTTGGTCTGCCACCCTTCATATCTGTGGCATTTCGGAGTAAATTTTTTACTACAACCTCTTCTTCTTCATTGTACTAGAATGGGAGTTGGCATTCTTTATGATTGTAACTAAAACAAAACAGGAAGTTTGTTATTTTTTTCCTGCATATATCAGTAGCAGGAATAAGGGACATAACCAGGGAAAATTTCAAAATTTCAAAGCCGTAGTGATATTTTGGTGGTATTGTGAATTCAAACCATCAATATAAAGTTTAATATTTTATTTACTATTTCAAGATTGTTAGAATTCCATCCAAAAAACAAAAAAGGTACTCCCCATCGCCCAGTGGTTGTGTCAATTTATTTTAAATTGGGTGTTTTTAGTAATCTACGAGCATCTAGTGGGAGATTATTTATAATTGGGGCAGTTGAAAACGGTTTTAAAACTTCTGATGAAGCAATGTGAGTGAATTTCACAGGGCCCACGTTTTCATAAAATTACTGGTATAAGAAGTATTGTTAGATTTTGTATTTTGTCTTAATCCAGTATCATCAGAATCATATTCTCATAAGTTAACATCTGGAAATTGACATTGTCATTGTTTCTATTATCCACTTGCAGATAATTACATTTTGTCATTTGTTGTACAAAATAATTCCCAGATTTGTCTACACTGGCTACAAAATGTGATGTAAATGGCCTCAGGCCCTCAGGTCATGAAGTTCATTATGTTCATTGACATGTGATGAAAATCATTGTGCCTGCTTAACCCCACCCGGAAACAGAACCAGAAGAAAAACTACCTGAAAGATTTTTGCTATGTGTATTTGTACACAGGGACGGTATTTTTTGGACATCATGTTTATCTAATATTATTATGGTTATCAGAATACTTACTGTGATTTGTCAGTGATCCTCCAATCTAGTTGATCGGCCATTAGTACTTTCCTGTTGTTTCAAAAGTTCAGATTTAGCTGTAGACTTTAGAGGTTTGTTGAAAATGAATAAATTGTTCTTCACACAGATCAGACGTCGTTGCAAATTACAAATTTGCAAAACAGGTACGTGATTAGGTTAGCACCATGTGAAACCACCGACGCGACGCGACGAGCCGATGACCAAGTACAAATAGGTTAGGTCATAGTAACGAGGTTATATGGATATACACTCCGCGCATAACACAATAACAGTCGGCATTGATGCAACTTGTCGTAGCTGTTAAGTATAAGTAGTGTCGATGCCGACATATTCCCGACGATGTCGGCAGTCGGCCGACAATATGCCGATTGATAATGTTTGCTGGGTTATTCAGAAAATTATTTATCTTTCTAGGTCTGTAGTCATCAAAAGCGTGTTTGTTGGTTTTTTTTTAACTATATTTATTATTCCTTTGGCTTCGTTAATCGGCAAAACTGTCGCATTACGGTCTTACAAAATTCACGAGTGATTTGTCAAATATCAATGCATCCAGAACATGTGTTTATTATACATTGTGGTCTAGGGGAATAATTGATACCATATTTCTTTAAAGATGAGGATGTTAATGCATTAACAGTGAATGCTATCATGCTGGGGTAATACGATTTTTGTGTCTTAACTGAAACTTGATGCCGCGTGGTTTCAGCAGGACAGTTTCCCATGCTCGGTCTCAAGTCATATTGCTCATGAAACATTTACTACCCTGCACGACCTTGCTCCTGGTCTCTAAATTTTCCGTTTGGTGACCAGAATTGGACGTAAAAGAGTTGTTGCTATTTAACAACCTTGGATTGCTAGCTGTGATATTACCTGAACTTATGTTCATAGAAACAAAACTGCAATCTCCAAAGCGTTGAACGACCAAATTAGAGAAAATGTCAATGAAATACCGCCACATGTATAAAATAATGTTTTTGCACACTTTGTGAAAAGAGTATGGATAGTTTAACAAAAACCAGTAAATATTTTAGTGCTCCTCAATAGTAAATTTGATTTTATTGAACGTTACAATCTTGCGCACCTGTTGAAACTTTTATATGCAAATACTCAAGTTAGCGATCACGCCAAAAGGTTTAGCAATGCAGTGCAGAGGTTTATAAAGACAGTGGATATAATGGAACTATTTGTGAACTCTTTCTATGTCTAGTTGTTAGTTTGAGCTTTACCATCTGCTGAGCTTGTTTCCATTGCCTTGCTAGGAGTTGTAGTTATTTTGAAAAGTATCCTGCAATCTGAAACGTATCTACTTTGTTCTGTAGACTTGCTTTATTATCATTGATGACTGACAAGAGATTTTTAGGGTTTTGTGAATATGGATTACATATGAGGTTTTGAAGCCGTCTTATATGGTTAACAAGGCATCGTTGATGACTAGTTTTACCTAAGATCCTCAGATTTTGACAGATACGCTTAAATTGAACAAAACAGGCGACTATCTGACATAACAAATTTAGGAAGATACAAATATTCTCAATGTTTATTGCAGGAGATCTTATTGTAAAAAAATATTGATACTGATTGATTCACTACTGTAACACTAAATTCTGCAATAAAGCTAAACTTGATCTTCTGAAAAGACTTTTTCAAAGCACATAATAATCTGTCAATCTGTTCCAAGTGTGGGCGATCATTCAACTTCAGACGATAGCACCGCCTACAGAAGTAGTGATGAGGTACTGCACTGGCAAACAAACGATTATCCTGTTCATAAGCTGCGGTACTATTTGGAGAAAAGAAGCCTCTGGAACGAGGACCTGGAAAAGGCGTGGCTCCAAGAGACCAGGAGAGATGTCCTGAAGGCATTTAATGAAGGAGAAAAGAAGCCCAAACCAAAATGGACAGAAGTGTTTGATGATGTTTACAAATACATGCCACCACATTTAACGTAAGTATATTTATTTGCTTGAACTACAGATATACTAAGGACCTTTTGGACCACCAAATATAACGAATTTAGTAGCTACCGTTATTGTGCGCATGGGCAGTAATAAGAAATTGGTAAATGATTCCAAACAACGATAACGAAGACTCGTTATTAGCGGCGAATAGGGATAACAACTTTCGCCGTTATTTTTGACATTGAACAGAGAATGTTTTGTATAAGGCAGGGGGTTGTACAATTCTATGCACCCATATCTAAACTCAAATGTTGTATGGTACTATGGTAGTCAGTATTCTTATGGAAAAGGAAAAACAATTGGGTCACCTCTTCCAAAGATAGTTTGAAATAGTTCGTCCATAATCGGTAAGACATTTAACGCTTTAAAGGTTATACTCGAACACAAGAATTAAAACGTCAAACAAAGAAAAATGTGATTATCTTTACTCATCCAAGGAGCCATTCTAGCTGTACTTAGCACTAAATAACGGTAACGACGATTTTCGTTATTTTTCGACGTTCCTTCAGGTGGTCCAAAAATTCCCTATTAACTAACCTATTAAATCTTGAATCAGCAATTAACACCAGTATATTGAATTTACGAGCACTACACAGTAGTACACAGTTATCAATCTTCAGAACATGAATTGATGGTGGCAAACTAATAGGCGCTGATATATGTAAACGTTGTCGCCATTCATAATATTCATGGTAACTGTTTATTGTTATAATCACATCAACCGTAAGCATGTATTTCTGTTGCTCCGCTTAATAGCCAGCAAGCATTAATCCATGCATATTATTTATTGACTCCATGTACAACAAATTTAATCTTTTAATAATCATCACGTATACACGCTAAGTTTATAGGAGAACACATGGTATTTCGTAGATTGCTGTCTTGCTTCTCAGAGCTCTATTATTTCCAACAAAATGTGAACAGGCTTAAATTTGTTTAAGTTTAAAAACTGAAGGTTTAGTTCTCAAAGAGATCAACATGGCTTATAAGTGTTCCCAGTTCGTGATTACCTTTGAAGATACATACCAAGCATGTCGCTATGAGTCGTTTTGAAAAGTTTATATACAGGGTTATTCGTAATTCGATACAGATATTTGGCGAGGTGATAGCAGAGGTAGTAGGCAGTAAAATTTACCATATAATACCATGTCCAATTCCTAACATTTTCTGAGGAAAATGAATTTCAGAGATTTATATTAAAATTGCTGACCTCCAAACGAAAACACTAATAAAACAAAATTTTATTGTCGGATGTTTGAATTCTTGGTATTGCTTCTTAGAGAGCATGTTACCACGTCACCATTGACTAAAAAAAAGTGATCGTATCTCAAACACATTGCAAGATGGTGTCAAAATCAGCTTGTGTTGAAACGTGACTTGAAGAAAAATGGATTTATCTTAAAAAGTCACCAAAAATGCGATGATAAAATTTTGTTTTATTAGGGTTTTCGTTTGAAGGTCTGCATTTTAATGAAAATCTCTTAAATTCAATTTACTTCGGAAACTATTACGAATTGGACATGCTATATATGTATAACTTGCCACCTCTACTATCGCCTTCCCAAATATCTGTATCGAATTACCAATAATTGTTTTTAGTATAAAAGCTGTTAAAAAGGTAACAATATTTATCTGTTTGTGAAAAAAGAAATAATTCTCAATTCGTTCTTCTATCAGTTTACCCCAGACCGATTGATTAGCGACGCCCTTGTTTCTTACTGTTCTTTGAATTGTTCGAAGCTGGACATAAGAATCAAAAGAATGATTTGTACTGAGACAACCTTGTGTCTCATGTTTATTGTTCAGCTTTCAAGGAACAAAACTTAGGTTATATCCAATCAATTCTTATTTATCAAAATAGAGTTTTTAATGCGGTATATCAGTTTGTTGATTTCTTATGAAACCACTTCGTTATATTAACTCATGACCATAAGCACCGAAATTTATTCGTACTGTAGCGTAAACGTATATAAAACGTAGGTGCAATATTTACCCAGAAGCTTTTGTTAACTAATTGTCATTTTTTACAGGAAGCAGAAGAATCAAATGCAGAAGCATGTAGAGAAATACAAAGAGCATTATCCTGTCCATAAATTTAGCAGCTAAGGTGTCAATATGATATAGCCTTTCACCTGTGATCCTCAGTTCAATGTAAAACTGTTAAAAATACTTATTTAAGACAAAGTATTATTTAAACAAGTTTTTTCTACTATGTTGAGTTATATTAAATCATAAGCAAATACCCTGATCAAATTTACTAATTGGAAAGTACAATATCAGTTTGAAGCTGACATTGAAATGCTCATTAAATGGTAGAGTAGAAGTAACCACCACAAAGATAAGGATATAGATTACCCCCAACAAAGTTGTACTAAAAATTATAGCGAATATAGGATACCAAATAGTTATGAGTTAACAAAACACAATAGATCACTGACTTATTTATGCACTTATTAGAGCTACTGACATTGTTTGACTTATTTTGATTTCCATTCGTTCTAGATTAAAGAGCTACATCTATAGAATGTTTCATCTAGCAACCAGAATTATTCAAGCCTCTGCTATTGTATTCGCATACAGCTAATAGCATACTAAAAATGGAACAGCCTCAGTGTCGCTTGAGAGAAACGATAGTAAACCACAGAGCGATCTGATTAGTAGAGTGTACAAATACTGCGGTGTCGACGTGTACTTAGGTTCTTGTCAGAAACGTAAAATATAATACTGTGAAACTGAAACTTGTGCAATGCAGAGCAGAAGGTTAATTGCAAAGACTGCAAGTTATACAAATCTGTTACAAACAAATGTTATTTACTAGAATGTGAAGGTAGACAGAACGACAGTGTAAATGCAAAACATAAAAATATGAATGTACTGTGTAAGGCTTTCGCGGCCGTCGTCCAACGAATTTGAGGTTCTTGGGTTTTTAGGTCGGCGTCGTTAAGCATTGAGGCTTGGCTTTTCGCCACCGCGAGTGGATGGCATCTTCATAAGCTAATTCACTTCGACGACTTCAGAAATACTATGTATTGCGATCTTGCTAATACATGCTAAAACATTAGAAGGATTTTGATGGGAATGACTACTTTTTTATACCGTTAAATGTGAAATTGCGTGCTGAAGCTATTAAACTACCAGCAACAACCGCTGACAGTTTTATTACAATTAATGGAAAACTATAGAGTTTTTAATGGTTTTGGAAATGTTTAATCTTTAGTACATTGTAGTAACTAGTAGGCTGTAAAGGTATCCATTTTTATCGTACTTAAGTTAGTTGTTTTCTTCTATCTAAACACGTTTATGTTTATATTTCATGACCTACTAAGTTTCCTATCATAGGTAGGAAAATTGTAAAACATCGATTTGATTCAAAATTTGAAATTAATCGAAGGCTACCAGACATTAATATTCACAACAAAGGCTATCAATTTTTGCATTTGATTGTATGAAAAAAATTAACCATTCTCATTTGAAAAAATCAAATCAATCAATCAAAAAATCAATCGTGGCTTGGTGAACATGTGGTTTCGACAAGACGGTGCAGCAGCACACATAGCACGAGCCACAATGGATATTGTGAAGAAATTGTTTCCTGATCGTTTAATCTTTTGTTTTGGCGATCTGGCGTGGCCAGCAAGATCGCCCGACTTAACTGCCCCAGACTTCTTTCGTTGGGGCTACTTGAAGTCGCGGGTTTATGTCAACAAGGCTCGGACGACAGCAGCCCTTAAAGAGAATATTCGACAGGAATGCGAACAGATATCACCGGAAATCTTGCGGAAAGTAACGGAAAATGTGATAAAACGGACACAAATGTGTATCAATACAGCCACTTGATGGCTATAGTGTTTTCACTTAACAGAACAAATTATGAATGTTCTAATAAAGACTTCCATCACTCACAGAATGAATAGTAAGTATTTTTAAAAAATTTTTTTATTCTTCTGCTGCAAGATTTCAAAGGCAAAAAAAACTTTTCCATAAAAAACCTTTTTATTGCAAAATCCTTATTACAGCCTATATGAATTCTATGATGAATAGAATAAATATTCATCCACAAATTTAGTTATGTTTAAAGCATATATCTATCTAGCTGTCTAACTATATCGAGCCCTGAGCCTAATTAATCTCATAAGGTTTGCAATATGAAAGTAATCAAAATTGAATAACATAAAGTTTAGACAACGATCAACAGGAACATATTAGATCGAATTAGGACAGAACATGGAATCACTTTGGAGTATTTTTATACACTGAACCTTTTTGGTAGCTTAATTTCACCGACATGTGCGCAACCGGCGGAACAAGAGAACTATAAATATAGTGGCCTAATTTTTCCGGGAAAAGCCGACCGCAGCCTCATAGGAAGTCGCGTGGTAATTGGTCAATGGTGGCTAAAGGGAGAGGTGGACGGGGTAAGGGAAACGTCCGTTCTGCTAGTGGTTTGTGGGCAATGCGTTTGCAGCTGATTGCCGGTTAATTGCATCTATTTTTAGATCATTTCATCAGGTCCTACGCTGGCGAGTGGTTAGGATTTAATGATGTACTAGGAGATACGTAGCTCTTTTATTTTTGGTAGAGCACGGTAGATATATTATGTCGACCAATGGGCAGGTTTTGTTTTTGATCTTTTAGGAAAAAGTAAGTTCCTAAGTTCGTCGGGGTATACAGTGCATAAGCATGGTGTCTCAAGTTGGGACTTCGCTTTATATGGCATATAGAACTCGCTAGATGCAGTGATTTTTCCCAGTAACACATAAACGAGGTGTTTATGGATATAAAGGTATTGACCGACAGTGAAACCCTCATTTCTAATTCTGTCCCTGTGCGATTAGATCAAAACGGACACAAAAAACTTAGGTGGTTGCGGATCATACGTAGCAGTGCGCGTCTAGAGGAATCTCGATTGATTCTTGACGAGCTACATCGGACTCCAAAAACAACAAAAATGGTGCAGCCATCATAACTATAATGAACTGGTGGACATTATTTTGGTGTACAGGGTGTCCCATTTTGGGCACTTTTGCGGGGTATCTCGGTTATTTTAGAAGTTAGAGAGTTGCGGTTTTCGCGACAGTGTGCTACTTTTTTGTGAAACTAAAGATGCCGTCAACAAAATTATCATGGCCCTCTTGGTTTTGAGATACAGGGTGAAATCGAAAACTATCGATTTTGGGACCACCCTCGTACCTCGGTTGTTTTTTATTTTATTGAAAAGTTCAAAAAAGGATCCTATAGAATTTTTTCTGTAGAATCCAGTGGTGTAGTTTGATTTTTTCTTACTCGAACCATTTTTTAGTTATGAAGCATTTGTATGCTTTTTTAAATGGAACACCCTGAATATTATTTTTTAAGACAATCGGAAATAATTTAGGCTTTTCAAAAATATATATTAGTAAGTATTAAGTTGTTTTGAAAATTACTCTCAAAATTTGATTTTTTCAATTTTTACTTTATTTGCAGCAATAGGCCATGGTTAATCAACCATATAAATTATAAGCATCTACGAGAGACTTCCTACTCAAATTAGAAAAAACAGAATCAAAATACATTTTTTTAAATGATAATGTCTTATTAAAATGATGAATATTCTGTTACAATATTGAGTAGATAGTGGGCCATGACTCATCTATTAAGAACAAAAAAGCAAATCTGCAAAAAGCTTGCGAAACTGTCAGATTTTAATTATATTTTTATTGATTATAGCTTTGTTCTTTCTGTGTTTTCATTTTAATTATTGTCAATTTTCTATAATAGTGGCAGCTTAGATACCCAGAGAGACAGCAATCGTCTTCAGATATATTTGCTCGTCTAAAAATAAATATAGTTAGGTACGGATCCTTTATTCAATCACATCCTAAAACTTATTTCAAGAAAAATAGGGGGCAAAGGGAAACAAACGTATTAGGTTGCATAGAAGTATCGCATGTAGGGGTACAAAAATCAGCTGCAGAAATAATTCTACAAATACAATTACCATCCATACAAGTTTGAGATACTTCAACATTTGCACAGGATTCAAGTTTGTGAATTTTTAATCGCCATAACACGAAGGAGACCAATAAGTCTTTTAAATGCCATTAAAAGAATAAGAAATTGTGCCAGATTTGCATTCGAGAAAATAGTCTCCAACTTGAACCAACATCTCTAAAAGCTCCTCGATGTTTTTAGTTTTTATTTTGATTCAAATTCAAATTTAATATTGTGTTGATATTCTTCAGATATAATGATGTTTGGCTTTAAGTAATGTAATACAATAAGTAATATTTACTGAACATTATCACAAATAGTAGTTAATAGCGCATAAAATACAAATAAATAATTGAGTTTAAAAGTATTGAGTAACTTGTATCTTAAGAATTGTTTACTTGGATATTGTTTTTAATAGATTAGTCATGGCCTACTGCTCAAATAAAGTAAAAAATTAAGTTTTGAGCTTATTTTTCAGAAAAAAATCATACTAATATATATTTTTGAAAAGCTTGAATTATTTCCGACTGACGTGAAAAATAATATACAGGCTGTTCCATTTAAAAAAATACATGTTTGCTTTATAACTAAAAAATGGTTAGCGCAAGAAAAAATCAAATTACACCACTGAATTCTACAGGAAAGATTCTATGAGACCCTTTTTTAAACTTTTCAATGAGATAAAATGTAACCGAGATACGACGATGGTCTCAAAGTCGATAGTTTTCGATTTTACCCTGTATTTCAAAAACCAAGCGGGCCATGATAATTTTGTTGACAGCATCTTTAGTCTCACAAAAAAGTAGCACACTGTCGCGAAACCCGCGACTCTCTATCTTCAAAAGTAACCGAGATACCCCGTAAAAGTTCCCAAAGTGGGACACCCTGTACAGTTAATGTGGTAAAAATGCCTCTTAGACTTCGTGAGTGTGTTGATCGTTTCCCTGACTGTACTTACGCTACACCCCGTCGATTTGTCTATCTCGTGCAAAGTTCTATAGATACAGGATGTTTGTATACACATCAGGGTGGACAAGCTGGAAGACCTAGACAGCTTCGAATGGTCCAAATTGGCGATGAAATACCTGCGCTTTTCGCTCTCGCGGCGCGAATTTCGAACTGTATCTATAAAACTCATGTAACAGAACCGCACTGAAAACTTCGCACCGAACGATTAGTAAATATTTTCTTCCTTCCGCTGCTGATTCACTACGCATTAGTTTTGTCATTTCAAAGGCAGTTGCTCTGAAAAGGTAAGTTCCAAAATATATGCATAAGGTTATTGAGATAATAATTTATTATTTCCTGCCAGCTAGCAAAAGTAGATTTTCTGACATTTCACTCAGTAAAATTGCCCTAAAAGCAAGTGAATAGTTTGTTTGATGCTGACTACTGGCGGCCTGCCTTTAATAGTGCAACTGCGTTCATAAGTCATCCTCGCAATTTATCAGAGCATATTATGTGGCTCGTAGTAGGTGTTTGCAGTAATGTCAAATCGAATCCAAGAAGTCACAGAATACAAAAGATGGATGCATGTAAATAGGTCCTGCATAAAGAACGGACGTTTTTGAAATTGCTAGTACCTACATAACACTATATGGATATGTACATCCACAGAATGTACATTAGATATTCCAGTTTGAACATGTATATTTTGAATATTCATAGGACGTTAAATGTACATATGAAAAATAATATACACTAGTGCAATATACTATGTCTATTCACGTAGGTATATACATATGTGAATATACATAAGATGTTGGTCTATGTATCGTATATAAATTTAGTAGTTTACGCCTGCGCGAAGGACAGCTAATTCCGCCATTGCTGATTTCTAGCCATTCGTCGTGGTTAGCGTGTGTGTGCTGGAGCTGGTTGTGCCTGATTACCTGATCGAGTGAAATATTGTGCAACGTTACTTATCTTCTGGCTACTGAGTACTGATAACACTCTGATCCAGCGTTTGACGGTAAGTCGTGAGCGGAACAAACCACCTAAAACATTTTATAACCTTGATTTCTTTGTGATTTTAGACATGCCATTCAACAGGAAATAGATAACAATTATCGTAATCGACTTTGCCAAGTATTGTTATTGTAACTAGAAATTGAATTAGTAACAATACATAATAAAAGTATAAAGTTTGTTTATCTTTCTGCCTCTACATTGAACTTTCATACACTATGCATGTGCATTAAAAGTACATGAATGTACATTTAATGGATATACCATGGATGTGTAAATTCGTGACAAACGTACATAAAATGTAAATTTGTTTATGTCTATTTTACATCAATTAGATGTTCATGCTCCATTTGTGGATATACATATCCATTGTGCGTACAATGTATATACTTTGGTATGTAAGTATATACATGGTATATATTATGAATATACATGTTCATACCTGGACTATGTTACATATACTATATATGTACATTAGACGTACATATGTACATTCTATGGGTATGCCATGGATGCGAAAGCTCGCTACAAACGTACATGCGATGTATATTTTTTTGATGTCTATTTGGCATCCATTGGACATTCTTACTCCATTTGTGGATATACATATCCATCGATTCGATATCCAATGTATGTACATTGTATATACTTTTGTTATGTGGGTACTCTTCCCCCATAACTGCGAGAGAGGTGAGGGTGGTACAATTTTCGACTCGCGAGTTTCTAGCATTTTGTTACCAGTTGACATTATGTAGTTGTAGATGATTCGGCACCGCGTTTTCACGTACGACAGTTTTGTTCTCAATAATGAGCCTATTACGGCTCTTCAGCCGATTGGTCGCCACTCTTGGAACCTCACTGCTCCTACTCGAAACGCCATCTTCTATTGGGCTGAAGCAACAAAATACAACCAGGAGTTCCACGAACGGTTCGAAATCCTTAAAATGTGGAATGCCGTCGACAAGGCCTTCGCCGCAGTCCGACTCGATCTGCTGGGCAACATGCTGCTGAACTTTGCCTCAGTGTGTTCGGATTACGTACAAGGGGCCTGAGTAAACTCATTTCGTACAGGACTCACTTGTTTTTCAAACTACATGCACAGTATTTCTGAAAGTGATAGTTAAGACCTAATGAATGACAACTATCTGCGACTTTCTCAAAAAAGTTTTTTTGTTGCAACAAAACTCGCAATGAAAAATCATACATTCTTCAAATGTCTGTAATTTAACAACCAAACATGATATCAAAAGAGGTCAAATAGGTGACAAAGCGCAAGCTTTCTTCTTCAATTTGCTTTTTCAATAATTACTGTAAGTTTAAAAGTATCGCCAGGAGCTTAAAAATGCGAAATTAATTTTTTTGGTGACCTTTGGACCTCACCTTTGGACCTTTTGACCTTGATCTTTGGATTTTTGGACTTCATGTTAGAAGACACATGCTGGAGAAAAGGAACAGGCGGCCACGCCTCCTCGCTAATACGGAAATACGTCTTTTCTTGGATTCTTGATTTCGCGCGCTATACCCTAGATCCTTAAGACTCAATCTCTGCCCTCCTATACAAAAGGGTCGTATCTGCATTTCATATAGTTTCAAGGAAATTGATATTTTACGTTCTGCGCGTATTTTCTTAGAAAACTTTCGACAATGTCTATCATTTTTACCGATATTTATGACACTAAAAAAACGTGTTTTGGAACACCAAACACTTGCTCTTAAATTTAATGCAATCCCATATATTGCAGATACGACTTTGTCAACTGAGATTCCACAAAATGCTCCTATAAAAAAAAGACGTAAGTGCAGACATTTTATTTACAGCTTACAGTAAGTGACAGAACATAGTCAAAGCAGTACATTAAATAATAAAATGCTAAGCTAATGGTAACATAAGTCATTCTAAACCTTTGGAATTATCATTTATTGTAAGATTTTCCCAAAAAACTAACCTATTTTCAGGTGCAATCCCGCGAATTTTTGATATAATATTTAGTTGTCTTTCCTTTGATATACCTCTCTCATTCACTTTCCTTGTTGGATTTGGCAACTGACCAGTCTCATATTTACTCAACACAAACTTTAGATCTATGAAATTTGATGAAAAAGAAGTTTTATATTTGAAAGACCTAAGACCTCGCTCAAATTTAACTAGAATTACTCTAGTCTTTCTAACACGAAGTGCTCAAGTGAGCAACCTTACCCTCACAATTTAACGTTATTCAAGCTTGTAGCGTTGGGCTACGTCTACTGCAACAGCTACTAGGAAAAGGTTCGAATACTTCTTTAGAGCCATAAAGCATTTCTCGCCATCCAACGCTGTCACATTGTACAAAGACTAGATAAGACATAGGCTGAAGTATTGCCAGCCACCTTCGCAGTGCACTTTTTACCGGTCGTTTTTCATATATCTTCATAAAAAGGCGCGGTAAAACCATTATCATCTGTGTTCTTAGAGGGTACCCAGAACTAGAAAACGATCTACCAAGTGGTGTCATTATCGTATTCAATGTTCAATAAACTTCATCACCTTTGCAATCGCTGTTATTTGGTATCTAAGCTTTGTCTTCCTGGCTAATTAGCGATATAGGAATATCGAGTACTCTTTAAATTTGACTATACCTACCAGAAAAGATCACTAATCTGTAAAAAATATTACAGATATGAAGCTTATAGGCTTATAGCGACTCCTTAGTACTCCCAGAGAACCAGTTCTGTTGCAAAGAAATTTAGGAGAACCTCGGATTAAATACAGTCCTGTGTTTAGTACTTTTGAAATTCCTTCTCCTACATTCATAAGTTTTTTATCACATTGAACAGATTAGATAGAAAAGTCCTATAGCTTGTGATTGTCCTCAAAGTTTAGTTTGTGGACTTCTAGATACATTGCTGAATGTACGGATTTGTTAAGTCAACCAAAAAATGTATACATATAATGACAATATACAGAGTAATATTACGCTTACATATACCCATACAATTAAAATCTGGAACGATAAATACGCACAACCATAACAAACCTTGTAGATTACTTATTTTTAATAGTATATTGTTCAACAAGTGGTAATGACCGTAATAACTCACGCAGTTGAAATATGCAGCATGAATCTTAGACGAGTAAATGAACAAGTAAGTTATTATAATTACCGCGAATTGCATACTATATCTACGACCGAAGCATTTATTAGTACGATTCAAATATGTACATAATAATAACAAACTATTGAAAACTTAAACTCACTTATGACACTGAAATAAATACTCTTCGCCATTTGAATTAGGGTTTGACGTATCATAGCCACATTTGCAGTTATTATGAAGTGTACTACAATATATCTTCAGTCGATGTACACGGCTAGAAATTGTATTATTATCAAATACCAGACTACAGAAGTCAGCTCAAAAAATAGAATGAAAAGAAAAAGTTGAGCATCTCCAGGATAATCTTAAAACCCAGCCAAACATTAATATGTTTTTTATGTTTACTTACCTACTTAAAAACCTTTCTATCGCATTGTAAGCATCCTTAAAGCCAATAAGTTTGAAGGAAAGTTTTTAGTTGTGCCTGTTTCACTTGGACCTATTGAGTACCTGTCTTCAACTGTTTAAAACCATTAGGTTTTCTTGAAAGGTTTCTTAAAGCCAGTAAGTACTAAAACAGCTGAAAGGACAAAATGACCTTAAGAAATTTTTTTTGAAATCACCATAAAACTTCCTTAAAGCTTTACTGTCTAAATTGACTATTAGCCATACGAATTGGTTCTATGGATACCTCTTATAATCTGTTGATTGGATAATTTGATCTTGTAGTGGATTTGGTTATAGTCAATGGTGTCATACAACACAACTCTTATCAAATGCCACCTTAATCATCATCATCATAGTCACAATGTCTTAAAGGGAATATCTTTAAGATCTTTAATGGGGTAGTTTCCTATTTGCTTTCTGCATCCACATGTCGTTGACCAGATGTATCTACTGGTTCATACGCCTTTAGGGGCAATTTCTCACCCCAAGGACAAGAAGGTGTCCTGACTCTTCTCAACTCCTCCACCCAAAGCTGTTGGTTGAGAAGAGGTTACTGCTTATACCGACAGTAGCTCGGTTCCTTTTAGTGGCATTTTACGACACGCAGGAAATACGATGGGAGATGAGAGATGAAGTCAATAGGCTTCTGGAGGCATCCTAATGCTGATGCATTTGATAGATGCCTGATAAATCTGCTTAATAATTATGCGTCATATCTAGAAGATTATTTCCACAGCATACTAAACTTGACTAAACTTGACTTATTATGTTAGTTGTTCATTAAATAAAAATAGAATTCCATAGCAGTTCCTTAAATTAATAAGTTTTGATACCGTGTCAAGTAGACTCAAAAGCTGTGTCTGTGAGAAATCCATATGCTGATGTAAGCATGATAGTAAAAACAAAAAACAATGATGTGTCTTCTTGTTACGAAATCTATAATTATTAAATTATGATTGTGTCTCTAGTGAGACTAAACTTGCTGCCTACTACGCACTTTTCCACTCGGTTATGTTATGTCATGCGAGGTAATGTTGTGGGGCAATGCAGCGTCGGCGGATAGAGTATTTAGACACTAAAGGAGTGCAATCAAGGTAATATTGGGTCTCAAATATAGAGACGACTGTAGATTATCATCTGAACAAACAGACAGAATGACTTTTCCACCGATTTTTATTCTTGAGAGTGTCACATACGTCAAAAACTTTGAGGATGCTTTTAAAAAGCATGGCGAACTAAGAAATTACAATAGCAGACAGCGAGGTAAACTAGTGCAACCTAGTCTAGACTAGTAAACTAGTCACATTGTACACTTTCGAGGTGCCAGAATCGGCCAGATTTTTTAGCTATAAAATTATACAATAAGCTTCCAGTCCAGATTAGATTGCTACACATGGAAGAATTTAGAAATTAGGTTGAACAAATTTTAAGTAGCAAGGTTCTCTATAGTGTAGCTGAATTTCTAGCGGACTGAGATTATTGTATCTGTGTTCTATAGCATTTAAGTGTATAGTATTTCTATGTTTTTATATGAGTATATTTTCAACTATAATCTGTATGTATGTAATATTCCTTTTCGGACATTTATGTTTCTACACAGTGTTTACATGTTTTTTCTTTGAGTTGTGTGAACACGTGTGTTTTGTGTGTAAAACATTAATAAAGTATGAGTATGAGTATGCATATTTTGACGATCAAAGTGAGTATCGCACCCCACCGTGTGCCGCCACTGTCCGAGGACGCCTGCGCCAGAGGCTTCCGGCGCCCGGACCGCACCGTCGCGATGCCGGAACAATGGCCGCCGTCCGTCACGACGCTGTCACCGGAGCCAGCCAGTCGCTCGGCGAATCGCAGGCAGATATGAGGTCACACGGTCGACGTCATCACGGGACATACGGTCACGGTGCTTGTGGTCGAAAGTGGCGGTCGTACGATATCACCAAACGACGATAGACTAAAGTACGGGACACTCGCGCCCCGTGCAATCGCATGCCACTCGCATGATGTCGCTGTTGAGCGTCACAGGTCAGTCCTTAGTGCCTAAATATTTCACATATCTACTCTACAGTGCATCATTCTTTGGATAGTGGCTTAATTCTATCAAGATACAGCTCCAACTGACCACAGCATAATGTATTTATCGCCTATAAGCGTTTGTGTAGGGTTTTAAGGACTGATATCGTCATCATCCGATTCTGATTCTACCATAATATAGCACAATGACATATATTTGTCAAATAACTTTTTTACAGTGAAGAGGCTGGTTTACTTCTCTCTCTGATACATTAGTACCAACTGCAACAACAATGATAAACATAACCATCATAATAATTGCCAAACTGTTCTAGTTCTGCCACAATACATTAGAGTAACCTAAATTTCTTGACATTTAATCTTAGGATGAACTGGTTTATTTCTTATCTTAGAGATTTTCATCGAATCAATAACAAAACAATTGGAACCTACTGAAGCTATGGACTCCTACTTTAAGGTCACGATTTTAGGTGCTCCAACTAAAGGCATAAATTTATTCTGAACATAACCTCCTTTGTCCTCAATCTTCAAAAGTTATCTTCCGCAAGAAATAAGTACATAGTTGTGTTAGCACACATTTGGATCATTCAAACTATTCAAATTCCACTTAAGAGTTAACAAAATAGATGTTGAAATTTTACAACACAGACCATTCTGGATAGGTAGAATGTAAGAACTTCAGCCCTAAGAAACGTGTTTGTGTTATTTATATAGAAGCCTGTATGAATGTATATATGTATATTCTTCCAAAGAAGCTCAAGCGTCAATGTCATGGCATAGGTTATGTTCACTCCATTACTGGGAATTCAAGTGCAACAAAATCCTATGCATTCTGTAAGTGATTAATTGTTTTACATAATTTGAGGGTACTAGTTTTCTTATAATGACTTACTATATCAAACTATGGATTTAGCTGAGCTTGAGCTAAATTGTTCTGTACACTTTACAGTACATGAGCCTTTCGACAGTGGATTGAATCTCTTACTAGGTTATGTTGCATCTCCATGTAACACTTCTAAGAAGCCAGAACACATCATTCTAGTTCATAGTATAGTAGAATTTGTCAAAAAGTAATTTTACAGTAGAGACTCTGATAATTTTATCTCTCCATGTCTCTCTAAAGCGTCGATGACACGGAGCTAGTTAACGAGCTGCTAGTCGGCGAGTTTGAAAGCTAGCGAGTGAGCGAGTGTCGATGACGCTTTCCACCCGCTCAGCCGATGACTCGGGGACTGGTTCACAAGCTGTCAGCAAACTAGCTGGCTTGTAGCTAAACTAGCCTCATGTCTTCGACGCTTAGGACATATATCGCACCAATTTCAATGATGCATACCTAAGCATAAGAACCAAGCTCCCACACCTTTTCAGCACAGACATAATACCTACATTAGAGTAACCTATATTTCTTGACTTTCAATCCTGTAAAGACTGATTTATTCCTCATCTTAGAGATTTTCATAACTCCGAAGGAATAACACGTTGTAACCTGTTATCATTACCACGCCAACCAAGGACATTTATGATGAACATAACCTACTCAAATACTCAAACCCGAGACTCGAACGTTGTCGGGGATGAGGATGTAGTCGTATTTTGTACTCAGTGGGACAATCTGAACTATTAAAGCCTTACTAAAACATAATAGACTAATATATTACAATAGTGAGTGCTCTAGACATCTTTAAATGATATAGACTGCATTCTGTAGCATAATTTATTTCATGTAGGTATTATATATATTTTCTCTCAAAATAAGCTTGATAGGTCGGTGACGTGTTGTTGGATTTATTCCTTCTACAGAGTGAGTCTAAAGCACGGTACGCCTCGATTATCTAGGGAACGGTTTGCACAATTTTCATGATTTTAGGAAAGGGCAATACGTCCAATTGTGCGATGGTATTTACAATATTATCAGATCTACCGCTTTTCCAGAAATATAATAAACTTCATATTTCTACATTTTTAAATCCTTGAAAAAGACTGATTATTTTCTATATAATATTTCCTGTACCTAAACAAGTACAAGTTAAAATAAGACATTAGCTTTAAAAAACATGAAGTTTGCTACAGCAAATGCTCAAAATGCTATCGGTTTTCTTCAATACAACAAGCCATGTGAGTCTTAAAACTTCGCCGTAAATTTTGCAACATATCTGAATTTGCAATAATAAACTATAGCCATAGTATTTAGTTATTTTAGTTAGGGCGGATGCAATTTAAGTTTAGTTGTAACTCCGAAATTATGAGTTTTAAGTATAGGAAATGTTATACAAGAAATAATGATGATTTTTCAAGGACTTCAAAAAGGTAGAAATACAGAGTTTATTAATTTCCGGAAAAATAGTAGATATGACAGCATTGTAAATACCATCGTAAGATCGGCCGTATTAAAAAAATTCATTAAAATCGTGCGAGATAATTGGGGCGTTCCATATTTAACACTCTTTATAATTAGACCTTGAAATGCAGGTCGCAAATGCAGCATTATCTAATGACATTACACAAAATCTTTAGAATGCTGCTTGAAGTATCTAAATGTTTTCAGTAGGGCATCAGTTCTCCAACAAAAACTTGTATCAAAGTAGGGCTTTAACTAACAAAGTTTAAGAAAGGTTTACAAATCCTTCAAAGTCTATCATGATGTAGTAGAGTAACACATTTTTTTGACGTACGTTACTAAAATGAATACAATGATTATTTCCACTCTCAAATGTATTTATCTCTACCACTAAGTCTAACAACTGTAGATTCTTTGACCAGGAACGTGTTATGTTAATAAATTATTGCAAAATGCATTGGACCTTCTACAGCTGTAGATTACTACTGTAAAGTCACGATTCTGGATGCGTCAACCAATAATTTGTTGTTACCATAACCTCTTCAAACATTATCTTCCTCAAAAATTACTTTGCAGCTGTTTCTCCGCACGTTTACACTACCTGAACTGTTCATACTTTATTCAAAGCTATAACTGTATTCTGTGGTTGAACACTGACGTAATTATTCCAAGGACTGGGTTTGTTACTTATTATACATTTTTTGCATACACTATACATTCTATTGCTAGTGTTAAAAACACATTCAGATGAGTTTCAAATACAGTTCATAAATATATCAATCAATCAATATTTAAGAACATCCGGTAACATCATTTGCATTTTGCCTGAAGTACCTAAGTGCTACTATTAGTATTAAGTACTAATCACTTTTCCATAATGGCTGACTTCTATTATGAAACTAGGTCTTCAGTGAAATTTACAAAGTAATTATTGCTGTACAAGTTGTTTGTGCTCAAAAAGCATTAGAATCTGCTAGTTCTACTATAGTAGAGCAAATTCATACAATTGAAAAGAGAGTAATAAAATTTAAAATAGTGATATATTTCTCCTCCAATGCTAACAAATGTTATCTCTGTAGATGATCTCTCCAAGAACTTTAAACGTCACGGTCCTTTTTGTACTTACAATAGGTCTCCCAAATTGTCCCAATATAGCAGAATAACACAAAGGTGTTGAGGTACAGCCTCGCAGTAAAATTATTTGTCTGTTTCCCCTGACCTCAGTTCCATTCTTTTTTTTTCAAAAGCCGTCCGACCATGCTGTTCCCGTCAATACTGAAGCCTTAAGGCCTATTGTATTATAATTCCTCTCATTTACAGTATCCACTCCAGCAATCTAGATCCCTGCATAAGTTTATGCAGTTTTCCTACTGCCGAGCTGTACTCCATTGGTTCTAGGTTAGTCTTCCACAAAAGCTGTTGTCTCTTGTGATCTAGCGCTTCGCACTCACACAGCACATGTAGGGCTGACTCAGTCCCTCTACCACACAGTCTGCAGTTGAGGTCTCCAGTTCCATTCTTACTGCTTTTTGTTTTCGAAGCAGGTGTTATGTACAATCAAATTTTCAAAGCTTGAAATCAGTGGCCTGATCCTGTGTTTTCTCCGGTACACTTTTGCTTTATAAAATAAATATGATGTTTTTTTTTTTTAATAAAAAACAAGTTCCATAAAATTTACGAGAACTTAAAATCATTTACGCGTTCCCCATATACATTTCCAGCAGGTTTGGAAGGCACCGATTTACGAAATGACTTTCATACCCTTTTTAATCATAATTGTGTTGTACCAGTAATGGGTTGTTTTAAATACAGAATAACAATGTCACTATTTGATTGCAATATAAATATCAGTTTTGTTTTGCGCTTCATGAAACTTAAATGTACTAATACATTAGTTATCAAGAATCAATTTTTTTTGCCGGTCCCATTGGATCAAAGCATTATACTTTTAATTGTAAATAGAAAATTCAAACAACTGTGATTCTGAATCCGAGGGCTTTAGGTTCATTCAGGGTTATATACATATATTTCGTGCACTTATTAATGCAATTGGAAGGTCCAAAAGCTTCGAAGCGCATTCCCACACATGGGAGCAATATTCCAGCGATGGTCGGATCTGTCCTTGTAGAGCAGCAGTAGTTGCTCTGGTGTATACAATTTCCTACAACGGAACAAAACTCCAAGCTTCTAGGATGCTCTTTTAGCAATACCGACGACGTACCAGGATATGTAATTGTTGGTGTTGATCCCTAAAAGCTTAACGGAAGGTGACTTGACTATGGGGTGACCCTCCATTTCCACAGTTGGTAAGCCAACGTGAGACTTCTTTGTAGGTGTTGTTGCCTGAGTTTTCTGTATGTTAAACTGTAATTTATTCACTAAACCTCACTCGACAGTTATTTTGATATCTACGTTAATCTGTGAGGCATGCAGTTATCGCCGACGTACCGTCTCCTGGGATGATAGTTGCATGCCTGGTTCCATGCACGATATTAATGTACTGTCGTCTGCGAAGCTGTGGATTGGATTGGATTTTATTTCCAGCAACTCGTTGATGTACAGCAGAAACAGTGTGGGGCATAGGACAGATGCCTGAGGATTCCCGGCGTTTATTGGAAATACGTATGATGAACAGCCTTCGACTACAACAAACAGAGATCGGCCGTTTAAAAAGCTATTCGGCTACTGGCGCAGGCCAGGTGGTAGTCCATAAGCAGGGAGCTTGACCAGAAGTCCCCCATGCCACACTCTGTCGAAGGCTTTTGATATGTCCAGTGCTTACGGAAGCCATACTGGCAGTCATTTATGATGTTATTGTTGTCGAGGTATTCCAGGAGGTGTGTGTTAATGACAGTCTCCATAACCTTAGAGGTGATGCTCAGAAGAGCCACAGATCTATATTTGGAGGGATAGGTTTTTTTGCCAATCTTCCATGAAGCGGGGAATACGCCTCGCTAATAGCTATAGTTTGAAGAATAGGTGCAAGCTCAGCGGCACAGCGTTTAAGGACCACGGCTGGAATTTGGTTAGGACCAGTAGCTTTCTTCGTGTTTAGTTTTTGGAGGATGCCTTTTACATCTCGATGTTCAAATTTGACCTCTGCCATTTTCGAGTCCACGTTTATGGTGGTGGTCGGAGTACTTCCTTGGAAGGCTACGGTAGAACTATCTGCAAAAGTTTGTCTAATATGTATGCCTTTTCTTTAGGTGTAGAAACAATGGAGGAGCTTTTCCTTAATTTTTCGGTTGTGTTCCTCCTTGCTGCTGCAATCAGGCGTTTACAATGATTTCTGGCGTCAATAAAACTGCGGTTGTTCTCGGTATTTAAATTTTTCCTCCATTCTCTGTAATGTTGGTTTTTAGAGGTAACTGTATCGTATCTCTACAATGCTGATTAAACCATGGCTTGTTCTTGGAGGGACGCTTGACGACATGAGGAAGATAGGCTTCCACGCCGGATATTATTGCTTCTGTTATTTCTTGAGCGCAAGCTGATGAGTCTCGTGACTAGAAGCAGACATCGTTCCAGGGAAAGGACTGGTGGTATTCTCTTAGGTCGTCCCACTTTGCTGATCCGTAATGCCAGATCTGGCGAGGGTTTGTATGGTGCAGATCTGCAAAGCGTTGAAGTGGTGTTATGGTCGGACGATCTTGGTGGTGCGATTAATTTCACTGTGTAATTTGCTGGAGTAGTTGTAAGATATAGGTCTAGCAGACTAGCAAAACTCCGTGGCGGCTGATGACCCTTGTTAATTCTTTAACTATCTGCTCCAAGCCGCAGCTAATAGCGAAGGCTTCAGCTTCACGCCCCTCGTCGTCCGTTTTGTTGAGTGTTTGAGCCAGTATGAGTTGTGAACGTTGAGGTGACCTGATAGCAGCGCGTCCACAGTGGCTGAAAGCTTCTCGAAGAGCTCTTGGCAGTTGCTACTGCTTGGTGTCCTATAAATGCAGCATATGGATTTGGAATTATTTTGGAAGGACATTTTAAGCCATATGATGTCAAATCTTTCCAGCTTGAGCTCTTCTTCTTCTTCTTCTTCTTCTAAATTGGGTGTATAAGTCATATCCGGGATATCTGAAGCAGTTATCCATCGTTGAAGAGCCGACTTGAGTTTCCGTAAGAGCCAGAATGTGTGGCTTCTCTGCCTGAAGGTGTTGATGGACAGAGTTCGTGTTGGAGGCATGAACTCCTACGTTTGTAAAGTCGGCTCCGAATAAGTTTCTCTGGCCTTCGGGCCTGTCGTCAGTGCGAAGTTGCTGTGAAGGACGGCTCCTGTTGTTAGCCTGACGAGGAGCTCATTTCCATTTTCCCGGAAATATTCCGATGTGTGGTGATTGCACCGCGGGCGAAGCGAAAGTGACTGCACTTCTCCCCCCTGTGGCTGACTGCAGAGCTAATTGTATACGATGCATCGTCGTAGGTGCAAGGTGTACCATCATCTCTGGGCGATGGGGTCGCCACATCGGAACGCCTACGCCCTAAGATGGGACAGAGAAAGAAAGCCACATGATAAATTTTATAACTTACCTTTGAGGATATTTTAGATTTGTACGATACATTTCATTGCTTTATCATAAATTGGAACTAGTAATACCTTCCACCAATAGATAGTGCAGCAGAAATAAGAGAACAAGAAATAATATCAAAGTTGGTACACAAATAGTCAATTTTGGTAGAAGAATATTGCATTAAATTGGTATCATTTTCGACAAGCATTTCTAAATTAAAGCATACTAGAAGTTGTTTGAATGAGAGTACATCATAGTTAATATCATTATAGTTAATGTTAAAATCACCAGATAGCAAAACATCACTATTAACTGGTAGTTCTGTTAAAATAGCTTCCAAATGATTAAGTAATATTTTAAAATCCACTAATGGTGATCTGTATAATATGTAGATTATGTAAGTGTTTGTATATTTTATGTGAGCTATAGGACATTCAAAATTGATTTCTTCATTATAATTTAAATACTTAGTAACTTCTTTTATGTCTAGCCAACTTGAACAATTATTATTAATTAGGATCATTGAACCTCCATGAGTATGTTGCTTTCTGCAATATTTACTAATTATTATGTAATCTTTAACATTTACAATTTCGTCCGGGAACAGCCAATGTTCCGTGAGTAACGAAATAGATGGAAAATTTGTTTCTTCTAAAAACACGTATAACTCATCGATCTTATTTCTTAACGACTGAATGTTTAGGAGAAATGATGACAACTGATGGCCATTCTGTGTAGAGATTTGTGGAACAGCAAAATGTTGGGTTAATGGTTCTTCATTAAAAAATCCGTAGTCGACAAAGTCTGCAGCAACTAGGTATTGTCTACATTTTGGGCAGGAGTAATTCGATTTCCTTCTGGTACTTTTTTAAAACGAGGATTACCAAGGAATTTATTGCCCCTTACAAAATTGAAACGTTCAAATCTAATTCCATAGGCCAAAAACTCTTTTCATAAATTTACTCAGAATTTTCAGGATTCACTCCTATTGAAAAGCAATTATTGTCACTACTTTGGTAAAATGTTTTTACTTGTTTAACATTTTTTTAGTAAGTAGGATGATATTGTATGTTCACTTACATTATCCTTGACCCTTCTGAGGAATAACCAAATTCCTTTATGGCTGGTTTTTGCTGATCCTTCAAAAGTAATGTCATCAGTAGCCGTACCAATTGAAACATTTCGTTTCTGGTTCCGTTTGACCAAGGTGTAGTTACCTTGTGAGGTATCAATTGTTTTATATATTCTGTTTCTACTATGCACTTGCATTTCTTTAGTACATTATTCATAATAACCTAGTCATTCGATTTTGTTGGTATCGCATATAAATAATTAATACCTGTAATAAATAAATAATTAGTACTGTGATGTTACCTCCACTATAGTTTAATTTACTCAAACATTGCATGTAATTATTCTAACAGTTCCAGTTATTGATCCTAATCCAATTGGATAACAATATATATATGAATGGAGTTTAACATTCCAGCAGGTCATTCGGATAGGAAAAATGGACAGCTAATGGCTGTGAGTGGTAAATTCTGAAAACACCAGGTTACATGAGACGGGTATGCTCTACGACATGAGAAATACATGCAAATCCAGGAGAAGTACCCGGTCAATCAACCTGATTGCGAATTTTTATGAGCAACACCTCGAGCAACACCTTCCGCAATTTCTTGTTCACAGCAAAAAAATAAGGTGGTAAAGGAAACATTCTACCGCTTTCTAGCGTAGCTTTTTAAATCCCGGTTTTAATAAGGCGCTGATAATATCCCTTGATGAGGCTCGTGCGGAGTTGCGGTTTCATATAACGAGAATTCTACGTTTAGCTTTCTGCGTTTCCTTATCTTCCACCATTTGGCCCTTAATTAATACTTGATTTTACTTCACTTGATACTAGCAAGCTTCGTTGTAATTACCGCATTATAACATAACATTAGTTATATCAGGGGAATAAAACCGTTTAACGATGTATGAGAATATAGTGAGACATCTTAAGGAAAAGAGTGATGCAGACATAATTTATTCAACAGTAGTATTAGTCCATTGCCCCTTTTTACTTGCCACATCGACAGGTGAGGGGAGTATTGTGATCGCGAAAATATTCCATTCTGAGATAACAAGCTTTTTGGGCGTCTTATGATGACTACATAACGAAAATCCACCTCACTCATTTCCGTCGGTCTGTCTGTCGGTCTGTTTGTCTGTATGCGCTTTTCTAGACTCGTAATCTCGGTAACTGCTGCATGTATTGTGATGAAATTTGGACAGCAATATGCTGTGTGGTCGTAGTAGGTAATGCTGCTATAATTTTGAAAATCGGTGCATGGGCGGCGGAATAGTTAACAAAAAACAAAAAATTTAGGCGTTTTAGGTGTTCCTGATCATTTTCTACTTTTCTGGGTGGGGTGAAATATAGGGTGGTTGGGTGGTGGGGGGTTGTAAAATTTAAAAGCTTGTTACGTTCATAATAGACTGACCCGTCAAGGAAGACCCAGCAACATAAGTAACTTTTTTAGGTCCATCCGAACATTGCCTTGCCTATTGCAGAAACTAAAGGAGGAAACTGTTGAATTGATTTTAATGAAATTTTGACACAGTGTTACTACCGTGCCGAGGATAGAGAATGCGTATGGTTTTTGTAAACCTCGCTAGTGGTGGCGCAGATAATAAAAAAACTAAAAATATAAAAACAGCTCAAACTTGGTTTTTAAGCGTTTTAGAGGTTCCTGATCATTATCTACGTTTTTTTTGGGTGGGGGTGAAATTGGGGTGGTTTAGGGGTGGGGGGTTGTAAAAGTGAAAAATTTGTTGTATGCATAATAGACTGTCCAGTGCTGTGAAAGGAAGACCTAGCGTCATAATACACTGTTTTAGGTCCTTCCTAACGTTTCCTTGCCTATTACAGAAACCAAAGGAGTTGGAATTTATATACATAGTATTGCGTATTGATTTTAGTGCAATTTCGACACAGTATTATTATATCGGCGAGGATGGAAAACGCGTATAGCTTTTAGAAATCGTGTGCTGCAATAATCAAAAAACTAAAAATATGGGGGGTGGGGGTGTTAAAACTGAAAGAATTGTTGTATTGATAATTGACCTGTGAAGGAAAGACCTAGCGGCATAACACAGTTTTGGGGGGGGGGGGGGGGGCTGGCGATTGGATCAACTTGACTCCATTTTTTTTCGAATGTAGCAATAGTATACATGCTTGTCTGGATTCACAAATTACTTTCTGATTTTCACCAGTTCATCCTAAGCATGTTTATTAATTCATTGACCTACCAATACTCGCTCTATATAGAGCGCGTCCTAAGTTGATACTAGTTTAAACGGTGTACAGAGGTCGCTAAAATAATCAACTTTTCAAAATAACTATTTTCATTACACTGAAAAATAAGCGGGATAAATAAAAAAAAGAAAATCTGGGCTTGAATATTTGAAAAAGTTGTTTACTTTAGCGACTTTTATACACAGTTGAAAAAAGTATCAACCTAGAACTCACCCTGTATACTATTTGCTCCCCCCTGGTCTAAACACCGATCGGTCCGGCGTTCCTCAACAGCATTACATTCTTGGAGTATGTTGTGGAGTAGGTTTCAGAGAACAGCTCGACGTTCCTTCACCATAGCTGGTCTATTCATCGGAAAGACCCCGCTTTCAGAATTCCTTGATCTTCCGAGCGCGAAGCTTCTACGAACTCCTATACCTTTCAAGCGCGCTTTCAAGTGAACCCCTGCTCCATTGGATCCCGACTCCTGGGAGCATGATCCATCAGTAAAACATGCCAAACTCTGGGGCGAACTTCAGCCAATCATCTCTGTCACGCACCGGCGGCTTAGAGTATATTCGGCACATTCACCGTTTGAATGAAATTGCCCTCCACGAACCGCTCTAATCTAATGTGACCAACCAGCGGACCCTATGCCACCCACGTGCCTGCAAAGCAAATCGTCTACCGTTTTATCCCGAAGTACAAAGATATGCTCTTAAAATTATCTAAATGTAGCAATAGCTTTAGAGCCGCCGAGAAAAAGGCCCTTAAGTACTTTGGCTCGATATTCTTACGTATGCTCGCCTTTCGCTTATGTCACGTATGCTTTTTTTTCTACTACATCCCAGCCTTCTTTGCCTGTGGATATGAGCAGCGATTAAATACTCAAAGCCGCTGCACAATTGCCCGGGAACGGGAACCGATACGGTAACGAGATCGAGAGCAGGAAGAGAATCTAGATGCACAGTAAAAACTAAGACCCACGAAACATTGAATATTGATCAGCACAAGACATGTAGTTGGGACGAATGTTGAGGTTTTGGAGGTTCAGACGTTCGGTTGACATTTTGATTTGTTGGCCTATCGTATTTGCACTGTCCATTTTATAATTTGAATTCCTAATTGGATAATGAGATGGATTTTGAAGATGAGGACTGTGTTTCCTACAATTTGTCAATATAAGCTGTTCGCATTTTCACACCTTTTTTTACTGCTAATTTATTTTGTAAGTCATGTAAAAAATCAACTCGGTCAACAATAGATTTGTCTCAAATTCAAGATTTAGTGTGAAAATGTCACCAAAAATCATTCAGTTTTTATTATTTTGAAAGCTATTGGTTTTTGGATACACGTACTGACAACTGAAGCCAAGGTCACTCTCACTAATACCAGTATTCAATTTGTGCTGGCAGAGATGTTCGTGAATTTGTTTATACAGGGTGTCCCACGACTATTAAGACAAACAATATATCGGAACTGGGCAGTAGCAGCGAATTATAATTTTGGGGGTGTAAATTAGAGCAAATATAGTATCTTTTCTTATTATTGTGACACCCAATGAGGTATTTGTTTTTGGTCACGTGACGTCCGATCCAAAATTTTTCATGAGACGCCCTGTATACTTGTGACTTTTTGTGTTCCTCCCGATAAAACAATTCCAACAAACACACACATTTGGAGTCTAAAGTGATTGGTACCACTACTATTGATTATAACTTGTACTCCACAGTTAAATTACTTTAGTAGGTAGTGGTACAGTTCTTTAAGTACCTGTAGCTCTTGAATTAATCACTTTAGACCCCAAGTGTGCTAGTTTGTTGAAATTGTTTTATCGGGAGAAACACAAAAAGTTACAAATATACAGACTATCCCATTAAAAATTTTGAATCGGACGTCACGTGACCAAAAACAAATACCTCATTGGTTGACACAATAATAATAAAAGATACTATATTTGCTAAAAGTTACACCCCCAAAATTATAATTCACTACTACTACCCAGTTCCGATATACTGCATGTCTTAATCGTCGTGGGACACCCTGTATATAGCTTCATTCATAATATCGTATTTCTTCTCTTCACATTTGGTGTCGTGGTTGGTGTATTTCCATGTGGTCCAGGCCCCGATTGGGAACCATGGAAACTAGTTTGTTGCAATTCTGCCAACTCTATTGGCACCTCCATAGAGTCGTCACTTCTAATAAAGGCTTATACAAATGCGCACTGTTCAACCAAACTTATTAGTAGTTCATCATTACGCACACTGGCCATTGCAGCAAGCACAATAAATAAATAATGAAAAGGCATACAATGGTAAAAACACAATAAAAAACAAGAAATAATAATGGATAAATGATAAAACAAATAAAACTTATAGCATCTATCGTCTGCGTCAATTGTCACATATCCATAGGGTACGAAAAGAAAAGTCTGGTTGTCAGTGACGCGTGCTATGTGCCAGCAAATGGCTAGTTCCAGAAATCCGACTATCTTATTGGTCTCGGGAACGGGAAAGTTGAATCTTGACCAAGCTTACCGTTCTCGTTCCCGGGCTTGCTCCTGTTCCCGTTGTATTGCATCATTGTGCATGCTGCCATTCATTTATGTCCAGTTCAAGTTTTTTCTCGTTACCGTTACCGTTTCCGTTTCCGTTCCCGGGCAATAATTGTTCAGCGACCTTTACTCATATTTCTCTTTACAACAATGAGCGAGGCCGAGTGATGCTTCCCGAAAGTTAGCAACTACTGATTTTATTCCTAAATCCTAGGTATGAGCGATAAGAAATCATAATTATTTCAGAAGAGATGATCAGTTGAGCTTTTTCGGTTATTTGTTATACTTACAATAATTATTCTCAATGCTTTTACTGATTGTTTGGTTTGGGAATTATTGTGGCACCTAGCCTATATCTAGTGTTGTGGTTGTGTATATATATATTTTGGTCTCGTAATATCATTGGTCCGGTACATTGTTATTTTGTTAAACATTAATATTAGAATAGCTTTTACTTCCCATACACACCGATAGGTGAGGGGAGTATTGTGATCATGAAAATTTTCGATTTTGAGATAATACGCTTTTTGGGCGTTTTATGATGTCTACATAACGAAAATCCACATTGCTCATAGCTGTCGGTCTGTCTGTCTGTCTGTCCCTCTGTCTGTCTGTCTGTCGGTCTGTCTGTCTGCCTGTCTATCTGTCTGTCGCGTTCTTCTACCCTCGTAATCTCAGTAACTGCTGCGTGGATTTTGATGAAATTCAGGTAGCGATATATTGTGGGGTCCTAGTAGGTAATGCTGCTAAAATTTTGAAAATCGGTGTATTGGCGGCGGAGTAATTAGCAAAAAACGAAGAAAATAAATATCCCTCAAACTTCGTTTTTAGGCGTTTTAGGCGTTCCTGATCATATTTTACTTTTTTTGGGTGGGGGTGAATTTGGGGTGGCTGGGGGGTGGGGGTTTGTACAACTAAAAAATTTGTTGCACCCGTAATGGGCTGTCCATTGACCTGTGAATGAAAAAGCTAGCGGCATAATACCCCTTTCTAGGTCCATCCGAACATTGCTTTGCTTATTATAGAAACCAAAGGACTTAGATTTTATGATGTGTACATTCGAGTATTGTTTTAGATCGTTCTGTATTCCGTAACGCGAAAATTATTGAATTGATAATAATGAAATTTTGACACAGTATTATTACCACGACAAGGATGGAAAACCGGTATGTTTTGGAAAAATCGTGTCAGTGGCGGTGCAGCAATAATAAAAAACCTAAAAATATAAAAACAGCTCAAACTCTGTTTTTAGGCGTTTTAGGGGCTCCCGATCGTTTTTTGCTTTTTTGGGTGGGGGTGAAATTGGGGCGGTTGGAGTGTGGCGGGTTGTAACACTGAAAAATTTGTTGTATTCATAATAGTTTGTCCATTGACCTATGGAAGAAATACCTAGCGGCATATTCTTTTTTAAGTCCATCTGAACATTGGCTTGCCTATTACAGAAACCAAGGGAATTTTGTGATGTATATGTTACGGTTAAAGTGTTTACTTTGATAGCTTATATACTATCCAGCTAGTATATAAACTATCCACATGTCTCGTTATTTTAATGGAAAATCATATTTCTACTAAAATAGCTATGAATATTGGTTGGTTTGTATACTGTCCAGCTAGTTTATAAACTATACAAGATATGCCGCTGAAGTATTATACCACAAAGATATCACACATATTAACCAGTGTTTCTGGTTAGTTTACAAACTATCCACATCATTTGGATAAAGTATGCACCTAATATCTCTAGTACTACATAATATCCAACTCGTTGGTTAGTATATAAACTAACCAATCCTTTTTGGTTACTTTAGTTTAAAAAAACAATTTTTAATCAAAAGTAAAGTTTATTCACATACACAACATACAATTGCTATAATTACCTAAAAATAAGTAAAACAAACGGAAATGCTATTTGTGTAACAAAATATTCATATAAAATAAATCTCTAGACCCTGGGCAGCTTTAATGGCATTATAGGTTTCACTCAAACGTAAAATAATCTTTCTAGATCTTTTATATTAGATTACATAAGATGATTCGATTCTCTGTAAATCGTAAGTATTTATTTCATGATAATCAATCTTGTTATCAGTGTTAGGTTCTTGTTCGCGTATTCTGTTTATATGTTGCAGAAGTACATTATAACCACTGTCGTTCATTAATTTTGAATTTTGGTACTTTTTCTCGTAACATTCTAATAGTAAATTTTCAAATTGCTGTTGCTGATCCATTTTTGGCAACTAGATACCTGTTCTTAAATAAATTTTACAAGGCACAATACCAACACGTCACACTTGCACTTGCCATAAATATAACCTTAACCTCACTTTTCTGTTAAACTGACCAAAGAAAATTAGTTAATTTACATACTAACCAAAGAGGATTGGTTAGTTCATATACTAACCAACGAGTTGGTTATTATGTATTACTAGAGATATTGGGTGCATACCTTATCCAAAGGATGTGGATAGTTTGTAAACTGACCAGGAACACTGGTTAATATGTGTGATATCTTTGTGGTATATACTTTAGCGGCCATATCTTGTATAGTTTATAAACGAGCTGGCTAGTATACAAACCAACCAATATTCGTAGCTATTTTAGTTGAAATATGAGTTTTCATCAAAATAACGAGACATTTGGATAGTTTGTATACTATCCAGCTAGTATATAAACTATCAAAGTAAACACTTTAACCGTAACATATACATATACGAGTGTTGGTTAATTTTGTTCTATGTATATTGCGTAAAGCGTAAATTATTGAATTGATTATTAAGAAATTTCGACACAGAATTTACTATCGCGGCGAGAATGGAAATGTGAAAATCACGTCAGTGGCGGTGCAACAATAATCAGAAAACTAAAAATATAAAAACAGCTCAAATTTCGTTTTTAGACGGTTTGGAGGCTCTGGATCGTTTCGCGTCGTCCAGTTGAAGCATGCAGAATAAAAACTGTGGCGTCCTAGTTATTAAGGAGGGAGACGCAAGAAACTATTTACGAGAGTTTTTCTGTTAGATGTTTTTTTGCGGGCGGGTGGGCGATGATTTGGTTGCAAGGGGATTTTAGACTATAGCTTCATGCAATGGGAAATAATAAAATGGTATCACTATTATGTGTGGGAAGTACTGAGTCAATCAACTTGACTCCATTTTTTAACATGCTCAGGCTATGAGCTGTTAGCTATTTTGTTTCTATTTTTTCTCTAATCGACATCTTTATTTAAAGTTAATAGCCTGCCACGAGCTTGGTTTGTAAAGAGATTTATGTACGGTGCATGAATATAAATTTAGGACGCACTTTATGAGCAATACATAATAAATATTATGGACAACGGCATGGCACGTGTTTTGATTGTTTCAAGAGAGATGAACGTTCAAGGCGTTTCCGGTTATTTCTGATGCTTCCGATTATTCGCAAAGTTCATTTTCACGCGTCAGGGGTTCATATGTTGACCATTTACGAATATTATGTTCTATTTTTTTGTGATAGATAAATCTTAAGGACAAAAAAGGTGCATATAAAATAAATCAGCGAAACAATATTATGGACAACAGCGCGTGGCTGGTCTAGAAAAAATGTACAATCTAGGCATCACTTGAATAACACTCCTAGCTGTCATTGCCACATCAGGGCAAATTATTGACAGTAACCGTTTCATTTCTCCCCACAGGAAAAGGTCGCAAGGGTTTAAGTCTGGAAATAACAGAGGCTACGCACCCACGCGTCAAACATGACGTGCACGCAATGTAGTCAAATCGTCTGAGGCAGATTTTCAACTAACTTTGACAAAATGTTTTGTAGACAATAAAAAAATTGTAAGCCCAATAAGTATAAAATATTCCAGCCAAAACATGTAACGACAATGTTTGCTGAAATTTTTTGCGTAAACGTGTGAGGATGTTCCACTGACTGTGCTTATTGTTGAAATATTTTCCACCATAAGCATAAAAGTTCATTTGGCCGCAGCTAATACGAATTTAGACAAGATTGTTTCCGTGTTTCCGCAAAAACCGCTCATAAAAATGCACTCTGGTAGTATAATCCCCTAGTGCAAGGCTTGTACACGTTCCACGTGGGAATGACAAAATAGGTCTTCACCGAGTGTCTGCCAGCCGTTACTGATTGAAACTTGTACGTATAGACGTATAACCTTAAAAAATCAAATTAATCATCTTTACTTCTTAACTTTTTATTTCAAAAATTTGATCAAGAGATGCTATGTGCAAAAGATTAATTTTTACAACAAACCATGTTTCATAAAAAAATGGAGTCAAGTTGATTGACTCAGTACTTCTCACACATTAGTGTGATATCAGTTTATTATTTTCCCATAGCATGAAGCTTTAGTCTGAGATCCCCTTGCAACCAAATCATCGGCAGCCTTCCCTCCCCTAAAATTGTCTTATGCCGCTAAGTCTTTCCTTCAGAGGTCAATGGACAGCCTAAAACATCTAAAAACGAAGTTTGAGTTGTTTTCATACTTTAGCTTTTTGATTATTGCTATATACGCTGCCACTGACACGATGTTTAACAAACATACGCGTTTTCCATCCTCACCACGGTAATAATACTGTGTCAAAATTTAATTAGAATCAATTTAATAGTGTCCACGTTACAAAATACAAAAAGATCTAAAGCAATAAATACTCGTATGTATGTATACAGAAAATTCTAAGTCCCTTAGTTTCCGTAATACGCTAGGCAATGTTCGGATGGACCTAAAAAGTTGATTTATGTCGCTAGGTCTTCCTTCACAGGTTAGTGGACAGCCTATTATGAATACAAGAAATCCACCCTAATTTCACCCCACTCAAAAAAAAACGCAGAAAATGATCAGGAACCTCTAAAACGCTTAAAAACGAAGTTTGAGCTGAACGCGTTTTCCATCCTCGCCACGGTAGTAATACGGTGTCAAAATTTCATTAACATCAATTCAACAGTTTCCTTGTAACACAATATAGAAGGATCTAAAGCAATACTCTCGTATGTTTACACCAGAAAAAATTCTAAGTCCTTTGGTTTCTGTAATAGGCAAGGCAATGTTCGGATGGACCTAAAAAAGTTATTTATGTTGCTAGGTCTTCCTTCATGGGTCAGTGGGCAGTCTATTAGGAAAGCAACAAATTTTTCAATTTTACAACCCCCCACCCCCAAACCACCCCAATTTCACCCCCACCCAAAAAAAGTAAAAAATGATCAGGCACCTCTAAAATGCCTAAAAACGAAGTTTGAGGAATATTTATTTTTTTTGTTTTTTGCTAATTACTCCGCCGCCCCTGCACCGATTTTCAAAATTATAAGAACATTACCTACTACGACCCCCCAGTATATCGCTGCCCAAATTCCATCACAATCCATGCAGCGGTTACTGAGATTACGAGGACAGAAAAACGCGTACAGACAGACCGACAGTAGTATCATGTATATATAGTATTTTTGGACTACTGTCCGAGAATAACAAAAAGTCGGATAGAATTTACTTGAGTAAATTCAAACGGAGCTTTTACTGTGGAATTTGTTGGTATAAAAAATTTCACACTAGAACTAGACAGGTTATACCACCTATAAATAAACAGCGTGAATTATTTTTCATAACTCACGTTCCAATCGTGGGTTATGAACACCGCCTACTGGGTACCATTAGTGATCTCTAGGAAATGCATAGGATTAAAAGACTATAGATAGCTGTAAATGTTGCTGTGAAACGGTAAATGCTAATTCAAACGGTGACAGTATTATTTAAGTGACAGGGAAGTGAGGTTCAGTTATCAATATTGTATAATTATTATACTCACTCACTGGACGATTTACAGCACCCGCCTACAGCGCATGCTGCAAATTTTAACTGCGTGAGTTATTACAGTCATTACCGCTCATTGAATAATATGCTATTAGCATTACACGGTCTTAATAGCAATAGGGTGAGAAATAAAATAAACAATAAATCCAATTCCCAGATAAAATTAAAAAACCATAACAAGCATACAGTATATGAATGTCATGGGATAATAGTATATTGTTCAACTAGAGGTAATGACCATAATAACTCACGCAGTTGAAGTTTGCAGCTCGAGCCGTAGGCATGTGCTGCAAATTAACAAGTGATTTATTACCATTTTCGCTGGTTGAATATTACACTTTATCAACCAAGTAATTAATAGTACGATTTAAATGCGTAATAATTACGAACTATTGACAACTTAGCCTCACTTCTTTCAGTGAAGTAAATGGTGTACATTGTCCCAATTAGTGTTTGACCTCTCATAGTGACCTTTGCAGTTATTGTAGCGTGTATTTGATTATATATTTGAAAAATCCCCTGTATTTGCCTTCATGAAGGTGCTCAATAGCATACCAGCAGAATTAAAATGAGTCCTATCATGTCTTTTAATGCACATCTCTGAACACTTATTGTGGACCAATGTTTCTACTCAATAGACGACTTTTTTGGCACATAACTGTTAGTTTCGTTTTTTAGAATGCAGCTTACGTTGCTTTTTTTCGTTTTTATCTGCTTTGTTTCTCTGTTTCACAGCTGTGCATTTATTGAGCTGTCTATTTATTTGTTTGCGTTGTTTGTTTCGTTTTTATCTGTTTGTATTATTTGAATATTTACTTTTATTTATTTATGACTAGTCATATGTCATACATGTATGATCACAAGACAATAAATATATATAATACAATATAATATACATTTCCAAGAGATCAGTACCGGTATCTATTAGGCGTTGTTCATAACTCACCTCTAGAGTGTGAGTTATGAAAATTAATTCACGATATTTGTTTATGGGTGGCAACCGCCGGGTCAAAAGTAGTTTGGTAATCGCTGTATAACCTAATGGAAGTAGATAGATGAATAAAACCTATGCGAATTTAGTTTTCTCTATGAGCTCATTGTACGTCAATAGGGCTGATATCGCTTGAAAATAATCTGTGCCTTCTGTCTTGTGTTGGCAATTTCAAACGGAAGGTTCCCGTTTTTAGCTCTCACTGAAGAGAGCTTATGCATAGCCTCTGTCTGTCCGTCCGTATACAAAAGATAGCCAAAACTACAGGTGCTAGAGAAAAACTAAATACATATTCGGAATCAGCATGAAAAAACTAGTCCGGGAAAAATTCCGGTTTTGTCAATATCGCTTCCGGTTAAAAAAAACTTTAAATTCTTATACCAACAAATTCCACAGTAAGAGCGCCGTTTACTCAAGTATTTTCTTTCCTACCTTTTTAGATAATGGATCTTGCAAAGGACCGTGGAGTTGGTGTAAGTGCCTTGTAAAATGTACTTTCAGACCGAAGATTATCAATTGCTGGTGTTTGCTAATTCATTTAGCGTAATTCACGGCGCAGGTTGGAACTCAACAGGAAACGGAATAAAAAGATGAACTTACAACGGAGAGTTCTAGATGCCTTGACAATTCATTTGAAATTGCGTGAAAGAACTATATACTTCTAAAGATATGGGTCATTAATGTCTAAGGATCAAATTTATAATAAAACTCCAAAACTGAACTTCTAAAATTGACTCATATAACATTTAAGGTCTGTACATGAACATTTAGTTACCACAGTGATGGAGAAAGGTTCCATCCATAACGAAATTGCGTCGTAATTCTGCATAAACAATATCACGATTATTTTTTAACGAAACTATGAAGATAGCGCCAGTACTACAGAATCATTTATCTGATACTATTGCAGTGAAGTCGCTGCAAGTTTCATTGAAATGATGGAAATCTCCAGAATTCAGGGCTCTGATTTAACCAGGCATTAGTTGTCTTGCTTCCGTTTGATTACTACTATTCGTGAAATCACCAACTCAATCAGTATTGGGCTGCAAAAGTACTTCCCCTTAAGTTTCAGAAGCCATTTTGTCCAAGTCTGTGACATTCTGGTATGAAGTACATAACAATCCCATAACAAATGTCACTCATAGTTTGAATGCAGAATTTAACTAGATTTTTTCTAGCAGTCAGTCTAAATCAATAGAAAATAGACTTCTTACGTCACGTGTTATAAAAAAATGGAGTCAAGTTGATTGAGTCAGTACTTCCCACACATTACGGTGATACTATTTTATCATTTCCCATAGCATGAAGCTTTAGTCTGAAATCCCTTGCAACCAAATAATCACCACCCTCCTCCCCCTAAAATTGTCTTATACCGCTAGGTCTTTCCTTCACAGGTCAATGGACAGCCTATTATCAATACTACAAATTTTTCAGTTCTACAACGGCCCACCCCCCAGCCACCCTAATTTCACCCCCCCCCCACAAAAAAAGGTAGGAAATTATCAGGACCCCTAAAACATCTAAACACGAATTTTGAGTTGTTTTCATACTTTTAGTTTTTTGATTATTGCTACGCTGCCACTGACACGATTTTTAACAAACACACGCGCTTTCCATCCTCACCACGGTTAATAATACTGTGTAAAAACTTCATTAGGATCAATTTAATAGTGTCCACGTTACAAAATACAAAACGATCTAAAGCAATAAATACTCGTATGTATACAGAAAATTCTAAGCCCTTAGTTTCCGTAATAGACTAGGTAATGTTCGGATGGCCCTAAAAAACTTATTTATGTCGCTAGGTCTTCCTTCATAGGTCAGTAGACAGTCTATTATGAAAGCAACAAATTTTTCAATTTTACAACCCCCACCCCCCAACCACCTCAATTTCACCCCCACCCAACGAAAAGTAGAAAATGGTGTGGAACCCCTAAATCGCCTAAAAACAGTTTGAGCAATATTTATTTATTCTTTGTTTTTCGCTAATTACTCCGCCGCCCATGCACCGATTTTCTAAATTATAGGAGCATTACTTACTACGACACCACAGCATATCGCATTTCATCACAATCCATGCAGCGGTTGCTGAGATTACGAGGCTAGAAAAAAGCGACAGACAGACCGACAGACCGACAGACCGACGGACAGATGGACCGACGGACCGACGGACCGACAGACCGACAAGACCGACGGACCGACAGACCGACAGACCGATAGACCGACAGACCGACAGACCGACAGACCGACAGACCGACAGACCGACAGACCGACAGACCAACAGACCGACAGACCGACAGACCGACAGACCGACAGACCGACAGACCGACAGACCGACAGACCGACAGACCGACAGACCGACAGACCGACAGACCGACAGACCGACAGACCGACAGACCGACAGACCGACAGACCGACAGACCGACAGACCGACAGACCGACAGACCGACAGACCGACAGACCGACAGACCGACAGACCGACAGACCGACAGACCGACAGACCGACAGACCGACAGACCGACAGACCGACAGACCGACAGACCGACAGACCGACAGACCGACAGACCGACAGACCGACAGACCGACAGACCGACAGACCGACAGACCGACAGACCGACAGACCGACAGACCGACAGACCGACAGACCGACAGACCGACAGACCGACAGACCGACAGACCGACAGACCGACAGACCGACAGACCGACAGACCGACAGACCGACAGACCGACAGACCGACAGACCGACAGACCGACAGACCGACAGACCGACAGACCGACAGACCGACAGACCGACAGACCGAAAGACCGACAGACCGACAGACCGACAGACCGACAGACCGACAGACCGACAGACCGACAGACCGACAGACCGACAGACCGACAGACCGACAGACCGACAGACCGACAGACCGACAGACCGACAGACCGACAGACCGACAGACCGACAGACCGACAGACCGACAGACCGACAGACCGACAGACCGACAGACCGACAGACCGACGGACCGACGGACCGACGGACCGACGGACTGACAGACCGACGGAGATGGGTGACGTGTATTTTCGTTATGTAAAGATCATAAAACGTCCAAAAAGGGTATTATCTCAAAATCGAAAATTTTCGCGATCACAATACTCCCCTCACCTATAGGTGTGGGAAGTAAAAACAAAGTAGATAATATATAGTCATACAATTTTCAAATTTTTTATCCGCTTTAATACATAAAGATAAATTCTCTTATAAGAACTCTAAAAACAGTGTAACTTTTCGACGAATTCAAATTTTAATTATAGAAATACATATTCCTAGACTCGCAATTCCTTCGAATGCAGCCAGCGCTAATTAAAAGCTTCCATTAAAGCATCTGAAACGCCGTATGGATGGTGCTGCTACCTGAGTGGCATATATTATTCAGGTTAGATGGCTGTATATTTAATATCAGCCAAATCCTGTGTTGCTCCGCTTAAAACTGTAAGCCTTTCCAGATTGGAGCTTAGCGATGCACTCTTACTTGTTGGATTAACACAGCGTATTGTCGCGTCACTTAAACTTAAGAACAGACATGCTTTCTTGTGAGGTGAGCAATCACTGGGTCCATGAATCGTCGGAGACGAAGGGGTCTAAGGATGCATACTGGCGGGTATGATATGCGCTGCCGCACGGCATACCGGCATTGTATGCAGTACAAAGAGCAGTGTATTTCACATTTCATCTAGTGATCCAATGACTCTTACCAGGAAACCAATAAAATAGTCTGGGCAAAGCCTGAGAAGCTGTTTATACGATTTAGCGATTAAACTCATGAAGTGCTACACTCGTGGTGGGGAATTCACTTTAAACAACTTGAAAAACATTACGTGCTATACAAAACCTCTCATATACATTAAAAAATGAGTCAAGTTGATTGACTCAGTACTTCCCACACATAAAGGTGATACCATTTAATTATTTTCCCATTACATGAGAGTCTGAGATACCCTTGCAACCAAATCATTAGCCTCCCGTCCTGAAAAAAAACATCCAACGCAGAAACTCTTGTAAATAGTTTCTTGCATCTCTGTATAGGAACTAGGATGACACAGTTTTTATTCTACAAGCTTCTATCGGATGAAACGAACCGATCATGAACCCCCAAGTCGCTTAAAAATGAACTTTGAGCTAATTTTATTTTCTCTTTATTACTGCCATTCCTGGTTACACAATACAGACCGATCTAAAGAAATAGGTACTCGTATGTATGAGTATATACGTCAGACAATTCTATTTCCCTTGGTTTCTATAATAGGCAAGGCAACGTTCAGATAGACCTAAAAAGTGTATTATGTTGCTAGGGCTTTCTTTCACAGGTCAATAGACAGCTTATTATGAATACAACACATTCTTCAATTTTGCAACCCCCCACCTCCAACCACCCCAATTTCATCCCCACTCAAAAAAAAGAAGTCAAGTTGATTGATTCAGTACCTACCACACATTACGGTGATATACCAGCTTATTATTTTCCCATAACATGAAGCTATAGTCTGAGACCCACGAGGGTTGCTCTCTATCTCCGTCAATTCACCAGTACGCAGACAGCTGTTTCACGCTTATTAGCGATCATCAGTGCGCCATAGGTTGATTGACGGAAATAGAGAGCATCAGTTTTTCCATGTTTACTAAACATATGAAACATGTGAGAGCAGACAGAAAGAATTCTGCCGGTGCGCCATCTCGTACCCGAAGGTAACCAAAGAAAGTCGCTGCCAAAACAGCAGCATACTTCTTGGTGGAATGCCACGGCGCGTCCTCTTTGAGCCACCAGAGAAGCGCGGGTTCTATATGCCGCTGCATATTAAAGCCGATATACGAGGGTTGCTCTCTATCTCCGTCAATCCACCAGTACGCAGACAGCTGTTTCACGCTTATTAGCGATCATCAGTGCGCCATAGGTCGATTGACGGAAATAGAGAGCATCAGTTTTTCCCTGTTTACTAAACATGTGAAACATGTGAGAGCAGACAGAAAGAATTCTGCCGGCGACCTATGGCGCAAATAAGCGTGAAACAGCTGTCTGCGTACTGCCGTCTTTCCTTCACAGATCAATGGACAGCCTACTATCAATACAACAATCGTTTCAGCTTTAAAACTCCCCACACCCCCAATTTCATTCCCACCCAAAAGAGGTAGAAAGTGATCAGGAACCCCTAAAACTTCTAGAAGGGAAGTTTGAGCTGTTTCCATATTTTTAGTTTTTTGATTATTGCTACGCTGCCACCGACACGATTTCTAACAACCATACCCGTTTTCCATCCTCACCACGGTAATAATACTAAAATCAGTTCAACAGCTTCCGTTACACAATACTGAACGACGTGAAGCAATACGAGTATTTGTGTGTTTAACCAGAAAATAGGCAAGGCAATGTTCGGATGGACCTAAAAAAGTTACTTATGTCGCTAGGTCTTCCTTCTCAGGTCAGTGGACAGTATACTATGAATGTAACAAATTTTTCAATTTTACAACCTCCCACCCCCCAACCACCCCAAATTTCACACCACCCAAAAAAGTAGAAAATGGCCAGCAACACGTAAAACGCCTAAAACGAAGTTTCAGGAGCATTTTGAATTTTTTGTTTTTCGCTAATTACTCCGCTGCCCGTGCACCGATTTCCAAAATTATAGCAGCATTACCATGACCACTCAGCATATTGCTGCACAAATGCACGCGTACAGACAGACAGACGGGCCGACAGACAGACCGACGAAAATGAGCGACGTGGACCTATCGCTGTGGGAAGTAAAAAATAGAAAATGATCAGCAACCCCTAAAACGCCTAGAAACAAAGTTTGAGAAATATTTGAATTTTTTTCTTTTTTTTGCTAATCAGTGCACCTCACATGCACAGATTTTTCAAAATTATAGCAGCATTATCTAGTACGACCCCACAGCATATCGCCGCCCAAACCTCATCATAATCCATGCAGCGGTTATTGAGATTACAAGGCTAGGAAAGACAGACAGACAGACAGACCGACAGGCAGACAGACAGACCGACAGACAAACAGACAGACAGACCGACGGGAATGAATGACGCGGATTTTCGTTATGTAGACATCACAAAATGCCCAAAAAGCATATTATCTCGAAATCGAAAATTTTCGCGATCACAATACTGCTCTCACCTATCGATTTGGGAAGTAAAAACAGCAAAACCAATATTCCATCCTTTCTAACTTTGTGTCATTAACTTAAACATACATATCATGTCACTGCAATCAAGTTTCGAAAAGGAACCCTTATCGGATTGAGTGTGATAAGTGGTGAATACAACAGTAAATGCCCTAATGTGATGCGATAATACTATCGATCGTCTCACGCTAAATATAGTCACTGAATGTAATGGAGATATAGGGTTTAAGAAGCGACAAATTGTGGTAGTATACCTACAGTTGAATGTACAAAAGCACTTTGGACTTTCAATGTAATGTAAAGCAGAAGATATGCAAACGTTTGGCAGCTTCTGGTGCAATACTAGTAATAGTACTAATATCTAAATCGGCCTTAACCACAAACGTATAAATTAAAAGCTAAGAGAATGACTTCAGCAAAAGATAAATTAAAGATATCATGTTAAATATAGGTTTTAGTCCTAATAAGTTTAATTTTACAAGGTATTTTAATTTAAAGAATATTTATGTTGAACTACTGTGTATATTTCAATGTAGTGGTTTAAAACTTTTAGTCCTCGTTTGTGCAGCGGCGCCGGCGTAGCATGACGTTAATCCAAAGAGATGTAATAAGTAACTGCAATTATTATCTTACCAACACAATAAATGTTTTTTCTTTTTTTTAATTTTAAAGTTACAAAATTAAAATATACCAACAATGTAGCAGGTTAAAAAAATTACCAAAGAAATTAAACAATCTAGGTTAAAAAACAAAGTTGTGAACGTATCTGTTATATATTAATTTTTTCAAATACGATCAATTCTTCCAGTCGCACGCAGAATCGTTCATCGCGACACGCAATGATGTTTCATTTATTCAAAAACAACCTACAACATTTTGGTCTAGACATTTTTATCGTGGTCCTTCAGAATAAAATAATATACTTTATACCTGTAGTTGAAGACAATATTAGAGAAATTTTAAGATTCTTTGTAGGTACTAAAATTACTCGTGATGTTGGATGAGGGAAGGTGAGTAGTCTTAAGTCCCACCACACGATATGTGAAGGGGGGTTAAAGAAATGCTAACTGAAAGATCACGTGATTAATGGACGGCCCCTAACCGCATCAGCCACCGACATAAAACAGTGGACTGGACACTGGACACAGTCGAAACGTAATCACGGACCTACTCGGATCGCGTTAGGCGTTCAGTATCAATATGCGACCAGGATAGTCCCATCATCGCGCTGTTGAGATATTTTTATTTTTAGTGCATAGACTTTAGCGTTATCTATGAAGCTCGACCAATGCATACATTCGATAATTGAAATTTAATTTAACTATTTGAATAACCTTTCTGAGAATTTTAATTTATTGTAGGAGATCATAGTGACTTCTTTAAATAAAGACGTATTACAAGATTTGGAAGCGATGCGACGCATCACCCGCATCAATGGAAGCTACGCCGCGCTGCTGGGTTTGTTCAATCTAACTTCGATACCGTAGGTTAAAATTCTCAGATAACTGACGATATTCTGTTATTACACAAATCTATTTACGTTGCCTCTAAGGACATATCTGTGAAAATATCCTTCCTACTTCGCTTAGGTATCTTAGGGGTTCTCATCTTTTTCTCGGAATGGTGAAAATGGTGGGGGAAACGGAACTCCGAATCTATAAAAGGAATTCGATTGCTCTGAATAGGAATGAACCCGACGATATGAGAGAATTTACAGACCTATCGGAGACATGCCTGTGGAGTTATTACTTCATGCTTATATATTATACTTCATAGGCTCTTATGCCTTAATCGTATAAACCACTGTGTTGCCGTGGCGTATATCTCAAAAGTGCATGCCTTTTGAAACTAGCTGAATTTTTTGTGCAATAGCTATCTGCCCCTAGTTATTTTTGAAATAATCTTACATATATACAGCCACATACAGGTTACATAATATAAATTTTGCCTCATATACATGTATGTCAATGAGCAGATTTTTATTGGCTTTTGGTAATAGTTGTTTATTATGAGTGAAATTGCAAGACCTGGCAATCAACTTTTCTAGCTGACATATTTTTTCAGGTTCAGGTTTTTTCAGTTGGCTTTCTCCCTGCCTCCCGATTAGGGCGACATTATTTACATTACCAAGCCATTGCATCGGAACTTTCTGTGACAATTGATTCAATCTGTGTACCGTATATAGGGTAGATACAAGTGTAGATAATCGTTGACCCCATTCGTATTGCCCATGCCCATGTGGTGAATCAAAGATTGAAACTATTTCATCGAGCAATTTATTTGGTTTACTGAATATGTGAGATTTTGTGTGTCTCAAACCTAAACGCACTACTATACTATTGCACCCACAGCAACAAATAAACATATTATTGAATCAAATTTTTAACCTTTTTTGATGTGAATTGAAAAATCGATTTTGATGTATTACATATCGCGTGTTGGTGACCCATGGCAAGCTTCTGGCAGCTGGAATTACGTGGCATTTTTCTCTAAAAAATTCTCGTTAACTTTGCAAAGAGCAACGGCCACTGGTTAATGCTTTATCAATGTACCGTTTGAGTTCTGTGTTTTCCAGATTCAATGTAGCTTAACCTAGATAAATCTTTTTGAAGCAAGTTTGTTGTATGTTAATGTGGTAGTGGTAATACATCTAATTTGCTACTCATTGTTTGTATTTTAAAAGCTTTTATTTAACTTGCAATGTATGATTAGTTGACAATATATGATAAGCTGTCTGACGTTATTCTAATCCAATATGGCGGATCATCCAAGATGAAGGCATAGCTTTTTTCAATGCATTTCTACAATATAGGTGTCAAATGAAGAGAGTTACTGGCAAAATTATGTGATTTCATTATAAATCCAATATGGCGGACCATCCAAGATAGCGGAATAGTAATTTTTCAGGAACTTTTGTAATATGTGTACCAAATGAAAGGGCTTGCTGAAAATAAATATACTGACACGATAGTATACGACTATACTTAATCCAATATGACGGGCTTTTGAAGTTTTTTATGCTTTCTTATAGTATATGGGTATTAAATGAAAAATGAGAGGGTTCACTGATAATAAAAATGCAGGTTAATAATGAAAAAGTAAAAAATAAATTAAAGGTAAATAAAAAAACCTTTTACTTACATGCTCAAAAAAAAAGAAAAAAAATTTGTCGCCAGGTTTGCGTAAGACCAAGGTATTTAATTAAACTGAAATAAAAAAACTAAACTTAGCGGATTATAATACTCAATTAAATTGGTACTAGTCTACTTACACGGGTAAGTCGCGCAAGAAGCTTTTATGATCACTGACAATAGATCCATCGAACATTGACTTAGTAATTTCAATGGAGTCAAAATAATAACTGCAATTTAGATTAACTGATGTTTTAAAACAAAGAGCTTATAAATACCTACTTTTTATAAAAATAATTTATAAATAATTACAAGATTATTCATATACTTTGCAACATTTGACTCTTGGTGTACCGAAAGAACGTCCTTAAGGGACACGTTCCAAAACTCAACGCCAAGTAACCCTTCTGGTTCTATATTCTTCAGCGCCTAGACGCAGTATATTCTGGGATAATATTTGTCCTTGGATTCATCAATTCACCATTAACTTCCTAGCTTCATTATTTGTCACACATATCACATTAAAGTTCGTCATCTAGTGGCGACTAAGACCACTGACGATTTACTCTCTGGCCAGGCCAGCTCTCTTTGCCTAAAATATTGGGGTGTGTTTAAAGTGGGCGATCCACTGATGAGTAAGACCGCTGGCGGTATCATCCGCTGGTCACGTTGGTTGACTAGCCTATAAAGCAAGTAAAGAAGTGAAGCTGTCACAGTTTTCTAAACAATAGATCACTGATGGGTGTCAGCGAGCACCAACAACGAATAAAACCGTCAGTACACTTTCTCACCAATAGATCACCCACTTAATGCTATACAGTTTAACAGGTTCATTTTATTGAAGATACTAAGTAAGTGATTGAATGGCTGCATGAAGCAGTAAATAATATCGCTTCCCTCTATCCTTATAACGGATTAAAGATAGATTAGTATTAAGTTTAAATTATTCTAAGCTACAGGCAAACTTACCTATTCACATGACAAAATGAGCTAAGGTGAATAAATCTATTATAATTTTCAACGTACTCGTAATTTTACCATTCTGGATTATGCTTATATACTCTTTACATAAGTCCATCGTTAACAATATGTTTTTGTTTCAGTCAAAAAGGCACGCTACGTTGGAGCACAAGGTGAGTTATACAGCAACAATTAAACTACGTTCCAACAGGTCGAACGTCGAAGTTTTGAGCACTATCTTATTAATAGAGATTTCCCAAATCTTTTCAGAAACGGCTTCAGTTCTCCAAAGAGTCGTGTCATAATTTCACAAACTTTCCTCTGGCAGTCAGCTTATTAAAAACTTTTCATAGTCCCATAAATAGCTCTAACAAGTTCAGCTTGTAAATAATTTCCCATACTTACGCACAAATGTCGCTAAATAAGTATCTAAGGGCTTATAAGTACAATAAACCCAGTTTAGTGACACAGTTCGAGTTCGCTTGAAAGACTGGATATTAGTTGGTTGTTACGTTAGTTAAGGTATAATGGGTATAGTTGGTAAAAGGTCAATCATGTTAAGCAAGATTTGAAGACAAATCATACTGTAATGCAAGGCTCGTTTTAACCAACTATCATTTTAAATATCGGAGAAGAAAATATGCAGTTCTTGAAGCGTCCCTGGTAGTAGAACCTGCACATAGTCAGACTCCTTCTGTGGTTTAAATGCAACTTAAGTGGTTTTTTCGAGGAGTGGGGGAGATAGATACTTCTTTTCTAAGAATTATCTGTCCGCCCTTCAAGAATATATGATATTTTCAGAATATATGGAAATGCGAAGCTTAAAGGGGACCTAAGTGATTTATACAAGAAGCAAAGAAAGGTTCGCTTGTCAGAGGAGCTCTATAAGTATGGTTTTTATCAATTTTGGTCATTTTTACATTTTAGTCATCCAAAAGCAAAACTCGACAAGTTAGCGGGAACAAATTTTACAGAAAACAAGAAAAACTGAAGACAGCTTTATTATGAGTACAAATTACACTTAAACGAGAGTATGATAACCTAAGATGGTTTGGGATGTTAGGTCTCAATTTGCTCAAGACCTAACTTTACATTGTTTTTCCAAGCTACAGATATACATTTTAAGTAGCATGTATATTGACCATATATAATAGAAATATTGTACTCTGCAACTTGCAAAGAAATAGAGGGTGTTGTGCTCGTTCTCTACGTGTTGCAAACGAATGAAGAGCGATAATATAGGGAAAATAGAGAATCTCATCAAGTCCATATCAACTTTGTAATAAATCCAACGAGCGGTGCCAACGCTACTGGTTACATTCAGGCCATACCATCTACCTATATGTATGTATAGCTTCTTTGATGGAGCTTCACTAATGGCGCCAAACACATTAATACGTACTCGTAGCGAACGGAACGCCCGAAGGAATTCTCTTGATATATCGATGACCTCTTTAACGTTTTTCAAATAAAATGTGTAACAAGCAAATCTGGAAAGACTGATTTCGTGCTATTCACAATCCTTACAGGCCGCTTACCCAATTGTATAGATATATAGCGATTATTATTGTCAGGTATGTAGTGCTAACTTAAATGGAACGACAAACAAACCAACCACGTCTTCAACAAGGAACGATATGTGGAATGAACTGTTGGTTCTTGGGCTGTTCAGCCGGCGTCGACACGCTCCGCCGCCCACTCGTGTTGGCGAAACGTCGAGCAATGAAGCGCGCCGATGCCAATAAAGCAGCGGAGCGTGCCGAACAGCCCAAGAACTAACAGCTTATCGGATCATGGCCACAAAAGTTTTAAGTAACGCGCACATAAATCGGCATCGGGCGAACGATACCGATCGGAGAAAAATAGTTTTTATGAAATTTAATGGATCAGTACACATATGTGCGGACAGTAGACATCGAATTTTCAAAATCCGGTGAGAATATAGCAACTAGAATTAAAAGCTGGCCGATGCGTGCCGTGTGTGCCGATACCGACGTATGTGCGATGCTGATCGGAGATTGCTGAGGCACCGTCGGCATTTTGCAAGAATCTACTTACCTTAAGCATATCATCAACCTCTATTTCGCTCTAATAGGTGGGCCAGATAGACATTTCTATTCAGTAATGGCTTCTCTTATGGCGTCCAGTAAAGAATGGAATTTAATACGCGTCATTCTGAAGTAATTGAATAACTTTTCTTCACCATTCATTAACTCCGAAAATAAGTGTACATCTTCCCCAAAAACTGTCCTTCTTTGATACACATCATGAACCTACACCCGTCTAGGCTTTGTACGTTTTTGAAAATTTCCTCCTTCCAGAACAATCGACAACTCCTGACCCCTCGAAGACATACATATTTGCAACTGACTTCCAATTCTTCCGTAGATTCTGATCAGATATGTGCGATACCCTAGTAAAAAATCCATAGAGTAAATACTTAACATACCTTTGATCAGTTAAGTATGCCTCATTGTGCTCTTGCTGGGAGTCTCAGTTAATAAGAAACTGTCATCTGGCGAGCTAGAGAAGAGGGAAAAAAAGGGGGGGGGGAGGGCGAGTGAATGAGAGAAAGAGTACATGCTAATAATATAGAAATGAAAAATGTACTAAAATAATATAGAGTATCAAAATCAAAATCCCATAACCCTACTCCTTTAGTCAGAGTATAAGCTGATGATGTACGATCTCCCATTTTGTTGGTTCTTGGCCAGAGACCTGCTCTTTTGTTGCTAGTACACTAAGCGCCTCTGCACCTGGGTCGATCCGGAGGACGCGTTTGTAGACGTAAGAAATGCTTGTTCTACTAAATCCATGGGACTTGCGCGTCTACCATCCGCACACGGGTCGATCGACGATGCGGTCGATGCTTTTATTGTCGCGCACGAGTGGATTAATAAATCGTAAACTTCAGGTTACCCTACACCTTTATTTTATTTGATAATTACACGAAGAAGCCCTGTGTCCCAGAAGCTTGAAATGTCCTCGTATTACTACATATGTTTATAAGATCAAAACTTATTTGACAGTATAACCTCAAATATTTACCGCGCAAGTCGCACGAACCACTCGAACATATTGTGTGACCAAGGTAAATTGACCAGCGAAAAGAATTCGGTGAAAGAAGTAAGGACGTTGCCATGACTCTTACTAATTTTATCCTATTTCCATATTTTATGACTTGTTTTATTTGATATAATAGAGGCAACGGCAAATAGTTTATACTCACTTAATGTCCTATTCATCTACTTCATAAAAATTATAAAACATCAGGCAACAGCAGATTTTATTCCCCACCTCAAAGACGGGTCCAGCATCAGGATCGGATAATAGCAGCAGACGATCTGTAATGTCTCTGTTATACTTATGTTTTCTGTCCTTTTTTAGCCGATCGCTTTCTAAGGGAACGTCCGCTACCCTTCTTCATGCCGCGCTGGTCAATTTACGATGGTCGCACAGTACATTCTGATCGCATGTAATTGAAAATGAGGAGATTGAAAACGCAAGTGTCTCGAAATGACCATCAAACGACCCGTTAGTGGGTAATCGACTCGTGTGTGGAAACGCTAATATATATGTCCTGACACCCACATCAAGGCCATATTCTTGTAACGCGCTAATATAATTATAATTCTTCTGTGAATCAATCCAGAATACTTTCTAGCTAAGTATCACTTTCTAGTATGTTCCGTCGTTCATAAATTCATACTCTAAGTAAGGTTAATTCTTCTGAGGTTATTTTATTTGGTTTGAAACTATATCTACTGTTTTATTTAGCAAACATATTTGGCTGATACTAACTATCCAGAATAAGAAAGAACACATACGCATACCCTCTATATGTTCTCTAACAATCAAATTCTTGGTTTTCGTAGCTTAACACCATAAGATATGGACTGCTTTTAGAATAAAATAAGTCAATCTTTTCAAATTATCATTTCAGTTAGGATTTGAAAATTACTAATTAAAAATAATATCACACAAATGTCTACCTCAGCAAGTGGCATAAACCTGACACTTCTTGATAACGTTATCCGCCAGTTTTTGATCCCATCGAAATATTATGTATCGCGTATGTACGACATGTTGCATGAACATGGTAGCTTCTCAGATTCAACTAAACAACCAAAAAAAAAAAATTGATTCCAATAGGACGACATAACATACAAACAACAATGTTTTGTATATAGAATCTACGAATCGTCGTTGTTAATTTGATAATCATTTGGTAGATCAATGACGCAATACAAGTGTATCAGTGAAACGGTCATAAAATATTAAATGTCTACAACCACCGTTGCTACTGATCCATGAACAGCAAAAATAGAGCACAATAAACGGTGAGCATTGTATCAATGAATACTAAGGCAATGAGTTTACGAACCCAGACATCAACGTTCATAAAAAGTGCTAAAGTTGATGGAGGCAAGCCGTAGATTAATAAGCGTTCCATTAGGGAAACCTGTTTCCGTTTGTGGCATTCAAGGCTGGCTACCATAGAATGGAATAAAATAAAACACCAACAGTAAATTACTGTATTTCATTTAACTATCGTATTAACTAGCAAACAGACTCCGTGCGTGGTGGTCATTGACTTATTGTTCAACAGTCGACAAAACTTGATGAACACGAACAATGATATACCTACTACCTTTCATTGCATAAACGACTGATGACGCCAGTACAAAAATAATGTAGATTTCCATTTATTTAATATAGTTTTATATTAACATCAAGTGCTTTTTGAATTACTAATATTTTGCGGATATACTTGGCGATGCCCTCAAATCCACTTGATATAATTCTTCAGTTCATCAAATATTATGGCTCGTGGCATCAAATTAAGCAACTCAGAACATTCACCCCAAAACCTACCGAAAAATAATGGAGATTGCAATCAAGAAGGCTCAGATTTGACTGCCTTAAGATATTATGATTGGTATCATACATTAATTAATTTCAAAAACATTTGCATAACCACCTTATACTAATTGCGCCACTGATACGATTCTATGCTATGAATATGCTGAACCAAAATACAGAAACGTTAAAACATGCTAGAATCTACTGAATAATGAAGCAAAAGGAAAACGGCACCTAGAGCAGCGCGTTGCATATAAACTGGACTTTTCGAGGAAACGACTCTAAGGCTGAGTAGCACGTAAAAGCAGGTCGTAAATATTAAGAGCTCCTGTAGCAGTTTATCAGAGCAGAATATGAAACGTCTTTCGTCCCATGCACTCTTATTATGCATATGACTTTTTAAAGTCGCGGTGTAACGCTTCCGGTCTATGTTAAACAGAAATATACGTAGATAGTATAGTACTGGCAACCTAGTTAACATATGGTATTCAAAATGTAAAGTATACGGTATTAAAGAATAAAACAACTTCGATGAAGTATTTACTCTAACACATTGTTACCCTTTAATTCAGGTTTATTCGACTAGGGGAAAGTAAATGAAATGGGTCATCAGATATTTACCAAGAAGCATTTCCAAAATAATAAAGTTGAAGTGAGACCTTATGGCCTAATAAAGATCGGAACGTCAGCGAAACAGCAGATGAGACCCCTACCTCTTTTTTGACCCAACCCCAACCATCTGCTTCATGAAATAGAATTCAGTAGGTCACCAAACAATTGAGCTGAGAGCAGATACTTCTATCATAAAATAGTGAGAGATGCCTGGCATATTTTAAATCTATTCAAGAAAGAATCCAAACCGGAGGGCCAATACCGAATTTTGAGAAAAAAATAAACTCATGGACTCGTAATTCTTTAATAAGGCAAAGTTACTGTTCTTGTACACAAATCATTGTTAACGTCACAACCCCTTTATTTCACTGAAAAAATTTCACTAAGCATTGATATACACAACAAAACTGTCAGGAATAAAATTATTATAACACCACAACATAGGTACTACATTTGAACGAAGTTTCTCATATAATGGTGATATTATTTATAATTCGTTACCAAAACCATATTAACAATATTTCTTATCAGCTTTTTGACGAAAATTCAAATGTTTTGTATTCAATTCATCATTTACCTAACAGCTGCATCACGACAGACAGTTCGTATAACAATTGTACAAACTATATTTGTTTTAATCATTTTATGCCTTTTGATATTATGAGATTTGCATCTGATTCCTGTTTTTCGTAACTGAATTGTTCAACTAAAAATTATCGGCAATTTTTAAAACTTGTTGCTAACCTCATTGGTTAAGTGTAAGAGTACGCTAGCTGGACTTAGCCGATGAGGTTTTCTATAGTTTTGTTACGATGTAATTGTAACAAAGTAAAGATCACTTTATTATTATTATAACAGTTATTTAACATCGAAGTCATTATAAACAGCAAACTCAAAGCAACTATAATATCGTAGAATGGATATTTTTAATGTGCACCTCGTAACCTGTCCACAATGGTCTACTAATATATTCTGTTCCTAAGCTCTCTATTCTCTTAAGCTGAGTTAAAAAAGTCCTGATACACTCACTCATCATTTTCATCAATCATATGTTCAATAGTCGTTTCTTTTTCTCCACTTGGCATCTCCGCTTCGAAGGTCGGCAATCGTCATCTTTATTTGGACTTTTAACACGGTAGCCCGGAACAATTGATTGGAGTTGCATCCAAACCACTCGATCAAATTTTTCAGTCAGGACATTCTTCTTCTTCGGACTCTCCATTTTCATTGCATTTTATCCTGCATGCTTAATTGTAATAGTTGGTGTTTGGACTCATAATATGTCCTAGATACTACAACTATCTATTATTTCTCTTTCTTTACCCATTCTTTCAAGAACCCGTTCGTTTGAAACCTTCTATGTCCAAGAGATCTTCGATAATCCCACATTTTGAAAGCCTGCAGCTCATTCAGGCATTGCTTGTTCACGGTCCATGTATCACTTACTCTTACGTACATGAGAACCAAGAAAACATGACGCGTTAGGGTTAAGTCTGGACAACATTGTATCTGTTTCATATTGTAGAATTTAGCTCTGGCTTTTTCTATTCTTATACGGATTTCTTTTGTGTAGTGATCCATTTCATTGATGTTAGTCCCCAAATAGTTCTAGTTTTTGACTCGTTCTTTATATAATAATTGAGACAGATCCAAATGGAAACGTAGCGAACGACTATTAAGAAACAATAGCACGCCTATGTGTTTTTTTATAGTTTCGAAGCCATTGCTTTCGGAAGTAGCTATACAACACTATAAATAATAATTACAGGATCCGAATTTTAGTGCCTATATGCCGCAGACTGATGCTTTCACACTATCCTGCTTATTTGAATTTAAAAGTCCAATGTAGGATACAGCTCAGAAGCAGTTTTCTTGGCGAGCCAGTTACTTCCCAGAGAAGTAGCTTCCAGACTATTTTTAAGTGTTTGTGCTACAGCTTTCCAAACTTGCACAGTGGTAGGTAATGTGAGTTGGAACACGGCGGGTGACATTTTTTTTAATTTCCTACGATAATTAATATCATGTACATTTTTTGCTCACTGTAGATCTCAAGGCGATGTACTCAGTATCTCTCATATGCGACACTTGTTCCATTTTGCTAATTTATCATTGCCCCGTAAAATGAAGCTACCTCGTATACAACTATAATAGGTCTCCATATTTAACAATTACTTCTCCAGAAAGATGCAGTCTAACATTCGACTTTTTCGTTTGTTGTTCATCGATACGTATTTGCATAGGTACTGAAAATGCTGCACATTGTAGTTATACAGATTATGGAGCTTTAGAACCTAAGATTACAGTGTTAAATAATAATTGTAGATATTGTAGATTCACAGAATGCTAAAATGCTGCAGTTATTTCTTATTTACTCGCACCGAAACAAATACAAACTAATTTACAGCAACAACCGGCGCTATCGTAGAGAAAGAACAACAAATATGCTGCTCCAAAAAGTTTTCTGTAACGAAGTAAAGTTTACTGGAACTTAAAACAGGTACTGGCATTAACTAAAAAGCACGACATACTACCACGTACGCTGACGAATGATTCACTCCTGCGCATTACTAAATGACCATTGTCCCGTAGAATGGTAGAATTAAGGTATACCCGATCCACTAACAACAAAATTTCGTGCACCCAATAGAAACGTCAACCTTTCGTCCAGGGACATACTCAGGGCACTACTAAGAGACTACTACATCCTCGGGAGACAGAGGATTAGGGGATTATTTGGCTCATTTATAAATTCAATGGCTTTTCGATCCGTAGTGTATGGGGCTCTTGCAAGAATCGTTGCATCGTTAAATAGGATTTTGTAGCCTGTGTCAATATGACATTCTTCAAGGGCAGATCTCTATCTCTGAGGTGGGCATTTAGGACATTCATTTTACAGGAAGCCATACACACACATCGGTATCAAAATGGCTTGTCATCCAGCTCAGATGCAATATACAAGTTTACTTCTCCGAGGTCTACCCTTATAATTGGCCTTTTCATCTTATATCTACACTTTATTTGTAATCATGTCTGAACTACACTTGAATTAGTGGGTTAGTTTTGTGTAATTATTTTTTTATTTTATTGTATTTTTGTCCTTTTTTATTTTTTTACATATTACTATTGGTTAATTTGTAATTAGAGAAAGGAAAACATACATATTATATGGGATGGTTACAGACATACACAAGTCAGCTTTGATTGTCTGTATTTGCTCATATCTCTTTCCAGTGCCTGGCTCACTGCACCGCCGTGTCGTTCGCTTGCCATAGGTCTTGGATTATACAAGGGGTTGCCTATCTCTATAGGCAAGATACAAGATACTCCATCGTCTGGTTCTCCCCGCAAATGCATAAATCATTCTCAGCGTATCTCCATTTCATTAGGTTATCCCCAGACCTGACCATTTGGCATCCGATTCTGTTGAGACTCTTCCAGGTCCTCCAGTCCAGTTGTGATTCGGCAGGGAGGCTTTCAGTTGGGTTCCGAATCGGCATATGGTTCTCTGTTATCCGTCGCTTGCACAGTACCTCTTTAGTTACCACTGACAATAGTTAGTTACTGATTTGGAGAATGTCATCGGGTTTGTTGACATGGATTTAAGTCTGCTGGTAGCTTGTCACCATATAGAGGGTGTGTTTTATCTAATGAGTGTCTACTCCATTCTGCCATACTTGCGACTTCTCGCCTGATTTGTGGGGAAGCTATTCCCGCTAACATGTATAGGTGGTCCACGTTGGTAGGTTTTAGGCAGCCCGTAATTATGATATACAGGGTGAGTTTTTAGTACCGGATCGGTCAATAATTCCCCTACTGTAAAAGATAGCAAAAAAAGTTGTGTATAAAAGTTGTAGCCACGGATATGCTCCTTGCTCAGAAAATATTTAGATTTATACAGGGTGATCGATAACTACGTGGTGATGCAAACATGCATTTTCATAAATGAGACATCCTATATATTATTCCTTATTCAAATTCTACTAATGATTTCCGTTTTTCCAAGATAGGATATTGTTACATTATACAGGGTATTTCAAAAGTTATGACCATTTTTATATCCAAATCGCTGTCAAATGTACGTACCGTATATCATAAAGTGATGAATCAAAAATCATTTTTTTAACACGGACGAATAAAAAATATCCTCTAGTTTTAAAATCGGCTACAAAAAAGCCCGTAAAGCATATTTGTATACAGGGTGATGTAGAATGCAAAATCTAGATTTTCTCTATTTTTGCAAATGTAATATTTTATTATACCAAAAAATTGCTTTTAATACGATCTTTCACATCCATATAGCGCGTGTTATGGCTGCATTAATTAGTTTCTGAGATATTTCGATTTTGTCTACAAATTTTAAATATACCTCCTATTTGTTTACTGAAGTTTATTTATTTTGAGAAAATACTATCAAATTTTATTTTTGCTTAACAAACAACTAAAATATGAGGCCATAACAGTGTTAGATTAAGTCAAAACACTGAATTAACGAGATAATAAAGGTCAACTGTGCTGAGGAAACATTTTTATAAACGTCATGCATAATTAACAAGCAGATCTATCCTCAATAAAACGAATCTTCAATCTATCAAACGCATTAGTTTTAGAGTGCCTCCGTTCTGGATATTGCTGTTCATAGTTTATATATTCTAGAGGCAAGTAGGCAATTTCTCAAAGATTCTCCTAAATACCCTCAATGGAAAAATTAATTTATAAAGCTGGTTTTTCACACAGTACGGAATTATTGAGCAGGCTATGAAAACTGTCAATTTTTCAAAGTCTACCTGATAAATCTGCTTGATAGTTATGCATCACGCCTACAAAATTGTTTCCTCAGCATACTTGACTGTATTATCTCGTGGATTTAGGGTTTTGACTTCATCAAATACTATCATGACCTTATAATTTGAAAATCAAATTCGATAGTACTCAAAATAAATAAATTTCAGTACACAAATAGAAGCTATATTTTAAATTTACCGAAAAATCAAAATATCTGGGAAACTGATGGACGTAGGTACAACCGGTGCAATACAAAGACGAAAGAGCATATTAAAAGCAATTCTTTGGTATAATAAAATATTGGGGGTTATATTTAAAAAAAAAAGGAAATCTGGATTTTGCGTTCTACATCACCCTGTATACGAATATGTGTCGTGAGCTTTTTTATAGCAGATTTTAAAGCTAGGAGATATTCTTAAGCTTACCATGTAAAAAAAATAATTTTTAATTCATTACTTTTTGATACGTTCGTTTGATAGCGATTTGGATATAAAAATGGTCATAACTTTTGAAATACCAGGTATAGTGTAACAATACCATATATTAGAAGAACGAAAATCATTAGCAGAATTTGATTAAGGAATAATATATAGGATGTCTCATTTGAAAAAATGCATGTTTGCATCACCACGTAGTTATGGATCACCCTGTATGAATCTAAATATTTTCTGAGCAGGGAACATATCCGTGGCTACAACTTTTATATACAACTTTTTTCGCTATCTTTTACAGTAGTGGAGTTACCGACCAAGCCGGTACTAAAAACTCACCCTGTATGTATAGGTGTCGTTCAGGGTAGGGTCCAGTTTGTTAGCATGAGTCGATCTGCACCATATAGTGCATGCATATTCTGTTGGAGCAAAGCACATAGCAAGAGATGTTGTCCGCAATACGCCAGGATGGGCCCCCCCATTGGGAGTTGAGCAGCTTGCGGGTAACACCGTTCCTCGTGTTTACTTTTACTGCAGTATTCTCTACGTATTTTTTTTTTAAGACAGACTCCGGTGTAAGGTAACACCCAGATAAACTGTATTTGAGCAGTGCTGTAGCCTGGTCGAATTTCATTCAATTTGCAGTTCCCTGTTCGCTTGCCGCTTATTAGGAATGAACTAGACAGGTTCGAGTTTTATCTGGGTTTAGGCGTAACTGGTTGGATTTGTAGTATGCGACCATTTTTGCTAGGCGCTCCGTTAACCTTTTTTCGATTTCCTAAATATCTTGGGACTAGCACGTAATGGCTACGTCATCAGTGTAGATGAAACTATTCCTAGAAGGGCCGACAGGTTGATCAGTCGTGTACAAATTGAATAGAAGAGGCACCAGCACGATACTTCTTACTCCTCCATCGACTATCCCTGGAACTCAGACGTAATTTCCTGTCATCCTAAAGATTTTTTAGAGGAGGATTCTGTGAGTAATGGTGCCATATGCCGCCAAAAGGCCCACGAACACTGCCCCCGTTTTTTCTCTCCGTTCGAAACCATCCTCTTTGTGTTGTGCGGGATTAAGCACCTGGTCAGTGGAGGATTTACCGGATCTGAATCCAGCTTGTTGTGGAATTAGCTGCTTTTTTATATGTGGGCACATTTTATTCAGGATGAGCCGGTGATGCAGTTTGAAGGGATAATGGAGGAGGAATATTGGTGGATAACCCTAGCTTTCAGTAGCAGTTTTGGTACTTGTTTCTCACTCCAGCAAAAGTTATATAGTTGGAGGAGCCAGGACTTCGTCATTGGTCCTGGGTGCTGTAGGAATTCGTCGACTATATCATCTGGACCAGGGGCCTTCCTAGATTTCAGTGAATTAATGGCAAGTTCTAACTTTCTTAGAGTGAAATAATGTTTGTGCTTTGTTGTAAGTAGCGGTCATCTTAACATTTTGATCCGGCTTTTCGTTCACCACAATATGACCGACAAAATATCAGGAGTCCTTACGAAACGTACCATCTGCACTAGGTTTTCAACCATGCCCAAATTGTTATTTAAAGTTTATAGATAAGGTAGATGTTTCAAAAGGTTTTGGACGTAATGACAACGTTTCGATTGATCTGCTACATTCAATCTTCTACAAGTAAACTGAACATCTGTTGACTATAAAGTTTTCAGGCGAACTGAAGATGACTGAAGATAGCAGATCAATTAACACGTTGTACTCAAAATTGTATAGACAATGGAAGTCCGAAACAGACCTTTAGAAACATGCCCAAATTGTTTCAACACTACAAATCCGTTAAGGATCGGACTACTGTAGCTTCTGAAGATGTGTACAAAATACCACGTTCTTGTGGAAACTTTTCTCTATACTTATATATTGGTGAAACATATAGGATCGTAGCAACCCATTTGAAGGAGCATGAACAGCATACTAGACTTAGGATTCTGACAAGATCTGCTCTTGCAGAACGTCATACACAGGCCACAAAATCCTATACAAATATTATTGCATCATCATCATCGTAGTCACAATGTCTTAACAGACATGTTGTGAACTCGTAAAATGCATTCTCATGTTACAAGTTTCTCTTGGAATATCTTAGAGATCTTTAATGCAGTAGTTTCCCATTTGGTTTTTCCATCCTCATGCCGTTGACCAGATGGTATCTTCTGGTTCAACCGCCTTTAGGGGCAATTTCTCACCCCAAGGACAAGAAGGTGTCCTGACTCTTGTCAACTCGTCCACCCAAAGCTGTTGGTTGGGAAGAGGTTACTGCTTATACCGACAGTACCTCGGTTGCTTTTAGTCGCCTTTTACGACACGCAGGATATACGACGGGAGATATTCTAACCCGCCCCCATGCGGGCCATATATTATTGCAAGAGCCCCATAAACTACTCAAAGGCCAGTCTAGAACTACCGAAACTATAAAATGTCCGAATAATCCTGCTCGAGACTATGGTGTCTATCTGCATAATTTCTTTAAATCTATGTTCATCGATAGTAACCCACGTTATCCACCTCGATATCCATGTAAAACTGGGCATACCGATCCGTTAGTCCTCTATCTCTTCCGAGGAAGGGTAATATATAGAATGTGGGTTAGGTAAAAGCTAAAGTTAGTCTCAGAGTCACAGTCTCGTAAGAGACCCCTGAGGATGTCCTGCGTAATCGTGGACGAAAGCTCGGCGAGTAACGCAAATCAAACGCAACTCCCATCCGGAATTGAACAATTTTCTAGACACATTTACAAATTGGAACTTTCTCACACAGCGACAGGAAATGTTCAAAATTACACACAGAATGGGAAGCTTTTGACGAAAGTCTATTATTACACCTACATGCCCTTCGTGACGAGCGGCGTTGAGTGTTTAATTGCACAAGAGCGTGGACACAACAACGCACCCTCAGACTCTCTTACAATTATTTTGTTATTGGCTGATACAACGTAAATTCGGTTGTAACTCCAAAATCATGACGTTTAGGTATAGAAAATATTATACAAAAAATAATCAGTATTTTTTGAAAAATCTCTGAAAGAAAAACATATATAGGGTGAGCCGTTTGCAGTAACAAAGTTTATTGTATTTCCGGAAGAACGGTTAATATAAAAACTTTGTGAATACGCTTGTAAGATCGGACACCCCAAAATTCATGAAAATCGTGCAAACCGTTTCTGAGATCATTTTGGCGTTCCATACTTAAAACTCGGTCTGTATTTAAACCTAATGAAAAACCACTTCCGTTATTTCTTATTTACTCGCACCAAATTAGCTACAAACTAATTTAAAGAAACAAACGTAGATGTCAAAAAACTTGCTGCTATAGAAAGTTCGCTGTGGTAGAGCAAAGTTTATTTGAACTTAAAGCAGGTACTGGCATTAATTAATTACAAGCTTGCAAGACACGTTTCACAAAAAAACAGGCTCAAGTTGCTCCACTCCACGACATCGCTTTGTCTTTGCTAAACGACTACTGTCCCGTAAATTGAAGATATACCAGATCCCCTTACAACAACTTTCATACGATTAAAGAAATGTATCTTCAAAGACATAATTAAAATTTGTAACCTTTTTACTTGGGCACATAATATGATCTTGCCAACATAGAGAATGAGAAAAGGTCTATCATTACATCTGCGTGGCTGTTATTTGCTGATGACTTAGTCGTCATAGCTGAGGATGAATATCATGCAAGCTATATGTTTCGCAAGCTGCAAGAGTGCTGTAAAACTGGGCTCTCACTATTAATATAAAAAGTGGAAGAGTAAATGGTTGTAGGGGAAAAAGGAAAAGGAGATTTGGATGTGGAGAATGACAAAATAAAAAGCTGTGATTCAATCAAATATCAGATTATCCTTTCTTTGAATAGGAGTACATCAGATATTACAAATAAGATAGGCCAAGGAACAAGAGCGATTCGTTAGCACAATTTGCTACTCTGGAATTCATCATTAAGAAACATGAAAAAAAGATGAAAGTAATTCTACTATACACAAATCAACAGTAGAGAGCGTTACCACTTGCAGAGCTGAAACCTGAGAACTCAATAAAATTAATAGAAATAGATTGATTATCCTGATGATGATCTCTAGACTAGATCATGTTAGGAATGATGTCATAAGAGGGACGATCGGTCTAGAATCTAATATCGTAGACACTATAGTCCCAAAAAAATTAACTTGATATGGGCATCTCCAACGACCAGAGATGGCCAATAAAAGAATGGCAATGAACGTAGAAAGCGAGGAAGACCACCCAGAATCTGGAAAATAAACATAGAGGAAATAATTTAGGCATGAGATCTGCGGGGCGGAGATTGAACATACCGGAGAAGATAGAAGTTGAGAAACCAGAAATGGTCCTAGCCGTAGGAACCTCACATATATAAAAAATGGCACATGCGACGAGTGGCATTTAGTGTTTAATTGTACCCGAGCGCGAACTCAAAAAACGACCGTCAGTACTTTCATATTAGACTCCTGTTTAAATGTAATGAGAAAACACTGCCGTTATTTCTTATTTACTCGCGCCGAACTAACTAAAAACTAATTTACAGCAACAACCGGTGCGACGGTACATGACAAAAAATCTGCTGCTATAGAAAGTTCGCTGCAGCAAAGCAAAGTTTTGAACTTCGTCACGTGACCTAAAACAGATCCTGGCGCTAATATTATAAAACTCGAAATACTACCATGTATGTAACCAGCCATTAAATCTAAGTGAATAAAATTAGTTTCTCACTGAACTCTGTTGTTTTCAAGGATAAAAGTATGTATTAAAAAAGAGATAAATAACTGCAAAGGCAATGTAGGATAGGGCCAGAAACGGCAGGATCACCTGGGCCTATCTAACTCAGAGCAATGGAAATGCTATTATAAATGCAAAAAGTCTGAGTTCAACTCCACCCTCTACATCACCTCAATTCTTCCCTCTACACAACCGAACATACTGGGAAAACCCTAAGGGCCACTTTGTCAGATAATGCCATATTAGGTGATTCAAAATCACGTGAAATTTCACCATGGCAGCGGTGGGCAAACAAGGTTATCTATAAGTTTGATGCCGTCGGGCCCGTAAGGTTCTCATTGGAATTATACTTTTTGTGGAGAGAGCACTATTTTTATGTGTTTCTATGAGTACTTTCCCTCCTAATTTAGTATTTAAGATGGACCCAAGCCGATTATCATTAGAAAACCCTGACGTTTCTCGAAGATTTGTGAAAATTATATTGTAACTCCTACATCTTCGGAATCATTCATTTTTGTTAGCCACACTCCGAAGGGATGTATTGGCAGGTACCCAATAAAATCAAAGTTTTTTTTCGATTAGATCGAGATCTACAGATAACCGCAGGGCATGTAACCTCTAACATATCTGGGAACGATCCAGCCCGATCCGCCGCCCAAATTTCATCAAAATCTATGCAGTGGTTACAGATATCACTGGTAGAAAAGTGACGGCAGCCGAAATGAGTGACATCATAAACGCTCGAAAAGCTCATTACCTTCAAAACACGCGTACAATACTTGTTTCATCTCAGGGAAGGTTTCCCCCTAAGGCGAAATACTACGCGCACCTTCTCAGTAAAAGACAAAAAAGCATTTTTAGTAGGTGTTTATTCAATGCAAGAACCTACATCTAGCAAACTAAAAGTGTTGGTCTTCAATGGAACCGGTTGCCTGATTCATAAGCGGCACACTTTGCACTAGAGCAAGCGCTTGTTTGATTCTGTGATGGAGCCGCTCAGTCCCTCGCGCCGACAATCTTGGGCGGCGAGCGCTACCATTGGTCAATAGCACATTCGTCTACTGTAGAGAGAGAAAAACAAAACTAAAGAAACCTGTAGATATTTGGGCGCGCATTTTCGGCGGCAATCGTTACTTGAGGATGTATGCGGACGCTGATGGTGTATAGCCTATGCTCGATTAACCTTAAAAACCCTAAGGCGAATTCTCGTATGTCTGGTAAAACCAACGAATTCGAATAGGTTAGAAAAAGGAACGCCCATGCTCTAACAGGCATGTGAGTGTGCCCAAGATCCCGTTGTAATTATCTACTGTGTTCACAAACACGATGTTATCTTTTGCAAAAATCTACGGGATTTAAATTTTATGGAATTGTTTAAAATAGTCTTGTAACACTGATGCACTGTTGAAACCCAAAATTCATGCAAAATTATAACGATTAGCCCGAAACAATCAACCAAAACAAAATAGCTATTTATATTATGCCTCTACATGAGCGCTGCTATTTTTAGGATTCTTTACCTGCTATCTGTACAAGGAGTATATGGGTTTATCAGCGATTCAGCGGTCAGTGTGCCAGCTGCCGCGTTAGGATTGTGGGCACAAGCAGAAGCTGTGTTTACTTCTTCTATCCTATTCGAATTCGTTGGGTAAAACACGTATTTAAAAATAAATTTAATAATTATCATAGCTAATATAACTAGTATAGTTAGCCAAACCAGCGTCGCTTCGCCGGAAATTTGTTAAGTTAAGCAGCGTCGAGAGCGGATGTAGTACTTGGATGGGTGACCGCTCGGGAACACCGTGGATGGTGTTACGCTTTTTTTATTTTTGTAACAGAATCGTTTTAAAAAAAAGTATGTGTAATTGTCGCTCCAAAACAGAACTAGAGGTAATTTACTCTAGACTGGAGTTCAGGCATGTGGACTGGAGCAATACATTTTCTGTTTTTGAGGTCAACAAATTACGGGTTTCCCAAAATTGCTGAAAGTTTTTCTAACAACCAACATTGTTGACAATGGCAGAGGCGGAGCGTTGTTTTTCATGACGAAAAATAGAGATTTCAAGCATATTGTCAATAATGAGTATTAATAGAATTGTAATGCAAGACATCGAGACTTTTGAGCATAAAGTGAGGGAGAAGGACTGAGCAGACTTTACTTGCAAGAAATAACTCATGGTATAGAAAATAAAAAGCGCTTAAGAAATAGTTTTTTTGATACTTGCTGAAAATGCTTAAAAATTATTGTTTGTCGAAACCAAAAACTTTTATTACTTTCCTTGAAATTTTGTGCGCCCATCTCTCAAAAATTTAGGAGCTGACACTGCCTCACTATAGTGTGGAAAGCAAAGATGCGTTTTGTGATGTGATGTACTTAACTTACACACCATTCGCGAACACAGTGATTGCTCACCTCACGGTGTGAGGGTATAGTCACTGGGTAATGGAAAAGCAGCTCGGTGTGTCTGAGCAGAGGCTTCACCTTTTTTTTAAGCACCGTCTACAGCTTCTTTATTTTAACCTCAGCGGACTTTATATTAGCCTACTTGCATAAGATAGGAAGACAACGTTGGTGAATCATGATACCTACTGATTATGTGATGTATTTAATTTATTTGTTACAAACGTTATCACACTTCAACAAATTTTCATAACTAGCATCAAATTTGTGAAACTTCTGAATAGTTAATGTGCAAAATTTGTTTGGAGGATATTTTAGTTCTACGAGAAAGTTTAAACATGTCAGAGAAACAACAATCTACAACAATAGGAATAACAGTATTCGCTATTACTTTTCATATTAGCCTACCAGCATAACATAGGAAGACAACGTTGATAAATCATGATGCTGATTATGCCTATTCTAACCACTGGCATTGGTATCGCAATGACAGATGGCTGATTGCAGCAAATCTAAGCCGATATCTATATGTTACTCGAAGCTGCATCAGGAAACGTACACATGAAAGCATTAACGCATGGAATAAATCCTGTTCGACTAATGTATGGTACGTCAACCTTATCTGTCGTGTACAAATGTGATGGCAGATATGGGGCTATGGGGAACGATTGTTGTTTACTGTTACAGTTGCCACGCTATTGAAGCTATAGGCTTATGTGAAGTAAAGGAGAACTGAAACATGTGCTCCTAGAAAGAAATAGTATTTCAACGGATCAACAGTTAGAATGGTTTAGCGTATTTCAGTGAAACCTAGAAGAAAAACGGGGTATTAGGCCCATGCATTGATATCAAAATAGGAAAAAAGTATGAGATAATAATAAAGAAGTACATCAAATTAGTAAACGCCAACACCTTGAGCATGGTAACCAAATTCTATTATAACTGAGCTCGTACTTTTCAACTTACAGATTCTATGATTATCAAGCGTAAGCTGTACCAAAATACTAAGTGCACACATATTGTGTCTTCAAAGACAATGTGCCGATAGTTCTGTGAAATATATAATACCACGGAGATCATTATTTCTTCGGCCTTCTCATTCTCTTTATCATCCGGATTTTCGTCCACATGGAAAAATGCAGCAAGGAGGAAGACAACCAAAAAAAATTAAGAACAACCTCCTCTCATGCCCTAGTTTGTCCAGAACATTCTGCTCTGTAGCTAAGGCTGTTACTCAGAACTTTTCCTATTCGTCAATACCACCCTTTACCAGAGAGGATAAGTTCATCACTTCTACTCCTAAAGAAAAAGCAGACATCTTACGAAAGTTTTTGCAACCAGTTCTACTGTAGATTTTAGATTAAAGCAACCACTGCTGCTCTGCAAGGCACACATCCGACCTTCGCTGGAGTATTGCTCCCACGTGTGGGCATGCGCTCCGAAGCACCCTCTAAAGCTTCTGGACACTATCCAGAAGAGAGCAATTAGATTGAGCGTACCGCCTAACCTTACAAAGGACCTCCAAATCCTAGAACTTCGAAGAGGGGTGGCTGACTTATCCGTTCTCAGTCTCCTCCAGCATTCCTTCTTTTGGAGAACTCCGACGCTGTGCATGGCCGACTCTACTCACTAGGCCGGAGCCCTCGATGTGGCAACGTCGCTTAGCTGTCAAATAGGGGGCCAGTTACCGTGGGCCGAACGGCGGGCATTCCGCGGAAAATTTAAATTGTTTCATAGTTTCAGAATAATTATTACATTTTATTTATGTATTATGTGTTCATTTCGGTTGATAAATTAAGAAAAATACTTTTTGAAAAAATAAGAATGGTGAAAAAGGCTAGTGGTATCAATACAAAAATGTAACATGTATTGAGACTAGGAGCCTAATTTAGATATTTTCCTTTCTGTTGGACACTTCTCATTTCCCTTAGACTTGCTCTTTTTATTTTTGTCAGTCTGTATTTTATCTTGAACTGTTTTTGCGTAATTATTAATAAAAATATTTGCTAAAACAGGCAACATTAATTCAAGCAGCATTTCAGTTTGCGGTTAATTACATGAACAAATGTATACTAAATAATGTAATGTGTAAAAATACGTTTTAGAACTACTACGACTAATACCACTTACATCTGATGTCTGGTTCATCGTAGTCAAACACTACAAAATAAAAATAAACGCAACCTGTTTCCTGCTGCCACGTCCACTTCCACTTAAATGAACACTCAATTTACTTTGTAAGTTCTTACCTGAGCTAGAAAAATTCACTATTAGGTCACTTTGAAGCCATTCTTGCTGGTCTTGATTACCTTTCACTATCAAATCTTTTCGTAGGTATGCCCAGATGCATGCCCAGATGAGTTCTATTAACTGTATTTTTCTGTGATATTTGGGAGGTCCAGAAAGCATTGTAGGTACCACATTGTGCTCTAAAATAGGTCTTATCCTTTGAAATGTTTGTAAAGTATTGTCTTTATTCTTATAATAAATATAACCAGCCCTTACGAGGAAAACCGTTCACCCACTTCTGTTTATGTCCTTTATTGGAAGTTTGTGCAGGTAAATAATTAGAAACACATTAAAAATCATCATCCACTCTTCTTGTTTACTCTGGAAGGTTATGGTTGGTATGTCCTTTATTGGAAGCACAATTGCTAGTGCAACCTGGTACTACACACTTTGCAGGTATCTTTTTATCTTTATAGTTTCGTTTGTGCAGGTAAATAATTAGAAACACATTAAAAATCACCTTCCACTCTTCTTGTTTACTCTGGAAGGTTATGGTTGGTATGTCCTTTATTGGAAGCACAATTGCTAGTGCAACCTGGTACTACACACTTTGCAGGAATCTTTTTATCTTTATAGTTTCGTTTGTGCAGGTAAATAATTAGAAACACATTAAAAATCACCTTCCGCTCTTCTTGTTTACTCTGGAAGGTTATGGTTGGTATGTCCTTTATTGGAAGCACAATTGCTAGTGCAACCTGGTACTACACACTTTGCAGGCATCTTTTTATCGTTATAGTTTCGTTTGTGCAGGTAAATAATTAGAAACACATTAAAAATCACCTTCCAATCTTCTTGTTTGCTCTGGAAGATTACACTAGTGACTTAACAACAAATAAAAGCTCGGCCCCTGATTTAGTGTTGCCATATTTCAATGCTCCGGCCTAGTGAGTAGAGTCGGTTATACGCTGTGGAATGAGCTGCCGGGGAATTTGTTTCCCGCCGGCTACAAGCTGCAGCATTTCAAATTTAACGTGCACCGACACTTATCCTCTCGCACCGCTTCTACAGCGCCACAGGCTTTCAGCATTTGCGGGATGCTGACTATATAAAAAAAAATCAAGGAATCATCTTCCATTTCACAACAGGCTGTTTACACGGCCTCAAGATATAACCTCCACTTACTTGTCATAACCGGCAAAAAGAACCTCCAGTTACAGATACAGTAAGATAGCTTCCAGCTATTATGTAACATTACATCCTGGACTTGGTCAATCCAAATATTGTATATTAGTGTTGACGGTGTGATCTGGAGCTGCCATTTACCGGCTACAGAAAATTGACCCTTGTAAAGTATACTCCTGTAACCTAATCAGATATGCCGAATAAATAAGGAAGTGTCGTGTAGCACATTTACATCGACAATCTTACAACAATAGTAAAGGGACGCGAATCGCTTAAATCCTGTCCTGTTTAAACTTGGCAAATTATCACAGTGAACCTTTCACCTGAACTACTAATAGCATTCCCCTGTGTACCGTTCAGTCGCATTAAAAAACGTCGGCCAAATATAACCTTTTCTTTCTAACATGATTTATTACTTCGCCCTCAAGATCCCGCCCCATTCGAAAAATCGATCCGCCATGTTTTACCGGCATATAATAGCCTATGCCCTACACATTTAATACCATACTTAAACGTCTATAGAGGCACTGCAGCACAAAAAGCGAGCGGCAGTCACAAGGGCCGTTGTCCTGACCTAAATATGGGTACCAATCACCTCATTTTTACACTATTATGTATCTGATAGGATCAATAAATTTCTTTTTCCGTCATCCTACCTATAAATCGATATCATGCTTTAAAAATGGCACTATAAATGTATATTTTTGTTAAGGGAAAGGACAAATAGAGAAAAATAGATATCATTATGGTTGTATCTGTATTCTTTGTAAGAGGAGATGGGATCTACCAAGATCATATCGGACCCTTTGCAATGTCCCCAACGATGTCTCAGAATTGAAAATACTTAACCGTCGACTTATTACTGGCGACGGTGGTGCCACAGCTCAGGTGATAAATTAAGACCTTAAAGAATGACGTCTAAGAGCAATTTTTTCAAAAATGTTTTTTAGTGTGCAAAAAAACTCGCAATGCAAAATTGTACATTCTTCAAATGTCTGTAATTTCACACACAACTACGATATCAAAATAAGGTTACCACAGTGACAAAGAGCAAGCTTTCTTCTTCAATCTGCTTATTGAATCATTACTATAGGTTTAAAAAGGTAATGTCAGGACCTTGGAAATACAAAATTAATTTTATGGTGACCTTTGGACCTTTTGACCCTACCTTTGGACTTTTCAACTTAACACCCCTCATCTTAGATCACACACTGGAGAAAGGGAACAGGCGGCCACGCCTCCTCGCTAACACGGAAATAAATACGTACTTTCTTGGATTCTCAATTTCGTGCGCTGTACCTTAGACCCCTAAGCTGCTGACGATGGAAGGCCAGGGCACCCCTAAAATTGATTTTCGCATTGAAAAAGGACATAGACAATCGCGAAGTCTGTGGTTAATTGATCGTCCAATCCATCTCACTTAAAACGATCCTGTGGATGAGCTGATCTGAATATTTGATTCCTTTTGCACCGAAGTTTCTGCATCTTCTTCTTATGAATCAATTTGTTATACGGTATCCGAGGACGCATCTTCCATCACAATGCCTACGGAAGAGTCTATCTGCTTTTCTTCCTCTATATCTGATTCTTTAGGTATGGTGTTTAAGGGTTTTCCTTCTTCCTTTACAACAGACTTGTTTTCTGATATTTTGAGCGGCTCCTCCAACAAATTTTTGTTGCCGAAGTCGCTGACTGTAGAAGGTACTACGGCTTTATCTTTCTCTACTCTACTTTTGGACAAATTAGTACTGCTGGGTTCTTCAACCGCAGAACCAGAACCCGGGGCTGCTTTTCTTCTTGATCTTCCAGTCCATTCTACTTAAAACGAGGCATATCACTAGATCCTATATTAAGCCCTATTTACTTTGCAGACTGTGTTCAGCCAAGACATCGGTTACAAAGCGAAGCTGTTGTCTGGGCATACATAGGTAGCATTCAGCTACTTCTTCACTATAATAGCTGAAAATTGGGGTGGGTTGGCTCAGTGGAGTGGGTAGACCCGACGGCTTGAGACTGGAAGGTCCCAGATTCGATTCCCGTCAGAGGCGGAAAATTATTATAATAATATTTTATAATATAACCCCACCTGAGCCTTCACTGTTGGCTTCTAATTAACAGTGTTGTTCCTAGAGTGACGCCGGAAAACAATAACAAAGCCTACACAGAACACGAGGCTAATGACCAGAGCAGTCAATGCTGTTGGCTCAGAAATAAAAAAGAAATATCTGAAAATTTCTCTACCTCTTCTAAGCTACTCCAATCATACATACAGGGTGTCCGGATATTTGACCGACAACGCTTGATGTGATAGACCTCGTATTTTTATGAACATTGAGATAGGAACATGAAGCCTTAAAATGCTTAATTTCCAAGATACAGGGTATCAAAGTTTTACCAATAAAATGGCACAGCGATCTAAAATTACGTATTGGGTTTTTTTAAGAAGATAAATACAAATTCAACCACGGTTTTGCTATCATGAATAGGGGGCGCCACCTACGACACATCGAACTCTTTTAAATTAATAATACTTTTTTCCGGTTTGGTGGAGTGAGTATTCATTATATCCAAAAAGCTGTGCCAACAACTTTATACAAGGTTCCCGTTGAGGCTCTTCAGTGGAGTTACTAGGAATGGGAAAGCCCGTGTAAAAAATATGTAGATGCTAAACGCGATTACTTTGAAGAATATTTACACTTTGTTCAAATATATTCTAATAGTTTTAAAAAAAATTAATTAAAAATATGTCATGGCTTTTAGGGCACTCTTTGTGTATGCCTGTTATTGTACTACTATTATGGTATAACTTGTGCCATTGATTGACAACTGTACCAGGAATCAGTATTTGTTTACTTAATTTCCTAACAAAACCAGTGATTCTGAAATACTCAAAAACACAGACGGTTGGTTTTGCGTTGCTGATAAGTCAAAAATATGAGCCTATAATACATCAGCACCTAGAATCACGATATTCTCCCTTATATGAGACAATAATGTGACTGCGACCCCAAAAAAATTACAGCCTATTCTTTGGTTTGGAGAACATTGATCAGATTGATCTCGGATAAATAAAAGATATAGATGTGGCTGAAACGTCATTAAAAATTTAATGAAGGGCGAGTGAAGCGAGTTGAAACATACAAATATCTGAAACACAAATGCTACAATAAGATATAAGTCGCTGTTGTAGGAATTTTGGAAATGCTTGATATCCTTTATTTATTTAGCGTATTGTTATAGTACACGTATAACAAAGTCATAGAAAAGGAAAACTTTTTTATTTCTTTGTTTATTATTTTTTTTTATTTTGTTTTGTTTTTTTTGCGATCTGAACAGTAACCAGCCTATAGGTTAACATCGAGCCTGGGAATTCATTCTACGGCTAATGGTTTGGTTTGGAGGAAGTCCTTGTTGTTTCCTGGATATGCTGTAAGGCCACATTCTTGCACTATATGCCTTACAGTTTGGCGTTTCGCTTTACAGTCGCATCGTGTGGATTCGCGATTATTCCATTTAAACAACGAATCAGCGCACACTCCATGCGACGTGCGAATTCCATTTATGGTTGACCATTTCTGTCGGTGGAACTGAAAACCAGGGGGTCCTTGACCAACAGTTAGATTACTGTTTCTTTCTTCTGGTGTTCAGGTCACCCAAATTTCTGCCCATTTAACTGCAAGGTTAAAACCATGAGACTCAAGTTGGAGAGCTGTTGTAATTGGTGGTTTTCTGGATCGTAATTTGCGCAAGAAGATATCAGGAATATCATCGTCGATTGGCAGTGAAATATTTGTTCAGATTTTGTTACATTCTTTCAGAAGGTCATTTTCTCTACGGATGGGTGGTGGAGCTATTTGTCTGAGTGTTGGTAGCCAATAAGTTGGGATTGATTTGATGCATCTCGTAATAGTTCTCACAGAAGTGTTTAACTGGGGGCCTATCAGTCTAGTACGTGAGTTGTTTAGCCACACTGGCGAGCAAAATTCGCGCTCAGGACCAAAGAGATTCCATATAACTTTTGCAGGGTGTCACTTCAGCTTTCCTTTCGCCATGTTATTGTTAAGGTGAAAATACGATATCCTAATATGCTTTAACTAATTTTAAATGCCAACGACAGTGGCGAAAGCTTAACTCCGAGAGAGTACACGGCACTTGGATGGCACCCTATAACTGTAAAATATACAAATAGTATTATCAGCTTTCGCTAACAGACTAGTCAACTGAGTGAACCCACTTAAGGATAACGAAGACTGAGTCACAGCTTATTACTCTCAAATGTATTATTTTTATATTACCTCACCAGATAACAAGATAACTAGATACTAGATAAGTTCCTTTTACTTCCCACACCGATAGGTGAGGGGAGTATTGTGATCGCGAAAATTTTCGATTTTGAGATAACACGCTTTTTGGGCGTTTTATGATGTCTACATAACGAAAATCCACGCCACTCATTTCCGTCGGTCTGTCTGTCGGTCTGTCTGTCGGTCTGTGCGTCTGTCTGTCTGTTGGGGTTTTTCTAACGTCGTAATCTCAGTAACCGCTGCATGGATTGTGATGAAATTTGGGCAGCGGTATGCTGTGGGGTCGTAGTAGGTAATGTTCCTATAATTTTGAAAATCGGTGCATAGGCGGCGGAGTAATTAGCAAAAATCAAAAAAAATTAAATATTGCTGAAACTTCGTTTTTAGGCGTTTTATAGGTCCCTGATCATTTTGTACTTTTTTTTGGGTGGGGGTGAAATTGGGGTGGCGGGGGGTGGGGGGGTTGTAAATTTGAAAAATTTGTTGCTTTCATAATAGACTGTCCACTGACCTGTGAAGGAAGACCTGGCGACATAAATAACTTTTTTTAGGTCCGTCCGAACATTGCCTTGCCTATTACAGAAAGCAAAGAACTTAGAATTTTTTCTGATATAAACATACGAGAGTATTGCTTTAGATCGTTGTAACGAGGAAACTGTTGAATTGATGTTAATGAAATTTTGACACAGTATTACTACCATGGCGAAGATGGAAAACGCTTATGGCTTTGATAAATCGTGTCAGTGGCGGCGCAGAAATAATAAAAAAACTAAAAATATAAAAACAGCCCAAACTTCGTTTTTAAGCGTTTTAGAGGTTCCTGATCATTTTCTGCGATTTTTTGGGTGGGGATGAAATTGGGGTGGTTGGGGGGTTGGGGGTTGAAAAATTAAAAAATTTCTTGTACTCATAATAGGCTGTCGACTAACCTGTGAAGGAAGATCTAGCGACACAAATCACCTTTTTAGGTCCATCCGAACATTGCCTAGCCTATTACGGAAACTAAGGGACTTACTTAATTTTCTGTATACATACGAGAATTTATTGGTTTAAATCGTTTTGTATTTTGTAACGTGGACACTATTAAATTGATTCTAATGAAGTTTTGGCACAGTATATTGTTACCGTCCTCGGCAACGTCGCTTGGTGAGAAGAGAACGTAATTAATTATTTCACCTACTTATTACCAAAACTAAGGGTTTGTAGTGAATATTAATTACGGCAAATAGTGTGTAATTGTTTAGTGAACAGTAGTGTGCGAAAACTAAAAAAGATCAGGGTCAAAAAGTGAGTAATTTGGGTGGTAAATAAAAGAAACAGGTAAGAAAACAGTGCAGGTTATCTATTCGATGGGAAAGAATGCGAAGAATTTCCTGAATGTCCACTGAATTTCTTGTCGCTTTGTTCTGCGGTGTTGCCAAGTCTATTGGAAAGCAGACTTCTGAACCGTTGAGGTGGGTCTGCTCTTTCCGCAGTTCTCGTACCAATGGATTCTGTGACTGATAGTGACGATTATACGTCGGACGAAAGAAAGAGGAAGAACACTGAATCGATTTCGCCTTTCAAGGCGGTAAAGAAACTTAATAGGACCCCACAAAAGAAAATATGTAAAGGAGACATAGAACATAGCTAGGACATCAGAGAGATGCTGAGAACGGTCATTTCAGAGGTTAAAGGAATTAGGCTAGAAAACAAAGAGTTTAGGGACGAATTAGCAGCAATGCGAAAAGAGAACGAAAACCTGAAAGATGCGCTGCTGCTCGCGGAGAAAAAGCTGGAAAACGTGGAAGATAGGATGGAAAAGTTGGAAAAAGAGCTAAAAAGAAATAATATAATAATTACAGGGATGAAGATAGAGCATGCTGATGGGAATAAGTTAAAAGATGATATGCAGAAATTCATAAAACACGAATTAGGAGAGGAGGTCAAGATTGAGAAGGCATCAAAGCTAGGAAACAAGGTCTCCCTGGTGCAGCTTAAAGAGGCTGAAGATAAAAGTAGAATTATGCAGAAGAAAAGTTCATTAAGGTTTTTGAAAGGTGAACGGGTGTACATAAATCATGACCTCACAGAAAAAGATCGAGCTATCGAAAAATATGTAAGGAATAAAGGTAAAGAACTAAAACAGGAAGGGAAAGATGTAAAAATAGGATACAAGAAGCTAATAATAGATGGTGAAACGTGGATATGGTCCAAGGAAGGTATGAAGTTAATGCGGGAAAAAAACGGAATATAGTAGCAAGTACATCAGGGTTGGTTGTAAGACGGACACAGGCTATGAAACAGGTTATGAGTAAGGAATTGTGTAAAATAGGAGAGCACAGTAAGCAGCATAGCTCAGATCAAAGTATAGATAAGGAAGTAAGTAGAAATCAAAAGGGGGGAATCAAACAGTATAGTCTTAGAAATAAAATAAAAGGAAACATTTTGATGGGAACCTGGAACGTCAGAGGAACCTTCCAAGAAGGAGCTCTTATAAATTTAGTAAGACAATGCAGGAAATATGGGTTTGAAGTAATGGCCATCCAGGAGACAAAGCAGCTCATAAACGAAGTAATGGGTATAGAGGATTATGTATTCTTCAACAGCCCAGGAATTAACCGAATGTTGGGAGTGGGATTTTTAGTTAGTAACAAGGTAAAGGAATGTATAATTGACTTTAGACCGATTAATGGAAGATTGTGTTACCTACGCCTACGGGGACTATATCAGAAAATAAGCATACTTAACTTTCATGCGCCTTCAGAGGACAAAGATGAGAAAATAAAAGAAGAATTTTATAGCAAGTTAGAAGAAGAGTTCGAGAGAGTTCCCAGATATGACATGAAAATAGTATTAGGTGATGCCAATGCAAAGATAGGAAAAGAACTAATATATGGAAAAACAATTGGGAAGCACAGTTTACATAATGAAACATCGGAAAATGGAGAACTGCTAATAGACTTTGCCAGAGGCAAAAATTTAATTATAAAGAGCACCTATTTTGAGAGAAAAGATATATACAAGGGCACATGGAGATCCCCAGATGGTAGAACGACAAATCAGATAGACCATGTCCTTATCCAAGAGGAGGAGGAAAAAAGCATAATAAATATCAGAACTTACAGAGGCCCGGACGCTGATTCTGATCATTTTGCCGTAGGAATGAAAATTAAACCAATTATACCGATGATAAGAAACAGAGCTCATCAAAGAACAAACATAGGAAAATTAGATAGTGAAGAAGAGAGGATTAGGTATAGGAAATTACTATCAGAGGACATCGCTAAGTATAGGGCACAAAATAGAGAAAGGAAAACAGTAGACGATGAATGGAACTCCCTAAGGAACCTAATGATAGAGTGTACCAACAGATCTACAGGGACCAAGAAGAGGTATAAACAGAAATGGTTCGATGGTGAGTGCGAAAAAGTATTGGAGGAAAAGAATTCAGCAAGATTAGTAATGCTAGCCCATGACACTGAGGAAGTAAGAAGACGATATATTGAAGTGAGGAGGAAGAGCAAAAGTCTATTAAGGAGGAAGAAGAGGGAATACAAAGAAGATCAGATAAGGCAAATAGAGGAGCATTACAAAGAGAAAGAGATCAGAAATCTATACCGAGGAATAAAGAGAGAAGGAACAAAACAACAAGGTAACAGGATGTTTATCAAAAATATTAATGGAGAGCTACTAACAGGTGAAGAAGAGATATTGGAGAGATGGAGCCATTACTTCGAGGAGCTGTTAAATGAAGGATTTATAATAGATGAATATGACGATGTTGAGGAAGGTTGTCTGGAAGAAGCAGAAACGATTGAAGTACCAAGCAAAGAAGACATTACAAAGATTCTGTCAAGTCTAAAGTCAAATAAGAGTCCAGGAACAGATGAGATTGTAGCGGAAATGTTAAAATGGGGAGGAGAATTGTTATTAGAAGAGTTTTGCCAGCTGATAAAGAAGGTTTGGTTAGAGGAAAGAATGCCCCGAAGCTGGAATGAAGCACTAATAAGCCCGCTGCATAAAAAAGGAGACCGTACTGACTGTGCAAATTATCGAGGCATAGCTTTACTCAACGTTGCGTACAAAGTATTATCGAAGTATATTAAGAACCATTTGGCGAAGAGAATAGATCACGAAATTGGGGAGTATCAGTGCGGTTTCAGAGCGAGTAGAGGAGTGATTGACCAGATTTTCACCTTAAGAGAACTACAAGCAGAGAGCTACCAACATATGAAAGAAACTTACGTAATTTTCGTGGATTTTAAGAAAGCGTATGATACCGTTAAAAGATCTGCAGTATACAACGCCTTGAAGGAGTTAGGAGTTGATAAAAATTTAATACGGCTAATAAAAATGACTCTGCAGCAGACGGATAACCAAGTAAAGGTGAATAGGTGTCTTTCTCGAAAATTTAACGTAAAAAGGGGTCTTAGACAGGGTGACCCATTATCGCCAATCCTATTTAGCTTAGTCTTAGAAAAGGTTATGAGAGCAGCAAAGATAAATCGGACTGGATTGTTGTATCATAAGATGCATCAATGCTTAGGTTTTGCAGATGATATAGCAATAGTAGCACGAAGTAGAGCCGAGCTACAGAAAGTAATAGCATCCTTAGTAGAAAAAGCAAGCTGGGTGGGATTGGAAATAAGCGAGGAGAAGACAAAGTTCATGTCATGGACGGACGGAAATTTCAATAAAGGACAATGGTTAAAAGTTAAAACAGAAGCTGGAACAGAGTTAAGTTTCGAGGAAGTGGATAGGTTTGTATATCTGGGGACAGAATTCAAGAGAAAGCCAGAAGTACAGATAACCGCAGGGCATGTATTTGGCATATTATTTTTTTAACCAAAACTATTCTCAAAAGCATACAATACAGTATCAAATGGTAACAGAGAGATGTTTGCCTAAAGGTAGCCATATTGAGTTAGTTTGCCAGATAGTTGGATTGCCTAATAGGTAATACAGTGTTATGGCCCTTAAACACCACCAGCTTTTGCTACTTTTCGATTTTTTTGTCAACTACTGCGCTGCCAATACAAAAATGGTAAGTCCACAGATATGTTTTCAAAAGCAACGTTCAGGTAGGTCTGTAAATTATCAGTAACGCCATTCTTTTGATGCGATGGAAAGTCTTTTAACTACCAAAAGTTTTGGTATTGCCACATCTTTACAATCCACCATACTGCAAAAATTTTATTCCAGAAAATAATTAGGAACCTCTAACATATCTGGGAACGATCCAGCCCGATCCGCCGCCCAAATTTCATCAAAATCTATGCAGTGGTTACAGATATCACTGGTAGAAAAGTGACGGCAGCCGAAATGAGTGACATCATAAACGCTCGAAAAGCTCATTACCTTCAAAACACGCGTACAATACTTGTTTCATCTCAGGGAAGGTTTCCCCCTAAGGCGAAATACTACGCGCACCTTCTCAGTAAAAGACAAAAAAGCATTTTTAGTAGGTGTTTATTCAATGCAAGAACCTACATCTAGCAAACTAAAAGTGTTGGTCTTCAATGGAACCGGTTGCCTGATTCATAAGCGGCACACTTTGCACTAGAGCAAGCGCTTGTTTGATTCTGTGATGGAGCCGCTCAGTCCCTCGCGCCGACAATCTTGGGCGGCGAGCGCTACCATTGGTTAATAGCACATTCGTCTACTGTAGAGAGAGAAAAACAAAACTAAAGAAACCTGTAGATATTTGGGCGCGCATTTTCGGCGGCAATCGTTACTTGAGGATGTATGCGGACGCTGATGGTGTATAGCCTATGCTCGATTAACCTTAAAAACCCTAAGGCGAATTCTCGTATGTCTGGTAAAACCAACGAATTCGAATAGGTTAGAAAAAGGAACGCCCATGCTCTAACAGGCATGTGAGTGTGCCCAAGATCCCGTTGTAATTATCTACTGTGTTCACAAACACGATGTTATCTTTTGCAAAAATCTACGGGATTTAAATTTTATGGAATTGTTTAAAATAGTCTTGTAACACTGATGCACTGTTGAAACCCAAAATTCATGCAAAATTATAACGATTAGCCCGAAACAATCAACCAAAACAAAATAGCTATTTATATTATGCCTCTACATGAGCGCTGCTATTTTTAGGATTCTTTACCTGCTATCTGTACAAGGAGTATATGGGTTTATCAGCGATTCAGCGGTCAGTGTGCCAGCTGCCGCGTTAGGATTGTGGGCACAAGCAGAAGCTGTGTTTACTTCTTCTATCCTATTCGAATTCTTTGGGTAAAACACGTATTTAAAAATAAATTTAATAATTATCATAGCTAATATAACTAGTATAGTTAGCCAAACCAGCGTCGCTTCGCCGGAAATTTGTTAAGTTAAGCAGCGTCGAGAGCGGATGTAGTACTTGGATGGGTGACCGCTCGGGAACACCGTGGATGGTGTTACGCTTTTTTTATTTTTGTAACAGAATCGTTTTAAAAAAAAGTATGTGTAATTGTCGCTCCAAAACAGAACTAGAGGTAATTTACTCTAGACTGGAGTTCAGGCATGTGGACTGGAGCAATACATTTTCTGTTTTTGAGGTCAACAAATTACGGGTTTCCCAAAATTGCTGAAAGTTTTTCTAACAACCAACATTGTTGACAATGGCAGAGGCGGAGCGTTGTTTTTCATGACGAAAAATAGAGATTTCAAGCATATTGTCAATAATGAGTATTAATAGAATTGTAATGCAAGACATCGAGACTTTTGAGCATAAAGTGAGGGAGAAGGACTGAGCAGACTTTACTTGCAAGAAATAACTCATGGTATAGAAAATAAAAAGCGCTTAAGAAATAGTTTTTTTGATACTTGCTGAAAATGCTTAAAAATTATTGTTTGTCGAAACCAAAAACTTTTATTACTTTCCTTGAAATTTTGTGCGCCCATCTCTCAAAAATTTAGGAGCTGACACTGCCTCACTATAGTGTGGAAAGCAAAGATGCGTTTTGTGATGTGATGTACTTAACTTACACACCATTCGCGAACACAGTGATTGCTCACCTCACGGTGTGAGGGTATAGTCACTGGGTAATGGAAAAGCAGCTCGGTGTGTCTGAGCAGAGGCTTCACCTTTTTTTTAAGCACCGTCTACAGCTTCTTTATTTTAACCTCAGCGGACTTTATATTAGCCTACTTGCATAAGATAGGAAGACAACGTTGGTGAATCATGATACCTACTGATTATGTGATGTATTTAATTTATTTGTTACAAACGTTATCACACTTCAACAAATTTTCATAACTAGCATCAAATTTGTGAAACTTCTGAATAGTTAATGTGCAAAATTTGTTTGGAGGATATTTTAGTTCTACGAGAAAGTTTAAACATGTCAGAGAAACAACAATCTACAACAATAGGAATAACAGTATTCGCTATTACTTTTCATATTAGCCTACCAGCATAACATAGGAAGACAACGTTGATAAATCATGATGCTGATTATGCCTATTCTAACCACTGGCATTGGTATCGCAATGACAGATGGCTGATTGCAGCAAATCTAAGCCGATATCTATATGTTACTCGAAGCTGCATCAGGAAACGTACACATGAAAGCATTAACGCATGGAATAAATCCTGTTCGACTAATGTATGGTACGTCAACCTTATCTGTCGTGTACAAATGTGATGGCAGATATGGGGCTATGGGGAACGATTGTTGTTTACTGTTACAGTTGCCACGCTATTGAAGCTATAGGCTTATGTGAAGTAAAGGAGAACTGAAACATGTGCTCCTAGAAAGAAATAGTATTTCAACGGATCAACAGTTAGAATGGTTTAGCGTATTTCAGTGAAACCTAGAAGAAAAACGGGGTATTAGGCCCATGCATTGATATCAAAATAGGAAAAAAGTATGAGATAATAATAAAGAAGTACATCAAATTAGTAAACGCCAACACCTTGAGCATGGTAACCAAATTCTATTATAACTGAGCTCGTACTTTTCAACTTACAGATTCTATGATTATCAAGCGTAAGCTGTACCAAAATACTAAGTGCACACATATTGTGTCTTCAAAGACAATGTGCCGATAGTTCTGTGAAATATATAATACCACGGAGATCATTATTTCTTCGGCCTTCTCATTCTCTTTATCATCCGGATTTTCGTCCACATGGAAAAATGCAGCAAGGAGGAAGACAACCAAAAAAAATTAAGAACAACCTCCTCTCATGCCCTAGTTTGTCCAGAACATTCTGCTCTGTAGCTAAGGCTGTTACTCAGAACTTTTCCTATTCGTCAATACCACCCTTTACCAGAGAGGATAAGTTCATCACTTCTACTCCTAAAGAAAAAGCAGACATCTTACGAAAGTTTTTGCAACCAGTTCTACTGTAGATTTTAGATTAAAGCAACCACTGCTGCTCTGCAAGGCACACATCCGACCTTCGCTGGAGTATTGCTCCCACGTGTGGGCATGCGCTCCGAAGCACCCTCTAAAGCTTCTGGACACTATCCAGAAGAGAGCAATTAGATTGAGCGTACCGCCTAACCTTACAAAGGACCTCCAAATCCTAGAACTTCGAAGAGGGGTGGCTGACTTATCCGTTCTCAGTCTCCTCCAGCATTCCTTCTTTTGGAGAACTCCGACGCTGTGCATGGCCGACTCTACTCACTAGGCCGGAGCCCTCGATGTGGCAACGTCGCTTAGCTGTCAAATAGGGGGCCAGTTACCGTGGGCCGAACGGCGGGCATTCCGCGGAAAATTTAAATTGTTTCATAGTTTCAGAATAATTATTACATTTTATTTATGTATTATGTGTTCATTTCGGTTGATAAATTAAGAAAAATACTTTTTGAAAAAATAAGAATGGTGAAAAAGGCTAGTGGTATCAATACAAAAATGTAACATGTATTGAGACTAGGAGCCTAATTTAGATATTTTCCTTTCTGTTGGACACTTCTCATTTCCCTTAGACTTGCTCTTTTTATTTTTGTCAGTCTGTATTTTATCTTGAACTGTTTTTGCGTAATTATTAATAAAAATATTTGCTAAAACAGGCAACATTAATTCAAGCAGCATTTCAGTTTGCGGTTAATTACATGAACAAATGTATACTAAATAATGTAATGTGTAAAAATACGTTTTAGAACTACTACGACTAATACCACTTACATCTGATGTCTGGTTCATCGTAGTCAAACACTACAAAATAAAAATAAACGCAACCTGTTTCCTGCTGCCACGTCCACTTCCACTTAAATGAACACTCAATTTACTTTGTAAGTTCTTACCTGAGCTAGAAAAATTCACTATTAGGTCACTTTGAAGCCATTCTTGCTGGTCTTGATTACCTTTCACTATCAAATCTTTTCGTAGGTATGCCCAGATGCATGCCCAGATGAGTTCTATTAACTGTATTTTTCTGTGATATTTGGGAGGTCCAGAAAGCATTGTAGGTACCACATTGTGCTCTAAAATAGGTCTTATCCTTTGAAATGTTTGTAAAGTATTGTCTTTATTCTTATAATAAATATAACCAGCCCTTACGAGGAAAACCGTTCACCCACTTCTGTTTATGTCCTTTATTGGAAGTTTGTGCAGGTAAATAATTAGAAACACATTAAAAATCATCATCCACTCTTCTTGTTTACTCTGGAAGGTTATGGTTGGTATGTCCTTTATTGGAAGCACAATTGCTAGTGCAACCTGGTACTACACACTTTGCAGGTATCTTTTTATCTTTATAGTTTCGTTTGTGCAGGTAAATAATTAGAAACACATTAAAAATCACCTTCCACTCTTCTTGTTTACTCTGGAAGGTTATGGTTGGTATGTCCTTTATTGGAAGCACAATTGCTAGTGCAACCTGGTACTACACACTTTGCAGGAATCTTTTTATCTTTATAGTTTCGTTTGTGCAGGTAAATAATTAGAAACACATTAAAAATCACCTTCCGCTCTTCTTGTTTACTCTGGAAGGTTATGGTTGGTATGTCCTTTATTGGAAGCACAATTGCTAGTGCAACCTGGTACTACACACTTTGCAGGCATCTTTTTATCGTTATAGTTTCGTTTGTGCAGGTAAATAATTAGAAACACATTAAAAATCACCTTCCAATCTTCTTGTTTGCTCTGGAAGATTACACTAGTGACTTAACAACAAATAAAAGCTCGGCCCCTGATTTAGTGTTGCCATATTTCAATGCTCCGGCCTAGTGAGTAGAGTCGGTTATACGCTGTGGAATGAGCTGCCGGGGAATTTGTTTCCCGCCGGCTACAAGCTGCAGCATTTCAAATTTAACGTGCACCGACACTTATCCTCTCGCACCGCTTCTACAGCGCCACAGGCTTTCAGCATTTGCGGGATGCTGACTATATAAAAAAAAATCAAGGAATCATCTTCCATTTCACAACAGGCTGTTTACACGGCCTCAAGATATAACCTCCACTTACTTGTCATAACCGGCAAAAAGAACCTCCAGTTACAGATACAGTAAGATAGCTTCCAGCTATTATGTAACATTACATCCTGGACTTGGTCAATCCAAATATTGTATATTAGTGTTGACGGTGTGATCTGGAGCTGCCATTTACCGGCTACAGAAAATTGACCCTTGTAAAGTATACTCCTGTAACCTAATCAGATATGCCGAATAAATAAGGAAGTGTCGTGTAGCACATTTACATCGACAATCTTACAACAATAGTAAAGGGACGCGAATCGCTTAAATCCTGTCCTGTTTAAACTTGGCAAATTATCACAGTGAACCTTTCACCTGAACTACTAATAGCATTCCCCTGTGTACCGTTCAGTCGCATTAAAAAACGTCGGCCAAATATAACCTTTTCTTTCTAACATGATTTATTACTTCGCCCTCAAGATCCCGCCCCATTCGAAAAATCGATCCGCCATGTTTTACCGGCATATAATAGCCTATGCCCTACACATTTAATACCATACTTAAACGTCTATAGAGGCACTGCAGCACAAAAAGCGAGCGGCAGTCACAAGGGCCGTTGTCCTGACCTAAATATGGGTACCAATCACCTCATTTTTACACTATTATGTATCTGATAGGATCAATAAATTTCTTTTTCCGTCATCCTACCTATAAATCGATATCATGCTTTAAAAATGGCACTATAAATGTATATTTTTGTTAAGGGAAAGGACAAATAGAGAAAAATAGATATCATTATGGTTGTATCTGTATTCTTTGTAAGAGGAGATGGGATCTACCAAGATCATATCGGACCCTTTGCAATGTCCCCAACGATGTCTCAGAATTGAAAATACTTAACCGTCGACTTATTACTGGCGACGGTGGTGCCACAGCTCAGGTGATAAATTAAGACCTTAAAGAATGACGTCTAAGAGCAATTTTTTCAAAAATGTTTTTTAGTGTGCAAAAAAACTCGCAATGCAAAATTGTACATTCTTCAAATGTCTGTAATTTCACACACAACTACGATATCAAAATAAGGTTACCACAGTGACAAAGAGCAAGCTTTCTTCTTCAATCTGCTTATTGAATCATTACTATAGGTTTAAAAAGGTAATGTCAGGACCTTGGAAATACAAAATTAATTTTATGGTGACCTTTGGACCTTTTGACCCTACCTTTGGACTTTTCAACTTAACACCCCTCATCTTAGATCACACACTGGAGAAAGGGAACAGGCGGCCACGCCTCCTCGCTAACACGGAAATAAATACGTACTTTCTTGGATTCTCAATTTCGTGCGCTGTACCTTAGACCCCTAAGCTGCTGACGATGGAAGGCCAGGGCACCCCTAAAATTGATTTTCGCATTGAAAAAGGACATAGACAATCGCGAAGTCTGTGGTTAATTGATCGTCCAATCCATCTCACTTAAAACGATCCTGTGGATGAGCTGATCTGAATATTTGATTCCTTTTGCACCGAAGTTTCTGCATCTTCTTCTTATGAATCAATTTGTTATACGGTATCCGAGGACGCATCTTCCATCACAATGCCTACGGAAGAGTCTATCTGCTTTTCTTCCTCTATATCTGATTCTTTAGGTATGGTGTTTAAGGGTTTTCCTTCTTCCTTTACAACAGACTTGTTTTCTGATATTTTGAGCGGCTCCTCCAACAAATTTTTGTTGCCGAAGTCGCTGACTGTAGAAGGTACTACGGCTTTATCTTTCTCTACTCTACTTTTGGACAAATTAGTACTGCTGGGTTCTTCAACCGCAGAACCAGAACCCGGGGCTGCTTTTCTTCTTGATCTTCCAGTCCATTCTACTTAAAACGAGGCATATCACTAGATCCTATATTAAGCCCTATTTACTTTGCAGACTGTGTTCAGCCAAGACATCGGTTACAAAGCGAAGCTGTTGTCTGGGCATACATAGGTAGCATTCAGCTACTTCTTCACTATAATAGCTGAAAATTGGGGTGGGTTGGCTCAGTGGAGTGGGTAGACCCGACGGCTTGAGACTGGAAGGTCCCAGATTCGATTCCCGTCAGAGGCGGAAAATTATTATAATAATATTTTATAATATAACCCCACCTGAGCCTTCACTGTTGGCTTCTAATTAACAGTGTTGTTCCTAGAGTGACGCCGGAAAACAATAACAAAGCCTACACAGAACACGAGGCTAATGACCAGAGCAGTCAATGCTGTTGGCTCAGAAATAAAAAAGAAATATCTGAAAATTTCTCTACCTCTTCTAAGCTACTCCAATCATACATACAGGGTGTCCGGATATTTGACCGACAACGCTTGATGTGATAGACCTCGTATTTTTATGAACATTGAGATAGGAACATGAAGCCTTAAAATGCTTAATTTCCAAGATACAGGGTATCAAAGTTTTACCAATAAAATGGCACAGCGATCTAAAATTACGCATTGGGTTTTTTTAAGAAGATAAATACAAATTCAACCACGGTTTTGCTATCATGAATAGGGGGCGCCACCTACGACACATCGAACTCTTTTAAATTAATAATACTTTTTTCCGGTTTGGTGGAGTGAGTATTCATTATATCCAAAAAGCTGTGCCAACAACTTTATACAAGGTTCCCGTTGAGGCTCTTCAGTGGAGTTACTAGGAATGGGAAAGCCCGTGTAAAAAATATGTAGATGCTAAACGCGATTACTTTGAAGAATATTTACACTTTGTTCAAGTATATTCTAATAGTTTTAAAAAAAATTAATTAAAAATATGTCATGGCTTTTAGGGCACTCTTTGTGTATGCCTGTTATTGTACTACTATTATGGTATAACTTGTGCCATTGATTGACAACTGTACCAGGAATCAGTATTTGTTTACTTAATTTCCTAACAAAACCAGTGATTCTGAAATACTCAAAAACACAGACGGTTGGTTTTGCGTTGCTGATAAGTCAAAAATATGAGCCTATAATACATCAGCACCTAGAATCACGATATTCTCCCTTATATGAGACAATAATGTGACTGCGACCCCAAAAAAATTACAGCCTATTCTTTGGTTTGGAGAACATTGATCAGATTGATCTCGGATAAATAAAAGATATAGATGTGGCTGAAACGTCATTAAAAATTTAATGAAGGGCGAGTGAAGCGAGTTGAAACATACAAATATCTGAAACACAAATGCTACAATAAGATATAAGTCGCTGTTGTAGGAATTTTGGAAATGCTTGATATCCTTTATTTATTTAGCGTATTGTTATAGTACACGTATAACAAAGTCATAGAAAAGGAAAACTTTTTTATTTCTTTGTTTATTATTTTTTTTATTTTGTTTTGTTTTTTTTGCGATCTGAACAGTAACCAGCCTATAGGTTAACATCGAGCCTGGGAATTCATTCTACGGCTAATGGTTTGGTTTGGAGGAAGTCCTTGTTGTTTCCTGGATATGCTGTAAGGCCACATTCTTGCACTATATGCCTTACAGTTTGGCGTTTCGCTTTACAGTCGCATCGTGTGGATTCGCGATTATTCCATTTAAACAACGAATCAGCGCACACTCCATGCGACGTGCGAATTCCATTTATGGTTGACCATTTCTGTCGGTGGAACTGAAAACCAGGGGGTCCTTGACCAACAGTTAGATTACTGTTTCTTTCTTCTGGTGTTCAGGTCACCCAAATTTCTGCCCATTTAACTGCAAGGTTAAAACCATGAGACTCAAGTTGGAGAGCTGTTGTAATTGGTGGTTTTCTGGATCGTAATTTGCGCAAGAAGATATCAGGAATATCATCGTCGATTGGCAGTGAAATATTTGTTCAGATTTTGTTACATTCTTTCAGAAGGTCATTTTCTCTACGGATGGGTGGTGGAGCTATTTGTCTGAGTGTTGGTAGCCAATAAGTTGGGATTGATTTGATGCATCTCGTAATAGTTCTCACAGAAGTGTTTAACTGGGGGCCTATCAGTCTAGTACGTGAGTTGTTTAGCCACACTGGCGAGCAAAATTCGCGCTCAGGACCAAAGAGATTCCATATAACTTTTGCAGGGTGTCACTTCAGCTTTCCTTTTGCCATGTTATTGTTAAGGTGAAAATACGATATCCTAATATGCTTTAACTAATTTTAAATGCCAACGACAGTGGCGAAAGCTTAACTCCGAGAGAGTACACGGCACTTGGATGGCACCCTATAACTGTAAAATATACAAATAGTATTATCAGCTTTCGCTAACAGACTAGTCAACTGAGTGAACCCACTTAAGGATAACGAAGACTGAGTCACAGCTTATTACTCTCAAATGTATTATTTTTATATTACCTCACCAGATAACAAGATAACTAGATACTAGATAAGTTCCTTTTAGTTCCCACACCGATAGGTGAGGGGAGTATTGTGATCGCGAAAATTTTCGATTTTGAGATAACACGCTTTTTGGGCGTTTTATGATGTCTACATAACGAAAATCCACGCCACTCATTTCCGTCGGTCTGTCTGTCGGTCTGTGCGTCTGTCTGTCTGTTGGGGTTTTTCTAACGTCGTAATCTCAGTAACCGCTGCATGGATTGTGATGAAATTTGGGCAGCGGTATGCTGTGGGGTCGTAGTAGGTAATGTTCCTATAATTTTGAAAATCGGTGCATAGGCGGCGGAGTAATTAGCAAAAATCAAAAAAAATTAAATATTGCTGAAACTTCGTTTTTAGGCGTTTTATAGGTCCCTGATCATTTTGTACTTTTTTTTGGGTGGGGGTGAAATTGGGGTGGCGGGGGGTGGGGGGGTTGTAAATTTGAAAAATTTGTTGCTTTCATAATAGACTGTCCACTGACCTGTGAAGGAAGACCTGGCGACATAAATAACTTTTTTTAGGTCCGTCCGAACATTGCCTTGCCTATTACAGAAAGCAAAGAACTTAGAATTTTTTCTGATATAAACATACGAGAGTATTGCTTTAGATCGTTGTAACGAGGAAACTGTTGAATTGATGTTAATGAAATTTTGACACAGTATTACTACCATGGCGAAGATGGAAAACGCTTATGGCTTTGATAAATCGTGTCAGTGGCGGCGCAGAAATAATAAAAAAACTAAAAATATAAAAACAGCCCAAACTTCGTTTTTAAGCGTTTTAGAGGTTCCTGATCATTTTCTGCGATTTTTTGGGTGGGGATGAAATTGGGGTGGTTGGGGGGTTGGGGGTTGAAAAATTAAAAAATTTCTTGTACTCATAATAGGCTGTCGACTAACCTGTGAAGGAAGATCTAGCGACACAAATCACCTTTTTAGGTCCATCCGAACATTGCCTAGCCTATTACGGAAACTAAGGGACTTACTTAATTTTCTGTATACATACGAGAATTTATTGGTTTAAATCGTTTTGTATTTTGTAACGTGGACACTATTAAATTGATTCTAATGAAGTTTTGGCACAGTATATTGTTACCGTCCTCGGCAACGTCGCTTGGTGAGAAGAGAACGTAATTAATTATTTCACCTACTTATTACCAAAATTAAGGGTTTGTAGTGAATATTAATTACGGCAAATAGTGTGTAATTGTTTAGTGAACAGTAGTGTGCGAAAACTAAAAAAGATCAGGGTCAAAAAGTGAGTAATTTGGGTGGTAAATAAAAGAAACAGGTAAGAAAACAGTGCAGGTTATCTATTCGATGGGAAAGAATGCGAAGAATTTCCTGAATGTCCACTGAATTTCTTGTCGCTTTGTTCTGCGGTGTTGCCAAGTCTATTGGAAAGCAGACTTCTGAACCGTTGAGGTGGGTCTGCTCTTTCCGCAGTTCTCGTACCAATGGATTCTGTGACTGATAGTGACGATTATACGTCGGACGAAAGAAAGAGGAAGAACACTGAATCGATTTCGCATTTCAAGGCGGTAAAGAAACTTAATAGGACCCCACAAAAGAAAATATGTAAAGGAGACATAGAAGATAGCGAGGACATCAGAGAGATGCTAAGAACGGTCATTTCAGAGGTTAAAGGAATTAGGCTAGAAAACAAAGAGTTTAGGGACGAATTAGCAGCAATGCGAAAAGAGAACGAAAACCTGAAAGATGCGCTGCTGCTCGCGGAGAAAAAGCTGGAAAACGTGGAAGATAGGATGGAAAAGTTGGAAAAAGAGCTAAAAAGAAATAATATAATAATTACAGGGATGAAGATAGAGCATGCTGATGGGAATAAGTTAAAAGATGATATGCAGAAATTCATAAAACACGAATTAGGAGAGGAGGTCAAGATTGAGAAGGCATCAAAGCTAGGAAACAAGGTCTCCCTGGTGCAGCTTAAAGAGGCTGAAGATAAAAGTAGAATTATGCAGAAGAAAAGTTCATTAAGGTTTTTGAAAGGTGAACGGGTGTACATAAATCATGACCTCACAGAAAAAGATCGAGCTATCGAAAAATATGTAAGGAATAAAGGTAAAGAACTAAAACAGGAAGGGAAAGATGTAAAAATAGGATACAAGAAGCTAATAATAGATGGTGAAACGTGGATATGGTCCAAGGAAGGTATGAAGTTAATGCGGGAAAAAAACGGAATATAGTAGCAAGTACATCAGGGTTGGTTGTAAGACGGACACAGGCTATGAAACAGGTTATGAGTAAGGAATTGTGTAAAATAGGAGAGCACAGTAAGCAGCATAGCTCAGATCAAAGTATAGATAAGGAAGTAAGTAGAAATCAAAAGGGGGGAATCAAACAGTATAGTCTTAGAAATAAAATAAAAGGAAACATTTTGATGGGAACCTGGAACGTCAGAGGAACCTTCCAAGAAGGAGCTCTTATAAATTTAGTAAGACAATGCAGGAAATATGGGTTTGAAGTAATGGCCATCCAGGAGACAAAGCAGCTCATAAACGAAGTAATGGGTATAGAGGATTATGTATTCTTCAACAGCCCAGGAATTAACCGAATGTTGGGAGTGGGATTTTTAGTTAGTAACAAGGTAAAGGAATGTATAATTGACTTTAGACCGATTAATGGAAGATTGTGTTACCTACGCCTACGGGGACTATATCAGAAAATAAGCATACTTAACTTTCATGCGCCTTCAGAGGACAAAGATGAGAAAATAAAAGAAGAATTTTATAGCAAGTTAGAAGAAGAGTTCGAGAGAGTTCCCAGATATGACATGAAAATAGTATTAGGTGATGCCAATGCAAAGATAGGAAAAGAACTAATATATGGAAAAACAATTGGGAAGCACAGTTTACATAATGAAACATCGGAAAATGGAGAACTGCTAATAGACTTTGCCAGAGGCAAAAATTTAATTATAAAGAGCACCTATTTTGAGAGAAAAGATATATACAAGGGCACATGGAGATCCCCAGATGGTAGAACGACAAATCAGATAGACCATGTCCTTATCCAAGAGGAGGAGGAAAAAAGCATAATAAATATCAGAACTTACAGAGGCCCGGACGCTGATTCTGATCATTTTGCCGTAGGAATGAAAATTAAACCAATTATACCGATGATAAGAAACAGAGCTCATCAAAGAACAAACATAGGAAAATTAGATAGTGAAGAAGAGAGGATTAGGTATAGGAAATTACTATCAGAGGACATCGCTAAGTATAGGGCACAAAATAGAGAAAGGAAAACAGTAGACGATGAATGGAACTCCCTAAGGAACCTAATGATAGAGTGTACCAACAGATCTACAGGGACCAAGAAGAGGTATAAACAGAAATGGTTCGATGGTGAGTGCGAAAAAGTATCGGAGGAAAAGAATTCAGCAAGATTAGTAATGCTAGCCCATGACACTGAGGAAGTAAGAAGACGATATATTGAAGTGAGGAGGAAGAGCAAAAGTCTATTAAGGAGGAAGAAGAGGGAATACAAAGAAGATCAGATAAGGCAAATAGAGGAGCATTACAAAGAGAAAGAGATCAGAAATCTATACCGAGGAATAAAGAGAGAAGGAACAAAACAACAAGGTAACAGGATGTTTATCAAAAATATTAATGGAGAGCTACTAACAGGTGAAGAAGAGATATTGGAGAGATGGAGCCATTACTTCGAGGAGCTGTTAAATGAAGGATTTATAATAGATGAATATGACGATGTTGAGGAAGGTTGTCTGGAAGAAGCAGAAACGATTGAAGTACCAAGCAAAGAAGACATTACAAAGATTCTGTCAAGTCTAAAGTCAAATAAGAGTCCAGGAACAGATGAGATTGTAGCGGAAATGTTAAAATGGGGAGGAGAATTGTTATTAGAAGAGTTTTGCCAGCTGATAAAGAAGGTTTGGTTAGAGGAAAGAATGCCCCGAAGCTGGAATGAAGCACTAATAAGCCCGCTGCATAAAAAAGGAGACCGTACTGACTGTGCAAATTATCGAGGCATAGCTTTACTCAACGTTGCGTACAAAGTATTATCGAAGTATATTAAGAACCATTTGGCGAAGAGAATAGATCACGAAATTGGGGAGTATCAGTGCGGTTTCAGAGCGAGTAGAGGAGTGATTGACCAGATTTTCACCTTAAGAGAACTACAAGCAGAGAGCTACCAACATATGAAAGAAACTTACGTAATTTTCGTGGATTTTAAGAAAGCGTATGATACCGTTAAAAGATCTGCAGTATACAACGCCTTGAAGGAGTTAGGAGTTGATAAAAAATTAATACGGCTAATAAAAATGACTCTGCAGCAGACGGATAACCAAGTAAAGGTGAATAGGTGTCTTTCTCGAAAATTTAACGTAAAAAGGGGTCTTAGACAGGGTGACCCATTATCGCCAATCCTATTTAGCTTAGTCTTAGAAAAGGTTATGAGAGCAGCAAAGATAAATCGGACTGGATTGTTGTATCATAAGATGCATCAATGCTTAGGTTTTGCAGATGATATAGCAATAGTAGCACGAAGTAGAGCCGAGCTACAGAAAGTAATAGCATCCTTAGTAGAAAAAGCAAGCTGGGTGGGATTGGAAATAAGCGAGGAGAAGACAAAGTTCATGTCATGGACGGACGGAAATTTCAATAAAGGACAATGGTTAAAAGTTAAAACAGAAGCTGGAACAGAGTTAAGTTTCGAGGAAGTGGATAGGTTTGTATATCTGGGGACAGAATTCAAGAGAAAGCCAGAAGTAAGGGAAGAGATAAAGGCAAGACTAGTAAAAGGAAATAAGTGCCTCTATAGTCTTAATGGGCTGCTAAAAAATAAACTTATTTCCAGAGGGCTAAAGATACATATATGCAAAACACTGATTCGACCAGTGATTACATATGCTTGTGAAGTATGGGTCCTCACAGAAGCGGATATCAGAAGAATCGAGATATGGGAGCGTAAAGTTCTGAGGAAAATTTTTGGAGGAAAGAAGGTAGGAGAGGTATGGGAAAGAAGAACAAATCAAGAGTTATATGACTTGTATAAGGAACCCATCATAACGGCTGTGGTTAAAGCACAAAGAATAAGATGGTTGGGACATGTTGTTAGAATGGCACCAGGCAGAGTACCTAACATGATGTTGGACAGGAGAATTGGAGGGATGAAGAGGAGAGGGAGACCCAGAGAGAGGTGGTTACAACAGGTACTGCGGGACGTTGGAACAGTAGGTGTTAGAAGTTGGAGGGAGAAGGCTATGGATAGAAGAAAATGGAAAGAAATTACTAACAAAGCCTTGGGCCTACTAGGCCTGTAGTGCTAATGTATATATATATATATATATATATATATATATATATATGCGTAAGGGGTAGTTCCGAGACGTTCGTACATACGCTGTACATTTGCTAGTGTTGAGTACATAAAGTATACATAGTGTTGATTTTCTAGTATATGCCCTCTGTCACCTCCTGGACTTATATACACCCAAATGTACATTGCATGTGGGTTATTATTCTCTATTAATTAGTTCCAGGACTTGTATCTTTTTGGTTGCTCTTCCGTTGTTCTCTACACATTTGCTAGTGTTGAGTGCATAAAGTGTACATAAGGTTGCATCTCTGGTACATACCTTCTGCCATCTGCAGGACCTATATATACCTAAATGTACCTTGCATGTTAGTTATTATTCACAATTAATCAGTTCCAGGCCTTCTGTAGGTCTATATTTTTGGTCGCTCTGTCATTGTTTAAGATACGTTTGTTAGTGCTGAGTGCACTTTCTGTCACCTGCTGGAGCTTTGTACTCTCAAATGCATGCACGTAATTTATTATTTACCATTTTAATTATTTCCTTAATTTAAAAGGGCAACAGTTGATGTATTGCAATACCGCAATTTTATCTGAATATCCGTCGGTCTGTCTGTCAGTCTGTCTTTTGGTCTGTCTGTCTGTTGGTAAGATTGTCAAAATTCTATATAGGCTTTTGACTTTCTTTAGATTCTTTTTTTTTTTTTTCTTTCATTTGAGATGTACTTTAATGGAAATTAACGATTTTGACAGATCTTCGACAGCCTTGAAATGGAACCTCTTAGGGCCGGTTGTACAGGGTGTCCCATTTTGGGCACTTTTACGGGGTACCTCGGTTCTTTTTGACGATAGAGATTTGCGGTTTTCGCGACAGTATGCTACTTTTTTGTGAAACTAAAGATGCCGTCAACAAAATTATCATGGCCCTCTTGGTTTTTGAGATACAGGGTGAAATCGAAAATTATCGATTTTGGGACCACCCTCGTATCTCGGTTGTCTTTTATTTTATTGAAAAGTTTAAGAAAGGGTCTTATAGATTTGTTTTAGTAGAATCCAGTGGTGTAGCTTGATTTTTTCTTACTCTAACCATTTTTCAGTTATGGAGTAAACATATATTTTTTTAAATAGAACACCCTGTATATTATTATTGAAGTCAATTGGAAATAATTCAAGCTTTTCAAAAGTATATATTAGTATTAAGTTGTTTTGAAAATTACGCTCAAAATTTGATTTTTCCAATTTTTACGATACAATAAAAACATCGGGCTATATGTATACAGGGTGTCCCACGACGATTAAGACAAGCAATATATCGGAACTGGGCAGTAGTAGGGAATTATCATTTCTGGGGTGTAAATTAGAGCAAATCTGGCATCTTTTCTCATTATTGCGTCACCCAATGAGGTATTTGTTTTTGGTCACATGACGTCAGATTCAAAATTTTTAATGGGACACCCTGTATATCTGTGACTTTTTGTGTTCCTCCCGATAAAATAATTCCAACAAACTAGCACACTTGGGGTCTAAAGTGATTAATTCAAGAGCTACAGGTACTTAAAGGATGGGACCACTATCATTGATTATAGCATGTACCCCTACAGTTAAATTACTTTGGGAGTGTTTCATAATGGTAGTGGTACAGTCCTTTAAGTACCTGTAGCTCTTGAATTAATTACTTTAGACCCCAAGTGTGCTAGTTTGTTGGAATTGTTTTATCGGGAGGAACACAAAAAGTCACAAATATACAGGGTGTCCTATTAAAAATTTTGAATCGTACGTCACGTGACCAAAAACAATACCTCATTGGGTGACACAATAATAAGAAAAGATACTATATTTGCTCTAATTTACATCCCCAAAATCATAATTCCCTGCTACTGCCCAGTTCCGATATATTGCTTGTCTTAATCGTCGTGGGACACCCTGTATTTTATATAAGACCTATATGTAAGACTTATCATTTTTTCCTCTTTGCGATTTAAATAAAACACTGAGAAGCTGTCACGGCATTATTCCAGTCTGAAATTCTTGATGAAGAGGTAAAAGCCAGTCTTTCAAACGATGCCTTTCATTGTATAACTCATACACTGCTTTCTAGGGCTATCAGAGGCATATTCGTGTCTGTTAGTCATTCTTCTATGCTACGGTTCCCTTGTTAAAAAAGGAACCTTAAATGTGATTATGTAATGTATATACCAGTAGCGCAGATAAGGCACTACTGAGTGGCTATCGTAAATTGACCAGCGCGGTATGAAAAAGGGAAGCGGGTGGTTCTCTCAACTAGCGATCGTCATTATCATGTCGAGTTTAAAAATGTTCGCGATCACAATACTCTCCTCACCTATCGGTGTGGGAAGTAAAAGCGATAGAAGACATAAGTATAAAAGGGCCATTAAATATAATCTGCTGCGATTATCCAATCCCGATGCTCGACCGCCTTTAAGGCGGGAAATAAAATCTGCTGTTGCCGGTTGTAGACGTAAATTTTATGAAGTATATAAATAGGATATTAAGTGAAGATAAATTATTTGCCTTTATATAGCAAATTAAACAAGTCGTGAAATATGGAAATAGAATAAAATGGTCACACAGCAATTGCCAACGTAAGTTCAGATATTACACCCCCTCCAGTCAACCAGAAAACAGAAAGGAGGGTAGCACCATACCACGCATATTATTGAGGTGAAATGTCCGCATGTTTCCTCACTTAGGTTTCTGGTCAGATTTAATCTTTGTCCTTTCCTTACTCTTTTTCTTCAGATTTCGTAGCAACAACAATGATGACCCTCAATGTACAAAATTTTTTTCCGGGCATAAAGAGTGTTCTCATTCGGAATGTCCAGAAGGAAGGTGTCCTCGGGGAATACTATGGCTGAGAAAAAATTGAAGGAGTACTGGCCTTTGTACATAGCAACCTATCCAGCTCTAGAATCTGGTAGAAAGAACATCTTATATGGCTTATAAGCTGGACCTTAAACCATTTCTCAAGTGCATCTGTTGCCTCTACCGCTCACTCGCGGACAACAACTGTATTGGGTGACTTCAACATTTAAAATGAACCCTGGTTGGGCTCCAACAAAACTGACGGAGCGGGACGAGCCGTCGAAATATCCGCCATAAGGCATGAACTGACTATTTCAGCAGTAGTTTCTAAAGGATCAAATTACATTTCTAAAGCGTCGATTGTAAATTCAATTGGCGTTCCATAAGCCCAGGGCTCGGAGAGTGTTTCTTCCAGCAAGGTAAAATGCACGTCCTCATGTTGCAAGCGTATCGATAAGGTTCCTACGGGAAGTTGAGGCCAGGGTCCGCTAGCCTCCACGATTACCCGATTTAGCGCCAACTGAAAAAGTATGGCATTGGATGGGACGATACGTAGGCGATTTACCCAATCCTCCAACCACGCTGGACGAACTGGAACATGCTGGGAGGCTGTACCTCTAGAGTGTATCAACAACTAGATTCCGAACAAGCCGCGTATGCTAGAAGAGTGCATTCGTCAACATGAAGGACCCACCCATCATTGATTTGTTGTATTTATTTATAAACTTATTATAGCAAATACTTAGTCCTACCGCATTTCGTCAACCGCAACCCTTTTCCTCTGTGTTCGGATTTCACTTGCCAGTAGTATATGTATCAAATAGCACTACTAACAAAGTTTGGAAGTTGAAAATACCGAAATGCGCGTGTTATAACGGCCCTAATCTAAAATCGACTCGACCGACTCACAGTCGCCACAGGATTCCAACCACAGCATACCAAGCAATAAGCACAATATCTCAGGTTGGCGCCAATCACACCCGCATCCCGCCATTGTGGGTGTGTATCTGTCAAAATAGGCATATGCGTTAGTGGAAACCAACGACATCGTTGGTGGAAACCATTGACGCAAGATCGACGCTAGTATTTGGTCATTGCTAAAACAAAATGCATAGGAACGCGGTGTCGATAGTTGATCTTTCATAATGATAAACAATGTGCTGGAAATGTGTGTACTGATAAACATTGCAGAAATAAGTACTGTAATTGCAGAAAAAGTTTTTTTAGATTCTCGAATGATGCCTTAAGGTAAGTACATAATTATAACCTACAAATAAAATATGTACTCCAAAATATACGGACACTATTTTTACAGATCGATCGAGACGATTTAAGTGATTTGATATATAACAGCTAATCAGCCAGCACGCTTTTGAGTTAAATTTTATGCAAGCCTATTGTCGACATTTTAACCATTTTGAACTGCTTTCTAGAAGGTTTTTCTGGAATTCAGTTTTTAAGATTAATTTCAGTACATTTCAAAACACGATAACCTTGTGCATGTACAAGAACGTACCTCTTTCTTATATTTTTATGAATAAAGTTTCTTATTCACAATTAAAAGAAGTTTTTCATTTTTTTGCAAAATGTCAAGTATGATATTTTTTTTATATTATTTGAATAGCAACTTAAAACATAACAAGCAAAATATGACTTAAAAATTTTAGATCACTCTGTCCAGTATTTTTGTCATCGGTACTTTTTTAGCGATTAAAAGCTGGTATCGATACTTTTGTTGGACTATCGGTATCGAAAATCATTATATCATTATTGGGGTGTGTACTTAATTGCACAAAATTCTTTGTACAAAACAAAGCGCCTTCATTGGCGTGTTCAGCTCTATACTTGGCCAAAAAATATCGAAATGATACCAGTATCCATACTCTTTATTTTCGAATATCTACCCAGATTTCAAACCCATCCGCCGTCAAGGTCAAATTCTGTAGGGAGCATTTTCATATAGGAAATCCTCAGAGATATTCTGTTGGTTGTTTAGTATGCTGTGCTCCAACTTGATAGGCCTTTTTCGCAGTAAATAGTGCAAGAAGCAAGTAGTTTATACCCGTTTTACATCAACAAAAAGTCCATGGTTTTAATTCGTGGATTCAGTTCGAGGTCAAACCTGATAAGTGTAAAACAGGAATTTGACGTCAATTAAGTCAATGCATTTCTTCATGGATTTCTTCACTGAACCTGCTCTAGTCTGTGATCAAGTTTCACGTAAAATTCGGTAGTGCCAACCTTAAAAATCATATGATGCATGTCATGCATACTGCATACCCGTCTCTGTATATTACTAAACATTTTTTCAGTAAAAATTCGCAATCATGCAAATTAAGTTTTACTGTCAAAAGGCCACCAAGAATGCGAATTAAATAATCTTGCGAATAGCGCGAAATCATGGCAGCAACAGTGTTGGCAGCACTGCATGCTGTCACAAAATGCATGGTTTTATTCACAGATGTAAAACACAATCAGTTTGACCTTGAAGACGACCAGAGACGCACCTTACACCCTTCATAGGCACACGACTCTATAGTGCCTTATGCCCCCCCCCCCCGCGTTCGCCACTGGAATATGCCAATATCCGTTTATGACACCATGCATGCTGAAACAGGGGTGCCCACCTCGTGTGAATACCTGATGAATGTCTGGGAAGTATGCTTTTCTCAAATGTATATTCTCCGAAAAACATCACAGTGGCTAGTGGTCTGTTCCTCTTGATTAGTCCAGGAAAATAAGGTTTTTTTCGTGACACCCATTCATCGACCAATTTGACAAGTTTTTTGGGTCATACTTACCCACAAAAGTAAACCAGCAGCAGTAAACTGCGCAGGATTTATGAGCAAATAAGAGTTATAAATAAATAAACGGGTAAAAATGACGAACTTGAATTGTAAGTGTTTTTAAGACAAACTCTCTTCAAGAAGATGCCTTAAATTATAAAATGATGATGAAAAATTGAATTTTAGTGATTTTTATTATAATGTAGGACTGCAAACGGAAATCATTATGAAACAAAATCTTATTGTCAAATTTAGAGATTTGGTATATTAGTCCTTAGAAAATATTCTGTTTCGTCATTATGGACGAAAAGGAAGTGATCATGTACCAAAAGCTTCCCAAGATTAAATTACCAAACAATGAGTTCATCTTAAACAGGTGCCAAATAATTAACCATGCACACATAGCAGTAGAAACATGCTTATATTTCTAGTTAACCATTACAATCACCCTGTAACAATTTCAAAAATATTTTCACGTTTCCAAATGTCCCTCAAAAGCTTTCAAAGTATAGTTTAAGTGGACTTGGCTTTAGGGTAGGTGCTGGAATAACCTTCAAACCCGTGGGCTCAGAAAATGAAATATCGCATTCAGATGTATCTGTGGGCTACATTGATGTACTTTGATTTTTCTTTCTTTAATTATTATAATTTAATATCTACTCAACCATGTAAATGATTGATAATTTCCTTTTTCGAACTAAAACCATTTCTTCGTATGTTCTCATTGAAGTTTGAAGTATGCGAATATTTTTCAACGAAGCGTTGTTATAAATAATACATTAAGATAACAAAATTAATAAACATACGATGAGAGTTCTTATTTTTTGTGTATCTTTTCACCTAATATTCATTCAAATATTTTATTTTTGTTTTTTGTTAAAAAAGAATCGCTTTTAATGAACTCCATATTAAGTTATGGATAAATAGCATGGACATAATTAATACATACATACATCGTTTATTTCCATAAGACTCCAGAAAGAGTATCAGAATTTAGTAAAAAAAAGAAAGATGTATACGTACTCAATAACCGAATTCGGCCACTGACCGAAATTTATTCCCCGAACGCGTTGTGGATTTCTCTAATTTCTCACATCGCGTTCTGAGTAATCCTTGTATGCGCAGAACGCGTTGTGGGTAAATTACAAAGACCCACAATGCGAAACTCCGAATGCGGTCGGAAGCACCCGACCATTTTCGCGTTATGGGTAATAGAAATGTCCACAAAGCGGTGAAATCGGATAACCTAATATAATTGCTACAGTTGTTTTTTGTCCATTCATAGCTTAATTTTTAGTAAAATGAGCGAATCGATAGAAACGTTTCGAAAAGAATTCGAGGATGGTTTGAATAAACTCTACATAGAGTCATCTAATAGGTCTACACTACTATTAGAAGATGTGCTTGAAACATTGCAAAATGAATACTTAGAAAAATTAATAAACAGGATGGTAAACGGGCGCGGTGATGATTTAACAAACTTAACAGATGTTAATAACATTGGAAGCACTAGTATAAATTCCTGCCAAGAGGATTCAGAGAATCAAGACCCTGATCAAAACAAAGGACTAAACGCGTTCACAGAAATTGCGCCCAATGATAATATAATAGCATGTCTGGTAATGGTGAATGTGGTAGTATTCTAGAAAAAGGTGAAGTTGGCAGTAATTTGAATGAGCTAACTCAAAGAAACAAAAGGATATTAAGAGAGAGAGATGAATCACATAAAATGATCAAAATTCAAGCCACGAAAATGCTGACCGAGTCAAATAAAATATTTGCTCTTTTAAAAAAAGGGGCTAATGTTTTGATTCGATACCGGATGTTGATAGAGGTCGATTAACCTTGAGGATTGTCCTATTTTGTTGGCGAGGAGCGATACAGTTTCTCCTACGCATCGCTTCAATCGCAAATTTACGGTGGTGTTTCCGTCAAGGGAAGAGTGGGAGTCTAGGGAAAGACAGCTCATCGAAGGAGGAGGACAGGTCTGGTACACAGACGGTTCACTCGCTAGAGAGGGCTCGGGCTCGGGAGTCTACGGGCCCCGTACAAGACTTTCATTCCCTCTTGGGGGGCACACCACAGTATTCCAGGCTGAGGTCTATGCGATACTTGCCTGTGTAAATCGTATTCGGGAAATTGACGGGTCTAGGAGGCGGATTACTATCTGCTCTGACAGTCAGGCAGCCATCAAAGCACTGAGTGCTTGGAAAATAATGTCGGGACTGGTCCTGGAGTGCAGGAGGGCTCTTGACGACATCTCAGCTAAACACAAGGTATCACTGATGTGGGTACCTGGGCACGCTGGGGTAAAGGGTAATGAAATGGCGGATCATCTAATCATCTAGCCAGGATGGGATCCGGAAACAGTTTTCTGGGCCCGGAACCAGCCTTAGGACTGTCTGCAAATTTGGTTAGGAAAACAACTGGAGAGTGGATCCAGAATCAACACTCTCTGAGATGGAACAAGATCTCTGGTCATCTCCGTCAGGCTCGGGAGCTATTAGCAGGGCCTGCAGAGAGAATAGGACGATTTTGTCTCCCTCTGGATAGGAGTAACTTGAGATTGTTAGTAGGCTTATCAACGGGTCACAATACCTTCAGGCGTCACTTGTTTGTGATGAGGGTGGTCAACGACCCAACGTGCACGTGGTGTGGTGAAGAGGAAGAATCCTCGGCACACATCCTGTGTCGCTGTGAAACCCTGGGTTATCACAGGCAGACTATGCTGGGCTCAAGAACCTTGGAACCAATAGAGATAAAACGGATAGGACCTAAGAATGTACTTGCCTTTGCCAAAAGGGCAGGTCTTAGGAACTAGCGCGGATAGAGGCGCAAAAGGGCCCATCGTGTGGCCTATGCACCAGCCACATTCCGTGCTGTATAGCCTCTGGTTCTTATTCAATACCAAAACCCCACGGAATATATTAGCCATCGTTGCCGAAATTAACGATGATGGCTTATATAAACTCAGCACTGAGAATGGACCGCTGGATAGATTATTCTCAAGAAATGAGCTTCTCCAGACAGATTCGCAGTTCATGTCTGAACCAGATAACATGCACCACAAGAAAATTTCGTTGCGCACTGCAGCGAGTATGTCATCAAAAGGTTCTGGTTAAGGTTGCTAACGACGTATTCTGAACCAAAATAACCATAGATTATTTTTGCAATTATTATTGTTAAATTACGTTTCCTTAATTTTTCGAAATCTTCGCCGTTTTATAGTTAAAAGCTTAAGGCATCTTTTTAAAGATAGTTTGTATCAAAAACACAGGTTAACACTTTTTACTGGTAACCACTTTAAGAGAAAATTTGACATATTACTTCCTACAGTGATAGGTGAGGGGAGTATTGCGATCGCGAAGATGTTCAATTATGAGATGATACGCTTACACAACATAATCTGTCAGTCTGCTGGTGTGTCTTTCGGTGGTCGGTCTGTCTGTTTGTCTGTCGGCGTTCTTCTAGCCTCGTGATTACTGAGATTACTCAGTAATCATTGATCGTGATGAAATTTGGGTAGTGATTTGCTGAGGAGTCGTAGTAGATAATGCTGCATTCATTTGGGAAAGCAAAAAACTCTAAATTTCAAATATATCTCATACCCCGTTTTTAGGCGTTTCAGGGGTTTCTGATCATTTTTGACTTTTTTTTTTGGAGGGGGGGGGGGGGTGAAATCGATGGTAAGGGGTGGTGGATTGTAAACTGAAAAAATTGTTGTATTCATAATAGCCTCCATTGACCTGTGAAAGAAAGAACTACACTTTCTTAGATCCATCCGAACAGCGCGCCGCCTATTACAGAAACCAAGGAAATTTTATGTATACATACCAAGGACCTTATCCTTGATACATACGAGTATTGCTTTAGATCATTCGGCATTGTGTAAGCTGGAGATTATTGAATTGATTTCAGTGAAATTTTGACACAGTATTATTACCGTGGCTAGGATGGAAAACGCGTATGGTTTTTAGAAATCATGTCAGTGGTGGCAAAGGCATAATCAAAGAACTAAAAATATAAAAACAGCTCAAACGTTTTTAGGCGCTTTGGAGGTTCCTGGTCGTTTTTTATATTTTTAGAGGGGATAAAGTTGAGGTAGCTGGGAGGTACAGGGTTTTGGAAGTGAAACATTTTTTATATTTGTAGTTGCCTCGTCATTGCCATGTGAAGGAAAAACATAATATACTTTTTACCTTACACATTTTTTTATTCAATTGTTCTAGATAATTCTGTGTGTAGTTCTGCACTACACCGATAGCTATAAAATTTCTAAACCTACACTGTGGATCATTGTGCAGATCGATAAATTCTATGGTTTTTGAAAATTGTGTTAGTGACGGTAAAACCAAATTAAAAACGAAACAATACAAAGCCGTTCAAACTCTGTTTTTGGTAATCTAGCGATCTCTCCTCATTTTCAATTTTTGTTTTTTTAATATTCAGAACTGGTCAAGGTAGGATGACGTCTCGGATAGGGTGACTGGGAAACCCCGACATTTTTTGTATCTGTAGTCTGTACAACACTCTTCATTGGCCTTAGATTGATATTGTTGGAGATTGCAGAATAAAAACTCGCGTCGTGCTTGTTCCTACGGAGAGAGCTGCAGGAATCTATTTGCCAGAATTTTTGAGTTGTATGTTTTTTAGCGGACGGGCCGATGATTTGGTTGCATAATTATCTCAAAGATCTCAGACCATAGCTTCTTGCTATGGGAAAATAATAAAATAGTGCTTTATTTGCTCACTTCCCTGGACTATACATTCCGGATATCAGTATGTACGTTATGATAAAAAATCACATTGATGCGGGTGCGGGGTGCAGGCAAAGAGTAGGTGCAGGTATAAAGGAGGGTGAAGCGGTGCCGCGTGGCAAGGGGAACACACAGAAGAATCACACAGATAATTATTATTTTTGGCAGTAGATCAGGTCCCGGCAGCCGGGGCATGAAAATTACAACCGGAATTTATTACATTTTAATTTGAAATCCCAGCATTCAGGATATTGATTGTAATTTTCAGGTCCCGGCAACCGGCATTTTTTACATTAGAAAAGTAATCCCGGCACCCGGCATTTCCACATATGAAGTTTGAGGTTATCTTCATGCTCTGTTTACCTTCAGTCTTTGGTGAATGGTGCTTTTAGTTTTAACCTCGGTTTTTACTATTATTGTTGGTGAAAATGAAACTTGGGGATAAGTTTAATCCACTTAAAGATTTCATAAAGTGCATAAAAAGCAAATATTAACCGAATACTGGATGAAAGATAATAGAACTTTTAGGTACTTCTGCCCGAAAACGTGTACCACATGTTATAGAGAAAGCTAATGTGAATTTAAAGTATTACTACATCAAATACTGTTGTATACAAGGGGGTCAAAAGCTAAAAATTAAGGAAAAAAAGAGTTTCAGAAAGACTAGGTAATAATTCTATAAACAATTATATTTCATCGAATTAATGGTTATACACAAGAAAAGAAAAGCTATTGAAAAAATTCCTTTCATCAAATTTAATTACAATAAAAAAGAAAAACTGTTATTGTCCTGGATTATCAAAGACACAAATGAAGTTGACAACATATCCTCACCTAGTTTTCTTATACAGGACTATGATATATACAAACCGGATCTTATCAACAACAAGATTATTGAAGAGTCACTTGTGAACGTTTTTTATATTCGAAGATATTTCACAAATGAAGCATGGAATACTCTAGAATCCATCATTAAAAAGAAAAAAAATGAACCAGTGGATATTTGCTGTTTGTAACCATGATCTCAATGAAAGTTTCATCAGATGTAGTAGCTGCTTGATATGTGTTGCTCTGGCAAGAAGACCTAAACAGAAGTATTGGTTTTGTCGGATGTGTTAGTTTAATAAACAAAGAATAAATGTTATAAAACTGTATTAGTATGTTAAATAATAACTGAATGTTTGTAGCCTGTAAATGAAATAGAAACGTACTATTTTGTACAAACGTGTCTAATATAGTCATTTGTGTAAATAGTGTTATCTTTGTCTATCTAACGTAGATTTTTATTTGTTAGTTCTCCAAAGGTAATGCATAGTTTCACTACAAAACCAACAATGGTTGTTTGGTTTTTTTTTTCATTTAAGTACAACTCACAATAATATTAAAAATTGCAAAATTTTTGATGAAATGGACGGGCTGCCGGGATTTATTTTCTGATATAGAAAATCTCTGCAGCCGGGACCTGATCCACTGCCATTATTTTTTTGTTTGTAAACTCTGAGGGGTCGCCGTGTTGTCATTGAAATAAAAATTAAAAAAATCAAAAACTAACCTAACCTTTCTGATTTATCATCTCTACAGGGTTATTCACGTTATTCGATACAGAGCATTATGGCTAAAGTATATGATAAAAAGGAAAATGATAATTTCGGATGGATAGAGACCCATAAAGGCTACATTTTAAAAATATTTTCATGTTATACAGGGTGTCCCAAAAACACGAAATGTATCAAAGTTATGTTTTTTAAATGGAACACTCCGTATATTATTGCATATTCAGATTCCTTGGTGAATTCTAATGTGACTTTATGTATCATACATGGGACCTAAAGTGAACCGTTTAGGTGTAAATCACCATTTTCGGTATAAGTAGATATCAGGAAAAAATGGAATATCGCAGAGGTTATAAAATATAGAAGGCTGTGACTTTGCTGTATTACTAAGCATAAGATGCGTCAGCTTTCATGAGACTGTCAAATTTAAATTACGTTTATGCTTGGAGAAATCGGTCGATTAATTAAGGAAACTTCGATCAGCGATAACTTGATTTTTTCAAATGGGAATATGATATAAGGTTATGAATATCGATCTCTGGTAGTTTTCATTTGATTTTAAATTTTCAAACAAATCGGCAATTTTCAATTTTCCTACCTATAAGCAATAGAAGGCCATGAAATATAAACAAAAACCTGTTCAGGTAGAAGAAAACAACTAACTTAGCTGAAAAATACACGCTAACTAGACTAAAGGGACAAGATTATAAAAATTCCTTACAACAAATCAACTCTCCCAGAAACAACTGCGATAACATATCTAAGGTCAAAGAGAAGCTGGAGTATGGCAGTAATAGATATCTTTTACAGTCTATTGGCTCCGCAATTTACTAGAGGTTAAAAATTTCCAAGACAATTAAAAACCCTGATATGAAACAAAAACGACCAGCGACTATTGCTCCAGCACGCAACTATCAATCATATGTAATGGTGTAAAAAAGTACTAATTTGCATCGAAGTCGATACCTGTGACTGGAGCCCTTCTGTTTTTCAATATCTATTAGCAATACTGCAAAAAAGGAATACTGACAAATCAGATTTAAATTTTCTGCCATTTAAAGTTAAGTTTTATGATTTGAACAAATTTCAATTCATTCTTCATTTTCTGCGATCTTGATGATAGGTACTGAAGAATTTCCAGAACTCCAGTCAGAGGTACTTTTGACTTGAGTTTTGACCGAATTGCATACTTTTTTATATCATTAAATGTGAAATTTTATTATGAAAATCATTAACTGCTTACAACATTATATAGTAGTTTTCATTTTATTTCAAAATTTTTAATGGTTTTGGAAATTGCCAATTTCTAGTACATTGCAGTAGCTAGTAGGCGGTGAAAAAATCCATTTTTGTCATACTCCTGCTTCTCTTTGACTAAAGATATGTTACCGCCGGTGTTTCTGGTTAGACTTTGTTTGTTGTGAGTAATTTTTATAAGCTTGTCCCTTTAGTCTAGTTCGTGTGTATTTTTCAGCTAAGTTAGATGTTTTCTTCTACCTGAACAGGTTTTTGTTTATATTTCATGGCCTGCTACGTTGCTTATAAGTAGGAAAATTGAAAAACGATGATTTGTTTGAAAAATTAAAATTAAATGAAAACTACCAGAGATTGATATTCACAACCTTATATCATTAGAAAGGTTATCAAATTCTACGTTTAATCGTATACAAAAATTAGGCATTCCCATTTGAAAAAATCAAGTTATTGCTGATCGAAGTTTCCTTAATTAATCGACCGATTTCTCCAAGCATAAACGTAATTTAACTTTGACAGTCTCATCAAGGCTGACCGCATTTTATGCTTAGTAATACGGCAAAGTCACGGCCTTCCAAATTTTATAATCTCTGCGATATTCAATTTTTTCCTGATATCTACTTATACCGAAAACGGTTCGCTTTAAGTCCCATGTATCATACATAATGTCACAATAGAATTCACCAAGGAATCTGAATATGCAATAATATAGGGGGTGTTCCATTTAAAAAAACATAACTTTGATACATTTCGTGCTTTTGGAACACCCTGTATAACATGAAAATATTTTTAAAATGTAGCCTTTATGGGTCTCTATCCGTCCGAAATTATCATTTTCTTTTTTATCAAATACTTTAGCCATAATGCTCCGTGTCGAATAACGTAAATAACCCTGTATATAAGAGGACAAGAAAAATGTATTTGTTTTGTAAATGCTTTTTAAATTCCGAAAATCATGAATGAAATTAAGTATCGTATACAGGTACGTATCCAGGATTTAGTTTCGGGAGGGGGGGGTCGAGATATTAGGATTGGGAACTTTTAATTTTGCTTTACTGAGACTTGAGGAAAATAATTCTTTACCGTTGGACGGGGCGGGGGGCGGGGGAGATTGTTATATAACGTTTTGGGGGAGGGGGGTCTGGACCAACTGGACCACCCCCGCCTGATGGTATAACTAATGTGAATTGAGTCACCTAAAAATCCAATCAAATCCTGACCGACAATCGACGTTTTCTTTGAGAAGCATGGGAGAGATGGATATTTAGTTTTCATTAGGACATTAATCATTTTTATGTAAATACATACTAGATAGAAAATATTTATTGGACTTTCTTATGTACTCTTTCCACTACGCTTGCTCACTTTGCGCCTGTAAAAGGCTTTTAATAGGTTGAAGAATTTAGGTCATGCCACGTTGTAGCACTAATAACACTATAAAAAAGTCTGCATTACATTATTTGATCTGCCTTTGAACTATCTTCTGGTGCATATTACAACAAAAAATATATTTGATAACTAGCTGAATACTTATAATTAAGTATTGTGAAAATAAACTGTAGGTACCTTTTATACTAACACTAGTCATGATCGATATTTAGTCAGATATCCAATCAACACAGTGTATTATATATCACTACTGTTCCTGTATTTCCTAACAAAGCATCAAATCATCCAAGTATTCATATATTGTGCTATCGCAATCGCTATGCTCAAAAGTTAGTTGTTAACAGTCGCTCAAATAAATATAGCTATCCGTGATTGTAAATGATCATAACTTGTTAAGAAATTTTCTATAAGAAAGCATAAAATTATACTAACCTATATAAAAATATATCAGGCTAACAATACTAATAATTATATATTCAAGATAGCGCGTTGGCAAAACAAAAAAAATCAACCCAAGATACACCTTCCACCTTGCATCAGCACACGACCCTACAGTGCCTTGCGCCCCCCCCCTTCCCCTTCGCAAGTGCCGCGGGGTTCCCCTCTGGTATAACGTATTTTCGTGATATTATTCTCTTCTCTCTCTAACACCACACAGAGATTAAGCTGAAACAAGACTGGCACCTCGTGTGAATAACTGAAAGTCTTGGAAGTATGCTTTTCTCAAATGTATATCTACATATATCCCGAAACACATCACAGACTGTTCCTCTTTGTTAGTTCAGGAAAATAAGGTTTTTCTCGTGACACCCTTTGATCCAGAAATTTCACACAATTTTTGGGTCATATTTACCCACAAAGGTAAACCAGCTGTTCACAGGGTAACTTTTATAAGCAAACAAAAGTTATAAATAGAGGGGTAAAAATGATAGACTTTTTAAAGTAGTTACCAGTAAAAAGTGTTTAATTGTGTTTTTAAGATACACTATCTTCAAGAAGAAATTATAGCAGGGTAATTGGTTATTCAATATATTTCTTTGAGGAGGTGAGTCGATCTGGTTAGCTAATAAATATAATCCCATGTCCAATTCCCAATAGTTTCCAAGATATATTGAATGTTATTATTATTTTATTTTATTAAAACACAGAACTACAAATGCAAGCCCTATTATTGTCGAGTTTACGAGTTTTCGAAATTTTTGTATTAGTCCTTAGAAAATATGCTAATACGCTATTACAGACTGAAAGAAAGTGATCATGTATCAAAAACTTCTCGAGATAGTCTAAAAACTATTATGGGTTGAAAAGTGAGCAACTGCCAAAAAATAAATTAGTCTTAAAAAGTTACTCTATAATTAACCTTGCACATTGCAGCAAAAACATGCATATCTTTTTAGTTATCCATTGACACCACGAAGTTGTTGGAAGTGTGTTAAGCACAGGCAAGAAGATTGCATTTAAGCCCCAGACCTAGAAGCATATGGATTTTCGAGAATAGAAAACTTGTCATCAGATTTCTAGTTTTTTTATTCGTGCTTGAATAATGTGCTAATACAGCATGCCGAGTCGTAAAAAGTAATAAGTCTTCTTCGGGACAGTATCACAAACTTGTATAATTTTAAAAGAAAAATTAAAGTTGTAATTTAAAATGGATTTGTTTCAAAATGTCGCTAGATAACCACGCAGAACATGCAAGCCATGTTACAAAGTACCTTTTATCCGTTGATCTTCAGTTATGTACAAATCAGATTCGCAAATCATGTTACATTTACTAACTAAAACCTGAGAGATCGCAAATTAGACAGATCGAATTAACGAATTAGGAAAAAATTGAGTGGTTGAAAAAACCATTTTTCGATTTAATGGTTGCAGATCTTGTGCAAATTGTCCACCTTTATTTCTGATGGAAGCTCTCATCCCGACATGTGCCTCAATTTCGACGATTCTCGTTGAAGGTATTTCGTTGATTGAGCGCGGCCGCGTAGAGGGTCGTACACCAACGATTTGATACGTCCCCAGACGTAAAAGTCCATCGGTGTTAAGTCTAAACATCTTGCTGGCCATGAGAACCCAACAATCTGGATATAGTGCAATTACTGCATACAACGATTACCGTACGACTATGCGCCGGGCAGCCATCGTCCTGATATACCATGATGTGTTGTCTACGTTGTCACGGAACATCTTCCAAATGCACATTAACTGCATTTCGAAGGAATGTTCTGTGAACATTAAACCAATAATTGATTTTTTAATGATGCAAATGTTAGTCCTAGTTAGTTCTACATGATTTACGATGTCTTAGAGTTTAATTAATAGTTTTAACATGTTTTGGATATCTCATACGTACATGATTAAAAATCTACGGATACAAGATACTTTCTAATATAATTTGCATGTTCTGTTTGATTACCTAGCAACTGTTTAAGACGAATATATTCTAAGTAACAACCTCAGAGTAACAACTGAACATAGAGGTAGTAAACAACTAATTCTAATAGGCCAACATCTTTTCTTACGTTGTCATATTGACCACCAGATACGGCAATCATAATTGTTTACTATCGTCTTAATTGTATAGTATCCAGAAATATTCCATTCTACGTTAAAAAAGACGGTATTTTGAGGGTTTAGGAATGATTACAGCAAATTCGATAGATATGTTGACCTCTACTGCGTTACTGCATGTTTCTTCATCATAAACGTAAATTCTGTCTTACATAAATTTTGAGGAGCTGGCAACGCCTATATACGGTAACCTCCGACTGTCAAACGTTTGTTTTGGTTTGCGTCTTTTATGCTTGGTTAGTAAAACCGAATTCGCTATTTGTTGCTAACTGTAGTGAAGCTTTACGGACTTGCTGTGATATATTCGAGTGTAGTTTAACAGTTTTTCGAGATGGGACAGTGCAGAGCAGTGTTTGTAACATGGGTTGCATTGGAAGAATTTTCAGGTTAGTTGGCAATGTTTGGGGGCTGAAGTGTCAAAGATGATGGCTTTGAGCACGCCATGCTGAAGTGGTTTGTTTACTACCTCTATGTTCAGTTGTTACTCTGAGGTAACAACAAATGTTTCTTTTAAAATTATACAATTTTGAGATACCATGCCGAAGTTTTGGTTGACTGATTCCTCTTTATGATTAATCGTGATGTGAGTAACAAAGTCTACACGGAACACTAGGCCATAGCAGTCGATATCGTTGACACTAAAGTAAAAAATAGCATATTATCCAAGTCCAATAACAAGAATTAGAAACCCCATGCCAAGTTATTGCCAAACGCGCTATTGAAGCTTTGTACTCAAATTCATTCTTTTGTAACTTAATCATCGGAAATTTTTTATAAATGATCACATTATTCTCGTCCATAATGACGAAATAGCATATTTTCTAGGGACTAATACACCAAATTTCTTAATCTGACAATAAGATTTTGTTTTATTAGGGTTTCCGTTTGCAGTTCTGCAGCTTAACAAACATTACTAAAATTAAATTTATTTCGGAAACTATTAGGAATTGGACATAGGATTATTAATTTTCAACTTATTAGCATGCCACCTTCACCAATTTACCAATCACTCTGTACATTTTCCTGTAACAGTTTTAGAAATATTTGCACGTTTCCAAATGCGCCTCTGAAGCTTTCAAAGAGTTGAAATAGACTTGGCTTTAGGATAGGTAGTGAGATAACACTCAAATCCGTGGGCTCAGAAAATTGAATATCGCATTCAAATTGGTTGGTTTCATAATACAGTACAGTGATATAAATCTCTGTACTGTATTGATGGATTTTGCTTTTTATTATTTTAGTTATTCTAATTTAATATTTATTTAACCGTGTAAATTGTGTAAATGAATAACAATTTTTTTTTCGAAAAAAAAATATTCGTATGTTCTCATTGAAGTTTGAAGTATGTGAATAGTTTTTAACGAAGAGTTCTATGCTTTAAAGTTCTTTTTAAGTATATTAAGTTATTGATATAGCATAATATATAGATCTCTTAATAATAAAATAGTATTATATACTGTACAAAAAAATGAGTCTATATGTCATCATGTTAAGACACTCATAAAAATTATAGGGATCATACAGTCGTCTCAACATTTCGAGTATAATAATCATTTTAAATTCGATTTTTTTTTTTTTTTTTTTTTTTTTTATGGTCGGCCTCCCGCAAAGGCTGATAGCCTATGGCGCTTTAGAAGCGCTGCGAGAGGATAAGTACCGGTTCACGTTAGATTTGAAACGCTGCAGGTTGTAGCCGTCGGGAAACAAATTCCCCGGCAGCTGATTCCACAGCGTCGAAGTTCTCCAAAAGAAGGAATGCTGGAGGAGACTGGTTCGGGGAGTAAGGACCTCGACCTGGTAAGGATGAGCTCGAAGAGCTTCTCTAGTGGTCCTGGTTCGGACGGCCTGTGGTGTTATTATCTGAGAGAGCTCACTCGAACATCTTCCGTGATAGAATCTGTAAAACAGGGATAGGTCAGCCACCCTCCTTCGATGTTCCAGGCTGTGGAGGTCCTTTGTGAGGTTAGGCGTATCGATTAGTCTAATCGCTCTTTTCTGGATAGTGTCCAGAAGCTTTAGAGAGTGCTTCGGAGCACATCCCCACACATGGGAGCAATACTCCAGTGATGGTCGGATCTGTGCCTTGTAGAGCAGCAGCAGTTGCTCTGGTGTATACAACTTCCTACAGCGGAACAAAACTCCAAGCTTCTGGGATGCCGTTTTAGCAATACTGACGACGTGGTCGTGCCAGGACATGTTATTGTTGATGTTGATTCCCAAAAGCTTGACGGAAGGTGATTCGACTATGGGGTGACCCTCCATTTCCACGGTTGGTAAGCCATTGTGAGACTTCTTTGTAAGTGTTGTTGCCTGAGTTTTTTGTACGTTGAACTGTACTTTATTTGCTAATCCCCACTCGACAATTGTTTTGATATCTGTGTTGATCTGTGAGGCATGCTGCTGTCGCCGACGTACCGTCTCCTGGGATGATAGTGGCTTGCCTGGTTCCATGCACGACACTAATGTACTGTCATCTGCGAAGCTGTAGATTGGATTGGATGTTATTTCCAGCAGCTCGTTGATGTACAGCAGAAATAGTGTAGGGGATAGGACAGATCCCTGAGGAACACCGGCGTTTATTGAAAATACGTCTGATGAACAGCCCTCGACTACAACGAACAGAGATCGGTCTTTCAAAAAGCTATTCAGCCACTGGCGTAGACCAGGTGGTAGTCCATAAGCAGCAAGCTTGACCAGAAGTCCGTCATGCCATACTCTGTCGAAAGCTTTGGATATATCAAGTGCAACAACGCGTGATTCGCCATGGTTGTCTATTGCTCTGTTCCACAAGTGAGTGACGTAGGCAAGGAGGTCACCTGTAGACCTGTGCTTACGGAAGCCATACTGGCGATCATTTATGATGTTATTGTTGTCCAGGTATTTCAGGAGCTGTGTGTTAATGACAGTCTCCATAACCTTAGACATGATGCTGAGAAGAGCCACAGGTCTATAATTGGTGGGATCAGTTTTTTTGCCTTTCTTAGGGATGGGTTGTACGCAGCCAATCTTCCACGAAGCGGGAAACATGCCTCGTTGATACGAAAGTTTGAAGAGCTTGCAAAGAATAGGTGCAAGCTCAGCGGCACAGCGTTTAAGGACAATGGCTGGAATTTGGTCAGGGCCAGTAGCTTTATTGGTGTTCAGTTTTTGGAGGATGCTTTTTACATCCCGATGTTGAAATTTGACCTCTGCCATTCTCGAGTTCACGCTTATGGTGGTGGTCGGAGTACTTCCTTGAAAGTCTACGGTAGAATTGGCTGCGAAGAGTTTCCCCAAGATGTCTGCTTTTTCTTTAGGAGCAGAAGCGATGGATTTGTCCTCTCTGGTCAAGGGTGGTATTGACGAGTAGGAAAAGTTCTGACTAACAGCCTTAGCTACAGACCAGAATGTTCTGGACGAACTAGGACATGAGAGGAGCTTGTTCTTAATTTTTTGGTTGTGTTCCTCCTTGATTGATTGATTCTGTCACTATACTTGACAGTGAGATTAATTACAAGAAACGACTGATCAGCGAAATGATTTACATCCCGAGGCTTGCTATAGATGAAGTCAGAAATATTTGAGTTGTTTATATTTTTTGTGAACCTACCGAGTGCCGATACTACAAAGTATGCCTTATGCCTTCACAAGACGTCAAACGAGTCCGACTATTGTAATCCCTTTTCGGCATTTTTGGCTGTGCTGGCTAGGGAGCTTACCCGGTCATTAGCGTGGTCAAAACTGTATACTGTCTGTGTATAATCAGATATCAGTCTACAACAAATAGATCAATTTGTTGTTTTTATCAATTGTAAATTGGTATTTGAGATTATTTTGATCTCCTACCACTTTCTGAATTATTATAATATATATTTTGTATGGATAATTGCGTTTTTATCATTACTCATGTCTACATAATAACGCAACTGCACCATCGAACTGTCGGCACCGATTGAGACCTGAAAGAAATGTAAACAACTCATATATTTCTTCTTCATCTACAAGAAATCTGATACTCTCGATCTGAGCCAGATTTATAATTTATTGATTACCAATTACATTAAACTCAAACCATAATAAAACAACACAATCAAATATTTGTCTGCCTTTATGACTGAACCTGGTATATCTATAAAATAATATGTATGTAAGTATAAATATTCATAATTTTCTGGCACTGGCTTCGATGGCAGATGCCAAAATTAGGTGTATTGACTAACGGTATTTGTCATTTATGAGTCTTTTTTAGCCATATTCTGGAATGTTGTTTGTTTTTTGATCCAAAGGGATATGTTCCCTTGTTTCCGTGTGCTCGATACACTTGATTGTTATTTACCATTTTAATGATATGGAATGAAAAATTCAATGTACCGATTTTCCTATTTTGATTGTTTTGCTTGCATTCTGTAAAAACCCTTTAAATGTTAATTGTAAACTTTATGTGTAAAAAACTTCAAATTTGTTTGTAAGACTGAATTGTCAAATTTAATACTCAACGTTTTTCAATTTACATGTGCACCGAGACTTCAACTTATATATTTTTCGCCTTAATATGAATTTTAGCCCTAAAGAAGGCATAAAATAAGCGCTGAAACGTCTGCTTCTTGAGCAAAGAAACCTCTTGCAGTAAACGAAACTAAAAATATAAAAACAACTCAAACTTCATTTTTACGCGCTTTGGACATTTCTGGTCGTTTTCCATATTTTTTAGAGGGGATAAAATTGACGTAGTTTGGGGTACAGGGTTTTGGAAGTTAAATATTTGTTATATTCGTAGGTGCCCCTTCATTGGCCTGTGAAATAACAACCTAATATACTTTTCAGCTCTATTCGAATGTTGCCCTACTTTAGACAAAAAATAATTTTTGAAATTTTACTATTGTAGATTATTCTGTAATATGTGTAGTTCAGCACTAAACTGATAGCAATGAAGTTTCTAAAGGGTACCGTGGACCGTGGTGGAGATCGATAAAGTTCATGGTCTATGGAAAATTGTGTTAGTGGCGATGAAACTAAATTAAAAAAGAAATAATACAAAAGCCGTCTAAACTCTGTTTTTAGGTAATCTAGGGATCTTTCATCATTTTTTACTTTTTTTTGAGTATTCGAAATGAGTCTAGGTAGGATGGCGTCTCAGATATGATGGCTGGCAAACCCCGACATTTTTTGTATATGTACAACACTTTCCATTGCCCTTAGATTGATACTGGTAATATAATCTGTTGTTATCGGAAAATTGGTTCGCCATGTGAGCTGGACATCAATTGTGGATGGCATAATAAAAACTCGTATCGTACTAGTTCCTACGGAGAGAACTACAGGAAACTATTTACGTTTACGAGTTTTTGAGTTGTATGTCTTTTGGCGGGCGGCCCGATGATTTGGTTGCAAGGTGACCACAGACCATAGCTTCATGCTATGGGGAAATAATAAAATAGTAACAGCGTAATCCTAATCTGTGGCTAGTGCCTACTGAGTCAATCAACTTGAATACATTTTTTTTTACTTTTATTTGTTTATAGCTTTTACTTGCTCATAAATCTTACGCAGCAAACATTAAGGTAGGTAAACATGACCCAAAACTTTGTCAGCTTGCTGGATGAATGAAACTCCCCACTCACTAACCATGACTTCTTTTCCTCACTTCCCTGTACTATATCTTCCGGAAAGCAGAACGTTATCGTAAAAAAATTACAGAGAAGTCATTAATACCCGGCGCAGGTATGAAAAGGGTCAAGTAGTGTGGCCTTGCAAGGGGACCACAGGGTGGTAATACACAGCTGATTATTCTTTTTTTGTTTGCGAGCTCTGAGGTGGCGTCAGTGAAATAAAAATGTATAGCAAATCAATAACATTATAAGGGCTTCATATCCTAAAAGTTTAATTACAAGTGTGCACTTATTTGGAATTGAATTGGGTCTCGAGAATGATAGCTCACTAACATTTCTGATTTGTCATCTCGATATAAGAACGTAAATAAAGAAGACAAGAAAAATATGTTTGTTTATTATAAAACATTATCGGAATACGATTGCCGGAAAATCACTGGCGGACTTAAACAAAAGTAATAGAGGGGCGTAATCATAGGCGTAGTTAAGTCCCTGACTTTGTAGGGGCTTAACTCCCCGCCCTAAATACAATAAACTCAACAGAACGAATTATTTTTGGATTTTTTGGGGGGGGGGGCTAATATCATTCTTGGGGGGCTAAGACCCGATTTTATCAACATGCGCATTTTAACAAAGACTTTGACCAATCAGAGCAAGAACATGTGTCTGTCAAAGTACTCTGAAAATTATTGATTTCTCTTGAAGTTTATCTCAAAAGGGTCAAAAATGACATACTTTATATACAATCGACCATTGTGAACCATCTTGCATTTTTCCAGTCTGATTTTCCACCCTAAATGGGTGAAAAATTCCATCTTCTTGTTCAAAAGTTTAGCAATTGCTAATCTCAACCAGATTCCAGAGAAGCGGTTCTTTTGATCGCTGGTTTCATGCTGTATCAAATGATATGATGACAAGAAATTCACTCACTGCATTATTTGTGATAAACAATTTACTATCGATAATAATTATAGTTACATGCAATATATCTTTGATTTATAGTAATTACTGAAGTCAAGTTGATTGACTCAGTACCTCCAACACATTACACTGATACCAGTTTATTATTTTCCCATAGCATGAAGCTTTAGTCTGAGATCCCTTGCAACCAAATAATCGCCAGCCTCCCCCCCTAAAATTGTCTTATGCCGCTAGGTCTTTCCTTCACAGGTCAATGGACAGCCTATTATCAATACTACAAACTTCTCAGTTTTACAACCCCCACCTCACCGCCACCCAATTTCACCCCCACCCAAAAAAAAAGAACAGGTAGGAAATGATCAGGAACCCCTAAAACATCTAAAAACCAAGTTTGAGTTGTTTTCATAATTTTTGGTTCTTTGATTATTGCTACACTGCCACTGACACGATTTTTAAAAACATACCCGTTTTCCATTCTCACCACGGTAACAATACAGTGTCAAAATTTCATTAGAATCAATTTAATAATGTCCACGTTACAAAATACAAAACGATTTAAACCAACAAATTCTCGTATGTATACAGAAAATTCCCTTAGTTTCCGTAATAGGCTAGGCAATGTTCGGATGGACCTAAAAAGGTGATTTGTGTCGCTAGATCTTCCTTCACAGGTTAGTGGACAGCCTATTATGAGTACAAGAAAATTTTCAGTTTTTCAACCCCCAACTCTCCAACCACCCAAATTTCACCCCCACCCAAAACAAACGGAGAAAATGATCAGGAACCTCTAAGACGCCTAAAAACGATGTTTCAGCAATATTAATTTTTTTTTTGCTAATTACTCCGCCGCCTATGCATCGATTTTCAAAATTATAGGAACATTACCTACCACGACCCCACAGCATATCGCTCAAATTTCATCACAATCCTGCAACGGTTGCTGAGATTACGAGGTTAGAAAAGAGCGACAGACAGACAGACAGACCGACGGAAATGAGTGACGTTGATTTTCGTTATGTAGACATCATAAAACGCCCTTAAAAAGCGTATTATCTTAAAATCGAAAATTTTCGCGATCACAATACTCCCCTCACCAATCGGTGTGAGTAGTAAAAAGTGGTAAACATAGCATGTTACATTTCAAAAGTTAAACAAACGGTTTAACTGTTAAGCAAGCTATTTTCCAAACGTGCATGTGCATTACTAGATGCCTATCCAGAACGGCTAAGCTCACTATTTAGCTGCGTATAACCTTATTTTATATATATGCTGCATCTTTAGATCCTCTGTGAATATTTCTATAAGAAGGTCTATAACAAACATGCATCCAGAAATTGAAAGATTGATTCTTCATAAAAGTATGTATTTTTTTCTTCTGTAATCCATCTGACTGACGGAGGTGGCATTTGTAATTATTAAATAAGGTAGTTGCTGTGATTGATACTAGGTACTCTTATGATTCTGTCACAAATTATCGCAGTTTGCAATTAGTAATTATACAATAATTATAATGTAAACATGAAAAATGTGGCATTAATTTGCAAATCAATCGCTTTGTTCTGATATTCTGCCATGATTTTGATCCATGAATTCTAAAATATTTTTGACAACTGTCATCCAGCTTTGACGTTTTGTTTTCATTAATGATATAACACTATTGGATGATACTTATTAACATAGCCCTCAATACCCAATAGAAAGCTTTTGCTAAATAACATCCAATAGAAAAGCTTTGTCAAAGTCTTTATTAAATATGCGTGTTGATAAAATCGGGCCTACGCCACCCGAGCTCCCACCTAACTAATTGCATATTGTCTATGTTTATGCAATACAAGGCATAGAAAAGGCACCTTTAAAACGCCTAAGAACGATATTTGTGCTATTTTTATATTTTTTGTTTTTTGGCTATCGATGTGGCGCCACTGACACGATTTCTAAAAACCATACGTCGTATCGAAATTTCATTAACACAAATTCAATAATTTACACATACAGAACGAGGTAAAGCAACACTCGTAAGGTCGTATGTATACATCAGAAAATTCTAACTCACTTGGTTTCTGTAATAGGCTAAACAATGTTCGGATGGACCCAAAAAAGTGTATTATGGCGCTAGGTCTTTCTTTTAAAGAGATCAATGGACAAATACAAGAAATTTTTCACTTTTTCAACCTCCCACCTCCCATCCGCCCCAATTTCACCCACACCCAAAGAAAAAGTAGATAGACAATGATGAGGAACGCCTAATACACCTAAAAATAAAGTTTGAGGTCTTCTTGTGTTTTTAGTTTATTTATTATTGCTGCGCCGCCACTGACACGATTTATAAAAACTATACGCATTTGCCATCCTCGCGACGCGACGGTAACATTACTTTGTAAAAATTTTATTGTCATTAGTACAATAATTAACACAATACAAAATGATCTAAAGCAATACTCGTAAGTTACATCAGAAAATTCTAAGTTCTTTGACTTTTGTAATAGCTAGAACAATGTTCAGGTGGACTCAAAAAAGTTTATTATGCAGCTAGGTCTCTCATTCACAGGTCAGTTGAAAGCCTGTTATGAGTACAAAAAATTTTCAGTTTTACAACTTCCACCCCCAAACACCCCAATTTTACTCCAACCCAAGAAAATGTAGAAAATCAGCCCCTAAAACGCCTAAAAATTAAGTCAAAGGAATATTTGAATTTCTTGTTTTTTTTTTAATTACTCCGCCGCCCATGCGTTAATTTCCTAATCTACAGCAGCATTACCTACTACGACCCCACAGCATATCGCTACCTAAATTTCATCACTGTCCATGAAGCGGTTACTGAGATTACGAGGCTATGTAAACGCCAACAGACAGACAGATAGACCGACGGAAATGAGTGACGTAAATTTTGGTATATAGGTACGACCAAAAAGCGTATTATCTCAAAATCGAAAGTTTTCGCGATCACAATACTCCCTTCACCTATCGGTGTGGGACTGCGGGAAGTAAAATGGACTTCCAAATCTTGAGGCTTATAACAAGAGTATTCTGGAATAGGTTCACCTCGGAACAAAATTTGTAAATGCGCCACTGAAGACAAGTTTAAAGCAACACTGGAAACCAAGGAAACAAAAAAATCTGTCTAAGTCTATTTTATAGTCCCATTTTTACAGCAATCTTATAAGTCGAACGCATTTTTTTAATATTTTTTTGCGCGTGCTATATTATGCTAAAATAAAAACATGTAAAATCTTCCTATCGATGACTTCTGAATATTTAGTTAGCCTCACTAGGAAGACTTGTGTATTCCAAAGTGTTTACCAGAATACAAACCATCTTTTTTATTCACATTGAAAAGGATTGTCTTGGAACTACCCCTTAAACATATGGTAGGCTTAAAATTGTTCCAAGACACAAGTGTCCCGGAAGTAACCCTTACGTATATTGAATAGGACCTGGAACTATACCTTAGTCATAAAAAACTTCCAAGACATTTTCGAAAGTCTCGGAACTATACCTTAAACATAAATTTCTTCCAAGACCGTCTTGGAACTGTAAAAATGTCTTGGAACTGTCGAGAATACCGCAGCTAATGTCTTGGAAGTATACCTTAGACATACATATATATATATATATATATATATATATATATATATATATATATATATTGTTACCGTGGTGAGAATGGAAAACGCTTATGCTTGTTAAAAATCGTGTCAGTGGCAGCGTAGCAATAACCAAAGAACGAAAAGCATTAAAACAACTCAAATTTGGTTTTTAGATGTTTTAGGGGTTCCTACAAGTTTCTGGGTGGGGGTGAAAGTGAGGTGGTTGGGTGGTGGGGGTAAAACTGAGATGTTTGTAGTATCGATAATAGGCTGTCCATTGACCTGTGAAGGAAAGACCTAGCGGCATATGACAATTTCAGGGGGGAGGGGGGCTGGCGATTATTTGGTTACAAGGATCTTAGACTAAAGCTTCATGCTATGGGAAAATAATAAACTGGTATCAGCGTAACGTGTGGGAAGTACTGAGTCAATCAACTTGACTTCATTTTTTCTAAAAAGTATCCGAAGTTGCTTTGGGTATCTAGTTTCTCTTAAAAAAAGAACAAAGATGCTTATCTCAAATTACTTTTTAAGGTACTTCAATGTTACTTCTTAAGTTAATTTGTAAGTTATTTATGTATCAAATACTAAATTCCATAACGTAGATATATTACGTGAAGTTGTTAAAACAATTTGAACAATGTATAAAAAACATCAAAAAATACCTACAGCCTACAGCTAAATGAAACTAAAGCAGTTAAAATTTATGCAACCAGGTCGTTCTAATCAGATACCTCATTTATTATTGTATATTTAAAATTTATATGCATTATTTTATAAGTATAATATTTATAAAAATAAGAGAGCATATATAACAACCAAAATATTGCATTTCAATGATGAATAAATATTAGATATGTCAACTTAAGAACCCGTTTTGGATGACCACATTGCTGATGTGAAGTCGACAAGTCGCAACTTGTTCAAAGGAACTTTTCTAGTGGTAACTTATGTCTTGTTTGTTATCTTAGTTACTTTTTGATATCTGAGGTACGTTTGGGTATCTAAAATACCTTTCGGTATCTTAAATACTTTTCAGTATCTAAGATACTTTTATTTATTACAAGATACAGTTCTTTTCATAAAGGAGCTGAGATACAGTAACTTAGATACCTTATAGAACTAAGATACCTTAAAGTAACTAAGATACTTTCTCCTGATAGCTCTGCTGACAGGTCACCTGAGTTTATCTACTTGATATAATTATCCTACGAATTGGAAGGCTACATAAATGTTTCGGATTTGCGAGTTCCTGTTAACACTGTCATGTACAGATACATACAGCAGTACTTGAAAGTGCTGTAGAACATCAGTTTTATTTCGATAAACACGTGCGTGTGATAATGTAGAGAATTCTCTGCAATAGCAGGCCATGTATACACAGAGAAGAATGCCATCCCAGTCCCATTCACAATCTGCTCAAGGGAGCTGGTGACAAAAGGCCCTGTGCAGAGCGAAGGTATACAAACGAGAGAACAGAGATAGTGGCATTCAGTTTTAGGACGTAACAGGAAGTTGCGGTAGGCAGGTGGATGGAAATTATAAGCAGTGAAGTATGTGTTTAAAGATTTTTCTGTGATTAATTTTACTTGCCACAACGTAGGTGAGAACAGTATTGTCTGTCAGTCTGTCCATCGCTGTCGGTCGGTCTCTGTGTTGTCGTTTTTCTAACATCCTGATATACTATTGGACAAAAGTGAAGCAACTTTTATGATATGTAGAGAGAGAGGTAGAGAGGTAGACCTCGTTCTAGGAGCTTCCCCGACTCAAGTGGTTGTTAATCATCCCCTGTCCTTGTTTACCATAACCTCACTTAAGAGTCCAATCGAATAGCAATATTGCTTTGAGGTAGACATCTTTAATTTATTTACGACCGTCCGTTGTCCAGTTGGTACCAAAATCTTTTCAACTCGAATGAAGCTTTATTAATTCAGGTTGGCCATATTTAGAAGCGATCGCTTGAGGTGTTTTTGAGTGATCGTTGGAGAACGAAATCGCGGACGTACAAACACACACAGACGGACATAAAAAACCAATGATTTCCGATTTCCTTCAAACTTGGTCACTATGAAAAGGATATCATTAAAAACAAAAATTCAGTTTTGGGTCCTGGTGCGACGATAAAATGGGGTGGTGGTGGAGGTAACTCAATAAACAGGGATATAACGCAAAATTCTAATGCTACCGCAATAAAGACCATGTTTTCTTATGTCGAAAACGCCGCCACAATGCCGCAAGATTTTTAAAATGGCGGAAAGGAAATTCATAAATAGCAAATTTTATAACTTTAAATAGGCAATAACTATCAGAAAAATGATCGAATAATTTTAAACTTTACTATCATAAAGAGGTTTTCGTTTTCTATCCTTTCGTCGACTTTTGATACGAATCTATGATTTAATGGTGTGGGGGAGGTGGAGGTTACTCGGAAAGATAATTATGTAACATAGCATTTTGGTTAGAAAGTGAATCAGGAGGTGATTTTATTTTGGAAGTGACACTTTTATCGGGGAAGCTAAACATATTTAAATATTTAAAATAAAGCGAACAACTGTGTAAACTGAAATCTGTTTAGTTTGAGGGGCCATAGCGGCCGGCTTTCATAGCTGAAATATCACCACTACCAAATGTTCAGCAAGTTACTATGCAATAATTTATTCCGACAAGACGCTTTGTTAGCACCACAAAAGTACAGTAACTTTTATTGCAACAATTTTTTATTTCATTCAGCAACTTTAAAATCAGGAATCGCAAAACCAGTTGAAGGTTCATAATAATATAAGTTATGGTCCTTAATAGATAGTAATAGGGTATCCATTGTTAGCTATAACTTTTCGAGAACGATGCGGTATTGAAGAAACTAAATATTGGATAGTAACACTTAGCATATTCGTCCATACTTCATAAGTCTTATCAATTAAGGATTGATGATTATTTGGATACTACGTCCAAACTTTCCCCGAAGGCTGTAAATAGGGTGGAAACCTGGTGATTGTGCTAGAACCTGAATAAATTGTCCTGAAATAACTCCTACTGGAATACAAATCCCAAAGGCATCTCTCGCTCAGTATTTATTTATTTATTTATTCGGAAACTATATAAATAACTACTTAAAGCTATTTATTCGTACCTAAAATGTACTATATACTATCAAAAATTACTGAAAATGTAATTCCAAGAAATACCTCCTCAGTTCATTTTTAAACGTCATCAAATTGATGTTCTTTTACAGTGATTATTAAATTCTATTTGCATTCTCAACAAAAGCAAGTTTTGATCGAGACTTGTCATATGCAACGGAATGTTAAAGGTTTCAGCCAATACAAATTGGAAATAGATACTTTATAGCTCAAAGGTAAAACTTTGAAGGTTTCGGCTGTAACATCAACCGGTTGTTTGGATTTAGCTGCTAGCATTTTTAAAAGCCTGTTTTGAACTGCCTCAATTTTTTTATCTGAATATTATATTCAAAGCACCGTATGACTAAAGCGAAAAACAAGTTGCTATGGGTCGAAAATTGTTTACATTGCTTCTGTCACCACTTTTATAGATGGGCACAATATGTTAGGGACATAACTACTTCTAATGATACTCACAATGGTACTAAAAGAGCCTGGTTACATTCTTTCACAAAGATTGGAGGAATACTATCAGATCCAGAACTCTTTTTACTTTCATCTCATCAGTAATGCGCGCTATAACATCGGTGGTCACCTGAATAATATTTAAGTCATTGATAGCAGTTTATTTTATATCAAAATTTTTAGCAGAGTTAATATAAACACTTTTGAAAAAATCTGCAAAAAGTGTAGCTACGCCTTGGCCATAACAAGTTACAAGCCTTCGTAATGTACATTTTTTCATATCATGACAATTGATCATCAGATACAAAGTTCCGATATTCTTTAACATTAGAATAAGAAATAATTTTATTTTCTGTAGAGTTAACAAAGGTACTGAAATCTCTCCTGATCAAACGGTTCAACTGATCCCTCAGGTGCGAGAAAGTTAAACATGCTGATCGATCTTTATGTCTCTTATATATTTTTTTGTATTTATTTATCTCAACTAAAACTTTTATTGTCAGGTATGAAATAAACTGGATATTATCTGCTACTTGTGAAGGAAGGTACATGTAAGCTTCAATTACCTTCATTAACTTGTATCTATGGAGACGAAGCAATCCAGTACGCTCTATAAAATGTTGTCGACTTAATCTGCTTCAAGAAAAAAAACCGTATTCACTACGATTTACATGCTTTATGATTAGCGTAACGTACTTTGGATTAAATCTTCAATTATTAACCGGGTGCCTACGTTAGAGTCAAAAATTTTGTAACAAGTTTCGTCGCTACTGCTATATCCAAATAACGTTGAGCAAACTCAATCCTATCATGGCGACCTGCTTCAAATACCAACGGTTTCTTGGCTTGATGCCTGCTATAACGCCTCGTCTCATCTATTTGTGGCTGAGCAAGTTCCAGCTCGGGAGTTTCAGCAATTATCACCACGGATCTCTTTGAGAGGCTCTTTTGATTCTCTTGTTCATCCAAAATGTAGTTTTTTTGGTCTTTCTGAGATAAACATTTTACTTCCCACACCGATAGGTGAGGGGAGTATTGTGATCGCGAAAATTTTCGATTTTGAGATAATCCACTTTTTGGGCGTTTCATGATGTTTACATAACGAAAATCCACGTCACTCATTTCCGTCGGTCTGTCTGTCTGTCGGTCTGTCTGTCTGTCGGTCTGTCTGTCTGTCGGTCTGTCTGTCTGTCGGTCTGTCGGTCTGTCGGTCTGTCGGTCTGTCGGTCTGTCGGTCTGTCGGTCTGTCGGTCTGTCGGTCTGTCGGTCTGTCGGTCTGTCTGTCTGTCTGTCTGTCTGTCTGTCTGTCTGTCTGTCGCGTTTTTCTACTCTCGTAATCTCAGTAACCGCTGCATGGACTTTGATGAAATTTGGGTAGTGATATGCTGTGGGTTCCTAGTAGGTAATGCTGCTAAAATTTTGAAAATCAGTGCATTGGCGGCGCAGTAATTAGCAAAAAACAAAAAAAATAGCTATTCCTCAAACTTCGTTTTTAGACGTTTCAGGAGGCTCTGATCATTTTCTACTTTTTTTTGGGTGGGGGTAAATTTGGGGTGGTTGGAGGGTGGGGGGTTGTAAAACTGAAAAATTTGTTGTATTCATAACAGGCTATCCAATGACTTGTGAATGAAAGACCTAGTGGCATAATTCACCTTTTTAGGTCCATCCAAACATTGCCTCGCTTATAATAGAAATAGAAACGAAGGGACTTTGTGATGTATACATACGGGTATTGTTTTAGGTCGTTCTATATTGCTTAACGCGAAAATGATTGAGTGGATTTTAATCAAACGTTGACACAGTATTACTACCGCGGCGAGGATGGAAAACGCGTATGTTTTCGAAAAATCGTGTCAGTAGCGGCGCAGCAATAATAAAAAAAAAACAAAAATATAAAAACAGCTCAAACTTTGTTTTTAGGCGTTTTAGCGGTTTCTGATGATTTTCTACTTTTTTTGGGTAGGGGTGAATTTGGGGTGGTTGGGGGGTGGTGGGTTGTAAAACTGAAAAATTTGTTGTATTCATAATAGTGTGTCCATTGACCTATGGAAAAAATACCTAGCGGTATATTCTTTTTTTTAAGTTCATCTGAACATTGGCTTGTCTATTACAGAAACCATGGGACTTAGAATTTTGTGATGTTTACATATACAAGTGTTGCTTAATTTCGTTCTATGTATATTGCGTAAAGTGAAAATGATTGAATTGATTTTAATGAGATTTCGACACAGGAATTACTATCGCGGAGAGAATGGTAAACACGTCAGTTTCTAGAAAATCGTATCAGTGGCGGCGCAACAATAATCAAAAAACTAAAAATATAGAAACAGCTCATACTTCATTTTTAGACGGTTTGTAGGCTCCTAAGCGTTTCGCATCGCATGCAGAATCAAAACTATGGCGTCCTAGTTCCTAAGGAGGGAGACGCAAGAAACTATTTACCAGAGTTTTTGTGTTGGGTGTTTTTTTGCGGGCAAGTGGGCGATGATTTGGTTGCAAGGGATCTCAGACTATAGCTTCATGCTATGGGAAAATAATGAACTGGTATCATCGTAATGTGTGGGAAGTGCTGAGTCAATCAACTTGACTCCACTTTTTTCTAGATGTCTTCTTTAATTATGACGCGAAATAATTTTGAATACATTATATTTGGGCAAGTTAAGCTGTTTGGCCACTGGATTTTAACAGTTTCCATTCAGATGAGCGTTCACGATACTTTTTTGTACCTCGATAGAGATTCGTTTTCCCTTTGGGATATTTATTTATTCCTACTTCAGATTCGTGAGTTATTACTGCCACTACTACTCGGTGAACAATATACTATTACTATACAGATCAGGGACTGGAATAAATCCTGAATGTATATTTACACTTGTCTAAACAATATTGTCTGTCATGGAGAAATCTTATAAATTTTATTGAAATATGATCTTCATAAAAAACTTTATTCACAGCTTTTGGAATTGTTTGTATACTGTCGGCGCATCGGTTCACTTCACGTCCTCCCGCCACCGGCCATGTCGGCGGTCTCACACACAGTCTACATACTCTAAACCATCATCTGAACAGAACCGAAATTTTTTTTTTCGAAACCTTATACCATGAAAGACTTGCCTCTGGGATAAGTAAGTAGAAAGCACACAAACAGAATTTATTTTACTTAACCCCCAGGTAGCGCATATCACTTGAAATTTCGACTTTTTTTCTAAATCATAATTTCCTACGTTTTTTTTTAATTTAAGAAATGGATATATTGGATTGCTGTAGAAAAAAAACCTTATAAACAAAAGGTGAGAAACACCTAGAAATAGTAAAACAGTAATAGATATTTCAGATCAGGTAGCGCCAAGCACGCAAAATCTACTAATTTATGCTTTCAGTGTTAATAAATTACATAATGCATATTGAAATGTATGTCATAATAATACAAAAACTCTAACAATATAACAATAATAACTAATGCACTTGAGAGGCCTCGGTGACCAGTCTTACGCACTGCTCCACCGCTTGAGTGTGACAAGGGAAGTTGTCAAAGTTCCATTCCTTGGCTGTTTCACCTGACGTTATTTTTGCCTAGATCTCTTCGTCAGATACCCTTCGCAGCAAAGGTGGTGATGAATGAGTGGTTGTGATCCAATTATTTCGGTATACTTGCTTGCTTGGAAGTTAAATTTTGGAGATTAGAATCTTCTAATTGACTTAATTTTCGAAGGTTACAGATTTCATATTCTCCCACTACCTAACTTTCTGATATGAACCCTTTTATCTACAATCATATTGAGAAGCAAGTTTTCCGGATGAGCGAAGAAGATGTTTCATTCGATTAAGGGATTATTGATTTGAAGTAAGTCTTCAGGTAAGCTCCAGTGGATTTTATGATCTCAAAATCATGCTTTGGGCCATCAGTAAAAACTTACTTTTTCTAATGCTAAATCATACAGGCATGTATGACATATATGCCTATATACATGCTTTGGCAGAGCATGTTTTTGAGTTCGTAAAGTCCACTAAATTTTTACCTGAAAACTTACTTCAAATTATTAGTCCCGTGATCGAACTAAACGCCTTCTTCGCTCCTCTAGAAAAACTGCTTCTCAGTATGATTGTAGATGAAAGGGCCCATATCAGAGAGTTAGGTTGTAGAGGAATACAAAATCTAGAACCTTAGCGTATACAATTAAGTCAATTAGTAGATTCCAATCTCCAAATCTCAACTTTCAAACAAGCGAGTATATCGAAACGATTGATTGGATCATAACTAATCTCTCATCACCTTTGCTGCGAAGGGTATCTAAGGAAGAGATCTGGGCAAAAATAATGTCAGGTGGAACAGCCGAGGAATGGAACCTATAACAACTTCCCTTGTCACACTCAAGCGGTGGGGCGGTGCGTAAAACTGGTTACCGAGGTATCTCAAAAGTAGTCGGCTTTAAGAACAGAGATGGATTCGTTAGAAGTACTTTAATCTCTACAGGTGTGATGCTAGTAAAAGGGATTTCGCCTAAAAACTAGTAAAGTTTTAGAGTGTGAACATTAATTTCTTTTTTTTTTCGGTGCTAAATTGCATTTTTTTGTTTTCATTTCTTAAGTTTCAATAATTTCTTATGGATAAGTTTATTAGTTATAAGTGTTATTATGTTATATAATGTGCATTATGTAATTTATTGACACTGAATTCGTAAATTAGCAGATTTTGCCTACTTGGCACTACCTGAACTGAAATATTTATCACTGTTTTATTATTTTTAGATGCTTTTTAACCTTTATTTATAAAGTTTTTTACTATAGTAGTCCAATATATCCATTTGTCATATTAGAAAAACTTCCTGTAGAACGTCGTGATTTAGAAAAAAGTTTTAAACATCCAATGCGATGCGCTACCTAGGGGTTACGTAAACAATGTCCTGTTTTTTGCTTTTTACTTATTCGCCCTAGAGGCTAGTTTTTATGGTATAGCGTTTCGAAAAACAAAATAAAAAGTTTCTTCGGCCCCCCTTATAGCAGTTATGCTCTGCATGATAAGAAAGATGCGCCTTATGAGAAGCGCTAAGTAAAATATTCATAGAGAGTTGCAGTGTATATGGCTGCGTAAATATTACCGATACATAATTCGAAATTGCAAAACGGTTTCCTATTACGACAGCTTCACTGATTTGTGTAGTAAAATGTTGGACAGAATTGTTACACCCCTGAATTCGACTGTATGCTACCCAGTATATACCATTATCTCTTATACAAGCTCTCAGACATATAAGCTTCAATTACCTTCATTCACTTGTATCTCTGTAGACGAAGCAATCCATAGTACGCTCTATAAAATGTAGTCGACTTACTCTGCTTCAAGAAAAAGAAAAGAAACCCGTATTTATTACGATTTACATGCTTTATGGTTAGCGTGACGTACTTTGGATTGAATCTTGTATTATTAACCGGGTGCCTACGTCAGCAGTCTAATATATCCATTTGTCAAATTAGACAAAAATCCTGTAGAAGTCGTGATTTAGAAAAAAGTTCTAAGTATCAAGTGCGATGCGCTACCTAGAGGTTACGTAAAAATTTTTGTTTTTTACTTATTCATCCTAGAGATAGTTTTTTTATAGTATGGCGTTTCGAAAAACAAAACAAAAGGTTTCTTCGGCCCTCCTTATAGCAGTTATGCTCTGCATGATAAGAAAGGTGAGCCTTATGAGACACGCTAAGTAAAATATTCATAGAGAGTTGCACTGTATATGCTACGTAAATATTACCGACACATACCTAATTCGAAATTGCAAAACGGTTTGCCATTACGACAGCTTCACTGATTTGTGTAGTAAAGTGTTGGACAGAATGGTTACACCCCGAATTCGACTGCATGCTGATACCAATTATATCTTATCCAAGCTCTTAGACGAGCCTCATAAATATGCTAGTTAGACTCGGCAACGTTGCGCAGCACCGGTAGCGATGGGGTGAGAGGAGCTCGCCACGAACGTCAATAACCTCAGTCACTGCTCTCACTGACCTATTTCACAAAAAATTAAACCAGGTGCACGTTTCACGTAGGTCACTTCCGTAGGATACTGACCTGATGGACGGCTGAAAATATGAAAGGGAAGCTTTGAGCGTCAACAGTATGCGATTTGTTATGAAAACGTCAGAATTCGCTAGGTGAATCTTATTCTCAAAATCAAGAAAAATTGAGGCAAATAGACGGTATAGCACGGCTCAACAAACAATCAGCTGTCTTACTCACGGTTGCTTTGTGATGCAAATATCTGACGTCAGCGACATCATTTTGGGATAGTTTCATTCACACTGAAAGGGGCGGAGTAGAAAAAAGTGTACAACAGGACAGAATTAAGAAATAATACTCAACCCATGCGGTGTAAAAGGAAGGTAAACATTAAAGACAACATAAAATTTGTATTGTCCATAATGTTTTCCTTCCATAAAGTACTAGATTTGCGCTGTGATCTATAAATTATTTATCTCTATACTCATATTCTATGTTGATAGCCATGACTCTGCCGTGCCGCCGCTGTTGAAATCAGAATCAACCTAACCGAAAATGTCGATGCGCAAAGGGATCGGCGCAAAACATCCCCAGACCTTGGGTAAGACAGCTGATTGTTCGTTGAGCCGCGCCTATAGACTTCCTGACTTCCAGTGCACATTTCTGAGAGTGAACAACAGTAGAACAGACAAAAAATTAGCGGCGGATTGGTAAATCATAAAGTGCAGATCATACCAGAGAGCGAGTACGAGACTGAGTGGATCAGAAGCCTACTTGTTTTAACTAAATAAATAGTATATGCTATATTTACTCAATCCTATATACAAGGCATTGCCTTCGTAGTAGCTGTATCTGTATATGAAATATACAGGGTTGGGATAAAGTATGGAACCAAGCAAATAACTTTGGAACGGAAAGAATGATATTGCTGAAAATTTGCACGCAAGTGTAGCGACGTATAGTGCATCCGAAGACATTATGTTAGCTATTAATGTAATTTCGGTTTAACCGGAAGTACCGTCAACTTTTTTAATCTAAATGGGACACCCTGTATATTTTTGCAGCTTTTAATACATCTTCTTTTTCCGAATACGTACATAGTGGTTTGGGTATTAGTTTCAGTAAAAACGGGAAAGATAAAGCTTCCTCATATGTTTAAAATGCTGGCCATTTACCTCCTGACGTCCTCATCCTGACGTGAATTGATTCGACAAGGTAACTCAGCAATTTGTCAATAGACTTGCATATTGTCAGGAAATAAACGGCGGGCATTTTGAACGTGTGAGATAATTCCTTGATAATTCATTTTAAATTTTCTTATTCTAACACATCAAATAAAATGAACGTTTCAGTAAATAAAAAAGCTTTATCTTACCCATTTTCACAGAAACAAATACTAAACCTACTATGGACGTATTCGGAATAAAAAGATGTATTAAAATCTGCAAAAATATACAGGGAGTCCCATTTAAATTAAAAAAGTTGATGGTACTTCCGGTTAGACCGGAAGTGCATTAATAGCTAACATAATGTCTTCAGATGCACTATGCGTCACTACATTTACCTGCAAATTTTCAGCAATATCACCATTTTCGTTTCAAAGATATTTGCTTGGTTCCATACTTCATCCCAACCCTGTATACAAAAAAACATAATAAACATAATTAAGCTGTTATTCTTTTACAGTTAGCTCATTGGTGACGGAATTGCTAGCAAATATAGAAAGGGTGACAGAACCCTTCCGGAATAGGTTTTTTGGTGTTATAGTTCATAATTAGGTTTTTCTATATTACATAGGTCAATATCATAAACGCATCCTTAGTATCTTAGTCGAACTTTGTATGTGACCATGCATCAAGAAACATTTTCTGGTACAAAAGTGGCATTTGTATCCTGTAGTCATGAAAACAAAGTGGCTGGATACTCAATTTTTCATGTAGATATCTTCTTGTATTTGTAGGCCAATAACATTTATAGTATAATAAGTCTCATCTCGCGTTTCCCCCATCAGGTGTGCCGCTCTTCAATAAAACCAGTAAAAGTGCATCTACTCCCATGCAATGATGGCAATGAGATGGCAAACACTAATTGGAACGGTGTTCACTGTTTAGTCCGGGGACAGATGTGAGGTTAAGTTGCCAATAGTCTCAATAACTCGTGGTATTGATAATAACTCAATTGTTGACTTACAGAATTCCCTTATAGCTAGTGCTGTACAGACATTATCGCTCGTTGAACAATATAATATGATTACCAATACCAATGGAATGAGTTATCTTCCAACTGTCGAGAAGCACTTTGAACATTATAGGGTACATATGAATGTGTAAGAGATGTGACTCCATATATTTTACAAAGATGTTCTGTAAAATTGGGCATTGATCTCAACAACTAAGATATTTATGACACACTTTGGTTCGGAGTTTCAAAATTGGTGCAGCGGTTACTGCAGGCTACGTAATATAGAACAGATCGAGGTAAATAAGTTCAAGATACGTATCATATCAAAATCGTAAATATCCTCGATGACAGTAGTTCCTCGCCTTATGGCATAAAAAGTAAATGGTGAATCCTTAAAAATGCCAGTATGTGTTATAATCGGATCTATTAACTGAATAACCTTCAACATAAATTTGCAGTATACTATGTGGTAGAGAGCTGTACAGAGTGCGTCTTTATTTACGGAATCTATTTTTGTAATACTTTACTTAAAAGTCATTTGTGATTAACCTCCCACGATTACCAAGAAACTGAACGAATAAATGAAAATACAAAAGTGGATAGTAGTATTTTTCTATTTTGGTACATATGGTGTAAGGAATAGTTGTACCCATTTAAATGTATTCAAATAACAGACCTATAACTCTGGTTTCTCCGATCAGTTAATGTTATGGAACAATGCATTAACCGAGAGCTTACGAAATACCTTGAGCCTCACCGCTTAATCAGAGACAGAATATAGATTGCGATATCGAAGATCAACTGCAGATCTCCTGGTTTACGTCACACACGTATGGTGTCACGTCATTGCTCTCGATATCTCATAGGCATTCGATCAACTGTGGCATGCGGCTCTCCTAAACAGGCCTCCACCCTACGTTCTCCCTTTTAAATATTACGATAAGTTAGCAGACATCTCTGGTCACAAAATCTATGTCGTGGTAGTATGCTTCTCCTCTACGTTCCATAACATCAGCGCTAGAATTCCGCAGGGATCGGTGTTGGTATAGATATTTTTCAGACATCGGAAATCGAGCAGTAGGATCACACGTTGATTCTCAAGATATCCAGGTCTTGTAACAGACTGCCAGGCGATGTATTTACTGCGCCTGCCAATGTCAGCCTATTCAAGTCAGTCCTGCGTCAGAAAACTGCCACTAACGTACAATATTTCCATAGCAGCCGTAGTACTCCGGTTTCTAATTCAAAACAAATCTCATTGTTCTCATTGCATTAATTAGTAGTTGGAATTTTATGGCACTGCTTTTTCTGAATCTTCTGTAAGACAATATATATTACTAGGCGACCTTCCGAAAGCTGCATGATCCTTCCGACTCAATTCTTCATGTCTTATAAAGATGTGGATAAAAATATTTTTGCTTTTTGGAATAATGAACAAAAGACAAAAATTGTCAAAACAACTCCAAACCACGAGTATTGATATTTTACTGATTCCCGAACAGTTTCCATAATTTCCGTGATGAGCTGAATTTGGGCTGGTGGTAATGTATGCCCACTTATAGTAAAAAGATTACAAGGCCCTAAAATCTATGTCTATACTTTAAAGACTAACTAACGCTACCTTTGAAGGTTATAATCACTTGATAAGCTTATGATCTGAATTTGGAAGCTACTAACTTGTAGCTGATATATTTTTTGAGGAGGGTAGTAAGCATTTGACAGGCTTGCAGTCCATCAAGTTCTTTGGTGTGTACAAATGGCATTCCACTGGTCTGAAAGTATTTCATTATTGTGGTAATATCCATCCGAACAAGCGCAAATTGCCTTAAAAGACAGATGTGGGCGATAAATACTTGATATTCTATTTAGATGCATGATACTTAATAAGATACTTATAAAACGAAAGAACAGGGGTCCTAAATATGAGTTCTTAAGTCTAACAATGAACGGCAAGGTCGAGGGTGAACGCTGGAGTATTGCCACCATATGTGGGTATGCGCCCCGAAACACTCTCTAAAGCATCTGGACACTATCCAGAGGAGAGTACTTAGACTAATCGATACACCTAACATCACAAAGGATATCCACAGCCTGGAACATCGAAGAAGGGTGGCTGATCTATGTCTGTTTTACAGATTTTATCGCGGAAGATGTTCGAGTGAACTCTCCCAGATAATATCACCAAAGGCCGTTCGAACAAGGAACACTGGAGAGGCTCTGCGAGCGCATCCTTACCAGATCGACGTCCCTACCCTCCGAACTGGTCTCCTCCAGCATTCCTTCTTCTGGAGAACTTCGACGCTGTAGAATGAGCTACCGGGCAACTTTATTTCCGACGGCTACGACTTGCAGCATTTCAAATCTAACGTGCACCGACACTTATCCTCTGGCAGTTCTCATACAGCGCCATAGAAAAACCTTTTATAATAAGACACCTTAAGAATAATACACTTATATCCTGAATAACATTACTCTTTAGAAACAACTAATGACGTAGTGACTAATAATAACTACGGTACCTAGTCATCTAGAATATCACCTTAACGTTACATAGTAAAATTAAAGTCTAACTATGATCAGACGTAGAAACTCTGTACTGATCGTTTCGGAATACATTTAGCAATATGAAAACCCTATCGTGTATCGTACGATATGTAAAACAGGAAATTTGGAAAGTACCGAGTAAATAAAATTGACTCTATTTCTACTGTATACCCTAAAATTAAAAAAGTTAGAACTGTGAGAAAGTCTGAAACTATAGCTGTTGTTATCATTTCAAAAATGACCAATTATTCGGAAATTTTGAAAATTAAAGAACTGTCTTCCTAGGAACAATAACCATCATTATTGAGTATAATAGTATTATTCGTAGAGTCTACTTAGTTGAAACATGAAAGTGACGTTAAGAGATTTGCTGCACAAAAGATGTTTAATAAAAAAACGATGTAAGATCTTAAAATCGCACTCCGCAAAAGTTCAATAAATGTGTCATTTATATTTATTATTTATTTATATATCATATTAAAATTAAAAAAGTCGTCTAGGACAAGTAAATTCTGTCGGGCTTCATTCTGGAAAAATCAAGTTATTTGAATTCAATTGCTTCTTTAAACTCGTAACATGTTGCAACCTGATTTAATATAGTTAGAATGTATGTACGCATAAAATGTAGAGTGAAAAGAACATCTCCGAAATCAACGAATGCATCGCATGTTTCGCTCAGAGCTTTGTCGGGAGTTGGTATCGATCTAGTTCAATGACCCAGTAACAACAACCCCGGCTGGCTGTTTCCTGAGACTATTTTATTATGGGATCATATTGTGTACAAACGTGCGCGACACCGATCAAATATATCTCAGCTCACGTGTTCTCTTTTACTTTCCACGCACCAGGATTATAATTCATAATCAAATATGCAGGATCGTACTGAGCCGCTGGCCATGAGGAGAGTTTATGTACCAAAAAAATTAATTAATCCTGAAACGTTTTATAATTGGAGTGCGGGTGACACTGGAGGTTGGTTCACTGGAGCGTGGGAAACTTGAGAAAATTACAGTGCTGTGTTAATGAGTTTGGTGAAAAACAAACTGTAATTTGAAATGGTTCATTATCTACCTTGTGCGAAGCTGCAATGTTCTCTGCAAAAGAAAATTTAAGGTGCCTCAACGAGTTAATTAGACACGATTTTCAATTGGATTAATTATTTCTAAGAATTTCTCACAGATCATAGATTTGTAGAAGATTTGTGGAATGAAAATTACATATTGTTTCAGATGTTCCGTAAAAAATAATATACTAACCTAAAAATATAAGTGAAAGCAGCTATATAACGATGCCATGTTTACATCTAAGTAAATTATTATCAATGAGTTACCATTTCGTAAATATGGGTTTTGGTTTTTAGGTAAAGCTACACTTTTTCAGGAATACTTCAAGAGCCTCGTCAAATCTGGCCAAAATAATTATACACAATGATATAAGCTACCAACTCTGACAATTTTAGTGAACATTTTTTTGGCCATTGGATTAAAATCAACTGTGGGTCAGATTTGCCGCTGCGACCCAATTTACCCAAAAAAGTATAAATTTATACAATTCTACATTTTATGAGCTGCTCTGATAACTGTGCTTTTAGAGCTACCGGCAACTGGAGATTACTCCGAAATTTTATGGAATAAATGAACTGAGAGATGTATAATATGTGGTACCTGATAGTGAAATAATGTATAAATGTACTTTTTCAGTAGGTGCTATTAGATGTTATCTTTAGTAAGCTTTAACACCAGGCTTAGTCTTGGTATATCACCGGTGTGTAAAAAATTTATTGTCATGCTTTTTAGAGAAGTAATCGAACGTCGATTTTTGTCTTGCCACTGGTTGGTTTGACCCCCTACGCCTTTCGCATATAGGAGTTTTTTCGAGTTTCGGAGAATTCTTTTTGATAACGCGGCCCAGTGCAAATTTTAAAAATATGGCGACTGCTCGCTTGAACTAGCATAGCAGTAACTGCCACATTCACCATATCTGCGACCAATTTCTACCACCACAACTTCCAATCTTCAGGATTCAGAAACAACATCAGTATGTCCCAGCTAAAATTTGCCACCCCTCTTATCTCTGAAATGATAAAATCAAATAAAAACCACCGTGACACGTAGATTTGTATTTCGAGGGGACCTCTTCCACCTAATACGACAACATCATTTTTAAGGCAATTTATTGCCATTTATAACAGTGTAATCGGATTGAAGATTAATTCCATATTATGGAAATTAATGAAAAATATGGCTATTATCAAAATAAAGTACTATTTTCATTACCTGAAATGTTATCGTAAGAAAGGTTCAAAATGGGAGTCATTTTATTCCATACAGACGTACAGGCGATATTCAAAATGTTTTCGCAACAAAAAACTACCTTGACCATTTTGAAATAATCGTAAACCCTATAATCGCTCACCTACTCGAAAACGAAGATAATTTACGTGAGAAATGTGCGAAGACACTTTAAATATTTTAGTTGTTATTTTTTTAGGATTCTTCATCCATACGACGTTTCGACTAATATATGTGTTAATCATGAGGCATCTAGAAACAATTGATGGTATGGCTTTATAACGATTAAACTTGATCAAAAAATATAAGCCAGCAGTAACTATTTAACAGATAACGTTAGATTTAGTAATTAAATTGTTGCTAAATACGTATACATGGAGAACAAGAACAATCTAAAAATAATTATTTACCAGAATGTCGATCTTTTCACCGTATTGACCAACATGGCAAAAGTATCGCTAGATATAACTAAAGACACTGCCCACAGGAATAAAATCTAATCAACATTTTTTAGAGCACAGACACATACAATTAAAATTTAATTACAAAAGATGAAAAATTAGGTAGAGCATACATCTGCACTGCACAGAAATACCAAAATGATATGTGTCGGAAGTACTGAGTCAATCAACTTGACTTAATTTTTTTAAATTTATAACCTTCAAAACATGGATACACGTTACCAAATTGCGTTCGACATTAACACTAAGGCATACATTTGATGCGGTGGGTCAACAATCGATATTCCGTCGTGACTATTAATTTGACGTAATGTGGCTCGAACCTATTCACATTTCTTGTAACACTTATACCTCTCATAAGAAAGACAGACCTATAGTAAATGGCATCGTACTTGGATCGCTGTGATACTGAATAGCTTCTTTCTTCAAGCAAACACTACGATCAACATTCTCTGCAAAGCTTAACTTCCTGTTGTGACACAAACTCCTGTAAACGGTTTATACTACCACTGATGCTTAAATGTGTTTCGTATTCAGATTCAGCAATAAATCTGTTATCTATCTATTGGATCTGATGTGAATGCCTTAGCATAAGTTAACCCTGATGACCTTTCCCAAAGTGCCGGCGGACTATAGTTTATAGTTCGTAGGGATTATGTATCTGACTTTGTTACATCCAATCCTGATGGCCAGCCTTTAATACTATACTAAACCGAAAGCTTTCTTAGTTCGAACTCTATTTTATGAAATTATGAGAAAACATTAGGTATAACTTGAATTGATGATCTTTATTCCGATTGAAAACAGTGGTTGGTATGTGTGGTTTATCTTGCTGTAATTTCTTGCAGTAGACTTAGTTCATTTCGTTATAGATAGCTCCTGTTAGGACGAACCTAATTGGAAATCTGTTTATTTCTTCTATTGGTTACAACCACTTAGCATTTCTATCTTAAGTTGTAAATATATTCTAGGGCGAATTAGGTTACAAAAGGGGTATCAATAGTGAGCAATTCATTAAAAAATACTACACAGTCTAACCATTCGCTAAACTGATGTTTTCACACCCGTGTTTAAAATTAGATTACAAACTCCAGTGATAAGGTACCTAATCAAATATGTTTTGTTGAAGCAACTTATTTGGCTGCGGCGAGGTAACGCAACGTATAAGCTCGTTAGCTTTCCGACCCGACAATGTCTGTTTATTCGAGCGGTGTTGGTTCGAGCTGAGGGCTTGACAACTTTTTTGGTTTTTTTACTAAAGAATATATTCATTATTTAATTTATTTATTCAGTTATTTAATTATTTCCAACAGGTTAACTCAATTACGGGGAATTTACAGAACATTGAATGTGTTTGCTTAAGGAGATTCTGTTTATAACAATCTAACACTATACTAATGGAGTCACTGAATATATCACATTTATCACAAATTGTATTAAATATTCTACACATTCTGTTAACAGGCGAATTTTGTGATCAGTTGTTCGACCTGATTTACAATAAAAGTTGAGGTGATGCTGATTCCCTAGTCAAGGTACATTGACATTTATCCGGCCGAGTAATACAGGACAATCTAATTTTGAATTTAAAAGTTTGTATAAAAAGGACAAAATGCCATTCTCATATGAGGTCTGTCTGTCAGTTGAACAAGCTGTTAGAATCAGAACAATGCAATTAGATCTGTAACGTTATAAATCAATAACTGAAATGTTACAAGAAACGATAGCCAACGAGTTTTACCAAGAGTACCTTTTTTGTGTAAAATTTTAATTAATAATCTAACCTAAAAAAGTTATGTTCAATACCTCTTGGTACTAACCATGTAACTAGCGCCCTCTATGAGAAACAGGGATATATAAGAACAAATTCGTGGGATGTAATAGCTCCCAAAACAAAATCTTAAGAAATTTCATTTCAAGATTGCCAGTAGTTTCGGCAAAATCGTAAAAAATGTATGATGTATGATTTTTTTCAACGCCCTGTATCTTGAATACGGATGTCATTACGAAATTTTTTTATTGAGCAACTTCAATTATTTGTCAGTTTTCTATCTATCCGAAAGACGGGCTCACCTTTTTTTGAAAACCCTGTATACTTAGGTCGCCAAGGACTGTACGCTGTTAAGAAATTGAGTTGGTCGATAACAATTCGACTCTTAAAAGCCCATCTAACAGTTCTAGATGGTAAGGGTGCGAAGCTCTTTCGCATCTGTAGTAAAACAACACGTATATCCTGGGTAATGGCTAAACGAACGACTTTAAACTTGTGGTAGATAGCATTATCTGGTATCCGTAGCGTACGTCTACTGTATAGTGTGAGAAACGATGATCCCAAACTACCCAATTTTGGACTTGGTTTTTTCTAATGGTATTGCGGTCAATTAAATGAAACAATTTTCCTTTCCACGACGTTTCGGTTTATTATAAATCTAAACCATCGTCAGGTGTCTATAAAGAATGATAAAAACAGGTAAATATGGTGTCTAGTCGATGAAATGTATATATATAAGAAAACATCTAGTAAAAATGAAAGTTAAATCTTACTTAGCAATATATATAACAGAACAATGTACAATGAAAAAAAAAAAAAAAAAAAATTTTTTTTTTTTTGTTGATTAAAAGAAAATAAAATAAAAATGCTACTTACAATTTGTTTTAGTTTGCTACATATTTTTAAGCGAAACCGTCCCTGAGGATTCAGGAAACAGAATGACCATTCCTGAATCCTCAGGGACGGTTTCGCTTAAAAATATGTAGCAAACTAAAACAAATTGTAAGTAGCATTTTTATTTTATTTTCTTTTAATCAACAAAAAAAAAAAAAAATTTTTTTTTTTTTTCATTGTACATTGTTCTGTTATATATATTGCTAAGTAAGATTTAACTTTCATTTTTACTAGATGTTTTCTTATATATATACATTTCATCGACTAGACACCATATTTACCTGTTTTTATCATTCTTTATAGACACCTGACGATGGTTTAGATTTATAATAAACCGAAACGTCGTGGAAAGGAAAATTGTTTCATTTAATTGACCGCAATACCATTAGAAAAAACCAAGTTTGAAATCTACGGTCACGAAAATATAAAATCAAACTACCCAATATTGTCGATTCATAATCAAGAACGTGACCCAGTTATGATCGACTACTTCTAGTACAGAATATAGCTCAGCTCATGTAAGAGCATATAAAATATGATGTCACGTATAAACTGAAATTCTGTCCTCTGGCATCAACTTTCCTATTCATTTGCATTAATTGGTATGGAAACTGGTTTGCGGATTTGTGTGGAACGTGACATTTCGTAGCTGAGTAACGCTCCGTAGGCCGAATGGAACTTTGTTATTGTGGCATTTGCTGAATTTGCTCAGCGTTCTGCTAATTTGCGAGAGCGTCTGTTCAAATTTATTCGCATCGTCAACATAATACGTAGTTTGAGACTAAGCGTGATTTCTAAGTCGACGGTAACGAGGAAAGGAAATTGAATTGACAGCGTTTATTTTTGAGACTACAATGTTAAAGCTACTTACCGTTAGTAGAGCTGATACCTGTGGTTATCACAAATTATACAAGTGTAGATATTCTATAACGTAATGTCATTTTTAGTTACTAGTGGGGCACTGGTAATTATGGGATGTTGTCTACAATATTGGTATACCTTTTCGTAATAAAAAAAAAACCACAAAAATGTACAGTTGTGTTACGGAATTGTCAACAAATGTACTAACCTGAATGAATTTGCCATTGACCCATACGTTTTTGTCATTTGTAGTGGCGACAACGGTTTAGCACTGTCAAGTAACGTAATGTCACACATGAGATGCACTTTTTCAAATATTTAACTACAAACCCAGCTATATATGTAACGACGTCCTCACAGTATGCAGTTAACTGCCATGCAGGTGGGTTTAAGAAATCCATTTCATTGATTTTGTCTGCAATCTTTGCATACCCGGGGATATTTAGCAAATTCTGCCTATTTTCATCTTTGGATAATGTGAAGCAGTATAATATACTCATAGATTCTAGGACAGTAACATTAGATGGTTCGCTACTCCTCACTTGCGAATGGACGAGAAGTGTTTCATAAATATGTTTAAACTGAAAGGCGGTTGGATTCTAATTGCAATAAAAATATTTCGAGGTGATATTTAGAAAAATCAAAGGATCAAATCCAAGATTTTTGGTACTATGCATTCTTCATATGCATATATTCTGAATGGTACTTATAGCAGTTATCAGAAATCCCAGAAATTCTGTTTCTCTTCCAGTACTAAGAACTGAAATTCCATTCAACTCAGTCTCTTGTGTCTGGATTCAGAGCTCTTTTATGAAGACACTTTGAATGTATGGTGTGAACATTAAAAATGTCAAAAAGGTTGCTAAAAGTTTCCGTGAATACCGCTCTGGCTTCAACATCTTCGAACAGTTGTAAATGCATGCCATCTTTTAGGTAATGAAAAGCATCTACTGCTTAGGATCTGTGATGCCAGGTTTACTTCCGTTTTTTCACAAAATAATTCAATATGCGTTTTCTTATTTTAGTGTCTGCTTTAACGTCATGATCGTACCCAAAGTCTACCAAATTTTGAAAATACCTCCATAATACCCATTTGTCAAACTGTGCTGAATAGAGCTACAAGCTAGTGGAATTCCCACAACACCTAAATAGTGTACATTCGAACATCCAGTTCACGATAGAAGTGGAGGAAAATAAAGAACTAGCTTTCTCGATGTGCGTTTAATCAGTCAAACTTAGTGCTGAACTGGAACATGCGAAAAATCCTTTGAAGGTAAACGGCGCCTCAAAAAAGCCAATAACACGATCTATGTGAGCCAGAATATGGATACACGCTTAAGGACGCAAGAGTCGGGGATGCGCAGAAGCTCCACAGGGTTCGGCGGTCCACAGCCGCCCCCACTCCTAATCCGGGGTAAATAAGTGCTCAACCCGGAGACGCGGTCCCAGATTCTCGGAACATGCCGAACAGGCAACATCAGCTTCTGAGGATACCAACCACTCGTATTGGCGACTTTAAGTAGCGAAAATAACAAAATAAGAACCTTTTGATGATTTCGTTTTGGACGGAAAAATCATTTTCTCAGATTTGATGACTCACTGAAATCGGCACCCAAATTTGTTGCCATGGTAATGTTAGAAGAAATACCATCTAAAGCGACTGATGTTACAATATCTCCGGTTTCATCCAGGAACTCTAATAATTTTTGTACTATATTGGCTTTTTCAGTGCCCTTCAAACGATCCAGGTATAAAAAAATAGCCAACTGAAATCTTCCTGTGACCATTCACACAGATCACCATAGAAACTATTACTTCATTTGTTTCAGGAATCTCATCAGATTTTACATCAGTGCCAATGTTCACGTAATCGTTAAACTTATTATTCCCACCTGCTTCATTATGGACCCTTCATCCCTCACTAAATTACAAAGAGTTCTTTTGTTTTTGAGGTTGTTTTCCAACATATTCGTTTTGTTGACATCCAAGAACTGCTTACTGAACTGGACCCCATCAATAGTTCTAAACCACTTTGTGATGGAAGCAACATGTGGTAAAGGATTTATTGTGGAAAAACTAAATAGCTCTGCAGCAAGTGAATCAGGAAGAGATGCCTAAAGATGAAACCATTGAGAAATTTATATTTTCCATTACCTTTATAGTACTTGCAACATTCCCAGCGACACCATATTTTTCCTACAAGTATGATAATAGACTGTCTAAGCTAAAAATTCTGGCCTTCAGCATTCTTCTAGCAGTTTGAAGGATTATTATTTTCTTCCTCTGCATTGAACCCGCTACCTTCCAGCTTTCCTGGCTTTTTGAGATTCTCTACTCATTAGTCGAACAGTCTCCAAATATCTGAGCTTTAATTTAGAAATTGTAAGCAATGTAACAACATGGGATGTTTTATAGACGTCCACTGCTACGACTTGTGTTATTCTCGGATTTCAATTAAAACGTGGAAAACGTCAAATCTTCAAGTACCTTTATGTGGTTAGTAGAACCTACAGTGAAAATTATGAACCGCAAAGGGATATTACTTTTTACGAGTGATGAAAAAATATGGCGAATGTTACACTGATTACACATACTTTCTGCAAACTTTAGAAATCAAATGAATTATACAGCAGATAGAGTGAACGAAATAGGATTCATTAGTAAGCTTCCTATTGTTATATATGTTTGTCTTCTGCACTTGCTTCACAAACCACCTTTTTTGTAGTTTGTGTAGAAAATTGAAATAAAAAGATCCATATGCTTGCGCCAAAAACTAGTGATCATAACTTCTTTATTGCATGTCATGATGTTTGAAAAATTCTGGAACTATCTTATACAGACTGCTAGATAAACAAGCGGCACAATTTACAGGGTAATTCTTTGAGCTGTTTTAAGAATATTCTGTTCTTTGATGATTTTTGGAAAACTGCTTCGTTTCAAAGATACAGGGTGTCAAGGGTTGGAAAAGAAATTGAATGTACTGGATACGATTATGTTATATAAATTTCTAAAAATCTATTTGATATACATGTATGTATTTGTATGGCTTTGTATTACTACTTTAGTAGGTATAGATAAAGAGGTGCTCCAAAGATTATATTAGAAACATATGTGGGATATAACTATTTTGTTTGGTAATATATTTATTCAAATTAATTGGCTTATCTAGCAACTTAAACCTTTATTAAAATTGCAACAACAACCGCTTCTCCTTCTTGCCTTAGGCTGATACATTATATTTAGAACATGCTTATCAAAAATCACTCACAGCTTTATACGAAAAGTGTAACAAAATAAATATTTCTAGAGTTCCAATTCTATAATAATAACAACCGTAAGAAAACAGACCAGACTCCACTTCATCCTTATTGAAAATTCTACTGAATTTTAATGAATACCATCTTTTTTTAGCAAGTAATTAGTACAAAAGGTGCACGTAGTAAGCATATATTTTTGTGAGAATAAAATATTATAGAAATTACGCAAGAGTTCTAATAGAAACAAATTTTATCATGGCTCGTTCCCAGCGCCAAAACTTCATAAAGTTAAATTGCGAGTGACTACGTTGTTTAGAATTCTACTTTATGACAAAACTCTACTAGTTATACGAGAGTTTCCACAACTTATACTTAGTAGTTAGTTAACAAAAAAACTACCTTACGAATAACAGTACGTTCTGGATAAAAATGGAGCGAAGAATTCCGATGGTAGTGCTTTTAAGGCATTTTAGTTATCAGTGAACATTAAAACTAGAAACTGTCGATAGTTATCGGCCTCCTAAGTGAAAAAGTTCGCATCGGTAATGGAAAACTAGAGGACTTCAAACATTCGAGACCAAATACGAGATAATATCCTGAAATTCGGCAAACACACTCCTTAGTCTTTCACTCTGTACAGCATCATGGTATTGCTTAATGTATTTTATCGTGGTAGATAGCATAGTACTATAATTGGCATCAATGGTGTCACTTTTTTAAGCTTACCTCCTATCGAAGGCATTGTTTCATTGACAATCATAAGAACATGACATCTTGTACTGGCACCTTAATTGTTAGACAATTTTTTTCACAATAAATTACTTAATTCTTGTAATAATCTGTTTCTAGCTCAATACATTTACCACAAAGTCTTTCTCATTTTTTATGTGTTTAAAATAACAAGATTTTTTAGGTATTCTGAAAATAAGCGTTTGTTTCCACCGCAACCATTTCATTCGAGCCGAATCTCCTACTACATGGCCATTTATTCAGGCTTGGAAAGAGGAAATGGTCGGAGGGGGATTTTCGCAGCCCAGCTGATGAATTCTGGCGAAGAACAGCACCTCTCTCCACGCTAAATGCGATAGTACACACCAAAACAAAGTAGGAAAGGAACATTTAGTAAATTCAATCGGCGCTCTCACTGTGTAATTTGTTGGAATAAAAATTTAATTTTTTTAGTATATTGATAAAACCGGTTTGATCCGGGACTAGTAATCAACAAATTAAACATTTAATCTTAAAAAAAAAGAAAAAAGTTATTGACCGCGGTGAGATTTGAACCCACGCTCTTTCAGACTGGTACGTAGCGTCTTAACCGCTCGGCCACGCTGCTTGTGCTTCAGGAATATGAATACACCGTACATAATTCTGGCGTAATTTAATTCGATTAGCGATATTGACGAAACCGGATTTTTCCGGACCAGTTTTTTCATGCTGATTCTGAATCTGTATTAAGTTTTTCTCTAGCACCTGTAGTTTTGGCTATCTTTTGTATACGGACAGACGGACGGACGGACAGAGGCTCTGCATAAGCTCTCTTCAGCGACTTCAGTGATTCAAAAGTAGCCTCAAGTTTGATGATAAGCTATTATAAGCAATTTAAGTTAGAGCTAACGATATACTTGACCTACAACTACTTGTCCTTCACTTCAAAATACTCTAGTTTATACAGATAGCATTAACTTAAATGTTACACTACTCAAGTGAAGTATTAGATATTTTTAAATCAACAACATGATCCTTCAATCAGTAGACTAGATCTGAAACTACAATGTAGTTGAATGAATCTGAAACATGACCAATTTAAGAATACTTTAGGTTTGAAATTTGAACCTAGAGTTATACAAAATATTAGAGTGACGTTGAATCTGTTATCGAATACTGCACGAAACATTGATTAATCCTCCAACCGTAGTGAGTATAACGTTTTTGTATGATTTTTAATCTATATAACTATGTGCTCCCCGCCTTATTTCGTAGGACGACGCGACGTGACGAAAAACGTCAACAGAAAGATAGATAGATCCACGATGGATCCACGGAAATGGAGTGAAGTTGAGTGAGTCCGTTCACTCACGTTCTCCTCTAATAATGTCTCAAAATCTTATCGCAATCAAGTTAAAATTATCCATGTTTTAGGTTATAGTATTTGAAAGAGTAATTATTTGTGAAAAAATATTGACGTAGCAAAAAAGCACTATACAGGGTGAGTTTTTAGTACCATCTTGGTCTCTAACTCCACTACTGTAGAAGATAGCGAAAAAAGTTGTACATAAAAGTTGTAGCCACGGATATGTTCCTTGCTTAGGAAATATTTTGATTTATACAGGGTGATCCATAACTACGTGGAGATGGAAACATATATTTTTCTAAATGAGACGCCCTATATATTATCCCATTTTTAGATTCTAATAATAATTTCTCGTCTCACGATATAAGGTGTTATAACATTATATAGGGTATTCCAAAAGTTATGACCATTTTTAAATCCAAATCGCTGTCATGAACGTACGGTATATCAAAAAGTAATGAATCAAAAATTATTTGCTTCTACATGAAAACATTAGAAATATCCTTCAGTTTCAAAATTGGCTATAAAGCAAACCCGCGACGCATATTAGTATACAGGGTGATGTAGAATGCGAAATCCAGATTTTCTCTCTTTTTTTAAAACGCAACCCCCAATATTTTATTATACCAAAGAATTACTTTTGATATGCTCTTTTATCTTTGCATAGCACTTGTTGTACCTACGTCCAACAGTTTCCGAGATATTTTGATTTTTTGGTAAATTCAAAATAATATAGCTTCTATTTGTGCACTGAAATTCATTTATTTTAAGAAACTACTATCGAATTTGTTTTTCATTTAACGAATAACTAAATTATAAGGTCATGATAGTATATATATCGGGATGCATAACTATCAAGCAGATTTATCAGGTAGGCTTTGAAAATATGACAGTTTTCATAACCTGCTGAATAATTCCGTACTGTGTGAAAAACGAGCTTTAAAAACTAATTTTTCTATTGAGGGTATTTAGGAGATTCTTTGAGATATTGTCTACTCGCCTCTAGAATATATCAACTATGATCAGCAATATCCAGAACGGGGCACTCTAAAACTAATGCGTTTGAAAGATTGAAGAACCGCTTTATTTGGACTGTGTGATGTGCTTGATAATTATGCATGACGTCTATAAAATTGTTTCCTCAGCACACTTGACCTATATTATCTCGTTAATTCAGTGTTTTGACTTGATCAAGTACTATTATGGCCTTATAATTTAGTTGTTTGTCCAGCAAAAATAAAGTTTGTTAGTATTTTCTCAAAATAAATAAAAGGTATATTCAAAATTTGTAGAAAAATCGAAATATCTCAGAAACTAACGAATGCAGCCGTGACAATTACTATACAAAGATGAAATAGCATATTAAAAGCAATTCTTTGGTATAAAAAAATATTGGGGGTTACATTTAAAAAAAGAGATAAAATCTAGATTTTGCATTCTACATCACCCTGTATACGAATATGCGTCGCGGGCTTTTTCTATAGCCGATTTTAAGACTAGATGATATCTTTCATTCATCCGTGTAAAAAAAAGATTTTTGATTCATCACTTTTTGATATACAGTACGTTCATTTGACCGCGATTTGGATATAGAAATGGTCATAACTTTTGGAACACTCCGTATAATGTAACAATACCCTATAATGAAAGAACGGAAATCATTGGTAAAATTTGGATATGGAATAATATATAGGGTGTCTCGTTTAAGAAAATGCATGTTTGCATCACCACGTAGTTATGGATCACCGTGTATACATCTAAATATTTTCTGAGCATGAAGCATATCCGTGGCTACAACTTTTATAAACAACTTTTTTCGCTATCTTCTACAGTAGTAGAGTTGTCGACCGAGCCCGTACTAAAAACTCACCCTGTATAATAAGTTGTTCGGTTCCTCACCACCCTTTGCTTTCCAATCCCACTCCCACCTAAAAACGGAGTTTAATAATGCTATAACACCTTATATTGTTCCGAGAGGTTTCGGTTTTTGCTAATTTGCCGGCAAAGCACCGATTCTCAACGTATACAAAACGTATACAAAATACATACATACAAACATACCTACATCGGTTATTGAAGTATACGTGGTGACGTAAGTGACAACGAACAGGCAGATTGATCGGCAGGGATACAGTGAGATGCAGAGAACGACGAAAATGAGTGACCGACAGAGTGGTACCTGACCCCCCCCCCGCATGTGAAGTAAAAACTTATGATACAAATGGCATTAAGGCAATAGCATATAAACTCCCAAAATTCGGTTGGTTTGGTCGACCCTGGACGCTGACCTTTGAAACACCCTATATAATGCATAAGCTTTTATATTCTAATATAACTTTCAATATGTAAACTCCGAGGTATATAGCTATAAGAAACACCTTCTGAAAGCCCAACTTCGAGGAAACAATCGAAACATAAGCTCCGTCATATCACCCTCGAGGCATAAGTTGCTTTCCTTTCACCCATTTCCTGAGATAATCTCACGTCACTTCAAGCCATCTCGTCTGTCAATATAGGCTATTTGTTAAACTTAAGTGAGATTTCTCGCTTCCCCTCGCAATGCTCCAACAGATCCTTCCATAGCTGGGTATTTCAGTGTTTTGACTAACTTTGATACGAAGGATTTTTTCAGGTACACACAGAAAAATCTGTCGTTCTGTCAAAGACTTACGCTTGGATTCAATGGGACGTTCCTCAAATACAGCGCTGTTTTATCCAATGGAAAGTGTATAGTTGGTAATGAATTATATCGTATTGTCGATTCAACTACAAGATGTCATTGGATTCCAATGAATAATTCAATCGCAGCCTGTCTTTGAATCGAATCTGTGTTTGGTAATTGATTCCAAACTACTTTCTTTTGCTTGGACCAACAGATTTTATTGCGAGGACAGCTGATTGATTCGTTTGGGTGCTTAATTGTGTGATTTTGTATGAAGTTATATGAAGCATGATATAAGAATTAGACATAAGCCTGCACTAGTTGTTGAATTATTACCGGAAATATAACTGTTTGGCTAATCTAAATACCTACATTCAAATGTGGGTGTTAGCTCTTCTAAGTCCCAATTTCTCAGTAGATCCTCCATTTAATATATGACTGGACACATTTAAATCACACAATTGCTGATGCAGTACGCAAAACCACGAGATGACACGACACGGCTAACACCGAAACAACATAACGGAACAACCTCGTCCATGTTGGCGGGTTCGCGGAGATAGTAACACTGACATGATCTCCCTGTTCTTTATTCTTACGGGACATCAGTCCCGCCAAATACTGATTACAGTTCAGCGAACGACAAGGGCCAAAGAATTAGTTTTTATCAGATGAATTATCACGAACTGCTGTTGCGGTAATAATTTTTGTACATTGAATAGATTGTATGCTTTGCTTAAATGGTAACATAGGGTAAATTTCGAAAACAAAAGGAATGTTTTGATTGCATTATATGTCAATAATGGTATTAAAAGGATTATACGTATCTTTAGAACGAATATAAAATTATTTTGAATTTATTGGCGTACCTGAGATTACTTCGAATATAAGGATTGAACTCTTTCTATGACATGGATTTGAAACAACTGTAAATATATTTAAAACGATGGAAAAACATCCAAATACTAACAATTAATTGGAAACGCAACACTATTCTTTTCTGTGTAGTTTATTGATAGCGCGCTGTACAGCTGCGCTACAAAGAACTAGTTCAACAGAAATTAGCTGCAATTATGTTTCGTCAATTATGGAAGAATAACTTCTTTCGATAACAGGTTGGTGATCACTGTTCACTAGTGACGTCAAACATAGGTACATTTTTGTATTACCTATACCGAGTAATATTGTAAAAAGTACCCGGTGCCCAGTACCCGTTACCAATATCGAAGACGATGGTAATAACTACCAAAGGTACCGGTACCGGTACAGGATACTCAGCGCACCGCACAGCGCAGCGCGATGCTTTGGGATTCTGTAATAATCCGCATCGATCGAGGCGGTTTGGATCGGAAGCTCTGCTAGGTATTTGTACGTAATGCTGCGCCAAGATAAAGTAACGGGTAGGTACCTCAGAGTAACAACTGAACATAGAGGTAGTAAACAACTAATTCTAATAGGCCGACATCTTTTCTTACGTTGTCATAGTGACCACCAGATACGGCAATCATAATTGTTTACTATCGTCTTAATTGTACAGTATTCAGAAATATTTCATTCTACGTTAAAAAAGACGGTATTCTGATGGTTCAGGAATGATTGCAGCAAAACCAATAGATATGTTGACCTCTACTGCGTTGACCTCTACTGCGTTACTGCGTATTTCATTACAAACGAAAATTCTGAAGTCATGCATAATTTTGAGGAGCTGGCAACGCCGCATGCGCTCGACTGCCAAACGTTTGCTTCGTTTATTGTTTGTGCGTCTTTTATGCTTGATCAGTAAAATCGAATTTGCTGTTTGTTGGTAACTGTAGCAAAGCTTTACGGACTTGCTGTGCTATATTCGAGTGTAGTTTAACAGTTTTTTGAGATGGAACTAAAAAAGTGCAGTGTTTGTAACATGGGTTGCATTGGAAGAATTTTCAGGTTAGTTGGCGTTACACAGCATTGTTTACAATCTGAGGTCACAGCTGATCAATGTTTGGAGGCTGAAGTATCAAAGATGATGGCTTTGAGCACGCCATGCTGAAGTGGTTTGTTTACTACCTCTATGTTCAGTTGTTAAGCTAAATTCAGATGCACACGACATCCGACGATACGAAGGTACGAAACTGTTCCTATTGGTTGAAATATGTTGACTTGACACCACTTTGAATATTTCAACCAATAAATAGCAACAGTTTCGTAATATCGTAATATTCAAAATGATGTCAAATCAACATATTTCAACCAATAGGAACAATTTCGTACCGTCGTATCGTCGGATGTCGTGTGCATCTGAATTTAGCTTTACTCTGAGGTAGGTACTTATTTTAGCGTTTACCCGGTACCGAGTATTAAGTGGTGTAATGGGTATTTCATACCGGGTAGTTACAATATTGACAACACTACTGCTCACTGTCAGGACGATGTGTGGGAGCTTATCTATTATATCGTAGCGAAAGTTTGTAAGCGTAACAGACAATCTCAAAGAATTTCCTCAGGGAAGGAATGTGTAGAGCAAAGATAGTGAGGAAAATATTTTAAGACAGAGGAAGAACAGGCACTTCTGAAATACCTGTATATCTAAAAGTTTGAAGATGAGAAAATCTTGGGGTTGTGGGAAAAATTTTGAAAAGAAACTGTGGGTCACAGCATAAAGGAGACTCTGGTGTTGACTGCCGAGCTTTCGGCAATTTTTATTACCATCTTCAGGGCTTTAACATTGAGGTTTGAGGACTTAAAACTCTAATACAAAATCGTCCAACAGTTTTAAAAAATCGTCCATCCTAGTATCGGTGTCTTCACAACAAGCAGGTCAGGAACAAACAACACGTAGATGTAAAATTACAAAAAAACAACGACTTTACATGTTACTTAACGTTGTATTTTGGTAATTTTACACCTATACGTTGTTTGTTCCTGACCTGCTTATTAAGAAGACAGCGATACTAGGATGGACGACTTTTTAAAATTGTTTGACGATTTTGAATTAGGGTTGCATTTTAAGTCTTTGACTCAATGGAGTGCTACTTTTTCTTGGCAAACCTCAACGTTAAAGCCCTGAATATGGCAACAAATATTGCCGAAAGCTTGGCAGTTAACACCAGAGTCTCCTTTATGCGGTGAACCACAGTTTCTTTTCAACGTTTTGCCCACAACCCCAAGATTTTCTCATCTATACTAGTTTCTTGGTCATTAGCTCCCTTGGTACAAACATTTCAATGTATTCTGCGACTTTAGTTTTTATTCAGTTTTGAAGAAATGCTGCAATCTTTGGTGTGTCCGACGTAATTCTCCTTCCCACACCTAGAGGTGAGGGAAGTATTGTGATCGCAAAAATCTTTGATTTCGAGGTAATACGCTTTTCGGGCGTTTCATGATATCTACATAGCAAAAATTCGCGTCAATCATTTCCGTTGGTCTGTCGTTCTACCGGTCTGTCTGTCTGTTTGTTGTCATTTTTCTAGCCTCGTAATTTTAGTAACCGCTGCATGGATTGTGATTAAATTTCGGTAGCGATATGCTGTGAGATTGTATTAAGTAATGCTCTATGATTTCGAAAATCGGTGCATGGGCTGCGAAGTATTTAACAAAAAACAAAACAATTAAATATTCCTCAAACTTCGTTTTAGGGATTCCTGAACGTTTTCTACTTTTTTTGGGTGGGGGTGAAACTGGGGTGGTTGGGAGGTGGGGGGTTGCAGTACTGAAAAATTTGTTGTATTTATAATAGGCTGTCCATGGACCTGTGAAAGAAACACCTAGCGGAAAATCACACTTCATGCTATGATAAAATAATAAATTTTTATCACCGTAATGTGTGGGAAGTACTACGTCAATCAACTTGACTAAATTTTGTCTACTTACAGTGCGAGCCGACGCCTTGTGTACTTGTTAACTTTCTCGACGTCTTCTGAATTGATTCGGAAATAAGAGTCATTATTTTTCTTAATGAAGGTGTCATTAAATTTACAAAAACAGACTACATCAAATTAGAAATTTCTCGCGTTTGCGTTACCTTTGTCTCTTTTTGGCATGAAAAATGAAATCAGTTAAAGAATTTTTTCCACATTTCTTAATGCCAACTTTAATTGCATTCGCATATCTCAACGTTCGTAGACATTATCGCGGGGCACACTATATAAATGGGGCTTAAGTAAATGAGAAAATCGAAAAATGGCACAGCGTGTGGCCTAAATCGATCCGCACGTCACGTCGCGCGTCGTCGTCGAGCGGCAAAGCGTGAGTTGTATTATCGGCGGCCGCCACCGCCGCGGAGTTTTTGCGATACCCAAATATAGAGTTTCTCGACCACAGAGGCAGACGGTGGAGGCGCGATGTTGGCAGTGTCGTCACAGCATATACATATACCAGCAGCGCACACCAGCATACAAAATGCAATATGCTGCAGCATATATAAGCGCGCTCTTCTGGTCAGGCCAAGCGAACGCGCCGTGGCGTTCCACTAAGACGTCTGCTGCCCTTTAGCAGCGATTTTCTTTAGTTTGCCGTTACCTTCTGGTGCCAGATGGCGCACAGGCAGATCTTTTCTGTCTGCTACTCTCAAAATGCAATAAATCCAGTTTTAACAGTTTTGAGTAAATCTCAAAAGTATTTTACTAGAAATGTCTGAAATATTCAATGAAATTGCTTTATGTTATTTTATGTACGTCGGAAGGGACATTTATGAACTGATAATTATTTGATATATTTTTTTGATTTTGTATGACGAGCTATATGTGTAAAAAGGATGGATTTATTACCTTTTGATTGAGTCAGACGGATTAATTACGGTTTGTTTTATTAACAGCAGGATTTATTACGTTTGGTATGAATAACTTTTTTTTTCAAAATATTGATTTATATTACAACTTACAAAAATGGAGTTGAGTTGATTAACTCAGTTCTTCCCACACATAACGGTGGTACCGTTTTATTATTTCCCATTGTATAAACTTGTAGATTAGCATCCCCTTAAAACCAAATCTTCACCCGCTTGCCCGCAAAAAAACATCCAACACAAAAACTTTCGTAAATAGTTTCTTTCATATCTCTCCATGGGAAGTAATACAACACAGTGTTTATTCTGCAAGCTTGAACAAGACGAATCGAATCGTCCAAATCTTCTAAAAACATTCAAGATCCCCTCTGTTTTTATTTGATTATGTAGAATAGTTATTTTGAGAAGGAGCGGATCCTGAATTGCCAATAAAGTGCTGAGAGAATCACTACAAACCAGATATTTCATGTTGCTCTTCAATGTAACAAGGCGCTTGAAAGATAGAAAAGTTCAGCGAAATATATGGAGCACATAGGGTAGTCATTTGTTTCTATTAAATTCGTCCCCAAAGAAGTATAATTTCTTACTTGTTCAATCTGTTCATTCTTCACATACAGAATAATAATGGCAACAGGTTCTTTTGCAAGTATCACGAGTTTAGATTTTCTCTGTGTTAAGTGAATTCTTCACTCACTTCCACGACTTTATTCTTTATTCTCTAGAGATCAACTATATTTTTCGCTATAATTCCGGCAGCATCGGCATATCTGATTTTACAAACGGGTAAGCCATTAATTTTTCCTCCGTCTGCCAGTCTGTCTGTCTGTCGGTCTCTTGGCGTTCTTCTAGTCCCGTAATCAGCGTTATACTGTGGAGTCATAGTAGGTAATGTTGCTATAAATTTACAATAGGTGTATGCTCGGCGAAGTAATTAGCAAAGAAACTAAAAATTTCAAATTTTACTCAAACTTCCTTTCTAGGCATTCTACGGTTTCTTGATCATCTTCTATTTTTTTTTGGCTGGAGGTGAAATTGGGGTAGTTGGGGGTGGAGGGTTGTTAAATAAAATGTTGCATCCATAATAGACTGTGTATTGACCAGTGAAAGAGGGGCCTAGCGGCATAACACTTCATGCGGGCGAGCGGGTGATTATTTGGTTTCAAGTGGGGAACTGAGACTATAGCTTTGTACTATGAGAAAATAATACACTGGTGGAATCAACTTGACTTCATTTTACTTCCGATAGGTGAGTGAGTATTGTGATCGCGAAAATTCGATTTCGAGATAATACGCTTATGGGCCGTTTTATGACGTCTCTATAACGAAAATTCACGTCACTCATTCCCGTCGGTATGTCTGTCTGTCTGTCTGCCTGTCTGTCTCTCTGTCTGTCTGTCTGTCTGTCGCGTTTTCTACCGTCGCAGTCTCAGTAACCGCTGCATGGGTTATGATGAAATTTGGGTAGCGATATGCTGTGTGGTCGTAGTAGGTAATGCTGCTATAGTTTCGAAAATCGGTGCATAGGCGGCGGACTGATTAGCAAAAAACAAAAAAAAAATCAATATTCCTCAAACCTTGTTTTTAGACGTTTTAGGGGTTGCCGACCATTTTCTACTTTTTTTGGGTGGGAGTGAAATTGGGGTTGTTGTGGGTTGGGGGGTTGCAAAACTGAAAAATGTGTTGTATTCATAATAGGCTGTCTATTGACCTGTGTAAGAGAGACCTAGCGGCATTATACACGTTTTTAGGTCCATCCGAACATTACCTTGCCTGTTACAGGAATCAAGGGACTTAGAATTTTCTGATGTATACACACGATGACTATTGCTTTAGATCGGTCTGTATCGCATAACGAGGTAATTATTGAATTGATTTTAGCAAAATTTTGACACAGTATTACTATTTTGGCGAGGATGGAAAAAGCGTATGATTTTTTTTGAAATCGTGTCAGTGGCGGCACAGCAATAATAAAAAGCAAAAAAATTCAAATACTCCTCAAACTTCGTTTTAAGGCGTTTTAGGGATCCCAGATCATTTAATAATTTTTCTTTGGGTGGGGATGAAATTGGGGTAGTTATGGGGTAGGGGGTTCTAAAACTGAAAAAAATTGTATCAATAATAGGCTCTCCATTGACCTGCGAAAGAAGGACCTAGCGGCATAATACACTTTTTTAAGTTTATCGGAACATTGCCTTGCCTGAAACCAAGGGACTTTGAAATTTCCTATGTATACTTATACATACGAGTATTGCTTTAGAGCGTTCTGTATTGTGTAACCAGGAACTGATTTTAATGAAATTTCGACACAGTAATATTACCGTGGCGAGAATGGAAAATGCGTATGATTTTTAGATATCGTGTCAGTGGCGGAGCAGCAATAATAAAAAACTAAAAATATAAAAATAGCTGAAACTTCATCTTTAAGCGATTTGGGGATTCATGCTCATTACGTGTCATTCAGATGAAGCTTGCAGAATGAAAACTGTCGTCCTAGTTCCTACAGAGATGCAAGAAACTACTTAAGAGGGTTTCTGCGTTGGATGCTTTTTTTGAGGACGGGTGGGTGATAATTTGGTTGCAGGGGATCTCAGACTCTCATGCAATGGGAAAATAATAAAATGGTATCACTATTATGTGTGGGAAGTACTGAGTCAATCAACTTGACTCCATTTTACTTCCCACACCGATAGGTGAGAGGAGTATTGTGATCGCGAAAATTTTCGATTTTGAGATAATACGTTTTTTGGGCGTTTTATGATGTGTACATAACGAAAATCCACGTCACTCATTTCCGTCGGTCTGTCTGTCGGTCTGTCGGTCTGTCGGTCTGTCGGTCTGTCGGTCTGTCGGTCTGTCGGTCTGTCGGTCTGTCGGTCTGTCGGTCTGTCGGTCTGTCGGTCTGTCGGTCTGTCGGTCTGTCGGTCTGTCGGTCTGTCGGTCTGTCGGTCTGTCGGTCTGTCGGTCTGTCGGTCTGTCGGTCTGTCGGTCTGTCGGTCTGTCGGTCTGTCGGTCTGTCGGTCTGTCGGTCTGTCGGTCTGTCGGTCTGTCGGTCTGTCGGTCTGTCGGTCTGTCGGTCTGTCGGTCTGTCGGTCTGTCGGTCTGTCGGTCTGTCGGTCTGTCGGTCTGTCGGTCTGTCGGTCTGTCGGTCTGTCGGTCTGTCGGTCTGTCGGTCTGTCGGTCTGTCGGTCTGTCGGTCTGTCGGTCTGTCGGTCTGTCGGTCTGTCGGTCTGTCGGTCTGTCGGTCTGTCGGTCTGTCGGTCTGTCGGTCTGTCGGTCTGTCGGTCTGTCGGTCTGTCGGTCTGTCGGTCTGTCGGTCTGTCGGTCTGTCGGTCTGTCGGTCTGTCGGTCTGTCGGTCTGTCGGTCTGTCGGTCTGTCGGTCTGTCGGTCTGTCGGTCTGTCGGTCTGTCGGTCTGTCGGTCTGTCGGTCTGTCGGTCTGTCGGTCTGTCGGTCTGTCGGTCTGTCGGTCTGTCGGTCTGTCGGTCTGTCGGTCTGTCGGTCTGTCGGTCTGTCGGTCTGTCGGTCTGTCGGTCTGTCGGTCTGTCGGTCTGTCGGTCTGTCGGTCTGTCGGTCTGTCGGTCTGTCGGTCTGTCGGTCTGTCGGTCTGGCGGTCTGTCTGTCTGTCTGTCTGTCTGTCGCGTTTTTCTACCCTCGTAATCTCAGTAACCGCTGCATGGATTGTGATGAAATTTGGGCAGCGGTATGCTGTGGGGTCGTAGTAGGTAATGTTTCTATAATTTTGAAAATGGTGCATAGGCGGGGGAGTAATTAGCAAAAAACAAAAAAAAATTAAATATTGCTGAAACTTCGTTTTTAGGCGTTTTAGGGGTCCCTGATCGTTTTCTACTTTTTTTTGGGTGGGGGTGAAATTGGGGTGGTTGGGGGTGGGGGGTAGTAAAATTGAAAAATTTGTTGCTTTCATAATAGACTGTCCACTGACCTGTGAAAGAAGACCTGGCGACATAAATAACTTTTTTAGGTCCATCCGAATATTGCTTTTGCCTATTACAGAAAGCAAAGGACTTGGAATTTTTTTTGATGTAAACATACGAGAGTATTGCGTCAGATCGTTGTAACGAGGAAACTGTTGAATTGATTTTAATGAAATTTTGAAACGGCATTACTACCATGGCGAAGATGGAAAACGCGTATGGTTTTGATAAATCGTGCCAGTGGCGGCGCAGAAATAATAAAAAAACTAAAAATATAAAAACAGCTCAAACTTCGTTTTTAAGCGTTTTAGAGGTTCCTGATCATTTTCTGCGTTTTTTTTTTGGGTGGGAGTGAACTTGGGGTGGTGGGGGGGTTGGGGGTTGAAAAATTAAAAAAAATTCTTGTACTCATAATAGGCTGTCCACTAACCTGTGAAGGAAGATATAGCGACACAAATCACCTTTTTAGGTGCATCCGAACATTGCCTAGCCTATTATAGAAACTAAGGGACTTAGAATTTTCTGTATACTATACGAGAATTTATTGGTTTAAATCGTTTTGTATTTTGTAACGTGGACACTATTAAATTGATTCTAATGAAATTCTGACACAGTATATTGTTACCGTGGTGAGAATGGAAAACGCGTATGTTTGTTAAAAATCTTGTCAGTGGCAGCGCAGCAATAATCAAAGAACGCGACAAGTATGAAAGCAACTCAAATTCAGTTTTTAGATGTTTTAAGGGTTCCTGATCATTTCCTACCAGTTTTTTGGGTGGGGGTGAAAGTGAGGTGGTTGGGGGGGTGGGGGTTGTAAAACTGAGAGGTTTGTAGTATCGATAATAGGCTGTCCATTGACCTGTGAAGGAAAGACCAAGCGGCATAAGACAATTTTAGGGGGGGGGGGGGTTGGCAATTATTTGGTTGCAAGGGATCTTAGACTAAAGCTTCATGTTATGGGAAAATAATAAACTGGTATCAGCGTAATGTGTGGGAAGTGCTGAGTCAATCAACTTGACTTCATTTTTTTAAATATATCTTCCGAATATGGATTTTTCAATCTATATAGATTGTCCAACCTGTATTATGTTGCATAATACTATTGTATTATAAGAACAGGGTCTGTCAGGAACAGATTATATGGAGGAAGGTCACCTAGAGGCCTAATTTGGATAGAGGCGCGCTGCTGGTAAATGGATATGATGTGACGTCTACGCCGGGCGGTATAACAGGGACGTCGCCTCGTTAGCGGCAACTGCGACGGTCTGGATTTCCCGCCATGCTACGCCGGTTGCCTGCCGTCGTTACCGCCACGGCGGGATCGAACATGCCCGGAATATCCGGAGCGAAGGCGATACCTCAACAGCCGGCCGCGGCCGCCCGCGCTCCGTTCTGCCGCTTCTATAAATGGACATGCTACCAACGATCTGGTGGGCTGATGCTCCATATATATGCTCGGCTAAAAGTTGCACTATTTGTCACGTTTTCGGTATTTCTGATTGAATGATGCATGCTCAGGGGCGTAGTAAACCTCTAAAGTATGACGGGATCAGATGATTTAAAACTACAAGTGAGATTGCTGATAAACATTATGAGGCTTACAGAGCTCGTCTACTACCTCACCAGATTTTTATTAAATATGTTGACGTACGTACAAATAAAGACGTCTTATCATTATATAAAAAAACAAACAAATGCAGCCTAGGCTCCGACACACCGAGCTGCTGTTCCATTACCCAATGACTACTCCTCACACCGTGAGGTGAGCAATCACTGGGTATGCGAATCGTGCGACCTAACTGCACGAAGGGACCAAAGGATGACTGCCTTCTGCATTCTAGCGGCTAAGATGTGCTCCGCCGCACGGCACACCGGTATTTTGCGCAGCGCAGAGAGCAGCGTATTCCTCATTCCACTTAGGGATCCAATGACCATAACCAGCAGACTTACAGTGTAGCCGATATTTCTCGTTAAATAGTATACGCTCAGAGGCGAAGAGAACTTCTCAAGTACCAATGTGCGGATGAGATCATTTCAAACTCTCGGTGCATTCAGAAATTACTGACTGAAAATTATGAAAAGCAAAGAGATCTTCTATGAAGATTGGTATTAGAATTGTTATGAAAAGTTTCACCTAGTGGTAACCAAATTTAAGGAGATTTTTCATATAATTTTGGTTGTACATGTTACTTCCCTTTCAAATAAGGACAAACAAATGTTGTATCCAACATTTCTATAAAATAATTTAGAAAAGTAATATTTGTAGATACATATTGCTAATAAAATAATAGATTGAGGTGGCTTTTAGGAACCTACAATCTTATAAGGTGGTTCCGTGGAAAACCAATCCCTACATTATTAAACATCAGAATTTTCTAACGCGTTCATGAATTCCAGTTTTTTTTTTCAGAAATAGAAGTTCAATTTGCAACATGTTTACATATCGATCTTCTGTCACCAAATTGATAGCTTGACTACAAAGAATGATATAGCACTTCAAGCAGTTTTATATGAATTCACAGATCGGTTGATATTTGCTGAAGGTAGGCTGCCATTGAAAAACGTTTCGGTGATATTAAGATTGACTGTTCTGATTCTGTTGATCTTGATAGAGCTACTACTATACTAATGGCAACAGATTAAAAGCACCGAGGCTATATACTCAATTATATCCAGATCGAACGATACCAGCATATTCCTACTCATTCATCAATATCTGCAAAAACAAGGGATGGTTTCAAGAAGTAATTGCAGAGGTTTTCGAGGAGTCGCAAAAAGCACTCCATGACAAACACAGGCACCATGTTACACAACACCGTATTAATGCCAGTCGGTCATACCGTTGATAATTGCAGGAGATGTCATCAACAGAACGAAACAATAGATCACATAACAGGCGAATGTAAAACTCTCGCTGGAACCGAGTACACAGCTAGACATAACACTGCAGCCCAGTCATACTCCAAGCATTAGCCACAAAAAACAGACGGATAGAAAACAGAGATCCATATTACAACTAGACACCGCCATCGGTATTAAAAAAATTAATTCATACTCTACTGGGACGCTGAAATACATAGAGACAAAACTATCCTAGCAAATAGGCCAGATATAGTTTTTCAGTCAAAGGCCGACAAAGTTACCTATTTGATAGATACTGATAATCCCAATGAAATGAACATCTAAAGCACCTAAGCTGGGAAGATATCTAAATACGCAAACCTTGCCATAGAAATAAAACGACTTTGGAAACAAAGTTAGTTTTGTCCCCCCCATTATGCGGGTGTCAGGCCTTACACCAAACACATTTACACCACCACCCCTGCAACAGTTAGGTCTGGACGAAAAGTTACACTTCCTAAATTCATATCAATAATAGCTCAGGTGTTGACTTGGCACAGCCCTTCAACGCTACCGCAATTATGCAAAAGGAAATTAGAAGGTCACAATAATAATAGCAGTGTATTTTTTTTTTGTTAAAAAACATAGTCTAATGTTCCTTAATGAGCGGAGTCGAGATTCACCTGTGTCGCTATTCCATGGAACCTTAAAAAACCGAATAAGAGGATAGAACCAGAATAGCTGCTGTATCACTACCATATCGAATGAATTCAAGCGCTCATACCCCGCGATCTTCTACCAGTCATTGGATACTTGAAACGGTCACTCAAACTTGACAGTTTTCCATTTATACATTGGTCACTGAAGGGACCAGGTTATTACGCGAATGTAATGCACAACTAGAATAAAATCGAGTACATCTCTGGCTGCCCTTTCCTCGAGTTACAGCCGGCTCCTGATTACGCCTATAAGGTGACACGTGGCATGTACCCTATGGGCATAGGTAAAGTGTACAGAAAATGCTATATTTCTCGCTGGATCGGAGATGAATAATTTCCAGGGGGAATTCGAAGTGATCGATCCGACAGGATGCCTCCAGTCATCCGCGTAATTTTGTACGGGATTAGTCCTTCCTGAACGGATGGATAACCTAATACCATCTTTTAATATTTCCATCGGATACACAGATGATTGCCTGAACCGTCACAGGAAGCAAGCGTGTTTACGCAGTACGTTGCGAGGCTGATAATGTAGCTTTCCAGATGTGCCTTAAAGGAGTGATACACGTACGAGCAAGTACGCGTACTTATGGCTCGATGACCTTTTTCGCCTGTGTGTCACCATAAGTACGCGTACTTTGAAACCGTCGCGCAAACCGCCGGCGATCCAACTGGTTTGAAATCTTGCTCGTAGCTTGTCTCGGCTCGTACTGCGAGTCGCGAGCCACCACTTTGTTTAGGCAGGCCATCGATGCGCAACGCTTGTTGTGTTTGGCGTTTGTTAAAAGTTTTTTTTATTTCGGAAAATTATCAAAATGAGTAATTTCAGCTTCACATGCGTCACCGATGTCGAGCCGAGTAAGTTCGCGAACTTAAAAATCGCGTACTTAAAGTTCGTACGTATGTCACCCACTTTAGGGTTCCCTCTCGTCGATATTAGAAGTGAAGTTATGTCAAATGGATATTCAATGCATCTAAACGTTACGGAATTTATTTCTAGTTCTTGTAACCCTCTTGCACATACCTTCTGCACCAAAATAAGGAAAAAGGGTCTCTTTGTTTGCAACTAGCATTGGTATAATTAGAAGAATAAGAAGAGGCAGACTAAAATTGAGACGACAGTTTCCGTACAAATAACAAAAAAATGATTTGCGCGACATAATATAGAACGCCTAACAAAATGCGCTGAATAAGTCAACTTGATTCAACCAAAATTCACTATCGAAATCCAGAGTAATGAATTGGAGCGAGAATCGCTCATAAAGATCATGGCAACATCTGTTTGAGGCCATTTTCTACCTGGTACCCATGGATTTTTGTAACTAGTATGGATCGATTATATTTTGTTGAAAAAACAAGTGAGTGCAGATAATTAACAGTTTCTAATATACCGGTTTACACCTAGCAACCTTAACTCTGCCGGTAGCTGATGTAACGCCGCTGTTGACTTGTCCAGAAATAAATGAGACGTCAACCCGTCACAACACATCCGGCTAGCGTCAGACGGTTGACATGAGAGAGAGGTGTGGGTAAGGCCCTGTCATATTTTCACATTCAGGAATGGGTAAGCTTTCCCATGTCTGAAGCATATAGGCATCAGTATGTGAGGGAAGTAGTGAGTCAATCAACTTGACTCCATTTTTTGTTTTGTGTCAGTATTTCGTGTTTTGTGTCAGATATTTTTTCGGATACGACAGAAACTGACAACATCGTACTCCAAAATTAACCTACAAAATCGCCTTGACTGTAACGAAATGTCATGTTGACATTCCGTTACTTGAGTATTACTCAAGGAAGCCTTACGTAAGGGACCGTTAAGTAAGGTTTCGGAACACAAAACCTTGGACCCTCAAGTATTAAGAGACCCTTAAGTATCGACTATGAATACGACCCTACGTAACTTCTTTTCATTTCATTTAGTCTTTTCTTGCAGTAAAATACAATTTCTTGCTCATGGTTATTTTTTGTCTCCCTGGCTATACGCCGTATATTTAAATATAACAATATACAGTGATTTATATTAGCCCTGTCTGTCTTTTCATGGAGCGTCTTAGTGGCTTGGGGAGTGTCTTAATTGTCTTAAGAAGAGTTCTTTGGAAGAATCTTAGAAACGTCTTAGGGGCTCTTAGGGTCTTACGCAGTTTTTTAGGAGCACTTTTGGACCTAGTGTCATTCTTTGGGTTTGTAAGTGTCTGAGGGCACAAGTCACTTAGCTGTGTGTGACTTGCCATCGATGCTGGGGTTTAGGACGCCGTGGACCGGAGCCTAAACGCCCCCAGTATCTGGACACCCACACAATGTACACCCCAACAGCAGTGATTTTGGTGAGCCTAAGACATTTTGCTACTACCAGGACTAGAAATATCATAGTTTTTGATTTTTAACATGGACTCATTAGTTTTTTAATTATCGTTGCGCCGCCACTGACACGCTCTTTCAGACACGCGCGTTTTCCACTCTTGCCGCGATAGTCAATGTTTAAAAACTATGGAGAGGGAGGAATAATTTTTTTTGCATTCTCCAGAATACGTCTTATTAAGATTTAACCCTCTAGGAAGAGCCAGTTCCTGGGAAAAGGTGATTTTTCTTTTGTTCTTCAAAATACCCCTAAAGAGAAATCGGTTTTTATTTCATAGTGGGCCGGTGGTTCACAATCGTACTTCAAGACCGATTGGGTCAACCGCAAGCTGCAGTTGACAGTGATCAGTCTGCAAATTTGCGGTCGACCTAACTGCAAAATGCGGCTCGTGTACAACCGCTCTAATTGTCGAAACCAAGCACATGTGGTGGCAGAATTTGCCACAGTTAAAGCTGTAGAGGCTAACGATGGCTAACTGATAATAATCGGGTTTTTCAATGGCACGGAGCGCCGCATAGAGAAGATTCGATAAATTGAATTCTGCTACACACGCACAGTCCGCCTCAATAGATCACATAGTTTGCTGGAGATAAATGTGAGCCTATTAACATTCTAACGAATCATAGACTTTACCGCTCATACAACGCCGAAACATTCTAAAGAATCAAATTCTAAAGAGGCTCGTTTTGAGAGTTTAGAGTTTTTTTAGAGTTTAGATTCTTTAGTGTTTTGTGACTGAAAAGCCTATGATATCATATGCATGTACCAGTGGCGCAGCTCTTTCGAATTGTCAGGCTCAGGGCATCGCATCGCTCGCATCTTCCTTATGACATGACTGTAGGCGAGAAAACTAGTAGTTAATCGAGTCGGGCTAAGCAAATCTTATGATACTCAAATATGAATACCGGATTGTGTGGGGTGAACAGTTGCGCCGCTGTACGCAGTATACACAATTTCAAAAACTGTGAATATATTTTTTTACGTTTATGTAGACCTTATTACAGAAAAATTCAGAAAACAATGTGGCTGTCTAAAGAAGTAGATCGTGCGTAAGGTTACTCCAAAAAAATATTATAAGTGATATGTAAGTACACCATTCTGAAGTAAATTTAAATATACCAAGTTTCAAATTGAACAGTATGCATCAAATATAAAAAACTAAAGTCAAGCTCATTGGCTCAGTACAGCCTGACAAGTGTAGCAAGAGATTTGGGAATTTCGCCTCTGTCTCACACGCACACGTTATTTCGTATCCTCTCGTCTCTTGCTATCCTTGTCTATTTCATATTTCTCACGGCTCTTGTTACACTTGTCAAGCTGTACTTTCTACACACATTAGGATAATACCAGTTTATTGTTTTCCCGTAGTACGAAGCTATCGTCTGAGATCCTCCCCTTTCAACGAAATCATCGCTCGCCCGCAAAAAAGTGTGTCATGTCTCGGTATTTCTTACACAGATCCATAGATAGCGTTTTATAAATACAACAAACTTTTTAGTATTTCAACCCTCAACCCCCTCACCCACTCCAATTTCCTACACCTAAAAAGGTAAAAAATGATCAGGAACCCCTAAAGCGCCTAAAAAAACGAGGTTTGCGTTGTTTCTATGTATATTTACAGTTTTTTGATTATTTCTGCGCCGCCAGGCAATGTTCGGATGGAACTAAAAAAGTGATTCATGCCACCAGGTCTTACTGTTACAGGTCAGTGGATAGTATAAATACAACAAATTTTTCATTTTTATGGTCTTCCACCCCCAAGTACCTCAAATGTCAGCCCCCCCCCCCAAAACAAAGTTGAAAATTATCAGCAACCCCTAAAATGACTAAAAACAAAGTTTGGGGAATATTTGAATTTCTTCGTTTTTTGCTAATTACTTCGCCACCTATGCACCGATTTTCAAGACCCCACGGCACATCGCTACCCAAATGCTAGAGATTACGACTCTAGAAAATGCCCAAAAGGCGTGTTATCTCAAAATCTAAAATTTTTGCGATCACAATACTTCCCTCACCTATCGGTGTGGGAAGTGGAGCATTACAGTCAGCATCTATTGTTATCAAAGTTTCTGTTATCATAATTGAAAATGATTTCACACTCATAACTAACTTTTTACTCGAAAACTATGAGTCGTACCTAAGCGTATAAGTGTGTAAATAAGCCATTCTGGAATTGATTTTAATGAACCAAGTTTTGGAAGAATAGTTTGCGACAAATATCAATAAAACATTAGTAGTCAGCATCTATTAAATCATAATAAATGTAACCGCAGACTCATAACTAAATTTTTAGTTTATTTCATTTTTTACGATGAATAACTATAGTCAAATCAGATGCTGAAAAAAATTTAGCAATTGCGATTTGCGTAGAGCGTTTCAATTTTCACCACCGCAACTGTATAGAAAAAAAACATATTGTCGAATTAGAAAATGACAAAATCCTCTCCAGCGAAAAATGCGAAAGAAATAAAAAAGTATGATATACATAAAACAACTGCAGTCAAATTAATATTGAACCATATGTTCAAGCGAACACATATGAAGAACAAAAAAATTTTCATAACTTGTACTGCTTTTCCAGCCACTGACTGTACTCTGTATTCTGAATGGAGGAGAATACTGTGAGCTGTTTTTGATTTGTGTAAAACCATCTATTGAATTAAGGAGTCGAGCAGACTCAGATGTTTATTATGCCAGAGAGTGAGTTGAAATTATTGGCTATTTTCCCATGCCCTTCCTTCAGTTTCCACGCCTCCGAATCGTTTTATTCAACTTTGTAGAATTTTTTTTCAACGCTAAGCTGAAGGGCAGTCCGGTTTCCTCGAGCGAAAAATTAGCAGCTCCTGCTCTTTTCCTCAATTCAAGCTCCTTTTGTATTTTGAAATAGGCAACAAAACAAACGGGATATGCAGGTAAAACCTGTATTGTTAGACTAACGAATGTGTCGATAACGCAGTAACTTCAGCAAACACGAATGGCGATATAGTTCTGTTTTTTCCTAATATACATACACAACTTTTTCATATACTCGTCAGTTTCTAAATTCAATAACTAGGTTTATAAGACACAAATTTGGGGAGATTTACCGCCATTTACAAGACAAAGGTCGATTAAAATACGGTGTCATCTCATCCATGAAAATAGGGGAGTATGAGATAGTTACTGTAGGGCATAAGTCTTAAGTGAGTGGGTCGACAGTCGACCCTCCACCGCTACCCTTTGATCTGTGGTACCTCACATCTATTCATGTTTCCTCTAGTAAGCTTATTGGGGGAGTTGCCTTTCAAAAACTCATATATTATGGTATATGTTTTGCCGTTTCGGCCCAGCTTATTCATGTCGTGGCATAACCTCCAATAACCAGTGTACAATCTAAGAATATAAGGCTTTTCCTGCTCATTTCTAGCAGCAAACCTCTTACTTTCTCATTTAGATTCAGTACGAATGCCTACCTGGGTTATTTATGTTAAGCTCTCGATGTACTAACGTATTTTCCGGTTTATTAACGCGCTTTCATTAGCGTCACTTGTATGGTTGTTTGTGAGTTCGTAACTCTCTTTTTAGATTAAGATGTCTGACCGTATATCGAACGATCCAGCTTTGCCGCGAAAACGATTTTGGCGACTTCAAATTCGTCAGACCAGAGGTGGTACCCGTTTGTTAGTACGCTTTTTTACTACTGTTATTAGCACGCTTTTATTATATAAGACCGTCTATCATAGAATGATGTGTTATTAAACTTGTCAAATAATTAAAAACTATGTAGCTGTTTATTTAAAAACGAACAAAGTAATTTTCACTTACATGCTGGTCACTTTTACATAATAGATGCTTTCCTTTTGCATGCTTTATCTGATAATTCTCACTTGTGACATCATGACCCATTTCAATGTACGTTCGTTTTTTCTTCTGAATCTGAGTGTAAAGTGAGATATTTTACCCACACTTAAGCCCATCTGCACTAGCTCGAAAGGTAAATCAAGGATAGACCAGTTGTCTCAGATCATTTAGATGTCAAATAAATGTCAGTCGCGCGTTCCTTCCTCTCTCTTTCCTTGTCTAGGGTATGGATAGTCGATAGTTTCTGGTGAGCGACGAAAAACGTAAAAAAATAGGTTATGGAAAGGATCGACAGATCGTAGAACCATAGCATATTACAAAATTTCGGAAAATTACATTTAACTGCCCAAACACGTTCCTTTAATTATTCATCTGAGCTATGAGATTTCCAACTGAGCTGAGCCGTCTCATTTCTAAATGATCTGAGTTAGTAAAGATGTAAAAGGGAAGCACCTATAATAACTGACTAGGCACTAGGTCAACGACATGCATATAGAACCGTGCTCTCTGGTGGCCAAGCGGACGCGCCATGGCGGTCCACCATGAGGTCTGCTGCTGTTTAGCAGCGATTTTCTTTGGTTTGCCGATACCTTCGAGTTCTAGATGGCGCACTGGCAGAACCTTTCTGTCGCCTGCTCTCAAAGTTGAATCATTTTGAATTTTGCGCATTTATAGACAGTTTGTGACAGTACTGGCTAAGAGATGGCACAGAAAGAGGCGCAGAGACGAGAGCTTTAAAGGTGTGACATCCAACTGTTTGACAGTTGGTATTTTAGTTTCAATAAAGTCGACAGCTTTAATTATGGTTTATGCAGTAATGGTAATGACTACGCTATGAATATTGATCAATAACAATTTTCCATCTCCATTACACAGAATATCAATAAATAGAGTTTAAAGAAACTAACAAAACGTGCTTTAATGATAAAGTTAAGTTAAAAAAAAAGAACAATGAACGAAAAATACTAGTATTTTCATATCCACCAGCAGATATATTGTTCCTATGCTGATATTGTTTGCAATTATACTATGTTACAGATGGTTCTTCCTCCATCAGTTTCTAGCATGGACGGTTTTAAGCTTATCTTAAAAATCATTGTTAATTTCTTAGTTCTAAAAAAGCGCGTTTTTTTTGTTTTTTTTTTAACTATGTTTATTTCTGTAAACATTATGTGCCTAGCCATATTATGTGCGACTCCAGTTGCCAGCTCTAGCCCTATTGAATTTGTTCTTTCTCCATTTTTAGTTAAGATATCAGCTTTTTCGAGAGCAGGCGACAGAAAGATCTGCCTGTGTGCCATCTGGCACCCGAAGGTAACGGCAAACCAAAGGCTTATATAGAGCAACCCTCGTACATTGGCTCTCATATGCAGCAGCATATAGAACCGCGCTCTTCTGGTGGCCAAGCAAACGCGCCGTGACGTTCCACCAAGAAGTCTGCTGCTGTTCAGCAGCGATTTTCTTTGGTTTGCCGTTACCTTCGGGTGCCAGATGGCGCACAGGCAAATCTTTTCTGTCGCCTGCGCTCACATGCTTCACATGTCTGTTAGACATGAAAATTCTGATGCTCTCTATCTCCGTCAATCGACCTATGGCGCACTGATGATCGCTAATAAGCATGAAACAGCTGTCTGCATACTGGTGAATTGACGGAGATATACAGCAACGCTCGTGTATCAGATTTTTCGTTTTCTATGCATCCAGCATGTTTTGGTATTCACTGTAGATGAATTTTGTTTCTGTTATATTCTACCAAGTGGTTTGTTACAACTTTATACCAATTATTTCTTTGCATTGATTTTCAAGGTGATTGATTCCTGAATCCTATCCCGGTTTTTAAAACCATCTTTAAATAAACAGATATCTGCCTTCAATAGGTCAGTAGTTTTCTGCCCCTCTTGGCATGTCAATTTCGGCATACGTCATCAGATAGCATTGGCTTTTTATATCCACCAGCAGATATACTGTGCCTATGCTGATATTGTTTGCCATTATACCATGTTATAGATGGTGGTTCCTCCATCAGTTTCTAGCAGAAAATAAGACAAATTTGTATGACATTTGGTGTGGTGGGATAGTTGCATTTCGAATAAATCAATTACTAATATCGATGCACGAAGTCTAGGCAGATTATTATGAAGAACGGAAAACATCTACATACTGCCTAAAGCGCTCAAATGCGTTTTCTGCATTTTAGAAATGAATTGAATCCAAGAATAGGAAAGCACAGTGAGGACAATGGGGACATACAAATAGAAAATTATTGAATGCCAGTGGCAGAGCCTGCTGCATCTCGGCCGTTTTGCCGGCCTATTGTACGAAATACAACTTTCCTCCTCTTTCCCTCCTCCTCAACGCCCGGCACTCTCCAGGAATGAATGCAAATGAGGTACTTGCGCAGTATTTATTACTGCGAAACCAGCGGTGGCCCATCGGGCAAAATTGCTAAGAGGTTGCTTATCTACCTCATTCTATATACAGGGTGTCCCACGACGATTAAGACAAGCAATATATCGGAACTGGGCAGTAGTAGCGAATTATAATTTTGGGGGTATAAATTAGAGCAAATATAGTATCTTTTCTTATTACTCTGTCACCCAATGAAGTATTTGTTTTTGATCACGTGACGTCCGATTCAAAATTTTTAATGGGACACTCTGTATATTTGTGACTTTTTGTGTTCATCCCGATAAAGCAATTCCAACAAACTAGCACACTTGGGGTCTAAAGTGATTAGTTCAAGAGCTACAGGTACTTAAATGATTGTACCACTACCATTATGAAACACTACCAAAGTACCTAATTTAACTGTAGTGATACATGTTATAATCAATGGTAGTGGTACCATCCTTCAAGTACCTGTAGCTCTTGAATTAATCACTTTAGACCCCAATTGTGGTAGTTTGTTGGAATTGTTTTATCGGGAGGAATAGGTGTCCCATTAAAAATTTTGAATCGGATGTCATGTGATTGAAAACAAATACTTCATTGGGTGACAGAGTAATCAGAAAAGATACTATATTTGCTCTATAATTTACACCCCCAAAATTATAATTCGCTACTACTGCCCAGTTCCGATATATTGCTTGTCTTAATCGTCGTGGGACACCCTGTATATAAAATGTCTGTAGTAACATTTTATACAATTGCCAATCAGCCTCTACGCATAGCGCCTCTTACTTCCCTCATCTTAAGTCAGTGTGCATTGTATTTCCGAAAAATTTAGATTTTGAGAAAATATGTTTGCTGGACGTCATATAATAATCATGAAGATAGGTAAGAGGAGTGTTGTGATCGCAAAAATTTTCAATTTTGAGATGATGTCTATCTACACAACGAAAATCTACGTGTGGTTGTCTCAGCAACCGCCGCATGCATTATGATGAAATTTTGGTAGTTACATACTGTGGAGTCGTAGTAGGTAATGCTGCTATAATCTATAAAATCGGGGCATGGACGGCGGTGTAATCAGCAAAAACAAAAAACCAAATATTCCTTAAACTTGGTTTTTAGGCGTTTTAAATTTGTTGTATCCATGATATGCCTTTGGCCTATGAAAGAAAGAGCTGGCGGCATAATACTACTTTTTAGGTCCATCTGAACATTGACTTGCCTATTGCAGAAACCAAGGCACTTGAAATTTTCTGATGTGTACATACGTGTATTGCTTTAGATCGTTCTGCATTGTGTAATGTGGAACCAACTGAATTGATTTTAATGAAATTTTGACATAGTATTTACCGTGGCGCGGAGGAAAAACACGTATGACTTCTAGATATCGTGTCAGTGGCTGCGCAGCAATGATAAAGAAACCATAATATAAAACCAGCTTAAACTTCGTTTTTTGGATGGGGGTGAAATTGGGGTAGTTGGGGATTGAGGGTGTAAAACTGAAAAAAAGTTAGTGTTCACAATCGGTTGTCCATTGATCTGTAAAAGACTTTTTTTGCAGGCGGGCGAGCAATGATTTGGCTGCAAGGGGATCTCAGATTATCGCTTCATGCAATGAAAATATAATAAACTGGTATCATCGTAATGTATGGGAAGTACTGAGTCAACTTTATTTTTTATTACAATTTCAAATACTTTGCCGAAAGGAGGGGCTATAGAGATTGGACGGCAGTTTTCTGGAAGATCTATGTCACCTTTTTGAGTTTTCAGATACTCAACAACATCCATGATATCATGCACAGGTAATAATACAAATGAATTTGAGACTAAAGGAATATGTTTTAGTAGTTTTTTCTATAGATTATGATGCACTGAAAGATCCTTAATTATTTCTGTTGCTATGGATATGAGGAAATTTAAAAAATCAGTTGATGATAGATTAGTATTCTTGCTTACATCGTTATGACTTGATTAATTTCGAGACATCTTTAGGCTTCTTCAAATGAAATTATTACTTACTTTTTCTGTAATCATTGTGCAAAGATTTGTACATAGCTCAAACGGATAGATTTCCTGTAGAGCCACTAATTGTATTAAGAGTATCTCTTTGCCTCCTCAATTCATCTTATACCGATCAATGCTTCCTCTTCCAAAATATATTCTACGTCTGAAAAAATGCTCATGTCCTAATGCCTGATAATTTGTCACTAAAAACGTAACACAAATTCGATACACTCTGAATTGCCAAAGCCACCCACACTTGGCTTTATAACAATATACCGGATTTCGTAAGCATAAATAAGATTGGCCGTCGGGAAGCCTGGACCTGAACCTTATACATTACAACTGCTTTAAACCCGGCTTTAATCGGCATGCCGTGACAAGAAAGTAATATTGGTTTCTTGAAACAAACCTTGATTCGAGCGATGGCTACTTTCCCGATGAACGAGGTGCCGCATTATGGCTCAAGGCAGTCGTTTTGACTGATCTTACACTATCGTATCCATCAAAAATGTAAATGAATATTAATTATTAATATATGGTTAATTTCAAACGTGTAGTATTTATATGGTTAGTATTAGTTCTACACTTAGCCCTATAAGATTCAGTATTGGTAAAGTATATACAGAGTGTCCCACGACGATTAAGACAAGCAATATATTGGAACTGGGTAGTAGTAGCGAATTATAATTTTGGCGGTGTAAATTAGAGCAAATATAGTATCTCTTTTTATTATTTTGTCACCCAATGAGGTATTTGTTTTTGGTCACGTGACGCTTGATTCAAAATTATTAATGGAGCACCCTGTCTATTTGTGCCTTTCTGAGTTTCTCCCGATAAAACAATTCCAACTTACTAGCACACTTGGCGTCTAAACTGATTCATTCAAGAGCTACGGGTACTTAAAGGACTGTACCACTACCATTATGAAACACTACCACAGTAATTTAACTGCAGGGGTACATGTTACAATCAGTGTTAGTGGTACCATCATTTAAGTACATGTAGCTCTTGAACTAATCACTTTAGACCCCAAGTGTGCTAGTTTGTTGGAATTGTTTTATCTGGAACAACACAAAAAGTCACAAATACGTATATGTATACGTATACAGGGTGTCCCAATAAAAATTTTGAATCGGAAGTCACGTGATGAAAAACAAATACCTCATTGGGTGACACAGTAATAAGAAAAGATACTATATCTGCTCTAATTTAAACCCCCAAAATTATAATTCGCTGCTACTGCCCAATTCCGATATATTGCTTGTCTTAATCGTCGTAGGCATCTATGGTGCTAATAATCCCCTCAAAAATGAAGTTTGTGCATTCCTTTGGTCCTGCCAGCAGGACGTATAATTATTTCATAGACTTTTCATATATACAGTATTATTCAAGTTGCTGGTTATTTGCAAATCATGTGGTAATGTGGAACGACGATTTGTTAAACCGACCAGGGCCTAATTTACCACGTTTGCGGCGTTTACAGTTTTATTTAAAAGCTGTGACTTACTTAGAAACGTTGATTATGATCACCTAAAAAAATTGTTCAACCAGGTCGACAAAGTGTTTGAAATTGGCGTTTCATTAGCAGGATCTATCTATCTCTAACAGTATGAATATTGAATATGTTCATCATATAATATATTATAATCATATTATGTTTTACGAATATTAACCCTTCAAGAATGTCGTACAGCCATTCTAATTCCAAAACTGCCTTGATCATGTTTAGGTTTTCGATATTATGTTTGAGCTTATCAGGGTACGTCCATCTTTGACATGAAATGCAACTGATTTATTCTGACCCCAAGTGGATTTAATCCACCGTACTCCTTCTAAAGTATGAAGTGTCGGCATAAGAATTAGGAAGATTAACGAAATGGACCTATGAAACTAATAAGAATGTGTAGCTTGCGTACAGGAGATGTGAAAATATGCAGATATTCAGTAAACCAAGCATGTCATTGGTGCATGGCATTTAAAATAATGTTTGTTGGGAAATATAGTATAAGCTGTGTTTGCAGCGGCAGTGTAACCTAAAAATATTACTAGCAAAAGATATCAAACTTTGTTGTTGTACGTTGTTACGTTGTTACGTTTTTGCATATACGTACACATGCTTTGCGAATACCTAATTCCTAATTGATTAAGAAGTAATCTTCCTTGAGTGCTAATATACCTTCTACCTCGCCTTCTACGCTAAGTTAAGCTAAAATATTTGTGTAACACACTGTCAATGTTGAGTTAAGTTGGTTCTCTCGTTTCTAGTCTTATTTCATATACCGAAGATGATTGGGTACCCCGACACGTTTTATACTCGTAAAAAGCTCTTCGTTATCTTGGTGATACGTTCTGCCCTATCCGAACATTGCCTTTCAGGATATATCAGTTGGCTTAGCTGCCTTTTTCCCAAGCTTTAGGTAAGGGATGTGTTGGTAACTACGAACAGTCGCTTAATCTCACTAACCGCTACATTTTGATGAAATTTAGGGTTTGACGTGATTTGGGACATAGTAGACGGTGTAACAGCAAAAAACAAAAATACTCAAAAGCGCTACATTGAACAAATCACTTTGTCAGCACGTAAATACTCTCTCTGCTTGTTTTTATACAACAATGCGGCGTATGATTCAGTGGTTCTGGAAATTTTGTACAATCGTAACTATGCTAAAGATTGATATAAGCGTAAGGTTTCTTACAACATTTTCAAAATATCCAATCGTAGAGAAATGTATCTTAGAAACGGACTAAATATCACAAACAAATGCCTGCCACAGGGGTCAGTACAGTATGCGGATGGCCCGGCGGATGGCATGTGTATATAAATGTTTCCAATGATACCTATGACAAATGTTTAAATGGTAAGGTAGTACTGGATATAAATAGTACTGAATAGATTAGGATTCGATATGTCTCCTGAAAAGTCAACCATAATGTGTTTTCTATGTTGCATACTACCATTACCAGAACATGAGAATGTTGCTGGAGCATCGTTTCCCATAGTTCAGAGATACAAATAATTCGGAATGATATTGGCCCATGGTTGTTCTGGACTCCTCATATTTAACGATTAAAGGGATAGTGTGCATATAGATCATTCATCAGATCCATCATTGATTATGGCTGCATGTTCTATGGCTCATCATCAAATCTAAATCTAATAAAGGTCGACGGCATAAAGTACAAAGCTGTCAAGAGATAATGCCTAGGAGGCTGTGTCTCTTCTCCAAGCCCTGCAATTCTGGCGAAAGCCAAGGAACCTCCCGTTCAGTTATGAAGGAAATTATTAACTATCTAGAGCGAGAGCGTACAACTCACTGTTTTTATGTCATGTAAATAAGTTAAACCAAGAAAACTTGACAAACCGCTATTGGTTAGGAAAAACTCACCTCCTTTAACAGAGGCTTTTATCCATATTAGTCAGTACAGGGTCCTTATCACAGAAAAAGACTTTTATTTCCATTTTTTACACTTAAACGGCAGTGTTCCAAAATCAGACCCACCGTTGTCGTACCTAAATAGTCAAAGGTCTCCTCCTACAACCAACAGGGTGCCTCATCAATTTTTACTAAATTTAACATCAATTCATCAAACATCAATTTACTGCGACTAAAAATTCGGAAGGCGTAGGTCGTGCATTTGTGATGCAAGCACTTAATATAATTAAAAAAGACCGGCTTCCTAATATATGCAACATCTATACTGCGGAAGCAGTGACTACTGAAAAAGCTGGTGCAATCACAAAAATTATAAAAACATAGTCATTCTATCAGATTCCAAGTCCGTTCTAGAAACTATATCTAGTTCCTATAAGGGCTATTATAAAGAGCGCATTTCAAATTCAAATCCTTATTCCTATTTTATATTTAAAACATGGACAGGTCATCTTTATTTGGGTCAAAGGACATATGGGCATGGTGGGTAATGAAGACGCTGAATCATTTCTGGTGATTTCGAAAGACACCCAATTTATGTTATGTTATTAGGATATTTAAAAGCGACATAATATGGGCTATGGGCTAATATTGTAACCATAGTATCAGCAACTACTCCCTTCTATATAAAATCCTTCCAGTTTGTACTACTCATGTTTTAACTCCTTTGCCATGTGATTGCCTTCTTTGCAGAATATACTCGACTACTGCTATCAGATTGAGAATGAAGGTAACTTTCCGTCTAATTTATACAAGGTACTTCTGAAATAATCACCACTATGGGAAAAAGACGACGAAATAGCGGATATAAATCATCTTTTACTTTTTTGCATGTAGAAGGTATATCAATGCACGGAATAAGTTCATAGCAGCGTAAGTTGATTTAGGCTATCATTTACCCATAAATATGAATACTTTGATGGCGTCTGAGGAAAGAGGCGTGTGTGAGAGTGTTACAGATTTTGTAAAAATGCTGGACTGGATCTGGATGAAATTTTATGATGTCTTGTGGCAAAAACGCTAATGTCGGATGCCAGCCTTTCAGGAAAACAAATGTCATGAAGGAACCTCAAAATTAATACTTTTCATAAAGAACCAATAAAATTTGATTATTAGTACAAATAATAGTGTCCGCGGGTATGGGGGTATTATTGTAGTGACAAAAATTTGGCGTCGTTTTTGTCTTAATAATTTTATTAATTCAGCCCCAAGGCACTTACAAAAAAATGTTTAATACTGTTCATTGATTTTCAAATTGTCGTCGTACATAATCGTATGCAGGCTTTTCCAGTGACATTTGATAATTTATTACGCTGAGATGGGGACAATACTGGATCGGTGGGGAGTGTAATTGTAACTAAAAAATTTTGTATGTGTGGGAAGCACTGATTCAAGCCACTTGACGCTATCTTTCTGTATCCGTTCAATCAAAGCGTCGGTATGATGGCACATCTTCTGTAGTATTACTGATTCTGCAGTGTGTCTTTACGAGTTAACTGGTTCATGACTAAATCCTAACAAAGTACGCTGTGTGTATGCTCAGTAGCTCGTAACCGATTATATCCTATCAATATTGTCAGTTCGTGCATAGCTGTGTAGCTAGCAGACCACCATGAAACGTACCCACAATGGTCGTTTCCAAATTTGTATGGACACCCTCGATAAGGATTTCAGCCAGTCTCATCCGCTCATCCATTTTTTATGGCAGCGGCTAAATATAAACGGCGTTTAATATCGATTTCCCGGCTATTAGATATAATTGGAACACGACTCAATTATTCAGCCTACTACCTTTGAAATCCTCTTAATTGTTTATAAATCTGGGGCACGCGATTGCAGGACCTGCTTTATCGGTAAACATGAGGGAGGATAGGTAGTTGATGGGTAGGCGTAGAGTCCTTCAGAAATGTGTAATTTGCAGTTATCTTGTTTCCAATATTCGAGTTTTCACCAACCAGGCTTAAAAAATAGGGTTTTAGATTATCTGTTATGTCCTACCAATGCGAGACATTGAACATACCCACTGTCCTGGTTTTACGATTTGTTTGTAGACTTGTCTCTAGGGTTGTACTCAAAAGCACAGCATAGTAAACAACCAGCACCATATCTGTGAGGATTTCCTATATAAAGATGGTTCCCACAAAATTTGACCTTGGGATGATTTATGGATCATTTTACAGCTGTGAAGTTTGGGTAGAGATGCGAAAATCAAAACATCGATACCGGTACCAACTCGATATTTTTTAGCCAAATAGGCGCGTTTGGTTCGTACAGAGAATTTTGTGCAATTGATTACACCCCTCAATAATTATATAATTATTTTCGATACCGATACCCCTACAAAAGTATCGATACCAGCTTGGAATCGCTCAAAAAGTATCTAAGATAAAAATACTAGTATCGAAGTATCGTTAGCATCCCTACAAAAAAATTATCCAACAGTGGGGACGCGCGTGTAATTGCCGCCAACCTGAGTTATTGTGTTGGATGTTTACTATGCTGTGCTCAAAAATTTGTCCCTAGGTTTTTGATGAAATTAATTTTATTATTCAATATAGGTGCTTTCGAGAGTGATTCAACGATTATAGCGGTCATTCCATTTTTCGATACCATTTTTATGAAACACAGACACCTGAGGGGCCCTGGCGATTAACCACTATACCTGAAAAATACTGTGGGACTGCCATAACACCCTAATAACACTGGTGTAGACCAACAAGGTAGGTGCCTAGTCATATAGGACTAGGTGGGAATGAGAGGACCACAAGTATGTCAAGGAAGGCACAGAACTCTCTCTCATCGGACCAGAACCAGCATGCGGTATATGATACAACATGGTACGGGCCGTTGTCACCAGATGGGTGTCAAATGAAACCAGAAGCGCTGGGACAGAGTGGTGATGCATGTTTGTTCTAAAAGGATGCTGAGAGGATCTATAGTCGAACGCATCTCAAGGGACCCAAAGAACTGAGGATGGGATTCCGCCAGCCCTCTTTGACCGAGAGTGCTCAATAAGCCTTAAGGCTGAGCGGAAACCGTTAGTGTAACTGAATCCATACCCGCCCCCTTCCCACTGCTACAAAAAGACATCGATTACTGAAGGCGAATATTATAATTGCACACCTTCCTCAGTACTCGAAAATAATAAACTGAAACAATACTGGCATTTTGGAATACCTACATACCACACAAAACTTACACAGCCAATAAACATAGATATAGTCTTTCAGTCAAAGGAAGACAAAGTTACCTATTTAATAGATAAATAGATATTACCATCCAAGTGATAAGCTTATCCAAAACAACTATGCTTATCTAAATACACATATCTTGCTATAGAAATAAAACGACTCTGGAAACAAAACAAAGCTATTGCTGTCCCCCTCATTATGCCGGACTCAGGCCTTACACCAAACACATTTACATCACACAAAATTTTCTAAAAGTCTGTACTCCTCAAGACCTGTAATACTGTACGGTGCTTCCTAAATTCAGAATAATAATAGCTAAGCGGTGGAGTTGGCATAGCGCAGTTGGTTTTTTGAGATAAGGATAAACTAGGTGAGGGAGGCCAGCATGTTAGGCGGGTGGATTACGAATGACTATCTTTTATCTTATGTAAATTAGAAACAAAATGATGGACCATTCCAACTCTCCTAAACATATGCAGAACGCTTTTTCATGTTTTTTTTTGCTTAAGCGATCATTGGCACTGGCCCTGTGCACACTCTTTCCATAAACCATGAAGAAAATGCTGCTCTATACCAATTTATAAAATTCGTACCGCATACCCATACATTTGTACCCTTACTTATGTTTCCGACATCTCGCGTTTTTACTAATATGCTCAAGAATATATTTATAACTTGTTTAAATAAATTTCAGTGACATACTGTGAATAACGAAGTAAGAAAAACTACCCAGTTATTGGCACTTTAAGAGGTTCCTTACATTTGATTGTTCTTTTGAAGGCTTACATACCAAACTTGTTATTGAAACTATGGAAGTCGTATGCCTTAAACATTCTACTTTCACAAAAGACGGTAAGGAATATGAAGTAGTGAACTATTTTAAATGAAGTCAGTTCGAAATGAAAAGATGCAAAAGTTCCAGTTATTGGCACTCTTGGCCAGTTGGTGGAACACGCTATTTGCCAGTTATTGGCATTCGTGGGCTGGGTATACTACTAATTCCTAGATACTTACGTAGGAGCTTTTCACTAGCTAATATGCCATAACATCAAATTTGATTGTTGCTTTGATCATGGATGACCGCGTTTATATAAAATGTTCACAAATATCTATTTTAGTTCATATACTAAAAAGTTTGAATTCAGCTGTGTAACTTAATAAATCTATAGACCAAATAAAGAGCAGTTCACTGAAAGAATAACAAATATGTTGATAATAAGCTGTTAAAAAAAGTATGACAACCAATGACAAAAAATGACCGTTGTTTCTTCCATAGAGGATAATATTAAGGTATCCCATAGATAAATAAAAAAATATTAAGCTTGCATATAAATTGATGAAATATTTCTGTATAAATCTATACTAAATTGAATCTCAAAACTATCATAACCAGCAAACCCAACCAAATATTTTGTTCCGTAAATAACCTTGTACACATATATACTTTTCTTCCAGGCAAAAATATTGGTGAATGAAGGAGCAATTTTAATATAGACCAAATAAAAAGCAGTTCACTAAAAGAATAACAAATATGTTGATAATAAGATATTAAAAAAAGTATGACAACCAATGTCAAAAAAATGACCTTTATTTCTTCCATAGAAGATAATATTAAGGTATCCCATAAGTCCTAGATAAATAGAAAAATATTAAGCACATATATAACTTCCTTCCAGGCAAAAATATTGGTGAATGAAGGAGCGTTTTTGTCATGACAACTGAAAAAGAGTTATTATTCATTGCAAACAAAAAATTGCATTTTGTTCTGAATGCATCTGGCCCTACTTACCACATTCATACTAGGTATCTTTTACATACAAAAGAACTCATTGTACGATAGGTTCGTTCAATGGTATGGACATGTGGTAGAAATAGAAACATTGTACTAGACGCAGACCGAAAATAATGTTTTTTCTATCTTATTCTTAGGCGTGTGCCAAGTAATGGAAAACCAGCATTTCTGGGTTACCAGTAGTTGACACTTGAATATTATCTACAAAGCTTTAAAAAATGAAATTTTCAAATTGGATAGAAGTATAGCTGTGATAGTATTTAGCTAGCTATTCCTGATTACTAACAGTGACAAAAATATGCATATTTTCTAAAACAATGCTCACTAAATCATCTCAGTGTTGCGAGTAGCAGTTAGTTCTATTACTGCCAATAGAAAACAATCAATTATTCGCATTTAAACTGCTTTTGTGAACTAAGTAGGTAAAAAAAGCAGAAACTATGAAACTGCCGGGCCCTCACGTGAAAGAGGACATCCTCCTGAGGAGGTTAGACAGGCAAAATCCTGGGATACACCCCAGCTCGTGGAGGGTGATGGAGGTTAAGATGGAGCCGAAAGGCGTACGTCTGGTCCTCAGCGTTGACTCCATTAGCTGGGGCGTAATCGAAGGCAGGGGGCTGCGGCTCTACTGCGGAGCGAGCTCAGCAGTGTTTACTCTGCTGGGCAAGAACAAAGAGCAACGCGGGACTGCTGCTGCCGGCGGTGATCAGGGCCCAGGCGAGAGCCAGGAGCCTAGGGACCAAGGGCAGCTGGCACCTGGGGAGGCTGTTGTTGCTGCTCGGGCTCCTCCAAGGGGGACCGAGCGGCAGGAACAGACTCCTCAGGAGTCTCCGGGGCTGGATAGGGATGTGCCCACACCAGGAACTAGTGGGCCACAGAGCAGCACACCAGTGAGTGAGGGGCAGCTACTCGATAGTGACTCCGACTCAGCACTGGAGGGAGCCAGGATGCTGTGGCAGACGGATCAACGCCACAGTCACAGCGAGGGTAGCGGCAACGAACGGGGCCCCACCGTGGGGAACTAGACGTTGGTTCGCTACAAACACACGAGGGTGGACTGCCAAAAAAAAAAAAAAAAAAAAATGGTGAGTTACATTTCTTTCATTCAAATTAATTTGCAGCATTGCATAGCGGCTTCTAGGGTTCTTACTCAGACGATCACTAGGGGTCGCTATGACATAGCTCTTATTCAGGAACCCTGGATAAGGAATGGCATTATTAGCGGGCTTAACATTCCAGGGTATACCATTTTTAGTAGCGCTCCGGAGACAAAGCCTAGAGTGTGCATATTATGTAATAATATGAATGCATGGCAACTAATGGACTTTACAACTAGGGACATGGTTGCGGTGGTGATTCGCCTTAGAGAACAAGGCATCGAAAGAAGTTTAGTGGTATGCTCAGCGTACTTACCGTATGATTCAGGAGATCCTCCTCCCTCAAAAGAGATGGAGGACCTTGTGTCTCATTGTTGGGATAATAATCTCGAGCTTATCGTGGGGTGTGATAGCAATGCCCATCACACCCTATGGGGTAGCTCTAACACTAATAGACGTGGTGAAGAGCTGATGGAATTTCTAGGGACGTCGAACCTAGAGGTTCTGAATGTTGGCGACACTCCTACCTTCTCAAACAATGTGAGGGATGAGGTCCTAGACATAACACTGAGCACGGTCGGTATTTGTAATGAGGTCAAGGACTGGACAGTATCCTTGGAACCGTCACTGTCCGACCATAGACATATAACGTTTAGGATTGACGGGGAAAAAGAGGGAATCCTTGTTAGAAATCCTAGGCAAGCAAATTGGGCTTCTTTTAAAGAGGACCTAGGCAGCAGGCTCCGTCCTATAGAGCAGGATCTCAGTAAAGGGGAGGGCTTGGAGGCGGCAGTTGATTCCCTGTGTAGGGACCTCCGAGACTCCTTTGAGGATAACTGTCCCCTACGCAAAGTGGGCGTGGCGGGCAATGCCACCTTCTGGACTAAGAAATTAGAAACCAGGAAAAAGTCCCTGCACAAACTACTCACGAGAGTTAGGTACAGGAAAGGTACTCCTGATTGGGAGGAGTATAGGATAAAGCTACAGGAATATAAGAGGGAAGTCAGGAGGGCCTCCAGGGAATCTTGGAGGAACTTCTGCAGGTCCATCAATGATATTCCTGCGACGGCAAGGATGCATAGGATCCTTAGCAAGGACAACAAGTCCAAGTTGGGGACCTTGACGGACTCGAACGGTCATAGAACCAATAACGAGGAGGAAACGCTTGAACTGCTGATGAGTGTGCACTTTCCGGGATCGGTTGCCGCTCAGCAGACAGGTGCACATAGGCCACTCCGCCGTCCTCATAAAGAGGAATGGCAGATGGCAGGAGAAGTCGTCACTTATGACCGCACAAGATGGGCGATAAATACTTTTGCTCCATACAAAAGTCCAGGCAAGGATGGAGTCATTCCAGCCATGCTACAACATGGACAGGATCTGGTACTACCATACCTAGTTAGGATATTTCGCGCCTGCGTGGCTACTGGCTTCACACCGAAGAGCTGGTTGCATTCAAGGGTCGTTTTTATTCCTAAGCCGGGCAGAGGTAGCTATACTCGTCCGAAGGACTTTAGACCGATTACCCTTTCGTCGTTTTTACTAAAAACACTGGAGAGGTTGGTTGATAGATATATCAGGGATGGGCCCTTACAAAGGGTTGAAATCCATGCCTATCAGTTCGCATATCAGGCGGGAAAATCAGCTGAGCTGGCACTTCATCATTTGGTCAGCAGGCTGGAGAAAACGTTGAATCAACGGGAAGTGGCTATGGTAGCATTTCTTGATATCGAGGGTGCGTTCAACTGTACCACTACCAATTCGATAAGACGCGCCCTAGAGAGACATGGAATTGCTCCAATCCTAGTGGAGTGGATTCTTACTACTCTAGAGGGCCGAGTGGCTTCTGCAACGCTTAATGACATAAACTATAGCGTTGCAGTGGCGCGAGGCTGCCCACAAGGCGGTGTTCTTTCACCTCTATTATGGTGCTTAGTGGTGAATGACCTACTCGTGAGACTAAGCAACACAGGGGTCTACGTACAGGCCTATGCCGATGATTTGAGCATAGTGGTCAGGGGTAGATTCATTAATACAGTCTCCGAGGTAATGCAAGGCGCGCTGCGTGTTGTGGAAACGTGGTGTAATGAGGTGGATCTGTCAGTGAACGCTGAAAAGACGGAGCTCGTTATGTTCACTAGGAAAAGGAAGATGGAAGGCCTCGTGAGGCCTACCTTTTTCAGAACGACACTTGAATTGTCTCAGTCAGTAAAGTATCTAGGAGTAATACTGGATCACAAGCTGACTTGGAGGCTGCACGTGGATTATAAGGTAAGCAAGGCTCGAAACTCATTATGGGCCTGCAGAAGAGTTGTCGGTAGTAGCTGGGGCCTGAGCCCAAAAGTGGTGCACTGGCTCTACACTACAATAGTCAGACCGTCACTAATATATGGCTCCATAGTGTGGTGGACCTGTATAAAGACGGAGGCAACAAGAGCCAAACTTAATAAGGTCCAACGTTTGGCATGTCTTAGTATAACCAGTGCAGTGCGCACAACACCCTTGAGTGCCATTGAAACACTATTGAATCTTCCTCCTTTGGATCTGGTAATCCAAGGGGAAGCTAGAAAAACTGGGTTCCGTCTCTGGAGTCAGGGTAGCTGGACTTTTATGAATCCAGGCAAAGGACATTCGACGATTCTAGCAGAGTTGCATGAGGATTGTCCTATTTTGTTGGCGAGGAGCGATACAGTTTCTCCTACGCATCGCTTCAATCGCAAATTTACGGTGGTGTTTCCGTCAAGGGAAGAATGGAAGTCTAGGGAAAGACAGCTCATCGAAGGAGGAGGACAGGTCTGGTACACAGACGGTTCACTCGCTAGAGAGGGCTCGGGCTCGGGAGTCTACGGGCCCCGTACAAGACTTTCATTCCCTCTTGGGGGGCACACCACAGTATTCCAGGCTGAGGTCTATGCGATACTTGCCTGCGTAAATCGTATTCGGGAAATTGACGGGTCTAGGAGGCGGATTACTATCTGCTCTGACAGTCAGGCAGCCATCAAAGCACTGAGTGCTTGGAAAATAACGTCGGGACTGGTCCTGGAGTGCAGGAGGGCTCTTGACGACATCTCAGCTAAACACAAGGTATCACTGATGTGGGTACCTGGGCATGCTGGGGTAAAGGGTAATGAAATGGCAGATCATCTAGCCAGGATGGGATCCGGAAACAGTTTTGTGGGCCCGGAACCAGCCTTAGGACTGTCTGCAAATTTGGTTAGGAAAACAACTGGAGAGTGGATCCAGAATCAACACTCTCTGAGATGGAACAACATCTCTGGTCATCTCCGTCAGGCTCGGGAGCTATTAGCAGGGCCTGAAGAGAGAATAGGACGATTCTGTCTCTCTCTGGATAGGAGTAACTTGAGATTGTTAGCAGGCTTATTAACGGGTCACAATACCTTCAGGCGTCACTTGTTTGTGATGAGGGTGGTCAACGACCCAACGTGCACGTGGTGTGGGGAAGAGGAAGAATCCTCGGCACACATCCTGTGTCGCTGTGAAACCCTGGGTTATCACAGGCAGACTATGCTGGGCTCAAGAACCTTGGAACCAATAGAGATAAAACGGATAGGACCTAAGAATGTACTTGCCTTTGCCAAAAGGGCAGGTCTTAGGAACTAGCGCGGATAGAGGCGCAAAAGGGCCCATTGTGTGGCCTATGCACCAGCCACATTCCGTGCTGGATAGCCTCTGGTTCTTATTCATTCATTCATGAAACTGCCGACATTAGGCAGCATTACTTGTACAAAGTACCAGTAGTTGGCACAGCAGTGCCGGTTATTGGTATTACGCACATTTTATATGACCAGTGATTGGCACCTCATTTTTTCAAACAAATATAAATTTTATCAATTGAAAAATTGATAAATATTGAACCTACGATATTAATTCATGAGTATATGGTACTGGAAATAAAAATATTTTCAGTAAATAGTTGTTTACTTCCACTAACCCTCTTATGGTCTTAAGAAAACGGTAATAACTTACCTTGATTTGCTCTCAACAAAAATACAACCGTTAAGTTTTGCTTTCAAAGATATACTACATCACATAGGCCCGATTAGGCTATTTGAAAATATTAAGCGATGTTGCTGGTTTTACGGGAAGAAACATTGAAAGCACATTAGTTGTCACTTTATTTTTTATGAAAATAAAACAGAGTGCCAACGATAAGTAGGGTGTCGGCAATAGGCAAGTTTACCCTATCTCCGTCCATCAATGCATTATACGTGGATTAGTCTAATAAAATTTGATTATTTAATACAGATAATGTACGCTAGTGTAGTGGGTCGGTCGGTTGTTTGAACATGAATTAATGAATCAGTTAATCAGTTTTATTTATATACCTCTTTTTATTTATTTATCGTAGTTTTTTTTCTTCGGCCAATCTTTCCACACACTGAGCTACACAGGGGCACCGAATTGAAGCAGCATCTAGATTGTGCGAGAATTACCCAGTCAAGGTATTACACCATTTTTTGGGCACTCAATAAGAGCATTTTGATCTGGTCCTTTTATACATAGGTGTTCCTTTCTCAATATGTCGTGGCGTACTGTAGGCGTATTGTGCAAAAGTTCAACATCTGCAGTGAATTTGTATGTCAGTAGCGCATACGTAATTCTTTCGATGGCAGTAGACCTCAATCCATTAGCATGCCATTCATCACTCATGCCGCATATTTCAATGGCACCGCATCCAATGTGTCAACAAGATCTCCTTTCAGGCACATTACGAAGGCCACATGAAAGATGGATCTTGCTCGAGCTCTTGACATTTTTCTGACCTACAGCTGCGACAAATCTTTATCCGAGGTTCATTTAAAAATTTATGATGCCACCGCTCTGGTTAAAGGTATAGCGGCGAGGGAAACATCGAAAACAGAATAACGTTTTTTCTTAAGGTGGATTCAGACTAAATAAAAGATGATCTCTGTTTAATGTAGGGGAGAGTTGGCTAATACGGGATAGCCAACGTTACTTGACTCGAAACTGTTTAGCCATGCTACTGATACCTACTGTTTGTTTAATTGTTACTTCGTCGTTTATTTCTTTCCAAGTAATGCAGTTGTTTCGGAACAGTTTGAGGATAACATAGAAAAAAGCATGATTATTTGTAAGCAAAGGTAAAGTACAACGACGTCCTACTGATAGACTACGCTTTGTATACCAAATGTTTGTAAGCGTTTCTGACGATGCGACGGAAGGGGGGAACGTCAGCTGTAATTATGAGCGTACACCGAGTCAGTGGCGTAGACATTTAATTTTTACAATGGCAGAAATCTACAAATAGACATTCAAACAATATGAAATGATAAATGTGTTGAGCAATTGTCAGACTGTTGTTCATTTGGAGCCGCTAAAAGACGTATAATTTATAATTATTGAATATATGCACACATACACATATTAAAATAATAAAATTTTATTTATCCGTTTCTTCTTTTCCTTTTACACCACTTGCTTGTGTACTCAAATAAGAATATAACTTCTGCATGAGCTTCTCTCATTCAAAGTGGTATTCTTGAAAAATAAGATATGAATAAAACTTTTTTCACTGATATTAGTTCATTGATCATAAAATATGTTAATTCTAAAGTCTGCAAAGGAACTGTATGTATAAAATTGTATAATCAGCCAATATAGTGCAATTACCACGTGCTATTATAATAAGTATTCAGAATTGTTAACATTGCATTGGCAAAACAATCCCTAAATGGATAGAATCTCGTCACAATGAAATCAAAACATTATCTGGCAATGATTTGTATCAATGATATGCAAAATTGTCTTTTAACTAGGTAGTTACTCTGACAGGGTCTGTAGAAACGATCATTTTTTTGGAAGGAAAAAACGCGCTAGGATTTTATTCATGTCTTTATTATTTACAACAGTACATAGTCTGAGGTTAGTAACATTCTTATGTAAATTAAGTAGGTACACAGAAAATCACTGATTTTTAATGAGAGCATTGAACCTGAGTCTATAGCAAATTTATAATAACCAACCTAAAACTAGTCAGCTTCAACCCTAAACCTCGTCAATCAATAAATACTAATAAAGAGTCTTAATTGTATCAGGAAAGTAGTACTTATGGTGGCCATATGTGATTGCAGAATTGTAATGGCTAGAAGCTAGATCGCATTTCTCTACTAATACCAGCATTACCAAGACATTCGTTCATTCTCGTAAATCTTCCAATAATTCCTGAATATAGCTTTTGTGTCGGTTCTTTTTAGGCTGGGTCTAACCCAAAAAAGTTTTCGTTTTTTTGGTAAATAATAAGAAAACCCGATTCGCAATTTTGAGCAGGCCACGTTTTCTATCGGCGGCCACGAAGTTGACTAATTGTTGCCTACAAATATGTGGACAGCATTTGTCAATTTGCTTTTGTTTTCGAAAACTTGAAGCTTTGTTGTGTTCTGTTTTGTTGGCTGGATGTGAACCTCCATCGACTGACCGGTTTGGCACTGATAACTTCCCATTCATCTATGTGCTGTGTTGCTTTTTTTAATAACAGACATCCCGTTTCTTTAAACCACCCTCCAGCGAAAATCCTGTGTACGCGCCTGAGTAGACACGTGGTCGACACTTCGCACAGACAGTCCCGACGTTGCCAGTTGTGCATTAGGGCATGCAGCAATGTTTGTAAAATATAAGAATGGGGTTAATTCTTGACAGAATTGCAATATTACACGTGTTTTACAAAAGAGTATTTTCAGGGTACTTTTTCTGTTACTGATAAGTAGGTAAGCCATAAGCATAATTTTTTACAGCATATTGACGATACTGTTCCATACGTTTTTCTGAATATTAATTCTAAATGATTGTCAAGTTGACATCGCTGCGGTGTACCATTGAAAATATTCCCAATGTTCGGAATGCCGACAAACAATTTGCCTTGGATGCGCGGTCTATCAGTAGGACGTCGTTGGCAAAGTATCCTTTTTTGCCTGCTCGGTTGGATAAAATGGTATAGTGCTTGCATATCAATAAAAGAATACTAAATTGAAATATGTTCATCGAACTTTGAAGACAGAAAACATTATGCGACTCATCTTTTAAAGTAGAAAAAAATCGCACGAACATGGCTCACCCTATCATTTCAACCCTTACGCATGCTTCGTGAGTTCAAAATCGACAGTCTTGACACCTCGCCCAACCGTCGCGCGTCGTTTGTCATATACTCGTACATTATGCAGTTCGTGATTGTTTCGAAGCCTTAAAACGTTTTCGACTGCTTATCTCATACTTTCCTTATTCTATTCTTCACGGGATAGCACCCGGCTTTATCCGACCGCTTAGTGTCTCATTTTACCCGACTGCACATCTACAACAGATTATTTAGAATTTGCGCAAAAAGGAAATTGATGCCTTATCCACAGATATCGCAAAACACTGAGTTATCCACAAAAGCATAAAAGATACACCCGTTTATTTAATTGGCTTGTTTAAGCAAAACTATCTATTCACAAAACTAAATAACAACCTTCCTTCTTGAAATTATCACTTGTAACTGATCGCAGATTAGCAATGAATTAGAGTAACTACCCGCTACATCGGAACATACTTTATTTACATCGATTATAACCAGCAATTGTTAGATTGGACTCCTTTATTAGAAATAATTGTCGGTACCCCGTTTTACCCCACTATCCTGTTTTGTCTAACCTCCCCCTATTCAAATTCATGCTGTGATTGTCTCTCTCATTTGATTCATTTTACTCACTTATCAAGCACATATACTAGAAGATACACTTTTTACTGATGTTTCTGCCACCTGTGTTGTTTGACGTTTGTAGACAACAGTGGCGGCCGGTACTGAAGGGCACAAGGGTACGTGCCCAACCAACCGCCCAGAAAAATGACAATAAATATAATTACCGTTCAGTGCTTTATTCCTTTATTATTCAATAATTTTGCGATACATCGTTATACGACTATGCATATTATATCCAATATGCTACATTAAACTTTATTCCTCCATTCGCTCAAACCTTCTTTCCACAGGAACCACATCAAATGCGACGAATGTAACCAACGTAGTGTGGTGTGTGCTTGATGTCCACAGGGGAACAGTTCAACATGTACCTATTGTGCCGCCTACACATCTAAGCAAACAAACCGAATGAGCACTTCGCGCCGAATGGCCATTCGTTCGGACAAGTTTTGACTGTCCCGCACAGAACCACATGAGCATGCATTCGGAGGCGCTCCATCAGTTCGACGAATTGTTTTATTGACCGCGATGGAAAATCTACCATAGGTACAGCTAGTGCCACGTTTATAGTTATTTATGAGTTGCTGAAGAAGAGGCGACGGCGTACTAGATGGTCGTCACAATTATTTCTTCAAAGAAGTCCAGATTGGAGCCTTAACAGTTCTTTTATTTTGTATATGATATCCGAAGTGACAGCGATGGCAGACGATTTGAAGACTTTATCAGAATATCGAAAAGTGAGTTCTGATTTCTGTTTAATGCAACTAAGGATAAAATATCCAGAATATTTTTTCAAATTCCGGCCAAGCATCCTCCTTTCTAATTTTATTGTAGTAAAATTCGTGTTTAGCTTTCCACAGTATTCTTTCAAATTCCGTAATTAATAGCAAAGACGTCTCATGTGAAAAATTAATTTTGTGCAGAGCGTTTCGCTGTTGTAATTTTAAACCCGTCCAGACTGAGCACGAATTTCCTTTGATGGACCGACAATTTTTGCATCGGCTGGCGCACCGCATGAGCCTGTTCAGCGCGGTGCGTGCATACGTCCACATCTGCACGCTAATTCGGAGCGAAGTGCTTATTCTGTTCGTTTGCTCAGATGTGTACGCGGCATTAAATTCAAGATTCGGCTAGGTTTGGTTCGGTTCGCGGTAAAGCCGACGCCTCATATGCGGTATTCGGCGAGCAACGAACCCTGATTATTTGCTATTCGGCTAATAAAGCCGACGCCACATATGCGGTATTCGGCGAGCAACGAACCCCGATTATATGCTATTCAGCTAAAGGGCGATACGTGCTCGCTATTCGGCGAGCAAGGTTGAAAAAACGGCGAGTATTGATATTCGGCAAATACCCGCATATGTGGCGCCGGCTTAAGCGGTTATATTGTCGGTTTGGGGCGCCGAGCAGCGTGTCTCCAATAACGAGTCTTGTTTATTTTTATGTAATAATCGCTGTTTATTTGCGTTTCGAAGATACACTTTTAAGCAAGAAAAAATGAAGACCTACTCCTAATCTTCAAATTAATTATAGTTCCACAAGTACACCAAGGCTAGAGTATTCAATCGGAATATTTATGAAAAATACGAGTGGATGTGCGTATGTTCAAAAACAAATAAACTATTTGGCTTTTATGTGCGTGGAACAAATTTTTCGAAGCACTTACCAAAACGACGCCATTCTTCGAAAATCGTCGCCAAGCAGAGTTTTCACCCTCTCATCCCATTTGGGCGGCAACCCCCGACAACATTGTAACTGGCACTGCCGTCTTTTTGAAAACGTCTTTTCATGACAAATCGATTACGTGATTTCAAAGGGGTCGGTCGCATCAAGGCAGATAAAAACTAGCAGGCTCTTAAACTAATACCTCTTTCCCAAATTCACTCTTGAATGTCGATGTATATAATAAATTAAATATTTGAATTCTATTGGACCAATCTGCATACTGCCGTAGCAGGAAAACACTTAATTCAGAAATTGTTATCCAAATATGTAGCAACTTGGATGAACAGTGCTTTGAATAAATAGATAAAGAACCAGATGATGAGGTTTAACTCGTGAATGCTTGTCAGAGCCCTTTGCTCCTGATAACGATCATGTCGGTCTATTGGTCTGCCATGTCTGGTTACCCAGAGACCGGACAAGGTATGGAAGAAGTAAGGGAAGAAAGTTGAGGAAGGAAGGAGATGGGCAAAGAGGAGAAAGTGCGTCGGTTAAAGGGTATAGCTTGATATAGCAAGAAGTGTTAATTTTGAGATTCGGTAATTATCTAAAATGGCAAAAATTTAGTTGTTTTAAGAATTGTATGATGAGACTTTGATTACAGTGTGACCCGCGGTCTTGTATGCTAGCGAACTTACTCGACTGTGTAGTTCACTCACACTAGCAACACAAGGTTGAGGTGCGATTCCGTTTGACTATAACATCGTTGCGCCTGTTGTTTGATGACTTAATCCCTCAAGTAAGGGACGTCAAGGTCACTGTGTAGGGCATCGTTGGAAATATACAATGGAGTGTTAGTGAATGCACGTAATGTACTATGGGCTCACAGAATTCGCTTCAAAACGTTGCTGTATATTTGCTAACTGTGACTATTGAGTGAAACCATTATCTCAGAACTATAAAACGGTAAATGGTTCTCTTCAAGTGAACATCATCCATGTATCATTATAGTAAATAGCACTGCAAATCTTCTGCGGTACCAACTAATTAAAATGCTAATCGATTATTTTTATCTGATGCATGCATGTATGCATATAAGAATCGTCATAATTAGGACCTCTATTGAAAACTCAATACATGAAATCTGAAATAGAGGCCCACACCTATAAACTTTTTTCCAGACTAGTATTAAACCTTCTCAATGTCATGTATTGAACTCTCAAATGTTGGGAAGCAATCGATTACCTACCTATATATTTGTGGATTCACAAGCTACTATATAAAAAATGGTACATGTATATTTTTGTTTAATATCTTGGCAAACGTATAACGTAACACTGCTTTAGCTTCTAAGTTTGAGCTATCTATATAAATATATATAAATAATTTTTTTTTCACTTAAATGTTAGTAATGTGCCTTTGACTTCATATTCTGTGAGTAGATTTTCTTCCCAAAGCCACAGTTCTTTATGTGGTTGTTATTTGCAAGCCGTTTGTGCAGCCTTTCCGGAAAAGTATTATAAGTGCGGGTCACTACCTTATATCCTTATGTAGAGTATATTTCGCCCCAAGGTGTCACACATCGGTTTCGTTCATATGTTTAGTATAAATAACAGCCCAAAAGGTACCTATGCTGTTTAACTTTCATCCCCAAAATATATACAATTGAACAAAAATGTCATAATTGATACAAATTTTATAATGTCGAATTTTGTCAAGTTGGTGAGAAAATGACTCCAGCGACAGTATAACATTAAACAGGAAACTGGTACATCATGTAATACTGGCCACCCCCGAATTCATAGAAACAGGTCAGTGTCATGTACTATAACTCAGTATCGGGAATGAGAACCAAAAATACTGGTTATGTTCTACTACAGATATACTTGAATGTTGTATTCCAATTCAAGGTGTTGATCTTTATAGCGGGTTGTGTCTGCAGAGACAAATTTGAGATTAGCAATTACTATTCATTATTATCGATTTCATTTGGATTTTGTTGCCCTTAATAGTGCATATTATTCAAAAACTCCTGATGTGTGAGACTGAAATGGGAAACAATATCTTACGTAGAGACCGAAGCACAGCGAAACATACAGCAGATGCTGCATCATATCCCCTTCCGCAATAACCACAGAAACTTCAGGATGAAAACACCAAGTTTTATTACATCAGCGCCCAAGGGGATGGTATTAGGGTTCGAAGTACTTTTTGGTTATTTGTTTCTTAGAAGAGGTTGATAAAATCAAAAGGTGGTGCATTAACTCAATGTCTGTTTACCTTAGATATGAAAAAATGAAGATTTTCGTTGTTGTTTTGATAATTTCCTTGTCCCATAATGCATCGCCCAGTTTATTCTAGAAGCCGTATTACTCGCAGAACATGAACCTATGAGTAATGAAACCTGCCAGTAGGTTGGAACATCATCATGTTAAAGAATGAACATAATTTGACATACCTAACATTCAAAACAACAAAATTATGCCAAACCACCGTAGTCGAATGGAAACTGAACCAGATGCCTGTCATAGGCTTACGTTAAATATTTCACGAATTGACATAAACCCATTTCTAAGGCACTAACACTCCAAAACTTCCAATACACCAGCAGTTAGAACAAATAAACTACATAACATTGTATTTTCCGTGGAATCTGGGAATATGCAATTATATGAAGCAAATGCTGCAAATCTAGTTACGACTATAAACCAATAGCTACTAATAACTTCACTTTATAGTTTTCAGGTAATTATATTTAGGTTTGTAGTGATTAAGTTAGCGTTGTGTTTGGTAAACGTTCATAATATTGTATATATAATCATTCTACGCTGTCGCGTTATAGCTTTTACAGCTAAATTGATTGGTGGGTAGGTATGGTATTGTAGGGACACGTTTCGTTCGGTATTTCAATAAAAATTGGCCTTTGGCTATATGAGTTATCCTGTTAAACACAATTTTATTTCCTAATTCTAATAACCTATTAAATGTATAATAAATTCTCTGAAACCGAACCAAAACCTAAAAACAATTTTAAAGGAAAGTTGGGTTGCTTACAAGGTTGCTGTCTTTCTACTAAAGCCTAAAGCTACGACTCTTAGAAGGATTTAAAGAACATAGTCTGGAAAGGTCTGCATTAACTGGACAGCTTCTTGTTACCTGCATATAAATTGTTTGTCACCAACTTGAATTTTGTAACTGTCTTGCAGTATACCGACATGGGTTCCTTGAAATAAATTCATGTTAGTCTTTCGATAATTTTTCTCCTATGCTTCGTGTATGTGCGTTGTATTTATTATCTCTATGCAAATCTACATAAGTAAAATTCAGGAGAGCTGTACAGGCTGATCAACTTATACTCCGGAGTTTGGTACCACCTTTATTATGGAAAATTCCAAAAAACTTTTGAACAAAAGTTATAGGTAAAGCTAAAGTCTACATTTTATGATTATTTCATAATGTACAGTGTTATTTATAAAGTCACGGCATAACAAAGTTGTGTTTTTTCGATTGGAACATCCTATATATTATCCAGAATTTGGATTGTGCTCGTTTTTCCTAATCTGGAAATATAGGGTTTTATCAGGCTCTACAGGATATTTTCAGAGACATGGCTACTTTGTTTATGTGAAAATCTCCATGAATCCATCACTCTGTATCTCTTAGTACCTACTCATATTAAAACAAACCGAAATAGCTATATCTTAGTTAAGCAGCAAGAGAAAAGGCCACGGTAGTCATACTGTTTGACCTTTCTTATAAAAGAACTAAGTCAAGGACGGAAGGGCTCAACGGACGGCAATGAAAGAACTAACAGAAAGTCCTAACTGGAAATCAATTAAACACTTGTAGTTTCTGCTAAACAAACCTTCGGTTTACAAGACAAGAGTCAATCACTTTTGCTTGCTTAACCAGAGTCTATTTTCCCATTTTTGATACGTTCATACATAAACCTTCTTGTAATTACTAATATAGTCTTGCTTAAGATTCTGTAGTTTTATTTTCAGATAATTCTTGTAACTGACCTGTGCTTTCCAATTAATTTGTTAATTGCCAACTGTAGTGACCAATTGTAGTCGAATGTAAACTAGAATACTAATTTCAATTATTTAAGAAATATAACAACACTCACTACGTTCTGTCAAGCATAGCATCCATGGCCAACTCTAACAAAATTCAGAACTTGGCAAAAATATTATTTTACTGCTTCAGATCGAAATAATTTTTAACAGTTATATTGGCGTATAGGTAATTATTATAAAAGTGGAATTATTTTGTAAGAACTTTCTGACGATGCTATAAAATACAGGGTGTTCCGTTTCAGGTAACAAACAAAATTATGGTCGTGTGCTTTAGTTCACCCTGTATACAAAATCAAAGAACAGAAACCTGATAATTTTACACAAAACTGAATAACCACGAAATTATTCTGGCACTGGTAATCAACCCTCAAATTATTTATTTTTTAAGATGCAGGGTGATGAATTCATTGAGACTTTTACATATAACTGGCCATATATCTGAAAATGCTCCCTATAACCTCGTACACCCTATATTTCCGGAACAGGGAGAACGAGTACAATTCAAATTCGGGATAATATATAGGATATTCAGTTTGAAAAACAACTTCGGTATGCCGTGACATAATCAATAACCCTGCGTATACTATAAAATGTAGAACTTAGCTTTACCCGTAACCTTGATTGGAAAGTTTTTTTGAATCTGTCATAATAACGGAGGTATCAAACTACGAAATATAGGTTAGATCACCTTCTATGTACGTACGTCTTACACTGAAAGTCACTCATGATGAAGAAAACGTGAATGATGACAAAAATCGCAAATTTGTTTAAAGTTGTTACGCAAAACAGAATTATTCGAATAATTTTGAATCCAACTATTAGCTAGCTAGTAACTATTAAATATGTGAGGCATACAAGGATACACTTGGATGCTTTAAAAATTTGTTGGTGCTTAAGGGTTCCTCAACTGTGTGATACATCTATCTGATGAAATAAAAAACCAAAGCCTGTTATAATTAATAATTTTAGTGTACCTGTGTACCTGTACCTTATATCAATATAACTTCACAGGAGCACTAATCTACTGTATAATTTTATTATATATTGTAGAATCATAAGATCACAGTTTATGCATACCAGTTTAAAAAAAAGGAAACAGTGAGCGAGATAACTACGGAAAAAAACGTAATTTTCGCAAAGCCATTTATTCATTTTGTAGAGTTTCACCAAATTTTAAAATACGGCGCGTGACCCAGCATATTATCTTTCATTTATATACTTATAATATTAACGGTTAAAATTAATAACGCGATGAAACGGAGTATTTATGAATAATTTAATTATTTTGATAGATTGACAGTACAGGCGACGCTTCTCTCAACAATATATATACAGCACATAACTTGCACATATATTTATATTGCACCAATCTCCTAAGCAAATGAAGCTAACTAAAGCTTGACAATGTTTTTGTTTCTAGGGACACCTAGTACAGTTCATAGAAAAACAAATTCAGATGACGTCTCGGAAACACGTAAGTGTACCATCATCATAGTAGAAAAGCCAGAGCTGGGAAAGAAATAATCACTCAGATACAAGGTCTTCAATAAACTATGCAGTTAATTCTCGAGGACCTCCGCAACCCTGGCTCTAAACGACTTGTGGCCATTTAAGGGATTGTGTAGATCTCCCTGAAGTCTTTGTATATTTTCAAGCGGTTCACGTTGGAGGAACTGTAAAAAATAGGCAATATAGCTGTTTCCCGCTAACAACTTGTGAACCATAAAGCCATAGCAAAGTAGTTATTGTAGTTTAAAGAGCTAGGCAGTATCCGTTGTTGCTTTGGTGCAAGCAGGATCGTGGAAAGTTTTTAAACATCATTCGGAGTGGAGGCTTATCATAGCTTTTTCAGGACCACACGTCATCCTGCTGACTGAGGTGTCAGTAAAGATATAGACCAGGGCAGCATTTCGAAATGCTAAAGCGACTGCAGTGTGGAATGTATGGTTAAACAGAATTCATGGACCTTGGCTAAAATCTTGTTTTGTAGACATTGTTGGGGAGCTCGTATCTGAAGTGATTTGCGCTCCTGCAGATTTAAAGAATTCTTATCTAGAATAAATATTCTTTAATAAGCAAATAATTTTTCATGCTTTAATACTATGATCTAGCCGTACATTTGTTTTAATGGCATTTAACTAATATATACAGCTTAAGAGAATATAGACAGTATTTAGAACTCTTATACGTCTGGAAATGCTATCTAACGTAGTCAGTACCGCACAGCTCAAATATCAAATTCTGAATCATATCCCAGCTCTGAAAAGGATTAGGCACACGTTTATACTCTAGAATCTAGATCTAGATAGATAATAGCAAACGTTCGGTAAAATTACTGCATTAGAAATTGCTTTAGTATGCACTCTCACTGGGTACAATTCGGCATTTACCATGCAGGGGAACTCTACTAGATTTTTAGTACTCTCGTAGACCCATTAGGACTGGAGCCCCAAAAAATTTGGAGAGGGATTCTGTACACGGATCATAATTATCCCTCTTTTCGGGGCTATGAAGTACTCCGGTTTAATTCTGAGCTTAAGGCGGGTGCTCACGATTCAGTTTCGCTGAATCAGTTTGACTGATTCAGTGATACTGAACAGATAATGAACGTGAGAACACCTTTTCATTAAAACTGATCAGAGGGTTTGTACTTACAGTCAAACTGAAAGCCAGTCCTACTTTTCATTCATTTTGACTGAAAAATGAATACAAACGTCAAACTGACATGCGAGCATCTTTTCCGTCATCATGAGAGTCATCAGTTTTAGCACTTCAAGGTTATGGAAACGTCGTTTTCATGAATGCTGAATCAGATAAAATGATTCATTAAAACTGAACAGTGAGAACAAACGTCGCTTCCATTAATGCTGAATCAGTCAAACTGATTCAGTGAAACTGAACAGTCAGAACCCGTCTTTAGTTAAGTGACAAATAACAGATATATTAAATCTGAAAAATAATCATCATAAAAATAGAGATCTTTATCCGGAAGACTTGCACAGCTATTGTCGCTTAAGCGAAAAGTTGAAATGAAAAATGTTGGACAGTCACAAAACACTTTTAAATAATATAGAAACTGGCTTCTATGTTAATACTCATATTTTTATATGATACATTTTAGTCGTCGAGGAAATGCAATAACAGACCTTGAACGTCTTGTGGTCGAATAAGGGAATTTTGCTGTCAGAAGCATTAATATCTTCGTAAAGCCTTTGTACCTTTAAACTGTTTACCTTCGAGAAATTGCTTCAATCTGTAAAAGCCCTGCAATATAGCGGCTTGCCTATAACAGCATGTGTATTACAAAGCCATAGCTAAGTAGTCGTCGCAGTTTGAGAAGCTGGTTGGTATCCGTCTACCTTTGCTGTAAACATGGCGTAGTGAAGTTTTTACACATCATCCGTATTGAACGATATTGTGGTAAGAGTTACAAGTGAACTAACTGCTAACATTCTTAGGACCACACCTAATTATGCTGGTTGCAGTGTCAATAAATATACAAACTGAGGTCAGGATCCTTAATGGTAGACCAGGGTGCTATGTATAGTTAATAAATTCATCGCCCTTGGCTGAAAGCCTGAGACTTGATTGGGAGATATTATTGGGGAGCCTGTATCTGGAGTAATCCTGAAGTTTTTAGTAGTTTTCAGTTAGAACGAATATTATAATTATAAGCAATTAGTTCCAAAATTGAATATGTTTTGAGTTTTTAGCTAAAGAGAATATATGTAGATACTCGTAGTATTTAGAGTAGCTGCTGGCATTGAAGTATTAAGTAGACAGTATGTTATAAATATGACCTGTGTTTTAAGTATGAACTAATGATACTTAAGTTGTCTATTGTGCTTCATGATATTGTGGTTTAACCTAGTTTATTTTTTCATTGCTGCATTCTGGCTGAATATACTGCAGTTTTCTGCATTTTCTGAAAGATAACAATTTTTATACATCTACCGACTATTATCTCGCTTTTCTCTTAGAGTACAATTGTTATCCTGAGTTATATTGGAAATTGAAAGGATAGCTACCAAACCCTAACAGAAAAAATCTTTTATTATAGATTATATTCAAAATTAGCTAAAATCTCAAGATATGTTTATAGAATTGTTGAAAACAATTTTGACGAAATTGGAGTACAAACAGACAAAATGTCTGCATAATTACTATTGAATCGCATTATTGAAACGTGCCTATGTTGCACTCTTGAGCCTAGGTGCATCACGTGTTATGTTATTTATGTAACCAACTACTTTATGTGTTGAAAAGTTCTATGAATACTCATTTCTCATTTTCCAAATATATGCTCAGTGATCGAACTTGACACAATACTTTTTACGAACTACCTACTGAATACTAAACACAATATTACGAAATAGTTTCGTTTTGCATAATTTAAGGTTTATGAACGCACAAATTCACAAAATTATTACAAAACGTTGTAACAGGTATGAAAAACTATGCACATCATTTTTTTAGTTCAGCGATTTCAAAATGTCGCAAATACAACTGTAAGCTAATCAGTGTAAGAACACAAATGAGTAATGAATATGCTTAATTGCTGAATCATAATCGTAGGTTTAAAGAGAAAGTAATTCTCAAAAGTTTTTGGTTAACAAATGAGATCCCTTTTATGGGATAGTAAAGCACATTGGCAGAATGGATACATGAAGTGGCTGTGCAATGTTCTGCTCATATGTCGTTCAGTATTGAAAAGACCGAAATTTAGGTCAGACGATAGACATATAGTCATCCGTTATTTAGTATTTTGCACTGAAAATTTAATATATCGATTCCACGTATGGGTTCAGCAGACTAACCAGTAAGATAAACAATAACAAAGCTGAAAATAACAAGGACGCTAGGCCGTCTGTCCACTGGGGGCACCATCTCCTGTAGCTATGGTATACTGGATGGTGTTTCCGTGCTACGGTAAGGTCGTAGTCCGTACTGCCAGCGCCCGACCAGGGGCATATTTATCTTTTCACCTCCTGTATAAGGAGCGGGAAAGGTAAAATGTCACCAAAACGTCTGCTCGGAGTGGCGCGTGATTATGCTGGTGGTGATGGAGCGCCTGCTCCATTGCCCCCCTCTGTCTTGCGGCGGTCCGTGCAGACTCCCTGAATTTTGAGGCCTAGTTCAGGGTTTTCCCAGGCTTCCGGAAGCCAAGGTGTCATACGTACCGTGCCGAGTGGTGAATGGCTCCAGGACAGCGAGTCGCAAACGGTGTGCTCCGGATAACAGGCGCCCTCCGGTTCTATTTTGCCTTCCTGCAATATCCAGGCTCTGTTGCAGGTGACTGTTATTTCCTAGGATACTCGTGGGACCTATATGAGCGTTCTAACACCTTCCTCTTTAAAGCCGCCCAGCTCTCAAAACATGGTCGGAGCCATGGACCCACCTCAAACCCAAATTAGATCGAGTCAGGAAAAGGCGGTGCAGCCCCGGTTCCTGACCATCGTTAAAAAAATGGTGGCGATTATGCTACAGTGAGTCCGTTTCTTATTCAAAAGAGTCTATTTGGCTTAGTAGGAGAGCTGAGAAAAATAAGTAAAACCGGCGAGGGCTTGCTAGTTGAATGTGCATCTGAGAAACAGTCAATCAGGTTGCAGAACCTAATTACATGTTTAGATGAAGACGTTTGTGTACAAGGACAACTCTTAGGCCCGATTTTATCAATATGCATATTCTGACGAACAGTCTAACGAATGCATTCTATTGGTGGAGGTTTAACGAAGACTTTCTATTTGACATTGAGGTCTATAGTTAATAAGTATCATCCAATAGTATTTTATCAATATTGGAAACAAAACGTCAAAGCTGGATGACACTTTTGTCAAAAATATTTTAGAATTCATGTATCAAAATCATACCACAAAATCAAAGCAAAGCGATTGATTTGCAAATTAATGCCAGATTTTCCATGTTTACTTTTATAATTATTGTATAATTACTAATTGCGAACTGCGCTGGTTTGTAACACAATCATAAAAGTGGTATCATCACAGCCACCTTAATTAATAATCAATAATACAACCTCACTAGTTACTACTTCAGTCAGTCAGAAATTGATTATAGACACATACATACTTGAAACTTCCAACTACGATGCATATGTTTGTTATAGACCATCTTATAGAAATATTCACAAAGTAGGTATGGGTGCTGCTGATATCATTCATCCTATATTTCAGGTTTATATGAAATTATTCCTTCCTCCATGTAAGGTCTAGATTTATTCATAAATAAGTCAATTTCCTGTGTATTTTCTGTAATCATCTGTTCCCGTCAAAACCAGGAACGGTATTTGGCTTTATTCACACTGTTGCCTAGAAAAATTAATAATGAAGTTAGTATTAATACCACTATTTATAGTAAATTCACATTGCATATTGTTTTGTTTACCATAACCACAAACGCACAAACACAAAACAGTTGTTTTCTTTTTTCCACCTTTTTTCTCCTTTGGTTTCTGTCTAGTGATGGGATAACTCGAGTGAAAATGTACTGGAGTAGTCGATTATTGAGATAACCGATTAACCGACGTCACTCGATAATCAGCGAACGATGTGATTTACGAGTGCAAGCAGCAACCAAAACGTGAAACTGAAACATTTTTATTCATTCTGAACTAAATTCTGTACCAACGGCAAGTATCGTTCCGTCGCTGTCGCCCTAGTCGAGCGACAAGCGAATGAAACAGAATCTGCTACACAGTAGTCAGTGATGTAAGAATCGTAGTTAACAAATATGGATTAACAAAGAAACAAATTAAATATAAATATATATGTAATTATATTTTAATTTAGTTGTGAGTCGTTGAGGAAAAAATAACGTAACCATATTTTTTAATTAACAAAAATTCTTCGACAAACTGCACACACAAGCAAGTAACTTGAAATTAAAAATAATTGGTAGGGTAAAACAGTAAACATAAATAGAATAATAATTGAAAACTTACCACAAACTGAACATTTCAAAATGATATTAATGAGATATAATATTTTCGCTTTATTTGAACAAAATAAAATACTATAATAAATAAAAATTAAAACTCGTTGTACAAACAAGGTAACTTGGAATAAAATAAAAAATACACAGAAAGAGGATTACAAAATTATACATTATTAACAAAAATTAAACCTCTCATTCTAGATACTAGGTAACTTTGACCAAAATATCAAATGATAGAAACTCGCAGAAAAGAATTTGTAAAAACAATAATTACCAGATTTTTAGGTGATAGTCTCTGTTTACTTCTTAAATTAGAGAGTTGAGCTGCTCCAGAAAAAAGTGTTTTCGATGCTACCTACGTACTTGGCACGCATAAATATTCACTACTAGTACTGAGTACTGACAAGTTCCTTCTGTTCGTATTGATTGGAACTTAACTCGAGTGATAATAATAATAATAATAATAATAATAATAATAATAATAATAACCCGCCTTTATTGCTGATAAAATGGTATACATTTAAAGATACACATTAAACTGCTGGCGAAGTCTAGCTTAAAGCTATTCTACTTAACCAGCAGTGAAACTATGTTCAAGAAAAGAACAAACACAAAAGAAAGCACATTAGAATATTGTGTCCGACGTCGACGATAATAATAAAATAAAAAAAAGTAACAATATATACATACATATATCTTGATGTGTGATACAGAACGATTATGATATATAATGGAAAAAATTTTCTTAAAAAAAAAAACTAACTATATTAAAATTGTTTTGGAGCAGGGTAGGCAATATAAAAAAGGATAATTAATAGAAATACATAAATTGCGCATATAAGGGAGGGGTATAAAGGCTATAGCTACGTGCGAGTACTACAATTAATATGCCTGATGTATTAGCTCAGATATTCAATTATTGTTCAGAGAGATAGAGATGCTTAAGTTTGTATTTGAATTTATTAATATTATATGCCCTAAATTCACCAGGCAGTGAATTGTACAATTTAATAGCATTGAATATAAAAGATCTTTCAAAAAATATGGTTCGATGTTGCGGTATAGTGAAGGCAGACATATCCCTGATATTTCTAGAGTGGACTTTAAAACGTGGAACAAAACTATGAGCTAGGTTAGGGGGATTAGGGTTGCTTAACAGCTTGTGGGTGAAATTAGCCAAATGAAGTTTCCTTCGATTTTCCATGTTAAGCCATTTACTCTCTTTAATTTTGTACGTAATGGGGTCATATTTTCTAATTCCATATATTAACCTGCAACAGCTGTTCTGAACTTTTTGAATACGGCTTTGATCTACTTTTCTCAGACAGGGCCCATAAATAAAATCACAATAGTTGAAGTGACTGAGAACAAATGTCTCACAAAGTTTTCGCTTTATACTAACGTCGAGAAAATGGCGGTTGCTATAAATCATCTTCAAAGCAGCAAATGCCTTGCTGACAATTTTCTTTACATGTTCTGAGAAACGCATTTCTGTATCAAAAACTAAACCTAGATTGTTAGCAGAATCACTAAACTGTAGCATTTCATTATCCATACGAATCGCAAGGTTATTTTTTAAATAATCACAGCTGTTCTTGTTACCGAATACAAAAACCTTACATTTACTAGGGTTGAGCTTTAGATTGTGTTTAAGGGATAGGTCTTTTATTATTGAGAGCTCGTTGCTTACTATATCCTGTGCTGTGTCGGAGAGATGCGGGAAACTATAGTATACTTGTGTGTCGTCGGCGTATGCTTGTACCTTACAATGTTCAACCTTTTTTAAGATATCAGCTGTGTATATTATATATAACAGAGGTCCCAATATGGAGCCCTGCGGAACTCCTGACAATATATCGATTTCCGATGAGCATACACCGTTGACTGAGATTTTTTGGGAACGTCTTAAGAAGTAACTTAATATTAAGAAAGCAGATTGATGATCAAAACCATAGTAAATTAATTTGGTACAAAGGAGGTCATGACTGATTGTATCAAATGCTTTGGAGTAGTCGAGCATCACCAAAGCAGTTGATAAACCTTGATCACCGGCAGTGAAAATGTCATTAGTCACAGTTGCTAAAGCTGTTTCAGTTCCCCTGTTAGAACGAAATCCACACTGAGAGTCTGGAAGCAAATTATTGGATGTAACGTATTCATAAATTTGTAAATATAAAAATTTTTCGAAAAATTTAGAAATCGCAGGGAGCAAACTCACTAGCCTTAAATCTGACACTTCTTTGGGATTCTTTTTTTTCGGGATCGGAATGGCAATTGAACGTTTCCATGAATGAGGAAAGTATGAACTCTCTATACAACAATTTATTAAATGTGCAATATATTGGTCAATAAACGGGCTACAAAATTTTAGCATTCTAATGTTAATATTATCTATACCAAATGCATCCGATTTAATGTTATGTAAAATGATATTCACTTCCTCAGTTGTGATCATCCTAAAAGTGAATGTTAACTGATTATCATAGGTCTCGCTATTGTAAAATTTTATTTCCTCCTCACAATTACTATTTACATCTTGAAGAAGTGTCGAGAAGTGACGATTCAAAGTATCAGGGTGATCACTGGATTATAGAAATTGGTAGGTTTTCCCCATCACTATTTCTGTCTGCATAAAATAAAACCAACTGCCAAGTTGGCGGTGCCGTGTTGCCGGTGCCGTGTTGCCGGATGAATATCTTACTCGCAGAACAGAGCAACAGTGCTGCGTTTCTGAAATGTACTGGTTGAAAGTAATAGAATATCCGAGATTGTACTAAAACCCGTGACCCGTGAATTTCTTTATGAACTGGCAATTTACAACACATGATGTACGCTCTATCATTTTGTGAAGAGCCAAAAAACAAAAAAAACTCTCAAACCTCTGCGTGCTTGCATTATACATCCATTTGAGAAGCTACAACGTATGAAATGAAGAAAATGAACTAGAATTCGGCCTTCATGTACTGTACTTTTGACGTCGAATATGTACTAGAAATTGGAAATAGTACAAATGAACTAAAACGGCAGCAGTGCAGAGCAGATAAAAACAAGAGATTTTTTGATCTCAACCATCTCAACAGCAGTTTTTATTGAATGTGTTTATTCAAGATGCAGACAAAGTATAACACAACAATAATCACATAAAATATTACCATTAAAACAGGTGCGCTTGCAGCTATATACAAATCAAATCAACTGTTGTAATAAAGCTATATACGAACTTAATTATTTCGATTCTGAATTCGTTAGGTCTGAATTTTTCTAGTACATTTTTGAATTATGTAGCTTCAACAACTTTGTGGAATCGAAACAATGGCATACCTACGTAATTTTTCTTTCGGGCGCCAACAAAAGCCTTACTATGAAGCAAAGCAACAGTGCAGTACTGCAAAACGTGTTAAGCAATACCGCTGGTGCGTTTACAGCAACTTCATTTGAGAAAATATTCAATGTTAGCAAACGAATGAAGCAAGTGTGTAATAAAAAATCAGACAAATTTGGGATCATATGAGACTTGCTGGTTTCAAAAAGGTGGAAGGTGTGAAAACAATATTTAATAGGTAGGTAGTTGCGACAAAAAATTTCAGTGCAAAAAGCTGGGTGCTAAAAATAGCAGATACCCCTTGAAATGGCACATCAGGCAACGCCGGGAGCCACAACTGCGAGCACTGAGTCGCCACAAAACGTTATAAGCCGCCACAAAACGTTATGAGCCGGTGTTAGTAGTTCTGTGGTGGTGGTGGTGGTACACGATCACACGAGTGTCTCGCGACAGTAAAAGCTTGGCTGCGTGGATCATGCGCAGAACGCGTCATCCCAGCTGCTCCTTATATTGCGATGTTGCCGTACCTCGTATATGTGTGAACACTGTGGACTGTGTTGACCGTCAGCCACGGTTGATCTCACCACCATTGTGAACTAACCCAAGCCAAGCCTTTCCTTTTTGGTTTTGTTGTGATCAGGTATCAGTTGTGATTTTTGCTTTGATTTTTCATCGCATTTGAATTTACGCTATTTAAGCAAACATGGAACGGATCCGTTGTACAGTGCCGCTCTTTCTTTCAGGGAGAGGAAAAATTTGTACGCTCATATTCGCAAAGTGCATAACAGATAGCCTCTCGAAAATGCTACCGCTAAAAAAGATTAAATCGAAGAAAAAGAACACCCTGAGGAGCAAAATTCGTATTCAGATCCCCATAATTATTCTGCATATTCTTATCATGGCTGCTTTGGATTTGTTCCGAATTATAGAAATCTATATTTGCGTCTCAAGTATCATTCTGTTGAAATTGAGCTGGAGGAATAATTGTTTCAATCAATTTTACCCATTTTGTTTTTTATGAAGTTTAATTGTAATAGTTGTATAATAATCCACTATCCTCTAAATAACTTGCAGACAACGCATGTTACCTAGGACTGTGACTCTTATTGTGAATCAATAAATACAACTAGAAAGACTTTATTGGAAATGGAGATACATATTTCTGCACATTCTTGTCAATCCCATATAATTTGTAGTCTTGGACCCACACTTTTTTTCAGATTCAAATAAGCAACATTTTTAAACCTTACAGAGGTGTAATGCAACTAGAAATGTGACCAGGGTGGTAGAAATAAATCGTACCCAATTATTTTGTAAGGTACTAGAAACCCACTATGCATTTAACTGTGGATTAATGGCACTATACATAGTATTATCAAGTAATATTACTTTGCAAAGTAAAAAGCTACCGATGTTAAAATCTGGAAATGTTCGGCACAATGAGACATTGCAATCCTCTGAGATTTTGTGATCAGTTGATCAGTATTTATCTATGCATATACGCGTAGCACCAAATATGGCAACGTTGCCTCTCCCTGACGTAAAAGTTTTTGTGCGCATGATCCATACAGCCAAACTTTTACTGTTCTGAGACGCTCGTCACGATCACCGAGAAACAGCTGATGGCAGTAGTGATGGGTTAGGGAAATAAGTTCCTAATTGGTAGCATGATTATTCTTTCGTATTTTTTATTGTGCAACGATCTAGTTAGGTGAAGTGTTTGAAACCAATATATTATTATACTTGTCATGCCATATCTATAGCGGAAGCATGGCTGCTTCAGTAATATTATTATGGAGATGTTTTTCTAAATTCTATTCTCCAGGTTTCATTATTTACTTGCTTCAGAATAATTATATTATTTTTATTAGTAGCTATTTATGCCCTACTCACCTACTCTATAATACTACTTTGTAACTACTTTTTCATGTAATTGAATTTTATGGATTGGTATATAAGATTAAAATACGAAATCGCTTTATTTGACCCACATATATTTTGTTTTTCCAGTTTCTATCATATTTGTTATAAGCTGTAGTATCTTGAGCAAGTCTTATTTTTTACGGATAGGGAAAATTGATCTGTAAAGCATCGACAACGGGCTATTTAGTTCATACACCCATAACTACTAGTTACATTTTTTTATCGAAGTGGGAGCTGTAAATAAGTAACGGGATCTTCAGTACCAGTATGTATATTCTTTGGTTCTCTTTGGAATATTCATTACCAACTTTGTGATATATGAATTTGTTGTTTATAACAAATAATACCGTCATGATTTAACTACATGATTATATTTAGTTCAATTCTTGTCGCTCTGATTCTCTACCGTATATACTGATAACATCCCATCTCTAGTTTTGTGATCCGAGTCTGAGAGAAGTGCCTACCCCTACCTTCCTACCTATTTTGTGGTTTCAAGATGTGTTTTGTGGTGGCAAGGTCAAGGTGGCATTCACGTCTTCATCTTCATTTGTTTACACTTACAATTTACATTGATCTATATTCTTTTTATTTAGGTAGTTATTTTTTCAAATTAAAAACAGCTACAGCTACTCGTATATGTATAAGTTTTCAGCAGTGCTTTGCATATCCACGGATTACCTATTGAGATGTCAACACCCTCTCAACATAAATATTATTTTGGGTAAACCAAACCAAATTGATGGTACAAAAGTAGGCTGTTAGATATAATACGAAAAACGGAAATTGGTGAACTACCTCCATATATCCTTTTTTATTATAATACAAAGGTATTATATATCACAGGTATTTATAATTATTTTTATAATTATTATAGATAGTAACAATCTTGTTTTTGTCAGGATGGTGCAGTAATTATTGTTCATATGAAAGTTATATCAAATTGTACTACTTTTCTGGGCCGGCAAATAGTTAAATCATGTGTTTAGCTTTGTGAAGTGCAACAAAATGTTATTTTTAACCCTTATTACTATAATACAAGGGTGTATTGTAAGCATTTATAAATTATTATAGTTAGTAACATTTTTTTTTTCAAAATAATGCAGTAATTGAATGCCTTCTCTTCATTATTAATTGTTCATCAAACCAGTGATCAAAAGTTCTGGTTTCCTGGCTTCTGATTCGCTGTGCTAAACGAGTCGTCAGAGAGACTGTCAAACACCAATATGCAATTTTTCACCCATTTAGGATGGAAAATCAGACTGGAAAAGATACTAGATGGTTAATAACGGTCGATTGCATATAAAGCACGTTTTTTTTCACCTTTTTGCGGTAAATTTCAAGAGAAATCAATAATTTTCAGAGAACTTTGACAGATGCATGTTTTTGAATGGGCTGCTCTGATTGGTCTAACCCTTCGTCAGAATATGCATGTTGATAAAATCGGCCCTTAATGTTACAAGAGGGGTAGTTTACTGCAAAGATCTGCTAAATTGTACAGTTGATGAAATCCGTAATGAACTTGATAGTCAGGGTATTATCGATGTGAGACGAATTTGTGCAAAGATCAATGGAGAACTGAAGGATACCCCAAACCATATCCTAACCTTCAATGGAACGAAACTACCTGAAAAGGTTCGAATTGCTTTTTATTCTCTTCCTGTAGGACTATATGTGAGAGCTCCATTACGTTGTTTTAGGTGTCAGAAGTTTGGCCATACCTCTGCCAGGTGTGAGAGACAAGCAGTTTGCGTGTGTGGGCAACCTCTTCATGAAGGGTTAGATTGTCAGGCTCCAGTAACTTGTTTAAACTGTGAAAGCAGTCACTCAGCAAGGTCGAAAAGCTGCCCTATTTATCAACGGGAGACTGCGATTCAAGAAATTATGGCGAAAGACCGAGTAGGATATGTCGAAGCAAAGAAAAAGGTAGCTGTTTATACGCCACAACCTAAAACATCTTATGCTCAGGCAGCGAGCATGAAACCAGAAGTAGGTGCGAAGGGTCTTGTCCAGGAGCTTCTACCAGCTTTAATTAGTGCTCTGAAAAGTGCCTTCAGTCTAGAGACTTCTGGCAAAGGAACTGTACCCTCTGCCTCAGTTCCTTCTAGTCAAGTACAGGCGAATAAATATAACCCATCTGCTATGTCAACTATAGAGTCATCATCAGAAGAATCTGTAGATCCGTAATCATCTAATAACGAACTGAAACAGCCTCAGAAAAAGAGGAAAAAAGGGTGGCAGAAGGGTAGGCCCCGGAATGCCACCACATAATCACTTATGTGATCGATAAGTCTGTGATATATAACTAGTCTCTTAATATATAATCCATCTTCATTCCTTATTTATTTATTTATTATTTACTTTATTGTTATACATATATCTTCTTCTTATCTTTAGAACGTTTCTGTCCAAAATTTGCCTACTTTTGTTCACTGTTACTTTATTTGTTTATTATCTTTACTTGTTGTTGGTCCTTTTTACCGTAGTGAATCTGTTTTTTTTTATAATCTTTTCCGGCCTCTTAAACAATTGGTGAAAAATACACACATTTCTAAGATGCCCCAAACATCAAAATGTCAGAAAGTATAGTTCATTGGAACTGTAATGGTTTGATATCTCACTGTTGTGACCTGAAGCTGTTGTTACAAGACCTTGACCCAATGTGTGTAAGTATTAACTCTCAGCTTCAGATTACCGCTGTTATGATCTCATGTCCCATTAAATTGTGTGCGTGCTCGATATATTTACCAAACGAAGAATAGCAGTATAACGACCTCCTGTCCATTATCACACAACTTCCTAAGCCATTCGTCCCGATGGGAGATTTTAATGCGCACAGCCCACTCTGGGGCCCTGCGCGGCTAGATACGCGTGGAAACATTTTGGGAGAGTTACTTGAAAATAGTGATATACCTTTACTCAACTCTGGATCTCCCACACATCTCACAGCACGTTCTAGCACTTTCTCCGCAATAGACCTAGCCTCTTGCTCCACCAGTTTCTACACACGGGTGCAGTGGAGAGCCCTGGAACATCTGTATAGCAGTGACCATTTTCCCTGTCAGGTTACCCTGGATGTCAGTAGGGTGAATACCGTAGTTCCATCTCATTGGGTGATGGGCAGAGCAAACTGGGAAGCTTACGGAGATAACCTTGCAGCGCTGGATCCTGACCCTAACACATCATTAGAACTCTTCACTAGCTACATAAGACAAGCAGCTGCAGCCAGTATCCCACAAAGCCGAGGTATGATCGTTAACCGCAGGGTTCCGTGGTGGAATACAGACATCCGCAACAAAGTCAGAGCGCATAAACATGCCTTCAACGTCTTCAAAAAACACCCTACCACAAATAACCTTATAGTATTTAAGCAAGCACGGGCAAAAGCGTGACGCGCAGTGCTTGAAAGTAAACGAAAATCGTGGAGGGAATATGTATCGACATTGACTCCCAGTGCACCGGTCAATGAAATATGGAAAAAGTGAGAGCCATTAGAGGTGGAAGAATATTCTCCCCCCTTTCGCATCTCCGCTTAAATGATTGTTCTCTCGAAACCGACCCAGAACGTATAGCCAACCTTTGAACAGGTCAGCAGTTCCATAAATTACGACCCAGAATTCAGGCAATACAAACAGACTCATGAGTCCTATATTAACTTCTCAACCGAGAATGAAATGCCATATAATGCTCCATTTCAACTCTCTGACCTGGGTACTGCCTTAAAAGGTACTAAAAAGTCCGCCCCTGGTCACGATCAGATAAACTACGAGATGATTCTTCACTTGCCTGCCAACTTTAAATCCATCTTACTTAACATCTACAACAACGTATGGAGACGGGGTGAATATCCAAATGAGTGGAAGGAGGCAATCATAATACCCGTTGTCAAGGAGGGGAAGGATAACCAACAGACAGCCAGTTACAGAGCAATAAGTCTTACTTGTTGTCTCGGAAAAATATTAGAACGCATGGTAAATGAGCGCTTATCCTGGTGACTTGAAAAAGAAAATTTACTTGTCGATTACCAAACAGGTTTCCGGAAACATCGTTCTACCATTGATCAGCTAGCCTTTGTAGAAAATGTTATACAAAACTCTTTCATGTATAGAAATCATACCATAGCGGTTTTCTTCGACATTAAAAAAGCATTTGATATGACCTGGAGGCACAATATTCTGCACCGGCTATATAAATGGGGCTTTAGGGGTCAAATCCCTATTATGATTGCATCTCTCCTATCTGCCAGGTTTTTCCGAGTGAGAATAGGAAACACTCTCATCTTCTCGCCTCTTGGAAAACGGAATTCCTCAAGGTTCTACACTGAGCTGCACGTTATTTGCAATAGCCATAAATAGCATTGCAAAGTCGACAAATCCTCAAGTCGAACGATGTCTTTATGTTGACGATCTATGCATAATTAGCTCTGCTGCTACAGTTGGAGATGCTGTTCGTAAACTTCAATCCTCAATTGACAAGATAACTCGTAATGCTTCCCGGACAGGCTTCAAACTATCCACACTTAAAACTAAGTGCATCCATTTTTGTAGACCGCACTATGATCCTGTCTTGTTTTTAAATGGCAACCCAATTCCTTGCGTACCATCAATCAAATTTCTGGGACTAACGTTAGATTCCGCGCTCAGATGGAGACAGCATATCGCTAATGTTATCATTAAGTGTAAAAAAACGCTCAAACTCATCAAATGCCTTTGCTCGACACGTTGGGCGCAGATGTAGATACACTAACTCGCATATATAAAAGTCTAGTCTCATATTGACTACGGCTGTGTAGTATACTCGTCAGCAAGACCATCAGCTCTGAAGCTTCTTGATCCCGTACACCATCTGGCTCTTAGATATTGTCTAGGGGCCTCTCGTACTACGCCAGCAATGAGCCTGTACTGCGAGTCTGGAGTTGAACCACTGGATGTAAGGCGCAATAAATTAATACTATCGTATATTTCTTCTCTAAGGGCCCATTCACATCATCGAAACTTTAAAATTCTCATCGAATCAACATATTTACGCTCACTACACTCTTAGGCAAAGCATAACGAGGCCATTGGGCATACGGGCAAGAGAGCTAGTCCAAAACTTGGATCTACCTCAAGAATCACTGTTTCCATTTGCCTGTCAAGAATCCCCGCCATGGCAGCTACCAACAGTTGAACTTCGTGCCGATTTGGCTCAGCTTTGTAAACGCGACGCTCCACCTATCCAAATACTGGCTCATTTCCATGACCTTATTGGAGAGTATCCTGTAGCTGCAGTAATCTATACTGACGGTTCCAAATCTGAGACAGGCGTTGGTTGTTCTTCGGTCGCTGAAAATGTGTCACACACATGGGCATTATCGCCATTTGCAACGGCCTACACCGCCGAGCAGTATGCAATTTGGCAATCGCTGAGATACTGTGAGTGCTTCAGCATATCACAGCCTATTGTAATAGTGAGCGATTGCTTGGCGGCATTAACAGCTCTGTCGTCTCGTTGTACTGAGGATCCTCTTGCACAAATGTCTCTGCAGACATTGAAGGCGTTAGCTGATAACATCAGAATAATTTTTGTATGGGTACCTGGGCACACTGGAATTCCACGAAACGAAACTGCAGATATTGTTTCCAAAAGTGCTGCTCTTTCTCCTATTATAGATGTTCCCGAAATCAAACTCGACGACCAAAAACGAATATGTACCAAACGGATGTTGGACGTCTGGCAGCATCGCTGGCAAAATGTAAACACACAATTTCAGCAGATCAAACCCAACGTAGCTCCATGGAAACCTCAATTAAAACTGAGTCGAGAGCAAAGGGTTCGTCTACATCGACTTAGAACGGGACATACTTCCATAACACACTCGCACCTATTACTTGGCCGCGATGCTCCAGTCTGCAATATGTGCCACGAACCTTTGACGATACCTCATATTCTACTTGAATGCCGCGAAACTGAACACCTCCGCAACTCTTTTAACCTTACAATAAATCTAAAGGGTTGTCTATCGGAACATCAGAACATAAAAATGGTTATGCTGTTTCTCAAATCCACAGGTTACTACTGGAGAATTTAAACGGCGTGTTGTAGTCTCGTGTCGGTTACCTACATAACTCTTTATTTTTTCCCTCACATATTTATTTACATAAGCACCTCTCTGACCAATATTACTTACATTGTGAGATATACAAATTACTTGGATCTACCCTGATGCGTGAAGTTAGCTGAACAAGCGGCCAATAACCCTGGCAGTTGACTCCGCTTTAAAACACAATAAAAAAAACAAGGACGCTAACGTGCGGCGTACTAAAGGTAACCCTGCAAGGAAGTACGACCAAATAAAGGGTTATCAGAGGGTGTTCAGAGGGTGTAGTCCTGCAGTCACAACTGGATAATTTTCTTGCTATAATCCAATAATTATGGGATGTTAGAGTCCAGATAATCTAGGTCTTTTAATCAAGAGAAAGTCTGAGACAGATATCTGATGGAAAACCACTATCGACCTAAGGGGAATATGTGGAAATATTATGTTCGGATAAAAAGTACAACGAGAAATACCAGAAAAACGAAGTTTTTGTAAGTGGTAAGTTAACTTGTTGGGAAAAATATTTTTATTGTTTTGAGGTTTTTGTATATTTTATACTATCTGTAACACAAATCAAATCACTCGTGCGTTTTATCAAGTGGTATCTATCATTTCTTAAATTATAAAAAAATGAAAAGTCAGTGTGTATTTCTGTTGTTTAAGTTAATTTGTTTATAGCTTGCACCATGAATTGTTTTAGTTACCTGAAGATGACTTAATGTAAGTCGAAACGTCGCATATAGAAAAATAAGGAGTTTTTGTTTGAATAACCTTATCCTACAAAAAATAACTGAAGCTCATCACAGCATGTCAAAATCTTTTACAAAATACGCCTTGCTGTTTCATTGCCTTTTCCCAATAATAGCTACAGTTTGTCCTATTTTTATATATACTAAGAGGTTATAAAGGTTTAATCCTTGTTTTTAAACCCACGATACTAGTCCATTTGATGTAACGAGACCAAAACCTCTATACCGTTCTATTTATTACCAAATATTTTTCTCCTAAATATCCTAAACATAATCCATTTTAGCAAATGAATTACAAATAAGGTTATCCCCAGATGGCTGAGCCTTGTAATAGTATACTGTCATTAGTTACAAATTTCAATGGATTACACCAGCAGGGCAGTGAGACACCAAAGTGATCTAAAATATTTGTTAAGAAGGAAGTACATATGTATGAGTCCTGACTGTCCAACCTTTGCTTTAACTAAGGTGCTCGAGAAAAACTAAATACATATTCGGAATCAGCATGAAAAAACTAGTCCAGGACAAATCCGCGTTTGTCAATATCGCTTCCGGTTCCACAGTGAAAGCGCCGTTTAAATTTACTCAGGTAAATTATTTCCTACTTTTTTATTATAGGTCGGGTAGTTTACTTACAACGCATTTCAAATTGTTTTTCTAGGGTAAGTAAAGAGATTTGCTATTAAAGCATCCGTGTAGACAGGAGTGTAAACATTTACTTCAAAATATTGCCTAATAGGGCAGTTGCAAAAACGTGTTCTGCGATATCGTGACAGCTTTCAATAATGCGCTGACGAAGGTCATCCAAACTGCCCGTCAGGAATTTGAAAATTGCCTATATCATTGCTTGGCCAATGATGGGCAACATTTGAACACTTATTGTAATAAGAAGTGATATTTTAGTATGTTTTTGTATCCTATTTGAACAAGTTAAGATATATAAAGACTCTAATTTTCTCTAAAAAGAATCGACCGATTTAAAAAAATGAAAAGTCAAAATAAGGAGTGACGTAGATTTTAGTTGAAAAGTTGTCCCTCTTGACAAATATTCTGAAGTGTCTTGGCGTTTTTTTAATCAGCGGTTTTCGAGAAATCCGGAGTGGGAGGTTTTCGAATAAACACCCTGTATAATAGTCGCAATGATTTAACATGCTTTGACCAAGGCCACAATGTGTCCGAAACGGTAGTCAAAAGTCTATTTTCCAATAGATAGATATGATTAATCTATAAAGCCAATGCACATTTTTGTCTGACTGTTTACACAGGTTTCAGGTGTAGACACGCCTTCAGCCTGTATGTTCATCTACTACACCCACGAATCAAAAGTATTAGTTACATTTAGTTTCCTATGACCTTTAATACGAAAATAAAGTGTTCTATTACAAAATAGTGATTCTGCAGCCAATCATACGGAAAATGAAATTATGAAGAACGATGTCGACTTCCTATTGGAGATTGGAGCTGGAAAACTTGGCACCATACGTTACTGCTTATCTTTTGCAGCAAATGGCGCGGTCATGATATATTTTCTGTTCATGTTCCTATAAGACTCCAGGAAATATTTTATCCAACTCAGAGAACTGAGCAGCTGCCGCCATTTCCGGCTGCGTAGTTCAAAAATTGTTCCACCAAATCTCAATTCAAAGTATAGGGCCCGGTATAAGGTCACAAGTGTGAATTTGTGTACCTCATATTCTTGTCAGACCGAAGAATTGAAAAATAGCTCCTACTGCTCTTAGTGACAGTCCATCATTTGAACATATAAATATAAATATATAACAAGCCCGATATAAGTATATCACAAGTAAATAAATAAAAATAGTTCCAAGCGAAATCCAAACATAATTAATGGCAGCAGTAGAAGTTAGAAGACCATCTCTTGTAGTGTGGTCGGATAGATTCGTTGTTTGCCCCGCATCAATTACCACATAAAAATTAACTCTTGGACGAAGAATATATTGTCACGACGGCCTCTTTCCTTCACCAAAGAATCAAACTGGACGTAACTTTCACCGTTTTACTTCACAACTCAATACAATATCTTTTAACCTTATCTCAACTAGAACTCAACTCAAATGAACTACTACGCTACCCGTGGCGCCTTACAAACACTTCATCGAACCATCTAAAGAGTTCGATGACATTCTAGACTCCATCCATCATTCCCGAAAACTCTAGACGATTCGATGACGTTTACACTTCAAAGATCTAACCTAACACTTTGACTTCACATCATGCATGACAACTAATCCACAATACACGAATACCATAATATACAGTATGTTACATTCTTCCCCCCTTAGCGTTCGGCATCCTCAACGAACAACTTCGATTCTTGCATGACCACAGACATCAGCATAGTCGACCTTCGGTTTTCCACTTTCCGTACATAACCTGTAGACCAAGTCATTGAGGCAGTTCGTCACGTGTAGGGTCCCTCCAAATGATGTTGAAGCTTCGGACATCTACCCTTCCTTCCGTCGTGTGTTGTAAGACCATACCAGATCACCATGTAACTGCGATATTCTTTGCCCAACTTGCGATTCTCATTTTCAGCTCCAGCAGGATTCTCTTTTCCTAGCTCTGTTATCATTCTCTTCAGTTGCACCTTTTCGTCTTGCCGGTTGTCCACTCTCGACACTCCCTTCTCGTTACTCAGGTTGTTCTCCAGTTCCTCAGTGAGTCTGCTGAGTTTGTCTTCCAGTTGCGTAGTCCTGATCTTCTGCTTACCATTCTCGCTCCTGAGTTGCGCGCCTTGATCAGATCCCCATGACACGTCCTTGAGCGCAACGTTAAGCTTGGTTCCTATCTTCGCGTTTTCTCTCTCCAGCTGCGAAAATATTTACTTCAAATCTACATCGTCATTTTGCATCGCTGTTATTTCGTACACACCTTTGTTTGCATTTTCAACGACTTTGTTTGGATTCTTCTTTAGCCTATGGCTATCGACCTCGCTTTCCATCTGCGCAATCTTCTACTTTATCTTATTATGTCCGTACTTCAATTGTTTCATCCCAGAACTATCAGCCTGTGCTGCAGCCAAAGCGTCTTCTAGCTCTTTTTTCAGTCTAACGTTCTCATCGGGGGGTAAACCTGTCTAGCTGTCCGGTGTACAGACCTTTGACTGTCCATGGCTGTCCGCGGCTGTCCGCGGCTGTCTAAGGCTGTCCGTGGCTGTCCATGGCTGTCCGTGGCTGTCCATGGCTGTCCATGGCTGTCCATGGCTGTCCATGGCTGTCTATGACTGTCCGTGGCTGTCTATGGCTGTATTTTGCCTGTACGTTTAGAAATCTAGACCAGTTTGGCAACGCTGGCGTCGGGGGTAACGTGCACAGCACAGCAGAGCTGTCGACAGTGTTGCCAGGGAACAAAATTATTTTGTACCACAAAAAACGTCAAAATGTACCACATTTGATAAAAATGTACCACATCCCTAAATGTCACTTGTCATCCACAAATCATCTGTCAATACGTCAACTGTCACCCACAAAACATCTTATTAGCACGTCAATTGTCATTCACAACAGCTGTGATTTGGATTTCTATTTTGTTATTGCCTAATAGCCTAACGTCTGGCCTAATGCCTAAACAAAACTTAGATAGGGGGAGTAGGAGCTGTATTGGGGATGGGGGCGCAAAAATCAAAAACAAATTTTAGGAAAAAAATAAAATCTTTATTCACAGTATCAGAGGAAATTAGGAATGTTTTGTTACATCTAAGGTTACTGTAGTCCTGATGCAATTTGAAAAAAAAAACAGAAAATAATAGCTCCAAGAATAAAAAAGACAAACAAAAACATACTACTTTTGCACCTACAACACAACCAATAAAACACAAACAAATAAATATCCTCAGAGAAGCTTAGCAATGTTTCATTACATTTACATGAATGTATATAATATGGATATGGCTGTAAACATAAAAAAATAAAAAATGCCACTAGACTAGAAAAGAACAATAAAAATAAACAAATATATCACAAATATCACATTTAGTCATTACTTGTACTTTGGTTTACTCTGTAAGAGTGTATCAGATGGTTGCCACGAATGACATGGAATCTTGTCTAATAATTCTGCAGAAAGCAGAATTGAATTGCATGTTTGGATGGTTAACCTATTCCTCAGATCACTTTTGATTAAATTTAATTTAGAAAATGTACGCTCAGCAGAGGCAGATGAATGTGGCAAACACATAATTGCCTTTACCAATTTTGTTAGGTTGGGAAACATCTTTGAGTTTAACTCATTTTTAGTATTAAAAACTTCTGTCCAAAACATATCAAAATCGTAGTTATTTTTAAAGCTTTCAATGTCTGGTAAAAGCCTCCATTCAAAATCTAGTTTTTCGATATCTAAATTTAACATTTCAAAATGCTTTTTGGCCTCAAAAATAGATGGCACTTTACCACTCATTGCTATCTTTGGTTCAAAGTTGGTTAAGAATTGTAGAAAATCATCATCAAAATTAAACCTTTTCCGTATTTGTAAGCACAGTTCCACATAGAAGTTTAAAATATTAACCTTTACCTTCTGTAATTCTTGTAGCTGTATAGTATTTTCATTCAAAAATAATGCTGCATTTGCCCCTATATAAATTTCTTCTAGTGGCAGGAAATTATCAGGATTACTTGGACTCAGTTTTGACAGATGAGTATTTTCCATAACATTCTTTTTAATAAAATTTTTCAACACTGACCTATATAATAGGGTAAACTTAGTATACATATTATGTATTTGTGTAGATTCACTCTGAAACTGCAAATTTAAGGTATTGATGATATCTAAAATATAAGATAGGAATAAAAAATACAATTTAAAAATGGGATTTCTTAAGTTTTCCAGTAAACACTCATCTATGTGCAAGTAATCCTTCTTTTCAAACACCTAGTTTGTGAAGTATAATCTCAAGGCATCCCACAGTACCAGTATCCGATCCACAACTGCCTGAAAAAAATTATTGAATAAGATAAAGATCAATACATAAATTTGTTTGAAGTACCTGTAGTGAAAGCCAACGTGTTTGGGATGGTCGCAGCATTTTTTGTGGCTTTAAATTAGTAAATTCTTGAAATTCTTCAAATTCTCCTATTCTTTTTGGGCTATTGGAAAAGTGGTTGTACAAATTTCTAGCAAACTCTTCAATCGTTTTAGGTAGCTTCATGCATGCTGCAGATGAACACAGATGGAGTGAGTGACAGGTGCATCCCAAAACAAAGATATTTTCATTTATTTCTTTAAACTTAGCTTGCACACCTGCTTTTAACCCCATCATAACATTGGCATTATCAGCTGCAAATCCCAGCATATTTCCAACAGATATTTTATTCTGATTTAAGATCTCCATTACTGCATTAAATAAGGATTCAGCTGTAGCAGATTGTACTTCGACTAAACTAAAAAATTTATCTCTAACTCTATGTTCATAGAAAAACCTGATCATGATCACAAGTGACTTTCTTGTTGATATATCTGTTGTTTCATCAATAATTAATGAATAAAATTTATTTTCATCGCTTAAACTTCTCCTTATTTGCCTTAAACTTTCACTGGCCAAACATTCACTTGTTATAGCTGTTGCCTTTGTACGATTACAATTGAAGCCTTTTGCAATTTTTGAATCTGGACATACTGATGCGATCAATTTTGGAAGATGTTCCATGAGCATAAAGGGCAAATTATGCTCATGTAATAACATAACCATTTTGAGTTCTCCAGAATACACCATTTTTGCATGCTTGACCTGAGCTTCGTTCCTAACAAATGTATCTATTTTGACATTCGATTGTGATTCATTAAATTTTCTGATATGTTTAGTAGACTTATCATGTCTCTTCAAGTGTGAGGTTCCACCCACTACAGACGTATCACAACATTTACAAAATGCGTCATTTTTTCTCTGCTCCACCCAAGGAAATTGTGTCAACCAATCTGTTTGGAAATGATGTAAAAATTTTCTTTTCTTCTTCTGTGGTTCATTCTCAGTCTCAATTTGATCAACAGAATTGCGTTCGGATTGCTTTTCTTCTTCAGGTACACTATCGACTCTGTCGGAAGAAGTAGAAGGAGCCTCCGATATTTCTTGTTTTTTTATTAAAAACCTGAAAATATATGTAGGTATATAGTTATATCTGAAATCACATATGGAGTCTGCACTTTCTCACCTGTCCATCCTGCTGGTTTAATTTTGGGATGTGAGAGCCTTTGGAAGTTTACCCACACAATTATTGTGACCACGTTATTACTGAAAACTTGAACTAGTAAGGCGCAGAGCGCTGATTTTGGCTACTATGCATTGATTTTATGGCTTTTTTAAGGCAATCAAAACTGCAAAACAAACGCACACACACCGTCGATGTTCTGATTTCTGATCACACCATGTTCTGATGTGGGATGTGGTTGATGAGGCTCTGATTTCTGATTTTGAATATCTGATCTTAACTAACATCTAGGCCCGTATTTATAAACCTTCCTTGAGGGAGACTCAAGGTCGCCTTGATGCTTGAGTCTTCCTTAGCGACAAAATCCAATTTATAGTCGCTGAGGCTTCCTCAAGTCTTCCTCAAGTGCTCCTTGAGCCTAAGGTAGCATGGGAGCTCCCTTGGCTCTTCCTTAGACCTTCCTTATGTGTTCCTTACCTTCGTTTGACATTTAAGAGTAAGGTTATATTATGTTAATTAAAAATATGTGAAAAATATTGTTTTGTATTCACCAAAAAATAGTGTTTTGAATTATTTTCCAGAGTTTTGACTTGATTTTTTGGTATATCTATGAGAGATAGTAGGTGTATGGTGCGCTGTTTATAATAATAAATAATGTTTAAGTCCAAACCAAAAGTGTTCAATGTTCATGCAAACATACTGAAATACTGAAACTACCAGTATGATAATGGTAATTGAAGGAGAAAAGTGATTACGATTACGATCATGCAACATATACACTCCCACAAATGAATAAATCGATAGTGGCACCTAAACTTGCATTGGGGGTTCCACCTTCAAGGCAAGTACCTACTTTCAAGCTGTTCACCAGTATTAAATAACAGTTTCTAAATTAATTTTTTATTTCAGGATCTTAGATTCAGATAATCTAAATTGTGAAGGTTCAACAAGGAGAAAAGATATCCAAAGTATTAAAACATCATGTCCTATTGACATGTCAACAAGGAGTTAAACAGAATAATGATGTTGCATAAGCCCATTTATGAGTAAGTCAGTGTAAGCAAGATAGAAATAATAATAATAGAGTGGCTGCGGGGAACAGTAACAAAGCCTACACAGAACACGAGGCTAATGACCAGAGCAGTCGATGCCGATGACACAGAAAGAAGACAAAAAATAATAATCATAATTATATATTATTGTATTATAAACAACAAGGTATGGAGGTGAAGGATGGTTTATACAAGCATAAGTTGTATAGTATAGATTTTTGTCTGATTTGTTATGTCAGAATTTCAAATGAACTATGCTAGTTTGGAAACAATATAGTGGCTATAGATGTGACCCATGTTTTAAACATTTATGATTTTGATCTGACTACTGTTATCGTAGTGGACAAATTTGGGGAAGGAGTACTAGTATGTCTTATTTCTATTAATATACAGAAAATGTATTTATGATTTTTTTTTGAGGTGATTAAATTAAATCTAAGTTTAGTTTTTCTAAAAGTATTCATGACTGATATTGTGTCCACTTTTTAGAGTACTTGGTCCAGTATAATGGGAGTAGCTAAACTACAAATATTGCGGTCATGGCACATTGACCGTGCAGTGATGTATGAAGTTATAAAATGTTCATCGCAGAGCACTGGCATGGGTGAATTTAACCTATTTAGCCTACAAAATACTATTTTACAATTGCTCCTAGGTGTTGAAACTCATAACTTGACCTTCGGCACATTGTATCATAAACAAAACATGTATAATAAACAGTATGTGGTTAGAATAAATGCTCCAACTTATAAAGTATTTTTATTTGGATGGAAAGAAAATGAAGAAGTTAAATAATAGTTTGCATAAGCTCCTGGAATATATTAGGGATAAACTTATAACGGTTATTAAAGGCAAGTACACTATTCACACAAAAAAATATTTTATCAAGGCACAGAGCTGCTGTATTAAACAATTTTACTATTGCTTTTACTTTGTAGTGAAACTGGACAAATTTATTGTGTCAAAAACTTTCATCTAATAGCTGTTTAATGTGTAACACTTGAAATATTTCTTATCACACATATTGCAGCTGCAGTGACCTTTCCATAAGAAACTTCATTTGCAAATATATTAATTTTGTACCAATTGCTTGTGATAGAAAAAAGTTATTAAAATCTGTAAAAAAGTGTAAAGTTAATAGAACAATTTTGCAAAAACTTTTTTATTTTCCACTTTTTAAATATATTATATATATAATCAGAAACTCTTTTACACAGTCTGATGTAGAGTGTGTCAAAAGTTACAGTTCATATAAAAACAACAAATTATTGCACATAAATCAACTTGTGTTCTTTTTAATCTCTTGCAGTGGATTCTTTTCACTTTGGTCCATGTATTTTATCTTTTTTTTCCAAAATTCTTCCTGTCGCTCTTCTATACATTTTTCTAATGCCTCCAGCTCCCAACTCTTTTCTAATTACACTGTTTTTGATTTTTTCTCTTCTGGTAACACCTTTAACCTTCCTAAAGTATTTCATTTCTATTACTTTTAACTTGCTTTTACTCCATGCTCTAAATATCCACGATTCACAATAGTAAGTCAGGACTGGCCTATAAATCGTTCTATAAATTGACCTCTTTGTCTACCTGCTTATTTCCCTATGTCCTAGAAAACGATTTTTCAGGTAGTGATATGTTGGTTTCTTGAATAACCTAGTTTATTTCCAGTTCTTGGCTCCCTGATTGTTCTAATGCTACACCCAGATATTCAAAATAATAATCAACTTGTTGTATTTGCACCTCTTTTCCTTCTGCAGATAAGCTGATACCACTGACCCCTTTGGTTTTTTTTCATTTCTCTTTAAAACTTGATTCCAATTTGTGAATAAATGTTGCATATCTTTCTAGCTGTTGGCTACTATCGTATCGCTACATCATCTGCAAATGCACATTCCGAAATTCTTTCCCTTTTCCAAATTTCGATATCAAATATATACAGCAAATCCTATACAGGTTTCACAGTTCTGTGTACTTCCCTTCATCCATAAACGTTATAAATATCAAAGGACTGATAGCTCCTCCTTGTTGCAGTCCATTATTTGTTGTAAATGCCTCAGATTTCAATTTCTCCATATTTTTTAAATAAATGTTTCCAAAATTATAATTATCGACAGTGCATACAGAAAATGACACTACTGACAGTGGATTTTGCTATTTCTCTGGTTTCTTTGCAACGTTGCCAGATTTTCCTCTTCCTTGGCTAAGGAGGCCTTGAGGAACGACTATAAATTAGAACATTCCAAGGCGTCCTTGGCTAAGGCTTCCTCAAGGGAGCCTCAAGGTCGGGACTATAAATACGGGCCCTAACAACCTAACAACCACAACAAAATACAGCACAGCAGCACAGGCAGTGCCTGTCAGGCACCCTACAGGCACAGGATACACCACAAAACAGGTACATAGGTACATACACCCGACCCTGAATGGCTGAATGACCGTTGACGTAGATCTGTAACTGTTCTGTGTATGTGACGTAGAACCACAGAATGAGAAGGTAGATAGGTATTAGGTTCCATGCCATGCACATATACCCCACGATATACCCTTGTGCGATCTAATTCTTACACATATTACTAACACATTAACAGAAAAATAAACAGAAACCGTTTCTGCGTTTGTACCACATTATAAGTAATTTTTAAAATGTAGTACCACTGTACTTTTATTGCTTGAAAGGTACCACATGTGGTACAATTGTACCACTCTGGCAACACTGGCTGTCGAATGTCACCACTTACGCCACTCAAATTAAGATTCTTTCTGGAATTAATTCCCAGCAGGCTGGAAATCATTTTAATACATCAGTTGGTCCTAAATGCACGTAGTCTAAGTTTGCACCATTCCAGGTGGTGAGCTTAACTTTTGACTGCCCAAAAACTACCAAATTATTTCACTTTTTTAGTTTTTTCGTTGCAGTTGGAAAGTGATACGTCGGACGAAAATGTCGTTCGGTGAAATATTAAAAAGAACCAAATTTTACTTTGAACGACATATATAACTTTAAAGTCAGTAAACTGACAAATTTTTGCACTTTTTTTAGCTTTTGGTTGTAGCTGGACAATGATGCGCCGGACGGAAAATATCGTTCGGTGCAATATTAAAAAGGACTAAATTTTGCGTCGAATGACAGCTAAAACTCTTAAGTCGGTTTAGCGGTAGAGACTAAATCAATAGTTAGAAGCGGTGAATTTTTCTCACTTCGGTGCAAACTAACATTTTACGGCTATGTAAGACTACATATTTTTAAAGCTGATACTCCTATTGAAAAAACCCATGGAATAAAAGATATAGTAAATAGAATTTTACGTTCGATAAACACCTCAGTCTTTAAATTCGACCATCTTGACATACAAAATTTTGCACCAATTTGAAAAAGGTTTGCTCTTACTTTACCATTTTGGCTGGACTTTATTTCACCCTGTTACATGGTCAATCAGTACCTGTATCATCTACAAGTATTTAATGAGTATAGTACAATAACACCAATCACAACGTCTGCAAATGAAAAACTAGAAAATGGAGTCAATTTGATTGGCTCAGTACTTCCCACACATAACAGTGATATCATTTTATTATTTTCCTTTGCATGAAGCTATAGTCTGGCACCCTTGCAACCAAATAATCGTTTGCTTTTCCTTAAGAAACATCCAACACAAAAACTAGTAAATAGTTTCCTAAGTCTCTCCGTAGGAACTAAAATGACACAATTTATATTTTGCGAGCTTCAACAGGATGAAAAGAAATAATCAGGAACCCCCAAATTGCTTAAAAACGAAGTTTGAGCTATTTTTATATTTTTAGTTTTTTTATTATTGCTGCGCCGCCACTGACATAATTTTGAAAACCATACGCATTTTACTTCCCTCACCGACGGGTGAGGGGAGTATTGTGATCGCGAAAATTTTCGATTTTGAGATAATACGCTTTTTGAGCGTTTTATGTTGTCTACATAACGAAAATTCACGTCACTCGTTTCCGTCGCTCTGCCTGTCTGTCGATCTGTTGGTCTATCCGTCTGTCGGTCTGTCTGTTTGCGTTCTTCTACCCTCGTAATCTCAGCAACCGCTGCATGGATTGTGATGAAATTTGGGCAGCGATATGCTGTGGGGTTGTAGTAGGTAATGCTGATATCATTTTGAAAATCGGTTTATGGGCGGCGTAGTAATTAGCAAAAAAAAAACAAAAATTTCAAATATTTCTCAAGCTTTGTTTTTAGGCGTCTTAGGAGTTCCTGATCATTTTTTACTTTTTTTTCGGTGGGGGTGAAATTGGGGTGGTTAGGGGGTAGGCGTTGTAAAACTCAAAAATTTGTTCTATTCATAATAGGCTGTCCATTGACCTGTGAAAGAAAGACCTACATAGTCGCATAATAGACGTTTTTTAGGTTCATTCGAACATTGCCTTGGCTATTGAAGAAATCAAGGGACTTAACAATTGTCCAATGTATACAATATACATACGAGTATTGCTTTAGATCATTCTGAATTTAGAAACATGGAAAAGATGGAATTGATTTTAATTAAATTTAGACACAGTATTATTACCGTGGCGAGGATGAAAAAATAAACTCAAGTTGATTGACTCCTAGAGAAAATACGAAACACTGAAGGTACTGTTGTTTATCTTAAACTAATGTATGCTATTATAACAGCTTTTATTGAAGAGGACATCTCACTATATGAAAGGTTACATATAGTATTTGGTATTGTGCCTTCTTTATGCGTCTGTGGCCTGCTAACATTTTGAAAAAGGCAGAATCTACTTTAAAAGATAATTTTATATTCAGTCCATTTTTCTGTCCGGAAATGGAAGATATAGATGAGGCAAGTTTTATATATCCAGGACCCACTTTCCAACAGCAAGAGAAAAACAGGGGTTGGTACTCATTCCCAGAGCATGTTGTGAATCAAATTTAAGGTGTAAGTTATGTAAATTTGTGCTGAAATAAAGGTTTTACTCTAGAATGCAGTTTAACTAGTTTGTGTAAGTATATACAGCTATCTAATAATGGCTGTCCTCGTGGCTGTCCGTGGCTGTTCATTTGGCTGGCCGTGGCTGTCCTTAGCTGTCCGCGGCTATCCATTTGGCTGTCAGTGACTGTCCGTGGCTGTCCGTGGCTGTCCATGGTTGTTTTTGGCTGTCGGTGGCCAATTTGGCTGTATTTTTGGCTGTCCCGCAACATTTTGGCTGTCCGGTGTACAACATCAGGCAACCGGTTTACCCCCCGGTTCTCATCTTCTAAATTCGCCAGTTGCTCTCTCATCTTGTTGTCAACGTCTCCTGCTTTATATAAGTCTTCCATGACCTTTCTCACACTATCAAGCGCATCTGTCATATCAGATTTCATCTTCTTGATCTCTGCTTCATGGTGCACCAACCTTTCTCCCAACCTTGACTCGTCTTCCTTGACCGCGGTCATTTTGGCTTGCACAATCGCGTGGTCCAGGTATTTCTTTAAGGATGCATCATCAGCCTCCAGCTGGGCAATATTCTGTTTGAACATTGCATTTTTGTCCTTAACTTGGTCACATATATCCTTCGATTTCTTCGGTTGATCCAAAGTCTTCAATCTCTTGATTTCATTTTTCAAAGCAGAAACTTCTCTGTTGTGTTTTTCGTTGAGCTTTCTCAAGGCTGCCTCGTGTTGGTCATTCTTCTTCAACAGATTCTTTTTGTCCCTTTCAAACTTGCTCTTAATACCCATACATTCCCGTTTCTGAAGGTCAAGCGAATGCTTTAGCTTATCCCGGTCTGCTGTGAGCTCCCTCATGGCTCCTCTGTGTTGTCCTTGAAGCTTAGCGATAGTTTCCTCGTTCTTCTTCAGCAAATTCTTCGTGTCTCTGTCAAACTGCTCCTTTATTGAGTGTATCGTGTCTTGCATAGATTTCATTTTGATTGCATATTCATCTGCTTTTTCTACACCCCCCTGCATCTTATCGACCTGTATGCGGCAGCCTACTCTAAGGTGCCCCTTCTGCCCACATCTCCAACACGTAAACTTCTCAGCTTCCTCTAGACTTCTGCGAACTGAGTTTCTTTGGTAGTTAACATCCCTTCTTCTTGGAACGAACGACATGGCTCATTATGTTGTTCTACAGAGCGCACTCTCCGTGTCATTCGCGTGGCTTTCGTGGCAGCCTGAATTTCTAGAGCCTTGACCAAAGCGTCTTGTAAGGTTCTGGGACTGGATAGTCTTACGATTCGCTGAACGTCCAGATCTGCAATGCCTCCGACAAATGTGGTTAAATCATCCTTGGGTTGTTGTGTTATCTTATCATAGTCACGTAGATCTGATGAGCAGATATTTTCCAAAATAGCTGCGGCAGAGTCTCTAAGCATGGATGTCAGCACACACATGCTTTTTCTTCATTTGACCAGTTATTCATACGTGCGATGTTTTCAAATTGCATATAATAAATGTCCCAGGATGTTTTGCCATTGTACGGATAGGGCTTTACTACTACGCTACTGTATCTATCAGGAAAATCGGGTGGTACAGCTGTTAAACAACGTTCACCTGCACCAAGTTCTAGCAGCTCCTCTCTCACGATTTCCTTGACTTGATCTTTCACTTGCTGCAGCTGTTGCTCAACGTTCCTTTGTGATGTCGCTAGCTGTTCCTCGATGTGCTTTTGTGATGCTTCTATTGCACTAATACGATGATCTTGATTTTCTAATGCCTGACTTACGGTTTGCTTCTGCTCCTCCAGCAGAGCCATCACCAGTTCCTGTCCACTTTTCAAACCAGTGACTGCCTCATCTTGGTGGTGCTTTACCTTTTCTTCAAGATTCACAACTGCCTCGTGGTGGTGGTGCTTTAGTTTTTCCTCAAGATCTACGACTGTTTGTTCTTGACTACTTCGAAGACTTGATACGGCTTGTTTTTGACTACTCTGAAGATTGGCTGCAGTTTTTTCTAAACCTCGTTGGAAGCTGGTTTTCATTTCTTGTAGCATATTCGTCATTGCACTCATTTCGGACGCCATAACTCTAGTTACTGGCATCGACTGGCTCTGTACTCACTTCTTTTTCCACTTTCCAGGTTTGATTCGATGGATAATCCCACACTTCTGACACCAATTGTCACGACGGCCTCTTTTTCTTCACCAAAGAATCAAACTGGACGTAACTTTCACCGTTTTACTTCACAACTCAATACATCTCTTAACCTTATCTCAACTAGAACTCAACTCAGCTGAATGCACTACTACGCTACCCGTGGCGTGGCGCCTTATATACACTCTCTACACTTCATCGAACCGTCATTCCCGAAAACTCTAGACAATTCGATGACGTTTACACTTCAAAGATCTAACCTAACACTGTGACTTTACATCATGCATGACAACTAATACACAATGCACGAATACCATAATATACAGTATGTTACAATATAATTTCACTTAACTTAGATCATATTATAGAGTTATGATTCAAAGCTGGAAAAGTCTTCAAGGTAAGAATAAATCTTAAACGAAGCATATGATAATCTTGAAAACAAAACAATGAATATATCATCTATAATAATCTTCTTTGTACAATAATTATATTGACTGAAACATTTCATAATCTTGGATCAAACAGTTAAATTTTGGTTTTCTTGGAAGAATCATCTAAAAGGATCTGTATGTACATTCGACAATCTTACGTTATATACTAGACACAGAATATAAAAAGTACGTTCCTGTACCTTTGAACTAGAAGAATATGTCGTGCTCATCGGTTTGTCACTGTCATTCTCATCTACTTATATGAATATATTGCATATCAGATACTTGATATGTATGTACAGACATGTACATACAAACATCTATATCAGGTCCCCAGAGTCTCAACTGTGCAACCATATTTTTATGAAAGTATAACAATTTAACCCGCAGACACAGGTAACATAATGAATTAAGATTATTGTATTCTCAGTGAAGGTATTCCAGAATTCTCAAGGTGTTTTTATTATTGATCGAATTAATAGGAGCTAACTTGAAAAATATGATATCCTTACTAAAACTTCATGAAACACTTGTAGAAAGTTATTTTCTTGGTCAGAGCATATTTCTTTAGCACGAGTATTGAAATCAAAAACATACATACATGCCTTGGTTCAAACTGGCGGATACAAGGAGAGTCCCGCTCTTTTAGTTTGTTGAATATAGTTAAATTTAGTTTTGGGCTTAATAAAAGGAGTCTACCCACTTACTTGATATGCACTGGCGACGTGGTTCGTCCCGGGATTTCAGATTGATGAAAGATGCGGCGACACCCCAGAGGAAGGTCTTAGGTTATCTCGTACATCTGTTGTTATGTTATCATTATCATTGTTGCGCGTCGACTCTCTCCTTTCTTCTCTCCTTTTCTTCCATGGACGAGTTGAGGAGTAGATGTCGCCACATACCGGAGTGAAAAATGTTTATCCACAATGGCGTGCTAGTGGAGAGGACGGCGGGATGCATTTTCGCGGTACGCGAAGTGGGTGTGACAGTTATCATCAAGCCCAAAAACGGCAAAAACCCAACACAAACTAACCATAATTTCCTCATTGAGTAAAATTTTGTACAGCAAGTGCAGATGCTCTTGTCGCAAATTTTTATACACTATTATCAGAACTCTTGAACTGAGAATGTATTTTTATTTGTATTTGACTGCAATGTTGGATTATAATTTTGTTATTTTCTGGGTAACATCAAAACCTGATAGCTCTCCCAGTATACAAGTTGTACTCTTCTTAATGGGCTATTTACGGATGGCCCAAAACTGGGCACAGCGAGGACGCTTGGGAGGTATACCACATAGAGTTGGGAGTCAGGGAGCTGATCAAAAGACCCCTGACAAGCAAATCTATAAAAACCTTTTCTTAAAGCACTGAGCTTCAAACGGATTGACTCAAGATCCATATAGAACTGCATACTCATCAACGAACTTGGATCAAGGAAAAATGCAACTTTGGTTTGGGTTCCAGGTCATAACTCAAGAGGAGGAACCAAATCTGTGTTCATGGGACCAGAACCATTCGTGGGCATTACGAAAAGCACCGCTATGAAAACCATCTTAGATTGGGCAAAGAGGAAAGCACTCCTGCACTGGCAAGAACATCAGGGTTACTACACTCGGCGTTCACTTGACACCCCTCTAGTCAGCCCCCCAAGGATCATGGAGCTGAAAAGGAATGATCTCTGCATTTTGGTTGGTTTGTTGACGGGACATTGTCCTCTGAGGAACTATTTGCGTAAATTAGGTCTAGAACAAACCACAGGTTGTCGTTTCTGCTATGTGGAAGGCAAAACAGCGGAGTACATTTTGTGCTTTTGTCCAGTACTGGAAAGAGTTGGGTTTCAGACTTGCGGACTCACCGAGCTGCCACCTTCTAATTACAAGGAAGTTCCACCCATCACGACCATCGCCTTCTTCAAGAGGTGTGAATTGTACTTCTTCTTTTAGTACCATCTCATCAGCGGTGGTTGGTGACCATCATTTGGAATTGTTCTTTGTCCTGTGCTAAATGAATGATTGAGCAGGCCTCTCTTATATTAAACCACCGGCGTAAGATTGTACGGTGTGAGCCACAATAGACACAATAGGGTCGCGGTGGAAGGACTTCACTTCCAACCTGCCTAACCAAAATGTTCTTAAGCTCTCTCTGTTCATTCCTGCTATCAGGTATTTTCTAATTCAAAGCCAGTCTGATGTAGTTCTGTCCTCATCGTAAATACAAAGAGTGCGATTTTCGGTAACGTTTCTAAACTATTTTACTGAGGAATCGACGGTTTTTTATACAGACCTAGTTCTACTGGTTACCCTAGATGACCACCAGTTTGAAAAAAAAATGTATTCTTAAACCAGTGTTAAGTTTATTTTCAGTTTATTTGTTTACTTTTGTGCTACGTTCTGTATTTTTTCAATAAAATTCAAAAAAATTCTTAATTCCGGACTTAAAGGGTTAAGTTTTAACTGATGAGGTTTCCAAATATAATCTATATAGTATATATTGTACCTGCTAATACTATTATGGTTCTTTGAATAAATATCATTATATAGGTAATCCGAGTTATCAAAACTTATGTAGATAGGCCACATATACCGAGGTTTTCATTCTTCTTAATATCGATTCAAGTTTAATATTACGGGTTTCCAATTTAGCATGTTATCATAGAAATAAAATCGACACGAACAGCTTTAACTGCACAATCGTTGAATAAAGGCGCCTCGTGCTTGACACCACAATATCTCTATCCAATAGTTATCTACCGATGCTTATTCGTTTTCTTCTTTTTCAGCAACGCAATTCAATACTTACGTAACGTTGAAGTTACAAAACGTTAAATCTACGACTGTGACAGTTAAGGGAGCAACACCGTGTTGGGAACAAGATTTTTTATTGTAAGTATATATAAACACTTTATAAAATGCATGTCATATGTCAGTGTATTTGTCCCATGTTGTCAAAATCTCATCCAGTAAAACCTACAACACCGTTATTTTACGCTTCTTTTGTAGCAGAATACAAATTTTTGACACTTATTAAAACCAACGATGTCTTTCAGTCAGACGTCATTGATAAAAACACAATCAAACTAAATTGAAGATCCACAACTCGTGGAAGCCTGTAGCAGCAGTCCAGGAGGAAGAAAGGACGGATTCATCTTCAAAACTGAGCCATGATAATTCATTGGATGGGATATATGCAATGCATTTCTCCCAATAACATATAAAGGAAAATGTTTGGGGATAACAAGATATTCACCGATAATTAAATCCTTATTTCTAATTCCGTCCCTGTGCGATTATTTCAAAAACAGACACAAAAAACTCAATGTTTATTTTTTATTTTTCTCATAATGCTAAATGTCATATACAGAAAAGTTGTTTGGATACTGGAACTGACCAACCACAACAAAATTGCGTCCTGTGACGTATTCAGTGATGTGGCGTGAAAGCTTTCGGCGTTCATTTGCAAGTCAAGTCATTGTCGATAGTCAGGGCTCCGTGGGACCCTAGCTTTTGTCTTATAGTATCAGTTAGAAAATCTGTCATGCTTGGAAAACCAGTGACCACATAACGAAACGTCAAAGAAAGAAGGGGGGAGGAAGGTAGGCAAGAATCTTCTCTTTTAGAACAGGAGCTGGGTAGGTACTTTTGAAATACGCCGAGAAGTTTTTTAAATATCCTCGAGACTTTAATTTTGATTTACTTTTGATAAAATGCTTTGCTTTGACTATATTGGTGGCTACGGAGTAAACATTAGCGTGGAACGAAAATGACGAAAAACATTTTTTTTTTGAATATCGTATTGTAATAGTGCGGAAAAGTTGCCTTTCGGAATTCTCCATTATGCAGCAAAAAAATGAAGTCAAGTTGATTGACTCAGTACTTCCCACACATTACGGTGGTACCAGTTTATTACTTTCCCATAGCATGAAGCTTTAGTCTGAGATCTCCTTGCAACCTAATCATCGCCCCAATTTCACCCCCACCCAAAAAAGGTAGAAAATGGTCAGGAACCCCTTAAACATCTAAAAACGAAGTTTGAGCTGTTTTCATATTTTTAGTTTTTTGATTATTACTACGCTGCCACTGACACGATTTCTAACAAGCATACGCGTTTTCCATCCTCACCACAGTAATAATAATGTGTCCAAATTTCATTAGAATCAATTTAATAGTTTCCACGTTACAAAATACACAACGATCTAAAGCAATAAATACTCGTATGTATACAGAAAATTCTAAGTCCCTTAGTTTCGGTAATAGGCAAGGCAATGTTCAAATGGACCTAAAAAGCTGATCTATCTCGCTAGGTCTTTCTTCACAGGTCAGTGGACAGCCTATTATTAATACAGCAAATTTTTCAGTTTTTCAACCCCCCACCCCCCAACCTCCCCAATTTCACCCCCACCCAAAAAAAACTAAGAAAATGATTAGGAACCTCTAAAACAATTAGAGAAACGAAGTTTGAGCTGTTTTTATATTTTCAATTTTTTTATTATTTCTGCGCCGCCACTGGCACGATTTATAAAAACCATACGCATTTTCCATCCTCGCCACGGTAGTAACACTGTGTCAAAATTTCGTCAAAATCAATTCAACAGTTTCTTCGTTACATAATATAGAACGATCTAAAGCAATACTCGTATGTTTACACTAGAAAAATTCTAAGTCCTTTGGTTTCTGTAATGGCAAGGCAATGTTGGGATAGACCTAAAAAAGTTATTTATGTCGCTAGGTCTTCCTTCACAGGACAGTGGACAGTCTATTATGAAAGCAACAAGTTTTTTATTTTTACAACCCCCCACCCACCAACCACCCCAATTTCACGCCCTACCAAAAAAAAAGTAGAAAATGACCAGGACCCCTAAAACGCCTAAAAACGAAGTTTGGGGCATATTTAAAATTTTTCGTTTTTTGCTAATTACTCCGCCGCCCATGCACCGATTTTCAAAATTATAGCAGCATTACCTACTACGACACCACGGCATATCGCTGCCCAAATTTCATAACAATCCATCCAGCCGTTACTGAGATTACATGGCTAGAAAAACGCGTACAGACAGACTCCCCTCACCTATCGGTGTGGGAAGTAAAATGGACAAAATCACATAAAAACTTCCACTGCCCCACACCGTCTGAAATTTGAGAAAATATAATTTGGTTTTAGTTTGAGTGTAATTTTATGCAGCTCTTCGCATATTATGTTTTTAAAATAGCAAAAGTACTATTTAAAAAATACAATATCCCAGAGCTCACCGCGAGGAGGTAGTTGCATATTGAGCTCCATCCGGTTCTACCCACCACTCGGAAAATTTACTTTTTGGTTGCATATTGGTATCAAATTTTGGCATAATTTTTCGTGACTCCAACCTGGCGCGAATGAATCCATTTCTGGAAACTTGACCACAAACTGATGAAGATGCCTCCGTTACTAGCTTAACGCACCTCCCTACAGCCTGCAGGGAGACTTTTGAAACTCCATAACGGTTCTATCTTCCTTCACACATTGAGTATTCAAAAGTTAGTGGTGACTTTGTTAATTACAGTTTTGCCGGGATATTAGATCTATGTGGTGGATTTTCCGTAGCTTTTAAAATCCTTCTCAAGGCAAGCTCGCTAATGTGTTTTCTGTCGTCACAGAACATCGTTAAAAGAATGTTTTCCGGATGAGCAAAGTACCCTTTTCTCTGGATTACAGGATCTATAATGTTTTTAAGGCTTAAACTTAAATAACGAGACCGTTTAATTAGCTCGAAAAGGTTTTGAGAGCCGTTCTTGTAACACGAATTGCGCTTGTTTTTAAACCAAACTGTAGAATAAACTTTTACCAGTATTTTAAGATGTTCTGATGGAGACTCTGTTCCAATATGTAAAACAAGCAACCTACTCGCTGTTTGTCAACCATCGAGAATGAGATTGTTTGCCTGGATCTCTTCGAGCTAAACTATTACTGCAACATCCTGTAATAGTGGCACGGCATATCTCTAACAAATATTTTTGGTCTGTGCTTAGCTGTGTCTCATCAATATCGAGTAAATCGGATTCAATTGGAATGAAGTTAATTACTTCAAGCTTCTCAGTTTCAGAAAATTTCTTACCAATAGGTCCTGAATATGCACGTGGTCCAGTTGTCTGTCCATCCAAATACTGGAAGAAATGACGCAATGGGAGTTCATTCCTGTGTAGTTAACAAATAAACCATTGCATTGGATTGTCACAATATTCCTCCAACAACCTCAGAACTCCACCCTTCTGTCCCGCATTTACTGCTGTTCCGTCACATCCAACAGCTACAATCTTTAAATATTAATCTGTTGTTTTTCCAAAAAACCAACAATTCTCAGCTTAATATTCGCAGCTGATCCAGATAATGGCGCTACGTGCTCCAAGTATTTCGACCCTGGTTTTGGGGTTTAATTGAAAATTTTCTAATTTTTAATGCCATTGGGGCACTGGCAAGTATTAACCTGTATTCTCCAGTTATTAAGGTTTACTTATGTGACCCAAAAGGCAACTTTTACTGGCTATTACGTTTTGAATTTTAAAACTAAAAAATTTCGTTCCACCCTAGTAGGTATACATACATAACGTGACGTGACGTGCTAACTCGGACTTCAAAAACAACAAAAATGGTGCAACCCTTATAACTATAATGCACTGGTGGACATGATTTCAGTGTACGGTGAATGTGGTGAAAATGCCTCTGAGACTGCGCGAGTGTATGCTGATTATTTACCTGGCCGTATTTATCCTGCATCCTGTCGAGTCGTCTATCTCGTGCAGAGTTAGAGACACAAAATATTTGTATCCACATCATCCTGGACACGCTGGAAGGTTTAGACAACTTCGATTGGTTCAAATTGAAGATAAAATACTCGCGCTTTCCAATCGCGCGGCACCAATTCCTAACTGTATCTATAAAACTCATGATGTGACAGGACCGCACTTAAAACTTTGCAGCGAACGAATAGTAAATATTTTTGTACATTTTTTCCATTCTTTTTCTGCCGATCCACTGCACAAGTTTGTCATTGCAAAGGCAGTTATTTCTGAAAACAAAAGTCCCACCTTTGAAAACCTCATACAAGGCATTGGCTTTGAGGTGCAAATATTTGTAATTTATTGATAAAACCAAGTTCGATTACTATATATGATTTCGTTCAGGATGCATTTAAGAATGTTGCCATATTCTCAGGCTACGTCAAGTACAGTTTAATTACACGCTTGAAGTACTACTTGAAAGGCTGCTGATGATGTTCATGAATGACAGTTGCTATTATATTGATATTCATCATGCCTGGTTAGGATGGGACGGTAAAAGGGATCTTTGCCCTCGTGCAAATTAGCCATTTTGTCCAAATAGTTAGGACTGGAAAATCATGAACGAGACACTGTCAGAGGAGCTAAGGGGAAAATGGCAAAAAGATGGAAAAAAATAGCAAAGAAAAAGAAGCGGGTCAGTTCTAGATGAAAGTGACTTATTATTTGTCTGATATTTCGGAAAATTTTGACGCATTCGTAAATTTGGTTTATAAATAGGCGGAATCAAATTCCACTATTTTGAATCCACAGTTTGATTTGATTACAGTAAAAGTGGCGACCTGTGGTGTTTGAGAACTCACTTGACATGTTGAGAAAACGATAAATTAAAGCTTCTTATCTCATTAGTTTGGAGAATTACGAAAAAATGACGACACCCCATTTTCCAACAGATACATCGACACCCTTGTCAAGTATAGCCTTAGCGTTTTGGTAATTTGTTCTTCTTCAAGTGCCTTATACTATATGTATTGCTGATTTGTCTATGCAGGAGCTTCCTCAGATGTATTTGTCATGACTTACATTAGTCAACTAAACCCAATTGGCAAGCCGGACTGAATGCCGATATAAATGCATCGAACACAGATAGCCTTTAAGGTGTAGCGACTTTCTGGCAAAGTGGTGATTCCAAAACTGAGTTAGCGACAGGAAATCATAGCTGGAGGATTAGGGACTTTTGGGTGTATAGAACACACTTTGCCTACTTCTAACTTCCATTTCATTTTTTCAAAAATAGGGGCTAGCCGCATGATAATAACGGCGATAATAACAGATGTTTTACAACTTTATAGTTTTACCATAGTGACTCTTCAAGGAGAGAGATCAGGCAAGTGAAATTGGTCGACTTTCGTTATCTTTATTTTGTGCATGCTCAAAATAATCATGGCCACAAAATTCGTTATTTCTGGTAGTCCAGACATGCCCCAATAATGTTTCAAAGTTATAATACTATTTCAAAGGCAGGAGTTTATTTGCGATTAACAAATGACCCTTAGTAATTTTAAAATAAATTGATCTCACAAGAAAGTTGTTTTAAGTCTAATCAGATAGTCAGAGAGTTAAGGGCCGTACTCATAGTCGATCTTTCTGAGGGTCCCTTAGGTATGGTTTTGTGTTTCGACAGCTACTTGAGAGGCCCTTACGTAAGGCTTCCTTGGGTAATACACATGTAACGGAATATCAACATGGCATGCCAGCAAGACATTTCGTTGCAGTCAAGGCGATTTTGTAGGTTAATTTTGGCATATAGTGTTATCAGTTTCTGTCACGCCCGGAAAAATGTCTGGCACAAAACACGAAATACTGGCATAAAACAAAAAGGTAACAGGAAACATCAAATTGCTTAAGATGGGTTCTCACGATTCAGTTTCGATGAATCAGTTTCAGTGATTCAGTGATACTGAACAGATAATGAACGTGAGAACACATTTTCATTAAAACTGATCAGTGGGTTTGTACTTTCAGTCAAAGTGAAAGCCAGTCCTACTTTTCGTTTATTTTGAGTGAATCAGTATTGAAAATGTCACACTGACGTTCGAGAATCTCTTCCGTTATCCTGAGAGTCATCAGTTTTCGCACTTCAAGGTTATGAAAACATCGTTTTCATGAATGCTGAATCAGACAAACTGATTCAGTGAAACTGAAGAGTCAAAACCCGCCTTTAGGCACAGGCATAACAAAATTGACTCATATTTGAAATATGACAACATCGCCAAATCTTTTCCTGCCGTCTCGTAGATAGAATGGAACAGAAGAGTATTTATTGACATATTACAGAAGACAAGAGCATGCAACTGTCAATAAATATAGAAAACCCACAAAAAAACAGAGCCTTGTAAGTGAAATGCCGTAAACTTAAAATTTAATTGGATCAATTAAAGGCGACATAGAATTATAAAACCAATAAAATAGTAAAATAGTAATAGGAAAAGGTATTTCAAAATTTAGAATCGATATACCTGATTTTCGTCATTTAAGTTTGCTCTCTCACACAACCATTTCTTTTGAAACTTATATACGGGTATAGATGTTTTAGTTATACGTAACAAAATTTAGATTTCTAAATACTTCTGTAATATACGTAATTGTGTACTTCACTTCTAGGGATGCTAGACATCTATGTTTTTGCTTTTTTTTGAATAGCTTATAACTATTATGATGATGAACGATTATGTTGTCTAGGAAACAAGTACGCAATAAAGGACATACTTGAGGTTTCCTTAAGCATCCCTTGAGAGGAAACCTTAAGTATTACTCAAGTGACGACTATGAATAAGGCCCTAAAAAACGTAGTAATGTATCTGTATATTCTGTAACTGTTCACACCGCGGTACACTCATTGCAACCAATGCTTCGGTGGCCTGGTACCTAATTGAGATTTACAGCGTTGCGTCAAGCTAGTACGTTAAGAGTATTGAAACAGTCCCATACTATCGGTTTTGATCTAATCTCCTCCAGGAGTCCAAGGCATTTTAAGGGGCCTGGGAGTCCGAGAGGATCACAGTAGCCCTTATTTGCTACAATAGATATGACCTTGACCATAGGATAATCATATGATAATTTCAGTTTGGCATATTTTTGCAGTTCCTAGGTCAAAGGTCACCCCCACCCACGGAATATGTCATACTGGGCGTTTCGGTTTTGACATTTTTCACGTTCACAAACACGAAGTCGTCACTTTCATTTATGCATCCCAAAGATTGGCGATTTCTTGCGATTTTCATGTCAAAAGCCTGGTACAAGCATACTTAAAATCGTGAAACATTCTATACTCGCTTTGTATGTACGTTTTCTGTTAGTTGCATTGGATATCCGCACCCCAGATTCAACTTTACCAAACGTGTATATAGTTATAGTAAGAAGGAATTTTTGCAAGGGGGCGACGTCGTACTTACGTTATTAGGGTTCACGATTAATTACACAGATTTCATCATGTACCAGAGTGGCAACAGGTGGTTTTGTTGAATTTCTGAGGGATCTTCTCTTGTTCTGTAAAGTAGAATTTTATTTTCGAATCTATCACCTTTTAGAATTACGCTCATAATCCATGTCCAAGCTTACTAAGTAGAGCATAAACTACCGAGGCGAAGGTTATACTATTTGGTGTAGACTTAATTACAGCTAACCCACTAGCACCGGTGCATGTTTGCCTACGTCAAAGGTAATAGTATTACGGTAGGAGCCAATTATTTACCACGTGCTGCTCGTAACCTCAACGCTAATGGACAAAACTTACGGACACATTTTTGTTGTGGGTATCAATACAACAAAATTACACTTTAGTGAAAATGTTTCGGAGATGCGTGAAAGCGCAATTGATTATATATTTTTTAGGCCGTGGTGATAAGTTCGACATTTACCCATCACTCCGGAGGTTATACAGGGCGATCACCTTATACTCCTAAATTTGGTAGTTCTGCACGAAAGAAGTTATAAAAACAAGTTATACACAGGGTGAAGCTCCACATTCTAAAATTATTTCGTGATATTTACCGACCTCCAAAGCTATGACTTCCTTAATAGAGCATCCTATATTATCTCTAATTTTAATTCCGCTTTTTTTTTCTATTCCGGCGTTAGGTTTAAGAGGGTACTTTTAAAGATACGAGCACTTTTATGTAAAAATCTTAATACAACCGTGTATTAAATCGGAAATCAATAACTAAGTATTAATCTCTTAAGGCTAGAATAATCATCAGATTCTGCTGCAACTGGTTCTTTTAATGTACTTCATTTTATACTCAGGGTGACCCAGAACACACAACAACGATTTTCTCGATTATTTTAAATGGTTCACCCTGAATTTTGTCTAACCGAGAAACTACTTTAAAAATACATTTAATTTTGTCAAGTACCCCTTCTTCTTCTTCTTCTTCGCATGACTAGGATTTCTCCTGTTTGTCTGCCTCTTATTCCGTCTCTGTTGTTGACGTTGTTGTTGACATCAAATTATCTTCCCATCTTTTCTTTGGCCGTCCTGGAGGTCTTCGATTGTAAGGTTTGTTATTTTTACATATGTGAGCCAATCTGTTGGGTCTCATTCTATTTACATGTTCGTCCCATTCTTTCTTCCGGGTTTTTATACATTTATTGATGCTGTTAATGTTGCACTGTTCTCGTATGTTTTTATTTGTTTGTCTGTCCCTGAGAGTTATTCCCAAAATTGATCTTAACGTTTTCATTTCTATGCTGTTATAGATTTGTTTTGTTCTCTTTGTGTCTGCTCGTGTTTCTGCCGCATATGTTAGAATTGGTCGCATCGTTGTTTTATATACTTTAATCTTGCTTTCCGTAGACATATATTTGTTCTTCCATACAGTTTCTCTTAAACATCCACTAACTCTACCTGCTTTTGTCGCCTGTCTTTTAACTTCTGTATTCAAGTTCCTATCACTGGTTATGTCAATGCCCAAGTAGTTAAATGTCATCACTTGTTCAATAATTTTACCTTCCACTTCCAGTTTACATCTACGTGGTTCTCTACTGATGACCATGCATTTTGTTTTCTCCGCTGAAATTACCATATTGTATTTTTTGGCCGTGGTGTTGAAAGTGTGGAGTTGTCTTTGCAGATCGTCTTCAGTATTAGCTATTAGGAGCGCATCGTCGGCGTAACACACTATGTTGATCTTATGTGGTCCCATTCTAAATCCTTCTCGCTTTTTTACTTCTAATATTATTTTGTTCATTATCATGTTGAATAATAATGGGCTTAGTGAGTCTCCTTGACGTATTCCTCCCTTTAGGGGCATGAGACCTGTTTCGCCCTTAGATGTTATGATTTTTGTTCTGTTGTCCTTGTTCATATCATCGATTATACTAATTAGTTGCTTATTGACCCTTTGTGTTTCCAATAATTTCAAGATATCACCTCTTTTGACTCGATCGAATGCACTTTTTAGGTCTACAAAACACATGTATGCCGGCTTATTATATTCTATCGCCTTCTCCACTATTTGTCTAACAATGAACGTTGCGTCTATGGTACTGCGGTTTTTTCTAAATCCTTGCTGTTCTTCGGCTATATCTATTTGTTCCTCTAATTTATTCTTTATTATAGCCGTTAGTAGTTTCAGCGTACTGTTCATTAAGCTGATCCCTCGGTAGTTTCCGGGATTCGTTCTATCTCCTTTTTTTAGTATGGGTAGCATTAGGCTGTCCTTCCATTCTATAGGAACTCTTTGTGTCTCCAGAATACCGTTACAGAGATATTTGAGGTATTTTTGTAACGTTTTTCCTCCGTATTTTAGTAGTTCGTTGTGAATTCCGTCGGGACCAGGCGCTTTCCTGTTTTTTAATTTATTTATTTGCGTTTCTATTTCTTTATCTGTAATTTGTATTTCCTCATTGTGTTCGTCTTCCTTTATCTCTCTGTCGTCTTCCTCCTCTGTTTCTCCATATAGTTTTGTGAAATGTTCGATCCACTGATCTTCCGTGATGCTGTCAATATGCACGAATTCATTCATGTCTTTCCTTTGTCTTTTGATCATTTTCCACACCTTCTTTTGGGATCCGTATAGGTCGTGCTCCATGTCTTTTCCCAGTGTTCTTCCTTGATGTGGTCGATTTTTCGATTGACTCTGTTTCTGATTCTTACGTATTCTTCCCTAGATTCGGGCGTTTGAGTTCTTTTATATGCTAAGAATGCCTGTTTCTTTTCTTGGGCCAATATTTTTACTCTTTCATCAAACCATGGTGTCCTGTACTCACGTTTGTTGCTAGTTACTTTTCGTTTTCCTAGGGCTTCCTCTGCTGCTTTTATGATACTTTCCTTGATGATCTTCCACATTCCATCAATGTCCGTAGGTGTCTCTAACTGATGTGTATTTAACTTTTCAGATAATCTGTTTGCGTAAAGCTTCTTGGTCCCATCGTTTTCTATACTTTCTATATTTAATCGCTCTTCTTTCCTTGTGTTTAATATTTTCTTGGAAGGGATCTGTAAGTTAATTTTCCCCAAAACTAGTCCGTGATCTGAGCCTACATTAGCTGACGAAAGGGTGCGCACATCTAAAATGTTTCTAGGATGTATCTCTCTGTTTGTTATAATATAGTCAATCATGGAGTTGCGGCCTCTTGTATCTGACCAGGTTATTTTATGTTGTATTTGGTGGTCAAAGAATGTGTTGTTAATTCTGAGGTTGTTCATTAGGCATATTTCTATAAGTCGTTCTCCGTTTTCATTAAGTGCCTCTTCATTAAACCTTTGTTTCACCCATTCAAGGGGAGTGTTACCTACTCGTGCATTGAGATCCCCTAGGATAATTATTTTGTTGCGTGGAGGCACAGTGTCCAAGAGGTCTTGAAGGTTTTCGTAGAATGCCTCTTTCTCTTTTTTACGTTTTGTAATATCCGGTGCATAGACAGAAATAATATAAATTGTAGTATTATCCAGTTTTAGTGCTGCCATCATCATATGCTCGTTAATATATTTTATATTCAGAATATTATTTATAAATTTTTTGTGTATTAGTAGACCCACTCCTGCCTGGGCTCTTTTGTCTTTCTCTACTCCGCTGTGGAAGAGTGCAAAGTTATTTACGTGTGTACTTCCTTTTCCTTTCTTTTTTGTTTCACTCAGGGCGCATATGTCAATCTTGTGGGACTCCAGTTCTTCTATTATTTCCTGATCTTTTTTTCTCCATGAGCCAATGTTCCATGTACCTATTCTTAGCTCATGGTTCTTTTTCGTATACCTTTTCCTTGCCAGTGTCGTCATCGTAAGGTCAGTTCTGTTCCGAGGCTGGTTTTTGTTTCTTTGAGCAATACATCTTTTTTACGAAGGGTAGGTCGCTAGCCTTGCCCTTCAACCCTCCACATTTTACCCGGGCTTGGGACCGGCTATGATCATGATGAAACTACTCAATCCATCCCACCCTGATCATAGGCAGTGTTGTCAAGTACCCCGTGTACCTAAATTTTCTAGTTATAAAGTTACTTCGACTGTTAATAATAGATAAATTATGATAGATTGTCTCAGTTGGCCACAGTTGCCTTCTTTGATAGAAAGTAGTGAGTAATGTTATGTTTGTTTAATTATTGTAAATTGATATTTGAGTTTTAATTCGGCGGGTCTTCTTGTTATTTATGTTTACAGTTCAAATCCGCCAATAACGAATCTTTAAGATAAGGTATTATTAGTATTAGTATCAGTATTAGTATTAGTATCAGTATTAGTATTAGTATAGTATTAGTGTATAAAAAGTGTCGTGAAACATTTCCAAGTTTTTTGATCATATATGATAATAAAATTATGTACAATGAAGCTATGAGCTGATAACTATAATTTGAATGGAATAATTGCATTTTCTTTATTCAGAGCATTTAAATGAAAGCTTTTTTCACATGACAAATGAATCACCTATCAACGGCTAGGAAAAATGAAATTTGCTCCACTTACTTAAAAAGAATTGACATTAAGTTCAGGTCAACATTAGATTAGTACTTTTACTTCCCACACCGATAGGTGAGGGGAATATTGTGATCGCGAAAATTTTCGATTTTGAGATAATATACTTTTTGGGCGTTTTATGATGCCTACATAACGAAAATCCACGTCACTCGTTTCCGTCGGTCTGTCTGTCGGTCTGTCTGTCTGTTGGCGTTTTTCTAGCCTCCTAATCTCAGTAACCGCTGCATGGATTTTGATGAAATTTGGGTAGCGGTATGGTGTGTGGTCGTAGTAGGTAATGTTGCTACAATTTTGAAAATCGGTGCATGGGCGGCGGAGTAATTAGCAAAAAAGGAAAAATTTCAAATATTCCTCAAACTTAGTTTTTAGGCGTCTTAGGGGTTCCTGATCATTTTCTACTTTTTTTTGGGTGGGGGTGAAGTTAGAGTGGTTCGAGAGTGGGGGGTTGTAAAACTCAAAAAGTTGTTGTATTCATGATAGGTTGTCCATTGACCTGTGAAAGAAGTAACTAGTAGAATAAAACACTTTATTTGCGGTCGGGCGAGCGATGATTTGGTTGCAAGGGCATCTAGACTATAGCTTCATGCTATGAGAAAAAAATAAAACTGGTATCATCGGAATGTGTGGGAAGTACTGAATCAATCAACTTGACTACATTTTTTTGGATGTATCATTAAAGCCTGAGTCATCAAAAATACTAGTATTAAAAGCAATTCTTAGTAAATTAACGAAGTAAATACCTTGTTGTTCTATACTGCGCGCTATATAATGTAATATATCACACAGACATAGAAAGTTCACAGCCTACAGTAGGTTACAAAGAAAAGTCTCGACAAACTTATACATCGGCTTCAAACTCAGTTGAGCGATATTAATCAGAGCATAAAGTTCTGCAACTTAGTATGAGGTGCTTTTGGTCCTCTAGCAGGTTGTACATACTTATTACGAACTTGCCGATGTAGTACTTTAATATGTCATGCTGGCAACTAAGTTCTTGCCTTGCTTTGTTTTTTTATTAGCTTCGCCAGTATGATTGTAGGTATGCCTGTATGGTTGTAACTGGGCTCAAATTTGACCCATTTTAAAAAAAAGGATTTAATTCAATTTGTACACTTATCAAAAACCGGTTTGTATATATATATAAATTTAATAAATTTGTTTCATTATCAACTACAAAGTGGAAAATAAGTGTAGTTAAAGCTAAAGAATACGGTTTCACAGTACCCAAAAGTGAGAAGTAATGCTTAGTGTATGCCAAAAATAAAATAATGAACCAAATATAATTTATTGATTTAATTTAGTCATTGTGAATAGCATGGGTTGCTTGATATACGAAAAATATGGCAGAAAGCGCCTCAAGCTTTTTTTGTGTTACGCGTTAAGTAGCTTAACTTAGTACCATATGTTCTTGGTAGCAGATAATCGTTACCGGGTGGCTTCATGCTCCGTTGCGTTGCGCTCCGTCGTCACCGCGTCACCGGAGCGTCGCTGTCCATATATTTTACACATGCAACGGAGATGTGGCTCCATTGCGGCCTCCGTTGCTGGATGCGCATTTTTAACGGATCGACGCGCGAGAGCCGAAGTGGAGAGCTAGACGATGCGCTGCTGGACCGGCAGGGTTGCCGCTACTATTACACTTGTAATAATTGATCTATTGCGAACTATTCAGATAATTTGAAATTTTTTCACTCTTTTTTTTTTGACTATTTCTATTGAGTAGCATCTGAGTGAAGCTAAGAACAGAACGATATCTTTTTCAGAAAAATGACTACGGGAGTGTATGTATGTATGTATGTCGAGTTGGGCTACATTTTAAAAATAGTGCCTTTATTCAGGGTGTTTAATAAACACCCACATATTTAGATATTGAACATGGCGGAATAGTTATTTTTAACGCATTATTACAATAATGGTATCAAATCAAAAAGCTTGTTAAGAGCAGCTCGAAAAATAATGTGACGTCATTCTAAATCATATTATGGCGGAACATCTAAGGTGGCGGAATAATATTTTCTTAGCACTTCTAAAATATGGGTATCAAATGAAAGGTCTTGTTGAGAGTAGCTCGAAGAGTAATGTGACGTCATTCTAAATCGAATGTAGCGGACCATCCAATATGACAGAATAATAATAACAATATTTATTTATAAAATTTACAATACGAATTCCATATACATATGTAATAAATCAAATCAGCATCAAAAGCCGCAGAAGGTGGAACACCTTGAACGCAGCAAACATGTAAATTCATAATATTATGTAAGTTTACATTTACATTTTGAGGGATACTTAATCCGAATGCATTTTAGTATAAAACATAAGCTAAATTGTAATTTTGACGGATGATTATTTTTTATTAAGTATAATAAATTATATTGCTTCTATATAAGCTCAATATATTTGTGTATTTGAAAACGGGGTAGTTCATGAATCCAATTTTTTATTTGTTTCTTGAAATGGCTTAACCTTCGATTAGTTATCTTCAACGCATTTCGACAAAGTGGATATCAAATAAAAGGGCTTGTTGCGAGTAACTTGAAAAATAATGCGGCGTCGTTCTAGATGCAATATGGCGGACCATTTCAAGATGTCGGAATAATTATTATTTATGGATTTCTACAATATAGGTATCAAATGAAAGGGTTTGTTGCGAGTAACTCGAAGCCAAGGCGGCGGAGCGTGTCGATGACGGCCGAACAGCTCACGAACTAGCAGTTGATCGGGTCATGGCCGCGAAAGCCTTACACAATACAATAACTAATTTATTGCAAAAAATTATTATCCATAATTCACTAACATACAAAATATCTGTTTTGCTGTAAGAATCATAAATTTTGCACTCAGGACAACTTATATGTACTTGTATTACATGCGTTTTTAAACAGGCACAAACTCCTGACTTTTGGAATTCTGATTCCATTGTATCAAAGTTTTTCCCAAAATGCAAGAATTTTTTTTCGAAAATACTAAAACTCAACCTCATTAATTCCACAAAATGATAAGATCAAATATTATAATTTCAAATCTCCAATGAAACAAATAAATTATATTGCTCCTTAATTTTTACTTAAAAGTGCTAACATTATAATTTACAAAATTTCGATTTTTTAACAAATCGTGGATGAATCCATTTTCTTGAATTATCCGGTGAATAGAAGAAATAATTATATTGTGCAACTTTGATAACGCTAGGGCTTTTTCCCAGGATATTGCCGCCCTAGGCTCTAGCCCCGACTGCCACTGATGGCATACCTACATATATATTTCAACAAAATTCATGAAAGCGCGCTTTTCAGAAAAATAGTATGCTACAATTCGATAATTATGTTACTTCTGGCATTGCCGCGAGGCGTGCACTGCTACGACGTCGTCAGTCGCCGACGCGCCAGTGGAGCCTACCATGCGCTGCTCCGTTCCGACGACGCAGCGCAACGGAGCAATGGAGCCGGGCCGTTAGTCGAAAAAATGTTGGCGTTTCCTATTAACGCCCGCCCAAAAAGGATATAATACGATCAATCGTTTTCGTAAACGATTAGCTTCGCTTTCGTCTGCTTTCGTTACTATAGCGAAAGTTACAGAATCGCTATACAGGTACTATATATAAAGTCGTATCAGAAAATGTCGAAAAAAGTTTTCTGGTACGAATTTAAATTGAGAAATCCACATGCAGATGACAGCATGAAAACAAAGACAAAAACATATGATCAGGTACCTCTAAAGTACTAAAAGAGAGAGAGAAATAGATAGGGAGATGTTTTTTGTATTTAAAAAAGGTTAAAAAAATAGAGGTGGTCAGAAAGAGTGGGAAATCAGCATCAGTTGTTGTACTCAAAATTGACAGATTGAATGATTATGATGTTGCAACTGGGTTTTATGATTATTGCTGCGCCGACATTTTGACACGATTTCTAAAAACCATATGTGTCTTCTATGCCCGTCACGGTAATAATACTGTGTCAAAATTTGATTAAAATGCATTCAATGGTTTCCACGTTACACAACACAAAACGATCTAAAACAATACTCGTATGTATATAGTATTAGAAGTCCGTTGGTTTCTGTACTAGGCAAGGATGGACCTAAAATAGTGTAGAATAGAATAGAATTTATTGTACTGTGGTCATTATACAATGATATAAACAAAAATTAAAAAAAGTGTATAGAGATAATATAGAAAAATAGACGGAAAATAAATATAAACAAACAGTACTCGAAAACTGGTACAATTCGCAAGAAACTAACAAAAACAAAAATACAAAATAAGTCATTACAGGCACTCAGAAGGTCAGCACGCATATTCAGACACAGCCTAAATACTAAAATATAAAATAAAACACGAAATTATAAGCTTAGGTTGAAAAAAAAATCACAGCGAATATGGGCACATATTTACGAGATATCGTCTCAGGTGGTTTTTTAGGGCGTTTTTGGTGGTTGACCTTCTAAATTCCGCTGGCAGGTGATTATAAATCTTCGTACATATATACAGCGACGATTTTTTATACAAGGATATGTTGTGGGATGGAATGCATAAATAAAATCCAATTCTTGTGATGCAATTAGTGTTTATGCTATTGTTCTGCGTAAACTTAACATTATTAAGTGCAAAAGTAGCACATTTTAGTATAAATAATATGGCTGTTACTATCAACAAGCTGTATTTCTTAAAAGTTTCCTTGCACAAGTCTCTTTTCTTGATATTGAAAATTAACCTGTTTATCATATTTGATTGTCCCCATATAATTACTTTCGTGCTGATGTGCGGATAAATCAAAGCATAGTACATACTCAGAAGCGTACGATGCGTGACATCATTTTTCATTTTTAGTATCGCGAAGTAACCGCCGTTGATTTTTTTTACAGATATGGTTTATATGTCCTATCCAATTTAACTTGGCGTCTGCATGTACACCAAGAGACACGACATCACTTGAGAACAGACTACCTTGTATACGCGGTTTATTATAATAAACGTGTACATGTACCGTTTTGTTCTTATTTAATATGAGGCGATTTTTTTGGCACCACTCGCTCCATCTCATTCACCACCTTATCAAGAGCAGAGTTCAACGGCTCGGTGTTGTAGCGCAGACCACCGCTAACGTGTCATCGGCATAATTGATCTTGAAACCAGACAGCTTCAGATCATTGATGTATAGAATGAAGAGGAGGGGTGCCAATACAGAACCTTAGACAGCTCCTATATTCACGTTATATTCTGTGGAGCTGTGACCATTGACCCTCACAATAATTCGTCTGCCCGATAGAAATGAGATTATCCAACTTAGCAGGAAGCCTCTAACTCCGATTTTGTAGAGTTTGTGCTCGAGATAAGATATATCGATGATGTCAAAGGCGTTTGACAAATCGAAGAAAATTCCTGCGACATATCTGTTTAGATCGAGTTCCTGGTAAACTTTATTGAAGGAGTCAAAGGTCGCTGTCTCCCCAGATCGTGACGCCCTGAATCCATGTTGACTGTTCGAATTGGTCTTACTTCTATCAGTAAAATTTACAATGCGTTTGTGCAATAATTTCTCTACAACTTTTGAGAAAACTGACAACAGTGATATTGGACGGTAGTTGTCAGTATCATCATCTTTTTTAAAAATAGGAATGATGACCGCTAGCTTTAAACATTTGGGAAATATGCCCTGCATCACTGATTTATTTATCAGAGCAGTTGGTGGTCCTGCAACTTCACTAACCACATATTTAACCACTCGCGTCGTTGCACCATCACTGCCACTAGACTTTTTGTTTTTTAGTTCGCGGATGATTTCAGATACCTCTTTGGCTAAAACTTCTTAAAAAAGCATCGAGTTCTGTGACATTTTCTGAGACGTACTACTCGTTTTTGTAGTTCCGTGGAGATGTTGCCGCAACTTGGTTTCTGCTATCGCAGGGAAATACATGCCAAATTCGTTTGATATGGCAGAGTCCTTTATATCATCACCATCTTTGTCTTTTAAGGCCACTTTCCACTGTTTTTTGTTACGTCCAATTTCCCCATTTACAATTTCCCATACCTTTTGTGGTTTGTAATGCCGCTAGACCTTTCTTTCGCAGGTCAGTGAACACGCTACTATGAATACTAAAATTTTTTCCGTTCTACAACCCCCCAACCATTCCAGTTTCACCCCCGCCCAATAAAAGTAGAAAACGATCAGTATAACACCTAAAACGCCAAAAAAAACGAAGTTTGAGGAATATATGAATTTTTTTGTTTTTTGCTAATTTCTCCGCCGCTTATCCACCGATTTTCAAAATGATCGCAGCATTATCTACTACTACCAACAGCATATCGGTTCCTAAATTTCATCACAATCCATCCAGCAGTTACTGAGATTACGAGGACAGAAAAATGCTAACTGACAGGCCGACATATACAGACCGGCGGAAATGAGAGATGTGGATTTTCGTTATGATAGACCATAGAATGCTCAAAAAGCGTATTATCTCAAAATCGAAAATTTTCGCGATCGCAATATTCCCTTTTGTTTAAAATGGGTCAAATTTGAGCCCAGAAAAGTCAGTTACAAGCATACAGACATATACCTACAATCATACTGGCGAAGCTAATAAAAAAGCAAAGCAAGGTGAGAACTTAGTTGCCAGCATGACATATTAAATTACTACATCGTTAAGTTCGTAAGAAGTATGTACAATCCGCTAGAGGACTAAAAGCACTTCATACTAAGTTGCAGAAGTTTGGCTCTGATTAATATCGCTAAACTGAGTTTGAAGCCGGAAGCCGATGTATAAGTTTGTCGAGATTTTTCTTTGTAACCTACTGTTAGCTGTGAACTTTCTATGCCTGTGTGATATATTACGTTATATAGCGCTCAGTATAGAACAACAAGTTATTTACTTCGTTAACTTACTAAGAATTGCTTTTAATACTATTATTTTTTATGACTCAAGCTTTAATGATACATCCAAAAAAGTACTCATCTAATGTTGACCTGAACTTAATATCTATTCTTTTTCAGTAAGTGGAGCAAATTTTATTTTTTCTAGTAGTTGATAGGAGATTCATTTGTCATGTATTTATTTAATTGCTCTAAAAAAAGAAAATGAAATTATTCCACTCAAATCATGGGTATCAGCTCATAGCGTCATTGTACACGATTTTACTATCATATATGGTCATAATAACTTGGAAATATTTCACGATACTTCTTATACACTAATACTATATTAATACTAATACTGATACTGATACTAATACTAATACCTTATCTTAAACATTCGTTTTCGGCGGATTTGAACTGTAAACATACATAACGAGAAGACCCGCAGAATTAAAACTCAAATATCAATTTACAATTATTAAACAAACATAACATTACTCACTACTTTCTATCAAAGAAGGCAACTATGACCAACTGGGACAATCACAAAAATCATAATTTGTCTATTATTAACAGTCGAAGTAGCTTTATAACTAAAAAATTTAGGTACAGGAGGTACTTGACAAAATTAAATGTGTTTTTTAAGTAGTTTCTTAGTTAGATAAAATACAGGGTGAACCATTTGAAATAACCGAGAAAATCATTGTTGTGTGTTCTGGGTCACCCTGAGTATAAAATGAAATACATTAAAAGATGACTAGTTGCAGCAGAATCTGGTGATTACTCCGGCCTCAGGGGATTAACACTCAGTTATTGATTTCCGATTTAGTACACGGTAGCAATAAGATTTTTACATAAAAGCGCTCATATCTTTAAAAGTACCCTCTCAAACCTAACGCCGGAATAGGAAAAAAGCAGAATTAGAATTCGAGATAATATAGGATGTACTATTAAGAAAAACATAGCTTTGGAGGTCGGTATATATTACGGAATAATTTTAGAATGTGGAGCTTCACCCTGTATACAACTTGTGTTTATAACTTCTTTCGTGCAGAGCTACCAAATTTTGGAGTATATGTGATCGCCCTGTATAACCTCCGGAGTGATGCGTAAATGTCGAACTTATCATCACGGCCTAAAAAATATATAATCAATTGCGCTTTCATGTAGAACGCATCTCCGAAACATTTTCACTAAAGTATAATTTTGTTGTACTCATACACGCAACAAAAATGTGTCCGTAAGTGATTTTTGTTCATTAGAGTTGAGGGTACGAGCAGCACGTGGCAAATAATTAGCTTCCACCGTAATACTACTACATTTGATATAGGCAAACATGCACCGGTATTACTGAAGTAAAAATGTTATGCAAAAATGACGTGTACAAACAATCAATCTGATAGAGATTGAGCTTCATCACTGAAGAGTTTCCGAATGACAAAGCCAAGGTAAAGTTTTTATACAGAAGAGGTAACTGCTTCTGAGGATCCCATCCCTTCATGTTAACGAAACGTCAAGCAGCAACGCCCGCCGAAACCAATATGGTGGAGCATATAGACGTCGCGTCGGCCAGATAGCCCAAAAAGTAACTACACCATGTCCGCGAAAGCCCTACAAGCTCTATGAGCTAGAAATATTCTTCGATATATCTATACAAATGCCTGCGGCTAATATAAGCTTTAATGTAATTTGTCCTTTTTTTTCAGTGAAACTAACGACTTGAAGACTGGTTTGCTTATAGAGGTATGGAACAAAGGCATGATTTGGGATAGAGCACTTGGATACCATTGGATACCTCTCCACACCGTGCATTACTCAAATGAAGTAAGTCTGTCTTATTAATCACTATCATAAATTGAATGAAAAGTATAAACCTAGTCACTGGGCTATTTTACTATTACTGCTTCATCAAAGAACGGCATAACCATTATCCTCACAAACCCAGTTATTATCTTTTTTTCGAGGTATATAATTTCCGGTTTTTATGGATTCATTCCGTGTCGAACAGGTTGCGCTGCAGTAAATAGTTTATCTTTGAACAGATGCGGTTTGAATGAGGGGCCAATGAAGCTTGATGTACCAGAGTTTCTCCAAAACTGTTTCCTTGATCAAGCCAATTTTATATGGCTTTTTGTCACTACATATTACAAAACTTAACCGTGTACCCCCGCAGGCCGCTAGATGTGACACTCACTTGTACTTACCGTTTAGCTCAACTTAGTGTGGAAACATAGTATGATATATACGAGGGTTGCTCTATATCTCCGTCAATCGACCAGTACGCAGACAGCTGTTTCACGCTTATTAGCTGTCTGCGTATTGGTAGATTGACGGAGATATGGAGCAACCCTCGTATATCGACTTTCGTATGCAGCAGCATATAGAACCGCGCTCTCTGGTGGCCAAGCGGACGCGCCGTGGCGTTCCACCAAGAAGTTTGCTGCTGTTTAGCAGCGATTTTCTTTGGTTTGCCGTTACCTTCGGGTACCAGATGGCGCACTGGCAGAACCTTTCTGTCACCTGCTCTCATAGTATCATATAGTCCCTCTCTCGCCGCGCTGAAGGCATACTGTTTACTAATCTCCGTTCAATTTTACACGATACAATTATAAATCTATTTACGTACTTTTACGGGTAAATAATTTCTTCGAAAATGAAGTATAATTAAAAAACGGCCTTTATTATGGAAAAGTACATAGTAAGGATATAATTAACCTAATAAATTTATCCGTGAACAGACGAGGAGCAATTAAGCAAACAGAGATATATTTGAGGACCAGCAAAAAAATAAATAAATAAACTGAGCTAAATCCAACAAAATAAGAGCTCAGTAATTGGTACCCTCGAGCTGAAACAAAAAATACGGATATAGGGTTGCCTTTCTACCAGAGGTGTGAGAGGATGTGTTACGAGGAATGAGTTTTTAGCGGAGCGAGGTTTTTGTACGTATAAAACAAGGCATGTTGGCGAGGAATGTGTGCTAGAAATGTGTTTCGAGAGATGTGTGCTAGAAATGTGGGCGAGGTATTAGGGTTGCCTGTTCGATTTTCATCTCTTCAGTAAATATGTGCCTAGTTAATAATTCAGTCGATTTCAGTAGACCAATTCAATGCTTCATAAATTTCAGAAAGGTTAGTGAAATAAAACTAACGTAAAAATGTATTTTTTAGAAATGAGAAAAGTATTACATGTACAACAAATAATAACGAATTAAATGTAAAACACAAATAATCAAACTTTATGCCAGAATAAGATACATATATTTAAACAAAAAATGTGCACACTTTTATGATAATATTGAGGAATCGAGTTAGGACAAAAAGCATTCCCCAGTCGCATCGAGCAAGTTCCTTGAGACACCAGACCATTGTCATTGTTTGCCAAATTGCATTTATTGTATGGTTGTTGAATGCACAGATTGGAGATTCTGCCATCGAGAAATTCTATAGGTATCCTACATCCAGTAGTTCAATATTTTTTGCATATTGCGGTAGATTTAGGCGTGTTTGAGTTAGTACGATGGCCAGAGGACTGACACGGTAGATATACGGTAAAGCGGTGGATCTGGCAAACATTTACTGAAACGGCAACAACGCGCAGATGCACCCCGCTCGCTGGCAATCTGAAAAGAGCCCGCTACACATCGTCGCAATGCTCATCTTATTTATATATAGTTTACATTACAAACACCCAAAGGTAGTTACATGTAATGGTTAAAGAAAAAAACACACAAACTTGAACAAGACAGCACTACTAAATTAAACCTACACTAAGAAGAATGAGCGGCGTTTAGTTCAAACTGATTTTAATTCTTTTAGAGTAGTGTTAAAGATATCTATTGATGTGGATATAATGCGAATTGAATCTCATATCCCTCTGAAAGATAACTCCTAGGTCTTTGATTTCAATATTTCGTTCCAGTGCTGCCTCATTGATGTTGTAGATGTGCTCAATTGCATTGGTTTTCCGTGTAAAGGACACAACACTACATTTTTTGACGTTTACTGCCATTTTGTTGTCTTTGAGCCAGCAAATTATGGTATTTATGTCTTCCTGCAGCAAAGGACAGTCCTGAGGAGAAGTTGTTGTTTTAAAAAATTTGAAATTATCTGCAAAAAGCAGTCCAATTGAATAAGAAAGGCAGTCAGGGAGAGGGTTGATAAATATGATAAATAAGAGTGGACCCAATATGCTACCCTGGGGTACTCCTGAAGTAGCCACATACTTGTTCGAAGTGACATTACCTATCTTAACTATGAGACTCCAGTCCAACAGATAAGATTTTAAGAATAGAGATGTAGAGTATGTTACACCCATGGAAACCAACCGATCCAGGAGCAGCCCATGATCGACCTTGTCAAAGGCTTTCTCACAGTCTGTCAATATTACGTCCAACTGCTTTTCATTTTTTATGGCCTCAGAGACATGCTCTGACAATACACAGAGATTAGATACCGTTGTTCTCTCAGCAACAAAACCCTGTGGGAATTTAGATATCTTAGGCTGCAATGTTCTGGTTAAGTAGGCGCTTAAGACTAATTCAAAAATGTTTGCTATTACGTTGATGAGACTTATTGGCCTGTAATTTTTAATTTCATTTATGTTGCCATTTTTATGAATAGGAATAACTAGAGATGTTTTGAGACCTAGCACATCTCTGGTGCAAACATCCATACCGCTTCACAGCTCCGCTACACATTCCCGCTGCGCTCATTTTCCTAGCGTGAACATTTGTATAAAACTTCTGACAAATTGCGGGGTACATACTGGTGAAGATCATTTTTCCGATTTACTAGGCATTTAGGAGAACATGATAGACTTATATGTGAGAAACATAAAAAACTCCCAACATTAGTCGAAACTTTTACCAGAAAATATTGCAGAAGCGCACTAAAAACAAACAAACCAAAAATGGCCTAGCAGGCGTTTAAGGTGGGTATTCACTTGCAACAAAACACGCCGAACGAACCAAATGCGCCGCGCGCGCTGTATCAAATTCGTCTAGTCAGTACGTTGCGCCGAATGGAACAGAACGCACAAAACATTTTCGGAGATTTGTCGGTAAACGGGACTGTACAAAGAGATTTTATTCGTTCGGCGATGTTCAGTGAATAAGGGCAATATGGCAATTTTGGACGTTCGTCGTGTCATCGTGTTTGTTGGTATTTTTATGCCTAGCTATGGAGTGGAGCAGAGAAAAGTGTTTGCAGCTAATTGACGAGTTTGAAAGGCAGCCTATTTTATGGGATCCGACAAATGGGACATATAACCAAATAAAGAAGCATGACGCTAGGGCGGCAATTGCTACTAATATGGGGTGCACTGCTCAGATGTGAAAAAAATGTAAATTCTTCTGTCGGGTTTTAGAAGAGAAAAAGCTAAAGGGACGTAATCCATAGTCCCCTGTGGCTAAAAAGCGCAGCGTAACAGCCAGGCGATCTTGTACAGGAATTGCCTTTCGAAACAGCGTATCTTTCTTGGCTATTCTTGGACCTACTAGGCACATTAAATTCTCAAAATTCACTGGCGCCATCCTTGTAAAATTTTTCATATGCATATAATCGAGATCACTAAGTAAGGCCATATTTTGACGGCGCAAAAAGAGGCGTCATGCGCACATTTTTCGTTGTTTTCTTTTTTTCTCCTTTTTATTACCCACTAACGACTCTATAATTAAAAAAGCACCAGCGCCTATGGTAATATCAGATGCATCCATTTCGACAACGGACTGACTACTGATGGGAAAGCAGCGAACACCGCCAAACAGGCGGAACGCTCCATGCAAAATGTTTGTTGCAGAATGTTTGGAGAGCGCGGCGCGTTTGGTTTAAGGCTCGCGCGCATTAGTCGGCAACAGCTCGGAGAGGAACGTGCGACGGCGGCTGGCAATTTTTTAGGTGAAGCGCAGTAGCCGGTAATAATTTTTGCCAGTCACCGGCCGCTTGTCACTCAGATACGATGGATCCAAAGACTATAATTATTAGTTTACTGTGTGAGGGACAGGAAAAACAAAATACAGCAGTTAAACAAAAAAGAAAACGAAAATAGGCACAGGAAATCTGTAAAAAGAGGAAAATAGAAAGTGAATTTGCCACTTTATTTCCTGATTTGAATAATGTTTATGAGAAAGATCATACAATTCCATGTACCTGCTAACAAGCGTTATTGATTTTTCCTCGCCCATTTTCGTCGTCACAAAGCAGCGCGCACTACTTCATCTCACGGCGGAACGCAACAAACCTACCTGTCCTACGGGCAAAAGTATTCTCGCCCGAGATTTCCGTTGACGGCCGGCCGCGGCGTTTCGTTCCGTTGCCGGCGAGTAGTGCGCGCTGCTTCGTTTATGTACCAGGGAAAAATAAATTCCTGTTCCGTTCCTATGTGGTCCGTTGCCGGCTGGTCCGGTCTAATGCGCGCGAGCCTTCATTCGGAGTCTTTGGTATCTTTCAGGTACGCGGCCTCGCGCATCAGCTGTTGACAGATTACATGCGATGTGCTGTAATTTTACATACAGCCTGACAAGTGTAACAAGAGCCGTGAGAAATATGAAATAGACAAGGGTAGCAAGAGACGAGAGGATATGAAATAACGTGTGCGTGTGAGACAGAGGCGAAATTCCCAAGTCTCTTGCTACACTTGTCAGGTTGTACATAATTTCCTTGACACGTGATATTCTCACAACAAAAAAATGTTTAAACTAAAACTGAGTGGAATGTTTGAAGTTTCTACAGGGTCTATCATACTATGCTTGCAAAATATTTTTTTGTACTTCAACCCTTAAAACTCACCCCCAACTTTGTTTTTTCAAATAGCTCCTAATAGTTTTCACACAAATGAAGTCCCTATTTTATGTAAAATCTTGCTGTACGTTTGACTCTATACAAAAACTAATTTTTTCCTAGAGTCTTAAACATAAAGGAAATAAAATATATAAATAAGGATTTGTTTGAGGCGTAATATTTTCGTAAGAAAAACAAATAAAAAGGGGAGCTAAGAGTACCGAATTACCTATCATACCATGCTTTCGAAACCTTTTTTTACTTCAACCCCTTAAACTTATCCCCTACTCTTTTCCCAAATGGCTCCCCACAACTTTTCTTGAATTAATGAGGTCATTATTTCATTGAATATCTTGTAGTGCCTTTGACTTCACACACAAACCAATTTTTTTCGAAGTCATTAACATAAGATAAATAAAATGAACATTTGTTTGAGGTGTATTATTTTCATAATAGAAAAGCATAAAAAAGGCATTTGTTTTCGAAAGCATGCATTATAGGTCAGACGTTGCCATAACTTTTAATAATTCTATCCTATTCCCATCTTTTACTTATTTTATTTGACATATAAAGGAAATGGCAAATAATTTATATTCACAATATCCTATTTATCTACTTCATAAAACTTATAACTACAACCAGCAACAACAGATTTTATTCCCCACCTCAACGACGGTCCAGCATCGGAATTGGATAATCGCAGCAGACGATATTTAATGTCTCTGTTATACTTATGTTTTCTATCCCTTTTTAAACTCGACATGACAATGACGATCTCTACCTGGTGGTAGAAGGTTTCTACTCCACTTCCTTATGCCGTGCTGGTCAATTTACGATGGCCATACAGTCTCATGAAGGCCAAGTCTAGTCGAGCTATTTTTAATTTTAACCTCCATTTGATATGTAAAGGTGTGCGTTTTATACATACATGTTATTTGTGCACTGTATAAAATATTCACGTAAAAATTATTCATTCTCTTTGCGTGACACTATTCATTTCAAGCTAATAGCAAGCATACTGAAGGACATAATAATATGATGCATATATGCATTATACTTTGTTAACATTGTGGCGATGTGTTTTCGGAATCGATAAATAAGTGGCTTATTTTTATTTTACGCATACAATAAAAAAGCGTATTATCTCAAAATTGAAAATTTTCGCGATCACAATACTCCCCTCACCTATCGGTGTGGGAAGTAAAAGGGTGAACTAAAAGCGTTTAGAAAAAGCTTTTATTTAAAGTAATTTAAAAACACGTCTGTTTCTTGAAATGATCAATATAAAGAAATTCAATCCAGTTAACAGTTAACAAGAAACAAAACTTACACAATTCCTACTTGAACCTAATTAACAGAATACTTAAGAAGAATTAGTCACACATCTACTCATTTGTACTTTTTATGCTTAACTCTATCTATCCATCCAACCAATATTCTGCCTTATCTGTTCCAACTTAGCCCTGTTCTGATGTACAAATTAATGTTTCTTCTTACAAATTTAATGTTAGCAATTTTCCTGTTAAACTTTTTTGCGCTCCTATGGATTTCTGTTTACCTACGAACCATCTTTATCAGTCCGCCGTACACATCGATTACGGATAGACGTATATCTTCGTTTATTGCCTTTGTTTGTTTATTACGTGTCGTTTACCTTTACACATTTTTATACTACGTGTGCCTTTTTACTGGTTTTATATGACTCAAGGAGTACTACTGATATAAGTACAACCTGTTTATTGGATTATTTAAATAATAGTAATGATTATAATTATATTCACCCTCAACCGTTGTTTTTTGTTTGTTGCTTTTTTATCAATTTGTCATTAATTTTACTACAAATCACGTTTATCTGTTTGCAAAATTTTCAATAGTGTGCTTTGTAGTGCCCTGAAGATGGCCTACTAAAGGCTGAAACGTCGGCGAAGGAGTGAAGGAGACCCCTACCTCGTTTTCTTTTGATCTACTGTAGTGTATTGATGCCCACTAAGCGTGTATACAAAAGTTCTGCTTCAAAATTAAGTAGCAAGATTCCACCCGAACAAAGATATATACATTGCAATATAATAATAATTGCTTTTAAATAAAAGTAAATTAAAACAAAAAAACACTTAAAAACATATTTTATTTAAATGCTCTCAAAAGAAGAAAATAAAATTTTCCTTTAAAATCTATCAACTAACAGCCTCATTATACAACTTTTATATGATCATAAAAGCTTGTCGCGAGGTACGTAGGTATCTATAAACATTTTATTGAACTGAAATTTTAACACAATTAAACTTAGCAGATTAAGTTATTCAACTAAATAGGTACTTGTTTATTTTCACACTAAATCGCGCGACAAGCTTTTAATGTCATATGAATTGTGTATAGTGAGGCTACAAGTTGATAGTTAATATTCAAAGGAAAATTTTATTTTCTTCTTTTCTCAGAGTATTTTATTAATAAAAGCCTTTTTTATAAGTTTCTTTTGTTTTATTTTGTTTTTACTTTTTAGTCATTAACCTCCATTTATATCTTCATACTATAGGAAAGCATAAACAACTTCAAAGCTTCAAATTGAGAGTGATGTAAAAATATTTTTTTAATCATTCTCAACAAGCCCCTACATTGGACACCCATGTTGTAGAAGTGCATTAAAAATAACTATTTCGCCATCTTTGATGGTCCATCATATTGGATTTAGAATGACATCACATTAGTTTTCGAGTTACCTCAACTATTCCGCCATATTGGATTTAGAATGACGTTATATTATTTTTCGAGTTACTTCCAACAAGCCCTTTCATTACTACCCATATTGTAGAAGTGCATAAATAATAACTACTCCGCCATCATGGACGGTCTGCCATATTAGATTTAGAACGACGCCATATATCTCATCCTGTATTGTCATCCAAACTAAACATGTATACAAAATTTCAGCTCGATCGGTTGAAGAGATATGCTTCAAAATTGAGCAGCAAGATTCCACAAACGTACATAGATACATACCTGTATATGCATACATACATACATTGCAAATTAAATAACAGCTTCTAAGATACGGAAGAACGAAGTGGCTATTCCACTTAGTTTAAATCTAATTATGGTAGCACCGCATAGACGACGTTTGAGGACGAGCGATGTGATTTTTTATGCAAAAACATACGCGTGAACTATTACACCAGTTTCCGAAAAAAGCTTTTGCGATAAAATCGTGTTGAAATGCAAAGGCGGCGCCAGACGTGCGGCAGTTGGCGAATACCAAGCGACTGCTCATCGTGTGGCAAGCGGTTGAGTTACTCGACAGGTATGAGCGGATTAACCACCAAGTGACAAGCTTCTATAGGCGCTTTCCTTTTGCATGCTTTATCTGATAATTCTCACTTGTGACGTCATGACTCATTTCAATGTACGTTCCTTTTGTCTTCTGAATCTGAGTCTAAAGTGAGATATTTTACACCCACTTAAGCCCATCTGCACTAGCTCGAAAGGCAGATCATTTATCTCAGATCATTTAGATGCCAAATATATGAGGGTAGGATTTTTTGTAAGTTTGAATTCCAGCGATTATATGGTGAGCGACGAAAAATGTAAAAAACTAGGTTATGGAAAAGATCGACAGATCAGAGAACCATAGCATATTACAAAATTTCAAGAAATGAAATTTAACTGCACAAACAAGTCATAGCTCATCTGAGCTATGAGATTTCCAAGTGAGCTGAGCCGTCTCATTTTTAAATGATCTGCAGATGTAAAAGGAAAGCACCTTATATCAGATATTCGGTTCGTAATGAAACGGAATCTTTGTGGGAACAACGAATATTGGTACAGACGCTGTTTTATTTTCCTTTATTGAAATAGTCTCTAAAAAATACTATCAACGAATCTCTTTGCTTTTTCAATTGAGTAACTATGTATTTTTATGGCACATCTTGACTTCTATGCATTTCCAAGCATCATAAACGTCGTACCCATTTTTATGCACTCCATACCGCAGGATCATTCTCATAACACTCTAAAAATCTAAAAACTGTTTCATTAGATCACTGCGTCAACAAAAATTAAAAGACACAATCCGGTAATTTAAGGATAGTTGTTATGCTTACTACAGTTATCCCCTAGCCACAGACTTTCGCTTGCAAAAAAACGAATACGTGGATGCAGATTCAAACATAATGCCGCAAATACTCGTTTCCTTTTATTTATTTATTAACATGAAACAAGTCTTAAAAAGTAAAACAGCTTTTTTGTTTTTTGTTCTTTTTATTTATTTTTTTCTTCTCTTTCTATGTGATTTGATTTTTTTTTTGTTTTTTTTTTTAGCGACCTAAATAGCAATTGAAATATAGCCTGGAAATCAATTTTATGGCTGGTTTGGATTGGACGGATTCCTTGTTGTTGTCTGGATATGCTCTAAGGTCTTGCGCTATATGCCCGACAATTTAGTCTTCCGCTCCACAGTCCCATCGTGGAGATTCGCGCTTATTCCATTTAAACAACGAGTCAGCGCACATTCCATGCGACGCGTGACGTCCAAATTCTGTTAATGGTTGAGCATTCCTTCCGGTGGAGCTCAAAACGAGGGGGTTCTTGACCAACAGTTGGATTACTGTTCACTTCTTCTGGTTTTTGGGTCGGCCAAATTTTTGCCCATTAACTGCACGGCTAAAACCGTCAGACTCAAGTTGGAGGGCTGTTGTAATTGCTGTTGTGCTGCGCAAGGAGATATTAGGTATATCTTGGTGGATTGGCAGTGAGAGATTTGTTTTGATTTTGTTATTTTCTCGACGGATGGGTGTTAGAGCTTATTTGGCTGAGTGTTGGTAGCCAGTATGTTGGGGTCGATTTACGTATTCCGTAATAGTTCTCATAGAAGTGTTTAACTGGGCGTCTATCAGTCTAGTATGTGAGATGTTTAGCCACACTGGCGAGCAAAATTCAGCCGCAGAGAAACAGAGGTTCGGGATCGAATTACGGAGCGTAGAAGCGGAGGCGGCCCAAGAGGTTCTACATAATTTTTGCAAGATGTCATTTCTGCTGTTTACTTTGGATGGACTGGATATGTTTTTTAAACGATACTTCCCTATCCAGTGTCACACCTGCGTATTTAGGTGTGGGATTATAGTTCAGCAAGGTGCCGTTTAGGTAAATAAAACTTTAGCTCTCTTTGTGCCATTTAATTGTTAACGTAAAGACACGATGTTATTGTTTTGCGCTACTCATCTTTATCTTTTACCACTCCACCACTTGTTTCTTTTGATGGTGCTTAAAAGACCGACAAACAACGGGAACTACACGAGCGCTCTACAAACACTAAAATTGGTCATCGACAAGCAGCGACGGATCCGTCCACTACTTAATGTAGCAAACGTCATGGCGAGCGGAACGTGTACGCTCTGCTCCGACAATTTTATCGTTAATAACAAGTATGTCGTGTGTAATTTTTGTGAAAAGCAGTATCACCCTCACTGTGTCAAAGTGAAAGACAGTGTATGCAAGTTATTGCAAGAATGTGAAAACCTCAAGTGGTTCTGTGACACCTGTTTGCCCCTGGTAAACACAAAAATGAAATCAAGTACCTGCCAGAGCAATCTTCAAGTGGATATGCAGTTAATCATGAAGGAAAATCAGCATTTACTTCGTGAAATTGACCTACTGAAAAGAACATCCGACCAAGATTACATAATTGAATTGCAGAAGGCGTCAATTAGTAATGTAAATCCACCTACAGTAAGTAAAAACACGTCAACATTACCGCCGGCCGGGATTTCCTATAGCGATACCATAAAAAGGTGTATACAAAATACCAGACAAAAAGAAACACCAGCAATTATAATTAAAGGTGATTCCAAAGTTAACCCTGCCGATATATATATAAAGAAATTAGATCCAAGATTAATCCAGCAAATTCAAATATTAACATAGCAAACACTAAATTCATAAAAAATGGATTTTTGATTAACTGTTGTGATGCAGAGTCATTGCAACGTTTGTAAAATAGGCTGGGAAAAGAGGTCGGAAATAAATATTCTATATCTGAAGCAACAAAATTTAATCCGCGAATTATTGTGCGAGACGTTGAAGAAGATTCCGTTAATGAAGATGTTTTTTTGCGTGAACTGGTAGACCAAAATAAACTGGAATGTACGAGAGCTGATCTAAAAGTAGTAAAATGTATCAAGACAGGCAAGAGAAACTACGACGTTATAGCCGAGGTGACTCCTGCCATGCGTAAAAGACTTATTGATGGGGTGTCGGTATATATAGGCTAGAAATGGTGTTCAGTTGAAGACTATATTCATATCACTCAGTGTTATAACTGCGGGAAATATAATCACCTTAGAAAAGACTGTAAAAGTAATCTAGCTTGCTTGAAGTGTTCCGAAAATCATGAAACGAAGAGCTGCCAAGCTACTTCAGAAAAATGTACAAATTGTGTTTTCTATAATAGTAAGAATAAGTTGCAATATGATGTTAATCATTCAGCTGGTGGTAAAGTCTGCCCAATACGTTGCCAAAAAATTGAGTATTTGATTCAGTCGATTAATTATGACTTGTAAAGTATCTAATGTTTTATCAATAGCACACTTGAATGTCCGCTCATTATTTACAAACTTTGATAATCTCATTGACTTAGCTCAAAAAGGTGATTATGATGTGCTGGGTATCTCTGAGTCATGGTTGAATGTAAATATACCTTCAGATACTGTTAACATTCCGGCTTGTAAGCTTTTCAGACAGGATCGTGAGGGGAGAGGTGGTGGAGTAGCAGTTTATGTTAAAAGTCATTTTTGCTGTCGTAAAATTGAAATTGAACTATCTAAGGAAGAACTCGAGTATCTGTTTTTAGAAATCAAGATAGGGCGATTTGTTATGGCTATCGGCGTGTTATGTAGACCTCCTAGGCTTTCTGCCTATCAGTGTATTGATACATTAGATTCCATATTGTCTTGTGTTATGTCGAAATATGATAATGTGGCTATTCTAGGGGATGTCAATGTTGATATGTTGAACACACAAAAAATAATTTCTGAATGTTTTAACTCGTACAGTTTTACACAGTTAATCACCGAGCCTACTAGGGTAACAGATCATTCTGCGACCTTGATTGATCCAATTTTTGTCACTGAACCAGTTTCCGTGATTAGCTCAGGTTTGATAAACGCCGACATGATTTCCGATCACCATTTAGTTTTTTGTAAATTACGCGTCCCGAAGCACAAATTCAAGCAAAAGTATGTCACATATAGAGACTTTAAAAATTTTGATGAGGAGAAATTTTCTGCAGATTTATTGTTGATCCCCTGGTATAATATTATTTATCTTCAGAATATTGATGAAAAGATTGCTGTATTTACTGAATATATCCATCTGCTCTTCAATAAGCATGCGCCTATTAAAAGAGTCAGGGTGAGCAAACCGCATTGCCCTTGGCTAACGGATGTAGTCAAAATAATAATGAATCTGAGAGATATGGCATTGCGAGATTTTAAACTACATCGTACTGAAGAAAAATACAATTATTACAAGAAAATGAGAAATTTGGCACTAGCTTCTTTAAGACGAGAAAAGCAAGCCTACTTGGAGACGATGTACCGTCAAAAAAATCAAAGTAAGTTTTGGAAAACCCTCAAGAGGTTAAACATTCAGAAATGTGGAGACACTCAACTTCCTGAGCACCTCAAAGACGTAAACGCGGTAAATGACTATTTTATAAGTGTTTACAAACAATCCCTCGGTGAGACTGAGGCTACTAGGTTTTATTCTGCAAACGCCTTCAGTAACAATCAAAAATTTCAATTTTCAATGGCACATCCTAATGACATTAATAACGCGTTACTATCAATTAAATCTGAGTCAGTTGTGACTGACGATATTTCATTAACTATGGTTAAAATGTGCTTGCCTACTATACTACCTTATATAACCCACATTATAAATAGTTGCCTGGAGTTTGGATACTTTCCCAAGAGGTGGAAAGAAGCAATAGTTATTCCTGTTTCCAAAAACTCATCTCCCTCAACTTTTAATGATCTGCGTCCTATCAGCTTGCTGCCTCTTTTTTCTAAGTTGCTCGAAAAAATAGTTCAAACTCAGTTAGGCAACTACTGCAATGAATTGTCAATCATTCCATCACATCAATCTGGTTTTCGTGCTGGCCACAGTACTAATACTGCATTACTTGATATCACTGACAATATATTCTTAGCTTTGGATAAAAGGTTGGCTACAGTACTAATTTCCCTTGACTTCTCTAAGGCATTTGACACCATTGACCATGGCTTATTATGTGCGAAGCTCCAATATTATGGTCTTGATGAGACGTCCATAAATTTTTTCAGATCTTATTTATCGGAGCGTGTTCAAAAGGTGAAAATTGAGGAAAATCTATCCTATAATAAACATATTTCGTCGGGAGTTCCCCAGGGTTCGATTCTGGGACCATTACTGTTTATTGTATATACTGCGGATCTTCATACTACCTTATCGCATTCATTTATATCGAGCTATGCAGACGACACGCAGCTAATTCACCACTTCGATCCTGAGAATCTGACGGCTGCTATTGATATGTTAAACGTAGATATTGAAAGTTTAGTCACATACACTAAAAACCATAACCTTTCATAAAATCCAGCTAAATGCAGTGCGATGTTGTTCCGTTCAAAAAAGTTGTGTGATAACCTTACAGCCAATTTAAATATAAAAATCATAAACAACGATTTACATTTTGTAGACAGCTTAAAAATACTTGGAGTCACACTTGATCAAAATTTGAGGTTCAGATCGCATGTTTGTAATGTTTTAAAAAAATCATACTTCAGGCTGAAAATTTTATATTCCAGCAAGTATATATTAAGTTTTAATGTTAAGAGGGCCCTCTGTGAATCTTTAGTTATGTCAGTGGTTCGCTATTGTGATATTCTATATTACCCTTGCTTAGACAGTTTAACCAAGTTGCGTCTACAAAAAATCCAAAACTCATGCTGCAGATTTGTTTGTGGTTTGAGGAAGTTTGATCATATCTCGGCTAAAATCAGGGAAATTGGTTGGCTGACTGTAGAAAAAACTGTGAAGCTACACTACATTATTTTTATACATAAATTAGTTGCTACGTCCACCCCTTGTTATTTGTTTGAGAAGCTTATACCTCGTAGACATGCGCACGACTTGAATCTAAGGCACAGAGATAATTTTACCATTCCACGCTACTTCACAGCATTATTTACGAGATCATTCTCGTATAATGCTGTGCAACTGTATAATCAAGTAAATAATGAGTCTAAGAGATATTCACTCCTTATGTTTAAAAAAAAGATGAGACTTTTACTACTGGTTGAATAAGAAGATACATTTTTCTTTATTTTTTATATTGCTTTTACCTGTCACACCTTAAATACTTTTTGTATGTTTGAATATAATTTTTTTTGTTAGTATTATAGGTACATACACTGTGTTATGGTTATAGGTAAAGGGTTAAATGTAAGAATAGCCTGTGGCTAAATTTCGCCCTAATAAAAAGACGTTTATTATTATTTCATCTGACTTTTTAAGTTTCTTCTCGCATGATTGCGGTAGCAACAAGTGTTACGGGCTGTGCCAAGTCAACACTCGGACTATTATTGATCGGAATTTAGGAAGGATCGCACAATATTACAGGTCTTCAGGATTACAGACTTTTGGAATACTTTGTGTAACTTTTCGTCCAGGCCCAACTGTTGAAGGTGTTGTGTAAACGTGTTTGGTGTAAGGCCTGAGACAGACATAATGAGGGGGACAATAGTGACTTTGTTTTGTTTCCAAAGTCGTTTTATTTCCATGGCAAGGTCCGTGTATTTAGATATCTTCCCAGCGTAGGTGTTTTGGATGTTCACATCATTGGGAATGGCAATATCTATCAAATAGGTAATTTTGTCGGCCTTTGACTGGAAAACTATATCTGGTCTATTGGCTGGGATAGTCTTGTGTATGTATTTCAACATCCCAGTATAGTTTGTATTGATCGTTTTCGAGTACTGATGTCGGAGTGTAATTGTAATACGGATCTGTGTTTTCTATTAGCTTGTTTGTTGTGGCTAATGCTTGGTGTATGACCTTGGCCGCAGAGTTATGTCTGGCTGTGTATTCGGTACCGGCAAGAGTTTTGCACCCGCTTGTTACGTGATCTACTGTTTCTTTTTGTTGTTGACATTTTCTGCAATTATCGTCTGTTATGGATGGATCTTTAATTATATATTTTTTGTAGTTTCGTGTTGCAATCACTTGGTCCTGGATAGCAAGCATGAAACCCTCCGTTTCTGGGAACAGCTGGCCATCCTGCAACCAGGTGTATGACTGTTTTTGGTTAATGTGGTCTTGGGTGACACGGTATCGATGTTTGCCGTGCAGTGCTTTCTGCGACCAGGTGTTTATTTTTTCTTGTTGTGATTGGATATGATTGTATTTGTCTGCTACGTGATCTGTACTAGAGAGGTTGAGTGGTGTATAGTTTTTGTCTGCTTTTACTATTGCCTTATGTAAGTTAGTTTGTTTGGTGTGGAAGAAATGTCTGAGTGTTTGTATTTGTGTTGTGCGAAGTGACTGTATGTCTATAAATCCTCTGCCCCCTAGCTTTCTGTCTATGGTAAGCCTCTCCTTGCACGTGTTCCGATGTGACATTCTGTGTTTTGTCAGTTCTGTTCTTATAAGTATATGGATGTTTTCTATGTCCGTGTGTGACCACTTGATGATGCCAAAGGAGTATGTGAGTACCGGTATCGCAAATGTATTAATGGCTTTTGTGAGATTCTTAGAATTCAATTTTGTTTTTAATAGTTTAATGAGGCGGTCTTTAAACTCTTGTGTTAGTTGTGCCTTGACTTGTGTATGGTCTATCTTAACGTTCTGATTGAAGCCCAGGTACTTGTACGTTTCGTTTTTATCCATGTTGTCCAGCGGTTGGCTAGTTACTACTTCCTTTTCGGGTTGGTTTTTCCATTGGCCTTTATTGATGTGGAGCACCTTGCATTTACTCATTCCGAATTCCATCCTGATGTCTGATGTATAAACTTCTGTTATTTTGAGTAATTCTCTCAGTTGCACTTCTGTGGCGGCATATAGTTTTATATCATCCATGTACAGGAGATGAATGATTTTGTGTTGATCTGCTTTATGGTGTCTGATGTTGAAGCCATGGTTTGTGCTGTTAAGTGTGTTGGAGAGCGGATTTAGACAGAGGCAGAACCATAGTGAACTAAGAGAGTCACCCTGGAAGATGCCGCGTCGTATGTGTAGCTCATCCGTTTGAATATGGCCATCGTGAGTTTGAAGGTGTATGTTTGTTCGCCATGTTTCCATGGTGCTCTTAAGAAACTGACGAAGTCCTGGGTTTATTTTATATATTTGAAGTGTTTTCATTAGCCAGCTGTGGGGTACAGAGTCGAATGCTTTTTTGTAATCTATGAAACAGGTATGGAGGTTCCTAAGCTCTTTTCTAGTTTTCTCCATGATCACACTATCAATTATAAGTTGTTCTTTGCAACCCTGGCTGTGTTTTCTACATCCTTTTTGTTCTTCAGCCAGGATGTTGTTTTGCATCAGGTGTTGTTCAATTCTTCTACATATTGTTGCAGTGATAATTTTGTACAAGGTGGGGAGACAAGTGATTGGGCGGTAGTTGGCAGGGTTCTTGGTATCTGAATTTTTTGGTTTTATGTACGTTATTCCTTGTGTGAGGAATTTGGGAAGCCTGTTAGGTTGGAGTATGGCTTTATTGATTTGGTCTGTGAGCATTTCGTATGTTGAACTGAATTGTTTGTACCAAAAGTTTTGCACATTATCCACGCCTGGACACTTCCAATTGTGGGTATGTTTTATCGTTTCAGATATTTCTTCAGTTGTAAGAATAACGTTTCCCTGCTCCGTTATGTGTTGATGTTTTGTCTCTTCTTGTCTGATCCATGGAGCATTTTCATTATGGGTTTTGGGTTCTGACCATAGGCTTCTCCAAAATGCAGTTAATTCTTTTCTGCTTGGAGGTTCTATTGTTGTTATCTGGTTGTTTGATATTATTTTTTGATAAAACTGCTTTTCACTTTTCTGAAATAGATTGTTAGCATCCTTTCTGTCATTGGATTCGTTGTATCTACGGAGTCTAGCAGCATAAACTGCAAGTTTTTGTTTAAGTGTGTCGGCTATTTCTGGTATTGTTTTTTGTGGTGACTTTGATTTCAGTATATTTATTGTTCTTTGTATGTGTTTTGAAGGGTGGTTGTTATTGTTGGAGTATTGCGCGAGGTGTGCCAGATCCTTTCTGAGTGTGCTGATTTTGTTTTCGATTCTTATTTGCCATTTAGGTTTAGGTCTATTGCTTCGCTGGTCTTTAGAACGATTTTGAAGTTTTTGGCCGTTAACTATGAGTGTTGTTGCTGCGGCAGCATATATAACGGTATGGATGTCCTCTAGGTTACTGTTGTTTGTTATGAATTGTGGTATTAGGTTAGTATTTATTGTGTGTAGTATCTGCTGAGTGTTGTTTTTGAAAATTAGTCTGGGCAGGGGATCTCGCAGCGCCGGATTGGTGCCACACCATTTGTTAAATTGTGTGTTCATCACCTGTTCCGCAGTTTGTGTGATGGAAGGTGATCGAGCAATGTTTTGGTTTTGGCTCTGTGTGGTTGTGTTGCATCGTTTGTTAGATTGCGTTGTTCGTGAGTTCGTCATTTGTTCCGGTCCGCCCGAGATGGAAGGCTGTTGAGCAGTATTCGCTGCTTCGGTAGGTTGTGTGACTGACGGTGGTTGCGAAATTTGCTGGCTTTGTTTGGTCGTGGCGGGTAAGTTAGTTAATGTTACGTCAGGTGTATTTGGTTTATGTTCATGCTCTGAATCTATTTCTGACTGTGTGCTAATGTTGTTGGTTGTGGCTGTGTTTGTAGTTTGGTTATCTCGGGTATGGGTGTTTTGTGTCTCCGTGATTGATTCAGTATCAAGCGAATCATTCGGATGGACAGTCTTTATTTCGTTGGCTACAAGTTCTTTTATAGCTTGTAGTTCTTGGGGCGTAAGGCGGTTGTTTTTTATTATGACTCGTTTTTGGTCAATGAGTCTTTGTTCAGTTACACGTTCTGCGAGGTGTGGGTATTGTGCTATAAATAGCCTGTGCAGCTCATGTCTGTAGCTTGTAGCGATGGTTTCTAGTTTCGTAGCGGTATAGTAACAGCGCATTACATATTTGTTCATTTCAGTAGTCCACTGTAAGCGCTGTCGCGGTTTGCCAGCTTTGGTGGTTGCCGGCTGTGTCGGCAAAACATCCGCAGCTGGGTTATGTGCTATTGGTTGTTGTGTTTGGGTTTGACATTCGGGTGAGTTTAATCGACGTACCCTAGGCCGTCGTAGGTTATTTATGAGATTAACTTTATCCATCGTGTTCCCACGAGTAGGGACGATCTAAATGTCGCTCTCCCAGGTGACGCCCATTCCAGGAGAGAAGGGACTTATATTTACTCCGAAGTTGGCCCAAGGTGCTCCGGAGGATTTGCGACTTTACTGTCGGGTTTTGTTGAGGCTTTCTCCTCGCGGGCCGGCCGGTTAAGGCAAGCCCCCCGGTTGCGTACCCCTCACGACGTTCCCCAGCCACGCCCTGCTGAGGTCGTTGAAGTGTGGGGCGCAATAACGGTATGTGACAGAAGGACCGGCGCTCAGTCTTCTGTGGCATTTCTCCCCGGATTTGCCAAATCCCTATCTGACCGAGGTCAGGATAGCTTGGGGAAAGGAGCTTTGTGCTCGGTAGGGTATATAAAGTCTACCTAGCCCACAGCTTCCTGAGTGTGCTAGCCTTGGTTGAAATGACTTCTTGATCCCGAGCCCTGTCGGCATGACATCTCCGCGGTGGTATTAAATCCTCCGATGAACCATCAGCCGACATAGCTTGCCCATCAAAAAGTCACTTTCTAAGCCCCCAAACGAGCGACAACGTTCTAGCACCTGATGGGGTTATTATTATTATTCATCTTTCTAAGTTCCTCTCGCATAATTGCGGTAGCAACAAGTGTTGACGGGCTGAGCCAAGTCAACACCCGGACTATTATTGATCGGAATTTAGGAAGGATCGTACGATGTTACAGGTCTTCAGAATTACAGACTTTTGGAATGTTTTGTGTAACTTTTCGTCCAGGCCTAACTGTTGTAAGTGTGGTGTAAATGTGTTTGGTGTAAGGCCTGAGACTGACATAATGAGGGGAACAATAGTAACTTTGTCCTGCTTCCAAAGGCGTTTTATTTCCATGGCAAGGTCCGTGTACTTAGATATTTTCCCAGCGTAGGTGTTTTGTATATTCACATCATTGGGAATAGCAATGTCTATCAGGTATGTAACTTTGTCGAGCTTTGACTGGAAAACTATATCTGGTCTATTGGCTGGTATAGTCTTGTCTGTATGTATTTGAACGTCCCAGTATAGTTTGTATTGATCGTTTTCGAGTACTGATGTCGGAGTGTAATTGTAATACGGATCTGTGTTTTCTATTAGTTTGTTTGTTGTGGCTAATGCTTGGTGGATGACTTTGGCCGCAGAGTTATGTCTGGCTGTGTATTCGGTACCGGCAAGAGTTTTGCACCCGCTTGTTATGTGATCTATTGTTTCTTTTTGTTGTTGGCATTTTCTGCAATTATCGTCAGTTATGGATGGATCTTTAATTATACATTTTTTGTAGTTTCGTGTTGCAATCACTTGGTCCTGGATAGCAAGCATGAAACCCTCCGTTTCTGGGAACAGCTGGCCATCCTGCAACCAGGTGTATTTTGTTAATGTGGTCTTGGGTGACACGGTATCTATGTTTGCCATGGAGTGGTTTCTGCGACCAGGCGCTTATTTTTTCTTGTTGTGATTGGGTGGGATTGTGTGTGTCTGCGACGTGGTCTGGACATGATAGGTTGAGTGGTGTATAGTTTTTGTCTGCTTTTACTATTGCTCGATGTAAATTTGTTTGTTTGTTTTGGAAGAAATGTCTGAGTGTCTTTATCTGTCTTGTGCGAAGCGACTGTATATCTATAATCCCTCGGCCTCCTTGTGTCCTGTCTGTGGTGAGCCTTTCTTTGCATGCGTTTGGATGTGACATCCGGTGTTTCGTGAGTTCTGTCCGTATGAGGATGTGGATGTTTTCTATATCAGTGTGTGACCACTTGATGATGCCAAATGAATACGTGAGGATTGGTATTGCAAATGTATTAATAGCTTTTGTAAGGTTTCTAGAATTCAGTTTTGTTTTCAGAAGCTTAATGAGGCGGTCTCTAAACACTTGTCTAAGTTCTGCTTTGATTTGTGTGTGGTCGATCTTAACACTCTGATTGAAACCCAGGTACTTATACGTTTCTTCCTTGTCCATGTTATCCAACGTCTGGCCTGTTACTATTTCCTGTTCGGGATGGTTTTTTCATTGGCCTTTGTTTATGTGTAGCACTTTGCATTTGTTCATCCCGAACTCCATCCTGACATCTGACGTATAAACCTCTGTTATTCTGAGTAATTCTCTCAGTTGCACGTCAGTGGCAGCATATAGTTTTATATCGTCCATGTAGAGGAGATGATTGATTCTGTGTTGATTTACTTTCTGATGTCTGATGTTGAAACCATGGTTTGTGTTGTTCAGTGCGTTGGAGAGTGGATTTAGACAGAGGCAGAACCAAAGTGAACTGAGGGAATCACCCTGGAAGATACCACGTTGTATGTGTAGTTCCTCGGTTTGGATGTGGCCGTCCTGAGTTGTAAGGTGTATGTTGGTTCGCCATGTCTTCATGGTTTTTGCAAGAAACTGACGAAGTCCTGGGTTAATTTTATATATTTGCAGAATTTTCGTTAGCCAGCTATGTGGTACAGAATCGAATGCTTTTTTATAATCTATGAAACAGGTATGAATGTTTCTATGGTCTTTTCTAGTTTGCTCCATGATCACACTATCAATTATAAGTTGTTCCTTGCAACCTTGGCTTTGTTTTCTACATCCTTTCTGTTCTTCAGTGAGGATGTTGTTTTGCGTGAGGTGTTGTTCAATCCTCCTGCATAATGTTGCGGTGATGATCTTATACAAGGTAGGAAGGCAAGTGATTGGGCGGTAATTCGCAGGGTTCTTGGTATCTGCATTTTTGGGTTTTATATACGTTATTCCTTGAGTGAGGAATTTGGGAAGCCTATCAGGTTGACGTATGGCTTTATTGATTTGGTTTGTGAGCACTTCGTATGTTGAGCTGAAATGTTTGTACCAAAAATTTTGCACGTTGTCCACGCCTGGGCACTTCCAGTCGTGGGTATGTTTTATTGTTTCGACTATTTCCTCTTTTGAAAGAATAACGTCTCCCTGTTCTGCTATATGTTGATGTTTTTCCTCTTCCTCTCTGATCCATGGAGCGTCTTCATTATGTGTTTTGGGTTCAGACCACAGGCTTCCCCAAAACTCGGTTAACTCTTGTTTACTGGGAGGTTCTATTGTTGTGATCTGGTTGTCGGCTGTTATCTTTTGATAGAACTGTTTTTCACTTTTCCGAAAAAGGCTGTTAGCATCCTTTCTGGCATTGGACTCGTTGTATCTGCGGAGTCTAGCTGCATAAACTGCAAGTTTCTGTTTAAGTGTATCAGTAATTTCTGGTATTGTTTGTTGTGGTGACTTGGATTTCAGTATATTTATTGTTCTCTGTATGTGCCTTGAAGGATGGTTGTTATTGATGGTGTATTGTGCGAGATGTGCCAGATCCTTTCTGATTGTGCTAATTTTGTTTTCGATTCTTATTTGCCATTTAGGCTTAGTCCTATTGCTTGTCTGGTGTTTAGACCGCTTTGAGAGTTTTTGGCCATTAACTATGAGAGTGGTTGCTGCGGCAGCATATATAACTGTGTGGATGTCCTCCAGGTTACTGTCGTCCCTTATGAATTGTGGTATTACGTTAGCATTTACTGTATGTAATATTTGTTGAGTGTTATTTTTAAAAATTAGTCTGGGCAGGGGATCTCGTAGTGCAGGATTGGTGCCGCACCATTTGTTATACTGCGTACTCATCACTTGCTCGACAGATTGTGTCACGGCAAATGGTCGAGTGATGTTGTTATTATTATGCATGTCTTATTTTTTCTCGCATGGTTGCGGTAGTAACAAGTATTGACGGGCTGTGCCAAGTCAATACCTGACTATTATTATTCTGAATTCAGGAAGGACCGTACAATGCTACAGGTCTTGAGGATTACAGACTTTTGTTGTTATGTTGTTATTATTATTATTATTATTATTACTTGCCACTGGACGAGCAGTCGCTCGGTACTTGGCGAAAGCCGCATGTCTCACGCCTCCTTAACGCCGTCGACGTCACATATTGTTCCCCACCAGAGCGTGGAGAAAATTGTTTCATGATGTTTAATGAATAGATTGATATTGTAGCAACCTATGCCAAAAATAGCGGCTTGACTCTGTGCTTCTCACACATTCCGAATACTAACAAAAATTTTGCCCACTCGCCCCACTAATTTCAGCACCTTATGCTAGCGGATAATATTGTCTGTATTGAATAATCAGATTTCATTGCATCATTCTACACGCGATACATTGATGTACGAAAAAACTTCTTAACGAAAGTCCTCTAAAAATTGCTTTCCCATACATACATTCGGTAGCAAAACATCGAGATGACGAAAACGTAAATGAGTATTCAAATAATGTATACGTTTTTATGCGGTATAATCAGAATAATCAAAACAGTCCTTGTAACATCACCTAAGTTAAGGAAACAAGGCATTGGCACCTTGCAGATGTTTATCTAGATTTTAGGGTTACATGATTTCAGCAGAATTAGATATGAATGGGGAGAGATGAGAAGGAACCTATTGTGGAATTTTAGTTTAAAAGCATTCCAAACTGCTTGGCATTCCCCTGGAAAGCCATGGCATCTCGTAAAATTTCTTCGCTTTTCTTGGAGTTTTGTGGTGTCTTGCGGAATTTCGTTACATTACTTTTCCTTTCTTGCCAGTGTATCCATATAATATTAACGACTTGTGAATCATTTTGTGTCACAAATGATTATCAGTTCTAGCAGCAACAGATATCTGTGGAAATAATTTGCTTAAATTTAAAATTCAATTACAATTTTACTGCTTACGTTTAATATCTAACTACAATCAGCGACACCCCAGTACACTAGCATACTGTCTCCCCGGAATTGGCGATATGCCAGGTTTCCAGGAATTTCAGAAAGGTAGCAGCAGGCCCCGGATACAAGGTTGTCACAGCAACAAAGAAAGAATATCCAACGAGAAGGTCTTACAAGGTGACAAGGTGACCATATTTCTCAGGTATTAGAATTCAAATTCAAATTCAAATTCAGATACTTTTATTTCCATAAGACTCAGTTTTACAGAGTATTGGATTATAGTCAAACAGGTAATAAAATATGAAATAATATAATTTTTTTTTATAGATATATACATGATATAGCTAAATATTACACACATAAATACATATATAAATCAAGAAGTAATTACGACATAAACAAACAGACAAACGTAGTCATAATTAATAATCGAAACAACAAATCTAAGTATAAATGGTTATTTAAACATAAAAATGTATTTGATGCGCGCTGAAACAAATTATAAGGAGCAATTCATATACTCGTCTACAGAATAGAATGGATTTTCTAAAAAGATTTTTTTTTACTTTCTTTCTGAAAACGTTCAAGGAACTGATAGCCTTTAGATCAGGTGGAAGTTTATTATACAGTTTAATCATCATAACATTTGGACTATTTGTTATTAGCGATAATCTATGAGAAGGAACTATTAAATTAAAGTTTGGTCGAAGGTTGTATGTAGATGCGTTACAATCTCTAGGTATATATTGAAAATGGTTAGATTTAATGTTCTAATATTAAAAACTAAACTAATTAAACTATTAGAATATACAAACTAAGAAATCCTGACTTTCAGCAGAAGTTCGTGGAAATAACTGAAAGCAAGATAGCGGCTATAGAGAACCATGTATATCAGATTACAGTATAGAAGACCTGTGGCAGGAGTTCAAGGATATCATGCTGAACTCAGCTGAAAAGGTATGTGGTACGTCCAAAATTAACACAAATATGAAACAGACTGCTTGGTGGACGACCGAAATCAAACAAGTAGTGAAAGAAAAGAAAAAGAGATGGAGGGACTATTTACATAAAAAGACGAACGAGGCATATGAGGAATACAAGATAATCAGGAACAAAGTGAAGCAGTTGGTAATCGAGGCTAAAAAGAAGAGCTGGGAAGATTTTGGCCAAGAAATGGAGCAAAACAGCAAGGGAAACCAAAAACTTTTCTATAGCGTTCTAAAATCGCTCAGGAAAGGCAAGACACAGAATCCTGTTACAATTAAATCAAGAGACGGACATATCCTTACAGAAGAACACAACATAAAAGAAAGATGGAAAGAGTACTTTGGAGACCTACTAACTGGCCTAGGAAACATAAGAGATACTGAAGAAATACAAGCTACACGAGAGCCAGAAGAGGACACCGAAATGATAGAACTTGAAGAACTACTAGAAGCCATCAAAAAAGTAAAATGCGGCAAAGCAGCAGGCCATGATAATATAAAGCCAGAAATCTTAAAGGCAATGGGACACAAAGGTGTGAAAATGTTACTGGAATTATTTTTGAAAGTGTGGAACTCAGGGACTATACCTAAGGACTGGGAAATTGGAGTCATAGTACCAATACTGAAAAAGGGAGACCCGAAAGACTGTCAGAATTATAGAGGCATAACGCTGCTAAGCGTTGTAACTAAACTTTTTGAAAGAATTTTGGAATGTAAGTTACTCAAAAAAATCGAACCAGGGCTATTAGACTCTCAAAGTGGCTTCCGAAAAGGTCATAGTACTCAAGACCACATTTTCACTATCAAACAGGTGATATCGAAAATTCTTGATCAAAACAGAGAGGCTTATGTAGCATTTCTGGATCTAGAGAAAGCTTTTGACAGGATTGATAGAACAGAAATTTGGAATATATTAGAAAAACGGAAAGTAGGAAAACGACTAATACAAGCCATAAGAAGCCTATACAGGGTCAACCGAAATTATGTACGTGTAAACCAAATAGAAACAGAAGAATTTGTAACTGATCAAGGACTGAGACAAGGCAGCGTACTGAGTCCAATCTTATTTATTATGGTTATGGATGAAATAATGATCGAAACAAGACAACATTCGAAAAAACTTCTCATAGGATATAGAAATTTAAAACCAATAACAATATCCGAGTGCGCTTTTGCAGATGACCTTGCAGTTTTTGCTGACAGTGAAAGGAACCTGCAAACCAACCTATGTGTATGGAATGAAGCTCTCAAGGCAAAAAACTTGAAAATAAATGTACAGAAAAGTAAATTAATGACAATAGCTAGACAGGAAAACATCACACAACTACAGATAGGTGACGATACAATAGAGCAAGTCAAAGAATTTAAATACTTAGGAACCAAAATAGAATCAAATGGAAGACAGGAGGCTGACCTAAATGAAAGAATCGATGCTGCTGCTAGGGTGTATTAGGCACTTAACAAGTCATGTTTATCAAGGAAGGAACTTTCTATAGATACTAAGTTAAAGATCTACAGGACAGTCTTTTTACCTGTTTTGCTGTGGGGCTCTGAATCATGGGTGCTTAGCAAAAGAACAAAGCAACGCTTACAAGCAATGGAGATGAAATTTTTGAGAAGAATAATAGGAGTCACAAGAGCAGACAGGATAAGAGACGACCAAGTAAGACAGGATCTGGGAGTGGAATCTGTAACTAGGCTCATTGAGAGAAGTCAGCTGAGATGGTTTGGACATCTGAATCGTATGCAAGATGGTAGACAGGTGAAGGAAGTATGGCAAGCCAGAATAGTACCCAGTCGAACAAGAGGCCGACCCAGGACAACCTGGGACCAAGTAATATCCGAGTCACTCTCCCAAAGAGGAACTACGCTGTCGGTGGCAAACAGAATATCGACAGATAGGAAACAGTGGAGAAATTTTGTGCACTCATAAATAGGACTCACTGACCCTTACACCTTTCGGTAGATAGGGTTATGGACAATATATATATATATAGATTTAATGTATATAATGCATCTAAAAATATATAGTGAAAATAAAGTCATGATTTCTGCTTTTCTAAACAATTCTCTACATGAGTCAAGTTTCCGTTTAAAAAACATGGTTCTTATAATTCTTTTTTGAATTATGAATGCCTCGTTGATACGGAAACAGTTCCCCAGCAAATAATACAATAACTGAGTAACGATTCAATATGTGCAAAATAATAGGCTTTTAAAATTGCTAAGTTGACATATGTCCTTAATCGCCAGACAGTATAACAATGACTTGATAATTTATTTATTATAAAATCTAAATGTTTGGACCATGAAAGATATTCATCAAAGTGAACCCCTAAATATTTTACCGAGTTACTTTGTGGCAAAATATGCCCATTACATTTTACTAATAGGTTGTAATTAAGTTGTGTGGTACTACATAACATGATCTCAGTTTTTTTTGTGTTCAATACAAGTGCATTGTCGTTACAATAATTTAACATGCAGCTAGATGCCTTGCAAGCTTTGGAGCTTAGAATTTCAGTTTCCTTTGCAGCTACTACAAAGGCAGTATCATTAGCATATAAAGAAAGGAATATATCAGGACAGTTGAGTGCAATGTCGTTGACATAAAAGGTAAACAGTGTGGGGCCTAAAATACTACCTTGAGGAACTCCTGAGTAAACATTTCTTGGTGGTGAAATTTGCTGCAAGCCACTTTTCACTACCACTTTTTGTTGTCTCCCTGTCAAATACGATTTTATCCATTCATGTGCACAGCCTCTAATTCCATAATGATATAATTTATCTAAAATAATTCGGTGGTCGATCGTTTCAAAAGCCCGACTAAGGTCAAAAAATAAGCTAACTGTTTTCAGCTTATTATCAAGGCTTTCTAACAATTTGCTATACACAGATAGGACAGCATCTTGAGTGGATCGATTTGATCTGAAACCATGTTGGAAATTATTGAGAATCCGGAACTGATTTGAAAAGTTTACAAGCCTGACATTAAAACATTTTTCATAAAGTTTTGAGAACGCGGAAAGGAGTGCGATACCTCTATAATTAGATATCAACTTCTTATCTCCTTTTTTGTATACCGGTATCATTAGCGCAGTTTTTAAAGCAGAGGGAAATATACCCTCGACAAAGGATGCATTGATTAAATAAGTCAGTGGTCTGAGAATGTATTCAGCTACACTTATTAATAAGGAACATGGGATCTCATCCTCGCCACCTGAGTTTTTCACAGATATTTGTTTTAGTATATTACCTACCTCAGAAATAGTAACTGGCATTAAATATAATGAGTTTTGAACAACAGGAATGTTATAAGACTGCGTATTTGCTCTACAATTACTAATAAGTGCCTGAATAGAAGAAGTGAAATAGTCATTAAATGCATCAGCTAATTTATGAGAGTCAATAATATTTCCCCGTATATCCATCATATCTTCCGGAATTTGCTCCGTGTTTTTTCTGCCAGTAGATTCATTGATTATAGTCCACGCCATTTTGGAGTTATTTTTTGTTATAATCATTCTAGTGTTGTAGTAGTCCTTTTTGGCATTAGCAATATTACTTGAATATTGTTTTTTTAGTATTTTGTACCTCTCAACAATATGCCCTCATTTACGATTTCCTGGGTTATCCACCCTTTTTTATTCAGTTTATTTTTTATCTTGCACATTTGCAAGGGGAACGCCACGTCCATGGCCGCAAGAACCTTAGAATAAAATCTCATAAATTTGGTATTACTAGATATCTCCTCATTCAAGAATTCAAATTTTTCCTGTGATAGTAGATATTTGAAAGGAGCTAGGTTATTTGGATTATTAAAAAATCTTTTTAGATTAAATCCCATGTTTGAACATTTTTCTGTACACGTAAGTAAATAACTAACATTCAAAAGAAAATGATCGGAGAAACAAAATGGTTCTACAGAGGTCAATAGGTTTACAGGATCAACATTTGAAAACACGTTGTCAATTACAGTTTTAGAATTGCCCTCAATACGAGTATAGTCGTGAATCAATTTAACACAACAACATGCAAACACGGTTGAACAAGTGTGTGCATTATTGTCTAAAACATTGTCATCAAAATTGAAATTGAAATCACCTCCTAGAAATATTGGTAAATCTGTTTTCCCGAAGTGATTCAACAGTCGTTCTAAATTACCTAAAAATACATTGGGGTCGGCAGAAGGGGCACGATATAGACAGCCAACGATGAGCTTTTTGCTAAACAAAGTTACTTCGGACAAAGTGTACTCGAAACTTGATTCAATGCTAATGATATTTAAGTTTATAGGGCTAAAATGCTCACATTCTTTGATAAATATGGCTACACCACCACCTCTAGTTGAAAAGTAATTACAGAGTTTATAACCTCGTATAGCGACACCTAGGATTTCATTATTATTCAGTTTCAGAGAGACAGATGACATCTGGATGTGACAATGGTTGAAGTAGCACCTCCAATTGTCCAATTTTATTGCGTAGACTTCTCACGTTGAGATAGCAGATCTTGATAGAGCTTAAGTCTCGGGCTTGTTGTTCAGCATTTGTTCTGATGGCCGTGAGTTCAGCAGGGCTTTCGTTTGAAAATCCTTTTTCAAAAATGTAAAGCGCCTAACCGCACTGCCAACTGGCCAAATATCTGGATTATATACCATCTGTACGTGGGAAATCGGGAACGACACTTTAAAAGAAGCTGTTGAATTATTTTTTTTCACTAACTTTTCACAATTAAAATCAATTTCTGGGACTGATTGTTTCAAAAATGCTGTTAACGATTCTTCAGATTCAGCCGCATCTAACCTATATACATGCAGATATCCTAATTTAGGAACTGTTTTAATAACACCATCCTTATTTGTACCTATGACCACTTTTTTATTTTGTGTCTTCCACCCAGTCGTCGATGAACCGTTGTTTGCCTTTTTTGTAATTGGGTCACTTTTTGTGTGGTTGGGGACTCCACGGTTTTTCGGAATCTCTTGGGTTCTTTTAATGTTTTCGTTTGTATACATATGTGACTCAGTACTCGTAGATGGATAATTTTTATTTGGGGTCTTCTGTTCAGCTGCTTTGAGTTGCTGTGTGTTTCCAGCAGATGCCGTTGGAATGTAGGTTTTGGAAAGATTATCGGGATGATGGTTTCGATTTTTACTTTGTATTTCTTTTTTTAAGAAAATTATGAGTTCTTCTTGTTCTTGGGTTCTTTTTTCTAGATGGAAATTTAATTTGCTTACCGCTTCCGCTTCGATCTTCAACCGCTCATTGATATTTTGCAGACGAAGTACCTCTTGTTGCTCTGCCATATTGTTTGTCGTCTCGAATGTATCATGGAAAACATCCTTCTCACTAGCACTATGGTATTTTTCATGAATTTTTGCCACATAACTTATCAAAGGGTCACTGGTTACACTACTAGGTACCTTTAGGGTTAATAAAATATCTATTATTTCGTTTTTCTTCAATTTACTTAGATCGTTTAGCAGAACACCTGCTTCGCGTTCGGACGCCATGACGTCATTGCGCTGCTCTGATTGAAACTTGAGTAAATCTCTTGAACGTTTGGAGCTCTTCAAGTCTTTCATGTCGATGTTATTTATAACAGCAGTTTCGTAATGAGAGTATGAAGCTCCCGTGGCGTGTTCAATTTGCGCCTCCCGGTTATCGCGTTAACGAATGACAAATAGTAAATAAAATTTTTAAAGCACCTGGTAAAATTTATACTATTGACCCTAAAAAAAAGAGTGAGCTGTATATACCATGATATAATAGTTGTTACTGGCATTGTTATAAAAATCCTTGGTGCAATGTCCAGATTTGGATTTGTGCTCTGTAATGCTAGTTAGTTGTGCTAGGCTAATATTCCTGAGCATCTTCAACACACTGTAGATAGAATCAATCTGCTGAGTAAACGTTTTGGCCTACAAATTAATGTACCAAGAAAACGAAGGTTATCACAATAGTTCGGCAGAACATCAATATCACAATTAACGTCGACGGAGAACAGATAGAAAGGTAACACGTTTTAAGTATTTAGGATCCACACTGAACAGTAAATGGGACTGCGAATGCGCATGGGATGCGAAAACTACATTCCTTAAACTAAAGAACTTTCTCCTAGCACAAAGTCTTCCGTTGGCTCTACGACTTTGGGTAGTGAAGTGCTATGTTTGGCCCATATTACTCTACGGAGCAGAAACGTACGAACATTGAACCGCATAGAAGCACTGGAAATGTGGACACTCCGGAAACTCCTCCGCATTCCCTGGACTGCACATAAAACCAACGAAGAAGTACTGAGAATCGCTGGCGTAAACAGAGAACTTCTTGATATTGTCAAACATCAAAAAATATCTTACCTTGGTCATATCCTTAGAGGTGCCAGATACTAGATACCCAAATTGATACTGCCAGGTAAGATAGAAGGCCAACGAGGTCCGGGGCACTCATGGCTTCGAAATATAAGAGATTGGTGCGGAATAAGAGTTGCCGCCACAATATTCAGACAGGCAGAAAATGGCACCCTACATATGATGTGAGAAGAATACGAGGGATCGCCGACGTGCGGAATTAGACAGGGCACACGAAGAGAATGCTAGTTCGTAACATCTTTTGCAAAATTTGAAATGCGCCCATATCATCTAAATTATAAAAAAGCAGAAAGCTGTTCAATTGCTGAGCTCGACTATAGCCCAAGTTATTGATGAATTTTTCAAAAAAGTGTTCATTCAGAGATATATTTTTCTTTATACTTTCAATTTTTGTTCCCAAATTTAATTATTTTTTAAAAGTTTTTTCCAGCCAGTGTCATAAAAAGTCACTTCTTAAGAGTGTTTTACCTATCATTCATCACAAGATATTATTGCCATTTTTTTTTACTTATCATCCCGCATAATCAAGAAAAAAAAAATCGTCTAGCTTGGAAATCGAACTCCCAACCCCTGTACTGAAACGCCTCAGCGCAACCCATTGAACCAAGTAGCTGTCTGCTTCAGTTTGTCAAAACATTATACATTATTAGTGCCCACTTATTGTCATATTTGTAATGTTATTTATAATTTCCTTAATTTTTATTTTGTCCTGTAAGGAAAAATAGCCAAAGGTCATCTTAAGCAACGCGTTCACCCTATTATCTATTTTAAATAATAGCTTATTAGCGGTTAGGTCAGAATCAACGCATAGCGGCTTTAACAAGAGAAGATAACTGAGGAGCGTCAGCAGAAGTGGCTTCTGTTCATATATCAACTATAACCCTCTGGTTTTCGTTGGGAAATTCAATTGATATGTGGTTGACCAATAGGAGCGCTCTCCGTCCGCTACCCCCGTGCCTTGGCCTTCAGTCAATCACGTGATGAGATACTGACTAGTCCGAGCTTAGTGTGCTGCGAGTGCGCGTTTTTATAGTCAGAGCACTTTCTGCTACCTACAGATCAGGCAATCGATTGTAGCTAGAAATAGGTCCTCGCACTGCATCAGACCTACTAAAAGTTTTTTTTTCTCTCTTGGAACCGTCCCTGTATTCCACAAAGAAAAAAATCTATAAAGCAAATTGCGATGAAGCATCAGCAGAACTTATAAACCAGAAGCAAAAAAGAAAGCAAAATAGAAGAAACATCAAAGATCATAGGAGAGTTAACATTAAATTTGTCCGCAATTCTTCGAGAGTGTTACATATGGTTGTTAGACTGTTTTCGGTAACATCACCTACGTGATATCTTTTTTTTGCGCCCCAAACACCAACAAACCATTACCCCTAACACTTTGTTTTGTATGAAGCATTGCTTAAATTGTGAACACTGTGAGGCATAAATTTGTTATATTTGTTCAGGTAAAATGTGGCGTTTTATCGCCTTTATATTATAGTTTTATTAAATTAATTCAGTTTAGTACTATGAAATCACATTCTTCAATGACGCATCGCATTCATATTTCAGTTAACTTAACCCAAACGTTGTTCTTGAATTGGCGGCAGGCAGAAAGACAGAAATCTGGATAAGACATAAACCAGCTAAAAATAGTTTTATTTTTAATAACATACTAGGTAGTATAAATAATGTCTGCTGTCGTACATCCCTCACCGCACACGGTGGAAGAAATATACCTCTACTATCTATTTTGGTGCTTCAATGGATTATCGTTTGTTTCTTTCAGGAGGGGTGTGGTCAGTGGCGTTCGTTGGAGGCCGAATTGGTAATGAGGGATGGTGAAGTTGTGGGGACGAAAACCCCCACGGGACATTCGCTGCTTGTCGACTGCCGCTTTGAGCTTCCTTTCGGTAAGTTAACCTGATCAATTTGTGTTGATCAGCTTCACTATTAAACACTGTTAAACACAGTACAACTCTCAGTTATTACTTTTATAGACATAGGATAAACCTCCAAACTATGAAATGGCATAATAATAATATTAATAACTATAACTATAACCCCGCGAGGGGTTGCTAGATCACCTCAGTGGCGCCTCCCCAAGGTGGCGGATAGGGGAACGCCTCCCAGATATGGGTGGTACCGGGGAAATCAAATACCCGGGGCGGACCAAAACTAGCTCAGTGGAATAGCGTCTGCATCCAGAGGATCGGCTATTCCACAATTAATAGGACACGACGGATCTCCATGTGAGGAGCGGTACTCCGACAGCGTCTGTTCTTCATGTTAGAAGCGGCTGTTTTCATAAACCCCCAGGAAGCCGCCCAACATCAAGAGGCTATTCGGTGCGTGGCGACACCGAGGGGTATACCGAAGCCAAAGGATGTAAGTCGGTCGGCAACCTTCACAGGTCCATCCTCTGGAGGCAATTTGGACGGCTGCCTCCGGAAATGTCGGCTGCGGGCCCTAAGGCTAACCACCTGACGGGCCCTATCTTCGGGTTCGACCACCTCGAAGGAAAAGCACCCACACCGAGCCGGTTTCGGAAGCCGGCGTTGGGCAAGGTGGCGGTGCTTCGAATCGCCCTGATGACGACCCCCGCAATGATATGGACCGTTTTAGGTGGACGACGGAGCTCAAGGATGACCTGCTGAGCTGCTACGAGAGCAGTAGCCCGCGCCGTAGGGGATACATGTCCCGCATGTATGAGAAGTGGTGTGAAATGCACCCAGAGCATAGCACGCTTACCTCTCAGAATTTGCGAGATTATGTATCGTACCTCCGGAGGCAGGGATATGTTCGTGCTCTAGCTCAGCCTGCCCCTTCGGCGGACGGAAGGCCTGTTAACCAGGCTGAAAGTTCGCCGGTAAGGCCCGCTGAGAGGGAAATCGACCAAGTCGTCTCACCTGGGGATTTCAGGGACCGAAGGGCCTTGCATAACAACGGAAGGTCCTTGAAGCTGGCAGATTTGAAGAGAGAGGATGAGGTTGTTGGTGAACGTCTATCGGAGGCCTCTGACATTTGGAGCATCAATTGCGAAATTTACGCTGCGGCTCTGAGGCTAGCTAGACAGGGGAGAGTGAGAGACTCTCCTGTTGAGAGAGCACAGAGACGGGTGCGCCAAATGGAAGCGAAAATCCAGTTGGCTCGCCAGGAAGCATCCCGTATCCAGTGTGTGATGGAATATAGAGCGGCTGGGAAGCCTTTTACGCGCCGAGTGCGCCAGATAGCCTACGGGTTGAGGCGCGACCATCATACACTCAGTCAAGCGGTACTGGTTGTTGTCAAGCAACACTGTCTTGACAGGATACGGATGCTAATCGCTGCTAAGCGATCGTTGGTGGCGCGGGCGAGAGGTCTGGAGCAGAACAGAATGTTCCACGAAAGACCTTCTCGCCTTTTCCAACAGCCGCCTCCAGCCATAGAGCAGCCGCCAACTGCTGATCGCGTGGAGGCCTTTTGGAGGGACATTTACGAACAACCCAAACCTTTCTCAGCAGACACTCCGGCCTTGGCGCAGTTCGAGTCCGTTTGTAGGAGGACTCCTAACTTGAATGTACTGCGTCATCCGATAAACACGGAAGAAATTCTTGACGCCTTACGAGGCGCAAAGAATTTCGCAGCTCCTGGCCCGGATGGCATAAACACCTACTGGTGGAAAAAATTCCCCAGTTGCCACCGGCATTTAGCTAGAGTTTTTAACTCGTGGCTAAATCAGGAGCAGCCAATTCCGGCTTGGTTTGTCGAGGGTCGAACCGTGCTTCTCCTGAAGACCGGAGATTTGTCTGATCCCAAAAACTACAGGCCAATAACATGTCTGAACGCATGTTACAAGCTCTTCACCAGAATCTTGTACATGCGTCTCCTTCAAGCTGTGAATCCTGTATTTCTCGACGTGTATGAACAGAGAGGGTCAAAGAAAGGAGTAGCTGGCTGCAAGGAGAACTTGTTGATTGACCGATGGGTCACGCAGGACTCCGTGCAGTACAAGCGAAACCTTTCGATGGCCTGGATTGACTATCGCAAGGCATTCGACAGCACGCCTCATGAGCTCATTGTGCGGCTGTTGGAATGTCTTTCGGTGGATAATCAGATAGTGGGATGCATCAAACAACTGATGCCACTCTGGAAGACACGGTTCACTATAACATCAGGTGAAACCCGGGTTCAGACAGAGTTGGTGTCATTGAAAAGAGGTGTCTTCCAAGGAGACTCCTTGAGTCCCTTGCTCTTTTGCATCTCACTTTTGCCTCTGTCCATAGCGCTGAGAAATACTAAAGGATACAGCTGTGGCACGCCCAATAACCGGAGGCACAAGGTCACCCATCTGTTTTATATGGATGACCTAAAACTTTATGCCTCCGGCCAACGCGAACTACAACAATCGCTGAGGGTGGTGCAGGAGTACAGTCATGCTATCGGAATGGAGTTCGGGACAGACAAATGTGCATTGGTTCATCTCAAGAAAGGACGAAGCGGAGATAGTGGAGATGAGGAACAGCTCGTTGATGGGAGCATCTTGCGACAACTGCATGCCGGAGATACTTATACCTACCTTGGAGTGGCGCAGCGTCGTGTCCAAGAGGCAACATTGGTTAAAGAGTGTCTCCGCCGCAAGTATTTGCACCGACTCCGGCAGATCTGGTCGTCAGAACTGTCCGGCAAGAACAAAGTCGCTGCCACAAACATGCTTGCGGTCCCATTGTTATTATACACCTTTGGTGCTATACACTGGAAAGTGAACGAGCTGAAGGAAATCGACACGAAGACCTGCAAAAGGATGAATATGGAGAGAAGCCTGCATCCTAAGTCCTCTGTCCCGCGAATATACCTCCCGCGACACCTGGGAGGGCGTGGACTATTGAGTTTGGAGCGTCTGCACAACAGAGTAGTACTGGCCACTGCCTGCTATGTAACGAACAGCACCGATACCCTGATCCGCTTCGTGCGAGAGCACGAGAATGCGGGAAAAGGAGCCTTTCTTTTTAGTGCAGCGAAACGAGCAGCCGAGGAGCTCAGCCTCATACTCGACTTCAAGCGGAGGTGTCAGCAGTCCATTACGGAACTTGCTCCCGCAGAATTAAAAGCCCACATTAAAACTGCCGAAGTCGACTTCCTCTTAAGACTTCATAAAGATAAGCCAATGCATGGAATCTTCTACAAACATCTAGAAGAGCATGGCTTGTCTGAGCAGTTGACCTTCTCTTTCCTAAGGTCTAGTGGGTTGAAGTCGGAGACTGAGGGCTTTATAATGGCTTGCCAAGACGGTGTCTTCAACACCTTGGTATACCGTAGAAGGGTTATGGGTGTAGATGTACCCGACACCCATTGTAGAGCTTGCCGACAGGCGCCAGAGACGCTTATGCATCTCTTGTCGGCGTGTAAGACGTACGCTGGGACGGCTTACGTCCATCGGCACAACGCGGCTTTACGAGTGCTCTACTATCATTTAAGGCACTCATACGGTATCGATGAGACACCGGTGCTGCCATACGCTCCAGGGGATATAGAGTCCGTTGTGGAGAACGAGAGATGCCGGATTTACTGGAACTACTCGTTCCCCACGCTCGAGCTTGCACAGGCAAACAAGCCCGACATAGTCCTTCTCGACCACCAACAGAAGCCGATTTTCGTTATTGAGTTTTCGGCGCCTGCCGAAGTGAACATCGTCTCTAAGGAGGAGGAAAAGCGGACCAAATATCAGGAGTTGCTGGGACAACCTCGCAGGCTCTGGCCAGACTACACTGTAAGTCTGCTGGTTATGGTCATTGGATCCCTAGGTGGAATGAGGAATACGCTGCTCTCTGCACTGCGCAAAATACCGGTGTGCCGTGCGGCGGCGCACATCTTAGCCGCCAGAATGCAGAAGGCAGTCATCCTTGGGTCCCTTCGTCTACTTAGGGCGCACGATTCGCGGACCCAATGATTGCTCACCTCACGGTGTGAGGAGTAGTCATTGGGTAATGGAACAGCAGCTCGGTGTGTCGGAGCCCGGGCTGCACTTTTTGTTTTTTGAAATAAATGTATAATACAGACAAATAATACCCAAAAGCTAAATCCAATCGTGCACCTGATATTTGGTAGGGCTAGGGCGAAAAATATAGTAGCGTGTATTAGTATATGTGCTTCAACAACAATATCGAGACATCTCACACAAATCAGACGATATCTAATGGTGTAAATTAAAAAACCGTCTCATAAGATTACTGGAAGAACGGTTAAACCCTAAAAATCTCACCATAGCTATCAACATATCCGACGTTCCTGTCCTCTCCTGGTATCACTAAGTAGTCACACTGACAGATAACATTCCTATACTTATCAGAACACAAACCCGTAAACACGTAAATGCAGACAAAAACTATAATACACTACACCCGCCAGTGTCACGTCAACAAGAGATGTCAGTGAAAAATTTATCATATTAATATTCGAACTATAATCTCCGAAAAGGCAGCACTACTTTTGCTATCTCGTCCACCTGGCCACAGAAACCACTGTATGTAAGATGTAGATTGTAACACAAGATTACAAAAAGGAAGAACAATTCGAGACCTAGCTGCTCTTTCTAGGAACAAGGTGTTTCATGAGTAGTACGGACAAGTAAAAACATACCATCAAAAAGTGGAAACAATGATACCCAAGCGCATGCAACGGCCTAATATGAATTAAATACACAACTGCCTACACCAAGCTTTAACCACAGTGATACAAACTAGGAGAAAACATAGCACCATATGAGTAGTACAAGGGCACACCATCTTTAGCCAAAAATGATCAATATAAGTTATATGTGATACTCAAATACTTTTGGACAAACCTAACTTACAGACCTCCAAACGACACCTAATCCAAGGAAAATTATGGATCACTTCTTCGCTAGTCGATGGAGTTGGCCGTTACTTGATGGAGATCCATTTAAACATTAACGTTTAAAATCATTGTTTGATAAAGACACTGTGTGTCGAAACAATTGTCGCAAGTTTTTTAAATAAAAGTGATCATTAATCGGAAATACCTTTTTGTACTTCTTTGCTGTTAAAAAAGCAAATAAGCATTGTATGGACTTTGAATTTTGCCATTCTTGCTTTTTTGTGTCTGGCGGCGCCAGGGGAGAGCCACAGTTGGCTTTGGTGCCATAATGGAAGAACCGGCTCTCATCGCTAGTAATTACACGATTGAAAGGCTGGATCATTTTCAACCTGTTCAATGCAGTTCTGCGCCACCATTGCCAATCGGGCGTCTTTTTGCTCCTCTGCATTTTGGAACCGTCTTTGCACCCTGCTTTTTCATCCGTGAATCGTTTTACCGTTCCTCGGTTGACATGTAATTCGTCAGATATCATTCGGACAGCAATTCGTCTGTCTTGATGTACAAGCGATGTAAATTGCTAATGCCACCAGAATACCTGAGGACGACTCATGACTTCCTAACCAAACACCCTAACCACTTTACCAAACGTTTCCGTTTCAGACTCGCCCAATTTCACACAAAACTTGACCGTGCATCGTTGTTCTCTCACACAGTGCTCCATTTTCGTAACACGCTTAACTAACACGACATCGAACATCACAACACAGTTTGAAAACAAAAAAATTGCACGACGTAAACTGGTCTATCGATAGCGGCAGCTTAGGATTAATCGGTGACAGTTGCAGATTCAAAGTGTTACCACACGTTCGGCAAAAAAATCAGTCCGGTTAATTTATTATCAGACCTCGTATAGTGCAAATTTTCTTACATGAATGAAATATAAAATTAACGATTCTGGCATAGTCTATTGAAGGTAGCTAAAATACATTCAAGCAGTATGAAGTTTCCTGTATATTTTTGGCAACATACAGTCGTATTCTTCGATCATATATAACTATGATCGAAGGTCGTATTCTATGAGCAATTGGCGAATAATAGACAAATGGCAAAATAAACTTCTTGACTACCTCGGACCGTCTTTCGAAGTCTTTGAGTTGTTGTGCTCGACATACTTTAAATCCTTTTGTTAGTTATATTTTTGTTTCCCAACAGTAGCCTTCTAAAGGTCGAAGATCTACTGCAAATTAGATTTTTTTAATACAGCTAGTATTATTACAGATTAGTTGACCAGTTCGACTTCAGTAGATTTGGAAAATCCTTCATATTTAATACAGTAAATTTTGTCAAACACTCCTGTAATTGTTACTCCAGAACTAGTTATGATTTAGTCAGCTGTGATATTCAGAATGAATTTCAACAGTCCATTTTCGTATCTTTGTGTTGTTGCAATTCAGACTTTAGTTGATTGTTTTCTTACATCAAATTGCTATAGTAATTCTCATGTACCTCCTGATAAATCAGTTGCACAGGTCTTGGAAGAACGTGGTATTTTATTATCAATATGTTAACTTTCCAAATTGCAAGAAAAAGACATAAAGCAACAGTGTCCCACAGCTTACCTCCACATCGGGAAACATCACGGACGAAAGACTTATTGTTAGACCTAACTTCCGATTCAAAACAAAATAATGATTAAGAGAACATGTTGTTTTATGACTTGTTAAAACGTTGCGTCAAATGACTCTAAAACACCTAAAAACGAAATTTGAGCAATTTTGAAATATTTCATTTTTTATTGATTTCTCCTCCGCCACTGACAAAAGTTCCAGAAACGATACTCTATTACCATTTCCTTGACGATAGTAATACGACGTAAACATTTTATCACAGTTAGTAGTTTCCAAGTGACACGTTAGGATTATGTGTGTATGTATCAAATCATTCCGCAGATGCTCAGATATAAAATTCAAGGCAACAATCGGATAGATCTGAAAAGTACAAGATATCACCAAAGTCAGTTTTTTCAGGGCAAATACAACAAACGTTCCAGTTTCACAGCCCCCCACCCTCCAGCCACCCCAATTTTACTATCACCCAAAAAAGTAGAAAATGATCTGGAACCCCTGAAACGCCTGAAAAAGAAGTTTGAGGATTATTTGAAATTTTTCGTGTTTTGCTAATTACTCCGCCACCCATGCACTTATTTCCAAAATTATGGGAGCATTACCTACTTTACGCCCCCACAGCATATATGTAGCTACCCAAATTTAATCACAATCCATGCAGTGGTTTCTGATGCTACCAGGCTAGAAAAACGCCAAAAGATAGACAGACAGACGGATAGACACACGGACAGTCTGACAGACAGACAGATAGACCAATGGACAGCCCGACGGAAATAAGTGACGTGGATTTTCGTTATGCAGAAATCATAAAACGCCCAAAAATCGTATTATCTCAAAATCGAAAGAGTTTGCGATCCCCTCACCTATCGCCGTGAGAATTAAAAAAATGGAGTCAAGTTGATTGACTCAGTACTTCCTACACATTACTGTGATATCAGTTTATTATTTTCCCATAGCATGAAGCTTTACTCTGATTTCCCCTTGCAACCAAATTATCGGCAGCCCCCCCCCCTAAAATTGTCTTATGCCGCTAGGTCTTTCCATCAGAGGTCAATGGACAGCCTAAAACATCTAAAAATGAAGTTTGAGTTGTTTTCATACTTCTAGTTTTTTGATTATTGCTATATACGCACTGACACGATTTTTAACAAACATACGCGATTTCCATTTTCCATCCTCACCACGGTAATAATACTGTGTCAAAATTTAATTAGAATCAATTTAATAGTGTCCAGGCTACAAAATACAAAAATATCTAAAGCAGTAAATATTAGTATGTATACAGAAAATTCTAAGTCCCTCCGTTTCCGCAATAGGCTAGGCAATGTCGTCGAATGGACCTAAAGAGTTGATTTATGTCGCTAGGTCTTCCTTCACATGTTATTGAACCGCCTATTATGAATACAAGAAATTTCTCAGTTTCTCAAAAAAAACGCAGAAAATGATCAGGCACCTCTAAAACGCTTAAAAACGAAGTTTGAGCTGTCTTTATATTTTTAGTTTTTTTATTGTTTCTGCGCCGCCACTGGCACGATTTATAAAAACCATACGCGTTTTCCATCCTCGCCACGGCAGTAATACTGTGTCAAAATTTCATTAGAATCAATTTAGCAGTGTCCACGTTACAAAATACAAAATGATCTAAATCAATACATACTCGTATGTATACAGAAAATTCTACGTCCCTTAGCTTCCGTAATAGACTATGACAATGTTGGGATGGACCTAAAAAGTTGATTTATGTCACTAGGTCTTCCTTTACAGGCTAGTGGACAGCCTATTATGAATACAAGAACTTTTTCAGTTTTTCAACCCCCCTCCCCCTAACCACCCCAATTTCACCCCACCCAAAAAAAACGCAGAAAATGGTCAGGAACCTCTAAAACGCTTAAAAACGAAGTTTGAGCTGTTTTATATTTTTACTTTTTTTATTATTTCTGCGCCGCCACTGGCACGATTTATAAAAACCATACGCGTTTTCCATCCTCGCCACGGTAGTAATACTGTGTCAAAATTTCATTAACATCAATTCAGCAGTTTCCTTGTAACACAATACAGGGTGGGCCAATAGTGCGTGGGCGGAGGATTGTGGGCTTACTAAAAAATATTTCAAAAATCTGTCACTTGATCGTTGTAGGGACCCTTGAGGGCTATAACGTAAAAATATTTTCACTTAAATTTTGACGTTTATACAGGGTGATTCATATCAAACTTACATTTTTTTAAATAGAACCCCCTATATATTATTGCATATTTGGATTCCTTGGTCAATTTTAGTGTGACTTTATGTATCACACATGGAACTTTAAACGAATCGTTTAGGCGCAAATCACCATTTTTGGTATAAGTAGGTATCAGAAAAAAATTGAATATCGCAGCGATTATAAAACTTAGAAGGCCGTGACTTTGCGGTACAACTAAGCATGAAATGCGTTACCTCAGGGCAGACGGCTAAAATTGAATTCTCTTTGTACTTGGAGAAATCAGTAGATTAATTAAGGAAACTTCAATCACAGATAACTTGATTTTTTCAAATGGCAATGCCTATTTTTGTTTAAAAAATCGAATGTAATATTTCATTACCTTTCTAACGATATAGCATACTCGATACCAATCTTTTTTAGTTTTCATTTTATTTCAAATTTTCAGTCAAATCGGTGTTTTTCAATTTTCCTGCATGCAAGCAACCTAGCAGGCCATGAAAAATAAACAAAAGCTCTTAAATATGGAAGAAACCAACTAACTTAGTAGAAAGATGCAAACTAACTAGAGCAACGGGGCAAGATTATGAAAATTTCTTACAACATATTAGCTCTAACCAGAAACAGTAGCGGTAACAATAACGCTCATTTTTCACAGCCTACTAGGTATTAGTCAATTTCCAACGTCAGTAAAAAAATGTTTAATCAAAGGAAAACTACTAGTGATTGTTGCTGGCAGTATAATATCTATGTCTTCTGAATAAATTTCCACATTTAATGCTATAAAAAAGTAGCCATTTCCATAAGTCAAAAGTAATGATACCTCTGACTGGAACCCTTCAAATTCTTCAGTAGGTACTTCTACTTATTAGCAAAATCGCGGAAAATGAAACTTGAATTGCAGTCTAAAACATAATTTAGTTTGCAGAAAACTACATGAAATAAACACAATTACAACATAGCGTAATTAAAAAATTCTAGCAATTATTTCAATAGAATGTTCAGAATGCTCCAGTTGGAGATTTCACTTTTGCCTTAACTAAACGGAAGTGACTAATCTTTTTATCCCATTAAATATGAAATTCTAAACATGTTAGACTGTAAGCAAAAATCGCTGGTAGTTTTCCTTTTGTTTCAAAATTTTTAATCGTTTTGGAAAGTTGTCAAACTCTAGTAGACCTCGATAGCTAGTAGGCTGTGAAAAACGAATACTTCTGTCATAGCCCAGCTACTCATTTACATTAGATATCTTGGGGCTGTTGTATCCGGTTAGAGCTAATATGTTGCAAGGAATTTTCATAATCTCTCCTCGTTGCTCCAGTTAGTTTGCATCTTTCTACTAAGTTAGTTGGTTTCTTCCATATTAACGAGCTTCTGTTTACTTTTCATGGCCTGCTAGGTTGCTTGCACGCAGGAAAATTGAAAAACACCGATTTGACTGAAAATTTGAAATAAAATGAAAACCAAAAAAGATTGATACCGAGAATGCTATATCGTTAGAAAGATAATCAAATTTTACATTCGATTTTTTAAATCAAAATAGGCATTGCCATTTGAAAAAATCAAGTTATCTGTGATTGAAGTTTCCTTAATTAATCTACTGATTTCTCCAAGTACAAAAAGAATTCAATTTTAGCCGTCTGCCCTGAGGTAACGCATTTCATGCTTAGTTGTTCCGCAAAGTCACGGCCTTCTAAGTTTTATAATCGCTGCGATATTCAATTTTTTTCTGATACCTACTTATACCAAAAATGGTGATTTGCGCCTAAACGGTTCGTTTAAAGTTCCATGTGTGATACATAAAGTCACACTAAAATTGATCAAGGAATCCAAATATGCAATAATATATAGGGGGTTCTATTTAAAAAAATGTAAGTTTGATATGAATCACCCTGTATAAACGTCAAAATTTGAGTGAGAATATTTTTATGTCATAGCCCTCAAGGGTCCCTACCATGATCAAGTGACAGATTTTAGAAATATTTTTTATTAAGCCCACAATCCTCCGTCCACGCACTATTGGCCCACCCTGTATAGAAGGATCTAAAGCAATACTCACGTGTGTTTAGTTGTTTACACCAGAAAAAATTCAAAAAAAAAGTCCTTTGGTTTCTGTTATAGGCAAGGCAATGTTCGGATAGACCTAAACAAGTTATTTATATTGCTAGGTCTTCCTTCATGGGTCAGTGGACAGTCTATTATGAAAGCAACAAATTTTTCAATTTTACAACCCCCCACCCCCAATCACCCCAATTTCACCCCCACCCAAAAAAAAGTAAAAAATGATCAGGAACCCCTAAAACGCCTAAAAACGAAGTTTAAGCAATATTTAATATTTTTTGTTTTTTGCTAATTACTCCGCCGCCCCTGCTCCGATTTTCAAAATTATAGGAACATTACCTACTACGACCCCACAGCATATCGCTGCCCAAATTTCATCACAATCCATGCAGCGGTTGCTGAGATTACGAGGCTAGAAAAAAGCAACAGACAGACAGACAGACAGACAGACCGACAGACAGACCGACGGAAATGAGTGACGTGGATTTTCGTTATGTAGACATCATAAAACGCCCAAAAAACGTATTATCTCAAAATCGAAAATTTTCGCGATCACAATACTCCCCTCACCTATCGTTGTGGGAAGTAAAAATCTAAATCCGATTCTTCAGCTTTGTTTTCATATTGTTAACGTCTTCCGTATCGCAAATCTCTTTATATACCCTTACCACCTATATCAACTTCTCTTCTGCTTTGTTCAGAAATTTGTTGCAGATAGGTACTGCCACATGTAACGAGAAACTGCGTCTTAACTACTGCGCCGATCCATTTCAATCCGGTAGTTACAAAAGCGTTGTGCTACGGCACCTCACATGCGCTATACGTATCTCAATGTGTATCTTGCCCATAGGAGGCACTCAAAAAAAAATTGCTGTTAGTTTGTAGCCGCCATACTCTCTGGGTAAAGGCAATAAGCATATACTTTATAGCATATTTCTAAGACTAATGGCAATATTGTTCTCATGCTACTGATTTTTTCAAATATTTTTACAATTACCAATAATACAGTTATTAAGCATAACACATTCATACCACTCTCCTTCCTATTTATAGGTACAGTGTAATCATTATGCTGCTGGTAGCATTAAGTTCAGTGCTAATAAATACTGCTTACAAAGTAAACCTGCAAATCAGCGACAGCGAGAATTAACATAACTTCTACTACGTAAACTGAAACGCAAAAGAACGGCAAAAATAGTGATAAGCATCTAAACTGAAATGGCAGGAATTGAACAAACGAATGCTCATTAAGTAAAAGCTAGCTACATCTTTCCACCGTGGAGGTTGGCCCAGACTCTAAATTTTCTACACTTTTTACTTCCCACACCGATAGGTGATGGGAGTATTGTGATCGCGAAAATTTTCGATTTTGAGATAATACGTTTTTTGGGCGTTTTATGATGTGTACATAACGAAAATCCACGTCACTCATTTCCGTCGGTCTGTCTGTCGGTCTGTCTGTCTGTCGGTCTGTCTGTCTGTCGGTCTGTCTGTCGGTCTGTCTGTCGGTCTGTCTGTCGGTCTGTCTGTCGGTCTGTCTGTCGGTCTGTCTGTCGGTCTGTCTGTCTGTCTGTCTGTCTGTCTGTCGCGTTTTTCTACCCTCGTAATCTCAGTAACCGCTACATGGATTGTGATGAAATTTGGGCAGCGTTATGCTGTGGGGTCGTAGTAGGTAATGTTCCTATAATTTTGAAAATCGTTATACGGGGGGCGGAGTAATTAGCAAAAAACGAAAAATTTCAAATACGCCTCAAACTTCGTTTTTAGGTGTTTTAGGGGTTCCTGATCATTTTCTACTTTTTTTTGGGTGGGGGTGAATTTGGGGTGGTTGGGGGGTGGGCGGTTGTAATACTGAAAAATTTGTTGTATTCATAATGGGCTCTCTAATGACCTGTGAATGAAAAACCTAGCGCCATAATACAATTTTTTAGGTCCATCCGAACATTTCCTTGCTTATAATAGAAACCAAGCGACTTAGAATAGTTTGTGATGTATACATCCGAGTGTTGTTTTAGTTTTAGATCGTTCTTTATTGCGTAACGCCAAAATTATCGAATGGATTTTAATGAAATTTTGACACAGTATTACTGCCACGGCGAGGATGGAGAGCGCGCATGTTTTGGAAAAATCGTGTCAGTGGCGGCGCGGCAATAATAGAAAAACTAAAAATGTAAAAATAGCTCAAGCTTTGTTTTTCGGCGTTTTAGGGGTTTCTGATCATTTTTTACTTTTTTTTGGGTGGGGGTGAAATTGGGGTGGTTAGGGGGTGGGGGGTTGTAAAACTCAAAAATGTATTCCATTTATAATAGTGTCCATTGACCTGTGAAAGAAAGACCTAGCGGCATAATAGACGTTTGTTAGGTCCATCCGAAATTTGCCTTGGCTATTACAGAAATCAAGGGATTTGGTATTCGTAGGGGTAGGTATTGATTCAGGTCGTTCTGAATGAAATCTATACACAGTATTATTATTGCCGCGGCAAGGATGAAAAATGCGTATGGTTTCAAAAATCGTGTCAGTGGCGGCGCAGCAATAATAAAAATCTAAAAATATAAAAACAGCTCAAACTTCGTTTTTAAGCAATTTGGGGGTTCCTGATTGTTTCGTTTCGTCCAGTTGAAGCTGAATTGTGTCGTTTTAGTTCCTACGGAGAGATTTAGGAAACTATTTACTAGTTTTTGTGTTGGATGTTTTTTGACGACAGGCGGGCGATGATTTGGTTGGAACTGTTATGTGTGGGAAGTACTGAGTCAATCAACTTGACTCCATTTTTTTCACTCAGTTTAACCCGTTGCAGACAAAACGTTAAGTGTGGATAGAAAAACTTTGCATTTTTGAGAACTGCGTGGACAAGTCGTTAAATGTAGATGTTTTTCGATGCATTTTTTCCACTTATTTAACAAGAATGGCACACCTTCGAAAACGTTCCAAGAAGTTTTTGACTCAGGTTATATGAAAGTTTTCCATACATTTGGCGTCTCAAATCCAAGAAATATAGCGACGAAAACATATTTTGGTAGAGGAATCAAAGAAATGTATGCTACCGTAGATAGAGAAACTTCAATTCTAAAGTGAGTGGTTACCGAAAATAGTTAGCAAAAATAAATCTTGTCGATCTGGGACTGCACAGTACGATATCTTCAAGCCATGTTTGTTGTACTTCTTAATTGCTTGAATAGTTTTGGCCGTCATTAGTTTTATCACGTAATTCACGCAGTAGTCCATCGTGTGGAAAAGAGTTCGTTTTAGGAGCCACTTCCTCGACGACCTTCAATGCCAGATACTTTTAAACATTCCATTTATTTATCTTCATTTACAAGACAATATGATATAATTGACAACAGTATTATTTCCTCCATGATCAGTTTCACCAGGACTGCGTAAAAATCTATAAAAAAGGTACCATGTGGACACCTTATTTTAAAGGCCTTTATTTAACTTGCAATTTATGTATGTATGTATTTATGTATGTATGTTTGTTCGGGTGGTATGTTACTACTCCATTTTGAAGCAGATATCTTCAACCGATTGCGCTGAAACTTCGTATACACGTTTAGTTTGGAGAACAATGTACGATAAACTATGTGGCGACATTGTAAACCTAATATGGCGCAACATACAAGATGGCGGAATAGTTATTTTTAATGTATTTCTGCAATATGGGTATCAAATGAAAGGGCCTGCTGGAAATAATTCGATCTGGCATCACTCTTAATCCAATATGGTGGACTTTTGTGCTTTTTTATAGTATGTATAGTTAATAACTAAAAACTAAAAAATAAATCAAACTAAAAAACCTTAAATATCTAAAAAGAAGAAAATAACATGTTCCTTTAAACTTTCACTTATCAACTTATAGCCTGATTATTAACTTATGCAGATAAACTGATACCTACCTATTTTTTTTATTTATTTATTTGTACTGTGCATACAAATACAGCCACCTCGAAGACAAGGCCTTGTGTGAGGTATTGGGATATTATCATAAATATACTTTAAAATTTCGCTACCCTATCAACTAGCTTGATCCCTACCTGATCCGCTATTGCTTTTTTGCCTCTTGCTATTGTAATTGCTAACTGAGTAACTTAGTCAGCTAATTTTTATTGTCTTGAAATTTCAGTTTAATTATATACCTATAGGTACTCACGAAAACCTCGCGACAAGCTTTTATGAAAATATAAATTGTGTATAATGGGGCTATACGTTGATAAGTGAAAGTTTAAATAAATGCTCTTTCCAGTCTTTCATTGTGATTTATTCGTAAAGTGTTCATTCTGTCTCGAAACTGCACAGAGACGAAACATTGTAGAAATCGTAGCGTTTGAAGTAGAAGAAGAAGAAATGTAGTCTAACCTACTGATATACACAATAAGGAAGTCGTATAAATTTCTGAAATGAACGAAAATGAAGGAGCAGTTTATTCAAATAAAGAAGGTTATCTAAACGTTTTCCAAACAAGTTTTTTATTTTTCAGATCCAGAAAATATCGAAGCACTGGATTTACAAAGAAAACTGGAGATGCTCAACAACATCATGGATCAAGAAGCAAGAGCTGAACAGGCTCGTAGGCAGATGCATTATCTTGGCCACTGTGAGTATTTTATGCTGCTATTCACAAACGCGCCTGCGTTTTCCATTAATACACTACGTGATCGGTGTCAAACGTCCTGCTTGATAACATTCCACTACCGTTAGTTGTCGACAAAATCCCTATTTTGCTTGAATCTTATTCGTCGCTGCTTCGTTGTATCTACTTCAAAACTGCGAAAATGCCCAGAATGTGGACGCGTTCGGGTTTACACGCGCGGTACAAACACGGACCAATTTAATATCGCGTGACAAAGATCCGATATAACGGACCTTAGGATCACGAATGTGGAGGCAGCTAAATAAAATTTTAATAATTTAGATCAGGATTGCTCCTCCAGGGTATGGGCGGACGAACGTTTTTGAAATAGCTAGTACACTTCTCTTATCAGGACCAGAGAGTTGAGGGGGTACCGTTCGACTCGTGAGTTTCTAGCATTTTGTTACCAGTTGACATTTTGGAGCTGTGTGTGGTTGAGAACCGCATTTTCACGTATGACAGCTTTGTCTGAAATAATAAGTCTAACACGGCTGTACAGCGTTAGTTTCGTCGCCATTTCAAAATTCATTGGAACGGAGCTGTTGCTACTCTAAGCACCTTCGATTAATTTTTATGTACTTTTTCACTATTTTTATTGTATTCAGTTCTCAGAGTTCATTCTGAACACTTTTGATGCAACTGATGCTTTTTAAGGTTACGATAGTTTTTAATAATCAAGTACCATTGTCAAATGATTCAAAAGCCCTACTTACTGACTCTTAGGGCTCGTCGTTTAGAGCAAAAAAGAAGAGGTATGTTTAAAGATGCCTCAATATTCGGAGACCGAAAGCTGCTGAAGATGTCAGAGTTAATACTGTAGATGAAACTGCTCTCAATCCGAAATCACATATTCTACGAGCAACTGTAAAGGGTTAAAAAGCGTTTAAAGGATCAGCGTATTCTGTCATCACCTAATCAGAATAGCTTACAAGTTACTGAAAAGGTATCCTGATAGCAGATTTTAACTTTGGGAGTAGATAGACATGTCCAATTTAGACTATTGCACTATATTTGTTTTTTTTGTCTAACAAAAGTACTTGTTATTACATGGTAGGATGAGTAATAGTGTGATCAAAATGAGCCTGTTTTTGGAAGGGAATATACCCAGTATTCTCAAAAAAAAACACGTAGCATGATGTGTTTCCTCATTATCCAGAGTAATAGATCAGTCGTCGAGGTATGACGGAGTGGCCACCCTAATCACCAGGTCTAACCACCTGTGCTTCCGTTTTTTGGTTTTACGTCAAATATCAAGTCTCCATCTCGGATCTATTAGCTGGACTACGCCATCACATTTCAGATGTTCATACATACATCTTAAAATGCTCCACATTGTGAAGTGCTAATTCGTTAGCTGTATGCTCAGTGGCAAACAGCCAACAGTTTTAAGCATTCTTAAAAGTTATAATTAACAAAAACGTCCTTTCTCTATCAGAGCCTATCCTCCATGTATGTTGGCAATCACGTTAGTCCATATAATTCTGTTGAGGGTCGCCCTGAATGGTCGTTAAATGGTGGTCATTCCCGTCCATTGTCTAATGTTCCTCAGCCTCAGCGCCCCTGACCTCTTCTGTCCTCTATTTTGCCCTGCCGAACTAATTGTATAAATTGGTATTTTTTATTGCATATCACATGCTCAAGAAACGCTAACTTTGTCACTTTTACACAATGTATGATTTCTAATGCCTCTTGTATTCGTTGGATCGCGGTGTTGTCTGTGACGTGATATAGCACCACATCTCGAATGCGTCCAAAGGGTTAGATGTAGCGTCTGTATGAAGGAACTCGTACAATTCAATCCAGAATCTCCTGTGACTGCTGCCAGATTCTTGCTCACACCGCAAGCCTCTATTTGAGCGACAAATTCGAAAACTCTCTTTTCTCAGGTCATCAGGTTCATGCAGTGATAAAACAACTCGCTGGCTTTGAATAGTATATTTTCCCAAACTCTCACAACAAAATTTGTCGTTTGACTAAAAATGACATCAGTGGATCTATTGTCAGTGATGACATTCCTCTCATTAGATTGTCATTCCCCTCACCATCTACCGGGCGTTCTCATATCAATATGGATACCCATATTATTTATTTATTTATTTATCTACGGCATTGCCAATTAACAATACATACTTAAATATATAACAAGACATTCTATGCGTAATCCATAGCTCATACAAAAAAATACTATTTATAACATCTTAATAGATTTATTTTATTGTATAAATGCATTAAATAACTATTCCAGTATTGGATTTAGAACGACGTCACACAGCTTATCGTGCATTGTCATCCAAACTAAACGTGTATACAAAATTTCAGCTCAATCACTTGTCTGCTCCAAAATTGAGTTGCAAGGTTCCACCCGAATAAGCGTACATACATTGCAAGTTAAATAAAAGCTTTTAAAATGGTACCATTCCTCTATTTTTTATCAATTGCTTGCGTATCAGTCAGTTTGGCAGATCAGATAAAAAAAATAAGGGTAAAATAGGAAAAGGAAGGCATTTACTTTTCATATTAACGTTCTGTGATCCATAGAAGAATCCAAATTTCTCAGACTTTGGTCATATTATTTTTACGAAGTATTATTAATCCTTCTAATTTGTCCCACTAAATGTGTCAAATGTAACTGACAACAAGACCCAAAATCAATACGATAATAATCAAAACCCTGCGATCTTACGACTTCTTGACGTTGTGCAGGAATTTTTAACCAGCGAATAGAAAGTCGCCATCATTGTGAAATCATAACAATAGTCATATTCATCTTGAGTGGCATACGAGACAGCATAGATCCTTCTAAAGAATAAATATATCGCAATATACATTTGCTTTGCCCCAAGCATACCACAGATTTTCGACAGAATGTTGACGTCTCTGACCTTTGGTTTGCATCTTGATATATCCGTTCGGGAACAGCTCTTATGTCGATAATTAGAACAAGATCTAATTAACTGTACACGTTACGTACTCATGTTCGTCAGCTAGCAGGGAGTTCATGCCCTAGTTTGGTATACAGCTATATATGGAACCCTTACATGGGGCCATTTCACTGTTGCGGCTAATCAACTATCCAAGATGAGCGTTGATTAGAAGTCATTCTGATTAGCCGGGGCGTACATTCTATGTCAAAAGTACTGCTATAAAACATATACTCATCTGACATTTGTTAACCCATTAGTACCTAGAAATATTTTTTCTCAATTTCATTGACAAAAGATAAAATAACACTAAATGCACCAATTTCTGCTATCGGGTTTTAGATCACTCACTATGAGGTATTATGTTATGCTAGGAGCTACTCGGTGCAAATAAATCAACCCAAAACCACATGTATTTCAGAAATTTCTTGTATGATAGGTTTAAAAACAATTGACGTGCAGGCTAACCAACCTTCTTGAGCAACATATAGGCAGGAGCCGCATCTTTTTTTGATGAAATACTTTCTTCGGTAAAGTCGCAATGTACTAAAGACTTATCCTCGAATGTGATTCCTATAATGGCTCTAATTTCTATATCCGTAAGCAGCTGACATAGCTCAAATTGTCGAAATGATCATCTCCAACCTCATCTCTGGATTAGATTCGCAGTAACCTGCCTAATATCAGTCCTATTGAGCTTCACGAGCCAGCTAGTGAACTACTCATTTGAGTAAGTAAGTTTTTGCCTAGGAGACTCGACATCACTGGCGATGACAAAACCTGGATTCATCGGAGAAGGCCGTCTGATGCCACTCAGCAGGCCATTGTCGGTGTCTTTGGCACCAATCTAACCATTGGCGATGATGAGTTGTAGTAAGTGGAAGTACTAGATGGGGACGATATGATCCTCAGCCCATTTCACTCAATCTGTGGTACACCATGCGGATTTGAATGGGCCTCCGTATAGCTGCATACCAAGCGTTAGCAAAAGCTCGAGTGGATCATATTCTGCCTCGAAGAACCAGTAGTCGTAGATGACGATCTTGCCCGTTTGTAGTTCTTCTACGTGCTCCAGAACCTCAGAACCATGCGCGCATGCTGCTACAACTGTAGCCACGCTACAGCAATTGCTCTGACAGAAGCACCACGTTCTCGTTATCTGCGTAAACTGGGGCATCTTTACACACCCGTCTAAATGAACAAAAAGTGTTACATGTGTAATAGAGATGGTACTGCCAAGCTGTGTACATATTTTCACTGCAAATATCCCTTTTACTTCCCACACCGATAGGTGAGGGGAGCGAAAATATTCGATTTTGAGATAATACACTTTTTGGGCGTTTTACAATGTCTACATAACGAAAATCCACGTCACTCATTTCCGTCGATCTGTCTGTCTGTCTGTTGGTCTGCCTGTACGCGTTTTTTTAGCCACGTAATCTCAGCAAACGCTGCATGGATTGTGATGAAATTCGGGCAGCGATATGCTGTGGGGTCGAGTAGGTAATGTTCTTATAGTTTTGAAAATCGGTGCATGGGCGGCGGAGTAATTAGCAAAAAACGAAAAAAGTTAAATATTGCTCAAACTTCGTTTTTAGGCGTTTTAGGGGTTCCTGACCATTTTCTACTTTTTTTTGGGTGGGGGTGAAATTGAGGCGGTTGGGGTGTGGGGGATTGTGAAATTGAAAAATTTCTTGCTTTCATAAGAGACTGTCCACTGACCTGTGAAGGAAGACCTAGTGACATAAATAACTTTTTTGGGTCCATCCGAACATTGCCTTACCTATTACAGAAACCAAAGGACCTAGAATTTTTTCTGGTGTAAACATACGAGTATTGCTTTAGATCGTTTTGTATTTTGTAACGTGGAAACTACTAAATTGATTCTAATGAAATTTTGACACAGTATTACTACCGTGGTGAGGATGCAAACCCCGTATGGTTGTTAGAAATCGTGTCAGTGCCAGCGTAGCAATAATTCATTCATAAACAGCTCAAACATCCCGATCATTTTCTACCTTTTTTGGTTGAGGATGAAACTGGTGTGGCTGGAGGGTGGGGGGTTGTAAAACTGAAAAGTCTGTAGTATTGACAATTGGCTGTCCAGTGACCTGTGAAGGAAAGACATAAGGAATAAGACAATTTTAGGGGGAGGACTGCCGATGATTTGGTTGCAAGGGGATCTCAGACTAAAGCTTCATGCTATGGGAAAATGATAAACTGATATCACAGTAATCTGTGGGAAGTACTGAGTCAATCAACTTGACTTCATTTTTTTCTAGGTGGTCGGATGTCGCTTGCGGGTAGTATATATCAAGTACTTACGTTAGATCCTAGCGTTACATATCTGTAATACCAACGTTTTCTGTCATAGTAGGTACTATTATATGTGAAATCATATTAAAGTTTACTTAGACCATAAGTAACCTAAATCTAGTAATAGTAGTATAGTAGGTATACTTAGACTTTATCGACAGTGTCCAGGTTTTTTCACCTTTTTTTATTTTGTGGGATTGTGATGGAGCACAATTTCGGCACACTGTATAGGAGACTCCCACAACTAGATAAATGCCAACGCCTAATACTTTAGCCCTAGACTGAACTGCTAAGATGCAAAATATACACTACGTGTGGGAGAGCTAATGAGCTAAACGTCTGCGGAATCTCATAAAAAAGTTCCTTACTGAATTCTACACAAATTAAAAAAATAAAACGCTTAACGTAGGTACAACAAAAATTGAGATTACATTTATATTTTTGTTGAAAAATTCACCCACAGCACCTGCAGCGGAAAGTACTACTGCCAACAAAAAAAAAAGTAGCTCATTTATTTTACTATATGCCTTCCATTAATATGTAATAAATCCTGACAAATTTATAATTCTTTTGCCTTGCCAAAGATCATACATTTCATACACAGTCTCAGTGATAAACTTATATGTATTTCTATATATGAATATTAATTACTGTAGCAACTTTACTGTGATTTGCAACAACATTAACATTACGAGGGTTGCTCTATATCTCCGTCAATCCAGTACGCAAACAGCTGCTGTTAACAGCGATTTCTTTGCTTTGCCATTACCTTCGGGTACCAGATGGCGCACCGGCAGATATTTTTTGTCGCCTGCTCTCACATGCTTCACATGTCTGGTGGACATGAAAAATCTGATCTATCCCTATCTATCTCCTTCAATCGACCTATGGCGCACTAATGATCGCTAATAAGCGTGAAACAGCTGTCTGCCTACTGGAGGATCGACGGAAAATTAGAGCAATCCTCGTATATCGACTTTCATATGCGACAGCATATAGAACCCGCGCTTCTCTGGTGGCGAAGCGGACGCGCTGTGGCGTTCCACCAGGAAGTCTGCTGCTGTTTAGCAGCGATTTTTTTGGTTTGCCGTTACTTTCGGGTACCAGTGGCGCACCGGCAGACCTTTTCTGTCAGCTGCTCCAACATTAACGTTGCCTGGAGGGGTTGAAAGAAGCTATCAAATGAAGAATAAATAATGGTTTATAAAACTGAAGCGCACGTTTCTATAGTAGATGGGAGTAAAGAGTAAACCATCACCTCAATTAATGCTATTTTGTCCAACTACCGAGAACGAAATACAGTTGGACAACGTCGATCTGCTATAAAAGCCTGATTTTTTCACTATCACTTATGTTTTAATCCTTTGGTGGGCTCAGTTTTGCTATAGCATAAGAGGAAAGGTGGAACTTCACGCTTGATTTTAAAAAACCAAACGTCGAAATAAAGGACTTCGACAAACCTTTAAAACAAGCTATTACTCGATGTCTTTTGTCATTAAAGCTATTTAAGAGGATAATCCTAGCGTGCAGAGGGTGCAAATGTGACAAATCCTTTGACGTATCGGTGTTTTTTTCTTTTAATTAGTCGTTTTCGATAACTCCGTGGTGTGAAGTTTTCAAATGAACACCCTGCATATAGCATGTACTAGCCTGTACAACATATCTTATTTCATGCAGAAGACCGTGTTTTATTGAACCCACAATCTTGGGCCTCAATTGATACGTTCTTCATATCCAAACACTTACAAAGAGTTAAATAGAAAAACACCTATTGAGATGTCAATCACAGACCACCTGTGCAACGACCTGCAGTGTACCTTCTCTTTTCCAGCCGCCCTTCCCCATCCTTCTCACTTTGACAATGACGTTTCAGCGGGTCACTCGGAGGACAGTGACTACACTTCCGACCTCAACTACCCGGTGGGAGGGCAGCACGCGAACTCCTCCGCCTCCCAGTTCAGGGCGGCCGCAGGGAGGATGGGAGGTCATCCAGGAGGGCCGTACGATCGGACGCCCGACAGGAGTCTCGAAACTTCCAGGGAGAACTCATACGATGACGGTCAACATACGATGTCGGTAAGCAGGAGCGGAAGAGTGTCTCAAGGGTACAGTCCTGATGTGAAGAGGAAACAACTACCGGTAAGTTATAGTACTGAAAAACTTGTAGTGCATAGCTACGGCAATTCTTATTTTCGGGAATTTACGGTGGTAATATGCGAGCTTTTACCAGGATTAATAATCTTTGTAATAAATTTGGGTTGTAAATTACGGTGGTTTACTTTAAACTGCAAGCCAGCGAATAGAAGCAGATAGCTAAACTGTATTCACAGCCAAGCTAGACCAAATGAAAACAAGCCCGCGTGCGTGATCGGCTCATGTCGGTAGGGTCCCTAATAGTCCAGTACACTATGTGTGAATTGTATGTTATAATCCGGCAATTAAAAACCCCCAAGACTGACTGGAAATCAGATCCAAATATGCGATGTCAAGTATTCATTGCCTAAATGATCATTTGAAACTGGCAACTGGCTACTTTTAAGTTGCAATGGGTTAATAGGGCAACTCTTTTAAATAGTAATATAAAATTCCATAATTGCACTGGACTATAGCTGGCGCGTTCGCAGATGGCAGCGGACAGTAACCACGCTAATGCTGCATGCGACTGTTTATGTGGAGTCTATCTTGGGATTGAATATACTGTAGTTTCATTTGTAAATAAATGAAAATTGAATTTGTCTTCTTTTTTTTACTAAATAAGGAATAGGACAAAAGCACATAACATGGTCTCTGTTTGAGACCAAATCCACTGTTTTTTGAAAAAGCGCGTAAAAAATTGTATTAGAATTGGAATGACTTTGAAACATAATAAGTATTAACATGGATGCTTGTAATTAAAATCACTTTATGGTGGTGGTGTTTTTCTTTACTTTGGTGTCAACGTCATCGATTAAGGCCACTAGCCTCGTGTTATGTGTAAGCTTTGTTGCTGTTTCCTGCCGTCACTCTAGGCACAGCTCTGTTAATTGTAAGCCAACATTGTATGCTTAGGTGGTGATTCTCGCTGATCTTTTTTATGGAAATTTATGTCTGATTCGAAAAAACTAGAAATAAATTTCTGCCTCTGACGGGGTTCGAACCCGGAACCTTCCGGTCATGAGATCTCGGCTCTACCCACTGAGCCAACCCAGCCCGCTGTGGTGGATGTTATTATTTTATCATTTAATATGATATTTCAAAAATAAAGCAAAGTAACTATCAAATAATTCATTTTTATGCTTCAATTGATTCGCTATCTATCTCAGAAGAGTCAGATTCATGTTCGATGACCTACGTTATCAAAGCATTTACTGTGACGACCACGACTGTTATGCACCTTCACCTACAACACAAAATAAATATCGTATTTTTAACTATGTGAATCACCGACCCTAGTAAATTATAGAAGGGCCTCGTAGATTACCGATTACACTAACCGGTAATTTACCTTTTAACTTACCACCGTTCGGTAATTTGTTCCTAGTCATGACTCCTAGTAAGTAACAGTAAACTACCACGTTCATTTAGCGGTAATTTTCCAATTCACATTTCTAGTGAAAAAACCATAATGATACAACTAAATAGAAAGACTGCAATTAGATTGACTTGACCCCAGGAACCTAATAGGTTAGTTTTTAGACTATAGGCACGTGAAGTTCCTGAATGATCTAAAAAAATAAAAAAAGTAGCTTCAAACAGATTGACGCAGGTCCGGTTTCTCAATGTCCAGTTAAATATTTATCTGGAAGTTAACGGTTAACTAATTGTTTAAACAATTGGAGGTTAAACTTTATCTTACACGTAAATCCTATCTGACAGTTAATATCCACAGAAACGCTAACTGGAGCTATCTAACTGACACTTTTAACTGGACATTGAGAAACCGGCCCTTAGTACATTACATAAAATATATTCTCATTATTAACAAAAATGTTGGAATTACCCTTCATTACTCTGTAGAATGCTGATTATAAAAAGTATTGAATTACCCCTACTGATGGTGTTCAAATAGCATTTATCGTATTCATACCTAATATTAACTACATTAAATTAGTACTTTTTTCGCGTTGATATCAACTCAAATCTAAGGCTTCGCTAGTGCACGAGAATTTCGCAAAGCTATATATAGCTTAGCATAACCACATAACTAACTAATGTTTGGGCATAAAGTAAAACAGTTCTAAAAAGCTGCATAAGTAATTTACCATATAAGTACGAAATAGTACAAAAATCAAATCAGGATTTGAGAGAAGCAGAAAGAATAATGATTGAGTTCATTTATAATATACGTACCATTGCTCATCTATCAATACACGAAAAGCAAACAGATAACGAAACTTACTAATACCATTTTCAATATAGATCCTCAATGACTTTCAGTCTAAATGTCAGTTTACAATGCTTTTTATGAAGGTCTCAAGTGTTGAGATTTCAATTTCTTTTAAAGGAAACAAAAAACTGAATCAGGTCACCTAATTATCCTGTGTGAACTGATAAGATTTCCAAAATATTCAAGAACAAGTTCAAGCCGCGGTGAACAACGTGTCTGAAAAAGCTGGAAATAGAGGGTTTCGTTTTTCACAAGTGAAAACTAATCTGATGTTTTATCTGTCGACTACATTCATGTCCTAAAAAAATTCATGTTCATCTAAAAGGAACATTAATGGCACAAGTCCCTGACGTAAGATTTCTCGGCATCATCTATGACTCTAAACGTCTCTGAAAGCATCACATCAGCGATCTAGTCAGAAGACGCAGAAAATCTCTTAACATAATCAGATTCCTGGCAAATATAAGATTGGACGCTAACCGTAAGACACTTCTGACAACTCTACAAATCGTTAATCATCTCTAAGCTGGAGTATGGCTGTCCCGCTTTTGGAGGGGCGCAAATAACTACTCTTCAACGTATAATTTCAATTCACTACCAGGGAATTCGAACAGAGATAGGAGCTTTTTGTACAGGGTGACCTAAAAAGAATGGACGCCGGCAATATCACGGTAACCGTTAATCATATAACTTCGAGCGAAAGATATTATTGGGTAAATCGGTTAAGAGAAATCGCTGCAAATTATTTTCAAATGCCGCAAGTGGCCGCTAGGGGGCGCAACTGTTACGATGAATCAGAAAAATGGTTTATTCTCAAAAAATATGCAAGTATAAATTCTGTCATCATTTAGACAGGACAATTCTCGATTTTTTTGCTTACAGTTTATTGCTCTATCTTGTAAGATGTAGTACTGGGGGAATGTCAAAAAAGTTTTCATTTACATGGTTATAACTTTGGTGTAAGTTAACATAACTAAACCAGCTAGGCCTCCTTTGAAAGAGCTGTTCTTACCTAATAATCTGCTATATAAAAATTATTCAAATTTATCTAGAATTAGTAGTCACAGGGCGGCATGTGAGATCATAACAATTATTACGCATTATTACGAAAATTTCAAAAGGTATGCTATATCTATTTTAACACAAGTATATAGAGGACGAAATTCTTAAAAAGCCTGTGCAAGATTCAACTTCCTATTTATGTTCAAACCGGAGATATCAATAAAACAAGTATTATGACGAGTGTGCTGTGAGATTCATTCATTCATTGGTTATTTTAGAAAGTCAAAATCCTATTTCTTGTGGTTTTACTTGAGTATTATCTATAGAATGATTACTAAAACGATGTGACGTAGGTTACTTCCCTATGGGGTAGCAATTGTTTCTGAATCTCACAGCACACTCGTCATAATACTTGTTTTATCTCCGGTTTGAAAATAGACAGGAAGTTGTATCTTGCACCAGCTTCTTAAGAATTTCGTCCCCTATATATTTGTGTTAAAATAGATATAGCATACTATTTGAAATTTTCGTAATAGTGCGTCATAATTGTTATGATGTCAAATACCGCCCTGTAGCTACTAAGTCAAGATAAACTTGAATTATTTTTATATAACAGATTATTAGATAAGAATAGCTCTTTCAATGGAGACCTAGCTTGTTTAATTCTGTTAACTTGTGTCAAAGTTATGGCCATTTAAATGAAAACTTTTTGACATTCTCCACCACTACATCTTACAAGATAGAGCAAAAAACTGTTAACGAAAAATAAACGAGAATTGTCCTGTCTTAATGATGGTAGAATTTATTTTACTTGCATATTTTTTGAGAAAAAGCCGTTTTTCTGATTGATCGCAACAATTGCCGAGATATTGCCGGCGTCCATTCTTATTAGGCCACCCTGTACAAGCCATATTTAAAGCGCGCTGGCTCAAAGTGGGGTAAGTTCCATCACTGTCCAATGACATAAATGAAATAACTCTGAGATACGTAGCAAATATTCAAAGTCAACCAAAACATCTAAACAAAAAGGTGAGAGCCCTCAAGCGCTGTTTACCTACCGTCCCACAAGATCAAGACCTGCTGTAATGAGATCTAAAGAAATATGCGAAAACTTATATACAGATACCATTGCTGTATGTGGGAAAAGGGTCGTAATTTGCAGATTAAAAAATTCTACAATGCCCGATAAAAAAAACTCAAAATGTAGTATAAGAATAATAAAAAGTTCTTTATATTTACTATCAAATCGCAAGATAAAATCTACAATTTGCACGCCAAATTCTGCTCGGTACGATAATGATATGTGCATTAAAATATATACAAATCCACGATAGTTTTATTATATAACAGTTCATATTTTCCTGACATATGTTTTCTGTAAATACATTTATGTCATTTCTTTTAGATAATGTCACCGACATCGGATGAGTCGGATCTACTTTGTGGAAAGATCTCTTTGTGCCTAAACTATTTATTCCTCCAAAATATAATTAAGTTTTGTTTTGTTAATATAAGTATATTTTAAGTTTTGTTGCGACTATCTTATTTTTGAAGTAGATTGCTACCCGAAATCCAGAAGACCTATTATGTGTTCGCTGTTTTTGTTATTTTCGATGAAAATGAAAGTACCTTTTTATAAGCTTTGAACTTGTTGAAGCGTATATATCGTCAGTTTTCCTTTAATCATTGATACTGCATTTATTGAGCATTTAGTATATTTTAACGAATATTTCAAATTGAATGAGCAATTGAGTTTGGTACTGATCGATCCCTGAATTAATTAACACTCTGTTATTTTTGACAAATATTTAGGAAATATTTGAAATTGATATTGAGAATTCGTTACATTTATTGAGCCTATATTTATTATTTATATCGAATATTTAATAACTTGAAGCGCATATAAATCTGGCACGCAGAAATTGTCATCAAGCATCTATTATTTTTATCGAATATTTATTATTTTAGGAAGCGAGTAAATTTTGTATCGAGCATTCACTATATTTATCGAGCGTTTATTAATTTTATAGAATATTTAGTATCTTGTCATGCATACGAATAAATTAACTTGAAAATATATCATGTATAGGTATTAGAATATTGATCATACAAAATTTTTCCGTGAGAACACTATGAAACACCACCCTGGACCACATCGTCTGTACAGCTGTACAATGAATGCTCCTGTCTCTCGAAATAGGAGACAATTGTTTGAGAACTATTGGCAGAAGGATTATATTCATATGGACAGATGAACACATCGGCGTAACAGGGAATGAAAGAGCGGACCAAACCGTGAGCTTGGAGCTATAACAGCGTCCCAGTGTGGTTGGAGATGTTAAAATATTCATCATACAACATATTCAAAAAAAATGGCAACTAAAATGGAATAACGAAGTATGTCATCTTCGTTTAATTGAGTTATCTGTAAATGTATGGGAATATTTATGTATGAGCCGCAAAGAGCAAACTGCTATAACACGGTTTAGATTAGGCCATACATGGATACATACTTCACATTTCCTTTTCGCACGACATAGACTACAGTGCCTTCTAGATATACACAACATATTGTGGATTATTTCAAATATTCAAATGTCATAGCACAGGCTAACGCACCAGCCGATGTTAGTAGTTATAACGAAATCTATAGGCAAACATCCTTACATTATTGAATGCATTACCCCCATATGAGTTATTCCAATCAGAGCGTATGTCTGGTCACAAACATTCAACTTGCCTAAAATGAATGATCAATGCCAATGCCATGTACTAGACGCTGCAAAAAAATAAAAATCTAAATAGTCAAGCCTTATATTTTTTTACTATGCAAGCACTTCTATGTGGCATATTTAATAAATATGGCAAAAATGTGTAATAACGTTAGACAACAAAATGTATTTTAACGGTGTGTAGTTCTATGCAAGAAGCATTGAAATAGTACGTCATATCTCAGGTCAAGGCAAAATCCAATACCATCACTACTATCCTGTGCTTGAGAAATAAATGTGTAAATGGCAAAATTACCCTACACAAGAACGAAAGGCTAACAAAAATGATAAAACTACGGATACCGGCAGCCATCACTTTAAACGGCAGAATGGCTATTCCTTTTATCGTCTCATCGTAAACTCCTGGATATTACAGAAATAAAGTCGATCGGTTATCCGACATTTGATTATCCCACCTTTGTTGGAGAATTCCCGTTACGAGAATTGATGGGAAATCTACATTTATAGCTGCCGAGCTGTTGAGCCTACTAAAATGTAATTTTAACTTTAAAACTTCTATACTCTGCGCCATGAATATTTACAGTACCTACTACCTACTTATTTTTTGTTTTTTTTTTAAATTAGTAGTGCTAACCTCAGTCAGTTGTTCTTGATGTCACACGGCTGTATCAATAGTCAAACATATTGATTCATTATTTTTAGATATTAACGTATTATATGCTACTGTTATGAAGATCTTGGCAAGAAAATTGTATGCTCTATATATTTACTAAGTTGGAAACTTTCAAAATATTCGAAACAACCTTTATAATAAATTAGTCATCAAGCACGATGATTGAAACAATGAAACCGTATCTTTATATCATGCAGATAAGTTCCATTACTACCAAGCCAGGCTTTATAATGCATTTGTAACTCCGACTCCTCAATGTTGAAGTCACCTAACATAAACAAGTAATCAGATGAAGATTAGATTACTAGATTAGTGTCACTGGGAATATTCAATGATCTCTTTTCAAAAACATTTGTAGCAAGGCTGTAGTAGCGTAGTAGTAAAAGATAAAATTGTGTGATCAATAAAAAATAGGACGCTGCATTTGTAGCCGTACTGGTGTTGTCGGAGAGTGGACCAAATTCAGCTTAATGTTCGGTCAACATTCCCCACAGGGACTAATGTTACGAAGACAAATTAAGAGGTCACCTGCATGAACCAAGTATCAGTCAAGACTCATTGGAACTCAAAAATTAGACAGACAGTCCAAAACATTGTTTTCAGGCATTTTAAGTGTTACTCATGATTTCTGTCTTTTTTTCGGCAGGTAGTAGAAATGGGGTTGAAAAACACACATCAAAAAAAAAAAAAGATTTTGGTGCAATTCTGTAATTTCTGGACCCATCCTGACGGAGGAGGAGACACATCTATGAAGAATTTTTCTTCATATGCCAAAATTGAGGGAATATCACGAATCCCCAAATATCGTAACCTCAGTAACTGCCGCATAGATTTTGATGAAATTTGGGGTGTGAGAATATGCTGTCGCATTTTACAATAGGTAGTTTTTATGTATTTGCCAATATTGCCAGCAAACATATTTTTTGTGAATAAGGACCTTTTTTTATTCATGTAGAACTGTGGAAATGATTTAATGTCAGAAAACACCTCAGCTCTGTTCTTTAACCCTGTTCTTTTTTCATCTGACTGTGCTGGTTTTAGTGTGCGCTAGCTGTCTGATTCAGTTCCACACATCTGCGTCGTGAATGATCGTTACCGTTTGTCTGTCACTTTATACTTATTAAGTTTGTACACAATGAATCTGAACATCCCTTATTTGGACGTTAGGCTTTAATGTAAGTTATATCTACTCACCAAATAAAACATTTTTTTACAGAGGTATCTGAATAGCATTGATGACCAAGGAGGCTATGACACGAGAAGTGATACTCAGAGATATCAAGATGAAAGTATCGATTCTGAGCCTTTGTTTTACAATAGCCGGCCTTTCAAGAAAAGTACCTATACTAGGTAAGCATCTTTAATCAAGGACTGTTTAGGTGAAAGTTGCTTTTTTTAGCTGATTAGGCGGCGTTATTCTTGAGTCCGTCTGGTAAAAACTGTTTCAGTCAATCAAAGAACAGAACAGCATACATACAGTACACAATAATTTTCCAATTTCGTTCCAAATGTACTTTAACAAGATGCTTGTTGCAGTTTGAAACAAATATTATAAGTAGTTCTTTTGTCCTATACGTTCTAAGTCATATTGAACAAAATGTTGACTGTTGTAAAGTGACAGTCTTCTCTACATCCTGATTTATGAGCTTAATAAGGAGTAAATATTCCTATTGTATTGTATATTCAAATAAATGTGCTTAAATGTGGGCAGTAAAGCGGTGATGCTTAGTTGAGGTTAAAAGGTACTACATTTTTTTAATTTTTTTAATTTTGATGAAGTTTCCAAGGATATCACTAAACGTTTTAGGGTTAATCACTGCAATTCAAAAAAAGAACTGTTATGATTATACTTGATTTAATGATAACGCACTGGCACATATAACCGGCTAGTAGAAACAGCTGCTCATATATGCTGCAAAGCTTGCAAAATCAATCAAATCAATCAAATTGTTTAAAAGTAAGCTACCAAGAAAAAATGCTATGACATTACTATACTAAAATATTATTAGCTGGAAGATATAGGTGCAACATACATAGGAATGGATTTCGAATATAATAATAATACATTACGTAGTACGCAAGATTTAAGTGATGATTTTCTTAATAGTTAAATATTTGAAATGCCCGATATTAGATCGCGACATAGTAGGCTGTGGCCGCTAGTATCATATTCGTACATCACCATCATGTGCTAGGTGAGGTAAACAACCGAAAAAAACATTAAAAAAGACTTATTAGCGAAACCGTACTAAACGACATTCGCACTTTTTTGCTGTAAAAACAAAAGTGTTTTCCCCGAAAGTTAAAGTGAAATAAGGTCCACATACGTTTCAATCATCTTTACAACAAAACTTCAAACGTTGATTTTTCTGTGACTAATACGAATTTAAGAAATTCATCCTGTGACACGGTGTATATTAGAAGAAATAAGTTACCTGTTGAGTGCTTCTTGTTAAAGCTATTGATACCTCAAGGTAGCGAAACTATAAGTATGCTATAATAAATCATTAGCTTATTGAGTAGTTTACATGATATGACACTAGGATATGTATAACATCCTAAAACAGCTGCAAATCAACGACAGGCGCCCCAGTAATGCAGGCTCTTGATGTCTGAGAGAAGCAGTATCTTGTGTCTATGTTATCCTAGGAATAAAACGTATCTATCACGGATAATCTTGTGTTGTTTTTTTTTCAATTAGGTTGAAGTTTAGTTACCTTCTTCATTTACTGGCTTTTGTTATGAGGTCGGGTAGGTTCCACAAGGACGTAGTATGTTTAAATCATATTTCTTCATTTTTTCCAAATTAGATATTTTACGCCCCATAAGTTTTCAGTTCTCGCTCGTCTAACTCAATGGGCTTATACCTTCGTCTCAAATTGATCAATTTATTTACTGCGGTATTATTTTTGATGATACATAGGACCGTTTACTGTAAAGAGTCAGCAGAAAACTTGATCCAAATGAGAATAACACTAAAAAGAAAATTGTACTGTAATTTGAAATAGCCGATGATGACGTCACCTGTAGGGAACCAATCAGAAGCGTCCTTTCTGTAGGGAACCAATGAGAAGCGTCCTTTCGTGGTCCGATGACTACGAGCGGATGCTATTGTTTTGTACCAGTGAGCTCTTATTGGTTCCGCACAGGTGACGTCACGATCTGGGCGGGAAGTGTATGGATTCAAAAAATTCAATATTTAGAGCAATTTTTTTCGGTTATAAATACGATAGAAAAACTTTGTAAAATCATTTATGGTATCTACGTGGTGTCAGGGTTCGTTCAAGCCAATAAACAAAAAATGTGGTATAGGCCCATTGTGTTGGTAAGATAACTAATTCATAAACACCCGTGCCAATTACGTATATAAAGGCCTGAAATTTATGAATAAAAACATTATTTTATTCATACACATCTACGAGCCTACCCTGTTCCTTCGTGGTTCTTTTAGACTTGTAACTAATAGTTTAGTTAACAAAGATTTTTGCATATAGACGCTAGGCCTGACCAAAGTTACTGGCTGTTGCCACACTTTGGCACTAGTTCATTCGCAGACTTTTCTTCCCATTGCTCTCGTAAACAACATTTGTGCGATTTGAAACATAATCACGTATAGTCTGATTAAGTATAGGTAGAAACATCCTAGTTTACCTATCTTATTGAAATCAAATTCCTCTTTTCCGTTATTACGATCGTGAGTAAAATTCAAACTAACCCAATATACCTTTTTAATAGCTTTTAAGAGTTTTTTGCGATTTCCCTGCGAAATAAAGGTGCTTTTGAGTGCGCCGGTTATAGAGAAAGACCACTCCAGGCGATAAGTACTACGTACGCCACAGCTGTGAACAAGGTAGAAGTAAAAATCCAAGGCCCTTTGCCCCTTAGTTCGATTTGTGAGTGATAATAATCCAAGTGTCTTTTTTAGCTCTTCAGATCAAAGAGCGAGGGGGCGATAACTTAATCTCGCTCCATCGTAAAACTTACCTCGGAACTTCGCTGCTAACATTCCTTCAATAAATATCAAGGCTAAAGCACCTCTCGATTTTTTATATATACAACGAGCTGTGAAGGTTGCTTTCATAATATACACGAATGACAAGGTTACATCTGGGGTGCGAAATCTCCAATTAGCAACCATCAGAGAAGGTACATAAGGGCAAAACCATCAGTTAAAAAGGGACACCTATCCCTTCATATAGCCTACATTCCCCCTACATTCACAACCAGACGCAGTGAGAAAGCAGTTTCAGTTGATGTTTTACTAAAAGCGAGTATCGCATGTTGCCAGGCTATAAGTATGTTTGTAGCCAGCGTTTTGCATGAAAATTACCAGAAATCGCCAACTTTTGGCGTTATGACTTCGCCGCTTTGAATGTCAAAATTGTCAAAACCGAAACGCCCAATATGACATATTCTGTGCGTGAGGGTGACTTCCACCTTACGGAACTGCAAAAATATGTCAAACTGAAATTATCTTATGTGGTCAAGGTTATATTTATTGTAGAATCTAAATGCTGTTGTGCTCCTATCGGACTCCCAGGCCCTTTAAAAGGCTTTTGGACTCCGAGGAGATCAATGATATACGACACTCCCAGCTTACTAGCTTCACGCAATGCTCTACGTCAAGATTGGGTACCAGGTCACAAAGGTATTGATGGCAATGAGTGTACGTTGAAAATACATACACATTACTACGTATTTGTTTTTTTACTTCTCAAAAAAATGGTTTAGTATTAACTCTCTGTCTGTCTGATTGGAATTAAAACAACTTCCCAGTGAAGTCAATTTATTTTAAAACTTCTAAGGATTATTTGTTAAGGGGCCTGGATACACACATTTATACGTACGTATTTGCCATGTAAAACACGAACTAACAATTTCTCGCATAACTCACTCTATTTTCAAACTACATATATAATATTTCAGAAGGCGATAGTTAGGACCCTAATGAATGACAACTATTTTCGATTTTCTCAAAAAAGTTTTTTAGTGCGCAAAAAAACTCACAATACAAAATCATACATTCTATAAATGCCTGTGATTTAACAACCAAACATGATATCAAAAAAAGGCTAAATAGTTGCACAAGCGCAAGCTTTCTTCTTCAATTTGCTCTTTGAGTCATTACTGTAAGTTTAAGGGTAACGTCAGGAGCTTGGAAATGCGAAATTCATTTTTATGGTGACCTTTGGACCATACCCTTGGACCTTTTGACATTACCTTTGGATTTTTGGACTTATCTCCCCTCATCTTAGACACACATACTGGAGAAAGGGAACAGGCAGCCAGGCCTCCTCGCTAACACGGGAATACGTCTTTTCTTAGATTCTCAATTTCGCGCGCTATACCCTAGACCCTTAATGGCAAATCAAATTCAGCTTTTCAAATAATGTTCATTTTGAGACATTGGAACGTTTTCGGACCACCAAAAATAAAGAACTTTGACAACCACTTTTACCTGCTTTCTCTCTCTCTCTCCTTGGTCAGTGTCAATTTTAAAGCAACCGGCAATAATGCCATTTCATGCAGTTAGTACTCAATTTTGAGGGGTAAACCAATGACATGGAGGTTAGAAATAGCCAAAAGATGCCAACTCACCTTGTGTTTTGCGCCAAAAGTCGCCATTCGCCCAGCTACGACTTTTAGTCGCCAACTCGGTTTTGAAATCAGCAATTTGGCGGAAAATCGCCACACCTGGCAACTTTGCGAACGCATGTTCTAAAAAATGGTGGTAGGAAACATTGTGTTCTCCGTTAACCTTTACCTACTAAAGATGAAGTTATAAGGGACCTTTTGCAAGTCCGTTGACTGGCGTTAATTTACGTTATCGGCTATTTGTGCCATGCGCAGTTTTCCAGAAATAACCGAATCGGCTAATAACCGATAGAGTTGTACCCTGTCTACGAAAGACTACGGTACGATATGATTACGTGCTGTATTGCCAGGTCTAAAATGCTATGGCTCAATGAGAACAGAACCGTGATGATTTTGATAACAATACTTATTTTGTGGTTTATCATTGTAGAAAAGGATCAGGTTTTCTTCCATCAGTTTTATTTGACACTATTTTCCAATAAAAGCTTCAAAATTAGGCGTCTTCGGCAATATCGTGTTACCATCACGAAATTGAACTATAAAGGTGAAATGACATGCTTCGGTGGTCCTGAAAAACCTATATTGTTAGGTGTTTATGATCAAGTCCAAATATGCCGTCGATACCTCAAAACGATGTCCATTCTGGGCGTTTGCAATACAAAGACTATAAAAGGAATAAAAAAAAACCAGAAAGCCTAAAGCACAAACCTCACATATTCTACGATAAACAAAGGTGTATGCAAAAAGTCAAAATTATATACTCCACATAGCGTAAGGTTAGAATCGTTTGATGACGTAAATAACCGTTAACGTTTTCCTACTGACACATGGGAAAGTGCCGTGCAAAAGGTCCCTATATTTTCGGCTATCTGTGTCTGATGCCTTTATATCGGCATTCTAGATCCCGGCTTGCCAATCGTGTATTGTAAATTTGTCCAAGAAAGAAGACGAACGTAAGCAAATTATCAGCGGGTGAAAATCAATTGATTGTAACATGGGGACCATTTGTAACAAAATCAATTTGTTTGCCTTAAACAAATATTAACTATCATTATTTCTTGTAGGAACGACACATGGATGAGCTGTGACAGTTCCTTCCATCCTAGTATCGATAGTGTAGATATTGGATACTCCATAGATGCAGAATACGACCACCAGGTTCCATCGCGTAGTAAAGGTTTGTATATGCTGGGCCTATCACAGACATCTTAATCTGAAATCATATGTCCGTTTTTTAATATGAAGTTTCACCAACTACTTTTTTTGAGCACCCTCAGTACCAAATTTCAGCAAACGTTCCTTATTACGTATTGCCTTCATCATTCATGGTGATTCTAAATTATTGATACAAAGAATATCAGGGGGTGATATTATGATAAAATCTAGTTGGTCTTCCATTTTCTGTTGAGAACCCCTTCCCCAGCAGTTACTGCTGTTTGAAATTGGGACAAACATTTTCTTATTCAGTAGGTATCTCCCTCATAGAATAAATTAGAAAAGTCAGATTCTGCTGATCCCTGAATCTAATAAAATGATAGTATAGGTTGCTTCCTGAAACCCTGCATAGTTATCATAAGGGCCTGATGAAATCAACCCTACCCTAAGAATTTTATAATGTGTCTATAAATTTTTATTCAATAGAAGGTTTTGGGAAGAGGTATTCAATTTGTAACTTTTTCTTACGTTGACGTTTCCTCAAAAAAGTGATAGTTCGATCTTGAAAAAGCAATTTATTTACTTACTGATAGATGAAGTACTACGGCAGTCAAATAATGTTATTATGATATACTCTTATTACTTGTTTATTATTTTGATCCTCTGATAATAATGAGGCTCAGAAACAAAACAAATAGCAGTTAACAAAATTTCAGTCACGAAGATCATGATGAATAGAATTTTCTTAAAAATCGTTGCAATACGCGTACAATATGTATTGTTTGATGCCAACAGAACTCATCTAGTATTTGTCGTGGAATATACAATTCAATAAGATCACTCATGCATTTTTTCTGAAGGAGGTATTGGTTACAATTCGATCAATAAAGTAATTGTAGCCAATTGTGAAGGACCAACTAAATTGGCAAATAACCGCAAATGACTCACGAGAATTGAAAGTTAATCATGCATCGGTTGACTCACCCCTTGTTGGTTGGCGTCGGATGTCTTCCCCAGCTGGGTACTGCGTTGCTCTATCCAGATTCCTAGTTAGCTGAGCGATGTAAGGCTGTGGTCGCCCTTGTTGGAGGTACCCGCTACACACGGGGTGACGGATATCACGCACACGTCCGTTCACCTCGGTAGTTGAAGTACGACTCTCTCTTTCTTCCGCGTCAACCGTCAGACTTCAAACTCGCAAGTCAAAACGCGGGAGATTCGAATATACAAAATTTTTTAAATGGTAAATACCAATCGTAACCATTTTCCGCCCACCAAAAAATATAAAAAAAAAAAATATTTTTTCCAATCATAGTAATTCCTATATTACCCACAAAAGAAAATTAGTGGAATTATCCCACCCATAACACAACACGAAAAGAAAAAAAACAAATTATCATATACAAGCAAATCATGGCCTATTGTGCCGGCAAAGGGCACAGTTTCAATAAAGGACGGTCTAACAGCCCTTTACTCGTCTTAACTTGGGCGACTCTCGAAATGTTTCCCGTACCGGGATATAACTTAATAATCCTGCCTAATGGCCACTGTAAAGGACGGGTATTTTCATCCTTGAGAAGAACCAACTGGCCGACCGAGGGAGGATTATGTGGTGTATTCCACTTATGTCGTTGCTGAAGGGTGTGGAGGTACTCCATATGCCAGCGCCGCCAAAAATGTTGCTGCATCTGTTGCACTAACTGCCACCTGTTCAACCGACTATGTTTCACACACAACAAATCTTCGTCAGGCGGAGCATTCAGGGGCTCTAATGTCAAGAAATGACCCGGAGTCAAGCTGCCTACATCGTTAGGATCAGAACTCAAACTACACAAGGGTCTCGAATTTAACATTGCCTCAATTTGGATTAAAGTGGTGCTCAATTCCTCATAAGTCAACACTTGCGCACCTATCACCCGCCGCAAGTGAGTTTTCACAGATTTCACTCCGGACTCCCATATACCTCCAAAGGAAGGACTAGCTGGAGGATTAAAATGCCACTTAATTTGCAAAGCTTCAGAAGCTTTAGCACCCAATAACTGTAAAGTTTTATAAGCACCAACAAAATTCGTACCTTGATCACTATAAATATCACTGCAACGTCCTCGCCGCCCTATAAAACGCCTAAGTGCTGCAAGAACAGCTTCACTAGTTAGATCTGACACAACTTCTAAATGTATTGCTTTAGTAGCCATACACACGAAAAGACACACATACACCTTTTGAGAACTAATGCCTCGTCTTTTACCTAAAGACATCCTCAAAGGACCAAAAAGGTCTACGCCACTATGGGAAAAAGGTTTGACTTCCGAAATTCTAACGGAAGGTAAATCACTCATTATGGGGACCACTGGAGGAGGCTTAACTCTAAAGCATTTTATGCAACGAGATAACACTGAAGCTATAGCCCGTTTGGCAGATAGTATCCAATATCTCTGCCTTAACAGATAATGCAAAGTTTGTGGTCCAGGATGACAACTCCTATTGTGCACACTTTGGATAATGAGATAAGTCAATCGATGCTTCCTAGGGAGCAGAATTGGATGCTTCCGATCATAGCTTAGACTAGACTGTCTCAAGCGACCGCCCACCCTCAGGACACCCTGGGAATCAATGAAAGGAGCTAACTTCTGTATAGCTTTGGGACAGACCTCCGCTCGACGAACTTTCCGCAGTTCATTATCCAATTCAACTCTTTGCACGTCTTTGACCAGAACCAACATAGCCTCATACAATTCAGCCTCGGATAAATTACCTATCTCACGCGGGTAACCCCTTTTTCGACACAAACAATTTTTACGAAATCTCAAACAATAAGCAACAACATGCTCAATTTTGCGTAAGGAAGAATATCTATTCAACAATTCTGAAACAATACTAGAGCCGTGAATAGTAATACAAACAACCTTTGCTTCTTCTTGTACATCTGTACAGGAAGGCTCACCTACACAAGTTACAGGCCAATCATCCCGAGGAAGCTTAAGCCAAGTTGGCCCCTCCCACCACAAGGGTTGTTCTAGAAATTGCCGAGGAAAAGTCCCCCTAGAAGCACAGTCACTAGGATTCTCTTTCCCAACCACATGATACCATGAATCAGGAGCTACCTTCTCCTGGATTATAGCTACACGATTGGCTACAAAGCTCCGCCACCTATGCGGAGAAGATTTGACCCACGTCACAACTACCTTCGAATCCGTCCAAGCACAAACATTATCTATTTTCTGTGTTACCATTATATGGGATACACAATCAATCAGCTCTGCGGCTAATAAGGCTGCACACAATTCCAGTCGTGGAATCGACAGTCTTTTCAAAGGCGCCACTCGAGTTTTGGCACACACCAAATGTACAGAAATACTGTTCTCCGTGGAAACCTGTCTCAGATAAACTACAGCTGCATACGACTTCTCCGAAGCATCGCAAAAAGCATGAATTTCTGTAAACTTTGCCTCTATATGAAGTATATGTCTAGGAATTTTCAACGAAGATAGCTCAGGTAACTCAGCCACAAAAGTTTTCCACTGGTTTGCAACTTCCAGCGGTGGCTCATCATCCCAACCTATCCCTAAAGCCCACAATTGCTGAAGTATTTGCTTGGGAACAATGATTACTGGAGCTAAGAATCCTAGAGGATCATACAGTCTTGCTATTTCTGACAAAATATTCCTCTTTGTACAGGACCGTATCTGAGGATGTACAGAATAAGAAAAACAATCCGTAGTGGGACACCACTGCAAACCCAACACTTTTATTCCAAGAGAATCCTTATCAAATACAAGTGGCTGCTGATGAACTTCAGGTACCTGAGCAAGTACTTCAGAACAATTACTTGCCCATTTCCTCAGTTCAAACTTTCCCAACGCCAATAATTCAATCAACTGGTTTTGAGTATCCAAGGCAATTTCCTTGGAGTTTGCTACTCCAATGGCGTCATCAACATAACAGAAATTCTCCAAAATATTTACAGCTAACGGAAACCTTTCACCCTCATCCCTACACAGTTGCAGCAACGTCCTAATCGCTAGAAAAGGACTAGACGTTACTCCATAGGTAACGGTCTTCAACTGATATTTCCTTATAGGCTCGTCACCGTTAGGTCTCCACAAAATAGTTTGATAACTAGTGTGAGACTCCTCAACTAAAATCTGTCGATACATTTGCCGTATATCCGCGGTAAACACATACAAATACAACCTGAAAGATAACAATATTGAGACGATATCATTTTGTAACTTGGGACCTGCTAGAAGAACATCATTCAAGGACTTTCCATTGGTAGTTTTAGCTGAAGCATCAAAGACAGTCCGAAGCTTTATTTCACCATTCGCATTCCTTTTCACCACCGCATGATGAGGAATGTAATACTCACTATTAGACCCCACTTGGTTCCCAACTTCAGACATGTGGCCTTGCTCCAAATAGTCAGCCATAAAATCACAATATGCTTCATGTAAGACGGAATCACGACGAAAACGTCCTTCCAACAGCTTAAATCTATGTAAAGCCTGTGAATAGGAATCACCCAGAACTGGGGGGAATTCAGAAAAGGGAAGCTTCACCACATATCTTCCTGAGTCCATACGCCAACGAGATGACGTAAAGAATTCCTCAGCCTGCTGTTCCTCTTCAGACAATGCGACACACTTAGGGATACTTTCAATTTCCCAAAACTTTTTCAATGTACAATCCAATTCCCCCACAGAAGTTAGAAAATTCAGCACACTATTAGTGGAAACACCACCCAACTTGCCCATTAACACCCACCCAAATACGGTGTTAATAGCATGTGGCCCACCATTCTGTCCTCTCACATAACCGGAACGTAAGATCTCACCAAATACTTCTACCCCTAGAAGCAGATCAATTTCCATTTCATCATGTGCAGCCAAAGGCTCTGCGAGGCAAAGATTTTCTAAATACTTCCACTTCTGAACAACAGCAGGAATTTGAGGTACCTTCTCACAAATCTGAGGTATCACAATAGCTTCCAAATTGAAGCTAGGATACGGTTTGCTGTAGGGAAAGATAACACAAGAGACTTTTCCCGAACTCACATTCGATGACATTCCATTAATGCCAACAACAGGGGTTGAATACTCCTTACGAGTAAGATTCAACCTTCTCACACAAGATTCACTAATAAAATTGGCTTGACTAGCAGAATCTAACAAAACACGACATTTGGTGGATCTACCCTCAGAATCCAATATTGAGACTAGTGCAGTAGCAAGCAACATTCTAGGCTGCACAGACAACTTACTTGCCATGACTTGAACATGACTCTCAGATTCATTAGAGGTACTACCACTGACATCACAATCTGTCACTTTAGTGTCCGGAAAATGCAATAGTACATGGTGTTTTCCACCACAAACCCCACAAAGTTCTTTTGATTTACATTTATTTACTAGATGAGTAGCTCCCAAACAATTAAAACACATTCTAGTCCGCTTGACAAAGGCATGCCTCTTACGACATTCTGCCTGCAAGAATCTATCACATTTGATCAACGAATGTGGTGAACCCTTGCAAAAATTACACTTTTCCTGTGTTAATGTGCCAGTCGAAAAACTAAGTGTCTGCCTTCCCTTGGGATTAGCAGGACTATTATTCTTTCTAAACCCACCACTAGCATTAGACACATTACTCCCTTGATATGCGGAAGTAAGGGATGTATTTTCCAGAGCTCGACAGGTTTTCTCAACAAATCCAAAAAGCATGTCAAACCCCGGAACATTATTCCCATTATGTTCTAGTTCAAATCGCGTTTTAAGGGAAGAAGGTAATTTCTGCAACAATAAATTGAATTTGGTAAAATCCCATAGGTTCAAGTTACTCATCTCTAAAGCCACCAAATTTTCAGAAAATATTGACAACAATTTTCGAAGTTCAACTGCAGAATCATGCCTAGAGGGAGAAGCATTATAAATTGAAAACCAATAATTGCTCAATAAAACACGTTCATTCTGATATCGACTCATTAATGCATTATAGGCTATTTCATAATTATCCTCAGTAATGGGCACATTCCTTACTATTAGACCTGCCTCTTTTTCTAAATAAGAAATCAAGAACTGAAACTTTTCTATTTTTGACAGCGAATTATTTCTATGAATAAGAGTATTGAATAAGTCGATGAACGTAGGCCACCTTGTAAGGTCACCATCAAACTTCGGTATTTCAATTTTGGGAAGCCTCAAACAATTTTCTCTTACGACCACTGCAGATGTTTCATGCTCACTACGAGCCATCATCTCATCAGAAAGATCTTTATGAATGCCCCTTATTGAATATCTCATATCATCAAACATTGTATGAACTGCTTCCTCCTCCTCTAAGGCAGACTCATCTACCAAGGCTATTATTTCATATTGCAAATTCTCAAACCTCGTTACATACCCATCCAGCTCTCCATACCTGAGAAAAAACTCCGTCCGATACTCGCCATTATCACGAGCCTTCTTGGCCGCCTCAAGAACATTTTTAATAGATTTTAAAACTAGCGCGCGTTGCCGTTGCAACTTCACAACATTTGCATTAGGCATGTTCAGGTATCAGGTAACGATTCAATGTAAACACAAGACCAAAATAATCAAATTTAGAATCAATCTGCTAGTAAACACAACTTCTTTACACAAACAATACGGCAACCACACACAAATCACAAAATTTTCAGTTGTTATTCTTTTTCGAAATCTCCGTCGACTACACCAATTGTCGAAACGCCGGTTTTCGAACCCCCAACCGAATGTAACCAACTGAATCAAAACAACTTTTTCGCTCACGCAATTCGCAAAATGTCAATTTCAAATGCCCAGAAAACTCCCCAGATATGTATTACCAACACAATACACCAAAAGTTGCTTGTTTTCGAATATAACCAATTTTTACAAACAGCGCGCAACACTAACAAATTCCGATGTCACAAAAAAATTTCCGTTTTTTGTCAAGGATACGTACCAATTTAGATTTTACGTAGACTATTTTACTATAGCGCGATTTATTTATCCGTGCTCGGAGGGCCAAAAAATGGTTACAATTCGATCAATAAAGTAATTGTAGCCAATTGTGAAGGACCAACTAAATTGGCAAATAACCGCAAATGACTCACGAGAATTGAAAGTTAATCATGCATCGGTTGACTCACCCCTTGTTGGTTGGCGTCGGATGTCTTCCCCAGCTGGGTACTGCGTTGCTCTATCCAGATTCCTAGTTAGCTGAGCGATGTAAGGCTGTGGTCGCCCTTGTTGGAGGTACCCGCTACACACGGGGTGACGGATATCACGCACACGTCCGTTCACCTCGGTAGTTGAAGTACGACTCTCTCTTTCTTCCGCGTCAACCGTCAGACTTCAAACTCGCAAGTCAAAACGCGGGAGATTCGAATATACAAAATTTTTTAAATGGTAAATACCAATCGTAACCAGGTATCTTCAATATTTATTGAGGTTTTTGTTGCTGGTGTTTTAATTGTCTTATTATTGTAGTTATTCGTTATTGAAATAATATATTTTTTACCACTATAACGTTATTTGAGCTGCTTACATAAAACTTTAGCAGACAACGACTATTCCATGAATTTATATGAAAATGTTCTAAGTGCTATTCTATCTGTTTGTAGTTGAACTATCAATTCTGATGAAAAAGTTGCAATATGCTTCCCCTTCCCAATAAATTAAATAGTTTTCCTAGTCAGACTGATTAGGTACTGAACGTATTTCATTTATATTCTAGCCTTACGTAGGCCTAGCTTAGAGCGTCAAAGCACCTTGTACGATGACCCCACGTATTACGGAGACACCACCTACTACCCCACCATAGAAATCAGCAAAGCGAATTGCGTAAACAGGTATGTATGTAAGAGATTGTCAAACTCAATTACAAAATTTATGTATTATTAAACTATTTACACTTAAAGATCTAGCCACTCACTTCTCACTAACTATTTGTCCAAATAGATGTGATCAGAAAAGCGATAGAGAAATGCTTATGGAGTACCTAAAGCTCCATCACTTAATCAATGACAGACAATACAAATTCCGACATCAAAGGTCAACTGGAGATCTCGTGGCTTACGTCACACAAGTGAGGAGCAAGCTCATCCATTCGTTTCGAGAGGCTCAGGTCGTCGTTGCTGTCGATATTTGAAAGGCATTCATTCAACTGTGGCATGCGGTTCTTCTAAACAACTTCATCTCTGATCGCAAAATCTCTGTCGTGAGAGACTGCTTCTCCTCTTTCTTTTACAACATTAACGCTGGGGTCCCACAGAGATCGGCATTGACTCCGATATTGTGTCCTCCACATCAACGATCTGCTCTCTAGCACTATAAACTCAATCCACATCTTTGCGGATGACAGTACCTTGTGGTCGAGCTCCAACGCAGAAGGCTGTCAACGGCTGCTTCGATGTCAAAGGATCTGGAGACCATTACCACTGGGGGCTGAGGCTTGAGATAAAATTCAATGCTTTTAGAACCCAGTACTGTACACTTTCAAACAAAAAGTGTCCAAGCAAGCACCCTCGTGAATTGCAATGACTGCCGGAAAAAATCCTGGATACTTATTGATAGCCAGAAAGCATCTCTCACTATACAACCTTCTCACACTGTATAAAGCCCAGATAAACCTCGCCTGGAGTGTGGCTCTCATATGTGTGGAGCTGCTGCCCCTACTACCTCATCTTAGTTCAGTGAAGGGCAATTTGACTAATCGGCGATCCAATTTTAACACGCCTGCTCAAGTCTCTTCTCCTTCTCGCTTCTGTATATCACAATTATAATCAATATTAAATAATATGTGTATTTATATCAAATAGTACGAGCTTAGCTATTCCGAAACGGGGTCGGTGTCTGTCGCGATTCATATTTAAACACCTTTTGCATTTCACATGAGCTAAATCATTACCCTGTTACACCGACGTCGATGCCTCTGAAACTTTCCACAGCATCGCCATCTTTGGAAGACTGGGCAGACTAAGGATTTCAATCAATATATCAAGCATAAACTTTTGTATTTAAGAAACAGGAACCTTTTTGACGTTGTGGGGCTCTTCTCAATAACTACGTTCTAGTAAGAAGGTAGTATGTAATTATAGTGATAAAAATGCAACCACAGGAAAACTTTCTGCGCAACCATTTTACTATTTTGTGGTGTGTCAACACATTATGACGCACTTGCTCTTCTAACAGTTATCTCACAGAATGAATAAATACAGTATTTCGTAGTCATTGAAGGGTCGTTTTATGTCTTAGTTAAAAGAGTGATGAAGAGGAACCTTGGATTTCCCAGTTTTAATTTGATCACAGGCGTAACTATAAAAGGAGTCAAATCACAATACTGGTAGCAGGAGTTCACAGTTTTTCGCAGTTCACCTAAATTGGACTATATTCGTCTAATAAAATCATCTAAGGGACACTTAATCGAAAACAGTGTTTCTCTAATTCGGAACATATACTATAAAGAACAAGGAGTCAAATCACAATACTGGTAACACGCGTTCACAGTTTTTCGCAGTTCACCTAAATTCGACTATATTGGTCTATTAAAATCATCTAAGGGACACCTAATCGAAAACAGTGTTTTTCTAAGTCAGTAACTGATAGGATCATGACAAACATACCAGGTGACGCATATTCACACCACCGTCGACTTCTGTCTATGCGATTATCCGAAGTTACAGATGTATGCCAGAAAACCTGGGATGACCAAAGCTTTGGAAGGAAAAATTTGAGTTTGGCTTAATAGAATACTGCGACAAGTAATGGCGTACAATACGGTTGTTGCAAATTTTGTCAAAAACTGCCTATGCATTAGTAAAGCTGTGGCGGACATTTGAGTGCAAAACCCTCTAATTACAAAATTGCCAAAAAGCGAGTTTTGATCGTTAAATTTCATATAATATGACCCATTGCTTTATGTGCAGGCTATCACCAAGATGCAAACTTTGTTATTTACCCAGTAAATCATGTCTGAAATCTCGGCTTGGAAACAAAACTTTGTATTTGAAAAGCCTTCCCAGTTGCATAACTGTATTCACACCAGACCAATCAAAATGCTTGCTCAGCGTCACTTGACGCACTTGACTGCGTGGCGGAACTGTTAGGTTAGGTTACTCATATATGGTCTGATACCTAATATTATGATTCTTTGCATTGTTACGTTTAGTTTCTTAACAGTATACTTGGGTTTTGTAAAAAAAACGGCGATATGGACCTTCCTCTTGAAATTACTCCTTGTGAAATTGGGGTTAATGCTATTTTTTTTTTAAGAACAAGCCTAAAGAACTACCTGAGTACCCAACGTGCCGTCATTCAAAGAAAGTATATGGATGTGGGAATTTGAAAATGCAGGATATAAACTAGCTTCGCAAAATTCATACTCGATCACAGATAAAATCAAGCAAGATATATTTGTATTGAAATTTTGTGAAGGGCAATGACCAAATAGATCCAGTACAAATCTACATAGAATATCATTGAAATACTTTGTACCTACGGCGAGAGTTGGCGACAATCTTAGGGTGTGCAAAAAGGCGTTTATATACGTAACTCGCGTGAGTGCCGAAAAGATCGAAAGGATTGTAAGAAAGTTTGTAATCAATGGAGAAATGCCAAAATAAAGGAGAGAATTAGACAGATGTGGATATAAATTCAAAGAAATAAGACTATCCATTAAAATAATCATAGAAAGTTTGAAGTATGCAGAAAGCCACTACTTTAGAGGGACAACTTCGTGGTTATATTTGCCTTGCAATCTAAGCTTTTCTAAATTGTATAAGATGTACTGTCTACAAAACTTTCACCTTTCAGTAAACATATCTTATTTTCGAACATATGTTTATCAGAATTATAATTTATTGTTCGGTACTCCATTAAGTGATGCTTGTTCAACGTGTCTCAGGGCAAAGAAACAAATTTCTGAAGAAGAAAAATTGACCTTGATAACTGAACAGAGGGTTCAAAAGTTAAGAGCAAAAGCATTTTACACCATATTGAAAAATGAATCTCATTATGTGCAAATATTTTCCTTCGATTGTCAGAAGAACTTGCAATTACCAAAACTACCAGACGAAAAAGCGTACTTTTCGCGACAAGTAAATTTCCACAATTTTACTATAGTATCAGGAAATTCGAAAAGTTAATTCTCCCCGGTCAATGTAGAGTCTTATGTATGGCTGGAATATGAGCATCCAAAAAACTCTAACGCTATTGCGTCTACTGTTTACCAGACAATTTCAAAGTTTAACTTTGGCAATCAGACACAATTCAGCTTTTTGCGGATGGATGCGGTGCACAAAACAAAAACAGTACATTGATGGCAATGATAGCGTACTGGTTTAAAAACAAAGTTCCAGAAAACATCAAACAGGTGGAAATTACTTTTCCTGTTGTGAGTCATCCATTTTTACTTCCTCACAGGATTTTTGGACTGATTGAAAAAGACATCAAGGGAAAAGATGTTAAAATAGATAGAATATGAGGAAATTATTGCGAAACACTCGAATGTTTTGAGACTTGGTTTGGACTGGCAGGTATCTGAATGAAAAACGAGGAGTGATGCTGTATTAAAGAAACCATGTCAGTGGCATTTTAAATGCAACGAATCAAAAAGATTTATACTCTCAAAGGACAATGATTCTGTTACAGTATTTTATAGGTCAGACGTGGGTTACAGTAAGACAATAATCAAAAAATGAAAGATCTCCCAACTAAAGCCACGTTTTCAAGAAATTGGTAACACCTTAAAAAGCTACAAATTATCTTACTTCAAAACCACTATGGGCGAGAATGGAGAACAAATCCAGATCTCGGTTTTTACAAGATAATTGATAAGGGTTTAGAGCCAAACACAAGTGATTGTAATCCTACAGAAGCTGACCATAATATAGACGATTATGGTCCTAAGGAACTCAGAGTTTAGCACTTAGTCAAATATTTTTCACAAAATATCATTACATTATTTGTTTTACTTTTGTATTCCAAGCGAAGAAATATATTTGAGTTACGTGTTATTTTTGCTGCAGTTTTTGGTGCAACAGAGGCTTCGCACTCATTTTTCAGGTATTTGCGTATTTCGGTTTCAAAACTCTTTATTTACATAATTCACCTGCAAAACTGTGTAAATACAATTTTTGATAGTTTTGTGATGAATACAATGAGCAGATAACAAAAATGCAAGTACCTTACGTCTAAGCAAGTAAATAAATGTCCACTATATGTACTTGTTTTTGTAAACTTTGATCGTAATGGAAATAAACAGTTTATTGCAAATATCTCACTTTGACATATACGGTAAATAAGGAGTTTTGCATCTAATGGACTCATTTGCATGTTATTGTTTCATACATAATAATTTTTCTAGATTTAGATGAGAAAATCTTGGGGTTGTGGCCAAAATTCTGAAAAAAGAGACTGGGTCACATCATAGAGGAGACTCTGGTGCTAACAGCCAAGCTTTCGGCAATGCTTATTGCCATCTTCAGGGCTTTAACGTTGAGGTTTGCCAATTTAAAACAGCAACTGCATTGAGTGCAAACGACTTCTTAATGCAGCTAATAATCGTCACAATTATTCATAAAATTTTAAAGAACTAGACTATCATGGCGTCTTCCACTAACAGGTCAGGAAACAAACAACATATAATTGTAAATTACAAACACACAGAAACGACCTTTACATGTTTAAATTTTAAAACCCGTAGGTATTGCTAAATCCGTGGCTTAAAAACACACATTTTATGATCTAGACTTTTTTAAATAAAGACCTTCTTGGTCTAACAGGTGATAAAATGGCCGTTACTTTGTGAAATGTGGAGACAGAAAGCAGCAATTGACATATGTCAAACGTTTTCCCTTGCTGCTTTCTGTCTCCACATTTCACAAAGTAACGGCCATTTTATCACCTGTTAGACCAAGAAGGTCTTTATTTAAGAAAGTCTAGATCATAAAATGTGTGTTTTTAAGCCACGGATTTAGCCATACATATACGGGTTTTAAAATTTAAAATTTGAACATGTAAAGGTCGTTTCTGTGTGTTTGTAATTTACAATTATACGTTGTTTATTTCTTGACCTGTTAGTGGAAGACGCCATGATAGTCTAGTTTTTTAAATTTTATGAAAAATTGTGACGATTATTAGCTGCATTAAGAAGTCGTTTGCACTCAATGCAATTGCTGTTTTAAATTGGCAAACCTCAACGTGAAAGCCCTGAAGATGGCAATAAGCATTGCCGAAAGCTTGGATGTTAGCACCAGAGTCTCCTCTATGATGTGACCCAGTCTCTTTTTTCAAAATTTTGGCCACAACCCCAAGATTTTCTCATCTAAATTAAGTTTTTTGGCCATAAGCTTCCTTCGTATTAATAATTTCTCAATATTATTATCAATCATTAAAGGTTTTAACATTTTGTGACATAGAACTTCAGAAATATTGCGCTCTTACCAAAATACTACTTAAATATCGCTCCGCTTACCTACACTTACTGCTTCTTCACCTTTTCATTCATGGCAGATTTTCGTTTAATGTACCTATTTTCGAATTCCAGCCAAGCATACCGCAACAGTTACGACTGCGAATACTATGACACCTTGCCGTACCAAGAGGAGAGGTACGGCCAAGAGGAGGAGGACCGGCAGTGGGACTCGGGAGGGGGCCGGTACCAACCGCAGCCGCCGGTGCCCGCCCCCCAACAGCAGCACCGCCCCCCCAAGCGGCTGCCCGTCGTCCCCGCGGTCTCCCAACGGAGATCAGCCACGTCCACGCCCACGGGAAGGAGGCAAATGCCGCAGGTTCCGCCCCTCAGGGGGATGCACAGTAGACAGGGATCCGTTGGTGACTCAGGTAGCAGTCGATTAATACAATCAATCAATCATAATTTATTTCCAAAAAACTATGCTACATAGTATAGGAAAAAGTCATTACAGTGATTAGTCGAAAAAAGTACAAAACAGTACAAATAACAGACAAACAAAAAATAAATAAAATTCAACTTACAAACTCGGCAAGCGAGTAATACGCCTTTCTAATTAAAAAATGTTAAAGACCTCTTTTGAAATAGTTCATATTAGATGAACTTTTTATAACATCCGAAAGAACGTTATAAATTTTCACGCCCATTATATTGGGCGATTGCATAGTAACATTATACTGGGAGAATGGAACATGTGATAAATCTTTCTGTTTGGTACTGATATTTGTTCGTTCTCCAGTTCTCGAAAACAACCATTTGTTCCTGTGTATACAGAAACACTTCACAAATATACAGACAAGGTACTGTCATTATACTCAGTTTTGTAAAGATCTCGCGACATGATAGGATCTGAGATACACCAGCAACCACTCGTACAAATTGTTTTTGAGCGAGAAATACAGATTTTGCAGAGGCGGTATTTCCCCATGAGACAACTTCCGTACCTCAACCTCGAGTCAATTTGTGCATAGTACACAGTTACAATTTCATTTATTTGTAAAAAATCACTGAAATTGTGGAAAATGTATGTGAAGGAACATAGTTTCGACACCAAGGTATCGCAGTGTGATCTAAATGAAAGTGTATCATCAAAATTAATTCCTGAAAATTTAGACGTTATAGTGGTCTCTATAGCGTTACCATTTACGCTTATGATCAGGGTATTTACGCTTTTTTGATGGCTATGGAACTGCATGATTGGCATTTTAGACGTATTGTAATATAAGCCCTGCTCATTAAAATAATTCATTTCAACCTTCAGTACTTGGCCACACTGATACTCTAGCACATGTGTCTGATGATTATTTGTAATTATAAATGAGACATCATCTGCGTAAATGGTATGATGGGTACGACCTAAGACCTCTGTGATGCCGTTGATGTACAGGATAAATAAAACAGGCCCATCGCGGATCCCTGCGGCACCCCAAAGGTTATCAGTAAGGTGTCAGATGTAATAGTATTCTCACTACTTAGCAATGAAACATATTGCTGTCGATTTGACAGAAAATCTTTAACCCACTTCAGAGACATGCCCCTCAATCCATACCTTTCCAAAATGAAGAGAACTTTGAGTGATCCACGCAGTCAAAGGCCCTACTCAAATCGCAAAAAATAGCAACAGGGCTTTCGCTTACCACAATAAACTGTACTATTTCATTATAAAAGGAAAACAATGCCGGTGAAGTTGACCTGTCTTCCCTAAAACCATGCTGATATTTGCTTAGTATGTTAAAACGTTGTAAGAAAGAGTTCAAGCGGTCCAAAAAGGCATATTCAAAAATTTTTGAAAAACTTGGAGGTACAGTTATTGGCCTATAGTTCCACATACATTCCCGGTTGTTCCTTTTATATGTATATGGGGGTCACTTTGCCGACCTTTAGCATTTCTGGGAATGCACCTTTTTCAAAAGACAAAATGATTAAAAATTTTGTTGGCTCTATTAAACTGTCGATAATAAGTTTTAAAATAAACGAAATATCATCATTTCCGGCAAATTTTTTATTTTTAAAATTCCTATTGATTAGATTCAATACCTCGTCTACAGTATATGGTTTCAAAAAAATTGTTTTGTCATTCCAATATATGCCAGTGTTGCTTAATGACTTTTTTATTTTGCGTACGAAATCAATTTTTTTGTTGCAAGAGGTGCTGCAACAAAAAAATTATTCAAAGCCTTGGCCATTTCATTAGGATCCTTTATTGGTACCAATCAGTATCGGTGGCCTAGTGAGGGCTATGGAAGGTCTGACAACCACCATATCATTTCATAATTACCCATTCGGCAGTTTTGCTTGAATAAAAATAATAAAATTACCCGATCAGCAGGGAAAATAATAATAATTCATAGATAAGCCGATGCATGGAATCTTCTACAAACATCTAGAAGAATATGGCTTGTCTGAGCTGTTGATTTTCTGTTTCCTAAGGTCTAGTAGGTTGAAGTCGGAGACTGAGAGCTTTATAATGGCATGTCAAGTCGGTGTCTTCAATACCTTGGTATATGGTAATAGTGTTATGGGTGTAGATGTACCCGGCACCCGTCGAGTTAAGGATAATTGTACTTAAGGGTATGGGGGGCTTAATTTTATTTGTTATTTTTGGAGGAAGGCTGCTCGTCGTAGAGCTTGCCCACAGGCGCCGGGGACGCTTATGCATCTCCTGTCGGCGTGTAAGACGTACGCTGGAACGGCTTACGTCCATCGGGACAACGGGCTCTACGAGTACTCTACTATCATTCAAGGCGCTTATACGGTATCGACGAGACACGGGCGCTGCCATACGCACCAGGGGATATAGAGTCCGTTGTTGAGAACGAGGGATGCCGGATTTATTGGAACTATCGTTCCCCACGCTCAAGCTTGTACAGGCAAACAAGCCCGACATAGTCCTCCTCGACCACCAACAGAACACGATGTTCGTCATAGAGTTTTCGGCACCTGCCGAAGTGAACATCGTCTCTATGGAGGAGGAAAAGAGGACCAAATATCAGGAGTTGCTCGAACAACTTCGCAGCCTTTAACCAGACTACACTGTAAGTCTACTGATTATAGTCATTGGATCCCTAGGTGGAATGAGGAATAGCTGCTCTCTGCAGTGCGAAAAATACCGGTGTGCCATGCAGCGGTGCACATCTTAGTCACCAGAATGAAGAAGGCGGTAATCTTTGGGTCCCTTCATATACTTAGGGTGCACGATTCGCCGACCCAGTGATTGCTCACCCCACGGTGTGAAGAGTAGCCACTGGGTAATATATCAGCAGCTCAGTGTGTTGAAGCATGGTCTACACTTATTTGTTTTTTAAAAACAATAATTTTGTAGGGCTTTACTGATCCATCAGTAAAATCACATATATGATGGAAGATAAACTTTTGGCATTTCGGCAACCGCTGTGGCCTTTATGAATGTACAGAAATGTAAAAAGATAATTTGAAATTTTGGCCGCTATGCCGGGGAAAATATTTTGTTTTTTTTTTTATAACAAAATTGGATAAAAAATCTTGAAATAAAAACAGAGTGCCTCTGGCTTCAATTTTGGATTTATCAACCATACAAATGCAAAACTGTGTCCTGCAACAAGACATCAGTACCAACATTTCAGGAAGTTAGTTCACAAATAACAGGAACTATGTCACTTAGTCCAAAAAAATAATTATTGTTAAACTTTATAATTATACAGGGCGTCCGAAATTAGTGTTGACGCTATATAGGTATTTCGGTCACTATGAAAGGTACAAAGGTTTTTTAAATGAAAAAAAAAACAGTAACAGTACTTGTAAATTATAATCTTTTAAACCTTGATTTCTTACGTATAGTTCCTAGATCAAACGAACTTACCTAAGTGAAGTTCGATCTGGATTATATGAGGCCTCGCCGAAGTAAATAAGACCATATGTAGTATTCCCGCTCCGCGCTGAAGTCCACACATTTCAAAGCAAAAAACGCTGCCGCCGGCCGTACCTGGATCCCGTCGCACCCCTCCGCGCTCCTGATCCTCAGTTTCTTTTAAAGCCCAATTGTTGCAACTAGGATCCATGGGTTGTCTCCGACAGGGTGGGTGGGACTTATTTACTTCGGCGAGGCCTCATATAATCCAGATCGAACTTCACCTAGCTAAGTTCGTTTGATCTAGGAATTATATTTCGGCCTCGCCTCGTAAATAAGACCATATGTAGTTATTTAAAGAGAGTTGCAACAATACACAAAATGCCCATACAATGACAGAAACAGAACTACAACCTGAACAATGCATATTCTTGCCATCGTATGTAACATACAGTAACAGAAAAACCATTTAAACTCAAAACACTCTGCATACCTACATGATAACCAGAAAAAAGGTTATCTCAGGCATCCCGTACTAAATCTGCAAAACTAGCTTGATCACTAACCGGCCTTCGATAAAACCGGGCAAAAGCATTGGTCTTCTGAGACCAGCCCGCCGCTAACCCGATAACCTCATATGACACGCCCCTCTGACTGCTGCTGAAGTAGAAGCGTGGCGAGTACTATGAGCGGTGAAATTTCGAGCAGGGCACATGCGCACATCCTTATCATAAAAGGGCAAATGGAGGATGGATTGTATCCTACCTTTTTCCGATGTTTCCAATCGCTTACTTGCTCGAGCTTGATAACATTATCGAACTCAATACCTGTTAACGTTTGCACCCTCTGCCCTGTAACCAGAGCCAGGAGCGTAGCTAATTTGTAAGAAAGGTCCTCTAGTGACAGCTCATCTGGCATGCCTCTAATATAGGTTAACTGAAGGATCCTATGTATGCGTGTATCTAGGCAAAAAGGGTCTTAGACTGTGGATACCCTTGAAAAACCTACTGATCCTGAAACCTGATGTCAGGCTAGGCCCCAAAATCTTAGACAGCGCTGCTGGATAACAGTTGAGCATTGCTGAAGATGCACCATTCTTAAAGAATTCCAAAACCTCTGGAACTGGAGCAGGATAAACATCCAACCCCCGGCTTTTCCAGAAAAGCCACCAGTGTTCAAGGCCCCCATTGCACTGCTTGATTGTAACTTCTGTTATCGATGCCAGACTGATTTCCAGGCAGTCTTCCGGAACGCCGCCTAGCTTCAGAGCCTCGGAGATAATATGGCGGCCACCAGGGTAATTTTCCGCCATATGGGATGGGGAGCAATGCAGGAAGAAAGTAAGTCTTGGCTAGGTTCGAAAATGAATGGCTCCCTTCTAACAATGGCTCAAAGAGCGTAAACTACTGTTGCGCAGTCCAAAGGGGAACAATAACATTACCTCTAGCTTTATCCCTAATGATCTACTGTAAAACCCTTGGTATCAAGGCAAAAGGAGGAAAAGCATAGAAGAAAAGGTTCGTCCATGCGTCTATCGTCTCACATCTCGAACATCCCCTCCATGATACGGAGCGTGTGCACTTCGTGTTCACCTCCGAAGCCAACAGATCAATATCGGCCTGACCAAAAAGGCTCACCAGCCGCTCGAAGCGACTCTGATCGAGCTCCCACTCTGTCTCCTTTGCTAGCGAAACTCTGGAAAAATAGATTTCTGGACTCACAACACTGCCAGATAGTACGAGACAGAGCATTGAGGGACGGGTACTGGATACTTCACATCTTATTGATGTCAGCCACTGCTGTGGTGTTATCGATGATACAGTCCCGGAGGTTACTTGCCAAGTTATGTAATACGAGAAACGCCGCCTTCAATTCCAACACATTGACATGTTCCGCGCGCTCAGCGTCCTTTAAATGACCTTGGCGACGCTCGCCCTCAGCGTAGGCCCCCCATCCAGTAGCGAAAGTATTCGAGAAAATCTCCATCTGATATGCGATCACCAGGAGCCTGCCGTTTCAATAACGGCCATCGGTGTCCCTCAACGTAAGATAAAACTGCACAGCCTGAAGTAATCTTCTTTCACTCGTGTAGGAAACACTTAAGTCGTCCTGCATACTCACTAACCTGTAACGACGGCGACGATCGTTGAGGTCGGTCCTCGCTCTGTTCTGTCGGTAATCCTGAGTACGACAAAACCGATGATCCCGAGGCAGTCCGCTTCGCCTGAGAGGGCTGGGGACGAGGGAAGGAGGTTTTCTTGGATTGGTGAGGTCCAGCGCTCGAGTTCCCTTGGTCGGGCGAGCCGGACCGCTGGAGTTTAAAGCGCCGGGCGTCTTGTGAAATACTTTGACTGGCGCTTTGGGCTTGCTGGATATCTCGAGTTGTTTCGCGGCTTTAGTTGCTCTTCCAAGGATGTCCCATAAATAAAATCGTCGGGCGGTGAGTCCTTCAGGGTCTCCCTGAGGTCTTTATTCAAGGTCACCGTGACCAGACCCTGCCGAGTCTCTGCCTCCAAGTGACAGAAATCGCAGAGGAGACGTCCTGCGTCGCTTAGGAGCTGAAGATGCTCACGGTTGCCCCCCCCCCTTCTTCTTGCAATATGGAGGAAATAGTCGTGCCAATGGCCGAGATGCAGCTTGTCAGCTGCTCCTGCCTCTGCATCAGCTTGGCATGGCGACGGCTGACCTGTAGTAAAAACCGCGTTCATAACAACAGCGTCCAGAACAGGAGTCTTCAATGTTGAGAAACTCTCTGTTATGGGGTGGTCTTTCATTAAGCGAACTCGTGTCTCATCGACCAAGCCCCTCGTCAATATTTCTGACCAAATAACAGTCGCATGCATAGGAGGTCCTGAAAGAGGCTGCTGCGAAGGAGCAGCACCCAATATCGCCTGAACGTCCTCTTCTAAATCAGCTTGCGGTGGAGGCGTAGTTAGATCCGAAGCCCCCTTAATGTTAGCCAAAACTACCTGGCTATCAGGGCGGCCACAGTGTCGACATCTACAATAAGACAAGGTAACCGAGTCAACCATCGGAGTAGAAGCTAATGCCCGCAGAGGAGATCGTAAAATATAACGTATGTCCAGGCAAAAAACTATCAACAATGAAGCGCACCTCCTGTGCCAACGTGCGCCGCCCAGCCTAATGGAGACACCATCACTACCAAAAGTGATTGTACACTCTGAAAAAGGGGCTAAGAGGTAGGCGGTGTCATCAAAAACACCCCAGAGAAGCAATAACTTGGGTGCATCCAAAACCCCAATGTACGATCGGCTCCTAGCCGAGGTGACCGGACTATTACATCAGTTTGGATTACCAAAAATCCGTATTAAAGCGTAGTTCAGACAAAGACTTAAAATATTCAGGCGTTGCCAATAACGCGAATCTGGATTCTATATAAGAAACCGTTCACCAAAAATGACTGAACTATAAAAGGGAGCTTGCGTCCATGCATCCCCAAAAATTCAATATGCGCGTTAAACTGGTCATCTCCGAAAATGACTATGAGGTTTCATTAATCATGATCTTATGCCATTGCTAAAAATGGCCGTCTAGAATGAGAATGATGCGCCCATGCGTTACCAAAAACGCATCGTTGTCCGCCAATCCAATATGTGCGTGTAATCTGGTCATCTCCGAGAATGGCTATTAGGGTTAATTAAACATCATCTTACGCCATTGCCAAGAATGGCTGTCTAGAACTCGAATGATGCGCCCATGCGTTACCAAAACTCATCAATGTCAGTCAATCCAACATGAGCGTGTAACCTGGTCATCTCCGAAAATGACTATTAGGGTTCATGAATCATGACCTTATGTCATTGCTAAAAATGGCCGTCTAAAACCCGAATGATGCGCCCATGCGTTACCAAAAACGCATCGCTGTCAGTCAATCTAAAAAGTGCGTGTAATCTGGTCATCTCCGAAAATGACTATTAGGATTCATTAATCATTACCTTATGCCACTGCCAAAAATGGCTGTCTAGAACGCGAATGATGCGCTCATGCGTTACCAAAAACGCATCGTTGTCAGTCAATCCAATATGTGCGTGTAATCTGGTCATCCCCGAAAATGACTATTGGGGTTTATTAAACATTACCTTATGCCATTGCCAAAAATGGCTGACTAGAACTCGAATGATGCGCCCATGCATTACCAAAAACTCATCGTTGTCAGTCAATCCAACATGTGCGTGCAATCTGGTCATCTCCGAAAATGACTATTAGGGTTCATTAATCATTACCTTATGCCATTGCCAAAAAGGCTGTCTAGAACTCGAATGATGCGTCCATGCGTTACCAAAAATGCATCATTGTCAGTCAATCCAATATGCGCATGGTATCTGGTCATCTCCGAAAATGCCTATTAAGGTTCATTAATCATTACCTTATGCCATTGCCAAAAATGGCTGACTAGAACTCGAATGATGCGCCCATGCGTTACCCGAAACGCATCGTTGTCAGTCGCTCACAGAAGAAACAGGAGGGCGAACCCAGTCATTGCAAAAATGACTAGTAGGAAGGTGTAGATCATGCCAGAACCAAAACTGACTGTACTACATCCCAAAATCGACTATTGTATGCCAGCACCGCAACTGGTCATACGCCAGCACCAAAACTGACTGTACTATATGCTATCCTAAAATTGACTATTATATGACAGCACCAAAACTGGTCATATGCCAGCACCAAACCTGATTGTATACTATGCCAGCACCAAAACCGACTGTACCATATGCCATCCCAAAATCGACTATTATATGCCAGCACCGCAACTGGTCATACGCCAGCACCAAAACTGATTGCACATTATGCCAGCACCAAAACTGACTGTACTATATGCTATCCTAAAATTGACTATTATATGCCAGCACCAAAACTGGTCATACGCCAGCATCAAAACTGATTGTACATTAGGCCAGCACCAAAACTGACTGTACTATATGCCATCCTAAAATCCACTATTATATGCCAGCACCGCAACTGGTCATACGCCAGCACCAAAACTGATTGTAGATTATGCCAGCACCAAAACTGACTGTACTATATGCTATTCTAAAATTGACTATTATATGCCAGCACCAAAACCGGTCATATGTCAGCACCAAAACTGACTGTACTATATGCTATCTTAAAATTGACTATTATATGCCAGGACCAAAACCGGTCATATGTCAGCACCAAAACTGACTGTACTATATGCTATTCTGAAATTGACTATTATATGCCAGCACCAAAACCGGTCATATGTCAGCACCAAAACTGACTGTACTATATGCTATCCTAAAATTGACTATTATATGCCAGCACCAAAACCGGTCATATGTCAGCACCAAAACTGATTGTACATTATGCCAGCACCAAAACTGACTGTACTATAAAACGTCCCATACATCCGAGCGTCACCAAAAACGCAACGGTATCAGCCTACGTTCAAGATCTGCGAAATCCACCTGCGAGTCCCCAAGACTCTCTGAGCGAGGTAGGCTGGTTCTTCGCTCCCGCTGTGTCGTCCTCATAGGATCGATCTGGCTGGAGCTGTAGTTCCACTAGGTGTTTCTTTCACCATCGATTATCCCGCGACCGGCTGCCGCTGCGATCCCGAGAACGGCTACCGATGCCTCGGCTCTCGGCATCGCGATGTGTCCACTTCAACACACAAACGAGAACTGCGGATCAGGAGCGCGGAGGGGTGCGACGGGATCCAGGTACGGCCGGCGGCAGCGTTTTTTGCTTTGAAATGTGTGGACTTCAGCGCGGAGCGGGAATACTACATATGGTCTTATTTACGAGGCGAGGCCGAAATATAATCTAAAAAATGGTGGTATAGTAGGCAAAACATGCTAATCATGGTTATATGATTGTTTGGCCTTCAGATATCATACGACTCCCAGTTTTGCTATCAAACGAAAAAACTTCCTTTTCTGTTTAAAAATACATACAGAGGTGGCTAGTACGTGCCAATTTCACTCCCACAGTTCGGTTCGCTACTTCCCTGCTCAGCTTTCCACTTTCAAGTTTATAGAATCATTATAATGTTCGCTATGCCATGTTTTACTTACTAATCTAGGCACTAGAATAAATGCTTCATCAAAATTTTACTTGTCTTCCAAAGACAGTGACGTAACAGATAAGTTATGACGCATTAAAATGCTGATACAGTTAACGAAGTTCTGCCTTCGTTATTATTTTATTATTATTTTCTCATGTTAAAATACTTGCTATAATAACACATTGTTTCAGATGTAACGAGTGTATACAACATTACCCCAGAGCCTAGCGTTGGCCGACGAGGGGCTAGCCTACCGCCTACTCCCACCAAGAACTCAAAATTGAGGTTGACCAACCACAATGTGCCTTCTACACAAGGGAGGCAACTTCCTAAGGTTAACCTCAATACTAGAAGTGCCAGGTATGTATCGCGCAATTTTCTTTGTCACTGTTACACCAAATCAAAAGAGGTCGCGTAATAGGTACAGTTGTTGGACATGATGTGGAAGGTCTTTTATCTTTTGTTTAACAGATTTTGTAGACAAGCAATATTTGTGGTATAGTGTGTTCAAGAAGTACTGACAATCTTCAATTTGCTTATAAAAGTTAAATGGAAATGGTGATTGCAGATGGTTACTGGCGCCATATCAGCAATTAATGGCACTAAGGCACTAAGGTTACCAGTTGTTGGCATATGTTGATTAAGTATAAGGCAACGTAAAAAAATATAATTGTAGTACATTATAGCTGAACAGAAATATATTTTTTTCGCTAATATTCTGCGGTATCAACTACGACAGTTATTAGCCGCTAAGGAGTCAATTATGATATAATGGATAAGGTAACTTCGTCAAGATGTCAGAACTGCCCTTTTGAGCTGAACAAAAACATAATTCAAGCAAAAAAACAATACGCTGACAAATGTAAGTAACTTTGTATATTGCATATAGCTATATCAATGCAAATGTAGCCCTTAAAACTATATAGCATGCTATTAAAATTAATTTATATAAGTTTTAAGGGCTTGAACATATTAGTTGATCTATTGTATTATGTTGCGTTTTTGTTACTTATAACAATAGTCCGTACTTCAGCATACCTTAAATACATCACACTACATACTCGTAATTTGAAAAGGTTCGATAAAATCGAAGGTTTTGGATTCCGTGGATTCCATCAGCACGAATGCAGCTTGGTCTGTAGTTCTAAGCTATAGAGAGCATAACGAAATCTTAGCTAAAATGTTCAATTAGCTGCTTTTGGTCACGTAAAAGAGGCTCTAGACTGACATATTTCTCAAGTAAATCAAAAGTTGTGACATTTCCTTTTTTCCGATTTTAGCTATGATTGTAACCGAAACTTAGCTAAACTAGATAACCTGTTTTATTCGGACGCTAATCGATGTCGTAAATTGGGAATTAGCTTTGTGTGTACGAATTCGTTCGTTGTGTGCTATATCCGGAAAGGCATTTGTTATCTAAAACAGTGAGATAAAACTTAATTAATTAAAACAGCAGCACATATTAGCTATCCAGTATTTAGTGTCGTATTTATTACTATTTGTTTTCAGATCTAAAAGAGAGAGTCTCCTGAAAAGAACAAGTTCGGCAGATTACGCAGATAACTTAGACGAGTTTGACAACAGCTATTTCATGAGATCGGGAGCTGTAAGTGCCAGAGAATATTATAATGAAGACTACAATTATGCATATCAAAGTATAGGTAAGTTATGTTTATGGAAGCATCATTAAAGCCAACCTCATTCTTTATATGCTAAAATAATGGAAAAATTAGATTTCGAAAGACCATTATAATACAGTCAATTACCCTTGAAAATTAAGTCCGCAGCTAATACTAACTCCTCAAAATTATGTTAAGGCCAACGTGTTTTTGGTTGAAGTGATTTGGGATAAGATACAGGGTGAGTTTTTAGTACCGGCTCGGTCGATAACTCCACTATTGTAGGAGATAGCGAAAAAAGTTGTATATAAAAGTTGAAGCCACGGATATGCTCCTTGCTCAGAAAATATTTTGATTTATATAGGGTGATCCGTAACTACGTGGTGATGCAAACATGCATTTATTTAAATGAGACACCCTATATATTATTCCATATTTAAATTCTAATAATGATTTCCGTTCTTCAGATATAGGGTATTCTTACATTATACAGGGTATTTCAAAAGCTATGACCATTTTTGTATCCAAATCGCTGTCAAATGAACGTACTGTATATCAAAAAGTGGTGAATCAAAAATCATTTTTGTACACGAATGGATAAAAAATATCATCTAGTTTTAAAATCGGCTATAAAAAAAGCCCGCGACGCATATTCGTATACAGGGTGATGTAGAATGCAAAATCCAGATTTTCTCCTTTTTTTTTAAATGTAACTCCCAATATTTTATTATCCCAAAGAATTGCTCTTACTATGCTCTTTCATCTTTGTATAGCACTTGTTGTATCTACATGCATCATTTACCGAGATATTTCGATTTTTCGGTAAATTTAAAATATAGCTTCTATTTGTGTACTGAAATTTATTTATTTTGACAAAGTACTATCGAATTTGTTTTTTATTTTAGGAACAACTAAATTATAAGGTCATGATACTATTTGATGAAGTCAAAATCCTAAATTAACGAGATAATAAAGTCAAGTATGCTGAAGAAACAATTTTGTAGGCGTAATGCATAATTATCAAGCAGATATATCAAGTAGGCTTTGAAAAATTGACAGTTCTCATAACCTGCTCAATAATTCTGTACTGTGTGAAAAACTAGCTTTAAAAATAATTTTCCATTGTGGGTATTTAGGAGAATCTTTGAGAAATTGCCTACTTCCCTCTAGAATATATGATCAACTATGAACAGCAATATCCAGAACGGAGGCACTCTAAAACTAATGCGTTTGAAAGATTGGAGAATCGTTTTATTTGGACTGTGTCGTTTAATATTTCATAGCCTACCTGATAGATCTGCTTGATAATTACGCGTGACGCCTATAAAATTGTTTCCTCAGCACACTTGACCTATAATATCTCGTTAATTCCATGTTTTGACTATGATCAAGTACTATTATGGTCTTATATTTTAGTTGTTTGTTGAGCAAAAATAAAATTTTATAGTATTTTTTCAAAATAAATAAATTTTAGTAACCAAATAGAAGGTATATTTAAAATTTGTAGGAAAATCGAAATATCTCAGAAACTAATGAATGCAGCCATAACAAGTGCTATACAAAGATGAAAGAGCATAATAAGGACAATCCTTTGGTATAATAAAATATTGGGGGTTACATTTAAAAAAATAGAGAAAATCTAGATTTTGCATTCTGCATCACCCTGTATACGAATATGCGTCGCGGGCTTTTTTTATAGCCGATTTCAAGACTGGATGATATTTTTTATCCATCCGTGTAAAAAAATGATTTTTGATTTAACACTTTTTGATATACAGTACGTTCGTTTAACAGCGATTTGGATACAAAAATGGTCATAACTTTTGAAATACCCTGTATAATGTAACAGTACCCTATATTGGAAGAACGGAAATCATTAGTAGAATTTAAATGTGGAATAACATATGGGGTGTCTCATTTAAAAAAATGCATGTTTGCATCACCACGTAGTTATGGATCACCCTGTATAAATCAAAATATTTTCTGAGCAAGGAGCATATCCGTGGCTACAACTTGTATATATAACTTTTTTCGCTATCTTCTACAGTAGTGGAGTTATCGACCGAGCCGGTACTAAAAACTCACCCTGTATATGATCTATATGAACAAATTGCTGGAATATTAGAGTTTAAGGCTAAATAACGATCACTAAACACAATGTACATCTGACGAATAAGCATTTTATTTTCACCCTAACACCGAGGAACTAATTTAGCAGTCTCTTAGTATCGGTAGCAAAACGAGTCAGCGGCACTGTTGCCTATTTTTGAGAATCCGAGAAGAGGAAGCAAGTAGATTATCTGTTTAAAACTCGGAAACGAGTTGCTCATTATTTCTTGATTCTGTCTGGTCCTAAGTAGTTCATTCGTCATTCAAAAATTATAAAAATATTGTCCTACTCGTGAAACTGTTTGGCCAACAGGAAGAAAGAAGGAATTTTCTTCCTACCTGCAACAGGAAGAGATACGTACTACTCAGTAATAAATTTCGTTTAATCTGTTAGCTTAAATTATGTTCATGGTCACCGAGTCATTCCTTGATAGATGCATAATACAGTGTGTTGCAGCTAAAATTTGCCGCCCACCTTATCTCTGAAATGGTAAACATGTTAAAATCGTCGTGAAACGTCCATTTGTATTTCAAGAATTCCACCACCGAATACGTCGTCACTGTGCCATCAACCCCCTCATCCTCAGTAGCCCCTACTTCAAAATCTTAATAAATCTACCATACTTGTGATACATCATTGTAAAGGGAAGACAGTGACAAATACAATGATTCAGTATAATGGAAGTTAATAAAAAATATGGTGATTATCAATCATCATCATAGTCACAATGTCTTAACAGACATGTTGTGAACTCGTAGAATGCATTTACACATTTTACGAGTTTCTCTTTGGATATCTTTAAGATCTTTAATGCAGTAGTTTCCCATTTGCTTTCTGCATCCTCATGCCGTTGACCAGATGGTATCTACTGGTTCATCCGCCTTTAGGGGCAATTTCTCACCCCAAGGACAAGAAGGTGTCCTGACTTTTCTCAACTCGTCCGCCCGAAGCTGTTGGTTGAGAAGAGGTTACTGCTTATACCGACAGTTGTTCGGTGTTCCTTTTAATCGCCTTCTACGACACGCAGGATATACGATGGCAGATATTCTAACCCGCCCCCACACGGGCAGGTGATTATCAAAATGAAGTACTATTTCCATTACCTGAACTATTATCCTGACAAATGTTCCAAATGGACGCTATCTTGTGTCATAAGGACGTAGAGGCGATATTCAAAATGTCAGCACTGACCTTCACGTAAACTTTATTCGTTATCAAGTACGGTACGGTTGACAGTTATTTCGAGATTATCAAGATGCTTTTGTTGTTGTACTTTTGTACGGAACAAAATGGCTTCCATTTGGAACCTTTCTTGCGATAATCTTTCGGGTAGTGAAAATAATACTTCATTCTGATAATCATCATATTTTTTATTAACTTTCATAGTCATGAATCAATCTTCAATCCGATTACACTGTTGTATTTGTCAATGAGTTCGCTTTAAAATGGTGTATCACAGGTATGGTGGTCTTATTTAAGATTCTGAAGTAGGGGTTGCTGGGGGTGATGCCACATGGATGATGTATTTGGTGGAACATGTTCCACTCGAAATACAAATCGACGTGTCATGACGATTTTTATTTTTTCTTTTTAATCATTTCAGAGATACGGTGGGTGGCAAAATGTTAGCTGGGACCCACTGTATATATTTTTAATAAAAATCTGTAATAAACTCCTGCTCTTAGTTACAACAACGTTTATACTCCTTTAAGTATAAACAATTTAATAGCGTTTTGGCTACTTCCAAGCCTTCATCAGAATATTTGGAAAACATGTTTTTTAACGTAATTTCTAAAACCCATCCGGTGGTTGTACTCAATGATCAATGAAACCACGTATGCTGAAAAATAAACTTTTTACTTACTTGAAAGCGGGACATATATATTTTGTTTTTTTGCGAACTAACCCAAGATACAGTATTAAACTTAAATTATGTAACCATAACAGAAGGTAATACCGCAGTAAATATATAGGGCCCACTTTTAGTTTCGGAGCCATTGATCATATTTTTCCTGACACATATTTAATCGTACTGAGTCCCAATCCACTGTTCATCACCAATGCGAACGTGCCTCAGTTTTATATCGATATAAGTGGTTTTACTTTGATTACTAAAACACGTTTGATCAAATATATTTTTGTCAAACACTTTATCCTACAGGCTCATGTCTAATGAATGTGGTAAATCAAAAACAATCACAGGATATGCTTCTGAAGTACGGTAACTACCATTTAAGGATATTTGTGTCGTTAACCTATTTTATTTATTTCTCTCTCTTTCAATTTGTTCAAAAAAAATTTACGAACAGTAGTTCTTTGTCCATTTAGTTATTTGCGAAACATGTTACTTTGCATCTATATGAAACAAACTCATCCATCCGTTTTTCGAGGTTCTCCTTAACAAGTTTCATCCCACTGCATTTCCCTCAAATTTTGTATTTACTTTGATAACTTACCGTCAATGGCTGCTTCTCTGTCAAGGGGTTTGGAAGTCATCATCATAGTCACAACGTCTTAACAGACTTGTTATGAACTCGTAAAATGCATTAAGTCGGAGCTAGCGTATTGCCGATAGGAATATTATCAATAGTTTTGAGCACTGCAGCTCGCCATCATTCGCGATTTACTGTCAGTTTAGTGGTGCTCTTGATACTCATATCCAGCAACTGTTTCGTCGTATCCACCCAGCGTGTAGGGGGACGGCCACGGCGCCGCCCACTCGGGGCATGACACTGAACTACAAGTTTCTCCATATTATCGCCTCTGTATATATGTCCGAAGAATGTAAGCATTCTCGTCGACACAATGCGGGATAGCCTCTTTGGATTACCGAGCTCATCCAGTATGGAAACGTTAGTTTGATGGGCGGTATAAGGAACTCTCGGCATTCTCCTCCATGGACACATTTCAAAAGCATCTATGCGTGCTCGATCTGCCTTTTTAACAGTCCAAGTCTCCGACTCATACAAAAATATGGAGAACACAAGAGACTGAACCAGCGACATTTTTGTAGCTTTATTGAAAAAAATGTCGCTGGTTCAGTCTCACATAACGACATGGCGACTAAAAAATATTATTAAGTTGAATAATCCCAAGACCTACGAAACAGTAAGTTCCCAAACGATCATGCAGTTCTAATGAACAGTGAGGGTCTGTCAAGAAGTCATTGACTAAAGCTTGTAGAACGTTACAGAACAGATGATCTAACAAAAAATTTTGTTGAGTTGCAGCAGCTACTGAGAAAAAGCTCGGCAGCCTTATCACGTATCTTACAGACGACAAGCGGCAGGCCAAAATCGTGCAAAATCTGCTGTCAAACGTAATTTAGTATATGCAACGACGACATCGTGATGGATAACAACATAAACCTACAGTTTTGACGGTCCTATTGCTGTCATGTCACTGTTGCTCGGCATCTCCCCAGCGACCGCTGTCGTCAATTTTTACATAATAAGGCTGCGGACACTATGCAGAGCCAAAAAGTACTTCTCGCCATCCTATCTTCTTAGCTGTATAAAACCCAGATCAGGCCTGGCTTGGAGTATATGTTATATTTCTGGGAAGCTGAAGCTCCTACTGCTCTCTACATGCTTGATGCGGTTCAGAAAGAGAAATTCGACTACTTGATGAACCCGCCTTACCGCGTCACTCATCACTGGCGACCTTTCACCTTTTTCCTGTTGTTAGAACATAGCCGACCCTGTTGGATACACCTGCGGTTGCGGGTCTGCTAAACTTCATCCCAACTTCCCAATGCGATCATTCTTCATAGAGAAGCGATCGGTTCCCAGGGGTGTCCAGATCTTTATTGCACCTACAAGTGTTGGCCTTTTCAGAGCCAGTATCAACGAACTTCATACCACTACAGTACAACCTGATAAGTGTAACAACAGCCGTGAGAAATATGAAATGGACAAGGATAGCTAGAGACGAGAGGGTATGAAACAACGTGTGCGTGTGAGACAGCGGCGAAATTCCCAAGTCTCTTGCTACACTTGTCAGGCTGTACTCTGGCATTTAGGTTTTGGTATCGCGGCTGCTTAGATATACGGGGTATTCGACCGACAACGCTTGACAAATGATAGACCTCACATTTCTATGAACATTCCGAGAGCAACGTGAAGCCTTAAAATGATTAATTTTCGAGATACAGAGTGTCAAAGTTTTACTTTTATTTTCGGCTTTTATCAATTATTCCGCAATAAAAAACATCGACCTCTTATAAATTATCAAAACTTTTTTTCGGTTTGGTGCATCAATTTGAGTATTAAAAAAATCGTTTTCTCAATACGTTTTACGTAGAAAAGGTATAACTTGTTTAAGTCATCAGATGTTACTGTTTCCGAGATGATCTGTTTTGAAATTTCCAAGGCACCCGAATTAATTATTATTTGAGCTAAACTATGACGATTCAAGGAGCAAGTAATTAACTTATTAGTTTTGATACAATATTAAGTAGTACTTATGAATTACTTGTAAACTTTAACAGTTGATATTTTCAGAATTTGATGTGTAAATGTATGAGTCTAATATTCATTCGTGCGGAAATACATATAATTCTTTCGATCACAATTAAGCACTGAGTGCTTGGAAAATAACGTCGGGACTGGTCCTGGAGTGCAGGAGGGCTCTTGACGACATCTCAGCTAAAACTCAAGGTATCACTGATGTGGGTACCTGGGCACGCTGGGGTAAAGGGTAATGAAATGGCGGATCATCTGGCTAGGATGGGATCCGGAAACAGTTTTGTGGGCCCGGAACCAGCCTTAGGACTGTCTGCAAACTTGATTAGGAAAACAACTGGAGAGTGGATCCAGAATCAACACTCTCTGAGATGGAACAACATCTCTGGTCATCTCCGTCAGGCTCGGGAGCTATTAGCAAGGCCTGCAGAGAGAATAGGACGATTTTGTCGCTCTCTGGATAGGAGTAACTTGAGATTGCTAGTAGGCTTACTAACGGGTCACAACACCTTCAGGCGTCACTTGTTTGTGATGAGGGTGGTCAACGACCCAACGTGCACGTAGTGTGGTGAAGAGGAAGAATCCTCGGCACACATCTTGTGTCGCTGTGAAACCCTGGGTTATCACAGGCAGACTATGCTGGGCTCAAGAACCTTGGAACCAATAGAGATAAAACGGATAAAACCAATAGAGATAAAATTTAGTATATGCAACGACGACATCGTGATGGATAACAACATAAACCTACAGTTTTGACGGTCCTATTGCTGTCATGTCACTGTTGCTCGGCATCTCCCCAGCGACCGCTGTCGTCAATTTTTACATAATAAGGCTGCGGACACTATGCAGAGCCAAAAAGTACTTCTCGCCATCCTATCTTCTTAGCTGTATAAAACCCAGATCAGGCCTGGCTTGGAGTATATGTTATATTTCTGGGAAGCTGAAGCTCCTACTGCTCTCTACATGCTTGATGCGGTTCAGAAAGAGAAATTCGGCTACTTGATGAACCCGCCTTACCGCGTCACTCATCACTGGCGACCTTTCACCTTTTTCCTGTTGTTAGAACATAGCCGACCCTGTTGGATACACCTGCGGTTGCGGGTCTGCTAAACTTCATCCCAACTTCCCAATGCGATCATTCTTCATAGAGAAGCGATCGGTTCCCAGGGGTGTCCAGATCTTTATTGCACCTACAAGTGTTGGCCTTTTCAGAGCCAGTATCAACGAACTTCATACCACTACAGTACAACCTGATAAGTGTAACAACAGCCGTGAGAAATATGAAATGGACAAGGATAGCTAGAGACGAGAGGGTATGAAACAACGTGTGCGTGTGAGACAGCGGCGAAATTCCCAAGTCTCTTGCTACACTTGTCAGGCTGTACTCTGGCATTTAGGTTTTGGTATCGCGGCTGCTTAGATATACGGGGTATTCGACCGACAACGCTTGACAAATGATAGACCTCACATTTCTATGAACATTCCGAGAGCAACGTGAAGCCTTAAAATGATTAATTTTCGAGATACAGAGTGTCAAAGTTTTACTTTTATTTTCGGCTTTTATCAATTATTCCGCAATAAAAAACATCGACCTCTTATAAATTATCAAAACTTTTTTTCGGTTTGGTGCATCAATTTGAGTATTAAAAAAATCGTTTTCTCAATACGTTTTACGTAGAAAAGGTATAACTTGTTTAAGTCATCAGATGTTACTGTTTCCGAGATGATCTGTTTTGAAATTTCCAAGGCACCCGAATTAATTATTATTTGAGCTAAACTATGACGATTCAAGGAGCAAGTAATTAACTTATTAGTTTTGATACAATATTAAGTAGTACTTATGAATTACTTGTAAACTTTAACAGTTGATATTTTCAGAATTTGATGTGTAAATGTATGAGTCTAATATTCATTCGTGCGGAAATACATATAATTCTTTCGATCACAATTAAGCACTGAGTGCTTGGAAAATAACGTCGGGACTGGTCCTGGAGTGCAGGAGGGCTCTTGACGACATCTCAGCTAAAACTCAAGGTATCACTGATGTGGGTACCTGGGCACGCTGGGGTAAAGGGTAATGAAATGGCGGATCATCTGGCTAGGATGGGATCCGGAAACAGTTTTGTGGGCCCGGAACCAGCCTTAGGACTGTCTGCAAACTTGATTAGGAAAACAACTGGAGAGTGGATCCAGAATCAACACTCTCTGAGATGGAACAACATCTCTGGTCATCTCCGTCAGGCTCGGGAGCTATTAGCAAGGCCTGCAGAGAGAATAGGACGATTTTGTCGCTCTCTGGATAGGAGTAACTTGAGATTGCTAGTAGGCTTACTAACGGGTCACAACACCTTCAGGCGTCACTTGTTTGTGATGAGGGTGGTCAACGACCCAACGTGCACGTAGTGTGGTGAAGAGGAAGAATCCTCGGCACACATCTTGTGTCGCTGTGAAACCCTGGGTTATCACAGGCAGACTATGCTGGGCTCAAGAACCTTGGAACCAATAGAGATAAAACGGATAGGACCTAAGAATGTACTTGCCTTTGCCAAAAGGGCAGGTCTTAGGAACTAGCGTAGATAGAGGCGCAAAAGGGCCCATCGTGTGGCCTATGCATCAGCCACATTTCGTGCTGGATAGCCTCTGGTCCTTATTCATTCATTCATTCGATCACAATTTGCAATCTAGTCGTATTGGAAATTTCAATGAAGGTTATCTCGAAAACGGTTACCTCTAGGTACTTGAATAAATTATACTTTTTTTCACGCAAAACATATTGAGGAAATGATTTTTTTTTGATACTCGCATTGGCGCACCAAACTGGAAAAGTTTTTTTTTATAATTTAAATGAGTTCAATGTGCCTTAGTAGGTGGCTCATGATAGCACAACTGTGGCTGAATTTGGATTTCTTCGATTGAACAACCTCTCGATACGTAAGCTTAGATAGTTCTGCCGTTTTATTATGGAATATTTGAGAAAAAACGGAAACTAAAGTATATCTTTGACACCCTGTATCTTGAAAGTTAAGTACTTTGAGCCTTCATGTTTCTATCTCAATGTTTACAAAAATGTGAGTTCTATCACCTGTCAAGCATTGTCGATCAAATATCCGGACACCCTGTATATAAAAAAGAGCATTCTCAATATAAAAAGCACTTTTAGCCTAAAAAGTTTTTCTTGGTCACAGTAAAGTTCATTTATTTGTTTTCATTAACAGTGCTTTTAACTGAATCAAAATCATACTTACTACAGAAAAGTGGGAGCATCCAATAAACAAAAAATGCCCGTAGCCTTTACTTAGACTGCAACCTGAATAATATCTTCATTTTAAGATAACCTAGAGCAGGAGGAAGAATCTCAGCTACAGCAATCGCAGCAACAAGCACAGTATCACGTTCTTCCGACACCCCCAGTATCAAGCGTAGCCGTAGAGGACACTAGGAATGTTATCAACAATGCCAACTACCTTTACACAAACAATGATCAGTCATCAGGTATTCAACAACAGCAGCAACATCAGCAAAATGATTATATGAGTTACGGACAGAACGAGGACTATAGCAACCAAGGGTACTATGATATAGAACCTAGGAGGAAAAAACTCATGGGTAGGTAGTACTGGATATATATTTTACTAAGACTAAGAGTTTAAAAATCAGCCTGCGTTTTGGCGGCCAATATTGCCCAATTTGGTTTTTGATGCCGGATAGGTGTGGTTATGCGATATTGTAGCCGCGCAAAAATTATTAACAAGACTAGATAAACACGGATGGCTATCATAAATCGAATAAGGAACAAATCCGTTACGTTTAAAGCTAATGGAAGTAGTAGTAGTTGTAGTGGCCGTTAGGCGAAGCTATGGAAGTAGTCCACTTTTAATCTTGTTTGCCAACCCGGCAGAACCACACTGAAACCCTATCTTGATCTCTTGGAGAAATCCTTTTGTAGAACTTACCAGACCTCCTGCTGAATATTGGTCCGCTGAAACAGTTTACTGGGTATAGGTACAATGATTTTTCTTCCTAGTATTAAATATCTGAACTTTAAGTGCCTGCAAACATGGGTCTATTCGTTCGATGTTTTTATAGTCGCACGAGAAGTTGGTTCTGCTCTATCTATTTGGTAGATGGATTTATAGCCTCACATGGATCAATTTCTTATATAATGATTACACGTAGAACACTACCCCAAACATGACTACAGAACCAAAACTGATTTGACAGTATAACCTCAAATATTTACCACCCGAACTACACTTCCATTTTCGCATGCGATTGTAGCGCGTTTAGAGACGACCATAAAACATCCTGCCGATGGCGCCTAATAATAATACTTCCATACTGCTTGAGAAGCCAAGTAGACGTACGTCGGGAGTGTGCGGGGGCACTAATGTCGAGATAATTGAAACGGTCATCATGTCTAAGATTATGGAGACTGTCATTAACACACAGCTCCTGAAATACCTGGACAACAAAAACATCATAAATGATCAACACTATGGCTCCTGTAAGCACAAGGCTACTAGTGACCTCCTGCCTACATAACTCACTTTTGGAACAGAGCAATTGAAAATCATGGCGAATCTCATGTTGCAGTACTTGACATATGGAAGATCTTCGACAGAGAGTGGACTTCTGGTCAAGCTTGCTGCTTATGGACTACCACCTGGCCTGCGCCAGTGGCTGAATAGCTTTTTGAACGAACCATCATGTTTGCTGCAGTCTGAAGCTGTTCATCAGACGTATTCCCAACAAACGCCGGTAGTTCTCAGGAATCTGTCCTATCCCCTATACTGTTACTGCTGTACATAACATCCAATCTAATCTATAGCTTCGCAGACGACTGTACATTAATATCTTGCATGGAACCAGGCAAGCCACTATCGTCCCAGGAGACGGTACGTCGGCGACAGCAGCATGCCTCACAGATCAACGTAGATATCAAAACAACTGACGAGTGGAGATTTGTAAATAAAGTACAGTTCAATGTACAGAAAGCTCAGGCAACAACACTTACAAAGAAGTCTCACGTTGGCTTACCAACTGTGGAAATGGAGGGTCACCGCATAGTCGAGTCACCTTTCGTCAAACTTTTGAGGATCAACATCAACATGTCCTGGCACGACCACGTCGTCTGTATTACTAAAACGGCATCCCAGAAGCTTGAAGTTTTGTTCCGCTGTAGGAAGCTGTATACACCAGAGTAACTACTGCCGCTCTTCAAGGCACAGATCCGACCGTCGCGTCGTTGGAGTATTGCTCCCATTTGTGGGGATGCGTTCTGAAGCACTCTCTGAAGCTTCTGGACACTATCCAGAACAGAGCAATTAGATACGCCTAACCTCATAAAGGACTTCCACATCATGGAATGTCGAAGAAGGGTGGATGAACTGTCCTATTTTACAGATTCCAGCATGGAAGATGTTCGAGTGGGCTTTCCCAGAAGATAACACCGAAGGCCGTCCGAAGGAGGAACACTAGGGAGGCTTTGCGAGTTCATCCTTACCAGGTCGAGGTCCCTATACTCCCCGAACCAGTCTCCTCCAGCATTCCTTCTTTTGGAGAATTTCGACGCTGCAGAACGAACTGTCAGGGAATTTGTTTCCTGACGGTTATAACCTGTAATGTTTCAAATCTAACGTGCAGCGACACTTATCCTCTCGCATCGCTTCTACAGCGCCATAGGCCTTCAGCCTTTGCGGGAGGCTGACCGTAAAAAAAGAATCCTCGCCTTTTTGGGTTAGGGTACTTCATAACGTTCACGAGTGATAAATGTCACAGCTGGCTGTCACCCGTGAAAACCCCCACATAAGGATTGAGAGGTTATCTGCCTTATAGGTCATAGCATATCACCCCTGCCTGGGTCTGTATACATCTTTTTTTATCCAATTCCTGGCATGGGTAGGGGCTAGTGTAGAAGCTTTGAGCCCCTTTTCTAGCAACGTAATCCAATCTACCATTACCCAATACAAAAAATGTGCCTAGGGACCTGGGACTCCCAACAGAACCACATTCTTGTAGCGTGTTAATTTATGGGGCAATAGAACGTTACTGGGCCAGACTTGATTTTTTCCTCAGCGATATCACCGTTTTTAGAGCTGCTTGATTATCAGAGCTAGTGGGTTGGGGAAAACAATATGAGACGGGATTAATAATACTTCAAGATTTTTATTGGAAAAGCTGTGCTGTTTATCAAAAGGTTTAGATCAAGAAATTTAGATAATGGTCTAAGAGAAAAGTAAATATCATTTATTAACATGATTTAAAATTCTCAGTAATAAAGTGCGACATTTTATGAACCCTTTGCCAGTATTAGCTAAATATCATGTTCATTAGGTGAAACTGTATCTTTTTGAAACCAACATAAACTCTAAGTATAACCTACATTAATTTTGTAACGAAAAAACGTGTGCTTTGTGAGAAATATTTTCCGATTTTCCAACGAGAAGAAAATACATATATTTTTTTTCTATTTTTCACTTAATAATCAGTTTTTGACAGAATATGTTAGACAACTGCAGCTATCTAAATTCAAGTTTTGTTACAATGTTGTGCCGCAGAAGCTTTTAATCTTAACAACTTAAAAGTGGTCGCAAATATTAATGGAAAGCTTGAGGTTAAGTTAAGTACAATGTACATACAAGTTTGCAGGCCTTCTTATTATGTGGAACATTTGCGTTGATACCTTTGTATACAGTGTAAAGCTTTTCCAAAAAATTTTATCATTCATCCGCTTTTCACACCTCTCGCTTACCGTTAGGCATGATCGTTTTTTGGCAAATATTTTAATAAAACCTTTTCCAGTCATTTGCATCAGCATTGTCCTCTTAATATTTTTTTCGGTTCAGGCTTTTTGCCGTAATTTGGCCGATATACTTGCTGCTATAATACCTAGAGCCATACCACTGATATTCAGCGGCCTTTTGATTCAATTTTTATCAGTCAGCTGGACGTTTTATCCCTCATTTGTGTTATTCTGTCTATCACCGCTTTTTTGCGTCTATTTATTCGTCACCATGTTTGTCTATGGGTAATGTAAAGAACCTTTATATCGATTTTGGTGTTTGGGAAGAAGTATGCACTGTGGTCGTAATAGGTCGCATAGCTGATATATTTCCGAAAATCGATGAATTGACGGGGATAATTTGGTACTCAACAAAAGAATTATTTAAAATCTAAACTTTCTTTTAAGGAGTTTTAGGAATTGTGGTTATTTAAAGTCCATTCTTTTTGATAGGCGGTTAGTTTTGAGTGGGTTAGCGATCCCAAAAATTTGATGTTGATATTCGTGAATGATATTCCACTATCCTGAAAGATCGGCCCCAGTATTATGCTGAACCTTTCAGACTTATCCAAATGTTGCCTGTGAGAAAATATTTGCGTATTAAGATAATTAAATATTGACGGCTGTGTGGCCTGGAAGTTATAAACTACCTAGGAAACGACTAATTGACTGCAACTGAATTCTGATGCCAAATTGCCCCATAGTAGCGCTGATGAAAAGTGTAACTTTTAAAACCAATACCCGCCTGATCTAAGAAGAGGTCAAACTAGGGTAGTAAGGCATGGATGGTTGGTCGCCAATATGTTTTTGATTATTTGGAAATCTGCAAACCTGTAATCCTCTAAATTCATTAAAATGGAATTTTTGGTTTGTGATCGAAAGCGGCTATTTTTAGTAAAATATTTAGCACTCCTACTGCTTTGCACTGCTGAGATGTATCAGATTCTGATTAATAATTTATGATCTTTCAAGCTCAAGGCAGTTATTAATGCGTAAAATCACTGAAGCCATTAACATCTTTGCCCAACAGAAGGCTACTTCACTTCACTGATGATACTGATATTTCCTCTTATTGGGATCAAGTTTTTCTAGGTTTTCTCATGGAATGTTGTTGGACCCCGAATGAGATGTGGTATAGTCTCGTCTCAGAAGGGTTGTTCTCTGTACATTATTCATTCATAAGTCGAACAACATCCCAGTTCTAAGACACAGATATATTAATGGCTGACAAAGACGGAAATGCAACACTTTCAACATTCTTTGAGGTTCTAGAACTACCAAGTTAGTCACAAAATTAGTTTGAAAGAAAAAACAGAAAGCTATTTCATGGCGCAGCTGCCAAACGGTACTATTTATTCTAAATTAATTTATTACAATATTTCATATCTTGATGAAACCGTAAGGGGTAGCCGAGGAGATCGATAAATACAAGTTCACCATAAAGCAAAGAAAAGCCCTTTCAAGCCCTACATATGAGTTTTGACTAATTTGCACATGCAAGCTAATTCGTTATAAAAAGTAATACCCATACATATAGCGTAACTATTTTTCTGGAAAGAAGAGAAAGAGAAAACGACCACATAATCAACGTCATCTGGCACAACTTCTGCTTCTAAAAATTGCTTTTGGACAAGACTGTGATATTTTCAATTTATTGTACATTTATATATGTGTGTTCCTATTAATTTAATACTTGTTCTTTGACAATTCCAATACATGTAGTCTCATGTCCTTATGGAAAAAAATAAGAGAAAATTATGTAACTAATGGCAAGGAGCTGATATACGATATACTTTTTTCCAACGGTGCTTAAGTGTTTTTAAGACTTTGATTTGAATGCCTCATACAGATATGAACTTGAACAAGCTGTACCAAAAATTTCTGTTCTAGGCAAAAGAGAACTTAGTCCTTTCCTGCAACAGAACACAGACAGCCTCGAATCTAGGGATGATGAACTGAAGGACTCATTCGAAACTGCAGTATCGTCAGTGAGCAGCTCCTTCCAGCAACTCAAATCTTCTCTGTATTCCGAGTACTCCACTGCCGGCGAGCCCACATACACCAATACTACCATGACCCAGAATAACATTGATACCACCTCTCATCTGACAGGAAACCAGACTGATGTTAGTCAGAGAAACCAGCTCAACGCTTCGATATACCAAGGGGACCATACTAGTTATACGGATAAAACGGTATGAGCAAAGTGTTCAGTTCCTGGGATAACATAATCAATTTTTTTCTATACGCTTCTATATTCAACATTCAATTCAACAAAAATGTTTTGAATAGAATGTTGAATAAATTGCAATAGGTGTTTCTTTACACCACCAGTATACAGGGTGTTTCATAAGTTGGGACTTTTTTTCATACAGCGGATAGTACTCGCCAAAATGAGTATCATATAAATGAAATAAATGAAATATTTAGACAAACCGAGATATTGACCATTAAAGAAATCCTCAATTCTAAGTCCGTCCCTGGGCACTGGCTCACCATGTCACACACAAACAAGGCAGCGCTAGTGGTGCCCGAACTGCCGATGTCGGTGAGAAAAACAGGCAGTTGATCATACCGTCGCGTTGCTGTTGCTACATCTGCCGATCGGACTTTAAAAACAACAACAGTGGTGCATGCTTATAACAATAATGAACTGGTGAACATGATTTTAATGTACGGTGAGTGTGGTCAAAATACCGCTGCGGCTTCGCGAGTGTACGCCGATCGTTTCCATAACCGTACTCACCCTGCACTTCGTCGATTTGTCTGTGTCTGGCTTTTGCAAAGAGCTAGAGAGACAGGATATCTGAATCCACATCGTGGTGGTCACGCTGGAAGACCTCGACAACATCGTGTGGTCCAAATTGAAGAAAACATCGCAAATCGTACTTTTACCTGTAAGGCGCCTGCGGCAGGACCGTACTTACAACTTCCGTAGTTACCAAATAGTGAGTATATATATACAGCGAGTTTGTTACAGCCTCCGCCGTCTCTCGCATCCCAAACGCCACTGGTCCTTGTCATGCCATGACCCCTCCTCAAGATTTCTGTTTGCCATGTCCCTTTCTATTTGTTTCATCCTCGTTTCTGGTGGCCTGCCTCTCTTTCGCTTTCCTGGTGGGTTCCACTCCAATATCCGCTTTGGCCATCTGCAGTTATCCATCCTCTGTATATGCCCATACCATACAAGTCTTCTCTTCTCAATTTCATCTATAGTCGTCCAGGTCTTCTTCATCCTATCTCTAATCGCAGCATTTGTTACGTGTTGTAGTCTTGAGACTCTACAACCTCTTCGCAAAAAGTCCATGTCTACTGCGTTTATCCGTTGTCTGTTTCTTTCGGTCATTTCCCAAGTTTCCGAGCCATATATTAGTATGCTTTGAACAATGGTGTCATAAATTCTCAGTTTGGTGTTATTGTATATATTCTTTGACCATAATAAGGAATTCAGCTTTTGTGTCGCTTGTCTGGCCTGTCCCACTCTGTTTGAAATATCCTTCTTTGAGTTGGCATCCGATGATATTATACTTCCTAGGTATTTGAAATCATCACATTTTTGTATTGTGTTTCCATGTATTTGCAGATCACTTTTATTAATATCTGTTGTTAAATATTTGGTTTTTTTATAGTTTATTTTCAACCCGTTAGCTTCATAGGCGTCTATAAGTTTTCTCATCATATATTCAATGTCATGTTCGTCGCCTGCTATAATTACTTGGTCATCTGCAAATAATAAGGAATACATGTAATCATCTCCTACTGGTAGGCCCATACATCTACATTTTGTCTTCCATCCTTTCAGAACGCTTTCCAAATATATCTTGAATAAAGTGGGAGATAGACAGCAACCCTGACGTACGCCCTTATTGGTTGTAAACGGAGCTGAAACTTTGTTTGATATTTTTATTGCACTTGTCTGATCTCTGTACATTTCTCTGATGGAGGAGATATAATGGGGGTTGATAGATGTATTTTCAAGCACTTTGAAGAGTCGTTGAACTGGAACGGTATCGAACGCTTTCTCCAGGTCTACAAATATTAAGTGGGTGTCTAAATTTTTCAGCTTTCTTTTTTCCATTATTTGTTTTAAGGAGAAAGTATTATCTGTACAAGAACGTTCCGCGGTAAAACCACTTTGCTCTTCACTTATCTCTGCATCCTTCTCTATTCTCTTTTTTATTATTCGTCCATACAGTCTTCCTGTTGTAGCTAACACGCTTATTCCTCGATAATTTCCACAATTACTACGTGATCCTTTTTTATGGATTGGTGTCAGGTATCCTACCTTCCAATCGGAGGGTAATTCGTCATGATATAAAAGACATCTATTAAATATGTAGGCGAGGATTTCGTATAAGCTTGTCGTAGCGTGTTTCAGTAGCTCAGCGGGAATACCTCCAGGACCGGATGCTTTTCCATTTTTCATTTCCCGGACAGCTTCTTGTACTTCTGAATATGTTATTTCTTCTACGGTTTCTTGAATTACTTGTTGCCTTGGTTGTACTTGCCTGATGTATTCTTTCCTGTCTTCTTTCAATACTTGCGAGAAATAATTTTTGAACTGATTGATACTTATCATGTCGATACTGTTGCCCTTATGGTCGTTTCTCATATTTTTGATGACATTCCATGCCTCTTTCGTTCTTGTTCCGCCTATGTATCGTTCAATTCTTTCGCAGCTTTCCTCCCATTGCTTATTTTTAGCTTCAGTGACTTTCTGTTTGACCTCTCGTCTTTTTTCGTGGTACAGCCTTCGGTCACTAGGATCGTTTGTGGCCAACCATTTGTTGTACATGTGTTTTTTCTCCGATATTAGTTTCTCGACCTCCTCATTCCACCAATACTCCCTGTTATGGTCCGTGCTTTTTTCTTCTCCAAGGGCTTCAAATGCGGCACCATGAATAGCGTTTTACTTCCCACACCGATAGGTAAGGGGAGTATTGTGATCGCGAAAATTTTCGATTTTGAGATAATACGCTTTTTGGGCGTTTTATGATGTCTACATAACGAAAAACCACGTCACTCATTTCCGTCGGTCTGTCTGTCTGTCTGTCTGTCTGTCGGTCTGTCTGTCTGTCGCTTTTTTCTAGCCTCGTAATCTTAGTAACCGCTGCATGGATTGTGATGAAATTTGGGCAGCGGTATGCTGTGGGGTCGTAGTAGGTAATGTTCCTATAATTTTGAAAATCGGTCCATAGGCGGCGGAGTAATTAGCAAAAAACAAAAAAAAAATAAATATTGCTGAAACTTCGTTTTTAGGCGTTTTAGGGGTCCCTGATCATTTTATACTTTTTTTTGGGTGGGGGTGAAATTGGGGTGGTTGGGGGGTGGGGGGTTGTAAAATTGAAAAATTTGTTGTATTCGTAATAGACTACCCACTGACCTGTGAAGGAAGACCTAGCGACATAAATAACTTTTTTAGGTCTATCCGAACATTGCCTTATGTCTATTACAGAAACTAAAGGACAGAATTTTTTCCGATGTATACAGGCTGTCCATTTAGTGTGTAATTCTTCGATATCTCGCAAGGTATAGCTGATAGAAGAAAATCTCAAATACAAAAGTTATTTGGTTACTTGAGACGCATATTCTAAAGATATTTTGAAATATACAGGGTGTTGCGGGAAAGTAGGATAGAGATCAATTTGATTTTTTTATAAGGAACTATAACTTTCTCTCAAATTCCTCTAGTGCCCATCATTGATCTCTATTCAACCCTAAAATATTTTTGGAATCGGTTGCGACGTTGCCAAGTTATAATTTATTTTCTATTAATTTCCGCATTTGCAAGGTCGCAAGTAATACGTCCAAATTGATATGTTCCTTTAACTTTTCTCAATAATATTACACAGCGAGTTACTTGAATATTAAGCGGATATTATTCTGGATGCTACCAGCAATTTGTATCTACAGGGTGTTTTTGGCAGAATTTTAAATTCCGGCAACTTAAAGGTCGTTTTACTTTGTTTTTTTAAATGGAACACCCTGTCTTTTTTATTTTAAATCGAAATATCTACAAATACTCTATCTCGCCTTGTAATATTTTTTTTCGCGTTTTCGACGTTGCCAAGTTATAAATTATTTTCCCAAATTTTTAAACAAGTGTCCCCGATTTTAATTTATTTTAAATAGAATCCTCTACTTATTTTTATTGCAATGAATTGCGCATGTCGAATTTAGTAAGATCTCACAATTTCAAAATTTTGTTTGTATTAATTAATGAGATACGGCAACACCGCTTTTTCAGTAAACGAGAGCCAGAACACTTAAATTTTTCCAAAACTGCCACAGCTGAAGAGGTGAAATTCAATACAAAAGTTTGTATTATTGATAATAGGCTGTTGATTGACCTGTGCAGGAAAGACCTAGCGGCATATGACAATAATTTGGGGGGGGGGGGGTACTGGCGATGATTTTGTTGCAAGGGGATCTCAGACTAAATCTTTATGCTATGGGAAAATAATAAACTGGTATCACCGTAATGTGTGGGAAGTACTGAGTCAATCAACTTGACTCCATTTTTTTAATTTATCATATTCCTGTTCAGCCGTACCTGTTAAGTTGTATTCTAGTTTAGCCGACAGTCTTAATCTATACAGGAACTCTACTGAATTATCATTTAACAATTTAAGATTGTATTTTCTCGTTTAAGTTCACTGTTATTGTCGTTGTCATTATTTATGTTTAGATTTTTAGTTGCTTTGTGTTTCAGATACGTTGTCATTTTCAGCAAGTAGTGGTCTGATCCGCATTCTGCGCCTCTGAATACTCTAACATCTTGGATGTATAGTTGTGATACTTGTCTGACAATAAAATAATCTACAATAGATTTTAATCCTCTTGTTGGCTGGCACCATGTAAATTTGTGTATGTTTCGGTGTTGGTAGTGTCCATTTATTATTTTCAGTTGATAGGACTCGCATATATCTATTAGTCGACTTCCATTGTTATTTACTACTTCTTCCCCGTAGTTGCCAATGACAGGATCGTTTGTTTTTTTACCCGTTCTGGCATTGAAATCTCCGAGTAATATTATTTCCTTTCTGTTACCCAGGTTATTTAGGACGTTTACTAATTTACTTTCAAATTCATCTTTCACATCAACGTTGGAGTCATCTGTTGGAGCATATACTGCTAAGAGGATTATTTCATGTCCCCATATTTTCAAGTCAATTTTTAGGAGTCTTTCGTCTATTTCTTCCCAGTACTTTATACTTGGTTTAAGCTTTTTGTGGATACAGATAGCCACTCCCGCTCTGGCTCTCTTGCATTTTGGAACACCGCTAGAGATCATTATATATTCTCCATAATCTTCATATCCATTTCCTTTTTTTTTTGGTCTCGGTAAGAGCTGCTATATCTATTTGGTATCGGCTTAGTTGTTCTCGGACATCTCGTTTTCGCGTGGAGATACCTTGTACATTCCACGTGGCATAAACTATTTTCCTTTTTCTTGCGCGTTGTTTGAGATTTCTAGCAATAACAGAATTGCCCCCCCGTATCCGATGGGGCTCCCTCTAAAAGAGGTGTGGATTTCCACCCGGGGAATGTCTTCAATTCACGAATTTTTCATCCTGTTATGTTTTCTAATTGAGATAAGTTGCAAGCTTATCGTCAATGTTTTCATCAGCCGCCCATTCTGAGACAGACGCTGTTTGCAGCCGCTCGTTCCGAGTCAGACGCCGCTTTTACCTTTATACTGCCCCTAAAGGTAGGGTTGCCACTTCCGCTGTATCCACCGTACCAGAGTTCAAGTCATCCGCCTTCTATACCGTTGTGGTCTTCATCCGTAACCCTGGACAAGGGGCCCTCACGGGGTACTATCAGCCGGAGCCAGCTGAACCAAGGTTTTTTAACGAGGTGTTACTCCTCGAACCCTCCTCCTTCCTTGCCTCTTGCGTGGCAAGGCCCCAGGCTTGGGACTGATATAGCGGAGTAGTGAATAGTGAATAGTGAGTACCTGCTTGAAATTTTTTTTACTGTTTTGCTGCTGATTCACCGTGCATTAGCTTTGCCGTTTCAAGGGCCGTTGCTTCTTAAGAGGAAAGTCCCAACTTTTAGAACACCCCTTATAATAATCAAACCGGTTGTGTGACTTCTTTCAAAGGTAGAATTTTATAACAGAACATGAGACATGAAAGTCGCTAAAGTAGGCTTTGTTAGGAATTAATAATATTGAAATGTCAGTATTTTGCGTACCCATCTAAAAAACGAAAGTGGAGCAAAGATATGCGATAAAATTTGGTATTCGGTTGGCTTAAGCCCCAACTGAAACATTAGGACAATTAAAAGTGCATATCTAAATGGCAAGAAGGCTCCATAAGACGACTGTCTGAAAACATTAATAATTTGTCTTACCGAAAGGCTGCGGTAAGATTGATTCCAAATGTGATGACTGATAAACAAAAAGCGACTCACTGATTATTTTTTTAATAGTAGAAAAGGCAACTGGAACGTGGTTCACAATTTTTAGTTTTGAATACAGGACCAAAACTGATAAAAACGCTGGTGTAGCGTTGTACCTGTTTTTGATGATAGTAATTTGTTCAACGAGCGGAAATGACGACAATAACTCACTCAGCTGAAGTTTTGTTTGCAGACCGAGCCGTAGGCGAGTACTGTAAATCAACAAGTGAGTTTTATCTACTACCAAAGCAAATAATAGTATGGTTTAAGTGGGTACATAATAATTACCAATCACTGACAACTTCCTCACCTCTGTCACTCAAATCCACACCATTTGAACTAGCATTTGACGTCTCATAGCCACCTTTGCAGTTATTATGGCCTATATTTAATCATATCCAAGAGATCAGTACTGGTACCTAGTAGGCGTTGGTCGTAGCCCACGGGTGGAGCGTGAGTTATAAAAATAATTAACCTTTGTTTATAGGTAGTTTTACCTATTCAAAACGAATTTGGACAGGACTGTATAGTTTAATGGGGGTAGATAAATGTCATTTACGATCACGTTGTACCTGGAGGACATATATAGTTTACAGTAACTGGATCGTACTATTCAACGTAAGCTGAGGGCCTTTAAAAGCAAAACTAAAGCAAAAACGGCCGCTTAATCACGGCTTCTATTGAACGCTGCATTATGATCATATGCTAAAGCTCACACGTCAGTGATTTTTCAACAGACAACTGAAGAATTAGGGGTGGAAATTATGGCTCATACACTACTCTCCCGAACTTGCTCCATGTGACCTCAATTTGTTTCCTGAAGTCAAAAAATAATTTAGAGCTCTGTAATAAGACCATTATTATCTTTAACAATGAAACAGACCAATCTATCTGTGCTATAGATAAGATAACAAGATAACTTCGTAATGTTAAAGAAAATGGAACAGCTGGCCATACCTCAAGTTTAAGAATAGTAAACATTACTAAACTCGTTCTATTCATTACGGGTACACTGCAGTTCTACATTTCTTTTGTGAAGTTCATTAGCAAGGTTAATGTGAAAAATTTTCTTAAGCCTTAAGTTGATGATTCTTGGTCAGATTCTTTTCTCGTAAATTGTCTTTAAAAGACTTCAAGGTAACGCTGTACAAGTATATTGTAGGATAAATGTGATTGCTCAAGTTTTTTCATATGTCTTGTACTTGGAGTTTTTTCTGCGGTCGAAATTTGGACGAGAATTCAATTATTATATAGTTCCGAATCAGAAAATAGTGAGCCTAATTATGGTCATTTGTCTTTATAAAATCTGTATTTAGTGACACTTTCTTATATTTGAGTTCCCAAAATTTGAAGAACTTTTTGGCCTGCTCCAAGAGATGCCCAACGATCATATTTGTGGAAGACTGTTGCATAATCAGAAAAACTAATAATTTCACCTTGACAGTTTTGTTCTGATATACTATGCATCTATAGAGTCAACATAATCAGTCCAAATACTGTACCTTATGGGACAAACCATTTGATTACCCTTTAATCGCTCATTGCGCTTGTACCAACACTACCAGCAATATGCTTTCTTGCGCCCAATACTTTATTCACAAAGACATCCTCACTTTTCAGAATGCAATAGTCAGCAGTACGCTGCCTAGCGTGACTGTAGCTCAAGTTCACAACCAGACTAACTTGCGGCTGGCACAGCAGAACAGGGTAGGGCTGGTGAAACAACAGGAAACTATCGACGGCGACTCATCATTTTACAGAGATCAAAGCCAGAAGATGGGTTATACAGATGGGTACGATGGATACGATGGTATGCAGGAGCCGTACTTGGAGTCCCAAGATTCCGTTGAAAGTTATGTGGAGGAGGTCGAAGATGAGACTGAAGGAACTATTACTAATGGTAGGTTGAAGTGGATATAAGGACTTCATATATGCTACTCCGGCTTGTATGACCTTATTAGCATATGCGACAAGAAACTGTTGACGGATACTATAATCACCAAAATACAATGTAATGACTGGTCAAGACTTTGATGTGAAATTAAATGTCTATATAAATATCTGACGGCATTTTTTGTTCTCGTGCAATCGTAAATTTAACATTTCACATCTCACCGTCACCTTGTGAGTTGAATGTCAGTGCGTAAATTAATTTTCGGCAAAGCTATGGAATAGTTTGTGTTAATTTTTTTCAAGCTTAAATTCAATTTTTTGTTTTCTTGAAAAATAGCAACTTAGAGTCCGTGAAAGTACAATACCAATTTTGAGCAAAGTTTGTGTAAACCCACTGTTACCAATATTAAGTTTCTTTTACGATTTTTCCCATTACCCAGTTAAACTCCCTTGTGCCTATATGAAGGGCTAAGATGCGCGTTTTAGGCACTTATACATATAACTTGAGTCGCAAGAAATAAATGTTAGTTGCATTTTTTGAAATATAAAGCTCTTTTATACCAAAAATACTGGTGCTGACATCATAATCAAAGTAGGCAAAGAAAACTGTGAAATTTGAAATAGGACTAATCATCATGTTATTATAACAACTGTGCATTCAAACTATTATGTAACTTTTGCAAACAAAACAAAAAAATAACACTGAAACTTTCAACTATAGCAAATATAAAACAATTTTCATAGTTATTAAGAATAATAGATGTCCATCCACGATGCAACTGGCCAGTTGATTTCAGATCAGAGCCAATAACACAGTTAAAAAAATTATAACAGTAGAGCAGAGCTTAAGTATTCCATTCAATCTATACAATTTTAAAACTCAGTAACAAGAATCTTTGCTCTATTGTAATTTTAATGCTTTTTCAAGTACCAGCTGATATTTATTCGACTTGCAGTGAAGCTATAGCTATAGAAGCCGGCTGATATTTATCTGACTTATGGTGAAGCTAATGGCAACAGTCTTGAAGCCGCTTGCTTGTACTCATTCTATATTTGGAAAATATCATAGGAAAGTACGAGAATTGACTTCGCTGAATTGCTTTGGTACAGGTGGCCGTTAAAAAACTGTTTTCGGGGAAACAATTTTGAGCCAAATTAAGAGTAATCCAGATAAAAAACATTCATGTTTTGGTGAATATTGTGACCCATGGCATGCCAACGGTCTTGGAAGGTATGCACCAGGAATTGCTATATCTATATCCAGAAAGCGCTGATACTCTCAGCTAGCAAACGATTGCCTCTGGTTTCTCCTCAAATTCTTCTTAGGGTGCCATGCAGATTCCTGTGTAGGCGTTCATCCTTTCTCTCATCAGATCATCCTATTCATTGCAGCCCTCTGTGATTCCTGGAAGTCGCTTATTCCTGTCCAGTGACGGATGTTTCTCAGCCATGATAGCTTTTTTCTTCCAATTCCTCTTCTCCCACCTTCGACCTTACCCTGAAGAATGAGACGCAGGAGGTGATAGCGTTCCCCACGCATTATGTGGCCTAGGTAAGCTATTTTCCTCTTCCTATATATTCAAAAAGTTCTCGTTCTGCTAACCCAGCTCTCTGGAGAACGTTCTTATTTCTTACATGGTCGACTCAGGACACTCTCAGCATTCGTCGCAGAGTCCACATTTCGGACGCCTCAATCTTATTTATAATGGCTGCCTTCAGCGTCCATGCCTCCACGCCATACAACAGAGTGGACCAAACATAACACTTCATCATTCTGTATCTAAGACTGAAGTTCAAATTTTTGTTGGTAAGAAATTTTCGAAGTTTCAGGTCCTAGCTTGTTCAATTCTGCATCTTATCTCCTGATCTGGATCCCATCTTTCATTTACCATGTATCCCAGATATTTAAATTTGCTGACCCGTTCGATGTCCCCTCCATTCAAGTGGATTCGGGTGTTTGGGATATGGTTTCTGCTAACCACCATGCACTTGGTTTTGTGGATATTTATCTTCAGACCCAGCCTGTGGCTTTCCTCGTTAACGCGACTCAGTAGAGTTTGAAGGTCATTCACATTGTCTGCTAGTATGACAATGTCATCTGCATATCGGAGATTGTTGATCGGAAATCCGTTTATTTTAATGCCGATAGGGCTATCTAAGGTTGCCTCAGCAAATGCTCTCTCCACATATAGGTTGAATAACATCGGCGACAAAATATACCCTTGTCTAACTCCCTTTTGTATTTCGACATCATCTGTTGATCCTGCATTATGGACTCGAACATTTGCTTTCTGTTTCCATTACAGATTACTGATCAGTCTTATATCCTTGCCATCCAGCCTCAAATCGCCAAGATATGATATGAGGGGATCGTGCTCGACATTGTCAAACGCTTTCGCATTATCGGTGAAGCACATGAAGACATCTCTTCTTTGATCTTGGCAGTTTTGTGCTAATGTTTGGAGACTGAATATGGCTCCTCTGGTTCCAAATCCACTCTTGAATCCGAATTGACTGCTTCCATTGCATTCCTCAAATACAGCGATGTTTTATCCAATGGGAAGTGAAATGGGTAACGAATTATATCGGATTGTGGATTCAACTACAAGATGTCATTGGATTCCAATGAATGATTCAATGGCAGCCTGTCGTTGAATCGAATCTGTGTTTGGTAGTTGATTCTAAACTACTTTATTTTCCTTTGATCAACATATTTTATTGCGAGGACAGCTCATCGATTCGTTTGGATGTTTAATAGTGTGATATTGTATGAAGTTATAAGGAGCATGGTACAAGAATTAGACATAAGCCTGCACCAGTTGATGCATTTTTACCTGAAACAACTGTCTGACTAATCTAAATACCTACATTCAAATGTGGGTGTTAGTTCTTCTAAGCCCCAATTTCTCAGTAGGTCTTCCATTTAATATATAAGTGGACACATTTGAATCACACAATTGCTGATGCAAAAAGCAAAAACATGAGATAACACAACACGGCTAACACCGAAACAACACAACGAAACACAACGAAACAACCTCGTCCATGTTGGCGGGTTAGCGCCGATAATAACACTAAGATGACCCCCCTGTTATTTCTTTTTACGTTCATTGAATCGGGACATCAGTTCGCCGAATAGTGATTATAGTTCAGCGAACAACAAGTGCCATTGAATTCGATATATGATGTTGCTGTTACGAATACTACTTGCCAGTTTCTTTAACAGCATAGACAATGTTTTGAAAGCATGGGTTATTGTTCGCGTAATGGTTACCTTTTGAAACAAAATTGATTTTTATCAGATGAATTATCACAAACTGCTGTTGCAATAATAATTTTTGTACATCGAATAGATTGTAGGCTTTGCTTAAACGAAACATAGGGTAAATTTCGAAAACAAAAGGATGTTTTGATTGCATTATATGTCAATACTGGTATTAGAAGGATTACATATCGTTAGAACGAATATAAAATTATTTTGTATTTATTGGCATACCTGTGATTACTTAGAATATAAGGATTGAAATTATTTCGATGACATGGATTTGAAACAACTGTAAATATATTCAAAGCGATGGAAAAACATCCAAGTACTAACAATTAATTGGAAACGCAACAGTATTTTTTTCTATGTGCTTGTATTAAATTTTTTCAAGTCTAGTATGGCATACTCTGACCTTCCGAAATGAGCTTATTTATAAGTATACGAGCATTAAAGCCAAATTCTAGATTTAATGATAGTAAATAAAAAAATAGTGCGTTCAAGTATCAGTAAGGGCTTGCCAGAAATTCACTAATAGCACTTATTTATAGATCATTAGTCCCACACATCACTTTACTATAAGTTAAAGTGAAGTGACAAAACAACAGCAAATCTCTTAGATATCTGTCACCGCATAATTTTATGTAAAGTTGGTGACGTATAGCACTGAATACACAAGCTGTAACTTGTTGCTTGTTCTATCACTGAATAACGCGATATATAGCATTATAACTCTAAGCAGTGCCGGCGTGACCTTTTGTGGGGTCTGAATACACCCTCAGCATCCACACGTGTACTTCTCGAGGAACTACTTACGTACGCTATTACGTATTATATAAATTTTGCTCTCGAAATGCTGACACTTTTAATGCCGCGTGGGACGATACTTCTAGTTGCGCAACTGCTAAAGAACTCCTTCCCTGGATAAGGAAACGCCTCTACAATATAAGGTTATGAAAACACACCTCTCTGTGCAGGTGATGTGAACAGGAAGATGAGACAGCTGAGCATCTGCTGTGCAATTGCACAGCTGTCTTATCTATGCGAAAATCCATTCTGGGGACTGCTGGCATTCCATAGTCAGGTTAAGGAGCATTCTCCTGCAGCATCACGTAGGTTGCGATGGTTGAGCACTCAGTTCTGAGTGATCCTTGGGATAAAGGACAATGGGGCCAAAGTGCTACGATCTTGACAGACCCCACTCCTTCCAATACAGAATACCGAATCGTAATTGAATATGACTAGCTGTACCCTTCAGCCGACCCACTTCTATTTACTCTTCTCCTTCTTCTATTTTCTTACTTTTTGCCTATAGTAAAATTTACGTTTGAACATAGTTTGTATTAAATGAAGTGAAGTTTAATTTTATGAGTGTTGTAAAATTGATTTGTAATTTTCTTTGACAGTATACAACCATACAACCATGCGAATTCGTTTCTAGCTTTTATTTAGCAGAACATTGAGCAAGTTTTTTTCTGAATGATATCTAACCAAACTGGGTCACAGTTCACAGCGAATTAGAAATACAGTCATAATGTAGTTTTACAGAAGCAGATGTGTGTCTGCATAATTATAGAACTTTTGCTTTTTGAATATCTTTAAAGCATTGTCAATAGGTTTGGATATTTTTACAACGAAATTTGTTCTAGGTGTGTCCACTTCCGATTACACGACCAAAACGGCTATCCATCGCGACTCCCCCATTTGTTCGGATCTGTACGATGACGATACGAGCCTGCGTAGAGGAAGCTCGCAGATCACGGTGGTCGACCCTTACCATCCTGCGCTCCAAAATAGGCAACCCTCAATACCGACCACTGGTGCAGCTACTGTAGGATCGCGCAGGTCTTCTGGGGTGGACAACTACTACAATGATAAAGGTACGTTCAGGACATTGACATCCTATTCCTGTACCAGCGTATCACATCACGCGCACCTTTATTATGATACTGAATCAATAGGATGCATATAGGGACACATAGGGTGAACAACTCCTAAAACTGTAAATCTATTTTTTTTGTAGTTATGAAGATTACGTTCCACAAAAATTTCTTCATAACTGATAATATTGTTGAAAACCTTGTAAATATATTCAAGCAATGCAATCATTTCTGCTCATATTTTTTCTACGAGTTTGCTGCTCGACTGTATAGAGAAATTTGGTCGACTTGTAATAATAATAATATAATAATGTATATTTGTTACCAATACATCTCAGTTTAAATATAACATTTTTAGGTCACAAACAAACATAAAAATATATTGAACATGATAGCCGATTTGCCAATAATTAGTCCATTGAATCCGATAAGGCTGTGCATGGACTAAATAACATTATTATCTCTACTATCTTGTGGCACTGACAAAGAATAGATTCCAATTTGTTCACATGTCTTTCATAGATTAACTAATATTATTATTATAAAAAACCATAAGATAGATTGGAAATTATGTGGAAGAAGTTAGCAAAGAAGAATGCTATGAATTTAAAAACCCCAAACAACAACAGATTATTAGCAATTCGAAAAGAATGGGCGAAATATGTTGAAAGTTTCTTAAAATATATAGAGCCAATTGACAAACATACATATAAAGCCATAGCCAGTCAAACTATACTAAATGATTCACGGCCAATTAGTTTATTGGCAGTGTAATCAGAAATTCTCAAAAGGCTACATGGTATCCAACTACATGAATTTCTTTCAGATGCCACTGCTACAGACTACTACTGTAGCAAGCAGGCGTCAGGAAATGGCAGAGCACTATGAAAATTAAACATTATGAAAATGCCACTTCCATCATAAATAATTCAGATTTACAGCATATAAATTCTTATGCTAGTAGCCACAACCTTCGCTGTAATGATGCCAAATCAAGGTCAATGAGCAATACATACAATTATTACAGTTTTCAAAAGATTTGGGTTTGTACATATTGATGAAAACCTCAGACTTCAGCAGTATTTTGGAATTACTAGTAAATCTTGTTCCGTTAGGCTAAAATTCTTGTATGCTAATCGTTCAATACTTATTCAAAATATGAGAAAAACATGATGTGAATCCTTAATCCTACCAAAACTATCATATTGCAAACACATTTACTTTGATGCATCTGCAAATAATACAAAATTCATGCTATCGATACATAAACAATCTTCGGAAGTACGATCACGTAACACCTGCAATATCATCAATGAAATGGTTAAAAACCTATGAGTGTTGTTTGAAAACTTTTATAACGAATGTGCTGAAGTCATCTACTCCAGCATACCTCAAGGAAAAGCTAGTTACACGGCGTGTAGTTCATGATTGGAACACTTGATGTAACTGTTCCAGCCTTCAGGCACATACAATGCTGTGAAGAAGAAAGCTAAAGCAGTACTGTTATATGCGAAATAAGCATAGTCTTAGCATGGATTAGTGTTTAATAGAAGTTATATTGCTATCAGTGTTGCACAGAATATCTTGTTACCAATTGACAGTCATGATTGACCAATAGAAATACTTTTTTCGGTTCACAGTCAACTTGTTAAATTTAATGTAGCAGTTAAATTCGTTCAGGGCGGGTAGTATAGATGTGGAGCATTTTTTGGATTCGTAAAGATCTTTCCATTACGTTAACATTGGTAATCTCTTTATGTTTCATTTTTGTGTTCCAACATTGCCAAATATCTCTGCACCTGGTTGCAATCAAACCTTGACACCGTATTATTATTAGGCAAAGATGGAAAACCAATCATCAAAAAAACAAAGAACACCGAACCTCACTTTTAGGTGTCTTAGATAACCTTGGTGGGATTTTACCTTGTTTTAAGTTGATTCCAATAACAGCCGTGGGCGGAGAGGAAGGAGGAAGGAAGACCAATATTTTTTTGGACAATTGTTAGTCTACTTAAATGCACTTTGTCCCTCATCTCCCTCAGTCATCAAATTTCTGTATTTCTTGAGATACCAGAATGCATCTAGTTAAAAACGTTAGAGCTTCAGAGGTTCCTTGACATTCATACACTTTCACAGCTACTTTGACAGAAGAACATTTTAAACACATCACATTGATTTTACTTTCAGTTGGTCGGCGAACATCTTCCGACTCTTACGGCGCCACCTACGACCAACAGCAACAGGTGGATGCCACCTATCCACCCACTCTGGCCAGTCGTAAATCGTCAGCCGCGTCGCGAGTGCCTTCTCCGCCCTCCATCGTGGGCGGGACGACTATTGCCCCGCCTCTCCCCTCCGATATCCGCGAAGAGTACGTCGACGAGTACGCGGAGGAGGACGAGTACCACGACGCGCGGGATGAGTACCACGATGCGAGGGCGGGTCTCGACCAACAACAGCTACAGCAAGAGCATGAGGTGCCTAGTGTGAAGATTGAGGTAAGTTAGTAGAAGCTGTGGAGGTACCCTTATGCAAAGACTGAAACCTTCAAGTAAGTTTAATGCATTTCCTTTTATCGAACGTACAAGGCAATGAAAGGCAGTACAAACAGTATATCAGTAGCCTACGAGAACTTTTTATCTTCTCCCCCAGTAGGTGTATTCAAATTATACTAAGTATAACTGAATATAGTAGCGATACAAACCCGATCACTAGATCTACGTACAGTCAAAACGTTTTCGCTAGCTCGCTGAGTCATCCACATACTTGAAATGGGCTAGGTTTTGAAGAGCAGCACTAGATTCCTGGACCACATCTGAACCACTCCTCGGTTATGCCATCGCTTACAGAGCTGCTGGTCTTTTGCATGTACGCATATGTGTTCAGTTTTATATGCTGCTTACCTTCTTCAATCCATGCCCTTATGCAAAAAGTGAAACCTTCATGGCAACTTAATGAATTTTCTTTTATCGAACCTACCAGTCAACGAAAGGCAATACAACTAGTAGCCCTCGAGAACCTTTTCTCCTCTCCTCCAGTAGGTCTATTCAAAATTAATTGAATATAGTAATCATTAAACCTAGCTACAGTCAACTTTCTTTAATTACGTTTTCGCTAGCTCGCTGCGAGTTGAATCATCCACATTCTCCAAATGGGCTACGTTTTGAAGAGCAGCACTAGATTCCTGCGTCACATCTGAACGAGTCGAGTCAGAACTGCTAGTATTTTACATGTATGCATACATGTGTTTAGTTATATTCGCTGCCCAACTTCTACAGAGTATGTCACCGTCAGTATAGCTAGTAGCTCTGCCTGCCTTTAATACAGTCGCGCAGTTTGAAAGCACAAGACTTCTCTGCACTCCTTTACCTTTGCATCTACGCAACTGGATACTAACTCCTTACAGCATGAATAAGTAGTTAATCATAAAACTAGATTATGGGATGAGAGCTTAATCTACCCCGCTCCCATTATCTCTGTCCGGAATATTTAGAAGGTGACCTAAATGCCAGATTCCTGTAAGAAATAACTTAAACAATCTGCTGGTCCTACGGCTTGTGTGAAACGCTTGTTGTAAGTACTAAGTCTGCAGAAAAATGTTAGAGACAGACACGCGTATTTGCTTTCCATATTAGCAAATCATCTGCCATCCATCCTGTGACAAAGAACCCTTCTCTTTCAATTTTGCACCTCTAAAGATCCTTTGCATATGGGCAGCTCATTTTCTCTTCGGTTGCAATCTGTCAATAGGTGGCTACATTTTACTATCACAATATTGTCAGTATCCCCACTGAAATTAATCTTGTTTCCAATGTTACCGCGGGCATGGAGCTTATCTTTAATTGAGGGCATAGAAGTTGGTATTATTCAAAGCCTACAAAAGAGATAAAAGCAAGATATGTTCAACTGAACATCATATTCTAATGAGTAATCCCAACACTGCTAAGAAATATGGCCTCTAGATGCCTGGCGGGCAACCGAGAACATGATTTAGCAAGAGCATGTCCAGTCAGTTAGTTGTTAGGATATCTATCGAGGACAGCAAACCAGTTATCACTTTACAACCGAAGCTGAACTTCGAAAATGGTATAATTGTGAAATTAGCCCATTAATGAATCGAAATGATAACATTTTGTTTTGAGAACTGTTCACATCCTCGATATTCAATTCTGGCGTTCTGAGCCATGCAAAGACATGAACGTCAACGTAGTCGCTTGTTTTATGGATTATGAGAAGGTCTTTGTTTCCGTCAAGAACATCAAAAGCGAACATGATTAAAGGAGGTGTAAGACAGGGTTCAAAGAAGCTCTGGAAGGGATGGGACATTGAATTGAGATCAATGGGAAAATAACCAATAAATTAAAATATGCCAACGAGACCATTGTGTTAGCTGAGGATGCGCAGGACCTCTCAAGGCTGATAGATATTGTGTGCCGTCTCATAAATATAGCAAAAACTAAAGTCATTACATTTGCCAAGAGCGGCCCATCTCATTATCAGTGGTAGTGCGGCGGAATAAGGGTCGTCATAAAAATATCTGAGGAGTATTGTAAATGAGGTATGTGACCGGAAGAAAGAAGTCAGATGCCGCACTGAACAGACCAAAAAGACATTTATGAGTATGACAAGATTATTTATGAGGTCAGATCTCAGACTAAAATTTCCGATACCCATGGTCAGACGCTTCATTTCCTCAGTTCTCTTGTACGGATGCGTGAGTTTGACTCTACACGCAACACTAGAAAAGAAAATAGACGCCTTTGAAATTTATATTTACCGCCATATAGGTATAGGTAATATCGTTGGCTCAAAGAATAACAAACTAACGATGAAGTCCTTAATCGCCTTAAGAAACAAAAATAACTCATGCTTACCATCAAGAAACGAAAAATAATTTATATAGGTCATATCATGCAAGGAGAAAAATACGAACTTCTGCGACCGATTATCTTCTTCTTCTTAGTGTGCCTATCCGTTCCGGACGTTGGCGATAAGCAAAGCAATTTGAACTTTACTTGCTGCAGCTCTGAACAATCCTCGTGTGGACAAGGAGAACCAAGTTCTAAGGTTTTTCAGCCATGAGATTCTGCGCCTACCGGGTCCTCTTCTTCCGAAGACCTTTCCCTGAAGTATCAGCTGGAGCAGACCGTATCCCCTTTGGTTCCTCATTATGTGATCCAGGTATTCCAATTTGCATTTTTTTAAAATGCCCACGAGTTCGGTCTCTTTTTGAAGCCTTTCTAAAATTCTGTTGTTGGACACGTGGTCAGCCCAGGAAATTCTGAGAATTCGCCTGTATAGCCACATCACAAAAGCCTCAATTTTCCTTGTGGACGCTTCCGTCAACGTCCAGGACTCAGCACCATACAAGAGCACAGACCAGACATAGCATTTAAGTAGTCTCAATTTGGTTTGTAAATTAAGATCTCTATTCCTGAACAGGTTTCCTATTCTAACGAAGGTGGCTCTTGCTTTCTCTATGCGGCATTTTATTTCTGTAGACCGATTATAGAAGGAAAATTCCTTGGTCAAAGGTCTGTTAGCAGACGCCAAAATTCTTGGTTGAAGGACAGCACGAGAAGGGTTAGTTGCTCATCGCTTGACACTTTCCGTCGGCTGTATATATAACTAACTACGTTAGCTATTTGGATCGCCAACCTTTAAAAGGAGACGGCCTCATAAAAAGAAAGATAAATTGAACGTTCAATTTTTCCTACAGCATAACTTCAGTAATGGCAGCACCAGCTTTCACATTTAATAGATATAGGGAGAAATACGTTGTGAGTATGGTTTGAAGAATTGATACACCCTACTATATTGGCAACGGGCTTACTACAGGAGGTAATGGAAAAACATGCATCTTCAGGCTTCAGTATACTATCATAAAGCTCCTTGGTCATTTTCTGGTTTTTGTATTGGGGTTAAATTGGGATAGGCAAATAGTTATCTTTTTATTTAGAAGAACATTATATACACTGATTATATTCAGCATAACATATTAAAACAAACTTGTGTAACAGAACTGTATCCTCAAAAATGTAGGCTAACTTATTATAGGCATTTAGTACCTTCTTATACCAGTGCGAACAAAAATGCCAGTGGGACTAAAAGAAACTGAAAGGAGCTGAAACTTGGCTTTGGGCGGTACTGCCTGAATGCATGTTAAGCATTTTCTATTTATTATATTTCTTTGTACTGTAATTCTGAAATCTGATAAAAATTAAAATATAATTAAATAGTTCACCTGCCTTTTGTGAGCAACAAAGTTATACTTCATATTTGATGAAATATTTTATAATGAATATGCTTTGCAGGACACCGAAGGTATTTTACAAGAAGAGCAAAAAGCAGAACCAGTTCTTGAAGAAAAGCAACCCAAGATTACTGCACAGCAAAGGTGGCTTTGGGCATACAACAAGATCATCATGCAGCTAGATGTAAGTAACTAATTACCCTTTCAGTTCTTAATAAAATTATACTAAAGTAGTCTTCTCGGATCTTCTCATGACATTAGAATACTTATACAGATTTGTATAACGTATCTACGTTGTCTTCATATTTTGAGGATATATCTTACCTTGTTTATATTTTATTATTTAGATATTTTGATAATAGATGCTTTTCTTTCTTTCATATTGACGATGCTTTGTGGCACCAAGGCATATTGAGCTTACATCCTTGATGGTCCTCTTAATCATTCATTGACTCTATGTATATACCAAGTCCAACTATGAATTATTAATAGAGTCCTACCTAATCGGTCATCACAACAACGGTTCTTTTTTATTTGCTCGTGTCAGAAGCGCCATAGATTACAATTCTTATACACATAAATATAACTTACAGGTTTTTTTCTTGAGTTATACTTCGAATATCACTGACTTTTGTTCTATTTATGCGTAAGCTAGAGCCTAATTAAGTCTGGAAATGGTTCAGTAATTATCCTTCGTCCAACATTGAGTAGTTCGACTCATGACGGTACGTAATCTTTTCAAATTTACGGTTATGTGATGAGGATGTCTAAGCAAAATCTAAATGCTATTACATGTTAAGGCTCTTATTTAACTTGCAATGTATGTATTATGTTTGTTCGGGTGGAATCTTGTTACTCAATTTTGCAGCAGATATCTCACTTTTACAGGATAGTGAAATAGTTGTTTTTGTGCACTTCTACAATACTGTTACAAGTCTTTAGTCCGATTGGGCAAAGAAACACTGGGTACGGATTTCACTATTTATTTTCACTAACTATTTACAGTACACCTAGCCTAATACTTAACAGTCTAATTTATCTAAAATCACTACACTAATTTATGTTGGTCCTTAACTGCACTAATTTATGTCACTGTTCATTTATTTCACGCGCGCCACTGGAACGTCGCCGTCGTGGCGTATTACTACCGTGCACTAGCTGTCACTGACTGCAACTGACTCGTCTCTCGTCCGACGGCGCTTTTATGCTAGGCGGCGCCATCTCTGGAACGTACGTGACAGCTCGCGATCATTACCGATTGTACGAGAAGGAATTTTTCTAGACCACAGAGTTAAGATCTATAGAGGGAGTGTAAACAACAAAATGCACAGGTTGCTGACCAGCCAACATGTAACGGAAATTTTGACAGCTTAAGGGCATTACCAGTAGCGTGCGGCTTTACATTAAAATTGGATGTTCATTAATAGATTCAATTATTACTGTGATGTTACAAACTGATACCAATAAGTTGTATTAGTATTTAGCTATACTTAGAGAGTTACCCTTATTATAATTTCTTTGTAACAATTGATAATTTATTATTACCATGAAGTGTTTTTCAAAACATATCTAACAGTGTTCTCAAAGGTAGCCTGTTGGAATGGCTGCATCGTATTTTTACTTCAGCAATAAAATATAATAATTGCATTAGGTGATATCCAGTTCTACAAAATTCTCATAGATAGATTTTCTGTAAGTAAATGTGGCATACATTTTTGCATTGCACGTCCTCAAATAGTTTAAAAAATGGAATTTGGAAAATTCATGTTGATTGACATGAATGTAATGCGTGCACAAAACATACATTAAACAACCATTATTATTCCTCAAACTGGAGTGAAGTTACTTTTGTTCCCACTTATCCCCATATATTACGCTACTGAAAACTAATACAAAACCTATACTCACCTATGATAAGAAGTGTTCACCGATTCGTCGCTATTACAGCAAACTATGCACTTTTTATGTTGTCTCATCATGCAATTATGACAATATTGTTCATAAATAATTTAATTCACACCACAAATAGTCACAGAGTCAGTCAAATATACACTAAAATCACAAAAATCTTGACACACGCAATAACCGCAACTACAATGACAGCCACATGACAGCTTAAGGGCACGCCGATTGTAGGTTGCTAGATTTATGACATATTAGAAGTTATTGCGACATTCCGCTATGAAATTTACCATTTTTGAGATTTGATTAAATCAATACAAATTATCTTCACGTAAATCAGTTACATTGCAAGTATATTGGAATGTATAGTTAAATACCCAGTTAAATACTTTGTGTTCAAACTGCGGAAACTGCCAGATTTTGAAGAAACTGGAAGCGGACGAAGATGAGTGGCAATAGCGCTATAGATGTTGGCTGGCCGATATTCAAATTAGGCTCCCTCTAGAGATGTTAACTCTGTGTTCTAGACTCACGAGATGGCATTACAGGGCCGGCCTGGCACAATACGGGCATTAAATGAAAGAGCTTTTTGAGAGTCACTCGAAAATAAATGTGAAGTCATTCTAAATCCAATATGGTGGACCATCCAAGGTGGCAGAATAGTTATTTTTATTCACTTGTACAATATGGGTATCAAATGGAAGGACTTGTTAAGAGTAGCTGGAAAAATGATGTGACGTCATTCTAAATCCGGTATGGCGAGTGATCCAAAATGGGGAATAGTTATATTTAATGAACTTTTACAATGTGGGTATCCGATGTAAGGGCTTGTTGATAGTGACTCGAGAAGTAATTATTTACTTATTATTTATTTATTCATTTTAAAAGCTACATGAATAAACGAAGGTCATTCACAGAAGGCACTGCCTTGTGCGTGAACATCCCCCGGTATAGTAAAACTAGAATTTAAGTTCATATGCTCCTGCTTCTCGTGCACTCACTAACTTGTAGACCTTTCCATGATTAGTCATCTTTTGGTTCCTCCTATAATCCTGCTGTTTCTACCATTTCGATAAGTTAAACTCCAATCTTTTGTGCAATCAAACAGCAACCACATTAATTTTCCTAAACTTTGTTCCGAATAAATTCACAAATAAATTTTGAATTACTAACTCGTGTCATGTCATGTTGACATATTTATGGTCATTGAATGGTCATTGACTAATTGAAACAATATTTTGACATCACATTCTTAATCCAATATGACGCAGTTTTGAAGTTTTTTATGCTTTCCTATAGTATGGAGATTATAAACGCAGCTAGTGATTAAAAAGTAAAAAATAAATTAAAACAAGATAACTTTTTCAAAAAAAGCTTTTATTTAAATGCTCTACAAAGAATAAAATTAAATTTTCCTTTAAAATGTTAATTATCAACTTTAGCCTCATTATATACAATTTATATGGTCATAAAGGCTTGTCGCGTGATTTACTTGTGTAAATGAACTAGTACCTATTCAATTGACTAACTTAATCTGCTAAGCTTAATTGTGTTAAAATTTCAGTTTAATTAAATACTCATAGGTACTTACGTAAACATCGCGAATAGCTTTTATGATCATATAGATTGTGTATAATGAGGCTATATGTTGATACATAGTTAACATTTTAAAGGAACATTTTATTTTCTATTTTTAGATCATTTAAATGAAAGCTTCTTTGCATAAAGTTTTTTTTTGTTTTAATTTATCAACTTGTTGCCTTGTCCAAGTTTCCTTTCAAGCCATATGTTAGATTGCTGGTGTGAAAAAGTCAGAATATTAGGAAAAACCAATAACATCCGTTCTACCAATATGAAAACATATCTATACCTGATAGTGATATCTACTCGTATTTTCTCGGACAAGAAATAATATCCGTTTGAACGGTTCTAAGGGTTTCCACTTTGTGCATAATTATTATCTAAACAGCTACCTATTGAACAGTTGATTGACCTCATTTCTGCCTGGATGTATCGTCATATCTATCATTAAAATAAATTGTAGTATAACAATACAACAGCAATAACTGATGATTAACAGTAAAACCTTCCATTATAGCTGTACTTGTAAACGTTTGTTCTGTCGCATGGACATAAGCGTTAACTAGCCATGTAGAGAACAGCTGAAAGCTTTTAATGCACAACCAGACGCCATGATAACATGCTGAGACCCTCGTTGCCAGGCTGAAAAGCAATTGTTGTTTGAGGTACCTACTTATACCAAGTGCGAAGAAAAAATACAAAATATGTTTGCAGTCTACATAATATATGTTTTAAGCTTTAGTGTATCATTATTTTTTGGCTCTAGTTTATTTTTACTGGTCTTGCATTGACAAGGTATACAGGGTGGGCCAACAGTGAGTGGACGGAACATTGTGGGCTAACTAAAAGATATTTCAGAAATCTGTCACTTGATCATGGTAGGGACCGTTGAGGGCTGTAACGTAAAAATATTTCCACTTAGTTTTGACGTTTATACAGGGTGATTCATATCAAACTTACATTTTTTGAACGGAATGCCGTATATATCTTTACATATTTGGATTCCTTGGTCAATTCTAGTGTGACTTTATGTATCATACATAAAACTTTAAACGAACCGTTTAGGCACAGATCACCATTTTTGGTATAAGTAGGTATATATCAGAAAAAAATTGAATATCGCATCGATTATAGAACATAGAGGGCCGTGACTTTGCGAAATGACTAAGCATAAAATGCGCCACCTTTTTGTACTTCGAGAAATCAGTAGATTAATCAAGGCAGCTTCAATCACAGTTAACTTGCTTTTTTCAAAGAATCCCTATTTTTGTTTATAGAATCAGATGCAAAATTTCATTACCTTTCTTTGGATATCAATCCCTTTAGTTTTCATTTTGTCTCAATTTTTCAGTCAAAGCAGTGTTTTTCAATTTTCCTACGTATAAGCAACCTAGCAGGCTATGAAAAAAAAACAAAACCCGTTAAGGTGGAAGAAACCAACTAACTTAGTAGAAAGATGTAAACTACCTAAAGTAGCGAGGCAAGATTAGAAAAATTCCTTACAACACATTAGCTCTAACCAGAAACAATAGCGGTAACAAGGATGCTCATTTTTCACAGCCAATTCCCAAAGTTAGTAAAAAAATATTTAATGAAAGGAAAACTACCAGCGTTTGTTGCTGGCAGTAGAAGATCTATGTATTCTGAATAAATTTCCACATTTAATGCCATAAAAAAGTAGCAATTTCCGTAAGTTAAAAGTAATGATACCTCTGACTGGAGCCCTTCAAATTCTTCAGTAGGTATACTTCTACTTATTAGCGAAATTGCTGAAAATGACACCTAAATTGCAGTCTGGATTATGAAACATAATTTAGTTTGTAGAAAAATACACGAAATAAACATGATTACAACATGGAGTAATAAAAAATTCTAGCAATCATTTCAATAGATGCTCAGGATGTCCAGTTGAAATAACACATTTTTATTCCATTAAATGTGCAACTTCATTGTGAAGATGTAAGACTGCGAGCAAAAATCGGTATTTGGTAATTTTCCTTTTACTTCAAAGTTTCTATTCATTTTGGAACGTTCTCAAGCTCTAGTAGACTTCAATAGCTAGTAGGCTGTCATACCCCACCTTCTCATTGACCACAGATATTTTGCCGCTGCTTTTTTTCGGTTAGAGCTGATGAGTTGTAAGGAATTTGCATAATCTTTCCTCGCTACTCTCGTTCGTTTGCATCTACTAAGCTAGTTGGTCTTCCATCTTAACGGGCTTTTGTTTATTTTTCATGGCCTGCTAGGTTGCTTACACACAGGAAAATTGAAAAACACCGATTTGAATGACAATTTCAAATAAAATGAAAAACAAAAAATATTGATTTTAAGAAGCCTATATCGCTAGACAGGTAATCAAATTCTAGATTTGATTCTATAAACCAAAGTAGGCATTCCCACTCAAAAAAATCAAGTTACCTGCGATTAAAGTTTCCTTAATTAATATACTGATTTCTTCAAATACAAAAACAATTCAAGTTTAATCGTCTGACCTAAGCTGACGCGTTTTATGCTTGGTCATACCGCAAAGCCAGTCTAGATTTTATAATCGCTGCGATACTCAATTTTTTTTCTGATACCTACTCATACGAAAAATGGTGATTTGCTCCTAAAGGGTTCGTTTAAAATTCCATGTATGATACATAAAGTCACACTAGAATTCACCAAGGAATCCAAATGTGCAATAATATATAGGGGTTCCATTAAAAAATGTAAGTTTGATATGAATCACCCTGTCAAAATTCAAGTGGGTCAAGCATCCCTACCATGATCGAATGACAGATTTCTAAAATTTTTTTTAGTAAGCTCACAATCTTCCGTCCACTCACTATTGGCCCACCCTGTATACCCATATGCCAATGCTTCGGCTGCTTAAGTCACCTTCTTTGTCAAAGTGCAAGGCAAAATTAATTTGTCTATTACAGGGATGTGAACTGGTAAGTTACCGGTAAGAAATATGTTACCGAATTCTAGTAATTTACCGTAATTCACTACAATTTACGAATAAATTATAAGTTACTATAATTATTTTTCTAGAGTGTCGCGTGGTTCTATCGTCATTCTTTACCGAGTTTAGTGAAAAAATATGGGACCAAACTGCAAAATCTCTCTCGACTGTTGGAGATTATAAAGTAGGCTACGGTCGGAGATTTACATCCCGGTTACTACACCACACACTACATCAGAAGAATTGACGTGATTTTCTGCTGAGCTGAAATTTTTTATTTTTTGTATTGGCAACCTCATTGACTCTACAACAACGCTGATGAAGGGTATTCCTAATCCGTGACCTTTGCAGGAAGCATAAGTCAGATGTAGTGTAGAAGTTGACATAGAAGATGCCACCTTTATCTTACTTCTAACAGAAGTATCTTAGGGCCTGGCCACATCTCCACGTCACGACGTCGTCAACGTGGAACGGTGCGGTGTCGCTGCAGGGTACCGTTGCCACGACGTGCTAGTGACGGTACGGCAACGTCGCCGCGGAACGCCACGTCGACGTTGCTAATGTTAAATTAAAAAGACGGAGAGTTAACTGAGCCAGTGCATTATAATCAATAGAACTAGCCACACGTCAGCGACGACTTGGACGTGGCGTTCCATGGCGACGTTGCCGTACAGTCACTAGCACGTCGTGCCAACGGTACCTTGCTGCAACACCGCACCGTTCCACGTTGACGACGTCGAGACGTGGAGATGTGGCCAGGCCCTTAGGTTTGCATTCTGAGAAATGAAAATTGTTTAGTACGCCAAGTAACAACCTTTAGATATTGCTGTGAAGCGGCAATGAAACAGCAAGATCTATTCTTAAAACGCTACTCCGGGCGTTCGAGATCCTCTGATCCGTTCTGTAGGACTACAAAATAATGAAAATGTTCACATCAATAACAGATAGCGATATTACTTATAGAAGTTTGGTGAGGTTGTTGCCAGATGATGTTATAAAAAATCCATAATAAGCATAGATGCATTAATATGTGAAAACTACATTAAAACACTGATAATACCAGTAAAATGTGAAAAGTTGTAAAAAGTTAAAGATCTTTTGATTAGACAAATTAAAATTTGGCAAATTACCCACATAATAAAAGTATATTATACAGTGTACATACAATGAATATCGAATCAATGGATATGTATATAAACAAATGGAGCAAGAACGTCCAATAGAAGCCAAATAGGCATCAAAAAATATACATTTCATGTACGTTTGTCGCGAACTTTTACATCCATGGCATATCCATAGAATGTAAATATGTACGTCTAATGTACATGCATAGTCTATGTAACATAGACCAGGTATGAACATGTATATTCATAACATATACTATGTACAGATATACTTACATACCAAAGTATATACAGAGTGTACATACAATTGACATGTATATCCACAAATGGAGCATGAACGTCTAATGGATGTAAATAGACATAAAAAAATGTTATTTCATGTCGCAAATTTACACATCCATGGTATATTCATTAAATGTATATTCATGTACTTTTAACAAGCACAAGCGTAATGTATGAAAGTTAAGTGTAGAGGCAGAAAGATAAACAAACTATAATTATACTATCATTGTTATTGATTCAATTTCTAGTTGCAACAATAATACTTAGCAAAATCGATTACTGTGAATGTCATCTCTTTCTTGTTAAATGGTATGTCTGAAATAACAGAGAAATCAAGGTTATAAAATTTTGTAAGTGGTTTGCCCCGATTACGACTTACCGTCAAATGCTGGATGCGAATGTTATGAGTAGTAACATTGCACAATATTTCACTCGATCAGGTAATTAGGCACAACCAGCACCAGCACACATACAACTACGACGAAGGACGCGAACGACGAAATGGCGAGAAACCAGCAATGGCGGCACTAGTTGTCCTTCGCGCAGGCGTAAACTATTAGATGTGTATATGATATGTAGACAATCATATTATGTATATTCACATATGGATATACCTACGTGAATATACATACTATATTACACTAGTGTATATCATTTTTCATATGTATGTTTAAGTCCTATGAATATTCAAAATATACATGTTCAAACTGGGATATCTAATGTACATTCTATGGATGTACCTATCAACATAGTGTTATGTGGGAGTTTTGTTTTTGTTACATCTTACCAGGGAAATATTTGTTATTACAAGATAACATGTGCCCGTTATCCTTGAATTCATAACTTATAGCTTCTTGACGTGAAATGAGTGAATGATTGCTCAAAAAGATCTAGTTCTTTGAATCTGTTAGCAGGCTTAAGACGCTTGTGATAGTTTCATTTATACTATAATTAGTGCGAGAAAATGGAACACCAAATAAATTGGTATATCTGGTTCTTATCACACCTACATTGAACTTGAACTAATCGTACATTCTCATCTCAAGTCACCAGGAAGTCCTAGCTTTTAATATGGACAAGGTTTTAAGAACTTGTCCTGTACTTTATAGATTGAACCAATGCTATTATCGTAAGATGGTGACCGAATGATTGGATTATATTAAAATACGAACAGGCCAACGAATAGTAGACTATCTCGAATATGAGATATGGAAAAACAGTTGAACGTCTATTAATGAAGCCTAACGTTTTTAAACTTTTCGAGACAATATTTGGTATATGAGCCTTAAAGTTTAGTTTGGAATCTAAGATTAAGCCTAAATATTTGTCGATTTGATAATCAAATCTCACTGGGTCAGCAGTTTTGCGGAAGGTGATGTTAGTGCATAATTTACCAATACTTAAAATTAAAATATTCATTTGACACCATTTAATCAAATTACTTAGGTCTAGTTGAAGTTATTGGTATCATAATTCCTGAATGTATTGCACTTATGCATTACAGTGGCTTCACAGTTTACTTACGTAGTCCGGGCGGAATGAATAGCGTTGGTTTGTCATCGTGATTCTACGAATATGCCATCTGCGCATCGCTGTGGTGTGAACCGTGTGTCCAAGGAAGTACCCTTGGTGCAATATTTCATTTCAGTTGTAGCTCTTTTATATTAAAAATCTTCAATAAATACAGGAAAGGTGTGTGGGGTTATTGAACTCCTTGTTTCATATGGACATCCCTTCTGCTGTCATTGACCTCCATCATTTTGTTGGGCATTTAAACACATTCAATAGGAACTTTCTATTTCTCCAATGAATGTTTGCCTCTTTCAGAACATTGTATAGTAGTCTCCATTCTTCCTTGTCGAACGCTTTCTCGAGATCGATTAATTCCACGAATTTTTATCTATTAATTTGGGTCTATTCTGCTTACTAGTATTTGCTTTGGTAGTACAATTCGTTGCTTTTGTCCCTTTTCATTTTTGATTAGTTTTACTTTCATTTCTTCACAAATATGTTTCTGTTATATTTAGAATACTATTGGTCAGTAGGGTTATTGTTATATGATTCTATAGTTAGCACCTTGTCTTAACGGTAGCACACTCCATGGCATGACATTTTGTCCAGTCACTTGGAACAGGGCGACATACAAGGTGCTTTCGATTCCCCGGAATTTAGCGCGGGGGATTGGGGAGAATACCCAAATTAACAACAAAAATCCCTCGTATACGTTTTATTGCAGTCAACGTGCACTTGATCCCACTCTGTCATGGCAATAAGAAGGTTAGTGTCTGATTTTGACTAGTCTGAGGATTATAATCAAGAAATATTCAGTGCTTCGGGTAAAGAACGGGTGGACCTGTCGCAAGTCTAACCAGAACAGACCGCGGATTTTTAAATTGTGTTTTGTATTAGTTCCTTGCCTTTGTTTTGTAAATACTTAATGATGGCCTCTTGGAGACATTTATTAAGAGGTGATGAATCTGGCTCTAAATATATACGATATTTTTAAAAACGAAAACGGTGGTGCTTCGGCAAATCAGATCGTGGATAGAATTTAGTGTGTTGACAAAAATTACTCTTTGCAGTATCTACTATTTTATAGTGACAAAACCGTGCCAACGTTAGAAATGATTTGAGACAAATTACGTGTTTCCAAACTATGAATATAGTTCAAAATCTCTAGGTACATTGCATTACCTTGTAAGGCAATGTGTGGGCTTCGATATGGAAAAATTGACAAAAGGATTGCAATTATGGAATCGCCGCATATTGTTGCAGCAGCAATATTTGCAAAGAACTAGAAATTTTAGAGATGAAAAACGAACCCTCATCTACCTACATGAAACGAGGTTTGATACACATTATGCGGTATAAGGTATGGTAAGATGGATAACAGTACGGCCAATGCAACCGAGGAAAAAGGATAACAATTCCTCACGCTGGTAGTGAAAATGGCTATGCTTCTGACTGCTCCTATTCAACAAAAAATATTAAACAATCCTGTGCCAATTACCATGAGGACGTGACAGAACTATCTGAAAAATGGGTCAAGCAATAACCGTTACCACATATTTCCCCAAATTCTGTCGTCATAATGGACAACGCGCTTTACCGTACTTTTATCCTAATGGAGTTGGTTACACTTGAGCAAAAAGTACGAACAAATAACTAAACACCACAATTAAACGGATCATTATTGACCACTATAAGACACTCAGTGACTGAAATTGCCGCTGCAGACCTATGGAAGGGATGTGTTGAACTTGTAATTGAAAAATAAAATGAATACTGTTTCACCTCCCGTTGCGTTAGTCCTATTATCATTTCGTTAATTACTGATTTCACTTCTAAAAGCGATGGCGATGACGATATACAGAGTGTCCGAATATTCGACCGATAACGCTTGACAGGTAATAGACCTCACATTTCTATGAACACTGAGATACGAACGTGAAGCCATACAATGATTAGTGTTTACGATACAGGGTGTCAAAGTTTTACTTTTATTTTCGTTTTTTTTTTCAATTATTCCGCAATAAAACGGCACAACGATTTAAAATTATGCATCGGGGGTTTTTTAAGGCGACAAATCCAAATTCAACAACAGTATCTCTATCGTGTATAGAGGGCGCCACCTACGGCACATTTAAATTATCAAAACTTTATTCCGTTTTCGTGCATCAATGTCCGTATCAAAAAAAATCGTTTTATCGATATCTTCTACGTGAAAAAGGTATACTTTGTTTAAGTACCTAAAGGTAACCCATTTCAAGATAATAACCTTCATTGAAATTTCCAATGCGTCGAAATTATCGGTATTTTTGCACCAATAAATGTAGGAGTCATAATTTTAAATACCGTTAACGAAATATTCTAAAACTTCAACACCTATTTTGGAATTAAATATCTCTGAAGCATGTTTTTTGAGTCAATATTATCCATCCGAGAATATCGATAATTCTTTTGATCACATTTTACAACTAATTGGGTTGCCCGGGAAATTTCAATAAAGGTTACCTCGAAAACTGTTACCTTAATCGAAGGATACCTTTTTCACGTGAAACAATTGCGGAAACGATTTTTTATATACCAAACCAGAAAAAAGTTTTGTTAATTTAAAAGAGTTCGATGTGCCGTCGGTGGCGCCCTCTATTCATGGTAGCAAAACCGTGGTTGAGTTTGGCCTTAAAAAATCTCCCAATACGTAATTTTAGATCGTTGTGCCAATTTATTGTGGAAAAATTGAGAAAAAATGAAAACAAAAGTAAAACCTTGAACGTTGTATCTTGGAAATTAAGCATTTTTAGGCTTCATGCTTCTATCTCAATGTTCATAAAAATGTGAGGTCCATCACCTGTCAAGCGTTGTCGGCCGAATATCCGGACACCATGTATAAAATAAAATGGAAGTCTTCACATTTTTCTAGGTATGAAGGCACATACTACATAAAAGAATGTCTAATATTTTAGCTCTTTATGAAAAAAAACTTGTATCTTGAAAGAACTTCACCGATACGCTTGCATTTTTTTAGCTAAAACGCACTATTCTAATATTTTATGAAAATTTCCTATTTATTGCATAATATTTTATTATTATAAGATAAGCAAAGGCGTCGCGTTTCACAAAGGAGATGCCTTCAAAGCTCATTTTGCGGTTCCAAATGACTTCGGATACACTATGCGGTTAACGGTACGTTATACTGTAGCTCTGAATAAAATTGGATGCTGCTGAGCTGTCAAAAACAGCCTTCCGTTGTGATGTTCAATAAAAGGGCCTATGAGCCCCGTACTACCATCGCCTCTGCACCTATACAGCATATACGTGCTTTGTAACCAGCGTGTGATGAACGCATGGCGCGCACATATACTCCTTTAACCGCATTAGCTCCTGCCTGAGCGAGTTACCGACACGGGGGGCGATCGGAAATAGAAGAGTGGGGGGGGGACACGGGGGGCTACATCCTTTGGCAATCCGTGTCCTTTATCCCTTTCGGAACATTTACGCGGCAATGTTTTCGCGACCATCGTGTAATCCACATGCTTGTACGGTTCTACTTTGATCCTACGTGGTACGGTTCATGTGCGCAAAGACACGGTTGTGTGAAAGTGTAAGTGGTGACCGTGCTATCAGTGATCTGATTCAATAATATCACTTCATACTCAATAACGGCATTATAGGTAGACTGAGCACTTTCCATTCTCTAATATGTAACTATTTCTATAATAGTCGCTAACTCAAACATCGACTTGCAATTGCACTATACGTTCTCTGGGTTTTTTTTCATTTTGCTGCGAATTATAATAAATATTTGGATATTTGTAACCATTTGATAATCAATTAGATTAGCTCAACACTTTCCATGCCCTAATATATATATATAACCATTTCTAAACTACCAACTATTTCAATATCGAATTGCAGTTACTGTTTACGTTCCTTGGTTTCTTCATAGTGAATGATAACATATATTTTGATATTTTTATCTGAGCTGTGAAACATTATCAGGGCTGGGTTTTTTTATCATATGAAGAACAATGTCCCTGATTCACTTTCCACACCGATAGGTGAAGGGAGGATTGTGATCGCGAAAATTTTTGATTTTGAGATAATATACGCTTTTTGGGCGTTTGATGATATCTACATAATGAAAATCCACGTCTCATTTCTGTCGGTCTGTCTGTCGATCTGTCTGTCGGTCTGTCTGTCGGTCTGTCTGTCGGTCTGTCTGTCGGTCTGTCTGTCGGTCTGTCTGTCGGTCTGTCTGTCGGTCTGTCTGTCGGTCTGTCTGTCGGTCTGTCTGTCGGTCTGTCTGTCGGTCTGTCTGTCGGTCTGTCTGTCGGTCTGTCTGTCGGTCTGTCTGTCGGTCAGTCTGTCGGTCTGTCTGTCGGTCTGTCTGTCGGTCTGCCTGTCGGTCTGTCTGTCGGTCTGTCTGTCTGTCTATTTGTTGGCGTGTTTATAATGTCGTAATCTCAGTCACCGCTGCATGGATTGTGATGAAATTTGAGTAGCGATATATTGTGGGGTCAGAGTAGGTAATGTTCGTACAATTTCGAAATCGTTGTACAGGGGACGGAGTAATTAGAAAAAAAATTTCAAATATTCCTCAAACTTCGTTTCTAGGCGTTTTAGTTGTTGCTGACCATTTCCTACTTTTTTTGACGTGAGGTGATTGTGGGGTAGTTGGAGAGTGGGGGGTTGAAAACTGAAACACTTGTTGTATTCATAATGGGCTATCCATTGACCTGTAAACGAAAAACCTAGCGGCATAATACACTTTGTAGGTCCATCCGGACATTACCTTGCTTATTATACATAGAAGCCAGTGACTCAGAATTTGTGATGTATACATACGAGATTGTTTGTTTTTGGGCATTTTAGGGGTTCCTGATTATTTTCTACTTTCTTTGGGTCGGGGTGAAATTGGGGCGTTTGGGGAGTGGGGGGTTGTAAAACTGAAATATTTGTTGTATTCATAATAGTCTGTTCATTGATCTGTAGAACAAATGCCTAGTGGCATATTACACCTTTTTAGGTCCGTCTGAACATTGGCTTGCCTATTACAGAAACCAATTTTGTGATGTATATGTTACGGTTAAAGTGTTTACTTTGGTAGTTTATACACTAGCTGGTTGTTATACAAACTATCCAAATGTCTCGTAATGTTGACGGAAAATCATATTTCAACTAAAATAGCTACGAAGCATAGACCACAAGGGTATCAAACATATTAACTAGTGTTTCTGGTCAGTTCGCAAACCATCACATCATTTGGATAAGGTATGCACCTAATATCTCTAGTAATACATAATAACCAACTCGTTGGTTAGTATGTAAATTAACCAACTTCTTGGTTGGTATGTAAACTAACTAACTTTTTATTGGTCAATTTAACAGAAAAGTGAGGTTATGTTTATGGCAAGTGCAAGTGTGACGTATTGTTTACTGTCGTGCCTTGTAAAATTTGTTTAAGAACAGGTATCTGGTTACCAAAAATTGACTAGCAACAGCAGTGTGAAAAGTTGCTATTAGAATGTTACGAGAAAAAGTCCCAAAATTCAAAATTAATGAATGACAGTGATTATAATGTACTTCTGCAACATATAAAGGGAATACGCGAACAAGGACATAACACTAATAACAAGAACGATTATCATGTAATGAGTACGTCTGATTTACAGAGAATCGAAACGAATAGCAATTGTATATTCTATCTATGAATAAACCTTACTTTGGACTAAAAATTATTGTTCCAAATTAAAGTAACCAAAGAGGATTGGTTAGTTTACATACTAACCAACGAGTTGGTTATTATGTAGTACTAGAGATAATAGGTGCCTAATTCATCCAAATGATGTGGATAGTTTGTAAGCTGACCAGAAACACTGGTTAATATGTGTGATATCTTTGTGGTATATACTTTAGCGGCATGTCTTGTATAGTTTGTAAGCTAGCTGAATAGTATATAAATCAACCAATATTCATATTTTAGTATAAATATGATTTTCCATCAAAATAACCAGACATTTGAATAGTTTGTATATATCCTAGCGGATAAACTATTAGAGTAAACACTTTAACCGTAACATATACATACGAGTTTTGCTTTATTTCGTTCTATGTATATTACGTGAAGCGTAAATTATTGAATTAATTTTAATGAAATTTTGACACAGAATTTACCAGCGCAGCGCGGCGAGAATGGTAAATGCGTCTGTTTTTGTAAAACCGTGTCAGTGGTGGTGCAGCAATAATCAAAAAACCAAAATATAAAAACAGCTCAAACTTCGTTTTTAGGTGGTTTGGAGGCCCCTGATCGTTTCCTATCATCCAGTTGAAGCATGCAGAAAAAAACTCTGGCGTCCTAGTCCTTAAGGAGGGAGATGCAAGAAACTATTTACGAGAGTTTTTGTGATGGATGCTTTCTGAGGGCGAATGGGCGATGGTTTGGTTGCAACGGGATTTCAGAGTATAGCTTCATGCAATGGCAAAATAATAAAATGGTATCATCATTATGTGTGGGAAGTACTGAGGCGATCAACTTGACTCCATTTATTTTAGTTTTTTTTAAGCTGCGTTTATTAGTACTCTCTTTAGTGAAGATGAACAATTGTTTTTGATCAACATTCATATAGCATAAACGTTACCGCTACTGCATAAAAGATAATTAAGACTGTGGGCTTTCGTGAATAATCACTATATTGTGGGGTGTTTACATGGTATCAGGGTTGGCATACAGATGATTGACCGATGGCAGACAGACAAAAAAATAATCATCTTCATAGGGTGAGTCAACGAGAGATTATAGTTAAGAGCATTACCAGTTTGAAGAACTGCGAAGAAATGTGGCTTATGACATTTATAGGCAGCGTTAAGGCGCACATTTTAAAATTGTTTCCAGGGGTACAGGTGACTCAAAAAAGCGTGTAGAATATAATACATATTTTTTCAGGTCGAACATGGTAACACACGCTGTTTATTTTAGTTTAGTTTATTTTCGGATTCTACATAGAATTTCTTTATCAATACTGTTATTTATTTAATACAGCGCCCTCAAGAGATGAAGAAAAGATACATTCAACGAACCTCAAGTTACATACCACAGGAGTTCAGAATGTACTTCGATATTTTTCAATTGAAAAATCACATTTTCTCAAATTTGTACATCACTTTAATTGTTAGCGTTTATTCTGACAAATCTATCAAACCCTTGAACATTTTTTAAATACGTCATATACCTACTTTTTTAACTTTTGGACTTTTTTCATTCTTGCTTTCCTGGACTGCGTGGTTAAATTATAACCAGATAGTAATGTTCATGCTAAAACTACGTAAAAGAACGTCAAAACTCCGAAAGTAATTTTAAAAATAATATGCTCAAGATAAAATGAACAGCATTAATCGCTTTTTCCAGTTACGCTGTATACTCGGAAATATTTTTAAATTATACTCCGTAATGTTGCCTACAACTGCTGTATTTAACATTTTTTTGGATATTAAATTTCTCCAAGCTAATGAGATAACAAATATCGTAGACTAATCCTGTATAAGTGTGCATGCCAAGTAACTCTGTAAATCCCATAATCGAAATGTTTTGTGATCATAGTCTGTGCCTCTTCCTTCGTATATTAGAAGATTGTAGTATCGTTATCACAAGATTAAGCCGTCTTTAGAACTATCATTTAAAGTACAAATTATTTCGATTTTCATGGCATTTAAAAAAAGCTTTGTTCCTTAAATCGCGCATGGAAAAAGAATCTTAGAAATCTGATTAACCCTTACATCTCTCAAAATTTTTTAATTATTAGAAAACGTTACTAGTGGTTTACGTCCTATTTTATTAAAACATAAATCAGCTCCAGAGCTCTTCTATATGGTATGTTTGGTGAATCCAATGATTGTCGAATTATTAACAGATATGCCTCCTTAGCGCCTGAAGAAGTAGAAATAGATATCTTCAAAATACAGACGATGATTGAATGATTACGTCATAACTTACACAGCACATCATTATTTCAGGTTCCTTAGTCAAAAGTTATTATTAGAAGCAACGAAAATACTCCTTGTTAGGGGATCGATAGTCGTAGGTCCTCCCTATAATCGTATGCCGAAAATGACGAATTAGTACAACATTGCATTCCTATCGTGTAATGGGATACATATAGTAAATAGAGAATGATCCGCCATATGTTTCCAATGCAATTGTATATCACAGTGATACTGCTAATCGGTTTGTTAAATGGAGAAGCACCATATTGTCTGTTTGCTTTATGTCAATAATAAACTGTGTCCATTCAAATTGCTATTGAGTTTTCGTCGTTTTGTCTAACTACTTTAGGATATTATATCGCTACTTGTTTTGTCCGACAAACCCCAAGAGGAGGGAGTTGTGAGGTCTACAAAATAGGAAAACTCACTTATTGGGCAAGAAGTGCTAACAAAGTACATGATTTACTGAAGTTTTTTTTGTACAGAAAAATATAAAGCCTGATTTAGACCATTCATTCTCCAAGAAAAACTGCTGGAAAAAGCTGATCGACGATGTAGACTCAGATATTTGGGGGAAAGGATACCAGTTGGTGGTGAAGAGGCTTAAAGTGGGCCCACCTACGCCAATTATGACAGCCGAAGAAAAGATCGGAATACTGATGGAGCTGTTCCCAAGCCACTCGCCTCTAATTCATGAGGTAACACCATTGGGTGAAGTAAGCTTTTTCACAATGGACGAATTGATCAGTGCCTCAGACAAGCTGAAAGATCATAAGTCGCCAGGTCCGGATGGTATCCCAGCTGAAGTCATCAAGCTTGCTGTGAAGGAGCAACCGCGCGTGTTTCTTTGCGTAGCAAATTATGCCTTAGAGACTGGATGCTTCCCGAAAATTTGGAAGGTTGCTAATACTGTGTTGCTCAAAAAAAAGCAACCTGGTGCATACAGAAATATCGCGCTACTGGGCGCAGCAGGCAAGCTATTGGAGCATATGCTGCTGCATCGTCTCCTAAAAGAACTAGACGCTAAAGGAGGCCTCTCTGACAGACAATATGGATTCCGAAAAGGCAGATCTACAATAGATGCCATTCAGAAAATTGTTGGCATTGCCAGAGACGCGTCAATCAAAATAAAGAGAAAAAGCCAATTGTGCGCCTTAATAACCTTAGACATAAGAAATGCTTTCAACTCAGCCCCAAGAGACGAGATTGTGCGTAAATTAGAAAACACCATGGTGGACAAACATGTATTGAGACTACTGGTTGATTACCTGCGCGATCGGAAAGTTAAGGTCGAGTATGGGGAGAAGGCAATTGACATGAACAGTGGAGCCCCGCAGGGCTCGATTCTGGGTCCTATGCTATGGAATCTCCTGTACGACGGTGTTCTGGATATCGAGATGCCACGAGGAGTCACCACTGTTGCGTATGCCGACGATCTGGCCATTGCGGTGGTTGCACGGGACGAGGAGAGTCTGCAGAAAAAGGTAAACTGGGCTATTGAAGAAGTGTCACACTGGCTGGAAAACAAGAAGCTCGCTTTGGCACCCGAGAAAACTGAGGCGATCCTTTTGACAAAACGAAGGAAAATAACACCGGTATCTTTCTTAGTGGAGGGTCAAGTCATCCAACCTCAAAGAGCAGTAAAATATCTGGGCGTATGGCTTGATAGCCGGTTATCATTCGGTGAACACATAGGCAAAATAGCAGAAAGGACCTCGAAGCTAGTCGCCGCTCTCACGAGGATAATGCCAAACGTGGGAGGGCCCAGATCGAGCAGAAGAGCTTTATTAAGTTCCGTGGCCTTCTCGACCATGCTTTACGCCGCGCCAGTATGGAAATCAGCAATGGAGGTCAAGATACACCGCGACAAATGGCAATCTATCAATAGGAAGATCGCCATTAGAATTTGTAGTGCCTATAACACCATCTCGGCAGTTGCGGCTGAGATGATTTCGGGAGTTCCCCCCATAGAGCTCATGGTCAAAATGAGGGCAGACCAGTATGATCAGCCAGAACACTGGAATCCGGAGGTAGGCCGAGCAGAGCTACTGGAAAAATGGCAGCTACGGATCACTCAAAGTGACAAAGGGGCGTGGACAAAAAGGCTCATACCAGACATAAGAACATGGACCACCAGAGACTTCGGCGAAGTAGACTTCTACCTGACCCAGCTGCTGTCTGGGCACGGGTGTTTCCGCCAGTATTTGTGGCGTTTTGCGATATGCGATGATCCGTCTTGTTGGTACTGCGGCAGGGTAGACGACGCAGAGCACACGTTTTTCCATTGCAGTAGATGGGAACAACTTAGAATGGAGTGCAATAACACTTTGAAGGTCACTTTAACGCCAGACAATCTTGTCAACCACATGTTGTCCTCCTTGGAGAACTGGTTGACCATCGCCCATTGTACAAGAGCCATTCTGGAGACGAAACGTATCGAAATGCGCCAGCACGAATCGGCATTCCCAGACAAGTACAGAACAGACTAAAGCTAGAATAGGACAATCTACACTCTGTAGTAATGCTCACGCGGTTCCAGAGATGTGGGTGGAGAGAGGGGGAAGGGTTTAGTCCGTAGGCACCCCAATGGTGAATCGGGCACACGCTGTGGCATTTGAAGTCTTAGAGCCAGCCCAGAGTGTCTTTCGAAGATTCCTAATCCCCTCTATAAAAAAAATAAATAAAAAAGACCATTCAGCTATTGGGATCGTACCTGAGAATTAATGTAAAACACCAAAGAAAAGGACCACTAGATTATAAAACTAAGAAGTTCATCAAGCTCTTTTAAATACGTGCGATTTTCATGTCCAAGAAACTTGAGTTTGTGCATGAAGTTTGTAAAACGGTAAATACGAAGTTAGAACGAAACCGTGACACTCCCTCACAGAAAGCTATACCACAGCATAGTAAACAACCAGCACAATAACTCAAGTTGGTGGAAATTACACGCCCATCCCCACTTTTGGATGATCTTTTGTAGGGATGGTAATGATACTTCGATACTTGTACTTCTGCACTAATATCGACTATTTCTATCTTGGATACTTTTTGAGCGATTCCAAGCTAGTATCGCTACTTTTGTATCGAAAATAATTATATAATTATTGAGGGGTGTAATCAATTGCACAAAATTCTCTGTACGAACCAAACGCGCGTATGAGGCTAAAAAATATCGAGTTGTTACCGGTATCGATATTTTCATTTTCTCATCTCTACCCAAACTTCACAGCCGTAAAATCATCCATAAATTCTCCCAAGGTCAAATTTTGTGGGAACCATTTTTATATAGGAATTCCTCAGAGATATTATGCTCGTTGTTTACTATGCTGTGGCTATACTCAGCAATGAAACATACAGATTCAAGAAATTGCTCTGAAGGTTGAACCTTCATTCTAGGAATAAGTATCTCATGTACTTATTTGTAGGTCAGGAACAGGATTCTTGTCTGTGGAAAGCTAGCTAGCTAGCTTTTGCAATAATAATAATAGCAGATTTTCTAGCCAGAAACATGCACCGCACATAGGTATATTGTGCTGCTAAATCCTGATATATCTTGCACGGTATGATTAGGAAGGCTTCTCCAAATTAAAACGACTATAAGCCTATTATGCCAGAAATTAAGGGAATGTAGGATACAAGTATCTCCGACATATCAAAAAAGGAAGGCAGACCTACTAACCCCGACAGGCTGTTCTACTTTATATATAATTTATACAAAAGTATGCGCTTTGATAAGTTAATCATGACCTACTTTGATAATTCGACACTGTGCCCCCATCGTTGGCGCTCAAAGCCATACGCAACGACCTTGCCATTAGTTGTTGTTCGTGAAAGAACCTGGACAATTCGTTAACGTTTCTGTTTATGAAAACGGATTAAGAGCCAGAATTCCACCTGAAATTCCAAGAACTGTCCCGTGAAATTACGAATTTAAGCTTCACTCATTTGATATGACATATTTAGTATCAGGATACCAGCTTTTTGATTTCTAGCGGTTTTTATTGCACTGGGATAGTTTTAGTTGTTTTGATAGAAGTTGTGAGAAAAATTCAGTATGATGTAAATTATTGACGTCTAATTTTGATTGACGTAGGAATATCGAGTGTAGAACTGATGTTATTTTTTACACGAGACAAAGTTTTCGACTTTATTTGCTTCTAAAGCTCCCACCACTTATGAGACAGACTATCCTACAGGATCGCGTTCGAATGCCGGCATTAAGTACCTCAAGAAAAATACTATATCCTGTTATTCAGTCATAAACTATTTAAATCTTATGTTCACTAAATGAGTCCCATATCCAATATAACCAATGACGTTTTAACGTCCTTGAATATAACGCAGTTTGTATTATGCCAGCATTCAAAGAGACAAAATTATTCTGTGTATTGTTCTCTGTATTGTTTTAAAAAATGAAGTCAAGTTGATGTACTTAGTGTTTACTACATATTACAGTGCTACCAGTTTATTATTTTCCTATAGTGTGAAGTCATATACTTCGTTTAGGAGGCAAGGCGGGGCACGTCCCCCCCTGAAAGTATCACGATGCGTTATTGGAGTTTTTTATACTATTGAAGTATTTCAGCTATAAAAATGCCAGAAGCTATCTTTGGCATTTCCACTGTCTACTTGTTCAATTGAAGGACCCTCTAGCACTTTAAAATGGGTGCAAATATAGCTGCAGTCAACGATAAGTGTGATTAGTCCACATCGCACAATGAAAGAACATTAATAAAGGCTAATGATATACTTTGACATTTAAACAATAGTCGTATACGCTATTTTATCAAATAAACATATAAAAATCCATCATAAGGCTGATATCCTACGTATGCTTTTCCGGAGATTGTTAAAAATGTATGATGGGTTTTACTAGCTAGCGGTGCAGTTGCGCCTTCTTAGGGCCAATCGGTCCATCCGACAACTTTTATCTTTTTTTGTCTTCCAAATTTCCAATTTCCAGGAAAAGCCTAACTTGATTTTTTCAAGAAGCCTCTGTTGAATCAGCAATATATTGCTGACTCATGTGAGTGCCTCTTTTTTACTTTACGTGGAAGAGTACTGATGCAAGGTCAGGAATTTTCAGTTTCAATATAGTATCACTCGTCACTATGTCTGTTTTTCTGTCGTAATATCTGCACGTCCCTTATCTTAGGAATATTGGGTAATATTTTTAGAATTGACGGTTGAGGGCGAGTAACTAGCAAAGGTAGTATCACCGCCATACCAAATATGGTTTTCAGGCATGTTGAGAGTTTATGATTGCTTCCATCTTTTGTTTTGAGGAAAGACAAATTAGGCTGGTCGGTACCATGACCGGTGACTTAAAACTACTAACTAGATTGTAATGAAGTGATGGCAGCTTGACAAAAATGATTTTTAAAACTAGCGCCAGTGGCAGCGAAGCACAAAAAAGTGTATAGAGAACTAGCAAAATTCGTTCATGTCAAATTGAGGGGAGAGATTTGCTAGGAGTTTGAAGGCAGGATTGTTTTTTATTAATACTGAGCCTTCCGTTAACTAAAAAAATAAAACCTAGACCAAGATCACACGTTTCTTCAAGTATTATGTAGCATAGTGTCTTCAGGAAAAAACAAAAGGCCTACATAATTTCAAAAAAATGCCTTTTAGGTGATTGATAATGATTAAAATTTATATATTTTTTTGGTAATGAGGGGGATAGGGTGCAGCTGCCGCAATAGTTGCCGCTCAGCCCGAAGGCTTATTGTGCGCCTCCAGTCAAAGGGATCTAATCCAACCACGTTTCGTAGTTTCTTCCTGCTCAATCTGAGAGCTTCTGCGGTGTTAGAACACGAGAGTGGTCACCAGCATCCTCTTAGACTGAACATTCCCCACCACTCTTTCCCAGCGGTCCTGGTGCTCGTTTGATACCCGTCTGGTGACAGCTGTCCGTACCATGTTTTATGATGCACCACATGCTGGTTGTGGTCCAAGTTTACACATTAGATGTTATATATCTCCTGCATCATAGACGAATGCATATCGATCAATAAAATACATAAAAGTAGCGATTTATTTGCTAAATATAGATAACAGATAACATTTCATCCTGAATGGAGATCATAAAATAATTATAGAATTATCGTTATAATTATGATGAATTGACTTTTTAAGGTATCGGTGTCGCTCTGGCCTATATAAGAAGAGTAGTCTGGGAAGTATTAAGTTAATCAACTGGACTCTGTATTGGTCTACCACTGAGCGTTTTCTTCGTAATCGTATATCACAGGACTTGAAGGATTCTTAACCTCCTAAAACCATACCTCCAAAATATGTTTGTGGTTTGTGATGATATGATCCTCACAATGGAAGGAACTCATAACATGGTCTATTTCTTTCAAGGAATATTTCTAATATAGGGTGCCCCAATAGAAGTGATAGGTTTTCTAATAGGGATATCTAGACAGCTGTCAAAGGTACAAACGTCATCCAGCTGTCAAAATATTCGGTAAGGTTTGGCAATTCATCATGGAACGTTTCACGCTGGCCGATCGTTTGGAAATCATTAAAAATCACTACGGAAATTCCCGCTCAATTGTAAATACGCAACACGCATTTCGTCGTGAACTCGGCCCTCATCATGGTTTCATTGAGCAGACAATTCGTCGCACCGTGGAAAAGTTTGAGCATGAGTACACTCTATTGGACCTAAAGAAACCAACCCGAATGCGAACTGGTCAACATGAAGAAAATATCCCGCCATAGCGGCCAGTGTTCACGACGACCAAGACACAACTCGATGAATTTTTCGTTTGGATTTGGGACTGCACCCGTATAAGATCATTATGACGCAAGAATTGAAGCCGGACGACCATTGGCTGTCGGCGTGAGTTCGCAAATTGGGCGCTACAATTGTTGGACGAAGATCCTCTTTTTGGCCAAAAAATCATCTTCTCAGGCGAAGCCAATCTTCACATCAGTGGCTATGTCAACAAGCAGAATTGTCGTTACTGGGCTATGAGCAATCCACAAATGACCGAAGAAGTGGTCCAGTACCCAAAAAAATTGAATGTGTGGTGTGGATTGTGGCATGGCGGCATCATCGATCCTTATTTCTTTCGAAATGAGAAAGGAGATACCGTTACAGCCAATGGGCCACGCTACCGAGCGATGTTGGAAGAATTTCTGTGGCCAGAGCTCGACAACATCGATATTACTGACATGTGGTTCCAATGGATGGAGCCACGAGCCACACAAGCGACGCAACGCTCGAAGTTGTTCGACAGAAGTTTGGCGACTGGATCATCACCAGACAAGCGTTCATCGATCGGCCACCGCGATCATGTGATTTGACATCTCTCGATTATTTTCTTTGGGTGTGCGTCAAACCATTGGTTTACTCCAACAAAACAGCCACTTTGGATGCCTCGAAAGCAATATTCGAGTAGCCATTAACGCCATAACGCCACAAATGCTCCAAAATATCATCCGAAATTGGGCCGACCGCTTGAAGCACTGCCAGCGAGCCCGAGGCGGATATTTGAATGATGTTTTATTTCATACATAATGTCATGGACGTAGCTTCAAAATAAAGTCAAAATCAATTTGATACCTCAAGCCGTTGTTGTTTTATTTAATTTGTCTTTCACATCGTTCTTATTGGAGCACCCTATAGTTATTATTTGCCGGTAAACGTCCTACGAAATGGATCCCAGAAAATGCGCTAAATAAGAAACCTTTTTTGTTTCCCATTATGTTGCTCGTTTCGCAGAGAACCGCGCGTTCCTTTTTCTCCTTACTCCTTCATTCTATCAAGGCAGGCACATTTACAAAATCAAGGTTTTACAGGAGATTTTTTCACGCTATGATGGCGAGAATCTACTTATCTTGAAATTGGATGTCCTGTGGAAATAAGATGTACGTGACAGCCTTTGTTTCTCCTACCCATTCACTCGTATAAAACAACTGACAGTAAAATGTCATGTAAAAGAAAGCATCGCCAACGCATATCCCTGACAAACTACTCCTATCTACCTTGAACTTTATATACGTACTGCGTAAAAATAGACAGAGTAACCATTAAGTATATGGAATATAGTATACATAATCAGTAAATGATAATTGTATAAAAACCTTTTTCATATAATAGTTGTTTAATATTGTATTTCCCATAATACGTAGTATTCAGTTGTTTTTTTGGGTATCAATATACCTTTCCATTAAGCTCATATTTGATAGAGATTTTATTTCTTTTTAGTTAGTATGTAAGTATCAGAAAATGTTTAAAAAAATTAAAAACTTGTTAAGTTTATTACATCAGTAACATTAATCTAGTATCTATGCATCCATTTTCGGCGGATTCTGTGTCTCTAAGCGGTTTCAAAGTCTTGCTAACTACTCACTGGGTGACGGATTCTCAATTTGGATAACACTCATGGAAAATTTCCCATGTCTATACTTCTGTTCGTTTTCCGGCTCTTAACTGACTATAATAAAAAATTTTATATGTTCACATTCTGTTAAATAAACAATTTATAACTTTCGATGACCAACTTATTAACAATATCAGACGTATTGACCCATGACAATATGTTTTTTTCATATCTACTTGTCTGTTCTGAGATATCTAGATCAATGTTAGGTACTTATGTTATAAACTTAATAGTTTTCTTTTGATCAATTCCTTGCATTTGAATATGGATGTTATATCATTGTAAAGAGAGAAAAATATCTTTCGAATGAGCTGAATACTGCGATTTAAAAAAATTAATGTTTTTCGTCACTCATTTGTTTTTGAAACTAAAACAAATGAATACTGCCATATTATGAAAAATACTATATTAACTTTTATATAAAAAAGTTTTTCATACCATTATTATTTACTGTTACTATATTCCATACATAGTAGGCACACTTCAGCTCCGGCATAGGCCTTTGTATTTACCGTAATCTTTTGCTTCCCTAGATGGAAGTTTTACTTTATAGTGCTAATACGCAAGGAATAAAAAGCCTGGAATCTGAAAATTTGACCCACGTACAATGTATACGTATGTACTGAATGAACACGTAATTCGTAAAGTTAAATATTATTAGAAGTGCTTCAACTCGCATCGTTGTATCCCATGCTCGTACAGGGAAAATTCGACATAAATTACAGGCCTTTGTTTATACGCTACGATACAGCATGCCACACAAACATGCATGTTCGGTTGTTTTTGTTGGATATTTGCTGCACTAGACCTGGAAAACGTTTTGAATTCACGGCCCTAACGCGTATGTCGTCAAAATGCAGATAGCGGTTTTTCAAACTACCGTATTGCATCAAAAAAGTGTTCGCAAACCAACCGACTCCGATACTGGTCTGCACGAGGTGACCCAGTGATATTTTATTTTTTTACTTCTATATTTTGTAGCCACGTGGATGAGAAACTCAACTTCCCAAGTTCAGGCGACGCATGCCGTATGTTGATATTGGTGTAGCTTTAAGAGTGACCAGAATATCAAAAGAAAAAGAAATGTGCAAGATCCTTGTCAGATCAAAAATTTAAAACGAAGTCCGGATGATCGGTTTAACATAGATGTATGCAACATTCTAAATAAATTTATTGAATACGAAAAAATGGAGTCAAGTTGATTATCTCAGTACTTCCCACACATAACAGAGATACTATTTGCATGAAGTTATAGTCTGAAATCCCCCAAAAACTCTGGTAAATATAGTTTTTAGTCTGCAAATTTCAACTGAATGAAATAGAGTTTGAGCTATTTTAAGATTTTTAGTTTTTTTATTATTGCTGCGCCGCCACTGACACGATTTCTAAGAAACATAAGCATTTTCTATCCTTGACATAATACTGTGCCGAAATATCCTTGAAATCAATTCTAGGTTATACAATACAGAACGATCTAAAGCAATACTTGTATGTATGCATTAGAAAACTCTGTTCTTGTACTTACCACACATAACAGAGATACTATTTTGTTAATTTCCCATTGCATGAGGCTATAGTCTGAGATCCCTCAGAAACTCTTGTAAATAATTTCTTGCCTCTCTGTAGGAGTTAAGACAACACACTTTTTATTCTGCAAATTTGAACTGAATGAAACGAAGCTTGAGCTAATTTTAGATTTTTAGTTTTTTTTATTATCGCTGGCCCGCTACTGACACGATTTCTAAGAAACATAAGCATTTTTTATGCTTGACATAATACTGTGCCGAAATTTCATTCATATCAATTCTAGGTTATACAATACAGAACGATGTAAAGCAATACTTGTTTGTATACATGAGAAAATTCTAAGTTCCTGTTTTAGGCAAGGCAGCGTTCCGATGAATGTAAAAAAGTGTATTACTCCGCTAGTCCTTCTTTCGCAGGTCAATGGAGAGCCTATTATGCAAAAAACCTTTTTAGTTTTATTGACGACTTTATTTTTTGTATAGATCCATATGCTAACATGTATATAAATTACCTATTATATCTATAAACAACCATATCAGTGAATGGAAAGTTCTTACTCAGTCCTTTTAATGTTTCAAAAATACACAGAGTCTTATAGTCATTACACTCGTTTTTTAACTAGTAGCCGTGAATCCAAGGTACTGCTCCAAGAGAGCTACGTTCCTAAGCCTAATAAAATGAACAATAGGATCATATCTCGATCCTGGCGAGCTTACTCCAGAATTATAGGAGTTCTGGGAGATTCATGTGTATTAGCTGATCAAAACGCATTTTTTCTAAACATTTAGGGCCAGTTTCATCGCCTCCCGATAAGTGTCAGGTAGTCTAACCGTAATTCGTGTCACATTCTTACTTACGTCAAGTGACAAAGACAAAATAATTAACGATTAAACGACTTACCTGTAGAGTAAGGATGTTCAATCGTAATTATACGATTTAAACCCATGAGGAACACAATGATTCGTAATAATGTTCGGTCCCGCGAACTGACAACACTTTTTAAAAATTAGAAGGGCTGGCTTCCCGCCCGCCTGCCACTCGCCATCCCTCCAATGCGTCATTAATGTTTCGTGTTGTCAGTTCGCAGGACTGAACATTATTACGAATCATTGTGTTCCGAATGGGTTTAATGGAGTATAATTATGTTGTGGGGGCTTTTGAGTCAGATTCCTTATTGCTAACCCAAAGTGTGATTGAGTGTAGCGAATGGACTGTATGTGTAAGTGTATACCTTCTTGGCCCCTAGCTTCTCAGTCAAACACTTTTTCTGGAGGATTAATTTATTCTCTCGATTGTACAAATGATATATAGAAACCTTGGTGAGAGAGGTGATGTGTTCCCGAAATTAAAGTGCGAATAACCAAAATAAATTAAGTTTGAAACGTTAGTGACAGGCAGCACATGTCATTTCTAAACATATAGCGTGTGTCGCAACAATCCTAACATATGTAGATAAGCTATCTGACATTTGTCAGGAGGTGGTGAAACTGACCCTTAAACTTATAAAACCTTATATAAAACAGAAATAGTTTTTGATTTCCAAGAGATCAACTAACAATCATGAAATCATGAATCCGTCGAACATTGTGACGTCACTAACCTTTGAGTGTTAATAACGAACCGTGTGAAAGTGAACTTTAAGTGAACAGTTTTACCTCACCATCATGTTCGAGAAACACCATCTCTTTCCAACGATGCGCATGTTCGCGTCCAAACAGAAAGCATGCTCCTCCTCGAATGGAGAAATGGAATCTCCTCGCCTACATCTTCGGCGGCGATCCTCCATGTCCGATCTGGACAAGCTCGCTCCATCGGAAAACCTTCCTGACCTGGTACGAAGCACCGGAGGACGACTTGAGATCAAAGTTATGGCCAGCTCGCTTCCACATAGTCCGCAGATCAGCAAGTCCCTTGTGGGGAGCAGTACTGCTATTAGTGTCAGGGGTTAGTGCACAAATATTATTACTTTATTTTAGCAAATAACAGAGAATTGAAGAAGGACATAAGCATTTAATACATACAATATAACTGGCGGAACTTGCTCAAATAGGTCACTCGGTATCTAAAAGAAGCTTGGAATGCATTAAATACAGCGATAAGGCTGCGTTTTCACCAGAGATGTGGTAGGAAAATGAGCATTGCGAGGATGTGTAGCGAGCTGTCTTAAGATTTTTTTTTGCTCGCCTACATCCCCAGCACACATCCCTCGCAACGCATTTCTAGCGCACATCTCTCGAATCACATTAATAACACACATTCCTCGCCAACATGCCTTATTTTGTGCGTCTGCTAAGCCGTTTCCACCAAAGCTATGCGGAACGAGGCGAGGTAATTCAAGCGATTCTATTGGTTTGTTAAAAACGCATTCCTCGTAATACATCCTCGCACATCTTTGGTGGAAACGAAGCCTTAATGACATTTTCGGTAGGTATTGTCAGGTCACAATTTTTCAGTTATCAAAGTTCTGCAATAAATATCCTGTAGCCAGCCATTCTAGATACGGCCACTTGGTATTTAGGTTCATCCTTGGGTTAACTTAACTACTGGTTAATCAGAGCTTTTGACATAAACCCCCTATTATCGAATGGACTGATTTGGCTAACCATTAGTTTTTTTAACCACTAAGTAACTATTGTGAAACTGGGCTACAAGTTCATGAAAAAAACAAAATAACCAGTAAACGTCTTTGCACTATAAAATGTATTCAACTAAGACCTGGTCTAAGTCTTCTCAGGTAAATTAATATACAATATTTTTTTAAATATATTTAATAAATCTATGTACATAACCCGAATATTTTAGCATACATATGAAAGTAATTATCGAGGTCTGGTACCGCGTTAGATACTCTCAAAGTGATGTAGAGCATTATACAGCCTAATGGTCACACATGGTGTTGCTATGCCTAATGGTCACTTTCCAGTATATCACTGAAAGTCGTTTTTCATTGTTAAGGTTCCTCCATATCAGTCCTAACATCAAAATCCACAAACTTTTTATTATACCTTGGGTAGAGGTTTTTATGGCTACTCTTGAAACGCGGTTTCCGAAAAGGCAGATAAATCTCGTCCTTATTGCGTAGAATGCGTACAGAACATCCGACAGTCAAGGTCGTGCATTGACTTTCATTCATAAGCCATCAGAACTTTCCAATTTCATAAACGTCAAATTGAGAAACGGTTTCCATTCCCTCTTGTATTCGATTCCAGTTATCGGCTGTAATAAAGTTGATATAATTTTTACCCGATCTGTAGGGATCAGTGTTGGAAGAACGGAGTAACTAGTGACATGAAAATATACTTTTCCTTACTAATATAAATCCTGATATTGTTAAAAGTGTTGCGAGGCAATATCTATTGTTCAATTTTTGCCTGGTTGGACTGTGTGGTTTGATAGGAAGCTGAGTATTTTTTCAATGGTTAAGATTGCTGCAGACGCGATAACGATACAAAATTGATTTATATGCAAATGTGTACCTTACAATCTGATAAACTGTTTTTTGTAAGTCGCCCAGTAGATAGCAGTTCTGAGAATGCCATTCACTTATTGTAGTGAAACGTCAAGTAACGAAGCGCTCCACCCGAACAGCTCAAGAAAGAGCAGTTGCATCAGACCATGGCCACGGAAGCCTCACACAATATATCAGAAATGGAATATATTTTTCGTTTTTAAAGCTCTTTGATATATTATGGAGCTTCGTTATGGCATAATTAAATTTGCAACATGTGCCACAGTTCTTACCGTTTTGCTACTTGAACCTCCGTCAGATGACGTTAGCTGAATCAGACATGCAACAGTCTTGTTTAGCTTGTCTTGTCTGTGATTTGATTTAGGTGCTCAACCACCCTGGCATACTTTCAATCCATACGTAAAAATACTTGTAGCATTTCGGCTTCTCACGTCAGGGCTAGCAACTTTAGCTATTAGAGTGGCTCTCATTAAGACAAGGCTGCTGTATGTTATCTACATCATGATTCTGGTTACTTCGTAATCTAGAGGCTTGTCTAGCTTTCTTATTTCCTTACTTGTATCACCATTGATATAACCCATGCGGTTCACTGTGAGACATCACGTTGGTTTCGAATGGCACCATCATCAAAATATGAACTAAAACAAAGGCAAAGGTACAATTGGCACTCGGTTAACATGTTGGTTAGGTGATGGACTTGTTACGTATTCTGACATCATTACTTACGGCTTCTTGTTATAGCATAACTACCGCTAACCACCACCTCTACTAAGTTCAGTACAGAGTTAGGTGTGTCTACAGTAGATTTGCCCTTTCTTGGTTTGTGTAGAAGCATTGATTAACGCATTCTAAATACTTTAATCAATGTACTTTAATCAATGGTAGAAGACAGTCCCAAATCTCTACAATGTTTGTCGATCTCTCCTTTATTAGCAATTATAATCAAGTCAGCAGAAACGGCAGCATATATCTGCCGTTTAGAATTGAAGTTTACTGATAAGTACCATGTGTTACCAAACAGCCTTTTCTTACGGACGACGCAGTATTACTGTAATCTAAATTGTCTTATGCCTTATTTGGTACTCGATAAAATGTTCGTGCTTCTCCCGTTTTCACATATGCAAAAGCGTCTGTGCTATGTGCCTTAGCAACGCGTGAGTCATCCAAGTTAAGGTAACTTTTTAGGTTAAATTCTTTAAAACTTGCATACTCATCCCCAGGTATGGTTTTGAAGTCTTTTGGTAATTGCTTTTACATGTTATATTTCGAGAATATACGTCAGTGGACTGGCCCGGGATTCGAAGAATTGATAAGAACCGCTGAAAACAGAGAAGAATTTGCCACTGTGATATCCAACCTTCATTGATGGAGATGGCATGTTAAGAAGAAGAATTTCGAGTTCATTCTCTGATTTTCTAATTATCCCTCCCGATTTTGGTTTTTATATTCGAGTAGCAATAAGGCACTATACCTTTCTGCATTTGCTCCGCAGTACTTCATTCCTCTATTATAATTTGGTTTTAGTTGAAGATTTTTTACTATGACATGATAATTATGATAAACACGTTTCCAAGCTGCTAGACTTTGTTGCGTATATTCGTCTAGACCCAATCGCCACACAATTAGTGGTTAAACGACTTACCTGTAAGGAAGTGCAATCCTCAATTATACGAGAGAGCCCTGTAGTGTATGCTTCAGTTCTCATTTTCGGCGTATTGTTTACAGAAAAAGTAGTTCCACCTCCTTGCCATTCCCTGCGTCTCGTTGTGCCTAGTCATAATGTTTCTACTCAGATCATGCACTTTGGGTTTGGTGAGGGCTGGTGTGATCTCTTTGGACGAGGCTCTCTCGTATCATCACTATCATCCTTACAGGTAAGTGGTTTAACCTCTAATTATAATTCGAGAGCCTTGTTCTCGAAATGACCCTGTATATGTTTAAAGATGGTTTCATGATCTGAGTATAATCCAAATGAAAAAGAAAAAACAAGTCTAGACTTTGCTCAATCTTGAAGCTTTTTATTTAAAATTCCATAATTGTTTTATTACCTTTTTATTAATGTACGCGTATGTAGTGTGCAGAAGTTTAGTTCAGTAGGTATCACAATTCATTATCCATTTTTATTATCAGCGTTTTTGCAAAATCTAAATCGTCAGGCTTATGGGTCTGTTATAAAATGTAACAAAAACTTTTAACCTATCACTCCACCCTGCGCTATGTCTAATGATTTCAACGTTTAAGCCTTCCCTAAAGGCCGCGGAAGTGGGACGTTCTGGCAAAGTCAACATATTGTTTTAGTGTGGATGCAGGTTAAGGCTCTTCCACAAAGGATGAGGTTTCCTGTAAGGTGGAAGTAATAATGATTTATCGTAAAAAAATCACAAACACTATCGTAACACTTGACTGCACGGTACAAGGATATGAAACATAATGACTAGGCACAACGGGATGCAAGGAATGCGGGGAGGCGGAACCACTTTTTCTGTAAACCATACGCCGAAAACGAGAACTGAAGCATATACTACAGGGTCATCTCGAGAACGAGGCTCTCGAAGTATCATTACTGTTATAGTTACCGACGCGCGACGTCACGGTGCATTCATTTGTTTGACACCGGTTAATAGAATATATTCCACGGCACGCAGTCTTTCCTAAGATTTTACACTTCTCACATAATATACCTGTGATCACTGAAATTTTCTTCATCCAACATTTTCCAGTTCCAGAGCTTGACCATTAAATTCCCACCATGCATGCTTATAAAACTGGGCTCGCCGTATATCCGTAATGAATGAGAGAAAGTCTTCTAGTAGCTTCCGCCTTTATCCCCACATTATTAGCTTTGACCTAAAGTCATCTCGTATTGGAAATTATTCTATGCTATTATCAGTGATGGTTTAAAATTTTAGTGTTGCAAGTTATGAGAAAAAGACAGTGAGTTTAGTGAGGGATATACAGGCATAGATCCCCTACTTCGAATCTAACAGAACGATAACTTATTTGTTCGTAATATCTCAGTAGTTGCTCCTTCTCGAACTTCGTCGTGCCTTATGTCTCATATCACTCATATAATATGATGTCTTGTATCTTGAGGAAATGGATGACTTGGTTGATGTGATAATTTGTTCTTTACACTCTGGCATCTAAGAAACTGCTGAACAAATTTTCATAAATCATATATTATAAAAAACTCACAGTCGATTGTCCTATTTGGGATTTATGCAGCCATAGACTGATACTTATCCCCTTGCGGCACTAGAGGCTAAAATATTAAAAAGCCATTAATATACAGGGTGAGTCAAGCTCAACGCCTCAGACTTTTGTGACCAAACCGTACCACTATTCAGAAAACTAACTTTGCGAGTGTATGTAAGTCGGATTTTAAAAATAATGACTTTCATACAGGGTGTCTGATAAATTAAATGGAACACTCTGCATATCATTACATATTTAGATTCCCGGCTCAACTTGAGTGTGAATTTATGTATCACACATAGGACTTTAAACTGTTTAGGTGCAAATCACAATGTTTGGTATAAGTAGATGTCAGAAAAAAATGAATATCGCAGCTAATATAAGGGCTGTGACTTTGCCGTGTCACTGAGCATGAAATGCGTGAGCTTATGTTAGACGGTCGAGTTTGAACTACATTTGTACTTGGAGAAATAGGTAGATCAATTAGGGAAACTTCAATTAGAGATAATTTGATTTTTTCAAATGAGAAAGACTATTTTTTTTACAGAATCAAATGTAAAATTTGACAGTCTTTCTAACGATATGCGGTTGTAAATATCAATCTCTGGTAGTTTTGATTCAATTTCAAATTTTCAATCAAACCGGTTAATTTTCCTACCTATAAGCAGTATAACAGACCATGAAATATAAACAAAAAACTATTCAGATGGAAGAAAACATTTAACTTAGCAGATAGATATGGACGAACTAGAGTAAAAAGACAAAATTATGAAAATGACTCACAACAAGTCAATTCTAACCAGAAATAACAGAGGTAACACATCTAAGGTCAAAAAACAGCTGAAGTATGACAAATGGATATTTTTCATCGCATACCAGCTACTATAATATTCTAAAGGTTGACAATAATTCACAAAACCATTATGAATTTTGAAATGAAAGGAAATCTACCAACGAATATTGCTGGCAGTTTAATAGTTTCAGAATAAAATTTTACATTTTAATGATTTAAAAACGTAGTAGCCGATACCTCTGACTGGAGCTCTACAAATTCTTCAGTATCCATAAGCAACATCGCCAAAAATGTAGAATGAATTAAAAATCTGCTCAAATTGTTAAACATAATTTACCTGACAGAAAATTAAAGTACAATTTGTCAGTATTCTTTTTTCTGCGTTCTTGCTAATAAATACTGAAAATTTTAAAGAACTACAGTCAGACAGTCACAGATATTGTTCCTTTTGAGTTTGACGGAAATGACTGCTGTTTTATACCATTAGGCACCAACTGAAGGCAACAATCGCTGAAAGTTTTCCTTTCATTTCAAAGTTTTTAGACATTTTGGAAATTTTTAGTCTCTAGTACATTGCAGTTGCTAGTAGGCTGTGAAAATTATCCATTTCTGTCGTACACCAGCTTCTCTCTGACCTTAAAGGGGTGATACACGTACGAGAAAGTACGCGTACTTATGGCTCGACGACCTTTTTCGCCTGTGTGTCACCTTAAGTACGCGTACTTTAAAACCGTCGCGCAAACCGCCGGTGAGCCAACTGGTTTGAAATGTTTTGGCAGACCATCGATGCGCAACGCTTGTTGAGTTTGGCGTTTGTTAAAAGTTTTGTTTATTTAGGAAAATTATCAAAATGAGTGATTTCAGCTTCACGTGTGTCACCGCGTCGAGCCGAGTAAGTTCGCGAACTTAAGAACCGCGTACTTAAAGTTCGTACGTGTATCACCCCTTTTAGACGTGTTACCGCTGTTGTTTCTGGTTAGAGTTGATTTGTTCTAGGGAATATTTTTATAATCTTGTCCTTTTACTCTAATTCTTCTGGATTTTTTGGCTAAGTTAGTTGTTTTCTTCCATCTGAACACGTTTTTGTTTATATTTCATGGCCTGCTAGTTTGTTTATATGTAGTTAGGGAAATTGAAAAACACCGATTTGATTGGAACCTCGAAATTAAATGAAAACTACCAGAGATTGATATTTACAACCTAATATCATTAGAAAGCCTATCAAATTGCACATCTGATCGTATAAAAAAAATTAAGCATTCCCATTTCAAAAAATCAAGTTACCACTGATTGAAGTTTCCTTAATTAATCTACCGATTTTTCCAAGTACAAATGTAATTCAAACTTGACTGCTTAACCTAAGCTGGCGCATTCCATGCTTTGTGACAAGGCAAAGTCACAGCCTTCTATGTTTTGTAATCGCTGCGATATTCGATTTTTTTCTGATATCTACTTTTACCAAAAATTGTGATTTGCACCTAAACTGTTCGCTTAAAGTCTTATGTGTGATTCATAAAGTCACACTAAAATTCACCTGGGAATCTAAATATGCAATAATATACAGGGTGTTCCATTAAAAAAACATAACTTTGATATGTCACGCTTTTATAATATTCATTATTTTTAAAATATAGTCCAACTCGACCTACATACACTCGCAAAGTTGGTTTTACAAAAAGTGGTATCGTTCGGTCACAAGAGTCCGAGACGTTGAGATTGACTTCCCTGTATAATTATGATGTTATGAAAAATGGTGAGTGTGCGAACTACCTACATAGCATCCACCATATTCAGGAATTATTGTTGAAAATTGCTAAATGCTTCTTGGCGATCTTATTGCATAAACATGCATTATTTCTATTTGCTAGACAGTCTATCTTGTATCGAATTTGTGTCACCTGGGAACTAACTTTAGAAATTCTTTACTATATACAATAATTCAATTACAAATAGTGATCGGAGAGCGTCAAGTTCACTAGCAATCGCTACTTATCTAGACAGGTTTTCGGTTATGCGATATTATTTTATAGAATATTTGTGAAAAGTGGCGATCTCTAACACTGTTGGTCATGGTATGGTATGCTCCATTTATTTGCTTACCACCTCTACTATCACCTCGCTGAATTAATGTATCGAATTACCAATAGTATGAGTCCAAAAGTTAAGTTAAGAGGAGTTACCGCCCTTAATGCGAAAGTATTTGCAGGAATAATAGAGTAAAATTGTTCTCTAGTGACTGAAAGGGCACATGGCGTCTCGAATTAGACAGCTCTTTTTAATTGACGCTGCCTTATAAGAACTAGAAACTACCATCAAGATATTGAACAATGAAAATGCAAGGTGGTGAAACTTATTGGAATATGTGTTTCCATTTTCTCAGAAAAATGCGAAAAGGAAAACATTAAGAAAAAATAATTATTAAAATACATATACAGGGTAGTCCAATTTTTAGTAGCAGAACTCTGACATATGGCAGAACACTTAAGGTTTGAATTTCAAATGTACATTTTTATCGAGGTTTTAGAACAAAATGTTTTTTTACTATTTTTTGTAACATCGTTGAGTCATTTTATTTGTTATTTGGCAACGTTGTTCACCGCAATAAAATGCGAAGTCGGCACTTACTAGACGATAATTATCATTTCCAGTGGTGTCTCGATTGGCAGCCCCACGACTGATATTAGCAAAAAAATGTATGCCACCGTCCTTATAAAGAATTAAATGGCGTTTTTCAGACTAAATAGATAAAAAAATAACTTTTTTGTCTCTTAAGCTTGATCACTTCGACCACTTCATAGACTTTCGAAATCAGAATGTTAAAACAAAAAAAAAGTTAGATAAGGTCTTCTTATTCATAGGCCGTAATTCCAAGGGTGTCCAAGATTGGTTTTCAAGATACACGGAGTCAAAGAATTTTTCTTAGAAACTTTGACACCCTGTATTTTGAAAATCAGAATCTTTAGGAGGCATGTTTATATGAACTTTTCTACTTGAATTTGGATCAGAAACACGCCTTTGGAATTCCGGTCTGTCATTAAGAAGAACTAAGTTTACTTGTTTTACCTTTTTTTTCGATAGGCTATGAGGAGGCTTTTATTTTTTCCTCAAAAACAAAGTGATATCTTTTTAATCTGAAAAATAGCATTTACCTCTTTTAACTTCATCAACGTACATCTTTTTTTTTGCTGATATTAATTATTGTGGGACTGCACTCCGAGCACCGTATTACATTACATTAATCAATACTGCCAACTTACAAAAAGATTGGCTAAATTCATCTTCAAGAAATTAGGTAATGAAAAACGTTTTTTAACACTCTCTACCTTAATAACGAACCTGCTGCGCAACTATGTTTGTAGGGAATTTCCACCTCCAAATCAGTTTCTCTATCAAGTGTTAAAGTCCTGCGACTAAAAAGTGGACAGCTCTGTATACAGGGTGTCCCAGACTTTCCTTTACATGCGATATTATATATGGCAACGAAAAACGGTCCAAGCAAGAACTGAGCAGTAGTTCTGAAGGTACTGCGTCTATCAAACCATACATTCAAACCATTTTCTTTGTACCTCATCCCCGAAAACTCACCCCCAAGGTAAGAAAAAAAAGGTTTTTTTTAAAACAACACCCTATAGGTTTTCCTACATAAATTATATCCCTATTTTATTCAAAATCTTACGGTAAATTTGATGTTTTGAGCATATTTAGCTTTTTCGCAAGATCGTAAGCATAATGTAAATAAAATAAGAATTTGTTTGACACCTACTATTGTTGCAAAGAAACGAAGACTAGGTAGGTTCTTGAGGGTGTTGAAAAACATTTATTTTTTATCCTGTCTTATTACGAAAGTACTACGCCTTAAACAAATCCTTATTCTATCTTATGACTTCAGGAAAAAATAGGTGTGTAGATAAAACCAAAAGTACTACAGTATTTTGAATAATACTTAATTTGTGTAGGAATAACTATTGCATCGTATTAGAAAAAAAATTGGGGGTGAGTTTTGAGGATTGAACGACAACAAATTTTTTTGAGAGCATCATAATACTCTACGGTACTTTAAAATATACCATCCAGTCTTTTTTTAAACTTTTTTTATTACGAGAATATCACGTGTCAAGGAAATTTCGGGACAACCGGTATAGTAAACAGCGGTCATCTTTTCTATATGAGATAAGTAGTTACATAACCACTCCATGGTAGCGGCTACGAGAATTCAGATAGAAAATTGTTGCTCGGTCGGTATCTAAATAATCCTTCTCCGGTTCGGAATACCTAAAATATTGAGGTGCTGGTTAACAATTGGAGAATGCAGAACGTTACTGTAAAGATTCCCCATGTTTCCGTTTCGCTGCAGATTCTTAGCATTCCAGTTTGTGAGTCTCTATTCTCCTCTTCCTCTAAATACTTGTACCGTTACGAGAAATCTTTCCAGAAATAATCTGTATTCCATAAGTAAAATGAAAACGCAAAAACATCGATACGATATATAAAAATTGATATTGCTAATTCCGTAAAATACCGTTAGTCAGTAATTTATGGCCAGTTAGTTTTGCCTGACTGAAATTGGAATTCAACGTTTTTGTCAAACACGTTCAGTAAATCATGCCTCATAAGGGGAAAATGACTAATGGCTACCAGATTATCTTTTATTTAATGGGAAATTTTATACCTACATTTGTTAGTGTGTATATACATAGCTTCAAAATTGGTACCGGATTTTCATTAAATATTAACCAACACCAACGACGTAGGACGGTAGAAAAGAGCACGAATGGATCTTGTTGATAATAATAATAATAGTTTACTTCCATAAGAGTATCGGAATATACTCTGGTATGTAGACAACAATAAGTGAATCTGTATGACATACACATCTCTTAAATTTGCAAACAATTTTATTATTCTGTAAGAAAATATACCCAGGAAAAAAAGAATTGGATGTACAGAAAAAAAATTAATAGGGATCAATAGAAGTCTGAATCATAAAATACGAAATTCAAATATTCTTCTACTGAGTAAAAGGTATTTTTCAGAAAGAATAATTCTAGCTTCTTTTCGAAAGGAAGCGGACTTTCGACATTTCAATTAATAGAGGAAGATAGTTTTAGAATTGAATAAACATAATAATGTTGGGACTCTTGGAAGACAGTGTTAGCCGATGCGAAGACAGTTTCAAATTCCTATTTGGACGTAAATTCAGTGGAGATAAACTAGAGTCTCTGGATTTGGAAAGAATTATATTATATTTAACATATAATAATGCCTTAAAAATGCACAAGGAGGTATATGTCATGACATTTGCGAATTTAAATAGATTTCTACAAGTATTTCGTCTCCTTCTACAAAAAATAAACTGTTCTAATTGTCTTCCTACTTCCCACACCGATAGGTGAGGGGAGTATTGTGATCGCGAAAATTTTCGATTTTGAGATAACACGCTTTTTGAGCGTTTTGTGATGTATACATAATGAAAATCCACGTCACTCATTTCCGTTGGTATGTCTGTCTGTCTGTCGCTTTTTTGTAGCCTCGTAATCTCAGTAACCGCTGCATGGATTGTGATGAAATTTGGGTACCGGTATACTATGAGGTCCTAGTAGGTAATGTTCCTAGAATTTTGAAAATCGGTGCATTGGTGGCGGAGTAATTAGCAAAAAACGTAAAAAAATAAATATTGCTCAAATTTCGTTTCGTAGGTTTTGTATTTTCGGGTAAAGCAGGGACATAATTCATAGCTGTGTATAAGTAAAGCGAGTTTTTTATGTTGCCAGCATTTGCTAGTGATCCCCAAAAGAAAAGTTTATGAGTAGGTGCAATCTTGTCATTGCTAATCTGCTTTAGCTCGAGCTGATTGGTTGACATTGGCGCATCAGAGCCTTTTAAGTTAGAATGCCTGTTTCTTTTTTCTCCTCAATGAATCTGTTTCATTAAATTCGTCATTTCTTAAACTTACCAGTGCAGTGGCTGAGTAGCCTTTTGAACGACCAATCTCTGTTGTAGTCGAAGGCTGTTCATCAGACGTATTTTCAATAAACGCCGGTGTTCCTCAGGGATCTGTCCTATACCTTACACTGTTTCTGCTGTACAACAGCGAGCTTTTGGAAATAAAACGCAAACCAATCTACAGCTTCTACAGCTTCGTAGACAAAGTACATTAATATCGTGCATGGAACCAGGGAGGCCACTATTATCCCAGGAGACGGTACGTCGGCGACATCAACATGCCCCATAGTTCAACGTAGATATTAAAACCATTGTCGAGTGGGAAATAGTAAACAAAGTACAGTTTAACTTACAGAAAGCTCAGGCAACAACACTGACAAAGAAGCCTCACGTTGGCTTACCTATAGTGTGAATAGAGGGTCACCCAACAGTCAAGTCACCTTCCGTTAAGCTTTTGGGGATCAACATCAACAATAACATGTTCTGGCACAACCCTGTCGTCAGTATTGTATAACGTATTGCTAAAACGGCAACCCAGAAGCTTGGAGCTCTGTTACGCTTTAGGAAGCTGTATACACCAGATAAACTACTGCTCCTCTACAAGGCACAGATCCGATCATCGCTGCAGTATTGCTCTCATGTGTGGGGATGCGCTCCGAAGCACTCTCTAAAGCTTCTGGACACTATCTGGAAGAGAGCAATCAGACTGATCGATGCGCCAAACCTCACAAAGGACCTCCGCAGCCTGGAACATCGAAGAAGGATGGCTGACCTGTCCCTGTTTTACAGATTCTATCACGGAAGATGTTCAAGTGAGCTCTCCCAGATAACAACGCCAAAGGCCGTCCGAACGAGGAACACTAGAGAGGTTCTGCTAGCTTATCCTTACCAGGTCGATGTCTCTAATCCCAGAACCAGTCTCCTTCAGCATTCCTACTTTTGAAGATTTTCGACGCTGTGGAATGAGCTGCCGGAGATTTTTTACCCGACGGCTACAAACTGCAGTGTTTCAAATCTAACGGGCATCGACACTAATCCTCTCGTAGCGCTTCTTCAGCGCCATAGGCTTTTAGTCTTTGCGGGAGGCTGACCATAAGAAAATACTACAGTTTTCAAAATATACACAAAATATATTCGCATTTACTGCATACTACTAGTATAATATACAGTATAGGAATATAATCGCTCAAGAATTTGACAACGAAATCTGTAGCTACTCAACTGGCAAATAACTTATTTATGCTATCATTTTCTAAGGTCGCTGCACCTAAAGCAGAGATTAGAGTTAATTTTTTCGATTCCGAATTATTGGTTGGAATTCTCCATTGTTCATAGTAAAATTGTATTTTAATCGTCCAATTCTGTGTGACTGTTCAACTCAACAAAACCTTTATTTATTGATTCAAACCGCAACAGTGTCAATTATTTATGTTCTCATTTCCTGAGCATCTTAGCCTAGAGCAGAGCTTAGGGTTAATTTATTCCATTCCGACTGATTTTTTTCCACTTTCCATTTACCATAGTAAAATTGTACCTAGTAGTCCAACTCTGTGTCGCTGTTCAATCCAATACAAAATTAATTTTTTTATTTAGACTCCAACAGTGTCAATAAAACTACTGATATACGTACATATTTACATTCATTTTAAATGACGGATCACCTCGCGCTGGTATGATATGATTGAATTCTAGTTATTTTTCCCAATTACTGCAATATTTTATTATTTTATGGTCTGCTCATTCATATAAATTATTGTCACTATATTTTGTGCTGAATGGTATTTTCTAATAATATGTATCATACATAGTACTCTTTAACCTGTTCAATACATTTGTCTCATCGCTTTGGCCACTCATCATAAATACTTTTAAAACCATTGTTTGATTCTTTTACCCAAATTTTCCACGTCTCAACTCTTTTCCGACTTCAGAGTCCAAATGGAAGTTACGTGAGGCAACGTCGAGAGAACAGGTGTGATGAAGCATAATTTGCACCCCAAATTCTTCAATTGTTCGTTGAAAAATCACTGATCTGTGAGTCGGAGCATTTTCGTTATGCAGCTTCCAACCATCTAGATAGTGCACCCATTTTTGTTTTAATTTTGCCTCGAAATATCCTGGAACAGTACTCTTCAGTCACTGTATGTCCTCTAGGTAGAATAACTTCACATTTATCAAAGAAAATCAGGTGCAGCGCTTTTAACAGTTTTGGCGTTTTGCAGTCTTCGGCTGTCTTTATGCTCCCACTGCATACTTTGTGACTGAAGGTCGTACTGGTAAAAACAACTTTCGTCATATGTACTCACATCATTCAAAAACTGCGGATTACGTTGGAATTGTCTTTTCCTCTGGTGATCAGTAGACCGATTGTCACTCGATTCGTTTTCTATTCATCGGTAGTCACTTTTGCAATCCATCTTGTCTCGACCTTCCGATAAATCTTCACGAATAGTCTAAGTTGAACCGTAAAAGAAATTAACATCGCCAGAAATTCGTTGTATGCGAATTCGGTGATCATTTTGTACAAAGTCGTTAATGTATGCGATTTCTTTGCAGTTCGCGTAGTTTGTGGTCGATCGCCACGAGGTTGATATAGAACTGATTTACAACCGTCTTTAAACTTCTTATGCCACTGAAAGACTTTGCATTGCGATAATTCATCATCTGAATATGAACCTTTATTAAATTCTGTTTCAGCTGGTATTGATCTTACCCAAAATTTTATCATATCAAATAAATTTGTCCCACTTTCATTTTTTCGATGGGTATGCACAACGGTTTCTTTTCAATAATTAATTTATAACAAACGCTAAACTTAAATCAAAGTCCACTTGAGCAAAAGTGCGTTAAGTATAAGGCTCTCGTGTCTCATTAAATGTGTCATAAAGTTCTTTGAATATAGTTACAGTAGCAGCCATGTTATGTACTGGTATTTCACATCCTCGTAAGAGTAGCAAATTTAACATAAAAAATATAAAATGTTTGTTCTTTATTTAAATAATCTTATGACAAATACTTAAACATGTGTTGTTTTAAAATGTCGTGGCGATATACTTATACATGTTCTATATTAACTTACTTCTTGACAACCACAGAGCGCATCCTCGCGTACCTCGAGTCCCATGCCTTGAATTTAGAAACTGAGTTTACTGAAGATTCGTTATTAATTTTTCGTAAATACTATAGAGGCCAAGTTTCAAGAGAACCTCAAACAATATAAACAGATACAGTGCAAGTAAAACAGTTTTCTATAGAGAGCAAGAAAACCAATAATTGTCACCTCAAAGATTTTGTTGTTTGTCTTTGATGTCATATTTGCGGTGCATAAGATGCACGATACCAGAAACCAGGATCCAGATCCAGTAATACGTGTACATTTTAAGATTTGCACATTTTTTTTTAAGAAAATGTCTACAAAAAAATGATATGGACATTAATAAACAGAATATGCACCATGTCTATGAACAGTGTTTGGCAACAACAATAATTCTACTAGTAATAGTCAATCTTCATCTGCAGGACCATAGAATGTATGATAATGAAAAATAGTAAAGACACAAATTTGCTGGTCGCAGCAGAAATGGGGTCGGATAGTTCAAGGTAATTATGGCATGAAGATTGGGAAACATATTTGATGAAAGAGACTATTCACATACATTTCGATTGACGGATCATCGATAACATGTGCAGAAGAAAAAAAGATGGCAGGTGACGTAAAGGAATAATCCAGGAATAGTAGATCATGAAGACTGGAGGAAGTAAAGGCGAAGTTTTGGAAACATGCAGGAAAATAGCTCTAAAGAATGACAACACAGATTTGCGAGGATATGATAAAGAACAAAAATGCCACAGAAATGGAATGCATTGTACATATCGCAACTTTGTAGAAAACATATACGAATACCCTGATGATATTTGTCCAATGATAACATGAATCAAACAAAGTTGACTAGCTATGAAAACACCTATCCAAAACTCAAAAACTACTGTCACAATTAGCCATTTTTAAGGAAAAAAAACAATATAAAGTACGTGATAGATTGTGCATTGAAGATGCGATGACTCATATTTAAAATCAGAACCACAGTATGAGATATGAAAATAGGCTTTGCACCTGAAATAAATGGTTAAAACAATATGATAAACTGTTGGTTCTTGGACTGTTCGGTCGGTGAACCAACAGTTCAACGGATCATGGCCGCGAATACAATACAACAATATGATAACCATAATACGAAGTAGATAAGATGCTAAGACGGTTTCAGCAAATTGAGAGAAATGATTGGCTATAGTGGAGATACTATATGGGTCGTGAAGAGAAAGAATAGAGAAGGGTCAACCATTAAAATATTTAAAGGAATAATAGCTAAAAGTGGATGACTAGGAAGATAGTTAAGTATGTAGTGCGAGAGCTACATGCACAAAGGCGAAGAACTTTTGAAGAAGAGAACAAAATGGGTTTGAACATGTCAGGTATGGAAAAGTCAATCTGCAAGATTTTAATTTTGTGTTAACGTCTAGGCGTTTTGGCAAAAAACCATCGCCTTATTTATTTACTTAAAACTTTTTAATGTACCACATTAAAGCGTCACATAACATTACCACCATTGATTCTGGAACAAACTCATACCTTTGGGTGTATAAGGGTAAGAAACAATACAGGGTTGGGATAAAGTATGGAACCAAGCAAATATCTTTGAAACGGAAAGGGTGATGTTGCTGAAAAATTGGAGGTAAATGTAGTGACGCATGATGCATCCGAAGACATTATGTTAGCTATTAATGTACTTCCGGTCTAACCGGAAGAACTGTCAACATTTTTAATTTAAATGGGACACCCTGTACATTTTTGCAGATTTTAATACATCTTTTTTTCCGAATACGTCCATAGTGGGTTTAGTATTTGTTTCTGTAAGATAAGCCTTTTTTAATTGTCTCACAAATTCGTCCGTGACGGTCTGCGGTCTTCCCGTTTTAGGTAAATTTTCAATATTTCCAGTTAAATTAAAACGTTTTGGTGTTTTAGTCACCGCCGAACGTGTTATAGGACCCCTGTCGGGATGTGAATCATTGAAAAGTTGACACACTTCTTTGTCAGTTCTCACGCGATCGCCGAAACCGGAAGCTTTATCTTTCCCGTTTTTACAGAAACTAATACTAAACCCACTATGGACGTATTCGGAAAAAAAGATATATTAAAATCTGCAGAAATATACAGGGTGTTCCATTTAAATAAAAAAAGTTGACGGTACTTCCGGTTGAACCGGAAGTACATTAATAGCTAACATAATGTCTTCGGATGCATTATACGTCACTACACTTGCCTGCACATTTTCAGCAATATCATTCTTTCCGTTCCAAAGTTATTTGCTTGGTTCCATACCTTATCCCAACCTTGTATATTTAAGACCTGTTTGAGCATGCTGATGGTAGATATATATGTACGATACTATAACACAAAATGTCCTTCTTCATTCTCATCTTTGGTATCATTGTATTTGCACAGTGAACCTGTTTCACGAACCGAAATTTTAATGATCTTCTTACAACCTAAAGTGTCTTATCTTTAGTGCAGATTAAACGAAAGCACTATCAATAACCTGTTAAAAATACAAGACCAATACAATACATATTGATGTTACGCGGCAGTGAGCTATGGAAGTTTTTAGGACTCTCATTAAGAATTTGAGAAATAAGTGATTTATGTAATGTATCATTCTCCGTATGCTCGTAAAGATAATGAAACGCAAACAGGGAATCACATATGCTGAAAACTTACGCATCTGATGTATCTCTAGACATACTTTTAAAATTCTAAATCTTCGTCTTCTTTACTTTAGATCTTAGGCACTTTGCCTGTTGCGATACCCATATTTTTCTCGATTTTTCGATATCTCTTCTTCCAGAGAATTAATAAAATTTGGCTCTGACTGGAATCCTATTTTCGTGCATTCGGTTTACATGTTCTTTCAATTTCGTTTTATTTCCTTATATTTTTTTCGTTTATATTGAAGATACTTAATTCCGCTAGTATATCCGTGTTTCTCAGTCTATCTAAGATTGTGCAAAGTTTCACTCTTCTTAAAAATTTCATTTGTTGTCTGTGTATTCTATTCTTTTTTCCTTTGTTCGTCATTGTCCAAGTTTCACTACCGTATAAGAAAGTTGGAACAGCTATCGCCTTATCAAATTTGGTTTGAGTTTTATTTTTTAATGTTTTGCTGATAGCTTCGCAAATATTTCTAGATTTATCAAGTTTTTCATCTATATTTTTGCTCCTGTCATAAGATATATCGCAGCCTAAGTATCTGAAGTGTTTTATCTGTTCCAGTACTTCATCGTTTACGGCAATATTTTGCCCTAACTGGACGTTTACCTAAGTAAGCCATGGTTTTGTTTTGCTTGTTGATATTTTCATGTCGTTTTTGACACACTGTTTGTAGGGTGTGTATTTTTCTAAGTAGGTAGTATTCTGTTTCTGCTAGAAGAACTAGGTCATCGGCATATAAAATAGAGTTCGGGGTGGCATTTTGGCCAAGATGTATACCTTCAGGACATTCTGTTTTCGACTCTTTTATAATGACGTCTATATCATATATGTTAAATAATGTTGACAAAATACAGAAGCCTTGTCTAACACCTTTATTCACTGATATTTGTCAAGTTATTTTCCTCCCATATATAGCAGTTTTGTTGAAACAGACTTTTGAATGTAAAAGAAAGTCATTAATCGATTTGAAAGTATATTTTTTGCATAATTAGTCCCAAATAGCTAAATAATAATATTGAGATTCTACTGATGGGCAGCTTCAGGCTGGGTTAGATGTAAAGTCGCTAGCAAGCAAATCTACTCATTATATCATTAAAAATCAGAATCACATTTGGAGAGAGCTGTCCCACCAGTTCCCAGTTCTGAGACTGGTACACTCTTATGCTAAATACTACGCTTCACCTTGGATGGTTAGTATACAGGGTGTCCCTGAATTTCCTTAACACGTGATATTCTCGAAACAAAAAAAAGTTCAAACTAAAACTGAATGAGATTTTTGAAGGTACTATAGTGTCTATCATACCCTGCTTTCAAAATTTTTTGTAAGTTAACCCTTTTGTAAGTTAACCCTCAAAACTCACAACCGCTGCGGGAGCCAAACTGGCTTGGCGACAAGCCTCCTGTCTCTTCGTGTACCGCCTCTAACCTTTGCCGGATGAGTACTTCGTACAGCTTTCCCAGTGTGTCCAGAAGACGAATGGGTCTGTAAGACGAAGCAAGCTCCGGGGGTTTACCAACCTTAGCGATCAGCACTACTCTAGCCTTTTCTCAGATGGTCGGGAAAGTTTGTGTTTCCAAGAGACGGGGTAACTCTGTCTGGACCCGTTACTTTCCTGGTCTTAATCTTTTTTCCCGCTGCGCGTAATTCGTCCAAGATTTGCTTCTTCTGGACCTTTTATGGATCCATCCTCAGCAGCAGCAGCATACATTCTCCTATATTTTGTTTATGATTTCGTTATTTGAGGCTCCAAATTTTGAAGTCATTTTGCCCAGCTCCTAAGTGAGTTGAACATCAAAAGCAAGTAATTATAGATCTTTATGCAATATTTTCATCCAATTCTTGTGACTCGCGGTCACTTCTGCTCTACGATACACACCTTGTACGCACCTTAAGCTCTGAGAAGGAACATATTTGTGGTCGATGACTAGTATATTTATTCTTTTAGCCAGTAGGTGGCCATAGCTGTCTGTGGAGAGCAATATCCCTTCAGGATGGAAAGAGCCAAATTTCGAAGACACTTTAAACCTAATCCTACTAATCCCCCTAACAGTGAGGCATGCTTTAGTCTGGGAAGTAGAGAAATGCAGAGATACTTTGCATTTGGAATCTGCACGACTTCTTTCCAAATAGAAACTTTCGCTATAATGATGGTGGTGTACTCTATAGAAGTTAAACAGTGTACTGAACATGTGATCCTAGGTTCCTGGACATACTGGTGTACCGGGTAATGAGATTATCTGGCTAACATAGAAGCTAAAAGCTCCTACACCAGCCCTGACCCCATAGTAGGAATTAGTACGTGCCAGGTGAATGTTGTTTTGGATGAATTGAAAGGCATAAGCCTGTTAAGAGAGAGGTGGCTGCAAGCAAGCAAACAACGCAGAAATAGTTTGACCATCTATTGGCAGTTATCGCAGAGCCTGCTTAATAGATGTTTAGCACACATAAAAGTGGTGAAAGACATCATCTGCTCTGGATGCTGAAACGAAGAAGAAACTTCATTTTATTGCCTTGACATAATGTGCTAGTGATCACAAGCTTAGAGTTGAGTACCTGGCATGACGGAGAAAAGGAATCATCGTAAAGAAGGAGTTTTCCAAAAGGCTATGAAGGTTCTAACCCGCCCCCGTGTGGGTTAGTTAGTAGGAAAAAAAGAATTCTAATTTAGCCGTCTGACTTAAGGTGACACATTTCATGCTTAGTCGTACCGCAAAGTCAAGGCCCTCTATGTTTTATAATCGCTGCGATAGTCAATTTTTTTCTGATACCTACTTATACCAAAAATGGTGATTTGCGTCTAAACGGTTCGTTTGAAGTTCCATGTTTGATACATAAAGTCACACTAGAATTGATCAAGGAATCAAAATATGCAATAATATATAGGGGATTTCATTCAAAAAAATGTAAGTTTGATATGAACCACCCTGTATAAACGTCAGAATTTAAGTGAAAATATTTTTACGTTATAGCCCTCAAGGGTGCCTACCATGGTCAAGTAACAGATTTTTGAAATATTTTTTAGTAAGCTCACAATCCTCCGTCCACGCACTATTGGCCCACCCTGTATATAGATATATGCGAATGCAGTTGTAAGAGAACTGAAAGCGAGAACCTGTTGTGAATTATTATGCCATAGTATTTTGTAAATGAGATACGCGAAATAGGACACCATTAACATTAACAAATAAAGTGCAAAATTCAGCTACTTCATATCCGTTATATTATTATAATATAATGAAAATTCAGATATAATGGTCATGTTGCTCTCATACAAATAAGCCTGTAACACCAAATCTAACAACAGTTTGGTATATAAATTTTGGTATATAATTTGGAAGGCTTATAATGAGCAGGATGCATAATGTATTTACTTGCCATTAAAGTTGAGGGAAATAAATATTTATTTCTATAGATTAACATGTTTCAAATGAAATGTATCGCAAACAATTTAGACATCTATATGAATTGGAAATGTAAATGGTCGTGCTCATTAATTTTCTTTTATCAAAAATTGCTTGCGCAAATATTCCAGGAAACAACAAAGGCACAGTACAGGCATTGGCGGGGATACTAACCAACCATATAGTGTTATAGGAACTGCAGAAATACGAGTGACTTTCTATAACCTAAATAGCAAGATTATTAAGATACCGGGGACATTTGTTTTAACATATCACTTACAGAGCTCCATTTGTTTTTTGTAGTGCAATGACTGACTATGATACAGTTTCTTATTGTCTACTGGTGGACATTCTCTACAAGTTATATAATGTTGACAAAAGATAACTAACGAAATTAAAATCTTCGTGTCCTTTTCAAGGTTGTTTAATGAACGGAAATTAAGTTCGAAGTAAAATTTTAAAGAAACATTTTATTTTCTTCTTTTTAGAGCATTTCAATAAAAGCTTTTTCTAACAATGACTTTTTTCATACCAAAGCTACTTGAAGCGCCTATATTGATGGTCTGAGGTACGCCTTTGTTGAACAGTTGATCTTATATACTACTAAACATGCAAAAAGTTAAAAATGGCTGAGATATAATCCTAGGCCCATTTTTCTCTTCGTAACATATTGCAATCCAGGGTGCCGCCAAGGTACAATATGGACTTGCTTGTTGGAAGTAGCACTCGTTTAGAAGATCACGATTGCCCTCTTGCTCCTTTGGCCGCGCATTATAATTGCCTCTGTTTTCTCAGGAGCCAACTCAAGTTTGTGATCGCACATCCACCTGTCAATCTTGTTCAGCGGAAACCGAATTGGCATGGTGAGAGCCCTTCTGCCTTTTCGATCTCTTTCTCGAGCCCCTATCTCTCTCTGGCGGTTAACCGATCTTACTCAGCAATACCACGTTCGCCCTTTCCCATGCCCTGCTACGGTTTGCGTACTTAGAAGATGGTTGACTAGACCCAATAGAAACTGTGGTACCGTGGATGCCACCGCTTTGATGGCCTCCGGAAGGACTCTATCTGGCACAGGCGCTTTACCATTCTTTATCTTCCCGCAGTATCCTCAGTCTCTCCAAGCGGCATATACTGACGACTTCACATGATGCAATGAGAATTTGAGAGGACTTAGACCTGTAAATCAAAATATGCCGCGTCAAGGAACCAATTCATATCTTTGTATAAATAAATGGGCAGGTGATCCATCATTCAAAAACCACATATTGTTGCGAACGATTAAGGGTATATCGTTGAAGTAACCTGGCAAAATATGACTTCAAAAATGCAAATAGTGATGTAAAATGGCCATAGTATATAATAGTTTTTCGCAATATTGTGCCAAATGTCAATGACAAAGTACTATTGGGATAATGAGAAACTTCATAAAACGGCACTATTACAACAATGAGTCATACTTAAAGCAGCTCTACAACCCTTTGACTTCAGATGACCACCAACGCTATCAAATATTGGAAGCTCAGACTGCGTTAGATAGCACATATACAGAAGTGAATCAAAGTTTCATCCTCTGTACAGGTCTAGATCCCTATTCCCCGAACCAGGCTCCTCCAGCATTTCTTCTTTTGGAGAACTTTGACGCTGTGGAATGAGTTGCCGGGGAACTTGTTTCCCGATGACTATAACCTGCAGCGTTTTAAATATAACATGCACCGATACTTATCCTCTCGCAGCGCTTCTAGAGCGCCATAGGCTTTTAGCCTTTGCTGGAGGTAGACCATAAAAAAAGGCTTGTAAGAACCTCTACCAGAGTGATTATCCGCTATTTTTCAAAAGCCGTTGCGTACGGCACCTGTTCAGACATTTTGTGAACTTCTTAGATTGCCTGAAGTCATATGTTTGCTGTCAAGTTTTCATCAGTTCGTTGTAAGCCTATCTACCCACGACAGCATTGAGCTCTAAGTCAACACCAACGTGCCCAAAAACCCACTACCGGGGCACATTCGTGTAGCACGCTGGTTTCTGAAGAGCAGCAGACCTCTCGCGTGTACATATATATCCAATATATGCCCTCATCGAACTATCTCTGCCAGGATAATTCGGGTCAGGTAATTTTGGGATAACTTGTGCTTGGCTTCCGTCTCTCTATTCTAGCGTCTCAGAAAGCCGACACTGTGTCCCTTTCATCAAGAGGTGGAGATGTGGCGAGCCTATAGTTTTAGCTCCAGAGCTGCATTAGGTGATAGAAGCTTTTAATAGATAGTACGAGAGTGGGCACTATTGTTTAACGACTTCTAAGATTTTTAGTGTTGAGGTTCATTTAGCAAAGAGGCTGTACGTTTTCAACAAAAAAAAAGTCATTTAAAGCAGGGTCCGATTTTCAACTGTTTCAGAGATATTTAATTTTCTTCCACTATTTGGTTTCAAGCTACTTAGGCGCACAGTTGGTAAATTTACGACCGCCTGATGTTATGTAGCAAAATACGAAATACACAGTATAGGAATGCATGAAAATTGTCACCGGACGGTACTTCCATGGCAGTGTAGCGTCGCTTAAGTATCGTATTACAAGTATTTGAAGTGAAGAATACCGTACGTTAAAATACAAAACTTCTGTTTCTTTAATAGGTAAGGCAATGTTCGAATGGACCCAAAAAATTTGTATTATACAGCTAGGTCTCTCTTTCATAGGTCAGTGGACAGCCTATTATGCCTACACCAAATTTTTCAGTGTTGCAACTCCACGCCCCTCAACCACCCCAATTTCACCCCACACCCAAAAAAGTATGATCATGTAAACATACGATTATTGTTTTAGATCGTTCTATATTGTTCTATATAAGTTCAAAATTATTGAATTGATTTAAACGAACCTACTATATATGACCTTACTGTCTCCTCCTAAAGTATCTTCCACTCGTCATAGAATACCCTGTATACTACCATGGGTGTCCAGGAATGGATTTCCCTTTTTAAAGGCTAATGAATTTTTTTGTTGAACTTCAAAAATTATTTTATTGATGCAAAGAAACAAAAAAATTAAGCGGATTTTATGTATGGAAAATGATATTGTAGAGGTGTCTTCCATTTCGGTCGGAACACTCTTGAAAAGCCGTCTTTATGTGGTTAAAAGCTGCCAAACACATCTCTAGTGGAATACCATCAATTTCTTCCTGTATTTTTTGTTTTAATTCTGCCACAGTCTAAGGTCTACTCACATAAACTTTACTCTTAAGGTATCCCCACAAAAAAATGTCCAATGGGGTGAGATCGGTAGACCTAGCTGGCCAGTTTATGTCTCCCCAGCGAGAAATGACTTTTTCCGGGAATAACTCTTGAACGACCTCTATAGACGCTTGGGCCGTATGTAAGGTGGCCCCATCTTCGAATTCTTGGAGATGAGGTACCAAAAACTCCCGAAGCACAGCACAATAACGCTCACTATTTACAGCCTGGGCTACGCCGCGTCGATTCTCAAAAGAGTACGGTCCGATAATGCCTGAAGCCGACATCGTACACCACACAGTTACTTTTGGGATATGTAGGGGCTTTTTGGTTTTTGCCTTGGATTCTCTGGCGCCCAATAGCAAAAATTTTGCTTATTAACTGCGCCCGACAGGTGAAAGTGGGCCTCGTCACTGAACAGAATATTGTTAATGCGATCGTTTGCAAAAAACTGGTCTATCATTGTTTCGTCGAAATAACGACGGTTTCTAAAGTCATTTGGGTTTAATTTTTAGGCACAACCTTTTTTTAGTTTAGGCGTAACAATTGACCGACACTTAAGATGGGACACCTATATAAACAGCATGACTAAGACGCTACGTCAATTACTATATCGGTTTAAGTACTTAAGAAATATTTTGGATCTATATCATTTAAAAATTTTATATTATTCTTTAGTCGAATCAAGATTGCGGTACGCCATACTTAGCTGGGGTAGTGCTGCTAATTGCCATATTTCTCCAATTGACATTTTACAGAAAAGAATATTGAAGATAATGTATAACAAAGAGATGACCTTTCCATCAAGTACTCTATTTCTAGAAACCGGCATGCTTGACATAAGACAATTGTACATGCAGCAAATCATATTACATATTTACAAAAATAGGGGGATTTAAATAAGATAGATCATAACTATGAAACAAGACACAAGGCTAAGGATTCAATTAAAATAGGTCTGCTGCAAAAAAAATATAAGCTTACGGTGTTTCACTCATCTATCGTGTAAAATATATAACAGCTTGCCTGAAATATACAGAAAATATCTTACTAGGCTCAATTCTGTAAATATGGTTAAAAGTATATTCAAACGGTATATTATTTCTCTTGGAAGAAAGGAAGTTAGACGGCTGATAGACCTATAATCAAATTTTTAAATTAGTAAAAAAAGCTTATCTGAACACTGATGGTGCTAAAATAATATAACTTTTTAATTCTCTTTAAATTCTTTTTACATAACTAATTGACGACAATATCAAAGACACATTCTATTATCATTGGTTTAAGGTCCTAACTCCTCTACTTGTACACATCACAGTGCCGCAGACCTTTTATAAATAAGACAACAAAAATTAAGACATCCGAATGTATGCATCAATGCTATACCTACTTGTATATTATGTGGTGGAGTTTTTTTTTATCAAAGGTTGACGACATATCTTTGTTCATGCACAACCTTATGGTTTCTATGAACAAGATACTGTCCTCTTTTTGTTAATGTTTTTATTAAAATATTCTCTTTTATATACATCTCTATGCATGCATGTAGGCGAAAAAATCTTATAGATATGTACGTAAGTTATGGATTAGTAATTAATTTTAATTTTTTTTAGTAAACTATTGATTATTTATTTTACAAAATTTAACATATTAAGCAAAAAAACTTGAAATGTCAAAAAATTGTAACAGGCGCACAAGAAAATGTATATTGTTACATATATTTATATATAAGTTTAGATATAAATCCGCGCACAAGGGTACACCTTTCTGCGGAATTCCATCGTTTATTAATTTTTTCTCAACTGTCATTGTTTTCTGTAACTTTAAAGTGGGAATAAACGTTATTATTATTATTATTATTATAATTCTTGCACTATCTGGACCTTGTATGGATGAAACTTCAAGTCTCTCCTTAAAATTGTGTAAAAAGGTGATTTGCGCATTTGCACAACTTGTGATGTTTTACGAACAGATCCACTTGGATTTTTAATTACCGCGGCACGCGCAGCTTCAACATTCTCAGGCGCAGTTGCAGTCCTTGGGCGACCACGAGGTTTCACATGTATAGCTGAAGATGTTGCTCTAAACCTCCTCACTCACGATTTTACCAAGTTTTTACTTGGTACATCCTCTATATGCCTAATGTTGAAATTAGCACAAAACCTTCGCCTTGCACTTGTATATGAGTCGTTACTCTTGAAGTATGCCTCAATCATAACGGCACGATGTACACCTGACCAACGCTCCATTTTTACGAACTAATCCGCATGGATCGTCTACCGGCCGACGCTAATACGACACCTCTAGTTCACACTGTTGCCAAGTTATTCGAGTTTAAAAAGGGAAATTTATTCCTGGACACCCAGTATTATTTATTTATTCATTTTATTTATTTGCTTATTTGCAGTATATACAAAAAAAGGTGTGAACTTTAACTAAATTTAAATACATTTTACATTTACCGCATTATAGTAATCATACTCTCTGCAAATACACTGATACCGAGCTCTCAAAATTAAACAAGGTAAAATACATCATCCAACACACACATTCTCCACATTAGGTAGCTTTGGGGACCTGATGAACCAAAAACGGTTCTATGGAAGTGGCAGTCAATGGAGCGTCCGTAGTGACACCTTGGTAGCAAAAGCAGTACCGCTGTCCACTGTTACTACCTCCAGATGTAGTCCGCCAGAATTTTACATTGCGGATTCCGAGGATGAGGAAGAGTGGTCGGAAGATGAACAGCCGTTGACTACTTGGCAGAGGACGCAGAGATTGGGAAGGCTGATCAAGAAGCAAAGAAACTGTGCTGAGAGGAGGGATAAGATTAAAGTACTTTTGGTAGGTCTAATAGTGATAAAAGGTGGTGGGTTATAACTATGTGATATTTTATTATAGAACTGTGTTAAAATATTTGGTTAAATACATCGTAAATGAAAATATGGGTAGAGTCACTGCCAAAACACGAACCAGGTAGGTAACAAGCTGCTACGCTCTTCATTGGGATGCAGCAAGATATGCAGAAACTATGCCGTTGTCATGAAGATAGCATTGAACTCAGGAAACAATTTCCAAATTACGAATTCCTATAAATAACTATTTCGGAGCAGGCTCAAAAGCAGCTTATACTAAAAGCAAGACGACCTATAAACTATAACACAGATTGCCACTACAAAAAGATATAGCTGCTAATAAAACCTAAAAAATAGGGTCAAGTTGAATAAATCAACACTTCTCACACATTACGATGATAACAGCTTATTATTTTCCCATAGAATGAAGTGTGTTATGCTAGGTCCTTCTTTCACAAATCAATGGACACCGTATTATGAATACACCAAACTTTTCAGTTTTACATTATTGCTGCACCGCCAGTGACACGATTTCTAAAAATTAGGCCGGTTGAGGTGTAGGGAGTTGTAAAACTGGATAATTTGTTGTATGCACAATGGACCCTCCATTGGCCTGTGCGAGAAAGACCTAGCAGCATAATAAACTTTTTCAGGTCCATCCGAAAATTTCCTTGTCTGTCAAAGAAACCAAAGGAGTCTTCTGATGTAACTATACGTACGTACGTAAGCATGCCGTTCAGTGGCGGTGCAGTAATAAAAAAAAAAAAAATAAAAACAGCTCAGACTTCATTTTTAGGCCACTTTGGGGTTCCTGATCATTTTGAAATTAGGGTAGCTGGGAGGCAGAGGGGTATAATAGTGAAAACTTTCTCTGTGAAAGAGAGACCTAGCGGAATAACACACTTTCTTGCGGGTAGGCGGGCGATGATATCGCCATAATGTGTGGAAAGTACTGAGTCAATCAACTTGACTTCATTTTTGAGAACTATCGATAGCGGAAGACAGAGTACTATTTTCGAAGACTTGTTTCAGAATAAAGATAATCTTGTCCCTGGTGGCCTACTAAGACTGGACGCCAGCAATATCTCGATAACTGTCTACGTTGAAAGAGCTTATTATATTATTTAATATTTTCCTAATAATGTTTTGATGTCAAATACCGCCCTCTAGCTAGTAAGTCAACAATATTTATGCTGTAGATTATTAGGTAAGAACAGTTCTTTCAAATAAGATGTAGGTGTTTAATTCTGTTAACTTATACCGAAGTTATTGCCATTTACATCCTTGACGTTCCCGCACCACTAATCTTAAAAGACAGAGCAAAAGACCCTTAACAAAATATTGAAAATTGTCTACTCTACTTAATGGTACAACTTATAACACCATTATTTGCATATTTTTGAAAGCCCTTTTTCTGATTGATCGTAATAGTTACTCCCCCTGGCGGCTACTTGCGGAGCTTGAAAATAATTTCCGGCAATTTCTCTTAGCCGATTTAGCTGATAATATTTTTTGCTCGAAGTTATATGATTAATGTATGTGACAGACTGATAGACTATTCACATTGTAAAGTGCGTTGAGCATCAATGTGTAAATTGAACTATATGGCAATCCAATATTAACAAATATTGGAATTATAAGGAAACACTTGATCTTAGCAGTTTTTCAGCAGGATAAGAGCGAACTTTTGTTCATTTTTAATACGATTTGGAAGAACTGGCAGTTTACACGTATAGCTCTCTCCATTGGTGACCTAAGCTATTATACTATAGTTTGTCTTGCTTTTGTAAGTTTACTTGCGGCCATCGCCATATCGATGCGACAAATAGCACTGCAAAACTTCTTATGCCAATCAGAAAGTACTTGTCACTATCTAATTCCTTACGCTATATAAATCCCAGATAAGGCCTGGCCTGGAGTATCGGCCTTAACGCGCAACCACCAGCCAATTTCTTAACGGCGTGGAGTTGGTGACCTCTCACTTTTCTACCGATATTCAAACAGAGTCTGCTTCTCTGAACTATCTTCTATAGTTCCGTTGCTCACCGATCCTATCAGATGCACCCTCGCGACTGCTGCATCTCATCCTAAGGCGGTCGTTCTTCATACATCAAGAACCGAGCAGTTTGACCATACATTTATTCCAAGGGTGTCCAAGAGATGTATTTATTGGACCTACGGGTGTTGGCCTATTCAAGTCCCGCGTTAACAAACTTCCGCTAACATAACCTTTTCACAGCAGCTGCGGAACTCTGGTATTTACGCTCTGCCTACGCGGTCTACTGAGTTAATAGTGTAAATAAACGGAGTACCATGATAATACCATTTCTACAAAGTACTGATCCATACGATAGCACGAAAGCACTATTAAACCGCTAGTAATGTTTCTATCGCCACAACTAGTTGCTCTAAAATCATCCTAGAATCAATACTAGCTCCGTAATAAATGACTTGAGTCATTACTAGTTTTCAATTCGCTCACTAGCAAACTTTCATAATTATGGAACTAAGAGTTTGCCCAGTCCTTATCGTTGTATAATTTCATTTATTTATCCGGGATCATTATATTGCATGTTCAGGGGCACCACAGACCTCCAGAAAATAAGCTGTCTCGGAAATAAAATTTTCAAGACCAGAATACTACGCTCATTTCAAGTAGCAATATGTAGCGTCTAGGTAAGGGTTTTCGTGTTTGACAAAAATATCAATAGTAAGATGTTAGTTAGCTAATCTAATAAATATCGATTATGAAGTACGGAAGGGTTGACTTATTTGTCATGAAGTCTGTAGCTGAACATGAAACTATTTAAATGTATACATATCGTTTTGTATGACAGTATGGAATGGTGTTTCAGCTGTAAGGTATTACTAAATGCTCTATGCTCCCTATAACCCGACAAGCAATTTTGAGTATTTTGTCAGCTTGCAGCTAAGTGTAAATAAAAAATTACCCACGCTAGGTTTAATGAATTAAAACAAAAAAACTTAAAAAAAGCTTTTACTTTAATGTTCTAAGAAAAAGAAAATAAAATGTTCCTTTAATGTGCTAACTATAAACTTATAGCCTCATTATACACAATTTATATGATCATAAAAGCTTGTAGCGAGGTTTACGTAAGTACCTATAAGAATTCAAATAAACTGAAATTTTAACACAATTAAACTTAGCACACCAAGTCAGTCAATTGAATAGGTACTAGTTAATTTACACAAGTAAACCTCGCGACAAGCTTTTATGATCATATGAATTGTGTATAATGAGGCTATAAGTTTATAGTTAGCACTTTAAAGGAACATTTTATTTTCTTTTTTTTTGAACATTTAAATAAAAGCTTTTTTTAAAAAAGTTTTTTTATTTTTAGCTATCAACTTGCATTTATATCAAAAAAAAATCATGTATTCTTGGCAAGCCTTTCTATTTACACCCATATTGCAGTGCATTAAAAATAACTATTTCGCCATCTTGGATGGTCCGCCATATTTGATTTAGAATGACGTCACATTATTTTTTGAGGCACTCTCAACAAGCCCTTTCACTGTACAAAGACTCTCTTCTCTCAGGTCGTAAACAAGGTTCATGCAGTGATAAAACAGCTGACCGTCTTTAAATGGTATATTTTCCCCAAACATCGTATTATATCTAAAAATACATATCATTTGCCATCATTTGAACGGCAGTTTCTATCTTAGAATTTGCGCTATCCTGATATGCACACATTTTCGTAGATTTCCTTTTATTTGACATCATGAAAACCTTAAACTAAACTAAAAATATAGACCTACTCTAAACATAACCGAAAAACTGTGTTGGTGATAAGAGTCCACTAACAAAAAGAGTTTATCCCTATTACTTTCCCAAAGTCAGTTTAGCACCCCAAGTGTTCCTTTACAACTTATGATTGGAAAATCCTCACCGTGGATCTTCCTTACCACTTACGTCGCGTCACAGTCATACACACCGGCTATCCGGTCCACCCTTCGTGGTTCCCCGTTAGCTACCCTCTAACCTCATGTCGATATCGTCACCGTAGTCGACACAACCTGGTGATAACCACTGCGTTGGTTGTGTAAAGGAACTCGTACAATTCGATCCAGAATCTCCTGTGACTGCTGACAGATTCTTGCTCACACCGTAAGCCTCTAGTTGAGCGCCAAATGCCAAAACTCTCTTCTCTCAGGTCGTCAGGTTCATGCAGTGATAAAACAACTTGCCGGCTTTGAATAGTATGTTTTCCCCAAACTCTCACAACAAAATTCATCGTCTGACCAAAAATGACATCAGTGAATCTATTGTCAGTGATAACATTCCTCTCATTAGATTGTCATTTCCCTTACCATCTACTGGATAGCCATGTTGTAGAAATGCATTAAATAACTATTCCACTATTGGACTTAGAGCGACGTCGTATCGTGCATTGTCATCCAAATTAAGCGTGTATACAAAATTTCAGCTCAATAGGTTGAAGATATCTGCTTCAAAATTGAGTTGCAAGATTCCACCCGAACAAGCGTACATACATTGCAAGTTAAACAAAAGCTTTCAATAAGAAGATTTAACAGTTCTACTTTACGAAACTCATTGCTTTTGTAATCCTATCTAAATTTCTGCAATTGTAAGATATTCAATAAAATGCGCGATAAGATTACGTTATTTCTTGTCTCCCGACCTTCTCTACACATAACACAATATCTCCATTAACCTGATTGATGGAGCTACAACTCACATCATAACTAACGTGCACAACTTCTGAAACTCGAACTCCATCAGAGATGCACCAAGAATTGCGTACGTCGTAAGTGGGTATCTTAATCGCTTTGGCAGAGTTTCCCACAACTCCAGCAGAAGCATCTGACAAATCGAGTAACCGCAGTTCAGCTTTGCGTTCAAATTTCTAGAAACAACTGGTTCCTGCAATTATCACCCCAGGTAAAGCGCATTACTATGCAAACCGATACGCCCACAAGTTCCATAGGCGTAGATTATAGTGTCTGTTCTGAAATCCAATCATATAATGAAGTAAAACAATGCCTTATTTATGAGTTTTAAAGGATTTAATATCTAAGAACAAATAGATCCGTAAAAATGTATACCTATCAAACCTCTAGGTAATTGCTCAGTCGTGCTCAAAGTACCGGAATCAATGTGCAGTAGAATCAAAGTCATATGGGGCTGCAACAAAACCCTTGGTTGCAAGTGGAATTGAAGCTGAAGCAGGAGCTAGCAAATCTTTCGTGGAACTAGAGCTGGCAGTTGGATTTGAACATAATATGGCGAGTCACATAATCTCTACAGAAATGGAGCGAAAAGTACATCATCACTGGTTACACTGGATCACCTCTTAAGCTTATTTACTAGACTACAGACATGTTTCATACATAACTGGAAGAAAAGCCAACTACTAACAAAATATAGCCCACCTTCTTTTTACGACGAACATATAACAAATTTTTGCTGATTATACAGGGTAACCCATGACGTCTAAGACAAGCAATATATCGGAACTGGGCAGTAGTAGAAAGTTATTACTTTGGAGATGTAAATTAGAGCAAACGCTGCATCTTTTCTCATTATTGCGTTATCCAATGAGGTATCTGTTTTTGGTGACGTGACGTCCGGTTCAAAATTCTTAATGGCACACCCTGTATATTGATGCCTTCTTATGTTCCTCCCGATAAAACAGCTCCAACAAACTAGCACACTTGGGGTGTAAAGTGATTAATTCAGGGGCCTCAGGTACTTAAACGACTGTACCACTACCATTAAGACAAAAAATGAAACGAACACTAGCATAGGGGTATACATAATTATGTGATAATCAATGTAGTGGTACGTTCTTTTAAGTACCCGTAGCTTTTGAATTAATCACTTTAGATCCCAAGTGTGCTAGTTTGTTAGAATTGTTTCATCGGGAGGAACATAAAAGGGCATTAACATACAGGGTGTTCCATTAATAATTTTGAATTGGACGTCACGTGACCAAAAGCAAATATCTTATTGGCCAACACAATAGCAAGAAAAGAGGCAACGTTTTCCCTAATTTACATCCCCAAAATTATAATTCTCTACTACTGTCCAGTTCCGATATATTGCTTGTCTTAGTCGTCGTGGGACACCCTGTATTTCAAACGATCTACGTATGATGAGGATACCAGACTAGGGATGCATATTTCAGTTTTGCTCTTACATACCTATGCATAGAGATTAGCTATTACATTCGTGGGACCAGAGCTAGGAGTTTTGTAGTACGCCTTTCGTAACTTGTGGTATAACTGTGGTGACTTGGGGGATAACCCCCTAAGTAAGGATTATAATGCCTTGATGGTATTCCAAGGCATGGGAATACCTTTTTTAATTACCTTCAAAGCTATACATCATCCGGAAAGTAAACTCAGCGTTTCTTATGTAGTCAGCAAAGTCTCGCTAGCTGCCTATGTTATGCTTACGTTGACGTCAACTTTGCAATATGATAACATAAAACTAGAACAATTACAGTGGCCTATACTATCACACGTTTCGCCCCAGATTAATACCAAAACAATTACGAGCTAAAAGTTTCCAATGTAACATTCTCTACAGTTGGAATTGCATATGATACCGCAAAGCACATAATCTCTACGGAAATGCTGCGAAAAATACGCCAGCACTGGAAAAGATTTACGGGTATGACCTACGCCAAATCATTCATACTGGTCACTGTCAGGGGGCACTGCAGGCTCAGGCGGCATCCATTACTATTGGGAAATGACGAAGACTCCCTATTTATGGGTTGTGGAGAGGCGGATGAAACGGCCTACTACTTCCTTGCGGCATGTGAGTTGATCCAATGGACTCCAACTAGAGGAGTTACCCTCCCTAAGTTGGGCCGACATACTGGCCTTTGTTAAAAGGTCAGGAAGGTTTGGCAATTGTGTCTATTGTGGCTCACACCTATTTAGAGTTCATCATACAACCCACACCTCTTGAAGAAGACGCCGGTCGTGATTGGTGAAACTTCCTTGAAGTCAGTAGGTACCAGTTGGGTGAATCCGAAAGTCAGACACCTAGTTTTTTTAAGTTTGAGCCAACAACAAATAAGAAGAAGATCACGACATTGCCAGAACTCTGAAAACACAAAAGTACTTCCTGTGATTATTTCCATTTACGAGTAGCTGTTTGAACACGTTGAGGTACCTGGAAAAAAATAAATTTTGATATTTCGTTCGTAAGTTAGTATTATTATCTATGTCATGACGGTTTTCCATTAAACGGACAAAACAAAAACAAAACTCAAACTGCTGTCGAGGAAAACAAAACTGCGACGGTTCGCAAACTTTTTGAAGACTGGCGCGTTTTGCGACAGTTCGTGTTTTGTTTTTCGAGTCCCGCTCGGAAGCGGTAACACCAAAAGGTTTCGACATGTTTTGAAACTCGAGTCTGCCTGACGGTTGTGTTGTGTTTCTTGAGAGTGTTCGACTATATTTCGTTTTGCCGTTTATTCAGATAGAGCAAAATTTCATTACAGATAAATCCGTCACATACGCGATTTTCTGCATCAGCTGTGTCGAATAACTGAGATTTGATTCATTCCATAAAATTTCATATTTTGGCTTCCTCAAAGGGTTTATAAATTACAGCCTTCATCTCCTCGAAACATTGCTCAGGTTCCTCAGGTTAAACGCTCAGGTACCGGATTTGGTAGATAAATAGCGAACCAATACCTTTTTAAAGTACTGCTTCCCAGTATCTATATACTGCTACTACTAGTATGAGTTTTGCCAGCTAGGCACTAACAGGCAATTTCATTTATTCGTCTGAGACCTAAATCACACTGAAGAGCTTTAATAAAAGCGAAACGATGTCTTCTGTGGTTGGTTTTCGGATGAATGAATGAAATTGCTACTCTTTAATTGAGCTAAGTTGCTTTTTAGTATAAACTGAATGTCGGGAGTGTTAAATAAGTGTTCCACAAAAAAAAAATTATGTCTGTTATCGTATCCCGCAGGTTCCTATACCTGATGCTTTTAAACGGGTCAGCTAGGCACTAAGAGGCAATTTTATTTATTCGTCTGAGACCTAAATTACACTGACGAGCTTTAATAAAAGCGAAACGACGTCGTCTGTGATTGGTTTTTAGGTATACTGTGTATCAAGTTACTATGTAAATTTCGGAAAATTAATGAATTTGTATTTGAAAAATTTGAATTGCTACTCTTTAATAATTGCTAATTCGTCAAAATTGGCCACTATTTGCAATTAAAATGCACACACAAAATAAATGTACAGCTTTTTTTACCATTTAGAAAATACCAATGAACTATATATGACATTAACCAGATATGAGGTATCAAATGACAAAAATGGATACTTTTCACAGCCTACTAGCTACCGCAATGTACTAGAGCTTAAAAAATTCCAAAACCATTAAAAACTATCAAACGAAAGAAAAACTATCAGAAACTCTTACTGGTAGTTTAAAATCTTCGGAATAAAATTTCACATTGAGTTATTTAAAAAAAATCCATTTCCGTCAAGTCAAAAGTAACAATACCCCTAACGGGAGTTCTGCATATCCTACACCTATTAGTAAGATCGCACAAACTGAAGAATGAATTAAAATCTGTTCAAATTATAAAACATAATTACCCGGCTGAAAATTAAAACCATTTTTTTTTGTTTGGTTACTGGCACTAGGAACTAGTCCCACTAGCCAGAAACAATATATCTACATTTTGTTTTTCCTGTTAATGAAATGCTTCAAGGCGAAACCCCCCTCCACATGATCCCCTACATAATCTGTCACTATTCCTTTCTTTGCCATATTGCTAATAGATACTAAAAAGTTTGAAGATCTCCAGTCATAGCTACACTACTTTTGATTTTCATGGATATTACAACTTTTTATACCAGTAAATGTGAAATTGCGTGCTGAAGACACTAGACTGCTAGCAACAACCGCTGTTGGCTTTTCTTCCATTCAAATGTTTTCCGTTGTTGTTTTTTTGTTAGAGTTGACTTATTGTAAGGCATTTCCATAATCCTATTCCTTTACCCTAGTTCATCTGTATCTTTCTGCTAATTTAGTTGTCTTCTTCCATGTTCTTCCATGTTCTTTTATTTATATTTAATGACCTACTAGGTTGCTTATAGATAGAAAAATTTGAAAACACGATTTTATGAAAAATTTGAAATTAAATGAAAACTACCAGAGATTGATGTTTACAAAGGCTATCACATATTCCCCCGTTTGAAGAAACCATGTCATCTTTGATTGAAGTTTCCTTAATTAATCTACTGATTTCTCCAAGTACAAAAACAATGCAAATTTGATCACTTAGCTTAAGCTGACGAATTTCATGCCTAGTCGTAGGGTGCTGTTACAGCCATCTAAATATAATAATCGCTGTGATATTCAATTTTTTTCTGATATCTACGTATACCAAAAATTGTGTTTTGCACCTATACGATTCGTTTTAAGTCCTATATGTGATACATAAAGTGACAATACAATTGACAAGGGAATCAGAATATGGAATAATATTCAGGGTATTCCATTTAAGAAAACACAAGTTTGATATACCACGCCTTTATTAGATACTCTGTATAAAAGTCATTATTTTTAAGATGTAGGCCAACTCAACCTACATACACCCGCATAGAAAAGGATTATCATTTGCTCACAAGATTTCGAGGCGTTGAGCCCGTATCACCCTGTAGGTATACGGCGAAACGCATCCTGTTGTTGAGATCAGCGCTATACCAGCGCTGTATTAGTAATAGCTTCTCCACAGTCACTTGGCTCAAAATTAAATATTCTCCTATAAGCGCAGTTTATATTAAAAATAAGGCCGGCATATGCCCAACTATAGACCTGACAGTCCTGCATGATCTGAAAATTAGGAAAGGGCCGATATTAAACCAAATCCCGTACGAAATATTAAAAATTTTTGTGGGGGAGGCACCCCAATTTATGCTCGCCGGCGCCGTGATGAATCCTCCTTAGAATGCAGAAAATTTTCCAAAGAGTTGAAAGGAGGTCACTGAGGCTAGGCTGGTACATATATGTGCGATCAGGCTTCCAAAATTTTTAGTTCCTAAAAGCACCAGTACTTATAAGAGGGTCACTGGTATTCTGAGGTGCCCGTCTTTGGTTGATTCAAAGCTAACACAGTACTGAATATATAGAAAAACAAGAAGCATAAGACAGTAAAGCGTCAGCAGTTTTGATATAAAAAAATGATATGTTAGTGCTGTTGAGAGCCATCACTTGCCTATAATTATAAATATATAACTATAAAAATTTCTGTGAGATATTATAATAACCTAATTAATCTACACCTATACCACCACAAGCCTCAGCCTTCTATGGTTGGAATTATTTGTACTTTTCTTGCAAATAAATGAAATGAAAAAAAATTAATTCAGACAGTCCAAGAACTGAAGGCTTCTGCTATAAAAATTTTATAGGCTATACAAAGCTGGTGGATATATGTTTTTTTTAATTACGACTTTATTAGCATGTTTCAGGACGTTTAATTAAGAATAAAATAAGACCATTCGAATGACTACATCGTTTCGTGCATTTTCGATTGTTTGGACTCCAAACACAAGAAGCAACTTTAAATCCATTATCGGTTATTTCTGGTTAGCTAGCGTAGCAATTTTCCACAAAAAAATGTAAAAGGGTCAAATAAAAGTCAGGCGACATCAGCCTTCTAGTTAACTACTTGATTTCAAAAAATAGTATACAACAGATTGATGGTTGTGGTGGCTGTATGGCAAATGACTCCGCTTTGTTGAAATGTTGGAACCAAATGTCCTTTCAATTTTTTTAAACTAAAATTCATTTAGAATGACACGTTAAAACCCTCTGTTGACGGTAACGGTAATTGCATATAACTCACGCACTTGAAGTTTGCGTCATGAGCCGTAGGCAAGTGCTGTGAAGCAACAAGTCAGTTATTACCATTACCGCGAGTTGAATGCTATACTTTAACTACGACCGAAGTAATAAATAGTATCGCCGTTTTGGTAAGTGATATCGAAAAAAGCTTCAAATGATTTATGGAGGGAATATAATTCTGCATAATTTTGGTCCTTACATTTCTCATGTGCGACCAACACTTTCCGTCCTACACTGCGTCACAGTTAAGGGTTGATCTGTGATTTTCACTAAAATCAGAGGATGGATTAAGGCGAAGAACCTTATCAAAAAATCGTGGAACGTTTTTGTTTCCCTAAAAGAATGATAATCATCTAATTTTTTTATTATCTGCAGCTGCATTTGGTTTAAAAGAATACGGCATTTAGGAACGCACCCCTACCCACTACCAAAATGTGTTATAGCGAAAAATATAAAGTTCAAACGATATATGGAGACAACAAAATTCTGTACAATTTTGGTCTTTATGTTTTTCGTGTGTGACCAACAGTTTCCATTCTACAGTGCTACAAAGTTAGGGGTGGTTTGTGATTGTTACTAAAATCAGAATTTTATCGCGTATTAAGTCGAGGAACGCTATCAATCATATCACGGTTATTTTTAGTTTTTGAAATACCACATTTGGTCTTAAAAAAAATTGCGATATTTAGGAATATATCACTACCTACTACTGCTATTAGTCAATCGTTGTCCTAGAACAGGCTTTTGAGCGCAAAAGATGGGAAGGAAATGAAATTTGGTGGGTTGGTAGACACTGGTCCCCTCAATGTTCACCTAAGTTTGCGACCTAAGGGGTTTGCCGCTCGAAAACTTTGTTTCGCGATCAGCAGTAGGTAGCGATGCCGTTTCTAAATATCGCAATTTTTTAAGCCCAAATATGTTATTTAAAAAATTGAAGATAATAGTGATATAAAAAGTGTTATTCTCTTAGGGGAAAAACTATTACAGGACTTTTTGATAGCGTTTTTAGACATATTACGCGATAAAATTATGGTTTTAGCAACAATTACAAACCACCTCCTAACTTTGGGGCACTGTAGAAGGGAAAGTATTGGTCGCACTCGAAAAATGTAAATACCAACATTGTGAAGAATTTTGTGGTCTCCAAAACGCGTTACAGAACAGTTTTCACCCCCCTCCCCCCACCCTCGAACGACAACCCCAAAATGGCGCAAATTGAATCTTATCTTAACTAAATAATGCCAGGGTAGTATCATTTCCAATAAAGTATGCACACATACGACAATTTCGCAACAGCACATATCGGTAGTAGGTAGTGGTGCGTTTCCAAGTGCCGTAATTTTTGTTTAAAGCAAACGCGTGAGTTTAGGCAGCTGCAGATAATAAAACATGAGAAGATATCACTCTTTTAGGGGAAAAAATGTTACACGAGTTTTTGAGAAGCTCCTTCGCCTTAGTCCATCCTTAAATTATGATTTTAGTGAAAATCACAAACAAACCCCTACCTTTGACGCAGTGTATGACGGGAGCTATTGGTCGCACACGAAAAGCGTAAGTCATTTGAAGCTTTTCTCGATACCACTTATCAGAACGACGTTATTTTTCAAAAATCGTCGCGAAGCAGAGTTTTCATCGCCCACCCCTCGAGCGGCAACCTCTGAGGTCGCAAACTTACATGTAGGTTCAGGGGACCAATATCTACCATCCCTCCAAATTTCATTTCTTTCCAAGCTTTGCTGTCAAAAAACCCCCACCGGACTATAACGCCTCTGATACCATATATTGCCACCTTTTCAACAAAACATTATGATTTCTGATACCGTAAGAAAGAATGTTGCTTTGACCACGACCGGTTTTCATATTTTAATGCTTGGTCTTACGGTACCCCTAAAAAGATCATGTGTGATACAAAACGCGGGCAGGCCACGAGCTGCAGAGACGCGAAGCACTGTGCAGCTGACACCCCGCGTACCTACACCTAGCATCTGATAAATCGTTCGCCGCGTCTAGCTGTCGACACGTACCCTTATAAATATCCGATGAATTTTTAATTTCTCAGCAGAAGCTGATGTGAACGTCGACGTGCAACGCCTGCAGAATAATGGCACCAATGACAAGGGCGCGCGCCATGCGGAGGCTTTGAGAATAGTAGCGTGATATTTTATGAGGAATTCTCAGGGTCTTCTCCTCTGCGTATGTGAAGGATTGTGGTTAGCGATGTTTTCGTACCATGAAACGGCATTCAGATGTAGGGCAAATATTTGTGACCGCATTCACATAGCGATATTGTAAATGGGAGCGTTGATACGATACGCACAAAGTGATCGGTTGTTCATGTTAAATGGAGTGAATTAAAAAATAGTGGAAAAAAGATTTTAAATTGTATTAATGGCGTTTTTTCGCAGGGTGGACTAAGTGGATAGGTGAATCTACCACCTGGCCTGCGACATGTGGTTGTATAGCATTTTAAACGACTGATCTCTGTTCGTTGTAGTCGGAGGTTCTTCACCTGACGTATTTCCAACAAACGCAGGTGTTACTCAGGGATCTGTCCTATTCCCTACACTATTTCTTCTGTACATCAAGGAGCTGCTGGAAATGACATCCAATCCAATCTATAGCAACACAGACAACAGTACATTAATATCGTACATGGAACCGGGCAAGCCACTATCATCTCAGGAGATGGTACGTCGGCGACAGCAACATGTCTCACAGATCAACGTAGATATCAAAACAATTGTCGTGCGGGGATTAGTAAATAAGATACAGTTTAACGTGCAGGAAACTCAGGCAACAACACTGACAAGGAAGTCTCACGTTGGCTTGCCAACTGTGAAAATGGAGAGCCACCCAATTGTTGTCCTCTTCCGTCAAGATTTTGGGGATAAAAATCAACAACAACATGTCCTGGCATGACCACATCGACAGTATTGCAAACACGGCATCCCAGAAGCTTAAAGTGTTGTTCCTCTGTAGGAATCTGTAGACACCATAGCAACTACTGCTGCTCTACAAGGTACAGATCCGACCATCGTTGGAGTATTGCTGCCATGTGTGAGGATGCGCTCCGAAGCACTCTCTAAGGCTTTGGACACAACGGGGACCATTGACCCTCGACCATCGACCCTCGATCATAGCATCCGTTGTGTCAACCCATTAAGCTCGAATTTACCCTGGTATGATGAGCGCTCCATTGTGACCACGCAGATCTAAGACTATGTGTTTATTCCTTTGGTGAGTGAGGTTAGGGTACCATGCTGTGGTCGGAGGTCGAAGATCGGCGCTCCGTTGTGTCTGCCCACTAAAGCTTTTGGACACTATCTAGAAGAGAGCATTTGACCAATCGATAGACTGATCGATACGCCTAACCCCACAAAGGACGTCCACAGTCTGGAAAATCGAAGAAGGGTGGCTGATCTGTCCATGTTTTACAGATTCTATCACGGAAAATGTTCGAGTGAGCTCTGCCAGATAATAACACCGAACGCGGTCCGAACAAGGAACACCAGAGAGGCTCTGCCAGTTCATCTTTACCAGGTTAAGCTCCCTACTTCCCGAAATAGTCTCCTCCAGCGTTCTTTCTTTTGAAGAACTTCGAGGCTGTGGAATGAGCTGCCGAGGAATTTGTTTCCCGACAGCTACAACTTGCAGCATTTCAAATGTAACGTGCACAGGCACTTATCCTCTCGCAGCGTTTCTACAGCGCCATAGGCTCTCAGCCTTTGCGGAGGGCGGACCATAAAAAGAGAGTTTTTCAAAATCTATCAACCCTTTTCAATACTGAACTGTGACGACTTCGCCTCCATGGATCATGGTGTTGCCATCTTTTCCTTTTTTCTGGAAAAATCCGTACTAATTCCTCAATTTTTTTTATAGAAACGTAGCATTAATGATAGTCTCAAAAATATAATATCTCTGCGATTACAATATAATACTCACAACGTTGTAAAAACTATTTTTCCTAACAGAGATTCTGTTATTAAACACGGCCATGTGAAATAAGCCTTACTGGCAATCGTTTTAACAATATGTTCCCTTTGTATGATAGCTTTGCTGTATTATATGCTTCTCCCATTTTATTCGGCATCACAGTCGATTTATATTTCCTGTATCCTACATTATAAACATTGTACACGCCATCGTCGCTTGTACACGTCACCTCTCATTATCTTCAATTCCTTCTCAGGTGAAATCTTCAGTAAATACTCGCATCTCGATAAATACTCTTGAGTTGAACGGTTAAACGCGATCAACCCGTCCGTTTGTTCTGCGCCTCACATATTTTGTTTTTAACAAGCCATGTCTAATTTATTTCTCTTTTGTTTCAGGTAAGTCCACTTTATTCCTACCTTTTTTGCACCCTGATGTTTGCAACGATGTAACATTTTTATACGGTAAGAGGTCCATGTAATTTTAGCACAATGTCTTTAACGGGGAACGTAAACATATAACGGTAGTCAAAGGTACGAAAACTGGGTGAACTCCAATGCTCACTTCAGAATACGATTCCTAAACATTAGTTTTGAAAAATCTCAAGAGCTACTGTGATACTGCCTTGTTTCTAGAATTCCAGTAACCTAGAAATATAATGCAGCAAATTGTCCGATGAAAATAAAAGTGGCTAGATATTGTTAAAATATTTTTTGTTGCAAATTACTATTTAATCTACCATAACTATTTCTAGATTACTTACACAGTTGTAAATAAAGTTGTTTATCTAAAGTTATATAGTTATATGTTCACGGGTCACAAATCAGTTAAGGTTCTTAAAATCCCAAGTAAAGTCAATCCATTGAACAATTTTCTGAAAATTCAAGGTGCTTCAGATGATTGTGTTATTGAAACTCCATGTTTATTTTAATTGTGAATATGAGGCATATAATATGTATTGTATACCTCACTGAATAAGAGATAAATAGTAGCTGCCGAGTTCAACCTTTACGAAATAAACGGATAGGAATAACGTGGTATCCATTTGAGTAACCATTAGAAATCAAAAGGTTCTGATACGATGATTGGTGATCACCTTTCTAACTCTAAAAAACTTATTTGTTTATTTTTCGTCAGCGGTTATATATGACATTTTAAATTATATATGACTTTTAAACTGTTAACTGTAGAGAAGATCCTAACAAATATATTTCTATTTACAAAGAGATGCCAGATGTTTTAATGTTTAAAAGATGTCTAGACTATACTTTTCACGAGACTTTTCACTTCGTCAACACTCAGATGTCTTTAAAATGGTAACCTTTCTTTTTAAAAAGAAAGCCAATAAAAATATTTTTGTGTACGGACTAGAAATTTCTTGGACTACTAGGAATGACTAGAGACAGGGCACTGCTAGGGGTAACTGGTCACTGGTCACATGGATAAAAATCGTTGAGGCTTATGCTTAGCCTCTTATTCACATATTACGTGAAGCATAGTTGTAAATAGCGCTGATGGTGTTGCGAAAAAGCTAGTTAAAACTCTAAACATTTCAAATTATCCAAAAAATTCCCTCTAGCGTGTTCTGAAAGCTTTCGAACTATAATTTGCCATGTCATGTAGACTACGGTTACTATGCAATATACTTAATTTAATTCAATATAAAATCTAATTGTTCCACAAATTTTATTTTCAAAATTCGTAGAAGTAGTAAGTAGGATTCGAAAAATTCAATTTCGTTAATACGACAGTTTCCTTTCTGTACAGACATCCGAAGGGAGTATCACACTAGGATTATCTGCAGTAACAGTCAGTAGAATTTATGTTTTAAAGGGATAACCTACACCAAACTAAATTTCCATTTTCACAATTTTTATTTTGCATCGTCTAATTTTTTTAACTAGTGTGAATCGTTATCCAATTCTTTTACGTCTCAACTTTATGAGTAATTATCATTTATTTAGTAAACAGTCACTTCTAGTAACAATCCCTCCACTTATCCAGAAACATACGAGTCATAGCTTGTTTTGTGAAATCAGGGTCTGTCAACCAGGAAAAATAATGCTCTTATGGAAAAGAAATGTTTTGTCGAATTAAGCTTCTAGCTTTTAAACATTTTGAAACTTTCGATCTATTACGCAGAGAAGTTACAAGGTTATCCAACGCTGCGAAATCTGCGAATTTTTTTTAGTTTTAATTTAACCGCCCTCAAAAATATCATATCCTTCGGAACTTTGCCGAGCTTTTGCTTCGCGATTTTTTGTATGGTATATTTCCACAGCTGTTTTGCGACTGTTAACTACTCCCTTAGGGAGCAATAAATCAAACATATATTTCAGTCTTATCTGTGTGAACCACGGTTTCTTGTATTCTGAAAATAAAGTAGGAAAAGGAACAAATCAATATGTGGAAATCAAAAGCGCAACATATATGATAGAGATCACAGTACCTCTAAGGCTGCCCAGTCTCTAAATTTCAGTTGTCTGTTTGTCTGGAACATGGTGTAAGTACTGCTCAGTTATTCGAAAGGTGTTCCAAATTCACAGTCACCTTTTGCAGATAATCTAGGTAGCTCTTATGATATCTACAAAAATTAACATTATCAATAAAAATGTTTGCAATGCTGAAGCGACAATGTTAAGTTTCAATCAGTTTTCATACATTTGACACGGAGTATACGTATAGGTACAAAGCGTGAGTTAAACCTTATTTTTATCGCTGCTTTTGAAACTGCAAGTACTATGTAAATTGAACGGCGAATTCGTTAAGAATAAACTTGGTGAGCGCCACATTGCCATTGTTCACATACGTTAAAGTTTAGTGTCTACGTACTTGCAACGGAATACATTGCAACTGATACAGTTAACTGAATTGAAGATATCTTTATGGTAATTGTCGATTGGGAAGTAGTTTGTGTATAACTTATTTTTGTTTCGACCCGTTTTTTGCAGAATTCGCAAATAATGTGTACAGAAGTTCACCTCGATTAATTATTAATTAAAGCCTTGCATCCTATCTCTAAATTCTGATTATCCAGGCACGGCTCGTGAGAGGTGAAGTAAAGGAAGTTCGAGTTTTGTATTTCCCAGGATAGCACAAAAGTTTATGTGAAAAAGGTGTAAATCCAGGGTCTCCATCTCTAGCGGTATCGGTACTAGCATAAAGCTCAATAGATTTCTTTTACGTTATAGTAGAATGAGGTGATGAAGTCTTTAGAAGAGCAGGCTACCATCTCTAGAGAACACGATTAATATGATCAGAATACTGACACTAATTTGGTACACAAATTAGGAAATTTGGAAGTCTTCCATCTAGCACTAACTAGTTGAAACACACTAAACGTTTGAGAATATTTTAATGATGGCAGTACGACACAGTGGCTATTTGGTGAGCGTGATTTAAGTATAATTATACAGGATGTCCATTTAGTGTGTAATTCTTCGATATCTCGCAAGGTGTACATAATAGAAGAAAATGTCAAATATAAAAGTTATTTGGTTATTCAAGACGCATATCATAAAAATATTTTGAAATATACAGGGTGTTGTGGGCAAGTAGGATAGTGATCAACTTGATTTTTTTGAATGGAACCATAACCTTTTTTTAATTTTTCTAGTTTCCCCCATCAATCTCTATTTAACCCCAAAATATTTTTTGGATCGATTGCGACGTTGCCAAGTTACAATTTATTCTCTATTGATTTCCGGATTTGCAAGGTCGCAAGTAATACGTCCAAATTGATATATTCCTTTAACTTTTGTCAATAACATCATACAGTGAGTTAGTTAAATACTAGATGAATATTATTTTGTACGTTAGCAGCAATGTGCATGTACAGGGTGTTTTTGGCAGAATTTTAAGTTACGGTAATTTGAAGGTCATTTTACTTTGTTTTTTTAAATGTAACACCCTGTATGTTTTATTTCAAATTGAGAAAAGTTACAGGAATATATCAATTTGGACGTATTACTTGCGACCTTGCAAATCCGGAAATTAATAGAAAATAAATTATAACTTGGCAACGTCGCAACCGATCCAAAAAATATTTTGGGGTTAAATAGAGATCGATGATGGAAACTAGAATAATTAAAAAAAGTTATGGTTCCATTTAAAAAAATCAAGTTGACTACTTTCCCGCAACACTCTGTATATTTCGAAATATTTTTAGGATATGCGCCTTAAGTAACCAAATAACTTTTGTATTTGACATTTTCTTTTATCAGATATAGCTTGCGAGATATCAAAGAATTACACACTAAATGGATTTCAAAAATTCGGTTTGGGTATAAATAGCCACTATATGTATTCGATATGCAGCGTGAGTCTAAAATATGGAATGCCTCAGTTATCTTGGAAACGGTTTGTATGATTTTCATTAATTTTGGGACGGAGGTTTTGCAATACAGCCAATTTTGCGGTGGTAGTAACAATATCAGATCTACCGTTTTATCATAATGTAATAAACTTTGTTATTTCAAATTAATCACCCTGTATAATTCTACATTTTTAAAGTCTTCAAAAATACTGATTATTCTTTTTATAATATTTTCTACATCTAAACGTCATAGCTTCGTAGTTACAACTAAATTTACATTGCATCCGCCCAAGTTAAAATGAGACATTTACTTCAAGGAACTTGAAGGCAGTTATAGCAGATACCCAAATGTTGTCGGTTTACTTCAATACAACAAGCAATGTATTTCTTCTTAAAACTTGCAGCATGTCTGAATTTCCAACAGTAATCCCATCTCATTTAGCTATTTTAGCTTGGGCGGATGCAATGTAAATTTGGTTGTAACACCGAAATCATGAAGTTTAGGTATAGGAAGTGTTACACAAAAAATAACCAGTTCTTTTCAAGGATTTAAAAAAGGTATAAATATACAGGATTATCCATTTGAAATAACAAAGTTATTATTATTATTTATTATTATTTCAGAACCCTCGCATCCCAAAATTCACTAAAATTGTGCAATTCTGTTTCAGAGATAATTGAGGCGCTCTATACTTTAGGCTCACTCTGTATACACAAACTGAGTAGTATTAAAGTAATGAAAAAACATTCAAGGGTAAAATCTTTGGTAAAATTTAAAATATGGCTCAGATACATTTTTTAAAGGCCACCAGCTCTGAAATTGCGAGAAAATTGTTTTTATTCAATATGTGCTGAATAATTTAGAAAAATTGAATTTTTCAAATGAATTTTTCCCGAATTGTGGTCCCAATGAGTTACTAAAATTTCCGGTCAATTGATTACTTTCCGCCTATTTCATGTTCAGTATACGATAAACATATAAATTATGTTTTTCCTTTTCCAAACAGTGAAGAGATACTCAAACAGTTGCAATTTGTTCTGGTGCATCATTTTATGCTTTACAATACCCACTAGATGCACAAAATGGCGTCGAAATTTCCATGAATGTTTCTTTATTTCAGGAACCACATTTTAATTCTATGGTTTACAATTATTGTCCTATACTTACAATAATGTGACTAGATGGCTTCTGCATGCATTATTCTCTCCCAGATGTCTGTGCATAATACATTTCAATAAATAATAAGTATTCAGTTTACAGCACTAATTAAATTCTGAGTGCAAATGTAATGTATGATGTAACTAGGTAAGGCAGTATATATTTGTGCGTGTGCTTCGTGAGTGTTGAGCAGTGTATAAGTAAGTAGTTAAGTAAGCATTAATTGCAATAAACAATAAACATTGGAATTAGGATAGGTAGTGATGTAAAAATAGGAAATAAACGGGGTATTCACGATGAGAACATCGATAAGATTGTTTGATTAAAGTGAACCTTCAATCCCAAGAGCTGAGTTTACGACATGGCGATCCTGCCAAAAAAGCTCAAGGTCTTCTGTGCAGAATGAACGTGTTATTGTGAGGTACGATAAAAATCATGGGTAAAGGCCAATCAAAGGAAGAAGTGATCGTCAATAATGCCGGCAATGCAGCAGCATCCTCACGTGGCTTCCTAGACAGAACAGCCCACGAGTCCCTCACGATCGTCGTAGTCGTCCTGCTAGCTATATCCGTAGCAACTTATTTATATAGACGGTTAAAGAGCAGACTAGAGAAAATAATAAGGACTGAACTAAGGAGGAGCCAGGAACAAGTCTAGCGTAATACCAATATGACCACACAGGTACCAGTGTTGTCGGAACAAGGGTTATGGAATGGACTGGAAGGAATTTAGGCATATCCTGGAGGAGCTAAGGGTGTTCCATAGAAATCTACAGAAAGACGGAGAGCCCAGGCGAAGAAATGAGAAAGTAGTGCATAGGAAACTTAAAAGGTTGGACAAAGTGAAGAATGGGTTTATGGACTTAAGAAAGGTATTTAATGAATCTAATGTTGAACTTGCAATTAAAGATGAGGTTAGGCCGATTGTTGAAGCTATTTGTAAATATATAGATAATATAGAATTAATCCTAAACAATAGGTTGAGAGATATAGGTAACACCAGTGCTGAATCAGTAACATTAACAGATTCACATTCAGACTCTTCAGAATCAGAGCATACAATTGTCAGGATGGGGGAAAAATTTGATTTGAGAACCGCTGCATGTTTACTTCCCGTTATGGATGGAACTGAATCAGTCACTAAACAGTTAATCGATGGCATTGAGTTTTATGATGAATTGTTGGATGCTCAAGGTAAGAAATTGCTTACTAGCTATGTTTTGAAAACACGTCTGTCACCAGGTGCTAAAGTCAGGCTCAAATCGAGTTACACTACTAATGATGCCTTGATTTTCGATATGAAGAATCATTTTATTAGCAAGAAATCTATTCCATCTTTATCCTCTCAGTTGCATAATGCCAAACAGAACAACGAGTCTATTGATAAATTCGGGAAATCAATAGAGGAATTGCTTGTAAGTTTAACTATATCCCAGGCAGAGGGTGATAATAATGTTGTCCCTGCCCTACAAAAAATTAATGAAAAAATTGCAGTAAGTACTTTTGCTAGTGGGTTGAGAGATCAAGAATTAAGAACTATAGTAAAAGCAAGAAATTATGAAAAACTGAGCGATGCAATACAAGGGGCTAAAGATGAAGAGATCAAATCAGGAGCCACATTTTTCAGTATGCGTGGCTCAAGAGACATTGTTAGAGGTCGCGGATCACCTAGGAATCATTCAGTCAATAGAACTTTCAATCAGTCCAGTCGTCAGTTCAATCAACGTAGAGGCCAAAGATATAGGTTCCACCAAAATTCATACAGAGGCAACATTCGTAGCAATAGCTCTCGCGGTAGATTCAACACCTATAACCCTCCCAGGAATTATCTTGCGACCAATCCAGAGGCTGGAACTGGATCGGTGCGTGATCAAGGTCTACCGGAATCATCTCAGTCTATACATGGCAATCAGTTTTTTCGTTCCTCAGTATAGCGAAACATTACTTTTTAGCAATAATTCGTTGAACTCTGTAACATTTGGATATAATGGTAAAAATTTATCATTTTTAATTGACACAGGAAGTACCGTCAGCATTTTATTTCGGAAATACATAAAGGAAGGTGAAAATGTTGATTTTTCGAAACACGTAAAAATAAAAGGTATATCTGGGTCAACGATTTCAGACGGTGAAGCAAATATTATATTACAGGTGAATGGATTAAAATTGTGTCATTCATTTTTGCTGATGCCAGAATTCGACGACTCGGTACATGGTGTGTTGGGCTCGGATTTCTTTACTAAGTTTCATGCAAATATAGACTATGAACGTTTCGTATTTTCCTTTTGGTTGAGTAACGCACAAAAGATTTGTTTAAACATGCATTCTCAGCAAAACACGTACACCATTGTACCTGCTAGATGTGAAACGATAAAGTATATTAGAACAAATATTAATGATGATTGTGTAATTTTACCTAAGCAGCTATGTGAAGGCGTCTTCGTCTCCGGTTCCATAGCAACGCCTCGGAATAAAATGATTCCCGTAAAAATTTTAAACGTACGTGACGTAGATGTAACTATAAAAAACTTCGATCCACTAGTTGAAAGATTAACTGACTATCAATCATTTGAGTTTGAACAAAATCTTAATATCACAGTTGATCGCATAGATACACTGTTGAATTCTATACAAACGAAACATCTCAGTCAAGAAGAGAAGCTTTCTATTGACAAGATCTGCGCGAAATATTCAGATGTCTTTTATCTAGAAAATGATCGATTGACTTTCACAAATATTTACAAAGAAAACATTGTTCTGAAAAAAGATGCAAAGCCGGTGTATGTTAGACCTTATCGCCAGCCACATGCCTTAAAAGGTGAAATAAACAAACTTGTCAATGAAATGTTGAATAATGATATTATAGAGCCAATCAGATCTGCGTGGTCTTCTCCTGTTCTCATAGTACCTAAGAAACCAGATTGTAATGGCAATAAGCGGTACCGATTAGTAATAGATTATAGACAACTAAATAAACAAATAGAAGATCACAAATTCCCTCTTCCCAATATCAATGAAATACTAGACTCTTTGTCTGGGGCTATGTACTTTAGCCATCTCGATTTGGCACAGGGTTACCATCAAATAGAACTGGAGCCTTCCAGTAGACCTTATACTGCATTCACCACCGACCAAGGCCAGATGTGTATGAAGCGCCTTCCACAAGGCCTTCGGACTAGCAGCAGTAGCTTTTCACAAGCAATGACGGTAGCTATGTCTGGATTAAACTACGTAAGTTGTCTCACTTACCTTGACGATCTGATCGTTTTTGGGGAAACCCTAATGATTCATAACAAAAACCTAGTCAAGGTATTCCAGAGACTAAGGGAAGTAAACCTAAAGCTTAACCCTCATAAATGCCAATTCTTGAAAAAGGAAGTCTTGTTTCTTGGTCATATAGTAACATCAGAAGGAATTTCTCCCGATCCATCAAAGATTGAAGTCGTCAAGAACTTCCCTGTACCGAAAGATTCATCCGAAACAAAAAGATTTGTTGCATTTGCCAATTATTATAGGAAATTCATAAAAAATTTTGCAGAAATAGCATCACCCTTAAATAACTTGACTAAAAAAGGTACAATATTTAATTGGACTCCACAGTGTCAGCATGCTTTTGAAACATTAAAGGAACGGTTAGTGAGCCCACCCTTGATACAATATCCAAATTTTTCACCCGACAATACATTCATTCTGACAGTTGACGCATCTAAAAAGTCATTAGGTGCCGTACTTGCAAATTCAGATAATAGACCCGTAGCTTTTGCAAGCAGAGCTTTGAACAAGGCGGAACAAAATTATCCCTCTGTTCATCGAGAGATGCTCGCAATCGTGTGGGGAGTTAAACATTTCAGACCGTACCTTCACTCAAAAAAATTCATTATTAACACAGACTGCAGACCATTAATGTATCTCTTCGGAATGTCAAATCCCTCTAGCAGACTTTTGAAATTCAAACTTGTATTGGATGAATACGACTTTGACGTAAAATATATAAAAGGGAAGGAAAACGCAGTAGCAGACGCATTATCAAGGATCGAAATTTCTTCTGAGGAGCTCAAGCAAATGGAAAATACGGTAACTAACACTATGTATATTATGACAAGAAGTCGTTCCAAACAACAGGAGAACGCAGTTCCTTCTACAGGTAGTTTCTCTAATTCAGACGAAAGGACTGATCACCCTGGAGTCGTAGAATTATTGAAACGGTCCAAACAAGGCTATCAGCTTTGTCCTGTAACGGGAGAACAATTTCAAAAGTTATTTGAAAGTGAGAATTGCGATTATACGACAGATAATTTACTGTGCCTTAGTGAAGCACAGATTGTTTATATACGTCAAGATTCCTTATCATCGTTCAACTTAGGTAAAACGTTGAAGGACTTGAAAATAATATGTAATCGTTATAATATTCCGGAACTAACAATATTTAAAAATAAAACTGGTGCACCAATCATAAACGCAATTCTCAGCAATATAGGTAGAGTAAGAAAGTTAGGAATTAAATTGTCAGTAATAAAAGACGTGACCGAAATTACCAATCCCGAAATTAGGCATCTTATTCTAAATGACTATCACATATTACCAACAGGAGGTCATGCAGGTATAAATCGTATGTACAATAACATTAGAAAGAATTATTCCTGGCCTGGTTTAAGGAAACATATTGAACGCTTTGTTAAACATTGTGACGACTGTCAGAGGTATAAGCACAGCAAAACAAACTTCGAACCCATGACTATAACTACTACTGCTTCTGCAGCATTCGAAAAAATATTTTTAGACATTGTTGGACCACTAGAAGCAGATATAGACGAAAACCGTTACATTTTAACCCTTCAATGTGAACTAACGAAATACGTTGAAGCTTATCCTCTTAAAAATAAAGAAGCACCTACAATTGCTAGATCATTTGTTGACAATTTCATCTTGAGATATGGAGTACCTAGTACAGTAGTTACAGATAAAGGCGCCGAATTTCTTTCTAAAGTATTCAAGGAGACATGTAATCTTCTTGATATCAAACAACTAAACTCAACGGCGTATCATCATCAAACACTGGGCTCCCTAGAAAATACCCACAAATGTTTAGGTGATTATTTGCGAATCCAAGTGTCACATTTCCCAAACTCTTGGAGCTCCTGGGTGAGCTACTGGTGCTTTGCTTATAACACTACAGTCCACACAGAAACAAAGTATTCACCATTTGAACTCATATTTGGGAGGCAAGCAAGACTCCCTAATAACCTTGCTACTCAACTGGAGCCTATATACAATTTTGACCAATATCCCTTGGAATTGAAGTATCGATTACAAAGGGCATGTAACGATGCAAGAAACAATTTACTAGAATCAAAAGAAGTTCGTAAACGCATATACGATGCTAGAGTACATTCTCAAAGCTATAACAAAAACGACTTAGTTTTGATTAAGTCAGAAGTAGGCAATAAGTTAGAACCAATTTATAAGGGCCCATATAGAGTAGAAAGCGAAATATCGCCAAACATATTAGTAGATTTAGGTAATGGATGTTTAAGTGAAATTCATAAGAATAGAGTTAAGCCATATAACAAATAGAAAAAAATATTTATGAGCTCAAATATTTTTTTCTCACATCCCCCTGGGAAGTGTAATGTATGATGTAACTAGGTAAGGCAGTATATATTTGTGCGTGTGCTTCGTGAGTGTTGAGCAGTGTATAAGTAAGTAGTTAAGTAAGCATTAATTGCAATAAACAATAAACATTGGAATTAGGATAGGTAGTGATGTAAAAATAGGAAATAAACGGGGTATTCACGATGAGAACATCGATAAGATTGTTTGATTAAAGTGAACCTTCAATCCCAAGAGCTGAGTTTACTACACAAATACTGAAAACAGTAAGAAGCTTTTTATATTTCTCTAGCCTTCTGTAGGAATAAGGAACAAGAAAATATCACGTCTGACTCGATGGTATCAAACTCGATTTTTCCTACCACATGAATCAGATTATAAGCATTAAATAATACTCGTATTTTTTTATTGCTTATTTGACTTAAAACATTTTGCGGAACAATCTAGATTATTTGACGAAAGTATAATTTCAGATCTCATCAATAATAGTAAGTGCAGCTGTGAGTCTGTTATGCTTATTTTTTCATTATAAATTTTATATCGAAGTCGACACTACCATCAACCTCATATGTCGTTGAAAGAACGTCGATACATTTCACGTTGAACCTAAACGTTTCCTAATGATTCCTTAATTACAAAGGCACATGTCTGGCCTAAATTGGAGTATAAAAGTTCATATAAACCTGTGTTCTAAAGCGTCTGGTTTTCATGGTTTCGTATTCTTTTATTGCTTGTTTGACTTAAAATATTTTGCGGGACAATCTAGATTATTTGACGAAAATATAATTTCAGATATCATCAATAATAGTAAGTGCAGCTGTCAGTCTGTTATGCTTATTTTTTCATTATAAATTTTATATCGAAGTCGACACCACCATCAACCTCAGATGTTGTTAAAAGAACGTCGATACATTCACGTTGGACCTAAAAGTTTCCTAATGATTCCTTAATTACAAAGCCACATGTTTGACCTAAATTGAAGTATAAACGTTCATATAAACCTGTGTTCTAAAGCGTCTGGTTTTCATGATTTCGGGATGTTAAAGTTTGTAAAAAAATTGATCTTTTATTAATTTTTAAATACTTATTGCTGAGCCTACTGTAATTCATGCAGTACTAGTCACTGCCACAACAGGCTAAGTCAGCACTGACTAGAGAAGAATTATCATTTCCAGTGGCGTCTCGGTGATCAGTTCCACGATTAGTATTAGCAAAAAGTGTACACCGCTGACCTCAAAAAAATATTTTTGTTTTTCAGATTGAACAGATAGCAACACAACTCTTTTGTCTCATGATGTCTCTTCATATCTCACTTTGTTTTCGAGGAAAAAAATAAAAACCACTTTGTAGCCTGTCGAAAAGAAAAATGTTAAAACAAGTTCTCATTTTTCTTTCTATCGATAGGCCGTAATACCAAGAACGTATTGATGACCCAAATTCAAGTAGAACAGTCCATATAAACATGTGTCCCGAAGAGTCTAGTTTTCGAAATACGAGGTGTCAAAGTTTAGAAAAAAAAAGATCATTTCGATCATGAAAACTAGACTCTTTAGGAAATATGAGAACAACAAAGTTAACTTGTTTTGTTTTTACATTTTTTTGCGATAGGCTATGAAATAGATTTTTATTTTTTTTTCCTGGAAAATAGAGTGAGATACGAATAGACACCAAGAGCTAAATAATGGTAACTTTATTTGTCTAGTCTGAATAACAATATATATTTTTTTAAGGGCAGTGGCGTGGATTTTTTTGGTAATATTAATCGTATAACTGCCCTCCGAGGCGCCAGTGGAAATGATAACGCGTGACAGATGTATGAAAATATATTTACGGATATTTCACTGATTAGTTTGAGAAACGGGGCAAGTGGTAATTGCTCAATCTGCATTGATCTGCTACATTGTCTCTCGCGTTGCTATTTTTGACATCGAGTTTAGTAATGATAAACTGGAAGTGACTCGTTCTTACGAAATTAGTAATTTAGCGTATTTGATTTCTTCTTTCTGTTTGCGCAACTAACCTTTCTGTTGGACGATTCTTAGGTTTAAGGTTTAAGTAGTTTAGGTTGACCGGTTGAGTATGAGTAGCCATTGTGGCTAAACTTCGCCGTTTGTACTATTATATCTATATGTAATAGGACAATAAAGACATTATTATGTTTAAAACAAAAAAGTGCAGCCCGGGCTCCGACACACCGGGCTGCTGTTCCATTACCCAATGACTACTCCTCACACCGTGAGGTGAGCAATCACTGGGTCCGCGAATCGTGCGCCCTAAGTAGACGAAGGGACCCAAGGATGACTGCCTTCTGCATTCTGGCGGCTAAGATGTGCGCCGCCGCACGGCACACCGGTATTTTGCGTAGTGCAGAGAGCAGCGTATTCCTCATTCCACCTAGGGATCCAATGACCATAACCAGCAGACTTACAGTGTAGTCTGGCCAGAGCCTGCGAAGTTGTCCGAGCAACTCCTGATATTTGGTCCGCTTTTCCTCCTCCTTAGAGACGATGTTCACCTCGGCAGGCGCCGAAAACTCAATAACGAACATCGTCTTCTGTTGGTGGTCGAGAAGGACTATGTCGGGCTTGTTTGCCTGTACAAGCTCGAGCGTGGGGAACGAGTAGTTCCAGTAAATCCGGCATCTCTCGTTCTCCACAACGGACTCTATATCCCCTGAAGCGTATGGCAGCACCGGTGTCTCATCGATACCGTATGAGTGCCTCAAATGATAGTAGAGCACTCGTAGAGCCGCGTTGTGCCGATGGACGTAAGCCGTCCCAGCGTACGTCTTACACGCCGACAAGAGATGCATAAGCGTATAACCCTTTTACGGTACACCAAGGTGTTGAAGACACCGTCTTGGCAAGCCATTATAAAGCCCTCAGTCTCCGACTTCAACCCACTAGACCTTAGGAAAGAGAAGGTCAACTGCTCAGACAAGCCATGCTCTTCCAGATGTTTGTAGAAGATTCCATGCATTGGCTTATCTTTATGAAGTCTTAAAAGGAAGTCGACTTCGGCAGTTTTAAGGTGGGATTTTAATTCTGCGGGAGCAAGCTCCGTAATGGACTGCTGACACCTCCGCTTGAAGTCGAGTGTGAGGCTGAGCTCCTCGGCTGCTCGTTTCGCTGCGCTAAAAAGAAAGGCTCCCTTTCCCGCATTCTCGTGCTCTCGCACAAAGCGGATCAGGGGATCGGTGCTGTTCGTTACATAGCAGGCAGTGGCCAGTACTACTCTGTTGTGCAGACGCTCCAAACTCAATAGTCCACGCCCTCCCAGGTGTCGCGGGAGGTATATTCGCGGGACAGAGGACTTAGGATGCAGGCTTCTCTCCATATTCATCCTTTTGCGGGTCTTCGTGTCGATTTCCTTCAGCTCGTTCACTTTCCAGTGTATAGCACCAAAGGTGTATAATAACAATGGGACCGCAAGCATGTTTGTGGCAGCGACTTTGTTCTTGCCGGACAGTTCTGACGACCAGATCTGCCGGAGTCGGTGCAAATACTTGCGGCGGAGACACTCTTTAACCAATGCTGCCTCTTGGACATGACGCTGCGACACTCCAAGGTAGGTATAAGTATCTCCGGCATGCAGTTGTCGCAAGATGCTCCCATCAACGAGCTGTTCCTCATCTCCACTATCTCCGCTTCGTCCTTTCTTGAGATGAACCAATGCACATTTGTCTGTCCCGAACTCCATTCCGACAGCATGACTGTACTCCTGCACCACCCTCAGCGATTGTTGTAGTTCGCGTTGGCCGGAGGCATAAAGTTTTAGGTCATCCATATAAAACAGATGGGTGACCTTGTGCCTCCGGTTATTGGGCGTGCCACAGCTGTATCCTTTAGTATTTCTCAGCGCTATGGACAGAGGCAAAAGTGAGATGCAAAAGAGCAAGGGACTCAAGGAGTCTCCTTGGAAGACACCTCTTTTCAATGACACCAACTCTGTCTGAACCCGAGTTTCACCTGATGTTATGGTAAACCGGGTCTTCCAGAGCGGCATCAGTTGTTTGATGCATCCCACTATCTGATTATCCACCGAAAGACATTCCAACAGCCGCACAATGAGGTCATGAGACGTGCTGTCGAATGCCTTGCGATAGTCAATCCAGGCCATAGAAAGGTTTCGCTTGTACTGCACAGAGTCCTGCGTGACACACCGGTCAATCAACAGGTTCTCCTTGCAGCCAGCTACTCCTTTCTTTGACCCTCTCTGTTCATATACCTCGAGAAATACAGGATTCACAGCTTGAAGGATACGCATGTACAAGATTCTGGTGAAGAGCTTGTAACACGCGTTCAGACATGTTATTGGCCTGTAGTTTTTGGGATCAGACAAATCTCCGGTCTTCGGGAGAAGCACGGTTCGACCCTCGACAAACCAAGCCGGAATTGGCTGCTCCTGATTTAGCCACGAGTTAAAAACTCTAGCTAAATGCCGGTGGCAACTGGGGAATTTTTTCCACCAGTAGGTGTTTATGCCATCCGGGCCAGGAGCTGCGAAATTCTTTGCGCCTCGTAAGGCGTCAAGAATTTCTTCCGTGTTTATCGGGTGACGCAGTACATTCAAGTTAGGAGTCCTCCTACAAACGGACTCGAACTGCGCCAAGGCCGGAGTGTCTGCTGAGAGAGGTTTGGGTTGTTCGTAAATGTCCCTCCAAAAGGCCTCCACGCGATCAGCAGTTGGCGGCTGCTCTATGGCTGGAGGCGGCTGTTGGAAAAGGCGAGAAGGTCTTTCGTAGAACATTCTGTTCTGCTCCAGACCTCTCGCCCGCGCCACCAACGATCGCTTAGCAGCGATTAGCATCCGTATCCTGTCAAGACAGTGTTGCTTGACAACAACCAGTACCGCTTGACTGAGTGTATGATGGTCGCGCCTCAACCCGTAGGCTATCTGGCGCACTCGGCGCGTAAAAGGCTTCCCAGCCGCTCTATATTCCATCACACACTGGATACGGGATGCTTCCTGGCGAGCCAACTGGATTTTCGCTTCCATTTGGCGCACCCGTCTCTGTGCTCTCTCAACAGGAGAGTCTCTCACTCTCCCCTGTCTAGCTAGCCTCAGAGCCGCAGCGTAAATTTCGCAATTGATGCTCCAAATGTCAGAGGCCTCCGATAGACGTTCACCAACAACCTCATCCTCTCTCTTTAAATCTGCCAGCTTCAAGGACCTTCCGTTGTTATGCAAGGCCCTTCGGTCCCTGAAATCCCCAGGTGAGACGACTTGGTCGATTTCCCTCTCAGCGGGCCTTACCGGCGAACTTTCAGCCTGGTTAACAGGCCTTCCGTCCGCCGAAGGGGCAGGCTGAGCTGGAGCACGAACATATCCCTGCCTCCGGAGGTACGATACATAATCTCGCAAATTCTGAGAGGTAAGCGTGCTATGCTCTGGGTGCATTTCACACCACCTCTCATACATGCGGGACATGTATCCCCTACGGCGCGGGCTACTGCTCTCGTAGCAGCTCAGCAGGTCATCCTTCAGCTCCGTCGTCCACCTAAAACGGTCCATGTTATTGCGGGGGTCGTCATCAGGGCAAATCGAAGCACCGCCACCTTGCCCAACGCCGGCTTCCGAAACCGGCTCGGTGTGGGTGCTTTTCCTTCGAGGTGGTCGAACCCGAAGATAGGGCCCGTCAGGTGGTTAGCCTTAGGGCCCGCAGCCGACATTTCCGGAGGCAGCCGTCCAAATTGCCTCCAGAGGATGGACCTGTGAAGGTTGCCGACCGACTTGCATCCTTTGGCTTCGGTATACCCCTCGGTGTCGCCACGCACCGAATAGCCTGTTGATGTTGGGCGGCTTCCTGGGGGTATTATTATTATTATGTTCTTTCAGACTTCTCTCGCATGACTGCGGTGACGACAAATGTTGACGGGCTAGGCCAAGTCAACACCTGAACTATTACTGATCGGAATTTAGGAAAGATCGTACTATATTACAGGTCTTAAGGATTACAGACTTTTGGAATATTTTATGTAACCCTTCGTCCAGGCCCAACTGTTGTAGATGTTGTGTAAATGTTTTCGGTGTGAGGCCTGAGACCGACATAATGAGGGGGACAATAATAACTTTATCTTGTTTCCAGAGTCGCTTCACTTCTATGGCAAGGTCAGTGTATTTAGATATTTTCCCAGCGTAGGTGTTTTGAACATTTACATCATTGGGAATAGCAATATCTATTAAGTAGGTAACTTTGTCTGCCTTAGTCTGAAATACTATATCTGGTCTGTTTGCATTGATGGTTTTGTCTGTGTGTATTTCAACGTCCCAGTATAGTTTGTAATGGTCATTATCGAGTACTGATGTTGGTGTATACTTGTAATATGGATCTGAGTTGTCGATTAGTTTGTTTTTTGTGGCTAATGCTTGATGTATTATTTTGGCTGCCGAGTTATGTCTAGCCGTGTACTCAGTTCCAGCGAGAGTTTTGCATGCGCTGGTTATGTGGTCTATTGCTTCCTTCTGTTGGTGACATTTTCTGCAATTATCGTTGGTTATGGATGGATCTTTAATTACGTATTTCTTGTAGTTTCTCGTCGCAATAACTTGGTCCTGGATAGCAAGCATAAATCCCTCAGTTTCTGGAAAGAGTTTGCCATCCTGCAGCCAGGTATATGACTGTTTTTCATTTATCTGATCTTGCGTAACACGGTATCTATGTTTGCCATGGAGTGGTTTCTGCGACCAGGTGTTTATTTTTTCCTGTTGAGATTGTATGGGGTTGTGTGTGTCTGCGGCGTGGTCTAGACATGATAGGTTAAGTGGTGTATAGCTTTTGTCTGCTTTTGCTATTGCTCGATGTAAATTTGTTTGTTTGCTTTGGAAGAATTGCCTGAGCGTTTTTATCTGTCTTGCGCGGAGTGACTGTATGTCTATGATCCCTCTGCCTCCCTGTTTCCTGTCTATGGTGAGCCTTTCTTTGCATGCGTTTGGATGTGACATTCGGTGTTTCGTAAGTTCTGTCCGTATTATTATTATTATTATTATTATTATTATATTGAACCTTTTTAATAATGAAATTTAAGACACAGTTACAATATACAGGGTGTCCCAGAAATAACACGCCAGAGCGACATGGAAGGTATATTGGCTTTAGACCAATCAGATAACATCGACATGACCTTAGTAAAATTTTTTTAGTTTTCGAGATATTGTTACTTTTAAGGTTTTTCAAAAAATTCCTACTTTTGCTCCTTCTGTTGCCTGTTATGGCTATAAGGATTTGCGGACTTATGATCTTTTTTTTCCTGGGCTACTACTAATAGTTGGTTGAGACGACAGAGTATTTATTTCATTGAAATTTATCACGGTACGTTAAACCGAATTCCTAGATTTTGTGTCAATGCGAAAGCCTTAACTAAGCTTTAACTGATTACTGCGAAAACGAATGAACCAGACTGAATCAGCAAATGCTCTTAAAAACAAACCTGCTTAATGCTCTTTCAAAAATAGTATTAACATTTATAGGTACTTTTTACTAAAAATTGAATAGCCCCAAGTTTTGTCATAGAAGTCGTAATACCTCTACGGCTAAAACTCCCAGATACATTGGCCTATTTGATTTGTTGTAAGCGTCAAAGTAATAAATAGAGGTAGGAATAGTAGGCTAAGAAAAAAAAGATAATAAGTCCGCAAATCTTTTAGCCAAACCAGGCAACAAAAGGAGCAAAAGTAGGAATTTTTTGAAAAACCCTAAAAGTGGCAATATCTTGAAAACTAGAAAACTTTTACTAAGGTCATGTCGATGTTATCTGATTGATCTAAAGCCAATCTACCTTCCATGTCACTCTGGCGTGTTATTTCTGGGACACCCTGTATATACAAGGCAGGTATAAACAGTTTTACCAAATATTCAGGATTAGATAATGTTTTTGAATTCTCTCTGCTTATAGAAAAGAAATAGCTTTTGTATTATTCTCTGTGGCAGATTGCTAAACAGGTATATTTCAAAAGCCACTTGGGATTGGAAGAAGCTAGGTGAGGTACAGGTTCAGTTTTGCAGAACTCTTCTACAATTTTTGTAATCAAATTTATTCAAAATGTTATCTCAAGTTATACGAAAGTTTGTGACGACTATCATATATCCTGTCTGTTAAAAATATCGTTCAGTATAAGCATATAATCAAAACGCAGTTAACACAAACCATTCAAAGATAATTTACGTAGGAAATTATTAATAACGAATATAACAAACATGGCGCTTGAAGATATTTTTTGCGGAATTCGAAAGCACGTACACATCAAACTATGAAGTTAATCACCAAACCGTATTTTTGAATACATTATTGGTATTACTGAGAATGGTATTACTCTGTGGTTCTCATATTGGATCTTGTTTTTGAAAACTACTCATGATGAAATGAACGAAAGAAAATTGAAATTCAATCCTAAACTCTCAAACCACGAATACATAATAACGTATTTCAGTTTCAAACAGAAAGACGTAATATAATAAGTGTAGTGAAGTAGATAATTATGTCCCTATGAACGTCAACAGAATTACGACCTTCATTTAACGAAGAAAGAAAATATAACTTAACAAATATTCCTAACTGCAGACTCTTAAATATGCACTTTTTATTTTGGATTGACTCCAAAAATTCATACGCAGGTTTGAGGTGCACATACTCGTATATTTAAACAGCATTCCAATTTTCCTACGGTATTACAACCTCAGCTATAGTAGTGTTTCGGTAAGTGGTACGTGAGAATTGTGAAAGAACATTTCGAGATCGTAGGACAATCTATAGGCAAAACACAACAATTTGAGCCGCCGGGTTAATATTGTATGTTATATTGTCAAAATTATTCTACAAAGTGGTTGAGTAAACAGTTTAATTATGTCATAAACTCCGAAAAAGTAATTAATTACATAATATTTCCTGTTCAAGCCCCTTTCTAGAAGTTCTGCAACTTTCTTAGTAAACTCCAATGAGTTTGTTCAGACTGGCAGTTATTTGCGCCCTCAAATGGCTCAGCTTGTTATTCCTTTATCCCTCAAATAAATCAGAGGATTACATCTTATTCGGCCCCGTTTACTTTTATGTTACATTTTTATGAATTTACTTTAAATCCCCGGAAAAAGTTGTGTTACTCTAACTGGTTGTTTTTTTTGCTCTTACGTTCACAGAAGGCCATTATTCTGGTACATAACTAAGAAAAGATGATTTAAGATACATGTCATAATCGGAGTTTTCTTAAAGTGTTGGGGATAAGTACTTTAATTGTTGTCTGAGAAGATGAATGGCTACAGTTCACTTGGTGATGCCTAAAGACAACTCAACTGGAACGTTAAGAAGCATAAAATCAACAAACAGTCAATCGAGATCCTTAGCACTGCTTTTCATTTAAACAAAGCATGTTGTGTAAGAGATTTGAGATTTTTAATGTCGGGTAAAACATTTCCTAGAAATGGTTCTTCAGTTGAAAGACTTTTTCAACGGAATAAATAGTAAGGAATTAAAAGGAGCATAACAGTTTGGTGACAGCAATTCAGTGTATTTTAATTCCATAAAGTTGGCTAACTTCCCTCGAAATAAGCGTTTCTATAAACCCATCTTAATTAGAATGTTGCTTTGTGGTTCAATATTAATTGACCCATTTTAGGACAATAGAAAAATATAGAAATGTTACTTATTCAAAATTAATTTTTTGGACAAATTTTGTATTTCAACAAAGGCCACATAATATATGACCGAAACATCGGTAAAGATTATTTTCAAGTATATATTATGTTGTATTCACTCATGGGCCAATGAAGCGAAATGGATCCTTCTATCATTTCGTCACTCTTTTATGTAGCGAGTTGTGGAAAAATTGAAATACAATTTCTGAAGGACGTGCGTTTTATTATTATAGAGGGTATAGGATATAGGCTAGAGGCTACTAAAAAAATACTGGTTGCATGGTCGATGAGAAAGTTTAAGAAATTTGAAAAAACTAATTATTATCTGGATGAAATAATTATTCATGTTATAGCACTCGTAGCACATTAGGTTCGTCCCGTTGTCTAAGCTAAGGAGACGCTAATCAACATTTGGCTGGTAATGTGAAACTGCTGTAAGTCGAAACTTTTGAAGGCAATCAATAAGGTGAATGTTGAAGGCCTTTGAATGAATATTACTGCGAATATTGTCAAGAGAATTGTGTAAAGTCGACGAGTGCTTCTGGCGTACTGACAGTAAATCGACGCCGAAAGAGGTTTCATCCTGTGTTCAGTGTTTCGCTATGAACGCGGTAGTTCAAAAACATATCTCGGTGAGGAAGGGGGGTGATGAAAAATGTGATACAAAATTGGGTCACAAATTCTGATAGGTTGAGAAACACTTTGGTAGTCCGCTATCCTCCTCCTGCTAGGAAATCTAAACATTACTAATCTGCAAGTATACAGTGTATACTTGCACCACATGCAAAGGAGTGTAGCACTAAACCCTACTGGGAAAAGTATAAACGAGAGTCAAAAAGTGTATCCTTCTGCAAACATTTTTGAACAGTGCTTATGCGCGATGTGTACAGAATAGAGCTAGTTCATTACATTCTCGCACTGCCATATAGCATCCTCCCTAAATTATGACGCAGCTGAAACATTGTTGGGTGAAATGGAATAGAACTCGAATGCTGCAGATTTAAACTGTTATCATCCACATTCGCCGGCACATTAAGGCATGTAGCACGCACTTCAGAGTACCTAACGAGTTTGCAATTTTAATGCATATTAAGAGACAGATGTCACAGCTTCAATGGAGGACGTACATAATGAGACACAAAATTTGTTCTCAATGCAGCTGTGCACCTGATATATGGAGTTTCGCAACCAAAAATGCATACAGACGTATTTTGGCATGGCCTTCAGCATCCCCAGCAATGCAAAATTTAAAACAAATACCAAAATCATATGTAAATTAGATGGGTAAGAGCATGTATACAAGTTTATGGTACAAATCAGCTGCAGATGTTTTGATTGGGGTTTAATTAAATCTATGTTAATAATATTTGCGTAGAAGTTTTATGTTTTTACTTCCCACATGGATAGGTGAGGGGAGTATTGTGATCGCGAAAATTTTCGATTTTGAAATAATATACTTTTTGGGCGTTTTATGATGCCTGCATAACGAAAATCTACGTCACTCATTTCCGTCGGTCCGTCTGTCGGTCTGTCTGTCTGTTGGCGTTTTTCTAGCCTCCTAATCTCAGGAACCGTTGCATAGATTTTGATGAAATTTCGATAGCGATATGGTGTGGGGCCGTAGTAGGTAATGTTGCTACAATTTTGAAAATCGGTGCATGAGGCGGAATAATTAGCAAAAAACCAATAGTTAGTATTCCTCAAACTTCGTTTTTAGGCGTTTTAGGGGTTCCTGATCATTTTCTATTTTTTTTTGCTGGAGGTGAAATTGGGGTGGTTGAGAGACCTGAGAGAGAAAGACCTAGCAGTATAATACATTTTTTTAGATCCATCCGAACAGTGGCGGCGCAACAATATTAAAAAAACAAACAATATGAAAACAGCTCAAACTTCGTTTTTAGGCGATTTAGGGGTTCCTGATCATTTTCTACTTTTTTGGGGTGGGGGTGAAATTGTGATGTTTGAGGGGTGGGAAGTAAAACTAAAATTTTTTCTTATTCATAACAGTTCGGGAAAATATAAAACTGGTATCACCGGAATGTGTGGGAAGTACTGAGTCAATCAACTTGACTACATTTTTTTTAACATTGGTCACGAAGGTGGAGTAAAGGAACGAAACTAGGAGCTTAATAGTTTTTGAGTTTTTGTCTCGTATTGAGCTTGCAATTCTGTGAAAAGACAAAGAGGTGCGTGATTATTAGACGTCAATGTGAGTTGTTTCAAATTGTCTTTTTGTCGAATATTTGTTTTTAATTTGAAGGAGGTCACAAAGTTCGTAGAAATACCAGTTAAGGTTTTATCATTGGACATATATATGGTTTCAGTAATGAGTCAGTAAAAAGCGACGAAAAGTCGAGTTATGGCGAGAAATAGGTTAAGTTCTGTAGTTATAATAAATGTTTATCGCCTGAAGCTGAGGATCACCTTACGTAAAAGCAAACACATTAAATACTACTGACGGATTGCATTTCTGTATTCTCTAGAAGAAAAATAAAAGACTGTATATCTGATTTCAGTGTCACGTTCAGTTGCTAATTTATAGAACTGAAATCGAATAGAAGTCCATAATATAGACATCTGATACCAACCCTCTAGATAGTTGAAAATCATCTGCAGTCACACAGTAGTGTGACAAAATATGAAAGATTTGTACGTATAAATGTAACTAGCATATTTGAGGGACTGATAGATAGTGACGCCAGGCATACACCAAAATAATATATATACCGTTCATAGCAGACCAATACGTTCTTTTCTGCAAACAGCGTCTTAAAAGCTTATTCAATGTTATATTTAATAGAAATATATATTTTTAATTTTTGTATAATATAAAAATCGTCCAATTCTACGTCGCTACATTTGTAGCAAATTTAATATGATCGTGTGCAATAGTTTTCGTACAATGAACTGATGTTCCTTTCTAATTCGTTGCTGATCAGCTACATGTTTGCTGATTCTGTTTGCTACATCTCATAATTTGTTAACTACTGAGTAGTGGGGTGAGTATCTAAAACCTGTGAATGGGGTAAGATATTGGAACTGATGCTTCGTAGTGAATTTGGCAAACATTGCAAAAATATATATATAATCTTAGAAGTTCTTCCTTTTCCGGTTTTTCAACCTCCTTTGAGGGTGAGAAAATTGTGGCCAGGAGAGTATAGGGGATAGAAGAAATGTTCATATTTTTACTACGAGGGTGTAAACGCAAAATGCAAGTAGAAGCAGAATAGCCATCAATAGTATCACTATAGAATTCTAAAAAACAGTTAATCTTACAACTGAGAAAAAACATATGTACTTTACGTTCAAATTTAGTAATAAAAAACTGCTGATTTTTATCTAGCAATGTATAAACTGCCCGATCTGTGGACACATCTTGCCAGATAATAAATTCTCAAAAACAAGGTACTGCACGTTTCTTCCAGTAATGCCTTCGCAAATGTACATAAAAATTATATTAATCAGTGTCGCATAAAAGCTCATACTTGTGCGCGTATTTGTTTTTTCGGCGTATCGCATTTTTACTGATGATGCCACACTTTCAAATGTATCTACAACAGCAAAAAATCAGTTTTACTTCCCACACCGATAGGTGAGGGGAGTATTGTGATCGCGAAAATTTTCGATTTTGAGATAATACGTTTTTTGGGCGTTTTATGATGTGTACATAACGAAAATCCACGTCACTCATTTCCGTCGGTCTGTCTGTCGGTCTGTCGGTCTGTCGGTCTGTCGGTCTGTCGGTCTGTCGGTCTGTCGGTCTGTCGGTCTGTCGGTCTGTCGGTCTGTCGGTCTGTCGGTCTGTCGGTCTGTCGGTCTGTCGGTCTGTCGGTCTGTCGGTCTGTCGGTCTGTCGGTCTGTCGGTCTGTCGGTCTGTCGGTCTGTCGGTCTGTCGGTCTGTCGGTCTGTCGGTCTGTCGGTCTGTCGGTCTGTCGGTCTGTCGGTCTGTCGGTCTGTCGGTCTGTCGGTCTGTCGGTCTGTCGGTCTGTCGGTCTGTCGGTCTGTCGGTCTGTCGGTCTGTCGGTCTGTCGGTCTGTCGGTCTGTCGGTCTGTCGGTCTGTCGGTCTGTCGGTCTGTCTGTCTGTCTGTCTGTCTGTCTGTCGCGTTTTTCTACCCTCGTAATCTCCGTAACCGCTACATGGATTGTGATGAAATTTGGGCAGCGTTATGCTGTGGGGTCGTAGTAGGTAATGTTTCTATAATTTTGAAAATCGTTTTACGGGGGGCGGAGTAATTAGCAAAAAACGAAAAATTTCAAATACGCCTCAAGCTTCGTTTTTAGGCGTTTTAGGGGTTCCTGATCATTTTCTACTTTTTTTTTGCGTGGGGGTGAATTTGGGGTGGTTAGGGGGTGGGGGGTTGTAATACTGAAAAATTTGTTGTATTCACAATGGGCTCTCTAATGACCTGTGAATGAAAGACCTAGCGCCATAATACAATTTTTTAGGTCCATCCGAACATTGCCTTCCTTATAATAGAAACCAAGGGACTTAGAATAATTTGTGATGTATACATCCGAGTGTTGTTTTAGTTTTAGATCGTTCTTTATTGCATAACGCCAAAACTATCGAATGGATTTTAATGAAATTTTGACACAGTATTACTGCCACGGCGAGGATGGAAAACGCACGTTTTGTTAAAATCGTGTCAGTGGCGGCGCAGCAACAATAAAAAAACTAAAAATGTAAAAATAGCTCAAACTTTGTTTTTCGGCGTTTTAGGAGTTTCTGATCATTTTTTACTTTTTTTGGGTGGGGGTGAAGTTGGGGTGGTTAGTGGGTGGGGGGTTGTAAAACTCAAAAATGTATTCCATTTATAACAGTGTCCATTGACCTGTGAAAGAAAGACCTGCGGCATAATAGACGTTTGTTAGGTCCATCCGAACATTGCCTTGGCTATTACAGAAATCAAGGGATTTGGTATTGGTAGGGGTAGGTATTGATCGAGGGGTGAACACAAAAAAGTGTACACCTACATCCCCTTTTTTAAGAAAATCCCCTACATCCTACTTAAATCCTTGGAAATCCTTGGTACCTCCTGATAAATCCCTCTACATCACTGGAAATCCCCGGACATCCAGGTAATTTCTCAGTAAATCCCCCTAGATTTCAAAAAATCCTTTGTAATTCCTTGTACATCCTGCCCTGTTGGTAATGGAAAATAACAAAACAATCATAGCAAACATATATTTCCTGTTCTATACAGTGATAATCATACCGAACAAGAAGAGTCAGTCGTGGAAAGGAACTTTTATTTTATATAAGAATAAAACTGAAAAAAACGTAACAGAAAATAAACTTCAAAAACATTGACATAAGTCAGTCATATAGTTAGTATTCGACAAGGGATGAAACATACCATTATTTAATGAAAAGTCGTTTTTTCTCTATCAGCAGCGGTTATCGTTTCGTATTCATCTTTCGATAAGCAGAAGTATTCTTAATTCTTACTCAAATTGATTGTGTTTAAATGTACTGATCCATAAAAAACGAATTTTTCATCGACATCTGCACTATCATCTTTTTTTGGCCAGGAAAAGGTCAGTTCGTTTTTTTTCTGCTTGACAAACCTAATTTTACAAGTTTGTCCCATCCTGTTGGAACAATATACGGTTGTTTACCGCCAGAGGAATATTGTCCAGAATATCTTCAACATGTTTATTCAAGAACTGGTAATATCTTTCTGCATTTAAAGCACCTTCGTAAATTATTGGTCCGATGATCCTTTTTCCCAAAATCCCACACTACACATTGAAATCAAACCAATGTCCAACTGACCAAAAAACAGTGTTCGGAAATTCACGATTTTCATCGCACATTCTTGTCACCCACTAGCAAAAAATGAGTCTGCGCTGTTCTTCACCAGGTACATAACGATGAGAAATTCGAAACCTAAATGACCTGTAACCTACTTTGTGAAGTATTCTTTGAGCATATGACCTAGGAACATTCTGCTCTGTTTCGATTGACCTTTTGTCTGTTCTGGATTGTGTTTCTTTACTCTATGACCATCGTAAGAAGATGGCGTTCTAAGAAGAAGACTCTATGAAACACTGGTTTGAAAGGTACCATATTATTTTAAGTTTGTGATAAGTTTTTTGAAAATAGATCTTTTTGGTTGACGTGGCTCCGGATATTTGAGCAAATATTGCCTTTCAGCATTGAAACAATTTTTATGGCTTTCAATATAGCAACATAACATAACATGTCTAATTCTTCTTCATTTGAAAAATTTGGCATTATTAAAAACTTATACAATCACAAGACATAGAACATGAGCAAACTGTGATATTCGAAATAATTCTACTTCAAAATTACGAGGTATCGAACGAAACTGACAGATCGTCACGATTTATTTGAACCTCGAGTTGAACAATGGCATTTCAAATCCTACTTGTTCAAAGTAAAAATGAATATTTTGTAGCCGAGGTTCAAGCGGCCATTTCTATAACTATATAGGGATGCTAGAATATAACCTAGTGGACGAAATTGTTTACCATTGCCTAGAAATTAAAAGAGTACTTTTTGAACATAAGATTAAATAATATGTATAGTTATAATGCTTTTTTTGTTAGTGTATGAGATACATATTTTGTAATTTGATGATAACATATTGCTTGCTAATTTTTTTCGTATTTTAATAAAGAAGATAGGTCAAAATAAAATTCAAAATGCTATGGAATTTTTTCTAGTCTACATGATGACGTAATCGATTTTTGATGCGACGTTTTGTTTCTTCGTAATCCTCATCAAATAGCATTGAAGTTGTCTTTTTGAATACGGGACGTCGGTTAAATGGAAAGAGCGATATATCGTTGTACTTAGAATTAAAATTAGAGTTTTTTTAGAGATATAAAAAAAATTGTCGCCACGGGAATGTGAAATTTGCATTGTCATATCTTTTCAAATAAAATGAGGAAAAAAATAAAAAAGAAATCAGGAAACTTCGATTTTTCCCAAATATCTTCGGAAGTACTGAGAATTCTAAATTGTTTAAAACGCCATATCGCATGGTTCAGCAAGGCGCAAGTTTTCTCTAGTTTAATCATCTTTGAAAAATCTTCTGGTTTATGAGATTCCTGTATTCTTATGTGCGGCACCGTGTATGTTGCACTTGCTTTTTCACTTTGAAAGCACAGAACTGAAGGGTACGCGAAAGAACACGTGTAATGTAAAATGTGAGGTTATGAAATTACTAAGCTGCGCATGCGCATTTGATACTACATCCTTGGTACATCCCCAGGAAATCCGGTAATTCCTCGGCAAATCCCATACATCCTCGGTACATCTCTGTACCTCCTAACAATTTTGATGAAATCCCTGTACATCCTTCGGAAATCCTGGTAATTCCTTCTGGGTGTACACCATAAATCCCTATGTGTTCACCCCTCGGTATTGATTTAGGTCGTTCTGAATTTAGTAACATGGAAATTATGGAATTAATTTTAATGAAATTTAGACACAGTATTATTACCGCGGCAAGGATGGAAAACGCGTATGGTTTTCAAAAATCGTGTCAGTGGCGGCGCAGCAATAATAAAAAACTAAAAATATAAAAATAGCTCAAACGTCGTTTTTAAGCAATTTGGGGGTTCCTGATTGTTTCGTTGCGTCCAGTTGAAGTTGAATTGTGTCATATTAGTTTCGACGGAGAGACTTAGGAAACTATTTACTAGTTTTTGTGATGGATGTTTTTTGACGACAGGCGGGCGATGATTTGGTTGCAACTGTTATGTGTGGGAAGTACTGAGTCAATCAACTTGACTCCATTTTTTACTTCCCACACCGATAGGTGAGGGGAGTATTGTGATCGCGAAAATTTTCGATTTCGAGATGATACACTTTTTGGGCATGTTATGATGTCTACATAACGAAAATCCACGCCACTCATTTCCGTCGGTCTGTCTGTCGGTCTGTCTGTCGGTCTGTCTGTCGGTCTGTCTGTCGGTCTGTCTGTCGGTCTGTCTGTCGGTCTGTCTGTCGGTCTGTCTGTCGGTCTGTCTGTCGGTCTGTCTGTCGGTCTGTCTGTCGGTCTGTCTGTCGGTCTGTCTGTCGGTCTGTCTGTCGGTCGGTCTGTCTGTCGGTCTGTCTGTCGGTCTGTCTGTCGGTCTGTCTGTCGGTCTGTCTGTCGGTCTGTCTGTCGGTCTGTCTGTCGGTCTGTCTGTCGGTCTGTCTGTCGGTCTGTCTGTCGGTCTGTCTGTCGGTCTGTCTGTCGGTCTGTCTGTCGGTCTGTCTGTCGGTCTGTCTGTCGGTCTGTCTGTCTATCTGTCGGTCTGTCTGTCTGTCTGTCGGTCTGTCTGTTAGCGTTTTTCTAACGTCGTAATCTCAGTAACCGCTGCAGGGATTGTGATGAAATTTGGGCAGCGGTATGCTGTGGGGTCGTAGTAGGTAATGTTCGTATAATTTTGAAAATCGGTGCATAGGCGGCGGAGTAATTAGCAAAAAACAAAAAAAAATTAAATATTGCTGAAACTTCGTTTTTAGGCGTTTTAGGGGTCCCTGATCATTTTCTACTTTTTTTGGGTGGGGGTGAAATTGGGGTGGTTGGGGAGTGGGAGGTTGTAAAATTGAAAAATTTGTTGCTTTCATAATAGACTGTCCACTGACCTGTGCAGGAAGACCTGGCAACATAAGTAACTTTTTTAGGCCCATCCGAACATTGCCTTGCCTATTACAGAAAGCAAAGGCATTTTTTCTGATGTAAGCATATGAGAGTATTGCTTTAGATCGTTGTAACGAGGAAACTGTTGAATTGATTTTAATGAAATTTTGAACCAGTATTACTACCATGGCGAAGATGGAAAACGCGTATGGTTTTGATAAATCGTGCCAGTGGCGGCGCAGAAATAATAAAAAAACTAAAAATATAAAAACAGCTCAAACTTCGTTTTTAAGCGTTTTAGAGGTTCCTGATCATTTTCTGCGTTTTTTGGGTGGGCGTGAAATTGGGGTGGTTGGGGGGTTGGGGGTTGAAAAATTAAAAAATTTCTTGTACTCATAATAGGCTGTCCACTAACCTGTGAAGGAAGATCTAGCGACACAAATCACCTTTTTAGGTCCATCCGAACATTGCCTAGCCTATTACGGAAACTGAGGGACTTAGAATTTTCTGTATACTATACGAGAATTTATTGGTTTAAATCGTTTTGTATTTTGTAACGTGGACACTATTAATTTGATTCTAATGAAATTTTGACACAGTATATTGTTAGCGTGGTGAGAATGGAAAACGCGCATGTTTGTTAAAAATCGTGTCAGTGGCAGCGTAGCAATAATCAAAGAACGAAAAGTATGAAAACAACTCAAATTCGGTTTTTAGATGTTTTAGGGATTCCTGGTCATTTCCTACCAGTTTTTTGGGTGGGGGTGAAAGTGAGCTGGTTGAGGGGTGGGGGGTTGTAAAACAGAGAATTTTGTAGTATCGATAATAGGCTGTCCATTGACCTGTGAAGGAAGGACCTAGCGGCATAAGACAATTTTAGGGGCGGGGGGAGGCTGGCGATTATTTGGTTGCAAAGCTTCATGCTATGGAAAAATAATAAACTGGTATCAGCGTAATGTGTGGGAAGTACTGAGTCAATCAACTTGACTTCATTTTTTGAATTAAGGTATCTAACAACATTTAACTATTTTTGTGAGGCTAGGACGAAGGTGAAGATAATGTTGTGGAAAGAGTGGGGATTCTGGTAATTCCAATATTTTTATCGCAATCGAAAATGTGTGGGATGTACTAGGGGCCACTTGATGCCATTTTTGTGGTTGCACTCATATTCGAGCTTAGCAAATTACTATTCTCATATTATGATTACGCAACACATTGCATTGCTACGAGGCCTGGCTCGTTAAATCTGTCATAGTCGATGGTCGATCAACGGGTGTGGGGGTTATAGAAATAATAATAATGATAATAATAATAAGGCGTGTAAGGCGTACGCTGGGACGGTTTACGTCCATCGGCACAACAATCTCTAACCCGAACACAACAACCAATAGCACATAACCCAGCTGCGGATGTTTTGCCGGCACAGCCGGCAACCACCAAAGCTGGCAAACCCCGACAGCGCTTACAGTGGACTACTGAAATGAACAAATCTGTAATGCGCTGTTACTATACCGCTACGAAACTGGAAACCATCTCTACAGGCTACAGACATGAGCTGCACAGGCTATTTATAGCACAATACCCACACCTCGCAGAACGTGTAACTGAACAAAGACTCATTGACCAAAAACGAGTCATAACAAAAAACAACCGCCTTACACCCCAAGAACTACAAGCTGTAAAAAAACTTGTAGCCAACGAAATAAACACTGTCCATCCGATTGATTCGCTTGTTACTGAATCAATCACGGAGACACAAAATATCCATACCCGAAATAACCAGACTACAAACACAGCCACAACCAGCAGCATTAGCATACAGTCAGAAATAGATTCAGAGCATGAACATACACCAAATACACCTGACATAACATTCACTAACTTACCCGCCACGACCACACAAAGCCAGCAAATTTCTCAACCACCTTCCGTCACACAATCTGCCGAAGCAGTGAACACTGCTCAACCGCCTTCGATCTCGGGCGAACCGGAACAAACGACGAACTCACGAACAACTCAATTTAACAAACGGTGCAACACAACTACACAGAACCAAAACCAAAACATTGCTCGATCACCTTCCATCACACAAACTGCGGAACAGGTGATGAACACACAATTTAACAAATGGTGTGGCACCAATCCTGCACTGCGAGATCCCCTGCCCAGACTAATTTTCAAAAACAACACTCAGCAAATACTACACACAATAAATACTAACCTAATACCACAATTCATAACAAACAACAGTAACCTAGAGGACATCCATACCGTTATATATGCTGCCGCAGCAACAACACTCATAGTAAACGGCCAAAAACTTCAAAAACGTTCTAAAGACCAGCGAAGCAATAGAGCTAAACCTGAATGGCAAATAAGAATAGAAAACAAAATCAGCACGCTCAGAAAGGATCTGGCACACCTCGCGCAATACTCCAACAATAACAACCATCCTTCAAAACACATACAAAGAACAATAAATATAATGAAATCAAAGTCACCACAAAAATCAATACCAGAAATAGCTGATACACTTAAACAAAAACTTGCAGTTTATGCCGCTAGACTCCGCAGATACAAAGAATCCAACGACAGAAAGGATGCTAACAATCTATTTCAGAAAAGTGAAAAGCAGTTCTACCAAAAAATAACATCAAACAACCAGATAACAACAATAGAACCTCCAAGCAGACAAGAATTAACTGCATTTTGGGGAAGCCTATGGTCAGAACCCAAAACCCATAATGCAAATGCTCCATGGATCAGACAAGAAGAGACAAAACACCAACACACAACGGAGCAGGTAAACGTTATTCTTACAAGTGAGGAAATAGCTGAAACGATAAAACATACTCACAATTGGAAGTGTCCAGGCGTTGATAATGTGCAAAACTTTTGGTACAAACAATTCAGTTCAACATACGAAATGCTCACAGACCAAATCAATAAAGTCATACTCCAACCTAATAGGCTTCCCAATTTCCTCACACAAGGAATAACGTATATAAAATCCAAAAATGCAGATACCAAGAACCCTGCCAACTACCGCCCAATCACTTGTCTCCCCACCTTGTAAAAAATTATCACTGCAACAGTATGCAGAAGGATTGAACAACACCTAATGCAAAACAACATCCTGACTGAAGAACAAAAAGCATGTAGAAAACACAGCCAGGGTTGTAAGGAACAACTTATAATTGATAGTGTGATCATGGAGCAAACTAGAAAAGAGCATAGGAATCTCCATACCTGTTTCATAGATTACAAAAAAGCATTCGACTCTGTACCCCATAGCTGGCTAATGAAAACACTTCAAATATATAAAATCAACCCAGGACTTCGTCAGTTTCTTAAGAGCACCATGGAAACATGGCGAACAAACATACACCTTCAAACTCACGATGGCCATATTCAAACGGATGAGCTACATATACGACGCGGCATCTTCCAGGGTGACTCTCTTAGTTCACTATGGTTCTGCCTCTGCCTAAATCCGCTCTCCAACACACTTAACAGCACAAACCATGGTTTCAACATCAGACACCATAAAGCAGATCAACACAAAATCAATCATCTCCTGTACATGGATGATATAAAACTATATGCCGCCACAGAAGTACAAATGAGAGAATTACTCAAAATAACAGAAGTTTATACATCAGACATCAGGATGGAATTCGGAATGAGTAAATGCAAGGTGCTCCACATCAATAAAGGCCAATGGAAAAACCAACCCGAAAAGGAAGTAGTAACTGGCCAACCACTGGACAACATGGATAAAGACGAAAGGTACAAGTACCTGGGCTTCAATCAGAACGTTAAGATAGACCATACACAAGTTAAGGCACAACTAACACAAGAGTTTAAAGACCGCCTCATTAAACTATTAAAAACAAAATTGAATTCTAAAAATCTCACAAAAGCCATTAATACATTTGCGATACCGGTACTCACATACTCCTTTGGCATCATCAAGTGGTCACACAGGGACATAGAAAACATCCATATACTTATACGAACAGAACTCACAAAACACAGGATGTCACATCCGAACGCTTGCAAGGAGAGGCTCGCCATAGACAGAAAACTAGGTGGCAGAGGAATTATAGATATACAGTCACTTCGCACAACACAGATACAAACACTCAGACATTTCTTCCACACCAAACAAACTAACTTACATAAAGCAATAGTAAAAGCAGACAAAAACTATACACCACTTAACCTCTCTAGTCCAGATCACGTAGCAGACACATACAATCATATCCAATCACAACAAGAAAAAATAAACACCTGGTCGCAGAAAGCACTGCACGGCAAACATAGATACCGTGTCACTCAAAACCACATTAACCAAAAACAGTCATACGCCTGGTTGCAGGATGGCCAGCTGTTCCCAGAAACGGAGGGTTTCATGCTTGCTATCCAGGACCAAGTGATTGCAACACGAAACTACAAAAAATATATGATTAAAGATCCATCCATAACAGACGATAATTGCAGAAAATGTCAACAACAAAAAGAAACAATAGATCACATAACAATCGGGTGCAAAACTCTTGCCGGTACCGAATACACAGCCAGACATAACTCTGCGGCCAAGGTCATACACCAAGCATTAGCCACAACAAACAAGCTAATAGAAAACACAGATCCGTATTACAATTACACTCCGACATCAGTACTCGAAAACGATCAATACAAACTATACTGGGACGTTGAAATACATACAGACAAGACTATCCCAGCCAATAGACCAGATATAGTTTTCCAGTCAAAGGCCGACAAAATTACCTATTTGATAGATATTGCCATTCCCAATGATGTGAATATCCAAAACACCTACGCTGGGAAGATATCTAAATACACGGACCTTGCCATGGAAATAAAACGACTTTGGAAACAAAACAAAGTCACAATTGTCCCCCTCATTATGTCTGTCTCAGGCCTTACACCAAGCACGTTTACACAACACCTTCAACAGTTGGGCCTGGACGAAAAGTTACACAAAGTATTCCAAAAGTCTGTAATCCTAAAGACCTGTAATATTGTACGATCCTTCCTAAATTACGATCAATAATAGTCCGGGTGTTGACTTGGCACAGCCCGTCAACACTCGTTGCTACCGCAACTATGCGAGAGGAACTTAGAAAGTCAGATAATAATAAGGCGTGTAAGGCGTACGCTGGGACGGTTTACGTCCATCGGCACAACGCGGCTCTACGAGTGCTCTACTATTAATTAAGGCACTCATGCGGTATCGATGAGACACCGGTGCTGCCATACGCTTCTGGGGATATAGAGTCCATTGTGGAGAGCGAGAGATGCCGGATTTACTGGAACTACTCGTCCGCCACGCTCGAGCTTGTACAGGCAAACAAGCCCGACATAATGTCCTTCTCGACCACCAACAGAAGACGATGTTCGTTATAGAGTTTTCGGCGCCTTCCGAGGTGAACATCGTCTCTAAGGAGGAAGAAAAGCGGACTAAATATCAGGAGTTGCTTGGACAATTTCGCAGGCTCTGGCCGGACTACACTGTAGGTCTGCTGGTTACGGTCATTGAATCCCTAGGTGGAATGAGGAATACGCTGCTCTCTGCACTGCGCAAAATACCGGTGTGTCATGCTGCGGTGCACATCTTAGCCGCCAGAATGCAGAAGTCCCTTCGTCTACTTAGGGCGCACGATTCACGGAATCAGTGATTGCTCACCTCACGGTGTGAGGAGTAATCACTGGGTAATGGAACAGCAGCTCGGTGTGTCGGAGCCCAGGCTGCGCTTTTTTGTTTTTTAAATAAAAATCGTCAAGTCCTACTTTCAAGGAATTTACAACTTCGTACTGTCCACCCAAGTTGGGCCTCGACGAGTCGACTTTCACTGTCGACCTCGACGTGTCTACAATACGTCGACTATGTAATAGCTTCGATAATGTCAACAACTGACGGAGGTTTGACTTTTGAGGTTAGGTTTGAAATGTATCGGTATCCCAACTGAATGTTTCCCATTATCATTTTTGTGAAACTAACCCCTAACACATTTGCAGGCATGTTTGCTACGATTTCTGAGGGGTTATGCAAGCCTTTAGTATTTTGAAGGATGACGCAGTATTATCCAAGATTTCTTTGTTCTACGCCTGATCCGAAATCAGATATTATTCAATGCTTCATCATTAGAATTAATTTTCTTCCATACATCCTGGAGTACCTACATCATGGATATGGTGTATTACGCTCATTTTCAGGGAATTTAACGGGATCTGGGACACATTGATAAAGAAATTATACAAACCATGTCAATAAATTGTAATTTTTCTAGAGGCGGTTTTTCTTTCTAAAACCGTTTTCACTGAAAATTTATCAATATTTCAGAACAACACGCGATTGTGTAACGATCATCAGTTGATTTTAGTTTCCTACGAAAAATAAGATTGAAAAACCTCCACGTGAAAAATAGAAAAAGATTACTCCCAGTAACGAGATCTAGTAGCGCGCAAAGCGATCCGAGGCAAAATGATGGATAACCTATGTCTATAAACTACAATATGGTGCCAGCAGTCAGCTTTCAATAGCTTGTTTATATAAACTGCAAACACAATGGTTTGCGCGACAACGTACACCGGTTTCAAAGGTGAATAGAACTGAAATTGCACTAGGTCGTTCAGAGTTACTTAATACACATGTATGTATATCTGATAAGGTATTTGGGGTTGATTAGTTAGAAAATGACAACAAAAATTGAGGCCGTTAGTATAATAATTTGCTATAGTAAAAAAACACCAAGAATCGCATTGTAATGCCCCGCCACTACTTCGTAGTTCAATCATACCCACAATAATAGATATCAGTAAATGGAAAGAAAGCTAGATTGTCACAGTATTTCTGTAACAACAGTAAGCTGAAGACTGGTGATTGAAAATCGTCAAGTCCTACTTTCAAGGAATTTACAACTTCATACTGTCCACCAGAGTTGGGCCTCGACGAGTCGACTTTCACTGTCGACCTCGACGTGTCTACAATACGTCGACTATGTAATAGTTTCGATAATGTCAACAACTAAAGGAGGTTTGACTTTTGAGATTAGGTTTGAAATGTATCGGTATCCCAACTGAATGTTTCCCATTATCCTTTTTGTGAAACTAACCCCTAACAAATTTGCAAACATGTTTGCTACGATTTCTGAGGGGTTATGCAAGCCTTTAGTATTTTAGAGAATGACGCAGTCTTAGGCAGCTTGGCTCTTAAGTTACAAATCTTCTACGTTTTCCAACTGACGACACCTCTTAAAAATGGTCATTTGAACTCAAAAATCTGTGTCCGCTTATATTTCACACTCCAAAGTGACAACAATGGAAAACATGTTCAAGCTGATTCAGCGTTCAATTCTGACTTATTTAAGCTCATAATATCCATATTACCATATATTTAAGAAATAACAATTATCATATCGTCTTACTTAACGTTTTTTTTCATGTTTTTTTATAAAATGTTCCAAATCAGCTGTAGCTATAATTTTTGTACCGAATTAATTTATTGACACCTACGTCCTCCGTGGACTCGACGTCGCTCAACCCTGCTGTCCGCTGAAAACATCTTGGGTCATCTCGAAGGGGCAAAAGTATCTGCAGAAAATAAATCTTAAATTCTGGTAGCCTAATTAAGTCGCTGAGCACTGACCGACAAACGAGCCAAGTATTTCATTTTCTGGATGCTCGCAACGCGTAAAGAATCTTGGCTGGCTTCCATGGACACCAGGGGACGCCAACTGCTGTTATATTTTCATTGGTATTCCATCGTGAAAATGTGCTCTTAACTGGTAGCGTGTTTTGGCACGCCAGAGTATATCAGAGTATACTGCAGAGCAGCAACAGGAAACTAGTTGCTCTTCTGGGAAATAAATGATTTTCTGAATGTCGCTGCGGAAGAACTGGCCGTAATTGGCAATTGTCACGGGCCACGAAGGCACTACCGTTTTTAAATACGTCTGTAATAAGACAAGACTCTAAAACGTTTGCGATGTGAAAGCCGTAGTCTGCTTATCGGTTTGCAGATGTTGAAGTTGACTAGAACGAACATATAGCCCCACCTTTTCAACTTATGGAAACGCTTTCGTATCACTTATCAGGTTTCCTTTCTAGTATCAGCTACTCAAAGTCTGTTGAGTTGTTTTAGATGCCAACCAGTCAAATTAAGCAATCTAATTATTTTTACGAGATTTGCAGTAGTTTATCTAACGACAAAAATGATTATCATTGCTTAGTATTTGAAAAACTAGATGTCACGTATGAAATGCAGATATACAATTCCTAAATCGTGTAAACAGAGTCCAACTGGAGGATAAATGGTTCCAATGGAAAAAGTGAAGCTGTGCTTTGAAATATCCTTGCAAATAAATCATCGCCCCCCCCCCCCGCTCGCAGAAAACAGCTAACAAAAAAACTCTTGTATATCGTTTCTTTGCATGCCTCCTCGTAGGAACTAGGATGACACAGTTTTTTTGATTCTGGACTGGACAAAACGAAATAATCAGAAACCCCCAAATCGCCTAAAAGTTAAATTTGAGCTGTTTCTATATTAATTATTAATGTTTTATTATACCTGCACCGCCGCTGACACGATTTCTAAAAACAGGTTACACAATGCACTATCCACAATAAATACAGAACATGTTTCAGTCTTACAACCCCCCCCCTGTAACTACTCCTATTTCACATATGTATACATATATTACTCCGTCGCCCATGCATATATTTTCAAAATTGTATTAGCGTTACCTACTACGACCAGAGAGTATATCGCTACACAAATTTCATTACAATCCATGCAGCGGTTACTGAGTTTATGAGGCTAGAAAAACACTGTCACTGACAGACCAACAGACAGACCGACGGAAATAAATGACGAGGATTTTCGTTATGTAGATATCATCAAACGCTCAAAGAACGTATTATCTCAAAATCTAAAATTGTCGCGATCACAATACTCCCCTCATCTATCGGTGTGGGAAATAAAAGGAAACAACTATAAATGTAAATTACTATCCGGACAAAAAGAAAAACAATAAAATATTAAACTTGGTAGTAAAGGCTGGATATAATATTAGTATTTAAATATAGGTATTTGTACTTGCTATACTAATGGACTATTAGAAATTTCTTATCAGGTCAAATTGACGTCAAATGCATTAACCCAGTGTTTCTCATACGTTCTATTCTCAGTAAGAGCAAAAATTTGGAGTTACCAAATTCTTCACCCTCCCCGACATCCTAATGTCATCTTCATAATACCTGCGGACATGATCTACAATAATTAGCCAAAATGTCATTAGACATGCCTTGATGTACGATGGGACTTTCCAGTGCAACAAACACCACATCAAATTACTCAGCAAAGAAGGAGAAGTACTCTAAAGCTAAATAAGCATGCAAATATAGGTTATTGCGAGGCATTGATTCTATAAATATATATAGGGCAGCATGACATGCAATGAAACTTTGGAGGGGTACTAACGGGCAAGATGCTTAAGTGACATAAACATGTAGATCAGTAGTTTGTTTGTAGAGCGATTTTCTAAAAATATGAAATATAGTATGTCCCTGATGTGAGAAATCGTGGAAAACACAAGCCTAAAGGAAAAGTCTTCCATATGTATGACTAATTCGCCACCACTGGCAACATCTTCAACATGACTGAGTTGTCAAGTATGGTATGTATAAAAACTTTCACATAATATACAAATACCTCTTCAAAAGATATAGAATACAGAAAGATATAGAAAATAAGCAAGGTCATCTTTTCAGAAGAATGTCTTTTGTGAGTACCAAATATTTTGGAGTTCCTCCATTCCCTACCATCCCTACCACCCACAAGCGAAATTTGGTGCGTTCCTTAAAGTTTCTGCTCTTTTGCTAATTACTCAGGTGTCAATGCACTGACTTTTTAAGGCGCTATGGTGTTATTATTGTATCCCCACAACATATTGTACCACGAAGTTATTGGCATGCAGGTAGAAAAAAAAATTGGTCCCTCAAAATCAAGTCAATGAATAGAAGCCTTCGAAATGTGGACGTTACGTCGGCTTTTGAGAATCCCGTGGACAGACCATGTTACGAACCAGGATGTATTGAATAGAGCCTCCACGCAAAGAGAGTTACTGGAAATCATAAAAAGACGCAAGGTAGCTTACTTAGGTCACATGCTTAGAGGCCCCAAATATAGGTTGCTAAAAGAAATTTTTATGGGAAAAATTGAGGGGAGGAGAGGTCCAGGTCGCAAACAACACTCATGGCTCCGAGATATCAGAAACTGGTGTCACGTCAGCGACATCTCAACAATAGTGAGAAGGGCAGAAGACGGCACTCTACACATCGTTGGTCACGAGAGCAGATAATCGCCTACACGCTGCAAAGCTATGGCACCCAAAGAAGAAGAAGGTAGAAAAATGGGCAACAAATAGAAAAATAGACCATCACACATAGATAGAGTGAAAGAAATGATTGATATACACACATAATTACATTATGAGAAGTAAATGCCTGTCAGATATTTTCATACCCACTGGACTCTTCCCGACCTGTAAGACTTTCCAGAACAATATCCGAATACATATTTTGTATGTTTCGTTTACCGTCTTTTGTAAGTTAGTGTAATATTTTACAGATTATATAATTAAAGATATAATTTAACAGTCTTTTGCAGGTGTTATATTAATTTTTCCATTTCTGTATTCCTTCCTTTTCGGTACATAAATCTCATTTCAATGTTTTTCTTGCTTTATCGTGCTTTACTGGCCCTTAATACCAGACATATTGAAAGATGAACTTTTTACTAACATTTCGTGCCAGCTCTGCAGCATTTATCAATTTAATGCATATGCCTTGAAATATATGGTAAGCAATTAGTGTTTGTTGTTTCTGGACTGATAAAAAGTAGTATAGATCCAGTGTGAAACTGGTTTGATACCTGATCAATGGAAAATGTCAAATGTAACGCCAATATTTAAATCAGGCAAACGTTCACAGTTAACTAATTATCTCCCTATTTCCGTTATAAATACTTTGGCAAAAGTTTTCGAGCAATGTATCAAAAAAAAAAGGCTTAATGACTTCTTTCACAGGCATCAAATAATAAGTGACAGACGGTTTGGATTTGTAAAAAATTCCAGCACTGAAGATGCAATGAAATTTATTGACACAACAATAACGTCCTTAGAAGATTCTTCTAAATGCATAGCGACTTTTCTCGATTTAACCAAGGCATTCGACACGGTTAACCATCACATATTGATACAAAAACTGGAAAATTACGGCGTTAGAGGCACACCAATAGGTTCTTAATATATCAGCCAAATGCTCTGCTGGAACTGCGGCTCACAAGATAGGCCTCATGGCCTAGCGTCAGCTGCTGTTTGGTAGGGTACTTTTTTCAATGAAAATAAAATTGTTGTAAAAGCAAAATAAAAAATGAATGAAAAATGAATGAATTGTTATGCGGAAGGAAAGAAAAATCTTAAGCTGAGCTCCTGCGTCTCCGTGTTGAAAAAAAACAATAAGGGTTATTGAGTAACTAGACTTATTACCATGAGGCTGCAAAAGGTACCGATTCGTTTCTACCATTAAAGAAAATGGCAGAGGCTCAGAACAAGGTTACGCAGTAGCTGAAGTCACTTATTCTAGCAGCGTTCGTCTCAGTTATCTTTGATGACCCTGGTAATTTTCGTCTCTTCTTGGATATAAACACAAGACCCTGTCCCACAATATTACCTATTTACTTAGTTCTCGGTGACGATAAGAGACCTAATTGCCTCTTTCTCAGCGACCCCCTTAAATATAAACTCTCAAAATCGCAGAGACACTATAACCGACAGAGAGAAGGGAAAAGTAGGTCAGGCTCACTTCTCTGACAAAAAAGGGTGGCACTTTATGTTTTGCCATCATTATCTGTACATTCTTGCTACATTGAATGAGCGTCTGCATTAGTACTGTAATCTAAGGCATAAATTATATGCTTTCAACTAGATGAGGCTTGCCAGTGCTATTACCTCATTTTATTTTATTAAACTTTATTATTGAGCAGGACTTGTATTGATGCGGATATACCAGATAATGTCAATAAGCAGCAGAAACTAGCCCTAGAGGCTTCATTGTCCCACAGGGTTGATAGGTGACTGTAGTTGCTATAACAGATGCGATGCCGTGAACTCTAAACAAAATGGGAAGGAATGGGGAGGAGGAAAGACAATTACAGACGAAAGAGAGCAGCTGTGTTGAAATGGCGGAGGAAATGGTAGACACAAATCATGGGGAGACTTAGACTGAGTACACACGTGACGGGTGGATCCGTATGATGCCGAGTATTGTATATACTGTCGCACATTCTACAATGTGCCTTGTTATCTACCAGGTGAACAGTTGCTTACCGATTCAAGCAGCGTTGCCAACACAGTATAATAAAATGTGCAATGCGCCAGCAGAAAAGGCCACGTTTGCTTTAAGAATCCGGTCATCCTTGAACTGAATATAAATATATTAAGCTGAACTGATAAATAGGAAAATACCTAGAGCAGAATATGTAACACTCAAGATATCGAACTTTCCCATGAATAATGATAAATAAAATGAAACTCAGTATGTCATATAGACATAATAATTATATGTATCAAATGTGACGCCGTAAAATCAGTGGCTATCAAGATATTTTTTTATTTCTCTCAATGCTTAAGGTTCATTATTATGAGTGACTCAATCTTGAGATTATTAAGTATTAAGTGATACTTAAACCGGAAGCAGACTTCGTACACCCCATATAAATAAAGTTATGTTTAAAATTCTGGTATCACCTAATAATATTCTAGCTAACCTCAAAGTCAGATAATTTTTACAGATTACTTACACAATACCTATATTCAAAATTATTCATAAGCTTACAGGGCCATATCTAGAGCCTTGAAGGACTTTGGCATTCAAATTAATATAATCAAAAAAATGCTAGTAAACCGTCATACTGGAAAATAGGTATAAAACCTATAAAATGGTAAATCGTAGGACACAAGTCGTGTTCGCTCTAAAAAGTAAAACGTAACAGATATCTGCATGGTTAAAAACAATGAAGAGAGAAAATATTGTTTCTAGTGAGATATGTTATTTGATAGTGTTTGTTCCTGGAAATATTTCACAAGATGTTTCAAAATAAAGTTATACTCTTATTTTTGGATGCCTGTGCCGTAAATAATTAAATGTGTTATTTCAAAAAGGCTTATAACGCAGAGAAAAGCCATAAATGTCTCTGCAGGATGCAGAAGGAGTAATCAAAATCATACTGGAAGTAAACAATTTGTGAAACGCAAAGAAATTTCTGACGTTCACTTGGCTATAAAAAATAAACTTTACCGTGTACATTAGCACGCAATAAAAGTGGAGTCAAGTTAATTGACTCAATGCTTCCCACACATAACGACAATAATACCATTTTGTAAGTCTTTCATTGCTATAGTCTGAGATCTCCTTGCAACCAGGTCATCGCCCACTCGCAAAAAACATCCAACACAAAAACTGTCGTAAATAGTTCACCTATCGTTGTGGAACCAACAGCAAAGCATCTGGAAAATAAATTTTCATAGATTGAGGCCAATTTGATGTGATCTTAATATGACATAACAGCATTTTTAAATCATTGTAATAAAGTACATCCGCTAACTGGGATATCAAAATTCGCGATATCGCACTACAGATACGAAAATCGGTTGTAACACCACCATACAGAAAGAATGAACAAAAAAATACCTTGGCATAGGTGCCATACGGTACAAAAAAGTGGTAACTGAATTAAACGGCCCCATCTATACAGCAGCTCACAAAAACTATCCCCAAATCTAATCCGGTGGGGTGAATATCCAGAAATGGGAGCAGAGTGACTTGTAATAAATTCAAGAGGCGTATGCTGTGAGACACGAAAGACTTTTTGTGAGACTTTTTTGTTCTACGCCTGACCCGAAATCAGATATTATTCAATGCTTCATCATCAGAATTAATTTTTTGCCATACATCCTGGAGTACCTACATGATGGATATGGTGTATTACGTTCATTTTCGGGGAATTTAACTGGATCTGGGATACGGTTGATAAAGAAATTATACAAATCGTGTCAGTAAATTGTAATTTTTCCAGAGACGGTTTTTCTTTCTAAACACATTTTCACTAACAATTTATCAATATTTCAGAACAACACGCGATTGTGTAACGATCATCAGTTCATTTTTAGTTTCCTACGAAAAATAAGATTGAAGAACCTCCACGTGAACTGAGAAAATAGAAAAATATGACTTCCAGTAACGAGATCTAGTAGCGCGCAAAGCGATCCGAGGCAAAATGATGGATAACCTATGTCTATACACTACAATATGGTGCCAGCAGTCACCTTTCAATAGCTTGTTTATATAAACTGCAAACACAATGGTCTACGCGAGAACGTACACCGGTTTCAAAGGTGAACAGAACTGAAATTGCACTAGGTCGTTCAGAGTTACTTAATACACATGTGTGTATGTATTTCTGATAAGGTATTTGGGGTTTATTAGGTATGAAATGTACTTAGAAAACGACAACAAAATTGAGGCAGTTAGTATAATAATTGCTATAGTAGAAAACCACCAAGAATCACATTGTAATACCCCCATACCCACAATAATAAATATCAGTAATTGGAAAGAAAGTTAGATTGTCACAGTATTTCTGTAACAACACTAAGGTGCAGACTGATGATTGATAAGTTTAGGAAAATCAGACGGCTTTGAATTTTAGAAGTATGATGAAATGGAACCTTAAACTTTACCATTTGTGCAATATATTGGCGTAAATGATGATTTACGCACAAGAGCTTCAACCTATAGTTTACTGGCGTTAGTCTATATAGCAGATGTTGGAAAGACTCCAACCTTTTAAAGCAGTTGAAGAAAACGGTGTGGCGAAAGCAAAAAAGTTTTCTAGTTTTTGCGATCCACATCTTTTCCCTGTCAAAGAATGGTGAGTGACAGATAGGCTCCGAAACACGTGAACGCAACAGTTTTCTAACACTATTCTATTAGTTTTTTTCTGTATACTCAGCCTGCTTCCTCTGTGACATAGTTTAATGTTACTCACAATAATATACGTTACATACAAGTTTGGTTGTCAGAGTACGTTATTAGTGTAATGACAATCTGTCAGGAGTGACTGCTACTACATTATGCTGTAGAAGCACGGTTGATAAATTTAGGAAGAGGAAGAAGATCACAGTTCTTCTAATTTGAGGAGTAGATCGAAGGCTGAAATTTTGTTGTGAGGTTGCTTACGGACAGAATCATCAGCCGGCTCCACTCTATAGATCGCTTATAACAGCAAGACAACTACAACTGACTGGAAAAAAGAATAGATGTAGTAATCTCACAATATCACGCAATACCCTACATTGTAAAAGCCATCTGACTCTGATCTTCCTTGGAAAAAATTTGACTAGCTTCAATAAATAGGATTACAATCCAACATGGCTGATGTATGAAGTTTCTGTTCACGTGCTAAAATACTATCTCCTCAGTTTGAATATGGAGTCAACAACGGAACAATGTACTGCAGGCAGTTTGTCCTGAAGGCCTACGATAAAGACCAGGATGACTTTCTGTACGCAAATTCTGCGGATACTGATTACGTACAGAGCTTGGACGCTCACTCACGATTTTGTTGTTTACTAAATATACGTTTTATAAAAAAAATAAAAAAATCAGGAAAAAGCAAAACATGTTTATAAATATAAATACTAAATATTCGTATACAGGGTGTCCCAGAAGTCAACGTCAAGCCGCCAGAGGATTGGTTGTAACTATCATGAGAAAAATCAGAAAAAAAATCTATCCCATGCAGTTTGAAAATTATGGGCATTTAAAGAAAACCTAGAAATTTGGTCAAATTATAACAATTTTTCGGTTATTGTGGTTAACTTTTATTATTTTTGTTCATTTAAACTTTAAAACCGTAACCCTGAATAACATTTCTAGAAGCACAGTCAAAAATAATGATACAATAGCCCCAAGTTTTCTAGAATGAAGACTATTTATTAAACTATGAATTTAAAATTTCCAAAGTTTGCTGGCTTTGAAAGGCCTTCCTTTAAAGAAAATGTACTAAAGTGCCTTGGCAAGTGCCATTAAAAGTTGGCGCATTTAACCAGGATTGTAAAATGGTACAATACTTGTTAGTTTCATACTAAAAAACGACGAGTAAAAAAAGGAAAACCTCAGGTAACCCAATTTTTGCTAACCCATTTCACTCAGGTCAGATGTTCTTTATTCGCACAAGCTTCTGGTAGGTTCTTAATTTTACGGCAAAATGATGAGAGAGGTGGAAAGTGGATGTATTTGCCATGAGTGAGCAAGACAGATAGTGACGCCACTTTTAACAAAGTCAACAAAAATAAGTAAAATTAATAAAATAATGAAAAATCTTGACCTGGCTTGGTTTAGGTTTATTGGATTAGAAGTCAGATAGGGAAATAACATGTTTTATTACAATAAAAGCTCAAACTGTGTACCATCAGCCTCAATACACGCCCTACCTTTTTTTTGGAAAAGATCTACTAGCCAGGCACATTTAATGCTAGAAGACGGATCCCAGTATCGCTTTAAAGTAAGCCTGTGGACAGGAATTTTAAACGGAAAAACTGTTGGGCCTTTTGAGCTGCCTGAGAATTTGAATGGCACGAATTACCTACATTTTTTACGATAAAATTTACCAACTTTGAAAGGGCGTACCACTAAAACGGCCCACAGATGTTGATCTAAGCTGCGATTCCTCAATCGACTCAAGGTTTCATAAAACTTGCATAAGTTCCTACTCAAATCGAAACCTGTTGCGATGCCTGAATCGACTTGCTATTTCATGCACGTTTCATACATCAGAAGAATAGTAGAGAGGGCTCATTTCTTTGCACCGAAGCAATACTATAAACGTTGAAACCTGCATCACTGCATCATCGTCACCAGCTCGGCGACATGGCTCACCGACCATAATAGGATTCCAGAATCTGCATCGCTGCCAGCCGCAACTGATACCAAATTCGTGACTCAGTACCACACACGCTGCTACTTGCGTTATGGAGCGTAGAAGTCGATACCTGAATCGCAGCATGCATCAACGTCTGTAGACCGCTTAACAGATCGTTGCCACATGAGGTATCAACAAGATGGCTGCCCAGCTCATTACGCAATGCAAGTAAGAGATTTCCTTGACCAAAAATATCCGGGAGGTGGAGGTGGACGTTCAGGTGCCATCTCGTGGCCAGCCCGTTCCCCAGATTTAAATCTCCTGGAATTTTGTTATCGGGGCGTTCTCAAAGAAAAAGTTTATTCAAAGCCCATTGAGAGCATAGCCGAGCTGCGTAAACGAATTTCTCAAGCTGCTGAGGTCATCAACCTCGAGGATATGCCTGGCTAATAAGTAGATCTTTTTTAAGAAGATGTAGGGCATGCACTGAGGCTGATGGTAAACAATTTGAATAATTCCAATAAACCTAAACTAAACTAAGTAAACATTTTTCATTATTTTATTAATTTTACTTATTTTTGTTGACTTTGCTAAAAGTGGCGTCACTATCTGTCTCGCTCGTTCATAGGAAATATGTTCATTATCCATCTCTCAAATCATTTTGCCGTAAAACTAAGAACCTACCAGAAGCTTGTGCGAATAAAGAACATCTGACCTGAGTGAAATGGGTTAGCAAAAGCAAAGCGATACTGGGATCCGTCTTCTAGCATTAAATGTGCCTGGCTAGTAGATCTTTTCCAAGAAAATGTAGGGCGTGTATTGAGGCTGATGGTACACAGTTTGAGCTTTTATTGTAATAAAACATGTTATTTCCCTATCTGACTTCTAATCCAATAAACCTAAGCCAAGCTAGGTCAAGATTTTTCATTATTTTATTAATTTTACTTATTTTTGTTGACTTTGTTAAAAGTGGCGTCACTATCTGTCTTGCTCACTCATGGCAAACATATCCACTTTCCACCTCTCTCATCATTTTGCCGTAAAATTAAGAACCTACCAGAAGCTTGTGCGAATAAAGAACATCTGACCTGAGTGAAATGGGTTAGCAAAAATCGGGTTACTTGAGGTTTTCCTTTTTTTACTCGTCTTTCTTTAGTATGAAACTAACAAGTATTGTACCATTTTACAATCCTGGTTAAATGCGCCAACTATTAGTGGCACTTGCCAAGGCACTTTAGTACATTTTCTTTACAGGAAGGCCTTTCAAAGTCAGCAAACTTTGAAAATTTTAAATTCATAGTTTAATAAATAGTCTTCATTCTAGAAAACTTGGGGCTATTGTGTCATTATTTTTGACTGTACTTCTAGAAGTGTTATTCAGGGTTATGGTTTTAAAGTTTAAATGAACAAAAATAATAAAAGTTAACCACAATAACCGAAAAATTGTTATAATTTGACCAAATTTCTAGGTTTTCTTTAAATGCCCATAATTTTCAAACTACATGGGATAGATTTTTTTTCTGATTTTTCTCATGATAGTTACAACCAATCCTGTCACCCCGTTGCGGCTTGACGTTGACTTCTGGGACACCCTGTATATATTTGAGTGCAACTGGCCTAGTATGGATCATAGAAGGCCATTTTCATCATACTCCAGAGTCTAAAACCACGCCACAAAGTGCACTGTAAGCTTAATAGATTGATGTTTAACTATCTGTAGCATTAATAACGAAGTATTTTCTTTTACCTAAGATCTCCATGATGGTTCTCAGTATTAGTATTTTTACTTTTTATCCTATTACCTTCTATACTATTGCAATCCTAGTAACCACAATGACGATTGTGAAATTCTAGTAAGAGTGTGCTATCGACCACCAGTTTCATGATGATTTGTTATTTTAAATAGGGTGATTGACGGCGACTAATTAGTCGTAGTTAAGGGAGTTTTAGAGTTTTCGCGCCTCTAAAATCATAAATAACCGAGAAGGTTCACTTGAGCTAGCGTCTAATAGCTTCACGTCTTCATTCAGTTTGATGTATGGTTCGTGATGATGTTGTTTCATTGTGACGGATCTCTTGAATGCGATTTTTGTCCTATTTAGAGCTCTACATATAACAAACTAAAAAAAACTGCAGGATTAAGAATGGCCGACAATTTAAGAGTTGAATACGTTTGTCTCAAAGTCCTAACTAGAATCGTCAGAAATCACGATTAGATTTAATACTGCTTAACGTAAATAAAGGCTCACTTGTATTCGATACGTAGCTCCAAATTTCCTTTAAAGCGCATGGCGATCAGGAAAAGACGTGTACTTTCACCAATTTTTCAAATTGCATTCCTCGTGAAGCACATGCATCATTTCTGACGAAAGTGCGGTTCTAGCTTCCTTGTTGAAGGCTCGACTAAATACTCAAATAGCAATTTAACCTAAAAAATAACAAGATTTAAAGCAGATCCAACTAAAATATTAATTTATTAATCAATTATGTTTTGTCAAATAGTGAGAAAAAACGTCAATAAAATTAGACAAAGCATTTGAAGAAATCAGATTACAGTGTCAAATAAAAAGACATTACGAAAAGGCTAAGCGGTATCATACATAGATTTGTTAGGGACACTTCATTTAAGAGAAAAGGGATGAAAGTGTTATTATTTATATTTTTCTCACACTGATTCCAGCCATTATTATATAGATTGTGTTGGTTTTCTATCGATCGCTGTGGAGAGGGTACCTATTATTAAAAGTGGTTTTCAATATTTAATTCAGTTAGCTACAGGAACATGTTTCCAGCTTTTCTAATTATTATTTATTGCTCATAACTTCTTATAGATGTACGCAAATTCATTATAATACATTATTATATTGGGCGTTGAATTTCTTTTATCAACCCATAAAATCCTTTACCAGCATTAAAAATATTAAACTTTTGCCTGTAATAGTTTCATGTCAATTCAATGAGCCGCTTTGACGATTGTGCCGAAATTCGGGTAGGCCTGTACCTTTTAAATGGCTGAACTGACATTAAGTAGTTGAAATCACACATTCTTGCTGTGTTCTGGAATCCTGTCCTCCCCTCTCAAAAAACAGAACTAGGTCACGGATTAGGTCCATAGGCTTGTACTTTCGACCCATACCTTTTAAAAGGGTGTAGTTGCATCAAATAATTCGTCAAAATTTAATAGTTTTGCTCTCTTCTTGAACCCAGTCCTCTGCTGTCAAAATCAATGTAACGGAGTAGCTCCAAAGCACGTGAATACATCAGTTTTTAACACGGTTTACGTCTGTACTTGGCCTATCTCGTGTGTTTGTAGCTATGTAGTGGAATACTCGAATGTGATTTTCCTCCAGTCTATTTAAACTGAAATTTAAAGTCGACGACATAGTAATAATTCAATCAGCTGTTTCAATATTCTGACCAGGATTATCAAGATTCGCGAATATTTAATGGTGCTTCCACCATTTTTTAAATATGAACTCTGGTTATATCTAGCACATCCACCATTTTTTGGAAAAGGTGCTGTTGCAGATCTCTTCACAAAGGCCCGTTTGAGGCTGAAAAAGTATTAGCTAAAACTATAAAGTTGACTTAGCAGATAGACCTAAAATTCGAAAAAATAATTTCAATTAATAATATTTTGTCAAACGGTAACCGATAAAAGGAAAACAAATCAACGAAATTGTAAAACTGCCAAAGAACTTAGAATAAGAGTAAAGTGATAAAAAAATATCAAAAAGTCGAGAGGTTTACGATATCGAATTTTAGATGCGTCATCAAGAGCTAATTATAAGTAGTATTATTTTTATATTATTTTACACTAATTATAATCTTTGTAGCAGCTATATCGAGTTCTTATTCATTATTTTTTTTTACCTTTTAGTTAAATTTGCTATACAAATTTTGTCAGTTATCAAACATTACTTAATGCGGATATTATTTTTATTCGTTATAATATATTAAAATGCTCTTTTCATTCACAACTACAAACACGTCTTCTACTAAACACTTCTTACAGGGCTTAACCACGCTGCACTCCTTCGATCCAGTGGACTATGATCGTAGTCAAAATAGTTTTGTGCTTTATAGAATTCTGTTCTCCCATTTTAGGTTAAATCTTGCTTTTATATTATAGGCTGATGTGTCTTAGATATTTTCGAACTAAAAAGAAATAGTAGTGGGAAAAGTCATGGCTATGATTCAGACTTAAAGATACCTCTGCTTTCACATCAAGCGAAAGTTTAATAGGTACTAACTCATAAGTAATAATATAATATGCAACAAATGGCCAACACGCTGAAGTATAAAACGTCCAAAAAGCTAAATAAGATTTCATAATGTAAAAGTAAATAACAAAATAGAACTACACACAATTCAAAAAAGTATCTCTCATATGCTCTTTGGATGCGTACCTCAGGCATTTCGCACACCGTCTTCTGGTATATTTAATACAGCTTGCACCTGTGACATCCACGGTAGCTAGTTAGATACATGATAATTAGTATTTGACACGACCACCTGGACACCTCTTAGGAAGCACGAGACAAAAAACAAATCCTTTGTAGCGCAAACATGTGCGGACTTTAATCGTAGTCCACGCGCCTGGTCAAGGGTTAATAGTTAACCAACTTCATAACTGTACGATTATTCAAATCCAATTTTAACCTGGCAGCAACTGGTATAAATAAAACCTAGATCGCATTCCATACTGAAACACAAATCACGATGTTTAGTTGATATCATATACCATCCCTGAGGAAATTACAGCCATGTCACACCGAGCATTTCGGTTTTAAATATTTAAATCCTACGGTTTTATTTGGGATCATGTAATAAAAGTTGTAGGCATTTCTGCGCCTTCAGATGTATCGACGTCAAGCATGGACAGATATGAGACTTAAAATTTTAAAATGGAATGTTTCGTAAACATTTGTACCATTTTTGATTGCAGACCAGATTACGAGAGGGGCTAATAAAGGTCTGGAAAACTTCGTGGTACGTAACGAATTCGAATTAAAGAGAAACAAACAACATATAGTGAAAAGCTAGTGTTTATGGATAGGCGATGTAGCTACAGTCAGCTTGCATCTTGCACCTACGTGTGCGACATTTTACGGTATCTTTCAGGGAACCACAGATGGATAGATCAATTCATGTTTGATATGTCTGTTATACCTGCAATAATACCGACAATCTCACAGTGAAATAGCAATAGTGTAAATGTATGCGTAACGAATGAACATACCTTATTAGACCCAGAGATAAATTCTGGTTGAACAAAACAAAACATTTTGATTATATTCATAGCACTAGTCTGCGCTGTACTAGCCAAGCCTTCTGATATTTTTATTTTCTTCTTAGAAGATGCTACAATAATGGTTATATGGGTGCAGATAGGACGTTCGGATAGACTAAAATCATTGATTAACAGCATTTATACGTTAATCAATGCTAAAATACATACAAATTTGAGCTTTTTCTTTAGCAAGCTAACTTTTGAAGAATATTATACAATAAACAATGTTTATTGGTCTTATATTGAATATAAGATTGACACGGGGGAAATTATTATAAAATACTAGATAACTATTTAAGAACGAAATTTTAAACAACTTTAAATATAAAACTACAAAAAATAAGCCTGCAAATCATAAACAGTGCAAGAGGTCATAAAATAAACGGCGCTATAGAAATGTGATGATAAAACTAGAATCTTTGGTATATATTTTCATCTTACAAAGTCTATATGAAACAAACAAATTGAAACAGTCGCTGTTTCATGAATTAGGAAACAAAAAAGTAGCTCTATATCTGGAAATGCTTATCCTACCTAGAGTAAGAAACTTCCGTTTAATAAAACTCGACCAAGAGGAGTGTGTTAAATGCCTTCATTAGAATATACTTTAGAGCCATATATTTATTAGGGCCGGAATAGATGATTCTCCAAGAGGGTACTGGCTATCGAAACTGCATCGGGGAGATAATTTCAACAAAATAGTATCCATTAGAAGTGACCGGTGAGCGCATTCCTGAAACTTACCCTGTATTATCACGATGACTCATCATGCTTCACTAGTCCATAATTTATTGAAGTTTCGGTTAACTCAGTCAAATGTTTTGCACTTTGAAAGGAAGGCTACAAAGATAACTTAAACGTTATTAAGGCTTTGTGTTTCAATAGATGTAGTTTTGTTATAGTTCAAGTGCGATGAGTGAGTGACTAAAACTGGAGTCTTACCATGATTTTTAATTTGATCGGTCGAATTTAAGTTTGAAAGTTTTTTCAAATATACAATTGTTATACACCCCCAAAGATTCAGTTTAGGATAACTGATGCCTGAAAATAGTGAACGGATGGATTGTTGTTCTAACCTGGTGCGGCTTTGCTGGGTATTTAATTACTTAAACAGGAACTGCATTGCTGTGTGTTATAAAACTCTAAATACATAGGAAGCACTCCGTAAGCAAATCTAATTGCATTTTTACTTTAACGAGATAGGACCTCTAGTTTATCCCCTGAGCTGTTACCAGCTAGCGAGTTTTTGCAGATTAAATCAAACACAGAATTCTACTCATTTATTATGCGACCACTGCGTGCTGGCAGGGTGTGGAGGGAGTGAATGTTACAGTTGCATTATTTATATAGAGTGCCCCGGAGAATTCATTTGCAGCACCTCGCTAGTTATTAGGATGCGCTTGAGGAAACCTGGTGCAGGCCAGAAATATAAAGTACTCCGACATGGGAGATATCTTCATATGACAGCGTTCAGATTATCCCGGGACAACAGCTACGTGCACAGACTTTATCATCTTAGTATCTATTGAGTCCCTATGCAAACTGGATTTGATTAATTCATCAGCGAAAATTGGTGAACAGGGGATTATGCTTTCACACATATACATTTTGATTTGGAAATGTGCATACAATGGAAATAGTCCAAGCCTCACAACAATTTTGTAGGAATAATAGCAATGTTTCTTCTATTTTGCTTAAAAAATTGTACACCATGAAAATCCACTGAGGTAACGATGGAAACTACTAAGAGTTTTCAACCAGTCTTATAACACCTAGAAAACTAACCTTACAGGTCATCAGGTGAATGAATACAATCCGAAACGTATGACATCCGATATGAAACCATAGATTTGCTACTATTGATTGTTATTAATCATTTGTTGGATAGAATAAAATGTAGCTACTTTTTAGCTAAAATTATTAGACATTAGCTGCAATAGACTGCAATAGAGAACGTAAATATGTAACATAAATCCGTTGCTACCCTCAAAAAAAAAACACCTGTTGTGAAGCGAAAGGGTATATTTAATGATAAAAATATTCCTATAAAAGCCTGTACAAAATAACTATTCGAAATTTCAAAACAACTTTAAAACGATACAAGTCATGTGTATGTAACTTTGATACAGAAAGCAAGAAGTAAAGGTCAGAGGCCTTTCGTAGTACCTGTATTCTGTTTAAGGGAGATGGAGTTGTAATAGTAGCAAGAACAGAAAAGCTTAATGTTTCTGCAGTACCTTCTGCAGCATCAACGAATAATCAATAGAGAACAGATTAGATAAAAGTACTGTGTAAGGCTTTCGCGGCCATCGTCCAATGAAGTTGTGGTTCTTGGGTTTTTAGGCCGGCGTCGTTTAGCGTTAAAGCTTGACGTTTCGCCACCACGAGTGGATGGCATCTTGGAAGTCGCCGAAGTGAAATAGCTTCTGAAGATGCCATCCACTCGTGGTGGCGAAACGTCAAGCTTTAACGCTAAACGACGCCGGTCTAAAAACCCAAGAACCACAACTTCATTAGATAAAAGTCTTGAAATTATGAAATCATAAATCCTGTAGTACAGACATTGTAAATAATATGCGTGCAAAGGTTTTTGAAAACCTTTGCAATGATCTATTTTTAGGTAGAATATATGTATTGAGAAAGGTTTTGTACAGAGGTTTAAGGTTCTGAGGTGTCTACTTAGCAGTGTAAATACTCAAAAATATAGTGTTGGTCATAACGTTGTGTTACACTAAAATTAATTGTTTATTGGATGTTTCAATCCTTCTTCTGCAACCATACTTATCCTGGCGTACAAACATTCAATCGATTCCAAATTTTCAGGTTTGAAAGAAAAATAATAAGGTTTAGTAATTGAGTTTGGAGGCGGTCGATTACGGGATAAAATATGCAAGGTATCGAAAAAAGCTTAAAACAAAAGTTTTTAGGGTTTGACTACTACGCAGTAAAATTTATTATTGTATAATCATTAAGTACTACTTTTTCTTAAACTGACAACGTATATTATTGGATATTCCAATTCTTCCTTAAATTTTAATACACACCCTATTTTGTTAAATCTGTGACTCTGGTACACCATGGTCTTACAACCATCCTGATCAATTCTTTACTGCTCAGTAGATACCTAAGGACACTATGGCATCCGTTTAAAACTAATTTCGATATCTTGTATAGTTAACCTAATAACCAGCGGTATCCAAACTTATTTGAAAAGGTCTATATTATATTTTGTCTTCGATACCTGACGATCTAGAAATGGTTAAATTAACGCATATTACGTTATATAAAATTTTCACGCTACCGAATTACAGTTTATCCTATAAAATAGACTATGAAGATCAAAAATGAAACTTTGATGTGCCATAGTTCTATGACCAAGTGCGTCTGATCGATTATATGTACAACTGCTACTGCTGTCACTTGAAATCCCTAAAATTGTTTATCAAAGTTTTTAAGATGGCACATTATATTTGTTAGTCCTTCATTTCCAAATTTTCTGAAGACCTTGAAAAAATAATACAGTTTTGCCATTTAGTTCTTCTGCATATATTCCGTATTGAAAGGAAGGTGTTATACCAAGATCACCTCGCTTAGGCCACATTGGGCCTCCTGTATATCCTCCCGAGGATCCCTTGGAACTGGGTGTTCAGCCATCCCAACCTAGTGAGGAAGGTGGTGATGTAGCTTAGCGGGAGTGGGTGGGTGGATAGAATGGATTCTCGCGTTAAAATACAGCTGGACAATGGTAAAGCAGATGCCCAACAGGCTCATCTTTATGTTCACATGCCCTGCACAAGGGTGTATCCTCTTTACACTCATATTGAAGTGGCACTTGCTTAGCAGGCAGTATCCACTAATGGCACCAGAGGCGTTGTCTCTGCATGGACAGGAAATATTGAGCTATCTCCTTAGCAGGTTAGGTTGTAGCAGTTGAACAGCCAAAATTGTTATCCCATGGGGACTTGAAAGCCTTGTGGTTGCGCCCTCTCAACAATTTTATGAGACTTCTATGGTCCTACTGCATATCACTGCATTTGTGTGTTAATGTGGGAAGTATGTGTAATTTCTGAAGTTATACTGTCGTAAGTAATGTCATTTTTATACTCCACCAGAACTCTTGAAGCTTCATACAAAGTATTGTATACATGACTGTCCTATTACATCCGATTGCTAGCTTATTCTTTAGTCTTCTTCTTTGTGTACCGTATCCTATAATGGTGCGTCCACAGTTAAGCATTTATCTTGAACGAGCAGAACAAGCCGAACGCGCCGCACCGAATACAGCGAGCAAACGTTCGGTATGTTCGGACCGCTCGTTCTATTCGTTGTGTCCCCGGCTACAGCCATTGGTTTGTAGTATTGTGCTGTAGAGTCATATATACATAAACTTGTTCTCCAATAGCGGACTCGTCAGATTGAGTTGTGGCGGCAGGCGTTTTCTTTATAATTTGCAAGCTATCATAATCCAGGAAATTTGCTTTGAAATCTTGTGCTTTGCATTCACGGTACAACTTTTGTTTTCTACAAACAGTATACAAATATTTTTACATTTGCCGGTGCTCATACCCTCTATTCCTTTTGATTTTTCTCTCCTGAAACTACCTAAGAGGCTCTCCATTTTTTTCTTTGCATCAGCAGGGGTACATCCAACTGATACTGACCCAAGCATCATGTTTTTTTTGATTTTATTGTAATATTGCCCATGCCTATTTCCATAAAATTGAACATCTTTCAAATTCGTCTATAAGGGATAGACATTTTTCTTGATCCTAGTTCTTACTGAAAATTATGTTATTTTCAACTGCAAAACGGACAAACAGTGCGAACAGACACAAATCCCGTCCACACTGAGCATTCGGCGATCATTTAATTCTTTTGAGCAATCTCATTTTACCGACAGCGCTCGGAAAACATTCAGCGCATTCTGTTCTGCTCGGAGAAACATCCACTCTAGGCGAATTCGCGCTATCCGGTTTGTTCGTTCTATTCGTGCGGGCTAAAATGCTCAAAGGTGGACGCACCATAAGAAGGCTGGATATCATGGCGATTCTTGCTTTAGATGCGGCTACTCGGAATAATTCTATTGGTGTAAAGTGATACCATTCTCGCAAGTTTTTCAACCACGAAGAGCGTCGTCTCCCGCACTTTTCTTTGCCTTTTGTTTTCCCTGTATTATCAGCTGTAAAATGTGGTATCTTTCTCCTCGCATAACGTGACCTAGGTAAGAAAGTTTTCCCACCTTTACCGTTTCTACTATTTCTCCCTCTTTTTTCATACGCCTTAAGGTTTTAACTTTTCTGACTCTTTTCGTCCAAAAAACTCTGAGCATGCGTCTATAACTATACCCACATCTGTTCTATAGCGTTCCCCAAAATGAGTGGTTTTCAGTCAAACGCACCTCTGGCTGCGTATTAGCATGAAGCCGTGGCGGCTCGAGCTCCACCATCGTCAGGCCATGATGGTATCTGTGGCGGTAGCACGCGGCCGCCGAAATGGGGATCAATAAGGGGAGCGGCGAGCGCAGGCCCGGCTCCCTCGGTGGGATCCCGAAGCCCGAAAAGCCACGATCTCCTCAGTCCGCTTCGCGTCGCATCACGGATCGGATCGTCCGCTTCTGCCGCTATCCGCGGACTGACATGCTTGGCCCCGACGCGAGCCAAACCATCCCTGTCACATATCGCGCGTCGTTCGGTGTCGTATGCTGTAGGCTTTAGTTGTTCTTGTTCAAGTGCCAAATATATATTATGTGAATTGTGCTGATTATGGTTAATATCAACACATATATCTAACATGCGTTTACCTGCTTTTTCATGCCTCTTCACCGACATACCAACACAGTCGATACATATCAGTACCATAGATATACCACTATTTTGCACCAAGCCAATGGGTTCACTAACTAAACTGTTTCCAAACACTTTGATAGTCAGTCATTTGTCATTCTGGTAGTCAACTGTCAAATCTCGTAAAACTTGTTTCGGCTACATATTCACAGGACGATTAATTGACCAAATATTTACGTATTCACACGTGTTTCTTGTCAATAAAATAACCATACCACTACTGCGTTTAAAGCGTCTATCTCAATGAGGCCAGAAGGAAACATTTAATTAAAATACCCGCTGAGAAAAAAATGCCTATAAGCTTATTAGACTGCTATTTTTCCGGGTATAATACAAAGATAGTAGTTTCCAGAACCTTTCCAGAAAGAAAAATAGATATAGAAATCATGGGCAAAATTTAAATTATACGTAGTTGTTATATAAAAAGAAAACTGTGGCATCAAAGTGAGTTGCTTATAAACTAATAGCAGTAACAACATAAAAGTAAGAAAACGTTGTAAGTTAAAAAATACCGCCCTTCATTACACTGAGTTTTCGCTAGTAGCTGAGGATATACGATCGTTATTCAAATGCGATTGTCATCTTTAGCGCTCTATCTCTAGTTGTATCTCGATATAAACAATGTATTTTTATAATCTGCTAAGCACACCATTATTATTGTCTTCGAATATTTTGTTCAGTCTATAATTATTATAAGGCTTTGTACACAAACTCCAATGAGCTAGTCATAATAATAAATGAATTGAGGGAGCAAACAGATCCGAATATGAAAATCAAAAATTAATAAATGCGACAAATATAGAAATTCTGCTGCCATGACAGTCGAATCGCAGAAAATATATTAACCAGAAAAGTCAAGTAGACTTACAGTGCAAAAAAGCATTTGAAAGGAAGAAGGCTTTCCTACCAACAGAAACATGAGTATAACATGTAGAATGTTAAAACCAAAACAACGGTTATACTAGTATATGGATATGAAACTTCGACATTCAATGAGAATAAGCATGGAAGAAAGATGTAAATCAAAGATAAGCTGAGTAGAGAGAAAAAAATGACAAAATCTTGAAAAAAATAGTCATGAGTAAGAAAAAACGTCAGCGATGAGGAACAGAATCAAATTGAATAAGCATCTGCTGAGGCATAACCAAAACGAAAGCCAAGATAACTATTTGTGGAAGACATCCATCACAATGGAAGTCACTTGAAATATTGAATGATAAAATCCATAAATCCACAACAAATGTATTAATCAATGTCTTGGATTTTACCTATATATTTCAACATTGCTTGTTGGTGGTTTTGGTTTCCGTCCTTACATTTTAATTTCTTTATCTGCTTTCAGTATTTATGTGTGATTTGCCATAACTTAAGAGCCTAATGAGGGCGCAAAATTATAACTAAAATCGTATGCTTTTCGAAAATATTTAGGTACAAGTTCTGATTACCACAATTCGGAGAAAGTTTTCTTAGCTTTAGAAATCACGTAATTGATTCTGTACATGAGAACTACCGACTTCACTTGTATGCAGTGTGGCTATTTAGTACTATCTCTAAAAAGTAATAGTCTCAGATAATTCCTCTGTAATAGCTAGAAACAGTGCTACATCTATCTGTTGACACCGCCACTGCCTTTTCATGTCGAAAGTGACCTTCACAAGGCATTGTCACCACTCCTTATTGTCAACTATATAATAGATTCCGCAATTCATCAGCATTTGTGTCCCGTATAATTGAACATAACTAACGGTATACTAATTCCTTAGCAAAGCAATGACGTAAGACTAATTGCTAATTTACTGATATACTTATCAGCTTTATATAAACTACTACGTGTAATTCAAAAACGTATTATTATTTTACACTTCTTCTCCTCATCATGACTATGTATTCAATCACCTAGGTTGCGAAGCAGTGGTTAGTGTTTTCTTGATGATAGATTCAATACACGAATACGTCTATAAACAACAAGTTTACTGCAGCCTGCGCACCCCAGTACAATTGAATCGGTGAGATTGAAAACAGTATAAGTCCAAAATATGACATTTTCAGTTGAGATAGCCAATCATTTTAAAATCGTTTCTCCCGTCGACTGAGTGTGAAAACAGTACGCTACATATGTTCTGCTGGGATGTGGGAGCAACGTCATACCAGCGGTGAGTAGAAAAACAGTACAAGTCCGCATGTTGTACTGTTTTTAACCTCAACGCCGCTCGCATAGCGCGTGCTTGAATTCAGGTTCGGTGTTTGTTTACATTATAGGTAGTCTTTTATATGATAGCAAGGATTAAGCAACGTTATTTTCTGACGCTAATTTTGTGTTGAACTGTGTAAGTTCTTAAGTCGAAAATGTCTGACAATAATGGGACAAATAGCCCTGATGACAAGGCTACTACTAGAGGCAGCAGAAAAAGAAAAAGAAACGAAAAGGATTGGAAAGTAAACCAACGAAAATTAGCGAGACAAGAGGGTCGTGAATATATGACAAGGAAAGGAGTAATGGTTCCAAGAAAAACAGTTGGACCTGCATGCACGTAAGTCTAGAAGAAATTTTTGGAAAAATGGTTTAATATTGAAATGTAACATTTTAGATGTAAACGGAAATGCATGGATCTCCTGAGCGACCAAGATAAAGTTGAAATAATGTCCAGATTATATACAGGAAAACCTAAAAATGAACAGGATACTTTCCTACAGGGACTGATGGAAGCAAGATCGATCAAAAGACACAGAAAAAGGATTGCTGAGTCTGCTAATTGCAGAAGTTCAAGTTTTGATTATTTTATAATGCATCACAACAAGCGGGTTTCAGTATGCAAGAATGCATTTATGAGTCTCTATGCTATAGAATTCAGCGCCTAAACACCTTGCTTCGAACAGGACAGTCACCAAGGGATTTGAGAGGCCAACATTGTAACAGACCTTACGCTATAAAGGATGACTGGCTTCAAAAGATTAAACACCACATTGAGCCATTCCCTGTGAAAACTAGTCACTATTCAAATAAAAATTATCATTATTTAGATGCAAATTTGAATGTGAAAATAATGCACGACCTTTTTATAAAGAAAAACCCGGACTTACTGGGGTTAGTGAAATATGAGTTCTATTTGAAATACTTTAACGAAAATTACAGCCTTCAGTTCGGAAGATGTCAAGTTGATGTTTGCTCAGAATGCGAAAGGCTCAACGCCAGAATTAAGGACAAAAATCTCAATGATACGGCTAAGCGTGTAGCTATAGCGGAATTGATAGTTCACAAAAGACGCGCTAAGAAATTTTATACCAAGCTAAAAGAAGTAGAAACTATGTGTCAAGAACGGCCCGAAGTTATGGGGATCACGTTCGATTACATCCAAAATCTTCCTTTGCCAAATATCCCAGTACAGGAGATTTTTTACTTCAGACAACTTTGGGTGTATGGATTTGAGATACACAATCTTAAAGACAACACCGGACACTTCTATACTTATCATGAAGGTCAAGCGTTGAAAGGACCAAATGAGGTTTGCTCATTTCTTTATGATTATATACTAAATCACATACCCGAAGAAATAACAGAGTTGCATCTTTTTTCTGACGGTTGTCCGGGACAGAACCGTAATAACACAATGGTTAGATTTCTCCTTGCTCTACAAGGGACGAAACGGTTTAGAAAAATATACCACTATTTTCCGGTCCGTGGTCACTCCTTTCTACCATGCGATAGGGACTTTGGTACGGTTAAAAGGGTTGTTAGGAAACATGACAGAGTTTACACTCCAGAACAATATGAAAATATGATAAGATCAGCAAGAAACAAAAGACCATTTACAGTGAAGCAGATTAATCATAATGATATTCTTTACTTTAAAAACTGGTGGCCTCTCAGCTATAAAAAAAGTTGTTCAACTACCTCACGTGATAGCATAACGGATACATTCACCGTATCAAACTACAGACAATTACTATATGAAAGTGAATCTCCTGGTTACGTAACCACTTGGGAATACATCGGGGGCTTCATGTCTTCTAAATTTAAACTTCTAAAGACAAATAAAGAAAGTCCCTCTCTTCCTGTAGACAAGGCGTATCATGAACCAGTACCGATAAATGTATTGAAAATTAATGACTTAAAAAAAGTTTTGAAATATATTACTGGAGAAGAGCTAGAGTTCTATTATCATGTCACTTCGTGGAAGACAACGAACCGAGACCCTGATAATGATATTTAAAGCAATCTGAAACTCGTGTTACTTTTTATGTTTTTGCTATGAAAAGCTTTCTGTTTCGTGTTAGTTTTATTTTTATTATATTTAAGAATGCTTGTTAACCTGTGATTCAGAAAATAAAGCTTCGTCTTCATCTGAAAAGGTATCAGAAACTTGAACATTGTTTTATTAGATCACAATCACCTTGGTTGAGTGGATTAACAGTACAAGTCCACGGTTTGTTTTTTAAATATAGCAAAAATTGATGATTTTTTTCAAAAAATTTTGAGATTAAATGATTGGTAACAATAATATCTGTGATTGGTATGTAGCAGTCAAAGCTGTATCTCAAGTAACTTTTGCGCAAGACAGTTTATTTTAATTTACTCAAAACTAGGTTTTTGGACTTGTACTGTTCTTATTCTCACCGATTCAATTATATCGCTACAGTGAGCAATCCGTTAGCGTTTTAAGTCCTGATCAATAAACATGAGTTCAAACTCTTCTACGGTTTAATCAACCAAATTGTGGAGCTTTAGATGGATCGCAGCTTGTTAGGCTTGTTAGTTATGGCTAAGGCTGACCCAAATAGACCTTAAATAATATCGTAAATCAGCTAACAGCGTCGATAAGGTCAGTTTTTTGTCGAGTGGTACTCATCAGAAAATACCTCATCTTGAAATCAATCCCCTCGAAGCAGTGAAGGGAAGAGTAAAGTACGGTAAAAATGTTGTTCTATAATTTTGAATATTCAACAGATTCTTATCAAATAGCCAAAATAGCAGTAATAGAAAAGGATATTTATACTCTAAATCAACATTAACGTGTTTTAAATATAGTAATGTCATCATATTATGTGAGATACAGTTAAATAATAGTTTATGAATAAAAGAAGCAACAGTGCAAAATATCCTGTTCATCTGTATGATGTGAAATAGTTTTTCAAGGTTGCACTAACCATCTCTATCTTCTTCTAAATACTAATATACCAATTGAAGTACATCACGCTACTCTACTGGTATATGTATAGAAATATACAGCCGGGGTATTCGGTTCGCCACAAAAACACGGTTATATGACCTGTAGGCATAAGACGGAAGCACAATAAAAAATCCTTTAACATCTTAGAACGCAATCCAAACAGGAACATATGTATACAGCGATTGTAATGATATTGAAAATATACTGACCTCTTTACTATACCAGTGGGTCTGTTGCTTCTTCCCGATATGTCAGTGCCTGCAACGAGCTTTTAAAGAAATGTCGATGGGTGTGAATGCGCTTCATTTGATTGCACGAAAATTTGGAAATATATGCCGATAGGCATTACCATCATTATGCGATGCCAAAAAAATACAAAAATATATAGTCGAATTTGTTTCGTCAGAAATGGATATCTATTCCAAGTGTCTTTAAATAATTACTGTTGACATACATCGCATTCATTATATCAAGCTATCGGTGTCACGGTACAGAAGCTCTTTGTCTCAAAAACAACTTACAGATGTATTCCGTTTGGCTTCATTTACAAATATTATGTACCTTATGTACCATGGTCAGTGTTCTGTAGGTATTCTGGTCGTACATATTGAAACTTCCAGAAGCGAGAAAAATAAAATAAAAATACATCATAGATTATATCAGACTATCCATATCATTATGAAGAAGGCATTTGTTTCGACATCAAAACTATAGGTATCTTCAAATTGGGTATCTTGAAGCGTATTATATTATAGAAACGCTTAAACAAAGAAAGCTATAAACAGCTAGCGTCAACATGATGTCATTATCGATGTTATTTTCGGTATCGCCTCCGGATTTAGGATAACAGCCAAAACGTTATTTGATTCCTTCACGTACTTTATAATTGACGTCCAGCTTCCAATATCCACCATGTGATATCGGAACATCATACGTACAATAATGAGATGAATCGATTCACGTAAAATCGTCTGACGAATAGAATTTTAAAAATAAGCCACGATATCGAACGGCAGAAACGGGGCTCCGATATGACGCCGCAATGGAGAAAATGTGGGAAATGCATTTATGCAAAAAGGGCGTCGCATGTGTCGGCAGCTGCCGCAGTGTATTCCTTTTCATTGCAAACCATGAAGACTCTCTATAAACAGTTTGAATACATGACGTATATAGATGACTGTTCTTGGTAATAAGTGAATGGGTGCCGTGCACGGATATATTCAAAAGATCTATCTTTCACACAGATACGTAAAAGTTAAGGCTATGGATGAGGATTACTTGAAAAGAATAAAGTTCGTCCAGGAGAGCGACCACTGTTGCTACCATATAAGCTTGATATAATCGATTAGCATAAATTATATCTAAACATATATATGAGAGTAATGAATTCCTTTTTCAAATTGTATGCTACTGTACCAGATTTGGATCAAACGCCCCGTTCTAAAAATAATGCTTTAATCCACTTTGGGATTCCTTTCTCAGCAACAGCACAGACGAGGTCTAGTGTGCCAACTTGAATTTCCATCACATCAGCCAGTATTTATTATTGAAAGTGATGCCAAAATGGGCAGAGCAACTATGGAATTAGGTTTGATACTCGCCATTGCTACCAGAAATCGGTTATGAGTAGTTAATTGTGTAAAGCACTGATACTTTCTTTTTTTGCTTTGAGTTTACGCTCATTCAGCCAAGCCAAAACTAACATTGTTCTAATTTAACCTATAAACGACAAAATAACACATACAACCAGACAGGACATACGCTTCACGCCCAGTAGTCTGTCAGGGGGACTTTTCTCTGAGACAAACAAACAGGACCACCGTATTGGTAGGGGAGTATGGATAAGAATTAGCGGATCTATACCCAAGGTTCAAATCTAAACCTATCTTTAACATTTTTAACTGAAACAATTAAAGTTATTATTAGCATCCTACTTTAGGCGACAAGGAAACAGATGATGATTTAGATCTCCCTAAGAGCCGTCACACTCGCAATACGAATCTGATGCGATGTTTATTTTGTGTATTGATGCTTTATAATGCCGAATCGATACCTCAGGACACTGACACAGTTTGTGCGGGGTGTTTGAAGTTTTTTAAACATTGGGCATTGGTTGGAATAAAATCAATAAAATTAATAAACTACTTTCCATTCTACTTTTACATTTAGCTAAATAAAACCGATTCCTTGAGCATAAACAAAAGTAAACCTACTTTAATTTCCAGATATAATTACTGAAAAACAGACCTCATCATAAATACCGCGACCTGTCCTTCGCATAGTTTTCTCTTTTTTGAAATTTCAGTACCATTTGCTGCCCCAATCTATGGGAGATCTGCCATAAAAAAGCATTTTCTCAAAAAATCAAACTACATACTCAAAGATAACACAAAAGGGTGTCATAAAATAGATCTAAATATTAACGCAGAGTAACGTCGGTGTAGAAGTTATTGCCTGCAAGTGCTGTATAGAATAGTAATCTGGAGCGACCTTTCGATAGGAACCTCAAATACAGTAGATTTACCATAACAAAATTATTTCACTGTGCTTTTGCTGCTGTTATTTCAAGCGCCACTATAAATAGTTTTTAATACGCCATCGGTCTAGAGATAAAGCACAATCCCTACTGTACTAGATCATAGCTCGAACGAGCAGATAGGCTAAATTGCATATTTGTGGAACACACAAAAGTGCCAGATGACAATAAATCGGATCCTTTTCTTACAAAATGTGGCGAGTTATTGCACAGGAAGTTCGAACAAATAAGGGTCTGACCTGAAACAGACGTGACAATAGCGAAATATATGACCTGAAATTCGATAGGGAGGATTAGTTATTTTTTGCCTTTAATTGAATACTTGAAAAAGTATTGACGCTATAGTCTGGACATTTGAGATGCAAAAACTCCAGTGGTCAAATTTAAGTAGTATGCACTTTGGTGTGTGCAGTGCGATAACCATATGTATACATATGTACATAGGCTTCTGTATGAAAAACTGTAAACGGGACAAGCAAGCAGTAAGTAATACTGTGTAGCAAAAGTTATTCAACCAGCGACAGCTAACTGATTAAGTTATCATCTATGAGCCGTTCAGCTAATGAAAATATACTGCTACTAATACAGGGCACATAGGACGGGTGTTTTTCAGATGGCTACTACTCTTCATCTATCAGGGCGAGAAAAATGAACAGGTTGTGGTTCTCATTTTGCTCCATAACGGCATGTTTCCCGTTATATCGAGTCGGACTGCGACGAAAGGCTTGTTAAACACGATCCACATTTTCAGGGTTCCGAACCGTTGGTGGAGCTCCTGGTGGTATTTTGTTGATTAGTACACCACAGGTGCGAAGTAGTTGAATCCAATTATGGAAGGCGTTTCGAGGAGAATCACCTTCTAGTGGTTTCTTTGCGAGTAACGTGTTGCAACTCTGTATGATCTGATATCGTACATTCTTGCAGATAAATGACCTCATCAAATTACTATCCAGTTTGTGCTCTTTGCGGAAACAAATACTCTAAAAGCTGCATCCATTGTTTGATACTTGAACAAAGTCTGTTTGAGATGCTCAGCTTTATTCCCCGGCATCTTTTATTCATTTTACTTCCCACATCAATAGGTGTGGGAGGAGTCTTGTGATCGCGAAAAGTTTTGATTTTGAGATAGTACGCTTCTTGGGCGTTTTATGATGTCTACATAAAGAAAATCCACGTCACTCATTTGCGTCGGTCTGTCTGTCTGTCTGCATTCTTCTAGCCTCGTAATTTCAGTAACCGCTGTAGGGACTGTGACGAAATTTGGGCAGCTATATGCTATGGGGCCGTAGTAAGTAATGCTTCTATAATTTTTAAAATTGGTGCATGGGTGGCAGAGTAATTAGCAAAAAACAAAAATATGAAATATGCCTCAGCTTTCGTTTTTAGGTATTTTAGGGGTCATTTACTAGTTTTTTGGATGGGGCTGATTTTGGGGTGGTTGGGGGATGGAGGATTGTAGAAGTCAAAAATTTGCTGTATTCATAATAGGTTGTCAATTCACCTGTGAAAGAAAGACGTAGCGGCATAATATCCTTTTTTAGATACATCGGAACATTGCTTTGCGTTCTACAGAAACCAAGAGACTTAGAATTTTCTGATGTATATATACGAGTATTGCTTTTGACCGTTCTGTATTGCGTATAGTGGAATTGATTTTAATGAAATTTTGACTCGGTATTAATACTGTGGCGAGGATGGAAAACGCGTACGGTTTTCAGAAATTGGGTCCGTGGCAGCGCAGCAATAATCAAAGGACTGAAAATATAAAAACAGCAACTTTGTTCTTAGGCAACTTGGAAATTGCTGATCACTTCGATTTGTCCAGTAGAAGCTTGTAGAATAAAAACTGTGTCATCTTACTTCCAATGGACAGAGGTGAAAGAAACTATTTATGAGAGTTTTGGTGTTGGATGTGAGCGGGCAATGATTTGGTTATAAGTAGATCTAGACTAGACTATAGCTTCATGCCATGGGAAAATAATAAACTGGTATCACCGTAATGTGTGGAGAGTACTGAGTCAATCTACTTGACTCCATTTTTTGTTTTAGTTTCATATACCACTGACAAGACCCTTCATCGATGATGGGTCTCATCGCACATGATCAGATATTTGGTAACTATTATCAATTTTTTATTAGTCGCGAGTTCTCCTCTTATTAATCAACGCGTGCTGTGAGAAATGTCTGTAGCCTGTAAAAGAAAAGAGTTGAAAAATACAATTCCCGCTCAGAAACGTTCCGAGGAATACATCTAAAGTTTCAATTTTTGTTGAGCTCAGTTCTTTTTATCAGCCTGCAGTTGAGCATTCTCAGAAAGCTTAAGGCGCCGTCTGCTCTGACCCGTCTATTCCACTAACCCTATTTGGGAGGTAGTTATTCTGGTTCAGTGATTTTTCCTTATTTGCTACAGACGATGTTACAGATTTAACGTCTTCTCGAGAACCTAAAATATAATTTCAATGTAATGAGATAGATACAGTTAGTATATATTTGAGCGTATAACAACCCCACAGTTTGCTTTTTTGTTAGAGGGGTTGGAATAGCAAATACCTTATGGTTTTATAGGTATATTACCACTCTATTACAATTTTCCCATTTGAGTTGGACAGTTTCCAAAAAAATCGACAAATATTGACAAGCCATCTTTTTTCGGCTTTGAAGGCCATTTTTCATAGCTAAAGAGCTTATCTAACTCAATTTCAGACACCCTAGTATGTATTAACGTCCATTTTACTTCCATCGCGGGCGCTGTTCTGAACTGACGTTGCGAAATCTTTTCAGTCGGTGTTTCAGGTAATGGACGAAGCTGCGATTTATCTGTTTTCTGCTGACTCGGTACTGATACCTAGCATATTTTCGAAATTGACACGATACCGAATGCACTAGAGCTTCTGCTCGATCAGCTACCTCGAAATTAGATTTAAATGCGGATGGATTAACTTCCCATCATAGGATATATGCACAGAGATAGCAAAACTTCCGTACTTGAGTTTGCGTACATAGATTTTGAAATATATATATCTATCTCTATATACATCAATACTAACCAAAATACAATAGCTCTATCGATAACTAACTACATTAGTGCGTACCTTGTAATGAATGTACCGGGTGCCATAGAACTTTTACTAGGTCATTAGAACCAATAATGTTGTATCAATCAAGTAAAAGAAGATAGACACGTAAAACAGTAATATCCCGAACCTGCTAAGCAGTAGTAGTACTTATTATTGTTGGAATTAGGAGCGGAGAGGTCACAAAACGTTTGAGAAGGAATTTCCTGAAGAATTTGCACCATTGCTTGAGTCAAGTTTATGGAGTGTAACTACAATTACACTGGTCTGCTGGGATCACATGCCCTTCATGCTATTCGTGGTTTATGACGAAACTCGATTTTAGTGATCATTTTCTAAAACTTGAATGGTCCCTCATAGAACTTGACGGATATGATGGGCACTGAAGAATTTCCTGAAGAATTTGCACCATTGCTTGAGTCAAGTTTATGGAGTGTAACTACAATTACACTGGTCTGCTGGGATCACACGCCCTTCATGCTATTCGTGGTTTATGACGAAACTCGATTTTAATGATCATTTTCTAAAACTTGAATTTCTCCCTCATAGAACTTGACGGATATGATGGGCACTGTTATAGCAAACTCTTTACATTTTTTTACTACTACGCTACTTTGCATACAACAAGCTAAAGTGTGTGACAAGTTAATATATTTAGAAGGGAGCTTTCGGACGACCAGAAATAACAAATTTCGAGGCTATCTTTATTTTGAGCACGAGCAGTAGTAGGAAATAGGTAAGTGATACCCAATGACGATAATGAAGATTTACGGTGAATAAAGATAACAATTTCTGCCATTATTTTTGACATGGAACAGAAAATGTTTTGCTCTCGACAGAAGACTGGCTTCCACCCATATTAATTTAACCTCAAATGTATGGTAGCCAATATTCCTGGTTGTTGTTATTTTTGCTGGTCCAAAAAGTCATACTTGTCCTGTTGTAGCTAGCATTATCGTAAATAAGGATCATTTTTAATTATTTTCGAAGTTATTCTAAGTGGTACACTCACTATTTATAACCAGCGTAAACTCAAAAGCGATCTTGGTAGAAATTGTTTTTGGCGAGGGTTACTCCATGATACACGTTTCAGCACTATCTAGGTGTATTTTGATATATGCAGGAATATTATTGCTCTTAATTTGAAAACTGCCACGACGTGCTTAGTTCACTTATGTTTATGTTACTACCATGTAAAAGCTGTATTGTCTCATACTGAATCCAGCACAGCAACGCCTTAGTGAAATTTTCGCTAAATTTTATGTGTTCTGTTTTGTCAAAATATTGTGTGATAGCATAATGAAAAAACACTAAATCGAGTGAACAATTATAAACAACTACGGTTTCTTCTCAAGTCTGTAGGAAATTGCTGTATTTGTCTTAGCTACTTATGTACACTAGTCATCCATGTAATCGTCAGGCTTGAACTGTATAATTATTTATCTTTCTAGAATGTTTTTGGCTTCATTTTTCCTAGTATATAGCATTGACTTTCGTTTTATAGTTATATTTCCTTGTTGTACATAAAAAAATTTTCACTCCTATAATTACAGTAGACCTGAAGTTGCAAAATTAGGCTGAATTGATTACTAGAAATAGATAATGCACGGATATGATAGCTATGTAAAATTTCATTGAAATGAGGTAAAATATAGCAAACCTTTCCCATTCTAAACTGTATCAGCGCAGTTAACTGAAAATATTAAAAAAAGTCGTAAATGCTGTAGGGTATGGAACTAAACATGGGCTTATTTAAAAAAAAAAATAGTGGTAGAAGAGAACAAACATAATATTGGAACAGCATTGTGGTGGTGGTTGTATTCTATCAAACGGCATAGGAGCTATAAAGAATTAAATATTCTGCAACCGTAGCCAAAATAGGTATTTTTTTGTATTTAACCTGAAATACCTCAAGATCTTGTCGTCGTAAACCAATTTTGAAGTGGGCATTGGGTTCTATGCAAAACATTACTTCGGATATTGCCCTCCCTTGTCCATCAAGAAAACTTTGTTGAGATTATTTACAATTTCGGTATCACGTGTCGCAATCTGAGGTTTGACCGTAGAAGAGAACGAAAGTATCCATATACGTTCTTGCGTATAGTCGGTTATCCTACATCACGTGTTACAAAATTTATACAGAACGCCATGGCGTGTAAATAACCTACGCACGCAATAATCGATCTACACGTTATTTTGACGACTGCTACCCCGGGAAAGGGGAAAAGCCTATTTTCCTTTGTTATTATTTATAATAGCCGCATTGCATGGCATCGGAAGCACATAATCGCCCACTTCGTACCATTCAATTGAAAACTGTGTGACAATAGTTACAAATATGAGCGAAAAAAATTCAGACAAATGACGATGGCCGGTAACGACAAAAATATTTGTATCGCGGATAATTATAGCACAGCATATATATGTACCAGCAGAGCCACTTCATAATAGATAGAGGCTCGTGCATCCCATCACGCGCATATTTTTTGATGATCAGCCTCCCGCAAACGCTGGAAGGTTATAGCGTTGTAGAAGCGCTGCGAGAGGGCAAGTATCAGTGCACGTTAGATTTGAAACGCTGCAGGGTGCAGCCATCGGAAAACAAATTGTCCTGTAGCTCATTCCACAGCATCGAAGTTCTCCAAAAGAAGGAATGCTGTATGAGACTAGTTTGGGGAGTAGGGACCTCTACCTGGTAAGGATGAGCTCGCAGAGCCTCTCTAGTGTTCCCCGTTCAGACGGGCTTTGGTGTTATTATCTGGGGGAGTTCACTCGAACATCTTGTGATAGATCTGTAAAACAGCCATAGGTTAGCCACCCTTCTTCGATGTTTCAGGCTGTGGAGGTCCTTTGTGAAGTTAGGCTTCGATTAGTCTAACTGTGCCCTTCTTCTGCTTTACAGCGCATCTTCATACATAGGAGCAATACTTCAACCATAGTCGGATCTGGGCCTTGTAGAGCAACAGTAGTTGCTCTGGTGTATACAGCTTACTACCGCGGAACAGAACTCCAAGCTTCTGGGATGCCGTTTTAGCAGTGGCTTGCCTGGTTACATGCGCGGTATTAATGTACGTATTAATGTCGCCTGCGAGGCTGCAGATTGAGTTGGATATGATGTCCAGCAGCTCGTTGATGTACACAAGAAACAGTGTAGGAGATAGAACAGATCCCCGAGGAACACCGGCGTTAATTGCAAATAGTCTGATGAACAGCCTTCGACTACAACAAACAGAGATCGGTCGATCAATAAGCTATTCAGCCATATAAGCAGCAAGCTTGACCAGAAGTCCTTCATGCCACATTCTATCGAAGGCTTTCGATAGTTTGTTATGTCCTCTTACGGACCTTGACAGCTTTAGTTTTATTCTGACTCTGACTGAGATTACTGTTAACAATAATTTCCTCATACACCGACTATTTTCTTATTTTTGTTCTAGTAAACAATTTGTCACCTCAGTTATATACGGAGAAACAGTGACAGACCGAAATAATTTTTGTTACAAATTGTAGTTCATTTTAGACCTATCTGTATATCTGATTGTTCAGTTCCTATACTTCTCTAAAAACGTGTTACATTACAAATTACAGTAGGATTAATTTATTTTTTTTCGAAATCTCCTAGTTTTATTGGTTTTATAGGAGGATTGGTCTATGATAGAATTTCGGTAAGGCTTAAGGGGCCTGGGTACACACATTTGTACATAAATGTATTTGGCCAAGCAAAATACGGATTCGCACAACTAACTCACTTTTTCAAACTAAATAAATTAAAAATTTCAAAAGACGATAGTTAATACCTTAATGCATGACAACTCTGTGTGCAAAACGTCTCTTAATGCAAAATCATACATTCTTCAAATGTCTGTAATTTAAGAACCAAACACGATATCCAAACAAGGCCACCAAATTGACATAGATCAAGCTTTCTTCTTCAATTTTCTGTTTAAATCATTGCTGTAGGTTTAAAGGCACACTTTCAGTACCTAGGTCACCGGTTGGTCGCTCTTGGGTCCCCTCGATGCGAAATCGTCTTTACAGGGGTTGGCCGCCAGCAGTATGGGGCAGGGGGGCAGTATAAGGAAACCTTCGGATTTACCTCCCCTCATTTGATTTTAGACACACATACTTCAGAAAGCGCTAGCACGAGAATACGTATTTTCTTGGATTCTCAAGTTCGCGTGCTATACCCTAGCCCCTTAATGGGTAGACTTGGGAGAAAGTAATACGAAGGCAGTCTTTCGTTCCCTTTTGTCTCACACCAACAAACTATTTTCAAGGATCAAAGGTCTCGCTAGAACTGCCAATTAGTCATGAATAGTTTCAATCCAACCCTGTGGTGATACGTGTATGCGAATACGCTCATGTGGCCTGCGCAAGATCATGTTGAGGTGATGAATAATGGGACGAATTTAATGGTCTGCGTAATTTCTATCGAGTCGCACTGCAGGTACATGAATAAGCTATGGTTACAGTTCAACAGAATTGAAGAAGAAATTTTTGGTTTATTACCCCAGCATATTACGCAACGAGCGAAGCACTACCATAAATTAATAAAGCATTATGCAAAATGCTAGTTTATCAATGTTCTGTCAACTTCAATGAAATTTATGTTGTAGTAGCAGTAGTATTATCACCCATATACCATCGAAAAAGTTTGTTAACGCAGAGTTCGCAACGCGCTGTCCGCTCTAAATACTAAATTATCAAACATTGCGTGCTTGGCGCTACCTGAACTGAAACATTTATTACTGTTTTATTATTTCTAGGTGTCCCTCAACCCTTGTGTTGATGATGTTTTTTGCTATAGCAGTGCAACATATTCGTTAGTTGAATTAGAAAAAAAATCTTGTAGGACGTCGTGATTTAGAAGAAAAATCGAAATTTCAGGTGCGATGCACTACCTAGGAGTTACGCAAAAATGTTTTTGCTTTTTACTTATCTATCCTACAGGCATTTTTTTATGGTATAGCGTTTCGAAAATGCAATTAAACAGTTTTTTCCGCAAACCCTAATATTGATGCTGGCACTGGTTTCCATTTGATCGTCGAAAAATTCATAGAACCAACATAGTAAAACTGTTAGCTCAGAATTATTTCTGTAGAGCTACGTAATTAAGAGAAAGACCGCCCTTCTCCAAATAAGTTAATCATCAATTTAATTATTCTCAAAGTTCAGAGGCAAGAGTATAGAAGTAGTACAAAGGTTATGCTAGGCTAGATTAAAAAAATCTGAGACTTTTATCGTTGTTCTTTGTTCCTGCAGACAATATATGCTGAAATTATTGTACTTACAGAACTTGTTTCTGTTAATTAGCGCATAATTTTAGCTCTTTAGAATTATACATATTTTAACGCGAAACTGTTGTATTATACAGCCTGCTGAAAACCGTCGAATTGATGCACGAATGCACGTTATCGGACAGAAAATGTTATCCAATATAAAAATTTAAATCTAAAACTTGTTTTATCGAGTGGTGAAACTGCTTTTTGATCAGTTCATCCGCATACGCTTACTGTAATAACCAGGAGATGGAGTGGGTTAAAAACCGAAACCGAAAACCAGTTAGCCAAGATATAAAAATAAGTGCGAATATATAATGGTTTCTTTTTAATATTAGGTTTTTCACCTTCTTTTTTTTCTATTCAACTTCCAAAAAGGGAAAGGGATTCAAAGAAAAACAATTCCTACTTTTTATAACTTTTCGGATGACGTATGTAACCAATACAATATAAGTTACATCCGTAATCATTTCTGGTAGTAATACATAATATATTTGTGGAGTGCCAGCATGCAGAAGCCATCTTCGATAAGAGTTTATGTGACATATGTATATTTTCTTCTTAGGTACCATTTTACAACTAGAACATCAAATATTATTCTGTTTGGCTGGCCCTTCCTGAGAGACTTCTACTATAATTAATTATTCATTTTTCCACAGGAAACAGTTTCAAAGGAAGTTTTCAGTAACTTGTTTCTTTTCAGACTATTTAGAAATAGACAATTTTCTGGTTTATTAGTAACCCATTGAGCTGTTCTTGCAAGGTATAACTATATTGTTGATATAGCCTTTCTTGACAAGTTGTTGTACTTTAATTACTATAAGAGTGTATTCGACTGTAGTTCGGTACTTTTCGAAGATACAGCAATATAGCTGATTATTTCCACAGGCAGACGTAGTTAGATATATGCGTTAATGGAATTTGAGGTATTTTGCAAAAGAAGAATTTATTTTTCTACAAAACGCATAGCAACGATATCACATCGACAGTTACAGTTAAGTGCATTTTCTCCAACACACTTTTGGATTTGACCGTCATTGCTTCACCTGATTGCTGTTTTTGAGAAGACGTATGGGTGAGTAACTATTTAATTTATTACTTCTTAATCGTTCAAAAAGGTATTCGTACACAAAGTGCCAAATTGTTTTGAGTATGTTGCTGTTCTGACAGTCAAGTTGCACGTTTTTGTACCATTCCGGCCTACAGAATTTGTACCTCATGTGGGAATGTTTGTCATTAAAGCGAAAAAGCTACATGAGATGAAATATAAATGCTTTTGCTTTATTTTAGTATCTCAATATAGGCTTTCAGAATGGAATAATGACTTGATTTTATTTAAACAATTTACATTTTTTGTGTCCTGTATATTGTTTGTCATTTTTGGTACGCCTGAACTATCATCAAAACTGCAGAGTTTATACTAATACACATTTATTGAAACATCCATATTGCGGAATTATGGAAGCTGCATACATACATTTTATTAGCTATCAGAAGCGCTCATAATTAATTCAGTTGGAATATTTGTCAAAAAAACACTAATTGATCACTCTGCTACTCTCAAATATAATGGTGCAGTAATTATTGTTAGTAAACCAACGTTAAGCTGGAACTCCGCGGAATTTAAAAAAAGTTAACCCATTGATAATTTTAACCCTAGAAAATGTTAAACTGCTTCAATTTATTAGTCAGTGCGACAAGCTTGATTTGCAGTAAAATCAAGTGAGGCAAGCATTGAATTTCCGATGGGTGTTGCATCCTTCCTTGTGTTCAAAGCATATTCCTTTATAATAACGTTCCACTTATTTATCCCAATGAGAAGCATAGCGATACTGATTCTGCTTTGTAAATGCAAAAAATACATATTATAATGTTGGCTTCATATTCAGCATGGTGGCAGTGCTGAAATTCTTTAAAATAGTTGTTGCCAATTCAAAATATTGCTGCACGTACGAGTAATACCCGCATAATATTTCCAACCTTTGGTGTCTATTATTTTGCAGCTGGAATACTGTATATAAAATATTAACAGTGTTGTATGTGAATTACGTCAAATAATATTGTACTGCGCTGACAGCCATTTCACAGAGCTTTTGCTTTTGTGTTTAAATTTAATACAGTTGAAAGCTATATACAAATGTTTTTCGTTTTCCTTATGCATCATTGAAAACTATGAGCGCTAAATTTTTTAATTGCGCGTTCGAAAGAAATCCGTTCATGAGAATGGTCCTTAGAGCGAATCAAAGACTTGACAGATATATTCACATACTTAAAGCTTAGTAAAATATAAAAAGCTACACCACTTTTTGATGCAAAATGTATTTGCTAGCTTCTTGTTTTTATACATTTTCGCTTATTTGAAGATTCCTTGAGCGCCATTCAAGTTGGAACACTTAATACAAGTGGATACTTTTTGCAGATACTAAGGGAAAATTGTGCTGGGTCTAAAGAACAGTTTTCAGAAGTACAACCAGAAATTTGTGCAGTGTCTTGCCCCAATTCACAATCACCAATAAAGTTGACAAATCTACAAATATACTGATATCGTTGTCACTATAAGTGGCACATTAATTTGTTTCTCGCATATCTTGAGTGCCGAAAAGTGGTACCGACACAGCCAAAAGTTTTTTGATTCAATGAATGCGGTTGTATTTACTGGAAAGTGAAGCACCATAAACTCTCATAAAATTTATTCACTCTTCTTATACAAGACATAGGTATGCTGAATATCCAAATTTCTTCCGTTTCAAAATTCATTTTTTGGACAGGAATTGACAACTTCATAAAACCATAGTATTAAAATGTCCATCGCCGAAAGTTTCAAGCGCCAGGACTTCACGTATGACTAGATAGACATATCTGGTGAGCTAACATTACTAGATTTTAATTATAACAAAACGTGGGAGAAAAGGTAGATATGGCAGAGCTAACTTGATTGTTGGAATAGCTTCACCAAGTAAATCTACAAAAACTGTAATCAATCTCACCCTTAGAGGTCTATTCTCTTTGTGCGCGAATATCGCCAGTTTACACTGTTGCAGTATGGTCAATATAACCTGTAGAAGAACGCTTTTAATCCTCTATAAATTCAGTAATAAATAGCAATTAGAATTTCGGCATCCAAAATGTTGTACTTATATAGATTTTCAGGTAATGCAGGCTACTGGACCTAAAAACCTTTTTTAAGGTTATTAGGTGTTTCTTTTATTATTGGAAGCAGCAGAATTTTCTTCTTTGAACATTTTTGGTACCAAATCTGTTAAAACTAATTTTGTCTATTCAGATTCGTTAAAAAGATAAAGCTCGTTAGCTAGTAGCTGTTGTTGGGATACCCTAAGTTCCACATGCACAAACAATGTTCTAGGTATTTAATCGCCACATCAAGTAACCAATAAGATTGATATAACACGGAAGGACAGCTAACGTAAATACATTGACGTTTTCCATGAAAAGGATCTATACAAAAAATACTTCAACATCATGAACTTATTTATTTTCTTTGGGGTCTCCTGCCTACAGCAACCAATCATTTACAATATTATTAAAGATATGTTTATATGGCATTACTATTATTATTGAACTATCATTTCTAATGGTTTCAGTTGACTTCCTTCTTAAATATTGTTCAGTTATTTCTGAAGAGAACCCTTCATAATTTATAACTGGAAAACAAACGGTTAACCTAAAAAAGCTATTTATTACCGATCAATTTCTATCAATACTTTGCCTAGAACCATTCTATATTTAACGCTGCATTACTAGAGTAACCAGTACCTCAGAAGTGTTAAAAGTATGTTTTCGCTGGAGCAACCGGAGCAGTTGGAAACGCGACGAGACGAAAAGTGAAGAAGTAGTCGAGGTATTCGTGGAAATTGCAACTGGACGCTCCAGAGGAGATGGTTGTATTAATAGTTCAAGAGCAGATTTACGGTATTTTAGCAAACTTCATATTTATGCATACTATCATACCTGCCGTAGGTGAAATGGGGATTCATTATCTCTGCCTATGGTTCCTTTGGGTATGTCCTAATGCGTCAAAAGTGACTTCTGGCACTCAACTCAACTCAATAGCAATCACATATTTCGGTTCCTAACGTGTTTTGTGAAATTTGAAAAGCTGAAAGTTATAGATAAAAAAATTCGTTATTTAAGCAAGGATGCAAATGGGTATATGTTATTTATATTCTTATTATAGACTTAGCTTTGAAAAGGCAGACATATAGGTGGGTTCCAATATACCAACCAAATTGTGTGGTATTGACTCGCTCACTCTAACAGGGAATGAGACCAGATCAAATATTCCATGTGATTTCTAGGGTTCAAGGTGTGCGGAGTATGCCCAATACACCTCCATAGTTCTCACAAAGGTGAATGAAAACAGATGTCCTCTAATACGAAGAGTGACGGAGTCAATACCACAGACTTCAATAACAACGATGGAGACAGACGTTATATCGTCTGTCCGTTTCTTGGAGCCCACTTATGTCTCTCTTTTATAAAACACACTAAGAACCGGAATAAGTGCCTGTCATTAAGTTTTTGAATAAGAAAAGGTATAAAACTCAATATATTAAAAAGGCAGACTTACTAAGATCACATGTATGATGTCCGTTCATAGCAAATAAACCATACTAAACGTGTTAAAGGTCACTTTTGAGGTTTTTGGGCTACCGGACATGCCCAAAGGAACCGTCGCCGGGCATAGCGAACCCCACTTCACCTACTGCAGATGTAATAATACACCTAGCATATGAAGTTTCCTAAAATACCGTAAGACCGTAAGACTGCCGATCACTGGCTTTGAGTTTATAAGAACATACTTTAGCAGTACCACGAAAAGCCAAAGAGCTAAATAATATTGTCATGATTGACGTTCTTTGGCTTTGGCGATGCTTATTGTTTAATGAAGCTTCTGCAGTGTTATATGGCCAGACAGCAACACGTTCATGTACAAGCCCATTTTTTAAATCTGCCGCAGCTGCAGAAATGTCTCTGAATGTAATTCTGCGAAACTCTAAACGTTATTCAAGCGCAGTGATATTCAGAACAATCTAAATGCATTCCCCATCAAGTTTAAATTAGATTTCTGCAGCTGCGGCCAGTAGTTACAATATTCAAATGCGACAAAATATTTTAATGAAGTGGTGGATATTAAGGTTAAAAATGGTAGCCTTTTGCGGAAATAACTCTCGGTAACTTCTGACTCGGAGTATAATGGGTCTATTATATATTTGAAAAACTGAATGTGGAGGTTTATAAAATGTCGGTCATTAAACCACAATTATATAATTGTGGTATAATTATACAATTTATAGTTATACAGAGTTAATACACGTATACATGATTCATTCCTAAATTTTGTTGACTCAAATAGTTTATATATAGATTACTAGTAATACGGCTAAATTTGTCGGAACAAAAATTCCTACAGTTTGCTTCAGGACTGATGTTGATACTAATATCTGGTCCATCTATGTAATTCCGATGTCGGAACCTTTAGGGGGATAAAATACGTTAATTTTTATCGACAAATCACCCCTCAAAAGTATTTTTTTTCCACCATAATAACATGGCAGATATTTTGTTTTTTGTTTAATTGATGCAGAGTGTCGTACTAATTTAGCCTTAGCTTACACAATACATTAGCTATAGCTACCTATGTAGAGGCTCTACAAATACAAAATAAATCTCATTTGATAGCGAAACATGTAGACCGTAAACTAATGGTAAATGTTTTCCAAATTTAATTTCATATTAGGGCAAAAAAATTGTTAAAAGAAAATAATTATGTAATTTTTAGCGTTAGCTTGGCTTTAGTTTTTTCAAAAAATCTAAGGTCTTAACCTACATTTTTTATTTCTAAGCGATACTATCTGATGTTTCCTAAAAATAAAGTCTATACATCTCAGCCTTAAGTAAAGTAGTTTAGAAGCTATAATAGTTTGAATATGACCCTTTATTGTCTAATCCGAAAGTTGAGAAGGCAAATAAATCAATACTTAGTGGACACGATATTTATTTTGGGAAAAAAAGAAACAAATGTTACAACCATTCTTCGAAATGTCAGTCGTTGGTGTTGCAGACGTGCTGTTGCTCTTACTGACACATGTTGCGTAGAGCGACTGATCATCGCTTTGTCATTCCGTAATTCATTTCCGACTTGAATAATTTTGCCAATAAGCTCCTTATACTTTTCTGTCTTAATTTCATCTTCAATAAGATTGGCCAATCTTATGAGACAGGTACCTTCAATTTATTTACATAATATTATCGAACTTCAAACTCATCAAAAAGCATCTTTTTCAAAACAGAGGTTGCGCAGGGATAGCAACCATTGATAAGAAAGATACTTGTCCAATAAGTAGCATTTCGTATAAATATAGAGGGGTCTCCAAATGTCCCTAAAAAATTCTACCAGTTATTGCTCGACTCAAAATCAGATTATTTAAGCCCCGTTGACTGACTCTTCGGTCAGCATCGCAATTACTTCATTGGCGTGGCTACTTAACATTCAAACTGTGACACAAATGAGATGAAACACTTTGCTAACTAAAAATATTTATTAATTGGATACTTTCTTCAGAAAATGCATTCTTGGTAAGTGCTGACAAGTTTCGTAGCTTTGATTAGTGGTTTCTTCCATTATCTCCTGCGGTACTAGCTCCTAATAATGAAAAAGTTAGTCTATTAAATCTTTCTTTTATAATTGAGAGGGACTAGGAAGCAACCATAGCCAACGATGATAAACCTGTACGGTTCGGCAAATAACTACGACATCGACTAATTTTGGTGCTTGCTTGACAATTTGTGCTGCCACAATAAAACATTATGGCAGCATACCAAATTTCAGCTAAATAAATAACTAAATGGTCTTGAATTCATTAGCAAATTACTTTTCGGAACTTGAACTATGGCGTCTAGTAGCTACAGACTGGACAAAACTTGGACAAAATGGTGCAGAAATAAATTACTATAAATAGAGTAATTTTGAGCGGACGAATATTTGGTAGGATAGTATTGGGATATTTTAGACAACCTTTATGACTAATATAATCATATCATTACCCCAAACCCTATAATACGCTTATTCATGTGACTTTGTGCCATGTTCAAAGTCATATAAAAATTCATCTCTCAGTACTGGCCCCACACTAAACCCCAATTTATGGATAAAGCCCAATACTATAACCGCAAATAGACATAACCCTTAAATCGATTTTATGCTTAAATGGTGCTGCAATCAAAAATTCAGGCAGCTTGTTTTCTATAACTAAATTATGCATTGAGTATCGATTCTTTACCAGCTATTTAAGTCAGCGAAGTCCTCTACTGTTCGGAATTTAGTATTTACAAATAAATGAAGAATACAGAGCTTCTCCATTCTATTTCACTGGCACAGTATTTATAATTGTTTGTCTGGAGACTTGATGTCTGCATCTATTGAAATAAATTACAGTTTAAAATGGGGTAACTTGAACTGTATACAGCAAGAAGACAGTATAATCATTTTTCACTGAAGCCAGGGCAATGAAGCAGATTGCTCTTGCATCGTTCCGCTCTAAATGCTGCAAACACCAATAATAAGTAGACTTAGTGCTTATTTACGATTGAAATAAACTAAGTATCGCTTAATAGATAAATCCCTAGCAGGTAGTGATTTATGGACTATCACACAGTGAACAGAGCTAATGGTAAACAAGATAAGACACTAAAAATGGAAATTGGAAGATTAGGCATAATTTTAAAGAAACATGGTTTTAAAAATATTTCAACAACCTTGGATGACCCTTTTTCGCATTTTATTGAAGAAGTGTGGCACCCCAATGTTGTCGGAAATTCTCGCCAAAATGTTCATAGGGTATATGTTTGAAGTGAGGGGTGAGGAGGTCGTAATTTGACGCGCCAGCGCGAATCTAATGTATCTTGACTGATACCTCTTCCTCCAGTATCCATAGGCGCATACAAGCGGGGTAACAGGGATAATTATCTCTTCTCCAAAATGTTTGACTAAAAACTCATTTCATTATTTTTTTCAAGGAATGACTGGTTCATATCTAAATTCGAGTTACGAAAACTGTATAAAAACGTAATACTGCAAATTCGGTACCTATCCATATACCTTACGTTTTAAATACAAATAATAGATCGATGCACGTTTTTGTATTTTAGGATATTTTGCTTTCTAATTTTCGTTTACCTCGTGGTTTTGAACAACTCTGATTTTTGAAGTAAATTAAATCATTCAGGTATCATTGAATTCGAAATAAAATTCTGAAAACCATGCGATAACTTAAAATCAACTGCATATCTATTGTACGATTTACGAAACCTCATAACGTATTTGGAACGCATTGATTAGCGTACTACCTTCTTGTTTCGCACATATCAATGTCGTTACTTTTAAGTTAAAATCCCCATTGCCCAGGCTACTTGACTAGTTTTTATGATTATTTAGTTTTTTGTACTGTGCTAATCAAATGCTTATTTGTTTAGTGATTATTACATCAATCGTTGTTTTTTCATCTTCCTAAAATGCCAAAAACTCCACTGTTGTAGTTGCTGTTTATCTTATCCTTCTGTATTATAATACTATTCTCATGTTCCTCTCTGCTGCTTCAATTGCCTCGACGAAGGTATTATACAAAATGGTAAAAGCATACAGAAACCTCATCCCCGCCCCCCCAGACAACTATCAGAACAGGGCCTTGTCAGTAGATCCATCTCAGTAGAGAAGTGCATCAGATCTTTGGAGAACACAGTATTCAGATCATCTGCCAAACGCGTTGTGACACCGTATAACATATCTATCATCCATCTCATTGGAAGACATTTAGAATCTATTTCTTCCGTTACGTCCGTCTGCAAGCAGTGTTCGTAAGGGTTTAAGATTTTTCCTGCTTATCCCTAAGGGTGAATCCTTTGCTATTTGATTTGAATGAACCTAGGTCATTCCCAAAGTATATTTTACTCCATTCCTGTAATGCTTCACCATATTATATGCAACTTCAGTGGCCGGCTCTGGTCTGGTCACAAAGGAAGTGCGAACTCCTATTTCAGGTAAATATCAGCTACTTAGAGTCCAGCATGTCCTGGTATTCATACTACATTTTTTTTATGGTCGGCCTCCCGCAAAGGCTGAAAGCCTATGGCGCTGTAGAAACGCTGCGAGAGGATAAGTATCGGTTCACGTTAGATTTGAAACGCTGCAGGTTGTAGCCGTCGGGAAACAAATTCCCCGGCAGCTGATTCCACAGCGTCGAAGTTCTCAAAAAGAAGGAATGGTGGAGGAGACTGGTTCGGGGAGTAAGGACCTCGACCTGGTAAGGATGAGCTCGCAGAGCTTCTCTAGTGGTCCTGGTTCGGACGGCCTGTGGTGTTACTATCTGAGAGAGCTCACTTGAACATCTTCCGTGATAGAATCTGTAAAACAGGGATAGGTCAGCCACCCTCCTTCGATGTTCCAGGCTGTGGAGGTCCTTCGTGAGATTAGGCGTATCGATTAGTCTAATCGCTCTTTTCTGGATAGTGTCCAGAAGCTTTAGAGAGTGCTTCGGAGCGCATCCCCACACATGGGAGCAATACTCCAGCGATGGTCGGATCTGTGCCTTGTAGAGCAGCAGCAGTTGCTCCGGTGTATACAACTTCCTACAACGGAACAAAACTCCAAGCTTCTGGGATGCCGTTTTAGCAATACTGACGACGTGGTCATGCCAGGACATGTTATTGTTGATGTTGATTCCCAAAAGCTTGACGGCAGGTGACTCGACCATGGGGTGACCCTCCATTTCCACGGCTGGTAAGCCATCGTGAGACCTCTTTGTAAGTGTTGTTGCCTGAGTTTTTTGTACGTTGAACTGTACTTTATTTGCTGATCCCCACTCGACAATTGTTTTGATATCTGCGTTGATCTGTGAGGCATGCTGCTGTCGCCGACGTACCGTCTCCTGGGATGATAGTGGCTTGCCTGGTTCCATGCACGACACTAATGTACTGTCATCTGCGAAGCTGTAGATTGGATTGGATGTTATTTCCAGCAGCTCGTTGATGTACAGCAGAAATAGTGTAGGGGATAGGACAGATCCCTGAAGAACACCGGCGTTTATTGAAAATACGTCTGATGAACAGCCCTCGACTACAACGAACAGAGATCGGTCTTTCAAAAAGCTATTCAGCCACTGGCGCAGACCAGGTGGTAGTAGTCCATAAGCATGGACTTCGTTTCCGTTCTCTTTGGTATCAAGATACTTATTGTAACTCCATACAGATTTTAATTTATGTTCTTTGAGTGCAGCAAATTATAAGTACGCAATCTAACTATCGGTTTGGCAATTAGTTAAGACTGTCTATTATTTGCTGAAAAATGGCACGTTTAATATTTGATTCCTCAATTTTAAGCCTCGGTCCGATCGCTCTACCTCCAGCGCTAAAAATATGACAGTGAGCTAAAAAATTAGACCAATAATTTGACTTACATTTACAGTATATGCGAAACACAAATTATTAAAATCATTACTAACTACAGATTATTATTTTAAGACAGATCGAGAATAATAAATAAATGAATGGCATAGTACAGCCGCTAATAAAAAACCATTGAACTTTGAAAAACAGATCTCTGTATATATGTCAAAAACAAAAGGCAGAACAGAGACGATGCGGTTCTTAATGAATTGTAGTTGATATCGTGGAATGACTAGTTGACGGCCAGTGTAACAAGAGCTAGTCAACTGTAGGCTATCATCAAAAGTTGAAACTGATAGACCTTGTTAGTGTAAAGCAGAAAATGATCAGGAACCCTTTAAATGCCAAAAATGAAGTTTGAAGTTAATAACTGTGCCGCCCCTGCACCAATTTTCAAAATTACAGCAGCATTACCGACCAGGACCCCACAGCATATCGGTACCCAAATTTCATCATAATCCATGCAGCGGTTACTGAGATTATGGGGGTATAAGGATACGGACAGACAGACACACAGACAGACATACAGTCAGATATAATCTCACCTCAGCTACCTGTGTGGGAAGTAAAAGTAGATCTAAAGTACAATGGAAGGTACAAATAGATATGTTTGTAATGCTATTAACATGTTTACCTTACCTAATGGATGATGAGTTCATGGACAACAGAAGCATTGCCGTCATATTATAGGAGTTCACCACTCCACTACATATGTACTCCTTTTAATACACAGAGCACTAATTCCCAGCTATTCAGCCTAGAATTGGGGCCACGAAAATACCATTCGTAATGAGATAAGGATTCATCCATTGCCGGTTATGTTCGATTGAAGGGACGAAGGTTGAATAGAGAAGCCACGGGTTACAATAATATGAAAATTGTGTCAAACCATAACATAAAAAGAATACAGATATATATTTGTTACGATGTAGTGTAGCTTCATATCATTCTTCCTGTGAGCTAGGAAGCTAATAAAAGTTCCTGGAATATATATGATGCGCTGTGCGTAATAGTAGTGAAACTATCCTGAATTAACAGAGTACCTGCCAAGCATATTACGTATGCAACAGCAAACCGAGGTTGTGCTTAACATGTTTACTACTGCCACACCTATATATGTATACCTTCCTCAATTGGGTTGGTATTTATCGATGTTGACAGGAGGGTGGGTTCTGCTACAGCAACATAACTTCGAGTGCTTTATGCAAACTTATATGAGCATATAACAAACGAGATAACGAGTTCAAAGTTAGGATTCAGTAATTTAGCAGCTGGAAGATATTTCAGGCATTTTAGCAAACCTGGTAAGTTAACCATATATGAATTGAACCTACTGTGTAGCAGCAAACGTCATTAATAGTTGCTGGTTCTTTAAAAATGGGCCTTATACAGATACTGGGCCTACTACAGATACACATATGACATTTCCAATTTCATTTGAAGTGAATGGCAGGACCAATTAGCGTGACGCCCAAGTATACCTATGTCCCTAAGCGTTTTGGGCTTACCATTTTCTACCCCAACGTAAAATAGGTAAAAACCAAAAATATAGAGAAGGGTTTATTTTCATTTTTAACTTTTCAAAACTACTGTATGGCCATCTGAAATTCAATATCTACCAGAATAGTACTTTATACTACTTGTTCGGTGTCAAGTTCAGAAGTTTAGTCTGAGTAACGCACAAATAATAAAGCCTTCTTCTATTTTGTATAATATAGCAATATTCTTGTGATAGTTTCGCAATAAAATCTTTAAAACAGATTAAGTCAATTACATAAGTATTCTATTAGAATGCCGGTTATTGTACTAGTATTATAATGAAAGGTCATCATCATACTATTAACATAACATAATATTTCTACGACCATGAATATTTTCTACAATGACATGAATATGGAATTTTTCATACATATTATACTTATGATCCTATGACAGGTAACTTGGAAAATATTAGAGACACCGCATTACTATTGCAATGAAGGTGGAGAAATTATAATATTGAAAACCATCAAAAAACCAAGATATCCTAACCGACTTAAATTTTCTTTGTAGATGCTTCACCTTTATTGTTAATAAGATATACTGAGTCATGCGTATAGCGTACGAAATCAGAAAAACGGTTCCTCAGCCTAAGTGGCCTTGGTCTTGTATGTACTATCCTTAGTATTCGGCCATCCATTCTGTAATCTCCACCAATTTATAAATTCGGTATTTCATAAAGACCTGTACTTGTACGCTCACCAAACTTTTCGATGTCACACCTTTTTTGCTTGTTATGTCTTTCCGCAAAGTATTAACAACTTCGTGGTTGAATTATTGATCAAGGCAGCGTTTACAGCAAAACTAGTCGAACAACATTTAGTTATTTATCACAGAATTCCGTAGTTATGTATGGGGTAAAATTGGGATGGTGGTTAATTTATGCCAACCGTTACACAATATATAAGTATCTTTATTTTTGAACTTTTCTTTGGAAATTTATATCTCTTTACTAACAAGTTCTGCAAGTACGCCAATGCATAATTTTAGAATTGGGTTCTATGTCGTAATTCTACGCCTTGTTCTCAGTGCTCTATCTCATACGCTTATTACCACTGCTGTTCGACAGATGGCGCCTTTGTCATATTATTTGTCCAAGGTGTGCATATGTGCAAGGTTTGTGCACATAGATTGTTCAAATATAGGTATGCCTAATTGTTGGAATGGAGCCTGCCGATAATTAGTTATGTGTTATTTCCAACTATTTGATGGTACCACCCGATTTTGCGCTTGTGCAATTCAACTTTCGGCTGTCATCGAGAACGCCGTGAAGATTATGTTTTCTTGGACGGTCTGTCCTCCGTATGTCGTTTTTGAGGCTATGGTGACCATAATGCCAGCATAAAATGTCATCGCCATTACCCGCATTATGATTTGGCACTAGTAAGTACTAAGAGAGAAGTACTTTTCTTTGGCGAATTTTTTAATAGCATCTCGATGGACGCCTTGCATCATTTTGTTTTTGGCAGGCGACTTAAAATATCATAAATTATTGCTAAGCTCACGCTCGAACTTTGCTATCGAGGTTACCCATTATTTCCAGAGAACAAATTTTTTTTTTGTTTCCAATTTTGAATTGAGTGTTTCCTCCTCCACCACCATGAGGATGAAACTCTGAACCTCTAGCCATGAGCCAGGAGGGACGTGCTGTGGATCCTGGAGTGCTTGGAGTCACCGCAGGTTGCTGTTTGGGGGTTGCCATCGATAGGGCATCCACCTTAGTGTCCCAGCAGGTGTGGGCAACCCTCTACTGCTGGTGACCTGAGATACGACAGTTTGGACAACTGGTAGTTTCTTTTTCATCCATTTTTAAATGGTTCAGATTTAACTTTGGTATCCACATATATCTTATCATGTTATAGTTATGAAGCAACACCAACTTATATATTTTGAATTTGTGTCTCATTTCAATCCTACCCTATATAACAGATACATTTTTTTATAATATGTACTCTTGTACAGTTGCTATAAGTATTCAGTTAGCTGGTGTCTGTTGATAGTGTCAAATAAAATTGAAATTATTGCCTTGACATGTCCCCATGCACCAAACCAGCCTAGTTTGATAATCCCGAGGTAACTCTAACTCTCCTACTCTGTTTGGCTGAATGGGGATGTGACTTTTGAAGTTACGTTTCGTTATAAATGTAGTACCTCAAAAAAATTTTTGTCATTACTGGGAACGTGCGGGAAATACTGAGTCAGGCCACTTGACGCCAATTTTTTAGTCACGCGTGTGAGATTTGCAATATAATTCCTGCTGAGAGGAACGTGACGCTATTCTAGATCAGAGCACGGTCAACATTGCATATACCTAATTTACGTAACACCTGTATAATCTCCAGGATGCGTAGTAGACATATAGATGCGAGCAAATTGCACAGGATCAGGGCGGCTGATTGGATATAAGTTTACAGTTTACGGCGTTGAGCGCTGCAACAACTGGCGGTAGGTGAATGTTGATGGTAATGCCTTCCCCCATCGGTGAGTGGAATGGCTCGCCAGATTTGCACTGTAACATGTGCTCAAATAATCCTAGATGGGGATGAAATTTCACCGGAAATATATATTGAAGGTTGAATATTAGGTAAAATAGTCAAGGTATTGCAATGAGTTTTAGACGTCTTACTAGAATTAGAATTTTACTAAGAATTGACAAAATTTCAATATACGTGTTGGTCGTAAAGTTATGGTGCGCTCAATCTACATTTTACTAGATATCTTAATTCCTCCTTCAATGCTAAGCAAATACTGTGAGAAACAGAATGTGCCTAAATTCAAGCCAGCCTGATTTCTTGCGTCAACAATCTAATATAGTGTGTAATATCGAAGAAGTTAAAACAAGTTTTCAGTGTTTTAAGTGTCTTTCAAGTAGTGATATGATCAGTTATGCAAGATTATTTATATAGGCGCGAAACACCAAAGCTGCATTGTCCCACATAAAATAGCCTAGTAAATGGAAATAAAATCATTCCACAATTTTGATATCTTCAATAGAGGAAATATTTCAACGAGAAATATGGTATGGACGATATGGACCACATTAAAAATTCAAACAGCTCTAAAATCTGCAATGAAAAATTTTCCACTGAGTAAGACTGAATTCTTGACTTAATCGCTACTTTTGAAACAACAACCTTGTCTACAGGACTGATGAGAGAGTGGAAGGTAATGTCGACGGATGACTAGTTAAAAACAGACCAAATTCGAATTTCTTTGCAGATGCAGTAGTTCATTCGCCTAGTGACATGGGGCGTAAAAGCGGCTGATTAACTTTAAGGTGTTGTTAACAACAAAATATAAAAAATTTTTGACGGTTAGTCTAAGATTTCAATCGATGGTTTCCCAGCATTATTACGTACGATTTATTTTTATAGACCCCTATAACTGGGAAACGGTTGAATCGGGGGTAGAGTACAAGAATATAATCTTTCAAAATATAGTTGAGAACACCTAGTAATATATTTAAGTAATGCCTCTCTGGTGCATAAAAACAAGGGACACTTTCCGATCCTAAAACTATTTTTACCATTATTTTACCTCATAAACTTTATCTATCCAATCTTAGTTTAGCCTATTCAACGACTAAAACCATACTAATTTGTAAACGATTGTTTCATAAAATGTTTGGCTAGGTAGCACAGCTGTCTTCTTAAAATAAAGATCCATGCAAATATATAGAATAGTAATGTCTATGGATGCATTCCATAAATTTTATCCCATTCCAATCTTTTCTATGTTGTTATAACTATGTTGTCTCATTTTAACTAAATCCAAACTTTTTATAATGAATAAATGGTATCAAGTGGATTGATCGATTTCAAATCACAAATGGAAAAAATTTTAATACCATGGAGCGCTTGTATTTCTGCCCCGGAATGGCCATTATTCCCAGTGTAATTCCAGAAAAGATAAACACTGGCCAAGGCAAACTGACTTCGAATCATTGCAGTATCGAAACTTGGACGGCTCGATTTTAAGGTATCGGATGTCGCTTATTTCGTGAAATGTTCCAAGTAGATCGAGGAATCCAGATTTTCAAGCCATTATAGCACATCAAAGGCTAAACTAGTTTGAGCGGAAGGAGAAGTTAAACGACTTGTGGTCTATAGTTTACGTGAATCTATGCAATAGCATTTAAGAAAGCCCGTAAAGGTTGAATATACTCGTAGTTCTTTATGTAACCTAAGCTTTCCAAATTATGAGACTGATGGTCCGAAAGGTGGCGTCAAATTTCACCGCACCATTATACTGGTATATTGGATTTTTCGGTGTAGGGCTTTCCTGATGTTGATAAGGAAAAAGGTCTGTAAGCTGGTCGAGATCCATGACCTAAGAGTTTTACAGTCAAAAAAAATTTTTCGGGATATTTTACTAAAGTTGAGAAGTTGGAGATAGTTGATAAAATTATCATCACGAAAAAATATGTTAGCTGCAAAATTTCTGCGACTACTAGCTGCGCGTATGATCATGTAGAGGGTGCATCAATAGTAGCTTCGCTATTTGAGATAGGAAAATAATGTCTCAAATAAAAATTTAGGAGACAATAAAATCTAGGTTAGAAAAATATTATACAACATACAATAAATGTGCGACTTATTTGCGACACATTTTCAAGCTAATAATATTCCATCATCATGAATGAATAGCCGAGCATTAGTTTTATACTTCCACACGTCAGTCTTCAAGCTTAAAAACATCACATGATTTATGTTGATTTCTAGCTCTTACCCTCATAGTAAAGAACAAGCAACTATAAATTTTAATAACCCGTATCATTCAAGTCTTGTCGGATTAACTAAGATACCACCCTGTAACTCCTCGATTTTTCTGATACTACTTAAAATCATATTTGCCAGTAAGCATATAAAGGAACCTGACGGAAATAGAGTTACTAGCGATAACATACCCTAACGCAACACAGTAATACGTGATGTTCCTCTCCAAAGACGGGCTATATCCCGACGAGTCTAATTTCGTGCAAGACAAACGATGTGATCTGCATTGTGACTAGATCTACGTCGACTTCATATATTCGGGACACATTTTGCAGGCAGCCTGCAGACGTATTACCTTTCAGTCTAGTGACAACTAGATTGCTTTTGCCATGAACAGATGCGTCTGCAACGGGAATTCATATTAGGAAAACAGTGTTGCAAAGAGATTTCCCTAAATTTGATATTAAACCTACTGCTCTTCAATGTAATTTCTGAAACTTATCCTGCGACTCGTTTTGGTTTACCCGGCCACATTTAAGCAAAACATACCGTTGTTTAGTCAATTATGAGATTTTCCCTGGTTTGATTAGTCGAGACTAAGCGCTAGTGCGTTTTGCTGAACGAGACTAACAGCTAGTTGCATCAGTAACACTTAAGGTCAACTTGCTACTTAGGTGTACCTATTATGACTGTTGCTTTGCACTGCTGCCTAAGGAGTAGTTAAGAGTAAACTAAATCATGCGTTAGATTTTTCTGAATTAAGGTATATCCGACGGTGTACCTCACTTTCGTGCTATTTTTTTGTAGATTTGTATGCGTTTTAGGGGTTCCTGATCATTTTTCACTTTCTTTGGGTGGGGGTAAAATTGGAGTGGTTAGGTGGTGGGGGGGTTGTAAGGCCCAAAAATGTGTCTTATTCATAATAGGCCGTCCATTGAAATGTGAAAGAAAGACGTAGCAGCATGGTACCCTTTTTTAGGTCAATCCGAACATTGCTTGGCTATTACAGAAATCAAGGGACTTAGAATTTTTTCATGTATACATACGAGTGTTGCTTTAGATCGTTCTGAATTTAATAACATGGAAATTATGGAATTGATTTCAATGAAATTTAGACGCAGTATTATTACCGTGGCAAGGATGAAAAATGCATATGGTTTTCAAAAATCGAGTCAGTGGCGGCGCAGCAATAATAACAAAACTACAAATATAGAAATAGCTCAAACTTCGTTTTTAAGTAATTTGGGGGTTCCCCATTGTTTCGTTTCGTCCAGTTGGAGCTGGCACAATAAACAATTTGTCGTTTTAGTTCCTACGGAGAGAACTAGGAGACATTTACTAGGCAGTTTTTGTGATGGATGTTTTTTGAGGTCAGTCGGGCGATGATTTGGTTGCAAGGGATCTCAGACTATAGCTTCATACAAAGGGAAAATAATAACATGACATCACTGTTATGTGTGGGAAGTCAATCAACTTGACTCCGTTTTTTATTTTGATATCATCTTCAAATTATTGCGAAAAGAAATAGTTCAGTTAAAACTTATATAATGATCTTTAAGTTTGGCAAAAAAATATCTCTTTTTAATTCAAAACCCTAATTTAGGTTTACGTTAAGTTTACAGTTCACAGTCAATTTCATTTAGCTCTAAAAAACCGCTGTATAGAATGAAATAAAACAGAAAACCGGAACATAGAGGAAGAACCATTCTTAGTAGTTTGATAGCTACCTCGTATTTTATCAGCTGAGTGAGGTAACTACAAACTTTTTCAAAATTAGAGTAGTAAGGCAACCTTTTCCTTTATTAAGAGTCAAACAGTAACCACCGCTAAAACTTTGGATGCGGACATATGAAAATCATTTGTGATGAAGAGGTATCAAGAAAACGACAAAACGAATTAGGTTATAATATATTTGATTTTCACCAAAATTTGACGTATTGCTTTTATTGAGTGCAGATATAGACATTTATTTAGAGCTAATTCATATAAAATCTGACATAGGTGGTTATGGAAGGTGCATGGACTTCGATTTCTAAGTAAAATGAGGGTAGAATTTAACCAAATACCTTTCTTTCGTGTAAAACTTGTGTAGCGCAAGCTTCAGAAAAGTGGAAAGCGGATCTGATAACGTGCAATAGCCGCATTGTGCTTGGAGTGAAAAGTAGGCGACGTAAACCTCCTTGAAATAATGCAATCTATGCTGGCTATGTAAGAGAAATGCTCGTGTATTTCAGATGTTCGAGAGTCGTGTCACGTAGATTTTTTTCTTATAAGTAGCTGTTTTAGAGGTGTTGAAATACAAACTTTTCCTTAAACTAGTCCTTAAAAGCACATCGGGGATTTTATAGGATTATTTTTTAACCTCACGTAGTAGATACTTACTTCATTGGAAAAACGTAGAAGGCATCAAATTACTACAATTTCTTATTACTTATACTTATACTCTTAATGTGATATTTTCGTAACGAAAAACGGTTCAACCAGGAACTGAGTTGTAACTCTGAAGGTAGCATAGGGTGTAGCACCCCGTAAATTTCCCTGCATAGATGATATCCCTATTTTATTTCTTATGGTACCTTTGACGTTATAGGCAAACTTATTTTTTTGGTTAAATATATATATATTACGGGTACAGTTACGATACAAAATGTATTCCACTGTTGACAGCATCTTGCCGCATTCCCGTCATCCTTCGCCAACCCTCTCTATCCAAGGCATCTTCTTCCTCTAGATTTCGTTCGTTCATCGCTCTTCTTATGCTTTCATTCCACGATCTACGTGGTCTGCCCCTTTTTCTTTTCCCAGGTGGTCTCCACTGAAATATTCTTTTGGGCCACCTCTCATCAGGCATTCTTAATAAATGACCGAACCACTTCAAGGATCGTCTTTCTAATCGATCCAGCACTGTTTCCTCCGCTTTCATTCGAGCTCTTACTTCTTCGTTGGTCTTTCTTTCTAATCGCGATATTCTTGCACTTCTTCTGATGTAGTCCATTTCCACAGCTAATATCCTTCTTTTTAAATCTGCATTTAAAGTCCACACTTCTGATCCATAGCCCAAAACTGACTCCACCATTGCTTTACCCACTCGCTTCTTATTTTTGTTCGAGATATTTTTGTCCCACCAGAATGAGTTAAGGCTTCCTATGATTTTCCTGCTTTGTTGAATTCTGTGCTTTATTTCTGTTTCTCCCACTCCGTTTTTATCTACAAGTGCTCCCAGATATCTAAACTTTTCCACTTGATTAATGCTTACATCGTCGTTGACTAGAACTTGAAACCGAGCATCGCTGTTTACTACCAGATATTCTGTTTTTTCAACTTCACTTATTGTATTTTGGTTAAATCATAAGCTTAATATCAATAAAATTTGTTTGACGCAAAGAATGGATAAAAAAGAAAATTAAGTCGGTTTTTCAGAGTACTGAAAGATGATTTCGAAAACAGTGTCCTCTTTATCCTTTTTTATTGCGAAAATATTACGCCTAGAACAATCATTATTTTATTTATCTTATGCTTATGACTACAAATAAAAGTTTGCGTATAAAATCAAAGGCACTACAAGATTTTAAAGAAAATAATGACATCATTTATGTAGGAAAAGCTGTGGGGTAATATTTGAAAAAAGTGATGGGTGAGTTTTACTGGTCGAAGTACAAAAAAAAGGTTTCGAATAGATTTTATGATGGTATTCTATGTCATGCGGTACCCTTGAAAGGCCTACTTTGTAATATTTTGTATCTTTCTTTTCTTTAATATCACGCTTCAAGCAAATAATAATTTTTTTAGATTTTAAATAAAATAGGTCTTAATTTGTGTACTATTGGGTGCCACTTGAACAAAATGTTGGGGGTAAGTTTTAAGGGTACAAACAAATGTTTTTAAAAGCATAGTTAGATAGACCTTATAGTACATTAAAGAATTCCACTCAGATTTCGTTCAAACTTTTTCTGTTACGAGAATATCACGTGCCAATGAAGTTCTGGGTATACTGAATCACTGCTATATGTACAAGACTATACAATTAGTAAGTTTTTTAAAGGACTGTGCATTAAGCATATCAAAGAACGTTGCGGGTCGACTTGGCTATACGTTATTATGTTATAATCCATAATAAATGTACTATGAGAAAAAGGCTCTATGGGTACAGGGTCATAAAAGATATGGTAGTTTCGGCGTCCTAGGAAACTAAGCCGTTAGAACAATCCGCACTGGTGTGCCTGATACTATCAGTTGTAATTTCAAAATTATACAATATGTATAAATAAAAAAATTCTGTCTTTATCTCAAGCTACGGATCCAGTAGCTTTTATACTCTTGAAAATTGAATAAATCTATGCAGCATTAATTTGCTAATTGATCAAAAATACAAATAGATTTTATAAAATATTCTCAATCTCTATTATAAGTGTTGGACCGGAGTGAGAAAATAAAACCTACTATTGACCCATAACATCAAATCATTTTCGCACACGTTCATGGCAGTTGTTTTCTGAACACACCTTTAGTCTGGGATGAAGACATCCATTAGTTATCGAATGCTATCAGTATTTCATCTATCCCAACACTATAGACAACAAACACTTCAGTTCAGTTTTTTATTTTTCGTATAGTTAACGCTATATCGGCTCTGGTAGGATAATATGACTTATGATGACTGAATACATCAACACTTGGGCAAAGCTCTCTGAAGTCATTCGTTTTCGCCAACTATTTGACCAACAACGATTATGCGTTATGAAAACGTGAGGCTGGGTTTCAAAAGTCACAGCCATTAGTTTTTATAAAAAGTAGAGGAACAGTAGAATCGGGCCAGTCTTTGTTATCAATATATCCTTAGTGTCGCTTCGTACGCGAGATGAACGATCAATCATTGTCACGTCATTATAATTAATGGGCATAAGATAAGCTGCATATCTCTGTTATCATGTCTAGTGTAATTATCTGCTTAGATGATTTACGTGGTAGCAGTTCATCTGCAAAAAGCGTCTAAGCACATTAATAACGCTTGTCTATAAATGTAGCTACTCCTTACATTTCTGCGTCTGGTAGACAGGATAAATTGCCGAAGTTTTTCTTGGATATACCAAAGTTGCATTGTTCATTTGATGCAGTTTGGTGTTAAGGGAGCGGCTTGCTACAGTAAAAACGCAAAAAAGAAAAAACTATTCTTATAGTTATACAAATAATAAAATTTGTTAGCCAAGTTCGCAAAGCATTTCTAAAAATGGGTATGCATAATTAAGTTCGGCGCTCTTTTACTTTCTTCGAGCACTGAGTTTGTCAACTGTTTGTCGCTAATCCTGTCACAAAGTACACGCTAATCCTGCCTCATACTAGGGTATGCTGCTAGATAAAAGAACCTAATAAATATGAGAACACATCACAAAACTCCGTTTGCTTTTGTTTTAGGTAAAAGGGTAGTAGGGAGGGCTAGTGAGATCATTTACTTCCTACGCCGATAGGTGAGGGGAGTATTGTGATCGCGAAAATTTTCGATTTTGAGATAACATCCTTTTTGGGCGTTTTATGATGCTTATATAACGGAAGTCCACGTCACTCATTTCCGTCAGTCTGTCTGTCGGTCGGTCTGACTGTCTGTCTGTCGGTCTGTCTGTCTGTCTGTCACCTAATCTCAGTAACCGCTGCATGGATTTTGATGAAATTTGGGCAGCGATATGGTGTGGGGTCATGGTAGGCAATGTTGCTACAATTTTGAAAATCGGTGCATGGGCGGCGGAGTAATTAGCAAAAAACGAAAAATTTCAAATATTCCTCAAATTTCGTTTTTGGGCATTTCAGGGGTTCCTGATCATTTTCTACTTTTTTTGGGTGGGGGTAAAATTGGGGTAGTTGGGGGGTGGGGGGTTGTAAAGCTGAAAAATTTGTTGTAATCATAATAGGCTGTCCACTGACCTGAGAGAGAAAGACCTAGCGGTATAATACACTTTTTTAGGTCCATCCGAACATGCCTTGTCTATTACAGGTCATTCTGTATTCTATAATGTGGAAACTACTGAATTAATGTTCATGAAATTTCGACACAGTATTACTATTTTGGCGAGGATGGAAAATGTGTCTGATTTTTAGAAATCGTCTCAGTGGCAGCGCAGCAATATTAAAAAAACCAAAAATATGAAAACAGCTCAAACTTCGTTTTTAGGCCTTTTAGGGGTTCCTAATCATTTTCTACTTTTTTTTGGGTGGGGTGAACTTGGAGTGCTTCGGGGACGGGGGGTTGTAAAACTCAAAAATTTGTTGTATTCATGATAGATTGTCCATTGACCTGTGAAAGAAGTACCTAGTAGTAGAATAAAACACATTCTTTGCGGTCGGGTGAGCGATGATTTGGTTGCAAGGGCATCTAGACTATAGCTTCATGCTATGGGAAAATAATAAGACTGGTATCATCGGAATGTGTGGGAAGTACTGAGTCAATCAACTTGACTACATTTTTTTGGTTTGGCTTTATTGGGGTTTATGTTTATGTAAAGCCTTCCATTATCTGGAATAAAAAGGGTCGGGCGATACTTTTCAGACCTATCACAAAATATACCTATGTATTTAGAATGTCTTTAAACACATTACTCTTGATACTTCTGTAAACTGTTACTTGAAAACTACATCCTTCGCCGGGGTTTATGTTGAGCACGTCAAGCTGAGTGATCGTGAATATGTTGAAAAATGAAGGATTGGCAGAAACCTAACATTTCTTCGATTTATAGTTACTCTTGCTAATTGTGTAATATTTGTGTTTACTTTCATCATGACAGTACAAACCTACTGTTACCCTGACTCATTAGGTCAAACTTCCTTTTCAGTAGAGAATAGTGAAATCTAGAAAAGTTAGGTTGGTGGCGATTGATCCTAATCCTTAAAACTGTTTGAATGTGTTGTGCTCAATATCACTTTTCAGTGCTATCGGCATAGCTAAGGCAGATATATTTTCTACCAAATATATTATGACGTTTACTTGTTAAGTTGGACGAAATAGAATCTTGTTAGAAACTTTGTGTATATTAGTTGTACATAGTATCAACAAATAATATACTGCTGATAATCAGAACAATCTTGTGCATCTATGCATAAATCGATCCAGAAGTACAGTATGTCAAAGCTGTAATTTTGGTCACGAAATTACTCTAGGTGAAGTAAATTTGTCACCCAAATCAGAAAACGTTTCTCGATACGTTGCCGGTAGTAAACGAAAAACTGAAATAAACCCGATACAAGAATGGCCAGATTTCATAGCCCAAAACTAACTTCTTAAGTACCTAATTCGGTGATTCTGAAATCACAACAACTCATTTGCGTTGTTGATAAATTTAAGTATATTGGTGACCTAGGATTATGTGCTGATAACATGACACGGCAGCACTGCAATACTAAAACGAGAAAAAACCGCATTCCACGTCATCCAGCGTTTTTTTGTGTTTAGGAGCATCGACTTCTGTGGTCATCAGCTGCGTGGTATTGTTGATTCAAAATAACTGAGGATATATCAGACTTAATGCTTACTAGATAGATGTAGAGGTAACAATCTGAAGTCTAGACTTTCCAATATAATCCTATAACTTTCAAAAGTATCATACAGTCAAGGACGGTTCTGTAGTTCTGCGATAGAGTAAGATATTTTTTCAAGTCGTTGGGGATACTAAGCTGCCTATGCGGTGTATTGTACTGTTGGCATTCAAGAAGAATATGGTATACTGAAATAGCATGTTGCGCATTTCAGACGTGAAGGGATCTTGATGAAGAAGGAGGTACGGATTTGTTGATGCATTATGCCCAATTCTCAGTCGCTTTAAACCTACCCTTTCATTTCGGGATAGTATTAGGAGTCGAGCATCCAATCCCTGGTTCTAATCTACATAGCTGGGTGCTTGTTCTCTCCCACTAGTCCTGTCATTTCCTTTCCATGACTGCATTAGTCAACAGTTTCTGTTTTGAAAGCTTGGTGCAGTCAATATTGGCGGAAGTCCTGGACGCTGCACGGCAAACGAAGACGATTGACTTTCCAGAATATATCAGTAATAACTGCGTTACCAGGATGGTGTGTTATGATTGTTTCTGTTTCTTTTTGAATTAAATAATGCAGCACGTGCAAGTGCAGCGATCATGACTTGGCCACTTTACCAAAGCTTATTATGTGCCTACCTAATAGTCGGGAAAGCCAATTCCTTTGCCCTTGGCCAAGTTGAGGAGCTGTTTCCCAGTACTTTTTATAGCCAGTTTGGTCATTTGGCTGCCTCACATAAACTTAGAACAGTTTCTTGATGCCGATGACAAAGTCTGCACTCCTGTTCTCTGTTGTAGATTCCAAGAGTGTATGAATGTCTTCTGAAGTGACCATGTCCAGTAGTAAAAGCAATAGCCTGCCTAATATCATTCCTCTTGAGGTTCACTAGCCGATTATTTTGGCCCGTAAGCAGGTTTTTGCCTTGTACTTCTCCAGGGCAAACTCGCCATCGTTCCTCATTGGAGCATTGGTTGCTCATACTGGCACAGCCGAAAAATGGCATACTCGTGCCTCTTCTTGCAAGCGCTTTGGCACACCCATTGCAATCAATACCTCCGTGGCCTAGTACCTAACCGCGATATACAGAGTCCTGAGGCTGAGGCTAGTAAGGTGAGAATGCTTTTTTTGTCAAACCTGCTTTGATAAAATCCCCCGGAGTCCAAGGCCTTTAATGATGTCTTTTAACGCTAGGCAAGAGCGCGATGAATCAGAGAGACAGTGAGGACAGGTTTCTGGAAATTATGCTCAGAAAGTATAAAGAGTCCAACCTTTTGATCTAATTCGTTAAGCATTTTCATGAAAACAGTGGACCGTGGGCGCACGCGACTGATTATAGGTTCGGTACTTTTTGCGAAGCATTCCGAAACCACCGGTTCACGGTAAATCGACCATATCAATGCAGTAGAGAGCACGTTTGAGCTCTAACTGCTAATCCGCTGTAATTTCGGTCCTCTGTAGGGCCACAATTTCAAGCCTATTACTGCCAGTTCACGCGGGCAAATCCCAATACCGTGAAACTGGACTAGATTTTTTATGGACTTCATAGCTTCGAAAGTGCTGAAAACTTTGAAATGGATGGGTTGGTTGTTCCGTACTGAATACAGATGATTCTCAGAGAATGAATATTAAAGCAAAGGGGAACTGTCTATATTCTTACTTTCGAGGGGTAATTAGTGGACCAGTATGGTTAACTGTTGTTAGTTTGTCGACGTGGATTATCGTTCACAAACAAGAATTTCCGGGAATGTCGAAGTAGACGCCACAATATTGACTTAATTGGCAATGGCTTCTAGAGCAGCTCTTTGTGGTACCTTTCGTAATTGGCCTGGTATCTTGAAATTGAATTTAAAGGCATTTGCTTTTCGGGCTCCTTTAAGCTTACCCTATCATTCAACTCGGCTTATCAGTTCATATTTTTTACCTGCCTCTTCCTCGTACAAATTTGTTACTAAAGTCACCACTGTATGTCATGTGCCGTAGAGGCCGCAATTATGATAAAGTAGCATGTGATGATATACAGGGTGAGTCCTAAGTTGATACTTCTTTTTTAACTGTGTATAGAAGTCGTTGAAACCGTCAAAATGAACAACTTTTTTAAATAACCCTTTTCCGAAATCTAAAAAATAGGCGAGATGCAGTATTAAAATAACTAAATCTGAGCTTGTGTATCAACATACATAGTCTGTTTATGTTTGTTTTTTTGCTGAGATGTTTGTCTTATCGGCAAGGCATTTTGCCCGTCAGATAGTGCAGTAGTCTCTTTCTGTTTATCATTCTTAATCTTAAATTGGTAAGTCCTAAAAGTGGCACCTTATTATTAAAAAAAAATTAAAGATTTTCCAAGTAGAATTTAACTACGAAAAACTAAAAGTAACTAGTGCAGTAATTGACAGGTACAATGCCTGATTGATAAGGAAAAAATCCGAGCAAAAAACTAGATATAAACAGACTAGATACGTCTTGAAACAGAAGCTCAAAATTATCTAAAAAAATTATTAACTATTAATTATTACCTGTAATTTTTAAGCATAGCTTTTTTGTCTAATTGCATTTTTTCTGTTGAGCAAAGCAAATAAATAAATAAATAAATTAGCGACATTAACAACATATAATAGATTAGGATGACTTCTGACAAATGTTTTATAAATACCCATATATTTGTAAATTACAAAAGTTGGTTCTTATTATTTTTTCTTTAAAAATTCTGCGACAGCTGATTTGGGATTAAAATGACCTGTTTCAATTCTATTAAATGTAACTACAAGACAACCATTCATTGTATTTCTGTATGTATATTGGTCGCAACGAGGTTAAAAACTTCTGAAAATACCTGTAGTACACATGTTTCTGAACAGTTTAGACTAGATTCGTATGTATGAAAAGGATGTGTATAAGAAAATGAGAGCTCCTTCACATGGAGGTGCTGAATATGAGATAGACGCGATACATATTCATTGAAATATAGATTCTCGTATATACATACATACAGATTCATGGTACTAAATTTCAGCATCCCTTATTCGACACATCTTATAAGTTCGGTGCTACTATGGTCTGATCTCTTCTAGCCTTGTTGAATGCATATATAATGAATTATAAGACAATTAGTATTAAACATTCTATATTACATCTGCATGACACTGCTGGGACAATTGAGTATATATACAGCATGAGCAGTATCTTGATACAGCTATTTTATTATAGCTTTGTTAGACGAACTGAACGAAATGCCGTCTTTCAAGCTTACACCAACCTTTATCACACCAGCGCAAAACTTTCGAGGTACCTATTTTCCCTAATGAAACCAATTATATTACTGTGAGGAAGGTAGGAACGAGAATCAGTATGACAGCTTTCAAAGCTGTAACAGATGTGGATGGAAGCCGTAAAGTCACCGATGTGCCGCGATTTCTAACCCATAAACCCTTATTAGCATGATTTGATATAGGTACGCATAGTCAGCCCTAATACATTTTCATTAGATCTGAAATCAATAATCCGCAGTTCGGCCATTGTCCTTATGTGACGTGTTTCAATTCAACCTTGAGACCATACATTCCAGGGAATCAAAACTAAGCTTGGGTGCTAAGAACTGAGCCAAGCAGATTGACTCAATATGTAATCGAGCACTAATATAGAGCAAATTTCGAAATACAGATAAATGTGTTTCCAACATCGAATGCATGAAAAGTAATTATTTTTAAATTTAGGTTTTTAGTTTTACTTCCTACATTGTACATAATGAGAGTATTATAATCAGAAAAATTCTCAACATTTAGGATATGTTTTTGGAACATTTTATGATGCCTACATTACGTGAATGCTGCTTTGAAGACATATGAATGAAGTGAAGGTCTACTTAAAAGCAGACACCAGCCAGCATATTGTGAGGCAGAAATTCGGGGAAACGATTCAGCAATGTAAAGGGTATAACGCTATACAGGGTGCTCCAAAAAAAAGGTGACCCCATCCCTAGGATACCTACGTAGAAAACTGAAAAATATTTGGGATTTGCTTAGTAAAAAAATTCCGTAACGCCATCCGCATTCAAGATACAGTGTGTTGAAGAAGAAATAATTATACACATTTTTTGCGATTTTGCCGAAACTACTGGCAAAATTGCAATGAAACGTCACACGAATATGTTTTTGAAGCTAGTACATAATAGGAATATATTTTTATACCCGACTCTCATAGAGGGCGCTAGTTACACGTTTTACACCGGGAACATAACTTTTTTGAGGTTAAATTTATAAATTAATGTTTTAAGTGAACTTCGTTCACGTCATTCAATTCTACACCAAAAGATACTCTTGGTAAAACTGGATACTGTGCATAGTTTTTGGAATATTTTGATTTGAAAATTATAGAATAATGTCCGATGCGGGTTTAAAGTAACCACCCCCCCCCCCACCAACAATAAATCGTAGATTTGTAAATTTGCACCAAAGGTGGACCAAAAGAAAGAAAACAAAAACCTCTTTATGACAGTAAAGCTTGAAATTATTCGGATCATTTTTGTAATAGTTACTGCCATTTTGAAGTTCGAAAGTTTGCTACTTTTTATAAATTTTTATTCCGTCCTTTTGAAAATTCTGCGGCATGTGCGATAGCGTTTTTTGCTAATTACTCCGGCCCCCGTATAACGATTTTCAAAATTATAGGAACATTACCTACTACGACTCCACAGCATAACGCTGCCCAAATTTCGTCACAATCCATGCAGCGGTTACTGAGATTACGAGGGTAGAAAGACGCCAACAGACCGACAGGCAGACCGACAGACAGACCGACAGACAGACCGACAGACAGACCGACAGACAGACCGACAGACAGACCGACAGACAGACCGACAGACAGACCGACAGACAGACCGACAGACAGACCGACAGACAGACCGACAGACAGACCGACAGACAGACCGACAGACAGACCGACAGACAGACCGACAGACAGACCGACAGACAGACAGACCGACAGACAGACCGACAGACAGACCGACAGACAGACCGACAGACAGACCGACAGACAGACCGACCGACAGACAGACCGACAGACAGACCGACAGACAGACCGACAGACAGGCCGACAGACAGACCGACAGACAGACCGACAGACAGACCGACAGACAGACCGACAGACAGACCGACAGACAGACCGACAGACAGACCGACAGACAGACCGACAGACAGACCGACAGACAGACCGACAGACAGACCGACAGACAGACCGACAGACAGACCGACAGACAGACCGACAGACAGACCGACAGACAGACCGACAGACAGACCGATAGACAGACCGACAGACAGACCGACAGACAGACCGACAGACAGACCGACAGACAGACAGACCGACAGACAGACCGACAGACAGACCGACAGACAGACCGACAGACAGACCGACAGACAGACCGACAGACAGACCGACAGACAGACCGACAGACAGACCGACAGACAGACCGACGGAAATGAGTGACGTGGATTTTCGTTACGTAGACATCATGAAACGCCCAAAAAGCGTATTATCTCAAAATCGAAAATTTTCGCGATCACAATACTCTCCTCACTTATCGGTGTGGGAAGTAAAATGGTTGACCCGGAACATTTCCTCCGCTGAAATGACTTTCTGATATTGGTGTCTTCGCGTGTTATCTGGTCCCAGTTGAAATTCATTGATTCATCGAGTGACCTGAGACAGATTCGGAAAAAAACTCAGGATCTGATCTGAAACGTGGTAATAAAGTAATAGGGAATGACCATGAAGGTATCGCTCCCTATTTATGGGATGTGCCCACCATCTTCTGTTTTGTGTTTTAATTTTTTACAAACTGTTGCACCAGGTAACAAAACTGAAAGATTAAGCGGTGTCCATGATCGACAGTAACCTAACGCACGTTTTCTGGTGGCGGTAGTGTAGATGTGGTGACCCAACGTGCGTTAGGAACAACGCACGTTAATATTATCGTACGTCAGGTAAACACCCGTGAATTCTGGGCGTTAAATGACTTGACGTCATTCGTTTATCCCAGCTGTTGCACAGAAAAAACAGATGCAAAATTGGAGGTACTAATAAAATAGGTTTGGGATTTTAGGGCTCTTGTACTAGACAACACCATGATGTGCTTCACAGCCTCCAAATCCCTGGAATACTCAAAACTGCATAGGCACCTCAAAAGAGAAATCCTTCAATAGTTCGCTTATTTTATTCTTCCCCCAGTACACTTTTTCAAAAGCCGTAAGGTTTCTTGTTTAGTAAACTAGTGCTTTTTTCCCGCTTTCGATATTTTTTTTGAGTAGCTATTATAGAACGCTCAAATACAATACAATACTTCTTACTTCTTCCGCTTATTGGCAAGGGAAGTGAAAACGTAGTATGACATTTTTTAAAATAAGAACCCATTAATCAACCAGATAGAACCTAATTTTATGATTTAAAACAAACAACATTTGCCCCCTCTTAGATTTCCGATCAGTTCAGTTATAATCAAAATATTTTTCGAAACCTTCAACTCAAAAGATACTTAATTATAAATCAGTCAGGCATTATTCCGAACGAATAATTTTCCGATATGACCCAGAATAAAAGCTGCTCCGAAATAGGTTCAAGATATGATTGATGTTTCAATAGGACTTTAAATGAGCCTGAATCGATCGTTCCTGGCAGCAGCAAGCTTTTAAAAAATTCAAATTCCTCTCCCGCAATTTAATTTTAACCCGAGATGACCCTTGAACTTATATTACTTTTCTCTCGACGTTCTCTGTTGCCCTCACTTTCTTTGATCTTTCAGTAGAACGAGGCTTCTCTGGTAGTGCAGTCACAGATAGATACACATGCACTCCTTCCGTGTATACGTATATACTATGAAGGTGATGGTACATTTGAAAAATATGGGTATAGTAGCTCACAGATCCGTGAATTTTTGAATTTGTTGCGGAGTAATTTTAATGGCAACCCTGTTAACTCTCATATGATGGTAGACCAGGAATTATTACTTCTGGACAAAATACCCGCTTGTGTGATCCTGAACAAAACCATCTATTGTTACATTTTTTCTGAATGAAAGCCAGTGAGCCAATTTAATAATAATAAGGTTCTAGGCTCAACCTGGTCTATTAAAACATCTGCTGTACGAGAATCCTGTGTAAACTTTGCCTTCGTGCCCTGCTCAGTTAAAGATAAAGATAAATAGATATAGATTAAAAAAACTAAAAAAACGTTTTTGAAGAACACCGGACTAAAATGTAAAAGTTTTTGATGAATATTCATAGCATATCCACTACCATTACTGCATAAACAATTATTAAAACTGCCAACTTTCCTGAATAAATTGCACAAAAATACCAACTCTCAAACAGTTGGATTTCGCGCTTTTTAAGCTCTCGTCGCTACGTCGCTGTGTAATGTTAACAAACTTTGAAATTTCTGTGCCATCTCTTAGTCAGAAGTGCACAGTGCACAAGCTGTCTATAAATGTGTGATATTAACAAACTGTAAGATGTCTGTCTCTTAGTCAGCGGATACGACCGTTGGTCTGACGGATTTGAAGCCACCAAAATCGTTTTCGCGGAAGTGTTAGAGCGTTTAGTGTTCGGCCGGACATCTTAATTCAAAGGAGAGAGAGAGAGAGAGAGAGAGAGAGAGAGAGAGTTACAAACTCACAAACATATAGGTGAAGCGGATAAGAGCGTGTTAAAAAAGTACTGAGCACTGCATCTCATGTCATTCTAAATGGAAATTTTGCGTAAGGTAAATAGACGTATGTATAGTAACATAGTTCTATAAAATTGGGTCAAAGTCGACTTCAGCCTCTTTGATATTATTACTTCTTCCTGTATAGAGTCTAACTGGATGAAAAAAAAGAGAGTGCTCCTATGTAATATTTCTGATCTATAATTTCTTATTATTATTGAAACATTTAAATGGCCTAAGTGGCAGGTGGATACATATTTATTCTGATATGTAGGTTAAATCTGTCCTAGTTAAGAATATACCTTGGTGTATATTAAGGGCCGGTTTCTCAATGTCCAGTTAAATATTTATCTGGAAGTTAACGGTTAACTGTTAGACAAATTGTTTAAACAATTGAAGGTAATCTTACGAAATCGCGTAAATCTTATCTGACAGTTAACATCCATAGAAACGCTAACTGGCAGCTACCTATATCTGACACTTTTAACTGGACATTGAGAGACCGGCCCTAATTAAAGTAATATATGATACTTTGATATACGATGAAATTTCTTAGTTCAAGGGATATCACTAAAGATTATTTTCCGAAACTGTAAATACGTTAGAGAGTGGGATAGTCTAGCACATGAACTATGTATCTATAAAAACGTTATGTTATCACGACAACAGTGTAAAAGATTTGTTTTCACCGAATCCGTGATTTAACCCCTTCCGAAAAAAATTAAAAAATATCACGAACTGAGCTAAACTAAAACGCAGAAAAATGAAGCTTCAACATCATATCGGACCGCAGATTTCATTTGGATAGGTGCATCACTTGCTCATATTACGAGATTTCTAGGATAATATAATACATAATACTTCCACCATCTTAGATCTAAGAAGAAAAAGTACAAATATGTCTTCAAGAAAATCTTTTATTAGATCTCATTTTTTAAGATAATGGGTACAAAAAATTTTGGATTACCCTTTCAATAAACCTTGACACCTCTCGAATTTTATCCGCTCCCGAAAAAATGGAGTAAGAAAATTCAAATGTTTTGCTAATTGCACCATCACATTTACTAAATTTGTGACATAGATCTTCAGGATAAAGACATGACCTGGGCCCTTACCTCATGATACAGAATTTTCGCTACTACGCATAGGGGCGGAAAGTGAGACCTACATTTTATAGCTAATGCAAATCTGCAAAATGGTCGTCTGTTGAATGGTTTCTTAAAAATAACAAAGCAAGCCATATTTCAGTCAAGAATGAATACGATGTCAGCTCGAGCCTGTCACACACAACAACGCCACCAATGCAGCAGACGGATCAATTTTGCGTGTTAATATTGCACCGGACGTGATAATAAATTTCGGATTGAATCACGGACGGAATCGAGTTCCAGTGCTCTCAACGATGGTGTATAATTGTCATTCCAGAGGCTAACTAACGTAACCAATTGATCCGCTCGTCTATTTTGGGATGAACATTAAATCCTTAATAGGGTCTAGTGGAGGTAGATCTATGAAAAGAGCAATGTTCATGGACCTTACTCTACTTCAAGAAAATAATAGAGAATAACTGTGAAAATGATGAACAAATCGACATTTGGGCATAATGAAGTCAATAAAGAGGGCTTGAGTAAAAATATTGAATATTCACCACACAACTAGCCTCATAAGAAACATAGAAAAACTAAAATCGAAAAGAGCAAACATGGACACAGACGTGGGACGCAGTGACCATCGAACGACCATGCCATCATCAGTAAGAAGCAACGTCACTGAACCAGAACACAGCAGCGACGGGTCAGGACAAGCCACAAAGAACGACACGTCATCAAGAACTGACGCACTCAGCAGAACGCGGCACCGGCCAATCAGAACAAGCCACGGAAAAACGACACGTTAGATAGTCGAGAATAAATAGTAACGAAAGGAAGATTTTCGACAGCTTGCAGATAACAGATCAATCGAAACGTTGTAATCTAAAATTATGTAAGCAATGGAAGTCCTAAACATACCTTTTGAAACGACTAACAGTGTGATGGCATCGCTCATAGTTACGTTAGTTTTTCAAGTAGAAAACAACTTCAGGCTAATACCGACAAATCAGGACTGTCAGACACCACACAGCCTTACTTGTCGCCAAACCATTTTTTTACACTGTGACACGTGTTTCGCTAGCTATGTCACCATCTTCGTGGGAAGATTTAGACTGACCTGTTAACGAAACAGGTGCCGAGTTGAAAAAAAATCGGTTTGGTGGTTGGTTAGAATATGTAATGGTTGTTAGTCCTACGCTAAAGGTCAAGTTTAAGTGTCAGTTTACTTAGATCCGGAAATAGACTACACGAAATTAGGCTGGATGTTGAAAATACATAGTGTCTGGCACTTATTTTTATTTCACTCCGTTACGTACATAATAAAGAAGTCCATATATTTTTTTTTGAGGGATGCGGCATCGACTACAATGGCTATTAGCAGCTTCAATATATAAGTTTGTTTACCTGGTGAGTAGGTGTGGAATCTACCGGTCCACATAGGGATCGAATATAAATCACTGCAGTTGGGAGTGACAAAGGTTAGCTTCATCATATCTTGTAAAGCGCTTGATTATTTTCAAAAACTTAAGAAGCCAGAGGACTGAGGTGTGGTTTTAGAAACAATTTTGAAGATAGTCCGGCACATTAAGCCTGGACTTTCCTTCCTGAAATTAGGGGCAAACTAGGGATAGCTTACCCACCAGAGGACTCAGACTCTTGGTTCTAGACGTTTGTACCAAAAGCAGGACCTTCAGTGCCCTACAGTACACTGAAGTATTATAGAGATATGCACTACAGTGGCTAGTTAATTTCAAATTCTGGCAAATCAGATGATTAGAAGATGAAGCGCTATCCAATCTGATAGCCTGGTAGAAGTCACGAGGCCTAGTGCTTTCAGGTTGTTATTGAGACCTGAAGGAGCGCTCCTACTGACATGACGCATTGTTAGGTTTTGACGTCAGATGCTGAAAAGAAGATGAAACTTTATTTCAATTCTTGGGCAAATTTGATGTGTATCGCAACCTTAGCGTCCAGGTATTTGGCACGACGGGCTCTAAATATGAGGAACAGTATACTAATCGGACATCCATAAGGATGTCGGATAGTGTCTAAAAAAAGTGTTATCCAGAACACCATGAACGTTTTTAGTATTGATTCTGTTTGGTCAGCAAAAGTCGTCGAAGATGGCCGACCTGAATTCACTTCCCCGCCACTGCTCTGCTACTACTACCAGAATTAGGTTACCCTGCAATACATAATAGTGGTATAGTTGACAAGAAAATAAACATGATCGTGAAGTCAATGACAACCCTCTCCAGGCCCGTTGGACATACGGTTAAAAAACTAAGGCCCGATTTTATCAACATGCATATTTAACAAAGACTTTAATAAAGCTTTTCTATTGGATGTTGTTCAGCAAAAGCTTTCTATTGGGTATTGAGGGCTATGTTAATAAGTATCATCCAATAGTATTTTATCAATATTGGAAACAAAACGTCAAAGCTGGATGACACTTTCATCAAAAATATTTTAGAATTCATGGATCAAAATCATAGCAGAAAATCATAACAAAGTGGTTGATTTGCAAATTAATGCTAGATTTTTAATCTTTACCTTATAATTATTGTATAATTACCAATTGCAATTGCAGTCAAATTGATTATAGACTGGATGCATGTTTGTTATAGAATAGACCTTCTTATAGAAATATTCAAAGAGGATGTAAAGATTGTAGGCACTGCGTAAAAGGCACCGTAACACATTTATATAAAGCGCCTTATTCACTTTCTGACTACACGAAAGGTTTCTAGTTTAGGAAAAATAAGGTTATACTTGGTTATACATTATACTTTTGTCAGATCCCAAGGCTTTGCTGTTAAGCAGGATAGGCAACCAGTAATGCACACTTGCATCGTGTGTGTCTATAATAGGTTTGTGAAATGCAATAAAATGTTATTTTTACTCTTTTTTACTATAATAGAAAGGTATATTGGAGGTATTTATAATTATTATCTATTATAAATTATTCTTTTATCAAAATAATGCAGAACTTGAATGTCTTGTCATCATTATCATTAAATTAACAGTACATTTGATCCAGTGATCAGATGTATCGGTTTTTTGGAATGTGATTGGTTGAGATTAGCAATTGCTAAACTCTTTGCTAAACAGGAAAATGCAAGTTTTCACCCATATAGGATGGAAATCAGAGTTGAAAAGATACTAGAGACTTCACAATGGTCGACTATATATAAAACATGTCTTTTTTCACCTTTTTGAAGTAAATTTCAAGAGAGATCAATAATTTTCAGAGAACTTTGACAGATGCAAGTTTTTGAATGGGCTGCTCTGATTAGCCAAAACCATTGTTATAATGCCCGTGTTCATAAAATCGGGCCTAAATGTATTCAACTTTCTAGACAGGATTACTATCCACTTAGATAATCATAGGAAAACATTTTGTGTAGCCTTGAAGCAATTGCACTTGATAGTGAGGAGCTGTGTTTTGCACTAAAGGCCGTATTGATCAGTTCTTGGGAAATAATGCAGACAAAGGCACAAGAGGGCCCACTACGTGGCCCGTACGGCGATGAGTCGGACTGCCGAGGACCTTTTATTAAGGCATCGCCTACATGCTCATTGGCCATATACCGTTGATTAACTATTGTATACTGTGCGATTTGTAATGTTAGGTAATGGGTCTATGTTCGTTGGTTTATCGGAGGTCTGACAGTTTAAAAAAGAGTCCAGATATTTTAAGGAAGGTGATTAATTTTCTATTTCAGTAGGAACGGTGGGTAAAATACTCAGACCATTCGGTAGTCGCATCATGTTTCTTAAGTTTGTGTATAACTGACAATCATAGAAGACGTGCCTTATTGTAAAGTTGACTATTTACATAGAGGGGGGTTCTGACCTAGAAGTAGGTATGATGAGGTAAAACGGGTGGGACCTATTCTCATTCGAGATATTATCACCAGCTCTCTGCGTTGGAGCGAGGTGCCTTTTTGTTTACTACCCTTAACCGAATTACATATTTGATGGAGTTCGTTATTCGTGTCTCTGTGCCATTCATCTTGCCAACAGTATTGAATTTTGTTTTTAAGAAAACACTTCAGGTTGTCTGCCCTGACTACTTGATTTGTAGATGAACTTATTGATGAACCGCGAGCTTCTATATCAGCTTGTTGGTTGCCAGCTATTCCAACATGTCCCGGTGTCCAAATGAATACGACAAGCTTACCTAGCTGTCGCAGGCTGTGGTGGAATTGTAGAATCTTCTGTACCAATGGGTCGGTGTTAAAAATATAGGATTTCAACGAACTCAGAGCATCTGACATTATTGAGTAGGTCCCTATTTCTCAATCTTCTATGAACCGTAGTGCTTGGTATGTAGCGAAAAGTTCAGCAGTATACACAGACACTATTGGATTCTTCTTCTTTTATTTTTTGTATACAACTTGTTGAACACCCTGCATGTACATTCTGTACATTCTGTTAATAACTATCTTACTATCTTACTATCAGTGAAACAACTGGCCTGACAAAAATATCAACCCATTTTATCGCTTTACCCATACAAATCATCCAGCCCTAGTTTTGTTAGGCAAGTTTGTGCTTTATCAGGAACAGTGAAACCTTTTCCAGGTAAGGTATTTCGCATATTGCTTGCTTTGTAGCCCCTGGCCCCTCTCCGTCTATAACCATTTGAAAACTCGTTATTAGTAAAACAACTTTGCCTGGAGGACTGAGAAGGAAAGAAGAGAGAGAGCGCTTTGAAAACTCAAGAGCTCGAATAAATTCGGTTTGGAAGTCGGGCAATGCACAATTACAGTTTATCCTGTAACGAATAGGAATGACGTTGTTTTATTTTCCAAACTTCAGGATGAGATTGATACTACCTATATACGTATAAGCGCTTTCTGAACCTATCCAGATCAGGATCCTTCGACAGAAAATTAACGTTGAATTACGGTACACAGTTTGAGTGCTCCCAATGATTAACAATTGATTGCAATATATTAGTCATCATCATCATCATAGTCATAATGTCTTAACAAAAATGTTGTCAACTCGTAAAATGCATTTACTCATTTTACGAGTTTCTCTTGGGATATCTTTAAGATCTTTAATGCAGTAGTTTTCCATTTGCTTTCTGCATCCTCATGCCGTTGGCCAGATGGTATCTACTGGTTCATCCACCTTTAGGGGCAATTTCTCACCCCAAGGACAAGAAGGTGTCCTGACTCTTCTCAACTCGTCCACCCAAAGCTGTTGGTTGAGAAGAGGTTACTGTTTATACCGACAGTAGTTCGGTTCCTTTTAATCGCCTTTTACGACTCGCAGGATATACGATGGGAGATATTCTAACCCGCCCCCACACGGGGAAATATATTAGTCGTTACACATATATTATTCACTACATCTATTATTGGTTATAATCTAGATAAGCGAAATTATATTTCTATAAGTATCCTACGTAAAGGATATAATAACTTCTCAAGCCTGTTATAGTACTTTAAATTAATTTATTCCGCTTTTAGAGGATTATCCCGGGAGACCAATAGAAATTCGGCATTTGACTTGCTGCTGAGTAAAGAATACGTAGTATTATTGCGACAGTGTTTTCAGAAAAAAAATTTTTTTTTGGCCACAATATGGATAATGAATCTTTTTATTTACCTGATTTTTTATTAAATTAATATAAATATTACTCTTGTGACGCTTTATTATTCCATAACTTGCTTTATCCAAGATAACATGCCAAAACTCACCTTATCCATTTTATTTTTGTAAATATCTCCGACACGAAGATAACTAGATTTGAGTCAGAGCTGAAATACTAACCCCATTGGGATAATGCTTCTACTTGTCAATTTTTGGTTACCTTATATTTCTGTACTTCCGTTAACAGATTTTTCGCGCTTTGTGAAAAATTATGTCAAGTGGACAAGACGAGTTTAGGAATTGAACCCCTCATATTTCATAACTTGATTCATCTTCGGGGTTAAAGGTGTGAAATGCCATTAAAAAAATCATGTTGATATTGAAATCACCTTTAGCGTCATTACTAAGGTGAATCCTTGAGTGTCCGCCTTAGAACCCTACAGCTTTTATCTTAAAAAAAATTGTACCGCCGATGTTTTCACTTTCGTAGTTATCTTCATAGATTCTCTCAAATCACACTACCTATACATGTATTCGGTTGTGGTCTGCTTTTATATTTCTTGTCTACATGGCAACATGGTCGTATGCTTATCCTCAAAAATGATATCTGATGTGCCACTAAACCACCTAAACGTAATTCCCCCTGTCGTCTTGAAAAATTCCCTACTGCACCGTTTTATATTTTGTGCGGATGTTAGTTGTTTGTCTGAGACAGCTTAAGACGATTTGTGTGAATATAATTTCAACAGAACAGTAATACTTTGGAATGAATTTTTCATACAAACTGAAATCTCGGTATATAATATTAAAATAAAAATGAAGGATAACTATGTCGTCAACTTTGGAACTGCACTATAATAAGCTTTTAGTAGCATACAGCCTATAAATCAAAAAATCATGGTCCATCGAGAACACGAGTTTTCACGCGAATTGACAAAACAGCATGTTTTTGCGCGTGGGTGAAGCTTTTTTAAATTAATTAAAATAATTGCACTGAATCATGTTTGAAGTACCCGAGAAACTAACTTGCTGCTACCTCTCTGTGTTTTGATACTATTGGTTACAGGAAAGACGAGACGCCTAAATCAACGAAATGATCGCACAAAATTTAAAAATAATGGGACAAAATGGTTTACAATTATTGAAAACGACGTTCTAGGAAGGTTTTCGCGAACAGCTTAAACAGACCACATAATAGACGTATTTCAACTTACCGGTGACAGAAAAAATCACCACCCTGAGGTTTATGAGAATATTTCTTAAACCTCATTCTCACAGTATAGTTACTATCATGAAAGTACTCGCATGATAGTCAACGGGATAGTCGTGTCATGAAAGTCAAGTATTCATCTACACGTTGAAAGGGTATTGTGATAGTAGCAAGCACAGAACGCAGAACTCACGTAGCAAGACTAGTACTAAATAGCAATATGACCGACATGGATGCATCGATGGCTCCTTTCATTGGTGAAATCGTTAAAATCAAATGTAGAAAAGCTCAAAAATGAGAAACAGACAGATTTCAGATGAACCGTCATGCTGTCAGTGTTGTATGCAGGGTGCCAGTAGACGTGATAGTTCAAAAACTGTCGTGATAGTACTCTCAATTGTCTCGTCAAACAAGATAGTGTGTCGCGAGAGTGCGATAGCGGCTATCATGTTGTCTATACGGTAACTCTTTTGTGATAGTTGCTCTCATAACAGCAACTATCGTAACAACTATCGACGTAAAAATGAGGCTTTACAGTTATAACATTGATGAACCATTTTCCCCACTTTTGATCACTAAGGATAGTATAAGTATAGGAAATAAGGATAGTCGATTACCTAAGGGTCCCTTAATACTTGACGGTCCCTTAAGTAAGGTTTTGTGTTTCGACAGCTACTTGGTGGTCCCTTACGTAAGGCTCCTTGAGTAATACTCAAGTAACAAAATGTAACATTTTTGTTGCAGTCAAGCCGATACTGTAGATTAATTTTGGAGTATAGGGTTGTCAGCTTCTGTCTTTCTTTCTTATAAGAAAGTAACCTTATTGCTTCTGCCCGTTAGCACAATCTTATAGGAACTGCAACGGAGTTTGGCTCTTGGCCATGTAACAGTCCAAAAAATAAAGCGCCACTGATGCTTCTTATTAATCAAAACACGAAAATATCATCATAGTTAGGTACTTAAAAAAATGAATACCGCGGATTACACTGTTCCGACGATTCAAGAATGTGTAAGGATTAGAAGTTGAAAATACTGAAATGCACGTGTTATAACGGCCCTAACCTAAAATGCCCGTCATAAACGGAAAAATGTCCGGCACAAAACAAAATACTGTCACAAAGCAAAAAGAGATAACAGAAAACATCAAAAGGCGTAGGCATAGGCATAACAAATCGACTTATATGTGAATTATGACAACGTCCCAAATAAATCAGGTCGTCTCGTAGCTGTTTTCTAGCAAACAGGTACACAAGGAAGGCGACCTACACCCGACTTTCGAACAAAAGTAAACTGTTAGCTAGTATCTGTCACTTACCCTTGACATTTTGGACGACGTGTTTGTCGTCCCGGTGTCGCTACATGTCTCAAGACTGTTTTGAAATTTGCAGATCTTTGTGGCGTACACAGAGATGGTTTTCCTTAGTTCTTGTGACCCAAGACGTTTAAAGTCTGTTCTAAAATAGCTTTAACATTATGGAATCACAACTATGGTGACAATTATAGCGCGTTCGTAGTAACGCGATTTTGTTTCAAATTTCTATATAGTTGTAATTGTTTAAATTGAGTTGAAAAAAAAGTATTTCTAACTTTTCGCAATAAATATGAATATTATAAATAACCTAATGTTCGAATCCACCCGTGTGGGGGCGGGTTGGAATATCTCCCATCGTATATCCTGCGTGTCGTAAAAGGCGACTAAAAGGTACCGAACTACTGTCGGTATAAGCAGTAACCTCTTCTCAACCAACAGCTTTGGGTGGACGAGTTAACAAGAGTCAGGACACCTCCTTGTCCTTGTGGTGAGAAATTGTTCCTAAAGGCGGATAAACCGGTATATACATCTGGTCAACGGCATGAGGAAGCAGAAAGCAAATGGGAAACTGCTGCATTAAAGATCTTTAAGATATCCCAAGAGAAACTTGTAAAATGAGTATCGTGAGAATCAGCGAGGCCTCGGATGTGATGCTCGCGGTCCGACTGGCAATCGGCGCTGTTCCTCGTCCGGGGAAGTCAGTGTGAAGTTGGTGACCGGGCACAAGAGGTGCGACCATCAGGCTTCTTGTGCGAAATTAGCTACTGATGACATTTTTAAAACGCGCCGAAAACATCGCCTGGCAACTTGGAACGTTAGAGGTCTTCAAGCTATAGGAAAGCTCAGCTTACAGCAAATAAAATAGCCATTGCTGGATTATCTGAGACTCATTATAGAGATACAGGTCATTTTAGTTCTAGCAAGGGCAATTTTATTTGCTTTTCCTACGGATAGAGGTCGCTGACCCTGCTTCTTTTCGGTCAAAATGTTCAGAGCTTTTTCGGGATGCTTCTTTAACGGATATGTCAAATTCAAACGATATGTGACTATCTTTAAAAAATGTGCTCTTACATGCTGTCCAGATAAGTCAACCAAAGCGTAGCATTCAACCAAAACAGCAATGGATTAGTAGCCACACATTGTCTGTTATTGAGGCACGTAGAAGCCTTAAGATCTCAGGTCTTGATTCAAATACAAAGCAAAACGCATATATACAGCTCTCACGCGTGATTCAGAGACTATGTCGAAGAGATAAGAACTCTTATATATAGCAGTTGTGCCAGGAAATAGAGATGCATGCCAATACTAATCATCCGAAAGAGATTTTTTTTAAGATCAAATGCCTCAGTCGGGATTTTAAACCCAAATCTTGGGCTGTTAAAAATCCCGAAGGACAGCTAATTACCAACTTGCATGAGGTTATTGAGGTATGACGACATTATTGCCAAAACCTGTACCATGAGGATGGCCCTCAGGCCCTCTCATTGGATTTTGAATATGAACCTGATATTCTTTTGTCTGAGGTGAAACATGCCCTCAACCAGTTAAAAACTAATAGAGCCACAGGCATTGATGCTATTTCTGCCGAAACATTAAAATGCTTAGGTAAAGACGGCATCTCTCTTTTATATAATATTTGTAAGAGGGTCTGGTCCTCCAGTGTTTGGCCAGATGAATGGTGCGCATCCATTTTTGTTCCACTTCATAAAATCCAACAAATCCAGACAATTATCGCCTACTTTCGTTAATCTCTCATGCAAGCAAGGCTCTACTATATATTTTACAGTCTCGTTTGGAGGGTTTTATTGGCTGGCAAATTTCTCAGGCGCAGGCAGGTTTCGTAAAAGGACGCGGTACGCGTGAACAGATCTTAAACTTAAGCCAGCTTATTGAAAAAGCCAGAGAGCATTATCTTCCCATTTCCATTCCATTTCCATTTTTATCTGCTTTGTGGACTATTCTAAGGCATTTGATAACGTAAAGTGGCCTAAACTGTGGGAAATCCTTATCTCCATGGAAGTCTCTTACCACTTAATATTTCTCATACAGCAACTCTATGAGTCTAGCTCAGCTCGTGTAAGAATTGATGGTAACCTGTCTGGTCACACAGCAACCAGAAAAGGAGTTCGTCAGGGATGCGTATTATCTCCGATGTTATTTAACATTTACTCTGGATTTGTGATGAGACAGGTATGGGACAACTGGAATGGCGGTATAACTATTGGCGGAAGCAAAATATCTACCTTAAGATTTGCTGACGATACAACCCTTATTGCTGCTTCTCAGGAAGAACTAGTAGCTCTATTGAACGTTTTAGAACAACACAGTGCAGCAGATGGTCTTGGTATCAACTACAACAAGACCAAGTTTATTATCGTAGATAGAGAGCATGACAATCGCCGAGAAATAAAGTCAATAGGCCGTTGTGAGGTAGTTCAAAGTTTTGTGTACCTCGGTTCTTTAATCGACAATTCAGGTAGCAGTGAGAATGAGATTCGGCGGCGCATTCAAACAGGCACGGGTGGCCATGACAGAGCTTACTAAAATATGGCGTGACCATAACATCACTAAAGCTACCAAAATGTCACTGGTTCAGTCTCTTGTGTTCTCCATATTTTTGTATGCTTCGGTAACTTGGACTGTTAAAAAGGCAGATCGAGCTCGCATAGATGCTTTTGAAATGTGGACGTGCAGGAGAATGCTGAGAATTCCTTATACCGCCCATCGAACTAATGCTTCCATACTGGATGAGCTCGGTAATCCAAAGAGACTATCCTCCATTGTGTCTATGAGAATGCTTACATTCTTCGGACATATTCATAGAAGCGATAATATGGAGAAACTTGTAGTTGAGGGTCACGCCCCGAGTGGGCGGTGCCGTGGCCGTTCCCCTACACGCTGGGTGGATACGACGAAACAGTTGCTAGATATGAGTATCAAGAGCGCCAATGAACTGACAGTAAATCGCGAACAATGGCGAGCTACAGTTCTCAAAACTATTGATAATATTCGTGTCGGCAATACTCTAGCTCCGACTTAATGCATTTTACGAGTTCACAACATGTCTCTTAAGACATTGTGACTATGATGTTGATGAATGTTGGAATCAACATCACGTTTGAATACTCTAAATTGTCAGTGAAAGGGAAATGTAGGGTTTATCGTGTCACCAGTGACGAATTGCGTGGGAGACTCTAAAAACCAAATGTCTGGATGCCATTATAACCAAGTAGATGAGGGTAATATCGACGTTTGAAGACATTGGATGAAGAGATGTAAAGCTGGAGAGGCAAATATGTTAGAGTCAAGTGTCAAAATTTTATGTGATATATCAGCCAATACCCTTATACAAGGTGTAACCTTCAAGGGTGGCCTTTATTTGTACTCATACGAATGAATAATAATAATTTTTAAAATACGTGAAAAAAGTCTACATATTTTTTTCAATTTCTCAATATATAGGTTTTGGTGGGATAGTCGGAATATGTTATCAAGGTCTTCGATGAATACTGTGAAGGTTGATACATAGAGATGTAGCTTTTTTGTTACATGCAGAGCAGCCCATTCAAAAACTTGCATCTGTCAAAGTTCTCTGAAAATTATTTATTTCTCTTGAAATTTACTTCAAAAAGGTGAAAAGACATGCTTTATATACATATAATCGACCATTGTGAACTCCCTAGTGTCTTTTCAACTCTGATGTTCCATCCTAAATGGGTGAAAACTTGCATTTTCCTGTTTAACAAAGAATTTAGCAATTGCTAATCTCAATCAATCAGATTCCACAGAATCGCTACATTTGATCACTGGATAAGATGTCCTGTTAATTTAATGATAATGATGACAAGAAATTCAAATTACTGCGTTATTTTGATAAAACAATAATTTACAATCGATAATAATTATAAATACCTCCAATATACCTTTGTATTATAGTGAAAAAACGGATAAAAATAACATTTTACTGCATTTCACAAAGCTGTTATAGACACACACGATGCAAGTGTGCATTACTGGTTGCCTATTCTGCTTAACAGCAAAGCCTTGCGATCTGGCAAATGTATAACGTATAACCGGGTATAACCTCATTTTTCCGAAACTAAAAATCTTTCGTATTGTCAGAAAGTGAATAAGGTGCTTTATATAAATGTGTTTCTGCACTACGGTGCCTTTTACGCAGTGCCTACAATCTTTACATCCACTGTGAATATTTATATAAGAAGGTCTATAAAAAACATGAATCCAGTCTATAGTTATAAGGTAAACATTAAAAATCTAGCATTCATTTGCAAATCAATCACTTTGTAAATGTAATGTAAAATATTTTTGATGAAAGTGTCATCCAGCTTAGACGATTTATTTCCAATACTGATAAAATACTATTGGATGATACTTATTAACATAGCCCTCAATACCCAATAGAAAGCTTTTGCTAAACATCCAATAGAAAAGCGTTGTCAAAGTCTGTGTTAAATATGCATGCAAAATATGTAAGTTGTTAGAAATTTGTATCTCAAACGTCCACTGCAACTCTCACTCTGCGGGTTATGCCGGAATGAACTAAAACGCATTTACTATATTCATAGTATATTGTTCAACAGGCGGCAATGAGCGTAATAACACACGCAGTTGAGGCTTACGGCTCTGGCTACAAGTCAACAAGTGAGTTGAGTTGAGTTGAGTTAATAGTACGATAAAAATACATAATGTTCACGAACTATCGACAACTAGACCTCACTTCTGAAACGAAGACACTGTTCAAATTAGCGTTTCACGTCTCATAGCCATCCTTGCAGATATGATAGCTTAGCTTGTATTTGATCATAATCCATAATGGTAGTATGGCGTTGTTCATAATCCACGGCTAGAGCGTTAGCTATGAGAAAAAATCGCGCTGTTGGTATTACCTGTTCAACAGTATTTTTGTAATACTCGTATAACTTAATGGGAGTAGATAAATACTTTTATTATTTAGATACATGTTGTGACAGCTGGCTAGCGTCGCGTCGACACGAACAACATCCTCTGTTTGAATTTTCCTTCGTATCCGTACAAGCTTCAAGCGAATGCAACATCGAGACAGGAAGTGTCGGTTAAAAGCAGCAGAACATTAGAGTTGGCTGTCAGCACAGTTGATGCCAAAGAAGGCCATTAAGCGCTTGCCGAATGCTGAAGAGCTCTCGAAAGGGCAGGCGCCTCTGTGCTGAGGACGTGTGTCGGTTAAATATTACACGGCATTGCACACCTATGTGCCTTAGTTTACACTCGTGTCTAGCGAAACAGGGTGGTGCTTCGTTGTGAATTTCACCTTGAGTGTTGCTCTCTGGTTCACGGTGCGTTCATGAATAGAGAACACACAAGCTTAACATAATAGCTTCGTACGCGCTTGTAAAAGGAACCCAACTGAACCGTTTTGAGTTACACAAATGCGCATATCTGATTGTGGAAGCCTTCTGAGTATGCATTTCAACTGATTTAAAACTGTAGCAACATGCCCTTTATAAGGTATTAATGGAAACTTGTAGGAACTATTCAAGTTTGATACTGATATAATAAGAGATCTAGATCTGGCAAAAATATTACTGAATGATGATAATAATAGGCTACAAGTAGAGTAACATGTTTTATTGGTGTACATCACACAGATCTTTTACCTCGGATTCAGGGACGAAATGAAGTATACAAAGTGCTCAACTAATATGATTAATTTGTAGTGCGGATGAATTTATCGTCACTTGTCATAACGTCTTTTTTCTTAGTAGAACCTTAAGGGTCGTAGTGGCTTCTTCTACTTGATTCAGATATTCCGTATATTCTACGGATGGATCGTTTCCAGTCTAATGACACACAGCATACTCTTCTTAGAAAAATTCTACTCCAAACTCTGTATAACTAAATTGTTGATGCTTAGTAGGCACACAAAGACCCTTAAACTTCGTTCTTCTTAAATTATATTCATACATGTTGTTCAAAATCGAAGGCAATAGAAATATGTAACAATAAACAGGGCATTCCATTTAAAAATAAAATTCTGCTTTGATATGCTACGACTTTGTGAAGAACTTTTGTTCTATGTTACCTCAGATCTTCCCAATAACGGACCGTTTGCAAGCTTCTAAAATCCTGTATATTTAGATTCTGCATTTTAAGACGTGAGACAAAGTGAAAGTCAAGCTTGACACTTAATCTGTAAACTATCTGTTTTGGCTAAGTTCTCCATGTTTGCCACCATTCCCAAACAACTAATCTTATCGTACAAGTCTCTATACGATGCCGTGATGTAATTTAATTTAATTGTCCTTATTTCAAGCAACATCACTGAAGAGTGTTTCCGAAACTGCAGCTACGTTCTGTTGCGGCATCAAATAGCAAAAAAGCGAAAAGCAGCGGCGCAGATGCACATTAGCTTTAAAGTACAGGTTTTTATGCTGCACTGATTTTACAGAGTTGTATAGATTGGAACAATATACAGAAACGGTGATGCGGCTGATACCAGGCAAACCAGCCAGTAAGCTGCAGGTAGTAGGATTACCAAGTGTGATATAATTATATCAAAAAGTCCACACAGGCAATGTTCGGTTAGGCCTGTAAGGTGCACAATCACCACTAGGATCATTTGTTAGAGTAGTGGACTACAGTATGCAAAATAGAACCTATAAATCTTACTTACCTAGTAAGACAGCCAATAATATTTATCCAGTTTATTATCGGTGGATAACATGGGATGCATGATGCAGCAGGAAACTATAATATGCGTATACATCTACTTCATTATGTATTGTGTCCGTCCTGAATAATGTAATAAAGAACCGATCGTGCATTATAAAAATAACATAACGTAAATAATAGAACTAAAACAAGTGCACTGTCCAATCATATGCAGTACCTAAATAGAACACCACTAGAGATAACAAAAAGATGGCGCAAAGTACAGATACATAGCGTTGGTGCCACGCAAATATACTTATTTCCAAAGTATGGAATATTTTTGACACATTCACAACCAGTTCCCGTTAACGCGGCGTAAGTAAATTCGTTTAAAAGCACTACGCATGACGAGCGCGACATTACGCTACTAAAATAACACCACCAGCACCTGTCCTTAACCTGTCCTTATAGGATAGAATCTTTCTAGGATAGTTGTGTTTCAAAAGCAACACCCTTTGCATTTATCCAAATTCGTCACACTGCATTTCTTTACCTCTTCGGAGCAGCTACTGAAAAATTCCTTTCTTAGGAAGCAAATGCTGCTTTTAGGAGAAACCTAGTTATTTAGGGACCTAGTTATTCATAGTCGTCCCTTGAGTCATACTTAAGGTTCCTTTAAGTAACACTGAAGGGATACTTGAATGACCTTCAAGTGTGGCTTTCCTTGTGTATAAGGGACCCACAATTATCAAGGGACCCTTAAGTATCGACTATGAATACGACCCTTAATTAATTAGTAACTGGTAACTGATATTTGGTATTTTGATATAGTAATCACAGAAATTTTCTATTTCGATTAGTATGTTATTTGGACGTTTTATGATGATTCCTGTCTGCCTGTCTATGTGTCAGTCTGCCTGTCATCGATTTTGATGAAATTTGCGGTGAGATATGATATAGGTAGTGGTGGGTAAACCTGTGCATTTTTGAAAAACGGTAAATTAACGTCGGTGTAATTAGTAAAAAATAAAAACACTCAAAACCGCCTCAAACTTTGAAATTTCTTCCGGAAAGGGACAACATTTACGAAACGATGGGGAAACCCAATTTTGTTATTCATAAAGGACTCTCTACTGCCTTAAAAATGTGAGGTTCATGATATTCTACCCTTCACAGACCTAACCGAACATTCATTTTGAAGACGTACTTACTACTAGTACAACTTTTTAGTACATAATTACACTTCATAATTGTTATAACCTGTGTAGTCAAGCAGCTACTAGCTTGCTTACCTATTATTTGAATAATCTGTTCATATTATGGTTACGAATGTTGCTAGTATATGCAAATTTATGAAATGAGTGCCGCATAAAAACCTATAATTACTTCGCTTAATACCTCTGCCTCAACGTCTTGCCCTTTTTGATGGCTGATACCACCCTCGAACGTATCTAGGTACTGTTTCGAAAAGCAATTTTCTCTGGTGATCGTCGAATTGAGAAATTTAATTTCAAGACGTCGTATGTTGCACTTTTTGTTATTTGTTAAATTTTATGATGCCCTTAGGAAATAAAGTATTGAGAAATTGTTTGTGATTACCCAGAATATGTGTCAAGCCACTCGACACCATTTTATTTTAAGTGTCCTCATAAATGCTGACGAGGTGGCTGAAAATTCAGTTCAACTTTTCTCCCTTCATAAAGGTATATGGAAACAACCACGGAATAAGCCACATACTGCAATGTAACATGTACATTCATGAGTAGAAACGGCAGTTCTAGAGCGGAAGGAATTGTTTCTTCTGCCTTGTTCCATATAGTTTGTCTATATTCAAGAGTAATTCAATGAATCATGCCACACAGGTGAGCCTCGGTTGCCCTGAATAAGTAATTTATGTAGGAAGCCTTGCCGAGGTAGATAAGCCGTTTACCAATTTAGCAATTTCTGGCCATCCTCCTCACATCCAATTTCATATCCGGCGCGGGGCTAAGTATGTGTACAGACCGATTACGCTGCATCGTTTCACGTCAGGGATTTGACGATCCATCCGAATATTGCGGTCATCCTCAAACACAATCGAAGAATCTACGGACGAATTGCTGATAAAGGAGAAGCCCATAAAATTGTGTGAAATACTTTAACCGATAGACGCTAAAATGTCTCTAAGATATTGTAACAAGGTGACTAGAACAGATGGTAACCCGACAACTATTACAGACTAATTAACCTCTTACATTTGCGCCGGCTTGCTTAACTGAGGCTTAGTCTTAGGTGGACCTTATCTCAAAAATTTTAATTGCACCGCTGTCATTCATAACTTTAACTGAAGCTTAAAGGTCTAAAGCATGGCTCGTCAAACAATCAGCTGTCTTACTCAAGGTCTGGCGACAGCGGCGGTACGGCAGGGTTATGGCTATCTACATAGAATATGAGTATAGAGATAAATAGTATAGATCTCAGAGCAAATCTAGTATTTTATGGGAGGCAAACATTAAGGACAACATAACTTATCTTTAATGTTTACCTTCCTTTTACACCGCATAGGTTGAGTATTATTTCTTAAATTCTGCCCTGTTGTACACTTTTTTCTACTATCCCGAAACGGCATTGCTGACGTCAGATATTTGCAACACGTCATCACAAAGGAACCGACCTTATCAAGGAACCGACCGTGAGTCAGACAGCTGATTGTTTGTTGAGCCGTGTCTAAAGTCTAAGCCGAATATTTCTTGGGCTTGCGTAGCATTTAACTTACTTATACTCACATGTCATTTGATGACATTTGTGCGGTTTGTGGATCAAGAAAAGGCATAGATAAGCTGTTTTTCGAACGACATGGAAGTTTTGGATGAAGTGGACGAACTATCTCATCATATATAGAATTCCGATAAGATTATATCATAGAATGAACTATTTTTATAGTTTTGACAGCCGCACATTTTTTCAATGGCTGATTGTGACTAATTATATTAGATCAAATAGAAACAAATGTTGAATATCAATACAACTGTCTTGATCTTGGATAATCCTCAGGTCTCCTACAATTAAATCTGTGTGTTATCATCTCTCAAGCTTTATATATTTCTGGACATGTAACAGCATCCGTTTTATTTATTTTCTATAATTCCTCAAGCCTAATTTAGAAAGAGATGTTTTACTTCCCACCCCGATAGGTGAGGGGAGTATTGTGATCGCGAAAATTTTCGATTTTGAGATAATACCTTTCGGACGTTTTGCATAACGAAAATCCGCGTTTCACACTTCCGTCGGTCGCGTTTCTTCTAGCCTCGTAATCTCAGTAACAGCTGCATGGATTATGATGAAATTTGGACCGTGATATCCTGTGGGATCGTTGTAGGTAACGCTACTATAATTTTGAAAATCGGTGCATGGGCGGCAGACTTATTAGCAAGAAACAAAAAAATTCAAATATTCCCCAAACTTCGCCTTTAGGCGTTTTAGGGGTTTCTGATATTTTTCTACTTTTTTTGGGTGGGGGAGAAATTGGGGTGGTTGGGGCGTACGGGGGTTGCAAAACTGAAACATTTATTCATAATAGGCTGTCTATTGACCTGTGAAAGAAAGACCTAGGGGCATAATACACTTTTTTAGGTTCATCCGAGCATTGCCTTGTCTCTTACAGAAACAAAGGACTTAGAATTTTCTGATGTATGCATACGATGGGTATTTCTTTAGGCCATTCTGAATTTTATAACGAGGTAATTATTCAATTGATTTCAATGGAATTTTGACACAGTATGACTGTATTGACGAGGATGGAAAAAGCGTATGATTTTTAGAAGGCTTGTCAGTGGCGGCACACCAATAATAGGAAACCAAAAAATATAAAAATAGCTCGTACTTCATTTTTAGGCATTTCAGGTGTTCATGATCATTTTCTACTTTTTTTGGGTGGGGGTGAAATTGGGGTGCTTAGGGGCGGCTAGCGGTTGTGAAACTGAAAAAGTTTTTGTACTCATAATAGACTCTTCATTGACGTGCGAAAGAAAGACCTAGTGGCATAATACACTTCTTTAGGTCCATCGGAACATTGCCTTACGTACTACAGAAACCAAGGAAATTTTTTTGATATACATATACTCATATACATACAATCGAATATTGCTTTAGGTCGTTCTGTATTGTGTAATGTGGGATTGATTTTAATGAAATTTCGACCCAGTATTATTACCATGGCGACAATGGAAAATGCGTATGGCTTTTACAAATCATGTCAGGGGCGGCGCAGCAATAATAAAAAAATGAAGTCAAGTTGATTGACTCAGTACTTCCCACACATTACGCTGACACCAGTTTTATTATTTTCCCATAGCATGAAGCTTTAGTCTAAGATCCCTTGCAACCAAATAATTGCCAACCCCCCCCCCTAAAATTGTCTTATGCCGCTAGGTCTTTCCTTCACAGGTCAATGGACACACTATTATCGATACTACAAACTTCCCAGTTTTACAATTTGAATTTGAGTTGCTTTCATGCTGGTCGCGTTCTTTGATTATTGCTACGCTGCCACTGAGATTTTTAACAAACATACGCGTTCTCCATTCTCACTACGGTAACAATATACTGTGTCAAAATTTCATTAGAATCAATTTAATAGTGTCCACGTTACAAAATACAAAACGATTTAGACCAATAAATTCTCGTACAGTATACAGAAAATCCCTTAGTTTCTGTAATAGGCTATGCAATGTTCGGATGCACCTAAAAAGGTGATTTGTGTCGCTAGATCTTCCTTCACGGGTTAGTGGACAGCCTATTATGGGTACAAGAATTTTTTTAATTTTTCGACCCCCAACCCCCCAACCACCCCAATTTCACCCCCACCCAAAAAAAACGCAGAAAATGATCAGGAACCTCTAAAACGCTTAAAAACGAAGTTTGAGCTGTTTTTATATTTTTAGTTTTTTTATTATTTCTGCGCCGCCACTGGCACGATTTATCAAAACCATACGCGTTTTCCATCTTCGCCATGGTAGTAATGCCGTTTCGAAATTTCATTAAAATCAATTCAACAGTTTCTTCGTTACAACGATCTGACGCAATACTCTCGTATGTTTACATCAAAAAAAATTCTAAGTCCTTTGCTTTCTGTAATAGGCAAAGGCAATGTTCGGATGGACCTAAAAAAGTTATTTATGTCGCCAGGTCTTCCTTCACAGGTCGGTGGACAGTCTATTATGAAAGCAACAAATTTTTCAATTTTACAACCCCCCACCCCCCAACCACCCCAATTTCACCCCCACCCAAAAAAAAGTAGAAAATGATCAGGGACCCCTAAAACGCCTAAAAACGAAGTTTCAGCAATATTTAATTTTTTTTGTTTTTTGCCAATTACTCCGCCGCCTATGCACCGATTTTCAAAATTATAGGAACATTACCTACTACGACCCCACAGCATACCGCTGCCCAAATTTCATCACAATCCATGCGGCGGTTACTGAGATTACGAGGGTAGAAAAACGCGACAGACAGACAGACAGACCGACAGACAGACCGACAGACAGACCGACAGACAGACCGACAGACAGACCGACGGAAATGAGTGACGTGGATTTTCGTTATGTACACATCATAAAACGCCCAAAAAACGTATTATCTCAAAATCGAAAATTTTCGCGATCACAATACTCCCCTCACCTATCGGTGTGGGAAGTAAAAACTAAAAATATAAATATAGCTCCAAGTTCATTCTTAAGCGATTTGGGTGTTCGTGGATATTACGTTTTATCCAGTTGAAGCTTGCAGAATAAAGATTCGTTCTAGTTCCAGAAATGCAAGAAACTATTTACGAGACTTTCTGTGTTGGACTTTTTTTTGAGGACGGACGGGTAATGATTTGGTTGCAAGCGGATCTCAGACTCTCATGAGAAAATAATAAAATAAGTTCACCGTTATGTGTGGGAAGTACTGAGTCAATCAACTTGACTCCATGTTTTTGTTCAAACTGAAACTCCTTGCTCGTTTGCGTTGATTTGTCTCTCTTTCAAAATATTACTAAATTTGACATAAATAAGCAGCTGTTGCCAGCTCAATCTGATGTTGAGCTTGTCTCTGTGTTTAGCTTTAGCGGTAAGCGGTAGCGGTGCAAAATTACTCCACGGTGAACCTTGATTTTAAGCCTTGCTTTCTTAAGAGACAGAATCAAGCGAATCAGTTCAAACGACCATTTTATCTGTTCATTGTGACACAGTCACGTTTTTGGCCTATTTATGGTATAGGTGTATGCAGCCGCAATCGTTACCCAAGCTACCTACCCACCAAACCAATGTTTTCAAACCCAGTAGGTGCTTCGCTAACTAGAGAAGATCAATCTAAAAAAAATTCATTTGGTGACTGGCTGGACTATGAAGTATTTATCCGATGTCAGGTTTAAATGAAAGTGTACCATTTAGATGTTTGCAAAAAAATAAATTTGATTTTAATTAACTTATTTATGTCTGTCTTCGTATCTTTTTTCTGGCTTGTTGTATTTATGCTTCGCTGAGTTCAAATCAAAACAATAAAATCCAAGTGTTTGTGTGACGCTTGATTTTATCTTGTGTACCATCCAGTCCCAGAGCCCCCCTTTGTAAAGCTGCTGCCAATAACATAAAGAATGGCTGTAAGGTTGCTCGACTCGGCAATTCCTGCATACACACTTTCACGTGCTTACAAAATGGCATCTTATTTTTCCCATTGGAATACTAGCATCTACCATAAGGTGCTTTCAGCAAAAAAATCAGACTATGCGAAAATGGATTAAAACTTGTCGTTTGGATTTCCTTTCTAACCTCCTCCTGCCCATCATTATAATTTCTCCATATATTCAGAATGAAAAAGAAAATGAACTCAATCGATGATCACCTGTTTGTACTAAGAATAAAATTAATTTATTCTGTGAAACCCCAGATGTACCCTAATTACTCCGACAATTCAAAACGGATTTCTAATTTTACCTACCCTCAGAAAAACTATGGTATCAACATACGTTTATCGCATGATCCCCTACACAACGCAACGCTATAGTTGTACTGAAAACTGTTCACTGAGTGCAGAAAGTCAAGTAAAATCTTTCAGTGAAATATTTGTTAAACTTTGGGTGAACGGGTTTTGTAGGTAGTATAGGTAACTTTGACCTCATGCGGAAAAGTTAGAGTGTATCAGGTGGGAGCTCTCATGATTAAAACGTTCTTCTCTTACTTTCAACTTCAGTGTTCAGCGTTTCTGGGCAAAAGAGGATATAACGATTATAAAATATGTCTTCTGATAGGTTTTCCCAATATTAACCTAACCATTCACATCGCTGCGAAATTTTCCTTTGAAATCGAAACATTTCAATCCCTTGCCAGATAACATACGATCTTTATTCATAGCATCGACTATCTCCTCCCATAATTTCAGGTCTATTTACCAATAACGACCTTAGGGCTCGCGAATAGCCTTGCAATTCCCTTTTTCGCTCAGCTCGACCGTTTCGCAAATTGCGAATTACCCTCACAGTTCTGAACTCATTTTATTAGGAAAACGGCAGAAGTAACTAGTGCGAGGGACGGCTCTCTCTCCCTTGTCACAATGTCACAAGGTTACTTTCTAGCGCCTTTGAGAGTTTCTGGCAAAATAGTCGCTCTGCAGCAGAAATAATTTTGTAGGATTGCGATAAGATGTGACCTTTTGAGACTGGCACTGCGCATTGCACACTGCACAAAAATGTATAGCTAAGTATACAATGCATCTTCAGATTCAGGAGATGGTTAATACATTATAACTTCTAATTCCTGTTTTTTTCTACATCATGTCTATCATTCGCTTTATTTTGGAAGAAGGGTATTTAATTTTTGATAAGATGTTCATTGTGTGATCCCTGACTCATCCATTACATGACATTACAGGTCTCTAGGTTGTGCGCTATTTGCTTTCGTTTGCATGTAGATTTTTAAGGCTGCCACAAGTTAGCACCATATCTTGCTATATTCTACAAATACGTTGTTAAACTCTGATCTTAATGTATTGCTGGTTTGTTACAAGTAACCTAGCGATGGACGGAAGATAGTGGACTTACTAAAACGTATTTTAGAAATCTGCCACTTGGTCTTTTTAGCCTTGAAGGCTACATCCTTAGAATACGAGTATTATCACTTGAAGTTTGGTGCTTATACGCGGTTATTCGTATGAAACTATTTTTTTTTACATAGAACTTCCTCTATATCATTACATATTTGAATTCCTTGGTAAATTTAATGTAATGTTATGCATCAAATATGAGACATAGGAATGAACTATTTAGGCGCAAATCACCATTTTTGTGGTACAAGAAGATACCAGAAAAAAATTGAGTATCACAGCAATTTATTGTAAAACTTAGAGCTGTTATTTTGCGATGTGACTACTAAGCTACTAAACTGAACGGTCAAATTTGAATCATTTTTATGTTTGGATATTTTTAAATTGTAGTTTTCAAGGCCACCTACCATAACGAAGTAAAAAATTGTTGAAATCTATTTCAGCAAGCCCACCGTATTCCGCACACCCACTGAAGGCAATCAGATCAGGTCTGTTATGGGTATACCCTTAGTATGTTTTTTATGGTGATAAGCATCGAGCAGTCCTTGATGAATACAAAAAAAATGGTAGATCCCTCCTTCTCTAGGCTGATCATAGTCTCAATTTTACTATCGACCGAATAAAAACGGTAAATGATCAGGAATCCCTTAACAAGCATTAATAAAATATTGGAGCGTTCCTGAGAGCTTTGCTAATTACTTCCATGCCGCTGCACCCCATAACATATCCCACTTCGAATTACATCAAAATCGGTGCAGAGTTACTCAGATTAGGGGGTTGAATAGAGCGATAGACAGTCATACAATACAGACAGAACGACAGGTAGACAGACAGAACCACAGAAACGAGGGTTACATCCAAATTACGCAGAATTACTTAAATGCTAGTTTCAGTTAGAAGTAGGTTTTGTAGTTAAGAGTTATTTTAAGTTATAATTGTTATTTATTAATTTCACTACTCTACATGAATAAATCAAGGTCCTCATTCACAGAATGCACTGCCTTCTACTTGAGCATCACCCCGTATAGAATAACTAGAATTTAGAGTTTACACTTACTGCTGTCTATCTTGTCATCTTGTCTACTAGACCATTCCATTATTCGTCCTCTTGTCACTTCTACACGGTGATCCACTTCACAATGGCATAATTTTAGGACATTACAGATAATGTTTAAATAATGACAATTTCACAAGACACTTATATCCGAGATAGCTACTTTTTCGAAACTCAAAAAAATAGGTATTTATATTATTTTGAATATTCCCTGAACCGTTTTTCAGAAAAATTTGAAATTTGACACACAGGATAAGCTAAAGATCTAGGGGATATGATGATAGATAGCAAACAATAGTGGCTTTACAATATTACCATCCTAGAGATCAATTGCTGTGGAAGTACATAAGTGCCAAAGAGGTTACCATTGTCGATTTTCACCCAAATATTAATGCTAAATTTATGCTGAAACTTTCGTGGTCAAATTTGGTGGGAATTTTTATACACGTTGATTATGGGAAGTTACGATACCACATAGGGTAGAAAAGTGATCGTTGGTTCACAGAATTAAAAAAAAAATCGTGATCGTAGCGACATACAAAATACTATCTTCTGTTGTTCGTCTCTGGCTGTAAACTGTGGATGCTTTGTAAATAAAAAGAATGTCAATGTCCCGTGTTAATACCCTTAAAGAGTGCTTTTAGGAGTTCTGGTGGGTCGACTTACTCTTCTTTGACTTGTCTTTGGATCTCTGTCAAAATCACGAGCTATGCGATTGGTTCTTCTTACGGTGTTAATATTATAATGGTCATAGGTAATACTGTTAGGAAATCAGCTGTGCTGTTCTCGAACTCGTTCACAAAGTCCATAAATAAAATGTACATTCTTCATTATAAAATTGAAAAGGCAAGGCGCAAGTTAAGAAATAATACCTAATTGTTATTCAGACTTGCTTCAGCCTGGCTATACTTGAGTAGTATTGGTAAAAAGGTCAAAAATAAATCAGTCAACCGCCAGATTATTTGTTGTCAGTAGTCCTACATAACCAAAAAAATTTCCAAATATCTCGAAAACGATTGTACGAAAAAATGCTGTGAGATTTTTTTGTTTTAAAAAGCATCAAGTATTGAATAATACTATTGTTATTTGTAACAACGCCGGTGGTATAGGAGCTCATCCTGAGTGCCAAGTTTAAAATTTTTCTGAGCAACCGTTTAGAAAATTATTGGAAATAATATAGATTCTTAATAGAACTTGAACACCCTGTATGTCGAAAGTAAAGCTTTTTATGATATAAATATAAGTAGAAATTATTATTTTAACATTATTTATGATGTCCTGTCTGCTCTCACATGTTTCACATGTTTAGTAAACATGGAAAAACTGATGCTCTCTATTTCCGTCAATCGACCTATGGCGCACTGATGATCGCAAAGAAGCGTGAAACAGCTGTCTGCGTACTGGTGGATTGACGGAGATAAAGAGCAACCCTCGTATATCCTGAAGGTATGGCATTATAAGGTGGACCACCCTGTATAGTCCTGTCGTTTCTATCATCTTGACCAGTAAAACATTAGTGCACCCAAAGATAAACCATATTAACTTTTGTAAACTTCTCAAAGAAATTCTGACTCACCACCGAGTGTCACGTCAAGCTATTAACTATGGATGCCGATGCCCGTCGTACCAATTCTAAATACGCCAATGCATAATAGCTTGTAGGGATATCGGCAGCTTTATTGTTACAAGAGGCTAGCAAATCCTGCTACGACGGCCTGCTGCTGTAGTTGCTGCAGTATGCGACAAATTGCACATGAATAAAGCCGCATATCTGCTAAATGGCAGGTCTAACTCGTCCGCGCATCGGGATTAAGCCTTTGCGAGCGTGTCTGGTCAAACCGCACCCGCGGAGATGCGACAAAGAAGGTGACGCATTAATATGTAAGCGTCGGATAACAAGGCTTAAGGCGGACTTACTGCTTTTACCTCGATGGCAAAAAACGATCGTGATAACAATAATACAAGTTATACCTGTATGTTAAACTGGGTACACATCTCAGCGCACATGACTTGAGAACACACACCACATATGCGCGCGTGCTCATGTCATGCAATGAGCTGCGTGCACATCTGAGCGCACATGATTTGAGTACACAAGAATATGCAAATGTTCACGTCCCATTCGTCGCGTCTCAGGACAGTGTTGTCAGATTATACAATTAGTCGTGTAATTACATGATTTTGGTCCCTATTACACGAGTAGAGTGAAAAAATTCTAACGATTTTTAATACTGCAGGTGCAATGTACTTATAGTATTTTTATGTTTTACAAGATTTTTGGGAGTCGAGTTTCAGGAACTTCTCTCCACTTCATCTGGCAACACTGTCTCAGGATATGCGGGCTGGCTCGCGCGCGACTTTGAGCACTCATGGGTCGAGCCAAATCTTGGGGAGCGAGTTCAGAATACAAGCATGCAACGTAAAAACTAAAACCGACACATGACTTGGGAACACACATATTGAGCACGCACGCATATGTATGTGTTCTCAAGTCATGTGCGCTCAGATGTATACGCAACTCAACACATGACATAAGAACGCACGCTTATGTGTATGTTTTCGAGTCATGTGAGCTCAGATCTATACGCAGCTCAACACATGACATAAGAACGCACGCTTATATGTAGGTTTCAGAGTCATGTGCGATCAGATGTGTACGCGGCTCGTATCTGAAAACCGACACACACATTAGCACGCACACATACCCACACTGGAACACTGGATATTAATGTGTAACTTATTCGGCGACTCAGCTTTACCGTTTTCAACCAGATTTATTTATAGCCAAGAGGAGGCCAAAGGCGAGTATCACAAAGGGCCTGATAAAATATGGAAAAACTTCAAATCCATGATGATCTCTCAGGCTCAAATATAGATGGGATTCTAAATATGTATAAGTGGTCAGTACAAATTTTGATATTCATGTAATTTATTCATTATTATTTTTCTAAAGACTGAGTATTTGATGTAGCTCCTTTGGTTAACGTTCTGGTTTATTATATTTCAACGTGATCTCAACTAACGTCAGTTGTCTATGACAGCGAAAAGTTGCTGTAAATATAATAAATAAAGTTAAGCTAGTTTGTATGTAAATGTAGAAAATATTCTTACAAGTTTAGTGTATGAATAGTATTTAGTATTACAATATTAATTTATTTAACCATATTATACCTACAGATGCCTTTATGGTAAGTCACTAGGAAAAATAGTATCAAACGTAATATACATAGGTGAGTCTGAGCTTGAGAATATTGAAGTGTACAGCTAATCCGTTACACGGAATGTTGAACGTGTTTATAAAAATACATAATCACATTCACATTCAGTACTTAACAAGACATGGTACTTATATGCCTCAATGAGAACTGTTTATTTGACAGTTTAAAAATTCATCTATGGTGTAAGAACAGTGGTTTAGTAAGAGATTTTTTGTTTTTTTTTTTCTTGAAAGGGTATCCATTACAATCATTAAATTCACGAGGCAATTTGTTGTAGAATCTGAAGTGCCCGTACAATTTCTTTTAGATGTATCGTGGAGGTCTCAGTGATTCAGATCCTCTGGTATTATAATCATGCAAATCAGGCTGAATGGAAAACTTGTTTACATTTTCATGAATAGGTTATGCATATGAATTCACGTATCGTAGTATATTAGCAAAATAAACAAATATATATCAAATAATAGAAGAAATGACTTCAACAGCCATTCATGAAAACCTGTTTTTTAGACTTCTTGTAAAACACTGACGCCATCTGCATTTAGATGCTCTTTCGTGGTTTATTGCTACACGCCCATTTTTAATGTACCTACTTACTAATGAATTCATAGATGCCATGTACAAATTCAAAATAACATCATTGGATTGTCTTGCACATGAAGATTTGCTTTGTCAGTATTTCTTATACTTATAATTAGTACGTTGCTTCGGGTGTTTACTCTTCAGTATATAAAATAGAAATTCGAGGCAGAAATATGTTTGCTGTATTGACTCTGCCATCAGTACAAGTAAATGAATGTAAATCACCCTATATAGTAACACACCAGCATGTCTTCATCCGGGCGGCTATTTACTGTTTGTTTCAAACAATAACAGGCTCAGCTTACAAATGCAAGTCTTGAAACTTCTGCCCAGTTATTTTCCCAACTTACTGCTTCCCTCGAGAAGTATTTGCCATTGTTAACAAAGAAAGATGTTGCTTTCAAGCTGCCTTTATATTATGCAGAGAAGGAGTCGGAACATCAAGAAGGGCATTTTAGTCAGGTACATTTACTTAATGTCTGGTATTTATTACCTATTGATATACATTTTTGCTATAGACATAGATGTAGACAAATAAAGAAACAGACCGATAGAACTTGAACAATGTAGTTTTTTTTATTTAGATGCCATATAAAACTAATAGCTTCACTACCAATGAGTCTATCCACAAAAACATTAATATATATTTAAGGTACAATAGTACAAATTTGGTGGGGGGGTGGGGTATAACAGAAAAGATCCAGAGCTCACCCACTACTTACAAAATAAGTTATCCATAATTCTGCATACTTATGTCGGCTACAAACGTTCCGGCAGGCCTGTCAGTTCAAACTGAACGGTCTGCCTGAAGACCGGTCGCCTCGCCCCCACACGTTCCGGCAGGCCTGTCAGTTCGAACTGAACAAGGCCGCCTAAAGACCGGTCGCCTCTGATTGGCTGACGGCCCTTCACACGTTCAGGCGAATGTGAAATATATCAGCTACTACGTTTCCACGGGCTTTTAAAACATTTTGTGTGTAATTTCTCGATATCTGGCAAGGTATACCTGATAGAAGAAAATGTCAAGTACAAAGCTTATTTGGTTACTTAATGTCGGCTACACACGTTCCGGCAGGCCTGTCAGTTCAAACTGAACGGTCTGCCTGAAGACCGGTCTCCTCGCCCCCACACGTTCCGGCAGGCCTGTCAGTTCGAACTGAACAAGGCCGCCTAAAGACCGGTCGCCTCTGATTGGCTGACGGCCCTTCACACGTTCAGCCGAATGTGAAATATATCAGCTACTACGTTTCCACGGGCTTTTAAAACATTTTGTGTGTAATTTCTCGATATCTGGCAAGGTATACCTGATAGAAGAAAATGTCAAGTACAAAGGTTATTTGGTTACTTAATGTCGGCTACACACGTTCCGGCAGGCCTGTCAGTTTGAACTGAATGGTCCGCCCACGTCCGGTCGCCTGAGCGTGTGTATAGTCCGGTCTACCTGTCAGTTACGACTGATCAGGCGACCGGAGAAGAATCACATATATGTTCGTCCCTGCGTCCGGCCTGACGTCCAGTCGCCTGAGCGTGTGTATGGTCCGGTCTACCTGTCAGTTACGACTGATCAGGCGACCGGAGAAGAATCACATTTAGGATCTGTCTGACGTACCCCAATCTGACTATTTTATCGCGTTGTTTTTTTGCACTCTGACCAACACAAGTCTGCTGATCAAGGGCAAAGGTTTCTGCATGTCGGTTATAAATAGTTGATGGTTGACCGGACATTGAGAAGAGGACATCTTTTCTTTATCGTCAGCCTCCCGCAAAGGCTGAAAGCCTTGACGCTGTATAAGCGCTGCGAGAGGATAAGTGTCAGTGCACGTTAGATTTGAAACGCTGCAGGTTATAGCCATCGGAAAACAGATTCCCCGGCAGCACATTCCACAGCTTCGAAGTTCTCCAAAAGAAGGAATGCTGGAGAAGACTGGTTCGGGGAGTAGGGACTCGACCTGGTAAGGATGAGCTCGCAGAGCCTCTCTAGTGTTCCTGGTTGGGACGGCCTTTGGTGTTATTATCTGGGAAATTATATTGACGGATTTCTTTTTAGTCACTGCTTGACTAGATGATACATACATTCCGCATCTGTAAAGACCTTCTCGTTACCGTAATGTTTATAAAATTACTGGATTATATGGTTATCTTTTCTTTACGTTTTTCGAGAAATGATTCACTGAGATTTACTTTTCTCAACTTTCTTACCCGTGATATTAGCTTCAGTACTGCTGTCGTTATTCGGCTGTCATTCAATATGTATGCCTGACGTTAACGTTGTTGTAATTTTGCGTTCTAGCTCATTGTCGTACGACTAAAGGACCGTTTTCTCAATGTCCAGTTAAATATTTATCTGGAAGTTAACGTTTATCTGTCAGATAAATTGTTTAAACAATAATTGAAGGTTAAACTTACGAATTCACGGCGGCTACCTATCTGACACTTCTGGATATTGAGAAACCGACCCTAAGACGTTTATTACTATATCCTGTTATTTAAGTGCCTTTTGTCGATACGATTTTGCAGAAGATGTGGCTATGTGTTTGACGGTTGTCAAAATTAAGGCTTCACGCCTTCTCCATTTTGAGAAATAGATCGTTCTGGCACGTTTTGAAATCATTCGATAAATTAGCAGAGTAACTCGTCAACTTATGTTTTTCGAGCATTCTTTGATTGTTTAACCGAGATGGTTTGGGTACTGCTGCGTCTGGTTGATATACAGCAAGTATAGGATGTACAAATACAATTCGTCAATTCTTGTCAGAGCGGTCCGGTAGACCTTTGCTCTTAGTTATGGAAGTTTCGATCAGTCAGTTTGTCAAGTCTGGTTACCCAGTGACCAGACAATGTCATAGAGAAGTAAGAGAAGAAAAAGGAAGGAAGGAGCAAAGAGGAGGAAGTTCGCCGGTTGGAGGGTGTAGCTTGACATACTGGATTTAGTCGCGGTAATTTTGGGCTTCAATCAAAAGGGTTAATTTTGAGGTTCAATACCTAATTTTTTTTAATTAAAAAATTTAGCTGTTCTCAAAATTGCATGACTTGATTTTGATCACAGTGTCGCGGTCTTGCATGTGTGCTTGCAAACTTGCTCGACTGTGAAGTCCACTGTCACGCGCAACAGAGGGTTGCTGTGTGATTCCGCTTGACTAAAACCTTTTACCAAAAAAAATCGCCTACAAGGCCTGTGTGGCGCTTACCAGGGGACTAATAACCTTCTGCAAGGACTGGAGCGCTGTTGCCAAGTCCATGCTTTGAGCAGTCGAAGGTGAGCTCGGAGCAGCAAATAAAGTCAAGGTTTCATCCTTGGCTGTGTCAGCATATAAGTCACATATCTGCGCATTTCAAGCACCTTGGTGAAGTAGTACAATACGACTGAGTGTGTCCATATATCTGACAGTGGTGGCACTGTCCTATCAATCGAGAGTTCTTTTGAACATGAACTCTGACAGACAGTCCCAGAAATTCATGTTCAATTATACACTTGCTGGAATTTTTCAGTCTTTGACGGAATCATCACTACCATAGGCATGGGCACGCCGCCATTGCGCTTCATGCCTTTACGTTGCTAAGTTTTGTTTGAAATGGTTTTATAACCTCCATGCGTTCAGGTAATTTCTGCTACGGATAACGTGGGAAGTAAAAGATCTCTAAAGTCGTTTGTATTACTCTCAGGTCTATCATTTTCAATAAACTCGATAACAAAAGGTCAATCGGGTTCCGTGCTTTGGACACCCGTTTTGCTGAATATTATAGGATCAGCTAAAACTGGATGGACTTTAGTGCTATTTGGTTGTTAGTAGCAGCACGTACTGTTTATAAAAATAAAAATATACCTAGGTGAGTTTCACCAGCGCTAACTTTTGCCTACTCGGCCATCAAATACATGATGGTATTTCATTTTCTTCTAAGCAGGTCACGGAGGTTTCGTAATAGGAATACGTGAGATCGTGAGACTCCACCTTTTCCTTTTTCTTATGCTCCTTATTCGGGATAAAGGCGAACCTTATTTATCGAGAAATTTGGAAGGAAGGACGGTGCGCGGATATTTTAGGGTAGTTTACTCTTAGCCGTGCAATGCTTTTTGTCCTTCATTATTTGTTGGGGTGCGGAACACAAAGGCTTTGAGGTGAGCCCGTCTGAAAACGTAGGGTCTAATACGGATATGAATATTTTTCCAAACTATATGTCTACCAGATGCTATTTTGCAGATTAGTTAGAGCCGTAGGTATTTGAATTGAATTTTGGAAAAAGAGTAAGGTTTATAAAATACAGGTCAGGTCGCCGTTTTTGACAAGCCTATATGCTTATTTCACACATATCTGTCACACATAGGTACATTTCTAAAATCCCAAAATACGTAAGAGAATCACACTGGACCCGGGGGCTTCCAGAACCAGGTTTCTGACTACAGCTAAGCTGATTTAGCGTGTTATAAAAATATATTATCTTTGAAGAAATATGATGCCTGAATTTGAATCTTTCCGGAATTGAAACTGCTTCAATATGCAAATAGTGAAGATTTAACCCTACTGAACATAGATAAGTCCTACTACATAACTACATGTTGTGTGATACGAAAACTGCTTAGCTACTCTAACATATTACAGGATTAAGTACAAAAATGCTATAAACGGTTTAACACTGAACAGACTAAGGGATGTGATGCATGCTAAAATACTGGAGAAAAGAATCCCATTGAGAGAAAGGATAAACATGATTGCCATCGTCCCTACCATCGTGAGTGCGTAGCGTGAGAATGCTGAATTCAAAGAGTACTACTACAGCCAAAAAATGCTAAGAGAATAAATATGTACTGTTTTTTTTCGGCAAAGAGGGGCTGTAAAAACGATTACCTATCTAAAAATACTATTTTAGTAAGTACTACTAGATGTATGAATTCTAGTCGTTTTATAAACAGACAGCAAGATTTGATTTGGCCTTATATTGGTATGTGATTAGGTATAGTACGAGAGATCGAAAGTTAACATGTGGGAGTTAGTACACATGCAACCTTACATAATATAGTGACACATCCAGATTGTTAGTCATTGTCATCAAAATAGTGAAAGATTTATTGAAATCATTCGTAAAAGGCACTCAGTCGATTCATCACCATCCACAAGAATTAAAGATCGCAGTAACCGCCCTTTGGCGTATTTCTAATTAAAATTTGCATCTACACGCTTACAAAGTCTGCGACCTAACACCCTTGGGCAAGAAACCGTGCGCCACGAAGAGAGTTTACCAATTTGATCCTTGGGCGAACATAAGTGAATGCCGATTTCACGAATCATTCTCAGTGATGAGGACCTTGAGGGCTATAGCTTGGACTGCCATACTTAGGATGGGGGGGTGGTACTTTTGATAATCTACAAAAGATTCAGTGAAAATCAATACACTCAAAATGTGTCACGGTTGATGTGCATTGTGGTCTGAAAGAACAATAAGTTGGACAGTAACAGTAAATGCAAACATCATTCTGCTTTTCCGACATTTTTTTGTGCCTTAATTGGAACACGTCGCTCTTGATGACATGCACACAGAAAAATCTGTCATTCTGTCAATGACTCACGCTTGGATTCAATGGGACCTTACACTCAGCATTCCTCAAATACAGCGATGTTTTATCCAATGGGAAGTGGTAACTAATTATATCGTATTCTCGATTCAACTATAAGATGTCATTGGATTCCAATGAATAATTCAATCGCAGCCTGTCGTTGAATCGAATCTGTGTTTGGTAATTGATTCTAAACTACATTCTACTCCTTGGACCAACAGATTTTGTTGCGAGGACAGCTGATTGATTCGCTTGGATGTTTAATTGTGTTATTTTGTATGAAGTTATAAGGAGCATGATATAAGAATTAGACATAAGCCTGCACCAGATGTTGCATTTTTACCTGAAGTACAACTGTCTGACTAATCTAAATACCTACATTCAAATTTCTCAGTAGGTCCTCCAATTAATATATAACTGGACACATTTAAATCACACAATTGCTGATGCAATGCTCAAAACCACGAGATGACACAACACGGCTAACACCGAAACAACACAACGACACAACCTCGTCCATGTTGGCGCGTTCACGGTGATAGTAACACTGAGATTATCCCCCTGTTCTTTATTTTTACGTTCATTGAATCGAGACATCAGTCCCGCCGAATACTGATTATAGTTCAGCTAAGGACAAGGGCCATTGAAACAAAATTAATTTTTATCAGATGAATTATCACGAACTGCTGTTGCAGTAATAATTTTTGTACATTGAATAGATTGTATGCTTTGCTTAAATGAAGCATAGGGTAAATTTCGAAAACAAAAGGATGTTTTGATTGCGTTATATGTCAATACTGGTATTAGAAGGATTATACATATCGTTAGAACGAATATAAGATTATTTTGAATTTATTGGCGTACCTGTGATTACTTCGAATATAGGGATTGAATTCCTTCAATGACATTTGATTTGAAACAACTGTAAATATATTTAAATCGATAGAAAAATATCCAAATACTAACAATTAATTGGAAAAGCAACAGTACTTTTTCTGTGTGGGGTTTCTGCAGCGTGATGCCACATGTCATGCTGCTCGTAAAAAAATGTCTGTCTTGTACGAGTTAGCCCCTGGCTGTGTAATTTTTTAGTTAGCTCACCAGAAATACATGTACAAAAATATACTTGCAACTTGTGCAATTTATAAAATATCTTTTTTGATACATAATTCCTAAATGAACATCTGAACACTTTGTTGCAGACTATGTTTCATTGAACTTTACAATGATGCACTATTATTGAAATATCATTTCCATAAGGTACGTTGACCGGCCGTTTGTCTTTTTTTCATAGTCTGTTCTCCAGAAACTAGACAAATATATTTTAAGGGGTTTGAGATTCAGTTGCCCTAATAATTACCGCTCAGTCTTAAGGCTCCAATAGCCAGTTATCAATCCAACCACCTTTCGTAATACCTTTCTGCTCCATCTGAGAGCGTCTGCGGTATTAGAGCACCAGGGTCCCCTCAGCATCCCCTTAGATGAATATTCCCACTCTATCCCAGCGTCTCTGGTGCTCATTCGATACCCATCTGGTGACAACTGTCCGTACCATGTTGTATAATGTACCACATGCTGGTTCTGGTCCAATGAGAAGGAGTTCTGCACCATTCTTGGCACACCTGTCGGCCCTCTTATTACTACCCACTCATGTGACTAGGCACCCAAGATAGTAGTAGTAGTTAACTTTATTGAAATATACAAGGCGCATACATTTCAAAAGGCGGAATACAGCATCACCAAATTACAGAAATGTGGCTTACTGCTCTTGGGCTCAATCTTACCTTGTTGTTCTCTGCCAGAGTCTTTAGGGTATTATGGCAGTCGCTCACCATTTGTGAGGTATACTTGGCAGGTCAACAGAGCCATCCGGCTGTCTTTTTACCGTATCCTTTACCGTGTATGCGTATTCCACCGCCTATACAAAATTGCGGCTGTTTGTGCTTGAAAAATGGTAGTCAGATTATCTAGGCCTCCGTATATGCTTCCTCCTGTAACTCATACATTTTTGGAGCCATCAGTGTACCAGGTGATACCATTCGATATACAGGGTGTCCCACGACGATTAAGACAATCAATATACCGGAACTGGGCACTAGTAAAGAATTATAATTTTGGAGATGTAAATTAGAGCAAATATTTTGTCTTTTCTTGTCATTGTGTTGCCCAATGAGGTATTTGTTTTTGGTCACGTGACGTTCGATTGAAAATTATTGATGGGACACCCTGTATATTTATACCTTTCTGTGTTCCTCCCGATAAAACACTTCCAACAAACTGCACACTTGGTGTCTAAAGTAATTCATTGAACAGGTACTCAAAGGATTGTACCACTACCATTGATTATAACATGTACCCCTACAGCTAAATTATTTTGCTAGTGTTTTATAATGGTATATAGTGGCACAGTCCCTTAAGTATCTGTAGCTCTTGGACTAATCACTTTAGACCCTAAGTGTGTTAGTTGGTTGGAATTGTTTTATCGGGAGAGAAAGGCACAAATAATACAGGGTGTCCTATAAATAATTTTAAATCCAATGTCACGTGACCAAAAACAAGTACCTCATTGGGTAACACAATAATAAGAAAAGATGCAACATTTGCTCCAATTTACACCCCCAAAATTATAATTCTCTACTACTGCCCGGTTTCGATATATTGCTTGTCTTAATAGTCGTGGGACACCCTGTATGTATGTCATTGGCATTCTGTCAGGGGGCTTCTCAAGTATATCGCACCTCTGGTTGTCAAGTGTCGTGGTATGTTCCATGGGTAAAACCGATTGCCATGGCACTGCATTCTATAAGCAGCCTTTTTTGCATATTCCTCTATGAAAATATCAAGAGGTGGGATATTAAACAGTACCTTGAATGTTGCTGTTGGTGTACCCTTCATGGCGCCCGCTATGCTCAGACAGGACATACAAGATCGTAGGTCTGACTACCTTGGTTTACAGCTAGTTTACCATCGATGGGGTTAAACCCAAATAAGAGGATGAAAAAGAACGAAGGGACACTAGACACTAAATTAACATGGCGGCCACATATTGACAATTTAATCCGCAAATGCAGATCAATATTAAATATAAAAAAATGCCTATGCTCGACCCGCTGGAGAGCAGAAACAGAAATCCTGCTGAAAATCTACAGATGCCTTGTTCTGTCTAGAATCGACTATAGCTCCATAGTATATTCGTCGGCCAGGACTTCGGTTTTGAAGAAGATAGAACCTATCCAAAATATGGGAATTTGGTATTGTTTAGGTGCATATAGGACAACACCAACTGCTAGTTTATACCGTGAATCTGGGATCCAGCCATTAAACATCAGGCGAAAAAAATTAGGGCTAGCATACAAAACTCGTATTATTGCACAAACCAAAAACCGTAATGCAGCTATTTTAGCTGCGGACTGTGATGAATACCTAAGAAGAACAACCATCGCAAGACCTCTTAGGGTAAGACTTCGAGACACTGCAAAAGAAGTGAATGTCATAGAGAGTCCCATGTACCCCATAACATATCCAGAAACACCTCCATGAAATATGCCAAGCTTCGAGATAAATACGGAGCTAAGTGTATATTCCAAGCAAAACACATCACCCATACTGTCAAACACTCTTTTCCAAGAAATAATCCGACGATGCTCCGAAGCACTTATATTATAAAATATACCGATGGGTCCAAGACAGCAACATGTGTGTGATGTTCTTTAGTAATAGATGCTGCTCAAAGTTCATGGACTTTGTGTCCACTCACGTCCGTATTTACGGCAGAGCAATATGCCATTTGGCAAGGATTAAAGTTTGCTCAAATAGCGGCAACCAATAGAATCATACTTATTATAACTGTCTGCGTTAGCAGCACTCAGTAACAGGTATTCGCCAGACCCACTTGTTCAGATGTGCCTCCAGACCCTAGTAGATTTAAAGCAAGCTGGTAAGGAGGTTATTCTTCTTTGGGTACCTAGTCACACAGGAATTCAAGGAAATGATCTGGATGACGAAGCGGCCAAAAAGGCGACGCTTTCTCAAAACATAGACGTCCAAACTGTTAAGGTTTGTGATCAAAAAACCCACATCTCGCATTGTATAAACACCTAATGGCAAAGAGAATGGGACAGAACAGGATCACAATTGAAACAAGTCAAACCATCTGTAGCTCCATGGCATCCAACTCTTAATTTTAGCAGAGATGCCGTAAAACTACATCGTCTGAGGATGGGCCATACAATGCTCACACATTCATATCTCCTGTGTAGATCACAACAACCACTATGCCCTTCATGTGACTGTTCGGCACTGACTAATCTTCGTGATTGCTACGAGATGAGTGACAACTGGATGCAAAATTTCAACGACCCATTGCGGATAGAGAATACTCTATCATCCCTCAGAGGTACAGGGTTTTACTATTAAATTTAGGACAGATGATTTAACAAGAGTAACACGCAGCTAATGACCCAGCAGTCGATGCTGCCTATAATCACAAAAAAAAACGAAAGGAGAAGGTTTCTAGGTACTGCTGAGATAAGATGATCCTTATAATGATCTAGAGTAATTCTGAAAGAGTAGTTTTTAACAACATGTAATTTTTTTAAATATAAAATTCTCACGAATTTAATTTTTGTTCAGACCGAGGCGCGGTCTGGAATGTTTTAGAGTTATCTCGACTATGTCGTCCGCCCATTCGCGCAACAGAGGGTTGCAGTGCAATCCGGCTTGTCCATAGCGCTGCTGTGCCTGTTGTTTAATGTAGTCCCTTGAGTAAGGAATGCCGAGACCTCCATGTAACGTCTCCTTTGAAACAGACCGTGGGGAATTTGTGATAATATAGCTCAGGAAATAGATCGTCGCCGTCGCATCGCAAAAAAATATTTGAATACAGCATAAAGCAGGCAAAGCGCCCATATAACTTCTTTGTAAGAGGTCAATAAAGAATTTGAATTATCTCGCTCACTATACTAATGGACATCTCTTCCTACAAATATGTGTAGACTGATACAATTATCGTGCAGCTTTTAGCTGTGGATCAAGTGTTACCAAACAAAAGTTTACATGTCAAAACTTCATGAACCGGTCAAATTAAGATACTACTAAAACGCCATCAGTTTTATAACAGTTTATTAAGTGTCCTGGAACCTCGCTATCGCTAGGAACGGACCTTATTAAATATAAATTATTTTGTCTGCACATATATTTATAAAACGCTTGACAAGCTGAGAAGAACCACTGTTCCCCCTAGATTTAAAGTCGTCGAATTCACGGCCAATATGCAAATTTCATAAAAATTATGAAAATACTGAAGTCGTGCACGTAGTGACTGACATACTATCTGTTAAGAAGTCAAACACACTGACATACAGACAGAAACAAGGTGCTAGAATGAATGAGTAAGGACCAGAGGCCATCCAGCACGGAATGTGGCTGGTGCATAGGCCGCACGATGGGCCCTTTTGCGCAACAAAGTGCTTAGATTTTCTTGATTAAGATAATATAAATGAAATTCCACCCAGAGGTTGGATTCATGAACAAATGTCTTTTTAGATATCACGGTAATTCTTCACTACTTTGTTCTTTTTTTCATTTCGTTTGTGTATTTTTTTCCTTAGACCAGTCACACTGATCGGTTTATGTTCTTCTTTGCAACCTAACAGACATGACAACCTGGCCGACTTATGCAAGGGCAAACGTTCCACGAACTGCTCTGATAAGGCATGATAAACAGTAATACCATAAAGCTTGGAAAGAATATTCCACAAGTCCTAAAATGTTTAGGCCCATAATACCCCTCTCATGTTTAGAATGTATTCCATTACGAACAACGGTATCAGTTATATAGCTGGAAGCTTTTCTAAAGAATGTCAAAAAGGAAAGGGAAAATGGAAGCATAATTTATCTTTTCAAGACCCGAGTCGGCAGAAAATAATACAGATACCAGCGTATATTTTATACACGTTTAAAGGCGACTGAATGTCTTCCCGATCTGGGTGTAATGGTTTACGTGCTGCGCAATTGGTATTCGCTGAATAATGTGAAGCCGTTTGTGTCAGACTGTTGAACGTATCAAAGCGACTAGGTTACAAAGCTAAAACTGCACTCATAGCGAAAACGGGGTGGTCAGAGTCACATAAGCGGCTTACAGCTTAGGTGACAGACAGGTGGCAAATTTGGAATGAGACCACGAGATGGGACTATACGTTTTGACTTGACGTAAGAGGTGAAAAGACATTTTATGATTATGACTGTACTGTAGCTGGTTTCTGCGAGTCTATGGTTATCATAGCATAGGGCAGGGTTAGCTCCCAATTTATTGGTTTGGTCGATTCTAGGGCAATATTGCAATTTGCACAGGCAGTGCATAGGGGTTTTGGATAGAGCTAAGGCGCTATGGTCAGAAATACTTACAACGAATTTCTGAATTCTAAAGACAACCGCTTTTTACAAGTGGCAATGGGTGCCGACTAGTGTATAGTGTATATTTCCAAGAGCTACACATGTCTCATAGGACTGTAGTATCTGGTCCAACAATTTTGACTGTCTGTCCCTTGTAAGGTGCTTCCTGTATATTTCTTTAAGAGTGCAGCTGTTTATAGGATGTAGTGATTTAGTTTGTTTAATCACATGTACCCTCTGGAATGTTAAGACGGGTTGCGGTTGTGTGACAAAAATATATGTAAAATTAAATTGAAGCAAAGTAGGTAGTTTTTCCAATGAAATTACAAAATTGGCAATTATGGATATATTTGTCCTCAAATAGAAAGGTACATATCCATCGATGTTTATATCTGAGGACAGTCACTTAAATAAATATCATGAAGTATCTATAGAACAGACAAGTCGAGCTGTGACTGATGCGATTTTTTTGAGAGTATTTAGCTTAAATTGTATTTGTTTGGTAATCAAGTGTGTGCCTGCCACTGTATGACAAAATTTTTATTTTTGAGATAACCGGGTCAAAACTACCACTTCTAAAACTATTGTTTTTGCCAAGTCGTGAAAATATTAAAATATTGTGAATCAGAACAGAGGCAATAGAAAACTATTGAAAATATTCTAGTCAACCTTAGATATTGCTATAGCTTGACTTGGGGCAGCTTAGAATTCATTCGCAAGGCTGTGATCTAGTGAATAAGTGGATGTTGACCGAAAACGCTTAGTCGCTGTTACTACAGAGCCTAACATTTACTTATTTATTTCTTGACATTTACAATAAAATAACTTGACTTGGTTGCTGCCGCTAAACAGATTCAATAACATACATATCCATGTTTATCAGCTTTAGAACCACAAAATGCTCTCAAATGAACAAATATTCAATATTCATACCAGCGTACAACTCTTAAATGAACAAATGCTCCTTATTCCGCTGTAACAGCACACAACTTTTACAGATACAAAAAGTATGTCAAGACTTTAAACTGTGAGGTACAGCTGGCAATTTAGTAAAGCTATTCATGAACAGCTGATTCAGAAACAAGTTCTGTTATAGGTACATATAACAGGTTACAACTTGATGAGTAAAAAAAGTAACGATATGGGAGAATCCCAATAAAAGTTTTGCTATGGTCTGGGTAAGGTTTTCAGACCTTCCTGAACACTCGCTTTGAAGTCATACCTATGATGTTAGCATTGTTTACACCTATAATGATAGTCTTACAATTTCGAAGATATGTAAATACAGAAAAACTGGACTTCTTAAATGTGGTATGAAATTTAACAGTGTTTGCCCGCAATCCTTGAACAAACAATCGCAATTTGCTTGCCTGCTTGCCCGTCTCCCACAACTGGTCCTGCACGACTTGGTCCGGGCCTACAAAACTTGGTGTGCAAACGTTTTGAAAACGCCAGCCTATGGCGATTGCATCCATTTTGGCGACCATGACCGAACCCGGTAGACGTTATGTGTCTTTCTAGAATATTTGGTAAATCCTGCTTATGTTTAGGTAGTATTTCATTACAAGCAACGCTATCCGTTATATAGCTGGAAGCTTTTCTAAAGAAGTTCAAAACGGAAAGGGAAAATGGGAGCATAATTTATCTTTCAGGGCCCGAGTGAGGCAGAAAATAATACAGATACCAGCGTATATTTTATACACGTTTAAAGTCAACTGAATGTCTTTCCGATCTAGGCGTAATGGTTTACGTGCTGCGCAATTGGTATTCGCTGAAAAATGTGAAATCGTTAGTCTCAGACTGTTGAACGTACCAAGGCGACTAGGTTACAAAGCTAACCGGGAACAGAAATGAGAACAGGATCACGCGGTAGATGCTCAATCGCGCGAGAATATTTCTAAGTAGGTGCCGTATTCTTCTTTATCCAGGTTGACGGGAGTTATACTTGTTCGGAAAGTTTTAAACGGCTGGTGTAGAAAAAATTAATGTGAGGTACCTACCTAAAATTACTAGAGGAATCCAAATATCTTTGATCATTATGAGATACAGATAAAGCAGGATATAGGAGGTCAATAAAGAACTTGGATTATGTTGCTTATAATTACTAAATGACGTAACTTCCTGCAAATATGTAGCAAAGACGTGTTTAGGGGTAAGAGCTCAATGGTAGCAAATGATACAATTGTTGTACAATCTTCAATTTGTCGGCCAAGTGGTACCACTTTGGCTTTAATTATTAGGTATATTATGTGGTACCAACAAAAATCCCAAAATTACTTGTCAAAACTCTAGAAACCAGGTAAAGCTACTCCTGTAATGTCCTTCAATTTCACAGGAGCTTTTCGAGTATCCCAGAATTTGATTCTCGCTAGAAACTATGTTTTCTGTAAATACTAGAGTTATCAAGCAGCATTCAAGATCAAATTTGTTGATTTTTTTATATACACGTAGACATTTTTTTGACAGACAGTACTGTTCTCTCCAGATATAAAGTTGCTCAATACACTTTCAGTGTTCCAATTCCATTAAAATTATGACAGTTACTGAAGTCTTGTAAGGCGTGTAATGACAGACATGCTAGTATACCTTTTCACGTAAAACATATTGCGGAAACGATTTTTTTAATACTCATATTGACGCACCAAGCCGTAAAAAAGTTTTGTTAATTTAAAAGGGTTCAATCTCTCGCCTTAGAAAGCCCTCCAATACGTAATTTTAAATTGAGAGAAAGCAAAAATAAAAGCCACACTTTGACACCCTGTATCTTGAAAATTAAGCATTTTAAGTCATCATGTTCCTATCTTAATGTATATAGAAGTGTGAGGTCTATTACCTGTCAAGCGTTGTCAGTCGGTTTTTTTTCGGAGAACGCATAGGGTTAGCAATAATCGCTCAACAAGGCATTCTAGCTGAACCTCCTAAAAAAACAAAGCAGGAGCTGAGCATTACATACCACTACCTACATAGCGAGAGGGGGCGAAACTACTACTAGAAGTAATAAGGTGGTTGCACGCGACCTGTCATTTAGTCTTGTGAATGCCGTGCCCTACAACCGCAATTCGTGATTCAGTCTATCATGTTACTGGTTAAATTAAATAGTGCGACGACTGTAGAAAATGCCGTGAAAATCCTCCCCACCAATCTTCCTTTAAAGTTTTATTTAGAAGTTAGAATAAGTGAGCTACGTTTGTTGTCCGATAAATATGCTATATCGTTAGCGGTTTGGGGTATAACCCTTTGGCTTCTTGAGCATATCTCTTTGCGGTATTTAGTCATTAAATAAATGATTTCTGTTTAAACATCTAAGGAAGTTGGAGTTTCAAATTGGCGTACTCATCAAAATGTGCACTGTGGACGTTTCTATGCCTGACGAAATAGCCAATGCCGCAATAATCGTATACCAAATTTTCAGTTAAACGATTTAAATTTATATCCGATTGCTTCAGAATAGACTCAAATTCTAGTCCGACTCTCTACCAGCTGAGCCATGGTGGTAATGGCAACCCAGCCTGCAAAGCGTTGACTAGATCCTGATGCCAACTGACGTGCTGCCGCCATCTTCTAGAGTACAGAGCGGCTCGTATCTGTATTATCGAAGGACTCTGTTGGGTCAGTGACAATCTCCGACTGCGTTCGACTCCAGATGGTCGAGCCAGCAGAGACAGCTCTGTGCAGGAAGTGAACGTATCACCGTCAAAGACAGCGGCAGTGAAGCCGACAGTTGGCGTGAGGATCCGACGCATCTGATCAACGCTTTGCAGGCTGAGTTGTCAAGACCTCCATGGCTCAGCTGGTAAAGGACCGTACTAGAATTCCTGAGGTCGCGAGTTCCAATCCCGCTGGCAGTCAGTTCTTTCTCCGGCATTTTGTGGTAGCACCTTGATTTGAGAGCCTAATATGCGGCAAATATCATGAAAAAACACTAAACATGTTGTGTAAACTGTATGAGAATTATATTTTCTATGGTGAGGTGAAAACTACCGAGTATAAAATCAAATGAAGACATTTATAGCTGAGCAATCTCGTAATAACTGCACCTGCCAAAAATTGATTAGGTTACCCGAAACCAACTCTCAGTTCAGTATAGTCGATGGCAATATTCGCAAAAATGGAAATCCGGGGGTGGATCTCATTTTGGCGGTAAAAGCTTTTGCGGCTAGTTTTCTAGTATTAATGACAGTAATGGATATTTGTCATTGGATATAATGAATCGCCCGTAAAGCATTGAAGTCCTTTTACTATTTCCGCGACACGATTTAAATTCATGCTTCGTAGCTTGAATCATGTAGGGATAGCTTTTGAGTAAAAACTATATCATTGGTACGTGATATGAGCAACCAAGGAATGTTCTAGCCTTTCATAATAGCTTATCCATATTTTTATTGCTTTAAACATCTGCACAGCTTCCAAGTAAGATTGCAATAAACATAGAATTTCTATTTGAATAGCAGCTCAGTTATATCCCAAATAGCTATAAAAAATGATTACCATTCGGGAAATCGTATCAAAACTTAATTCTGATGCATTCAATGCTATAGAGTAACCCATTTGTTGCAATATAACCCTCTAGCCTTTATTCGAATAAATATTCAAGAATCACCCCATTAGTTCCCCTAACACCAACCGCGCGGCGTTGGCTTTGTTATAAATAACTTTTATCTTAATAGCTTACTAGTAAGTTAACCCAATTACATTCCCGTATAGCGTACACCGCATACCTTAAAAATTACGAAGACTACTCAAACTCCATAAAATTATACAAATTACGTGCCCGCAGGCAAATGCAAGGGAGTTGATCTTGTTTCAGGGTGATTACTGATAATTCGCTTGAGGGTGTTGTGTTTTCTGCCACGCTAACCCTCTTTAATGTAGTTTTCTCTGCTCTGAGGTGCAAGTTATTGCTCTCTGCTCGAAGCTTGGGTGCTTGGATCCATCAGTTTATTAAATGGAATAAGTTTTTTTGCAACTTGTTTTGAAGAAACATGGACACATTTTGGAAAAACAGACAATTATTGTAATTCGTCACAAATCACAACTTCAAATAATACATACGCTGATGTTCCTGTAATCTGTGCAATCATCACCTTAAGCAATCATATAAAACACTCGGACAAATTCGATTGGTAGCAGTTTGGTCTTACATCCAGTTTCGGAAATATCCACGCTATTTTGGGATTTTTGAAATACAGCGTGAAAGTTTGCGTCCAATTGTTAAATAGTGGAAGTCTAAATAATAACATAATCAACTTCGTCCATCCCAAATTGTTACACGTATATAAAGAAGACATTACGTAGCTCAATAGATAAGCGTTTTTGAAATGCTTTAAAGATATTCTATTATGTTTATTTTAGTCTTCACTTTTGACTTTATATAGCGGACACATTGTTCGCAAATTGATCCGGTAGTGCCACGAGGTTACTGACAAAAAAGTTTAGTTTGTTATGATCCACGTCTATGCTTAGAGTGGAGTGCTTGGAAAACAAAGGAAATGAGTTTTCCAGGATACAACAAAAACTGGTCTTCAAACCTTCTCTTTGAGTTATTTTAGTCTCCCTATTCAAGGACAGATAAAAAGTGCCTTTGGAGATAGAGATGGTATCGAAAGATACACTTTTATTTAAAAGAGGGACTACCCGCATCCAGCAAATTATGAACAGGCGATCCTCCATGACAAAGTTGCATAAGATGTTAAATCATAACAAGGAACAGCTATTAAGGTATTTTCCATAACTTGATTTTGAAACTAACAATAGGTATCCTTTGTAATTAGTACAGCCCCTGATTTGGTCATGAAGCTGAAAGAAAATTGAATTTTTTAGATGTCGAAAATAGCTTATTGTGCTGAAATCATTAGTGCCATGTACCATCTCCTGTCTGAGAAATAACGTGCTCTTTATTTTTAATCATAAAAACTAAATGGAGAAATAGGGTGCAACTTTAAAATCATTTGACTGTCTTAGACTCAAAAAGACAGTTCTGATTTGCAGATTATAAACATATAAACAAGCACAGCAATCTTTGTGAAATTGACGTAATGTAATAAAAAATGAGCATGCACAGCCATCTCACTAGAATTGCTGTATCTTTTATTAACTTTAGAACCTAAGCGCACTGCTATCTGACCTGAGGCGGTGACTTCCGAGTAAGGCTTCACCACTGCCTTGTGGGTCATGACACAGAGGTTGAAAAACTGCTCCAAATCATTTACGTTAATTTAATAGACAAATGAACGACAGACGGCTGAATTTGAAGCGCTGAAAACTTTGTATACAAGGTAGCTGAAATTTCCCTGCAAAAAATGTGACGTACATCGTATCAAAGGAAACAAAAACGTACGATCATATTGCAAATATAGATCTTGAAGGTGCAGTAATAAACCTTTATACGATTAGTAAGTGTCTTGTGCGCAAAGTAGTGTCTGACTGAGGCTTCGGCTTCTGCATTGGCTTTTGCCACATTTGGCCAAAGAATGTACCTTCGGTTAATCCTTTGTCTTCGGCCAAAAACACGCCGAAGGTTCGGCCGAAACCGATCATTCCGAAGCTAAACGAAGTACTACGAAACTTTGATACCCAGAAATGCCGAAATTTATGAATATTGATATCTAGTCCTCATGTTCAGACGGCCAGTCGCTTTCAAGCATTTATCGACCCCTCCTACCGGTGCGTAATTTTCTTAGAGAACAGTTGTTTAGCTCTACAAGGCAAATCTTCACTACTCGCGAAGTAACCCAAACTACGAGAGTGTGGATGGTCGCTTCGGACTATTTCGCTCTACTTCGAGCGAAGCCGCTTCCAGCCGTTGTCGTTCTGCGCAGAAGCAAATGGTCGAACTCGCGAGGTGAAATGACCATCCACGCTGCTTGTAACACAGCATAGTAAACAACCAGCGTAATATCTCTGAGGATTTCCCATATAAAAATGGTTCCCACAGAATTTGACCTTGGGATGATTTTACGGATGTGAAGTTTGGGTAGAGATGCGAAAATGAAAATATCGATATCGGTACCAACTCGATATTTTTTAGCCAAATAGGCGCGTTTGTTTCGTACAGAGCATTTTGTGCAACTGATTACACCCCTCAATAATTATATAATTATTTTCGATACCGATATAAAAGTACCGATACCAGCTTGGAATGCCTCAAAAAAGTATCGATGACAAAAATACTCGATATTAGTGCAGAAGTATCGGAATATCGTTAGCGTCCCTATAAGAAATCATCCAAAACGGGGGATGCGCGTGTAATTACCGCCAACATGAGTTATTGTGCTGATTGTTTACTATGCTGTGGCTTGTAACCACTTTATACGGTCAAGAAATCGATCTGTTTTGTGACCTTGAAGAAGTCGTTGCAGAAATTGACAGAAAGAATTCGACCATTTATTTTCATTTATAAAGTTGTGTCAACATACTATGTAGGGATGTTGTAATAATGCGATCTGATTTTGGAAGCATTGTGTGCTCCTTTGTGTTTTTCATGTTTAGAAAATATGTTACAGATTCAGAGAGGCCGTATGCGCAGTGGACGATTCGGTTTCAATACCGCTGCCTGTTTACATGGATTTCAGTTCGATACGATGCAAATTCGATCCCAGAAAGGAGCGGTGTCGACTTTGAAACTCAATTCACTTTCGATCCAAATTTTGCAGTGTTCACATGCAGTATTCAATACCAAAATCGAATTCAGTTTGAACTGAGTTCCACATGTAAATGTAGTAAATGTATGTATTTTGCGATTGATAGTGGATCCATTCATTTCTTAATTCTTTCTATTTTATGGAGTGCTTCCTGGTGTACGGTTGTCATAATTATTAACTAGTCAAAGCTTTTCAGCACAACTTTTCAACTGAGTAATGATCTCAAAATATACACAGCTAACTGGTAATGCCACAGCATACAGAAAACTAATTGTCGCTATGACGCTAACCTCAATAAATACACGTCAAAGGCACCACAGATTACTATAAATGACGCAAATCATGACCTGTCTTTAGGAAGTTGGTATTGTAGGTAGGCCCATATATCTCTACAACTCTCCAAAAATTTCAATAAATCGAGCAAGCTCTAATTTGTCGATTTCTTCACCGATATCTTGAAGGTCACAAAATCGATCAATTTATTGACCGTTTGAGTGGTTACTAGGCTTACTCGTTGAACGAGTGTCGTGTTGTATGTCGGTTTTGTGGTGAAAATTAGTCAAATAGTTATAATTGAAATATACGAGAGCGCACAATGCAACTGCAGCTGCCTCTTGCACGTCACCCACTTCGCCATTGTCAGCTGACTTCCATATCCAAATATGAAGGTTGAGCGAGTAACGAGTTCCTCGTACTCGACTTACTTCGACGATGAAAGAGCGAATTTACTAGTTGAAAATGGTGTTTTTAACGTATGATATAAGATTTGTCAATTTTGGTTATTGAGTTTATCCTGTCTCAATGTTTATCATTCTGACTTAATATTGTCACGACGGCCTCTTTTTCTTCACCAAAGAATCAAACTGGACGTAACTTTTACCGTTTTACTTCACAACTGAATACAATATCTCTTAACCTTATCTCAACTAGAACTGAACTCAACTGAACTGCCACGCTACCCGTGGCGCCTTATATACACTTCATCGAACCATCTAGAGGATTCGATGACATCCGAGAATGTCAATCCGTCATTCTAGAAAACTCTCGACGATTCGATGACGTTTACACTTCAAAGATCTAACCTAACACTTTGACTTTACCTCATGCATGCCAACTAATACACAATACACGAATACCATAATATACAGTATGTTACAATATATTTGATTCTGATCAAAGCGATATAGACCCCCCTTATGTTTGTAAGTAGATACTCCCGCGAATGGATAATTGTTGTTAGCAGTTCATGCTGTTGAATAAACATAAACTTTACTTGAATGTCGTTCTTATAAATTCTCTTGGATTGTTATGAATACTTGATATAGTCAAAGTCACTCAAGGTCACAGTTTCGAGCAGACTAAACTTTTGGCTTCGGTCTTCGGCCGAGGGTTATTTTAACGCCCGAACTTAGGCATCGGCTTTAGCTTTGGTCAAAAATTGACCTTCGTTAGCACACTAGCGCCGAGTAATCTTTCGATATAGACTAATATAAAAAACTTAATAAAATAGTCTACGTATTTGGAGGACCACTAAATGTAAACCGAATAATAATGTTACCCCCTTGTCCTTATAGATTATTATAAAAATAATTCCCCAATTTGTTTTGAATCACCTAGGCATAAGAAAGCAAATAAGTTTGTTAAAATTATGAATTTTGTACTGTCTTCAAAATCGTAAATATCCGCAAACAATCGAAATAATACAACCTCATAGATGAAGCTTGCATTCATCTTAATGGCTTGGCGGTGCCCAACCTTCCACAGCTCCATAATGTCAACTGGTAACAAAATGCCAGAAACTTACGAATCGAATGATACCCCCCACCTCGCCTCTCTTGCAATGATAGGGGAAGAGTACTAGCCATTTTGAAAATGTATGTCCTTTATGCCGAACCTTGGATATAGCATTCCGATCCCGATTTACTTCCAGATATTAACAAATTGACCTAAGGTCTAGAAAGCTTGCAATACCCGTTTCACAGAATATTCAAAACCCAATGTAAAATGAATCCAATATCGTATGAACATTCAGCAATAATTAGTGCTTTCTACTATGTACTACTGCTATTATACAATGTATTCTACCTACTAGCATTTCAAAGTAAATAATTCTGGTAAAAGCATACATAAATAAATAATGATTGCGTAATACATCGCCGTACTATGCTGCTACGTCGTCCTGGTAGGATAAATTAATTCAAGGGTAAAGTTATTAAGCTTCGGAGAGATGCTGCGGGCTCTTTTATCACTCTCCATTCATCAACGGCACGCGAAGGTCTTGGATCCAGGACACGCCAAAACTCGGGCGTACACCAGTCCGTGGCCTCTTTCACAAACTCATCAACCGACAAAAAGTTATTCATTACTCTGCCCTTATTGCCGCTACTGCGAACGATGAGTTTATGTTAACGAGGCCACATACTGTTAAGGCCGATTTTCACATAGCGACGCGTCACAGCGTAATGCTTAGCCACGCGATTTGACGCAGAACTTAGAAGTCGCAAACTGAAGAATTTTTGAACCATGTTAATGCTCACACATGAAATTTGAAATAACAAGTAACATAAATACCGGAACTGTATGCAATGAAGAAGTGAACAAAATAACTGGTCAAGAAATGAACGAGGCATTGACGAAGTCCAGGAATAGAAAAGCTGCTAGGCGAGAGGAAACATCCTCATCGAGTTAATCAAGTACGGGCCAGAAGTACTGCTTGAAAGTATGGCAAACGTATTCAATAAGTGCTTCTACCCGAGCTTCTACCCACCATATATTCGTCGATCTGGAAAAGGCCTATGGCACCGCATCCTTGAAGACATCATTTGAAATACTGACGAGTTGTGGCCTGAGTAAAATGTTAACGCCCTATCAGGAACATTCTCTACAACAAAAGGGTTTAAACAAGGATGAAGTTTCTCATCATCAAGAAGCCATCCATAACTGAAAAAAGAAAACAGTGGAAATTGGAATCCAAATGGATAAGCAGTGCCTAACAAATCTCTTAGGCCTATATTCCCCGTATATGTATAAGCCAAGCTTAAGTCTTAATCCTGCCTAAGTTGCAAATTTTGTATGCAACGCATGTTTGAAAGCCTTTTAACGCGCTTAAAGTTAAGCGATCAACCGTGGCCGCTTAGCGACGCTAAGCCTGGCTTCATAGTGTATCCTAACCTACAAACTACAAATTCTCAGTACCTGGATCTTGAGTTTGAGTATCTGTACTCTGTACTGTATGTGTGTCTATCTGAGGACTTGCGAAATTAGTGAAATGAATCTTTTATCAACAAACGTAGTTACATATAATAATAATTCCTATCTTAGTACTATAATTTCAAGCAAATGTGCCCCTTATGGGCCCATGAAGTTGGACACTAACTGTTTTAGTCATAATTATTCATAAATACTGAACGTAAGATGAAAGCACAGATGAAATAGTACAAATCACAAGCGGTTTAACAATTAAAAATTAGAAGTATCTTCAACTTCATGAAAACACATGTGTCATATGTGAAGTGTAAACATAAACAAACATAAATCCGTACGAAATGAGAATAGGCTGAGACCTCGTCTGACGGTTGATACATGAAACATCAAGTTTCTATGACACAAAACAACAATGTGGTAAAAAGCAACGTTGCCAAACTTACCGGCGGCTTAACTAAGCAGAGCTGATGGTACATCGGTGCATACAAAAATAACTTTAAGCCAAGCTTTAATTCCAAGCCAAGCTTCCGTAAGCTTCATTTAAACGGCTGAACGGAGAATATGACCCTTATTTGCTGCTGACCAAGTAATTATAGCGAGTGACGGAAACAACACAGATTATATGTTCTGAAAACTGAAAGATGAATATGAGGCTTGGGGTCTATCTAAATGTAGAAGGAACTAGAAAACACATGTCATTCTTTGCAAGCTCTTCAAACTTTCGTAGGCGTGTTTCCCGCTTCGTGGAAGATTGGCTGCGTACAACCCATCCCTAAGAAAGGCAAAAAAAAAACTGATCCCACCAATTATAGACCTGTGGCTCTTCTCAGCATCATGTCTAAGGTTATGGAGACTGTTATTGATACACAGCTCCTGAAATACCTGGACAACAATAACATCATAAATGATCGCCAGTATGGCTTCCGTAAGCACAGGCCTACGTCACTCACTTGTGGAACAGAGCAATAGACAATCATGGCGAGTCCCGTGTTGTTGCACTTGATATATCGAAGGCTTTCGACAGAGTATGGCATGACGGACTTCTGGTCAAGCTTGCTGCTTATGGACTACCACCTGGCCTGCGCCAGTGGCTGAATAGCTTTTTGAGCGACCGATGTCTGTTTGTTGTAGTCGAGGGCTGCTCATCAGACGTATTTTCAATAAACGCCGGTGTTCCTCAGGGATCTGTCCTATCCCCTACACTGTTTCTGCTGGAAATAACATCCAATCCAATCTACAGCTTCGCAGATGACAGTACATTAGTGTCATGCATGGAACCAGGCAAGCCACTATCATCCCAGGAGACGGTATGTCGGCGACAGCAGCATGCCTCACAGATCAACGCAGATATCAAAACAATTATCGAGTGGGGATTAGCAAATAAAGTACAGTTTAACGTACAAAAAAACTCAGGCAACAACACTTACAAAGAAGTCTCACGACGGCTTACCAACCGTGGAAATGGAGGGTCGCCCCATAGTCGAATCACCTTCCGTCAAGCTTTTGGGAATCAACATCAACAATAACATGTCCTGGCACGACCACGTCGTCAGTATTGCTAAAACGGCATCCCAGAAGCTTGGAATTTTGTTCCGCTGTAGGAAGTTGTATACACCAGAGCAACTGCTGTTGCTCTACCAGCCACAGGTCCGGCCATCGCTGGAGTATTGCTTCCATGTGTGGGGATGCGCTCCGAGTACTCTCTAAAGCTTCTGGACACTATCCAGAAAAGAGCGATTATACTAATCGATACGCCTAGCCTCACAAAGGACCTCTACAGCCTGGAACATCGAAGGAGGGTGGCTGACCTATCCCTGTTTTACAGATTCTATCACGGAAGATGTTCGAGTGAGCTTTCTCAGATAATAAAACCACAGGCCGTCCGAACCAGGAACACTAGAGAAGCTCTGCGAGCTCATCCTTACCAGCATTCCTTCTTTTGGAGAACTTCGACGCTGCCCAACTAGCAAAGACGCACTATAAGCCGCGACTAAAAGGACTGTTCAGTTGTGAAGTTGTTGTACTGTTGTTTCTTAAACACTAATTTGCTGGTTAAATGCTGTCCAAAATGCCATTTTGCTCTCAGCAGCATATTTGTTCTTTAACGAAGTATTTAGAACGTTCTTGTAGCAACTTTGTACAACATCTTATGCGATAAATTTGGAACTGTTGTATAAAAGCTTTTTAAAGCATTTATATGCAACAGATCACCTGCCTGCATAAAATAGCTACGTAAGAGCTCTGTAAGAATGACGTTCCGAGCTGTTCGGCTCCTTCTGTAGTAATTATACACAAACCTTCATCTTGTTGCTTTAGCATGCGAAATGTGTTTTCTAATCAGCACATTGCTCTCAGCAGTAGCTTTTGTACAACTGTGGTTTATAGCTGTTAAAAGCTGTTTTTGGCAGCTATATTGGAGAGACTATCAAGCAGAAAATCTTAGCCTGGTATATTTTTGTTGTTTAATGTAGGTATCTAGAAACAGCTTTATAGCGTTTTGCGTTTGATAGGTATTTTAGGTTAGATGCATTTGTGAATTAATAGTTACAATGGCTGATTTTACGAAGTGGAAAAAAGTGAAAAGAATTGCCGCATTCCATATAAAAACGTAATTTAGGAAATAATACGCCCAAACCTGCTAGTAAAAATTCCAGTCGAGGTCACAACCACTGGCAAGAAAACAATAACTCCAAATAATACACAGCGCAAACAAATAATTGGCTTGAAGATTTGGAACCTATTGAACAATGTTTTCTATATATAAGCTATCTTTCATAAAAGCACTCCAACCTCATATACACAACACAGCAACAATGCGTTGCTCTATAACAGCATTACTTAAGTATGTTAAAGGAGTAAATGCTGTATATCTACTCTATAACTACTGCGAACAGGATCAAATCGCAACTCAGTGACTTACGGCTCGACTCGTTGGTGATGGATCTAGCCTAGTACATGGCAGCCGACTGACAGCTGTGAATTCAGAGCTACGCCAAATTGCTGTATAACAACTGCTGATTACATCATTCTATCATATAAGACGACAATCAATATGGATGATACTTTGACACTCATGAATATCATAACCAGCAGCCATATTGGTCAATTAATCAATCCATGCTGCTGTGGAGGTTATTTAATTTTGTTTCAATAATCGCAAACTATATATTTTTATATAAATGCGCTCAAATGTAGCAATTGTGATGATTCCAATGTAATAAAGACATAATATTCATAGGTTAGCATAGGTTAAAATTGAAATTTAATATATAGCAGTGTTGAAAAATCCATCAAATACCGAGCGCGTGAAAAATTCGTCATTATTTTATGCAAAATGCACAGTAAAATTTCGTGTGCAACTAAATCAAGCCCTCTGGATGCATGCTGTCGGATTTGTCAAGGATACTATTCAATATTATTAATGGCCGATGTATCCACAAACAAGATGGATTCATAAGATATGACATGCTATTAGGAGCTAGAATAATTTGACTGTATAAAATATTTCTACTTCATTTATGCAATATTTAGAGAACCATTTAATTACATTAAAGTTGATTCATGCAGCAAAACAACCGTGTAGATATTGTAAAAAACTAAAGCACTACACAGCTCCTAGGGAGCTGTCATGTAGTAGTAATGTAAGGACTCTTTTGCAGCTGCAAGAACGTTTATACAACTGTTGCTTAACAGTTATATAATAAATAATAATGTGTTTATCAACAAAAATTCACAGGCTTTCGGTACAACTAAATATGTAAATATCAATGATAAACACAGAAATACTCACTGAAGTAGCATTTTCAGCTACTTGTGTGTGAGTGAACTATCTTAAAAAATTGTCATTTCCAGTATTCCTTCCTAGTCTTAAATAATGTTGTCTAATCAGTTCATATCAAGTCCATGTAATTATTATTGACTATTTTTATTCCAAAAAACGATTGTCCAATATGGTTATCACTTGGTCACTGCTAAATATTATTTATTAAATCATTGAACAGTTTTCTTCCGCTATGCACTATCCAGTTTTTTATTTCAAATTTAAATTTGTTGATTGGTATTGACCTGTCCTTGAGCTTTACAGGTAATAAATTAAAAATCTTAGGAGCAAGAGAATAAAAATACCTCTGCCCTACAGTCTTGTTACTTCGAGGGATCTTATAACAATGTTCTCTGTTGCGTGTTTGATGACTATGTTCAATATTCTCCAATTTAATTTTTCCTTTATAAACATACAATAGTAGAGTCAAGCAATAGAGCTGTCTTATATCTAAAATTGATGTTTCAGAATATAATAGGTTTGTTGAGTAAGTTATTTTTTTATCATATATTGTTTTTATAATCCATTTTTGTAAAATCTCAAGATCATTCGCATAGTTGTTGGTAACTCCACCCCAGCCAATAATTCCATAAGACAACTGGGATTGAACAAGTGCTGTATAAAGTGTCTTAAGGTGTGTCTTGCTAAGGAAATTACTTAAATATCTAAATTTGTAAAGCAAACCTCTCAATTTTTTACATATATATGATATGTGTAAATTCCATCTCAAATGTCTATCCACCACGATACCAAGGTATTTCACCGAATCGGATTCTGGTATTGTAATGTCTTTGTCGACATACAACGTGCCTAAATTGGGCTGGCTATTAATATAAGACGTGAATGTCAAATACTTAGTTTTATCGCAGTTAATTATTAATTTATTGAATCTCAGCAGGTTAGCTATTGATTTAAAATCTGTGATTGCTTTTTCTTTCAGTGTATCCCATGAATCTGACGTACAAAATACTACGGTATCATCAGCGAAACTTATTATGCGACCCTCATAAGTTTTTTGAAGTAGACTGTTCATGTAAACAGTGAATAAAAGCGGCCCAAGAACTGTTCCCTGCGGTGCACCACAAGTTACAGTCCTCGCACGGCTAGTTACACCGTTCACACTGACAATTTGCCTTCGATTCGTTAGATAACTTGTCATTAAATCTTTGGCTTTTCCTCTTATTCCAGTTATCTCTAGTTTGGTTAGCAGTTTTTTGTGACAAACTGTATCGAATGCTTTGGATAGGTCAACAAAAATGCAAAGGGCTGGAATTTTTTTATCTAATGCATCATATATATAAGATGTGAGTCTGAGTATAGCATCTTCTGTTGACCTACCCTTCCTGAAGCCGTACTGTTTATGTGATATGATGTTAAATTTATCTAAGAAGCACGTCAGGCGAATTTTAATAATTTTTTCTACAATCTTCGACAAGTTTGAAATCAAGGTTATCGGTCTGTAATTGTTCATATCTGTCTTTGAACCTTTTTTGTGCAATGGTTTGATAACTCCAAGCTTCAAAACATCTGGAAAAATTCCCTCTTCAAAATAAAGGTTTACCAAATATGACAAAGGTGCACTTATTTCATTACAAATTTGCTTTAATGTACTTGAATGAATATTATCATATCCAGGAGATTTCCCTGATTTCAACTGTTGTATGACCGATTCTACTTCGGCTTTATTTGTTGGTCGAAGGAAGATAGAACTTACACATTCATTTTCCTGTTTTTCGTAATCGGTAGGGGTGCTATTCGTATTTGCGTATCGCTCCCCTACATCAGTAAACAAATCATTGAACGTATTCGAGATATCTATATTGTTGGTGGGTATGCTTGTATTGTTGTCAATTTTTTGTATTTTTGTTTCTGGTCGCTTTTTATTGCAAATATCGTCCACAGCTTCCCACAGTGCCTTGTTTTTATTTGTATTCTTACTAATTAACTGATTAGCATATATCTTTTTAGCATTTATGATTAATTTTTCGGTCTCTCGTTTGCATTGTTTATACCTTTCTTTAAGATTGTTGTTTTGTGGGTCCTTAAGCAGTTCGCGGTATAATTCATTTTTTGTGTTTATTAATCTGATGATGTTTGGTTTTATTCATTTTTTTCTTGCTCTATTTTTATTGCTTTGTTTCACTGAGAATGTGTTTACATCTATATATGACTTGAGTTTGTTCAAAAATAATTCTGTTGCTATATTTGCATCTCTTGTTTCATATACTGAAATCCAGTTATCACGCCGAAGGTCTGTTTTCAATTTCCAGTAGTTTATGTATTTTTTTACTGTTGTATTACCGCCAATTCGTGACTCATGGCTTGAGGTTTTCCATACAAGACCTATTGGTAGATGATCGGTTATACAATAATTGAAAACATACGCCTCGATTTCCTGATTCACCTTGTTATTTTTAACAAAAAAATGATCTATACACGTTTTAGATTGAGGTCGAGTAAATGTGTTTATATAGGATCTGAAATCAAAATAACTCATTAGATTTTTATATGCTTCTACTTTGTCATTTTCGGTTAGCAAATCTATGTTCATATCACCAACAATTATATGATTTTTCTTCTCTTTACAATTATTTAAATAACTGAACATATCCATGTTAAACGTTTCTATATCAGAACTAGGGGATCGATACATACATGACAGTGTAATTATTTCATCATTTTTTAGGACCTCAATTTCAATGCATTTAACCTTTCCTATATGATGAATTTTGTGTGTCCACTTTGTCGTATTGTTCAAGAAAACAATAACACCATCACACTTGTTATAAGAACCCTCATTGTAAATCATATCAAAGTTTTGGATACGAAATATGTCCAAATTGTACACTATGTTTGTTTCCGTAAGTACAATTACATCGATTCCGTTTAATTGCGATAAAAAACATAGTAGATTATCAAAATTTTTAGCAATGCTCCTTATATTCACATGTATAATTTTAATTGCATTTTTTTCGGTAGTGACATTAAAATTTTCCAAATTATCAATAATGTTTGCATCTATAGTTTCATTTTGATAATCTCTAATATATGGGTCCATCTTACATCTTATGCTATACGAGGTTCTTATAGGTGTAACACATATCACATAAATATTGTATATAGATTTCTAAAAAACTACTTACTAATAAAAAAGAACTAGAAGAAATGTATAATTCAGTTAGGGTTTAAGACAACGTAAAAAAGTACAACCAACAATGTCGCACAAAGAATGCACTCAAAAAAGTAAAGCAGGTAAAACGGACAAAAATATTGATTGATAATAGTCATGGTAACAAGGGAACAATTAATACACCTAAAATTGAGTTATTTCTTCAACTTCTTTGTGGGGGGGTGTATTGTAGTACCTGATGATATGTATTTATTCTTTGTCGCTGACGTGGTAGAGATGGCTTGGTTCTGGCTGGTTGAGTTTGGGGTTAGTGTAGACTCCACCGCTTTGCCACTTTGTGTTGCTGCAACGTTCTCGAGATTTAAATCATTCTCTTCGTCGCTGTCGTTCGCTATGTACTCTTCGTCTTCACTTTTTTCTAATTGTTCTATTGTATATGCAGTTCCATTTACTATTAACTTATTTTTCTTTATCTTGACGTTTTGGCTGCTGGATTTAGCTTCCTTAAAATGTTTATACAGTATTTTTTGTTTGTTTCGTTGTTCTAGTGTTAGGTCGTGACTAATAGATATTCCTGTACCTTTCAGTTTTTTTAAGTTCTTTAGTATGTGCTCTTTTACGCAGTTTCTTACTAGTTCTACTACGATTGGTCTTGATTTACCCTGTTCCTTTTTGCCAATTCTGTAAACTGCACTTATTTCTACCTCCTCTATTTTGATATTCAGTCTTGTGTCAGCTGTGTTTATTACCTCCTTTATTAAATTTTCCTGCTCTTTTTCTATCAATCCAAACAACAATATTGTTTTTCTTCAATTTAGCTTCTATGTTTTCTACTTTTTCTTTGAGTTCTGAATTTTCTTTCTCCAGCTTTTGTACTTTTTTCTTTGTTTCTTGAAGTTCACCTGACTGAGTTGTTATTGCCTTTTTTATTTCTTTAATATCGTTTCGTAAGTCACTGTTTTGTTGGATTAATTGTTGCAGTGAATCGTAAATTTCTCGTGATGAGATCTCGTCCTTGTCGCCCATGCTATAACAGTGTGGCGGGCAGTCTAGGCAGTTTTTATCATGCTTTGTTACATGAACCAGCAGCTAATTTATTATGGAAATTTAACGATAGCTATCCAAAGACTTACTTCAGATGTAGGGCTTCTTAATGTACGTGTTGGTTAAAACAAAACCTTTGGACAGTATCACTTAGAACCACTTCACATTACTATGTCCTCAAAAACTAGCTATTTTTGCGGATCGTCACGAAAACACAACCTTCCTGCTTGGCTGCCTAAACTGCAGGCAGTCTTTATAGAACATCTTAAATGATTGAACTGCTCTATATGTTGTGCCCATTTTGCCTGTATAACTGTTGTGAGAACGTTTTGCAAACGTTCTTACAGCAAACGGTGCTGTTAAAGAAATGCTGTGTAAACGTTCTTACAATTCTAAAAGGACTGTGAATTGTTAGTTGGGTGTAGAATCAGCTGCCGGGGAATTTGTTTCCCGACGGCTACAACCTGCAGCGTTTCAAATCTAACGTGAACCGATACTTACCCTCTCGCAGCGCTTCTACAGCGCCATAGGCTTTCAGCCTTTGCGGGAGGCCGACCATAAAAAAAAGTAGTTTAAGCGATATACACAATCATTTTAAAGATTATCTACTTGTTGATTCAAGTCAATGAAGCAAAGTGTTAAAATGGCAACGTCATGATGCACAAAAAGAATGCCGTGGCTACAGCAGAGTACGGTCGACAAAAAAATGGAAAGATAAATGGTAGAAAGGTACCAGCTCAGAGATAGAAGCACGTACATTAAAAATAGAGATGGGATATATCCAAGTTCCTAAACTTTACAAAACCGGCGACGAAAAAATATCAGAACTCAAAAACCGGTTGCTGTGAGGCTGGTTTCATTTTTTATGTGGAAAGCTTACTATAAACTTATTTAAGCTGCCTAAAGATTTATAGTACAGAAGGTATGTTTTAAAAGTCTCATATTTAGTCACATATTTATTTCTCAGATTAACTTTGATTATAAAACTTGTATGTCACCCTTTCTGCTTCTGCACTGCTTTTCTCTTTTCGCCTCTTGTCACTTTTTCCTTTTTTGTGTTGCTTTCTTTCTTTGGTGGTGGTGGCGGGGGTGGAGGGGGAGGTAATTCACTCGCCATCAAAGCACACGAGTAATTTCCGGCTCCTGGATTACAGAAGACTAACTCTCTAAAAAGTTAGCTACAGCTAAATTCTAATCAATCTTAATTAAATCTAATTTTACACTTACACACACAGGACAACATTTTTACTTTAAAGTTCATGTTTTATGGAACTAATATTCAGCTTAAGTATGAAGGCAACAAAGGAATTTTATTATAAGACTGTCGGTATATTGAAGGACCTTCCTGCAGCATTTTCTCTCTTGATGCGGACAATGTACAGACATGTAGTAAACAAAGTTAGAATGTGCGATATACTTTCACATATTTTATTACAATATGACAACGAGACGTGGTTGAAACTCTATATTCATTTCATTGAAGCTCTAGGTTAGGTTAGGTTAGGTTAGGGGGGTCAAACGTACAGGCCGGGTTAGGTAGCCCCAACACTGCAGCCATTGGCTTATTGTATTGTCCTGTGCGCTTGTTAATCCATGAAGAGTTTTGTGACCTTGATAAGATCCAAGAGTCTCTTCACAATATCTCGATTGGGGAGTGATTTGGGGTTGTTTGGCCCTATCAGTCTGAATCTCCACCAGCGTAGGGCCTCACATTCAAAGATTATGTGAGAGGCTGTTTCGTCGTCCTCGTCACATAGTCTGCATATTGGGTTTTCCTCGAAGATCCCTAATGTGTGTAGATGTTTTCTTAGGCCGCAGTGTCCGGTTAGGAGGCCGGTTATTAGCCTAGTTTGAAGCTCTAAATTTCTACGATATTTTTGAATGAAGTTAACATTGATTAGCCACCTTTTTACTGCGACCAGTTAAGTTACGAACTTTCTATGTTATTTAGGTATTTCCAAGAGCTATTAAGTTACCAAGGATAAATAATTCAATAGACTGACTAGACGAGTTTTGGTTTTCGCGACTTGCACATGAGGAAACTTAAAAAAAAATACCTTTTTATCGATTTCTTCTCACCCTGTTTCTTTTATTGAAATGAGGAAGGTTATCCAAATATTTGCTTACCCTGTTTTGTCATGCCAAGTTTTATACTCCAGCTCAAAGACAGTCTCCATTCCTAACTTCCTTGCTAGTTTCTGTAACTTCCAGTTGGTCATTAGCCCCATTATTACTGGAATATTTAGATGTCTAGCTATATCTACACCTAAAATAAATATTGTTACATTAATATAACAATTTAAGCTATGAAAAGTATGTTAGATCGATAGAACAACATATACCAGTTGAGCAAACGGGATTCAGACCGAATCGTAGTTGCTGTGACTAGGACCAGCGGATATTAACGTTGCCTTAACACCGGCAGGGTATTCGTAGACCTCATCGCAGCATATGACACCATCTGTAGAGAGGGGCGTATCATACCTTGCAAAACAGTAGGCACCGCCTAATAAACAATATTATTTCAGCCAGGTCATTCCAGATGGTTATGAGCTCCGATACCAGCAAAGTGAGATATTTAAATAACGGACCTGGCACTAGCGTACATAAATATCAACTTTGACATTCTGGAGTCCACACTAACTGCCGATCTTTCAATCCTGGGGTCACACTTCAGCAGGTGAAAGCTAAAGCCAGCTATGAGCAAAACATAACATCGTGTTTTCACCTCAATAATAAAATAACAAAAAGAGAGCTAAAGATTTACCTTAATGCCACATATTCAGTCCATCGGAGCCAAAGTAAACAGCAGAAATAACATCCTACAAAACTTATTTGGAACCTCCTGGGGCGTTTCCGCCACTACGCTTCGTACTTCGGCCCTGAGCCTCTGTCTCTCTAGGGTTGAATTTTGCTCGCCAGTGTGGCTAGACAGCTCACATACTAGACTGATAGACGCCCAGTTAAACGGTTCTGTGAGAACTATTACGGGATGCATCAAGTCAACCCCAACTTACTGGCTACCAACACTCAGCCAAATAGCTCGACCACCCATCCGTCCAGAAAATGCCCTTCTCAAAGTATACCACAAAATCAAAACAAATCCTTCACTGCCAATCCACAAAGATATACCTGATGATTTTAACCCTGTAGTTGAATGGGCAAAAATTGGGACGACCCAAACACCAGAAGCAGTGAACAGTAATCTAACGGTTGGTTAAGAACCCCCTGGTTTTGAGCTCCGCCGCCAGGAATGGTAAACCCTAAAGAGAATTCGCACGTCACATAATGTGAGTATGTGCTAATACGTTGTTTAAATGGAACAAACGCGAATCCCCACGATGCGACTGTGGAGCGGAATGCCAAACTGTCAGGCACGAGGTGCAAGAATGTGGCCTTAGAGCATATCCAGGCAACAACAAGGACTTCCTCCAAGTCAAACGGATCGCGAAAAAAACTAAAAAAAAAAATGTTTTACTTTTTTATGACTTTTTTACTTCCCACACAGATAGGTGTGGGGAGTATTGTGATCGCAAAAATTTTCGATTTTGAGATAATACACTTTTTGGGCGTTTCATGATGTCTACATAAAGAAAATCCACGTCACTCATTTCCGTCGGTCTGTCTGTCTCTCTGTCGGTTCGTCTGTCTGTCTGTTGGCGTTTTTCTAACGTCGTAATCTCAGTAACCGCTCCATGGATTGTGGTGAAATTTGGGTAGTGACATATTGTGGGGTCGTAGTAAGTAATGTTTCTATAATTTTGGAAATCGTTGTACGCGGGCCGGAGTAATTAGCAAAAAACCAAAAATTTCAAATATTCCTCAATCTTCGTTTTTAGGCGTTTTAGGGGTTCCTGATCATTTCCTAGTGTTTTTTTGGGTGGGGGTGAATTTGGGGTGGTTGGGGGACGGGGGGTTGTAAAGCTGAAAAATTTGTTGTATGCATAATGGGCTGTCCATTCACCTGTGAATGAAAAACCTAGCGGTATAATACACTTTTTTAGGTCCATCCGAATACTACCTTGCTTATTATAGAAACCAAGGGACTTAGAATGTGTGATGTATACACACGAGTATTGTATTAGGTCGTTCTATATTGCGTAACGCAAAAATTATTGAATTGATTTTAATGAAATTTTGACACAGTATTATTACCGCCGCGCCGCGAGGATGGAAAAGGCGTATGTCTTGGAAAAATCGTGTCAGAGGCGCCGCAGCAATAATAAAAAACTAAAAAATATAAAAACAGCTCAAACTTTGTTTTTAGGCGTATTAGGGGTTCCTGATCATTTTTTATTTTTTTTTTGATGGGGGAGATTTTGGGGTGATTGGGGGGTAGGGGGTTGTAAAACTGAAAAATTTGTTGTATGCATAATGGGCTGTCAATCAACTTGACTCCATTCTTTTCATGTGCACTAAAACCATACGCTTACTAAAAGTAATGTTAGATTGATCTGGCTTACGATAAGCCGCATTGTCGAGGGGTGTGCGGTAAAAACTATGACGCCCATTAAAGATCCCAAAACAGCGAGAAGTATGAAGGCCCTTTTGCGAGTCCAATATTTTTTATCGAACATTTGTATTACAGCTGATATTCTCAAATATGTGCCTAAATTTTATGAACTAAGTTTCATACCTGTTTGCATCATGTGATATCCTAACCCCTTGCCTCGATATGGTGGCGTGATGCATAGCAGATAATATCTGAGGAAAATTTCACACTGGAAATGTTCATAGATGTCCACTTTTCGGGTGATATAGTTCATGAACTCCTATAATTGGACCTATAATTTATTTGATCTAAAATTTGCCTATTCTTTTCCGTTAGGTGATTAATTTTTAGTTAACCGTGAAGCACAAGTGAAGTGTAAGTTACAGAAGAATAGTTGAGAGAGCAAATCTTCATTTCATTACTTTTACTTTTGGCCGTCTAGTTGACCCGAAACCATTAGCTATAGTCTGTAAAATAGATGCTATCATCAGTTATTTGTATGAAATGTTCAAATTAGACTAATGCCTTATGTATCCAATTTGTAGTTTCCTAAAATAAAAACAACAACGCTTGTCGCACCGCCTTTTTTAGGTGGCATTTAAACCTCACGTTCAAACTCTGCTTCTGTCGCTTATGGAACGAAATTGGTTCAGATTTAAAATTAAATCTATAAAAGTTATTAAACTGAACACTCACAATGCAAAAGATGTTAAAAAATTACATTAAAGTAGATGAACGCAACGGTTTATACCGAAAGGCGCATGTTATTAATTTTTCACCTTACAAAATACGTTTTATGGTTGTTTTTCATGGGTTTCGGCCAACGATTGAAACTATAATTTTTCTTAACTACGTTTCTGTTAATTTTAATATAAACCATCTTCAGGTGTGTTAATTTCAGATGTCGGTTACATTTCTGTAATTTTTTGTTTGTTTGTGAAGCAGCCTCTACGGGATAAGAGAGGAAATCTTCATTTCATCTCTGATCATTCAGCTCTCTTAAACCGTGAAGGCTGCTTTACAAACAAAAAAAATTGACAGAAATGTAACCAAAATCTGAAATTAACGCACCTAAGATGGTTTAGATTAAAATAAACCGAAACGTAGTGAAGAAAAATTATAGTTTCAATCGTTGACCGAAACCCTTGAAAAACAACCATAAAACGTATTTTGTAAGGTGACAGAATAAGCATTAAAAATACGTTTTAAAAGTTGTTCAACCAAAAATTCACAAGTGCATCATGTTGAAAATAATTCTTCCGGCCTTAAGAATGTAATCGCTATATGTACACGCTAGTCCAACATTTTATAAGAGTACCTTGACACTCTGGTATACGAGTCCATCAGATAGCATTATTCTGCTAAAAACTCTTCCATAGTCGCACTTTTTTACTGCTTTTAGTATAAGGACCCCCGCTATTTCGTCATTTTCTTCGTCGATGGCAATAATTGACGAACGGTCCTTCATGCTGTGAATCAGTTTCTCATTATAGGATTTGACGGACCTAGAATAACAAGATATGTTCAAGATTGCCAATGCCGGATGTTAATACTGAATATTCTACTTTGTTCAGAAAGGGTGACTGAGAAATCTAGAAGATACAGATTATCCAAACTGGGATGTGAGAGAGTGAAGGGATATGGACGGTCTTCTAGCAGATTCAGTAGATTCCAATATACAGCAATGCCCCTAAGGGCCAGTTTCTCAATGTCCAGTTAAAGTGTCAGATAGGTATCTGCCAGATAGCGTTGCTATGGACAACTGTCAGATAAGATTTGCGTGACGCAAGTTTTGCCTTCAATTGTTTAAACAATTTATACAGTTGCTGTTGTCTTGCAGATAAATATTTAACTGGACATTGAGAAACCGGTCCTAAATAAGTTAGTGCATTGCTAAATCTGTAGACGTGTAACAACATCAAAAGTCAAGATGTGCCTCTATAAAACAGTGGCATTTTGACAGTCTACATTCATTTACAGATAGATCAGAAAAGTTTGACGAAGTGAGAGGATCATGTAAGGATGCCTCTACGATTATGTACTTATATATACAGTGCGATTATGAGGGGAACCTACAGGGTGTTAAAGAATTTATTTTTTAGTTTTGGCCAATACAGACCAAAATGTCAGTGTTATACAAATAAAACTTACTGTGTCAACAGTACTATATAATTATATTTATATATGTGTGTCATATAATTATTATAACACACATATTTTGTTTTCCACGGATAATGTCTGGAAATGTTGTGGACCATTATGTGTTTTTATATACGCTTAATATGCGCCTACTGTGACGGGTACCTACATAGTGTCAAAAAATTTATAATTTTTTAGGTTTTGGCCAATACACACCAAAGTATTCGTGTTATACAAATGAAACTTGCTGTATCATCAGTACATATTATATAACACACATATTTGGTTTTCTCCAGATAATCTCTGTAAATGCCATAACTGTGGACCATAGCTCTTGCCTGTGGATCTAACATAAATTTATTTTGATTTCATACGCAAAAAATCCTCTAAAATAAATTGGTAATCGGAATCTTACAAAGAAATTCAGAATTCGACAACAGTCTTAAGTTTCATGAAAGACAATTATAATCAGAAATTAACACATATTACCACAATGTGTTTATTCGTTTAATATTGAAGTACTTTGAAACATATAAAATATTGTGCATAAATCATAACTACAGTTATAGAAGTTATATTGGTACAAACTAAACTAGTAAAAACCAGAAAATCAGAAGCAGATAAATTCTCTAATAACGATGTTAAATTGTTGTCATATTAGTAGTACCATGTATATAGCTAACACAAATTATAATGAATTCATTATAGCTCAATCCTTTCGACCTCCTACATTTAAATTGACCTCTGACTAGCAACAACTGGGGTCTATTGCGCAACGGCGCTCCACGCGATTTGAGAAAAAAATTTTATCAATGTGAAGACGATGGTCTGTTATGTGATTTTAAAAAATAAAATTTGAGAAAGAAGCACGTTTTTTGCACCAACAACTGTCACCCAAAAGCAATAATATACAAAATGTATGCGCTAACTTCTCATCTTCTAGAAATCTGGTATTCCTAAAGATAACGTTTTCAGGAATGTAGTGCTCCTCAATAATATCCAACAATGGCTCAAAGTACATGGATTGCAGATCCTGGATTCTGATTCCGTATGCTAATCTTTTCCAAACTATTGGTCCAAAAATACGTTCTCTCTGTAACTTGATCTTGTCTTCCTCTTCTTGAAGTTCGGTATTCAGCTGTTTAGCTTTTTCTTCTTCTAAGCGATACTTTCTACTCATTTTCAGAGATTATAATTATAGTTGTTAGTTATAGTTGGAAAATATCAACACGAGTTTTTTGGCTGACATCGCTTGTTGACGTTTTTGTCACCGAGACCTAGTCATTTTTGAGCATCCAGGTTATAGACTAAATTGTGATAGCTATCACAGTTAGTCTTTAGCGTACAAATATTTTCTTGTAGTAGAAGTAAGGATTACGACCGAACTGCAGCAAATTTATCTGTGCAAATTCTTGGCCACATTTGTGTTTGGCCTTCGCGCAAACATTATCGTGATCTAAAAGTCTATTTGAGAAAGTATGAAGGTAATCTAGTGAGGTGTCGGCACCTTAAGATAAATGTTCCGTTTGGTCAACAAACAGATATTTAGATTTTGAAATACCTTATGTTGTCCAGAAACTGAAGTCTTAAGACAAATCAAAGTTGCTCAGATCAATCTTTTCAAAATACAGTGTGAAAGTAACAAGCTTCACCACCTTAGATATTGCTAAGAATTATATATCATTTAAAAGTAATTGCTAAGGAGCTAAGAATGTCACGAGAATCTAATATTATTGGACCCGAATGACTTGAATACAATGAAAATTACAAAAGTGGCAGCCAGATAGTACAAAATTCCACAGTGAATATGGCGGTGATGGTATCCAGGCTGCATGCGTAGGGGCTACCGTTTACCCGGCCGTTTACCGTTAATGCAGCGCCCACTCTACCGCTGGTTTCAGAACCGTCGATGTATATAATGAGATTGCCTTCAAATTGAATTATATTTTGCCTAAAATTCCAAGCTCGTATTGAACTTTATCAAATGTATTTGAATTTTCTTGTTTCTTCTTTCAAGTTTAGCGGCAGAATTTGTTGTTTGAGAAAGACTTGACTGACTTATGAAAATATGGGCGAGAAAGTAGATACAAAGACGACAAGCAATGGGAGCTTCCGAAATACTGATGAGGGAACCCGCACTAGAAGTTTTTCCAGTTTTATACGGATGAATGAGGAAACGTTTTTCATCTAAAAGCTTTGAAACATCAAATCGTTCAGGAATCTTTTATGCAAGACATAAACAATAGAACAGAAATTTTCGCCAAACAAAAGACAGACTTCAAATGAACTGTCATGCTGTCAGTGTTGTATGCACGGTGTGAGTAGATGCCACATAGTTCAACAACTGTTCTGAGAGTACTCCCAACAATAGGGATTCTTTCGCGAGATCTCGGTTCAACACTGTGTACTACAAGGAACAGAACTAGAAATTTTCGCATCAAACGGGGATAAGAGAAGAGGGATGTAACGTCATTCGAATATGACAAGGTCACGTGATACCGGGAACTGAACCCGTACTCGCCACCCGCCAGACGTAGGTGAGGTTCTGGTGGGATATATGCTAGCGGGTGACAGTTGTTACGTCAATAGGAGGCGGTTCCTTTGCGGGAACTAGAACTGTCGTGGAGAGGAAACCCGTCTGTCACCGATCCATTCACGGCTCCTTTTGCACCGAGTCCTCGCGAAAAAAATATTTTATCTCGTCAAACAGGATAATGTGACAGCACTCTCGCGACAGTGCGATAGCGAATATCACGTTGTCTATCCGGTGACATGTTTTGTGATAGTTGCTATCATGACAGCAACTATTGCAATAACTATCGTCATGAAAACGAGGCTTAACCCTTGTACTTACCGCTTACCGCCATTTTATCGACGAAAGGTATAAAATCTGTTTTTGCCTTAGATCACTCTCATAGAGCTTATTATTTTCTCTTTGTACTGTAGTGGATTTAAACTTACCCTTTCAGCTTCTTCTATAAACTAAGAGTCTCCAGAAGTTCACATGGGAGAACGAGTTTCTTGCCGGATACTATACGTGCGGTTTACCCGTATTCGACAAGAAAAGGTTCGTTCTTGATCCTCTTCTCGAAAGCCCGAGCAGTATCTATCGATCGTGACCCTAATTAATCTTTGTCGTTTCTAATATAAATTCCTTGTACTTTCTGCTGGAATTTTATATCGTAAACAAGAAGACAAGTGCCGTTAAAGACCTTGAACTTTTTTAGTCGACGAATGGCTTGGAGTAAACACCTTATGAGGTGCGTCGCTAAGATTCTTCATACTCCTTAGATAAAATGTGGATCACTGAATAGGGGCTTATCAACTGTCAATAACCACCATGGATGGATCCATGTTTGTTGTTCAATAACATATCAAACTATGGTTTTTGTTCATTATATTAAAAAACACAAACCACGTATCTATAATCGCTTGTGATTTATACCATTTAATTTTTTAAGTCTGTTCATGGGTCAGTTTCCAACTCTATGAATAGTACAGGATCTTACTGTTCGATACTGCAGGTATCTCTTTTTTTATAACATTACTTTTAAATGAATCTTGAGAATGTATAGAATGGATTAACGCAACAGACGCAACCATCTGTGATTAATTTTAGTGTAATTAATTCGGAAACATAACTTGCAGCTATACGTTTCTTAGTCAATTTTATGTCATTTGAAAAAAAATCATGTAAAGAATTGGAAAACAAGTGGTTCTAGCTCCCAGTCAGCCGCATCCTCAGGGTTGCTAGGTATGAACAGGTATATTACTGTTGATTATCTGCACTCACCTGTTTTTTCAAAAAATTTGAAACAAAAAAAAAGTGTCATCCATACTAATTATGAAAATTCAAAGTTGGCGGTTAGAAAATGGCTGTAAACAGATGTTGCTGATTTTTGTCAGTGATTTTCGCTCCAATTAATTACAGGTAATTGTGGCTATTTTTTAAAGGGCAACCTATCGTTGAATTATATTTTCTCAAGATCCATTTAAAATTAATTTTATCAGAAAAAAAGGAATTTTCTGTTTAAAATCATTTGAAAAAACAAATGGGTGTGGACAGTCAACAGAAATATACCTGTTCACACTTGGCAACCCTGAGGATATGCCTCACTGAGAGATGGCGACCACTTGTTTTCAATTCTATAAATAATTTTCTTCCAAATGACATCATACTAAAAAATATATAGCTGCAAGTGATGCTTTCGAATTAATTACACTAAAATTAATTACAGGTAATTTTAGCTAGTTTTTAAAAGGCAACCTATAAAAACGCAGATACCTGCAGAATCGAGCAGTGATACCTTAGACAATTAAATCACGCAGTAGCGTGATAAATAATTTAACTAACACCAAAATAGTATTATTATTTGTGTCGTTACTAATTCTATAACAGCAGCAGCCCGTAAGAAGAATGGATATACGAGCAATTGCCTTGTAATCTAGTGAACTTGACTTTGACAGTTTTGAACATACTCGTAGCACGGCTCAACAATCAGCTGTCTTACTTAAGGTCTGGGGATGCTTTGCGCCGATCCCTTTGCGCATCGATATTTTGGGTTAGAGAGAGAGAGAGAGAGAGAGAGAGAGAGAGAGATTTCTACAGCGGCGGCATGGCAGGGTCACAGTATATCCAATATAACAGTAGCGCGACTCTCCAGAATTTTGGTGGTTCGCGCATAGCACCCCGCGCATCGTTCGCAGGATGTTTAGCACGGCAATCGCCTGAGTCGTGTTCAGTCTATGAGAGTGAAGGTAGTGTCTTTGACAGAACCGGATTAAGGCATTTGGTGAGACGTTGATATGGATATCGGGACGCGTGGAGTCAAATGTTGCGCCGCTGTAGGCTGTATTAATAATTCCAAAAACTGTGACTATAGTTTTTTTAAGTTTCCTCAAAATGCTGCCAGGTAAGCGATTCCTCCAATGTTTAATATGCTCCTTTATTACCTAATAATATTAAAGTGTGATAGCATAGCTCTATCTGTCTCTAACAAAGTATGTCGGGTATTAGGGTAGCTGTGTGTGTTTTTCTTTCAGTTTTTAGACGAGTTAGACATTACGGAAAGTCGTTCTTTAATTATGAGCCTAAAGTCAGAATTACACAATTCGAAATGGGACATCCGATATAGCGGATTTAGCCATTTTGTACCCGCCGATTCAACATGCTGCAAATTTGTTCGGTAGTTTATACATGCCACACAATGATTTCGTACAATAAGTTGCATCTATGGAGATCATATTTCAAGAAAACTTTGAAAGTTTTTCCATATCTGATAATGCTGTACAAAAATTTGTAAATATATTCTGAACTTGAAATACAATCACCCCTGTTCAAATTTTCCGTATAGGTGTATTGCTCGATTATATGCTAGAATTCGTTTGCTTATACAAATACAATCTTTGAGTCATGCGGATCACAAAACGGTCTTTCGGCCGAAGCCACAAATGCGCAGGCTGGCTCTTCTCGGTGCCTTCTGGATTTGTTTTTTCCATCCTTGACTCCTCAGGTTACACCCGAAACCAAGTGTTATGTTATGTGACCTCATCTAGATGTGAGCACACGACATCCGTTTGGGCCTGATGAAGCCAATTAGCAGAAACACGTGTCGCTCGGGTTACCATCTTTCAGTTGTTCTGCTCCTCAACCTCTTTCTCTTTTGCGGTCACGCCCCATTATTTTCTAAGATCTTTGAGTTCTTTTACACAAAATTACTATCACGTCCCCTTCTTACCTCAAAGATAAATTTTAAGCGTGACATACAGCCACTTATTATTAGCTTTCCTAATAATTTCTCATTGTTTCCTGACAGCACCACAACGTTCAAAAGATCTTTCACGATTAATAACAAAATTAATGTGATTATGCATTCCAACATTATGAAATTTCACGCAGGAAGTGAAGTCCATTATTTTTAATGTGATTATGCATTCCGACATTATGAAATTTGAAGCAGGAAGTGAAGTCCATTTTAATGGATGCTCAAATAGAGAGTTCACAATAAAAAGAATTAACATGCTAGTTTCAAAAATGTATCATTTTCCTCTATAAACATGGAGTCTTTTCTTCAATGTGCCTATTCATATACGTAATATACAAATACAGAAGGAAGGGTAGTCTTGGTAAATTAGGTAAAAAACAGTTTTGCAATTTTTTTATGAATAACGACCAGTTTAGTATATTTTATCGTTGTTATAAACCTATTGATCTTTATTTTTTTATGTACACCTAACAGGTCTTCATCGGTTTTGCTGTGTGCCACTTTTTTGTGCCTTAAACGTTTCTCTACGATGATTGATGAAGATACATTTAAAGGTTGTGCGATAACTAGACATAAATGTTATTTTGGACGCTACGTCTTTACTTATAGCCATATTTGAATCATATAAGATATTATAAAGTTTTTATATTTATTTAAATGTTTAAGGTTAAGTAAGATAAGATAAAATAAAGTTGAATAAGTCTCGCATTTTTGTTGATTTACTTACAAACAATAGAGCCACATATTTTCTCGGAGTTAACAATTTTCTTTCATACACCGACTATTTCTTGTTTTGCTTCTAAACAAAAATGTTTACACCCCATTTATATGCAAAGAATCCATGATGAATTAGAAGAATCAGTACAAAACATTTTCACGTATGGACAATAAATTGCTAAGCCGACCCTGTGCTCAAGACGTAAACGGCTAGTACTCGCGGCTCGTGCTGAGGAGCCGGCGTGGGGATATGAGAGGCCTGTTTTTCGGAGACAAATTGTCTGCATGATTTCTAGGGAGTTGCGCTACTGTATTGGATATACTGTGGCAGGGTCTCGGCTATCTACATAGAATACGAGTATAGAGATAAATAATTTATAGATCACAGCACAAATCTAGTACTTTATAGGAGGCCAACATTAAGGACAACATAAACTTTATGTTAGCTTTAATGTTTACCTTTTTACTTCCCACACCGATAGGCGTTTTAGGGGTTAGACTGTCCACTGTCTACTGACCTATGAAGGCAGACCTAGCAACATAAATAACGTTTTTAAGTCCATCCGAACATTGCCTTGCCTATTACAGAAACCAAAACAATTTTTCTGGTGTAAACATACGAGAGTATTGCTTTAGATCCTTCTATATTGTGTTACAAGGAAACTGTTGAATTGATGTTAATGAAATATTGACACACTATTACTACCGCAGTGAGGATGGAAAACGCGTATAGTTTTTATAAATCGAGCTAGTGGCGGCGCAGAAATAATAAAAAAAGTAAAAACATAAAAACAGCTCAAACTTCGTTTTTAAGCGTTTTAGAGGTTCCTGATCATTTTCTGCGTTTTTTTTGGGTGGGGTGAAATTGGGGTCGTTAGGGGGTGGGGCGTTGAAAAACTAAAAAATTTCTTGTATTCATAATAGGCTGTCCACTAACCTGTGTAGGAAGACCTAGCGACATAAATCAACTTTTTAGGTCCATCCGAACATTGCCTAGCCTATTACGAAAACTAAGGGACTTAGAATTTTCTGTATACATACGAGTATTTATTGGTTTAGATCTTTTTGTATTTTGTAACGTGGACACTATTAAATTGATTCTAATTAAATTTTGACACACTATTATTACCGTGGTTAGGATGGAAAACGCGTATGATTGTTAAAAATCGTGTCAGTGGCAGCGTATATAGCAATAATCAAAAAACTAAAAGTATGAAAACAACTCGAACTTCGTTTTTAGATGTTTTAGGCTGTCCATTGACCTCTGAAGGAAAGACCTAGCGGCATAAGACAATTCTAGGGGGGGGGAGGAGGCTGCCGATGATTTGGTTGCAAGGGGATCTAAGACTAAAGCTTCATGCTATGGGAAAATAATAAACTGATATCACAGTAATGTGTGGGAAGTACTGAGTCAATCAACTTGACTCCATTTTTTTACACCGCATAGGTTGAGTATTGTTTCTTAATTCTGCCCTGCTGTACACTTGCTTCTACTCCGCCCCTGTCAGGGCGAATGAAACTATCCCAAAATGGCGTCGCTGACGTCAGATATTTGCAACACGTCATTACAAAGGAACCGACTGTGAGTAAGATTGTTTGTTGAGCCGTGCTCGTAGGTTATATGTAACTGAAGTCACAAATAGCCATATTGTTACTGAACATTCACCAGCATTATACGCTCTACTAAATCCGAGAGGACTGGACTGAAATAGATAAACCATGGAATCTTCAGAAGACACGCCAATTCAAGTTGACCAGCAGCTTCAGACCGAGATTGGTATGGTATTCTTGAAAATCATTCATTTCTGCTTTATTCCTGGGCCACAGTATCAGAATATTTAATACATTCATTGCCTACTTTTTAAACGTTAGCGTTACGTGATATATTACCTAAACTAATAAGCACAGAAGCATATATTTGTTCAGCTGGCATAATACATATCAGACAAATATTTTTCAATTGTTGGCAAAATAGCTGTCATCACGGTGCCTGTGCTTTAGCAGGTAATTGATCCTTAAAAAATACGCATGAGCGAAAAAGGAGTACGAACAACTTGGGATGTGAATTAGACTCGCAATAATGGTTATAACTCACTTGTTGATCTACAGCACTCGCCGATGGCTCGTGCTGCAAACTTCAACTGCAACTGCAACAGTCGTTACCACTCATCGGACAAGATACTATTTCTTCTACAATATTTCGCATCATCATTCAGAACTGCTAATTTTATTTTGCAGATTTTAGCTTAGCACTATATGCCTCCTCCATATTGCCAGTGAAATTGGTTATCTATAGTCCATGCCATAAGATCCTGCAGGCTATACCTTCATCAATTTGATCTAAATTAGTAAGAACTTTCCAATACGGTTCTTGCATGTAAGCAGGTTAAGAACGATAAATTCTCCTATTTGGATTTAATATATAACTGTTCATATTTTTCACACATGGGTCGGGCTTGACTGAGCTTCATCAATCAAAGAGGGTACTGTTTTCACAGTTGCTCACAGTTGCTCGATAGACGGTTGATTGACAATGCTGACCGAATTAAATTATTGAATGAAACGTATTTATTAGAATTTGACACTGCCCTTGTAAGCAATAATAAATTATGAACGCAATCAGCAAATAATCAGGCCTGATTTTTTCAGATACTACATGCATTTCTGAAAGACAAACTATCGTCGCAGCTGATCAAAGCAGCGAATATGAGTTGCGTGATAGTAAAATATTGAAGCCAGCTAGCTATCCCCAACATGTCAGCCGAAATGACAGAGTTGCCTACATAAACGAACGCAGGGAAAGAGAAATGCTTGTTTCACAAATCGTTGAACTGCAGAGCACTTTGAGCGATTTGTCACTGAAAGTTGATAACATAAAGTTGGAGAACTTCAAATTACGCTCAGACAATGAAGTGCTCGTTCATTATATCCAAAACTTGGTGTATGACTTTGATATGACCCAGTAAAGTTTTCAAAGACAAACATTGCAGAGTAGTCCTGACATTTATTCCGGAACATTCTGAAGCTGATGTGACGCCAAAACGTCTTTCCGTTTTCGTACTAAAACTAACTCGACGATATTCGGCCAAGCGATAGTTTCTCTGGCATGGGTCATTTATCAGGAGAGAAGAGCCGGGAAAACAAACCTAGATAACTGTAAAGTCCGGCGGAGAACAGGCAGCGTTATTCATGCGCCAATCGGTAACGAGCTTTTCTGCGGGCACTGTTCAAACTATGGAGCTTGTTCAACAAGTAGAACAGAGGCCAAGCTTGGAATTCCCAATTATCGGCATGGTGAGATATCTGAGTAGACAAAAATCCTTATTTCATTGAAATAATATATACTTGTTAATGGTTAGCGGTCAGCTTTATCATTAGTTAAAAAAGTTCTTTCTTCATTCACGACGTTTTGGCTTATTTTACCTTAAACCAAATCCAGGTTGACCGTTTACCTCTAAAATATCGCAGTAAATGATACCAAAACATCTTTTTAAACCATTAATTCAAACACTCACCACAACATACAGACACAGAGTGTCGAAACTACTCATATGATATTTAAAAGTAGAATACGTGGTACTACCGACGAACAAATTAGCAGGGAGGATTTAGATAAAAAATCATGTCAAGTTGATTGACCCAGTACTTCCCACGCATTACGGTGGTACCATTTCATTATTTACCCTCAAAAAAAATCCATAACAAAAACACCTGTAAATAGTTTCTTGCCTGTCTCTCCTTAGGAACTAGGATAGCACAGTTTTTATTCCACAATTTTCCACTGATATTTCAATGACATGGCATACCGATTTTCCAGTATTTAAAAAAACGGTATCAATCTTTGAAGGGCAATTGAAAGGTGTTCCGAAGCATTACAAACACCCGAGACCTCATCCTACCTTGGCTCATTTTAAACACCCAAAAAAAAGTAAAATATGATCAGGGCTCCCTAGACTACCTAGAGTACCTTGAACGGCTTTCATATTGTAGTGTTTTCTTTTTGATTCAGTTTCACCGAAATTAACACAATCCTCAAAAAAGCATAGATTTTATCGATCTCTACCACGGCCCACGGTACGATTTAGAGTTTTTATTGCCTTAAGTTTAGTAATGAGCTATACAGATTACAGAATTATCTACAGTAATATAATTTCAAAAACTATTTTTTGTCTAAGGCAGGGCAGCATTTGGATAAACCTGAAAACTGTATTGCCTTTACAGGGCAATGAAGAGCCCACTACGGGTACAACATTCTTTTTAGTTTCATAACTCCCCACCCCCAAACAACCCCAATTTTTGCCACCTCTAGAAAAATGTGGAAAACGATCACAAATCTCAAAATTGCCTAAAAATAAAGTTTGAGTTTCTTATATTTTTTGTTTTTATAATTAATACTGTATTACAACCACGGACACGATTTCTAAAAGCCGTACGCGTTTTCCATCTTCGCCACGGTAATCATGCTGCGTCAGAGTTTCATTAAAATATAACAAATAATTCGAGAATGTCCAGGTTACACAATACAGACGCATCTAAAAAAATACTCGTATGTATACACAAGAAAAAAAGTCCCTCTGTTCCTGTAATAAACAAGGCAATGTTCGGATGGACCTAAAAGAAGTGTATTATTCCGCTAGGTCTTTCACAGTTCAATGGAAAGTCTATTTTGAATACAGCAATTTTTCCAGCTGTGTAACTCCCTACCCAATTTCACCCCCACCCAAAAAAGAGTCAAAAAAATCAGGAACCTCCAAAACGCCTAAGAACGAAGTTTGAGGAATATTTGGATTTTTTCTTTGTTTTTTTGCTTATTACTCCACCACCCATCCACCGATTTCCAAAGTAATAGCAGCACTATCTATTAGGGCCCCTCAGCATATGCTGAAGTTCCATGTAGCGGTTACTGAGATTACGAGACTACAAGAACGCCAACAGACAGACAGAAGACAGATCGTCAGACAGGCAGACCGGCGGAAATGAATGACGTGGATTTTCATTATGTAGACCATACCATACACCATAAAACGCTCAAAAAGGGTATCATCTCAAAATCGAAAATCTTCCCTATCATAATACTCCCCTCACCTATCGATATGGGAACTAAAAATACAAAACAAAATGAAAACAAAACGCAACAATGTGAAACAAATAAAGATTACCGATGAGATCAGAAAATAGTTTTGGGAAGATGCAGTAATCATTTGATTAAATTATAGATAGTATAGAGTTTTTCAATGTCACTTCAGAAATTTAGGGAATTTTTGGTATTTTTTATATCGATCATCTCTGGTGATAATTATTATTATATTTGTTCTATCTTACATTTTGATCTTTCTAAAGCACTAAGGCTCTCTTGTTTCCTCTTAAGCATATAACAAATATAGACCTCATTTTTGTATTTTCTATTTTGTCACATAGTCCAACGCTTAATTTGTAAATAATAATAGGTATCAGTACTATACTGCTAAGCGACAGAATACATAGACATTCGAGTATATCCTCTAATCTAAATAGGTGCGAGCCACAATAGACACAATAGGGTCGCATGCTGCTACCATATCATCTATGATATATTAATAAATTTTGATATTCAAACTCATGCTTTAATCAAATTAATTGTTTATGTTAGAATATCATTATTCTCAGCAAAAATCTACAATGTTCTTAGAAAAATTTCATGGCCGCATTAAGCATCCACGAAAAAGTGAAATGTTAATACTACTTGGTTGAGTCCGTAGTAAAACATATAAATATTATAGAATATAGAATAGAGAAGTAGGAACAGTGAAGCTACAGTTTATGAAATTGTACCTCACTATCAGAACTAAACGGATTTCCTTAGTCAATTAAACTTAAATTTATGGCAATCACTCATTCATTCACAAGGTGGCTTTGATTTTTTTTTTGTAGGTAAGGGGATGTCCTATATTACAATATTACGCTGTAAACAGAAAATTCCATTTTTGTGGATTGGTTTCTGTATGCAAAAAGCGGTCCAACTAATGCGATGTGACTAAAGATGCTGCCCCGGGCTTGATTGCATCTGATGTTGCATCTTCCAGAGTAGTCCCTTTTCAAAATTATGACTATACCTAATACTTAGGGTCGAAGAAGTTTCTGGTTACAGGAACAACAAGAAACACTAAAACATATACGAATGTTAAATGTTGTGGAGGACTAACTGGTTATTTGCGCACTGCCGCTGACCCATTTTTCCATCCCGCGTCCAACTCGTCCCTCTCATGAAAGAAGATCGTAAAATGCAACGGGGATTTCCAGCAGCTCATATTTTAATATTTGAAGGGTGGATTGAGAGTGATAACTCTTTTAGCGCGCTATTCGTCGGACCATTACTCATGGAATATTAGCATCCTGTTTGAAATTTTGTAGCACAAGTTTGTATGTAGGTATGGTACTCATACTTTAATGGTGATAAATTAGGGCATTCCTCGCAGTGTCTCTGAGTTTTCAAATAGAAACAGAATTGAGCAAAATTGACAAGACGTATCAGAAGAATTCACAAAAAAGTACTTTGAATAGTTCCTTGACGATATCTATAATATAACCAAATTGGATACAAAATATGCGAACACAAGTCACAAGATATAAATAGTAAATATATATAAAATATAATTACTGCAACTTCGGAAACCTATAATATGACTGTCCTCCTGATTAACTGCTCTTCAGTCGCAAATAATTAAGATTAGGTAAAATTTCGGTTACCTTTAGCTCTATTTTTTTATGGCTCTTGAAAGGTTCCCTTAGGAGATCTGTTTTTGTTTTGACAACTAGTTTCCTAGATAAGCCGATGATTATGCACTGCTGCATTTGCGTTGTTGGAAGGTTTTAAATAGGAACTAGTAATGCATCAGTGGTTTAGAATCACGATGATACTAATCTGTTAGGCAATAATATTAAGCACCATAGTATAAAACTAAGACAAAAGGCCAAACATCTGTGTCATTCGATATCTAATAATAACCCACAGAAAACTTGTAATATACCGTATATATGATCTGCTCGTTAGTTTGGATAACGCTGATATAACCACGCATACTACTGAATGAGTCATCAATCTGATGCTGAATTAGAAATACAGTACCAATCGAACCTTTTACTCATAGGGGCAATATTCCCTCTACTTTCCCTATAACTATTAAGACTCGATTTACAAATTGAGGCATGTGCCTCCTTGTTGCATGCTACCAACACTAACAGCATGCGGTTGACATCGACAAATTCGAGTAAGTTAGAAAAAGCAACGCCCATGCTCTAACATGCATGTGAGTGTCCCCAAGATCCCGTTGTTATTATTTACTATGTTTCAAACACGATGTTATTTTTACAGAAATCCGCAGGATTTAAATCTTGTGGAATTGTTTAAAATATTTCTTTAACACTTATGCACTGATAAAACCCAAAATTCACTCAAAACTGTAACAATTAAATAACCCAAAACTATCAACCAGAACAAAGCTGCTATTTTTATTGAGCTACTATAATGGTGCTGTTATTTTTGGGGTTCTTTACCTGCTATCTCGTCGCGGGTATACAAAAGGTAAATGGGTTTATCAATGATTCAGGGCTCACTGCCGCTTTAGGATTGTGAGGACAGACAAAATGCTTGGTTACTTCTTCTAACCTATTCGAATTCGTTAGCCGACGTAGCATGCGGCAATCCGTTTTATGTCGAGGCAACATCGTGCTGCAGTTTTTGAACTGTTTGAAGATGAATGATCAAGCATCTGCAGCAGCATCTCATTTGTTAGTAATCAGTGCAGCTACAAAACAGCGAAAGTAGAAACTATTGTGGAATGGAACATTATTAAGCAATAGCCCACGACAAAAATAGAAGGAGGTGTTAGTCCTCTTTTTTAAACTCAACAAAAATGTCTCGAACAGACTTTGTATATTTATTGCAGGTGGTACGTTGGCTACACTCTATTTAATTATCAAAAGGGATCTCCAACAAATCCAGACAATGATCGCCTACTTTCGTTGATCTCTCATGCAAGTAAGGTTCTACTGTATATTTTACAATCTCGTTTGGAGGGTTTTATTGGCTGGCAAATTTCTCAGGCGCAGGCAGGCTTCCTGAAAGGACGCGGTATGCGTGAACAGATCTTAAACTTAAGACAAATTATTGAAAAAGCCAGAGAGCATTATTTTCCAGTGTTTATCTGTTTCGTGGACTATTCTAAGGCGTTTGATAACGTAAAGTGGCCTAAGCTGTGGGAAATCCTCATCTCTATAGGAGTCCCTTATCGCCTAGTGTTTCTCATACAGCAACTCTATGAGTCTAATTCGGCTCGTGTAAGAATTGATGGTAACCTGTCTGGTCAAACTGCAATCAGAAAAGGAGTTCGTCAGGGATGGGTATTATCTCCGATGTTATTTAACATTTAGGTACTCTGAATTTGTGATGAGACAGGTTTTGGACAACTGGAATGGCGGTATAACTATTGGCGGAAGCAAAATATCCAACTTAAGATTTGTTGACGATACAACCCTTATTGCTGCTTCTCAGGAAGGACTAGTAGCTCTATTAATCATCTTAGAACAACTCAGTGCAGAGTATGATCTTGGTATTAACTACAATAAGATCAAGGTTATGATCGTGTATAGAGAGCACGATACTCATCGAGCAATAAATTCAGTAGGCCGTTGTGAAGTAGTTCAAAGTTTTGTGTACCTCAGTTCTTTGATCGACAATTCGGGTAGCTGTGAAAATGAGATTCGGCGGCGCATTTCACATGCACGTGTGGCCATGACAAAGCTTACTAAAATATGGCGTGACCATAATATCACAATGTCTTAATATTGTGAACTCGTAAAATGCATTTACTCATTTAACGAGTTTTTCTTGGGATATCTTTAAGATCTTTAATGCAGTAGTTTCCCATTTGCTTTCTCCATCCTCATGCCGTTGACGAGATGGTATCTACTGGTTCATCCGCCTTTAGGGGCAATTTCTCATCCCAAGGACAATAAGGTGTCCTGACTCTTCTCAACTCGTCCACCCAGAGCTGTTGGTTGAGAAGAGGTTACTGTTTATACCGACAGTAGTTCAGTTCCTTTTAGTCGCCTTTTACGACACGCAGATATACGATGGGAGATATTCTAACCTGCCGCCACACGGCGATAACATCACTAAAGCTACCAAAATGTCACTGGTTCAGTTTCTTGTGTTCTCCATATTTTTGTATGCCTCGGAAACTTGGACTGTTAAAAAAGGCAGATCGAGCTTGCATAGGTGCTTCTGAAATGTGGACGTGAAGGAGAATGCTGAAAGTTCCTTATACCGCTGATCGAACTGACTTTTCTATACTGGATGAGCTCGGTAATCTAAAGAGACTATCCTCCATTGTGTCGACGAGAATGCTTACATTCTTCGGACACATACACAGAAGCGATAATATGCAGAAACTTGTAGTTCAGGCTCATGCTCCGAGTTCCTCTACACGCGGGGTGGATACGACGAAACAGTTGCTGGATATGAGTATCAAGAGCGCTACTGAACTGACGGTAAATCGCGAACAACGATGGCGAGCTACAGTTCTCAAAACTATTGATAATATTCGTGTCCTCAATACTCTAGCTCCGACTTAATGCGTTTTACGAGTTCACAACATGTCTGTTAAGACATTGTGAATATGATGATGATGTAGTTTCACGAATGCAAGTATTAAATGATTATTTTTTATTATTTCACTTTCTGCTGAACAAAATATATGTTAACCAGCTCCCAAAACTAGCTCCCAATTTTCTGATTCTATACAGTTACAGCAGACTAGACATTAATCAACATTAGCGACTTAGGGTTATCTGAATTTCTTATGAACCCTATCGAATGCATGGGACAGAAGAAAGAGTATTTGAATTGTGGTAATTATGTCCACTAGACTTTCAAGGTTTTAATGTGATACTAGTAAGGTAATCAGAAGCCAAAGGATAGTGACATTCTGAAACAAACTATGCCTAGATGCTACTGCGGAAAATCGACCTTCATGATAACAACAGCTTCCACTTCCAGCAAAAACTGACTTTCTGCGACTATCAAGTTGTCTATACGGTGACATTTTTTGTGACAGTTGCTACCGCAACAACTATCGCCTTGAAAACGAGGCTTAAAGATGTACTCGTATGATAGTCGAACCATACTGTACAAGGCCATACGACATTCAGAAGGGCATTTCGCTCAACAAAAACGATTCGTCCTTTCCCTTTCTTGCAGAGTGAGCATAGAAAGAAGGAAGGAAGGGATCCTCATATATCCCTTTCCTCGATCTGAGATATATAGAGGGTTGGAGGTCATACGGAGTCCATGTAGATTTTTATTCCTTTCACCTTACGGTCTTCGAAATGTAGTATCATATAAAATAAATGAACTCGATTCCAACGGACTGGAAATCCCAATCCTTGGACGGTCACTGAATTTATATAAATAAAAATAAGTTTCACATGTTTCTTTGGTTGCCTTTGAAGGTAGAGTTGATCTCTATAAATAATGTAGAACTGGACCTCTTCCAAAATTATTATTCAAAGGTGGAGCTTAGAGCTCATAGCATTGTACCACAGCATGCCTGTGCGAAACAAATATTAGCGTATAATAGACTAGTATCATGAAGTTTTTTATGACTGCATATGATAAAGTAGGAAACTGTTATTATTTATGTGGATGATTTGTTGGTATTAGACTAGGAAAACGATAATAGATAGACAGACCAACGGAAATGAGTGACGTGGATTATCGTTATGTACATATAAAATACACAAAAAGCGTATTATCTCAAAATCTAAAATTTTCACGATCACAACACTGCGCTCACCAATTGGTGTGGGAGGTAAAACTGTATTGTCCAGCAACGTACCTTTATGTATGGTCCGGTAAAGCGCGATAGATCTAGATAAGTCTCAGAAATTGCATGCCAGACTTATATTACATTCAAGATTTCAGTATAAATCTTACAAAATCACATTCAGGCGAGCAGCAGAAGTTGCATTCGCTGGCACCGAAGGATATCTAATAACCCATTAATTAATGGCGAACGCGGACGGCACGTTGGGAATATTAATTTATTTGGATCATTGTAGCGTAAAACGTGCCTACATCACAAGCAAGTTTACATCGAATTCCAGGGCGAGGGTTAAAGAGCCTAATTGATCGTTCTACTTGCCTGTCACAACAGATGTTGTTGATACCCCTTCAATACAAGGACGACATAATTAATATTGCCATCAAGCTTACCTATGACATGGTTTTATTGAGTTTTCAATGTAAATGCCATAAATATAATTTAACATCTTTACGGATCTATTTGATGGCAGTCTATCTGTTTTATGAGCAAATAACAACCATTTTATTATAAATTACAAATTTCACAAACTATTATTAAAATGCTCCAAGAGGTTGTCTGGAGAAACGTCAAAGAATGTAATGACATGAAAAAGTTGGAAATTAAATCACCCTTTACAAAGAATTAAATAGAAGTTCGTAGACCTACTCACAAAATAAGGTAAGAGTTTTTCCGTTCCTTATGATAGGTTCAAGAAATCAAAATAAAAATATTATTACCGTTGCTTAATGCATTTGCCCAATTTCATTTTTCTAAATTATTGCTTAGAGAAGGTACTAAATACAAAGAATTTTCTATGTCGGTAACATGGAGGGAAAATAATTTGCAATAAAGAATTGTACTGAAAGTTGTACGAAAAAAAATATAGTGCCACATTGTAAGTCTAAACGGAAATCCTGTTATTTTGAAGTACCGATTCTTTTCTGCCACCATTAATTTTAATGTATGTTAGGTATCTATGAAATTGAATGGTATAATGCAGCTGATCTATATAACGTTTGTTTATAAAATGAAAAGTTCCAAAAAAACTCCTCAATTTTTACCAGTTACAAATAAATAAATAGATAAAGTAAAAACTTATTATAGTCTTTCGACAAGCGATGTCCTATGGTCCCCTTTATGCGCAACTTCTCACTCGGTAAACAAATGTTGTATAGTTGGGACGTAATATAAGAAGTTTTCAACGATGCTCTACTTGTCTCTTGGGATGAATGATGATATTTAGTACAGGAATCCTGTTTTCTTAGAGCAGAAAATTACATGAAGGATGAGGACAGTCAACCCAATCTGCATGTCATTCAGGTCAATAGACAGTGAGGAAGAATCAAGGAGAGCAAAAATAAAACAAAATATGATTACGTGTTTAGTCAAAATCCTATTTTTGGCCATTTGCAGAAGTTTAACATATTTTTGCCATTTATTATTCTATCCCCTTTTGTCCATCCATAGTGCGAGGAAAATCTATAGTAATTTGTATCATACGTAAGCTTGAACTAAATAAAAAGTCTTTTGATGGATCATAATATAGGAATATAAACCTAATTGATCACGACTGTTCAGTCAGAACTCCATATTTAAATTAAGTCTGATGCATCCATAAAGGCCAACTCATGTTCTTTAGTGAACTACTACTATACAGGGTTTTTTTGTTTTTTTTTTTTAATTATAATAATTATAATTTATTATAATTTTACATGAAATAAACACAATTACAACATAGTAATTGCAATTGTAATTTGCAAATACATATCTATGTATAATATGAGCTGCCTAGACATCAACTGTCTGTATTGCAGCTCACCCTATGTGTGTGTATACATGCAATTTGCAACAGGAAATTACACACACCTATAGATACTCTATTACATCCATATACGCAACATATACATAATATAAAGAGAACGTGGATGCTGAGGTGGAGAAAGTCGTGCATTTCATTTCACGATACTTCGGGTAGGTTTAGAATATTGTAAAATTGATGCGAATTTTGTCTGATGAATTTTTTTACTTCCACTTTGAAACTAGCAGTTCTATTTATTTGCCTAAGATTAAGAGGAAGCTGATTATAAAATTTGGGGGCAAAAAAGAAGAAAGACCTTTGACAGACTGTTTTTTTTTAAGTTTTAATAACAAGGCTTTGATTAGTATACGATCTTGTCGGATAGGTGACATTAACTATTTTCCAGTTGGGATTATTATGAAGTCTTAGTATACAGTGATAGGTAAATAGTAGCTTGATATCCAAAAGGCCTGTTTCTTGATATAAGGTTTTAGTGCTGAATAATCGATTTTTGGTAAATATTATCTTTAGAAGAGTATTTTGTGCTATTTGTAAGATGTTTAATGCACTGTTGTAAGCACCTCCCCAGATAACAATACAATAACGTATAACAGATTCAGCTACTGAGTTGTACAACATGATTAAGTGTTTCTTTGAAAGGATTTCTCGTAAATTATAAAACCTGTGTATTAGACATCTTAAACGATTGCTGACATGGATAATATGGGCATTCCATTTTAAGTATGTATTTTTAGGGATATGTTGGAAGGGTGATCTGTAGCAGTTGGTGAAAATGCTATATATTTTGTTTTTTCAGAATTCAATGTAAGTAAATTATCATTCAACCAAATTTTAATTTTTTTCATGTCAGATTCCACAGATGATGTAACCTTTCCCCAACTGTCACCTCTGAAAATCAAGGCTGTATCGTCAGCATAGCATATGAGGTGCCCTTCAAGCTTATCAATTTTGGCAAGGGAATTCATGTACACAAGGAATAGTATTGGTCCCAAAACAGTTCCTTGAGGTATACCAGTCTTTATCAAAGATATACTGCTCAGTTTGTTGCCTATTTTAACCCGCTGAGTTCTGGCATCTAAATAGTTATGCATTAGTTCATAGGCTATGCCACGAATGCCATAATTATATAATTTTTTTAATATCTTCTCATGAGATACCGTATCAAAAGCTTTGGCGATATCAAGAAATACAGTAACGCATTTTGATGACTTATCCATTGCTTCTAAGGTATGTTCGAGAAGATCAGTTACTGCATTTTCAGTATTAGAATTTTGAATAAATCCATACTGATGATCACCTAAGATTGCATGTCTATGGAAGAAGTCAATCAATCTTTTTTTAAGGGCTTGTTCAAAAATTTTAGCGAAGTTGTTTATAACGGATATTGGTCTATAGTTAACTAACTTAGTTGAATCACCTGATTTATAAACTGGAGTTATAATTGAATCTTTCCATTGTGATGGTATTTTACTTGTTGAGAACGAAAGATTTATAATGTATAACAGAGGAGATAATACGTATTCATGTATTGTTTTTATAGTTTTTACAGTGATTCTGTCAGAACCAGGTGAGCATTTGTTTTTCAGTTTTGATATGTAAAAGATTATTTCATTTTTCGTAACAGGATTTAAGAATATTGATTCGTTTACCAATATGTCCTCGCAGAAATTTTTTTGTAGGTTTTCTTTAGGAATTTTTTGTGCCATCCTGCTCCCTAGGTTTGTGAAAAAATTATTAAATATTTCTGACTTTTCGCTATTATCATTTACCAATTCACCCTCTTCATTACAAACTGTTAAATTTTCTAATTGTTTTGAATTTCTACTTTTTTTGTCTGATATCTCATTAATATTCACGTTTTTTTTTTTATGATCAGCCTCCCGCAAAGGCCGAAAGCCTATGGCGCTATAGAAGCGCTGCGAGAGGACAAGTGTCGGTTCACGTTAGATTTGAAACGCTGCAGGTTGTAGCCGTCGGAAAACAAATTCCCCGGCAGCTGATTCCACAGCGTCGAAGTTCTTCAAAAGAAGGAATGCTGAAGGAGACTGGTTCGGGGAGTAAGGACCTCGACCTGGTAAGGATGAGCTCGCAGAGCTTCTCTAGTGCTCCTGGTTCGGACGACCTTTGGTGTTATTATCTGGGAGAGCTCACTCGAACATCTTCCGTGATAGAATCTGTAAAAGAGGGATAGGTCAGCCACCCTCCTTCGATGTTCCAGGCTGTGGAGGTCCTTTGTGAGGTTAGGCGTATCGATTAATCTAATTGCTCTTTTCTGGATAGTGTCCAGAAGCTTTAGAGAGTGTTTCGGAGCGCATCCCCACACATGGGAGCAATACTCCAGCGATGGTCGGATCTGTGCCTTGTAGAGCAGCAGCAGTTGCTCTGGTGTATACAACTTCCTAGAGCGGAACAAGACTCCAAGCTTCTGGGATGCCGCTTTAGCAATACTGACGACGTGGTCGTGCCAGGACATGTTATTGTTGATGTTGATCCCCAAAAGCTTGACGGAAGGAGATTCGACTATGGGGTGGCCCTCCATTTCCACGGTTGGTAAGCCATCGTGAGACTTCTTTGTAAGTGTTGTTGCCTGAGTTTTTTGTACGTTGAACTGTACTTTATTTGCTAATCCCCACTCGACAATTGTTTTGATATCTGCGTTGATCTTTGAGGCATGCTGCTGGCGCCGACGTACCGTCTCCTGGGATGATAGTGGCTTGCCTGGTTCCATGCACGACACTAATGTACTGTCATCTGCGAAGCTGTAGATTGGATTGGATGTTATTTCCAACAGCTCGTTGATGTACAGCAGAAACAATGTAGGGGATAGGACAGATCCCTGAGGAACACCTGCGTTTATTGAAAATACGTCTGATGAACAGCCCTCGACTACAACAAACAGAGATCGGTCGTTCAAAAAGCTATTCAGCCACTGGCGCAGGCCAGGTGGTAGTCCATAAGCAGCAAGCTTGACCAGAAGTCCCTCATGCCACACTCTGTCGAAAGCTTTCGATATGTCAAGTGCAACAACACGGGATTCGCCATGATTTTCTATTGCTTTGTTCCACAAGTGAGTGACGTAGGCAAGGAGGTCACCTGTAGACCTGTGCTTACGGAAGCCATACTGGCGATCATTTATGATGTTATTGTTGTCCAGGTATTTCAGGAGCTGTGCGTTAATGACAGTCTCCATAACCTTGGACATGATGCTGAGAAGAGCCACAGGTCTATAATTGGTGGGATCAGTTTTTTTGCCTTTCTTAGGGATGGGTTGTACGCAGCCAATCTTCCATGAAGCGGGAAACATGCCTCGTTGATACGAAAGTTTGAAGAGCTTGCAAAGAATAGGTGCAAGCTCAGCGGCACAGCGTTTAAGGACAATGGCTGGAATTTGGTCAGGACCAGTAGCTTTATTCGTGTTCAGTTTTTGGAGGATGTTTTGAACATCTCGATGTTGAAATTTGACCTCTGCCATTCTCGAGTTCACGCTTATAGTGGTGGTCGAAGTACTACCTTGAAAGTCTACAGTAGAATTGGCTGCGAAGAGTTTCCCCAAGATGTCTGCTTTTTCTTTAGGAGCAGAAGCGATGGACTTGTCCTCTCTGGTCAAGGGTGGTATTGACGAATAGGAAAAGTTCTGACTAACAGCCTTAGCTACAGACCAGAATGTTCTGGACGAACTAGGACATGAGAGGAGCTTGTCCTTAATTTTTTGGTTGTGTTCCTCCTTGCTGCTGTCAATCACGCGTTTACAATGATTTCTGGCGTCGATAAAACTGCGGTGGTTCTCAGCATTTGGATTTTTCCTCCATTCTCTGTAATGTTGGTTTTTAGTGGTAACTGCATCTCTACAACGCTGATTGAACCATGGCTTGTTTTTGGAGGGATGCTTGACGACATGAGGGATATAGGCTTCCATGCCGGATATTAATACCTTGGTTATTTCTTGGGCGCAAGCTGATGGGTCTCGTGACTTGAAGCAGACGTCGTTCCAGGGAAAGGACTGGTAGTATTCCCTTAGGTCGTCCCACTTTGCTGATCCGTAGTGCCAGACCCGGCGAGGCTGTGCACTGTGGAGATCTGGAGAATGCATTCTGCATAGCGTTGAGATGGTGTTATGGTCAGACGTTCCCAGTGGGGCGGATACTTTCACTGTGTAGATTGTTGGAGTAGTTGTGAGATACAGGTCCAACAGACTAGCAAAATCTCCGTGGCGGCTGGGGATCCTTGTTGGTTCTTTGACTATCTGCTCCAAGCCGCAGCTAATAGCGAAGGCTTCAGCTTCACGTCCCTCGTCGTCCGTTTTGTTTGAGTGTTTGAGCCAGTATGTGTTGTGAACGTTGAAGTCACCCAGAAAGACTATCTCTGAATGAGGGTGATCTGATTGCAGCACGTCCACAGTGGCTGAAAGCTTCTCGAAGAGCTATTTGCAGTTGTTACTGCTTGGTGGCCTATAAATGCAGCATATAAATTTGGATTGATTTTGGAAGGATATTTTTAGCCATATGATGTCAAATCCTTCCAGTTCGAGCTCTTCTTCTCGATGACAAGAAAGCCCAGATTTAACGTACACGCATACGCCAAACCTACGTCGAAATCGGGTGTATAAGTCATATCCGGGATATCTGAAACAATTATCCATTGTTGAAGAGCCGACTTGAGTTTCCGTAAGAGCCAGAATGTGTGGCTTCTCTGCCTGAAGGTGTTGATGGACAGAGTTTATGTTGGAGGCAAGACCTCGTATATTTGTAAAGTCGGCTCTGAACAAGTTTCTCTGGCCTTCGGGCCTGTCGTCAGTGCGAAGTTGCTGCGAAGGCTGGCTTCTGTTGTTAGCCTGACGAGGAGTCGCAGCACAATTCTTTAGACAAACTTCGCTTAATGTTCCCCCCGGACCACCTGGCACCCGGAGATCCGAACGGCCAGGCATTTTACCTCCGGAAACTTTTGATCCTGGAAGAGCCATTGAGCATTTTTTATTTCTAATTGATCCAATTTGTCACTTATGAGAAACCGGGAACATCAGCCCAGCGACGGAACATGAACCGTGAGGCCATTTGGCGCCGCCTATTTCCGGGAACCTATTTCTAGTTTCCCGGAAATATTCCGATGTGGGGGTGATTGCACCACGGGCGAAGCTAAGTGACTGCATTTCTCCCCCCTGTGGCTGATTGCAGAGATAATAGTACATGATGCACCGTCGTCGGTACAAGGTGTACCATCACCTCTGGGCGATGGGGTCGCCACATCCCTACGCCGTTATTCGACACGGAGCATTATGGCTAAAGTATTTGATAAAAAAGAAAATCATTATTTCGGATGGATAGAGACCCATAAAGGCTACATTTTAAAAATATTTTCATGTTATACAGGGTGTCCCAAAAACGCGAAACATATCAAAGTTATGTCTTTTTAAATGGAACACCCTATATATTATTGCATATTCAGATTCCTTGATGAATTCTAGTATGACTTTATGTATCATACTTGGGACTTAAAGCGAACCGTTTAGGTGTAAATCACCATTTTCGGTATAAGTAGATATCGGGAAAAAATTGAATATCGCAGAGATTATAAAATTTGGAAGGCTGTGACTTTGCCGCATTACTAAGCATAAAATGCGTCAGCTTTGTTGAGACTGTCAAATCTAAATTACGTTTATGCTTGGAGAAATCGGTCGATTAATTAAGCAAACTTCGATCAGCGATAACTTGATTTTTTTAAATGGAAATGCCTAATTTTTTTGATACGGTTACACGTGGAATTTGATAGCCTTTCTAATGATATAAGGTTGTGAATATCAATCTCTGGTAGTTTTCATTTAATTTTAAATTTTCAAACAAATCGGCGTTTTTCAATTATCCTACCTATAAGCAACGTAGCAGGCCATGAAATATAAACAAAAACCTGTTCAGGTAGAAGAAAACAACTAACTTAGCTGAAAAATACACACGAACTAGAGTAAAGGGACAAGATTATAAAAACTGCTTACAGCAAATCAACTCTCCCAGAAACAACTGCGATAACATCTATTAGAACAAAGAGAAGCTGGAGTATGTCAATAAAAGATATTTTTTACAGTCTACTGGCTATGGCAATTTACTAGAGGTTAAAAATTTCCAAGACAATTAAAAACCCTTTTACGAAACAAAAACAACCAGCGACTGTTGCTCCAGCACGCAATTACCAATCATATGTATAATGGTGTAAAAACTAGTAATTTGCGTAGAAGTCGATACCTCTGACTGGAGCCCTTCTAATTTTTCAATATCTATTAGCAATATTGCAATAAAGGAATACTGACAAATCAGATTTAAATTTTCTGCCATTTAAGTTATGTTTTATAATTTGAACAAATTTTAATTCATTCTTCATTTTCTGCGATCTTGCTAATAGGTACTGAAGAATTTTCAGAACTCTAGTCAGAGGTACTTTTGACTTGAGTTTTGACAGAATTGCATACCTTTTTAGATCATTGAATGTGAAATTTTATTATGAAACTAATAAAGTCCTAAAGGATTGTCTAGTAGTTTTCGTTTCGTTTCAAAATGTTTAATAGTTTTGGAAATTGCCAATCTTTAGTACATTGCAGTGGGTAATGGGCTGTGAAAAAATCCATTTCTGCCATACTCCAGCTTCTCTTTGACCAAAGATACATTACCGCCGTTGTTTCTGGTTGGACTTTGTTTGTTGTGAGTAATTTTTATAATCTTGTCCCTTTAGTCTAGTTCGTGTGTATTTTTCAGCTAAGTTAGATGCTTTCTTCTACATGATTAGGCTTTTGTTTATATTTCATGGCCTGCTACGTTGCTTATAGGTAGGAAAATTGAAAAACGCCGATTTGTTTGAAAATTTTAAATTAAACAAAATCTACCAGAGATTGATATTCACAACCTTATATCATTAGAAAGGCTATCAAATTCTACGTGTAACCGTATAAAAAATATTAGGCATTCCCATTTGAAAAAATCAAGTTATCGCTGATCGAAGTTTCCTTAATTCATCGACCGATTTCTCCAAGCATAAACGTAATTCAAATTTGACAATCTCATAAAAGCTGACGCATTTTATGCTTAGTAATACGGCAAAGTCACAGCCTTCCAAATTTTATAATCTCTGCGATATTCAATTTTTTCCTGATCTCTACTTATACCAAAAATGGTGATTTGCACCTGAACGGTTCGCTTTAGGTCCCATGTATGATACATAAAGTCACACTACAATTCATCAAGGAATCTGAATATGCAATAATATACAAGGTGTTCCATTTAAAAAAACATAACTTTGATACATTTCGTGTTTTTGGGACACCCTGTATAACATGAAAATATTTTTAAAATGTAGCCTTTATCGGTCTCTATCCATCCGAGATAATTGTTTTCTTTTTTATCAAATACTTTAGCCGTAATGCTCCGTGTCGAATAACGTGAATAACCCTGTATATCGTCCACTATCTATATATACATACTGACGAGGGATAATGCTTTTTATGACAAAAAGAGAGAGAGAGAAAGTGAGTAAGACATTGTACTACAAATACAAGTTTATAAGAGCTTTGCCAAATTAGTTCTACTTACGTAGTGGTTTCAGTATAGCTACTGAATTAATTGTTGGTTACTCAAAATCTTCGTGTTCATCCTACCTTTACGATTTTCTTGAAAACCATTGGCGGCGATATCATTTTCTACTTTACATAACTTTAGGAATTGTCTTACCTCAAAGAAAGTGCTCGATTTCAGCTGAAGTCTGCCTTTGAGAATAATATCACCTGAAAACTATTATATTGACTGTAATCAAACTGTGTCACGCTTTTATTAGTACCTTAGCTGCAACTCGAAAGGTATATAATTGAGTAACTCCAGTTGCAGGGGAGTAATCATAAATAAGTATAGTTAAAAAAAAAACTAAAATTACTAGTATTATCGTGAAAAACGCGTCGGGCGCTCGATTTAAGGATGATGAGGAATAGAGCGCCCATTTTTTGCTTCGGTGTTCTTTAAAAGCATGTTTTTTAGTTTTTTAAAACTGGACTTATTTCTAATTTTTTAGTTTTAAACTAGACGTCCCGATAGACGTTGGCCTTAGTCTATAGTACTACCTGACAGACCTTATGTAAAACACACCCCGATCAACAACAACACTTATTAATTTTAAATTTAATTAACTAATAAACGTTAATACTCCGTGTAATGAAGACGAACAATTGATTTTGATCATTGTTTATAGCATAATCATTAACTGTCGACTTTTCTGAATAAATTTCACAAAAATATCAACGCCCAAACAGTCGGATGTCACACCTAGTCGCTACGCTTTTGTGTAATATTAACAAAAGGTGGCGCCAAAGTTCCGCGCCGTCAGTTGTAGGTGGCTATGCACGAAGACAGCTCGACACCTGACACGCTACATTGAAGATAACAGATGGCGCAGTATTGCAGTTACTATCACGCGCCCGATAAAATTCAACAACACTATCTTTTCAGGAGCATGGGAAAGCATACTCATCAGACGTATGATGGCTATGCCAACTTAATAGATTTTTCGTTAGATGTAACAGGTTTTTGTGAACAGAGATGGAATAACAGTACAACAGTAGTAAGTAGTAAGCCAGCCTGCTCTTAACTCAAAGGAGTGTTACAACCTCACAAAGTCATAAACCCACATACAGGTGAAGCTAATAAAACCATGTTAAAAGGTCAGCCGAAGAATCGCTTGAAACAACAACTCCACCTTAAGGTAGTTTAGATGCCTCTGAGAATTTTGTATGTAAGGATCGGTAAATTGGGACACAAGGGCCATATTAGGTATGACTAAAGGAGAGATTTTAGAGGCGAAGTAAAGTGTCAATCTTCTTTGTTGCATATTTTCTCCATATTAATCAAAGTAGTGTTAATAACAATTTCTCGAGCAATCTCTGTTCTCTTGGTTATACCGAGTTACATCATACTCAGAGTCTGCTGTCTCCTTGATGGTCATTTCCATTACACCAATAATTGCACTTCATTATTATGCAGAATTTTCTGAAAACTTGTATATTAAAATGAAGCCTTGGCTCTCCTTTGCATAAACCCTTTCCCGGGGATTGTTAGAGATGCTCTAGGATGCAAATGTGCTCCGAAGCGTACAGGCAGCTTGCAGTGTTGATTTTACGCAGAATTAGCTGTAGCACATCTGCAGTAGAAAAGACGAACTGCAGTCCTATTTACTCAGGCGTAATTTCAGACACGTGTCTCTATGGTGTTATAATTAGATTTTAAAGATTAGTGACAAAAACTACGCTTTTATTCTACGTTTAAACCGAATCAGCGTGTTTCGTAGCATTAAGTATTATGTATGAGAAGAAAGGGCAATGTAATCAAATTGCAGCACTTGGGCCCTAATGAGTTCATCCTTTTCAAAAGTTTCTCAAAACCTTCTCAACTATAAAAACAATGCAAGATTACACAATCTTCCAAGTTGAAAGGGAAAAACTCAAGAAAAGTTTCATTACAATTTGAACCACAATATAAACGGGTCTCGGAAATTATTTAGAAATCTAGGATTCTGAACGGTGTAGCAGTCTGGTTCCAAACTTAAAAATGGAATCAAGTTTATTGACCCAGTACTTCCCACACATAACGGTGATAAGATTTTCTTATTTTCCCATTGCATGAAGCTATAAGTCTGAGATTTTCTTGCAACCGAATCATCGCCCGCCTGCTCTCAAGAAACATCCAACTCAAAACATTCTAGTAAACAGTTTCTTGCATCTCTCTTCGTAGGAACTAGCACGACACAGTTTTGCGAGCTTCAGCTGGATGGAATGAAATGATTAGGAACTCCCAAGTTGCCATGGTAATAATATTGTGTCGAAGTTCCATTAAAATCAATCCCAGGTCACACAAAACAAAACGATGTAAAGCAATAGTCGTATGTAACGTACATCAGAAAAAAATGTCCCTTGACTTCTGTAATAGGTAAGGTAATGTTCCGATGGACCTAAAAAGTATATTATCTCGCTAGGTCCTTTCGCACCGATTTTCAAAACTATAGTAGCGTTACCTACTAGAACTCCATAGCATGCCGGTACCCAAATTCCGCAATCCATGCAGCGATTACTGAGATTACGAGACTAGAAAAACACGCATAGACAGACAGACCGACGGAAAAGAGTGACGTGAATTTCGTTATGTAGACTTCATGAAACGCCCAAAAAGCGTATCTTTCTATTTCTCAAAATCGAAAATCTTCCCGATCACAATGCTCCACAATTTGTAGGAAGTAAAATTTGATTAGGCAAGCTAAAAGCTTGGCAGACAAACTGGAGAGGTGTGGAATATATGAAATCAGCAATTGTAATAAATGCCCCATAAGATAAACTGGGAGATCAATTAGGAGTAGTTTTAAAGAACATATCGCAAATTTACGATATGGTAGAATAGAAAAGTCTAGCATAGCGGAACACGTGTTCGAAAGTGAATATAAGTTGGGTTTATCGAACTTAAAATTAGCCCATAGTGTAGCAAACTTTAAAAAACGAGACGCATATGAAACCATTGAAATTACAAAGTGGTCAGGTAACGTAGTCAACAAAGGACCGTTAGCAAATGGTCCCTTAATTGCTTTAGGTTGTCTATAGACAGGCAACAAAGTTAGTTACGGTTGGCTATACACGTTAAGTATAAATTAGGAGATATTTTTTGGTCTAAATCTTCCTCTAAAGGCCTGGCCACACGTGGATGCTTTACCTCGTACTTACTTGCGCAAACCAGTTTGTATCGGGAAGCCCGTATGTGTGGACGGTAAGACGGTAGCTCGCGCAAACCGAAAAACGCGGCTTGTATAAATTTCAGTCTGCTGAAAGTTTTGGCTTGCGGCAATTAGTCTGCATGGTAAAACCTGTGTGTGTGTGACCATAGGGTTCAATTCCAAGGATAGCAGCACCTATATGAAATAGTTTCAGTATTATTAAATAATGGCGCGACCTTACTTGAATGTTGTGGCCACTCAACGCTATACCGTCTTGTATGCGCAAACTATACCGTGCGGGCAAGTCGCTGTGTGTGGCCGCGCTTTGATGCTAACATGATTAGCGAAACACTTTACGGGTTTTAAAAAATCGTTCTGATGAGTTGTTAGACTATGTAATGTTTGTTAGTGGCACCCTAAAGGATCGCTTTAATCTGAAACTGAAGTTATTTCAGCCGCTTAAACATACTGAACAATAAAACTGTGATACTACTTATCTTTCTCTTGTTTGTCCAAGAATACCTAATATATAATAATTGCAACTAAGAAAGGTAATGAGAAGTGAAAAAGGTACGACAGTCTGGCTTAAGAAAATTTACAGGAATTTGTACATGGGTCATTTTCACAAAAAGGAGATATTTGTGTCCCTGGCCAATTTTGGGTATCTAAAATTTATATTTAAATCATTTTCTGCATTCATACTTGAGTACTAAATTAACTTTAATAGATGCATATAAAAAATAAAACTTTATTGCTTTTAATATATTTTTTCTTAATCCCAAATCCCCAAATGCTCACCTCCATTAGCTGTCCCCGCCTCGAGGTTGATATGTTTGATACTAATTTTTGATATTATGTTCTTAAGAAGTTACATGAAAATGCTTATATACTGAGAATAAGAGGACTGAAAAACTTACTATCAGAAATTTTTCCATATTTTTCTAGCTTACAGTATTATTTATGTTATCCAAAACATGTCTGTCCCCAGGATAAAATCTCACTTCCGTTATAACGGCGGTAATTTTAAATTTCGATACGACAGAAACATTGGGGATTCGTTTACTGTTAGGAAAGCATGTGTCTTAGCCAGTCTGTTTCTTTCAATCACGCAGAGTAGACCTTCACGTTATGTTAGAGCAGTTATCTACGATCACGTGGTGATTTTTTTACCAGGTAAGGCCAATCTTCTCACTACCGTTAACCTTGATAAAATTATTTCCTTTGGATGTTTTTGTGTAATTTTTTGCGTTTGTAGCGCAAAAGTGGTCATCATTTAAAAAGGAATTTGAAGTTAATATTTTTCTAAATTGAGCTTTTGTTGGCGAAAAATGTATAAAATATAAGTGAATAAGATTCACTTAATAATAAAGTTAAGAAGATGACAAGAGGTGAGACAGTTCCATTAGAGGTTAAGCAAGCCTTACTCTTTGGAGAAGTAATGTCTTTATAAATCAAAGATAGTATTTCATGGTCTAACATGATGGAGAAGAGAAAATGTGGCTGTTATTCTATCTGAAAAAGAAAATTATGACTACATAGTAAAATATTTCCGAAAATTTCAAAAGGAAATATCTTCGTATTTCCAGATGAAGAAGATTTTGCGCTAATATCAAATAAAGATATCATATCTGCTTTGAATAAGCCAATCATCAGAAGAGGGCAACACACACTTGATCTCCCATATGAATCCAATTTGCGTTAAATTGTGCTGATATTTTTTATCGAAACATTTAAACAATTTTTTCTGCGGTAGTGACTTAAGTACTGTCATGTTATTTTAACTAAAATATAACTTAAAATACTTTATTGATATTGTTAATTACGATATTAATCACCCTCCGTTAATCAAGTCTCACCTCCGTTAGTAACCATTCTGAAAAACTCCTAAAAAAAGAAATATACTAGTGAGAATGTATAACCACTGGCTTTTAGTAATTGTAGGCAATGTAATAAGTAGGAAACATCCTAAAAGTTATTTACGTCCAATTTTTTTTAGGATAATTTTCGACTCCAAATATCCACTTTTTGTGAAAATTACCCATATCTTTAAGGCTAAGCGCTCATGTCCTATTCAACTTTAGTAGCGTGAAACACTCCTTGCTACGGCCCTGTCCCTGGTACACGCAACATGCATACCACTTCGCATCAAACATTCTTCCAGATGAGTGATTTTCCCCAGAGCCCAGAGCACCGCTTTATTATCCAAGTCCCCAGCGAAACGGTGGCGGAACAAGGCAAGACGATGCGAAATTTGCCGAACGTCTACTCTCACATCCTCAAACAATAACTTTTCGTTGGAACCGGGCCGCCTCGGTAACTTCATTCTACTTTCAGGTACGCCACCTGGCTACCAGTCGCATTGTGCCGTGCAAGCGCTGTAAATAACCCACAGAAAGTCGACTGGAGTTTGAGCAAATATCCAAAGCAATTTAGCATTTTACAGGAATATTACGTTGGACTTTATTCAAGATAAAATCAAATACATACAAATGTGGATAGTGCATCCAAGTGATTTGATTCATCTGTTAGTCATATCGATATTTGATGCAGGCATTGAGTAGTCTTCGGCTCTGAACTTTGAGCATCAAATACTTATAATAGAAAAAATTGAGCATTCCGTTCAACAGATGAACGAATTAGTAAGTCAAACTTATAAACCCTTAGCTTCTACCGTAGATCCTCATAGAGAAGTTCTGTGGAAGTTACTCATATGGTCGTAATAAATTACTTATGTTAAATAAACAGGGTGAGTTCTAGGTTGATACCTTTTTCTAACTTGGTATAGAAGTCCTTAAAATAAACAAGTTTTTTTTAATAACTTTTTCACAAAACCGAAAAATAAGCGAGATATAAAATAAAAAATTTAAATCTGGACTTGTGTTTAAAGACGCTCCTAGTCTGTTTATGTTTAGTTTTGTGCTCGGATTTTTGTCCTATCGATTAGGAATGGCACTTGTCAGATAGTGCAGTAGTCACTTTCTATTTATCGTTGTTAATTTTAAATTAGTAAATTTTGAAGGTGTCACATTGTTATGACCGCAACTTTTAGGATTTACCAATTTAGAATTAACTACGATAAACTGAAAGTGACTAGTGCACTAATTGACAGGATAAGATAAAATCCGAGAAAAAAATTAAACATAAACAGACTAGGTAGAGGTTTGTCTTGATACACATGTCCAGACTTAATTTTCTTTTGATTCTGTGTCTCGCTCATTTTTCAGTTTTTGGAAAAATGTTATTCGAAAAATTAGTTTATTTTAACGACTTTTATACACAGTTTAAAAAGTTTCAACAGGACTCAGCCCGTATGGTCTTACAATGATATCATACCAGCAAATCAGATGAACATATTATATCTACATGTATTTTTGGATGCTAAAATATTCAGACACTTCAAATATACCTGCATTAAAAAAGTACCGCAATATACCCCGTACGTTGGAATGCTAAATAATTATTTCCAAACTTTCAACAGCACTATTTGCAAATTTTCAAAGAAAAATATCATATTTATTAGACTTGACGCTCTGAGGGTCGAAATCGTTTCATATTTTCACCTGATTGATAAAACTATAACAATCCGGGTAAATGCTGAGTTTGGCGTAAAACTCAGAAACTGTCTCTCATATCATCAAAAAAACTTTAAACTTTGTAATGTTTATCGAAGACTCTAAAAAGGATTGGCGAATGTACGAATAAATTACTGCGGGTTCAATGATGTAGCAAAATTCCACCCGTACATTAAAAATAATGCAGGAAAAGAGGTAGAAATGGCAAATTTGTCCGGATTCTAATTTGCAGATTTATGAATGATAGAAGAATATCAATGTCAAAAGTATCGTCATGTTGTGCCAGGTAATATTGGTTGGAGTAGTAAACTACCATGACGCAGAGAAACAAAGTTTCGTAACACCAAATTTTCCGTAACTTCTCCAGCTCTCCAGCAAGTACAAAAAGCAAAATACGTCAAAAGATGCTCGAAGCGACTGTATTTAGCGAATGTACGTAGGAATGGCTGCAGAGTCATTTATATGCTAGAACACTACTAACCTGGGGCAGCAAAATTCAACCCTTGAATTAAAGAGATAACAGGTTAAGAGCAAAAGCGGTAAATCCGATAGTTGTTTTTTTAATTATAGTTTTATTCTTTCCTCTCATACAGCAAAATTTCAATACTTGATTCTCATAAACATTGTACTATTTTTATGTCTTTTAGCTTTAGCTTTAGCAGGTTTTCATGTAACATACATTGGATGGGTACAGCCTTCTGCAAAAGCTTAGATGTTCTATAGCATCCTATGGTAACCTACAATTGTTAATGGTGATACGTGTAAGTTTAATTCCAAGGGAGTACAAGTAAACAATGAAAGTAAAAACTGAAATCCTAATTATTTTATCATTCTTCGTGTTTTTGTCTGTCACATTAAACTAATTTTTCTACCTTAAATAGATGGTACTGGTACGTAGTCATTTTTAGGTTTTTGAATTGTCAACGCAGTTACTTATTAATCAGATTTTATGTTGATTAGTTTCCATAAAATAGAAATCCTGTTAACTTAACGAATATTTACTTTTTTGCAGTGCTATTTAAAATTAGTTGTGGTTTGATGATATGTCAGAATATTTATGTATTTCAACGTCAAGCGTACTATAACTTCTGATCGCTTAACAAAACTTGGAAATTGCCCTTTCGTACAGTAAGAAAACAGCCACTTCATCCTTTAAAATTAGAGAACCAGAAGAACATTTCATTCAAGCAAGAATTTACATGAGATCAAACTATTTTTCCTTTGAAGCTTTCAGTGAAAAGATTTCCAAGCTATCTCTGACGAAACATCGAGTCATTTTTGGTTTACTCTGACGGCCGCTCCATCGCATTTTTATAGGTTAATTACACAGATACAAAATTCAAATATTAAAAAAGCTCTAATATTTAATCTCATTCTATGAGTCCTCATAGAATTAAGGAAAACGCTTTGATTTCGGCGCCTTGATTCAATTTATTTCGATTAAAATATTTGCTGAAAGGGTTGAAAGCATTTCTAATGTACGCTGCTTACTTAAGTTGCCCAGGACGATAGGGTACCCCTCAATTTAGCCCCTTTTAGAGGCTGTACAAATGAGAACTCCAGACCTTTCCATTAATTAACATATTATTTTGGCCTCAAAGGAAAAGTTCCACATTTGAAGCGCTTTTGCAACTAGTAACCTTTTATATCTCAATAGCAGCCCGTCTGAAGTTTTATTTCTGCAATTACGAGAATAACCAAGTTGGGACAACTTGATCGGTGATAAATGATATTCAACATTTTCCTAGAATTCCGCTAGTACATTTTATCTCGCACTTTGGTATGGTTACACACAAGACAAATTTACAGTGGCGTAGAGAAGTTTGGTTACAACTTATTATATGCTCGTTACAAATATGTATAAATTGCTCATAAGTAGGAGAAAATGCTTATTATTTCTTTTCCTGTAGCATTGTTTCACTTATCGGGACATACTGAATTTCTATTTGCTTAAACGAGTATAGATCAACCTCCTTGCTAACTGGTATTTGAATTAGCTTCAATGTGGGTATGTTTGAGTGTGGCATCTCTTTTGTTTTTTCAAATTGTTCATGTGGGTGTTGACAAGTTATAGTTTTTACATGTGCCATGAAATTTGATAACTCTTATTGCTTGTTATGGAGTAAGCACTATTGGGCATGACTATTCTTGCTACAACAAAAATTACTACATGGAAGTTATACAAAAGGCGGCTTAGAAACTGGTTTAGATGATAAAATCCTGGGATTGTGGCCAAAATTTTCGAAAGAAACCACCACGGGTCACTGCATAAAGGAGACTCTGGTGTTAATTGCCAAGCTTTCTATAATGTTTATTGCCATTTTTAGGGCTTCAACGTTGAGATTTGTGCAAAAACAGCAATGTACGTTGAGCCACATACTTACAGTGGAAGTTCTTAAACAAAAAAACGTCAAAAGGTTTTTGGTTAATCTCGGTATCTTCCACAACAGGTCACACAAACATCCAACACATAGGTATAAAAAACAAACTTAAAAAACGATCTATACATGTTACGGCACACTAATTTTGTAATTTTGTCGAAAGCTTGGCAATTAACACCAGACAACCTTTTTCGTTTCGTATGATTTTTGCTGATCGGTAATCAGAAGTTTTCACCGACATGGCATTGTAACCGAAATTAGCAGCCAAAAAATTGTTAACTCGTCATTATAGGTGCATCTATAAATATTGCAAAACAGATTACAGATTTTCAGTCGTTGTATGCAAAGAAGCATGATGCTGACACAAATGAAATGTACCCGTAGTAAACGAGGTACTTACTATGAGACGCTTCGTCATATCGGAGCTCATGCTACATTAATTTTGATGTACGAGAATTCGTGTTTTAGAAAAATGCTCTTTTATTCTCGTTGTAAGCGGAGCCGCCCGTACTTTGAATTTTGCTTTTTGAGGAGGATATCATCTATACTGCCTAAGATCACAGACATCAAAGACAGTAAAATAACTAAGATGTTAGTATCGCTATACTAAAGTAATCAGGGAGTATAGTTAGCTAGGTTCAATGTGCAAATGAGCGGTTTGACTTTCCGTTTTTTGACACCGGTATGCACTTTCAAATTCATCACTAATGGTCTATCAGACTATCTCATATTAAATATATTTTTGAGTAAGGATGTGGCGTTCGGAGTTTCGCTGACATTTTGTCTCGCCTCTCACCTCTGGCCTACTAGGTACAAGTGAGGTCCTCCAACGAGGAGCCGTGAAGCTGACTGGTTGATACTGTTTTGAGGGGTGATTCATAGTTACGGCATTCACATTAATAAAGAAATATTACATTTTTTTTATATAAGACTAGAGCACTCGTACCTGATATACCTGTAGAGCCAGCCCTATAGAGGCTAATTGATTGTCAGCGAGGAAGTACCGAACCGTAGCAAAACACTTTTTCAATTTTGCTAGTGTATGAATTTCGTACTATGCACAAACAGGATTGTGCTCAGAAACATCACAAAACAGGATGCTCTGGTAAATAAACGAGGCGACACAATGGAACAAGATCGCTGGCAAGGGGAAGTAGGAGTTCAGCTAAATTTGTGGTTCTTCGTTTTGTAGGCCTGTCTTTCGGAAGTTGCCGAAGTGTAATAGCTGCTGAGGATGCCATCTACTCGTGAAGAAACGTCAAGCCTCAACGCTCAATGATGCCGGTCTAAGAACCCAATGACAAATTCATTGTCTGAAGGCAGAAAAAGCCTTACACAGAATAGGGATTTAAGTGATTCATCTGTATGGGACCCACTTCAAAGGACCTACGCCATATGACCCTTCTTATGATGTCGGTGATATAGCCGACCATCCACAGTAATCGCTGTGTAACGCTCTTTATAAAATTTAATGTTTCCAGTATTCGATATAACGGTTCAGCTTAAAAATGTTTGCTATTTCTGCAGCAATTCATGCGAGTACTTTATGATTGCTCAGCTATGTCAAAATATATAATCTCAAGCGTGTTACTTTATATAATTAAAAATTTAATGAAAAATCATCAAAGTTATTGTTTAGACACCATCAGTGCTACCAACTTTTGCTAAGAAATGCTATGAGTCATCTCAAATGCAACAACCAAAACTTTTCTGTTTAGTGTGGTTAACTAGCTCGATATTTGCTTTAACTTTATCATCTGCTTTCATTTTCGTCGCTAGATTCATAGGAACCACTCAAAGGACAAAGCAGATACACCAGTAGTTGACACAGTTATTACATGCGCTTCCCCTCTTACACTATTTTTTTCTGGGCACCATGATCAGTTCAACATTGTCACAGCAATTTTCTTCATACATTTACTAGTCTTTAGACAGCACACATCACGTTTGCACCAATTGTCATATGAAGTTCTGCTCACACGCTTAAATACATCATAGAATTTTCTTTTGACACGTGATATTCTCGTAACAAAGAAAGTTCAAACGGAAAGTGCGTGGTATTTTTGAAAGTAGTATAAAGTCTTTTTGTTTGTACCTCAGACCTCAGACTCAACTTTTGTTTCGCATCCAATACTTTTTCCTACACAAATTAATTCCTTATCTTATGCAAAATCTTGTAGTACCTTTGGTTTTATACACAAATCTATTTTTTCGAAAAGTAATAAGCATAAGTTAAATAAAATAAGGATATGTTTGAGGTTTAACAGTTTCGTAACCAAAAAAAGATAAAAAAGAAAATTAAGTAGTACTTTTAAGAGTACTGAATGACCTATCATACCATGGAACGTTTTGTTTTACTTCAACCCTTAAAGCTCACCAACTTTACTTTCCAAATAGTACCAACAGCTTTTCCAACAGAAATGAAGTCACCATTTTATTTTAAATCTTGTAGTGCCTTATTTGATTTCATACTCAAACCAATTTTTTCATAAATTATAAGCATAAAATAAATAAAACAAGGATTTGCTTGTAGTGTAAAATTTTCGTAATAAAAAAAGGATAAAACACTTTTTTTTCAAAAGTATCGTATGTTAGGAGATTTGGTACCCTTAAAAGCTTACTTAGTTTTCTTTTTTATCTGTTTTTTGCAAAAATATTACGCGTCAAAAAATTCTTACTTTATGTATAGGTAGGTATTAAGCTTATGTTTTTAATCGGATTACATTGCGGACATCAACAAAGGTAATATGATATTTTAAATAAAAAAGGGTATGTCATTTATCTAGGGAAACCTATATGGGATGCTATTTGAAAACGAAAAGTTGGGGGTGAGTTTTCGGCGTTGACGTACAACCAAAATATTTTGAAAGCATGGTATAATAGACTCTATAGTACCTTCAGAATTACAACTCAGTTCTCGTTTAAACCGTTTTTTTTTTGTTACGAGGATATCACGCGTCAAGTAAATTCTGGAGCACCTGGTATACAGAGAATTTAATGGTACATATAACGCATGCTTGACAGCTTGGCTTAACGATATGCAAAAAGTATGAAGTATTGTGCAGTGAAAGAGCTAACGGACAGTGCTTCATTCTTTGCGACTTTTTTTCCTCATTTAAATAAAAATAATCACGGCATTCCGGCAGTGACTACTGAAGTTGGCAGTGGTAGCCTCCTTTCTGTACTGCTTCAAGTATACCTACATATTGCACATTGTCGCTCAAAATCTTGACAATTCATACAGTGATCCATACTCTCTGCCTTTGTCAGGCCTAGAAGTAACGAAATACTTTTAGCGTTCTGCACGTGAGTTATCCCAAATTGGCATCCGTGACTTTGAAGTCGTTTTGGGATTTGAGACAAATAGCTTAATCATATAGCTAATTTATTATTGGTTCGAACAACAGATGTTAATATTAGTAAATATTCTAATTAGATGACATTTTTTTCCATCACGAGAAGTGAAGGTGTGATGAGATTTCAAACCAAAGAGATGTAAAACGTACCACTAATTCTGAATCTTACCAATAACTATATCGCTGACATTTTTTAAATACATTTTTAAGTATTCATGATCATTTAAAGTGACTTCTGGTCATAGTTTCAGTTGAGATTTCTCGACTGCATCAAAATTGACCTACCTATGAAGGTAAACAAGTAAAAGTTTAGCAATTTCCAGTAGGAATTACTCTACATTAAACTGAAATTGGTGCGACACAGGATCCCCTTTCGCAATCGTGTCTGGCGTTATATTATTCAAACACATCCCTCATCCCTTATTTGAATTGTTGTGAACAGCAATTACTTTTTATACCTTTTCAGTTGCAACTATGGAATACATTGGGAGTTTTCATGGCTAAGAATGTAAAGCGGCCCACAGACTCTTCGGAAATCCTCAGAGGAAAAACTGCACAGTCCTGGCCTCAAGGATTATCGGAGAGTATGTGGAGGTTCGCCGGATGTGGAATTGAGAAACCATTCGATCGCCTGCGCAGGCCAACTTTTGATGCCATGCTTGCTAGAACTGAACTGAAAGGTTTCCTGAGCGGCTGCGGAGGAGGGTGTACTCAGGTCAAAGTGCAAGGGCCTTCAGGCCAGGACTGCGCAGTTTTTCCTCTGAGGATTTCCAGAGCGTCTGTGGGCCGCTTAATACATGGACTGACAAGGAATGACCATGCATATCACTATTTAGTTGCCAAGTGTGGACTTATAGTGCATATGAAAGTGCGGACACACTGTTATGCTATAGTCTTTTTTACTCATGAGCGATTTAGTTTTAAATTATTTATATTTTATGGCGAAATGCCTATCCATATACCTAAAAGTGCGGTTGACTTTTCTAAATGCTAAAGAATTATTTCATAAATGCAAATCTGGAAATAACTTGAATCCTTGAGCGTCGATGACACAGGGCCAGTTCACGAACTACAAGCCAGCTAGTTTGGTAGCAGCTTGTAAACTAGCCCCCGTGTCATCGGCTGAGCGAGTGGAAAGGTCTGTGTGTCGTCGGCACTCGCTCACTCGCTATCTTTTAAACTCGCCGACTAGCAGCTCGTAAACTAGCCCCGTGTCATCGACACTTTAGCTATTATTCATATAATTAACACTGGCAGCAACTTTAGACAATAGAATATAAACAGCGCAAGTAATATTTTGTTTATTTCTTGTATGGACTTTTACATGCCGTACGTATACAAATTCCTTCGCTTGTTTTTTTCTTCATTTTTATATAAAAGGTATTCTATGACGAGTGGAAGATACTTACAAAAATTTCATATAAATTAGGGTCTGATTTTCAAATGTTTCAGAGTTATTTAACTTTTATTTATTTATTTTCAAGAAGCACTTCTTATTGATGACTGGCTGCAGTGTTTTTTTACTTCAATAAATTGTATCACAATTATTTAGCTTAACCACAGTAATCAACATAATTATATGTCATTCCCTTAATCATAAACATGCCATACATGACACACGCCAACCATATGTTTTACTGAATACGATGCAGCAAACGAAAATTTATTTTCTTCTATTTCAACTATCCATATAACTAAAAAGTAGCTTCTTTAACTGTAAAAAGAAAATGTACAATACCGTTTCTTATTTTGTTGAAGTTTTGGCTTTAACTTACGGGCATACATTCACAAAAATTATCAGGTACAAGCTACCAGAAGCAGCTAGTGTCCGACCGAAACTAATTTTTACGGCCGAAACCGAAACCGAATTTCGGCTTCCGTCTCAGTTTCGGCCGAAACCGAAACCGAAACATCAACATAACGTCAGTAATTTTTTCGTGGATATAAAAATGAATAATGTTCCATCAACATTATCATACCTTTTCAAATAAATTATTTGCACTTTTTGAAATAAGAAGTTAATCTGAACCAAATATCAACTACTTTATATTTATATTTTATTTTATATTATATAACATTCCTAACTTCAGTCAATCTTGATGGCACTGTCATTAATTAGCTGCCTCAAAACTAAATTTCTAAAGTACCTACGTGCTAAGTACAACTACTAAGTATTTTTGAAAGTAAGGAGTCTTCTCTGAATGTAGGAAACTGTTGTGAGCTTCTTTGAGTTACAGCTATTGTTGCCTATCAGTATTCATAACTGAACAATCTAATATTGTAAGCGAGAAACAATAATTTATCAACTTTCTTTGCAAATAGCTTCCTCAGTCTGAATAAATTTGACTAGTAGCATTAAGTAGTTGTTCAGTGGAAACAGTCATCGGTAAGGCAGATGTGAATTTTAGGGGAACGTTTCCAAAGACAGAAATGGACTGAAATTCTAGTAAGAGGAATATCTGCGGTTCTTTGCAAGCTTGGCTCCGATAAGTAGGAAGTAGGCTTCTTAATTTGTGATAAGTTATTACCATCATCAACCCAGCAAAATGACACTTCTTCGCTTGAAGATTAGTACTCCGAGGGCATCCGATCGCAGTGCCAAATCCATCGAATTTAGTTGCCGTTTCGGCCATAGTTTCGGCTGAATGGCAGCCGAAACCGAAACTAAACCGAAACCCGTTTTTTGGCCGAAACTAGGCATGCTGTGTCGGATATTAGAAGCAGCACTTCAAACTCTTGTAATACGATTCTCGGACGACACTACACTGTCAAAGTACTGTTTGATGACAAATTTTATGCCTTTTCATACTGTGTATTTAGTATTTTGCTACACAGCATCGGGCGGTGTTAAATTTACCAACCATGCGTCGAAATCACTGGAAATCAAATAATGAAAGATAATCAAATACCTCTGAAACAGTTGAAAATCTGACCTTACTTTTTTGTTGGAAATAGGCTGTCTTCTCCTAAAGTATCTTCCACTCGCCATACATCAACACCCTGTATATTGTTTTATCTTTATTCCACGTATTAACGAAAAGACAACATACACACTAATCAAAAGCTGGTATACAAGCTCTATACATACTCGTAATAATCAAAAGCCGCAGCACGTCCATATAGAATGTAGTTCGTCATAAGCCCTCAGGTACCCTGCCTGCCTTGTTAGGTCTTGTTACGTAGTCAGCGATTTGGTTCTTAGTAGGTCTCAGTAAACTTGACGGTACCTGTCTAGTTGAATTGAATGGTTCCCTTGTGTAGGAACTGTTTAGCAACATATAATTCAGTAGCAGGGTGTACGAGTATTAGAGATAAATACGTTGTGAAAATAGGCTTGGGATACATGATGTAATAGGAATGATCGTGTAAACAATTAGTGTGTTTTCAACCTCTTGTTTTATTGTCAGCTTCGAAATACCTCATGCTGTGAGGAAACACAACTTATACAAACTTCTCAAAATAGAGGTATCTCTTGAGGTTCTAATCCCCTTGCAGACACAGCACAATAGTACTGATAATTTTTGCAGAACGACAAACCGTCCATATACCTACTCTAAATGTGTAGCGTAACTAGGAGCGTTGATATAATAACTGCGAACAGGCTGCTAGCATAGCAAGCGGCATCAATTCAATTAAGTTTAATTACAATGAATGGGTTTGCCCGGGAACAATGGTGGGTCATACGAAACAGCCTGCCACAGCACGATAGGGAAAGGGAAGTGGAGACACACCGTCAACTGGAAAAATTACCAACCAAACGCAGTGGCATTCACTTTTCTAGCTCAGTCCCAAACGGTTACAATGGAGTCAACACAGACACGTAGATACTTTCGGTTCTTGACAAAAAACACATTGTCGTAATTGGATATCGAACTGGGATACTAAAGCACAAGACTCGCGTTGTGTATACAACTACAACTTTATCCCACTACACATGAAAACAATTTGTAAAAATACTTTACGAATCATTATCCTCGATTTTTCAAGATTCCTTCTGCGATCTGGTGATCTTCATGATCATTTCTGATGACAGGCCAATAAATACAAAAAGAATCAACAATTAATCTTTGAATGCAAATCAAGGATACAAGAAATTACTACTTTATCCACAAATATCATCATTTATTGAACCAACGCCTGGGGATTGTTAAACAATGTATATACATAACAATGGCCATGTTGTTCTTGATTCATGCACAACACAAATAACAAACGATATGGGTTTTCTCAGAGACTGTAAAGCATCGACTATACGAACCCATCCAGTAGATCTCAGAAGTCTCACTAGAATTGATGCTAGGAAGCTATATATCAATCAATATAGTAGCTGTTGTCGTTCGCAACATTAAAGACCGGCAATTATAGATGCATGGTCGTTATTTATTGATATAATACAAAGTTGCCTCTTGCTGATGCTTAAATGTGTAGACAGCAAGTATTGACTTTATATTAGTAAGGCATAACCTGATAGACATAAAAACTGATTTTTTACCTTTAGTGTACTAATACCTTACCTCGTTGGTGCAAAATTATGGCAACTGATATTTTTCATCCGAGAAATATACCTTACTGGTGAGCTTTAGTAAAAGAGGAATAATAGTGTACGTTGATAAAGATGAAAGTTGATTCATTATTTTCCCCCCTTCATTCGTTTTTACTTCCCACACCAATAGTTGAGGGCAGTTTTGTGATCGCGAGAATTTTAGATTCCAAGATAATATGCTTTTAAGCGTTTTATGATATCTACATCTGTCGGTCTGTCGGTCTGTCGGTCTGTCGGTCTGTCGGTCTGTCGGTCTGTCGGTCTGTCGGTCTGTCGGTCTGTCGGTCTGTCGGTCTGTCGGTCTGTCGGTCTGTCGGTCTGTCGGTCTGTCGGTCTGTCGGTCTGTCGGTCTGTCGGTCTGTCGGTCTGTCGGTCTGTCGGTCTGTCGGTCTGTCGGTCTGTCGGTCTGTCGGTCTGTCGGTCTGTCGGTCTGTCGGTCTGTCGGTCTGTCGGTCTGTCGGTCTGTCGGTCTGTCGGTCTGTCGGTCTGTCGGTCTGGCGGTCTGTCGATCTGTCGGTCTGTCTTTCGGTCTGTCGGTCGCTTATTTCAGTAACAGCTTACGTCCATTTCCGCCATTGTTGAGTCTTTGCTTTCTATTGTACGTCTAGGATTGGACTATGTAACTGTACAATTCAGAATATTAGTTTATTTCTGAAACAGCCTTGGTCCTGAACTAAGATTGTTTCTTTATTAAATTGTCAGTTGCAATTATTTTACATCCATATTGTCAAAATAAGCATGCATGAGTTAAAATTTCGGGGAGTTTTGGCATTATTTTTGTTCATTCCTGTGACCTCAATCTTTGGTCAGTATCTAAATACACTCGTGAGTAAAGATTTATGTATGCAATGATTTCGTATGTAAACAGATCGCTCTATATAGCCTTACTATCGGTAGGTTTGTCAAATACCGCCTACGTACGTTAATACTTTATGTTAGCTCAAATTATCCATGGTTCGGTCGAACGAAGCTGACCAGGTTCGTATTAAATGTCAATTAAGTAAATTGCATCTACACAGACTGAGTACTTCCTATCTATTTCAATTTATAGACCGCGTAATTCTGCAAACCATCCATAGCTTTATTCTACGCTCAAAGAAGACCGCAACTAATAAAAGTCATTAGCAGTGCGGATTAAGGAATATATTTCAAACTACTTCTAACCAAATCTGTGAAATGCAATATGAGATGAATACTGATGATCCACTAGATATGTAATCTTCATCACATCAGAATTGGCGATTTGGATAATAAGAAAATTTATTTTGATCACACTTTGGAAGCCCCCTTCTGCATTATAGTCCACTATTTCAAATTACTCCGACGGTTTAGAAACTTACTAAAGCGATATCTAAGCGTATCTAAATTTTTCTTCTTAACGTACTGTAGTTTTATTGGCGTGGCTTGTGGCATGAACCCACAAATATACAAGTAAATTAGAGCCGAATTACCGGACGATCAAACCAGCCGCACCTGCTGAGTTTTGGAAAAAGTGACCCGCTACTTATTCAGATATTACACTTAATATAAAAGCTATAATATTTTTGGTCAGTAACAGTGATACCACATTATAGTTAGAACTTTGTTAAATGTGCAACTGACTTAACTGCAACGCATTTTTTAAAGACAACAATACATAGATAAGTCACTCTGAAACGTTAAAATCTACCTTTTGCCAAATTCATTAGTAGTGTAACAATACTTAATTAAGAAATCTATCTTAAAAATGTTCACAAAACAGTGCGCACGCATCGTTTGTAAAGACTATTTGATTGCACTTATATATAGTAAATTACTTGAGGCTTATTTACTGCTTTGTAGATTAACGGGGCCAAGGAAAGGAAAACAAAATGTACGAAAGTACTCAAACATATTACTTTAGTAGCTGAAATAAGTCCTACTAGAAGTGGACAAGACCTAAATACTAAGGATTTTATACTTTTTGCCAATTTTGATTTCACATTAATGGTACTCCAAAAACAGCTTTTTGGTTCGATTCGCCAAAATATACTCACTCACGGCATTTATGGACTATTTTATTCGCTGTATTGATCTGTTGGCGTAAACGTGTAAATTTTTCCAAGCTATTCTGTCTTGAGTAACCAGGAATGCAGCATGGAATATGATACTATGTAGATGTTTATTCAATTATGTCTTCACTATAGATACAACTTTAATGTAATGCAATAATTGAGGAACAATAACATCAAACACCGGCAGATTTTTAATTCTTATCATTGTTTCCTTTTACACAGTGTAGTATCTATATCTGGTTCTTCATGCCTAGCTTTTTAGCTATATGTGTAAGAGGATAATTTAAGAAGAGCTTCCATTACCGCAGTTGCTATGGTGCAAAAGGTACCAATAATCTTTGATTTCCAACCTAACGTTGTAACATGGATTCATTTACTGAGTCACATAGTGTTGTTCCTGTTTATATAGCCTCCTGTATCCTTAGGTACTATACTGAGTTACCCCCGTGTTAATAACATCCAATTCAGTAGTATTCAGTTTATTAGCTTGTCTGCTGGCCTCCATGGTTCCGTTGTTAGTCAAAAATACATTTTCTTTCCGTTGAAAATACCATTGTATTTCATTTTTGTAAACGATCTCTGGAAATATTTTCTTTATGACCCTTGAAGGACAGCACTGCCTGCTAGTTGTGGCGTTAGACGATATAGGGCATCGATTTTTTTAAAGCAGACGGATGTAGAGATTAATGCTACCACCAACGAATCCCTCGACATTTGGCGATTGTGACTTCGATTTTATTTTGGATAGCTAATTTGTAGCACAGTATATCCAGCAGGGGATATAAATCATGGAAAAAAATTCGAAATATATATATTATATATATTATTATTATATATATATTTTTTTCTGATATCTGCTCATATCAGAAATGATGATTTATACGTAAACGGTTCGTTTCAAGTCCCATGTTGAGATAGATAAAGCCACGCTAGAATTGGCCAGGGAATCTGAATATGCAATAATATACATCAAGTCGACATGACAACCACTGACGTCGAAAAAATACAACCCAGATCAGAGTTCACATATCTTTTATATTTTCAAAACTATTCCTAGCTGTATTGTATTTCACCAGTAAAGGTCCAAGGAAAACTATGTAACAGTAAAAATTAAGTCCATTCCCTACAAGGACGTTCCATTTGAACAAATATAATTTAGACACTGGTAGTAGGCAACACTTCTAACAACTAGCCAAACTTGCTCTTACTTGACTTCAAAGAATGAAAGTAATGAAATAATTTTACACAAAGATATTGAATTTTTCAATGCGTGTTAGGTACCACTAATAATTTGTACAGCAGTGTCACTTGGAAATTGAACTGTAATAAGACATTTACCCGTCGCCGTCGTCGTTAATGTGTCGAAAAATGTATAAGAATTTTGAGAATGCTTTCCGTGCCTTTCAAAATGGTATAATTTTTTTAGCCCCATATGGGACTATTGGAAGGTGGGAGGGCACTCGACGTGTCGAATATCAGATTTTTAGGTTCTCTACCTATCATTTTATTATTATTTCATATTTATATTACTTCTACCCACGATTTACCTGAGCTTAAACAAGATCTTGTCTTGTGCACGTATGTATGTGCAAAATTTTTTTGCGTAAAGATCTATGGGCGTTTTTTATTTGTGTATGAAATATTTTCACACAGAGTTAAAAGTTACTTTCTGGTTAGAGTTAGGTTGAAAGTGAGCGGAGCATAATATTATTGCTTTGAATTTGTAAAGTTCTGCAACTTAAACCATTATTTATATGTTTATATATTTTGCAGTATTGTGTTTGGTGACCTGCCCTTTCTGTCTTACTGCCACTGCAACTGATACGATTCACGAGTTCTAACTCACTTAAACAAAATGGCAAATGTTGGAAAGTCGCATGAGGTTGTTCATTACTGATGAAGATGGGTTATAGAGTAATGTTAATAATAAAGCCAAAAGTCACAACTTTTTTTCAAGTCATCAATTTCCTCAAAATGTCTCGTGAACTAGTTTAACATGCATAAAATATTTCACACCCCAGCGTAAACCAGTTGGTTGCCACTTTGCCCAAGCACCCCAAGCACTGGATTTACAAGCGACCTATTTCGCTCGTCCGGAGTGACAAATTGATCCAGTTTTATTTTCTGAGGCCGAAGCATTAATCTGCCGAATCACCGGGTCTGAATTTTAAATGTCCCACCCACCCGAATTGGATGCACAACGGAGACAAAAAGCTACAGCGGTGGACCGCACTGATAATAACAGTTGTCCGGGAAAAATTTGTGAGGCTACTGTAATTGGAACGGGCGACGGCGACGTCTATGTTTGGTTTTCTTTCACGTTTTTTTTTTTAATTTTTACACATTTGTGGGTGTTGTCAGTCAGATTAACAGTGTAGATAATATTAGTTTAAAAAACGCTAGTTGTCGGCTAGGTAACGTAGTAACGGACACGGCAAAAACCTGAGGCCACTTCAATCCATGCAGAGTGTGAACTGTTTGCTTTGTGATGCTCTTTTATTATTAAAGTGAACCCATTGTACTTAAAGATGGTTTTACTTTGAATATCACACAGTGGTGGACAACTTTTCCGATAGCAGTATTAATTATATTTAACTCCACCTGGCGCGCCTCAGCTGAATATCTTAAATAGTACAGAATCATACATCATTTACTACGAACTCTAATGTATTGTACTTTAGTAATGTACAGGGTGACCTAATAAGAATGGACGCCGGCAATATCTCGGTAACCGTTAATCCTATAACTCGGCTAAGAGAAATCGCTGGAAATTATATTCAAGTTCCGCAAGTACCCGCTAGGGGGCTTAACTGTTACGCTCAATAAGAAAAACGGCCTTTTCTCAAGAAATAGGCAAATAAAGGTATATTATAAATTCTACCGTTATGTAGACTGAACAATTCTCGATTTTTTTTGTTAACGTTTTTTGCTCTATCTTGTAAGATGTAGTGGTGGGAGAATGTAATAAAGCTTTTTATTTAAATGGCCCTAACATTGGCATAAGTGAACGCAATTAAACAAGCTAGGTCTCGTTTGAAAGAGCTCTTACCTAATAATCTGTTGTATAAAAATTGTCCAAGTTTATCTTGACCTAGTAGCTACAGGGCGATATTTGACATAATAACAACTATTACGCATTATTACGAAAATTTTGATAGTTAACTCTTTAAAGGAACATTTTATTTTCTTTTTTTTAGCTTACTTAAATAAAAGCTTTTTTTTAAAGATTTTTGTTTTAATTTATTTTTTACTTTTTAGTTATTAACTTGCATTTATATCAAAAAAAATTATCTATTCTCGGAAAGACTTTTTATGTGATACCCATGATACACATATTGCAGAAGTGCATTAAAAATAACGATTTCGCCACCTTGGACGGTCCGCCATATTTGATTTAGAATGACGTCACATTATTTTTCGAGTCACTCTCAACCAGCCCCTTTAGTGTGCAAAGACTTTCTTCTCCCAGGTCGTAAACAAGGTTCATGCAGTGATAAAACAACTGATCGCCTTTGAATAGTATATTTTCCCCAAACTCTTACAACAAAACACATCGTACTATATCTAAAAATACATATTATTTGCCATCATTTGAACGACAGTTTCTAACTTAGAATTTGCGCTATCCTGATATCCACTCATTTTCGTAGATTTCCTTTTATTAGACATCATGGAAACCTTAAACTAAACTAAAAATATAGACCTCCTCTAAACATAACCTTAAAACTGTGTTGGTGATAAGAGTCGTCTTTACCACTTACGTCGCGTCACAGTCATACACACCGACTGTCCGGTAAACCCTTCGTGGTTGCTCGGTGCACCAGAGGTTCGTTAGCTATCCCCTAACATCATGTCGATATCGTCACCGTCGTCGATACAACCTGGCGATGTCCACTGCGTAGGTTGCATCATGCATTGTCATCCAAACTAAACGCGTATACAAAATTTCATCCCAATCGGTTGTAGATATCTGCTTTAAAATTGAGTTGCAAGATTCCACCCGAACAAGCGTACATACATTGCAAGATAAACAAAGGCTTTTAAAAATGCTTAATTTTCAAGATACAGGGCGTCAAAATTTCACCTTTATTTTCGTTTGATATTAGATCAAAAAACATGTTTCAAACATACTTAATTTTAAAATAGGGGGTGTTGAAGCTTAAGAATACCTCGTTAATGATATATGAAAGTGTGAGCCTAATATTCATTTTTGCGGAAATACCGACTGTCATCGGTAATCATCCGACTTAAACAAAGTACACCTTTTTCACGTAAAACATATTGAGGAAACGGTTTTTTTATACCAGCAATGAGGCCCCAAACCGGAAAAAAGATTTGATTATTTAAATTAGTTGAATGTAGATGGCGCCATTTATTCATGGTAGCAAAAAAGGTAACTGGATTTGTATGTACCGAGAAAAAACGAAAATCAATGTAAAATATTTTAAGGCTTCAGGTTCTTATCTTAATGTTCATAGAAAAGTGAGGTCTATTACCTGTCAAGCGTTGTAGGTCGAATATTCGGACACCCTGTATAAAGAGTACAGTTGTAGCTAATCGACTTTTATGTAATGGAATTTGTACATAGGAAGACAAAATCAAGCAAAGGAAAGACTAAGAGTCGTTGGCAAGATTCGAAATACAACAATGTGTCAGCTCTCTCTAGTGAATATGTGAGGATGCAAATATCAGTAATGAGTCTCTAATTAGTTCTACTGCCTACCACTATAGGGCTAGTTGTGAGCAATGCATTTATTGAGCAAATATCTCACTTCTTGGCAACTATCTAAATACCAGTTGCTAGCTCACTGGCATTTTCCGCGCCGTGGTCTCCTAAGCATGAAATAATATGGATAAAATGGCGATAAATCAAGCATTTGGGCAGGATGCCAACAACCTGTGAGCGCACCATGCACTGCTTGATATATGACTAAGAATCTATGTTGTGTCGTTCATTTACATTACGATCCACCGAGCTTCTCATAAATATACCAATTATTTCTGCTTTGCGTTGAATTTATTTGCCCTATGGTACGAGAAATATTGAGGTAGCACTATAGAGTGTAACAGCAAACACGCTATCTAAAGGGTTGAGTAGAAAATTGGTAAGCCAATGCTTCGTTATCTGATGATACGCACACAAGTAGTGTCAATTTCAAACTAATAATGATATTTTGACACACTATGGTAGTGTTGTATATAACGTATATACGGTAGAGTCACGAGTAAGCATCATTGTGAGTCAAGCGGTTATCAAGGTGAAATTATCAAGTTTTCTTGAGTATGAGGATCTGGTTCAATTAGTACCATCTAAATAATGGTAAAGCTAAGATAGTAATATTATCAATATGCGGCCAATAATTTAAGCGGTTTGACCTTGCGTGTTTTGGATCCATTATAATACCATCATTACAGCTTTGCTTAGTTAATTTTTTCAAGTACATTCTACATCTACATTCAGTAAATACACCTCTGATCTCTCAGTTCTCCGGAATCGCTATTTAATCTGGTTCTGCCAACTGTCGTAAATCCAAGCCCGCAGAAGGTCCTCATCACTAGAATCGCTAGCTTTATTTTTATATGCAGAGACTAAGCAATGTCGCAAGCTTCAAGATCTGGATTGTAGGAAGGGTGTACGATCCTTAACTATGCATGGTTCTGCAAACGACTTAACTGATACTATTTTTTGTGTATCCAAAAGGCCACGTTCCACAATTCACAATAAACTTTGTTTGGTGCCTTGGTTGGTACATCGTAATAGTACATCCAAGCCTCGGTACCTGTCTCGATGTTATTCACATACTGAAATTGTCGAGAATCACATCGTTGGGCGTTGTATCGTATAGTTTTGCGATATATCTTGAGAAGCGTGTACTCATATATAGACTGGATTATTATGGATTTTAAGGTAAAGTACTGGTAAAGTACAAGCAGTTGTGGTTGAAGTATATCATAAGCTCGATTCTAACCTAATCTTCTTATAGTAACTTATCATTAAATTTGATGCTATCTTATTTGTGCGTGCTAAACCTCACGTTCGCATATCAACGAAGACTTCTACCACTACAATAAGGGTAAATTTTTTTCTCTCCATAAATCGTTTGAACCTTTTTTCGACACCACTCATCAAAACGACGCTATTTTTCTAAAATCTTCGCGAAGCAAAGTTTTCACCTTTCCACCCCTCGAGCGGCAACCCCCGAGGTCTCAAACTTAGGAATACGTCCAGGGGACCAATGTCTACCATGCCACCAAATTTCATGTTTTTCCGACCTTTTGCTGTCAAAAGCCTTTTTTTACGAAGTAGCGGTTAGACTATTAGAGCTATAAGAAATCTGTTCCTCCCGGAATACTCCGAACAGATGACATCAGCTTCTGAGGTCGCCGACCACTCGTATTGGCGAAACGTCAAGGCGGCGGAGCGTGTCGATGCCGGCCGAGCAGCCCAAGAACCAACAGTTAATCCCATCCATCATACTTGAAAATACGATATGATCACTCATTAAAAAATACACTGATGCAGCACTTTCAAGCTACCTAGTATATTTTTATTGATATTTTCCAGAAGTTCCTTACAAGGCATATGGACCGTGTATTAGGGCACTTACATAAATCAAAAGAAAAGAAGAACCAACACAAAGGAGATAAACTTGTCTGTTTCTATGAGCGTGCCTCGCTTTTCCTTACTCTATTCTGGCGGGCTTTACTATGTCGGTATCCAGACAAAACAAAAGCTGCAGGCAGTCGTATACACATCATATCAGATAGATGGCGTAGTAGTTGCGAGGGATATATCCAATTAAGTAGTTAATATAATTTAATGGGATTTAGCTTTCGTGTACGTCTGTCTCGCTTGACTACACAAGGAAGCGTAGTTTTATGGTAATATAGTAGGATAATGCGGGTGTTTGTACTCCATATGTGTGTATTTTCATTGTGGTTCTCAATGTGGTATATGTTTTCTCATTATATGTATTACTCCACTGAGGTATTCTTCAGAATTCTACCGCTCACTAAGCCTTTTAGATGCACTCGCCGGACGGCTGCTATACTATCGCATCATTGCTCCTAGGGATCCAGGGTCTAGAGCGGTCTGCCGGGTGGCATTTCAGCAAAATTTACCCTTATATAGTGAATTATGCGATTCTCTCTGCTTTCTTTGATCGCGACTAAACGCTGGTGCGTTTTGCGGAAGGAGGCTAAAACCCTGTTCATTTTGACATATTTAGCCGTATTTTTAGAAAACGCCTATTGTATAAACATATAAATATATTTGAAAACAAATATGAGTTCCGGAATCAAGAATTGTTTCAATAACCCACACCATGTATAACCATTACTGACCAGTACAGCTCCTATCAGATGCACCCGCGCGACCGCTGCATCTCATCTAAGGTGGTCGTTCTTCGTACATCAGGAACCGAGCGGCACAACCGCACCTTTATTATTGTATTAGGCCAGAGGGTGTTGGCCCATTCAAAACCCGCGTTAAGAAACTTCCCCTAACATAACCCTTCCACGGCAGCCGCGGTACTCTCGTATTTAGGCTCTGCCTACGCAGTCTGCTCAGTTACAAAAAAAAAAACGGCAATAGGCACCTTTTTCCTAACATTGAAAGCCAAGCTTCGCTTTCTGTCAAAAGTGCTTGGCGTCTCAGAAGATAGTCGGCTAGATAGATATCAGCGTTCTGCTCCTCTACACCTTTTCCAGTTGTAAATCTGATAGCAATTCGTTGGATATGATTATATGTAAAGCAGAATAATCAAATGAAAATCAGATCGTATCAAATGTAAATCAGAACAGTCAATTGAAAATCAGAAAGGATCATATTAATTTCAGAAGGTATCTATTGTATATGAGAAACCACCAAACGTAATTCAGAAGGGGTCAAGTGTAAATCAGAAAGAAACGTACATACATGTGCTGAGTGATAATATATAAAAGAAAGACTTTGAACATTGATCTTTACATGTGAAGAAATTCTGGTTCTCGAACGTGAATGAAAAAGGATACCTAACGAACTGAAAGAAGAAACTGTGCAAACGCGGCGAGGATTGGATTGCCCTAGCTGCAATTTCGCAGAAAATTATATATAATTATATTTGCCTTTTATTAAATAAAATTTGGAAAATATTTACCACTGGTTTATGGTCTACATGTTTCGCTATCGAATGAGACTTATTTTGTGTTTGTAGGACCTCTGCATTGGTAATTATGGTTAAGTTAGTACATAAATGGAGGGCTATTTGTCGATAAAAAATACTGTATCTCATCCCCCTAAACGCTCCGGTACCGGTGACCGGACACATTGTATACTTCAGAAAGTTAATCTTCATGACTCGCTAAACTAGCAGCCACATAATTACATATTACCTAATAAATTAAACGGGTGGGTTTAAATCTTTTCCCACAAGGATTCTTGCGTATTCCAGATTCTCGAATTTTTCTAGTTGATCGTAAATACGAGTTGATTGCTTGAAAAGTATCAATATTTATAATAAATGCGATTAATTTTCTTGCAAACTAATGATGATCAGGTATACAAAGTGCGCTTTCCTATGAATACTCTCCGTGTGTAATTTAGGAATCAACAGCCTTTTCTGATTACTAAAATCACAAAAACTGTGGATTTTATTTGAAATTCCACTGTCAATGGCAATGAACCAGTGTACTCACAAGTACATTAAAAATGCTTTTTTGAGGTACTTTGAGAGACCCAAAAACAAAACATTCATCGTGAGGCAATTTATAATTTATTCTCGTTTGACAGAGTTTTGCCTAAACCGCATTTTTTGATTGACGTAGAATCACCTCACTCCATGAAAGAATATTCTATTACTCAAATACTCAAAAACGGTAGACTCTTATTCTTAATGTCAATACTGTTAATACGAGTAGGGATTACTACACTAGCGGTCGGCATTATGGGCACACATATTTATCTTATTTGAGGTCTTTGATGTCTGATTAAAAATCTGCAAGTGGACGGAAACGCGTATTTGCCTATTTGCATTATTTGCCCTATTTGCGCAAACAAGGCAAGCAACACAAATAGGATTTCCACACATCCTCATTTTTTGGCAAATAAATATACGAATACGCTATGCAAAATGAAGTGCTGCCATAGTGTATTCAACAAAAGTTTTCGTTACATTGACATCATAAAGCGCCCAAAAAGGATGTCATAATATATCAAAAAACAAAATTTTCGCCAGTGCAATACTCGTATTTTGTGGCTACGTTGCGTTGTTGGAAGCAAAGTATTCTGCTGGCACTTCACTTGGCTTGGCGTATTTGTGTAGCGATATCGCTATTTGCACAAATATTTGGTGTATTTGCGCAAATATCACAAATATGCCTTTCCTCATTGTCGGTCCTCATCGTCGACATAAATATTCATCTTATTTGGGTCCTCTGTTGTGGTGTTAAAAACCGACAAGTGTACGGAACGAAATGTTTGCCTATTTGCATTGCTTGTCCTATTTGCCTGCATAAGGCAAATAACCCACATTGTCGTTTTCTCACTGCGTGCTTAGCGTTTCGTGTCGGTTTTGGTGTAACTCGTCTAAAGTTTCTCGTGCGGAGTTCAATATATCAGGGCGTAGAAGGGTAGAAGGTCCTTTGACGAGCAGTCACTGGCATGGTGGTGGCCTCGAGGGAGATCGATGCTAAACTTGCCGCCTTCACAGTAACACCCTGCTTTGTGCTCAATATTGCGCTTGTACACAATAAATGGAAGCTGTTTACTCGTTGCGTCTGGCGAATATATACCGTATATAAACAAAATTTTTGGGGAACCATTGGGAAATAAAGACATAAACACTAAAAATGATGTCAAGGTGACTGACTCCCAGCAGTTCCCAGACGTCCTCGCCTTTTATATTTTACGACGATACCGTGTTGTTTTATTCACTAAAATGTTATTTTTCCACGAACAAAGCTATATGCTTATTATAAAATCCTCTTACAACATCGCTGACAAATAGCACTTGTTGTTGGAAGAATCTGTACCTTATACAGGGTGGTCCAATAAGCGCGCGGTACTCTCCAGCGGCCTTACCGTTTAATTTAGAAGAAAATATTTCGAATAAAAAATGCTCCTTTTCAAATGGTCTTCTTGCAGAAAATAATTTCGAAGATGGTGGACATCCAGACACACAAGAAGTAGGTATCAACTTCCCTATTTTAAATAGCACACCCTATATAATATCACGTATTTGTATTCGGCATTTAGTTTTAGGTCGCCTATTAACTATAGTTTATGTCTACGAAGCCTATTTTCAATCTTTAGAAAATTTGGCGTTTGAAGTACCTACTTTACAAAAATTGTTAATATCTCGGGAACTAACGGAAACAGGCAAGAAAGATACTTGTGTCTCAGTAAGATCGTTGTTTTGAAAGCAGATTATAGACCAATACACTAGCAATTTTCAAATTTGAAAAATTTAAACCGTTAAAAAATAGTTTTTTCCAAATGGGATGGTAGGATCAGTTTTACATCAGTGCATGCGAAATTAAATTCTCTATCACTTTTATCTAGGCATATGTAAATCTATTTTTGATGGTTTTCAAGATATTTATGATTTTGTAATTATTCTGTAATGGCGCGTAGGAATTGGAAAAATCGTAGGTGGCTTGCTCGCAGACGGAACAGTAGGCCGGAAACCTTTTATCCAAAGTGTTTCGGCCTCTAATACTAAAATGTGCAGCCGCTCCATCTAACTGTGACCATATTATTCTTAAGAGCTCCAGTGGTAAATTTTCCAGCAGGTTTTCATCATTAGTTTATTATACGGTTTCCAATATTACCATACCAAATGCTTAGACTTCATGGTGGTTGTCAACAAACCTTTCAAAATTTGGATTTATTTCGGCATAAAATATGAGCGAAGGATGAAGGACACCATGTAGTTAATGAAGATAATGAGTTTTACGTTCTTGCAATTGTAGTTGAAGTTCCGCATAGCAGTACAGCAGAAATTAGTCGCGATTTGGGCATTTGTCAAACATCTGTGAAAATGATCTTAATGAAAAACAAATAGCATTCTTATCACATGCAGCTAAATCAAGCACTTGAAAGACAAGACTCAAAACAAAATAAATTTCTGTAATCAGGGTCATGCTCGAGTCCAAGAAAGTGCACTACTTTTTACCAGTATGTTGTTTACGAATGAAGCTACATTTCATATTGAAATTCGCAGAAGCTGTTGAAGACCAGCATGGAGTCTAAGCATTTGGTTTGATATTATTACTGACCGCATAACGTTTTCCAAAATTTTCTAAATAAAAATCTGGAAAACCTGCTGGAACATTTGCCACTGGAGTTTTTAATAATAATGTGCATATTTTTGTGTTAAAGGCCGAAACACTTTGGATGAAAATTTTCCAGCCAATTGTTTTTTCTGCGAGCTACGCCACATAATTACAAAATTGTAAACATCTCAGAAATCATCAAAGATAAAACCACATATGTTTCAATAAAAGTGAAAGAGAATTTAATTTTGCATCCACAGATGTGAAACTTCTCAGACCATCCCATTTGAAAAAAAAACAAGTATTTAACGTTTTAAGCTTTCCAAATTTTAAAATTGCTAGACTATTGATTTGATGTGCTTTTGAAACAACAATCTTACCCAAACATAATTACGTTTCTTGCTCGTTTGTAAACCGAAAATCGCATCTTTCTGTCGTGCTTAGTTTCCGAGATATCGACAGTTTTTTTAAAGTACTACAAATTAATGTCAAATTTTCTAAAGATTGCTAAATAACTTCGAAAATAGACTCCGTAGATATATACTATGGTGAACAAACCAAACATAAAATTCAATGCTGAATTCAAAAATGTAATAATATACAGGGTGTTATACTTAAAATAAAGAAATTGTGACTAACTTCCGGTATATCCGGATGTTCGCCATCTTTAAAATTATTTTCTGCAAGTAGACCTTTTAAAAAGAAACGTTTTCTTCTAATTTAAACGGTAAGGCCGCTAGAGAGCACCGCGCGCTTATTGCACAACCCTGTATATTCAAGGAAAGGGTATGAAATATGACCAGACACCTCTAAAATGCCAACGAAGTTTCGAATTAATTTTTATCTAATTACGCCTTCGCCAAAGCACCTTCTTGAAAAAATAAACATGTCCATGTTCTAGAAAGGTAATTCTGAATGTAAAATTATAATATGAAATATATCAAGCTGTCTCTTTTCGGGCAACACAAACTTTTAACTGGTTATACGAATGTTTAATTTTAACGTCGAAACAAAGCAGATGCATGAAAATAGTTAGTTCTGCAACACTGCAGCACTTTCTGCTATTATATAGCCTAAGGATATAACACTTGTCGAAAAATGACGCTATTTACTTGCGTTGTAATTTTACCATTGCTGAACAACGTACCGACTAAGAAAATGCATTAGTACTCATTCTATGGATACATTATTCTTGAAATAATAGTAAATAATACCTTGAGTATTGAGTATGTCGCAAAAGAAAACAAACAAGTGTACAGTGTTCTGGACTGTATTACAAAGTATCTATAAACGTGAACGGCAACTACATGTGTAAGACGAAGATGTTCTCTGTGTGGAACAGAAGCACGTATTTTGTTTTGTTTCCGTTGCAATCAGACATCTGCTTTATGGGACCACGCTGTACGTGGAAATCAAATGACTGGATCTCTAAACAGCGATCCAAGCTCCTCTGCTATAGTATGGGAGACCGATCTATTTTCACCACTTCAATCCAGTTATCTGAGTGAAGTAGCCAAAGACAAGCTTATATGAGATTACGTTTTTATCGTACAGAAGTCGTGACACACTAAAAGAATAGCTAATATAAATTTTATGTATACTCGTAAGGGTATGGAATGATGACTAGAGCACTTCAATCTTCTGTACGTAGATATCAGCTTGTAACTTTTAAAATTACGGTAACTTTTGTAACACCAAACAGCTACATGCCTGATACGCGCCTGAGCTCAAACTAGTGAGAACTTAACAGATAACGAGTCTATCAAGACAACTAAACACCAGTGATATCACATGCAACATGCAACATGCAACTGGTAGAATTTCGGAGCTTCTCATAAGAATAAATACACTATTATTTTTATTCAGTTATTGTTGTGATTTAGAAAGCAAATACTTGGTTATAATTACCTTCCGCCCTGTGCTAAATACTTTAGGGCTACTTGGTGAGTTTTGGCTAAATTACTGTTTGGAGGTATTGTAACGACAATGGGTTTTCAGCATTTTTAGTCAGAACGTTTTGAAACCGATCTGATACATTTTCTTATACAAAACATATCTATAAGAACAGCAGGTAATACATCCGACTACTAGTAAGAAAGCAGCCATCCTTGCAGTTTCCTTTTTATTCTTTTTTTCATACTGATGAAAAATATTTTGTCGCAATTGAAATAATGTGTTGGGTTATCGATTAGCTTGTATACTGGTCAGCAATTAAATAATTTCTATCAGTGTAGTCATGCAGAAACGTTCGTAAATTGAACGTGGGTATTTTTGACATATCAGCACCAAGCCAGATGCCTTTGTCTCCACTGACCACGATGTTAGTCTTCCACCTGTTACGTTTCTACATGACCTTTGGCGTTGTTTCTGCATACACAAATACATAATGTGAAAACAATTCTTTACCATTTGTTTCCACTTTATTCGCTCTTGCTAAGCTTTGTGCTACAGTTATTATTTTAATGAAATCTTTATAGACTTTCAGATGTTCAGGCAGCTTGAGATGTCTAATTTAGCAAGTGGTAGATATGGTTCTCTTAAATTTTTATGGAAAAAATGTTTGTAAACATAGTCTACAGTCCATAAATAAATGATGCATACACACCTAGTCTAAAAGTTTTAAAGGACCGAAGCAATCTGATTCATAGAAATTTTGTAATTGCTGAACAATAAGAAATACGTCGTTTGACATGTTGCGCAAATATATGCGCAAAACTTGGCATCCATTGAACTAAAAGATATTTTTTTCGCAGGTTGATCAAACCAAAATGCAGTCCTACCAAACGGCCATCCTGTTCTAAGTGCAACACTGATACAAAGTGAACCGAAGGTAGTTTCATTCCACCACAGTGGTCTGAGTGTGCTGTGCCATCGCGAGTGAATTGAATTCGTCCGAGATGCGGCCGACCGCCGCAAACGCACGCGCGTGAACCGCCCAAGTTCCGATCTGCCATCCTACGCGCGCGATGTGCTCCGCAAGGTGTGCACTCGGCTTTAGGACGCTGTGCGACGTCGCTCTGTGCGACGCGACTTAGAGGGCCGCTGGGATGCCTCCCGAGATTTGTGAAAGTGTGCGATTGGTCTCTACATATCCAAGTATCAGTGCGGGTAGAATGCGGAAGACGGTACGAGAAGGTTAGAACGGAAGCTTCTTCACAACATATTGATGTACCAGCAGCATTGCTCTATAAACATTTTCTATGTGAACTTGCTAAGGCTACTTCAACGCATTCACGTACGTGTTTTTGCTCAGGGACGGCTTAGAAGTATTCATATGTGAAAGGGTAATTAAATTACGTTGCAATACTTTTAATGTAGCGATTTCCTTCATTTAGGTGAGATAGCTATTTTATTGATCTTTTCTACAACTTTATTCGAATATAATTGCCTGCAGCATTACAACCAGAATACAGGAAATAAAAAAAATAAAAATAATCCTGAACCTCGTGCTATATTGATCCCATAATTTCAGTCCACTATTTGTTCAACTAGACAGAACTAACGTGAAATGAACAGTTTTCGTTGCTTAGCATTTGGCCCTGTAGATTTTGAAAATTCGAGCAGCATACCGATAGGGAATACCTAAGCAGGGATTAATGAATTGCAGCGTATAGCGTACACAGATGAGAAATCAAATGTCAGTATACCAGACGTTGGCTTTTTTGCCATGATGTGTAATGTAATTTCATTACATGGAAAATAATGTACAATATGTCCACTATGAGACACGGAATATGTTCATGATTAATTCTGTAGAAATACGTTGTGACACTGGGAAATATTTTCAAATACCACTATAAATTCCGTAAACTTGCAATAAACATGCCGAAATAGTTCATATGAATACTAAATTTTCATTATATGTCAAATATGTAATGCTTATGTGCATTTTAATATCACTACGAACAGTATAAATATGTTATTTTAGGATGTAAAATGCCATTAAGTATATTGTTTACGTGTAAAGACACAGATGGTGTGTGATTTTACACTGTAGAGCTACAAATCTATCTATGTACTTCCACATGTGAATAATTTATTCAAAAATGGAAAAAAATTAACAAAAAACTGTTATTAAGAGAAAATACAAAGCAGGGTATAATAAATCTAACGCATTTATCAACAGTCAAGGAGCAACTAGGCAAACAGGTTTTTGACATTTTTTAAGTGAGCGATGTAAAGCTTTTGATTCGGCACAATCTGCAGAGTGGACCATTTAATTCAGGCATAGTGTTTATATATCCAACAAACTAAGAGCTGAATGATTGGTAACCTATACTAAATTATCCAACCTTACAATGTATAACTGTGTAACGTAATTTTAGGTGCATTTCAAAGTTGCATAGTTTATTCTGTTAATGCAATGCAATTTTAAATTTCCTTACATACCTGTGCTGTAAAGCGTACATTTTTTATACGATAACATCCCACCAATTTTTTACTGCGTATTATAGCGGCGCATCAGGTTTTTCTACGCATTCCGGTATTCATAGTTGTGAATGGCAAAATTTTCTTATCTAACACCTTCGAAGCAACGGTTTTCTCATCTACAGTTTGAACGAGACTGAAGTGGCCACAATGCATAATAAGGAAGATGCACGTGATACAATGAACAAACCCCCATAATTGTAGAGGGTTGCTCTGCTGGTACATAAATATGTTATGGCTTCACTCGAGTCAATTATTGATACATTGTGAATCATTTAAGGTCTGCTATCCACATGCATGACATTTTACCTCAAATATCAAATAGTCACGGCTAACGTTGAGTCATTATGCTTCTAAATACAACGCGTAGCAATGTAATCAAGTACTCTCTTTGTAATACAATAGAGAGTAATTTTAGTCTAGTCATTTGTATCAGGTACAGAAGGCGCTATTCAGATTTATGGATAATAAAAATAAGAAATCCGTATTGTCCTCCCGAAAGGCGAACGTTTCGAATTTATTTTACGTCTTTCTCAAGGTAAAACATGTACTCGTATGACAGGAAAATACTGCAAGAATACTGTCATTGAGGATTACTCACAAATTATTTCGTAATTCTCATCAAGTTCTATAACATTGAATGGCAAAAGATGTTAAGGATTACGATAAAGTGAAATATAAAGATAAAAATAACATTTTGTGTTAAAGACTTTTAGGAAACCTTTTCGCCAATAAAAAAACACAATACAGAATTAAAACCTGAGTGTCAATGTATGAACATCTAGGAGCGATAAATACAGTATTTATAGAAAATCTTCATAGAAAATGTAGAAGGTATTTCATCACTTCTATTATTAATTATTATCGATTTTGGCTTATAATGATACAAATTTAATACTTGGATAGATCCAACTGTTCCATTTATCGCCCAGTGTGTGTCCCTATATTGGCATTCAAGTATTGATTCTGTACACAGGTTTTTAAGTACCTAGCTAATGAGTTTCATTGTTTTTAGTTCTCCAGATTATAGAGCTTAACAGTTACAAGATTATCTTGCAAATATTTTTCAGTGACATTTATCCCCTTGTTCACTTCATATAAACTTCAGCCTGAAAAGTAAACTCCAAGACGTCGACCTTTTTACAGCTAAATCCGATAAGCATTTCTTGTACCTGAAATATTCATTTCCACAATTGCGGCTCATTCTCTAAGAAATTATGTAACATACACGCATCCTGGATGGGTTTTGTAGTTTCGGCAGTCTCTGTTTCCATAAGATGCCACCTAGAAGTGAATGGTGATGGAGAGAGCTTTAGTAGCTTTTTTCCTGTAAGCTAAAGAAAGGTAGATCCCATGTACATCATCATAGTCACAATGTCTTGACAGACATGTTGTGAACTCGTAAAATGCATTTACTCATTTTACGAGTTTCTCTTGGGATATCTTTAAGATCTTCAGTGCAGTAGTTTTCCATTTGCTTTCTGCATCCTCATGCCGTTGACCAGACGGTATCTACTGCTCCATCCGCCTTTAGGGGCAAACTCTCACCCCAAGGACAAGAAGGTGTCTTGACTCTTCTCAGATCGTTCACCCAAAGCTGTTGGTTGAGAAGAGGTTACTGTTTATAGCGACAGTAGTTCGGTTCCTTTAGTCGCCTTTTACGACACGCAGGATATAAGATGGGAGATATTCTAACCCGCTCCCCACACGGGGTATCCCATGTACAGTAGACCTCAATATCATGTTTGCTTGAAATTTGACAAGTATTTCTGGTATAATCAATAAACAATTACGAAACCACTTGTTGCATTTTGAATGGAATAACTTTTCAAATATTCTTGTCCATTTTCCACAAGATATATATTTTCGTTCCTTTATTTCTAATTTGATTCGTTTACGTACCCTCGCCAAAGAATAAGGACGGATTGTGATTGCGAAAATGCTCGATTATGAGATAATACATTTCTTGGACGTCATATAAGATGTTTGCATTATGAAGATCCATGTTACTGGTTACAGTTGGCCTTTTTGTCGATTTGTCGGTTCATTTGATGCATTTTCTGCATTTATGTAGTCTCAGGAATTGATCGATATCTCTTCCGTATTTGTTTATAGACGTTTTGGGACTTCTCGACAATAAGGGCCTGTTTGACGGGTTGAGCAAAAGCGTTACGCCAATGTTTGTCAAGACCTCTAGTGACTGAAACATAGATGAACTCAAGACCCGGTCAAACAGAGAACACTCTAGAACGTGGCATTCCAGCGTTCTAGAACGCCGCGTTACAACGTTCCGTGCTATTGTTATATACCGCTCTCTGTTTGACCGGGCCTTAAGGTTATGCGATATCACAGTATATCCAATACAGTAGCGCAACTCCCTAGAAATCATGCAGACAATTTGTCTCCGAAAAACAGGCCTCTCATATCCCCACGCCGGCTCCTCAGCACGAGCCGCGAGTACTAGCCGTTTACGTCTTGAGCACAGGGTCGGCTTAGCAATTTATTGTCCATACGTGAAAATGTTTTGTACTGATTCTTCTAATTCATCATGGATTCTTTGCATATAAATGGGGTGTAAACATTTTTGTTTAGAAGCAAAACAAGAAATAGTCGGTGTATGAAAGAAAATTGTTAACTCCGAGAAAATATGTGGCTCTATTGTTTGTAAGTAAATCAACAAAAATGCGAGACTTATTCAACTTTATTTTATCTTATCTTACTTAACCTTAAACATTTAAATAAATATAAAAACTTTATAATATCTTATATGATTCAAATATGGCTATAAGTAAAGACGTAGCGTCCAAAATAACATTTATGTCTAGTTATCGCACAACCTTTAAATGTATCTTCATCAATCATCGTAGAGAAACGTTTAAGGCACAAAAAAGTGGCACACAGCAAAACCGATGAAGACCTGTTAGGTGTACATAAAAAAATAAAGATCAATAGGTTTATAACAACGATAAAATATACTAAACTGGTCGTTATTCATAAAAAAATTGCAAAACTGTTTTTTACCTAATTTACCAAGACTACCCTTCCTTCTGTATTTGTATATTACGTATATGAATAGGCACATTGAAGAAAAGACTCCATGTTTATAGAGGAAAATGATACATTTTTGAAACTAGCATGTTAATTCTTTTTATTGTGAACTCTCTATTTGAGCATCCATTAAAATGGACTTCACTTCCTGCTTCAAATTTCATAATGTCGGAATGCATAATCACATTAAAAATAATGGACTTCACTTCCTGCGTGAAATTTCATAATGTTGGAATGCATAATCACATTAATTTTGTTATTAATCGTGAAAGATCTTTTGAACGTTGTGGTGCTGTCAGGAAACAATGAGAAATTATTAGGAAAGCTAATAATAAGTGGCTGTATGTCACGCTTAAAATTTATCTTTGAGGTAAGAAGGGGACGTGATAGTAATTTTGTGTAAAAGAACTCAAAGATCTTAGAAAATAATGGGGCGTGACCGCAAAAGAGAAAGAGGTTGAGGAGCAGAACAACTGAAAGATGGTAACCCGAGCGACACGTGTTTCTGCTAATTGGCTTCATCAGGCCCAAACGGATGTCGTGTGCTCACATCTAGATGAGGTCACATAACATAACACTTGGTTTCGGGTGTAACCTGAGGAGTCAAGGATGGAAAAAACAAATCCAGAAGGCACCGAGAAGAGCCAGCCTGCGCATTTGTGGCTTCGGCCGAAAGACCGTTTTGTGATCCGCATGACTCAAAGATTGTATTTGTATAAGCAAACGAATTCTAGCATATAATCGAGCAATACACCTATACGGAAAATTTGAACAGGGGTGATTGTATTTCAAGTTCAGAATATATTTACAAATTTTTGTACAGCATTATCAGATATGGAAAAACTTTCAAAGTTTTCTTGAAATATGATCTCCATAGATGCAACTTATTGTACGAAATCATTGTGTGGCATGTATAAACTACCGAACAAATTTGCAGCATGTTGAATCGGCGGGTACAAAATGGCTAAATCCGCTATATCGGATGTCCCATTTCGAATTGTGTAATTCTGACTTTAGGCTCATAATTAAAGAACGACTTTCCGTAATGTCTAACTCGTCTAAAAACTGAAAGAAAAACACACACAGCTACCCTAATACCCGACATACTTTGTTAGAGACAGATAGAGCTATGCTATCACACTTTAATATTATTAGGTAATAAAGGAGCATATTAAACATTGGAGGAATCGCTTACCTGGCAGCATTTTGAGGAAACTTAAAAAAACTATAGTCACAGTTTTTGGAATTATTAATACAGCCTACAGCGGCGCAACATTTGACTCCACGCGTCCCGATATCCATATCAACGTCTCACCAAATGCCTTAATCCGGTTCTGTCAAAGACACTACCTTCACTCTCATAGACTGAACACGACTCAGGCGATTGCCGTGCTAAACATCCTGCGAACGATGCGCGGGGTGCTATGCGCGAACCACCAAAATTCTGGAGAGTCGCGCTACTGTTATATTGGATATACTGTGGCGATATCTTGCACATAGAACGGCAACATGGTGAAAACCTATAAGTGGCCTTTACCCAAAAGTATCATATTCCTCTTAAGCTTTAAACTATTAAAAATAACTGTAAGTCTATTCTGATTATATGCTACAACTTGCTTGCATGAACGACAAAGAGGCTTCAAGCTCCCTGTTTCTGGACATGACGCGAATTATTCCTTTCATTGTAGACACTGAAACTCCCCCATACGTTTCCGCTGTTATAAATTAGCCCTGAAAGCTTTTGAATTATCTGCAAAGTATACGCTGCCCCTTCTGGCACAACAAGATCTGCAAGTTATGCAAATTTTCCCTAAAATACAGGTTTTCTGTAGAAACCTTCTAAACCGTTTTGCGGCTACAGGCATATTGTTGACGTAAATAGTTTAGAAATAGTTAATTTCTTAGAATACATATTTACGGTTAATACATTTGTCAGTTCCATCTTGATTTTATTTATTTGCTATTATACTTATTGGGATGATTGATTACTAGCGCAATAAATCTTACTTTTGACATAAGGTCGTAGCCCGACCATCTCACACATTACATTTCATCAAGTGTTAAGTCCAATTATTGATACAGCTATCTAAATAAAGGCTAATTAACTTTCGTTTGCATTTATTCTGAAGTCTCTATTAACAGAAAGCTTTCATATTTCTTATGTGGCTATATTTATCAACCTACGTCCCCACTCCAGTCACACTATGCACAGTTAAGCATCAAATCTATTGCACTTTATGTTTGGTGAATAGGCATTTATAGTACGGTTAACATAATAACTAATTGCTAACTATGCAGGTACAGGTTAAGTCATGTAACTAAATTTCTTTAGTGATCAGACTAATGTAATTCAAGATGCGGTAACAAAAATTAAAGCAGGTTTAGGTTAATTCCAGTCACATATGCAATGACAGAACGCAGACTTATACTGTAAAAATATGATTTCTCAATAATAATGAACTTGAAATTTTGATAACTAATATGGTTTGAAAAAAATAAGCTTTAATAGAATCTGAGCAGATAGGGTGTCAATCAAAACAGCTCTAGAAGCTATTCTAAAGCTTTTATTTCGTTACTTCGAATATTTGATAGCTCTGACCGGATTGTGATACATTTTTAATAATATAACAACATTTCTTGATAGACCAAACAGTATTTTGATACTCGTGCGACTATGTGGTATCATGTTTTCCGTTTCGAGATAATAGATATTCTATTCCCCCTTTGGCCTCAAAATGAGTAACAAAAAAATGGAGTCAAGTTGAATCACTCAGTACTTCCCACACATAACTATTTTGTTATTTTTCCATTGCATGAAACAGACTATAGTCTAAGATCTCCTTGCAATCGAATCATCGCCCACCAGCTCACAAAAAGACATGCAACACAAAAGCTCTCGTGAACAGTTTCTTACAATTCTGTAGGAACTAGGACGACACAGTGTCGAATCTCCCGAGGAACCCCTAAAACACCAAAAACGAAGTTTGAGCCGTTTTTATATTTTTGGTTTTTTATTGTTCCTGCGCCGTCACTGACACGATTTCTAAAAACCATGCGCGTTTCCCATCCTTGTCACGGTAATAATACTGTGGTAAACTTTTATTAAATAAATTTGATAATTTCCATGTTGCTCAGTATAGCTGCTCTAAAGCAGTATTCGTATGTATACAAACATGTATACATCTAAAAGATCTGGTTTCTGTAATAGGCAACGCAATGTTCGGATAAACCTAAAAAAATGAAGTCAAGTTAATTGACTCAGTACTTCCCACACATCATGCTGATACCAGTTTATTATTTTCCCATAGCATAAAGCTTTAGTCTAAGATCCCTTGCAACCAAATAATTGCCAACCCCCCCCCCCCCCCTAAAATTGTCTTATGCCGCTAGGTCTTTCCTTCACAGGTCAATGGACAGCCTATTATCGATACTACAAACTTCTCAGTTTTACAGCTAATTTAATAGTGTCCACGTTACAAAATACAAAACGATTTAGACCAATAAATTCTCGTATAGTATACAGAAAATTCTAAGTCCCTTAGTTTCAGCAATAGGCTAGGCAATGTTCGGATACACCTAAAAAGGTGATTTGTGTCGCTAGATCTTCCTTCACAGGTTAGTGGACAGCCTATTATGAGTACAAGAATTTTTTTAATTTTTCAACCCCCAACCCGCCAACTACCCCAATTTCACCCCCACCCAAAAAAAAACGCAGAAAATGATCAGGAACCTCTAAAAAGCTTAAAAACGAAGTTTGAGCTGTTTTTATATTTTTAGTTTTTTTATTATTTCTGCGCCGCCACTGGCACGATTTATCAAAACCATACGCGTTTTCCATCTTCGCCATGGTAGTAATGCCGTTTGAAAATTTCATTAAAATCAATTCAACAGTTTCCTCGTTACAACAATCTGACGCAATACTCTCGTATGTTTACATCAAAAAAAATTCTAAGTCCTTTGCTTTCTATAATAGGCAAAGGCAATGTTCGGATGGACCTAAAAAAGTTATTTATGTCGCCAGGTCTTCCTTCACAGGTCAGCGGACAGTCTATTATGAAAGCAACAAATTTTTCAATTTTACAACCCCCCACCCCCCAACCACCCCAATTTCACCCCCACCCAAAAAAAAGTAGAAAATGATCAGGGACCCCTAAAACGCCTAAAAACGAAGTTTCAGCAATATTTATTTTTTTTTGTTTTTTGCTAATTACTCCGCCGCCTATGCACCGATTTCAAAATTATAGGAACATTACCTACTACGACCCCACAGCATACCGCTGCCCAAATTTCATCACAATCCATGCAGCGGTTACTGAGATTACGAGGGTAGAAAAACGCGACAGACAGACAGACAGACCGACAGACCGACAGACCGACAGACCGACAGACCGACAGACCGACAGACCGACAGACCGACAGACCGACAGACCGACAGACCGACAGACCGACAGACCGACAGACCGACAGACCGACAGACCGACAGACCGACAGACCGACAGACCGACAGACCGACAGACCGACAGACCGACAGACCGACAGACCGACAGACCGACAGACCGACAGACCGACAGACCGACAGACCGACAGACAGACCGACGGAAATGAGTGACGTGGATTTTCGTTATGTACACATCATAAAACGCCCAAAAAACGTATTATCTCAAAATCGAAAATTTTCGCGATCACAATACTCCCCTCACCTATCGGTGTGGGAAGTAAAAAGGGTATTATGCCGCTGGGACCTTCTTTCACATGGCAATGGGCAGCTTGTTGAAAAAATGAATACAACAAATTTTTGAGTTTTACAACCCTGCACCTCCAATCACCCCAATTTCACCCTCAGCCAAAAAAAGTAGAAAATGATCAGGAACTCCTAAAACACCTAAAAAAGAAGTCTGAGGAATATTTTAAATTTTTAGCTTTTTGCTAATTTTCAAAATTATAGCAGCATTACCTACTATGAGCACACAGCATGTCGCTACTCAAATTTAACCACAATGCATGTAGCGGTTACGGAGATTACGAGGCTAGAAAAATGCACAGAGACCGACATATAGGCAGACAGTCAGATATGAGTGGCGTGGATTTTGGTTATGTACACGTCATAAAACGCCCAAAAAGTTCATTATCTCAAATTCGAAAATATTCGCGATCACAATAGTCCCCTCACCTATAGTTTGGAAAGTAAAAATATTATACACGTAGTTCTAGAGAGTGCCTTTGTATGTTCACACCTTTAGTTCTGGAAAGCATCATCTACAAAAATTCGAGAAATAACAAAAAAATCATTACACGTTGAAAAACTGTATATATCTCACATTCGCATCTATTTTCGCTTGCATTTCTTCATCCTCACACTGGCGTGGAAAATAAAAGACAGGTAGAACGTAAAATGCCCATGTGCTGCATTTCGTCCTTATTTTTTACCTAAAAGCGAGCCTAAAAGTTGAAGAATAAGACATTAGGAATATGGAAACAGCTAGGTACAGACTTATGTAATACTGAGTTTAACTTGAACGAACAGGCAACTGTAGCTCAAAAGCTCCGCTCTAACCTTGTCGTTTGTTGCAACATTCTAGTACATATCATGCAAGGGAGACAATATAATGAGGGTGTCGGGATGACGCGCGCACATCCAGACATGCGATAGCAAGCTAGTGACGCGATATGAGCGGCGACAAATCTCGCGACGCCATGGCGCCGGCTATAGCTCACCAATCGGCGCACGGTGAGCCCAACACCGCCGCTGACTACGTCATCAATGAGTACATGGAACGGCTGGGCACGCGACTCAACATACTCGAAACGGAGCTGAAGTACGCCTGGCGGGCATTGGACTTGCTCTCCCAGGAGTACATCAAGATGTGGGAGAGGTTGGAGAAGCTGGAGGGGTTGCTGTACGAGCAGCAGAGCGTCATATCGCAGCTGCTTGATTTTTACACAACAGGAGGTAAGTGCATCGTATATTCGTCAGGTATACGAGAAAAATGTATTGTGTAAGTCTTTAGCGGCCATGATCAGATGAACTATTGGTTCTTGGGCTGTTTGGTGTCGGCGCGCTTCGCTGCTTGACGTTTCGCCAACACGAGTGGTCGGCATCCTCAGAAGCTGATGTCACCTGTTCAGCGTGTTTCGAGAGAATGCATAATTGGCGTAGTGGGAAGGATGGCAGCAAGGTGAACTTCCAAAGTTTTTGTTCGTGAAAGAGCTTCAATTGTTCCGAATAAGATTTGCATTGATGATAGCCTGCACTTTCGGCCTCCCTCGAATATTGCCTTCAAAAACAAAAATACCTGTACACTTGGATGTCTCTCTTAGATAAAACACGTGATTATTATCGTATAAACTTTAACGATAAATTACCAGCTTAAATTTAATGAAACTTTGATGCTACTTTGCCACCCATCCTAAGGGCCCCCAAACATATATTTATACGGGGCTACGCCAAGGCACGCTACGCTTCTGGTTGTCGTTGTATCGTAGTTATAACTGAGCACAAGGACAAAGCTGTATTAGAAAGCTATATTCAAAACGATAATGTGTGGTACGTACTGAGCACCGTACATTAACAAAGACAAGTAGGGTCGCTCGCCGTGCCGACTTTGATGTGAGTCTCACAAATGCGAGCCGCCTCGATTTGAGAGGGGTTCCATTCGTGCGGACTCGTTTACTTACAGAGAACCCGACTATGCGATGCTGTCGACGTCAACGGTCGACGTTCACTTTACTCATACAGCGGTCAATAGAAATGGATTCTATAGTATAGATAGAATATAATTTATTATCAATAAACCATTCAACACAATAACTATTGATGCAGCTACTGGGGTGGCAAATAGCTCGAGGAGTATTATAGATCATGTTTTGTCAGACAGTTTGATCATTCATAATTTGTTGTCAATAACCTTAAGTGTAAACGTAGTACTTGCGACAACATATAGAAAAGAAGTAAGCAGAATAGATCATAAAAAATTCATCTTAAAATTTGAAAAGAATATTCAAACTACAGAAGTTCAATCATTTCAGGAACTAATTGACTTAATCACTTCTTGTAAAAAAGATTCGGAATTCAAAAAGACGTATAAGATACGTGAAAATAACGACTGGATAAATCAAGAAATTCTCGAAATGATTGAAAACCGAGTCAAAATTTATAAACAAAAATTTAAAGAACCGGGAAGCACGAATTTGGAAAATGGATTTAAAAAAAACTTAGGAATCAAGTCAATAATAAAATTTAAGTTTTAAAAACAGGTATTTCAAAAATCAGTGGGAATAAGTAGGCACAAATATAAAAAACAATGGGGCTTTGTAAATAGGCTTGTCAATAATAAAGCAAGTAAAACGCAGATTGATTGTATGGTCAAGGACCAACAGGAAATACACAATAAATTAGAAATTGTAAATCATCTTAATGATCATTTAGCTTAAAAACTGCTAAACTTAAAGCACGTTATTTCACATTTGCGGATGACACTGCACTTGTTTACACAGATATGAACGAAAATGAGTCGTGCAGGGAGATCAGCAGTGACCTCCAGAAATACGTAGATTGGTTGTACTGGAATAAACTTAAAATAGATATAAATAAAACAAAATATATGGTATTTAAGCAAAAGAACAAACAGGTGCAAAATATAGATATATATATATTAACAATACACCACTAGAACAAGTTAATAAAATTAAATATCTGGGATTAGTTGTAGATGATAAATTGAATTGGACTCAACACATAAATAAAATAAATGCTAAACTTGTAACAAAACTAATTTTGATAAAGTACAAGTGTTACAAAATAAAGTACTCAAGGTACTTTATAACTATGATATAAATAACACACAAACGCTACTTATTTAGGCACCCCGGTAGATCCGACCGATTGTATCTGGTGCACCGTGTCGCGTGTTAGGTGGTGCAAGGTGGACTGACCCTGTAAACCACAGCTGTTATCGTTGGGCTACTGCTCGAGACCAGCGGGCGCCAGAGTTCGCCAGCTTGCGTAGTATCCAAGAGCAGAGCTGGAAAGGCAACATTGGGGGCGGGGCTAGAGTGACCCTACTTGTCTTACGGTGCTACTGAGTCAGTCAACCTGATTCAATTTTTTGCAGGGGGAACGCAACAGTCAGCGCAAGCCACCGTGGCTATGCTAGAAGGGCGACTTGGTGAACTGGAAGTCATCAGGGAGATCTTGGGCAATGGGGCTGTAGAGGATGGTTTGGAGGAAGGCCTGGACGTCACTCAGCCAGATATCCAGGAGCTGGACGAGATGAACATGCCTGATGAGGCGTTCTACAAGAGCCTCAACCAAGCGTATCGAGAAGACCTGGACCCGTCCTGTCAAGCCAGCCAGCTGGATATGATTTGGGAGGAGCGGGAAGAAATGGATGAGAATTCGGAGAGGAAGGCAGAATGCAAGGATACAGAAGGAGAAATATATAGGTTGGTATCGAGACGTTCGAATACTACCAAATCGAAAATTTCTTCAATCATACTTTCCGCCCAGCTACTATTTATTTTTATTTTAGTCGCCTACATCGTATGGAATTCTCATATTGAAATGTATTTGCATGTATAGCTTTACAAGTTTGGTGTTTATTTGTTGATTGTTTTAAATTTTTAGTAGGAAGTAATCACAAATAGGTGTCCCAGCCCTTTTCGAAATCACTCGTCGCATATGTTAAACATGGGAAGATACAGTCACACTTGGGAGATACTATTTTCTCCACTTAAGGATTTTTCGTACTCTCTCCATATTGGGTGAAGCAAGGCCATGTTTTCAGAAAAATCAAAACCAGCCGGTTTTCGTAGTATACAAGACATTGCGTAGTTCTTGGGAACCCTCCGTCCATGCAAGTAGACTCATTGTTGATATGAAGTATGAGGCTTCTAGCAGTTGGTTGAATCGTTTGACCTACGTAAGTGAAGCGGACGAATATTGATGTTTATTAAGTCCAAATTACTCCATTTAGAACTGGACAAATGGAGGTAATAGTTTTCTGTGATGTCAACTATACATATTCGCTAGATACAAATAATTTCAGCAGATACACTTCGTTTTAGGTTCGCACTCCCACCATTTACAACAATTCATCAAGCATTGCACTTTCACTATTTTCAATACTTTGATAAATTTGTTTACTTTGACTCCAAGATTTTGAGATTCACACTTTAAATTACCCATGAGCATAATTTCAGTGAAATTGGCGTATGAATTATTCATTACAATTTTTCAGCTGTGTCTGAAATACTTGAAGACCATTTAACATCCTTTAGATGTATTTTCGGTTTGAATTAATTGCCGGTATGATTTTTATCGTGTTCTGAAACATTTTTCGACAGGCTATGAAGTAGTTTTTATGTTTATCCTCCATCAAGAAACAAAAAAAGTTGTGTATTTGTCTGTATAATTTGAAAAAAAAACATTTAATTAGGACTTAAAGTCCAGCGAGAATCCCCACCTGAGCCTTCACTGTTGGTTTCTAATTAACAGTACTGTTCCTAGAGTGGCGCAGTAACAAAGCCTATGCAGAACACAAGGCTAATGGCCAGAGCAGTTGATGCCGATAACACAGAAGTAAAAAAAGATTGGGACTGTCCCCAAGGCAACACTCAAAATGATAATTATTATCTTCTAGTTTGTGCCGATTTAGCGTCTTATTGTGATGAATAGTACTGCCAAATTACAGAAAATTGGCTTGATGATCTTTAAGAAGTTAATAAAAAATCATTTTTGTGAACTTTGAGACCCTGCATCTTGAAAACCAGACCCTTTAGGGCACATGTTTATAGGAATTTGTCTACGTTGATTCGAAAGTACGTTCTACTATTAAGTAACACCCTGTATAGTACAGTTAAAGAGCTAAGTATAACGAAGAACCAATATGGTAACTTAAGGTGAGACAGGTTAATCTTTTATTCCAAATTTTCCGCGAAAAACATTTCTTTCGGAAATCTGGTCTCTATGGGAAAAAATCAGGTTTTGTATATCCCATAGATATCAAGATCAGGTTGCTGAATCTTGAGTATAGCACGTCCAAGTTTTTATTGTGGGAATCTGTTGTCTCTAAGATTTGATCCCTCTGAGAAAATTGTGGGTGTTGATGTGTCAGATATCAGGATCTGACCCTCCCATCTAATGACTTCTAAATCTCGTACATGGTACTATTATGCCCTTTCCAATAATTGGGATTTTAATCTGAAATGGCCAAATACTTATTGAATTTATATATTAGGTCCCATATAAGTTTTATTCTAACCTGTTTACTGAAAGTTTTATTTCGAAAAGGCAATCTGTATGTGAGAGGGAGAGCTGAGCGAGTGAGCATCTGTATTAAAATCTAGTATCAAAAATTCTGGTAGTATCAAATCCTGTTGTCCTTGTTACAGTGCTTTGGACTACAAGGACTATCGTGGAAACTCGCCTTGCGTAAGTGAACAAGACATCGCGCAACTGTCGCAGATCGACCAGATCGATCAAGTGACGATAGAAAAACTGAACGAACTAGATAGACTGAGCAACAAGTTGCATCAAGACTCTGTGAGTATCAAGCAACTGCAAAGGAAGCTGTTAGAATCGCCTATGTCCGTCAACGAAGACAAGAAAGAAGAACCGGCGGAAGACAACTGGACATTTACGAGTGACATTAGAAACAAGGAGGATTTGCTAATGCTCAAATCCGACTTGCCCTGCCTGCTGTCTAAAAGCGCGAGCACCGCAGCTACGTCCTCCTACTCTACAAGACCTAGTTCCAGGTTGTCTGTGACGGATACTGACAATGAAGTTGCAGAGACTTTGGCCGGAGGTAAGCTTACATACCTCTAATTTATTTCATTTCGTACAAAGGTAGAGTGTCATTGTGTTATGCTATGTATATTCTCTTAGAGAGTTATACTTTTTTAAACCAGAATTCATTTCTATTGTTTCTTACTATATTTCATAAATGTGCTTACGTAATACTCACATCCGGAAAAATGTTCGGCACAAAACATGAAATACTGGCACAAAACAAAAACAGATAACATCAGAAAACATCAAAATGCGTAGGCATAGCCATAGCAAATTGACTTTCTGCCATATCGTAGATATTGTCTAGGAAACAGATGCACAAGGAAAGCCACACTTGAGGGTTCCTCAAGTATCTCTTGAGTGTTAGTTAAGGGAACCTTAAGTATTACTCTAGGGATGACTATGAATACGGCACTAAAAAATAGGTTTATCATATAGCTTCCTAAGACACATGAAAAAAGTTGGGACTAAACATTCCGCTATGCTTTTTACGATTAATTTATTAGTAAATTGATTTTAAAGTTCAAAACAGGAAATCAAATCTAGAAAACAGTAATCTACCGCGCCTTTCCTTATAATTTCTATTTCTATTCTGTACTGCTGTCAAGGCCTGATAAACAGGTGATCCTTGTAATATTCGGCCAGCATCAATACGCTTCAACTTTGTGTAGTGGGTCTTTACTGCTTGACGTCTGACCAACACGAAATAATATCATCTTCGAAAGCAATTACCTTCCAAGAGACTGGCGGTAAATCGCTAGCGATGGTATGCATGTGCCTCACTGCCTGGGAGGTAGCAAGAGAGGGTAAGGTGCACCTTGTACTGCGTCGGTTACAGTCTCCTCCATCTCGCAGGATCTTTGAACCTCGAGGTACCGGTACCCATTTCCTGTTGAGTTTGTATGTTGTAAAATCGTAAATACGAGTTCCACGTTGGATCATTCTGTATTGTGCAACCTGGAAATCATTGATTTGATTTTAATGACATTCTGACATAGTAGCATTACCGTAGCAAGTATGGAAAGTCTGTATGGTTTTAAAAAATTCTGTCAGTGGTGGCGCAGCAATAACTAAAAAGGCTAAATATAAAAACAGCTCATCCTTCTTTTTTATTCCTGATCGTTTTCCACATTTTACTTTCCACACCGATAGGGGATAGGGGAGTATTGTGATCGTGAACATTTTTGATCTTGATATAATACGGTTTTTTAGGCATTTTGTGGTATCTTCATAGCGATAATCCACGTCACTGATTTATATCGGTATGTCTGCCTGTCTTTTGGCGTGCTTCTAGCCGCGTAATCGTAGTAACTTCTCCTTGAACTGCAACGAAATTTAGGTAGCGATATGCTGTGGGGTCGCAGTAGGTAATTTTGAAAATCGGTGCATTGGCGGCGGAGAAATTATCAACACCTCTCCACAATTCGTTTTTAGGTTTTCATCTATTTCCATTTGTTTTTAGGAGGCGTGAATATAGAATATGATAAAATGCTTTACATTGCTCTGAAAAAAATTACTTGTACCTGAATGTGGCCTTTGAATTTTATATCTGTGGAATAACTTATATACATATTATAATCCTATAACGTGTAACTTACAACTGCGAACTTGATTGTGATTGTGATACCGTATTTACTACCGTGGAGGTAATGGTAAAGTGTATCGCTGTTGGAAGTCTTGCCAGTGGCGGACGAGGAATGAACAGAAAACGAAACATTTCAAAAACGCTCAAACTTTGTGTTTAGATATTTCAAAGCTCCTTGATCATTGCCTACTTCATTGATGAGGATGGTGTAGTGATACAGGAGCTCCCAATTTTTTGATAGTAGCGCTAATGTGTGGCTAGTACTGAGTCAAGACACTTAACGTCATGTTTTATTTCCCGTTGAAGCTTTTTCTATTCTCTGATCTCTGTAGCTTCTCTGTGTAGTGGACCGAAATATGAGGAAGTTGTGGCAACAAAATTCATCCTTTAGGTAGCGTTTCTATACACTAAAAATGCCTTCATTTCTGTGATACCAAGTGTCAGCATTACTTGCCTTTTCGAGGACACTTCTTAAAGGAGCCGACGATTACTTTCATTTTTTGATCAAATGATTGCTACCGATGGTCTGTCAACTTCACCTTCATTACGTCGGATGGTTGTCTAAAGTTTTAGAGTTGTCGAATTTTTTCAATAATCCAGATTTTCTGTTTATTGATGATATGGGTGAACACTGTTTGGTGATCTTTGATGTCCATAACGCATTTGAGTGTCGCATAGCATGCCAATTGTAGTTAAGGTTATTTATTTGCATGTTTGCAGTGCCTGATGATGTTATCCTAAATATTCTTATGATTTAAGGATACAAACTAGTAATCAGAGTCAGCAGAAGTATATGCGTATTTGAGAACGATATTAACTTAATCTATATACAGATCGACATCCAGTCAATGCCCTTGCGATTTACGCGTCATGGATGCATTTGAAGCGAACTCGTTAAGCTACTCCATTATTATTCATCTTGTTTGTTTGGCCGTTTGTATCAACCATCAACACAGCTGCAGAGAGGCAGTGCTGTTTATTCTAAGGTGTTGACGCAGGTGCTATGTCAACACTGGTCTTGTTTTGGATGTACATCAAACGTTGCAGCACCTAATATCTGCAAGGCATTAAAACTACCCTACCAATCTATTTGAATCTAGCTGAGAGAGGAGAGTATGAAAATAGGTGGAGTCAATAAGTATTCAACATATAGGTAGCCTGTTATAATAGCAAAGTTAAAAAAAGGTTTCAGCTTATTCCGGAAATATAGGTAACACACAACAGTCCATACTTTTCTCAACGAGATTAGCGCCACTAGCGATTTCGTAACAGATTACAGAACTAACGCTTCGTTTCATTCGCTGACAGTTCTGGCACATTGTAGGTTATGTTGTTGTCAGTTATTGTCCGTTGTGATTTTGACAGCAGAACTTATCGGCCGCAAGATACGTATTCACCCCGCTGATCTTCTGAGCTATCACCCATAATTCCGTTGCTCAGGAATCAATAAACCTCTTCATGGCAGCCGAGGTACTCTGGTATTTGTTCTTCGTAGCAGCTAAGCTAGAAAGGTTGAGATACAAATGTCCATAAAGCTTCACTTTGCCGTTATTAAATTTAAGGTTGCTATAGAGTTACGTTCCGTTTAGATTTGGGAAAGCTTAGTATCCTTTTGATCGCCCTCCTTCGTTGTTACTAAACAAACAGCCACCCTCTTTCGTCTCTAACTTCAGCATGCCTTCAGTAATTCGCGCTTCTGTCTCTTAGCAGTTTGATCTTAGCTGTCACCAGCAGTGACTCAGCTCAGCGGGTAAAAATACGTCCTGTCAGTTGCTAAAGGCCTAAGCGGCATGGCATTCACCCATATTATGCATGCAGTTTTAGAGGCTACTAGGATATGAGTAAACTATTTAGAACAAACGCGTTGACGTCGGTCGGTGCAATTAAGTCGAGGTCAAAGTTATAACTGAAATATCACCCAGACAGTGGAGAATTTCTCATTAAGCCATATAGGTGATAGCCTTTTGCGGTTATAGCTGCGCTAACTTTTTCCGCGGTTACTAAAAGCGAGAGTGTGAACTTTACAGCGTCGAAAAATAATACTGCCCATACACTTAATGATGTTTATCCTAGAAGCAAACATTGATGAAGCTCCTCTAGAGTTGTGAGACTTGTAAAAGTATAATAGCCTAAGAAATCTCTTTGTTATAACTTATTAGCTATAGAATGCTCATACGGTTTTAGTGGCAGCTTTTGAAATCTTGATTAAAAAATATACTTCTCATATTCTATTCGCAAGTGCAATCCGCACACCTAGAGAAAAATGCATAGTCGCACTAAAAATGTATACACAGCTTGGCAGTACCCTCTCTGACACTTGTTGTTTATTCAGTCGCTATTTGCCATTTACCTACATGGCACCTCCAAAAATCTCTATACGTGTAAAAACAAATTATGGCTTTTTGTAGAACTATGAATGTTGTATGTTTGGCAGTCATAATGACACGTCATGATTATAACATATAGTAAATGTAGAGCATTACAAGGTATAACGGCGCGTCTCGATTATAAGGAATTGTTACTAAAGAGGCGAAATGTTGATAACAATTATTAAATCGTTTATAATTCATCTGCGGTAGAGAGATAGCTGGAAAATTTGTTCAGTTTGTAATGCGCAATACACGACACGAATTCATAGGGTCGCGAGTGTGTGGTCGAAAATCCAGAGGAGTTGATTCCTTTTCGAGCACAACAGTTATTTATACCGGTCTAGGATAAAGTACCAGCGCCGGTACTCTGTAACTTAAGAGATGAAGAGAAGAACTGTGTTTCTATCACCATGACGATCATGATGTTCGGGCATTTTCGGGTGCCTACCACAAAGTGTAGCAAAGTACGCTGAAATATTTACGAAGTCCTAAAGTACATAGTGCAGAGGATTAAATATCTCCAAAAATCTCAAAGCTGATAAAACGATAAAATCAAATACCTTTTTGAACATGCGGAATTCAAAATTGCTAACAGTGATGTAGCCAGATTTACCAATTTTACGTTACGCGTCATAATTGTGTTATTTATAATGGAATGCCATATTTATTTTTGTAGCTAACTTCTTAAATGAATCCCAAAATTACAAATTATTTTTAGTACGGTCCTGTAACAAGCTTGCGATCGATCATGCCAAGTATTTGTGAAAATATTTTGGTACAACATCGGATTTTTCCTAGTTTGAACTGGCTCCAACTCCTATTTTGTCGGATAAAACTGAGAATGATATAGTCGGAATTCCATAAGCTGAGATCAGCCTACGAAATTCAATTAAATTTATTACAATTGCAATAACTCTGATTGTTTAACTTTGCTTGTTATATGTCAAACTATTATGGCATTTTAATTTACAGAGAAGCTTTTTCTTACAATTGAACTTGATAAAAACATTGAAGATATAACTATCACAAAGTGCCTAGCTTAGTGCACAAGAAAACGTCCCTTCACGTCCGCATACCCGTTTGTACTGAATCTTTATACTCGGCAAGCCAAAACAGAAACAATGTCTACGTCAAACAAGTTAAGCATCAGATTGGACTAGGACAAATCGGTTGTCCTGATCATTTTTTGGAACAAACCAGTTCTTCTTATCACTCTTCGGACAGACTACATTAGCCTATGACAGACTAGTCCATCACTAACGCTTTTCAGATATACTTGTTTAGCTTAGGAAAAACCTGTTTATAGAGAAATCGGGTTCGGCCCGTAACATTTATATTCTCGACCCACTACCTTTTTTTGCTTTTTTGCAGGTATTCGTACCCCAACCTCCCCCAGACGAAGGCACCAAATCGAGGTTACCACGTGCAACGAGCCTTTCACCACAGTAACAGGCCGCCTGGCCTACAGCGCTGCAGTGCAGCACGTGGAAAGTGCAGAAGCAGCAGCGGCCGCTGCGCTGGCAGCGCAGAACCCCAAAAATCCCTTCTTTTGCGGCTCAGATTTCATGATGGCCGCTTCCTATGAAGCCGTCCCATGCTCCACGCCCAGCATCTTCAGCGTCCGATCCGAAAAGGCTGGCTCCCCAACGTTGTCCATTTGTAGCATAAGGACTAGGCAGGATGGGTAAGCAGAACTTTGTAACATTTGGACTGGAGTATGAAAAGTTCAGTCTTTAAATATAATACACAAATTTCTAATTAAGGAACAAACTAGCCCTGGAAGTTCTAATACCTATAAAATGAAATGATAGAATCAGGTTGACTGACTCATTCATTCCCTCATATTCTCGCCATGAGCCTTGCCAAATTATAGTCATCCCGAAAATAATGAATAGCTAGATATCTATGTGAGACCTGGTCATAACTAAATGTTCGTCCACATAACATCTACCGAGAAAGACGCTGTAAAAGATTAAAAGTTTTTACATTCGATGGACATGCATTCACATGGGTTCAGCAAACAATGCTATCATTTATGTTATGTGCCCTGTAAATGATATACTAGGTTAAATTATAGTAGCTGTTCACTTGAAAACTTCTCACCACGGATTTATCTTATTTATATAAGCTTGAGTTGGCTCCTTAGAAAGCAGAGGCAATTATAATGCGCGGCCCAAGGAGCAAGAGAGCTAACGTGGTCTTCCAACTAAAGGAGTGCAAGTCTTTACAAGCAAGTTCATAGTATACCTTGGGGTAACTGTGGATAACGTGAGGTGCTACGGAGAACACCTTAAAAGAGTAGCGGCAAAGGCAGAGAAGGTGGCAATACTATCATGTTTGATGCAAAAGTAGGAGGGCCCAGTAGCAACAAAGGGCAATACTGTGCCAGGTTGTACAGTTGGTCGTCCTGTACGGAGCTCCTGTGTGGTGTAAATCCACAAAAAGGAAAAAGTACCAAAAGGTCCTGGATAGTTTGCAGAAAAAGGTTCTGCTGAGGGTGGCCAGTGCTTTTCGCACGGTATCCTCAAGAGCCTTGCAAGTAATTAGGGCAATAACACCATTATACTTGCTGGCATTGATTCGCCACGGTCAAGCAGGCAATGCGATATGCCGCGCTGAAGCTAAAAGGCTGACAGCAATTTAGTGGCACAGCATGTGGAACGAGACCACTGATGTCGCACAGTCGATGAAACGACTAACATCGCCGATAAAAGAATGGGCGGACTGCAGTCATCGACAGACGTCCTATTTCCTAACGCAGGCGCTGTCTGGGGTGGGCCTTTTCGAGTGTATAGGAAAAGGATAGGAAGGGTGGAGGATGAAAGATGCCTGCAGTGTGAGGCGGAAGATACGGTTGAGCATGCCCTGTTTCTGTGCGACAGATGGGGCCATACAGACAGGAGGCAAGTCAAAAACTGGAGGGTGATCTAACCCCAGAGACAGCGTAGAGGCATGGAACATCGTACATGGGATGGTAAACAAAATACTCTCTGGAAAGTAGAATACGTCCTAAATATTCGAACAAATTGGATGTAAAAGTAGCGAATACGCCTGTTTCTTGTAATTTTTTTTGTCAAGCATTTAGGATTGTTTATATAAAAAAAGATTGATTCAAGTGGGCACACATTTTGTATTTTTAAGGAATACTGTATACTCAACAAATAAATATATTGATTAATTGAGTACCACGAAAACTCAGGTTGGGCTTTTCATTCGTTCTCAGTAATTTTCGGAAAAAACAGGCATGCACTTTTTTCCGTAAAAGGTTTATTCAGAAAAATTTCTTGTACGCTCATTTGACGATTTCGTTTATTCCAGATACATCGATACTCAGCTGCCGCAGGAGGTGAGCACCTCCCCAAGCCCCCCGCCGCCAGCACCGACGAACATTTGCGACTCCTTCAGCATGTCCAACACCACGTTAGTTCCTTCCACAACCGCGTCGAACGTCTTCCTGGGTCCGGACGGCTCGGCAACGGCCGGAGCCTCATCCTCGTCAATTATGCCTGAGCACCCGACTAAGTCGCCCAAAACCTCCCCAAGGAGGAGCAAATCGCACTCCTCGAACATCGTGGCGGCCAAGTCTGACTCGGGACTGTCCTCCATGAGCGGCTGGAGCAGCTTGGAGAAGTCGCCGGGATCGCCGAAAAACGGCACCAACAAAGTTGCCTTAAACTATTATGGGTACACCGCGGCCAGGCCCGTGTCACCTGCTGTCGCTGCCTCGTCCAGTTCCAGGCCATTCACGGAGTCTTCTGTCGACACCAAGTTACCCGAAGGTAACTAAAACAAGAGGCTTAGGAAACATCAAAACTTATCATTTCAATAATAATGCCTACTAGCAGTGGCGGTTCCTGAATTTTTGGAAGGGGGCGCTCACAATTTTAAATAAAAAAACTACTCGAAAATCCTACCACAGATTGTTAAGGCCGCATCTGCACCCTGCATATGATGTTTTCAGTTTCCATTTCTTAAAAGTTTTTTCTAGCTAGTTTCACAAAAAAGTCACTTCTTAAGACTGTTTTGCCTATCACGCATCACATAATTTTATTTCTTAAGAGTTTTTACTTATCATCTCGCCTAACCAAAAAGAAAACTTCGTCTAGCTTGGGAATCGAACTCCCAACGCCTGATTGAAGCATCAACGCAACCTTTTGAACCAAGCAGCCGTGTGCCTCATTTTATCAAAACATTGTACATTATATTAGCACCTATATACCCATTTTCGACTTTGTGATGTTATTTATAATTTCCTTAATTTTTATTTTTATCTAATATTTAAATAATAGGTTAGTAGGTTAGAATCGCCGATGTAAACAACGCGTTGCCACTCGAACAAGAGAAGCTGACTGGGGGGCGTATTGGTTCCTAGGTCACCGGTAACCCTTTCGTTGATCATTTTCAAATAACACTTATTATTGTCACATGTCAATGGTTGTCAAAATTTGAAGAAGATTCAGTCGAAAGCAATTATTTTGGGTGACGAAATTTAGTGTTGGGAGCTCCAAATGCTGCTGAAACCCCCATCCAGTTGAGCTGTTGAGGATAGGAAGAACTAACAACGATATGGAGCAGAAGGAGATGACCGAGCTTCGAAGCTAAGGGAGGTGATGAAATATTTTAGTCTGTATCTACTAGTCGGTATTCGCGAACAAAGCCTAGCTTTCTGCGAACTATGACTAATATTTATTTGTATACTCGACAAATAAATATATTGATATTGATTGATTGATGTGTGATTGACCAATAGGAGTGCTCTCGGTCCGCTCTCCGTGCCGTCTGTACCTTGGCGCCTTCACTCAATCACGTGACGAGAGACTGGTGGAGTTCGAGCTTAGTGTGCCGCGAGTGCCCGTTTCTTATAGTCTGAGCACTTTGTGCTACCTACAGATCGATTGTTGCTAGAAATAGGTACCAGAACTGTATACATATAATACCTAGTATTTTTTCTTCTCTTGCTCGGGGGGGGGGGGATTAAGGAGGAACTGCCCCTGCCTACCAGCCTCCTATCCTAAAGTATTTTGACAGGCGGCTGGTAGGATTCAGTATAGGTATGGCCAGCTTGCGCAAAAATAAGACCTCTATTTTACGTTAGCCGGCTAATATTAAGTTACCGCCTCTGTACCTCTGGATTAAAAGAGAGATAATTTCGACTTGCCTGAGAATGAGTGACGGAAAACGTGGGTGGTACGCGATACAATAGTTGACCAAACTGGAATAGAGCGGTAGCGTGACAACTCATCATCCCTGACTGAGATACTTGACTGAACGAAGCATCCTCTTAAGGGGCTTCTAAACGGGCAACACTTTTACAGCAACGTGTGGCTGCAATAGTATGGCCGGCAACATTTTCAGCAATAGCGACCACACTGTAGAATATTTATTGTATGGCTCTCCCATATAGCCACATATATCCGGTATTGCCGATACATTTTAATGTGTTGCAAGTACGTGGCCGGATGATCGCTTGGCGAACGAAAATACTGCAATATTGCTGTTTTGGTTTTTGTTTGTTGTTGTTTTTGACGGAAATTTCAGAGGGTAAAATGGCTTATACTTGGACCAACGAGACGATTATAGACTTCATTGTGAGTTGTGGAATGTGGCAAGCGGCATATTAAAGACAAAAATTCCAAAAAAGACGGATGGGCTGTAATTGCTGAAAAATTTGGCATATCAATTGAGGGAGCATACAAAAAATTTAGAGGCTTGAGAACATACGCAAAGAATGAGTAGAAAAAAAATTAAAAGTGGTAGTGCTGGCGGCAAACCAGTGAAATGGTTCGCCATGCCATAAGAATCTCTGTTGCTAAAAACCGTAGAGTTATTGCCAGTCTTGTCGTGACAGGGATTGCTTTCCGCATGTTTGTATCATTTCTTTTTATTTTTGGTCCAATTGTTCTTAAAATAAATTCAAGGTCACTCTTAGACATTCTTGAAAAGTCTTTGAATAATTTATCGTCAAGATATTTCCAAGCTCAAGTTATCTAAAGTTTCACGCATATTGAGGTAAGGTCGAATCCACAGTCATCTCTTTTTTTTGCTTAATTTTTCTTTTAAAACAATATAAGCCGCTGATACGTATATAATTTCATCAGCCATTGTAGCTCAAATGTGTAGCTCGTCTATGAACAAGTTTGTGGGCCATACTGTTGCAGAAAATGTTGCCGAGATATATCTTGCCGAGCCGTATGCTGCAATTAAACGTTGTCGTAATGGCCGAGCTATAGTTGCCAATATTATAGCGGCATATTGCAGTGAAAATGTTGCCCGTTTAGAAGCCCCTTAAGAGCTAGCACGCATGGGTGATTTTTATCGACGAGACTGTTTCGTCAGCAGTGCGCGCGCGGCTATAAAGCCCTATTAGCCTGGTGACAGGTTTGTCATTGGCCGTGATCGTTTTATCACCTGCAGACAAGAATGTTCCCGGTTGTTACATCCTAACATTCGCATATCTTCATACATACCCTCAGGCTTGATAAGAGCTACGAAACAGCCACGGTGACAAAAGGCTCCAGTTGGCCCTAGCTCTAAGGTGTGTGGCAAGCTTCTAACTGAAAGAGAGTTCTGACAAGTTTTGCGCTCAGGACCTGAACAACTTCGAGACAAAAATGTTCGCCACATTGATAGTGGCAATCTCAGTAGAAGCTCAAGACCTCAAGAGCTCTGTCATGGATCTCTGCATACATTCGTGTGCTGAATAATGAGATAGCGATGGCAGATAGTGAGAGGACAGACCTAAGAGCTCTTTCAGAAGCCTTAAGCACTTACAGCGTCATTATTGCCCTGGAAGAGTAGAGAAACGACTGCAAACAAGCAAAAAAATATAGCGGGTCCAGAAAAGGATCGTACCACTCTGGCTTTTGAACAAAGCCATTAGATATCTACCAATCATTAAAGTGGTAAAAGACCCCAGATGCTGGGAAGACGGAACCTCATTTCACTTTCGGGAAAGTTGCGCTATGTAACCCCAGAGTTCAGACATTTCACACAACGGAGTTTGAAGTGGAATTATAATACTCAGCAATTATCTAGCTAGATATGCTAGCCTTCACCTCTGGCTTTGAAATCCAGAATACATATGTTTTAACTATAATCACTAAACTATAAATAATTTTGCGCAAACCATTGAGAGAAAGACCTAACCTGCGTACCGCGGTATCTTTCCATAGATATTGAAAAAAAAAACAGAAAATATTTTTTACAATTTTTTCCGTTTCCGAGTATTATAGCAGAATCTAAAAATGCAAAAACAAGGAAGCGCTTATGTTCCAAATATTCGCATTTCTATACTCTACATATATTTTCGGAGGGAAAAAGATTTTGTAGTGGCACTGCTGCATGAGAAAAAATATTTTGGAATCCAAACGTGGAATACGCTATTCAGAATGACTTGCTTTTTTATTTTTCGTCGTAGAGCATTATCCTTAGCACCGTAACTCTTAGGTTCAGCAGAACGTAGATAGCATCATTGAAGTGGTGGATCCGATCTGTTGTAAATGTACATAATGTAATTCCATTTCTATTGCTTATTGGGTGGTAATTACTCTGTCTTTCATTCAAATTTACAGATATGTACTTTTAGAGAAAACTCACTTTTTCTTTAGACAGTTTTGACAGGAGCTATATAAAATCATTCCCTCGATAATTTTCGTTTTAATTTACTGTCAGTGCTTTTGAGAACGACCAGGTACAAAATCCGGTAAAGCTATGGTAGGAGTAAATCAAGTTAAGCTTTTGTCATGGTCCTCTCCTTCCAACGATTCATATAGTGAACGTATTCAGGCAATTGCTTCTGCTGTAGTTAATGAATTCACTGTGGTAATATCCCAAATGTTTGCAGGTGCCCACCTGTCCTCGAACTTCCTACCAGGAGGCCATCATCTGTCAGCCTTTACAACAGTTAAGTCTCCAAGCGGGCTGAAAACCTTGGACGGCTACGGCAACTTCGTGCCTGCTCCAGCGCCAGCTTCGGATATCAACGTCAGTCCGCGTAAGAAAAACGAAACTGAAAAACACCAACAGCAGCAGCAGCAACAGCAACAGCAGCCGCAACAGGACCAACAGGTAAATATGTTAAGTCACTTGAATATACAGGGTGCGGCAGCATATCTTTCTTTTTTAAAATGCGCCCCTTTCAGTCATAGCGGAACGCTAGCCGTCGCGTTCCAGGGGCGTTGGCTTTAAAGTTTTCTTCGGAAATAGTTCAGTCACAGCATACTAAACAATCAGCAGAATTTTTATGGTCAGCCCCCCGCAGAGACTGAAAGCCTATGGCACCGTAGAAGTGCTGTGAGAGAATGTGTCGGTGCATGTTACATTTGAAATGCTGCAAGTTGTAGCCGTCGGAAAATAAATTCTCCGGCAGCTCATTCCACCGCGTCGAAGTTCTCTAAAAGAAGGAGTGCTGGAGGAAACTAGTTCGGGAGGTAGTGACCTCGGCCTGGTAAGGATGATCTTGCAGAGCCTCTCGTATATTCCTCGTTCGGATGCGAAAGTAACAAACGGTATCGATAATGATGCCAATTCTTGAGCAAGCATCGATACTTCCCGATACTTGAAGACAAAGTATCAGTTCTCTTAAGTATCGGTATCGACAACATGGATTATCGAAAATTTGCATATTGTCAAAATTGAACTGCTTGAAATACTTTTGCTTAAAATGTATTTCCACTAGTTTTTATACTTTTACTTCCCACACCGATAGGTGAGGGGAGTATTGTAATCGCAAAAATTTTCGAATTTGAGATAACACGCTTTTTGGGCGTTTCATGATGTCTACATAACAAAAATCCATGTCACTCATTTCCGTCGGTCTGTCTGTCTGTCGGTCTGTCTGTCTGTCTGTCTGTCTGTCTGTCTGTCTGTGCGCATTTTTCTAGCCTCGTAATCTCAGTAACTGCTGCATGGATTGTGATGAAATTTGGGCAGCGATATGCTGTGGGGTCGTGGTAGGTAATGTTCTTATAATTTTGAAAATCGGTGCATGGGCAGCGGACTAATTAGCAAAAAACAAAAAAAAAATAAATATTCCTCAAACTTCGTTTTTAAGTGTTTTAGGGGTTCCTGATCATTTTCTACTTTTTTTGGGTGGGGGTGAAATTGGGGTCGTTGGGGGGTGGGGGGTTGTAAATCCCAAAAATGTGTTGTATTCATAATAGGCTACCCATTGACCTGTAAAAGAAAGACCTAGCGGCATAATACCCTTTTGTAGGCCCATCCGAACATTGCCTTCCCTATTCCAGAAACCAAGGGACCTAATTTTCTGATAAGTAGTTAAGTACATAGGAATATTGCTTTAGTACGTTCTGTATTGAGTAACGTAAAAGTTATTGAATGGATTTTAATGAAACTTTGTCATAGTAATACTACCGCGGCGAGGATGGAAAACGCGTATGTTTTGGAAAAATCCTGTCAGTGGCGGCGCAGCAATAATAAAAAACAAAAAAATAAAAACGCTTCAAACTTTGTTTTTAGGCGTTGTAGGGGTTCCTGATCATTTTCTACTTATTTTTGCGTAGGGGTGAATTTGGGATGGTTGGGGGGTGGGGGGTTGGAACACTGAAAAATTTGTTGTATTCATAATGGGCTGTCCATTGACCTGTGAATGAAAAACCTAGCGGCATAATACACTTCCTAGGTCCATTCGAACATTGCCTTCCTCATTATAGAAACGAAGGGACTTAGAATTTGTGATGTATACATACCAGTATTGTTTTAGATCGTTCTGTATTGCGTAACGCGAAAATTATTCAATTGATATCAACGAAATTTTGACAAAGTATTACTACCGTGGCGAGGATGGAAAACGGGTATGTTTTGGCAAAATCGTGTCAGTGGCGGCGCAGCAATAATAAAAAACTAAAAATATAAATACAGCTCAAACCTTGTTTTTAGGCGTTTTAGGGGTTCCTGCCATTTTCTGCGTTTTTTTGGGTGGAGGTGAAATTAGGGTGGTTGGGGGGTGGGGGGTTGTAAAAATGAAAAATTTGTTGTATTCATAATAGTTTGTTCATTGACATATGGAAGAAATACGTAGCGGCGTATTTTTTTAAGTCCATGTCCATTGCCTTGCCTATGACAGAAACCAAGGACTTAGGACTTAGAATTTTGTGATGTATACATATACGAGTATTGCTTAATTTGGTAAGCAAAAATTATTAAATTGATTTTAATGAAATTTCGACACAGAATTGACCATCGCGGCGAGAGTGGAAAACGCGGCAGTGTCTGAAAAATCGTGTCAGTGGCGGCGCAACAATAATTAAAAAACTAAAAATATAAAAACAGCTCATACTTCGCTTTTAGATGGTTTAGAGGCTCCGGATCGTTTCGTATCGTTCAGTTGAAGCATGCAGAATGGAAACTGTGGCGTCCTAGTTTCTAAGGAGGAAGACGCAAGAAACTATTTACGAGAGTTTTTGTGTTGGATGTTCTTTTGCGGGCGGGCGGGCAATGGTTTGGTGGTAAGGGATTTCAGACTATAGCTTCATGCAATGGGAAAACAGTTAAATGGTATCATTATTATGTGTGGGAAGTACTGAGTCAATCAACTTGACTCCATTTTTATTAAGATACTTTTAGGTGGCAGTAGTGGGACTTGGCTTTTTAAAATAGAACGAATAATTACTTTTCTATTATGACATATTCAGACTCAATCAACAACGAGTATCATTGGGTGTAACGAAATTCAGAAAGAAGTCTAGTTTCATTAGGCAACTACAACTACCCAAAAAAAAATAAAAAATAGCCTCAAGAGCTCAAATTCCCTTCTTCATAAACGAAAAATGGGAATAAAACATTTACCCAATGGATAATAGATGGCGGTAGTAGTATAAAGAAAGTTAAAGGAAAGGTGTGTACTCACTTGAATGAGCTGATTTGATAGATGGTAGCGTCAAACGCTGATGATTAGTCAGTAACAATTCTAGGTTAATTTTGACCTAAAATACTACTAACAATGACAAACATTCAAGTGAACGATTACGCCCTTTAGTGAGCTTCTAATTTTTGTTCAGTAATCACTTACTAAAAAAATCAGTTAAGTCGTCTCAATCGATCGGTAAAAAAATTGTCCATACTTTTATGCGTGCATATTTTTATTTATAGGTTATTATGTACTTATTTTACGGGACCATTCTGGAATCTAAAAATAACTTTTTGTGCATTTATAGTACTTATAGTACATTTTGTCTCAGCAAATACGAGCGTCGACCTTGCATCAACGGTGTTCCCTGACCTATATGGACGTGTTGCTGTATAATCACTGCTGCGTTTTGTGCGCAAACATGCCTCTGCCCTTGGATTTTCCGATTGTACTATGAGGAGAATTCTTTACGATGACCGTCATTTTTATCCTTATAAGATGGCGATCGTCCATGAGCTTTGTTAACGTGAATACAATTCGCGGATAAACGCGTGTGAGGTTCTCGTCGAAGCTATTCCTGAATGCGCTATTGTTTTGTTTAGTAATGATGCCCATTTTTATGCGTGTGAATCAGTCAATAAACAAAACATGTGCTACTGGGCTGACACCAATCCTCGAGAACTCCAAAGGCCTTTGGATTCACCTAAAGGCACAGTGTGGTGTGCAAATTCCTCAGCTGGAATTATTGGTTCCTCGTCATCATCATAGTCACAATCTCTTAACAGACATGTTGTGAACTCGTAAAATGCATTAAGTCGGAGCTAGGGTTTTGCCGACACGAATATTATCATTAGTTTTGGAAACTGTGACTCGCCATCGTTCGCGATTTACTGTCAGTTCTGTGGCACTCTTGATACTCATATCCAGCAACTGTTTCGTCGTACCTAGCCAGCGTGTAGGGGACCGGCCATAGCGCCACCCACTCGGGGCGGTTCCTAGTTTTTAGAAAATAAAGTCCCAGTGTCAGTGAAGTCAGTCCGGTATGTGAACATGTTGCAGGATTTTTTTTACCCACGGCTAAATGTGTTGCACTTAGGGAACATTTGGTTCAACAATATGGTGAAACGGCACATGCTTCCAGAGCATCAATGGCTGTTTTGAAAAAACACTTTCCAGAGCGCCTCATTTCAATTAAAGGCGATATGGAGTAGCCGGCTCGCTCTCCCGATTTTTCCACTTGTGACTTTCTCCGACAGGGTTTTTTGAAATCCCGCATTTATGTGAACCGTTCAAAGATCCTACAAGATTTAAAGGCTAACATCTGGGAAGAGTTATGGCAAACACCAGAAACCGAGAACGGGGGCGTCACCTAACAGATTTGATTTTATTGATTACAAAAAAGAAATAAACACTTTCTGATTAATACAGTGAACATTACTAATTTTTGAAAAAAGAAAGATATCTTGCCGCAGCCTGTACATTTATCTACTCCCATGTTACAAAGTAATTGCCAATCTACTTTTGAACCTGCAAATGAACAAAGTGAACTGTTTTTCACGACTCACCCTCCATCTGTCTGATTTGTCCGATTTTTGTCTACTGAATTGGTGTAAATACAATCTGTGATTAGCTAGAAGCTGTTTCACCGGTTACTACTGATTTTCAATAGCTTTGGCAATATATCACTTACCTACACCCACTATTATCCACAGGAGTACAGGGAGTGTATCTACCGGGATAACCAGCCAGCGATCTACTCAGTAGCAGGCAGCAACAGAGAGACCTACACCTCAGTCTACACGAGTAACAGCGCGGACTACATCAATCAGAGTGTGCACTATCCGGATTTGGTGGAACCATACGAAAACAACGAATTTTTCAACGCTCAGCAAAGATACTATTACAACTCATTCTCGTCCATGCCATCCGGTGATTTTCCGGTATGTTTGTGTAGTTGTAGATTTTTAAGATAGTGCTAAAATTGGGAGTCTGATTTTTTTCGCATCGAATTCAAATGATCCTAAAAATATGCAAATATGCAAAATATGCAATAAATATGCAGGTATTATTTTTAGCTTGCCTAGAATCCGATCACAATACTTAATATGAAGAAACAAAAAAAATAATTTAAATTGGAAAGTCTTGAATTGTCAATTACATTCAAAGACAAATTTTTTGCTTCTGCTGTACTCTTTGGTTGGTAGTACAAATATTGTTACTAGCTGCAGGATGTATTCAAACTGTTTTTGTCTTGCGCTTCTCAGTCACAGCCTCCTATCAAATCAATTTTCCTAAAAACAGTTATTCCTACATACTCCAACTTAGAGCACCGCTATTATGTTATTTTTCTTCCTGATTCGGTATCTCATCTAGTTTCCCTAATGTTATTAGTAATTACAATGGAGCTGTTCGCTTTCAGTTAGTCTGAATGGTACTTTGGTCATAACATACGTCGTCTTCAACTTTACCTTAAAGCTGGAAGACTCTGTATCCCTCTTCTTTAAAAACGTGGCGCAGGTATGATATATTTCTTATTTTAATAGTTTTGGATAATTAATGAGAGGAATTTGCTCTATAGCACTGTCTTCCCCGTTGGAATCTATAGCTGCAACCGTATAACAACCTGGTCCAAATGTAGCGTTTGACACTTTTTGATGCAGCTTTCGTTCTAGATTCTACCGCAAGTCATGCGAGGCGTTTCTATTTTGCAGCTCATCTTTTACTCTCGGTTTAGTTACTCAGTGAAACATCAGGTGTTTAAGTGGTTAGATCAGGGGCGTGAGGTGAATTTACATTTAGTGGAAGCAATAAGTGGCTAACTCAACTACCCTTCGTAATTTCCATGGTTCTTCATTATAACCTCTAAAACTGAGTTCATGCTCCGCCAAGAATTGTTTAAGTAGTAAAATTCTGAAGTACTCCACACGTTTTGTTCCACGCGTGGACCGTGGCCACGCTCGAAAAGGTCCGACATGGCCGGCAAAACAATTTTCTAAGTTTTCTACACCCTGTTAACCGCTCATGCGTGTTATATATGTTACGCTCAATACCCGAATTCGGGCAATGCCCGAGAAAAATATGCAGAACTAGTTTTGAGCAAGGAATATTGCCCAAACCCGAAATATGAATTTTATACGGATATTGAGCATTACCAAATAGGCAGAACTAGTTTTGCGCAACTTGAAATGCACAGCATTAGTTCTGTATATTTTATGAATGACCGGCACAAATTCTGCTTCTTCCATTTAATCAGCGCCAGCGACGGACTCAAATAAATATAAAGTTGGAGAAGTTAAATATATTTTAACGAATACCAACAAATAATAAATCGCCAACTGAGGCTGGTTTAAATTTTTTATTTGATTGTGTGAGCATCAAATTGGCTTGTACTTCCAAACCTCTTTTTGCGTTTTCACGATTCGTACTTATATTGCAGGAACGTTGGCAAAGAAACCTAACCTAATCAAACCTAACCTAACCTAAAAGATAGATTTTTGCTGGTTTTTGACACACAATGCATAACGAATGTTCACTTTGGTTGTCATTCCGTACCACAGAACTAGTTCTGTGCATTTCAAGTTGCGCAAAACTAGTTCTGTGCATTTCAAGATGCGCAAAACTAGTTCTGCCTATTTGGCAATAGCTGTATAAAATTAATGTTTCGGGTTTGGGAAATATTCCTTGCTCAAAACTAGTTCTGCGTATTTTTTTCGGGCATTGCCCGAATTCGGCTATTAGGTGTAACATATACACCGAGATTAAAGATGTCTTTTATAGGTTTTTATGTCTTTAGTAATGTCTATAGTTGAAATAGGTCGAGACCCTTTTAAAACTGTCTGTTTTTTCTAAAAATGATAGCACAGACAAATGTTTACTTTTCAAAGAACGCGCAATGCAGTCACATGCACATGCGATATCTCCGGATCTCGACTACGAGGACGGCTCCCGCAACAGCCGCATCCATAAAGCAGCACGCTCAAAACAGTACTGAGATATTGAGAAGCGAAATTTGAATCGCTTATTCAGTAACTATGGAGATACATGTATAGAACAATGACCTTCGATCTTGCAACGCGATAAGTACTCTTAGGGAATCAGCGTTTTCTCCTACGGATTGCTGACGGCTGAGTTGGTTTTTCGCCGTACAGTAGAGCAGACGTTTTGGACGCGCTTCATGAATGAAATATGTATCACAATTAGCTCGCAAATAAAAACAAACAGACATTTACATCGCAGAAAAAAAATGCAATTTATTAACAACTTCTGAGTGGAATCAGCGATTCCATTGCTTTTACGGCGCACGCCCCTGAGTTAGATGCCATAAAGATTGTCTTACCAACGTACATCTTTCTAAGATTATTTTTCATCGTATGTCATATATTATTTTAAAGTGAAACAAAATAATCGAGGAGTTTTTCCAGACTTCTCTTTTAGCCCATATTGTTACGCATGATTTTGGATTTTGAATGCTAACGTATCTACCGTTGGTGAATGGTCCTATTAGTAAACAAACAACCCCAAAAACATTTTTAACTTTCTTCTTCTTCTTCTTCTTCGGCATTTTCCCTTACGAGTTCGCCGTTTTTTCCTCCACAATTCTCTTACATTCCAGTCCCCTACTCTCAGATCTCTATCTATCATCGCATGTCCAATGTATGTTTCCCATCTTAGTGCCGGCCGTCCTCTCCGTCTTCTCCCTGGAGGTTCCCATTCCAGTACTCGTTTTGGCCACCTGTGTTCTGGCATTCTTTGAACGTGGCCATACCATTGTAATGCTCTGTTTTCTAATTTCCTTGTTATCGAGCATTCTACTTCCATTCGTTGCCATATTTCTGCAGTTCTTATTTTGTCAGATCTTGTGACTGGTAGACATCTTCTCATAAAGTCCAACTCGACCGTTCTTATTTTGTTTCTTATCGTTGTTGTCATTGGCCATACTTCTGATCCATATAAAGTAATATTTTGTATTATGCTTTGGAAGATTCTTCTTTTGTTTTCTTTAGTAAGAGTATTGTTCCATATCAGTCCATGGAGTGCTCTTGTGGCTTGTTTTCGTCGTGCTATTTTTGTCTCTATATCCCTTAAACATGTACCATCTCGGTGTATTGTCGATCCCAGATACTTGAAAGTTTGACAGCTTTTAATAATTTCGTCATCCAAATTCAAATCCAAATCTGCAACCTGTTGTCCAATACATGAATATTCGGTTTTATCCATATTTATTTTAAGTCCCCACAGTTCGTATTCTTCTTTTAGCTTTCTTATCATGTATTCGATGTCTTCTTTTTCTTGTGCAAAAATAACTTGATCGTCCGCGAAAAGTAGTGAATGCAATATATTTCCTTGTATCGGTATGCCCATCCTTCCACACTTCCTATACCAAGTCTTTAAAGCTTGTTCTATATATATATTAAAAAGTGTGGGTGATAGGCCACATCCTTGTTTTAATCCTTTTGTTATGTCTATTGGTTTCGTTAATTCAGTGCCTACTTTTATTTGTGCTTTTGTATTATTATATAATCTTTTTGTTATATTGATCCATTTTTCTCCAACCTTCATTCCTTTCATAGCTTCCCATAATTGTTTCCTGGGTACACTATCATACGCTTTTTCTAAGCCAATGAATGTCATATGTGTTTCAATGTTCTTGGCTTTATTCTTTTCTATGACCTGTCTCATGATAAATATATTGTCCAGGCATGATCTACTTTTCCGGAATCCTGATTGTTCTTCGCTTAAATTATCCATATGTTGTTCTATTTTTTCTTTTACTATTGCGGTAAAAAGTCTTGCGATTGAGGGGATGACACTAATTCCTCTATAATTGTTGGTCGACTTCTTGTTTCCTTTTTTATATATCGAAGACATGTATGATAAATTCCATTCTCTGGGAATTTCTTCTCCTTTTTCAATTTTATTAAATAGTTCTTGAATGAAAGATACGACCCTTTTTCCTCCATATTTCAACAACTCCATTTTTATATTTCCTGACCCTGGTGCTTTATTGTTTTTTGCCTTTTTTAAGGCTTTGTTTATATCTTCTTTCGTGATTTCAGCTTCGCCTATCGTTGTTGTCTCTAGGTCTTGTTGAAGATATTTCGGCCGATTTTCTTGCAATAACGTCGAGTAATGTTCTTTCCACTGGTTAGGTGTAATCAGTTGTACAATATTCTTGTGTTTATTGTTGCTTTTAATATTTTTAATTTTTTTCCATGCTTCCGTTGATCTGTTATAGCCAATTGTGTTGTCTATGTCTCTACATGCTCTTTCCCAGTACTCGTTTTTCTCTAGTACAACCCTTTGTTTTACCTGCTGTCTAAGGGTAACATACTCTTCACGTGTTCTTGGTGTTTTCTCGCTCAGCCATTTCTGAAAGGCATCTTTTTTCTTTTTTATCATTTCTTCTAAGTCGTCACTATATTTTTCTAAATATTTATTTTTGTTTTGTTCAATTCCAAGTGCTTCTTTTGCGGCGTTCGTTATTGCTTGTTTCAGATGTTGATACATTTCTGTTGGAGTCCATTCTTCTTTGTCTTCTAGTAAATTTTGTAGTCTATTCTGATATAATGTTCTGATACTAAATTGTTGCAGTAGTTCTACTTTATACCTCGTGTTGTCAAGTTTATCCAACTCCTCGTCTTTTTTGGCATTGTCTTTTTGGTACTTTCCTGTGTATATGAATTTCCCTAATACTAAACGATGATTACTGGCACATTCTGCCTGTCGATATACTCTTACATCCTGTACTATGGTTTTACTAGCTTTCTTTACTATGATCAAGTCAATAATAGATTTCTGGTTCCTACTTGGTTCCTCCCAAGTGTACCTATGTATATCCTTATGCTGGAATTTCGTATTGGTTATTATCAATTCATGTTCTCGACATATTTCCAATATTCTATTTCCATTGTCATTTTTTTTCATCTTCTCCGAATCGTCCTACTATGTCTTCGTCTTCCTTTCCTACATGACCATTAAAATCTCCAATTAACATGATATCTTCCTTGTCCTTTATAGTGTCCAGTACATCGTTTAGTGTACTAAAGAAGAGATCTTTCTGTGCTTGGGTTGCATTGTCATTCATTGCATATACCCCAACTATTGTTGTTGATTGTCCAAATATTTTTATTTTGATTTTCAGGATTCTGTCGTTTATTTGCTGGTAGTCTTGTATATATTTCTTCCATTTATTTTTAATAAGTATGGATACTCCTTTTGCTGCTCTTTCATGTTTGGGAACACCACTCCATATGTGTGTATATTTTCCGACTGTTTCCTCTCCTTGTCCCTTTTTCTTTGTTTCACTTAAAATTATTATGTCAATATCCAATTTTTCAATTTCTGAGAGTATTTCCATTTGTTTTGTCGCTATTCCTTGTATGTTCCAAGTTCCAATTCTCATAGTCCTTTTTCTTCGCCTAAGTCTTAAATCCTTGTGACCGTCCAAACTCCGAGGCTGTGTAGGATTGTTTTTTGCATAATAGTTTTTGCGAGTGTCGGGTAGCAGGCCCGGCGCCTCAACCCCCTATTCTTCGGAGGACCATTTCTTCCGCTCTCGTCAGCCCTGACCCTGCTTCCCACCGGGATTGGTTACCACGATCTTCCACAGAGTTGCTCAGGTTACCGGAGGGTACCAGCTAGGAGGTGAGAGTCGGAATTGAGTAGGAGAGGCTAAGTGATGCTAACAGGAAGCAGCATCATATATTCGCTTCACTACCCCATTTACCCCCCATTATCTTTATCAGAGCCTAAAGGCTGATACAGCTCAGTGTTGCTTGCCTTTTTAAAGCAAACTTTCCTTAAGAACTTCATTTAGGCAATGACATAACATTCGCACAGTCGGGAGGGCCCACACTTAAGAGAGCTGTCACGGCTTTCGTTAAAGCTAAGCTTAAAACCACAGTTACTTGAGCAAGCCTCTGCTAAATCTCCGATAAATTCTCATTCTTCTGCTCTTAAAGCTTTGTTAAATCATTTTAATTTTATGACTTCATAACATGAGGCCATGATATAACTATTCTATCTTAAGATTGTTTTCGTGTAGAGGTTTAGGTACACAAATGAAGATAAGTTGGTTTTATCTACATTTCATCAGTGCTCTGTCACGAAAACGGAGAGCCCTTTTATCTGGACATTTACAACATGGAATATTGTAGGTATACATAATTATACACCACCTATTACTATTTAATGATCATAAATTCTAAATTTTCTCAATTATTACAACGAGAAACATAAAACGAAGTAGTTTATTGATAAAACTTTATAAGATAGCCCTAAAAAATGAGGGCCCGCCGAATATATTACAATTATTCTGATAAAAATCTTGATTAGAAAATGTTGAATTTTCTAGGTTAAAATTTAAAGTCGCATATTATATTAGTTTCAAAATGCCGGGGTTGACAATATATCATATGTTCAGTCGATATACATGCTAGGAATTGTATTATTATCAAATACACTTAGAGCCCGTCCAGATAAATCGATTTTCGCGCGTTCCCGAGATACTAGAGTTTCATACATCCCGTCCAGATGCTCTCGCGCGTTGTTATACTCGCGCGTAAAACGCTTGTAACGCGCGGGACTCTCGACTCGCCCGTTGTACGCGCGGGCGCCGCGCGAGTCGAGATACTTGGGCGACATTGTTGCGTCTAGTACAACGCGCGAGTCCGTGGCATGTGGACGTATCTGTTTTTGAAAATGGAGCGTGATAACTTCGATACAGAACTTTTCATTGACGCAGTCGAAAAAAGAGTAGCCATATGGGATATGGAATCATCCGATTATTCCAATAGACCCATAAAACGTAGGAACTGGGAAGATATAGTTGAAACACTTTTCACTGGGTATAATGTTATAAACATACTGTGCGTCATTCTGTCATGTAGAATTGGATGCATGTTGAATCGTCGCCTTTCTCTTTGTTTACGAAGATTCCATCGCTGATATGCATGCCACAACACAACTGCTGAATCCAACTCTATGTTTTTAACTGGAAGGAGATCTCTCCCAGCGTAGAAACGCAAGTGAAACGCGACATCTGGACGCAGTATAAATTGAATACTCGCGAATCCACTCGCGCGTAAATCGCTTTATCTGGACGGGCTCTTAAGCATATAAAATAATTATTGCGGTAACTTAAAAAATATGACGAGATAGATGCCCATTTCCAGGATATTCTTAAAACCACCATAAAACTCATAAGTCTTGCATATGGATAATATGGTCTTGACACTGGCCTAACTGTTGGATAACCTGTTGATGTTGGAAATTCTGAGTGCCATTACAATTGACAAACTAAGAACTAATCATTTTTTTGATGTCCTGCATTAATATCATGTATGTACTGCTGTGCTTGGAGTTGAGCCTTTGAAAGGACGCTGGTATTCCTGATCTCCATTTCTGTATTTTTATTTTGAAATGCTCATTTTTATTTATTTTGCACCTTCAACTGTTTAAAACCGTTGAGTTTCTTGAAAGCTTTCTTAAAGTTGGTAAGTCTTAAGGACAAAATAACTTCAACAGAATTTATATGAAACCACCGTAAATCTAAACTTTATAGTTTAAATTGACTATTGGCCGTATGATTGGTTTTATGGGTACTCCTTATAGCCTGTTGATCTTGAGTGTATTCGGTCGTAGTCTGTGCAGTCATAAAACACAACTCCTATCAAATACCACCTTAAAACGTATCTGAAACCTCCACGAAGCTAATGGGCTGCCGAAATGTTTCTTGGTAAGTCTTCTGAAGTGGCCTTGGGAACAATATACAGGGTGTTCTAAAAGTTGGGACTTTCCTCTTTAGAGGCATCGGCCCTTGAAACGGCAAAGCTAATGCACGGCGAATCAGCAGCAAAACAGTAAAAAAAATTCAAGCAAGTACTCACTATTTGGTAGCTACGGAAGTTGTAAGTACGGTCCTGCCGCAGGCGCCTTACAGGTAAAAGCACGATTTGCGATGTCTTCTTCAATTTGGACCTCACGATGTTGTCGAGGTCTTCCAGCGTGACCACCACGATGTGGATTCAGACATCCTGTGTCTCTAGCTCTTTGCACAAGCCAGACAAATCGACGAAGTGCAGAGTGAGTACGGTTAGGGAAACGATCGGCGTACACTCGCGAAGCCGCAGCGGTATTTTGACCACACTCACCGTACATTAAAACAATGTTCACCAGTTCATTATTGTTACAAGCATGCACCATTGTTGTTGTTTTTAAAGTCCGATCGACAGATGTAGTAACAGCAACGCGATGGTATGATCAACCGCATGTTTTCCTCACCGACATCGGAAGTTCGGGCACCACTAGCGCTGCCTTGTTTGTTGTGATATTATGATGACATGGTGAGCCATTGCCCAGGGACGGACTTAGAATTGAGGATTTCTTTAATGGTCAATATCTCGTTGTCTCTAAATATTTCATTTATATGTTACTGAGAAAAAACGCTCATTTTGGCGAGTACTGTCCGCTTTATGAAAAAAAGTCCCAACTTATGAAACACCCTGTATATTTTTTCAACATCAACCTCATAGGAGCTGTAGCTTGAGAGAATTTCCGTTCCAGTATTTGATGTGTAGAATCAGATCCCCAAACGAATTTGAGAGCACTAGTGCTCATTTAGCGCTGCCCCATAAACACACTTTTCTTCTATTCAGGTGGATGCAACCCCTCCGAAACGCCAAGCGGCCAGATCGTACTCCGTCGGCAAGGCTGAAGGTGTAGCGAAGCACGAAGGCTACAAGACTGCCATGTACCGCACGATGTTCCCGTCCGGCAACATCACGGACGCCCTGTCCTACTACCCGACCTCAACGAGGTACGAGATGGGCGGCGGCATGCCTCCCGCTGACTACCCCGACCCCAGCGCCTGGATGGCGGGACAGCCGGACGGACAGTTTCCTGACAGCACCAGTACCTCAAGCTCCATGAGGTCGGCGGAGACTTCTGACGCCGGATACAGTCCCTACCTGGATCGAAGGCAGAAGACCCAACACCAGCAGCAGCCCATTTACGAGAATCAACAGCAGATCAATCACCACAACAGACAGCAGTGGAACCAGAGGCAGGACATACCGTACCTGGAGCTGGATTTGAGGAACAGGAATGTTCCTGAGTATGTGGTTCAACAGCAGAATGGACAGAATACGTACTATGATGCTTCCGGGGTCATCATGACGCAATCTGGGTATGTGGTAAATAATACTATTACTTAGTAATTGGTATTGCAAGTTTATAATATTCAAGGTGTTTCAGAAAAGGGAACTAGGGATGTCTAAGGAAAGAAACTGAGTTATCTCTCCATGTAGGGCATTCTTCACCTTTTTTCTTGTTCATAAGATTTGTATGGCCTTTGTTTGTTTGTTTTTTTATGCTGAAAATTATTATATATTGTTGAAAAGCTCATTCTATGAATTATATTGCAGCAACCAGTTACGCCCATTGAGTATCGGTGTCAAGGACCTTCGTGGCACTAAACAGGAAATTGTCTTTTAGCAAAAAGGACTTATATGAGTAAATTACATAGTGGAAAACAATTTCCTTTTGAACCTTACAATCTCGCACTTTTACTGAAACACCCTTTACATAGCCTATTGTTTTAGCTTGCGATACCTTTTGCATAATTAATTTTGAGAATACCCAAGAAACCACATTTGATTCACACTGACGTATTTTACTTCATTACAGATACATTACAATTTCCTCTGGCAACGAACACCATACGCACCCCCATCAACGTGAGGAGAAGCCCAAGAAACTCAGAAGGGGCAACACGCTCAAGTCAGCTATGAGCTCGGTGAGCCATTGGCTGCCAGATTTACACTTAACAAAACGGACTAGATCATTTTCATTGCCTGGAGTCAGCAGAAAAGAAGACGTCCGACCTCCAGGCGCGATGAGGAAAAAGAAGAAGAACGGAATCGTATCCACCGTCTCCGGCATCATACAGAAAGCGAAGAGGAAAGGAAGCCATTCGCAAACTTACACCCAGTCGCTTTCCGATCCTGAACAGTCTGAGAACGAGTGGACGATCAACAGGACGAGATCCGTGGTCTCGGAGGATGACAGAAGTGAGGACAGTTCGAGCGTCTTTTCGGACATCCAGTTCGATAGGGACATATTTCCCAAGATAACAACCACAACAACAAGTGTTCCCGTTACGAAGCAGAAAAAAATCACTGCGCCACCACCAGAGCCCCAGAGGACTGAGGAAGAGTTTGCGCTGCAGCCAGTTTTCGAGTCTGTTACTTTTGAGAAGACTCCTACGAAGCCGGAGGTTACTGAAAATGGGTATGTGTTTTGTTTATCTCAAACTTTCAAGACACCTAACCTTGGCAAACTTCAAAGGCATAATGATTGTTTTTATATTTATTCTTCCCAATAAGTGTGATACTACTATGAATCATTGAATTGAGATCAGTATGTGTTTCATGTGCTTCAAATACTTCTCATACCGTACATGAGGTTTCTTTAGTAGTCGCAGAAATTTAAAATCTTGAGATACTATGTTTATTCCAATGTGGAAATTATTGAACTGATGTTAATGAAATTTCGACACTGTATTATTACCCTAGCGGGGATATAAAACGCGTGTGGTTTTTAGAAATCAATGTTAGAAAAAAAACAAATATTGAAACAGCCCACACTTCGTTTTTAAGGCCCGGTCAAACAGAGGGCGTTCCAGAGCGCGGCGTTACGGCGTTCTCTAACAATACAACGAAACACTGTAACGCGGCGTTCTAGAGTACCGGAACGCCGCGTTCTAGAATAACCTCTGTTTGACCGGACTTTGAGTTCATCTATGTTTGAATCGCTGGACATCTTGATAAAAATAGACGCTTTTGCTCAACCCGTAAAACAAGCCTGCCCTCCGTTTGACCGGTCCTTTAGGCGTTTTAGGGATTTTGCTGCTGCTGCTTTTCGTTATAGTGGCATAATATACTTTTTCAATCCAAACATTTCCTGGCCCATTACAGAACCCAAGGACTTAGAATTTGCTGATGTATACAATATAAGTATTGCTTTAGATCGTTCCGTAATGTGTAACCTGGAAATAATCGAATTGACTTCAATGAAATTTCGACACAGTACTACTGCCGTGGCGAGAATGGAAAATGCGTATAGTTTTTGAAATCGTGTTAGTGGCTGCACAGCAATCATAAAAAAAACTAAAAATATAAAACATGATGGTTTTCCACATTTAACTTCCCACATCGATAGGGGATAGAGGAGTATTGTTATCTAGCAAAATCTTTGATTTTGAGATAATACGCTTTTTAGGCGTTTTACGATATCTACATAACTACAATCTACGTCACTCATTTGCGTTGGTATGTCTGTCTGCCAGTCTATTTGTCTACTGGCGTTATTGTAGCCGCGTAATCTTAGTAACTTCTGCTTAGAATGTGGTGAAATTTGGGTAGCGATATGTTGTCGAATCGCACTAGGTAATGTAGCTACAGTTTTAAAAATCGGTGCATTGGCAGCGCATAAATTGGTAAAAAAATTATCAGAACCTCTCCAGGCTTCATTTTCAGACATTTCAGGGGTTCCTGATCCTTTTCTATTTTTGTTTTTGACGGGGGTGCAATCTAGGTAGCAGAGCAGGTGGAGGGTTCGAAAACTCAATAATTTGTTCTATTCATAAAATACTCTACCTTCTGCTAAATTGACTTTGGTGATTTCGTATGGTTTTTAGAGCCATAAAGATGTTGCCTTTGATTTTTATGTCTATAGAATACTTTGATAACATACATATTATAATCGTATAACGTGTAATATGGAAACTACGAACTTGATTATGATGAAATTGTTACACCGTATTACTACCGTCGAAGAAATGTGAACAGTGATTCCTTGTTGGAACTCTTGCCAATGGCAAAGGAAAAACGAAAATTTCAAAATTACTAAACCCGCCGCTTAACGCCATTTTTCTATGCCACGCAAGCTTGAAATTCCTTTGGCCGTAGCCAAAAATATCTCCGCATAAATATTCAACGATTGACGAACACTCAACAAACATTTTAAGATCTTGCATACAATTTGAAAAAGCAGGGGTGCTAGCAAGTCAAATCACCTGACGCATTTTTTGCTGATTTTCAAAAATCTAACAGGTAACAGTTCCGACACATATTTTTTTCTTCATGACAAAACATTATACTGGTAATTAAAGTTGAGTTGCTTTTTAGCGGTCAAATGTTCAGTCAGCTGGATTTGAATGACACTTTAGTTGGACAAATTGCACTTCAACTCCCAGTACAAGTTTTTTAGATCACAATGTAATTATGCCTTCGAAACCTCAAAATAACGATTCTTTCAGATACGAAGAAGAGCACTCGGCAAGAAGCAACGAAAGCAACTCCAGCACTCTCTTTGCCACAATAGGAGATGTCAAGAAGAGTTCCTCCTCAGAGAAAAGCGACGAAACAGTCATAACTGACAGCAAGATGGTAGTAGTAGTTGGAGGAGCTTCCATGGAATTTGCCGTTTCCAGAGCTCTTGGAAAGTATAGGCAGAGACAGTCATCCTCCTTTTCTGACGACCAGATTGTAAGTGACGAACAAGGGGTTTCGATTGAAGAAATTGTTGATGAACCATGTATTCCTGCAATCGAGAAAGTTAGTCCACCAAAATCAGATAAAACGTTTTCGGACAAAGTATCAGAGAAGACGCTATCTGAACAAAAGTCCAGCGACAGTCAGAACAGTTCCGAAAACAACAGACCTATTGCTTCCGAAGAAACCGAAGGTAGTCCTTCCACCGTGAGTCTCAGATCCCACACAAACAGATTCCTTCCAAAGCATCAAAGTCTTGACATACCTGGGAGTAGAGACGATGATGACAACAGGAGCACTCATTCCTGGAGGAGCACGTCCAGGGTGTCCTCCAGAAGGCAAAGCACTGAGGACAGTATTGATAGTGAGGATGAATGGTACTGTTACGAGCTAAGGAAGCTGGAAGAAATGGAAAGACAGACACAACTCGAACATGAAATGGGTTCAACTTTACATGAGGAGCCCGAGCCAATTGAAGACGATGGGATGGGACCAGATGAAGAAGTGAAAGAGAAAATGTCTTTTGTCCTCAGGGAGCTAAGGATGAAAGCCAAGGTAATACTTTACTTTCTTGTTATCTATTAACATAGACATAATGTCATCAAAGATCAGTGATTCATTGAAATTGACAAATTTTGCTTTATTACAAATTACAAATTACAAATTTGTTTTTTCTAATGGATTTATTTTTCCCTATCAATACTCTAACAGAATTGTATACTTATATAGGTATATTTATTGTATCAGTTTACCATTACGTTTCATTATTCACTCTTCTGACCAAGCGTGTTAATTCATTATACCGCTAATACACAGTTTTAAATGCATTTGATGTTATATGACTTTGCAAGCTAGATGTTTATATAAGGGTTACCATTTGCATTTGTTTCTTAGGTCACCGAAGGCGTACTTGACAAAAAAGATAACGACCTTCACGTAGTCCAGTCCGCGAAGAGAAGACAAAGCAGCCGCGGCTCTTTCCAGCTGGATAATGCAGCCTCCCTCTTCGCTAAGATAACCCACTATCATAGAGATGAGGAGGAAGAGGAAGCTGCTGCAATGCTCCAGGCCCAGCCAGAGATAGTCGAGCCTCATGAAGCATCAGCAGAAGATTTGTCGAAAGTCGAGGAAGAAGATGAAGAGGAACGCTCTTCAGGAGATACCTCTGGTCCTGATAGTCCTCGACACAGCACGGATGAGTATGATGAGGTAGAAATGGCCATTAATGAAGAACTGGCCAAGTTTCACCTGAGAGAGGACGTTCAGCAAGCAAGGTAAGCCATGATAACTTCGAAGAAATGCCAGAGAAAATCACCAGTTTCTTTTTGCACTGCTGTGTAGGCTTTAAGGTTAGGTATTTGGGATGAAGAATCTGAAACTTGAACCAATTTTCTTTTTCGTTCGTTTGTAGGTGCAACTCGTAGATGTAACTCATATGCAATGAGTATCTCATGTATAACTGACGGCCTGACTTAGCTTAGTTTTTTGTACAAGATTCATGAATTTATTATGAAACATGAGGGTGGTTTGATAAGTCCATGGTTTTTTGAACAACCCGCACAGTACATTTAATAGCTACATTTTCCACAATAAGTAAAAAAATGGATACCGTGGGCTTACCAAGCATTAGTTTTTGCACAAAAAGACATTACCGGAACCAACAAGAGATTTAATAAGTTTAAAGATGGTTTACTGACATGTTTACTGAGTTTCATTGTAACAACAATAGTACAAGTGAAGGTGAACGTTCAGATCGTCTAAAAGAAATTCTTCCATCGATCCGTCTCCGATGAGAGGGTTTTTCACGTTTTACATGAATATTTATACATAAGAATGCTGTGTCACCACTTCCAAGGAGTGTTTGAGCACCTTCTTCGATAATCCAAACGAGTTTTTGCACAATTCATTATCTTAGATGACTTGGATCTAACACATAGAGCCAGAGACCAAGCATGGGGCCACCATGGTTGTGCCACCATGGTAGTGCGACCAGCTCATCCCATGGAGTTCAATAAGCTCATTTACAGTGACCGTGAAAAGCTTCTTCTAACGACTGGTCCTGCAGTAGAGGATGAATCCAAAATTTCCTTTGACGACGCATTTTTTTAAACAACAGTTACAACTCAGCAAGAACCTGCTCCTACAATATCCAATCTGGGATTGGAAATTAATACTGTTTTGTGGTGGCGCCTCTATAGGTGTCCGCGGCCACTGAGACAGGACAGCAAGAAACGTGGTCGCGCTACCGTGGTGACAAGACCGTGATGGCCAGTGAGAAGTGGGCCTGATGAAGATTATGGGTGAACGTATTCTGAAGAAAGTCAAGATGGATCTGACCGTCGAAGTCATAATTACAGTTTTCTGGGATTTGCGCGGTGTTCTCTTTAGATTAGTTCAGAATGAGACAACTGCGTCGGTACTCTGTAACTTAGAAACGTGCTTCTATGCACTATGTACAATGGGATCGGGTGGCCTCGTAAGTATGTCAGCGTAGTAGGCACTTTGTGACAGGCACCCGGAAACTGCCCGATCGTCATGGTCGTCATGATGATAGAAACACGTTTCTATCTCTTAAGCTACAGAGTACCGACGCTTTTTTTATGATCGGCCTCCCGCAAAGGCTGAAAGCCTATGGCGCTGTAGAAGCGCTGCGAGAGGATAAGTATCGGTTCACGTTAGATTTGAAACGCTGCAGGTTGTAGCCGTCGGGGAACAAATTCCCCGGCAGCTGATTCTACAGCGTCGAAGTTCTCCAAAAGAAGGAATGCTGGAGCAGACTAGTTCGGGGAGTAAGGACCTCGACCTGTTAAGAATGAGCTCGCAGAGCTTCTCTAATTTACCTGGTTCGGACGACCTGTGGTGTTATTATCTGAGAGAGCTCACTCGAACATCTTCCGTGATAGAATCTGTAAAACAGGGATAGGTCAGCCACCCTCCTCCGATGTTCCAAGCTGTGGAGGTCCTTTGTGAGGTTAGGCGTATCGATAAGTCTAATCGCTCTTTTCTGGATAGTGTCCAGAAGCTTTAGAGAGTGCTTCGGAGCGCATCCCCACACATGGGAGCAATACTTCAGCGATGGTCGGATCTGTGCCTTGTAGAGCAGCAGCAGTTGATCTGGTGTATACAACTTCCTACAGCGGAACAAAACTCCAAGCTTCTGGGATGCCGTTTTAGCAATACTGACGACGTGGTCGTGCCAGGACATGTTATTGTTGATGTTGATTCCCAAAAGCTTAACGGAAGGTGAATCGACTATGGGGTGACCCTCCATTTCCACGGTTGGACGCTGGTACTAGACTAATCCATTTCAGCTGAAGTTGCTGATGCGTATTTACTTTTGTTTCAACTCGATCATTCCTTGGGCGCATTATGTTACATACGGTTTCTGATTAAATTCAAAGAACAATTTAAATATCTAATAATAATACAGGGCATACATTTTTACTTCCCACACCGATAGGTGAGGGGAGTATTGTGATCGCGAAAATTTTCGATTTTGAGATAATATACTTTTTGGGCGTTTTATGATGTGTACATAACGAAAATCCACGTCACTCATTTCCGTTGGTCTGTCTGTCTGTCGGTCTGTCGGTCTGTCGGTCTGTCGGTCTGTCGGTCTGTCGGTCTGTCGGTCTGTCGGTCTGTCGGTCTGTCGGTCTGTCGGTCTGTCGGTCTGTCGGTCTGTCGGTCTGTCGGTCTGTCGGTCTGTCGGTCTGTCGGTCTGTCGGTCTGTCGGTCTGTCGGTCTGTCGGTCTGTCGGTCTGTCGGTCTGTCGGTCTGTCGGTCTGTCGGTCTGTCGGTCTGTCGGTCTGTCGGTCTGTCGGTCTGTCGGTCTGTCGGTCTGTCGGTCTGTCGGTCTGTCGGTCTGTCGGTCTGTCGGTCTGTCGGTCTGTCGGTCTGTCGGTCTGTCGGTCTGTCGGTCTGTCGGTCTGTCGGTCTGTCGGTCTGTCGGTCTGTCGGTCTGTCGGTCTGTCGGTCTGTCGGTCTGTCGGTCTGTCGGTCTGTCGGTCTGTCGGTCTGTCGGTCTGTCGGTCTGTCGGTCTGTCGGTCTGTCGGTCTGTCGGTCTGTCGGTCTGTCTGTCTGTCGCGTTTTTCTACCCTCGTAATCTCAGTAAGCGCTGCATGGATTGTGATGAAATTTGGGCAGCGGTATGCTGTGGGGTCGTAGTAGGTAATGTTCCTATAGTTTTGAAAATCGGTGCATAGGCGGCGGAGTAATTAGCAAAAAACAAAAAAAATTAAATATTGCTGAAACTTCGTTTTTAGGCGTTTTAGGGGTCCCTGATCATTTTCTACTTTTTTTTGGATGGGGGTGAAATTGGGGTGGTTGGGGGGTGGGGGGTTGTAAAATTGAAAAATTTGTTGTACTCATAATAGACTACCCACTGACCTGTGAAGGACGACCTAGCGACATAAATAACTTTTTTAGGTCTATCCGAACATTGCCTTATGCCTATTACAGAAACTAAAGGTCTTAGAATTTTTTCCGATGTATACATACGAGTATTGCTTTAGATCGTTCTATATTATGTAACGACGAAGCTGTTCAATTGGTTTTAATGAAATTTTGACACAGCATTACTACCGTGGCGAGGATGGAAAATGTGTATGGTTTTTATAAATCGTGTCAGTGGCGGCGCAGAAACAATAAAAAAACTAAAAACATAAAAACAGCTCAAACTTCGATTATTTGGTTGCAAGGGGATCTTAGACTAAAGCTTCATGCTATGGGAAAATAATAAACTGGTATCAGTGTAATGTGTGGGAAGTACTGAGTCAATCAACTTGACTTCATTTTTTTTAAATATACTTGTACAACTATTATTCACCATAATTTCAACGGTATGGTTGACAATGGCACTGCTTAGTAGATGCTCAGAAGATTGCTGATTTGCAATAAATGCTGAGCTTTCGTCCACGACTGCACGGGAAGACTAAGACTACCCTTAGCATTGACCTAATCCGTATAGACCTCGGGAGAGGTAAAGGGGAATTAGCGGACCAGTATGGCCAATAATTGTTATTAGGTGGGTATCGATATAATGGCAATTGACCATACAGGTACACTCTTTCTCTCCCGAGGTTAGGAATTCTAGACAAGTTCCAACCCGAACTAAAGAATTTTCTAGTGACAATGCGTGTGGAAATTTCCAATCTAAGCCCAAGTATTTAGTTTGAAACACCTTCAAATACCTTGAACAGTTTCCCTAATAATCGACTGATTCGAAAAAGCTTGACCTATCCTGCAGGAGCCTGAATATTGAACAATACACAATATGGAAGCTCCGTATTTAGACATCAAGCGCACGCCACAATATTAACACTGATGGTTCCTGAACGTCATGCTTAGTAACACTTTTTGATTGTGATTTGACCTTGAATTCAAATTTATCGAAAATTAAACATTTCATTTTGAACGTGTAATATTGACATTGAAATGATCCCTAGGTGAAAGTGTAGATTTTTGTTAGATTCCTTTTATTGAAATTTCTTGCTAGTTTTTTCGTCACTAGAGTATCATAAAGATAGGTACAGGTGTAGGTACATATGGTATTTTCATAAATCTAGAAAATATGATTTTTCATTAAACGATTGTAACAAAAGGTAAACAGCGAGCTGCAAAATAATGTAAAATGATATCTGCTTATCCTTTCTTCCATCAAAATTAAAATATGTAATACTCTATGTAGATTATGTATCCCTATGTTGACGATACTCAACATCATCTACAGTAAATTCAAGTGAATACCGTCGCCATATTCTCGGATTGCTTACAATATACAGGAACACCAGAAACATAGAGGTATTACATATATGATGAGCAGCTTTTTTAATTATTCTTATTTTGTTGACAGGGACTCGACTTCCAGCATTATTCCAGAAATCCAAATCGAGCCCTCCTCCACTCCAAATAGGGAGGAGGCTCCTAGTTCTAAAGAGTCCGGACCTATGGGCAGCAAATGGAAATTGTTGAAGACCCTCAAAGAAAAGAAGGCGGAGGAGAAAAACAACCAAGGCAAAACTACCGTGGAACCGAGCGAAAAGGATAAAGTGAGTATGTACGGCATGGTCAAGAGTTTCTATGAGGTACACGTCAAAACTTAGAAGACGCACAGGTAATAGATGTAGCTTTGATTATTGTTTTATGGTAGATGCACCAGATGTTACAAATATACTAAAGCGGATATGGTGTATGCTTTGCCTTTAACATTATACCAAGGTGAGGTTGTATCTTTAAATACAGTACCTTCATTCTCTAAAGTTACGTTTTAAAATACTCCAGAACTGCTGGTGTTGAGGATCAGTACTTGATCAAGAGATACAATCTGATCTAATTAGGTCTATAAATGTAAGTATGTAAACCCAAACAATAATGTAAGTCAATTGTACTTAGAATAAGTATATAAATACATTGTTCATGCATCCTAACATCATATCATGCCATCATATCATATACACATACTTGAAAAACTTGAAGTATCTTTCATTACTTATGTTGTCTGCTACTTAGCATTACATGACTATATCCTTTTTTGTATACTTCAGTCCTTTATTTCCTATAATTATCATTATCATATATCATTCAGGACGTATGAGTAGATTTCGTGAAGTTTAGTAGCTTTCAGGCTGCCTATATTAGGATAGTAAATACAAAAATATTATCTTGTTCCAAAAGTTTTGATGATTTGAGAAAACCCCAGCACCGGTATTCTCAACTCGCTCTACCCGCAAATGAACAATCACAAACAAACAACGCGTGTAAATGTATATCATCCACAAAACTGAAAGGTTTGCTATTTTGTTATTTTGTGATTTCGTCCGAATAATGCGTCAAGTCGGCAAAACGTGACATAACCCAATTAGTGTTAAAGTAGTTTTATAGTCGTTTGTTAAAGTCCAGTTTATAAAAATGTAAAACAAAATTCTTACTATTAGTTCAGTATTTAAGTTTGTAGTTTTTACTGGTTCATCCAGATAAATTTTTATTGTGTCCAAGACATATCTAAACGTTTGTGACCAGTGATTTTCGATCCCCTCGCAGTTAAGAAGAACCCTACAAGTAAATCTGACCAGCAAATTAGTCAAGACATGATTACAAACTTTTCAGCGCTAAATCTAAGTCAGGAATCAGGAGTAGAATATCAAATAGTATCCCAGCCAAAAAAACCTCTTTCAATGGGCAAAAACCTTAATTGACCATACTATATAATTTCTTGAACAGTCGAAAGAAAGCCTAGACTTCAATATATCGGTTCTTACCAACTTAACTGACATCAATAACGACTGGCAAAAGTGATATAAATAACTAGGTGATCAGGATCTCTAGATTAAATTTGAATTGAGACTATAAAGCTACCGCTGCGCGATACTAGGCTTGACTCAACTAGCAAAAATCGATCTTTAGTTAGACCTGCGATCCAACCAATCTATACTTTATTATATTACATTGTTAAAATATTCTTCTCCTATTTTTTTAAATTTTTTATGTCATTATGATTAGATATATTACATAGTACAAAATCCGGAATTTGCTATTCTTTTCGGCTTACGCTCCAGCTTTTTATTAAATAATATATTGAAGGCGGGGGTCTTAGGTTTTATGCTATTATGATATAAATATAAATACTTAGCAACGTGTTCCACTTGTTAGTAATATAGGCAATGTGCAATGTTGCTTAACAAAAATTGTAACAGCTTATTATTTAGTTATAGTTATTTTGGTACAATATGTAGTTCAGCGACATGGTAATACAAAAATGATTTTTCTGATTATCAGGACATTATACGTTAGTATCTGAAATTTCATACAGGTTCTGTAACTAAACATAACAGTATATAAAGATGATGAACATTTTATAGTACCCTATTCAGTTGTGCCCAACTTTTCGCTGTACAGAATATATCAGCGTATCAGTAAACTTTGGAAAACGAGAATGGTAGCAGGACTTAGTCTTTACAAAGTGGCCAGCACGGAAGGACTTAATTAAAGATTTGTTTCAGGAGATTATTACTACACACGTCTGGAGACACGTCTTTTAAGCATACCAAATTAAACTTTTCGGTTCCAGTACAAATACCGTTAAAACGAGTTTTCTACGTTATTCTAGTAAACGCGGTATGCATACATATGTATGGAAATTTTAATGACATCGCGCTAAGACTTTGCAGACAACATGAAGGAATGATGGTTTCGTTGAGAAAGTAGGTATACGCTTGCTACTCTTGCAGCGTCGTCTAGAGAGGACTGATAACGTAAACTGTAGCACAATAAGGCGGGGAAGTAGAGAGATAATTATTGTCTCCCAAACTCTACTACATAGTAGAGTTGTCGTAGGAATGCAGCCAGTAGGAATTTTCATCTCTGAAGCATTATGATTCAGCAGAACTGATACTTGAATGAACGAAGAGCGCTTAGTACTGTTACTAGCACTGGACTACGCTGTAAAAGATAGCAGGCAGTTTTTTCTAGCAATTTGTATTCAGATACTGGACTTCGAGCAGAGCTAACTGATATATTTTTAGATACAGATGATTTTTGGTGTTTTTTTATCCTAATCAGTTAGTACTATTAAAACTTTTATGATCATACATAGTAATTTTATAGTGAATATAAAGATATGGACTTAATACAAGGAACTCTTCAGCCTCCATAAAGCGAATCCTGAGCTCTAACCATCACCGTTATTGTTACCTAAATGTTGAGCTACTTTCAATTATTACAAACTTCAAGTTAAATATTTCCCTTGAGTTTAACAAGTAGATACGCTATTTTCACAGAAAATTTAGCTTGGTCTACTAAGTTTACCGAAAAGGCCAATATATTTTTTTTAATCTAAAAATGACTTTTGTAAGATCATTCTCGAATTCGATTTCAGTGAAACTCAGTATAATTGTTTCACAAGAGACCTACTTAGATACAATAGGAAGGGTGTAAGAGCCATAGTAGGACTATTAACCCGGAATTGTCTACTGAACCGACGCGACGTAAGGTTACTAATTGGCATATCTTCTACAACATCCTGCGTCTTTGTAAAAGATCTCTCGAGCAAAAGGCTTTATGAGCAGCCTACACGTAAGCTTTGCAAAGTCCTAAAGGTTTAGAGCTGGATGCAGTGCTGTAAATGTACTTGCTAAGAAACAATAGATCCGATTATGGCACAGTGGTTTCCGCCTAGAGTCAGTCTCAAAAAGGCAATCTTATATTATAGCTTTTCATACTAAATCTCTTTGTTGTCACTTGAGGTTTTAATTATTCTGGACAACATTTACATGACAGACCTGTAGGCCTATGTATTCCTTAGCTAAAAGTTACTGTGACTCGACTTAAATAACTTACTGGAACAAAATATCAAATATTGAAGCTGAATGTTGCTCAGCAGCATGCCATGGCAGAAAAAATTGCTAACTGAACAGTACACATTAGCTAAATTGGTAAACCGGTATTTGGTATGAGATAAATTCTTGTCCAAAACTTTTTTTTAGACCAATGACATCTAAGATCCCCGAATATCAAGCCTGGTAATATCCTATTACCTTTCTAGCCGCAATGGGGCGGTCTCTTGAAGATAAAGAGTTTGCCGTAACATTTTGATAACCTATGATAAAAATCAGATCAACACTTTCCAAGCTAAACAAGTATCAATGAGTATTTGAATCTTGATGACAACGCCGCTCAGCCGCTGCCTCTAATCTCATAAAAAAATCAGTAATCCCTTTTAGCTCTCACTGCAGAAAGCTTATGCAGAGCATCTGTCTATCCGTCCGTTCCTCTGTCCTGAAATGGTTGAAGTATATCCAACCTCAGGGTGGGTTACACAATGACGGAAGCAAGTTAGGAATCGGAATACATAATTTATTGTAGACGAAATACAGGGAAAATGGTTTTTAACCTAAAAATTTGCCAGCGGTACTGTCCGTGACCCGACCGCGCCGTCGTTCAGGGTCAACTGGCGGGTTAGCAGAACACCGCCCACTGTCTCTTGTGCAGGTAAAACATCCAGACTGTTCGCTCAGTAGCGTCGCGCACTGGGATCACGTCACAAACCACTTCATCACCCCCCTACTTAAATACTATGAGCCCCACATGGGATTTAAGTACAATAAAATAACTTATCTAAAGAAAAATACAAAATAAATGAACAGCATAACAGCGCTAATACCAAAGAAACATGTATATTAAGGAGGTGCCGAACCTAGCACTCTCCAGGTAACTCTTTATACGCCTTCAAGTTAATGACGTTTTGCTTGGGTAATTCCCTACCCTGATTATCAACTAAAACATAAGAGTTGGGACCCGCTTGCCTCTGAACGACATACGGACCCTCATACAGCAAAAATAGCTTCCGTATAAGACGGTCCTCAGCTGAGGATTGGGCATGTATGCGCATTAAAACTTTGTCCCCTTCCTTAAAAGTAACAGGATTGATCTTCGCGTTAAATTTCGCTGCCCGCTGTTCAGCCTTGGCGAGTAACCGTTCGCGAGCTAACATCACAACCACATCCTTACTGGGAGCTTGTCGGTTATCCTCGGGAAATCTTATAAATTCTATTATAGGCGGTTTCGTATGTGTGCCGAATTGCAAAAAATTTGGGGTGTAGCCGGTGCTCTCATTTATGGCACTGATGATACACTGTTCGACAAAGCTTAAGACATAAGCCCATCTAGTGTGCTTGTCATGGCAGTAGGTACGAAGAAGTCTACCGATCTCTCTGTTATACCGCTCCGTCATGTTGCCCTCAGGAAAATAGACGGAAATATGCTTGACAGCAATATTTTCCTTAGCCAAAACAGTCTGCCACTCTAGACTGGAAAATTGAGTGCCATTATCACTCAATATAGCCTTTGGCTTTTGAACCTTAGGTATATAATCAGAGAACAACTTAGCGAGTATCGCTTTGCAGGTCGCCCTCTTCAGAGCGTATATTTTAGTATGCTTCGAAAAAGCATCTACAAAAACTAAGACATACATCGTTCCACCTCGCGATGGAGGCATTGGACCAATGAGATCGGTACACACCAATTCTCCTGGGCAAGTTGGTAGAAACCGAATGCAATAACCCCTTACTCATGTTAGAAGGTTTGACCTTCTGACATAGGTCGCAACAGGCTACTATGCGGCGAATGTCATGCTGCATCCTAGGCCAATAAAAGGTTGACCTCATATGTTGGAATACCTTGGCCTTCCCGTAGTGTCCCGAATAATTATGATGGGCTAAAACCAGACCTCGCACCTGCTTCTGCGGTGTACAAAGTTTATATCCGGGGTTTAAATCATCCCCTTTCTTAAAAAGAAGACCTTCATGAACTACAAACCACTCGCATGTTCGCACATCCCTTCTACTTAAAATGGGCACTTCCCTTGGAAGGCGCTCCAGAAACTCTATTTTATCACGAATCCAGGCATCATCCAACTGATCCTGTCGCATATTAGCAAAGTTTGCCTTTAATTTATCATAGTCGCTTCCCAACTTAGTAGCGAATATTTTCAAATCCCCATTGTCAAGACTACTGCTTTCAGGATGAACTTTACAGTTCCGGTCCTCAGGGTAAGGTGACAAAGTGTCCGCCACTATGTTATCCCTTCCTGGGCAATGTACTACCTCAAAATCGTATTCTTGGATCGCTAAGATCCATCGACTTAACCGAGCTGACTTCAGCTTGCATTCTAAAAAGAACGTTATAGCCTTATGGTCAACTAAAACTTTCAAGGGCCTACCTAAAATAATGGTACGCCACTGCTTTAGACAGTGTAACAGCGCCCACATTTCTTTCTCCGTGGTGGTGTACCTTAGTTGCGCTCCCTTTAACGTACAGCTCGTATAGGCTAGGACATCTCTACCAGAACTCGATGACTCCTGAAATAAACAACCCCCCACTGCATAGTTGGATGCATCGCATTGAATGTAAAAATCCTTGCTAAAATCTGGGTGAGATACAATACTGACATTCGTGTAGGCCTCCTTAACATCAGCAAAGGCACTCTCTTCTGCCTCGCCCCAGGACCAACGCTGATTTTTACGCAGTAAATGTAACAAAGGAACGGTGAGTTCGGAGTAATGATCGACGAAACGACTTTCATAGTTCACTAAACCTAAAAACGCTCTCAACTCCCGAACGTTTCGTGGCGTTGGGAACTTCAAAATGGAACTTGTCCTCTTTGGGTCCATCATAATTCCGTCCTTGGAAATAACATGGCCAAGAAATTCCACCTGATGCCTTATAAACTGACATTTACGCAGTTTTATCGTTAAACCCTCCTCCGCGAATACTTGGAATATCTGTCGAAGATGCTTCCAGTGAGACTCAATGTTTTCCGAAAACACCAAAATGTCATCGACATACACTAAAATAAAATCTGTCTTATCCCTAAAAATCTGTGAAAGATACCGTATTAGGCTTGTCATCGAAGTTGCAAGGCCAAAAGGTAACCTTTTAAAGACATACGACTCTCCGTTATAGACGAACCCTATGTATTTTTGGTCATGTTCGTGTATGGGTATTTGCCAATATGAGCATGTTAAGTCTATTGAACTCAACACGACACCCCTTTTGAATCCTAACAGCAGCTCAGAAGGATTTGGTGGATTAACAAAATCCTTCTTCATCTTTTTATTCAACGCCCTAGCATCCAGACAGATACGAGGCGATCCGTCTCTTTTCTTAACAACTACAAGTGGTGATATAAACGCTGTTTTTTCACGAGCAATAACTCCCCACTCCAACATTTCCGTGATTTGTGTATGTACCTGGTCCCTATAAACCAGTGGGATCGGATAATTGGCAATATTAAAAGGTGTGACGTCGTTCATCTCGATCCGATGTACATACGACCTTGCTATCCCAGGGCATTCCGAAAATATATCTGTATGCTCCTCAAGCAAACTGAGCAACTGATCTTTAACCTCCCTATCAGCTTGTGCTTCTTCCGCTTTGGCAGAAAAATCGCTACCCAAATACTCATGCCTATTTGCAGTCTCATCTAGTCTTGGTTCTATATCCAAAGCGACGGTTTTACATATATTAATATGGATTGGGTTATCAATCTCATTACACGACACAAAATTTATGAGATGCTTGTCGTCTTCAATCATGATAGACGCCGCTGCTCTTTTGAAATCTACCACGACGTTATGATTTTGGAGAAAATCACATCCTAACAAGACATCGCAATTCAAGCCAGGCACCACCAAACACCTAATATCAATCTGTTTTCCAATATCGGACAGCCATGCTGGTAATAGTACCTGCTTTTTAATGCGCTGTTTTATATTTCCAGTGGCCACCGAAATACTAACTTTCGTGACAGGTAGTTCCGGAAACTTCAACGTACCCGAGAACTTATTATACAACTTTTCTGAGATAGCTGTTACCTCACTGCCACTATCTAACAACGCTTGCAACGGCTCACCCCCCACAACTAAAAGTATGGCCGGAGTTACGAACTTCTCTAACTCATTATCTTCCTCGATGTCCGATTCCCCAGACATTAAGTCATTATCTTGATTAAATTTGGTAATGTATCTCAAATTTCGATCGTCATTTCTAGCTGAGTCCTCCCCACGCCAGTTATTATTTGGTGCGTCGTTCCGAGTTTTCCTGTATGCATTAGGATGCCCTACAGCCCGGTCTATATCCCTATCGCGGCGTCTTATAGGTCGCCTATTATCGCGTGCTGCAATCTCTTCCTCAGCATACGATTCATCTAGGTTATGTAAATAATCATCGACCGCGTCGAAATCATTTAACCCTAAAATCATCATTCCCCTCTGAATATCCGGCGAGAAATGCTTGCTAAGCATCTTGATCAATTTTTCCTCCGGTATAGACTCCGATAGGAAACTAGCTTGGTTCACTAAATTTAGAAAATATTCGGATCTACTACCAGACTCGAACTTGCCATAGTTTAAATGCAAAAAGAGATCTCTTTGTTTGTCGACCCCCCAGAATCTATTTATAAACATTTCCCGAAAAATGCCATAAGATGTAAAACTTTTCTCCTTGATCGATGCCCAGTCTGCTGCTGAACCCCTTAAACAAGTTATCGCTAACCCTGTTTTCCGTTGCTCTGGCACACTTGCCTCTTGAAAAATTTTCTCAACTCGTCTCAAAAATGCCATAGGATGCATTTTACCTCCAGGAGTGAATGCTAAGTTCGCACCCCCCAACTCTTTCCAACTTGTAATATAAGATTTATCAGTTAACATGGCCACATGGCCCAATTTCGCAGCATCCTGGCTGACGGCATGCAATTCCCCCTCTTTATTATCCATAGTTTTAGCTAATGTGTTCACGGTTGTCGTTAACTGGACCATACCGGCAGCCAGTTGTTGCAACATATCCTGTACATCTAAACTATTAACACTTTCATCCGCAGCCTGCTTAGACTTTCTTTTAGATTTATAACTCATTTTGAAATCGTGTCACCAAAACACTAATCAAAAAATAAAACATACGTGCATTAACTGTGCATAGTCAATCTATACAGTTTCAATGCTCACAATAAAGATAAAAGTGATACCAGTCAGTAGTCACCAATGCTGGCCTCGTTGGTTCAATTCTCCTCGACGAAATCGCCCCTCTCTGTAGCTGCACTCCGTCGAAATTCCACAGCCCACAGCGCCTAAACGCCGCGCCGCGCGCCGTACGCACTGCTCGCCTGACGCCTGGCCGCCTTCTCCAGAGAGCGTTTTCCAGCAGCACGCCAGCCGCCCAGGATCGACTTCCCTTGTTCCGTCGCCGTCGCTTGCCGTGCTCGTGCTCTGCACCAGCTTCTACACCGACCGTTTAGCTGCGCGTCAGTGATTCACGTCGACGATTGCTCTGAATCGTATTACGTACGTTATACGTATTTTCGCGTGCCGAAACCGCTTGCTATACCTCCACGCCCCACGTTGGGCGCCAAAATGAAATGGTTGAAGTATATCCAACCTCAGGGTGGGTTACACAATGACGGAAGCAAGTTAGGAATCGGAATACATAATTCATTGTAGACGAAATACAGGGAAAATGGTTTTTAACCTAAAAATTTGCCAGCGGTACTGTCCGTGACCCGACCGCGCCGTCGTTCAGGGTCAACTGGCGGGTTAGCAGAACACCGCCCACTGTCTCTTGTGCAGGTAAAACATCCAGACTGTTCGCTCAGTAGCGTCGCGCACTGGGATCACGTCACAAACCACTTCAGTCCCTATACGAAAGATAGCCAAAACTACAGGTGCTAGAGAAAAACTAGTCCGGTTTTCTCAATATTGGACGGTGTTAAACCGACAGATAGATAGTAGATGGCACATAACAGACTGAGATACCTATGGAAATGACGTAGATACGTTCTAAAATATATCATCTCAAATTACAATTTTTCCGCGATTCCACTTGAACCCATTTTTATATCAAATCTGTAACAAGAGATATAAACAATTTGTTTTAGCAATGGAAATCAGATCGTGTGCATATCGTTTCATATCACCTCTCCTCACCTTGAAAACTTCTAAAACCAATCCAACTGCCAGTGAAAGTAGAAAAATCGAATGAGTGCGAAAGTTTATAATTACTAAAAGTTGATCACTTGGAATACGATAAGCTAAACCGCTTAGAAACCAAAATTTCACAAATCCCCTGCAGCAAAGGAAATGAACTAACTTACTTGAAGTTTCACTTTCACTCCAACTGACTGTCAGATCTAAGTTATTCAGGCAACCGCTTGATCGTTACGGTTATTGATGTAGTTTCTCGATGTGTTTGAGGTCTGGCTGGAACTTATTACTCAAAAGATAGTTGAACGTAATTTTCAGAATGTATAATTATCATCTTTAAATTACTATGAGTAGCTGTTCAATGTTACGAAAAATTTATTTAAAAATTTGAGTGTAGGCCCAGTAAAGGCTGACGCTTCATGCTAAAATATTTCCGACATGGTGGCATATCGAGTTTTACCGGAAATAATAATAACTCCATTTTTTGAAATAGAACACGTCAACCTTGTTTATTTCATTAGAACCTAAGTATTAGCCATTTCAGATCGCAGACATATGAATTTTTTTATCAGAAACTGCCACCACATGAATCAAAGTATGTAGTGAGCTAAAAATAACGTACTATATGAAACATTCTGCAACTCTTACATAGGCCTTTTCACCTTTTAAAACGAAACATTTTTTAAGCTAATTACTAGTTGTTCAGAAATTGATGTAAAAGTCGATAATACAAAATCTAGGAAGATTTTAAACAATCAGAAGCGATGCAAGAGCTTTCGAATAAAGAAATTATGGCTCCAACAAAAAATATATAATCGATGAGCTTTAACCAATCAACCATGAACTTTGTCTAGCTCATCCTATGAGTTGTTTTTTACATATGCTAGCAATAGCAAAATAATTGGAATTTACGAAAATACGTTTCTTTGGGCATTTCACATATCTAGATCCCAAAAAGACATGTCGCTGATCTCTATCTGTTTCTCTGTTATCTGTCCTGCTATCCTTGGTCCCTCCGAAACACTAAAAATACAAACAATAAGCTTCTACTACTACAATGACAAAAAAAATTACAGTGTTTAAAAATCTATACAGGGTGGGCCAATAGTGCGTGGACGGAGGATTGTGGGCTTACAAAAAAATATTTCAAAAATCTGTCACTTGATCATGGTAGGGACCCTTAAGGGCTATAACGTAAAAATATGTTCACTTAAATTTTGACGTTTATACAGGGTGATTCATATCAAACATGCATTTTTTTTGAATGGAACTCCCTATATATTATTGCATATTTGGATTCTTTGGTCAATTCTAGTGTAACTTTATGTATCACTTATGTAACCTTAAACGAACCGTTTAGGCACAAATCACCATTTTTGGTATAAGTAGGTATCAGAAAAAAATTGAATATCGCAGCGATTATAAAACTTAGGAGGCCGTGACTTTGCGGTACGACTAAGCATGAAATGCGTCACCGTAGGTCAGACGGCTAAATTTTAATTCTTTTTGTTCTTGGAGAAATCAGTAGATTAATTAAGGAAACTTCAATCACAGATAACTTGATTTTTTCAAATGGGAATACCTATTTTGGTTTAAAGAATCAAATGAAATATTTGATTAGCTTTCTAACGATATAGCATTCTCCATATCAATCTTTTTTGGTTTTCATTTCATTTTAAATTTTCAGTCAAATCGGTGTTTTTCGATTTTCCTGCGTGCAAGCAACACAGCAGGCCATGAAAAATAAACAAAAGCCCGTTAATATGGAAGAAACCAACTAGCTTAGTAGAAAGATGCAAACTAACTAGAGCAACGAGGCAAGATTATGAAAACTCCTTATAACATATTAACTCTAACCGGATCCAACAGCCGGAAGATATCTAATGTCAACGAGTAGCTGGGATATGACAGAAGTGTTTGTTTTTCACAGCCTACTAGCTATTGAGGTCTACTAGAGACAACTTTCCAAAACGACTAAAAATGTTGAAACAAAAAAAGGAAAACTGCTAGCGATTTTGCTTATAGTCTAACATGTTTAGAATGAAATTTCATATTTAATGGGATAAAAAAATAGTCATTTCCGCTTAGTTAACATTTCCAACTGGAGCATTTTGAACATCTATTAAAATAATTGCTAAAATTTTTTAATTACGCTATGTTGTAATTGTGATTATTTCATGTAGTTTTCTGCAAACTAAATTATGTGTTACTATGCAAACAGACTGCAATTCAAGTTTCATTTTCCGCGATTTTGCTAATAAGTTCTTCTACTTCTACTTGCAGTACCTACTGAAGAATTTTAAGCGTTTCAGTCAGAGGTACCATTACTTTTGTGTTACGAGAATGCCTACTTTTTTATAGCATTAAATGTGAAAAATTATTCAGAAGACATAGGTCTTCTACTGCCAGTAACAATTACTAGTGGTTTTTCTTTGATTAAATATTTTTTTACTGACTTTGGCAATTGGATAGTAGCTAGTAGGCTGTGAAAAATTAGCGTTCTTGTTACCGCTATTGTTTCTGGTTAGAGCTAACATGTTGTAAGGAATTTTCATAATCTTGCCTCGTTGCTCTAGTTAGTTTGCATCTTTCTACTGAGTTAATTGCTTTCTTCCATATTAACGAGCCTTTGTTTATTTTTCATGGCCTGCTAGGTTGCTTGCATGCAGGAAAATTTAAAAACACCGATTTTACTAAAAATTTGGAATAAAATGAAAACCGAAAAGGATCGATATCAAGAATGCTATATCGTTAGAAAGGTAATAAAATTTTACATCTGATTCTTTAAACCAAAATAGGCATTCCCATTTGAAAAAATCAAGTTATCTGTAATTGAAGTTTCCTTAATTTATCCTCTGATTTCTCCAAGTACAAAAAGAGTTCAAATTTAGCCGTCTGACCTAAGGTGACGCATTTCACGCTTAGTCGTACCGCAAAGTTAAGGCCTTCTAAGTTTTATAATCGCTGCGATATTCAATTTTTTTCTGATACCTGCTTATACCAAACATGGTGATTTGCGCCTAAACGGTTCGTTTAAAGTTCCATGTCTGATACATAAAGTCACACTAGAATTGTCCAAGGAATCCAAATATGCAATAATCTACTCAAAAAAATATAAGTTTGATATGAATCACCCTGCATAAACGTCAAAATTTAAGTGAAAATGTTTTTACGTTATAGCCCTCAAGGGGCCCTACCATGGTCAAGTGACAGATTTTTGAAATATTTTTTAGTAAGCCCACAATCCTCCGTCCACGCTCTATTGGCCCACCCTGTATAATGGAGCAGTAGTCCCAGCTGTAGCTGAGAAATAGTTGATTTGGTGTCACTGAAACTTATACGATAGGTTACTACAATGATGGGAAATCTTTTAAAGATCGATCCAGTTATTGCAGAAAGATGGCAATAAATTATATTACATACCGCATGAGTAATACCACCTGAAAAATCCAACTAATCTCTGTATGCTATTGCTACTGTGGCAAAAATTGAAAACTTCTATCGTGTTGATCTAGTAGTGGCACAGTAATAAATTATAAAATAAATAAAACAGATAATTAGAAAAATGCTAAAGCTACAGCCTTTAGCCTATCGAGATCGTAACTGTTTTGGGCAGGCAATGTGGTACACAAACCGATGAAATCCCAAATTCTTCACTCTTCACATGCATGAAAAAAAAATAATGAAAATAAAATGATGAAGGTGTATTTTTAAAGCTTTAACGTATAGCTTATCACCAGAGTAATTTTGGCGACACTCCTTGTTTAAATCTACCGCTAGATGTACAATGCTAGGTGTTCCTTCTTAACAACAGCAGTAATAGCGTAGCATTTATGTAATATTTTTGGTGATGTACGCCGGTTAGATGACTGATTTTTATTTCAGTGTCATTCATAAAAGCTTTAAAGCCACTTCACATGTTTGTCTAAAGATCTACCTCTTAGTGTTCATATTACAGAATCGCCAACGATTGGCAGAATCTAGCTTCGTGCTTGTAATGGTTTAAAAGGAAAGTCAGAAAAGATAACTGTATACACCTCATCTTATAATAAGATATGATATTATTGGTTGTCAAAGATATCTTCTCGAGCACTGCTCAGGTTCAGTAAATGAATACATAATTATTGGGTTACGTTGCCTTCCTTGTGAACTACACATCCATATCGACTTCCATCTTTTCATCCTTACATATCGTCTCATATCATTAATGTTTGTATTTTATCTTTGTTTTACAATGGTAAGTAATATCATATAGTCATTGACTCGTTCATTATAAAAGTCACACAACCATACATACATAACATACATACATACTTGATTACTCTAACAGGTTCTGTCATTCTTGTTAAATCATCAATGGTAATATATACGAAAGCTTTTATACCAATGTATTGAAGAATTTAGGTGAATTCAATCTATGCTTGTTTATTTGTGGATAATGATTTATGGCAGCAGTTTTTAATTCACGCAAATTGAAATACAGTAGCTACACTGAAAAAATCTACAGAAAATTGCGTGCGGATAAAAATATCTTTTGATGATATTTCAAATTTGCAAAATATTATTCATACGATATATTTTACCAAAACGATTATTTTATACAGGGTGAGTATTTAGTACAGGATCGGTCAATAATTCCAATACTGCAGAAGATAGAGAAAAAGTGTTATACATAAAAGTGGTAACACAGGATATGCTCCCTGCTAAGAAAATATTTTGATTTATACAGGATGATCCGTACCTACGTAGAGATGCAAACATAAATTTTTTAAATGAGACACCCGGTATATTATTCCACATTTAGATTCTGCTAATGATTTCCGTTCTTAAAATATGAGGTATTGTAACATTATGCAGGGTATTTCAAAATTTATGACCATATTTTTATATCCAAATCACTGCCAAATGAACGTACTATATATTGAAAATCAACGAATCAAAAATTATTTTTTTTACATGTAAAGATAAAAAATATCCTCCAGTTTTAACAAAGGCTGTAAAATCACAGACGCATGCTCACATACAGGATGAGCTAGAATTTAAAAACTGGATTTTCCCTTTTTTTAAAATGTAACCCCATCTCGTATTTGAGGAGCATCCACGCAAAAGTGAACAAGTCCAACTTCATAGCAATTGAGTTATATACGAATTTATGTAGTTTAAGATGATATTTGCCGGATGGGCTATTTATTTCGTGCAATATTACACAAATCCATCCATATAACCGCGCGGAAACATTAAGCATTCATAGAAAAGAAAAAATCGAACAAAACATAACAAGTCCCTAACAGCATCATTGGGACAGATGTAGCAATTCATGCTAAACTCAACAAGCCTCCCCAGCTGCGTGGCGACATATATGCAAGGAAAGTCTAAGTTCTGAACAGTCAGACATATAAGTATGATTTGCGCTAACTGAAATGGTGATGCAATTTTGGGAATCCTGGAATTCGAAGCACTTTACTTGTTGAGTAGTCTATGTGGTAACCGTCAACGGCGTTGATCGGCATAACTCCAATTTCATTCAAAACCCGAAAACCGTTAGTTGTTTAGATTTGTTTGTTGGTTGTGTTTATTACTGTGAAAGCTCGAGCATTTTTAATGTGTCTTCCACCTAGAATCAAAATTTACAAGCTTTTCATTCAAAACTGAACAAGTCCAAGGTGTATCCATGCAAAACTTAACAAATACGTATCGTTCATTCAAAAGTCCACAAGTCCAAGACAAAATGTGTTTTGAAATGAAACCTTCTTTCTTGAAAAATATGGATTCGTACTCAAAATATGAACAAATTAAGCTACTATTTATCATGCAAAAGCAGATTCAAATAAATAATTATTAAAGGTATTATTCAAAAATTACGTTTCCTGGACAATTACTAAAAGTTGACATGTTGACCTTTGCGTGAAAGCTCCTCATTTTATTATACCAAAAAATGTCTTTTAATATGCTGTATCAATTCATATGTCTACATTCATCAGTTTCCGACATATTCCGATTTTTCTGCAAATTTTAAATATACTTCCTATTTGGATATTGAAATTTATTTATTTTGAGAAAGTACTATCGCATTTTATTTTTATCTAAGGGACAACTAAGTTGTAAGTTAATAATAGTATTTGATGCAGTCAAGACCCTGAATTAGCGAGTACGCTAAGGAAACAATTTTATAGACGTGATCCATAATTATTGTCAAGCAGAGTTATCAGACAGGCTACTTTGAAATGTTGGCCGTTTTCATAATCTGCTCAATATTTTCGTACTATGTGAAAACCGATCCTTAAAAATGAATGTTTCCATTGAAGAACAAATAAACGGTATTCAGGAGAATCTTTGAAAAATTGCCTGCTTGTCTCTAGAATACATCAACTATCAGCAGCGATATCCAGAATGGAGGCACTCTAAAACTGATGTATTTGAAAGACTGAAGAATCATTTTATTCGGACTGGGTCAGTTAATATTTCATAGCCTACCTGATAGATCTGTTCGAAAATTATGTATCACGTCTATAAAATTGTTTTCTCAGCTTACTTGACTCATGCTATCTCGATAATTCAGGGTTTTGGCGTCATCAAATACTATTATGGCTTTAAATTTTAGTTTCGATAAACATAAATAAACATCGATAACACTTTCTCAAAAATAAATAAATTTCAGTACACAAATAGAAGGTATATTTCAAATTTGCAGAAAAATCTAAATATCTCAGAAAATGATAAATATAAGTATATGAAATACTGATATGAAAGACAGTATTGGAAGCATTTTTTGGTGTAATAAAATATGGGGGGTTACATTACAAAAAAGAGAAAATCTACTTTTATACCTTACCCTGTATATGAGTATGCATCGGCGACTTTTTTTACAGCCTGTGTTAAAACTAGAGGATATTTTTAATCTTTTCATGTGAAAGAATAATTTTTGATTCGTTGATTTACATTATACAGTACCTTCGTCCATTTGGCAGCGAGTTGGATTTAAAAATGGTCATAACTTTTGAAATACCCTGTTTAATGATACAATACCTTATATTTTAAGAATGTGAATTATTAGTAGAATCTAAGTCTTGAATAATATGTAGGGTGCCTCTTTAAAAAAATACACGTTTGCATCACAACGTAGTTATGGATCACCCTGTATAAATCAAAGTATTTTCTGACCAAGGAGCATATCCTTGGCTACAGCTTTTATATACAACTTTTTCGCTATCTTCTGCAGTAGTGATTTATTGAGTGATCCGGTTCTAAAAACTCACCGTGTATAAAACAAACGTTTTGGTAAAAAGGGCCATATTTTCTATTTTGCGCAATTCCTATTTATGTTTCGCAGGATTATTTCCCGAGCATATTTGAATATAGCTTTTAGGTTAGGATTTTTCTCGAAATGATAGTGGCCGTGTTATTATTTACCACAATTTCTTTTATTAGATTTATGTTACAAGTTTATGATATGATATCGAAGTAGCTGAAGAGGTATATTTATGCTTTTTTACTTTTATGTATATTTTTTGCGCGATACTATGAGTAGAAGGCACCTTCAGCTCACAAATTAATAATTATACATAATCGTACAGTATACACAATATACCATTCCCATTAGACTGGCCTATCAGCTGAAAAAGCTTCATTTTTTAAACAAGTAGCCTAATACAAATTCGATAATGTAAGTACTTCATGGTGGACATCATGATATGTCTATTACTACCATGCAAAGTATACGTTGCAGCACATGTTACGCTTAATTCAAAGCTAAAGCTAAATTTAGAAGTCCAAGGCTTTGTTCTAGCATCACATTTCCAACTATTTCCAACAGTTTCAAACCGTGTGAGGGTGCGCAGTAACAAAATTATCTGACGATTTCGTCACTGCGCACACTCAAACGGTTTGAAACCGTTGGAAATCTGATGCTAGAACATAACTCAAGACTCCTGATGTAATTTACGATAAAACATGACCTTAAAAAAAGTGCACGTTGCTTTGGTGTCAATTTTCGAGCTGAGTACCTTTAGTAGGGCCATGTGAAAGTTTTTTTTTGCATCAGAAAACATAAAAACGCCTTTTTATGCTTTTTGCGTATTTAGTCCGAAAACATTTGGACTACAGAGTGTGGTAAACAGTGTTTGCTTTTGCATTTTTTTAACGTTTTTGACGAAAGTCAAACTTAATGTCTTTTGTTTTTCTGAAACACTCGGGGACAGAAATTTGCGAAACTCAGGTTAAGCCTCTAGGAAAGTGCATATTATATAGGCCAGATTTCATATTTTGTTAAATGCTAAGATTTCTAAAAGATAACGCAGCACTTTTCTGTAAAAAAGTTAACGAGAGTTCACTTCAAATATGAGAAATTAGCTTTTTGCTTTATATGTTGGTTTTTCTAATTCGGAGCTTTGTGATGATATACTTCGGAATGCACTATACTAGGTCGGGTAGCGTGCGATCGCCTATGAGACTTCTAAAAAAGTTTCAAAACCATGTTAGTTAAATTGACGTATCTATGATCCGTCCATTCTTCACACTTGGGCGAATAGGAGGATGCTTGGCGCAAAGAGCAGTTTTTTTAGCTTTCGGTATTGTTTACTCCACTAGTGTAAAGAGATTGTAAACTATATATAAATACTCATGTTCCACTCAGGATGAGCATACTTAAGTTTCATATTGAATTACGATATTAGACCGTTAAAAATTGGCCATAGTCTTAGAATTCAGCGTTTTAGAAAATTTTGGAAACCATCGATTATTAGATAAAATATTAAATATATCAAACAGTCTTAAATTTCAAGATTAATCTGTATGTAGCATAATAATCTGAGATTAACCATTTCCGAACTATCGAGTTTCAAATTTGACCAATAAACTGAATGAAACTGAATTAGTGAAGTTTGTCGTCCTACTAACGAGTCAAGAATGAAGTTAATGAGGAACTGAATTACATAATAATATACGGTGTGTATTTGACTTTTGTCTAGTGAGTAGGATCGTAAAACCTTTATTGTAACTTTTTTCGGTAATTTGAATAACTTACACAATCTATCATTCTCAAGCTCTATTAATATGATTTATTTGTCGTCTTTGAATCTCGATAAATCAGAACAGTTCAGGAACACTCCAATAATCTACGGATAATGTATTTCAAGGAATGCAGTTTTATTGTGCCATGACTTTAGGACCAACCGTACCTAATAACATTTTCACTGTTAAGTAGACTACAAAAGTCTAGAACTGCTGTTTTATAGATTTTTTCGATACCAATATTTTACCTCGATCGACAGTTTCTAAGCTTTTCTAGGACCCCATGTACTTTCTCTACAAACGTTAATGTTGCTAAATCGTTTTGATTTAGTGGCTAATATAGCGCAATGTCTGCAAAGGGGAACCACGCGATAAGTGCCATATGTTTACATTATGCTTCATGGCGGACTTCGCTAAACTAATCAGGCTTAGGGGCATATTAATTACGCCACAACTTCCCGGAGGCCAAAACTAGGGTTACCACCTGACAAATGTCGCAGACGAGAAGTATCTTGTCTTCCGTCGCGTCGCGTGTAGCATATACATAGTTTGATAATTGATAATAATTAGATAATTTTCTTAATTCCGCGGAAAGGGAGGGGGCGAGTTATAGAATAATGTTATAGCTAAATAGATGCCTAAACAAATGGTCATGGGACATACTAGTCGTCACTGTCAATATTGTGAACATTATTTCTAAGAATCTGCCATCGTTAGAACTACCTCTGATCCTAACTTAGTGATATAAAACATTTTGATAGTACTCAACGGATATGACAGCCAAATAGGAATAATACGTTGCTTGGTGATTATCAAGCGCTTGATGATTATAAAGCAACGTATTCTGCATTTATACCAATGATCTTGTTTTCATTGATCCTTGAACAACAAAACACAGTAGTAGTGAGGCACACGTTAAAACAACAACAAACTGAACGCGTTGGTGCGTAGGGTTGGTGGAAACAACTGATACCGCAGTTACTGCTAACATCAATATTTAAAATGACCGCTGTCGTTCGTAATATTGATGGCCGACGGTCATAGATTCACGGTCACTGTTTATCGATATGATGCACAGCATTTGTAGTTTAGGTCAGGTTAGGCCGAAAGTGAGCGGGTGATATGTTTCCTTCCACACTATTGTGTCTATTGTGGCTTACACCTGTGTTGGATGAAACTCCCTCGAAGTCGGTGAGTTTCAGATAGGTAGATCCGAAACTCTGAAACCTAGTTATTTCCAGTACGGAAAAGGAGTACAATATGTACTCCGCTGTTTCGCCCTCCACATAGCAGAAACGATATTCCGTAGTTTGTTCCAGACATATATTTTGCTACTGGTTCCTTATACGACAATGACCTGTCAACAGAGCGACCAAAATGCGCAGATCATTTCTGCTCCATTATATGATCTTTGGGGGGCCTGATTAGAAGGGTTTGGTATGAGCGCTTTCGAGTGCAGTAGCCCTAGTGTATCTTGCCAGTGCAGGAGTGCTTCCTCTCTGGCCAATATGAGATCGTTCCCTTGGCGGTGCTTTTCCCAGTGTCAGGCCAATACATTGCCTCTTCCACTCTGCTATGAGCTGGAATTCAAACCAAGGATACTTAGATCCTTATTCCAAGTTCTTTACGAAGATATATGCAGCTCCATATGAGTCTTTCAGGGCAGCCTCGTAATCTGAAAAGAGCAACTCGAATTTCGGTTAACATTAACAGGATCTATGCGCGATACTCATTAACTGAATGTTGTTCCACCATTGATTGTGTTATCAAATGTTAGCGTTTGTTGTTTTAAGTTACTTCTAATTCATAAAGAGTGTCCTTCCCTGCATTGCAGTAGCAAATCTTGGCTTGTGGCAGTAGTTTGGAAATGCTGCTTGCTCAGTTCGGTCAAGGCTAGCGTTTTCTACATTCTTCTTCATCACAAAGCACCGAACTGACAAAAAAAGGTCTAATTAAATTAATATCCAGAAATCTGTGAAGGGGACTCCTATTTCATTTTCAAATCGTTTTTCTATTGACCCTGTGATGTGAATTGAAAACAAGCTGCTATTGATGAGCAATGTGCCTTGTATCCATCTAACAATAAAGCATAATCGGCAAAGGATGCATTGCTCCTCACTTAATATATGTATATCACAGGGTGTTTTTTTCCTAAGAGGGGATATATTGTATCTAATGTAATATTGTTTTTACACTGTAATGACTATTTGTTGGTACAAATTCGAATTTAAGTGTCAATATGCATAAAGATGGAGATGATCACTTACTGTACAAATTGAGGGGAAGCTATACATTGCCTATTTGTAACTGCGTTAAGTATGGACAGCATAGTAATGGCACAAGCGCCAGATATTTGAGCAAAATTTCAGCTATGACTTATGTGGGGTTCCTACAACATAAGGAGGTTGGATAATGAGAAGTTCTTTTTAACTAACTCTGAATACGTATGCGAGCTTTTTGCAGCAGCTGTTGCAACTGACGAAACGTGTTTATGTTTTCTGTTACGGTGAATCCTAAAAGCTTGAATATGACTTGGGATAGCCTGGTTGTTCATTCGAATAGGATGATTGCTTGGAAACTTCTGGTTTCGTCTTATAAAGTACAATTGTACCATACTTTTGAGCCCCCAAGTGGTAATAGTCAGAGAAGCAGCTGCTATCAGCATTCTGCGTTCCAGCTCGATGACAGAGGCGGTCGGTCTATTGCTTATGATTTTTGCGTGCACTGTCCTAGTAAAAATCCTGTTCTTTTTTAATCACTATACCCTTTTCCGAGAAAAAGCATAGAGAAAACTGTGTAACTTTCAAAGACTAACTTGAAATTGATCATAAGCGTCCTTAAATCTAACATCTACTAATTAGATTTTTACCCATCTTCTTGTAATCCACCTTGGCCAGACCAAAGTCTGTTTGCTGCGTAGCAAAAAGGCAATCTCATTTATTGAGCCAGGGAACAGATGTACCAATGTACACCATCTAAATGTAACAAAAATGAATAAATATGCCACCAATTACGTATTGCATTTCAAATTGAGTTATTTATTGCAATGGAAAAAAGCTCAAGCGAAAGCCATGGCCTATGGGAAGCAGATTCTGTGATACTCAAAATCGTTGTCAATTTCCTCATTCGCGGACTTTCAACATACAACTTTATTTGCTGCATCCCTTGTTACTATTATTTTTTATTTATTTTTTTTCTCATCAACGTCCAGGCAGAAAGGACTAACAGTCAATTAGCTAATTATAAACGTGACTACACGCATAGGTACTAGTACTATCTGATTACTTTTCTACAGCTATTGAGACAAAAGCGATCACCTCCAAAGGTTTAACTTTCATTAGGTATTGTAGGGTAGGTAGCTAAATATATGTTGCTGATATAGAAGGCCACTCATAGAGCTCAGCTAAGCTTTAATAAATACAAATGTATTTTGATAAACCAATATACTCCCTTACAGCTTTCCTGTATATGTATAGACTGAAGACGTAGACTGCTTTTCTATTATGTAAGACAATCCTGCGTTTATAGCTTCTATATAAGGTGAGTGTATTTTAACCTCTTGGAATGAAGATGCGATGACCTATTGAACATAATAACCTCAGATGTTTTATATACCTTAGATATACTACATTAGTAAAACGCGTTATCTTCATTATCTGTTGTAGTTTAGGTTGCGGTATTCCGTCTTCAAGATTTTATCGTTCCACAATAATTTGGTATGTGTGTTTTGATCTGTTTGTAATCTTTAATAATTTCTTGTACTTTATATTTATGTAAACATATGAAGGCTGTAAAATAATGGTTATCATATTATGTTAACAATCATTAACTATCTTTATCAGTGCTTCTAGTTTCCAGTCAGCCCACCGGAAAGTTAAGAATGTATACGTTTTTGTTTCAGCTATTTTGCAGATTACTTTACATATTTCATAAAGATTATCCATATAAAACAGAGCGCACAACAGTAAAACAACGGTGATTTATATCAAATTGACATTTTATGTCTTGTAATAAGTATTTTCTGACAGTTACCAGGGTTTTGCAGGTCGTGGAACACCAGCTACAAACAGGAGCTAAATGAAGCTTCTTGGCTTTCTAGTATTGCAAGTAGTTGAATATCAAGGTAAAGGTATTTGCTAGAGATATATTGCCCAGCAGTCCAATTCTTTGTTATACAAAATGGGTTTCACTTCAAAACCTTGGTCTCTTTGAAACCTTTCGTTATCCTTTATATAATACACCCCAAACTTGTAGCTGATTTGGGACATTGTATATGCAGAAGCTCAAGATTGTCGTTATACTGTCGATATTATTGAAGTACTGTTGTTAAGGCGGTGTTTTTTTAGACAGCGCACTAATCCTTTCAGGAATGTGTTAGCCACTATGTATCAAAACAGACATGAACTTCCATCTATTGACAGAAATCTAAACTTTTAATGTGCTTTCATTGTATTTGACCCAGAAGTGTTACTACATGCGTGTTTACCTATTTTTACTTATACTTTTACTTACTTATACTCTTACGCCGACGACCAATGTAGCATAAAATTTGTGGATCCAAAGTTCAACCCTTCCAAAATATCAACTTCCTGGAACATATTTTTCTCGGGCACTCCTTTTAGGTAATGGATTAAGACAATAAGCCTTCATTATTCCCTTTTGTGGAATATTCTTGTGATTTGTAAAATAAATCACATGTAAATACAAACGCAACCGTTTTCTGTGTAGTGTAGATCAGTATTATGATTTTTCTGACTCTTCCATGGATTTAGTAAATTGTACATCGGTAGCTAAATACCCAAAGATATCGACCATGTAATCACAAGCAGCACTTACGACGACTCTGATTAGCAAAACTGAGTTACGTGCTATTATATTGTTATCTGATTAAGTTACTGTTTCGTACTTTTTACTCCACTATAAACGACAGAGGGAATTAGAATACACTCACCAAAATGTAATGAACATGGCCTGTGGAGAATTAATAGAGTAAGAGGCTGTACATCTTCAGTTGAAGATTTTTTGAGAATTTGCTCACAGACAGCAGCAGAATAATCCAACCTTAAACATGGGATGCTTTTGATGTGTGTAAAACTCCATATGATGAATAAATAGCTTAGAAATACCCAAAAACATTGCAATCCTACCACTAAACTATAAGTTTTGAGGAATATTATGCATACGAAAACTACGAAGAAATAACTATTTTAAGGTGGTTACAGGTATCACGGGTATCAAGTGTTGAATATATTAATTTTAAAGAGACGCTTTGAATTTAGGTACCTTGTTATAACCTTTTGGATGTTGCTCGAAATGTTTTCTCCTCAAAATATATATACTTCCAGCTACAAAAGTTACATTACTCTTTTTATACCATATTTGGTAACAACATACAGTCGATCTGCCAAGCACCCGCTGGGCTACCGGTACATTTGAATACACCTGTAATATGTAATATTTGTAAATTATCTAATGTTAAGCTTGAGAGATAACTTCAGTTTCAGAGAAAAAGTGTTCGCCTGAACATATTAACGCTGAGCATTAGAGAGCGTATTTATTTGAGGGTAAAATACATTTTTAAATCTTGACGACTAATATACATATATCCATTTGAAAGCAGATCTTTCAGTCTATAATTTGCCACTTTCATTTCAGGTATTGATTAACTAGTCAAGCAACTTTAAAAAAGTGATGGGCAGTTGGTGGATGTGTATTCACCTAAAGATAGCCCAAAGGAAACTTAAATGAGTTAGGCTGTACGTTGTTAACGAATTTAGATTTGAGAAATTAATAATAATTTTTATAAACTTTATAGCTGAAATCATTTTTCATGAAGTATTCTCTGTTGGCAGAATTCAAAACGATGTATCAGAAAATTTGAGGTTTGTATGTCTCTTCATCATGTTGCGATACTGCTATGTACCTATACATTCTAATACGTCATTTATTCAGTCCTCGCTGAGGAGGCAGCACCCTTACTCTATAAATCTTCTAAAAACCATTATTTCCCATAGTTATTAGGGAAATGTTGTTAGATAATACCATATGTAATAGACAACACTATTGTACGCTTATATATACTATTTAAAAACGCTTTCGAAAAAGAAAATTGAGACATTGTGCTAAAAACTGAAACAGCTGTCTTTTGTAACCACAATTGCACATAATGTAATGTATAGACTAAGTATATTGTTTTGTTCGATAAAACTGTTGTTTTTGAGGATTGCACTATGTTGTTGTTGTTGTGAATAAAGAGTTTCTTTCGTTAAAACGTAGCCCCTTTTGGGGTTATATTTGTTGGACGTTTATTTATATTTTTCTTTTTTGTTTTTTTAGAAAGAATCTGCACTTGCTGGGGACTCAGCTGGCAGAGCAAATGGGTAAGTTGAATTAATTAATTTATACATTATCTGGATATTATCCTACTAAATTAACTATGTGTGGTTTGAGATGTCTCCATAGACATTTTTGGATAAAATGTAAACCTACCAAGAGAATAATTAATTTAAAGTTTCATATATAGCCAAGTGCTTCTCCTTATATTAACGTCATCCCGATAATAACACATTTTGACTTACCAGTGGATTCGTTAACGTCACCGCAGAAAGGTAGTTTAAGTCAGTTGCGTTCAACGACTTCGAATTCGTTGTTTGCGTTAGTGACACTGCTGGGACCTTACAGCAGTTGAACTCTGAAGTATTACGAAAGTGTCAGTCATTTATTTAAACTGATTTCAGGAAAATAAGATTCATTGTCTAATATAGAGTTCTAAAACTATTTTTCAGGTGCTTTTCTGAAAAGCATCTTTAAGTATTCTTTTAGTCGTCTCATCAACTTTCCACACTTCCATCTCAGTAGGTACAATTCAATAGACTTTTAACTAGTTATTTTTCTACCTCTGTCAGTGATTATCGGTCCATATAATCTTGTTGACAGCCGCCCTGAATAAATCTACGGTCACCACTCCCGTCCCTTGTCTACTGTTCCTCAGCCACGACGGACATCGGCGCCCCTGACCTCTTGTGCTCTCTATTTTGCTCTGAAGAATCAATTGTATGAGTTATTTATTTTTCATTGCGCATCACATGCCCAAGATACGCCAATTTTCTTACTGTCATACTATGTATAATTTCTAATGCACTTTGCATTCGTTGGATTACGGTATTGGTTGTGACATGTTAATGTGTGAGATCCTGAGCATGGGCGATAGCACCACATCTCAAAAGCCTCCAAGCGCTTCGATGTAGCGTCTGTCAATGTCCAGGCTTCCACCCCATATGGGAGCGTAGAGAAGATGTAGCACCTAAAGACCGGTGTTCTTATACCGATGTTCAGGTGCATGTAAGGCCCATTTCGCACCAAATCAGTCAGCAACAGTCAAGTCTAGTCAAGTCACATTCAATCAAGTCACCGAAATCAATTGCTTTCACATGAAGTAAGTCATGCAAATGAAATCGACGACCAGTCAGTTCAACGTTTTGTGACCAGACTAGCGTATCTAGTTGAAATGTACGAGTTTCTACAAGCAATGATTTTACGCCGATTACAACAAAGGAGAAAAATGAGGCAAAAAAAGAAACAATTTTGGATTCATCCCATTAACAGAAGAAGGCTACATTTTGGATTATTTAATCACCTGTTTCCGACCCAAAAAAATTTTACAATTACTTTAGAATGAGTGCAGATTTATTTTTTCAGTTATTGAGTCTTATAGCACCAAACTTGTTAACTGTTCAATGTCCATTTTTATGATATAATGATGCATCGCCGTCAGTTTCTCAAAAGACTTGTCAGGACTGGCATAAATATTCGATCGGCTGAGTCAGAGACAGTCCGATCACTTCGGGACGGGACTGGCACGGACGTGACTCGGTCAGTCTGAAAGCAATTTTTCACATAATGCGTAATTTCAATATAAGTTCTAGTCAGTTGAATCTGGAAGCATCTGACGTGACTAGATTTGACTATAGCCGACTGATTTGGTGCGAAATGGGCCTTACAGGGGACCTCTCTGAGGCGGTAAAAAACGATTCAGACTGTTTCCATACGGCATCCGATCTCTCGCGAGTGTTCCCATTTTTTTGTTTAGCTTACAGCTTACATAGGTTATTGAATCTGCTATTTTTAAGATTTCGTTATTGGCTCTATACTGATGGTACTACGTCTCATGTTTTTTTTACGATTAAAAAGTTTGGTCTTCTTGCAGTTAATCCTCATATCATATATGCCACAGGCATGTCATGCCTTTACTACTCGATCTATTAATTCCTGCAATCCTTCAGCTCTATCGGCCATATGAACTGTATCGTCCGTATAACATGAATTATTAATGGTTTCTCCATTGATCTTAATGCCTGCTTCAGTTCCACTAAGTGAATGTGAATTTAAAAATTTCTTCTGATATCCAGTTCAAATTTCGAAAACTGAGACTATTATGATGATTTACAATTGTTTTTACCTGTGACAAATTGGTATACCGACTTTTTGCTAAGATATATCATTAAACATACACAACATAATAATTTTTGAAGGCGAAACATACCACGTGGATAAATACTGCTGAGTTGGGTCAGCCGTTACCATTGTCTGTCTGTCATTTGGCGCTTCTATATGCGGCTATTTGTAGGCATACAAGGATGTATAGGAAAATAACGAGACTGAAGTTCTAGTATGACAATGAAATATTTATTTAGAAATTTTCAACAACTTCATTCAAAGTATACAGAATTCAGAAATGCTAAAGCATTGTTGCCAGATTTACCACTTTTACGTTAAATCTCATACCTTTGAGAAAAGCTGTAAATCTGACAACATTGCTGCGGGTTATCTATGGTTTCTATATTGATCTTCATGCCACTAAGTGAATGCGAATTCAAGGATTTATTTTGATATCCAGTTCAAATTCCGAAACCTGGGACTTGTTGTTTTGGGGATTCGTCCTGGGGTCACCTAGAATATGATGATTTGCAATTATTTTGACCTATGATAAATTGGTATATCGATTTCTTGCTAAGATATGCCATTAAACATAAACGTCATAATAATTTTTGATGGCGAATCCTACCACGTGGATAAATTCTGCTGAGTTGGGTCAGGAGCGGTAACTAGAGCGCGGTCTATTTCAGATACATAGTCCTTCGCCTTGTCTCATGGAAATCAAGAGCTGGTGCTTCAAGTTCGCATCAAAGGAACGTAAAGTCGCATTTCGAATAAGGAACAAATAAATGCTCCTTTTAGATTCCAGTCGTATATCAAGGAAATAATTAACGTTCTCATAATTGAAACGTATTCGTTTAAAGAACATGCTCTTGATGAGGCACTTGAGAGAGTATATTAATATTCAGATACACAGAGACAACACGACATGTTTTTTTTATTCTGCCCTTTTTACTAGTATTTCTGGGATTACATAAGCAACGTTACGTCCAAAATGAGTTTCAGGCTCTTATTGCTGTAAAAAATATTATAACAGTATTTCTTTGCTTTATGCTTTATTTTCCCATTCATCATTGAACAAGTAAATCGATACAAAAACAAAAAAGCATCATGCATAGAAAAACCCATTGTTACTCTAAATCAATGAATAACTTATATTACATTCCACCACAGAAAAAGTTATATTTATTTACACTACGAATATAAAAAAATAACCTACCTAATACAAACTCTAAGGGGTCACCGACTTATAAACTAGGTGATAGACATATAACTCGGGACTGCTAATTTGAATTTCTTGATTTTGAGCGTTTTTTGGTGATAAAGAATTATATAAGTTATAAATACTAAATGAGAGTACCCTTTCAAGAAGAGCAGTTTTGAGAGCAGGTGCTGTTATAGGGCACCACGTGCGTTAAATGTTAGTTGAAATCAACTCAACATATTTCGGACATATGAGAGTGGCACAAAGACAGTTTTTTCACGAAAATTAGACAAACTATAGAATATAGCATCGGTTCAATGGAGAAAGTTATAATTGCTGAAATGACTTACGAAATCGTCTAACCGACTAGATACATTCTTTGGAAAATAAGAATCTGACCAAAAAAGCCTATAGTTTTACAAATTGCAACAGTGTTTCAAATAGCTATGGTCCTCTTTGTAACATAGAAAACATGGCTCGTATCGTGTTGGAAGGTACAAAAACCGTAACTTCTATACAAACAATTGTTTTCGGAAAATTTAATTTGTTTATTTTGATTGGATTTTCGTCTATATAATTGTTTTATATATCGACGATTCAATAGATTTTAAAACCTTAAATTGTATTTCACTCTATGTGAGTTGTATTACAACCGTATATCTAGGCTTTTTATTATTTGCCATCAATCCATCAAAAAATGCTCCACCATACACACACAAAATAAATCTACTAATAAGCACTACAGAGTGATATTCCTTGGGACTGTGATAACTAGAACATTTATTAATATCTAAAACAAAACTAAAATATCATAGAACTGCAGGGAACTAGAATATTTTGGAAGTTATGGTGGGGGGAGTCGTTCTAGTTTAAGTCCGGAACAACCACTGCACTCCAACCAACGACCTTACAAAATAGAAATTAAACAGAATACCGAGCCAAACGTGACAAATGCAATTTGCATATACACAGATGGATCCAAAATAAGGGAAGGCGCTGGATGTGGTGTGTAGTCCAGCTGCCTGAACCTAAGAATAAAATAGACTAAGGGTAAAACTGCCCCTGTCGTTCAAAGGGAACTGGCTGGCATATCGATAGCTGCAAATAAACTAACCAGGAGAGATGTATCTGGCAAGACTGTAATGATCTGCCCCGACAGCAGTCAAGCACTTCTAATCCTGAAAAGATCTTGCATCACATCAGGGCTAGCAATTAAATGCCGTCAATGTTTAGCCTATGCTTTTAGAACAACAATATTGTCCTGAGGTGGGATAAAGCGCACAACAACAACAAACGCAACCGAATAGCGGAAGATCTAGCCAGAAAGGCAGCTGACCCAGTAATGTTTACTTTAACCGTCTCACAGACGGCACGTTGGCAGTTAAGGGTTAAAAGCGTCAAAATTCGGAAGAGAGGCCGAATTCGTGATCGCTGTCCCCAAATTATCCACACACTAGTTTAAGTCCTGTTTGAGTACCAAGAAGTTTGCTCCATTCGTCTTCATTTCAACAGGGGGCAGGGGGCACCATTGCACTTTTTCGCTTCCAGAATGCCGACTCTTATCCCTGATTTTGGGACGTTATCTCCTCATTTCCTAGTAACCCTTACCTATACAAAATTTACCGCTGCATCCAATGGTGTACTCAGATTGGCCCTGCATCTCACAAGGATCATCTTTTCTTTATTTATTATACGCCCTTCTGATATTATCAAGAAACTGGTTAAGTAAACCCACAAATCTAAAAAATCTAAAAATAGTGGCGCTTACGCCCTACCAATATGACGCGCTTGATATCATACGCATGATATGTGACATATTATGACAAATGACGGAGGTTCGGGTTTCTTCTATGTGCTATGATCTACAACATTTTCACTAAGCACCCTAGTAAACCCATGCATATAAAAAATATAAGAGTGATGGTGCTTACACTCTTCAAGTACGCTGTGCTGATATGGATCATACGACATACGATGGAGGCGTTCGGGTTTCAACTACGGAGAATATCACCAAACACTGTGCATCAGAGTTCCTTTTGAATAACGTAGATCATTTAAGGCCCCCATAAACGTCGTTCTTTTTGGCAGGGTAAAACGGTACGGTTAAACACGAACGACGACCATGTCCATATATTATCACTCGTTTTCTCGTTGTTTCTCTGAAATCCATGTGACATAATCCGCATCGAATTTGTTATGGATCATATGACAACGTTTGCAGTGGAGGCCGCAGTGGCTATAAAAGTAAAATGTTTATTCAAGGAAAAACATTCAAAATGGGTTAAAGAATGGTTAGTTGCTTATTACTAGAACCGGGCGATTGGTATAATTATCTACGAATGTACGAAGAAATGTAAACGACACCGAACAAATCCGTCCTTCTTTTTTTTTTTTTTTGTGAGAAAGCTGACATCAGACATAGTCCATTTGTCACAGATTGTTTGTTAAACTAGGATGAACTAGATATATAATTTAATGCTTTGTAAGTGTTCAAACATGACATGGTATACTTTCATGCTTTCCTGTGATAACAATGTGCTAATGTTTAAGGGAAGTTGGAAGCCCAACGCGGAGAGCTTATTTATAAAGTTATCTATGTGGTGTTTGTATTTGTGGCAGCCGAAGAAAATATGATTAAGATCACACACAGCTTGGTCTTCTGGACAGTAGGGGGAATCAATGACCCCGATTTTGTATAGGTGTGAGGCGAATCTTCCGTGATTTAATCTCAAGCGGGAAATAGTTGAAGCATGTATTTTGCTCATGTTGTAGTCATATATACGTGGTTGTTTGGGCAATTTTGTGTTGATAACATAATAGTGGTTAGTTTTGTTCAATCGAATATCGGCCCACTGTTGTTCCCACTCCGATTCCATTTTCTTTCTAAATAATGAAAAAACATCTTTATAAATTGGGACCTCTATAGCTTGACCAGATGTTATAGCTCTTTTGGCCTCTTTATCAGCTTTTTCATTTCCTATGATGCCCATATGTCCTTTGACCCAAATAAATAAGACCTTGGCCCCATTATTAGATAGAGTGTACGAAAGTGATTTAATCTCGCAAATGATAGCGGTGTGTAATCGAGTGTCTGTGCTGCTGAGCGATTGGAGAACTGACTTGGAATCTGATAGGACAGCGATACGCTTGATATTGTGGTTGATGCACCACCTCAACGCAGAAGCGATGGCAACTGCTTCTGCAGTAAAGATACTACAAATATCAGGAAGCTTATAACTGCCGAAGAATTCTCCTTCAGGAGTGTAAAACGCACACCCTACCCCGTCTAGAGTTTTGGAACCATCGCAAAAGATGGCGTGTTCTGGTTTAGCTCTGTGTAGAATGCCTTGAATGATTTCCTGATTTTGTGATGGATATTCGCTGTATTGAGGGAAAAGTACATGTGTTTCAGCAATAAAACACTCAAATTTAAAACAGTACAAAGGTAGTTTATCGAAACTTTTGATAAGGTCTGAATAACTACTTAAAAATCTGAAAGCTTTAGCTAAAGGTGCTGATTTCTTTTTCGCCCAATAGGGATTAACTAAGTCCTCGTTATTTAACTTGCTTATCTTATTATACAGTAACTAATTATGAGCCTTAAATCTGACAATTTGTCTACCGGCCAAAAGGTCTCTTCTCAGTTGTAAGGGTGGTTCATGTGCCTCTGCCAGAATTGCAGTGCAAGGGGATGACCTCATGATGCCAAGACATATTCTGATCGCTTGGAATTGTATCCGATCGATTTTTAGGAGATTGGTGTTTGACGCAGTGCCATAGAAGATACAGCCATAATCTATTATGGAGCGGATAAATGATCTATAGAACATCAATGCTGTAGAGGGATCGGCACCCCATGACTTTTTAGAGACACATTTTAGGACGTTGATACCCTGTAAGCAGCGAGTTTTGACGTAATCAATATGCTGCGTCCAGAGGAGTTTTGAGTCTAGCACTAGACCCAAATATTTGTATCTCTCGACTACAGGAATTGACCCGTCTGTGGTACCTACTTGTGCAGGTGGACAGAAACGCCGTCTTGTAAAGCACATTATTGCAGATTTTTCCACAGACATGGTAAAACCCATGTCGTTCAACCAGTCTTTTACTACACCAATAGCCCGTAGTAGATCACTTAAACACTCCTGGTATTTTCTATGGCTTGCATATATACATATATCATCGGCATACTGAATTATCTTAGCAGTATGATTCACCCTTCCATGCAGTTCCGCAGTGTACACATTGAATAATATGGGGCTGAGTACTGAGCCCTGTGGCAAGCCTCTATATGCAGTTCTAGGCCCATGAAGTTCATTGTTGTGATCTCGGACATATACCCTTCTACCGTTAAAAATTTGAATGATGTTATAACATCATTCAAATTTTCCTACAGTCCCGCTTACACCTAACCTAGTGAGCTGTTCACCTAATAGTCTAAAATCGACTGCCCCATAAGCACCTTTTATATCTAAAAAGAGGCACAAAAAGAATTCATTAGATGAAAAGCTTAGTTGAATATCCGCTATAAGCTGAGCTAGTGCATCCGTGGTACCCTTCCCTCTTCTAAAACCATACTGAGATTCTGGAAGTAAAGAATTGGATTCCAGATAGTGATCTAACCTTGCCTTAATCATTCTTTCAAAAGTTTTCAGGATGCATGACAATAGAGCTATAGGTCGGAAGGAAGAGGGGAGGTTATGGTCTTTTCCTGGTTTAAGGATGAGAACTACAACGGTTTGTTTTAAATCATCAATGAATTCGTGGTCTATCCACCACCTGTTGTACATGTCAAGTAGCGCGATTTTTGCCGATAGAGGCAATTTATCAAGCATTTTGTATGTGAAGCCATCTAAACCAGGAGAAGTATTCCGTGAGCGCTTCATTGATGCATTAAGTTCATCTATGGTAAACGGTTTCTCTAATCCACACTTTTGTGAACCCAAAAAATCATCTAAAGACACTAATCTCTCCGCTGTAGGTGGTGCGTAGTCATTCAATACTGAATTTGCTATGTCTTTACTGATATGAGTTTTATTAGATTGGCTTCTGTTATTAAGAGACCTAACAATTCTCCAAACCTCAGACGCAGACGTGCTTTTGTTCAATTTATCCAAAAAATGTTTCCAACTGGCTCGCTGTTTTTTTAAGAATAGGCGCTTGGTAGCAGCCGCGATGTTAGAATATATAATGTAGTTATCCCAATTAGAAAGCCGTTTGTATTCAAATAGGGCACTTTTGCGTAACTGGACTTGTGCGCGGCATTCCCCATCAAACCAAATTGGAGTGGTGGAGGATGGTATGAAAGGTTTATTCACGTACATGGTATCATTTGCTGTATTAGTTAGAGTTTCAAGAAATGTTTTTGTTTTATCGGTGCCAGATAGGTTGCACATATTTAGGTTACGCATAAAAGCATCTATTGTGTTGCTATAGAGGTCCCAATCCACTCGGGAGTCGTTCCACTTAGTTGCAGGATTTATTTTTTTTAAATCACAGTTACTATCAACTGATATCAGTATCGGAAAATGATCAGAGCCAAAGTTGTCCGGAAGAACCTTCCAGTCCACTTTGTCAGAGATGATAGTAGACAGTATAGTAAGATCAACTGCCGACTGCCTTTGATTGGGTAGAGAGATTCTAGTAGGGGAACCGTCATTTATACATACTAAGTCAAAATCGTCTAATGCCTCAAGCAGCACGTTGCCCTGCGTGGAGTTTGTGGAGCTGCCCCACATGCTGTTTTGACTGTTGAAATCACCGCAAAATATCGTCTTGTTATTGAATTGTGAAAACAGGTTGCCCCAGTCATTTTTGTTGACGGTGAGATTAGGAGGCTTATATATGGAAACCAGATGATATTCACCTCCGTTAATCTCTACGGCACATGCCTCAATACCCGTATCAAATGTTGAGACAATGTCCTTTTGTTTGTGCTTGATTCCTTCAGCTATGAAAATGGCGACACCACCATATCCATCAGCTCTTGGTTTATTTATGAGATTGAAACCTTTAATAGTAAAATGTTGTCGCCTCTTAAGCCATGTTTCTGATAAAATAATAATATTTGTTCCGTATTTTTCAATTATATATGTCAAAGACGCTTTTCTGGATGTTAATGATCTGATATTCCACTGTAGCATTTTCAACTCAGTCCGCGTCGTCATCGTCTAATACTTCAATGGTATCTGTAATATGTAAAGTGTTCTGGGGGGTGGAGTTAGTGATTTCTAGCATGCAATTTACGGAGCTTCTCACAGAGTCTTGGTTGAGCATCTGATTATTTTGGACTATATTATTTATAAAAGTAAACATCTGGTTAACTAATTGTTCTTTATATCGCATGAAGTCCTCGCGGTGGGGGTTGGGTAGAATTGATTGGCTAAAGCGCTGTCTGGTGAAACTGGTGGAAGGTGTGGGTGAAGTAGGCGGAGAATTTTCTATATGTTTTTTACGTTTTATTGGTCTGGGTGATGTATTGTTTGCTAGTTGAGTATTTGCTTTAGGTATTGGTTTTCGAAGGAATATATTACTGTTTTTTGGTTCGGGTAAACTGGGAAAGTTGTTTAAGTTATTTAAAACATCAAACCTATTGTTGGTGGTTATTTTAGCATAGGAAGGGTTCTTTCCTATAATTTCTGCTTCTTTAAATGAAAGATTTTCGGTTGCCATAATTATCTTAATCGCTTGTTGATTTTTATATACGGGACACTTTTTATCGATGGATTTGTGTTCATTGCTATTGCAATGTACACAAACAACTTCATCTCAACCACAAGGTTCTCTTTGGCAGCTTTCCTGTCCACACGAGATGCATCTTTGCTTTCCCTTACATTGTTTGTTCACGTGCCCGTATCGGAGGCATTTGAAGCATTGAACCACAGGGAATATGTACGGCTCTACGGGGAAGTTTACCATATTTATTTTGACAGATTGCGGTAAAGTATTGCCTACAAATGTAACTACAACTGTCTGCCTGCCCACTAGTTTAACCTTACTAGGGTCACTATCATGGATTCGGCGTCGCATACGTCTCACTTCGGAAACTTTTACGCTGCTTTCTATAGCGCTCAATAAGTATTCGTCTGAGAAAAAAGTATCTACCATTTTAAGAACTCCTTTCCTGTGATTAAAGAAATTTGGAATATAAGCAATTAGACTATTGTTGGTTATAACTTCATGATTAATTAGTTTGTTTGCTACTTCAAGACTTTTGAATATGATTTTGACCCTGTTTAGTCCTACTGATTTAATGTCAATTACATCTTTTTTGAAGAGGTCTACCCCTTGCAGAAAGTAACCTATTCTCACCGGGAATAACCTGCCAATGTTTTTTTCTTTATGCTCGATCATAACATAGTATGGACCAACATCGTTTTTATGATATCTGTTAGTCAGATCATATGCATTAGGTTCCTGAGGGTTATTACTGTTGCTCTGAGAACCTGAAGGGTTGTCGTCTACGGGCGGCGGTTCGCCGCCCGAGGTATCACTCATATTATTTATAACTTATATCTAGTTTTAGTTATATTAAATGTTAGGGAATATTCAAACAAATATGAAAATATACAAAAATAATGAAAACAAGAGACACTTATCGATCCGGAATGTGGTTTTTGTCACTACACTAGGAAACAACCTCTCGGTACCAGCGTACGGACAAGACTGTGATCCGTCCTTCTTAACTGCCTCGTAAACATACGCGGACAGACTTGCACGATCACGTTCAAAAACGGACGGTTAAGGGTCTAGGGCAGTGGTTCCCAACCTGTGCGTCGCGGCGCCCTGGTGCGCAAGTAAAGAGGGGCGCCGTGAGCCGATCCTGTAAGTCTAAAGCACAAATATTTCAGGGTGCCTAAAGCAACAATACCTATTCTGACGCTCGCCACATTTTGAAACTAACGGAGAAAACTAGAACGTTCAGGAAGAAACTACAAGTTTGTATAAAAAAGACGAATGAAGGCGGCGGTCAAGATTGCTTTCCACAATTGTATAAATATGTGGGATCCAATGAACTCGTTGGCTCACAAGACCTGATGGCCCTTTTCACGGAACACTTATGGAAGCTCACTGAATGGTTTTCGAAATACTTTGCAGATGATGATGTTGAAATATCTGCGTGGATCCAAGATCCCTTTCATACGCAAGCTCCGCCAGAATTCTCCAAATCCGATTTGGTGGAGTTTTGGTTATCGATTCAAGCTTGCGCTATGTCAATTCTTTAGCCTTGCTTTGATACTATGTTTGGTTGTTAAATTATAGACATTTGAAGAATGTATGATTTTCATTCCGAGTTTTTTTGCACACTAAAAAACTTTTTTGAAAAAAATGCTGTGAGATGTCATTCACTAATGTCTTAACTATCACCTTCTGAAATACTATGTATTCTATTGGAAATGTGAATCCGTGTTTTACATATAATATGTATAAATGTGTATACCCAGGCCCCTTGAAATCAAGCGGGAACTAATGTTTTTGAGCGCCAGCAGGAAGGACAGTTTTTGGCCACACGTCTTACCTGTACCGTTTTATCCGCGCGTGTAAAACAGCCAAAAAAGATGGACGTCTGTGGGGGCCTTTACAGTCAGTTACGTTCCCTGTATGTAAATGCTTTCCCGGTATCATTGATCCGTGATCACATCGCTGACAAACGATGGAGGCTCCGGTTGCGAGCAGCGCTGGTTATTAATTGATGCCGCGAATACCGAGAGGCCGGAACAGAAACGTTCAAGTTGAACACTTAAAACTTTGATTTAGTTCCCCCAGTTGCAATAGATTTCCATTACGGTAGGTGAGCTACAACGCAGCACTGTCTCTGCCGAATATTAAACTGTTCCGGATATTTGAGTCCTTTCCAGGCGCCCTTCCTGTGATGTTTGAATGAGAGGGAGGCTATCGCATGCATAACTAAACTTTTGACTCCGGTATACGAATTCATATGATATGGTGTGACCTCAGAGTAACAACTGAACATAGAGGTAGTAAACAACTAATTCTAATAGGCCAACATCTTTTCTTACGTTGTCATATCGGCCACCAGATACGGCAATCATAATTGTTTACTATCGTCTTAATTGTATAGTATCCAGAAATATTCCATTCTACGTTAAAAAGACGGTATTTTCGTGGTTCAGGAATGATTACAGCAAAATCAATAGATATGTTGACCATCTACTGCGTTACTGAATGTTTCTTCATCATTAACGCAAATTCTGTCTTACATAAATTTTGAGGAGTTTGCAACGCCTATGTAATTTTCCTGCGATTTGTTTACGGTAACCTCCGACTGTTAAACGTTTGTTTTGTTTGTGCATCTTTTATGCTTGGTCAGTAAAATCGAATTCGCTATTTGTTGGTAACTGTAGTGAAGCTTTACGGACTTGCTGTGCTATATTCGAGTGTAGTTTAACAGTTTCTCGAGATGGGACAGTGCAGAGCAGTGTTTGCAACATGGGTTGCATTGGAAGAATTTTCAGGTTAGTTGGCAATGTTTGTGTCTGAAGTGTCAAAAGATGATGGCTTTGAGCACGCCATGCTGAAGTGGTTTGTTTACTACCTCTATGTTCAGTTGTTACTCTGAGGGTGTGACCTTTTTTTATTATTTAGTAGTGAGGGGGTTAGAGATCGGTTACCCTAGTGATTGCCGCTCAGCCTTAAGTCTTATTGTGTACGTCGGTCAAAGGGATCAGACAGAGTCCCATCCTAAGTTCTTTGCTAATCTTGAGATGCATTGGACTATGCTCTCTTGTCTTTCTCCCGGCCTACATTTAGATAGGAGTTCCTGCTTTCACTCAAGGAACGACAGTCGCTGATAATGAATGAACGAATGAAAGAGGAAGAGAGGCTTTCTGATAACCAGAACCACCAGTGCATAGGCCTATACACGGTCCCTTATGCATCTCTCCTCACCCTGGTTCCCACGTCCAGAGTCCAGCCCTCATCACAAAATTGAGGATGGCCTTGGGTCCTGCCCTTCTTATTGCCTCAGGTTAAAGAACCCTAGAACCAAGTATGTCCTGCCCGTCTGGTAACACAATGAAAGGACGTATATCAGTTTATGTGTTGATCACGTTACGATCTTCGTACTCCGTATATTGGGGTAGATGAAAATAGTTGCTGGTAAAGTGACCACCAGGACACCAAAAATTCACAAATAATACTTTTAGGCGTGTCAGGGATAACTATAGTTTTTATAGATGGAGGTAAAATAAAGCGAGAGAGGGGATAATAAAACACGAGTTACCACCAAAAATGTTTGCCTTTAAAAAACTTGGTCCGATAAATAGATTGAACCGAGGATTGAACCAAAACTAGGCCAACATGCACCTTGAAAATAATGATTGAACAATAAGTTTTACACACCAGTGGAGCTTTACAATAAAGGTCGCTTATTATTGATAACCCTCAAGCTTGGGAGCTATAAGACAGCATAGTAAACAACCAGCACAATATCTCTGAGGATTTCCCATATAAAAATGGTTCCCACAGAATTTGACCTTGGGATGATTTTACGACTTTGAAGTTTGGGTAGAAATACGAAAATGAGAATATCGCGATATTTTTTAGCCAAATAGGCGTGTTTGGTTCATGCGGAGAATTTTGTGCAATCGGTTACAGCCCTCAATAATTATATAATTATTTTCGATATCGATACCCCTACGAAAGTATCGATACCAGCTGGAATCGCTCAAAAATTATCTAAGATAAAAATACTCGATATTAGTGCAGAAGTATCGAAGTATCGTTAACATCTCTACAAAAGTCATCCAAAAGTGGGGATGCGCGTGTAATTTCCGCCAATCTGAGATATTGTGGTGGTTGTTTACTATGTTGTTGCTATAATGCACTGGCGAGCAAAACATGTAGGTCACTTAAGAAATTACAAATCATTTTGTAAAAAATTTAATTACTGAATCATCGGACTAGTAGATGGTGGATTATTCATTTTCCGATAATTACTAGCGGGCATATTTGTTATCTGTCAGTTGAAGTCGGTCAGTCAGTGTTTTTTCGATTTTTAATGAAACAGCGTGCATTTGGAAATCCAATTATTTAACTAAATAAACGAGTAGCAATTAACGGTAATGACAATAATGTGAAAAACCTGTCAATTAATAGCGTGTATCCTCTACTTTTGCATTAATGACTGTTTGTAGTCGACGAGGCATGCTTTGAATTAAACTCTGGATTACATTCTGGTCGATATTACTCCATTCCTCCATTAGCAACTTTCTCAGTTCTTGGGCTCTTTTTGGAGCTGGTGTTTGCCTTGAAGTACATCTGGACTAAGTGCTAGCCAATCAAACTAGCTAACTAGCTCATCCAGATATTCAGTGGCAATTCTAACTGTGTGAGTTCTATCATTTTTAAAAACTTTTATTCAACTTGCAATGTATGTATGTATCCATATACGTATATTGTATAGAATGTATGTATCTATGTTTTTTCGGGTGGAATCTTGCTACTGAATTTTGAAGCAGATATCTTCAACCGGTTGAGCTGAAATTTTTTTATACACATTTAGTTTGGATGAAAGTACACGATGAGCTGTGTGACGTCGTTCTAAATCCCATAGTGGAATAGTTATTTGATGCATTTTTACAATATGGGTATCCAATTGATATGAGAACGCCCAGTAGATGGTAAGGGGAATGACAACCTAATGAGAGCAGCCCCTGCATCGGCCCAGAACCTATGCTGAGAATTAGCAGACGCCAGATCAATATGGCCCTGGGCAACTGGGCCTACAAGGAACTGGCGAAAGCCAGGTTAGAGAGAGACGACTGCAGGCAAGCCAAAAGATTCATAGCGGGCCCTGATAAGGGCCGAACGCTATGGCTTTTGAATAAAGGCAGAAAGACGCTCAGCCTTCTGCTGGGGGTTCTTACGGGCCATTGCCGGCTGAATAGACATTTGTCACTTATGAGAGTGGTAGGGGACCCCATTTGCTCCAGATGCTGGGAGGAGGACGAGACAGCGTTCCACTTCCTGAGCAGATGTGCAGTACTACTACTACCTAATGAGAGGTATGTCATCACTGACAATAGATCCATTGATGGCATTTTTAGTTAAATGATGGATTTTGTTGTAAGAGTTTGGGAAAAATATACTATTTAAAGTCGGTGACTTGTTTTATCACTGCATGAACCTCACGACCTGAGAGAAGAGAGTTTTGCATTTGGCAAGAGTTTGGCAGCGGTGACAGGAGTTTTTGGATCGAATTGTAAGAGTTCCTTCATAGAACTTACGCAGTGGTCATCGCTTGGTTGTATCGATGACGGCGACGACATCGACATGAGGTTAGGGGGTAGCTAACGAACCGCTGGTACAGCGGGCAGCGACCGAGGGTGGACCGGACAGCCGGTGTGTGACTGTGACGCGGCGTAAGTGGTAAAGAAGATCCGCGGTAAGGATTTTCCAATAATAAGTTGTAAAGGGCCATTTGGGATACTGGACTGACTTTGGGAAAGCAATAGGGATACACGCGTGTTGTTAGTGGACTCTTATTACCAACACAGGTTAAAGGTTATGTTTAGAGTATGTCTATATTTTTAGTTTAGTTTAAGGTTTTCGTGATGTTTTATAAACCAGCCATTCTGTTTGAAGACCAACTCTGTGTGTAGTTCTGAACTGAATTCTGTCCAAACCATAGCTGGGGCTTTCTTTGAATCTACTCCATACTCTTCGACGTCCGTATGACCAAGTTAGGCAAAAAGGAGATTCGTCCGAAAACAGTACTTTGCTCCATTCATAATCATTCCATTTCAGGCCCAGTCTTGCAATTCGATGCCATCGGTAACTGTACCGACCGCCGCTGGGTGATCCTGTGACCATTCCTCGAGAAGATAATCCATTGTCATGAAGCTTTTTATAAAGGTCTATTCGCTATCATTAACATCTCTGAGCTTTTGAAGTCAGATAACTCGGAGAAGCTGCCTGCTCTGCAAACTAGCGGACACTAAAAATCTGTCATCTCTTTGATTGGTGATCCTTTTTCGATGGGATACTGGTTATGAAGCCAATATCTTGATAGCGTTAATATACATTTTGTACAGCACATAATACTCTAAAAGGGGTGATATACGTACGAGCAAGTACACGTACTTATGGCTCGATGACCTTTTCCGCCTGTGTCACCGTGAGTACGCGTACTTTGAAACCGTCGCGTAACTCGCCGGCGATCCAACTGGTTTGAAATCTTGCTCGTAGCTTGTCTCGGCTCGTACGTGTGGCAGCACTGCGAGCCACGAGCCACTACGTTGTTTCGGCTGCCCACCGATGCGCAACGCTTGTTGTGCTTGGCGTTTTTTTTAAGTTTTGTTGATTTAGGAAAATTATCAAAATGAGTGATTTTAGCCTCACGTGTGTCACCGACGTCGAGCCGAGTAAGTTCGCAAACTTAAAAGCCGCGTACTTAAGTTCGTACGTGTGTCACCCACTTTAGAGCCCGCTAACTTTTTCTACCTTGTAGCGACCCCCACTTTTGAAATCACATAGTCGGTTTGTCATGTAAAGACGTTTTCAAAATGACAACAGTGCCTGTTTCGATGTTGTCTGCAGCACTTTTAAGTAATTGAATCGGTGAGTCCAAAAATAGTACAAGTCCAAAAAATGGCGTTTTGACTTAAGACGGCCAAAACGTTTAAAATACGAAGATCTATCGCTTGTGCTTAAAAACATTTACAAAGTATAAGAATAACCCCATAACACGCACGGCGCGGCGTTGCGATGATAAACATTACAAGTCCCAGGACATGTACTGATTTCAACGTCATTGGTCAACTCATTGTTGGCTGTCAGCGCCACGGTTCGCGATATCGTTAATAATAATAAAACATTTTTCACATACTTAGCGCCCTCTACTGGTGTTGTCATAGCCTTATCACACGCTATGACTAAAAAAACACAAAAAACCCTGTAAAAAGAAGACTGACTTCAAGAACAACAGAAGGGCAAAAACTATTTTTTTAATAGCTTGGAGGAGGGTGAGACTTTCGGATCTATTATGTGTTTATTATCATTAGTCTAAAGAATTATAACAAGTTTTATATGATGGTGAACACAGTTACTTTACTCGTTTTGGAGTTAATATGTTTTTTTTAATTTATCTCAAAACTATGTTTCTACACTTATACTGTTCTTGAACTCACCGATTCAATTAAAAATCGAACCTCCTTCTCCATCAGGTACCTTTTCATGACCGACACGTAAAATAAATACTGAAATGTTTCTCATTATACATGGAAATGAAAAAACCCACAGTCCCATTGCCTACCCTGTCGAAACCCCTAGCATTGTGGGGGCCAATCGTTAGGTCCCAAAAAATCTTTTATGTGCAAAATGTTCGAAAGAAATGAAATTTGGTGGGAAGGTGTACATTGATCGCCTGAAACTGCACCTAAGTTTATGACCTCGGGGGATCGCCATTTGAGGGGTGAGGGGGTGAAAACTCTCCTTCGCGGGGATTTTAGAAAAATAACGTCGTTTTGGTAAGTGCTGTCGAAAAAAGGTTCAAATAATTTATGTAGAAGGCAAAACTCTGCAAGTTTTGGTTTATACATTTTTCGTGTGCGGCTAATAATTTCTGTTCTACAGTCCTCCAAAGTTAGGGGTTGATTTGTGATTTTCACTAAAATCAGAATTTTATCGTTAAGACGGAGCACAAAAGCCTTTTTTGGGACCTAACGATTGAACCTCTTTACCGCCACAGGGCCAGAGGTTCCGACAAGATTGGCAATGGCACTGTGGGTTTTTCACTTCACTGCATGACGAGAAACATTCTAGTGTTCATTTTACCTGTCGGTCACAAAAAGATACTTATTGGAAAGAGGAGGTCCGATTTTCAATTCATTAAATATGCTGCATTCAACATTGAACCAGACACTATTGTCTTTTCATGGCAAATCGGTTACGTGATTTCAAAAGTGTGGGTCGCTTCAAGGTAGAAAAACTTAGCGGGCTCTAAGAGTATAAGCACTTACCGAGACCACCTGCTGGTTCTCGTTGTCCTCGATTATCTTGTATTAATCCTACAACTAGCCACAACAATAGGAATTAAATAAACTGGGCAACAGCCACCGTGCGAGCTTTTGATTAGACTAATTTTTTTGCTCACCAGTCTAGTAGAACCAAGCTAAAAAGAGGAACACAACACGTGTAGCGCTACGGCAAAGCTACGAAAAGGCTATTAATACCAGAACAAGACGAACGGGACAAGTCCCATTCTTAATAAGTTCGTCGCTGTCTAAACCATTAAACGGCTGGCGTAGGGATGTGGCGACCCCATCGCGCAGAGGTGATGGTACACCTTGCACCGACGACGGTGCATCATGTACTGTTATCTCTGCAATCAGCCACAGGGGGGAGAAGTGCAGTCACATAGCTTCGCCCGCGGTGCAATCACCCCCACATCGGAATATTTCCGGGAAACTAGAAATAGGTTCCCAGAAGTAGGCGGCACCAAATGGCCTCACGGTTCATGTTCCGTCGCTGGGCTGATGTTCCCGGTTTTTCATAAGTGACAAATTGGATTAATTAAAAGTAAAAAAATGCTCAATGGCTCTTCCAGGATCAAAAGATTCCGAAAGTAAAATATCTGGCCGTTCGGATCTCCGGGTGCCAGGTGGTCGGGGGAAACATTAAGCGAAGTTTGTTTAAAGAATTATGCTGCCACTCCTCGTCAGGCTAACAACAGAAGCCGTCCTTCGCAGCAACTTCGCACTGACGACAGGCCCGACAGCCTGAGAAACTTGCTCAGAGCCGACTTTACAAATATACGAGGTCTTGCCTCCAACCTAAACTCTGTCCATCAACACCTTCAGGCAGAGAAGCCACACATTCTGGCTCTTACGGAAACTCAAATCGGCTCTTCAACAATGGATAACTGCTTCAGATATCCCGGATATGACTTATACACCCGATTTAGACGTAGGTTTGGCGTATGCGTGTACGTTAAATCTGGGCTTTCTTGTCATCGAGAAGAAGAGTTCAAACTGGAAGCTTTTGATATCTTATGGCTCAAAATATCCTTCCAAAATCATTCCAAACATATATGCTGCATTTATAGGCCACCGAGCAGTAACAACTGCAAAGAGCTCTTCGAGAAGCTTTCAGCCACTGTGGACGCGCTGCAATCAGATCACCCTCATTCAGAGATAGTCTTTCTGGGTAACCTCAACGTTCACAACTCATACTGGCTGAAACACTCAAACAAAACGGACGACGAGGGACGTGAAGCTGAAGGCTTCGCTATCAGCTGCGGCTTGGAGCAGAGCAAAGAACCAACAAGGATTCCCAGCCGCCACGGAGATTTTGCTAGTCTGTTGGACCTATATCTCACAACTACTCCAACGGTCTACACAGTGAAGGTAACCGCCCCACTGGGATCGTCTGACCACAACACCGTCTCGACGCTATGCAGAATGCATTCTCCAGATCTCTACCATGCAAAGCCTCGTCGGGTCTGGCATTACGGGTCAGCAAAGTGGGACAACCTAAGGGAATACTACCAGTCCTTTCCTCGGAACGACGTCTGCTTCAAGTCACGAGACCCATCAGCTTGCGCCCAAGAAATAACAGAGGTATTAATATCTGGCATGGAAGCCTATATTCCTCATGCCGTCAAGCATCCCTCCAAAAACAAGCCATGGTTCAATCAGCGTTACAGAGATGCAGTTACCTCTAAAAACCAACATTACAGAGAATGGAGGAAAAATCCAAATGCTGAGAGCCACCGCAGTTTTATCGACGCCAGAAATCACTGTAAACGCGTGATTGACAGCAGCAAGGAGGAACACAACCAAAAAATTAAGAACGAGCTCCTCTTATGTCCTAGTTCGTCCAGAAGATTCTGTTCTGTAGCTAAGGCTGTTAGTCAGAACTTTTCCTATCCATTAATACCACCCTTGACCAGAGAGGGCAAATCCATCGCTTCTGCTCCTAAAGAAAAAGCAGACATCTTGGAGAAGCTCTTCGCAGCCAATTCTACGGTAGACTTTCAAGGAAGTACTCCGACCACCACCATAAGCGTGAACTCGAGAATGGCAGATGTCAAATTTGAACATCGAGATGTAAAAATCATCCTCCAAAAACTGAATACCAATCAAGCTACTGGCCCTGACCAGATTCCAGCCATTGTCCTTAGACGCTGGGCTTGCACCTATTCTTTGCAAGCTCTTCAAACTTTCGTATCCCGCTCCGTGGAAGATTGGCTGCGTACAACCCATCCCTAAGAAAGGCAAAAAAATTGATCCCACCAATTATAGGCCTGTGGCTCTTCTCAGCATCATGTTCAAGGTTATGGAGACTGTGATTAACACACAGCTCCTGAAATACCTGGACAACAATAACATCATAAATGATCGCCAGTATGGCTTCCGTAAGCACAGGTCTACAGGTGACCTCCTTGCCTACGTCACCCACTTGTGGAACAGAGCTATACACAATCATGGCGAATCCCCTGTTGTTGCACTTGATATATCGAAAGCTTTCGACACAGTATGGCATGACGGACTTCTGGTCAAGCTTGCTGCTTATGGACTACCACCTGGCCTGCCAGTGGCTGAATAGCTTTTTGGACGACCGATCTCTGTTTGTTGTAGTCGAGGGCTGTTCATCAGACGTATTTTCAATAAACGCCGGTGTTCCTCAGGGATCTGTCCTATCCCCTACACTGTTTCTGCTGTACATCAACGAGCTGCTGGAAATAACATCCAGTCAAATCTACAGCTTCGCAGATGATAGTACATTAGTGTCGTGCATGGAACCAGTCAAGCCACTATCATCCCAGGAGGCGGTACGTCTGCGACAGCAGCATGCCTCACAGATCAACGCAGATATCAAAACAATTGTCGAGTGGGGATTAGCAAATAAAGTGCAGTTCAACGTACAAAAAACTCAGGCAACAACACTTACAAAGAAGTCTCACGATGGCTTATCAACCGTGGAAATGGAGGGTCACCCCATAGTCCAATCACCTTCCGTCAAGCTTTTGGGAATCAACATCAACAATAACATGTCCTGGCACGACCATGTCGTCAGTATTGCTAAAACGGCATCCCAGAAGCTTGGAGTTTCGTTCCGCTGTAGGAAAATGTATACACCAGAGCAACTGCTGCTGCTCTACAAGGCACAAATCCGACCATCGCTGGAGTATTGCTCCCATGTGTGGGGATGCGCTCCGAAGCACTCTCTAAAGCTTATGGACACGATCCAGAAAAGAGCGATTAGACTAATCGATACGCCTAACCTCACAAAGGACCTCCACAGCCTGAAACATCGAAGGAGGGTGGCTGACCTATCCCTGTTTTACAGATTCTATCAAGGAAGATGTTCGAATAAGCTCTCTCAGATAATAACACCACAGGCCGTCCGAACCAGGAACACTAAAGAAGCTCTGCGAGCTCATCCTTTCCAGGTCGAGGTCCTTACTCGCCGAACTAATCTCCTCCAGCACTGCTTCTTTTGGAGAACTTCAACGCTGTGGAATCAGCTACCGGGGAATTTGTTTCCCGACGGCTACAACCTGCAGCGTTTCAAATCTAACGTGAACCGATACTTATCCTCTTGCAGCGCTTCTACAGCGCCATAGGCTTTCAGCCTTTGCGGGAGGCCGACCATAAAAAAAAAGCAGTGGCACACCATCTGATAGTTCTCTGATATTTGTTGAAGATGAACGTACAAATGGACCACGAGACATGAGCTATGTATTACTGAACCGAGAATGCCATTTATAAAGATCTCATGAACCAATCAGCGCATGTTAACTCACAGACAGAATGGCACGTCACTATGGTGGCCTTCCCATGGCGTGGATGCATCGTATACCTATCAGTCGCTATAAAACAAATAGACAACAAGTTTAGCAAGGAAATTATCCTGCAGTTCGCGGAAGAACCAATGGCATCACGTCTATTGATTCTTGCTGCAACCATTACATAATGGATGTTTATTTTTATGTATAGCACACATCAATAAAGTGAAGTTCAATGTTAAATTCGAGATGTCTTACAAGTCCATTTCAGGTGCTTCAAAACATATTTACCTCACCTTTTTTCAAAAGGATTTCCAAAATAAAATGAGCATTCTAGTATTTAACAAAAAACCAGTATAGCAAACTAAATTCGGAAAGATTAAATGCAAACAATGTTTGCGTTGAACGTTGGTAATGGTTTTGATGCGTATGTTGTTTTCCATAATTGAGTTAGGTGCATCCAGGTAGTAATTAATTTTATTTCCTGAAATCTGTCAGCAACCGGCGGACGGTAGGAAAATAGCACGATTGGTTAATTTTGAGTGATAACTGGCCTGCGAATCAATACCGCAGACTCATTTTCTGATATTATTTTTTTATTTTGTCAGATAAAGGGGTGTTTTTGTTGCTCTGTTTAATTTCAATAACATCACTGTTAAAGGGTATTTATTAGTTTATTATGTTCGTACGAATCTTTCAGTCAGATATCTAATAGCAAGAGCACATTAAAATTCGTTCTCGTTAGTTTTGTTTGGTCGTACGTGCCAGAACAGTACACAGTAGAAGTACCGTAAACGCTAAAAGTTTCTATTTAGAGATAATACGTTTCTCAGGCTGTTCTGGTATCTGCCACATCAAAAATATCTCAGCCATCGACGATAGTTGTTCTGTCAGCTGTGGTTAGATTTGACATGCTGCAGGTTTTTGCTGCCAGGAAACGAATTCCCTGCCAAGCTCATTCCACAACATAGAAATTCTCCAAACTAAGGAATGCTGGAGGAAACCCTTATTGGTGAAGGTTCTTTGTGAGGTTAGGTGTATCCATTAGTCTAACTGCTCTCTTCTGGATAGTGTCCGGAGGCTTTAGTGAGTACTTCGTACTGCATCCCCACACATGAGAACAAAACTTCAAGCACCTGGGATGCCGTTTCAGCAATACTGACGACGTGGTCGTGGCAGGACATGTTATTGTTGATGTTGATTCCCAAAAGCTTGACGAAAGGTGACTCGACCATTGGATGTCACTCCATTTCCAGAGTTGATAAGCCAACATGAGACTTCTTTGTCAGTGTTGTTGCCTGAGTTTTCTGTAGGTTAAACTTACTAATTCCCATTCGATAATTGTTTCGTTACCTACGTTGATCTGTGAGGAATTTGGGATGATAGTGGCTTGCCTGGTTCCATGCACGATATTAATGTACAGTCGCATCGTCTGCGGAGCTGTAAATTAAATTGGATGTTATTTCCAGCAGCTGGTTGATGTACAGCAGAAACGGTGTAAGGGAGAGGACAGATCTCTGAGCCCGGCGTTTATTGAAAATACGTTTGACGACCAGCCTTCGACTACAACAGACAGAGATAGGTCGTTCAAGAAGCTACTCAGGCTATCGAAGGCTTTGCCTATGTCAAGTGCAACACCGCGTAATTCGCCATGATTTTCAATTGCTCTGTTCCACAAATGAGCGACGTATGCCAGGGAGTCACCCGTTGATCTGTGCTCACGGAAGCTATACTGGCGATGTTATTGATGTCCAGGTTATTTCTATGGGAGTCCCTTACCACTTAGTATTTCTCATACAGCAACTCTATGAGTCTAGCTCGGCTCGTGTAAGAATTGATGGTAACCTATCTGGACAAAGAGCAACCAGAGAAGGAGTTCGTCAGGGATGTGTATCATCTCCGATGTTATTTAACATTTACTCTGAAGTTGTGATGAGACAGGTATTGGACAACTGGAATGGCGGTATAACTATTGGCGGAAGCAAAATATCTAACTTAAGATTTGCTGACGATGCAACCCTTATTGCTGTTTCTCAGGAAAAAACTAGTAGCTCTATTGAACGCTTCAGAACAACACAGTGCAGCATATGGCCTTGGTATTAACAACAACAAGACCAAGGTTATGATCGCAGATAGAGAGCATGTCAATAGGCCGTTGTGAGGTAGTTCAAAGTTTTGTGTACCTCGGTTCTTTGATCGACAATTCGGGTAGCTGTGAGAATGAGATTCGACGGCGCATTCAACAGGCACGGGTGGCCATGGCAAAGCATACTGAAATATGGCGTGACCATAACATCACTAAAGCTACCAAAATGTCGCTGGTCCAGTCTCTTGTGTTCTCCATAGTTTTGTATGCCTCGGAAACTTGGACTGTTAAAAAGGCAGATCGAACTCGCATAGATGCTTTTGAAATGTGGACGTGGAGAAGAATGCTGAGAATTCCTTATGCTTACCGCCCATAGACTAATGTTTCCATACTGGATGAGCTCGGTAATCCAAAGAGACTATCCTCCATTGTGTCGACGAGAATGCTTACATTCTTCGGACATATTCACAGAAGCGATAATATGGAGACACTTGTAGTTAAGGGTCACGTCCCGAGAGAGCGGCGCCGTGGCCATTCCCCTACACGCTGGGTGGATACGACGAAACAGTTTGCTAGATATGAGTATCAAGGGCGCCACTGAACTGACAGAAAATCGCGAACAATAGCGAGCTACAGTTCTCAAAACTATTGATAATATTCGTGTCGGCAATACTCTAGCTCCGACTTAATGCATTTTACGAGTTCATAACATGTCTGTTAAGACATTGTGACTATGACGATGATCCACCGGAGTCCAGGTATTTCAGGAGCTGTGTGTTACTGACAGTCTCCATAACCTTAGACATAGACATGATGCTGAGAAGAGCTTCAGGTTTGTAGTTGGCGGGAACGGTTTTTTGCCTTTATTAGGAATGGGTTGCACGCAGTCAATCTTCCATGCAGCAGGAAAGACGCCTCGCTGATATGATAGTTTGACAAGCTTGCAAAGAATAGGCGCTTAAGAACAATGGCTGGAATTTGGTCAGGACCAGTAGCTTTCCTAGTGAGAGCGGGCCACAGAAATATCTGCCCTGTGCGCCATCTGGTACCCGAAGGTAACAGCAAACTAAAGAAATCGCTGCTAAACAGCAGCAGACTTCTTGGTGGAACGCCACGGCACGTCCGCTTAACCGAGCAGAAGCGCGGTTCTATATGCTGCTGCATATGAGAGCCGATATACGAGGGTTGCTCAACATCTCCGACTGACGTCAATCGACCTATGGCACTGATGATCGCTAATAAGCGTGAAACAGCTGTCTGCGTAGTGGTGGATTGACGGAGATGTAGAGCAACCCTCGTAGCTTTCCTAGTGTTTAGTTTTAGAAGGATGCTTTTTACATCTCGATGTTGAAATTTAGATTTATAACCTATCCTACATACAACTTCACAACCTGGACACTTCTTTTGGCTTAGCGTTTTGCGGAGCGGCAAGCAGAGAGCGTGAGCGGTGCGAAGAGCGGCTATTAGGAAATGTATCAAGCAGACCACGAGTCGCCGCCCGAGTGGAAAAGCCAGCGTTTTCTCCCCAGCGATTCACGACTGCAGCAGACGGAGCGAAGGGCGGGTGTAACAATAAATTGTACGCCTGCATACGGAATATGGCACGAATTCAGAAAGCAGCGGGCAGTGGTGATTCACAGACGTACCTAGTGGAGGTTTCTAAAACAAAATCTTTTGATTTAAGTTACAGCGGAAATGGATACCAAACTGTTTGTTACCGAAATTTTGAATTGGCTGAAAATATTGATATCAAATCATCCACAACATAAGTATATATAAAAGGCTGATGGAGTAAATTAGACATAATATTTCCAGGAACATAATTACGTTAGGTTTACACTGACAACCTATAAGGGTTATAGACATCTACCACCGACGATATATCTACCTATATACCTGAATTTCCTTGACACGTTATATTCTCGTAACAAAAAAATGTAGTACTATAGAGTCTATCATATCAAAATAGATTTTTCTAATTCAACCCTTAAAACTCACCCCCAACTTCTTTTCTCAAATAGCACCCCATAGGTTTTCCTACAAAAACGATATCCCTATTTTATTTAAAGTCTTTTGGTACCTTTGATGATATGCGCAAACTTATTTTTTTTTTGTGAAATCATAAGCATAATATAAACATGTTAAGGGTACTGAGTCCATGCTTTCGAAAACAAGTGTCTTTTTGTCCTTTTTTATTACGAAAATATTACGCCTCAAATAAATCTTTATTTTATTTACGTTATGCCTATGAAATTACGAAAAAAAATCGTTTGTTTCCAGGGCGAGCCGTAGGCGAGTGCTAGAAGCCTGCGAGTCCCGTAAAGTCACTTTCGGGTAGCGTTACGTACAATTTTTTTTCTGCAGCCTTTTATTAGATACAATATTAAAAAATAATAGCGATAGATACTATAAAAAAAACTTATGAACCCTTTCGGTATGATTTATTACTTTCGGTACGATTTGTGTAAAGTTTCACTGTCTATTTAATAAATCATACCGAAAGTTCTATTTTCTGGACGGCTGCAGAAAAAAATAATAACCTCGTTTATGTAGGAAAACCTGTGGGGTGCAACTTGAAAAAAAGGTTGGTGGTGAGTTTTAGGCGTTAAAGAAAAAAAGATTTTCAAAAGTATGGAATAATAGGCCATTCGGTACCCTTCACAAGTCCAATTCGCCCAAACAAATCCTCATTTTATTCATCTTATGCTTATGACTTTATGAAAAAAATTGGTTTGGGTATATAACCAGAGGTACCACAAGATTTCAAATAAAGTAAGAACTTAATTTGTTTTGGAAAAACTATTGGGTGCTATTTAAAAAAAATGGGAGTGTTGTTATAAGAAATGGTAGAAAAAATATTTTGAAAGCATCTTATCATATAATATAGTATTTTCAAAAATTCCACTCAGTTTTCGTTTGAACTTTCATTGTTACGAGAATATCACATGTCAAAGAAATTTTGGGACACTCTGTATACATTGAAAATGCCAGTTTGTTATCTGTCCGTCCGTTCTTATACAAAAGATAGCCTACACTACAGGTGCTAGAGAAAAACTAAATACAGGTTCCAAATCAGCATCAAAAAATTAGTCCGGGAAAAATCCGGACTTGTCAATATCGCTATTTTTTGAATGGTATAATTTGAAATCATGAACAATATTACAAATGGTATTATGTATCCCTTAATTAATGGTGCAATAGTAAGGTTTATGTTTTGTAATCCATAGGTCCAGAGATCGATCCCCAAGCTAGACGATTTTTTTCCATATTGGTGATATCATTTGCACGTATTTTGTTTAAGCTTTGTAATGTTTCGAACAATTATTAGCTCTCACTAAAGAGAACTTATGCAGAGCCTCTGTCTGTCCGTCCGTCCGTATACAAAAGATAGTCAAGAGTAAAGGTGTTAGAGAAAAACTAAATACAGATTCGGAATCATCATGAAAAAAAGTCCGGGAAAAATCCGGTGTTCTCAATATCGTTTCCGGTTAAAAAAACTTTAAATTTTAGTACAACAAATTCTTAGTTCAGTTTGGCTGACGCTACTGAGTCAAGGTGGCTTCCCACGGCCCGTAATTTTACAGGCCGGGCCGCGATCCGACGGGAAAACGGGCGGCGCGGACTTCAGGCGCACGTTTGTGCCCGAGTACCTTTTCAAAACCATCAGATACTTCTGTGTTTACTGGTGATCGGGGTTGGTTCCTTGATTTTGCTTCTTAATTTTCTATACGTTGACATCAAACTGTCCCTCTTCTTTTTCAATTTCTTGATCGTTATGTCACCAATACTGCTTTTTAGTTTACATTGAATACGACTCTAAGGATCCTGCTGCTTACTTCTGGTTTTGTGGCTATCAATTTTTGTATTCCATAATGCGGGTTCATTTTTACAAAAATTAATGAATTCGAAAGTAATTTTGTTCATCCACTCCGTATTGAAAGATACCAAAAAGAACGCGCAGAGTCCCAAAAACAATGGCTATGTCTGTTTACCCAAACAGTAACAACAGGTCTGCACAGGCATGCGCTGGTTCGCGCCTTTGAAGTTTACCGACTCGCTCCGGATTCCTCGCACCACCTTAGGCGAACGTCTTCCCACGGCGCGGTGGCGCGAGCTGGCGTGGGCCAGCCTGCGAAAACACGGTCCGTGGGAAGCCACCTTTACTGTCATAATAGATAGATAGATGTAAATAAAATCATTATAATCCCAGCATGGGCATCTCTCCGCTCGCCGCTCCGCAAAGCACAAAGCCAAAAGTCGTGTCCAGACTGTAACACTGTGCTGACACGGCATTTAGCGACACATTACTTTGTCGTCTAGGAGCATGAAGTCATTTATCCTAAACGGTCACTTTTTAAAACGAGTGGTAGATCTCTTCCTTGCCGCATCCAAGAGGTTTTTCTTACCATACGTCTAGATTTGTAGCAACATCATCGTTCAATAAGAGAAAAGTGGGCTCACTTTTCAGTTGCTTTTAACTCCGGAAACTTTCAGGCTTGGCTGCGACGCGAAAAGATGTTCAATATTTTATTTTATATGACACTCCCGCAACCACGACCGCTGTAAAGCAAGAAGTTCAGATAGGACAGGAATCGTGTTGACCAAAAAATAACATTGGAAATGAATAACTTATTGGATGCTATACTTATATTGAACGTTACATTTATTTTGTAATCGACTTCTGCCTAAAGGCATTTTGAATTTGAAGTAATATGTATTGCAATATAAGATCTTCATTGCATTTGAAAATCGACACAATTGGGGGCGGAGAAGTAATAAAATCGACAATTACAAAAGGTGCGCTACCTTAAATTTTAGTTATAATAGCCTATTATTTGTTACGTGGTAGGTTGTGCTGTTTGCATATGTTATATTTTGTTCACCCGCATTACTTTTTAATTGATTGTGAACCACCCTTATAAGCCCTTGAGCTACTCAAATGTGTGCAGATAGGAAATTAGTACGGTATTTACTTAAAAACGATTTATTACGATTTTAAAAATTTCTGTAATCATAATCTGTCACGTAGAATACAAAAATAATTATTAAAAATAAATTGCAATTACACAGCTGAGAAAAAAAACAGCAAGTCAATATATCTATGGAGAATTAAGGCATATTAAATAACTAAATCAACCTACCATTGAATATATGTATAGACTAGAAAAGAAAATAGGCACACAGCAATGCAACACTTCATCTATAAACTAGGTAAATGAACGGGATTGACTTATTACCCGTATGTCCTTTAACTCTTCCGTTACAGTTACTATAGGCGTCCAATTTGGTGCACAAAAGATTACATGCTTGAGTAAATAGAAAACATCAAGATAACGATAGCGATAGAAATTTTAAGGTATCATACCAAGTGTAACATAGGTGACTTTGAGTAGTCAAAATTTGGATTTAAAAAAAAAGTAACCAGTGATATATCTCTACATCTAATTCTAAATATGCATGATATATGTAACACAATAAATCAATGGTTCCTTGCCTATGATCCGATCTGCCAGGATATACAATAACTACAATTTATGCACAATTGTATTAATTAAATAATATTGAAATTTAGATACTCTACAGCCCAATGGAAAATTATGACTCCCTCAATAAGTTGGAAATTCGAAAATATGTGGCAAAATCTACCGATATATGAACTATATCAGCTGACTACCCGCAGTTCGAGGCTCTAGGTTAATTTTCTAGGTCCTGAGCCGACTGTGTGGCTGGCAGCAGGTACCATTAGAAGGAACACAGAATTTTGGTAGCAAAATCAACATCTCGCGAGATCTCTGGACATCTCGGTCAAGCTAAAGAATTTATTTTAAGGCCTTTAGACAAGGTAACGTGATTCTGTTTCCCACTGAACAGAAGCCAGTTACGGTTACCTGTGGGCCTGCTATCTGGCCATAACACCTTCAAACTTCACTTGTGTGATCGGTGACCCGACGTGTGCGCACTGTGGCGAGGAGGAAGGGTCCTCGGCATACATTCTATGTCGCTCACAGGCAAGCTATACTAGGTCCAGGAGTCCTTGAACCTAAACACATAAGATAGGCAGGATCCAAGGCCATCCTGATCTTTCTTTGACTAGGAAACTAGGATAAGGAGAGGTGCATAAGGGCCCGCTAGTAGGCCTATGCACTGGTGGTTCTGATCACCACCTCTTTCCTTTTTCATTCATTCATATCAGCTGATGAAAGCCTATAGGAAAAATTAAATATAGTACTAGCCCAGTCAGCGTGTCAAGATGTCTGCAACCTTAGCTGCCATTCACCATACAAGGTATCAGTTTTTTTCGATCTTACCTCTTGGCTACTAAAAACTAACTTACACAATAGAAAAAAATATACACAACTTATTATTTGTCTGGAAATTTCAGTGTCTTCAGTCGGTTACTTGCTGGATGTGAGGAACCCCATATTTCCAACACCCATGATCTGCGAAATGCCCCAAATGCTCTGGAGTTGCTCTAGATGTTATACCTGTCTCTATTTCCTAGTTTCCTCTGGATATGTCCAAAAATGTACTGATATGGTCCTAATGATCGTACTGGTTGACAACAAACAGGCTTAGCCGACGAGGAGGACAACAGATAAGAGAAAGTTCTGCAACGATCGATTATCGCAATTAGCCACGCTACAAAGATTTTGGTTTACCCCACAATATCAAAAAAACCCAGATTAGGATCAAAAAACCTTACGTATTACTTTTATTGCTTATAAATCCGGCACTAGGCCGATACTTAATCTACAGTTGATCCCAAATCAGAGATATATGTGAACGTTTTTCGCAAGAAAAAAGGATTTTACAATTATTTATAATTATAATGGATAAATGGATGTGTCTATATTTTTTTTCTTACCGAATTTCATGGGCGCGTGTATCGATGTCTATTTGTTTATATATAAAAGTATCCTGTCTTTGTGATCACAAAGTTATGTAGTAGTGTGGTGAGTTATAAAAGATATTCACTTCTTGCAGTTTATCAGTATAAACTTTTACTGCACAGAAAAAAAAACTGTTGCGTTTCCAATTAATTGTTAGTTTTTGGATGTTTTTCCATCGCTTTGAATATATTTACAGTTATTTCAAATGCATGTCATTGAAACAATTCAATTTTTATATTCGAAGTAATCACAGGTACGCCAATAAATTCAAAATAATTTTATATTCGTTCCAACGATATGTATAATGCTTCTAATACGAGTATTGACATAATGCAATCAAAACATTAATTAGTTTTCGAAAATTACCCTATGTTTCATTTAAACAAAGCATACAATCTATTCGACGTACAAAAATTATTACAGCAATAGCTGTTCGTGATAATTCATCTGAGGAAAATTAATTTTGTTTCAAAAGGTAGCTACTACGCGAACAATAACCCATACTTTCAAAACACTGTCTATGCTGTTAAAGAAATTGGTAAGTAGTATTCGTAACAACAACATATATCGAATCCAATGGCCCTTGTTGTTCGCTGAACTATAATCAGTATTCGGCGGGACTGATGTCCCGATTCAATGAACGCAAAAAGAAAGAACAGGGGGATCATCTTAGTGTTATTATCGGCGCCAACCCGCCAACACGGACGAGGTTGTTTCGTTGTGTTTCGTTGTGTTGTTTCGGTGTTAGCCGTATTGTGTCATCTCGTGTTTTTGCGTATTGCATCAGCAATTGTGTGATTTAAATGTGTCCAGTTATATATTAAATGGAGGACCTACTGAGAAATTGGGGCTTAGAAGAGCTAACACCCACATTTGAATGTAGGTATTTAGATTATTCAGACAGTTATATTTCAGGTAAAAATGCAACAACTGGTGCAGACTTACACCACACCATTAAACATCCAAACGAATCAATCAGCTGTCCTCGCAATAAAATTGTTGCTTCAAGGAAAAGAAAGTAGTTTAGAATCAATTACCAAACACAGATTCGATTCTGCGACAGGCTGCGATTGAATCATTCGTTGGAATCCAATGACATCTTGTAGTTGAATCGACAATACGATACAATTCGTTGTCAACTATACACTTCCCATTGGATAAAACACCTCTGTATTTGAGCAATGCTGAGTGTAACGTCCCATTGAATCCAAGCGTAAGTCTTTGACAAAGCGACAGATTTTTCTGTGTGTGTATAAGTTAGTTTGACCTTTCTTATTAAAGATAACTAATCTCTACATCTCCGTTTCTCGCTACGTTGAAAAGAAATCCTCATGCAGGTTTATAGACGACGCATTGTGTAGTGCTCGCCTTAGGGGAAAGAGACTGAAGTTCCTCAACGAAGCTATTGCTGCAATCGCGATCAATTGTTTGTCATATAGACACATGTTTACATTTTTAAGTAGCCTGATCATGAAATAACGAGTGGACGAGGAAAAACCAGAGACATATTGGCCATTGCGTAGGCTAAACAGTAGGCCCTTCTTTACCTCCAACTAGGTTAGTTCCCAAGACCCGCCCTTTTAGTTGAAGGTAGAGGCTCAAGGAAGTTATCTTGATGTAGGTGCCGGAGTATACGGGGGTTACTGGTAATGAGGAAGCCGATAGGCTGGCCAGACTCGGCATCGGAGGACAACAGTTTGCTGGCCCGGAGCCCATTATTTATAGGATTAGTAGGGAGCTAGGCGGGCTAAGATACGAGATCTTTGGATGTGAGCCAGAGGAATTACTCTCCCTAAGCTGGGCCAACATACTGGCCAGCTTGCCTTTGTTAAAAGGTCGGGAAGGTTTGACAGGAGTAGGGAGGTAGGTAGTGGTGGCTGAGGGGATGGCAAAAAAGGGTCTACTGGGGTCTGGTTGTCTGGCGCGGCCGCCCCACAGCTATTATACCAATACTACTACTTTTTGAAGGTAGTGCTGGCTTGGGTCATACCTCCTTAATGTCATCTAGTTTCAAAATTGCAATCCTAACTATGTGGAGGTATCATATGAGAGTATTATGATCTATGAATATAACTCTCGCTCTGCTTACAGAGCCTAGCTGGAGACGCCGAATCTGAAATGCTGTGAATCCAAGACCCGTACTTTAGCTTTCTGATCAAGTTGTTGTTTATTCGTACAGCTGGTTCAGAGCGAAGTTGACCCTAGAGCTCTCAAGAACATTCATCATTTCGTTACCGTGAGCCCCAGCAAACCCAGATATCCAAAACAGTAATACGAGGAGTTTGTTGAGATCAGATTAAAAGGAACGCTGTAGGAAAGGTCTCGACGTTAGCTTCCAATCACTTTGACGCTACCTTGCACATAGTTGTTTCTCCGCTGCGCCTGATTTTCTTGAGTACGGGATAAACAAGCCAAAATTGTGAATATTTATGGCTGAACCATCAAAGAGGAGTCAAATCTGCGTAGAGGCTCTAAAAACCCCGTCGCAATACTTAAGAGCAACCATTCCACTGCCTGTGTGCTAAAGTTTAATTTAGAACAGAAAAATTGTAACGACTTTTATAATTTTCTAGTATGTATCAGCTACGTGATCAATCGTATTCACAATATCTCGAATCTTGAGTCAGACTACCCGGTATGACAACTTCGAACTGAATTACCATACTTATGCAATCAGTGAGCCACACGTGCTATTAGAGTAGTAATCAGTCGTAAAAAGTAATAAGATAAAAACGCGTGGAAATGTTGGAGATGCCAGCCATTAGGCTCCCAGTTCTTCTATCTTTGGTTCAGCACTAATTAAGAGTTGAGTTTTAATGAAGCTATTGATTTTAGCATTAACATCACCCTGCCCGTAAAGCTTCCAGTTCGTCGACATTTCGGTAAAAATGGCAGTTACAATCCATTTGAACTGGTGGTTTCCATTAATTTGATTTGATTTCTCTGCAGCACACTAGATAATTCAGGAACGGATCTAGGATCCTCCTGAAGAAGAGAAGTTAATGTTGCCTCTGAAACTCATTCGCTGCTTATCTTTGTGAGACATTGTGCTTTACTGGCAAATAAATAAAAACCGCATTCGCGAGAAAACGTTTCGTAACATTTTGGTTACCGAAAGAAGAGCTTCCGCCACTTCTTATATCTAGGCCCCACGACACTCTGAGGATTTTCAGTAAAAGGAGTGAATTAGTCAACCACGACAAAACAGAAGCAATTATAATGCATTGTCCAAAGAGCAAGAGAGCTAACGTGATCTTCCAACAAGCAAGTCCATAGTATACCTCGGGGTTATACTGGATAATGAGAGGTGCTACGGAGAACACCTTAAAAGAGTAGTGGCAAAGGCAGAGAAGAAGGCGGCAACACTGCCACGTTTGAAGTCAAATGTAGGAGGGCCCAGTAGTAACAAAAGGGCACTACACTACGAGCATATACAGTCAGCCATGCTATAAGGATCTTCGTGTGGTGTAAGGCCACGAAGAGGAAAAAGTAACAGACGGTCCTGGATAGCTTGTAGACAAAGCCTCTGCCCAGGGTGGCCAGTGCTAATCGCACGGTACCTACAAGAACCTTGCAAGTGATGATGGCAATACCACCGTTATACTTGCTGACTGAAGAGAAGGCACTGATTTGACACACGTCAAGCGGGCAATGCGATATGCCGCGCGAAACGATAAATACCGTCGATGAAAGAATGGGCGGAATGCAGTCATCGACCGACGTCCTATTTTTGTCCGGCCTTGGGCCTTTTCGAGTTATAGAAAAAGGATAGGACGCGTGATGGGCGGAAGATGCCTGCACTTCCAGGCGGAAGATACAACCGAGCATGCTATGTTTCTGTGCGACGGATGGGGGCCATACAGACAGGAGGCAAGTCAAATACTGGAGGGTGAGCTAACCCCAGAGACTATAGTCTCGCTTATGTTATCCAGCGTAGGGGCATGGAACATCATACAGGGAACGGTCAACAAAATACTCTCTGCAAAGGTGAAAGAGGAACTACTTCAAGGCAAATGAAAATTAGAAGTTATTCCTAAATGCTTTAATAATTAGCTCATCTTGCACTGTGAGGAATATCACTGTGATGCCCGGTACAGATGGAGATATAGAATCTGAGGTAAGAAAGAGGTAACGGGTTTTAGCCAGTCGGGCCATGGTGGCATGTCAGATGGACGCATTTTGCATCCGTTGGACATTTGATCAGAGGACCCAAGCTGATTCAATGTCGGGCGAGCAGACTCTCTCCCACACTTCCTGGTGTGCGACTGTTTTCTGTCCTTGCTAGCAAGCCAATTTCCTAAGCCCCGAAAAAGTTTGAGGATACAGCATTATACTCAATAAACTGATCGGACTTACTGACAATCAGGCATTCTTGAAGGTTCGACAGGAAAGTGAGAAAAAGTGCGAGGCCTTCAAAATGTGCGATATATGGCTTAGTTGTCTAGCTTGGACTACCTAACACTATTACTATTGCTATTACTACTTTTTGGTTTCCACTAGGATGCATTCTAGTTTCCCCTCTGATAAAAAATAGTTCTATACTCCATCTGATAGTTCACCACAAACTTTGTTATTTGAGAAATTGGACAATTGGACCTATTAGAAATTATGCTTTGAATACAGTTTTTGAGCACACAGATAAATCTGTAGTTGATCTAAACCAGTCTGCAATTATTCCAAGAGCTGGTCAGGGCCTTCAAAGTTTTAACTAGAATTGCTCCTTACGAGAACATATGGCGATTCAGTACTATTTGTTGAGATGTTATCAAGAGCTTTCTTGAACTCTAGGACCAGTCTAGGCATTGTGCATGAAGCACCTACCGCGATAATTTTTGGTCTCTAGCTGTTAGTTTAGATAGATATATGTTACCTGGGCAACCGATCTTCCTGAGTTTTATTAATTTAATCTTTAAAAAATCCTGCCTGTATTATCGTAGGCTCCCCAAGGGGAAGGGTGTTCTTTCTTCGATGGACATCTGATCCCTTGCCTCCACTCCTCTCATAATGGTTAAAACGCAATGGCTTCCGTTTTATGCAATTCTAAGGAGACTCTAGAGTGCCTCTTATCCTCATTAAGAATTACTAGGTCCAAGGGAGGGAGTTTCAGTAGTGCCTGGAGAGCTGTATGCACTGCACTATACTAACACAAGCTAGACGGTGGGTTTTGGTAATGTTTAGTTTTTGCTGCATTAGTTGCCACCAAAGACCACCATATCACCGAGCCATAGTATAACTAACCATTTTTGTGTATATCCAGTGATTCAGACCCCATCTAATACCAGCGATACTTCTGAAGGCCCATTAAGGGTTGTGGATCTTGTTATCCTTGTATTTTGCATGTCACAAAATAAGTCTGCAGTTTGCTGTAGGCCCCAATTTTCTCAGAAACATGGCCAAAGTTATAGTAAGTATAAAATGGTGGTCGTTAGAACAGTTTTTAATGTACCCTAAAATCGTTTCAGATAATCTCTTTTCGAACTCTGACTAGTCTCCAATTTATAGAATATGCCAATGCAACATAATAATCTGTTAGATACTTCAATCCAAATTATGGTGCACAAAAGATCGGCCTGGTTGTTGGTACTGTGAATATTTCGTGTGAATAATACCAAACGTCAAAACACATATGCATCACATGATTTGGCCCAACGGAAACTTTTTTGGATTATATGCGTGAGACAAGAGAACCTTAACTTCGTGTTGCTGTACCTTTTCCAGCAGTAGTTTTAAAAAAAAATTAAATTTCTTAAGAGTCAGTCGTAAACCCAAGCTGTTAGATCTAGATTACAAATGACAGTATAAATTTAGAATTGACATTTTAAAAATGTAATTTGATCGTCTTGAAACTACTGCCGGAAATTTTATAGTATATCACCGATCCATAACCCTTAGTCTCATGGCTAGTACGATCACCTAATACCTAAAATATACTACCAATAACATGCACTTCACGAAAAAATGTGTTTTTACGATATAGATAAGAACTGTGAATTTTAAGGCAAAATATAAAATTTATATTGTTTCAACCTTAACGTGGACTTGAGTTAAAAGGTCATGTTATTTTGGTGAACTACTTAGACCAAATGGAATGCATCGAAATCAGCTCTTAGCACGGTTGAGAAACGCAACACTCCTGCAAGTTAAAAGATGGGCTAATCTGATTAAATAATGACTATGTGTATCTAGTATTTCAGTAGACTTCGATCTAATCTGTTCAGTTATCCAAGTGATAAATATAATTTACGTTGTTAGGTTGTCTATACAAAGTAAAAATGGGACAGCATCGCATTTGCCGCTGCGGCAATGTTGCGCGCGAACGCGTGGATAAGTTCGTATATGCCGATTAACTTTAGAACAAGATGTCCACGTATTTGATTTTTTTAACCTTCCGGGACTGACGTGAGATTTTGCCATCCGTCGAGTCACTGCAGTAGTATATGCTTCAACTGAAACCGCTACCAAAATAGCTTATGACAAGATCACAATAAGGATGTTTGTCAACGGTGATACAGGCAATTGCCGAGTCAGAGTCCACCGCCAGTAGTGGTGGTTTCAATGCTCTATTTTTAAATTTTTTGTTGAATTTCTTAAGAAAAATTGCATTTTTTAGAGTTTTCGGTTTTACTTAGTTTTTAGATAGAGAAATAGCATGAATAACTTTAAAAGTTAATGTTAGAGTATCGCGAGGAAAATCAAAAATGTGATTTGTGATTTAACGGCTAAATCATATTATGACGAAGAAAACTTAGACGAAATCGATGTATTACAAGTAATGATTCATACCTATGATACATGGCCTGTTCTTGTCGGCAACGATAAATCGTCTAAGTAGCTAAAGTCAACTAACTAGAGCCGAAAACGTGATATTTTACCTACCTGCACCAAAAGCTGCAGTAAGAAATTTAGAAAATTTTAGTAAAAACAACACTTATTTACTTTGTTATAGTATACCGTCTGGTTTTGTATCCCCATAAATGAAAGCCAACATTTTGAAAAAAATAGCATTAATTGGCTAAAACGGCATGCGCCAGTGATCATTCTCAAAAACAGAGCACCATTTCCTTATCTAAATATCATGAGCAGCCGACCAGCGATGTACCGTTCAATAATTTTTTCGATACTTGTCATTCGCGCAATTCTAACACAAGAAGCTATACATTTAAAAATGTGTCACAACCTAGTTGCTGATAGCGCCTTCAATAGATATCTTGTGAACTAATAATTGGACAGATAAAATGGTGCGCCACTGTGTCAGCTTCCCGTTGGCTCGAGTGCATCAAAAATCTATCAGTCGCTAGGCCAGTGTAAACCAACTACCTAGCAAGCAGAGGTGGAGTCAACGGCATCACGTGGTTCGCTCATTCTCAAACTGTTTCTGATCTACACTGTTGCGTGGCCCAGGTGGGCATGTCCCCCAATTTGAAATGAGAATTTTTGTCTGTTTTGCAAATGTCTATGGTCATAATTTTAAACAATATAGTTCTTGTGCAGTTAAGAAGCGAAGCTAGTTACCCTAAGTGCCTAATGAGATCGTCGTTTTAAGCTAATAAGGCAAGTTAAAAAGTAACTTTCTCTTTATTCTAGCTTAACACGCAATGCACAAAAAATATACGCTCATGCCTTAGGCTTTATCATTATGATGGTAATTTGCCTTTTATAATAATACGGCAAATAGTCGAGCAGCTATTAGAACGTATACGACATGGATTTAGTGCGGTTATACACTTCCCTCTCTACACTTTATTGCTCCATTATTTCTTTTATTGTCGATACAATATTCCGCACCGAAAACGCTTCTGCGGTCCGTTTTCGTTTTATCTACCTCAATTTGGAAATTTATTACGTTAACAAAGTGGCACTTTACTGTTTGAATAAGTTTGCGGCCTTCAACTCATAAAGAGAAAGCTAATGAGGACATAATTCATCAGGGTGCTTTCAGCGAAATTCGATTATCATTCTTATGGAGATAGCCTTAGGGGTGGCGGATGCTCAAATATAAACGATTCCTTTCTTTATTCACCTTTATTTCCACGATTCACATAAACAATAAGCGGTCATAATCAATCAACATAAGCGATTGTTTTTCCTGATCCCGTGACAACCTAGAACATCTATTTGAAGGTGAAATGTCTGAGCTATCATATATGTCATGTCAAACAATATGAACACCAACCGCCATAACGCGAAACAATTCAAATTCAAATATGATTTACCACACTTATAACAGTAATACCAACATCTTCATTATTCTATCAATATATGTCAGTATCTAAAATAAAGTCAAAGGAAAACTCATATTATTTTCATGGCACGTTTACCACCGCATTGGATGTTCTATAAGTATTAGACGGCTTACTTATCTGGACACCAGAGCAAACATTTCAAGGGTTTAATCTCAGGGGAGATCTTTTATATAACTTTATGGGTCAAAAACGTTTTTAAGTACCCTCCTTTATGACAGCTCTGAAAATGAAATTTTCAGACGCATCATCATTTTAGATGCATTTAGTTCATAAAACCTTAGAGGTACTTCAATCTACTTGGTTCTTCAGCCGCTCTGTGGATAAAGATACTCAATTATTTTATTTATTTGTACTTGTAACGAAAAAAAAGTGCATGTTCAATATCCCTTCTCAAGAAATATAGTAATTCAAGGAAATGTTAATGTATTGGTTCTTTCTTTATTTATGACGACGTTTTAGGGTCTAAAAACCGCGTAAGACTAAATGTTTTGTGACTTACTCCTTAAAGGCAGTATCGCATTAGAACAATTTTTGACTCAATTTCAAAGTGCTGCGACTTGGGGGGGGGGGGGCACGGTTTTTAAATAAGCTTATATCAGCCATTTGTACATGGTGTTCTATGACGAATGGAAAATACTTTAGGAGAAGACTGTACAGCTCGTTTCCAACAAAAAAAGTCATAAGTAGGGTCCGATTTTCAACTGTTTCAGAGATAAATTGATTTTTATAGATTTTCATTAAAATGCAGACCTCCAAACCAAAACTCTAATAAAACAAAATTTTATTGTCGGATTTTGGAATTTTAGGTATTAGTCCTTAGAAAATAAGCTATCACGTCATTATCGACTAAAAGGAAGCAATCTAATCATGTATCAGACACTTTGCGAGATAGTGTCAGAGTTAGCATGTTTTGAAAAGTGACTTCAAAAACATTACAAAGAAAGGAATTTATCTTGAAAACTCATCAAATAACCGTGAACTTTACGGTAAACATATGCCCATCTTTCTAGTTATCCACTGGTACTACAAACTTGTTGTGAATGTGGTACACCTTCTGCTGCGAGAACCGTACTGAGGCGATTTTCAACAGCGTAGCTGGATTCTGTAGGATGCTTTCCGTGTACGCGTGAACGCCGACGCCGTTGCCCGTTCTAAAAGTAGGTGTCACAACTCACTCGATCTTAATTTGAACGGGCGTGCGTTCATTATTGTCGATCTATAATGCAAAATCTACAGTTTCAACTTTAGCGTATGTACGTTCATGACTGATCTGACTGATGATGGTGTGTTCATTAAAGATATCATGCTCAATTTTAGACCTACTCCGTTCTGCACTATTAACGACCTCTCATTTATACATGAGTGAAAATCTATGGATGCACAATATGCACATGATCACCTTCATTTAGTCGATAATGACTTGATAGCATATTTTCTAAGAACTAGTATTAATCCAAAATGCGACAATAAAGTTTTGTTTTATTAGGGTTTTTGTTTGGAAGAGTTGAAAATCGGATGTCTTAGATGACTTCTTTTGTTGGAAATGAGATCTACAGTCTTCGTAATTTACATTCGTCATTGAACACATATTTTGCATCCATTTCTGTTGCCGTCACTGTCTGTACAGGGTGTTATCAAAGCTATAATTTTTCATGACAAAGTGTCTAGCTTAATATCTAAGAAAGTCTTAGGGTAATCAAGATAAACCTAACCGTGTAGAATTTGTAAAGCTGCTGACATTGGTCTAGATGAATTATTTGCATTTTATCTGTTGTTTTCATTGATTTGTGGAAGCCTTGATTCCTGTAGTGGTCTTGTTAAATGGTGAGAACTTATCTACTGAAAGCCTTATCTTAAAAAAACCTGCAAAAGATATTGTTCTTTTTTGAAGTACCGCTAAGCAAGTAACAGTAACTATCTTTCCTATTATTGTTTACTTGAATGAAAAGCTTTTCGTCTCTATGGATAATACATTATTTCCACATCGTAACCCATGTGTAGATGGCCGGATGGTGATAACTTCGTTTATGTTCAGTTAGTGTGTGCGAGTAGTTCGAACTTGACATTCTTACTTAAATGTTGGAATTATCATATTTTCTGCCATATTTTCTATGAGTTCTCAGTGGTGGTGGCTAAAATCTTTATTCGATAAGAAAATACGCTTCTTTAAGCAAATACTATAGACTGTGACACAATGATGTCTACTAGCGGACTTAATTTGAGACACAATGATCGTATTCACAATCTCTGTGGTCGTAGCTTTCACTAAGTCACTAAGGCAAACCATGTCCAGTCGTCAGCTATGAAATTTCTTGAACTATTCGGAAGACCAAATTTGACAGTTACGAATGCATATAGGAAATTAGGGCCTGGCCACACCTCCACGTGACGACGTCGTCAACGTGGAACGTCACGTCGAACGTCGTCGTCAACGTGGAACGTCACGTCGAACGTCGTCGCCGACGTGTGGCTAGTAAGCCCGAGTTCATCAACAGACGCATTTTAACAAAGACTTTGACCAATAAGAGCAGATGCATGTTCTTGAATGGGCTGCTCTGATTGGTCAAACCTTTGTTAAAAAGCGTCTCTTGATAAAATGGGGCCTACTAGCCCCACGTCAGCCACGACGTTCGACGTGACGTTTCACGTTGAGTACGTCGTGACGTGGAGATGTGGCCAAAATTCATACAAAATTGTACGTATTATTTTCTATTGTTGCAGACATCCAGGTGACAACCCATTCTACAGCAACATTGACAGCATGCCTGATATCCGACCAATCAGGCGCAAGTCAATTCCACTGGTCTCTGACTTGGTAAGTGTCGACTGCCCCTTTCTCCTCTGTTCCTCAATCGAATACTGGTACTTGTTTCATTGTACATTATAACGACGGAACGATCATGACTATCATTGGATCAAGAATACAGTGTTTCCAACAATACCACTTCACGCCTGTTGAGGTAAAAAGGCTTAAGCTTATGTGGCAGCTATAGTTGGCGGTTCTGGAAAAATAATGATTTGATACCAAAAACTGAAAAGGCGTCATATCATTCAGAGGAACTGATGCACTTCTCCATTTTATATACCACTGTCACTAACCATTTTGGTATTTAGTAAGATGTCACTTGATAATGCATCTGTTTTGGTAACACCCTTGCAAAACGTATCCCTACAATCCGAAGACATCTATATTTTAGCTCTACTTCATACAACGTACCCTTGTATAGTTAAAGAATTATAAGGGAAAACAGCAGTGCAAATAAAACGTTTTTCTTGTTAGAAATGATTGTTGGAGACACTGAAAATACGCTCATTATTGGAAAACTAATTACGATCATACTTTATGTGAAGCTAGCTGTTCAGTATTCTATTTGATGTGCTGTACACAGGATAGTCTGAATTATCCGATTCTGATGATCGGCCTGACTTATATTACTGACCATAATATCTTTGTTGAAGTATCTGCTATCTTTATTTGGATATCTTTGAACGACAACATCTAGAAAGGTGACCTATATACCTTGCGTTTCCATTCTACTCTATTTGACATAAAATTGAGCACATTATCACATTATTCTTTATTAAGCATACGTTGTGTTACATTTCAGGATAATTTATTTTATGTCTTATGTTCTTAGCTGTTATTAAGTGGCTTCTTCCAGCAAACTGTTCAATCAAATACACCTATCGGCTAGGATTTACTAGGAGTTTAGGGCCCCTTTGGGTGTTTGTTATCGTCTATCACGATACCATGTCTAAATGGTAACTATTAAACCAACATAGTAAAATAGAATTAAAACACCAAAAACTCGGCTAAATTCCTTTTGTCAAAGTATGATTCAAATATGAAAAGTTGGAACATTGATTACATCACACTGATAATAAAATCCTTTTAGTTATATAGTATCTCCCCTATAATCGGTGGTTAGTTAATGTTAAGTAAGAGAATGAAGTTGAATTACTTTGTATACTCAGAGTTTAATCAAAGTTTGGAGAAGGTGTATGAATACGTAAAATATTCAAGGTATCGAAAAAAGTACTAATATATAAATGGTTTAGTTATACAAGATTGGCCATTAAGTTATTTGATATTTAAATCAAAAACTATGCCTAAACTCAACTATTTCTGGGTTACTGCATTTCTAAGATGATGACCATATTGATAAAGTTTGACAACCATGGACTATTGAGTAAAATATACAACTGATCTGAAAAGTTAAAAAAAGGGTAAGCTTTTAGGAGTCTACTGGGCATGAAAAAAATCAATTATTTCCTGCTGGTGCAAAGTCGCGGCACACTAATGCTGTTTTTCAATGGAACACTATATATAATGGAACACAATTCCCTCCTGCATTTTAAAACATATGTCTGTACCATAGTGAAGCTAAATTTAACGGTTTCGGGTTTCTTGGGTGACAGAAAACTAACTGACAATTGATATACATATGTTTCTCATAATAACACAGATACACTCGACTATTCAACGATAGGTCACCAGTTAGCAGTAGTGTTTAACTAACTGTTCATTATTAATATGGTTTATTTGTTACCAAAGAATATTGACAACCTGAAAACGGTTAAATTAGGTCATTATTTTACACAAAATATAGTCTTTACTGAGAATCGAAATTAGAATTGAATTATCTAATGGCATATAACCTGTTCTATTTAAACAATGCAGCTTTGGTTAACCACGATTTTATGGCTACTGCTTAGAAGACGCCGGCGGGCTCCGAAAGCTTTATCTTTTTGTTTTTTGATGAGTTGCACGTTACCAAATAATTCCAAACTGCCGACGATTTATACAAATAATAAAAACATCTTAGATACCCGGGTACTAGTAAATGGTTGATTTAGAGACATTATGTTACAGCTTTAAAGAAGAATGTCCTTGATATTATAGTCCATTAAGAGATTAAAACCTTCACTGCCTAGCAGACACTCATTAAACTAGATACTTCCTTTATACGAAGCAAATGATTTCCATCTTACCCAAGGATATCTCAATCCTTGTTTGAAACATGTCTTCAGTCTCTAGCCCATGACAGCGCTGTTTCGATCTTTGGGATCTTATAAGGAGGAGCTGAGTAAAGCCATGTATTAGGCTGACCTGAAAGCACTAAACCAAAGAAATAACTACTCGGAGGACAAATATCTGTACTAGCATTGAATTACAGTACTAGGTCGAGCGCGTTCTTCAAGAAACCACGAAGAAGGTGATTTCCACCTTACCCTTAGGGAGCTCACGACAGCTGGAAATAATTTTCTTCATGTTCTTCGGAAGGAAACAGCTAATAGTATAATTCAATTCCGGTAGGAGTATTAGCCCTCGGAGTAGGTGTTTATGTAGCTCACTGCTTCTACGTCAGCCTGATACCGGGACTTACCTATATCCACCGAAAGATCGGAACAGCGATGTCGTGAACTAGGGGCGTCGTGTCTGGTTCATGACACGTTCCAAACAAGGTTGTGACATCTTTTAACTCACTTTGATTAAGTTGGAAATCATTTTCTTCAAGTTTCCACAATGGAAGCTCTCGAGCCAATAGCAAATTAGGGTATTAGGTCTCGGAGTAACTAACTTGGTTCACTGCTTTCATTTTTTTGATACCTTGAATAGTTCACCTATTAATCTACCGTGTAATAAGTCTTGGCAAAAAATTGCAGTATATCATTCACTCAAACCCTCTGATATGAGAGCAATACGATAAGTTTAAGTAATAAACCTTCATATGTTAGTTCTACAAATAAACATCTCCTATTGTCTTAAAGCACAGTCCTTACTTTCTAAAAGGCGATCATTGTAACCCTCTATATGTTAGTTCCTCGAACAAACATCTCCTATATCATAGTACAAAGCAGTCCTTAACTTCGGAATCACGATCATGCATCTGCAATGTTTACCGTTCGTTAGTTAATTACTTTACGCGACCGAAACGGAAATTCTCTTTATTTCAATTCCAACAGAGAAGGGTATGCTGAATCAGATTAGGCGAATTTCTGGGGTATATTGATGTTGGCAGACAGAAATAGCCTTGACTGGACCGTGATATTGATTAAGATTTAGATTGGATTCCAGAATAACCAGAACCCGTTCTGCGGTGCTAAATTAGCTACGGTAGGATAGAAATACGGAAACGCTGAGGATTTGCCTTATATACACATATAAATGTTAAGTGTTAAGCGAGGAGAAGCAATTTAATGTAATATCCAGTGGATCTAGTGGATTGCTATTTTGACCGCACATGTCTAATGAATTCATTTTGAACCCTGTATCAGTTTGATATTAGGTTTTGTGATGGTTTTGTGTGTCGCTAAACATAATCTTCAGTATGACGGTGTACTCATAATTTATATTTTAAATAGTTTATAAATTTGAGCACAACTCAATAACTGTTTTTTAAATGGTAACTTTTTATACATATAATGAACGAAAGAGGGAGAGAACCACCAGTGCATAGGCCTGCCTTTTATATGTTACGTGTTCTATCTTTGAGGCCTTTGCTTTAGTAAGTTAAGCGTAACCTTTCAGTTGGTTCTTTACTTTATTAGAGGATTCTTCACTTTATTAAGGAATAATATAAAACACATTTTAAGGAAGATTAGATTTTTCATTTTGCTTAAGCTTCTTACTTACAATAGATGTACCATCACTGACAGATATTATTGACGCTAAAACATTGAACACCGAAATATGAAAAATTAGTAACACTGTGAAGTTAGAGTAAAATTGATTAGAAATTTTTGGATAATTTCGGATGATAATTATGTGGCTTTGAATTAAGTCGTTACTTCTTCAACGTCTATGTTTTCCTTTTTATCATTAACATCATGTAAGGTACATGAATCCATGCAATGATGTGTTACCATCGTTGGCAAAAACCGACGATACTTTGTAATGGATGAATTTAAAAAAAAAAGATGTGTGGTACTCATTTTTTTGTAAGTGCTATCATTTGTAACAAAAGTTATTCTAGAGCTGGATTGTGCCATTTTCACTTCAAAATAAGATGAATACTGCGCCATGACAGAATTGTTGTCCCTACTCGCTACGAATAACCTATAGTACCTAGTATACCTTACTCAGTGGAAAGCTCAGAGGCGCATATTTGAACTTTTGCTGTCTGTAAATTATTGGTTTATGGTGTCTAGCGAAAAGCGCATGATATAACGAAATTATATTATATAATTATATAATATATTCCCATCTAAGACAGCAGATATGTAAAGGCATCAGGATTGATGCCATTGTTTCAACTGAATAGATATGAACAATACTGAACAGCTAAGCACAATGTTAAAACAATTGTATGAGTTTCCCTGACAGATTGACTGATTGCATACCGGGTATAACTGCTGCATATAGTGGGATAAAATGATCCTTTCAAGTACAATTCTGCCGGAAGATCTGTAAATTGAAGTGTATATGTATAATATGGTTTATCTCCCTAGATTTACTGACACTTGGAAAATTTTCAAGGATATTTTTTGTGAGCGGACAACACTATGAGCGGTAAACTGTGTAAAAGAGTATTCTTAAAGTACGTAGAGCCTTACAGCATGGCAATTAGATACAACCAACTGGGTCTAAAAATCATATGTACGAAAGGCAACTACAAATCCAATTACTTTCAACCTCAATTTTTTTGAGCCCTTCTAATTGCAACTAACGCATACAAGAATTGTAAAAATAACAGTTAGTAAAGTATCATCGAAATCCAGAAAGGCTAAGTAAAACTGGTTGAAGTACCTCTGGAAATGTATATTCGGCAGTTTCTTCCAAATCGGTCTGACTGATTATACTTAACAAATGTATTTATATAAAAAACATTTTCAACGTTGTATTTAGACCATGTAGCTCTGACATAAACTACAAATTGTTAACAACAATAATTCACAAACATGAAAAGTAGAATTATGTCAGTTTAATGGATCTGGTGTTATATATTGACACTGACTCACTAATGCAGTACAATACTAGAACGCTGGTAAGCGTGAATATATTGAAATGATTTATCTCCAGTCTTTTTTAATATATGAAAGGGCATTTTCTGCACTGTCACGTTCCTGCGATCAAGCTAAATTTAATAAATTAATAACAAACCATTTTTTCCAAACTTCGACTACATGTATGTTGAAAACCAGACTCTTTAGGACATAAGTTGAATCTGGGCCACATATGCGCCCTTGCAATATAAAATGCTGCTTCACATGCCATATATAATTTTGATAAGCTCTTCTAAATATATTTTCTGAATAGTAATGAACATACAGCGCAGTCTTGATTCATTACAGTACAGCTGATGTTTCGTAAAGCTTTATTACCTACGAATCAATGGATGCCTATTTGACAGCAATTGCATACTATTCCAAAATACTCGACCAGTATAAACAAAGCCATTCCCATAACTGCAGCGTAATAAACAAAAAGCAGTAAACAGCTCTCTTATGTAATATATCTGGAGACATTACTTATTTCGCTTTTGTACACTTCAACTTCTTGCCGCTGGTGTTTGCTTGTCCATACCTTGAAATAGGGAGCAACTAGATAATCCTCTTAGGTTGGCTTTTAAAATTTAAAATCCTTCAGGGATGCAGGTTGCCGCTTTTCCTGGTGATGTCTAAATAAATGCGACATTATGGGAGAGTCTGGATATTTGGTCTACTTCTTGAACTATTTTTCAAAGATATAGAGTGTACTATAATGATGTAATAATTATTTTTGCAAATATGGATTTTAACTATAAATGAAAATTTTTGTAAACTCGTGAAGCAGCATGTCCCAATAAGCAAACATCTTGTTGAACATTTGGCGAACTGTTCATCTGTAGAACTGTTTGCAATTATAATCTCCAAGGCTCCTTGATTTTACATTTTTTGGGAGGGAAAATTTTTCAATGTAGTTAATATTGATGAGAATAGGTGTTCTGCTTGTGCACATTTACATCGTGTCCGTGAAAAAGTCTGCACACCTCGTATTGAGGCGAAACACACATGTTATTTATCTCATCATAGAACAAAACGTATTAAAATGAGTTATTCTAATATCACAATTACATCTTCCTTCAACACATTTAATTTTTTATTGTACCCTCCACGTTCATAGACTTGCAACACAAATTACGTTTCATTGCCTTGGTCACTTCCAAAGGTCATACTCAAATTTCCGTTCAAGGTTAAAGACTGGTAGAATAGTTTTCAGCAATACTTAGTAAACATTACATAGTTTGATAATCATATCACCTGATCAAAAAAAATGTTGATTATTCCTGCTACTACTACTACTGCCTTTCAGGGTTGCTCAAATTGCGATGGAGTAAAAATAGTAATCAAAAAAGTAAAGCTTGGAATTAATATACTAAAGTTTCAAATTTTGAGGTTTTCGTTACACTAGATAATTTGGTAGAAAAAAGATATTCAGGACCGGAGTGGAGTTACTTATCAAGCTTCATTTTGCATGCCTCCGGCATTTGCAAATTTTTTGCAAAAAAGTCTTTTGACTTCATTGACGTTTCCTGACATAAAATTTCCAAAGTAATCTACTCAATTCCTTTCTATAATTAACGGTTATCCTTGGACATAAGCAAAATAATATTTTCTAGTGAATCTGTTGAACTCGAAAGTCCGTGAACAGTAACCAGTAACCAGTCAAATTGCTTACAGCATTGCGACTCTTCGCAAAATTTCCGTAAATTTGAACTATATGTATCTGCTTTGTCACTTACTTGAGGATACCACGAATATATTTTTATTTTCACACCACATATAGTATGGTTATGGCGAGGCCCTACTATGTGCGCGATATTGCAACAGCAGAACTTTACTCCACTGCTTGTCTTATCAAAGTGGTTTATGAGAGCTGTGTTCTTCAGTACTATTGGTCTACCATGGAGGACTGGACTATAAGTGCTTAGCAGATATTCAAGATCAATAAGGGCATTAGGTCATAAGAGATAATTCACTTTTACAATATGAAACGTTAACGTTTCGGAGTATTCTGATAATTCACGAATCCTTTGCAAGGAGGGATCTACGGGCTTTAACGACTACGCTTTTTGATGATAAATCTGCCTTGATATTTATCCAGGCAGCTCTTTGCACATCTGCTTTCGATATCGATTGCGCTTCCGAAATCCAGACCATTTACAAGACAAAAAAAAGTGAGAGGGTCAGATGAAGCATTTTATCGATTGAAGCTAGATACATACAAAGCATCTCGTTTACATTATGTCCAAGATAAGGATGAGTAATAGTTGTAGGAAATTTGAAGCCAACAAATATATAGATACCTCTTCGAACTCTAAAAAACTGCATCTTTTGGCTGTCAAGAGAATTATGTTCTGGAGTTTAAGACTTTCTAATAGTTTAGGTATACTAGTAATACAAAAAATTGCAACCAATGGAAGCTAATATTTTTTATTTTGGTTACCTGGAATATTTTATTAATGAACGATTAGAGGTGAAGTGACCGATATATATGTTGTAATCAATAATCGAATTCGGTCACTGCACGAACTGTTGTACCCAGAACGCGTTGTGGATTTCTCACACGGCGTTGCGGGTAATCTTTGTATGCGCAGATCACGTTGTGGGTAAATTACAAAGACCGACAATGCGAAACTCCGAATACCATCGGAAGTACACGACCATTTTCGCATTATGGACAATACAAAATATAGCCACGAAGCGAAATTTTATAATAAAAAAATTTAGGAAAAAACAATTTCCTCTTCATTCCTATACCTGTGAGCTATCAATTATTAATTTTGTCCAATTTTCAATAATTCGTATCGAATCAGCTTTCAATACTGTTTAGATGACAGTCATAGTTTCCACAGTCCTTGTCCTTCTTTAACCTTACCTGTGATTTTTTCATGGTCATCTTCTAAAAGTGTAGACCACTTGTTGCAGTATGTTAGGTTATTAGGTTTCCGCATTGTGGGTATTTGTAATTTACCCACAAGGCGTTCTGCGCATAGAAAAATTACCCGGAACTCGAAATGAGAGATTAGAGTAATCCACAACGCGTTCTGAGTATAAATTTCGGTCAGTGACCGAATTCGGTTATTGAGTACAACATATAGATATGTATATCCACCACTCCAGAAATTCTAAAAAATGATAGTTTAATTTGCAGAGCTCCCGTTATCTACTAGCACATATAAAGTAAGCATTGCTTCTAAACTAATTCAACTACAATACCCTACCTTTTGAAATTATAAATAACTAAAACGACTGTCAAATTACTGTGAATACTATGAAGCTCGTGAACATTGGCTGAAGTTAATCTTTTGAAATATGTGGCGAACGTGTTTTCCGATTGTAATCCGTCAGATTGCTATTTAAACTATCTAATACTACTACAGTTTGAATTTGCGATAATAATTGATGCTTAAAGGTTCCTCAAACCAACGCGGGATTTCGGGAACGAGAGCGGGAGCGCGATTTGCCCAGAACATAATTGCACTGCGGGAATTACAAGCATAAACACCGTTGCATAGCAACGCAGTCATACTCTGAAATTATTGTGGTTCCAAGGGTGCACGATATTTCTCGCAGTCCGCACTATTCCCGCGTATTATTTCTGGCAGATAAAACGAACTGAAATCATTTGTTTTGCATTTGTGTGAATGCACAAGATCGTCCCGCTTCCAGAACTTTCTAGGCCTGTCCCGCTCCCACCCCGTTCCCGCAGTCCCGCATTGGTATGAGGAAACCTTTATAAATGTAATATGATCCTCTTGAAACTACTCCTGGAAAAGCTATAGATGCATTTTAATTAGGCATCATCTCCGTGTGTTTTCCAAACAAATTGGAATTACTGCTTTTAGATTCATAAAAAAAATATTCCCATTTCAAATGACCTCCCTCACACTTTAACTGCGAATCCTTTCCAAAATAGATAACAAATAAGTGCTAAGCTACTTTACGTCCAGACATCCCTCCGCTTACTATCTGCTATTGTAAACAATGACCTCCAACATTTAATAAGTTGAAAGTTCAACTTAATTTTCCTTGGATTAAGTGGTGGCGTCTGGCTTAGTCAAAATTCCTGTCCTATTTTCCAGCACTCAGTGCATGTACCCTATTTGCATATATATTTCATTATGTTATGGCTGTAAAGGAGAGAAAATTGCTGCCCGCAAACTGGGTTGGCGAAATATATGATTTTATTCTCTGTACACAGGCAATCCTTGACTGTAAAATATTGGTGATAATAAAACACCAGTAAATTTTTGTTTACGGTTTGCGCTGGAGATATTTCAAGCACTAACTGAAATAGTCCGTTCTAGAGGTTTGTGCAATGCAGTTTATAGTCATCATAGAATAATTATAGCAAATTAACGAGATTTGTTGATGGACGTATTGACTATAGGCTGATACTGAACACCGGAGCCTGACACTCCAAACGTGGAGAGGAGCTGTAAAAGGAACTATAGATACTTTCTATTATGCAAAATACGTTTTTTGATATTTGCATCGCACTAATACATATCACTTATCGTTTTCGCTCTCTTTGTTAGCATATTCATAACTGAACAATTCCAATAGTTACAGCACCGATATATTAGTGGAAAGAAAAGTAAATATGCTATATAGTCGTGGAAGCTTGAGCCTTTTTAAGAGTCTATATTGCAACAGTAATAGTAAACAATCATAGGTCTGAGATCATCTTGCGTTACGTCCACGTCGAGCTCTTATTTCTAGTTTCTTAAAAGATAGCTTCCTAGATAATGCTTTTTATACTGAGAGGAAACTTTGTTTAACTTAGGAATTAACATATTAGATTAATGTCAAAGAAACTGTTAAGAGGATAAAACTATTTTTTTTTCTCCAAGCTGATAAACCTAGTTGTAATCCATGTTAAGACAAAATTTAGATTACGAGATGAACTTTTGGTTTCAGCTCCTACATACCTGCTAAAATAAAACTGCCGAAGCAAGGCTCTTAACATATAAGCATAGTGATTTGTGATAGGTTCATCGAGTAATCGAATTTAGCTAATTGAGAGGTACTACAGTAACCTTGACAGCGTTAGCATTGTAATGTAAAGAGATCTAGTGAAACGTCTATGTACCTTTTTGTTTCCATAATTCATATCATTTCTTTAGGCTGCTGAAAAAAAGGCTTACATCTGCTTGTTGACACGGTGTTATGAAAAACACCATCTAAATACGTATCCAGATGTACTTTAACAATATTTATATCAAGTGCCTGTTCTATAAGAAACAGCTATGAGTATTTAAGGTAACAACAGCCTCATTGGTTTACTATGTGTCATAGATTATGACACATAGTAAACCAATCACAATGTTTGAACAGAGCCTTCCAAAAACTAAATACTATAAAGACCATCTTAAGTACTTTGCCTGACAATAGACATTAGACGTCTTTCTTGTTGATGTTAGTTTTGAAAGTACTTCGATGATATACCATATGTTGTCTTCCATTATTTTTTAAAATAAGGAATCAAAATATAAAATAAAGGTATGAACATATTTTGGAAAGACTTGGTATTTGGAAAGGAATGTAACTACTATGGCAAAGGTATCACTTAATGCCATCCTTTATATTATCTACAACATATTCTCAAGATATTTGGTTGAATATAATATTTCTTCGTCATATGTAGATACTCACATTTCACACAGCATACTATCTGGGGCTTGGGTAAAACAATGTTGCTCAAATTGCTGTCTAGTATGAAGCTTACTGCTCCACATGGGATGTAATGTAATAAAAGTAGCCGACGAGAACTGTGATTCAGAAGGATGCTTTTTTGGTATAGTACTACAGAGCCATAAGCTTGTTAGAAGAGGTGAAACGAAATAACTGAAACTTTAAAACAGCTATATCGCTGAAACAAGAGATAGTTATTAAAAAAGGGCCAATGATGTGTTTACTTGTAATGTTGTGAATTTTGCCTCAGCTTACAGGGTGTCTCATATATGTTCGACACAGAAATCTTACAAATAACTGGCAATCGCAATACATAGTGGGATTGATGTCATTACAAATGCCATATGTGACAAGGGTGTAGAAATAATAGACTTTTGATGCACTCAAGGTAGCTTTTAAAGCTTCAGCTTGCTAAAAATACTTAAACTTTTTTACTAAACACTTATTTACTTGTTTGAAGCGTTCTCCACAACAATCTCTAGTTTTGGCACTATCGCTGTTTAACTTTATTTACTTCGTTCAACCTTACTAGGGCCTAAATAAGGCACTGAATTTTCTTCGAAGGTTGAAAGATTATCTCCATAGGACGATATGAAAAAATTAGCGTCTTGAATAATTAAAGTTCCAAATCTTGACTATTTCATTGTATTAGTAACTGTGTGTCACGCACAGGTGCTCACTGCATAAATTATCTTCAAAAGTGTAACGTCTGGATCTTGTAGGACAAAAATTATATTTCCATTCTATACTACACTTTGACTGTACTAAACTAACACCAGCTCACCGTTAGCCTTCCGCTCCTTATAAAAACAAGTCAGCATCCCGCAACGGTATGCAAGCAGTCGATCTCGGTTTGGTAAATACCCAAACAGTCTCTGTTTGTGTGATGTTAACCCTAAGAAACTTGTGTGAAGCGTCCTTGCTCCTGACCCTTAGTCCTTATCCCATTCTCTTTGTGTTTGTTGAGATGTTCCCTCCGTTTGTACGTCGGCACGGCATGTACTGAAATGTTTTTGAACACATCAATGAAACTGTTTTTTTACTATACTAAGTAATTCGATTCGGTTTTAAAATCACTTTTTTACAAAGGTGACTCTGGTATGAAAAATAAATAAATGATATGCGAACGGAATGACAATACTGACTAACATTATTCCTTATATAAGTTGAGGTTGAATAATGTTTCAGACGTCTGAAACTTGTGTTCTAGGTATTTGGTAAATACTTTCCTTACGAATTCATAGCTATTTAGATATAAGCGAAGATTTATAAAATTTCTGAATCTATCCTTTGTGTATGATGAGATCATTGTTGATTAAATATTGTGACCAAAGAACTAATCAGTGTCATGTATACAGATGCTATCATAGCCAGATTTGGCACCAGTAGTAAACATTATAAAATAGTATATTTTATTGGCAAATCTAAATTTCCGGTATGTACCTACTCATTCGATACTTTGAAATTTCAGATAGTAGATGTGCTTTCTAGTTTGGACGTCGAAATTTTCCGAGGAGTAAGTCTGTACTGTGACTAATTAATCCTTGAACAATTAATGAATTTAGTGAACTATAAGGTGCTGCTCGGGTTTTTGGGCATTCGATTATTGGAATTATTACCTAATGTTTCTACACTGCAGAAGATGCCTGACAATTATCGTTTTTGTAGTGGAGTAATTCTAACAAACGACAGCCTGAAAACCCAAACGTCTTTTATTTCTTGATAGAAAGCGGCAATGAAAGCTTTAAAGAATAGCTCAGGAACTCACAAAACTACCCATTAAGCGATTGAAAGGATTATTTTGTATACAGGGTTTTAAAGAAGTTTGGAACCAGTCGACTATTAAGTAAAAAGTTCAAGGTATCAGAAAAAGTTGCAAACAAGTGTTTTAGGATTTTTACGTAAATATTAGGCAGTCAAACTTTTAACTCACAGCGTTGGACACAAATTCGTGGCGCACAATAGTTGTACTCTTTAAAATAGAATACTCTGGTTGTTATTAAAAAATCTGTGTAACGTGTTTCTATATTAAAGCATGTTCTAGTTGTGATGACAAGTAAACCGTGTTGACAAAGCTTGGAAATAGTTGGTTATCAACAAAAGTTTTAGTCATATGTAGCAGTAGAATAATTATTTATACTTAATTAGTCCCGAAGTCATGCCGCGGCGGAGAAGGGTGATCAAAGCGCTTAGATCCCTATGGGCTCCTTGTACATCTTCCTGAGGATCATTCTAATCTATTTGCTCAGCCATCTCAACCCAGTAAGAAGGGCTATGATACAGCAAAGTGGGTATCTCGCGTTAAGATAGCTGATGCTTAACAGTCCCATCTTCCTTTTCGCATCTCCTGCAGAGGGGTGAATTATTTGACTTCATATTGTAGAGGTGTTCCTTTAGCGAACAGTAACAGCACTAGTCGCAATTCGGATATGTTGTCTGGGCAAGGGCATGGACAGGTAGTGTTTAGCTACCTCCTGACTAGGGTAGCTAAAAAGTTCCTTCGCAACTGAGCAGCCAGAACTGTCATTCCACTAGGCTTTAATTAAAGGGTTTGTGCGTGTCCTGTCTCAACAGCTTTGGCTCGGGTCCCAAAATTTTGGGCTCGGTGAAGTCCCTTCCACCTAGCTAACCATTATTTTGTTGCCGATAGATATACAGGGTGAGTTTTTAGTACCGGCTCGGTGGATAACTCCACTACTGTAGAAGACAGCGAAAAAAGTTGTATATAAAAGTTGTAGCCACGGATATGATCCTTGCTCAGAAAAATATTGAGATTTATACAGGGTTATGGGTGGTGATGCAAACATGCATTTTTTCAAATGAGACACCCTATATATTATCCCATATTCAAATTCTACTAATGATTTCCGTTCCTCCAATGTAACATTATACAGGGTATTTCAAAAGATATGACCATTTTTATATCCAAATCGCTGTCAAACAAACGTACTGTATATCAAAAAATAATAATCAAAAATTAGTTTCTTTACACGGAAAGATTAGAAATATCCTCTAGTTTTAAAATCGGCTATAAAAAGAGCCCGCGACTTATACTCATATACAAGGCGACGTGGAATGCAAAATCCAGATTTTCTCTTTTTTTTTAATGTAACTCCCAATATTTTATTATTCCAAAGAATTGCCTTAATATGCTCTTTGATCTTTGTATAGCACTTGTAGTACCTACTTTTGTTAGTTTTCGAGATATTTCGATTTTTCGGTAAATTTAAAATATAGCTCCTACTTGTGTACTACTGGAATTTATTTATTTCGAGAAAATACTATCGAATTTGGTTTTTATTTAACGAACAACTAAATTATAAGGTCATGATAGTATTTGATGAAGTCCAAACCCTGAATCATCGAGATAATAAAGTCAAAAGTATGCTGAGGAAACAATTTTGTAGGCGTGATGCATAATTATCAAGCAGATTTATCAGGTAGGCTTTGAAAAATTGACAGTATACATAAACTGCTCAATAATTCTGTTCTGTGTGAAAAACGAGCGTCAAAAATTGATTTTCCATTGAGGGTATTTAGGAGAATCTTTGAGAAATTGCCTACTTGCTTCTAGAATATATCAACTATGAACAGCAACATCCAGAACGGAGGCACTCTAAAACTAATGCGTCTGAAAGGCTGAGGAATTGTTTTGTTCGACTGTGTCGTTTAATATTTCATAGCCTACCTGATAGATCTGCTTGATAATTATGCATGGCGTCGATTCGTCGATTCAGGGTTTTGACTTCATCAAATACAATACAATAAAAAACAAATTCGATAGTACTTTCTCAAAATAAATACATTTCATTACACAAATAGGAGTTATATTTTAAATTTACCGAAAAATCTAAATCTCTCTAAAACTGATGGACGTAGGTACTACAAGTGGTATACAAAGATGAAAGAGCATATTAAAAGCAATTCTTTGGTATAATAAAATATTGGGAGTTACATTTAAAAAAAGGAAAAAATCTGGATTTTGCATTCTACATCACGCTCTATACGAGTATGCGTCGCGGGCTCTTTTTATAGCCGCCTTTAAAACTAGAGGATATTTTTAATCTTTCCGTGTAAAAAAAATAATTTATGGATCATTACTTTTTGATATACAGTACGTTTGTTTGACAGCAATTTAGATATAAAAATGGTCATAACTTTTGAAATACCCTGTATAATGTAACAATAGCCTATATTGAAGGAACGGAAATCATTAGTAGAATTCAAATGTGGAATAATATAATATAAGGTGTGTCATTTAAAAAAATACATGTTTGCATCACCACGTAGTTATGGATCACCCTGTATAAATCTAAATATTTTCTGAGCAAGGAGCATATCCGTGGCTACAACTTTTATATACAACTTTTTTCGCTATCTTCTACAGTAGTGGAGTTATCGACCGAGCCGGTACTAAAAACTCACCCTGTATATTCACGAGTCGATGCAATGATGAGCTCGTTCTTAGGTTAAGGTACTTTGCAGCTAGTAGCGTTTGTCTACTTTCTGTACAGATTCTAACTTTTTGCCAATAATGTTCCTTTGGACAGTTTATCAGGCTGCTAGCGCTCAGCTCGAGCTGAGTTATGCTGCCGTGTTTGTCCACAGACCACTTGATGTTTATATAAGACTTCTGGAGCACGGTCTGACTCTCAATATTTTGAGAATCGTATAGCGTTAATCAAATATAAATTTGTGAGGAATACAGTCTGTGTCAGCCTGCAGGTGGTCTCTAGGCACCACATATTCACGTATATGCTTCTAGTGGTTGGAGATTCAGCATCATTTCCATTGCCATAGTTGGTGTTGTCCGTATAGTATCAGTTATTACGTTAGAATAGATTGAAACTGTGTACATTTCACCGTACAATCCATACTTAGGTTACAGTTGGTTGAGTCCGAAAGTCTAAAACCTGGCTCTTTCCTGTACTGGACAGGAGCGCAAAATATGCTCCGCTGTTTCGTCCTCCACATAGCAGAAATGACAGTCCGTTGTTTGTTCTAGACCTAACGCCTTCAAGTGCAATAGCCCTAGAATATCTCGCCAGTGCAGGAGTGCTTTTCTCCTTGCCCAACGCACGCGAATGGTTCTGGTCCTATGAACACAGATTCGCTTCCTTCTCTTGCGAATGTATCCTTTGCTTTCCACTCCACTACTCTACTGCTCGTTGTATCGTATCTGACTCAGCAGATTTTTGTAGTAAGTTGTTGACATTTAGTGACCCACGCCACGTGTCAATTCCCCTGATAGAATTTCGATTCCTAGTGTTAAAAAAGCTCTCCAAACGTAGTTTTAGATCGTTATGCAATTTTATTAAAGAATAATTAAAAAACAAAAAAAACTAAAAGTAAAACTTTCACACCTTGTATCTTGAAAATTAAACATTTCATGGCTTCATGTCATCCCAATGTTCATAAGAGTGAGAGGTCTATCACCTGTTAAAAATTATCGGTCGGATATCCGGATACCCTGTAACTATATAATGAAATGCTTCTTTCCTGCGCTACGACTTTATGTTTCATTCAAATGTTAGCGCTTAGTAGATACCTAAAAGCCATAAACTCTTGTTTAAACCTTTTTCAGATACCTTGAGTATTTTTGCCCCGGTAGTCGACCGATTCTATTTTTTTCTAAAACCCTGTATATAACGAGGATTTATTTATATATATTTAAATACTATCTGTTATATAGTATGAAAAGCTCGGATTTTATACATGTTGGTGACATTATAGCAGTACAATTTGTCAGGTGTTCCGCAACCGAAAAGTAGTAAAATAATATATTTGCACCCATAATATTATTATATTAATTTTTGCTAAAGCATCTTTTTACAATAGCACGATGATTTCTGATTAATGAACACGGTTAAAAAAATACAAGCCTAAAATGTTAACGAGTTACTAACGTTCTGGTTATTTATGTGGCCTCTATCAACGTTTGACTAAAAATAATTTTGGGTAAGTTACATTCGTTGGCTTCTAGCTGACCCAGGTATTTGTGGTTGGTTGTAACAAAGTTTGCTAAAGTATGTTTTCGAAATTCTAGGATTAGTTCTTATCACTGCTGATTCTATGTTGCCACCTAGTACGAAATCCGAGCAACTCGAAGCTTTTTTACCTCGCCCTGTCAAGACTATGCCTTATAAAGTTGTTTTGTTTTTTTTTAAGGCGGGAGAGAAGTTTAGAACATTGTGCTTTCAGGTAAGAATGATCATAGCTGACGATTGCTTCTGCTGTAACATTTAACATACGCTTACATTTTATCTAAAATAATTTTTCGTAGATATTGAGTAACTTTGCAGATATAAATATCCTCTTCTATCAAAGCTTCTATAGAAAACTGGAATATCTGGAATATAATCATTGGCATTATAAAAATTGGCAATACTTGCACTTATTTCTAAAATTAGGCAGCAAAGAAGGTATCATACAATAAGTGCAAGGCTATATGAAAGCAATTTTCGAATTCACTAACAAACGCATAGCACTGCGGTGTGATTTGTACTAACAGTTTAGTGTAGTGTTGCACCAAACTGCACACAATAGCAAGTTATAGTAAATTTAATTTTATAAATATCATGGAAAGTTTGCAAAGCAATTATCAAGATGTAAACTGTCTAATTAAAATACGAGGGAGTTATACTTTTAATGAGTTTATAATTATAATGAGCTAATTATTTATTATACTGTTAAAACTGCTGTTGCTGTTAGAAATACATGCTTTTTATTTTTATATTATGCCAATTTTTATACAGTAGTGTTTGGTCATATATTTTTCTGTATTTGAATAGATGCTTTGGTAGCTGAGATTTTGTATATGGCGAATATAGGTTTTGTTCACTAAACGTGAACTTAACTCGAAGGAAACTCTCTGCCTACGAAAAAGGGTTGATAAGTTAGTACGCAAGAAGCAATGTCGGACTTGATTTCTGTCGAACTGAGAGCACAAGAAGAAATAAACTGGAAAATCTGTCTGGTCTTTTCTATTGCTTACTATAAAGTAGAACCACTCTTACAATTAGAGATTCTGGTACTAATAAGTCGTATCTCAAAAAACCTCGAAGACAAGATTATGATCTTTTTAACGGCATTGTAGCTTGTTCAGTGCGGTGAACAGCACTTCTTTAACAAAATGATTATGTTTGGTTATTTCTGAATTACAAACTCACCCTGGAGTGCTCAGCAATGCAACAACAATAATTCCTTCAACGATACATATTCATTATCATCATTAGTAAACCACAATACAATAACTGCAGTCCTACATGTATCCTTTTCCCAGAATTCTGGTATCAAATTTGAATTTTTCATCACAACAACATCTACTGTGGAACTCTGAAACTGTGTGTGTCTGAATAATGTGGTAGATCTGTCCTCTTCTGCAGTGTGCAGTCACACATTGTCGTAAAAGGAGAGACAGATACGTTTTTCTTGGCCGTATTTTACTCTATTTATCATATGCTAAATTCAAGGATTTTCTATATAAGCAGTATATGTAGTTATGTCGTGTGTATGTAGAAGTCCATTATTGACTGTCGCTTGGTGCCCGAGTTGGTGCCCAAGTTGAAGTTCTTTTTCGAGACGCGTACTTCCTTGACCACATCTTCCTACTGTATTCTACTTAAAAGTAAAGAGGTTTAGCTATATATTTTTCTGAAAAAATCAAGGGTAGATAAAAATCATGATGAAAAAATAGCCTTTCCAGCATTTCCTTATTAACGTCAATTATATTTCCGATCTGTTTTTTTTTTGGTACGTGGTATAAGAGACCAGGTATCGATTTATGAACTTCCAAATAAACTCAGCTACAATTATTGTAGGAAAATCTTCAAATATTGTAGGCTTTCCTATATATACACCCGAGTTCAAAAAGCACCAGACCCAATGAATAACTAGGGAAGTAGGGGTCGCACAAAAAAATAGTTTTTTTTACTTCTGTGTCATCGGCATCGACTGCTTTGGTCACTATCCTCGTGTTCTGTGTAGGCTTTGTGTTATGTTTCCCAGCGCCACTTCGGAACAGCACTGTTAATTATAAGCCAACAGTGAAGACTTAGGTAAGGATTCTTCCCTGAGCTTTTTTCAAAGTATATTTATTTTTGATTGAAAAAACCAGAAATAAATTTCCGCCTCTAACGAGAATCGGACCCGGGACCTTTCGGTCACGAGCCCTCGACCCTAATCACTGGGCCAATCCACCCTTCAAAAAATAGTTAGGTAATACAAAAGTCGTAAGAAATTTTCCTGGCTATTCGAAGGTGATTTTGACCTTGTAATTCAATGTCAAATGAAGCTCAAATCGATTTTTTTTAAATGGAAATCCCTAGGAAGGTCAATTGTTTCCTTCACATTCATGACCAGCAGGATATCCTAGCAGGTAGAGGTGCACAAAAAAATGGCCACAACGAAAATCATAAGAACTTTTGACCTTAACTTAACATCCAAGGTCAAATTTTTCAACTGGCCAAGCTCAATATCTGGACGTAAAATTTTCCGCGCGATTCATTTCTGGCGTCAGATGTAGGGGTTTCCATTTAAGAAAATCGATTTGACCTTGATGTGTGCTCGATGGCAAGGTTAAGGTCACCTTCGGATAGTCAGGAAAAGTTCCTACGACTTTTGTTTTGACTATCTTTTTGTGCAACACCTACTTCTCAAGATATCCTACTAGTCCTATTTTGACCTTGACCTTGACCTGAATCTTCCAAGAACAATTTTTTAAAAAGGGTTAAGCTCTTTTCTGAGAATCTAGAATTTTCCGAACATTTCATTTCTGGCGTCATAAGTCCATTTAATAAAATCTATTTGACCTTGGTATGACCTTGAATGTCAAGTCGAAGGTCACCATAAAGGTCACTATCGGATAGCAAGGAAAATTTTCTACGACATTTGCCTTAACTACTTTTTTGGGCGACCCCCACTTCCCTAGTTATTCATTTGGTTCGATACTTTTTGAATACAGTGTATATTATTTATTTCTTATCCTTTTTCTGATGACGGTTGAAGTTAGTGGAAGAAGATGTGTGTTTAAATTTAAGTGTGTACCGAAATATAGCATGGTTGAATATATTTTGAAATTTACAAGTAATCCACACGATCCGCCAGTTTGACGAAGTCCAAATAAGACGTCCTAGAAACTCCGATGTTTATGAAATTACAAACTCATCAGTACAGCCCTTGTGAAGGTAATTTATGTACAGCTAGACAAAAGAGTCAATTTTATTCTAGGTATGCAGTTGGTAGTAGTAATAGCCAGTAATTTGGGAATTATGCGAGATATACCATATTACCAAATGTAACGTAGAATTGTACTGGGGGATGATACACCTCCCAAATACTTTGAGTTATCGAATTTTCGGAGGCTTCGCATATCTGTTTGAACAGCTGGAGAATTATAACCTGGCCACGATAAAATGTCCCCAATTTTAGGAAATAAGGTGTTTCCAATACCGCGGAATGCCGATACTGCATAGTTTTGTTAACGGTCTCTTCGATAAGTAGAGTAGACGAAGAGCTTTTTTGGTCATCAAAATACCTGTAGAATTTGACTAATTTGCTAAATGTTATCAAGAAATTCAGTTTTGTTTAATAATCATAGCACATCCTGCCTACATCTACGCCGTGCGTTAAATATGACCATTTCATGACGTATGTTGCAAATCCAATATTAAAGTCGAACCCTAGCTTTTAGCTATCAAGCGGTGTTGCCATGTTTAGTTTGTGTACCACTAGACACAACAAAGAAATACCTATATATGAACATTTCAGTACATGTGAGCCACAGTTTCCTACCTCTTCATATGTGTATCCTTATAGTTAAATGTGTAACGATTGTATCAGTGTTTCATCCCTCATGCCCTCTTTTTTCCTGTAACTCTATATCTTTGCATTTATATTTTTTCTTGTTGCGTGTTTATCATAGCTCGATGGAAAGTCAAATATATACTGTGTATTTATACTTCGAGCTATAGGCGATAATCCGATAAACCTATCACAGTTACTGCTACAGTATTTCCAGTGAATAAGAAACTAGTTTGTCTCTTAAACATTGAACAAACAAGTGAAAGTAACGATGTAATTTTTCTCTTCTCAGTCTCTCACTGGCGGTTTGGAATTTGGTACGGAGTATCATGTTACGCCAAACTCCACCTTTGGGTGCGACAATCCTGAGCTGTCCCAGTTACGTTTAAAAATACATTTTTAAGTTTTTAGGTTTTAAGCGGAATATTTACTATCGAGACCCGGTACAAAATTTAATGATGCCCAAGTTCTACAGCTAAAGCTGCAAAATATATAGTTCCAGCAGGACTGAGCAACTGTTATTCTGTTTGGGAAGCAACTAGCTTTTGCGACGGATAGTTCCGAGGTGTTTAATATCTCGATTTTGCTATCACATTTGGCTCGCAAGATCGCCCGATTTAATCACTTCAGGCTGACTTTTATGAGGATATCGTAAAGAAAAGTTTTATGGCAACAAACCTCCTAAAATCCTAAAAACTGCTTAAGTATTTGGAAAAGTACTCAAGTGTTCCCCTCGATACCAGCCTAGTAAATGGTATTGGAAATCGTAATCAGGATAGCTCAGACTTGTGTAGCCACTAAGGTGGACATTTGCATTGCATTTCAATCAGAGTAAGGAAATTCTCATTAAAGTCAAAATATTTGGGTGATAAGTAGTTCAATTACACAGGGTTTCCATTTAGTGCCTAACGTTGCGATATCTCGCACAGTATTCCTGGTAGAATAAAGATTAAAGACAAACGTTGTTTCCAGCTCCTTATATTTTGCTATATACTCGCACAAAGTGCACCGAAAAGCAAGGTGGTAATAAATTTGTTTTTTTTATCTGGAAAGTCAAACACTGTTTCACCTCGTTTACAAGATATTTTTATAACCGATTGCATTGTCCGTTTATAATTGCGTTTTAGTAAATCTCTGATTTTGCGAGGTAGTAAACAATATGTAATGTTTAATTTGTTTCTCTGGAACTTACTGATTAATTATACCCTCACAATGTCGGAAGTGATTTATCACAAAAATGTGGTAGCCCTAGATTGGCACTTAGGACAGAAACTATACGGGGAAACAAGTTTAAGGTTTTTTAAATAATAGAACAAATTTACTATGACCCCGTTTTTCTTAGACCCTCTGTATATACCATGCCGGGTATACTTTGTGATTTACTGAAAAAAATACACTAAATGGACACATTGTATTGAGTTCACCCTATACCATAGCAGCATTATAAATTGTGACAGACAAGGCAGTGCTACGAAATATTGATAATTATTACTGGGGTTTTGCTGATAACAATAACCTATGCAGAATCGCTCGGACTGGCCGCAATGCACATATGGCACCTAATTAATTTTTGAGCGTTTTACATATAAAAAAAGAAATAAAATAGAAATACGTTCAAATCGGATAAATTGTGATATTTGTTTTTGATACTAATTTTAGAACTCTTGGTAATAAATTCAGGTTTGCCCACCTATTTGCCGAATTCATTTATGTGACATTTCCTTCAACAGCACTGAAATAGCTTTATTTTCGAACAGTAGGTTAGAATACATAAAGTAACAAAATAAAAATAAGACATATCTTACGTCGAGCAGTCGACCTCTGTTGTCTTTAAGGCAAAGAGTCATATCTCATCAACAGCAACCGCGGAATCCGGATTAGTCACTTTCATAGTATTATCTAAACGGGAAAACTCGACTTTCACCCATACAGAAAACACCAAATCTCCAGTACCTTCATATCGCATAACAGCCAAAGTATCCAGCCCTCGTTTGAAATCCAGTCCTAGTATTATAAACATATACCGTAACACCACCAGGTCCAGCAACAACTATTGGCGAAGCAGCAGACACATAATCAGTAGAAACTTGAACTTCGTACAATTTCAATGCCATAATAGCAAGAGACGTACAAACTCCACTCAAGTTCGCTGATATAATACGCAGTCCTCTAATATAACTAGACGATATTAACTTTATCACATTAAAACTAATTCCGAAATGAAGCCAGTGCGCATCTATAGAACGCGTAATAATGGTTGACGCAGATTTCTGAATTTTATTTACTTTCCGTTTTTTGGTAATGTTAAGGCTGATGGTTCTGGGACAAAGTTAATAACGGCTAGTAATGTTGCTGCTGATCATATTACATCTCTTAGAGGATCACGTATTGCATCAGCGAAATTGAGTAGAGTTTGTACGTCTCCCGTTATTATGATATTAAATTTGTATGGAGTTGAAGTTTCCAACCATTATGTGTCTGCTGATTCGCTACTAGTTGTTGCTAGACCTGGTAGTGCTACGACATATGTTTATAATGCTTGGACTGGATTTCCAACGAAGGCCAGTGACGATGCTTTGGTTGTTATACGATATGAAGCTACTCGAGATTTAGTGATTTCTGGATGGGTGAAAGTGGAGTTTTCCCTTTTCAGTAATGCTGTGAAAGTGATTGATCCCGATTCCTCGGTCCTAAAAGACAACAGAGGTCGGCTACTTGAAGCAAGATATGTCTTATTGTAATTTTCTTACTTTATGTATTTTATCATACTGTTCGAAAATGAAGCTATTTCAGTTTCCGATCTCGATTCATCTATCACTTCGAATAATCGTAGAACTTCGAGCTAAAAAAATTATCAGGTAAATCGGCTGAGATAAATTGCTGGAAATTAATTTCAAGTTCCTTAGCTGTTACGATCAATCAGAAAAATTATTTTTCTCAAAAATACGCAGTATTATTCAGCGATCCTAAAACAAAAAGAAAAAACATACGGGGTGATCGATTTGAAATAATAAAGTATAGTATATTTCTCGAAAAACTAAAGGTATCGCAACAATGTTAATACTGCCATAAGATTGCCTGTATTGCAAAACTCCCATACCCCAAAAATCATGAAAATCATGGCAACCGTTTCCAAGATAATTGAGGCGGTCCATACTTAAGACTCACTCTGTATACATATAAATGATATGAAAAGATAGATAATGATAAGTAATAACTATACTTCACTATAATTATCGTGTTGAGCTAATGTTACATTTTTTATCTTAAAGCTTTTATCCAACAAACGTAGATTGTCCTCATTTTTTTTTAGATTTGAACATCCATACCTCGGACTATATTACTCGAAATTTTTGTGAGAGGATCATCTTCGGTCACATTTTGCATAAAAATTAAATACTCTATATTTTGCCATTTTTTTCAAAATTATTTGCTATATCTCACTGTATTACCAGTGCCGCAATTTCGTTAGAAAATAGGTATTGGAAAAATCCAGCACATTTGTTATATTTCCTTAGCAACTCAGGATATCAGGAGTCGTACAAAGGAAGGAAATTATTTTTAATTTTTTTCCCAAAAAAAAATTCTCCTTTTCTATTTACACACCCTTCATGACCAAAGAGGGTTAGAAAGTTTGATAAGAAATTGGTTGTAAATGAAATTTCCACTAACAGTTCATGTATTGAGCTAAATTTGTTACAGCTCGTTGAGAAACTACTATTTTTTAGGTATTGCAAAATTTTTGCTCAGCACTATACTAATCGTAATACTATGGAAGGCGAGTTATTAGTTTAGTAGGTCTCATTAGCATGATGCTACATATAAGTTTACAATTGTGTATACTTAAATGCTCTAATATTAGTGAGTAAAATGAGCGATCTGAAACAGACCTTCGGCTTTACAAAGATCCATCGAGCTACAAGGTTAACACGCAGCTAGTCAAATATAAATCAAAGCGCAAAAACTAACATATGTCCATGTTTGTTGTTCTTGGTATGTCCTGCGCCGCTTCTTCACTCCTACAGGTGCTCAAGGTATTCAACTCAAGACTCTTATTCCTTTTTCTATATCTCTTTTTAGGCTAATCTTTTAAGGCTTCTACTGCTCGGATTGGCTTTAATTGAGCTTATTCAATGGTCTAATTAATTGGCTAATCAGCGCTTTAAAATATATTTTTGATGTGTTTATGTTTGGCAGTCACTAGAAAGTAAGTACTTTAATATATTTACCTAAAGTGTGTTATAGGTTGGTCATTAGAAGGTACAAGGTTAGTTGATACAAGCCAAACCTGTATACTTGGTACCTTCATAGTAGTAGCTTACAGATTTACGGTTAAAAATTTAAACTTCTGTAAACAAAAACCATAGTGAGACCTCCCAACATCCTGTATGATTCGATATGAATTTTAAGAAAGCGGAAAATAATTTACATGTTTACAAAGGTGAAGCTTGTTAACTCAATGGGGTATTTATGCTTAGGCTTTTGAAGTCACTGAATCTGAACCCAAGATAGGTATCAACGTGATTACAAGATCAAGCCAACAAAAAACATAACTCAATCATTATAATATGTTCTTTGAGATGATTCATCCCAATTTGAGTTCAGGGCGTTTTCATGAGGTCGCGTTAGGAGTCTAGCTATGTCAGCAGTTGCAGTCACGAACCTAACAAAGAAAGAAAGGAAAGCTGGGGTAACGTGTCAGAGCCCAAGTCCTTTCAAGGATAAATCCATTGAAATTACATGGAATTCATGACAGTAAACTGCTAAACATTAACAAGTATATCATTAAATGTCGAGTATTACTGACTACATGTTCCTTATAACATATCTAGATACATTTTTGTGGTCCAAGTTCAAAATAATGAGGGTAAATCTTCGTGCAATACACATAACTAAATCGTTTTTTGTTATATTTCTGAAACGGCCTGTTTCTGGCATATTTGGAATAAGTCATTTTGCCCCAATCCAACTAACATAGTATCTCTCTCCCCATAAGGGGTCCGGGTTTTGTATTAAACTATAATACTATAGTTGGATAGAAAATAATTCCAGACTAGTTAAACCCCCCTATGGATTTTGCTGGTAGCGTCCTAGTACCAAAAAATAGATGAAAAAAGCTCTTTTCAAAAGCTGTCCAACGCCATTTGTAAAAGAGACTTCCCGATTTGTCGAGATTTTCCGACCAGTAAATAGTATCGATTCGATACTTTATTGCTTACCAACTAATCGGTTGCATCTTTTAACACAGTCCCGAACGTAATCGCAGACCTGTAAGTATATAATAATAATAATAATAATAGCGTTTATTGTAAATATAAAATAAATAAAATACAATAAACAACAAGTGACCCAAAAAAAGTTAAAAACTTGTGCTTGGGTATAAGTAGTTATTATAAAATGGAAACAACAAATAAGGGTCAATTCAGGAATATTTATATTTAAATATTATGTATTCCATATATATCAGTAATGATAGGTATTGCATATGTCTACAAGTTGGTGAATTTTAATGCGCTTATTATTTACTATCCATTGTTTTAAACCACACTTGAATGAATTTAAAGGCACTAGACATTTTATGCTTTCTGGTATCTCATTGTATAGTCTTGGAGCAAGAAATGTATGACATCGTAATAAAGTATTTTTTCTTGCTTTTGGTACAACATTACATGCAAATCTTATGTCATATTTATGTTCGTGTTTTGTCAAGTTTGATTTATTTTTATATTGGTAAATACCTAATGACATGAAAAATGTTTGGCGGATATCTAGAATTTTTGTTTTAGAAAATAACAAGTCACTAGGATATGTACATTTCACTTTATATAAAATTTTTATTAAACGTTTTTGTATAATTTCTATTGCTTTTATATTATTTTTACATGCTGCGCCCCACACCACAATACAATATCGTATATGACTATGAACAAGTGCTTCGTATACAATGATCATCTGTTCATAGGTAAGTATAGTGGAAAGGAGTTTAAATTTGCTTATAACGTAACGAATCTTTTTGACAACATATTCGGTATGCTCTTTCCATTTGATATGGCAATCTAGATATATTCCTAAGTACTTGATACTGGTGACCATTGATATAGGAGCTACCTGTTCACAACTGATTTGTAAGTTGGCGTATTTCGGTAAGCCGTTTGCGTATGATGCGAATGGAACAAAGTGAGTCTTGTTGAAATTGACTGTTAAAAGTCGACTACTGAACCAATTGAACATTTTTTTAAAACCATTTTCAGCCTTTGATTTTAATATTTCCCAACTTTCAGCAGAAAATATAACAGCTGTATCGTCTGCAAAACTCACTATATCTCCGCTCACATCAACCGCAAATAGATCATTTATATATATGTTAAAGAATAATGGTCCCAGTACCGTTCCCTGAGGAACACCGCATGTTATAGGCAATGGAGAACTAGAGCATTTATTTATCACAACAGTTTGTGTTCTATTACTTAAGTAACTTTTAATTAGATGATAGATTTGACCCCGTATACCATAATTTTGTAAAGTTTTCATGAGTATCATATGATCAACTGTGTCAAATGCTTTTGCTAGGTCAACAAATACACATAATGTTGGAATATTTCTGTCTACATTTTTGCATAGTTCTCCTATTACATATGTCACCGCATCTTCAGTAGATTTATTTTTTTTGAAACCGAACTGTTTATCAGAAAATATGTTATATTTCTCTAAAAATTCTGTCAATTTGTTCTTTATTATATTTTCAAAAACCTTTGCCAAACAGGAGATAAGTGAGATAGGTCTATAATTGGATAAATCATATTCATCGCCAGTTTTATGTACAGGCATCACAGTCGCAATTTTGAGTATAGATGGAAAAATACCCTTTTCCAGACAACAATTAATTATTCTAGTGAATGGCTCCGAGATCAGATGTGCTACGATTTTGAGTGCTTCAGCAGTTAAATTGTCTATTCCAGGTGTTTTGCCATTTTTCAGCAGCATTATTGAATTAATTACTTCTTGTTCAGTGATTTCTTGTACTACAATGGAGTTCGAGAGTCTGATTGTTTGTGTGTCTAGGTATCGGATACTTGATTTAATTTTTTCTGCTAGATGTTTACCAATAGAGCAAAAGTATCGGTTAAATTCATTACTAATATCTAAGTTAGTGTTCAACATGTCTCCACTTTGAGACATAATTTTACCAATGTCTTTACCAGAGTTATTTACACCTATAACGTTATTCACACATTTCCATAGCTTTTGTGTATCGTTGGTACGGTTCATGATTTTATCTTGATAGTATGACAATTTTCTAGCTCTGATTAAATTTGTAAGCTTATTATGATATTTTTTATAGTTTTCTTTATTTTCTACTGACGGATCATTTATCATTATTTTGTAAAGCCTATTTTTTTCATTTACGGAATTTATTAAAGCAGCAGTGATCCATTCTTTTCTTTTCTGTTTGTTCTTTTTTATTCTCACTTTTGTTGTACAATTTTTAATGTGTGTTGTCAGAGTTGTAATGAATGTTTCTGTTGATTTTTCAATTTCACTAGCGAAATACACCTCATTCCACGATTCATTTTTTAGTTCATTTAAAAGTTTATTTTTATTTAAGTATTCTTTGTATCGCAACATTTCACTATTATGTGGACTATTATTTATCTTCAGAGCCACGTATTAATATTGGTTGATACTTTGTTACTAGTTATCACTGGTAAAAAATAACATTTCAGCTAAAAAGTGTTTTTGTTGAATAAAACATGAAAATAAAAAGAAGAGGGACTATTAGCCTAAAAGCCTGCAGACACCTTTCCTTACGTATTTGGAATACATATATAAAAAAATATCATAATCCACAATTATACCTTTAAATAGTAATACAAGTAGTAGAGCTCTCACTTACTTTAGCTGAAGTATAAGGTTCATCTGACTATGGTATATTATGAATCTTCGTTGTAACTGCGTTTTTGAAAGTGAACTGCAGCTAACCTATTTTCCTTCTGAGATATTCTAAGTTTAATACTGAAAGACGTTTTTCATTTTCTTGGATCTTAATAAAAACTAATTTTAGGTTATTGAATATTTCATAAATTAACATTTTAGTAGTAACTCGAGTAGTAATTTCCAGATATTTAGATAAGGTGTTTCAAGGTCCTTTAACGATAAACACAAAATGTCTAACTTATTGTTTTTGTTGAAGTAAAATATAGGTACATTTTTGATGTTCACTTTAACAGATTGAACAGGCATGTATTTTTATACTATATTTAACTTTATATTCATCAAATGAGACGCTTTTGTCTATGAGAGTATCTTTTTGCTTGTGCTCAATTAATTATTATGAACTCTCCAAAGATATTATTTTAATTGCACCTTGCTAGGTTTCTGCTTTTGGGCATAATTCTATTAATTTTTTCTTACCTTCTGGTTCAGTCCACTACAATGTCGGGTTTATATCCTTTTGCGGACTGTCTCTGTCAAAAATGGTGAATGTGATAGGCTTAACACCTCGATCGCAAGAATTTTTGAGAATGGTGGCAGTGTCACAATTTTATGAATTGTTAATACTGATGATCATGGTGACGATGTAGCACCAGAACCATTCAATTATTATAATGTGATCATTTATTAAAACATGTGCAGTTTAAAGCGATACTTTAAAGTACATAAAAATTTAAATGTAATCCAATAAATAGGCTCCATAGACACATACACGTACACACATACAGGTACAGTTAATAAAAGCCCATTAAAGATACAAATACGCAGTTATTCGCAGAAACTGCAGTTGCTGCGGCTACTGATACACAATTTTCCCAAATATTTAAATGGCTTTTGCATGCAATCATCCGCTGGTTCATTGTTACTTGATCTATGACGGTTACTAACGCAGGTCCAGGTTTATTACCAGATTTGCAATGCGGATTATACAGATGCAATCACTTGCCTGGTTTGGCCTGGCATATCATTAAATTAGAGTGAGAATTCAAATCTATGGTAAGATTAGAACCAAAAAATTAAATTGTATGGTACATATCAAAGAATATGTTGTGCTAAGCTTAATCGAAATTATTATTTCATATAATTCACAATTTCTCAGTTGTGAACTTTGCAACTGTTAACGCATGTGAACCTGCAGGATGGGCGAATGATTATAGTTTTTTGAGATAACTACAACTTGTTCACAATGGAGGATTTGTTGAGCAAACTTTATTACTTTTGTATCGGATCTTTTTAATATCATAAATTTGAGTAAAAATACAAAAATCGTTCATTACTTGCTGTCTATATGGCTTGTACGAAATATCATCATCATGATCAGATTAATTTTACATGAAAACGGAAAATTTTTAAAATTATAACATCGAAGATTTACCTATGACCCACTGATATTAGCTTTTAATGAATTTTAATGGCCCAGCTTACATTTTATACCATTACAGATGGACCAACCTGCTTATCTACAAATTCTTTAAGCCTTGTATGATACTTTTAAAATATTCATCATTATCTGTAATAAGTATAATAGCAAGATGTGAAGTTGGTTTCATAGATCGGAAGCAATACGACAGCTGATTTAATGCAGACGCGTTGGTTGATAATACGGCTACTTCTAAGTGGTCAATGCGATAATGACTGTACAACATTTTCGTATCAGGTAAGGGCCAAAGATGTAGACGAGATTTTGGTAAACATTTTTTGCGTTAACTCCTATTTATTGGCTAGTAAAATCGAAAAAAGTGTAAGGGCCAGTTTAACTGCCTCCTGATAAGTGTCAGATAGCCTAACCGTATGTTTTTATCACTTTTGTACTTGTGTCAAGTGACGAAGACAAAATATGTAGATAAGTTATCTGACACTTATGAGGAGGTGGTGAAACTGGCTCTATGTCTCAGAGTTAATTTAAGTAACTATTCAGTTTAGTCGTAAAATATTCCGCCTGTGATAACTGTAAAATATCTAGTGACTGCAATAAACATACACTCAATCTTACGAAACAGCTAGAAGCATGCAAAAATACTATGAGTATTCTATGCCATGTATGTTATCATCTCATTAGTAGAAAATCACATATGTAATATATTATTCCTTGTAGGTATAGTCAAAACCCTTTAAATGTTGTTTCCTACACTTGATTTACTAGTCTAAATGCACTAAATGTACTTCATTTAGTAATATTTTATCGAAGATGGTAAGTATTTAGTTATTTTGATAGGTATCCTTTTTGCAAGTTTTCATACAATTTTATATATCAGTTCGTGGTATGCAGATTTCTTTTTATTTATTGGTATGTTTGAGTAAAGTATAGCTTGAGGTTTGTACTATTACATGTCAAAGGGTTTAGTCCGCAACTCGTGCCCAAATGATTTTAGCGTATACCGTGTATACCTGTAGGTATGATTTGTCGCAGGAATCTCAGTCGCACAGTAACATGTGCCAACAATTCCGTGAGATGGATAATGAGTTGTAATATAAAGAAATTGCAGTATGAGAAGTAGATTCATTTTAAATTCTTTTAAGGAATCGGATCTCCGAATGGTTTAGCTTTTGAATATTGCTCTATATAAACCGCTGGGCAAAACGAATCTACTTTTCATGGAATTAATGTCTTCAGCTTAAGGATTCGGCACGATTGTTTGTTGTGCCATAAAAAAAAATAGGCATTTTGAGCCTATCCACCACAAGTATAACATTCTATATACTAAAGAGATCCATAGTTTAATTACAGTTGAATTAAACAAGAATAGTGCACTTTTAAATTAATGATGGAGAATAACGAAGATAAGTGCAACCCTGTTTCGAGGTTGCACATCTCCAGTCACTCGTGAATTCATTCTTTCTGGTAATCTTGCAATTTTTTGACCAACAGCAATTTTTACCTAACGTACGGGATTTATCAGCATAAACTATAGACTTAAAAGTAGCGCCAAAAAAATTAGTCACATGCAGTCAGGTCTGGAGAGGTTATGGAGGGAAATCGCATAAGGTTGAAAATGTGCAACCGCGATGCAGGATGGCACATGACACATTATTTTTCATCATTGTTTTAAAAGTCCACCATTGTTACCTCATGTAGCTGTAACTAAAACATTGATCTGTTTAATAGGTATACAAAATGTCATACTTACGTGAAAAACATGCGCTTCATATGCGCCACCCTGTGCATTTTGAATAGAAGGGTATTTAAATACTTTTGGATGTCTATCTTTCAACTTGAAGATAATTTAAACAGGCTACTTTCTGTTGCGGATAGCAGTTTGAGTCGTTGGTTATTGCGATCGTTTCTTTTCTACAAATAGTATAAATTATCTAAATTCTAACCTATAAAATGAAATTGAAACGCTTTATTAAAAACCGTGTGTATAGATCTGTTTATCAAAAACCGTGGATAGATCTTCAACATATATATATATACCTAATTCTTAGGAAGCACACAAAAATTTCACTTGCATTTTCTTCGAAAAGCTCAGGGTAAGAGTAAAATTGCATGGCTTTTTGCAGAGTGGGAACAACCCATAAAAACGGAATTTTCTAATTGAAGAATAATATTGTAACATAATGATAAAATATAATTCTTAGAGGAAAAGGTCAAAGCCACCTGGTCTTTAACTCCATCTATTAACAAGAGAACAACCCAATAAATAATTTAAGCAATTGATTGCTATAACTTCAAGTTTCATTTACAAGAAACTTCCTTCTTTTATGCAGAAACTCCAGCTGTCTTTCGGTTGCAACAGTTTGCTTGAAAAAATCTTACATTGAATTAAATTTCGATGCTTTTGGTCTACAGAGACATCACACAAAAATGAATGGGCATAGAGAATTTATTCTCCTCTTTGTATCGTTTTATGCATTCTCGATCTTTTGGAGGCACTATAGAACTGAGAAACTTGTTTGAGTGATACACAATGCTTTCAGTTCAAGCAATTATCCGAATCATCAGCAGCAGGATAATTTATCAAGCTGATCTGCTGAGGTTCCTCCGGTTATTATAAGTCACTTCTAATCCCTTGGACGACAGCAGTCGGTAGAATGATAAATGAATGTTCTGTGCTATGTTTGCACACATCATTTGGGGTCTGAAGTCGCTCCTAAACTCCAGAAACGCCAATCACAAGGAACGCATCGTTAAATGCTCTTGTTGATTGTACATAATGGGTGACGGCCTGGAATTGATCACTCACAAAATATAGTCGGATGCCAATAATCTAGAATAAGCAATTTAAATGCTAGAATCACAATAGGGATTAATTGCAGACTTTGAGCAGGCATCTCGACTGTTGCGCAAAATTTTAGTCGAAGTTGCAAAATGCATACAGTAATCTAACCCTTGTTTTGCGTTTCTCTTGTCTGGAGAAACTAGTACAAATAAGTACGTGTAACAATGTGCTGAAGATAGCGGCTTTAGTTTCAGTGACAGTCACTTGTAATTTGAGCTTTAGCTTTGGATTTTTTTGAGGTAAATTATCTCTAATAATAGCTGCTGGAGAATATTATAATTTGTTTTCATGATATAAACTATTCAAAAAGTGTAAAATTATGCTTCTCCTGTTTATGAGAGTTAAAACTAGACAAATCTATTTTGGTGTGGTTTGAGAATTTCGTGTCAAAAAGTGAGGTACTTGAAAGAAGATAAGTGTTTTCGAAAAGTACCGATAAATAGACTTTTGGCAATATCGTAATTCGGGCAGCTTCAAGAGAAAGTTAAATTTTTCAAAAAATAATACCTAAACCTGTCAAAACATTCAGCATAAGGTCACTGATATATTATATATAGCTTGTCAGACTGTTATCTAGTAAAATTGGTAGGAAATAATGAGTTTTAGTTCAAATCTCCATTGCTTCTTTTCTGTGCGATAGGTGAGAAGAGTACTGTGGTCGCGAAATTTTTAGATTTTGAGGTAATTTATTTTTTGAGCGTTTTGTGATATCTACATAACGAAAATCTACGTCACACATTTTTATCGTCCTGTCTGTCTGTCTGTTGGGGTTTTTCTAGCTTCGTAATCTCAGTTACAGCTGCACGGATTATGGTGAAATTTGGGAAGCGATATGCGAGGTCGTAATAGGTGATGCTGCTATATTTTTTAACATCGGCCCATGGACGGTGGAGTAATTAGCAAAACAACAGACAATTTCAAATATTCCCCAAACTTCGTCTTTACTCGTTTTAGGGATCCCTGGTCGTTTTTTACTTTTTCTTCGGTAGGGTTGAAATTGGGGGTTGGCGGGTTGCACAGAAAAATTTGTTGTATTCATAATAGCCTGCTCATTGACTTGTAAAAGAAGGACCATGTGGCATAATAGACTTTGCTTTTAATAGTTAAATTGTGTCAGTGGTGGTGCAGCAATAATCAAAAACTAAAAATATAGAAACAGCTCAAACTTCGTTTTTAGGCATCTTAGGGGTTCCCGATAGTTTTTTACTTTTTTGGGTGGAGGTGAAATTGGGATTGGGAGTGAAGGGTAGTAAAACTGATAAATTTGAGGTACTTATAATAGGCTGTCCATTGATCTGTGAAGAAGAGACCCTGGGGATATAATACACCCTTTTGATTTGGTTGCTAGGGGGGGGGAATCTTGAGCACAGATTCATGGTATGGGAAAATAATAAACTAGTATCACTTGAATCTAACTTTTTTATTATTTGATTACACTTTTATTTCGCTATAACTACTATACTTGCCTTAGCGAGTGAAACGATGAAGCTATTTTGCTTAGTTATGGGCAAAATGAATTGTATGCCCAAATTAGGCACATTTTTGATCTAAACTAAGCATCTCGCTACATCAACTAACACATACCTCTACAAATGTGTCAGATATCCCTGTGAAATAGCCAGGCAACATTTTTTGCTTTCTGGGTGTCCATTTCTCTGAAGCCCCCACAAAATGATTATTCTCCAAAAAATGGTAAATGCACACATCCACCAAATCTTGAACTAAACCAATCAGAAAGATAAGCATAAAATGGGCTTGTGTCCCGGCTTCTGCCTATCTGTGTATGTCTTCTGCTAGGTTAAATTTAAGATTCAGCTCAATCTAACTTGTTTGACACGCATCTGGCTTACATATCAGATACTCATATGTCATAACTCGATGGAGTTGCATGTTATAAATTACAAATTAAATTGTAACGAAGATATGAAAAAGGTAACGAGACAAATGGAAACACGCTCAAACGTTGCTTTAGTTGATTGTAGAGGTTTTTGATGAATATAGATGAAACGGAAATATTGTTAATGAGAAAACTTCCGAAAGTCCCAGAAACTCTTTTTTATGCTGTCCGATTAGTTATAAATTATCTTTTTATAGAGGCCAAAACTAAACCGTTCATCATTGAATATTTTCCACGTTTCCGATTCCTTCGCGTGCAGCCAAACATTTAAGGGGACACTAGTTTTCTAGATATAATACCCAGAGATCGGAAAATCCAGCGTTCCAGAACTCATTCAAGCTACGACGTCTAGTCCAATCAGTTGTATTTTACTAATTTTTGATATTTCCATAATTTACAGGGTTAACAAGAAGAAATTTGTACGTTACTTGTGAGCAACATACATCGGCATTTAGATGCTTATTAATTGTCCATTTCACATGGCTGAGTTGTGCTGGAAAGATCCTCCATAATTATAACACCGTTTCATTCACGGTCTCTCTAAGACATTTTTTTAACGATGGAATGATTACCTTCCAGGACCTTAAAGCAGAATATCCAAATACTATCAACCATATTTGCATATTATCCAGCATACCAATCAATACTATCAGTTTGATACATATCTGGTTTAGAAATCATAAAGTGAAAATTTTCAATCTGAGGTAAGGGTGTAATTTCTATCCAATTAGTACTTTGCAAAGAATGAGAGCATAGTAATCTGCAGATAACGAACCGTACTAAGTGTATCCTATTGGAACAAGAAAATCCAAACCTACCTCCGCAACCAAATTTTTATCAAGCAGGAGCTCATTTTAGAAGGGATTTGTGGAGAATACTCTGATATACATCGTGCAATTCTATCGGGGTAAGTTTATGTTACATTATCTTCTCGGTGTGGAAAACATTTTCATAGAGCATGTAGCTAAGAATTCCATCTCATAACACGGAGAGGTAAGATGTTACTAAGTGCGTCATTTTTTCACTCAAATACATCATATAAGTAAACCCTTTGACATGCATTGTTGGTCAGATTTCTGTCACTATACTGTACTGTATTTAACGGATAGCTTAGTTTCATAAATACATATTGCGATTGGTGGTAGTGAGTTGCTTTTAGGCTACTGGAAAATTGGTGACTATAGCTACATCATCTGCGATTTATGTATGATGAACAAAATTGATAGTGGATGATCTAGACAATTATTATATACGAAACTGATCCAATTTAGTACCTACGTATGCTTTCATAAGTGCTCTTGCAACTTGAAAAATTATACTTCGCAAAAAAGCAATACCGCTTTTCTAGGAAAAATATGGGTATATTCTGAATGGTTAGAATGAAAATTCGATACGAAGGAAGAGTGGCAAAATTTAGCGAGAATAAAAAATCCAAGGGGTAATCGAAATTTCATTGTAACTGAATAACAGGCCGTATTTTTCCGACAAGTATTAATGTTTATTACAATCCTGAGCTTATTCGATGAATAAGCTGTTCTTTCTACATAAATATAGCCTCTAAATCACAGTTCTGAGCAACGGCACCGCTGAGTTGATAAGTCTGTGCCTAACAACATTCCATACCATGGCAATGTGTGATTATTGAGATCAATTCTTACGCAAGCCTTGGAATGAGAATCAATGCACAGCGTCTAAAGACGAGTATTTTAAGTCAGGAAATGTTTTCCTACTGACAAAACTGATTTCGGTGTAAATACATTCAGTATGATCGTGGAAGAAAGAAATTCCTCAGCCACCTCATAAATGTCTTCAATTTTTCGGTAAATACAGTACAGAGTAGTAACATACTAAGTTTCGTAGTTTTAACAAATATTTTTCATTACTTTCAACAGGTTAAAATACGCTTAGAAAATATTTGTAGTAATTTTTTTACTAAGCTGGTTTTTGTTTTTAAAAAAATATCAGCCTGTATTCGCTGACTCCGATTTCGTAGTGAATTCAGCATAATTATTTTTGTAAGAATCACGATTTGTGATTTGTTCTTTTAGCTGGCTGATTGCATTGGCCAAGTTTTGCTTCAACTAGTGAGAATGGCGACACAAATATTACTTGTTTATTTATGTACTAATTACTTGCGTTTTTCTTCTGTCAGACTATGGCTGCCACTAAAAGGAATGCGGGACTGACGTCAGCTGTGCCAAGGGCAACACTCAACGACGAGGAATTGGTGAGTAGAACTACGCCTTTACTTATGTGTTTCTATTTATAAAGCCTGTATGAATACGTGCCTCACTGAGTAGACATTAGATGTTGACAGGTTTTTACGATTTGTGTCAAAGTCTAAATAACCAATAAGTAACTGTAGGTTAAACTACGGAAACTGAAGCTTCAGATGATTTTGTATTGTAAGCAAATACTGGACATACAGATCTAATACTCTCATTAAGTGCGTTCTCTATCGAAGTAGAAATTGTTTTGGTAATAAACAGACAACAACTTATAGCTTTATTGTTATATCGCTGTCAAATGGAAAGAAGAAGACAAAATCGACTTATATGGATCCATCCAATAAATAAAAAGAGAAATGAGGTCGGGACCTTTTACACGTTGTTCGAACAGCTGAGGCAGGGTGACACAAAATTCTTCAATTACTTCAGAATGTCGATCGCATTGTTTTTTTTTACCAAAACAGTCATTTTAAGTTTTTTCAACTGCAAATATAGTTCCTTTCTAAATAGATTTTGTAACGGTTAATTTCCATCCTTTCTTGGGAAAAGGTTCTCTTTGAGCCATGAGACGTCCAAAAACTATATTATGTTTGTTTTCTCGTCTATTATTTCCAAATTATATGTGGTAGCTAACTCACTACACTTTGCGATTGGTTAACAACGTTCAGATATGTTTATCTTTTATATCACTCGTTATGGTATTTTACCAGTTAAGAATGGTATGAAGATGCCATACGATGCCGAATTCCTGTTTTCAATTCAAAGGAAAGAATTGTCTTTCTTGAACCGTAATGTCATTTTCAACCAATCTCAAGTTCAGGTTAACATGAATTTTAGACATCATATTTGGATTCAGCATAGGAAAACACTGAGCTTTGCTAATCAGGTTTCCTGGCTCTGTAGTATTTTGTATGTATGTGGCGGTGTAATATTTATCTTAATGAATATAAAATGTTGCGCTATTTTTTGCGAAGGTATTACATCGTCAGGACCTTGTTACCCAAAAGAATATTTTTCCTTTGAATCTCAACGTGCTGTAGTGCATAAATTCTGAGAACCTGTAAAAGCTTATCATATAGAAAGCTCTTAATTGCAGTGCACAAATTTAACGCTTTTTTTCTTATCCCTCATGGAAAACATCGACCGAGATGTTCATCCAAAGTAGGTAATCCACTTACGGTCGGGATTGACCCCATTAAACTGTCTTAAAAGGGAAGAATGGAACGAAAAATCCGTCAGTTCGCTCTAGTTTTTTACTTCGAGCGAAGGATTCCCTGGACACCTCATTTACAAAGCTTTAGCGGCAAAGCAGCGGTTTATATGACCTGGAGTGTTTGTGCTGTTGTCAAGCTTTTCGAGCTACAAGAGGAGATTTTCAGTCTCCCAAATGGTTACAGATGCAGTGTTTTGACATACCTAATAAGTGAAAGAAAGTTTAACCTAAAATCAGTAATTATTTACGTTAGGTTAGGCTGAAAGTGAGTGGGGAGATTGTTCCTCCTTTCACTGCGACTCAATTGTGTCTATTGTGGCTCACACTTATTTAGAGTTCGCCATACAGTCCGCACCTCTTAACGAAGGCGATGATCGTGAAGGGTTGAACTTCCTTGAAGTCATAAGGTTCCAGTTGGGCAAATCCAAATGTCTGGATCACAGCTCTCTCCAGTACTGGACAGGAGCACAGAATATGTTCCACTGATTCGTCCTCCATGTAGCAGCATTTACGTTACTGCCAGTGGCATGGCAATATTGCGATAACTATAAACAATATTGCCAAATTTCTGTATAATCTTGCCCACTGTGCGCAGGTACCTCACAAGCCAAATTTGCTCGTACTTTTTGGCCTACTATGCCTCGCTGAATACATTTTTGTCCAGTATTAAGTATAAATGGGACTCTTCGATCCAATTCTCACTCTCGTGTCATGCTAAACACTGTCAGTATTGGTATTGCGGCTGTATACGGATGGAATTTCGTACGAGTATGTGAACAAGGCTATACAAAAAATTAATGAGAAAATTATAAAGCCTTCTGTTCTGTAAAAGGGCCACTTAGTTTTTATAAAATGCATGCTTCTTACTTTGCTATCACTTATTCTTTTGAGAATATCATTAACAGTAAAAAGACTCAATCACTAATGACTGCTCAGTGAGTGCACGACTTCGGATAAAGTTTAAGATATTTCAAAATACTCTCGAAGGTCATTGGTAGAAATTGCTGACAGTATGTCCGGACAATAATTCCCTTCTTAGACATTTGAAAGGTGACCATAGCTGACGTAAGTCACCGAAGGACAACGAATCAGAACCAAAATGAGCTGTAGGGAATGGACGGTAGGTATGCTATGGCGACTACACCATTACGTGCAGAGATGCGTTCCAGAGTCATGTTGTCGTTACATGTTACCAGTTGTGTTTCTTTCAGCACATCTCTACCGGCTTCTTAAGTGATACGGCTATAATTTTTATAGTGACTGCCCCAAAACTACCTTATGTATTCGGGCTGTTCGCAGAGCAATCACAAACTAGTCAGCGTCAATTTGATTGGCCAGTACTAGTCAGAAATAGTTTGACAACTGCAATGGCGAATACTGATTGGCTCTGACTGGTTTGTGATTCTCTGTAAAAACAGACCTATTGTACACCATCGATTTGCTTTTTTTGTCCGTCGTGAATACGATACATACAGTACTATGAGTCGAGCTATATGTTATAATTTGTTGTTTGAGCTTCATATCTGACTATAGTATGCATTAACATAAGCAGTAACTACAAATAGCGGCTTTCAAAAATTCATAATAAAGTAGGCGTAATTTCTTAGTAACGACTATTATCGGTTAGCCCTTCCCACAGGAGCTACATTTCTTTCCCCAAGAAGTACTTTTAGTGCTTTATCATATATTCGATGTCGCCCGACGTCTCAAGTGTGGCGTCCTTATTTCAGGTGTATCATATAAAGATTCGGTTTGCAACTTTTCACAATTCCTCTGCTCTGTTTGGCCAGAGCACATCAAGATAATCTCTGAAACAGTCTCGTGACGCTCTGGACTATTCTTTACTATGCCTGCTTCAATTATCCCTTCATATGTTTTGGAAGTTTCAAGAGTGTGTTTTAGATGAATTTAAATACTCGAGAGTGAAAATACGTTACTGCTATGATACGTTACTTCACAGCATAATATGGTGAGAGGGTTGCCCCAAATACCTGGTGTGCTGACCATAAGTAACAGACATTTATGGTCACTGCCTCTAGGAATAACAAAGTTATTATTATGAAAACCTTAAAGCAGAAAAGCGAGCTACTTGGGACGTCTAGTTGAGCTAGGGTTTTGTGATTTAGTTTTTTGTATGGTATAAGCTGTTGTTGTGCACTATAGAGCTTTAACGGCAAGTCACGAGTACTATGCTACCCTATATATGCTTGTCCATTTTCTGTTGGTCTATAGGAGTCACATAATTATATGAAAATACGTTTACGCTATGTTCCAAGTGAGCGGTTTCTTTATAGCGAGCCTCCCGCAAAGACTGAAAGCCTATGGCACTGTAGAAGCACTGTTAGATTTGAAACGCTGCAGGTTTTGCAAAAGTCAAATACACGGAAACGAATTGCAATACCCTCGTCCTACATGGTTCATCCTGTAGCATAGATGACAGGAATTTGTTTCAGTTTGTTCGATTTTTGCACCTCTGCTGACCATTCCAGCCGCATCACTTTACCACATTGACATGAAACAACGCTGCCGTGCAATCGAAAAAGCTAGTAACTAAAAAAAACGACAATTCCGGCAAAATAGATTTGAAGTTTTGTTTCATTTTTTTGCATATAACTTCTCTATATATAAGTTTTTTGGTCATCGGATGTACACTTAATATAGATGTTTTCCTTCTCTTTCGGCCTATTGAAAAGACTTTTTTGATTTGCTTTCCACAGAAAAGATATTATAAGGCTTTTAATTACTAACTGTGTATTACTTAGACGGTATGAACATATATTGAATATACTATACAAAGGCATAGTAAGTGGCTTGGGTGTACCTCATCGAAAACAGACCTACAATCAGACAGATTACTAACCCTGGTTCTATATCATATTATCTATACTTTTGCTTCAAGCTTTATAGTTTTCTGTCATCAGCATGGTAAAACTGTTCTAAGTTGAGGTGTTCTAGGTAATTTTCTCATTTTGTTTTCTTGCTATCATGACTATGTGTATAAGGTAAACCTTGCCACTGTATTTTTATTGAACTAAAATCTTATGCTAGTACTTTATCGTGCAAATGTAAGGTTATATTCAATTTTTATAATATTTATTCAACAAAAGATCATCTAAATAGTGTTAAATAGGGTAAAAAACATACGCCTATTAAGCGAGAAGTACTACGTAGCAATACAAGAACACACTTAAATACCGCTAATCAACTAAAACTCGATATATCTGTATAAATGTAAAAGCACTCCTAAAACAAGTATGTAACAACCTGAAGGAAACAGTCAAAGCTAACAATCTTGCATATTTTCATTTGACAAACAACAAATAAGTTGAGTGGTGGCTGCTATTTTAACTGAATCTTCTACTTTACCTCAACATGGCCAGCTGGCCCAAAATATTTGCTTGCATCGGCATGTTTTTCCCTCTATTCTCCCTTAAATGTGGCAAGTCATTGGTCTTTCGTCTTATGAAAGAAGCTGTTCCATCATTTTTGGAACTAAATATATGAATAAACATCTTCTTGCAAACGGATAAGGTGCCATAAAAGCTTTAATGGGTATTATGGAGATGAAGTTCGCTGATCCTATGCGATTCAGGAAAATACTCGAATACTGTTCGGCGATCTATATGAAGTAGTTTTCGCGGTAATTTTTCTGCAACTTATTCCACAAGACGATAACAACTCATTCATTTTTCCTTTTACCTTTAGAACTCACTTTGATTGCCTCAGTCGCTGTTTTTAGACTGAGGTTGGCTTGTGACATTTTCTCATCTATAACAAACATTTCAGTAATAGTCCTGTTATCTCCCAATCCCCTGCAGGTATAGTAATGTTACAGTATACCTTACACAAATGAGTAGTTGCTATATTTTCGTTTGTAATTATAAATTTTAATAATCAGCAGATCAGTTTACTGTCTTTTTATACAAGTAAATGTTTTAAGTAACCCGACTTACTATTCAAGTATCTGTATATATGAAAATATATATTTTCAGTATGTCTATTTACTAAACTATCTCAATATCTCCGAAACTAGCAGTCCGATTTGCAATTTATAAATAGCTACCGATAGAGTTCGAGCTGGTGGTTGAATATATGCAAACAAAGCAAAAACCTAGTAACTCGAGTTACTAGGTTATTCGATTGCACGTCAGAACGGTCGCTTCAAATGGCTACTGCTATAGAACGAGCACTCTGGTATGGTAGCCAGCTCTTGAAACATTGTGATCAGTATTTCTTCGAATTCAACAGATTCTATATAGTCCCAGTCGCGCAGTTCCAATTTTATAGAGAGTGTATGCTATAAGCTAAACACCATATTCGATTACGTGGAACACCCGTTACGCGAGGCAGCGGCGCATATTAGATGAAGAGCGAACATCTTAAACTTTAGCGCGACAGCTATGCATAAACTATACTTAACTTTAATGGTTTCTATTTTGTTTGCCAAATTTGTGACGCACTATGAGCTCCTAATGAGCAATGTGAGTTTCTATATGACTGTCCCCTTAAATGCGGGACATAAACATTTGAAATTAAAATTGGGACGAGTAGGCGGCCGTGCATCCGAGATAATCGCATTTTTCGCTGGTTGCACATCACATCCATTTCAGATTGGCCATTATCATGGACGTCATATTGGGGAGGCGTCAACGGGGAAGTTTTCTGGCATGTGTATTGTGTATATCAGAGGCTCTAACCCCACCTAAATAGAAATATTACAGGCAGTTTGACCTAGCGTAGGAATACGAAATTTGATTTCAAAGGCAATCCTATGGATTTCATGGTGTATAATTTCACTTGGTAGCCCTATAACGTGTAATTTTGGAGGTGCTAAAAGTACATATGTAGTTTTAGAAGTGTGTAGTTTTTGGACCAATGGAGAAATTATCATAAAAGTAATATCCTCATTTTTAGGCATTTTAGTGGTTCATCATCATTTTTATTCTTTTTTCTGGCGCGGGGGGGGATTTTTTTTGTACATACTGGCGGTAATGCGTAACATCCTAGAGGAAATTGTGATATTAAGAATATGAGTTTTTTTCCACCTACTTACTCAGCTTCAAGAATATAATACTGACAATATTTTACGATGTTTTGTATAATCACTATTAAGCGATGAAAGCGATCCATTGGTGCAGATTATATACAATCTATATAATACAATTAACATATTTTTTAGCATATTGTGATGTCCATATGTTTGTCACCATTCTTCTACCCGCGTAATTTGAGGCACCGATTTTGTTAAAGTTTGGCATGCGATGGTCTATGGCAATGCCGCTATGTGTTTAAGAATTGGTGAACCGGTGACGGCGGAATAATTAGTAAAAAATGATAGATTACCAGAATTTGATAAATTTTTGTACCCATAAAAGATCGTTCATTGCCCTGAGGCAGTTTGGCTCCGGTTATATCCTATACTTTCCAGTCATAGTTGAACAAAATTTGCCTTCGAAAGTGTATTTATTAATTTCGTGATATACTTTGGGCTCAATAATCGTGCAACCTAAATTTTTAACCTGGTAACTTGATAGTAACAACATTTTTACGCCCTCTTACTACCATGGTGAAAACGGAAAAAGTGCACAAAAAATGCGAATAATAGGTAGGTAATTAGTAAAGTGTCAGAACCCCTAGAAAATTTGTTTTTAAGAATTTTGGTGAATTATTAGAGTTGGTAAAATATTAAATACTTTTGTACCTATGTACTGATAGGTAACACATAACATCCTGAGAGTAGATATGGATATCATTAAGACATGGCCAATGTCTACCACCTATTCACTTCACTTCGCTTCACAAATAAAATATTGTTAGTAATTCACTGTATGGTTACTATACCACATTTCAGTCTAAATAATGATGACGGTCCCTAATTAAGATTATCTGTAGTCTATACAACCACTAAATAACTCCCTCTGATGCAAAAGGGTAAGCCTGGCCTCCATTATATGGAACCCAGACAGTATTACGTGCCTGAAACTTGATGCAGGTGTGTAAAACATATTTCGGAAAGGAGTTATCTTCAAAGTTGACAAACTTATACGTGATAAAAACTGTTGTTATATTAGACAAAACTTTGGCATTATCCTATGACTCTGTGGAGTAGAATAGTAATGTGAGATGTACGTGTAAAATTTAATGTTCTGGCTACCTCTACGCGTTAGCAAAAATGGACACTGTTGTACTAACTAGAGAAGCTATCACCGTTTCCATTTTCTTATAATTTGCTTTCATAAAACTAGCCTGGGTTTAATTCACTTGTAAAGCACAAAAGGCATTTAGCAATGCAGACATACCTAAGTCTTTCCAATCAATTGCAGTAAAACACACTAAAAATAATTGATGTTTTAGGAAACAAAACTAATTTTGTTAAGTTAGAATAATAACTGATCAACTAATGTAACCAATACATTGAAAAGGAAATTAAAAGATTTAGTAACATGTTACGTTCCCATGCACACTTTGAAGCTTCGACTACTAATGCGTATATCGATGCTTTTTTAGCGTTAAACCATGTAATAAAATATTTAAGGGCCAGGAATGATAATGAGATACTACACAGAAGAGGTGGAGAGAGAGATTCAATTGAAAATGTACATTAAATCAGCGAACCTCATTATTAGCATTGCACTGACGAAGAGAATCGTTAATACTATGAAAGCTGATACATACATTCATTTCCATGTTTCTTACGTTACGAATGCTGTACATTGAGTTAATGCTTATCACTATCGAATCTATCGCATACTCCGAAAGATGTGTTAAAAAAATCAACGTCAGAGTGTTCCATTTGCGTTAGACGCCGAGCTTTTGTTCATGATTGCGCGGGATATCTTTAGGGCACTTCTAAAAGGGGTGATACACGTACGAACTTTAAGTACGCGGTTTTTAAGTTCGCGAACTTACTCGGCTCGCCGTCGGTGACACACGTAAAGCTGAAATCACTCATTTTAATAATTTTCCTGAATAAACAAAACTTTTAACAAACCTTAAGTACGCGTACTTGCTCGTAGGTGTATCACACCTTTAAGAGGATACGACTGAGACTAATCTTAGTACTTAGGTACCTAAGTTAGTTACAGCTCTAGTCTCATAGTAGAGTCCTGAGGATGTCCCTTGCAATCATTGATGAAAGCTCGACGTTTAACATGAATCAGGTTCCATCTGGAATTTAAGAATTTTCTATCGATGATGTCTGTGGAAATTTCTAGACCAAGCTGCAGTTTATTATTCTTCCTCTTTACTATTTATGAGTCAACGACAAAATAGTTGCTACAAATAGATCATTTAATAATCAACAGCGTTGCTTTAATGAATCTTTATACTTTACTGATGACGAAGCTCCTCGATGTTTGTGGTTTGTGGTACTGTATCATTAACTTGTGATCAGAAATAATTGTAACAATTACCGATTCGTAGAGTTAATGTTGAAATAAGTATAGTTTGAAAAAAATAAAAAACACGCTATTAAAGACTATCAAACTAAAAATTTAAAACTAAATTTTTTGATAAGCATAAAATAATTATGAACGAAAAATAGTAGTAATATTTTTAAAAAAAGCGTCGGGTGCTTGATTTACGAATAACATGGCACAAAGCGCCCACGGTTTTTTCACAATAATACGTTCATTCGGTTCATTACTGTTTTAAGCTTATTTTAATAACCATTTTTAACTTTTTAGTTGGATGTACTTTAAAGGCGTGCTCTTTGGTTTTTTAAAACTGGACTTATTTTTGATTTTTCAGTTAACTTTATCCTTAAAGTGGGTTTCTTAGTTTTGTCGAACTGTATTTATTTAATACTTTATGTAAAGTGTATGAACGATTGTTTTCGATCAATGTTCATAGCAAAATCATTACCGTTACTTCATATGCAGTAATTAGCACAGTCGAGACTTTCCTGAATGAATTTCACAAAAATACCAATTACCAAAAAGTTGGATGTCACACCTTTAAGCTCCTGTCGCTACGCCTCTGTGAACAATTAACAAATTTTAAGGTGTCTGCGCGTGTCACCCCTTTGGTCAGTAGTGTCTCAAGCTGCCTATAAGTACACAAAATCCCAGTGAGTCAACTTTGTTTACATTCGCACCGCTTGTCGTTGACCTAGTCCCTAGTCAGTTATTAGGTACGTGAAAGTGACCAAAATGACTCTGAGCCGCATATAAATGAAAATTACTTTGTTCGTTCTCAAATAAAGGGTCACATGTTAAAATGTATTATTAAATTGTATTAAAATAGCGTGTAAACAGACGGATACGGCTGCTGGTCCGACGGATTTGAGGTCGTCAAAATTGTTTTCGCGGCAAAGTTAGAGCGTTAAATGTTCGGTTCAACCTCTTATCCCAAAGAAGAGTTACAAACTCACAAACAAACAAAAAATAAACTCACAAACAAACATATAGGTGAAGCTAATAAAAGCGTGTTAAAAAGTAATGACTACGGTTAATGGTACAAAATGTATTTCTGTATGTGGCTCGGTATGTGGTTACTCAGCGGTATTGTTAGCGTTGAATTTGATATGGAAATCAGTGTTTCGTGTTTTGTTCTGTAAAATTAATTTTTGATAATTGGAACTGATTGATAGCATAGTTTGATTTTGATATAAAATGTCATTCTCTAATATAACTCCGAAAATAATAGGATTCTTGCTATGAACTCATCGTTATATCGTTGCTGATTCATCATAGTTATAATAACGCTGTGCTAATTTATATTTAACCTTGGCTTGATTTGAGAAAATACGTCCGATTCTGTGGTATTACAAAGATTTTTTTCTAAATCAGCACACCGCATAGGCAGAGCCTAAATACCAGGGTACCGCGGCTGTTGTGAAAAGGTTATGTTTGTTAACGCGGGACTTGAATAGGCCAAAACCCGTAGGTTCAATGAATACGACGTCTCCTGGCAGTCCACTTCAAGCCTCGATACCCTAGAAATAAATGTGCGGTCGTACCGCTCGATTCTTGATGCATGAAGAATGGCCGCCTTAGGATGCATCTGATGAGCGGCCTACAGACATTGATGCATGCTGCGATTCCTGAATCGACTCAAGGTATTATGAAACTTGCATCAGTTGCATAAGTTCCTACTCAAATCGAAACCTGTTGCGATGCCTGAATCTACTTAAAATTTGATGCACGTTTCATGCAACACAAGAATAGTAGGTTAGAGCTATTTCTTTGCATTGACGCCATACTATCACGTTGAAACACTTGAAACCTGCTTCATCGTCACCGACTCGGCGTCATGGCTCACCGACCAAAATGGGATTCCAGACTCTTCATCGCTGCAAGCCGCAACTGTTGCCAAATACGTGATTCAGTACTACATACGCTGCTACTTGCATTATGAAACGTAGAAGTGGAAGCCTGCATCGCAGCAGGCATCAACGTCTGTAGGCCGCTATAGGATCGGTGAGCGGCGGAACTATAGAGGATAGCTCAGAAGAGCAGACTCCGTTTGAATATCGGTAGAAGAGTGAGCGGTCACCAATGATTTTTGAATCTGCATACAACATGACTCCCCTTTAATTTCGAAATACATAGTAGCGACGTTCATGGTTGAAAGAATGCTCGCCTACCTTTAATATTAATGCAATGTAAATTTTCGCGTATGAAACGAGTGGTATTCGGCAAAACGGCGGAGCACGCATTACCCAAGGCGTTTTCAGTTCAGTATCATTTAGCACCTTCAGCGATAGCAGGGAAGCGCTGTTTAGTAGCAATTATTTTTTACTTCTCTCACTATAGGCACGTAGGTATTGTAAGCACGAAAATTCTACATTTTGGGGTACAGTCTTTTCGACGTTTTATCAAGCTTATTCTAGAACATTTATGTCACTACTTGTTGTCATCATTTTACTTCGTTAGGTGAGGAGAATATGGTGATCGCGAAAATTTTCGATTTTGAGGTAACACACTTTTTGGGTGTTTTATGATACATAACGAAAGTCCACGTCACTCATTTCCGTGGCTGTCTGTCTGTTGGTCTGTTGGCGTTTTTCTAGCTTCGTAATCTCAGTTTTTAGAAAATGGGTCAACCAAAAGACTAAAAATGTAAAAACAGCTCAAACTTCGTTTTCAAGCGTCTTAGGGGTTCCTTTTTTTTGGATGGGAGTGCAACTGGGGTGGCTGGACGGTGGGGGTTGTAAACTGAAAAATTTGTTGTAATCATGACAGGCTATTCATTGACCTGTAAAAGAAAGACCTAGCAGCATAACACACTTTTTTGCGGCGTATGGGCGCTGATTTGGTTGCAAGGGAATCTCAGACTATAGCTTCATGCTATGGGAAAAGAATAAACTACACCTTTTCTAGCTGTAGTTTCTAAAGCGTCAAGTGATAACTAAAAACGGTCTAGTCAATTTTAAATTCAAACTGACAGGTATAAATTACACCTGACAGTTTTAAATTGCAAGTGACAAGTTGGAAAATTAACTTGAATTGTCACTTGACGCTTTAGAAACTACAGCTGGAAGAGGTGTAGTAACATCGCAATGTGTGAGAAGCTCTAAGTCAATCAACTTGACTTCATGTTTTTGTTTGGCTGTACTTAAACTGCCGTTCAACGGCAGCCTACTAAAATGCAGTTGACAGATGTGACGTCATTGAAGTGACGTATTTGACGGCTTTATAATCGCTGCACTTAAACTGCCGTCAAACGGTAGCCAACGGTAGCCCACTGAAATGCTGCTAATAGCATATTCGATTTCTTGTAAAAATCGCTATATTCCATTATCGGTTATATTATTTTGATTTGTTTGCATTATAGTTGTGACAATTTTTGCTGAATTATGGGAATCCGGATATTATTGGCATTGACTGGAGTAAGTTACCTAGAGAATCATCTGCGCCTGGTGACAAGGCGATTCTGGTATAAGACAACAGAAATCCCTCATCTCTAAGACCATATGTGACATTGTAGAGGAGGATATAATACCTGATTCAATTAAAGCTGATGTAGCTTAAATATCAGTGAATTAGTTCCAAATGACGTCAACAGTTCAGCAATCATCTGGTACTGTAACATCTGTGAAAAGATCCCTTAAAGTTGCATGATGAATTTCTCTGTGTAAAGTTTTCAATAAAAGTTTGGAACCGAACACCAAATTTTAAATTTTATCAACAATTAGAGAAGCAGACTTTCAAATTGCGTTTCATCTATTATTACAAATTTTCAGGAGAGGCAAAAAACCGGTACAGAGAAACCAAATCATAGAGTAAAAATATTTGGGATAATATAATCATATGGGGTCTATGGAACTCAATCGCAAAACTTGGTACAATAAGTTGAAAAACAACTTGTAAAAATAAAAGAAAAACTGTAGGACATAATGCAGTATGTGTAGACGATTATTAATTCTTTTTAATAAAATCATTTTGATTATTCTCAGCGCAATCTAAAAGTTCCATACTTCACTAGTTTGGCACAGATGTTTCACATATTGCGGCTATTATTTCAGCTCCCGAAAGAACAATAAACGAAAATTAAATCGCAAGCAAAATGCATTTTATCCATGGACTTCAGTCAAATCAGATTAATTCTAAGTATGATTTCCTACCGAATAGCACAGAGACTAAATGCATCTTGTCTGTCTTATTGCTCATAAAGAGTGGGTATTTGATCATAGGAATACTGCGTCGGTACTCTCTAAGGGCCACCCGATCCTATAGCACATAGTGCATAGAAACACGTTTCTAAGTTAGAGTACCGGCGCTGATGAAGCTGTTGTAACGTCATTTCAGTTTGACGGCAAATTAAGTACAGCGATTACAAAGCCGTCAAATATGTCACTTCAATGACGTCACATCTGTTAACGGCATTTTAGTAGGCTGCCGTTCAACGGCAGTTTAAGTACAGCGTTTTTGTTTTTCGCCATTTCTCTCCTCACGTTATCTAAATTACCGCTAATGCAATGTTCATGAAATTTGGGATGCCGTATATTGTGGTAATGCACATTATTTAAAATCGGTAGAGCTCTGGCATCAAAATAATTAGTAAAAAATTTTACACTAGCCTATCGATAATAGCTAATGGGAGTGGTTTGGCCATTAAAGTGACTGTGTGGAAAACTTAAAATCACGGACTATCAAATCACCATCACGTATATCAGTTATGTGTTACGTAAAAATTAGAACGTTTCATAATCAAGTCTTTACCACAAGTTCGATTTGGAGTGCCAGTTTTTCAGGACGCGAGCAAATTTAGCATGTTAAGAAAAATACTTTGTTTTCCTTGCCGTCAGTGAGTATATCTTGGATGGATTTCGTTAAGTGAAATGTGTTGCTCCAAGATTCGATATACCGTATATGTGGAGGCAGCAGCAGCTGCTGTACTTTACGTCTCTTTATTTTCTTTGAAGCTGAAACTGGTTTTACAGCTGGCAGACTGTAATGCATGAAACTCTATTTCTATGAAAAATAACGTAGGATGAAGAGAATTTCCACGACAGGCATTGAAGTAAGGAAAGGCGAGAATTTATTATATTATGTCAATTAATTCAAATGCCATAACATTTTAGATATGCGCTTTGATACTGAACTTGAACGTTTTTGCGTAGACAGAAAAAACTAGGTCAGATTTATGGACTTTGTGTTTGGCTTTCTCCTATTTGATGTTCGGGCTATCTAAAATTAATAGACTAATCGCTAGAAGATACCATACTAAAAAATTTCGAGCTCTGCTTCAGCTGTTGAGAGACATTAGTGTGGGTTACAGAAATTTAATTTTTACTATATCCCTTTCTAATACAGTAAACAAAACCACAGGATTTTATTGTTTAAAAATATATTTCCTACGCGTAGCACGCCAAACTAGTAGGACAAATTTGTTAGCAGCTTTTCATTTAAAGAAGAATGAGTATTAACGTTTGCAACATATACATTCCTCACCCAAAAGACATAAATCTCGATGCGGAATTAGAAAATATTCTAAGTAACAATAATTTGATACAACTTAATGATGGCCGTAGCACAAGGTTCAACGCCTTCAACGGAAACTTCTCCGCAATAGATTTATCGTTTTGTGACTCTACCTTAGCGCCCCTTCTCTCCTGGAACCCGCTAGCCGACCTCTATGATAGCGACCACTACCCTATAGCCATATGCCACAATAAAGATAATAATTCATCTAACCCATCATCAGCGCCACAAAGATGGAAACTAGACAAGGCCAATTGGGATGAATACCACCAACTTATCGAACTAGCCATACCGTCATTTCCGTGTTCCGAGGATATCAACGTCCAGTTGAATAACTTGATTCACAGCATTAAAGATGCTGCAATTACCGCTGTTGGAAAGACAAAACCCTGCAGAAACAGACAACCAGTTCCGTGGTGGAACCGACAAGTCGCAGATGCAATAGCTACATCTAAACACGCATTTAATGTTCTTAAAAAACATAATAACCCAGAAAATCTTCAAAAATTCAAACAAGCTAGAGCAAAAGCTAGGTATCACATCAAGAAGAGTAAAAAGGAATCATGGCGTAACTACGTGTCCTCCATAAACCCATCTACACCTGCGCCCCAAACTTGGAATAAAATAAGAAGAATCAACGGCTCAAAAACATCCTACGAAATCTGCTCATTAAAATACGATAACGAAATAGTATCAGACAAATCCGCTATACCCGACATATTTGTTAATATGTACGCGGACCACTCAAGTGACAACAACTACAGCCAAGCTTTTCTCCAGTATAAAGCACAAATTGAAGCAGAAACCATTACCGTACCAGAAGATACCAGCCCAATCAACGATCCCATCACAATAGAAGAACTGGAAGAGGCTCTCACAACATCGAAGGATACATCTCCAGGCCCTGACGACATCCCGTACCTATTTTTGAAAAACCTCCCGCTCGAGGCCAAATTAATTCTTTTAGACTTGTATAACAATATCCTGACATCGCAACAATATCCTGATATCTGGAGAAAAGCTACTGTGATCCCCATTCTTAAGCCGAATAAAACCAAAGTTGATCCCACTTCGTACAGGCCTATATCTCTGACGTGCTCAATGTGCAAATTGATGGAGAAGGTTCTTAACAGACGCCTCCTGTGGTTGCTGGAAAAAAAATAAGTCAATCACTGACATACAAAGTGGTTTCCGTAACAACAGATCTGCGATGGACAATATTATTGTACTGGAATCCACTATCAAGGAGGCTTTTGTAAATAACCAGTACGTTATAGCTGTCTTTTTTGATATACACAAGGCCTACGATACAACTTGGAAGCACCTCATCCTAAGGTCTGCAATTGAAATGGGGGTTAAAGGGAATATTTTAACTTTCATACTAAATTTTTTGAGTGATCGCAGCATAAATGTAAGAGCGAACGGGAACATATCTAGCGAGAGAACCCTAACAAATGGCATACCTCAGGGATCAGTTCTCAGCGTAACACTATTTCTAATAGCCATAATGGGACTGGCGGAGCTCATCAAGACACCAGTGAAGGCCTCGATATACGCGGATGACCTTGTAGTATACTTACCAACAACTAACCTAGTCACAGGAGAGAAAATTATACAAAATACTATCTTCAAAATGGAACAGCGGGCTTCTACGACAGGATTCCAATTCTCCGGAGAAAAATCCAAATATATGATATTTAGTAAGTCAAAACGCAATGTCGATAAAATCACACTACAACTAAATAGCTGCACATTACAAAAAGCCAATAACATTGATTTTCTAGGGATGACTTTTGACTCGAGTCTAAAATGGGACTTACACATCAACAAACTAACTTTATCATGCCAAAAACGTCTAAACCTTATAAAGGTCCTCGCCAATACATTCTGGGGAAGTGACTCCACATCATTACTACGAGTATACCGTTCCATTATACGAAGTAAAATGGACTATGGAAGCATATGCTATGGAACGGCAAGTAAAAAGCTGCTTAAAAAACTAGATGTTCTACACAACAGAGCAATTAGAACCATATATGGATTATTCAGAACCTCTCCAGTCGATAGCATGTACGTTCTAGCCAATGAACCACCGTTAAAACTCCGCAGACAGTACCTATCCCTAAGTTACGCAGCTAAGATATCAAGTTTTCCGAACAACCCCGCCCATAAATTGGTATTTAACAACGATTTTCAGAACTACCTCCACAACAGCAAGCACATCCCATTTTCTGAGAGAATTAGGAGAACAAGTTTCAACCTAAATCTCTTTTCAAATACTATAACGCACACGATGTATTCTCCCCCATGGCTTATCCCTACACCAACCATAAACACATCCCTGATGATCTACTCAAAATCCAATAGCAGTCATGACCTCATAAGGCAGAAATTTACCGACACAATCCACCAGTATCAAGATTATACTGTTATATATACCGATGCCTCAAAGTCAACGGGAAGAGTAGGCTGCGCTGCCATCACGAAAGGGCTTACATCAACTGTCTCACTCCCTAACCATTGTAGTGTGTATACTGGAGAGGTAACAGCTATAAAATCAGCTATAGACATTATAGAGACTATCCCACAACTTCACTTCCTGATAGTGTCAGATTCATTAAGTGCTCTGGATAGTATCAAACAACTGTATCCACGAAACGAACTACTCAAAGAAGTGAGAGAGGGCCTTCACCGTCTTTACCGAAATGGGAAAACAGTAAAATTTCTATGGGCCCCGTCGCACACCGGCATCCCTGGAAACGAAACAGCTGACAGAGCTGCAGTGAAAGCGGTGACTGACAGAAACACACGGCAAATAGAAAAGTACCCCTTTAACGATATTAAATCTACTATACGAGAGCACATCATACACATCCTACAGGAACGTTGGGAGCACAACAGCAGGTTCCTATGTGAAATAGTCCACGAAGTACCACACGCAATGAATCTCCCAAAATCCAGAAGAGACCAAGTATGCATCCCCCGCCTCAGAACTGGACACACATCTGTGACACACAAATATATCATCACTAACTCAGAACCACCTACCTGCTCTGCCTGCAACGCAAGATTGACAGTTCGCCACATTCTGCTGGAGTGTACAGTGTTTCATAGTGCTAGGTTAAATAATAGTGTGCCAAACGATATCAAAAGTGCCCTCACCACAGACATGTACAAAACTCTTCAATTTCTTAAATCCATCAAACTATACAACAAAATATAAATAAGTCGACTTATATCTTATATCATCAATTCTCTACTTCTTACTTGTAAATGTAGTAATGTGCCGTCCGGCCGCTAATAACCCTGCGTGGTTGATGCGGTTCTTTTGTGTTAAATAAAAAAAAAAAGAATGAGTATTTATATACTAAATACAGTATTGAATTTCCCTCTCCGAAATTTAGAGAATATAGAAGAATATATTATCATATATTAGAGAAAATCAGATAAAGTGAAAAAACGGGGCTACGGAGAAAGTAGGAACAAATTCTAACAAATTTCACATACCTTCCAACAAAATCACGGAAAGCTAGCTGTACTACTGGAGAATATCAATCCAATTTGCTGTGTTGTTTTGAAATCAAAATATAATAATTTACAGAACAAATAATTGTTGTTTTTAAATTAAAATGTAATGATTTACAGAACAAATAATGTCATGTAAATTACGTTATCCAAAGTATCTCGGGGTAATCCTGGATAGAACCCTATGTTTTAAAAAACACCTCGAAACAACAGCGCAAAAAATAAGTACTCGAAATAACATTATCCAAAGACTATGTAGCACTAGCTGGGGGGCTTCAGCAAATACACTGCGTACATCTGTACTTAGTCTGGTGTACTCTGCGGCCGAGTATTGTGCACCGGTGTGGCTGAACAGCGCACATGCCAAGAAAGTCGATACTCAGCTTAACATATCAATGAGAACGATTAGTGGCTGCATTTAGACTACCCCATCCTACTGGCTCCCAACACTCAGCCACATACCTCCACCTGCCCTAAGAAGACAAGACGCCCTGATAAAAGAATACAAGAAAATAGCCAGTAATACACAACTCCCTATCCATGAGGATATCCCGGACCTGTCAATAAATCGACTTCGATCTAGGAAACCCCCAATATTATCAGCACAACAACTAGCAGCCAACAACATCAGCATCAACTGCGAATGGCGGACCCTCTGGAATGAGAATGCCCCACCCGATGTATAGAATCTCATTGACCCAGTCGTAAAACCCGATGGCTTCGACCAACCACGACATATATGGAAGACCCTAAACCGGATCAGAACAGGACACGGTGTATGTGCCCATAACCTCCATAAATGGGGAAAACGACCCAACCCAGGCTGCGACTGTGGCGCCCCCAACCAAACAATTGGCCACATAGTGACAGAGTGTGAACTGAGGGCATATCAAGGCGATTTGAGGGACTTCTTTCATACCACACAATCATGTCTTGAATGGATAGCTGAACTAGACCTTCTAGTATAACAGCATTGTATATACCTATATATGTTAGTGTGTTATTCATGCATTGTAATGTCTTATTTACACACTGCGACTTGTACGTATTTTATGAATTTACCATGTGTTGCGCCATACGCTAAATAAATAAATACGTTAATGATGATGATAGTGAACAAAGTATTAGTTTTGAACTTTTGCAGTTCTCCAGGAGCCGTAACATCAAATCACTTATTGTGAATCAATTCCTTTTTTTTAATTCTTTAACATTTTATCTGAAAGTGAATGCGTACGTAGCCGAGTGGGTTAGCGGGGTACAGAATCTCACCAACATCATGCAACTTTTGTTGCAGTCAGTAGTGTTTTGGACATACAGGATGTTTAGAGGGTTTACAAAGTATCTCTTATAAACTTGTTAAGTCATCTATGACAATTGCTTGATTTTTGAATTGTGCCCAATTACATGTCAATTTTTAAATTTTGTTACAAGTTTCTACCTACTACAAACAAAATCGGTGGCTTTGCTGTTTCTCTGATTTTGGCTAATACGTATGCAGGAAGTAGTTAGTCCTTAGTTACTGCGGTTCCTCTTTCTCTACGGCTGCTGGTCACGGTAGTCACCTTCCGGTTTAACTGTTTTTGGATCTTTATTCGATAAAAACTTGAACTTCAGTCTCAGACAGAATGATGCAATATTGTGTCTGGTCTACTTCATTCTACGACGTGGAAGCATGAACGCTTGAGGCAGAGATTATAAATAAGATCGAAGCGGTCGAAATGTGGACTCTGCGGAGAATCCTGAGAGTGTCCAGGGTCCAGGGTTGATCATGTGAAGATTAAGAACGTTCCCCAAAGAGCAGGTTTATAGCAGAATGAGAGAACGGGAGTTTTTTGAGGTTATAAGAAAGATGAAAATAGCCCACCTAGGACATATAGTGCATGGGGAACGCTATGATCTCCTGCGCCTCATTCTTGAAGGAAAGATCGAAGGAGAGAGAATTGGAATTGGAAGAAAAATGCAATCCTGGCTGAGAAGCATCCGTCACTGGACAGGAATAAGCGACTTCCAAGAATTACAGAGGGCTGCAATTTATAGGACCATTTGATTGAAGAAAGGATGGACGCCTACACAAGAATCTGCATGACACCCTAAGAAGGAGAAGAACTCAATAATAGTTTTTTATGTCTTCCTTGTGTTGGATGGCCTGTAAATGCCAGCATTGTAAAATCACTTTAGATGTTAGCGATATACCTAAGTGTACTGTCATCCATGAGAACGCAGATTGGACAACAGGTAATTTTCTACATTTGGGCAAATTCTTTTTTCTATCAGTATTTATTGACGGGTTGTACCACAAGTTACACCTGGCGAAATATTAGAGGTATTCGTCCCGGACTGATTCGGGAGGGGTTCGGATGAAAAGCGCATTTGCATTATGATTAAGGGCGTTCGCGGTATGTAAATCCTTATGTAAACTGATTCTGTGATGTATATAGATTCAGTTTATATGCAAGACTTACATAACGTGAACTTTCTTAATCATAATGCGGATGCGCTTTTCGACCGAATCAGTATACAGAACCAATCCGAGACGTGATTCGCGAAAACCTTTATTGCTACATTATCTAAGACGCCATTATATGATGAGCCTATCAAAACAAAGATTTGGGAATGCTCCGTGGTTAACTAAACCTTTTGTCACAAATGCCAAATTCTCGAAAATGTCATTTCAAGTACTAAGGCCCGGTTGTACAATGCGAGCTTAAGCTTCGGCTTAAGGTAAGCCGACGTTAAACCACGTCAGTTGCAAAATGCCCGTTGTACAATGCTGGCTTAACCCCCCACTCCAAGCTCAACACGAGCTTACGTAAAAGGGGTGGTACACGTACGAACTTTAAATACGCGGTTTTTAAGTTCGCGAACGACACACGTGAAGCTGAAATCATGCTGAAATCACTCATTTTGATAATTTTCCTAAATAAACAAAACTTTTAACAAACGCCAAACACAACAAGTGTTGCGCATCGATGGCCTGCCAAAACAAAGTGGTGGCTCGCGGCTCGGAGTACGAGCTGAAACCAGCTACGAGCAACATTTCAAACCAGTTGGCTCGCCGGCGGTTTGCGCGACGGTTTTAAAATACGCGTACTTACGGTGACATACAGGCGAAAAAGGTCGTCGAGCCATAAGTACGCGTACTAGCTCGTACGTGTATCAGCCCTTTAAGCCGAAGCTCAACGCGAGCTTAGCTGAGGTTTAAACCTAACCTGATACAAGTGACTTGATATGTCAAGGAGGAACCTTCAAATTGCTTGTCACTTTATTAGGTCATATTTTTTAAAAGATTTCTGTCTGATTTGACAAAGAGAGCAAACGAAATAACAGAGACTGAAACGGTCGTTGCCGAAATTTGACACAAACTGTCATAAGTGCCTAACCAAAAAAGGTAATATTTCAGATGATTATGTCAGTACGTATTGCTTCATTGATGCCAACTGTAGTGAATTTCATTATCAACCAGGTTTAGCTAAGCCGGCGATTGTACACCGGATGTCGACTTTTAGCCTGAGCTTAGCTAAGCTTAGGCTTAACAAAGCTCGTGTTAAACCCGCATTTGTACAACCGGCCCTAAATAGTGCAAACTGCGCATATGAAAATATTTTTTATTCCCTTTTTGTCGGCAATACTCTTCTTGATTTTATGATTTAATCGGTATCACTCACGTGACCAATCTTTATCAGATAAAACCAAATGCTGAAAATTTCATATTACTGACGAATTCAGCTATTCATTTAGGTATCAGTGATTTTAGAACATCGCTGATGATAGATCATATTTCGTCTGGCTCTATAAGAATCATTGGTTTTAAAATTACTCTAAGCTGTAAAATAAGAACGTTCCTCGGAATATTTTATGCGATATTTATAAGATCAGAATTGGATGCCCTCCAAGTGCTTTCTTTTGGCTATTTATCTGCTACATTACCTTAAATAGAGAGTGGTATGTATACGTTTAAAAATTATAATTACTCGTCTTAAAAGGGTTCGTTTTTATGTAACACTGATCACTTCCACCTGAAATTTTATTTTAGTGTACGACTTTGCTTAATGGAATCATTATAGCTGTACCATGTGCAAGGCCCTCATGGCTTCCTCTAGTGCAACTTAACCACAAGTACAGAAAATAAATGGATCATTCCCTATAGCGAAATAATCCGCACGATCGTATCAACTCTCCACAAGATACGGTATACACAGCCGCCCTGTTAAAATATTTACAGTAAATTTTCACCCCGGAGCAAATATTTCCGATAAAGCATGCCATGCCAGTGCCTTTACTGCAGACGCTTCTGTAATAAATTTCATCGATATATACATATACATCATGCAGCTAATACAGCGTTGCCTCGTCTTGTGCCCAAAGTTTTCTCGTCCTAACTTTGAAACTTCAAACGCTAGAAAAGCATTATGCTTTGTTTTCCATATTGATCTGCCAAGTAGTCAAAGTATAACCGAAAGAAACCAGGAAGTCCAAAAAGTCATAAATTTTCAATGTTCACCTCACTCTTCTACCGATATACAAAGGGAGTTTGCTCCTCTGAACTATCTTCTATAGTTCTGCCGCTTACTGATCCTATGAGATCCACCCTCGCAACTGCTGCATCTCATCCATAGACGGTCGTTCCTTATACATCAAAAACCAAGCGGTACGACCGTATATTAAGTCCTAGGGTGTCCAAGGCTTGGAACTAACTACCAGGAGAAGTATTTATTGGGGCTCTGGGTGTTGGCCCATTCAAGTCCCGCGTTAAACAAACTTCCCCTAACACAACCTTTTCACAGCAACTGCGGTACTTTAGTTATAAGAAAGGTCACTTTGATCTTCCTCCTTCCCCTGCATTTTTCTGATTTAATATCACTAGTTTTTCGCTGCATCGCTTAAACGTCATGGAGTAATTTATCATTGTAGCCCCGCAGGACCCGTAGTAGCCAGTATTACACATTACTTATGATCGTGGGAGGGTGGGCTCACTGGCTAGGTTTAGTTTCCGGTTCTAGAAACATCTGTGAGGAGCAGTCAAGAAGCGTGATAGTTAGAGCAAAAAAACTGTGTTGTGGCTCATACCCGCTATGAAAAAACTGAACAGGTGACTGCCCTTCCAAGGAGGAGGTTGTTGCTTAGAATATTCAAAATATTCAAACGCTGTTTTTTCCTCCCGACACCCCTCCCCCCCCCCCCCCCCCCGCCCCGACCGCCTCGTAGTTACGCACCTGGAGACAAGCACAGTATATTTGTTTTGCTGGTTATTATACATTCGTTGATATAAAAAGTAAACTATAGCAGATTAAAAATAAACAGACGATAGATGATACTGATGATAACATTGCATGATTTAATGAGGTTTCATTATAAAGGAACTGAACTCAACAAGTATTTGTTATAACTGCTTGAGTGTAAAGCGGAAAAGTTATCTTTTCAAATCTTAAACTATATGCAACGAGATACTCGCATATATGTGTACCTACATAAATTGAATTGTTCAGGATTCTCTTATTTCTATCAACACAAAAACTAGGGAATTTGGCATAAATTCTGTATCAGCACGTCTAGATTTTCAACGGTGGGGTCACTATTTAGTAGTACTATTAGAAATAATAACTGTTAGCTGTTATTGTAATATTGTTTATTTGTCAACTAATTTATGAGCAACACCTAAGAACTCAGATAGTAGATACTTATAAGCTCTAAAACTTTTGTTTAAAATTTGTTTGATCCCTTGGATATTTTACGCAATAATCGACCATCTCCAAACTTAACTGAGATGGTTCTTTGAAGCTCATAACTTAGTAATGGTATCATACAACTTTTAAATATCGGTAGCGTAGAGTCGCGTCATAATGACTTTATCCCCAATGCGCTTGCGTTGGGCTTACAAACAGTGCGGGAATGGAACATGTTCTAATTTCGTCCAATTGTTGGTTTAGTATACAATTTTTAAACAATATGATGCATGATCGTAGAATATTTACATTGTTCAAGAAATTGAACCAAATTATGTGCAAGAAATTATGTAGTCTAAAGCAGTCTTTAGAAGCACTCGGAGCGCTGCCAATTATAAACAGAATACCATTATCTGGCATAGTAGCCAACTCTTAATTAACCAACCCGATCGACATAAGATTCTTTAGAGCGAGACCTATAACTGGAGCATAGGGCAACCAAATCTGCAAACATTTACCCAATAAATGTAAATTCAAAAATTATGCAAGTTGTAAATATTATACTAACGTATGTTTTACACATAACATATTTTTTTGCTAATTTCGATTTCAAAATATTATCTCTATCATCTTTTTGGAAGGAAATAGTTTTTAGAGAGAGCTGGTGTAAAAAACCTGTGAAATTCCATCGCTGAGTTAAAGGTTTAACTCCGAAGCAGCAAACCTATTACGCATTGTACCTTCCTTCAGACGTATATATGCAAGGAAGGTATCATTATCTGTCATAGTAGTCAATGTATCCTCGAGATCTGAAACCTACCGTTTCAGCAAGATCCAAGATGCGAGCTGTACTTTATATTACACACATATTGACGTTATATTATTTGCCTGCACTACCTTTAATTTCAAAACATAGTGGCGGAATAATTATTCCAAAATTATTCTTCAGAAAGCATGAGGTTCTTGAGAGAGAATCTTTCACGAGCAAGTAATCCTTACAGCTGGCAACACTTGATACCTCTAACGGCATTCTGTAGAGGTGCATGCCTTGCGGACATCGGACGTTATCCTTACTTTAACTGCAACCTCGGACGAGTTTGCGATGCATTAGGCGTGTTCTTTTTGTTATACTGTGGAGGGGATTTTTAGGCTGCGTTTCCACCAAAGATGTGCGAAAATGTATTATGAAGAGTGTGTTTTTAACGAACCAACAACCAACAGAATAGCTTGATTTACTTCGCTTCGTTTCGCACAGCTCTGGTGGAAACGGTTTAGCGGAGGCGAGGTTTTTGTGCGTACAGAACAAATCATGTTGGCGAGGAAAGTGTGCTAGGAATGTGTTTGGAGAGATGTGTGTTAGAAATGCGTTGCGGGGGTTGCGTGCTAGGAACGTGGGCGAGGGATGTGTGATGTGGATGTAGACGAGCAAAAAGAAACATGTGAAAAGAGCCCAATACACATACTCGCAACGCTCATTTGCACACCGTTTCACAGCTCCGCCACACATATTCGCACCGCTCATCTTCCTAGCAGATCACTCTGATGGAAACACAACGGTTCGCAGCTCCGCTACACATCCTCGCTGCGCGCATTTTCCTAGCACATCTCTGGTGGAAACGCAGCCTTTCTTGGCAAACTTCAGTGTTCATAGTTTGATTAAATTGGGAGTGTCTATGCTGTGGAGTCACAGTAAGTAACACTCTGGTGCGTTGGGGGAACAAAAATCAAAATAGTCCTGTATTCGTTTTAGACTTTGTAGGGGCTCAAATTTTTGGTACCTATAAAAAGATTACATCGCTTTGAAGAAGGTTGACTCTGTTAATCCTATAATTTTCAGATATATTCGAATAATATCTTCTAAGACTTATCTACCTCCAGGAGTTTTCTGTCCGGTGGCTTTACTGGGACAACACTAAGGAGGTCGAGCAACATCAAGTTATATGTTCGATGCCGACTGTCTAAGTTAGGTTAGGTTGAGAGCGAGCGGGGCGATTATGCCTCCGCCCACTGCGACCTTATTGTGTCTATTGTGGCTCGCACCTATTTAGAGTTCACAATAAAATCCACACCTCTTGACAAAGGCGATGGTCGTGATGGGTGAATCTTCCTTGAAGTCAGTAGGTCCCAGTTGGGTGAGTCCCAAAATCTGAAACCTAGCTCTTTTCAGAACTGGACAAGAGCATAAAATATCCTCCGCTGTTTCGTCCTCCACAAAGCAGAAACGCCAGTCCGTTTTTTGTTCTAGACCTAACTTCCGTAAGTGGTTCCTCAAATGACAATGTCTCGTCAACACACCAACCAGAATACGGAGATCAATCTTGTTCCATTCCAAGTGGCTTGACTAGACTGTATCATATGAACCCCTTCGAGTGTAGTAGCCCTAGTGTATCACGCCAGTGCAAGAGTGCTTTTTTGTTTGCCCAAACCGAGATGGCCTTCTTATCGGTGCTTTTTAGAATACCAGCGAAAGGTTCTGGTCCTGTGAACACAGATTCGGTTTTTCGTCTTGCGAGTGTGTCGGCCAATACATCGCTTTCCACTCCGCTATGGCCTGGAACCCTAACCAAAGTTACTTTGTTTCTTGTTCCAAGTTCATTGAAGAGATATATGCACTTCCATATGAAGCTTGATTCAACCCGTTTGTAGCTCAGTGTTTTCAGGGCAGCCTGGCTATCTGAGGAACCATAGAGTCCAAGGGCATTCCAAGTATGTGGTGATTTGTAATTTGACTCATGATACTCGCTGTGTCTAGTCCTAGTTCCTTTTTGTCTTGTCTGCCAGTTGATAGTAGTCTGTAGGCGACCATTCTGGTACCCCTCTTTACCTCAATGTGCAGAGGGCTGAAGTTTAGGAGGGGCTCCATGGCCAGTGTTGGTGTAGTAGACATGGCACCAGTAATAGCCAGTTTGAAAACAACCTATGGAAGAGTGTCAGAAGTGGAAGCAAAATCGTGTACCAAATGTCTTAGCTATTTTTTTCGGTTCATCCAGCACCCTATCTGAATCGCTCTAATTTATAAAAAATGTGTTAACACATTTTGATGCGCATAATGTTGTAACGTAAATTTGTGGGCTTTGTGGATGCACATTTTGCTGTGCCGTGATTATCATTTTCCAGGCGCTTAAACTTTTCCCAAAGTTATTTAATATAATATCATATATACATGTATAGTGGAGCAGGGAACTGCACAGTAACTTCGCTAAATTATTGAAATTCCGGGATTGTCAAAAGTTGGTGATATGAAATTATTGGGGCTAGTCTCCACAGAATTCAAATTACCTTGTCCGACTTAATTGAAATGCAGTTAAAATGCAGTGTCTCCCAAGTAGAAGAGAAGTCCGGGATGGTTATTCTTTGTATAAAGGTTAGCCTATTTTCTATTTTTACTTGAAGGGAAGCTTATCTGTATGCTAACGATACCACAGTGTGTGACAGTAATTTAGTCAATGCCAGTCTACAGACTATTCAAAAACGTAAACTACCTATCACATCAGAAAGCATTTTATTTGTCCCGCAAAGGCTCTCGAAGCGGTAAATTGGTGCTAGAACACCAGGTACTTAGGATTTGCACTAGATGGGGGTACGTACTTGAAATCGACTAGTCCTGAAGAATTCATTTATAAGATACCATGGAACTCTATAAATATATTTGCATTCTATTGAAAACGAGATATTGCTGGTACTTTGATATTAAAAGTTGATAGGCATCAGACCTATCTTATAGTGTTTTCCACTGGGCTGCACTCACCCGCACTGCGTTGAACTGAGTGCAACAGTTATGTTCCACTGGTAAAGTTCTATTGCACTGCTTGATTTTTAGTATGTTCCACTACCCGCATTCTCTGAGTGTAGTGCGCACTCAGGGCAACTTTTTCGCACGAGCCTCGGGATCTCAGGCTGTAGTGCCAGTGCAAATATGGCGAATATGGCTTCAAAAATGTCAGATTTTCTAATTTTAAATCAATTGCTAGAAAGCGATGAAAGTAGTGATGATGAAGAAGAAATTGCAATGTTATTTATGTTATTGAAGGAAAAGCGAAAAATGCCGAAAGTTATAAAATTTGTGGAAACTGTAGTACACAAATTCAGCGATAAAGAGGTATACACTTTTTTCTAATAAAAAAATATTAAAACTTAATAAAATCATTTTTAGTTTAAAAGCGATTTTCGTGTGGAAAGGACTACATGCTACAAGTTAATAATAGAAGAATTCAGGGTCTCTCAATTCTTCCCCCGGAAGACCACATTTGCCATCATAATTTACATAATCCCGTGGTGGGACTATAGATGGTGTGCTCGCCAGCCGTACGAAATTGCGATCGCTCTGCGCATTGCGTGAGCAACGAATATTTTTCGCGCGGGTAATTATTAGACGTCGAAATTCGAAATACCACGGTGGTGTTAGTCGCGTTTTAGATAGAATCGCTATTCGATAACGATTTTTCTTTGATTTACGTTGTATTCCTTGTAGGCGTAAACTTAAGAAAAAAATGTTAAAATTTACCAATGAATAAGACATTTTTCTAGAAAAAGTCGTTTAATTACCTACCTATTTTCCACTCCTCTATAACATAATTCACCAATAATTGGCTATTGAGCTCCTTTAATCTATCACTTTGAAAATAAAATTTAATTCCGATATCCTTCATGTGGTATTCCCGCCAGTTCGCCGACAAAAATTCTCGTTGCTGACGTCACAGCATGCGCGTGAGCACACCATGTTTATTTACACTATGCATAATCCTCAGACATTTTATACCTTTCTAATTTAAATAAACAAGCTCTATTAACCTTAGAAAAAACAGAGGTCGGCTGTCATTATAAATGCACTGTTCTGCTTGGGTACGTTCCACTCAGGAATTGCACTGATCCCCACCGATGTGCACTTTGTCAGAGCAGATGATAGAATTGCACCCGTCAGGAGCGCAGTGAGTGCTGCTCAGTGGAAAACACTATTAGTATTGTATACCAAAACGTATTGACACCGATATCTCCTATCGCTATTAGCGAATAAATGTTTGATGTTTCAGCCCTAGTTGTTTGAATGAAAAATTATACAAAAAGTCTATGTAATAGAATTTCACTCATCTTACCTGCCAGATGATTGTATGAGGGCCAAAAATAAGCTCCCACTACTATGTTTTACTAACTGACCTCGCTTTAAGGAGCTTTTACCTGCAAAACTGGCTGCCTTTTAGTTGAAAACATGCACAGGCTCAGTAAAAGTCAACAGGGTATTTGCCTATGCCATGAGAGTGCTAAAAGAGCCTGTCTGCTCCAGATGCTGGAAAGACGGCGAAACTTCATTTCACTCCCTGGGTAAATGTACCCTGTCGCAACCACCAGGCTCGGAAGGTTATTAGTGTTGGTTTCGTGGGTCGATGAAAAGAGACAGACTACTTGCGTGGCTTTGCCTCCCCATTAATGCTACTACTACACAATTACAAAGAAGAGACAAATGTTATTTGAGTCGGAAATTATGTATATATTATTTCACATTTAAGTAGCCTGTTAATCAAAACATATCAACATTAAAGAGCAATTCGCAAACGTCCAGTTAGTTTAGCCGAGTCCTAGAGTACTTCAGTACCGCCTTTGAACGCATGCATTTTAGTCGAATTGACTAGCAATTTTCTAGTGGACGGGCGAGACAGGTAAATTGAAACATGATGTGTTTCGCCATGTCGACAAGCTTTGAAGTATGAAGATACAATTAAACTTATCGCGAAAAAGTGCGAAAAAAGGGATCAACCTTTTAGTTAATTTTTATTTACATTTTCAATTTCTGTATCATCAATCCACGGGTTCACGCAGTTGTAACGCCATAGCTTGATTATTTCGTGAATCGCTCGATAAATAATCAAGTTATGACGTTACAACTGCGTCAACCTATGGAGTCGTGCTACAGAAATTGAAAATATGAAAAAAATTAATCAAAAGAGTGATCCCTTTTTTCTCATTCTCCATAGCTTTAATTGTATTTTCATATCTCAAAGTTTGTCGACATTATGGCGGAACACATTGTATATTCTATTTCAGCGGTCGAGTAGCCGTTTCTTATGTGTGGCGTGTCAACTAAACATGTGTGGACACATGACATTTAGTTACCTATTAATGAAGTGTTATCTGCGAGTGTCTGATATGTTTTGAAAATACATGCACTAATATACAACTATTATGCTAGACATACACCTGAGTTGAATATAATTTATTTTAAAGAAATGGCATTGTTGTTAAAAGTGACCACATTCCAAATCAGAAGTGAAACTTTTTATAACGCTTTTGTTAGCACCACCTATATGTTTGTTTGAGAGCTTGTAACACTCATTTGGATTAAGAGGTCGGACCAGACCTTAAACTTTTTTTGTGTAGCACTATTAATTGCTACCTGAGTAGGGGTGAGTTTTAGTGGTTGAAGTACAAAGAAAATGTTTTAAAAGCATAGTATGATTGACCCTATAGTACTTTCAAAAATTCCACTCAGTTTTCGTTTGAAGTTTTTCTGTTACGAGAATGATATTACGTTTCAATAAAATTCTGGGAAATACTGTATACTACAGCTCCTATATCCTGCGTTGCTACTACTGCTACTGCAATCATGACAGCTATAATATGACTATGTACATCTTTTTGTGAATAATAGATAACTTTGTATCATTTGGGTGCGCTTAGGTTCAACTTTTAACCTTCTCAGGTCCAAACGACTAGTTAAATAGATATCAACTGGCTCCGTTTATCACAAATTCAATTTCCTATAAATTCATTCCTATACAATACCTTCGTATTTTTGACCGTTTTCTCAGTATTTTAAGAACATGCTCGTAGAGCCGCAATTTCTCTATTAATCCCTGCAGTGCGTCGTCTGGTGTGACGTCACACGCAGCAGCATCAGGTCTGATAGCTCTCGACGGTCCCGGTCAACTCCGTCGGACCAGCGGTCGTACCCGCTGACTAAGAGATGCTGCAGGCACCTTGAAGTTTGTTAATATTACATGGAGGCGGAACCACAGCTGTTTAAGAGTTGGTATTTTTATAAAGTTTATTCAGGAAAGTCGACAGTTTTAATTATCGTTTATGCAGTAATGGTGGTGATTATGGTATGAATATTTATGGAAAAAAATTGATCACCTCTTCTTTATACAGAGCATTAATGAACACAAATAAACACGCTTTAATGATAAGTTTAACTGAGAAAAAACTAAAAAAAATGCTTTGAAAGAACATTGGACTGAAACGTTACAAATATTTTTTAAAAAAGCTTAAAACGATAATAAACGAAAATTACCAGTATCATGGTAAAAAAAGCGTGGGCGCTATTTGCAAATAGAGCGCCTGATGTTATATAAAATATAAACATGCTTCGTTCAATATTAATGAGCTTATTTTAAAAACTATTTTCAAGTTTTAAGTCCGATGGTCTTTAAAATAATGTTTTTAAACTATATTGATTCATTATTTGACTTATTTTAACTGAGGTGTGAACACATACTATTGAAGCGAGTACTGTACTTAATTACTTGCCAACTGTGAACACTTACTAAACTACTATACTACTAACTAAATCACATTTACTCGACTCAACTAATGGGACGTGTATGAACCGGTCTTAACGTACTGCAGATCAAAAGCGGCACCACTACAGAGACATCAGTAGCTTATCTTGATATAATAATATTGCCAGAATATCGCAATATAATAACAGTAAGATTAATACATAACCCTGCTGTGAGGCACAGGCCATATTCGAGTATGCGGTTTATATTGCTAAAGAATAGATAAGGAGCACTGACCTAAAAATGAAGCGACATCTACATTTGAGTTTTAATGAAGACCTGGAAGGAATTGCAGTACATCTTCCAATGCCCGTTTCTTATTAAAATCCAAATAGCGTTAAAGAATAAATACGGCAAGCGGTGGCTGTGGTTTTCTGTGACAAATTACAACATAGGCGGAACTTCTTAAAGAATAGATAAGGAGCACTGACCTAAAAATGAAGCGACATCTACATTTGAGTTTTAATGAAGACCTGGAAGGAGTTGCAGTACATCTTCCAATGCCCGTTTCTTATTAAAATCCAAATAGCGTTAAAGAATAAATACGGCAAGCGGTGGCTGTGGTTTTCTGTGACAAATTACAACATAGGCGGAACTTCTTGAGAAATCTGGCAGTGTACTAGGGTGCTCGCTATGAAGTAAAGGGATGCCATGATAGATGAAATTTACTTACTGGTCGCGTTTAAGCAAAAAGTACCATTATAATCAATTGTGTGATTTTTACTGCTCTCATTGACCGAGGCTAAACGTTAGTGTGTTTTACCGAACGTGACTAAAACGTGGTACAGTTTGCCATGTTTTATTTTACAGTGATTTGCATCACTTCGGATTAAAATGGGGATTAGAGTCAATCATCAGTTAGACTTTGCACCGCCATATTTAGTTCAAGATTAAGGCCTAACTCGCAATTAAATTTAATCTGCACCTGAGGTGCGGATTGAATTTGGACTTGAATACTTTTTCCGCGATTCTGCAAATATTTCTTGGTAATTAGCCTTAACTGTCATGAATCATGTTCATAATTTGTTTTATTTGACAGACAAGTTGCTTCTACCTACTCGTACCAGAACCTAAACCTATTACAGGTAGCTAACATGGGAAGGGCGAGGGATTTCAAAAAAATCTAGGCGGGCGATAAGAATCCAATTATAACATATATTACACCGGACATTCTGGAATGGTGATAATCTTTTTCTTAATACATAAAAGGGTGATGGATTTTATTTTACGTTATTATTATGTGCTTTCGTTCCCCGTCCTCCTATGCCATATTGCGTATAAACGAGAGAAAGAGAGAGAGAGTGAGTCATGTAGTAGTATCGTGGTATAAACAAGCACAAGTATATATTAACATCACAAACTTGCATAACAAAAAGATGAACATAAAACACGCAAAAGCTCATCATAGAGAGCGATTTTCTAGCGCTGTTGCTAATATAATTGTCTTAATATAACTCTGGATTTGTTAACCCTAGGTGTAAGTTCGACGGTGCCAAGCTAACAGGATTAAAGCTAGAGTTTACTTTAACTCCTCTTTTAGTCCGAACAAGTGCAGACCAGTGGTCCCATAATCGACCCAAACTATCCAAGACATGTTGTTAACCTTTACTAAACGTGGTGCATTATGGCTTGAAATACCGAAGTTTATGATGTAGACCTAAAAATGAGTTATTATTTTTGTAACATTGGATGATTAGGAAGTTTATACAAGCATCAAGCTGGTGTTTGCATCTTCGTTTTGCATATGAATGAAACTACCACCGACGACCGTTTTATAACCCGGTAATACTGTCATTGGGCGATAAAGCCTAAAAACGGTAATTTTATACTTCCATTGCAATATGTAATACTGATAACAATAACAGTAATGAGAGCGACAGTGCTCCAAACGTTCTTCAGATTCAAACAGCTACAACATCGGAATCTATCAGCCCTTGTTCCCATATACGGATATTCGACCGATAACCCTTGACAGGTGATAGACCTCACTTTTCTATAAATATTAAGGTAGGAACATGGTGCCTTAAAATGCTTAATTTTTATGATACAGCGTGTCAGTATTACTTTTATTTTTTTTTAGTATCATTTGGCACAACGTACTTGCGTTTAGTCTCGACCAATAAGAAGAGTGAAAATGCACAATTATTGTCTACATAATGGTATATCTTGTTTAAATGCTTCCTAGTCTGATGCACTGGCGGCATCACAACCACAAACTCCTTATGATTTATAGAAAATACCAGCTTTTAAGTGTCAAGATTGTATAACGATCCGAACGAAGTGGCGCTACTGTTAAGGTTCTCACAACAATGAAGATAATTTGCTAGACCGGGAATCATAGCCTCTAAATCTACTTTTAGGATGAATAGATGTCTAAAGTAAAGTCAATGTAACAAAAGTGTCCAAACTTGTTGCTAATGGTTTTTTATTTATTGGGTGCCTACTATGGGAAACTTCTTTGCACATTGGTCATCGTAGCTTTGGCAGAAAACTATTTGATCAGTTTTTAGTAAATTGCAGTATTTAGAAATTATATGTATTATAAAGACCAAAATGCAGTCCTTGTGCGCACATTTTACTGTCTTGATGTGAATAACTATTACGGGCAGGACACCTTGTAGACGACAAACGAATCGGTATTTTTTTAGCAGTCCTGGTTTTCAAGATTACCGCGCCTATAGTATGAGGTATGCTTTGGAAGCACAAGAAACTTTTAATTTTGAAACCGACAGCAGAGCGTTCCGCTTTGTCTTAGAAACTGTAGCAGTTTTTTTTTCCTGATTGTAATCCTGTTGCCCAGGTAGCACACTAATGTTGCCCCAATATTGATCCAATATTCCTTATACATTGGCCTTGATAATTTCTCAATATTGGCACAATAAAGAGATGTGGACTTTCTGCTATATTGCTACAATATTATTTTGCAATATATATCTAATATTGATTTGCAATATTTGACCAGTATTGATTTACAATACATGTCCAATATTGATTTGAAATATATGTCCAATATTGATTTAAAATATATATCTAATATTGATTTGCAACATATGACTAATATTGATATGAAATATGTATATGCCCAGTATTGGTTTGAAATATATGTCCAATATTGATTTGCAATATATGTCTAATATTGATTTATAATATATGAAATGAAATGATAAAAACTGTAAATTTTAGGTTAGGTATAATCTAATCAACTGTGCTCAGCTGTTCTTTTTCAACGCCTAATGGAACTGATATTTACTGACTTGAGAATTTCACCTTAGTGTGAACTATCCCACTTCATTTGCAAAACGAATACAGCTATCAAGTCAGGTGATTAATAAAAGAATAATAATAGAAGGCTCCTCAAAAAAATGAGATAAAGGATAGTTAAAATTAGGTCTGGGAGCATTAATGAAATCATTTTGCTCGGAACTTTACTAGATGCTAAAGGTCTGGCAACAACGCTGTTTATTATTTTGCTGGGGATGAAGATCGATTTAGCATTGGCCCAATATTGGCCGATTTTAATGGTCATAATGGTCATTTCCGGAACAGTGAATTTTCTCCCAAAAAATCGCAATAAACCCGTTGAATAAATACGTATTACAATATTAAATATTTTGTTGGGTACGGTATTCAATTAACAGGTATATTGTTTTGCTTAGATAAATAATAAATATTTATATGATTACACCAATAACATAAAAGCAATATTGTAAAGCAGCGAGCTGAGACAATACGAATTTAGCGTTTTCTTTGTTGAAACAGCAAATTCCAAGTTTAGCGCAATTGTATATAAACAACTGAAATATTGTGCCAATATACTTTTTCACAATATTGTACTCCTTCTGTCAGTACACCGCTGAACCAGTATTTACCTGCAATATTGTACTGTAAAAAATACTACTACATCACAAATACAATATAGTGCCAATATTGTAGAATCAATGTCACCAAATAACATATAGGGCCAATTTGAGGTAAGAGGGAAAACCAATATTGCAATTCCAATATGTAGCCAATATAGTACCGATGTTATACAATACTATATTATATTCCCTCTGTCAATATAACATTGCACCAATATTTGTATGCAATATTGTGCTTACCATCACAAATACTATATAGTATAGAAAAACCAATATTGCAATTCCAATATGTAGCCGATATAGGACCCATACTATACAATACAATATTGTTCTTTCTCTGCAATTACAACATTGCACCAGTATTTACCTGCAATACTGTACTTACCAACACAACTACAATGTAGTGCCAATATTGCAGAAGCAATATGACAAAATAACATATTGGGCCAATCTGGGGTAAGAGCGAAAAAAACAATATTCAATTCCAAACTGCAGCCAATATAGGACCAATACTGGTGAATGATCTATCAATGAATCAACATTGGGCCGACATAGAAACAACGTTTAGCCAATATAGTGTGCTACTTGGGTGCATACTATGCTACAGCTCGATATCCACCTAAGTCAAATAATGAATCTGATAAGTGGAAACTGGGAGCACCAAGTCTACTGCATCCTACTATAACCAGCACTAAACCAGATACCTAGACCATAGTCAGTGCCCAGCTGTGAAATTTTGACCTTTCACAAAAACATAGGCTGTCCTCAACATAATTAAAAACGGAAATAGAGCTATGTCCTTATCAATCATATAAGATTGTGATATGTAATATGAAACGCCTATCACTGCTGCCTCAATTTGGTTTTTAGTCAATAAATGCCAAAGCCAAAGGTTGTAAAAGTATCGAAACCATAACTGAAGATTTTTGGACTTCAACAAAATAGATCTTATTTTTTAACTAGCAGCGATGGATTTAGTTAGAATCTTTATAATATTTATGAATATTATTAAATGGTTGAATAACCCACCTCCTTGTATTTAGGCGCGTCCATGATTGGAGGCTACAGGAATATTAAAAGGGAAACGAATTGTAAATGTAAGTCGGAACAGCGCCGCAGCTGAAGATGACAAATTTTTCCTTTCTTTCCTCTTTAATTTATATACTTGACTTCATGAATAATGGAAGGCAGGTCTACCCTGACAAAGTTAGCTTTTGTAACATTGAAGGTATAGACGTAACTGATCGTATTATGATACAGTCTATTGAACAGGAAGTGTTTTTGGAATTAATCGCACCTTCATGCCTTTTCAAGTAAAGATAAAGTTGCCTTGGGTTTCACGGAGTCCTGTTTCTAGCGGTTTTAGAAAAACTCGAAGTGGCTTTGACTTGTTGTTTGAGACAACGATTCTTTACGTAAATCCAAGGAATAAAGGAATAAAGGAATGAAGTAGTTGACGCCGAGATGCCAAAATATGTTTAAATTGACGGCTCAGAAATGTATTCCAGTGCCACTAGAAGTCGATTAGGCAAAAGATTGCAATAACTATGATATGTGAGCCATCTTTATTTAAGGTCAGATATTTTAGAGTTACATCATGAGAAAGTATACTTTAAAAAATGTAGTGAAACTGAGTGATTCAGTTCATACAGCGCAGACTATAGGTCTATAGGGTAATAATGTAAACTGAAATAATTAAACAATGGCATCCTTTGAACTTTACCTTTTGCCCACCATCATTTGACCTCTCTCAAGCACACAACATCAAGGCTATCGATAACAACTTTATGATTATTACCCCATCTGGTTTTCTAAAACTGTAAACTATTCATATTTCCGCAACGTTAGTAATACGGTGTTAATATTTTTTTACACTCAAGGAAGTAGTTTTCAAACTACAGCTTACGTAATTATCAAATCTAGTATTTATCAAAAAAATCAACAAGTATGTCTACATCTTCAAAACTAATGTTCAAACAAGTCTCAGGCAGGATACTCTCTGGGTGGTAAGTGTTTCATACCTTCAACAAATGTTGGAGTTTCCCACGATCCTAACATCACTTTTTCAAGCAAAAAAATGAAAAACAGTGCAAAACACCTAGAACATCTAAAACCAAAGTTTGAATGTTTTTCCATAATGTTTTGTTTTTTATTCATTATCAATATTATTCATTGTAATAGTCATCTTATTACTTATTTACTAGTGAGCTATTACCCGCCAAAGCTCGACACCACTCCTCTCCCAAAATGTCGTCAAAACTCGATCAGCAATTAATGACATTACATCGATGAAAACAGTAGAATATCGAAAATACCTAGGTATTAGCTCAAATTGTAAAATTATTGCAGACACTTTATGTTGTGAGACAAGTCAACAGCTTTTTGCGGAAATAGCTTTTCGATTCTCTTTTAACTTCACTTGAAATCAGCGAGATAACTATCACAGGTTCTAGAAAAACTGGTAACTATTTCTGAAAGGCATTTGGACAAACAAAAAATGTGTGGCGCTTGAATTGCCTACCGATATTATTAAATTTATTAATGTGAGTTGTTAAGGGCCGATTTTATCAACATGCGTATTTAACAAATAATTTAACAAAGCTTTTCTATTGGATGTTATTTAGCAAAAGCTTTCTATTGGGTATTGCGGGCTAGGTTAATAAATATCTTCCAATAGTATTTTATCAATATTGAAAGCAAAACGTCAAAGCTGGATGCCACTTTTCATCATATCGTGTATAAGCTTTATAACCAAACTATTGTTGTAACAAGTGTATATTTGTTGCAACATAGGCGATGAATGAAGTTTGCAGCTCGAGAGGAAGTCTACGATCGAAGCAAATATGTTCTGAGGCGACTTTTTCTGTAGCATGCTGGGTGGCCGAGTGGCATAGTGGTCGACATCGTAACGCTTGATATCGCTGTATTCGTGGGTGGTGTTTTTTTTGTATCATCGACATAAAAATGTTTTTGAATTAAATTTTATTAGACATTTTACTTGACATATTGCAAAAGCTAAGTACTGGAGGCGGTGGAGAATTCAGTCAGTGGAAGTGAAGTTTATCCGTCAATATCAATCGCCAATTGCTCTGATAGCGGTATCAAAATGAAATTATTCCAAAAAAGTAAAATTATTCGTAATTTTTGTTGTACTAGTAAAACATCTAATAACATTTGATTCAAAAACACATTTATGTCGATGGTACAAGAAAATGATATAACATGAGTAAAAAGCATTCCAATGAATATTTTGGATACAAAAATTTAAAAAGAAGTAGTTGCACGGGCTGGGTTTCGAACCAACACCACCAGCGATACCAAGTCATACGATGTCGACCACTATGCCACTCGGCCACCCAGCATGCTAGAGAAAAAATCTCCTCAGAACATATTTGTTTAGGTAGGTAATTTCAAACATTCAAAAAGGTATTTATTTCGATCGTTGACTTCGTTTCGAGCTGCAAACTTCATTCATCGCCTATGTTGCAACAAATATGCATTTTAGTTACAACTGTTACAGGCATTTTCACGAAGTACGTCACACGGGTGCGGGAGCCGTCGGTGTGTTTTCGGTTCTGGATTCAAAAACCCATTTTTATTTTGATATAAATTTTGAATTATTGCGAAAAAAAAGAAAACAAAAACAGTTTTGTTGTAAAAGTTATATTTGATCTCTCCATTTATCACAAAAAAAATATTCAAAACCCTATTCTTTTGTCATCATCATTTAGCAGAAGAAAAAACTAGCGATCAAATCTACAGTTTTTGCGGATTCTGATTGGTTGAAATTAACAATTGTTAAACTTTTTGTTAAACAAGGAAATGCGATTTTTCACCCATTTAGGATGGAAAATCAGACTGGAAAAGAAACTAGATGGTTCATAATGGTCGATTGTATATAAAGCATGTCATTTTAAACCTTTTTGAGGTAAACTTCAAGATAAATCAATAGATAGTTTTTAGAGTACTTTGACAGATGCATGTTCTTGAACGGGCTGCTCTGATTGGTCAAAGCCTTTGTTAAAGTGCGCCTGTTGATAATGTCGGCCCGTACGATACAGTTTCTAATTTTTATTTGCGAATTCAGTTCAATTCATTCATTAATCAACCGAACTATGACAATAACACCTTAGCTCCGCAGAGCAGTGACGAAGTTTAAAACTTGAACGATGTCGTTGATGCTTCAGCATCGTTATTAGGTCAATGCGCCTCCTGCCTTCAGAAACTTGAACCCTGCACTTACGTTGGAGAGTTTAAATGTTGAAACAATGCGCTAAGAAGTACTTGAACTCCTTGCGAAGGAAACTCTCTTTTAAAGTGCTTTGAAGTTTTGGGAGTGGCTACGTGTCGGAGATTTACTTTAATATAAAATTCAAAGTTCGAAAATAACGGGACGATCTCATCTATCTGAACTGCCCGTATATGCTCAAAAATATAGATTCTACTTTATGGATCCTTCTTAACCTTTCACTTGTTTCCGCAGAAGTCCACTTAGGGTTTCAGATAATAACTTTTAGAAACTGAAGGTAATTTTTCTAGCGGAGTAAATGTCACTTTTCTTGATATTCTGGCCAAGATTGTTATGCTTATCAGTATAAAACTTCTTTATTAGTTATTGCATAGTTTAAGCCATGTAATATGATCGATTATTTTTAGTCATATCTTCACAATGCTACTAAAAGATACTAACTCGTTTATCTGATCTAGTAAAAGTAAAGGATCCTCAATTCGTAATATTGTACATGTAATCAGAGTTTTACAAAATTGCAAAAGCGACGGGTTATTAAATAATAGAATATTCAAGGTATCAAAGGAAGTTCATAGCTCTGGTTTTGAACTTTTAAGTATCCGCCACACAATTCTAAGGGTTTTCTGGTGTATACATGTGAGTATTGCTTCTGATCGTTCTGTATTGTTTAACTAGGAAACTATTGGATTGATTTTAACGAAATTTTCACACAGTATTACTACCGCGTCGCGGTTAGGATGGAAAACGTTTGTGATTCTTGGGAATCGTGTCAGTGGCGGCGCAACAAACTAAAAACATAAAAACAGCTCAAACTTCGTTTTTAGGCGTTTTAGGGATTCCTGATCATTTTCCACTTTTTTTGAGTGTATCTGATCGTAAGAACCTATAACAAAACTCGCGTATAATAGTATTCTCTACGAAAGTGTTCATATAAATGTTTTTCATATGATCAAGCGTTTGCAAGATATAGCGTGATAAAATGGATAAAAACTATAATGCAATTTTCCTTATTCTATCAGACTCAAAAATAAAACTTTTGTTATTGAAATTTAAAAAAATTTGCTTATTTATAAACAATATATATAATAGTTAGTCTTAGCAAAAATACATTCTGTACTATACGACTTTTGAAGTAGAATGGATGGCGCATTTTTTTTTTTTTTTGACATGTTATCCCCAGTTGGCATAATCCATGTTTTTGACCTTAAGTTTTTTCAACATTAATAATTTCATGTACCTGGCGCTACGCGCCTTATCTTTCTTTGCCGTATTCCTTGTTTTCGTCGGTTTTCACTATCACCTTTATCAATGCATTAACTTCGTCAAACGCCTCCTTTACATCTGCTTGCTCTATACGTATCTGTTGAAAAGACTCCATCCCGGCTTTTTTACAACCGCACCGAGCACCGTACTCCTTTTTACTATCACATAATATTGTATTTAGTAATTTGCCTGGAGCAGGCGGCAGTAGTGTTGTTGTATTCATTCAGTTGTAGATTTTCCCTATTTTGCCTTCATTGGAACGTCGAAACGAAGGCCCAGTGCATAAAAAAAGCTGCGCATGATGCGATGCGTGAGTTGCACTGCTGGTACATCAATTGTCAATAAAAATATATGACTGAATGCCTGTCGCTGTCAATTTGACATGAAAACATGACAACTTATAAATGTAGGGCTATGGACGAGGAAGAAAAAAACCAGCAGGAAGAGAAACATCCCAAAAAAAGCCTTTTGAAAAAAGATAAAACTAGAAGCACGCTACGAAAATCAGCAAAATTTGACGAGATGAATATTCTAACTACCCTTCATCCTGCTGATAAAGATTATGGTCACATGCAAATTTTAGAGCCCAAGACACCTTACAATCGTGACACAGACTACCAAGATGAACTTCTAGATGCAGATATTTTAGCGGAAAAGCTACAGCAGGCAGTGGACGTCTTACCCAAAGCCCTTATTGAACCTGACGAGGATGGCAGCAGTGATGAGGACCTGACAGAGGAAGAGAAGAAAAGGAAAAGGCTGTTCAAGAAAAGAAGAAAAGAGCATTACAATGAATACATAGCGATGCAAGCTGCTAAAAAGCTGTTGGAAGAGGAGGAGGAAGATGATGGTGATGATGGTGATGATGCTGGAGCTTGTTCTAGTAAGCAAAGCTGAAGACCGTTGGGTTCTATGTAGTGGTTTAGGCGTAACCTTGTAGATTATTCATGCTGTGGTGAAGCTACTTGATGTATTAGATTGGAAATGTTTAATTATCACAACACCAAGTGCGAAACAAACTGTTCGATACTGAAAACATAATCCATAACTTCTGAATTTTATCCGAGCAACTATATCCCTATTCCATATTTTCAATCTAAGCATAACGTAGAAATAGCATGGCCTCATGACGTAATAATAATAATATAATAGATACAATGTAATAAAAAGTACTTATGTTCTACTTTTAGTTAATTTGTTTCTTTATTTATGTCTTTCAGATTGTACATGCTCTTACTCCATGAAACGTGCTGTCTGAAAGGTGTAATTTTTCTAGTCCTCAGGGCACAGGTCAGAGAAGTGTCGTGATCGCTAAAATCTTGTATTTTAGATTTTTGGACAACGTCAGGATCATGGAAATAAATGACAATCGTTTCAGATACTTTTCTCTCCGCTTAGTAGACCTATATTTTGTAGATCTATCCAAAAGCAACTTTTACATAGCAAGAAGGGATCTCATAATTTTATCATACTGTACCTATTAATCTTGTATAGAAAAAATTCTTGCTTAAGCCTCGTGTCCACTTGCAAGTAACTTGCGTTAGTTTTTGCAGCAAGTACTTGCTTGCTTGGCTACACTATCTTTTAATTGTTCGCAAATTTAGTCTACGAAGTTGCTCTCGCAAGTTCACTTGGGCATGATTGCTCTGATGTCGTGTACACTATAGATGATAAGATGTCATACGCAAAATCTGCAGCTGCGGCGGTAGTTGTGGTATATTTAATTAAAAAAAAGAAAACAAGAGAAACATAGTACCTAAAAGGCGGAGAAAATGTACCCTTATATATTTCATTAGTCCCGTGCCCACTCTTTTTTTGAATTTTTCTCCACTCTTGGTTAATTTGCGTTCTCAAATTCTGTAGCTTCCTTTGAATTTCTACCGTAGAAGTATTAAATAAGTCGGCTAATTTTTGTAATTTTTTGTAATGCATTCTGCTTTTTGATTCTGTTCTTAAATTCTGGAGTATGTACATTCCATAATTCAGGATATAATTCAAAATTTTCAATCAAAAGGCACGTGCCTTCCCTCGTCCAGTTCAACTTCTCCATATTTGATCGATTTACAACACTACTTGCTGCAAGACTTTCGGAACAGGCTCGAAATTTTTGCGGCAAACTAATTTGCTGAAAGCAACCGTGTACACTACAAACTCTCAGCAAGTCGCAAGTTCTTTAAGTGCAAGTAATTTTGCTGCAATATTTCTCTAATGACGTCGTGCACACGCCACGCAAGTGACCTGTGAGAGTAACTCTAGCAATTTTATTTGCTAGTGGCCACGAGGCTTTAGTTTAGTTTATTGCCCTCACGAAACTACTGACGAAACTGAGACAAGTAAGACGTCAAAAAATTATTTATGTTATATGTATTGTTATACTAAATCTATATCCCTAAAGTAATTCTGTTATTTTTATTGATTCACCATTGCTACTGTAAGCTTTGCCGAGTGACCAGCAAAGCAAGTGTGAATACTAGGAGGTCTATCACAACCATGATGATGATCTCCTTATTGGGACGATACCTGAAAGAGCTGAGCAGCGTCAAAATTTGTGTGAAGCTGCCATAAGCTATTTATGTTTTCCACTTTTCAATAAATTTGTTCAAGTAGTTAGCCATTACTTAGTCCTACTGGTATAGTAGTAAAGTATAAAAAATACCTTATAATGGATGGCTGAATGACACGCAATGTATGTTTACAGTTGCTAATCTGTCTTTACTAGCAGTTGAGTTATATGCATTAGAAAACGAAACTTCATATAAATTTTAGTGGTTAAACGTATACTACTAGGTAAGACATTCCATTTCTATCCAACCATAACCAAAAAATGAAAAGTGGTATTCCTGTCGTAATGTGAAAGTATATAATAAAGTGAAGATCTTAAAACAGTTTACAAGTGACTTAAAACTCTTATCTTCTAATAAGCCCTGTGTACTTTATTAACTCGCTCCAAAAGTTATTCGTCTGGTCTTGTATAGTATTACGTTCGCTTGTCTCATACTTTTATATCTTCTCCCAGATCTGCGCTGTTCATATCTCTGAATTCAGAAAGGAAATAGAACAGTAACTATACAGTACTCAAAGACTAACATGCCCAGGTAAGGTTCTGGCTCAACGAGGCACGAACGGATACTTTTACAATTTTTTAAATTCTCATTCTCAGAATCGAGTAGGTCAACTCGTTGTATAGTAGATCAACTTAATAGTATCCTAGATATAATTTCTCGTCTGGGTGATGAAACACTACCTAATGTACCCTTATCTGTCTTTATAATAATGTGCGTATATTCAAAATAGAATCAAGGAGATTTGCCTTGCCTCTATTTCAAGAAATTGTGATATAAATAGTAATTTTCCAAATAATGTTCAATACAATTGTTCTGAAACTCTAAATCGTTTTTGGCTTTTTTAATATCATTATTAATTTACATATTCGTGTGGCCATCTTTTTTCTAAATCTAAATAAATTTACAATAATGAAGCATAAGAGGTATGAGCGATTTCAAGGTTATTACTAGAGATGCATCGGGAACTGTTTTTTGAAAAGACTAATTCTAACTCACTTTATTTGGTTTTCCCCTCAAAAATAAGGGCTAACTGTATGAAGCGGCAATATTGCCGTTGTTGTATAATTGATCCTTTGACCATAGTCACTCTTCAAGGAGAGAAGGGATTCCAAAAGGATCAAAATAATTATCACAATATATGTTGCTTTGACTAAAGGCTATTCATAAGATAATTTCAGTTTACATATTTTGTAGTTCCGTAGGTCAAAGGTCACTCTCGTCTACAAAATACGTCATACGGGGCGTTCCAGTCTTGACGTTCACGTCCGCACGACGATTTCATTCAATGCATGCTACATATAACCTGGCAACATGCGAAACTCGCATGTAAGATTTTAATGCCTGAATTTGCACCACCACCGTCTTACTGCGCCTGGCTGTGAATGTATAATAATATAATAATAAATTAAACAGCACTTAGCTGGTTGCACAAGAAATTTACAATAAAAAAAAATGTACGTCGTTAGTCCCGTAGGTACAAATATGTGTTAACGATTGGAGCAAACTGTCTGATATTGGAACACCAATTGACATAATTTATCTAGATTTTTCGAGAGCATTTGACAAGGTTCCCCACGAGAAGCTACTTCTGAAATTGGAGCATCTGGGTATTAAAGGTGATATGTTGTTATGGATAAAAGCTTTCATCAATAACAGAGAATTCGTTGTATGAGTATCTAATGCATTTTCGTCCCCTAGATAAGTTAAGTGGTGACCCGCAGGGCTCTGTGTTAGGTCCTATACTTTTTCTTTTATATAGCAGTGATCTGCCTACTCTCATGCAATCCACTTGTTCATCTTATGCAGACGACACCAAAATATATAACACCTCTTTGAATATGTCTCATATCCTGCAAGCAGACCTTGACAGACTGACTCTATGGTCCAGGGATTGGTCTCTTCCTCTAAATTCGGCAAAATGTTGTATTTTGCACGTAGGCAGAAACAATCCCTTGTATGACTACTACTTAGATGGTCACATTATTCCGAGTTCTACTGGTCACTGTGATTTAGGAGTGATTATATCTAGTTCGCTATCTTGGTCTGAACACATAAATCAAATCTGTTCTAAAGCTAAACAATGTTTGTATCTCATTGAGAAGTCGTTTCATGGATGTGACCCATCTGTAGCTTCTTTCCTATATAAAACATATATACTTCCCATCCTTGAATTCGCTGGTCCAGTCTGGTACCCAGTCCTTCAACGTGATCGCGACCAACTGGAATCTCTTCAGCGTCGTTGCACCAGGCTACCCTACGGACCATGACGTCCATCGTACGAAGAACGGCTAGAGTTGTTTGATCTTCATACCTTCCATGAGAAGCGCACCCAAGATGATCTAGTCATTACTTACCGGGCACTACACGGACTTTTCGGCGTTGATCTCTCTACTCTGTTTTGCCTCAATACTAACCGCTTGAGAGGTCACAACCCTAAGCTTAAGAAGGAGTTCTTCAGATCTACTATAAGGCAGCACTTCCTGAGCAACAGGGTATTCACCTTATGGAACGAACTTCCTTCGGATGTAGTCAACAGTCCCTCAGTGAACTCATTCAAGAACTGCTATGACAATTGGCGTTTTATGCGTGCATGAGCTAGTTTATTTGTCTTTAAATAATTTTTGTCTAATTTCTTATTTTGCTACTCTTAAGCCTTGGTTGTATTTTTATTACACTTTGTAACTGTAATTTGTAGCTATCCTAGCATGTAGAGTTTATAGCACTCTGTTGTATTTTTAATAATAATAATAATAAATAGACCTTTTGTTTGAAGTTCTTCAAGCTACATGCTTCCTTAATGCTGTGAGAATTCTTTTTTCTTTCGGTAGTTTCAACGGTAGGATGTATAAGGGATTGGGTGTCTCATGAAATGATAGCCTGGGCGCATGTATATTCTCTGTTAGTTGCATTGGAGATTTCGCACACCATTTCCAACCTTGCTAATCGTGTATGTCGTCAGTGTTGTGTTGTTCCGACTATTGTAACAGATTTATGAGCTTTTTTTGAAGTTTTAATAGCTTATTGCCATCGAACAAAAATATGTCTAGTAACACAAACCACAGATAAGATAATGAGAGAAAATCAGCGAAGTAGTTGCGGAACAATTGGCAATGACCAAAAATCGAAACCCCCTCAAGCTTGGTTTTTAAGTTTTTAATAGATAATTTTACAGAGGTCGTGACACAACTTATCATAGCAATTCTGTAATACAATTTGGTATTTCAGATAATAATAACGATAATAACATGGAATCAACTCCGGACATAACCCGGAAGATAAGTTAACGTTTCGTTCGCCATGTATGAAGCATGTAAAATAATTATGATATGTTAGTTAAAACATCTTTTTCTGAGCTGATCCACATTTCGTTGGTATTGGCGTAATTCGTCACCCCAATTAGTAAGTATGGGGTATCAGTGAGTATAAATAATGAGCTAGAAGTACTGATAAGAATGGAAGAATTAGTGGCTATTACAGAAGTTTTAGATGCGTTAAAGAAAATTAGTGTACAAAATTCTTCATTGTAATCGTCCCCCCCCCCCCCCCCCGCCCCCCTTATGCATTCGTTGTGTTACTTCAAGCTACATCATCATCATCATAATCACAATGTCTTAACAGACATGCTGTGTACATGCGTAAATTGTAATTAACAGTACAAATAAATAATAATAAAAATAATTAAGTCGGAGCGAGAGTATTGCCGACACGAATATTATCAATAGTTTTGAGAACTGTAGCTCGCCATCGTTCGCGATTTACTGTCAGTTCAGTGGCGCTCTTGATACTCATATCTAGCAACTGTTTCGTCGTATCTACCCAGCGTGTAGGGGAACGGTCACGGTGCCGCCCACTCGGGGCGTGACCCTGAACTACAAGTTTCTCCATATTATCGCCTCTGTGAATATGTCCGAAGAATGTAAGCATTCTCGTCGACATAATGGAGGATAGTCTGTTTGGATTACCGAGCTGATCCAGTACGGAAACATTAGTTCGATGGGCGGTATAAGGAATTCTCAGCATTCTCCTCCACGTCCACATTTCAAAAGCATCTATGCGAGCTGGATCTGCCTTTTTAGCAGTCCAAGTTTCCGAAGCATACAAAAATATGGAGAACACAAGAGACTGAATCAGTGAATCAGTGAGATTTTGGTAGCTTTAGTGGTTATGGTCACGCCATATTTTAGTGAGCTTGGTCATGGCCACCCGTGCCTGTTGAATGCGCCGTCGAATCTCATTCTCACAGCTACCTGAATTGTCGATCAAAGAACCGAGGTACACGAAACTGAGAACTACCTCACAACGGCGTATTGACTTTATTTCTCGATGATTGCCATGCTCTCTATCTACGATCATAACCTTGGTCTTATTGTAGTTAATACCAAGACCATATGCTGCACTGTGTTGTTCTTAAACGTTCAATAGAGCTACTAGTTCTTCCTGAGAAGCAGCAATAAGGGTTGTATCGTCAACAAATCTTAAGTTAGATATTTTGCTTCCGCTAATAGTTATACCGCCATTCCAGTTGTCCAATACCTGTCTCATCATAAATTCAGAGTAAATGTTAAAAACTTAAAGCCACACTGGGCTGTTAAAAACTAACATAAAGAAAGAAATAAACTTGCTCGCGCAGTAGGTCTGCACTCAAGCCATGAGATGCTTTCGTCTGAAAAACATCAGTTATGAAATGGAGAGCAATTATCGGTGGGTTCTAGACCGTTCTGGACATGCTATAATGTAAAAGGTAAAAGGTATACATCGTGAGAAGCTGGTGGATAACAGCAATGTATTGATTTGATAGAAGACATAAGCTTCGACGTGGTAATGGAATCTACCTATAGCTATTGAAAAAGGTAGCTTCCTATGTTTAAAGTCCTTTCAATAAGGATTACAAATGTTATCATAGCGAAACATACATTTTTTCAGTTTGGACTGTTCTGCGATTCCATGTCTGTGAAAACAGCTCTTCTCTCCTGTTTTGAGGTAAGTGTAATTCCACTCCATATTATAAGCAACAGCCATCCATCAGTTGCTGTCAGCAAATTCTACAATAATGACCTCTAGTTTGCACTGGTACTTGTTTCACGAATACTGCATAATAGCTATAAGTTTTTGAGAGTGCTATACCGTTATGTTTCTTTTTGTCTGAACAAGTACTTACTTGATATTTCTAAACTGACCGATGCCAACTATAAAGTATATGGAGTGTACAGCCATTCTAGGTTTCCCTTGTGTTTGTTTCCAGTTTATTGGACTAGAAAAACCAAATCCAAATTTCCCCTCTCTTTGGGAAATATATACCCGTCTACAAAAAGAGAAAAACCTTTTTTTAAAATACTTTGAGTATTTTTTCCCAGAAAATTTCAATGAACTGACTCTTTGCGTTAATAAGATTGTGAGCAATATTGTATACTCTAATTTGAAAAAAATATGTAGGAAATCAAATAAATACAAAGAGTTGTTGAAAAGTTCGAGGCTAAGGTCACTAGATTATATTTTAGATAAGTTTGGAAATTTTAAATAAATAGAAACGTCGTAGGCTTCCTGATTTGCTGTTTTGTCTTTAAGAGATTCTCAATAGAATTGTATGTTAAAATTGATCTGTAATATAGAATACAATACAATCTTACATATATTACAATCAATTTATATTTTTTTTATTTCTAAAAGCCTTTTTACCAAAGACTCCTGTATGTTTTATTGTTTGGCTCAATGGGAGATGCCCTTATTGTACACAAATTTAGTGGTGCTAAAAGATTTTTTAACTTCTTTCTCGTCGGCAAATTTGAATCAAGGCCGGAAAAAAAGTAATTTCTTTGATCAAGTTAAGAAGAAATACCGTGAATAGACTAAGTACGGGTAGTTTTTTTGCAATACTCTAGCTTTGTCGACATATAACTTGCTTTCAATACTTACTAAGGAATGTTCTTCGTCAACGTTTAGTATGTAGTTAAGTTTATTGTTGGCATATGGATCGATAAATAGTATTGTGGGTTGTATATCAAATACAATCATGACAAATAACTACAGATACTCTGTAATGGTATTTGTTCTTTAGAAAATGCACGTTTACAAGAAGACCCTGCAAGCTCTCATCTATCCGATAAGCAGTACCACTCCCCATAACTTCGTCCCATGGACGGCGACCTCACCGACCTACTGCTACGAGTGCGAGGGCCTGCTTTGGGGAATCGCGAGGCAGGGGGTGAGGTGTACGGAGTGTGCAGTCAAATGTCACGAGAAGTGCAAGGATCTCCTCAATGCTGACTGCCTGCAAAGTAAGTTGCCACCAATATTTTGAACTTATAGTTAGAGATAGACCGATACTGCTGCTAGATATTGAACAATGCTTGATGAGCGCATACCAGTGGCTATGTTTGTCTTCCGACAAAAGGTACTGATGCTGATAATCAAATTTTAAGAACTAATACTTCTTAAAAGCATTGTCTAGTAAGTAAAGTTGAAGCAGATAAAGCTGCCTCTTACGGTGGTTATGACTAACTTTAGAGCAGGTAATACTAAAACAGTTTGATAATGAATTGTAAATGATAATCGATGAATAAATAGTTGCAAGGCGCAAGTAGATTCCAAAGTATATAAATAAATCTGTAGTCAATTCCAATTCATAGTCAAGTAGGAGATTTGAGGGAAATTCTTTGGTATTTTAAAAAGCCTATTGACTTTATCAGGAGATTTGCAATATGCGAGAGAAAATAAAATAAATGTCATGAATATAGTTCATTACTTATACAACTTGAAGGACGCAATAGTCAAAAGTTGTAAAGTATATCACATCGTATGGCTATTTAGCTTGTTTTGCTATCAAACAGTCGATTTATTTTGTATCCTCGAGTTACACCTAAGTGACGAAACCTTTTTTTTCGGATGAAGGCAGCAAAATAATAATAATAATAATAATAATAATAACCCCCATCAGGTGCTAGAACGTTGACGCTCGTTTGGGGGCTTAGAAAGTGACTTTTTGATGGGCAAGCTATGTCGGTTGATGGTTCATCGGAGGCTTTGATACCACCGCGGTATTATGCCGACAGGGCTTGTGATCAAAGGGTCTCTTCAACCAAGGCTAGCACACCCAGGAAGCTGGGTGCTAGGTAGACTTTACATAGCCTACCGAGCACAAAGCTCCTTTCCCCAAGCTATTCTGACCTCGGTCAGATAGGGATTTGGCAAATCTGGGGAGAAATGCCACAGAAGGCTGAGCGCCGGTCCTTCTGTCACATACCGTTATTGCGCCCCACACTTCAACGACCTCAACAGGGCGTGGCTGGGGAACGTTGTGAGGGGTACGCAACCGGGGGGCTCGCCTTAACCGGCCGGCCTGCGAGGAGAAAGCCTCAACAAAACCCGACAGTAAAGTCGTAAATCCTCCGGAGCACCTTGGGCCAACTTCGGAGTAAATATAAGTCCCTTCTCTCCTGGAATGGGCGTCACCCGGGAGAGCGACATTTAGATCGTCCCTACTCGTGGGAACACGATGGATAGAGTTAATTTTATGAATAACCAACGACGGCCTAGGGGACGTCGATTAAACTCACCCGAACCCCAAACCCAAACAGAACAACCCACAGAACACAACCCAGCTGCGGATGTTTTGCCGACGCAGCCGGCAACCACCAAAGCTGGTAAACCAAGACAGCGATTACAATGGACCACAGAAATGAACAAATCTGTAATGCGCTGTTACTATACTGCCACAAAACTAGAAACCATCTCTACAGGCTACAGGCACGAGCTGCACAGACTATTTACGACACAATACCCACATCTCTCAACACGTGTAACAGAACAAAGACTTATCGACCAAAAACGCGTCATCACAAAGAACAACCGTCTTACACCCCAAGAACTGCAAGATATAAAAAATCTTGTATCCAACGAAATGAATATCGTCCAACCAAATGACTCCCTAACCACTGAACAGATTGTGGAAACCCAAAACAGTGATACCCAAACTAGCCAGACTTCAAACACAGCAAAAACTAACAACACCAGCATACACTCACAACTAGGCCCAGAATATGACCAGGCACTAGATACACCAGACACAACAATCACTAACCTACCTTCCACAATCATACAAATCCAAAACATCACTCGACTATTTGCCGTGACACAATCTGTCGAGCAAGTGATGAGTACGCAGTATAACAAATGGTGCGGCACCAATCCTGCACTACGAGATCCCCTGCCCAGACTAATTTTTAAAAATAACACTCAACAAATATTACATACAGTAAATGCTAACGTAATACCACAATTCATAAGGGACGACAGTAACCTGGAGGACATCTACACAGTTATATATGCTGCCGCAGCAACCACTCTCATAGTTAATGGCCAAAAACTCTCAAAGCGGTCTAAACACCAGACAAGCAATAGGACTAAGCCTAAATGGCAAATAAGAATCGAAAACAAAATTAGCACAATCAGAAAGGATCTGGCACATCTCGCACAATACACCATCAATAACAACCATCCTTCAAGGCACATACAGAGAACAATAAATATACTGAAATCCAAGTCACCACAACAAACAATACCAGAAATTACTGATACACTTAAACAGAAACTTGCAGTTTATGCAGCTAGACTCCGCAGATACAACGAGTCCAATGCCAGAAAGGATGCTAACAGCCTTTTTCGGAAAAGTGAAAAACAGTTCTATCAAAAGATAACAGCCGACAACCAGATCACAACAATAGAACCTCCCAGTAAACAAGAGTTAACCGAGTTTTGGGGAAGCCTGTGGTCTGAACCCAAAACACATAATGAAGACGCTCCATGGATCAGAGAGGAAGAGGAAAAACATCAACATATAGCAGAACAGGGAGACGTTATTCTTTCAAAAGAGGAAATAGTCGAAACAATAAAACATACCCACGACTGGAAGTGCCCAGGCGTGGACAACGTGCAAAATTTTTGGTACAAACATTTCAGCTCAACATACGAAGTGCTCACAAACCAAATCAATAAAGCCATACGTCAACCTGATAGGCTTCCCAAATTCCTCACTCAAGGAATAACGTATATAAAACCCAAAAATGCAGATACCAAGAACCCTGCGAATTACCGCCCAATCACTTGCCTTCCTACCTTGTATAAGATCATCACCGCAACATTATGCAGGAGGATTGAACAACACCTCACGCAAAACAACATCCTCACTGAAGAACAGAAAGGATGTAGAAAACAAAGCCAAGGTTGCAAGGAACAACTTATAATTGATAGTGTGATCATGGAGCAAACTAGAAAAGACCATAGAAACCTTCATACCTGTTTCATAGATTATAAAAAAGCATTCGATTCTGTACCACATAGCTGGCTAACGAAAATTCTGCAAATATATAAAATCAACCCAGGACTTCGTCAGTTTCTTGCAAAAACCATGAAGACATGGCGAACCAACATACACCTTACAACTCAGGACGGCCATATCCAAACCGAGGAACTACACATACGACGTGGTATATTCCAGGGTGATTCCCTCAGTTCACTTTGGTTCTGCCTCTGTCTAAATCCACTCTCCAACGCACTGAACAACACAAACCATGGTTTCAACATCAGACATCAGAAAGTAAATCAACACAGAATCAATCATCTCCTCTACATGGACGATATAAAACTATATGCTGCCACTGACGTGCAACTGAGAGAATTACTCAGAATAACAGAGGTTTATACGTCAGATGTCAGGATGGAGTTCGGGATGAACAAATGCAAGGTGCTACACATAAACAAAGGCCAATGGAAAAACCATCCCGAACAGGAAATAGTAACAGGCCAGACGTTGGATAACATGGACAAGGAAGAAACGTATAAGTACCTGGGTTTCAATCAGAGTGTTAAGATCGACCACACACAAATCAAAGCAGAACTTAGACAAGTGTTTAGAGACCGCCTCAGTAAGCTTCTGAAAACAAAACTGAATTCTAGAAACCTTACAAAAGCTATTAATACATTTGCAATACCAATCCTCACGTATTCATTTGGCATCATCAAGTGGTCACACACTGATATAGAAAACATCCACATCCTCATACGGACAGAACTCACGAAACACCGGATGTCACATCCAAACGCATGCAAAGAAAGGCTCACCATAGACAGGACACAAGGAGGCCGAGGGATTATAGATATACAGTCGCTTCGCACAAGGCAGATAAAGACACTCAGACATTTCTTCCAAAACAAACAAACAAATTTACATCGAGCAATAGTAAAAGCAGACAAAAACTATACACCACTCAACCTATCATGTCCAGACCACGTCGCAGACACACACAATCCCACCCAATCACAACAAGAAAAAATAAGCACCTGGTCGCAGAAACCACTCCATGGCAAACATAGATACCGTGTCACCCAAGACCACATTAACAAAAAACAGTCATACACCTGGTTGCAGGATGGCCAGCTGTTCCCAGAAACGGAGGGTTTCATGCTTGCTATCCAGGACCAAGTGATTGCAACACGAAACTACAAAAAATATATAATTAAAGATCCATCCATAACTGACGATAATTGCAGAAAATGCCAACAACAAAAAGAAACAATAGATCACATAACAAGCGGGTGCAAAACTCTTGCCGGTACCGAATACACAGCCAGACATAACTCTGCGGCCAAAGTCATCCACCAAGCATTAGCCACAACAAACAAACTAATAGAAAACACAGATCCGTATTACAATTACACTCCGACATCAGTACTCGAAAACGATCAATACAAACTATACTGGGACGTTCAAATACATACAGACAAGACTATACCAGCCAATAGACCAGATATAGTTTTCCAGTCAAAGCTCGACAAAGTTACATACCTGATAGACATTGCTATTCCCAATGATGTGAATATACAAAACACCTACGCTGGGAAAATATCTAAGTACACGGACCTTGCCATGGAAATAAAACGCCTTTGGAAGCAGGACAAAGTTACTATTGTTCCCCTCATTATGTCAGTCTCAGGCCTTACACCAAACACATTTACACCACACTTACAACAGTTAGGCCTGGACGAAAAGTTACACAAAACATTCCAAAAGTCTGTAATTCTGAAGACCTGTAACATCGTACGATCCTTCCTAAATTCCGATCAATAATAGTCCGGGTGTTGACTTGGCTCAGCCCGTCAACACTTGTTGCTACCGCAATTATGCGAGAGGAACTTAGAAAGATGAATAGTAATAATAATAATAACCCGGGGCTACGTGAGTTTCTTACAAGAACCATGGAGACATGGCGAACCAGCATACATCTCAAAACCCAGAACGGCCATATCAAGACGGATGAGCTACACATAAGACGCGGCATCTTCCAGGGTGACTCTCTTAGTTCACTGTGGTTCTGTCTCTGTCTGAATCCGCTCTCCAACGCACTTAACAACACAAACTGCGGTTTCAACATTAGACACGAGAAATTAAATCAACACAGAATCAATCATCTCCTCTACATGGATGATATAAAACTGTATGCCGCCAATGAAGTACAACTGAGAAAGTTAATCAGAATAACAGAAACTTGCTCGTCAGACGTCAGGATGGAATTCGGACTGAGTAAATGCAAGGTTCTCCATATCAACAAAGGCCAATGGAAGGACCACCCCCAGCAGGAAACAGTAGCTGGCCAAACACTAAACAACATGCACAAGGACGAAACTTACAAGTACCTGGGCTTCAATCAGAACGTTAAAATAGACCACACACAAGTCAAGGCACAACTAACCCAAGAGTTCAGAGACCGCCTTATTAAGCTACTAAAAACCAAATTGAATTCCAGAAACCTTACAAAAGCCATTAACACATTTGCGATACCAGTCCTCACATACTCCTTCGGCATCATTAAGTGGTCACACACTGATATAGAAAACATCCACATCCTCATACGGACAGAACTCACCAAACACCGAATGTCACATCCAAACGCATGCAAAGAAAGGCTCACCATAGACAGGAAACAAGGAGGCAGAGGGATTACAGATATACAGTCGCTTCGCACAAGACAGATAAAGACACTCAGACATTTCTTCCAAAACAAACAAACAAATTTACATCGAGCAATAGTAAAAGCAGACAAAAACTATACACCACTCAACCTATCATGCTCAGACCATGTCGCAGACACACACAATCCCACACAATCACAACAAGAAAAAATAAGCGCCTGGTCGCAGAAACCACTCCATGGCAAACATAGATACCGTATTACGCAAGACCACATAAATGAAAAACAATCATACACCTGGCTGCAGGATGGCCAGCTCTTTCCAGAAACTGAGGGATTTATGCTTGCTATCCAGGACCAAGTTATTGCGACGAGAAACTACAAGAAATACGTAATTAAAGATCCATCCATAACAGACGATAACTGCAGAAAATGTCACCAACAAAAAGAAACAATAGATCACATAACAAGCGGGTGCAAAACTCTTGCCGGTACCGAATACACAGCCAGACATAACTCTGCGGCCAAGGTCATACACCAAGCATTAGCCACAACAAACAAACTAATAGAAAACTCAGATCCGTATTACAATTACACTCCGACATCAGTACTCGAAAACGATCAATACAAACTATACTGGGATGTTGAAATACATACAGACAAGACTATCCCAGCCAATAGACCAGATATAGTTTTCCAGTCAAAGGCCGACAAAATTACCTATTTGATAGATATTGCCATTCCCAATGATGTGAATATCCAAAACACCTACGCTGGGAAGATATCTAAATACACGGACCTTGCCATGGAAATAAAACGACTTTGGAAACAAAACAAAGTTACAATTGTCCCCCTCATTATGTCTGTCTCAGGCCTCACACCAAACACGTTTACACAACACCTTCAACAGTTGGGCCTGGACGAAAAGTTACACAAAGTATTCCAAAAGTCTGTAATCCTGAAGACCTGTAATATTGTGCGATCCTTCCTAAATTCCGATCAATAATAGTCCGAGTGTTGACTTGGCACAGCCCGTCAACACTTGTTGCTACCGCAATTATGCGAGAGGAACTTAGAAAGTCAGATAATAATAATAATAATAATAATAACAGAACAACCCATAGAACACAACCCAGCTGCGGATGTTTTGCCGACGCAGCCGGCAACCACCAAAGCTGGTAAACCAAGACAGCGATTACAATGGACCACAGAAATGAACAAATCTGTAATGCGCTGTTACTATACTGCCACAAAACTAGAAACCATCTCTACAGGCTACAGGCACCAGCTGCACAGACTATTCACGACACAATACCCACATCTCTCAACACGTGTAACAGAACAAAGACTTATCGACCAAAAACGCGTCATCACAAAGAACAACCGTCTTACACCCCAAGAACTGCAAGATATAAAAAATCTTGTATCCAACGAAATGAATATCGTCCAACCAAATGACTCCCTAACCACTGAACAGATTGTGGAAACCCAAAACAGTGATACCCAAACTAGCCAGACTTCAAACACAGCAAAAACTAACAACACCAGCATACACTCAGAACTAGGTCCAGAACATGACCATGCACTAGATACACCAGACACAACAATCACTAACCCACCTTCCACAATCATACAAATCCAAAACATCACTCGACCATTTGCCGTGACACAATCTGTCGAGCAAGTGATGAGTACGCAGTATAACAAATGGTGCGGCACCAATCCTGCACTACGAGATCCCCTGCCCAGACTATTTTTTAAAAATAACACTCAACAAATATTACATACAGTAAATGCTAACGTAATACCACAATTCATAAGGGACGACAGTAACCTGGAGGACATCCACACAGTTATATATGCTGCCGCAGCAACCACTCTCATAGTTAATGGCCAAAAACTCTCAAAGCGGTCTAAACACCAGACAAGCAATAGGACTAAGCCTAAATGGCAAAGAAGAATCGAAAACAAAATTAGCACAATCAGAAAGGATCTGGCACATCTCGCACAATACACCATCAATAACAACCATCCTTCAAGGCACATACAGAGAACAATAAATATACTGAAATCCAAGTCACCACAACAAACAATACCAGAAATTGCTGATACTCTTAAACAGAAACTTGCAGTTTATGCAGCTAGACTCCGCAGGTACAACGAGTCCAATGCCAGAAAGGATGCTAACAGCCTTTTTCAGAAAAGTGAAAAACAGTTCTATCAAAAGATAACAGCCGACAACCAGATCACAACAATAGAACCTCCCAGTAAACAAGAGTTAACCGAGTTTTGGGGAAGCCTGTGGTCTGAACCCAAAACACATAATGAAGACGCTCCATGGATCAGAGAGGAAGAGGAAAAACATCAACATATAGCAGAACAGGGAGACGTTATTCTTTCAAAAGAGGAAATAGTCGAAACAATAAAACATACCCACGACTGGAAGTGCCCAGGCGTGGACAACGTGCAAAATTTTTGGTACAAACATTTCAGCTCAACATACGAAGTGCTCACAAACCAAATCAATAAAGCCATACGTCAACCTGATAGGCTTCCCAAATTCCTCACTCAAGGAATAACGTATATAAAACCCAAAAATGCAGATACCAAGAACCCTGCGAATTACCGCCCAATCACTTGCCTTCCTACCTTGTATAAGATCATCACCGCAACATTATGCAGGAGGATTGAACAACACCTCACGCAAAACAACATCCTCACTGAAGAACAGAAAGGATGTAGAAAACAAAGCCAAGGTTGCAAGGAACAACTTATAATTGATAGTGTGATCATGGAGCAAACTAGAAAAGAACATAGAAACCTTCACACCTTTTTCATAGATTATAAAAAAGCATTCGATTCTGTACCACATAGCTGGCTAACGAAAATTCTGCAAATATATAAAATTAACCCAGGACTTCGTCAGTTTCTTGCAAAAACCATGAAGACATGGCGAACCAACATACACCTTACAACTCAGGACGGCCATATCCAAACCGAGGAACTACACATACGACGTGGTATCTTCCAGGGTGATTCCCTCAGTTCACTTTGGTTCTGCCTCTGTCTAAATCCACTCTCCAACGCACTGAACAACACAAACTATGGTTTCAACATCAGACATCAGAAAGTAAATCAACACAGAATCAATCATCTCCTCTACATGGACGATATAAAACTATATGCTGCCACTGACGTGCAACTGAGAGAATTACTCAGAATAACAGAGGTTTATACGTCAGATGGATGAAAAAATGCAAGGTGCTACACATAAACAAAGGCCAATGGAAGAACCATCCCGAACAGGAAATAGTAACAGGCCAGACGTTGGATAACATGGACAAGGAAGAAACGTACAAGTACCTGGGTTTCAATCAGAGTGTTAAGATCGACCACACACAAATCAAAGCAGAACTTCGACAAGTGTTTAGAGACCGCCTCATTAAGCTTCTGAAAACAAAACTGAATTCCAGAAACCTTACAAAAGCTATTAATACATTTGCAATACCAATCCTCACGTATTCATTTGGCATCATCAAGTGGTCACACACTGATATAGAAAACGTCCACATCCTCATACGGACAGAACTCACGAAACACCGAATGTCACATCCAAACGCATGCAAAGAAAGGCTCACCATAGACAGGACACAAGGAGGCCGAGGGATTACAGATATACAGTCGCTCCGCACAAGACAGATAAAGACACTCAGACATTTCTTCCAAAACAAACAAACAAATTTACATCGAGCAATAGTAAAAGCAGACAAAAACTATACACCACTCAACCTATCATGTCCAGACCACGTCGCAGACACACACAATCCCACCCAATCACAACAAGAAAAAATAAGCACCTGGTCGCAGAAACCACTCCATGGCAAACATAGATACCGTGTCACCCAAGACCACATTAACAGAAAACAGTCATACACCTGGTTGCAGGATGGCCAGCTGTTCCCAGAAACGGAGGGTTTCATGCTTGCTATCCAGGACCAAGTGATTGCAACACGAAACTACAAAAAATATATAATTAAAGATCCATCCATAACTGACGATAATTGCAGAAAATGCCAACAACAAAAAGAAACAATAGATCACATAACAAGCGGGTGCAAAACTCTTGCCGGTACCGAATACACAGCCAGACATAACTCTGCGGCCAAAGTCATCCACCAAGCATTAGCCACAACAAACAAACTAATAGAAAACACAGATCCGTATTACAATTACACTCCGATATCAGTACTCGAAAACGATCAATACAAACTATACTGGGACGTTCAAATACATACCGACAAGACTATCCCAGCCAATAGACCAGATATAGTTTTCCAGTCAAAACTCGACAAAGTTACATACCTGATAGACATTGCTATTCCCAATGATGTGAACATACAAAACACCTACGCTGGGAAAATATCTAAGTACACGGACCTTGCCATGGAAATAAAACGCCTTTGGAAGCAGGACAAAGTTACTATTGTTCCCCTCATTATGTCAGTCTCAGGCCTTACACCAAACACATTTACACCACACCTACAACAGTTAGGCCTGGACGAAAAGTTACACAAAACATTCCAAAAGTCTGTAATTCTGAAGACCTGTAACATCGTACGATCCTTCCTAAATTCCGATCAATAATAGTCCGGGTGTTGACTTGGCTCAGCCCGTCAACACTTGTTGCTACCGCAATTATGCGAGAGGAACTTAGAAAGATGAATAATAATAATATTAGACATGCATAATAATATCTTTATTTGCCAAACCACTAACATAAACAGTACATCGTAAGAAACAACAAAAAAACAATCCCAGGGATAGTTTGACAAAAGGGCGAAGTTCAGCTTTGAATACGTAATTCATCGCTGCTCTTCCACTTAACCCGCTACTAATATACTAGTGAAAGTAACTGCAGATATGGTTTTGACGTGTAACCTTAGATCAAAAGCTTTTTGACAAATTCATGTTATGGCGATGAAGACGCAATTTAAAATTCACTGGGTAGCAAGTTTAATTTCCTTGGTAACTGAGGTATAAGCGGTATTCAAGGAAACTAGCGGAGTGATCGTCCAGTGAGGATGCAGGATCTGATGGATTTGAGTTTTAGTGAAATTCTAACAAACATATATTTAAAAATTTAATATATAGCTGGTCTAGACAACAATGCTTAAAAAGGTTAACCTGAAAAGAATAACAAAATAAAAAAATACTGACCCCACAGCGTCAATAAGCCAAGTATCATACCATGTCACACTATTTGAGTTTGTTGCTACAGTTTCTGAAAATTATCACTTTTAGCGATTACTTCATTTAAATACAACAAATTCTTAAGCGTTGATTTTGTTTTGTGATTTAGATCAATACAAATCTAAGGATAGTGAACAAACAGTATTGCCACATAATATACAATAGAATATTGGTGGCACCTTATATGACCATGGTATGACGCTTAGTGAACTATGCGTAGCAAAACCTTGGAAATACGCAAGCTTCATTAGCGCACTTAAACAAGCTACCTTAATTTAAATACACAAATACGATTTTTGAAAGTTTGCTGCACAACAAGGGTGATACCTTCTGGGGTTGACGTGACTGGTAATTATTATTATTTTATAATACAATTTACAAAAAGTCTGCTGGAGCATTTTGGAACTTAAGGTTGATTTTGTTTTCTGATTTACTTAATTGAAATTTAGAAAAGGTATCGAAATGTTATGTAAACTTCTTTTAACATTTAAGGTTTCACACCATTTTCAACTTCTTATACGTAGCTGACACTTAATTTACTAAAACAGCTTGTAACGAAAGTACTAATGCGGGCTATCAATTCAACGATACTCTCAAACTCAGTAGGATGTCTGAGCTTCTAAATAAAGATGCTCCGCTCTAAAGCGGCGCGTATAGATCCCTGCATCTAATTATACGAAGAGAAATTGCCAATTTCCTGTTCAGTAATGGGTGTACAGGTGTACAGGTACACTTGCGATTAAACATACCGCTCCAGACAACTAACAATGGTCCTTGAAGCATCTTATGCCATGGAGTATTTATTATATTATATACATAAACGTGCACAGTGCAGATGAGCCCGTTGGCCTTCTATAGTATTCATTGTTATGAATTTCATGAATTGTTATGAATGTTTGACCAAAATTATTCTGGGGTCACATAGTAACCCTAGTTGTTGTTAGATTCGACTAGCGATGTGCAGTAGTGATAAGTCTAGCTTGCATCATTGAGGTATCCAATATATAGGATAAAAAAAGAAATTATTTCTAATTAATAATTATTTAAGTATCAAGGGCGTAAAAAAAGCTTTTATGGACCGCAACATGTAAATAAAAGCCAGGACATGTAAATAAAAGCCAGGATCGCTAGGCGAGGACTATTAACATGTAAGGCTCATTCACGCTGTTTACGCCCGAAATACATACAAAATTTTATGCACGGCCGGTTTTGTAGGCCTTTATTAATAAAGAAATATGTTTTTCTGTTTCACCTTCTGTAACTATAATAAATATCGTTGCAACTTGCTTGAATTTTATACTTCGTTGGTGTATATTATTGTTATATGTATATTGTGTAGTAATTTGCCAAATCATTTATATTCATTTTACAGAAAGTAATTAAATAGAAATAAGTTCTACTGCAACTAATAGCAGATTATAGAACAATAATCTGGACACCTATGTCCGCGTTACCAAAGCAACTAAGTAAATAAGGCGGGAATATAGGGTCGCCATTTTTAACTACAATTGGATTCCAAATTGCAAGTTCTATACGTTCGTACGTCAGAATATTTTCGATATTATGAGTAATAGTAACGGGGAGTGGTTTCCGGAACACCACCGGAGATTTTTGAGGCAGCGGAAGATGCAAAATTAAGTTTACTACCCGCAAAATCGAAGAAATTTTACGACAAGGCCGCGGGCGGAAAAGAAGTCCGCGGACGCTAAAGTGGCACTTTACGCCCGCTAAAATTTTAAGACTTACCTTGTGATTGTCTCTTTGATCTGTTACGCTTCACTGGCCCACAATTAATGCGACAGATCTTTAAATATAAACTCTTTACTAACGTTCTTCTAACCTCTGTAGCCTATAGCGAAGGACAAGTGGCACTGATTTATGACTATACTAGGTAGCAGCTTTTGTATGCTTAGAAGTAACTGACCAACTAGGTCGGTGATTATGAAATCTTCAAGAACCCAGAGCGTGGTATCTGCGTTGTTGGTTAATTCAAAATGAGACAGTAGTGTGTAGGTATCTTACAGTAATGATCCTATTTGTCTCACGAGCATAAGCATAATGTTGCTCACAAGAGTGGAACGCTAACACCAGGCAGAAATCCTTTTCATTCGAGATCGACACTGCCAGTTTAGGAAACACCTCTATAACGAATGTTAGGTTCAGTGATAAACCCCTGTGCAGGGGATGTGAGAAGGAATGCGAGACTGTTAAGCTCCTACTGCCCCGCTGCCTTATCTATACGAAAACCCATTCGTGAGGAACACTGACCATGGCTACATTAAGGGGAATTCCGCTGCAATCACACGACCTTTCTCACTAGGTTAGGATGGCTGAACGCTCAGTTCTGACGGATCCTTGGGAAAATGCAAAAGGGCCCAATGAGGCCTGGGAAATCACCCTTCTTCCAAAACAGAATACATCAAACGTGCCACAAAGGTGGCAGAAACGCTGGTAGAGGGTTGATATTTGAACAGGTGTAGTATTGTGGTCCAGTGAAGCTGGATGAGCATACAATCTATGTATGCAAAGCATGCTAATGTTTATGTCTTCTGAAGCATACCCTCTAAGTGCTGCTGAATCCAATCCAATTAACTTCTAAGAAGTATGTCAATATCTGGGCTAAAGTGAACATAGCAACTGTACACGTACAATAGTAGCAAGTCACAATGCAAGTAGGTTAATATATTATTAATTGCGTATATAGCTTATGCTAGGCTGTATCGGCATCGGTATGAAATGGTAGGTGATCGATACATTTTCAATTTGTCGCTAGGTGCACGCCACACAAACGCCAGCCACATCAACATTTCCTCGCTGACTACAAACATTATACCGGTGAAATACGTTTACTCGGAATAATCTGGCTTTTCCAATACTAACCAAACTGAGTCATCTAGGAATACATAGGGTGTCTGGCAAAGGGTTAGCCAAGCTTAGTGGGCATCCAGATAAGCCGAATTCAAATGTATTTTATTAATAGACCTGCGCCGGTACTCTGTAACTCAGGGCCGGTATCTCAATGTCCACTTAAAGTGTCAGATAGGTATCTGCCAGATAGCGTTGCTATGGATACAACTGTCAGATAAGATTTACGTGACTTCGTAAGTTTAGCCTTCAATTGTTTAAACAATTTATCTAACAGTTGCTCTTATCCTGCAGATAAATATTTAACTGGACATTGAGAAACCAGTCCTTGGAAACGAGTTTCTATGCACTATGTACTATGGGATCGGGTGGCCTCGTAAATATGACAGCGTGCCGTGACAGCATAGCAGACACGTGTTAGGCACCCGAAACTGCCCTATCGTCATTGTCGTCATGGTGATAGAAACATGTTTCTATCTCTTAAGTTAGAGAGTACCGCCGCTGTGCCTTATACATGCCTGATTTATTTATAGAATTGCTATTGTAACATTTTCAAGAAGTTACAAATATCTACATTTTCTCGACTGTAGTTATTTTTTAAATGCTTCTTAAACTTACTTTTTGGACATCTTTATCTGCTGAGTTTTTTTCAAGTGAAGTAATAGTTAATGACAAACATCACCGAAATAATTAATTGTGGGCTGACACTTCTATCAAATATGTTAAAAAACTAAGGGAGGTTAATCCCAACTTGATGTAAAAAAATGGAGTCAAGTTGAATGACTCAGTACTTCTCACACATTACGGTGTGTGTTATATTTTCCCATTGCACGAAGCTATAGTATGAGATCCCCGTGCAACCAAATCATCGCCCACACGCTAGCAAAAAACATCCATCACAGAAACTCTCGTAAATAGTTTCTTGCATCTCTATCCGTAGGAACTAGGATGACAGTTTTATTCTGCAATCTTCAACTGGTATCCTAATCATATGGCATGCCGATTTTCCGATATGAAAAGTGTTTCGAGGTTCCGTAACAACCCTATCCGAGACCCCATCCTACCTCGGCTCAATTCAACTAAAAAACAGCAGTAAATTGTCTGAGATCCCCAGAGTACCGAACAACAGGCTTATGTTGTTCCACTACGAATACAACAAAATGTTCAGTTCCACAACCCCCACCCCCAGACTACCCTAACTTAACCCCTTCTAAAAAGATGTAGACAACGATCAGGAACCCCCAAACCGCACAAAAACGAAGGTTTAGTGGTTTTGATATTTTTAGATTTTTTATTATTGCTTTGCCGCCACTGACCCTTGGTTTCTATAATAGGCAAGGCAACGTTCGGATGGACCTAAAAGCGTGTATCATGACGTTAGGTAAAAAAAGCACAAAGTGTCAGGAACACCTAAAACGCTTTAAAACGAAGTTTGGGCTGTTTTTATATTTCTTAGATTTTTTATTATTCCTGCGCCGCCACTGACATGATTTCTAGAAATCATCCGAATTTTTCATCCTCACCATGGTAGTAATACCGTATCAAAATGTCATTACAATCAATTAAACAATTACTGTTATACAATAGAGAATGATCTAAAGCAATACTCGTATGTATACATTTTTTTTGCTAATTAATCCGCCGCCCATGCATCGATTTTCAAAATTATAGTAGCATTACCTACTACGAAGCCATATCATGTAAAGTCCATTCAGATTTTACTTGCGCCGCGTCAAAGCACAGGATTTGGAACTTCGAAATTGTCCAGGCCCGCACTGCCGTTTATGATTTTGAAGTGTTAAAAATTCGAATTGGAGGCCCACAAAGCATCTGGTACAAAACCACCTTCGCTTCCAATATGGCATATGATAAGCCGTTTGCCGTTCCCTGCTTTCAGGGATTCAATCTTTATTGAATGTAATTATTTGATGGAGTTAGCATTACAGATGTATACAATTTATGCTTGAAATGAGTAATATATAATATATGCAGAAATCGCGGTAGGTCCAACGAAGGTAAGTTATTAGGAGAAGGAAGGGGATTGCCGAAAAATGTTGGCTACGAACTACCTGAGTAAATTGAATAAGGGCTTGATTTAAATCAATATGGTTATTAGTAGTGTATCAAAGTGTTAAATCAAAATTAGGAATAGATACTAAGAGCTACAGGTACATTTTGTATCGCATATTTCCTTTCCTAGACCAATTGGTCTGAAATTCCCTTAGTTCTAATAATCACTTCCTGATTGTCTTTGTACCTACCCTGCGATACCAATAAACAAAGGTTCGATGCGCTTTTCAAAGATTGATACTTCATTCATTATGGAAAGAAATATGCCTGGGAAAAGTAAGGTTTTGCCTTTAGGCATAGATAAAAAATGGATTGATCCGGCATTGACTTGATGTAAATTTTATCCGAAAATAAGTCTGTTTTTGGAATGGAATACGGTGGTGCTGACATATTAATAATTTTTTGGATGAAAACATAAAGATTATATGGAGATGAGACATATTCAACCAATTAATTTGACGTAATTTATGTAAAACCTGATGGTCATACATTTTTCAAACGAAACACATTTTTTTAAATAAACGAGGTTGTATACATACCTGACGGATTTTTTATTCCAGTGCAGTCCGTGCAAAAGAGCTTGTCTTGAGGATGCAATCGACATATCAATCCACACCTTTGATTTCATGTGACCTGCATTGATCCACATTTCGTCTAGATAATAGATTTTCCTGCCTTCATTCCTGTATTTTTTATCATTTTCAGGTAATTTCTGCTTCATAAAATGATTTCTTCTTCTTCTATCTAATCACTATTTCTTTCGCGGGTTTTAAATTCAAAATTGAGTAGCTTCAGTAATTTATAAAATGTAATTCGCTTAAAACCTGGCAAATCGGGATCACCGTTCACTTCTTTTAATAACTTGTCGATTGGTGGTAACTCATCCGAAAAAAAAACTATGTACCTTGCGTCTTATTGCATTCCTGTCAAATTCGTCTTCGGTGTGGGGAATTTTTTTATACTCTGTCGGTTTTCGAGGTTCAGACGATGTATGAGATTGTACTCTTTTCTTATACTAAACACGGTCCTGGCGGAAACACCTGTCTTCTTAGCAACTATTTTCTCTATTTCGTGGATAGAGACACCAGGATTTTTTAAAAAATCACTTTTGAAGACATTCAACACGATCTCTTTAGCTTGAAGGTACAAGTGTCCTTTTTTCTGTCGCTTTCTTGGTACCGGGAAGGGAGATGTTCGCACCGTCAAAGGCCGGCGTGTCAGCCGAAGACATAACGGTAACAAAGTTTACGGAATACATATAAGTTGGATCACTCCGCAAAAATATCAAAACAACCTGCCCCTTGCCCCGTCTCCCCGGTACACCGGTAGCAGTATACCGACGTCAGCCGGGAGATACGGGGCGGCGCAAAGTAGTGGTTGAACGTGTGTAACGCGAAGTGTATACAGTGTCTCAAAAATATCGGATTTTGTTATCTCGGATTTGTTTGCAGGAAATGGATAATATTTTCAGAAGTTTGATTTTATCAATGAAATTTATTAACGGATGGAAAATGACAATCATATCCATCCTTACTTTGTGGTAAACCTTGAAATGTAAAGGATATAAATACATGTTTCACGACGATTAGGACACGCAATAGGTCGGAACTGGGCAGTAGTAGAGAATTATATATCCAATGAGGTATTTGTTTTTGGTCACGTGACGTCCGATTCAAAATTATTAATGGAACATCCTGTACATTTGTGCCTTTCTGTGTTCCACCCGATAAAAGAATTCCAACAAACTAGCACACGTCTAAAGTGATTAATTCGAGGCCTACAGGCCTACAGGTACTTAAAGGATTGTATCACGCTAAAAGCGTATAGCGAGACAAAATATTCATTCGGTGGTCTTACTATACCACCTAGAGACATTCTGAATTATATTTTAGAGCTCGGAAATATTTTTATTGATAACTTCAACAATTTAGTTTCTACAGTAGCAATTGGAATGACACTGAAAAGCAAAATGTCAATAATATTTATTCACATCCATGTAAAGCATTTCCACATCATTATCTTTTAAAATTGTACATACGAGTTCTTATATATTATACCATAAATTTTATAAGCTGTGGTCTCAAAAATATGCCAAATAAACAAAACATTAGGGTAAAATACTTCAGCACCTTTGAACCAATTTTTACCTATCTACGAAACAGTTACAATATGTGAAATCATTTGAGATTCATTAGCAATAGTTTTACTTTACTTTAGTTACCTAGTGTATTAGCAAAATAAACGTTATATTTGTATGTCTAAATCAGCTGTCAATACATAGTCTTTCAATGACCCTCGTATATACGTAAAACCCTGGCATTAGCAAGTCCCCGCTAAAATACCCTCGTACTTGGGCAAAAACCAACGCAAAAACTAACTGGCGCGTGCGGCCGCGGCATCGCTTTGATGTGAGATCTTCAAAGCGCCGACGGAGAGTGATCCAACTTATATTTATTCCGTAAACTTTGACGGTAATTATAGTCCGTGATAGTTGAAAAATATATCACCGAAAAGTGAAAAAGTGCTCTTTAGGTTTATGGGACCCTATTTATATAATGACATATCACTGTCGGCTGATTAATGACCTGACCTGGTCGTAGGCCAATAGAAACACGGCGATTCGTAAGTTATCCCTCTGTTACCGACAACCCGATTTTGTTTTGATGCAGTGCAGATGAAATGTGAATAGCAATGCGTATTCAGAATTAAAAACCAACAAATGATTATAAAAATTAGCTTCCTTTGCAATGTCTATTTACGTATTTACAATTTGTGCCGATGTGTCCCTGTTCATATCATCGTATGCCAGCCTCGAGTGAGTTATGGCCAATAGACAAATAGCAGAGCTGCGATTTGAACATCCGGGACCCCGGGTTTGTTTTGACGCGGCGCAAGTGAAATTTGAATGGATAATAGGTGCCCAAATTTCATCATAATCCATGCAGCCGTTACTGAGATTACGAGGCTAGAAAAACGCGAACAGACAGATAGACAGACAGACCGACAGAAAGACCGACAGACAGACCGACGGAAATGAGTGACATGGATTTTCGTTATGTAGACATCATAAAACGCCCAAAAAGCGTATTATCTCAAAATCAAAAATTTTCGCGATCATAATACTCCCCTCACCTATCGGTGTGGGAAGTAAAATAAATAAATGCAACCCAACAAACATTTCAAGTTCAAATTACTTCTTTTTTATTTCCAAGCCGCACGCAGACCCTGCAGGACTGAGTCAAATGTACCTGTTTTCGACGTTATTTTCACCAAATTGGGGAACAAAATCATGGTAATTCAGAAGGAAAATATAATAGGTATTGTTAGTTAATGCGGTTATATGAACAAGAACCATTCTGGTTAAAATTGTCTAGATTGAAGTAAATGATTAGTAATAAGGTGGTTGTTTGGGCTTAAAATTGGCCCAAATAAATCCTTCTAACAAAGCGGTAGGAAACATGTAAGATTTTCCCTATATATGGTGTATACAGTTCAAGTAGGTATAAATTCGTACACCATATGGCGGGCGGCCAGTTGTTTGATGAAGAAACTGATATTTTTTTATTGCAGTCATCGGAAATAGCGTTTATTGATTAGGCGTTGAAGGGCTTGCGGACTGTCCGCAATAGTAACCGTGTCGTCTGCGTAACGTATATTGTTCAATGTCCTGCCGTTAATTTTTATGCTATCTTCGTCATAGCCTATTGCTTGGTTGAATATGTACTCAGAGTACATCATAAGAGAAGGTTTTTTCAAGCTCTGCGAGAGTCCTCGCCTGAGCATTCACTATCGGCTTCTAATTAACAGTGCTGTTCCTAGTGTGGCCCCGGGAAACAGTAACAAAGCCTACAACACAGAACATGAGGCTAATGACCCGAGCAGTCGATGCCGCTGACACAGAAATGAAAAAATACTAACGTATAGGGATAAATAATCCACACTCTGTATTCAATCATAAATTGAGCATATGCTTTATTTCACTGTACAGTGGTACCTCATTCATTGAAATCTATTCCAAACTCAGCATTTACACTTATCTAGGATCGTCAACCCTACCCCTTATTACTAACATACATTTATTTTAACTTCTACTAATCTGTACGTGCGATGCAATCTATGGACATGTCTTCTCATATGAGGGCATAAACCGTGTTTTGACAATAGATTTAAATTGTATACAGCTTGATCATGGCTGCTATTTCGCTAATTCTAATGTAACTTGAGTTGGGGACCTATTCATAATTGATTCCGGATATTGTCTCTAATTACTCCATCCTCTTGGTGTTTGAATATTTCAGCGCTGCAGTCTGCCATGATAGTTGAGGCAATGACGCGTAATATTCGTGACCAGCAAGAAACCGGATGTCGCTTGGTATTTGAAATCTAGAGGCAGTTTGGAAAGTTTTTTGTCATTGCACCATAGCTCCAAAATGGGAGGGATCGGAGATAGAGGGGGTATTAAATTGTGAAAATAATCGTTAAGTAACCGAAGGAAAATGCGGTAGCATTTTAGTGCACCTACCAACTAATCTTCCAAAAAATCATCATCCGAAATCTACGGGCGGTTTGCGCGTACCGCGTACCGATTTTTTTAAATTAAAAAGAAAAGAATTACGACAAAGCCGGCCGAGACTTGATGGAAAATTCTTTCTTTGTTTTATAAATAACACAAAAAATACTGTCATCCGTGTTTGCTGGACAGTTTACGAGAAATATGAGCTTGGAGTTCGATTTATCACGTCTTTCTGTTAAAAATCGTTAAAAATTGTTCGTACTGTTTAAAACGGAGGGCACTTTTATACGTATTCCTGGGAGGTCCAACAATTACATGCATCAATGTCATCCGTTTTTATTATGTTTAACACCATTTTTCAACCCCTATAGGCGTGTTAAACATAATGAAAACGGATGATACGTCATAGTTGGACCTCCCAAGAACATGTGTCGAAAACATCATCCGCTTTAGACAATATGAACAATTTTTTAATGATGTTTAACGAAGATGAGGTGAAAAATCCTCATATTTCTCATAACCGCCCAGCAGAAACGTATGGCAGTATTTTTTGTGTTATCTACAAAATAAACAAAGAATTTTCCATCAAGCTCCAACCGGTTTTGTCGCGGTTATTTTTTTTTTTCGTTTTAAAAAAATCGGCACGTACTTACTTGCAAACTGCCTGTAGATTTCGGATGACGATTTTTTACAATACTAGTTGATACGTGTAATGCTACCGCATTTTCATTCGGTTACACAACGATTTTTTTTCACGTTTTAACACCCCCCCCCCTGGAGTTATGGTGCAATGACAAAAAAGTTTCCAAACTGCCTCTGGAACTCAAATACCAAGCGTCATCCGGTTTTCTGCTGGAAACGAAAATTACGCATCATTGCTCTGAGTATGAATTTTGATTACTACACAACAAATTTTGCGAGGTGACAACAAGAGTTGAAATAATCAGATCGCAGCGTGAATCACAAAACTGAGCCCTTCGAAAAAAGTTCTAATTGTGCCTTTTCCTTTAAATCTGCAACCGCTTCGCAGCCATTTTATTTTTAGTGGGCAATGCAATTCACTTTTAGACCTTAGATGCGTACATAGTAGGGCGTTGGAATTGCAGGTTAAATGTGGCTCCACCTTTTCAGCGGCAGAACACACACATCACAAATTCCACTGTTAGCGTAGTTTCCGAATTACGGGAATTGATTTTTTGCCAACCTTTCACATCAGTTGGATGCACAGCGTGTATTTTGACCAATCCCCGATTTCGAGGTGAAAGCCCTGTTGCAGCCTGCAGTGCTGTTCAATTATACAGAGTGTTTTGTCGAGTTCGGAGCTGCTGTATATTTTAGCGATGATGGACGTGTCGGGACCAGCTGTCCCTTGTTCAGCTTACAAATTATTTACGGAGCTCTAAATCAGTAAAGCTAGCAGATACAGAGTCAGTGCATAATATTGTTTACTTTAGTTTCAAACTGTATTATGGTTAATATTCTAAACAGAGAACGGAACATAAACCGCGTGGGGCATTCATCTTCGGACAAAAATATATCTCGGTTGGAATCGAATCAAAAAAAGTTTCAGACAAAAGTTTTAGGACACCGAGGGGCTGTTACATGGTCCATATTACGACTTCCAGTTCCAACCGGAGGTACCGTTTTTTGACCGTAAGTAACATTTTTGAAATGGAAATACCCATTTTTTATCGTGAATATCGATAACACCTTTAACTCTAATCAATTTTTGATTTAGGCCATATTTTGGCTATAAAATTACGTTTATGGGTATTTCCGGGTCTAGCCTAGAGGTCATAATAGGAACCATGCAAAGGTCCTCTCTGTGTCCTACAACTTTTGTCTGAAACTTTGTTCGATATAATCGGTTCAAACCAATGAATTCGAATAGGTCAGAAGATGTGAACAAAGAATTTGCTTGCTTGAACTATGGTGGATAGGGGCACAGAATTATTTGACTATGTTGCAGCAGCAGTATTAGTAAAATGACTAGAGAAGCTTATGAGGAAGATCCCAAGATAGCCTATTGTCTCAAAGGAGTATACTGATCCAATGTATTTACTTGTATATAGGAAATTGAAAAAAGTTTTAATTAATCCAGTTAAAACTACGCTACTACATAAAGTGCATTTTAACGATTTAAGGGAAATTGTTGGGGCTGTAATCAAAATAACATGTATATTTCTTTAAACGTGACAAAGTTGCATCGACTGACCTGCAATCTTCAGCGAAAGAGTATAAACAACGGATAGTGGCAGAATTTTATTTTGGTCTGATCCTCCCTTATTTATTGGTAGATGTTATCGAAGGGTAAATACTCCACCAGCTTTGGTGTCCAAACACAAAAATTTTGCCATTTTTGAACGATATCCACTAATGCATTGGGTATTTCCATTTAAAAAATAATTTAACAGATATATTTTTCTCTCAAGAGGAATGCCCCACCTGGTACGGCGTTCAGCAGGAGAATATTTGCGATCTGTAATTGATAGACCAATGAATCAGAGGTTTCTGGGCTGTTCGGCAGGCACCGATACGTTCTGCTGACTTGGTGTCTGCATGTTTTGCTGGTTGAAATTATACGTCTACCGACTCCCGAAAGAAATAGTTTCTCAAAGACAGTTATTTTTGCTGGGAAACTAGTCATCCACCGTGACATGTCTTGGCGACTCTCAAAAAACCAGTTACTCAGAAATGGTTTACTGTCTCAAAACTTGTTTCTAGGAAGTTACCGAATGGTGACGGCTTCGTCGATCTTCACCTGAACTATCAATAAAAAACGATATGATGCAAGATAAACTTTAAGGACGTTTTGGCCATGTCTTATTCAAAGTACAAAATTCCACAAAAAATTAATTTTGATATTATTTGACAGCTGTTTCAGTAAACATCTTGTCTTTTTGGTGAACTGTCTACACCTTTTTGAGCTGTAGTTTCTAAAGCGTCAAGTGAAAATTCAAAACGGTCAAGTTAATTTTCCAACTCGTCACTTGTAATTTCAAACTGTCAGGTGTAATTTATACCTGTCAATTTGAATTTCCAATTGACGAGTTGGAAAATTAACTTGACCGTTTTGAATTACCACTTGACACTTTAGAAACTACCGTTGGAAAAGGTGTAGTAACATTTCGGTCGCCATTTGCGCTATACCCCCGTATAAGTAAATTTTCGACACAATTTCAAGTACAACATTGGTCAGTTTATGTGCTGTTATAAGGGTGTTCCTAAATATCAAGTACAAACGAAGAAAGAAGATTCTTTGGTGTTTTTAAGGACTAAAATTTCAAATAAACCGTCCCCTATCTCACGTAAAGACGTAACTGATACAAAATGGCAAAATGAGATATGCCACTGGAAGGTGTCCCACAGGCATAGCTTTTTTCTCACAAAGTATCATAACTGTATCACTGCGGTATCTAAGCAGTGGTAGTATTTATATTTCACATATCTGAAAATCCACGACAACATTAATACAGTAAATGTCTTAGTTTCTTCTCTCTTGGAAAATTTATTGGATGCTAGTTACGCCTGTACGTGAGATTGGGGACGAAACATAGGTCCGCAAAGGCTTCGTTAACGATCTACATACAGGGTGTTGAAATTTTAATATTTTTTCAGTTTTTTCTTGACAACTCTCTCAATTTAAGTATTTTCAAATTTAGAATACAGTATATGCAATAGGATTTACATAGCTACAGATATCAAACGGTTGTCAGAATCTACAGGCTGTTATTTTTTCAGGGGTCATGCCCCATTTTCCTACCCTGAACTTTTTTGCGGTGCGCCGCAGGTGGATTTAAAAGAACAAAATAACCATTCCATTTTACTTAGAAACTGTTTGTACTCTTGCATTTTTTTATATTTCCGATCCTTATCGAGAGAAAAATAAAACAAGATTCTCTGTTATTAGGTAGATGAAAATTATGCATTTAAGATATGGTCTAGTAGGCTATGGCTTTGTTTGGATGACTGTATTATTTTGTAAAAAAAGATTTCTGGACAAAATGGGAAAATGTTTTTTTTGAATCTACCAGCGGTGCACCGAAAAGAAGTTTAGGGTAAGAAAAGAGGGCATGACTCCTGAAAAAATATCACCCTGTATAGATTTTGCCGACCGTTTGATATGTACGATTATGTAATTCATATTGCATTTTTTATATCCCAAATTTGAGTTAAATACCTCAGAAGTTGAGAGTTACTGATAAAAATTAATAAAAAAAAGAAAAATATGAAACTTCAACACACTTTAGATCGGTAACGAAGTGTTTGTGGACCTATGTTTATTTGAAATTTCAGTTATAAAAGAAACCAAAGAGTCTCCTCCTCTCGTTTGTACCTGACATTTGGGAACACCCTGTATAGTGTCCATAAGTGTTCACGCTCGATAGAAAAACCGACCACAACGGGAACGGTACGTCCATGTTCAAGGGTATGGAGCGCATAAGCGACTCATACCTACAATACTAAAGTGGGCTAAATGCTAGTTTATATGAATGCCATTTTCCACTACTTTCCACGAGTACAAACAGTTTTATGTCGTGTCAAGATACCATTAAATGTTTAGCCATGTCATTAGTATATACATATTGATGAAGTGTTGTCAACTGGTTATTATGGAACGCTTAAAAGTGGAGTCGTTTAATTCCTATGCTTAAAATACTAATAAAAGCCATTAACACATCATATATCTATTGAGTGAACTGAATATGTCAGATAATGATAAATAGAGGTACTGTAAAACAAAAGTTAGATATAAAGCTTCAGTGTTTTTTTAAAAGTTCCACCTTAGAAGGCTCAAAAATGAAGGTTTTGAATGACGTGTTGCCAACCTCACAAATACAGTTTTACTATTATACTATGGACTACACAGACAATGAGGTCAAAATGTTTTTTTCTGATCAAATAAGAAGGCTGTTCAGGTCCCTGGGAGGAGAGTTGTCGCTTGAGGCTGGTGACTGCGACTTGACGCACGTCAAGATCGGGGATGGATTCGTTACTTAACTGTTTTTCAGTTAAATAAATTTGCATTGACTATAGGCATAGGTTGTTTATATTATGTCGCTGTAATGTACTTTTTTATTTTCCAATAATCGTTGCTTATCGATTGAGATGCGTGAGACAAATCAATCAACCTATCTGATCTAAGAGAGACAGGTGTTCTGCTATCTTTATTGTCGTAAACAGATTAGCCCTCGACGGCTAAAGGAACAAAATGGGGGTAGATAAGTACTTCAGACATAACATCTGTCTTCAGGAGGGCAGATTGCTTGGAAAGTAGCGATCGAATTTCTAGGGTGATTAATCACAGGACTAAAGCACTTGCCACGATAATGTGCTCAGTGCATTATAGAGGCATTGTAGACTTAAAAATTATCGAAGACAGGGCATATGCGGCGAAATACGAGGTAGACTTTTGAATTTTATCAAATCATCCATAAATAATAAGAAATTTGTAGATGAAGTTGAGGCATCCGTGACACAAGGGTATCATGTTTGTCTTGGCTTCTCTCAACAATCCACTAAATGACCACATATCTTTTATTTGGCTTAACATTTTTATCATACAAACGGACTAGTATTATATAAAGATGGAGATGCAAGTTAGGCCCAGTTTCACAATTAGAGGTCACTCTTACGGTTTACTAACCTCGACCTGCGAGTTAACTCAAACAATGGGACGCATCTTGTTTTACAATCATAAAATGACGTAGGGTTAACTGACTGCAAGTTGTATTTTATTTTTAGCGGTTGGTGCTACTCTGTCCGCAATATTTAAAATTCTTCTTCTTCTTATTTCCTTCGTTAGGTGCTTCGTGCTGGTATTTTGTGTTTTTCTGAAAAGACTGTCAAAGGATGAGTTCGTTGAGTTATCAGTTCCATGCGATTTCCAACCTCCTTGTGGTTTTTTCCACTGACGTTTTTTCATTTCATCCGCAGTTATTTGGTGTTTGGCATAGATAAAAGAGTTTTAGGTTGAGTTGGTGTTTGGACTGCTTGGCGTTGTAGTTGTTTTTGGGACCTTTTTCAAATAATAGCCATGCATGTACCCGTCTGTCAACATGGGAAAACCAAAAAGAGCGAGCAACTTTTCAAAAGATGAAGAATATCTGTTCATTTCGTTAGTAGAAAAGTACAGGCATGTAATAGATTGCAAAACAAAAGGTTCAACAACATGGCGCGAAAAAGACAACACCTGGGAAAAGATAGGAGGAGAATTTAATTCCATATGTGCAAATAATAGCCGCATAACTGTAAAAGTGCTGAAACAAAGGTACAAAATTTTAAAAAAGACCAAGGAGTCATGGTCATCATATTGCTCAGAATAATTGACTCCAGGTCGAAATATTCTTGGTCTCATTGCTTCTTTATCACTGCTATACGCATTTACATCATAACCATCCATTTCACATAAAAATACCGGTGGAAAGCGTCAAGGTAAACGACAAAATATTAAACTTCAAACGCCTAGCAAGTAGCAAAACCAAAGTGACATAACCTAGTGCGCGTGCGTCACCGCAAACCTGGGGTTAACTCAAGAATTTCTTGGGGTCAAGTTAACTCAGAATTATATATATATATAAGGCGGGGTTCCTACGTCCTTCGACGCATCCCGCATTTCGACCTCCATTTTTTCTTATCACCCCAGTCATCTTCTGTAATCGCTCTATCTACCATGGACTCTCTAATTCCATCTATCCATTTTCTTGTTGGTCTTCCTCTTTTCCTTCTGTTTTTTGGTTCGTATTCCAATGCTCTATTTGGCCATCTTTCAGGGTTCATCCTCCTTACGTGTCCATACCATAAAAGTCTTGATGTTCTACAAGCTCTACGTAAAAAATCCATTTCAACTGTTTCCAGTTTCTTCTTGTCTTCTTTGCCGAATTGCCAGCACTCACACCCATATGTCAAAATTGGCTCTACAATGACATTGTAGATAGTCATTTTTGTTTTTAATCTGATGTTTTTGGACCATAGTATTGAATTAAGTGTACGTATAGCCCTTTTTCCTTGTTGTACTCTGTTATAGATGTCTCTCTTTGTTGTTCCTTCTTCCGAAATTGTAGCTCCTAGATATTTGAACTCCTTGCATCTTTTTAGTTCGTGAATCTTCAGTTCTGCGTCTTCTACTTCTTCGCCTATTTTGAGGTACTCTGTTTTCCCTATGTTCAACTTCAACCCCCATTGCTGGTATTCTTCCACTAGTTTTCTCAGCATATAATCTGCATCCAATTCATCGCTTGCGACTATCACTTGATCATCAGCAAACAGTAGCGATGTTAAACAGTATTGGTTAATTTGTATTCCCATCCCACCTATTTTTTTTGTCCAGTTGTCAAGTGCTTCTTGAAGGTATATTTTGAACAATGTTGGTGAAAGACTGCATCCCTGTTTCAAGCCCTTAGTTGTAGGAAAGGAGTTTGAGACATAATTTCCTATTTTTACTGCACTCTGAGAGTTCACATACAAGTTCCATATGGCTTTCACATACACCGTATTCAGCCCTATCTTCGTCAATGTTTCAAAAAGTTTTTTCAGGGGAACCGTATCGTACGCTTTTTCCAAGTCCACGAACACTAGGTGGGTAGACATGTTCCTGGATCTCCTTTTTTCTATTATTTGTTGCAGAACAAATATATTGTCAACACAGGATCTTCCTGCTCGGAAGCCGCTTTGTTCTTCTATTTCAGTGACATCGTTTTCTACTCTTTGTTTGAGTACTCGGCCGTACAACCTTCCCATAGAACTTGTGACGCTTATCCCTCTGTAATTTTTACATAGCTTCTTATCCCCTTTTTTATATATTGAGCTGATATGAGCTAGATTCCAGTCCTTTGGAACGTTGTCCTCTTCTAGTAAGCATTTATTAAACAGCTCCGCTATGTTTTCTAGTAGTATATCCGGTCCATATTTTATTAGTTCGATGGGAATGTCTCCAGGCCCTGCCGCTTTTCCATTCTTTGACTTCTGCAACGCTTTCTTTATTTCATCAACCGTGATTGCATCTACTGGTACATTTGTTTTTGTGTCAATCTTTATGTTTTTATAGTCAAATTCTTTTCGGTTTTCAGTAAGTAATGATTTATAATAGTTTTCCCATTCTTGCAGGCTTATCAGGTTCATTTTTCCATTTTGTTTGTTGTCTTTTCTGAGATTCTTTATTGTTTTCCAGGCTTCTGCTACCCTTTTTCCTCCTATATACCTATCTAGTTCTTCGCATTTCCTATCCCACGCTTCATTTTTTCTTTCTATAATAGCTCTTTTCACTATTCTATTACATTGTGCATATGCTCTTCTATCCTCTGCTTTGTGGGTATGTAGCCATGTTTCGTAGGCTTTCTTTTTATTTTTAACGAGCTGTTCTACTTCGCTTGACCACCATTCTGGATTTTGTTGGTGTTGGCGTTCCTGTAGGCCTAGAGATTCTTTTGCAGCCTGGTGTATGCAGGACTTGATTTGGCCGTATAGGTTTTCCGCGTCAACATGTTTTCTATTTATATTTTGTAATTTTGCGGCTATTCGTATCTTATATAAGAACTTCACTGAGTCTTGCTGAAGACTTTGTAAGTTATATTTGCGCTTATCTAGGTTTTGTTGTTCACCCTCTTCTGATTTTATTACATCGTTCGATCGTCTATAGTTGATTGCTACTTTTGCCACAACCAAATGGTGGTCAGATCCACATTCCGCGTTACGGTACACCCTTACGTCCAAGGTTTTTAGTGCCGAGTTTTGTTTTTGTATGACGTAATCAATTATGGAGCGTAATCCTTTTGTCGGCTGAATCCAAGTGAACTTGTGTATATCTTTGTGAGGAAAATACCCGTTCATTATTTTCAAGGAAGCACTCTCGCAGAAACTTCTTAGACGGTGTCCGTTGTCATTCACTGTGTCTTCGCCATGTCGGCCCACTACCGGATTGTTTTGCTCTCGTCCCGTTCGTCCGTTTAAATCTCCTAGTATAAATACTTCCTTGTTGTCTTTGATGTTCGATACTGTAGTAGTTAGCTTATCGTAAAACTGATCTTTTAGTAACTTATTCGCGTCTTCGCTGGGCGCATAAACACCTATTATGACAATGTGTCTACCATTTTTTGTCAACTCCAGTTTGATTATCTGTTCATCAATTTCTTCCCAGCCTTTAATGTTCTTCTTATATTTTTTGTGTATCGCTATCGACACTCCTCTTTTCGCTCTAGCATCTTTAGGGACTCCACTGAAGATATGAATATAATCGCCAACCATTTCACTTCCCCTTCCCTTCTTTTTCACTTCAGTCATTACACAAATGTCAATTTTCATTTTTTGTATTTCTTGGAATACTTCTATTTGTTTAGTTCTGATTCCCTGTATGTTCCATGTAGATAGCTTAATTAATCGTTTTCGTGTCCGTTTACGTAGCCTTTGTCGATATCCTTTTAATCCGTCCGTCTTCCGAGGCGAGTTGTCGAAACTTTTAGCACTTTTCTGGTTTTTACAAATGACGAGTCGCTAGCACGTCGATTCAACCTCCAGGCTTGGGGGGCCAGGAACTCTTCTGTTAGGGTTTTCATACCTTAGCCGGGTTGATCCAGTTTTAAGGCGCCGGAAACTCGCCTATCACCCTCTTCCGTTAGCTACATAACGCACACCCATTGTACGCCATGCATTGCCCAGTGGTCACGACGAGGACGTGGAAGTAGGATTTGTTGGCAGAGCTGTTTGATCAGTGGGCATTTCTCAGGGTTTTGTTGCTATGAGGACTCCAGCTGTCCCCATAGCCCCCGAGACCCTTTACCAACCTTCGACCACCTAACTCAGAATTAACGTCAAGTAAAATCGAAAACTATCATTTGTGAAACATGACATCTAGGGTTAACCTCCGGTCAACACACAACCTTGAGTTAACCCATCATTGTGAAACCGGCCCTTAGAGTTATATTGAAGCTAAGGCTGTGGATGAACTCGGTTCTAAATTGGATACTGTTTCTGACTGATTCATGTCTTAGGCGATGGTCGTGATATGTGAAACTTCCTTGAAGTCAGTAGATTCCATTGGGTGAGTCCCAAGGACACCTAGCGCTTCCCTGTACTGAACAGGAGCACAAAATGTGCTTCACCGTTTCGTCCGTTGTTTGTTCTAGACCTGACTTCCGCAGGCTGTTTCTCAGGCGACAATTTTCCGTCAACAGTCCAACTAGAATGCGGAGATGATTCCTGTTCCTGGTTCTATGAACAAAGATACGGTTCCTCCTCTTACGATTGTGTCTAACAATACATTGCCTTCTACTCCGCTATGACCTGAAACCCAAACCGAAGTTACTTTGTTCCTTGTTCCAAGTTCGTTGAGGAAATGTATGCAGTTCCAACAAATTAACAATATTTCTTTTGACAGCAGAACTATTTGGCACCAAAACTAGTAATAAGAGAAAATATATTTTCTGAACAATTTTCTGTTTACTTTTTTTTTCCTTTTTCATGTACCAAGGGACTCATTCATATTTCTAAACCTTATCCACCGAACAAACGGAGTAACCATGCACAATATACGTAAATTTTTACTGTACGGTCAAAGGTCATATGCACACCGTCTACAAAACTGCATACGGAGAGTAGTGATGTTATTATAAACAGAAAAATTAAGTTCGATTTATCCGAGTAAGGCCCCAAAATATGAGTTTGAAATAATTTTTTACTCCGTTTCTTCAGTGAATGCAGTACAGCTTCCGTTGACAAATTTATTCCAATATGTCGTGCTTTGGCGAGCATTTATAGTTGTATAATATTTGTCTTATAACAAATAATAATCATCCATTTTCTTCAACGTCGGAAGTAAAGGTGAAACGTATCAACTATGATTAAATTAAGTTAATCGGTGTAGGAAAACGAACCGCAGAGCAACTAAGGGGTGAGCCAACTTCAGGGTTAGGAAATCAAACGCGTATTTTTTCTAAATGTCAAATCGTTTGACATTTCAGATGTCACATCTGACATCTCCATTTGTACTTATGTCGTCGTTTAGCGTTCAACAGTGAATACGGTTGATTTCATCGACCATCTGAGAAGGCTATACGAAAAATGGTGCAGATGTTCGAGTCAACTGGTTCATTTTGTGACCTGTGACATCTTCCACATCAGCGTTCAGTGGGTTCAAATGAAAACATTGAAGGAATTCGTGAGAGTGTCGCGGATAGTCCATCCACCTTAATTCGCCGACGTTCACAGCAAGTCAACATTTCTTATGACTCCCTGCGGCGAATTTTGAAAGACGATTTGGATCTCCATGCGTACAAAATTCAGTTGACGCAGGAACTATTGCCAAATTATCACGGAAGACGTCGAACGTTTGCACAACTGGACCTTAGAGCAGCTGTCAAGTGACAAATGTTTTTACGAAAAAATCATTTTTAGTGACGAGTCTCATTTTCATTTGAATGGCTACGTCAACAGACAGAACTGCCATCTGGCATCTGGGGCGATGAAAATCCAAGGACGTATGCAGAGGTATTCATGTATTCACAACGGGTCACTGTTTTGTGAGGATTCTCAGTGCAAGGACTGATTGGGCCGTATTTCTTCGAAAAACCCGATGGAAAAGCGGCAACTGTGAGTGGCGTCAGTTACCGAGCGACATTGGAAAACTTTTTGTGGCCGATATTGGATGGCATGGACACTGCCAATATGTGGTTTCAACAAGACGAAACGAAGTGTCACACTGCAGGCGCAACCATCGATATTTGAAGTCCAAATTTCCCAATCGCTTGATTTCGTTGAAAGGTGATATTGATTGGCCGCCAAGATCTTGCGATCTAACCCCGTTGGACTTCTTTCTTTGGGGTTACGTGAAAGGAAAAGTCTATGCCAAAATTTTATAAGGAATTTCAGTCGCAGAATTATGTACTGCAAAAAGAATCGCGGAGGCCATTTGCCCGATATTATCTTACATGTATAAAGGCCAGTGTTTGCAATACAATAAAGGATCGGAAAAGATTCGAAATAGTTTGAGTTTTATTTGAAAAATAGAATCGCACCCTAAATTTGGCTCACCCTTTAGATCCAGGTCTAGAAAATCCAACATATGGACGATATAGGCAATTGGTAGACACATTTGGTATGAAGTCACATCCCGACTTCGTAACGACCCGAATCTGTGTTATGTCTGTATTCCCGATTTAGATGCAAATACTGGTCGTCGTGCCGTCGAAACAACGTCAGGTGTGACACTGCGTCTGTCTGAAGTGACGTATGTGCAACGTATATGATCACAAGGATTGAAAAATGTATAATTTCTCCAAACCCTGTATGTAGCAGCATACTCGTAACTAAAAAAAGAGATAGTTCATGGCAAACGCTCCAATTCGAGAGGTTCGTAAATACTATTTCGATCTTGGTTAGGTCATACGGTCGTAACAGAACTCTGAAGAAACGATGGCTAGGAAACGTCATACGTCCGAAGTGGAAAGACGTGTTCAAAATGGGTGATTTATAAGAGAAAAACAAGAAAAAGTACGCTAAATATGCGTATATTTACTATAGTAAAACGCTGAACTGCTAGTTTCTTTCGCTTATGAGGTATTGCATATACTTTTCTCAAATCTCTATTTTTTGTTACTTAATTCGCCTCAAGAACATATTGACAGCTTTAGAAACAGTGGTGATAGTTGAACTAGAAGTGCCAATTTACGTCAGTATGTAAATGTGTCTAATAATATGTGATTATTAGAACATAAGCAGCAGGCATGGAGGTAGCCTCACATAATAGGAACTCAAATATTTTTGTTGTTATCAAACATATGTATGTGATTTAAGCCATTTGACGAAACTTTTTTCGATTTTTGTTATATATAGGATCAGTGTTATCACAATTGGCGTGATTGGCTTATCTGCCTTTATAGTTGTAGCATTAAGTGGAAATGTCGTAATGCATTATAATGAAAAGCAAAAACAACATGGATAAGATGTAAAGTTCGCTTGAAATTTTACCTTAGAGAAATCTTGGTTAAGCGCCACTTGATTCGCTTGGCTGGTAATATAAACAGGAGATAATCCGAAAAGAGAACACCTTGAACCACCAAGGCTCATTTAAAATTAAGATTTACAGTCACGTTAGGAAAATTAATAAGGAACGGGTTTCAGAATATTATTTCCCTATACTTAGCTACAAAATTTGTAACATGTTTATGGTGCTGCAGAAGATTTATCAATTACTAGAGAATGCCTTAATCTACCTAGTCAACTGGAAAGGAGGATTTAAATATCTTGTTAACTATGCCTGCTACAGAAAAGTTAGGACTGTTTAAATAAACTAAATGCCATAGAAATAGTGGGGCACCCCAAATCCATTGAAGGTGTACACCTATTTAAAATCGACTTATATAATAATAAATATTTATAACAATGTTCAGGACAGTATACTCATTCATGACAGGCAGATATATCATCCCAAGCTCAGATTGCATTACGTAATTTGTCTGGAAAACCACAATTCTGTCTATAAGAGCATACAGCATAGAGCATTGAAACCTCACTCTGTGATTGAAACAAACTCATTGTACATTCTGAGATCGACACTTATCTCAATGAATAAATAAATAATTACCTAAAAATAAGACAGTTATACATTCTGAGATCAAAACTTATCGCCACCGATAAATACATAACTTCATTGTGCCTACGCTGATCTTACTTTAGAAGACCTAATATAAGTGTTTAGAGGCCCCACTCTCAATAATACCTTAATAATCTAAACCAAAGAACACTGGAATAGGTCACAGCACATACATAAGCCGCGGATAGGCCACAAATTAGAGATTGACTGATGCAAATATGTCTGATGCAATACGTTAAGCTGCGCAGACGACGCGACGCTAACAACAACTCCACCTTGTTCCTTTTACACTCGTTCAATCTCGATATCAGTCCAGCTAAGTACAGGGCAGTTAAGCCCACGAGAAAGATCTATTGAATTCAATATATTTTGTATATCAAATAAATTATAATTATGCTTCGCTCAACCAGACAAAAGGTGTATGTTAAAAACAAAAGACTGTCTTAATAATCTAAACCATTTCAAACAACAATCCCTTAATAATTGCATTATAGCTACTATTAGTATATCCGAATAATGATATGATGCGGTCATTAAAACGAATATACCTCATTTCAAATTGAAAATTGAAAAGCTAAAGCATCTAAATACCAACAATTAATTTAAAACATAACATTTTTTTTCTGTGAGTGATTACCAATTTATGGAAACCAAATTGACGCGATGTAGAGTGGAGCTCATAAGTATAAAATTTTATAAATGTAACGGATACTATCCTCAGCGTGAAATCAACAAAATCTTGTTAGAGTTACTTTGTATAATATATCCAATATTTTTGTACTGCATATCACAGCGCGACCGTTTCGCTCTGAGCCAAATTGATTTCAATACACCTAGAACAATAAATTGGCATCATCTGACTTTTTTGCAATTTAGGTCACACATATCAAAATATTTTGTACTCAAATGTGTTTTTAGTACCTGTTAGTTTAGTATTCAATTCTTACAAAGCACTAATAACCAATACGATTAGTCAAATACGCTTCACGATCGGTAACTACCTCTTAGAAATAAATGTGTTTTAACTGTGATTTTTGACTAAATAACTATGACAGTAACCTATGTTTTGTATAGAAAATCGTAGGAATTCAGATTTGCATTTGGCGTAAGACGACTCTTGTATCTAGATTTTTTAGTTGTTTCATCTCATGTCGTGAAAAGAGCACATTCGCACATATGACAACAATACCCGGATTCCAATTAGTGATTACAATTACTCAACGCTTGATGACCTCATTACTTATTGATGTTGGAATATCTAATGGTAGACAATCTGATAGCGAGATGCATCAGACAACAAACTGATCTCGCTATGGGAGCCCCGATTCCTTATACCATCAGGTGAAGCCCATTCAAAGCTGGAGCTGCCCAAAGAGCTCCGCCTATCTTTTCAGTAGTTTGCTGCTGCTCATAATCCATAATGCTGGATAATACAGGGTGTTCTAAAAGTTGGGACTTTCTTCTTTAGAAGCAACGGCCCTTGAAACGGCACAGATAATGCACGGTGAATCAGCAGCAAAATAGTAAAAAAAATTTCAAGGAAGTACTCACGATTTGGTAGCTACGGAAGTTGTAAGTACGGTCCTGCCGCAGGCGCTTTACAGGTAAAAGTACGATTTGCGATGCCTTCTTCAATTTGTACCACACGATTGTTGTCGAGGTCTTTCAGCGTGACCTCCACGATGTGGATTTAGACATCCTGTGTCTCTAGCTCTTTGCACAAGCCAGACAAATCGACGAAGTGCAGGGTGAGTACGGTTAGGGAAACGATCGGCGTAGACTCGCAAAGCCGCAGCGGTATTTTGACCACACTCACCGTACATTAAAATCATGTTCACCTGTTCATTATTGTTATAAGCATATACCATTGTTGTTGTTTTTAAAGTTCGATCGGCAGATGTAGCAACAGCAACGCGACGGTATGATCAACTGCCTGGTTTTCTCACCGTCATCGGCAGTTCGGGCACCACTAGCGCTGCCTTGTTTGTTGTGATATTATGACATGGTCAGCCATTGCCCAGAGACGGACTTAGAATTGAGGATTTCTTTAATGGTCACTATCTCGTTTTCTCTAAATATTTCGTTTATATGTTACTGGGAGTAATTTTGGCGAGTACTATCCGCTTTACGAAAAAAAGTCCCAACTTATGAAACACCCTGTATAAGATCATGCAGCTATAACACACAAAATTACCGGGATCATAAAGCCAATCACTGTTTTATGCAACTTTATACCACCGGATAACGGGAATTATAACAGGGATAAGGAACGCATGACGCGGCGGATATTGAACCTTCAAAACATAAAATTTAACCTATACTGGGTGGAGCAAAACGTCTCTGGGAAAAAAGTTTTCGAAAAAATCTGTATACACCTTCTTATCCAAAAATCGTTGCAAAGCCTCCAACCCCTGTGAGAAAGTGTTAATATATAAATGATTTTGTGGTGTCGGTGGGAATCAAGTGATACCTCGCCAAAAAGGACTTTTGATTCCGTATACGTTGCCCTGCTATTTGCTGTAGTCTTCCGAAAATATGGAGGTTTGTATGTCAATATTCCGCTTTGACAAAAATGCAAAAATCGATTAAATTAATATTCAAAAACATATTGTCTGGTAAATTCTAGAAATATGGTCCGCCAACCCTCATACTGTAATACAGGTCGTCTTGAAACCATGCTTGAAAGTGTGGAGCATCTCGGGCGTTAGTCCATGACATTCTTTAACTATTCGATCACGTAGGTGTTCCAATCCATCAAGTGGGATGATTATAGCCTTAGTAATTTGGAGTTCAACTACGTCATAAAAGAAATTACACTCGTCGGATAAGTCCCATTAAATGGAGAATTATCTTTAGTAGCTGCTGATTCACTGATAATTTCGTAAAATTGCAAGCAGAGACCAATCTCTCCTTCGCCTTTGTTTAGTTCATGAACTAGCGGAATTTTGTATGTTTGGAATTTATGCTTACTTAAGACTGCATTTCTACCAGAGATGTGCGCGGAAGTGTTACGAGGAATTTGTTTTTAACGAACCAATAGAATCGCTTGAGGTAATTACCTCGCCTTGCTCAGCACAACTCTGGTGGAAACGGCTTAGCGGAATGAGGTTTTTGTATGTACAAAACAAGGCATATTGACGAGGATTGTGTGTTAGGAATGTGTATCGAGAGCTGTGTGCTAGAAATGCGTTGCAAGGGATCTGTGCTAGGGAAGAGGGCAAGCGAGGTGTGCTGTTAATCTAGGCGAGCAAAAAGAAAAATCTGAAAAGAGCCCGCTACACATCCTCGCAACGCTCATCTGCACACCGTTCCACAGCCCCGCCACACATCTTCGCACAGCTCATCTTCCTAGCACATCTCTGGTGGAAACACCCACACCGTTTCACAGCTCCGCTACACATCCTCGCTGCGCTCATTTCCCTAACACATATCAGGTGGAAACGCAGCCTTAATACTCGCTGGACAGTTGGTTGTACGACTCATATTTGTTGCAGTGGCCAATAAAATTGTCTTGTACTCACAGAATTATTCATTGCAGTCTCACCCTCCTTACCATAAAGAATACAGAACCTTTGCAATCGGGAAAAAGTTAGGTATATCCAGGGACTTAGAGGTCAGGGAAAGTTTCATTCGAAGATCGAGTCCACAACATAATGAAACCGATAGTAACATGTTTTTATTCAAACAGCAAAATGGCCGACAGCAAACTGAATGTATACTTTGACAACAGGTTACCTGGACACAATAAACACCCAAATACTTTGCTCTTGTTTGCACTCATATCGGTCGATCGGTTCTTGTAACTTTTTTCACTACAACCAGACCGTTTACAAAGTAAAATCACCAAGCAAAATCATACAAAGGTAAACACAATTACCTATGTTAGTAGAAGGACTAAAATAAATAAACTAGATTTATGAATATACAGGGTGTAACTAAATATGCGAATATGCCATATATATATCTCGTTCGTAAAATATTTTTTTGCTGCAAATGGTTTATTTTGGACAAAAATTCAAGAGCCGTTTTTTGTTTAGAATGAAACAGGCTATCGGAAGTATATTTTTTAAATGGTTAACAAATAATAAGACAAAAAGTTGCATTAGAAATAAATTCAGGGGTTGCGTTTACCACGTCTTACAACCATGGGGTAAACCAAATAAATTACTGACTAAGTATCTTTCTGGTAGTAGAAAATATCAGGTTTATTTAAATATTGTAACTTTTTTAGTGCTTGTGAAAAAAATTGTTGAACAAATATCTTGTATCCCCTTTAAGGGGAGCAAGGGATGCTCCAATGAAGTTTCTTCATATGAAAGATCTTATCTTTTTTTCGATGAGGAATCACGCCCTTGAATGTTTTACACTTATTCAGTTACACCCTGTATTATGAAGAAGCACGGCATAAGAATCTTATATACCTAAAATGTTGTAAACTGGATATTTTATTAGTTTCTAGCCCATTTTTTAATTTCTAGAATTTCTTGAATAATTAATTCTCTAGGCAGCAATCTCCAATAAATTTAATATAACTCTGTACCTGTCCCATATTCTTATCCAAAAAATTCATATGTGTGTCATATGAAAGTAACTTACCGTAGATAAATACACTTTGGTACAATGAAAAACAATAGCATAACTATCACCGTGGTTCAACAGTCATGTCTGAAGTCTGAATAAATTCAAATCTAGTTATACCGCTAGGTCTTATAAACATGCATTTGTGGGCGAGCAGCAATTTAATCAAGCTACTGAGATACTAATCTTGCGGTATCCCCTTCCAATGTTGGACCTTTAGTCAAAACCCTTTGATATGCTAGTGCTATTAGAAGCAATTCGAATTGCTATGTATAAAAGTCAACTTCTGTGCTGGTATCCCTTTCAAATTATGGTTATATTCATAGAAGCAGAAAACCTTTAGTATGCGCCATTTAAAATTCCAGAAGCTTCTGGAACGCTTTCATGGTAATTACATTCCGTCGTAGTTTTTGTTGAAATACCTCCTGCGCTGCGAAGCGTAGCTGGTTCACTAGCTATACAGACCACAAAAATTCCGGGTCCTCTAATTTTCTCATGGGAATTTTCTAGTGACGCTTATTGGCTGATATGCATCTCCAATATACTATAGGATAGGACCTGGGTTTTAACCCCCTCTATGGTAAACGGCTGTACACCAAGGTAATCAGACCCGCGATGGTGTACAGCGCTATTGTATAGTGGCCAAAAGTTCGTCAAAGCACAGCATCTAGAAAGCGCCCACAAAAGTGCAGCGGATTGCGTGTATGAGCATAGAGTTCGTCTTGAAGTGTACACCAACAGCAGCATTTGAGGTACTGCTGAATAGCCCACCTCTTGATATTCACATAGAGGGGGAGGAAAAAATAGCTGCATATAGAATGCAGTGCCATGGCACCTGGTTTTACCACCCTGCCCCGGTGGTACGCCTGGGCGGAACATAAGCATCCGCCTAGGTAAACTGACTACAATTTTCCATGCAGAAATAGCGGCAATTTTGAAATGCGGCAGAATATGCATAGATAAGGGATACTGCAAATAGAATAGGGAGCTATTCGAAACGCAATGCAACAAGGCACTAATAATTCTAGGCCGTATTTGACATCTAAGCATGCGCACTAAAACAAAATCACTGCCTGGCAGTAATAAAGTTAGTGCCTGCCACTATTTATGGATTGGATTTAATATTTTATAGATGTGACTGGTGAACATAACCATAATGAATAAGCTTTTTGAGAACTAGGACTAATATTCATTTATAAACTTGACAAATAAGTATATTGATGATGATGAGATTTTAAATATAACGTGTAAATAGGTGAAAGTAGGTCAATAATAGCTTTTAAAAGTCTTTATTGTTGCTGTGTGATGGTAACGCCGGTGAACATCATGGACTTCTGTCAACTTCTGTGTATAAACACAGTACAAAAAATAAAATCAAAGTTCTGTCTCTTTTTAGGTTGGAATTAAATCCGCGCTTGACAGAACGCATCAATAACTCTGTTTCAGATCTTTTAAGATCAGGCAGTGCCTGTCACTGTTCGAGTAAGGACGGCACTATCATTGGGTGGTCCTATTTCAATACCTATCAGTTATTTTTTGTAGGATAAGGTCATTCAAACAAAAACTCCTTATTTCTTTATATGCGACGTTTCGACTTATATTAAGTCATCTTCAGGCAACTAAAACAATTGATGGTGCAACCTATAAACAAACTAGTATAAACAACAGAAATACACAAAACCTAACTTTTCATTTTTTTTTAACTGAAAAATGATAGATGTCACTTGCTACTTTCAATTAAAAAAAATATCAATGTTAGGTTTTGTGTATGCCAGTATAGTTCAGACAGAACTATCGGGCATAACCATAGCCGCAAACGAGATTACTCGCAGACAGATATCGAGAAAAACCATCAAGATCTACACAGATAGTAGACAATCATTAGTGGCCCTGAAGAGTCATAAGATAACTTCACGGTCACTATGGGATTGCCACCAAGCACTTGTAGGGGCCTCCCATGCAAACCACATCATGGTATGCTGGATTAAAAGTCACTCGGGATGCAGTGGCAACGAAAAAGCTGACGAACTGGCTAGAAAGGCTACGGGCCTGAAAATCTTTGGCCCCAGCCCCTCAAGCTTATTACCTTCGACAGCGAAATCGCAAATGATAAAAGAATACACCCATCAGAAATTCAAGGAATTATGAGATGGAACTAACACCTGTCAACTTGCCAGGGAACTTTTAAATTACCCTAGTAAGGATGCAGCAAAGAGCTACCTGGCGATGCCCAGAAGTAAACTGTTGTAGGGATCTTAACGGGACATTGCCAGCTTCCCCTTTTTAACATGGGAGTAGGCGACACACCTCTCTGCAGAGGCTGTGAACAGGAAGATGAGTCGGTGCATCACGTCCTTTGTGACTGCCCCAGCGTCTCATCACTTCAAGAATCCATTCTGGGTGAGAGGTGGCCAATCTTGGCCTCCTTGAGGAAAATCCCCCTTGGTGCAATCGCCCTGTTTTTCAAACGACTGGGATGGCTGGAAACCTAGGCGGCGATATCGCCAGGGAGGATGCACAAAGGGCCCAATGGGGCCTAAGTGCTGTGGACTCTAGACTGCCCTCCCATGATGACAGAATACAGAATAGTTTTGTGTATTTCTGTTGTTTAATTTAATTTGTTTATAGCTTGCACCGTCAATTGTTTTAATTGCCTGAAGATGACTTAATAAAAGTCGACACGTCGCATATAGAAAAATAAGGAGTTTTTGTTTAAATGACCTTATCCTACAAAAAATAACTGAAGTTCATCACACCAGGTCAAAATCATTTACAAACTATTTCAATAACTCCCTACTATTTATGTAATCACGGACAGCCGAGCGGCCCTGATGGCCTTGGCGAGTACCACTATACTTCAAAAATACTATGGGACTGCCATAATACCCTAAAGACACTGGCGAAGACCAACAAGGTAACACTATCTTGGCTGCTTAGTCACATAGAAGTGGGTGGCAATGAGAGTGCCGACAGGTGTACCAAGGAAGGCGCTCATTTCCCTCTCAGTTGGGTGTCAAATGAACACTAGAAGCGCTGGGACAGAATGGTAGGGATTGTTCAGTCTAAGAGGATGCTGATGGGAGCCTCGTGTTCTAATACCGCAGATGCCATCAGACTGAGCAGGGAGGAACTACGAAAGGTAGGTAGATTTATAACTGGCCATTGAACGTTCTGTGTACACCTGCAAAAGCTGGGGATTGAAGTAGCAATCCCACTATGCAGGAAGTGCAGTGAGGCAGAGGAAACAGCTAAGCATGTTATCTTCGAGTGAAAGCAGGAACTCCAATCAGGATGTAGGTTAGAAGGGAAGAGAGGAGAGCATAGTTCTATGCATCTAAAAGTTCGCAAGGAATTTACGACGGGACTTTATTTGATCCCTTAGTCTGGGGGTGTTAAACTTTAAGGCTGGGCAGCAACTATTAGGCTAACTGAACCCTAAACCCCTCACTACAAAAAAAAAATAGGTTTCACATCCACATAACATCCGAAAGATCTCCTGGTAAAAAGATAATTATCAATTTGCTAACTCATGGTAACCATAAACAAAATATTGAATCTTATAGACGGTTATTCGATCAGATTTCCGAAATTTTTAGTTTTACAGGCACAATTACTTATGAAAACATTATTGGTATTATCCGCTACCAATCTTTGGTTGCCCCAAGTAAACCAGTTCGCAGAAAGTCCAATGAAGCATACGGAAAGACAACTATCGCAAGATATCAGTCGTCAAGATCCAGTTCTGGTATGAAAGGATGAGATGCTAATGCTGTTCGATAACCACTGGCTTTAGAAGATGGTACCGTAAAATTTTTTGTTTTTTATTATAATTATCTTACTATGTATGCCTATACCCCGCCACAAGGCTCAGCCTTCTAGGGGTGGCATTATTTGTAGTTTTATTGCAAATAAAATGAAATGAAATGAAAAAATGAAATGAATGAATATTTGTGAGACTAGGGGTACGCATATGCCGAATTACATTGATTCAAGTCGCAGTCTCTACATCGATGCTAAAACAAACCTGTGTATTCTTATGAGAGGGACATACCGAAAATGCGGTTTACCACGCGGTCTACAGCGATGCCGACTAGAGAACAAAATAGCTTGTTTTTATATCGAGGTCTGTCACCGCACCATGAGTCGAGGGGAACGCTTCCCGTCGTTCTGAGGCTTCTGTAATGAAATGGCGTGGATGTGCGTGCATCGATGAAATTAGGCATATCCTTACCCTTAGGAGTACGTACTACTACAAGCAGCAGAAAAATGTACACGATAAGAGATTAAATAAGAACCCAAAGAGGAAATACTCAAAACAGCATGGGTTTTTGTAGCAAAGTACTGATATATCAGTAATTATGTGGGCAACGAATATGTTATACACATATCGATTCTTTGAGGCGCAACAGGTATTTCGCTAACTATACTATTATAGCATAATTTGTTATAACTGCGCCAAAAGATCAAGTGTCGCTTCTATCATCTTATATACATGATGCTTTTTTGAATAATGGTACACGCTACTGTTTTCGATGGTGGCACATTCACAATTTTTTTAAACAATTTGCGACAACATTATGGCCAAGTTTAGATAACCCCGCAGTCATAAGTCCTAAGATGTTAAATCACATGAACTTCGCTGTGAATTCTGGTAACAAACCATAAAATTCACGATCTGGAGCAAACTCGTGCAAGACAATGTTTGAGGAGCGGCATGATATGTGAAATAAGAGATGGCCAAGAGTAATTTACCATTGATGAATTACATTCCTCATCTTCAAAAAAAAAACGATCTAACTAGTCCTCCAAACCACAAAGTATACCAAACAGTGACACGTTTTAGGTGCATTGTGTTTTAATGTATTTTTCGTGGAAGCACAAAATGTGCAAGTTTTTGCCAACAAATAAAGCCATCGATGAAAAAATGGGTCTCTTTCTCTGGATGATGAAGAACAGATGTCTCTGGAGGTTTAGCCACAGTCCAGCGAATTGCCATGATGTTTCGTCGTGGCGTGTACTTTGCTTCACTAGCTAAAACAGTCTTTTCGGATTCTGTGATTACATCTTCTATAGCTTATGTCATTCTATTAACCAAAACAATTGTCGAGTGGGGATTAGTAAATAAAGTACAGTTTAACGTATAGAAAACTCAGGAAACAATAGTGACAAAGAAGTCTCATGTTGTCTTACCAACTTTAGAAATAGAGGGTCACCCAATAGTTGAGTCACCTTCCTTCAAGTTTTTGGGGATCATCATCAACAACAACATGTCCTGGTATGATCCGAAGATCGTTGGACTATTGCTGCTATGTGTGGGGATGCGCTCCTAAGCACTGACTGAAGCATCTGGACACTATCCAGAAGAGAGCAATTAGACTAATGGTACGCCTAACCTCTCAAAGGACTTCCACAGCCTGGACCATCATAGAACGGTGGCTGACCTGTCCCTGTTTTACAGATTCTATCACGGAGGATGTTCAAGTGAGCTCTCCCAGATAATAACACCGAAGGTCGTCCGAACGAGGAACACTAGAGAGGTGCTGCGAACTCATCCTTAGGTCGAACCAGTCTCCTCCAGCATTCCTTGCTTTGGAGAACTTCGACGCTGTGGGATGAGCTGCCGGGGAATTTCTTTCCCGACGGCTACAACCTGCACTGTTTAAAATCTAATGTGCACAGACACATCCTCTAGTGGTGCTTCTGACCATAGGAAAACCGAACATTAGACGCACTTCACTACTTATGGCAATCAAACTTTTACCATTTTTATAATTATGTTTACTAGTAATAGTAGCCGTAGTAATGGGGATGCGGAGCCAGACAAGTAAACCACCTTTGTTTATTTTTGCCAACCCCCGTGGGGTTCCGTAACACACACTGAAAACACTAAAAAAGCTTCGTCCTAGAAAGCTCCTACTTATCGAACCTACCAGACCTCTTAACGATACTCAGTATGTCAGACAATCTCACTGAATACGGTGAGAGCTTTATGTATACTACTACTACACCTAGAAAAAAAGGATATTCGCATTAGAAATGTGTGCACAGCTTATCCATACCCTTCCTAGTACAGGTTTGACACTTTTTCATTCAAACGCTGCGCTGTTATCTACATGGCATCAAAACACTCTATACAGGGTGGCCAATCGGGTGACGATAATAATTTTTTTTTATATAGCCCGTACCGAGACCTATCCAAAACACCGCCATGGTAATCTTATTTCGAAGGTTTTGGTCTCCTGACTAAAAACAGAGATTTCAAACTTTGGCCCCAAAATGTACTTAATTATTGTTCGGATGTACAGGTTCTCTTTATTGGATATTAAAATAGGCATAATACTGAGTATAACTGCAGAAAAAAATAAAAGCCAAAAAGCATTCTTGTTTTTGTTTTTGACGATTTCTTGGAAAAACTGGAAAATCTCTAAGTTTTCAAAAAAAAATCATAACTCGAAAACTATCAATAATCGGTACACATACATGGGGGTGTTTTGGATAGGTCTTGGTACGGGCTATCTAAAAAAAAATTATTATCGTCACCCGATTGGCCACCCTGTATGTGTAAAAACAAAAAAAGGCTTTTGTAGATCGAAAACCTATGGTATCTGTTGCAAATGTGGTAAAAATCTAGCTGAATTGTGTGAAAGATACCTCCTTGATGACGACAGCTCTAGTTTACGCAGTTAACTCCTTTTGAATGGGGTCGGATTTTAGGCCAACGAGGACGTGCTGCTTCTTTATCAGCATGGAATGTAGCGTGGACACAGTTACAGCTGCATGGCGCGCATAGTTCAAAGAAGGGCTGGCTAGAGGTTCTGGAGCCTGTAGGAAAACTACAGATCGGCAAGATCACAATGGAAGCCAACGCATTAGATGACGACAGGGTAGACAACTTGATCTCTAGTTTGCTGTTGAGCATGTCTTATTGATTTGATGGTTTGGGGTGCCATTGTATTTAATAGCAAGTCACCTTTACTTGTTATTCTTGGCAAAATAACGACCCGTACAGAGAGCTGAAGTCAGGGTATTCAACTGGCCTCCACCCGATTTATCACCAGTTCATCGACTAGCTTTTTTTTAAACACGTTATATAAGTATATTAGGGTTTTCCTGAAATGTCCTTTTCTATGAATGATGGACAAAAAATATGGTATCTTTCTACTATATTATTAAGTATAGTAATTAACGAATCGTGCTGAATTTGTGGTCATTATTCCAGGAGCCGCAGAGAAGAGTTCAAAGCATGGCGCTGAGGACAAAGCAAACAGCATTATAACAGCCATGAAGGAGAGAATGAAGCAAAGGGAGCGAGAAAAACCGGAGATATTTGAGCTGATCAGGTATGTCAACAATAACCACTAAATGAAATACGTATACTTGTAATCGTTATCTACTTTTGAGTCCATTCGTTTGAGGGTAAATAATATATACTGTATAAGAGAAGCAGCAAAACGCTCGACTACTGCGCATTTAGACGTGCTAGGATATCTACAACAATGACTGCAGGCAAATAAGGTCATGTTTAATGTTTAGTGAACAGTATCCTGTGAACACCCTCAAAGGTTTGGAAATTGATAATATCTTTACGCTATGAGATGTGGTAGATGCAGATGGTTTAAGTGACTGACGAGTCAAATTTATTTAGCAAGAATTCCTCGTATGGTTAAGCTGGTTTCAACCAAAAAAAACTAACTATACACTCTGTCTTGAGAGTAACTTAAGCAAAACTTTTTTTTAATATAGCTTAAAACATCCTACGATTGTCTCTCATGCATGGTGAATCTATGGCCGCTAGACAAAATCATACTCATTGGAATTAAAGTATCTTCGACTAGTTCTGCAGTCTTCTGTGCCAACAGTCACTAAATATTGTGAAGATATTTGGTAAATCAGGTCCCTATACTACAAAATAATTATTATTATAATAAGAAGATAATGGTTTTTACCAGTTTTCTGTCTGCTTTGTTCTTGAGTCCTTGATAAAACATTTCGAGAGGGTTAGAAGAACAGAATTCTATATTTTGTAGGACAGTATTGGATAAATCTGATGGGCACCGCCTATTTTGATTCTGCGGAAGCGATTTGTAATTTTGAGAGGGTTAGACAATATTTTAGCTATGAAGATGCCATTTATCGACGTAATTTTAATGTGTACAGGAATTTAAAATGAGTGTATTATGATATTCTCTCGTCAGTCAGGGGGAGAAGAAATTAATTGGTCTCGCAACAGTCGTATACTGTTGTAATTTGGTTAAGACAGCATAACTGGTTTAATCGGAACTTATTCTTATCTTACGCCACGCTTAATCATGTTTAGCGAAGACTGTGTGGCTGCAAAATCTTAGTAACTACTGTATTCATGTTGGAGAACCTTTTGGAAAGACATACCACGGTTTATGCAGGTTTTACTTTAATGCAACTGGTGTGTAAGCAGCGAAGCAATTATTAAAATGGGGTCATTGGTGAAAGGAACATCGTGACCACAATCGTGACGTTGCACGGCTTCGGGAGCCATCGCCGCGTTTTCGGAACTGGATTCAAAAACCCATTTCTATTTTGATATAACTTTTGAATTATTGCGAAGAAAAAAAAGAAAACAAAAACAGATTTGGTACAAAACTTACACAGGATCTTTCCATTTATTACAAAAACAGTTTTGTTATAAAACCTATATAGGGTCTTTCCATTTATCACAAAAGAAACTATAATTTTTTTTTTAGTTCAAAACCCCAATTCAGTGCCTACCAGACACATATTTTCAGATTCAAAAATAGCACTGAGAGCGCAAAAACCGCGGCAGAGGCTTTAATTTAGCGACCTCGTCACCCTATTATTCGAAATGCATAAAGAAGACGCAAGCAATTAACTTTAAGAAGCACAGGCAGTCTTTTTTGACGGCGATTGTATTTACCAACAAAGCAGCAGGCCAACAGAACTGTCCCACCGCAATAATTAAGTTTTGTTGCTCGAGGCTGTAGGAAGGCGCATCGCGCCTACTTGATATCCTGTTCCACTCCTCAGGCTCTACGAGTATTTATAAAGGCAGGTTGGCCAGGAATATAAAAGCTCGGAAACTTCAAAGCCAGAATGGTAACTGAAATTCTAGGAGTTCAGTAAATCAGAAAAATTGTTCTCTACGTGTACTTATTTTATATCGAGTAATTTAAATCACGATGTAATTCCATGGCAGTTGAAACAAATAATATAGTATTCGCACGTAACACCCTTTTTTACATAAAATACATATATGACAGGAAGCTAGGAACCTATTTCGCTTGGCACCTCCACACGTCAAATTTTCTCGTTTTAATGATTCCTGGTGAATTAGGTGCACTATCCTTGAGTTTGAAGGATAAAAACCAAAGTTTGGTGACTTCATCATAAGACATTATTTTAGCAGTGGAATAAACTACATATGTTTCCATTAAAAGCTCAACTTTGCATCAACATATATCTGAAAAAATGAAAGGTAATATTAGGCATATTCCGCTAAAATTGAAGCAATTTAGTTGCACCGCGAAACAACATTCAGTTGGCTCTTCTATGCAACTTCTACTTTATCGTCCAGAGTTTACCACTATAGTAAATAATAAAAGTAGGTGTATCCCTCTTGTTGTACATTCTCTGATAAAAAAATCATACCTAAAAGCCGGAATGTATTGTTCATATACATGTTGCCCATTTAGTGCGTAATTTTTTGATATTTTGCTAGGTGTACCTTATAAAAGAAAATTTCACACACATAAGTTTTTGTTTGCTTAAGTCGCATATCCTAAAAATATTTTGAAATATACAGAATGCTGCGGAGAAGCAGGATAGCGATCAACTTTTTTCTGTTATATTGAACTAAAAGCTTTTTTTAACCTTATTTAGTTTCCATCTTTGATCTCTATTTAACCTCCAGAAATTTTTGGGATCGGTTACGACATTGCCAATTTATAATGTATTCCTTATTAATTCATGGAGTTGCAAGGTCGCAAGTAAAATGTTCCTATAACTTTTCTCAATAATATTATACAGCTAGGTACTTGAATGTTAAGTAAATATTATTTTGAATGTTACTAACTATGTGCATCTACAGGGTGTTTTCGGGAGAATCGAAGTACCTACTAATACTCTATATCGTCTTGATATATTTTTCTCGAGTTTCCGGCGTTGCTAAGTCATGAATTATTTTTCCAGAATATCAAAGAAACATATCCCCGATTTTTATTAAAAACCGCACTGTGTATTTCATTCATCATAAAAGTACTACCTAGTAATTGTTTATGGAGTGAACAAGTTTTAACTGGTGTCCCTAAAATGATAAGACTAAAATAATAAAACTGTTTTCCATGCTCATATGCTATCTATTTCGAACACCGGGTTAGTAAAAAGTACAAGAACACTTAAATACGCTTAACTATCTCCAAAAATGCCACATCTGGAAAGAAAAAAATCAATACTGGCAACAAGCAGATTTCAAAAACGCTAATATCAGTGTTCTAAGGTTTACCACTTTCACGTTGGACGTCATAAATAAAAATTCATTCAAATATATGACGTGGAACATAAAATTGATAGATCTGACAGCACTGCTGTTAGCAGTTTCGAATTCTGTATGTTTAAAAACCCCCCAGGTATTCAACATTGCAGATAAGACAGGCCAGTAAATGTGTCAAAAACTTATTGTCATATGCCTATAAGCCTGACATTGTTAATAAGTTGGTCCTCGAAAATTAGAAGTGGTTCGTTTAATAGAATCTGAATGCATAGACATCTCGATTATAGTCAGATATGAGCTGGGAAATGAGTAGATGCCGAAGCATGTGAAATTTTCCATTAATGTCATCCAAATTGATAACCCATCAATCCATCACCCAGTCAGTAGCTAGCTAAGCTTTGAAATGGTTTATTGATAGAGGATCTGCCGAAAACGAGTAGATATATACTAGATAATAACGTGTTTACAGTACATTAATATACCAAGCTATGCCTGAATGGACATAAATTGAATTAAAGTTGAAAATTGAGATTTATTAAACTTAATAAAGTTTTTCATTTATTTTTTTAAGATTTTCTTGTATTTGGCATGTAATGTCGTTGAAAAGAGAAAACAAGTCTCTTTCAAATGAGCCCAATAAAAGGGTATATTGCTATTTAAAAAAATCAATTGCTTTTGTTACTCATTAAATTTGTTGTCTGAATACTGCCGTATTATGGGAAGTACAGCATTAAACAACTTTTATATTAAAAGGTTTTTATACAGTCATTATTTACTGAAATATGTGCTATATTCCATACATAATGAGCACCCTGTATATACTGACAAACATCAGCGGTAGTAGATCAGTTTGCTCCCACACTCCCCCTTTACGGAATTCGTAGGAAGTAAGGCATGGCATAACCTGTTGTCTTTGTAACTTTAAGGCGCAATTTTATCAACATGCATATTTAACAACGACTTTGACAAAGCTTTTCTATTGAATGTTATAGCAAAAGCCTTCCATTGGGTATTAGGGCTAGGCTAATAAATATCATTCAATAGTATTTCATCAATATTGAAAACAAAATGTCAAAGCTGGATGACATCTTTCATCATATCGTATATAAGTTTTATAACAAACCTATTGTTGTAACAGGTGTGTATTTGTTGCAACATAGGCGATGAATGAAGTTTGCAGCTCGAGACGAAGTCCACGATCAAAATAAATATCTTCTTGAATGGTTGAAATTAGATCACAAATTCCAGTAATAAAGTACCTAACCAAATATGTTTCGTTGAGGCGATTCACTGCGCAAGATGCTGGGTGGCCTAGCGGTATAGTGTTCGACAGCGAATCACTGTGTTTCGAGGGTGGTGTTGGTTCAAGACCCAGCCCTTGCAACTACTTTTTTTTATTTTTTTTTTAACCAAAATATTCATTGATATGCTTTTTACTCATGTTACACACATTTCTTCATACCATCGACATAAATATGTTTTTGAATCAAATTTTATTAGACATTTTACTTGACATAGTGCAAAAGCTAAGGACTGGAGGCTGTGGGGAATTCAAAGTCAGTGGAAGTGAAGTTTATCCGTCAGTATTCAGTGAATGTATTTTCAGTGGTCAATATCAATCGCCAATAGGCTCGTTCAGCATATTTTTTTTATTGCATATTCTAAAAGGGCGTATTGAGTTTAGCAGCTGTGCAAAAATTCAGAATTTTCTGAGCTCGATTTCATATTGTAATAAATTATCAAAGTACTGCAAATTGAAAACGCGCGGCACTTGCGAATGTGCGACGGTGACGTCACTATACCTCTCCGACCGGCGCGGCGCGGCATCTTGGCCACGCATTGTACGGGTGCTCGGTAAATATAATAACGCTGCGGTGCATGCTACTTGCTCTGCAAGCTTTTTGAACTGCGTACGCGTCTATTGGATAATTTATTTAATTGTTTCATCGACACTGAATACTTACCAAGCTATTCGAATTCGTTGCTACTAAGTATAATAATGGAAGGAGGACAGATGAAGAAAAACTATAAATATTGTAAGGTTCCCCAATGTGAAAATACGACAGTGACCACTCCTGATGAATTTTTTATTGGTTTGCCACGAAACATAAAAATCAAGAGATTGTGGCAGAGAGCTATGCGTAGGAATGAATTTGTGAGCGCTAAGTCAACAAAGTATTGCTGTCAGGACCATTTTAATATAAGTATTTTTATAACTAAGACAGAAGAAAGAAACCGCATTTGTGAATGCCATTCTAAAGGTATATTGATGTCAGTTGTTAGCAGATTTTTCTGGTACTGGTACACTAAAACGTAAGAGATACAAGTAGATTTTTTTAATCCAAATACTGAACTAATCATATACCTAACAATTATAAAAGCATTGAAGAAAACAATTCTCATTGATATGTGGAACATGTGAAAGGCTGTTTTCAATCCTTTGATATAACCAAAATTCATATGTATTTCAATTATGTAGAAAAAAGTGTTTTATATTATATTATCTAGTTCTTGTGTCATATTTCTGTATTTTGGGTAGAAAATCGTGAATACTTAGCCTACAAAATATCCCTACTTCAAATGTGTAACCCAGTCTTGTATATTTTGTTTAAGTTTGAGGAAGATGTTGAAAATTACATGTGTTACAAACTAATGAAAGATGTAAAACTTAAGATGAAACCGGAAGTAGTTCCGCACATTTTTGTTTGTCAAAAAGACCAACAAGCCTTACACGCTAGAGATCCTCGGAATGTTTTCCTTAAGACATCGAAAATGAGACTTAGATGAACCTAGTACCAGCACAAAAAAACTCGATGTTCGTCACCAAGCAGCGAATCTAGCACCAATGTTTCGCAAGTAGAACTAGAATGTACTGAAGACAACGAAATTGGGAACGTTGGAAGAAAGATAAGTCCAAGTCAATATAAAGGCCAAAGTTATATCAAAATATGTTGAGTGCAATATACTAAAGGCAGCCACTAAGGGAAGGCAGAAACAAATGCCATTAAAACACATCCCATATGAAAAAAGTAACACTATCAAATATCTTATAGCTTGTACTCCTGATGAGCTTATTTCCTACATATCTAGAGGTTTTGAGAACTACCGATAAAATGATTGTAGAAGAATATGGATTTTTGAATGTGTTAGAAAAAACCACCCGATCAAACAAAATATAGTGTCAACCAAAGCACTTGAACGTATTACAAACGTATGCTTGCCGCTGTCGCTGTACAGCCACCAGCCGGTCTGGGCTCGCCGACCGACCCAATGACGTCACAACGATGAATTTTGAGTGCATGAAATATTTTAATCTTTGAAAGCGCGTAACTTTTTCAATTCTCATCCAATTAAGTTGAAATTTTTTTGTATGTTATATATAACGACCCTATTGCTCTGATAGCGGTATCAAAATGAAATTATTCCAAAAAAGTGAAAGTATTCGTAATTTTTGTTGTACTTGTAAAACATCTAGTAAAATTTGATTCAAAAACACATTTATGTCGATGGTATAAAAAATGTGAGTAACATGAGTAAAAAGCGTATCAATGAATATTTTGGTTAAAAAAATAAACAAAGTAGTTGTAAGGGCTGGGCCTCGAACCAACACCACCCTCGAACACAGTGATTCCCTATCGAGCACTATACCGCTAGGCCAGCCAGCATCATCTTGCGGAGCGGATCACCTCAACGAAACATATTTGGTTAGGTACTTTGTTACTGGGATTTGTGATCTAATTTTTAACATTCAAAAAGATATTTATTTCGATCGTTGACTTCGTCTCGAGCTGCAAACTTCATTCATCGCCTATGTTGCAACAAATGTACATTTCAGTTACAACTGTTACAAGTATTTTCACGAAGTACGTAACACGGGTTCGGGAGCCTTCGGCGTGTTTTCGGTTCTGGATTCAAAAACCCATTTTTATTTTGATATAACTTTTGAATTATTGCGAAAAAAAAGAAAACAAAAACAGTTTTGTTGTAAAACTCATATCTGATCTATCCACTTATCACAAAAAAAAATATTCAAGACCCTAATGTTTTGTCATCGTTATCATTTAGCAGAAGAAAAACCTAGCGATCAAATGTACAGTTTTTGAGGAATCTGACTGGTTGAAATTAGCAATTGCTAAACTCTTTGTTAAACAAGAAAATGCAATTTTTCGCCCAGTTAGGATGGAAAATTAGACCGGAAAAGATACTAGACGGTTCATAATGGTCGATTGTATATGAAGCATGTCATTTTTAACCTTTTTCAGATAAGCATCAAGAGAAATGAACAGTTTTCAGAGAACTTTGACAGATGCATGTTCTTGAACGGGCTGCTCTCATTTGATCAAAGCCTTTGTTAAAATGCGCCTGTGGATAAAATCGGCCCTTAATGTCCACCAGCACCTGGCTTCCATACTATGTGTGCCAGTTGTGTTTTAGAACAAGGGTTCAGCCACGAAATTTGAAAGAAAAACGTTGAGAATCCCCGTTGCGCGAGTCCGTTAACGCGGAGTATCCCAAGCGGAATCGTGAACAAATAACCTAAAGAAACAAGTTGCTCTCTGCTTTTGAGGTGAATCTTAAATAAGTTGCGCGGAACAGTCCGGTTGAAAAATCCCAAGAAAACTTTTTTCGAAGTTGTCCTTAATTAAAAAAACTTGTCGCTTGGAGAGTTCTCGCTTTGCGAAGTTTTTACGCTGTCTTTACTTTTTCATTCAATCTTGTTTTGTCGTGTCCTTACGATTACTTATTTTGTTCTTCTGTATCGCTGGTAAACACTTCAGATGATTGGTAACTTCAGATAGTGTACGCATAACAGTGATTCGTATGGTAGCGCTCTAAAGTTATGTTGATGCTTCAGAGAATAATTTATGAATTAAGAATTACTGGCCTCAAAGGTGACTGAAGTCCAGTTTTCTATAGATTATAGTAGATTCTGTTGAAAGTAATACATCCTTAAGGGCCACAGGTCAAAACAACATTACATATTTCATTCAGCAGTCACATTTGATAATGGCATAAAAGAGATATGTGTATACATATAAAAAAAGTAGGAAACAATTTACTTGACTAAATTCAAAAGTCGCTCTCACTGTGGAATTTGTTGGTATAAAAATTTAATTTTTTTATTATATTGACAAAACCGGATTTTTCCCGGACTAGTAATTAACAAATTTAATACTTAATCTTAGAAAAAAAGTTGTTAACTGCGGTGAGATTCGAATCCACGCCCTTTCGGACTGGCGCCTAGCGTCTTAACCGCTGGGCCAGGCTGCCTGTGCCTCAGGAATATCAATACACCGTACATAATACGTCGTCAGCTACCTGTCGTAATTTAATTCAATTCGTTTTAAACCGGAAGCGATATTGACAAAACCGGATTTCTCCCGGACTATTTTTTTCATGCTTCAGTGACTTCAGTGTCTGTAACTTGTGTAAACAAGTGACGTCAATAATTTAAATAATGAATACGTGAAACAAATTTAGTCATAATAAAGCCAAAGAACGCAGTTTCTTTCATAGAAACTATGCTGCTTGTAAACGGTAAACATTTTACGGCCCATTTTACATATAAGCTAGCTATAGATGTCATATTAATATCGTTTGTGAACAAATTATCTTGTGCGGTTTGTGTTTTTGATGTTGTATGGTTTTACGGTTTATCTAAGTCCAATGACTCCGAAGGCATGTGCTGTGAAGTAACGCACTTATTTTTTGCATTATACTATTATTCAAACTCCATTTGAGAAAACCGTTGTTACGCGTCTAACTGGTAGCAATGTCATTCGCTATATTGTCTACACCGGTACGTCATCAACTGTGTGATTGTTATGTTCTTACGCGGAATGGACTATACCTCTAGATACTAACTATTAAACTATTGTATTTTAAACTCTGTCAGATCTTTACTTTTCAGTTTACAATATATTTTAGTTCATGTAATTATAACTGTTTTGTTTTACTTGTTTTAATTATTTTGTAGAATTTAGTTCGGCTCTTTTGCAGCAATTTTATTCCTTACTGATTTAGAAAAAGGTCACAAGCAAAACGATGGAGTAATTATCATTGACATTTCTATATATTGTTATTTATCCTGGGAGATCAAAACTACTATTTAAAACCACCGAAATCTGTAAGAGCTCCCACTGCTTCACTACTGTCATCGTCAATGCACCGGTTTTAAAAAAGTAGGAAAGAATTTACTTGAGCAAATTCAAACGGCACTCTAACTGTGAACCGGAAGCGATACTGACAAAACCGGATTTTTTCCGGACTTTTTTTCATACTGATTCCGAACCTGTATTTAGTACTTCTCTCACCTGTAGTTTTGGATATCTTTTGTTTACGGACCGAAGGAAGGACAGACAGAGGCTCTGCATAATGTAATGTAATTAAGGTAGTGTGGTCTACTCTATGCCATGTTTCCTACAAATTCAAACGGTTCAAAGTGTAGCGACTAAGAAACCGGCGGGCCGAAAGACAACTTGTCAGAAATACATATTTCATAAAATTTGAACATTTTTATGATCCAATATAATACTGGCATAGCACAGTGACTACACACAGGAGGTACAAATATCCTAACAGCTTTGCCTGTTATAGAAATGCTTTTTCATATAAAAAAGTTGAAAAAGTTATGCCCGACTACAAGTGTACGTAGTCACTAAACGCTACCACATCTCAGCGTATTGTATTATGAATTATTTACGAACTATGTATAACTTTTGTAAACTTTACCTGTTAGGTAACAGAATCACTTCTTCAACGTTGCCAGTTTGCGCGGCACCTATGAGGATTATTTAAATTTTCTATTAAACCTCAATGGTGCTATAATTTATATGTACATGAGAGGAACTAGAAATGTGTTGCACTCAATTTTGTTGCTTCAGACTTTACCCTAATTTTGTCCTCTCGAAAAGGATTTTTTTCTATGGCTGATCTAACAAACGCGCCTCTATTAGTATCTACTAATTATTGTTATTTACACCAATTACAGCAAATACCATTTAAAAATAAAATTTTCTTAATTGGTCTTTGGTAATCATATCAAAATCCAAGTGGATAATGAAATGCAAAGTGCTGTATGCAAATATGTGCTATTTTTATGAACATCTTAGAGTATTCGTTTCGCAAAGGAAGAATATGTTGATTCATAGGTTATCAATTTTAGATTTCCAACATTATGCTTTATTCCCAAAAAGTTTAAAATTAGAATTGAGAAATGCATATACAGGGTGAGTTTTTAGTACCGGCTCGATCGATAACTCCATCACTGCAGAAGATAGCAAAAAAAGTTGTATATAAAAGTTGTAGCCACAGATATGCTCCTTGCTCAGAAAATAGTTTGATTTATACAGGGTGATCCATAACTGCGTGGTGATGCAAACCTGCATTTTTTTAAATGAGACACCCTATATATTATTCCAGATTCAAATTCTACTAATTTTTTTCCGTTCATCCAATATAGGGTATTGTTACAATATACAAGGTATTTCAAAAGTTGAGACCATTTTTATATCAAAATCGCGGTCAAATGAACGTACTGTATATCAAAAAGTAATGAATCAAAGATTATTTTTTTCACACGGAAAGATTAAAAATATCCTCTAGTTTTAAAATCGGCTATAAAAAGAGCCCGTGACGCATATTCGTATACAGGGTGATGTATGATGCAAAATCCAGATTTTCTCTTTTTTTTCAAATGTAACCCTCGATATTTTATTATCCCAAAGAATTGCCTTTAATAGGCTCTTTCATCTTTGTATGGCACTTGTTGTACCTACGTCCATTAGTTTCCGAGATATTTCGATTTTTCGGTAAATTTAAAATATAGCTTCTATTTGTTTACTGGAATTTATTTATTTTGAGAAAGTACTATCTAATTTGCTATTTATTTAACGAACAATTAAATTATAAGGTCATGATACTATTTGATGGAGTCAAAACCCTAAATCATCAAGATAATAAAGTCAAGTATGCTGAGGAAACAATTTTGTAGCCGTGATGCATAATAATTATCAAGCAGATTTATCAGGTAGGCTTTGAAAAATTGAGTTTTCATAACCTGCTCAATAATTGCGTACTGTGTGAAAAACGAGGCTTAAGAATTATTTTTCCATCGAGGGTATTCAGGAGAATCTTTGAGAAATTGTCTACTTGCCTCTAGAATAAATCAACTATGAACAACAATATCCAGAACGGAGGCACTCTAAAACTAATGCATTTGAAAGATTGAAGAATCGTTTTATTTGGACTGTGTCGCTTAATATTTCATAGCCTACCTGATACATCTGCTTGATAATTATGCATGACGTCTATAAAATTGTTTCTTCAGCACACTTGACCTATATTATCTCGTAAATTCAGTGTCTTGACTTGATCAAGTACTATTATGGCCTTATATTTTAGTTGTTTGTTAAGCAAAAATTAAATTTGATAGTATTTTCTCAAAATAAATAAATTTTAGTAAACAAATAGGAGGTATATTTAAGATTTGTAGAAAAATAAAAATATCTCGGAAACTAATGAGTTCAACCATAACAAGTGCTATATAAAGATGAAAGAGCATATTAAAAGCAATTTTATGCTACAATAAAATATTGGTGGTTACATTTAAAAAAAGGGAGAAAATCTAGATTTTGCATTCTACATCACGCTGTATACGAATATGCGCCGCGGGCTTTTTTTATAGCCCAGTTTAGAATTAGACGATATTTCTAATCTTCTCATGTGAAAAAAATTATTTTTGATTTATTACTTTTTGATATATAGTACGTTCATTTGACCGCGATTTGGATATAAAAATGGTCATAACTTTTGAAATACCCTGTATAATGTAACAATAGCCTATATTGGAAGAACGGAAATCATTAGTAGAATTTGAATTTGGAATGATATTGTCACGACGGCCTCTTTTTCTTCACCCAGGGAATCAAACTCGACGTAACTTTCACCGTTTACTTCACAACTGGATACAATATCTCTTAACCTTATCTCAAGTACAACTCAACTCAACTGACTGAACTACTACGCTACCCGTAGCACCTTATATATACTTCATCGAACCATCTAGAGCATTCGATGACATTTCTAGAATCCATCCGTCATTCTCGAAAACTCTAGACGATTCGATGACGTTTACACTTCAAAAGCACTTTGACTTTACATCATGTATGACAACCAATGACAACTAATACAAATACAGAATACCATAATATACAGTATGTTACATTCTTCCCCCCTTAGCGTTCGGCGTCTTCGACGAACAACTTCGATTCTTGTATCACCACAGACATCAGCATAGTCAACCTTCGGTTTTCCACTTTCCGTACATAACCTGTAGACTACGTCGCTGAGGCGCTTCATCATCACGTAGGGCTCCTCCCCATGACGTTGTAGCTTCGGACACCTACCCTTCCTTCCGTCGTCTGTTGCAAGACCATACCAGATCACCTCGTAACTGCGATATTCTTTGCCCAACTTGCGATTCTCATTTTCAGCTCCAGCAGGATTCTCTTTTCCTAGCTCTGTTATCATTCCCTTCAGTTGCACCTTTTCGTCTTGCCGGTTGTCCACTCTCGACACTCCCTTCTCGTCACTCAGGTTGCTCTCCAGTTCCTTAGTGAATCTGCTGAGTTTGCCTTCCAGTTGCGTAATCCTGATCTTCTGCTTACCATTCTCGCTCCAGAGTTGCGCGGCTTGATCAGAGCCCCATGACACGTCCTTGAGCACAACGTTAAGCTTGGTCCCTACCTTCGCGTTTTCTCTCTCCAGCTGCGCCAGTATCTGCTTCAAATCTACATCGTCGTTTTGCATCGCTGATATTTCGTATACACCTTTGTTTGCATTTTCAATGACTTTGTTCGAATTCTTCTGCTTTATCTTATTATGTCCGTACTTCAATCGTTTCATCCCAGAACTATCAGCCTTTACTGCAGCCAAAGCGTCTTCCAGCTTCTTTTCTATTCGAACGTTCTCATCTTCCAAATTCGCCAGTTGCTCTCTCATCTTCTTGTCAACATCTCTTGCCTTATACAAGTCTTCCATGACCTTTCTCACACTATCAAACGTATCTGTCATACCTGATTTCATCTTCTTGATTTCTGCTTCATGATGCACTAACCTTTCTCTCAACTTTGACTCGTCTTCTTTGACCGCGGTCTTTCTGGCCTGCACAATCGCGTGGTCTAGGTATTCCTTTAACGATGCGTTCTCAGCCTCCAGCTGGGTAATCTTCTGTTTGAGCCTTGCATTTTCGTCCTTAACTTTGTCACATCTATCCTCCGCTTTTTTCAGCTGATCCAAATCCTTCAATCTCTTGATTTCATTTTTCAGAGCAGAAATTTCTCTGTCGTGTTTTACGTTGAGCGTTCTCAAGGCTGCCTCGTGTTGGTCACTCTTCTTCAACAGATTATTTTTGTCCTTTTCAAACTTGCTCGTAATACCCATACATTCTCGTTTCTGAGAGTCAAGCAACTGCTTTAGCCTATCCCGGTCTGCTGTAAGATCCCTCATGGCTGCTCTGTGTTGTCCTTGAAGCTTAGCGATAGTTTCCTCGTTCTTCTTCAGGAAATTCTTCATGTCTCTATCAAACTGCTCCTTCATTGAGTTTATCGTGCCTTGCAGAGAATTCATTTTGCTTGCGTATTCATCTGCTTTTTCTACATTCACCTGCGTCTTATCGACCTGTATCCGGCAGCCTACTCTAAGGTGCCCCTTCTGCCCACATCTCCAGCACGTAAACTTCTCAGGTCCTTCTAAATTTGTGCGAGCTGGGTTTCGTTGAAAGGTACCACCTCTTCTTCTTGGAACGAACGCTGTCGCCCTGACCTCTGCTTCATCATCTTGTTCTACAGATCGCACCCCCCGTGTCATTCGCGTGGCTTTCGTGGCAGCTTCAATTTTAAGAGCCTTGACCAAAGCATCTTGTAAGGTTCTGGGACTGGATAGCCTTACAATTCGCTGAACGTCCAGGTCCGCAATGCCTTCGACAAACTGACGAGCAGCAACGTATTCCTGTGTCTCGATGGGACTGCTGACGAATGCTCGTTTAGCTAAGCTTTGGACTTCGTATGCAAATGTGGTTAAATCTTCCTTGGGTTGTTGTGTCCGGTTATGCAACTGGCCATGCAACAGCTCTGTTAAGTGTGCATCTCCAAAACGTAACTTTAGTGCAGATGTTATCTTATCATAGTCAGGTAAATCTGACGAGCAGAGATTTTCCAAAATAGCTGCTGCAGAATCTCTGAGCATTGATGTCAGCACACAAGCCTTTTCCTCATTCGACCAGTTATTCATACGTGCGATGTTTTCAAATTGCATATGATAAATGTCCCATGACGTTTTTCCATTGTATGGATAGGGCTTTGCTACTACGCCACTGTGTCTATCAGTAAAAGCAGGTGCTGCAGCTGTTAAACTACGCTCACCTGCACTAAGTTCTCGCAGCTCCTCTCTGATCATTTCCTTGACCTGATCTTTCACCTGCTGTAGTTGTTCACGCTCACCTCCACTAAGTTCTCGCAGTTCGTCTCTCACAATTTCCTTGACATGATCTTTCACTTGGTGCAGCTGTTCCTCAAAGTTCTTTTGTGATGTCACTACTGTCACTACTTGTGTCTCTATTGCGCTGATACGTTGGTCTTGATCTTCTAATGCCTGGCTTACCGCTTGCTTCTGTTCCTCAAGCCTAGTCATCACAAGTTCCTGTCCACTTTTCAAATCTGCGACTGCCTCGTCTTGATGTCGCTTCAACTTTTGCTCAAGGTCCTCTTGGTGATGCTTTAGCTTCTCTTCTAGGTTCACAACTGCCTCGTCCTGGTGCTGCTTTAGTTTTTCCTCAAGGTTCACGACGGCTGCTTGCGTAACGGCTGCCTGGTTCTCTAAGCTGGTTCTCATTTCCGCCCTTGTTTCGGCTGCACTTCGTTCTAAGCTAGCTCTCGTTTCCGCTGCACTCTGTTCTAATCTGTTTCCCATTTCTTGTAGCATAGTCATCAATGCGTTCATTTCGGATGCCATAGCTCTGGTTACTGGCATTAATGGACACTGTACTCACTTCTTCTTTCCTTTTCCTGGCTTGATTCGATGGATAATCCCACTTCTGGCACCAATTGTCACGACGACTCTTTTTCTTCACCCAGGGAATCAAACTCGACGTAACTTTCACCGTTTTACTTCACAATTGGATACAATATCTCTTAACCTTATCTCAAGTACAACTCAACTCAACTGACTGAACTACTACGCTACCCGTAGCACCTTATATATACTTCATCGAACCATCTAGAGCATTCGATGACATTTCTAGAATCCATCCGTCATTCTCGAAAACTCTAGACGATTCGATGACGTTTACACTTCAAAAGATCTAACCTAGCACTTTGACTTTACATCATGTATGACAACCAATGACAACTAATACAAATACAGAATACCATAATATACAGTATGTTACAACATATAGGGTGTCTCATTTAAAAAAATGCATGTTAGCATCACCACGTAGTTATGGATCACCCTGTATAAATCAAAATATTTTCTGAGCAAGGAGCATATCCGTAGCTACAACTTTTATATACAACTTTTTTTGCTATCTTCTACAGTAGTGTAGTTATCGACCGAGCCGGTACTAAAAACTCACCCTGTATCTGAAATACTTGCTAATCTACAAATTAATAGTGGCACAGGCCTTCCCGGCTTAGTGAGTTGGAGGATAGACGGTATAGAAACATAAGACGTTGAGATGTCAGTATTTCTTTATGCCTGGACCTCTAGCTAAAAATTTTAAATTATAACTGAAATTGATAAATCATGCACTGAATAATATTTTACGTCATTTTATACATATGTGTGACTTATGATTTCTAAATATTGGATTTATTTCTGACAGGTTACCTCATTTTAACGCCAGCTTATTATTTTTATGTTTGGTTTTTTGAAGTCTCCAATATTATTGACTGTCTTTTAATATGCGAATCAATATTGATCAAATTGGACCCTTAGTGCTTCTAGAATCCATCCGTCATTCTCGAAAACTCTAGAATCCATCCGTCATTCTCGAAAACTCTAGACGATTCGATGACGTTTACACTTCAAAAGATCTAACCTAGCACTTTGACTTTACATCATGTATGACAACCAATGACAACTAATACAAATACAGAATACCATAATATACAGTATGTTACAACATATAGGGTGTCTCATTTAAAAAAATGCATGTTAGCATCACCACGTAGTTATGGATCACCCTGTATAAATCAAAATATTTTCTGAGCAAGGAGCATATCCGTAGCTACAACTTTTATATACAACTTTTTTTGCTATCTTCTACAGTAGTGTAGTTATCGACCGAGCCGGTACTAAAAACTCACCCTGTATCTGAAATACTTGCTAATCTACAAATTAATAGTGGCACAGGCCTTCCCGGCTTAGTGAGTTGGAGGATAGACGGTATAGAAACATAAGACGTTGAGATGTCAGTATTTCTTTATGCCTGGACCTCTAGCTAAAAATTTTAAATTATAACTGAAATTGATAAATCATGCACTGAATAATATTTTACGTCATTTTATACATATGTGTGACTTATGATTTCTAAATATTGGATTTATTTCTGACAGGTTACCTCATTTTAACGCCAGCTTATTATTTTTATGTTTGGTTTTTTGAAGTCTCCAATATTATTGACTGTCTTTTAATATGCGAATCAATATTGATCAAATTGGACCCTTAGTGCTTGCTCACATGCGTTGTGATTCAAGTTTTTTCCCTATTCTCTCATTTTTCCTTACACTAATATGAAGCTGACGTGAAAATTGACTTACTCAGTTAACTTCAACTTTATCTTTGCCAAGCTAGCCCTTTAGAGTGGAGCTACGGTTATAAAAAAAGCAATCAGCCTCTCAAATCAACTTGATTCAAATCATTTGACCTTGCTGTGTACAGTAACAGCGCAATGAAATTTTGAACATACATGTTCGTCTAATAAACATCACTGCGCGAACTGGCAACGTTATCATTTGTACTGCCGCTATTACACAGGGCCGTATTTGGCGTGGAGGAAAAGAACCATGCGGGACACATGAAAGCTGTCAATCAATCGGTGTTGGACGGCACGTCGAAATGGTCAGCCAAGATCAACATCACAGGTTTGTCTTATAGGAAACGCCATATCCAGAAGCCTAGCATCTCAGCCGTTGTTATTGTTGATTTTTGATGTTCGATATGATGCTGTGTCTTGTCTGTATGTGTGTTATGTGATTCTGTCGGTGTGTGATGCTTAGCCGACCTTCTGGCTGTAGCTTATTCAGGTTTATGTTATGTTTTTGATGGTAGCTATAAAAGTTATCGTCAGTAGAATGGACAGCCGCAAGCAAAGGCTCTGGAATAACTATCATGATCTGCTCCAGGTCATGCTGTTATGCGGTACTAAATAGACATCCAAAAATGAAATCATTTTATCTTCTGCTCATGTGGTAATGATTAATTGCTATATGATTTTATATACAGGATGAATCTAAACGCTTCGTTAGCCTAACCACAAATCACCATGTGAAATAATTCCATAATCAAATCACTGAAGAAGAAGCATTCTTCAGTTATAGTGAGAGCTATTTATTATTTAAATCTTATCCTTGTATGGCAAGGATGATGTAGAGCAAATTGAATATTTCGTCAGTATCTCAAAAGTAACCTTTCGTAACCTCGTTTCTTCCAGTCTCTTTATGGCTTCTTTTTATTCCACTTAGCTTTGTATTTAAATGTGCTTCGTTTGTTTAATACAGCAATATTGTGGAGTCATAACTTTCAGCATCCTATGGAATAAAAATTTTCTCAAATATTACTTTACATTAGGAGCCATATATCCTCTATATTTTGTTTTTCGTGTCATAAGAGTTTCTGTTGTGGTTAATCTCTTAAAGCAGATACAATAAATGACCATCCGCTTGGAAACCCATTATAATCAAGCAAAATTAATTTAACAAGACTAATAGTATCGCGCACCGTATTTGGGGGCACGTTTATAAAACAATACATTGTACACGGTCAGTGGCATCACGTGAACACGTGGGGGCAGAGAAGTTCTTTTTTGCCATTTTGCCAACCAGTGATAAAGAGGCCCCAATATAACAGAGTTCGAAAAAATGTCATGCGAACTAAACCAACTTTCGACCACTTTACCCCAGATACTTACTTTATTACCGGAAGGAGTGATATTTTAGTAGGCTAAAACACTCTCATTGCCCTAATACGGACCTTAGGCCATTTACACTCTCTCTACTTCCTACCCTCTGTCCCCTCAGTGATAAGCAACGGACTTTTGTTGAATAAATTTTATTCGAGTATATTTCTTTGTTTTTTATTGGCTAATTCATTTTCAAAGTAAAGGCTGACAAAAATCGTAGCTTTATTTTTGTTATTATTATTTATTTGTTTTTTTATATTTGGAGACAACAGCAGTTTTCTATGAGCCAAAAACAACTTTTTCGGAATATGGTTCATGGTAATATTTGAAAAAAATGTAAGATAAAGTTTTCAACTTAATTTTAAATTACTACTGTATTAAAGAATGAAATACATATTTTCAAAACAGTAAATATACTGCTGAAGTGCTGAAAAAGTCATAAAAATCAGAATGGAGGTAAGAAAGTTAAGGAGTCGGCTGCTGACGAATGATCATTTTGCTCTATAAAACCTTACCATATAAAGTACAAAATGTAGGGCAGTTACAACTCTTACTGATGGATGCTAATTGAATGTGATTTGAATATGAAATTATTCCGCAGCGTTTAGAAATTGGGGCATTTTGATTCACTCTGTATATTGATACAAACAGTATGGTCCCTGAAGGTTCGAGATATGTGATTGAAGACGATCATTATAGCTAACGTCTAAATTATAAGATATTGTAGGAATAAAAAATCTCATTTCACATAAAAGAAAGGCTTTTACTCGTTAGCCTTTTTGTACTTAAACCAAGAGTCGACTTACAACAGCACTTGCAGTATCAGAATAAAAATGGATACAACAGTGCTGTTACAGTAGATACCATAAAAATAATAAACTGGTGCCTCAGCAGTTGGATTTCAGTAACTCGTAAATGTTTACAACGCACATATTCCACAGCATAGGTTAATGTGCGAGCTACATATTATATGATATTATATCTCTCAAAATAACGCGCTTTGTGGAGTGTTGTAGAAGGATCCATGAAGGTATATAAACGACGCTGTTTGTAGTTCTTTCGAGGATGCTTATACGTGGAATATACCGAGAAAATATATAATCTAGTATGCACAGTTACATATTAATGATGCAAGATACCAAAAATCTAAAACTAACTAAAAAATGTATTTCGTACCATGGGTAAGTCCTTCTTAAATCGTAGTCTAATACGGTTGTACCCTTGGATAACAGAATGAGAAGAAACCAAAAAATGAGACTTTCAAGCTCTAATCTAATGTTGTTTTGACATCTTGCGTCATTTTGTAACTACTATAGGTTAACTAGACTTGTAGATTGATGTATGATCCAAGAATGCAGCGTATTTAACCGCTTCGTGCCTACTGCCCTAATTTTTTATGCTTCGTAAGCTTTTTGCCATTCCAAATGTACATTTTACTCTATACCCATGCCAGTACAAAATCAATTATTGAGAAAGAACCACGCACCAAGTACATGAAGTGTTGGATCCCAGTGAAGTTGGGTACAACGGAATTTTTTGTTAGCAATAAAATTTTAATAAAAGGACCACAAAGCCCAAAAAAGCCTCCCAAAAAGTTTATTGGGGGATTAAGGTGTCAATATTTTATGTTCAGTGAAAGGTTTACTTTTGTACGAGCTTTAGTACAATAAATGATTACGCTATACAATGGGTTCTGAGGTGCATGAAACAATTCGTACATAACCTCGTCTGATTGAACCATAGAAATCAATTAAGCCGCATCAAATATATTTGTATAGTACGCCCCAACGGTATAAGATCTGTTTACCGAGTGAAAAGTTGTGCATGAAAAGGGTTGAACAAAAAACCATAAAAAGTTTTAATTTTATTTATTTATTTGTATAAATCTTAGAAAAATTGGGAACCCTTGTAGGCACTTTTTTGAAACTTTTCATTTTGTAAACAAATGTTATATAACTGGACTGTACCGTACCTTGTAATTTTTATATTTATATGTGCATCTTGTGCGTTACCCTGACTGGTTTAACTTTATTGGTTTCAGAATTGGAAGTAAATCACAGAATTGCAATTAGCGATATCAAAAATCTATATATCTATATTTAACCCCTAGATAATTTTGTAAGATTAGGTAACTCGCTTCACTGGACCTTGAACTGACCTTGAGTCTTACATAATAAACCTGCTAATCTTAAATTTGCGATAAGCAAGCAGAGGCCGTTGTGTAGCCTAGTCAAATATGTTGATACAGCTTGTGTGTAAATAAATATCCTTCACGTATTCAAACTTTCGGCAATTCTTTAATCACAGTGCTTAAGAATTTAATCCTTAGCTAGAGGCTTCTTTGGACTTCATGTCCCTAAGAAATTTTTGTCAAAAGGTGAAACACAAACAAGTGTATTCTGTCAGGAAAGCCGATGGAGATAGTGTTTTGTAAGTAACTGAATAAAGTGACACTGGATGCTTTGACGCAGCACTAACAAAAACACCACAGAGTCTAACCACTCGTCAAACCATTCTTTTTTAAACATAACACGGGTTTCACTATGTTAGACTATCAGCCAATCTTTCTCTGGAGATGCAGACATACTAGTACTTGTGACTGACACGTGTGTGAATTGAAAAAATTGGTTTGGCGACTGGATAAACGGTCTAGTCTTTGTTAGTAGCTGACTGATTCAAGATGTATCTGTTTCTATTAATGTATCTCGCTAGTCCTTTATTCTATGTCATTATAACTAGACTATTTGTATTTCTATTACATGACCTACTAGAATAATTTTGTTTATTAGAACGCAATTTTACGTTGCTTAGACTTGGCAGCGATACTAGATTGATCTAAAAAGAAATTGCTGTTGTTCGAAAAATATCTGGATCATAAGAAAATAGTGAACTAGAAAATACAGCATGAAAATAAGCCATTGTCTTTGATACTAAACCTAATTGGATGTCATATATCTACTTTCCAATTAATTGCGACTAATCTCAATCCTGACGCTTTATCACTATCTCCAGTCGTAAAACAGCAAGCACCTTACACTATCAATAATACCAATATCACTGAATTTCACAAATGCAGATTTGATACCACTAGATTTTATGTAGGGAGAAACGAAAAATATTAAGAATATACTGTACACGAGATCCGTTTTGGTGGCCACCCATTTGAAAAATGTTGAGGCATATTCAAGTTTAGCCGAAAAAATATCTGAGTTCTTAAACTTATTCTTAGATCTCCCGCATAACTAAAATACTTTGATTGATAAAACTACATGAAGAACAACACATTATGAGCTTAATCTAACTTTTTATAGAGATAAAATACTAATACCCTCAAGTAATTTAAGAACAAGTGAAGCGACACCTAGTAATGTGAAGCTATAACATGTTACTTGGTGATTAGATAAATTTTTCTCCCTCATCTTCAATATTTTTTCTTCAAGTCCTTCTAGTTGATTTATCAATAGTTCAGGAGAAATATGATAGTTCATCACAAGCTTCTACTGTAAAAACGTTACTGTACACTATAAACAGAGCAATATACAAACTCAAAACTCGTTTGCACAAAGCTTAGCATAGATCTAGAGCGATACAAATAGATTGATATTAAATTACAAAAAGAAAACTCGTAAAATGCACCCAGGTTAATTAGAATCTGATTAGAATTGTAGAAAATTACTCGTAGATTATAAGTGCACAAATAGTTTCGCGATAAGCTTGTCATTAGAAAGTGCAACACGCAATAGCTATTTTTTATAGTTGAATATTCATGAAATCCAAATTACACCTCCAAGACACTTTACATTTACATTTTTACTCGACTGTACGCTTAACCAGAATCTTAGATACACGATAAAAATTAAATTTGTACGTTATACTACATTACCCTACGTTCGAGTTTAATTACGTCATCAGAACCTCGAAGCAGGCAAATCGGCAACAGTGCATTGAATTTTGGACATTCGGGGTTTTGGTATTTGTTAATTACTATTAGTTAGCTATTATGTTTAAATAATCTTACCAAATTCTTGTTTTGAAAGTTCGGTTTCCGTATATCACTTTAAATTTTCATGCATTTTCAGATGATTAAGACTAGTGCTTTACTTGAAAAAAATTGAGCATGAGATTTCAGTGCTTATGGACAAAAAAAAATAAATTAACATAGAGAATAGATCCATGATGGACAATAAATTCCGTGAATGTCAATTCTTCATCTCCGTCCGGCATCTATTGGCGTTTTGCATAAGGTCGGCAATGCATTCTTGAATCAATTACCTGAAGTTGTAGATATTCACGACCTAGATCAACATAGAATATTGTCAAATGTAAATTCGTTTGTTTTTGTAAATAACATGCGTTCGTCACTGTCTCAATGGAACGTAGGTAATTAAAAAGTGTTTTACGAAAATTAGACGTAGGTTACATCAGATAGTGAAAAATATTCAATATCATGGATGATAAAACGTTCATGTACACGCATTCCAAAAAAAACTATATGTTTCTAAATACCTAACAAAGATTGTTTATATCTTCATAGCCACTTAAGCTAAAGAAGGAGGTTTTCTCGAAATCAGAGGTAAAAAGCTGCAGTCTCATATAAGCATTTATCTGATCATTCTAAAAGTTGATTCAAAATTTTCGTAAAACTCTTGGCAAATGAATTAGGTATTCAAAGTCAAAGATCATCGAATAAAGTTTTCGAAAAATAGATTTTTTCTATGCTTTTAGTATTATATTTTTTCTACTTAAGCTTCCTTTTAAAAGCCATTTATTAAAAATTACATAATTTACTTCGCCTGAAAAAGGAAATTTACTTATACTATTCTACGATTATGAAATTTCTAGTGATTTAAAAGCTTTAAATGATGTTTACTCCGGTGGATCTTTTATGCTGCATATGACTGACCGATGTGCTCTGTTGTTTAATGGAAATATCTTGATTATATATATCTTGATCTATAATGCTGTGTAAAGGTTTGAAGCTGTGACAAAAGTGGTGGAAGAAACCATTTCTGCCAATTTTACTGTTAAAATTATGATGTGTAAAGAAGGAGGTGCTAAAACTGCATGTCTTATCTAGGGTTGCCACCTCTAGTGCTATGACCGGGTGTATCCCGGTTTCGACACCCAATCACCCGGCTCTCGTAAATATCTGCCGATAAAATAATATTATTTACAAGGGAATTCTGAAATACCGAAAAATACCAAAAGATTGACTGTTTTTCGCCAACATAATATTATCATCACTGTCAAAGAAAGACAATAGAAAGCAATAAACGTAATCTCCGTACTTGCTTAATACTTGCCCCTAGAGAAAAGAGCGATTATGTGGCAAGATTGCATGGCAGCAATTCTCGGCAGAAGTTATACAGCTACAGCGTCGACTTATTTTTATTTTAATTTTTATCAGTGGCGTAGATACGGTGGGATAGGGGATAGGGACGTAACGAAAATAAAAATAAACTATACGATGTCTCATATTATTTCCCTATCTCCTACGCCTGACCTAAAAATTAATGTTGGATCAACCACAAACTTGAGACCATATAGGTATATCCCACTTTTTGAACTAAACCGCGGTTACTCATGACTGCGGTCATCAAGATATCTCATAAATGTTAACTGATTAAGCGTCCCGCCCCTGGACGAATATTTTGTTATGCTTATCATGTCGTCCGGTCAAGCAAAATTGAAAGGTGGTAACCCGAATCTTATTGGAATTTTTAAAATCTGCCGATCTTTGATATTTGGATGAAGTTAAATCCAAGGCTAATGCTTCAATATCTTCGTGTAATTATTTGATAATGTCTGCCGTGTAAAATGCTTAATTTTTTAAGAGACGCGATGGACCAATGGGTCTAAAACATAACGAGAAGAGAAAGTAGCGACAAGTAAACTTCCAGCAGCCTGCAAGACATATCAATAGTTTTTGGAAATTTTAACCACCATAATAATTGTAACAGGCTTAATGCCTCTGTCTTTCGTATGCCACAGTATGGAAAAATTTGCTTTATGTTTCTACATCTGCATTTTAAACGTAATTTACTTCCAACAACCTAAATTTTCAATCAAAGATCTAATTTTGAGATACCCTAGAGGGATTTCTATTTTTTGTTTTGGCCTAAGAAAATTATTTGCATAATCAAGCTGATAATTTGACAAACATGAGTTATGGTACACAAATGTGACCAGATTTCGAAACCTGTTTTACAGATTTTTATGTGCAAGAAGATAAAACTGATTATTACGAAGCAACATGCAAAATTACCGGATATAATATTGTATTTTAGAAAAATAAAAAACATGAACCTCTAAAATTCGACGATTACTCAGAAATCGAAATTACAAAACAACCTTCAAAATTACAGCATATTACAGGCACACTGCTCTACTGGCCTGTATCTTGTCAAATCATGACGCAGAAAGCAGGTATAGTCATAACATACCTCGTTACTGTATTAGTATAGAACAGAAACATATCTTTTTGTAATAATTGGAATAAATTAATGTTCAGTGATCTTGGCCCTTGCAGTCGACAAAAAGACATACCTTATACCTTCTACTGGTTATTCCCACGATGTTTTACAACTCTGCAGATATCCTCTTCCTGCACAAGGGTCTTAAAATAATTAAACACATCTAAACTTAACTCTTAAGAAGAATAAGAGTTAGCCGATCACCTATTACTATTTGAGATTGCAAATCTACCGAATTTCAATTTACCGGAACTTCGGTATATTATTTTAAAAAATTACCGATTTACCGGTATTTACCGGTTTTTTCTGACACAACAAAATAACCAAGAAATAAGTAACAAAATAAATAACTAAACTTCAATTCTTATTAAATAATCACAACAGAATAGTAAAACCCTGGGTAAACTTGAAAAGAACTAATAAACCTAAACTAAAGACTAGTAACAGGCCCTAAAACATTAGAAATATTAATTTGAATAATAATTGTTGTTATTTTTTACGATTAGGTCAGAAGTAAAACAAAAACTGCTTATTTTTCTGTATGCGACGTTTAAACTAATATGTAGTCAGCATCAGGCATCTAGAAGCAATGGGTTAGGCTTTATATCGTTTAAACTTGAAACAAAATTGCATTCATATAAAAAAATGAAGTCAAGTTGATTGACTCAGCACTTCCCACACATTACGCTGATACCAGTTTATTATTTTCCCATAGCATAAAGCTTTAGTCTAAGATCCCTTGCAACCAAATAATTGCCAACCCCCCCCCCCCTAAAATTGTCTTATGCCGCTAGGTCTTTCCTTCACAGGTCAATGGACAGCCTATTATCGATACTACAAACCTCTCAGTTTTACAACCCCCTCCCCCTCCAACCACCTCACTTTCACCCCCACCCAAAAAACTGGTAGGAAATGATCAGGAACCCTTAAATAAAACATCTAAAAACCGAATTTGAGTTGCTTTCGTACTTGTCGCGTTCTTTGAGTATTGATACGCTGCCACTGACAAGATTTTTAACAAACATACGCGTTTTCCATTCTCACCACGGTAACAATATACTGTGTCAAAATTTCATTAGAATCAATTTAATAGTGTCCACGTTACAAAATACAAAACGTTTTAGACCAATAAATTCTTGTATAGTATACAGAAAATTCTAAGTCCCTTAGTTTCTGTAATAGGCTAGGCAATGTTCGGATGCACCTAAAAAGGTGATTTGTGTCGCTAGATCTTCCTTCACAGGTTAGTGGACAGCCTATTATGAGTACAAGAATTTTTTTAATTTTTCAACCCCCAACCCCCCCACCACCCCAATTTCACCCCCACCCAAAAAAAACGCAGAAAATGATCAGGAACCTCTAAAACGCTTAAAAACGAAGTTTGAGCTGTTTTTATATTTTTAGTTTTTTTATTATTTCTGCGCCGCCACTGGCACGATTTATCAAAACCATACGCGTTTTCCATCTTCGCCATGGTAGTAATGCCGTTTCAAAATTTCATTAAAATCAATTCAACAGTTTCCTCGTTACAACGATCTGACGCAGTACTCTCGTATGTTTACATCAAAAAAAATTCTAAGTCCTTTGCTTTCTGTAATAGGCAAAGGCAATATTCGGATGGACCTAAAAAAGTTATTTATGTCGCCAGGTCTTCTTTCACAGGTCAGTGGACAGTCTATTATGAAAGCAACAAATTTTTCAATTTTATTACCCCCCACCCCCCAACCACCCCAATTTCACCCCCACCGAAAAAAAAGTAGAAAATGATCAGGGACCCCTAAAACGCCTAAAAACGAAGTTTCAGCAATATTTAATTTTTTTTGTTTTTTGCTAATTACTCCCCCGCCTATGCACCGATTTTCAAAATTATAGAAACATTACCTACTACGACCCCACAACATACCGCTGCCCAAATTTCATCACAATCCATGCAGCGGTTACTGAGATTACGAGGGTAGAAAAACGCGACAGACAGACAGACAGACAGACAGACAGACCGACCGACGGAAATGAGTGACGTGGATTTTCGTTATGTACACATCATAAAACGCCCAAAAAACGTATTATCTCAAAATCGAAAATTTTCGCGATCACAATACTCCCCTCACCTATCGGTGTGGGAAGTAAAAGGAAGAAATTAGCAGTAACTATTGACTGATAACGGTAGATACCACTTTCCAAAGCGCATAAACAATGAATTTGCTTTGGCTCAATAACTATATTGATGCCAAATACTTATACAAAAGAACAAAACCAATCAACAATTACTTTTTTACTCCACTTATCAGAAAGTCGAAGTTTCATCGTATGAATATTGTAACATTGCAAGAGTATGGCTAGATATTGGTTAAAACAATACATACAGTAATAAAACTCAACGAAAACTTCAACAATCCAGATCTTATACAACTAAATTTTAATTTAAAAAAGGGGGAAAAGTGTATATCTGCACTCGACAGAAGAAGGTTGAGGAATAAGCTGATGGAAATCATGTGATGTTTTCCGTATAAATCATAATATTATCCAGTGTTTTTCATCTGTAGAACATAGACCGAGGACGGAAAATATGTAAAATACAGTATAGTTTTTCATCTCTTAGCTAACTTGTTAATTGAATTAAGATAAGTGTTGCTTAAGGAATTAATATAGCTTGCCTGTAATTCAATGAATTATTTTTTTAATATAAATGATTTCGCTGGTTAATCTTTTGGACAATATCTTCTGAGTGCTTAGAATTTTTGTGTTTCAAAGTCAAAATGATAATTTTCAGTTCTGACATGCTGTACTACAGCGGTGAGGGCTGTACAGCATTTGATATTTTTCACCGAAATTACCGGTAAAAGGTGTCCATTTTTTCACCTGGACTTCAAAATTTATTTAAGGCAGTAAATCGTTAAATCAGTAATGCAATCCCTAACTATTATTGACCAAAGATTAAGAAATATAGCCTAATGTCACTTTTGTAGATGCCTCAAACCTGTTGCACGGCTCTAGTCATTCCAACTGTGACGAAATGTAATCAGCAAACACCCGAACGGCGGCCTTTTCCACGTCGTCAGGCAATGTACGATAAGCAGTCGTGATAATAAACCTCCGACGTCGAGTCTAATCTAAATCTAAGAACAATTAGGGACGCGTGCCAAAACGGAAGTCGTGTACGGAAGGCAGCGACGCGACGGCAGGACAGGAGGACCTGTTGTGTCGATTAATGACCTGGCATGGAGACCTGTATAGTGTTGGAATTGGCAATCAGCTACCGAACGTTCGTTCCATTATAGTTTTTCCCAACACCCGTTGTCCACCGATCCAATCCAGCTACTTGTTGTGTCTTGCGATCTACTTTACAGGGTTGCTGCTGACGGACGCGAAAGCTTGGATTTCGAGAATTATTTTGATATATTTCGATTTTATTTCATACACCAGTATCTAATATGATCACTTTTTATTTTTGGTTCCCTCTTAGGAAACTGGCTTGGCCATCGAATCCTTCAGTAGCTGACTAAAATCTAATAGAATTATTTGGGGTATCCCAAAAAAAGTGTTACATGGAAATTTACAGATTGAACTCTTGGCGGTATCGGGACTAATCCATAAGTGTTATGTATTTTTTTTTGTAATTTTCTAATCTGTTTCTGGTATTTTCTTCCACATATTTGACTTTTATAAAGCTAATGACATTCTGGGTCGCATAGATACTATTAAAAAACACTTCTCGGTTTCTTGTGAACTAACTGAATCAAATCCAAAAAGAGCCACTACTCGCTCTGATACTATTGTGTTAGATTTCTTGAAACCTAAGAATTATTAGAATTGTAGACATTCACTAAAGTGGTAAATATTTTCCACAAAAAATGTTAAAAGAAAATAATTATTTAACTATTTATTTATATATTATACTATTTGCCCAGTTCCGAAAATGCTAGGACATACCTCACGAGCCCTTGTATCGCTACTATGATCTGTTGTACGTCAACGATCAAAAAGGAAATACACGAAGAGTTTCTAGCTGTAATAATTACATAACAGGTATAGAGGTGGTTCGAGGTACCGCAAGGGTTACGCTATGTGTAAACTTTATGTAGACAGTACTTTTGGGGATACTCCGGAGATCACTTGACTCAGTTTCATTCAAAAATGCTACAGCGACTTAAAAATATGAACTTTGTAACTGTTTGAAAACAGCTGTCTGACTGCACCAGCGAATTCAATATGCAAAAAACGATCGCTGTTGTTAGACGATTAATACAGGTAAAATGTAAACGGTCTTGAGCGTTTCAAGATTCCTAATACTTGATGAACCAGTAGCAATCCTGTGCTTCTGTTATTGTTGTATTTCGGTGTTCTGTTTCCGGTGTGGTGCCTGCGCGTGTCATCTACCTCTACGACTACATCGAACCAACCATCTCAAACCAACCAACCAACCAATCGCAGAACAACATTTTCCGTGGACCCAGACACACACATTGACTCGATAGAGCAAGCGGAGCAAATGACCATCGAGGGCACGTCCAAGTGGTCTTGCAAGATTGCCATCACAGGTACCAGATGCTGCATTCTATTGGGATATGCCCGGACACTCTTCCAGTATCTCTAACTCTCTCTATCTCTCTTTCTATAATGTTTGGTTTGGTTTGAAAAAGTTGCTGGGGTTCTTATCAAAGCTATTTTTTCACTTTGGTTTTGGTACACACTACTTTACATATTATAATAGAACGATTGGTGGAATCAAAATAGTATGATACAATGACGATTACCGAATCGCCTCTGCTTGAGTATAATAATATAAATACAAAGTACGCAAAAAATATTTAGAAGTAATTTTAGGTCACGCACCTATTTTAAAACATTTTTTTAAACGATAGCGTACTGTTGTATTGAACATTTTTTCATCAGCTTGACGTAACGTTTTTGTTTTCGTGTATTGAATATACAAGAAAGTGGAGATCGCCACACAGGCGATATATCTATGCTGTACTGGCTTTTTTAATGTAATTTATGTTATAATCTGATTTGCATTGAAAGTGAAAAAACAGAAAGCTTTTAAAAATAGACCTATATGCAAACCTAAATGATGGTGTTTCTGCTATACAATACACCAAGTCGAATTCTGTCCAGGTTATTTCTGCATTCCTTAAACTCCAACAGGAGATCCACGTCATTCACTTATATAGCCAATTGGTTATGTTCAAAAAACATATAAATCCTTGTTTTGTGCCAAGGCCAGTTTTATTCAAATTTTTATTGATTCACATTATGGTTATAGAAGAATTAGCACGAATATACCGGGTGTCCCAGAATTGCCTTGACACGTGATATTTTCGTAACAAAAAACGGTTCAAGCAAGAACTGAGTGGTACTTTTGAAGGTACTACAGAGTCTATCATACCATGCATTCAAAACATTTTTTTTGTACGTCAACCCCTAAAACTTTTTTCAAATAGCACTCCCATAGGTTTTCCTACATAAATGATATCCCCATTTTATTTAAAATCTTGTGGTACGTTTAATTTTATATGCAAACTTATTTTTTCCGTAAAATCATAAGCATAAGACAAATGAAATGATAATTTGTTTGACCCCTAATATTTTTGTAACAAAAACGGACAAAAAAGAAAAGTAAGTGGGTTTTTCAAGGGTAGTGAATGACCTATCATTCCTTGCTTATGAACCATTGTTTTCTTACTTAAACCCCTGGAACCCACCCCTAGCTTGTTCTTTCAATTTTCAATCCACAATTTTGTCTGGAAAAATGAATTCTTGAATTTAATTATCGTAGTGCCTTACTTTTTTTGTTCCTACTGCAATTCATCGTTAATTTTTTTTGTTTAATCCATGAAATTGTAAGCATAAATTAATTAAAACACATGTATGGAAAATATTTTTTATTATCATGAATCAACTAATAAAAAAATGTGACAACAAGTGCAAAAACGTGGAAAAGTTTTAGGGATACATCGGCCGCGCCAACCCCGTGAGCAGGGTATGCCCCGCACACAGAAGCCAAAATTAACGATAAATTGCAGTAGAGGCATAAAAAGTAAGGCAGTACGATAATTGAATTTAAGTAAAGAATTTATTTTTCCAGGCAAAATTGTGGATTGAAATTTGAAAGAACTAGCTAGGGGTGGATTCCAGGGGTTTAAGTAAGAAAAAAATGATTCATAAGCAACGAATGATAGGTCATCCACTACCCTTGAAAAACCTACTTACTTTTCTTTTTTGTCCGTTTTTGTTACAAAAATATCAGGGGTCAAACAAATTATCATTTCATTTGCCTTATGCTTATGATTTTACGGAAAAAATAAGTTTGCATATAAAATTAAAGGTACCACAAGATTTTAAATAAAATGGGGATATAATTTATGTAGGAAAACCTATGAGGTGCTATTTGAAAAAGAAAAGTTGGGGGTGAGTTTTAGGGGATGACATACAAAAAAAAATGTTTTGAATGCATGGTATGATAGACCCTATATTACCTTGAAAAGTACCGCTCAGTTCTTGCTTGAACCGTTTTTCGTTACGAAAATATCACGTGTCAAGGAAATTCTGGGACACCCGGTATAGTGAAAAATAAAGTAGACTTATAAGAAGTATATACAAAAAGTATTAAATCAAGCTATCCTTATCACCTCTTATAGCATATAAATACAATATAGCGTTTAAATGTCGACATATTACATTAACAGAAAATAGTTATTTTACAAGACAATAAAATCTTGTTTCGTCTTTTGATAATTATAATGTGCGACTTCAAATCATTTGTATCAGCAAGAAGAAGTAAATCTTCCTTACCTGTATATACCGGTTCATACACGAAGGAGACACGAAGGATTATGGCTAAAGTACCTGATGAAAAAAAAAATCGTATGGATAGTGATCGATTAAAGCTACATTTTAAAAATGTTTTCATGTTATACACCAAAGCGCGAAACGTATCAAAGTTTTATTTTTATTCAGATCCCTTGATCAATTATAGTGTGACTATGTGTTACCTCGCCCGTGTGGGGGCGGGTTAGAATATCTCCCATCGTATATCCTGCGTGTCGTAAAAGACGACTAAAAGGAACACCGAACTACTGTCGGTATAAGCAGTAACCTCTTCTCAACCAACAGCTTCGGGTGGACGAGTTGAGAAGAGTCAGGACACCTTCTTGTCCTTGGGGTAAGAAATTGCCCCTAAAGGCGGATGAACCAGTAGATACCATCTGGTCAACGGCATGAGGATGCAGACAGCAAATGGGAAACTACTGCATTGAAGATCTTAAAGATATCCCAAGAGAAACTCGTAAAATGTGTAAATGCATTTTACGAGTTTACAACATGTCTGTTAAGACATTGCAACTACGATGATGATGTGTTGCCTATGAGACCCGTTTAGGTGCAAACCAGTTAATTGTTTTTAGTTATACTTCACGACTTGCTTGGTAGCTTATAGGTAGGAAAATTGAAAAACAGCGATTCGATTGAAAATTTAAAACTAAAAGAAAACTACTAGAGATTGATATTCACAACCTCATAACATTAGAAGGAATATCAAATGTTACACTTGATTGTATAAAAAAATTAGGTATTCCCTTTTGAATAAATCAAGTTATCTCTGATTAAAGTAAGTCAAATTTGATCATCTAACTTAAGATGTCACATTTCCTGCATAATAACAGAACCTTCTAAGTTGTATAATCGCCGCGATATTACATTTTTTTTATCTCTAGTTATACCAGAAATAGTAATTGGTATTTAAAGTCCGTTTCAAGTCTCATCTGTAATACATGAAGCCACACTAGAATTCACTAAAGAATCTAAATATGCAATAACATACAGGATGTTATATTTAAAAAATAAAACTTTGATGAGTTTCGTGTTTTGTGGACAAAAAAAGAACATGGAAATGTTTTTAAAACTTATTCTTAATGCGTCTGAGCAGTGATGATGAAAATAGATAATTAATGAAGCTTCAAATATTTTTTAGAAAGATTAGACCTTTTTTGAACTAAATTTGAATTTGCAAGAAAATACCCCCATAACTATACTTCTTTTGTCTCGTTTCCTCGATACTCATCTATTATCCTCTCTGAAAAAAAAAAAACTAGAACGTCCTGTCCTTAAAACAAGCTTTTCTACATGTCGCTAAGTCGAAGCACCTGCGTGAGCGTAGCGTCATTGGTTGATCATATTTATAATCCCCTTTTAGCATCATCACTGTTTGCTCAGACAATTATTCATTAGCTAAGCAGCGTCTATCATTAGACATTATAACATTTTTATTTCAATGGCAAAAAAATGAACCGTCAATGTACGACAAACCAATTTTTTGGATTGTTTTCAAAATTTTTTGTCGATAAACTATGATCTAGTTCCACCCAATTTCGTTTATGCACTTTGTCCTGGAACACTCTATATATACCCTGTACATATACTGACCATTACATCCGTTACGTGTCAGATAGGCGAGCAGTTGTTACCTGGAGTAGGGATATGTTGGACGTCCAGTTTACGAAATTACTACGAGCAACAACGTGTTATTAATAGCACAATTATCCTTATTCATTACGTTGTCTTCCTGCTATTCCAAGTTTTCGTGTGTGTATGTGTTGTATTAAGTTACTTGAATGCACCTTATGTTAACAAAAGAGTGCATTCTGCTGCCTTAGACTTATCCAGTCCACCAAATCTCAGATATACATTAAATAATATTCTCTGTAGTTATACAAAGTATAGCTACAAACTTTATTAAGCATCCTGATGAAGACTGACAGTTTTGATAGGTGCAGAAGATGTGAATATGCGATATTTGCAATTTTTACTTATACTTATAATCGAAAGGTATATTATGCAACATTTCAATTGATGTTATTAGTATCTGAATTTTTTGATTTCTTAATATAAAAAAAAGCCATTTGAAAATAGTTTTATTTTTTGTAGCAAGGGATAACCTGGGCAGATTTATAAAGCAATAGCATAATGCCTATACTTAGTAACATACGAGAACATAATGATTTTACTATTAACAGGTAAAGAAAAATCAACTTTATTCCATACAAAATGCTGATGGTACGTTAACTGACATATAATAGTGTTCCACCTTAGTTCTTAACACACAGTTCAACACATCTCCACAGTGCTCGAAAGTACAGGCAACCAGAACACTATTGCGATTGCAACTATTTTATATATATCTAGATATTAACTTGATGTGGAGTGTAGTTGAATATAACTTGGCCGTGAAGCTCTGTTACTGTCAAATGTCTGCCAAATTGAGCTGAACATTGCAATGCATGGCATACACTTTGTGCAATGCTTACTGGATATCTTTTCACTTATACACACATTTACATTTTCAGTCACTTATTCTGCATATTTACTGTACACAGCGGTGACATGTAGACATCTGGCAGCGTTTATAATGAGCGTTATGCGTTATTTATATACATATACTGACAGCTTTAGATTTATTCTGTTAGCTACATCCATGAAAAAGTTACGGATTTCGGACTATATCTTTAAATGGCTTGGATCGGCGAGTTTCTCGTTATTCGGATGTTTTCTTTTACAAAACTTAATGAGGTTTGACTTAAAATAAGAGTAACAGGGTACATTTGTTAATAAATGCTTCGAGGTTTAATAAAAGTAAACCTTTTTACAGTTTTACTCAGAGGGACTCTGTACTACAATAGTGTATGCAAATTACGCTATGGTAGTATTTAATGGTAAATTCAAGGACATCATCTGCGAACCTATGCAGTAGACAATACGCATTATACAAAAAGGTGTGTTGGAAAGCCTCCTAGGTTAACCCTATTTATATCTGAACAGTCTCAGACTTCCAGACAAAATTGAATCTTTTATTCAAAATGTAAATTATAGAAAATCACGGGTAACCTGTAAGAAGTTGAAAAAAATTGTAGACAAATACATCATGTTAGCTAGACAGAATCTCACTTGAAGTCCAAAATCAGGCAGCGAACTGCATCTTAAGAGGAGCTGTCCAGACCTAAACTATGGGGCCTTCATGACCATATCCACAGAATTATGTTTCACGCTGCTTACCTAATACAAAAAGCGGAAATAAGCTAAATCTTACATGTACATGATCATAAAAAGTTATCTGATTTTTTGATTCGATACTGTTGGGCAAGGGAACATCTTCATAACGATTTACAGTTTTCTATAGTTCGATTTAGTTAAAGTGATTCATCACAAATTACTTGTTCAAAAACTTTGTAGCAGAGGTTACTCTCAGACTTTCATCCAATGAATGAATTCAAAACTTAGACTGACCAACTGTGACTCCAACACAGTTTTACAGTTACAGCAATACGGTTTGCTCAACACATGTTGAAGTATTGCCTGATATCTCTCGCAAGTGAAATTCGAACACCTAGGAAAAAGGAGTAGTCGCATTAAAAATGTTTGCACAGCTTGGACTATCAATAGGGTGTACTGGTGAGTATACTGGCCTTCTTTGGTATACATCTAACACTTTTTGGTCCTTCGGACGCTATTTACCTACATGGCATCTCCAAAAAGCTCTATACGTGTAAAAACAAGTGGATCCAAGAACTATAACTATAATATCTGTTGCAAATGTGGCGAGAGATTAGTTGTTTGTGTAAAAATGCTCGAATTGTACGTCAACGAAAATGTGGTGCTTCTTTTGCGTTCTAAAAGCATGGCTAACATGGATCAAAAAAGGGCGGGTGCAGCCAACTAGAGGTTCTGGAGCACGTAAGGGAACTACAGAGAGGCAAGATCGTCATCTACGGCAACTGATCCTTCGAGACAGAATGCGATTCTCTTGACTCGAGCTGTTGCTGATGCTTGGTATGCAGCTATGGGGAGGCTTCTTAGAGTCGGCACGGTGTACCGCAGACCGCATGAAATGGGTTTAAGATCATACCGTCCGCATCTAGTGCTTCCACTCACACCAAAGCATCATCACCAATTCTGATTCCCATCAGATAGCCTTCTCCGATAAGCTTAGGTTTTGTCTGGAGCCACATGACGGACACCAATGCATTAGACGACAACGGGCTGATTAACGTGATCTCCGGTTTGCTGTTGAGCGCCATGAACACCGTCCTATTAATTTGGTGGTTTGGGGTGTCACTGAATTTAACAGCAAATCACCTTCACTTGTGACTCGTGGCCAAATGGCGGCCCAACATTATGTGAATCAGGTGATAGAACCAGTTGCTGTTCCATATGCCCTAGGCCAGGAAGGGGGTTTCTTCAATCAAGATAATGCACGTCCTCACATTGCAAGGGTATTGATGAAGTTCCTATAGAAAGCTGAGCTCAGGGTACTCCCCTGGCCTACACGATCACCCAGTCTATCGCCAAATGAAAAGATATGGCATTGGACGAGTCGCTACATTAGCGATCTACCCACTTCTCCGTCCCAGCTGAATGAACTGGAACGTGGTGAGATAGCAGCTTGGGAGGCTCTACCTCTAGAATTTATTATCGAACAGAATACGAGCAAGCCACGTAGACTAGACGAGGGCATTCGTCAACATGGAGGGCCCACTCATCATTGACCTGTTGTATTTTTTATACACTAATTATGGCATTCTTGTGTTTAGTCATGCCGTATTTCATTAACCGCACCTTTTTCTCTCAGTGCTCGCATTTCACTTGCTAGTAGCATATATCGATATAAAGAAGGATGTTGGGAAAATGTTAAACTGGTAAGCTTTCAAGACATCTTTATTATAGATTATTATACACAAGTTAGTTGTTAAGACATTTTAGACTCTGACAGTTAATTAGTCAATAAATATGAATAACAATAAAATTCTGTACTTGGAGATAAAGTAAATGTGAATAATAATAAAATTCTGTGCTTGGAGAAAGAACGCTGTGTCAGCTGAAATAGCACTAAATAAATGTGGTTTCTATCTTTGAGCCAGTAAATTGCGAGCAATCAGATATACAACCATAGGTTTAATTGATTAAGGTTTGATAAATCCGGTATGCGGTATGGGTTTACGAAATCTTAACTACCTTATTCGAACTCTAAGCCAGAACTGTGTCATCGCTGACTTCCTAATGTTTAACATGTATACGGAAATTCACTACACTCCAATAAGACGAGCATAATGTCGATATATCTTGCACATTATGTGAATGGCGCTAATCAGGCGTTTCTTGTTTGATTTGTAGTTAGGTCGTATGGAAAGGGCTACCACAATTAACAGCGAGAGACAAATTTATCAGATTATTAGACTGCATGATAAGCTTTCTTGAAACAAAAACAGATGCTATATATATATATATATTATCGTTATATCAGTAACATTTCTCAGATATATAGATGAAATCTTTAAACTGCAATAATGAATATCTTATCTAACAGAAGTGAGGGATAAGCTGTAGCTTATAAGCTGTAAATCATTCCTTACTGTATTTGATTAGAGTGTGCCCATGAAGGCGAACGTGTTTTGTCTAGCTGTTCGAAACTTCGCAATATAATTAAACTGATATTATTTACTGCAGGTGCACGGAGGTCGTAAATATAGTCCACTTATATTGCATTTTACTCAGTGTATCAGTATGAACGTAAAACTGGCGCCTTATTACTTCAATTAATATTTAATTAAATTCCATGAGAGCATTATTGGAATAATAACAAGCTTTATAGAGATATATTTCATCCCACGTTCAAAATATATTTATAAACCGTATTTGAAAAATTGTATACCCAGCACTAGTTACGAAGAAGGATATAAATGGAAGTCATACAGAAAACAATATTCATACTAGTATCAGTTTAACCCTTAAACCCCCAAGGCGGGTCGTTTAAGGACCCCATGTTGAAAAATCCTAGCGTAACTACTTTATTTAAAAACATTGGCAAAGCTGTCTCTCAATATGTGCTTGCGTTGACCTTTAGAACCGTAATTCAGTATGCGGCCACGTTCAGCAGGGTGACACGTGATTTTGTTTAGTGGGGTCACGCTGGTCAAAGCCATCAAAATGAGTAATTAGAATAGAATGCGACCCCTAAAACAACATGAGTTAGTTAAGATAGCCGAAAATTGGGATTTTGATGCTGAAATAGACTATGACAGTGATACTTCTGCAGAAAATCTGTTTTGCTTCAGAAAGGGTTTCGGAGGCCGAGGATAATTTGGAAATATGAATTTAACGGTTTTCTTTTCTTCTCTAAACTATTTAGTAAACTTGTTTAAACTTTAGTTTTGTTATTCTCTAGGCTTTGTAAACATAATAGTACTAATTTAAAATTCACATATTTTGCTGGGGTCTCTAAAGTACCCCACATGGGTTTTTACGTTGATGGGCATGGGAATTTAAGGGTTAAGTTGTCAATCAATTACCTGAGTACCTGAAATAGAGTATTTCGACAGTATGGCGATTATATTCTTATATTCAATATATGTGTTGTTAACCTTGGCGCACCTCGTGAAACGTTGGTGAATTTTGGAAGTACGGAAACAGTAATCTCAATCCAGTTCTACCAGCATCAGAATCATTAAACTATTTAGTTGGATCTTGTTTCGTTTCCATACGGATGGATCGTTTGATCACTGACAAGTGATGGGGCGCCCAGTATATATCCATAACTCATAAGACTCATCGGTCAACTAAAAATTTGGGTTAAGAATAAGCTTCTGAACCGAGTAATCCGATCGCGGTCACTAAGATCACTTTCCGTGGAACAGAGAACTGATTCTAGATTTTTTTCTGAACGTCAAGATCAGTAATCCTTGTGGTAGGGTTAACTTGATCATAGTCTCCGTAAAGTCATGTGGATAGACATTAACTGACTGTTTAAGAGTTAGTTAATTAATCTTGCTGAGATTTCGTTTTAGAATTTTTTTGCTCAAATTATTTGTACTTAAAAAAAGCCTGTAGAAATGGTTGAAACGTTAGGAACTTTGTTTACCTCCACGAATATCGTTTTACGTATTGGTCATTAAAATACAAATGTTCATAGTATGTTTACAAATAATATTCACTACAGTTCGCATTAATTTTATATGTTAAGAGATATTCTGGTATTAGGAAAGCTTTAACAATGAAATAAAAATATAGCTTTTATATGTAGCTGCAATGAGACGTAATATTGCAGTAATATTAATTGTGGTAGACTTAACCGTATAAAACTGGAAGAATGCCATTCTTCCCAGTACAATTTTCTCTTCTCTTTATTACTTATTGATGCTCCACATAATGTACACGCACATATGTTTTTATATCATTTATTGCCCAAAATTTGGAAGTACGTAATAGCTAATGGTTACGAGGTTAGGTTCCCAAAAATAGTTTGCTCAACACTAACCGTAGACCAATATATGACTCTTTTCATTCAACAACATATCATTCATTCAACTTGCATTTACGCTGCTTTGGTGCTGCGAATCTTGTTGAAAAATAAAAACATCAAGAAGGTCCTATTTTTATTCCCCCTAAACTTACTAACAGCAGCTGACAGATCGGTATACCAAAAAGCGTTGCTATACTAGTGTGTTACACTTAGAACGAATAATTTCTTGAACTGAAATATATAGCAACAGGCCGACTACATTTGAGGTATGCTATTATGCAAATGTCAGTTTTTTCTTACTTTTGTGTTAACGGCATTGACTACTCTGGTCATTAGCCTTGTGTTCTGTATAGGCTTTGTTATTGTTTCCCGGCGCCACTCTCGGCACAGCACTTTTAATTAGAAGCCAATAGTGAAGGCCTACTAGCCTAACCTCTACATTGGAGGATCACATTGCCAAATATTTATACGTCATCTTCGTCGACCTTACCATCTTCTAATCCTCTCATGATATGTTTGATGTTGAGGAAACCTCACAATCACCAAAAACAACTCAGCCAGCCAAGCAAGTAAGCGAGGATTTGACTTATCTGCTTGAAAAACTGCATGGCATGAATTTTTCGCGTTTGTTGTTGAATGGTACAACAATTTCTGTCAAAGAAGATCTAAAAATTCTTGGTACGATTTTCGATTGAAACGCTTTTTATCCTCGCCTTGAGAGGTTTAGCGGTTATTTTTTTTTGTGAGATAATTTATTGCAAGCTTCCAGTACAGGTACTAGCTATTGTTCCTTATTCCACTTGTGTTGAAATGCGTCTAGTGAATCAAAGGTTATAACCATGCTAGGAATTTCGACGGAGGTGGAGTTTTTGCCTATTGAAACGAGCGTTTTTCGTATTGCACAATGGCTATGGTGTTTATTGTTCTGCAATAATTTTTAAATGCACAGTGGATACAGTCTGTCAAAATAGCCGCTTGAGAGTGCGAGGCCCTTTCATGAGAGAGAGCTCTGTTTCATACGTACACTATATCGCCAATTCGAGCTTCTGAACTTACTTTATTCCTTTAGTGTCTGTTTTGCTGACTACTGTCCTTGGATGGAGTAGAACGGGGCTATGTCGCTGAAAGTCATATACACAGGACTGTTGCAGTGATGGTTTGCGGAATATAACTTATGATAATCAACCACCGCTTTTTTATTGTTTGAGGTAGTCTGACAACTATAACGATATTGATGTTCTACAAGCTATTTTGCTGCCTTGTAGAAATGACCATGTACATGTACTTTTTACCAATACTACCTACATCCCCATACTGCTAGCCAAACTATGAACCTTCTCCATAAAACTGGCGTTAATGTTTTGCCATGGTTGTTCACCGGATTTATCTCATCGAATATGTGCTGGATATGATGGGAAGTATAATGTTCACTGCACCATCCTGTCCTGTGGCTGTGGTATTGTTAAACTATGAAGTTCAAGTTGTTTGGAACAAGGTTCGACAATCAATCGCATTTTTTAGTGCCTAAACGTGTTGTCAGATGCGTTCTTAATTTTCTTTTGATGACATTTTTGGCAAATTTTATCGTTTCATTCCTGATGTAGGATCACATTGCCAATAAACCAGGTTACAGAAATTATTTTTTTAATGTAACACTAATGTCACTGATGCACTTTTTATGCGTGTAGCGATTTAAACTAAATTAACAAAACCAACAGTACCATCATTTTCAAAGCAACTGCTTATGTATTATCATCTCAGGTGCACATTAGTACTACATAAGACAACATTGCACATTAGGAAATCGTACACAAATCATACAAATTTTCAGAAACTGGATACTTCTGTTAAGTCTTCGGAATACCTGGATGGCACCTATTTGTGAGCCTTACGTTCCATACACCTTTCAGTTGTAACCATCGTAATATCTAGTAGATATCTCCCATTTCATATGCCCACAGGCAACTTCCACCACATTGATAATATCATTAATATCACCGCTTCCGTATGTTTCATTATGTGGAGTGTCAAGTAATTATTTTCCATTTCCGCACTGAAGGAATGACAGTACTTTTCTATCTCTATCTCTCTTCCCTATCAACAGCATGAAGTCAACATATTTTAAAAAAATACAAGCAAAAAGCTAAAAATATAAACAATTACATTTCCAACTGAAAAAGCGACAGATGATAATATTGAACATTGATATATATTGGAAGGCTGTACTTTTTGGCTTGTGTAGAACACTTTGGACTCTTCAATTTTTTCAAACCTCTTCTTGACGCTTGCCCATAGAATGTAGCTGGAGACCTGCCTGATAGGTAGCATATAAAAACTACAAATAAGTAGCACATATTCTAAGCTATATGGTACAATTTTGATCTACTACTTTACCCTCTAGTCATCTATTAACTTGTAGTACAGATATCAGGTAACGATGAGTGCCAGTTTATATCGATTGGTAGTTTTGTATACGTCGTGCGTCATTTCTTTGTATAAAAAACATATAGATGATACGACGCAATTACAAAAGCTGGATTACCTTCGATACAAACTAGTTTGGTTAAATGGTTTTTAGGCAATTTTTCCTAACAATTTATAACAGTAGAAAAACACTTTCCTAATTACGACCTATTGTATTGCTATTTTTTAAGCTCGCTGAATTATTTATACTTAAAACTACGAATCTTAATTTTTAAAGCTAGTTTAGTTTGATGAGAGAATAATAGCAACTTGAGTATGAGTAGATGCAATGAATAACATAGTTGCAGTAGGGAATCCTTTAGAATAACATTTAAACCTTGACCATAAATCCTGAGACATAAGGAATATAAGCAAATGTGAGTGCTTTTATACCTAACTCTATTGTTTCAACTGATACCATATGTGGAGTAGCATTATTAGATTTTGTTTGCAGAACATCTTGGTGACTTTTCAGATGACAGTGCCATGTAAGAGAGTTATATATAGGATGGTAAGGTCAGACTCAGTTATCTTAACTACTGCAAAAATATTTGCACAAAATCCCTACCGATCATTTAACTAATTTCTTCAGAACGTTGTTTATTATGAATTATTTGTGATGAAAAAAGATTACCAATTATAATAACGTTCAGTAGAATTTTCTGGCTACACTAGGTATTTTGACGCAATCTAGTGAATATGAATAGAACCCAAACCTTTGCGATAAAACAAAAAAAGTATCATCCTTAGTTCCATGATTTTTTAATACTCAGTACTTGTAAGTAGCTACCTATCTATTTGTTGAAACAAAAAGTTAGCTTATGTATTTTAAAATGCTCGCATTGTGGGGTCTATATTTTTTATGCCTCATTAAAGAATATGATTTGTTATTACTTGTATAGTACAAAACACCTGTAAAATAACTTCCCATCGATAAACAAGAGTATTTTTTTGAATAGACTTGCTATTAGAATAAGCTATTCATCTATAGAAATTTGTTTCAGGAGAAGAGGTTAATATCATGATTCCAAGCAATTATTTAGTAGCTTGGACGTTGATGATACAGCATTAAAATAAGATTTTCTAAGTTGTGTCTAAAGACACATAACAATTATTTATGTTGCTCGTCAAGGCCAGTAACATAAAGTTTTCAACAGACTAGTACTAAAGTTGTATCTTTTTATGTGTATTTATTTTGAATACACCTTAAATCGGTTAAACTACAATAATAAATGTAACGACCTTTATGTGTAAGAGATGATTAGAGGACATTTTCTATCGATTTGCCGCTTACTTTGTTGATTTGAACAATAAATCACCAAAACACTATACACTGGACAATCCAAAAATAGCTTACACTTTTTTATACACTTCTCCTAATATGATACCACCCCACACACACAACCACATACGCAAATTTCTCTTCTAGCTTTTGTGCAGTTTGCAAAAATGCGTACGTTGGAAAAGGGTAGCTCAACAGTGATGCATTACGTTTCAATTTGGATTTTATTAGCGGTCCTTTATCCTACTTATGTAAAACATTTGAACCACATAAGCTAAGAAATGTATGTCCACTACCATGCTAGTATAATGTCTGAATTAGAATTTAAAAATTGATCAGTTTCGCGTTCCGCGAATTTTTCCATGGTGCCACTATAAGATCTGGTCACCACTTTTGTGGATTAGCTAGACAAACTGTTCGTCAGGTTGAACGGTTTACATGGTACCAAAAATTAACTAATCCCTCTATCCCATAATTAATAGTTTCTATGACGGAAAGGCAAACAAAATTCTACTGTCATTAATACACAAAGCGATCCATGTATCACTAACGTTCTTCTACCTTGGTTGTTAATTTGTTAGGATAAAAACAGGATCAAAACAAAAAGCTTTTAGCTCCCTTTAAGCGGTGCTTCTACTAATATGTAGGCATCAGGTATCCAGAAGAAATTGATGGTATAGGAGAATCAATTAAACTTGAAACAAAGTCGCATTCAAATTGAAAAAAAGGAAGAAATAGGCTAGCAGTGACTATTTTATTGATAACGCTAAATAGCACAAACAACGAATGTCCTTTCGTTGAATAAGTATATTGGTGTCAAATACATACACACATGAAGAAGAAGAGTAATCTAGAAATTATTTTGTCCACTCCACTTACCAGAAAGTTGATGATTTCATTATATAGAAGAACATGGTAACAGTATGCAAGCTAGTTATTGGTTACAACACTGCCCTAAGTAGTAACCGAAATCTAGCCATACTCTTGCCATATTCTTTAATATGACGAAAACTTAGTTTCTGGCAGGTGGAGTAGAAAAACTAATTTTCAGGTTGTTCTTGTTCTCCATGTATTTGGCGCCAATATGTTTATTCAACCAAAGAAAATGTATTGTTTGTGGTGTCTAACGTAATCGAATAGTTATTGCTACATATTCTTTACCTTTTTTAATTTGAATGCAATTGTTTTCAAGTTTAATTGGAGTAAATCCTGTAACATCGGTTGCTTCTAGATGCCTGATGATGACTACATATTGGTCGAATCGTCGCATAAAGAAATTTAAGAAGCTTAGGTTTTAATTCTCATTTAATCTTAAAAACATAACAACCAAGTTTGTCATAACAGGTCAAAATCGTTGCACAAGATGTTCTGCCTCTGAGTGTAAGTACCACGTGCGACGGCCAGTGTATTTTAGGAAAAGTTCGTTAAAGTTTCTGCAATCCTTACTTTCCCAGTGTCGTCTTTACTTCAGACACTGTTCTAATTTAGTTTGTTCCACGTGAAAAGTCCAAAATAACAATATTGCAGCAAGAGCATCGAAATAGTAAATGCTAAATTATACCTGTGCTGCTTTGGGTTAAACTGCCCTCCTAAGAGGACGAGCATAAATGTTATATCAGTTTTAACGAGTCTTGTATTTCAGCTATGTACTTTAAGCAGTTTAAATATTAATCGGGCTGGCATGACGCCTCGCTGTTTTGTGTGTCCCGAAATCTACTTGAGAATTTAGCTGAGAGACAGCCGTCTCAACAAGACATTTGCAAAAAGAAATCTCAGAAAACGGGATTCCTGTAATGTTGACCATAGTTGCACATGCGCAATAAATATGTATTTCAGTTATAGGTATACTGCGCGATCATTCTGTGACGTAGAGGTTCCAAAAATTTGCTAAGAAGTATGAGTAAAAAATTCATGGTTTATCACCGTACTGTGACGATCCCGGTTGTCTTATGAAATTATAGCTGTTGTGAGTCATTGGTAATTCCTAGCATAAAGGTGTTCTCTTTGAACGTTATCTAGTAGACTTAAGGCATTTTGGTTGACAACAACCAGAGGCTTTGCTAAAAACTATTACAAGATTTGAGACTATGTGGCCTTCGTCCTGAAAAATTGGCGTGTGAACATTGTTTTCGCCTGTGACGTCACTTCGTCGGCTAGGTCACGTAGCACCAAAGCGTTGGCAGAAAAGTGTCTGGTAATTGTAGTTGACAATGACTTCTCAAATGTGACGTCTTTTATACTAGAGCATATGGCAAAAGGTGAGAAAAATGAGACCACTTTGTTGGATATGTCAAATAACAACCTCCTAGACCCACGCTTGTTATAACACTGACGCAGATAGATTCAGTGTTATAGAACAAAATGGTACTTCAAGGCTGGTCATTGGTTATCACTAAATCTTCTTAGGTCTTATGTTTTCCTTCATGAATTGTGGCTCAAATGAAAAATTAACTTTTTAAACTAAAATACTAAATCTGCTGAAAAACGAATGATAAAGGACCACTAACACCAAATTGAATTACGTTTTTAAGCTAGTGTGAGACTTATTAACCTTCTTTGGGGGTCACACTTCTCACCAAAAACTCAAATGGAGTTATGCAGGTAAGGGGATTTATTATGGTAATCAGACTGGTACTATCATTTCTTGTCAGTAAAAAGGTATTTAAATTTTATTCAAGTGTTTCAGCCAATCCTGACAACACGTGTGAGGCCGAGCAAGGTAGGAATTCTTACAATTTATACTATTTTGCATCACTCCAAGAACCTTATAAAATATTATTTAGAATATTGAGTTGAAAATAAAAATATAGTATAATAATTATGTACTTTTAAACACAAGTATCGGAAAATGTTTAACAGTTTCCCGAAATTTAGTACCACGGTGGCTATATTAAGATATCTACCGTTTCGATAATACTGGCATAAATACGTTTAAACGCCGTTTGTTCATCAATTAGCTCAGTTCACTATAAACCCAGTGCTGAACTAAATGTTGTTGCTTTTCTACAATATCATTCGGTACAACATATTGTAGTTCATAAGTACTGCTTATGAACTACAATATGCTAAAAAAGGTTACATTCATAATGTCTTATTTAGTGGCCTCAAAAAACTTGAATATTTTCAAAATATTTAGTCAAGGAATACGTCTGAAATATCAATGTTTAGAGCTTTAACACGTGATTTAATTATTTGGTTTGTATTATTTTACGTTATAGTAATCGATAGTACTTAGCCAGCAGAGTTTTTTGTATGTAATCAGACTCTAATCAATACTAACTGGAACCGGTTTGCTGGGTTAACATAAGCCACCTAGGTACTGGGGTAATATTGAACAGCAAATGGAATCAGATTTTCACTATTACAGTAATTAATGATATGACACTTGATCCATTATTGCAGAAACTACAAGCAGTCTATCTGTTCGCCAAACCGATTTTTTCACACTCGACACGTGCGCTGTTAAAAGATTGTATGTTCAGTAGAGTGTTTTAACGAAAACTCCTAGTCGTTGCCATATGTATACAAAATGTACAAACAGCAAGCGTACGCTGTCTATGAGCCTCTACTAGCTGTCTGGGAGACGCCAGATAAGGTCGTGATCTTTAAAAACTAAACCAAATAGTAGACACTTTGCAATTAGCTCTGCATGCCTATTGGTTTGAATGTTTTACCATCAAGTTTAAACACATATGTGTCCTGTTCTTGAAATTTACTATATGCGAACTAGTTTTATGTTACTTGAATCTACCTTATGTTCACCGTCGTTCACCATATTTGGTCACGCTACACCTTATATCTATCATATCTTACATGCTTGTCAAATCTAGTCGTATAGTTATCGTATGTAACAGTAATTGCAATTACTACAACTAATTTCATATCCTCCATACCTGCTAAGTTTGTGAATCTTGACCTTTGTTGTCTACTAATCCTTTAAATTTTGGAGCAGATTTGTATATTCTTTTCCATCCTCAACTTATAAGAGACTTTTTAGGGCTCTATATGTTTTGGATCAAAGGTACCAAAGTACTATCTTATTGAGTCATTCTCTTTCAATTTGAGAGGTTTTTGAATCGCAGACTGTTATTTTTTCTAATGAATTTTGTCTGTGCCATATATATTTCCAATGATTTTATTAATTTCTTTTAAGGCGCGTCCACCAATGTACTCAGGTTTGTGCATCTTATTCTGTGGAAAAATAGTTTCCTTCATAGTTTGGTAACATTGACAATATTTATTGATCGATAGCCCCTCATCCCCCATGAGATAATAGTACAGAACTCAACAACTATACATATTGGAGCTTTGAATGCTAATATGGGCATTAGAATGCTCAATGAAATTGGGAAATATCTGGAGGACAGAAGGAGCACTAAAGAAACCGCCATAGCCTAAAACAGCGCCAACACCAGGCTTAGAGTAGCAAAGAAGGTTCACCTTAAAGAAAACATTTAAATACTGTGTAATCAACTTAAGGGTCTAAGGTATAGCGCGCGAAATTGGGAATCCAGAATCCAAAAGATCTGTGTTAGCGAGGAGGCGTGGCCGCCTGTTCCCTTTCCCCAGAGTGTGTTAGATGAGGGGAGATAAATCCAAAAATCCAAAGGTAAGGTCAAAGGGTCCAAAGGTAAGGTCCAAAGGCCGCTATCAAAATGAATTTCGCATTTCCAAACTCCAGACGTTACCTTTAAACTTACAGTAATGATTCAAAAAGCAAATTGAAGAAGAAAGCTTGCGCTTTATCAAGTATTTGGCCTTTTTTTTAATACCGTGTTTGGTTGTCAAATTACAGACATTTGAAGAATGTATGATTTTTCATTGCGAGTTTTCTAGCACACTAAAAAACTTTTTTGAGAAAATCGCAAATAGTTATCATTTACTAAGGTCTTAACTATCACCTTCTGAAATACTGTGTATGTAGTTTGAGAAACAAGTGAGTTTTTGAAATGGGAATCCGTGTTTTAACATGGCAAACATATATGTACAACTCTGTATACACAGGCCCCTTAAGGAGATTACCCAGGTGTTACAACATGCGAGGAGTGATTCAGTATAAAAGCGTGCATTGACCAAAAAAATCTAATTGGGTCAGTTCATATACTGATTCATAAAAATAGAGAGGAGCGAGTTTTGTTCCAATTTGTTCAACCATATTTATATGTATGTCATAGTTGAACTGTATCAGTATATCGGAGAGGATGAATTAAATAAATTGCTGTTATAAACTCCATATTATAAATTTTGCATGCATGAATTAAAAAAACCAGCGCCGCAAAATAAATAGCTTGAAATAACATTATATTTGCCTCATTTGTTACACTGAAAACTGTATTAGTTCATATAGCCTATATAAATTAGTTTCAGCTACAGTAATCCTTATCGTTTTTATTCCTACAGAGAGGCGCATTTAACGAATGTGTATTTTTTGTTGAAAAAGTTGGCAGCAGTCAGGAAAAAAAGAGGTTAAGTAGAAATATGGAAAATAATATGGACCTTCAGTGAAATCGTATTATATTTCTACCACAAAAAAACATTATTTTTTTGTTGCACTCGATGATACCTGAAAATTCGGAGAGCATAAAAAAGTTAAAGTAATTTAAATTTCCCATTAAGCATCTTAGAAATCGTCGGAAATTTCGCCACCATTGCGTGCCTTCCCCTCCCTGCCAAGCCTTCTCGACCTTTTAACAAAGGCCAGTATGTCGATCCAGCTTAGGGAGAGTAATTCCTCTGGCTGAAGTCTACCGGATCCAAAGATCTTGTATCCCAGCTCATCTAGCAACTCACATTCCACAAGTGGTAGGCCGTTTCATTGGCCTATCCATAACCCATATATTATTATAGAGTCTTCTTCCATTCCTAATAGTGATTGATTCCATCTGAGACAGCAGTGCCCCGTAAGAACACCCACGACGTTTCCGAATGGCCATCTGCCTCGGTTCCGTGGCCATACTGATCTAGATGTGTTCAGCTCAGCCATAAAACATTTGGCTTGTTTTCATCCATCACCTTGCTTTAATTGTTCATCTATGGTATCGTGCACCCACTTTCTGAGGGCGGGCATTACCTGCAGTATACTTAATCATATAACGGGCTCCGGGCCAACAAACTGTCCTTCGATGCCGAGTCTGGCCAGCCTATCGGCTTCCTCGTTACCAGGAATATTCATTTTATTTACGGCATTTGATGTGTGATTGAAAAACCGACAAGTGGACGATAACAAGTATTTGCCTATTTGCATTATTTGTCCCATTTGCGCCAATTAAGGTAAATAATTAAATGGGTTCTCCACACATCGTCGTTTTTTGGCAAATTAAACAAATACACGAATACACTACGCCAAAAGTGAGGTGGCGACATTAGATCAGTAACCAGTGATGGCGTCACAGTAATCCGTGATATCCGAGTTAGAGTGCATTATTGTGTAAATACAATTTAAAAAATGCTGGATCTGCTACGTAAAATGCTGGTAAAGAACCTACCGCTTTCACCATATTTGTAATTCTATTGCTTCCACCATATTTATAATTCTGTTGCTTCCACCATATTGTTTGTAATTCTGTCGATGCCGCAGAAAGCCGAGATCACAAATTGTTGATAGTTGTCACGTAAATAACCGAGGAATCAAGCTGACAGCTGATACGTTAAACCCCAGATAAGTAATGAGTTTATGCGAATATCTACAGATATTCCTAAAAGTGACACAATGTAAAATGTTTTTGACGGTTTTTTGAGTTTTGTTGAGAATAAAATACGTATAAGAATAAAAAACAAGACTAAATGTCATTCTGTGAAATGAGGATGTATTATTTTTTCAAGCTCAGCCTGTGCAAGTGGTCTGGTCTTCTCACAGTGGCTTATTCAGACTGAAAACTGTAAAAAAGACTAGGTATTTATTACTGCAACGTTTTAAATTTCTTAATGCCGAATCGGGGTCACAAGGGCACCCCACTTATCTGAATATTCTGCTACTACGCTAACCACGCAGCGTCCCAGCACACTAAAAGATAGTGCAGCACGTACTCGTACTTACGGAGACATGCTTAGATGTGTTGTTACCAGTATGTTCGAATAAAAATAATACTAGATGAAATCATCACTTAGGGTCCCAATAGGACCTCGCATAGGCATTTTATGGTTACATTTATTGTAATGCTTTTTACCTATCGATATAAATTGAGTAGTAGTATCCTAATAATAATCCATTGCTCATAATCTCTTAGGAATTCGAGCAAAGCATTCTTAAATAGTAGCCCACAAGCACAGGTCCTGAATGTTTATTATGACGCAACTTTTGTAGTTTACGGGGGGTTTTACATTACTTTAACCATATCTTCTAGATTATTAATGGGTGTAGAAAGTCTTGGATTCAGTTCACGGTCACAAGCATATTTTCTTAAAACCTTTTCGTTCTCACTCATATGCCTCATGAGGTGTCATGTAAAGACTGCTTTTATGTGAACAAAATGCATCTCAAAACGTGAAAGTTGAAAGATCTCCACCTAGTAAGAGTGTGTACAATTTAAATAATAATGAGTGCTTCGCAACTCTGGGCTCTTTGTTAAAATCTATAACTTTAGTTATCTATCGACTTGTGCTATCTATCTTTTTTAAAGAACCTCTATAACCTTTGATAGTATGATAATAAACCCTATTGGAGGCCTTAAGCAGAACTCTCACTTTGAAGGCACTATGTACAATCACGAATGTAAATATATCGTGAATCTGCAACTATTGGCTGATGATAATCCTAGTTGTTTTTGAGATTCTGCTATGGGTCTGCCCCCACTTTGAGCTGTTGAGTAGATGTATGTCTAGAGGAGTGAATAAAATCTATAAAATTTCGTTGTTCAGCTTTTCTCAGCTGTGGGATTTTCTAGCTCCGCCGCTGAATGTCCTGCAATTTAACGTCGTAAAATGTATGTAGAATTATAATTTGGCGTATAATTCGCACCCGAGGCGCCATTGTCGTGACTTAATAGAAAGCAATTTGAATACGAGACGAGCCAGCTTAACAATCATATCATTGTGGCGAATTTCCTGCCATATACGATGTGTTTATTAATCAGTTACAAGCCAGCGATATTTTGCACACGCAAGAGCAGCGGGTAAATGCTCTACTGGTATGTATTACTTCTACAGCAAGGCAAGACAATCAACGAACCGCGCGAGCTATCTATTCAATCATTATTTTGCTATAACGTATTCAGGAATTTCGAAAGAGTAGTCATAGGTGCTCAGGTTGACCACTTTCCTGACCTTATGATCATTATTTCTTGAACGGATTGATAATTATTGCCCTTCTTATTTTCAGCAGTCATCAGTAAATCTATTTCTGATACATTCATGTTCCTCTTAAAGCTGATTATAATTGAAACTTTAGGTAGTTAATGTTGCTTAAATACCTTTCACTAATTTCTCTTTGGTCTTACGCTGAGTTTAATTTTCATACAAGTTTCACATACATTTCCCCAACCTAATTGAATGCTTTGCCGTGAATCGTCAAATAGAAAAACATGTTACCATCTCAGAAACATACATTTGCAGGTCTTGAAGAATAGATAAGTTTATAAATTCAAAAAATGAAGTGGAATGTTTCCGAATAGCAAACATATTTTATAGTTTCCAATAGTTCTACAATTGTAGCAAATAGTTCCTTTATGCAGCATATGCATATTACGTACACTATAATAATTATGATTTTAGAATTTTACGTACCATCTTATGACGTTTCATATCTTGTATTGAAGGCGCAGATGAATAATTGTTATTATTATTAACGCAATGCCCAATGTTCCTAAATCTCTCGCAATATTTAAGAATTAGACTGGATAAAATTTGTTGTTGATTACCCAACTGTGTTAGTTAGTGTTAGTTAGTTAGTTAGTTAGTTCTAAGACATATCTTCCAGTTTTATTCTTTCATTGCCTCTCAACGTCAGAGCTTAACAACCATATAATGGTATAAATTTAAAAAAAAATGTTTTCTAGTAATCATATAACTTTTTTTTTAAACAGAACCTTTTTGCAGAGGTAAGGAGCTTACTACTAAACTTCATTCAAGCTAATCCGTCTGAAAACTATCATAGTTTTTCTCAAGTACAAAAACCTCAAACCATTTGTTTTGTTATCTAGTTTGCCATACATGTACAGATATCAGCTCCGATAAGTACCTTACAATACTTCGAACCAGTTAACACAAAAGGCTATAAAACTAGGAGGGTACAAAAATCTCAAAAAATTACATGTAGAGATGCGTAGCACTTATAATAATGAGGGTCGTACTCGTTTTACAGTTAGATTCTAGATTCTAGGGGGTAGTTTAATTTAATAGGTAGCTCCACATAAACATTATCATACAGAATGCATGTAATCCCTTGTAAGTTATAACACGCAGTTGCCATTGTCAAGGTAAATAAATTAATACCTCTCAACATGTGGCGCTAAACAGAATAAATGCACGATAAAATACTATTAACTGACTCGCTGAAAACAAGCGTCAATGAGACGACAGTGGCAAAATTTATAAATATCGATTCAACTCTTAGTGCAGTTGAAATAAAATTACAATTACGATTTTTGGAATTTATTAAGCTCACCTTAGAGGCAGAAATCTAAAGCAAAAGAGATTAAATACAAATTATCATTACTTTTTTTTTAACTTAGGTAGCAAGACTTATGCATAACGCCAAATCAATATCATCTAGGTATTATGGATTATACATTTTGTGAAAAACTCATTTTTGAAAGAGGATAAATATGTTCGCGGTATGATAGTATCAATGCCAGGTATGAAAAACATTTATTTTTCTAGCCCTCGATAACTCCAGTATAACTACTGTCATATATTACATCGTTATGGTATAAGGCATGCAAGAGTATATTATGTATGTGGGTTAACAACGTATCTTTTATGTCTTTTAATTTTACGAGGATATAAATGCAACACCGACTTTCATGTTTTATTTCATTCAGTTTCCCTCGGTTTTCACTTTAAAGTCAAACCGTCGATTGCATTGTTTTCAGATATAAACTTTTTTAACTTTAGTGAGCTGTAGCCCATGTAAGCTGGGTATACGTTAGGCTACGGGGTACGGAAGAAAGTTGCTAAGATATCCGTTGCTACGTATTGTTAACTTTATATTATTATTTTTACTCATATGGCCAATAAATTTTGGGCATCTCAACTACCACTGTATGGGCAGTTTACACGAATATAAATAAATAAAATATATTCACGCAAATTGTCAGATGAAGAGGGACTGTAATAATTAAAAGTTGGAATCGCTTACCGCTCTCTCGCCACAAATTTGGGTCCAAAATTGCTATGCAACAAATGGCGAAAAGGAAACAAAGGAAGCGTAAAAAATATAAAATAATAAGGATTATACCACCCGTTGAACAATCCCACACCATAGCGGCGCGCATATAAATTTGGACTATATAATCAAATATCTGATTTATAACCGAATAGCTGTGCCGTTCGACTTCCGATGTCTGACTCTGACCAGTACCAAAATCGAAATGTTATATCCTTTCAGAGGTGCGACATTGCCAGACTTTTTGGTACAAATTTCTCCAAAAATAAAATATTATTAAGACCCTTAGAAAGCCACAACAATAACTGTACATCAGATTTTGTCACATTTCTTATCTAATTGGTGCGTATATTGTTATGTGGTACTGATTTTTTAATTTGTAAGGAGAGGGACAAAGATAACATTGTATTATGAAATTAATTACCATTGTATACTTATTTTAGGCAGATAATACTCCTTCAAAGTAGAACACATTCATTTGTCAAAGCTATAACTCATCGAAAGATATATTCCTTCGGGGCAGTTTTTCTTCATCGGATCCAATATGTCGGCAATACATATTTTTACCAAGTTCTGGTGGTTTGATATTCTCTAGAAGACTACTTTGGATGACACACATGATGAATGACATAGATAAAGATAAATTGTCTTCGTAACTGAATTTTATGTTTAGATTATGCTACTATACTTTTAGAAGCGCTAGTGTGACTAATATGACCGACCCGAGTGACATGTTGATGTAGTTGTTAGTTTTATCACAACCTTGTCTCTAAATGTTCGATATATGTTCATATATTATAGATATCCATTAGACTCATGGGTAGAATAGGACTTTGAGTTAATATTACGAAGACTGAAGTGGTTACCCAGGGAATGAAATATCAAATTTTATCACTTATCTGCCAAGACCAGATCTTAAGGGGCCCGGGTACACACGTTTATACATATGTATTTGCCATGTAAAACACGGATTCGCAAATAAATGCACAACTCACTTGTTTTTCAAACTACATACATAATATTTTAGAAGGTGGTAGCTAGGACCTTAATGAGTGACATCTCGGAGCAATATTTTCAAAAAAAATTTTTAGTGTGCAAAAAATCTCGCAATGCACAATCATAAATTATTCAAATGTCAGTAATTTAACAACCAAACACGATATCAAAATAAGGCTACCAAAGTGACATAGCGCAAGCCTTCTTCTTCAATTTGCTTTTTGAATCATTACTGTAAGTTAAAAGGTAACGTCAGGAGCTTCTAACTACGATATTAATTTTTATGGCGACCTTTGGACCTTACCTTTGGACTTCACCTTTGGACCGTTGAACTTACGTCCCCTCATTTTAGACATACATACTGGAGGAAGGGAGCAGATGGCCACGCCTCCTCGCTAACACAGGAATACGTATTTTCTTAGATTCTCAAGCTCGCGCGCTATACCCTAGAGCCTTCACGCAAGGGGCAAAGATCTGAGAGTGTTGACGGCGATTGATGTTGACTATGTTTTGTTAAAATCTATAACTGCCATGTAGCGCTGCTGCGTAGTGCAGTAGATAACAACACATCGCTGATCCTATTTGTATCTCGCCACATTAGCTAGCGATACACCCGCATTCATGTCTGCGATTCTTTCCTTTGCCATTCTTTCTCGTTTAAAAACTAAAACGAATGAACGGTCTTTGTTTTCCACTAAAATGGTCATGATAGGCCACAACTGAGGAGCTCCCACGCAAAAGTGAACAAGCCCAACTTTATAGCAAATTGAGTTATATACGAATTTATGTAGTTTAAGATGATATCTGCCGGATTAGCTATTTTCCGTGCAATATTACACAAATCCGTTATATAACAGCACGGAAATATTAAGCATTCATACAAAATGCAACAAGTCCTACTACAGGAGTTTTGTCATCGAAAATCTAACAAAACCTAACAAGTCCCTAATAGTATCATTGGGATAGATCTAGGAATTCATGCAAAACTCAACAAGCCTACCCACGCCTGTCTATGTGGAGGAATACATTTATTTTGTAGCTGCGTGGCGACATTTATACAAGAAAAGTCTAAATTCTGAACAGTTAAACATCTAAGTATGATATGCGCTAATTAAAATGGCGATGCGATTTTAGGAATCAGTTAAAGCACTTTACTGGTTGAGTAGTCTTGGTAACCGCCAACGACGTTAATCGGCATAAACCCGATCTCATACAAAAACCGAAAACCGTTTGTTGTTTAGATTTGTTTGTTCGCTGTGTAAAAACTCAAGAATGGACTCAAATGATATATCAGTTCGGGAGGGTAAGAGGGGAGCGAAAGGCAGAAGAAATACACAAAGTGGGAGTTTCAATGTCGTGAAAGGTTTGTTTCAGTTTCCTTTCAAATGCTTTCTATTTGTCAGAGTAATAAATATTTGTTAACTTTTTATAGGTACAAAATTCCTGATGTCAACTTGGAGCTAAAAAATTGTAGACATAAGGGAAAAAATATGAATGTTCCAAGGTCACAGTACTGAATATATTATTAGTGGTTTATTAACCACTGTAGGAATAAAATACAAGGTGCAACTAAATAAGTGTAAACCATTTAAGGCGGTGATTCTTCATCGAAAAAAGGATAGGATCTTTCATATAAAGAAACTTAATTGGAGCATCCTTGTTAAGATACAGCCCCTTAAAGGGGGTACTTAAAATTTGTTAAACATTTTTTACCACAAGCACTAAAAAAGTTACAATGTTGTAATTAACCTGACATTTTCTACTATCAAAAAGACACTTAGATAGTAATTTATTTCGTTTATGCCATGGTTGTAAGGGGTGGAAAACGCAACACATAAAATTTATTTCCAATGCAACTTTTTGTCTTAGTATTTGTTAACCATTTAAAAAATTATTTCCTGTAGTCTGTTTCATTCTAAACAAAAAATGTCTCTTGAATTTCTTGCCCAAAATAAACCAGTTCGCAGCAAAAAATATTTCACACAATTATTTACAATTATGTTAAACAACTCATCGAAAAACATTGCCTTGGTGAGTCTATAGCTACAGATCATCGCCTGTTGCACCAGAACAATGATGAGGACTACGTTTGCGATTGCTTGATAGAAGAGACGCCGGCAGTTCATATTTAGATTTTTTAGTTTTTACTGTTCAATACAAATTATAAAATAATACAAAATAGTTTATACAACGTATTTTTATTATGCCTTCCACCTAGAATCAAAATTTAAAAGATTTTCGTTCAAAACTGTACAAGTCCAAGATGTAATCCATGCAAAACTCAACAAATACGTATCGTTCTTTCAAGAGTATAAAGTCCAAAACAAAATGTGTTTTAAAATGGAACCCCCTTTCTTGAAAAATATGGATTCATACTCAAACATGAACAAATTAAGCTACTATTTATCATGCAAAAACAGATTCAAATAAATAATTATTAAAGGTATTATTCAAAAATTGCATTTCCTGAACAATTATTAAAAGTAGACATGTTGACTTTTGCGTGAAAGCTCCTCAACTGGCCCATTGTGCGTCCTTCCAGGGAGCTGTTTTCTCAGGTCATCCTGTACGAAGGCGAACAAGTCGCTAGGGGACATCTCCCTTATGTGGGCAGGGATAGGTCAAGACTCGCCGAACGCACACTCTCTAATAGAAGATAACTCTGGGCATTCACATATGACGTGTTCCACAGTTTCATCTTCGCTTTCACACATCCTACATATCGGTGTGTCACTTAACCCCAGAGGTGTTTCCTGAGTTGACAATGGCCAGTCAGGAGATGTAGGTTTGGTCTGGTCATTGGCAGCACTTCTTGGATATTGCCATGTCAAAACCTGCAAGGACTTCCGTGAGAAATCGGTATCCTTGTAGTTCTTTCCATCGTTTTACCATTTGGGCATAGGAGTTTCTTTTGGCTATTTCCTCAGTTGTGATATTTTCAGGATTGTGGAGAGTTATCCCGCCGCACGATCATTTCACTTTAAATGTGAGGATTTGACGGGATTTCAAAAACAAGTTCGGATTTAATATTACAGGTGAAGTGGTGTGCTGATATTTGAACTGTCAAAATGGTCCCTAAAAGAAATATTGCAATTGCCTGTATTGGTATTGACGCTGAAGTTTTGTTTAAGAAATAGCGGAGGCGTCGCGTATTAGTTGCCAGAGGCTGCATAAAAGGAAAATGTATAGCGATCTGAATATGCTACAATAGCCATTTCAGCAGAACTACTAAGTCTGTCATGTTGAACAACAGGGAAAAACGCTCCCTCAAATACGCAAAATGATAGGTTAAAGACACTCAAGAGTATGCACTTAAACTTTGACAGGCGACAAAAACTTGAAATATATACTTATATTTTTGAATTCAACATATATATCAGTTCTTTGGTCTATTAACCACCAGGAAAAAACCTAACACATTTTTCTTGGTATCAACATAAAAAAATACAACTACTTTAAAAAACGCAGATGTGTACTCTTACAAACTATGGATTAAAAGAGTACACAGTGTTGGCCATAAGGGTACGCAGGTGTTCTCAACAAAAATCGCATACAAATTCACTGAACCCAGAATATTGGTTACTCTCTCCGTGTCTCCAAGTAGCACATGAGTCACATTCCGAAGTGCTGTAATATTCTCTACACAAAGGGCAGGTATTTACAATTTACAGAGTCGGTAAATTTATGTATGGTGGGCGTTTACGTTGTCAAAAAGTGTATTGATTTTGGTTCTATTGAATGCCACCACCCTTGCCAAGCTGCACTTTTCTGGGATTCTCAGAGACAAGTTTTGACGAATTGCAAAATCCCTGATCCAATGTCTTCCTGCAATGTGCAATTTTTGTTTCAGAATTAAAACGATGAGGGGTACTTTCTGGGCATGAGCAAGGAGACAAAAAACAGCATTTCGTCAAAATGTGCAGCATATTTACACAAAGCATATGGATGACTTTATAATCTATAAAACTGTTACTAAGCCGAGTAGTCAAAATCCGGTATAAAACTTAGGTTTCATGAAATACTAGCTATTCTAATCTCGCAAAGCTATAAAATAATACGCAAATTATTTCTACTTACATCTTTTCCTAATAATTTTTTCGCACACCGCCTTATTTTGTACAACAATAACTTACCTTTAGATACATCTACACTGTAGACTGTACCTATCGGACGACCTTGTGATTTTGGTCTGTTACAGACTGCGTACTCTTACGTGCCCCTATAATAGTCTGCGAAAAAGTAACTGAGAAGATTTAAATTTATTTTTTATCCTGACGGTGAAGAATACCGACTGTAGCTGAAACGAATAAATCAATCCAGAGCGCATCATTCCTCTAATGAGTCTAATGTACAAGTTTCAAAGAGGGAAGAATATCAAATAGGAGAATGCAGTAATAATTGCTGGTGTTTGGGCAACCTATGTCACGCCACTGGCTAAGGCCGGCATTTCACCCGCTTTTCACGTGTAAATTACTGTAAAGCGGTATGCAGTATGGCGTGTCGCATTGTCTCCAGAATAATATTTTTGTGGCATTGAGGAAGTGTGAATATGGGAACGCTTTCACAAATCGCCAAGATATTGCGGTCGGGAGATTTTAATGTTCATAGAATTTCATTGTACGTCGGTTTTGTATGGAATATTCGTATTTTGGACGATGTTACTTTGTAGAAGCAATTCGTCGCGCTTTTGATTTTCGGTTCGATTTTGAGACTTGATTTGAACCTAATACAATAATTTTTCTTCATATATATACTACTCGTAAGTGAAATCCGAACACTGAAAATAGATGCGGTAATTAGTTTATAAAAAAAAACAGCAGGTCTATAGTGGGCCTCCATGTTGACAAATGCACTCCTCTAGCCTACGCGGCATAATCGTAATCTGGTTGTTAATAAACGCTTGCGGTGGGTACTGCTTCCCAAGCTGCGTTCACAGCTTGTCGAAGTACATACAGCATGTTCGGATACACTGACCTCAGCTTCCTGTAGGAACCTCATCGGCACCCTTGAAACCCTCTTCGAGGCCTGGAACATATGGAACGGCAACTGATTCTAACACCTAATTCACATAAGGTTGTACCGTCATTGCGCCATGAAACTGTACCGATATTCAACATTAATTGTAGAAAGGTTAGCTAGACAACAATAAAAGCACTTGGAGGTATCATAACCATTCAATTGGAAGGAGAGAGGCCACCGACACGTATATAGCTTCTGATATTAAATATACAAGAGATGATTCTTGGGTTGTTCGACCAGCGTCCACACGATTCGTCACGTTGTCATCAGCACACTTCGCCGCTTGACGGTTGGCACCCTCAGAAGCTGTTAAGTAAAGCCCATCAAAAGTTTTCATAACTTGTATAAAAGTTTCAAAGAAACAAATTAATAAAATAAAAGCATATTATGTTTTTTTTCGACAAGCCATGTTGTATGGTCCCCTTCAAGTACAACCTCTCACTCGGTAAACAAATGGTACCTATGTAGTTGAGACGTACTATACCTGTTCGGCGTGTTGGCGAAGCATCAAGCAACGAAGCGCGCCGAGGCTAAGGCGGCGGAGTGTTGACGCCGGCCAAACAGCCCAGAAACCAACAGTTCATCGGACCACGTCCGCAAAAGCCTTACACAATACATATATATAAGAAATCTTCAAAATATTCTTATGGAGAGCTGGGTATGAGTGTGGCCCAAAACATGAAAGGTTCATTACTACTCAATCCGTCTGAAGAATTTGACATATGCGAAGTATGGTGAATGATAATTATGTTTCGTCGGAATAATAATGCAACCTATGATGCCTAGATTTAAGGAATGTGTGGCACGGTAACATATAATGGAGCATGCAAGTTAGTCAAGGTGCGCACGTACTCAATTGTGAACATTAGGTAGAATTGTATAACTTAAAGTTGGTTCGTAAACTTCGCAAACATCAAAAAGCGGAACGCATATGGGAGCTCAGAGATAAGGCAGAAAGAAGTAGGACATGTTATGAATAAACATAGAGTTCCTGTTACTGCCCTCTAGTTATTTGCTTTCGTTTTTTAGTACTACTTGGCTGTATAACATATAACCAGATGATAGCTTACCTAATGTTATACTAATGTTATACATATTGGTATGTAAAGCAATAAACAGGAGTATCGGTTTAAGGCAGGGAGAAGGGACACATTGCTTGAATTGAAGACCACGCGACGCCACTGACGTCGAGCAAGTATGCACGCCTCAGAGTAACAACTGAACATAAAACAACAACCAATTCTAATACGCCAACATCTTTTCTGGCGTTGTCATATTGACCACCAGATACGGCAATCATAATTGTTTACTATCGTCTTAATTGTATAGTATCCAGAAATATTCCATTCTAGGTTAAAAATACGGTATTTTGATGGCTCAGGAATGATTACAGCAAAATCAATAGATATGTTGACCTCTTCTACGTTACTGCATGTTTCTTCATCATAAACGCAAATTCCGTCTTACATAAATTTTGAGGAGCTGGCAACGCCTATATAATTTTCCTGCGATTTGTTTACCGTAAACCCCGACTGTCAAACGTTTGCTTTGTTTATGCGTCTTTTGTGCTTGGTCAGTAAAATCGAATTCGCTATTTGTTGGTAACTGTAGTGAAGCTTTACGGACTTGCTGTGCTATATTCGAGTGTAGTTTAACAGTTTTTCGAGATGGGACAGTGCAGAGCAGTGTTTGTAACATGAGTTGCATTGGAAGAATTTTCAGGTTAGTTGGCAATGTTTGGAGGCTGAAGTGTCAAAAGATGATGGCTTTGAGCACGCCATGCTGAAGTGGTTTGTTAACTACCTCTATGTTCAGTTGTTACTCTGAGGTGCACGCATACACATAAGAAACTACAGCGCCAGATCCTTTTGACGTGGCGTCGCGTCGCTTTTAGCGTGGCGTGGTGTGCCGTGGTCTCTTAACACTGTGTCCCTGCCTTTAGTCTCTTCCTGAGGATGCTGTTAGCGGAGAATGTACCGTGGATGAAGAAATCGGTTTTGCAAATGGTTATGTAATTTGGTGTATATTTTCCAGTATAATGATGTCTGAAATTTCGTGAGATGGTGGACATTGTTCCCCCGAAGCTACACCTTTTGCGTTTGCGACCTCGGGGGTTGCCGCCTGCGGAGTAGGGGGGATGAAAACTCTGCTTCGCGATGATTTTTGAAAAATAACGCCGTTTTGGTAAGTGATATCGAAAAAGGCTTCAAATGACTTATGGAGAAAGTAAAATTCTGCATAATTTTAATCTTCACATTTTTCGTATGCGACCAATAGTTTCCGTCCAAGACTGCGTCAAAGTTAGGGGTTGGTTTGTGATTTTCACTAAAATAAGAATTTAAGGGTGGATTAAGGCGAAGGACTTTAATAAACAGTTGTGTATAATTTTTTCCCCTAAAAGAATGATATCTTCTCATTTTTTTTATTATCTGCAGCTGCCTAAACTCCCTAAACTCACGCATTTGGTTTAAAAAAAATGCGGTATTTAGACACGCACCCGTACCTACTACCGACATGTGCTGTTGCAAAAAATGTCGTGTCTTTGCGTAATTTTTGTGGAAATGATACTACCCCTGTATTGTTTAATTAAGATAAGATTCAATTTGCGACATTTGAGGGTTGCCGCTCAAGGCAGGGGGAGGGGGGTGAAAAGTGTTTTGTGACGCTTTTTGACAAATAGCGTCGATGTGGTAAGTTCTATCTAAAAAAGGTTCAAATGATATATGGAGACAACAAAATTTTTCACAATTTTGATAACAACATTTTTCGTGTGCGACCAATAGTTTCCATTCTACAGTGCCCCAAAGTTAGAGGGTGGTTTGTGATTGTTACTAAAATCAGAATTTTATCGCGAATCAAGTCAAAGAACGCTATGAAAAAGTTCTGTAACACTTTTTCTCCTAAGAGAATAACATTTCTCATATCACTATTATTTTTATTTTTTTAAATAACAATAAAAAAATACGATATTTAGGACGACATCGCTACTTACTACCGATCGCCAAGCAGAGTTTTCACCACCCTTTCCCACCCCTCGAGCAGCAACCCCTCGAGGTCGCAAATTAGGTGAACATTCGGGGGACCAATGTCTACTACCATCACACCAAATTTCATTTCTTTCCGACCTTTTGCTCTCAAAAGCCTTTTTTAGGTCAACGATTGACTAGAATTGGTAGTAGGTAGCGATTTCGTCCTAAATATCGTATTTTTTAAGCCCAAATGTGTTATTTAAAAAATTGAAGATCATAGTGAAAGGAGAAAAGGTGTTACAGAACCTTTTGATAGCGTTCTTCGAGCTAATGCGCGATAAAATTCTAATTTTACTAACAATCACAAACCACCCCCTAACTTTGGAGCAATGTAGAATGGAAGTTATTTGTCGCACACGAAAAATGTACATACCTAAATTGTGAAGAATTTTGTTGTCTCCATATTTTATATCTTTTGAACTTTTTTCGATAGCACTCACCACAAGTGTGCAATGTGTCAAAAAGCGTCACAAAACAGTTTTCACCCCCCTCACCCCACCCTCGAGCGGCAACCCCAAAATGTCGCAAATTTAATATAATCTTAATTAAACAATGCACAAATACGACATTTTTCGCAACAGCACATATCGGTGGTAGATAGGGGTGGGGTTTCTAAATGCCGTATTTTTTTTAAACCGAATGCGTGATATTAGGCAGCTGCAGATAATAAGAATATGATGAGATATCCTTCTTTTAGGAAAAAAAAATGTTACACGACTTTCTGATAAAGTTCTTCGCCTCAATCCACTCTTAAATTCTGATTTAAGTGAAAATCACAAACCAACCCCTAACTTTGACGCAGTGTGGCACGGAAACTATTGATCGCACACGAAAAATGTAAAATGCAAAATTTTTTTGTCTCCATAAATCATTTCAAGCTTTTTCGAAATCACTTACCAAAACGGCGTTATTTTTCAAAAATCGTCGCGAAGCAGAGTTTTCATCCCCCACCACTCGAGCGGCAACCCTCCGAGGTCGCGAAATTAAGTGTAGGTTAAGGGAACCAATGTCTACCATCCTCCAAATTTCATTTCTTTCCGACCTTTTGACGACGTGATGATTGGAGTAGTGAATACATACGAGAGGCCTGTATGCTGTAGCTCCTCCACTCCCTCCCATAAGTTGCAGAAATAAACCTCTATAAACGTCTAGTTACTAGGGCTGCTATGAACAAAGTGTGAAAATAACTATGCACTTTGATGTAAATTGAGGTATACAATGATGAACAAACGAATGCTGGACGCATTTAGCCGCCAAAGCGCACACAGAGAGTTTTAGGAAATTAGATTTCATTAATTAACACCACAACCGAAACCGTAGTGGAAGCCCTCAACACGTTTTGTCAGGACAGGATTATTTCGATGTTAACATTCTAAATCCTCTTTCTCTTTGTCTCCCACGTACCAGTTTTTGCAAATGTTTACAGATAGTCGACTCTACGTTTTGGTTAATTGAAAATTTATACTTATATATCAGTGATTTTATGGTGAGCCATAAAAGGATGATCATTCGGATAGTCACTAAACCGATTACCCAGTCATCTTAGAGCCTAAGAAAGTAGTTCCTTCGTAAAGCTTTCATAAGATGAACAAGGGAGCTTTGACCACGGTTTTATTGGCTGATGTAGGGTAAAGTTCTTGATTCCTAATATAAACGCCTATCTTCAACACAAATTGGAACAGACGTACCTATTAATCTGAAAAAATTATCGCTTATATGTTTTACAGGCCACTGATCTCATAAGAATCATTGAAAGGTATGAGCGCCTAGATTTCATATCATATTTTGGAGAAAACAATTAGTTAGAAGGGTTTTATAATTTCGTACCCAGAATTCTTTGTTAGAATTTTAATATTTTCCAAATGTGTGTTGCAAAGGATCAATTTCGATTTATAAGCTTAAAATGAAAATAGTTGCTGAGCTTAATACAAAACTTCATATCAATCACTGATTTTAAGTTTGATTTCATGGAACTTCTTTAACATGGGCATGTTTTCTCTATTCTTCAAAGAAAATTCGTCGAAGAAAGTTTAGCTCTCAGATTCTATATTTGATGGGTACTTAAAAGTACACATTTTGAAATATTATTTATGGTTCTGGATGGTCGATTATTGGGCATAAGTACCGAAAAAAAAGTTTCAACAAGAATTTTAGGATTTTAAAGCATATACTAACCAGTAACACTTTAGAATATATACGCTGACTCAAAGAGTAACTGTGCATCGTTATTTAAAATGGAACACCCTGAATATTACTGGACATTTCATTTTTAGAGAAAGCTATCAGATACGTATTTTTTTAATTTAATCGTTTCCGAGTTATCAAGCAAGTTTGGAAGAAACTGAATATTTGTAGAATATACATCAACAACGTCTAAAAATTTTAAATGAATTGAAATCGGGGATATTTATTTAAAAATTTGGAAGAATAACTTATAACTTGGCAACGCCGCAAACGCAGAAAAAAAATTATAAGGCGAGATAGGGTATTAGTAGATATTTCGATTTAAAATAAAAAATTCAGGGTATTACATTTAAAAAAACAAAGTAAAATGACCTTCAAGATGCTGTAATTTAAAATTCTGCCAAAAACACCCAGATACAAATTGCTGGTAACATCCACAATAATATCCACTTTATATTCAAGTAACTCGCTGTATAATATTATTGAGAAAAGTTAAAGGAATATATCAATTTGGACGTATTACTTGCGACCTTGCAAATCCGGAAATTAATAGAAAATAAATTATAACTTGGCAACGTCGCAACCGATCCCAAAAATATTTTAGGATTGAATAGAGATTAATAATGGAAACTAGAAAAATTCAAGAAAAAGTTATTGTTCTATATCCAAAAAATGGAGTCAAGTTGATTGACTCAGTACTTCCCACACATAACAGTTGCAACCAAATCATCTCCCGCCTGTTGTCAAAAAACATCCAACACAAAAACTAGTAAATAGTTTCCTAAATCTCTCCGTAGGAACTAAAACGACACAATTCAGCTTTAACTGGACGAAACGAAACAATCAGGAACCCCCAAATTGCTTAAAAACGAAGTTTGAGCTATTTTTATATTTATAGATTTTTATTATTGCTGCGCCGCCACTGACACGATTTTTGAAAACCATACGCATGTTTCATCCTTGCCGCGGTAATAATACTGTGTATAAATTTCATTAAAAATAATTCCATACTTTCCATGTTACTAAATTCAGAACGACCTGAATCAATACCTACCCCTACCAATACCAAATCCCTTGATTTCTGTAATAGCCAAGGCAATGTTCGGATGGACCTAACAAACGTCTATTATGCCGCTAGGTCTTTCTTTCACAGGTCAATGGACACTATTATAAATGGAATAAATTTTTGAGTTTTACAACCCCCCACCACCCCAATTTCACGCCCACCCAAAAAAAAAGTAAAAAATGATCAGAAACCCCTAAAACGCCGAAAAAGAAAGTTTGAGCTATTTTTACATTTTTAGTTTTTTTATTATTGCCGCGCCGCCACTGACACGATTTTTCCAAAACATGCGCTCTTTCCATCCTCGCCGTGGCAGTAATACTGTGTCAAAATTTCATTAAAATCCATTCGATAATTTTGGCGTTACGCAATAAAGAACGTTCTAAAACTAAAACAACACTCGGATGTATACATCACAAATTATTCTAAGTCCCTTGGTTTCTATTATAAGCAAGGCAATGTTCGGATGGACCTAAAAAATTGTATTATGGCGCTAGGTCTTTCATTCACAGGTCATTAGAGAGCCCATTATGAATACAACAAATTTTTCAGTATTACAACCCCCACCCCCCAACCACCCCAAATTCACTCCCACCCAAAAAAAAGTAGAAAATGATCAGGAACCCCTAAAACGCCTAAAAACGAAGTTTGCGGCGTATTTGAAATTTTTCGTTTTTTGCTAATTACTCCGCCCCCCGTATAACGATTTTCAAAATTATAGGAACATTACCTACTACGACCCCACAGCATAACGCTGCCCAAATTTCATCACAATCCATGTAGCGGTTACTGAGATTACGAGGGTAGAAAAACGCGACAGACAGACAGACAGACAGACCGACAGACAGACCGACAGACAGACAGACAGACCGACGGAAATGAGTGACGTGGATTTTCGTTATGTACACATCATAAAACGCCCAAAAAACGTATTATCTCAAAATCGAAAATTTTCGCGATCACAATACTCCCCTCACCTATCGGTGTGGGAAGTAAAATCAAGTTGATCACTATTCTACTTTCCCGCAACACCCTGTATATTTTAAAATATTTTCAGAATATGCGTCTTAAGTAACCAAATAACTTTTGTATCTGACATTTTCCTCTATCAGGTATACCTTGTGAGATATCGAGGAACTACACACTAACTGTACACCCTGTATACAGGTTGGGCCAATTAAAATATGCAATGTTTTGGTGCTCCACGAATGCATGTTCTATGCCATATAGTACAAATGTTTACCATTTAGTAGACACTTACAATCCTTAAAGTTCTTGTCAAAGCTTTTTCGATATTGTATTTTACCTAACAAAATCAACCGTTTCCAAAATTTCCTAAAACCATGAATAAAAGTATTGGTCGGCATTTCAAGCTCATTTCCTTCAACTGAAGGATACTACTTATCTTCAGTGGCTCTAACGTAGATCCTCATTGTAGTACTTAAAGTATTTCTTATGATACATGTATAACCAAATCGTAGTGTTGACTAAGATCCACACAATAACACTGAATCTTATTGTAAATATAAATCTCACTTGACTTGTTTTTTGTATCTGATTACTTCTCTTTCGAAAACACCATTGGAAGGATATGGAGCAACCGAAATCGGAACTGCTTCTGCCATCTTGCGTCAAATATATGACAGCTTTAATGTGGTGTGGTGTGTTTATCTGTTCTGTAGCATGATGATATTCCTGTGTCATTTTATGTGTGAGGCATGTTTATGTTTTGTAAATATACAAACTTGTGAGAAGGATTTATTGTTTGAATGTTGATCGAGATTGAGACATTTTTAAGTGTTCATAAATAAGTTGAGCAGCATAAAAATCGTACTGATGCAAGGTTGCCAACTTTTTTGTTGTGAGCACGTGTTGGTGTCAAAGAAAAAGTCGCCACATCAACAAAATATGAATATGATAATAATATTTCCATGAACTTTTCTCAGAAGTCAATCTTATACTTCCCACACCGATAGGTGAGAGCAGTATTGTGATCGCGAAAAATTTTGACTACGTTTTTTTTGGGGGGGGGGGGGGATATTTGGCACAGTTAATCACGAGTAGTAGAAATCCAAGTAGTGCTGCAAAAGATTCTATTTCGGATCACCAAACTAGCTCCCGCTGAAAGCTCGTTATAATCTACGAAAAATCCTACGTAATTACGCCTATCATATCTGAAACTTATTGCCAAAGAGGCTTGTGGCCAAGATACTATTTTATCGGAAGGAAATCATTTGGGCGCTTTTTGTTGCTGCTTTTATAGCCGAGCTATTCCAAACTGTGTATTTCTGAGCGTAGATCACTACAGTAGGTAACAAATTGATTATTGAGTTTTAGGTACTTTAAAACGCGCGTTTATATTTCGGTAGTAGTAATTCAGAAGTTCCTCCAAGTTAGCATCTTGCGAGCTATGACGTACTCGCTATAAGTCTTTGTCCCCTAAGCCGTCTCTTCAAATTGAGCAATGAGAAAATGTCACTGGCAGCCGAATGTTATAAATAAGGGGGGATTGTGATAACTGGGGCTTTGGTTCCATAATTTTGGTCTTCACAACAATGCAAGTATCTACTTATTGTCTTGGTGAAAGAGGATTTTAGATTTTTAGATGTGGACATGGTTCCTTGGCCCTCCTGTTACACTTTTTCCTTCCCAAGTAATTCATGTAAATCCGCAAGGATTTTAAAAAAGCCGCTGAAATAACCTTGTCCACCAATATCAACATCTTTGTCTTAATCAGAGCTCGTTCTCCTTCAGGAATCCACTGTTTGGTCTGTTTTATTTCTTCAAAGGTTGTTATGTATCCGTTTCATGAACAGTTATGTATTGATGAAGAAACGTACCAAACACGACCAAACGCCGCACCCGTCATGCATTGTATTCTATTGTGTTGTAATCAGTCGCAGACTAGGAGTATATGTAGCTTTGACTTCTTTCGGTGTTAATCCTCATAAATATATCGGTATCCAATCGCTACAAGAAACTCATCTTTATCCACTTTATAGTAGTAGTAGTAAAAGCTCATTTTCGATATAACGTGCGGCATCTCTTAGACTTATTGTGTAACCCTTGTATGTCAGAAATCGAGATATGTGTTTTATAAATATACACTTAAAATGCTTCCGAATTTTTTTATTCAATTTACACACCATGATTCAAATAATAGTATGCAAAAATATGTATTCAGAGAGCGAATTGAGTTTTTCTTCTGAAATTGTTCCTATGGAACGCTTATCTTTATTTTACAAAGTCATCTCAAGAGTTTTTTGGATCCACCAGCTACCATTTTGTAGTCTTTTATGGTCAACTTCCTTTATTCAATAAGAATTTACAGTTTCGCTCACGTGTATAGAAAAAGTGAGGTAACGATTTACTTTAGGGTACAGCCGTTAGGTGGCGCCCTCTTATGTCAATCGAAAGGGCTCGAGGTGGGGAGCCATAATGTCCATGGGCACAACACCCGGAAACGAAAGACAAAAAAGTTATGCAGGAAACAATTTAGGAATTTTTCGAACATTTTTTTTTCTCATTAAGAGTCATTGCAATCAAAAGGAACATGTTTATTTTAGTTATTAAGTAAGAAAAAAGCAAGAACAATCAAAGTTTAGTCAAGTCATAAAGCTGACTGGTCAGCCTAACCTAACCTAACATAACCTAACATAAACTAACCGAACCTAACCTACGTGAAAGATTTCATTCACTTTTAACGAGAAAGAAAGATTCCCATAGACTTAACATGGGAAATTGTTTCCTCCATAACTTTTTTGTCCTTCGTCTCCGGGTGTTGTGCCCAGGGACATTATTGCTCCCCACCTCCAGCCCTTTCGATTGGCATATAGGGGCCCCACCTAGCGGCTGTACCCCAAAGTAAATCGTAGCCAAAAGGGTAATTTAGCAGCTTTTTGTATCACTAGGATTTATTTATAATCGTAGTTTACTGTGTCAGACAACCGAATCAGACAAAACCCTAAATAATTATATTTTTCGCCGAAAGTATATATCTGCCAATATCTCTCCTACTTTTATAAGCAAAATCATAAAATAATTTGATAAATTAAATGATCGTGATATATAGTCAGTGTTGTACTAAAAGTGCCTATGAGTGAATTGTTTTTCATATCTGTTTTATACTTTCTTCTGTTAATGACGTAGTCAAAGATATGAGAGATAAAAATTCAACAAACCACAAAAAGATCACTTATCTTGTAGAATAATTGTGTAATGAAAAATATTTCGATGCACGTCATCATTCTTTCGAACTATCCAAAAAAGTAGGGTCATAGACCTCCCCTCATTCGAAACGACTTGATACCGATTGTAAATATTATTGTTCAACTATTCAACTAGCATAAGAACTATAACATTTAAAATGTCTCAATCTTGTTTACGATACAAACCTATTAAAAACATGTTGGTAAAATCATATTCCATATCTATAGTTTAAAGTTTACATGTTTCACTTCGTGTACTTTAAACTGCATCAAGCTTCACAGTCGACCTGGCAATTTCGTAACAAATGGTTTGACTTTTTGTTCCATGGAGCAAAAGCGTCACCTGTTTCCGGCAACGCTTATAGTCCAGTCGGTAGTTCAGAAAATATCTGATAAAGATGGAATTTGTGTATTTTTAGATGTATAGGCATTCAGAAATTGATGTGTAGCTTCGCATTGATACATAATTCATAATACAAATCCAAGTATAGTTAAGGTGGAGAAATTGACAGATACTTCATGTTCAATTACTCAGTGCGCTAAAGAATACGTCTCCTATCTTAGGAAACTACAAGAGAACGTATTTTCTGTTGTTATTTTAATCGCAGTGTTAAATATAAGAATTGATACATAATATAATAAATTATACGTTATAATGACAATAACAGCATGTATTGTGATCTCTATCAAATAGCAGTACAAAAGCATTGCGATTCTGTCAAATAGGTTTCAAAACTTGCACTAATTCATATTCTTAGATATATCATGCCGTTTTACCTCATAGTATTGCTCTATATTATGTAGTAGCAGAGCAAGTTTGGAGGACCCCAAGAAAATATGAATCATAAAAATGTCTTCGACGCAATTAGTGCTTTCAAATATTCCATTACCTAAAACGCTTCAGTTCATTCTTTCAAATAAATGTTAACGGTAAAGTGAAATCTGGAAACAGAATGATTAATGTGACCATTTACGGCGAAATCAAGACTTTGGTAATGGTAATACTCTGTTATTATTATGGAAATTTGAATTTGTGTTTTATTGCAGCTTTGGCGATAGCTGATAGCGATGATAAATGATTCGTTAATTGCCGGTGAAATTAATACCATGTAAGAAGTGTTTCGCAAAATCCTAAATTTCTAAGCTCTTATATTTTCGGCGTACTTTGGGACAAATGTATTTGACGATTTATGCAACCACAGCAATTATGGAAAAACGAATCAGCGTGACACAAACACATCTATATACAGCAGTAAATTGATACATGGAAGTCAGTTAGTTGTTTACTGTCTACGTAACTCTTGTAATGCTATACTTATGATAGATAAAAAATAGCAGTCTAAATTTTAAAGCGTCCAGTTTCAAAGTGATACATCAAATAGGACCAGCGCTTTTGACTTGTGTTCCTATAAGTACTCTTGTCTAGCAAAAATTAAGTAACAGTTTGTATGAGCTAGTATTAGAAGGCATTGATATCATTTGTAGAAGCTTCCGTTAACCCAGTCGAAAACTTTTAGGTATGAGTTAAGGCACTTCATTACCTAATTTCGTATTATAACACATCCCAACTACGAGTATTCAAGAGTGTGCATCGCATACATAACAGTTTGAAGCTTTTACATAAGTTGATGGTCAATATCATAGGTATAAAACATATACTTTAGTAGTTCATAAACAGGTACAACGCAGTTACTATAATTAAATCAACCTATAAGGCGCATCCATAGAACTTTGCTTCAAAAAACAGATATTGTTAGTTCAATTCCTACTTTCCTGAATTATCGACTGGATTTTTTCATTTGCAAGCGCACGTCATCTAAGTCTGCATTTAGATATTTAGGTGCAGCTGCTGTAAATATATTTAGCAAGTTTCAAATCTGCAACGAAATCCTACTACCGTGCATTTCGTTGAAAATTGTTCAGTTTTTAATTACGTCTCTGAACCATTGGTGCGATTCAGTACACCATTACTGCAGCTACGGTCATATATTTTTGTTTTATCGAAAATTTATCACGGTTTCCCAGCATTTCTTTTCCATTTAACGAAGTGACGTGTCTAACATATATGTCTAAATCCAGATCTAGACCCAAACAGGAAGCCCATGATTGTAAACCTGTTATTTCTGTTATTTACCTCATTTACAAATTAGCATGAAAGTGCTCACTTTTATTGAAGGACCTTGGCTCCAAACGCTGTAGCTAATTGATATTTGAAAAAAATGTTTAGTCTTCTAACATTTCTTTGACTATATGCTGCCAGTAAGCTGTGAGCCATACACGAATGAAGGTAACGACTTATTGGACCTTTGACATTCTGAAAAAAGGGCTTCATCTGAAAGAAATCCATAATTTAACTTGGCAAAGCAAATACGGAGATTAGAAAAGTTCTGATTATATTTTATTTCTAACTTCAATTACTGCAACTATATTCACAATAAAGGGCATTATATGATAGCGATTAATAGATTCATAAACTGACAGGACTTAGACAAAACTGAATTCTGATTTATGCAAATTTTTACGATTATCAGATTCGGTCTTGTATCATATCGTGCACATGTGGACAATAGATGAAACTACAATAATGTAAGAACCCACTAATCCAACCCACCCCCAGAAATTATTATTCAAAGTCATTATTTCTATTTACCGAAGTTGAGCATATTTGTAATAATGTACAACATTAAATTCCCTGTATGTGTACAGTAGTGGAATGTAAAGTAAACAAAGAACTGTTGTCCTGCCCATTAATAATTTCTAAAAATAAGAGTAAAGTAAATTTTTAACTGCTTGTTTTCGGAGAAACAGTTTCTGTATTGTAGATTAGCTACAACGTAACCATTCCTAACGAGGCACTCTATTATAGGAATATATCCTGAATTTCCTTCGCAAATTGTTAAATTTTATTCGGGAAATATACCTACTTATGTATAAACTGCCCTCATTTTGCTCTGTACATCGTTTACCGAACATGTTTATTGAGTGCCTCTATAAATTAACCCCGGTAAGCAGACAACGTAAAACGGGAGTATTTAACTCGTATTTCACAAAAAAAGAATATCAAGATTTTTGGAGGACGGGCACGAAATTTCCCTAAATTTTGGTCACTCATGATTTTCTCTTCATTAAACTGTAATCCAGTCTGGTTGAATGTTGTGGTTGAATTGTTGAATGTACTTAGAAGAGTTCACTCGACGATTTTAAAATCTAAGTAGATCGTACGTTGCTTCGAAATTCAATCATAGTTTGCTCTTGGCTTCCTCAAATACGTTGTGTTTTATAGCGTTGACTTGGAACGGCACTCATTAATTTTACATTCATTAGTATTAACTAAACGGTAGATTTTATTTGTAATTGATCAGAATGAGTCATAGCAGTGCGTGCAATGCAGCGCCTTTTATATTAGATGTAACTTTTCTCACTACAATCACTCTGTTATCTCTTAGACATGTCGCGTGAAAAAAGACAGATATGTAAATTATGGTATTTGTTTGCTTAATAAATTTCGGACTTTCCTCTTTACTCAGTATTTGTGTGCCTTGGTTGCTTGTTAATATTAAACCACTTAAAATTTGTACAGTGGTGGCTTGCTAAATATGTTTGCTGCAGGCTTTGCACTTATAGCTTCATCACTAGATAAAACTGAAAAGCATAGCGTGTAACATTAATACTGATCATTTTTGATTGTTTAACAGTGAAATCAGCTCAAGGACTTATCGCAAAGGACAAGAGTGGGACTTCGGACCCTTATGTCACTGTGCAGGTGGGAAAAGTGAAAAAGCGCACAAGGACCATGCCTCAAGAACTGAACCCTGTATGGGATGAGAAATTTTATTTGTAAGTATTGTAAAAACTAAAAAAATCCAGTCTTTTTATATTTACAAGTTATTTTTTGGTGATGCTTCTTTTGCTAGAAGTGATGTGTTGATATAAATATATAAAAATGAATTAAAAAACTGAGTATCTGATACGAATTGTTAAGTACAACCAGGACAGCCAGCCAACCAGCTTTCCGGATATCCTTTAGAAGTGTACTTTACTCAAAGCTGCTTTAAAACTTTGTCATGCTTTAACATTTTGAATTACCTACAGGGTTAGTCGAGCTGTACTCCTCGGACTCTTGTAAGCAAACGATATATTTCACGAAAATAAATGAGTTTATATATGTCGCATTGGACTGCATTTCAAAAAGGATGAGCGTTATACAGGATGCCTGATGAAGCAAGACATAACAAGGTTATATTTTTTTAAATGGAATACCCTGTATATTATTTTATGTATGGATTTCTCGATCAATTCTTGTGACGTATTACATATGGGACTTAAAACACGAACGGCTTTCCTAAGCTAAGTTGCAATTCATTATTTTTGGGACAAGAAAAAAGATTATTGTTTGTTTACAAGAGTCAGATGTGTCAGCTAGGTCTTTCGTCCGTTTTTATAATATTATGGATAATGACTATTAAATGTTGTGGTGGAAATGTAGAAGTTTCATATTCTTGGGCAGTCTTTGAACTAAAAATGTACCAGCCCTCGACGATGCTATGCTTTCTTCTTTGACCTTTTTGGACGTCATTCTTACTTTTTTCAAAAAGGGAGGATTATTTTTAAAATTAGAAATCAGCAGCGGTCGAGGTGTAAACATGACGTTAAGAAATTTTGTCAGCGAGTTTATTACTAGCCCGTAGATCCGAACGGTGTCACCGTATGCTCTCATCATGTGGAGAGTGATACGGTGACATGTTTCGCTTGAGTCTGCTTTAATGGAAAATTACTCGGAAAATTATTAAAGCTAGGGCAAGCCTACGAAATGTGATAAACCATTCGTTCGAAAGATCATTTTTTGTCGTAACTCCATTTGCGATTTACACAAAACATCACATACTCCTATGAATTTGTGTTTCTTGGTTTTTTAAACCGGCGTCTTTGAAAACCCAAGAACCACAAATTCGTTGGACGGCGGCCCCGAAAGCCTTGCGCAGTACATTCACAGAGTCCTATTTTCAGGGAATTCTTTATCTTCGGAATTCGTTAACAGTTAGCAGTTAGCCTCGTCAAGTTGCATAAAATTTAAAAAAGTTAATTCAGAGCGCCATCATTATTTTACGGCCGTGGAAATTAACATGTTCACTACTTAGTAGATCTGGCCACCAATCACATAAAACTCCTAAGGCGACGAATATTTTACGAAATAGTGGACCATTTCCAAACTTTTCTAAGACATTGTATATATTATCGTTTCCATATAGCAAACTTGTTTCAACCTTTTTATCTGTTTGTCATCATGTCTGTCGCTATGCATTGATTAGATGATACGGCAACTTCCCCGTGTGGAGGCGGGTTAGAATATCTACCATCGTATATTCTGCGTGTCGTAAAAGGCGACTAAAAGGAACCGAACTACTGTCGGTATAAACAGTAACCTCTTCTCAACCAACAGCTTTGGTTGGACGAGTTGAGAAGAGTCAGGACACCCTCTCGTCCTTGGGGTCAGAAATTGCCCCTAATGGCGGATGAACCAGTAGATACCATCTGGTCAACGGCATGAGGATGCAGAAAGCAAATGGGAAACTACTGCATTAAAGATCTTAAAGATATCCCAAGAGAAACTCGCAAAATGAGTAAATGCATTTTACGAGTCAATCATAACTAAGATATGGGATCACTCGGAAATTGAGGCACTGAACCTGTACGAATTTGGCGCAACTTTTAAGAAATAGTTTGATAAATAAAGTTTGATAAATTATTTCTGCAGTTTACTTAAGAAGGTGCCATGAAGAAACACTCATATTAATGCGTAGAAAATGCACACTTAATGATATTTACCGGTGTTTTACAGAATATACAGTTTTTATGTTACCTTGATGTATGCGGCTTTCGCCATCCGACTGGAAAACAATACCCCTAAAATTCGCCTCGTTTTGCCAAATTAATTATCTGTTGTCTGCCGGATTCTCTCCATTCCGGATTTTTTGCCGTTCCCAATTAGCTCCATTGTTAGACAACTAGAAACAAGACAAATGCCGGCCACACGTCCAAATTCTGTGTTGCCAGGTAACAACTTCTCCAAGAGCTTAGCCTTAAGGCGGAGACAGACCTGTAAAGTTAACAAAGTTTGAAATATCAAATGTTCACTGTTTAGCAAATATCTCAGAGAAGAGCTGTATGAAAACAGACAAATATTTGATACTTGTGAGACATATGTACATGGAAATTTTCCCTTGATTTTCGGTAAATAAGAACACGTCATAGAAGAACATTTTTTGAGATACAGGCTTGTATTTAAGTTGGCATCGCAGTGCTAATAAAAAACATAATTTCGAGTGTCAAATATTGCACTTTCTCTATTTTGGGTCGGTACTTGTAAACTGTATGAGATTCTAACTGCCACTACATGTGCTGGGATAGCCAACGGTAGGTTTCTTTTTAACAGTGCAATTCTTTTGATATACCTTCCAAGGTGAAGCTTCGTTCGAAAATATATTTTTGCTACCAAAATCGACCTCATTGTCCAACCCTTCTAAAGGCTATCTATTGCAGCTCTATAGAGCTGGCGCCAATGCATCGGTTTTCAAAAATATCTTAATACCTAGTGTGATAACACTACAAATTTCATGAAGATCATATCAGTTAGTAAGATCGCCGTAAATTGCAAACTATACAATATTCCCCTCACCCATGACGTGAAAAGAAAAGTGCATACATATATCTTGACTACGGACATGTTCGGATAAGTAATACGTATGTGTTGGATATAAACAAGGTAATTTTTTTCCACGGTAATGGAGGATCTTTAGTGAACACCAGAAATATTTAGTCTTCCTTCATATTTTTTTTGCACCATTTCCACAAAAATGGAATATGTTCAGAAACCTCTACAACTCTCTAAAATGGATAGTCTGTAAGACCACACCTTCGGATTTTATTAAAAGCTGAATGTTCTTCTATTTGACTGACATAGATCTATTTTACTGTCCATTTATTATTTTCGAAAAAGCTGCCGGTCGTATGACATACAATAAAATTCAAATAATTTTGTAATTTTAATTGAATTGAACGTAGAAAATAATGTTATTAGCTATTTCGAATGAATAATATTTTACTATAAAATATTCATTGAATATGAAAATGTAGTATACTAGGCTTTGTAATTTCATCACATGGTTTTTTTTGGTAAATTTGAAAAAATGCCACCAGAGTCAAGACAGACGACAGAGAATGTGCAGTAGAGATCGCAATTTGACTCGCATCTGTTGTAGACTTTGAATGTGTCTGGTAGGATGAACGAACCCTCGAATTGTCTGGCTGCCGAGAAAACACCATTTGATAGTTCACCAAAAACATGAAACTCAGCTTATATAAAATTACGAAAGTATAATTATAAATCTTTATAGTTTAGTCCTGCAGGGGGTTACCACCATGCTCTCTGGCACTGAGTAGCGCGAGTTTTTACAAAGCCGCCACTACTCAGGTTTCATAAGGGGAGATCGTTCTTACCTGTGTTGGGGATACACTTTCAACATTTATCAAAATCTGAAGATATGGACATGACGGGCTTTTGCTCTACAAGCTATTCTACGCAAATTATTGCCATTACCTACTGTGATCCCACTCCTATCGGACAATCGCACTCCTAATTTGAGTGAAAAAACCGTGCAAAAATCTCAAAGTGGAAAATTTTCGCTGTTAAGCTGCTCCCCTCATGCCCTCAACTATATGGTGTGCGAAGTAAAAATAGGTATTATTATTGTATTATTTGGATTACACACGTTCAGGTATGAATATGTTGGATTTCTGCTGTCATTGTGTTACTCAGCAAGAAGTAATGTTTCTATACCCTCGTATACATCCTCGTAACAAAAAAAAGTTCAATCGAAAACTGAGTGGAATTTTTGAAAGTACTATCGGTTCTATCGTACGATGCGAACAAAACATTTTTTTTTGTACTTCAACCATTATAACTCACATCCAATTTTTTTTTCAAATAGCACCCCATAGTTTTTGATGCACAAATTGAGTCTTTATTTTATTCAAAATCTTGTTGTGCCTTTATTTTATACACAAACTATTTTTTTACCAATTCCATATGCATAAAATAAATAAATGAGAATTTTTTTTCAAACATAATATTTTCGTTATTAAAAAAGACAGAAAAGATGTTTGTTTTCGGAAGTATATATCAAATACCCTTTAAAACCCTCTTTTATTTTCTATCCGTTTTTTGCGTCAAACAAATTCTTATTTTATTTATGTTATGCTCATGATTTCGCACAAAAAATAAGTTTGCGTGTAAAAATCAAAGGTGGGGGTATCGTTTATGTAGGAAAACCTATGAGCTGCTATTTGAAAAAAAAATGTTGGCGATGAGTTTTGAAGATTGTACAAAGAAAATGTTTTGAAGGCATTGTATGATAGACCCAATAGTACTTTAAAAAAATTCCACTCAGTTTTCGTTTTAACTCTTTTAGTTACCAGAATATAACGTGTCAAGGAAATTCAGACACACCCTTTATATTAACGTCCACTTTACTACCGATGGACGTGAGAAATTTTTAGTATTCAATTATGTAAGTACTACGTTATTGCTCTACGTTAGTAAAAATCTTATAAATTCTTTTTATCTACTAGCAATATAAGGAGATATGTGATTTATTCAAACATTTTTATGGATATAAATGTTAGTTTCAAGTGATATAACCCCATAAGCCAGCTCCTTCCTGAAGCCTTGTTAAAATTATTTGTGGAGTCTAACGTAAAAAAGTCTGTACCCCAAAATTTGAAAGTATGGCAATGTAAAATAAGGCTTAACTTAACGTTCCGGATAATTTTTGTTTTGCATGTAGAGAATCGCATAACAGTGGTTCACTGAAAAGGTCGTCCGGCCGCTGACTAACCCACTATCCATTTATATTGCAAATGCATTTCTCATTTGCCCGTTTGAATCCGCAATATGTCCGCACAAAGATTGATGATACGGCTCAGACTAGAAAAGCTCGGCTGTCGGTTTTTATTCGATATTCAACAGATCGTCCTTTCAATAGAAAATAGGTCGCGCATAATAAACCCACCAGACACAGTCTGACATAATGAAACCGCTGGTGTTTCTTTATACTACATGAAAGGTATAATGAAGTGTTATGTCCGTTACCCTGAATTAAAGGTATAACGGTCGGCTCACTTGTGGCTGAACTACAGTTATAAGGACTGCAGGTAGAAATAATATCGTTACAAGTGACAAAAGTGACCCATAAAATACTACAAAGACTAATGCTCGCCCCATAGCGCAAGATCAAGCGCCAGTTGGCCAACAGAATGGAAAAGAGCATCAGAAGTTATACACAGTATAGAACGTCCATCCAGTTTTGCGAATGCCCTAAGAAAGGAAGAAAGATAGTCTTTCTGGGTGACTTCAACGTCCATAACTCATACTGGCTGAAACACTCAAACAAAACGGACGACGAGGGACGTGAAGCTGAAGCCTTCGCTATTAGCTGCGGCTTGGAGCAGATAGTCAAAGAACCAACAAGGATTCCCAGCCGCCACGAAGATTTTGCTAGTCTGTTGGACATATATCTCACAACTACTCCAACGGTCTACACAGTGAAGGTAACCGCCCCACTGGGTTCGTCTGACCACAACACCGCCTCGACGCTATGCAGAATCCATGCGCCAGATCTCTACCATGCAAAGCCTCGTCGGGTCTGGCATTACGGATCAGCAGAGTGGGACGAACTAAGGGAATACTACCAGTCCTTTCCCTGGAACGACGTCTGCTTCAAGTCACGAGACCCATCAGCTTGCGCCCAAGAAATAACAGAGGTATTAATATCCGGCATGGAAGCCTATATCCCTCATGTCGTCAAGCATCCCTCCAAAAACAAGCCATGGTTCAATCAGCGTTGCAGAGATACAGTTACCTCTAAAAACCAACATTACAGAGAATGGAGGAAAAATCCAAATGCTGAGAGCCATCGCAGTTTTATCGACGCCAGAAATCACTGTAAACGCGTGATTCACAGCAGCAAGGAGGAACACAACCAAAAAATTAAGAACAAGCTCCTCTCATGTCCTAGTTCGTTCAGAACATTCTGGTCTGTAGCTAAGGCTGTTAGTCAGAACTTTTCCTATTCGTCAATACCACCCTTGACCAGAGAGGACAAATCCATCGCTTCTGCTCCTAAAGAAAAAGGAGATATCTTGGGGAAGCTCCTCGCAGCCAATTCTACTGTAGACTTTCAAGGAAGTACTCCGACCACCACCATAAGCGTGAACTCGAGAATGGCAGAGGTCAAATTTCAACATCGAGATGTAAAAAGCATCCTCCAAAAACTGAACACCAGTAAAGCTACTGGTCCTGACCAAATTCCAACCATTGTCCTCAAACGCTGTGCCGCTGAGCTTGCACCTATTCTTTGCAAGCTCTTCAAACTTTCGTATCAACGAGGCGTATTTCCCGCTTCGTGGAAGATTGGCTGCGTACAACCCATCCCTAAGAAAGGCAAAAAAACTGATCCCACCAACTATAGACCTGTGGCTCTTCTCAACATCATGTCTAAGGTTATGGAGACTGTCATTAACACACAGCTCCTGAAATACCTGGACAACAATAACATCATAAATGATCGCCAGTATGGCTTCCGTAAGCACAGGTCTACAGGTGACCTCCTTGCCTACGTCACTCACTTGTGGAACAGATCAATAGACAATCATGGCGAATCTCGTGTTTTTTTTTTTTTTCCTGAAGGGTTGGCATCAGACATTAGTCTTTTTGCCACAAAATAATATAAAATTTCATTCAAATCCAGAGTCGAGCATCTTTACAAAATTCTATAATACTATCATACACGTCTCCTCTCTCAGACGCCATCAAAGTATTCATGTTTATGGGTAAATGATAGCCTAAACGAATTAATTCTGCTATAAACTTATTCCGTACATTGGTGTACCTGCTGCATGCAAAAAAAAGATGATTAATATCGGCTATTTCATTATCTTCCTCACACAAAGGTGATTCTTTCAGACCTATCTTGTATAAATGAGCTGGAAAGTTACCGTGATTCAATCTCAGTCTGATGATAGTACTCGAGTATCTTCTGCTGGCAAAGAAGTCAAAAGCATGAGCAGTACTAACTGGAAGGATCTTATATAGGAGGAAGTAGTTGCTAGTATTTGTATTACATATGTTAGACCATATAGATTTCCATTCCGAAATTATGTCCCTTTTATATATACTAATAACGTCCTTATAAATTGGGGGTCTTTCTAAATCACCAGAAGTGATAGCTGATTTTGCAGCCGCATCAGCGTCTTCATTACCACGTATGCCTATATGTCCTTTGACCCAAATAAAGATGACCTGTCCATGTTTTGAATGTAAGCTATGAATAAGACTTTGTATTTCACATAAAACGTGCTCCTTATAATAACCCTTATTCGAGCTAGATATAGTTTGTAGGACGGATTTGGAATCTGATAGAATGGCTACGTTTTTGGAATTATTGTGATTGCACCATCTAAGTGCTTTCTCAATAGCCACTGCTTCCGCAGTATAGATGCTGCATACATCAGGAAGCCGGTATTTTTTAATTATATTAGGCGATTGTATAACAAATGCACTACCTACGCCCTCCGAATTTTTAGATCCATCGCAGTAAATTGATGTTTCAGTACTAAATTTATTCAAGATTGACGAGATGACCTGTTGATTGTAGGAGGGGACTTCTGAGTATCTAGGGAAGATAACGGTGGGTCTGGAAATGAAACACTGAAGTTTAAATGTAAAAATTGGAAATAAGTTTTTTTCTGTGATAAGGTCACTGTACTGGCTAGTATGGATAAAAGCCTCTGTTAAAGGAGGTGAGTTTTTCTTAGCCCAATAACGGTTTGTTAAGTTTTCTTGGTTTAATTTATTTATCTTACCATCACCATTACCCACCATACAATGCCTCGCCGTGTCTGGCATTACGGATCAGCAAAGTGGGACGACCTAACGGAATACTACCAGTCCTTTCCCTGGCACGACGTCTGCTTCAAGTCACGAGACCCATCAGCTTGCGCCCAAGAAATAACAGAGGTAATAATGTCCGGCATGGAGGCCTATATTCCACATGTCGTCAAACGTCCCTCCAAAAACAAGCCATGGTTTAATCAGCGTTGTAGAGATGCAGTTACCTCCAAAAACCAACATTACAAGGAATGGAGGAAAAATCCAAACGCCGAGAACCACCGCAGTTTTATCGACGCTAGAAGCCACTGTAAACGCGTGATTGACAACTGCAAGGAGGAACACAACCAAAAAATTAAGAACAAGCTCCTCTCATGTCCTAGTTCGTCCAGAACATTCTGGTCTGTAGCTAAGGCTGTTAGTCAGAACTTTTCCTATTCCTCAATACCACCCTTGACCAGAGAGGACAAGTCCATCGCTTCTGCTCCTAAAGAAAAAGCAGACATCTTAGGGAGGCTTTTCGCAGCCAATTCTACTGTAGACTTCCAAGGAAGCAATCCGACCACCAACATAAACGTAAACTCGAGAATGGCAGAGGTCAAATTTCAACATCGAGATGTAAAAAGCATCCTCCAGAAGCTAAACACGAAGAAAGCTACTGGTCCCGACCAAATTCCAGCCATTGTCCTTAAACGCTGTGCCGCTGAGCTTGCACCTATTCTTTGCAAGCTCTTCAAACTATCATATCAGCAAGGCGTGTTTCCCGCTTCATGGAAAATTGGCTGCGTACAACCCATCCCTAAGAAAGGCAAAAAAACCGATCCCACAAACTATAGACCTGTGGCTCTTCTCAGCATCATGTCCAAGGTTATGGAGACTGTCATTAACACACAGATCCTGAAATACCTGGACAATAATAACATCATAAATGATCGCCAGTATGGCTTCCGTAAGCACAGGTCTACCGGTGACCTTCTGGCCTATGTCACTCACTTGTGGAATAGAGCCATTGAAAACCATGGCGAATCCCGTGTTGTTGCGCTTGACATATCGAAAGCTTTCGACAGAGTGTGGCATGAGGGACTTCTAGTCAAGCTTGCTGCTTATGGACTACCACCTGGTCTGCGCCAGTGGCTGAACAGCTTTTTGAACGACCGATCTCTGTTCGTTGTAGTCGAAGGCTGTTCATCAGACGTATTTTCAATAAACGCCGGTGTTCCTCAGGGATCTGTTTTATCCCCTACACTGTTCCTGCTGTACATCAACGAGCTGCTGGAAATAACATCCAATCCAATCTACAGCTTCGCAGACGACAGTACATTGATATCGTGCATGGAACCAGGCAAGCCACTATCATCCCAGGAGACGGTACGTCGACGACAGCAGCATGCCTCACAGATCAACGCAGATATCAAAAAAATTATCGAGTGGGGATTAGTAAATAGAGTACAGTTCAACGTACAGAAAACCCAGGCAACAACACTTACAAAGAAGTCTCACACTGGCTTACCAACATTGGAAATGGAGGGTCACCCCATACACGAGTCACCTTCCGTCAAGCTTTTGGGGGTGAACATCAACAACAACATGTCTTGGCACGACCACGTCGTCAGTATTGCTAAAGCGGCATCCCAGAAGCTTGGAGTTTTGTTCCGCTGTAGGAAGCTGTACACACCAGAGCAGCTGCTGCTGCTCTACAAGGCACAGATCCGACCACCGCTGGAGTATTGCTCCCATGTGTGGGGATGCGCTCCCAAGCACTCTCTAAAGCTTCTGGATACCATCCAGAAGAGAGCAATTAGACTAATCGATACGCCTAACCTCACAAAAGACCTCCATAGCCTGGAACATCGAAGAAGGGTGGCTGACCTATCCCTGTTCTACAGATTCTATCACGGAAGATGTTCGAGTGAGCTCTCCCAGGTAATAACAGCAAAGGCCGCCCGAACGAGGAACACTAGAGAGGCTCTGCGAGCTCACCCTTACCAGGTCGAGGTCCCTACTCTACGAACCAGTCTCCTCCAGCATTCCTTCTTTTGGAGAACTTCGACGCTGTGGAACGAGCTGCCAGGGAATCTGTTTCCCGCCGGCTACAACCTGCAACGTTTCAAATCTAACGTGCACCGACACTTATCCTCTCGCAGCGCTTCTACAGCGACATAGGCTTTTAGCCTTTGCGGGAGGCTGTCCATAAAAAAAAAAAAAAAATCTTAGACAATAGCAGTGGGTTGTACGCCCTCACTTTAGTTATAAACTTATTTGTTAGTAATTTCCTTCTCAACTGAAGGGGGGAATCTCGTGTTGTTGCACTTGATATATCGAAAGCTTTCGACGGAGTATGGGATGACGGATTTCTGGTCAAGCTTGCTGCTTATGGACTACCACCTGGCCTGCGCCAGTGGCTGAATAGCTTTTTGAACGACCGATCTCTGTTTGTTGTAGTCGAGGGCTGTTCATCAGACATATTTTCAATAAACGCCCTACACTGTTTCTGCTGTACATCAACGAGCTGCTGGAAATAACATCCAATCCAATCTACAGCTTCGTAGATGACAGTAAGTACATTAGTGTCGTGCATGGAACCAGGCAAGCCACTATCATCCTAGGAGACGGTACTTCGGCGACAGCAGCATGCCTCACAGATCAACACTGATATCAAAAGAATTGTCGAGTGGGGATTAGCAAATAAAGCACAGTTCAACGTACAAAAAACTCAGGCAACAACACTTACGAAGAAGTCTCACGATGGCTTACCAACCGTGGAAATGGAGGGTCACCCCATAGTCACCTTCCGTTAAGCTTTTGGGAATCAACATCAGCAATAAAATGTCCTGGCACGACCACGTTGTCAGTATTGCTAAAACGGCATCCCAGAGGCTTGGAGTTTTGTTCCGCTGTAGGAAGTTGTATACACCAGAGCAACAGCTGGTGCTCTACAAGGCACAGATCCGACCATCGCTGGAGTATTGCTCGCATGTGTGGGGATGCGCTCCGAAGCACTCTCTAAAGCTTCTGGACACTATCCAGAAAAGAGCGATTAGACTTATCGATACGCCTAACCTCACAAAGGATCTCCACAGCCTGGAACATCGGAGGAGGGTGGCTGACCTATCCCTGTTTTACAGATTCTATCACGGAAGATGTTCGAGTGAGCTCTCTCAGATAATAACACCACAGGCCATCCGAACCAGGAAAACTAGAGAAGCTCTGCGAGCTCATCCTGACCAGGTCAAGGTCCTTACTCCCCGAACTAGTCTCCTCCAGCATTCCTTCTTTTGGAGAACTTCGACGCTGTGGAATCAGCTGCCGGGGAATTTGTTTTCCGACGGCTACAACCTACAGCGTTTCAAATCTAACGTGAACCGATACTTATCCTCGTATATCGGCTTTACGCTGCTTGCGTCAAAATCCGTGCCTCTAGTGGCAAAAGCGAACGAGCCTTGTCGTTCCACCAAGGAGAGTTTACTGCTGCTGGTAGCGTTTCTCTTTGGTTGCCGCGTTACCTTCGGGTACTAGGTGGCGCACCGGCAGAATTCCTTCTGTCTACTCGCACATCTTTCACATGTTTATTAAACATGGAAAAATGGATGCTCTCTATTTCCGTCAATCGACCTATGGCGCACTGATGATCGCTAACAAGCGTGAAACAGCTGTCTGCGTACTGGTGGATTGACCGAGGTATAGAGCAACCCTCGTATATCGGCTTTACGCTGCTTGCGTCAAAATCCGTGCCTCTAGTGGCAAAAGCGAACGAGCCTTGTCGTTCCACCAAGGAGAGTTTACTGCTGCTAGTAGCGTTTCTCTTTGGTTGCCGCGTTACCTTCGGGTACTAGATGGCGCACCGGCAGAATTCCTTCTGTCTACTCAGACTCAATATTGTCAAAGAATTTTTTTTCTTTAGGAGTTGTCCCACAGAACTGTCACCGTTAAAATTTCAGGCTTAGGGCCCATTGTACCCGTTCCAGTAGCCTAGATCTCTGCACAATGGACATTAAAGCTGGTACCATATACACAAGCTTGGATAAGCTGCAAGCATCTACCGCATGATCCAGTTCTTAAGTAATCGTATCCGAAAGGCCACCGATGACGCCTTTATATGTATTATACAAGCATAGATGATACTCAATTCACACGTTTTGTATGCCCTAGATGGACAGTACTAAGAAACGCGTATTCCGTAGATTAAAGTGTACTCTAGAAGAGATAGACCCCAGCGTTTTAGTACAGAGGATGATCTAGGAGATAAAGTTGTGGAATTCGGCATAAAAATTCATCAGTGAGATCAGTCCAGGGGAATCATCGATGAGGAATAAGATGCGACAGATACTGCAAATACAGAAGCAGACGATTATATCAAGAGAACTGTGTCAAAACTATAGTCTTATATTTGAGCTGCATCACTCGGGGTATTTTTGTCAGTTATTTCTGAAACAACTAACTAACTAACAACTAACGACTTCCAAGCGTTACTTACGCTGGTCGTAAACTATTAAAATGTTCTCTTTGTGAGATGACTATTTTGTAGTATTTCACCTCACCTGCTTTTTGCAGTATATTTAGAGAAAGTTTGTGAATTCAAGTTTGATTTGTTCTGTTTCAGTGAATGCCACAATTCTTCAGACAGAATCAAGGTGAGAGTATGGGATGAAGACAATGATCTGAAGAGCAAACTTAGGCAGAAGTTAACTAGAGAATCGGATGACTTTTTAGGGCAAACAATTATAGAGGTAATGATTAAATACTATTAAATATATCATGGTTTACAAGTCCTCGTTGCTGTCTTACTAAAACATCAGTGAAATATTTGGATCAGAATCTGAAATCTAGGCAGAGCAGTTAAATACTTTACGCATGTACTATTGCAAGACTTTTAATGTCAAAAATGCAGATATCTATAATAAATATCAATTTTGATGGTACATCACTGAAGAATATAATACAAAAACTCCTCAAGTAAGCTTAATGGATTTGTAATGAATAGTTCTTGAATATTTAAAAGCATACCGTTAGGAAGATTTTCAATGGAGAATACCGATTTTGTTGCCCAGGTGCCTGCTTAAATAGGGTCATCATTCAGTCAGTCAATCAGAAACATCTCAACGATGTCCACATGATTCCTGACGTGCAATTTGACTTAGGCTGGTGGGGTGTATTAACAGGGATTTCATCCCAAACAAAAGTAACAGCATCTTGCTTTTGGATGTCTCGAAGGCATTTGACAATGTGTAGCACGCTGGCCTGCTCTATAAATTAATTCAAATGGGCTTTCCTTTCTGCCTACTCAAACTTTTGAAATCCTTCCTCGAGGGAAGAACATTTCAGATCAAAATTGGCAACATTGTATCTATAATACGGCCGATAAGGGCTGGTGTATCTGAGGGTTCGGTCCTTGAGCCAATAATTTATTCACTCTTTGACTATGATGTCCCTTGCCAAAGCAAATGTCTATTTTTATATTGACGACACTACTCTTGTAGCTCAGTCGCTCTCTGGTGTGCTAGTTGGCGACAGGCTGCAGGATACGGGAACAAGCATTGGAGGGGGCAAATCGGTGACTAATTAAAATCAACCATTCTAAGGTACAGGCAATCTATTGTACGAAATAACGTCACGGTGTCCCTACTGAGGTTTCAATGGATGGCACTCGTATACCATTTGGCTTCATAAAGTGGTAATATGACCAGAAATTACTTACGCATGTGCATCTTCCTGTTTTCTTGTCAAAATACACTTGCGAGGCCTGCAGGTACTGCAGTTACGAACGCCCCATAGTACTTTTCAAACGAGACTCTCCATAGAGACCTTGATATCCCTTATTTAGGGGACTTCATTAAACAACAGGCGCTATACGAGTAGTCAAGCAGAATCGGACAGCAACCCTTTGTTGCGCGAATCAGTGGACTACACAGTCGAGCATGTCGGCAAGCATGCAAGGCTCTGTGAATAACAAAATTGCGTCGGGAATTTTGTATAGTAATAATTAAAGCATTTGTTCGTAAACTGATCAAAATTAATCTCTCGACTATATTTCAAAACATTTCCGAAACATTTTAAAAATGCCTAAGCGCCTCCTGTACTAAAATATTTTCTCATAATAATAATAATACTGAGGTCGGGTAGGGATATAATACCACAAAAGGAATAGAACGATATGCGGTTTATTAATGGATTCTTTCTTTTCTTACCTTGATGCTATTGTCTACGCACAAATCTCACCTCTTCCGAGCGTTTGCATTTACTCGCCTAAATTCCAGAGAAATGATATTGACGAATTTTCAGAATAAGTATGTGACACGTATCTCTGGACTGTTTTAATAATAATAATAATAATAATAATAATAATCGCAGATACAACGAGTCTAATGCCAGAAAGGATGCTAACAATCTTTTTCAGAAAAGTGAAAGACAGTTTTACCAAAAAATAACAGCCGACAACCAGATAACAGCAATAGAACCTCCTAGTAAACAAGAGTTAACTGAGTTTTGGGGAAGCCTATGGTCAGAACCCAAAACACATAATGAAAACGCTCCATGGATCAGACAAGAAGAGGAAAAACATCAACATATAGTGGAGCAGGGAGACGTTATCCTTACACCAGAGGAAATAGCTGAAACCATAAAGCATACCCATAATTGGAAGTGCCCAGGCGTGGATAATGTGCAAAATTTTTGGTACAAGCAATTCAGTGCAACATACGAAATGCTTACGGACCAAATCAATAAAGCCATACTCCAACCGAATAGGCTTCCCAAATTCCTCACGCAAGGAATGACGTATATAAAACCCAAAAACGCAGACACCAAGAACCCTGCCAACCATCGCCCAATCACCTGTCTTCCCACCTTGTACAAGATCATAACCGCAACAATATGCAGAAGAATTGAACAACACCTCACCCAAAACAACATTCTGACTGAAGAACAGAAAGGATGTCGAAAGCAAAGCCAAGGTTGCAAGGAACAACTTATAATTGATAATGTCATCATGGAGCAAACCAGAAAAGAACATAGGAACCTTCATACCTGTTTCATCGACTATAAGAAAGCTTTCGACTCTGTACCCCATAGCTGGCTAGCGAAAACTCTTCAAATATATAAAATCAACCCAGGGCTACGTGAGTTTCTTACAAGAACCATGGAGACATGGCGAACCAGCATACATCTCAAAACCCAGGACGGCCATATCAAGACGGATGAGCTACACATAAAACGCGGTATCTTCCAGGGTGACTCTCTCAGTTCACTGTGGTTCTGTCTCTGTCTGAACCCACTCTCCAACGCACTTAACAACACAAACTGCGGTTTCAACATTAGACACGAGAGATTAAATCAACACAAAATCAATCATCTCCTCTACATGGATGATATAAAACTGTATGCCGCCAATGAAGTACAACTGAGAGAGTTAATCAGAATAACAGAAACTTGCTCGTCAGACGTCAGGATGGAATTCGGACTGAGTAAATGCAAGGTTCTCCATATCAACAAAGGCCAATGGAAGGACCACCCCCAGCAGGAAACAGTAGCTGGCCAAACACTAAACAACATGAACAAGGACGAAACTTACAAGTACCTGGGCTTCAATCAGAACGTTAAAATAGACCACACACAAGTCAAGGCACAACTAACCCAAGAGTTCAGAGACCGTCTTATTAAGCTACTAAAAACCAAATTGAATTCCAGAAACCTTACAAAAGCCATTAACACATTTGCGATACCAGTCCTCACATACTCCTTCGGCATCATCAAGTGGTCACACACTGATATAGAAAACATCCACATCCTCATACGGACAGAACTCACCAAACACCGAATGTCACATCCAAACGCATGCAAAGAAAGGCTCACCATAGACAGGAAACAAGGAGGCAGAGGGATTACAGACATACAGTCGCTTCGCACAAGACAGATAAAGACACTCAGACATTTCTTCCAAAACAAACAAACAAATTTACATCGAGCAATAGTAAAAGCAGACAAAAACTATACACCACTCAACCTATCATGCCCAGACCACGTCGCAGACACACACAATCCTACACAATCACAACAAGAAAAAATAAGCACCTGGTCGCAGAAACCACTCCATGGCAAACATAGATACCGTATTACGCAAGACCACATAAATGAAAAACAATCATACACCTGGCTGCAGGATGGCCAGCTCTTTCCAGAAACTGAGGGATTTATGCTTGCCATCCAGGACCAAGTTATTGCGACGAGAAACTACAAGAAATACGTAATTAAAGATCCATCCATAACAGACGACAACTGCAGAAAATGTCACCAACCAAAAGAAACAATAGATCACATAACAAGCGGGTGCAAAACTCTTGCCGGTACCGAATACACAGCCAGACATAACTCTGCGGCCAAGGTCATACACCAAGCATTAGCCAAAACAAACAAACTAATAGAAAACACAGATCCATATTACAATTACACTCCGACATCAGTACTCGAAAACGATCGGTACAAACTATACTGGGATGTTGAAATACATACAGACAAGACTATCCCAGCCAATAGACCAGATATAGTTTTCCAGTCAAAGGCCGACAAAATTACCTATTTGATAGATATTGCCATTCCAAACGATGTGAATATCCAAAACACCTACGCTGGGAAGATATCGAAATACACGGACCTTGCCATGGAAATAAAACGACTTTGGAAACAAAACAAAGTCACAATTGTCCCCCTCATTATGTCTGTGTCAGGCCTTACACCAAACACGTTTACACAACACCTTCAACAGCTGGGCCTGGACGAAAAGTTACACAAAGTATTCCAAAAGTCTGTAATCCTGAAGACCTGTAATATTGTGCGATCCTTCCTAAATTCCGATCAATAATAGTCAGGGTGTTGACTTGGCACAGCCCGTCAACACTTGTTGCTACCGCAATTATGCGAGTGGAACTTAGAAAGTCAGATAATAATAATAGCTTTTATTGCCCAACAGGAAACCCCCTTTACAGGACAATTAACATATGTATAATATAACAATACAATATAAAATAAAGAAAGAAATAAATCATAGCTCAGATAAGAAAGCATACAGAAAAGAAAAATATTAGAAAATATATAAAAACTAAGAGATTGAGTGATTTTTCAATAGCCGCTTCAATTCGCTTAAATCGCAATTAAATATGTCACAAATTCTATGTAGGCTGTTATAGTTGCTACACATAACTCTAATTGGAGATTTCAGTAAAAGATTCGAATGAGCCCTCTCGCAAAAGAATAACACATGCTGTCTAGAATTTTGTCTGGGCACTAGAAATTGAATTTGATTAAGTAGCTCAGATGAGTCAATTTGACCATTTAGAAGCTTATATAAGAATATTATTGAACTATGCTTGCGTCTGTCTTCGAGGGAGTCCATATCAAATCGCAAGAGTAGCCTATTATAGTCTGAGCCTCGCTCAGGGTAAACACCATCAGTTTTAAAAGACAAATATTTTAAAAACTTTTTCTGTACATAGTCTATAGCACTTATGTAGCATCGATAATATGGATTCCACACAACCGCGCCATATTCAAGTTTTGATCTTATGTATACGTAGTATAGTGACTTAATTGCTAATGTATTACAAATAAGCTTGCAGTTCCTAATAATAAAACCTAACGATTTATTTGTCTCAGCTATCACCTTAAATATGTGAGAATCAAAACTTAACCTAGAATCAAATAATACACCTAAATCTACCATACTATCACAGCGATCAATTACAATGTCTCCCAGACGATAAGGATACTCTATTGGCTTGTGTACACGACCATATGACACCACTTTACATTTATTTAAATTTAGGAACAGCTTGTTTTCGTTGCACCAAGTCTCTAATAAGAACAAGTTACGTTGTAGTTCCTCACAATCACTGGCTCCTCCTACTTTCAAGAATAGTTTCAAGTCGTCAGCGTACAGTAGCCGGTTACAATTGAAAATGTCACACAAATCATTTATAAAACATAAAAATAGAAGTGGGCCTAGGTTTGACCCTTGCGGGACACCTGACGACGCTACATAGGTTTCAGAATTATATCCATTATAAGAGACATATTGTCGGCGATTATTTAAATATGATTCTAGTAATACTATTGATTTATATGTGAATCCTGATAGCTTTAGCTTCTCGATGAGAACGGCGTGATTTACTTTATCGAATGCTTTTGCAAAGTCCACATAGACTACATCCAGCTGTCCCTGTTTATCCACCATAGTGGCTGCGTACTGAGTAAACAACGTTAAATTTGTTACAGTGGATCTTTTCTCCATAAAACCGTGTTGATGTACCGAAATTAGATTTTGAGTTACACGATAAATGCGTCTATATAGAATTATCTCCAAAAGCTTGGCAAAATTATTGATGATCGAAATTTGGCGGTAATTAGTAATTACATGCCTGCCTTCAGATTTGTAAACAGGGCAAACTTTGGACTCCTTCCAGCTGGTAGGGAATGTCGTTCTACGTAATATCATATTAAATATTATAAGCAGCGCATTGACCAAGGCAGGCATACAATCTTTAACAAAAAATGACGGGATTCTATCGGGTCCGGAGGTTAGTTTATTTTTCAATTTTTTATTCGCCTGAACAATTTCATCCTCTGTAATGGGCTCTGATACTATGTCAACGTCAAAAACCTGATCTATATGGGCTCCGTCGGTCTGACTATGTGGTTCTGGTAGTGAGTAAATACTTTTAAAGAAGCTACCGAAGGCGTCAACAATTAGTTGGGGCTCCTCAAGAACGTCTTCACCGTACAACATTCGGCCAGGAATACGTGATGATTTATTCTTTTGATTCACAAATGACCAGAATGTAGCAGGGTCAGACTGTAATGAATTTCTTACTCTATTTATGTACGGATTGTAAGCAGTTTTGATTTGTAGTTTTATAAGAGACCTAAGCCTTTTGAACTCATTCTCATGATATGTGTCACGTGTACGCAGATAATTCTTACGAGATATTTCCTTTTGCTTAATATTTTTGATAATTTCGGAATTAAACCAACAAGGAAATTTGCGTTTGAAATTTTTATACAAAGGAACATGTGTATCCAAAATATTGTACAGTTTATCATAAAACCTACCAACAGCTATATTAACATCATCATAATCATTCAGAAAAGACCAGTCAGCTTCAGTAATTGCTTCATATAATGCAGGGTAACTCGCTTTCTTGTAATTATATAATTTTTGATTCAAATTAGCTTCAAAAGGTGAATTCACTTGTTGGATCTGCAAGATCCTAACTATAAGAGCAGGGTGGTGACTATCAATCGGCACTAACGGGTTTTCATCTAGTTCAACAGTACACGATAAACTGCTTATAATCAGGTCTAAAATTTTTCCATTAGTGTTAAGAACATTGTTGTATTGGGAATAACTATAAAATGCAAGAAAATTATTGATTGTTCTAGTTTTTGAGTCACTTTCATCATTTAGAATAAAGTTTGAGACATTAAAGTCACCCAAAACTACAACGTTCTGTCCATGTAATACATTCCATTGCTCCAGAGCGTCTAAGAAATGATCAAAATCGTATAGTGATGTATGAGGCGGTATATAAAGTGCGAGTACATAGAGTGTTTCATGAGAAAAGCTACATCTACAGCACAAAAAGTCAATATTAGGAAAATCTGTATCGAAGCAAGCCGTATCTATGACACACGTTTTGTATCTTATTCTCTTCAAAGCCCAAATTTAGCAGGTGTCTTGTCCATTTTGCATACCAAAAAATTGAGCATCGCTTCGCACTAGCGTGAAGAAAGGATGAATTGACCTAAACATCTTTTTAATAAACGTTTACAAGAGTCTTGATCAAGCTTATAAAGGGTCAATTTCGTAGCACTGTCTCTATTACCTTTAACATTTTCTGCACGGTTAAACAAACTCTCTTTGCGAATACCAATCCAATAAGTTTTTTGACGGTCACGTTCACTTCTTTTATAGATATTGCTATAGGTTTACTATAAAGGTTCTATTACTTTCCATTATATGGATCCCTGTGGACCACTAACATTGATATTGATAAATATTCTTCAAAGAGTTTTTCTTTGATCTGGTGCATATGTGGATAACATAAGCTGTCGTACTGGCCATCATTGATGATTTTGGTTTTGCGCTAGACGTAATGGATTTCACATTTACCAACACACTAGTACGTGTGTGAGCTACTATGTTCATTGAACGATGACAGTTCTGTGGCCCAAAACTTGATAACGATTAAATATTTGGTCTAGAGTATGAGCTTTTGTGCTGTTACATTTTTCGAGAACGTATTCTACGTGCTACTTGCGTTCGTTTAAACTCGTTTATGAAAAACTTTATTTCCTATTAGTGCAATCACGCCTATAAATGTTAATTGTTGTAAATGCCAATAAACGGAATATATAAGATTTAAGTACGTCAGTTGAAGCTACCATATTTGCATTTTTTTTTAATTTTTAGGTACGGACGTTATCTGGTGAGATGGACGTCTGGTACAATTTAGAGAAACGAACTGATAAATCGGCTGTGAGCGGAGCTATTCGACTACATATCTCCGTTGAAATTAAAGGCGAAGAAAAGGTAAGCACTAGACAATGATTAATAAATCAAACTAACATTTTTAAGTTTTACATATATGGCTCTGTTTAACAGGCTGGTCTACTTTTTAGCAACAGGACTTTAACATTCAACAGAAAAACTGATTTTAAGGTGGAAATTTCATATAAACTTGGTTGCGCAACAGCTTACTTTTTAAAGCCTTGTACTCACTAGTAGAAATGTTGCGTGATTTGTCTATTGACCGTCTATAGACAGTCTAGAGACACGGTCTTTAGATCGTCTAGAGACACCATTTTTTGTCTCCTCTAGCGTCCACACTACAATGTGCAGATTTAGACGAGACAACGAATTTCTCATCAGTCGCATCTTCGCTGTCCACTATGGAGGACATTGCATTGTGCGGAATAAATTCCTGCTTAGTGACAATTAATAGCGAAACAAAGCGGCAACGTAACCGTTGGTGGACGCGAGAAGTGTTCGCAGAAGGACCTAAGTTCGGCAATACATCTTCTATTAGTTTTAAAACCTTCTCGTTCGACCACATCTTCACAAGCTCTGCATAAAAACAAAAATAACGAACCACACCAAGAGCCGAACACAAAAATAGTCGAACCATGCCACTCGGTAGTTGGAGACAGACTGGGACGTCTCGTCTCTAGACTCTGATTGACGTCCACATTGTCAAAATTTAGCGCAACAAGTCTAACGTTACATGAAGTCTCCCATTCCTGTCGGGAGACCATAGACCTGCGACTTTTGGTCTCGCAACAGGCCCGTAGACGGCAATTGGGCTATAGACATGTCTACCTAGACAACCTTAGACACGTCCCTGAGACCAAATCGCGCAACATGTCTACTAGTGAGTACAAGGCTTAAGATACAGGTTGCCAAAGTTTGGAGAAAAATAGATTTTTGATCAATTTCTTAAATATCATTCAGCCAATTTTTTTGTCATTTCACAGTGTTGTTCACTGCAATAAGACACTGGGTCAGCACTGACTAGAAAGAAAATTATCATTTGCAGTAGCATCCCGGGGAACAGTTCCACGATTAGTATTAAAAAAATTAAATGTTGTTTCTCAAATTAAGCAGATAGAAACCCAACTTTTTGTCTCTTGATACTTCTTTCTATCTCACTTTGTTTTCGAGCAAAAAAATTAAAATCACTTCACAGTCTGTCGAAAAAAATGTTAAACCAAAACAAGTTGATTTTGTTTTTCTTATTGATAGGCCGTAATTCCAAAGACGTATTCCTGACCCAAATTCAAATATAACAGTTCAACTAAACATGTGTTTTAAAGGGTGGTTTTCAAGATACAGAGTGTCAAAGAATTTTTTTTCCAAACTTTGACACCGTAAAAACCAGATGCCTTAAAGTACATAGTTATGTGAGGTTTTCTACTTGAATGTGGATGAGAAATACTCCCTTGGAATAACGGCATGTCAGTAAGAAAAACAATGTTGACTTGTTTCGTTTTAACGTTTTTTTGTTTTTTCGACAAGCCATGAAGTGTTTTTATACTTTTCCGCGAAAACAAAGTGAGATACAGACACCAACTATATTGAAGCTGTGTTTTCATCTGTTTAATCCAAAAAACAACATTTAAATATTTCAAGGTCATTGGCGTAATTTTTTTGCTAATATTAGTAGTGAGACGCCGCACCCTAGCTGCCTCTGCAAATGATAATTGTCTTCTAGTCAGTGCTGACTTAGCGTCTTATTCCAGTTAATAACACTGCAAAATTACAAAAAAATAGATCAATCGTATTTGAGAGATTAATAAAAAATCAATTTTTTGTCAAACTTTGAGACGCTGTATCTTAAAAACGAAGCTTCTGCGCAACCATTCTATCGAGAGTTAAAGTTCTGCAGCTAAAAAGTGGACCACGCTGCATGTCTCAAAATTCCTGCAGATAATAGCTAATTTTAGGTTTCATAATTTGTCAGAGGTACTATTGATTACGATGGATGATTTTATGAAATTTCTATTTTATTTTGACTTTCATGACGTCTCTGCTTCCTTTATTAACTTAAAAAACTATATTTTGTCTTTAACATATCTTCAGTGGATATTTCATTTTATATTAGATCCCTTATACTGCACTGTATTCAGACTAATAGACATTATTACTACATTTATCGTACAAAAGAGGGAAAATATGCTCGCGCTTTAATAGATTTGAATCCATGAACATTACGTCTTCCGTTTTCTTACTCCACAGGTCGCCCCCTACCATGTGCAGTATACCTGTCTCCATGAGAATCTCTTCCACTACCTATGCGAGCAGTGTGGTGGAGCTGTGACGTTACCGAAGGCCAAAGGTGATGACGCGTGGAAGGTCTACTTCGACGAACCTGCCGAGGAAATTGTCGACGAATTTGCTATGAGATATGGCATCGAAAGCATATACCAAGCGATGACGTAAGTAGCCCTTAAGTCATGATGGACATGATCTTCTAAAGGGTTCTTCAATAAAAGTCATCATTGTAATGCTACAAACGGAAATTATGTTTTAAGCCAAATATTTGTCAATGACTGCTTTGCTGGCTCATGCGTAGTTTTAGAGACATTTCTAATAGCATTATTCTATATCTGGCGAGGAATATCATTCATACATTGTCTAATTTCGACCATCAATACGTCAATGGTCTTTGGCTTGACGGCATGAACCTGTGACTTCAGATAACTCTACAGCAGGGAGTCCATATGTATTAAGTCATAAGAACTTGGCGGCAAAGTTTGGTCATCAAATCAAGAAACCAGGACCAGGAGCAAACCGGTGCAAGGTATCAATTGTTTCACAAGTGGTATGGGATGGGACCGAGTAGTAAATTCTAATTGAGACAAAACAGACTGTGTTATAGCACGATAACGTTCGCCATTCACCGCTAGTGAATTATCTTACTGTCAACTTCCTCCTGTAAAGCGCATCCGCAGTATGATTGATTTAGAGAGTACGCGGTGTGTAAATCTTCTATTTAAAGTGATTCCGTTTACATCACAGAATCGGTTTATATGAGCATTTACATACCACGCACGCCCGTAATCATACTGATCATGCACTTTTTGTCCGAACCAGTCCGGGACGTGATCCGCGAAATCATCTACTGGCACGTTTTGTTGCACTGCCTTTTGATGAAACTTTCGTGGATTTTATGAACCCAAAATGCGAAGGTTTTGCCAATTAATGAAGCTATCGAGGTGAAATTAGCCTTATAACCAAAAATTCCTGTTCGCAAAATCGGTAGTCACTGCTGTTGCTCAAGGAGCCAATTGGTGATATCTTCGGTGACCTCTCTTCGCTGGCGTGGCTTATTGGATGAAACTATTGAATCAATTGAACTTTTTAGTTGTAAATCTTTAGTGAGAATAATCTATAAGTGGCTGTTGTAATTTCTAATTCTTTTGTATGATGACAAATCGATTACTCTGCAGTTTTTGACATCAATAACTGAACTGTTATTTCCAACTTTTGCGACTATACGTCTTTCCAAAGTGAGGAACAATCTGGCGACGAAACATTTGGTACACTTCCTGGATAGTGGAAGTTAATTTTCAACATTTTGATAGTACTGATAACAATCAGGACTTGTCATTCTATCATGTGATGACTCGCGTAATAATCACGTGTCACTATGACTGCCAAACATGGCGGGCAGTTCAAGCCTTACGCCCTTATTCAAGCACTAGTTATTTATCTGGAATAAGTTCCTGAAGAAACAAGGGTTGTTGCGATAATCCGTCAGATATACTTTGTTTCGAAGTTTGTGCACTTGAAATGCCATACCTGTGACAGTCTGTTACTGCTACCAGCAAGCATTGGTTCAACAAAAATGTATAACTCAACAATTTACCACATCTTAAGTACTTATATCGTTTATTTTACTTGTACTTAGAATAAGTTCCTGAAGAAACAAGGGTTGTTGCGATAATCCGTCAGATATACTTTGTTTCGAAGTTTGTGCACTTGAAATGCCATACCTGTGACAGTCTGTTACTGCTACCAGCAAGCATTGGTTCAACAAAAATGTATAACTCAACAATTTACCACATCTTAAGTACTTATATCGTTTATTTTACTTGTACTTAGAATTTGTTCCTAAACATTTAATATTCCACAAAATAGTAATTATTATTTTGGGCACTCTGTATATCAGTTCTAGCACCTAACATAGATGAGCTTATGCTTATACTTCTTGTGTAAGACTACAATATAAGGATATATTGACAGACACTCTTATGCATTTCGCGTATAATTCCAATACTGTGATTTTAAAAGTCAGCGTTAGAACAGATATCGGATTTAAATTTGGCGGTCCAGTTGTTTTAAAATTTAGCTTCTAGCTTACATGTACTAACCGGTGTGTTAAAGAAAAGTCTCGTTCTCTGCTACTTGTTCATCTCATCTGCGGAACCTCCCACTTTTATGGCGTTCGTATTCTAACCTCGTTAGAAAGTCAAATTCAGGTCTATATTTTGTCAGCGGGTGATACTTTATTCTCTTTGTAAGATTCACTGCTCGATAAAAGAACAGGGAACACCAGTTCAATTATAGTTAGTGTGTGAACTTTTTATGTTCATATCCTTAATAATTATGGGTTTGCCAATAAGAACTATAGTTACGAGTAAATAACGATCCCGTTTTATAACTTAAAACGGACCCTAATGATTTTGCTGCAATTCTGTTAATTTGCAGGCACTTTCACTGCTTATCTACAAAGTACCTGTGTCCTGGAGTACCAGCTGTAATGAGTATGCTGCTAGCCAATATCAATGCCTACTATGCGCACACAACTGCCCTGTCAGCTGTCTCGGCAAGCGACAGATTTGCTGCTTCCAATTTTGGGGTGAGTATGGTGTTAACATAAAACGTTCAAAGGGGAGCTGATATCGCCTCATACACAGACGCATATCTTAATGGTACTGGTCGTGTGGAAAGGGCGGTGATTTGAAATGGTACACTAGATAGATCGCCGCCTGTATATACAATATGATTTATCCTTGGATAATTCAGGAGACGAATAATTTCTTGGATTTTAACTGTTTATACAGCTTGAGTTTACAATTTTATCCCTTGTGAGAGAAGATGCCGCACTATTACGATACTTTTTATAGCATCTTTGAAGCAGTGCATCACAGAACACTAGCGCCGTGGTGAAATAGTCAAGGCCTATGAAACAGGTGTATGCCCAATATCCAAAGGTTTTTTTGTCATTAATGTTATTAATGCCTGTTAAGATAGCACTTGCGTGTATAATGAAACCAGATTCTGTACGTGTGAATGAACCTCATAGGGCTATTAGCATCCCAGTAGAGTATAACTATTTCTGAACTGAACTTAACTGAAAAAATAAGAGTCCATTGATAAGTATTAGGCAGTTTATCAAAATGTGTCATGTCGTAAGCATAATAATTAAAGTATATAATAATTACTAGTAAAACAAAAAAGCAGAATGATGGAAATAAAGGCTGAATGAGCAAGCCCCATATTGTGGGGTTCCTTATTTAACTAAATTATAATATTTCCCATGTTTATTTACTTTGTTATGTTGTCTGCTATAGATCAATATACTTATTGTAAGGGCACAAATGTAGTAGAGTGGCCAGGTAAGAGGCAAGCGGCGAGGGAGCAGCAATGCGCGAGCAATTGGGTATAAATAGAGCATGAGGGAGGCATTTGACCTTTTAAGACGTCGATATATAGAACTATGTATTACTATTCATTTTCAGTTGCTGAAATGTGTTCAGATGGTGAAAATGAATTTTAGTTGTCGGACATTGCAATACTGCACTTTGTACTGGCAACAAGTAGTCACTAACCTGTGTCAATAACAATTTTTAGGAGAGCAATTGTCAACCTCAATCCTCATTCGTTCACGTTAAAACGTATAGAGATGTGAAGTTCCGATTGGATACATGTCCTCGGAGTAGTAGCCGTTGTCAAAATGGTGGATGAAAATCCACACGTTGGCCAGACACAGAACTTTTGAACCCGGTTAGCATATAACAAACGACGTGGATCACGCGATACCAGGACTTGGGTCTATTTTTTGGTCTGTGTCTGTCCATCTAATAAACGTTTTTTGCTCTCGATACTCCAAATTTCCGCGAGCGGTAACTGACCGCTTCAGGTGCTACTATGCGTGCATCCACTTGTAATAAGGTATACAATATATAAATCACCTTCGTACCTCGCCGCTTGCCTCTTTTCTCGCTCCTCTACTGTATTCGTACCTAAAGCGTACTGATAGAGCAACAAATGAATGAGAAAGATAAGGGCTATCTAAAGTTAACGTAATTTCTAAAACGTATCCTGTGGTTCTCTTACTTCTTCATTGAATAAATAAAAGCTCGAATAAAAGCAGAATAAGAAACAGTGCTGCATCTAATAGAAATACAATCCTTGAACTGGTTTGGATTAAGAATACCTGTTTACCCAAAAAAATATTTCAGTGGAAAAGAAAAAGGGGCTGACCACGTAGATCGTGCTATGAAAGTATCAGAAAATGAATGAATGAATGAATGAATTCTCGAGGAAGAGGATGCCTTGGATAGAGAGGTTTGGCGAAGGATAACGGGAATGCTGCAAGATGCTGTCAACAGTGGAATACACTTTGTAGTTTTCTCTGTTACGTCGTGCTTCACTAGCCCATCAATGAAAACCATACATAGTTGAACATTAAGATAATCCCTAAACGCTCTCACTCACCTCATTACGTGCAGGTATCATCTGAAGTTATTATGGACTGTCAACACCATCACTTTCGGTCAAAAGAGAAATACAAGCGTCTCCCTGCGCCTCCAGGTTCAACTATGAACTTCCCAGTCTAGCTCAGTTCTCCTAAGCTACTGCGCCACTTGAAAGGGTATGGATTTTGTAACCACTATAAGGTGGACCTTCTAATCCAGTTCGCGATTATTCCAAGAGTTGCGTCAGGGCCTAAGAGTACTCAGCATCTTGTTACCCCAGCTTATTCAGGTATCCAAACTAGTTTGCAATACACAAGCTAAAACTGCGAAAAATGTTTTCTGTTTGGTGCATCTCCCAAGGAGGAGTGAAATTGCCATTTCAAACCCATAAACGCCGATGCCAGAGATCCCCTTACTGAATTGCCCGTATTCCCGACTAGTCCTCCTTCGACGAACTTCTGACTGCTTGTCTCGCAATTCTCAATACGTTTTCGGTCGAAGCGATACTTAGCAGTCATCACATTACTGCTTTTGAGTACAACGAATTTGTCTTTCTGCATTTAGATTAGAATGAGAAAGATAAGGGCTATATCCTTATTTATCGTCAGTGATCCGTTCCCAGAGATTTGAGATGCCCGGCTCCTCCGGCTCCATAATTGTAGTTCAATAATAGGTCAACATGTAATTGTAAGATATCTTAATCCTCTCTGTATAGCCCTTTAGTTGACATGTTTCTGACCAAGGTTACTAATCCCGGTTATACTCTACAACATCTGATATAATTGTAGAAAGAAAAGTTCGTGAAACTGCTGGACCAACTGCACAACTCCCTGCGGATAGATCTGTCGATGTACCGCAACAACTTCCCCGCATCAAGCTCCGAGAAGTTGATGGACCTGAAGTCTACAGTAGACTTGCTGACCAGCATCACGTTTTTTCGGATGAAGGTGCAGGAACTGGCTTGCCCGCCCAGAGCCAGCACCGTTGTCAAGGATTGCGTCAAGGCATGCTTGAGGTATAGTGCTGTTATTTATCAGTCTGTAAGGTAAACTGGGTACTCAATTAGATTTGGTCTTGCTTTAACATGCTTTAATTTATTTAATAGTCACAGTTCAGGATGGTAATATTTAATACCGTTTGAGGTATAGTATCTCCATAGCAACAAAACGCTAGGAATAGTGAAGGTTGACTAAGCGGATACAAATTTGACTATGACTTAGCGCTTCGTGTGTATAACTTAAAAGCTCTAGGAACTCATAGTGTATATGAGTGATATAACAAGGTCGAAACAACCCCTGCTTCAAGTGATATTTAACATTGTTGCTGAAACGTGTAACGTATGTACGTGGCGGAAAGAAGATACCTACAAAAAAGCTATTAAGTTGCCGAACCTAATGCAGTTCTAATGGTTCTTACATAAATAATAGTTTTACTGAGAGGGTACGGCCAAGTATGAGCCGCTTCTGATGATTTTCACGAGCGCCTAATGCAAGTTGTTCCACTGATGACAGTTTCTATTTTATAAAGAGCAAAAAGAGTCGAATTGCGTATAGTTTTGTTACCTTTACCTCAAAAGCCACAAAACATCCGCGCACCCAAGACTGTATTTATGTCTCTCTGTGCGATGGGCACTAAAGTCTAGTGCAACAACTAATATCTGAAGCTTATAAAATGTCCTTGTTCTGTTAAGTTTCCATTGAGCTCTTAAACAAACTTGTTAAAGTAGTCAAAAATAAATGTCTTCTGTTTTGTAGATCTACGTATCAGTTTTTATTTGAAAACACGTACGAGCTGTACAACAGGGAGTTCCAGAGTGATCCAAATGAACCAAAGAAGAACCCTCAGGATCTAGATAGCGTAGACTTCTGGCACAAACTCATTGCGCTCATTGTATCTGTGATCGAAGAAGATAAAAATAGCTATGGACCAGTACTGAACCAATTTCCTCAGGAGCTCAATATAGGCCAGGTAGGTGTATTAAACAGATTCACTCAGATATATCCATTTAGCCAATAAACAAGGAAATTCAGATATATGTACTTTGTCATTCATAGTGTAATCCAACCTTAATACCTCAGCTCTTACTCTTCTATCCAATATAAATTCATTGAACAAAAGTTGTTCAAGTGAAATATTTTATTGTAACACTGTCAGGTCGGGATTAGTAAAGTATAGTTTAGCGTACAGAAAACTTAGGCAACAACATTTATAATGAAGTCTCACGTTGGCTTACCAACTGTGAAAATGGAGGGTCACGCAATAGTCGAGTCACTTTCCGTCAAGCTTCTGGGGATCAACATCAACTATAACATGTCCTGGCACGACCACCTCGGCAGTGTTCCTAAAACGGCATCCCAGAAGCTTGGAATTTTGTTGCTCTGTAGGAAGTTGTATACACCAGAGCACTACTGCTGCTCTACAAGGCACAGGTCTGACCATCGTTGTAGTATTGCTCCTAAATGTGGGGATGCTCTCCGAAGCGCTCTCTAAAGCTTCTGGATACTACGCCGAAGAGAGCAATTGGACTAACCGATACGCCTGACCTCACAAAGGACCTCCACAGCCTAGAACATCGAGGAAAGGTGGCTGACCTGTCCCTGTTCAACAGATTCTATCACGGAATATGTTCGAGTGAGCTCTCCCAGATGATAACACCAAAGGCCGTCCGAACGAGGAACACTAGAGAGGCTCTGCAAGCTCATCTCTACCAGATCAAGATTCCTACTCCCCGAACCAGTTTCCTCCAGCATTCCTTCATTTGGAGAACCTCGGCGCTGTAGAATTAACTGCCGTGGAATTTGTTTCCCGATGGCTACAACCTACAGCGTTTTAAATCCACTGTGCACAAGCACTTATCCTCTCGCAGCGCTTCTACAGCGCTATAGGCTTTCAGTCTTTGCAAGAGGCTGACCATGAAAAAGTAGTATATAAAAAGCTATCCCGAAGCATTATCTATTCGTGTTATGTGCAAGGTCAGTTTAAAAAATATTTATCTTTTCATATTGCAGTAGACAAAATGTAACCAGATAAAAGGAAGACGCAAGCTTTAAAACCATAAGAGTCCAGAAAGACTAAATCTAAATTGGTTGCAACTAAGTATGTACCAATATGCTAGCAAGGATAACCATAAGGCGAAATACATAGGACGATAGTTTCTGAAATACCTTCAGCTTTGCCCCATCATGACCGATAGACAATGTGGATTACGGCAAATTCAGATCTCTTAACTTACATGATTATGTTGTGGAGTTTACTCAACCATTCGTTTGTTGATGCTCAATTGTTACTGTCCATACTCCAAAGGCAGTGACATGCGCCTCTCAAAAAAAACTTTCATCCTATGGCCTTCCTTTTAAATTTTGGTCTTTTCTCTGATCACAGGAGTTTTGTCTTGGTACATAGCGTATCCTCCTATAATAGCAGCGCTGAAATTCCGTGGGAATCGGTTTTGTTTCCCATACTGCTTCTGCTTTAAATCAATTACCTACCTTCTTACACAACAAACATTTGTGCGCAGGCGTCCAGGCCAATACACCGATCTCTGATGTAATCGACCCGGGTACACAAGGCTGATTGATAGCTCTGCTTCTCTGTCAATTGATTCGGAGGTCATAACCGCTGAGGATTCAAAAACAATGAGACTCTGGCAAGAGGTTATCAATTCGAGCTTGTAGGAGTTAAGGTTTTAGAAATGGTCTCACTTTTACAGCTATTCGACGGGACCTGATCCTTTTAGCTATCATCTATAGTTCTGCCGCTAATTCTTAGTATATTGAGAACTGGGCGGTACGATAGCACCTTTATTTCCGGTATATCCAAGGCTTAGAAGAGTCTGCCAGGTGATGCTGTTATTGAGATTGCAAATATTAGTCTGTTCAAGGCTCGCATCAATAAACTTCCCCCAACCTGCATATCAGCCGGGGTAGCTTGGCTTTAAGGCTTTGCCGTCGTGGTCTTTAGTTATTGAAATAGTTGGAGACTGTCACTTTATCTTTAACTTTCATATTACGTCTCTATCGAGGGTTTTCTGCTTTCAGCTGTCTGCTGCGACCATGTGGAGTTTGTTCGCAGTAGACATGAAATACGCCTTGGAAGAACACGAGCAACATCGGTTGTGCAAATCGTCAGCTTATATGAATCTACATTTCAAGGTGAAATGGCTGTATACCAACTACGTGAAAGACGTACCACCATACAAAGGTTTGTTTTGATATGAATTATTTATTTATAAACAGAAAAATTTTATTCATAGTATCGAACAATAGTCATCAAATTTTTTTGGCAATATGAGTGAAAAACCAACGATAAGAATGCAAGACGTGAGAAGGTTATTATCAATGTAATATAAAAAATAATTCAATCAACACTTAGTGGTTACTAGATAATACTATAACAAGTATTTTAATGCCACTGATCTATGCAAACTGCAAACAAACTTAAACGGTGAGCGTTGTTTTAACGAATACTAGGCATTGTTAATACGAACTCAGTCATTATCTTTGAGAAAGCCCACTAGTGTGTATCGTCAGGTAGCAATCGAAGTTGAATATATAAACCATATCAATATTCTCAGATAGTCTAACTTATTATTTTACAATTATGTTGTTTACCTACCCATATGATTTTTAATAAAAAATATTACATTTCACGGTTATTTATATAATTGATTAACGTGTAACTTTCACGCAATTCCTTCAGTTTTGTTTATTTCAATCATAATCGGGCAGTTTGTCCCTTCATGGACATAGGCGATCAATCCTGTGTCTGTTTGAGATCATGGCGGACAATAGTGTTCAAAATATTTTAAAAAACTAATTTCGCGAAGCTTCCGCTGGCTGAAAACAAGCCGTATTAAACTTCTGGGTAGACCGACTCCAGATTTAAATTTAATCCAAGCAGATAAAATTTTAAAAAGTTCTTACACGAGACGATCTTCAAGACAAGTGCATGGAAAGAACAAGTGGGTATGAGGCTGTGATACTGTCAATGCATTGTTTTGCTTTCCTTGTTTATTATTCTACTCCGCTGGAAGTGATAACGTGTGAGCAGGGGCAGGACCGCAGGACTCATAGATTTAAAGCACCTTAATGAGAAAATTAAGAAGCATCACGTAAATTGTTCGACAGAATTAGATTTTCTGGGTACTACTAATATCGCTGCTCAGTTGGATTCAGCTTACCGGCAAAATATTATAAAGCACAAGGAGCAAGTAGGTAAGAACAGGGAACAGGAATGATTTAAAAAGGAATTATAAATTGCAACAAATTTCGCGGTAAACTGGAAAATCTTGGCGTTTTTCGAGAACTAATTGATTTTAGATCCGATCTCGATTCTATATTATAAGATAAATTAAAAATAAAATTTTATATTTTCATTATTCTAAAACTAGCCCCCTTGTGAACCAGAACACGAGCCGCCACTGACAGTTCAACAAGATAAATACGTTTATAGCGAATATCTGCTGATCTAGCATATTTGCTAAGCATAAGGGCAATGTGCAAACTATAGATAAAAAGTAGTAGCCGACAGATGATTCCACTACTAAAAAGTTAATCTTTTTATTTGGTCTATGCAATAAAAGTACGGATAATGATAACAAGCCTTCGTATCACGAATTTGCAATACTCATGCCGCAAATATTAGGCATTCATCATTTTACAAGAATAGAACAGATGGCGCACCGGCAGAACTTTCTGTCATTTGCTAACACATGTTTCACATGTTTTGTTAACATGAAAGACCTGATGCTCCCTATTTCCGTCAATCGACCTATGGCGCACTGATGATCGCAAATAAGCGTGAAACAGCTGTCTGCGTACTGGTGGATTGACGGAGGTATAGAGCAACCCTCGTAAGAATAGAACACTCTAAAAATCATCTAAGGTTTGTTGATACTGCTTGATAATTTGGATCACAGCGATAGCCTGTTCTTTCCTGAAGATTGGTGAAAATAAATCAGTGGAATTTTAGAGAGACAAAAATATGGACAACGAAAGTTGAAAATACACCTTTTGACACATTTAAATGGTATAGAGATTAATATACATTACACTTGTCTTTCGTGAGTATATTATAAGCCGAGCTTTTACATTTATGTAAATTTGAGTTGTTTAAGTGATGCCCGAAACCCTTACTTTACACTCAGTACCACATATGTGCGCCAATACTTGTCGATTAAACAGTACAAATTCAACCTACGTAAATGCTAAAATTATAAAAATAAATAAGTTACAATCTTCCAAACAGCTGGCTATTCTCCAACTGGCTTTGATAGAAATCGATTGAGATATGAACCCTCCGCTTTGAACACGGTAATGCCTTGCTCAAACAGATTTTACCGCTTTCTTTTGATCTTTCGTCTAGCCCGGGTTTCCTCTTAATACTCTTCCATAGTAATACTTGATTGGGCTACTACAAAGAGTTCACCATAAGCGCCGGCACATGGGATGAAAGGGTAGCTACTCTTCCTGAGTAAATCCTATTAGAGTGGAGCAGATGATTTCCTCTACAGCAAGTTTAACTGTATTCTTTATACAGGCTATATCGCTATCTATGGCTATCAAAAAGGCAATGATACCATGAAACCATTCAGCGATCAAATGTCTTAGTGCAATTAATATTCAATATCGAAATTAAGCTTTTTGAATTGATTGCACTCTATCAACTGATATTTTAATGACGGAACTTTATTTGGTCAAAAGACAAATCTTCAAGTACAATATAAATCATATTCTAAAGTACATAATTATTTTTAGGTTCAGTGCCTGAGTATCCGTCATGGTTTGAGCCCTTCGTGATGCAGTGGTTGAACGAGAATGATGACGTTTCCTTAGAATACTTACATGGGGCATTCAACAGGGATAAGAAGGATGGGGTAAGAGTAGAACCATTCATAACATTAAATAATGTTTCCAAGTTGTAAAGGGCCTAAGAAGCCCCGTACCTCAAAAGGATTCTATATCAAGAAAATGCACCACAAAGGTGAATTCACCTATGTCTTTGACAGTCTTTTTGGTTTATTTGGTTTTCTGTTTTTTAGCGCTCGACGCAAAAAAATATGCCTAAAGCATTTAAAAGTAGAATATACTATAACAAACAATAAGCAACAATATAACAGATGTTTGACATACAGTGGAAAAGATTATGTTTTGATATAAATCTTATAGTCATTAGTTCCAACTGAAGTTCAGTTCACAACCTACCTAGCTTCGGTAAACCGAGAATCATTGCGGCTTGCACAACATATGTAACGTTTGAAACTAAGTTCAGCAGAACTCCGTTTCTGTAAAGCCTTCCTTAAACCGTAACTTCTACAATGGGTCCCTAGCACAGGTCCCAGTGGTGAAGATTTAAGCGGTTGAAGATATAGATCATGTCTTATGCATTTTCTAGATTTGAATTATTTCCCAAAATATATAATAGCTTTGAAGTACGCTGTAATTGTAGTAAAGTGTTTATATATTGATCGAATTTCACTTTGTGAAATTGAATCTGACGCATTTTTTTTTCTCCTTCAGTTCCAAAAGAGCAGTGAGCATGCACTGTTTTCCAACTCCGTGGTGGATGTGTTCACGCAACTGACACAATGTTTCGATGTTGTGTCGAAATTAGAATGCCCGGATCCAGAAATATGGAAGCGCTACATGAAGAGATTCGCTAAGACCATCGTCAAAGTGCTGATCGCCTACGCTGATATCGTTAAAAAGGAGTTCCCTGAACACTTGAAGGAAGAGAGGATAGTAAGTTGAATTTTGGTGTAATTTAGTAGTTGCATAGTAGTTTTATTGCTAACGGAATACTATAATAAGGGCATTATCAAGCTATAATTAAGAATACAGATATTAGCTTCCATTCGCGTTCATGAAGAATGAGATTTATCTGATTCTATACGGTATTTTCATGTTCAAAGAAGGTATCACCTTTCATTATTGAAAATAGAAAATGCTAGCCAGAATAATTTCGTGATGGTCTAGTGTTGTGTTGCTTATAATGTTTTTGATTTTCTTATTTTATGTACAGGATGACCCAAAAGTCATGTTCATAACTTTTTCTATTATTTTATATCATCGTCATAGATCACTTAAAAAATATTTTCACTTCTGAAAGCATTTCCTGCCACTAAATGTACCAGTTATTTCGATATTCAACAATAAAAACAAATTTTTGGGCATATACTGAAATCTCGTCACCGTTGTCCGTGACTGTCGTTTTTGATACAATAAAATGTCATCTTTGTCAGCTACCTAATCGTAAAATAATATTTCAATTTTGATTTGGTTAATCGTTAGGATTAATTGGAAGAATTGGCGAATGATGAATTTCTCAGATGAGCAGTATATCTGTAACATTATTTGTGTGTAGCCAATGCTCAACAAAAGTAAGGGTATTTTGATAATACGTCCTGAACGTAATGTAAAATACAGGTTTAAATAACTGAGAAAACTATTGTGAGCATGTATCCAACCTGTATCAGGATCAAATCATTTGCAGCAAATGAATGAACGAAACAAGGAGAGAGGCTTTCACATGACAAGAGCCGCCAGTGCATAGGCCTAATTGCGGGCTCTTTTGCACCTCCCCTTACGGTGCGTTTCCGCCAGAGATGTGCTAGGAAAATGTGTGTATCGAGGTTGTGTAGGGGAGCTGTGAAACGGTGTGGGTGCTTCCACCAAAAATGTGCTAGGAAGATGAGCAGTGCGAAGATGTGTGGCGGAGCTGTGGAACGGTGTGCAGATGAGCGTTGCGAGGATGTGTATCGGGCTCTTTTCAGAGTTCTTCTTGCTCGCTTACATCAACAGCGCACGTCCCTCGCCCACATCCCTAGCATACATGCTTCGCAACGATTTTCTAGCGCACATCTCTCGAAACACATTAATAGTATACATTGCTCGCTAACATACCTTGTTTTGTACGTACAGAAACTTTGCTCCGCTAAGCCGCTTCCACCAGAGTTGTGCCGAGCGAGGCCAGGTAATTCAAGCAATTCTATTGGTTCGTTAAAGACCCATTCCTCTCAACACATCCTCGCACATCTTTGGTGGAAATGCAACATTACTCTAGTTCACAAGTCTGGCTCTCATCGCAACGATGAGAATGGCTTTAGGTCCTGTCAATCTTATGTCTTCAGGTTCAAGGACACTTGAACCTAGTATAGTCTGCCGCTGTGATGCCCAAGGACTTCACAGCAACCTAGATTGTACGCTGATGAGGACTCCTCATCCTCCTCACAACGTGCACAGGTCGGATATCTTACCACCCTTATCACATACAGGTGACGTCTGAAGATATTATGGCCAGATAGCAGGCCCACAAGTAACCTTAGCCAGCTTCTGTTTAGTGATAAACAAAACCGCCTCGCCTTGACCCGAGGTCCTAAACAAAGTTCTCTAGCTTGACGGAGATATCCAGAGATGTCCCCTCATCTCATAAGATGTTGGTTTTGTAACTACCTCTGTTTTCCTTCTAGTGGTATCTCTGCTGTCAGACTCCCAGCCGGTTAAAAATCCAAGAAATGATTACTCGACTTTCGCGTTGCGAGCGCGTTCACCGTTTCATTTCCGCAAACTCCAGCATAACTGGGCACTCACATAAGTGACAGCTGAGGTCTTGCCGAAATGCCATCCAAGACTTTTCTACATTGCAGAACGAGCCTTGGTCTTGACTCTTTAATTTTTATTTAAAACATTTTTCCGTATCTCTCATATCCACGAAGGTGTCGAGACCCCTAAATATAATTTGATATTATTAGCAGCATTATAATGCTGCTTTATATTAGAATATTGTATTGCGTAATCGAGAAGCCTTCTATTCTATATTTGCAATATCCCGAGAATAGACGAAACATAAATATCTGCAGGACTTCGTGCCTATGGAGATTTTTGTTCTACCTGTGGAGAAGTTTCAGAGAGAAATAGCCAAAAGTCATGTCTGTGACTCCTTTTAAACAACCCTTTTTCTACTATTTTCAGGCCTGCATACTGATGAACAATATACAGCAGCTGAGGGTACAGCTAGAAAAGATGTTTGAATCTATGGGAGGTGATAGATTAGAACAAGATGCAGCTAACATCCTGAATGAATTGCAACAAACTCTGAATGGTTCTTTGGATGAACTGGCACACCAATTTGCATGCAGGTAGGATTTCATAATACCGCTAGTGACTTGTTAATTATCTTATAATCATTGAAACCACTTATGTGATACCTACGAGGGTGGCAATGTTTGTAATAGGTATTACAAATAAATGAAATGTTGAAATATACTTTTTAGTATCTCGACCACTTCTGTATTATCTAAGCAAAAAATATTGTACAAGACTATCATTTGGAATATGTATATAACATTGCTTAACAGCTGTGCCATAAACCAGCTTTAGTTTTTTTACGAGCTGACTTTGTTACTGAATTGGTGTGTCCTAAATCTTAAAGAACACAGGGAGCCATAATATGACATAATATGATAAACATTACTGTAACCCTATGGCAAAATAAAACCTCATAGAATTCGCGACTCAACAACAAACCATAAGGTAAATGAAAAAAACGTATGGCTCGCCCTTTTTGGTTTGAAGAACATTGATCACATTTTTCCTTTAAGTACCTATATCCCGCCATGCTAAGTCACAGTTCACTGGCAATCATAAATGCAATCGTGATTGAACTTTATATAAGCAGATTCCTTTACTTTTCTCTTGTATGCCATTGCGGTTTCACCTCCACCGAACAAAATGATCAGGAGTCCCTAAAGCACTAAAAAACGAGACTTGCAGTGGTTCTGAAGATTTTTGACTTTGGTTACTACACCGGTCGCCGGCGTCATCTTGGATTTTCAAAAATATAGTATCAGTATCTGTCGTGATCCCACATCACATTTCATCAAAATCCTTGCAGCATCTATCAACATTATGCGATTACACATATATATGTACAATACTTTACTCACCGATGACATGGAAAGAAACTAATTATAACAGATATGTCATGAAGTATGAGTGCAAACAATTATTTAGTATCACCGCTCAGCACCATCCACCATCCCACCTCACCCCAATTTCACGACCTCCTTAAAGAAGTGGAAAATATTTGGGGATCCGTAAGACACCTAAAAAGGAAGCTTCAGATGATTCTGGTAATTTTGGTTTTTTGATTCCGTTGTCAGACTCCCGATGTTCATAAATATAACAGCATTACCTATGAGGAGTTCGCAGTATATCGCACCCAAATTTATTTAAAATTGGTGAAGCGATTACTGGGAGTAGGCTATTAGAAAAATGGTTATAGACAGACAACAGAACAGACTGACATATAGGCAGACAGACAGAGTAACAGACATCAGTAACATAGATTTCCATGGTGTAGATATCATACAACTTCCAAAGAACATATATCAAAATTGAAAATGTTCGCGGTCACAATACTCCCCTTACTGGTAGCTCTATGAGAATTTAACTTTTTAAGGCTTTTATGGTACTACTTTCTTTGTTTTGGTATCTTATTTAGCAAGCTGATATGCAATAAAATTATTAAACAATTCACTGAAGTCATAAGCTGCGATTGAAAATTAAAAAAAAATTACAGCTTGGAGCCTCGGATAACAGCTAGTGTGAAAGAGCTGTCTGACCTACTGTCAGCCATCAAAGGCGGTGGCCATACCATTGGAGCTGCGCAACCACCTGGAGCTGTTACAGTTGAAGCTGATGAGGTAACTAGATTATAAGTATCAGAGAACCATACACTGTAACATTAAATTTTGCAAGACCTCAAGTATAAAACAGAACGCTGAGGCAAGCAATATTTTATCTGTTCACTTTTTTAGGTCCTGCGACCACTGATGGACCTTCTAGATGGTTCTCTATCGTTATATGCTCAATCATGTGAGAAAACGGTACTGAAACGCTTGCTGAAAGAACTATGGAAGATCGTAATGAGGATATTGGAGAAAACTGTCGTGCTTCCACCTATGACTGATAAAACGGTGAGTAGTTTCTCCATTTCGGTATTAAGATGTATGCTTTATATTTCATTTTTTCACACATTAGTTTTTATTAATGGAAACAGTCAGCTTTAACTATACCTAGCTACTATATCATTTATACAGCACTAATCATTACTACTAGACTTCAATCTCCTTGTGAAAACCGCTTAAATTTCAAATCCGTACCCATAAAATTATAGTTTGTGAAACAAACAAAATACTAATGCTAACAATACGAAAATATCTAAAGGTACTTTCTCATGCACACTAGTTCTAGAGTTTGTACAGCGAATCTAAAGGGTGTTTCAACAAGAGGGAGATTTGCGTATGGTAGTTACGATAGGATAACGCGTCCTGCCTGCTTAACATTATTACAAAATGATGAAAAGTTTGATTGCTATCATTCGCAAGGTGTGTCTTTACAATGTGCCTAATTCGTCTAAAAAAGAATATCGAAAAGTTGGAAATTCAGGGTGTGAAATATACAACTCAAGCTCGCAGAGGTCGTTTATCGCTAAATCTCACGGCGGACGGTGCAGCAAAAGTCCAGTGACGTCGATCAACATCATACAGAAAAGTTGTAGATTATACAGAACAGCCGCTGTTCAGCATATTTTCATTAAGGGTTTGCTTCAACATGCCTAAACGTCCAACTGACCCAAGAGATCATGTACAGCGCATAGAGTTCACCTTTTGGGTACAAGTCGATTTGATGAACAAAATCATGTTCGTTTTGACTTCGATGTCTTCGTTGATCAGCAAAACTACCTTATTAGCAGAAACTAGATGTTATATCAATGAAACACCGCCAAATATACTACTCGCAAGTGAAATCCGAACACTGAGAAAAAAAGGGTTGCAGTTGATGAAATGCGGTATGACTAAATAGAATAATAAACGAACTCATTTTCCATTTTAGTTCATAAAAAAGTACAACAGATCAATAATGGGTGGGCCCTCCATGTTGGCGAATGCACTCTTGTTGATAAACTCTTGAGGTACAACCTCCAATGCTGCCCTCACAGCATGTTCCAGTTCGTCCAGCATGATCGGAGGATTAGGTAAATCGCCTATGTATCGACCAATCCAATCCCATACTTTTTCAATCGGCGATAAATCGGGTAATCGTGCAGCTTCCTGTTGGAACATCATGGATGGAAACCCTCTTCGAGGCCTCGGACATACGGGACGACAATTGGTTCTAACACCTCATTCACAAAACGTTGCGCAGTCATTGTGCCACGAATCACAAGTAAAGGTGTCTTGCTGTTGAATGGAATAGCACCCCAAACCATCAAACCAATAGGACGGTGTACATGGCGCTCAACAGCAAACTAGATATCACGTCGTTCACCCCGTCGCGTCGTCGCCTTATGCGTTGGCGTCCGTTATGTGCCCCCAGACAAAACCTGGACTCGTCGGAGAAGGCAGTCTGATACCATTCAGCATACCATTGTTGGTGTTTTTGGCACCAATCTAACCGTTGACGACAATGATTTGCAGTGAGTGGAAGCACTAGATACGGACGCTATGATCCTAAGCCCATTTCACTCAATTTGTGCGGATTCTAATGGGCCTCCCTATAAGTGCATAGCAAGCGTCACCAACAGCTCGAGTGGATCGCATTCTGTCTCGAAGGGCCAGTAGTCGTAGATGAGGTCATCTTGCCGGTCTGTAGTTCTTATACGTGCTCCAGAGCCTCTAGCTCGCTGCATTCGTCCTGTGCGATCCATGCACATCATGCTGCTACAACTGTAGCTACGCTATGCCTCATGGTTACAGCAATCGCTCTGAAAGAAGCACCACGTTCTCGTTGTCTGTTCTCATTTATAAGTAACTGAAAAACTATGTTCACCGAGCCTTTCAATCATGTGGTCTTATTGAAACATACATTGAAGTTCAGCAGTTCACTGCCGCTCCTCTTCAAACTACTATGTTTATCCAACTCTTGCTATTTGCTCTTCATGGCATTCAGCGGATCCATCTCGGTTATGATATATGACGTTAAGACAATTTTGTTACGAAAAGTGTGTCTATGTTCGAATCATGCACCGCAGTCTCCTGGAAGACTTTTGTCCTCAGACCTTGTGCTATAATCAACACATTGCGGATACATCTGATCAACTGTGGCATGCAGCTCTTCTAAACAAGCTCCCGTCTTATGGGCTCCCTGTTAAGCTTTGCGGTTGGCTGGCAGACTTTTTCTGAGGTCGGAAAATCTCTGTCGTGGTAGACGGCTTTTCCTCTTCTTTCCATAGCATCAATGCCGGGGTTCCGCAGGGATCGGTATTGGCTCCGACATTGTTTCTGCTTCACATTAATGATCTACTCTCTAGCACTACAAACCCAATCCACAGTTTTGCGGATGACAGTACGCTGCATGCAGGCCTTATGAGCAATAGACCGATCTCTGTGGTCGAGCTGGAACGCAGAAGACTGGCAGTGGCAGCTTCACTTTCAAAGGATCGAGATGCCATTACCGCTTGGGGGCTTAAGAATATGGTTAAATTTAATGCCTCCAAGACCCAGTATTGTACGCTATCAAACAAGAAGTGCCCAAGCCAACACCAGGTTCTAATGAACAACCAGGCTCTGCCAAGGAGTCACTCATTCAAGCTGTTAGGAGTCAACATTACAGTAAATCTGATCTGGCACGAACACGTCGCGTCAATTGCAACAGCTGCTGGTAAAAAGCTTGGGTACCTATTTAGAGCCAGAAAGTATTTCTCACCATGTAACCTCCTCACGCTATATAAAGCCCAGATAAGACCTTGCCTGGAGTATTGCTCTCATGTCTGGGAAGCTGCTGCCCCTACTACCCTGTCTATGCTAGATGCCGTCCAGAGAAGGGCAATTCGACTAATTGGCGATCCGGCCTTAACGCGCCACCTTCAGTCACTTTCTCACCGGCGTGTTGTTGGTGATCTCTCACTCTTCTACCGATATTCCAACGGAATCTGCTCCTCTGAGCTATCCTCTATCGTTCCGCCGCTCACTGCTCCTATCAGATGTACCCGTGCGACCGCTGTACCTCATCCTAAGACGGTCGTTCTTCATACATCAAGAACTGAGCGGTACAACCGCACATTTATTCCCAGGGTGTCCAAGGCTTGGAATGGACTGCCATAAGATGCCTGCGGGTATTGGCCCATTCAAATCTCGCGTTAACAAACTTCCCCTAACATAACCCTTTCACAGCAGCCGCGGTATTCTTGTATTTAGGCTCTGCCTGCGCGGTCTGCTCAGTTATAAAAAAACAGAAATGAAATTATAGGTACAGATGCACATAAATGGCATGCTTATCAAGGAGCTGTATGCTCAAAATTAGCATGCTCTTGAAACTGACACATTTCCATTTAATCACACGACCGTCGGTTCTTGAGCATGCTCGAAATTTGCATACTTATTTCGAGCAAGGTACGTACACACATGCTACGAAGTAAGATTTAAGCATGTGTACCTGTACCTTATGCCTTAAATAATGCAACATACATCACTACTCTAACAATATAATATCTTTACAGATGATGTTTAAGAGTTTAACAGACAATGCAAAGAATCTAGCAGCTAATACCAAGATTGAGGACATGTCGAGGCTGTTTAAAAACCATATGACTGGCAAGCAGGATGTCAAAAATGCTTTGAGTGGCGTCATGGACATTTCAAAGGTAGGTTCGATATTAAAATAACGAAAGGACACGAGAAGACGTAGTAAAACATGTGCCAGGGCCGGTTTATCAATACTCAGTCGAATGTAGTAGTTAACTGTCTGGTAGTTAGAGATAACTGTCAGCTTATGTTGTTGTTAACACGAATTATGTTGATCAGTTACATATTATTTAACTTTTAGTTTCGAAACTGTCAGTTTAGTGAAGGTTGATAACAGGCTTCGTAAATCGACGTTAGTGATTTCCCGAAAATCTGGTCACGTGGTTATTTTTTGTCCTTTGTTGGTGTTGCTTTTTAGTTCAAAATTTCTCTTGGGCCCTTATTTACCATCGGTGGTTGCACAATGCCGCAATATAAGACTCTTAAGAAAATAAAAGGACACCCAATGTCACAAAAGTGTGCTTCTTGGAATAAGAAATAAATTAGGACAGGTAATCAAGCAAAAACACCGATAGGATAATTTGGCGAGAGAAGGAGGAAGCACAATATGAGGCTATAAAGAAAGAGCTCAAGAAACGTCTTCTAAACATAAACAGTATTTGGCAGACACATGCGGTGGGCATTACCAACCACCACTTGCTGGGTTTTCTCCCTTCTCTCTATACCACAAATTGTAACATTTCTTCATCTTCATCGTCATCCGTTCAATGATCTGGAATTGGGCTTAGGCATCAATTTGAAATGAAATGGCGGATCATCTGGCTAGGATGGGATCCGGAAACAGTTTTGTGGGCCCGGAACCAGCCTTAGGACTGTCTGCAAACTTGATTAGGAAAACAACTGGAGAGTGGATCCAGAATCAACACTCTCTGAGATGGAACAACATCTCTGGTCATCTCCGTCAGGCTCGGGAGCTATTAGCAGGGCCTGCAGAGAGAATAGGACGATTTTGTCTCTCTCTGGATAGGAGTAACTTGAGATTGCTAGTAGGCTTATTAACGGGTCACAACACCTTCAGGCGTCACTTGTTTGTGATGAGGGTGGTCAACGACCCAACGTGCACGTGGTGTGGTGAAGAGGAAGAATCCTCGGCACACATCTTGTGTCGCTGTGAAACCCTGGGTTATCACAGGCAGACTATGCTGGGCTCAAGAACCTTGGAACCAATAGAGATAAAACGGATAGGACCTAAGAATGGACTTGCCTTTGCCAAAAGGGCAGGTCTTAGGAACTAGCGCGGATAGAGGCGCAAAAGGGCCCATCGTGTGGCCTATGCACCAGCCACATTCCGTGCTGGATAGCCTCTGGTCCTTATTCATTCATAGGCATCAATTTTGGTTTTCTGCATTTTTTGCAACAAGTTTATCCATACACCTATTATACAAGATATCAAAAAGGTAATTTAATTTGACATTTCTATTCATCAGATCTCTAAAACCACACACATTTTCAATTTCTTTATCTCCTTCCTGATGGAGAGGTCCTCATTAAGCAATATCAAGTTATATCTCGAATAAAATTAGACGTATGCATTCTTTGTCCTATGTACCCCTGTGATTATGTATGGTTGTACCCTAACTGGGTTCCAGGACTTTGAAAAGAACTTGTCACCGAAGCAGTGCGCTGTTCTCGAAGCAGCTTTGGACACCATCAAGCAATACTTCCACGCTGGGGGTAACGGCCTGAAGAAAGCTTTCTTAGATAAGAGTCCAGAGTTGCAGAGCCTTAGGTACGCCTTGTCTCTGTACACTCAGACTACGGATACGCTTATCAAGACCTTCGTCACCACGCAGATCAATGAAGGTAATTACGGCACTAAGACTAATTCTTTTTCCTTATGTCTCGGCTGTTATCGTTTATTTATTATCAAAGAGCTGACAATTTATATTTTATTTATTTAAATATTTGATCATACATAACTAGATAAATCGATAATTTTCGTTATAGAGAAGTATTTGTACTCCACTTCCATCGCTTATGGTTGATTTTAAGCTAGTGCATCTAATAATTGGTTTGAATCAAAGCAAAGCTAGTCAAACCTCTTTTAAAGAGTGCATTACCGGGCTTCGGTACCTACTAGTTCGGGATCAAGCAGCACTGAGAAACTGTCCTACTATCGTTCTTCTTGGGTAGAAATCTAGTCTTTGTTACCCACCCTCCTATTCAGGAAGATTAAGGGTTTGCTTTTCAAGCTTCCTTATCAAGTATGTATACCCTGAATTATGTTATTTGCATGTAGTGTCATCCTTAGCTGGAAGTACAGCTACTGCCTTAACGCTGACCATGTGTCACAATTGAATAGCGTGTCCCCACTGTGTCTGTCTCACGATAGTATGGAGATCAGTCGTCCATTCTTATAGCTGCTGTATATTCTTTGAATGATCATGTCAGGAACTGTGCTAGCAAATAGCTGGTCGTGCCATCACTCCATAACCAGAATTAGCTGCTTTGTTTACTGGCTATGATTTAATTTCCACTATTCCTATAAGCTTCTGATGGTATTATCTCTCAATATTTCAATTTTGCCGATCATTATGCTTTCTCTTGTTTAGCCGGTAGCTCTCTCAAATCTTCAGTGATTGCGGTGGAATGTTCTTGATCGCTTGGATTGCTTTAGAGGCTACATCCCTATAATCGCACAGTGTGCGATGTTGAACCTTTCTACCATAGCGACTTATTCTGTGATTCGTGCTCCTTCAAACGTATAGTAGTACAGTTACTACTCTCTTTTTTTCTTGGTACTCAATATTTTGCGGAGTTCTAGATAGTGCAGATGATACATCTTCAGCTGTTTTAATTTTACCTTTAGTATGACCTCCAAACGATATCTGCTGATCTATAGTCACATCGAGGTACTTTAGTTACTAGTTCAAAGCGACAGTCGCCGACTTAAAATCAATGCTACTCTCTTCCTTGGTCCTTTCATAGGGCACCATCTTGTTACCCAGGCAGGTATCATATCTAAAGCCCACATTCTTTCAATCACTAGGCTTTCTTTATTCTCTGCATTTATCACTACTGCCAAAATGTCAATAAAACCTACTGAGAATTACAGATGTAAAACTTTGTCATAATATACAATGTGTCCGGTCGTCGGTGTTGGAGCCTTTAGAGGGATAAAATACGTTAATTTTTATCGACAAATCACCCCTCAAAGGTAATTTTTCTCCCACCATAATAAAATGGAAGCCATCTTGTTTTTTTTTAATTGATGCAGGAGTGTTGTACTAATTTAGTCATAGCGGCCTATGTAGAGATTCTACAATCACAAAATAAGTATCATTCGATAGCGAAACTTGTAGACCATACACTAATGGTAAACGTTTTCCAAATTTCATTTCATAACAGGGCAAAAAAAATGTTAAAAAAATAATTATGTAGTTTTTGGCCTTTTTTTACAATTTTAGTTTTTTCGAAAAATCTAAGCGGTTAACCTAGGTACACGTTTTTTATTTCTAAACGGTAGTACATGATGTTTCCTAAAAAAAAGCTCTACATCTTAGCCCTAAGTAAGGTAGTTTAGAGGCTACGGTGGTTTGAATGTCTAATCCGGCAGGTGAAAAGGCGATAAAACAAAGTGCTTAATGGTCACGACATTTATTTTGGGAAAAAAGAAACAAATGTTTGCAGATAAATAGTAAATATTGATAAAATTCAGGCTAAAAAGAAAGAATCTTCTAAAACTTCCTACACCAACCTGGTAGCTGTCTGTTTCTTTCTATTTTTTATATTTGCATTAATACAACATACAGTAAAAAAATTAAAATCTCCATAAGACGGTAAATGCAAACAACGATTAGTGTTGGCTATTACTCACCTAGTTAAGTATGATCCAATATTTACGGAGTTTAAACATACCACTTTTTATACAACAAAGAAATTATTATATTATTACACAATCGCACTCAAACGTTTCAGACCAAGTTAAAATTTTGCTTAATAGCTTTTCAGCTGAATTTAAAAAGCGTGGTTTAAATCATAATCAACCTTAACGAAATAGTAACAACAACAAGAAACGTGAGAATTTTCCACTACGCAACGGAATTGGAACTTGGGACCTTCTTTATGCCTGCAAAAATCCTCTAGGCCCGGACGCATTAAAGCAAAATGTACCGCTCTGCTGTCATTGGTTCAGTACAGTGTGATTTGGAATAAGTCAACTTTTTCTTAATACTGAAAGCCAAATTTCGCTTTTTTTAAAAGTGCTCCGCGTTTCTGAAAGTAAGCCATATGGCAGCCTTCTCCTCATCTAGGCGCTTAGGACATTCAAAAAAAAACAATAAAGAAATGTATAATTTTGCAATAAAGAAGGGATTATCAAAATAAAAAATACTGTTAAAGAATTATTCGAAATCAACTTTGTTAGTACTGACATAACTAATCAGATTTTTTTTAAGAAAGTGCTGTTACGAGTATTTGCCGAGCGATTGTATATTTCCCACTATATGTCATACCAAGTTTCACATACATCCAGTATAAATGTTACATAACCTATATGCACTTTCACTCTCCACACACATACATTGACTTGTATTCCTATTTCACCCAAAAAGTACCACTAAACAATGCGGAGACGATGATGCAAAGACAACTGTCGAGTCGAGACGAATCAGACACGGAGTCAGGATTAGAAGCCTTGGAAGAGCCACTGAAGGCAAAAAAGAAAAAAGAAATGGAAGTGAGGCAAGGTACAACTGGTCGCCGGATAATTAGAATCATCCAGGGAGACTTTTTTCATAAGCTGCGTTTAGAAGCAGACTCGCATCCTTTCAGTTGCACATACTTAGGAGTTTTGTTAGTTGTTGGATAAGGTCACTGAGTATTTAAGGCTGTTGTTGGGAAGGTGTTTTTCTTTTCAGAATTACAATACTGCTATCATATCTCTTATTTTCTATTAATGTTGGATAGGTATTAGATATGTTCTCACGGATAGGTCAAATAACATTTGTTTACCAACTAGAATGGTACATCTTGGCTTTCTGGCCCATGAATAAGAAAGCACACATGCTAAAAGATGAACTGACGTTTTAGCCACCTCTGTGGAATCGACTTTAACCTTTTTTGAAACGTTTTTATTAGCTTCACCTGTATGTTTGTTTGTGAGCTTGTAACTCTGCTTAAGTATAAGATGTAGGGCCGAACAATGAACGCTCTAATTTTGGGCCGAAAATGATTTTAACGGCTTCAAATCTGTCGGTCCAGCACTCGTATCCACTGACTAAGAAATAGCGCGGTGACACCAGGTTTGTTAATATTATACAGAGGCATAGTGACGAGAGCTTAAAAGGCATGACATATAACTGTTTGGGAGTTTGGTGTTTTTATGAAAGTTATTCAGGAAGTCGAAGCTTTAATTATAATTTATGCAATAATGGTAATGATTATGCTATGAATATTGATCAAAAACAATTGTTCATCTGCATTACAGAGAGTATTAATAAATACAGTTTAAAAGAAAATAAATAAACGCGCATAAATGATAAAGCTAACTGAAAAGTTAAAAATAAATATAGTGTATCTACTAAGAAACGAGCTTTTAAGAACATCGAATTAAAAAGTCAAAAATATTTTTTAAAATAAGCTTAAACGCTCATGTACTACTGTCTCTCATTGTGAAGTTATCATCAACGAAGTTATACCTTATCCACCGAACAAACGGAGTAACCATGCACAATATATGTAAATTTTTACTGTATGGTCAAGGGTTATATGCACACCCTCTACAAAACTGCATACTGAGAGCAGTGTTGTTATTATAAACAGAAAAATTAAGTTCGGTTTATCTGAGCAAAGCCCCAAAATATGGGTTTGAAATAATTTTTTACTCCTTTTCTTCAGTGGACAGACTATAGTTCGCAACAAACAAAATATATTTTTTGACTCAGCTGCCAATGTCACTTATTCCAAACTCATTATCATTGTTGGTCAAATTTTGACTTTTACAGAGGCCACAGAGATAGCCGAAACAACAGCAAAGTTTGTATACGTGTTTTTTTTTTCATGGGCCGTACTATCCTGTTACTAGAACTTTTACCAAAAGGTGCATTTTATTGGCATTACTCCATATTTCTTTATTTGCTGCTAGATTCCGTTTTCAATTAGCTTATATCTTTTTTTCTGAACAAAATTGATCAGCGTCATGCCATATTTTGGTGATGCATGGTGACACCGGACCTGGTATAATTCCAAACAGAGATATTAAAACTAAATTCTTACATTTTAGTATCGTATAAATGTGTTAATCAATGGTATCGTTTGAAAAGTTATCAAATCTCGTTCATTGAATGTATTTAAATGGAGATAACGTGTTTTTCTAGATTATTATTAGCGACACAAAAGTTTCAAGTCCTTAAGTCAAATATATTGAACAAGAGAAAGGGTAAAATGGAATTCTGAAGTACATCATTGCTAAAATAACTAGGGCAATGGATCAATGAGTGGACTTTAGATTCCGTTCAAAGTGTACTAAGTTTTATTATCAAAAGTCGATAACTGACTGTATCCAACAACTAAGCTGTTTATTGAGAAAGCTATGGTATATTTCGATTTTGTACGATTTTACAAAGCAGCGGTTATTTTCTTAGCTTGCTATTAGACATTAGTGTTGATTTTTAATAGCAATTTACGCCTTTCATGCTGAAAGTTAGTTTTATTATAGTCTTATTGTTCTACATCGAACTCGTGAGAAAATCGTAGATATCCTTTTTCTATTCACTATAGACTAATCATTGACGTGTACAAATTTCATGTATTATGTCCATATCATATAAGATTGTAGTTGAGCGGTACTTTAAATAAAGGCTCACATAAAAATTAGTGATCACCCGTTTTAATATTTATGCATGTCCACTTATCCAACATATTGCAATTTTATTTCGCAACATATTGCAGTAGAACACATACACCACATTAACACCTACTTCACAATTTAGACTCCCATATATTGCAGGGTACGGGTGTATCATATGCACCATACCATAGAAATGACAAAACCCTTTTCAAGTTTGAATACGCAAAAGCGTGTTGTCGTTTTGACCAGCTACTTATTTTAGTTACTGCCTTATTAAAGAACAAATAATTAGTATCCAGCTTATTTCTGATATTTGAAGGAATGGCAAACCACTTCTTCTGATCAAAGTTTCTCAAATTCGTATGAATGAATGAGCCATGAACATATGACAAGTTTATACAAAAGACTGACAGACTCCATATATATGGACCTTTGAAGTCCATCATAAATATAAGTATATGGGACCCTGAACCGCATCACTAATGGGGGCCTTATACCTGGAGGAAGAGTAGCCCCTAGATTCCTTGTACTTTAAGTCTCTAGGTGACTGTCAAAGATTAGTTTTGCGGACTTATGAGAGTCCCTAAAGTACATGTTATTTTGCCTCAATAAGGTTACCTATGAGCGCTTTTGTAGGCTAATTATTTAGTCACCCTTCTACCCACAGGTATCAAAAAATAATTAAACTATAAAAAATTGTAAAACGGTAGAGAATTTGCCTGCCTACAGGTTGATATATATTCCAGTAGTAGCAACCGAGTTAGAGATCTACATATATTCCAATCAAATTGTATACGCCAACATTTTCTTCAAAACATAGTTTTCAGAGTGAAGTCATTCAAATAATCTGTTATAAATTAATATTAATAACAGGCATAATATTACCGGAATTTAGTAGTACTAATCGGAGTATTTCTATGTAACTGAGCATTCGTGGAGGAAGGCAAAGCCTAAAGACCAGTATACCACCGCTGCTATGGGGTTAGGAGATGCAGGCCTTGAATTGACCAACAATGGACTGTTGGTTCTTGGGCTGTTCGGCCGGCGTCGACACGCTCTGCTGCCTTGGCGTCGGCGCGTGTCGCCTATATAAGCTAGGAGATGTGTAGTTAATCTTTGATGTTGGAGTCCACATTACCATAAAATTTGAACTGATAATTTTTTCGCCACTTTGCTTGCACAGATATAAGAGTTATAAGCTTGTAGTTGGTTGGATCAGTTTTGGATCCCTTTTGACATTGGCTGGATAGAAGCCGACTTCCAATCTTTTGGGAAGACGCTGGATTTGTAAAACACCTGGAAATTGCAGGAACGAGCACCCGTGCGTACTTCATCACAACAACAGCAAAACAGCGGGGTAATGGTATCAAGTGACTGCAGCACATTGCGGACTCTTTTGGTTTTGAAACTCATCTCACTCATAGCTTCAGGCCCCTGGTAACAATGGTACTTCAGCAGTGGGAGGGACATATTGTGGATCTTGTTACAAATGTCCTGGAAAATGAATCATCTCTGTTTTTTGTTGTTGATGTTGTTGTTTCATTGTATTTGTTCCTGAACTCAACAAGGGCCTGTCTATTTTCGGTGGTGGGGTTCGGTGAGCCCAGACATTTTTCCAACAAACTGTCCCACAAAACCAATCGAAAGGATGCAGATGTACGCTGCCATGTCGGCAAGCCTCATATCATGGGAAGCTAGAGAAGATGTCTCTTAGACCAGCCCAGTGAGTACGTCTGTGAGTATGTAATGCCAAATTTGGCACCTTGACCGAATTGGAGCTGAGTTATTCTCGACTAAGCCATGATTCGAGGTGCCTAAAGGATCTAGCTGGAGGACTGTGAGGAGACATTCACTAACTGTATGAGTCCCCGGCTTATTTTAAACATTGTACCGGCTGGCTTCGCTGCGTTAGTTGTTATAGAGCCTAAACAGGCTTTATTGTGAACTTTTAAGTCATCCAACAAAGCCATCTCCGAAGTCCAGTAGTTACTGTTTAGGAAGTCGTCGATCTTGTCAATCAGATAAACCAGGAGACCTGTTCAGTTATTGTCCGAGGGTAGGTGTTATAGGCAGCAACTAAAATTTTAAAATGGTTTAAGATTTATCTTAAACCATAAGATATCCTTTCTACTGGATTCTAGAGTAAGGCAGGTTGCTACAAACAAGGGCTAGGCCTCTTCCGTTTTTTCTCAGGGAGAAGTAACATTCTTAGTTCGGAAATTTCAGGTGACTTGCCATCGTCAATTATGAGATCTTTGTTCCGCTATAAAAATCATAGCGGGTTTATTGGGCTGTAAATAGTGGTGGAAGGCATTGATACTGCTGTTCATCACCCAGACGTTCGTGCAGGATAAATCTGTTACAGACAATGTTCCCCCTAAACCACCCAAAAGGGTACTTTCTGGATATTCTGCTTTAGGGGCTTTACGTCCGGATATTATTTTTTCCCTAGAGTTGATCGCAGTTACTGTTTCTACTATACCTAAAAATAGGGGAAAATGGAGAGAACGAAGAAGACTTGCTCTGCAGTTTAAGTGTGGAAATATGCGGATATTTCACCTCAGTGCTGGGTGGTACAACATCAGTGCGACGGTGGGAGCATATATAGTGATAGCGTATAAACCTCTGGAATCACTAGAGTTACTATATGAACTCGCGTTGATTCAAGTCCGAGTGAATAATAACACTTGTTTCGTATTTGTTCTACTATTTTGTTATAAAATATAGAAATAATTTCGCCAAAACGACTTCTTTTGTTTGCGCCACACCAGATATTTATGCCAATTTTCCCCTCAACATTTTTTTGACAACGCCTAGGGTCCTGCACATTTATGTCTTTAAGACAGGACTATGAAGTCTATGTATAAAGACTTGTCATACTGTTTTCGCATATTGCAATGTATTGATTAGATGTATACCCATATAAATATAGGTATTTTACTAGAGTTATTATTTGTACATTTCAGTTGAACTCTCAAAACTTTGAAATAAGAAATACTTTAAATTAAGTTTTTAATACTTATGGATCTAAGATCACAGACATTCAGACATTGGTACGGTTTGCTGTGTTGACACCAGTATGTATAAATACAGGTGTTTTTGCTCGCATACAGATAAGATAAGATCTTACATTACTTATTTCCATAGTATACAGTTGTCATAGTATGCTCATCTGTCAACTATACATAAACTGTATAGCTTCTTTATGTGGCTGGATCGCGGCATGAACATGCAGCAAGACAGGCTTCAGCCTAGGCAGATGCTCTTGTCGTGGTCTTGCCATATTAAGCATTAAAATTCTAGTACTTGTGTCTTGTACTTAAAAGAGAGCAATAAACAAACAAAACATACAACTTTCAATAAAGTTTTAAGATTCCTATTGTTACCGTTATGGTTTCAAGTCATTTTTTGAGAGTGGGGCCATATTCTGTGGAAAAGCCTTACAGTATGATCTGTCGGTGCATATACTAGTTCATATTAAAGTGGTAGAACCGCAAACCCACGATATTAATTCTAAGTTAAAATTTCATAATTCAAAGTTCCGGGGAGTTTGACTAAAGTCATTTTCTGTAAGCTTTTTACAATCGCTTATGTTAACTCTAAAATTATGTCACATTATCACGCATATACTAGAAATAGAAGCAACCATTAATTTTGAATGGTCATTTAAATATCTTGTTTTGCAGATTCGCTGGATGGTCAAGAGGGAAGTGTCGGGGAGGTGTCAATTCAGGTTGATCTGTTCACGCATCCGGGAACTGGTGAACATAAAGTTACTGTTAAAGGTAAGGAAAACGATAGCCACAGGATTGAAAAATAATTAAAATTCAGTTATTACAAGTATGGATTTTCACTGTACCTCTATGGTTTGAGTGATTCTACGAAGTTACCTATTAAAGGTTCTGCATCGCTTTATTAATGGATACTGTCACAACTTCTTCAATATCAAACAATACTGGCTTTTTGTATTGGAAATGTAGACTCTATCCCACATGACAAAAGTATATACAATGTACATACAATGGATATCGAATCAATGGATATGTATATCCACAAATGGAGCAAGAATGTCCAATTTTCCAATGGATGTCAAATAGATGTCAAAAAAATATACATTTCATGTACGTTTCTCGCGAACTTTCACATCCATGGCATATCCATTGAATGTACATACGTACGTCTAATGTACATGCATGGTGTATGTAACATAGATCAGGTATGAACATGTATATTTATAACATATACCATGTATATACTTACATACCAAAGTATATACAGTGTACATACAATGCATATGTATATCCACAAATGGAGCATAAACATCTAATGGTTGTAAAATAGACATAAAAAGATTACATTTCAAGTACGTTTGTCGCGAATTTACACATCGATGGTGTATTCATTAAATGTACATTCATGTACTTTTAATGCACATGCATAGTGTATGAAAGTTCAGTGCAGAAGCAGAAAGATAGATAAACTCTATACTTTCATTATGAGTTGTTATTAATTCAATTTCTAGTTACAATGGGTGCATTCAGCGCACTAAACTGTTGAGTGTAAACAGTAAAATATGTTAAGTAAACATTTCGCTTATTCCCTGAACGCTCTGTTTCAAGGTCTGTGTAAACGACAGACAACATCCACGGAATGAGGGTAGGTAGCGTTGCTGTTGTTTATTATTATAATTTATAATGATGGACGGTTTTGTATTGGAAAACTTACTAGACGACGATATAGATATGAATGTTATTCAGATTACAACAACCAATCTGTCCCAGCCGTTGAATATTGCCCTATCGCGAAGTATACCACGGTATAGTGAAGGGTACATTGAAAATATTGTACCGAGTTATTCATTATCAGAATTTAAAAGCCATTTCAGGTTGTCTCGCAATGGGTTTACCAGACTTTTTTCACTATTAACACCACTTTTAAATTACCGCCATGTAGCAGTTAATTTGGAAGCGAAGGTTTTATTTTTTCTATGGATAACAGCCAAACAAGAAAGTTTCTTGGCTGCCAGTGACAGATTTGGTTTCTCCAGAGGCACAGGCCATTATATCTTTTATAATGTACTAGAGGGCATCATTCAGTTGAAAGATCACTACATAAAATGGCCAGACCGTAATGAATGTACACAAATTCCGCAAAGAGTTGAAAATCGATGTCGTAAGTATTGATGGACATGTATTACAAACTACTGAACTTATGATTTTTATATAGGATTTCCTGGGGTTGGATTTATAGACGGTTGCCATATAGCTATTAAGCAACCAACAAACAACGCTGTTGATTTTTTCAGCAGAAAAGAATACCATAGCATAATTTTGCAAGGAGTTTACAATGATAGGAATGTTTACCGATGTGTTCATTGGAATGCTAGGTAGGATGCATGATGCGCGAGTGTAGGAGAAGTCCTCTATATGATCGTCTGATAACTGATCCACCACTGCTCCAACCTCACCAACACATACTGGGCGATGCCGCATATCCACTGATGCAAAACATACTAAAGCCATACCGTGACAATGGCCATTTATCCAGACAAGAAATAAAATTCAATCAAACACCTTCCGGGCAACGACAGGTGATTGAAAGAACATTTGGACTGTTGAACTGTAGATGGAGGAGGCTAAAATACCTGGATATGTCACTTGCTGATAAAATTCCGGAAGTGATTTTAGCTGGATGCATATTACACAATTTTATTATAATTGAAAATGAGGATGACAATTACTCAATCCTAGAAGAAGACAATGATGATGTACCTGTTGTCCCCTATGAAGAGATTGAGCAAGATATTGAAAGTGATGCATCTCTGAAGAGGAATTACATTTCTAGTTTATTGCTACCTTAGAAACATTTGGACAAATGGAGCTAGTAATACACAACACTTTATTGTTTTTTTTAAGTATTTATAGAAACTATTACTTTTCTAAATAGTCCTTCAAAAGAAGCACTTTTTCTTTATTTATCTTATTGCTTTCTTCTATTCCTATTCGAATTCTATAAAACTCCTGAAGGCGCTCTTCCTCTATTTCCAGTTGTCGTTCCCTAAATTTATCAAGATTCCTCTTGGAAGGTGTGGGCTCATGTCTTCTGGACTCTTCAGGAGTATTGCATCTGGAACTCATTGAAGAGTCTGAGAGAGGGCTACTAAGCCCAGATACGACAACTGGCAGATTGACTGTTTTGTCAGTAGCAAATATTTCTTCCATTCGTTGGAAATATGGCCAATTTATTCGACCTCGTCCAGTTTTATTGATTTTTTTATTGTCTAGTACTTTCTGAAGAGTGCATTTCATATTCCTCATTTTTTGGTCAAATTGTGCACTATCAACTATGTATCCTTTCTTGGACATTGCTTCTGCAATTTTGGCCCAAACAATTTTTTTTTAACTCTTGGATTTCTAAAGCCGTCCACCTCTTTTTGATATGCATCCAAAAACATCATTGTCTTGGGATGATCCCATTTGAATCCTGTATTTGCCACGATCTCGACCTGAAAAATTTCTTCCTCCACAGTTTCCCCTTCTCCTGGTTCTGCTTCACTGCCACCTACAAATAAGAGAACACGCTTTCATACTCATCTATAAACTAAATAGGTATAATAACTTACCAGCATTCGTCCGAGGTAATGATGCTCTCGGGACCAACATGTTGTCTATAACAGCATACTCTCCAAGCTCTCCAACCCACATTTCTTTATTTTTATTGTCACCTAGTTCCTAGTCACAAAATACAGTCCTTACAGTCGTCTTTATGCTCACCACCAAGCAAATCAGGTGCATATATATTTAATATTTAAGGTTATGCGATCACGTGATCACAACTCAACACAGCTAAACGTAAAATTTTTCTGGTGAGTTTTTGAGTAAACAGTTTGCTATAAACAGTACCGTTGAGCGTGATAAACTTAGTCAACATACTAAACAGTTTAGTGCGCTGAACGCACTCATTAATAATACTTAGCAAGTCGATTACAGTGATTGTCATCTCTTTCCTGTTGAATGGCATGTCTAAAATCACAAATAAATCAAGATTATAAAATTCTGTAGGTGGTTTGTTCCGCTTACGACTTACCGTCAAACGCTGGATGCGAGTGTTGACAGTAGCCAGAGGATAAGTAACATTGCACAATATTTCACTCGATCAGGTAATCAGGCACAACCAGCAACAGCACACACATAACTACGACGAAGGACGCGAACGACGGAATGGATAGAAATCAGCAATGGCGGCACTATTATAGCTGTCCCTCGCGCAGGCGTAAACTACTAGATGAATATATGATACATAGACCATCATCTTATGTATATTCACATATAATATACCTACGTGAATAAACATTACACTAGTGTATATCATTTTTCATATATACATTTAACGTCCTATGAATATTCAAAATATACGTGTTCAAACTAGAATATCTAATGTATGTGTATAATGTATTGTGGGTGTACATATCCATATAGTGTTATGTGGGATGGCTTCTGTTTAATCAAAACTTAGCACACTTAGGACCGGTTTCTCAATGTCCAGTTAAATATTTATCTGCAAGATAACAGCAACTGTTAGATAAATTGTTTAAACAATTGAAGGCTACACTTACGAAGTCACGTAAATCTTATCTGACAGTTGTATCCATAGCAACGCTATGTGGCAGATACCTATCTGTCACTTTAACTGGACATTGAGAAACCGGCCCTAAAACATTAAATAATGTAAGATTCAATGTTAGGCTTATTTGGCATAATAGATTGTGTACAAGGAAGTTTAAGGAGATCTATACATATATCTTTTCAATCTCAATGTAGTGTGTCGAATTACTTAAATCTCTTTTCAATAATTGAGATGCTACTGTAATATGCTTAAATTTTTCAAAAGGATTTTATGTAGCATATATAGTGGCAGGCTCTTCAATTCGCTAAATAATTACCTGAAAAAATAACTATTTAGTAGACTTTATCAATTATATAAGAATGGGTATAATGGAAACTGTTTACTATTCTATGACTCAACGGGATTCAATGAGTTAATGTAATTAAATTATTTCAGTGGTCGCTGCCAACGATTTGAAGTGGAATGTACCATCTGGTATGTTCAGACCATTCGTCGAAGTCAACCTGATTGGGCCAAATCTGTCTGACAAGAAGAGGAAACACGCAACAAAGTCCAAGTCGAACAATTGGTCACCAAAGTACAATGAAACATTCCATTTGTAAGTGTTGCCTTTCATAACGTTATTTCTTTTCCAGTTCCTGTTAGCTTAGGTCCAATATATACATATACGTATTTTGTAATCGAAAAGTATTTCAAATTCCCGATAACTTTTTTATTTAGTTTTTGTAGGAAATCGTAGTTTATCAGATCAAAGATGTATAAGCTTCTGCTAGATAATATTTAGCTCTTAATTCCTGGGAAAGGGCTTCAAATAGAAAAATGGAGTAGAACATTATTTACTTCTTAACGCCTTACAGTTCGCCGTTTTAGATATGGAGAATTAATATTTTACCTTTCTAATTTCAAGCTCTCATTGTAGACAATAGAACCTTACAACTTAGGTTTTTCCTGACGTTGTTTATATTTTGTTCTAAATGTGATGATGTCTGAGTGAAGTTAATTGAGCAGGGCCATTTGTTTAAACTTTTTGAGACATTAGCTCGTTAACAACTGATTAGATGACCAAATGTGCACTGGCTGATGGGTAGCTCCAATCTATCAAAACAGTATCAAAAGTCTCAAACTAATTTTAAAAGCAATGTACATACTGGGCCAGGTCTCGAAGAGAGGTCAGACAAGAGACATATAATACGCAGATGACAGATAGATAATAACAGAAAAAACAGTGGCCAATGGAGAGACAAATAACAGGCTGATATGTACTTTGCTAGAGATATGCTTCCATCTTTGCGAAATATATTTTCGTCTAATATAGGTATAGGAATACTTATGAAGTGAGCGGACAGTTGACCCTCTTTGGTCTGTTGTGGCTCACACATATATTCCCTCTTATTAGTGGGCCTATTTGTCGGCCTCCCTAAGAAAGTTAATGAGTTTATTGGGAGCGCAGTTCTTCAAGTGCTCTGTCAGGAGCACTGTGGCAACGAACAATGAACCCATCTCATTGTAGGACATAAATAAAATGTCGCCGCCCATACGGTGGCTTTATCTGCAATGACCAGTGTACTGTTCCTCGTAGTATTTAACGTTTATCCCATTCATCCACAATGAATTTGTCATTACTTATTTAGATCTGATATGAATACTGTAGTACTGGCGATTCAGAGGCTAGCTCACTTAAAGGGTGCCATGAGAACAGCACCCACTGCTGCCCTAGTGATGCTCTTGTGCTTGCTGTCCCTGCATCTCTGGGCAAAAAAAGGCGGTTTCGAACGTGGGTGGATAAGCACCACTAGTTGGCCACATCAGAATAGAGCGATTCGAGGAGATAAAACATCCCGATGTCATCATTCATGGTGAAAAAAGTCAAAGATACCTCAAGCCTAAACAATAGCTTCTCACTAATCATCCCCGACAGAAGTGATTGGATGAGAGAAGAAGTGAAATTTCCCCTCATTGTGTGATGTGCGCTTGAAGGAGTCGGGATCCAGGGGAGTGGTTTTTTGTCTGGAACGTAAAGGAGTGCAGCCAAGTTTTGCACTAGGGACCTGCAGGACTATCTTCCAGAGGAAGTTTATGCCAAATTGATGCTATTACACCCAACGGAAGTCAAAAAGTGGTTAGCATTTATAATATGGTCTAACAGTTAGGCAGCTCTGAAAGCGGTGGCAGCACCAAGGGTTAGATCAGTTCTAGCCCAGGTATGATCTGCTGCCCTTCATCATCGGACACATTGATATAGGTACCAAGCAACGAGAAAGCGGACTGCCTAGCTAGGATTGGGATCGGCACCCTTGCATCGACCCCGAACCTATACTTGGAATTAGTAGGTTCCAGGTCAATCTTTTGTCACCATTACCACCCATGAGAGTGGTAAAGGACGTCATCTGTTCCAGATGCTGGAAAAAAGATGAAACAGCCTTTCACTTCCTGGGCAGATGTGGTGTATCTCACAACCCCAGTTGAGATATTTGCCACGACGGAGTTTGGGCAGGAGTCTCATATAAAGTGAACTAGCCGTGAGGGTTTATTCAGTGTTGGTTCTGTGGGGTTCACAAGATATAGATCAGAGGTGGACTACTTGCCTAGCTTTGTCTCCCCACCACTATTACGAATCTTCTGATCTTATAAAGGAAAAGGTCGCTCCTTTTTTAGATAGAGGACTGTCGAAAAAAAATGTTATAGCATTGGGCCTCAGTTATTGTTTTTCAATCATTTTGCCACACAATTTTATAGCATTCATATACTCGTACGCCTGAGAAACGCTTATTGATAACTCTAGGAAACTAAAACTCGTACTACAAAACTTAGTAAAACTGTAAAAGTTCAAAATCGCAATTAACCATTGGGGCATAATCTGAACTGTATGTGAACACTCCAGTTTAGAGAAAAAAAAACGACTTTGAAGCCCTCTCGCGATTATTTTTGGCGTCTCATACATATTCCGATATTTCTGAGGATACCTCTAGCTCTACTATAACTTAGGTTTTGATTGCAATTATTCAGTATGTGTTGTTGTTCCAGCATAATTGGTAACGAGGAACAGTTAGACTGCTATGAACTCCATATCTGCATCAAAGATTACTGCTTCGCAAGAGAAGATCGGCTAGTTGGCGTTGCGGTGATGCAGCTTAAAGATATCGTAGAAAAGGTAGGTTTTCATATCTAATACAATAAAAGGGTGTCACGATGGAACAAAGCTACTATTATGGCATAGAAAAACCTTACTTTAGAAAGTCGAACAAGAAATCTACTATCTTCATATTCAGAATCGATGTAAATGAACAAGGGTTTTTATTATTAACAACTGTAAAAACTACAAAATTATTCTCTCACAAAGATTCCAAACTGTTACCAAATGGAAGACATTCCCATTCCTATTTTTAACCTTACTGAAAATACCCACTTGAAGAATAGATGATATTGGAAAGAATTAAATTTTAATGATACCGTTAGTATATGATATATCAAGGTGGTGTCTGCAATATCTTCCAAGATGGTACTCAGACGTTACGAGTTTACTGTTGAATTATACTTTATATTCTACTTAACGATTTTATAACTATAATTATACACGATTGGCAATTCTGGATCTAGAATGCCGATATAAAAGCATAGAACGTCACATATTGCTGAGAAGATAACTTAGCCTTTAACCGGTTAAACAGAGCACACAGTATCCCCCACCTCCCACTTCATTTTTAAGAATACACTCAGCCAAGGTTGTCAGGTGTGGCACTTTTCGGTCAAAGTAGCGATTTCAAAACCGGGTTGGCGACTAAAAATTGTAGCTGGGCGATCAGCGACTTTTGGTGCCGCAAGTCACACGGTGAGTTGGCGACTTTTGGCAATGTCTAACTACTATTTTCAAAAATAAGAGCTGTCCGCATGAAGTGGCAATATTGACAGTTGTTTCACAATTGACACTTTTACCACGAATCTCTCTCCTGCTTCTCTTAATAAAGAGAGAGCAGGCAAGTAAGATTGGTCGACCTTCGTTATCGTTATTTGGCATCATTTACCTATTCCTTATTACTGCGCATGCTCAAAATAACAATAGCCACGAAATTTATTATGTCTGGTGATCCAAAAATGACCCAATATCTCAAAATAAACATTATTTGAAAAGCTGGAGTTGATCCGCAATAAGCAGAAGTGTTAAAATAAATTCATTTCACTGGGAAGTTTCAGATAGAGAGTTAATGCTGAAATGTTTTTTATTGAAGTAAAAAAATACTTAATATTGTTTATGTATTTTCAACGTACACTCATTGCCACCAATTCCTTGGTGGCCTGGTACCCAGCTAGTCCCATACAGTCCCATACTAGTTTTGATATAATTTTCTCGGAGTTCAAGGCCCTTTAAACGCGCTAGGAGTCCGAGAGGATAACAGTAGCCCATAGTTTCTACAATAAATATGACAGTCACCTTCAGCCTCATAGGATAATTTTGGTTTGAGATATTTTTGCAGTTCCGTAGCTCAGAGAACAATTATCTTATTTTGAATGATTATTTTGCCCGTAACCTTGTCTGTTAGTTGTATTGGAGATTTCACACTCCAGAGCCAATCTTGCCAATCTTGTATAAACCATTATATAAGGCGCGCGCATCCTTCTGTGTATTATTTCAAAACATTCTGAAGAGGATTTTGATGTCATCTATGCTAGTTGATCCAATGTATAACAAGAATATCAGCAACTTGTCCAGAACACATATTCAATAAGTAATGTCTGGGTAGGTACCCACAAAGAATGTATAGAAACTTCAGTTTAACTGCATAATTCCGAATTGCTTGGGAAAAACTAAACAACTCTATTTAACTTCCCTTTTTGCATTCTATCAGAAAATTTTATATGTCGAAAGTACCTTGCACATCGCTCCCTTTCGGTTTTTTCACTTCATATATACTATTAGTCATTATACTTGTTTGCACAATTTGAATTTTAGACCTTATAAGTAATAAACAAACGAATTTCCAAACTATATGTATTCCGTACCGGCTGTCGTCTTGACCTTCATCATGGACCTGAGATCACAGTCTTCTGAAAAATCAGATGGCATCGTATTAACATTGAGGAGGCGGTATTTTACATCTATCTTTTTCCATCTCTCTTTCTCTCTCTATTCCTCCTTCGTTGTCGGTCCCAATTTATAGAACATTCCATATTTATTTTTTATTTTATTTGTTTTCCTTTGGGTTTTATTTCGAATTTTCAAATATATATTCAATAGGAGCAGGAGTCGCGTAGAAGGAATCGTCCTCTATTATAGGCTCTGATGATATTTTACTTTTGATTTAACACGAGCCTTTGTTTTCTGGAGAAAATCAAAACTATATCGTTTTCCAGTGTACACATTACTGGCTAACACTATTCTTAAGTCCTTCCTGATCATTCCTGTTCCCAAGTGTATCCGAAAATAACTAATAGGTATGTCGTGTTTTTTACAGGGTTCTTGCGCTTGCTGGTTATCACTAGGCAAGCGAATTCAAATGGACGAAACCGGCTGGACGATCCTAAGAATCCTGTCACAACGCACAAATGACGAGGTCGCTAAGGAATTCGTGAAGCTCAAGTCAGATATCAGGCAGGAGAATCCCATGGCTTGAATATGAGTACAGTTGCCCATAATCTTCTACGAGGAAGAACTGTTCCAGTACAAATCACTTGTTAGCTTACGAAAAGGTTAAACGGTTCGCGAGCGAAAAATCTAGCAAAATTGTTTCAACAGGCTCGGTAAGATGAATGTTTGCTATTATAGAACAGATACGGTAAGATAAATCTTTATCCTCAATGGTTATGGTGTATCTGACTGTTGACAAAAAATGAATCCACAGGGTATCTCGGTCATTGGGCGAATAATTTTATATTCAAACGATATGTTCAAAACTGCATCACAATAATTGTTAATTAACTAGTGCTGATGGCACTCAAGTCTCTTTTGGTACCTTTATGGTTCACAAATGCTGTAAAGGCCTGAGCTGACAACAGGGAATGTTGTAATATCAAAACCCTAGTGTAAAGAATACCTAAAAAGTCATGAACTAAAGAACTATAAGCGAACCTGCTGACAAGAGATTGTACAGAGTGATTGGTAATTTGATACATTAATACGATACGATACCTTATAATGTGGCTTGCACGTTCTGCTGAATTAGCTAGGGACTTTTTAAGACGAGTTCATTTTAAATTCAGCTTGTATGTTTCTCTTAAAACCACACAATTTTAAGACTGATGTAATTATTCAACACAAACATAACAAAAATTAGAAATCGGATAAGAAGTTTTTGCCAAACGTTCTATTGAAACTTTGTACCCTCGGAGATCCATTATGCTTTTAGAGCTTGAATGCATTTTTTTGCCTATATATGCCACATTTACAACAAGTTTATAGTACCAATGGATAACTAGAAAGATGGGCATGTTTTTATCGCAAAGTTAATTATTTGGTGACTCCTTTAGATAAATTCATCTTTTGTAACGTTTCTTGAATTCACTTTTCAAGAGATGCTGATGTTGAGACTATCTCACGAAGTGCTTGACACGTTTCTTTTAGTCGGTGACGTAATAACATATTTTCTTAGAACTAATACCAAAAATTCCAAAATCCAACAATATAATTTTGTTTTATTAGGGTTTTCGTTTGGAGATCTGCATTTTAATGAAAATCTCTAAAATACAATTTAATTTATCCCAGAAACTATTAGGAATTGGGCATGAATATATGGTCAATTTATTAGCTTACCAGCTCTACTATCACCTCCCCAAATTAATGTATCCGATTACCAACCACCCTGTATAAAATCAGAAATTTCTATGACTCACCCGTTTTAAATCGGTAATTATAGTGACGCTAAAATTCATAGACATTCAAATTGAGCATTAATAGAAATATTTCTAGCAGTATGATTAATTCAGCATTGTATTCCAAATCACGCTGTAAGATACCCTGTGCCAAGGTGTATAAACATCAAAACTATATTCTTGTACATAAAACTACGGTGCTACATGAAACTCAAGACTAACTACTAACAAATGTTCAACTTACTTGGTCTGGACCTGCGGCTCCCAGGGTAACTCCTGTATCCAAATATCTTAAAATCAGGGACAATTTTGATGGAGTGATCAAACAGACCTGAGCGAAGTGCTTTAACCTGTACAAAAAATAAACTCTGTACTATTTAAGTGGACCCGTCCTATCAGACTGAAGACGTACGAGAATACACATACCATCATGTTACATTATAATAATGTTTAATGTGCCTCCCATCTGAACATTCAACAATAATGTTTATTGAGTTGAATTGTCATAATATAATGTTATTGAGATCACCTCATCTATTCACTTTATCTTACATCATGACAAATGGCTCCATAATTAGCTTCTCATAATTTAGCCTCAAACTGTAAAGTCAAAAGGAAGAGGTGCATTTCAAAAGAGTACAGTAAATATTTAAAACCTCCATAGTGTATATAGAATACTTTGCAGCCTTTTATTTTCGCATATATTGCTTATCTCCATGTATTGTGTTATTCAGCGATTACTGAAGAACGATTGTTTCCAATATCTTGACTGCTTTCGAGCCACTCTGTTGCACTTCACGCTATCTGATATATTTTTCCTAGGCAGAGGATCAGCTAATCAACTTAGTACTATTGTAATCAAGTCAAAAAATTAAGCGTTAAGGTTACGGAACCTGAAAGTAAGAATAAAAATTATTATTTTTTAGAATCTATAAGGCAAATGTTTCATTAAATTATAATTATGAACAGGTTCTTTTATATCATTGATTTTTGATGATATATGCTTCATGAACTTATTTTACAAACTCGACTTTTCATTGCATTTTTAAGTTGTTGTATCGAAGTTTCGCATTGCATACTATGGAAGTTTAAACAAAATTACTGCTCCTGCTTATTTGAAAAGCTTATCTTCCTTGTGATACGTTAAACTATTGCACACTATTTATGTGACATCCTGTATATCATTATGAGCAATTTCCAATTAATTTTGTCTTACAAGGCATTTTGTTTTCAATAAAATTTTTTATCGCAAAGTAGTATCCATATATCCATACATACAGGGTGCCATGTTCTAATAGGCTGAATTTTAAATCATAGCTTCATTTTGTCTGAAAGTCACTGTTGACCATTTTATATCTCACGATATGGATGTAGTTGGACTCATGTTGACTAAAAGAAGCTATCTTTATATCAAGTGTAGGTAAAGTTACTCAAAAGAGTGCTGTATACCATGGAAAAATTGTTTTTATACAGGGTGTCCGAATATTCGACCGACAACGCTTGACATGTGACAGACCTCAAATGTTTATGAGATAGGAACACGTAGCCTCAAATTGCTTAATTTTCAAGACACGCGGTGTCAAAGTTTTTACTCTTGTTTTCGTTTTTTCTCAATTATTCCGCATTAAAATGGCACACTGGTCTAAAGTAACGTACTGGAGGGTTTTTTAAAACGAGAAATCTAAATCCAATCACGGTTTTGCTATCATGAATAGAGGGCGCCACCTATGGCTCATCGAACCTTTTTAAATTACCAAAACTTTTTTTGATTTGGTGCATCAATGTGAGTATTAAAAAAATCGTTTCCGCATTATGTTTTACGTAAAGAAGCTATACTTTGTTTAAGTCGCTAGAGGTAACCGTTTTCAAGGTAACCTTTATTGGAACTTCCAAGGCACCCCAATTAGATGTAAAATGTGATAAAAAGAATTATCGGTATTCTCGAACAAATTAGTATTAGATCAAAAAGCATGTTTTAAACATGTCTAATTTTAAAATAGGTGGTACTAAAGCTTAAGAATATTTCGTTAATGGTATGTAAAAGTGTGAGCCTAATGTAATTAATTTGTGCGGAAATACCGATAATTCTGTCGCAATTTCAATGAAGGTTATCTCGAATGCGGTAGTATACCTTTTTCGCGTAAAACATAAAACAACAAACGATTTTTTTGATGCTCACATTGATGCACTAAACCGGAAAAAAGTTTTGGTAATTTAAGTGAGTTCAATGAGCCGTAGGTGGCGCCCTCTATTCAGGATAGCAAACCGTGGTTGAATTTGGATTTCTCGTTTTAAAAAACCCTCCAGTACGTAATTCTAGACCATTGTGCCATTTTATTGTGGAATAATTGAGAAAAAACGGCAATAAGAGTAAAATTTTGACACCCTGTATCTTGAAGGTTAAGCGTTTTAAGGCTTCACGTTCCTATTTCAATTTTCAATGTTTATAGTAAAGCGAGATCTATCACCTGTCAAGCGTTATCTGTCAAATATCTGCAAAACCTGTATAAAATGTGCAATAAAGTCAGATCAGTGGCTTTGCTCTGCATTTGCTAACAGCGAGGTTAACAGCTTGCAAAATCACACATTTCATGAAAGTAATACCGGAAGATAGACGGTATCGAAATAGTGGTTGTTACAGGTAATAATACTATTAAATCGATTTTGTGTGGTATACAGACTTTTTGCAGTATTTGTACAACATTAAACTCCATTCGATGTAAAAAATGTAAAAAGATGCAATGACATGCATTACTTTTGTATTACTCATCTGTTTGAAATGTGATTCAATTTAGGAAATAAGCGAAAATATTTATAAGAATAACGATATGTGGAAATATCTATACTATTGATTTTGTCAGCCATGCTTGAATTAATACTATTTTTCTCCTTATTAAATTGATATCACTCTTTGTGCACATCCTACTATGACAGTATTGCAACTGTACTAAGAAATTGAAATCAGTATTAAAGGTAAATGTACGATTGTTATGTGTGGTGTTGGTGATGTTGATTATTTCATTTCTGGCTTACTTAGATCGGCAATCCATTTAGAAAAATGTCCAAGAGGGTTAAGGCGCTATTAGTTTTGTTGCTTCATAAAGTAACCAAAATGTACCTGAAGATGATACAGTATATGCCGAAACTGTGGTTAATGACAAAAGTTCAACAGGCAATATGAACGTCACTAGCTATAAATGGTTGCGCTTGTACATTTTTCAGAATGAAGGCCTCTAAGAATTTTGAATTAGGTAACTTAAATGCGTGTCTCTGTTTGAGGTACGCTCGAATAAGGTGTAAATGGATATTCGGAGGAGAGCGAAACCAAAGAGAAAAAATAGTTGACACAACTTCGTGATTTGTGAGGTCATTTATTGCTTGAAAGGGAGTATAGGCACCATTACTTTTATAGAAATTGTCGGAGTTTGTAAAGATGGATAAATATTTAGATTTATTTGTTGTAAGTTCTGCAAGTATCCTTCCTTTCTAAGTTCAAAATGGCCTGAATATACAATAAGAAGCAGTGTCTAACTACTCTAGAGTTGAATGGAAGTAAACCTAAAGATTGCTTTAATTAAACAGCAAGTACCGTAAAATATCTTTGCATTGCATTTTCTCACTGTGATATTTAACTACAGTGCATGTACAACTGTTGTCTGTCTGTTTGTTCATCAAGGTAAGAATATAAGTATACATGTTTTTAGTATGTAGCATTTTTCACTTTTCTCAGTCAGCCATCACTTCATGTCTCACGCTTTTGCATTCCCAGAAAATACGAGAATTCGAATCGTATGCAACTTATGACGAGCTATCCCTTCGAAAATGTGGAACTGACTCTTCCAATTAGAGGTCTTTTACAAAAATGTAAACGTAATAATTGGTGATCTTAAGGTCACATTTTTTGCACTAAACAACAAAAATGAAGCCCAAGTCGTCCCGTCGATTTTGTTGGGCTTTCAAGCAAATTTTAAACATAGTTAGAATGAAAAACAAATGTTAGAAAATTACGAACGTGAGCGTTAGCAAACATATATTCCATGAATTCTATTTTTTCGTACGAAATTTGGTTACAAATTTAGGGAATTTGTATCTTCTTAGTTGGTACATATGCCAGTTGCCGAGGTGCTGTCAATTTAAATTTGTAGATATGTGATTTGAGGTTGTTTGAGTTCAAAGCCAATCCACCGAATACCCCGATTTCTTTCTAATATTTGCCACTTAAGAATACCAGTTAGGTGCACAGTTGAATAGCTAACCGATGCTGGATATCTTTGAGGATGATTAGATGATACAAGTAAGTATGTTTTACTGTATTTAAATACCTCAAAGTTAAAGCAGCTTGTTCCCCAAAATAAGTAGCTTCGCGAATATAATAAGTTTTACTCAGCCGTGGACCAATAATTCCAAGCAACTAAGCAAATGCATTAACTGGCATTCGTAAATAACTAAAATATTTCTCTGAGCCAATTAGCTTCATCTCCTGCAACAGATTATGCCTTCCTCTTATCGTCATTTTCATCCATAAGAGGGACACAATAAAAAAAATTTATAAAAATATTTATTGAATTCACGTATTGCGCTAGCTGAATTGTCATTTTCAAATACAAATTCATGGAAATCGTCAGCTCCCAAATTACACACGTTATCGGATAAAGAGTTAATTTCAATTCGTCCGATCGTCGTATAAAAGTTGAAATTACCGTTTGGCACGATTCGAATATTTCAGCCAATAGGAACAGCATCGGATCGTCGAAAATTGTGTAGGATTCATGATGAAAATAACAATTTTTAAGACCAGTAGTGAGTATTTATCAAATAGTAAAGCAAATTCAAGTCTGAATGTTTTTAAGTCATGTTTTTTGAAGTCACAATAATATATGAAAATCAATGCAATACACATAACAAGCAAATAGGCAAATAAGTATTCTGAACGTTTACTGGGAATTACAAAAATATCGGAAGGATTGTTATTCACCAGTCGTAGAGAAAATCATTAGTTGATCATATGTCCAAACATGTTCGTCACATGTGTAACATCTGTATATCAAAAATATAATCTAAGTCAGTAATGGTAGTACTGAGAACTACTCGGCTAAGAAGAAATTACAAAAGAAGTCTCCTACTCGCAGGAAAACGCATTAGGATATTTGTTACAACGTAACGCATATGTTCTGTCTACGCTACAAATATCCACATTATTAAAACTTGTTCCGCAGATTCATCTAAAATATCATCATAGATCATTGCTCCGCCACTGATTTCCAACAGTAGTAAAGCTTTTTTTCTTCCTTACTTAGTATTACCTACCATGTAAGTTGCATTAAAATCAAGTCAGTACTAATTGAATTATAAAGGATGATCGTTTTTGACCATTCCTCTACCACAAGGTCGACTTCAATAGCATTTTTTGATTTTGTCGCAAAGCGTGTCCTAGTTTCAGGAATACAGAGATACCACTGACGCCAGAGATTCGTGGACGGACAGACAAACAGGTTCATGATAAACATGGTTTTTTGTGACGCAAATAATAACGTCTCAGAAACTCATTCGCGATTACTATGCCTACTCCTTTTGCCTAGTGCTGTCTACGTCGGTTAGCTACGGAGTTGTAATTTATTATTGCACCTGCATAGTGTTATTTGGAATCCAGCTATGATCCTGAATCAAACGATACCTACTTGCAATGATTGCAAATAATATATTTTATTATATATTTACTATGATGAAGTCGGATGCGTCACTTCCATATTTTTAAGAAAATAAAAATGCAGAGAGGATATCTCAATGTAAGTTTTCTGGGTCGAAATTTCCATCAACAAATTGACAATATATGTAGCTATCTTTATAGACTCATAAAGAACATTTTCTAAGTAAAAACTCCACTATGAAATCCGTAGTAAATTTGCATCAGTTCCAGTTACTTTGAACAGATCCACTAAGAATAGGGTGAACACACGGATAGCACCTGACAATCATGTGTTATCTCTGAAAGGACATAAGAAAAGGTAGTTTAAAGACACGTGCTAAAAACTCAAGAGCTGTCCTAGTCCTAAAACAGCAGTCAAATGAAATTTCATAAAATGTTGTAGTTGTTTAACCAAGTCACTTAAATGTCATCTGTTCAAAGAACAAAAACTGGTGCAGCTTATAATTCATCCAGTATCAGGAAAGACATGTTTAACAAATCTTTGTCTAGCTTTAAGATTTAGATAGAACTATGGAGAACTGAGTAGTAGAGATATGTTCAGCTAGTATCTTATTTGGCTATAGATTTTTATAACACTGATCTTCCAAAACTGTCACCAACGCCCCAAAGTCTAACCAGCTCTACAGAGCATTTTGATGGTAAAAAATAATTATTTATTGGGTAAACTAGTGGTATGTTCTGTCTTTTTGTTTTATTTAGTGGAAAGGGTGTTTAATTTGATATATTTTTTTAATGTTTCCTTAAAAGAAGCGAACGGAGAAAAACTAGTAGGTATCACTAAAGTTATATTATAGCAGCAAACAACTGTAACAAATTAGGAAATTTTGACAGAAATTTACAATTTTCGTCTAAAAATATCTAAAATTCCTTATCGGAGGAAAGACCATAGAGCTTACCATTTTATATCTCTTTTCATATGAAAGGTCAAACAAAATAAACAATCCCGCTAGCTGTCTATACAATGCCAAAACAATATTCCAAGGGGGAACTGCTGAGAATATCGAAAATAAGAATTTCGGTACATGCCATTTTATTTAAACAACACTTTCTAGTTTTGTATTTAAAAATTAAACACCACATAAGTGCTTAGATTACATACTGCCTAGGTTTCAATGTATATTCGGTTGATTTTGTAGGAAAAGTACGTATTCGTAGATTATTGGAACTTTGGAAACGTTGGTGATACCATTTATCATCATATCCATTTTAAAGGTGCTCTATCTCTGTTTCTCTATCAGTACATAGTTGTACCATCAGAATATATTAGCGTTCTATACTTCGAAGTTTACGTCATGTTATTGCTATAGCATGCAAGCTTGAGTGGGACATTTTCTCAAATATCTGGCTGCTTCTTGTTACTTAGTTTAAAGCCTAATGAAAGCAGTACTAACTTCACATCATATCAAGGTCAGCCATAAGCTTCACATATTTTGGCCCATTCACAAATTGTGTAATTCAGTCGGTAGGAAGCAATGCGGATCCTTTCATATCAAGTGATTCTTATCTCGCGACATCACTGCGCATTTCAAGATTACACAATGACTATACAAGGAAGTAAGGATGAATTTATGCCTAATAAAGCATTAACGTCAAAGTTTCGTCACTAGCACGTAACCTTCGATAATTTCAAAACTGGTGGAAAACACAGTTTTTTTCAACTCAGAGGTAGAGAGATTCGTATTAGAATAGCTCCCAGTTTTTCATTTAAGAGGTTGTTTTTGTTTACTTTTAATCAAAGGAAAATTAAACATAAAGTTATTACATATTTTGACTCACTTTTCCAGCTGATCAATTTTTTAATGAAAACTAATAATTACTAAACATTATATATAGCATATACCATCTCGAAACATTTTGACTGTAAAAACTGTGACTATCTATGTCTATTGCATTCATTTTGTACCCTTTGTATATGTAAATAGTCGGAATAACTTGAAACTACCCTGAATGGTGATTTCTACCGACTGGACCGATGCTATAGTGTGGCAAATACCCAAATCCTTAATTCAAAAGCGATGAAGGAAAATTGTTGATGTTTAGCAGAATCGTATATAAATGAATTTTTCACAGTAAATGAAAGTTTGCATTTTTATAATTGTACATATTTTTTGTATATTATCGGATAGCTCTGCGAAATGCGAGATCTGGACCGTAAGCATTGTTTAGTTAATTTAAAAATAAGTCGCGCACAATAAAAATTATAATTGTTTTGCTCCTGGCCTCAGTATATAATGACATAGCTGTATAGCATGTATTCAACATAAAGTGTCAAGGCTGGTTCTAAAATCTCTGAATTTCAGATAATTCTAGCAGTATTTGAACCAAAACAGGCTATTCCTAAGAACCGTTTGTGGTAACTCTAGTAAATTAGTAAATTATTTTTAGTGAAATTCCAGTCAGCAAACGGATAAGAGTTTTAATAGCATATCATATTGGAGATGCAGAATGATGCACTTATAGTCTCAAATCCGAAATGGGAGATTCGAGGAATAAAGTAACTAGATGACATTATTGATTGTTCATATGTGGAATCAAATATTAAACTATAAGGCAGCGCTGAGGAAACATTTCTATCATATAAATTCCCTTTGACGTAACCCATAGTCATTAACTGCTGTCATAGCTTTTCTCATTCTCACTTGAAGTATGCAATCTTTACTACTGGGATAGCTATATATATGCTGTTTTTTTTTCATTTTTAATTTGAAATCAGTACGAATTAAAGTGACTTGATGTATGCAATGATAGCAAAGAAGCTTTTGCAAAACTGAAATTAAGAGACAGCCTCGATTGTTTTGTTAGCTAAAGTACGATATATAATTTTCCTCCAGACTTTTAAGAGGCCAAATGGATATAAAACTTTTAACTTCGTCTGTCTACGTCTATACAGCTAGTCTTACTGCCTGGGCTTATTCAAGTTTATTTTACATAACAATGGAGCCACAGCCACGTATCTTCAAGAAAAATTGTACCTGACCGTAGGCATTAAATAAATATAAAAGGAAAAGAAAAAGATTATTTGATGTAGATTAAGGCGATCAGAGAAATTAAGAAGGAAAAGGATATTGTCATTTGGTTTATCAATTAAAATATTTTACATTACCTTTTAATTTAGTTGGAGGTTGGAGATCGCCTTCACAAAAATAAACAGTTGTGGGACAAAAGATTGAACCACAAAAATGTGGAATTGAAAGATATAGGATGATTCAATAAGCTTTTATTCTGGTTTGGTTGAAGACGACATTTTTATGTACACCTGAAAAATGTTGAAAGCATATTTTTACGTTAGCTTGGTAGACTCGTGATGCATATTTTACCAAATATGTACTTTTGAAGGGGAGTAAATACTATTAAATTATGAAGAAATATTCTTTCTGGTATTTTCATTAATTGAACCCTTTCAAACATGAAAGAACCATTGAAGTAATGAAGGATGGACGTTTGGGTACTTGTTGAACTGACAATATATTGGCTGCTGAAAAAATCATATTCTCTATGATCCTTACTTTATGTCCTGCATCTTGAAAATCAGGCCCTGTCGGCCATATATCAAACTTCTGGGTTATTTTTATCTTCTACAAGACTACAAGCGTATGTTGATGACAAACTGTTTGTCATATCAGCAAATTAAGCAGACATATTCCAAATTTTTGAATGTATCTCTTGTTTACGTAGAAAATTGTCTTTACGCTCTTCCAGAAATTCATAAAAGCATCCTAGACAAATTATTTTTCATGTTTTTGCACTCATTTCTTTAGCCTTCCTAGAATTATTGGCCTGATAAACATTGTTGTAGCGCTAAGTTGCAATTTTTCTTGAGATGCGATAGGTCGCTCTAATCTTGGTGAAGTAAAATAATAATGAATGTAATAATAAGGCAAGTTGTACTTATGGTTTCTCGACATATTTTTGTTAAGCACCTGTAAAAAATATAATTAACCTTGTTAATTTTGTATGCTTTTTTATATCGAGATGACCAAGCGTATAATACGTACTTAGTTAATCATAATAATTGATAAATGTGTATAAAATACGTCTGATCTATGTAAATGTAAAAAATTATGTAAATTTAATGTATTATGTCTCTTTTCGATATCACACAGTCTGTGGTTGCTTATGGCGAATCAGTGTTACTTGTTACAGATATGTAGAGGATAAGGATTCTCTTTTTTTTTATGCAAATAAATTATATAAGTCGTTTCAGAAACTGAATTTTATGGAATTTCCGGTATAGCACACCAATGGCATGTAGCACCAGTCGGTTTTTCCGTATTTGAATTAGTGTCTGTAATACAGACAAAGCGGTCATTTTAATAGAACTACAAATTTGGCGAATTTTTAGTTCATAAAATGTGGTGCGACTGCCAAGTTGCTGCAATATTCCATTTTTTTCAAGCATACAAGGAAGTCAAAATTTTAACCTGACTGCTGATGATTCGCTAATTATAGTGAAAAGATGTTTATTTACACTCCTGTTTAGGCACATAATATTTCACTACTTGATAATAAATTATTTTTGCAATAATTTTATATTTTACCTGGTAATATTTTTACCGTTGGGCATAAAGTCAGATTGGCCATTGACTCAGTACCTTATCACTTAGATTTTTGTTTTGATTGGTGGCAGTAAGGATATATACAAATGTAATTATTCTGCCATAAGCAACTACACGTCATAATCATGGCTATACGCAAATAGGTGGAGAGCACTTTTTCAAATTTTGTTAAGTTTATATTTTAAAAGCTATAAAAGACAGGAACTCAAGCATAGTTTAATATTTAGGTACAATTTCATGTATAATGTCTAGAAAAATACATATTCTGAAATATAGAGCGGTATTAAATGCTAAATTTCTGGTTCTGTTGATATACATATAGAGTGTTTGATGATGTGAAACATATTTAGCGAGTGTTAGGATTTTTTTAGGTTAGTTGAATTAGATAAAATATGTTTATTAAATTTATGGGCGCATGAAGCAAAAAATTGTTTAGAAAAATTTTCGTTACGTATTAACATAAATAGAAAAGTAGCAACAGAATTGAATGGAACATAGGGTACCATAGCTGAATGCGTATATTCCAAATTAAGGGATAACAGATTTTGCCAAGTTTATCTCAAAAAAAATTTAATTAAATTAAGTTAATTTGATTATTTTTATTTATTTATTAAATTTAATAGAATACAGGACGAACATTCATCGTTAGATCTATATAAAGAATGAGAATACGGGGTTTTGAGATAAACACCCTGAGTAGACTTAATAATGCCAAGATATTTGTGGAACGGGTAATGTGTTGAAAACATAGGGACAAATTAATTTAAAAATTTAGTTCTGCCTAAGATACACTGATTCAGTATTCCCTGAAGAGATTCCTGTACTCTTTTATTTTAGATTTATTTTGGTACTGGTCATACAATGTAGTATGGTTACGTCATGTTATATTACTTTATATTACTTAATAACGTTATCACATTCTATATTTAGTATTACCGCAAAGTTAGCCGATTGGAAAACGGTTGCTTAAATCGATCTTTTAAGATTGGTATTATTACTTAAAAGGCATTTCGTCCATGCCAACCTAAATTTCGCCGAGTTCCTATCTAAAATTGTTTAAGTACAAACATACAAAAGTGCTCGTCATTCTATAAAGGCACTCATTTCCAAACGTATACATATAGCATTTTGTAAATATTCGGTGATCGCTGTACAATATTGAGATGACTCTATAATTTAATCGTTTTCGAACTATGAATACCTAATTAATACTATTACTGACATGGACCATAGATATTTGAACTAATTGTATTGGTAGATTGCGAAGAAGCTGCTGCATAATGAGCTTTTTTGGAATCTACTAGGTGTTTGTTTGTTACGATACTCTCCTAGTTCGTAACGTTATTTTATTATTTGTCAAAATATACATGCATTGAAAGCCTCATATATAATTTTGTTTCCCTTACTACCATTTTCAGCTTACGTATGGTCAGATTTCATATCCCAAATTATATATGATAAAAAATAGATAATGCGATATCGGAAGCTGTATCAGTGACTATAATTATAATACATCGGATGAAAAGTCTCCGGTCTAGCAGAGAAAAATCTATTTTTTTACCAAAATTCATTATAATTTTATTTCTGTTTCTCAAAAATCAAAATACCTCTAAAAATCACTGATTAAAAAAACGCCGAGACACGTCAAAAGATTAGTCATGAGGGACAACTTTTTAACCAAAAACTACTCCACCCTCTTGTATCCTCTACCACCCAGGGTCATCCCCTTAAACATTTTAAATGACAAGGGTTATCTCGTTTCAAAGGTATGTCAAAGTCCCTTATTTTGACGTTTTTTTTTTTTCGATCGATTCGCCTTCGCCAGAATTAGAAAAATCTTTATGCATCTTAATTTGTTCAAATGGAAAACAAAAACACAGGAAAATATCACTTTTGTTGCAATAACCCAAGAAGCATTTATCCGACTTCGACCTAAATGTGGCCCTGAAGCGACGTTTATCCGACCTAAACTGATGTTTCGTTCCAGTGACTTAATTTGCGGATTAATAAGTCACTATCGACGTCAGCCAAATCGACTAAGAGTTGTGAATCGTATAGGTTGGTAAGGTTACCCGCCTTACCGTCGGCAAACATAACCTATAAATTGGTTAGCGGATCAGCGACGTCGGGTAATGCAACCTAATGTTTATCCTATGAATCGTGTACATCTACGACTGTGAATATAACCTACCAAAAATTTTTTTGCCCTAGTGTTGAGTTTGTTTTATGTGATATATTCAGAGTAGGCCTAACACCACCAGGTAGATATATTCTCAATGTATGTAGAGTTAAAACATATTATGATAAAACTGTGCAGGGTTTGACATTTCCACCGAAAAAGCACCACAGATAACGTCGAATTCAATCCCGAACCCAAGACCCCAAGACGTCGCCCGAACATTTGTCATATGAAGATAACACTACAAATTTACCCACCCACAATTTGTACGTCGTATCTCGTACTTTGGTGGCATTGATGGCCAAATTTGGAGACCCGGTCCGAATTGGTTCATTTTTCGTCCATGTTATGTAAACAGTATATTCTGTCATCTTTAACAGCTTATCAGATGACGGCCATTGTAGAAACATTTTTAAATTTTCGAATTTTACCTGAATATAAGGAATTCTCTGTAAAGCAAAAGCAATAATATATTAAAAACGAATTTTTCGTTTCACTTAACGTTAATTAATAATTTATAATGACTTTTTTGGAATATTGGTAGGGTGTAATTTTTTTTTTTTGAAGTACCTCATTCACATTACTCAGTGTATCTCATTCACATCTCGCAGTAAATTAGCTTCCCTTGACAAATTTATCCTCATATTTCGTGCTTGGGGATGCACCTGTGGTTGTACAATCTCTGTCTTATAACATATTATATAGATAGAGTATCAATCATTTTCTTCAACGTAGAAAATGAGGTAAAAAATATTGACTATTATTATGTATAACTTAGGTCAATCGGTGTAGTAAAACGAATCACAGAATAACGTCCGTATCTTGGTTGGGGTTGTAAAATTGGAAAATTTGTTGCTCTCATAATAGACAGTCCACTGACCTGTGAAGGAAGACATAAATAACTTTTTTAGGTCCATTCGAACATTGCCTTGCCTATTACAGAAACCGAAGGAATTTTTTTCTAGTGTAAACGTACGGGAGCATTGCTTTAGATCGTTCTATATTGTGTAACGAGGAAACTGTTGAATTGATTTTAATGAAATTTCGACACAGTATTACTATCGTGGCGAGGATGGAAAACGCGTCCATACGCAAAAACCATTTTTTATAAATCGTGCCAGTGGCGGCGCAGAAATAATAAATAAAACTAAAAATATAAAAACAGCTCAAACTTCGTTTTAGAGGTTTCTGATGGTTTTCTGCGTTTTTTTTTTGAGGAGGTGAAATTGGGGTGGTTAAGGATGGGGGGTTGAAAAACTGAAAAATTGCTTGTATCCATAATAGGCTGTCCGCTAACCTGTGAAGGAAGACCTAGCGATATAAGTCATCTTTTTAGGTCCATTCGAACATTGCCCAGCTAATAGGCTAATAGGGTTCCGTAATCGGAAACTAAGGGACTTAGAATTTTCTGTATACATACGAGTATTTATTGCTTTAGATCGTTTTGCATTTTGTAACGTGGACACTATTAAACTGATTCTAATGAAATTTTGACACAGTATTGTTACTGGAGGATGGAAAACGCGTATGTTTGTTAAAAATCGTGTCAGTGGCAGCGTAGTAATAATCAAAAAACAAAAAATATGAAAACAACTCAAGCTTCGTTTCTAGATGTTTGAGGGGTTCCTGATCATTTCCTACATTTCTTTTGGGTGGGGGTGAAATTGGGGTGGTTGAGGGGTGGGGGGTTTTAAAACTGAAAAGTTTGTAATATTGATAATAGGCCGTCCATTGCCCTGTGAAGGAAAGACCTAGCGGCATAAGACAATTTTAGGGGGGGGGGGGGTAGGGCTGGCGATGATTTGATCGCAAGGGCATCTCAGATTATGGTTTCATGCCATTGGAAAATAATAAGTCGGTATCATCGTAATGTGTGGGAAGTACTGAGTCATCAACTTGGCTTCATTTTTTTGAATGGATAACTTATGGAGTTATGGACTAACTGCATGTATAGAGCCAAATGGAACGTCAACTGGATCCACAACCATTGTGGATCCAATTGCGTAATGAAGTATTAGGATTTATGGCAAAATGATCCATTGGAGTCATTTCCACTGTTTTCGCAACTGTCTGTCAGGAATTTGAACCACGCCTATATCATTGTTTGGCCAAAAACTGGCAACATTTTGAATACATCTAGCAATAAAAAGTGATATTTTCGTATGTCTCTGTTTTCTATTTGAACAAGTTATTAGGCTTTACATTTTTCTAATTTTCCCAAAACCGAATCGACCGATTTAAAAAAAAATCAAAGGTCAACAACGGACTTTGACATACCTTTGAAACGGGTTATTACTCGAAACTTCTAGTCATTTAAAATTTTGGAGGGGATGACCCTGGGAGCAGAGGGTACAAAGGGGGAAAGTAGTTTTTGATTAAAATGTCGTCCTCCGTGACAAATCTTTTGATGTATGTCGGCGTTTTTTCTTTTAATCAGCGGCTTTCGATAAATCCGTGGTGAGAAGTTTTCACACGAACACCCTGTATATCCTCAAAATAGGCTTTAGAGCTTGTGTGCTCACAAGAGCATTTTTTCAAGTTTAAAAATGGGTAGTGATAATTTCTGGGGGCTAAATGTGAAAAGTAAGGCGGGTGCGGAAGCAATTCAAAGCAAATGCGTGCAATATAGGCGTGGTGACTAACGAGTGTAATACATAGTCTTGCTTTCTTCTTCATTCCAGCCCATTTTTTCACGATTTGTTTCTTGAAAAACTTTAATCAATTTTGTGTTTGAATTTGCTGTCGATGTTTTCTCTTTTTTGCTCCAATATAACCCGTACACATCCAAAACTATGGCTGCCTTAACCTTGCCGACCGTTCGGCTTTTGATCGATTTGGACCTGGTTTGTTAGCTAGAGTCAGCTTTCTTTTCTTACTTTCTTTTCTACAAATCATAAGGACTTTGTATCTGTGAGTCAGACTGGTAATTTTTCAACTGATTTGCTTCCTGTTAATCTAAACTATCTACATTGTCTAAAGCTCAGATTGAAGTTGTCTTGACATAGCGGTTTCATGTCTTGAGAGCTGTCGCAACTACTGCTACTATACTGCTCTTTCCATCTACTTCCATCAATGCATTTCAAAAGGGAGCTGTCGACATACTGATGACGCAGTGCCACCTCCGTCCACTTCCTATCCAGTAGGTGGCCTTTGATCTGAAGGTTTCTACCGATACTTGAACTAATCAGCGTCTTCTGAGCTGCAAGGCGCGCAAAGGCGTATTTCTCACTCAAATACAAGCTACGTCAACAATTGGGCGTTACGATCATATGCCCTAAGCTAACTTCCTCATAACTGACGTTGTCCGTCAATACTAAGACTTTTTTTTCGTTTACTATAGATATAAGATAATGTATAGATTGAACCTCAAAAATATATTTTCTTAGGTATCCCCATGTGTGACATCATTCTTGGTGAGAAAATACTAAAATTGCATCAAGTAGACTTTAGGTATTTAGGTACTTTGGTACTTTCAACGTATTTGAACATAACTTTTGCGAAACATCTTTTGCGAATCATCTTGAATAAAATGAATGACTGTCGAAAATGAATATGAATACAATAGGAAATATAAAAGGACGATACATTGAAAAATATGAATTATAGAACTATGCTCTAAAAATATTTGTGTATTAGTAAATAAAAAACACTCAACTCAAAAACGAGGTTTTGGGATATTCTTGTTTCAGTGTTGGTTCCGTGGGGTTGGCAGAAAGGGAAAAAGGTGGCCTAATTGTCTGGTTCCAAATCCTAATTATTACTACTTCTACTACTACTACTACTGAGAAGAAAAGGCAACTGCAAAAGGCATACACTACAGACGGGCACCTCTCCTTACTATAGTTCCCAAGCCCAGCCCTCATCATAAAGGTGGTGGCCCTGGGTCCTACCCATCTTATATACTCAGGCCCAAGAACCTTTGAACCTAGTATGGTCTGCGTGTGATACCCAAGGACTTCACAGCGGCAAAGAATGTGTGCCGAGGACTCTTCCTCCTCGCCACTGCGTGTACACGTCGGGTCACTTGCCATCCCCATCACATAAGTGACATTTGAAGGTGTTGTGGGCAGATAGCAGTCCGACAAGTAACCTTAGCCGGCTGCTGTCCAGTGAGAGACAGAACCACCTCGCCTTGACCAGAGGTCCTAAAATAAGATCTCTGTAGCTTGATGTCCAGAGATTCCCCTCCACCTCATAAGATGCTGATTTTGCATCCATACTTCCTTTTCCTTCTAATGGTACTTGCTGCTAGCCCCACAGCTGGCTCGAGACTGAAGAAACTATTCCATTTCATTACCGCAAACTACAGCATGAGTCGCCATCCACATAAGTGACACTTGATGTCTTTTTTGTCGAAGATGCAATGGCGACGACCTTCAGTTCCCTCATTTGAAGTTGAAACAGCATAAATATTTGTCGCTGATAATTTTATTACGGGAGCTTAACATGATACAAATGATGACTCATAGTTGCTTACAAGCAACTGATCGTAGAACTGCATATTTGAAATACAGGATTATCCTGTCGCTTTTCGTCAGTTTTTTGTTAAACAACAGATAATCAGAAGATCGATTTCTTAACGCATAATAAATTTAATATGGCTCTATGGGGGCTCTATTATTTTCATCCCAATCTACGTTTGACTGTTCATTGTTCAGAAGGAGTTCAGGAGAACTATGCTGTCATAAACGAGGAACTTCTTAACTTCTTAAATATTTAGGGCTATATTTTAGATTCGCTACAGAAACGTAGTTCTACGTTATGATTCCTACATTCAAAAATTTCAAAATTTCTGACAAATTGCGTTCTTCAGAGAGGTTGAGTTAATTCTCATAGGTATAGACAAAAGCAGTTATAATATTAAAGATCTTGTGTTAATTCCTTTTTTAGAAGATAACAACAACCGAAATATCAATTTTGCACATGAATAATTTTGATTTTAAACTATGGTAGGGTGTTCCAACTGATAAAAAATACTGACCTAAAATTAAAGAAAAACTAAATTATATGTCTTACATATTATATATTAAGTCTTTTGTGTCATGGTAGTGTAAAAGAATAACTAGATTTAATTAAATAATTTATTGTTCAAATGGAAAAAGCAAAACAATTATATCACAGGTTTTTCTATATTAGAGGACACTTAAGAGGACTTTGTCAGTAGTCTGGGCAAGCGTGTTATTGCAACCTTTTTTTGAATAAAATGTGGTGTGCTTATTCATCTACATTACTTGAGCACCTTCAGCTACGTATGTTGATGAGCATAATAATAGCTGTAACCGATGAAGTCCTCTTAACAAACATACAAATCAACAAAAGAACCGTAACGATCTAAAACTAAATAAAAACATTTATATATAGTACTCCACATAACAAAGTAAGGAACATCCATGAACATAAATCCAAACCTTATGTGTACTTAAATGAAATAATCGACTCCGTCAATGCGAAACAAATAAATATGTTTTCAAAACTACTCCACTGTCAAGTCGTCTATATGAAAGAACACAAACTGATGACAGATGTATATTAAATGAAAACTTGAAAAATGTCATGCTGTAATGTATCCTATGGATGTTATTTTGATTACTCGCGCTTCACAGACCACATTTTTGACGTATAAACTATTTACCAACGTTTCTACAGAACGCTATACCAAAGGTCTATATTACAACATATTTGGTTTTAGTTGTGGACCAGTGAAGCACGGTGAATTGTTCAAGGAACTGAAGAATTCAGAAACATAAAATTTAAGGTACATAATGCAAAAAAGTGTTACATTTTACATTGTAAACAATCATTTCAGAAACTCTTAGCTCTTACGAACATTACGAGCTATATGTGTAAATAGCTGCCAATATAGTGCTCTACTTAAAACATAATTCTTAGTCCAAACACAAAGAATTATACGTAAGCTAGTATAAACTTTTATAGTGAACATTGTTGTTACGTCGTTAGATGAAAAAATATATGAGTGTCTACAACTCTACCTGTACTGAATGATATCAGTGCATTAACAGTATATCCTTAAACAATAGATACATACATGGAAAACTATCATTTGTATTTTGACGCTAACAATAATATTTCAAATTGCAACTAGTTAAATTGCATAAATACATTATGTACGTTGTTGATGTTATAATCAAGTATCTACGTAGACGTATATCGTTCTAATTTACAAAGAATAAATATTCTACACAATTCCAAGATCAAAATCCTCCAATTTTTGGTAATCAAAAATCGACTTATATAGAACATTCATTCGTGATGTATAAGTTAGATTTTTGCCTAAACTCAGGAATACATTCAAGTTTTTGTTGCCCAACAACTATATATTTGTTTACTAACTATACATCTTCGGTAGATGTGGAAATTGAAATTCTAGGCAACGCGTTAAGAGCCATTTATAACTGCAGCCATTTTGACGACCACTTCATGCAACGGATGTGAAAATGTATGTGCCAGAAAATATATATGTTTACACTGCAATACACTTATTGGTATCGTGATTTTATCGGCGGAAACTGGTTTCCCACCGAGCAGATTACTCAGTTGGGGTAGATGTGATCAGCAAAGCAGCTCAATCGTAGCATATGCGAACGTTCGCAGAATGTGCATTATACATTATATGTAGAGCTTGGTATTTGGAGCCAGCCGACAACTATTGTTCTTAAGTCATAGCGCCAGTTCATAATTCTGTCAGGTCTAGGAATCCAGGAGCCATGCAACACGTAACAAGGGAAAATAACAATAAGGAAACTATTTTGGAACGGACGGCTTTTAGGCATGTTTGAAATGTTTCGAGAAGTATTTACTATAGAGAACTTTTTAATTTGGCTTTTGTGAAACAATTTAACCTTGACTGTACTTATGTGCTTGCAAATTATTCAATGAAGTCCCCTTTATAAGGAACATCGAGGTCTCTATGGCGGCGTACCATGAGGCGTTAGTAATTGTGCGTCAGATGGTGCCTCGCCAAACCTGCAGACCCCTAAAGGGTCATTCTGTAGATAAAACACCGGGCCGCACATGCGTAGGTAATTGCTGGACTCTTTTAACATTTTTTTTTCATTTTTATGGCTAGATCATAGTATCTCGATGCCTGTACACCACCTTTCAGTATACAGAAAGGTATGAATGATAGCACGTTGGAAGAAGGGACTGTCGCGCCAACTTATGTTTCAAAAGTTTCAAAAAGGCTTCTCTTAACGTACAAAATCCGAAAAGTGAATAGAATTAATGCTCCATCGGTTCTCGATACGTTGCACATATAAATGACTCTTAGGTCGATGTAATGTGCCATTACAGGTTGCCAGTTACGATCAGCGATATTGTGAGTGGCACAAAATCTAGGTATGTATATGGATGACAAAGTATAATAGCCATGAGGTTGAGCAAAAACCATTACCATATATCATTAAATACCACTATGACTATTTTTATGAAAGTTAATAGTTAAGTAGTTACAAAAATATCAGTAGGTATACTATTCTCAATTTAACAATCTCAAATAAATTGAATAACAAAAATGATGAATACTTAGGCCTGCTTCAAATACTCTACTATAGCTTTAGTATTGCAAATGCGACTAGTTTCATTGATGAATACAAGTATTCTGCCGATCAAGATCGGCAGTCAAAATCATTTCAATATGAGAAAAGTACTTTTGGTCAATCTAGTTATTAGCCTGTTCTCGTAGGATGTTGAAACTTCATGTCAAAATATACGCCAATTAAAACAAGCCGGCGTGTTTATTTTTAAATTTCTAAAAGCTTTCAATTTATTTTGTGATGGATGGATTTGAATCAAATTATACATTAGAAGAATCTAATCGTCCATCAAGTTTGTCGTAGGGAATAAATGCAACCATATACAGTAAACTGAAAAGTATTACTAGAAAATTTAATCAGGCAAAAACTACTCTTCGACAGTAATTTCACTAATGTATACGAGGACTGTATTTCACCTTGTATGATTACTGCAACTGACAAGTTCTCTCCTACACCATTTTGGAAAGTGCTAGTTTTGCTTACTGTGTCTGCTGTGTATGTGTGACTATTTACTGTACTGTTATTTCATGAATGCAGACTTGGTTAACGAAAACAACATTTCTTAATTAAAAATATGTTCACGAAGACTGTAAGTGATATGATAATGTAACCAAATCATCACATACATACACTGTTGTATCTCATCTTACTCAAAGAACACTTTTACTTTCCAAACGTGTTTTGACATTGACATTAAACCGAATAACATGAGCAGAAGTTGCAGAGAATATTGCATTAAAACTTCCATTGATAAACATATATAAGAACTACAATAACCTATAAAAGTGCAAGGCTACTAAACTTGAACATGGCAAACGCTAGTAGGTGTCTCTAGCCCTAATGAAAACGTATATCCAACATGATTATAAGAAAATACTAAATATTGTCCGATTCTATGAAACATGCGTTATCACTTTAGTCCTAAGTATTTGATTTCTGCCTAAACACTTTATCACAAAAGTTATATGCATAACGTTTAACAGCGATTACAACAAAAATAAATGGCGACGTACATACCTACAAGTACTAAAACCGAACCAAGGCAAGAGTGCAAGGAATCTTCCTACATTATTGAGTATAAACCTGTCCACAAACATGATTTTCCTTCGCTTCTCTTCTTCGATAATTACACTCTGTAGTATCGCTTATCGAGCCCATCGAGGTACGTTTTTTCAAAGTAAACAACGTTTTTGTGAGTCGGATCGGCGCCAGCCGGTGCCTGGCAAGCCATTCCGTTTTTCGTACCTATCGAGAGTACATCACAACTATAGTACTGTCTACGCGCGGGAAATAGACCGGGTCTTAGTGTTTATAAACGCGTAAAATGCCTAAAAGACCTAACAGTGATGTGGATAGTGCCTCAAACAATGATGAAACCAAAAAACAGAAACAGGATCATACTTTGGAGACCATTTCTCACGATGACTCGGACAGTAGCGAGGATGAAGTAAATTGTAAGTACAAAACAAACTCGAATTATTTATACTTATTGGTTAAAACCCTCGGGTATAGGCGAACCAGTTTGCAATTATTGCTTAATTTTTACATAAATATCACAATCAGAAAAGCCAGACAGTCGTTATACTGCAAAAGAAAAAAAAATACTCCTAGTTGTTGGCTAAAAACCCTGGGTATGGGCGAAACAGTTTACAAATTGGGCTAAATTTCACATAAATATCATAATGATAAGTCAGCCAGTCGTTATACTGAGAAAAAAAAATAGTAGTCGTTACACTACTTACTCAGAACAGTAGTCGTTATACTACTTACCCAGAACAGTAGTCGTTATACTACTTTCCTAATAGGGCCTCCTTGGTTACAGTGTTCGCTGAATCCCCGGAGCCAGATATAATCGCTGTCGACGTTCATCGTACCGCAGATGGGGATGCAGTAAATAATACCGTACCCGAGACACAAAATCAAGAAAATTTTGATTTTCTTGGGACCCAGCCTAAACAAACCTCCTCAATAAAGGAGCCACTTCATGAACAACTAGTTTTAAGATGGTCTTCTTACATTCAAGATGGCATAGAAAAGGAACAGAAAGAAAAAATCATAGCAAAATATCCCCTCTTTGAAAACTGTCCTTTGCTAAAGACACCCGAGTTGGGACCTGAGCTGGAGTCTTGCCTAGATACAAAGACACTACGACAAGACAAATTTATGGCTCATTTACAGAATGAAACAGGACATGCATTGGCTGCTCTAGGGTCACAAATAAATAAGCTGCTAGCCTCTGGTACCAACACGAATAAGGAAACGATTACTGTTTTAGCGGACGCAGCCCAACTAATATGCAATGTTCAGCATGCCTTATCTACTCATAGAAAATACAATATACTGCCTTTTTTAAACCATTCATGCCGCAAGTTGGTAGAAAAAAGTAAAAGTGATGAGCTTTTGCTTGGATTGAGTTTTTTTGAAGACCTAAAAACTAGTGAAACTGCAAAAAAGACTGGTTTAACACTTAAGGCCAGCTCCGCCTACAAAACCAAGCCTTTCGCGGCCAAACAACAACCACAGTTCGCCAGAAACCCACAAAATCACAGAGAGACAACCTACCCAGGGGGCGCAACGAGTAATTTAAACTTCAAGCGCCAGACCTCCAACACCAGGAAAAAGAACCCAGGCCATCGTTTCAACCGACCTCACAACCCTCAACAGTCCCAACAATACAGGCAGCAGAAGTAATTCAGGTAACCGAAAATTATGCGGGCCGGCTGAAAAATTATCTAACTCAATGGAAAACAATATGCCACAACCCTGTTGTTATTCAGTGGATTAAGGGGGTAAAAATTCCTTTTAAAGCCAAACCATTTCAAAAAACTTTCAAAAAAGCTAAGTTCTCTCATGAAGAGAGACTATTATACAAACAGAAAATTGGTAGTTTATTAAAAATGGGTGCTATCTCAAAACAAAAGTCAAAACCTGGCGAATTTATGTCACCTTACTTTTTAAGGCGCAAACCTGACGGTAAATTCAGATTTATTTTAAACTTGAAAAAGTTAAACACTTTCATAGAAGCCCCACACTTTAAGATCGAAGATTACAGAACCGCCACACAGTTAATCAGCAAAGAGTCATTCCTAGCAAACATTGATTTAAAAGACGCGTATTATCTGATTTCTGTTCATAAAAACTACAGAAAATATCTTCGTTTTTCATTTGATGGCGAAATCTATGAATTTAATTGCCTCCCTTTTGGTTTGAATGTGGCACCATATATATTTACTAAGCTTCTGAAACCGGTGATAACAACATTAAGAAAACATAATATTATGCTTGTAGCCTACTTAGACGACCTCCTAATCATAGATAACACTGAAAGGGGATGCCAAAAAGCACTAGATAAAGTCACTAGTTTGTTGACGAAGCTAGGGTTCTTAATTAATCTGAAAAAAAGTCTATTAAAGCCGGTCAAAGAACTTACCTTTCTGGGATACACATTTAATACTTCATCAATGACATTGCGCCTCCCTGACATTAAAAAAGATATAATTTATAATGATCTCTTGTCACTAAAAAATAACCCGCGATGTACAATCAAACATTTTGCAAGTTTAATTGGAAAGCTGGTTGCAGCTTGTCCAGCTGTTACATACGGTTGGGCACACATCAAAAATTTGGAAAGGGCAAAATACTTATACCTCAAAACGTATAAGAGATACAATAAATTCGTGAACCTACATAACAGCTTACTTAGGGACCTCGATTGGTGGTTGACAAACTTAAAAAACTCTTTTCAAAAAATCGAAATAACAAAAATATTCAATACAGTAATTTATACTGACGCCTCAAAAACAGGGTGGGGGGCACATTACAATGGAAATTCAATTCATGGGTTTTGGAACTTTAAGGAAACACAAAAACATATTAATGCTTTAGAGTTACGGGCAGTTTTATATGGATTAAAATCCTTTGGAAAATATTTGACATCATGTCACATTCTCTTAAAAATAGATAATAAAACCGCAATCGCCTGTATAAATAAACGCGGTAGTGTGCAATTTGAGGAACTGAATAAAATATCTAGGGAAATTTGGGATTGGTGTGAAAGAAAAAAAATATTTATATTTGCGTCATATATACCCACAAAAGAGAACACGTATGCAGATCTCGAATCCAGGTCCAGGCATATCGAAACTGAATATGAACTAAAAAATAGCAAATTCTTACAAATTTGTAAATGCTTTGGGACCCCCGCAATTGATCTATTTGCAACAAAATTGAATTCAAAATGCAAAATATACGCTTCCTGGGGCCCAGATCCTGAATGTACATATATAGATGCATTTACATTTCGGTGGGACACATATTTTTATGCTTTTCCACCATTCCCGTTGATACCAAAAACATTAAACAAAATCATCACTGACAATGCTACGGGTATCCTCGTAGTGCCGCATTGGCCCTCACAAAATTGGTACCCACTTTTCCACAAATTGCTCTTAACAAAGCCACTTATTTTTAAACCTGAAGAAGACTTGTTACTATCTCCTTTCAGGAACCCGCATCCTCTACACGGCAGCCTTACATTGGCGGTAGGGAAATTATCAGGCAATCTATGCTAAGACGGAATGTTCCAGAAACTGCCATTGCAATAATAATTTCTTCAATATCCGAAGGAACTCTAAAGCAATACGATAGCTGCTATAGAAAATGGTGGGAACACTGTTACCAAAATAACCTTGACGTCTTTCAGTATAAAATGGAAAATTTTGTGAACTTCATTCAAAAACAATTCTCAGACTCTTTATCTTATTCAACAATAAACATATACAGATCAGCACTGAACCTCATAAACCCACCCAATCCAGAAGATGAAACCATAATAAAAAGGTTTATTAGAGGCATACATAATTTACGACCACCCCAACCAAAATACAAGTTTACGTGGGACCCTCAAATTGTACTGAATCACTTAAAAACACTTCACCCCTTAGAATCATTGAACTTGGAAAATTTAACACATAAACTTGTAATGCTGCTAGCTTTGACAACAGGGCATCGTTCCCAAACTCTAACTAAAATTAACATTGACAATATAAATATTACACCTACTGGTATTTATATTAAAATTGCTGATAAAATTAAAACGTCAGGACCAAATAAGCCTCAACCTCTGCTGAGTTTTAAAACATTCCATGAGTGTCCAGAACTTTGCATCGCTTCAACATTAAAGCATTACTTAGAAAAAACACAACCCTTACGGAAAAACGAAAAATATCTTATTCTCACACACAAAAAACCACACCATAAAGCAACGTCTCAAACAATCAGCCGATGGCTGAAGCGAATTCTACAAGTTAGCGGTATCGATACAAATATTTTTTCAAGCCATAGTACAAGACATGCTGCAACTTCAGCAGCCTGCCGACTGGGGGTAACAATAGACACAATAAAAAACTCAGCAGGCTGGTCGAGTGCTTCAAATGTTTTTAGCTCTTTCTACAATTTACCAGTAATGCCAAATAATAAAGACTTTGCCAGTGCAATACTTGATTTAGGCGCATAAGACAGTGAAAATGTACATTTAGTCCTTAGTTATCATGTTATATATATGTATATATAATTATATAGTATTATATGTTCTTTCTAGATAGTGTTATTACGTTATAAAGGTATTACATTTCTATTAACAGGATTAGACATAATTGCATAATATATTGTAATCATTTATTTAACACTATTATACTATTTTCTCAAATCGCACTTAGTTCTTTAAACAGCTACAGAGTGTAATTATCGAAGAAGAGAAGCGAAGGAAAATTAACAAATTGATCGACTTACCTGTATGAAGGTCAATTTGAATTTTCCGAGCTTCTCTTCTGAAGATAATTACAACCCACCCCCCCAAAAAAAAATACCCAAAGTGCGATTTAAACTACAAAAAACGGAATGGCTTGCCAGGCACCGGCTGGCGCCGATCCGACTCACAAAAACGTTGTTTACTTTGAAAAAACGTACCTCGATGGGCTCGATAAGCGATACTACAGAGTGTAATTATCTTCAGAAGAGAAGCTCGGAAAATTCAAATTGACCTTCATACAGGTAAGTCGATCAATTTGTTAATTATATGGGGTACGAGCGACTTCTCAACCGTGTGTCATCGTATATTTCATATGATCATCTATATCATTTCGAAAACAGTTGTGTGATGTATATGTTGGTTGACAAAACAAAAACGATATTCCATTAATGCCATACACTTGAAACGAGATAAGGATTACTTGCGTTTTGATTCTACAATGCTTTTGTAGTTTAAACAAGCAAAATTCAGAATTTTGTAGATTTTCAGTTTAGTTTTATAGTTAAATAAAGTGTATAAACATACACTAGAATTTCCTCGTGCATTGTGAATCGCAAACAAAAATAACCGAAAAGCCTTGACACATAGAATCCGCAAGATATAGTACGATTGAAAAATCACTGCTATACGCAATCTCTATGACAATGCATTAAATTATTTAGCATTTTATGCTGCTTAAGAAACACTGATCAAAGATGTTGAGTAACTGATATCGATTATGTGCTCTGTGGGTGGCTGACGATATATGTCTGTAACAAATGTCTGTGATCCAATTCTAGAACATAACTTCATTACCATTACCGCTGAAGGTGATAGATAAAATCTAATGATACATTTGCAACAGAGAATGAAAGTATGAAATGGAATAAATGATTGTTAAATGATGCTTCATCTTGTAAACAGAACAGCTACGTTTTAAAAACGTCTCACTCTGTGCCCTAAGTTATCTAAACGGCCTAGAAATAACTTTTTCTACAGTGTTGGCAAAGAAGCCTATTATTGTATCCGGTTAAGGTATTTTAATTACATCTCATTTTGGATTTTTTTCAATTTCATAGTATATTATTGTGATTGTGCTGAGTGCTCCGGAAGAATATCTCACAGTCGCAAATTCAAAGACGCACGCTGGACAACCAAATTAATTCTTTCCTAAGGCCGACTAAGTAAAGCCCTCCCAATTAAGATATTATATTATTTTCCCAAAATGTCAAAAAATGCGTATTTCCGAAGTTTAAGAAGTAAGGTTACAGCAACGTAATGAAGGTGTACACCTTAAAGACTCAAAAGTTGTATAGAACATATAGTTACTTTCACAAAAACAAGATTATCATGGTAAACTATACGCTGTACAATAGTTCACCTAATATTGTCTTATAAATTAATTAATAAATTATCAGTAACAGACCCAAAAAATGTCTCGGATACATGTAAACACATTCCAAATGGAAAGCATCTCTCAGGAGTACAAAAGACTAAACAAAGATGAACAACAAACATCCACTATATTTATTTTAAAAGTCTGTTTGAGGGCCAGCATTGTCCAAATCAGGACTTTCAATCAGGTGTTCTTACTATTGTTACTATATCGGGCATAAGTCCAAAAGGACGCCTTTAGAACTGTAAAAACTGTTTCGAAAGCATTGAGTGCACATCCTTATGGAGTCCTTGTGAGTAGGGAAATATTGTACGTTCTAGGGAGGTCAATGACCTTTTTGGTCCCCTCGCGCCCTCGACTTCCCCAAGACCATACATTTCTTCTAGGGGTCTAGCGAACTTGGTCTTTAATTCGACCTTGAGTGTGTGACAATGATATGGACAATATTTTCCTTGAGTTTGACATTGGATGTGCTTTCACTCTTGGCCTTAAGCTGTACCTTGAGTCTGTCTACAGTACGGACAAAGGAATAACTCGTTCTATAAGATACCGCTAATAAAGTGAGGTGTAAAGGTGCAGGAGACCTAAGTTCCGTATCACTCTATAGTTGCGTCTAGTTTCAAAGTACCTAAGTGCAATGGCACTAACGAACTTAGAAAAAGGTGGGCGTTGAAAATAGATGTACCTGAACGGAATACGATGGCGGAGAAGCTGCAAAGATTGTACAGAGCCCTTAGCGATTATGAGGAGGAGAAATTATGTGCCCTAGGCTTTTCAACCGCCTAGAGTATACCCGAAGATGTGAGCTGTTCTACCTCATTATGAACCAGCTGCCACCAGCACTAGGTAACTTGATAAAGAAGCATCACAGTAAGGCCACCTAGCGACCACCACAAAATGTGCACACAGTGAAAATTGAAAAAGTTGTGCAAGCTTTTATGGGCGACGATTAGTGTTCTTCTGTGACGTGTAGTCGATGAGTGAAAAGCGGGGTACACCTCAGTTATAATATACGTACACAACGTGTGTGGTATGGAAGTATGCAGCTAAAGCAGTGCGTATGGATGATTGGCAAGAACATATTGCAGATCGTAGCAGACTTCAATAACAAATATCACAGTACGCTCTCGAACGTAACAGAGTGTTGGGTGCTTAGTATAGGGAGAAAGTATATTAATGATACAAAACTGTAGATACTATCTCTCTTTTAGGTTCGATACCGATATGGTCAGCCAAAAATTACTTTGACTTGTTAACTCCACCAATAAGCTTTATTCTTATATAGGCATAAGAGCTTATCATGGTTGCAACTGTTGTAAACATATCTTTGCGTCTGACCTGACATCGCGTAATACCACGGCCAGTAAGTATGCTACTAGACTCGGAAAGACCTTAGTGTGACACACGATGGATTCTTCAATCATAAATAGAATATTTACAGCTTTAGACGGTGAACTCAATCGACCTAATAAGGAATAGTGTTTACAATTATTATACATATTTTAAAAAAATATGGTATGAACTAGTGCTGCATCGAGAAAAAGAAAATAAACCCATTTATCCTTATTCAATCAACCAACCAACGAGAAATGGTTTTAAGCCCTTTGTACACTTTTTAAATAGCTCAGGCAAGATGACAATATCTCGATTAAGTCCTAATGTCTCAGCGCTAAACAAAGCAATCAAATATATAAAAAACCAGCTGGGAAGAAAGAATAAATATGTAATATAACATAATCAAGTTGCTGAGAATTGTGCTCCTTGGAATCTTAATCTGAACATTGGAAATGACAACTTCTGTCCCAGATTCAATACGGAATTTCACTAAAATTGTGGAATGAAATGTGTTCTCAGAGGGAAGAAACTCCTCGAGCCCCTGTGAATACTAAAACTTTTAATATATCATACCTTTTACAAAGAAGATAATAAATCGAATATAATAATTCTACCCAATTAATAAATTATGTTTTAAAATTATATTCACAATTATTTTATTTTATCGTGTATTCGGACCGACTCACAGATGAACTGAAAGCCTTAAATCAAGTTCATACCTAATTTTTTGTTCTGTATAGTACCCGTTATCTAGATTTTACTGAAACAACGCATGCGGCCTAAAAACCCTAATGTAAGGAAATAGGCCTCCCCAATCGGATCTCTACTTACTAGTGGGAAAGCTATTATCTAAAGAATAACTAATGAACTGTATATCATTTTGTGGTGTACCATTTATAACTGTATGAATACGCGGTGTAAGATAATAACTGTAGCAGTACTTTCTCTATAAAAACTTTCAGATCTAAGTTATATGAAGTCCAATAAAATAACTTAAATGACTTAAAATTAAATGTGTTTAGCATTGAGCTCACATATTGAGTGTAACTACTTCCGTTTACAATATATTTTATATGGACCAAATTCATTACATCATAACTTCAGCATGACAGATGGGTTTACTGGTCACTGAAGCACGTTAGTTCTGATAAAATGCATATAAACGCAAGATGTAATGCCCAAAAAAGTAACGTTTATAAAGTACAAAATAGCTCCATAACTTATATCCAGCCAACACTTTAAATAAGATATATCTGTACGTGCTAATGTGCCAAGTGCGTCTTTTAACTAAATAATAGTACGTACCTGTACTTCCAAAGAAAATTGGAATACAATTTCATAGAATTACTTTCTAGTCTATAGGTACCTAATTTGAGAATATGTAATGGCAATTTCTATTTGGCAATGTTTTAACACAGCAATAATATTTAAATGAGTTCTTGTTAATTTTATTGTAAGAACTTTTAAAATTCCGCCAGTTCTTTTTCTTTCACTGTACCTAATCATCTATCTATATATACAAACCAACAAAATATGTACGTAATATCACAATATTAACCTGTCTTGCACCAGCCCATATTAAGTTATACATACAGTTGCTTGCATGATATAGTCTTAAAGAACTGTCACCAGCATTTTCACTGATCATGAAAGAATTTTAGACCTACTGCCATTACTCACAGATTTTGGAACAATGCTTGGCGTGGACTATGAAATAGGAGGGCTATCGGATTCTTAGTTGAAACACTTGATCCTTATGATGAGTTTTGATATAATAGAACTACAAATACCAGCTTCTCTTTGGTAAAAGGAATAGGCGAGTAACAAGTATATAAGGTGTTGCAGTTTGTCAAACTGAGTCACGGTTCGACTGATCAAAGAAGCACAGGATCAGACTTGTAGAAGGCAAGCATGGACAAAATGTCGTATCGACGCATATCGCCAATTACGTATTTGTTAAAAATCTATTGTGAGTTCCAAACTCATTTCGCAGTATAAGCCTCATATAAGATCATATAAAATCTGAAATGGAATACCCGGCCTGAAGAACCTGCTCATGATCTATGCAACTCAGAGAATAGAAATTCGACTTATCAGTGACAATTTCCTAAAGTACCTCCGGTTCCGCCTATGGGTGCCCGGTAACTTGTTGTCTAAAAAAGTGTTCGATTCGCTCACGTAATCGGAAAGCTGACACAGCGAATATCGGTTCTATCTGTGTGTAAACCTACAATGACTCGTTCACGAGATCTTTACACTGATTTAGCTGCTTATTGTTTCGTGGTACATTAAATTGGAATATTTAACTTCTTGTATTGAAATCGCACGAGCCGATTTACAAATACCAAAAAAATTATCGCATTGCCGCCCCTTTGCTATTTAGGTTTCGTTATATCTATCGATATATCAATAGCCTAGTTGCGACAATATCATGACTCAAGCAAGAATGGACGCCTTTGAAATGTATGTTTATCGCCGTATACCGAATATCACGGGTTCAAAGAATAGCGAACGATTAAGTCCTTAATCGTCTGAAGAAACAAAAAGAACTCATGCTTACCATCAAAGAATGGAAAACAACTTATATAGATCTCTCATACGACAAGAAGAATACAAACTTCTGCGACTGATTACAGAAGGAAAATTCCAAGGTAAAAAGTGTGCCTGCAGCCGCCAAAATTCTTGGTTGATCGACATCCGAAGATGGCTTGGTTGCTCATCATTGGACATTTTCTGCATAGCCGTGTCTAGAACTATGATAGCTATTTCGATCGCCAACCTTCGAAAGGAGACGGCGTCATAGGAAGAAGTAATACTACGAAGATCCTAGAGTTTTTCATACAAACCCAATACAGAGCCTTCGCATACTGCAAGTGTGGTCGTTGTATAATGTAGATCACGGGGAGTTTCATGGCACAAAAGGTGCAGCGCGACAATTTTATTCTGTTGTGAGAAATCTAACAAGAAACAATATTAAAATTATAATGGAATCCCCACCATTTCCTTTTTGTTAAGGACTCCATTGGAACACAATATGATTATAAAATATAAGATCACCTGCACGGATCCCATGACATCCAAAGCAAAAGACTTGGAATTTTATTGAGCAGAATTCTTTCTTGTCACTAGACTTTAACAAAAAGTAGTTCTTGCATGATGATGACTGTTCTCAAATACCTAAATAAAGGAATCGCATCATCATAGTAGAAACATTAGCAACTGTTTAAAATCATGAAGAACTCTAACATGACAAATCTGCTCTGAAATATATTATCACCATCATAAAGCTTCAACAAAATCATCATATCATATATGGCGTCAGAATCAAATGAAAAATACAATAGTTTCATCTTTCAGATGTATTTCGCGTCATGCAACTCAAAGCCTCTGCAGTAGCTATTCCAAATGGAAACATAACATGTGGTTCTGATGCCTTGTGTAAAAAATCCGGGCCCAGGGAAGGAGTAGCCCAGTGTGCTGGGCTAACGTTGTAAATCGACGCATGACTTATTAGTCAGCGTTGTTAATCTGCTGGAATATGATATAATATCATTCTGGAGAGACTTGCAAGAAAGACGACGACAATCAACAATATTTTGGGCAATGAACCGACTTTGCGATTAGATGCAAGCACGGCTAGAAAGACAAAGAGGAAGAGGAAGAGTTGGTTTTATCTTTAAATAGGAGCACTTAAGGTAGTTACTGAGACTGTCATCAAGACTTAAAGGGTCATAAAAGAGCTCACGTGCACGAGCTGAAAACGTAGAAAACACTTCGGCACACATTATATGCCAAAAGGAGGTCTAGGTACTTCATTTCTGAAACTAGAGGGTAGTCGATTTGTGGGGTTGCATACCACACTAACATTTGCTAAGAAACCAGGTCTTAGTGGCTTATACACCGATAACGTGGGTCATCGGAATATCTCATTCATTCGTTCATTACTGCATCATGCAAACAACTGTACATAAACTTTCATAAGTTACGCATTATTGCATATACTTATTCATATCACAATTGTCCAGTTGTTCCCAACTTATCTATTTTAAAAGTTTTTACGCTTCTTTGTGATTGACTATTGCTCCGTAACTATCTAAAAGATATAAAATACTGTTTGGCCTTTGTCAGCAGATATTCCTTTCTTAGATCTTCACCCCAGCTAACAGAAGGGGTCCACATGGAGAACAATAGATTGCTAACTGTTATCATTTTTGGCTTCTTCGTCAGAATGTTGAGGTTCTGCACTGCCTTTCTCGGGAACCAACTGGCCATTTTGGGTTTGAACCAACAGCGTAGACAAGGCTTCCAAAGATTCCCTAACCTGTAATGATAGGCTATTTGTCACACTTATTTCAAAAATAACTTAGTTATCAAGCAAGCCTTCGCAACTACAAAGATAACATCAAGATATATCGCAGACACAGATAAGGATATACAATTCGTCATTGTCTGTCAGAGCGGTCCGGTGGACCTTTGCTCTTAGTTGCAGTTGCAGACAAAGTCAGGGAGATAAGGATATATTTGAGTACGACTCTTATAGTATAGGTGCCTTGCCTATCTGCATGCCTGTCTGTTGGCGTTTTTCTAGGCTCGTAATAGGTAACGCTGCTATAAATTGTAAAATCGCTGCATAGGCGGCGGAGTAATTAGCAAAAAAACAAAAAATCAAATATTCTCCAAACTTCGCTGTTTTAGTGATTTCTGATCGTTTTTTACTTTTTAGGGTGAAATTTAGGTGGTTGGGGTATGGGCGTAGGGATGTGGCGATCCCATCGCCCAGAGGTGATGGTACACCTTGCACCGACGACGGTGCATCATGTACTATTATCTCTGCAATCAGCCACAGGGGGGAGAAGTGCAGTCACTTAGCTTCGCCCGCGGTGCAATCACCCCCACATCGGAATATTTCCGGGAAACTAGAAATAGGTTCCCGCAAATAGGCGGCGCCAAATGGCCTCACGGTTCATGTTCCGTCGCTGGGCTGATGTTCTCGGTTTCTCATAAGTGACAAATTTGATTAATTAAAAGTAAAAAAATGCTCAATGGCTCTTCCAGGATCAAAAGATTCCGGAGGTAAAATACCTGGCCGTTCGGATCTCCGGGTGCCAGGTGGTCCGGGGGGAACATTAAGCGAAGTTTGTTTAAAGAATTGTGCTGCCACTCCTCATCAGGCTAACAACAGAAGCCGTCCTTCGCAGCAACTTCGCACTGACGACAGGCCCGAAGGCCAGAGAAACTTGTTCAGAGCCGACTTTACAAATATACGAGGTCTTGCCTCAAACATAAACTCTGTCCATCAACACCTTCAGGCAGAAAAGCCACACATTCTGGCTCTTACGGAAACTCAAGTCGGCTCTTCAACAATGGATAACTGCTTTAGATATCCCGGATATGACTTATACACCCGATTTAGACGTAGGTTTGGCGTATGCGGGTACTTTAAATCTGGGCTTTCTTGTCGTCGAGAAGAAGAGCTCGAACTGGAAGGATTTGACATCATATGGCTCAAAATATCCTTCCAAAATCATTCCAAATTTATATGCTGCATTTATAGGCCACCAAGCAGTAACAACTGCAAAGAGCTCTTCGAGAAGCTTTCAGCCACTGTGGACGCGCTGCAATCAGATCACCTTCATTCAGAGATAGTCTTTCTGGGTGACTTCAACGTTCACAACTCATACTGGCTGAAACACTCAAACAAAACGGACCACGAGGGACGTGAAGCTGAAGCCTTCGCTATCAGCTGCGGCTTGGAGCAGATAGTCAAAGAACCAACAAGGATTCCCAGCCGCCACGGAGATTTTGCTAGTCTGTTGGACCTATATCTCACAACTACTCCAACGGTCTACACAGTGAAGGTAACCGCCCCACTGGGATCGTCTGACCACGACACCGTCTCGACGCTATGCAGAATGCATTCTCCAGATCTCTACCATGCAAAGCCTCGTCGGATCAGCAAATTGGGGCGACCTAAGGGAATACTACCAGTCCTTTCCCTGGAATGACGTCTGCTTCAAGTCACGAAACCCATCAGCTTGCGCCCAAGAAATAACAGAGGTATTAATATCCGGCATGGAAGCCTATATTCCTCATGTCGTCAAGTATCCCTCCAAAAACAAGCCATGATGGTTCAATCAGCGTTGCAGAGATGCAGTTACATCTAAAAACCAACATTACAGAGAATGGAGGAAAAATCAAAATGCTGAGAGCCACCGCAGTTTTATCGACGCCAGAAATCACTGTAAACGCGTGATTGACAGCATCAAGGAGGAACACAACCAAAAAATTAAGAACAAGCTCCTCTCATGTCTTAGCTCGTCCAGAACATTTTGGTCTGTAGCTAAGGCTGTTAGTCAGAACTTTTCCTATTCGTCAATACCACCCTTGACCAGAGAGGACAAATCCATCGCTTCTGCTCCTAAAGAAAAAGCAGACATCTTGGGGAAGCTCTTCGCAGCCAATTCTACTGTAGACTTTCAAGGAAGTACTCCGACCACCACCATAAGCGTGAACTCTAGAATGGCAGAGGTCAAATTTCAACATCGAGATGTAAAAAGCATCCTCCAAAAACTGAACACCAATAAAGCTACTGGTCCTGACCAAATTCCAGCCATTGTCCTTAAACGCTGTGCCGCTGAGCTTGCACCTATTCTTTGCAAGCTCTTCAAACTTTCGTATCAACGAGGTGTGTTTCCCGCTTCGTGGAAGATTGGCTGCGTACAACCCATCCCTAAGAAAGGCAAAAAAAACTGATCCCGCCAATTATAGACCTGTGGCTCTTCTCAGCATCATGTCTAAGGTTATGGAGACTGTCATTAACACACAGCTCCTGAAATACCTGGACAACAATAACATTATAAATGATCGCCAGTATGGCTTCCGTAAGCACAGGTCTACAGGTGACCTCCTTGCCTACGTCACTCACTTGTGGAACAGAGCAATAGACAATCATGGCGAATCCCGTGTTGTTGCACTTGATATATCGAAAGCTTTCGACAGAGTATGGCATGACGGACTTCTGGTGAAGCTTGCTGCTTATGGACTACCACCTGTCCTGCGCCAGTGGCTCAATAGCATTTTGAACGACCGATCTCTGTTTGTCGTAGTCGAGGGCTGCTCATCTGACGTTTTTTCAATAAACGCCGGTGTTCCTCAGGGGTCTGTCCTATCCCCTACACTGTTTCTGCTGTACATCAACGAGCTGCTGGAAGTAACATCCAATCCAATCTACAGCTTCGCAGATGACAGTACATTAGTGTCGTGCATGGAACCAGGCAAGCCACTATCATCCCAGGAGACAGTACGTCGGCGACAGCAGCATGCCTCACAGATCAACGCAGATATCAAAACAATTGTCGAGTGGGGATTAGCAAATAAAGTACAGTTCAACGTACAAAAAACTCAGGCAACAACACTTACAAAGAAGTCTCACGATGGCTTACCAACCGTGGAAATGGAGGGTCACCCCATAGTCGAATCACCTTCCGTCAAGCCTTTGGGAATCAACATCAACAATAACATGTCCTGGCACGACCACGTCGTCAGTATTGCTAAAACGGCATCCCAGAAGCTTGGAGTTTTGTTCCGCTGTAGGAAGTTGTATACACCAAAGCAACTGCTGCTGCTCTACAAGGCACAGATCCGACCAGCGCTGGAGTATTGCTCCCATGTGTGGGGATGCGCTGCGAAGCACTCTCTAAAGCTTCTGGACACTATCCAGAAAAGAGCGATTAGACAAATCGATACGCCTAACCTCACAAAGGACCTCCACAGCCTGGAACATCGAAGGAGGGTGGCTGACCTATCCCTGTTTTACAGATTCTATCACGGAAGATGTTCGAGTGAGCTCTCTCAGATAATAACACCACAGGCCGTCCGAACTAGGAACACTAGAGAAGCTCTGCGAGCTCATCCTTACCAGGTCGAGGTCCTTACTCCCCGAACTAGTCTCCTCCAGCATTCCTTCTTTTGGAGAACTTCGACGCTGTGAAATCAGCTGCCAGGGAATTTGTTTCCCGACGGCTACAACCTGCAGCGTTTCAAATCTAACGTGAACCGATACTTATCCTCTCACAGCGCTTCTACAGCGCCATAGGCTTTCAGCCTTTGCGAGAAGCCGACCATAAAAAAATGGGGGTATGGGAGTTGTAAAACTGAAAAAGTTTTTGTATTCATAAAACGCCCCGCATTGTCATGTGAAAGAAAGACCTAGCAGCATAATACACTTTTGTAGGTCCATCCGAACATTGCTTTGTTTATTATAGAAACCAATTTCCTGATGTATACATAAGAGTATTGCCACATATAGAAATGGTTCCCACAGAATTTGTCCTTGGGATGATTTTACGGATGTGAAGTTTGGGTAGAGATGCGAAAATGAAAGTATCGATACTTTTTAGCCAAGTAGGTGCGTTCGGTTCGTACAGAGCATTTTGTGCAATTGATTACACCCTTCAATAATTATATAATTATTTTCGATACCGATACAAAAGTACGATACCAGCTTGGAATGCCTCAAAAAGTATCGATGACAAAAATACTCGATATTAGTGCAGAAGTATCGAAGTATCGTTAGCATCCCTACAAAAAATCATCCAAAAGGGGGGAGCGGAAAACTATCGAATTGGTTCAAATGAAATTTCGTCACAGTTTATTACCGGCAAGAATGGAAAACGCATATTTGGCTTTTAGAAATCGTGCCAGTGACAGCGCAGCAGAAATCAAAAATACAAAAAGGGCTCAAACTTCGTTTTTAGTCATTTTAGGGGTTCCTGATCATTTTCTACTTGTTTGTGGGTGCTGGTGAAATTGGGATGGGTTTTGTATTAATAACAGGCTGTCCATTTACCTGTGAGAGAAAGACTTAGCGGCATAAGGTACTTTTTTTGGTCGGGCGGGCGATGATTTGGTTGAAACGGGATCTCAGAGTATAGCTTCATGCTATGGGAAAATATTAAACTGGTATCACCGTAATGTGTGGGAATTACCGAGTCGATCAACTTGACTTCATTTTTTTTAACTGTTCACTGATCACCCTAGAAGAACATACCTGAGCAATCATATCCAAATTGGAATCCAAGAAATTGTTGACAGCTCCCGCCGATTTTGAATGCATCTGAGAGTGCCAATGTAGCAGATCACTGTAAACATCTCTTGCGCCCCTGGTACTCGCGCTGCTCACCGCTTCCTGCATCAAAGCTAAAGAGTACCTGGCAAAAGAGAAATAACGTTTCAATGCTCAGAAATACGTGAATACCGTATATTCAATAACCACTGTTAAGAAGAATTTGAAAAAATAAAATCGAGAGACACTTATAGGCGAAAAATTTAATAACAAAGATTGAATCCAAGGACAGATTAAGATAAAGATAATTCTATAACGTTTCTATATCTCATTTTCTTCTGAAACTTTGATTTACGAGGTTATTTTGCCGCACCTTGACATTCTTGCATTACATATGGACTGTAGAAAAGCTTATACATGTAAATTTTATATAAATACTTCACATAAATAAAACTGTCATCAATAAGATTCAGTTCTTTACAACAGAACAGGAATATGAAATATGAAGTTTCCTCGTTTTTTGCATGTTGAGCCCAGCTAGTTGTAGGTACCAGATTATCAGAATCAAGGTGTCCTCTACTCAAGAACTGTATAAAAGTATTATGTATCTCTAAACTCTAGCTGCGGGGCTAGAATCTAATCATGGTCGATAGATTGTATCAGCATAATTCACCTGATTCAAAACTAATGATTGATGTAACTGTTTCTTCAAGGAATGGTCAGAAATTATCGGCTTCGTTAAAGATTTTTCTTTGTTAATAACAAAATCGAACGATTGGACAATTCCTTACCTATTTTGGATACGGCTAATACGGTAAAGGAGCACTCCTGCCGAGAAAAACAGTAGCACCAAAAGAAGGGTAGTGGCGCAAAGCACAATGCTCTGCCGGGGTAGCTTTCGAAATTCAACTATGGTCTCCTTGATGGTCTTGACTAGATTGCACACTCGGTTGGACATGGTCTGCTGCGAATCTTTGCTATCGCAGGGCACGGCTGGAAACAAAAGAACCTTTAATGTCGGTTTGTCGAGCAGAGATGTCAGGATGTATAGTAATGCCTCAAAAAGTACCGTGATACATTTTTAGAATGACTGGCTCTGTTAACTCCTTCATATTATTCATCCTTCTGTAGACGTTTTAATATCAGAGAGATCATCGTTGATAAAGGAGCGTATAATTATAATATATTAAAATTCTGTACTTTGATTGAGATATCAGTATTGCAATTACTGTATGAGAAGGCTTTTGAGGTTAAGGCATGCCAATGAGTAGCTAAAATGCAGCAGAATATTATCTTTTTCGATCTCTAGACATTTATCGAGTCCCCGGTCATTGTATATAATCCATTATAATTATGTGGCTAAACATCGAGGCTGTCAGTCTACCCTACAAGGATAGAATGAAACAATGAAGGCACAGAGCATTTTGTAAATGCTGCAATACTGGTATGATGGCACGGTAGGTCACACTGATGAAAGAAACCTTAATACCGTTAGCCCTTTGAGGACCTTTGTGCTTATGCCATAGTTAGCCAGTGATTTTGTCATCTTATCGGTCTGGTCACACAGAAACCAGGCAAGCTTAAAGAGAAGTGAGAGAAGAAAGAAAAGGGACAAAGAGAAAGAGCAATGCAAATATTGTTAGAATAAGTATTGTTTATGAGATTAGATTTTGCTAAAATGTAAATATAAATGATTAAAAAATTCATAACTTGATTTTTCTCACAGTGCGAGCCGCTACCTGGAATATTTGAAGAATTGCTCGACTGTGTAGTCCAATGAGACACGTAAGAGAGGATTGCCATACGAATCCGCTTATTCATAGCGTTGTTGTGCCTGTGTTTCGATATAGTCCATTAAGTGAGGAACATCGAGATCTCTATGCAGGGTCACGTTTGAAACCTCAGAGTAACAACTGAACATAGAGGTAGTAAACAACTAATTCTAATAGGCCAACATCTTTTCTTACGTTGTCATTTTGACCACCAGATACGGCAATCATAAGTGTTTACTATCGTCTTAATTGTATAGTAGTATCCAGAAATATTCCATTCTATGTTAAAAAAGGACGGTATTTTGATGGTTCAGGAATGATTACATGAAAATCAATAGATGTGTTGACCTCTACTGCGGTTCTGCATGTTTCTTCATCATAAACGCAAATTCTGTCTGACATAAATTTTGAGGAGCTGGCAACGCCTATATAATTCTCCTGCAATTTGTTTACGGTAAACCCCGACTGTCAAACGTGTGTTTTGTTAGTGAGCCTTCTATGCTTGGTGAGTAAAATCGAATTCGCTATTTGTTGGTAGCTATAGTGGAGCTTCACGGACTTGCTGTGCTATATTTGAGTGTAGTTTAACGGTTTTTCGAGATGGGACATTGCAGAGCAGTGTTTGTAATATGGGTTGCATTGGAAGAATTTTCAGGTTAGTTGGAGGCTGAAGTGTCAAAAGATGATGGCTTTGAGCACGCCATGCTGAAGTAGTTTGTTCACTACCTCTATGTTCAGTTGTTATTTTGAGTTTGAAACATTCGTTATTTTCATGTATTTGTAATACGTATACTACAAATTAGTATTGCCACCCTCGAAGGTTCTACGTTGTATGATGGGATTTGCATACAATAACATGCATATTATAGTAACCCAACAATATTACTCTAACTATTCTAACTATTCCATGGGGCATTAGTGATGTTCCTCGTGGTCCTGCTTTGGAACACCTGCAAAGCTCACATGTGCGTCTTAGCTAGAAAGCACCAAGCCGCACACGCGAAAATAATTGGTGGTCTAATAATAATTTTGCAAAGCCAAATTTTGTTATTCTGACTTAATTTTACATAAAGACAAAGTTGTCAAAACCTAATTTGGAATTTGATTTAATCTGAATCTTTCATTATCTGTAATGCAATTTCTGCGATATCTCTAGTGAGCGATATCTCTAGTGATCGTCTCTCGCTCAGCACATTTTACTCGCCCATCACTAAAACCACATAGGTATTTCATGTTGATTAATAAACTCTTAACTAACATTTTGGCGACTTCTGTAGGCTTTATCAAAGTATGTACTAACGCTTATACTAAGTCAATGATTTCTAATTCTCAATTTTTTTTCGAATCAGTGTATCTGGGAAGGTATACTTACATTCAGTTGGTGAAGTAGATGTGTTTTTAACTAATTTTACTAATGGAAATGTGGTTTTGAGGTCAGCTGGCGGTGGTGAATCTCTTCCACTCTCTCCGTCTACGGAATCACTCGAGTCCAAGTCAGGCTCCTGAAAAACAGAAAGCGAAAAAACTGATAAAAATGCAGAAAATATTACTACATTGCTGAGTCTAGTAAAGATAATCGAAAACGTTGACAATAATGGGGCTTTTAAAATTTGTTCCTCGTATTTGCAAACATTTCTCTTTTTCATAACCATTGCTATTGAACATTATGAAAGTAGTAAATTACAAATTTGATTTTACAGGTTTTTAGTTAGAAACAGCTTTGAACCTCAATCATGTATGCTGCAAGACCAATCACTAGCTTATCGTTAGGAACGGTCAGTTGAAAGGAAAAGGTAAAGAAGCAAAAACAATTCAAGAACGATGACAACCCGAGCGATACATACTTCTGATAATTGAATTGAGACTTGATCAGGGCACACAAGCACTCACCTAGATAAAGGACATATACCACAACATGAGGTTTACACCTAATGAGACAAAGACTGAAGGAAAAAAAGAATTCTGGGGTGTTAGCTTTCTGAGACAACATATAAGCCAGTGAGATTACTGCAAATGATTACTCAATTATCGTAAACAATGTTTTCATACGGCTACTTTATTTTGTAGCTTCCTTAGAATGCAGTGAAGCAATAATTAGAAAAAGTAAAATCAAGACAAATGGAACCATATGTAATAATGAACACCTATGTATAGCATATGCAGATGACTTAACACTAGTAGCAAAAACAAAGAAAGAACTAGAGAAAGTTACGGCAAGGATAGCTGCGGAAGCAAGGAGATTTGGGATGGAGATAAATCAAAGTAGGACAAAATATATGGTCATGGGACAAAAGGAAAAAACTTCCGATGATCAACCGAACCTAACTTTTACGGCTAACAACATGAAATTTACTTTTGGAAGGACTACGGAATTTATGTGCCTAGGGGTAATCATAGAGCATAAGGGTCAGGAGAAACAAGAAACACAGGCAAGGATCATCAAAGGAAACCAGAAGTATGGAGCCCTGAAAAATATTATGAAATCCAAATATGTATCCAGAGAGATCAAAGAGAGAATTTATCCAACTGTTATAAGACCAACACCGACATATGCTTGTAAGATGTGGAGTATGAACAAAGAGGAGGAAGAAAAAATTATCAGATGGGAAAGAAAAATGTTGAGAACCATTTATGGAGGCGTAAGGACAAACGAGGGATGGAGGAGAAGAACAAACCAGGAACTGAAAGACATGTATGAGAACCCCAATATTATAGCAGTCATCAAAGCGCAGAGAATAAGGTGGCTGGGACATGTGGAGAGGCTGAATGGGACGAGAATGGCAAAACTAGTTCTCAACCGGAGACCAATAGGAAAAAAGGAAAGGTAGACCAAGGGAAAGATGGCTGAAGAAGGCAGAAGATGATTTAAGGAAAATTAATATTAAACACTGGAAAGAAAAGACGGCAGACAGAAATAGGTCGCGTGGAATAGTCCAGGATATACTCAGAAATAGGTGGTGAAAGTATCCAAAGACAATTCTAAGTTAGATAAATTTTAGCGGTATAAGATTAGACTGCAGTCATTTCTGCCCTAGGCCTTCATGGCCTGTTCTGCGAACTAATAATAATAATAATAGAATGCATCAAATAAAATTGTTCTATCTGTTCATTGGGTATAACTTTGAGGTTTATATAACGCACATGAAACGCTGCTTCTAATGGTCCCGGTAAATTTTTCCTACAACACTGTTCAAACTACGAGTATTCGGATTCAGGAAAATTAGGTAAAATACTGTGTTGCTATAATATCTATTTACAAACTACCACTTCTATTATATACTATGGTTAGTATATTCCACATAAAATATCGTGTTGTTTACAATGTATGATTGTAATACCGATAGGGAAGATATAAATTTGCTTATCACTTGAATCTACAGCTGTTTATACACATATACACGTTTAGCTCAGATTAAAAAAGCAATGGCATGTGTTTTACAGTAAACAAAAAACTGGAACAGCTGCCAGTTATTCAGAGTTAAGTATTTTACTGAATTAAGTACTGATTGGCTCGGTTTTCAAAAAATACTATAGCTATGTTTCATGCCACATTCTTAACAGCGGCCTAGTTCGGTTCTGAATATCAAGAATATTATGTTCTCTTAATTTAACACATGATGCTGCAATACTTTAACTACAGAACAGTGAAGTTAGGTTACATGAAACAAATAGGCTGTGATAGGCATCGTCAACTATGTAGATGCAGCTGGGAGAATATGTCAATCAAATCTGTAAAGATAGATCAAGATTAACTTTTCCTCAACTGCATGATTCCGTTTTTAGTATGTTTCCATTTAGATCCTCTCTATTGCTAGTACCAACAATAGCCTGAGTAACCAAGAACAAGAGCATAATGTATGAACAATATCCTTTAAAATCTTATTTTAGGCCTTGATGATTTTAGACCGAGGATATTGCTCTGAGATCCTACAACTTCGTCTGTCATGAAAGTTTTTGTAACTGCGACTATTTTTTAGCATTCTATATATATTTTTTTATCAGTTCAGTGGTATATCCTATATAAAACATAACGTAGAATTCAAACAGTGAGAATGTTACCTATGTATTTGCAATTCTGATAAGACATATATTGATTTCTAAAAATCAACCTGCTTATCACTTCAACCGGCAGGTGTTCATATAAGATTATATCAGCTCAGTCTAAAAAAGCAATCACATGTTTCTCATAGTAAACAGAGAAACTGGAACGCCTAAAGTTCACAGTTCACTCCTGGCTTGACTAAGTACCTTTCTCTTCTATGGCAAAACCGCTACATCTCTGGAGTCTGATGCTTTTTGGTCACATATCTGCTTCATTCCATTCTGTTTTATCATGCTTGACATGAATACTATAATGGTACAGCATCCCAGTCAGTACTTACTTTGGCTGATTTAGTGCTATTGGTTTTTGGCAGACTGCCAACATTAGAATGCAGGTAGCATAGCTGCGCGGAATAGTCAAGTCATTGTAATTCTCAGAGTTGTTCTTGTGTTTACTTTGAAGGTCGGTCAGGACTGGAATGCCAGCAATCAGACAATGCCAAAGAAAAAAGGAAAAAAGTAAGAAAGGTAGATGACACACAGAACAAAGATGGCGAAATGTATTTAGCCAGACGGTTGTTAGTTATTTTTGAAATATTTAAACAAATTTTTATATATTTTTGAGAGTTTAGCTTCCCATTTTGACTGAACCAAATTCCAAAACCAAATTTGGCCTTGTATGCTTGCAAACTGACTCGACTGTGTACTGCTACGTGGCGTAGTTAATGTATGAATACGATTACATTCAGGTATAATAAAGACAAAAGTAGTTTTAAATAAGAAATTAATTTTTGACAAACCATTACGACGTACCTCGATCTCCGGTTCAATAATAACCGGAGAAGCATTTTTCGCCTTCTGCCAAACAGCTCTCATGAAATGTAATGTACTGTCTCTAGATATGAGACTACCGAAGACATGCTTGTCTTCGCTAGTTGCAATCCCCACTGCATTTGGAATAATCCTAGCTGTTTTCTCCTTTGTTATATTTTCGACCGTCAGAATTGGAATCAGCAACTGAAAATAAGATAATTAAATAATATAAATAAAATGCAAATTCATATATGAGTAGTGGGCTTACTAAAATGAAATTTGTCACTTGGTCATGGCAGGGAGCCTTAAAGGCTGCCAACTTGAACATGTTTTCACTTGAATTTTATTGTTTATGGAGATTCGTATTGAAGTTACACTTTTGTAAATATAAGCCCCTGTACATTAATGGATATTTTGCATATTATCTTGGAAATTTATCAATCTCTAGTACATTCAGTGGCTAGTAGGCTGTCAAAAAACCAGTTCTGTCATACTCCAGTGTCTGCTGTTGTTTATGATTAGAGCTGATATGCTGTCAGGAACTTTAATAATCTTGTCTCGTTACTCTAGCATAGTTCGTTTACATGTTTTTAATAATTTAATTGTTTTCTTCCAACTGAACATGTTTTTGATTATTTTCCATTACCTTTTAAATTGATCATAGGAAAATTGGAAAACTCCGATATCATTTAAAATTTGAAATAAAAGGAAAATTACGATAGACATAATGAGAATCTTATATCGTTATGCCTCCAAGCACAAAAAAATCAAATTTAACCATCTAACCTAAACCGACTGACGCTTGCCACAGCCTTCTAAGCTCTATAATCACTGCGATATTCAATTAATCGTTTTCTGATATGTACCTACTTATAACAAAAATGGTGATTTGCCCCTTAACAGTTCGTTTTGAGTCCCATGGGTGATAAATAGAATCAGACTAGAATTAACCAAGGAATTTGAATATTCAGTAATATAAGGGGGATTAAAAAAAATTACTTTGATATGAGTCACCCTGTATAAACACCAAAATTCAAGTAGACGTATTTTAAGGACATACGTATAAGTGGCCCACCTATATCAGATGGATTCATTTTGAAAATATCAAAATATATATGACGCATGAAATAGGGGGATAGTAGATTTTTGAAAAATTGAGATTCCGAGAATATTTGTAGCTTCAACGTATATTGAACCTTGCTATTAATTAGGTTAGCTTACTGTAAGAGCAGCTGCTCCTATCTGCACCTAGATCATTTGTATTAAGATCAGATCAGTATTTTATAATGAAACCTAATATTTGATGTACTTAGGAGTCAATATAGAAAACGAGAAGTGATTTTCAGGGCTCAATAGGAAGTCAACCCAGAAGTACCTATATCACAGTATCTAGTAAAGTCTTGGAAGTGGTGGTTACAGGGAGACCACGCTTGCATCTGTTGGCTGAACAGAGGAGATATCTACACCTCACAAAGGAATACCTAGACGAATAGGAAAGGCTGCAGATAACGGACCATAAAGAAGTGGCAGCATATGCGGCGTTAAAAAACCACGGAGGTTGGGCGGTGGTCAAAAAGACTGATGCCATTAGTAGGAGAATGGATGAACTGGAAGTACTGGACATAACAAGAAGCCTGTGCAGGCCTACCGAAAGATCTGAATGCAGATATGATGATCTCTCATAAAATTTATTAGAAAACCATTCGCATAGTGAACAAGGACGCAGAAAAGGTAACAAAACCACAAGATCAACGAGCTCGGACCAGCCTTACACTCATGTTGTTATGTCGTTCTACGGAGGTTCCGTGAGCGGTAGAAGGGCTAGGGGGTAAGAAAAGAGGGAACGGGTGTTATACGGTAGGGCCCTGATGGCATGTCGAGTGGGCGCACTTGCGTCCGTTGGATATGACATCAAAGGGCTCCAGCAGGTACAACGTCGGGTGTGAGAATGCTTCTGACCTGTTATCAAGGCGATTTTCTATATCCTGTATAATAATAAAAGAAACTACTACTACCACTAGAATACTATAAAGGAAGTATAAAGATACAAAACGATACAACTGTATTTCCGAAAAGCTGACAAAATTTAAGTTACGAATTTTAAAAGCGTTTTAATATACGCATAACTCTTTTTTATATCATCCATTCATTTCATTTCTATCTTCAGACTATAATTTCCAACTCAAAGGTTAATTTGATTAGGCTATTAGGCTCTTCTGTAGCATTAATCAAGTCAAGAAATTTAGTAGATGCAACTATGAAACCCGAGCTTTAAAAAAAGTTACTTTGTATACAAACATACATTCTCTCATCAACTCACGCTAAAGTTGTGCATTCCGTGGATATATTTATTTATTAACGGAATAAACCATATACAATAGATAACAGTATTCTTATCACATTTATAAGGCATCAAAAGATCAAGTAAAATGTTCTGATTGCTCTGGTATCAACTTTACAACCCTACCATATATGTTAGTGGCTTAAATCGTCCATAATTGAATTTATGCAATTAAACTTGAATTAGTGAAGTGCGCGTAGTTTTATAAGAAGCAACTGATCATTATTTTGTGATGGAGTTTCTTCAAAAATGTTCAAAAAAATTGCATATTAGGAGAAGGTCTCCACGTCGCCAGGAATAATAGGATATCTTCAGGATATGTTTAATCACAAGGGCATTCCAAAGGTATCAGAGAAGCCGCATGGTAGGGCACCTATGAATGCCCATTGAGCTCGTTTTCAAATAAATTTTTATCAATAGATCTATTAAAATAGAACCTTTTCTCCTTTTCCAAATATACCAGAAACCAGCATTCGTTGGGCAAATAAATGGTCAAAATCACCTTGTAGTTTTTTTTGCAACTAAGCAGACCGCGTAGGCAGAGCCTAAATACCAGAGTACCGCGGCTGCTGTGAAAGGGTTATGTTAGGGAAAGTTTGTTAACGCGGAATTTGAATGGGCCAATGCCCGCAGGCCGAATAAATAAATCTCCTGGCAGCCCATTCCAAGACTTGAATACCCTGGGAATGAATGTGCGGTTGTACCGCTCGATTCTTGATGTATGAAGAACGACCGCCTTGGGATGAGATGCAGCGGTCGCGCGGGTGCATCTAATAGGAGCGGTGAGCGGTGGAACGATAGAGGATAGCTCAGAGGAGCAGATTCCGTTTGAATATCGGTAGAAGAACGAGAGGTCTCCAACAACACCCCGGTGGAGGTGGCGCGTTAAGGCCGGTTCGCCAATTAGTCGAATTGCCCTTCTCTGGACGGCATGAGAGCAATACTCCAGGGCAGGTCTTATCTGGGCTATATATAGCGTGAGGAGGTTACATGGTGAGAAGTAGTTTCTGGCTCTAAATAAGTACCCAAGCTTTTTACCAGCAGCTATTGCAATTGACGCAACGTGTTCGTGCCTGATCAGATTTTCTGTAATGTTAACTCCTAACAGCTTGAAGGAGTGACTCTTTGGCAGGGCCCGGTCGTTCATTAGAACTTGGTGTCGGCTTGGGTGTCGGATGGTTTCATTGCGCCTGTTCCTGGACTCGATATCAGCCTGTCTGTTTTCGGCGGTGGGGTTCTGTAAGTAAGTTCAGTGGGCCAGAACTTTTTGCAGACGAGCTGTGTCACAGGACATGGTGAACCAGCCATTGGAATCTATTTTGCATGATTTGGTTGAATATGGGATGTATGTTTTCATGCCGACCTGAATAACCTCTGTGATTTCCGAGCAGATAGTTGATACATCATGTTTTGCAAAGCAAACTTCGCTCCAGGGAAAACTGGAAAAAAGTCTCAGACCATCCCAGTCAGCATGGCCGTAGTGCCAGATTTTGCGGCTCAAAATCACCTTGTAGTATATAAACTACTCAGTCCAGAACCCCACGCGTATTTTGCTATGTTGGCATCTTACCCTCTTCCGGTGTCATCGTTGGTGATATTGGGGAGGAGATTGGATCAAATGGTATGGACAATGGGTGGGCGACATTAGGAACGACCACGATGCAAATTTGACATAAGAAGGGGAGAACTATATATTGATGCAACAGTGTAGCAACTACCTGTTAGAGTTATGACCGCAAGTGCTTCAACGCCAAGCCATCACTAACTCCTAATTATTTCCTTATACAGGGTTATTCACGTTATTCGACACGGAGCATTATGGCTAAAGTATTTGACAAAAAAGAAAATAATAATTTGGGATGGATAGAGACCCATAAAGGCTACATTTAAAAAATATTTTCATGTTACACAGGGTGTCCAAAAGCACGAAATGTATCAAAGTTATGTTTTTTGAATGGAACACCCCATATATTATTGCATGTTCAGATTCCTTGATGAATTCTATTGTGACTTTATGTATCATACATGGGACTTAAAGCGAACCGTTTAGGTGTAAATCACCATTTTAGGTATAAGTAGATATCAGGAGAAAATTGGATATCGCAGAGATTATAAAACTTGGAAGGCTGTGACTTTGCCGTATTACTAAGCATAAAATACGTCAGCTTTGATGAGACTGTCAAATTTGAATTACGTTTATGGTTGGAGAAATCGGTCGATGAATTAAGGAAACTTCGATCAGCGATAACTTGATTTTTTCAAATGGGAATGCCTAATCTTTTTTATATGGTTAAACGTAGAATTTGATAAGCTTTCTAATGATATGAGGTTGTGAATATCAATCTCTCGTAGTTTTCATTTAATTTTAAATTTTCAAACAAATCGGCGATTTTCAATTTTCCTACCTATAAGCAACGTAGCAGGCCATGAAATATAAACAAAAATCTGTTCAGCTAGAAGAAAACAACTAACTTAGCTGAAAAGTACACACTAATTAGACTAAAGGGACAAGATTATAAAAATTCCGTACAACAAATCAACTCTCCCAGAAACAACTGCGATAACATCTCTAAGGTCAAAGAGAAGCTGGAGTATGGCAGTAATAGATATTTTTACTGTCTACTGGCTACCGCAATTTACTAGAAGTTAAACATTTCCAAGGCAATGAAAAATCCTCATATGAAACAGAAACAACCAGCGACTGTTGCTCCGGCACGCAACTATCAATCATATGTAATGGTGCAAAAAAGTACTAATTTGCATCGAAGTCGATACCTCTGACTGGAGCCCTTCTATTTTTCAATATCTATTAGCAATATTGCAAAAAAGGAATACTGACAAATCAGATTTAAATTAGACAGCTCAGTAAAAGTATTTTTAAGATGGACCTTCCTGGTAACAATAGTGTATCTACCCAGACCCCCCAAAAGTTTTACTCATTCTAAGGAATCAATGTTTACGCATTAATAATTGTGCATAAAAATGAATTTGTGGTTCTTGGGTTTTTGGGCCGGCGTCGGTTAGCGTTAAAGCTTGACGTTTCGCCACCATGAGCGGATGGCATCTTCAGAAGCTATGTCACTTCGGCAGCTTCCAAAATACTGACGCCTGGTGACGTGGCCCAACCAGGTAGCGTTAGTAGCCCCGTCCCCTTGCGATATGGTGTCTTCAGGTCCTTTAGGATGGGTACCCATGTCCGGTTGATTTTCGGCATTTCTTCTTTTCTTTTGAAGTTATTGTGGCGTTTTTGTATTTCGATGGCTTCTCTGTGGAGTCTGGCATAGTATGAATACGTTGCGACAAGAACCTAAGTTTCTTCAAACTTGATCCTATGGCCTCCTTCCTTAATCGCATGTTTGGCTACTGATGGCTTGTCCGTATAACCTAGCAGCTAGCCTAATGTTCTTGTTCTTTTGTAGACGCTTTCACATGTGCATGGTATACGACAAACCCCCGGTGTTGTGAGTTCCTCTTGTGGGCTTGTAGATGGTCTTTCGTAACATTTCTTGTATTCTGTCTGATATTCCAGGCACATAGGGTAGACACGCTTTTTCTATCGGTTCAGATTGTTGTCTTGCCCTATTTCTTCTCATATTTCCTCTTCTGTATAACTGTTTGCCTTAAAAGCGTGCCTTAGGCGTTCCAGTTCGGTGCCGAGTTCCCCTGGTTCGCACACTTTTCTAGCCCATTCTGTCAAAGTTCTAATAATTCCGTACTTCTAAGATGGATGGTGGTTTGATTCTTTATGTAAGTACCGGTCAGTACAAGTTGGTTTTCTATATATTTTGTATAAAAATGTATGAGATATAAAGTTATAAAAGTTGTAATCTACACGATATGCACACTTTTCCACGCCATCTATGTAGTATATAGTTCCAGCACAAGTGTCTAAATAGGTAGAAGATCCACCCATATCCACAAATGCGGAACATTAGTATTCAGACAGGTATTTGCACAACAAATAAAAAAGCCTCACTTCTCTCCTATCCTGACGAATTAACACGTAGAGTCGTGCCAGCGCAGTATAGCGCCATTAAAACCCATAATTTGAACAAATTTAATTCATTCTTCATTTTCTGCGACCTTGCTAATAGGTACTGAAGAATTTTCAGAACTCCAGGCAGAGGTACTTGTGACTTGAGTTATGACAGAATTGCATACTTTTTTATATCATTAAATGTGAAATTTTATTATGAAAATAATAAACTGCTTACAATATTCGCTAGTAGTTTTTACTTTATTTTAAAATTTTTAATGGTTTTGGAAATTTCAAATCTCTAGTACATTTCAGTAGCTTGTAGGCCGTGAAAAAATCCATTTCTGCCATACTCCAGCTTCTCTTTGATCAAAGATATGTTACCGCCGTTGTTTCTGGTTAGACTTTGTTTGTTGTGAGTAATTTTTATAATCTGGTTCCTTTAGTCTAGTTCGTGTGTATTTTTCAGCTAAGTTAGTTGTTTTCTTCTACCTGAACAGGTTTTTGTTTATATTTCATGGCCTGCTACGTTGGTTATAGGTAGGCAAATTGAAAAACGCCGATTTGTTTGAAAATTTAAAATTAAATGAAAACTAACAGAGATTGATATGCACAACCTTATATCATTAGAGAGGTTAGCAAATTCTACTTTTAACCGTATAAAAAAAATTAGGCATTCCCATTTGAAAAAATCAAGTTATCGCTGATCGAAGTTTCCTTAGTTCATCGACCGATTTCTCCAAGCGCAAACGTAATTTAAATTTGACACTCTCATCAAAGCTGAAGCATTTTATGCTTAGTAATACGGCACAGTTACAGCCTTCCAAATTTTATAATTTCTGCGATATTCAATTTTTTCCTGATATCTACTTATACCGAAAATGGTGATTTACACCTAAACGGTTTGCTTTAAGTCCCATATATGATACATAAAGTCACAATAGAATTCATCAAGGAATCTGAATATGCAATAATATACGGGGTATTCCATTTAAAAAAACATAACTTTGATACATTTCGTGCTTTTGGGACACCCTGTATAACATGAAAATATTTTTAAAATGTAGCCTTTATGGGTCTCTATCCATCCCAAATTATTATTTTCTTTTTTATTGAATACTTTAGCCATAATGCTCCGTGTCGAATAACGTGAATAACCCTGTATACCCATAATGTGCAATCAACCGTAATATGCTCTACCTATGAGCGCCTATTAGCAGGTCAGATAACCATGTAATCTGAGCAAGCAGACAGCAAGCTGGCCTAGGTAAACCGGCTACCGTTTTCCAGGCAGAAGTGGTCCAAATTTTGGAATGCAGCAGAATATGCGTAGATAAAGTATACTGCAAAAAGACTATCTATGTAAAGACAGACAGTCGGTCGGCTCTCATGACCTTGGCGAGTAACCACTATACTTCCAAAATAGTGTGGGGCTACCATAATACTCGTAGAGCGAAGACCAACAAGGTAACATTATCTTGGGTGCCTACTAACACAGGAGTGGGCGGTAATGAGAGGGCCGACAGGTATGCCAAGGCAGGCGCACAACTCCCTCTCATCGGGCAAGGACCAGCATGTGGTATATCATACAACATGGTTCGGACAGCTGCCAGCAGTTGGGTGTCAAATGAACACCAGAAGCGCTGGAACAGAGTGATGGGGATTGTTTACTCTAAGAGGATGCTGAGGGGACCCTCGCGTTCTAATACAGCAGACGCTCTCAGACTGAGCAGGAAGGAACTATGAAAGATGGTTGGATTCATAACTGGCCATTGGACATTCCGTGCACACCTGAAAAAGCTGGGGATTGAAGTGGCAAACCCATTATGCAGGAAGTGCGGCGAGACAGAGGAAACAGCTAAGCATGTTATCTTCGACTGTCCTGTCTTGACTGAAAGCAGGAACTCCTGAATCTGAATGTAGGCCAGAAGGGAAGACAGGAGAGCATAGTCAAGTGGATTTCAAAGTTTGCAAAGAACCTAGGATGGGACTTTGTTTGATCCCTTTGTCTGGGAGTGCACAATAGCCTTGTGGCTGCGCGGCAACTATTAGGGCAACTGGAACCTAACCCCCTCACCACAAAAAATAGCAAGCTGTTTTAAACCGGCCCTCTACCCTTATTTCTTGTATTGAACAGATTATATTTTAGATTATCATCGGTAATCAGAAATTCTTTACTCTGCTCTATCATCGACCATATATGCTATATACTTGTGATGTAACGAAATCACATGATCACTTAATTTCGGAAGATTTGCACCACCCTCCGTTATGCATTGACATTAGAGGTAAAATTCGAAATACTAAATTAGAGACAGACAGTGTTGAAGAAAGGTATAATTTCCGTAAAGCAAATTACCCTATTCTATATGAACAGCTTAGCTTAGTGGACTGGTCATTTCTGGAAGAGGCAAGTAATCCGGACTCTGCCTGTGATTCGTTTTACGCTACACTTCGCAATATATTTAACATGACTGTCCCAAAGTGTAGGTTCCAGTACAGACAGTATCCTCCATGGTATAATAGTGAAATCATTGGCGATTTGAAGCGGAAAAAGCGGCTACATAAAATTTACAAAAGAACACCGAACGCAAATAATTACGAAAATTTCAAACAACTTAGGAGTAAAGTCAAAGCAAATGTAAGTAGAGCTTACTGAAGATATATCAGTGATATTCAAAAATATATTGTTGCTAATCCTACAAGATTTTGGTCGTTTGTTCAAAAGAAGAATAGTAATACATCTTTACCCAGTGAGATGATATACAATCAACAAAGTTACTCTAATCGTAGCGAAATTGCCAATGAGTTTGCTAGCTTTTTTCAATCTGTATACACTAAACCATCTGCTGGTCAGACTTCAAGCACCGTTTCCTCAACAGTCAATATTATTTTAGTAGAGTTTTCAGAAGATGAGGTTAAAAACGTACTGAAGAAGATGAGAAACAAATTTACGTCCGGACCCTCTGAAGTTGATTTATAACTTATACCTAAAAAGTAATGCTTTCCCTATGACATGGAAACTATCAAAGGTACTTCCTATATTTAAACACGGTGATAGAATGCAAGTCGAAAACTACAGACCTATTACCATAGTGAGTAACTTCTCCAAATCCCTTGAAATGCTTCTACATGATTTTTTATCTTTCCATGTCCACTCTAAAATAACTCCTTTCCAGCACGGTTTCATAAAGAGTCGTTCAATAACGACTAATCTGATGTGTTTCACTCAGTATGCTTCCGAAGTTATTGACTTAGGTGGACAGTTAGACGTAGTACATACGGATTTTAGTAAGGCTTTCGATCGTATTGATCATAGGTTACTGTTAGCTCAACTAGATAATTTTGGCTTATCGACGGACCTGACTGAATTCATAGAGTCATACCTCTCAAGGACGTAGCCAGTATGTTCAGTTCAAAGGAAAGAAATCACGTTTGTATGTGTCTACCTCCGGGGTACCCCAAGGAAGTTCCGTGGGACCACTGCCGTTCATAATGTTCATTAACGACATTACTGACTGCATTGGTTCCAAATATCTGCTCTACGCAGATGATCTTAAGGTGTTCTCTGAGGTAGAGACAGTATTTGACTGCTCAAAGTTACAAGATGATTTAGACCGCGTTTCCGACTGGTGTGTGAGAAATAGTCTCCCAATAAATGTCAAAAAATGCAAATCCATGACCTTTACCAGGAGAGTGAATCAACTGGTTTATCAGTACAACATATATAATGAAGATTTACAGATTGTTACAGAGAATAGGGATCTTGGAGTTAATTTTGATCAATCACTGAGTTTCAACCAACACATAAACGAACTGCTCACAGTAACCTCTAGAAAGCTTGGCTTCATTGTCAGAAATTCTCGGGATTTTACTGATCTAAAAGTTACTAGAATATTATACAATGCATATGTTCTATCCAAACTTGAATATGGAAGATTAGTGTGGAATCCGTGTTATATCACAACTTGTGAATCGATAGAAAAACTCCAGAAAAGATTTCTTAAATATCTATCGTTTCGTGAAGATGGCATCTATCCTGCAGTTGGTACACCTTACGAGGCACTATTACTCAGGCACAACTTTATCAGCTTGGATGACAGACGAAAATCACACTCGCTGGTATTCATATTCAATCTGCCCAACAACACCCTCGACTGCCCAGAACTTTTAGAGCGTCTCCAGCTGAACTGCCCAAAATTTAGCACAAGAAACACATACACATTTTATTTAAATACTCCCAGAACTAACCTACTGCTCCATTCTCCAATGTATTCAATGTGCAAGTGCTGTAATAATATGCAACAGCGTGTGGATATTTTCCACACATCTATATCGCGCATTAAAAACACTGTTTTATCTTAGGCATCTCTAAATGTTATTTTATATCTTATGTATGTCTTTGTTTTCTCTGTGTTAGCCCCACCAATAAATGGTTTGTACTGTTACCTTTTCCGTTTGATGGATGACATATTTCACCGCAGGTATCTGGAGAGTGCCTGGCCAATCTACATAGTACCAAATTGTATCCTTTTGCAGTTCTAGTTTTCTAACAATTAAATAATGCCGTCTGGAAAAATGAACTTATTTTTGCACCAGGTATCATTTTGGGATTAATCAGGCAAACAGTTTTATAATTTTGGTATCTAATATGCAAGACGTGTATGTTCGTAGTACTACTCACCTTGGTAACGTAACCGAAGACATTTGAATAAAAGGCAAAGTAGTTCTTGGTGATATACAAATGCCCCTGGAGCAATATGTCGCCGATAAGGGCGCAAGAGTAGTGATTGAGCACTTTTTCATCCTCCTCTACGTTTGGAAAGTGTCGAAGGAACTTCTTCTGCCTGGCCTTGGAAGTCGTGTGCACCTTCGCCTCCTTGATAGGTTTGGGGCTCGGTGGTTCGGAAAGTTGAGCTTGAGCCGTCATTACTGGCGTGGAGGTTGACAGGTGCTTCAGTGAGGCTCTAAAACAAATTTAAGGTCAATAAAATATTTATCTGGCCTCATAAATAATATAAAGTCTAATATGAATAATACCTAAGAACAATACTATAAAATATAATTAAAAAATAATATGAAACCCAACAACATACGCAAATTCCCTCAAAGTTTCCATTCAACCGTAAGGGTTGTCGTGCAGGCCTAACTGTGGGTATTCTTTCTAGGAAACCGTATTTGGACTATGGATTATATTATACTGTCTGACCTGATTTGTACATAACGATTGAAGCTAACATCTAGCTAATATCTTGTCTTTCAGCACCCTGTACAGACGGGATTTGTTAATGTATCACAATTTTCTGCAGGTGTGCAGATATCGTTTGCACGTATTGGTCTTTAAGATGCTGTAATAACCTGACACAATCCTTAAGCTGTAGCCGTTGCTTACTAGCGCCATTAATGTCGCTCGCTTTTCTATGGTCAAATAGATGCTATTTTTATGTTATTCCTTATTTAAACAAAGTCTGCCGTAATCGTCAGATAGATGCTTTATTGGTCTTTGTACCCATATTTCCATAGTTCTATAGATACCTCACATTATTCTGTGCATAACTGTGGCTTAATAACGCTATCAGTGCGCCACAATTTTGTGTTCCTATAGATAGATCCTACAATTTACCGGTTACCAACGCCAAAACTACATGTTCATATTCAGGTTTTCAACTGATCACCGTTACACACAATATTATATCAGGCAGTGCTCTCTCTCTCCCTCTATCTCTTTCTCTTTCTGTCTGTCCCTCTGGTTCTCTGTCTCTCTGTATCTCTTTCTCTTTCTGTCTGTCTGTCTGTCTCTCTCGTTCTCTGTCTCTGTCTCTCTCTGTATCTGTGAATGTGGATTCATATTGGCATCATGGGTCATGTGGTATCTATGAATGTGGATGTAGAATGCGTATTCGAATTGTCCATTTACTTAAATGGACATATCAAATCCAATACTACTTTTTTTATCACCTTCCACGCTGGCCAAACATAAAACTCTTGAAAGCTTATATCGTGATGTGTAATATATCAAATAATATTCTACCAAATATTATTTAACTGCTACATGAAACCACATTACTCAAATAGTGATGACAGAAATGTAAAAACGATTTTTTTAGAACTACTAAAGCGTTTACATGCTTGCCAGGTTTTGGCAAGCATTCACGATTCCCAAGACTGCTCAAATTTGGAATTTACAAGGTTGTACGTTGTACTTCTTTCTTTTTTAGCTATCAACTCTGAATTGTCATAATACTTTTTTTAATGATATCTCCTGTTTGAAAATAGCTGGGAAGTTAAGTCTTGCGCTGATTTTTTAAGAATTTCGTCTTCTATCTGTCTGTGTTAAAAGAGGTATAGCATAGCATTTGAATTTTTTGTAATAATTGTTATGATGTCAAATATCGCCTTATAGCTACTAAGTCAAGATAAACTTGAATAATTTGTATGCAACAGGTTATTAGGTAAAGACAGGTCTTTCAAACGAGACCCACCTTGTTTAGTTCCGTTAACTTATACCAAAGTATTGCCATTTAAATAAAAACTTTTTTGACGTTCCTCCACCACTACATCTTACAAGATAGGGCAAAAAACTATTAACAAACGACATCGAAAATTGTGCAGTCTACATAACGTTATACTTTAAAATAAAGCTTTATTTGCATATTTTTTAAAAAAACGTCGTGTCTCTGATTGATCGCAACAGTTACACCTCCTACCGGCTACTTGCAAAACTTGAAAATAGTTTCCAGCTATTTTTCTTAGCCGATTTACCTGATAGAATGTTTTTGCTCGAAGTTATATGATTAACGGTTACCGAGATGTTGCCAGCGACCATTTTTAAGTAGACCACTCTGTAAACGCACTTAAGCCAACTCAACCGAAACATCCTGTTCACACACTTGAGCTTGCGGAAGCTTGCCGAGACTTGGCAAGCGTATAATGCGGCATATCGTCTAATGCCACCAACCTTGAACCAAGTTCGCTAGAATTATTAGCTTATTAATTAACGAAAAAAGCCATTTACACTAAACAATTAAATGAATAACAGTGTCTTCTTATCACATCGGCACGTCACAGTTGACGTGATATGACTCAGTTTCTACGACACTTATTATGCATATGAGTATTTTTAAAAAAATTGTAGACCAATACGTAATACCATTACAGCTGACCTTTAGAACTACAAATGTAAAATAAATGGGAATTTTGAATGAGACGTTATATTTTTGTAAATCTCTATGTAGACTGGCTAAATAAAAAATATAATCAAGTTGGTTGACACAGTACTTCCCACACATTACGGAAGCTATAGTCTGAGCTCCCCTTGCAAACAAATCATCGCCCTCCCGCCAGCAAAAAATGTGTGTTATTCCGCTGGGTCTTTCTTTCATAGGGCAATGGACAGCCTATTATAAATACAACAAATTTTTCAGTTTTACAACCCCCCACCCACCAACCATAACCCCAGTTTCACTCCCACCGAAAAAAAGTAGAAAATGCTCAAGAACCCCTAAAACGCCTAAAAACGGAATTTGAGCTGTTTTTTATATTTTTAGTCTTTAGATTATTGCTGCGCCACTACTAACACGATTTCTAACAAACATACGTGTTTTCCATACTCGCCAAAATAATAGTAGGTACTGTGTCGAAATTTCATTAAAACCAATTTAATGATTGCCACCTAAAGAACGGTAAGGTAATACTTGTATGTATGTATACATCAGAAAATTGAGTATATTACGAATACAACAGATTTTTCAGTTTTACAATCACTTACCGCCCTACCACTCCAACTTCACCCCCACCCAAAAAAAAGTTTAAAATCTTAGTTCGTACTTCTAATAACAACAGTTTTTCAACAGGTACAAGTGACTATCATCAGGCCTGGATTACCCATAAGGCCAACCTAGGCCATGGCCTAGGGCGCAGTCTTACGGGGGCGCAGGTCATGAAAAAACGACAATCTTTAGTTCTAATCCACACCTTACATAATTAGCTATAAAAAGCAATGAATCCAAAACAAAAAGATCATGTCAACCCCCTCAATATATTATGAGTCTATAATTACTTCATATGCATTAATAGTGTTTTTTATTACTATTTACCATATTATTTGTTTGTTAGTGTCCAACTCAATCGTATCGTTTAAGGCCATTTTCCTATTTAAAAAAGATCAAGCATAACCATAGATCACATAATTATGATTCAAGCAATGCTCATCGCGCTCGCTCTTCCAAGCATTGAAAATGAAAAAAAGTCCACCAGCACGATTCAATCATTTACGTGGGTCAAAGCAAGAAAGAAGAAATTTTAAAATAAAAAAAAATTCAATATCTTTTTTACTCATTATCTGCTTACTACATATTGCAAGTACATATTGTGATTTTACATACATATTTTAAAATGTCATTGATTAGTATTATGCTAGAACGACATTAACTATCCTTTTGTAAAAAGCTAAAAAAAAAACGTTTTAGTAGCATAAATATTTCTAAAGAAATTAGAAAACGAAACGATTTAAATACAGTGAATATAGCACAAAAATTTGGTGATCGGTCACAAGCGCACGCGGTTTGATTTTTACCTGTTTTCGAAAAGGGTGCCTCAATCGGCACCGATCACTTGCGCGCCGAAAGAAAATTAAGCTTGGATGTTCTTAATGACAACCTACCTTTTATTCTTTATAATTAATAATTACCACCTTAACCTAGTTGTATTTTCTTGCGAAACAAGTTCAAAATTTCTGTGCTCCTGTAATAAGGTATACGTAAATGACACTTTTGATTACTGTACAAACATTTTTATCAATTATTTATAATTCACGCTTTCAAAAATGGTCACTACATACCAGTAGTGTTTATATTGCTACCTAACAAATTAAGTTCTACACATGACACATGTTTTAGGTTTTAAATTGTTAGTCGATTATTGTGGAGAAAATTATTTGTCTTTTAACCCTTCACAAATAATTTGTGATTTTGAAATCGCCATCCATTTAGGAACAAAGCAAGTTTCGCCTAACTGTACAATAATGGGTGTAGATTTCATCTAATACAAGCCTGGTTAAAAAAATACTTAAGTTTAATTGTAGCATATAAAGACGCTAATTCTGTAGTTGGGCGTTTTTTGTGATGGACTTTCGATTTATTATTTCTAGATCATGACAGGTTGCTGAATGCTTTGAAAATACTTTTATGCCATTATTCACTGGATCCAAAACATCTATTATCTATTTAAATACATTGAATATTATGAGCATTCGACAAGTTAGCAAAAAAACCACGTGATGCAGTTAAATGCAAATATAACGCTGTGAAAGTAAACGTGCGCCGTCTTGCGCGCTTGTGTCCACATACCTTTCTCTTTTCCGAAATATTTTGCGCGCTTTTGACCGGTGGGATTAGGACCAATCTGACCGCGGCGCGCTAGTGTCCTACAGCCAAAAATTTCACAACCCCGAGGCCACCCGCAAGGGGCGTAATTTAGGACTGTGGCCTAGGGCGTAAATTGATGCTAATCCGGGCCTGACTATCATCTGCTCAAATTGTGCACAAAAATTGACACTGTTGGTAAAGCATAACACACCAGTGTAGACTTATATGAGATCTCCTCGTTATCCTGAAATATGCTCTTTTGGCAGCTATTGTTGATGCATGTATTCACATAGGTACAGAAAATGCTATAGTGTTTATTAGATACTCGCATCGAATAAAGTCATGCGTGCAGTTTCTATATATAAAAAGAGATACCTGTAGGCTGACTAGGCTCTGTGATCAGATATCATGTGTTACGCATTAGTACGTAACGTGATATTGTGCAAACGGTTGTTGATCCTCAATAACCAATAACTGCTCATTTATTCTGTAACACTCCGAAACTTTGCTGTAGGAAGTAACAAAATTTCATCATTCTTTTATCATGGCGAATTAATTTTAAGTCTATGTCATTTCTGAGACCTAACATGTTGTCAATCAGTGTTACTAATAATTATAAATTATTTTTGAACTTTGGTGAAGGCTTCAAAGGTGACCGAATAGTTAGTAAGAAGTTTGTCGTTCATCATATGTGGTTTCTATAATTGATGAATCAAAGCTTTTATGATATAATTATTTGAATAGTAGTCGTATTTTATGATTTAGTAAATTTGAACGTGTACGGACACTTATTGAGGAGCCTTCACTGTTTGTAGATTTTATTTGGAATAATCGAAGGGATCAGTGGAACAAGTGGCCAAGTCTACATTGTTAAGAAATTGAGATGTCTCCAACTACTGAATTTACCCATACAACAGACACACCCGCACTCACCAGCACACACATAAGTGTTAGGTAGGTATCAAATTTGTGAGAAGAAGCGTCCTACTAGGTTAAAACCTGTATGTATATTTTACAGTCGATCATCATTTCGGCACAAGTGTCAAAATGTTGCTTGTTTCACGTGTGACTCAGTAGCTTTTTGCACTGACCCCTCCTTATTGCAATGAGCCCCAATTATAGGTGAGATAGATTATTTATTAATAATAGTGTTATCAAGGAAATAAGTATGTATCTCAAAAATTCCACAGATTTGCCTTTGGAGGAAATGTTTGGATAGGTCTGAAAAGTGTCAGTCTCACTCGAGATAATGTAAAGTTTCTAATAAGTTCAAAACAATTTGAAGTTCTCAAAACAACTCACACCACACTCCAATCTCAGCCCCTCAAAAAGCTGAAAAGGGTTAAGAACCCACCAGAGTCTTAAAAATGAAATCCGGAAGGGAGTTCGTTAGGTTTTTTGCTAATTGATCCATCCCCACTGCACGTATTTTAAAAAATAAATCATCAAGGGGGTAGGTTAGATTGCTAGTTATTCCATCCCCAATGCACAAATTTTAAAAAGTAAAGCAGCATTACGAACTATCATTTCGCAACATATCATAGCCTGAGCAAAATCGATGCAGCGGTTATTGAGGCTGCATGGTTATTGAAAAGGCGACAGGCCCGTGAAAACGGGTGACACAATTTTTTGTGATGCAGGCATGATAATATTTAATTAATTTTAAAGAAAACTTATTGTTTCGATCACAATGCTTCCCACACCTATGATGTAAAAATAAAAACAATAGAATTAAAGCTGCTTACTTATAGACTGGAGTACCACCAAACTTTCATCAACGATGTCCTCGTAGTAGATGTTTGCTTTACCACTAGACATTCTGTAGTGAGAATATGACAAAGGGTGCGCGAGAGTCATGCCCTTACAGCGGGAGAAATACCAATATTTAGAAATTCACCAGCGTGATTTATGATCCCTATTTGGGACGATTAACGATACTAAAATGCGTATAATAGTCATCGATTTCAGATTATTGATGAGTTCTTGCAAATCTCATGACGTCAAGATTGTGAACAGATAGCAGCTGATAGTGCGGGGGAACTAACCATTAAGCACACGTTGCGTATATAGAAATTGATTTTGTGGGTTTTATAGGGAGAAAAATTTGAATTTGGTATATTAGTTACTTAGCCATCTCATGGGTATTGCGCAATCAAAGAATGTTGAAGTTTGGGCATTCTTGGGAACGAGATTTGTGAATATTGTCGACTTGTGCCTAGTACCATTACCGACTAAATTCTCAAGAGTAAAAAAATGGGTGAAGTGGCTCGACTCAGCACCCCCCGCACTAACCAAAGCTTTGGAGTTACTCCACTTTCTTCAGCATCACAATTTATACCGACGGACATTATCTGTTTTAATTAGTTTTAGTGGAAGAATATGTCTTTTAATTCAAGAAACCTCACTGATATTTGGGAATGCATTTGAGAACAAACTAGCTAAACACGTAAGTGTTAAACTGTCTAGAATTTTGTAGGAATCTACGGCAAACAGAATATTATTTTAATTGCAAATTATTTCCTAAAATCCTATTTTGGCATAAAAAACTAATAAACCTAATAAAACATGCATTAAGTTTTCAACCATGTTAAAAACACGATAGTTTGATTTATCGTCATAATTATTTTGAACGTCACTGTAACAGACCAATGAAATTGCAAAACTGGAAAGTTGAATCAATAGACACAGAAAATGGGTATAGGTATGAATTCATACGTTTATTTTCCATCAAACGCGTCATTTGTTTCCTCAACGTTTTCCTTCATTACATCTTTATAATGTAGAAGTAATTACAAAGGCCTTCAACCTTAGTTGAAAATTAATAAAACAGATCTATCTATCCTATCCAAGTGAATCCGCATACATCGTTATTGAATATTTGCGAAAATTAATAATAGTTACATTAATATTATAAGGAAGGTGTTAACTAAAGACTCTTTCATTTATTTCAAAACGTATATCAAACAAAAAAAGTCGCTTAGTACAAAATGTTTCACACAAAGCTTCAAATTTAAATTACATATACAAGGCCTTTGTTTGGCCTTGTCAAACTTTTTTGGCAGTCTTTTTTTTAAACGGAGCTAAGCGCTTCGATTTAACAACGGTAGCAAATTTATCGTAGGATACAAACTTACATTCCGATTAACTTACAAGATTTGCAACTGTAGTTTCTTGCTATCAGTGCGCTTAATCCTTAAATTCTAATTTTTGGGCAATTTCCATGTAGAAACAGTAATTGCATAATCAGGCAAAATAACATTCTGGTGTGTTAGTATACCAAACTTTTGCAATTATTGTTCATCTTTTCGTATTTCATGTCTCTATGGGCGGACCTATAATGGCAGTTCTGCTTTTCACGGTGTCCGCTAAATTACTTGATTAGTAGCATGACGTAGGTTGATGATTGACTAAGTGGTTCCAAAGCGTTCTCGTTTTTTATAACATACGGCAATACTGTTTTCGCTTTGTTGAGGTATTATTGTCCCATGGAATGATGATGTGTTATGAGAATCCCTCTTAAATATGTCACCTTGTAACAACTCCCTGGGAAACTAATTGCGCATAAAAATAGAGGATTTTACGTTAGATGTCAGTATTTATAATATTTTGTAAATGACTCCCACCACTTTTCCACACATTAGGTCACGTGAACCCAACTTAGGTTTAGTTCAAAAAGCAAATGATACTTCCTTCTTGCTGCAGCAATCTGGCTGCTAGCAAAGCGGGAACCTCTAAAACATCTAAAGACGAAGTTACAGGTAATTCTGAATATTTTACTTTTTGCTTATCCATTCGCTACCAATTAACAGTTTTTAAAATATTGGAGCATTACCTCCGTTACCTCACATTATGTCAAAGCCATATTTCATCAAAAATGGTGAAACGGTTAGAGAGATTGCGACGTTAAAAAAATGGCAACAGACAGACAGACCGAAAGAAATGAGTTACATGTATTTTTGTATTGACGACGTATATTCGATGTTCGCTGTCCCTTTAAACAACAGTGGCCGTTTATTACTTTTTATCAAATCAAATCAAACTTTATTTGCTTATCAACTAGTACGCGTCTTTAAGGCAGAACAAATGGAATAAAGACCTGTACATCACTTGCGCATCGTCATTATATTAGTATGTATTTAACAAGGATAAAGGATTTTTTTTATATTCATACATAAGGATAGAGGAGTGCTACACTCTAAATATCAAAATATGTATTACAGGCCTATACAAAATACATCAATAGCACTACAGCTGGCCTACAGACTTGTTTACAAACACATCTAAAACCTTATCTAGAAATCTTTATAATTTAGAAGATGGAACCAAAATTCTATTTTTAACACATAAAAAAGTTAAAACAATTATTGCTGATATCAACATTTAAATATTCCTTATCACATTATGGAGATGCCTATTGGCATTGGTAGCTTTTTAGTTGTGGTCTTGAATTTATTAAAAGAATGGCTTATGGTCTCATCTGGCAGATATTTTACAGTATTTACCTGCTGAAACAACAAAGCTTTTTTGTGTGAGAGTTAGTCTGTGATTAGGTACGATAACTTTGTTCTTGTATCTTGTAGGATAACCATAGAGTTGTTCATGTGTGGTACACTGACAGATTCTTACATATAAGAGGCACAGCGCATGAACTGGCATAATAATAACTTCTTTAAAGTATTGTCGACAAGATTGTCACTTAGCAATGTTGAATATTGTTCTTAAAGCTCTTTTCTGAGTTTTGAATATAATGTGCCAATTTTGCTGATAAATAGACCCATATACGGATTTCTTAGTATTGCGAATGTAGAGTAAGGTTTGATATAACTCAGCTGGTAGATAATACTTAACAATTTGAAATTTCGATGAGCAGTATGATTTTTAAAAGAAAGATCAGAATCTATAAACAATCCCAGAAATTTTACAGTCCCGTTTTCTATATTTCTTTTCAAAGAAAAGTTAAGGACTTTAGTCTTATTCTGAATAAACTTCAACGAATTTGCATGGAACCATACTTTTAAATTATTTAAACGAGCTTTGTATATATTTTCAGATATTTTTGAGTCATTCCAAGATATGTAAAGTGTAGTGCCATCAGCCTATTGAATTACCTGTACATTTGTTTGAAAATCGTTGACATATATTATAACGGATAAAACCTTGAGGTATCCCTCCTGAACAGGTAAGCTTGATCAATTACATCATAACGAAAATCTTATTGTTGCAAAAATAAAGTGCACTTTTTAATAAACGTTAAACACTGATTCAAAAAATCTTTACATTGTAGTGATAGTTTGTTGATAGTAGATAGCAGTTTATTCACGTCATGATTCCCTGTCCTCCCTAAAAAGTGTTGAACGACCTTCATTCATTAATTTAACGTACAAAGTATTCTTTTCTGAGGACATCAGGATCCTTTGAGTGCCGGTAGCCACAGATGGATGCTTACCCTAAAAAAATATTTCACTCACCCAACATCGTCACTACTGGAAGAGCAAGTGTCACACTGCGACGAGTCTGTGCTCAAGAGGGATGATGATCTTTTAAACCCTAGCAACTTCAGTTTCTTCGACATTTCCGGTAAAAATCACGGCATGGGTAAAACAGCTGGGAAGAACGAGGCTGAGCGTTGTCAACAGACTCAACGTCGCGAAAAACTAATATAATACTCGCTGGCGACAATGTTATCATAAATCTTCCCTTATCAGACCTTTTCATTTGCACAATCGAAGGCGATACATTATGATACGGTATTGGCCAGGTGTTACCGTATCAGCGATTTTTAGTATTATTTTTCCTCTACACAGATAAAACTGAATACGCTTGATGTTTATTGTCAATGCATACTTGAGTGGCGTTAGATAACTATGTAGATCCAGTACTATCATATACATATTTTTTACTTGCCGCTTCCTGTGTACTGGCAGCTCAGCGTGTTATTGAAGGCAGACAAATTTAAGGAGTGTTTAAAGGAAAAAGTATTTATTTCGTGTTTTATGATAATTTTTCAAGCCCCAACCTCATCTAATACATTCTCAGAAAATGTCGATATGTATATACAAAATGTATTTACTTAACGATGTTTCAAACCCGGCTAATGGTTGGATAATGAATTCTTTCTCTAAATCACCCACCACATTGAAAAAATAAAGAGCCAAAACCCTGAAACGATAGTTCTGGCAAAATTTCTAGTAAGTAATAAAGGTTTCAGATATTGTAGTAGTCAGATATATATGATCTATTTATTGCATATACAATTTTGACTACACTAATGAACGTGCCAGCTTTATCGCCAGGGTAATAAAACATGCCAAAAGGCAAACGGTCACCCCACTGTCGGGCTTCTTTTGAAGGATTAGGGATCCTTTTAGTGTCGGCACTCGTGGGAGGACAAAATATGTAAACTGCTCTTATATTTCTGACGCGTACTATACCTATATAACTTATATTTTTTTATGTAATATATGTACCAAACTGATACAATGTGATATATAATGTAAATATTCAAGCATGCAATAGACTAATTTACAAATTAATTAAATCTAACCAACTATCTATCAAATTTGCATAATTTCAATTCAGTTCCTCTTAAATTATCATGTAAATGGGTGAGGAGATGCTGCAGTTGCGAATTACTTTGAATGTGAAATATTATGTTATTTAGATACTTTCAGAACCGTCGATATGTTTACCATGTAGCATGTTTTTATTTGCCTGAATATATCTAAATTGCGTAATATTTGACCCATATACATATGTACTTATTTCTGAAGTAATTGTCTGATCGCAATTGAATTTTCAGGGTGGGTAGATAGGTCATTGAAAAAAAATGTTATAGGAATCATTGACTAATGATCACAGAAAAGTAAATAAATAGCTTACTATGCTCTGATTTCGAAAATTTTTGATGTTTATGATAATTTTTATGAGGTGTACGCAGGGACTTAAAATGGAGGGCACTGGGAGAATTTCCAACGCTTCTGTGCTGACCGGATAAGTTTAAATATAGTAGAAGATGTGCTCATTTCTCATTTGCCTTCAACGAAGCAAGATAATTATTTTCACCAGTTATTTGATATTTGATTGCAGGATAATGTTGTGTATGACGGCACTGTGTATTTTCCTGGGCAAATAGGTTGCCAAGAAATTAAAGCAAAATATCAAAGCGAGAACATATTAGACAACCTATGCGAAAAATATGGTCAGCAACGACGTACCCAAAATATCCGTCATAATATTACAAATAAATTATGATGACGTTAACACTGCGGAATTATTTGCTCGAACGTACAGGTGACATTATAAGAATTGTGGACGCCAGACCCCAAAACCCTCCTAATTGAGTTTTCGTCCTGCACACTCCTCAAAAAATTGTTTTTGATTGAAAAACTCCTTTTTGTTCACTTAAACAGCTTGTGTTCGTCCTAAAAAAGTGAGTAATTGTGGGTAGCGATATGCTGTGGGGTCATAGAAGATCATGCCACTATAATTTTAAAAACCAGTGCATGGGCGGTGGAGTAATTATTAGAGAAAACAAAATATTTCAGGTATTCCTCAAATTTAGTTTTTAAGCATTTTAGGGGATCCTGGCCATTTTCTACTTTTTTTTGTAGGGGTGAAAATTGAGGTGGTTGGGGGATGGGGTTTGTAAAACTGAAACATTTGTTGTATTCATAATAGGATGCGGGTGGGCTGGCGATGATTTGGTTGCAAAGGGATCTCAGACTATCGCATCATGCTATAGGAAAATAATAAACTGATATCACCGTAATATGTGGGAAGTACCGAGTCAATCAATTTGACTTCATTTTTCCATGTACCTAGCAAGCCCATATTTATTTAGAAGCAGAAAAGTTTTCATATTAAACGACTATGAATTCACTTCTAGAACATGAGTTATTTTCTTCTCGTTGCATACTCTATTGAATGCATGAGGTCAGTAATGGTAGAAGCCATTAGAAACTATTATAAATTCAAGCTGAGTTCGGTTTTAGCGAGCTCACACAACACCGTCATTACCTTTATAATGCACCGGTATGGCAGTTGATTGATTGCCCGAACCGCGTATAAACAAAGCGACAAATGCCCTGCGGATATTGCCACTTAATGTGATAGTCACGTAACAAATTAAATACCTATATTTCCTATGAATGTGCTCTTATGTGAATGTTATGTAAGTTGAACGTTACATTGAATATATATTACAGTGGTCCAGCTGGAAAGTACATTTTGTAATAATAATATTTGCGAATAAAAAATAATCGTGGAAATGCTGCACCATAGCGGAGGTGTCTGTCACATTTGTCACATCTTTCTGTATATTTGAACTCTATCTTAATCTATCTTAATTTGCTGTTTTTCCCATATTGAGGAAAGTCAGCACGAGATTAGTCGATTAATATGATGAAAAATAATAGAACTATTTTACTTGGTAGTAAACCGTATGTTCAAAGTATGTTTTTTTTGTTTGTGTTAGATGCCGACCTTTAGTTCACGGTTTAATGGCACATCCTCAGGGTGCTAAGATGCTTGAGACTAATCTTAGCGCTTGCCTCAATTATACTCGGAGAAATAGTGATAAACTTTTAAAAATATGAATACAACATTTTCTCGCGTGCAATGATAATCAATCGAATAACTTCGTTTCACAAATTGTACTTTAGCAATAATAGCAAAAAATGAAAATTACTTGAAACTCGAGGTACATGAGGTCTGTTGAATCTGTTACGACCAACTAATTCGAATAGGTAGTAGATAGGAAATAGTAATTAAGATTTTGTTTGCTTGAACCATGGTCGATAGTGGCAGAGGGTTATATGAGTATATTGCTAGATCCTCTCTGAGTAAAGCCATTGACATTTTACTAATCCATAATGTAAATATATCAAAGCTGGCTTCACAACATTCATTTATTCAGCGTATAGTACACATGAACAAAATCATAAACAATTAAAACAGTATTTTTTTGTTTATATTGCTTTTTTGTCTTTTTTGTTTATTTGCGATGTATAGGTTAATGTCCAGCCTGGAAATCCATTCTATGGCTGACGGTTTAGCTTGGAGAAAGGCCTCATTGTTGCCTGGGTATGCTCTAAGGCCACATTCATGCACTGTATGCCTGACAGTTTGGTGCTCCGCTCCACAGTCGCATCGTGCGGATTCGCACTTGTTCCATTTAAACAACGAATCAGCGCACACTCCATGTGACGTGCGATTTCTGTTTAGGGTTGAGCATTCCTTTCGGTGGAGCTCAAATCCAGGGGGTTCTTGACCAACAGTTAGATTACTGTTCACGTCTTCTGGTGTTTGGGTCGCCCAAATTACCACCTGCTCAAGTTGGAGAGCTGTTGTAATTGATGGTTTTCTGGGCCGTAATCTGCGCAAGGGAGATCGTATATTTTGGTGGATTGGCAGTGAGGGATTTGTTTTGATTTTGCTATATTCTCTCATGGCATTTTCTCGACGCATGGGTGGTGGAGCTACATATTTGGCTGAGTGTTGGTAGCCAGTAAGTTGGGGTCGATTTGATGCATCCCGTAACAGTTCTCATATAAATATTTAGCTGGGCGTCTATCAGTCTAGTATGTGAGCTGTTTAGTCACACTGGCGAGCAAAATTTGTCCGCAGAGAAACAGAGACTCAGCGCCGAAGTACGAAGCGTAGAAGCGGACGCGCCCCAAGAGGTTCTACATAATTTTTGCAGGATGTTATTTCTGCTGTTTACTTTGGCTGCGATAGACGAATTATGTTTTTTTAAACGATAGTGTCCTATCCAGTGTGACACCTAAAAATTTGGGTGTGGGATTATAGGGTAGCAACGTGCCGTTAAGGTAAGTATTTAGTCATTGTATTAATAGTACAGTGGCAAAAGAGGCTTATGAGGAAGATCCCAAATCAGCTTATTACCTCAAAGGAAGATACTGATCCAATGTATCTGTTATTGTATAGGATATTGAAAAAAGCTGTAATTAATCCAATCAAAACTACGCCACCACAGAGTGTGGACAATTTAAGGATAATTATTGTATAGGTGATCAAGTTGTAACGGTTCGCCCGTTTTCAAAATTATTTTTATATTATTTATTTGGCTACCATATACAAATAGTTTACAACTTCCATTTTTAGCAACTACTTCCTCATTATACTAGTAACATTGTTATAACTGTTTTACTTCTCACCTCTGCCTTTTCCCATCTCTATTTCTTTCAGCTGGAAATATTATTATGTTACACCATTTGCGCATACCTAATGAGTGGGGAGTATGCCCCCTCTCTCACTACCGACATTGACCTCTATAAAAATGGGTGGCGATAAATCACTCGCCCTCTTTTTAATCTTTGACAGTTAATACTTATAGTTATGTCTCTCTAAGACAATCTTTTGTGTGTGTGCAACATGTCTTGACCAAGGAAAACTACCCTTTTTTCGGGGTGCCACCATCAAGACCACCTCTTCTTTGGAGGGGCTCTGCACTTTTTCGGGGTGCCACCATCAAGACCACCTTTTCTTTGGAGGGGCTCTGCTTTTCTCGGGGTGCCACCATAAAACCACACTTCTTTGCAAGGGCGCCACACTTCTTCCAGGCCATGAACACTTCTTTAGGGTGACACCACCAGAACTCCTTTTGAAGGAAGCCAGCCTTCTTTGGGGTGCCACCAGCAGCATGTAACACCTTCTGTGAAGCACCACCTTCTCTTCGGAAGGGCACCACGAGAACTACTCCCTGAACTTCCCTCCCAAGCAAGGTTCTTGTTTTAAAAAAAAATAGATAGAATACAAATGTACCTACTGCATTCATATATATTAAATAAATCTTGATTATACCATTGTTGTCCTGTTTTCATTTCTTGGCGGCTAGCTAGACTCACGCACACACGCACGCACCCACATACCCTTGTCTCATACAATCCGATTGAGCTGCTGGTTGCTATGGGCAATATGTTGGTTGGTGGCTCATGACCAATCAGCGCTTGTATTGTTACAAAGTAATAGGTCCTATAGACAATTATTTTTTAAAAACGTGACAACGTTAAATCGCATCGATGACGACCTTCATCGAACCAATATAAACAACTGATAGTGGCAGCGCTTTATTTTGGATTGATCGCTACCTGTGTTTACTGGGCGATTTTAGAGTGAATTTTTTGGGTTTTGTCAGTGAAAAATATACTATTTTAGACAATTCCACAAGATGGTGAAGTGTTTTGCGATTTACAGAAAACGATTTAAGCATGATCGCTACAACGTAATTAAAGTTCACTTCTTCAATCGGTTGGTCAATGGTCATGAATATTTCTAACCCGACTTTTGCGCAAAGCCATATAGAGTCGGGAAAAAGACTGCGTGAATGCTAATGAGTTGCGCTGTTGATTGGTGTATATTATGATGTGTTGAAGGTTTTGACTTACTTGTCACACTTCGAGAATGTTGCCTGATGACCAGGACTGGGCGGCGGGCAAGACCCAGAAGGCGTCGTAGCAGGCGTGGACGACGCAGAGGGCACCGGGATGCTGGAGGCGGTCGATTGAGACTGGGCCGCTTGGGGCGGCTGGATGAGCAGATCTGGAGGCGGCGAGGCAGCCTGTTGCGATTGCTGGGCTGCGGCGGAGCCGGCGAAGGGCGGTGGAGTGGCGGCGGCGGCGGCACCACTTGCGGCCGAGCCTGCGCTGGGGGCGGCCGAGCCTGCAGCCAACGCAGACGCTGATGACGGACATGCCGCCTCCAGCGGGGTGCCGGGGGCGGACCGCGCACCCCCCGCGCTCCCAAAGTTACCAGATGACCTGCAAAACAAACGCATATATATATATATATATATATATATATATATAGAATAAACGCGTATGGTGGTTTTATTATTATTATTATTTTATCCTACAGCGCAACATGATAAACATCTTATACCTGAAAAAGTATCTCATAAATTTAAAATATTTGAATTTTCCTAGTTAAAATACATCATCTGGTAGGCATAAGAATGGGCTTGAAGTCTGTGTGTCCTCAGTTCTATCCCCCACCATGACTCTTTGATCTATTTTGGCTCGCAACTATTCCTTTTCCTCCAAAAAGTCCGTCTTCCTAATGAATAGTCCAATCGTTACGTCGTAAAAAGAGGATTTTGACAGCAAAAGGTCGGAAAGAAATGAAATTTGGTGGGATGGTAGACCTGTAAATGTTCACTTAAGTTTTGCGACCTCGGAGGGTTGCCGCTTGAGGGGTGAGAACGTGAAAACTATGCTTTGCATTTTCGAAAAACAGCGCCGTTTTTGTAAGTGGTATCGAAAAAGCTTCAAACAATTTATGGAGAGAACAAAATTCTGCATAATTTTGGTCCTGACATTTTTCGTGTGCGACCAATAGTTTCTATTCTATAATGCCCCAAAGTTAGGGGGTAGTTTGTGGTTGTTACGAAAATCAGAATTTTATCGCGTATTAAGTCGAAAAACGCTATAAAAAGTTCTGTAACATTTTTTCTCCTAAGACAATAACATTTCTCGTATGACCATTATCTCCAATTTTTTAAATAACACATTTTGGTTTAAAAACATACGATATTTAGGACGATATCGCTAGCAACTTTTTAATCGTGGATAAACTTTTTGTTCTTATCAATTTTTGGAGTTAGCTTGTACTTGGTGGGGCATTTACCTTGCTACCACACTACCTTGATTGGAATCGATTATATCCAACAAATTTTCAGACAAATGTTTTATGACATCGAAGAGGCCATTCAGTGGTCCGTATTGCGACTTGTAGTTCACGTGAACTAAAAAAAACCTTTAGCACTGCCCAGGATATTTGACAGCTACCTATAGCAGCTACCTGTCACTAAACTGAGTCTATCGACATTAAATTTTATCGACTATGGTAGCGGATTGGATGAATAATTGTGATTTTTAACATGTCTCCATCAAGAAGGATCTGCATTAACGATCCAAATGGGTTTTGTCATATTTGTGGTGAATAGGTGTTTCGAAAATTTCGTTTGAATGTGTACGAACTTTATGAAAACAGCACATTTGGAGTGTTTTGATGTTCCACTGGAAACAAGTGACCAATACTGGGTGTCCGACATTATATGCAACATTTGTGTTGAGGAATTACGTTTATGGGTACTTCGGAGCTGTCGTAATGTGGACCATAAAACGGCTCCCTCCATGCCTTACAGCTTTTGTCTGAAACTTTAGTCAATATAATCGATTCCAATTGTGATATAAAATGTTGTCGCAAGATAAATGCTCCACTATTTTTAGTGCCCATTTTATGACTAAAATTTGGGTCAATCAAAAAATTGAACTTAAAATGAAATTGTCTCCACCGGTGACCGAAGTCACCTTTGACAATCTCCAAAAAATCGGTTATTCGCAATCGTAATGAAGAACCAGTTGTTACCAGTGCACACTACTTATATAAGGTTGTTCGTATGATAACTGGGTGACAGGGATGAAGTGAGTAAAAATTTATAATTTTTGTCAATGTGCCGAAACTCACCACATTTTTGGAACACTAAACCAAGCTGACAATTTTTAAACCGCACAGTGGCGGTGTGACGTTTTTTGCGAACAAATAGTTTTAGCGTAACGAAAACGAATTTTGTCACCGGTAGTTGCTTATTATACAGGATATTCATTAGCTGGCTCTCATAATCATGCATTGGCGTGTGCAATATTCTTTCGAATGACCGTTACCAAGTCATTCAACATATGTATCCTTGATAGAAAAACCATTTTATTACGTATACCGTTACCTGTTGCAGAAATTGATATGTTTAAAATTTTACGTAATATGGAATACACGTCACCTGGGAGTGACCATATTATACCTAGTAAACACAACTGATAGCGACAAATCAATGCAAACTGAGGAAAAGCAATATCGCTATCTACGGCAGCGTTATTGCATACTCCGGATTACATTATGGGAGCTAGTGATGAAGGCCTCACAAGTGTCTTAATTTTATTGGATTGGAGTAGGGAATTTTTTTTTAGATTTTTTTATTATTGCTGCGCCGCCACTGACTTGATTTCTAAGTCATCCGCATTTTTCATCCTCGCCATGGTAGTAATACCGTGTCAAAATTTCATTAAAATCAATTAAATAATTACTGTTATACAATGGAGAATGATCTAAAGCAATACTCGTATGTACATATACATGAAAAAATTCTAAGTCCCTTGGTGTAGTAATACGAAAGGCAATGTTCCAACGAATTCGATTGCAATGTTCGGATAGACTTAAAAATGTGTATTATGCGCTAGGTCTTTCGCTCACAGGTCAATGGACAGCCTATTATGAATACAAAAAGTTTTGCGGTTTTACAACCCCCACCCTCCAACCACCCCAATTTCACCCCCACCCAAAAAAAAGTAGAAAACCACCAGGAACCCTTCTAAAACACCTAAAAACGAAGTTTGAGACATGTTTCATATTTTTTGTTTTTTGCTAATTATTCCGCCACCCATGTATCGATTTTCAAAATTATAGTACCATTACCTACTACGACCCCATGGCATGTAGGTGTCCAAATTTCATCACAATCCATGCAGCGGTTACTGAGATTAGGCTGAGACTGAGAGAGGCTAGAAGAACGCGAACAGACAGACAGACCGACATACCGACAGACAGACAGACCGACGGAAATGATGAAATGGATTTTCGTTATGTAGATATCACAAAACGCCCAAAAAGCATATTATCTCAAAATTGAAAATTTTCGCGATCACAATACTTCCCTCACCTATCGGTGTGTCAAGTAAAAACAATAAAAATAAAATAAAATAGATATATATAAGTAGTAGAGGGGGACCCGCCAAAGCACCAATATAATTTCAGGAAAAATCAACAAACTTAGAGCATGAGGATTTTTTCAAGGCCCTATTTATACAAAACATTTTCGAGAATTAATTTCATAAAATCAAAATATAGAACGAGGTTGGCGGACGAAAATTTACAAAAATTTGTTGAGGATCTTAGTATCCCAAACACAACTAGACTTCAATGAATTACCATACGATATTAAAGGACAAAATGTGCATTGAATTTTAACGAATGAATAAAATGAAAGATAAGCTTTTATTCTTAGTATATTATATATTTTATATTTAAATAATTACACATAATATGTAATTGGAATTGTTAATAACTCTGAAATGTTTGTTCTCTGACACTATTGTAATTATAGCATGTCAATAAAAAAGAAATTTAATCTATATTAATTTTTAATAATATTTATTATTTATGCCCGTAAATTTTATAAAAGCACTATGTAGGTTACACATGAATATGCGACTTGCATAAAAAAAATTATTTTAGAAATGGCCCGCCGTCTGAAAAAGATTGCCGACCCCTGGATTAGAGTGAAGCATTCGACATCATTAATCATTAAATTTATACTCTTAAAATTACGTGGTATCTACAATTCTGCGCGAAATTTTTCTAAATCTTGTCTGTGTGACAAATTCTAACGTGCCAAATTAAATGGTTAAATGGTAAATGCAAAAAAGGAATATGTAATGGTGTTCCTCAAGGTTCCGTCCTTGAACCCTTGCTATTTACGGTATATGTACATATTAGCAAAGTCTTTAACATATTTTACTAGTGATACGTTTGTCAAAGATATGCAACTTAATTTTTACTTAACTAGTGTTGTGGCAGAGTCCAAAGTGAACAGTGACTTGGATATACTTTTTAAAATATATATTTCATGAGGTTGAATCCCAGCAAATCGGTTTTAGAATGGAATGGAAAAATCGTTTAAAAAATCTCGGTCTTAAAGTTGATTATAGATTAAGACTTAAAGAGCATATTTCTGCATGTTTTATAAGTGGTACCAAGCACATTTCTTGGTGTGGAGATTAAAAACAGGTTATACTATCGCAGTTCATTTACCGAGTTCCAGCGTGTAGTCTGAGTTTAGACAGTAAAACGATTATGCGAATTTAACGTGCTCATAAAAATCCAGTCTACTTATACAATAAAATAATGTGTTGTGCTCCTTTTCGCAGAACTACGTTATTCGAAAGAAGTTTTAAATATAACATATAAATAAATAATAAACCCCATATAGACTCCATAATAGACTCCCTCGTGTACCTAGTTTAATTCTATGCTTTTCTTTATTTATGTACTAGCATTTAATTAGAGTCTGCTCACGTTTATAATACCTTTGTATTAGCGGGTATCTATGTTTGTATATTCTGTGTTGTCAAACGTTAGTATGTATTCGAAATACTCAAAGTAGTCTTACCTTCGATGAAGTCCCCCTTGATTTTTCCGATCAGGCTGTTTGCTGTAAATAATTGTGGGCTATATACTTTTCTGATGTTCTGAGCTGGTCAGAACTAATGACATTCATTACTACAGACGCCTATTATGTAAATGCTTCTAGTACTCTGAATTAGACCTTTAAAAAATCACTATAGTATATAGTGGACTGACTACAATATATACTGAATTAAGAATACCCTGCCAACGTACATTCCTTTGTTTATACATTGGTTGGGCTGGTACAAATTTGGTGGCTCCACATAAAGTATCACGCACCCAGTAAATGGGATTTTAGGTTCCCGTCAAATTGGTTACAAATAACTCGTAGTATACTTTACCTTATGACAAAAAAATTCGATCACCCGTTACCACTTTATATTAAAGATGATATCTGAAGGCCAAAATGAAGCCATTATTTGATTATAATATTCAGGTCATTTCGAGATAAAAAAGGCCGTTTTAATTCTCATCAAAATACATTTGATCCTATTATTAGATTCTAGGCCATGACTGAGGAAAAAACCCTATAGATATCTTTAAAGTGTAGATATTTGAATTTTGATATGGAATTCAATTCCAGCGGGTTGTTCATAGTTTAACCCTGAAAAGACTTTAAATCTGCTGTAAAAGAGGTTAGCTGAACTTGTATTTCTGACGAGTGACATCAAAAACCCTAATCATATCAGCCTAACCAAGTACAGCTTCTACGAAATAAAACATCTCTCTATCAGGTTTTTTTGGACTACGTGACTATGAGAACCTTTTGGCGGAAGGTAGAATACTAAAAAGAAAGGATTGGTTGCAACTTAATTCGGTGGAGTTCCAAAACCCCATTCACTGTAGGATATGCTCGAGATAATTCCAATCTTTTTGCTGCAGACAACTACATTAGATAACTACTAACAAAACTAGGGGGCACTTGTTATACAGGGTGGGACATAAAAACCAAGTGTTTTTGAAATAATCATAAAATTATTAGTTTTTACTCTAAAAAAAATATTGGTAGTAGAACCTAGCTCATAATATACCATTTTGAAATATCTAAGTGCAAAAATTACATCTGGCATATAACGCAGCCGTTCACGAAAACTGCACTCCACTGTTTCCAGCATGTCTCTGTTGATTTTTGAGAAATTCCATGGCGAATCGCTTCCTTCTCTGCGTCTAACGTACGGAGCTTGGCCCTTTAAACACGTGACTTGACTTACCGCCAAGAAAAAATCACAAATTAGTAAGTCGGGAGACCGAGGAGGTCATGAAATGCCACCAAACCTCGAAATTGAACGATTTGGAAACAGGTGGCGAAGAACAGCCATGGATGCCCTGGCGGTGTGTGCCGTGGCCCCATCTTGTTGGAACCACAAATTTTTGATATCCACACCTCTTCTTTGCAATTCAGGTATGAAAAAGGTATTCACCATATGAATGTAACGTTCAGATGTCACTGTAGCGGTGACCCCATTTTCTCCAAAAAAGTAGGGGCCAGTGATGCCATATGCCACGCGTTGTTCTAATGTCTACCGCTCCATGATGGCAAGTGGCAAGTAAGAAAGTGAAATGGTTTGAGTCAAGGAATAGATTGTAGTAAACAGCGCGCTCCTCCCTTTTCCAATATATGAGTACTACTCCAACCAAAAACACTTGGTTTTTATGCCCCACCCTGTATAATACAGCCCAGAATTTTACTGCTGAGGTGTATACTGGGTATATTTATGGTATGAAACGTAGTTTGATTGGTGTAGGAACCTTGTTGAGATTTTCTTCCGAAATACTGTAATTACTCATAGTCATGCAAGTTACCAGAAGCTAATTCAAACAAAATAAAAGAGGCGCTATTATAGTATAATAATAATAATAATAAAGAATTATTCCAACAGGCATACAACCAATCACGGGAAATTTCTAAGACATACATTCATAAATAATATAAGTAAAGAAGGCAGAAATTCATGTAATACCATTTTTCGTGCTATTGCCCGCATGTCAGGCTCTCAAATCAAGGCGCTACCAGAAAATGCCGGAAAAAAACCAACTGCCAGCGGAATTCGAACCCAGGCCTCCGGAATTCTAGTCCGTTACTTGCTGAGCCACGGTGGTCATGGCAAAGAAATCTCAAGAAACGTCGAATTCTCTCACGTCCACTGACGCCTCCACCTTCGTCATTTTCTGGTAGTACGGGGTGGTTCGTATCTGTGTCATCGAAGGAAATCTGTTAAGTCAGTATCAATCTCCGGTCGCGTTCGAGTCCAGACGCCACTAGGTCGAGTCAGCACAGACAGCTCTGTGTAGGGAATGAATGCATTTTCTTGAGCTATAATTCATATTGCTTTCACAATGAAGACTTCCTCCCAGGTCGGAAATTCTCTGTCGTGGGAGACGGCTTTTCCTCTTCTTTTCATAGCATCAATGCAGGGGTTCCGCAGGGATCGGTATTGACTCCGACGTTGTTTTTGCTTCACATCAATGGTCTACACTCTAGCACTACAAACCCAATCCACAGTTTTGCGGATTACAGTACGCTGCATGTAGGCACCATGAGCAATAGACCGATCTCTATGGTCGAGCTGGAACGCAGAAGACTGACAGTGGCAGCTTCACTTTCAAAGGATCTCGATACCATTACCGGTTGGGGGCTCAAGAATCTGGTAAAATTTAATGCTTCTAAGACACAGTATTGTACGCTATCAAACAAGGAAGGGCCCGAGCCAACACCCGGTTCTAATGAACAACCAGGCTTTGCCAAGGAGTCACTCATTCAAGCTGTTAGGAGTCAACATTACAGAAAATCTGATCTGGTACGAACACGTTGCGTCAGTTGCAACAGCTGCTGGTAAAAGGCTTAGGTACCTATTTAGAGCCAGAAGGTACTTCTCTCACCAGGTAACCTCCTCACGCTATATAAAGCCCAGATAAGACCTGGCCTGGAGTACTGCTCTCATGTCTCGGGAGCTGCTGCCGCTACTACTCTGTCTATACTAGATGTCCTCCATAGACCATACCGTACCGATATTCAAATGGAATCTGCTCCTCTGAGCTATCTTCTGTCGTTCCGCCGCTCACCGCTTCTATCAGATGCACCCGCGCGACCGCTGCATCTCTCCTAAGGTGGTCGTTCTTCATACATCAAGAAGCGAGCGGTAGATCTGCACATTTATTCCCAGGGTGTCCAAGGCTTGGAATGGACTGCCAGGATGTATTTATTGGGCTTGCGGATGTTGGCCCATCCAAATCCCGCGTTAACAAACTTCCCCTAACCTAACATAACCCTTTCACAGCAGCCGCGGTACTCTGGTATTTAGGCTCTGCCTACGCGGTCTGCTCAGTTATAAATAAAACTTATTACTACAAAAATAAAATTAGACTTGCAGATAGAATGCAGTTATCTATAATAATCAACAGAAATCCGGGTACAGTAATCTCCGTAAGTCTCTAACAACGTTTGTCTCTCTCAGTGGAAGGTTTAAAAGGTTGTACAAGCTGCACATAACGATCACAGATGATTTTATTAAAATATTTGTGACACACACATTGCAGTTGAATGTGACTAATTAACCTAGGAGTATAAAAATTTAGCTTACTTAGTATAACGAGACAATCGAGTTATGTAACAGTTCAAACAAAAAGGACAGGACATTTTTGTCCCGTTGCGTTTGCATCCATTCAATATGAAATATTTCTAGCAGAATGTTATGGCTGAATCCCCTTTGTAGCATGCCAAAGTCTTCGCCCCCCCCACCCCCGCAAATTTTTTCACGGGGCCCCCTCTATACATAAAAAAATATACTGCCTATACTGGATGAAAACAAAACCGTCTACGGTGATATTTTAAATCGGTTTATAGATAGAAAAAAAATGGTGTGACCCCAACTTTATATTTTGATTTTTTTCTTTCGAGTTTAAGAAATAAGTATTCGCAGCCCTTATGTACAATATGATTATACATCGACCAACGGCACAGATATACGCGTCGCGTTAGTGTAATGTTGTCACTTGTTCTAGTCGTTTTGGATTCTACGTTCGAACATGTTGTAGTGTTGCCAAATTTTGCCATAAAATAGTTACTGATAAGGCAAAATATGTTTGATTTGATTATGGAAAATTATGTGGTATACACATATTCCGCCGCTATAAAATTAAATAATAGGTATTATAGTAATTACTATGTAAAAAGCTTGCTCGAGGTAGTCGAGGCTGAGCGGGGGCCCCGCGGATGCTTGGGGCCCCCCGCACCGCGGGCCCTTTCGGCACGCCACTGAATACTTGAGCATTCTACTTTGTACAGATTCTGTTGTATTTATTTTGTAGATTGGATGCCAGATTAATCTAGCATTCTCCATCCTACATTGAATAAAAGTAAAGTAAAACAACTTCAGAGTACTCGCATTAGAAAATTAAACCAGTTCCTGACACGGTAACCAAGTTACCTTAGTACCGACGATACTACTCCTAATATGGTCTCTTAGTAGTGAATTTCGTATCAAATGTGACTCTGACAAATCTTTTAAACTAGTAACTCTGCCAAAATCTGCAATGTTGTAATCAACGTACAGCAGTCTGTTGGTATAACCAAACAACCACACGATATTCTATACATTTACTCATTTTTTTCGATACCACTAACCTTCAAAAATAGAGAAGCAGAGGATTAGCTTATATAAGTGTTATAACATGTCCAATTTATTATTCATTAACAAGCCAGGATAATAAAGTTGATCGTATGGCATTAACTACCGCTTGGTATTTTTAAACTGATAAACGACAAGCTGTTTAAATGGAAATAGCCCGGGAAAGAGCCGAACACGCAAAGGGCTACTACTAGGCAGATACATATGGAAGATAAATATGCAGGGGCGGCGTTGCTTCATTAATATTGAACACGAAATATCTACCATTTGCGTGTATTTGGCAGGAAGTTTCGGGTCGCATAATGTAAATTGTGGCGACGAATCTATGTGCCCATATTGCAATTCGGCACAAGAATGCAAACAGGATGTGGCTTTAAACTGAAAAACCCTTTTCTTGTATATTCCAAAACCTCATCAAATTATCTAATAAGCAGTTAACTATGGATTAAAAGTGATCTGGAATTTGCGGCATCACTATAGGAAACCGCAAATATAAGACTGGTATTATAAATTTTATTTGAGTACGTCTAAAGGAAACTGCAGCTTGAAAAATACTGAACTGTTATATTTGCAAAAACTACAGAAAATTATGACTTCCTCAAAATCTTAAGGTAAAATCTTTAGGTTGTTCTTGAAACAGATCGCCTAGAGGATTGAGCGGAGCTATAGATTGGGGTTGATTTAACAAGTACCTAGTTAGCTGTATGCGATGTGATAAGGCGAGGAATACAAACACGACAAAGCTAATCCAACAGGTTTAGTTATAAGCAAATAATATTTCTAGATACGATTTTGCATTTCAAACAAAAAATGTAGTAGAGTTGATTGACTCAGTACTTCCCACACATTCCGATGATACCAGTTTTATTATTGTCCCACAGCATAAAACTATAGTCTAGATGCCTCTACAATCAAATCATCGCTCGCCCGACCGCAAAAAATGTGTTTTATTCTACTAGGTGCTTCTTTCACAGGTCAATGGACAACATATCATGAATACAACAAATTTTTGAGTTTTACAAACCCCCACCCCCGAACCACCCCAATTTCACCCCCAACCAAACAAATTTTTAAAATGATCAGGAACCCCTAAAACGTCTCAAAACGAAGTTTGAGGTGTTTTTTATATTTTTAGTTTTTTATTATTGCCGCGCCGCCACTGAAATGATTTCTAAAAACCATACGCGCTTTCCATACTCGTCGCGGTAATAAATCTGTGTCAAAATGTCATTAAAGTCAATTCAGAAGTTTCCACGTAACACAATACAAAACGATCCAAAGTAATACTCATATGTACTTTGTATGCATCAGATAGTTCAAGTCCCTTGGTTTCTATAATCGGCAAGGCAATGTTCGGATGGACCTAAAAAAGGGTATTATGCCGCTAGGTCTTTCTCTCTCAGGTCAGTAGACAGCCCATTATGAATACAACACATTTTTCAGATTTACAACCCCCCACCCCTCCAACCACCCTAATTTCACCCCCACCCAAAAAAAAGTAGAAAATGATCGGGAACCCCTAAAACGCCTAAAAACGAAGTTTGAGGCATATTTGAAATTTTTCGTTTTTTGCTAATTACTCCGCCGCCCATGCACCGATTTTCAAAATTTAGCAACATTACCTACTACGCCCCTACACCATATCACTACCCAAATTTCATCAAAATCTATGCAGCGGTTACTGAGATTAGGAGGCTAGAAAAACGCCAACAGACAGACCGACAGACAGACCGACAGACAGACCGACAGACAGACCGACAGACAGACCGACAGACAGACCGACAGACAGACCGACAGACAGACCGACAGACAGACCGACAGACAGACCGACAGACAGACCGACAGACAGACCGACAGACAGACCGACAGACAGACCGACAGACAGACCGACAGACAGACCGACAGACAGACCGACAGACAGACCGACAGACAGACCGACAGACAGACCGACAGACAGACCGACAGACAGACCGACAGACAGACCGACAGACAGACCGACAGACAGACCGACAGACAGACCGACAGACAGACCGACAGACAGACAGACCGACAGACAGACCGACAGACAGACAGACAGACAGACAGACAGACCGACAGACAGACCGACAGACAGACCGACAGACAGACCGACAGACAGACCGACAGACAGACCGACAGACAGACCGACAGACAGACCGACAGACAGACCGACAGACAGACCGACAGACAGACCGACAGACAGACCGACAGACAGACCGACAGACAGACCGACAGACAGACCGACAGACAGACCGACAGACAGACCGACAGACAGACCGACAGACAGACCGACAGACAGACCGACAGACAGACCGACAGACAGACCGACAGACAGACCGACAGACAGACCGACAGACAGACCGACAGACAGACCGACAGACAGACCGACAGACAGACCGACAGACAGACCGACAGACAGACCGACAGACAGACCGACAGACAGACCGACAGACAGACCGACAGACAGACCGACAGACAGACCGACAGACAGACCGACAGACAGACCGACAGACAGACCGACAGACAGACCGACAGACAGACCGACAGACAGACCGACAGACAGACCGACAGACAGACCGACAGACAGACCGACAGACAGACCGACAGACAGACCGACAGACAGACCGACAGACAGACCGACAGACAGACCGACAGACAGACCGACAGACAGACCGACAGACAGACCGACAGACAGACCGACAGACAGACCGACAGACAGACCGACAGACAGACCGACAGACAGACCGACAGACAGACCGACAGACAGACCGACAGACAGACCGACAGACAGACCGACAGACAGACCGACAGACAGACCGACAGACAGACCGACAGACAGACCGACAGACAGACCGACAGACAGACCGACAGACAGACCGACAGACAGACCGACAGACAGACCGACAGACAGACCGACAGACAGACCGACAGACAGACCGACAGACAGACCGACAGACAGACCGACAGACAGACCGACAGACAGACCGACAGACAGACCGACAGACAGACCGACAGACAGACCGACAGACAGACAGACCGACAGACAGACCGACAGACAGACCGACAGACAGACAGACCGACAGACAGACCGACAGACAGACCGACAGACAGACCGACAGACAGACCGACAGACAGACCGACAGACAGACCGACAGACAGACCGACAGACAGACCGACAGACAGACCGACAGACAGACCGACAGACAGACCGACAGACAGACCGACAGACAGACCGACAGACAGACCGACAGACAGACCGACAGACAGACCGACAGACAGACCGACAGACAGACCGACAGACAGACCGACAGACAGACCGACAGACAGACCGACAGACAGACCGACAGACAGACCGACAGACAGACCGACAGACAGACCGACAGACAGACCGACAGACAGACCGACAGACAGACCGACAGACAGACCGACAGACAGACCGACAGACAGACCGACAGACAGACCGACAGACAGACCGACAGACAGACCGACAGACAGACCGACAGACAGACCGACAGACAGACCGACAGACAGACCGACAGACAGACCGACAGACAGACAGACAGACCGACAGACAGACCGACAGACAGACCGACAGACAGACCGACAGACAGACCGACAGACAGACCGACAGACAGACCGACAGACAGACCGACAGACAGACCGACAGACAGACCGACAGACAGACAGACCGACAGACAGACAGACCGACAGACCGACAGACAGACAGACCGACAGACAGACAGACCGACAGACAGACCGACAGACAGACCGACAGACAGACCGACAGACAGACCGACAGACAGACCGACAGACAGACCGACAGACAGACCGACAGACAGACCGACAGACAGACCGACAGACAGACCGACAGACAGACCGACAGACAGACCGACAGACAGACCGACAGACAGACCGACAGACAGACCGACAGACAGACCGACAGACAGACCGACAGACAGACCGACAGACAGACCGACAGACAGACCGACAGACAGACCGACAGACAGACCGACAGACAGACCGACAGACAGACCGACAGACAGACCGACAGATAGACCGACAGACAGACAGACAGACAGACAGACAGACAGACAGACAGACAGACAGACAGACAGACAGACAGACAGACAGACAGACAGACAGACGGAAATGCGTGACGTGGATTTTCGTTATGTACTCATCATAAAAGACCCAAAGGCGCATTATCTTAAAATCGAAAATTTTCGCGATCGCAATACTCCCCTCACCTATCGGTGTGGGAAGTAAAATTAGGAACGAGCTCCCCTCATGTCCTAACGGAGGGAGTGCATCGAGTACACTGGACTAGTTTACGAGCTGTTTGTGAAAAAGCTGGATAGTAGCTTGTAAACTCGCCCCATGTACTTGAGGCTTTAGCTATGATGGCAGGATGACTGCACCACCAGACGGTCAAGAACGAAAAGGCATGGAGGAGGTAGAACTAGCTCATACATAACTCCATGAGGCATACGAAATACTTTTTAAGATACTGAAATGGAGTTGGTGAACTAAACACCTAAAAAGCATGGATTATTAGAAAGTGGAACATGATACTGTCTTTCATAGCTGTGCTCTAAAATTATCACCAACTTAAGAACATAAATGAATGGAGAATAAGCCGTTTCGGTCTTTGATTACCAAAAATGACGAACACTGAGGGTTGTAAAAACCAAAGTTGTCTAACTTCATAATTATCTACAACGGTTTATATTTCATGTAGAATAGAAAAGAATTGGCCAAGAGAAATAGCTGAGATACATTTTCAGGGGCTAGATAGGCGATAGAATGTCAAAAATGCTTAGTTTAAAATTCAAATTCGGATGCAACACTTCCCTCGTCCACATCGTGAGTATCATGGGTCAAGTCCAAAGTAAAACAAAGTTGAATGCAAACCGACCTGTTAGTGTTATGCAAACATAATTATGCATTACTTACATTTTATGTAGGTCGTTCAAAACGTGTTACCGCGTCTCGCTACTATATCATAGAGAATGTATGTAAACTAACTGCACTCGTTTGAGCGGTATTGTGTTTTCGAGAAGCCGGTTGTAAGGAAAAGCAAATAGAAAATCAATGAAGCCTAATCTCGGGGTCACCGGCTTTTCCGTTTGCATTTGTAATTTAATAAAATATCGAATGCTAACAAGTTAGACTGTTATTGTACGACAGGAAGTTTAGTGTTATCTATTAACACCTTCTTACCGTAAATACAATTATTACAGTTAATGATTTTAGAGTTTCTTACATGTCAAGTAACAAATCCGGACAACGTATGCTGTAACGATAATTTCTTACTGGAGCTTATATTCAAGAAGGTAACTTTATATCAGAGAGCTTTAGATGATAAGCAACGGCAAAACTTGACGCAACGTCCAATAAAGTTTGTAACAACTTGCATCATATAATCATTGCCTTTCATAAGCTTAAGTTTGAACCAGTTTTTACAATCTTTTATGCACCTGGGGGGTTTGAAGTAAACTTATGTATTGAATCTCAAACCGGCCTAACTTAAAGCTTCTTGTAAAAAGATTTAATCAACAAGGCAAGGAAAATAAAATTACTTCCACTGTAACTGGTTGTACTATTTTTTAGATGAATTCAATATGCTCTCTAACTACAACGTATAATCACCGCTGTGATAAATACTAAAGAGGCAAAATTTTATTGACTTCGCCGTTGTACTATAGTTTTATATGTATCTATAACAATTATAATACAATGAAGTCGTTATTATTATTGAATGCTTGAATCTAAGGCTATAACTTGATAACAGCAATTAGTTTGATTATCTACACATACACACATAAAAATGAAATTTTACATGAAGTATATGTATGCGCAAACATAATATCATACAAAGAATGTTGAAAAGTGGGAGTTTTTTGGAAATAAGGATACAAAAATGTTACATTAAGTTACATTTGGTAATCTGGCGCAAACAGTTCAAATGTTTCATAAAATTTTGTTCTTGGATGAAAAGTATAGGAGCTTTGTTTGTTCTGTTGCCAAAGCTACTATTGGTTCCAACATAACTTTTTCTTTTTTTGAAGTAAAAATATCAACTATTTTAGGAAGGTTGAATATTTTTTTAGAGGATATGAAAACATATACCAGTACCTAAGCCAAACGGCTTGCATAAATATTACATAATATACCTATGTGATATTGTCACATATTTGGTACGTACCATAGAACACATGTGACAGATCCTTGCTCTCTCAAAATTTCGCAAGAATTCGTCCATGCTTATTGAGCTTGACAAAATATGCCACATGATAAAAAATGATGTGAAACACGTGACATGGACAACTTTGCGGGAACAGAAACGCCGCGCCGCCAGCTTATTTTGACTGAACGAAGACTGAGGTAAAAGGAATAAAGGTGTGATTGGAAAACAGTATAAATCTTTAACCTAAGACTGTAAATTTTTCAATGCAGGTTCCACAAATTGCAAGTTTTTTGTATTATTCATAGCAAACTGAGCTACGTTGCTAAAAATTTAAGAAATCTGAGTTTGACATTCTAGACGTGAAGCTAATTATGTTGTTATTCATGGTACCTATGTTTCTTTAAAATTAACATTTTAATCGAAATTATATTTTTCTTATTCAAATAAACCATAAGCGTCACATCAGTAAATGTTCTTAAAGAGAGCTAGATCTTATCGTAAGCACAATTTGACAAGATTGTCCCTATTCCTGAATTGAGAATTTCTCCTTCTGTGTGGATCAATGTCTACTTTCCTGCGTTAGATAACTTTGTGAAACGTCCTGACCCTGTAGAAAGCAACTTCTTGTAGTTAAATACTAATTAACATATAAACAAAAGCAAAATTGCCTTCCTGTATTTAGCTGCAAGTTGAGTACACGAAGAATCTAATTATATGCGATAGGTTAATTTAGCAAGTCGTTATACATGGTTTTATTTCCGACGACAGAGAAGAGGAAAATTCTGTCATCACAAACGTTATTCGAAATCGTTTCATGGTCCAACGCGACCTTAATGTATTTGTTAACCGGTGTTCTTGTTTCTGCATAATATCGCTAATCGTACAGATTTTTATTAGATTTTGGTATAGGTTGATGCACGAACTGTGACGTAATTACCAAAGTACACCAGACTAAAGCCAAATTCAGATGCACACGACATCCGACATACGACACACGACGAACTGATTCTGTCGTATAATTTAAAATGTATCCATTCACATGAGTCCCAAATTTTCGTACGAAGTTTTGTTACAAATTTGGGGAATTTGTACCTTCATAGTTGGTTACCAACTGTTACCTCTAAGGGTATGCAACCTGTTAACTACATTTGTGTATGTTGGGTTGCCTGCCTAAGACAAGTTTTATGAGAAATATGAATAGTAAAGATCAGTGTTGATGTTGAACCAAACGCCTATACCTTGTTACCAGAGTTGCTGGATGGCACCAAATGAGTACAAACTGAGCAAAAGTATTATTGTTAGGCGCCCCTATCAACAAACCCACCACAGGTTCGCAAATTGTACTAAGATCAGGGTATGGTTAAGCTGCGAATGAAAGTCTCTAATGTGCTCTAATCCTCCATCTAGTGCCCAAACCACTTAGATGGAGTTGGTGCCATCAATTGTGGTAACGAGGTATAGCGTGATAAATTACGTCCCGACAAGTACCTCTTAAAATACAAGCAAAACCCAAGCATTACAGTAGGTACCTATGTCAGTTGCCGAGGTTCTGTCATTGTCAGTGGTTCTGTCAAAACCATTTAAATTTTAATATGTGATTTATGGTTGTTAAAAATCAAATCCAAAACATACCTCGATTCCTTACCATTTCACCACTGTTAGGTGCACGGTTGAATACAGTTAACCGATGAAGGATATCTTTGAGGATTAATATGATTTGATGGTCCAAGTATGTTTAAAGTTAAAGCACGTCTTTACCCATAGGCAATAGATTCGCGAATACACCAGTTTTACTCAGCTGTGGACCAATAATTTCAAGCAACGATTTAAAAGCATTACTTGGTATTTGTAAATAATTAAAATATTTTTCTGTGCCAGTTAACTTCCTCTCCTGCAACATATTATGGTACGCTCCTTGCTTCTTCCTGTTTTTAAATATGTCTCGAACCCAAAATCTATGCTTTCTTCCTATTTTCTTCATTTTATTCATCCATAAGAGGGACAAAAGTAAAATATTTATTGAATGCACGTATTGCGCTCGCGGAATTACCATTTTCAAATACAAATTCATGGAGATTGTCTGCTGTCAAATTACATACGACATCGGATGAAAAGTTAAAATATTTTCAACTTATCCGACCGTCGTATATAAAAGTTAAAATCATCGGACATTTAGTTTGGCGCCAATCCATTTTGAATCTTTCGACCAATAGGAGCAGTTTCGGACATTTAGTTTGGCGCCAATCCATTTTGAATCTTTCGACCAATAGGAGCAGTTTCGTACCGTCGTATCGTCGGATGTCGTATGCATCTGAATTTAGCTTAAGCCTATCCAAATATGTGATTTGCTTTCTTTATTTTCAGATATTAAACGAGATTAAAAATGATGAAGGATGAATTCAAAATTCGTTTCACCGTATTTCACCTATTCTGGGTATAAAGCCACAACCACACTACTCGCGAAGTTACCAAAAGTTAGTCAAGTACGAGTTTCTGAATGTGGCTTTGAACTACTTCGCTGCGCTTCGAGCCACTCAGCGCCGAGGCGAGGGATCGAAGTTGCGAGAAGTGGCCGTCCGCACTGCTCAGGTTTACTCGTCGAAGGAAAACGTTCTGTAAATCTGTTTGGTGATGAAAATAAGGCACATAACTGAAATATTTGAAATTGTATAATGCAAAAGCAGTTGCGTCTTGCACATTTTTTTTATAACTAAGCAGACCGTGCAAGCAGAGCCTAAATACCAGAGTACCGCGGCTGCTGTGAAAGGGTTATGTTAGGGGAAGCAGGAACTCCTATTTGAATATAGGCTACAAGAAAAGACAGGAGAGCATAGTCCAATGCATCTCAAAGTTCGCAAAGAGCTTAGGATGGGACCCTATTTGATCCCTTTGACTGGGGCTGCTGTGAAAGGGTTGTGTTAGGGGAAGTTTGTGAACGCGAGATTTGAATGAGCCAATACCCGCAGGCCCAATAAATACATCTTCTGGTAGTCCATTTCAAGCCTTGGACACCTGGGAATAAATGTGAGGTTGTACCGCTCAGTTCTTGATGTATGAAGAACGACCGTCTTAGGATGAGATGCAGCGGTCGCACGGGTACATCTGATAGGAGCAGTGAGCGGCGGAACGATAGAGGATAGCTCAGAGGAGCAGATTCCGTTGGAATATCGGTAGAAGAGTCACCAACAACACGCCGGTGAGAAAGTGACTGAAGGTGGTGCGTTAAGGCCGGATCGCCAATTAGTCGAATTGCCCTTCTCTGGACGGCATCTAGTATAGACAGGGTAGTAGGGGCAGCAGCTCCCCAGACATGAGAGCAATACTCCAGGCAAGGTCTTATCTGGGCTTTATATAGCGTGAGGAGGTTACATGGTGAGAAACACTTTCTGGCTCTAAATAGGTACCCAAGCTTTTTACGAGCAGGTGTTGCAATTGACGCGACATGTTCGTGCCAGATCAGATTTTCTGTAATGTTGACTCCTAACAGCTTGCATGAGTGACTCCTTGGCAGAGCCTGGTTGTTCATTAGAACTAGAACATCATTTATATTGCCATTGTCAGATGACTTCGTTATTCACAAAACAAGATTAGGTTCTTGTGTGCCGAGCAATATTGCTCCTGAAGAGGTGAGCCTCCTCATATACGACTTATTTCGACGGGGTAATTCGACGGGAATTTCGCGAGCGATTTCGTGTGGCTGAGGCTTAAGAGATTATAAATATGTTTATAGAAAATAAATGCCAGAATTCAGTAATGGTTTGTTATAATTTTGACAAGGAAAAGGTAAATACCAACAAACTCTTGTTTTAGACAATTAGTTCAATACCATTACTCCTAGTTTTTCATTGCTAGCGCCAAAAAAACTGATGAAAGTAACTTTTATCTATTTTCACATCGCTTCAATAATTTGAGACAAAATCAAACTGCACTGAATTTGAGCTATTCTGTTATATTTTTGAAGTACCAGAGAAAAAATACTCTATAAACTCATGTAACATTTCGTTTCGGCAGCTCATGGTGATGAGTTTGAGGAAGTGTACTTTAGGTTTCTGAAATCCACAGCAAAACTTGAGTTGTGGATGTAGAGTCAATAACTTTCTCGATTTATAGCTAGACATCCAAACTAGATCACTTTTATTCACTGATGCAAAAGTACAGAACCACTCTACTATACGGCTACTTATATTTTAACAAAAACTAGCTACGCAATTCATGAACATACGATTTAAAAAAACACCTATTTTAAGGCATAGATCACTGATAACAGTATACTGCAAATATTTTTAAATTCAAGCAGCCCAAATATACTAATTTTGATCGAAAGCCTCATCCAAATGTGATGACGAATGTTCACTACTGCTGATTTGTAGCATCATTATACCACACCTTTGCATTCGTAAAGTAGTATTACGGGAGACTTACGTGTGCCAAAAGCTACATGTCACTAGAATTATATGTATGATGTCATAGTCTGTGTGACGCTTAACGTGAAATACTAATTATAGTAACTTCGATGAACATGAAATACGCAGATACGCGTTTTCCAGGAAAAATTGAATACTTTTTTGATCTTATCTTTTCACTATATGATATCTAGGAATGTTTTTAGATGTTCTACAAATTAATAAAACCGCAAAGGGTACAAACTAAGTGGTAGGAGGGTAAAGAATACCACCGTCGTCCTTTTGCTGCACCAGTGTACCACCCTCAATTGTTGGTCAGTTAGAATGTTTGCATACCTAAGCTGCTGGTCAGTTTCCTTTGTCCCTTCACCTAGTCCCTATTTTTCAGATTTAGTAACAGTAACGATGATGAGTCCTACCATGATAAAAATAACGTCCAGACGAAAAATCTTTCTTATTCGTAACGTCCGGGAGGAGGGTGTCCAAGCCCGTGACGAGGATTTCACGTCGGTGAGGGGGGGGGTAAAGGTTCACTAGCTTAATCATCTGACTTGCGGAGAGAGGGGAGATGACGTCTTGGGTATCAGAAGTAGGACGTCGTTAGGTATCACCATTTTGGGCGAGCAAAAATGGGGGGTTTTTAAATTTCCGTTTCTCAAACATCCAGGAAGAGTATAGTAAAGAAGTGTGTAGAATAAAAAAGGTTTTCGGGCTCCTACCCGCTATGAAAAAATCGATCAGGTGACGGCCCTACCTAGGGGACCTGTTGAGTATTCTAAACCTGTTTTTACTTACCGAATGCCCCCCCTCAGTACCTGGGAGGCGGGGGCTTGAGCTCTGACTCTTTGATATCAAAAAATTAACTATATCAAATAAAGAATAAACAGACGATATGTATTGTATATAAGGTTGCATGTTTCAGCAGCGTTTATATGTTACATTGTCAAGAAACCAAACTCTTAAAGTATTCATTATACCCAAATTGGGTGTAAAGATGAAATGTAAAAATGATAAGTACTCTGAACGCTGAGCAAAAACTGTATGCAACATAATATTCGTATATGTACATAAATTCAACTGTTTAATAATTTTCTTATTTTCACCAACACAAAAGCTAGGAAATCTGGTATAAACTACAAATCGGTACATCTAACTTTTCAATGATGTGCCATTAGTTTTTAGTATTATTAAAAATAATTGTTAATTGTTAATATTTTTTATTTGTCATTTATTTTATGAACAACACTTAGAAATTATATCTATAGTAGATACTTAGAAACCCTAAAATTTTTGTTGTTTGAAGTTTGTAGACAACGTAGGATTGTCTATACAATTTTTGAGAACAACGTTTCTCTTGACTAGGTGAATTGAAGACAATTAAATATAGCAGATGAATCGAAACATACTCAAAATCTGTATAGACAATGGAGCTCCGAAACCTCCTAAAATTTTTGTTTAAATTGTTTTCGATCCCTTGATTTTACCCAATAATCGACCATCTCCAAACTTTATTGAAACGATTTCTTCTAACCTCGTAACCTAATAATTGTAGCATAAAAGTTTCAACAGTTCAGAAATATAATAAACCGATAAGGTATTGTGGAAATTTTGGGGAGGGGGCGGTACACCGGACTCCTTCCCTGACTACGTGCCTGAAGGTGTCCTTGAGGGAACATTATCGATATCAACTGTCTTTCATGGATGACTAACAGAAACTTATTCGGTGCTGTCCACCGCTATCTGCAGTTCCACAACGGCCACAACCTGTTATGCTATTTTTAGTGGAAATAAAACTCGCAAAACCAGCGCCGAAAAATCACCTAAAATACCTAAAGTTTCCTAAAAATTGTATTCATGCTTAGGGAAAATTACAAGTTCCAGTTCTAAAATCCGGTAGAAAAGGCATTCTATGGTTTAAGCTGAACCTAGAATTATCTCTTTAAGAAGAACGACTGCCTAGCTGAGAGACTATCCATCTTTGAACGTGACTTCAACCTTCACATTAAGGCCTGGTGAGGCTCCAACAAAGTAGATGCAGCAGAGAGAGCTATCGAAACCATAAGCTAAAGAGTAATACTTCAGCTAGTGGGCTCACTTTCTTTTATCGTCACTCCTCACGTTCCACTAGCCTGCTGAACCATTTTCTAAGTACACATCATATTTCTTATAATAATCACATAATCTTCAATCAAAAGATCGAAGCCAAACCTAAACGGCTGCGTTAACAAGTCCTGTGATGCAGCTCGTCGGCAAAATTTTCAAACTCACACCCATATTTTCAGAAGAACCTAACCGTTAATAAAGAGGTAAAAATACAATGAAACCATTCTAAATACAAAAATCTAATATGAGCCAACATAAAACAGAAGGTTGGGTTGCAGCTCAAAGTCAGCCGAAACAGTTAAAGGGAAACTTCTCGAAGTGTAGGTTTCCTTCAATTACATGTCAAGATAGCATAGTCGTAAAAGCAAAAGTATTTGCCAAGGACTTTACAGAAAATTTTACAACAAATGTCACAGTGCCCAGATGTCAACGATACCGAGGATACCTCCAGCTATTAATGAGGTAAGGTTTAAAACTCAATCATCCGGAAGGTGCTTCATCACTTGACACTTCTAAAGCAACTCGGAGCCCGAATCCAATCTGGGGCAACGCTGGCATTTCCTGATCAGGTTAAGGGGAATCCCGCATACAGGATGTAGTGCCATGGCAATTGGTTTTATCACCCTGCCATAAATCACACCCGGATACTTGATAACCTACGATGCTTGAGATGCCACTCGACAGAATGTCAAGCGACGTGGACATAGAGATCCCATGTAAGGTCAACCTAAGTGACAGATCAGAATAGGGTCTTTGAGAACCTTGACATATTTTATGTCGAATGGTATCAATCTGGTATTCATCAGGTATAGGAGGAGACATATACGATGGTAGGCCTGTGCGGAACGTAAGTATCCGCCTGGGTAAGCTGGTTACCGCTTTCCAGGCAGAAACAGCCACAATTTTGCAATGCGGCAGAATATGCATAGATAAAGCATACAGCAAAAAAAGTACCTATGTAAACACAGACAGTCGGGTGACTCTGAGGGCCTTGACGAGTAACCACTTTACTTCAAAAATAGTGTGGGACTGCTATAATAGACACAGGCACCGGCGAGGACAAACAAGATAACATTATCTTGGGTGCCTAGTCACATAGAAGTGGGTGGTAATGAGAGGGGCGACAGGTGTGCCAAGGAAGGCGGGAACTCCCTCTCATCGGGCCAAAATGAGCACGTGGAGTGTCATTCAACATTGTCCTGCTTTGAGTGAAAGCAGGAACTCCTATTTGAATATAGGCTACAAGAAAAGAGGAGAGCATAGTCCAATGCATCTCAAAGTTCGCAAAGAACTTAGGATGGGACTCTATTTGATCCCTTTGACTGGGGGTGCACAATAACCCTTAAACGGCTTTCGGCAACTATTAGGGCAACTGAACCCTAGAAAAGTTCGAACGTTAAACTGTACTTTCATTTTTTCAATTGTTAATATACCTCCACAATATATCCACAATGATGTACTTATCGGAAAACCGAAACAATAAAAAAAGATTTTCTTGAACATCATATTATATATGATTTACTCTCATTAACCGCTTTTCAGCGTCCTGCCAGTCTGTTTAAGTATAGACACTTTACTAATGTTTCAGTCACGTCTCTACCCTTCTCAAAGTATAAAATTTTGACAAAAAATTGTAATAGTTTGTTTTGCTGCTTTAGAAAGCAGCTTTTGTAATCCTTAGAACAAACTTCTTAGGTTAAGCATCACGAAAATACTTTCTGATAATCAATATGCATCACTGACTACAAATTGCTTTTTATCAAGCTTTTTATGATTTTATACTGTCATGGCCAAAATGTTAGTAAATTTTAAGCAGGATGCATTAAAAGCTTGTTGAACCTTAGATTTGGTCATTTCTGCGACATCTAATCAGTTTACAAAGATTTTAGTTTTACTGCTTGAGGAAGAATATAGGAGGTTCGGGAGAGCTTCCAAGGTTTTTAAGTTGTACAAATAGACGTATTTAAATGAAGACTCGTTGAATGTTGTTGAACCCAGGAGAGTCGACCAGTTCTGTTTACGCCCACTATCCACTAAATAAAGCGAAACTCGTGACGTTGCATGTTGGAAAGTTCCCACGCAATTTTCCAATATTTTTCTGTATGAGTAATCTGGATACATTCGCAAAATATTTTATCAAACTGAATGTCACGGTCCAGCTATTCAACGAAATAACTTTTTGATGAACATTTGAGCACCTAAAATGTGACAAATGAACACTTGCCTGTTAGGTGAAATACTGCAGAGGATCACACGAGAATCGGGAGTATCAAAATAAAAGTACAAAGTTTCATAATTATTGCAATGAAAAGTGGGGATTTCTAAAAAAGTAAATTTCCATAAAATGTCACAATATTGGTAATATACAGCGTGTTCATTTGAAAACTTCCCACCAACGGATTTATCGGAAACCACTGACTAAAAAAAAAACGCCCGAGACACATCAAAAAATTTGTCAATGGGAACAACTTTTGAATCAAACACTACTTCACTCCCTCGTACCCTTTGCCCCCACGGCCATCCCCTTAAAAATTTTAAATGATGAGGGGTATTGAGTAATAGATTGTTTTAAAGGTATGTCGGCCCTTTATTTTAACGTTTGATTTTGTAAAATCGGTCGATTCATTTTCGAGGAAATTAGAAAAATCTTTTTGTATCTTAATTTGTAGAGCAAATGTCAGGCGTTGCTCGGACAACTTCGCAGACTCGGACCAGACAACACTGTAAGTCTGCTGGTTATGGTCATTCGATCTCGAGGTGGAAGGAGGAATACACTGCTCCCTGCACTGCGCGCAATGCCGGTATGCCGTGTGGCGGTACACATCTTAGCTGCCACAATGCCAGAATGCAGAAGCATCTTTGACTCCCTTCCTCTAGTTAGGGCCCACGATTTGCGGACTCGGTGATTACTCATCTCGTGCGAGTAGCAGTCACTGGTTATGTCGGAGCCTGGGCTACACCTTTTCGTTAAAAATATAATAATAATACACTGGACAGTGTACGAGTTGCAAGAAGCCGTCACGAAGAAGAAGAATATCTGCTTCACTGATGTATGCACGTTTTATATAACTACGTTTGTAGAAGGGCATACCCAGTATCACCAAGGAATTAATGTATGAGCAAGAATTTTTGGAAGCAAAGTGATTGGGCCATTGTTTATTAACAGAAATTTGGATCGGCAATGGCTGGACGACATGTTTCCAGATAAATAGATAGGAGAAAAGGACCTATAGAATAGTCGGCTAGATCTTCTGACTTGATGCCATTTTACTTTTTTCCATGAGGCCATTGAAAATCTATTGTGTTTACTCCCTAATCTCAAAGTTTGGCTGTCCTTTGTCAATGCATCATCGAAATCTGCCATGCTATCCCATAACATGTTTCTGCAACTGTCAATCAGGAATTTGAGCATCACTTATAACATTACTGTTTGGCCAATAACGAGCAATATTTTGAACACTTATTGCAACAAAAAGTGGTACTTTTGTGTATTTTTGTTTTCTACCTGAACGAATTAAGATACACATAATTTTTTCTAATTTTCTGAATCGATCGATTTTAGAAAATCTAAGGTCAAGGTAAAGCACATACCTTTGAAACAAGCTATTACTCGATACCCTTGTCATTTAAACATTTTTAAGGGGATGACCCTGGAGGCAGAATGTACTAGGGGTGTGAAGTAGTTTTTGAATAAAAAATTGTCCCCTTGACAGATATTTTGACGTGTCTCGGCGTTTTTTCTTTTCGTCAGTGGTTTTCGATAAATCCCTGATGGGAAGTTTTCAAATGAACACCCTGCATAACCTCGGGTAAAGCTTAGCTTCACGTAGTTATTTTTTCCCTAAAGCGCCGATATAGTTAGCGAAACACATGTCAAGTTTAGAAAATATCGATTTTGTGATTAACTAGGCGTAATGTTGCAAAAATAGCTATATGAATTGCCATGCAGTTATTCAAAATAAATAAATTTCTAAGTGACAATTAAACGAGAGAATGTAGGTATAGGCGCATTAGGCCGGCTAAAGATATTCACATTCACTCAACTGACACATTTTTAAGGAAAAAGTTCTAGACAACAATTTATTATTCCGTGGTAAATCCGAATCACACCAGTCGGAAAAGTAGGCATATGAAAGCATGATACTGCTTACAAACATATGACGGTTGCGTAGGAGGTAGAGCGCAAATATTATAACTATAATATTTGTTTAATGCTGCTGTAAATCATTCACAACACAGGTAAGTGTGTATACTATTCGACATAACACCGCTAGTTTATTTACAAAAACGGTGTAGTAAACCCATTATAACGATGTGTGTAATAAGATTTATTAGGTTTACATGTTACGTTTCTTTTGATGGTGTTTGTTGATGCAACAGTAAAGTGCGGAAATTGTGCTGGTGGAAAAGTGCTGCCATTTAACGGTTTTACATTTTTATTGCCTGAAAATCGGAATGTTAATACAAAAATGGTCGTTTCAGGTCTTCCTTGTGCCGAAATTTTGTCCAGAACAGAGAATAATGCCAAAATTAGTCACATTAGTCCAACCGGATATTTTGATAGAATCCATTTTGGTGCATTTGAACGGTAACCATTTTTAGCGAGTTTGCTCAGGAAACAAGTCAATTTTCCACGTTAAGGATTTCAAGTGTACGTGATCTTGTTATCTAGCATCATTGCCACCGTAGCGCTAGCTAGGAAATGTTGCCGCATTATACAGGGTGTTCATTTGAAAACCTTCCACACTGGATTTATCGCAAACCACTGATTAAAAGAATAAACGCCGATAGGAACAACTTTTTAACCAAAAATAAACTTCCCCCTTGTACCCCCTGCCCTCTAGGGTCATACCCTTAGCAATTCTAAATGACAAGTGATCTAATAGCTTGTTTGAAAGGTATGTCGAAGTCCTTCATTTTGACGTTTCATTTTTTTAAATCGATCGATTCGTATTCGAGAAAATTAGCAAAATCTGTAGGTATGTTAATTTGTTCAAATAAGAAACAAAATAGAAAATGTATTTATCTTGGCAATGGATAGAGTGACGGTAGTAATAAATTTTGCTGCTATAAAAATTTATATTTTCTAATCTTTATTTACTTAAAAGACGACTTCACTCTGGAGGTCTAGTATAGAAGGAGGATACAGGAGCTCGGTTGAGAGGGTAATTAGTCATCAGCCGCAGGAAAGATCGGTAGCCCGTACGAAGTTCGACCTTTCAAATGACCAATCTTAGAGCTACTATTACATCGCGGACATAAAGTGGTATGTTATAGCAAAACTGAAGTAGTACAACCAAGTAATTAAAAATAGTCACAAGATACAGCATAGCGTGCTTAGCAGGAAATTAACAACCATGGTGCTCCAGTCGTGATTAGTGCATGAACACACACTGCTTTATAATGTAGAAATAGCTTAGCTATGAAAATGAAACTACGACATCAATGCACTAGTTTTTGCTCGTGCTCATCAAAATTTAGACCAGCTACTAGTTCAGATGATCGGTCATTTAGTTAATGAAAAAGAAAGAAAAATTAGAAAACCGGTAATTCATAAGCATGTTAAATAAAAGATCTGAATTTAAAAAAATTGTCAAATGAGGACGTGCATGCATATTTCTTCCACTACGTCAACTTTGTTTTATACTCTCGTTTATACTGTGTGCACTTCTACAACTTTTAAGGGGTTTATAATAGTATTTTTATTGAAAATGTCTTATGGCGTTGACAAAAGTCAAATTTGATAATCCGTATTCTATGCATTTGTCTTGATTGCTTAAATGTCACAAAATATAGTAAAATTTATTAACGAATAGTTCAGCAAATTCCTCGTAATCTGCCTATTTCTCTGTGTTTTGCGACGCATAATTTCAGCAACTGATGCACCTGTTACTATGAAAAGAGATGTACTGTACAAGTACATTAGGTAATACTGTATAACATTATTTAGATATGTATATAACAGTTTCAGCGACAAAAGTATTCAAAAAAAGTATGACAATATTCCTAAATTTTGCTTATGTATGATTGAAAGGATAGTTAACTTAAAGCACATAATAATTCTTAGGCATCATAAAGGTACGAGGTTACACTTTAAGTGCGGGTCACCTAAAACATACTGTAAAATTTCTTAGCTATCCAAAATTCCTGTTCACTTACTGAATTTCTGTAAGTTATTTCAGAATCGCTGAACGTAACTTTAGATTGAAATAGCGGGACAATAACTTTAACTACTTTATTTTTGAGAATAGGTTCATTCGCAGTTGAAATGTAGTCAAGAAGCACGAAATATCACTTTTTCTAGCCAATGTTATTATGCGCCTAGATCTAAGTTCTAAGACTTAACTTCAATAGAACGTTTTTTGAACACGTCAGGCCACAATTTTTTGGAGACGGGGGAGGGGGGTAACAAAATGTTTATTTATGAAAAAATACAATGCTTCCCCAAAAATCTTTCTCACCATTTAGTTGACTGAAAGCTATTTTGACCATATAATAGCTAGATGAATACATAATTTGAGAATGGGTCTACAAAGCTGATACCATCTCGTGTTTTTGATTTGTTGTCCCAGTCAGTAGAGATTCAATGTTCTTAATTACTTTATTACAAAACAATTTATATCTTCTTCTTTTCTCTAAAAAATAATGTTTGTAATCCCAAATGTATATTTGTAATAGGAGTAAGTATTTCGACTGAAACTAATCCTGTGATTGTCCATGATTCATTGTGCTTCACTAGCCTTCCCTAATATCACATATTATGTTGCAAGATATACTACTTACTAACATTATGACCACCTCTAGGATTGCATAAAACAAACAACATCAGATTTGGAGCATTTGGATTTAAAACAATGCAGACGAAAGATTCTGTGTTCTGTAAGGCTTAAGAATCACAAACTCAGGATGTTTGTTCAGTAAAAAAATTTAAGCTGCTTATGTGGGACAAACATTTTGCAATTCAGAAAAGGCTTCAGATTTGGCCGAAATGTTCACAAAAAGTTTATCGTCCAACACATGTAGTTTTAATGGTGAACCAATAAGGCACGATAACTCACAATGGGTAGATTTAAAGCCCAAAAATAAAATCGTAAATCATAAACGTTTAGTGAAAAATATTAAATGTAAATTAAATTTTATAACAAACCATGATAGTATAGACAAATATTTCAGGAAGGTGCATTGAAATTGTTAATTTGTAAGTGTTTCACTTTCTTAACAAGCGAGGTGCAGCGGTGCTTCAACACGAACTGACAACTCTTACCTAGACTTGGGTAAGACGTTAATTTTAGCACCTCCTCCAGTTTTTCCAATGCTACCACGCCTTCTGCTTTTCAAGTACAGTGGCAGTTTCTTGGACCGGTGCCTTCCAATAAAAATAAATTAGTTGCTGTGCCCTTTGCGAAAAAATATGGTGGTGAGTGTAATGGATGGATGAGAATTCTTAGTCAAGCGCGCCGAACACTATTATTCGATACCCATGTATTTTTGAGATAAACCGCGTTTTAAACTCTGAACCTGTATCGAAGAGTGAGCATTAACTATATGCAAAACTTTGAGTTCAGACGATTGTTTTTGCTTGAGGAAACTTGAAGTGCGGAACACTTTCAATAATGAAGTCAAAAGGTATATTTGGGTGTGATCAAGGAATTTGCAAATCTACACACACAAAAAGAAATTCCCATTTGAAGAATTTCAATAATTTTGAAAAGTATATACTACCAACAAGAACATCTGTTCTGGCTCTAAGAAAATGTCTTTGATGAGAAAATTATGGTTAAATTGAGTCAAGAGAAGTATATCTTTGATTTAAATACCCATTCTAAAGAAACGTTGTCTGACCAGGAATATAATTTTCTTCACAAGTAAAATTTCAATATTCTTGGGCCAAACTTTTCATCAATTCTTAGTATAAGGATATCATTGTTTCCAACTGAGCTCCTATTGCCCTGATCAAAAATACAAATAGCTTGATGGTTGTGAAGTACCTCTGTTGAGAGTCTTCTGGCTCATGCACGTCGACAGAGCGCTACAAGCCTTATTTAGACATTTCATCATTTTACCTGTGTCCGTGTGTTATATTTTTATACTCTCATGAAAGGATTATTGCGCAACTAGGGTTGTGGGTACCTCATACAGATGTTCCTATGTAAGTACCAAGTACGTGAATTGCCATATATTTATGGAACTAGTTGTAGATGGAATATAAGCAATGATAGTCTGGTGGGCATAACATATTCACCTAGTTCAAAAGTACTGGTACATATTCTTTATATTCGATGTTCCTTATAGGAGATATACAGGGTGTCCCAGAAGTCAACGTCAAGCCGCTACGGGGTGACAGAGTAAGTTGTAACTATCATGAGAAAATTCAGAAAAAAATCTAGCCCATGCAGTTTGAAAATTATGGGCATTTAAAAAAACCTAGAAATTTTCTCAAATTATAACAATTTATCGGTTATTGTGGTTAACTTTTATTATTTTTGTTCATTTAAACTTTGGAACTGTAACCCTAAATAACATTTCTAGAAGCACAGTCAAAAATAATGACACAATTGTTCTAAGCTTTTTGCAATAAAATCCTGGGATACGGTCAATAATATATTTAAAAAATATATATGTATATGATGGCCAACGTTTCGACGCTAGAAGTGCGTCATCTTCAGGGCGTGTGTGATATATGTATAACTAAAATTAAAAATTGGTCTTGTAAGGATCCAACTACACTTCGTGCAATGAGTACAACAATATTAACATGGAACACAAACATAATCTACAATTTTACAAAACACATTAAAACTTTAAAATCCAAAATTAAAATGCACAGAAAAACTTACACTACATCACGGTAGTCTCAAATATTATTGGATGGATGGTGTAGGCTACTTGATACTTATTGAGAGACTAGTGGTATAAAAATTTCTAGCTGGGTGAGAGCATTGATAACATCTACGTTAAAAAATATATACAGAAAGAAGAAAACACATTAAAATTGATTGCGAGGAAAGTAAATATTGGTAAGATGGAAGAAAGTATAGGCTATGTCCCTTTTATTAAATTTGCATATACACACGAAAGATTGCTCGTATCAGTTCTGAAATTCAAGCTGTTAGAACATTTTTTTATGTGAATCATCTCTAAAATATTTCGCTTATACCAGTCTTTTCCTTTACATAACGTTCTAGCGTTGTCAAAATCGATTGAATGTTTGTTTTCTATGGCATGCTTGCTAAGGGCAGTAGAATTCGGGTTGTTATTTTTAATGTCATACTTATGTTTATATATGCGTTTGTTTAAATATTGTTTAGTTTGTCCTATGTATGAGTTGGGGCAGTCTTTACAAGGGATTTCATAGATTACATTACTATGCATGTCTTTTTGTAACTGTGGTTTAAGATTTGAAAATACAGCACGTGTTGTTGTAGTAGCAGTATGGGCGACATGTACATTATGCTTTTTAAATATTTTATTTATGTTTTCGGAGAGTCCAGGTGTGTAGGGCATTGAAAAGTATTTCTTTGAGGTATTTTTAAATTTTGAGTGTTGTTGGCGGTTATAAATTTGGTGGACTCTCTTTTTGATGGCTGTATCTGTGAAATGTTGAGGATAGTTGTTTTGGGAGAGAACTTTTTTTACCTTTTTCAGGTTGTCAGGTCTATTTTTCGCATGAGATAGCAAAATTGCACGATCGGTAAGTCTATTTACTACGCTGGTTTTGTACACTTTGGGAATGTTGGAATCGAAATTTAGATATCTTCCTGACCATACTGGTTTAGTATACCAATTTGTTTCAATGCAACCATCACTGTTATATTTCAGGTTACAAAAAGTAAATAAATTGTTTTGTATTTTGCCAACCTTGAAAGACCCTCTTTTTAAAAAAGTGTACTAAAGTACCTTGGCAAGTACCATTAAAAGTTGGCGCATTTAACCAGGATTGTAAAATGGTGCAATACTTGTTAGTTTCATACTAAAGAAAACAAGTAAAAAACTAAAAACCCCAAGTAACCCGATTTTTGCTAACCCAGTTCACTCTGATCAGATGTCCTTTATTCGCACAAGCTTTTGGTAGATTCTTAATTTTACGGCAAAATGATGAGAGATATGGATAACGAACATATTTGCTATGAGTGAGCGAGACAAATAGTGACGCCACTTTCAGCAAAGTCAACAAAAATAAGTAAAATTAATAAAATAATGAAAAATGTAGACCTAGTTTAGTTTAGGTTTATTGGAATAAAAGTCAGGCAATAAATGTTTAAATTGTTTACTGTCAGCCTCAATACACGTCCTACATCTTCTCAAAAAAGATCTACTTATTAGCCAGGCATACCCTCGAGAGTTGATATCCTCAGCAGCTTGAGATTCGTTTACGCAGCTCGGCTACGCTCTCAATGGGCTTTGAATAAACTTTTCCTTTGAGAACACCTCGATAACAAAATTCCAGGAGATTTAAATCTGGTGAACGGGCTGGCCACTAGATAGTGCCTGAACGTCCACACCCACCTCCCGGATATTTTTTGTCAAGGAAACCTCTTACTTGCACTGCGTAATGCGCTGGGCAGCCATCTTGTTGATACCTCATGTGGCGACTATCTGTTAAGCGGTCTACAGACGTTGATGCATGCTGCGATTCAGGTATCGGCTTCTACGTTGCATAGCGCAAGTAGCAGCGTGTGTGGTACTGAATCACGAACTTGGTATCGGTTGCGGCTTGCAGCGATGCAGATGCTGGAATCCTATTATGGACGGTGAGCCATGTCGCCGAACCGGTGACGCTGATGCAGTGATGCAGGTTTCAACGTGTATAGTATCGCGTCGATGCAAAGAAATAAGCCCACCCTACTATTCTTGTGTTGCATAAAACGTGCATGAAATATCAAATCGATTCAGGCATCGGAACAGGTTTCGATTTGATTAGGAACTTATGCAAGTGATGCAAGTTTTATGAAACCTTGAGTCGATTGAGGAATCGCAGCTTACATCAACGTCTGTAGGCCGCTTTAGTGGTACGTCCTCTAACAAAGTTGATAAATTTTATCGTAAAAAATGTAGGTAGTTTGTGCCATTCAAATTCTCAGGCAGCTCAAAAGGTCCAAAAATTTTGCTGTGAAGATTCCGGTCCACAGGCTTACTTTAAAGCGATACTGGGATCCGTCTTCTCGCACTAAATTTGCCTGGCTAATAAGTAGATCTTTTTTAAGAAAATGTAGGACGTGTATTGAGGCTGATGGTACACAATTTGAACTTTTATTGTAGTAAAAACCTAAACCTAAACTAAGCTAGGTCAAGATTTTTCATTATTTTATTAATTTTACTTATTTTTGTTGACTTTGCTGAAAGTGGCGTCACTATCTGTCTTGCTCACTCATGGCAAACATGTCCACTATCCACCTCTCTCATCATTTTGCCGTAAAATTAAGAACCTACCAGAAGCTTGTGCGAATAAAGAACATCTGACCTGATTGAAATGGGTTAGCAAAAATCGGGTTACTCGAGGTTTTCCTTTTTTTACTCATTTTTTTTTTGTATGAAACTAACAAGTATTGTACCATTTTACAATCCTGGCTGAATGCGCCAACTTTTAATGGCATTTGCCAAGGTACTTTAGTACATTTTTTTTAAAGGAGGGTCTTTCAAAGTCGGCAAACTTTGAAAATTTTAAATTCATAGTTTAATAAATGGTCTTCATTCTAGAAAACTTGGGGCAATTGTGTCATTATTTTTGACTCTGCTTCTAGAAATGTTATTTAGGGTTACGGTTGCAAAGTTTAAATGAACAAAAATAATAAAAGTTAACTACAATAACCGAAAAATTGTTATAATTTGAGAAAATTTCTAGGTTTTTTTAAATGCCCATAATTTTCAAACTGCATGGGATAGATTTTTTTCTGATTTTTCTCATGATAGTTACAACCAATCCTGTCACCCCGTAGCAGCTTGACGTAGACTTCTGGGACACCCTGTATACATTCTTTTGTTTTCACGATAATCATATTATGCCTAATTTAAGATTTCGGTGTTCTTACTTTTAGGACTTTTCCCGCTTTAAAATGAAAATATTTACTTAAAATAACCCTATATCATCAAAGACATTCTTGGCTCAAGATTATTACAGCTTTGCGCAGAAGGATATAGTATACTTGAAAGAAAGTATATATTCTTCGTCCAATAATTTATTTTTATGTAATGTGTGAGTAGGAGGCACAAGCATTGCTAGAATCGTCTACATTCCCAATATTCCTTCTCTCTTAAAAGTTTCCATGTATTCATCTCGAGGAATGATCAGAGATTACAAAAATGTTCAAAAGCAAGAATTTAGCATTTTTTAGAATTTGCATTCTAATTTTTTACCATTCGACACCCCGCTGCCACTGTAGCGACCTCAAAAAACTGTCCCAAACCCCATACAAGTTTTTTTTCATGCCAAGGTATCAAAATTCAATTCCAGTCAAGGTATAACTTTCCACGTGGTATGCCCATCGATGTAATATGCTTCAAATACGAGTAGTTCTCAGCTATTGGAGATTATTCTACACCTTTTTGTTGGAAGGCAAGTTGAAGAGCATCTGGCTAATTTTGGGAAATACTAAATTCCGCGATGGCCAAGGAAAGTAAAGTCCTCTATCAACATTTTTAGGGGTAACATAAACCTAAATCTTCCCTTGAAGAGACTATGCATGTAAAACACAAAGCTCCAGTTTGGAAAAAAGTCGATCGTCCAACAATGTTCTCTGGATCTTATTGACGATTTATGGTGTGACCACTTCTTTTGGGTGACCTAAATGTTCAGCGTCACTTGATAAAACACTGAAACATTTAAATTGACATTGTACGGTTCCGATAGATAGATGCTTTCTTAGTTTCAGTACCCGTTCTGTGCCCAAAATCAGTACGCGAAATGCAGTTTCTTCCATTTTTTTTAAACTAACAAGGCTAGCTGTATTGAATGGCTAACAAACGTGAACGGAGTGACGCAGCTTGATCAAAATTTCACACTATACCATTTCCAGTAGCAATTTAAAAAGGATCAAATTACATTTCATCTTCTTGAGACTATTGCTGTAAAGCGGCCTACAGACGTTGATGCATGCTGCGATACACGAAACGACTCAAGATTTCATGAAGCTTGCATCAGGTCCTCTAAATCTGTTGCGATACCTAAATCGACTTGATATTTTATGCACGTTTCATGCAACACGAGAATAGTAGGGTGGAGTTATTTCTTTGCATCGACGTGTGTACTTTGCACGTTGAAACACTTGAAACCTGCATAAGCGTCACCGACTCGGCATGATGGCTCACTGACCAAAATGGGATTCTCAACTCTGCATCGTTGCAAGCTGCAACTGATGCCAAATACGTGATTCCGTACTACACATGCTGCTACTTGCATCATGAAACGTAGAAGTCGATGCATGCATCGCAGCATGCATCAACGTCTGTAGGCCATTTGAATGATATAAGTTGTATTCTAGCATCATATTTCCAACGTTTTGAAAAGTAGATAGAAGATTTGGAAGTATGATAAATTCCAGTTTGGAACTATTCGTTGTACATTTAAGCAACAACAGTTTGTAGTCTGAGAACTGGTTTTGGACGGTCAAAACAGTACACAGGATTCCAGTAGGACTGAGAGTTAGGGACATGGGTAGATTGTAGATTTGTCTTCTGTTTTTCAAAGTTGAGGTTATGAAACTAACTTTTCCTGTTTTGGGGAGTAAACATGGCGAAAGTAAACATATTTCAGAATAAGGTAGGTTTATTATTTATTATTCTTTATCTGATTGAAGAACAGGGCTCGCTTGTGTATTTCTAAATCTTGTTACAAAAATGACGTTAGAAATTTCCAGTTCTAGTTCTGATTCATCACATTGGATAAATTACTTTGATTCTACAGATGATGATAGGGTTATAGATATACTACGTCATTGTCATGAATGATCATATTTTTGGTTTCTCTTTTTACCCATTGCTTTCCCTGTTATAAGAATCCAACAATAGGTTAGGTTTAGGTATCAGTAACAGCAGGAAACGGAGAATCGAGGCAAAAATAAAAAATGCCAATCAAAAGACATGCCACCGATCATCAGTTATGGTTTCACATGTGAATAGGGTGTTCTAACAACGAATGATCGCAAACCGTTTGAAACCAGGTATCGAGATATCTAACTAGACATGCGTTGTCAAACAAACCCCAATCAAGTTTCAAACTATGTGAAAATTGATGATAGAACATAACACTACAGTATACCTATAGACGCCAATTTATTAACGGGAGCAGTATAGCCATTACAGTTACTGTACGAAAAAATAAAAAAGCACCGGCTTATCTAACCACCATCGTATTTGTAATCGATCCTATTTCGCTCCCTTCATTTTCAACCAGGATCGATAAACCAAATACCGCCATGTTTTGCGCTAGCACCATTGTCGTAAAAATAGTTATCTAACATGCATAATAGTATACAGCGTTTTTATTGACTATTGAGTACAATTACATTAAACGGAATCGAATGCAACGTTGATTTATTCATTAATGCAAACGAACTGTATTGTCTTATTACGTCCAAGTAGAAACATTTTTCCTGTATTTATTGATTCGCCATTACCCGATAAAGTAAAGAATTATTTTTGGAGGAAATAAATGTCGCATCAAAATCAAGTTTTGCCGTTTCATTATAGTAGCCTGAAATATTTACAGAAAATAGTTTGATGCCTGTTTTACACTCGAATAGACATATAAGTACATAAAATATATACAGAGGTATCTGCTTCGTCCTTCTTTTGCTTCGCAGGCTAGTGGTAAACCATATTATTCTCTGTAGCCCCTTTTGAGGTTCCAAAATTATATTCTGATACTAAAATGACAGCTACATCATTTGATTATGATTGGCCCTGTATGCCAAAAAATTGCCATCAAAGTTAATAATATATACGTTCACCTAATATATGAAAGAACAGTCGAACATACAACAATGTATCCCCAAGATAATGTTGTGAGGAAAAAAACTATTTTTATAATACTCAATATAAGAATAATGGAATGCTGTACAAAACTTATGTTCTACTCAATTGACCGTCGTTGGTTCTAGTTATTTTAGAATTCGTTTATTTGATTCACCGGAGACGCATAAATTATGTTTAGTCAAGCAGAGTGTGTCATAATCTACTATAGATTAGAAAAGACACTGAAATTCATATAGAATTCATCTGAAGTAATTCGTCCTGTTATCTTCTTTATCATAATTATGTAGTGTAGTATAAATACTTGCCATGTTTTACTTCCCACACCGATAGGTGAGGGGAGTATTGTGATCGCGAAAATTTTCGATTTTGAGATAATACGTTTTTTGGGCGTTTTATGATGTGTACATAACGAAAATCCACGTCACTCATTTCCGTCGGTCTGTCTGTCGGTCTGTCGGTCTGTCTGTCTGTCTGTCTGTCTGTCTGTCGCGTTTTTCTACCCTCGTAATCTCAGTAACCGCTGCATGGATTGTGATGAAATTTGGGCAGCGGTATGATGTGGGGTCGTAGTAGGTAATGTTCGTATAATTTTGAAAATCGGTGCATAGGCGGCGGAGTAATTAGCAAAAAACAAAAAAAATTAAATATCACTGAAACTTCGTTTTTAGGCGTTTTAGGGGTCACTGATCATTTTCTACTTTTTTTTTTGGTGGGGGTGAAATTGGGGTGGTTGGGGGTTGGGGGGTTGTAAAATTGAAAAATTTGTTGTATTCATAATAGACTACCCACTGACCTATGAAGGAAGACCTAGCGACATAAATAACTTTTTTAGGTCTATCCGAACATTGCCTTATGCCTATTACAGAAACTAAAGGACTTAGAATTTTTTCCGATGTATACAGGCTGTCCATTTAGTGTGTAATTCTTCGATATCTCGCAAGGTATAGCTGATAGAAGAAAATCTTAAATACAAAAGTTATTTGGTTACTTGAGATGCATATCCTAAAAATATTTTGAAATATACAGGGTGTTGCGGAAAAGTAAGGTAGAGATCAACTTGATTTTTTTATATGGAACTATAACTTTCTCTCAAGTTCTTCTAGTGTCCATCATTGATCTCTATCCAACCCTAAAATATTTTTGGAATCGGTTGCGACGTTGCCAAGTAATAATTTATTTTCTATTAATTTCCGCATTTGCAAGGTCGCAAGCAATACGTTCAAATTGATATATTTCTTTAACTTTTCTCAATAACATTACACAGCGAGTTACTTGAATATTAAGCGGATATTATTCTGGATGCTACCAGCAATTTGTATCTACAGGGTGTTTTTGGCAGAATTTTAAATTCCGGCAACTTAAAGGTCGTTTTACTTTGTTTTTTTAAATGTAACACCCTGTCTTTTTTATTTTAAATCGAAATACCTGCAAATACTCTATCTCGCCTTGTAATATTTTTTTTCGCGTTTTCGACGTTGCCAAATTTTTAAAACAAATATCCCCGATTTTAATTTATTTTAAATAGAATCCTCTACCTATTTTTATTGCAATGAATTGCGCATGTCGAATTTAGTAAGATCTCACAATTTCAAAATTTTGTTTGTATTAATTAATGAGATACGGCAACACCGCTTTTTCAGTAAACGGTACCGGAACGCTTAAATTTTTCCAAAACTGCCACAGCTGAAGAGGTGAAATTCAATACAAAAGTTTGTATTATTGATAATAGGCTGTTCATTGACCTGTGCAGGAAAGACCTAGCGGCACATTATTGTCATGTGCCGCTAGGTGGGGGGGGGGTACTGGCGATGATTTTGTTGCAAGGGGATCTCACACTAAATCTTTATGCTATGGGAAAATAATAAACTGGTATCACCGTAATGTGTGGGAAGTACTGAGTCAATCAACTTGACTCCATTTTTTTATTTTGTGAACCGTTATTCAATATTGAAATAAAATATGTTATACCCTATGATGTTCTGACTTACGGATCTTTCCCTACCACGTACCACTACTGTACATACCTGGAAACAAAAGAAAGCACATTAATTCCTATATTCGAATCCAATCGGATTAGGTATACAAAATAAAAGATAGACTGATTAATATACGTGCAGTCATATGCCAAATACGCAGTCACGTTATTTTAATGTTACTCATTGTAACTTCAGACAAGGTAGGTTTTTCTTAGCAAAAGAGCAATAAATTAAAGTCAAAATTTACTAAATTAATAGAACTGAAAATCAATTGCAATAAATTGGTATTGAAAGGATGTGCAATAAAGTTCTTAAATAGAGCGTTACCCACCCTCACAGCTTTATAGCAAAATCAATTGATTTTATTTCATTTTAGCTACTAAAAGAATTGAACAGAAATTCGAAGATAATAAGAATGCATGCAGGATTTTTTTTAAACTGGCAGCCCTATAATTTCATTTATATTCTAATGGGACGAGAAATCTGAGGAATGGAGAAGATGGGATAATTTTCAATAATTTTTAATCGCCAACAATAGTGATATTTGTCTCCCTACTATAATGTATTCCCAATTAGATTGTTAAAATACACTGCTGGAAGGATAATGCACAAGAAAATTGATTATAATTATGCCAGTAATGTCTTTAGTAAACAGCACATTCGTGCATTTTGTGATTATGTCATAAAAGGTATTTTAATATCCAATTAATACATGCATATTTACTAGTTTGACAGGTGCTGATGTCTTTTTTAACTTCATGGTAAAGTAAGTGATTGTTCAATACAATGACATGCATTCTACCATACTCGCAGTTCTTCACATTAATCAAACTTCACTGTAATTGCTGATGGTAATTCAAATATATCCATACTTGCACGGTGCCGCAAGAAGGAAATATTGTGGAAATATTACACCATGTCACAAAATTTTTTTCGTATGCAGTTACAACGCTTAGCTTCATTGCGTTATATCGTTATACATTTTTCATTCTTAGTGCTTCACCTAATTAGCATGTTCTGTACCATTGTTTTTTTTTTACTTCTGTGTCGTCGGCGCAGACTGGTCTGGTCATTAGCCTCGTGTTTTGTGTATGCTTTGTTACTCTTTCCCGGTGCCACTTTAGGAACAGCACTGTTAATTAGAAGCCAATAGTGAAGGCTCAGGTCAATGAAATTAAAGTAGATAACAAACCATAAAAGCTGGTCCTCCATATGCGAATCACGTTTATCTGGCAACCTCGGACGTACTCAGTCAGGTACGTAAATTTAATAAAAGGATTGTGCTGTGGTGGCTGAGCAGCAATATTTATGGGATTGATTGTAGAATGAGAGGCTGCGAATCATCTCTACTTATCAAGATATTTATTTTTTGCGCAAGATGCAGCTTTTCATAATTCATAATTACTTTTACGGGATATATCCGGCAACCATAAGTTTACACAATTAAGCTGATTTTTAACCACACCTTCCTTTACAGCGCGCAACAGACATTCCTTCTGAAACGCCCACACTTCAATTAGCGTAGTATATTCGTGTAACGGCATCGCTGTATTTGCCCAAATATTCGATGTATTCGCAATCATCAATATGTCTTCCCTCGATGTCGGTCGGTATAGTCGGCATTAATATTCATCTTGTTCGAGTCCTTTGATCGGTGATTAAAAACCGACAAGTGGACAGAAGCTTGTATTTACCTATTTGCATTATTTGTCCTATTTGCGCATATAAGGCAAATAACCCAAATAAGTTGTCCACATCGTCGTTTTTGTCAAATCAAACAAATACGTGAATATGATACGCTACGTGAAGTGCCGGAAAAACATGTTTTTCTGAAAATATTTTTACTAGTGTAAGCCGGAATTCAATGGAGCAAGTAGTTTCTACAGAACTATAAATAAATGACTCGTAAATCTACCAAACATATTTTTGAGCGATGCCGACGTACATGAATGACACAATAAATTGAGATGAAAATGAATACCTGGTGAATAGTGTGGAACTATTAGTCGCACTTTCTCCCAATTATTTTTACTCTTGTTGATACACTCGTAGTAGCAATGAACTGTCGTATTTTGATGCATGTATGTTTAAAAATGATTGGCACTGTAGGTGCTGTCATTTACCTATACGTAGTTAGAAAAAATTCTTCCTAAAGGGCATGAAATTATGGTAGGAAGGCCAGCATGACTGGGGAAGTTGGAGGGACTCCAAGAATGATGTTTCAATAAACGATTATCTTCTGCCTGATATAAATTTCGTGTTGTCGAAATCCTGCCCCCCAGCCAAACATATGATTATTTGCCTTTTGAGGAATATATGTCGATCAGTAACAGGCACGAAAAGCTTTTTCCTACCGAATAATAGATAATACTAGCCACATATTGAAACCTAAAATGATAGTTTTATAAATATCGTTTATGTAATACAACATCGGCATCGTTCTCTATATTAATCAGTTATAGTTGGTGGGAGATTTATGGTACAATGGTATCTTAGTAAAATAAAACGGCATTAACGTACACTATGAAAGTCAGGAATTTGGGTAAATAGTTTGAAGTATTTGTTCTTGTTAATCAAAACAGAAATAAAACCACACTGTACAACCTAGCAGGTATGAATAACACAATAAACGCATGCATGTGGGCGCAAAATATGAATGAGTAATGAATCGTGTGGACTATTGGACTGTTTAATTTTAATAGGTACACGCACAGTATAAAAAACACATAGAGAAGACTAGAGCAAAAGAGAACACGAGGGACGGTGTTATTCGCAAGCTGGTTGATTCCCAATGGGGGGCCCACCCTGGCGTATTGCGGACGACATCCCTTACTATGTGCTTTGCCTCAGCCGAATACGCATGCCCTGTATGGTCCAAATGGACTCATGCTAACACCCTTGACCCCATTCTGAACAACACCTGTAGGATAATCACGGGCTAGCTAAAACCACCGAACATTAACAAAGACCAGTAGGGTCACTCGGCGTGCCGACTTTGATGTGCGTCTCACAAACGCGAGCCGCCTCAATTTCAGAGGGGTGTCGTTCGTGCAATCTCGTTTACTTACAGGGAATCCGAGGCTGTGCGTTGGGCTGTGCGACGTTCACTTAACTTCTTATACGGGGGTCAAAAGAAATGTATTCTATAGTATAGATACAATATAATTTATTATTCAACTGAATTGACAATAGATACCATTAGCTCCTTGAAATATGAATGATAAGATAATGAAAGGGAATATTACTCTAATAACATATTTTCTCTATATCGAATAAATTATATACAAAACTTATCAACCTCCATAAAAAACAAAGAAAACGGCAATAAGGCAGAAAATAATACGAATACTGGAAGATACATAACAGACACGTTTTCATACATTTTATATTTAGTTTTATTTTCTGTCTTGATTACTCTTTAATGTCAGCAATAGTAAATTTGGTCGCTAAATATATTTGCACTCTATTCTAATATAGGAATAGAGTCATAGAGTCACCCAAGCTAAACTAGGTATGCGCTCTGAATGGAAAATGAAAAATATGGGTGTTCTTAGTGATTTCCGTCATTTTCATCCTAGTCATTGAAGTACAGAAGACCTTGTTACTGGCCAGAGCCATTACTAATTTATGAATGATTTCAATACCATGGGGTTATAAACCCTAAAAATATGTGTGTGACTGGTTTCTTTGAATACCGATAAGTTACATCGTGTGATTGCTGTAATTTTGCTATGAACTTGTCCTATTTGTACAGCATACTTACATATTTTTTATAAGGTTTTCAGAACAGAAAAGATGTCTGACCTTGTAATATACGTATATTTATTTTAAGGTAAGGTTGTCATATCTATGGGTACCCACGAACCCTAATGCCCGTTTCCAATTTTCGCATCTAGAATAGAATAGAAACAATATTTATTTTTTAAATTTTATTGAGACAAATCTGCCAGTATAAGTTAATAAACTATCTTACCCAATTTCCTGTTTCCAGAACATTTCGCCGGCATTTTTCTGTGAAATACGCAGATACGCGTAATACGTTCAATATACACACAAACACTACTTATTTAGCACCCCGGTAGATCCGACCGATTGTGTCGCGTGTTAGGTGAAATGACCCTGTAAACCACAGCTGTTAGCGTTCGGCTACTGCTCGAGATCACCGGGCGCCAGAATTCGCCAGCTTGCATAGTATCCGAGAGCAGAGCGGGAAATACAACGTTGGGGGCGGAGCTTAGAGTGACCCTACTTGTCTTTGTTAATGTACGGTGCTAAAACCTACCAACCTAGACCAGTGTTAGCGGTAATAGCCCCTCTCAAATTAGGCGAGAACTCTCATATACTGGTATGGGAGAACAAAGCAAACAGTCATTAGATAAAAGACACCCTCTATATGGACACAAGCCCCCAGCATCGAGACTTATATCCAGAAAAAATTTCATTATGTCCACAAACCCACTGACAGATTCCAAATCGGTAACCAAAGAGATACTGCAAAAGCGACGGCTAACAGCTAACAGAGAAACACATGCCAACTTGGAATCCAACTGTCACTATTTCCTGCGAAGATTTGAGGCTGTTTGTGAAGGTTTTCAAATTACTCCTCAAAAAATGAAGTCAAGCTGATTGACTCAGTACTTCCCACAGATTACGCTGATACCAGTTTATTATTTTCCCATAGCATGAAGCTTTAGTCTGAGATACCTTGCAACCAAATAATCGCCAACCCCCCCCCCCTCAAAATTATCTTATGCCGCTAGGTCTTTCCAACACAGGCCAATTATCGATACTACAAACTTCTCAGTTTTACAACCCCCCACCCCCCAACCACCTCACTTTCACCCCTACTCAAAAAACTGGTAGGAAATGATCAGGAGCCCCTAAAACATCTAAAAACCGAATTTGAGTTGTTTTCATACTTTCCGTTCTTTAATTATTGCTGCGCTGCCACTGACACGATTTTTAACAAACATACGCGTTTTCTATTCTCACCACGGTAACAATATACTGTGTCAACATTTCATTAGAATCAATTTAATAGTGTCCACGTTACAAAATACAAGTCCCTTTGTTTCCGTAATAGGCTAGGCAATATTCGGATGGACCTAAAAAGGTGATTTGTGTCGCTAGATCTTCCTTCACAGGTTACTGGACAGCCTATTATGAGTACCAGAATTTTTTAAGTTTTCACCCCCAACCACCCCAATTTCATCTCCACCCAAAAGAACGCAGAGAATGATCAGGAACATCTAAAGCGCTTAAAAACGAAGTTTGAGCTGTTTTTATATTTTTAGTTTTTTTATTATTTCTGCGCCGCCACTGGCACGATTTATAAAAACCATATGGGTTTTCCATCTTAGCCACGGTAGTATTACTGTGTCAAAGTTTCATTAAAATCAATTCAACAGTTTCCTCGTTACACAATATAGAACGATCTAAAGCAATACTCTCCAATACTAAGTCCTTTGCTTTCTGTAATAGGCAAGGCAATGTTCGGGTGGGTCTAAAAAAGTTATTTATGTCGCCAGTTCTTTCTTCATAGGTCAGTGGACAGTCTATTATGAAAGCAACAAATTTTTCAGTTTTACGACCTCCCACCACCCAACCACCCCAATTTGACCCCCACCCAAAAAAAAAAAAGTAGAAAATGATCAGGGAACCCCAAAACGCCTAAAAAAAGCGACAGACAGACAGACCGACGGAAATGAGTGACGTGGATTTTCGTTGTGTAGGCATCATAAAACGCCCAAAAAGCGTATTATCTCCGTCAAGCTTTTGGGAATCAACATCAACAATAACATGTCCTGGCACGACCACGTCGTCAGTATTGCTAAAACGGCATCCCAGAATCTTGGAGTTTTGTTCCGCTGTAGGAAGGTGTATACACCAGAGCAACTGCTGCTGCTCTACAAGGCACAGATCCGACCATCGCTGGAGTATTGCTCCCATGTGTGGGGATGCACTCCGAAGCACTCTCTAAAGCTTCTGGACACTATCCAGAAAAGAGCGATTAGACTAATCGATACGCCTAACCTCACAAAGAACCTCCACAGCCTGGAACATCGAAGGAGGGTGGCTGACCTATCCCTGTTTTACAGATTCTATCACGGAAGATGTTCGAGTAAGCTCTCTCAGATAATAACACCACAGGCCGTCCGAACCAGGAACACTAGAGAAGCTCTGCGAGCTCATCCTTACCAGGTCGAGGTGCTTACACCCCGAACGAGTCTCCTCCAGCAGTCCTTCTTTTGGACAACTTCGACGCTGTGGAATCAGCTGCCGGGGAATTTGTTTCCCGACGGCTACAACCTGCAACGTTTCAAATCTAACGTGAACCGATACTTATCGTCTCGCAGCGCTTCTACAGCGCCATAGGCTTTCAGCCTTTGCGGGATCACAGTACTCCCCTCACCTATCGGTGTGGGAAGTAAAAATGTTCGTAATTACAAGATGGTGCGTGGCCCTCTTGAAGAAATCAGAAGATCGCACAATCTGGCCGGCCATTCCACTGCTCCTCGTCTGCCAATCTAGTCCCCGAGCCGAACAGCAAGAAATTCACGCATAGTGCGGCGGGGCACCGTCTTGCCTAAAATGCCTAATGGTTGCTAAAGTTGGGCCGTAGTCCATTTGCCTGCATAGATTTACTAGCAGTTCGAAGTAACTTTAGGCCATCTTATACCCGTCAAACATGTATGGATCAAGAAATATTTCTATACATATTATTTCTGTATAGTGGGAACTGACTTATGCCGACCCCCGTACTATTACAGCTAAGATAGTAGACATGAAGTCTAGGATGCACCAGTCATTTCTCGGAATAAGATGATTACTTTAGAATGGGATTCCGCATTCTGATGCGCCTTCCTAATAGTAGGTTTATAGAATGCAGGGAGCATAACAAGAAACTACGAAGGAAAAGTGTACAGATATACTGATAATATACCTCTAGGTTACCATCTCAATTGTAAATTAGGCCTCAACCTAACTTGATTTTAGTGCACTAAATACGTGAGTGTGAGCTTAGCAAACTGGAAAACCAAATGTAGCACCTTCAGGATGAACCTTTCTAACGTTAGCGCCATAATTTATGTAAGGCACAATTTATCCTGATTTCTAGAAAGCGAGGCTTAGATATATTTTCAAACGACAGTTAATAACGGATAAATAAAAACGTTTTCTAGCTAGATTCTTTTGAACCAAGTCACGACTTAATGGGCAATATAGTGAACCTACTAGGCATATTGTTCTAGAATTTAGAGCAAATCCCATGGTATTTATAAACAAAATCAAAGAAGTTTGAAAATCTAGTGCATAAATTATACTGTTCTGTATTCGGACAGCTCATGCTGTTTTTGGCGGTACTGGAAACTAGGTCAGAGCAATTTCATTTCGTAACGCTAGCGCAATGTTAACGGTGTCCGCAGATTCACTGGTAGCACATTTGTAACTACTTAATATACGCTCGTTTAAACAGAAAACACCGTTTTGATTATGTATGGTTTGTCATCAAAGAATTTTAGACCAGTGCCGGCGCTAGACAGCTGCTTGTAGCAACAAGAAGGTGATATACAATTACTGGGTGTGTCTAAGAACGCGAGAGAGAAATCTTGAATAAATCATTGATGTACTTGTATAATAAAATCTATGTTACTTTATACAAAAATCGAGTTGATGGTAGCATGAGGGTAGTCTGGTAAGTCCGTGACTTTTCATCTGATGGTGGACTATTACTATGAAAATTTCAGCAAGGTGCTTCATTTATACTAGTGTACGTTTGACAGCTACTGAAATTAAATATTCCTGTTAGTTTTCAGCAAAAAGAAAAGAGCTAATTTCACGTCCGATTTGAGCATAACCTTCTGAGTAGAAAGCCATTATAGTTCAATCGTTACGTCGTAAAGACAGGCTTTTGACAGCAAAAGGTCGGAAAGAAATAAAATATGGTGGGATGGTACAGATTGGTCTCCTGAACCTACAGCTACGTTTGCGACCTCGGGAGATTGCCGCTCGAGGGGTGGCTGGATGAAAACTCTGCTTCGCGACGATTTTTGAAAAATAACGCCTTTTTGCCAAGCGATATCGAAAAAAGCTTCAAATGATTTGAGAGAACAAAATTCGCATAATTTTGGTCTGTTTTTACATTTTTCGTGTGCGACCAATAGTTTCCGTCCTACACTGCGTCAACGTTAGAAGTTGGTTTGTGATGTTCACTAAAATCAGAATTTAAGGGTGGATGAAGGCAAAGAACTTTATCAAAAAGTCGTGTAACATTTTTGTTTCCCTAAAAGAATAATATCTTCTCAATTTTTTTTTGATCTGCAGCTGCCTAATCTCACGCATTTGGTTTGAAAAAAATTGCGGAATTTAGAAACGCACCCCCTATCTACTACCGATATGGCTGTTGAGAAAAATATCATATTTGTGCATACTTTTAGTGGAAATGATTGAATGATCGATAAAATCGACAAAATGGACTGGATGATCAAAAACTGGAGGTGTGAGAGTTGGATGAGTTTACAATCATCTCAATTGAGTCAGTGCATTACATTTTGCATGAATATTTAGGTAGGATGTTTAGCCGCGATTCAAATGAGCTTTTGTGTTGTTTAGTTACGGTAGATAACACATGGATTGATCACACCACACCAGAGGTCAATCAATCAATAATCAAGATAGTGGGTTTCTAAACTGATCTGTTTGCCAACTAAGTCATGGTTACAGTTTTCTAGCATTTTAGTGGTCGGCGGATATTATCCATATGGCTTCTAACCAGAACCAAGAAATGACTGCATTTAGCGGATTTATCCACCACAGACTAGTTCTTGTTTCAAACCCTGAAGAAATCGGTAGGTGGTAGGAGATTCGGGCCAGTCAAAACCCTCACGACGGAATTGTCCCAATTAAAATAAACAACAAAGACTTTTAAGCACCTGATATTATTACTTTATCTGGCTGTATAGGTACTGTAATTGCAAAAAATTGATACTTTTATGTTCCTTGATGGTTTGCCTGTTGCGTGTCAGATAATATTTCGCATCTAGATAACTTGACAATCGATCTATTGGCGGTGTAGAAATTATTAAAATAAAAAGATTTTTTTTTTCATTTAAATTATTTCCTCTGTGCTATACAAAAAACAGAAATGAACAAGTGCTTCGTTGAAAGGAGTAGTAATACATATTTTAGTAGGCGGAATAAAGCAATAAGCTGCAAAATTACACATCAAGAAGACACTGGCCTTGATGAAGTTTATAAAACATTATCGAGCAGTGGACTGTAGACGTACTGTACAAAACAGTTAATTGGATGGTCTACCATCCGTACCCGCATTACTGCAAAACGTTTAGATCCACGGAAATAAGTAATGAGAGTCTCGTTTTTGTTTTCGTGGTGTAGTCAGCAGTGTAGGTACTATTATAGTTCTCATCAGAAAGTGAAAATTGGTTTTCAGTCGGTTGAACCAAGTGTCACATACTCTTAAATTGGCACTGACACATTGATATCCAAATCCAAGCCACAAACATTCTTAAATTTGGTACAACGTCGAAAAAATCGATACTTCCATTGAGCTAGGTCGAGTTAACAATAATGTGAAAGTTGTATCGTCTCCTCGAACGGTTTGATGGCTACCATTAATTTTTGATAGTTGTTTTGACAGTAGTCGATAACTTCCAGGATGTACGTCCGATCGGGTGTTTGTAAACATACTGAAATAAATGGGCTTTCTAATTAATAAGAGAGTTTGGAGGTACATTACTAAGATGTGACAAATAGCGCTCCACAGTCTATTTCTGTCATCGAGAAAATACTCCTTGATTGAGGGTTATTCAAAGTTCTGATGTTTTTCTTATATGACCTGAATGAGCTTCTGACGTAAGCTTCGGAAGGCCGAATTTTCAACTGAAGGTTAAAAGAAAAATGAATGTAGACAAATAATTACCAACTTCTTACATATAAGAAGTGACTTTTATGTAGATTTGGCTTTTTGGAATTCAGGAGTCCTTGATTCTAGTTGTTTGGAGATGTAGTTCTTATGAGCTCCAGTAATCCAATGTTACACATTACAGATTATACATTATTATATAAAAAATATTTTTCTTATATCAGCTTAATATACTAGAAATTATGACGCAAGCCCCACTTTGGCTTCGAACAGAATCCACCAAAGAATGCATGTTTCACTTTGAGCTACGAGCAAAAAGGGCGAAGGTTCGATCAAATCTCAAAAATGACGATATTCATTTAAGATGCTTATAATTGCTGAATATAATTATCTCCAGTGCTGAATTTACATTACTATCTCCAATGCATCTTATCAAGAACGCATAAGTTACTTTTTCGTATTTAGGGTTACAGGTATCAATATATATGCTATGGAAAAATTTCAAATATGACCTGCTGATAGGTATGAGAAGTCTGAAAAATTACAATTTTTGAAGCTGAAGAACAGCGGGTATGAGTAAATTAAGATGATTTCTAAAGCTTATTCTGTGGTTTTCTCGTAGTTCCTACGCGACCCTCTAACAAAACCAATTTTACGCTCTTCAAAATAATATAGGAAACGATCAGTTGTGTTTGTACTTTTAGTTCTTATTATTCCTGCGCCGCCATTGACACGATTTCTAAAAACTATACGCATCTTCCTCGCCAGAATAATAATGCTATGAACAAAACTTCATTAAAATCAATTCAATAATTTCCAGTTTACGTAATACAAAATACTAAAGCAATAGTCGTATGTATACATGGTGGTGTATACTCGTATGTATCAGAAAATTCTAAGTTTCTTAGTTTCTGTAATAGGCAAGGCAATGTTCGGTTGGACCTAAAGAAGTGTATTATACCGCTAGACCGTTTAGAAGTGAATGGAGAGCGTATCATGAATACAACAAATTTTACAGTTTTACAAACCCCCACCCCTAACCACCCCAATTTCAAAAGCAAAAAAAGCTCAGAATCCCCACCTGAGCCTTTATTATTGGTTTCTAATTAACAGTGCCGTTCCTAGAGTGGCGCCGGGAAACAGTAACAAAGCCTACACATAACACGAGGCTAATGACCAGAGCAGTCGATGCCGATGACACAGAAGTTAAAAAAAAAGTATATAATGATCAGGAAACCCTAAGACGCTTAAAACAGAAGTTTGAGAAATATTTGAAATTATTTGTTTTTAGTAATTACTCCGCTGCCCATACACCGAGTTTTAAAATTAGCAGCATCACCTACTACGACCCCATAGCAGATCGCTATCAAAATGTCATCGCAATTTATGCAGCGGTTACTGATATTAAAACTATAAAAACGCCAACACACCCAAACGCCCAAAAAGCGTATTATCGCGATCACAATACTCTCCTCAGCTATCGGTGTAGGAAGTAAAAGTGTTGTTCAATTAAGATAATACACCTTTGTTGCCACCATGACAAAATTTAACAAATCGGGCTAAAAATTGCTATCCCGTCCACCATGTTCTCCAGATTTAGCCCCCTTCGGCTATTTCTTGTTTGAACTGAGTATATCGAGCTAATAGGAAACTTTGTAAAAAAATAAAATGATGAATAATATGTTTTTATTCAAAAGTCGCGGACTTATCAAACCACTATGGCATCACCGAGAATGTTCTCCCTGACAGATAATTGTAGCGGTCTCTGTCCATTGAAACAACTCTTAAAACATACAAGTGGTAACATATGGCCTTCGTTTGTGTTTGTCTAAACATATTAGTTGATTAGCAGCGCTGTTATAATTTATAATGTGTATGGTAGAATACACATCCTATAAAACGTTATAACTAGAAATCGTGTTCGATCGATATGCGGGCCAGCACATCGGTATTGTGATTCATTGCGGTAATAGGATCAAAAGCTTATTGACCCATTTACCAAATTAAATTGGTTTATATTGTATTGCTGGGTATACGTCTACGCGATCGCCGGATTTATTTCTAGAAACCGTTTTACGAAACAGTTGACGTTGATTTGCAGTTTGGTTAGAGGGGTTTGAAAATAAAATGCTTCCGTATCTAGTAATAGAAGGATTCTGTTTTGAGATGAGTTTCATATTAATCGAATTGTCGACCATTTTTGCGATATATTGAACGGTTTTCTGGAAAACACCAAATTCAGAACGGACTTAGAACATTCCTTCAGTTACCCACAAAAAATGACTATAAGTAGGCTGACATCCCACACAATCTTATTACTAGTAATAACATATATTTAGTACTACTTAGTACTAATAATAACAAAAATGTTCGATCTCTATTTCATTCGCACACCTGAGGGTGTCCCTTGACACGTGATATTCTCGTAACAAAGAAATGTTCAAACGAAACCTCAGTGGAATGTTTGAAAGTACTACAAGGTCTATCATACCATGCTTTCAAAACAAATTTTTTGTACTTCAACCCTAAAAACTCACCCCCAGCTTTGTTTTTTTCAAATAGCACCTAACAGTTTTCCCTACACAAATTAAGGGGCCTGGATACACACATTTATACATACGTATTTGCCATGTAAAACACGGACTCACAACTTCTCGCATAGCTCACTCGATTTTCAAACTACATATATACTATTTCAGAAGGCGATAGTCAAGACCTTAATGAATGACAACTATTTTCTATTTTCTCACAAAAGTTTTTTAATGCGCAAAAGCAAAATCATACATTCTATAAATGCCTGTAATTTAACAACCAAACACGATATCAAAAAAAGGCTAAATAGTCGCGCAATCGCAAGGTTTCTTCTTCAATTTGCTCTTTGAGTCATTACTGTAGGTTTAAAGGTATCGTCAGGAGCTTGGAAATGCGAAATTCATTTTTATGGTGACCTTTGGACCTTACCTTTGGACCTTTTGACCTTACCTTTGGATTTTTGGACTTATCTCCCCTTATCTTAGACACACACACTGGAGAAAGGGAACAGGCGGCCACGCCCTCTCGCTAACACGGAAATACGTCTTTTCTTGAATTCTCAATTTCGCGCGCTATACCCTAGACCCTTAACTCCTTATTTCATTTAAAATCTTGGAGTACCTTTGATTTTATACAACAACGGATGACCTATCATATAATGCTTTCGAAACATTTTTTTTACTTCAACCCGTAAAACCCCTACTTTTTTTCAAAATACCACCCCACAGCTTTTCCTATATTATTTTACTCAATATCCTGTTGACTTCATAAACAAACCACTTTTTTCGTAAAGTCATTACCATAAGGTAAATCATGTGGACACTCACACTCCACACTCAATTTTCGGATTGGTTTGTGAAGGATATAATATTACTAACGCCATTATTCAAGTCAGCAGAAAGTTCTTCATGAATACAAAAAGTTTGCAATTGTGTGTAGGTATGAATGATGACCCGAGTTTGGTCTTTATCAAGCAAATGCTAAAATTGTTAGGAAATAGTGGAACAATAGCAATTCTTTTTTTTTTTGTAATTATTATGATCATAAGCATAAACTGAAGAGTGGAGAAAAGCCAATTTCAAGGTATATTTATTACGAACAGAAATATGTTAGTAATTTGAAAATTATATTGCATCACTGCACGGATGGTATCAAATCAGTTAAGTTCACAATTCTATTCAATTCTATTATTTTCATATAAGTTCGGTTAATCTTTTATTTATTTACCATTTTCATTTTTCTTATTCAGTGAAAATGTTCAAAGTTGTTTATATATGCTTCTGCGCGCAAAAGCGCAAAACTTCATTAGGTTTTGGATGGCGTTTGATGCTTTTCAGTATATCCGATAAAATATTCAAAAAGTATTGTATTCAATTTTTGTTAACTTGCCCACTGCTAAATTTACTTATAAGGTAGCTCTAAAGTTCTGTAGGGCATGTTCATAGTATGTCAACTAGCACAGGAAATGATGTAAAATCGAATTTTGGATTTGTGGAAATTTTATGGCATCTACACTACAAAGAACTGAGTCAATCTACTTCTACAGTTTTGTTACAAGGTATAGCATGAATGTACGTTACTACTTGTGGTTAAATATACATTTATTTGGTATTTCCACATACCTTAATTCACGTAAATCAGTAAAATTCTAGTGACGGCGCTTACACTGAAATGCGCAGTAACATCCATTCACTCAACTGTTCCTAAAAATATATTTCGGAGAGTTCCATCTAACAAAGTTTACTCAATAAATCAAAATAGATTATTTAAACGGACTGACTATTAGTTTCTCATCATATATCTTAGAAAGCAAAATTTTATCAATATGCGTAACATTTTGGGCCTGCATATCCAACTGTCAGGTTACAGCGCCATCAACAGAACGAACAGAAATATGTTAGTAATTTTAAAATTATATTGCATCACTGCGCGGATGGTATCAAATCAGTTAAGTTCACAATTCTATTCAATTCTATTATTTTCACTTAAGTTCGGTTAATATTTTATTTATTTAACATTTTCAATTTTCTTATTCAGTGAAAATGTTCAAAGATGTTTATATGTGCTTCTGCGCAAAAGCGCAAAACTTCATTAGGCATTAGTTTTGGATGGCGTTTGTCGCTTTTCAGTCTATCTAATAAAATATTCAAAAAGTATTGTATTCAATTTTTGTTAACTTGCCCACTGCTAAATTTACTTATAAAGTAGCTCTAAAGTTCTGTAGGGCATATTCATGGTTTGTGAACTAGCACAGGAACAGATGTAAAGTCGAATTTTGGATTTGTGGAAACTTTTATGGTATCTACACTACAAAAAACTGAGTCAATCTACTTCTAAAATTTTCTTACAAGATATAATATGAATGTACGTTACTACTTGTGGTTAAATATACATTTATTTGGTTTTTCCACATACCTTAATTCACGTGAATCAGGAAAATTCCAGTGACAGCGCTTACACTGAAATGCGTAGTAACATCCATTCACTCAACTGTTCCTAAAAATATATTTCGGAGAGTTCCATCTAACGAAGTTTACTCAATAAATCAAAATAGATTATTTAAACGGAATGACTATTAACATCTCATTATATATGTTAGAAAGCAACATTTTTATCAATGTGCGTAACATTTTGGGCCTCCATATCCAACTATCAAGTTACAGCGCGCTTAAAGGAATCTCTTTCAATTATTTTCCTGTTTTTAAGACTGGTTCTCTGTTTTGGACATCCATTCTCGTTTAAACTGATTCACAGGACTTTTAAGTAGCTTAAATGATGTTTGGGGTTCTATACCTTATTGACACATTTCGTAATTTGCTAGCGCAAACAGAAGAAATAAGGTTAGCTGTAATATGGCCAGTCCAGGATATCCATCTTATCCATCATACTCAGTCCAGCCCTATGTTACTGGACAGAATTGCAACTGGTATAGTAGAAACCGTCGCGTCGCCGAAAAATAGTGATACTGTTGGGTAGTCTGGTTTAGTGAGTAGACTAATGTTCTTCTTTCTGCCACCAAGTTACGTTTTTCTGGACAAGATCTCATAGTTCGTGGTTCGACTTAAATGGTCCTATTGTATTCCAGAATCGTATGTTTAATTTTACATCAAATAACAGCAAACCTTTCCGCTCCCCTACCTTTTGAGTGAAATTGAAACTTATCCCTAATAACGGGATAGACAAGTGATGGAAGCTTTGAAATTGTAAACAGGTTAGAGATTTCAAAGAGTTGAACCAGGAGCACCATAAAAGACATGTGAATCCTGTAATTATTTAAGAATATGTGCATATTCCCACCGTGGTACAAATATTTTGTAATATAATGTTGTATGGAAAACGTTGTGTTCGCCACAAAAGCGCTATTAACTTATTGAGCTATTAGGGACCTTTTGCAGGACGCTTCCCAAAGTGTCAGTAGAAAAACGTTAACGGTTATTGACGTCATCAAACGATTCTAACGCTACGCTATGTAGAGTATACAATTTTTTTTCGATTTCGAGATAATACACTTTTTGGGCGTTTTATGATATCTACATAACAAAAATCCACGTCACTCATTTCCGTCGGTCTGCTAACGTTTTTCTACCCTCGCAACCTCAGTAACCGCGCGCTGCATGGATTGTGATGAAATTTGGACAGCGATATGTTGTTGGGTCGTAGTAGGTAATGTCGCTATAATTTTGGAAATCGGTGCATGGGCGGCGGAGTAATTAGCAAAAAACGAAGAATTGCAGATATTCCTCACACTTCGTTTTTAGACGTTTTAGGGGTTTCCGATCATTTTCTGCTGGATGGGGGTTAAATTGGGATGGGTGGGGGATAGGAGTTGTAAAACTGAAAAACTTGTTGTATTCATAGTAGGTTGTCAATTGACCTGTGAAAAAAGACCTAGCGGCATAATTCACTTTTAAGTCCAAGGAACTAAGTTTTTGATGTATACCTACATACAAGTATTGTTTAGATAGTTCTGTATTGTGTAACGTAGAAATTATCGAATAGATTTTGATGAAATTTGGACACAGTATTAGCACCGTGGCGTGATTTTTAGAAATCGTGTCAGTGGCGGCGCAGCAATTATAAAAAAACTGAAAATATAAAAACAGCTCGAACTCCGTTTTTAGGTAATTTGGAAGTTCCTGACCTTTCTCGACATTTTATTTCTCACACCGATTGACGTTTTTCTATCCGCGTAATCTCAGTAACTGCTGCTTGGACTGTGATGAAATTTGGGTAGCGATATGCTGTGGGGTCGTGGTAGGTTTTGAAAATCGGTGAATTAACGGCGGAAAAATTGGTAAATAATAGAAAATTATTAGAACCCCTCCAAACTTTGTTTTCAGGCATTTTTAGATGTTTCAAAGGTTCCTGATCATTTTATACTTTTTTGATGAGGATGATGTAGAGATAGGGTAACTCGGAATTTTTTGTTAGGACAGCTAATGTGTGGGAAGTGCTGGGTCAAGAAACTTGATGCCTTTTTTTTTTTATTTAGCTTTTGTTCTTACCTCTAGTTCTCAAATTCACACATATATGACGACAAAGCTCACTGTTGTGTTTATGCAGAAATGACTCAAGAAGCCTGTATTATTTCACTTGTTAGTAATAATTGCTTGATTCTTTTTTCATTTCTGAAACAGTTCCAAAAACGAAAACCTCATGAAGCGTAACCGTGTTAGCAGTTTCTGCTGCTGTCACTATTTTTTCAGATGCCTGAGTCTCTGCAGTGGGAAGAGGAGTATGACTTTTTTTTACTTTTGTGTCAACGACATCGATACGATATTTTCATTCATTTTGCATAAGTAGCATTACAATTCATTTGTAAGCCAAGAGGTGTTAAATTTGAGCAAGAAAAAATTGGAATAAGTATTGAAAAATGCCATAGGTCAGATGAAGTCAGGGGAGATGCTTCTATCAGACTAACATGAATAAAATATGGGACTGGCAGTACCTTAGGAAAGTCTAGATTGAATATGAAATTTAACAGAAAAATAGCCAGTACAAACAATCGCAGATATCTAATACTAATGAAGAAAAGCTATATTTGAGTACTTATTAACATGCAGTAAAGTGCGTTATGGTTAACTATGAAGCAAAACATACACCTGACATTCGAAATCGCAAAAGCGAATTTAAGGGCAATTCCTAGAAGTTGGGCAACTAACAACACTGCCGGGAAATACTGGTTTCGTGGCTTCCTTTCAAGAAATTTTGAGTTTAAGAACTCCTGAAGCTAGTAGCTTATCTAATTCCACTAGCATTGATAAGAAAAGAGCGGTTGACTTTTTTACAAATTTAAAAATTGTGCACGAAAAGTATAATTCCGAGCCACAAAATAGATATAACTGTGACGGGACGGGTTGCAGTACTGTACAAAAATGTCTAAAAGTGGTAGCCAGAGAAAAGTCAACATCGCAAGTGATGTAGAGGAAGAAAATTTGGATCAACATAAAGGATAAAGCTATATAATATTGGAAGAACAGTTTTTGAAGAAGGTAACAATGAAAAGGTAATTAAAGATAACCAAGAAGTAAAATAGAACCTGAAAGCTAGAGAAAAAAAAATGAGGAAGTAACAAATGTTATTCATAAGAACGCCAGGAGAGGGAAAATGGTCCAAAATATAATGGCAGCGAAACAGAATGTAAAAAGAATATTTCATATGCTGTTAGTTCCAGTGATTCCATTCTATGCACAATTGACCAATAAGTTTCCTGTATCCCTATATTGCACACCACTGATGTGAACATCGCACAGCCAAGAAACCCTGAATACAACTAGAAACAAATTCGTTGCCAGTGTCACTGATTAGGAATCAAATTTTTAACATTGGCGAATGTGAACATTGCGATACCAGTGGCATACCAAATGTCGCAGTTGAAATTCCGGTAAAATAATTCTATACGCTCGCCAGTTCTCGTGCCTTGAATCACTGATCGTCGAGTGCACTTCGATCTGTACGGGTGACTTTCTGGGGTGAAAAGTCCGCCTTAGCATCGGACATTTGGCCCGACGTTTCGGCGTCGCGTCGCCGTCGCCGTCGGGAGGATTCCATTGCAAAACGCTGACGAGCAGAATAATCTGCGAAGAGGCCGTCATGAACTTGGCTGCAGTCATATAATCATACGTCTGCCTCGTGACCGTACAGATAAGCGGTAAGCATTTTTAATTTCTTGAATGGACGCCGTTCATATTTTCGGTAATTTTGTAATTTAACTTCTTCACCATACGTGATCTAGAAATTTTTGGAGTTTTTATGATATCACAATGATCTGTGCCACTTATTTCCATCGGTCTGCCTGTTTTCCCGTCTATTTGTTGCAGCATTTCTACTTATGTAACCTCAGTAACCGGTGCACCTACATATTTGATCATATTCGATCTGACCAAATTCAGAATATTATGGTAGGTAAGCGAAATATACATTTTTTTGTGTTATACTTTTTGGTCATCTGATTTGGCTTGATGCAGTTGATAGGATTTCAAAAGTTGTCGAGTTCCAGATTTATTTTTTAGATAATATTGACATTTTTAAAAAATAATTTCATGGAGTCTACGCATAGAATCGGTCCATGTTTAAACTTTTTTTGGTTTTGTCAATGGTTTTGTTTATCAGTATATTTTTTAATCTGTGACTTGCCCATCGTTTCTGCAGGAAATATTTTTTTATCATCGCAAGAAAATTGTAGTATCCACTCCACTTCGTTAAGCAGTTCCCCCCTCGTTACCTTAAAAGTTAACAGAGAGGAAAATTTTTACGTTGGAGAACAATTCTGACTAAAACAATACATTTTACCTAACTTGAAATACGTTGTTAGAGAGTCCAGATTGTCCTTTATAAGCTACAAAGTATGCCTGTTCGTGATTATTTTGATCTGATCATTCACACAGGTTAACGAAGGGGGGTAGCATGCTTTACACATGTTAGTTTTACTTATATTTACTTATATTTTCTAGGTGAATTTGTAATAATTGTCTGCCAAACAGAATAAATTCGTAAGAAATCGTTCCATGGATGACGTCTCATGAATTTATTAAATGCTTTAACGGAAGAGATTTTGACGACATACAATATATTTGTTACTGAGAAGACAAAAATTTTAGACGATAATATTCAACATCAGGTGTAAAACATGAAGATCGTTCAAAAAGAATGAACAACAAATACAGCAAACAAACTCGTTATCGTGTGGAATAAAAGGCGGGTAGTTATCTAACAGAGGGGAGATTTTACTCCCTTTATTGTTTTTTTTCAATATATTTTGCGCAGTCTAACTTTAAGTTATATCGGAAACTAAAAACTCAACGAATCACTCTCAGTAGTACTTGGCTTTTAGTTTTTGTTTGTATATACCACGCGTTGACGTATTTTTTCGTTTTTGGTAAAAATGGCTCATTTAGGATGTGATATGCTGTGGATCGTGTAATACTGTTACATTTTTTAAATCGTTGGAATGATACTAAAGCAATTAGCGAAAAACAGTATTCTCAGGATTGTTCCAAAGTTTGAACGTTGTAGAATTTTCGTGTTATTTTTCATTTATCCAGGGAGGGATGAAATTGTGGTGTGGGAAGGATGGGCGACGTATAGCATCAAAAGTGTTTGCATTCATAAATCATTTGGTAGCTCCAAACTTTTTGTTATTAATGAGAAAATGTGGAAACTGTCAAGCGACAGTTTGCATATTTTACTTTCTACAAAGTACGTGTTTTACGATGTCTATAACACAATAACCGCTCACTCAGCTCTATCTTATTGTCTGTCTGTGTCGGCCTGTCTGTCGGTTTATTTTCCGCCTTCATTCTGCCCACGTAATTTCAGTAACTGCTACACCGATGTTTATGAAATTTAGGTACAATATGCTGTGGAATCATAGTAGCAGGTGATGCTGTTTTTTTAATGACAATCAGTGCGAGAGTTATAGAAACAAACATCCCAGGAGTTGCTCCAAACTTTATTTTCAGGCATTCCAGGAAGGAGAGCGGAATGGGCTAGTGGGAACTACGGTGCATGAGAAAACAAAATATGTGTGTCCACTGTTCTAAAAAAACTTGGTTATATTCTGTAATTTACAGGCCGATCCACTTTTGAGGATTTACTTCTTGGTATATTTTGATACACATTGCAATAGATAACCTGTGATTTGAAACTGCTAGCTTGATTGTAATGGATTTTTGACACTGTATTGGAAGTAGGTAGTAGTTTTTGGGAATCGGTAGATTGGTGACGGAGTAGTTAGCCAAATAAATATCAGAAGCCATCTAAGAATTGCTTTTCATTTTAGTGCTACCTTGAAAGTTTTCATTTCTCCTTTTGGGTGGCAGGACGGGTAAGGGGTTGATGTAAGTATAATATGTTTATGCATGTTTATATAAATGGCTTTCTATATGGCCTGACAATATTTAGTTATGGAAACACTCCGAATAATACGAAAAACGTGCTTGATAACACTGTATGTTATCGCTAAAGCGAAGATTAACTTAAATTTTAAGCTGCTTATCAACGACTTCAAATCAAATTGGTATTATATAATAACATCTCTTATTACAGTGCCAGCACCTAGTCAGTTTAGCAAGGATGTCATTTCAAATATTGGTGACCTACATGATTTCTTTCAAAGGGATTATATTTCATATATCAGTTTTAAGGAGGAACACTTATTGTGGTGGTAGGTGGGTGGGTATGGCGTGGACTCATTTTTTATTTATAGACAAAGTTCCATATTCTGGAAATTGGTTCATATGCACCGTTTGGTGAGAAAGAGAAGAAATAGAAGCTGGCGCAACTTATGTTCAAAATAAGAAATCTCGGGTAAATCAAAGAACAATTAATTTGACTGCTCCGACTGTGCTGAAAGCACGGGTTTGTTACTTGGCGCAATTTGGTAAACGACTAACGAAACTGCACAGGTAACTGCCTTACCTTGAAACCGCTCGCTATACAGTACAAAACTCAGGGAACCGCTTTGAATGTAAATGCGCTACAGTAAATAGCCGTCTTTGATCTATTTGAATTTTAGCACGTACGCAAGAAAGTGTGTGTGCATTATATCGCATGTTGTAAATCTGCGGTATACCGCAATACAAGCAATCGAAGGTGGTGTGATTGACCGGATAATGTATCAAATGTCGTTCACCTGTTAACATCGACAACGATCGTGCACTTGTTCTAAAATGGAATTTATAAGGCAAATGTCAAAATTCAGGACCTTATAGAGATAGAATTACTGCAATACTCTTTTAAATCTCCGTTTTCATAGACATTTTTTGAAAAATTCCATAAGACTCGTTGCTGTGGATCCATCAACTGTCTCTCTGTTTTGTGATAATCAACCTGTCATAAACCGTCTGACAAAAAATACTGATTATGCACAAAATTCAATAATTTTAGTCAATTACCCATAAAATATACTCAATAAGATAGGAAGATTTTAGCATTCAAAATGAGGAATCCAAGTTCGGCATTATATTTATGGTTTATCAGGTAGGCCGTCGATCATTAAATAATTATCAGGAAAATGTCTAGAAAAAGTCTGTTATAATGAATTTTAAAAGTCTGGAAATACGAGTAATAATATGCCGTTTCCGATTAGACCCGGGAAAAAACAATAAAAAAATACTTCAATAGGTTTGCGTCTCGTCCATTCTGTATCAGCATAATTATGGAACATAATCTGTATTTCTCATCATCTCTTACATGTTTTTACTGCACCATGATTGGATCGAACTCCAACAACTATATCTTTTTACTTCTCATCTTCTCAGGTGGTAGGGATTTTATGATCGAAAAAAAATTTTATTTTAGATATTTTTATGTAAACATCACGAAATTTTTGTCACTCATTTCCATCGGTATGTCTGCCTGTTTATCCACTTCTGTTACCATTTAGTATTAGTAGCCTGCTGCACCTAATTTGATAAAACTTCTAGAAAGTGGATCATGCTTGGCCGTTAAATTGGCTAAAAAATAAAAGTATCAGAACTCTTCCAGATGTCCCTTTTATGCGTTTGAGTACATCATGATGCTTTTCGTGTCCTAAGCGACTGAAATTAGGGTGTTCTTAAACTTAATGCGTTGAAAAGGTTTCCCAAGACCAAGACTGATCCTGGAGACCTGTATAATGTATATACTTGATGATAGTGATGATGTCACGTGGTCAAACTACATGGCTTAATTATTATAATCAAATTTTGACAGTATACTACTGCCACGACAAAGATAGGCAGAGCACTACTCATCAAAAAACTCTCTTATCTGTTATAACTTTTTTTCGAAACTCTATCCACAGATGATCCGATGTATCTTCAGAAAAATATTTAACACTTTTGATATGCATTAGCTTAATAGCCCTATAATCTGTAAACTACGATTTCGTTTAGCAAGTGACAGAAGGCTCTGCCGGTGCGCCATCTGGCACCCGAAGGTAAAGGCAAACCAAGGAAATCGCTGCACAGCAGCATAGATTTCTTGGCGGGACGCCACGGTGCGTCCGCTTGGCCACCAGAGAGCGCGGGTTTTTATATGCTACTGCTACAACATGCTTCACATGTCTGGGTGACATGAAAGAATTGATGCTCTCTATTTCCGTCAATCGACCTATGGCGCACTGATGATCGCTAATAAGCGTGAAACAGCTGTGTGCGTACTGGTGGATTGACGGAGGTATAGAGCAACCCTCGGATTTCGTTTAGTTTCACTGGTAATTAAATATTCTAAATATAATGTTTTGTGTACCTGCTCTTTCACATAAATGGACATACATGTACTCAAATTGTTTACTAGCTCCCTTTTGACAAGGATATGTGTTTTTTTCAGCAAACGAGAGCCTTGACAATATTTTGGATAACTTCGATATGTAAGGAGCGTTGACTCATACAACTTGACTTGATTTCATAAAGTTTATTGATAGATTGATAGATTAGAGGGAAAGTCTGAATAACTCATGAATTAGTTTCTAGACTTTTTCTGCTCTTAGAGATCGCATGATCAGTAGCATAGAAATGTAAATCAACCACAATGTAAGGAACATTTTTAGAATATCTTGGCATACTTCTCATGTAATCCATTATTATCCGACGCGACGTGTGTGGATATTATTATTCTCATTCATGATCAATTTTGTGCACAGGTTCCAGAAAATACACGGTGCTACGTAGGGTTATTCGAAGGTTATAGTAGTATTAATAATAAAAAATGTTGCTCATTTGGTTAGGTGGATACAACCAATTTCGGTATGTGTTGTGAGCTTTTGGCTTTTTGACATTTGTAAGTGTATTTAGATATTATGTATAGCGTATGCCATAATCAGTGACGTACTGAGAGGGGTGCGGTTGGGGTACAGTTAAGTACGACTTTTTTTTTCGATAGTCACCACAACTAAGTCAGTACGCCACTGGCCATAATAACACACTTGTTTGATATTATTTGTGTATCGTGCTATCTGGGTAGCTCTCAGTGATAATGACTATTTTTTTAGAAAACGAAAGGTGCGCTATTTACAATTTTCATAGACGAACGTTGAAAAATTGCAATATTGGGAGATAAACACCAAACTTTTAAGACTGTCAAGCTGAGATAACTCTGTCTTAGGCTCAGATAATATGTAACTTAAACTAAACGGTAGTAAAAATCTGTTTCTGATCGACATCGACAAAATAATTACATATCCCGTTATCAAGGTTGTTCGAATGCGAAGTCTTTCACCAGTATGGTGGCTCAGACAGACATAACAATTATGTATCGGGTTAAGCCGGTGGTAGTCTACAGAGTGTTCTCAAAATTGATACATTCAAGCTAAAAACTATAACAGATCAAAATACTGTCTTTTTATTTGACGTTTTTTCAAGTACCAGTCTCACAGTCTCATTTTATGGATGATATTCGAAAGTGCAAATAAAAGCACATTTTACGCTACCTGTTATTCTAATGTTTGGTCTGGCTCTTAGCTGAAGAACATGTATATATGGATATATTATATTCTTGGAAAACATGTTTATTTTTAATGTTTAACGATTAGGACTAAATGAATAAATTCGGAAAGGGTTCAAATAGTATATAAATCTGAAAGGCTATAGGATCTTAAGCTAGATAAATAGTGCATTTTGTAATATTTTTGATGACTTGTTGGATACTTTGGCACCAAGGGTGTTCAGCGATTCACTACCAATAATAATAATTATCTTGTAAACAACGAAAACGTTTTGTAATGCTGGAGAATAGCCCCAAAGACAAATTCTGAACTTCAGAGTTGATTATACAAGACTCTCGACAAGAACATAATACTGCTGCCACTGAGTATCTGTGGAAACTGAGGTCATGTTCCTGAAAACATATGAATCGGAACTAATCAAATGTAATCTATTTTATAAATCAATATTTTTTTTACTTCTGTGTCATCGGCATCGACTGCTCTGGTCATTAGCCTCGTGTTCTGTGAACGCTTTGTTACTGTTTCCCAGCGCCACTCTAGGCACAGCACTGATAATTAGAAGCCAACAGTGAAGGCTTAGGTGGGGAGTCTCGCTGAGCTTTTTTATGGATATTTATATGGATGTGAAAGGATGCAGTGCTGCCAATACTGACATATATGGTTTGACGGTTTTTGCAAGATATAGGATATATGATTTTATTGCGAATTTTTATTTATAAGATGTTTAGTAATAACCAGAGATGGGTATCCAACATGCAAGTCATGCATCATATGATTTTATGGTTGACATTACCGAATTCGACGTCAAATTTGACAAACAATTTAAAGCCCATTCTAAATGCATGAAGAAATCCATTAAACATCAAATTTCTGTTTTATTCTTGTCAAGTTTTACCACGAATTTTAAAACCATGGATTTGTTGTAGACGTAAAACGGGTATTAGATACCAGATAATAGCTCTTTTATTATTCATCAGCGAATGAACCTTCGAATCAAAGTAGGCAATTCATAGGAACTTCATCAAAACACAAATCGATATCACCTTGTAAATAATGTATAAGGAAGACTATGATAAAATATGAGGATATGTATCATGAATATACATTAGGAATCGTATACAGGACCTAGTTTGAAATTTTTTAACGTGCGGTATCAGGATACTAGGAACGGGGTAGGCCAAGGTCTTTAAAGCCAAACAAGTATCAAAAGTAGCCTTTAGGCACGGCTCAACAAACAATCAGCTGTCTTATTCACGGTCGGTTCCTTTGTGATGACATGTTGCAAATATCTGACGTCAGTGACGCCATTTGGGGAGAGTTTCGTTCACACTGACAAGGGCTGACTAGAAGAAAGTGTACAACAGGGCAGAATTAAGAAATAATGCAGTGTAAAAGGAAGGTGAACATTGAAGACAATAAGTTTATGTTGTCCTTAATGTTTACCTCCCATAAAGGACTAAATTTGCGCTGAGATCTATATTATTTATCTCTATACTCATATTCTATGTAGATAGCCACGACCTTGCCGTGCCGCCTCTGCTGAGATCAGAACCAATCTAACCCAAAATGTCGATGCGCAAAGGGATCGGCGCAAAGCATCCCCAGACCCTGAGAATGACAGCTTATTGTTTGTTGTCTGCAGGTATGACACCGAAACTGAATACACTTTACAAATCGTTTTAATTAAACTATATTTAGTACATAGCCATCCCGTTATTGAGTAGCAATAAAAATATGATAGGGAATTAACTCAACTGATATTTGTATTACGCATTTCTTAAAAAATTTATTCATAATGGAAAAACTATAAGCAGAGATCTTAGTTGCCACTATCCACGTACACTTAGACGTTCGCTTTAGTAAAAATAGTTAAGCCAGGTAGATAGATTTTCAATTTTTCACAAATTATTTCACTTATTTTTGCGATCATGGAGTGTATTTGTCCATAACTATCAACAAGAAATTGTCTAAATACGCACTGGCATAGATCTGTTTGTTACTAGAGGATAACAGTGCATATCAAACGTTTTGAAATCTCAGACGTATGTTCCTGTGTGATTGAAAACAAGCTATGAGGTTTTCAGAAGTCTGAATATTATATCCTATCATCATCATAGTCACAATGTCTTAACAGACACGTTGTAAACTCGTAAAATGCTTAAGTCGGAGCTAGAGTATTGCCGACACGAATATTATCAATAGTTTTGAGAACTGTAGCTCACCATCATTCGCGATTTACTGTCAGTTCAGTGGCGCTCTTGATACGCATGTCCAACGTTTTCGTCGTATCCAATGTGTTTCTCTTATCGCTTCTGTGAATATGTCCGAAGAATGTAAGCATTCGCGTCGACACAATGGAGAATAGTCTCTTTGGATTACCGAGCTCATCCAGTATGGAAACATTAGTTCGATGGGCGGTATAAGGAACTGTCAGCATTTTCCTCCACGTCCACATTTCAAAAGCATCTATGCGAGCTCGGTCTACCTTTTTAACAGTCCAAGTTTCCGAGGCATACAAAAATATGAAGAACACAAGAGACTGAAACAGTGACATTATGGTAGCTTTAGTGATGTTATGGTCACGCCATATTTTAGTAAGCCTTGTCATGGCCACACGTGCCTGTTGAATGCGCTGTTGAATCTTATTTTCACAGCTACACGAATTGTCGATCAGAGAACCGTCGTACACAAAACTTTGAGCTACTTCACAACGGCCTATTGACTTTATTTATCGATGATTATCATGCTCTCTATCTAGGTATCTATGATCATAACCTTGGTCTTGTTGTAGTTAATATCAGGACCATAATATGCTGCACTGTGTTGTTCTAAGATGTTTAATAGAGCTACTAGTTCTTCCTATAACCTTTCCAAAAACTTTCATACAGACAATATAGGAAGCTTTAATAATTTTTTTTTATATTTTAAAGTTTTTTTGCTAACTAAGGAAGAAACAGGCAGAAATTGTAAAAGAATAAGTTCAGGCTTTTCTCAATAATTCCTAAACAATTAACACAAATATAAAAATCATTTTATCAACAGTAAGTTATACCAGAGTTACCTATAAAGCAGTTTTCTAGTTATGTTTATATGTTTGATGACATTTCAAATCTTTTGAAAGCTTATTAGGGGCGTCAAATTTAAAATCGAGATCAAGAAAATGATGGTCAGGCATGAACAGCTTTGCGAAGGCAAATCATAAATACTACAATACCATATAGGCTATGAAGTGTCAGAAGAGAGAAGAGATAAGTTTGCAAATGCAGGCTTTGAACAGGCCAACTTTCACAGGCTCCTTGAAGACATCGTATATCAGACCATTCCAAGAGCTGGATGCCTTGGGTCTCGATGTATGAAGAATAACTGCTCACTGGTTACCAACCGCAAGCTGGTAAGAAAGCGGCTTGTTACTGCGCATCTTTGCATAATACTCTAGGTCAGATTTAATTTGGATTTATATGACGTAAGAAATATTTTCGGGATCTGAATAAGTACCCGAATTTTTCTGAGCAGCTGCTGAAATTAGCGAAATGCGTTCATGCTCGATAACGATTTTTGTTTTTTTGCTACAACAAACCCAAGATGTCGAATCCTTGGTAAAACTTGATCATCAGAACCGAAGAGTAGCCTGGAAAATTACGGAATAGAATTGAAAATTAAGTACAATGCAAGTACCTGCGAAAATGCCGGCGAAACACCGAGATACGGCCTTTTCAGTAACCTAGTTAAAAAGCTGCGCTGCTGAAAGATTTTAAGTGGAGAGATAAAACGACTCGCTATTAAAAGACACGAGATATTTTCCTTGGATACAAAAGCTCATTCGGTATTCACAGTAAGGCTCTTCACTCGAGTCTCTTCCCCTTCCTCATCAATGCGCTTGCAATTAATAAGACACTTATTAATAAGATGGGCTGAAGCAGTTTGCAGCCTAGTTACTAAAAATAGGAGCTCTCATCTGATCCGTTTGTGGAGTTTATGCAAAAAAATAAAACTGGTTCAGATATGCGTAAATCAAAATACATTTGGCGCCCGATCAAAAATAATAACTAGATAAAGTTAGAAATTATCTAGGATCCATTGAGGTCAGATGCAGCTAATCAGCATTAGAAATTATCTAGGAGTTACGAGGTCAGTTACAGTTATTTAGAGCATTTCTTAGCCTCTGAACTGTAAAATTAATCTTACAGATTACAGAATCCGAACTTGAAAATTAATATCCCAAATTTCAAAATTCAAGCCATGGAGAATCGTGTGTTAGAAAGACATAGGACTTCATGTTAGTCAAACTTCATTTCACACAGTACTTTATAAGGACTCAAGTCCAGAATATGGTTCAGAGGGGCGGGAGACAAAATAATCCTCTCATGTTGTTGAAGAGCAACAATCAAAAAAATCTCACGGCAAAAGTTGCCTCACACTTCATTTACCTTGACCCTCACTGCCTTGGGGGAAGGCAATTTCCAATTAAGCTTAATGTTATACCTCATCAAACACTTCGGATGAAATGGAAGGGTTCTGTGCAGAAGCCGGCTAGTAACGTTTGTTTTTATTAGCTTGACAACACCAATATATCAAACTTAAAAGATCAAAGTGCATTTATAAATAATAGAAAATCGGAGTAGGACGTCGTTGAAAGTGCATTTATAAATAATAGAAAATCGGAGTAGGACGTCGTTGAGAATGCACACTTGTTCTTGGAAACGTATGGTGCATTTTTCTCTACGAAATGTCTATCTGTCCATCAGATGTCGTTTTTTCTAGCCTCGTAATCTCAGTAACTATTTCATGAATTTTGATGAATTTTGGGTTGCGATAGCTGCTGGGGAAAAAGCTCAAGTATGGTCTGTGTAGTACCAGAAAGTACTTCTCACTATAGAGCCTAGCAGAGGTCAAATTTGAACATCGAGATGCAAAAAGAATCCTCCAAAAACTAAACATAAAGAAAGCTACTGGTCCTAACCAAATTCCAGCCATTGCCCTCAAACGCTGTGCCGCTGAGGCTGAGCTTGCACCGAGGCTTGCACCTTGCACCTATTCTTTGTAAGCTCTTCAAACTATCGTATCAGCGAGGCATGTTTCCCGCTGCATGGAAGATTGGCTGCGTCCAACAAATCCCTAAGAAAGGCAAAAAAAACGAACCCACCAATTATAGACCTGTGACTCTTCTTAGCACGATGTCTAAGGCTATGGAAACTGTCATTAACACACTGCTCCTGAAATACCTGTACAACAATGGCATTATAAATGATCGCCAGTATAGCTTCCGTAAGAACAGGTCTACGGATGACCTCCTGGCCCACGTCAATATGTATAGACAAATCCAACTTGTTTTCGCACAAGAATCCTTCATTCGAATGATCATGACAAATCGTACAAATTTTGTTTGAAAAGGTTTTTGTTTACGCCAATCAAAAATATGGAATTTTTCATACGAATGTCATGTCTCCCAAGTCCTTGATGCGCCACTGTCTATCCAATAAGAGAATACGATCAACATCAAATATTAACTCAATGTTGTCTCGCGCTAAACAGGACTTCTGTCAGTCTGGTCCAGCCGGTTTTTGTCGAGAAGTGTCCACTTTTTGGATCACAAAACACTCAGATATTCATTAATTTAAGTAAATGTTTAGGTACCTTTAGTGCGCGCGTCTGTAACTATCTACCTACAATACCTAATTTCCTAGATGCATCATTGATACGATAGATGCGAGAAGATTGAGGTGGTATGGACATGCATGTCGAACTCGATGTCGAATGGCCGACAACAGATGGCCCAAAAGAGTTCTCCAATGGACACCCGGTCAAAGGAAAAGGAGAGGAAGACCAAAGAAAATTGGAGACAAGATGTTGAGGAAGCCATGAGGCAGAGGAACATATCTGATGGCGACTGGAGAGACCGCAGGCTGTGGAAGATAGGATGCGATAAACGACCCTAGCGTTGTATCCAAATCGCAAGATGCTGATGATGACCTAATTTCAGATTTTAAAACAATAATTTCGCTTGTTGAATTTTAGCACACAAGTTTATAAAGAGCCACTAAAATTTTACAGTAGGTTTAAAGTAGCACTAACGATCTAAGTAAGAGAGGTACAGTGTTTTTTTTTTGTTTGATTTGATAGATTTGGTAGAAATAGTAGATTCAGTAAATATCACTAAACTTGAGCTCTACAAAACACGCCCTCTTATGTGATGCATGATGCATGGATCTTATTTACAGATGTAATAGAACTTCAAGCAAGTATCAAACTTCACTATTGAATTCCTGAACTTTGAGTGTGGTCATTTTTTAAGATGATCATAAACTCTGAAGTAAAAAACTAATGTATAAAAAATTTATATAATTTAATTATATCTCAAATAATAACTTATCTTAAGTATAATTTGATTATTAGTATATCGCAGTGCATAAAAACAACCAGAAAAGATTCAATTTACTTTACTATAACTTGCTTTCCAACACTACAGATCTGACAGATCTAGTCAGTCTCGTAATTCTTCAGATGAGAGTAATTTTCTACGTCAAATCCCCATGAGTAATCAAAACGGTAAACTAAGCCAGATACAATGCCTAATATATAGTTATTCATTCTACTCTGTAAAATAGGTTGTCAAGTGTTGCTAATGCTAATCAAGCAGTCTCAGCAAAGCATCGATATAACCATACTGCTTACAGGAATTAACATTATCGAATTCATCAGTTATCAACTGCAACACGTGCAGGGAAAAGGCTCGGACACCTATTCGGAATTAGTCCTCTCTTTAACTTGCTTACATTAGTTAACTAATATAAAGTTTAAATAAGATATCGCCTGGAAAATTGTTTCCATGTCTTCGAAGCTACTACAGTTACAATTTTGCCATACTCGCTACAGAAAAGTTAACCAACATATAAGTTTGCTTTTGTGATATGATTTGTTAATAAAAGACTATATTTTAAATTATGTCAAAATCAATTGAATGTAGGTTACTCAATACTGATAGATATTGTGATGCATTTGATGTATTTGTGCTTTCATCGGAAGATGCAGCCCATATAACGTTATATTGTACATTTTTGAATATTACTGATCTCACCTTTTCAAATTTCACTATCCTTCATTCATTTTTGTCATCATTTCAACAGCTTAGTTATATTCCATAAACTTAATGCATCAAGAGTATTTTAGGAATGTATGTATGTATTATGCTTACATATTGTTAATTTTTTTATTTGGTATATATAAGTTACTGATAGTTTAAAATCATCTTGTTTTACATTGGATTAACTTTATTCAAAAATTGCATTATTAGTTGAAAACATCAGATTCTGCATTCTGTAATATTTATATATATTTAATGGACTGCATTTCCGTATGATTACAAATGATATCACAGTCGAAACCATTACCATATCAGTATATTTTATAGTTTCATATTTTTCCATTTACTGACAACCTCGCGATAGTGAGGCCAAGGGATCAAAGGAATAAGGCGATTTGGCATTTTCAAGTTTCTATCTTCTAGAACTGAATTGTATTATTATTGCTGAAATGATTTAGTTTTAAGTGTATTAAATCTCGTATTTCATTGTATTTCATTTTTGTTCACAGTACAAGCCTTGTGTTCTAAAAGATCTGCTCGACTGTGTAGCCTACTGATTCGCGCAACAAAGGATGTCTGTGCGATTCTGCTTGACTATAGCATCGCTATCTCAGAGTCACCTAAATAAGGGATACCGGATTCCACGCACTGAAAAATTCAGGCAGTCAGCATTTGCTGTGTATCAGCAGTATTAATCCATACACTTCAAGGCACGAAGGAATCAGTAAAAACATATGAACCACAAATTGAAGCCAATCATTAGCTCTATATATCTGAGAAGGTGGTTAACCGAAATGCACCTTTTTCTATTAATATATTCCTCACATGTCCCTTACCTAGATTTCCTGAGAAACTTGTTCTTAACTGTTTGCAGTTTGGGCTCTTTTCCAGCGACCGCTGAGGAAGCCACCTCAGGATCGTCGAAGCCCTGCACGAAGCACAGCATCACTGATTCCGCCATGCAAGACACGCTCTTCGACTTCCTGGGTCGCAAATATCCACCGCGCACGTCATCTAAGGAAGTTGCCGTTCAGAAATTTTACAGATTCGTTTATTAGTCTGTTCGATGAGTTTGACAATTTACCTACCTATTATTACAGAATTTTCTGCAATGGAAAAAGTTGTCAAACTCAAGTGTCATATTTTTCCTTCTTGTAATGTGCTTTTCTGAAATTCAGCAAGGTTATTATTAGAAGTCCGTTCCTGCTTAGTCCAGCTAAGACAGCATTCGAACTGTGCTCTACCAATTATCAAGAGTTAAAGGCGAATTAAGGGAATTATTTTCCTATATCCTGACACAGTCAACATTGCTTATCCTGCAGCTATCCTGTAAGTACCGAAAATCTTCAACTCACAGGTCGACAAACATCATATTTAGGATAATAAACATCGAAATTTCTCGGCTCGGCCAGAAAAATTTCAAAACACAGAGCCACACTAAGGAAATGGTGCGCAAGAAATACAAACTGAAAGTACAGCAGTAAAGAAAATAAATCAGCATGTCCACTAAAAGTAACCCCACAGGAACCCAAATCCAATCCCAATCTTACTCTAACGCTCTAAGACAGCAACCGTTCAGCTACCCAAAGAAAGAACAAGCAATCGTATTAAACGCAATCAATGGAGCAAAACTCCAGGATTATCTTCTTACAATTGGTCCGCTTGTTAAGCCGAAAAATATACTTTTCTGCTCCCGAATATCTAACAATAGAGTGTGTATATACTTATCAAGCAAAGAGATCGTCGACCAGCTCTTGGATAATCATAGTGAATTCATACTACAAAATGAAACTATCAAAGTTAGAAGACTAGTAACCCCGGCAATCAGATTAGTGATTTCTAACGTCTGCCCAACCATCCCCCATGACATCATAGAAAATAACCTACGACAACTCGGCCTAAACCTCGTTTCGCCAATATCATTTTTGAAGATTGGAGCTACCATTACCGAATACAGCCACATCCTCAGTTTTAGACGCCAGGTGTATATATCACAGACAACAACACCCATTCCAGAAACATCAGAAATTACTTTCGATAACGTAACCTACCGAATATTTCTTTCCTCAGACACCCAAAAATGTTACAAATGCAACACATTGGGCCACATAGCAGCTCAATGCCCAACCAATACTCTCCTCCATCAAGAGAACGTACAACACGAACAACATGAGCCCACAGAACAACTCCCGGTAGCTCAAACTCCAGCCACGGCCACAGTCCAGCTACAAACTACCCAAGTAGTTACAGTTAAAGACCCGGAAACACCTCAAACCTCATCTCCCTCCCTACGGTCTACACAAATAGATCTACCTACCAGCTCACCAATGATGGACAATTCCACAATTTCAACGGAGAAGGCAGACATCAGCGCAGCATCCAAACGCAGCTTTTCTGCGACAACCTCTCCAACCTCAGAATGCGACCTATACCCTAGCACAACAAAAGAGCCCTCATTTGTAGTACCGAAAACCACCAAAAAACACAAACCGGACACTCCCCCATCACATATCCCAGAGAGTTCATTGCAGAATGTTAAAGAGTTTATGAATAAACATTCTGCTACCCTTGCCATTAACTGCGACCAGCTAAAGAGCATTCTAGAAAACGCCTATGGACATCAAGACATACTCCAAACAGTAAAGGAACACACAAATGATATAAAAGGTCTGACTGAATCCATACTCCTGATATATCCTCATATAACTGACAGAGCAGTGAAAAATAGATGTACCCGGTTACGAAAAAAACTGGAACGACATATTGAAAACGATGAAAATGAGTCCATAGATGACGCATCGTCTACCGAGTCTTCCTTCTTCTAAACAGCTGCACTATGTTCAAGTCTATACTTCAATGCTCAAAAAGTTAATAGCGGAACAGACCCCAGATTGTAACGATGATGAAGGCTTGAAAAAACTGAAATCATCACTGAGCACGAAATTCAATGAAAAATATATCGTCACTATGGGCAAAAGTAACTGTTTACCTTCATAACAATCATGGTTTTTGTGAAACGTATTGACAATATTGGTTGTATGAATACGATGTCTATTGCTGTGATTAGTATAATAGGACAGTGCAAATTTTATGTTTTTCCAATTATTAAGATAGGTAAATTGTACTTAAATGTCCTCATCGATTATTTTTTAGCTTCGATTTTCGCTGGCAGTAGGCCAGCTGTTGTGCAGAGTATTTGTGGCTATGGCTAGATCGCAAAAACAAACTATAACTATTGGCCATTTAAATGTGCGATCACTCTTATCTAGTTTTGATAGTTTTATAAATATCTTGGAAGAGGACAATTTTGATATACTCGCGCTAACTGATACCTGGTTAAGTGAAGACATTTCTTCAGATGTGGTAAGCATTGACAATTATAATTTTTTTCGGAAAGACAGGGGCAGTCGTGGAGGGGGTTGCGGTATTTATGTACGTTCTTGCTTCAAGGCAACTATTCTTGAGTCCAATTTTAATGTAAACTCGGCCTTTGAATATATTTGGTTAAAAATCACTGTCAATAAAATAGATATAATTGTGGGAGTGATATATCGCCCACCTTCAAATAATCTGAATGACTGTACTCTTGCTCTTGATAATATTTTGCCTCTTATACTCAGTGAAAATAGCGAAGTTATAATACTAGGAGATTTTAACGTGGATATGCTTCACGACAATTCTCTATCGCACTGTTTTGACTCCTACGGATTTGTTCAGTTAGTCACTATGCCCACACGCATTACAGAAAATAGTGCTACCCTTTTAGACCCAATTTTTGCCTATACAAGCTTTATCATTGATGATTGCATAACTGTAGATACGGATTCAATATCCGACCATAAGTTGACTCGTGCTACTTGCAATATTGTTCATGAAAAACCAAAACAGAAGTTTGTCACATTCAGGGATTTTGCATGTTTTGACGAGCATATGTTTTTAAATGATCTAAATTCGATTGCTTTCCACGACATCTGTTTTATGTCTGACATAGACGACAAAGTAAGCTTTTTCACTCATCAGCTAATTGAGGTCTACAACAAACATGCGCCAGTAAGAACTATTAGAGTGAATAAACCTAAGGCACCTTGGCTTACTTACGGTTTAAAACAAATCTTGAAAGTTAAAAATGATGCGCTCTCTGCATATAGGAAAAACAGAACAAATGAAAATTGGGCGACCTACAAAGAAAGAAGGAATTATGCCTTATCGGCGATCAGGCGGGAGAAAGCTGCTTATTTGGAGTTTATAGAATCTGAAAATAATCCTAAAAAAATTTGGTCTGCACTTAAACAAATGAAAATTCAGGTATCCAATAAGCCACAAATCCCCTCTCATCTCATGGATGCATCACAAATTAATAACTATTTTATGACGGTTTTTGATGGAAATCATGTTCCACAATCATCTTTAGATTTTTATAATAGTAATGTTTTTTCACACAAGACATTTTCATTTAGATTATTGGACCCTACAGAGATTTATGGCATAATAAAATCATTCAGATCTGAAGCCAAGGGTGTGGATGGTTTGAGCTTGTCAATGATCCAATTGAGCCTGCCAGTCACTTTAATTTATATAACTCATATAGTGAATAGTTGCCTGGAAAAGGGATATTTTCCAAAATCATGGAGACAGGCGATTGTAATTCCTATACCGAAGATTAGCAAACCTGATGAATTTGCTCATTTAAGACCTATTAGTTTGTTATCTATTTTGTCAAAAATATTGGAGAAAGCAGTTCACATTCAGTTGATTTCATACTTAGATGAAAATTGTATCATCCCGGCAGGTCAGTCTGGTTTTCGTAAATCGCATAGCACTACAACGTGTCTTCTTGATATGTGCGATAATATATTAAGAGCACTTGATAAAAAAATTAGTGTTGGCCTAGTTTCAATAGACTTTTCTAAGGCATTTGATAAGATCAGTCACAGTTTGCTCATTACTAAATTAAAATATTACGGATTTGATTGTACATCAGTTAGTTTCTTCAAAAGCTATCTTGATAATAGATCACAGTGTGTTTCTTTGGGTGATATTAGATCTGAATTCAATGTTATTAGTTCAGGAGTACCACAAGGATCCGTATTAGGGCCACTTCTATTTCTTATATATGTTGCAGATCTAGCTAGTAAGGTTTATACATCTCATTTGCATTCATATGCGGATGACACGCAGCTCATCCACTACTTTGACGCAGATAACATACAGCAAACTGAATCTGATCTGAACAATGACTTAGCAAACATATGTAAGTATTGCGAAGATCACAATCTTCAAATAAATGCCACAAAATCTAGTCTTATTTTGTTCTGTCCTGATGCTAGAAGAGAATTTATTAAATCACACCTTAATGTCAAGATCAGCACAGAGAATTTAAAATTCTCCGAAAGTGTCAAAATTCTCGGGGTTACATTTGATGAGAAGCTAAGATTTACTAACCATGTTAAAAATCTCTTGAAGAAAACTTACTTAAGATTACGTACACTTTATGCCCATAAATTCATTTTAAACTTTAAAACAAAGAAAAAACTTTGTGAATCTCTAGTAATGTCAATTTTTAACTACTGTGATGTATTATTTTATCCATGTCTTGATCAGGTGACTAGAAATCGCATACAAATTGTTCAAAATAATTGTGTTAGGTTAATTTTTAGCTTAAGGCGTTACGATCATATTTCAGAAAAGTACCCTATTATTAAATGGCTGAAAATGTCTCAGTTAATTAAATTCCATTATCTCGTATTTGTTCATAAGGTTATTACGACCTCAAAACCACAGTATCTGAGGGAAAAGTTATTACTACGGGCGGATGCGCACAATCTAAATATAAGACATGGTTCCACTCTTACTATACCCTACCATGTTACCACACTTTTTCAACGTAGCTTCTCGTATAACGCTGCTATTGTTTATAACTCGGTTAGTGCCCAGTATAAAGAAATGTCGTTGAACATTTTCAAAAAAAAAGTCAAGGCCTTAATGTTTGGTCTTTAATATCGCAATAACTCTTCGTAACAGCTGGGAAACTACTGCTACGCCAAATTATTATAATCAAGCTTGTTTTTTTAGTTTATTTTTAACATCTAATAAATGTGAGACACTGGTGGTTAAGTGTAAGAATAGCGCTTTGCTAAACTTCGCCACCGATGCCCTATCCTGATGTAAGCTATCTTACATGATATGTTTATTTTCAATAAAGACGATTATTATATTATTATTATTATATAAATCAAGTATCAAATCATCAAATAATAAGCAATGAGGCCTCGAATTAGCATCTGCTCGTTATCTTCGGTTAAGTTTAGGGATCAACGGCGACGATGAAATGTTGTAATTTATATATGAATATAAATCATACAAATTTATATGAATTGCCCAAGTGATAAAAAATATGAGTAAAAAGTAAGTAGACTCCCTCAAAGACGACGTCACGTAAAGTATTCTAGGGAATGAATTAAAATCGGAACAATATCTGAGTTTGTAGTAGATCTAACCTCAAGAACTCTAACTAGAACTATCCTCTAGAATATCTATGTAGAACATAGACATAACAAGATGGGTCATTCTAACCTCTTCCATCAATGCTCCCTCCTCGCTCATTTCCTGATGGTATTCTTCCTCAGCAAATATTGGCAAATTCAATAACTGAGCCTTTTTGTAGTGAGGGGGTTAGGGTTCAGTTGCCCTAATAATTGCCGCTCAGCTTTTAGCTTTTAGGGATCAAACAGAGTACTATCCAAAGTTATTTGCGACCTTTGCGATGCATTGGACTAAGCTCTTCTGTCTTCCCTTCCCTACATTCAGATAGGAGTTCCTGCATTCAGTCAAGACAGGACAATCGAAGATAACACGCTTAGCTGTTTCCTCCCTCACTGCACTTCCTGCATAATGGGTTTGCCAGTTCAATCCCCAGCTTTTGCAGGTGCGCACTGAATGTGTTATGGCCAGTTACAAATCCAACCACCTTTCGTAGTTCCTTCCTGTTCAGTCTGAGAGCGTCTGTGGTATTAGAACAGGGTCCCTTCACAATTCTCTCAGAAAGAACAATAGCCACCATTCTGTCTCAGTGCTTCTGGTGCTCATTTGACAAACAACCGAAGACAGCTGCCCTTACCATGTTATACATATGATATACCGCAGGCTGGTTCTGGCCCGATGAGAGGGAGTTCTGCGCCTTCTTTATATGGGATCTTGGTGTCCACGACTCTTGACATTCTGTCGGGTGGCATCTCAAGTATGTCACATAGCAGGTTGTCAAGTGGCGGTAAAACCAGTTGTCATGGCACTGCATTCTATATGCAGCCATTTTTGCCTCTCCCTCTATGTAAATGTCAAGAGGTGGGATATTCAGCAGTACTTCCAAACTTCCAATGCTGCTGTTGGTGTACCCCTCATGGCACCCGCTAAGCTCATACACACAGCTCGCTGCACTTTTGTGAGCGCTTTAAATGCTGTGCTTTTGGTAAATCAGGTAGTGATAATAACTAACAATGCAAAGGCTCATATCTGTCCATTAGAAAGCTGATCACTATTAAACTAGCGGACGGCAAATCCAAAAAATCCAGTTAACCAAAAAAAACTGATATCCGGGTAAGTCTAGAGTTTTCCCCAATAAAACTATTCATTGTCTCTAAATATCTAGGAAAAATTCCAGATGAGAAACTGCTCATGCTATCGGTACGAAAATGTTGGGAGCGCCCACAAGGATTATTTTTAGGGCCACAGCTATATAATGTATTCCTTCGTGCAGTCTTTAGATGGACGTTGCCTGGACTCATCCTCATCAGATGCGAATCATTTACCAATAATCGTCCTACTCAAACAAAAAAGTACAGATGCAGCAATCTCTTCTGAACTATGAAAGTTAGATTGCAATGGCTTAGTTTAGTTGGATGCCTGGATTGACAAGATGAAAAACACAATAAGCAAACCATAGTCAAATCAAACAGAATTAGCAAGAGCCTGGCTAGGTTGGTGCCATTCAGTAGAGCCTCGAGTAGGTTATGAAAAAAGGTGATAATCACATAGACCGCGAACTCAATTATTCCATAGAAAACATGCTTAGATAGAGGTGGCTGCAGTTTCTTCGATCGATCTGCTGATAAAGGATAGATGTCGCTGGCGCGTATTGATGGTAGGGAAGTTAAGAGTGAAGAAGGAAAAAGTGAAATGTTAGACAGGGGAGTTGTATGGATGGATCACTACACCACACATAGCATGAGGATTATACCTGAAAAAGAAATCGTAGAGAGTGTTCACGTTGATGGATGGATATAAAGCATACAGGCAAATGGGCAAATGGCTTGACTTTCAGCCGATTCTGAGGTATATAATACCAGGTAAAACATGACTACAGAGAGAGAACTGAGACTATTCGCTTTTATGATCTGGAATTTGTACATAATTTTGAACAATATTTAGTAAAAAGAATATGCAAGAAACACTAACATGGTAAGAGATGTACATATAAGAAATGAGCGGGAGGTTTCAGAGGTTATACATTATAGAGTCAATCAAGATAAAAATGTGAGGAAACAGAAAAAACTCCACAGTGAATAATAAACTACTCTCACAACATATATTAAACTAAAGCAACATCTATCGAGGGGTGTGCTCCACATGAAATGTCAGTTACAATAAAATTGTTGTGATCAGTTATTTGATTTTAATGATGTTAAGTTTTCCAATTTGTAATTTCGCAAAATAGATGCCTTTATAAATCTGCTATTCCATCATCATTCTGGCCTCTCACTGTGACAATCCAAATACTACCCATATTACTATCTCAAGGTGAAAATACAAACAAAAATATCTGTTCATGCTGCACAACAAATTCTAGTTGATACCTGGACGCTCACCATTACAAAGGTGTACTGTAGATATGCTTACAACAAGATTGTATATATTGAATATTGATCATGAAAAACTCTAATCATGGAGAGACTTGAAAGAGGTAAATTGTCAGTCATCGAAAAGCCACACGATCTCTAAAATGCTTACTTACTGGACGATTTAAACTGAATCCTGACGACGAACGTTTTGACAACGGTATAAAACCAACGATACGCGAAACGAACTGAACAGTCTTTGCAGTCCTACGACAAGGCACTTAATTCAGACTGGAGACTGGTCACTCAGTAAGATATAAGTATAATCCTGTGATCCTATTTTAGCGGCGAATTATAAATAGGCACGTGCTTGTTGACGGCCGCAAGCCGCTGCCGCCGGTTCAAACCGATCTCGATCATAGTGATCGCTGTTGTGATGCGACGCGATCGCGCGACGTTTTGACTGTCGTTTGTTTTGATGGACCGGCGTTTGTGACGTGAGGAAAGGACGTTGGTGTAGACGTAGAGTGGAGTGGATGGCTGAGTTTATTGATCGCGGTAGCAGCCGTCGGCGCGACTGGTTAGCAGAAAACGGTTGACGATCGACGGCGCGCCACGGTGCCCCCACGCGCACCAGCTGACCGCAGTGGCGTCTCTTTCTTTGCTCCTATGCCGCATCTCTTGGTCTTTAGAATCTTCCGTTAAATTGACCCTGAGCCTGACGCGTCTTATGGTAGTCGTGCAGGTAGGTCAAGTCCAATTTGGACAGAGTACAGAAGTGGATGCGTATGGATCTATATATGTACGAGTATATAAAATATATTATACATTTACATAAACTGCTACTAATTAGTTGGGATGCAAGCCATACAATTCTTCTAATCATGTTTCAGAAAATTGCACTTCCACCTTTGGGGCCAAAATAATTATCATGGAGTAATAGTCAATAATAGTATGTATACTACTCATCATATTCACATTAAAATTGTGTGCACAGCTTGGCAGTATCCTCTTTGGTACTCATCTGACACTTGTTCATTCAGGCGCTTTTTACCTACATTGCGCCTCCAAAAAACTCTATAGATAGTGCAAATGTATGGCGAGATACTAGTTGGTTGTGCAAAGATGACAGCACCAGTTTACTCAATTGACCCCGTTTGAACGGGATCAAATTGTAGGCCAACGAGAGCGTGTGTTTCTTTCTGAGCAAATGCTGTTACCATGGGGTGTAGCGTGGCTACAGTTACAGCAGCATGGAGCGGAAGGATCAAAGAAGAGCAAATGCAGTGAGTTAGAGGTTCTGGAGCACGTAGGAGAACTACAGATCAGTAATATAATAATAATAATAATAATAGGTCTTTATTTTCCAACAATCAAAAGAAAAAAAAACAAAACATAATGCAGAGAATATTAAAAAAGCTGTTGGAAAAAAGCCGAAGATCAGGTGGCAATACCGGTGAGGGCACTACCTCTGTATTTAATCTTGAGCCAAAAAAAAAAACTATATTTATCATTTCACTGACATTCACCACCACCCTTATTATAAAACACCAAAAGTTAGAAATACCTGTGCAGCTTGCTTCCAACGAGAGTAAATTCCCTTCATAGGTGACACAAAGGACATAATACATAATTACACAAATAAACAAGAATAATTAAGATGAAAAGACAAGGAAAACAATGTCATGCGTGAGAAAACGTATTGCCATGCTTTATAGGTTTTTGAAGGAGAAAAAAAAAGTTTTAGCCATTTCTTAAAAGGTCAAATTTCAGTTTTCGTTTAAAGCCTTCTATACTGAGCGGAGTCATCTCTGTTGGTAATTCATTGTAGATTTTGCCAACTTGGTATGAGAATGACCTTTTGAACTGTTCAGTGCGATGTTTAGGTGTTGCGATGTTGTGTTTTGTCCTTACATTTATACTATGGATGTGTTTGCGAAAAACGATTTTTTTGAAAAGATATTTTAGCTCCTTATTACATAAAACTTTATGATACAAACTTGCACAGTGTAAAAATCGCCGTTTTGCCATATTTAACCACCTGGTTTCCTTTAATTTATGTGATATATGGTGATTACGTCTTATACCCCAAATTAGACGCAAACAAGCATTTTGTACAACTTGGATTCTTCGAGTATCATTTGAATCAATGCAAGGGCCATACAGTGTATCACAAAAATTAAATTTTGAAAGAACGAGAGCCTCACATATATTTTTCTTTACCTCTCTTGACAGAAAATATCTAGACTGAAAAATAATTTTTAGGTTCGCATAGGCATTTCTGATACAATGATTTATATGTGACTTATACCGTAACTCAGTATCAATGATAACTCCCAAGTTTCTTGCACTTTCAGACGGACAGATTTCATCTCCCCCTACCTTTATTTTTATAGTATTAGTACACGATAGGCGTGCTTTTTTGGGTCCAAATACCAGGACAGAAGTTTTTCTCGGGTTGATGATAAGAGAATGATTTGTGCACCATTTTTGAAGATCTGTTATTTCTGAATTGATGATATCTACGGCTTCATGACAGTTTTCAGGAGGAAATGAGAAATAGAGCTGGGTATCATCAGCATAAAGATGGTATTTACATCTATTGAGACAGCTCATTATATTTGATGTGTATAGGGTAAAAAGCAAGGGACCTAGAATTGATCCTTGGGCCACTACTGAGGCTACTGCCAGTGGAGACGACGTAACTGTATCTATCTTGACACACCTCGTTCGCTGTGTAAGATAATTACCAAAAAACTTTATTACACTAGGAGAAAAGTTGAGAGATTTAAGAATGGCTAACATGATTGGAAAGCTAATAGTGTCGAAGGCCTTTGTAAAGTCCAAAAGTACTACATCGTTATCTACGGCTACTGGCCCTTCCAGACAGAATGCGATCCACTCGAGCTGTTGCTTATACAGGTTGTCCCACGACAATTGATACAAGCAATATATCAGAACTGGGCAGTAGTAGCGAATTATAATTTTGGGGTGGAAATTACAGCAGATATAGTATCTGTTCTTATTATTGTGTCACCAAATGAGGTATTTGTTTTTGATGACGTGACGTCCGATTCTAAATTTTTAATGGGACACCACCTGTATATTTGTCACTCTTTGTGTTCCTTCCGATAGAACAACAAACTAGCACACTTGGGGTCTAAAATGATTAATTCAAGAACTAGAGGTACTTAAAGGATGGTACCACTACCATTGATTATAGCACGTACCCCTACAGTTAAATTATTTTGGTAGTGTTTCATAATGGTAGTGGTACAGTCCTTCAAGTACCTGTAGCTCTTGATTTAATCACTTTAGACCCCAAGTGTGCTACTTTGTTGGAATTGTTTTATCGGGAGAAACACAAAAAGTCACAAATATATAGGCGTCCATTAGAATGATGAAAATATTACGATAAAATAGTGAGTTGTAATGTTAGAAACTTTGGATGGAAATAGTATAAGATTCAGACAAAATACCATGAATAAATGATTTTAGGTGGGTTTACTTGCTATCTAATATCTTCTAATCTGTTATAGAAATAACTAAGTCTGAGTTATTTCTTATGGATAATGTCTTATATTGTAAGAGGTAAGAATGAATGTAGTTATTCTTTTTTTTTTCACTCATGGAGTGGCCTCTCAGGCTATATTTGAGATATTTTCTGAAAACGATGTTATACGTTCCTTGACACGAAACATCGCTTGGCTTGGCGTTAATTGGTTACGGTTAGGCGTTAGCTCTTGCAGGAGGTTTTGAGCTCCTAATGTTTTAATTGAAACATTGTTGGGTAGCTGTTCTATATCATTATTCATTTTGTCGACTTTTTGAAAGTATTGGATATCGCGTTGATTCATCTTCAATGTCTTAGCCCTGTAGTTTCAGATAACTAATAAGTAGTCAAAAAGGTATTTTGTCACATTCCGTTTAACTAGTAGCTGTTTTTGCTACTACTCTTTCTTATTGCAGCAATGGCTACTTCCCTCTGTTAAAAATGATACATGCGCAGTATTTGCAGCATGCAGCCCGCATAACACTATATGGATATGTACGTCCACAGAATATACATTAGATATTCCACTTTGAACATGTATATTTTGAATATTCATAAGACGTTTAATGTATATATGAAAAATGATATACACTAGTGTAATATACTATGTATATTCACGTAGGTATATACGTAATGTGAATATACATAAGATGTTGGTCTATGTATCATAGACACATCTAGTAGTTTACGCCTGCGCGAAGGACAGCTAGTACCGCCATTGCTGATTTCTAGCAGCCATTCGTCGTAGTTAGCGTGTGTGTGCTGGAGCTGGTTGTGCCTGATTACCTGATCGAGTGTAATATTGTGCAATGTTACTTATCTTCTGGCTACTGAGTACTGATAACACTCGCATCCAGCATTTGACGGTAAGTCGTAAGCGGAACAAACCACCTACAAACTTTTATAACCTTGATTTCTTTGTGATTTTAGACATGCCATTCAACAGCAAAGAGATAACAATCATATTCATCGATTTTGCCAAGTATTACTATTGTAACTAGAAATTGAATTAATACCAATACATAATGAAAGTGTTTGTTTATCTTTCTGCCTCTACATTGAACCTTCATACACTATGCATGTGTATTAAAAGTACATTAATGTACATTTAATGGATATACCATTGATGTGTAAATTCGCGACAAACTTACATGAAATGTAAATTTGTTTATGTCTATTTTACATCCTTTACATCCATTAGATGTTCATGCTCCATTTGTGGATATACATATTCATTGCATGTACAATGTATATACTTTGGTATGTAGGTATATACATGGTATATATTATGAATATACATGTTTTTACCTGGACTATGTTACATATACTATGCATAGACTAGACGTACATATGTTCATATTTTCATTCTATGGATATGCCATGGATGTGAAAGTTCGCGGCAAACGTACATGCAATGTATATTTTTCTGATGTCTATTTTACATCCATTGGATATTCTTGCTCCATTTGTGGATATACATATCCATTGATTCGATATCCAATGTATGTACAGTGTATATGTTTTTGTTATGTGGAAGTGTCCTAGATCCGATTTGACCAACGTGTGTGGACTGCTAGAGCCGCTTCTATGTCAATCGATGGATTTTATTCTTCCAAATATGTCATTCATAGGATTCGTGCTTTAAACCAACGATGGGTCAATCACAGTTATAAAGAAAAATCGATGGGACAGGAATTGGAGGAGAAATCCGTACGTCGAAAATTAGTGCAGCTTCATCAAAACCTAAACCCATTGTAAGAAGATCATTGTAGGATATCCATGGACCAATTAAAAAAATCCTCTAATGTTCTATCTTGGCTAGAATATTATGTAGCTTCGTCAATACCTTAAGCCACTGTAATAAGTCTATACATATGTAGTGAAGGCTGATCTGGCCCGTCCATACCACGATTGCATCCATTGACTCCATTTTCATAGAAAAAAAGAAACAAACCTCCACGGCCAATTTTACCATAAACTGCTTGCAGGTCGATCTCAATAATGCCAGAAATAATGTTATCATTTTAGGATGAATATACAGGGTGAGTTTCTAGTACCGGCTCGGTCGATAACTCCACTACTGTAGAAGATAGCGAAACAAGCTGTATATAAAAGTTGTAGCAACCCTCTGTATATGAAACAAGCTATCATAGCGAAAGCGTCTGTTGTGTTCAAATCTAATCTCAAATTTTTATTAATTGAGTCAGTGTTATGACTAAAAAGTTTAGTAACTCTACTCATCAGAAAAAATGGAGTCAAGTTGATTGACTCAGTACTTCCCACACATAACGGTGATGTTATAGTAGATACCATTTCGTTATTTTCCCATTGCTTGAAGCTATAGTCTGAGATCCCTTGCAACCAAATCATCGCCTGCCCGCACGCAAATAAACATCTAACACAAAAGCTCTCGTAAATAGTTTCTTGCATCTTTCTCCGTAGGAACTAGGACGACACAGTTTTTATTCTCCAGCTCTCTTCAACTGGACGAAACAAAACGATCAAGAACCCCCAAATTGCCTAAAAACGGAGTTTGGTCTGTTTTTATATTCCGTTTTTTTTACTGCGCCGGTCACTGGCACGATTTCCATACGCGTTTTCCATCCTAGCCACGTTAACAATACTGTGTCAAAATTTCATTAAAATCAATTCAACAGTTTCCAGGTTAGACAATACAGAAAGAGCTAAAGCAATACGAACATGATACACACTAAGAACGCCTAAAAACGAAGTTTGACGAATATTTGCAATTTTTTGTTTTTTTGCTAATTACTTCGCCGTCCATGCACAGATTTTCAAAATTATAGCAGCATATTACCTTTTACGACCCCACAGCATATTGCTATACCCAAATTTCAAAATCCATGCAGCTGTTACTGAGATTACGTGGCTAGAAAAACGCCAACAGATTGACAGACAGACAGACGAAAATGAGTGATCTGGATTTTCGTTATACAGATATCATAATTTTCTTGTTCACAATAGTTCCCTCACCTATCGGTGTGGGAAGTAAAAAATATTCTGCAGGTTGACTTGCTATTTCCTAGATATAAACATAATCAGATCAGTCGATTATAATCCAGGGGCGTATCCAGACTTCAGTCTTTGGGGGGTAGCGGGGCATAAAGTTGTGTGCGCATTCACCATTTTTTGTAACACGTTCGTGAAAGACGTTGATGCAAGAGAAAAAGAAAATGTTAATAGCATCAAAATAAAAAATAAGATATAAACAGCAAGTGAAACAGTGGAGTATTTTAGGGAGATGAAATAAAAAAATATATTTTAATTTTACGGAAATAATATGTAATACGTATCATCCGTGAACATTTTATTGGCACAGCATACAAAATTAAACGATCAGGAACACTCACCAGTCAGGTACCCTAGTAGCCACAGCACATACTCCATTTTTTTAAATTAGTGTTTTAACTTCTCTAATCGGTGCAATTTTCAAAACAGTAATTGATTAGTTAGGTAAATTTTTGTGACAAGCTATCACATTCTATAGGACATTCAACTGATTCACAACCAAACGTCAATAAGCAGTTTTAACTCCAGCAAACTAATTTATTAAAAAAATAGTGGTATTAGACTCGGATATTTGCGAAGGTCTACCAGATAAACAGCATATAGGTAGGCGGACGGAAATAATTAATATGGTCTGTCGAGTTGAACACCATAAACGTCTAAAATAACGTAGTATCTTAATTTTGAAATTGTTTCAGATTGCAGCCGCAGCCTGTTGGATTGAGAAGTAAAGGTTTGAAGAACCAGCATAAGATGGTAATACTGAGATAACCGTTGTTGGCCACAAGAGGTCAATAACATTATTCTAGTAATCCAATAGGTATACACCATCAAACGTTTGGCGAAGGAACTGCATGTATGATTACACGTCTCAGGGCTAATGAGCATGTAGGGACAAAAAGTAAAGGAGCCCTTATTGTATACGGGTAAGTTAAAATTAATTTAATTGTATGGTACCTCACTTCTCAATAATTGAAATATCTGCAAAAATAAGAGTCCTCCAGAGTTCACAGAGTCTCACCAAGGCAGCAACTTGAGTTACAGATTTAACATGGATTGCTTACAAGAATCCAGTAAATTATTATTTTAAAGCATCTACGCGATATGCGATATTACCCGAACTTGTTTTACCGCTTTTTAAATTACTGTTACATCGAATTCATAACGCTGACTTCTTTTTTCAGAATAAGCAGATGGAATATTTATCTGGGGGCTTAGAATGCTACACATCTTACAAGTTCGATCTACACGCAGGCTACTTGAGTGGTGTTCAATCGGCTTCTAGTCATGCATACTGCCATGTATTGACTTGTTGATTTTCTGTTGATCCTGAAATTCATTTTATTTTGAATGTAAAGAGTCAATATTGATTTCTGTTTATATATAACAATTTAACCAACGACGTCCTACGACGTCGTTGAATTTAACTATTTGTGTCTGATGGCTATTGGAATTTTTTGTTATTTCATTATTGTCTGTTCTGTCTGTTCCAAAGTTCTGCGCTAATTTGCTTATTTTTCGTTTTATGCACTGTTATTTATTTATCACCGGAAATGAAATTGCAACACCTAGTGTATTCAGATTTGCTTTGCAATTTCATGTAAACTTTAACACTCTTCCATTCTCATCCCCAATCAGGTCGCTGTCTGTTTCGTGCAAACGTTCCGGAATAATCTAACCTCATACTGCAGTTATCTGTATATGATCAGTTGGCTGCTAATCATGGAAGAATCATATTAGATTGGTCATAATGAGGCCGGGCATAATCTTGCTGGAAGGTCGGTTCTTCAATTTAAATAAAGTAACATGCTGTAAAGTATGCAACTCTACAGTATATTCAATCCCAAGATAGACTCCACATAAACAGTCGCATGCAGCATTAGCGCTGCCATCTGCGAACGCGCCTGCTATAGTCCAGTGCAATTATGGAATTTTATATTACTATTTAAAAGAGTTGCCCTATTAACTCATTGCAACTTAAAAATAGCCAGTTGCCAGTTTGAAATGATCATTTAGGCAATGAACACTTGGAATCGCATATTTGGATCTGATTTCCAGTCAGTCAGTCTTGGGGGTTTTTACTTGCCGGATTATAACATACAATTCACACATAGTGTACTGGACTATTAGGGACCCTACCGACATGAGCCGATCACGCACGCGGGCTTGTTTACATTTGGTCTGGCTTGGCTGTGAATACGGTATAGTCCCTACAGCCTCATACAATATTTTCTTCTACAACTACAGAATCAATTATCACCACTGAAAAACTGTTTTCCGAAGGTGCAAGTACGTTCAAGACCCATCAGATATGTTAGCGGTTTTACAATTTTGTTAAAGCATTAGCATGATTTGCAATGATGTGGTTGTCCGGAACCTATTGAAAGTGCTTACTTAGATCACCTCTCGACCGAATGAAAGCTGCAGATCGGTATTTTGATGTTCGTGAAGAAACGATTTTTTCAATTTTCCTGGAAGAAGATTGAAACTGGTCAGACGTCCCTGAAGTGCCTAAAAACGAAGTCTAAAAAGTTGTAAAGATCCTTGTTTTGCTAAAGCACCAATAATTTTCAAAAAGATAACAGCATTATCTACTCCACGGGCTCACATCATCTCATGATCCAAATTTTATGAAAATTCATGCAGTAATTATTGACACTACGCTATTGCAGATGTACACAGTACTACCTTTGTGTCTGTAGTGGAAAGAAATATCAAGTTGATAGATATGTCTTGAATGTCAATGTTTAAAGGTGATGAGTGCCTTATGGATACAGTCGATGTTGAAGTTCTCTACTCACCCCACTATCCCAATTTCACTTATTTCCCACAAAAATAAAAAAAATCAGGAAATCCTCAAGTGATTCGGATAATTTTTATTTCATCTCAAATCATGTCGTATCGTAAATTTGGTCAGGATCGATTGAGCAATTTCTGAGAAAAATAGCAACAAAAGGCAGACAGAGCAACAGATTAATCGTCGGGAATAACTGACATAGATTTTCGTTATATATAGATATCATGAAACGACCAAAAAACGTATCTCTAATTTTTTTTGCTATTACAATACTACTTTCATTTGCTATGTGGAAAGTAAAACTGTGAAATCTAAATATACTAGGCAACATTGCCAATTCCATTGTTACATTTGCAAGTTTTTATAATTAGAGTATAACGTCTCCCAATTTGTGACTTATGTGGTCTTGCTTTCTTTGGCTCTTAGTGGCTGTGACTTAGTGATATCCTCGAGGATATCCGTATTTGTGCCCCAAAAAAAATCACTGATCTGGTCTCCTCGAAACTTAATTCTTCTGTATAGCCTACTAAACGCTAAAAATATTACTATTGTTTTTATAGAGCACAGACGATGAACCCTCATGAATCTTTAAATCGGTTGAAACAATTATTGTTTCTATGATTGTTATGTAAATATGTGGGTAATATCTATATGTTATGCAAATACGTAATATTGAGTCTTCATCAGAAGATATCTAACAAAAAAGCAATGACCTCTAACCTTAAGTGTTTCCTTTGAAATCTTGTTTATAAATATGGTTGGCGAGAATGCTGAATCGGGATTACAGATAACTACAATGTAGCTGCTATTTACCATAACAATTCAATCATAAATTCAAAACAAGCTTAGTAATCATAATTTGTCTGTATTGGTTTTTTTTACATAGATAGAATTAAGGTGAAATTTACAAAATAGTGATCCAGGCTACTTTTTGATACAGCTAGTTTGGGATAACGGGGACCTTTCATAATTCAATAGAAAAAATATACCTAGTTAACGATCATCTATAGCTAAAAAAAATGTCTGTAGTTCGGATATTAAGGTTAATATTTTACACGATTGGCAAGCTCGGATCTAAAATACCGATATAAATCCATCGCAGATAGATGCTAGCCTTTAACATCAGTTTGAATATCCCCCCTCCCACCCATTCTTTAGAACACGTGTGCCGCCGAGTTGCCAGATGTGGTGATTGGCAATTTATAAACCAAAAAATTGTATCTGGGCGAAACACACAGTTAGTTTGCGACCCTTGGCCATTTCTACCTTCAATTTCAAAAGAAGAACTAGCCGCATGAAGCGGCAATGTTTCCAGTTGTTTTACAATTGACACTTCGACCCTAACGACTCTTCAGTGAGAGAGAGCAGGCAAGTCAAAACGGTCGACCTTAGTGTTATCGTTATTGGGCATCAGATCCGAATATTAAAAGGCACCATTTACCTATTTCTTATTACTGCGCATGCTCAAAACGAAGCCACAGCTCGTTATTTCTGGTGGTCCAAAAACGCCCCAATGTCTCAAAATAAACATTATTTGAAAAGACAGAGTGGATTCGCAATTAGCAAATGGTACTTAAAAGTTTTAAAATGAATTGGGAGGTTGTTCTAATTTCCATCAGAGAGTTAGCACTGAAATATTTTTTATTGTAGTAAAATTAACAATAATTTGTATGTATTTTCAATCTATACATTCATTTCCACCAATAGCTTCGTGGCGGTACCCAACTGAGAACGTACAGCGTTGCGTGAAACTAGTAAGCTGAGAGTGTTGAAATTGTCCCATACCAGTTTGGATCTAATCTCCTTCAGGAGTCCAGGGCCTTTTAAGGGACCTGAGAGTCCGAGACGATCACAATAGCCGTTAGGTTCCACAATAAATATGACCTTCACTGCAGGCTAACCATAAGATAATTTCTGTTGACATATTTTTGCAGTTGCGTAGGTCAGATGTCACCCTCACAGAATATGTCATACTAGGCGTTTCGGTTTTAACAATTTCCACATTCATAATGACGAAGTATTATACGAGAAAGTCGACGAGTTTTGTCCATGCCAAGAAGTCACCTGGCAATTTTATTTCCTGCATGCCCGAGTTAACGCATGGTATACATATAATATATGGTCAGAAAAGGCAAAAGGCAAAAGACATTCAAGCGAGGTTCATGGTCAGACTAAATTATTATCAACATTTGTATTCAAACAAAAGATTTTTAGGAGTGGTTATATCTACATGCATCAAAACATTGTTTGCTTTATATTATGAATTCAAGGCAAATAGCAACTAAATCACTTGCGGAATTTTGCTTCGTTTAACATGCCCGTTTTCGTTCAAGGAACCAAAATGTTAGCCTACAAAACAGGGGTTATATGATTAGTAAGCATCAGTTAAATCCAAGACTTCAATTACGAATTAAATGAGGTAAAATTAATAGACTAAAATTGAGGTATACACCATCTATTAATATCATCCTCTACAATGTTTCACTAAGACTGATCAATGGTATTATTGACAGTATGGAATTTTAAATATATGAATAAACGGCAGCCTAGTGGTCAGCCTGGTTCATCAGTTTATCGGTCAATTGATCAATTGATTCAAATGTTCAAAGTATGGTTGACTATTTGTTTGAATATAGCAGATTTAAGTTGGATTAGCAGTCACTTCATATAAAATTATAACTTGTTTTTCAGTTCCATTTCTGGAAATATGATATATATGACGCGTTATTCAATATAGTTAACGTCTCTTTTAATTATAAATTGAAAGGCCTTCATCAGTTTGCAATCGTTTCATGCATCATGTTCTTGTGAGGGTTTTTAAGGTATATGTATGTCTTTGCTGTAATTCACCCTGACCTTAGAATCAAAAATGTTTTTTTATGTCAGGTCATGTATAAACGGTCGAAAGCGAGTGATCTTATCGAAGATTTTTCTTTGTAGTAGTAATTTTGCTGATGTTTTTGGTAGCAATAAATAGTCGTCGTACCTATATCAGTAAAGAAGTATGTTACTATCAGATGCTTATTCATCATGCATCATAACATAACAGTCGAGTAATAAACTGGAACAATATACAGAACATTTTCTAGTTTTTCTGGAAAATCGTGATCGGCAGTGGTGAATTGTTGCCTGTAAACTATGATATTTTATATAAGATATATAAAAAGGGAATGTGCAGATTTGGAGATATATAGTACATATGTTATTTAAATGAAGGTACCGATACACATGCTCATAAATGACATGCTTTTATGCTTTTAAGCATGCCCAAAATTAACTAGCTCTTGAAACTGACACATTTGCATTTAATGGCACGACCGTCGGTTCTTGAGCATGCTCGAAATTAGCATGCTTATTTCGAGCAAGATACGTACACACATGCTACGAAGTAGCAGTTGCTCATTAATAGCATGCGTATGTGCTCGATCTGAGCATGTGTATCCGACTTTGAAGAAAAACATTACTACTCAAATTAGGCATGGTTTTCCTACACGAAAAATTGCTATCTAGGCTACTTTTAGTGTCAAATATACAGAGTGCGACTCATTTCTAACTATTGCATGATCCAATACTAACTACTCTTCCCTTTAAAATAATAAACCTCGAGTTGTAAAGTACCAGTTTTACTTTGGAAGTTATGATCATTTCAGGATAACGTGTAAGGGTATGTTAGTCCTACATCGAGTACCTCCCAAGAAGCTAATACAGGAGAGTCTCCATTAGGGTGTTACCCCCGTGTGGGGGCGGATTAGAATGTCTCCCATCGTATATCCTGCGTTTCGTAAAGGGCGACTAAAAGCAACCGAACTACTGTCGATATAAGTAGTAACCTCTTCTCAACCAACAGCTTTGGGTGGACGAGTTGAGAAGTGTCAGGACACCTCCTTGTCCTTGGGGTGAGAAATTGGCCCTAAAGGCGGATGAACCAGTAGATACCATCTGGTCAACGCCATGAGGATGCAGAAAGCAAATGGGAAACTACTTCATTAAAGATCTTAAAGATATCCCAAGAGAAACTCGTAAAATGAGTAAAAGCATTTTACGAGTTCACAACATGTCTGTTAAGACATTGTGACTATGATGATAAAGAAATTTAATATACAAATTGATAGATTCAGATTCATCATCAGTGACCTCGAAAGCTGCCGAATTCCATATCAGTAACCTCGATAGCTCTCTACTTTTATATATTGACATAGTTTAATAATTACAGAAGGTCTTTAGGTATCATGTATTCTATAAATTATCTCATTTTGGTCTGAGGAAGCCTAGTGTGTAAGTATGCTCATAAAACCTTTTCGCCAAAAAATTGCCGTTGTTTTCTACTGACCGGAAGAACCTAAAGGGCAGATGAGCACATCAAATACCTTATCACAGCAAAGGACCCCAAAGTATTCTAACCACTTCATTGTGTCAATGTTGTTTGTATCTCTCTTCTGTTTTATCAGTTAGGGTTGGTTTCACAATGTCCAGATAAATATTTATCTGGAAGTTAACAATTAACTGCTGGATGAATTCTTTGAACAATTGAAAATTAAACTTACGAATTCACGTAAATCTTATCTGTCAGTTAATATCCATAGAAACGCTATCTCGCAACTACCTATCTGACACTTTTAACTGGACATTGAGAAACCGGCCGTAAGTCAGAAATATAAAGGTGGAAGATATATGTATTTTATCTATATGTGTTTAGACATATGACTTGAAAAGCAGCAACCTAAAAACTTACTACAGCTAAAGACTTACGATTAAGCATTGGTTGATTGTGTAGGTGTACATACCTGTAAAAAGAAAGAATTTTGTAGTAAAAGTGATAGTAATAATAATAATAACAAATATCTCCAATTACATATTAATAAACTGATACTGCTACAGCAACTATATAAACACACCATTTTACTGAAGGATGGAGTGGTATTTTTGTATTGTAGTATATATGAGTTGTTTACATTTTTTTCAGGTCTCAATCAGTGTCGACACTTCTATAGTGCAGTTACGTTATTATGTAGACCTGAGTAATAATAAAATCGTAATTATCTATACAAAATATATATTACAATAATTCAGAAACTCGTAGGAGATCAAAATAATCGGAAATACCAATCTGCAATAGATAAAAATAAAATAAATTGATCTATTTGTTGTATAATAATATCTCTTTATATACAGACATATACAATTTTGACTATACTAATGGCCGTTAACGGCGCAGCAAAAAAATGCGGAAGCGATAAGGGTCATTCGACCGGTCGGGTGTCTTGTGAAGGATTAAGGGGTCCTTTGTAGTGTCGGTACTCGATAGGAGCACAAAAAATGTAAACTGCTCTTATATTTCCGACCTGTACTATACCTAAACACTTGATGGGACTATGTTCTACAATAATGTGGTGTTTTATTATACTCTTGGCATCCATCTTGTTAGTGAACAATGAAGAGGGGTGAACCTCCATACCTACACCTACATATGATTAAGATCAGCAAGTTTTTATTTCGATTTTTCGTATTTTTCGACATTTTGAGATTCGCTTGTATTTATTAAGTGATCGTAGCTATTTTTTTAGCGACATCGCTGTCTCTGTCCAAATATTTGATGTATTTGCGCAAATATCACAAATACATATGTCTCTCCTCATTGGCACCGTCGAGTCGGCCTAAATATTTATCTTATGCGAGTCCTTTCATGTATGATTAAAAGCCGACAAGTGGACAGAAACACGTACAACAACAACCTGAAAGTTTGGATGACCTTCCTTGACGCATCACAGAAAGCTACCCTGAAATCCCACAACATGTTTTTTCAAATGTCCGTTAGGAATTTGAACATCGCATATATCATTGTTTGGCCAATAAAAGGGAACATTTTGAACACTTATTGCAATAAAAAGTGATATTTTCGTGATTCCTTTTATATTTGACCAAGTTAAGATACATATTTTTTACTCGAAAACGAATTGACCATTTAAAAAAATCAAAAGTCAAAATAAAGGACTTCGAGAAACCTTTGAAACAAGATATTACTTGATACCTCTTGTCATTTAAAATTTTTAAGGGGATGACTTTGAGGAGCAGAGGGTAAAATGGGGTAAAGTTGTTTTTGGTTAAATAGTTGACCACCTTTTGACGTGTCTCAGCGTTTTTTTTTTAATCAGTGGTTTTCGATAAAACCGAGGTGGGAAGTTTTTAAATGAAAACCCCGAATGTAGTTATGTGTAGCGAATCACTGAGTGAGGCATGAGATTGCAAGTGGTGTCTCATTGAATATTAATGGTATAATCCTACAGTCTGACAAGTGTAACAACAGTCGTGAGAAATATGAAACAGACAAGGGTAGCAAGAGACGAGAGGATACGAAATAACGTGTGCGTGTGAGACAGCGGCGAAATTCCCAAGTCTCTTGCTACACTTGTCAGGTTGTACTTCCTTTCCCGAGGCAATAGTTAATGGATATGCAAACACAGAAAAGAATTCGTTCGAAGAAAACGATTCAGAAATATTTAGCTATATATACAGGGTGTCCCACAACGATTAAGACAAACAATATATCGGAACTGGACAGTAGTAGCGAATTATAATTTTGGGGGTGTAAATTAGAGCAAATGTAGTATCTATTCCTATTGTTGTGTCACGCGATGAGGTATTTGTTTTTTTTTCACGTGACGTCCGATTCAAAATTTTTAATGGGACACCCTGTATATTTGTGACTTTTTGTGTTCCTCCCGATAAAACAGTTCCAACAAACTAGCACATTTGGGGTCTAAAGTAACTAATTCAAGAGCTACAGGTCATACAGGTGCTTAAAGGACTGAACCACTATCATTATGAAACACTACCAAAATAATAACTGTAGGGGTACATGATGTCATAATCAATGGTAGTGGTACCATCCTGTAAGTACCTGTAGCTCTTGAATTAATCACTTTAGACCCCAAGTGTGCCAGTTTGTTGGAACTGTTTTATCGGGTGGAACACAAAAAGTCACAAATATACAGGGTGTCCCATTAAAATTTTTGAATCGGACGTCACGTGACCAAAAACAAATATCTCATTGGATGCCACAATAATAAGAAAAGATACTATATTTGCTCTAATTTACACCACCAAAATTATAATTCGCTACTACTGCCCAGTTCCGATATGTTGCTTGTCATAATCGTCTTGGGGCACCCTGAATAAAAATTCCTTTTCCTCAGGGATATCATCGATTCGATCTGTGCGCTTTAGCTTAAAATTAAATATTCCTAAATATTTCACTTCGTTTAGAGCATTCGTCGAAAAGCGTATTTTTAGATGATTTAAAACTACGTCGAGTTTGTGTTTTCAACATGTATCTGTTAAGTCATCATTCGCAAAAGTATTTTTTGTCAGTTTGTAGAACCGCCTAACGAAGACATCACTCATTATTTATACATTTCCCAAAAACATGTTGAGTAAATTACGGCTTAATTCTCAGTTACTGTTAATGTCAAGGTACACTAAGAAAATTTGGATATATTATGAATAATACACAGTTCAACGCAGCTCTTTTCGAAACTGAGTCTTTCTAGTGATTATATTGGCTAGGAGTTAAACGATGTTTTCTCCGCGATCTACATAAGGTATGAAATATGTACTCCAGACACACCATTAGCATAACTCAAAGTTTTCAAACTGTTTTGTGCCGGTAGCCGAACTTTAATGTTTAAGAGGATGATAGGATTGAATAGAGGAAGAGAAATAGACAAATAGAGGGAGATTAAGAGAAGCTGTTAACATAACACAACGCTATCAGTTGTTTGTAGACCGAGGGTTTAGCGTTGATGTTTGCGGAATTGATCTCAAAGTGGAAGGTGTAGTTATAAAGCCGCGTAGACATCTGAGCGCACATGACTTTGAGGACACGTACATATGCGTGCGTGCTCAATGTATGTTCTCAAGTCATGTGTTGGTATTAGTTTTTTCCTTCGCATGCGAGTCTTCTCAACTCGCTCCATGTTAGTAGTCGCGTATAAGCAGGTACCACTGACGTCGTTGCACGGCACAGACAACGCACGTATGCGCTGAACGTTTTCTTTGAGCGGTGACCGAAATCAGACAAGATTTGGTTCGACCCATGCGCGCTCAAAGTCGCGCGCGAGTCGACCTGCATGCCCTGAGACTCGACGGATGGGACGTCCACATCTGCATATTCATGTGTACTCAAACGATGTGCACTCAGATGTGTACGAGACTTAACATTCATAGTCATTCTCGCGCAATTCACGTGTGCAGAAACGTACGTAGATATGTTGTTTGAACTGTTGTTTGAAACTTGTAGACAAGGTAGATGTTTCAAAAGGTCTGTTTCGGACTTCCATTGTCTATATAATTTTAGATTACAATGTTTCGATTGATGTGGTATCTTCAATCGTCTTCAGGTAAACTGTTCCTTTCATTGCTATTTATTCTCGTCTAGCTAGCCAAGCCAAGAATATTTGTAACACACAACAAGGACTAGAAGAAGAACTACGTCAAATTAAGGGTGAGCTGTCAAAGAATGCATATCCCAAGAGGCTAGTAGAAGCAACAATGCAAGAGAATGGTACTAGCAGAAAGAAAGGTCCTGAAGAACTTAGGCATTCACTAAGTATACCATACGTGAAAGGACTATCAGATACAGTCAGAAGAATAGAAGAACACTATAAAATTCAAACACGATTCTCAAGAAGTACTACTCTCCGAAGTCCACTGACGAAAACAAAACCCAAGAATGAACATGAAGAAACCAAAAAACTGCATCTACGAAGTACCTTGTGAATGTGGCAAAGTAAACATTGGTGAAACGAAAAGACCTCTGGAAGCGAGAATTAAGGAGCACAGACTTAACACCCAGAGAGCAGAAACAGGAAAGTCCGGGATAGCAGATCATGCTTGGACCGAGCATCATAAATTTATTTGGGACGATGCTAAGGTTATTGACAAAGAACCTCAATGGTATCGCCGAAAATTCAAGGAAGCAGCTTATATCGCCAGCAACAAAAACATGTACTGCAAGCCTATAGTGTGGAAATTAGACCAATATGGCAGCCCCTCATAAGAAATATAAAAAAACTGAAATTGGACAGAACAAACTTGGACACAAACGTGGGACTCAGTGACCATCCTACGACCACGTGATCATCAGCAAGAAGCGACGTCACTGACGCACTCAGCAGAACGCGCAGCAACCAATCAGAACAAGCCATGAAAAACGACACGTCACTAAACGAGAATAAATAGCAATGAAAGGAACATGTTAGACAGTTTACCTGAAGACGATTGAAGATACCACATCAATCGAAACCTTGTAATCTAAAATTATATAGACAATATACGTAGATATGATACGACAATAGAAATATGAAATACAGAATAGAATAATGATACAATAAAACATTCGCTTACGAAGGTAACACGGAAATAACTCTGATACTCTCGAAAGTCTGGAATAGTCAGGATATTGAAGAAGCCACTTACTGGGTGAAAAGACGACAGAAAAGATCTACTGGACTAGAGGTGGCGAAATCAGTCGGAGTTGGGACTGTATTTTGGAAATGCTTAAGATTACCGTTCCGCATTCAACTGCTATCTTACATGCACTATTCTACTATTATGTTATGCCGCCTACATACTGATATTATCTCCCAATCACTGTTGACAGGCCCAGAATGCATTAGAACTACATCAAGGGCTAGGAACATGAGCTCAGTATATTTTGAAAGACATCAGGCGCAATTCCGTAGTACTGCCCGCGTGGTACTCGTCCGTTATCTGTGCCCATCAATTAAAGGCGAAATCCAAGGTGCCACATGAACGGCAAAGGCGCTGTCATGGCTTGACATATGCACTAGACACGCCACATTCGATTATCGGCCAGCACCTACGAATGTGACTCGCACACCTGCTGGTCGATAGATCTATCTAGGTACGTACCTCTACACCCTGTGAAGACTTATGGTACGCGCACATAAATCGGCATCGGACGGACGGTACGGATGGAACGGCCGGTACGGTACGGATTCTTCATTAGGGTATCACACATATCTGATCGGAATCGACGGAAGAATTGGAAATCAGTTGCAAATATGCAAATGATCTGCCGTGCAGGTAGTACAGGTAGAAACCTGGAAAATGCCGACGCACGTATGTGCGATGGTCCATTAAATTTAATAAAAAATATTATTCTCCGATCCGTACCGTTCGTCCGATGCCGATTTATGTGCGCGTACCGTTAGACGTGACGACACGTGCCTTGACACCAACACAGAAAAAGGGGTGGTCACCTGTCTCCAGAGTTCAACAGGCTCGATGGACGACCCTGTCTCCCCGTCGAACCTCCTTGAGAGCCTTGCACTTCGAATCACGTGCTATATAGTCGGTTGATATAAGGACAGGTACGCTAATACTTTGATTATTGGGACGGTGTATATTATGCCTCCACCTCCCCAATAATCGCGTGACCCGTACCCTACTTTTAACTACAGTACCCTAGGTCTGGTTAGGGGCTCCCATCTGCAGAGATTATACTTTAGCTACACTTTATCTCTGTTTGCAAATGACTGTCAGATTCAACACCAGTTAATTGTTTTACCAATGTGGCTTGTATAAATAATTGCCTTACGAAACTCAATATTATAATCATAATGGTAAGCAACATGCACAGAAATGGAGTTCGAAAATAGAGAAAGATAATCAGTGAATCACTCAGCAGTGATAGTCCTCGCACAACCAATAACCCGCGTGGAACGAAATCTAAGTGATAACTCAATCTGTTGGGTGTTCATATTTTTCTTACAGACAGTAGGGATATGGCCATTACGATACATAATACCCTTACACTAACAGCCCATAACAGCCCTATCTTCATGAAGTACTTGCCATAGAAATAAAACAAATGGTATTCTCCGAATTTTTGGTAACGTAGGGCGTGGAATGCAGTTTCCTATAGGGTGAGTATCATGCAGAATGATGGCTAAAATAAAGTTTGCTTACACGTGTAACAATTCTGCAGCATCAGTTTTGATATGTTGCAGCAGACTGAACTCTAAAGCCTGACCAAGCTATTTCAACAAGCAGCAATACGTGCCAGGTTATTTCTATTTTTCATCTGACCCAAGAACAATAAACACGTTATACAGGGTAACTCCCAAGTTGACACTTTTTTAACTGTGCATGGAAGTCATTAAAATAAACAGCTTTTTCAAATAACTTTTTCCAAAAATGTGAAATATAGAAAAGTTAAATTTCTGCAAAACCCTTAAAATACGGTCCTGTCTAACTTGAATGAATTGTTCAAAGCTGTCGCCATTTACCGCAACACAACTTCTAAACTCTGGGCAGCACCGTTTAGTTCAGACGTAACATGCAAAACAGTGTGGTGTATTAAAACTATTAATTTGTGCAAACACTCGAACCGAGTCCGTTAAATTCAATGCCTCTATGTATACATCAAAGTTTCAAGCAAACTGGAGCTTAAATAGTTCATTTGTTGCTAACTTGTGAAAGTACAAATGTAAAACTGTACTGTTCATCTTATATAACTGATTTGAGCTGATTCCGTCATGGAATGAAAAAATTTGATTCCTCTACGCCCACTAGTCCGTATTACCATTCTTTTCGCGCGAAATCACAACACAGGTGCAACTTCACAGTGGTCACGACACTAAAGCCAGTAGGGCCACTCGTTTCACGAGAAATGACGGCACGGTGGTAACTTAGGGCAGCTCTTTATGACAGTGCTAACGATTTTACCGAAAAAGTCTCGCAATACTGATTGACAGTTCAAATGCTCGGTCGCCAGCGCATTAGCGACTGATATTATGCAGAAATCGCTCAAGTACGAATTTCATACTCGACGCATCAATACAGTTCATGAGAAAGATATGCATTTCTCCTGTAATATAAGCTCTAAACCCAATCCTGTCCCAAAAAAACTCAGGTCTGGATGTAATCAACGGTAAGTAATCTAGTAGTGATATACTGTAGCAGGAGTCAGCTGAAGTAGCACAAAAAATTGTGCTACTTCAGCTGACTATATGAATTAGCAGACAACATAATGGAAGAGCTTCAAAAGGTGTGTTTCGGACTTTAGTCCAGGCGATAGGTGTTTTTTGACAGCAAAAGATCGGAAAGAAATGAAATTTGGTGGGATAGTAGACATTGGTCTCCTGAACATACACTTAAGATTGCGACCTCGGGAGGTTGCCGCTCGAGGGGTGGGGGGATGAAAACACTGCTTCGCGACGATTTTTGAAAAATAACGCCCTTTTGGTAAGTGAAAAAAGCTTCAAATGATTTATGGAGAGAACTAAATTCTGCATAACTTTGATCATTACATTTGTCGTGTGTGATCAATAGTTTCCGTCCTACACTGCATCAATGTTAGAGGTTGGTTTGTGATTTTCACTGAAATCAGAACTGAAAGGTGGATTAAGGCTAAGAACTTTATCAAAAAGTCGTGTAACATTTTTGTTTCTCTAAAAGAATGATATCTTCTCATTTTTTTATTATCTGCAGCTGCCTAAACTCACCCATTTGATTAAAAAAATAGCACGGCATTTATAAACGCACCCCTGCCTATTACCGATATGTACTGTTGCGAAAAATATCGTATTTGTGCATACTTTTAGTGGAAATGATACTACCCCGTCATTGCTTAATTAAGATAATTTGCGACATTTGGGGGTTGCCGCTCGCGGGCTGGGGAGGGGGGGTGAAAGGTGTTTTGTGACACTTTTTGACAAATAACGGCGTTGTGGTAAGTGCTATCGAAAGAAAGTAAGGATTGGTCTACTTCCATTGTCTATGCAATTTTCTATTACAACGTTCCGATTGGGTAACGACTGAAGATAACAGATCGAAACGTTGTAATCCGAAATTAGATAGATGATGGAAGCCCGAAGCAAACCTTTTGAAACATATACCTCGTCTACAAATTTCAAACAACAATAATGAAGAGCTGTTTTACCTGGATATTGCAAGTAAAGATTCACTGAAGCGCCTGCGTATTAAACTTGCACCAGACAAGTCCACTCGCCGTCTTTTCATCACAATGCAGCAAGCTTACCACGTATTTTGTGGAGATTAATTTGTATGTATAGCGAACAAGCATCAAAGACTATGTAACACATTTTGTTTCAGATTAATAACAATATAGTTCAAATTAGGAAACGTGAGCAAAATAGTATAAGCTTATTACTGTTAGCTATAATAAAAATTATACAGTATGATAAGTGCAACCAAAAATAATGTAAATTCTGAATGATATTACTTGTTGAAACTTTTTCGTTCTGACATTGCGCTATTGTATCACAAAGTTTCGACTGTGAAAATGCGAGAAGTATGTCGAGCATTTGTACATATTATTATTATTTCCAGAAACAACTTTTGTATATAGAGTGAAGTCATCGATTTTTTGAACATTTATTCGACGAGTCTGTAACTGTCACTATGATGTTTGATACGAACTTCGAGCGAAAAGTCGATGAGACTGGAGCGTTACAAGGAAGAACTATCAACTACAATCATGCCATATGATAGTAAAATGTTCCAATTTGAACATGAAGAAATATTATTAAGACAGGAAGTATTTAAAATATATCTAAACAATACGTTAACGCTGAAAAATGGCCTCCTTGCTGGGCCTATCTTGCAGCAAAAAAGAAGTTTGATTTGACAGCTGACAGTTTATGGTTAGAAAAAATGGGGCTCTTGTTTTGAAGTTTGTACGAGAGTGCGATGCACTATCTTTTGAGCAATATTTCAAACATAGTGAAAGCTTGGTGACCGTAGTAAATGAATTTCGTAAAATATACCTGAATTATTCATCAAGTTATTGATCGATCAACCGTCAAAGGGTATTTTTTTATAAATTCTTTGAGACGAGATGAAGATAAACGCATTGCCAACCCCCCCCCCCTCCCTACTAAAAACTAATTCAATATCGAAGCAGTGCGGGAGTGTGTTAACGGAAGGTCATAAATGTACTTCAACATAATGAAGAACAATGATATTAAACTTCAAGAAGGTCACTACAGTTGAACTAATAAAAACTGAGGCATGATGGCCTCCTAAGCGATGTGGCTCATTTCCACCTAGATAGCTCCATTAGTCATAGTGTGTTGTGACTGATGTGTAACATAGATTAGAGGTATCAAGTAGCAGTTGACGAAGGCGATTATAAGAATGGGACAACAGCGTAGCGCAATTTACTTTACCTCTTATTGCGCAGTAGTGACGACTGGTAAGCTTTCGATACGCTCGTGTCATCGGAAAGCTGACACAGCTGTAAGAGCGTACGTACATCAATCATATCTCATTTGAACGTTCAAAATCTTGTTTTAAAGTTCGCTTGCTTGAAAGGAAAATATCGAAAACTACATCAGAATACACTGATCGGCTTCTCATCGGCTTTGACAACAACTAACTTAAGAACGGAACTTGTTTCCTTGAAAATCAAATACGCTACCGTCCTTTTCCGATGTCAGTCATCACGAACGAAGTTCGGCACGCCTTCGCGCATCTTTGTCTTAGCGCCAATCGCGTTGCCGTCGTTATTTTTTTCTATCTTCGAAAATGGGGCTATTCAAGCAGTACCTAACAGTTACTTGTTCTTGATATAGTGACATGTCAGCTGATTTCTTAATACTTAAATTGAGTTGATAGCTATGAAGGCGATACGTCGTTTCAACAAGAGAGTGTCACATGCCATGCCTCGTCCGAGGCAATGCAATTCCTGAAAGAAACTGTCTCGTTTCAGTGATCATACTTGAACTTCCTTGTAAGGAGTTGTTTTTGGCAGTGAAGAGGTTAGGATTCAGTTGCCCTAATAGCTGCTGCTCCATCTTAAGGCTTATTTTATGTACCGCAGTCAAAGGGATCAAACAGCGTCCCATCCTGAATTCTTTACGAGCTTTGAGATGCATTGGGCTATGGTATCTTGTCTTTCCTTCTGACCTACATTCAGATAGGAGCTTCCGCTCTTACTCAAGGTAGAACAGTCAAATATAGCTTAGCTATTTCGTCTACCTCAAAGCATTTCCTGCATAATTGGTTTGCCCATTCAAACCCCAGCTTTAGCAGGTGTGCACTGAACGTCCAGTGGTCAGTTAACCACCGTTCGTTCTTCCTTCCTGCTCAATCCGAGAGCATGTGCGGTATTAGAACACGAAGATCTCTCAGCATCCCCTTAGACACCACATTGCCATAGCGCTTCTGGTGCTCATTTGACACCCAACTGGTGACAGCTGTCCGTACCCTGTTGTATGATATACCACATGCTGGTCCGGACCCGATGAGAGGGAGTTCTGCGCCTTCCTTGGCACACCTGTCGGCACTCTCATTACCACTCTCTCCTATGTGACTAGGCACCCAAGATAATATTACCTCGTTGTTCTCCGCCAGTGTCTTTAGGGTATTATGGCAGTCCCACACTATTTCTGAAGTCTAGAGGTTACTTGCCACGGCCATCACAGCCGCCCGAGAGTGTGTGTTTAGGTACTTATATACTCTTTTTTTCTGTATCCTTTATCTAGGCATATTCTGCCGCATTCCAAAATTGCAAGCCTGAAAAACGGTAGCCAGTTTTGCATAGGCAGATACTGACGTTCAGCCCAGGCCTACCACCATATATGCCTCCTGCAGTGCCAATTTCCATGCTACTACATTCTAGATGCAGTCATTTTTGCCTCTTCCTCTATATAAATGTCTAAAGGTTTCAGCAGGTAGATGCTGTGCTTTGATGAAGACCTTTGCCCACCATACAATGTCACTGGACACACTATTGTTTTTTATAGCTGAGCAGACCGCGTAGGCAGAGCCTAAATACCAGAGTACCACGGCTGCTGTGAAAGGGTTATGTTAGGGGAAGTTTGTTAACGCGCCCAATAAATACATCTCCTGGCCGTCCATTCCAAGCTTTGGATACCCTGGGAATGAATGTGCGGTTGTACCGCTCGGTTCTTGATGTATGAAGAACGACTGCCTAATATGAGATGCCGGGTCCCCAATTAGTCGAATTGCCCTTCTCTGGACGGCATCAAGTATAGACAGGGTAGTGAGGGCAGCAGCTCCCCAGACATGAGAGCAATACTCCAGGCCAGGTCTTATCTGGGCTTTATATAGCGTGAGGAGGTTACATGGTGAGAAGTACTTTCTGGCTCTAAATAGGTACCCAAGCTTTTTACCAGCAGCTGTTGCAATTGACGCAACGTGTTCGTGCCAGATCAGATTTTCTGTAATGTTAACTCGTAACAGCTTGAATGAGTGACTCCTTGGCAGAGCCCAGTCGTTCATTAGAACCTGGTGTTGGCTTGGGTACTTCTTGTTTGATAGGGTACAATACTGGGTCTTGGAGGCATTAAATGTTACCATATTCTTGAGCCCCGAAGCGATAATGGTATCGAGATCCTTTGAAAGTTAAGCTGCCACTGCCTGTCTTCTGCATTCCAGCTCCACCACGGAGATCGGTCTATTGCTTACGATGCCTGCATGCAGCGTACTGTCATCCGCAAAACTGTAGATTGGATTTGTAGTGCTACAGAGTAGATCGTTACTGTGAAGCATAAACAATGTCGGAGCCCATATGGAAAGAAGAGGAAAAGCCGTCTACCACGACAGAGATTTTCCGACCTGAGAGGAAGTCTGGAAGCCAACCGCAAAGCTTAACAGGGAGCCCGTAAGAGGGGAGCTTGTTTAGGAGAGCTGTATGCCACAGTTTATCGAATGCCTTTGAAATATCGAGAGCGATGACGTGAGCCTCGCCAAATGACTGGATGAGTTTACTCCACACATGTGTGACGTAAGCTAGGAGATCTCCAGTTGATCTTTGGTGTCATTGGTGTCGTGGTGTTGGTGTGATTACCCTGGTATATATCCAGTTCACCATCGAGAGGATTAAACCCCAGGTACATCCGATCGCTCGTCTGATCATCATTAATGTTGTAAGGAGTTAATGGAAATCCGAGGGCTATGCAAATAATCACCCTTCCATTGAAGGATGTCAATGAATACTACATCAATGAAACTAGATCACAATAACACAAAGTGTTTATGGAAAATTTCAGCAACAGCACAGCTATAGATGCAGCTTTTCCGATGTATTATTCCATAGACGACTAGATAAGAGACACCCTTTACTAAAAAAATACAAATAAATTACTGGCTAAGTGTCTTTTTGGTAGTAGAAAATGTCAGGTTAATTTAAATTTGTAACTTTTTAGTGCTTCTGAAAAAATTGTTAAACAAATTTTATATGCCCCCTTTAAGGGGCTGTATCTTAACAAGGGATGCTGCAATGAAGTTTCTTTATATGAAAGATCCTATCTTTTTTTCGATGAGGAATCACCCCCTTAAATGTTTTACACTTACTTAGTTACACCCTGTAGTGTCTGCATTATGGACCAACATCTAAAATAAAGAGACTTTTGCATCCTTCAAACAATTCTCATTTATATACATAATTATGTGAGTACCAGCTTGCTGGTCCTGATTAAATATGTAAATAAGCAGTCTCTCAGCTATAGCAACTATACTTTTACTATAAGGTGAGTAACCATGTAGCAAAAACAAATACGTGAGACATCACACTGTATGTAGGAGCATTGTCGGAAACAGAGAAAAAATACATACACTCTGACGTCCAGAAACAATTAAATTTAACTGAATTACTGTGTTACGATACAGCATATTAACTTTTGACAAATAAAAAAGTTACACGTTTCGAGAAACAAACGTTATTGCCGGTAAAGGATACAAATTGCGTCAAGTGGATTGACTCAGTACCTTCCACGCTCCCCCCTCCCCCCAATACTGGCGGATCTAAATCCAGCGGTATACTTAAACTTTTCACAATCCATAATCATCATATTCTCGTATTCAATCAAAAATCCTTTCTATAGATGGTACTCTCGTTGCAACGAAATTGATGATTCTTTCAAAATGGAGGTACATTCAAAAGCTTCTGGTGAACAAGCAACAATTGGAAAATAGTTCATCTATAGATAATAATAAAGGTGGAATTCATAGCAACAGAAAAGGATTTCCTATATAACGTCACAAAATTGGTAAAATTTGTGAAATTTCGTGGTAGGTTCCAGACCTTATGCTCAATAGGTGTGTGAGGATAGGTTGTCCCTAAATATACAAGAAAGATAAGACGACGTCACATATTTCACTGGAATTTATTTATTTTTTCTGTATCTTACCTTCTTGGATAGATGAGACTATGGTGTCGTTTCAACAAAACTCTGTGCAGTTGCAAACTCGGCCTCCGTATTGCTATAGTCTTCTTTTCGATTACGGGTGTCGCCTCTTTTCTTGGTTCCGGAAATAATACGTCAGGCATCTTAATTTTCAATGCCTTCTTCTCAGTTGTCTTTTCGCTTATTGTACCATCAGTGGCAGTCATTTTTTCTTATTTAGTGAAACAGTTAGGTAATTATTTTAGGGAATATTCTCAAAATATTTTAGTTTCTTATAAGAGGCAGTCTTTTTTAAACGAAGCGGACTAGTTGCAACCAGTAGCTATCTTTCCCTGCAATGACAGCTATATATCACAAAGGAGGATCAAGTTGCCTCACAAAATGCCTGTGCGAATGATTTACAGTATCAGACTATGTAAACGTTCACTAGCGAACATTATTGTCTTTCCAATTAGCTAGCAATTAGAAACGGAGTTGAATGGATCGAACTTCTGGAAATATACGAATAGGTTTGGAAGGTCTGAAAAAGTGTGCGAGTTCAAAAATTACTTTTGAAACTGAAAAAGTAAACTACTAGATTTCATAGTGCCTTTTCAACGCTATTTAAATTTGTTGATTTAAATAGACTGAAGCTGCAGCAACCACGTACTTTCAAAGGACGATGTAGTGTTGCTGAAAACATGTCACAAAGTAGCCTAACAAGGATAACTGTATTTCAATAATGCAGATAATGCTGCTCAACCTGTGGTGCACTTTTGTAAGTCCAAACTTTCAATGACGCCAGAGCAAAGCTTAATAAAATCAACGCCTGGCTTGTGCTAGTATAACAAATGCAGTACGCACGACTCCGTTGAATGCGCTGGAAGAACTGCTGAATCTCCCTTTACCTTATTTGGTTCAAGAGGAGGCAACGCTGACTACGTTTAGACTTTGGAGTCAGAGCAGTTGGTTCTTTGTGAACACTGACAGGGGACACCCTATAATCCTCTCGGAACTCCTACATATCACGAGTGATACAATTTCTCTTACACGTTGCTTCAATCCTACAATGAGTGTGCCTCACGTGTTCACGAAATTTGGGGTCTAGGAGGTGGATTACTATCTGCTCTTATAATCATGAAGTATTGAGACCACTGAGTGCTTGTAGGTTTAAATCAAGGCTCGTTTTGCAATGTAGAAAGGTTGGTTGACATCTCGGCAAGACATCGGGTGTTACTTATGTATGTGGATGCCGAGTCATATTGGAATTTGCGGCAATGGAAGGGCGATGAGACGGAAAGGAATATCTGGACATCTCGGACAGGCTAGAAAACTTATTTTATGTAGGGCGATTCTGTCTCTCACTGGACAGAAGCTTGCTAAGGGGTATCACTGGCAGACTATGGTAGTTCAAGGCTTTTTGAAGGCTGACCTTGGGAACTAGACTGAGGAGAGGTTCAGACGGGCCTAGGCTTATGCACTGGTGGCTCTTGTCACTAGAAGGCCTCTCTCCATTCATTCATAATGCCTACTGATAACTTTGAGGCCTATACAAGTACTGTTAGCCCCTATACGAGGCGAGTCCCTTTCTCACTTTGGGAAGTTCAAGCGAACTATACAGCACGGAAACTCAAGCAATCCTTTATGAACGGTAGCAGTGCGCAGGAAGCCATAATTATGCATTAACTATAATACTTACAAAAGGCGTGTTTTTTATTCTTATGATAAAGAATTTTTATTAGATTATAAAAATAATGTTTTGAAGCTTTTAAGTCCTACAGATTCATATCTATGAAGACTATAGAATATCTATAGATACTCCTCTCGAAACAATGGGGTGTACTGAATGTAGTACTGAATAGTCAGTGGGCTAAACAGTTTACGCATTTCTACAATAAAATGGCTGTTGAACCTAATTTACATATCTTGTCAATTAGAAATTGCGTCTTTATTTGAAAGATCGCTAAAAAAATCACTTTTCTGAGATATACTGGACAATTAATGATAAATCGCTATTACGTGGTTTCAGTTAAATGATATAATTGTCATATACACTATACAGTGCGGACGTAAACAGTACCCCCTTTAACTTCTAAATAGAGCAAGACATCTACCTGAGATTTTTATCAAAGGAAATGGTGTCAGATTTATCACCTTCTGGCATAAAAATGTGAAATTTGGCATTTATTCGATCTCTCAGAGGTGGTTTCTGAAAAGGTATCTTTAAATGGGATAGTGGTCAGTCACAAATGTAATTTTCATGTCAGAAAGTGGTGAACATTGCACCATATCGTTTGGCAAAAGTCCCATGTGGATATCTTGCTCTATTTAAAAGTTACTATATAGTCTGAATCACAAATACGGAAGGTTCCTGATTGTCAAATATGAGGTCTCCCAAGATTTGTTGAGGAATACTCTTTCCATGCATCAGTGAAGTTCTAAAGAAACACAATCACCACCATCACCTGTTCACCAACACCGTGTAACTACAATCCCACAATTCACCAATAATACGTAGTGTCCTATTTACCGCAGATACCAGAAGATATTCGCAATGAACATTTCACTGAACACTGTCAAACTATTGTCTCGATATTTCGTATATCTTCGTGGAAAAATTCAGTGTAGTTCATTAATCTCTGTGATGCTTTATTTTAGATTTTTGCTATTCGTCACTCGTTGTAGACTTGGCTCTTCGCCAAGTATATAAATCGTTTACTACAAACAAACTATATTCTTAAAGGAATGTATGCCATGAGCACCTGGATTTCAAAAAAAATATTATTGATATAATAAACTGAATTTGTTTTTTAAACATTTTCTTGTATTTGGGTACTATCATTGAAAAGAGAGCTAGTCACGAAAATACGACAATTAAGCTAGACCAAAATGGATAGCAACGAAAGGAATATGTTCGCCAGCTAATCGAAACGTTGTACTCAAAATTGTATAGACGATGGAAGTCCGAAACAGATCTTTGAAAGTCCCAATGAGTTTCTGATTTCCTCGTTTTTGTGTTTCTGCTCTAGAATGTTCACTACACGTTCCTCCCTGAACAATATTTTTTAGTGGATATCGGAACACTGTTAAATGAGTAGTTTTTAAAATGTTGTATAAATGAAAACTGAGAAGGTCTCAGTTTTGTAAGGACAAAACATCCTATTCTCTGAATTATCCATTGTGCGTGTATCTAGATGACCATGAATAAAGTTTTAAGAGAGACTATTTTTTACGGATTGTGATTGTGATACAGAGAAATGTAGTAAATAGTAAAAACTTCAGTGGGAAGCAGAAATCAATTTGACTAAAAGTTTTGATAATGTAATTTCTGAAACTTATCCGGGGGTTGTCTATTTGATTCGTCACGCTTTGCAGGCCCAACGTTAAAACCACATAATGTTGCAACCTTTTCGAAATTACAAAATACTGAAAAAACGATTAATTTGGAATAAGTGACATTGATCGACAGCTGCGCTAGAAAGCAGGATTTTATTTAGCGCCCTAAGTGAAGTATTCTGAAATCTTGAACAACATGACATGCAGTGATATACGAGATCTTAGTCTTAGGGTCTCGATGTTGCTTTTCTTCTGAGCCAATAATATGGCTTACCTACTCAACTGCCAACCCCAAGACGTGACAAAAGCCGCATCTCATACCTAGACAACTTTGGTCCGCCCTTTCTGTTATAATCGTCGCCCTTCTTGTATAGTACAGAAAGTTGATTCCATTTTAAACTTTCTGTCGTGACTCCTTGCTCAGTTCAGATTTTGAAGTTTTCCCTTGAGTTATGTAATTTAAATAGAAATGCCTTATAAACTGAGAAGGAGTTTTGTCTCGACGTAGTCTTGCAGTTCTGCCTGCCACAGCATTAGCTCACCTTGGATTTACCAACCATACAGATGTAACACTTGGTGTTCTTTAAGTTAACAGAATGACCAACTTCATTACGAAGTTAGTTTACAGAAAACATAAACAGCTTTCTATCGCAGCTGTCAATCAATGTCGCTTTTGTTCCAAATTGTGTTTTTGTCAAAAGCTTTATGGTTTTATGAAGGCTACTAATGTAACTAAAACGTTAATTAGAAGTGCATGTTTCTTTGAAGTTGGGCCAGTAAGTAAAGAAGAGAAAAGTAGGAAACTAATAGATAACTAAAAATCCTGTATCAAAGGCAATAATCTAAAAAGATAGAAGAAAATGGAACAAGAGATGATCAGCATAATTTTAGCATAGTTCTTTGTAACCACAATGAACGTATTCATAATATACAGTGTGCGCCAGCTAAAATTTACCACCCACCAAATACGTCATCAGTGTGCCATCAACGCCTTCACCCCCGGCAACCCCTACTTCAAAATCTTGAATGAGACCACCATACTTGTGATACATTATTTTGAAAGGAATTCATTAACAAATATAACAGTGTAATCGGATTGAAGATTGATTACATATTATGGAAGTTATTAAAAAACATGGTGATTATCAACATAAAGTATTATTTTCGTTACCTGAAATATTATCGTGAGAGAGGTTCCAAATGTGAGCCATTTCATTCCATACAGACAATCTTCAAAATACCTTGTCACATTCCTCATTTCCGGAGTCACTGTGGAGATAGTCTATAAAAGCGGGCTGCATAACATAAATTTTGGATTTCAAATTACCCCATAAAAAAAGTCGAAAACTGGCTCCCATTGGAACCTTTCTTACGATAATATTTCGGGTAATGAAAATAGTACTTCATTCATCATCATCATCATCATCATGATATCGTCATTTTGATAATCACCATATTTTTTATTAACTTGCATAATAGTGAATCAATCCTCAATCCGATTACCCTGTTGTATTTGTCAATGAATTCCCTTCAAAGTGATCACAAGTATGGTAATCTCATTTATGATTTTGAGGTAGAAGTTGCTGGGGGTGAGGGGGTTGATAGCACAATGATGACGTATTCGGTGGAAGAGTTCCTCCTCGAAATCAAATCGGCGTGTCAGGGCGATTTTTATTTTTTTCAATCACTTCAGAGATAAGGTGGGTGGCAAGTTTTAGCTGAGACACACTGCATAAGATAATAATACAAATAAACACTACCTGACTGAAGCATGTTGAGTGTATCCCCCAACAATCTATAAGAAACTGAATCTACACCCATATTTCAGAATTACTATTAGTGCTTGAATTTTGAATTCCCAAATGTTGGAAGGTTTTTCAGTTTGTAGGTGGTACTGAAGTAGTTTTCATCCTAGGGTGTTCAAAATAATATTTGTTTTAGTCAGCTACCTCTAAACTGGTGAACCCAAGGCTTGGCAAAACACTGACAATGCTTCTTTTTAATGAAATTTAATTTTGAGTGCAAGGTGTGCGTTGCCAAAAAGTTTTTAGATATATTTCGTACCTGATATAAAACAAGGTGACGAATAGCAAACAACACCTTATAAAAACATCACGAACTTACTGAATTGCAAACCAATTACCAATCAACAACACCGTCGCGCACTGACTAACAATTCGCCGACAAACGCGGTTTTCGTTGATTCCACGCTTTTGTTAACCTTGTTTTACTAGCAAACGCGCCACTGATAACATTTCTTCAAACATCATTTGGACTTTATCTAGTGTCAAAGTAAAAAGTAAACATCAAGCACTTATCTGCCAGAAACATTCTCTACAGGGAGGTGCAGGGGGGCTAGGAGTATAGAATCATAGACAAGGATGACGCAAAGTCTTATAATACTTTCATAGAATTATAGACAGAGAAACGTGCTAAGTAGCTTACCTTATCCTTGCATGATATTCGTACATCAATATTAAGTAATGATTAAGTAATGTATGATGGAATTGCTGTTACTTTTTTATCAATTATTATATTATGATAAGGCATGCGTAAATGACCTCGCTATTGTCACAGTTTAGAAAATCAGTTTTTTCATTAGATATTAATTATGATTGTTTTTCATGGGTTTCGATCAACGATTGAAACTATAACTTTCCTTCACTACGTTTCGGTTTATTTTAATCTAAACCATCTTCAGGTGTATTAATTTCAGATGTCGGTTACATTTCTGTAAAATTGTTTTGTTTGCGAAACAGCCTCTACGGGTTGAGAGGGCTGAAATCAGAAATTATGTAAAACAAAATATTGTCGTAGCAAATAACTAATACTCAATACTTATTTAACTCAAACACAAAAGTCACAAATATAGTCCAATCGACTGGGAAACGAAGCACAGCTTTCATGCACCCAATTTGCACAAAATTCCAGTTTTACAGTTTCTTATTGCTGCCTTCATATCTTGCTCTGACCATTGGCAGTATTTTGTACACTTGCGGGGCATGACTGAAAAGTATGCTGGAATTTGGTAAATTGTACCGGTACGATTTAACAAACTAGGTGGTGGTCCAAATTAGCAAACCGATATTATTGACACAAATTGGTTTATTTCTTTTAAAAAGGTGACGTTAGGGTAAATATAAACCGCCTAAACTATTTCCAAATGTCCAATAATTACGAAGAACGCCATTAATTACTCAAAAGTAATGCAATGTTTTCGTACTCTAAGTAATTTACCGCAATTGTAATCTGTAAAATTTAAATAGCGTTGTGCAGAACGTTGTCTTGAGACTTCGTTAACCAATATCCCACCATGTAGGTGGCCAATCGGATGACGTTATTATTATTTTTTTAGATAGCCCGTACCGAGACCTATTCAAAAATCCCCATGTATGTGTAGCGATTATTGATAGTTTTCGAGTTGATAGAAAGAGAAAATGATTTAAAAAACTATTATTTTACTTTATTATGACAAATTAAATTAATTAATTAATAGACACGATAATCATTGATGTTTTAATGACTTTTAATAAAAAAACGAATACCAAATGAAGAAGTCAATGGGATTCAAATCTGGACTACAAGGGGGCCAACTGATCGGCCCAGTACGACCAATCCACCGATTTGGGAAGGTTGCGTCCAAGTAGTTGCGCACTTCCCTAGTGTAGTGGCATGGAGCGCAATCTTGTTGGAATATTAGATTCCTTCGTATCTCTAGGTTTACGTCTTCTAATGAGTCGGACAAGTTACTTCGCAGGAAATCCAAACAGGTCGCTCCAACCAGCCTCGATGGCAGTACGACCGGGCCTATTAGTTGTCCATTCACTACTCCCGTCCACAAGTTGACACTAAATCTGTTGTGAAAGTTCGATTGTCGTGCAATGTGAGGATTTTCCGTTACCGAATAATGGTAATTGTGGAAATTAAACGGTCCTACCCTCGTAAACCGGGATTCATCGGTCCACAAGATTTTAGTTATGTTCTATCATCAATTATCAGATAGTTTGAAACTGGATTGGGGATTGCTTGACAGCGCATGTCTAGTCAGATACCTGGTTTCAGACGGTTTGGTTATCTATAATCCCTTCATCATCTATGGAATCAAAGTCATATATCCGATGAATCTGAACTAGAATAACTAGAAATTTCTGACGTAATGTTTGTAACAAAATTTAAAAATATACAATCGAGCCCTATTATTCAATCGGATGATGGGATAGAATAATAAATAATAGGAAAAGTTAGTATCATAACCGCAACTATGAAACACAGAAGAAAAGTCAACAATCTGCGCATGTCCTTAACTCCCAATCCCACCTAAATCCTTTGTACTGTTTTGACCGTCCAAAACCAGTCCTCAAACTACAAACTGTTGTTGCTCGAAGACACAACGAATAGTTCCAAAGTGATATTTATCTTGCTTGAACATGATTTTGTCACTGTGCACACTCAAACGATTTCAAACCATTGGAAATCTGATGCTAGAACACAATTGTTGTTAAAGAAATCGGAATCTCCTCGATTCCTTCGTAACATGATACGACACCGCTTCCCAGGTATTTCTACCAGGGAACTGGAAATCAAATTATCGTTTTATTATTCCTTTGCTTTGTTAACGTTCCATACAACTTAATTTAGTAGAAGTTCAATAGTACATAGCAAAAGCACGTCAAAAATCACAATTTTTCACGTTTTTTTTATTAAAAGTCCTCAAATCATCAATGATTATCGTGTTTATTAGTTGTTGCGAGTTTTTTTATTTAATTTGTCATAATAAAGTAAAATAATAGTTTTTTAAATCATTTTGAAGATTCATGAATTATCACCTTTGTACCTTTAACAATCACGTACTGCGCAAAATGCCCCCATAAGTGCTATTTTTTCATTATTATTTCGAAAGCGTAATGTCTTGCAAAGTTTTTAAGATTAGTATGAAGCTCTAGAACTAGGCATAAGTATTTTTAATTTTATTTTGAAGGTTTTGGTCTCCTCACTAAAAACAGTGATTTCAATCGTGGACGATAGCTCGGCATATGACTCAAATCAGACGCAGTTTCCATCAGTGAAGGGTGACAATGCCTAAGAAAATTTTAAAACCAAGCTACTAGATGCAATTTTTTAGAGTTACTGAACTAGTTGAGGAACACGCGTGCCTATGGTATCGATTAATGTATCCATAAAGTATTTTTATTTTTATTGCAAGGGCTGCTAATGTGTTATTTGTTGAGTAATTTGAGAAGCAACTAATGCGCTATGTAATTTAACTCCATCGCTTGCAATAATTAATGGTCTATTTGTCACTTTATACATGACAATATCAAGAGGATTACCAATTGTGCTGATTTCACATTGTATAAAAAGTTTAATGTGTATATGCATGATGTTCGACGATGTGTATGCTAGATTATTTGTAAAATAGGTTACAACCTGAATAGCATAGACTGAACGTCAAAATGTTAAATGGCTCTCTGGCTGCATGCACTTCAAGTCACCAAAAATGAGTTTGGGTTCTAAATCATTACACAACACCCACAAATATTCAAAAAAGGCGCCGCTGTAATACAAACAGCATTTCTTCAAAACAGCGGTAGCACCCATATGAGTGCTGCAGCCAACAGAGCGGCACAATCACTGTTTTTTTTTTTGTTATGCAGAAGTTTCAATCCTGAACCCAGTTTAGGTAGATTGCCTAGCATCAATCCTTTTGGCAGTTGTCACATATGATATGTTCTTTATTGTTTCAATCGTTAATGAATATTTAGTTTATTCACCAGCTTCATTATCATTGGAAAGATAATTAAAGTTCAGATATATATTTAAGAGGAAAGAAGCTTGTTTAACCTAATTTCTGAAATTTATCCTGTGGTTGTCTCTCTCTCTCTCTCCATTGTCTTGCAGTGTTTCACAGGCCCTTCGATAAAAATCAAATAATCTCGCTCAGTCAAAATTATTTTTTTCAAATTTTGTGCTTTTGTGCTTCAAGTATATTTGATTTCGTTGATGCGCCGGTGAAGCAATATGGAACAGAAAGAACGTCTTCCATACAAAAAAATGCACACAAAAGAACTTCAAATTCCATAATCATAATCAGATGTTTTGCCACAATCAATCAATAAATATTGTCTTTAAAAATGTTTTTAACATCCAGGTGTTATGCTATAACTTAATAAGTAAGTAACTTCAGAAACAAGCAAAAATGGAATTGGGAACTTTGCAGAATGATCATCAGTACCCCCAATTCCCCAGTCAAACCAAATATCCTCAATCGCTAAGATATATCAACATTCTTTTACAATCAAGTTAGCAGCTTTCAGGTGAGATGGTTATAAGATATTGAAAGTAAGTATTACTTCTATCGCTTCCTTTCTTTGAACGCAAATGAGAGCATATTCGGCTAGCTTTGAGAATCGTTCCACAACAGATTTAACATACACAAATATTTTTTAAACTTTTTCCCCACAATAATAAGGATTTCTAAAAACCTACCCTTTTTTGTTATTAACAAGGTAAGGAGGAACATTTTTTTTATTTTAACATTTTTGTGGTACATTTTACTCTAAATGGATATTGGATACCCCTGTCCCCTAGTAGCAAGATATCTTTATATTTTGTTACCTCGCAGATGAATAAATAGTAAAGACCACTTGAAAAGGGTAAGAGGAAGTAACAAGGAAAAAAGAGTCAATGAACATTAGCGGTAACTTTTACGGAGTTGACCTGTAGACCACCATGATTGATGTCCTGCTGAACGGTTCTCTATTCAGGGGGTGGACGGTTGGTGCAGGAGGGAACAGATGTCTGTAAACCCCGGCAAAACTCCTGATAAAAAAATCTATTAAAATCCTTCCAAGTAGCCGGACTGCCCTGAAAGCACTGAGCTCCAAGTGGGTTGACTAAAGACTAGTCGACACACTCGCAAGGGCAAGTACTGAATCTGCGTTCACATGACCAGATCAATTTGAAGGCACTGCAAAAAGCACTGCCAGGAAAACCATCTCAGAATGGGTAGAGAGGAAAACACTCCGCGCTGGAAAGATACACCTGGGCTACTACACTCGAACGTGTTCATTCCATACCCTTCTAAGGACACTTGCGGACCACTTGCGGAACATGGGTCTGGAACAAACATCAGACTGTCGTTTCTATGTGGAGGACGAAACAGCGGAGCACATATTGTGCTTCGGTCCAGTACTGGAAAACGCTGGGTTCTAGAATTTTGGATTCACCCATCTGCAACCTACTGATATCTAGGAAGTTTCACCTAACATGACCATAGCCTTCATCAACGTAGGTGCGAGCCATAATAGACACAATAGGGTTGCAGTGGAAGGTGGCATAATCACCCCACTCATAGCCAACCTAACCTACTTAATATTCAAGAGCATTTCGGTGTAGTCTTTTCAGTATATTGGAAAATTCCCTCAAATGATATTTCAGAGATATTGAGGGTGTCCCTGAATTTTCTTGACACGTGATATTCTCGTAACAAGAAAAAGCTCAAACGAAAACTGGGTAGAATTTTTGAAAGAACTATCGGGTCTATCATACTATGCATATAAAACATTTTTTTGGTACCTCAACCCTTATAACTTACCTCCAACTTTTTTTCAAATAGCACCTGATAGTTTTTCCTATACAAATTAAGTCCTTATTTCATTTAAAATCTTGTAGTACCTTTGATCTCGTACACAAACCTATTTTTTCGTAAAGTAAGCATGAGGTAAATAAAACAAGGATATGTTTGAGGCGTAATATTATCGTAAGATAAAGATAGTTGGGACCTCAGAGAGCGCTACAACTCGTGCTGCGATTATGTCAGCCGATGGTTCATCATTTTGGCGTGTGGGTGAGTTAGAGCTCCCTAGTTTCCTAAGAAGGTTCCAAGCTTTCCTACTTGACTTTTTGAAGTTCCTGTTACTGGCTGCTTGTTCCCATTTTTTGCAGCGTTCTGCATCTAGAGAGTGAAGAAGTTCATCAGCTATTTCAGAATCTCCGCTGTTCTTAAACTCTTGATAAAGCCTCTCTATGTCATCGTTCCATCGCGGAACATATTCTCTTCGGAAACCTCGGGGGATGCACCTTTTAGCTGTTGTTATAACAGCTTTAATGAATCTGTCGTAGCTGCTACTTTTTGGGGGGATCCATCGAACGGCTGAGTCCAACTGCGCAGCAAATTTGTCCCATTTGGCTTTTCCAAAATTCCACCTCGGTCTTGGAGTAGAGCGGATGATTGGAATTTGGGTCCCAACTTCGAGAATAATCGGACGGTGTTGACTGTGTGGAAAATCGTCCAGAACTTTCCTTGAAAGTGGTATTTGACGATTTTGAGAGTCAACTGATGCGAAGCATAGGTCTGGATTTGACTAGGTGTTCCATGCAGCTGATCTAAAGGTTTTACGCTCTTTGGCGTCAAAAATTAAGTTGAAATTATTGGAATCAGCCCAGTCTAACCCAAACAAACCACAGATGGTAGATGGTTAGACGGTATCCCCGTTGATCGTCGCACTGGGAAGTACCACACCGCACTACTGGTGAGATGAAATGCCCGCAAACGCAAATGGTTGGTCACCTGGTGAGAAAGCGACAGCTTTGGCGTTAGCGCTGAGAGGCGAAGCTACAGATGTTCTTCAGACGCTATCACCGACAGAACGAGGGGACTACGAACAGCTAGTCAGACACCTGGAAATGAGGTTTGGTCAAGTCAGATTCGGTCACGTCTTCCACGCTCAGTTGAAGAATCGCTCCCAACAACCAAACAAGACGCTGCAGGAATTTGAAGCAGATATAGCCCGATTGGTTCGACTGTCATATCCGACGGCCCCAGAAGATCTAATGGAGCGACTAGCTGAGCAGGCATTTGTGCGTGGTCTTTGTGATGGCGAAATGCGTCAAGCTGTAGCTCTCGCACATTCGGAAGGTCTGGTGGATGCGCTAGCCAGAGATTTAGAATTTAAGAGTGTGAAAAAGGCTTACCAGTGCCAGGCCCGAGTTCGGGAGTATGTGGCGGCCCTAGTTGAGGAACTATGGCGAGACATGGTACCCTGCTAGTCCAAGAGGAAGAGGTATTCCTCCACCCACGTCAAAAAGAGGCTGTCCAGGTGATGCTCTCAGTAGAAACTGTCAACCCAGAAATATGCGACATGGCAATTGAAGCCTGCCTGATTGATGGCGCTGACCGAGGGAACGTCATGTGTTGGAACCTAAACCGGATGACCGTGGCATCGCCATTGGAAAATGCCTGGTGGGAGCTGATGAGGAAATTCCGGTAAGGTTACTGAACACGAATGGCTTTCCGGTACACCTCAAGAAAGGAACACCACTGGGTCGTTGTTCTCCAGTCTCATCAGTGGTGAGGAGTGTGAACGCATCAGACCAACGGAATGAGGGGTTGCATGAGAAGCTGACTGAGTTGGTGGCTGATTCGTCGAAAGGCCAGAATAGGGAACAACAGAAGAGGCTGAGGGTATTCATCACAGAATATCAGGATATCTTCGATGTTGGTATTGGAGAAAAAGGGAGGACAAATGAGGTCCGACACAAGGTCCACACGTGCGATGTACCACCTATTCGGCAACCACCAGCGAAGCTACCATTGGCCAAACGAGAAGAAGCCGATAGAATTATCGGTGAGTCCTTAGTCATCGCCGGTCGTACTCGTGAAGAAAAAGGACGGATCAACACGATTCTGCGTGGACTATCGGCAGATCAATAACGTCACGAAGAAAGACAGCTACCCTTTGCCAAGAATTGATGGAACCCTAGGCATTTTGGCGGTTTCTACGGTGTTCTCTACGATTGATCTGAAGAGCGGCTACTGGCAAGTCGAGATGAACCTAGGGGATAAGGAGAAGACTGCGTTCACCGTCAGCTCGGGGTTATAGCAGTTTACGGTTATGCCGTTTGGGTTGTGTAATGCGCCAGCTACATTTGAGAGGCTAATGGGGACTGTCTTGAAGGGGTTGTCTTGGGAAATTTGCTTGGTTTACCTGGATGATTTCATCGTGATTGGGAAATCATTCGAGGACCACCTCAAAAACTTGGAACAAGTATTTAAGAGGCTGCGCCGATCAGGCCTCAAGCTGAGCCCCAAGAAGTGCCACCTCTTCCAGAAGAAAATGCAATATTTAGGACATATGGTTTCCCAAGAAGGCATAGCAGTGGATCCTCAGAAGATCGAAGCAGTAAAAGGATGGCCTGTACCCAAAAACAAACACGACGTATTAGAGAAGAGGCTTCCTAGGCCTGTGTGCATACTACCGTCGATACGTGGCTGGATTTGCTAACATCGCCAAGCCGTTGACAAAGCTTACGGAGGCAGGCCGCAGGTTCCTGTGGGGAAATGACTCCCAGCAAGCTGTCGACCTACTGAAGAAGACTCTCTCGGCAGCTCCAGTGCTAAGCTATCCCCTACCTACTGGAAAATTCGTATTAGACACCGATGCGAACAACGTAGGGATAGGTTCAGTTCTATCGCAGATGCAAAATGGTCGAGAGGTGGTGGTCGGCTATTTCAGCAGGACGTTATCTAGACCCGAGAGAAGCTATTGCGTCACTCGGAGAGAATTGCTGGCCATCGTCAAGTCCGTGGAGCACTTTTACAGGTATTGTACGGGAGGAAGTTCCTGCTGAGGACGGACCATGCATCCCTGACATGGCTGGCAGGTAGCCAGGTGGGTCGAGAGGCTGCAGGAATTCGACTTTGATATCTAACATCGTGCTGGCAAGTCTCGTGGAAATGCGGATGCACTTTCAAGGAGACCGTGCCCCGACGACTGTGCTCACTGCAACCGAGCTGAGATGAAGGTTGTGATGACAAGTAGAACCACCGTTGTGGATGATCGCTGACAGCCTACCGAACTCTAGAAAGACCAAGAGGAGGATCCCAGCCTGAAACTGATCATCGAGTGAAAGAGGAAGGACCAACGACCGAGTTGGCAGGAGGTTTCACCTTACTCGCCTACGGTCAAGTCCTACTGGGCTCAGTGGGCAGTCTGGTGATGGAGGATGACATCCTGAGACGAATACTGGAGGACAATGAAGGGGCCCAGGAAAGAAGACAGACTGTGGTGGCTAGGAACTGCGTGACCGAGGTACTCAGGGAGATTCACAGCGAAACCAGTGGCGGCCATCTGGGCGTGGCCCTGGAGAAGGTTCGGGAGCGGTTCTACTGGTTTAGGTGCAAGGAAGACGTTAAGGAATGGTGCAGGAAATGTACATTTGTGCCGTAATGGTCTACAGAGAGGTAAGAAGGCTCCTATGCGCCAGTACAACGTAGGAGGTCCCTTCGAGAGGATCGCTATCGACGTAGCAGGACCTTTTCCAGATAGCGAAGCTGGGAACAAGTACATCGTCGTGGTGATCGACTACTTTAACAAATGGGTCGAAACTTACACTCTGCCAAACCAGGAGGCCGCAACCGTTGCTGATTTGTCGTTTTGGAGCCCCCTCGAGCTGCATTCGGACCAGGGAAAGAACTTCGAGTCTGCGCTCTTCTAGAACGTGTGCAAAACTTTGGGGATTAGGAAGACTCGGACCACGGCGTTACATCCTCAGTCGGACAGCATGTTGGAGAGGATGAACAGGACGGTGAGCCGCTATTTGCCCAAGGTTTTCTTCGACTACCAACGAGACTGGGACAGCTGGCTATATCTGTTCCTGTTGGCGTACCGCTCGGCAATCCACGAAACCTCGTAAGAGACACCGGCCAGCATTGTGTTTGGGCGAGAGCTCCGGCTACCCTGTGACCTCATGTTTGGCTGCAAACCAGGGGACGATGTGGCAGACAAAGATTACGTTACCAATCTTCGCAGAAGAATGGACGAGGCCCATGAGAAAGCTCGGCATAATATTCGCACTGCCAGCGATCGCATGAAGATGACGTACGACGTTGGGTCCAGCGAAACAGCATACCAATCCGGAGACCTGGTCTGGCTGTAAAACCCTCAGAAACGCCTTGGCTTGTCACCGAAGCTCGAAGATCAACGACGTAATCTATCGAATCAAGAAGGCCAACGGTGGTAAGCCCAGAGTCGTACACTTCAACAGGTTGGCTCCATTTGCTGGAGATAATGCGGAGGCGCAAGTTAGAGAGCTTGGGCAACTCAACCCGGAAATATAAATTAGTGTAGTGACTCAGTGACTGTAAATACATTAGACTGTTAAGTATTAGGTTAGGCGTAGTGTATATAGTTCGTGTAAATAAATACTTGAATCTGTATCAAGTGTTTTTCTGCCCAATCGAACTAAAGACTTGTAACAATATGTAACGCAGACAGTAACACTTCCAACACGCCTCCGTAACATATGTTTTAACAGTAAACATCATATTTTGACTCTAGGGAAATCATGAATATGTAAAAATGTATTGTTTTTATCACAGCTTAAGTCCATCAAATCATTGCGGGACACCTAATATGGATATAACACATATTACGTAGCACAGAATAGCAACACGCACAGTCTCGTGAGAATGCTTCATCAATATTTCAACGAACAGAAAGGTGTTTCCATTATTTTCGTGTTAAAAATATATTGCTACACCCACAGGTCATAGACCTAATAAACCATATTCAGCTGTAACTTGATGTGGGTTGGTGTAGCTTGAGAACACTTATATTAGTAGCAAAGAACGGCGAAATACCCTAGTTACTTTCTTGGTAGGTATCATTAACTTGAGTTATGTTTTATTATACTGTTAGCACTGTCGTTATCAATTCACAAGATTTAAAAAAATATTTCTAAAGTAGATCTAGTACTGCACGGTAATTAATTTATGACCCATTTCTTAACTATGGATACACATGTAGAATCCGAACACCATTAAAACGCCAACACGCGACGAGTTTGTGAGCCCCCCTTAAACAATACCTTACAACAAACAGCTGGTGAACATTATTTTGCATAAATTGTCTATCATGAAGTAAATGACTTTAAATTTTGTATTTCTTAAATCATTTAAGGCCAAACCCGCCGTCACGTGTGCTGAACCAATATGAGTATCTAATAGCATCCTGATTTTGACATGTTCGCATTTTATGCTTGGAATATCAGCAGGTACTTTTCTGATTGCCAGTGATAATGAGTCAAGTAGTTAGTCCACGGAAATAAGCAAAAGAGCATGATTGGGTATACTCATTTATCCAGCAATCTGACGAGTTTTTTGAGCCATATTTACCTACACACCTAAGGAACGCAATCTAACTGTTTGCTGTGGAAGCTTTATTTGCAAATAAAAGTTACAAACTGATAAAGGGTAAAATGGTAGATTTAGAGATCAAGTCGTTAACAGTAATAAGTGTTGAATTTTAAGAGTTTTTAAGACAAACTATCTTTAAGAATATGGCTCAAACTATAATGTAGTACAGAATATGATTTAAATTTCAGAACGATTCATCAAACAGCTGTTTGATAATTACTAGTCTTAAGTGAAATCCGAAAACCTAGAAAAAAATGGATATTTCCATTGGAAATTTGTACACAGCTTAGCAATACCATCTCTAGTACACACCTCACACTTTTTTATTCTGACGCTATTTACCTACACGGCACCTCTAAAAAACTCTAGACCTGTAAAAATAAAACATGGCATTTTGTCGATTCAAAAACGATGATATCTGTTGCAAATGTGGCGAGAGACTAATTGGTTGTGTAAAGATGCGCCCTAGAAAACGACGCAGTTAAGCTCCTTTGAACGGGGTGGGATTGTAGTCCAACGACAACGTGGTGGTTTTTTTTTTCAGAGCAATTGCTGTAACCATGGGGCGCAGCGTGGCTACAGGGCCTTGATTCTAATTCGCATTAATTTGGCGGATTCGACCAATGGGAGCTAAGTATTCACGCGACCGTTGAAAAGTCTTGTAGACGGTCGCGTAAATGTCTAGCTCCCATTGGTCAAATCCGCCAAATTGGGGGACTGTCGTCAAGAGGCGACCCTCGTCTGCGAATTAGAATTAAGGCCCAGTTGTAGCAGCATGGCGCGCATAGATCGCAGAAGGGCGAATGCAGCGAGCTAGAAGTTCTAGAGCTCGTAGAATAACTACAGACCGGCAAGATCGTCATCTACGACTACTGGCTCTTCGAGACACAATGCGATCCACTCGTGCTGTTGCTGACGCTTGGTATGCAGCTATAGGGAAGCCCATTCGAATCCGCACGGTATACCGCATATTGAGCGAAATGGGCTTAGGATCATATCGGCCGCACCTAGTGCTTCCACTCACTGCAAACCATAGTCGCTAACTATTAGATTGGTGTCAAAAACACCGACAATGGCATGTTGAGTGGCATCAGATGGCCTTCTCCGACGAGTCCAGGTTTTATCTGGGGGCACATTATGGACGCCAACGCGTAAGACGACGACGCGACGGGGTGAACGACGTGATCTACAGTTTGCTGTTGAGTGCCATGTACATCGTCCTATTGGTTCGATGGCTTGGGGTGCCATTGCACTCAACAGCAAGTCACATTTACTTGTGATTTGTGGCACAATGACTACGCAACGTTATGTGAATGAGGTGTTAGAACCAATTGCCGTTCCATATATCCGAGGCCTCGAAGAAGGTTTCTTCCAGCAAGATAATGCACGTCCTCATATTGCAAGGGTATCGATGAGGTTCTTACAGAAAGCTGTGGTCAGGGTACTCGCCTGGCCTCCACGATCACCCCATTTATCACCAACCGAAAAAGTATGGGGTTGGATGGGTCGATATATAGGTGATTTACACAATCATCCGTCCACGCTGGACGAACTGAAACAGGCTGTGGGGGCAGCTCAGGAGGCTGTACCTCTGTAGTTTATCTACTAGATTACGAGCATGCTGCGTAGGCTAGAGGAGTGCATTCGTCAACATGGAGGGCTCACCTATTATTGATCTGTTGTATTTTTTTATAAACCAATTGTGGCAAATGAGTTCGTTTATTATGTATTTAGTCCAACCGCATTGCATCAACCGCAACCCTTTTTTTCTCACTGGTCGGATTTCACTTTCATATACTAATGTTTAAATTGTTTGTTCCACGGTGCAGTATTATCCGTTTATTGTACCGAGATTCAGCCAAAACACGAACTGACAGGTACGATGGCCGTCTACCTACCAATAAGCAAATATCTGGGCAATAAAAAGAGAAGTATGGGTGCCGTAGTACACGCCTTGGTCAAAATCAGTGGCGTGTCTACCAGTTTTATGCTATAAGCTATAAACTAATAGTCAGAAACATACGAGTATGTTTACATTTTTTGCGATCAAGGTAAAAAACCCACAAAAACTGAACACCTGCAATCGGCAAAGCAGTCAAAATGAGATCAATAGTTTTTTATTTTACGCCTATAAAATACCGAGGAATCTATCGCCACTACTGGTTTGTGAACCACGCCCGGTGACTCAGGTTCCACGACTGAGGCAGGTAGTAGGCAGGCGGACCCAGACGACCCAGGGGGAAATGATTTATGGCTTTTAAATCTTGGTAGAGTAACACGTCTGTACTATAAGAGGGGAAATAATAAAGGTAAGGCTAGCTACAGGTAGTAACGTATCAAATAAGGGACTTAAACTTTATTACTTATATTTGGTTAAAAAAAACAGTAAAAAATAGTTATCACATTGCAAAATCATTTAACAAGAATGCCCTAAATGTTTGTATATAACTAAATGAAATTACCTTTTTTGCTATTGAATTTATACCATTGCGATTCTAATACGTGAAAATTTGGCATTTCGGTATGATTATAAAGAATATCCAAGGCCAAATGGGGCCAAAGTTGGTTATTTTTTGTAATTTACAGTTCCATTATGTGTAACTATCAAGGAGCATATTTTGCGCCATGTTCTTTAAGGCTGAGAGGATAAAACGCGTTTACCGGCGACTGCACTGCATACCCCAAGAGTGATACCATTCGAGTTGCCTATGTATATAGAGTACAATACTGATGTAAACATATTGTCATGGATTTTCTAGTCATTACTATCCTATATGGTTATTTTTTAAATTCTGGACGTTTCTTTAAGGTACTGATTTTTTTCATCAATTTTAAAAAATGTTTTAAGTTTTAAAGCAACTCAGCAATTCAGTACAATACCTCCACTTTTTGATGCTAAATAAACATACCGATATGGTTATATTATTAATATAATACGTTTACAGTACAATACTAACATTTTGTCGTCTTTGTGAATTTATAACGGCACAAGAAATCATTACTATATTATCCAAGATTTGAATCAATGCTGAGGGAATAGTGGAGAGGGGTCCTAAAATTTTAAATTCTTGAATGCGATCCATTATGCGTTTCGTAGAGTAAATGATTCTGCTATTATTTGCAAAACTTGGAAAGCGGACCAATGTACATTTTTTTGTATACAACAAATTTTCAATTTGCTTGAAATCCCGGTCGATCATAACGGTAACGGTACAGTTTTCTGGAAGAACTCTCAAATATCCGCAGTCCTGCAAAACTGCAACATCACTTGCCGATCCACCATACCCACTAGATAAGAAGTTTATAAATCCGTCTGGTGTATACGAAATTAAATATTTTATCGTGTTGCATTGTTTGTACTCTGACCAAGTTGAAGACTGATGAACTGCAGCACTAGGTTTCTGAATTTTTATTTCTAGACAGTCGATAATTGACTGCACATTATGAAAGGACGTTCCAAATACTTCCAGAAGAAGTTTTCGCATAGATTTACTACTTGGCCAGTACACTAGTTGTTTCATGAATTCGGATAGCACTAAAGTACTTCGAACAAATAGCGCCGTCGCGTGCGATCCACTAATTCCAAGGTCGGTGGCTATTCTTTCAAAAGCGTAGTTAGTTTTGATTTTATAGAAAGTTAAACACACCAAATACGTTTCTAAAGAAGTTTTCGTAACCAAATTTGCTATGAAATCCATCTGCTCTTTGGGTATACCAGTACAAAATCTAAGACTTTTCTCAATTTTTCGAACAAAAGCTGATTGAAATTTGCTTTCTTTATCTTTTTGATTTACTGGTGCGACCGAAGGTGAGAAGACATCTTCACTACTGCTGTCGTTATTCGGTTGACATTCTGAATCTGCATCTTGATTACACAGTAACTCGCTAAACTCTCCTTTTCTAGCCATATGACCAGATACTTTAGCTGCTACTCCATCCAGTTCACAGGCAAATATATGAGGAACTACATCGTCTTTCATACGTGCCTTTACTTTGCTAAGTGTATATTCCAAATAGTTCTCCATATCTTGTTCGATCTAAAAATAAAGTTTCTGATTTGTTTATATTCAACAGTAGAAAAGATCAGAGTGGTTCAGAATTTTACTGAATCCGCGTTCATGGATTGATGATAGAATGCTTATTTTCACCAGAAATAATAAACTAGCCAGTTCTATTTACTTTTTTGAATAGTCCATATCTATGATTTTCTATTGATTTCTAAAAGAGATTGGACACAGTTCTCTAATCCAAAATGAAAATACTCTCCTGGTTGTATGTAGTTTTACTGCCCCTACAAGTTTTTAAAAGTGGCCTTGCAACATCCGGCATATTAGATAGGTGCTGGTTTGAGAATCTTCAATGACCCAATGCTACCTGTGTAATATTATGATTAACCATCCAGTTTGAAACTTGTACAGATAATGCAGCATCAATATCCATATTGGCTTCATAATAAATTTATTATAGAACTGAACCCTCAACTGATATACTACTGCAGGATACATACCAGTATCTTAGCGAATTTTCTAGAGCTTTGTTTTATTGACGCATCTAATTTTTTTATTATTTGGTAATGCTTACCAGCTTTACTTTACCTAAAATACCTAAGCCATATAGTACTTACAGCTTTAAACACTTATAAAACCCTTTGAACTTTGTTTACATTTAATATTGCATTCACATGTTGATTTTACCATTAACTCACATTCATTTCGCAAAAAACTATTACTTCTCCAAGCCAGACAGCCTAAAATTTGCACATAACCAACCAGAGAACCAATCAAGATATAAAAAATGAAGTAAGTTGATTGACTTAGTACTTCCCATACATTACGGTGATACCAGTTTATTATTTTCCCATAGCATGAAGCTATAGTCTGAAATGCCCGGAATGCCTTTGCAACCCAATCATCGCTCACCTGCCCACTAAAAGGATATGTTATTCCACTAGGTCTTCCTTTCACAGGTCCATGGACAGCCTATTATAATTACAACAAATTTTCCGCTTTTACAACCCCCCAACCATCTCAACTTCACCCCCACCAAAAAAAAAGTATATACTGATCAGGTACCCCTAAAACGCCTAAAAACGAAGTTTGATCTTTATTATATTTTTAATTTTTTAATTATTGCTGCGCCGCCACTGACACGACTTCTATAAACTATAAGCGGATATACCTAAAAAAGTGTATTAAGCTGTTAGGTCTTTCTTTCACAGGTCAGTGGACAGCTTATCATGAATACAACAATTTTTTCAGTTTACAACCCCCTACCCACCAATCACCCCAATTTCACCCCCACCCAAGGAAAATATTGAAAATGACCGGGAACCCCTAAAACGCCTAAAAACAAAGTTAGAGCTGCTTTTACGATTTTATTTGTTTTATTATTCCTGCACCGCCACTGACACGATTTCTAAAAACCACACGCGTTTTCCGTTCCGTTTCCGAGAATAATACTCGGCTTCTGTAATGGGCAAGGAAAATGTTCAGGTGGATCTAAAAAAGTATATTATGCCGCTAGGTATTTCTTTCACAGGTCGGTGGACAGACTATTATAAATACAATATATTTTTCAGTTTTACAACCCCCCACCTTCATTCACCCTAATTTCAGCCCTACCAAAAAAAAGTAGAAAATATTCACCCCTAATACACCTAAAAAGGAGCATTGGGGAATATTTGAATTTTTTTGTTTTTTGCTAATTACTTCACCGATTTTTAAAATTGCAGGAACATTAGCAACTACGATCCCATAGCCTCCCAAATTTCATCACAATCCATGCAGCGGTTACTGAGATTACGAGGCTAGAAAAACCCCAACAGACAAAAGCGTATTATCTCAAAATCAAAAATTTTCGCGATCACAATACTCAACCTCACCTATCGGTGTGGGAAGTAAAACACGCGTAAATATATCAATAATGCGATAATACATTAAATTTACCACTTTTAAACGTTGCACTGTACAGGTTTACTGTAGGAAGGAATTTGGTATTGGTTTTACCAGACTGCTTACACAAGTCGATGTCATATATCAAATTATCAATTTAACACAATAAAAGTGATACAATTTCACAAATATTTAGAAATATGGGAAATATCTTAAAATGAAACATGTGACAACGCCGCAAACTCTGAGTGGACGATGGGTGCTAACACGTTCCGTGTCATATCATGACTTTGCCGTTCTGTCCCGGTTTTAGTTGTTTTGTGTTGTTGTTTGGTTTCGATATATGATTGTGAAAATCATGTGTTTTTAAAATTTCTTTTTTGGGTGAAAATGCCAATAATTTTTTTGTTGAAAGTGACATATTAGACCGTCCTTTATACGATAAAAATAAAATCGCTAGGAAATTTTTGGATATCGAAAGCCTACCGGTCCCAGAATATTAAATACCTACCTATTTAGTGTACATACTATGTACGTACTGAGAAAAAATACTAAGCTTACGTACTATGTACTTACTGAGAGACACGTTTTATGTACATATTATTTTAGTCGTAAGGCGTACATACGTAAATATGACCTAAAATGGACGTTTTAAAAACGTACTGTGTTGTTTGGGTAGTAGGCTTGCTTATAACCCACGGCCAAAGCGTGAGCTGTGGAAAATAATTCGCGCTGTTTGTTTATATATGACCTTTTCAAAGGTAGTTTGGTAATTATGAATAACCAAATGGAAGTAGATAAAATGTATAACGTAAATTTCTCAACCATTCTGAACGTTTGACAGGCTTAGAACTTGAAAGTGCATTATTTGTACTCGCATAGATATAACTTACATTGAAATGATCCTCGCAACAATACAAAGTTGATGTCGAAGACACTTTTTTGAAGTCTCGTTTTACTGCAGCAAACCACGCATTCCTTCTTGATATTTGTTTTGGGAGGCTAATAAATATTTTCGTTGGCGTTCTAACTGATGTGTTTGTGCACCCAGGTACAAAACACCACTTTCTTGCTACCATGCCAACTTTAAAACACAAAAAAACGATTGCGATAAGTAGGATGAAGCACCAGTCGGCCGTATCCCAACCACAAAGCAACCACAAAGCCGAACCAACTGCAACACGTCAGCCTTCAGCCTACAGTTTAGAATCAATGCCCGGTGCGGATGCTGTGTAGAGGTCGCATATTTCCAGCCAGCATGTGACGTCACCCGTCTATCCTTCCGCCAGTGCCGTAGAGCGTTTCCTAGCCTCTACGGGTTCCGATAGTTTTTATTACGAATAACGCAGAAAGTAAACGACCATATTTATTTATAGGGGCTTATGGTACTGATAGATCTGTAAAAACACATATTCTAACTAACTTGACTCTGCCAACACTGAAGTGGATCTTTAAACTTTAAGACGTTTGCGAGCCTACGCACTATTCAGTGGAATTAGTATATCACTTGATTTCTTTGAAGGAAAATTAATATTGGTTTGGCAGATTTTGAAAGTGCCGGATATTACCATTTTATATTTTCTTATATTCTTAAATATGAGGTGCCGAGCTTTGATATTGAATATATGTATTTCCGATTTTTAATGGAGGAGTTCCGAGTAATAAATTTTTAATTATATCCAGTTTACTTGAGTATATCCGTGAGGACAGTTTGAGAAATAAATTTGATATCATTTGTTCGTTCTTCAGTGGCGATATCACCTATAACTCTAACCGCTTAAGTAAGCAGAGTAAGTAGATACTCGTATTAAGTGATCGCAAATGTCCAATAGTAAAATCAGACAACTCTTTCCCTCAAGTTAAATAAGTATACTATGTATAATTGGTAAATAAGTTACCATAATTATAAATCTTTTGGATTCATCATGAATGGGTAAATACCATTTCACTTCTGACGCCGCGCTGTCAATCTCAAAAAATGGATAACAAAATTACTTAAATGTATGATTTCCCAAGCAATAAGCTGAAGATTTGATCGCTTTAGTAACTGTATTATACCATACAAACGGTATTTTAGTGAATAAAGCATGACACCGACGTGATCGATGCGACTTACAAAAAAATCAAACATGTGGCAAATGATCAATCAATCAACCCAAACACCAACGAAATACCATGCCATTTGGTTTACGTCGTAAACTGTTAAAATTCTACGAGGGTTGCTCTATATCTCCGTCAATCCACCAGTACGCAGACAGCTGTTTCATGCTTATTAGCGATCATCAGTGCGCCATAGGTCGATTGACAAAGATAGAGAGCATCAGTACTGGTGGATTGAGATATAGAGCAACCCTCGTATATGGACCTTCATATGCAGCAGCATATAGGACCGCGCTCTCTGGTGGCCAAGCGGACGCGCCGTGGCGTTCCACCAAGAAGTCTGCTGCTGTTTAGCAGATATTTTCTTTGGTTTGCCGTTACCTTCGGGTACCAGATGGCGCACCGGTAGAACCTTTCTGTCGCCTACTCTCACATGCTTCACATGTCTGGTAGACATGAAAAATCTGATGCTCTCTATTTCCGTCAATCGACCTATGGCGCACTGATGATCGCTAATAAGCGTGAAACAGCTGTCTGCGTACTGGTGGATTAACGGAGATATAGAGCAACCTTCGTATATCGACTTTCATATGCAGCAGCATATATAACCGCACTCTCTGGTGGCCAAGCGGACGCGCCGTGACGTTCCACCAAGAAGTCTGCTGCTGTGTAGCAGCGATTTTCTTTGGTATGCCATTACCTTCGGGTACCAGATGGCGCACCGGCAGAACCTTTCTGCCGCCTGCTGTTAAAATTCTGTTTGTATGTTATAAGACAACTCGAGATTGTTGGTCTAAAGGGCGGCACCTTCATACCTGCCGTCTACAGAGGCGTCCTCTTTGTCACTGTGCTTGGTTCTTCGTTCTTCAGTATGTAATTGGTAAGTAAGTAAGTTGTTCAGTGAGTATATTTTTTTGTACTTCATGTTTATATTTTCAACCATAACCAGTTTGTGAAGTCAATATTATCAGAATCGCATTATGAAAACTATTAGATTTGAATTTTACAATCATTTTGAGGCAAATATAAATGGTAGCTAATCATAATTTCTCCCCTATTGGGGACTATTGTGATCAATAGAGTATGATCAAGGGATCAGGGGAACATGGTGGGGATACCTTATGTAGTAACTTTTTATACCCCAGCCCACTTAGGTATATAGCACTTCACTGAAAAAAATATTGTTCATTGTATTGAAAAACGGTAGTTCTTAACTATTGTTTCATTGTGACAATGAACTATTTCATTATTTCAATGATTTGTCAATCATCGATTAATACTCTAATACTTATTCGTTAGCAATATGTATCTACGTTCATCAATATAATGAATAGGTATGTGATCATTAAATTAATGTCATATTTTCATTAGCAAAAAGAACCCATTCATTGATATAATGAACGCGTTCTTCGCTTTATGTTACAATTGTGAAGAATAAAAGTCCCCCCTCCCACTGCCCCCCCCCCCCACCCCGTCGAAAGTCTTTTGCTAATCATGTAATTCTTTCACAAAAATATGCACCCCTCTAGACGAATAACATTTTGTCGCTGATTATGTATATAATAAACCTTCACCCCCAGTTAGAAAAAAATATTACAGCCCCCAAAAAAAATGATCGACACCCTTGACTCTGATCATACACAATATACATTATATTACTACTACATATTAGATGAATTTGCCATAGCCCCCCTTTCAAGTAACCTATGACCGCCAGTGGGTTGGACAGGTAGTCTGGGTCGTCCATCGAGCCTATCGCGCGGTTGGGATAGCGGGATTTTGGGAGGTAAATTAAAATACTATTAACTCTGCTCCAAACACGACCTGAGGGAGACTTTATATGTATTCGACAGGCAATACGTATAATTATTATTTCTTGAGTTGTCTGCCACGCGCCACGCGGGAAGAAGCACAGTCTATTTCACGTAAGTAGATAAGAGTGAAGTCATAGTTACATAGGTGCTCTGGGTACGCATATTCAGCTGGTCGGCACACAGTGCACCGCATAGGTTACATTGATTTGCGGTACATCGTTTGGTAATGTTTTTGATTTTTTGTCGTTTTACGACGAATGTCGTTCATGATATATGTTGTCCATGAAGAAACGCACTTATTTTGCATTATACTATCATTCAAATTCGAATTGTAATACAGAGTGTTAGGTTGGATCGAGGGGCAAACCGCGGTCTGAAATCAGTGTACAAGTCCATTGTAATCAGTTGAAATCACATTGAAATCTTGTAATCACATATGAAATCATTTGTAGTCCTATTGCAATCATCTGAAATCATATGTAATCTTATTGAAATCATCTGAAATCGGTCTGTATTCCCTTAAAATCCATTTGTAATCTTGATGCCGTCTGCGGAAAATTTACGTGTTTTGCATCGGAACAGGGAATCTGTCTGTTGTCTTTTTGGCTAAGTAACTCGTTCTACAGGTATTGTCAAACACGTGCATGTGTTGCTCGCCCATAGGCCTTATACGAATCTCCATATATTTCAGTTCCTTTTACAGTTAGAGGCATAGTAGTTTTTGATTCAAAATATGATTAATCATGTTAGAGGCAAATGGCTATGTTGCCAAATTTATATTAAGCAAGTAAATCCCTGTCGTCCACTGAAAGTGGAAACGGGCGGCTACGTGTTGGGTTCACTGACTGCGGACGGGGACCTGTGCAAGATTCTAGTAGAACCTCGTCAAGTAGGGGGCTACATGATACGAGTATGATGTATATAATACATAATATGTAAAGTCATTGTCGTGCAGAGGGATTTTTCTTTGTCGTCGCTCCTGAAGCGTGGCACGTATATGTCTGTTTTTTCAAGAGCAAGGGTCTGAAGAGATGCACTAACTCTTTTAGATTCATATGTTTGGCCTAAAACGGATGATATTGATACTGTATCATCAAAATTTATTTTCTATGGCCCATTTAATCTAATTGGCAATGGACTATTCAAATTAAATGGGGAAGAGGAATTAAAAATTAAAAAAGATTATAGACAAGCAAAACAACTGCCAGGGCTCTGAGGTATTACTATATTTTTTCTACTATTCATTTTCATTTTAATGCATGTTTCTGTTACCTCAAAAGTCATTTTGTGTATTTATTAATTTATTCAAACGAATTATCAACTTTAACATTTCTTGCAGAATTTATTTGTGTTAAGATATACATTTTGTTTTATCTGGATTTATATATGTATCTATTTTTATTTGTATAACGCATGAATGAATTAAATGTCAAAACGCTTTGTTTTATTAGTTTCTAAAGCGACGTTATTCAGTACATTCTTACAAAAGTAAGAATAATAATATCTTAGATGTCATTGTATTGATATCATAGTAGCATGTTTTTATTTCAAAAGGTCTACTTCGGACTTTCATTTGAGCTCACGAAGTTTCGATTGATATACTATCCTCAACTAGGAGAAGAATCTAAAAATGTCATGTTGATTTGTTTTGACTCATTTAATAAATTTTATTTAATCCGTATTCTTCCGACATTCCATGTGATCTGCATAATCTGGGTTGTAATCCCTGTAGTCACATATGTAGGTATATAATCCTTGTAATCTCATTGCAATCTTTGCAGTCATCTTTTTGAAATCTATGTAATCCCCCTCCATCCTGAAATCAGTGTACACATTTTTGACCCGCGGTTTGCCCCTCGGGTTGGATTCTTACTATATATTTAAATCTATCATCCGTCTATGAAAGTACTTTATTCATCTTAAAATAATAACTCTACCATCATGAGACATTCTGTCATAATTACAAGAGATCCATAAACGTAAAAACGCAAATCAGAACCTCGCCTACATCTTTGCAACCCTTTACCTGATATAGTGAAAAATTTAACGACGAATAGGTTTAAATACATTATAAACACATTTTTAGTTAAATATGCATTCTATTCAGTTCCGGAGTATATGGAAAAGCTTAAACATAAAACTTCAGACAAGTTGTTTTAATAACCTTTCTATAAAATGTATTGTTTGTCATATGCGTGTACTTGTTAGTAATTTATATATGAATATTCTGTACTTGTTTGTGATTTATATACAGGGTGAGTGGTAAAGAAAGTGCTATACAAAGATGAAAGAGCATATTAAAAGCAATTCTTTGGTATAATAAAATATTGGGGGTTACATTTAAAAAAAGAGAGAAAATCTAGATTTTGCATTCTACATCACCCTGTATACGAATATGCGTCGCAGGCTTTTTTTATAGCCGATTTTAAAACTAGAGAATATTTTTCATTCATCCATGTGAAAACGTTGATTTTTGATTCATCACTTTTTGATATACAGTACGTTGATTTGGCAGCGATTTGTATATAAAAATGGTCATAACTTTTGAAATACCCTGTATACTGTAACAATGCCCTATATTGGAAGAGCGGAAATCATTAGTAGAATTTGAATATGGAATAATATATAGGGTGTCTCATGTAAAAAATGTCACGCCGTTATAGATCACCCTGTATAAATATTGAATATTTTCGGAGCAAGGATCATATCCGTGGCTACAACTTTTATATACAACTTTTTTCGCTATCTTCTACAGTAGTGGAGTTATCGACCGAGCCGGTACTAAAACCTCACCCTGTATGAATATTTTCCCATTAGTGACCTGCTACAAATGTGTAATATTATATGTGATGTAGTTAATAAAGTTCTATTCTATTCTACACACACGACGAATATCAAACTCGAAAACACTCACAAGCTTCCGATTGTTCAAAAATAGTAATGCATTATCGGGGGTATTATATCGGGAAACTAAAATAAAAAACTACAATAATGAGGGAAACCGTAAGCGGTATGGTCAACTTTTTTCTTTAGGATGGGAAATGCCATAAATCATTCTAACGCTATATACTATGCTGTAAAATGGTGCTTAATATGTATTCCGGCTAATGGCACCGCATTAATAAATCAGGAGGGTATAGAGTTTACTCAGCAGAGACTACTTACACAAACATGATGATATAATACCTTCTATAATACCTTCTCTCTAGGCAACGAATAAGAATAGTAAAAATGCTTATTTTCTACAGAATATAAATAATACCAGTAAATCACAGAAGTCAAATGAATTAAGTCATATGCACATTGTTTCGATTGATTTTTGATACTCAAATATTATAAGGAAGTCGGAAATATACTTTTTGTACCGATTCACCCGTTTTTGAAATTCTTGTTCGTCATCTGACGTATTAGCGTGTAGAATCAACTGATAGTGACCTAATCATCTACAATCACCTCTTAGTGATAAGAGTAATTTACCTAGTCCAACCCATCCTGGAGTCGACCTCCTTTTCCACCTTATTTATTTCATATTCTACCTGACAAATTCCTAACGTAGGTTTCGCGCTATTCTCACTTTCTTTTTGCCTCAACCTTTCGATGAGATCACACATATTGTATTTACGATTAATTTCTGGTTTTCTAAAATCACTTGTAAGTAAATGATTTCATTTCAATTCTATTTGTTGCTATGTTGCATTTTTTTATATTTTACTGTTTTTTATATATTTTTGCTGAACACGTATGTATCTGTGTATCTGTATCAACATATTGATGAGATGGTGATGATGTTTCTGAGAGGTGAATACTTCAAGATGAAGGACCTTCTAAGACTTATTCGAGAACCTCTTAGACTTCTGTGAGGACTAACCTTCTCGATTTTTTGTGTAAACATATATATTTTTTTAAATACGTTTAATAAAATTTTGTTGAACTAGCCTCATGGATTTCACTTCTCAACCACAACTGACCTTGACACCTCATCACTTACTACCTAAATTGGTCTCTAACAAACCTGCTAGATAACTTCTATGGAGCTGCATTGCACCAACAGCATGTTCTTTGCCTACAGATTTCAAATATTGTTGTTCAAAGTATTTGTGTAAAGTATTTCTTAAAGTTTACACATATGTAGGTATATTTTATAACTACATATTCTATAGAATGATAGTATAATATTCGAACGAAATCGTATTCATACCTATTATTAGGTCGGCGGTATTTCTTCTCCATTAAAATATCGCTTAATAGACGCATTTGAGATGTTTTGTTGGCGCAGGATGCTGAGAGTGTCTTGGACGGAGAAAAGAACCAACCAATCTATCTTAGACCAACTTAACGTGAAGAAAAGATTAAGTACTGTGGTAGCAGAGAAAATTGCAAAGTTCTTCGGTCATGTGGTTAGAAGAAACGGTCTGGAAAGACTCACTCTGGAGGGAACAGTCCCTGGCAAAAGACTCAGAGGAAGATCGCCCACAAGATACACAGATCTTATAACAAACCTAACTGGAAAGAACCTTACGGAGACATTTAAGATGGCCGAGAATAGACAAGAATGGAAAGCCGTCACAGATATCACATGAAGTCACGATGCTCGGAAATCGAGCGGAACGATTAAGAAGAAGAAAATATCGCTTGGTTGTTTTCGCTTTAACAACGCTCAATTGCTAGTGTTTTTTAAATTTATAATAACTTTTATGAATTTCAAATCATCTGGTAGTATATTGTTTATATTATATTATGATTATATATCCTCTATCCACTAATCTCTATTCATGAAAATTTAAATAAGTTTTCCGTTCAGTCTGATTTACAAGATTATAATACCAGAGAATCTGAATCACTGAGACCTCCACGATACAGGTTTACAACATCTAAAAGAAATTCTATGGACTTCAGATTCTACAACAAATTGCCTCGTGAATATAGGGATTATAATGCATACACTTTCAAGTAAAAGATAAAAAATATCTTACTCGACCACTGTTTTTACACCATAGAAGAATTTTTAAACTGCCAATAAGCAGTTCTCATTGAGGCATACAGACGATGTCTTCTTCAGTACTGAATGTGAATGTTATTCTGTATTTTTATATTAATCACGTTGGTCATTTCATGTACCGGATTAGCTGTAAACTTCAATATTTTTAAGCTCAGACTCACCTATGTATATTATGTTTGATACTATTTTTCCTAATAACGTGCCTGAAATGCACCTGTATGTATAATATGTTTAAATAAATTACTACTATTATACAGTATGATTGCCAGAAAATCCCTTCGTTTTTGATAGCCATTTATCCATCGAACTTTACTTTCTCATCAGTGAAATCACATGTATATGTGAGAAATAATATAATACATATATATGTAAGTTAGAAATACACACTATTTACTGACGTTTCAAGCACCTCTGCAGCGCTTATCAAAGTAAATTATACGAGTATTTAATATCAGTTCGAAACAACTGACGTGTTCGTGTTCTGTGTAGGCTTTGTTACTCTTTCCCGGCGCAACTCTGGGAACAGCACTGTTAATTAGGAACCAACACTGAAGGCTCAGGTGACTGTGACTAACGTGACACTCGGACTGTAAACCCAAGTCGAGACAAAACCGCATCTCAAAAACTCTATAACAAACTTCCGATATTTGAGTGTCACAACGTTGCATCATCTCCATTCACGTTCAGTTCATCAGTTGTCACCTAAAGGCAATTAAAAATAAATCAATCGAAACGTTGTTGTTGTCTACAAAATTTCAAACAAAAAAGGAAACCTGGAAAGGCTTAAGTCCCGCTTTTTGGTTTGGAGTATACTGATCAGATTTTTCACTGAACCATATCCAATTATACCAAGCTACCATCTAACGATGAATTAGAAATACTATTATCCTCCTGAGCAATGTAGAAGCTTGATCTCGTTTTATAAGTTTCTATGCAAAAATCCCCAACTACGTCTTTCTAAAAGATGTTCTTTCCCATCTTTGCTCTACACGTTTATTCCTTACATGCCTCTCCGCCCTTTTTTTGACGTTTTATGATTCCTGGATTCGCAGACCTGACAGGCTTACGAAATGACAATGATACATGATTTAAGGTTCCACGGATTACTCTGATAATCAACAATGACTTGACCACCTCCATTCAAATTCATGCAAGCCGTGAACGGTCGGCCACTTATATATTTTTTTATAAGATAATCCACAATGTAATTTTATAATTGAAATTCCTTAGGCTATGCTTCAAATGCACCGTTGGACACAGAACTTACCCATGCAGGAGCGCGGGGTCGGTGTGTGGTTTTAGATGTTCCAGGTCTTATCCATTTTACCAAATCCTCTTGAAATGGACTCCAGGTGGAGTAGCTAAAATAATTGCATCTAATTACTAAACCAAACTGATATACTGAACTTTGACCAAAGATATACTAAGTGGTGCGGATGTGTATTGTGGTGTAACTTTGTGGAACAATTACTACATGTTACGTCGAACATCGAATAGAAAGGGAATCATATATGTATTTTTCAGCTTCAGCCATATTTTAGCTTGAGAATATGCGTCCAAATATACGTACAAAATATTGACCTCGAAGTGCTTAAGACTTTAGAGGTGAGTGCTGATCTGGGTATTGAACAAATTATTACAAATACCTCAGGGGTAAATAAAAGGTGTATAAGGAATACCACCAGCGATATCAGGAGTGATATCTCCATCGCTACCATCCACCATCAAGGCGCGATAAAAGTTTTACCCCATACCTGACAGTCCTGACACCATAAATACGAGCACGAACTTCCCAGGTACACAACCGTCCCTACCCATGACACTATCCTTACTCACACCGTTACATGTAATGATAAGTCATCTATATACTGTTATGTATATTGTTCACATTAAAATACAGAATTTGTTCATCCTGGTGACAGTTTTAGGGCAATCAATCTTGTCCATGAAGTGTGAGACCTCAAGATGAGTAGGGCGCCACCAACAAGGTTTCTATTCCTGTCAAAAGCCTTGACATATCTTGTGGCAATCCTCAAAACTTGACTTTCGAAGCGCATGGAAAATTGCTAATTTTATCAAGGTGGTTTCGATTTTCCAATAGTATTACCGTACTAACACTAGCCTACTGTCTGCTCTGTCCAAGATTCCTCAATAGGTGGCTAAAAGTTACCTTGGGAATTTTCCATGGATCGTGTCGAACAATTTGAGTTTCAGTTTGAGCGTATTGTGATAGTTGCAGGCAGTCTGGTGGTGCACATAAGCCGCCTTTTCATCCAACACAAATTTACTAGTATCTTGTCTCTGGATGTTTGAAAAGCTTTGATAATGTGTGGCATGTGGGCTATATTGATACATTAATTCAAAAAGAGCTTCTCTTTTGGCTTAAACTGAAAAGGAAGGAAATTTAGAAACAAAGGTAACATGTCATATTGGTGGCCCATAAAGGTCAATGTTCCTTAGGCTTTGGCTTTGGGCCAATTCGATATTTACTTTCCACACATGACGTCCTTTACGCCCACAACTGTGAAGTCTATCACTGATAGATAATACCGCAATTGTAGCTCATATGCGGACTGAAGGCCTATTCCGATGGGCTGCACCTTGCGGTGGATAAGATGTTAGAAGGGCAGGATCGATAGCTCATCAAAAATCATTCAAAAGTGGCGGACCCTATAATATTGTACCTATAAAACGTCCTGATGGTCCGGATGAGATCTCAGTGAAAGTAATACCTAGGAATTACCTTTGACGAGGGTATGACTGGGCGACTTTGTCTGGTGTGTGAATTGACCGACAGGACAGGACAATCAAGAGCAAAGGTTCTATGGATATGACAAACATTGAAGAATCGACGTGCTAAAGCTTGTGTTTGAGACTGTATAGTTAACAACGAAAAAGTTGTGTAGTGTGTTTTTCTTTGAATAAATCTGTTGCGTCTATACTCCAGCTAATCTACTCGTAAGGCAACGGTATGCTTCATAATTTCCTGACAGATCAAAATAAATGTGATACATAATAGTAGTACCTACATATAAGGGTGGAAGTTACATAAAAAAAAGTTTATTCAGCTTAAAGTGGGTACAAATCAGCGCGCCGCGAACACGCGCCGTGTATGCGCCGCGCTTTCGTTGCGCGTTAGGTGTTCGTTGAAATTTTCCCGTTCTATGAACCTTATGCGATTTTGATATAATCAACATATTTCTTATACTTCCATAATAGTGGATCAATCTTCAATCTGATCGCACAGTTGTATTTATCAATGATCATGTATCACAAGTATGGTAGTCTCATTTTGAAGTATGTGTTGCTGGGGGAGAGAGGGTTGATGGCACAATAATGACATACCCGGGGGAAGAGTACTTTTCAGTGTCTTTACCCTATCAAAATGAAGTATTATTACCTGAAATATTATCGTAAGAAAGGTTCCAAATGAGAGCAATTTTGTTCCATACGCGTGTACAGGCGATATTCAAAATATCTTCGACTGTTTTTATGGGGACATTTGAAATTCAAAGTTCATATTACGCAACCCGGTCCTATGGACGATAGTGACTCGGAGGTGTTGAGAAATGTCCGAAGATATTTTGAATATCGCCTGTATGGAACGAAATGGCTCACATTTGGAACCTTTCTTACGATATGGTGCCAGTCCGGCCCTGGACTATACGGCCATATACGTGAATTCTAGAAAATTTCCTTCTCGATTCGTGTTGTTATAATCGTGAGATGTCGCGAACGTTCCAGAGATGGCGCCGCTAATATAAGGCGTCATCGCATGAGAGACAGTTAGAGTTAATAGAGTGCAGTGCAGTGGAAAGCAATCCCCGAGCAATACGCGACGTTCCAGTAGCGCGCGCGAAATAAATGAACTGTAAAATAAATTAGTGAAGTGTAGGAACAATATAAATTAGTGTAGCGACTCGGTGACTGTAGATAAATTAGACTGTTAAGTATTAGGCTAGACGTAGTGTACATAGTGTTAGTGCAATTAAATAGTGATATCCGTACCAAGTGATTTCTTGCCCAATCAAACTAAAGACTTGTAACGGAGGTGTCAGGTGTTGGGTTGACTGATTGGGCAACGTGGTACGGACAGTTAAGTGAATAAACTGTTAAGATGATAAAATTCAGTGAACTGAAGGTTGCAGATTTAAGGAGAGAGCTCGACGAACGCGGCGCCGATAGCAGCGGGCCGAAGGCCGTTCTACAGGATCGACTCCGTTAAATAATGATTGAAGAGGGTGAGGATTCAGATTCGAGTGGGCCAAGAAGCTCGAAGCAAAAATTGAAGCAAGCACCAAACAGTCGGAATCTGCTCGACTGTCGCTCGAAGCAAAAATCGAAGAAAGCTCCAAACACTCTGAATCTGCTCGACTGTCGCTCGAAGCAAAAATCGAAGCAAGCTCCAAGCAGTCTCTCCACGAGAATACTGCTTTAAAAAAGGACATCGAAGAGAGAATCGGCACGAGAATTGATATCTTAGAATCGAAAATGGAGGAGCAAAGAGAAGATCTCAAGAGGGGATTGGAAAAACAAAACGAAGATCTCAAGAGGGGGTTGGAAAAACGTAAAGAAGATCTGCGCCGCCTGGACTCAGAGATGGACAAGCTGCGAATGGAGCTTCAGGCTGCAAGCGTAACCACTCCAAATGACCTGAAGGCAGGAGATTGGTGCAAGCCGAGATTGAAACCTCCTCAGTACGATGGGAAAACATCCTGGGAGAATTACCTCCTTCAGTTTGAAGCGGCCGCAAACGCAAATGGTTGGTTACCTGGTGAGAAGGCAACAGCTTTGACGTTAGCACTGAGAGGCGAAGCTACGGATGTGCTGCAAACACTATCACCGGCAGAACGAGGGGACTACGAACAGCTAGTCAGACATCTGGAAATGAGGTTTCGCCAGGCCAGATTTGGTCACGTCTTCCACGCTCAGCTGAGGAATCGCTCCCAACAACCGAACGAGACGCTGCAGGAATTTGAAGCAGATATAGCCCGCTTGGTTCGACTGGCATATTCGACGCGACGGCTCCACAAGATCTAATGGAGCGACTAGCTATGGAGGCATTTGTGGGTGGTCTTAATAATTCCGAAATGCGTCAAGCTGTAGCTCTCGCACATCCGGAACGTCTGGTGGATGCGCTAGCCAGAGCTTTAGAATTTGAGGAAGTGAAAAAGGCTTACCAGTGCCAGGCTCGAGTTCGGGAGTGTGAAGGTAGAACAGATGTGGCGGCCCTAGTTGAGGAACTGCGGCGGGTTATTAGTGAGGCCCGACCAAAGAAGAAAGGAGATCCGATGCTAAGTCGGGTCGAAGAGCAGAGGCGATGATCCACCCGCGTCCGGAAGAGCTTAAGAAGAACTGCTCGTGTGGCCTACGTTGGACAGCAGGCGACCAGTCTGTATGTGGATGGCTTCGTGAACGACAGGCAGAAGCTGATGCTTCTGGATACTGCTGCGTCGAAGACCATCGTTCGGCCTGATGTGCTCCAGAAGAGTGCTAATGTAAGACCAACAAGATGGCGGCTGCGCACTGCTACCGAAGAGCCCGCAAGCATCCATGGGGAAGCCAACATACAGCTCCAGTTTGGGAACACCAAGATCAAAAACATCGAGTTTTGGTAGCCGACATCGAGAACGAGGTTATAGTTAAAATGGACATCATAGACAACTATGGATTCCAACTGGACCTGAGACATGGTACTCTGCTAGTCCAGAAGGAAGCGGTAGTCCCCACCGACGTCAAGAAGAGGCTGTACAGGTGGTGCTCTCAGAAGAAACTGTCATCCCAGAAAGATGCGAGGTGGTGATTGAAGCCTGCCTAATTGGTGGCGCTGATCGAGGGAGCGTCATGTTGCTCGAACCTAAACCGGATGATGAGCTGATTGGCCGTGGCATCGCCATTGAAAAATGCCTGGTACGAGCTGATGATGCAGTTCCGGTGAGGTTGCTGAACGCGAATGGCTTTCCGGTACACCTTAAGAAGGGAACACTATTGGGTCGTTGTTCTCCAGTCTCATCAGTGGTGATGAGTGTAAATGCATCAGACCAATGGAATGAGCGGTTGCATGAGAAGCTGACTGAGTTGGTGGCTGATTCGTCGAAAGGCTTGAACAGGGAACAACAGAAAAGGCTGAGGGTATTCATCGCAGAGAATAGAAGAAGAGGGGGTGATCAAGCAATCAGCGAGTCCTTGGTCATCGCCAGCCGTACTCGTGAGGAAGAAGGACGGGTCGACACGATTCTGCGTGGACTATCGGCAGCTCGATAATGTAACGAAGAAAGACAGCTACCCTCTGCCAAGAATTGACGACACCCTAGACACTTTGGCGGGTTCTAAGGTGTTATCCACGCTTGATCTGAAGAGTGGCTACTGGCAAGTCGAGATGGACCCAGGGGATAAGAAGAAGACTGCATTCACCGTCGGCTCGGGGTTATGGCAGTTTACGGTTATGCCGTTTGGGCTGTGTAACGCGCCAGCTACATTTGAGAGGCTCATGGAAACCGTCTTGAAGGAGCTGTCTTAGGAAACCTGCTTGGTCTACCATCGTGGTTGGCAAATCGTTCGACGATCACCTCAAGAACCTGGAACAAGAATTTAAGAGGCTGCGCCAATCAGACCTCAAGCTGAGCCCCAAGAAGTGCCATCTGTTCCAGAAGAAGGTACAATATTTAGGACATGTGGTTTCCCAAGAAGATCGAGGCAGTAGAAGGATAGCCTATACCCAAGAACAAACATGACGTAAGGAGCTTCCTGGGTCTGTGTACATACTACCGTCGATACGTGGCTGGATTTGCTACCATCGCCAAGCCGTTAACTAAGCTTACGGAGGAGGGCCGCAGGTTCCAGTGTGGAAATGACTGCCAGCAAGCTTTCGATCTGCTGAAGAAGGCTCTCTCGACGGTTCCAGTGCTGAGCTATCCCCTACCTACTGGCAAATTTGTGTTAGACACCGATGCGAGCAACGTAGGGATAGGTTCAGTTCTATCGCAGATACAAGATGGTCGAGAGGCGGTAATCGGCTATTTCAGCAAGACGTTATCTAAGTCCGAGAGAAACTATTGCGTCACTCGGAGAGAATTGCTGGCCATCGTCAAGTCCGTGGAGCACTTTTACAGGTACTTGTACGGGGGTAAGTTCCTGCTGAGGACGGACCACGCATCCCTAACATGGCTACTTCGGTTCAAGAATCCAGAGGGACAGGTAGCCAGGTGGATCGAGACACCGCAGGAATTCGACTTTGACATCGAACACCGTGCTGGCAAGTCTCATGGGAATGCGGATGCACTTTCGAGGAGACCGTGTCCCGACGGCTGTGCTCACTGCAACCGAGCCGAGACGAAGGACGCCATGACAAGGAGAACCACCGTTGTGGATGATCGCTGGCAGCCTGCCGAACTCCAGAAAGACCAAGAGGAGGATCCCAGCCTGAAACTGATATCGAGTGGAAGAGGGAAGGCCAATCGGACTAAAGACTTGTAACAATATGACTCAACTCAATTTCAATAAACTGCAGTGGCGGATTTAGAGGGGGCGAGGGAGAAGTATCAAAAGTTAAAAACTTTCTACCAATACAAAAGAATAATGTTTATAGAATGTTTGTTTCTTTTGAATTTGTATTATTTTTTAGTGCGCTTGGCAACAAAGCAAACGCGAAAACAGAGGCAAATAAGGGAAACTCAGAGGTGTGACCAGCCTCAGTCCAGCATTTTTTAAGTATACACGTATAATCATAAGTCGGTGCCAGAAATAATCCCTTAAAGTCTTCGGAATTCGTCCTGGGACACGGTGTATGAAGAAGTTAGTTGAAACACAAACGCACATTCTTGAACACACCTTTTCTAATAAAACTAAATTCAAGTGTTTGGTTAAGTTCATCTGCGACATACTATTTGGACTGTACTCTTCCATGATATGGTATACGTATGGTTGAAGTAATAGTTTCGCACATAACAGTATATCATTTTGAAACGTCAGGAAATTTTGCTACATCTTGCCACTTTAGCGCTGTAAGCTAGACGTAACACATAATATTGTTAGTATATCAATGGCATATGTATAGATCAATCGTACTTTGCACCAATTACAATTATAGCGCATTGTTTTATACAAAACCACGTCAGTTTAAATTTTCCATTAACATAGTTAATAACAGTTTGGTGTAATTGTTCATACAGGGTATTTCGGGACAGTATGGCTTGTTGAATTGAAAATAGAGGTCAAAGTGAACATCCAAATCATTATTTGATCTTTGTTGAAAGGGCCTGATAACTACGTTCGATATGTATAATAGTAGTAAAAGGGAAAGACAGTCTGTTCTTTTCGTTTGCCATAAGTTTATTTGACAATAATTCTAGATAATATCCCTTTTAAATGTTTTATGATCAGTATATGCCACTAGCTGGCCAATTAAATGGAGCCTATTTGTATTTCATTACCTTTAATGACCTCGAATCACAACTTCGTAATCGATAGCATCAATTTTAGAAACACCCTGTATGCTACCATGCTTCAGCATGCTTTATGAAGCTAATGTTTCTATATTCGTCTACAGCAAAGGGGCGGTGCTAGTTTCCGTGATAGATGCAGCCGTACACTACAATTGTAATACAAAAAGCACGCTAATATGTCAAAGCTCCTTCACGTAAAAATAGCAGAATGCATGCTGGAATGAATGTGTTATTGAGACCAGAACATTCGTCACTCATCGATAGATGTGGATGTTTTGAATTAAAGCCATGCTTTCCTCCACGATTGCAGGGGACATGATCAAGGGGGACAGTAATTTCGATAGCTTTTTCGGATCAAACTATTACAGAAATGAGTATTTAGATCCTACATCTCTGTTTATTTCAGCAGCAATTTGAATACTCTCAAAGCAGGACACCATCACAAAAAAATATAAATCGTTGATTTCTAGATCTCGCTATATGAAAAAACAAATCTAACCGAAGTAGTATTCTGAGTGATCTGTTTTATCTTTGTCATTCTGATTCTAGGCCAAGTAGCCAAGACTCAAAAGATCACCCATAGACATAGAAGCACATGAATATTAAATATAATAAATGAGTTTTTTTGGACTATAAAACGTTTCATTTCCCAATAGAACTTGCGGTTTTGTGTTGACTACATGACAAAGCAGATCTTGAAGCATGTTTTGTGAGATCTGTGGTTAAGCTGATTTAATCAATTTATCAACACGGAAGTAGTTGAATCTTTGGGAAATTCACAGATTTTTTTTGTTTAAATAAGGTCGCGGAGGAGATGATTTTTCTAAATATTTGTATCAGCCATTTTTTGATGTTGAACATATTTTGTTAATAAGTAAGATGCCATAGGAACATAATAGAGTTAACATTAGATACCATCTGCTTCACATGAAAATTAAATGATTAGTTTTTTTTTTGGGCACTATAGCTCCTCGTCACTAATTGCCGTCAAACTGTCTGACTGAAGATCTGTCAGTGAGTATCTATTGGTTTCTTTAAACTGAGTATCTGCTGTACCCATTTTAATGTACTTAACAAACAGTTGATGGTCCGCTGTGAGACCTGGGAACTGAAAGGTCATGTTAAACCAAGACTGGAAGTGATAGCGCCTATGGTTGTGATAGAAAATGGCGAAGGCAAAGGCTATACTGGATCATGTATTCTGTTTTTACATATCTAGATGATGTTTCTACCATGTAGTTATCTACTGATTTTTATTATATCTACTTTCACCGTGAATCGTTCTGCATCAACTTTTCTTTTATGGTATTATTTACATTTCGCTCATTGTTTTCATTATCTTCAAACAATACGGGATACTTTTAAGTGACGTTTCAAAAATATTTGATATATCCTCAAAGGTTATACAAATAGCATCACGAAAAACACAAAATATGTTTGGATAGCCAGGCGTTGAGGAACGCAGAAATTATTTTGTGATTCGTACCTGTTTTGGAGACTACTAAATCTCAGAGATCGACAGCATATATTTTGTCGATTTTAATTGCAAATTAGCAAATCTCAAACCTGTGTCATAGAATTTTAAATATCTGCCACGTATTATGTAACGATTAAAGATCAAAAAAACATGTTGGCTTTCGTTCAATAACAGTATCCTCATACATCATTTCCAAGATCCCCGAAACCCGCCCTGTCAGCGCTTCTTCCATGGCCTGACGCACGAGCCGTGCCGGCACATTTTTGACCTTTTGACCCACATTCCCTCGTGCGCCCTACCTGCCTAGGTCCAGTCGGCTGTGACAGCGATGCACCAGGACGTGGAGGACTCGGCGATGCCCTTAGTTGCAGCGGTGCGACAACGAAGAGGCCATCCGTTGGCCCGCGAGCGGACGGTTGAAGGGGCGCCTCTTTGAAGGCTGCCGAGGGCCCTTACGCGACTGATCTGGATCTCGGAAGTCCGCAGTGGGCTATGGCGACGGCGCCGAAAGAGGGGTTTGGTCCATGGGCGGGGGGAGGCGCAAGGACGGAGGGTGACTGAACGCGCGCTCGTTCAAGGTCATCCCTATGATGACAGGATACGGTAATAAATATATAATTATGATGGTTTATCCCCGTGTGGGGGCCGGTTAGAATATATCTCATCGTATATCCTGCATGTCGTAAAAGGCGACTAAAAGGAACCAAACTACTGCCGGTATAAACAGTAACCTCTTGTCAACCTAAAGCTTTGGGTGGACGAGTTGAGGAGAGTCAGGACACCTTCTTGTCCCATGAGAAATTTTCCCTAAAGGCGAATGAACCATCTGGTCAACGGCATGAGGATGCAGAAAGCAAATAGGAAACTACTGCATCAAAGATCTTAAAGATATCCCAAGAGAAGCTCGTAAAATGAGTACATTTTACAAGTTCACAACATGTGACATTGTGACTATGATGTTGATGATGATGGTTTAAGCCGCTCGCGTCGCATCGATGTGCGGTGCGGTACGCATATTCATATCGAGCGTCGGAGTCGAACGACTCGCAGTTATCGAGAGCTCATGATTTCAGGCTTCTTGTGATAGTGCACGCTCATTATAGGCGCACTCTTTGCGTTAGGCGTGATTAGTTTTTGAATTGGGAGGCTACTATGCATCTGGAAAAATACAACAGCAATAAGATCGGCAAAGGACAAAAGGCATCCGTTGACAGCACCAGGGATTTATCGGATACCATGTATTTGTGGAAATGTATACATCGGAACAACAAAGAGATCGGTACAAACTAGAATTTCGGAACACAAATCAAATTGCCGGTTAGGTCAGACAGAAAAATCTGCAGTTGTTAAGCATGCACTACAGGAAATTGGTGACCACAAGATAAAGTTTGATGAGACACAGGTTCTGGCTACGACCTCCTCTTATTACACCAGGGAGTCCATTAAGATTTATAAACATAAAAACAACTTCAACAACAAAGAACAAGCGTACAAGCTCGACAGAATATGGATACCCGCCCTAAGAGACAGTGGCGTGCCGAAAGGGCCCGCAGGGCCCGCGGTGCGGGGGGCCCCGAGCATTCCAGGGACCCCTTTGACACCATTCAGTCACTTTGTTTTTTTAGCGAAAATCTGCATCGTTGCCAAGCCTTAAACACTGAATTAAAAAACAGTAAAACTGTGGGATCCACCTCAAAAAAAACTATGTCCCACCAAATAGTCATTCAGGGTCGAATCGATAATTTCATTGAAAAGTAACTATTGAATCGTCATTAAATGATTGTGGAATCTAGCTATAATAGCAAAGACAAAATAAGAAAAAATCTGATAAGGATGAGGCGCAGGTCTTAGAAAATAAAATAGAAAATTTTGAATTTGTATTTTTATTAAGATTTCAAGGAAAAATATTTGAAAACATCAATTTACTTTCAAAATGTTTGCAAAAAAGTGATATAGATATGTGACAAGCCACAGATTTAATTGCATATGTTTCAGATTAATGGAAATTTAAGAAATAATTTTGAAAATATCTTTGAAACTTCAGTAATAATAGCAAAAGAATGAGGTATTGAGCAACAATTCACAGAAAATAGAATTCGTACTACTAAAAAGTGTTTTGATGAAATGGCGGTTGATGAACCAATTGTATTCAACACGTGCCTACAACTATTTTAGCACAACTAAAAAATACATGTGAGGCATTCGCAAATGTCTATTCAAATTTTGATATTTTAAACCCCAAAACACTTATTGAAGTGCAAGAAGTGGAAATTATTTATAAAGTAAAATAACTAGTTGAAAAGTATCCAGATGATCTCACACAAAATCATGCGTCGGAACTAATTCAAATAAAAAAATCTTCTAAATGTAATCCTGAAAAATCTTACATCGGCTCAAGCAAACCCATTTTCAAAACTAAAACTAATACAAAGTTTTGCAAGATCGACAATGGGTGAATTACGCCTTTTGACATTAATTTCTATAGAAAATGAACGGGCAGAAGGCATAGACTTAGACAAAATAGTTGATACATTTGTTGCTTTCGTAGTGGCCATATAATATAAACCGATTCGAAATATTATTTTTTATATAGAAGGGGGGCCCCGTGAAAAGAATTGCGGGGGGGGGCCCGAAGACCTTGGCACGCTACTGCTAAGAGATGCAAAGATGCTGGGATGTGCAGGAGATCCACAGGGATCGGTGGTGCACCTCGTTGCCGCCCCCATTTCTAATCCAGGTTATATAAATGCTCAATCCGGGGATGCGGTCTCAATTTCTCGGAACACACGCACAGATAACATGGGCTTCTGAGGATGCCAACCACTCATCTTGACAAAACGTTACGCAGCGAAGCGCTCCAACGCCAAGGCGGCGTACCGTGTCGACGCCGGCCGAAAAGCCCATGAACTATTATAACAGTTCATCCATATTACATTGTCACCCATATAAATATCGTTATTTATCAATATTTTAGTCAAGATGCAAAGCCTACCTGACGGTTTAGTGTTTTTGATCATTTAGTTTTTTTGTACTGTACTGTGCTAATAAAGTATTAAGCTAATACGTACTATATTTTTTATGTATTTCATCAAATTAGAATTGATTATCACATCAGCCGTTGTTTTTTATCTACCAAAATCTCAAAGACTCCACTGTTTCAGTTGTTGCTTATCTTCTGCTTGTTTAATATACTATTCTCATATCCTTATACCTTACGTATATCCTTTGTGCTGCCTCAATTACTTCGGTGCCACGTCAACTCAACCTCGAAAGTGTCGACTAGATACGAGAGATCCTTCCGCCAGTCGACAACCCTCTGGCACACCAACCATCTATGACATCAAGTGATCTGATGGGTCTACCCGGGGCCCAGGGAATATTGCTACCGTGGGCCCCGGTCTACCGCATCTGATCTAGATGTCAATCGTTCAGGCTGGTACAGATATCTTTGTGTATGAAGGGTTGAATGATTTTTATTGACATGCTTTCATCTACATATGAATTTCTCAATTTAAATATGTACCAGAAAACGTCAGAAAAAGTCGGCGGCCAGCGGTACTGGAACCCGCGACCTCTGGTACTCCAGGGCGCCACGTCAACTCAACCTCGAATGCCCCGACTGTCATAGATGCGGAACGTTGGTTTACGAGAGAGTTGTCGGCTGGCGGGAAGATCTCGCGTATCCAGTTGGCCCTCATTGACTTCGTCAATCGTCAAGAGTGCCGCAAAAGGTTACTGTCGAATTCGTTGATCCAAAACAACGAATTCGTTGATCCAAAACAACCGTTGATCCAAAACGTCACCGCTTGATGTGCATAGTAGTCTGGAGGAATAATTGGGGCACAGTACTAGGTACTTCATCAACGATGAATGGGGAACGATATCGTGAAATAATAATGCAGTTTTTTGTACCTTAATTGGAACATACTGCTCCTAACGACATGACGTTTCAGCAGGATGGTACCACACTTCGTACCGCTTTTGATACATTATTCACATATCACGCATTTGCTCCTGGTCTTAAAATATTGCGCTTTTATTGAAACACCTTTTATCACTATTTCACACGCGATCGGCCGAGTGAAGTGCTGTCTCCTTGAAGATTGCGCTGAGGACTCTCACGTCACTATCTAAATCGATGGAGTCCGCTACTAAGTATACCATGGTGTACCTAAGTGTGTTATTTGGTGTTATGCCACCAAATGAGATATAATGCAGGCAAATTATATCTTTCACATAATCCATATAATATAACACGAAGTTCTTCAAAAATGGTTTATATATTGGTTTTACTCTCAGAGTAACAACTGAACATAAAGGTAGTAAACAACTAATTCTAATAGGCCAACATCTTTTCTTACGTTGTCATATTGACCACCAGATACGGCAATCATGATTGTTTACTATCGTCTTAATTGTATAGTATCCAGAAATATTCCATTCTACGTAAAAAAGACGGTATTTTGGTGGCTCAGATATGATTACAGCAAAATCAACAGATATGTTGACCGCTACTGCGTTACTGCAGGTTTCTCCATCATGAACGCAAATTCTGTCTTACATAAATTTTGAGGAGCTGGCAACGCCTATATAATTTTCCTGCGATTTGTGTCCGACTGTTAAACGTTTGGTTTGTTTGGGCGTCTTTTATGCTTGGCCAGTAAAATCGAATTTGCTATTTGTTGGTAACTGTAGTGAAGCTTTACGGACTTGCTGTGCTATATTCTAGTGTAGTTTAACAGTTTTGTGAGATGGGACAGTGCAGAGCAGTGTTTGTAATATGGGTTGCATTGGAAGAATTTTCAGGATAGTTGGCAATGTTTGGAGACTGAAGTGCCAAAAGATGATGGCTTTGAGCACGCCATGCTGAAGTGGTTTGTTTACTACCTCTATGTTCAGTTGTTACTCTGAGGTTTTATTCAATAACATAACCAACCCAAGTGCATTTTGCGCTAACCTCTTCAAACTCACTCTCCTATTGCGCTGCAGTGTCCTTAAATGCGGAAACACAGATTGAGCTATTTTTCATATTCGATTCGTCAATGGTTGTCAGAGAGAGCTGTCCGTGGAAACTTTGCTCTATAATAGGTTACGGTAGTGTCGGTTGATCAGTGTCTGTCCATAAGTATCAGTAAATTTTGGGTTTATCCTAGACGTTAAATTAGAGGTTCTGAATATTTGTTAATGGTGAAGGGGTTAAGGTTCAGTTACCCTAATGGTTGCTGCTCAACCTTAAGGATTATTGTGCACCCCCGGTCAACGGGATCAGAAAGAGCCTCATGATCCCCATCCCAAGTCTCAGGGCAGGACATCGGGGTGCAGACTAGCTCGCGTCCGTAGCAGGAAGCTACACGTGCACCCTGGATAATGCTAAGCTAGGGCGAACCTGGCAACCAGACTCTTTTTTTTTAGATTTCCTGGTTAAAACATGACGAACATAAGTGCTAAAAACTTACAGGCTAGAAATATCGGTAGTTTTATTCATATTTGTCAGCTAAATGTGGAGAGCATAAGCAGAGCTAAAAGCGAATGCATCTCCAAACTACTTTTGGACAATAAGGTTGATGTCATAGCGATCCAAGAAACTCACACCGACAGTGAGGAATCACTCATCAGACGGGGACACATTTCTGGCTATACATTACTGGGAGCCACTTACCGCCATACTTACGGCGTAGCTTCTTATATCCGCAACAATATTGACAATGCCCAACTCATTTCCAATGACTCAAATAACAAGATACACAGTGTAATAGTAAAAGTGGGAGAAGTGACAACTGTAAACGTGTATAAGCCGCCGGCAGCGGAGTGGCCTGATCAACCACTTCCAGTACAACAGCATCCGGCTATATATATTTGAGACTTTAATAGCCACCACCAGCGGTGGAGATTCCCCGACTGTGACGAAAATGACACAAATTTGGCTGACTGGGCTGATGACAATGATATCTTTCTCGTATTTGATGCCAAAGAAAGGCACTTTCAAATCAGCAACCCTGATTTGTGCTTTGTGAGCTGCAACCAGAAAAGGATCCCTGTACCAGCTAACAGAAAAGTCGCAGAGGCTTTCCCACACAGCCAACACAGGCCAGTTTTCTTAGAGGGGGGAATCCAAATACCCCTAATAGGATCCATCCCTCGGCCTAGATGGAATCTTGCAAAGGCAGACTGGTCTAACTACTCACGGGAACTGGATCGGCTGGTACAGTGGATACCGCCAACATCAAACAATTACAAACGTTTCGTTGGAGCAATGATGAGCACTACAAAAAGGACCATTCCTAGGGGATACAGGAAGGAATATATCACTGGGTGGGATGAACGGTGCGAACTCCTATACCGCGCCTTCCAGGAAACCAACAATCCAGATATTGCCGACGAACTCATCTCTGCCCTGGACAGCTCACGAAGACGTAAGTGGGAGGAGACTACATCGGAAATGAACTGCCAACACTCAAGTCGATAGGCCTGGAGCCTTCTTAGAAATAAACTAGGCTCAAGCACGCCATCCACACGGGCACCGTCAGGAGTAACTCCAGACAAGATTGCTGCGCATATTGTAGAAACGTCACGAGCAGCTTCCGATAGAGAGCATACAAAACGCGTGAAGGAGGAATTGACGTGACTGAGGAGAAACCCTCCTACCCAAACAACGTTTTCCCGACCCTTCTCGATCGAAGACATTAATAATGCCATATCAGATGTTAGGCCTGGAAGGGCTCCTGGTTTCGACGGCGTCCTGCCAGAATTTCTCATTCACGCAGGTCAGCAAAAAAGAGTGTGGCTATCTCTCTTCTTCACGAACCTCCTTAATACGGGAAACCTCCCACGGGAATTCAAAAGAACGGAGGTCATATCCATATTAAAACCCGGTAAACCTAACGATCAACCTCCCAGCTACAGGCCTATAGCCTTGCTCAGTTGCTGCTATAAATTACTAGAAAGAGCTGTCTACAACCGATTGAGCGCGACTATCTTAGACTGGGTCCCGCTAACCCAGGCTGGTTTCAGACCGGGTCGCAGTTGTTGTGATCAGGTCCTGTCCCTCACAACGCATATAGAAGCGGCTACCAGCAAAACATGAAGACGGGAGGCGGGCAGGCGAACCCCTGAAACATAACCATTTCCCAAAATATCGTGGAGTAACGTTAGATCGCATTCTCTGATACAAGAAACGCCTCGCAAACACTGCAGGAAAACTGAGAACACGCAACAACATTATCCAAAAGCTGTGTGGAACGACGTGGGGTGCCACGGCTCCAACTCTACGAACGAGTGCGCTAGCTCTTGTCTATTCGTGTGCTGAGTACTGTGCGCCTGTCTGGATTAACAGCCATCATACCAGACTAATTGACGTCCAACTAAATCACACTATGAGACTTATTACAGGTGCAGTAAAGACAACCCCAACTCAATATCTGCCTGTACTCTCTGGAATAGCCCCACCGCAGCTCCGAAGGACTGACGCCCTTCTAAGGGAGTATAACAAGATAACGGCCAACAACAAACTGCCCATCCACCGAGCAATACCCCCGTTGCAGTTAAACAGACTTAAATCGCGTCAATCACCAATAAGGGATGCAGAAATGCTTAAAACCAATAACTTCGACTCCTTAAACCAATGGTGCTCCCAGTGGGAAGGGTTTGCAGAATACCACTTACGATGCGCATTTATCGGGGCAGCCTTACTTCCAGGATCAGAACTACCACGGAAGGAGTGGGTAAAACTTAATAGAGTCCGAACAGGCCACGGCAGATGTGCCGACTCCCTTTACAAGTGAGGTTATGTGCAATCTCCCTTATGTGACTGTGGCGCGCCCCGCCAAACTATAAACCATATTACGAGCGACTGTGAACTGCGTGCGTTCGAAGGATTGCGAGAAGAGCTCTTCATAGCCACACAACTGGTTAAAAGAACTGGACATCAACCTGTAAATACCAAAGACTATGTATCTTAGTTTGTAGCTGTACATATTTTATTTTAGTATAGATTATAATAGTTTTTCTCAATCTATATTTACTGTTGTCATGTTTAAGAGCCATACGACAAATAAATAAATCCGAAGATCACATGCTTAGCGGCTTCCACTGCCTCACCGCACTTCCTGCATAAAGGATTTGCCACATCGATGGCCAGTAGTAAATCGAACCACGTAGGTCATTCCTGCTCAATTTGAGAGTGTCTGCCATATTAGAACACAAGGCTTCCCTCAGCATCCTCTTATACTGAACCTTCCCCACATCCCCACTACTCTGTCCCAGCGCTTCTGGTGCTCATTCGACACCCAACTGGTGACAGCTGTCCGTACCATGTTGTACATACTATATACCACATGCTGGTTCTGGCTCGACGAGAGGGAGTTCTGCACCTTCCTTGGCACACCTGTCGGCCGTCTCATACCCACCTCTACCCCTATGTGACTAGGCACCCAAGATAACAATATCTTGTGGTTCTTCGCCAGTGTCTTTAGGGTATTGTAACATACTGTATATTATGGTATTCGTGTATTTGTATTACTTGTCATTGGTTGTCAAACATGATGTAAAGTCAAAGTGCTAGGTTAGATCTTTTGAAGTGTAAACGTCATCGAATTGTCTAGAGTTTTCGAGAATGACGGATGGATTCTAGAAATGTCATCGAATCCTCTAGATGGTTCGATGAAGTATATATAAGGCTACGGGTAGCGTAGTTCAGTCAGTTGAATTGAGATCTAGTTGAGATAAGGTTAAGAGATATCGTATTAAGTTCTGAAGTAAAACGGTGAAAGTTACGTCGAGTTTGATTACCTGGGTGAAGAAAAAGAGGCCGTCGTGACAATTGGTGTCGGAAGTGTGGGATTATCCAGCGAATCAAGCCAGGAAAAGGAAAGAAGAAGTGAGTACAGCATTGGTCCATGCCAATAACCAGAGCTATGGCGTCCGAAATGAGTGCAATGATGAATATGCTACAAGAAATGAAAGCCAGCTTCGAACAAAGTTTAGAAAAAACTGCATCCAGTCTTCGAAGTAGCTAAGATAACCAAGCAGCTGTTATGCAAGCGACCGTCGTGGACCTTGAAGAAAAGCTAAAGAACCACCAGGACGAGGCAGTCGTGAACCTTGAAGAAAAGCTAAAGAACCACCAGGACGAGGCAGTCGTGAACCTTGAAGAAAAGCTGAAGCGCCATCAAGACGAGGCAGTCGCAGACTTGAAGAGTGGACAGGAACTGGTGATGACTCGGTTGGAGGAGCAGAAGCAAGCCGTAAGTCAAGCATTAGAAAATCAAGACCACCGTATTAGTGCAATTGAGGAGCAGCTAGCAGCATCAGAAAAACACGTTGAGGAACAGCTTCAGCAAGTGAAAGATCAGGTGAAAGAAATGGTTAGGGAGGAGCTGCGAGAGTTTAGTGCAGGTGAGCGTAGTTTAACAGCTTCAGCACCTGCTTTTACTGATAGACACAGTGGCGTAGTAGCAAAGCCCTATCCATACAATGGATAAACGTCATGGGACATTTATCATATGCAATTTGAAAACATCGCACGTATGAATAACTGGTCGAATGAGGAAACGGCTTGTGTGCTGACATCAATGCTCAGAGATTCTGCAGCAGCTATTTTGGAAAATCTCTGCTCATCAGATTTACGTGACTATGATAAGATAACATCTGCACTAAAGTTACGTTTTGGAGATACACACTTAACAGAGCTGTTGCATGGCCAGTTGCATAACCGGACACAACAACCCAAGGAAGATTTAACCACATTTGCATACGAAGTCCAAAGCTTAGCTAAACGAGCATTCGTCAGCAGTCCCATCGAGACACAGGAATACGTTGCTGCTCGTCAGTTTGTCGAAGGCATTGCGGACCTGGACGTTCAGCGAATCGTAAGGTTATCCAGTCCCAGAAATTTACAAGATGCTGTGATCAAGGCTTTGCAAATTGAAGCTGACATAAAAGCCATGCGAATGACAAGGAGGGTGCGCGCTGTGGAGCAAGATACAGAAGCAGAAGTCAGGGCCACACCGTTTATTTCAGGAAGAAGAGGTGCTAGCTTCCAAAGAAACCCAGTTCGCACAAGCCTAGAAGGAGCTGAAAAGTTTACATGCTGGAAATGTGGACAGAAGGGGCATCTTAGGGTAGGCTGCCACACCTAGGCTGATAAGATACAAGCGGATGTAGAAAAAGCGGATGAATATGCGAACAAAATGAAATCTATGCAAGACACGATAAACTCAATGAAGGAGCAGTTTGACAGAGACATAAAGAATTTAGTAAAGAAGAATGAAGAAAGTATTGCCAAACTTCAACAACAACACGGAGTAGCCATGAGGGAACTTAGAGCAGACAGGGATAGGATGAAGCAGTTGCTTGCCTCTCAGGAAAGGAGAAGTATGCATATTAAAAGCAAGTTTGAAACGAATAGAAAGAATCTGCTGAAGAAGGACGAACAACACGAAATAGCCTTGAGGAAGCTCAATAAAGAAGTCTCTGCTTTGAAGGGCGAAATCAAGAGATTGAAAGCTTTGAATAAGTTGAAGAAATCAGAGAGGGAATACGACCAAGTTAAAGATGAAAATGCAATGCTCAAACAGAAGATAAATCAGATGGAGGCTGAGTATGCATTCTGTAAAAAGAACTTGAACAAAGCGAATGACAAAGCCAAAAGGGTCGGTATCAAGAAGAATGAGTTGAGAGAAAGGTTGGCGCAGCTTGAAGCAGAAAACAAGAAGCTGAGAACAGATTTGAGCGCCGAGGTCGATGATGCGAAAAAGCGAAAGGAAGATTTGTCTAAAGCAAGAGAAGTTGATAGTAAAACTAAACAGCGACTGATGAATTTGGAAAATGAGAATGCTCGACTGAAAAAAGAGCTGGAAAACGCATTGACTGAAGTAGAGTATGGTAGCTCCAAGATGAAGCATATGAAGAATGAAAACAGTAACGTGGAGCAGAAGACTACACAGCTGGAAATTGAGATCGATAAGAAGAAGAGAGAACTGAGTAAGGTTACTGAGGATACAAAGAAGGGTGTGTCCGCAATATTAGCGAAGCCATTTTACGATGTAAAGTTAGAACAGAGATTGGCACAACTGAGGAAAGAAAACCCGAGGATAGGAGTAGAGTTTGGCGCTGCACTCAAGGACGCATCATGGGGTTTGGACCAGACCACGCAACTCAAAAGCGAGAATGTTAAGCAAAAGAACAGGATTGTGCAGGTGGAAGACGAACTCAGCAGGCTCACAGAGGAAGTGGAGAATAGCCTGAGTAATGGGAAGAAGGAAGTGTCGAGAGGTGACAGTCATCAAGGCGAAAAGGTGCAACTGAAGAAAATGATAACAGAGCTAGGAAAAGAGAATCCTGCTGGAGCTGAAAATGAGAATCGCAAGTTGGGCAAAGAATATCGCAGTTACGAGATGATCTGCTATGGTCTTGCAACAGACGACGGAAGGAAGGGTAGATGTCCGAAGCTACAACGCCATGAGAAGGAACCCTACGTGGTAATGAAGCGCCTCAACGACGTAGTCTACAGGTTATGTACGGAAAGTGGAGAACCGAAGGTCGACTATGCTGATGTCTGTGGTGATACAAGAATCGAAGTTGTTCGTCGAGGACGCCGAACGCTAAGGGGGGAAGAATGTAACATACTGTATATTATGGTATTCGTGTATTTGTATTACTTGTCATTGGTTGTCAAACATGATGTAAAGTCAAAGTGCTAGGTTAGATCTTTTGAAGTGTAAACGTCATCGAATCGTCTAGAGTTTTCGAGAATGACGGATGGATTCTAGAAATGTCATCGAATCCTCTAGATGGTTCGATGAAGTATATATAAGGCTACGGGTAGCGTAGTTCAGTCAGTTGAATTGAGATCTAGTTGAGATAAGGTTAAGAGATATTGTATTAAGTTCTGAAATAAAACGGTGAAAGTTACGTCGAGTTTGATTCCCTGGGTGAAGAAAAAGAGGCCGTCGTGACAGTATATATGGCAGTCCCACACATTTTTGAAGTATATAGTGGTTATTTGCCAAGGCCATCAGAGCCGCCCGGCTGTCTATGATTACATAGATAGACTTTTTACTGTATACATTTATTTGTATACAAAAAGTCATGAATCACTGTGCGGATTCCATGGGATGAACCCATTGACGTCTTTAGGTACGACGTACCTTACAATGTGTCTCCTTTCGACGAGGAGATCATAAATATGTATAAGAACTTGTCTTCCGTATAGCATAGAGGTACAAAACCTCCACCTTTTCCTCGCTCGTGGAATCAATACCTCTAGGTCTATAGATACGGGGAAGTTGTTGCTATTCCTGAATGATTTAGTATTTTCCAGAGAGGAATAATTATTTGAATCAATCGTTCCTGTCAGAAATTCGCACCGCTGCTCGTTTGCAAATTAATAATGGTATGTGCATTTATCACTTTTTATATCGTAGTTCCTTACACAGATTTATAAATTTGGCAGAGTAAAGTGTTTCAGGTGAGACAAATTCAAGCCTCGCCTTGATTGCGCTTCATAACAGAATTCGTTAAGAAAACGTATTTCTCATCGCTCCCCCGTATTGTCAATCCCGTAACGACTAGAGAGGGCGCTACACATGGAACGCTAATTTGTTGTATCTGTATTGTTCACAGACCATAAAACAGAGGGTATTGTGTGTCAGATAAAGCATGCCAGAGTGTCAGTGTCAAAGAGAACCTAACCTAAACTTACTGAATGAAAGGTTATAATGTTAATGATAATGTTTATTTTTTAAAGCTTTTATTTATGCAAAAGATAGGCACTGTTCCAGATCTAGATCGGATAGAATGGACGAAAACTATATTGGTCAGCTCCGACAGACTATTTTCAGCCATAAAAAATGTATCGATACCGAAAATAAAGGTGGTGGTAGTGGTGGCAGATTGAGTTTAGAGTGTTACAAGTCAGAAAACGTCTTCGTAGCGCCTTCAAAGCATGATTTGATAAAGGATACGAAAGATGCAACGGATTCAAAGCTTAAAATCGAGAAACGTAAAGCTATTTCTGAGAGCAGTGATGATTCATTTGTATTGGGATCTAAAGAAAAACTGCAGTCAAATCTGACTTTGAAGAAAAAAAAGACCAAGAAAAAGAAGTATATGTTAACTTTTAGTTCGGATTCTGACGAAGAGGCAATGTTGCTTATTCCGTCAAGATCAGAGACAGGTATATTGTTTATTGTATGGTATTTGCTATTTGATCAAATGATGCTATAGTAAGCATAAATCATAAAGGTTTAGTTGCAGAAAATCATAATTATGTATGTTTTATCTGGCATAAAAATAAATGCTACAGTCTCTGCAACCTTAATCAAGTTAACAATAGAGAGCCAACTCAATTTGCATTGTACTTACAAGAAATAATAATCTAAAGGCTACTGGTGCAAAAGGGATTTTCATTTAGTAAGTGCACCCAGTAACTAGTCTTATTGTTTATATTTCTCTAAATATCTGAAAAACATCACTATTGTCAGTTTGCCTAGTTCACTGATATTTTTTTAGATAATGGATTTTGATTCGTCTAACAGATACTCTAATTGTGAAATTAAGGGCCGGTTGTACAAATGCGGGTTTAACACGAGCTTTGTTAAACCTAAGCTTAGCTAAGCTCAGGCATAAAGTCAACATCCATTGTACAACCGTCGGCTTAGTTAAACCTGGTTGATAATGAAATTCACTACAGTTGGCATCAATGAAGCAATACGTACTGACATAATCATCTGAAAAAATACCTTTTTTGGTTAGGCACTTAGACAGTTTGTGTCAAATTTCGGCAATGATGGTTTCTGTCTCTGTTCTTTCATTTGCTCTCTTTGTTAAATCAGACACAAATCTTTCAAAAAATATGACCTAATAAAGTGACAAGCAATTTGAAGGTTCCTCCTTGATATATCATGGCACTTGTTTCAGGTTAGGTTTAAACCTCAGCTAAGCTCGCGTTGAGCTTTGGCTTAGGTAAGCTCATGTTAAGCTTGGAGTGGGGGGTTAAGCCAGTATTGTACAACGGACATCTTGCAACTGACTTGAAATAAAATGCTTTGTTACCGATCTACAGGGTGTTGAAGTTTCAATATTTTATCAGTTTTTTTGTTATGGTATATTATGTATCTCCAAAGTGGAATATAAACTATGCAATTGGTGTTACATAATTGCACATTTCAAATGGTTGCCAGAATCTACAGGGTGTTATTTGGTCAGTGGTACCTCGTTTTCTTACCGTGAACCTTTTTACAGTGAGACGTAGGTAGATTCAAAAAACAAAATAGTTTTTCCATCTTGTTTAGAAACTTTTTGTCCTCTTGTAATTTTTTTATATCTCCAATCCTTATCGAGAAAAAAACAAAACAGCATTCTCTTCTAAGCAGATGAAAATAACATATTTGAGATATGGTCTAGGAGGCTACAGCTTTATTTGGATAACTGTTTTGTTTTAATAAATCAGACATATAGTATTTCAAATCAAATGTTATGTGGTCAATTTTAGAGTTGCAAAATGTGCAGAATAGAAGTTCAGGGTAAGAAAGAGGGCTACCCCTGAAAAAATATCACTCTGCACCTCAAAACAAAGTGTTCGTGGACCTATGTTAATTTGAAGTTTCAGTTATAAAAAAACCAAAGAATCTCCTGCTTTTGTATGTACATGATATTTAGGAACACCTTGTATACTTCAACATAAAATTTTATTGATAAGAAGGAAACATAAAAATTAGTCCTAAGTGCACATGTTTGGGAATCAAGGCAGTGTAAAATGGGAAGAGCCCACTTTTGTTAGATATGCTTCAAGAAAAATCTGAAAGCTTTTCCAAGTTTCCTTATAGTTTGCCGTCAGATCCTGAATGGGATGCAGAATTGATCACCTTGGGATTGTACTCTGCTTGGAAAGATATTTGAAAGTCTGTGTGGGTGAATATATGATAAAGGGATTTTGAATAGTTCCTAAGAAAATTATACAATATTATTTGTTACTTTGCTAATAGAGCCAGAAGATATTCCAAGTTTTACAGGTACCAGGATGAATGTAAACCCAAATTTTTGAAGCTTCTCTGCTTGGTGCTTTTTTGCTAATATCTCTTCCCATATTTGCTTTTTCTTTGAATTTGCCATGGTGATTCTAATTTAATATCCAAAATCATGTGTAATAGTAGCAGATCCTAGAAAGTCACATATTTGTATTTCCCATGGCTTAAATTATAAAATTTGCCAGAGAAGTGACACCAGAAAACTGACAAAAACATAAGTATATGTACCTATCTTCAAAAAACAATAAGATACAGCAATTATTATACTAGTTGAATGTGCTTGATGGTATCTATACAATGGAGTTTTGACTTTTTATGCATTTGCAGTAATATATTGTTATAATTTGCAACGATATACTTACCAGAAAAAATAAAGCACCACTGGCAATCAAATCAACTAGTATGGTAGTTTGTTGCTGACTTTACTCAGGTTGTACATATACCACTTGCATGTGAGATTTTTGACTTTAATTTCCACCAGGTGAGGATGACACTTTTTTGAAGGACCATGAATAACATGTAACATATTATAGGGTTTTTGAATGTATTTAAATGTATTTTCACTTCTTCACTTGCTAGATTTTGTTTGGACATTTTATTAGGCTACACTGTCGCATATCTTATATTTTTTTATCTCAGAAATATGTTAAAACTTCTTGTGACTACATGTGGTGGGGTAAATTAGGGGGTATACATTTTGAGCAATTTTAACAGGTTTCTGCCCAAAGTGGAATGATTGTTGTACTTTGGTCATATATACCAAATATAAAATAATTTTGTAATTTCAATTGCCAATATCATATATGCACCTGTGTGCTGAGTGTCACATTATTCACTCCTAAGACAGACAGTATTGTGATTATTACTGGTTCTCACTCTGTGTTCTTAAAGATTTCAGAATCACCAGTAGTTGGTAGTTACATAGTTAGCAAAAAACAAAAACTGTCTTCAGACACACGGCCGACAAACATTGGCACTTATTCAAAATTGTTTTGTTGTCAAATTTTGTACTTTAATTGAAGGCCACAGAGATGGCTGAAATATCAGTAAAGTTTCTATTTAAGTAAATGTGGTTTTTATTTATTCATACATCATGCAGTGTAACATGATAAAGTAGATCGGGTAGCATAATTAGGCATATTATCCATTTATCAATGGACCTGAATCTTCTATACCATATCGTATATTCGTCAAACAATTTGAATTTTTACTTAATCTAACTTTGCTGTTCTAGATTCACCATACTTAACAAATAGAAGTGAAATACAACCTTGTATAAAAAATGATATTCATGAAATTAGCAGTGACAGTGATATTGAAGAAGAAATACTAGTACCCCAAAAAAAAGAAATAAAACCTAGTCTAAAAACAGATGTCTGTGAAATTAGTAGTGACAGTGATAGTGAGGACTTCAATTTGGATACATTTTTTTGTACTAGAGATCAAAGCATTACAGAACCACTAAATGCACATGCTGAATTTGATTTCATTAGTGATTATATAAAGGAAGTAAAAATCAGTAACAAAAAAATTTATGAACCTCATGAACTCAAGCGGGATAGAAGGAATTCAGATCAAAGTACTTCAAAGAAAAATAAAAAGCACAAGATATGTAAAGAAGAGTTTGATATTGAAATACAGAAGGACACAAAGCCTGATATATCCAGTTTAGGCCAGAATGTAACTGATCACTTCAAAAATAAGAATCTGAAATATGACGCAGGAACTGCAGGTAAGGCATAATAAATATTTAATGTTTGAATACATGTTTGGTAAAATATGGAAGAAAATATGTTGACTTATTATTCCGAACAAAATATTGAGCAATAAATTTCCATCTGTTCACAAAAATGATGGGCCAAAAATGATATTTCGCTATGAGCGCTAAAAATCTTATATCTTATGGCACCATGGACTTCTATAACTTGCATTTGATAGAGTCTGAATAAAAATATTTTATTCCGTGGTTTATGTTAAATTGAGCTCAATACTGATCTTAACGTGTTCACTAGTTGATCTTCATATTTAGACTTAAATAATTGAATCCATTTTGGTTGCGAACTGAAATGGAAGGGTATGAGTTATTTGGACTGTTATATATATGTTTTCATGTAATATCCATTTGTATTATTGTTTCTGTTCCACAATGTGGCAACAAGGAGTAATACATACAATTAGCTCAGTTTATATGTTAAACCCTCAAAAGCGCCAACGACTGTGGACAGTAATTATCAAGAGTAAATGACACAACCTCGGACACAACTAACCATAAAAAAATAGGCGTGAAAAGGTCTATTATTCAGATTGTTTTTTTGGTCTGAAATCAGAAAGACTGTTTTATCTGAAGATTTCAGAATTTTCCTTCCTTCCTTCCATCTTTAAAGTATGCTAATAAACTTTACAAACTTATTTCAGGGGAGGTCTAGTATTCTATTGTATTTGTATATGTAAACTGAATTATATATTGCTTTCTATAGTCATAGTGGTTATATTACTTAAACATAAATCCATGTCTCTCAAACAAGCAGAGATGATTAAGTTTTTCATTACTTTTTTTTAATTATGTTATTGGCTCTCATCTGAGAGCAACTGGTCAGTTGTATCGTGGATGAGGCATAATTTTTTTCTTAATAACTATTGACAAAATCATATTGTTCTACATTAGTGCTGTTAATATTGTAGTTGAAAGTTACACTGTGTTTTTTTATGTTTTTGTGTACAAAAGTTATAGTAGTATGTACAGCTGTTTCTGGCTTGATTTATTAGTTTTAATTTCAATTCTTCAATTCAAAGAGGTACCTAGCAGATTGTTGCATAATAACAAATATTGTGAAATAGATTGATGAGAGGAAGTTAGTTACAAGTAATCTCAAATGGAATGGAATTTTGCGTTTAGGACTATTGACATCTTACCTTGGTTCCAAATAATGCAAAAAATAATATTCAGTTTCTCTATGTTTATTTGTACATTCTAATTAACGTCAACAATTTCTGTAGCATTTATTATAGAAACAATACTGACACTAATGAATCAGATCCAATTAACTCTCAACCCAACTTAAAATTTCAGCACTTGCTAAAGGGCATGATATAGAACTGCAAACATATGAGAAGACTGATTTGTATAATGATGACGATTCTCCAAGCATAGTTGACTGCATTGAAATTCAGGATGATGATGATGAATATGTGGAACATCTAGATGAATCGACTATAGATTCAGAAATAGTTCATGATGAAACACCAAACACAAATATACTTCAAGAAAATATAGTACAGAATACTGCAACAGTACCAAGTACAGGATTCAGCGCCTTGATTCAGGAAAACAAAATTTATTCCGAAGAACCCTCACAGGATGTTGAGGACCCAGAAAGTTACTTTCAATCAGTGTATGAAGTACGGAAACCAAAGGCAGCATATTATTCTTTGGATGATGATAAAATAGTTGTGTTGAGAGAAAACAGTACTTTGCCTTTTTTCGGTCTATTCAAACTGAAGGTGCTCTATGGTAAAATAGAGATACTTGGATGTACTTTAACAGAACATTCGAAAGCTGTAAACGTATATTCTCCACGAGGTTCTGCATGGCTGTACATAAGAAACATAACAGATGTCACCGACTCGAATTTGAGCAATTTCCTTCCCTTTCTGGAAAGTAATAAATGTCTCAGAGAAGTTGTCGTAGAGGAAACCAGTGCTGTTTTGCGATGTTCGAGATCAAATGACAGGAAGATGCGTTTCGTAGAAAAATATATTTCGCAACATATATTCCCTGATGATATTTCGAGCAAGACGCCACAAGTAGCTTTTGAACCAAGAACTGGCAACAATGTTGTCACAACCCATAAGAAGTGGGATGAAGTGATAAGTCAAATCGGTTCTAGCACAAAGTTTATGGTGACTGGAGGTAGAGGTGTGGGTAAAAGTATGTTTGTGAGATACACTATCAATAGGCTACTGGGTAGATTCAAGAAGGTCAGAGTGATTGATTTGGACCCTGGGCAATCAATGTTTACCCCACCTGGAATGGTGTCTGTGCTGTATGTTTCTGAACCAGTTTTGGGGCCGAGCTATACGCATTTGATGCAGACAGAAAGGTAAGAAATTGCGTTTAGACTTTCTCGTACCAGTAAGCATGGTAGACATTAATTTGATGTAAACATTAGAATTCCAACAGTCTGATGACACTGCAGAATCAGGTGTATTTGAGGCTAGCGCAAATATAGGGAACATAATTAAGAATGGAAGAAAACTGAACTGTGACCGAAAAGAGTGAAATATGGGTACCAAAAAATTGTCAAAAATTATCACAATACTTTATGTGCAAATAAAATCGTAATTTTTCGTTACTTTGCTCTTATTATTTGTCAAAAAATATTGTTTTGGAATTACAAAAAATGTAATCTTTGGCTGCTTAAATAAAGATTTAAGAAATACTATTTTTCCAGCAAATATTATTCCTTGGAGCCCAATTCATTAAAACAAGTGAAAAATACTTTTTTAATAATGAAACACCCTATTTAGGTGCCTCTAGTGAAATGTTTCTATCTCACATGTATTTGCTGTTTCAGATCTTACCTTTCGAATATTGATGTAGGCAGAAACCCGTTTATCTACGTGAAGTCCGTCAAATCATTAATGGATTATATTGCTATATTGGATAATGACGTCGCTACAGTTATCAACTACATGGGATTTGTTCAAAGTCTGGGCTTGAATATAATCTCATCTGTAATCACCTACGTCAAACCCACCGATGTTGTTCAAATAAACAGTAAACAGAAAAAGAAAAATTTCAAGGAGAGGTTGAGCATACAGTTGATTAAAGAAAACTGTAAAATTTTTGGTCATGCCTCAATAGATTTTCAGTTCAGACTTCACGAACTCAATGCAATGAACGATGCCAGCAGTGGAGGTATGTGGATCTTAATATACTGCTAAAAGTTTTTTCAGGTGGCTGGGTAAACATATATGATCTTTTCCGCACAATTTTGCCCTCTGTTGGGTTAACTCGCACCATGTAAGGCAACTATGACAAATGCGAGTCATCAGGGTTTTCCATATAAAATGTCCTTTTTTTCTGGCGGCTAGGGAGTTTCCTTTGCGGTTTTTTAGCAAAAAAACAAGAAGATACACTTAGATACATATTTAATGGGAACAGGTATAGCAATGCTTTAGCTATTTATCAACATAGACACCATTAGAATTGGGACACTCACCAGTGATGTAAACTTTACTTACTTTGAAGGCCTTGTAACGATTCGTTACTTTCCAATTCAGGACTCGTTACTCGGAATTCGTTACTCGTTACATTACTCGTTACATATGTGTGTTAAAAAGTTTACTTTAAACGATTGAACACGCTACTTCTGATTTAGTGTAGTTATTTTCTAGAACATTGAGATCGGCAAGTATATTTTGTAGAATATTCGTAATACAACGATAGATATTTTATTAAAAATCGTATATTTGAAGACATTTCTTCGCAAACAAGGACAACAAAATGTAAAGCGTATCCACTTTAAAACTGACTCAGAACAACTAAAAAAGCCAGAACCTACAGAACACGTCTATCATTAAAGATAATATGTTTATGTTTATTTATCATGAAGAGGCTGCGGACGGCGTAGCGTGATTGTAGTGACTGTTAGAGCGGGCTGTGGATCAGCTTCTAAGTAACGAGAGCTAAAGTAACGAAAGTAACGAGTCTATGTGAAATGGAGGGCTCGTTACCTTTAGTTACTCATTAGTAACGATTACTTTGTAATAGTTACGTAATTATAACTATAATCAAGTGATTATTTTGCATCACTGACATTTACCATATCGTGGGATCAACATTTGTATGCCTAGTAGTCGAAGAACTCTGCCCCCTGTGAATGGACCAGCGTGTGGCAGACGTCTTCAGCTCATGGCCGTTGCTAAAACATTCACCGGATGAAAGGAAACCTGACAGAACTAACGGTGAATTTCAATTGGCGTAATGCTTTGTGCATACAAGACCTTTATCACCAGCCGAACCTCGCAGGCGGCGGGAAAAGGGATAAGAGATGCCATTTCGGACCACTGCTACCACACTACTAGCACAGTATATCCATGTTATACAGTAGCGTAACATCGTAGAAATCATGCAGCAATTTGTCTCCGAAAAAAAGACCTCTCATAACCCCACGTCGGCGCCTCAGTACTAGCCGCGAGTATTGCCGTTCGCGTTTTGAGCACAGGGTCGGCTTAGCAATACTGATGAGTAATCGAATGAAGAAGCGTAATTGTGTTGCAGTAACTTTAATGGACGCGATATATCGTAAATAGAGTAAATTTTGAGAGCTGTGTAATAATGTTGTGATATTCTTCATCGAGGTTAAACACTTGTCTTTGGAATTCTGAATTACAATTTGTATGCTATATGCATTCTTCGATTTTATTGTACGTGAACATCTTTTGTACAGATTTTTCTAATTCATCACGGATTCTCTGCATATAATTAGGGTGTAAACAGTTTTTTAGAAGCAAAACAAGAAATAGTCGGTGTATGAAAGAAAATTGTTATCTCCGAGAAAATAGGTGGCTTTATTATTTGTAAGTAAATTACAAAAATGCGAGATTTATCCAACATTATATCATCTTACTTAACCTTAAACATTGAAGAAAGATAAAAACTTTATAATATCTTATATGATTCAAATATGGGTAATTGTAACATCGTAGCGTCGAAAATAACATTTATGTGTAGTTATCCCACAACCTTTAAATTTACCTTCACCAATCATCATAGAAAAACGTTTAAGGTACGAAAACATGGCAAACAGCAAAACTGATGAAAACTTGTTAGGTATATGTAAAAAATAATTATCAGTATGTTTACAACAACGATAAAATAACTAAACTGGTCGTTATTCAGAAAAAAAGTGCAAAACTGTTTTTTATCGAGTTTACCAAGACTACTCTTCCTTTTGTATTTGCATATTGCACTTACGTATAGGCATATTGAAGAAAAGAATCCATGTTTATAGAGGAAAATGATATATTTTTGAAACTAGCACGTTGATTCTTTTTATTGTGAATTCTCTATTTGAGCATCCATTAAAATGGACTTCTCTTTCTGTTTAAAATTTCATAATGTTGGATTGCAGAATCACATTAATTTTACGAGGGCTGCTCTATACCTCCGTCAATCCACCAGTACGCAGACAGCTGTTTCACGCTTATTAATAAGCTAAACTAATAAGCGTGAAACAGCTGTCTCCGTACTGGTGGATTGACGGAGGTATAGAGCAGCCCTCGTATATCGGCTTTCATACGCAGCGGCGTATAGAACCCGCGCTCTCTAGTGGCCAAGCGGATGCACCTTGGCGTCCCACCAAGAAGTCTACTGCTGTTAAGCTAGGATTTCCTTGGTTTGCCGTTACCTTCGGGTACTAGATGGCGCACCGGCAGAATTCTTTCTGTCTGCTCTCACATTAATTTTATTATAAGTCGTGAAAGATATTTTGTACGTTGTGGTGCTGTAAGGAAACAGTGGGAAATTATTATGAAAGCGCAATAAGTGGCTGTATGTCATGCTTAAAATTTAATTTATCTTTGAGGTAAGAAGGGGATGTGACAATAATTTTGTGTAAAAAAACTCAAAGATTGTATTCGTATAAGTTGGATATAGAAAGCCATCGTAATTTATTCAGTTTTGATATCATATTATCATTATATAAAAGAGGCGCAACATTTGACTCCACGCATCCCGGTATCCATATCTGCGTATCACAAAATTTCCTTAATGCGATTCTGTCAAAGACACTACCTTCACTCTCATAGCCTGAACGCGACTGAGGCGATCGCCGTGCTACACATCTCACGAACGATGCGCGGGATGAGATGCGCGAACCTCCATAATTCTGGAGAGTTGCGCCAGTGTATAACATGGATATACTGATATATACAGAGTGTCCCACGACGATTAAGACAAGCAATAAATCGGAACTGGGCAGTAGTATCTTTTCTTATTATTGTGTAACCCAATGAGGTATTTGTTTTTCGTCACGTGACGTCCGATTCAAAAATTTTAGTGGGGCACCCTGTATACTTGTGACTTTTTGTATTCCTCCCGATAAAACAATTCCAACAAACTAGCACACTTGGGGTCTAAAGTGTAAAGTATTCAAGTGCTACAGGTACTCATAGGACTGTACCACTACCATTATGAAACACTACCAAAATAATGTAACTGTAGGGGTACATGTTATATTCAATGGTAGTGGTACCATCCTGTAAGTATCTGTAGCTCTTGAATTAATCGCTTTAGACCCCAAGTGTGCTAGTTTGTTGGAAATTTTTTATCGGGAGGAACACAAAAAGTCACAAATATACAGTGTGTCCCATTAAAAATTTTGAATCGGACCTCACGTGATCACAACAAATACCTCATTGGGTTTGGGTCACACAATAATAGGAACAGATACTACATTTGCTCTAATTTACAACCCCAAAATTATAATTCCCTACTACTGCCCAGTTCCGATATATTGCTTGTCTTAGTCGTCGTGGGACACCGTGTATATAGATTTGTTACGCATGCGCAATTTATAGGGCAAATTACGTTTACTTCAAAGGGAAAAACGTCGGGAAACGTACTTTCTAGACGCGAATTTTATAACCGATTTTTGAACATTTACATGGTATTCTGGTGAATGTGATGAATCAAGAAAATGACAAATAACGGCATCCCGAAAAAGCTGATATAAGCGTGTATTAGATATGCTATCACATTTACATTCAAGAATGTTTGAAGTTAGATTGCAATACAAAGGGTGAAACTTTTCATCATCTAACTTTAGTAGTAGTTAGTAATAAATGTATAATTAGGGTATCCATTGTACGCAGTCTTTTTTATAAAAATTAATTAAATTATAATACACCACTTGGAGTTTATTAACTGCAATCATACGTGTGCGTGACAGGGGATGTTATACATTTAATAAAAGATATTGAATGCGCTCATACTTCCTCATTTTTAGGTTGGACACTCGAACCAAGACAAATGAGAGAATTATGTGTCTTAGCTTACTTGGCAGAAATGCTACCACCTAATGTAAATTCTCTAACCAGTAACCAGTTGCCTATGTACAAAGTGAAGTTGTCGTCGTTGAAACTAATGAACATGAAATGTGAAGAACTCTGTTGTGCTGAGATTAATGGCAACCTTGTAGCATTGTGTGATCAGGAAGACAACACGAATATTTTTATCTGTTATGGATATGGTAAGATTATTTATGTAGTCAGGTATTTATTATTTAACATCAAAGATGGTACTAAACGGTATTCAACTACAGTAGACCAAAGCTACTGTGGCGGTTTTCATTACTTATTTGATTGTAAAATGGATTTTTAATTGAATAACAAGTCTTCTTAAATACCAATCCGTGAAATTTTAAAGTTCAATTAATTCCTTATTATTTTATACAGAACAACTATAATATTGTCAAAGTGTTGCATATGCAATTTAAATTCATTATTTTAGGTGTGGTAAGAGGCATAGATACATCTTCAGATTGCGTCGTTGTAATGACACCAGTAAATCCAGAATTTCTAGAAAAAGTACTATATTTAGTCCAAGGCGATGTAGCACTACCTCCGTCAGTTTACATGACCCCAGATGAGGTTATAGGAAAGATACCTTATGTCATGCAGGGAGAGCTAGTTTCATTGGGGCAGATTACCAAGAGGTCTTACATACCAGCTAATAAAAGATAATATATATCTATATATCTGTCGCTCTTGTACAATTGTTTTGTATAAGATAAAGCCAAAATATATTTCACTTTCTTATGAAGATTTGTTTTATATTCAGAAATCTAAAGATTCCCGATTGATCCGTAGCTGACCTCAAATTGAAATCTGAAGGTTATGTCAGTCACTGTGTAGCAGCTAGAATCAACTCTTTTGGCGAATTTAATATTCCTTCGCGGAACTACTTACATAACAAGTTAAAATGAGAACCAGTTGTTCTTACCAGTTAAAACTATTAAGGAATGAATATTGATGCTGAAACACATACCACAAATTAGGACTATTGATTAAGATTTTCAAATTAAATCCAAAGTTGCAGACAATAGGTTCTATATTTACCTCATTATTTAATCGTTGTCGACAGTTGATCGAAAACCACCCTCCCAGAAATTGATTATATCGCAACGCCATTCTGTTGCATCTAAAACCTAGTTTCTCGTCCATGATTTAAAACTAGGTGGATCCCACCTCTATCATTTAATAAATGCTTCTTCCCTTCATTTTATCTTCAGTCTCAATTCCTCTCTCTTTTTTTCTCCATAGCAGATTGTTTGGTATTTGACCCTAGCCATCACCAGTCATGTCTCCATCGAAACCAGGTATATCTACACAAACCATGCGCAGCACCTTTGGCTAGCCTCAGTGTAGGAGTTCCCTGCATTCATTCCCCTTTAGTGCCCCTCCATAGATAATGCTCCACCGTAATGATGCCATTAAACATAACTGAGCTTGCCAACCTACCAGAACTTTTGTCTCTTACAACTCGGCGCCCGTCAGACATGTGCCGAATCAAAGTCTCAGTGGGTTATATATCATTTATCTGCCGACCGTCTTTATATGCTGCACTCGTATCGTTGTTTAGATGCCTAATTGCATATCAAGTGCTTTCCCCATCTGTATATGGCACCTATTGCTACTGTATCTCTCTGCTTATCCATCAGATTATCCTAAACAGTGCCTGCCACAATAGTGGCATTCGTATAGCATAAGTAGAGATCAGATTATGTGCAACATAGAAAATCTGAAATATGCATATATGTACAAGTAAAAGTAATTACAATTTTTGTTCCGAGGTCCAAATAGGATCATCGGTACGGTCAATTGTCATTACGTGGGTATCCATATAGATACGTGGATTATTTTCCATGAAGAGGATTTCCAAAAATTTTGCAGATACACCGGAGTCACGATTTTAGGTTATTTATTTATTTTATTTATTTATTTATACACTACTCGAGAGCATATGCCACTTACAGAGTAGGACATAAATCCGTATAAGAATAAATAATTGAAATACATAGAAAAAAACACAAAATAAATCAAACACAAAGTACAATGTACAATAATTACAAATTAATCTACACAACAAAGAAGACAACAAAGAGTGAACAAGGCATCATTTAAAGAAATATATCGATCTTATCAGCTACATCATTGGACTTACCGCATACACAGTATAGCGGAGAAATTTTTAAAATATTGGTTCTAGGAGTAGGCAGATAAAACGTAGCACATGCTCTAGAACTGAGTCGTGGAATTGAAAAACTCATTTTGTGTAATATATCGCAACAATCTACTCGATTGTGCAATATATCACTCACAAACTTGAGACTGAATTCATCTCGCCGCTCCCTAAGGCTCTTAACATCAAAAGTGTTCCAAAATTTCTTGCCAAAAACCCGTAGCTGGGTAACTTATCTGAATTTTTGAGAATTTCAATGGGTTCTAGAACTTTTCTTTGATAGTATATGGGTTCTCTTGCATTAACATGTCAATGCAAGAGCAGATCCTGTTAGTTTCTAGATCTAGTACGGCATTCATGATCCTTCAAAATTTTCCAGAATACTTTAGATAAAGTTTAAGATTTGGAAGACCATTTTATTAAGGATCAAAGTTATTCCACTGGTAAAAATAAAACGGCGAGGTTTCTTTGACACTGTATCCACCAAATTCAACAGCAGTGATAGCCGTGTTCCGTTGAATGCGTGCGTTGAATCTGACCAACTTCTCAAGAAGCAATCTCCAGATCTTTGACAGGAGCACAGTTCCTGAAACACAGCTGCTACTGCTATGAAAGCCAGCATGCAGACTGTGGTCATTCGAAACTGGATCGGTTTTTTGTCCTAGAAAGGAAAGCATGCATTGGGATTTTACTTGGGAAAAGGAGAAGGACATCCAGCATAACAGAGATTCTAGCTTCAGAAGCTAGAAAGTCCGCAGCTGATTTGCGTTGTCGGTATCCGTCGTTAACTAAGATCAGGATATTTAATAAGTATCCGATTTCTGGATTATTGATGTTATATTCAATATTTAATTTGGATGCACTTCCATTAACATTAACCAATTAACTCTGTTATTGCTAAACCTCCAAGTAAGTACAGGTAACACAGTTCCATGGGATACTAAAAAAAGTTTCTAAGGGTTTCCTAGTTACAATTACATGACCGTAATTCCGAATTTGTGGCGCTATTTAAATTTACAACCATTTGAAAAAAATATGTATATTTTAATAATAATAATATAAAAAATAACTTTATTTGGAGCTTAATTTATAAAAAAATAGTAAAATAAGTTGAAACATATTGTACAGTAAATGGCTGCCAACAGGACTGGCAGGCAGTCTGTGACCGATCAAAGTACGCGCCGTATAGAATATAATACAAAGACTACTCAAATAACCTGTAGATACATATACATCAGCTAAAACATCTAAACAAAAAAATTAAAAAAATAACAAAGAAAAATCCAATAATTTGAAATAATTAATTTATCATGAAGATTGTTGACATACTCCATATTAGTATTTCGCATTTTATCACTTTGATGTTCAAAAATATCTGATTACTCAATTGGCTTGAACATGATATTAATTCTTTCTAATGGTGAAACGCCAAAGGCTTTTGGATTCTTGGTGATCGTTTTTGGTGTTTCTGGGATCTTCTCCAACGTAAAATTACTCAGGATATTCGTTAGAGCAACTTTCAAGTTGAGTCCGGCAAATCTTCCACCTGAAAACAGCAATTTAAATTTTTTAAACCATGCCTTTTAATGTTTGTTAATTGTAGAAATGCTTTGTTAACAGCATCTTTTTATTTAAAAGCAATGAACGTGGATTTACATTACTCAAAAATAATGTTCGGATATCTTCCATCCTTTGCATTTTAGCTCTCACTGACTCACTGAATAGATCCTATGCAGAGCCTCTGTCCATCCTTATACAAAACATAGCCAAAACTACATGTGCTAGAGAAAAACTAAATACAGATTCAGAATCAGCATGAAAAAACTAGTCCGGGAAAAATATGGTTTTGTCAAAATGGTATTATTATGTGTCCCTGTATTATTGTTATAGTTTTGACAAGATGAAATGTAAAGGATTCGTCGTGCAATGGTGAAGTTTCTGTTTTGTAATCCAAAGGTTCAGAGATCGATCCCCAAGCTAGACGACTTTTTTTCTTATTATAGGCTTCATTTCAGCCTTGCAATTTAAAATATCTCAATCTGTGATGCTATCCCGTGCAGCATAAAATTTGAAGCTCTATTTTAATTTTCCTACTCAGGTTCTAATAAATGTTATACAAATGAAATTTTATGAGGCGAGTTTGTATTTAAAGTTGCGAAGTTGAGATGCAGGCTGTTTTATTGACAGAAAGCCAGTGAATTTTATTTAATTATATTTTTTGATTTTTCCTATCCGTGATACCTTAATCGTATTAACCAGAAATTTTGCCTTTATACCTAATAGATGGAAAACATAAAGGCCTACTTAATACGATATATAGTAATACAGGCCACTAATCCTAAAACCTGCCTCTTTTACCATTTGCGTTGTGTTTAATCGATCGCATGAATGAGCAATAGTCGCATTGCTTCAGCCACGCATTGAAGCTTTGCCACAGGTACGTTTTAAAATAAGCTATTTAACGTATTTGTATAAAATAAGTGGTGTCCATTTCATGAAAGTCATTACAAGCGCACTCACCTATACAAGCTCTAGGTCCTTCCCCAAAAGGCAGAAAATACAGTCCATCTTGATTGTGTTTATCCAAAAATCTCTCGGGATCATACTTTTCAGGATTCGGAAAATACTTCTCATCGAAGTTATGACCAAGGGTGGGAATAAGTAAACGGTCTCCTTTTCGCAATACGTAATTTGTGCCTGGTATTTTGTAGTCCGCTGTACAAGCTCTGTCCAGATAGGCAAGTGCTGGATATTTTCTATGGGTTTCTGTAGAAAAATAGTTTTAAATAGGTCGGCTAGATATTTGTCGCTAGTGTTAGAAAAGTGTAGCGATTAATTTTCAATATACCTACAGTGAGTAGCCTCTAAGTTATGGGTAAAATTAGCATAAAGGTGACCAAACACCAACATTGCCTTACCATCGAAGACCATATCTAAGTAACAATATTTCTTATCCATCAGTGCGTCATATGTGATTCCGCCATAGTCGTTCAACATTTCCTGCGCTACTTTTCGTGCCTTTGCTTGCACCTCTGGATTAACAGTTAGCTCGAACAAGGTATAAGTTAGAGCCAACGTACTGGTTATATGTCCGGCAACGAAAAACTGGAATGGTTGAGCTAGCACTTTATCTCCATCTGTAATAGGGAATTAAATTTGTGATAAGTGCTTTTCTAGATTTAACATCGATGATAATGTGACATCTTGAGATTGATAACAGCGCTTCCTACGAAATCCGCTCATATTAGGTCCATATTATGCGAGGGCTGATTGCGTCTTCAAATTATATGGGGTTGTATGTATATTTTCTATACATTTTGGTAAGATATTTAAAAAATAATTAAAAAAGGCCCAACGTGGGACACACGAATGGCGAAGCTCACTTCTTTCAACAGGACTGTTGCAAATTAATTCTCTCAATCCTCGCTCCCACATTCCTGGTTCTGTTTATTGGTTTTTCCGGGATTTGGTTAACAAGCAATTAAAATGCAGTCTGCAGTTTGGAATCGAATATCGGGTAAATATGGCAAAACCACATTACAACACATATAATGCAATGAATAACATGACAGTATTTAGTAGATGAAAACATATGATGTTAGCCGTCACTTTTGGAGGCCTTTACTTCCTTCATCATATCATCATCAGTAAAAAGAGTATTTAAGGTGCTAGGGTATAGCGCGCAAACTTGAGAATCTAAACGTATTCTCGTGTTAGCGCTTTCTCAAGTATGTGTGTCTAAAATAAAATGAGGAGAGGTAAGTCCGAAGAGCGCCTTGCGATACTGCTGACGGCCGACCGCCGCGAAAACGACTTCGCATCGAGGGCAGCCGAGAGCGACCGATCGACGGCCTACTGATATTGTGTCGGTACCTTTAAACTCACAGTAATGATTCAAAAAGCAAATTGAAGAAGAAAGCTTACGCTAGGTCAATTCCGTGGCCTTGTTTTGTTATCGCGTTTGGTTGTTAAATACCAGACATTTGAAGAATGTATGATTCTGCATTGCGAGTTTTTTTTTGCACACCAAATAAATTTTTTGAAAAAAATTGCTCTGTATTGCCCTTCATTAAGGTCTTAACTATCACTTTTAGGTGCGAATCATCATCAGCAAAAGCTTTTATTTAACTTGCTATGTATGTATGTATGTTTGTTCGTATGGAATCTTGCTTCTCAATTTTGAAGCAGATATATTCAACCGATTGAGCTGAAATGTTGTATACACGTTTAGTTTGGATGACAATACCATCCAAGGTTGCGGAATAGTTATTTTTAACGCATTCCTACAATATGGGTGTCAAATAAAAGGGCTTGTTGAGAGTAACTCGAAGAGTAATGTGACATCATTCTAAATCCAATATGGCGGAACATCCAAGAATGCAGAATACTTATTTCCAATGCATTTCGTCAATATATACTACTCAGCTTTGATAATTCCACAAAATAATAAAATCAAATATTACAGTTTCAAATATTCAACGAAACAAATAAATTATTTTGATCCTTAGTTTTCGCTTAAAATGTCAAGATTATAATTTACAAAATTTCGATTTTAAAAATAGTGTATGAATTGATTTTCTTGAATGATTGTCCATTAAATAAAAAATTCTTAATTATATTGTGCAGTTTTGATAACGCTACCTACTTATTTATATGAATAAAATTCATGAAACACCTGGATATAATACCATACATAATGCTAGTATATTTACAATTCGATAATTACCTTACATCTGGCATCGCTGGGGAAGCATACATTGCGTTCAACGGATTAGTGAGGCCTCTCTCTTAAAGGTTAATCAGGTATCGTTTTGCCATCTGATTTATTTTCAGGGGCATTCTGTTGTGCGACGTTTACGTTATTTCTTGCACGAGGATTAATAAAAAACAACGACCATCAATATTAATTTTGATGACATGTTTCACCAATATAATGAAGTTACGATACACAGCACATTTACTCAGGAAGCGAACGCTGTTTCGTCCTCCTCACGATTTACTACATAGGTGATTTAGAAACAACGGAAGACCTGCAGACTATATGGATAGGAATAGTGGTTTGGTCCCTAGATATCTGACAACTGTTTTCGTGCGCCTGTTTTTTCATTGTTACAATGTAAACTTGTGCAAAACGCATAAGAAGCGATTACGCATTCTTATAGTAATGTATTTCTGTTATTAAAATTATGTTAGGATTAATACGTTCAGTAACCATGAACAGTTACTAGAAGTTTGCAAAAAAGCGTTTGCGGTCTAACGAGCGGACAAAGAAACAATTGAGTTAAAAATAAAAAATCACGATAACGTACCAAAATCGAAGCTCTGTGCAAATTCCTTACTTTTCTTCAAATCATTTATGATATCAATAAGATCATTAACCCTTATAGAACTGTTCTCTCTAGCCTTCATAGCCTCCTTGAACGCTTCAACGCAATAGTTCTTTATTACGTCATCTCCAAAAGATAGCTTAAACCAGTCAACAAAATGGTGTTGATAAAGGTAGCAGAATATGCTAATGGTGACCTTCAAAGAAGGCTGTTGTAACTGAAGTAGTAACTGAGCAAGCTCTTTGTTCGTACCGTCCATACAGTGGGCCTCCATTCCGAAGAATACCCTAAAAAATATTTTACCTATATTGCTATAAAAATGCAATACTTCATGATAACCTATAAAATCGTATTGTGATACTAGCGGTACAGCTATCAGGAAGAGGTAGAAGTAGTTAAGAATGCAGGGCAATACTTTCAATAAAGCGTTGTGTCGGACTAACTAAATTTTCCCCTCGAGAGCATAACTGATTAAACAGGTATTGGGAAAAAACACTAGCGAGTGGTGAGACTACAGTGGTCCTGATGAAATAAATTTCATTACATACCTGAAAATTCCATCAACAACATACTTTGAACTCATCTCTTCTAAATCCATTTTACCATGATGATTTTTGATATAGGTGACTAATCTTGATCCATTAGCAGCCAACATAGGACACATGGCTTTCAGCTTTCCAGATGTAAATGCTGGAGTCATTTTAGATCTTGTCACTTTCCATTCTTCTCCTTTCTAAAAGAAATACAGATGCATTGACGTATTGCCCAATGTTTTTAATATGTTAAAAAATGATTTGACAAATTATTTGATACCAAAGACGCCTTCAGAACGGTATCAGTCAGTCATTATTATAATGATAGAAACAATCCTATTTAACAATTTAATATGATTAGTTTCCATTAGGCTGTCTTCAATAAACGAAGAAGGTAACTATGAGAGCACCAGAAGGAGCCTTTGTAAGAATGAAGTTTCGAATGCTACTGAAGATTCACTTCATCATTATGTTGATGCACACTAACCATGACTTTGGCAAGTAAGGAGAGACGCACTAAAGGAGATTTCAGCATGGATGGATGAATAATCGTTCAAAAGAAGAGGTATAAACAATTTTCAGAAGCTACATTCATCCACAATAAAGATCGAAAATACTGGCAAAGACATTTTCTTTAACAGGTTTTTTTATAGAGGCGATTAGGAGTCTTCAAAAGACACTCTGGGTTAGCTCTAATCACTTCAAATAGCACAGCGCGTGCACGGTTCACCATCGGGGTACCTACGGACTAAACCCATCCCCTCTCTCCAGTCACACATCTTCTGGAACCGCTTGCGCATTACCTCAGATGGGCTGGCTTCATTAATCTGGTATTTCGTTGAGATTTGGTCGTTCATGTCTGTCCCATTCAACGTTAGTATCTTTCTGACAAACCCGGAAATACTATTCCAGTTATTCTCGATTACCAGCATTTGTTCTACAATATTCTACATTCTTGCCCTCCTGGCGTGTAAGTCTATCCGTTTCCCATCTACTGCAGTTAAAGAAGATATGCCGCACCTCGACTTCTTCTCCACAGTATATGCATTTAGGCCGATCAGCAATACCACATCGGTGCAGGTAAGCTCGAAGCATCCATGTCCTGTTAACATCTGAGCTTTCTGAGAAGAAGTCAACTTCGCCGTGAGTCCTTCCTATCAATACCGATAGGTTGGGTATCAGGAGTCTTCCCCAACTTCCTCGCGAAGATTGGTACCATTTGCCCTGCCATGCTTCCATGAGAGAATTCCTTGCAGCCTGTCTACTGAACTCGTCTGGTTTGCCATTGTATCTTTCGGCTCTTTCCTTGGCCATGGTCAATAGGGGGCATGCCGGCTATAACTATTACTGCATCCGTCGAAACAGTACGGTATGCCTGACACACCCGTATTGTCAGCTTCCTAAAGACTGCCTCCAGAATTCGTCTTGTTCGTTGTATCTGCAGTGCGTGAATCCATATCCATATCTTTAACAGGTAGGCGTAGAGTTCTGGTAGTAGTGGCAAATCATTCTGAGCAGCTATCACATGGTAGTGGTACACGTGATTAGAACTGTTACGGCAGAGGTTCCACAGATCGGTTTTCTGGTGGTGAAAAGACGTGTCTTGTAGAAGGGGTACTAAGGTTGAGATAATGAAAGAAATTGTCTGCCCCTCGAAGAAGATTAAAGACGACTAACCAGGAAACTAATTCCCAATGTTCGAGAATGGATAGCCAAGAGTGCAATGCGAGTTAACTACTAAGCTATGGGTCTATCCATCTTAAGAGGATTAACAATATCTTTATGCTGATCAACTAAGATGGTTATGAGATACACTGTGGTTGTGACAAACAATTAAGGCGGGGGCATTTAGTAGATGGAATCGCTAGGATTATTGTATGGAAAAAATAGGTGGTAATACCATTTTCAGATGCTACCCTCAGTGACTGCTTAAATTTGAAATCGAAATGCGATTAAGTATTTGGGCATATGGCTGGCCAATGACATAAACAAAATCTCTAGCGGAAGCTAAGTATTGAAAGGTGTGAAGGTCCTACATTAAATAATTATCAGCAGTTAACAGAAGGTGATTTGTGCTAGAGCGATGCTGATGATATCAGAGGCTCCACCAATCGATATGCTGGTGGGTAAAAGACAAGAAGTCTTGTTCAAGGAGTACTGATATTCAGAGATATGTCTTTAGCAAAATTCGGTAATTTGGACTGGATTAATTGCGGAACGAGAAAACGTAGACTGGGTATATTGTTGATTTTTTGTACTCGTATCTAGTACAAAAAATCAACACAGAGATAACCAATACTGAGTAAAGGCACCACTACTGCGGCCAACTTCGCTAAGTAAGTATATAAATATCTACGAAGTCCATAATTTAACTAGCAGAAGACGGCTTTTAGTTTAGATTTCCTTCAACTCGCATCGATTTGCTTAAAACATCAGATATAAAGAACCCCAAAAACAAAGTCCACGCCTATGGCGATGTGTGGTTTTCTTCTGAGGTTGTACACGGCTCCTAATGTACAATATTTTTTATATTGAAAATAGCTTCATAAAATAACGTTACGATCGTTTTTTTAGAAATAATTCAAAAGCTTTATTGAAAGAAGTAAAAATTCGGCTATAAAAAATTGGCTGTAGGGTCAATACAAATACAGTATCGGCTTACTAAAAATGGAATATATTTATTGAATGAAAATAAAAAAAATGAATTTAACAAAAATAAAACGGCATTTTGAAATTTTATGACCGATAGACCTTTGCTGCAATATAAAGCAACGAAAATAATTTTAAATAAAAATAAGTTCACAAAGCTATGTTATATTTTGAAAGATTTTCAATGGTTAAATATAAAGAATTTGATATTGTACCTAGCTCTCATTTTCATAATTATATTAACAAATCATGTACTGCCCGAAATGTATGATAATTTTGTAGAATGAATTAATGACTATAATAATATTCGACTAGAGGAAATATAGATTTTCACCCACAAATCTGTTTTTTATTAATTTTATCGTAAGAGAGTATCCTGAAGCATTAAGCGACCTCCGTTCAAATTCTCTTAATACTTCATATGCCTAATTTTGAATTTTATTATTATTTGTGATAAGGGGTGGCTTTCACATCGCAGTAATTCGATGTGTTTTAAAGGAATTCTGAGGTATATTATTTATTGTGTTATACTAATGAAACACTTTCAGGAGAAGGTATAATAATTTTTCAGAAGTTATGTCAACTTAAAATATGCATTTTCTATAAAAACATCATCCATACATTATATAGTTGATATTCAAATGTTTGATGTGATTTGAGTAACGTGAAGATCTATCTTACCTGAAAAAACATCATATTAGGCTGGATGTCATCGTGTCTAGCTAAAGCCATTGATCGGTCCATAAAATGGTGGAAGTCCTTCACCATGACATGTTTAACGATTTCAGGAGATTTGATCACCAAGTATGGTACGTCTAAGATGTACACACCAAAATAAGGCACGTCCCCGAACTTGTCATACAAGTCTTTCAGCCATACAGCCGGATGTTTCTTCAGAAGCAGCACTTCACCAAAATTGCCCAAAAATGGTGTGGGAGGTATATGTTTCACCCCTCGTTTCTTGAAAAAGTCGTTGTTTCTCGTGTAGTACTTGTATACGAGGAATAATAAGATTGTAAAAAATATGGCTATATCTAATAGCAGGGAAGTGGTTAATAGCATCTGAAGAAAGAAATATAACGAATGATTAAAAATTAGCCTGAATAATTATTCGAGAATTAAAAAAAAATTGTTTGTAAGCTGAGTCGAAAATTTTCTGCTAAATTTAAGAAAATTTGTTCGTTCTGTTTTATTTATCGAAGACTTTTTAGATTTTGCGAATTTGCTTGTACGATTTTATCCAAATTCTGGTCTTTACAGAGTGGGTCTAAAGTATGGAACACCTCAATTATCTCGAAAATTGTTTGCACAATTTTTATGAATTTTGGGATAGGAAAGTTTTGCAATACAGCCAATCTTGCGATGGTATTTACAATGCTCCCAGGTCTACCGTTTTTCAGGAAATATATCAAACTTTGTTATATAAAATATATTACCCTATATATTTCTATATTTTTTCAATTCTTGATAAATGCTAATTATTTTTTGTACAACATTTCCTATACCTAAACGTCATAATTTCGGAGTTACAACTAAATTTACATCCGCCCAAGTTAAAATAAGACATTAACTTCAAAAACATGAAGACGGTTACAGCAATTGCTCAAAATGTTGTCCATTTACTTCAACACAACAGGCCATGTGATTCTCGAAGCTTCGCAGCACATTTTGCAACATATCTGAATTTTCAACAGTAAACATCACATTTAGCTATTTTAACTTGGGCGGATGCAATGTAAATTTAGCTGTAGCTCCGAAATTATAAGGTTTTGGGAATGTTATACAAAAAACAATCAGTATTTTTCAAGGATTTCAAAAAGGTAGAAATATAGAGGGTGATCCACTTGAAATGACAAAGTTTATTATATTTCCTGAAAAGTGGTAAATATGACATTGTAAATACCATTGTACGATAGGCCGTATTGCTAAACCCTCATACCCCAAAAATCATGAAAATCGTGCAAAGCGTTTCCGAGATAATTGAGGCGCTCCATACATAAACCTCACTCTGTAGATTAACGTTCCCATTCGTTCGTATTCAATGTTATTGCTCATTCGTAGACATTCGCGGTAAAGTTGCTTGATAGACTAAAACATTTACGAATTCCATGTTTAGTTCCATTTCTCAAAGTACATTTGCTAGCATTCTATTCATTTGTGAGAAATGTAGCATAATTTACAATTTTTTCCTTCATAAACAAAAATAAAAACACCATTTCTTGTCGAATTGTAGCGAACTACTACAAACTATTTTTAATTAGGGATCTTGGACAGATGGGGAACTCGAAAATTTTTTGTATTTATAAAGGGCTCTTCACTACCTTAAAATATAACTTTGGGAATATTCTACACTTCTGAACATTCCTTTTCCAGATATTCTAGACTTAGAGTTTTTCCTCTCACGTAATAGATGAGGGGAGTACTGTGCTTTTTTGACGGAATTTGGTGTGCGACCTGATATGGCATCAGCAGATAATGCTGCGATAACTTTGAAGATCGATGCAATGGCAGCTCACTACTTAGCAATAAATAAAAATCCGCACAACAAAACATATCTAAATTTCAATTTTTCCGGAATGCGGGTAAAATTGGGTGGAGGATGTGGAGAATTGGAGACTTCAACAATGTTTTGTGTTCATAAGGGCTTATTACATTAAGAAAATAACCTTTGTGATATTCTATACACACATATCCGAACATTGCTTTTGAAGATATGTGTTTCTAGTTATTCACTTTTTTAATAGTTTATTCATTTCATAATCTCATAACCTGTAACTTCGAGACTATAAGCTTAGTTGTAATATCCTTAACACCGTATTACAACATTGACAGAAATAAAATGTACAGTTTGTGAAAATCGTGCCAATGGTGGCTAAATGTTCAACAGAAAAATCGAAGAGATCACTTAAACTTTAGGTATTTTAGATGTTCCTGAAAATTGTTCACTTTTACGTCCCACTTCAGATCAGCTGTACAAGTTAATCAAATAGATTCAGACCAAACTCTCCTACAGATGCGCGTAGGTACCTCTCTGCTTCTTTCCTATCATTTTTTATTTCCTTGTTATTTTAGATTTCTACAAATACATTTAAATATAAATAAATAGGCAACATGTTGTTTAACTAAAATCTGTATCAGTTGACCTTTGATGATAAGTACCTTGCTACCAATAGTAAACATTATTAAAAATGATGATAGTTATTTAACTTGACACTCAAGTTGAATGATATTGCGAAAACAGTTATATCTTCAACCAAGTGGACTGCATACCAAATTGGAAATTATACATATTTGTATGTTGCTCCAATACTTTCAAGAATACTACTGTAATATACGAGATATATGAGTATATAACGAGACTGGGGCTTTAATTTAACGTTTGTCGTTTGTTAGAAATTAATTAGGTATTGAAATATCGTTGTTTTGTGTACCCATCGAATGTGGTGCAGGTATGTGATAAAATTTTGTGTCTGGTTGGGTAAAATTGTAACTGAAACATTTGGAATGATTGAAGTTGCATATCCAATGAAATTTTATCATAATTTTGAGTATATGAGTGGCATAACGTTGGTTTTATCACTTCAACCCTGAGTTGAAGCCTCAAAATATGCAATGGAAGCGTAGATACATCTCAAGACCGCAGAAGGACAAGACCATTAAGAGGACTGGTAAAGCGATGCACCTGATTTTTTTGAATTGGATTTAGAGTTCAGCAGAGTTGTGATGAGTACACTAAACAGAATGGTTGCTTGTGACAAGTTCATAAGTGTATTGAATATAATGGAGGGTATTTTGAGGAGAGTTGATCAAGATTTTCAAATAAATATTCCATTGTTTTACTATAGCATCATCAGTCTCGTTATTTTCTGGTACATCCTGGTACGTATATGGTTCAGCTTTGTTGACAAAAAATGCAGGCGAAGCCCGTTTTCTACTGTATTTTTGATAAAATCGAAACTAAAACTAGCATGGCTTCCTCATCAGATGAATTCCGTAATCCAGACATTATTTTATCGTCTTACGTGCTGATAAGGCACCATTATGGTAAAAATATGATTTAATTTAGATAGGTAAAATAAATAAATAAAATTGGTGCACCTTTTTATACACTTTTCCCACAACCGTCATGGAAATAACAATTATCAGCATTCTTTTAGCCTCTAGCCGTTACCCATTACAATTTGACCCCTTAAATGCAGTAAAAACCTTTTGTGACACCTAAAAAACCAAAATCAATGTTTTATTGGTTTCAAAATTCAACTGTACAAGGGTGGTGTCAAAATATCACTATAACCAAGCTGGTATTTTACAATTTTCTGCTTATAGGGATATAAGAAATGCAATATTTATCCAAAAATAAAAACGAGTCTTCAACGGCAATGTTGAGATAGGTCTGTAAACTGTATATCACCAAGGGTAGGTTTTCGCTACCCTAATTTCACTAGCTCTCAGAAAATGATCAGGAACCACTAAAACCCCTAAAAAGATTGGAATGATTCTAAGGATTTGTGTTTTTTTGCTAATTACCCCACATGAACTGGTGGTTCTTGGGCTGGTCGGCCGGCGTCGCCGCGCTCCGCCAACAATTGACTCAAATATGTTAAAAGGCAATGCTAGGGGTAGATCTATAAAGTGTAGAATATCACCAAGGTAATGGGCGGTCCCCGCAAAAAATTTTGGAGATACGCTCTCCCTAGGATTTCCAACGGTACTGTAAATTATAGTATTGTACTATATATCGGGACTTCGTACTATATACTGTTAAAGAAATATACAATGTGTTCCACCATCATGTCGACAAACTTTGAGGTGTGAAAATATATTTAAAGTTATCGAGAAAAAATGCGAAAAAAAGGGGTCAACCTTTTAATTTATTTTTTATTACATTTTCAATTTCTGTATCACGACTCCATGGGTTCGCGCAGTTGTAGCGCAATAGCTTGATTATTTATCGACCGATTCACGACATTTTGGACTCATTTTATAGGAGAATGACTGGGCATATCAAATAAAGCAAAAAAAAGATAATACCTGTTAATTTCGTATCGTTAGACAGGAAACATCCTGATAAATATTAAACTGTGTTTATAAATAGGCACTAATATGGCTTTTTTTCCAAATTATTTGCAAGTAACCAAAACAAGTGCATTACAATTTTTACAAGTTTGGTGGACTCTTTTAGCCTTAGAAATTGTCGGATATTATCTTTTTGCCTCAGTTGATATGCCCAGCCATTCCCCTATAAAATGGGTCCAATAACTTGTGAATCGCTCGATAAATAATCAAGATATGGCGTTACAACTGCGTGAACACATGGCGCTGTGATACAGAAGTCATAATACAAAAAGGCCTATTCTGTCGAAAATTTTAGTGCAAGATACACGAGTTACATGTAGTAAGACAGGAAATATCCTGCTAAACATTAAAATGTCTTAATAAACAGGCACTAATACGGCTTTTTTTCAAATTATTTGTAAGTAACCCCAAAAAAGTGCATTTCAAATTTTTTTTTCAGTTTGGTGAACTTTTTAGCTTTAGAAGTTCTCCGGTATTATCTTTTTGCTTTAGTTGATATGCCCAGTCATTCTCCTATAAAATGAGTCCAAAATGTCGTGAATCGGTCGATAAATAATCAAGCTATGGCGCTACAACTGCGCGAACCCATGGAGTCGTGATACAGGAATTGAAAATGTAATAAAAAATTAATTAAAAGGTTAACCCCTTTTTTTCGCATTTTTTCTCGGTAACTTTAATTGTATTTTCATACCTCAAAGTTTGTCGACATGATGGTACTGGTGGTATTGTATAGTACGCGAAAATACTATATTTTCGTACAATATATGATTGTTTATATTTTGCAACCAAGTTTATTCAAAATATTTTCATTTATGCTGTCTATTCCGCCACTTCAGCATTCAAGGGAAGCATATTTTCTATTATGAATGCCAAGTGGCGGTAAGGAAGAAACAGAACATCTTTATCCTTAATTTATATTAACTTAAATTTTGATTGTAATAAAGCGTATGTCACTTTTATCGAAGATAAAAAATCGTTAAAAGTTGCACGAAGTACAAAAAACATTTTTAAAAATAAACGAAAAAAGTATAAAAGTCTATTTTTCATTCTTTCCTACTAAAGTACTATATTTTTTTGGAGCGTACTATATTTTGTATAGCATTTTTATAAAAAAATACTGTATATAAACAAAAAAATGTTGGCAACCCTAGCTCCCCCATCACGCCAATTTTATTCCCGGAGAGAAACGGAAAGTGATATTGTTATTTTTGTAAGTTATGTAAATCATAAGTTACACATTTTTATCCACAATAATAAGTTATAAAAGATAAGAATAAAAATACTACTAACCTTGCAAATCTGTGTATTCTCTAAATATGTAAACTTCTGTTGTGTACGTAGCTTCTATAAACTGTAGAAAACTATTAAAATCGGGAATTGATAAGCTGATAAATCGTTATAATATCAAACGACGGAGACGTATCATGTAATGATATGTTTGTGCATCACGTATATAGTATAATTGGATGTTTGTACATAGTCATTGTTTGGGTCCAGAATTAAATATTGTTAGGTTCACGAACGTATCCATAACTTTTTTATATAAGGGGTCCAATATCAGTTACCCTAGCTACAGATTCTATCTTTGCAGCTTCTAACGAAACATGAAAAAGGTTATAAGCGAGTTGGATGGTGACGCGGGGTCCTCTGAACAAATTTTCTAAGAAATATGTTGAAATAAATAGAATATTAATAAGAAAGTCCTTATTGTTTAGTTGTTGAATTTGTAGTATTAAGACATTAATTGTATTTCAAAATACTTATTGGAAAATATTATCAAACATTTTTCAAAGGGCAACACTTCTTAGAGAAAAAGCAATTTACGTAAAGGTCACAGCTTTAAATAACAAACAACTGTTTAATATATTCTTTCTTCAAGGTAATTTTCAACTGCATCAAATTCTGTTGGTACGTTCTACATAATATATTGATTTTAATTACATTGTTTTTTTGGGTGACTTTTGTCGTAGGTACATCCAATTTTGTTGGATTATGTTATCAACTGTAAATTTTATTTGACGCCTAATAGAGTAAAGCAATTTTTTTATATTTTATTATCTTAATAGACATAACATGTCATAAAAAGATGGTATCTAAACGTCGAGGAAACTAAAATTTACATCAAAAAATTATTCCTGTCAAAAGAAAATAAAATAGCTAGTCATGTTATGCTTTTAAAGCGTTGACATTTTTGAAACTTCTTGATGCTAAATTGAAAAATGTTTACAACTACCTATTTTTTACTTTTTCCAAATTTATCTCCATGCACTGTTTTCAACATTAAACCAAAATTTGTATTTGAAGGTGTGGAGAATAACCTGTAGTTATTCCGTATTTTATGTTACATAGGTATATGTACGAGAAGGCTTAAGAGTTATTGTTGTAGTTAGGCTGAGGTTAAGCGAAGTTTTATCTTATTACGAAACAAAGAGATTGAAAAACAGTGTTTGTTTTTTTGCAGTAACGAAAAACCAGATGCTTTGACAGATAATGTTCCAAATTTAATAGGTTGTGATGGCTAAAATTATTTTTAGTTTTAAATTAACAGTTTACCAGTTACCAGTATGAATTATTAAATGTTGGGCTATTCCCAAAAATGGTTATTTCCATTCCAATTATTATTCAATTGAAGGTTATAGTTACGTAAAGATTTGCTATACACTAATTACTAATGCATGATATCAATATACGATATATTTCATACAGTATCCTTTTGCAATGGAAGTTTTCAGGCTTGCTGTAGCGATGAGATGTAAAGAGTAAGAATTAGGAAGGTAAAAAAGTCACCAAAATATACATTTGGTTGAACATCGTCTCAGTTAGCAGAACCCTTCAACCACGCGTCAAAGAGAGGTTACTGATACCGTGATCAAAAAAACCTGTTACTACAGAACTACTAGAACAAACAGAAATTCTTTATTTCAAAACAAATCACAACTTTCAATATTTCTTCCATCAATTTTACTAAAATCGTCTACAAATTCACTATTGCTACCAAACATTTGAATACACCCCTCGAATGGATCCGCAAACATCCCATGAGTTTCTTGTATGAGGCTTGAGTTCAAAGTAGGCGTATTTCCTATGTAGAATATACCAGTCGTCGTTACGTTCGGATACCTGAAATGATAAAATTTCTGAACTGAAAACGTAGCTTATACATAAATGTTAGTTTTAGGCAATAACTTCATATCTGAGTATTATTGGCGCTATGAGCCAGTGACCTGAGGAACTACAATTAGGAAGTAGGTACCGAAAAAGGGAAAATGTTGGTCGTTATTAGTCCCAGACCATAGGTTGGCAGAATATTATGATTGGCTTTTCAGATAATTTTTTGTCAGACACACTCGAACTCATTTCCGCCAATGTAATTTCAGACACTTGTCCTATGTTTCCGTTCAGAAACGCGGCTATTAACTTTAATTGTTAATTGATGCCGCCTAAAATTAAATAAAAAATAATAATCTGGAATAAGTAACATTGTTCGACAGGTGCTCCACAGGGGGCAGTTCTTATTTTTTGGTTTTAGTTTTGGCTAACTCTACCATTTTATAATATTAAATAACACAAAATGTTGCATTTTCATTGCTGATAAATTCAAAGTGAAAGTCAACAATAAATTGATATTGTAGGATCACGCTGCAGTTTATTTTACGGTTCTTTAGTTTGAGGAACGTTTATCAAATCTTGCTCTGACGCATATCGAACCCTACTACTACTACTGAGGTACAGTCCGCTCAATACAATTTGCAGATTAAAAAAATTGTTTATGCTCAATAAAAATCAAAAACCAGTATAAAATAATGAAAAATGCCATATATTTATTATAAAACCGCAAGATAAAATTTATACAGTTGGCACGGTAAGTTCTGTTTGGTTCTGTTCGGTGCACTAAAATATAGTTTACGTTCACTATTAAATTTTGCTAGTTGCAGTAAAATATGCAGTAAATGCTCGATAAGTCGTAATCTCTATTAAAGTGCGGTAACAGTACTGAAATTTTTCGCTCACTCGTGTTTACTGACCAGCAGTAAATAACGTCAGAAAGCAAAGTGGGTATACTACATGTCTTATAAATCTGCTATACTTAGGGTTTATTATGAACGCAAACTGTTTTTAAAACCATTCATATGAGCGGCAGGGATATTCCTCAATTCAGTTCATCAGAGGATAGTTCGGATATTGTAGTTGACAGGCCCGTCCCAAAGAAAAAAAGAAGAAAGGTTGAATAATAGTGGAGAAGAGAACAGGTATTCAGCAACAAAGCTTTGGCTGAAAAATCAGTAAAAGAAGAACGTTAGTCGCAAATCACAAATACCGAATAAATATTTATTTTGAGTAGACTGTTTTTGTTATTTTTGTTGAAATAAAAGTACCTAATGTTTATAAGCTTTGAACTTCTTGAAGTTCTCCATTAAACGTTGATTCAAAATGTATCGAGGATTTATTATCTTTTAACGAATATTAATAGATTTAACAAGCTTTCAAGTTCGGTACTAAGTGATCCCTAGATCAACCAAGCCTCTATTATTTTTTAACACATATTTTTTTAATTAAGGAAACAATTGAATTTAATATTGAGGATTCGTTACATTTATTGAGCCTGTATTATTTTTGTCAAATACTTAATAATTGAGGACGCATATGAATTTGGCATGTAGAATTTCTTTTATTTGCCAAGCATCAATTATTTTTTTCGAATATATATTTTAACAAGTTGCCAAAAAACCTGTAAATCGAGGCATTGTGCGTTAGTTGAATGCGGTTAGAACTGGAAAACTCAGTGCGGCATTGCCAAAATGCCTCGTCAAGGCAAGAGTTATACGTTGGAGGATGTTATGTTAAAGTTGAATGACATGGATGAAAGGTATAATGCTCTATTTTTTAAATTTGAAGAACAGTTAAAAATAAATCAGAACTAAGAAAGTGAACTCGCTGATATTAAAAAAAAGCTAAACAAAAGGGAACAGGCAGATCTTAGCAACAATTTGGTTATCCAAGAAATTCCGTATAAAAAAATGAAAAACTGGATGACATTATTCATAAAATAGGTGAACAGCTTGAAATTCCTGTGCGGGAAAAATCCTTCATCACCTACAGACTAGGGAAGTATGGTGAGGAAAATAATAAAAAATGTCATCCTGTCAAGGTAATCTTTCAGGATAGTAAAACAAAAGTATGCTGGTTAAAAACAAAAAAACGGCTACAGCTAAACAGCAGTAATCTTGGTATTGCTAATAACAATAAAATATTTTTGAACCCGAATCTCACTAGAACAAACCTTGAGCTATATAGAGCAGCCAGAATGTATAAACAAGAAAAAAAATTCCAGTAATGTTGGGTGTCAGACGGAAATGTTTATCTGAGGAAGGATGCACAATCTAAAGTAATTTTAGTGGAAACCAAGGAACAGCTAAAAACTAGGGCAGCCTCGAAGAAGACTGGAACTGGTCTATATGAATATTCGGAGTCTCCAGAACAAATGATAAGACCTACAATGTGTTGTGAAGAAGGAAGATTGTGATGTACTACTGTTAACAGAAACATGATTAAAGGTGAACGAAACATTCTTGTATAATCTCGGGAATTACAACGCGTTGCATTCCTGTCGTGACGGTAGAGAAGGAGGTGCGTCAGTTTATGTTAAAGATACAATTCGGTGCTGTGAAATAGGTAGATCTGACACAGATAGTAAAATAAACTGGTTGTGTGTGCAATTAGGCGATCAAGACCTTAGGATTAGTGTCATTTATAAACCCCCATCGGTTTCAAATGATGAGTTTTTACCATTATTGGAGGAAATTCTATCAAAGTATCCCAAAAACCACCTACTTGTTGGAGACTTCAATGTTAATCTATTGCAGGATAATAATGAGGTAACTAATTATAAGAACTGTATAACATTAAATAATTTTGAAATACAAAACACAATAACTGCAGATGCAGCTACTAGAGTGGCAAATACCTCAAGGAGTATTATAGATCATGTTTTGTCAGACAGATATAGTAATTTGAAATGTACAATTCAAGTAGTAAGTAACAGTTTATCTGATCATAATGTGTTGACAATAACCTTAGATGTAAACATAAAAGTATTTGCGAGAAAATATAGAAAAGAGGTAAACAGAATAGACCATAAAAAATTCATCTCAAAATTTGAAAAGAATATTCAAACCACAGAAATTCAATCATTTCAGGAACTAATTGACTTGATCGCTTCTTGTAAAAAAGATTCGGAATTCAAAAAGACGTATAAAATACGTGAAAATAACGACTGGGTAAATCAAGAAATTCTCGAAATGATTGAAAACCGAGACAAAATTTATAAACAAAAAGTTAAAGAACCGGGAAACACGAATTTGGAAAATGAATTTAAAAAACTTAAGAATCAAGTCAATAATAGTTCCTTTGTTGCAAAACTGAAAAAGCACATTTCTTGTAGTTTATAATATAATTATATAAGTGTTGTACACTCTGTACATTTATATTTTAGGTTAGTTTTCTCGAGGCCAGTGTTGCAAGCACTGTTTAGAGAAATAAAAAAAATGTAAAAAAAATGTTTATTTTGGTAATAAAGATTTGTTTAAAAAAAACAAGCGGATACATTTTATATCGGTCATTTGCTATATTTGTCGAGCGTTTATTATTTTTATTGAGTATTAAGTTTCTTATCATGCATACGAATAAATTAACCGGAAAATATAATATGCATTGGTATTAAAATAACCCTCATATAAAATGCGCTCTTATAAATTCAATGGTGGTTCAACTTCGCACAGACAACGTCTTTTATAGAATATAAACTTCATCCCATTTTACTGTGTCTTGACTACTAACACATGTTCGCTGAAGGCAGGTTTTGTTTTCTCGTTGGTTATGTAAATTAGACATTAATTTTGAGCGTTGATTGATTTTTTTTCGGTATTTTTGAGGGTAGGAAAATTGCAGTAGGTGGGAGTGGAGAGGGGTTTTGTAACTGTATGCATGTACTGAGAATGCGCAATAATTTAGGCCACTTATGACGCCATTTTTCACAAGCTACGGATAATATTTAATTATGCTGGTGATTCCACAAATTGCATAAATTATGTTGTGGGTACCTGTTTATAACGAAATTAATCAGTTTATTGATTTGTTCCAAAAGTTGCTTATAAAATGTTTTACACTTCAAAATGATTCATTAAAATCAGCTTTAGTTTAGGCACTTCTTTTAACTTGGGAAATTGCATTTTAAAAGCGGTCCCTCGACTTCATCTGTTCATAATAAAAAGTAACAGATACCTTTCAGAACTGTATACCTACCAGTCCTTTTTCGTACATTACAGTCAAAATATTAAACGCCACTTTTCCCGTGGCCACTATAGAGATAGCCTACTACTGTGCTACTGATAAATCAACAAAAGATGACGCAATCTGTTTATTACTCCGAACATATTCGAAGGTTTGTTGTTAATATAAAAATGCGTGTCAACTCATATTTTTTGCTGAACTGTAATCTCGATTCATATCATAATGATAAACAATATTTCATAAAAACTGTTGAATCGCAAGAAACCCTTAAAGGTTGACATCATAATGGATAGATTCATTTATTTGGTATGTATAATGAGATTCTGCATCTAACACTGTGTTAACGGAGCAACTGAATACATTTGACACAGATTGTGTTAAAGATTCTGCACATTCTGTGAAAAGGCAAATTTTGTGATAAGTGTTGGTTCGACCAGATTTACACTAAAAGCTGAGGTGGTGTCGATTTTCCAGGCCAGATACATTGGAATTCATTTGACTAAGTAATATAGGACAATTTGTTTTGGAATTTACAAATTTATATGTAGAAAAGCCAAGAATATGTGAACCCATAGGAAATGATTCTAGTAGGTAATATCTTATTACTAATTCCACGTTGGGATAGTTATGATTTATGCCACTACGCATCAGTGTCATATACATGCATTAGCACAAGTCATAATAGTGATAAGATCCAGTGCAAGTTAATTTTTCCGTAAGTATCAGGCTACTATAATAGACATTATTAAAGCTACAGCTCTGAAAGTTTGCAAGCTGTAATATTGAATATTTGGAGATATTTTAAGAGGTAAACATAATCATATTTATTTATTTTTATTTTATTTATTTCCCATCATCACGTCGTATCATCAGTTAAATTGGAAACTCCACATCTTACAGTGGCGTAACATTCGAGAAGGTTTATTCTACGTATAGACATACATAATGCCATCAAGAGCACCTTGCAAGTGTTGTAATAGAATATTTGAAACCGATCTCTTATCAACTCGTAGTGTTTGCAAGGATAGATACAACCATAGCTGTGCATCTATCACAGCAGATGAAATTCGCACGTTGTAAACAAACAAAGAATATGATTGGTCATATTCGGGTTTCAGAGCTGTAAGTCTAACAGCATTAATTAGTCAACTCCAGAATGGCATTCAAGATCTGAAAAGAAGGCTAAAAATGCGAGAGTTGCAAACTCTTCACGTTTCAACTTTGAAGATGTTGTCTCGGAGGTTATCGAGAGGCATAAACATGAAGGAACCGAACCAAAACATGTCAGCGAATGAGCGATCTAGCGACACCAACAAGGAGCTAAGTGGATAGTGAATATGATCGATCCTGCGTTATCGCTTTCCAATATCAAGCCGGTCAGACTGGGATTTTCTTTGACATGAACATTCGTCCAATCAAAGCCATACGAGAAAACAGTGATCTAGTTAAAAATATCACACCAGAGGAACTTACAAAAATGTCAGAATATCTCCAGGTTGAACGAAAAGGCAAATGGACTGTTTCAAGCTAGTCATCGAGCAACAAAATACTGGTGACATGAACTGCTTTATTAGGCATTTCAACGTGTCCCCATAATAGTCCAGTAAGACTATCCAATATAAGAGCATACTATCCAGAACGTTCGAGGACTTAATATGTACCAAACTAGATGTTTTCTCTTCCAGTATGAGTGAATGCGAATATAACTAAGTTGATCTCACCGAAACATGGTTAAAAGCAGAGGTTATGTGCAGTGAAATATTTTTAGACAATTACGATGTACACAGGAAAGACATGGCTCATAGTCGACTGAATTTGAAGACACCTTTCACGAAATCGATTTTCTAGTATGCAAATCTAATGTATCCCTACTACACGTGCTCTGTATTGCTGTCGTTTAGATTCCACCTCATAGATAATAATTTTGATAGTTTCTTTGATATACTTGTAAATTTGGAGTATCTGTACTCAGAAAATTTAATAATTATGGGTAACCAGCGGCTAAATTTACTTTCCTAAAGAAATTGAATAATACATATGTCATATTTGCTATAGAGCGAAAATTCAAACACAATATTTTTTGGAGAAAATCGGTCTTCCTTGTATATTTCTATTTGTATAAAATATTGGGAGCAACATAGACGTTAAATATATTTGTTCTGAGAGGCCATTTTTGCTTATAGTTTGGATACTAAGACAAAACAATATAATGATTGTTTTGTTTTTATCTTCATGCTTACGTATGTGGATTTCTCAATTTTAAATTCGTACCAAAAAATATCGGAAAAAGTCGGCGGCTGACAGGACAGTTGACAGTGGACGACAGTAAGAGGTCGTGGGTTCGAGTCTCGCCGACCGCCGACAATTTCTGGTACGAATTTATAATAAAAAAAAAGATAATGATTATGGATGCATACAAGTCGGAATTTGTGTTTTTTTTAAATCGTCCAAAACATAATCGGAAATACCTTTCCTGAGAACTTACCTCGCAAACTCCTGTGTAAAATGTTTGCCATCTATAACCATTGATATAGGATAGAACATAACAAGAATACTGTGCCACAGCCCATCATTGATTGGAGGAAAGGGAGGTCTTTCTATTACAGTCTTATTTCCATCTTCCATGGAATATACTAACTTCAAAAATCCATTCTCCAGTCCTATACCTATGAAGTTATGGTTCTAAAATTAAAGAGAATTGGGTTGAATTGAAAACATAAATCTTCAGTAAAGTTATATAGCCAGTAATGGGATGAATAAAATTCCTTAATTGTAATATTCGAATGTGAATTGAATTTAATTTTCATGTTTCACGATACATATTATGACGTCACCTCGCATCCAGTGACTTACAATGGTTGTAGTTACTCCCCTGTATGACGTGAAAACCCCGTATATTATTGCATATTCAGATTCCATGATAAATTCTATTGTGACTTTATGTATCATACATGGGACTTAAAGCGAACCGTTTAGGAGTAAATCACCATTTTTGGTATAAGTAGATATCAGGAAAAAATTGAATATCGCAGAGATTATAAAATTTGGAAGGCTGTGACTTTGCCGTATTACTAAGCATAAAATGCGTCAGCTTTGGTGAGACTGTCAAATTTAAATTACGTTTATGCTTGGAGAAATCGGTCGATGAATTAAGGAAACTTCGATCAGCGATAACTTGATTTTTTTGAATGGGAATGTATAATTTTTTTTATACGGTTAAAAGTAGAATTTGATAACCTTTCTAATGATATAAGGTTGTGCATTGTGCATATCAATCTCTAGTAGTTTTCATTTAATTTTAAATTTTCAAACAAATCGGCGTTTTTCAATTCGCCTACCTATAACCAACGTAGCAGGCCATGAAATATAAACAAAAACCTGTTTAGGTAGAAGAATACAACTAACTTAGCTGAAAAATATGCACGAACTAGACTAAAGGGACAAGATTATAAAAACTACTCACAACAAACAAAGTCTAACCAGAAACAACGGCGGTAACATATCTTTGGTCAAAGAGAAGCTGGAGTATGGCAGAAATGGATTTTTTCACGGCCTACTAGCTACTGCAATGTACTAGAGATTGGCAATTTCCAAAACCATCAAAAATTTTGAAATAAAGTAAAAACTACTAGAGAATGTTGTGAGCAGTTTTTTATTTTCATAATAAAATTTTACATTTAATGATATAAAAAAGTATGCAATTCTGTCAAAACTCAAGTCAAAAGTACCTCTGACTGGAGTTCTGAAAATTCTTCAGTACCTATTAGTACCTACAGTACTAGTACAGTACCTATTAGGTCGCAGAAAATGAAGAATGAATTAAAGTTTGTTCAAATTATAAAACATAACTTAAATGGCAGAAAATTTAAATATGATTTGTCAGTATTCCTTTTTTGCAATATTGCTAATAGATATCGAAAAATAGAAGGGCTCCAGTCAGAGGTATCGACTTCGATGCAAATTAGTACTTTTTTACACAATTACATATGATTGATAGTTGCGTGCTGGAGCAACAGTCGCTGGTTGTTTCTGTTTCATATGAGAGTTTTTGATTGCCTTGGAAATTTTTAACCTCTAGTAAATTGCGGTTACCAGTAGACAGTAAAAATAGATTACTGCCATACTCCAGCTTCTCTTTGACCTTAGAGATGTTATCGCAGTTGTTTCTGGGAGAGTTCATTTGTTGTAAGGAATTTTTATAATCTTGTCCCTTTAGTATTATATTTTTCAGCTAAGTTAGTTGTTTTCTTCTAGCTGAACAGATTTTTGTTTATATTTCATGGCCTGCTACGTTGCTTATAGGTAGGAAAATTGAAAATCGCCGATTTGTTTGAAAATTTAAAATTAAATGAAAACTACGAGAGATTGATATTCACAACCTTATATCATTAGAAAGCTTATCAAATTCTACGTTTAACCGTATAAAAAAAATTATGCACTCCCTTTTGAAAAAATCAAGTTATCGCTGAACGAAGTTTCCTTAATTCATCGACCGATTTCTCCAAGCATAAACGTAATTTAAATTTGGCAGTCTCATCAAAGCTGACGCGTTTTATGCTTAGTAATACGGCAAAGTCACAGCCTTCCATATTTTGTAATCTCTGCGATATTCAATTTTCTTTTGATATCTACTTATACCGAAAATGGTGATTTACACCTTAACGGTTCGCTTTAGGTACCATGTATGATACATAAAGTCACACTAGAATTCACCAGAGAATCTGAATATGCAATAATATATGGGGTATTCCATTAAAAAAAACATAACTTTGATACATTTCGTGTTTTTGGGATACCCTGTATAACATGAAAATATTTTTAAAATGTAGCCTTTATGGGTCTCTATCCATCCCAGATTATTATCTTTTTTTCTATCAAACACTTTAGCCATAATGCTCCGTGTCGAATAACGTGAATAACCCTGTATATATTAAAAAAATATAAAAGTGTGTACCTTCATATAATACAAAATTTGACACCATAATATGCACTTGCGGTACTGCAACGGCGCGCTACATTTTATTTAAGTGGGTGTTCGCCAATAGCCCTATTTTCCCACACATGAAAAAATTCTAATTATACTAAAAACAAACAAGTACTATTATACTACTCTGTACTGTACTACTGATACTCTCCTGGGTAGTTCTTGCTAATCCCTCAGAAGATCGTTTTCTACGGGAGGAGATCGTACACCGTCCCAAAAGCAAAACAGTCATACAAATACGATTTAAATCATACTTTTGGCAACACTGTGTCGAACGTGACCGATGCGCCCGCCATAGTATCATAGCTTATGGAATAAAAATAGATGCTTGGTCGTAGGCTTTCGTCCGGTAGCGGCATGTAGAACTACATGTCACCAAATAAAAATGATCATCAGAAGATTTCAAGATAAAACGTAGTGGTGTCGGTTACACAGTGGCGTAGATTATGCCAAGAAAATAACCGAAAATATTTCGTTTTTTTATTTTTTTTATTTGCACGTAGTGAGAACTCGCATGCATTTAAAAAAGTATTTATAAAACCTATGGAAAACACGTTTCATCGATTCCAAAAATATAAAGAGCCTACAACTTCCCTACCTCTCCTGACGAGCCGCCGCTGATTGATGTACAGAGCTATGGCCCATATGAAGAAAATTGCCTCCCACTTGGGCAAAAAACTAATTATAAGGATCGATATAAAGGTGTAGTGCAAGTGTTTGTTTTTTCGCTCCCATAAAATACAAATATAACATGAAGTATAAAATATTATATACTTTTCAAAAATTCCAAATCCCCTTCGTGAAATCTTGGACTAGAGGCAGCAACAACAGCAGCAAGCAACATGCCTTTAAAGAACAATTTATCAAAATCTTCATGGTATTGAAAATATTCTCACCTGATGAAACTCATTCGTATCACGACTTAATAAACTTAATAAACTAGTTGATTGTAAACTGCTGCCAATCGCATTATGTTATTTTATAGTGAAAAAGTAATAACGTTCGAGCTTGTACAGGCAAACAAGCCCGACATAGTCCTGCTCAACTTCCAAAAGGAGACGATGTTTGTCATTGAGTTTTCGTCTCTAAGGGGGAATACACTGTTAGTTTGCTCAGTTTGCTGGTAATGGTCATTGCATCTCTAGGTGGAATGAGGAATATGTGGCTCTCTGCACTGCGCAAAATACCGGTGTGCCGAACGGCGGTGCACATCTTAGCCGCCAGAATGCAGAAGGCAGTCATCCTTGGGTCCTTTAGTCTACTTAGGGCGCACGATTCGCGTGATTGCTCACCTCACGGTGTGAGGAGTAGTCACTGGGTAATGGAACAGCAGCCCGGTGTGTCCGGTTTTGCACACATAATGCTTTATTTGCCAAAAGTAAATAAAAACAATAGAGATTGGTAAACACAAAGTGAAGAAAATAATTATACAAACGCATAATTTAGGCAAATGAAAGAAGTACAGTCAAATAGTATACACGTAAGTGGACCTTGGATGTGCTTGTACCTGGCAATTGAGTGAAGCTAATTGACTGCTTCCTTTTTAGTCAAACTGACATTCGTTATTTTGCTTCTATATATCGTATATTACAGATATGTATTGTTATTGAGACACACAAACTGAGAATATCTACAATTCGTATATATTAATTTCATGTACCTTTTGGCTCCACAATATCAAAGCATTCGGCCTAACAGTAGTGAAGTTAACATAAACTTCCTTAACAGAAATTTCCCTCAGAGCCCTTCTTTTATCTCCGCCTTTTTTTACCATCATGTAGCCTCCTCTGGAGAATTTTGGTACTTGAACTGTGATTTCTTTCTCACAAAATATTCCAGATCTTCCGACATTGCAGGCGCAGGTTCTGTTTACGCAAACTCCGTAATTTCTACAAGTTTTTTCATCACAACTCTGCACATTTTCACACCTACAAGATATTCCGTAATGAATTAAAACCTCACAAAGTACAGTTGAAAAAGTAATACATATCTTATAAGTTAGTGCTAGGAATCTTCATCGTTCCTAGGAAACATTTAAATAATATTTTTTTTGTGAAAGCACAAGAGCTGCCCAAATAAGCCCAATTTCTACAATATGCTGTCAGTTCATATAAAATAATGTACTTTTTCTTCCAGCCTATACACGATCAGTATTGTGTAAAGTTATAGCAGACAATAATTTATTATAATATTTTTTTTTGACATTTTGTGATGTCTACGAAACTTGATAGGTATCAATTTTTCCCTTAGTATGTTGCTGTTATAATTTCAATGCCTACTACCCCAATTTTGATGATACTTTATGTTTATTGCGTCATTGATTGTTTCAGTGCACTAAAAATTTGAATGAACGTTGACGGTATGAAACGTAATTTTAAAAGACTATGGAATAAAAAAGTATGTGAACTAGCTTACAGCAACCAAACAACTGCCAAACCTATTTCTTTCCGTACTCTCGAGTTACTGGTCACAATATACATTTATTCTGCAGTGCCTGTATATTTAAACAAATTCCGTCAAATGCATGAGAAATACCGATGCAATCTATTTGACAATATTTTCTCTCCACAGGTGAGGTAAGTTGCACGTTCGAGCAAAAACGATTTAGAATTTAATTTTGATGATTTATGGAATCTACTTTCTGTCAAAACAAGAGTTTTCAGCAACTGATAGACGCTGGGCTCGTTTTGATAAAATTTGAGGAGAAATATCAAATTAATTAGTGACAAATAGTTTCTCATTTTATGTAGTTTTTTTGCATGGGTCAATACTCTTCAATTTAGGCTCGATCTATGATTGTACGATTAATAGTGAATAAGAAACAGCTCAGTTGCACAATGCTGACGATAAGTATTAATAATGGCGAATGTGCTTTCTTCTTTCATGAGCAACATCTTATAGTAATAGCTAGTGCATTCACCATTATTGACAAAAGACGGTGAGGGCCGTACTCATAGTTGCCACTTGAGCGCTCCTGAAGGACGTTGGTTGGCGAGAACTGTTGGTAGATGAAACTAATTTTTTGTTTGTTTGGATATCTTTAATCACAAAGGTATCTACCCTCAAAAATTCAAAACTTCTTATCGATCTCTTCAGAAAGTTATTAACGATTAAACATCAGTATTTTAACATGGGCTCCTATATGGCAGTTTAGCGTTTTTTTTTGTACTTAAAGGTAGAATAATGAATAAACATATTTTAGAGTAGATAGAAAAATAAATAATGTTTAAAAATAAGAATGACGACAGTTTGAATTAGTTATTAATTATTTTAGTCATGGTAGTTAAAACTGTTTCAGAAATTAAGAGGCCGTATTGAAAACTTATAACATCGCACTGTTTCACAAACCCGCCGCCTTCTCTCTCTTTACTAAAAGCCATAGTAACATCAGTGGCGTAAATGAACAGGGTTCGTCAGTTATAGGTTAAGTTACTTTGTTGATTATCGTTTATGTGGTATTTTTTTATTTATATGAGAACCATTGACGTCTAAGACGTCAATCCTGATAAACGCGCTGTTGAAAAATTGATTAAGTAAAAGAAGTCACAAATTATTGCAAGTGTATTAATATACTTGCAACTTTTTTAAATTCCCGAATCAATTTCATAGAAAGTTAGTACACATTTGCATGAGCATCTCTCAAATACTGTTTTGTGTTTCATAATCGTTCGATACTTGGAAAACAAAATATCAACATGACATTTCCTTGCCGAAAAAAATGCCCCGCAAAAAACACGAAACACTGCTAAAAAATAAAAATAATAGAACATCTTCAAATCTTTACCCCCCTTCTCGAAAGTGTTGTCTATACGAAACACATGCAAAAGGGCACACTAGAGTATTACTTGCGTGAAGTACTCTCAAGTGGACACTTGAGATACAACTATGAATACAGCCCTTAGGTCAGGCTTATATCCCAAGGTGATTCCTAACTTTTTTATCAGTACACTAAAAAAATATCAAACTATTAAAGTAAAATGATAAATAATCTATAAATCGCTCGCAGAATTTGTCGATGAAGGTAATTTTATCGATATTTGTTGGCAGACTGTATAGTTGGGAAACGCCGCAGCCGACTTCTAAAAGCCAAGAAAATTTCATTTCTTCTTGAATTAATGCTTGAAGTGATCTTCATCTAAAATTAATTTTCTCTGTTATACAGATTCTGAAATAATACAATGAAAGATCGAAAAACTTTGTCTGCACCTAATGCAGAAGTAATTCCCGAACTTTTATTATAATTATATTTAGGTGTTTTCGTCGATACATTGGACCCTTTTTAGCAATCTTGTAGTATTGTGTTAAGAAAATAATAGCATTGTGTATAAGAGATGCAGGCTAGTTGTTCTTGGTAAAAAATTGGGGTGCAATATGAAGAACAAGACAGCTGAACTTTGCAAGTATGGGCCTACTCGCGATACTGCATTTTTAGGTATTATTGTATTATTTGTTTTTGAGCATTAAACTGTACGCCGTTTACTTAATGGTTTGATTGATGATGGTGGTATATTGAACAAACCAGAATTTCTGGAATTCTTATTGGAACAGTTGCAAGAGAGAAAGAGAAATATATTTTTTAGCGAAGATTACAACGAACAAGTGATATACCTAAGGCATAACGAGCTCTTACAACCTTCTCTAGCATTCGGCTAAAGTTTCTATCCGTGATAATATCATTCAGATTCCATTAAAATGAGCCAATATATTTTAATAGCTTGTATAATAATGTAAAGCGGGTATAATAAGCATGTACCTTTCTCCATAATATGGACTTTGGCATGAACAATGTGGTTTTAAGGCTGCATCCAACCAGCAGGTGCCTCCATTCTGACAAAAATCTCTTCCACAGGGTGTTCCATCACAATCGACTATGTTCCGTGCATCTTTGATATTTTCCGAGTCAAGTGGCAAGTGATTATCGTTAATCGATAGTTGCCTAATGCACCCTCTTAAAAAAAGATTTATTACTTGTTGAAATTACATAACCTTGTTTCTCATAATTGCGTTTGAAACTAATAGTCAAATACGGCTTAATTTAATGCAAGTGCATTTTTCAGTTGATGTGGCAAAGTTTAAGTTGAATGGTTGATTGTTCATGACATTATCGAAGCACTGGCACGTATGCTATGACAATGCTACAATTTACCTTTTAAAAGGTGAACCTCATTTTGAGATAGTTTTTAAAAGTTTATATTCAGTATCGAGTCACTATCGACTTTTTGCAAATGTTTATAGATGAGAAGATTGACCTTATATTAGTTCCACAAAGAATAGGAATGTGTATTTAATATTACATCGTGGCAGAATCATATAGTAAAATATAGTTTCTCGATAATGAAGTTGATCTGATTTTGTGATTTTTTACTTATCTGTCTTGGACTTATCCTTAGCAATATCTTCTCGTGAATTATATCAATATCATTCATACTGACAAAATTGAAATAGTGAGTAAAGTGAACCACATAGTAATCAGAAGGAGAATTATGTGGCATGTCCAAAACTTTTTATAGCACTGGCTAAATGCCCTAAAGTTTCAGGCATTGCTGACCTTATATATAGATATATTATAACTTACAATGACTCACGACAATATGTTTTCTTACTGCCAAGTTGTAACAAAATACAATTGTTCTTGTACCAATACCTTCAGCTAAATCAAATATTCAAAGCTCAAATGATAGCCGTTGTATACAATACAAGTGAATACATATAAAGAGAAAATAGGAAGTATTTGTATGTGAGTATGGGGTACAGGTAATATGGATGTATTAATAAATGTCTTCAAATGGCAAATACTTTAGGAAATTACAAATCATCTTCCAAGTGACTCATTATGCATGTTAGAAATAAAACTAACCTATATGGTATAGGAAGACTGCCTCCAGCAAAGATAGGAAATTTCGACATATCTGCAAAGCCGCCGATGAAAATGGCTTCTTTAGTGAAGATTAGATTATACGATTTCTCCAGAACACCAGTATTGATAACGTTGTTGACACTAAGATACGCCTTTTGTCCGAAAAGTCCGAATTTGATTCTATACCACACTGCTTTCACAAGAAGTGTGGAACTTCGGACAAGAAACGGTTTTCCTCCCGAAGTTTTGTGTTTTCCTTAAATAAAATGTTTTTTAAATTTATTACAATGTTATTTTCAGAAATACAATAGGACAGTATAAAAGTATTATAAGTGACGTGATAAACCACCCAAAACGCTTCACTGTGACTCTAAAAACTGCTTTATATCTAGTTTAAGTGATAATCATTTTTTAGCTCGATATTTGGTGATTGATGAAGTAGCACATGCCAAAATGACAAATCTAGAATCTATGTTTGAAATCATTTGTGGTTTGAGGTTCAAAATTATTGTTTTTTTTCCTGCCAATAGGTCAAATAATTTACCTTGAACTTTTCGCCGTCAACATCCTCTAGTAAATAGATCATCTGATTCATAGATTTCTATGAAAATATGTTTCGCATTCATTGTGAACACGCTTTTTAGCTGAATATCTTGTTGACATTTAATAAACCTAGATATAATTATGAACACACTGAAAAGCGCAGTGAACACAAAGAAACTGTTTTCTATGTACCAAAACATAATTTAATTTTTTCACTTGCTGACAATTAAGATACATCTTTTATCCGAAGAGTCCGAAATTTAATCTATAACATACCACCTCACAGGAAGCGTGGAGCTTCGGACAAACAAGAATTTAGCACGAGGAGTTTTGTTCTTAGAAATAATAAGACATATGTAGAAAGAAAAGAATAATAATAATGATTGTGATAGACCACTCGAATTGGTTCACTATTGTGTGACCTCCCCTTTATATCCAGTTTAAGTGACCCACTGTATTATCATTATTTATTAACTAGGAAGTAAGTGGAAAATACTAAATCGTCTAATTAAAAAAAGCTATATTTTCATAATCCTTAATATAATATATAAAAAACTTATCGAAAAAATTCAGAATGCCTACCCGCCACCTTTTTTAAAAAAATTGTATTCCCAACTTTACTCTCCACCTTTCTTCCTTACTTTCCTTTTCCCTTTTTTATTTCACGTTATTTAGTGTCTGGGGTCGCAGACCTGACTTACTTATGAACGAAAGCTTAGGCCTAAGGTCTCACGCACCATTCTGACAGTCAACGATAGTTTTATTTTATGTTCAAAATTTAAAAAAAACAAGGTCTGTCAATTTTTTTCTATAGAATTCAATGCATAATGCATTTTTTTATTTTTTTTAATTTCATACCATTCCAAAAAATATAATAAAATTTCAACACAGAAAGTATAATGCTTAATAAAATACCGATAAATGACACACCCAGAATTCCTAAAAACCAGTTCTTTGCTATCCTTGGATGAGTATCAAGGTTTATTTATTTATTAGTTTCGTTGACAGATCAAATTTTAAGAAAATAGTAAGTTGAATGATACATACTTGTTTGTATTCTTAGTTCTAAAAATCCATCTAGTAGTGTAAGACAAAGAAGATTTCCATTTTCTTTGCCAATGAAGAATATCATGCCAGTATCTTTCAATGTTCTCATCTCCATCTCTACATGGAATTTGGCGACATCAATTTCCACTGGATGCAGAGAAATATAGGATCTCCTTCCCGAAAAACTAACATCGGTTATGTTTTCAACTGAAAGTACAAGTGTAATTGAGCAAATATCTTACTTATGCCTCCGAACATAAACGTAACAAGAAGGGTCACTCTAATACGAGTACTAACTGAACATTCGGAATTGTACCTTTTTGGCAGTATTCTCCAGTTCTCAATAGAGGACAGTCGCATTCATAGCCAAATAGCTGCGGAATGCATGTTGATTCCTGGGAACACTTTGTTATACTACTATCACAGTAATTGTTTTTAAATGAACACAGCGGTCCAAACCATCCTTCTTGGCAAAGACACCTGCAATTAAAATAAAAAACGTATGCGCAGTTGAGAGCGTTAAAACCTAAACAAGTTGTCAGTAAAAGAACACGCAAGAACTTGTGATGGCTGCTTGATTAAATCTTTAGATTCAAGCTGATAAATTAAAATCGCAAAATTGTGTGCAGAAGCATTAGAAAAGTCGAATATATAATTGAAGTCTTAAGTTTTTATGGATTCAATTTCATATTTCAAGTTATGACGCTGTCGATATTTTGTCTTCCACTAGTTATCACACTTAATTTTTTAAACGAATACTATTTAATAAAATTAATAAAACGCTCCCCCTAGAATTGCTAATAAAAAAGAATTTTCAATATTTTCTTATGTGATAGTTAGAGTCATAGGTTCAGGGAGGCATGTCAGTAATGTTCATATCGATTTTTTATAAACTAAATGTTTACAATGGGATGTGCGATTATACACTGTAAACTCGCTCTAAAGCCTGCCACAGGCTCTCGGTTCCAACTGACAGTTGGAACTGCACAGTTCAACTGTACAGTTTAACCTCTACGTGCATGGGTTATTCAGTCCCCGTTCAACTCACCTGTGCAGTTAAACTGTAAACATGAAATTTCCATCATTTCAACTGCCAGATTAGACTGAACATTGCGTGTGTCTGGGTTCGACTGCGCAGTTTTTAGTCCAATTTCTGCAAGTGCGTATGGTTTTGATGATCGCGCGTTGTAAGCCAAACGGAGTAATAACGGAGTTTATTACGATATATAGAGAGACCTTGCCTGCGGTAAGTAAAAAGTGTGACTATACCATGATCGAACAAAGAGGGATCCCCCGTATGTCAAACTATCTAAGAAGATAGCCGAAATTGATCCTGGTGCTGACAAGAAGTGTGTGATAAGTAAAAATCGACGTCGCCTCTCTCGGATTCAATGTAAAACAGAAAGATTGAAGATAGGTACGTTTGTGTGCTTCTCAGTGTGCACTGTACTGTACACTTTTAGCTGTGCAGTTTAAACTGTCAGTTAAAACTGAACGTCTGTGGCCTTAGAAGGATATGATAAATATAGCGAGGTTCTGCAGATTTATTTCCGCTTCTCGCATTTTAAGCATCATCAAACTTTATTATTCCAGTCTCCATCTTGTAGCCCCTTTTTTCGATTTCGATATTTATGTTTTGAATCAACCTCTTTCGTGGTCTTCCACGTTTATTCCTTGGACGCGGAGACCAGTTCCATACTTTTTTTGGTATCTTTTCTTCACTCGTACGACGCAAATGGCCATACCATTTTAACTGTATGATGTTTATCTCATCTAAAGAAGTATTTTTTGCTCTTATCTATTGCCTTATACCTCGTTTCTAAGTGGTCAAACAACGTTAGTCTACAATATCTTCTCCAGTAAGACATTTCCGCTGATATTATTCTTTGGCTCATATTTCTGCCCATAACCCATACTTCTGATCCATGTGTCATGACTGATAAATCTATTAATGTCTTATATAATGTATGCTGTTTTGTTTTTTTTTGTAATGTTTTGATTCCACAACATTGGATGCAGTACCTTTGTCATATTTCTGCTTTCCTAACTTTTTTTATTATATCCTCTTTCATCTTCACAAAATATGACTTCGAGATATGACATAATAAAGACTGAATTATAGATAAACCTAGATAAATAAAACTGAGACTTTTTTAACCGTTTGATATTAAGTAGATATGTCTACTGATTAATTCTTATTTTTAACTGCTACCCAAATTTTAGTCATGTTACATTTTCATTTCTAAATATATAGTTTTGTTGCATTGTGTGAAGCTTTCGCGGCCCTGATCGTGAATGATGAATACTGGTTTTTGCATACGGCCGGGGTCGATACGATCCCCCGGCTTGGCATCGACGTGTCTCGCTGTTTGACGTTTCGCCAACTCGATGGATGGCATCCTCAGAAGCTGGTACCTGTTCGATGGCATCCAAAAAACTAAACTAATGTTCTCAAATAACTAAACTTAAATTCTCCCAAATCGGTGGACAGGTAGCAGCACAAGGTAGCAGCTTCTTTCGCTTGTCACCTAATTTCCTTGTTCCGCTGATCACCATTAATTCATTCTGTTCTAGCTGTGCTATAAAAATATATTACTTTGTATGCTGGAAAGTCACAATAATGTGGCTCACCCCCCCCCCCCCCCCCCGTCACTGGGAGATCGTTAGAACTGATACGTTTCTACCAAAAATCAACTTAAAGCCGGAGATTCATCTGACAAGAGTTGGCAGATCATCGTTCAGATTCGCTGTTATTGTCCTCATTGCTGCGCATTCGTAGTCATTCGTGGCAACGTTGCATGGTACTGAGAGATTTACGAATTCTTTGTATACTTCCATTTGTCAAAAAACGTTTTTGCCAGCATTCCATTCCTTCGCGAGAAGGCTAGCTCACTCATATTTTTTCCTTCACAAACGAAAATAAAACACACTTTCTCGTCGAATTTTAGCAAAGTACCACAAAATATCTCCGACACTACCACATGTTAACGCCCAACAACGTTTGCAGACATTCGCAACTCGAATTCCCTTTTGATCTTTTCTGTTTTACCGACAGACGATGGAAAACGGTCGTTCGCCGCGCTGGAGATTCACACCAAAATGTTATAGTTGCAAATGACCACAAATGACCATCTACACTTGACGAACGAATACAAACAAATACAAACCAATGCGAACAAGTGGCAACATTTCTCAGATGTACCCCCGGCTTAAAACGCATATTTCTTCAAATGGTCGCTGACGGCGAATTACATACTACCAAACTTTCACTGCCAAATTATAACGTATGCTCGTATTGGTGTTTTCATATAGGCGTAGAATTGTCCAAATAACTAAAGAAACGCCATTTTTCAAAAGTTTGACTCAGAAAACAAATACTTAAAATTTTAAGACTCTGAATTTTGGTACGACCCAGAATTTAGAAATTAAAGGATGTGCAAGCATTGAGTTTATAAATTTTGTGGGACTATAAACCGTATCAGACCTACTCCAAATATATTGCTGTGATCATAAAGACGCACGGAAAAAAGACTGTTGTAAATTTTTCCACAATTGTAGGTATTTTCACTACAAACTGTGGATGATATAGGGACAATAACAACTTGTGTATATTTGTAACACTAAGTTGTGGATCTGTGGACCCAACAATTGTGTTCCATATTACTACCACCGATAGAGTTTATTTACGACCCCTGTGGATTTTTTATACAAATACTGTAACAACAGGATAGCCACAATTTGTAGACTAATAGGCGACTCAGTCAGTGTACTAATATTTCACAAAATGTATAAAATCATTTAACACATTGTTGTAATAAAATTTTGAACAATATTGTGAAGTCTATTACACTACAAAATTTGGGTTTATTAATCCATAATAAATGTGATGAGTGAGGTAGTTGTGGAGGCAAAGGTAAAATGAGGCGTGTATACAATTGTTTATTTTCATACAAAAAAGGTGTTCACAAGAAGAATTCAAAAAATAATCACACTGGTATATATGTATGACCACAATGATATTCACTTTCTAATAATCATCATTGACTGGATAGCTTGGATGTCCAATGGTACTGAAAAATAAAAATATCATAACGTAGCATAAATAATACAGTATCTTCATATCATTCAAGCCACAGAGTTCCAACCCGTATAGTTAATTTCAAATTAGTAAATTCTAAAACAGTCTAACATAGAAACATTCGCATAAATCAATATTTTGCTATTCTGCTGCAATTTGCTGTATAGATAACCTCACATCCACACAAATGAAAATGCCCCTGGTACCCTGCCTGGACTTAAAAGACGTAATGGCGATATACAGCTGTGAGCTTTCGCCGCATAAAATAAAGATGCGTAGCCTTTTCTATTTTGAGCCTATTATGTTTAAATAATTTTATGCGCTATAATAATAATTCTCCATAGAAATGTGAAAAACATGGTAATTCCAATGAACGAAAACAGCCCTATATCTATTTCTGCCATGTAGGTGCAGCGTCCATATTGATATTACTTTTAAACAAACGACAGCATTAAAACGTAGCCATTATGTAATCATTTACACTTATTTATGTATACTATCATAATCTTCGACATATAAAGTTTCGCCCGTAATTTTTTTCTACAACTGTTCAATAGGTACTAGCGGACATAGCTTTATATTTTCGAATCAAAAAACATTGCAAAAATAACACACGTAAGTCGTTGCTTCCACATTTAGTTACAAACTCCTATGACTGCCTGTCTGTATCACAATGACACAAATAAATAAACTAGTACTTACCCAGAAAAATAGGAATGCACTCAAACCCTCCATTTCTTAAAATATATGGTATCTGGTATCTTTTATAGGTATAGGTATAAATTATATGCTTCACACGTCGCCGTCGGTTGTTCATACACAGGCACAAACCAAATGGGAACTCAACAAGAAAAGAACTAGAAAGACACGGACTTGCGCAGACTCTTTCAGATTTCTTCAACAACAGTTTTGTGGATTTTTTAACAATCCATTGTGGAAAAATGCTCAACTTTATGTGAACTTTTCTATCGCATGATTGCGGAAAGGGAAGCTGAATAGTTTGTGTAGAAAAGCTACATACTTCGATTGTGAAAAAGTCCATAGCAAGCCAACGCAATTTGGTGGAATATGGTGCTAGACCCAATGAAACTTTATTCAACAATCTTTTAGAAATATCTTACAATATGTAGAAAAATTACCAACAATCATACCACACAATATTGTTTAAAAATACTCAAGTCTGCTTTTTTCCGTGCGGAAAAACCTAGATCACTGAGAAAGGAATTGGATTAAATGATCAGAATATTTTCCAAATTTAGAAACGTACATGAAAGTGCTACCATGATGCAAACAGGCGCCCTCATTCTGGCAATTTCTCTCATAACACTCCGTGCTTCCACATTGACCTACAGCTCTTCCAAATGTCTGCATGGAGCCCTGAAAGGGAATCACCACACTGCCAGACTTCATTTCTATGTCGAAAATGCAACCAGAAAAACCTGTGTGCATTGGAAGATCATGCGGGAGATCAGAGAAGTTTACGGAGCTGTGCCCACCTAAAAATAAAAGTGAATTAGTATTGTGGTTTGTAAGGTGTGGTGAAGCAGATCAGCAAAGTTTACACATATACATTATATAGAAGTAATTGGATATATTTGAATATATTTGCCCTAAAAGGCTAAGAAAGTATCAGGCTGAAGTCACACTGTGGGTAATAGGCAAGCAGACTTAACGGTAAGAGGTAAGCGAGATGCTAAGATAACATATCCTAGTTAACAGACACATCGTTCCTTATACAAACGTATAGATGTATCCTAGTAAACCAACTCGTCTGTTTTCTTGAGCGTCTGTCCTGTTTAGAAGATGCAAAAGTGAGGTTATATGAGTGAAATAAGCGAAATAATTTGTGACTTTTACTAGTTTGTATCCATTTCGACACAGAACTATTACCTGGGCGAGGATGAAAAGCGCGTATGGTTTTTAGAAATCGTGTCAATGGCGGCGCAGCAATATTAAAAAAACTGGGAATATAAAAACAGCTCAACCTTCGTTTTTAGAGGTTTTAGGGGTTCCTGGTTTTCCACTTTTTTTGGGTGGGGTGAAATTGCGGTGATTGTGAGTATGGGGGTTGTAAAACTAAAACATTAGTTGTATCCATGGAAGACCTAGCGGTATAACACACTTTTTTGCGGGTGGGCGATGATTTGGTTGCAAGGTGTGGAGAACTCAGACTATAGCTTCCCGCTATGGGAAAATAATAAACTGGTATCACGGTAATGTGTGAGAAGTACTGAGTGAATTAACCTGACGTCATTTTTTGTGATATTCTCTCGATTTTACTTAGCAGAAGGCCTAAGTGCTAGATACCTCTGAAAAATTATAGTATAGAATTTTCCAAAGGTAATAATGTTTTTGACAGTCTTAGAGGCGCTGTGATAATTCATTGGTATTGAGCTGTCCATCTGACCTCCTAGCGTCCAGTGTGACCTACTGATCTGGTATCCAATCTTATACCTCCAAGCATCTAATCTTACCACTAAGCTAATCACCTGATGTGTGACTTCAGCCTCACGATTGTGGCACGGCACATCCGCACGGAATACACCTAAACTTCGAGAGCTACATTTTCCTGATAAAGATTTTATATTACGCTGTTCTTGGTGAAAAATATTTAAAATATCTCAAAAATTTATAACAATTAATTTGTAGCTTCCAAGTTATAAAGTTATCGATAACAAGTTCTCAACTTTCGAGTAGCATAGCAAAGTATGAAAAACGCTAGCTAGTTGTTCGGGTCCTTTTTTTGTTTTTGGCTAATAGTTCAAGAGGTTGGTGCTCTGACTTTACTTGCTACGATTCTGCGTCCTATCAAACTCAGAATTCTATTAAAATTGGTTCAGCTTTAGCCATTGCTATTTGCGATAAAAAAGACGCCAGCCGATAAAGATGCTCATGTTCATGGATTTTGAAAAATACTTAATATCTTAAACGTGGTAATATGGTAATATAAGTATACGAGTAAGTATAAAAAATATGGCTACTGCCAAAGAACAAAGGAGATTTCGTATTTCAAGTTTTTTAGATTAAATCCCGTCCTTTCTTCCAATTCGCTTCATAAATCGTAATGTTATAGCTTGGAGTAGAGCTATCATGATACTTACCAACATAAAGTAATGGCATAACATCCAACTGTACCAAGTTGCCAGGAGATTTCCCTGTAACATTTCCTACATTCTCAACATATAGCCAAGCTTGCCTGCCAGAGTGCCCCAATTTTACCGAGTAAACTCTAGCATCTTTTTTGATTGGATGGGACGTGAATATTCTCCTCGGACCTGTGATCGAACAGGATTTTAAAGTAAAATTGCTGGAACGTTTACATGAGGGAAACATTCGGCAAAATAATGTAGATTTAGCTGATAAAGAGCAAGTAAGGTTTAAGCATGCATTCTTAACCAGACGAACTAATAACTTCGTACTGCTGATCATAAGATATGAAATAAACTATAAACTGGTTCAGTTGCAAAAGTAATTTTAATTTATATGTCTGATGCCAAAACTAATTTATGTCAAAGCTTGACGAATTAATAAATTACTAAAAACATTTATCACTTTTTAAAATAACATAATAGCGTATTATTCAGATTTGAAACTTGTATGGTGAACTGTACAAATATATTTAATAGATTGTTGTGAACATGTGAAATTGTTTACTGAGTTACGATGCATTATCGCATTATGCAACAAATATAATATTATATATAATGAAACTCCGGAACTTATTTTGGTAATATAATATATGAGTTTGATTCTTAGCTGAACAGCAAGTTTTTCATTACAGAATAATCAAAGGGTCCACAAAAAAACCTCCCGCGGTAACGTGGTGCATTGACCTTTTGTATTATGTATTAGGGCAGTGTGTTCTGCCAGGATCACATCACTTAGACCCCATTGAGCCCATTTTACATCCTCCTAAGGATCCCTCAGAACTAAATATTAAGCCATTGCAAGCTAGTGAAAAAGGTGGTGATGCAGCTAAGAAACATTTCCTTTAAACTAGCCATGGAAGGTCAGCGTTCCCCCAGTATGGATTCCCGTAATGATAAGACAGCTGGACAATAGCACAACAGGTGCTCAACAGTCTCATCTTAGTCTCATCTTGTTGTTGACATCTCCTGTTAACTGACAGTTTCCAATAACAGCACCAGTCGATATTCGGAGGTGTTATATGGCCAGGGACAGGCTATGTCTTCACTAAGGTACCAAGAAGTTCCTTAGTCGTTGAGCAACCACAAGTGTTATATCATCTGGCCTTAAAAACTTTGCTCCGGAGGACAAGACACAAATTGGCTTGAGCCACAGTGTTTTGGCCTCCGCAACCCATTTCACCAAGTGATCTGCTACAAAATTGCTTTGGGAGTGTGAGTTCCCTTTTATCATTATTCCCTGATATACATAATTTGATAAAATTAAACTTACCTGACCCAAGATTCCAAGTTAACATGATATATCCCTTTACAAAGCTGACTGACAAGTGATCGGAATAGAAATCATGATATCCTGACTGGCCTAGAAAGAGCATCAGCGATATCTGGTCCATCATAGTGGGCGTAAACTTAAAATTGATTTCCATATTTCTGGAAATTCCATCTGGGAAAGGATACGCCACAAAAGAAGACAAACCTCGAACGGTAGATGAGAAAAATGGTTCGGAGATTTTTATATCTAAAATTAAAAACATACTGTTACATATATTTACTCAATATTTTGACGAGCTAAAATAGCGCCACTTTCTAATTACTGTCACTTGCATATACTGTCACTATTATAATTAAAATAGAAGCCTTTGGCTTGGAACAGCAGCAAATAATTGGATCTTGCGGTAGTACTAAGCTACTGAAACATATTTATGGCAAAAATTGGGCGTAATATAATTTCTTAAATAAAATATCACTTAGTAATGTTATAGTTGATAGACGTGTTTATCTTCACAAACTACCGCCATCATGAAATGTCGCCTGTCAACCCCATCAGTAAATTTCAGCTATTCTGAAATGGCGATTATTAACATGTGAGCTCTGACATAATATAAAATTTTTGAATTTCTAAGAACGTAGAAAATATTCACAGTTCAAAGAAACGTTCTAATGAAACTCTAAGATCATTACAGAATCTCATTAGACTTGAAAAAAAGTTGTATAGAGGAATGCACAACATCAAATGGCATCACTTCCCCAGATTTCACAAATACTTCAGCAGTTATTGTGATTACACGTTGAAGAAAACTTCATTAGACCAATCGAGAAGCAAAACCAAAAAGGATTTTTTTTAAAGTAAGCATATATCGTTGGCAATCATAACATTATTTCAAGGTTACATGTGTTTGTTGGCCAGTACCCCGATAAAAATTCTAAACCGAAACTTGATAACCCAAAAACTACAAATTTCCCTCACTTGTGACTAATAAATAATGATAGTTACGCTTTCTAAGAACTCTACGAATGACTACATGGAGATGCTCAAGTCTCCTTCTTTTTAATGGATGTATATGGTTTCAGTAATCAGCGAGACTACGCAAATATTAACATCACGTTGTCAAGCAAATTACGTTCAGAGCTGCAACTGAAAGGAACAAACCATCCCAGATAGAAGTTACTGGGACCTCAAAGTTAAGTATAGCACCCAACAAAGCAGAAGGATTTTTATTCATTAGGTACAAAAAATTGTAGTTTGTGAGTATCATGCGTAAGCAACGCAGTCTCAGTAAACAAAAGAGCAAAAAGTATTTTTCCCGTATTCAGAACATATAAAAAAATTGAAAATTGAAAAATTGAAAATTTTATTCATTATTTGGTGTGTTTACCTTATCGCCTACTAATCATCGTTTATTTATAAAACTGAACTTTGTTTCCATAGGAGAGATTTGAAATGGCGTTGTGGTGAAAATTTATGGATTTAATTGTTTAGCTGTTCCCGTATTGCAATTTCTAAAACGTATCCTTCAGTTATCTCTCCGATTCGACGTGGTTTAGAAGTGCTGTTACCAATTTATTTGGGTTATTCAAATGATTTGGCGATTGATTTTGCTAGAGTTGGATACCAGCATTGACATCCAGTTTTTTATTTTCTAACTCATTAACTTCCAAATAATCTGTTTACTTTTCTTAGCATCCCTATGATAGAAAAATTATCAGTTTAAATCGTCTGTTTTGTTGTGGCTCTGATGAATTACCGTTCTCGCAAAAATGTCCTCTTTTCCCAAAAGGGCACAAACAGATGTATCCGCTGTGTGTGAATGGTATGCAGGTACCACCGAAAAGACAAGGGTTATGATCACACACTAAAGTCTCGCAGGTCTTTCCAACATATCCATTTTTGCAGCTGCACTGCCACTGATCCCCTGCTGAAGAACAAGAGGCTCCATTTTTGCACGGGTTCGAAAGGCAGGGCAATGACGAACATTCGCCAACTTCAGATGCATCCTCCGCATCTTTATAGATATTCAATGGCTTCTCAGATATCTAGAAAGATATACGCCTTATTTCAAAACTACTCTGTTGGTATCTTAGTAATAATATAGTTATATCATAACAAGCATAGAACTGGCCAACCCTTCAACAGATAATCAGATGTTACTTAGAAATCTCTTATAAAAACGTCGCATCAAAATAAAAATCATAAAATTTGGTACCTATCGAAATAGATAGAAGGAAACCTTGTGTGGTTGACCAGTCAAATACTTAATTGATAAAGACCTGAACTGATACCAACAAATGAAATTTCTTTCTCGAAAAATACTATAAATTTAACTTAAACTTAAGCCAGACTCATTCAAATAGTTTTTATTCTTCAAACAGATGCATTTTGAATATTTTTTTGACAGAAAACCCACATACACCTCAAACATTTTATTTAGAGAATCACAAAAGGTAGATATGCGACAACTAAATGTAGTGTTATAATTTAACAAACACCATACATTCTAACCGCTCACCAACTCGGTCTTTTCAAATCGGAAACGTATTTCGCTAATTATATTAGCATCTTCAGAGGAAGTCTTAATCGTCTCCTAAATACTTCCGTTACCAAACTACTAAATTTATCATTTTTGAAATTTGTAAATTATATTTCACTCCAGTTTTATGACAAAAAAGCTCAATAAATAATGGCAATATCATATCTATGAGTAAAATCTTGTGTGTAATTTCAATAATCAATTCACCTTTAATTGTCCCATGCAGCCAGTGAATCCTCTACTTGGAAATACTTCAAGATCACTTGGCGCTCCTCCTAGGTACAACCAAGACTCTGTTTTAGAGAATACGTTCTTTTTGGCCATCTGATCTCCAGTCATCGTCAATGTGTTGTTAACTATTATCTTTGCGTAGCAGTGGTTTTGGTCTTTACTCATATCTAGTCTAAAAGGGTAATAATAATCATATATTAATTTGCTTTTAAGTTATGTAGTACTTAGATTCAGATCGTAGTGCTTCTCCTATTCTCACCGATCCTTAGCTATAGGTTACAGAATCTAATAGACTATTATTTGTGGAGCTGGATCAAAAATGACCAACAAAGCCTGATAGTTGACTAACAAAGTTGACTCAATGCAGGAATTTAAAACATTGTGGTTATTGAAGCAACCTGTCTATCAGGACGCTAACTTACTCCTTACTAAAAATAATATTTTATACTAAATGAGCAGGATGGAAACTGAGGTCATCATATAGTTCATAGTTGGTGTTATCGAGATTTGTAAAATAGGTCATGCGTTACGGCTCAGCAATCATCTGGTAAACAATTTTGTGTTTTATTATGGATACTTCGTATTGATGTTTAGAGACAATAACGCCAAATAATGTAATAGTTAATATCCCCGTTAATACTGCTGGCTTAAAGCTTATTGTATTATAACTGCTATCTACACTACCGATTCCAGTAGCCTAGATTCCTGCATTCGTTCAAGCAACTTTCGTACTAGTCCTAGTACTGAGTTAAAATCAGTTGGCATTAGCCGAGCGCTGTCATCTAGCGCTTCTTACTCATAGATCACAGAAGGCCGACTCTGTCCTTCTATCACATAGCCTACAGTCAGGGTCTCCATCGTACGCCCCATAATATACACGATTGGCAAGCCGGGCTCTAGAATGCCGATATAAACGCAGGTGTGGCGATTTTCTGTCAAAGTAGAGACCAAAAATCGTAGCTAGGAGATTGCCAACTTTTAGTTTCGCAAAACACACTGTTAGTTGGCGACTTTTGGCTATTTCCAACTTGGTATTCATCGCGGCTAGCAGCACAAAGCGGCGATATTGCCAGTTGTTTTACAATTGACACTTTGACCATAGTGACTCTTCAAGAAGAGGGAGCACGCAAGTAAAACTGGTCAACCTTCGTTATCGTTATTTGAAATCATTTACCTCATTTACCTATTTTTTACTGCGCATGCCCAAAATAACGATAGCCATAAAATTCGTTAAATGTGGTGGTCCAAAATGCTCCAGTGTCTTAAAACAAACAATTGGGAAGCTGAAGTTGATTTGCAGTTAGCAATTTTTAAAATGAATTGATCTCACTGGAAAGTTGTTCCAGTTCCAATCAGATAGTCAGAGAGTTAATACGTCGTATTTTTTATGTATTTCCAACTGTACACTCATTGGTACCAATACTTTGGTGGCATGGTACCCAACTGAGATTTACAGCGTTGCGTGTAGCAAGTAAGCTGCGGGTATTGATGCAGTTCCATACCATCAGTTTTAATGTAATCTCCTCCTTATTTTCTACAATAAATATGACCTTGACCACAGGCTAATTATAGGATAAATTCAGTTTGACATATTTTTGCAGTTCCGTAGGTCAGAGGTCACCCACACATATTTTTGCAGTTCCGTAGGTTACTCCTATTTCATTTCTGATGCAATGTTGTCTGGTAATACATTTTTACTTGTTATCCTGATATCAGGATAATTATGTGTTTTATTAATATAAAACTCACTGGTTAGTCCAATACCTAGATTACGCTCGATGACTTTATTAAGAAGTGGGTATCATATCCTTAAATATTATGGAAATATATGCAGCGCCATGAAAGTTACCTGAAAATATGCACATCTCGCTAATCTGTATTTTCAAATGGGGTAGCACAAAAGGTTCCTTATTTCAACATCTGTTATGATTATGAAAACATAAATACTGCCCGTTAGAATTTGCTCCTAAATTTGCAACAATCCATTTATTTCGACATATTTTATTCCTCCATATCAAATATCATTTTAGCTTACATAAATTGCAATTGGCCATTGTTAAGGGTGAGAGAGGGTCGCGAACAAATTGATCTCAGTTTAGAAAGACCAGGAAGTTCAGTATGGGAAAGAAACTGAGATTATAAAGGACACAAAAGAGATAAATAAAGTAACTTAGGAGTAAAAACAAATTGAAAACACATATGATTCTCATGGTCCAAATAACTGGGTGAGATAATGCAGATACTCACTGAGTTCAAACAATACCTAATTGTACGTCATTTACTATAGACTGTCAATGGTTTCCAATAACTTTTTTTGATATTTTTCAGCATTTCAAAGCGTCAGTAAAGTATTTTCAATTAATTTGCCTGGTTTTAATAACGCTCGTTTAGGGTGGTCAAGAGAGAAGTTATAGCATAACTTTTCGAAAGATAATACTAACGTTGCTTTGATCATAATCTTATGTCCGTTGTTCACTTTAGTCTTCAACTCGCTGAGTAGCATTGTTTGATAACCGCAAGAAAACTTGAACTTCAGGAATCCGTCTTCCATATAGAGCCCCATGTAGAACTTGTCTGTGATCGAGTAGAATACCAAACCGTCGTCTGCCATGGTCTTCGCTTCAAGTTGTATAGAGACGTGAGACGCGTCAGGTAGATGATGTGACAGACGTGAGTTTCCATTGAATGCTGCCGTTATGATACCCAGCTTCTTCTCGCAGAACATGCCTTCCGTATTGAAAGGGCATGCACACTGAAATTGCAACTTTATTTGAAAACAAAAAGGTACATGGGCCTATTAGTTTATGAGGGGTAGGTTTTACATTCAGACTCTATGTAACCTTAAATTTCTTTCAGAAGTACTTGGGATCATTGAAAGGAAGTGAACTAAAATCGGACAAGAGACAAAGGAATTTCGAAAAATATTAAGAACTTTTTTGAAAATCGGTGTTTCAAGTTTTAAAGGAAAATATTTTTCTCAAACAATGATCTGTCATAAAATGTGCATTTAAAAATTATATTTGAGGCGTTGAGAGCTAGGGGAAATGCGGAAAACTTTAAATACTGAACACTCAGCTCATGTATTTTCAATAAATGGCCTATGACTGACTTCGCTATTATTACAGAGATATCGCTACATACATATCATTATAGCATTCATAGAGCGCCTGTTATTTGCAAATCTTTACCAGCGTTTTTCTCAGCTTCTGAATTTTGGTGATAGGCCACTCTAGCTCTCAACACCTCATTGAAAATATAAATAATATATAGAACTCAAATGTTCCTCGAAATTGGATAAAAATTACTAAATTCTCGATATTCTTTAAAGAAGCCTCAAAAACTTGAAATAAAAATAGTGCCTGGTTCGGTATGTCATTTCTTTGGCAAAAAAGATACAGTCTTGGTGCTTCACAGCTATTTTGCAAAAAGATTGTAAATATTAAATAGTTTGAGATTCGATTACCTTTTATAGATATTTCTTTTTTGCAGTAAGAGCATTTGTAAACTACCCCTACTGCGTTTTTTTTTTTTTGAGGTACCCTTCTTACCTTGTATCCGCGATCAGCATAGATGCAAATACCTCCATTTTGGCACTTCGTTTCAAGTTTTGTACAATCGATACTGACAAAAGTAGTTGTTGCAAAGGTGGATTCTGGAGCAACCGTAGTGAATTCAGTCTCGTAACTGCTGCTAAAAAATGTTGACGTTTCCTTAGAAGGTGTGGTGGTTAGAAAAGTTGATAGTGGTGAGGGCAGTGTAGTTGTTTCCTGAAATGATCTATTCGTGGCTCTATCTGTTGACATAATGCCATCTGGACCAGTTGTGGCTGTAATTTGAAAAAACCTGAGTGAGAATCTAAACAGCACCTTCAAAAAGCTGTAAAAATTACCACTGAAGGTTGCGGAGGGGGGTGAATTTTGTTCTCTCGACGAAAACGACGGTTTGTTTCGAAAATCGTCGTGAAGCGGAGTTTTCACCCCCACCCCTCGGGCGGCAACCTTCCGATGTCGCAAACTTGGCTGTAGGTTGAGGAGACCAATACCTACATCCCACCAAACTTCAATTCTTTAGGACCTTTTGGGCTCAAAAAACTTTTATAGGACTTAGGATTGGCTAATATCAGTAGTAAGTAGCGATGTGTTTCTAAATATCGCACGTTTTTGAGCCCAAATGTGATATTTAGGAAGCTGCAGATAATAGATATATGAGAAATGTTATTCTCTTCTAGTAGATGAAGTTTTTCAGAATTTTTTGATAGCGTTCTTCGATTTGATACGGGATAAAATTCTGATTTTAGCAAAAATCACAAACCAACCCCTAACTTTAAGGCACTGTAGAATGGAAACTATTGGTTGCTCACGAAAAATGTAAAGATCAAATTTGTGAAGAGGAAATACTAAATTTCTACTCTCAAATGTAGCCATCAAGAGATATGCGAAAGGGAAACGAAGTCGAGGTCAGAACTACAATGACTTATCTATATAACATTAGGGGCTAGATAAAAAATGTAGCAAAAATATCTAAAAAGGAAGAATATTTTCTATAGATTTTGTCAATGCATACTGAGAAAGCGACATAAGGGAGGCAAATAAGTAGTACATCACTTTGCTACAGATAGTACAAAGGTATCCTATCAAACTTCTATCATATGGAATGGCTTCACGCTTAAACAAACAACATCTTTTATGTTAACATTATCCCGCATACTCTATCTGGCCATCTGGCATACAATATTTTTTATATCACCAGTGCAGATTAGCAGATCAGATTGAAGGTCAAGGCAGAAACATAGGTACCCAAGTGGACTTGAAACAGATTGTATCTGAACAGGAGGAACTAGAGATAAGAGAGGCTCAAAAAATCCGTGAAATCGTAGAAAAAGAAGAATCTTTTACGGCGCTTACGACAATAATAGACAAGAACTGGCCGGACAGGGCATACAGATCTACCAGAATGGAAGCTGGCTACCCACAGTCCACCTGGGAACTAGATGTGGTAGTAATAGTCGACCCAACAAAGTATAATAGAGACGGGATAGTAAGAGAGATAATTGATAGGCACCCTGAAATTGAGCAGGTAATGAAGGAGAGTGATGAAGGCCAGGTGGACCACTTTGTGAAGACGACAAAGATAATATCAGATAAAAAGGGGAACCTGGAAAGGTCGCAACATGTCTATGTCATCAATCAATGCGTGGATGCAGGAGGAGTGAACGACATTGAAAAGACTTTCGAATTAATCAGGCAATGCAGGCGCCAAATCCTAGGTTTCTCAAGTAAAAATTTCGTGATAGCTGCAACACAAGGCATGGACGCCATTTACCTGAGGAAGATCACGGAATTTCTACTAAACGGTACTGAACTGACAGCTGCAATTTTAACAGCATGCCCGACAAAAAAGGCAGTAATTCGGCAAGAACCAAAGGCACCCAGAGCTTCTTTAAAGAAATCTTCAAGGCCGCGAAATGATGCAGTTATTGTTAAGGCAAACGGTCAGTCATATGCTGATCTCGTTAGAGGACTGAAGTCTAAAGTGAACATTGACAATGTCAATGTACAAGTGTCTAAGATGCGGGAAACAAAGAATGGCGACCTAATTGTGGAGATTAAAAAGGGAAATGTGGATGACCTCCAGAGAGCGATAAAGACTAGCTGCCAGGACGCTCAGCTCATCAAAAAGGTAAACGAGACCGTTATACATGTAAGAGGGCTGGACGGCACCGCAACCGAAGAGGAATTATTAAAGGCAGTGAAAGGTGCTTTGGGCGAAAATATTAAAACGTGTAGAGTAACATCTCTGAGACCAGCCTCTGGGAAAAGCCAGAATGCCACACTCATTTTGGATTACTACTCGGCGAACAGATTAGTCAGAATGGGGAGCATACTAGTAGGCTGGGTCTACGCCTCAGTGGAGGTAAGGAGCAGAGTACCGGATAAATGCCTCAGATGCTGGCAAAAAGGACATGTCACGCATGAATGTAAAGGCCCAAATAGAGAGGACCTTTGCTATAAGTGCGCTCAGCCAGGTCATAAACGGGTAGGATGTCCAAATGATGCTTTCTGCCCCATATGTAACATACCAGGTCATACAGCTGGAGACAGGAGGTGCAGGCAAAGGCCCGCCAGCAGTAATCAGTAAGACTATATAATGAGATTTCTCCAGATTAACCTCAATAGGTCCAGGGCCGCCCATGATATGGCTTGGGCCACAGCGATGAAGAGGGGCGTTCATCTTATACTTGCAAGTGAACCTAATCGGCAGATAAGTAGTAAGCCAGGGTGGTATACTGATCAAAAAGGAGTTGTGGCTGTATACTTCCCAAATAGGAACCTTCAGGTAGAAGCTGTTAAGCCTGGTATCGGATACGTGGTAGTGAAAATAAGGATTTGTCACATTTTCTGTTGCTACTGTTCCCCCAACATAACTCTGGAGGAATACGAACAATATCTAAGCACCCTTTGGCAAGAAGTTATAGTAACGCGGGGGGAAGTTATCGTCCTTGGAGACCTCAACGCCAAGGCACCAGATTGGGGTTCTGGAATCACTGACCATCGGGGGAGTATACTGTGCGATTGGTTGGCGAGACTCGATATGGTTGTCCATAATGACGGAGTAACGCCAACATTTCAGAGAAACAACTCTCAGTCATTTCTAGATGTTACGTTCAGTACTCAAGGTTTGGCCAGAAGGATATCTAACTGGAAAGTCCTTGAGGAAGAATTGTTAAGCGACCATCGCTATATATATTTTGAGTTGGATGACGCAATAACATTCTACAAGCCTATGAGTGATAGACGGGGAAAAAGCATAGATAGGCAGAAGTTCAGAGAAACATTACTGCTGCTATTAGATCATAAGGAGCTAAATGATATATCTCCTGAATCAACAGTAGAGACCTTGAAGCAGGCCTATTCAAAAAGTTCAGCGGGCACTATAATTGGCACCAGCAGAGCTCCTTACTGGTGGACTAGTGAAATTGAAACCAAGAGATCAGACTGTTTGGCGGCTAGGCGTAAAGTTAAGCGACTGAGGCAAGCAGCAGGTCCTTTTAGCGAAGTCACAATCAACGCCCAAGGTGATTATAACATAAAGAAGAAAGATCTGAGGAAAGCCATTAAACAAAGTAAACGTCAGCATTGGATGCAACTGTGCAACAAATTGGAGGAAGACATTTGGGGCGAGGGCTATCGCATCGTCACTAAACATTTGACTAAGCTGAGGCCACCCTTTAGCCTTACTGCAGAAAAGCAAAAAGAGATTGTTTCCGATCTCTTCGTTAACAGACATGAGGACTTACCCAGAGCTGAGGAGCCAGCTGAAGCCGAGCCATTCACACTAGATGAGCTGAAAAACGCCGGAAACAAAATTAAGGCAGGAAAAGCACCTGGTCCCGATGGTTTACCGCCTGAAGCAATTAAAGAATGTATTGATGCGGCACCTGGATTTCTGCTGAATACACTAAATAGCCTGTTACAGCAGCAGGTCTTCCCGGAGTGTTGGAAAACGGCACGCGTACTACTAATCCATAAACCTGGACAGCCAGAAGGGATAAGTTCTGCGTATAGGCCTATTTGTCTCTTAGATATATTAGGCAAGCTGTACGAGATACTAATAAGAACAAGGTTGGAAGATGAGCTTGAAAAGGGAACAGGACTATCTGAGCGGCAATTCGGTTTCCGGGCAGGAAGATCGACGATACAGGCCATTGAATTGGTAATGAAGCGCGCAACTTCTTCAGCTGACAAATGGTGTGCCCTAGTGACGCTCGACGTGAAGAATGCTTTTAACTCTGCATCGTGGGAAGTGATCATGCGAGAGTTAAAGCATAGGATGGTGCCCAACTACCTCATGAATCTAATTGGAGACTACTTTCGTCAGCGAAAGATCACGGCTGCTAGGAGCAAGATGCGAGTGTCAGCTGGGGTGCCGCAAGGATCGGCTTTAGGGCCCCTGCTTTGGAACATACTATATGACGGGGTACTCAGACTAACGTTGGCATATAATACCACGGCTATTGCTTTTGCAGATGATCTGGCAGTAGTATCAACTGCAAACGATAGATATACCCTAATGAATAGGATGAATAGCTCCCTGAAGAAAATTGACACGTGGATGGAGGAAAACCGCTTACAGCTTGCGCCCCAGAAGACTGAAGCAGTCGTTCTTAAGGGTTCTAGGAAAACTAGGAACGAAGTACGATTTATAATTAAGAACATAGAAATCGTACCAAGCAAGGCGGTTAAGTACCTTGGGATTACCATCGATAATGAGAAGACATTTGGGGAGCATTTAAAAAGGGTAGTTAAGAAAGCTGAAACCAGAGCAGCGGTTCTTGCTCGGCTGATGCCCAACATAGGGGGACCTAGTAGTCGGAAGCGAGAACTACTTTGCGGTGTGGTACAGTCGACCGTGTTATATAGAGCCTCTGTATGGAGCATCGCACTAAGGAGAAAGCGTTATCGGGACTTACTCGACAAAGCCCAGAGAAAACCTCTGTTGAGAATTCAAAGTGCCTACTGCACGGTGTCTACTAGAGCCCTACAGGTGGTTGCGGCAGTTCCCCCACTTTATCTGTTGGCGGAGGAAAGGGCTAAACTGCATAAGACAGGTGGACAAATAACGGCAGCGATAAGAACAGAAGCCAGAAAACAGACACTGGAAACCTGGCAGGCAGTGTGGGAAGAGACAACAGAAACGGCCCAATGGACCAAGAGGCTTATACCCCGGATCCAGGAATGGGTCGGCTGTAAACATCGGGTGGCGGAATACTTTCTTACACAGGCTCTAACGGGACATGGTCCTTTCAGATCATACCGGAAAAGATTCGGACACATTCAAGACGACGTTTGCACGTCCTGCCAACAAATTGATACCCCAGAGCACGTACTCTTTGAGTGTAGAAAATGGGAGGAGGAGCGGCAGAATGCAGCAAGACTGATTGGAGCTAGAATTACGCCAGACACCATGGTTCGATTAATGATCCAAGGGAAACAAGAATGGGAGATAATACACGATATGCTGAAAAGCATACTATGTGTCAAAGAACGGGAAGAGAGAGCAACATCGTGAGGTAATGTCCCGAACTCCTAATCTCCACATCAGTGGAGGAGGGGAGATGTAGGGCAAGCAGACGAAATTCAAGTAGAGAGAAGACCATAGACGAAGACCGCAGAAAAGACAGCCCCTAACGTGATGTTATGTCTGCACGACGGTTCCGGGGAAGGGGTGTTTCGCAGGACCCACTCGTTCCGGGCTGCGGCCCGGCGACGGTCCATGGAAAAAAAAAAAAGTGCAGATTAGCACGCACTTTCGCCATTATTATTAAATTAGTCCCTTTGAACTGCAGCATTCACCCTTTCTTGAAAAATGTTAGCGGTTCAAATATAGAAAATGTATTCACCGAACCTGTACTAAGAAACAGCGAAACCAACGGAAAAAATATATACACTACAAGCATTACTTGCCGTGCAACAGTAATCATCTGCCCGAAAGGTTATAAATGGAATACTACACAGCGCTGCTCCAAGAAGAGTAATAGAAGATTTTGATACATCCTAGCTAAGCGTTCCCCTCGCACTGAATATAGCCCATAAATTTTAGTAAAATGCGGAAATATTGAGATCTAATTGAAATTAGAATACGAACAAGGGTCCTTACGGAAAAAAAATAATACTGGTGATGAAACTTGCAGAATGTGAATAATGAAACGAACATATCTTTAAACAAATATAACAGTAAAAAAGTTACAAAAGCATGAGCAGTGAGCTTTGAAGAGTAGTGGTTCGATGTACAGTCAGTCTTAAAAATAATAAACTAATTGAACAGGAAAACTTTTTGCTGTTTTTTTCAAGCGTTCGAACAATTGAACTGTCTTCATGGGAACACTACAAAATGACTAAATATACGATAAACACCTGATGGTGAATAAGATAACCTATTTTCATATAAAGAAACGTTGGAATCGCGACCCACATGTTGCATTTTTATCATTGGATTATATCAAAAAAAATTTATTTCCGATGAGAACAAAAAATACCTCGAAAGCTTGTAAAGAGAGATTGATCACACATCCCACTACTTTTGTTCAAAGGTAAATGTCAGATTAGGTTAGGTTGAAAGTGAGCTGGCCGATTATGCCTCCTTCCACTGTGGCTCATACATATACAGTGTGCAATTTACACCTCTTGACGAAGGCGATGGTCGTGATGGGTGAAACTTCCTTGAAGTCAGAAGGTTCCAGTTGGGTAAGTCCGAAAGTCTGAAACCTAGCTCTTTTCAGTGTTAGACAGGAGCACAAAATGTGCTCAGCTGTTTCGTCGTCCACATAGCAGAAACGACAGACTATTGTTTGTTCAAGACCTAACTTCCGCAGGTGGTTCCTCAGACGACAATGTCCCGTCAACAGACCAACCAGAAGTCGGATATCATTCCTGTTCCATTCTATGATCTTCGGGGGGCCATACTAGAGGGATATAATATGAACGCCTTCGAGTATAGTAGCCCTAATGTATCTCGACAGTGTGGGGGTGCTCAACCTTAGATGGTTTTCTTAGCGGTGCTTTTTGCAATGCCCGCAAATGGTTCCTGTCCTATGAACACAGATTCGATTCCTCCTCTTTCGAGTATGTCGGCCAACACATTGCCTATTGCCTTCTACTCCGCTGTGATCTGGAACCCCAACCAGAGTTACCTTTTTTCTTATTCCAAGTTCGTTGAGGGGTGTATGCAGTTCCATACTTCAACCCGTTTGGAGCTCAGTGTTTTTAGGGCAGCCTGGCTCTCTGAAAAGATTTTTATAGATTTGTTTTGTCAGGGGTCGTTTGATCAGCTCCCTGGCTTCAAACTATTTGGCTATCATTTCTGCTTGGAAGACCGTGGTATACCTCCCAAGGTTTACTGAGATTTCAACTCTTGGATTGGTACCAGCTACTCCCGCTCCTGTCCCCAGTGCTAAAGGTAAATGTTGCTTGTAGACGGTCCCTGACAAGTTCTAATAATTGTATCTGCATTTCACCGCTCTCTGCCAAATCATGAGACCCGAGTAGTATGTACTGAAATTTTATACTGATAAGGTGTTAATTGGCGCTCTCACAAGCCGAAATCGACTATCTCAATAGAACAATCTGTTTTAGATTGTGAAATACGCTTATTACTTGTTTCCTGAACTGTCACTGAAGTGCCTCTAAGGGTGGTGGGATTTGCCTCGGCGGTTACGGGATGGGACAAAACTTCTGCTGTTGATTCAGTTTCCCAAGTTGCGCTTTGAGTTGTTAAAGAGGAAGTGCCTTCTCCAATCGTTGTGGTACCGAAGCTGTATGACGCAGTTGATGAAGTCGTAAGATCTGTGAGTTCTGATGCTGAAGTAGTTAACGTTTCAGACTTTGTGAATCCCTCTGGTAAGGTTGATAGCTTGGTTGTTGTGAACGGAACTTCTTCTATTGTAGATGTACTCGCTTCACAAGGTAACGTGGAAAGTTTTGTTACAGATGATTTTGTTGTGGAAGCTGCAACAAACAAAATGCATTATGATGACGCGCTCCACTGCATCAGTGTTAAATAATATGGTTATACAGCAGATAATTTTCATTTACGCTCTATGCAGAATTTCAAGCAGACCACAATAAGTAGTTTATTTAATATAAAAAGTTTTTTTACATCACAGATCGATTCTCCACCTTGAAAGGAGGTCAGTTTCATATTACATCAGAAAGGTATCTAAATCCTGCACTAAATTCAAAACACTTCTGTACATGGCTCATCCGATAATACCTTTACCCTTCTAGTCACTTCTTCGGTTACTATATATCTTACCTTATGGACAATAATAAATGAAAACAGCATTTGCAAAAATAAGTTTTGCGTAGTGAATGTGTAAATGTTTTCGTATTTCACATTTCCATCTTCTGATATTATTTTAGAATCAGAACGTCAAACAGGTTACAAATGTGTCAACATGTCAATAATAGAGATCATAATAAATGTTGAAAATGATCCTTCGCAGAAAAAGCATCACTTTAATGTTTTCCTTTGAATTGCATAACTTACATTTTAGGTGCACAAATCTAAGGGATTCAGTTCTAAAGATCATGCATGGGAATTCCTTCTCGACCTATCTGAATATTATGATAAACTTCGCCTGAATAGTAATGAGCATTGATATTAAAACGATAGGAGCTCCACTATGCATGTTGTATGTACCGTATGTCTTGCCTAGCTTATTTAGGAACATTTTCAAGACAAACATCATAACAAATTGGTGTAGAAAATGGGGTGCTATAACCTCGTTTGGATGGCATGAGAAAACCCGTAGGTGATTATTATGAAAATGTCGAATGCATTCACACAATTTTGCGGATGACAGTACCTTTCATGCAAACATCATGAGCATTAGACCGATCTCTGTGGTCGAACTGCCAGCACCGGGTTCTAGTGAATAATCAGGCTCTGCCAACAAGTCACGCATTCAAGCATTACAGAAAATCTGATCTGGGACAAACACGTTGCGTCAATTGCAACAACTGTTGGGAAAAACCTTGGGTACCTATTAAGAGCCAGAAAGTACTTCTTACCGTCTAACCTATTTGCTATGTTAAGCCCAGATGCGACCTGGGCTGGAGTATTGCTATCATATCTTGGGAGTTGCTGCCCCTACTACCTTATACTACTTGATTCCGTCCAGAAATAAGCAATTCGACTAATTGGTAACCCGGCCTTAACGTGCCACCTCCAGCCACTTTCTCCCTGGCGTGCGGAGATTGGTGACCTCTCGATTTTCTACCGATATTCAAACGGGGTCTACTCCTCTGAGCTATCCTCTATAGTTCCGCCGCTCACCGATCCTACCAGATGCATCCGCGCGACTGCTGAATCTTATCCTAAGGCGGTCATTCTTCATACCTCAAGAAGCAAGTGGTACGACCGCATCTCTATTTCCAGGTTGTCCAAGGCTGGAGTGGACTGCCAAGAGACGTTTTTATTGAGCCTGAGGGTGTTGGCCTATTCAGCTTCCGCGTTAACAAACTTCCCCTAACATAACCTTTTCATAGCAGCCGCGGTACTCTGATATTTACGCTCTGCCTACGCTGTCTGCTCAATTATAAAAAAACAAAACACAAGGTAAAAAAAATTGGATTTTTGGCGATCGTTAGAAGTATCCGTTGACAAAAAGGCAAACGAGATAAATAGAAACAAGCGCGCTTCAACGTTGGCTTCAGCCCATTGGATATGGATATGTTTTTTCAAATTGCAAACATACTTAAAACTTGGGTATCCTTTCCCGTACTTATACAAATTACAACCAAGATAATCCATGTGATAGCTCTAAGTGCTATATGACCTTTTTGTAGTCAAACAATTTTATAAGAAAAATTGTGCATATGAAAACAATGCAAATTAAATCGCTCTTTTCAATAAAAATAAAATTAAATTGGAATTGACGGACGGTATTAAGAATATACACTACTTATGTTAATATTTCAGGATATAAGGAACCGTCCCAAACTGCCGTATGCTGCAATATTTCATTTTTATAAATCATTCCGTAGAGAAGATGTAGAATAAAATCAATTTTGTGTCAAATATCAATTGGCTAAAAAAAAAGGTATATGAAATACCCTTCAATTTCGCCAAAGAATTACATTTTCCACCAATTTAGAAACTGCTTGTGTATGTGCGTCTTTTTAAGTAAAGAAAGTACATAGAAATATAGTAGTTTAAATGAACAAATGCAGAACTGAAGCAGAAACCTACCAATTTCTGTTAGATTAGGGAACACAGTTTCCACACTGGTAATCGTAGACGTGTCAGGCCTGAAAGAAGTACTAGCGCTGTCCGTATAAGCTTCTGCAGTGGTTGACACAGGTACTAGAGTTTTGGCAGTCATCATAGTCGAAGGCAGAGTAAATGAAGCATTTTCGTATGACAGAGTGGGCAGTAAAGTTGTCTGCGTCCAATCAGATGGTGCTATGAACTCGCAGTCTAAGGTAGCGTTTTGTAGGATGAGACATTCGCAGAGGACACCTGTCAGGTTCGGTGGGCAGGAACACGTGAAAGTATCAACGCCATCTATACATGTTCCACCATTCAGACATCTGCAATAATTTACAAATTTATTTTATATTGTCCATCGTATTTCACTGATTAATGGTTCAAGCCGCAATCATTGGAATGCTACACTCACGGGACTAACAAGATACCAATAAGTTGGATGGTTCTAAGAAACAAGTTATAGAATTATTAATTGTAAGGATATCTTTTAGCTCTCATATTTCCCCACCACCCCACTCAAAAAGGCCGAATAGTGTGAGAAACTTCTATAGCATTAAAACGAAGCCTAATATTTCTTCGTTTCTTGATAATCACTGTGCCACTAATGCACCTATTTTCGAAAATATATTAACCTACGTTGACCCCACAGTATATAGCGCACATCGAATTCTATTATAATAGTTGCATCGGTTACTGAAATTAACATAGCATGAAGCTATAATCTGGAATCCCCTTGCAACAAAATTATCGCCTGCGGGGCAAAAAAATATTCAACACAAAAAAATTATCATAAATAGGGCGACATATGCTTTATCCTGCAATCTTCAACTGATACCTAATACCAGGTCAGTGATGAGCTGCACACATTACAAAATTATCTACAATAATATTATTTCAAAAATTGTTTTTTGTCGAAGGTAGTGCAGTATAAAGCTGAAAAGTATATTATGTCGTTCATTTACAGGGCGACAAAAAGCCCACTACAAATATAACAAAGTTCTCACTTTAACAATCCCTCATCCCCAAATTATCTTAATTTTACCCCCTCTAAAAAATGTGGAAAACGATCAGGAAGCTCCAAATTGGTTAAAAACGAAGTCTCAGCTGTTTTTGTATCTCTAGTTTTTCGACGACACGATTTCTAGAAACTATAAGCGTTTTCCATCCTCGCCATGTTAATAATACATTTTTAAAGTTTCATTAAAGTCAATTCAATAATTTCAACATTACACAATACAGGAAGTACTAAAGCAATACTTGTATGTATGCATCAGAAAATTCCTTGGTTTCTGTAATAGGCAATATTAGGATGGGCCTAAAAAATTGTGTTATGCCGCTGAGTCTTTCTTTTACAGGTCAATGGACAGCCTATTATGAATATAACAAATTTTTCAGTTTTTTCTCCCTCACCTAAATCAAGTAGAAAATGATCGAGAACCCCTAAGACGCCTAAAAACGAAGTTGAGGATTATTTGAAATTTTTAGTTTTTTGCTAATTACTCATGCAGACATGCACCGATTTTCAGAATTATAGCACCATTACCTAATACGACCCCACAGTATATTGCTAAATATCATCACAGTCCATGTAGCGGTGACTGAGATTACGAGGCTAGAAGAACGCCAACATACAGACAGACCGACGGAAATGAGACGTGGATTTTCGTTATGTAGATATCATAAAAAGCCCAGAAAGTGTATTATTATCTCAAAATCGAAAATATTTTGTATTCATAATACTCTCCTAACCTGTCGGTGTGGGAAGTAAAATCAAATTTTCATTTTAAAGTAACAGTTTCTTCCCAAGATGTGAGCGTTAGCATGTTATTCAAATATCCAAAATTGAAACCGATGATATAATAATGCTCCGCTACCCCAGAAATACCAAATTTTATGTCTTAGGACTAATCATACAAAGAAACTTGGAGGAAAGTTGTGATCCACTTCTTGAATGGAGAACAATAACTAGCTCCTATGATATAGGCAACTTCTTTTATCTATTCTATTCTTGTATGATTTGATTGAGGACTGTGTCCCATTTTTCTGTGTTAAGTCTCCCAGACTATCTTGAAGTCTTATTTGTAATCTAAATTATTTTACACTGGAGAGGCCTACATGACTCACTATAGGTATCTTGAAATTATATTTCAAAAATCAGTTTTGAGTCATACAATAGAAGAATCAGTAGTCTAGTGAGATAAAGGAAATGGATGAAGGGATTCTCATAAATTACATTAAATAATCGCTACCTTGGTCCCAATTGACATTCATCATATTGGTATTGGCACAAATTTCCATGAAAATCTGGAACGCAGTAACAGACATTGTGATCGCCTTCCATGAGACACAAGGCGCCATTTTTGCATAGATTGTTTTCACATATGTGCATCACGTCTTCACAGTTTCTTCCACTGTACCCTAAAAATAAAAAATACAACAAGGGAATAGGACTTAAATTACCCGCCTCGTTTGACAACGATACTGCACGTTATTATAACGTTGGAATATCGAAAATTGACATATGGGTTAGTAAAAATGGAGCATTATACTATACATCAACGCATCCTCATTATTAATCATTATAATTATTAAAATGGCTAAAGTGTGATTGCCACCATTACTAAACGTTGTACACCAGCATTCGGTCCAGAATGTGTTGGGTAAAGAATAACCGATGATTTCCAAATTACTCGTTCAAATAGTGATGCCAACACCGACACAAGTTCGTAGGACGTTGTACTTAACAATAGATCAAGGCAATTCGCGAGTATGGTCAAAAAATCCTTAAGCAACCAGAATATGAACAAAAAAGTGTTTAATGATGCACAAACCTATTTTCATATCTACGGTTTCGTCGATCATTAAAACTACCCCATCTGAGCTCAGAAAATCAACAAAAGACTTGTTAAGTGTGCATTGTGGTCTGGAGGAGTATTGGACCGTATTTCTTTAAAGACAATGCATAATGCACTAACCATGAATTCCGAACGTTAATAAGTTTTTTTGTGCCTCAGTTGGATCATCTCGTACCGCTTATGCAACATACGACTATATACATACTCGACTGGCAAAGTTGGACCTGGGGTGTGAAACCTCTAATGTAATTAACAGAGAAGATACATCCGGGGAAAGCCATCAGTTAAAGAGGCACGTAACGCCTCATACATCCTACATCCACACTGAATACACAGCCAGGGGCAGTAAGACGGTGAAACGCATTCAAACATTGACGTAAGCACAGTATATCCAATATAATATACTGTGACGTAAGCGAGTATCGCGGGGACCCACGTGGCTGCGCGATGAACAGCGTCTGCCTTCGATAGTGGGGCAGCAGCAGCCTTGTGCGCGGTTAGCGCTTGGGTGGGTGACTGTATATACACAGGGCATTCAGTTTCGACCGTGTTGGTGTCGCCCACACGAGCGCTGAGCGGAGCATCTTACGCGGCCGGCACTTTGGATGATCGACCGGAAGGACCGGACGGGTGACCCCCGTCGGACCGTCCGGGATGATGATGGTGTAATCATTCCAACGGTGCTGGCCGTGCACCGTCCCCCCTCTGGGAAGTCATAGTACAATAGGCCTTAAAGGCTTAAGTGCTGACGGCTCTCAGAGGAAAAAAAAGCGAGTATCGCATTTGCCAGGTTATAAGTATGCTTGTAGCACTTGACAAAAATCGCCAACCTTTGGCATGCACGAATGAAAATCGCCAGAAATGGCGACTTCGCGGTTGTGAGTGTGAAAATTGTCAAAAGCAAAATGCCCAGTGTAACTTATTCTGTGAGTGAGGGTAACCTCTGACCGGCGGAACTGCAAAAATATGTCAAACTGAAATTATCCTATGGTTAGCTTGTGGTCAAGGTCATATTTATTGTAAAGGCTGTTGTGATCCTCTCAGACTCCCAGGCCGCTTAAAAGGCCTTGGACTCCTGGACTCAAAACTAATATGGGACTATTTCAACACTCCCAACTTACTAGCTTCACGCGACGGTGTATTGTATATTTCAGAAAACTAATGAAATGGAAGTTAGAAATAGCCAAAAGTCGCCAACTCACTATATGTTTTGCGTCACCAAAAGTCGCCACCCGCCCAGCTACCATTTTTGGTCGCTAACTCAGTTTTGAAATCGCCACTTAAGCGGCAAAGCGCCACACCTGGCAACTCTGCGGAACGCGTACTCTAAAGAACGGAATTGGGTTAGGGGGGTAGGAGATATTGTGTTCTCTCTTCAACCTGTGAAAGTCTATCGGCTATCTTCGTCCCAGCTTGCCAATCGTTTATATACCGTTTTACATGAATTTGCCCCTCGTCGTGCAGTTTCCGGTTTGGTGACCAGAATTGATGGACTTCTGTTTGTGAAGTCCAAGTTTTATATCAGTAAGCACGTAGTAGCTAAACATTGAATTCCGATTTAAAATGCTGATGAATGAAATGCCGTCGCATGTACATGATAATCTTATAGCAATTTTTTCCGTACATCAGCAAGGTATACTTATTTACATAATTTTTTGTTTCATATAACTCATTTCAAATCATTCAAAAAAAAAAAAAAAAAGGTTATTAGTCTGGCAGCAGTTAACTTCGGAGCACCAAAAAGTGGCAGTTTTTGTGGTTAAAAGTGGTTCATTTCTAATGGAAGTTCGTGCAACGCAAGATCATTGATTGACGCATCAACAGTTGCAAGTACACAAGTGAGTTCTAGTTTGCTATTCGAGTTTTTCGAGTGAAAACCAAAAACCGAAACATCGTTCCTTAATAACACAGTGTGCTGTTTCACCGCATGGGCGTGCCACTTTGGTAGAATGGTACAAACCAAATGCTATTGTTGCAACAAAACCTGTGAGCAACATTTACTAGTTGCTTGCAGTGTTTGTCAAAAATCGTTTTACCATGGATGTATCAACCTGACCTCATCTGAAACTCGTCTGATTAACAGCAAGAAATCAGTTAACTGGACCTGCGAGGAATGCGAAAAGCTGGGAAATGATATCATTTCCCTTAAAGCGGCTATAGTTGCATTGCAGAATGATGTCAAAGCATTATCCTCTGCCTCTCAAAATACTACAGCAGCAAACATTGAATTTGAAGAGGTTGTTCAAGAGGTTATGGAAAGACAAAATCGAAAATCTAATCTAATCATATTTGGGCTGAAGGAACAGGTGCAGTCAACGAAGGATAATCGTATACAGGCCGAAAAAACCGATGTTCTGAAGATACTTACATTTGTTTCACCGTCACTGACCTCTGTGTCAGATATTAGAAGATTAGGCAAGTTTGACAATGAGAGAACGCATCCCAGGCCTATCAAAGTAACTTTAGATAGCAGCGATCAGGTATTGCAAGTAATAAAAATGTCAGCCAAGTTGAAGAACTCTGAGTTCAATAACATATCTTTATCATTCGATAAAACACCAAAACAGGTTGAATATTACAAAAAGCTAAAAGAACAATTAAACCAACGACGTAACAATGGAGAGAGCAATATTCGAATCAAACATTTCAACGGAATGCCCAAAATCGTGAATTTTTGAACAAAGCACCCAATAACCCTCTCAACATTAATTGTTACTACCAAAATGTTAATGGCCTGAACTCGAAGACCTCCGTTTTTTATAATTCAGTGCTATCTCGAGAAGACTTGGATCTAATCTGTTTGAGTGAGACATGGTTGTCCAGCAACGTGTTTGACGCCGAACTATTTCCTGCATGCTACAATATTTACAGAAGTGACAGGAAATTCTCAGCAATCAATGCATCGAGGGGAGGAGGAGTACTCGTGGCTGTAAAAAGCTGTTTGAATTTTGAATTTTTGGATGTAAGTAATGCTGTTTCACTTACACCTAATATTGACATTGTTGGTGGTAAATTGACATTTGGTTCTTATGTAGTGTACGTATTTGTTGTCTATATTCCTCCAAACACAAGTGCTAGTGATCTTGAATATTTTCTGGACCAGCTAATGATGTTAAATTTTTTATCGAATAAGGATGTTATTATAGTAGGTGATTTCAATATTCCTTCATTTGTTCTAGATGAGAGTGAACCTAAGCTTAACATTTTAAAAAATTTTATGGAAGTATCGGACTTAAAGCAGTATAACAATGTCAAAAATACAAATGGCCGGCTGTTGGATCTAATATTGAGTAACATAACTTGTCAGGCGCAACGAGACTCTTCATCTCTTGTGAAAGAAGACCGTCATCATCCTTCTCTTATTCTGCAATTCTCAGTAACAGCGCAAAAGAGTTATAACTTCAGATCCAACCGTGATCATAGGATGTTTAATTTTCGGAAAGCTAATTTCCCGCTTATGTACCATCTTGTTTCTCAGATGTCGTGGCATAATGTGATTGAATGTACTGATGTCAATGATGCCGTTCAACAACTTGAACGAAATTTAAAAAATATTTTTGAATTAACGGTTCCCTACAAAATTAGCAGTCCCCGCAAGTACCCACCATGGTTCTCAAGAAATACCATAAAGGAGCTAAAACAAAAAGAGTTAGCACACAGACTATACAAAAAACATAAGACGGATGATTATTACGATAGATTTCATAACTTAAGATCTTCCGTAAAAAGAAAAATAAACGACGATTATTATAATTTTCTCAACCATGCTGAGAACAGTATATCTAGTGATCCGACTCAGTTCTGGAATTTCATTCGTAACAAAAAAGGAAATAGTAGAATTCCCGGTGTTATGAGAATGGAAGGTTCTGTATTTGAGAATGAGCAAGATATTGTTGATGCTTTTGGCCGATACTTTTCTAGTGTTTATAATATTCCTAACGTTACCCTAGCTGACGATTTACCACAGAAATACTTCAATCTACCTGCTATTACTATCACGACTATTACAGAGGCTGATGTTATTAATTCGTCTAAAAAATTGAAAAATAAACTTATTATAGGGCCAGATCAGATTCCAAGTTTTTTAATTAAAGACTGCATATTTCCTCTATTGCAGCCATTGTTGTACATTTATAATTTAATACTAAAAACAAATACTTTCCCCCAGGCTTGGAAACTCGCCAAAATTACTCCAGTACTGAAGAAAGGAGATCCTTCACAAATTAGCAATTACCGACCCATTTCAGTGCTGTGCAATTTTGCTAAGTTATTCGAAATGATTATTTACTGGTGTATTTACAGCGCAACTAAAGAAACATTATCAACCGACCAGCATGGTTTTATTGACAAAAAGTCATGTGTCACAAACCTTGCTTGCTTGACGCAAACGATATGCGAAAATTTAGATGATAGGGGCCAGGTAGACGTAGTTTACATGGATATGCAAAAGGCTTTTGACAGAATCGATTTAGGGGTTTTATTGAAAAAACTGGGCTTCTTTGGATTCACAGACGATCTTTTATCGTTATTTAAATCATATCTTTTTGACAGGAATCAGTATGTGGAATTTGAAGGATATCGCTCGTCTCTTATAACACCTACATCAGGAATTCCTCAGGGTTCAAATTTGGGACCCTTACTCTTCTTGCTATATATAAACGATCTTACCCTAGATGTAAAATGTTCAAAATTATTATACGCAGATGATCTAAAAATTTATTGCAGCGTCTTTACTAATGATGACTGCCTTGCTTTGCAACAAGATATCGATGCAATATCTGCATGGTCTCTCTCAAATCATCTTGAATTGAATCCTGATAAATGTTCTGTTGTATCTTACACAAAGAAAAATAACCCCATAACTTTTCCTTATCATATGAACCATACTATTTTATCTCGTCAAGAACAAATACGTGATCTAGGAATTCTTTTTGATCAGAAAATGTCTTTTGCCCCTCATATTGAAAGCACTGTTTCCTCGGCCAACAGAATGTTGGGATTTGTCATCAGAAATGGTAAGCAATTCTCCATCTCAGTGCTTAAACTACTATATACATCTTATGTACGTAGCAAGCTGGAATACGGTGTGTTGATTTGGTACCCTTACTATGTAACTCATATCAGTCAGATAGAGCGTGTACAAAGAAAATTTTTGAAATATCTATATTTTAAGAAATTTGGTGTATTCCCTGAACGAGGATTCGATTATTCTATACTACTTAATGAAGCCAAAATTATTTCTCTGAACAATAGACGAATTTACCTAGCATCAGCCTTTTTGCATAAATTGTTACACGGCAATATAATATGTGAGTTTTTGCTGGCAAAAATTTCCTTTACTATACCGCGACTAAACAACAGAAATTCGAGAACATTTTATTGTGAATGTGCCAGAACTAACATTCTGAATAGGTCACCTGTGTCAATAATTTGTAATAATTTTAACTTGATATGTAATAGTTGCGATATCAATTTTTCTTCATTGTCGGATATATACAAATGTATATTACAACTTAGCTTCCATATGTGATGATCCTATTTTGAATAAGACAGTTTCATATAAAACAATCAATTTGCTCGCGCATTTAGCGTTGTATTGTATTTATTATTACTAGCCCTAAGTACTAATATTTATATATCTGCATATATGTGTGTATCTGCATATTTTTTCACTATTCATTTATATATAACAAAATGTTTGTTTTTGCATTTCCTGTTATTGGGTGCATGCACCTGTTGGAAAATAAAGCCTATCTATCTATCTATCATTGAATATTGTAATACTACAGGAATCCATACTTCATTGAATCTTATAACTTTGCGCTCTTTTTTTAGTCACAAAGATACTTAGTTGCAGTTATTTATACGTTTTATACTGAAAGAAGTGGAATGAAAGAAATAGCGACACTAAAGAAAAGCTTCAAATGTTTGCATCGTAAGGTAATTTTTGTATCATAGCACAGATGAAAGCCATGGAACAAAATATTAGATAATCTCTATTGTTTACTACTTATATTGCTTCCTCTAAAAGCAGACACCACACAAAAAGATGTTATAGATGTATAACTTGAATTACATTACGTACCAAATAGACAGGCACAGGAGTAGTCACCCAGAAGGTCTACACAAACAGCTCCATTTTGACAAGGCGCTGACACGCATTCATCGATTTCTGTTTCGCAAAATAAGCCAGTCCAACCTATAAAATAAATTTGTTTCACAACGATATATACCCGAATCCATTTCATTCTACAAAAATAAATACACTATAATGTAATTTGTAATTTAGAAGTCGGAATGTTTCAGATAATCATAGCAGAGCAACAAATGTAATATGTTCGGACATCAGTTCCAGTGCATTCTGCAATATTAAGATAGTTGCGCAGTGAGGGGGAGTTTTAGGTGTTAACCTCTCCCCCCCCCCCCCCCCCCCCACCCAAAACCCACATGTAGAAACCCCGACGATTTTCAAGGGCAAAATAATCATCCAGGTGAAAAATGTAGCTTTGACAGCAAATGGTAAATGTGACTTGTAAGTTGTATTTCAAGGATGGACAAATTTCTTATAAAAAAATCGAAACTGCATCAATCGTTTAGTTCAAAATACTTATTTCGTAAATTCTATACACGTTATTCTCTTTAATTAATATGGTATCGTTCCTGTCCTTTTTTTTCATCACCTCCCCCCCCCTAATGTAACATTCTGGCTACGCTACTGCAATAGGAAGCATATTTTCTTTTCAGGTTTTTTACCATTACTTAAAAAGCTACGAAGGTACTATGTATTATCTTTGCTTTATCTTTGCTTTTGGATTTTTAGCAATAATTTTTTTATATTTTTGTAGCTATTTGGTTGCTCAAGTCCAGTGCCTCCGAAAACATATGTTGTGAAATAAATAACACACTTATTTTTTGCATTTTACTATTATTCAAATACGAATTGAGAAAGCAATTGTTACGCCACTGACTATAAATGGTGTCTTACGTGAAATGGACTGTATGTATACAAAATATGATATAGATAGCGCTAAAGGTAAACGCACATCTGTATGCATCAAAGAGATTAGTTAATGCATTTACAAAGACATGGTTACAGCTGTTACGTATAAATGAGCGATTGCCTTAAGGCGGAGACTGACTTGAGCCGAGCTTTGTAATGTAATGTTCGTTGAGCTTGTAATGAGCATTACATTACAAAGCTCGAGTTTACTCGATGCAGCGAAAGCTCATTTCGAATGTTCTGTTCAACAGTGCTCCACTTTATTATATAACGGCAATACTTACACTGAATGTGGATGCAGCTCATAACGAACGCGACGTAAACTGGCACTGACTTGTAATGTCACAATCAAAGGGATTCCCGAGAAAACCGACAACCAAGTGGAGCACTTCCCGCCGAACCGAGCCGCTCGACTCGTCGCTCGTCACACTGCACTGACTAGCGAATGCTCGCATTGTAACGTATTACATTACGGCGTTTTGTTACAAGTCAGTCGCCGTCTTTAAACGAAAAATTTGTATTTGCCCTAGCTCTGCTAATTTTTTACCGTTGATACATTTGCAGGAAAAGGAGTCTCCTGGCCCCTCCTCGCAAATCCCGCCATTCGTGCATCGCGTCTCATTGGTTGCATTGCAAACGGCTACGTCTATCTCACAGTGAAACCCCGAGTAACCTGGTAAACAGTTACAGGTGTAGCCATTCATAGCATCCAAGCAAGTGCCGTTGTTATGACAGGGGTTGCTCTCGCACTCGTTGATGTCCACTTCGCAGACATTACCTGGAAGGTGAGGAATAAATCAATTTCCCAATGCCTATCAAAGCAGTCCTTTGAGCATTTGCTCTTAGGATTATATCATCAATATCACAATGGAGGATCGCCCAGTTTCCGATTAGTTGGTATAGATGCAATCAAAAATATACGAGTTGTTTACTTTTCTTCTCTTCTTTCTCATGATGCTTGCGTGTAAATTACTCTGTCATCCGCAAAACTGTGGACTGGGTTTGTAATGCTATAGAGTAGATCATTGATGTGAAGCAGAAACAATGACGGAACCAATACCGATCCCTGCGGATCCCCAGCGTTGACGGAAGGAAAAGGAGAAGCTGCACTGAGAAAACCAGCCCCGTTGAAGTGTGTAACTGGTACATTTTTAATAGCCTATATTAAAGTTGCATGCTGTTTCTGAAATGTAGCTTCATAGTCAGTCATAAAAGCTGAATTCTAATACTTCGATTTTGTCACACAAAACGCATATTATTCTAACAATTAAACGTTTAAGTACTACTACTTTCAATTAAACATTTTAATAGTAATGATGAACGAGAGTTACTATAAAAATAAATCAGTAGGTAACTGTCGTTATGAGTATTCCTATCGTAGACACAATGACAATTAAACTTGTTGAAGTACTGCAATTTCCAATCAAACATCTTAATTGCCAGGGTTAAAGGATATTACAGCTGTGATAAGTGTCGAAACACGCATAACGGTCGTTTCCCGAGGTGGAGGGTGTTTACCATGCTCCGTCTATTTTCTTCTTTGTAGAGGGCAAGCGAGTGCGATAGAGATAGATGCTCTTCAGTGTTGTTTCACATTTCAGTTAGTCGTTAATAGTTACAGCACGGTTACAGGTGTGAGGTGCATTCGCTATTCGGTTTTACTATCACATACTATTTTGTGTTCCTATAAGTTTTATGCGTGCGTGTGTCCTTGTGTGTGGAATAGAATAGGTACCTACACGGTCAAATATGGCTTTGGAGTACACGAGTCGTGCATTTCCGGTATCTTTGCTGTAAGATCAAGATATGTAACAATTTCCCAATGACATTATGTGTTCGTAGGTGTAATAGACGTTTTATGTGCAATAATAACTTTTTTATTACGATAAACTAAAGATTTTAAATTTTGTTATAACGATTATTAATTATTTTACCAGGAATAAAGATTATTTTGAATCTATTTGCTTTTTTTAATCCTTTAATTGAGTATAGGAATTATCCGTATTAAATTAAGAAAAAAATCAGTATTGGTATTAAAAGTTTTTCATTATAGCAATTTATCTGTGGTATAATGACAAAAAGAATGTCACAAATAAATAAGGTAACCGTATAAATAATCCTGTTTAACTGAGAGTATTAAACAAGTGAGTAACCTTGGAGACGTGGTTTAATTGTAACTATTAAACTAAGCTACAGTCACAGTGACATTTTTCTGACAACCACTGATGTGATATTGCTCTCTACCACAATTTCTAAACAGAATTCACTATTCAATTGCAGCAATTAAACAGTTTAATTGTCACGTATTTTGATGCAAAATTTAATTGCGGTGATTAAAATTTTAGTCGTAGCGAATAAAGTTGTCTCTCAGTGTGTCTATCACGACAGAAATTTCTCGACCTGCGAGAAAGTTTGCGAGGCAACCGCAAAGTTTAATATTGAAGCCGTAGGACGGAAGCTTGTTAAGGAGAACCGCACGCCACCGTTTTTTGAATGCTCGTGAAATATTGAGAGCAATGATACAGCTGGTTACGGCCAGCTGCGATGTGTTTGATGAATAAGATAATGTTTAGGAATTAAAATTTACTCCAAGTCTTTCCCAAGAGATGCAAACACAGTTAGGGAAACATGAGTCAGGTTTGAATAAATAAGTTTGACGAGTGTGTGGTGTTTGGTTATATACTATACCTGTATACCCAGGGGCGCAAGAACAATAGAACATCGCGATGCCATCTATACAGACTCCGCCGTTCTGACACGGCGAAGACCAACATTCGTTCCAATTGGTCTGACACTGAGCGCCCGTGTATCCATCGATGCAGTAGCAAAAGTAGGTGGAATTCAGGTCATCTAGGCAGACTCCATGGACGCATGGATTGCTTAGACACGAGAAACCTGATAGGACAAAGGGTGCTTCCAGGATGATCAGAAGACTCCAAAGGTTTATTAGCAGGTTGATGAGAGTTGGCATTCTGAAAAGTAATATTTATGAAGAATATAGTCACGTGAACCTGTAAGTAAAGGAGACTTTTGAGCATGTTACTAATAAAATATCAGATAGTGGAGACAGAAATAGAAGCGTAGACAACTTAGCAGACACACGCTTTTGCTAATTGGCTTCTTCGGTCCGATAAAAGTAAACATATACCCTCGCCGAAGTAGTACATACACATGTGCACGGTAATATTCGGAAGACATGTAAGTGATGACTAGAAGAAAAAAAAATAGATAGCAGCATATTTGTATCTTTGGTCAAAAAACTACAACAATACAAACATTTTCTTGGAAGGAATCATACGTAGTTTTAGCAACAGCAACATCTCACTAATAAAAAGACCTTATACAAATGGTCCTACCTGCTTTTTCCAAGAAGAACAACACTTTCTAGCAAGGTTGAACTGCTTACGCTAACATTATTCCAGTAAATGTTATAGTAGACCTATTACTTAGGTTTTAAAATAACCATATGCTTAATTTAAGATTTTGGTATACTCACTTCTATGACTTGCCCTTTTGTACCGAAAATTTTAGTTTAGCTTAACCCTATATGATGAATATTATATTATTTTCTGTTTTATTATGATTTCATATACATATACATATAGGTTGTTCATTTGAAAACTTCCCACCCCGAATTTCTCGAAAACCGCCGCCTAAAAGAAAACGCCGAGACACGTCAAAAGATTTGTCAAGGGTGGCAACTTTTTAACCAAAAACTACTTCATCCCCTTGTACCCTCTCCCCCCCCCAATCCAATTAAAAAATTTAAAATGACAAGGGTTATCGAGTAATATCTTGTTTTAAAAGTATGTCGAAGTACTTTATTTTGACGTTTGATTTTTTAAAATCGTTTTCGAGAATATCAGAATCTTTATGCATCTTAACTTGTTCAAGTAGAGTACAAAAACACATGAAAATATCACTTTTTATTGCAATAAGTATTCAAGTGTTGCCCGTTGTTAGCCAAACAATGACATAGGCGATTTTCAAATTCCTGACGGGCAGTTGCCAAAAAATGCTGTGGGATGTCATGGCAGCTTTCGATAATGCATAATGCAACGAAGGTTATCCAGGCTGCCGGTCACGAATTTAAGAATTGCCTATATCTTTGTCTGGCCAATCAATTGAAAATAAGGGTGAATGTTTCACCCCTGAATTATCCTAGTTTCTTCTATTCTTAGAGGAATTTACGGACTAAACGGCAACATTTGAACACTTATTGCAATAAAAAGTGGTATTTTCGTATGTTTTTGTATTTGAACAAGTTAAAATACATAAAGATTCTGATTTTCTCGAAAACGAATCGACCGGTTTTAAAAAATAAAATGTCAAAATTAAGGACATACCTTTGAAACAAGATATTACTCAATACCCCTTGTGATTTAAAATTGTAATGAGAATGATCCTGGGGGGCGGTGAAGCCGTTTTTGGTTGTCCCCCTTGACAAATCTGTTGACGTGTCTCGGCGTTTTTTTCTTTTAATCAGCGGTTTTCGAGAAATCCGGATCCATTAAATACTCTTGAAATACTGGAGCTTCACACTTATTGATTATTTAAATAGTGAAAGATATGTAATATACCACCATTTCACAGTAACCTACTTTTTCACTTTTCGGACAACACAGTTATGAGAGGGCGCTAAATGTCCCCCTGCATCAACCTTCGTGTCGATGATCGCATAGCGGAATTCACAGTCGAAAATAAAAAATATTCATTGCATGTTGACATGCAACACTAATTTGGTTATTGATTTCACCCTTGGTTCACCAACGAGGAGCGCAATGATGGAAGGATTCCACTTCCAGTGTCATAAATTTCCTATTGTCTGTACAGTAATGCTTTATTTCTGACTGAGTAAAATTTGCAGGGTATGACCATAAGATGAAATGTACCAGTTAGTCTCCGATTTTTTTGTTTTTTATACTTCGCGATTTGGTAATTGTCTTCCAGGTAACCAAAGAGATGTTTTCCAAGGAAATAAAAGTGAAGAGCGAAACTTCTTTATTGCTAAAAAATGTTATAACTAGTGTAATTTGCGCTGCTTGTTGGTCGTAGCTATTAACTTTGCTATTCAGAATATTTTACGTCAGTTGGAGTTTTGAAACATTCCACTACTAGAAGTATCTGAGCTGCCCCATAACTATCCAATTCTAATAAATCATTCATAGCCAGCAATTTTTATTATTATTACTTTATTCTTACTTAGTGATACAAATAATGCCAGTAATGCCACTCTGAAGGCTATGGTAGATGTTCTAGTTGCCTCAACCGACAAATTGCAATGAAATATCATGGAGGTGGCTTTCCAATCCTCGGGAGTAAGTAGTATTGCGGTCCATGAATATAGATATACCTATTACGATTTGCGATCAGTTCTCGACCTTTCCGCCTTTATTACGGAAAGCTTGGGAATCTTTTATGGAGCAACATCTACTAACGTAGACGTCTATGTTATTGAAAATGCGCATGCTGTGGCATCAAAGTGACTAGCAAAATATTTTTCGTAGATTTGAATATTTTACTTCCCATACCAGATGTAGGAAGTATTGTGATCGGGTCATTTGGAGATCACAAAAACCTATGTGACTATTTCTATCGGTCCGTGGACTTGTCGTCTTATTTATAACTGAGTAATCTCAGTAACCGCTTCACCAATTTGGATAAGAATCAGGGTGCGATGTTCTGAGATCGTGGCAGGTAATGCTGTGCATGCTTGAAAATCGCTGCGGTGGAGTAATAACTTAAAAACAAAAGTTGTCACAATCCCTCCACTTCGTTTGATGCTGTGCTGTGCTGTACAGTCTTCGATAACCTTTCGAGTAGCGGTGGAGGAATAAAATCAAATCTCATTTATATTTTAGAGATCCTTGATCATGTTCTAGTTGTTGCAGCGGTCTCCTCATATCTACCCATATGAAGGTCCTTCGCCAAATTTTACAAAAGCTACTGATTATTTTTGTGACAAGGTGGATGCTACATTTTTTGATTCTGTCAAGTCATACTGGAGATTATTTTTACTTCTCACACCAATAAGTGATAAGAGCATTGCGATCGCGAAAATTTTAGATTTTGAGATAATAGATACGCTTTTTGGGCGTTTTATGATATGTACATAATGAAAATCCAGGTCACTCATTTCCGTCGGTCTGCCTGTCGGTCTGTCTGTCTGTCTATCGGTCTGTCTCTCGGTCTGTTGGAGTTCTTTTAGCTTCGTAGTCTCAGTAACCTCTGAATGTATTATGAGGAAATTTGGGTAGCGATATGCTGTGACGTCATAGTAAGTCATGCTTCTATAATTTGGGAAATCGGTACGCGGGTGGCGGAGTAATTAGCAAAGAATTTTAAAAATGCAGATAGTCCTCAAACTTCGTTTTTAGGCATTTTAGAGATTCCTAGAAGATCATTTTCTACTTTATTTGGGTGGGGGTGAAACTGGGGTGGTCGGGGGTGGGGGGTTGTAAAACTGAAAAATTTGATGTATTCATAATATCCATGACCTGTGAAAGAAGTTCCTAGCGCCATACCACACTTTTTTGCGGGTGGTCGGCGAAGATTTGGTTACAAGTGGATCTCAGAATATATGTAGCTTCATACTATGAGAGGATATTAAAATGGTATCACCGTAATGTGTGGGAAGTACTGATTCAATTAACTTGACTTCATTTTTTATATAATTGCAGTTTAGCGAAGTAGTCCTCTTTGGTGATGTTTTGCATTTTGTCAAAAAAACTATGAAAGCTATTTAGGTCCACGATACACCATTTTGCAGGTTTTTTTTTTACAACTATTAATTGCATAATCAGTAATGTGGATGCTTTCAACTTCATTGTAGGTAATGAAATTTCAATACGTTGTTGGTCCTCATAATCTGGGGGGGAACTAATTCAAGGAGTCTGACGTCATTTTTTTGTGTAGACATCAAGAAAATGTAGGGTTTTGAAAACATTTTTAAATTATATACCTAATGTGTTGAATTATGAATGTCTTTCAATTTACAGATCGTATTCATTTTTTCAAGTTAAGATTGGCTATCATTTCTTCAAATCACGGCTATATCTAGGCATAGTGAAATACATGTTTAGGATATTCAGAACGTGTGCGCAATTTCTAAATATCAATTCATGGAAAGTCCACATTCATTGTGACATGAGCCGTTAATACAGTGAAAGATCCTACATCAGTTTTCGTGTTTAAATCAATGCCTATATCAAGCATGGATCCATAGTTTCTGGTTTAATAACCAGACCCGTGTTAACACACGATTAACCAAATTACCGTTAATCGTGTTTTGATTGCTATTATATCACCAAACATTAACCACGAATCTATTATGGCCGGTCACTAATATTACAACCGACGACGGCTATCCGTTATATTAATATCAACGGTGATTGACTTGCCAACACCAACCCTAGGCACGTTTTCTGAAAGTTGATTTATTTTTTATGTTTACTACTCATGGGTCTAAAACAACAAAAATATGATTTCATAAATAACCATTTTCAAGAGGTGACTTAATGAATATTTATATCGATCAATAGAATAGTCATGTCTTCATGTTTTGCGTTTAATGTTATTTTTTTTACTGTTACTATTTTTACAGTTTTGTCGAAAGTTCAAAAAATTGGCGATGATGATTCATTAACTCTATGTACAAAATAGTTTTATGTGTACTAGTTCAACCTACTTACATCTATTTTTATTGATAAATGTTGTCAGTGACAACGCAAACATTTTAGTAAAAACCCGTGATCTTTATCACTTAGCGACATGCCATCATATATCGATTTCTGTACTCCTCCTTGCTTAAACAAACTATCCCATAAACTTACTTTCGCGTTTAAGTTTCCCTTTTCCATCGAAAGAAAAGCTCTGCCATCTTCTTATATAATGAACCGGAAGCTCGAATGCCTGATTGCCTCGAACTCCACTACCACATAGCACCACAAACACAATCCAGGAAGTGCAACTAAGAGGGTCCTCAAATGCCAACGAACTCCCTGCCCTCTCCTCTGAACAGCGATCCTTCAACCCTTCTTCATCACCCTTTGGTGGATATGCCATGGGTCGCCGGCACCGTCTCTAGATGGTATACAGTACAGTTGCTATGGAGACTGGTAAACAACAAAGCTCTGTGGTGAAGGGGGCGGTTTGGAGCGTTCGTTGTACTCCCGATTACGTTTCTCTGTTTACATTAGGAGCTATACGCATAAAAAATGATGCTTCCAGGAGCTAATTGCCGCAAACGATTTTTTTAATGGCAATTGGTGGAGTGACGCACCGATAAATCTGCGGAATGCAACAAACAGTATTTCAAACAAAAAGGAGTCAAAACCAGCACCCTTTGATAAAAAAATATCAAATTGTAAAGTGCTGCCGATCAAAAAGTTGTAACCACAAACTTACAAAATGGCATTTGCTGGACCTAAATAGCTTCCACAGTTTTTTGACAAAATGCGAAAAATCACCACCAAATACAACTAATTTGCTAAACTGCAATTATACAGGGTGGTCCACTTTTTAGTAGCAGCACTTTAACACTCGATAGAAAAACTGATCTTATAGTAAAAATTTCATATAAATATGGTTGCGCGACAGCTTCTATTTTGAGATACATAGTGTCAAAGTTTCAGAAAAAAATCATTTATTAATTTCTTTTAAACATCATTGAGCCGATTTTTCTTTTGATTTGGCTATTGTTCACTGTAATAAGGCGCTAAGTTAGCACTGACTATAATTATTATTTCCAGTGGCGTCTCGGGTTCAATTAACATGTACGCCAATGGCCTTAAACAAAATTAATTGTTGTTTTTCAGAATAAGCAAATGGAAATGCAACTTTATTTTCAAAAATGCAAAGTACAAGTTCTTATCTTCTTCAACCTTTACGGCTTGCAGCACCAATAATCTAAAAAGGTATTTATTGAATCTCGATAAACTTTATATTTCAAATAATTCTGGATATTTTATGGCATCTCATAAACCATATCATTCATTTCTTGGTCCAATCAATAATTAAAAGCTTAAACTCTCCTTCAAATCTCTTCCACTTATTTTATTTTACTGAAATATTTAAAAAAAACTAAATACAAAGCACGCTTACTATTTCTTTTTAAAAATAAGTTGGGAGAGCTTTAGAAAGTTGTATATTGATCGAATATTTTCCATTCTCCCATGGAAAATTAAACCAGATAGAGACTTTTCAAAACTACTCGGACATACTCTCATCCGCTTTCCAACTACTGTACATAGTCATATTTTGACAACCCTATAAGCTGCAAAACAATGCGCACTGTAATGAAATTTTTAGACATCGTCACTGTCGCAACAAGACTTTTTTCTTGAAAATCATTTCGCTGGCAACACATCAATTAGGAATTATAAAAATGCTACAAAGGAGGATGAAAAGGTCATCCAACCTCAAAAAGTATGTGTGCGTTTTCGAAGTTTCGGATCTTTTTAAAAGATGACGTGCACACATTTAGATAGTAAGGAAATAATAGCAGGTGGGGGCTTCCATTCCAAAATATCCTTAAACGTATCTTTTTATGGTGTTCGAGTTTGCACTTTTTTGAGTGTAAAGATACATTAGGAGACGTACGAGTAGGTGCAATGTTTTCTACATCGCAAAATTTTAAGCGTTAGTGTTTGCAGATATTATTTCTAGAATTCTTATTTTTATTGGTTTTGTTATCTGAGACCCATTTGGTCATAGGTTAATACTGATGTACAGATTTTTTGCGTAAGCAACTTGGAAAAGCTTGGGTTTCTCAAAGTCAATCTACTTGAAGCCTTTTTTCACAAACATGCGTACTAACGATGCATAGATAAAAATGCAACTAATTGATGTTACCAGTGATTTCACTTTCCTTAGCTCAGTTTCAAGTTTCGCATACAAATTCACGTATTCTGTGAAGGTGTCCTTAATTTTCACTTGTGCAGGGGCGGGTAATAAGGAATGGGCACTCAAATTATAAGCATATTGGCATTAGATTCAGGTGGCTTTCTCATACATTGTATGATTGTAAATAAATATGTTTTACTTCCACCGCTGATAGGCTAGGGATGTTTCATGGGATAAGTGTCACAGAGAACTAGTCACTCTTTTCTGTCGACCAGTGTGTATGTATAAATGGTATCCCAGCATAAAGTGCACAAACGAAACTGGGTAATAGAGTACGAAAACTGAAAAATAAGCGAGATACAGAATTAAAAAAGGTAATTATCGACTTGTGTATCAAGACGTACCTAGTTCTTTTATGTTTAGTTTTTTGCTCAGATTTATGTCTTGTCTAAATTGGTAAAGCCTAAAAGTTACGATCATAATAATGTGCTACTTTTAGGATTTACCAATTTAAAATTAACAACGATAAACAGACAGTGACTACAGCACTATCTGACAGGTGTAATGCCTATTTGATGAGACAAAAATCCGAGCAAAAAACTAAACATAAACGGACTAGGTACGTCTTGATACACAAGCCCAGATTTACATTTTTTGTTTTGTATTTTGCTTATTTTTTCAGTGTTTTGAAAAAAGTTATTTGAAAAAGTTGTTCATCTTAAAGACAGTATTGACAGTTAGCTTTTTGTTCTTTTATTTGAAATCATAATAACGTTTGAAGCATTGGTTATATTTCATTGTAGTATAAACCTTAATGATGCCTGATAATAGATGCTGCTTAGTGAATAAAACCGTCCGCCAAGAAGAGTGAAATTGTTTAAGACTCTAAATTGAAGTGCCTGTGCAAACAGCCATGATGCAAAAGAGGGCCTGTACTTGAGGGATGTTAAATAACAATCAATGAACGACGCTTCGCTCACGCAAGTGTCATGTAAAAAAGGTTGTACTAAAGATATAACTTTATAATTTTTTTGTTGGAATTTGATTCAAAAGGGGGTCTAAAATTTCTAAAAAGGACTGAAGGGCTTTTTTGTTCGCCAAGCAGCATTTTTTATTGAGCATTATTAATATTTTTAGTTAAATGAAATGCACGTAATGCTTGAAAAGCATGATTATTTCCAGTAGAAAAGGCAAAAAAATTGAACTGTCAATATAAGGCAAAGAAAGTTTAACTATTACGGAGATACTTAATTTTCTGTCATTATTTGATTTCCAACGACTTTGGCGCTTGGTTGGTAAATTTACACGATCGTCCGATGTTATGTAGCAATACTAAATACATGTAGGTATTCGAACAAGAGGAGGTCGTTTTGAATATTTGACATAATAATTTAATAATAATGAAATAATAATATGTTGCTGTCTGAATTTTTAGCCATTAAATTGTTTGTTATATACTGGTGAAAACTGTATGGCCTCAAATATCAGCACAAATAAACAGCAGTATCTTAATAGAGAATATAACATTAAAAAGGCCCTTTGTTTGACTGAATAACTTTGACTTGCAGATATTTTATATATTTGCTGAAGTTTTGGGTTTAAGCCGGCGGACATAGATATATTCATGCAAGCAAAAAACCATCCAAAAAAATTACTCGTCACTTTAAACTCTTGTACTCCAATTCAATGCCCTTCTACAAGATGTATTTGGTTTATTTGCTGCATGAAATCCGAAGTCGTTGAAAATCAAGAAATAAGTAAAAATTGAATATCTCTAAAACAGCTAATAATTGGACCCTACTTTATATAACTTTTTTGTTGGAAATGAGCCTGAAGTATCTTCCACTCATCAAAGAACACAATATTCCAAATTGTCCTGACCTATCTTGATTTTCTATTTAAACTGTCCCCATTTTTGCATTTTTGTAGTTTGCTGCAAAACAAATAACGGCTAGCCAATGGATTGCAGGAGCAATGTAAAAGTCAATTTTTATCGAGATAACATGCCGAGAACGTTGCAGTTATAGCAAAAATATGCAGAATCTCTGGAGCTTTGTTGGAACAACCAGTGAAAATGGGTAGGTATGATAAGCAAATATGTACATATACTAATATTCACCCCTTGAACCTTGATGCATTTTACGAATATCTCCTATCTTGTTACTCACACCGACCGTTGAAACTCTGCTCACCTTACTAAGTTTTGATCACGGACAACAACCAGTGAAAATATGCGTGCATAATAGCTTTGCTAATATAAAAATGCATATAATGCAATCTCTTGTAACAATTTGGGAATAGAGGTATCCCTTGCTGCGTTTTGTGAGACGCCCCTGTTGTGTTACTGACCGCAACCGTTGAAACTCTGCCCAACCTACTTTGTTTTCATCACGGATCGCGCTCGTATTTTCATTCTTATTCTCATTCATTATTAAGCTTTCTACCTGGCAGGTAACTTTGTGTATGCACGCTTCACCTGCGACTGGTGAAACGGACATATCGGTGATTAAACAAAATCCATTTACAACAATGGCTGGTTCGTGATCCATGTAGACAAGTTTATTACTAAATGTGATTGTATTAGTTCCTATGTTGAGATTAACGTCGTTAGTATTATTTTTCTGTGGTGATCTGCACTTCAGGTAAGAAACAAGGTTAACTGTGTTCGCTAGAAGCTAAGAACTAGTTTACGCTATTTTTTATTTATTTATGATGTCACGCAACTGTTATGAGTGCGTACAGTTTTGTTTTTATGATCTTTGTAACTTTGCTGCGGTCACCAGAGACCAGAGCACAAACTGAGCAGTCAGGTGATTCTGTTATTGTGTTATAGGCAGTGACAGACCAAGGGGGTACGATAAGTACCTTGCTTTTGCCTATATCAGCGATGTGCAGAGACAGCGTAGTGGCGAACTAAGTTGGGGATGGTAGGGGGCAGCACTAAGATAGCCAACTGCAAAAAAGGCAAAAGGTGTAATAAAAAATCTGAACAAATCGGAACCACCTATTTAATGCAGTAAAAACAATTCTTTTTATTCTAACGTCAGCGTAACAAAAAGTTTGTATCTGAATCCAAGAAAAATTGCTAAGTATATTAACAGTAGAAAGTTGAATCAAAATATATCTCCATACATTTTTAAACCTCCTAAATATATAAATTTTACTACACGTACAAAAAATGGCTAATAAAATAAGCATAGTAAAGAAGTTTAAGGACGTTTTGAGATTGCTTCTCTCCAAATTCCTCAAAAGTGGCGAAAGAAAAGCCTATTTAGCAGGAGCCCAGGAGCATATTTAAATTTTTCCTTATATTTTTACCAGAGCTTCCCAAACAAATACTTTCTGTTTATGCGGGACTTGATGACTTAGCGTAGCGTATTCATTTATTTGCTTGATTTACCAAAAGACGACGATGAGTGGAGAACCTATTTGGGTCATTCGAAAAATGGATGTCACCGCGTGTTTATACAGAAAAAACTAAAAGCTAAGTATTATTGATAGATTCGTGAAGTTTTTAACCTTTTGAATGTTTCCGATATAGCTTAAAATTACACTAAGGAGAAAAATCAATGAAGGGAGTAGTATCTCCCCTCCGTTAGCTGTCTCCTCATCTGTTGTTCCACATGAAGGATTTGTCTGCTGTGTCTATTGTTAATCCTTTTTGATCGAACTTTATGTTATACAGTTATAGTGTTGAAACATTGTACATATTAGACATAATTTGTAATTTATAAAGGATAATCGGGACTCTCTAACAACGTATTTGAAGTTTAGTCCGAATTGTCCTCCAACGAAAAAATTGTCCCCTCCGTTAAGTTATCCTCCGTTGACTCTTAATGTAACAGAGAGGAAGACTGCTTAACGGAGTGAATATTTAGTACAGAGGTTTTTAATAATAGTATTATATAAAAGCTGTCTTGCAGAGACGATGGGCAAGTCACAGATGAAAGCAGACAATAATAAACACAAACAAAAAAATCTGAAATAGGGACGAAATATGCGTAGACTCCGTTTTGTTTTTCTAGAAACGTCATCATTTTCTAAAAAAATGATTTTGGGGCTCGATGACTTTTGAAACACGTCAAGTCACCTGATCAAAAAGTATAACACAAAAAAGAATACAATTTTTTTAAAATTCGCTTACCATAATCACAGTTCATAATATTCTGAATTTGGTGAGAACCACCTAATACGCTTTTCCGTGCCCTTGTCCCAGGGAGGGAAGGCATGTTTGTGATATTTGCGTGAACACATCAAATATTCGGGCCAATACAGTGATGCCGCTACACGAATACGTCACGCCAAGTGAAGTGCCGATAGATGATAGTGTTATAAAAACTTATAAAAACTTGACTTGAAACAATGAGAGCAGGTTCAGCTAGGTTATGAGGGTATGGGATACTACCAGGGTCAGCTTTATACAATAAGACAAACGGAAATATCTCTTAATTCCATCACCACTAACCACTTCCTACCCTAATATTACCTTTCCTATTTGTTTTTTTTTCTACGCTTAAGAAAACTTTTATATTTTTTGTATTACATGCTTTCTGACCATTTGTGCGCTTCCGCTGGCTACATTTTTGAATGCATGAACAGGTTTTGAACTGCCATCTATAAACACAAAAATGAATTTACAACAATGGCTAGTTCGTGGACCGTGTAGACAAGTTGATTACTAAAAATAATTATTTTATTTCCTATTGTGAAATTCTACGACGGGTGGGTAAAAACATAGCTTAGTAGTTCATCTCGTCGCAGTACTACAGAAACAAACGAAATTAAATATATCGGAGTAGTACACCTATAATAGTCTCGCACCTCGCCGCGCATCTCGCCGCGTTGTGATAAACAAAATTTGTCTTTAACAGGCTGCTGCCTGAAACTAGCTCTGTGATTGGTACGATGATATGTCACGATCAAACATCAGGGGTGCTGATTTATCCTCTCTGAACATATATTAAAAACACACCATATATTAGATACTGTGTAGATGCACGGTATCGTGCGTGGCAATATGAAGGTCGAGCAGCGCGCCGAGATGAACTACTTCACTATTTCACTCTTAGTATTATTTTTCTATTATGATCTGCACCTCAGGTAAGAAACAAGGTTAACTGTGTTTTCTATTAGTTAAGAACTAGTTCACGCTATTTTTTGTTTATTTATGATGTCACTCAACTGTTATTACTGCGTTTGGTTTTCTTTTTGCATGGCCTTTATTGCTGTCACCGGAGATTGGTGCAGAAATTCAGATGCACAACCGCAGTGGCAGACGAAGGGGGCGAGATTGGCACAAAAAAGTACCGTGGCTTTATAATCAAAATGCATGTACGTAGTGCATTGGCGAACTGATCAGTACTACTTACACAGTAAAAACGATTATTCTTCTAGCGGTGTCAATAGATTGACGCCCTTAGTTCCCAAGCATGTTTGAATTGCCGAAAAAATCCATCATGAACAGTTTTTGTCCGAAATCCAAGACAAATTCTTATAAACAATAAACATTATTTAAGAAAATTTACCCCTCAGCTCCTTAAATTCTCCATCGCGCTTCACTGGCCCATCAATAAAAACCACATATACCTACTTGAAGATAAGCTTTACTGACATTTTCGCCATCTCTGTACACCTCCAGGTACAAAATTTGACAAAAAAATAATTTTGAGAAAGTGACATTTTTGACAGAAATGCCAGGAATCGTTTTTTGTTTTTCGCTAGCTAACTTCCCAACGTTCAAGTTTTTTCCATACACAGCTGTCAAATAATAACCACTATGACCGTGGTTCAAATATTCTCATGTATCGTCACCTTCCTTACAAAAGGGCTTATCTCATTTTTAGCTATTTTGCAGTAGTTTCCTTGCCTATCTTGAGATGGGCCACTTTGTGAGATTCTTTACGTGTCATAAATGAGAAAGACACGCCATAACTTCAAGACTATCCATATTTGATATACTCCGTTAAGAGGGTTACTGATACCCAATGGTCTAACTTACTTCAGCAATTTTTTGAGACAAGCCCTTGTGAAAGGAAGGCGGCGGGATATAGAAACTCCAGCAGACTTCAATAGTTCAATAGGCTAATCTCTTCAATTGCATCGATTATGTGCCTCATAAAAACAAATTTAGATGCCTACAAATACCCCATACAAGGTGTAACCGTCGAGGTGGTGATATTTGTATTTTGATAAGTACAAATAGGTACATAATATGATAATGACATTGTCGAACAATGTCACCTAATGAAAACTATTTTTTATTTGCACTCTGACCGGCTACAGATATGGCCGAAGCATCAGTTTATTTTCATGAATATGTGGTTTTTATTGACAAAACAGTGAAGCGCGATAGAACAAAGAGACAACCACAGGGTACGTTTAAAAGATGCATGTCGTCCTAAATACTATATATTACATGTATAAAAAAATGATTGCTAGATAAGCATTGAGAAGAAGTTGGGACATTTTGGAGTAGGTTGAATGGAGCTTTAAGCACGCAGTATTGAAAATGATTTCATCTCATTCTTTCTTTTAAGGCAAATGAGAGCAGGTTCGGGTAGTTTTGAAAATATCAGATAAGAAGTCAGATAATACGAGTCAGCTTTATGGGGCAAAAGAAATCTTTTTAAGAACATATTTTTTATTCCCTCACCCTCCCCCCCCCCCTCCACCATCTCCGTAAAGGATAGTTCACATTTTTCTATAGTTGCTGTTTTCTCCTCTTCTACTGAAGTGAAGCTTTGGCGTCCATGGCAAAGTTCAACCTATCATATTCACAACAACAACATTTACAACAATGGCTGGTTCGTGCTCCATAATTATTAATTACTAAATGTGATAGTGTGATTTTCTATATTACTATTTATCTGATGTCGTTAGTATTATTTTTTGTTTTAATCTGCATCACGAGTAAGAAACAAGGTTAGCTGTGTTTGTTTAGTTATGAACTAGTTCACGCTAATTTTCATTTATGATGTCACTCAACTGTTATTACTGCGTTATGCTTTGTTTTTATATTCAGATCATTATCATGGTCACCGGAGACCAGAGCGGAAGTTGAACTGTGAAGTGAGTCTTATTGTTTGTGTTAACTGTAATGGCAGACCAAGGGGATGCGATGAGTACCTTGCCTTATCAGGTTAGGGCAGCGATACGGCTGACTCAAAATGGAAAAAATCGGGGCAGAAGTAATTCAGTATCGGAACAAATCAGAACCGCCAGTTTCAAATGCAGTATGTTATTAATTTTATTTGAAAAGGCGTGATGCCGAGCGACTTTTATTCCAAAAAATGCTTACTATATGCATCATGAAAGGCTTTCGTCTCGTAAAACGTCAAAAACGCATTTGTCAAATTCGCTGCTACAGCGCTCAACGCGGCGACAGTGTAAGCAGAAAAAAATATGAATTAGCTACCAAAAATGATACCTACTTGTTGTCCGAAGTACAAAAAGGTACATGATTAATTTTCATCCAGTTTTTTGCGTTGACATGCGTGAATGATATAAACAATATAGTAATTTAAAATGAATTTGGGACATATATTTTATTCTGGATTAAATACCATTAGAAATAAACATCCCTCATTCTCCCTCGCTCTCACTACCCGCTCAGTAATATTGCCTATGTGCGTTTCACAGCTCACCCCCTGGAATGGTAAAGATCCTACGGACGGAATGACAAATCGGCTATTGGCTCTATTTATTCAATGTAATGTACTATTTATTCATACATTTATATAGGTATTTTTATTTTTCTAGTTATAATGGATCCTGGTATACTATGTTTTCAACACTGTGGACCGAAAATATTCTGCTTTTCGTTACCTCAAACTTGCCCGATTTGCGGAGGAAATGTTGACGTCGGTGATTTCTCAGTCCTTCCTTTCAGGTAATTATTTGCATCACAGACAATATATTGTAATACACTAATTAATTGCCAACTTGATGATCAATTTCCATAACGATCAGTAGTTAGAGGAGGACCAATTCAGTGGCGAGCTAGGTCGTCAGAATCAGATCTAAAAAAAGTTAATCATTTTTTTCTATGGGGGTATATGGAAAATGGGGTGTATCCAATGCGTATACAAGTGAGGATCTGAAGAAGAATCGACTTAAAGTTACTTTCCATAATATTATTATTCCAGTGGCTAGAAATGTTAGTAGTAGGGCGTTTGAAAATCGGATGTAGGTGACGTCACTGCAACATATTTTTTTGTACGGCCCACAAAATGGGGTTGCCAAGTGTATCCTCCATTTGATGCTTTGGTAAATTGAAATCATGAACTGTATACAGCAGTGTATTTAGTAGTAGAACTAATATTTATCTATTGATTGGTATTTATCAGAGACCACAGTAAGATCAAATAAGCGTAAGAATGTCCGTTACTACAGCTCACGATTAGTGTTTAACGTGTTGCCTGATTCCAACCTTCTCCTTTGAAACATTCAATTTGTATTTGTGATTTCTATACTTGTTTTGTAACATAACAGATATTTTGAGTCATTATTCTTTTAAACTAGTTATAGTTATACCTAAATTACAATATTCTGCTCAGTATAATTTTCGTATGACTCATTTAAATATTTGTATTGTAAGTCAGGCATACAAAAAAAACAAAAGCTGTGATATACTGAAACGTAAAATATACTGGTCCAAGGAGGTTTGACCACGGAACACAAATGTGCCGTCAGAATTGCGGCATAAGTCAATATCGTTAAATTGACATTTTCGTGGTCCAACTTCACAAGGCTCAGCATAATTCGTCATATCATATTTCAAATAAATAATAGATAAAAGCAAGCTTTACTATGAAAATCTTTATTTCGTATAAAACCTAATATCACACACATCACTATTGCGCTACTGATACTGATACAGAATCATTATAATTGATATTGGAAGAGGTAGTAGGGGTTATTTGTGGCTGGCAATGTTTGCATTGAAGCGTATTTGGGCTAGCTTGTGGTCGGCAGTTATAACATGGTTGACTGTTGTGCGCTGTTGTAGTTTCAACATCCTTGATTCCTTGAGCGTCCGGGTTGTCTCTCAAAATTTCGTAGTTGAGTGCTGTGGCCAACACCAACCATATAAGATAAGGTATGTAGAGATAACCTGCTGTCGAGTTGATCTGGTAGAATAGAAAAGCGTTCACTACTGTTATTGCGTCTAGCAGCACGATGTCGTATAACGCCTAAAAAGTAAGGGGTTTAAAATGGTTATCAAAACAAGACAAGAATTTATTCTTTTTCTTTTTATTATGTTATCTGTATGAGGTTTCCATTATCACAATCCGGAGAATTGGTGGAAATGTCTCAGATTAACCCAGATCTATTACTAATTGATTAAGGGCCGGTTGTACAAATGCAGGTTTAGCACCAGCTTTGTTAAGCCTAAGCTTAGCTAAGCTCAGGCTTAAAGTCGACACCCGTTGTACAATCGTCGGCTTAGTTAAACCTGGTTGATAATGAAATTCACTACAGTTGGCATCAATGAAGCAATACGTATATGACATAATGATCTGAAAAATTATCTTTTTTGGTTAGGCACTTATGACAATTTGTGTCAAATTTTTGCAACGACCGTGTTTGTCTCTGTTCTTTCATTCGCTCTCTTTGTTAAATTAGACACAAATCTTCCAAAAAATTTGACCTAATAAAGTGACAAGCAATTTGAAGGTTCATCCTTGACAAATCATGTAATTTTTATACCAGGTTAGGTTTAAACCTCAGCTAAGCTCGCGCTGAGCATCGGCTTACGTAAGCTCGTGTTAAGCTTGGAGTGGGGGGTTAAGCTAGCATTGTACAACGGACATTTTGCCACTGACATGGTTTAACGTCGGCTTACCTTAAGCCGAAGCTTAAGCTTGCATTGTACAACCGGCCCTAAATGTATCCGAATGGTCGGAACTAACTATGGCGTAATGCCTAACGCGAAGATAAGCTAGAGTTTCAGTTGAAGTTGATATCATTTTCGTAAAATTGGTCTCGAAATGTGTTTTTTCTTTTCGTTTAAGCAACGTCGACAGCTAGGAAGATTGGCTGCACAATGCACATGCCTTTTTTTCCAAATATATTTTGTGACATAAATTAATCTATTTCAGGAAGTTGAACAGGGTCATGATATTTGGTAGAGGAATTGATAGCATCTGGGGCAGGCCTGTATTCACTTGTGAACTTTCTCTAGGGGAGTATGTGCCTCATATGACCGATCACTTGCAAGACCCTGGCCTTAATGTAAATAACCAAATGACCAAGTCCCTGAGTGGAGTTGGTATTCCTTTATCGGAATATTCCCAGTTTACTGTTGCTTTTGCAGAACGATCGGCTCTTTCAGTACCATGGATGCCACAGTGACTAGGAATCCACATGAAGGTTACAAGTTTCTTGTTTGCTTTGAGTAGCTGTACTTTATCACTCTCCCACTCCAAAATACGGTTGAAATGGCTACAGGCTTGTAAAATCTGATTTAATTTCCGTTACATAACAGGAGCCATTAAGTCTACTCATAGTCATAGAAAAATATTTTGTATATAGAGTCTATGAATCGCTGTCATTGATTTTTTGAACTTTGATTCTCCAAATTGGTGATTGTTATAATAATTTTGTTCGCTAATTTTCTCTATTGCATTGGAATGAGGCCGACCTGCCAAGATTGCAGTACTTGAGCCCCCTTGAGCCTCTTCACTTACAACCTCCCAAGAATCCCGTAGAACTAGGTGCTCAAACATCTCACACCATGATGATCTGATGAGAAACCCAAAAGGCAATGCTAACTGCATTAGAAAAAAAATTGGTTGACCTTTCATTGTATTGATGGCTCCATCTCTTCGGCGCAAAATTCGTGTGGACCTTAATGATTTGAGGTATATTTTTTAAATGAATGGTACGAGCCTTTTTGGTCATTGTAACCTACTGATTACCAATACCTAGCCAAATACTTCCGTCATACGTAGGTTAAAAGGTTTTATAAAGAAATCGCATAAAATTGCTAAAATTCACTAGCTGTGTGTCAATTGTGATCTTTGTCTGTATAATATATATATAATATAATACTGATAACTAAATCGTTCTTAAAAAAGTGTAAATTGCAGCTACAGCCAAATATTAAGGTTAATCGCTGTTGGCTAACCCCAACAAAATCTTCAGAACACGAAAACGAAAAATTTGAATGATGCCAATGCCCTAAGTATCCTTTGAGCATCTATTAACAACATTTTTTAGGCGCATGTATTATTGCAACCCTTCGTTTTTTTTTTTAGTCGTTAGTGAAGCGCTTACATCATTATTGTTGACCGTACACTCTTGTAAACTGATAAATGCGTTGAAAATTAAATTATAAGTAATAATGAGTAATTTCTCAGACGCTCCGTGCCATGTACTGTACTGCACCCTAAATTGAGTAAAGGTGTGTATCCACCGACGTACGCAAACAGTTTTTTTTTATGGTCAGCCTCCCGCAAAGGCTTGTTCGGGAACATCTGTTTGGTGTAGACCATTGTAATGTCCACAGCGTGATAATCTGGGTGTATACGGATGAAAAAGAAAAAAATTACGGAATGGTAAATCCGCAAAGACAGGCAAAAGCCATTTTTAAATCCACGTACAACTTATAATCCTGAATCTGCTAATAAATTGGAACTGCTGTCTGGTATTCCGTTTTGGAAAACACGCCTTTGCCCGTATCGCGAATGACGTGTCTGAGCTTTAAATAGTGTATGAATAACAATATATGCCGCATAAAGCTAGAATGGTCCATGTTATCAGTAAAATACATTACTATTTAAGACCGCACTTGAGGGTTCAACGAAAACTGGAACAATGAACAAACTTCCGGCAAGAAACGCTCAAATAGAAATCAAATTTCTTTTAGAAGGATTGCCTGTCCACGAACTGGTAGCTAACATGTTCGCAATAAGTTCGCCGATGGATGCGCACCTTAAGACTTTTAAATGTGAAAAATTAGTTTGGGAATTGCTTAGTTCTCCCTCCCATCCTCACCATCATTATCACCCTCAAAGTATGCTTCACAAATGCTCTAAAGGGAAGCTTGAGCTTTTTATAATAATTAATCACCACAACTGGAAGGATTTTCAAAATTCTTAGAGTTTTGCCATCTCAGCGCGGTGCTGGTAACCAATTTTCAGATTGTCATGATAGTTTTAATTGTATTTAATTGTTGTACTGACTACCAATAGGGTAACATTTTTATAGGGCAGTGGAGAGTCAGAGGCGTCAGAGCAATTATGACTATGTATTTGAATGATACTCAAAAGCTTTCATAAAAGTGTATCTGGATTCAGCGAAATCCTATCAGCTTAGCTAATATAACTTTTGGTAGAGGTATATTTTAGGTTCTTACCAACTTTATATTCTTAACACCAAAAAAGATCGGAGTCCACAACCAGTTGACTAATAAGTCGGCTCCATAGACTAGCAGTGCTTTTTGAATAGTATCTAGAAAACAAAATTGTATATTTAACAATATGAATAAAAGTTTAAGAAAACAGTTGTTTGAGTATTGAGTGATATCACTTTATAAATTACCTACAACCAAACGTTTCCCATATCATTCTTATACGTACAAAATATTTTAAGAACTAGACGGGATCTTTGTCCTTTTGCTATCTTTACATGACATTCCGAATTATATTTGAACAGTTTGCAGCCAATCGTACTATAAAATTGGGTTAAACATAATCTGCTTAAATTCAACTTTGGTGTGCCTGAAGCTCTTGTGTGAAACTTCTTCAATATTTTACCTAGTAGTCGACCGTTACCAAGTTTTATAGAACCTTATGTATAAAGTAGAAGGAGACGACCTATAGTGCACTAATTTTTTTTCTACATCTTAATAATCGGGGCTATGAGAATGTCGCTGAGAATGCGCGATATTGGCCTAAATGTCGATATATTCCGTTCTAGATGACTATAAGTGCAAGGCACCTGCCTCTGATAGGCTTTAACCAGTGGCTCTAACCTTGTAAACACCTGCTGTCAGGAATGTACAGACAGTTTTCAAAAACAGTTTTAACCAATCTTGCTGTACACGTTCTTGTTGCTGGTGATATAAGCTGCTTCTTTGAATTTCCGGCGATACCATTGTCAACCTTAGCGTCTTCCCAAATAATTTTGTGGTGCTCAGGCCAAGCATGATTTGCGATTCCGGACTCTCCTGTCTCTGCTCTCCGAGTGTTGTTTCTCCAATGTATACTTTGTCATTCATATGGCACTTCGTGGGATTTTTGTTTTTGTTAGTAGACTTCGGAGAGTGGAGCTTCTTGAGAATCGTGTTGGATTTTATATTCCGACCCTATTCTTCTGGCTACATCTGATAAATGCCTGTGTTCTTCAGGACTTGTTGCTTCCACTAGCTTCTTGGGGTATGCGTTCTTTGAGAAAGCATCTTTAATGTGACGTAGTTTTTTTCTAACTTCTGTTGTGTGTTACAAATGTTCTTGGGCCGATCGACCAAGGTTCGAATGATTCTCTTCTTCGCTGATGTTGAATCGTTTATTATTCTTCTGGCTACATCTGATAAATGCCTGTGTTCTTCAGGACTTGCTGCTTCCACTAGCTTCTTGGGATATGCGTTCTTTGAGAAAGCATCTTTAATGTGACGTAGTTTTTTTTCTAACTCCTGTTGTGTGTTACAAATTTTCTTGGGCCGATCGACCAAATTTCGAATGATTCTTTACTTCGTTGATGTTGGATCGTTTATGGTACAGTGCAGGTTTTTGATTGTTTCTTTAACAAGTCACAAATACAAATAATACAATGAAAATAAATAATCAAATTTAGTTAACAAATAACAATGAAAAAATTAATAAATAATTACAAAGAAATATGTCTTCCTACTTTTTTTAGTGAAGGCAATATATGCTATATAGTACTGTTATATTTATGTAGTCATTACATACCTTCCCTCCAGTCACCAGATTTAAAGATCAAATACGACGAGTAACCTATGAGACTGTATATTGCCGTCCAAATGGGTCCAAAAGCCCAGTTTGGTGGCCTCCAGCTCGGCTTCTTCAGCTTTTCATACCATGGAAGATTACCAATAGTAATCAGTCCACCAACAATGCCACCCAAATTGGGTAATATGATGAAAGCGATGAGTAACAAATTTTCGATCATTTTGCAGGATCGCCGCTCTGTTTGAGGATTTACCTGCAAAACAAGAATCAAACTAAAAATCACGACTGCTTCATTTTATATGCTCAAGAACCACTTCAGATATTCAGCTATCAAAAAACGGGAAATGATTTGGATATGAAGATAATATTTTGATTTTGTCTTTGTCATGATTTTGAAGAGGCATGTTTTGTACGTTATATGAAGTATTTACAGTGTTGTATTTCCCACACTGTAAGTGAGGAGAGTAATGTAGTCGCCAAAAAATTCGATTTTGTATAATTTGTACGTCATATGATGTATACATCACGAACATCTACGTCACTCATTTCCATCGGTCTGTGTTTAGGCCTGTCTGTCTGTCTTTTGCCATTTTTGTAACAGGGTAGGTAATCTTAGTAATCGCTTCACCGATTGTAATGAAAAAACATGCGTTTCAGGATTTTCTGATCATTTTCTGTTTTTTCGAGTAGGTGCTAAAATTAGGTTTGTGAGGAAGGTAGGATAGCAGCGGTTAATTCTAAAAAAATGTATACAGGGTGTCCAGTTAGTGTGTAATTCTTCGATACCTCGCAAGGTATACCTGATAGGAGAAAATGTCAAATACAAAAGTTATTTGATTACTTAAGGCGCATATTCTAAAAATACTTTGGAATATACAGGGTGTTGCGGGAAAGTAGGATAGTGATCAACTTGATTTTTTTATATGGAACTATAACTTTTTCTTAAATTCTTCTAGTTTCCGTCATTGATCTCTATTCAACCCTAAAATATTTTTGGGATCGGTTGCGACGTTGCCAAGTTATAATTTATTTTCTATTAATTTTCGGATTTGCAAGGTCGCAAGTAATACGTCCAGATTGATATATTCCTTTAACTTTTCTCAATAATATTATACAGCGAGTTACTTGAATATTAAGTGGGTATTATTCTGAATGTTACCAGCAATTTGTGTCTACAGGGTGTTGTTGGCAGAATTTTAAATTACGGAAACTTGAAGGTCATTTTACTTTGTTTTTTTAAATGTAACAACCTGTATGTTTTATTTTAAATCGAAATATCTACTAATACCCTATCTCGCCTTGTAATATTTTGTTTGCGTTTGCGGCGTTGCCAAGTTATAAATTATTTTTCCAAATTTTTAAACAAGTATCCCCGATTTTAATTTATTTTAAATAGAATCCTCTACTTATTTTTATTGCAATGAATTGCGCTTGTCGAATTTAGTAAGATCTCACAATTTCAAAATTTTGTTTCTGTTAATTATTGAGATGCGGCAACACCGCTTTTTCAGTTAACGGTACCGGAATGCTTAAATATTTCCAAAACTGCTACAGTACTAAAGTATTGAATTTCTCCTCTCCAGCTGTGGCAGTTTTGGATATATTTAAGCGTTCCGGTATCGTTTACTGAAAAAGCGGTGTTGCGGTATCTCAGTAATTAATAGAAACAAAATTTGAAATTGTGAGATCTTACTAAATCCGACATGCGCAATTCAGAATAAACATAAGTGGAGGATTCTATTTAAAATAAATTAAAATCGGGGATGTTTAAAAATTTGGAAGAATAATTTATAACTTGGCAACGTCGCAAACGCGAAAAAAATATTCAAGGCAAGATAGGGTATTGGTAGATATTTCGATTTAAAATAAAAAATACAGGGTGTTACATTTAAAAAAACAAAGTAAAATGACATTCAAGTTGCCGTAATTTAAAATTCTGCTAAAAACACCCTGTAAATACAAATCGCTGGTAACATCCAAAATAATATCCACTCGATATTCATGTAACTTGCTGTATAATATTATTGAGAAAAGTTAAAGGAATATATCAATTTGGACGTATTACTTGCGACCTTGCAAATCCGGAAATTAATAGAAAAAAAATTATAACTTGGCAAAGTCGCAACTGATCCCACAAATATTTTAGGGTTGAATAGAGATCAATGATGGAAACTAGAAGAATTAAAAAAAAAGGAATAGTTCCATATAAAAAAATTAAGTTGAAATCAATCCTACTTTCCCGCAAAATATTTTTAGAATATGCGTCTTAAGTAACCAAATAACTTTTGTATTTGACATTTCCTTCTATCAGGTACATCTTGCGAGATATCGAAGAATTACACACTAACTGGACACCCTGTATATGTATGTACATATAAGGGACTCCCCATTACCATAAAAATCACCTTGATAATGATGATAAATAGGGAAGCACCTATCGTCCACCCACACATCGTTGATACACCCTGCATATACTTTACAGACCTAATCGAGCATTGCTTTTGAAGACATATCTGTGGACACAAGTCCACATGTTACTTCTTATGGCAAAGATGAAGTCAGACTATTCTAGCTGAGCCCAGAAAAACTCGATAGGCATAAAAAATTTAATTTTCATTTTAAACAAACTGGGAATTTTCATTTGATATATGTTAAGTATGTAATATGTATCAAATAAAGGTTGAAAGCAATTTGAAAATTGAAAATTGTCGATTTTCCTAAGTCAAATAAGTATATGTCTGTTAGTTTTGACAAATACTAGACAACTGAAAGATTTTCGTGCATAAAAAATATGTAGAAGTTAACCATAAGCTTTTTCTTTCTTGCTTCGGTAGTAAACTACCATATAACTTGGACACGACGAGACGAGATGAATTTATTCCGGTTACAGAAGTACTAAGGAATAGTCGTTTTTTATTATTATACGCTGCCTCTGGATGGATGAATGGTGAAAAATTGGTGCGATGAGTGCCTTAAACAATTATTAAATTTTCTAAAAAGTAAAGAAAGGGGTCTTCCATTTCATTTATCATTTATTACACTCACTTTTCTCTCAATTCATCTGTACGTCTTCTGAAGATATCCTTGATATGGTTCTAGAGATAAAGTTCATGATATCCACATAAAAAGTATCTTGAACATCTTGAATACAAAAATTGCTATACGTAAGAACCGAAAAAGATATGATTTGTATGAACTTGAAAGAACACTCAAAACACGCGACATCATGATAAATATACGTCTTCGACAATCCCTAATTGCGACATAACGAGTTTTTTATATAAACTATCAGGAGGACTGCGATCCTGTAAATATAGATAAAGTTGTTAAGTGCTTTGTGTGCTCAGTGCTCTACATTCTGTGCTAAAAGTATTTGATTCTATTGTGATGCAGACTGTACCAGTATGCATTATTATTCCCGTTAGGTGTGCCTAAAGTCCTAAAGCCGACGTTACACGGAATTCGAAGTCACATCCTGCGGGCAGAGCTGGCTGTTGACTGTAGAATTCTATTCATTGATTCTTCTCTGTGTCTTTAAAAATGATCAATTCTCCAGAAAGCCGTCGTTTAGTTCATACAGCTTTCAATGTGTCAAATTCTATCCACTTTTTGGTTATACGTTATATTAGAGAGCAGGCGACAGAAAAGATCTGAATGTGTGCCATCTAGCACCCGAAGTAAGGGCAAAAAAGAAAATCGCTGCTAAACAGCAGCAGACCCCTTGGTGCAACGCCACGGCGCGTCCGCTTGGCCTGACCAGAAGAGCGCGGTTCTATATGCTGCTGCATATAAGAGTCGATATACGAGGGTTTCTCTATATCTCCGTGAATCCACCAGTACGCAGATAGCTGTTTCACGCTTATTAGCGATCATCAGTGCGCCATAGGTCGATTAACGGAGATAGAGGGCATCAGAATTTTCATGTCTACCAGACATGTGAAGCATGTGAGAGCAGGTGACAGAAAAGATCTGCCTGTGCGCCATCTAGCACCCGAAGCAAACCAAAGAAAAACGCTGCTAAACATCAGCAGACCTCTTTGTGGATGTTCTTTAAAAATGTGTTTTTTAGTTTTTTAACTATATTTATTTATCATACGTACGTTGTGAAACTAGTCAAGAAGTAGTAGAAAAATGAATTATTTATCTCCTGTTGCCAAAAATAAGTTGTTTAGTGTAACCAATTTTACCTCCTATTTTTTTTTCTTCTGTGTCATCGGCATCGACTACTTTGGTCATTAGCCTCGTGTTCTGTGTAGGCTTTGTTAGTGTTTCCCGGCGCCGCTTAGGATCAGCACTGTTAATTAGAAGCCAACAGTGAATGCTCAGGTGGGGATTCTCGCTGAGCTTTTTTTTATGGATATTTATTAGAAATAAATTTCCGCGTCTAACGAGAATCGAACCCGGGACCTTCCGGTCACGAGCCCTCGACCCTAACCACTGGGCCAACCCACCCCCCTTTACCTCCTATTATTTGAAAGAGACCTATTTAATGCCTAAAAATAAAATATAAGCGTTTTTTGTATCTATGATTCTCTGATTAATTCTCGGCCATCACTCAAAGGTTTTTCAAAAGTTATAAAGCTTTTACGTATACTGCTTGCAATATTGTAACAAAATACGTAATTTTGTTGAAAAGTAATAACTGATTATTGAACGTTTATTGGCTTAATTAACTAAATTTAATTAATCTCCTGCACTTGTGCACTATCTATTTGTCTCACTCAGTCTCACATGCCACAGTCCTAACAGTTTCTTATGTATCATAATAAGGGAAAATGAAGACTTGTAACAAAGTTTAGATTCTTCGAACTACCGGTTCATGAATGTGTTTGAAAAAAATATATATAACTCACCGTTCACAACTAAAGGTACTGATATATTATGATTAGCAAATGTTTATAAATCAGTTTATACCTCAGAATATATGTATATCTTATTGCAAAAGTCAATAAACAATCATACAAGTCGATATGCAAACAAGGTTATCTTTACACTTTGCATTTAAATCAATATTTGCCACCCTGTGTACATAGTTTGGATTAAAAGTTGTTGCTAGATTTAAAGTTAATGGGTCGAGGATTCACTTAATAAAGAAAATGCATGTTTACATTGCTATCGAAATCCTCACTTTTTCCGTTTTAATTTACTGCTTATTTATTGATTCCAGTTGAAATAAAGAAACAAAACAAACTGACGTGTTAAAGAAATCATAAGCTTATGTGTAATTTTTGTAACTTAATGCAGTAGTTTTATTATATACTTTAAAAAGCTTTCAATATTTTGCAGTATACCAAAAAATTGCTAAAAAAAATTTTGCCGTCTGCATACTTCAACCATAGGCGTAACAAGGAATTATCCATGGGGGTGTAGGGTTGCCACTTTTTTTGTAACCATACACCAAACATGGACTGTTTAATAACATCGACTGTTTAAAATCATAATTGGAACGTCAACAGTTTGGAAAGCTCCAACTCTAAAACCAGACTACGCGGGCATGGATAGCCGGCATCACGGGGGGGGGGGTTACACAGCGTACTAACAAGTACCAGAGAAATTAGCTTACATACTTGTTTTACAAGTATGATACATTTCCTCGATAGGGGTATTTTGATCCCCAAAAACCCCCGTGACTCTTTTGTGACTTAAAGCATTGCGGCTTGCAACAACTTTATCTGGAAAAGTTTAAAAAAATTGTATCAGTACTGATCAGCTATTGATTTTTATCAAATTAGTACCAAAAAGAAATATTTTAGAAACAGAGCCTATCTCTCTAAAAACATTGAAATTTCAACACCCTGTAGGTCAGTAACGAAGCGTTTGCGGACCTAAGTTTATTTGAAATTTCATTTATAAGAATACCCTCGTTAAACAACATCTCACTATTAACTCACTAGAGGTAAACAGTTTGTGTATGGCGCAAACTCAACTAGTCTGTAGAAGTGTAGATCCTTAAAAGTCCGTAGCTGCTGAGCAGTATCCTATGTACTTCTTTCTTTGAACGAAGAATATCTATCGGGCGCGATTTGGAAAAAAACGCATAGAGCCAGAGCAATCGGAAGTTTTTCACAGGTAATTTTTTTTAATTCTTTTAGCGTTGACTCCGCTTGTTGCCCTAAGAAGTAAAAGACAAGATTTATACTTCACCATAATATGCAACTATGTAATCCGTACACAACCTGTGTCTATATTCTGCCAAGATCAGTCAAGTGGCTTCTGCAGAGTTAGTTTAAAAAAACTTGCACTGCAGATATACACAGATTCTGTTTTCTTTCTAAAGTAAATCAATCATTGATAATAATTATCAAGCATGCGTATGTTGCTACTGCACCTAACTTTTTAGAAGGAGAAGGTTGTAATAGAGCCAACGGCACTGGTTTTTTTATATAGTAGCCAGTGGGGTATTTATGGAGGGGGTCACAAGTCCCCCGTATCTATTGAATGGATTGGCAATGATGTCTATTCAGCGCCAACGGTACACGGCTATCACTTCTGATTAAGTGCTCGATGGCATTTCAAAGAAAATGCACCGATATATTTTTATGAGTGAAATAATTTTTCTAAATGAAAATATTCTCAAACCTTATAATTAAAATATTCTGGAATATGTTTCCTTGTTTGGGCCCCTGGACAAAAATTTTAAATACACTACTAATGGTAGCTTTTAAGGATCTGGTTAGACTATTCCAACGAGCTTGACACGGCCATGCGAAACAAATTGCATACGAACTGTCTTGGAAATTACCATAGATATTTTAATGTTTAGTTTGAAACTAACAAATATTGTTTTTTTTTTCAGAGTTCCTTATCCTTTTGTAAAGGCATCCCAGTATTCCTGCGCTATTGTGATTAAGCCTACAACAGGCGATTTCCTGAAGTAAGTTGATTAGAATACGTAAACGTATAGTGATTAAACAAAGATGAATAATGAATATAGTGAATATAATATATTAATGAATATAGTATACCTACTTTATAAAATCAAAATGAAATGTAAGACGAAACATGACAATATCTTATGAAATATAATACCTTTTTGCACCCCTTGTGTTAAATAGGTCATATCTCCCAAAGTTAAACAATTTTTTAGTTAAATACCTACTGTTTTACTGTAGCTGATTGAGATTTTTTTGTACCAATCATTGCCATCTCCCCTGTCCCCCACAACACCACCAGCCTAGAAGAATACAACCACAATTATTATTTAATTTACCACCGATAATCCCTGACCCCCCCCCTAGTGCCATAGCTGGAAATCGCAACAAAGCTGGCGAAACATCCCATATTGAATTGCAAAGTACCTTTAGTATCTGTATTTCTCGTTTTAAGTTTAGCGGTAGTGTTGTTCGAACGAAGTTTTCTATGAAGTTTAGCTCCTAAGTTTTTAAAGGTTTTATTATGGATGAGCCGGCTGTTGTCCACATATATTTTTACTTAGCTCTCTATTTGCCATTCTATCATTGAGGTGTAAGACAATACTTCCGTTTTATCTACATTTGACTGAAGTTTCCGCATAACAATATGCTTAATTAAAATCTTTTAAATAGACCCATGATTTCTCTATTACAAATACCAGTCGTGATAGAAACTACCGCCAACTTGCGCACTATTACAATGTAAATTTTATTTTATTTCAGACAAGCCAAGAATCCTTCTAAACTACTGGTGACTGAAGGATAAATTAGTGATTGGCACCATTTAAAAAAAAGTAGGAAAGAATTTACTTGAGTGAATTCAAACCGCGCTCTCACTGTGGAACCGAAAGCGATATTGACAAAACCGGATTTTTCCCGGACTAGTTTTTTCATCCTAATTCCTGATTCCGAATCTGTATTTAGTTTTTCTCTAGCACCTGTAGTTTTGGCTATCTTTTGTATACGGACAAGACGGACGGACAGACAGAAGCTCTGCATAAGCCTCTTCAGTGAAAGCTAAAATGAATGAAATCAATCAGTCGTTCGTTGGTTGTGTCCAATAAAGTTTGCTAAAGTTCTTCTGGCATCCATAACAATCTATTTGTTGAAATTTGTAGACAAGTAGAAAAAGATAAAAGAAAACTATACATTTTGTATACATACGATGTGCACACGTTGTCGGTATACCGAAAATATGCAATTTTTCTCCCATTTTTTTCTCAGCAGCCAAACCAGACCAGTGTTTTTAGAGAATCACATCTGTCGATTAATACTGTTCGAAATTCTATAAAATCATTAACAACTATGATTTTTTCAGTGATTACTTCAATTCAACCGACCTTCACATAGGCGTGACTACTTCAGAAGGCACCATTGTGGAATTTGACAGACACGGCTTGCGCAAACACCGCTCTGATCAATGGGGGCAATGTCTGTTGCTCGAGCAGGTGGCAAGTTTCTGGTCAGAGCATTGGGACTCGACCCTGGAACGAGTCTGTCACCAGAGTTGCTGGTCAGCCAAAGACTATGATGAAGATAGGCATAACTGTTATAGTTTCGTACTAAGATTCCTTGTAGCTTTGGATTATGGTAGTTTGAGTGTCAGCGCGAGAAGTAGGACTGAGTTTTGTGAGAAGTACGTGGTTCCGAGAACGACATCGGCAGGAAAGTATATTTCACTGTACAGAAAGCTGAAGATGTATCAATTTTATGTGTACAAAAATAAACATAAGCACAAATCTGATATTTGAAAGTGAACAGTTATGTTTTTGATGTATATATATGTTGCCGTTAGAATGCCGAAAGCACTACTGTGCGTATTCTGTAGATTATCAGGTTTGACTCGTTAATGTACGAACTGTTTTTTTAAAATGGCATGAGTTTGTAGCCCATAGCGACTTACGTTGCATATTTTATAGTTGAATCGAGGAAAGAATAAAATATTTCTTTCAGAACAGTCAATTAGGGCAAAATTGGGGGTGGTCTTGAGCTGCTGCTAGAGCGTCATTCCTACATCTGCGTAATAAACATCGGAGCTATATCTTTGCACAGAGAAGCAATAAAGCAAAGTAGTTGGATTAATTTATGGTTATGGAAGTCAAGCTGTGGCTTTTCTACTCAACTGAGGACCCAATCATACAAGAACGATATAATAGCAATAAAAATAATATACATAATAAAAAATACAAGATAAAATACGGATACAAAAGTGGTATGAATTCATTTTTAAAATAGATATAAAAACAAGAACAGCAACCTTAAGGAACTAGAAAACAAGAAACTAGAGTAAAGATACAGTTATGCGTCAGAAATTTGGCGGTGAAACAAGTAAGTTTTGAGGTATTTTCTGAACATATTGCCTTTACTCTTTATTTCAGGAATAGCATTATAGATACTAACAGAATTGTAGGAAAAAGAGCGTTCAAAGGCTGTTTCTATGCTTTGGAATAGATAGTTGATGTCATGTCTTGTATTTACCCCATGACACATTGACCTTGATTTTAGCTTGGAAACCAGTTATCCAGGTCCTTGTCTAGTTATAATTTTGTGAACCAAACCAGATAAATCTAGTTTTATCCTATTATGTATTATGTAATATAGCAAACACTTTTCACGGAAGTGGCAAAGTAGTTTACCTCAACGGCTATTATGTGCACAGTCACTCTATAAAACAATATAGTATGGAAACTCTAAAAACTATCACAATATGCAAATGTTGTTTGTTCATTAAATCGACAGCTGTCCGTTTCCGGGTATGTTTAAAGTATACATAGAAATAGAAGTCGTAGAAATAACATTTTAGCGGCAATTCAGCCCACCCCCAAATTTTGGCCGAATATATATATTTTTTTGCAAGCTCGCATCAAGGAAAGTCGACAGAAGGTAGTATCGCCAGCAATTTTTTTCAAAATTTGGATAGTCAGGCTGTACTATAAATGGCGAACGCGTCAAAATGTGTCTGAGTTTGTACTTACTTATTTTATAACATGTAAACTGTTCATAGCTTCAGAGATTTGAGAAATATGCCAATTAACTCCAATGGATTACATGTTTCAATAAATGCTTTATAACTGTTGACAGTGTAACGGATTCAGCCAGATAGTCTACTGATTAAACGTGATAAACTACTCTCTGATTTACTCACATTAAAAGGATTCATATGTATCACTGGACAGCGAGTGAAGATCCTATTCGGCTTTATAAATATATTTTATAATTTGTTAAAAAATCGACGACATGTAATATAAACCGAATTTAGCGGCGTGTAAAAGTAATGCACACGAGCAAATGAAATGTAATTACAAATCAGTGTTGATACCCAATATTCAGTAATATATTGCAGGTTTTTTATATGACTTATTTATTTTAATGTAGTATATTTGAGTGTAGTAAAAAAACTAGTTTGTATAACTAAATGCAAAAACACTTTTGTATAACAGAGGCGGCGAATACATGGATGGAAGCGTTCACTTCAAGGACGTTAAAACAATTTAATAAGTTTAACGTCCTTGGTTCACTTAATTACTCCCAAAGAAAAAAGTTATGTTAAGTGTAACCCAACGACGCCTTCAAACATTAAAGGTGGAATTATAACAACAGACGGCCCCAGCACGTCGCCAGTATTAGCTTTTAGGGTCTTATTCATAGTCGATACTTAAGGGTCCCTTAAGTAAGGTTTTGGGTTCCGACAGCTATTGACGGTCCCTTACGTAAGGCTCCGTTGAGTAATACTCAAGTAAGAAATGTCAACATGACATTTTGTTGCAGTCAAGGCGATTTTGTAGGTAAACTTTAGAGAACGGTGTTATCAGTATCTGTCACATCCGGAAAATGTCCAGCACAAAACACGAAATATACCAGCACAAAACACGAAATACTAGCACAAAAAAAAAGAGATAACAGTAAGGCAGCCCGCCCACTCAGGCGACGCGAAGCGAAGAGGCGTGTCGTTTGACGCGCGAATGCTCTTCGGATCAACTAGGCGTCGTTTCTCTCGCCTCTCGCATATTTTCAGTGTTTAGCAGTATTATGTAAAATGTGGTGCTAATTTGCAGTCTCTGGTCGTGATACAAAGACATTCATTACAAAGGTAATTTAATTACCCAGCATTTTATTTTGTTTTTGTTTCTTTTCTTCTTCCATAGTGGCAGTTAAACTCAATACAAACAGTTCCTCTTCTGACGAACTGCTCATCGTACCTCACTAGACAACGTATCTCGTTCAACTGCTTAAAAACAAATAAAATTCGCGTTGTGCCCTTGGAGGCAGCGCGTCGCGTCGCGCCGCTTCGCCCCCGTGCTCGCCCACTTAGGCGAAGCGTCGCGAACGGAAGCGGCGCGCAGCGAAGCGTCATTTAACCGATGTCCGCCCACTGGGGCGAAGCGGCGCGAAGCGTCGCGTCGCGTCATTTACGGCGCGACGCGAATTTTATTTGTTTTTAAGCAGTTGAACGAGATACGTTGTCTAGTGAGGTACGATGCCCGGTTCGTCAGAAGAGGAACTCTTAGTATAGAGTTTAATTGCCACTATGGAAGAAGAAACGAAACAAAAACAAAATAAAATGCTGGGTAATTAGATTACCTTTGTAATGAATGTCTTTGTATCACGGCCAGAGACTGCAATTTAGCACCACTTCCTACCAAATACTGCTAAACACTGAAAATATGCGAGAGGCATCAAGAAATATTTGTATCTTCTCGCCGCAGCGCGCCGCCTGGTACCGCCAATTCAGGCGACACGAAGCGAAGCGTCAAGAGAAACGACGCCTAGTTGGTCCGAGGAGAAGCCGCGCGTCAAACGACGCGCCTCTTCGCTTCGCGTCGCCTGAGTGGGCGGGCTGCCATATAAACTAATGTAAACTTCTCTGGCGTCAAATCAATAATTTTCTTCGCGCCGCTTCCGTTCGCGACGCTTCGCCTAAGTGGGCCAGCACGTTAAACATCAAAATGCGTAGGCACAGGCATAACAATTTACTTTACCATTTTTGAATTCTGCATGTTCAAAAACCGCCAAGCATTGAATTTCACCGCTCTAGCTGTGGCAGTTTTGGAAATATTTAAGCGTTCCGGTACTGTTTGCTGAAAAAGCGATGTTGCCGTATCTCGGGAATTAACAGAAACAAAATTTTGAAATTGTGAGATCTTACTAAATTCGACATGCGCAATTCATTGCAATAAAAATAAGTAGAGGATTCTATTTAAAATAAATTAAAATCGGGGATATTTGTTTAAAAATTTGGAAAGATAATTTATAACTTTGCAACGTCGTAAACGCGAAAAAAAAATATTACACGGCGAGATAGGGTATTAGTAGATATTTCGATTTAAAATAAAACATACAGGGTGTTACATTTTAAAAAAACAACGTAAAATGACCTTCAAGTTGCCGTAATTTAAATATTTGCCAAAAACACCCTGTAGACACAAATTGCTGGTAACATCCAAAATAATATTCATTCAATATTCGAGTAACTCGCTGTATAATATTATTGAGAAAAGTTAAAGCAATATATCAATTTAGACGTATTGCGACCTTGCAAATCCGGAAATTAATAGAAAATAAATTATAACTTGGCAACGTCGCAACCGATCCCAAAAATATTTTAGGGTTAAATAGAGATCAATGGTGGAAACTTGAAGAATTTAAGAATCACGTTGAACACTATCCTACTTTCCCGCAACACCCTGTATATTTCAAAATGTTTTTAAAATACGCGTCTTAAGTAACCAAATAACTTTTGTATTTGACATTTCCTTCTATCAGGTATACCTTGCGAGATATCGAAGAATTACACACTAAATGGTATAATATAATCGAGACATTCACATTTTTGTAACCAATTTATTGTTTACTATAAGGAACATTAAAAAAACTAATCATACGACAGAAACATCAATATGTAAAATCATAACCTACCTAAAAACAAAACATATATTCAAATATATAATATATCGAATGTGTATGTGTTCTATGTACATACAATAATAAAAGGTAAACACTATATGTAGAGGGGAATCACAATAAAATGCGCATAGTAATGAATTATTTTTGGGTCTGCTTACTGTGACATAAAGGAAGCGGAAGGTTACATGTGGCTGAGGAGTTGTAAGTTAACACAGGACGGAATTGTGTGAAATTCTATTGTTTCTCTTATTAATTGCAGTATCTGAAGAAGGCGATATGAACAATATGGTTTGTTCGGGAAGCCTCAATTCTTATTATTCTTCATTTAAGCAATTACAGTCCATTTCACGTAAGAATATAACAGTGACGTCACAAAATGCATGACGTACCGGCCGCGAACAACATGGCCGATGAAATTGTTTACAGTCAGAGGCGCAACAACTGTTTTATCAATTCGAATTTGAACGATTCTTCATAACATGTCTTCGGTGATATGTGGCCTTAGATACATCGTAAAATCACCCAAAATCAAAACCAAACCGCACAAGATAACTGGAACGGTGCGCACCCATGTAACTTCACTGCTATCTTCTTACGTGAAATGGACTGTAACTAACTTTGTTTTAGATGAAATTTGTATCCCTATGTAACCTGTTTATGATGCTAAACGTTTGGATACGTAGTACATAACAGGGAATATTTTTTTTCTTAATTTAACTGGAATTGTTTCTGAACTGCTTACGCATCTAGTGCGCAATGCCTGTATAGTTTTCAAATCATCTGGGAAATCTAACCTTAATAAAGGTAATATTCGTAAGCCCTCTCGACGAAATTTTTGTGGGATGTAAGACCTTGGCACTACATCCTGACTTTTACAAAGCTCAAAAAATTGTGTACCGAAAATGACGAACAAAATATAACCTGAAATAAAGAACTGAACGAATTCACACATTTACATCCTATAGGAAAAAAGTGTATTTCAAAAGGTTTCAATCGGACGCATCGTCAAACGCTAAATATATGTATGCGTTGAGAACGATGCTGTTTCCGACAAACAACAAGATGAAATAGACGAGGACCATTCCGTCCGGGTTTCACATAAACTCCCGATCGGGAAGAAGTAGTGGCGCGACCAGCGTCCAGGAATATAAAGCGACGCACATCCAACTGGAGATCTCCTTCACCCACATCGATGCTGCATTGTAGTTGAACGTCTCCAGGCTAGAATTCGGCCTGGAAAGAATGAGCTTATAAATACTTTAGCTGTGTTAAGGAGATCTTATTTTTCGCAAAATGTTCGGAATATAACTCATTCTAATAAAAACTGGAGATTAGTTACAAATAAATAAAAGTTTTGTTACAAAATATTTTTCCAAGGTCAAGTTATCCTTTATCAGGTTCAGTCCGGTTATCCCTGTATTCATGTTTCTTTCTCTAAAGTTTAAAAAAAATCCATTTTGACCAGTACACTGACGACGAATCCAGATTACTTATTACTTTATTTACAAAATCTCTGGTCGGAACATTGGAGCACTGTAGCCTGAAAGCAATGTAGAAGAACCAAATTTGCGGAATACTTGTTCATTGCTTTGAGTATCAAGAGTTTTAAATAAAATATTATATAAATATAATGCTTGAACAATTTCTATAAATCCTCAACAATGAAGAACTTAACATGAAAACTACAAAATGTAGTCGGGGATGTATGGCAACGTCGCTTGGCGGTAAACTAGTTCCATGTATGTCAACGTCATTTTGTCTGCATTTAACGTATGTGTATTTATTGTTTAGAGCGATTTTTTTGCTAATAATGATGCGTTACTTCAACGTATGTAAAATATATAGCCGCCACCCTGAATCACACACCTCATGAATGAGATGAGAGATCTAACCTATTTATGGTCGGTGGCCCAGTACACACGGCTAATTTCAACCTTGTTCAATTACAGACATGTAAAACAAGAAAACTGAACTGATTTTATATTATATGTAATTCAAATCTAAGTTTTTGATAAACAGTACATATTAATTTGCTGCAATATTGAAAAAAAAGCAAATGCGATAATCAAACTTAAAAAAAAGTTAAAAGTAAATTGTAAATATAATGATAATAATTTTACTTTTCACCAGAAGCGTGCATAATGTCAAAAACAAACCGAAATTTATTATGGTTTAGATTAGTTATTTGTGATTTCAATCTATTTCATTTTATTTTCTCTCGCGTAAAAATATAAACGCCAAATTGTAGCTAGTTATTCAACGGATAGTTGAGAAAATATTTTTGAGAAACACTTTTTGCAATCTAAAGCACCCCCAAAAAATCTACACCTGATGAAACAATTCTGGGAGCACGTTAACATTTAATACTAGGAAACATGGATACAGGGACTCAACCTGCGGGGATTGGTTTTCTACTAAAATTTTATATTCATTAATGTATCACAGAATTTACCTCAAAATACCAAAACAAAAATAAATAATAGGCCTCTCCGAGTGGCGAGTTGAGTGGTATGTGCTATTTTTTTACACCAGAAGAGGTGCCAAATGTGACACGATTTGATTTGTTAGAAATCCAATGAGGATATCTTTGCTCTAATTAAAAGTTAAACAGCGACGGTCAGTTATTTTTTGTCATTTTTAAGCAAAGACAGAGTTGGTTCAACAAAACTGTGTTGAATACAAGAAAATACCTTTTATACAGGGTGGCAATAGATCGCCAGTTCCTATTAGAATGTCTTGTCAACAACCATCTCCACGGTTGAATATATAAAATTCATACAATTTGAAGACAACGTTTATAAGAAACTGGTCACTGAAGATGGCACGAAAGAATACACATCTATGGACCTTAGTAAGACGTAGTCCCTAAACCCGTGTTCAACCTTATTTTGATTGTTCTGTACAACACCAAATCCATCTATTTTGGTAGTACTGTACTTACTTGTACCAATTGGTCAACGTCATCATGACGTACAGAGTAGCCAATGCGAACATGACGTGGAAGAAACTCCAGCTGTATGCCACTACGTCATCTTCATTATCCCAAACTTTACCGCCTCCGGATTCTCCTCCGTCGCCGTCTTTACCTGGAATATTAGTATAAACTCTGTTTGTGGTACCTGCAGAAGAAAAGAAACAAAACCAAAAGGAAAATGTGTGGTGACAAAAGTTAACGGTGTGGGCAAACAAGGCGGTGTAATTCCAACATTACCAATTTTCACGTTCAAAAAAATATCTAAATTTCAGTTTATTATAACAGAATGAAGTGAATTGGGTACAACTTATTTTAATCTTATAAAACATCCAATATATGGCTTCCATGTAATAACTGCGCCGCCACAATCATCCAAGAGATAGATTGCTATCTCTCGTGAAATTAACTTTTTGCAGAAACCCACAAACTAGGCTACAATGATGTAGCCGCAAATACTCAGAACCAGATGCCCTGTAGTCATTACAGCACGAGGATGACTTGAGTCCATGACTTATTGAAATTCCTGCACAGTAACTTTAATAGCAACTCAGCCCCCGTGACCCCGTGAACTGTCATCTATACGAAGACTAGTGGACATTTTGAGTTGATAAGTGACATCAATTTTCAGAACGATGGAAAAAAGGCGTCAAGTGTTTCTTGAGTACTTCCCACACATTATCGGTGCTAATAAAAAAATTATAGTTCCGCTATATATACATCATCCTCTTCAAAAAATTAAACAGTGATCCTTTGAAACATCCAAAAGCGAAGTTTGAGCGATTATGATTCTTTTTTGTTTTTTGTTGACTGCTCCATGACTTCCAACAACAAAACACTGTTACCATTTCCTCCACGGTAGTAATCATGATCATCATAGTCACAACGTCTTAACAGACATGTTGTGAACTCGTAAAATGCATTAAGTCGGAGCTAGAGTATTGCCGCCACGAATATTATCAATAGTGTTGAGAACTGCAGCTCGCCATCATTCGCGATTTACTGTCAGTTCAGTGGCGCTCTTGAATACGCATATCCAGCAATGGCGCCGCCCACTCGGGGCATGATCCTGAACTACAGATTTCTCCATATTATCGCTTCTGTGAATATGTCCGAAGAATGTAAGCATTCTCGCCATCACAATGGAAGATAGTATCTTTGGATTACCGAGCTCATCCAGTATGGAAGCGGTAGTTCGATGGGAGGTATAAGGAACTCTCAGCATTCTCCTCCACGTCCACATGTCAAAAGCATCTATGCGAGCTCGATCTGCCTTTTTAACAGTCCAAATTTCCGAGGAATACAAAAATATGGAGAATACAAGACACTGAACCAGCGACATTTTGGTTTGGCTTTAGTGATGTTATGGTTACGCCATATTTTAGTAAGCTTTGTCATGGCCACACGTGCCTGTTGAATGCGCCGTCGAATCTCATTTTCACAGCTATCCGAATTGTCGATCAAAGAACCGAGGTACACAAAACTTTTAATTACCTCACAACGGCCTACTGACTTTATTTCTCGATGATTATCGTGCTCTCTATCTATGATCATAACCTTGGTCTTATTGCAGTTAATATAAAGACTGTATGCTGCACTGTGTTGTTCTAAGATGTTTAATTAGGCTACTTCTTCCTGAGAAGCAGCAATAAGGGTTGTATCGTCAGCGGTAGTAAGACGGTGTCACAATTTCATCACAATCAAGTACGTACTTTCCAAGATACACGTTATAGGATTATAATATGTTTGTATCAAATTATTCCTCACATGTACAAAATTCAAAGACAACATTCGCATGATATCACGACAGTCAATTTCTATATTTTTTGTTTTTTGTTTATCGCTGCGCCACCACTGACACGACTTCTAAAAACCATAGGCGGTTACCATCCTAGCCACAGAAATAATGCTGTGTCAAAATTTCATTAAAATCAATTCAATACCTTCTCGGTTACACAATACAAAACGATCTAAAGCAATACTCTGTATACTTCAGAAAATTCCCTTGATTTCTGTAATAGACAAGGCAATGTCTGGATGGACCTAAAAAAGTGTATTATGTCACTAAATCGTTCCTTCACAGGTCAATGGACAGCCTATTATGAATACAACAAATTTTTCGGTTTTGCAACCCTCCACCCCCCAACCACATCAATTTCACCTCCACCCAAAAAAAAAGTAGAAAAACATCAGGAACTCCTAAAACGCCTAAAAACGAAGTTTGAGACATATTTGAAATTGCTTGTTAATTACTCCGCCGCCAATGGACCGATTTTCAAAGTTATAGCAGCATTACCTACTACGACCCCACACTATATCGCTACCCAAATGTCATCACAATCCATGCAGTGGTTACCGAGATAACGAGGGTAGGAGAACACCAACAGACGGACAGACTGACGGAAATGAGTGACATGGATTTTCATTATGTAGATATCATAAAACTCTCAACAAGAAATCGCGATCACAATACTCCCCTCACCTATCGGTGTGGGAAGTAAAAAGTTAAAAAAAATGTTGCTGAAACCAAGAAATAAATACCATAGAAACACTGCAGCTGCAGCGCCAATTTTGATGATTAAAAAGTGGTTTACTGAGTTCCGTTGTGGCAGCACTACGACGGGTGACGCTGAACTTTCAGGTCACCTGAAAAAGTCGTAACGCCAGAAATAATCAATGAAAATCCTTGGAATGATATTGAACGATCGAAGATTGAGAGTGCGTGAATTGACTCAAACTGTAGGTACCTCATCTGAGCATGTACATCGTATTCAGCGTGAATATTTAGATATAAGATAGCCGTCTATACGATGAGATGACAATCAATAATTGTAGCATAATTAACATTTTGCTCAACAACTATTGAGCAAATGATCAAAACCTATTCCCGACTCTGACACTAAATACTAAAATTATTTTAAGTAATATCCTTATAAATAAACAAATGTTTCCCTTCATGGAAACACTGCTGGTTTGTTACATACATACAAATGGTTAGCCTGTCATGCAAAAGTTTGGGGAATCCCTAGTTGTTATTCTGGTTATTGTTTTTTGCTTTGATTTTGTTTCTATTGTGGTTTTCGGTCACGTAACTTTAACATTTTGATACAATCTGTGTCTGTGGTTTTTGTAATTTGGCTTTTTGTTAAATTTTTAATATACATATTAGTTAATGTAGTGGCGGCAAGTTCGTGGAAAAATGCATTTGAATTGTCTGAATTAGAGTCAGATGAAGAACAAGAACGTAGTTGAAAAAAATAGACCCCAAAAAATATAAAGCAGAATGGGAAAGCGAAACTATATAAATATGTCGTTTGTATTCCGTTATATATTTTTTCAAGTTTTCAAATACATCATTATAACATAAATTAGAATTAATGTTTTATTTGTACTGGCGCGCGGCGCATGCTTTCAACAATTTGTACCATTATTTCATCTAAAATTCGATTATTCTGGCATCGCTGCGCAATAATTTTATATTTGACATTTGGCACCGCTGATTCGGATCAACACAAATCAGGATATACTGCAGAGATATTTACGCTGTCAACAATAGCCCTAGATAATAGATATTCATTTATCATTTCTCCGATCATTTTACGATGAAACCTCCGACATATCTACTATCTTTATCCACTTACATCTGTGCGCGTCGCTTGGGTCGTTATTGTTTTTTATTGCTTTATCCGTACTGGGTTATACAAATATTGGCTTAATTACTAGGTTACTCTGACAATCAGTTTACATTATATATCTATTGAAAACTGATAACACTGACAGAGAAAAACTTGTTTTATAGTCATCTGGCCAACTAGCTAGCAGGGTAAAAGCTCTAGGAGACTCATGCTCTCACGAAAAGCTGCCTATGTATTATCCACAACATGCACTATTCGCGGGCTTGGCAAGAACTATAATGGAGCAGTGCTCAATCTACGCATCTAATTTATCAAGGATGAGTGGCTTTGCTAAATATTCTTCTAAATGATGTAGTACAATCGTATGAAAATGAGTATGTTGGAATTATAAAAGCAATCCAAGGCATTATGGTGAAACTTTAACAACTGGGGAAAAGATTATTTGTGTAGTTTGTAGGTCAACAAATGAATACAAACAGTGTAAAAAAACTAATTTAAATGAAACTACACATACCTTCATTTTCTACCAGTCCAGCTGATGAGTCTCTTACTACATACATAAAACAAACAATGAGACAGGAAAATATATCAATGTATTTCACTACATAATGCCATGGTTATAAAGAAATAAAATATGTTTCGTAGTAAATATATCATAATAATATACAAACTTGAAACTCATGTTAGTGTTATGTTATGAGATATTAGTAACAATGTAAGTTCTATTATGTCTTTTTTGTTGAGTCAAAAGTAAAAGCTGTTGTATTGCCATTAGGACCCATATACTAATACAAAAGAATATTTCGGACTGCTATTAATTTCAAAGCATGAGTTATGATTCTGAAACAATATTAGGTGCATTATATTCATAAATATTTGTTCCCAACATTTTTGCAGGTTACAAAAGGCATAGAAATAAAAAAAAATTGAATCGTTTCCATGACATCATGTATGAGAGATAAACAGCATCAGGGAAATGGGTATAAACTTACCAGCGCCAGTGTCCGTTGTCAACATCTTCTCGGACATAGTGATCTTTGAAGACTTGCTGGCAGATCTTAGAGATGAATACAAAACGCACAACATCCAGACAAGCAATCCGATAATATCAATGTTGTTTCCATTTGACTTCTTACCGAAAATTCCCCACAGCCCTGGGTTGCATTCCTCTAAAATTAATAATAAGCACCATTAGTTGAATTGAGCCTGAAATAATAATAATTTCTAACATACATATTTTCTTATAAAAGCTTACTTGATGAGTTGGAGACTGCCGACCATGTCAAATAGGTGACATACAATGTAACCACTGAAGACTGCAAAAGCCCTGATCTTGGCAATTTCTCCTGTACAGCAGGCATCACAGATAATCCACTAACTAAAACGCAGAGAATCAGGTTGATGGAGATGAAGAATTTGTTTAAACCACACTCGTTCTCCTGTAAAAAATAAATATATTAGCAAGTCTGTTGCACAATTTTCGAGGTATTTAGATCTCAGACCAAATTCTGCAAGCTCACAGAATGAGGTCAAGACATTGCTGTAGATTTTCTAACTGTGATTATTGGTTTAAAGCATTATATCTCAGAACTATAAACTGATGGATGATTCTCTTTGAATCAACATCGTCCAAATATGACATCATAAGTTAAGTATTTAAGGAGGAAGCTATTTGTTGTATCTGTGATATAATCTAAATAAGTAGCAAAGCAACACGCACCTTTGTAAAGAACACGAAAAGAAGCACAATACCAGTTATGCTAATAGCATAATTCAGCAGTGTAGCTCCAATCAGAGCGAAATACCACTTCTTTGCCTCCGTCTCTTCATAGTTTCCAACCCAGGCCTCAGCCCAAGAATGAGCAAAATCCACAATGAGTATCAACTGAATTATGATAAAAGCAAATCCTCCAACCATGCCAAAGTACATCCAGGTGATGCCAAAAGTACCTTCTGGGATGAAGAAAGCACCTATGATACCGCCTATTACCACAAGATACTTGATGCCCCAAAACCTAAAATGGATCGTCATGTTACAAATAATTTTAATAAATATCAGGTCATTGTATAGTAAGGAGTACAGTTTTAAGTCATAGATTTATTTAAATCATGCATGCACATGGTGCAAAAAGTAAATAAAATCTGGTTGTTTCAGTATTAATTTGATTCTGCTGTATTTATAGAAAACAATAGTGTTGTTATGAATTGTAAAAAAAGTAAGATTGCTCACCCATTTTGTATGCCACTCCTAGGATCTCGAGATGACTTGACCCCAATCATCATCAGAGACATAAGTGCAAAGAAACATGTTAAGATGAAGCAGATTCTATAGACAGCCAAATATCCCACAGCCTTATCACAGTCAAATACCACATTATCTGGTAGAATTGAACTGTTTTGACAAAATGGTACCTGAAATATAAAATAAACTGATATACCTAGACTGAATAATCATAGATTAGTTAAAAACTGATACTGGCTATGCCATTTCTTCTTCTTCTTATTCATACTCATATGCTCACAGCAGCAAATGAGGGAATCAGTAGGAATCATTGCAGGCTGGAGCCTGTACCACCCTACTATATAGATATTCCAAACTCAATATATTGGCATAGAAGGTATATTTGTGAGGTACTGGGATGCAAACTACTCTTCTTCATCTTTTAAGGATCTTGGTGCTGATCTGCAAATCCTCATGCACAATATGGGAGTAAATAAATTAAATAAATATACCAAAGGCACCACAGGCCTATTTGTGATAGCAATATTGTACCTACAATTATTCTGTTGACTAAATCCTTACAGGGCTGGCCATGCTAGACCATGCTAGATACAAGTCTCTCTAAGATGTAGCAGAATTCTCCCCTTCATAACCTCCCTTCCCATTCCTTGAGATGGTGCATTACCCTTAGCATCAGCAGAAATTATGTTGTCCTGAGACATGAATTTTCATCCATATAGAACAAACAGGTAGGTAGCCTCTTTTTTTCCCTGAGAGCTGTTGGACAGAACCACTGGTGGTCATACCTTACTTGACAGGGGGGGGGGAGTGATAAAAATTCATCAAGGATTTTTTTCTTCTGTAGTGCAGCTTAAGTATTACTGTATTATAAGAAGTAGTCTCTAGTGGGTGTGTGTGCTGCAATTCTCTTCTCTGCTTCATCTCAGGGTTATGATTATGAACAAAGACAAAACAAAATAAAGAAAGGCAAAAGACTCAAGAAACCTCCTCAAAAAACTCTTACAACTACTACTATTTTTCACCCTCTCCTTAACAAATCCTTAATGATACCATACATCTATATCTGATTTATTGGAGGGTATGTTAATAATAGACATACAAAGTGCACAAGTCAAATGGTCAGGTATTATGCCAATAAAAATTGATAGACTGAAAAAAGTATTATTACATATTCAAGATAACTTACCTTCTTAAGAACACCTTCTAGTCCAGGAGATAATGTTATGCAAGCTGCTATTGTTCCCAATAACAACATCAATGCATACATGATTCTGGTAGAGGTTGAATTTCTGCATGATGGGCAAGCTGAACAACATAGGGAGCAGGCTGCACTGCCACAGCAGCATGCCAACTATAACAAAATAATCATCAGCACATATGCTGAACATATTCAACCTCATATTTGCAGCATCCACTCCACATGCATTGGAACATATAGAATAATACAACAATGGATATATCTAGGATCTACATATCATCCATTATAAGGGTAGAAATGAATGATTTTGTATGTAGTTCATATTTTACAAATCAAATACAGCTAAAGATTTAATAATTAGCCAGAATTATTACTACAAATAGCAAAATAATGAAGACACCAATGACAGCAAAAACAGATTTCACAAGGAAAACTGGTAAGTAGTACTGAAAACAATTGAAAGCCAAAGTAATGAATGAACTTGTTATATTAGGAAATTGTGATTAGAATATTTAATATATCTTAAAAAATGGTTTGCTTTATATTGCTAGATTAATGATGTTCGCCTTTTTTGTTTGAAAGTATGAGTATGTTTCTTTCAAATTCTAAGCTATTCCGTTGAACTTGACGCAAAAATACTTAGATAATCTTCATTACGATCCATCTCTATTGCAAAGTCAGGATCAGTATCATCAATGCCGCTATTATCACAGTCCTAGCTCCAAAAAGGTCCCTTCAAAGTTAGGATGTGTTGCAGGAATACTCCGTGACGTACTTGGACGAGTAGCCATTAAAGAGTTCTAAAGCACACAAGCAAAGCCCTGACCATATGATATACATATGTATAAACAACAGTCGCAATAATGGTGACGTGAAGTCTGCTAGACTCCAACATGTGGTTTACACGAAGTTTACACAACAATGGCTTCCTGTTAACTGACGTCACAAGCGATGCTGCCTCGGACGGTGGTTGTTGAAAGCTACCTGATGTTGCGTTTGTCAAGGTCATTTGGTTTTGAAATTATAGCTATGTTCAACTTCGAAGGAGTCTCCCAGACTCCATGTCACCGGTTACGGGTTAAGTATAAGTATTTGGTCTAATCCGAGTACCTAACTAGAGTGTCTGAGCACTCTGTGCTGGCAGTAACCTTCAAGAGTATGTTGTTATTAGACAAAACTTGTACAAAAACAAAGAAGATAGAAAATAACAGAAGGTCAAAATAAAAAAATTTACACCTTCCCAGTTGTATTTTCAACAAAATTGGATGGGCTATAAATCCCACATAGAATGTTAAGCTCTTGCCACAAATCAAAATAGAACATGACATCAGAGCAGTCACTAAAAACATTGAAAATGCAATATTAGCATAACATTTGGTAATAACAACATAAGTAGGAGATTATGTATATAAAGCAAAAATGCATAAATTTAATTATATTTACCTGCGCAGCAGAGCAAAGGCCTAATACAGCCCCCATTTTGTCAAGCTGCAAATATCACCGAATCACTCGATATTTTATACGACGGCTTCACCGACTCCTATTAAATTAAATTACAGGAACAATGTTCACGAACAATTTTAAAAAATATAATATTTAAACTTTAATCATTAATTTGATGGGTCCTGACACTTTTTCAAAACTCTTTTCTCTTTTGCTTTGTTCAGCAGCTGTCAAAAATGTCTCCTTTGAACATATGACATATGACATTAAACGCCACTGCGGTGCTGCCACTTTTACCCTTCTTTTATTATAATAGAAAGTCGACCAGCTTTATGACTTTTAGTTTTACCACTTAACGCTCTATCGTGCAATGCGAAATTGCGAATCCATGCAAAATTCAGAAAAGGTTGATAGCATGATAGCACCAACAATAGATAATAATCGTCGGCGGGTGATAGATATCTAGCTGAAGCCATTGATAGACATACTGAATTTAGTGGCGGCTCGCCTTAAGGAGCCATGGCACCACAATAAATCGAGTACCTAACTTTTTTGTGCTACTTTTAAATATTATATTGCATCCTATTTTTTTTTAATTATTCAGCAAAAATTAAACATTGACAAAAATCCAATATATTATCCTAATTTTTCGCCAACCGGGCCCAGACTATTGCTATGAAAGCACGGCGTGCGGTGTGGGAGCCAGACAGACAGCGGCTCCAATTCTGCTATAATACATCCAGCCAAAAGGTTAAATGAGGTCATATTAACCCTATGCGCAGAGCGCGATTTCAAGGCTATATCTTGTTGTCATTGTCGATTGAGAATATTCGGATTAATTTCTGCTGTCCGTTTCGCGCCCCGACGTGAAAGTTATTTTAATACTATTTAGTATGGTGACTCGTAATAAGTGAGGGACTATTGCGAAAAGAATAGTATTAGCAATCTTTTTTTAAAGCCGTTTTCCACATACTCGATTGAGGAAAAAATTGAAATCAAGAAATTGGGAAGACCGCTTCCAGATTTAGATCTTAAAAAAAACGCAAAATGTGTCTAGTTAGTTGAATGTTAAAAGCCGAGTACAGAAGTGCAATCGCATCATGTACAATAAAAACGATTTGTGGATGTGATAAGAAAAACGCATTTTTTTGTTTCTTATGTATTTTGTTTGGTGGCGATCTACCTGGACGAAGAATCGCCCACATCGGAGGCAGAACGATCCTTTTCCATGCAAAAAAGGATTAGGACGTTTCTAAGAAACTCTATGAAAGAACTCAGTGCTCCTGGAATGTTATCAGCCGAAAAAAAGTTTTTGAATAACGTTGACAATTTTAACAAACAAGTTAATGACTCTTTTGCAAAAAATAAGGAAAGATAGTTTGATTTTCAATACCAGACAATTTAAAAGTGTATTTTTTGTTTTTGTAAATAGGCTATATTCGGATTGAATTTTGGTTGAGTGTTTTTATTGTTGTTTTATTATATTTCTTAAGGTGCCGATAAATTTAGGTTATTTTTTATATTTTGGCTCCATCGATCTCTTAAGTCACGAGCCGCAATTGACTGAATTACTGACACAAATTATGAACATATCATGGAGAGATACTTCGGAGTTTGCATAGAACAGGCACAAATTGAATATATCACCCAGTATACAGTTTACTGAATTTTAAAGTTCCATATAAGTAGTTCATTTATAATCTGTAGGATCACTGAATATGGCGGCTTTATATAGTAGATGCAATAAAACTTGTCTGGAGATACACACCAAACATAAACATAACAAGAATGATCACTCTAACCTCCCCCCTCAATACTGCCTTGCTTGCTTGTTTTTTGAAGGTACTCTTCCTAAGCATATTTTGGCGAATAGTAACTTAATGCAGTATACCGCGTAAAAGTACTGGTTTACATTTACGTACTACCTTATGAGCAATCAGCGGTCGCAAACTTCGTTCGTAAATGTGCTAGGATGTGCACATGTATATTGATATTCATCATTATTAAACAGAGCTCGCTGTAGACATTGTCGATGCGCAAACTCAGTTCGCAAAAGGGGTGCTACCGACTGCGGCTTGTGTTTGTTTCAGGTATACAACACAATACATTTACTATCTATTATATCCTCTAATGTTCAGACTTCATCTTACCCATACGAATAAATAATAAATAATTAAAGCTTCGTACAACAAGTAATGTAAACATTACCAACGGTGCGCAACAGAATGCTCATGTAAATGAAAAAATCGGCACTGAACCGGCAGAGATAGCTCCTTTTGATTAAATATTCAAGTGGTTGCCGTCTATATGACCCACTTCAAAGGACCGACTCCAAGAAACTCTTCTGATCTGCTCTATGTTCGGTAGTAACGAATTTTTTAGATATTATCAACACAAATGATCAATGTCAAAATATTGGAAAGTAATCCATATAATAAATTATAATGCTTTCAAGAACCAGTAACTCTTCACTTCATTTGTATACATACCTATAGTATACCCTTTCACCAAAGTATCTTAACGGATAAATCCTAGAAAGATCTAGACTTTTTGAAGTTGAAGGACATAATTTCCAAAAACAGTTTGTTTTCTGTAAATTCCGATAATTATTGTGTTTAGTGGGTTACACTCAAAATCGTTATAGTGGTATCTGACAGAGTTAGTCAACAGATGTGTAAACGAAAGCATTCAAGGTCGTCTAAAATGGCGACTTCGACATCAAAGGAAGATCAAATACGTCTCTGCTGGCTGTCGCTTCTCGTTAGTTTTGCGATTCTGGTCCCGCAACTATGCAGACGCGTTCTAATCACTATAAACCACAAGTAATATTGGTACAAAATTTTTTGTTTAATATATGTGTATATAGACTCTTATGCAGCTCTTGTCGGCATGTAAGGTATACGCTGGCACTGCCTACGTACATCGGTACAAAGCGGCTCTACGAATACCATTTAAGGCTCACTCATACGGTAAAGATGTGTCACCGGTGCTGCCATGCGCTCCAGGGGGCATCGAGTCCGTGATGGAGAACGAGAAACGCCGATTTTACTGGAACTGTACTTGCAAATAAGCCCGACATAGTCCTCCTAGACCACCTACACAGTAGGCGATGTTCTTTACCGAGTTCTCGGCGCCTGCCAAGGCGAACATCATCTAGAAAGAGGAGGAAAAGTTGGCAAAATATTAGGAGCTTCTCGGACAATTGCGCACCCTCTGGGCGGGCTACACTTGTGAGATTCCTATTAACGGTCATTGGATCCCTAAGTGGTAGGAGGGATACGCTGCACTCTGCACAGCGCAAAATGCCGGTGTGCCGTGCGGCGAGACATATCTTACCCGCCAGAATGCGACTCGTTACGATATTGTGTTTCCGAGCCAAAAACCTGTGAGAAGCTCTTATAACAAAATTGGTCGACCCAATTAATTCGCACGGCTTTGACTAAAAATTGTCAAAAGTATATAATCATTATGATACCTACGTCCATTGTAATTGAATTATGTGTATCTGCAGTTGATCGAGTTAGAATATGTAGCATTTTAATTCACTTATACCCTATTAGACTACTTGCAAATAAGCCCGACATAGTCCTCCTAGACCACCTACACAGAAGGCGATGTTCTTTACCAAGTTCTCGGCGCCTGCCAAGAGTGCCAAGGCGAACATCATCTAAATAGAGGAGGAAAAGTGGACAAAATATTAGGAGCTTCTCGGACAACTGCGCAGCCTCTGGCCGGACTACACTTGTGAGATTCCTATTAATGGTCATTGGATCCCTAGGTGGTAGGAGGGATACGCTGCACTCTGCACAGCGCAAAATGCCGGTGTGCCATGCGGCGACACACATCTTACCCGCCAGAATACGACTCGTTACGATATTGTGTTTCCGAGCCAAAAACCTATGAGGAGCTCTTATAACAAAATTGGTCGACCCAATTAGTTCGCACGGCTTTGAATAAGAATTGTCAAAAGTATATATTCATTTTGATACGTCCATTGTAATTGAATTATGTGTATCTGCAGTTGATTGAGTTAGAATAGGTAGCATAGCATTTTAATTTACTTATACCCTATTAGACATACTTTAGAATCATTGCAAATAACTAAAGTGTAATAGTTATTGAATTCCAGTTCCCACTAAATGTTGAAAAAGTATCTTTGTTGCTATTACATATTTTGAATGACTTGGCTGTGGGAGAAAATTGTTTGAAATTAAGGCACAAAAACAAACATATGGCAACTATGCAACAATTGTCATTTCTTTGTTGATCGACAGATGACATTTAACCTTGAGAAAAATAAAGAAACGTCATTAGTGACTGGAGGAAGAAAAATAAAAAAGATTGCTATAGCTATACCTAAAAGTTAATTTAATAGATATATTTTTTGCACTTACCGTGCTGTTTTATTATATACAGTATTTTATATAACTAAGAGAATATACGAAAGAAAATAAAAGGTTCGTGCATTGTGCGAATGTACTATGGATAGTTATTGAAAAACCCATGAAAATTGTAGTCCATCAGAAGAATGTGCCTTAATATCAATCATCATTAGTGGAATACATTAAGTACGTTATAAAATGGATGAAAGAAGAGTTGCCGATTATTTCGTGGTAGCTGGTCTACCAAATGATCCTGAACCCTTGGATGAGATGACCCTTTCGGAAGGTGGCAATTTGAAAGCCAGTCATGGGCAGCCACCTATTACAGACATCAGCGTTATATTTCCCAGTCTAGGTGAAACAAAACCTGATGATTTTGAAGTGATAACAAAGACACCAACTGGGCTAAGTGCAGATTTAAACCATGGTAGTTTACGAACTATGGAGTGTTATTTATGTATCAGGAGAGGTAGAGATAAGCCTCCACTGGTAGATATTGGTAAGTATTTCATATAACTTATGGTTTTTAACAATTTGTTGTTTTAGTTCAATAACAAAAATGATTGTAGGTATAACAATATGAATATTTCATAATCAACTCAAAAATGAATAAAACCTTTACATGTAGTTTTTTAAATGGGTATGACTTACTAATCACTACTAAATGTAGTGAGAAAACTCAATATCAACAATAATTATAGCCTAGATTGTGTATTAAGTAATTCTTGCCATATATTTTTTGAACAGTTAACTAGAATAATTTACCAAATTGTTTCTTTTTTGGAATGGAACATTATTATTTAATAATTAAAGCATTCAATTTAATTCCTTAATATGTGGTGTAAAAATCTTTAAATCAATTAATCAATAAAATTCTTATATACTTGAGAGAAGTTGAAAAATCATATATGAGCATTGAAAAATTAACTGCTATAATCTGATGTCAAATCTTAGACTAATTATTTATTTGTATTAAATTTATTTAAATATTTTGCTACCTAGTATTATGTTCTCTAATAAAGGCAATAATGCTGGATTAAGGTTTTATGGGGCCCAGGCTATTATAGTCTTAAGGGGCCCTTTATGAATGACATGCAAATAATATAGCCCTCACAGGGTCCCACTAAACGGCAGGGCTGGGGGCTCCAGCCCCTTTAGTGCCATGGTTGATCTGGCCATGAATAAAGGTAAAGGAACTTGCAAAATTGAAATTACCAGTAATTATAATAATCCCAGTTTTTCAGTACCAAAATTGGAATATAAACAATAAAACAATCATCTGAGCATAAAAAAATATATAGTTATATAATTATATATTTAGATAATTATAAATGAAATTTTCCTAAGTATGATTATAATGTGGTTATATATTATCTAGAATAGTCTTTTGAGATGCTGTTAGGATGCTGAATGAAACTTGATATGTCTAGGTTGCAGCCTTAGTTGTAACTTTTAAATAGAAAATGATAAAGTTGACAGCCAAGCAGTCTAGATGAAATTCTATTTGGTTCTTGAACTGATTGAAGGTGGATGACTGTACATATATACGATATATAAAACATGATGTTTACAGATATGTACTTTTCATATTAAATAACATTTCAACAAATTCCATATACCTTTAGATAATAATAATGGATTCTTGATGATGTGGAATTTTTCAAAATGAACAGTTATGTAGATAAATAATACAAAATAAGTGCCTCATAAACAATGGACTCTGGATCCTATATATCACTCTTAAAAGAAACAGATTAGGTCATGATTCCAAACATTATTTTGAGGGTATGTGACCTCTTTAGACATACAAAAATATTTGTTATATTCTGGTGACCTTTTTAACACTTCCTTTTGTATTAAATCTATTTTGTATGTCAAAGTCCCATTCTTGTCATACTATAGGCAAATGACTGAAAAATATTTTATGGGCTACAATTAATATAAAATATGTACAGTACCATGTTCAAAATTATATGTATAGTGTAATAATGATAAAACACCTTTTTTCAAATAAAAGATTAGCTACTTAACTGCAGTAATTTGCAAGTAATCACATACATACACACAAGGATGCCTGCAAAGGTGTATGAGTATATGGGTCATTCTTAAAATTGTGTACAAACACCCGTTCTCGTTTTTTTCTAGATAAAATTCAAAAGTTATTAAAACCATTTTTTTGTTAGTAACAACTAACTGTCTAGATTTGTTAGGACAACTAGCTAGTATGGTTGGAAAAAATTGTTTTTCTATACAATTCGTTGAAAAACCCACCCCAATATCACTTCCGTGGACGTAACCTTTTACGTTTCCCCAATAGTAGTTCATTATAACATGGTGCACTATATTAATAGAGAATACTTTTCATTAATATTTGTAAGTCCATATAACAGACCCCACCTTTTTTCTATTTTGGATAACTTATTTCAAATCTTGCCATTTCTAGAGCTTCGTAAAATTTGTAACCAAAGTGAAATATCATTTCTGTTGTCAACAGCAAAACCCGAAAAAATTGGTCAATATTGGCAACAATGCGCTTTAGTCGGCCATGTCGTGACGCTCATTTGTTTCAAGAAGTCCGTTACCGCTTCATACCGGCATTTTGTGTTTCCAGTTTGTGTGTTCTAAATCAAAATTGTTATAATATTAATTGTGTCAAGCTGAAGGAATCACTTCTGTGGAGTCGAAAAACAAGGTAAGATCTTATAAAAGTGTTATTTTTATTTTTATATGAAGATATAATAACAAAATTTTACCTTTCCTGAAACCAGAAACAGTAACCTAACTTCTTGTTCCAACTAATAAAGATTGACAGTAAATTTCTCACTTCCGTGGACATCATTTCCGTGGACCCTTTGTGTCCACGGAAGTGAAACGTGTCAACGGAAATGATTTCAACTGATAATTTCAACCGAGTTCTCATTTTTTCAACTACATTGAGCTCACTGCTTTAGTCTGTTGGATTGTGTTACAGATTGAAATGAAAGTTGACGAAAAGAAACTGGCAAAAAGGCGAGAGCAAAAAAAACTGAGCATGCGAAGAGCTAGGGAAAAACTGAAGCAAGATGAAGTCAAACATGAAGAAATTAAACGAAAGGACAGAGAAAGATACCGAAAGAAAAAAGAAGAGGGATTGGTAATGGGAATCAATGATCTCAGTCGAAGAGATCAGAAAACGAAAAGGGCTGAATGGAGAGAACGAGCCAAGCGTTATAGGCAGAAGAAACTGAGTGATCGGGTTCTAAACGATATGCTACAAAGATATTCTCCTCCACCAACACCAGAACGTGAGATTGAAGTGAACACCACACCTCCATCAACAAGCAGGATTGCTTCAGGAAAAAAAATTGCGAGAAGGAATAGAGAGAAATGGAGAAAAGAAAAAAATGATTTAATTAGAAAGCTAGAAATAGCTAAGGCAAGCAAAAATAAATATAAATCGCGTTATTTCAGACTAAAAGGAACAATGACGAAAAATATATCTACAACTCCTGAAAAAAAAGTTTCGGAGATCCTAGCTGGACAAAGTGTCACACCGTCTGTAAAAAGAAATCTTCTCCATGGAGAGGTTCTCAAGAAGCAAATTAAAGAGAATTTCATTCACCATACTTCGAAAAAGGAAACGAAAACCATTTTCAAAAAAGTTCTGCATGGTACTTTGATAAAAAAATTTAAATTGAATACAATGTTGAACAATTTGGCATCCAGAAGAACTTTCAGTAATAAAAAGCATCGTGCGATCAATCAGAAAATAATTGTGGCAAGAAGAGCTGTGGTAGAGTTTTTAGAAGATGATGAGAATAGCAGAATTACTGCTGGAAAGAAAGAGACAGTTACTCGAAAAAAAGTTAAGAAACAGATTCGTTACTTGAATGAATCAATGAAAACACTGCACGGACAATTTATAAAGTCGAGCCAATTTAAAAAAATGAGCTATTCAACGTTTTGTGCACTCCGACCTTTTTGGATAAAATTTCCCAATTATAAGTCAAGATCAACATGTTTATGCAGAATTCATACAAATATGGCATTGCTGGTTAATAAATGTAAAACTGAACAGATAATTGGTACAAATTCACCATATCAATTGAGTAAGTCATTATGTTGTACAGAGCCAAAAGAGGAATGTATGGAAAGGGCATGCCCAAATTGTCAAGAAAAAACCATAGCCACTAATGTTTTTGAGCCGAATGAACGAACTTTTTTTGAAAAATGGGTAACAAAAAAGATGAAGGTTCTTATAAATGGACAGGAAAAGATGTGCCAAAAAACGCTGAAGGACAGCATAGTATGTACAAAACTTGAAATAGTGAAAGAACTTAATGATACTATTGGACCTTACATGAAGCACTGTTCAACTGTTTTGCATCAGCATAAGGCAGTCACTGATATAAAAAAACAGCTAACGACGGAAGAAATTTTTATACATATGGATTTCAGCGAAAATTATGTATGCAAATATGGGGAAGAGGTGCAATCGGTACATTTTGGTGGTTCAAGAGAACAAATTTCGCTCCACACTGTGGTGGTCTACCACCATAAAGGACATGATTGTTATTGCACATTATCTCAAAATCTTAAACATGATCCCCTAGGTATATGCTCTCACCTAGAACCTATCTTGAACATAGTTAAAAAAAATATACCAGGTTTGAAAACTGCCTATTGTTTAAGTGACGGCCCATCCACGCAATACAAAAATAAAACAATGTTTCAACTGGCTATCATGTATGTCGCGCATCAACTCAATGTGGAGACGTTTTATTGGAATTATAGCGCCAGTGGTCATGGCAAGGGAGCGCCAGATGGTGTTGGAGGATGTGTCAAAAGGACAGCAGATGCGCTTGTTGCTCAAGGAAAAGACATAAATAACTTTGAAAAATTGTATACAACGCTCAGGGAAAATTGTAAGGGAATAAATATTTTGAAGGTTAATGAAGATTTCGATCAAATAAAGAAGTATATTGAAAATGTGGATATAGTCCCTTTTAAAGGAACTTTTAACGTACATCAATTATCTTGGTCAGCAGCAAGGAAAGGCGAGCTACGAGCCAGACGACTAAGTTGTTACCAGTGTGGAGCAGGAGAAAAATGCATACACTATGAAATTGGTGTTATAACTGTCGGAAAGCCAATCTGTATCCTTTTAATCACTATCCTTATAATATAAATTATGCACTCGTTTTGTTGAATACATTCAATTAGAAGATTCATTCTCTGAGAGATTTTTTTCTTAACATTTATTTTAGATATTCCTCAAAAGTCAGTTCAGAAACTCTCTGTTGAGGAAGTGTACACCTCAGAAAGTGAAGAAGACAATGACCCTCTGGAAATCAAAAATTTTCATAACGGTGTTATCAAAATCAATAGTAGCTACGTCATAGTCAGAGTATCAGGGTTAAGGAACACTGAAAATTATTTTATTGGATTTGTTATTGGTATAAACAAAAAAGATATTCTTGTTAAATTTTTAAAAAGGTACAGTGGTGATACATTTATATTTCCAGAGCAAGAGGATATTGCTTATGTTGGATCTTCTGAGATCCTATCTATTTTGAATGAACCAACAGTAAACAATCGACAGCAATATATGTTTCGATCCCATGAACTATCTAGTATTAAAAATTTGTTCTAGACTAAATTTAAGCACCCATATTTTTGTACTGTTTTCATTTACTTAGATGGTTTTTTCCTCTGCATTTATGTTTAATGTTTGTAAGAATTGAATAGCTTTTGGTTATGGTCTGTTCTGTTGACATTTTTGTAACCTACATGAGAAAATTTATTAAAAAAAAAAAAACAAAAAATGTTCTTCATTTCAACTTTAGTACTTTATATAACCTTTATTCATTACGTGGTAATTTGTACCTACAAGCCTTCTTATTTTGTTCATTTCGTAACCCAAAGTCACTTACGTGGCTCAACATGTCTTTTCCGTGGACTTCCTATTTTCCTTTTGATGGAAAAAAGTATAAATCATTTTTTATGACCTTGACCATGTATATAAAATGAAAACATTTGTATCAAAAAACATTATGAAAGTAAAAAAAAAACTAAAAGTTAAAAAAAATTAATAAATTTTTTTCTTTAGAGATTGTACAGTATTATAAGATTGACCCATATGTATTTTTATACCTACAAAGACATTCTGTTAAAAGATAAATAATTAGTGCCATGACAAGTAAAGTGAATGGCTAGTAAACAAGGAAAAAGTATATTCATGACAAATTATATTCAAGGCAATTCAAGCACTATAAACTATTACATGATGAAGAAAAGTGGTTAAATTTTTGAGTCTGAACCATTTTTGCAGAAATTTGTATAGAAAATAGGAAGGAAATAGGAAGAATAAAACAATTCTGGCAGAAATATGATTTTGCTGACTTAAATGAGGCAGAACTAGGTGCCATGTGCATAATGGATATTTTTAAAAATATCTATAGTACTGGCTATGTCATGTAAGCTCTGATATCTGCACATTGCTAACCATAAATATGTCTGAACATTTGTTTGTCTGAACCTAGCCCCAAACACAAAATTTAAAATTCAAACTGAAGGTGTTCTTTCAAATTATTTTTTCATCACTAACCATCAGTTAGGTTCATTTGACCACCAGCCAGTTAAGGAAAATACATTACAAAAAATCATTGGAAATGGGTTTGACGATTTGTTTTCAGGCTTTGTTTTCAAAAATCCAATTTACTTGTTTCTGTTGGTACTAAGAAGTAATTTTTGAAAATTGCTGCATTGCATTGACATCTTGGCAAATAAATGTCAAAAAGCAACATTTTTATAACCATTCCAATCTTTTAGCTGTGTCTGATATTTTTTTTGAAGGGGTGAAATAGGGGTTGTGGTAGTAGTGATGGGAGATGAAGCAAGGCAAGTAGGCGATCTCTGACCCTTTTTGTCTGGGGTAAATATTATGTAACACTAAAGGAATTTCCATTACACACAAAGTTTTAACTCTGGTAATATCCTCCACTAATCTCTATCTGTTCAATCATAACATTTGAAGACATGCATCATTCTTGATAATTATATAATCTGTATCTTGGAAATTTCTAACTTGATTTTAATGAAATGTAGTTATTTCAGAGGTACCTAATCATTTCTTCCTATTTGGGAGCAATCAGAATTGGGAGGCAGGGCTTAGAAGAAAAGATCAAAATATTGCTTCCCACATCGTAGCTTAAGACAGAATGATGATTAGAAAGACCAATCACTTTAAATAATGACATACTAAGATATTGAGAAACTGCCATACTATGGCAGGTTCTCAAATATTTGGAGCAGATTGCTAAAGTAAACAGAGCTGGTGTTTGGGTTGTTTGGTTTGACCTAAGGAAACAGCAAATAAATCAAAACTGGGATGGGATGTGTTGCCTCAATCACTATACTTGCTCAATATGGCTACAAAGATTTCCATTTATCATGATAGAAATAAAACTTGAAATGTTGTATATTGTCCAAAATGGTATCTCTAGAGATTTGGTTCAAATGACAAATTTTTATTGATTCAGTAGTTCAGTACTGAAATTTTGCACATTAGCTAGCAAATGTAGGTACAGATAAAAGGGTGCTTACATCATTGTCTGGGAATTGAACCTGGTTGTTAAGTTGTTTATTTAATTAAATTATACTAAATAAATCCTCAAAAGAATTTACTATTAACATTCAATACGTTAATCAATGCTATTAAGTAAAAACATGTGGCACATGCTTAAACCGGAACCTCCACTGTTGGGCCTAGACTTACTACTACTGATATGCAGTGGCGATGCGTAACTGTTATAACATGTTATAACATTGAAGTGTTACTAAAAAAGAGCGTTGCTGGTTCAAAAACATTTTGAATACCTCTCCCTTTTTAAAAAAAAGTATCGTTGAAATCAAAACAAATTCGTTCTTTTATTTGAAAAGGAAATTGAACTTTAATTCCACATACCATCCATCAATATCAACTATATTCTTTATATTTCAAGTCATTTTGGCGGTCGACACATTTTCTATAGAAAAAAGGCACCACCAACAATGCAGTTTACTTTTCTTGTAACCACATAACCAAGAGTTCTCATTATACGAGCTCGATTTAAAGTATCGCACGACATTTTTTGATTGCTTTTTTTCTGTTTCAATCATGTTTTTTTTTCTATGATGCTCTTACATTCATCCATGTTTTAAGGTGTATTTTTAATACCATACGATATGCGCTTTAACTATCGGCGTTGACTGTATTATTATCGCTCAACTCAACGCAACGTAACCAATTTGAACATTGGTAACAATGTGTCGCTTTCGCGCCTGCCTGTCGTCGGTCCTCGTCGCTAACCTAGGCGCTCTTGAAATACACGACAAGATACGATGAGCCCCGATGCACGATCACATACCTATCCAGAAGGTATCCACAGAAAGAAGTGGTAACACTGGTAACAGCGCGGCGGTCGCGCTTTAGAGCTTGGTCCAGGCATTTTAGCGCATTTTTATGATTTTGTCCAAATTTTATCTATGTCTGTTTGATAAATAACCGCTGGTATTGAAAATATTAGGCAGTTTTCGTTACTTACAAAGTGATTTTCCGTTTAACGCTATTTGACAACTTTGACATTTGCATTTCGTTTTACGTATATCGTAACCGCTAAATGCCGGTATTGTACGGACGATAGCCATAGCGATTAACGAAGCGACACGCATGCGCAGCACGAATAAAAATTGGATCATAACCTGTTTTGGTTTTGACAGTGACACTGGTTTTGACTTTTGAGTAGATCTGCAACAATTATTATCCGTCGTTTTACAAAATGCTTCCAAATGCTTCCCGAATAAGAAGCCTCTTGGTTTTATGAGAGTCTGCATATGACTCGAGTAGTGCCATCAATAAAAGCCCAACAGTTGGGAATGGGGGATCCTTTTAGGTCTACTGCATTGGCATACATTCTTAATCTTTCCAAATTCAACTAGGGCAAGTTTCGCTAATTTGAAAGAAGATGACCAAAGTTGTCATATACATGGCTTATCATGACATCAATTATTTTTGATAGGGCGGTGATTGATCGTCCAAAGAATGGCACTACGTCAGCTAACCTGTTGGGGTAGCTCAATCTCCTGAGCAAAATACAAAGCGCTTCTTGCCCAGAAATCTTATGTTGGCTGTCTGTATTAAGCTCATCTGAAATTCTGAGTGCTTGTACCAATCTCTGAATATGCCGTTTTTCGAAGCGGAAATTCACTTTACACTCCTGTTGCGAGAGCATATCTAAGTTGAATCTCCCGTAAAGGTAGGCTCTGGATTCGATGTTGTTGTTGTCAAATACTTCCAACAAGATCGCATCTTCAACATCTTGAGTCATCACTGGAATCCAATAAAATCAACTCGTCCATCATTTTAGAGCAAACTACAGCGAATACTATTGAATTATGATTTTCTTTCAAACAACAACCTTTACAATACTCATCTGCTATTTTGACGTTATGGTGTCAAAGTTGTAGCTCAAAATAAGGTTAGGGGGCATCTTACAGTGGTGTCTTGCTCCGAAAACTATTTATTTATCTGTCAAATAGCGGTTCTGACATCGTGTTTGTTAACCGAAGCGGTAAGATTAGTTAAGAACAACGAAAACTACCTAATATTTAAAAAAATATGTCTGAGTAGTTATAAATTTAGTAACAATTACCACTGTACTACTGGTAACAGTGGATACATGAACGCATCATCACTGCTGATATGATGTAATTTGTTTCCAGGTGTGATGTATGAGGGCAAAGAATGGCTGATGGCGGACGCGGAAGTGGTGAAGGAGAGCGTAGGCGGAAATGTGGCGAACGTGAACAATTCAACCTCGTTGACGTTCATTACGTACCGTCGTGGTCAGCCGACGATGCCCTGTAACGCCCTGGTGGTGACTGACGTGTGCGTGGTGATAGCGAGCAAGGGGGAATCGCCGCCGCATGCCTTCTGCTGCATTAACAAGAACCTCAACAAAGGCATCGTCGGCAGCGACGTGTTTCTCTGCTATAAGAAGTCCATGAACCGGGCCAAGTTGATCACTTACAAGCCTGCCGAACTGGCCAGGTACAGTAGATCGACTAGTATATGATTTTATTTATTTATTTATGAACGGGTCAAGCCCACGTGTCTAATACAATAGAGTAAAAGTTCTGAAAATTTAAAAAATTCACACATCATAAAACAAAATATTAAAATTAAATAGGAAAAACTACTACCTATAATACCTTACAATATCAAAGAATACCAAAGATAATACAATATAAAGATAATACAATCATTAAGAGTACATAAAATAAATAAATAGAAATCAGGAAGAACAATAGTTTTTGGATTTTTATAAAGTTAGGCCTTTTAACAGTTCTCACAAATGGTTCGCAAGGACCAAAGATATCTAAGGCCCGGTTGTACAATGCGAGCTTAAGCTTCGGCTTAAGGTAAGCCGACGTTAAACCACGTCAGTGGCAAAATGTCCGTTGTACAATGCTGGCTTAACCCCCCACTCCAAGCTTAGCACGAGCTTACGTAAGCCGAAGCTCAACGCGAGCTTAGCTGAGGTTTAAACCTAACCTGATACAAGTGACATGATATGTCAAGCTTGTCACTTTATTAGGTCATATTTTTTTAAAGATTTGTGTCTGATTTAACAAAGAGAGCAAATGAAAGAACAGAGACAGAAACGGTCGTTGCCGAAATTTGACACAAACTGTAATAAGTGCCTAACCAAAAAAGGTAATTTTTCAGATGGTTATGTCAGTACGTATTGCTTTATTGATGCCAACTGTAGTGAATTTCATTATCAACCAGGTTTAACTAAGCCGACGATTGTACAACGGATGTCGACTTTAAGCCTGAGCTTAGCTAAGCTTAGGCTTAACAAAGCTCGTGTTAAACCCGCATTTGTACAACCGGCCCTAAACCAGATAACTCATTGTACAGTCGGAGGGTACAAGAAATAAAAGAGTGATAAGCATGGTGAAACATAGCATGAAACTCTTGATGAAAAGTTTGTGTAGTGTGAGTGTTTCGGTATGGAACATGTAATCCAATTCTGGAAGTTAAATAGGGACAATCACTGAAGAGTTTATGAGTTTATAAATAAGTACTAGGTCTCTCTGTTTTCTTCTACAAGAGAGAATTGCTAAGTGTAGTGATGTGCATAAGTCAGAATAATGAAATTCATTGTTGTAAAATTTGAAGTTAATGTATCTGCAGAATATTCTCTAAACTGTTTCGATCTGATGAATATGACATGCATAATTAGGACACCATACAGAAGTAGCATACTCAAGGTTTGATCTGACATAGGAATAATACAAAGTTCTAATGGCATTAATGGTTGAGAAGCCCCCCGTGCTACGTTTCACAAAGCCAAGCATGCGTAATGCCATATTGATTATGATGTTAATATGAGATGAAAAATCAAGATTATAGGTTATTAGCACACCAAGGTCTTTGATTTGATCCACGCAGCTCAATGGACTGCCATTAATGTTTTAGATAAAATTGTTAAGATCCATGCCATTGGCATGGCACCATTGAGACAATCTGTGTAGATCTTTCTGAAGTGCAAAAGAATAATATGGGGCGGTTATTTCTAGAAACAGCTTCAATTCGTCGGCAATCAAAAGAAAAATGCTATGCTTAAAACAAGATGAAATGTCTTTGATAAAAATATTGGATAGTAGGGGGCCCAGGTGAGAAAATTATGTTGGAATTATTTCATTCGTCATTCATTTTTATGACATTTTGGGAATACATTATTTGAGTCTGAAGTCACTAAGGACCGGTTGTATAATGCAAGCTTAAGGTTCGATTTAATCAAAGTCGCGCGAGTCTGCGCGCATGCCCTGAGACACGACGAATGGGGCGTCCACATTTGCATATTCGTGTGTACTCAAACCATGTGCGATCAGATGGGTAGGCAGCTTTAAACTCGTACAAACAACTATAAAAAGAAGGTCGACAGACAGGGAGAGATATTATTACATAGAAAACAAAAAAACAATCCATGTTCGTCGATTAAATTGAATTCATAAAATACTTTCCAGTTAAAATCTGAAATAGTTATGTATTTAATAAACAACTCTAAATGATTGAATAATGTTATGGGCATGACATAAACTTCCTTGGAAACTAATTCCAACGTGAATACCGTCGTAGCAATATTGAAATGATTGCGGAGATTATAATTTTTTTAACTTTCTCTTACGCAATTTATATTCTTTGATAGCAAGTTAGCAAGCCATGAGAAGGTGACCCTGCTGTGGGTCCCCGGACATATTGGTATACCGGGTAACGAGAGAGCGGACCTATTAGCTAGGATAGGGGCCAGCAGCCCCTGCATCGGCCCAGAACCTATGCTGGGAATTAGCAGACGCCAGGTTAATGTGGCCCTGGACAACTGGGCCTACAAGGAACTGGCGAAAGCCTGGTTAGAGAGAGACGACTGCATGCAAGCCAAAAGATTCATAGCAGGCCCTGATAAGGACCGAACGCTATGGCTTTTGAATAAAGACAGAGAGACCTTCTGGTGGGGGTTCTTACTGGCCATTGCCGGCTGAATAGACATTTGTCACTTATGAGAGTGGTAGGGGACCCCATTTGCTCCAGATGCTGGGAGAAGGACGAGACAGCATTCCACTTCCTGGGCAGATGTGCAGTTTATCGCGACCTTACGGTTCAGATATTCGGCACGACTGAGTTTGGGGAGGAGCCACTATATTCAGCGAAATGGTCGGACATACTGACTTTCATCAGGAGGTCTGGTAGGTTCGACAAGGAGCTTTCTAGGGTGTAGAATTTTAGTGTTTTCAGTGATTGGTTCAGTGGGGTTGGCAAAAAGGGCCAAAGGTGGCCTACTTGCCTGGCTTCGCCTCCCCATCACTACTACTACTACTATATTCTCTGATAAATATTTGAGTATTTTTTCGTTATTTTCGATTCGTTGAATAGCTCTCTATGTGGATACCTCGTATTTTGAAGGTTGTGATACTCACAATTATTTTCTGACCAATGATTAAATCTTATATTCTATGGCAGTCATTTCATTCCACAATGTAATAAATAAGAGCAAAGTGCATAAGTGCAAAGTATTACAGCTAATTTGGTATTCACATATTACCGGCGTACAGAGGCTTTCAAAAAAAACACTCTTATGTAATGTGTTGGATAGTTTGATTGTTGTTGCATTACTTTGTTTTCTCCCACTTTTGCTATGTTCGGTTCTAACATTATTTAGCCTAATCCACGTTTTCATTATGTTATACTCCTATTGAGTCATCCCTGTCCATTTCTCTCTCCGGTATTTACAAAGCCAAAGCCAGCCGGATTCAGGTGTTTTGTACTCATAAGAGATATGCGTTAGGAACATTGTCTATTCATGTTTATGTCCATGGATAATATGACGAATGAGTGAATTTTCTCATATTCCTTAATTAAGTCACTTGACCTGGGTAAGTGTAGTGGAGGTATATGTATTAATACAGGTAGACACAACTCTTGACTGGTCCGTCCCTGTTGTGAGCCTCATTGTTTGCTTTAGTTGGGAATCAAACATTATTATCCGCTACAACACCAAAGTAGAAGGTCGTAAAGTGTCCACAGAGCTTTGAATTATGTTATTTCTCGTTACAAGTTTTGAAGCAGCGTTTTTTAGGTGGTATTTAAAGGAGAATGTAACTAGAGACTTTACTATATTTGAGCAGGTTCTTAAACCACATAGACTTGATGTTCTTTGTTGTTCATTAATTATTGAAGGAAGAAATACAATAGTTCAGTATTGCTGGAATTTCGCTGACGCCTTCACTTGTGCCAAAGGCTTTACTAAGATTAGTTGTTGTGATTTATGGCGCATGACTAGCATTTAATCATCAGGATGTTCAAACCTTCTGGACAATGTACGAAATAAACAGCAAAACAGCCAAAGAGCTGTTACTGATCCCTGAAGCAGGCTATTTTTTAATTTTTTCGGACCGCTCTTCAGTATCCAAATCATATGCGGCTGATGAAATGTGGCAGATATTTTGAATTGATATTTATGTAGGTAGCCAACCAAAGGGCTTGATGGCTACAGTATTGATTTGATCGAAAACAAGCGTATTTGTTGGCCTTTCAAGAATCTTTATGGCGACTGTGCTGTAATTTGGTGAAAGCGGTGATATAAGTCGTATTTTTTTTGTCTATCAGCAGTTCTTCCCGCTTTTTAAAATGCTATAATCCTGTTATATTCAGCAGGGACAAAAAATTTGTCAGCTATTATCTTATATCTTCTCTGATAAATATTTGAGTATTTTTTCGTTATTTTCGATTCGTTGAATAGCTCTCTATGTGGATACCTCGTATTTTGAAGGTTGTGATACTCACAATTATTTTCTGACCAATGATTAAATCTTATATTCTATGGCAGTCATTTCATTCCACAATGTAATAAATAAGAGCAAAGTGCATAAGTGCAAAGTATTACAGCTAATTTGGTATTCACATATTACCGGCGTACAGAGGCTTTCAAAAAAAACACTCTTATGTAATGTGTTGGATAGTTTGATTGTTGTTGCATTACTTTGTTTTCTCCCACTTTTGCTATGTTCGGTTCTAACATTATTTAGCCTAATCCACGTTTTCATTATGTTATACTCCTATTGAGTCATCCCTGTCCATTTCTCTCTCCGGTATTTACAAAGCCAAAGCCAGCCGGATTCAGGTGTTTTGTACTCATAAGAGATATGCGTTAGGAACATTGTCTATTCATGTTTATGTCCATGGATAATATGACGAATGAGTGAATTTTCTCATATTCCTTAATTAAGTCACTTGACCTGGGTAAGTGTAGTGGAGGTATATGTATTAATACAGGTAGACACAACTCTTGACTGGTCCGTCCCTGTTGTGAGCCTCATTGTTTGCTTTAGTTGGGAATCAAACATTATTATCCGCTACAACACCAAAGTAGAAGGTCGTAAAGTGTCCACAGAGCTTTGAATTATGTTATTTCTCGTTACAAGTTTTGAAGCAGCGTTTTTTAGGTGGTATTTAAAGGAGAATGTAACTAGAGACTTTACTATATTTGAGCAGGTTCTTAAACCACATAGACTTGATGTTCTTTGTTGTTCATTAATTATTGAAGGAAGAAATACAATAGTTCAGTATTGCTGGAATTTCGCTGACGCCTTCACTTGTGCCAAAGGCTTTACTAAGATTAGTTGTTGTGATTTATGGCGCATGACTAGCATTTAATCATCAGGATGTTCAAACCTTCTGGACAATGTACGAAATAAACAGCAAAACAGCCAAAGAGCTGTTACTGATCCCTGAAGCAGGCTATTTTTTAATTTTTTCGGACCGCTCTTCAGTATCCAAATCATATGCGGCTGATGAAATGTGGCAGATATTTTGAATTGATATTTATGTAGGTAGCCAACCAAAGGGCTTGATCGCTACAGTATTGATTTGATCGAAAACAAGCGTATTTGTTGGCCTTTCAAGAATCTTTATGGCGACTGTGCTGTAATTTGGTGAAAGCGGTGATATAAGTCGTATTTTTTTTGTCTATCAGCAGTTCTTCCCGCTTTTTAAAATGCTATAATCCTGTTATATTCAGCAGGGACAAAAAATTTGTCAGCTATTATCTTAATATAATAATAAGAAATTTTTAATATATTCCATGGTGCATCTATGATCGCCATTATAGCTTCTTTTAAGGTTCATATGCTTTTTCATTCTCCATTACTGTTTTACTCCCCATAAAAAGAGCGAGAGCAGATATATAAAGTAACAAAAATACGTTACATTAAAAAACCGTCATTATTTAGTGTAACAGTTTACTCGATCATTGGAAACTTATATCAGATTGTTACATAAAGTGGCCAGATAAATCACACTGTATTATGGCGTGGTATGAAACAGTTATGATTTTGGAGATACGAGTAACATAAACTAAAATCAAACAATCTTATATAAGGTCTCATATAATTTTCCATTATTTGAGAAATGCTTAGATTAGAGAAATTGACATGGGAGAAGAGTGGGTGGGAGTTGAAGAAGCTCCAACGCGTTTTGTATTTGTCAAGTACTATCCATTGTCATACAGATTTTATTCAGGTAATCCTATCTTTTCCGACATCGACTTTCAAACAAAAAATGGAAACATTTTCTGTCACTAGGCTTCCATTTGATAAATTATTAAATAAACTTCTTCGTCTACATGAACGTACGTCTAGATGTATTCTGCCATTTATACTGGCTTTATAAAAAAAGGAAATGGATGATTGTTTTGTCAACGAGTTGAAAAGGGCACCCTTCGGGACACCCATTAAATGTTTGACTATCTACATTTTACCAGACAATATTTTAGCGAATATGTGGAAAGTACCGACTCAGTCAACTTGATTCCCTTTTACTTAACTTGCCAATTTGATAGGCGTTGAAGTACGTATTATAGAAATGATGAACAATATCGAAATTGAGATATTACATTTTTGCTTCATACAGTATACGCCATAAAAAGATCATCAGTTTCGTCAGTCACATAGTGCGAAGAATCTACTTACTGACTAACCTAACTTCGCTATTGCCCTCACTATAACTATAAAATACTGATCTATTTTAAGTTATTTTTTTTTTTGAAGATGACTGAGGCATACTTTTAGTTGTTTAAAAGCGATCCAGTGGCGGCAAAGTAAAGAATAATGAGTAGTCCGTGAAATTGAATATTAATTTTATTCCAGGTACCCTTTGTACGATCTTCCTGACTTTCCGTTCCCAAACTCCGTGCCTTTGTTCTGCCTGCCAATGGGCGCTAGTTTGGAATTGTGGCCGTCCGAAGCTACGCAGCCCAAGCCCCTCTTCAGTACTTTCGTCCTCACCGTCTCCGACGCAAAACATAAAGTTTACGGTTCCGCCATCACGTTTTACGAAAAATTTCCGCCGGTAAGTAATTCGGATTTATCATAAAGTTAAAATTTCTGGTGTTTGATCACTAATCACATCTTCGGGAAAATCAATATTTTGCAACTTGATTTTGAAATTGGTTAAACACAAAAGTCGTTCATTGCCGACTTGCTACAAAACAGCTACATCGAGCTAATGAGACTTCTCCAATTAAGGTTAAAATATTTAATAAATTGATGCATAACTAAATGGAATATATTGGATATTATGGAAAAAATATCGATTATATCGCATGAGTTGTGATGCCCCAAGCTATCTGGAGCTTCAGATTCTTTAAGTTAGTCAAATTAAAGTGTATCCGAAGTCACTTGGAACAGCAAAAAATGCTTGGGTGGCTTCTTCTTTGTGAAACGCCCCAAGGACCTTTTATATCTGCGGCGTTTCACAAAGGAGATGCCGCCCAAGCATTTTTTGCTGTTCCAAGTGACTTCGGATACACTGTACGTTAATATTTACAGGAGAAGTTGACTGAAAAACAAAGAGAACTGTTAAACTACGGAGAAGACGAAAAAGACATATTGCATGTGAACAAGTGCATATGCGTCCTGTCACATTGGCCATTTTCAGAAGACTTTGAAGTATGGCTCAGATGGTTACATGTAAGTTTTCGTATTTTTTCAAAAAAACTATATTAACTGGAGGTTACAGTAAAGTGCTTGAGAACAACACGCGATGTAAAGGGGGAAGTAAAAATTAAAGCTTTTGGCTCTGTACACCTAGCTACAAGATTTTACATTCATAATTTGATTTTATTAGATCATTCTTAGCTACATAAAATATTGTATGTCCGCTTAAAGGAACCACTATTATCGTTTTTTATTGTTTCATTTACTTTAAGGTCGAGGTACAAACAATAATATGGATAATGATGCAATGTGTAAATTCAATGCTGTATTTATAAAAAATTAATGATTCACAGTGGTTATCGTACTCTGAAAATGTAGTCAGTTATACAATTAAATATGAGTTAAACATGAGCATAACAAATGAAATGCACTTAATGGCAGAAACGGTTGTAATATATTATACGGGTTACACCTGTTGATAATGAAGTTACGAGTAATAATAGACAGAAAATTGTGGTCTTGGCGCCTAAACTGTTGCATTCCTCGAATATTTTCTATTACGAGGGTCTATTGCTATGTTCTACGTTTGGGCAAACGAAATTGAATAACATTCATCAAAATTCAGCTTCAACGCATTAACTATTTTGTACTCTCTTACTCGAAGTATCCTATTTTGTGTACCTTTAAACTGGTTGTTTTGTTTGTAGCCTACCCGGCTTAGTAGTGCGGGGGGATAAACAGCCCCCCGAGAATTGGAAGGAATTGCTCATTGATTTTTTGTCATTTGTATTTCGTAGTTACACAGGCTGTTCGATTAGACCCTATAGAGTAGCTTCTCGAAAACTAGGGTCGTGAAATTTGAATTTTATCTCCTTGTTATCGGTGTCCTTAGATTTTACTTTAACATTGTTGATACCTCCAAGGACATTCTATCTTTTTGAATAACAGCTGAAATCAATGGAGTGGATTAGTTCACGTACATTTCCTTGACTCTGTAAAAGAGGTCTTAGCGGTCATTTTTTTCGTTACATTTATGGCTGCCATAGTGGATCCGCCATTTTGTGTTCTTTGACTCTCTCTATATCCATAAGTAAAGATCTCGAAAATGCCCCAACAGAAATTTTGTGGTATATTAATGAGCATAAAATGTATGCCCGCTGTATTGGACCCTTCAACTGATCTTGAAGGTCAAGGCCGAATCCAAGGTCACCCACAAATAGACAGGACACGGACGACTCTTCAAATAATATGACAGCTACTACACTCTTTAAGACCGTATTTCTAAACTAGTGAAGGATATATGTATATGGAAGTGAAATTTTCGTTTTCGTTGACGCCTCTCGTTAAAAACACTTAAACCTCTGAAGTCAGAAGGTTTTGCAGTGTATATTGTTAGAAGTTACTTTGTTTATGAGTCTGATTCCACTAAATATTGCTTGTAAGAGAGATAATCACGTACGGTTACTTTACAATGCAACTATAATTACAAATAGCTCTCCAAGTATAATGAGAAAATAGATACGTTGTTCTAATTAAATTCGGAAAATCTCCGTACTGATATTTTTTTCCAGAAAATAGTGGTCAGTAAAGACCCTCATCCGGTCCCAGTGGAACGATATGTAGTTCAACTGTTGGAAGAAGTGCCCTTTCCCTCTCCTCGAATACTTCTGCAGCTGTCTCCGTTCTCCAATTCGGAAAGAGTGATCTTGATGCAACCTGAAGATCTGCCGTTGCCGAGAAGCGCGGCCAGCTTCAAAACTATGCTGTCCAATTTGGGAGCTGATAATTGCTTGCAGGTATATTATATTTACGATGATTATTCGGACTGTCATTTTTATTCTATCGTTTCCAGTTAGGGTGGAGAAAGTAGTATAAAGACTTACAAAAGGCGAAAGCAATACGACGTCTTATAAGTTATGTCTTAATTTTAGCGTGTTAGTATTTAAAAGTCGATAGTTTAAAATACATTTTGATAACGTTGAGTGAAGTTAGAACACAAAAAACATATAGTCGCCTCCAGATGCTGCATTTTCTGATGTTAAGGCGAAAGTTTAAACTCCCTCTAGGACACATGCTTATATGAACTTTTCTACTTAAATTTGGGTCAGAAATGTGCCCCTGGAATTATGGGCTATCATTAAGTAACTCCCTAGCCAGACTGCCAAAAGCTCTGAGCTCCAAACGGGTTGAATCAAGGCTCGTATAAAACTGCATACATCTCAATGAACTTGGAACAAGGAGCAAAGTAACTGTGGTTTGGCCGACACACTCGATACACCAGGGCTACTACACTCGACGGCGTTCATACGATACCCCTCTAGTCAGCCCCTCCCCCTCCCGAAGATCATAGAATGAAACAGGAATGATCTCCGCATTCTGGCTGGTCTGTTGACGGGACATTGTCGCCTGAGGAACCACTTGCGGAAGTTAGGTCTTGAACAAACAACGGACTATCGCTTCTGATACGTGGAGGACGAAACAGCGGAGCATATTTTGCGATCCTGTCCAGTACTGAAAAGAGCTAGGTTTCAGACTTTTGGACCCACCCAACTGTAACCTTCCGACTTCAAGGAAGTCTCACCCATCACGTCCATCGCCTTCGTCAAGAGGTGTGGATTCTACGGTGAGCTCTAAGTAGGTGTGAGCCACAATAGACACAACAGGGTCGCAGTGGAAGGAGGCATAATCGCCCCCAGTCACCTTCAACCTAACCTAAACAACACCCTGTAATATATCAAAAATAATATACATATAGGACATTCGTACTACGTTTCAAAATCCCATCAAAGACCTCGATTTGCTCTGTAGCGTTTCAGTATTCACTCAACATCAAACTGTCAACAAAAATCTGTGTTCCGTTATTGAATTTCCGAGGCCATGGATGTCATCGTTTTGCTCGGAAATCAAATTGAGATTTTAGCGACCTTTGTGTCAAAACTGTCAAGAGATATTATTCACTTGACAGCTAACTACTTTTTTTTTCCTCTGGGAGCCGTCAGCACTTAAGCCTTTAAGGCCTATTGTACTATGACTTCCCAGAGGAGGGACGGTGCACGGCCAGCACCGTTGGAACGATTACACCAACATCCCGGACGGTCCGACGGGGGTCACCCGTCCGGTCCTTCCGGTCGATCATCCAAAGTGCCGGCCGCGTAAGATGCTCCGCTCAGCGCTTGTGCGGGCGACACCAACACGGTCGAAACTGAATGCTCTGTGTATATACAGTCACCCGCCCAAGCGCTAATCGCGCACAAGGCAGCTAACAACTTAACATAACCTATTCTGTTTTATTTGTATGCATTGACATTCTAACGGGTACGACTACTCTGACGCTGAGAAAACAGCACAGGTTATGTGATATGTCAAAATTGGCAAAAAAAGATCTTTGCCGTTTCATAAATATTCCAACATCCCTAACATCTGTAATCACGTGACTATCCTCGAAAATTCATCTGCTCACTGGATAGATGGGATTTTGTAATGTAGTATCAAAGTGGCAAAAAAGAGAGGGATGTCATCTGCTATACATATATGATAATAAAATAATAATCATAAATGTTTCGTTGTGAATAGTTTAGGTAACATTTGATGATTTAATTGAATAAAATCATCATCATCAATAGTGATGTTGATATTGAATTAAACTTCCCTAAATACTATATTGCATCCACGATATTGATTAATGGTTTTTAACTCTCTTTAGAATGTATTCTATTGTCTCTATATATCTTTTGAAAACTAATTTCATTTTTTGTTTCGATAATACCAATTATGTTTTATTATCAAATTTTATAATTTTCTACTGTATTTGTTTCAGGTTCTACTATTGATGCTAACAGAACAGAAAACCCTGATACACTCCCTAAGACCAGACACATTGACATCCGTAGCAGAAGCAGTGTCGACGATGCTGTTTCCATTCAAGTGGCAATGTCCTTACATACCTCTGTGCCCGTTAGGATTAGTTGAAGTTTTACACGCCCCATTGCCATTTCTGATAGGAGTGGACTCTAGGTTTTTCGACTTGTACGATCCACCGCCTGACGTCAGCTGTATAGACCTAGATACTAATATAATCACAGTAAGTTATATGCAGCATATTGATAATACCACTACGATTCAGAACTGGCAAAGATTTACTGCCTACTGCTTGTTCTTGGCAAAATTTGATCATGTCTGATTTCATCACCTTAGCATATTGCAGTGGGAAACACTATTTTCCCTAAAGATAGTTCACTACTGTCCACTGTTTTGTTTTTTATCGAATTTTTATATTTAAAATTTTGGATAGAAGACATCAAAGTATTTGAAAAGGTGTCCTATTATAAAAACGTTCAAAATTACTTTCGCAGTATTTAATAATCATCTTTGCTTAATGACTTTCTGAAATATATACAACATACCTACCTTTGTTCAGTTCCGTGAAACATGAATACCTAGTGTGCTGCAGTTCTGAAGTCTATAGGCATTTTGTCTTTGCGAGATTTATAAAATAATTGGTCCCCACTATCGTTTCGGCTGTTGTACTTTCGCAATTTGACATATGAATTTGGACGTTGTGCTAGTTGTATTCTATTATTATTCATAATATTGAGTATTGTTTTCAATCATGGACAGAACCGCTGAATAAGTTTCGGCAGTCATATTTACTTGCGAATATGCTGTTTTATAGACGTTTCATACGCCATTGCAGTACAGATAAAACCGTTCAAAATATTAACTAACAAAAAAAAAACAACAATTGCTGATATTTATATGAAAAGTATTAAAAATAAATATTGATATTGTTAATTGAATAGGAAGCGATAGTCACGTGATGAAACATCAGTATCTGCTAAGTTCCAGCAAAGATATGCTTGTTGCTTTGATGGAACTCGCTATATTGAGGTTGGTGAAGTACTGTGAAGTTTGGAAAAAAATAAACAGTCAGGATTTGTCTTATTTTTTCTTCAATGATTTTGCAGTTTTCATTTATTTTCATTGATATTGAATTTCAGGTAGCAGAAAGTCAAAGACAGTACCTGAATCAGAAATTGCTTCCAAAAAGAGCAGCAAAGATATTGAAATCGACGCTCGAATATCTATATTATCAGATCAGAAATAACCCCGTTAGTATACCGCAAGATCCGACGGGCGATGATATAGAACTGGAGTTTCAAAAAAGAAGGAAGGAGGTGAGTGTGGATTTTGAAAAACAAAGATTTTTTGAATGAAGATATAGATATGTTTATGTTACATTTCTATAAATGTCAGAGATAACCTTCCTGTTCCACTACTGTAAGTGCGTATTAATTGGAATTGGATTGTTCGGAAGTATTATACTTTGTATTGTTACACAGGATTCTGTTTTTTTTTTAAATTTTCTATTCAATAACGAGTTTCTTTGGTATTGGCCTAGTATTGTAAAATATTTTAGCTCAAATAATTTACCCTAATCCTCTTCTATACGTATTACTTGAACGCGTACGTCTAACGCTCAATTTGAGTACCACGGGAACTCGGGAACATGAGTTTTGGAAACGATTTAGTTTTGAAATTTCTGGAAAACTAAATTAAAAAAATAATGGTATAACAAAGAATTTAGAGGGCGAAAAATAAGTATCCAAATAAAAATACACGACAATCAGAGAGAGTGTAGCACATATTTTTGGCATTTTTCAACTTAAAAGATGTGAGGATAAACGTTTTCAGCAAAAATAAATATTTCCGAGAAAACCTATGTAGGGGAGAGGGGGGTACTTGAAATCCAGGTAAAGCAAGTTGGTAGCGTCGTTCATCAATTTTTATAATTCGTAGTCTTAGCTTCTTAGTATGGCTGTGTTTATTCACTGCATTCGTTTTCCTCAGCAAGCCCAAGAGCTGGAAATCCAAGAAGCTTTCCTGAAGTTCATGGTTCTCACACTGAAGGGTTATCGAAACTATCTTTTGCCTATCACCAAAGCTCCAACTGTGGGAACAACGGATCCTCAGGCACTGTTTAATTTGAATGATTTTTTGAAGAGTAGAGAGAAATCGCACCACAAGTTTTTTTCATTGGTGATGAAAACTCAGATGTTCATAAGGTACGTTTAATTTCATATATGTGCATTAAATAATGCAGTATTACATCTGTCTTAAAGACTTTTTTTGAGACCATCAAAGCTAGATAAATGCTATTCATTGGAAAGACGTGGGTTATAGAAATAACTAAATTTGAACATGATATGAGAAATAGATGGCATGACTTGAGATGCTAGTTTTAAAAGCAGATTATTGTCTCTGAGAATCACAAAATTCCTGAACTGTCAGCTTTTTAATCCTGCAGTCTGAAAATTCTTGTGAAGTTCCATCATTTCGATACTATTTTCAACTTTGTGTTTGCAAAATTCTCTATTATCATTCCAGTTCACGGGTTATTAAAAAAGAGGAGTTATTGCAGTTATATATCGTTTTTTTAATTTCCTCATATAATGTGCGAGTTGGATAGCCCAGAAATTTGTCTTTTTGTCCTACAAAAACTGGACCCTCCTGATAAACTCTACTTTCCAAACCTGGCCGAACAGACAACCATTGTCTTATAGCAAAAATGATTGGAAAAAATAATTTGATAACCGTATATGTAATTTATAAAATTTAGAACTGCTATTAAGGCTAATTTTCCAGAAAGATTGTTTTAAATATTGATCCTCTGGTTTTATTTAATATATCTTCGGGCTAATCATTGGCGATTGACCATATTCATTGAAAATTCATTTATGCTCTTCAAATACATTTAATTGTGAATATATCTAACATCGATATATTACCTACTGACATTACTGACAGTTGATCGAAGAGAGAGACTTGAGAGAAAATACAGAGTGTTGCCGCATACAAAGTATCTAAGAATAACTGTAATTTTAGAAAATGAAAAATAAAATATTCTTATGGATTAACAACTGGTTAGAATCAAAGTTATTTCTCCAACGAAAATTACAGCAAAGTATCATATTTTAACATACAAGTTATTCTAAAGAAGCCCATACCAGAGCACGTGTGCCTGTTTTTGTCCACTCTTGTCCTTCAGAAAAACTTTTACATATCTAGTCTTTCAGTGAAAAGTACTTCACAAAGACTGATAAGATAAAGGGCCAAGTGGGAGAGGAAAGGTTTAGGTAAAAAACAAGTAAGATAATGGGTTATTTTTTCTTTTGGAGGGTCCTTAAAATTTTATTATCAAATACATTGTCCATATATGTATAATGATTAAAAGATCTTATGCGTAGAAGTGTTATTAAGAAAAAACTTGAGACTTAGCTTTAACAGTGGTTTTTATCTGTTTAATCCATACTGGGAGCGAAGTATGTATTTTACGGGCGACAAAAGCAAAATATCTATGTATTACAGTTTTCTTGAAGAAGTTAATCTTTATATTCAATTTCGTAGTTGCAAATCAAATGTTTATTATGATTTTCATAATTTAAATGTACTTTTAAAGTTCACTGGTACAAGAAATTACTTGAGAATAATCAGCCTTCACAAAAAATGGAATATTTTTAATAAAGATTACGTAGTGGTGACGCAAAAATTCCTCCCCAGGTTGGAATCCAGTACCTGAGTACTAATGATTAAAACTGCTGTATCAAAACTCTCAACCAATTGGTAACGTGAATTATATGGTGATTCCATTTTATACGTTGTTTGGTTGACGAACATGTTATAAATTTTATTTTTAAATATTCAAAATTAGATAGGTAAAAACTAATGCAGTTCTATTTAATTTAAAGGTTAGATAATAAAAATGTTAGCATTTTCTGTACTTTACTCGAATGTATGTAGTCGCCAAAAGACGAATTTTTTCTTGCCCTTTTCGGAAAGGAAAAGGCAAATTAAACAGATATGTGTTCATGAGTGCGATGAAAATTGGTGTGGGAAGTCATAAATGTGGTCCATTTCTCCTGTAATTAAGAAAATAGTAACTCGGTTCACGGGTGATATCGTTCTGGTTGGTTATTTCAAATAAAATTTACCACTGCTGCAAACTGATATATACATTTTGAACCTTCTAATGCAATATTATCCCTAATGTACATTGCAGTCCCTGATTCATTTTTCGGAAATTTGTGTTCCAATCTCTTTTTTATTATATCAGTTAAAGGTTAGGCAATACATAAGTTTAGCTTAGCAACAGACTAACAGTCCCATTCTATGAGACATTAGTACAGTGAATCAAAAACGGCAAATACCGAGTCTATCAATTTAACTCATTTTACACTTTCAGATTCATCGAAGAGAGAAGTTTCGTCGCCGACGGCGACCAAGGCCTCGCCTTCTTCGATGATTGCATGGAGAAAATAGGCAACGAGGAAGGTCCCATTCAGCCTCTGATCGAGCTTGATATGGTTAATAAAAGCGACAGGACTGTATTCGTCCTACCTCCCGAGCCGTCCAACACAGAGGAGATGTACAAATACGACGGGTTCAATCTGAATCCGGCACTGTTGAAATCTTTCGCCAAAAAAAGGAACCATCTGTCATCGTTGTATCCGTCGGCCATTCCAGGATCGCCGATGGCGCGCAGAACCAAGCAGGAGATCAAGACCGCGCAAAAGTTGGCCAGAAAATGTCAGCGGAGTCCAGAATCCTGGGCTAGGTAACTTTGTGTTATTCGAGTTCTTATGTAAAATTAGCCATTTTTCGAATTATAAATTAACAGAATATTTGAATAAATCCAAAAATTGTCAGATTCAACCCTAAAAAGCATTATACTTTGAACACAATTTCAGGTGATTGTCATATTGTCACGACAGCCGCTTCTTCTTCTCTGCAGGGAATCAAACGCGACGTACTTTTTAATTCATCATTTTTAAAGAAGACAAATCAGTAATACTACATATAGGCCCGATTTTATCAACATTCATATTTGACAAAGAATTTGACAAAGCTTTTCTATTGGATGTCATTTAGCAAAAGCTTTCTATTGGTTATTGCGGGCTAGGTTAATAAGTATCATCCAATAGTATTTCATCAATATTGAAAACAAAACGTCAAAGCTGGATGATACTTTTGTCAAAAATATTTTAGAAATTCATGGTGATTCATGGATCAAAATCATAGCAGGATATCAAAACAAAGCGATTGATTTGCAAATTATTGCCACATTTTTCATGGTTATATTATACTTACTATTACTGCTACTATTACTAATTGCAAACTGCGATATTTTGTGACAGAATCATAAAAGTACCTAGTATCAGTCACAGCAACTACCTTTATTTAATAATTACAAATCACACCTCCATCAGTCAGATGGATTATAGAAAAGTACATACTCTTATGAAGAATCAATCTTTCATTTACTGGATGCATGTTTGTTATAGACCTTCTTATAGAAATATTCACAGAGGATGTAAAGGTCCAGCATACATAAAATAAGGTTATACGCAGCTGAATAGCGAGATTTGTCGTTCTGGATAGGCAACCAGTAATGCACATGCACGCGTGGAAAAAAGCTTGGCTAACAGTTAAATCGTTTGTCTAACTTTTGAAATGTAGCAAAATGCTATTTTTACCCCTTTTTACTATAAAACAAAGGTATATTGCATGTATTTATTTATTATTATCGGTAGTAAATGATTGTTTTATCCAAATAATGCAGTGAGTGAATTTTATGTCATGTCATTTGATACAGCATGAAACCAGTGATCCAATGTACCGCTTCTCTGCAATCTGATTGGTTGAGATTAGCAATTGCTAAACTTTTTGTTAAACAAGAAAATGCAATTTTTCACCCATTTAGGATGGAAAATCAGACTGGAAATGATACTAGATGGTTCACAATGGTCGATTGTATACAAAGTATGTCATTTTTGAGCTTTTTGAGGTCAACTTCAAGAGAAATCAATAATTTTCAGAGTGCTTTGACAGATGCATGTTCTTGAATGGGCTGCCCTGATTGGTCAAAGCCTTTGTTAAAATGCGCGTGTTGATAGAATCGGGCCATAGTATGTAGTATGTTACAATATTATTGCAAAGCTTTGTTTTCAGTTATCGTGCTATAGGTGAGGGGATTATTGTAATAGGGTGCGACATGCTATGGGGTCGTGTGGTAATGCAATTATATTTTTAAAAAACGATGCTTTGACGGTGAAGTAATTAAGAAAAAACTTTGTCTTTGGGGGTTCCTGATTATTTTACTTTCATCCGGGAAGGGGTAGAAGTTGTTTGTATCCATAAAAAATATTCCATTACCTTTAAAAGATCATCTTTTTGATATTACAAGTACGCACATATACAGCCATTGTTTTTGAAGACATTTTCTGTTACATCTCATGCTTGATAGTTCTATAACACTTAGCTTGGAAACAACCAGCTGCTTCGTAATGAAATTATCACGTTGTCAGTTTTTGAACCAGTGTTATAATAGCGGAGGTGGACTAATTATATTATTAAAAAATGAGGGATATTGAAACCGCCCATTCTTTTGCTTTTATGCGTTTTAGATGCCGCTGATCTATTTTTTTATGAGAGTCAATTTGGGGTAAGGAATAGGATAAGAATTTGGAAAGACTTGACAAACAAAGCTAAACTGGAATCGGCGAACGATATGAAAAACAAATGTGGAAAGTCAATTAACATGACTCCATTTTTTTAAGCGTATAGTTGTTTGAGTTGGAGCGAGACAACATGGAAACTACAGTAAAAAAATTGAGTAACAATAATAAGTTTGCCCAAAACACTTCTGGTTTTTGTTTCGTATATGATTTTGTCCTTTGGCGACATTAAAAGTTTTTGCTTTCAACTCGAAACCAAAAACTTTATTGAAATGATTGCAGTACGCCAGTAGACTTGTCTCATGCATCCGTTAACCAAATTAGGTAATTCGCAAAATTAACCTGCAAACGCCTTTTTCTTCCTGTCCATAAGCATCTGAGTCTTTGGTATTTCTCGGAAGCCTTTCGTGTGAAATTTAGCTTAGTGTTGAGCGTTTTGCGATTTACATTGATAACTGTTGTAATACATTCCATGGAAACAGACAACTTTCTGTATTAAGTACATGTACTCACATGTTCAGCAACGGCAGGTTAGAGATACTAATTTTGTTTATTGCCATAAATGGAAGTGCAAGATCCATGAGTCTTCCAAAAGCTAGCTTCTTTGAGAAGACCTATGGTCATTGACGATTACTATTTTTCTTATTGTTTGTTGTGTGTTACTTTTTTACCTGTGAAACGACGCATTGTCCTCTAAACCTCCACGTTTTCCGCTAACCTCCATCTGTCCAGTATTTTTAGAGATGCTAATGCTTTCTAACGGAGGCGAGGTCAGACAGGGATGCATATTTGGTCTTATCGTATTCAACATCCCAGAGATATAGCGTCTGTTACACTCTTTTGCGCTTAGTACTACAGTTTATGGAGCGTAAGTCACAATATTTCAGTGCCACCACGGTCTGTTGCTGGTGTTTGTTATGATTTTTTTCGACGGGCCATGCTATTATGGTTCTTTATATTTTTTACTTCCTTCATGGTTATAAAGATAGGCGACGGTTATTTATAACGAAAATCAAATGGCTGAATTTTATTCATTAAGTAAAACCATAAATCTCTGAATATAAAAGTCTAAATTGTATACTTTGAAAGCATTTTTGCTTTGATTAAATTATTGGCTGCCAATGAATTTTTAAAAATTACTCTATTAAATCCTATTGATTCTGATTGAATTTGATTATCTATTTCAGGGAGAGATGTTAATATTATTTCGCCCACCTTGACTGGACTGAGTTTACCTACATCTTATGTGCTATTTTCAACGTAAACATGATACGGGCCCGTGTCCGTCTGCTCATACAAAAGAAACGGTCGTTCATTATGTTTTTTGCAGTGATATTTCTGGTGCGGGGGACGTAATTATTTTATTATTTATATTTTCTCTGCTAAAATCAATTGAATCATCCATCATACTTATCTTTGACTCATTATCCATATCATCCTCCCTCCTTTTTCCCAGGGGGGTATACCCTCGCTTTCCACGCTCATCAATTCACCACCATCCCACCATTTCTGATATTCTTAAACGAGCCCTATGCAGTATTTCGATCCGTATACCTTGGTAGTTAGAACTGAACTGAAAGATGATATTTACTATCTGCCTTTTCAGAGATTATAGTGGGAATATCAATATGATAAATTTTTCACTGATACTTCTTGTTGACGTGACACTGACACTGCCTACAAATTCTTGAAAGAACAGATGAATAATTAAAAAATATTTATTTCAATTTGCTAAGGTGCCTTTGCGGAGCATGTCACACGCTTTACTTCATGCTGCTGCCTAGCATCCTGCAGCTGAACGAGGGCAAAGAGCGCGCCATCCTGCAACAGGCGTACGAGCTGCTAGTGAGAGCGACCAGGCAGAAGTTGACTTGCGACGAGGTGTGCTACAGGCTGATGATGCAGCTATGCGGCGAACACTCGAGGCCGTTGCTCGCCGTCAAGCTGCTGGTGCTCATGAGGAAGTGCGGCATGCAGCCGAACGCTCTCACTTACGGGTGAGTAATAATCAATGTGATCCTAATGAAGCGAATAGAAACCTACGCCATGCGATATTATATCACACGAGTGTGCAATCATAGCGTATAATATTCAAACCCACTTTCAGACTAACAAGGATTTCAAAAGTGGCATCTATAATTGAATCGGTGAGATAAGTTCGAGATTTTCAGTTCAAATAGCCAATAATTTAAAAATCTTGCTCCATCGATTGAGGGGTCTATTCTGGAACAGCATGATTAAACATAACGTATGGTTAAAATAAATAACGCCCATTATAACCATCATAGATACTCTGTAAACAGAGAGCTGGTTAAAATTATATATAACCTGCACAGTTTCTAATTCAAACTTCACTTCCGCATATCATCATTAGCAAAATAAATGACACGTTTCAAAACATTCTCAGAGGATATTTATTGAAAATGATGTCATTATTCTTTGGGGGCATATCAGCCATGCTAGACTAGGTTTGAAAGCTACAGAATAAGCATAGCCTTTTATAAATAAAAATTGGAAAGCACGAATTGAGTCTGTAAATGAAAAAGGGACACCCGTCTGTAGTTTTTCAAATGTTTGAATTGACTCAACAAAAATAATTACGTGAACGTTGTTTCAGCCTTTATAATCGCTGCGTTTTGGAAGCAGAATGGCCTGCCTATTCGGGCTCTAGTCAGTTGTTGTGGAACAAACTAAGGAACGTTGTTATTGGAGCGGCACATTTCAAATGGGCAGCAAGGAGAAAAGCTACCAAGCTGTCAGCCTCTACTGAGGGAGGTAAGTGATGATTCCTTATTAGACTATACAATGTTTGAAACTTGGGACCTCTCCTTACATAGCATATCTTACGTTGGCTTACCAACTGTGGAAATGGAGGGTTACCCAATACCCGAGTCACCTTCTGTCAAGCTTTTGGGGATCAACATCAAACGGCATCCCAGCAGCTTGGAGTTTTGTTCCGCTGTAGGAAGCTGTATACATCAGAGCACTTACTGCTGGTTAACAAGGCATAGATCCGACCATTGTTGGAATATTGCACTCTCTAAAGCATCCAGAAGAGAGCAATTCGACTAATCGATACGCCTAACCTCACAAAGGACCTCCACAGCCTGGAACATCGAAGAAGGGTGGCTGACCTGTCCCAGTTTTACAGATTTTATTACGGAAGATGTTCGAGTGAGCTCTCCCAGATAATAACACCGAAGGCCGTCCGAACGAGGAACACTACACCTTTTCCAGCTGTATTTTCTGAAGCGTCAAGTGATAATTCAAAACGATCAAGTTAATTTTCCAACTCGTCAATTGAAAATTCAAACTGACAGGTATACATTACACCTGACAGTTTGAAATTACAAGCGACGAGTTAGAAAATTAATTTGACCGTTTTGAATTATCACTTGACGCTTTAGAAACTACAGCTGGAAAAGGTGTAGAGAGGCTCTGCGAGCTCCTCCTTACCAGGTCGAGGTCCCTACTTCCCGAACCAGTCTCCTCCAGCATTCCTTCTTTTGGAGAACTTCAACGCTGTGAAATAAGCTGACAGGGAATTTGTTTCTCGACAGATACAACATGCAGCGTTCCAAATCTAACGTGCACCGATACATATTCTCTCGCAGCGCTTCTACAGCGCCTTTCTTTCAGCCTCTGCGGGAGCCTGACCATAAAAAAATATAACAATCGATAAAATAATATTGTTTCCGGAATAATAATAAACAAGTTCTTAAGGCGATGAAACTAATTCATTCCTAGTTATAATCCTGTTTCAGGAAATAATTATGGGGATCGTACGATATTACGAAACCGACACTCGAAGTAAACAAAAATCGCACCCCTGTAACAATGAACAATTTGTTAACAATTTTTGTTCATTTCGTCATCGAATGTCAAGCCCAGATTTCTGCTTGCCAATCGAAGAGCGATAACTGCGAACCTCCAACGATAAAACTATGTTAGACATCTTTACTTACAAAATTTTGTGGTTGGAACTTTGGAGCAGTGTTGCCCGAATTTAATGTAGGAAGGCCAAATTTACGAGATACATGCTCATTGCTTTGAGTATGATTAGAACTGTCGAAGATAGTTCTTGGAGTATAAGTTAGAAATAATATATTTTATAAATATAATGTTTGACAAATATCTATAAATCCTTTACATTGAAGAACTTAACGCAGTGGCGGCTGGTGAGGTAGTGCCACAGTGTCATGGCACTACCTTAGGTTTCGACAAAAACATATATATCTATTTCTTAAAGTTTTCTTATTCTGTGTTAGTTTCCAACGACTTTTTTTCTTTTATATGAAATGGCAATAGCGCCTCGGCGCATAAATGTATGCACCAGGCAACACGTGGCATCGTGGCAACTCACACGATGAGAGCTGACGACGCGACGGCGAGATGACGACAGCCTACCGTGCCGTTTCTTATAAGGCACAAGAGTGACAGAGATAACGCTATGCTGGACGTTTGGATAGATTTTAAATACGAAAATCCGAAGTAGATCGTGCCAGGCACATTACCCATATTTCCATTCATGGTTCAGTATTTTTGTTTTGTTTCAGTAGTTTCGATTTGTTTATGTTTGATGCTGATGTCGGCTTTTCTCGTTAAAGGTTGAAATTTAGATTTTATTACTTTGAGTGAGTTGTGCGCTGTTTTCGGATCGGTATCTCTTTTGTGTTTAATTAAAATATATCATTGGAGTGACAATGAATAAAATTGACGCATTAATAAACTCATTTAGTAATCTTCCGCTGGAACGAAAACTGCAGATTAAGGAATTAGGACGTCCAACACCTGATTTAAAAATTGAAAAACTTACTGGTAGTGGACAGGAATCGCGTTGTCGTAAAATTTAATACAACTATTTATGATAAAAATAATTGGATAAGTGACTGTGAACAAGTTAACAAACTGTTTGCTTTGTGTGTGTTCTATTTGGAAGCGATGACACTTGGGCGAAAAAAGGCACGGATGATCCCATATATTCATATATGGGAGAAAATGAAGACCCATGAAAAATCTAAAGTGCATATGAATAATGTTTTCAGTTTATCGATGCTTGGTAAGTCGAACATAAAGACTCAGTTAAATTCGGCTTATCGGCTAGTTATAAGTTTTTTTTTTCAATTTTAAATCGGTTTGAAATTTTGGCTGTCATTCTGACCTCTGGCACTACCTCTCTAAGCCGGCACGAGCCGCCACTGACTTAACGTGAATAATAAAAGAATGTAGTTTTCAGTTCATACGTCGGAATTTATTTTGGTCATGGCAATGTCGTTAGACGGTATACTAGTTCAGTTTACGTTAACGTCATTTTGTCATTCATAATTTGCTGTTGTTGTGGATATGTTATTAACCCACGCATTGCGCATTTTGCGTGTTTATTGTTTCGAGCGGATTTTCTGCTAATAATGATGCATTAGCGTTATGTTAGGCAAACAAATGCCCTCCAGCCTGAATCACACACTTTTATTAGGTAGGTAATATAAGATTCAATTAGGATTTCAGATTACAAATGTATTGGCCTATGAGGCAGCCATTTTGGCTTACCCTGCCTCCCCTCTACCCGCTGGCCGACCTTTCAATTTTCCAATGTAACCAATCTACAATCATGAATGGAATGAGGGGCTAACCTATTTGTGGTTGGAGCTGCAAACAGTATCTATAAGAATGATGTGATAGGACGGTACTTTGAATTCCAATTCATTTGTAGAGTGGACACATCAAGTCGTTTCGAAAGGCTCACCACGCTCATGTCGATGTTACAATTTCCACAATTATCCCAGATTATCAACAGGGATCGTTTCTAATCAGATCAGTCACCGCCTTTCCAGGGTACTCCAAATCAAAGGCTGGCAGGTGTTTATCTGTTTATCTGTCAAAGGATCTGGATATCGTCACTGCCTAGAAGATCAAACATCTAGCAAATTCACTACTTCTAAGACCCTATATTGAACTCTATCAAATGCAAAGAAGGCTGTAAACATCGCTTGTATATACATGTAGAATGAACGTAGATAATAAAATAATAGATGTAGATATAGATAATAAAAGATACAATAAAATTCCAGCGTAACACCCTGTACCATAAAATTTGTTTCACGAGCGTGATACGGAAAGAACTCGGATACTCTCGAATAGTCAAGATATTGAAGAGGCCACTTACTTGCTGAAAAGACGACAGGAAACATCTGCTGGACAAGAGGTGACGGAAACAGTCGGAGACGGGCCTGTGTTTTGAAAACGCTCATGAGTAACTCTTACTTTTAACCGCTACATTACATGCACTATAATACTGTTATGTTCTGCCGCGCTGCAATACTGATATTATCTCCCAATCAATGCTGATAGGCCCATGATGCTTTCAAACTACATCAAAGGCTCCGAACATAGCTTGAGGATGATCTAATTATATTTTGAAAGATATCAGGCGCAATCCCTTAGTACCGCCCTCGTGGTACTCGTTTGTTATCTGTGCACACTAGAGGAAGACCTTCAGCCAAAGGTGCCACACGAACGGCAAAAGCGCTGTCATGGCTTCACATCTGACTAGCACCCGCCAACATTCCCTTTACGGTAACACCTACGAATGCCGACTCGCAACCCCTGCTATTCGATAGATCTATCTAGGTACGTACCTCAACAAAAGAGTGAAGACTTTGACGTGGCGACACGTGTCAAAAGTGATAGAGGTAGATTGTTCAATCTACCTCCCATATCAAGGAGAACGGTAGCTTCCTACCGCATGGGAGTCAGTCCAGGATATGAATCCATTTGGATGATGCAAATTAGCTTCTACAATCTTTCCGCATGGTTGACGCGGATTACTAACTACATTCAATCCACATGTGTGATGCAGTTTCTTATCTACATTCTGTCCGCATGGGTGATGTAGATTTTCATCTACATGCTGTTCGCATGGGTGATGCAGATTACCATCTACATACTGTCCGCATCGATCGTCGAATACATAAACTGTGTCCCAGGCCGTGTTTGAAGCGGGAGCTATAGTAGTGCTATTACCTCCCAGAATCCCGCTATCCTCCAACAGTGTCCGGACGACCCGGTCTCCCCATCGAACCTCCCAGAGGGTCCTGCACTTCGAATCAAGTCCTATATAAGTGGGCTAGTGTAAGGACAGGTACGCTAATGCTATTGATTACTGCGGGAAGGTGTACAGAATACTACATAAGGTACCCCCACCGTGCTCCCCAATAATTCCATGGTCCGTACCTTATTGTGCAATACAGTACCCCAGGTCTAGTTAGGGACGCCCACCTGGAGTGATTATTAGTTGGCTACCCTTTATCTTTATCAGTAAATGCCTGTCAGATTCCAAGCTAATTAATAGCTTTACAAATGCGGCTTATATTAATAATTATTATAATTGGCTTATGAAACTCAATAACACAATTGTACTGATTAAAAGTCAAGCACACATAATGAACTACGGTGAATCAACAGCTACCCTGTGAAAACTCACCCAATTTGTTGTAGTCACAAACACTGAAGCATCACGTGTTATGATAGCCGTATGTTTTCATCTTTCGTATTTTTCTCACCAAAAGGGATAGCCATAACTACACCATTAAATCAAGACCGTTCACAAACTCTCGATCCTATCTTTATTGAATGCCATAGAAAATAAATACATGGTACCAAACTTTCGTAAACATAGGCGGGTACTTACTGGGTGAGTGTCATGCAAAATGATGGTTAAAATGAAGTATGCTTACATATATATCAGATGAAAAGTCGCACGTTTAAGCTTGAAGTAGTCAGGAATAACAAAAACCATGCCCACACGTCCTGCAATTGCAACAGGTGGTGGTAAATACCAGGGAAACCTATGCACACAACTTTCAGAGAATGTTTTTTTTTTTTAATTTTTTTAAATACTTTTAGTAAGACCTTTATTCAAGGTTTGGTGAAACATTAACTCTCAGCTAACACTACAATCTGTTGTAGTAAGCACGTAATATAAAAATCTATTTTAGAACTAATTCTTTTATATTGCTTATTTGAATTTCTAGAATATCCTCTATTGCAAACAGCAGGATCTTTTCTTCCAGTGATTGAAGAAGTGAATGGACAGTTCGTATTAGTTAATGGTACTTTGATCACCTGTTATCTTTTAGATTTGTGATTGCTTTAATAATACTGATTCAAATAACTATTTTTTAACTATTGTTGGAAATATTTGTTTTATTGTTTTTTTAATACTTTCATAAGTTTTATGCGATACTGTTACAGTGATCTTCACGTCGTAACCACACTTAACCCCAAATATAACTTTTGTTATGCTATTCATTTATGATATTTTATCGCACAGTGCCTTATAATTTGAGCGATCCGTAAAGCATATCACGCAACGCAGCGTTTTTGTGCTTCTGAATGTGTTTGCATTTAACAAATGTCAAGTCTTGTCAATTTCAATATCCTTCAATATCTTAATTTTTCTCCTCAATGTTTGCTGCTCTGCTTGGAGTGCAATGAAAATTGCAGATTGTAAAACAGACCGCAATCTTTGTAGGCGCAAGTCATTGCCACAAATAGAGTTGGAAAAAATTGCATACTGAAAGCGGCTTTCATATCTGGATACGTAGAAGTAAAAAAATGGAACTGACAAATGTGACTAATTTACAGGTAGCAGTCTATTGGACATAGGCGATCGAACAGCTTCTCGTTTATCTTTGGACTCCGGAAATGAGACGACCATTCGCGAAGATAGCTTACTGGACAAATTCAGGAAGGTGGCAAACATCGTCAAGGGAAGTTTGAACGGGCTGGAGCAGGTCGATGGGGCAGGGGAGACCGAAGACGAACAAGAGACTGATGACAATAAGAAAGAATTGGTGGAGAACGGGGGTGGAGACAGTGGGTTCGTCGGCAAGGAGAGCCCGTCTGAATACAGGTGAGATGAACATTTGGGAGATCTCTTAAAATGATTTTCCAAAGCCAATGTAGCTCAAAGAATGGCTACTTGTTCATTGACTTTAAACTTGTTAGGCAAGAAATGTACATATACAGGGTGATTTCTATGTTGACACTTTTTTAAACAAATTTTTCATATATTTGTTTTCCGAAATCTGAAAAATAAATGAGATACAGAATCAAAAAAACTAAATTTGGGCGTGTGAATCAAAACGTACCTAGCCTGTTTATGTTTAGTTTGTGGCTCGGATTTTTGTATTATCGATTAGGCATTAGGCTTGTCAGATAGAGCAGTAGTCATTTTCCTTTTATCATAGTTAATTCTTAAATTGCTAAGTTGTTTTCAAATGATGTGCCACATTTAGGATTTTTCAATTTAAACTTAACAACCATAAACAGAAAGTGACTACTGCACTCTCTGACAGGTACAATACAATGCCTAATCGATAAGACACAAATTCAAGCAAAAAACTAAACATAAACAGACTAGGTACGTTTTGATACACAAGCCCAGATTTAGTCTTAGATTCTGTATCTCGCTTACTTTTCAGATTTCGCAAAACATTTTTTTGAAATGGTTGTATATTTTATCGACTCCTATACACAGTTAATGTGTGTACAATGAAAAGGTATTTTCTATGCCCAAGCATTACCATGGACTATAATAAATTAATAAAAATTTGCATTGAAAATTGTTACGCGCGGCTCACACAAGTTGGACTACACATAAAGTTATCCAAAATATGAAAAACATTCATTAATAATATATTTTTTATCCATCAAAAAAAAAGCATGGAATGAAACTCGGGATGGACTAAAAAAGAAGTTTGTGGACCTTTAGAGAGCCTTCCATCAACCAGTATTTTCCAAGTGGAAAATGTCCAGGGACCGCGGAAACATACACAAAGGTTTTACTTGAATGATTACCATCACCGCTAAATCGCCTCTTAAAAACCATATTCACTTTCCATTTCCCCGGATTTAGTAACATGTAGTCAAAACTCCACCTGAATCTAGGTAATATTTTCCAGGTGATAGGGTTTTAACGTATATCAACAACTTCCAAGTCTATAGTTATATAAACAGTTGATTATTTTTTTTTTTTTGAAAGCAAATGAAGCAGTTTTTACTTCTTACGATGGTATGACTTTTAAAATTTTGAAAATGCGGGTTTGCGGGGGAAGAGGTAAGTTGAAGAGATAGGGGTCACATACGACGCAGCGCTGCGGTGATACTAACAGTATGGGATCTGAGCATCATAAAATAATGAAGTGGATGGTGAAACTATGCATTAAAAATTTCGCAGCTTTTATTTCGAGCTTCATGGTGCTTCGACGTCGTAGCAGCGGAAGATTTGAATATTTTTCCCGATCGTGATGCGGTTTACACTATCGTTAAAAAAACTGGAGGCTACACTTATGTTTAAACTGTAATTTGATTGATTAGTGGGGAAAAAGTGTTATTTAATTCAGCAATTTAAATTTCGAAATCAATTTGAATGTTTCTTTTTAACTTGAAATTGAAATAAATCTTGAGTTTTTCTTTTTTCAAAGGTTATTATCGCGTTCTGAAAGTGCTGGAGATGCGAATATCATAGACAAGCTGCAACACAACAACAAAGCTCCATGTTCGAAATCCCTCCATTTCAACGGTTTTAAGATAGATAGAGAAGATTCAGAGAACGAAAAAGGATCTCCTGCAAAGTAAGTATAGGGACTTATAGGAATAAGTTAAGTCTACATAGGATTTTTGAATAAAACCCCGTTGTGGCAATAAAGGTGATCAATAATCCATATAAATTTGTAATTCATGGTACACATATATGTATATGAGTAACTGCTCATCCATTCAAGTCTTCCATTTATTTTTTGAATTTCAGCGTATCACATACATTAGAGGTTTTCAGACTTTCGGTTTAGATTTTCTATAAAAATTGTTGGAAACTCCAACATAGTACTTCTGAGATAGACCTGAATTTAAATAGAATATAATTATAATTTAGATATTGGATTATGTAAATCAAATGAAATTTGGAATATATTTATGATCATTTGTGTTTTCCTTATTAACTGTGGAGTAAAAAAGAGAGAGAGAGAGAGACTGAAAGAAATGCCAGAACACTTTAGTATGTTCTAGCTTCTAAAAAATTAGCTGTAACTTGGACCACTATATATGTACTTTATTTTGAGGCATACTAGGTAGCAATTATCTACCTGGCTTCGATGTATTAAAAACCATGTATACACGATGCTCTATTCGTAAATTACCAACTTGGCGACCCCTGGAGCCTTTCATTGATTTCTATATATGGGATCCATTGTTTCCATCCTTACAGTTTTTGTTTTTAGGACTTTGACCCCAAGATACTGTATCTAAAGCTGTGACTATTTACCGTTTTAGAGTATCGCCACGTGAAGTGGTAACAAAAGACGATCCTTTGGGTGCGCTTGAAATCGATGATGAGCCACTCCAGGTAACTGTGTCATCCACGTCTGACATCGAAATACCACCTCTTGCTTCGGCTGTTGCAGATACCCTTACAGATGAACCTAGGCTGTTCAGGTAAACTACATAACCTCAAAATTTATATACAACATTTTAAATATTACATATGTGCAGGTAGGCTGAAAGGTTCGATGAAAGTTTGACTTACATTAAGATAAGTTGTTCACTTTTATAGAAACTTGAAAAACAAGGCGAAAAATACAGTTGCGAGCTTTTTACCGCGGGTGAAAGAACACTGGTAAATGCAAAGTAGTATTTTATTTTTCAAAGCTTTTGCTCTACTGATGCTTTCAGGTCCTCGTATGAAAATAATTGACGCCCGCGAAAAGGTTTTTTAATGTATGGAATAGGTAATCAAACTGTGTCAAATCCATGTTGTAAGGTGAATAATCCATCTTGATAAAGCCGTAGTTATTGCTTGTTTCTCGGACTGGATGCGGCCTATCCTACAATTGTCGTGACGAAGATTGTCCTGCTGTACGGCCGATTTTAGATTTATAATTAATTCCTCATAGATTCGCCCATAAACGGGCCCATATTTGAGCAGAGTATTAGCTAATCAATCAGGAAAATGTTTCCAGAATCTCAAAATTCCGAAGCCATTAATTTTCCTAAGAAATTTTGAGTTCTTACTTTCTTCGTAGGCGGAGATCCGTTATGGATCCGCTGTGGTAGACCTACCTCTCAGCATCCGTTAGATTTTTTGGAAAAATCTTTTTATTTTTAAACACATCCCTCAGACTTGCGTGACAATATTGTTGCTGGCAAAATTTTTGCGAGAGAGAAGTTTTGGAATATGGAATATTGCTGCCACGTTAATTATTCCTAAAGCTTCATGCAGAAATTTTAACATTTCAGATCTCCCTCATTCATCAGCAATTATTGAAAATATCAACCTGCGATACAGAAACAGTAAGTCCTCAATTTTCTTGAGGTGTTCAGTTTTTACTTCTGCGTATCACGTTTTGGTCATCATGAAGAGAATTATTATCCCACCGAAATTTCTTAGACCAACATTTTTGGCCCGAATTATGACGGCGTCTAATTTCCATATGCGCTATTTATGTGTCGAAATGTCACATCTACAAATATAAATTTGTTTCCTCCGTGGCTACATAGATTCATCATCATAGTCACAATGTCTTATCAGACATGTTGTGAACTTGTAAAATGCATTAAGTCAGAGCTAGAGTATTGCCGATACGAATATTATCAATAGTTTTGAGAACTCTAGCTCGCCATCGTTCGTGATTTACTGTCAGTTCAGTGGCGCTCTTGATACTCATATCGAGCAATTACATAGATTAGATATACTACAAAGGTATTCCTCGTATCATAGGATTTACTCGAAATTGTACTTAATTTTAGCACATATAAGGCGAATTTAAAACACTATTTAATAGATGGACAATGCACTGAAGCCTAAGATTACTTTAGGGAGAAATAAATATCAAATATTTTCAGAGCGTGCTTCTTGTGAAATAAAAAAAAAATGAATTTATTTAGGTCGTCAGTTCATCGCTCAGCTACTTTTGAGGGCAGTCCGCCCAGCCAGTCAAAGTTACATCGATCAGAAACAGTTCCAGCTGCTACTGTTGCGTCTAGTCTAGCTAGTTTGGGCTCCAGTTTCAAGCTTGGTTTCAGGTATCTATTTTACTATTTACTGTTATAATAAGGATATGTGAGTTTTTACTTTTCGATCATTCCATATCTTTTCATTTTAAGTACTGCAAGTGAGTTATTGAGTTGTTGCATTTTGAGAAATCGTTTTTCAAATCCATACTTTTCCGGTTTATCCAGAATTATTCAGTATATTTGAATCATTTGAAGGTGATATGATATTTCGATGCCTTTTCGACAATACAAGTTCATTTGAAAACTTCCCACCACGGATTTATAGAATACCACTGATTAAAAAACTCCGAGACACATCAAAAGATTTGTCATGGGGACAAATTTTTATCCAAAAACTATTTCCCTTCCTTGTACCCTCTATCCCCCAGGGGTTTTAAATGACAAGGGGTATCAAGCAGCAGTTTGTTTTAAAGGTATGTATGTCTATGTCCTTTAAAATCGACAGTTATTTGGATATGTTAGAAAATATCAGTAATCCGCTTAGCGCTGAAACCATTAAAAACCGAATCGAAGAGTATGGAAACCCTATACCTGAGGCTGAAATCCACTTCCAGCAAGACCTCCTCACTATGTTCTTCCGGTTCAGCAATGACTAGTCGACGCATTTTTCTGTAAATGGATGGGGCGATGAGATATTGGATGCTAGATCTCCTGATTTGACGCCATTAGACTTTTTCTGTGGTGCCATTTAAAATTCATTGTATTTACTATCACAACCTGAAACTTTGGATGACATTCGTCATCGAAAGCTGCCATGATATTCCACTAGATGTTTTTGCAACTGTCCGTCAGGAATTTGAAAATCATCATTGTCTGGCCAATAACGGGCCACTCTTGTTGCAATAAAAAGTGATATTTTCATGTGTTTTTGTTCTATTTGAACAACCTATTTTCAAAAATCAAAGCCAAAACTAAGGACTTCGACATACCTTTGAAACAAGATACTGTTCGATACCCCTTGTCATTTAAAATGTTTAAAGGAATGATCCTGGGGGCAGAGGATGCAAGGGGGTGAAGTAGTTTTTTGGTTAAAAAGTTGCCCCTCTTGACAAATATGTTGACGTGTCTCGCCGTTTTTTCTTTTAATCAGATGTTTTCGATGAATCCGTTCTGGAAATTTTTCAAATGAACTAGCTGGCCAGCAATGTTCCATTGGGGAAGTGACAAGCTATTAACCTAGATGCAATATACCACTGTTATATAGTTATAGAATAGAGTATACCTCTGCACAAAAAGTTCGCGTAAAAAATGCTATGCGTTATTAAATATTCATCTTTCTACGTTTAGCCATACGCCATGTCTCAATCATAAATAAATGTTTTATCTCGGGATAATCGAACACAGTAATAAATATTCCTGCACAGTCAACATGCATGTAACATGATGTCTGCGTAGTATACAAGGAATTTAAATCTGAATCAGAAAAATACAAGAGCATTCCAATTTACACCAAGATTCGAACCCGGTACGTATTTATTCCTGAAAAGTACTCCCACCACTTGATTTATATAAGCCCAACTGCTAAATCTCCGCAAGCCTTGCAAGTCCGCACAAGCTGATTTTTTATTGAGATTTTTTGCCATTCCGATTCGCTTGCCTTGTTGAATATACTGTGTGATGACTAATCAGGTCTGTTTTAGTTTGTTGTGATATATATATCTAGTTTAGACGTTAAGTAATGGATTTAATAAAAGGAAGGTCACGCATCTTTCGCTGCTACTACTACTGGTGTTACCTTCAATAATTGTATCAACCTAACATAGAATTACTTTTTAGGGCGCTTAAAGTAGTTTCTTTTTGGTTTTCTTGTTCAACATTTGTATATTGATACTTATATACTGTTCTGTTCAAAAACTCAGTTGTCGTACATCTCGATCGAAGTTTTCGTCCTAAAACATTGGACAAGAAATTGTTGTAAAACTTGGATTAATTCATTCTCCTTGCAACCGTCGATCAAATATTTTGTTACATGTAATGAACAAATCAGTGGCATATCATCGACTGTTGGTAGTTTTCATTTCTTCTATACTTGACCATAATAAAGTGTTGGGTGACTATGTACCTACCAACAAATCTGAGTTTCCAGATACCATCACGAATGATATCACTCCAATTATTGTTAGGTTTAAAAGAACTGCTTATTTCAAGATACCTTCCAACGGCTTTGTTGTTAACAGTAATGATTTTTTGACAATCTTCATGTCTGTGTTACCACAGTGTAGTCAGATAAAAGTAATGATTCCTAAATTATTTATATCTATATACACAATATTTAATTTTATCAATCATCAGCAATTATTAGGAATTATATTATCGTCGGGTGACTTATAAGAAAATATATAATTTACGTCTTTGTATCAATGTATGCGTATGTGTATTAACAACGATTATTTCCATATTATTAAAAGATGATTATCATATTTTGCAGTAATCTAAAGAAGTATCGATGAACAAGTTGAGTTATAAGGGATTTTTTAATCACCAAATTAATGAAATATGGATGTAAAAGGGCTTATTACCAAAAATTTAGTACTTATGTGTAAAATTAGTAAGAGAACGTTATCTTGCCAGACAACATTCTTAAGTCAGCAATTTCACCTATAAAAAGGCACGTGTTTCACGTTAATTCACGAATATCGATATTTGATACAAAAATGAATTATAATATTTTGTGTACGTCTATGTGACATGCTTTAGTGCTAAAATAGTAATTCTAGTATTGCTAATTTATGCAGTAGTGCTGTTTTACAAACATGTTTGAATATAAATTGCTAAACCAATTAATCTAACGGTTTGCTAAATAATAATTGCCATTTCAAAAAATGATTATCTACTACTTCAATGTGACGATTTAGAAATAAATATTTCCGTTTGCCTCAGCAATGTTGAACTTTAGCTAATGGAATCTAACCGATGCTAACTCAGTGATATAGGCCAACATATTCCCAACTAATCCATAGGACAGTTCCAATCCCCTTCGAGGTTATATATTTTTTCAAAAACATTGATTTTTCATTGATTCAAGAAATGTTAATTTTAGTTTCATTTTTACTTAACTAATACTGAATGTTTATATTAAAAGATGAAAAAAAAAGTTTTCCGATTTTTGTGTGAAAAATATGAACAACATACACAAGCACCACATAATGGGGCGGGACTGGAATACAACTCTTTCAATTCTTTCCTGTTCCGTCACAACTATATGAGTGTTATTTGTTAAAGAGGCGCAATCTATCCGGAAAAATGGTATTAACCTTGAAATAATCAAAATTCCCAAACATTGCAACAAATCGATTATCAAAAGGTATCGAATGTGCAGTGATCGAATTTTTTGTACACTGTTTTGGTTGGAAATTGGATGGTAACATACTTGAAACTGTTTGTTTAACTAAACTTTAGTATATTTTCTGTCGATTCATGTTTTTTTTTCTATTTTGTTTGCAGTATTTAGATTGTGAACTGAATAAGCTAATAAGTAGTTTCAGTAAGCATGCATACACTTTTTTTTATAATGAGTGTCCGTTTGCATTTATTTTTAAATATGCGCATTTATAGTAGTGTTGGACAAATATTAGGCAGCCGCAAAACGTCATTCAGAAGAAAAATCCAGAGAATCACCGAATACCTTAAGTTTATTACTTGAAACTGTGCTAACCTGATTGAATTAATTTTACCGTGAAGGGATGTATTCATACTATCTCTATACTACCTACATATTAATTTTTACTTCCTCAGGCTTACTGCTCTTCAAATAAAACTTCAAATTAGTCATCATTGCGTTTCTATTGGCCACCATTAATTATTCTATCTCAGAAAATACAGACACAAATCCATTTAATTTGATGATGCTGAACCCCGCTTTTAGAAATATTCCCAAAATATTTCAATAAAGTTTGCTGTTACTGCAACCCCGTGCTGCAAGCTATGAAAACATCATCGCTACATTCGGGATCAGGGTACCACTAATTCTTTGCGCTTAACAAATAAACGTACATCCGTTGAAATTATCAGTTTATTAACGTTCAGACTACCTCTATAATTTTTCTTGAAGAACAAAATGTTTGAACAAAAAAAAGTAGTCAAATTGATTGATTCACTACTTCCCACACATTACGGTGATACTATTTTATTATTTTCCCATTGCATGGAGATATAGTCTGAGATCCTCTAATCATCGCCCGCCGGTCCGCAAAAAACGTTCAACAGAAAATCTCTCGTAAATAGTCTCTTGCACTTCTCCCCGTAGGAACTAGGACGACACAGTTTTTATTCTGCAATCTTCAACTGATATCCCAATCACAAATGTATTCTGGGGTGCCCAACTACTCTATCCGAGACCCCATCCTACCTCGGCTCATTTTAACCACTCAAAAAAAAAGTACAAAACGATCAGAGATCCCTTTAGTACCCAAAGACAGAATTTCACCGCCACTAAGACAATTTTAAAAAAGCGTAGACTATCGATCTGAAGCACGGCCCACGATACGGTTTATTTCATTGCTATCAATTGAGCTCCACACAGTGCAGAATTATCTACAGCAATATATTTTCAAAAATTATGTTTTGTCTAAGGTAGGACAGCATTGTTGTAAAGCTGAAAAGTATATTATGTCATTCCTTTACAGGCCAATGAAGGACCCACTACGGATACAACAAATTTTTCAGTTACACAACCCTCCACCCCCAAACTACTCCAATGTTAGCCTCTCTAAAAAAAAATGTCGAAAACGAACGAAGTTTGAGTTGTTTTTACATTTCTAGTTTTTCCATTATTGCTGCACCGCCACTGACACGATTTCGAAAAACCATACGCGTCTTCCATCCTCACCACGGTAGTAATAGTGTGTTAAAATTTCATCAAAATCAATTCAATAATTACCGCTACACAATTCTGTATGATCTAAAACAATACTCGTATGTGTACATCAGAATGTTCCAAGTCCATTGATTTCTGCAATAGGCAAGGTATGTTCAGATGGACCTAAAAAGTGTAATACCAGGTGTATTATGTTGCTAGGTCTTTTTTTTCACATGTTACTGGACAGCCTATTATGGATACAACAAATTGTTCAGATTTACACCCCCCCCCCCCTCCCCCCCGACAATCTACCCAAGAAAAAGTAGAATAGGATCAGGAACCCTTAAAACGCCTGAAAACAAACTTTGAGCAATATTTGAATTTTTTGTTTTTTTGCTAATTGCTCCGCCGCCGCCGCTCATATACCGATGTCTATAATTATAGCCGCATTTTCTACTACGTCCTCACAGCATATCGCTACCCAAATTTCATCACAATCTATGCAGCGGTCACTGAGATTACGATACTTGAAGAACGCCAAAATCTCAAGGAGGTATGAAAGAAATAGTGTGGGTTGAAAATTTACTTCATAATGTTTTTTTTATATATCAAAGTATTGGTCGAAAACTCCTTTTCGATATTTATAATGCAACTAAATTTTTATAATTTATTGCGGTCTCTGCAGCCAAAAATGTTTACCTTTTACTCACTTTTATATTTAATTCTGACTTATAGAGTTGAACATGCGCTATAGTGGCCACATGGTATTGCAACGTAGTCATATTTTATATACTGTAACTGGATTTTTCTACTTGAATGCAGTCTCTGTGGAAAAACATCATTCCCTCTTGATCACTTTTATATCAACCTCTGTGATAGATTGTTGAATATACGCTATGCACATTGTATTAAAATATAGCCGTATTTTATATTCAGTTTTTCAAAAGTAACCAATGCTTAATTGTAAAGAAATATGTAATTATAAAAGTTTATGTTTTGCAAATAAGTGTTTTGGCTGATATATTTGCATGGCATCACATAACAGAATTCGCTAGGCACTGCACGTTGTAGAAAAGTAGTGATTTGGTTTCTAGCCGATATTCACCATCACGCCTGTCCCTGCGCAAAGCTGATCTAAAGGTCCCGCAGCTGTTCATTGAAAATGCTATCAATAATTTAAGGTAAGTGGCTTTCCCTGTATATCCGCTGTATATTATACATCGTTTGGAACACCAGGCTTATCATACCTATTTGCAGCCATAAGTCGAGATAGTTAGGATTTTTACACTTACATACGAGGAACACTTTATTAACGTCTCTTATATACCTGCAGCATTTTCAAAGTACATGGTTTTCATATTACAACGTATGATTTTTTTGTATTTCGCTAAGTCCAGTTAAAAGTGTCAGATAGGTAGCTGCCAGATAGCGTTTCTATGGATACAACTGTCAGATAAGATTTACGTGAATTCATAAGTTTAACCTTCAATTGTTTGAACAATTTATCTGACAGATAACCTTTATCTTTCAGATAAATATTTAACTGGACATTGATAAATCGACCCTAATTATGCAAATATAAAAGAACTAATTGCTGCGCTTCATATATACAAGGTGAATCCTAAGTTGATCCTTCTTTTTTAACTGTGTATAGACGTTAAAATAAAGAACTTTTTCAAACAACTTTTTTCCAAAAACTGAAAAATAAGCGAGACACGGAATCAAAAATGTAAATCTAGGCTTCTGTATCAAGACGTACCTGGTCTGTTTTTGTTTAGTTTTCTGCTCGGATATTTGTCGTATCGATCAGGCAGTGTACCTGTCAATTAGTGCACTAGTAACTTATATTATAATTATTTATAACGTCATTATAATGTACAACTTTTCAGTTCTACCAATTTAAAATTAACAACGATAAACAAAAAGTGACTAGTGCACTATCTGACAGGTACAATGCCTAATCGATGAGACAAAAATCCGATTATAAAACTAAACATAAACATACTAGGTACGACTTGATACACAAGCCCGAATTTCGTTTTTTTATTCTATACCTCGCTTATTTTGCAGATTTCGGAAAAAAGTTATCTGAAAAAATGTGTTTATTTTAGCGACTTATATGCACAGTTAAAAAAAGTCTACTTAGGACTAACCCTCTATATAGATAGTGTCAATAGTTGACCAGATTATACTTAATGGAATATCTAGACAACCAGAGAATAAGTTTCACAAATTTCATTTGCCGTTTGTGATAGTGTAGATTTTGGTTGATTATTATTGTTCAAACCCTCTTAATTTTCTTAACAATTGAGGTCGAAATCCCGCAGTGCAAAAAAAGATACGTCGTATCTATCATACATCATCTTTCCCGTGGAGGCTGATTATATAATATTGGATGGGTATGATGAGAATTTGATGTTTAAGTATACATGTATATCGTATATGTTGGCCTCTTGCTGGCCATCTATTCACTAGAAAGTCTAAATCGTTTTCAATTTGTAGACGTCGTAGGTAATAGGATGAAATTTTATAGACAGTGCAAATCCGAGGTTTTGGAATTGTCTCAAGTCGCTTAAGGCGGGTTCTCACGAGTCAACTTTAGTTGATCGACTGTGATTGATCAACAAAAGTTGAATGAAAACTGTTGTGAGAACCTTCCTTTCAATAGAGTTGATCAACATTTCTGTTGATTCTGAAAATTCCTTACAACACATTAGCTCTAACCAGAAACAATAGCGGTAATAAGAATGTTCAGCTTTCATAGCCTACGAGCTATTAGCCAATTTCCAAAGTCAGTAAAAAAAATTAACTAAAGGAAAACTACCAGCGATTGTTGCTGGTAGTAGAATATCAATGTCTTCTGAATAAATTTTCACATTTAATGCCATGAAAAAGTAGTCACGTCCGTAAGTCAAAAGTAATGATACTTCTGACTGGAACCCTTCCAGTTCTTTAGTAGGTACTTCTACTTATCAGCAAATCGCAGAAAATGAAACCTCAATTGCAGTCTTTTTGAATCATAAAACATAACTTGGTTTATAGAAAAATACATGAAATAAACGCAATTACAACATGGAGTAATATATAATTCTAGCTATCACTTGTGCCTAAACGGTTCGTTTAGAGGTCCATGTATGATACATAAAATCTCACTAGAATTCACCAAGGAATCCAAACATGCAATAATATATGAGGTTCCATTCAAAAAAATGTATGTTTGATATGAATCACCCTGTATAAACGTCAAAATTTAAGTGAAAATATTTTTAAGTTATAACCTTAGATAAGGAAAGAGAGGGGCTACCGCGCATCTGTATGATACAAAACTAATAGCTGTCAAAATTTTGGTGGAAAACAAATAGTTTGGTACCATAGTATTATTTTGTGATATTTAGCATGTTTAAGACCAATCATTGTAAAATATTGTGGTGTGCATAATGGTATAGTGTGCAGCTTACGGTTGTAAAGGCCACAGGAGTAGAAAGGCGCCAGGAATCACTTTTCACAGGTAAATTTGTGTTCATATTTTTTGGTGCATTCGAAGTTTATGCAAATATCTCGATATCTAGTTAGGAAATACATATGTATCCAAAATATAATTTCAAATGGACCACTAACGTTCGAATCATAACATTTCTGAGCATGTAAAGTGTAAAAATTGTAATTTTTAAGGCATGTTTTTGTTCAAATACAATCAGTTTTCCAGTGACGTATCTGTTATAGCTTATATTTTGCATGACAAGATATCGGTCAAATGTAAGTTAAGTAAGGGCCGGTTGTACAAACACAGTTTAACTCGAGTTCAACTTTGAACCGAGTTCATCTCTAATTTGCTGTTGTACCAACAAAGTTCAAGCGTTGACTTCAGTTCAACCTCGGATCAAGTTGAACGGCCATCGGGGAGCGTTTAACGGCGGTTCAAGGTTTAAAATGGCGATGTTTACGACCAGCTGATCAGTTTCTAACCCTAATATCCGACGTGAGTGACATAGTCAAATGCTATATTTTCACTTGAGTTACATGATGGAGTACTTTAACGAAACTTTGACCGAGGATGAAATTAGGAAAAACGACCTGAAAAATGCCAAATGATATTTGTACCTAATGTATCGTGAACAAATTCTCAATTAATTGTAGGCACATCAGCAATAAAAGTTTCCGCATCATCGTCGAATGTAGATGTGAATCCTGTTATTTGGGGTCCGATTTTTCTTTTATTGATATGTCCAAGTCCTGTATTTTGAAATCCTGCGAAGACCCACCGCCGGTATTATGGATGTACTGTCTCTCATCGGCAAATTTTTGTTTTGTCCTTTTTTTTAAATTTTCGTAATTGCTTTTCAGTACCCTTGCTTCAAGAAATGTCTCTCCACGCAAACTGTTGGACAAGTTCAACCTTTCCGTTTTGATTCTATGAATATTTGTATCCGTTTTCTGGCATTCCAAAACAGTCTCATATTTTTTCACAAATTCTATTAGCCTCTTCTTCCACCGTAAAATTAGTCGCCCTTTTTTAGATTCCATTATAAAATTGCAAAATACTTCTTGACCGACAACAAAATTTGATGAATGTCAGAATTTGACATTCATAGACGTGACATTAAGATAACCTGCATAACATTAAACATTAAAAACGAAAAGTAACTAGTTTCGCCACCAAATACCCTATATCCATTGCTACCAATCCTCTTTTGATCCAGTTCAGCTGATCCCTCCCAGAACGGAGTTTGTACAACGCGACAACCGTTGAACCGTGTTCATCGCTGAACTTAAGGTTACGTGATCGGGAGTTCACTGAGCGTTTGTACAACCGGCCCTTAATGGTAATTACTTAAATTTGAACTGTGGATGATGAAATTGACCATAGAAAATCCATGAATAACAATATTTTAATAATTTTTTTTTTTGAAAATAGATTATGTCTCCAAATAGCTTAACCATAATGTCAATCCCATTAGCTACGGCACTGGGACTAGCGCTTTGGTACTTTTTGGTAACAGAGATGTCAGCCGCGCGTTCTGTCTTCTCTCTTTCCTTGTCTAAGGTTATAACCCTCAAGGGTCCCTACCATGCCAAATGACTTTTTTAAATTCGTTTTAGTAAGCCCACAATCGTCCGTCCACTCACTATTGGCCCACCCGGTATTATATCCTTTTAGAGGTTTCATGATTTGCAGTTACAAGTTAGAGTAAGTTATGTAAACATATATCGCTTGAGAATAATTTATAGGTTCAAAAAGGAATATAGATTAATCTTTAGGCACTTCTGTCTCCAAGAGTTATGTTGAGGTGATTCCAAACTAAATATTTTGTGTTTTGGATTGAACTACTTTTTATGTATCTAAGGTTCCAACAAATTCCCAATTATTTTTGCATGAACATCGCATAAAAATCACAAACTAGAGTCAAACAGTGAAACACTCATTAACCAATCTTTTGCTGAAACGTTCTGAGCAGGTTAAGGTTAGGACCTCCATATTTAGGGTACTACGATAACGCGAAGGGTAAGGAGCTAAGGATTACTTGATGCTATTTTTATGAAAGTTTAAACATTTTCTAGCATCATTTCATGCATGTTGCATGATATGTTTTGAGTGTTATCAATTATTCAGTATGATTGGCTTTTCTGTTTCTTTTAGTCCGAGTAGCTTAGCTAGTAAAAAATCCAACGAACTAATCCAAGGTGGTATCAGCTCCATCAAATCGGCCGCCACCAGCATGGTAAAGAAGATGGAGGAGATCCGTGAGGCCATTTCCACGTCTGCTAATTCCACGCCGGTTAAAGGATTACCGAACGATAGGTAAGCATTATGGATATTTAAAATAAAATTAATCGTTAGAAAATGTGGGCTGCCTCTTCTCATACCCACGTGTAAAGCCTCAATGATAGAGCTCAGATACGACGGGAAAACTCTGCCAAGTACCTCGGAATTAACCTTCACATATGATATGGCAGAAGTTCAGTGAAACCAAAATTAGGAATTATATTGCGGCTGCTTTACCTCATACTATTTAGAGCCACAAAAATTTTTATTTTATTCATTTGTAATATACTACAGTAGATACAAATGGCCACCCTTGAAGGTTATACCTTGTATAAGGGTATTGACTGAGAACTATACATTTCATTAAATTTTGACATTTGATCTTGATGGCCTGTCATTAAGCGGTTTCAACACTTCTTGTACCCTTTTGCATTCGGTTTCTGTATTGCACTCATATGGTCCATTCCAAAATTAGTCACTGCTAACGACTTTTTTCCACACTTGTTGTCATTGACAATTTAGACGATATTTTCAACATAAATTCAACAAAGATGCATCGATTAAATTCTATTATAGATATATATTGAACCGTCCGTTACGTATGTGTATGTGGCTTGGCGTATCCTCGATAAAACATTCATAAGCAAAGTATACATATCCCGAAGAGCAGAGTGCGATTAATAATTCTGCATGGTATGTCTCCCAACAGGTGCAATATGTAAACAAGAAGCTATTTTTTTAAAAGCGTCGAACCATAAAATTAAACCTTCAGAACCACACAAAGTTTCGAAATCCTAGTTGACAATGCCAAGTTGTCACCTTGATTCGACGTAGGTCGTCCTCTTTGCTATCCTCATTCTGACATAGTAACTAGATTTGATAGCCCACCCGAATGCCAGGACTGTAACTAAGAGCAAGGGTCCGTCATATGGGTATCATACAGGGTCTATCGAATATCGTACCGCTCAGTTTTCTTTAGAGGTTCGCCTTTTAGAAAAAATCTTACAAAAATTTTCATAAAATAAAACCTGGCCTCAAACGTAGCTGAAGCTGTATGTAGCTGTACTAGACGACCAAGCTTCACAAAGGTGGCAGCTTGCATGCCGTATATTAATGCCAATTATTATATGCAAGACTACTTTCGATCATACGCAAAACCTAAATACTGCCACACTGTAATACAAATTTAAATATTGGAACGAAAAAAGTGAAGCGTGTCTACTACAAGATGAGTGTTAATGCTACACTAATCAGCGCAACTGTTTTATGTGGAATATTGATATAAATATCTGAACAGTGATCTAATGTATGGTTTCCCTCAGGTTGGCACCCGGTGATATCCAAGAAGAATGTGAATCGAACGACGGTAGCGACACTGGTGAACGACATAGACGTATATCAGCAGAACTGAGTAGTAGGGGTAGCTTTAATAATCTTAAGGAATACGAAGAAATACTGCCGGAAAGTTTATTCGGTATGCCTGCGGAGGAAAGAACGGGTACGTATTCCCAGTTTGAGGTTAGACTGACGTGGCGTACATATTTTCGATTAGAGTAACTTAGGGATTCAGACATTGAAAATACCGCCGACTATAAAACATAGACTATAGTCGGTGGAAAATACCATCGTCCTATAGCTTAGTATCTACTTGCAGCTACTAATTAAAAAAAATGAAAGTCTTTATTTAACCTGGCAGGAAATCAGCTCAGATGCCTCTTCACATTCCGACCAGTTAACTCTTGGTAGCTGTGGTCAATCATTGTTCAATACATCTAACCTATTAGACACATCAAAACTAATTATTGTCAAATTTATATGCAGGGTGGGTCATAAAGTTCACGGATTTAAAATAATCGCAGAAGGAAACTATTCGTCAATTTGCTATAACAATTTATTTATTACAGTGCAAAAACATGAGAATTTGATTTAAAAAAATGGTATCCTCAAGATGTGACCCATCTCACCATAACTACCACCACCAAACTCGTCTAACCTCGAGCGCAAATTTCTTGGAGGATAATTGCCTTCACTTGAGGTATTGATGTTGGTTTCACCATGTATACTCGACTTTTCAAGTATCCTCATAGGAAAAAGTCAAGGGGAGTTAAACCCGGACTCCTGGGAGGCCATGGAATCCCTCCACGCGATATCAGTGCCTGGAAACGTCTCGTTTACAACTATCATTGACGCCTGAGACGTATGGCACGTCGCGCCATCTTGTTGAAACCAAGTTCTATTGTTATTCATTAAGGAATTGTCACCTGGATGTTCTTTTTCTTAGGTTTTGGTGAATTTGGGAATTTATGTCATAGGGCTGGTACTTCGATCAGTCTCTGACTGCCTTTTTGCATTTGTTTATATACTATAGATCTATATTATTGTTTGTTATATATTGTTGCTGCAAATAAATACTTATTATTATTATTGTTATAACCTTCAAATCGATGCAACTGCAGGTAGACGAAATCGCGTAACATCGTGGTATACCGGTCGGAAGTCACAGTCACAGATTCTTCTCGCTGCTTTTCGAAAAAATCATGGTTTGATCTTGGGTTTTCTGCTATCCAGTAACGACAATTTTGATTGCTCACATGCCCGTTTAGGTGAAAATGTGCTTCGTCCGAAAACAGTATGTTATAAACAGTCTTTGGAAGCGTCCCAACATTGTTACGACAAAAGCGCAACGTAAAATGATATCATTTGGTTTTAGTTCTTGGACTAATTGGATCTTATATGGATGCATCTTAAGATCTGTCTTCAAAATGCGACGTAGAGTTGATAATCTGGGATCATTTTCTAAAGAACTGCTTACCAGATTGACTGGTTCTTCCGTTCTTACTGATCTAGGGCGCCCTGATGGCATCTGATTTGAAGTTGATCCAGTAGCGTCGAACTTTCTAACCCAAGAACGAATTCACCTGTGAAACGCTCCATTGCTACCGAATTTCCGTGAACCGAGCTACTAATCCCCACCACTCGCGTTCGTCTCGGCGGCACTGCTTGAACCTCAGAGTAACAACTGAACATAGAAGTCGTAAACAAACCACTTCAGCATGGCGTGCTCAAAGCCATCATCTTTGACACTTCAGCTTCCAAACATTGATCAGATGTGACCTCGCAGTGACAGTTCAAATTGTAGACAATGCTGTGTAACGCCAACTAACCTGAACATTCTTCCAATGCAACCCATGTTATAAACACTGCACTTTTTGAGTTCCATCACGAAAAACTGTTAAACTACACTCGAATATAGCACAGCAAGTCCCTAAAGCTTCACTACAGTTACCAACAAATAGCGAATTCGATTTTACTAACCAAGCATAAAAGACGCACAAATAAAACAAACGTTAGACAGTCGAGCTTCTACCGTAAACAAGTCGCATGAAAATTATATCGGCGTTGCCGGCTCCTCAAAATTTATGTAAGACTTTAGAATTTGTGTTTATGATGAAGAAATATGCAGTAACGCAGTAGAGGTCAACATATCTATTGATTTTGCTGTAATCATTCCTGAACCATCAAAATACCGCCTTTTTTAACGTAGAATGCAATATTCATGGATTCTATACAATTAAGACGATAGTAAATAATAATTATGATTGCCGTATCTGGTGGTTAATGTGACAACGTAAGAAAAGATGTCGGCCTATTAGTATTAGTTGTTTACTACCTCTATGTTCAGTAGTTACTCTGAGGCTTGAACACAATAATGATTCAAAATTCGTACATCTTTATAGCCCAACCTGTGCTTCAACAAAGGCCACAAAAGTGGCCGAAACATAATTAAAATATGTTACAAACATAGTGATTCTTATTAGGTGCATGAAAAATGATCAATCCGACCTATTTTTCTCGTATAACTTTTTATGTAGTTGTAGTCAAATTTTAACACTAAACTACTACAGAGGTGAGGAAGTTATTAAAAAGTCACTCGTTCGTCCGTTTGCCTTATGCAAAATTGCAAAAAAGTTAAATACATATATTCGTCTTAGTAACATTTAAATACATATACAAAATTATGAAATCTATTAGTCAAAAACAAAAGTCATTTATTCTGCCATAAAATCTTATACACCTCACACAACATTCACCCCAATGGTTGGCTAATCAAACCTTCTGAATCTGCTTACTGGCAAAGATACAAGGCACAGCTGCTTCGATGGAGATGTCCATTCAGAGCAAGGAAGCTCATTCCAAAGATGACTAAGCACTTCCATCATAATTGTGTAAAAGTAATGTATTGCAATTATTATAAACATTGATGCCTGGCCAATGCTGTTACTTTTAGTTAGTGGAGTGAAGTGCACCCCGGACTATATGTTTTTCTATCCAATCTTTCTTTAACGATTTGAGATCACTGGTTACCCCTATTTCTTGTTCTTGTACGATTCTATCTTTAGTTTTTCTTCTACCCAGTTCGCCTTCAACAGTTTCCTACACAGTCTTCATTTTTACCCTTCATCCAGACTTTTATTTTCAGTTATTACATTTCCTCCTGTTTATTATACCTGGGTTTTTGTTGGTAGAATTTTTATTTTCGATTTAATCGATTATTTTAAATATTCGGTCGTCCCTAGTCAAGGGTCATTCTGCTATCGTCGGAAGTTGAAGGAGGCAGTTTTCATAGCTTCAACTGAATTGCTTCGCAGCAATGCCTTCAGTAAACCAACAGTTAACATGAAACCTGTATGAAGGCCAGTCATAAGAAGCAAGCATAACAAGATGTTTGAACAGTACTGCATGCACGATATCATATTAGCTCTTTTGTTAAACTAACCTATTTGTACATTTCAATTTACAGATAGCGAGCTGGATATATCACTTACATCGTGTTCGCAATGCCATAACTGCTCCTGCCTGTTATACGACGAAGATATAATGGCCAACTGGTCGTCAGAAGACTCGAACCTCAATACAATGTGCATAGCATGCAACAAACCAACTGTTCCCTTGCTCACCATCATCATTTGTGGGAAGAACAGGAAGCCTTGTGATCCTTTTAGTGTACCTTACTTGAATCCCCTCGTTTTAAGGAAGGTTAGTGTAATACCTTTTCCTTGTGCCTAGTGGTATGTGTATATAAAATAATAATAATAATATTTTACGGTCCTTCCTAAACTCCGATCAATAATATAGTTCAGGTGTTGACTTGGCACAGCCCGTCAATACTAATTGGTACCGCAACCATGCGAGAGAAACTTAGAATGTCAATGATAATAATAAATAACACATTTACACAACACCTTCAACAGTTAGGCCTGGACGAAAAGTTACAGAAAGTATTCCAAAAGTCTGTAATCCTGAAGACCTGTGATATAGTACGATTCTTCCTAAACTGCGATCAATAATAGTTCGGGTGTTCACCTGACACAGCCCGTCAACACTTGTCGCTGCCGCAATTATGCGAGAGGAACTTAGAAAGCCAGAAAAATAGTAATAATAATATCCTTTATTACACCGTTATACATTTTTTAAATAAAGCAAAATATGATTGATAAACCAAAAGTCACGGTAAGGAAGGGTAAAGTTCAGCATGTAGGAGTAAAACCCCTACGGCTATTCTACCACTTAACCCATTACACAATATGATAAGCTCATATTCGAGTACAACAAACTAAACTAAAGGCTAGAAGTGAAATATAAGCACGCATATTAAATTGAGTTATCAGTGAGAATTACCGCGAAATGAACAAAAATGAGGGACTGCTTTGAAATTCTAATAAAAATATTATACAGGGTGTTTACGATCTTAGTGCATTAATTTGGAGGAACGATAGATCATGATATTTCGAACCTGAAACCCCAGTACCATTTCACTAATTAACGCATAGTTAAACAGAAAAAAATTAAAAAAGTATGACTGCAAAATCACAATCCGACAACATTGCCCAGTGTTCGCCCTAATTTCTGTCAGGTGTTTTTGGAGATATTCACGTAAACCCATTTTATTATGTCTAGACTTGTTGCCGCATATTCTGTGTTATCAGAAAATGTTGCGATTTTTTTGAAACTTCAAATTTGGGATATTCGTATTAAATTTTGTGGTACAGGCATTACAATGATGTGTAATATTCGTACTTTACATAACGCCATTATCGCAAACACCCTGTATAGAAGATTTTTCACTAAGGGGTGTTCAGTAATCTATAGGTACAAAGTGCCATTCAAAAGAAAATAGTGGAGATTTCACGCTATCGCAACAATGCATTTTATTGAACTTTGTACACAAAAAATCACAAAAATATCTATTTGAAACTCGTTCCATGTGACAATAATGTTACGACTTTAGTTGTAACATTTTCGTACTTTTAAACTGCATAAGTCACGTTGCCGTCATCAAACCTGCAATCGCTGCATTGGTGTCACAATATCAAAACAATTTTATTATATTATATTTTATCTACACCATCCAACAGACGTACATCCATTTACAGGACGGGTAAAATAACAACTACAAAACACAGAACGTTAATTAAAAAAGTTCATTACAAAAACAAATAGCTTTTTTACAATAAATGTCCATCTGCTTATCATTGCAGATGTTACACATATTATATAAGGGAGAGCATTTCAGTCAATCTGTATGAGATATATCGAGGAAAAAGTTGGATTATTCTAGTTACTTGAAAATTTAAGTTCCCTACAGTCAGTTACGCAGTTTATGAAGCAAGCGTAGTCCTTATATTTCCCTTCCATGTTGCAGAGCAATAACAGAGAATATTCCTAGTAAACCCTCCAGTGAGAAACCAGTTGGCGGGTAGATTCTGTTAGATTTGAAATGAAAGAATTCTAGAAAATTGTTTTTGTATCTGGTTGATATATTATTTACTATGGTGGCGGGTTCTAGACACATGATATATACTCAAGCTCAGACCTGACTAATGAGAGGTGAAACAGTTTCGGAGTGTAGACATCAGACATATCTCTTCCATTACGTATAACAAAGCCTAACTGTCTACCTGCAGCAGCGCTAATAATAACTATGCATACACAACTTGCTGTTGCAAATAACTCCTAAATCTCCTATAATTCTGCCATTCGGGTTGTAGTCGTAGGTGAGATCAGTTATCCTTAAGATCATGAAATTGCACTTGCTAATATTAAGCTCAAGTTTATTATACTCAAACCAAGAGTATAAGTTACTCAGATTACCCTGCAATAACAAGCAGTTATCCTAATGACGTACTCTGCAGAAGAGCTTGACATCGTCAGCATATAGTAAATAAGGAACATTAAAGTTATTCGGATATTTTAATAGCATCTTACAGTGGCTTTAAGGACCTTACCTCATGAAAACAGCATTGCCGCATAGTCGTGACCACCTGGCTTCGGTTTAGTCAGAAGTATGGAAAATTAATATTAGATGAAAATCTGGAACGGAAAACGTGTCTATACCGAAGCTTTTTTTGTTTCAGTTTTCCGACGAATTACTAAGAGGCTTACAAAATCTTCTGCGACAGTCTCTATGTTGATATTACATTCGCCTAATTTCTACTTTGAATCCATCGTCGTACCTAATTTTTTTAGTGATTTTCCTTTAATTGGTGCCATTTATTCACTTGTAATTAAAGTTAGCAGTTGAATAGCAGGTGCTTCACCTTATGCCATTTTACCTCAATGAAAATTGCATGCTACTTATTCCATGAAAACAGTCACTAAAAGATGTCAGAGAGACAACGCCATTTTCAAATTCGCACTTATAAAAATGTCACTAAGTTTGGAGTCATGGTATTAGTCGTAATATATCCCGCATGAAAACGAGCCTTACGTGAAGAACACTATTTTTAGAATTAACGTTTGCACTTTATTAGTTTAACGTAACACATGCGCAGTAGAGATTTTGGGATACCATTTCGTATTATTATGGTGAACCTACGATAACTCCCTCAGCTTGGCCAAATTTTATTCTCCATAGCAGCGTTGTGGATAGATATTTTAATTCATATTGGTTACGAGGACGGTCACACTAAATTTTCTATTACTCGAATATCTTGTATACTTTATTCATCCGCTATCAGATCAATTGGAGGTTCTCCATCAGTTCAGTAACTTTTGTTTGCAGAAACCATGTGTATACAGTTCTTGAATCTAACTTGTTTTGATCTGATTTTCCCAGGAGCTCGAAAATATTTTGACACAGGAAGGTGACCTGTGTCTAGCGGAACCAAAATTTGTGGATGAACATCCGATCATCTACTGGAACTTGGTGTGGGTATTCGAGAGGATAAACATTCAAACCCATCTTCCCAATCTTTATCTGAGAAATAAAGCGGAAACGGGAAGTATGGACAGCATTAACAAAAGATTGGAGGAAGCTAAATTTACGGACGATGAGGGTGGAATTGAAAGTAATGGTGGAGCTGTGATGAAACCGGTTGAAGAAGGAACTGATCCGTTGACGCAAGAGTTGGCAGCTTTAGGTAAGCTTTGCATTGTTGAGAATCCTTATGAGAGTAATAATGATATAATAAAAAATCGTCTCCGCGTAAAATGTAAAATTCATTATTTCTAATGACCGAAGGTTCACAATTTGTATGGTTTTTCTTGGTTGGTGGTCAGTGTCTATAAACCCTCATACCTGAAGAAGCTAAAACGTGAAAATCAAGAATTTGGTACATCTAAATACGTCGGGGCTCTATTATGGACAAATGTACAATTATGAATGGGATGAGGGATCTATCTAAGTTTATACTAAGGTGACTATACTAAAAAAGAATTATAAATTTTGAGCTGTTTAACAATAATATTAAAAGGAAATTAAAAAGAAAAAACGATACAACTTGTTATATAGAAAAACTTAATTTTTTTATTGACACAACAATGATGATGGTTTAAATTTAAATAAACCGCAACTTCGTAAAATAAACAACCAATGTGTTATTTAACCACCAACTAATAAAAACTATACAAAATATAAAATTGATTAGCTTCTACAGAAGACAATTGTTGAAGTTAGAAGGTATGGTCAAATTTAATTGGCCCCTTACCCTTACGTCAGGTTTATGAATAGGAGATAAAACAAAACCATATGTTTGGATCTATTTGTCTTTTGTGCGAACATACATAATCTGAATAAGGAAAGTAAAAGCCAAAAATGTTTCACAAGAAAAAAATTCACAGATCCGTATAATTTAATAATTTTTTTTGCAATTCGACAATCTGTTTTTTGTTTGTTAAATATTTCCGCTATAGTAAATAAATTTAATTTTGCGTCTTAATTTTTTTTCTAATTTGCTTCTGGTATTTTCTGACCAAGATTGAATCGCTGTGCATTCATTTCACCTAGCATGATTCCTCAGCATATTTTCTGCTCGTTTTGTCACGTCCGTTCACTATTCTTTCAGACTTCATGTTGGCACTGAATTTTGTTAAATATTGTAGATAATCATCTTATGGCCAATATAATCTGGCAGCGCTTTTTCCAGTCCAATGTGTAAATGTATCAAAAGAGTTCAGATATTCAGAAAGAAGTATCTCATGTCTTACGTTTAACGAAAACATGAACTAGCTGGTCTCTAATTCATTTGGCGCACGTTATGCTATGGTCGGAAGGCTCTGAAAGTACATTTACTCATCACTAATCCATAAACCACTATTATCCAACCTCCAAATCGGTATTCAATATTAAGGATCGTTTTTTATCCAATAACTTTGACTCAAACTGTTTTTCTTGTTGAATATTAAATGTATTGAACCCAGTCCAGTCCCGTCCAATGTACCACATGGTCGCATTCAGCTAATAAATAATAATTGTAGTTTGATATACTTTTTCCAATACTTATGCATTATTTTTACATCGAATTAAAATGTTTCGAATCCAAGCTGCTTTCAAGGAAACCCCAAAGAATGGTAAGCAATCCGAATTTTGTAAGCTTTCTCGTAGACTCCTGGTTACCCTACAGAAATTCACTTCTTACATCGAGAATGAAATACAGCAATATACAAATAAATATACTATAGTTATTAACGCATTAAAAGATAAAGGGAAGGTGTGGAAATAAGATCAATATTCATATGGAATATCAATAGAAATCACTAATCCAAAATCAATCAAAAATATTCTGGAAATAAAAAAATTGAAAAGAAAGATAGGTGGGATACAGAATAAAACAAGCTATACAATAACGTTATGCAGTAGCTGGACTACATCACATAGGAAATATGTAAGTGCAATGATTTTTGATGTTTTAATTACATAAATATTATTGTTTGAGATGTGTAGACAATGGACTAGTATCATGGGTTTGGAAACAATGATTAAATCATTATAATCTCTTAGTGTATACAAAAATGGGTGTACTATTGCATTTCGTTACTGTCTGCATCGTTTTGTTTAGTAGTAATTCCATTTTAAAGTTAAAAAAAGGGAATTTAAATTTATCCAATCGGTGCGATGCGCGCCATACAAAAGCATTGCATTGTTGCCTCGTCAACTTCCAAATCGCGGTATTGACGCAATTTTCACGGGGTCGAAGCTGAATGCCCGTGCGCTCGGTGCAATTCAGTCACCCATCCAAGCGCTAACCGGGCACAAGGCTGCTGCTGCCCCACTATCGAATGCAGACACTGTTCAGCGCGCAGCCACGTGGTCCCCTTTCTTGCCACTTAGACAGGCTCTCAAAATCTTAGGTCACGGATCTGGACCAGCTAACATAGATATTTTTTCTCATCAACATTAAGAAAGCCTACATTCAAAAATCCAGCCTCAGTTTAATGGTCCGATTAAATTTGACGCCACCTCTCGGAGGTAAAATATGAGAGGTCCTTATGTCATACTCTATCATATACAGCCATAAAAAAATTAATGATGCTAGCCCATTGAGAAAAAATGCTCTCAATTAACACCTCTAAAGTTAACTGTTTTCGAGTTGTAAATTATATAAATTTCTGGAAAACCATAAAAATGGTCATAATTATGATAAATCGTGTGAAATATGGAACAATAAATGTGTATCTTTTTAATAATATTTTTTTAACGGTAAAAAGGCTGAACCTGTAATTCTCTTATACTCCTCTTTTATTTGTCTAAAAGGTAGATTAGCGACACTGACCTAGATTTTTCTTCCAAATAAGGTTGGCTGACTACCTAACCTAGATATGTAAAAAAACTGTTATTTATCACGTATCAGTAATTTGTTTCACTTACATAAGAATTCTATCAATTAGCTTTAACCACGCATTCATTTAATTCAAAGCCATACTGTTTCTGATTATCCAACATTAATGTATTTTTTCCATTTTATAGCCCAGTTAGCTGCTCAAGTAAGCCTGAGGTGCCATTGGGACCAACCAAGTCTGCATACGGACGGTCCTCCTATGTATACACTGTGGAAACTGAGAGATACCTCTCATATCAATTCTAGTGGAAAAAGTCGAATAACAAAGTCGTGAGTACCCATTTTTCGCTTATAAAAAAACTGATTTGACAGCAGGATGAGTATATATGTTACGGCAAATCTGTGAAATTGTTGTTATACAAATAAGGTTGGCTGACTACCTAACCTAGATATGTACGTATCAGTAATTTGTTTCCCGACGGCTACAACCTGCAGCGTTTCAAAACTAACGTGAACCGATACTTATCCTCTCGCAGCGCTTCTACAGCGCCATAGGCTTTCAGCCTTTGCGGGAGGCTGACCATAAAAAAAACCTGAATGACAAAAATATATCTTTAATATCTTAGGGATATCAAGATACCTATCTCTTGTATACAAGTCGATAGCCTAACATTATGTTGTTCCATATACGATTTACTTACAGATTCAATAAAAGCCATTGAGTCTCAATGTTCATACAAAAGGCAAGTTACATGATCGATATTAGAACAGAATGGCCTCCCACTTACGTAGCTGACATCGGCAAATTATCTGAAGATGTTTCCAATATAATAAATCGGAATATCGTAACGGAGAGAGTTGTTTTAATCAACGACCAACAGCCACGGAAAACAGTATGCTACTACCGTAACAATGTATCTGTTATACCTGGTTCCTTCGATGCCGGCATAAAATTTGTTCGCACCAATATGGGAATGTACCTAAAAATACCAATATTTATACAGGTCGAATGACACTGCTTAGGGATTTTTTGGTTTGAAAATATTGATTGGATTCTCCCTTGAAATATCCACAAGATTCATTCACAGTCTACTTTATATATACAGGGTTATTCACGTTATTCGACACGGAGCATTATGGCTAAAGTATTTGATAAAAAAGAAAATAATAATTTCGGATGGATAGAGACCCATAAAGGCTACAATTTAAAAATATTTTCATGTTATACAGGGTGTCCCAAAAACACGAAATGTATCAAAGTTATGTTTTTTAAATGGATAATCTTGTCCCTTTAGTCTAGTTAGTGAGTATTTTTCAGCTAAGTTAGTTGTTCTCTTCTACCTGAGCAAGTTTTTGTTTATATTTCATGGCCTGCTACGTTGCTTATAGGTAGGAAAATTGGAAATCGCCGATTTGACTGAAAATTCAAAATTAAATGAAAAGTACCAGAGATTGATATTAACAACCTTATATCATTAGAAAGGTTATTAAATTCCACGTTTAACCTTATAAAAAAATTAGGTATTGCCATTTGAAAAAATCAAATTATCGCTGATCGAAGTTTCCTTAATTAATCGACCGATTTCTCCAAGCATAAACGTAATTTAAATTCGACAGTCTCATCAAAGCTGACGTTTTATGCTTAGTAATACGGCAAAGTCACAGCCTTCCAAATTGTATAATCTCTGCGATATTCATTTTTTTCCTGATATCTACTTATACGGAAAATGGTGATTTACACCTAAACGGTTCGCTTTAGGTCCCATGTATAATACATAAAGTCACACTAGAATTCACCAAGGAATCTGAATATGCAATAATATACCGGGTGTTCCATTTAAAAAAACAACTTTGATACATTTCGCGTTTTTGGGACACCCTGTATAACATGAAAATATTTTTAAAATGTAGCCTTTATGGGTTTCTATCCATCCGAAATTATTATTTTCTTTTTCATCAAATACTTTAGCCATAATGCTCCGTGTCGGATAACGTGAATAATCCTGTAGAAACCTTTTCATGGATTTATCTATCAATTCTTTGATGTGTTCGTTTTTATAAACATAAATACTATGCTTATTGTTTGCCAAGCCTCACTGCTGATATGCATATATAAATTAAGACGAATTCGAACAGGATTAGAAAGCTCAAAAGCCTATAAGTGTTTTATTGATAGGCACTCAATGTTTGGTTAATTCCAATCTGTTCGATTTGCAGCTTCATGCAGCAGATCCTCAACCAAATACGCATGAACGATCTGGCGGAGCCATTGAAGAGTTTGGCCAGCGATCGGTTGGTGGACAACGTCAGCCCAAAGTGCACCTCCATCTATCGAGACGTTTTGTTTCTGGCGTGTAAGGCCATTGGGAGGGCCCAGATCGATATCAACAATTTCGACAAGGAATACGCGTTGGCCTACTCTCGTTTGGCCGATCGGCTGAACAAGCTCTGTCCACAGGACAGACCCGTCTGCCTAAGCGCGCTCTATTGCAGGCAGTACTTCAGACCGCTCACGTTGCCGTAGTGAAATTAGGTAAGTTGGATGATACTTGGCGATTGAAATAATTATACGGCAGCAACAGAGTGCAGTATTTTCTCTGAAAATCTGCAATAATTATTGTACAGTAGAACCCCAATTATTTGTGCTCCACGGGACCGGACGAGGCACGGATAACTGAAAAGCACGGATAATACGTAATTTTATTTCTTAGATAATTATTACATATTTATATACATTCGTACAATTTCATATGTATGTGTAATATTATATAGGTAGAAACTGACAACATAATGTAATGAACATTCCTAAGACCGCTCTTCTTTGGTGTCCCGAACCATACGTCATTCCCAGGGATTCCCAGATCATCGAAATTGCGTCATACGTCGTCCTCACGGCGTATTATAGAGTTTTCATCGAGTGATGTTGCCCTCGTTGCGTGTTAGAAGGTTTCCGCCAAAAATAAAAAAATTGAATGTACAGTATTCTTTAAACTTCGTTTTTATGCTTTTTAGGAATTCCTAATTATTTTCTTCTTCTTTTTGTCTGAAGGTAAAATTGAGGGCCGGGGGTTGTAAAACTGAAAAATGTGTATTATTCATAATAGGCTGCCCATTAACCTGAAAACCTAGTGGTATAATACATTATTTAGCTCCATACGAACATTGTCTTATCTATTACAGAAACCACGGGACAATTTTCTGATGTAGGTATACATACGAGTATTGCTTTAGATCGTTCTGTATTGTGTAGCCTGGAAATTATTGAATTGATTTTAATGAAATTTCACACAGTATCATTATCGTGGCGAGGATGGAAAACGCGTATGGTTTTGTGAAATCGTGTCAGTGGCGGCGGAGGAATAATAAAAAAAACCAAAAATATAAAAACTACCCAAACTTCGTTTTTAAGCCCTTTAGGAGTTCTTGATCATTTTCTATTTTGTTTTGAGTGGGGGTGGTTGGGGGGTGGGGGTTGTGAAACTGAAAAAAATGTATTTAAAATATGGTGTGCATTGACCTGTGATAGAAAGACCCATAAGCATAATATACTTTTTTGCGGGCGCACGTGCTGTATTCTTATCTGAACTCCCTCATAGCACGTACAGCTTGCATAGAACCAATCATTTGCGGCGAGATCACATCCACCCAACCGAGATATACAAGGTGAAACTTGACTGTTGTTTAGTTCGTTTGCGTTAGAGATATAGTGCTCCTAAGGCGTACTGAGTTTCCGTGCCAAGTTTTACTTTCTTAACAAGATTTATCCTCATTCAAAAATATGGCTTCAATCAGTACAGGTAAAGATTTGATTATTCACAATTGGTTTACAGATATATCATTAAGCAGTATGCAAAAAATATTTATTTAAAAAGTGTGAGAGTGCGGTATGTAATTTGCTTTTGTTTCTAACAATTATTGAGCTTCTCATATAGTTCCGGAGGTTTGAAGCTTAACTTACTTTTGAGGCTAAAAGTGTGTACTTCCGACCCGAAAAATGACATTCTGCACATATTTGCACATTTGCGTTTACGAGGGTTGCTCTATACCTCCGTCAATCCACCAGTATGCAGACAGCTGTTTCACGCTTATTAGCGATCATCAGTGTGCCATAGGTCGATTGACGGAAATAGAGAGCATCAATTTTTCCATGTTTAATAAACATGTGAAAGATGTGCGAGTAGACAGACAGGCAGAATTTCCTTCTGTCTACTCACATTTGCGTTTTTTTGTGGTGCCATATAGTAAGCTACACACTTAAATTTTAGCATCTGTAACAGCGAAAACACGAAGACCCAAAGTTAGCCAGCTAGTCAGTACATCAGTTGAGAGAACCAAACGTATGAAGACTAAGGAACTGCGCTCTCAATATTCAACTCCAGAGTTGTGTTATGCAGCGCAAATGAGTCTTAGGGCCTCGGGTCAAGTAGCTAACTTTGGGTCTTCCCGTTTTCGCTGTTACAGATGCTGCATAATTTGGAAAACCAATGGGAGGTCTCTAGCCAAGTAGTATTTTTAGATAAAAACCTCTCTCATGCGGTACGACTCAGTCTTGAAATCGGTGACAAAATAAGAGATTTTCTTACTCAGCTCTGACAACTTTGAATTCGAGCAGCCTGTACGCTTTTTTAAATAATCTTAAAAAAACCAATTTGATCAATTAATTTTATCTGGCCGCTCTCATTCAACTTCCTGGTCAGAAAAACATCGGTAATACTAGAACCTAAAATAAAAAAGGAATACTGTATAGATTGATTCACAAACAGCGATATTATTTGGCAAACGAGCATTTAGATGCTAAAATTTAAGTGTGTAGCTTACTGTATGGCAGCACAAAAAAACGTAAATGTGCAAATATGTGCAGAATGTTATTTTTCAGGTCGGAAGTACATACTTTTAGCCTCAAAAATAAGTTAAACTTCAAACCCGGACACGTCCGGAACTATATGAGAAGCTCAATAATTGTTAGAAACGAAAGCAAATTACATACCGCAATCTCACACTTTTCAAATAAATATTTTTTGCATACTGATTAATGATATATCTATAAACCAATTATGAATAATCAAATCTTTACCTGTACTGGTTGAAGTCATATTTTTGAATGAGGATAAATCTTGTTAAGAAAGAAACTTGGCACGGAAACTCAGTACGCCTTAAAAGCACCTTATCTCCAACGCAAACGAACTAAACAACGGTTAAGTTTCACCTTGTATATCTCGGTTGGGTGGATGTGATCTCGCCGGAAATGAGTGGTTCTATGCAGGCTGTACGTGCTACGAAGTAGTTCAGATAAGAATACAGCATTTCGGTAAAATTACAATTTTTGTATTTTTGCCATGTTTTAATGCTGTTTGCCCCTATGCGGGGCGGGCAGACGATGATATTTGGTTGCGAGGTGGAGATCTCAAACTATAGCTTCATGCTAAGGAAAATTAGTAAACTGGTTGACTGGTTCACTATTTTTTTCCGTATTCTTCTCCAATGCTTACTTCCCCCACTACCAAAACCATCGTAACCATCAGAGTTCAAATAGATGAAAAGAAAAGAAGTTTGATGTTTTATCGCATTTTAATAGCTTTAATTTACGAATGCTCGCGTCTATTTTCGATTGATGCGCAAAGTCATCGATTGCATAAAAAACGCGCCTTATGGTTTAGACTTTACGTCATAGATGTCAACTAACACCAATGGGAATGAGCAAAACATTTCTTGCTAACTTAATAACATAATCCTTAATTATATTTCAAACGTATGAACTTTTTCAATGTCATTCTTTTATGATAAAAGTATACGTCTTAATAATATGTATTTTTCCTTTCAGAGATTCAAACATTCATAACGAAAAAAGTCCAGAATGAAAATGGCGCGAGTGGGAAATTAGAAAAAGATGGTGCGGATTACCGCGCAGTACGTGCAATAAAATTCCATAAATCAATGTTGCAAACAGATTGCTCACAAAGATTTACAGGGTGATTTAGAACAGAGCAGCATGGATACTCACCTTTTCTGATATACTTTCCTCATAAACATCATAATATTGTGATCAACTTTTAGCTTGGCATTGGTGTGATATGTTGCCGAGACAATAAGTTATATGTCAAATGTGATTCATTCAATTCTGTTCGGTATCACCTTGCTGATTAAATCAGCATTTTTTGTTCTTATAATCTGTATAGGCTACATGGCAATCATTAGTAATGCTAGTATTATTAAAGATATTTTTGTGCGGCTTGGTTGCGAATAAACTAGGATAGACGACGAACAGTATTTGAATCTGACCGAGCACCATAGTAATATTTTGCCAATCATATTTTCTGCGCTCCTAAGTGTTTGGCAATGAACTCCGGTCTGAAGAATTTACAAATAAAATAAACCATAATCGAGCACTTAATGTTTGATTGATGATAATCCAGTGAAACGTGTAATAGTTAATGATACTTCTAATATACATATATATTATACTTTCAATTTTTGATACAGTTGTAATAATGTAATAATTAATTTTCAACTTCTACCTCTGCTTATGCTTGCAAAACTTCAAAAATTCGAATAAATCGCATAGTCTGTGGGCTCGAATCCACATTTTCCCGATTTCCAGCCCAGTGCCATCCCAGCTTTAAATGTCACTACCGAGATCAGACTGTTGGGCACGTCTATCAATGCACAACAGTCTCATTCGCCAGTTTATCAGAACATTTGGAGTTGAATGTCGAATGCATGCATTTGCTGGTCGTCTAGTGATGCAAAGTAAGGTTTAATTTGTGGCTCTGCAGTGTTTGCGGAAGCTTCATATAGATGTTCTGCTTCATATGTCTTTCAAAAATCAGGGACTTCGATATTAAGTAAATTATCACCAGCGAAACATGGTATCCATCACGGCAGACTCACAATAGGAGATACGTAAAATGTAAGTGATGTGATTATGTTTAGTTTTAACTTTTACATCTAATATATGACACGTCGAACATATCGGTTATGTTTTATGGTTTTGCATATATTTTTATAGATTCCGTTTGGATCAGAATAGAATAAATACTTATAGCTATTAAAATGTTTTCAAACGCAAGCAAATAAGCTTAAAAACATTGAGCAAAAATTATGTGAGAAACCAATGATTGCCATGTATCTACAAAAGCATCTCATCCATAAAGACACATTGTCCAACTTACTTTATTTTACTCCAGGCATTCCGTGTTCATTAACATAACAATTCGGGATAGTTATAATTTATTTCTTACTAACGTTCATTTAATTTATTTGTAAATTATGGTTCATAACGCTAGGATTGAGTTTTTATGTTATTTTATGTGCATACACTAAACAAAAATGTGATTTCAGGTTTTTTTACCATTCTGGTGATTGACGGTTAATCAAAATATTAAAGCAAATATTGAAGAAGAAGAGTGTGTATTATCACAATTATTGTTTTTTAGTGTAGACAGATAAACAAAAATGGTTGAGAAATATATAAGGCAAAATAAATGGCGAATCGTCGACTTACAGTTTATCGTATTTTTTTCTGACCTTCAAACATAGTTAAAATAGGTGTCCAGAGACAGAGACTTTGATTCAAAACAGCATCATGCTTATTACCCTTTTCAGAAGTATCATTGAAGAACTGATTAAGGACAGGGTTCCTCGTTAGTTTTTATTTTATCAGTACCCCAAAGCTCATTAGATGTATATTTTTTTTGTTCTTTTGTTCAACTGGTGAGAGCGCCGGAGTACCAATCTGGTGGTCGTGGGTTCGAGTCTTGCCGGCCGTCAACTTGTTCCGACGTTTTCTGGTACGAGTTTAAATTGAGAAATCCACATGCGGCTCCCATACACAGAGGTATCTGTGCTAGCCCGGATGAGTGACATCTAGATCGGACGCGGTCGGAGATCAATACTGACCCATCAGATCACTTGTCACACATGCGGGCCGCTGGTAGTACCAGAAGATGGTGCGAGAGAGTCGTCGGCGGGCAGGCCCGTTCTCGCGTAATTCTTCTGACGACTCTTTCGAAATTGAGTTGACAGGGCGACCGTAGCTCAACTGGTGAAAGTGCCGGAGTACCAATCTGGTGGTCGTGGGTTCAAGTTCCGCTGGTCACCGGTCACGTTGAGTGGGGGGGGGGGGGGGAGCCTGAGCTACGCAGCACACGGTCTGCTTGGAACATCCGGAGCGTCAGCATCGTTGAATTAGTGCACCTCTGTTTTGAAATCTCGTCAGCATGATAGCTGATTCAAACGAACAACGTTGGCTGATGAAATTGTGTTCAAAGCTCAACAAAACTGCTGCCAGAACGCACTCACTGGTCGAGCAAACTTACGCGGATAGCGCTTTGAGCTTTGTACAAGTTACGAGGAGGACGAAGAAGTTTAAGGAGGTCCAGGAAGGAGTGGATGATGACCCGCGATCTGGATGAGGGTCAACACTCTGAATCGACGAAAATATCAATTCTGTTCATGATTGAGCCATACTTATCTGCACGTCCCTAATTTCCTGGAGAAACACAACGTGACAATGCTGGCGCAGCCGCCCTATAATTCAAACCCGCTCCGCCCGGCCTATTTATGTTCCTACAATCAAGAAATGAACTCAATGGAAACCGTTTTGACAGCATTCAGGATATTCATAAAGCTCTGACAACAACATTAAACAAGGTTTCCGACAAGGCTTTCCAAGGGGCTTATCAGTGCAGTAGTTGCCTTAGTACAACCTCCGCGTACTCCACAAATTCGTCTCACACAATAGTATTATACATATATTGTCTCCGAGAAATACTTAATCCAAAGTAAAATACAATATTCTAAACGCGGACAGGCCGTACCACGTTTAATACATATACGCAAAACAAAACGTACAGGCGAAAAAGAGTACGGCACCACTGCTGCCGCAGTGCGTTTCTGAAATGTACTGAATGAAAGTAATAAGATGGACTAGATCGTACTAAAACCCGTGAGTTTCATTATCAGCTGGGAATTGACACCACTTGGACGCTCTGTAATTTTGTGAAGAGCAAAACAAAAAAAATTCTTAGACCTGGCGAATCCCGTGTTGCTGCACTTGACATATAGAAAGCCTTCAACAGAGTGTGGCATGAGGGATTTCTGGTCAAGCTTGTTGCTTATGGACTACCACCTGGCCTGCGTCAGTGGCTGGATAGCTTTTTGAACGACCGATCGCTGTTTGTTGTAGTCGAGGGCTGTTCATCAGGCGTATTCTCAATAAACGCCGGTGTTCCTCAGGAATCTGCCCTATCCCCTACAGTCCCTACACTGTTTCTGCTGTACATCAACGAACTGCTGGAAATAACATCCAATCCAATCTACAGCTTCGCAGATGACAGTACATTAGTGTCGTGCATGGAACCAGGCAAGCCACTATCATCCCAGGTGACGGTACGTCGACGACAGCAACAGGCCTCACAGATCAAGGCGGTTATCGAGTGGGGATTAGTAAATAAAGTACAGTTCAACATGCAGAAAACTCAGGCAACACCAACAACGTTTACAAAGAAGTCTCACGTTGGCTTACCAACCGTGGAAATGGAGGGTCACCCCATAGTCGAATCACCTTCCGTCAAGCTTTTGAGGATCAACAACAACATGTCCTGGCACGACCGCGTCGTCGGTGTTGCTAAAACGGCATCTCAGAAGCTTGGAGTTCCGACCATCGCTGGAGTATTGCTCCCATGGAGGATGCGCTCCAAAGCACTCTCTAAAGCTTCTGGACACTATCCAGAAAAGAGCAATTAGATTAATCGATACGCCTAACCTCACAAAGGACCTCCATAGCTTGGAACATCAAAGGAGGGTGACTGACCTATTCCTGTTTTACAGATTCTATCACGGAAGATGTTCGAGTGAGCCCTCCCAGATAATAACACCAAAGGCCGTCCGAACCAGGAACACCAGAGAAGCTCTGCGAGCTCATCCTTATCAGGTCCACGAGGTCCTTACTCCCCGAACCAGTCTCCTCCCGCATTCCGTCTTTTGGTCTTTTGGAGAACTTCGACGCTGTGGAATCAGCTGCCGGGGAATTTGTTTCCCCATGGCTACAACCTGGAGCGTTTCAAATCTAACGTGAACCGACACTTGTCCTCCCGCATCGTTTCTACAGCGTCATAGGCTTTTAGCGTTTTGAGGAGGCTGACCATAAAAAAACCTCTGCATTCTTGCATTATACATCCATTTGAGAAGCTACAACGTATGACATGAAGATTTTTTTTATCTTTTGTAAACAAGATTTACTAGAATTCAGCCTTCATGTACTTTGACATCGAAAATTTACTAGAAATAGTACAAATGTACTAAAACGTCAGCACTACGGCACGCTGCCCTATCAGCTAGTCGTAGTTCAACTGCCCACACCTTACATCTCCGCACTCTGACCTTCTCGCGCTCATCTGCACTACTCAATACATGGTTGCCACAGGCATGGAAAACGCGGTGTAAAAAATGTCTAAATGCCTGTATGTATATTCATAGTCGTATAACGATGTAACGCAAAAGTATTAAGTAATAAAGCACTGAATGATAACAAACTATGTATTTATTGTCATTTATCTGGGCGGTAGGGTGGGCAAGTGCCCTTGAGCTCTTCAGTACCAGCCGCCACTGCTGAATACTAAAGGCTAAAGACTTTGAAAAATATTAACAGTTTGTACAAATATATCCAATAAATTTAAAATATAAATGTTTCATATTTTTTGCGACAATCCCTGTGCATATCAGTAGAATTCAACTGCTTTCTGAAAGAACACGTGCATGAATGTTCTCACGTGAAGACGTCTACAACCCGTCAAGGATAGGAAAAATTGTTAGATTCTCTCTTTATATAGAGAAGAAACACAAATGCAGCATTCTAAGGGAAAATGTCTATTTGAGCTGTGTGTACGTTGAACGTTTCCTTCAAAATTATTATTGTTCGACCGATCAGTAATGGTAATGCCTGTGTTTATTCCCAAACGCTATTCTTAAATCCACTACTTTCACTATTTGACTATTTACTCTGAACGAAGGCCTCAGTAGGACTAGTGAAAAGTGGTAAAAACCCAGCGTCGGTGCTCTCTAACTTAAGAGATAGAAACATGTTTCTATCACCATGACAACCATGACGATCGGGCAGTCTCGGGTGCCTATCACGTGTCTACTACGCTGTCACGGCACGCTGTCGTATTTACGAGGCCACCCGAGCCTATAGTACATAGTGCATAGAAACACGTTTCTAAGTTATAGAGTACCGGCGCAGGGCATTTACTACGTATCTCGTAGGTTGTAGCTTATCGCACTGTCCATACTTGTTCCTTGTCAACTGTGCTTGTCAACCTAAAATTTGACTGCATTCATATTTAAGTGCACGGAGTGACATTAGAGATTGTTAATCACAATAAATTAATGACTGTAATCTGTCCGACTTGCTCACTAAATACAAACGATCTCGACATTCATAATCATAACACCAAAATGTACCCATCAATCAATAAAGAACACCCAATAATATAGTCTCATATTAAAATGGTCATCCAGAGGTTTATTTAAGTGTCATATTATGAAGGATTTAGGTGCAAAAGCGCCAAAGTGTTTTGAGAAACAAGCCTTTAAAGTTGAATCATCATTATGTATGTAATGAACATCAGATAGACATAATAAAACATAGATATTAGATATCCAACTAAATGATTTGCTTTACAATATGCAAACATAAAAAAATGGCATTTTTGGGAAAAATTTTTAAAAAACATTAAGAAAACGAATTCCAAAAATCCATTGAAGTAGTATGGAAACATGTTTAATAGAAAATCTGCTGCTTATAACAATTGGACTATAACTGAGAGTATTTTTGATGCAAATCTGTGGCTCGAGATTGTATCCAAACGGTGTAGTAAATGTCATAGAAAAACCTACGTCATTTCATATCCAGTATCAATCAGGAATATATCTAACCAATTGGTTGAGAAACGGACGCTTGATTGGATTTTTGCTCTTTTCTGTCTTCTGTACACGCTGCTGCAGATGATGAAGAAACACGCAAAACTAGACGACTACATCCTGCGCTCCCAACATTTTTAAGCAGGTGGTTACACTTTTTTGCACTTCTATTTACTTTTACACGAATCACAGGAATGAAGAAGGTGTCATAGATTCACAAAACTTCCTTTTTGCTTTAGATAGTTGCAGTAAATATGTATGGTTCATCCTTCGTGTGATACCTAAGTGAAGCGCTGTTATAGTGTACCAATAGTTCAATACATTTGTAAATTCATTATTTTTTGGTTTCCTCAACTAATTTTTCATGATCTGGTCAATATTTTAAATCAATACTTCATCTCATCCCAAGGCGGTCGTTCTTCATACATCAAGAACCGAGCGGTACAACCGCACATTCATTCCCAGTGTATCCAAGGTTTGGAATGGGCTCCCCATTCAAATCCCGCGTCAACAAACTTCCCCTAATATAACCCTTTCACAGCAGCCGCGGTACTCTGTCTCTGCCTACGCGGTCTGCTCAGTTATTAAAAAAAAATTATATTATAGTCTGTCCACTGAAGAAAAGGAGTAAAAAATTATTTCAAACCCATATTTTGGGGCTTTACTCGGATAAATCGAACTTAATTTTTCTGTTTATAATAACATCACTGCTCTCAGTATGCAGTTTTGTAGAGGGTGTGCATATAACCCTTGACCATACAGTAAAAATTTACGTATATTGTGCATGGTTACCCGTTTGTTCGGTGGATAAGGTATAGTATGTGTTTGTTTTAATCTGCATTGTCCACAGATCAAAAATTTTATCTGTTAGAATATATGAGGTAACATCGTTTGCTTCCATATGTCTATAATTCAGAAAGTTCTCATAATCAATAATTAGTGATGAGGTAAGTATGAAGAAACTCTATACAGGGTATTCTATCACGAATGGAAAATACTTTAGTAGAAGACTGTACAGCTCATTTCCACCAAAAAATGAAGTCAAGTTGATTGACTCAGTACTTCCCACACATTACACTGATACCAGTTTATTATTTTTCCATAGCATGAAGCTTTAGTCTAAGATCCTTTGCAACCAAAAATAATTGCCAACCCCCCCCCCCCCCCCCCTAAAATTGTCTTATGCCGCTAGGTCTTTCCTTCACAGGTCAATGGACAGCCTATTATCGATACTACAAACTTCTCAGTTTTACAACCCCCCCCCCCCCAACCACCTCACTTTCACTTTCACTCCCACCCAAAAAATTGGTAGGAAATGATCAGGAACCCCTAAAACATCTAAAAACCGAAATTTGAGTTGCTTTCATACTAGTCGCGTTCTTTGATTATTGCTACGCTGCCACTGACAAGATTTTTAACAAACATGCGCGTTTTCCATTCTCACCACGGTAACAATATACTGTGTCAAAATTTCATTAGAATCAATTTAATAGTGTCCACGTTACAAAATACAAAACGATTTAGACCAATAAATTCTCGTATAGTATACAGAAAATTCTAAGTCCCTTAGTTTCTGTAATAGGCTGGGCAATGTTCGGATGCACCTAAAAAGGTGCTTTGTGTCGCTAGATCTCCCTTCACAGGTTATTGGATACCCTATTATGAGTACAAGAATTTTTTTAATTTGTCAACCCCCAACCCCCCAACCACCCCAATTTCACCCCCACCCAAAAAAAAACGCAGAAAATGATCAGGAACCTCTAAAACCTTTAAAAACAAAGTTTGAGCTGTTTTTATATTTTTAGTTTTTTTATTATTTCTGCGCCGCCACTGGCACGATTTATCAAAACCATACGCGTTTTCCATCTTCGCCATGGTAGTAATGCCGTTTCAAAATTTCATTAAAATCAATTCACCAGTTTCCTCGTTACAACGATCTGACGCAATACTCTCGTATGTTTACATCAAAAAAAATTCTAAGTCCTTTGGTTTCTGTAATAGGCAAAGGCAATGTTCGGATGGACCTAAAAAAGTTATTTATGTCGCTAGGTCTTCCTTCACAGGTCAGTGGACAGTCTAGTATGAACGCAACAAATTTTTTAATTTTACAACCCCCCCACCCCCCAACCACCCCAATTTCACCCCCACCCAAAAAAAGTAGAAAATGATCAGGGACCCCTAAAACGCCTAAAAACGAAGTTTCAGCAATATTTAATTTTTTTTGTTTTTTGCTAATTACTCCGCCGCCTATGCACCGATTTTCAAAATTATAGGAACATTACCTACTACGACCCCACAGCATACCGCTGCCCAAATTTCATCACAATCCATGCAGCGGTTACTGAGATTACGAGGGTAGAAAAACGCGACAGACAGACCGACAGACAGACCGACAGACAGACCGACAGACAGACCGACGGAAATGAGTGACGTGGATTTTCGTTATGTACACATCATAAAACGCCCAAAAAACGTATTATCTCAAAATCGAAAATTTTCGCGATCACAATACTCCCCTCACCTATCGGTGTGGGAAGTAAAAAGCCATATAAAGTAGAGTCCGATTTTCAACTGGTTCAGAGATACATTGATTTTTACAGATTTTTATTAAAAATGCAGATCTCCAAACGAGAACCTTAATAAAACAAAATTTTATTGTCAGATTTTGGAATTTTTGGTATTAATCCTTAGAAAATATGCTATCACATCATTAACGACTAAAAGCAAGTGATCATTATCTGCTGAAAGCGTGCGCTACCTAGCAGCTACCGCTCTAGCGGTCGCTATTTTTTGTAGCGATAGAAAAGTACGCTCACTTGGAGCGGGGCTGAATAAGCTAGTTCTGCCCTTGAGAGTGTTACATGCTTTGACACTTCTGTTATCGGTTATGCTCATATTCAGGTCAACAATATGATCTATGCCAGTCGACACAAACTATTTATCGTGATGATTCAGACCGCATAAATAACGCTTTTCAGCAGAACGCCAACTGTTGAGATGTAGCGGCTATAAAAGTAGCGGCTCTCGATCTTTCTGCTGAATGCAACCAGTGTCAAAATCAACATGAATTAAGTGGTCGAGAACTTAAACTTTGTTTTTATAAAATTTATTTCCCGATCAAATAATACAATTTATTTGGGACCGAACCGTTTGAGAGCTCAAGACAGACTGACTCAAAAGCGTCAAAATAGTACAGAGGTAAACTCTGCTGATCTCTCTAACGTTTACAGATATAGGTTTTATATCAAGTCAGCATTAAATAATATAATAGTACAGTCATTTACAACCACATAACTCCTCCCCTCTTAAGATGAAGTTTTGGAGGGTGTGAACAAAACTTCTGGCTTCGAGGGTTGAACCTGGACCTCGAAGTACTGGTGGCTTCTGCTTGATCCTTGGCCTCTCTGGAATCGGTAGACTTTTCTGGCAACAAAGTATGCAATGCCCAAAAGTAGTATTGCATACAGGGGTAGACTCCATTTGTAAGGGTGCGAAGGTGCTTCTGGAACTATCGTCTGGATCTGATCAGCTGTTTCTTCTAGACTATGAAGTTTGTCCAACGATATGTGTTGAAGCACAATTTCCTTGGAGTTTTCCGAGTACTGGAAGGTTTTCATTGCAGGAAGTAATAAGGGCTTCTCCATAGTTACTCCCTTTTCGTTCTTGTAGATGTAGTCCTTTGTCTGTATGCTGCATTGATAAGGCACTTCGAGTAGATAAATGCCTTGTAGCTCAATGACGTCATCTTGATCACATTTTAATAACAGTTTTTCTGATTGTGGAAAAATGGCTATGTACTTAGAATCAGAAACTTCTTCAATTAGGGATTTTCGAATGGATACAGGGACATTTTTGCATTTTGGCTTTTGGGTTTTAACTTGCAGGATGGCAAACAAACAGTCTTCTTCTTCTTCTGTGGCTTGGATCAAGTTGTTCTCGTGACAGACGTAGATTTCATCTATCAGCTGGCATTGGCTTGCGTCATACTGGTACATTGTGGTGCTCATTGTAAAATAGGAATTTTTGGGAATGATGGTAGTTAGGTTTGAGGTGGGGATAGAGTAAAGATGATAATGCTTGAATTTATCTACATGTAGTAGTGGAACATGTAACGCAAAAACTATTCGATTTTTAGAAAAGTATGCTTCTACTGACATTATGTCATATAACTTATGTATATCTTCTATTTTTGAATATACTAACTGATCTTTTCTGTGAAGTTTTACTAATTCATTGAATATTGATTTCATTTCGTCTATAGAAATTATGATGTGGTGCAATGACCCAATTTTGGCAAATGCTATGGCATTTTCCAAAGTATCAATTATGGACAGTAGTGTATCTAAATTGAATTTTAATTGAAGCAATGTATCCAAAATTGTAAAATAATAAGTGTTATTCCTTTGCATTTCCTCCAAGACTTGCTTTATCGTAGCTTGGTTATGTACCATCAATGTAAAAGTCTTATTGTTATTCTTAAGAACTTCATGGGTCAAAGAAATTTGTTGATTAACTGTATTAATTACATGATCCTGATCTTTCTGTAATACTTCAATAGCCTGATCATATCTTTTAGCATCATCATCATCTAAATTTCCTGAAATCATTTTTATGATTGAACCTAATCCATTTATCAATCCTCTTTTAGTAAGATTTTGGCTATTCCAAGCAGGGTAAATCGACTTGAATTTATTTTTTAAACTTGTCATTGAATGTGTTTTTCTATATGAACTAAATGACTTTCTGGGATAAAACCTATATTATAACGATTTCTTTCAGCTGCATCTTGTAATTGTTGTAATTCTGTACTTAAAGAATTAAGCTCATTATTAATCGGTTCAAGATCTACATAATGTAAAAATGTATGTGTTCCGACCTTAACTTTCGCGTTTCCTAGTCGGAAGGGTAGGATACCTGGGTTTGACTTAAGGTTGGTGACCTGCAACGTGGTCTGACTCGTCAGATGCACTGTCAAGTGAAGGATCACCCTGTAACAAATTTTTAGTTACTTTTTTCCTGGGTTTTTTGAAAAGACCTTTGTGGTATATATTTCGGGTAGTTTTTAGTTTTATACCTTTATCAGCCATTATTTGTTCTTTAACAAAAGGTGGTTTTAATTTCTTACCTCGGGATTTCGCGTCTCGTCTATAAGCTGTAGCTTCTTTTGTATAAACAGCTGGTTTTTCTCGCGATTTATTAGCTTTACTAATTACCTTTTCCTTGTGAGATTTCGAAGCGTCATGTATATTGGCGTAAATTAATTTTGTTATATTTTTAGGCTGTTGAGCTTGGGATGTAGAGGGTTGTGGTTCAATTTCATTGGGATTTAGTTGTATACGCGAAAGTGCATCAGCATTTTTATTTTCTTTTCCCTTTTTATATATTACTTCATACTCAAATTCAGATAATTTTAAACGCCATCTTTGTAATCTTGAATTTGGTTCTTTCAAGGACATCAACCATTGTAAGGGCTTACAGTCTGTTACAATTTTGAATTTCCTCCCAAATAAATAATGTCGAAAATATTTAGTACCATAAACAATTGCTAAGCATTCTTTTTCAGTCGCGCTATAATTTTGCTCAGAATCGTTTAAAGTTCTTGAAGCATAAGCTATGGGCTTGTCAGAGCCAATAGGGCGTTGAGATAAAATTGCTGAAATAGCGAAATTGCTAGCATCAGTAGTTAGTACAAAGGGTTTTTCAAAATCTGGGTATTGTAATAAGGGTTCATTGGTCAAAAGACTCTTGCAATGATCAAAAGCTTTAAGAAATTTTTCATCGTGTTTAATTACAGCTCCCTTTTTCAAACATTGGGTTAAGGGACGAGTAATTTTGGCAAAATCTTTTATGAATTTACGATAATATCCAATCAGTCCTAAAAATTGTTTAATTTCACGAGTTGTTTTTGGCAATGGATATCTCAAAATAGCTGTTATCAGGATTTGGCTTTACTCCCTTTGGGGTGACGACGTGTCCTAAAAATGCGGTTTCTTTTTTTAAAAATTCCGATTTATCAATTTGTACTTTCAAGTTTGTTTCCCTTAATCTTTGAAAAACTTTTTTCAATGAAACTATATGCTCTTGGAGACTTGTACAATAAATCAAAATGTCATCCATGTAAACCATGGTATTATCTAATCCTCTTAAAATATTATCCATGACACGCTGAAACGTGCTAGGAGCACCTTTAAGTCCAAAACTCATACGTAAAAATTCGTAGTGACCGTTTTCTACGCTGAAAGCTGTTTTTGGGATGTTTTCCGGGGCAATTTCGATTTGATGAAACCCGCTAGCTAAATCTAAGGTGGTGAAATAATTACATCGACCTAATTTATCCAAGATATCAGAAATACAGGGTATGGGATATCGATCATCAATAGTTTTTTCGTTTAATTTTCGATAATCAACTACCATGCGCCATTTTTTCTTACCACTGGCATCAGCCTTCTTTGGAATCAGCCAGACTGGAGAGTTGTAAGCGGAATTCGAATGCCTGATGATGTTTTGATCCAGAAGGGATTTAACCTGACTTTGAATTTCAGTCTTAAGCATATGAGGATAACGGTATGATTTAGTATGCACAGGAATTTCATCTGTCGTTCTAATATGATGCTTTATTTCATTAGTAAAAGTTAACGGATCTCCCTCGTAATAGAAAATATCATTATATGCTTCGCATAATTTAATTAAATGAGCCTTTTCTTCATCATTGAGATGAGAAGTGCGAATTAGATTTCGAATTTCCCGTCGCGATAACGCATCCGTCTCAGGTGCATTTACGATAGCACTAAACAATGTATAATTGTTAGAGTTAAAAGCAAAGGCGTTTAGAGGTTGTTATAAGGTTATCTCCTGAGAATTTTCGCTCGTATTTTCAAGGCTTACTAAGGCATAACCATCTACTGCTTTAGATAAAGTTTCTCGAATAACGCATTCATTGATTTTGGATGGGGGTACCAAAATATCACCGTCAAATGTATTTACGGGAATTTTGACGTGAGCCGCCGTGTGGGGTTCAATTTTCATGAAAAATAAAAGTCGATTTCTTAGATCATGAAATTTGATTGGAATTTTGGCATGCTTGGTATGCAAAATTGAATCACCAACATCTATATGTGCTTCTAAAAGTTTCAAAATATCTAAACCAATAAGACCATCAAAATACTTATGAAATTTAAACAAATGAAATTTAATTGGTTCACTCATATTAAACTCTGGGAAGGCGGAAATTTCTGCACAATAATCTCTTTTTGAATGCTGGAATACAGAAGTTACTTCAAAGGGTTCCTTGTATATATTTTCTGGAAAATATTTATAGGCAAGTTCAGGGTTCAAAAATGATTTTGTGGCACCTGTGTCTATTAATAGTTTTAATGAAGGGTTCGCTATTTCTATATAGGGTAGTTCGGTCTTGTCATATATGGTGTTGAGGTCAATTAAGTTTCCTCGATTATGGGCGTGGCTACTTGAAAATTTTCTTCTTCAGAGCTTTGATTATTTTCCGAGCTTGAAGGGGGTTCATTTGGATACGAATAGTAATAATTATCACTTTCTGACTGATTTTCGTCGTTTGAGTAATATTTTGAATAATAGTTGTCATAAGGATAGTATTCAAAATTTTGGTCATACGTTTCTCCTTCTACATTGTGAAGTTCTTCGAAAGTAAAGTTTCTTGGACCAGATGGCCTAAAACGATTACTTTCGGCGTCAGGTCTGTGCCTGTTAAGCTGTGTTTGAACACTCATTGGGGTAGGTTTAAATGGAATACGGTGAGGTGGTGGTTGTTTCCATACATTTACATTGGGCTTAGGGCCAAAAACTTGAGCATTTGTCGGAAATCTTTGAGGGGGCATATTTGGTCTCTGAACAATATTAACGGGACCTCTAGGAAATTGCTGGTTAAAATTCGGTTGAGGCCTAAATTGAGGAGTAGACTGCATAGGCTGTCTGAAGAATTGATTTTGTTGCATTTGAAATTGCGGTTTGGGCGGAAGTGGCGGTGGTAAAGGTTTGTTCATATGTGGGCTTGAATAGTTACTACTACTAGATTTTTGTAAATAACGAATATTATTATCTTCTAAAATGTACTTTTGAGCTTCAGCCAAATTATTAGGTTTCATAGATCGGATCATGGAACTTTGTGGTTCCTTTAACCCTACTAAAAGAGTATGCAATGCATGACTATCAAAAAGAGCTTTCTTACTCGCCTTGATAGCATCAATCGTTTCATGTATACTAACATAATTATGCAAGTGATTTAACATGGCTACAACCCTTGAATAGAATTGCAAAGAACTTTCATTAGAATTTTGTCTAAGAGCTGTCATATCTGAAATTAGGCTGCTCTCATTTCTTTGATCACCAAAATGTGAGATAAGTAATTTTTTTATTGTGTCCCAATTAGAACTTCCACTAAGAGAAAATACCTGCTCTGCCGCACCAGATAATTTGGAAAAAATGCCGTGAAGTAAAATTTTATTTTGTACACAATCGGGTTCGGTTGCATTCCAATATGTGTTTAGTAAATCTGTACTTACTTCTAAATATCTATATAATCTACATGGATTTCCATCGAAATCAGGAATTATTTGTAAAAGCTTGATATCGAAGGAAGGCACATTATGTCTACTTATGTTAGGGGTGGTCATGATGTTTGCTGAATTGTTACTTGTGTTTTCTGTTTCTCTTGTTCCTAAATCTAAGTTTGCTAAGTAATTAGCCATTGATCTGCACTATCACCTTAAGGATGTACAGGTCGGGGTGAGTCTGTCAGGAAAGAAATAGGATACAATGAGCACTTACTGATAGATCCAGTACTTCATTCCTTCCGGGCCTAGGATCCTTCAAGTGGACGTGGGCTGTTCCAGAACAAAGGGCACCTGCGGTCCTGCTTCTTTCTGGGCTCTCGGCTAGTCGTAGGTTGGTTTCCCAGCAAAGAGTTGACACTCACGGTTTTTCTTCGAACGAATGCCTCTAGGAATCCTACTGCGTTGCTGCGCCAATTAAGTGGTCGAGAACTTAAACTTTGTTTTTAAAAAAATTATTTCTCGATCAAATAATACAATTTACTTGGGACCGAACCGTTTGAGAGCTCAAGACAGACTGACACAAAAGCGTCAAAATAGTACGGAGGTAAACTCTGCTGATATCTTTAACGTTTACAGATATAGGTTTTATATCAAGTCAGCATTAAATAATATAATAGTACAGTCATTTACAACCACATAACTCATGTTTTGAAGTGGTTTCAAAAACGTTACAACCAAAGGAATTTATCTTAAAAAATCACCAAATAAATAACCTTGCACTTTACGGTAAGCACATGCCCATCTTTCTAGTTATCCATTGGTACCACGAACTTGCTGCAAATGTGGTAAACATAGGCAATAAGATTGCATTTAAGCTCTCAAATCATATTCTCCGAGAGAGCAAATGTTCAACAGACCGTTGGGCAAAAACTTGTCATCGGATTTTTAATTTTTGTCACGGGTACTTGAATAATGTGCTATTACATCAGGGTTAGTCATAAAAAGTGATCGGCTAACCAAAACTTCGGTACAGGCTCTAAAAACTGTAAATTTTAGAAGATAACTGAAAGTTGTAATTTAAAATGGATTGGTCTTAGTTAATTCAGCGAATTGACTTTGGGAAAGTACAAAAGTGTTTTTGTGATACTCAAGTAACGAAATGTCAACCTGCCATTTCGTTGCAGTCAAGGCGATTTTGTTGGTTGATTTTAGAGTACGATGTTATCCGCTTCTGTCACATCCGGAAAAATGTCAGACATAAAACAAAAATATATAACAGAAAACATCAAAATGCGTAGGCATAGACATAACAAATTGACTTATACTTGAAACATGACAACGTCGCTGAATGAACCTCGCCGTCTGGTAGATGTTGCCTAGGAAACAGATACATAAGGAAAGCCATACTTGAGGGTCCCTTGAGTAACCCTCAAGTATCCTTTGAGTAATACTTAAGGGATACTTGAGAAAGGACTATGAATATGGACCTAAGACACAAACGATAATCAACACAGTAACTTAACCTAACCGGCGTTGTATGACACTGTCTCTATGGCTTTTATGAAGAGAGGGAAGATGGTGTTGCCAGATTGCAATATGGTAAGAAACAGTTTTAACTACCATGACTAAATGATTAATAACTAGTTCAAACGGTCGTCAACCATAGTTTTTTTAATGTAATAATATAAACTTCCAGAGAACATTTCTAAATATTTTTTTCCTACTCTTAAAAGCCCATGTCAACAATCTAATTTTTAATAGTTAATAACTTTCTGAAATGATCGATAACAGGTGTTGATTTTTTTAGGGTAGATACCTATGCAATTAGACTCATCAAAAACGAAAAAAATTAATTTCATCTACTAAACCCTTTCGTGAACGAACGTCCTTACTGCTGGATGATTATTTTTTTAGGAAGCAAACGAAAACAGTTATAATATTTAACAATTTATTAATAAGAGAAGTTTTAGTAAGATATAACTATAGCTAATCATTGCTACATATATTCTCTGTATAATATGAAAGGCAAAAATATCCTATATTAGTAGAACATTAAGAAAAAAATGTATAGAAAACGTTTCATCGTCTAACTTTCAAGGAACACTCTCTAATCATCTTTCAACATTCTAATTGCTTAATTTTATTACAATATTGGTGATATATTTGTTAGAGAGGGTGTATTAAATTTAGACATATTGAAAATAGAGAACATAAAAGTTTGGCCATGCTTCGAATGAAGGCATGAACCTGACCAAATTCCTATTTTACCTACGTTTTGGTAGCTTGGGATATTTTTTTTAATACCGAACTATAGCATGAACTGTATATTCGTGTGCGTTTAGTGTTGGCATTTTTAAGAAGTACCCAAAGTCAATATCGGTAATACTGTTGTAAGACACCGTGAAGTGAAACACGCCCTGCAGTTTTCAGCAGACAGTTCTAGAAGAGTTGAACAAATCTGCCATGTGCCCTTTTGAATTTCATTTCCTCAGTCACCCGTTATCAATGTACAAAAGTTATCAAAGATAGAAAAAAATATGTTGTCAGTCAAAACTTAGTGTCCAACTGTCCAAGCATCGATTTAGATTTTAACACTGGTGCTGAATCACCTCAATAGAATTTAATAATTCTTCATTAAAGTCGAACAAAAGTATATTCGTAATACAAAAGGGTACGTGTATGGACCTTTATACCCTCCTAAAAATTATACCCTCTTTAACAATTACAAAAAACAACAGTAAGAATTACATCACAACAGTGTGCGTAAAGAAGAAATAACATTGACATTTGTCCTACTGTAGTATGAGATGTGTTTAAGATGCTCTATAATATTAAGGAATTCATAAAAATATAGTTGCTGGCTAATGACACATAATAGTGGTAATATTAACCAATTTAACAGATCTTTAAAGTAAGATGGAACAAATTCTGATAAAATCATCGGTGTTCAGTTTTATCAATCTAATCAACCAGACACTCATCTCAAAATTTTCATGACATTCGTATTGATTTGAAATTATATTTTATTAAAACCAATGGTCTTAGCCCCAGTACAAATATCACAAGGCAATGATACAAATTTCATAAAAAATTAAAATATCAATCAAAATGGATTTTTTTGTCCCAGAACAGTAAGAGGTTATATTCCATATGAGTATTCATGTTCAAAGTCATAAAAGCAAGAGTTCTTCAATATCTAATAGAACCTGGATCTGGTTTCGGTAAAAGTAAGCTTTCATTAACGACAGTATGGGATTATTCCACGTAATCGTGGATGACAGTTCCGCGTTTAATGCAAACCAGATATAGCTAGATTCTATCCAGGATGGAGGCAACATACAAATATAAACCCAGCCGAATGTATTCCCTGTGAGCCATTCACAATGGCTGTTTTTCATGGGTTCGGTGTGTCATTAAAACTTATGTGCAAAAATCGAAACTTTGGAAGTTACATTTCTTTGAATTTCTCATTTCCAGTTATAAAAGTCAAACTTCAGGTATGAAGGATGAGGGACGTAGCCAATAAAATATGTTTTGTGATTATACTCAAGCTCTAGGTACATAATAGTCACATTATGAATTTTAAACGCACTAAATTTTTATTGCCAATAATCCGCCAAAAATTCCACGACAGTTTTACAAACATTTTCTGTGTGGTTCTCTTAACATGCACATTGAAAGATTTTATAGAGAAAACTACGTCACGAAATCATTTTTTATATACATGGAACTATTCCTGAAGTTTTACTGATTGAGAGCAACGGAAATCAAAAGTTTCTTGATAAAATAATTAGAGCAACACATCAAACACAGGTCGTACTAGTTCCACTTTTATGCTATTTCATGCTATTTAGAATTCAATCCAATTCTATATCTAAATATTATCAGAATGGAAATCTGTACACGTTAGATTCATGAAATTGTACGATTTTGTGAAATAGTTTAGAATAATTTAAGCTGAATACTTTTTCTGTACTTTTCAGAAGCTTCATTCGACTATCATACATTAACATACACTCATTTAACATATTCACACATTTACTGAATAACTGGAAATATCCACACATTCAATATTCTGAATAATTATTCAACAACATACTCTTTTAGATGTAGTCAATGGACGGGTACCATTTCATCAATAATTTGTTAATCACATGAACATTGAAAAAAATAAATATCCAAATAGATAACATATTTTTTAAAGTAGTAAGGTATTGTTGTATACGGTAATAATTATTTTCTTTTGATTATTATGAATTATTTTTGAACTTTGAAAACGCGTAAAGCCACTGATTTTGTGAAATTTCACCCTTTATTATAGGTATCTTAGAATGATTGCATACGATTTATCGATTCTCAAGTAATCTGATTACTGAAATGTTATTCACCCATTGGCTCTCTCTATAATGTAGGGCTGATTTCGATGAAATGAAGTGTAGTATAATTAAAAATAGTAAAATACCGAATGTGCTATTTTGTAGCATTTATGACATATGCAGTCAATATATCTTGATGGAAAGATAAAGACTACATACGTTACAAAACCTTCAATTGTAAGATTCTTCAATAGCAGCATTATAGAAGTGCACCATACTGGAATGTAAATATATTTACATTTTTTTTTAATTTTGGTAAACTAAATGTTCATATCAAATGGCAATGTTTAAATGAAGTAGTGTGCATCTTGCTCTTCCAGATGTCTTTATTAATATTTAATATTATTTAATCGAGTTTGAGGAATCCTCATTGCAACAAAAATAGTTACTTGGTTCTTTCAATGCGACTTTTTTATACATAGCACAACATATATATTACATATCTTTTCTCCTGGAAAGCAGCATCCTTGAGCTTTATAGCGGAGCTCACTATAGATTCTCATATATTGGAATTGTCTATATTATATGAATATGAGAAAAATTAACTTCAAAAATGTTTCATTGTATTATTTTTGTGACACTATATACATGTAGATTACTTTTGTATATCATTTGCACTGCTCTTTATACCAGTGATGATCAATGAAAAGAAGAAAACATCAAAGACAAGAAAGTAAAAGGTTCGGTTTAAAGTTTAAATCTTGTGTATCAGTTGAATAGAATCGAACTTATACACGGTGAATATAAAAATTTGGTTAACCAATATAAAATTCCAGCTACATTTAATAGTTGCGTAGATAAAAAATACACTCTTTCAATAGTGTAATGTAACGCATATAGCTGTTTTGAAATTTATTGTTCCAGGATTTCATAATTTCAATCGTTTTGCCTAATGCCAAACATTGCAGTACGTTCAAGTTTTCCCATGCAACCATAATTGAATTTTGAACTTTTCTGATTCCTTATCTAAGCCATACAAAAAATCGAAAACCTTCAATAGTTCACATTTATTCAATGTATGGAGTCACTGAATCCGGTTGACATAGAGTAGAATCCTTCAGTATAATTTATCGACATACCAACCAAAATTACCATTAAAGTCATCTATAGCTACAGGTAAATTTCATTTTTTTTTTGTTGGGTTCACAAAGTTCTTAACATAGAATTTTACATCCTCACAATCATGTGTACATCTTACAAGCTTCCTGTAGTTTTTTCTGCAAATCATATTTCCCAAGTTATTTGCGATTTCCTAAAACTTCTATCTTCTTCATAAGAATACAGTCCTCGCTTAGAGACATTTAGTTTTTTCTGCTATAAAATTCTGATTACTATCACCAATTAATGTACCATGGTTTTTACTTAGCAGTCTGAAATCCTATATGCTGTGAGCTTTCTTGAAGTTATGTCAATACCGTGGAATTTGAAATGAAACGACCCAGTTAATTTAGTAAGTAGGCAGTGGTTTTTTACAAGAGTTTTCCGTGGCAATATACCATATTACTATCTATGAAGTACCGAACTTTCAGCAGTGATGGCAAGATGATCAGCAAATTGCAAGATTTTGCATACTGTGGTAAAATTATCTCCCAGCAATTAAAGCCACCACCTGTGTAATCCTATGGTACCAATTTTCTCGTTAGCTGTCAAAACATCGAGTTTTTTAGAAAATGTAAGGACGACGGACACTACAGAATGCCGGCTGGCGCATTACATAGTGAAAATACGAACTAAATACATCTTAACATTGATTAACACATTTAGCCCTAAATACGTTAATCAATGATCGTAATTATTGGCTCTAGTCAATGCTACAAATAAACAGGTGACTGCAGTCATCTAAAGAGGTTCATAGCCAGCAGCTAATCAGTGCTGTATACCTATTTTCAGAGACCACTAAAAACTGGGCAGACACTTGTTACTCATGAAAGCGGAAAAGGAGGTAGAAGGGGATGGAACTTCTTTTGACTTTCTGGGCAGGTGTGGCCTGTATTGTAATCACAGGGTTTAATTATCCGCCTTAACAGATAGTGAATAAACACGGCAGACCGGTTAGACATCAGAACCTTCATTAGAACGTCTGCTAAATTCGGTGTAGATGTCTTAGACAACCAATACTTGACAGGCTTCAATTTCCCTTCACTATAATTATACTACTACTTACTGCTACTACTGTTACCAGGGGCAAATGTAAATTATTTGGGTGGCCAGTATTATGTCATCTTGAAGTCCCCATAACGGTATCAAATATAATGGAATTGTTGATGATTTGGGCAAAAGAAGCACATCGGCGGTGATAACATTAACAAGGGATAAATCGAGTGAAATATGGAAAGCCTACTAGTCAGCACATCCAACCAAATACGTTCAGATTCACCCAGAAATGCCATCACATTAGTGATACAGGAGATAACAACGCTCATAACAATAAAATTTTACCATGCCTACTTTCCAGCGCTTGTTCACAAGATTGGAGTTAATCCAACAGGTTCATGCACATGCAAAGAGAAGGGTGACTTAGATCATATTTTTGTCTGCTGCTCAAAAACCACCAGTCAGTCTCAGCTTTTGTATAGTAAGCTGCTCAATCAATATCAATGCCCCATTCAACATTTCACACTTACTGTCACTGAACTAAAAAGATATCCACGATGCTATATTAGAGTTTATCTACACTTCTGGTTTGAATTTATAGAATGTTGTCTTTAGCTAACTCCTGTGTAAGAATCATCTGTTATTACCCCCCTTAATCTTGGTCTCTGTGTTGTCTTGTGATAAGCTGCCCTGAATGATCGCAGTGGCATGAAATGTGCGTCCCCGTTACTTTTTTTAGAGAACATTTGAGTTATACAGTGATGACATGTGGACTCTTGAAGAGCACATTCATTTCGAAGGAGGAAAGTCGCCTGATGGGGCAAATGGAGTAATCATATAAGTATATGAAATGGATATAAGTATATTCAAGCCTCATTGTATTAGTAACTGGCTGTATGTACAAAGCCTTAATGCCAAGAAAAAGTCCTGAGTTTGAAATGAGTTATGATCCGGATTCAGCGACCAAAATACATGTGAACATATTTGTCGTGTTAAAAGTTCTTGATGTTTTGATGGTGTCGGATCATTATCTATCGGATTTCAGCGAAACCAGCCACACGCATATCGCACATTCGACCGACCGACGTTCAGCATTTCACGTATTCAGTCCGTGCATTGGCAACTGGCGGCAGCAGCTGCACCAGCCGGAGGGAAGGCCGCTTCTACAGGATGGCGCACCGCAGCTTGAATGGCACTCTGCCATGGCTGCCGATGTACTTGTGCGACTTTTTGCCGCGCGACAGTTTGTCCTTGCGAATCTCGCGCACCAGAGTGTAGAACGCATCATCTACGCCCATCCGCGTCTTTGCCGATGTTTCTACGAATGGGATTCCATACTGCTTCGCTACCTACAGGACAGAGATAGTAACATACATACAAATAAAAGCAGAACATCCCTATAAATAGACTTCAAGCATATTATTCCAAATAACGCTAATACTTTTTTTTCTACACCCTACCAATAGCTTTGAAATTACTGATATTGTTAAAAGTATGACTAATTCAAAATCAGCAATAATCTACCTAAATAATGCATCTTGGTTTTGGATGATATTCTGGCTTATCTTGTCAATGAGTCATTGTCATCTGGACAATTACCTGACATTCAAAACATCCAAAATAGTACCACTATTAAAAAAAGGAAAGTAACAACTACATGTCAATTTTATTGATCTCATTCTTTTCGAAGATTCTTGAAAAAGTTGCGGCAATGAGTTAGACCCATTTTTTGAGAAAGAACAAAATATTTGTTTCTAATCAGTTTAGTTTTATTGAAGGTAGAAGCCACAGATCACAGAAACAAAGTTTAGATTTGTCCAGTTCCTGTTCCTGCCGAAAATTGTTCTGTATTAGGTCGCAAACACCAGATGGCACGTCACCATATTTTAAATCTGTTATACTACACCTTTTCCAGCGGTAATTTCTAAAGCGTCAAGTGATATTTCAAAACGGTCAAGTCAAATTTTCCAACTAGTCAATTATAAATTCAAACTGACGGATATAAATTACACCCCTCTCCTGTCTTAGTATCCAATATAGGAGTACCTCAAGCATCCATATTAGGACCACTTCTATTTATACTATTTATCAACAATTTACCAAATTATATTAAAAAAAGAAAACAAGTACTATGTGTGCAGTTGATACCTCACATCTAATTAGTGATGATTCAAAACTCCTCTGGAACATAAGGCTTTACATGACGTAGAATCTTTCTGCTATTGGTTTCCAAGCAGCAAGCTAATGTTAAGTATAAAAAGGATATCCAGGAGGAGATACAGATATGTGGATTCAGATATAAATTTAAGTTTTAAGGTACAAAGTTGTTATGTGCAGGAGCCAATTCTGTTTCAATACATTTATTGTACAATTTGCTGGATTACCTGAAGATACTCCCATATTTGATCCTAGAACAGACAGTATTGCTGTTGAATGTCAATTAACTATTTATCTAAATTTTTAGTACATACCTAGGTATATACCGGGTTATTCATGTTATTCGACACAGAGCTTTATGGCTAAAGTATCTGAAGAAAAAGAAAATAATAATTTCGGATGGATAGGTACCCATTAAGGCTACATTTTAAAAATATTTTGATGTTATATAGGGTGTCCCCAAAACACGAAATGTATTAAAGTTATGTTTGTTATATGTATATTATTGCATATTCTGATTCCTTGGTGAATTCTAGTGTGACTGTATGTATCACACATGGGACTTAAAGCAAACTGTTTAGGTGTAAATCACCATTTTTGGTATAAGTAGAGGTCAGAAGAAAATTGAATATCACAGAGATTATAAAATTTAGAAGGCCATGACATTGCAGTGTTACTGAGCATGAAATGCGTCACTTTAGGTTAGATGCTCAAATTTGAATTATGTTTGTGCTTGGAGCAATTGGTCGATTAATTAAAGAATCTTCAATTAGAGGTAACTTGATTTTTTCAAATGGGAATACCTAATTTTTTTTATACGATTAAATGTAAAACTTTATAGCCTTTCTAGTGATTCAATATCAATCTCTGGTAGTTTTAATTTAATTTCAAATTTTCAATCAAATTTTAAAGTAAACGAAAACTATATTCACAGCTTATATCATTAGAAAGGCTATCAAATTTTACATTTAATCGTATAACAAAAAATTAGGTATCTCCATTTGAAAAAATCAAGTTATCTCTGATTGATGTTTCCTTAAATAATCAAATGATTTCTCCAAGCACAAACATAATTCAAATTTGACCGACTAACGTAAGCTGACACATTTCATACTTAGTAATATGCCAGAGTCACAGCCTTCTAGATTTTATAATCTCTGACATATTTAATTTTTTTCTGACATTTACTTATACCAGAAATGGTGATTTACACCTAAACAGTTCGCTTTTAAGTCCCATGTGTGATACATAAAGTCACACTAGAATTCACTAAGGAATCTGAATATGCAATAATATACAGGGTATTCTATTTAAAAAAACATCGCTTTGATACATTTCCATTTCCATCCAAAATTATTATTTTCTTTCTCACCAGGTACTTTAGCCATAATGCTCTGTGTCGAATAATGTGAATAACCTGAGATCAGTAGTGTTTATATGTTTAGTATTCAAGTTAATTTTCCAACTTGTCAATTGTAAATTCAAACTAACAGGTATAAATTACACCTCTCTCCTGTCTTACAATCCAATATAGGACAACATTGCCAAATCTAGGGAAATTTGATCGGCTTTGGGGAAATAGGGAAACTGGCTTGAATTCTAGGGAAATTTCACAAATTTTGAAAAGCAGTATTTTTCTCAATTTAAAATTAGTGTTAGACTGGTAGAACTACCAATTCAATAAAACAAGCATTTCACAATATTCAAATCAATTATTCATTTTAAAATGATTGAATTGCTATTTGCCATCTGTACTCCAACTCACAAAGTTGGATATTCGGAGAAAAGACCACTGACTTATGGTATGGAAATAATAAATAATAATTCCAGAAAACATAAAAAACGCTTCCATAATAGTACCATTAGCTGTGGAGTTAAAATTAACAGGAATTGTATGTATAATGATTTAGACAAAGAAGAAATTATGATTTTGATTTTGTGGAAAATGACTGAAAGTTTTTGGGGTTATGTTACCAAAATAAAAAACGGCGTAGGAAATTTGGCACTGCAATTATTAAAAAAGCTTGTTGGACATTTACTTTACCATACTCTAGTGCTAATATGCTAATTAAAACTAAGAATTGAAATAAACTCAAAACAAATGCATTAGTTTGGTTATTAGACACAAAAAGAATGTTTACTTTGAAAAACTGTTACAATGTTGAAATTGATAACTTGTTATTGGTTAAAATGAATAATATGTTATGAATCAGACGATGAATCAGATTAAGTGAATTATATATTTTTTTGTTTTAATATCGTTTTTGGGGTTATGTTACCAAAATAAAAAATGGCGAAGGAAATTTGGCATTTCCATTATTAAAAAAGCTAGTTGGACATTTACTTTACCACACTCTAGTGCTAATGTGCTAATTAAAACTAAGAATCGAAGTAAACTCAAAACAAATGAATTAGTTTGGTTATTAGACACAAAATAATGTGTACTTTGAAAAAATACTGTTACAATGTTGAAATCGATAACTGTAATTGGTTAAAATGAATAAAATGTTATTAATCAAATGATGAATCAGATTAAGTGAATTATATATATTTTCTTTAATATCATTTGTCAAAGTACCTAGGTATTTTATTTTTAATAATGTATGTTTTATAGAATGTTTTTTCCAACAATCATGTTTATTTGTGTTTTTTTCGTTTTATCCCAACTTTTTCCAATAAATATAACTACCAACTAATTTTAACATTCCCGTGAGTTTAAATTTAGGGGAAAAAGTGCTAATATAGGGAAAGTTTAAAGAGCACTCAAGGAATTTTTGTCAAAGTTTGATGGCAACGCTGATGTAGGAGTACCTCAAGCATCCATATTAGGACTACTTCTATTTATACTATTTATCAACAATTTACCAAATTATATTCAAAAAAGAAAACAAGTACTGTGTGCAGATTTGATACCTCACATCTAATTAGTGATGATTCAAAAACTGCTTGGAACAAAAGGCTTCACATGATGTAGAATCTTTCTGTTATTGGTTTTCAAGCAACAAGCTAATGTGAAATATAAAAAGGATATCCAGACATGTGGATTCAGATATGAATTTGAGTTTTACAGTACAAAGTTGTTATGTGCAGTAGCCAATTCTGTTTCAATAAAATTATTGTACAATTTGATGGATTAGTCTGATATACCTGAAGATACGCCCATATTTGATCCTAGAACAGACAGTATTGCTATTGAATGTCAAATAACTATTTATCTATATTTTAGTGTTTATGTGTTTAGTATAAAAACTGAATTCAACTCAATTATATAAACATAAGAATTGTTTAGAAATACCTTACTTTGGTAATGGGGTATTACCTTAATATTGTTTCCCTGCTTGTAAAAACAGCAAGATAGTTAATATAACAATTTTTTTAGGATATATAGGCAAATAATGTCAGAGTTTTAAGATCATTTATAATCCAAATGGAGCAATATTATTACACATATAAAACCTGTTGTTACTTACCTCTCTAGCCTGGTTCATATCTACAGCCCATGCCGAAAGATCACACTTGTTTCCTACCAGCACCATAGGCACCTCCTCTGCATCTTTAACTCTCTTAATTTGCTCTCGATATGTACCAATGTCTTCAAAGCTCTTAGCAGAATTCACTGCAAATACTAAGAGGAACCCCTCCCCCGTTCTCATGTACTGGTCCCTCATTGCACTATATTCTTCTTGTCCAGCTGTATCCAAAATATCCAGTAGGCATGTATCACCATCTATCACTACTTGTTTCCTATAAGAGTCTTCAATTGTGGGGTCATACTCGTCGACAAAATGATTTTGGATCAGTTGTATCGTGAGGGCTGATTTACCTACACCTCCAGCGCCTACTACTACTAATTTGTATTCAGTCATGATTCAGGATGCAGGGTGCTACGGCTAGTTGGAATAGTTTGATTTTGATGGTCCGATTGTTGCTCTCAGGGATTCCTTTGGCCAGTGTCAGAGCATAATAATGACTCCGAGCGAAGGCAATTAAGCACATTCATATACTCGATAAATAGGGTTTAATTAGTCGCAATCAAGAATGAAACTGCATAAAGTTCTAACAAAAGTTCTGAACCGTCACCATAAAAATATTAATTTTTTTGGTGATTTTGAGTATATGAGCTACAAGTTACTAGATTTGGAACTAAAGTTACCAATCAAGTTTCTGCAGTGTTGCCAGATTTATCAAGAACTTGACATTTAGCGATGCCCAAGCCCAAGGATGGTAGAAAGATAAGGATATGAAATTTCCATTTTTAGCTCTCACTGACTCACTGAGGAGTCCATCTGTCTGTATACAAAAGATAGCTAAACTACAGGTGCTAGAGAAAAACTAAATACAGATTCGGAATCAGCATGAAAAAACTGGTCCGGGAAAAAATCCAGTTTTGTCAATATCGCTTCCGGTTTATAAAAAAATGATTTAAACTACGACAGGTAACTAACGACGTATTATGTACGGTGTATTGATATTCCTTAAGCACAGGCAGCGTGGTCGAGCGGTTAAGACGTTTTTATACAAAAAAATTCCACAGTGAGAGCGCTGTTTGAATTCTCGAGTAAATTCGTTCCTGCTTTTTTTGTAAAGGACGAGATAGCAAGACCGACGTTGGAAATAACGGCAGAAGTTAGAGGAACGACAGTTGTCCATAGAACCACTGCATAATAAACAACATAGAGCCACGTGACTAGTGATTACAGGCCTTTACGGTAACAGTGATCTTGAGGTCAGTATTAATCGTACCTGTTTTGTAGTCAGTATCAGCTTAATCAACCTTTTAGTGCTCTAAAATAGGTCTTATCCTTTGAAATGTTTGTAAAGTATTGTCTTTATTCTTATAAATATAACCAACCCATACGAGGAATACCGTTCACCCACTTCTGTTTATGTCCCTTATTGGAAGCACAATTGCTAATGAACACTCAATTTACTTTGTAAATTTTAACTTGAGCTAGAAAAATTCACTATTAGGTCAGTTTGAAGCCATTCTTGCTGGTTTTGTATTCCCTTTCACTATCAAATCTTATCGTAGGTATGCCCAGATGAGTTCTATTAACTGTCTTTTTCTGTGATATTTGGGAGGTCCAGAAAACATTGTAGGTACCACATTGTGGTTTAAAATAGGTCTTATCCTTTAAAATGTTTGTAATTATTGTCTTTATTCTTATAAATATAACCAGCCCTCATGAGGAATACCTTTCACCCACTTCTGTTTATGTCCTCCATTGGAAGCACTAATTGCTAGTGCAACCTGGTACTACACACTTTGCAGGCATCTTTTTATCTTTATAGTTTCGTTTGTGCAGGTAAATAATTAGAAACACATTAAAAATCACCTTCCACTCTTCGTTGTTACTCTGGAAGGTTATGTTGGTATGTCCTTGATTGGCTAGTGCAACCTGTTACTACACACTTTGCAGGCATCTTTTTACCTTTATAGTTTCGTTTGTGAAGGTAAACAATTAGAAACACATCAAAAATCACCTTCCAACCATATTTTCTGCTCTGGAAGAATACACATGACTTAACCTCAAATAAAAACTCGGCCCGCTGATTCAGTGTTGCCATATTTCATGCTCCGGCCTAGTGAGTAAAGTCGGCCATGGATTATGTGTTCTTTAATAAGAGCCACTGGGACGAGCGTTTTGCTACTTTTTGGTAACAGAGATGTCAGCCGCGCGTTCCGTCCTCTCTTTTCCCTTGTATAAGATCTAACCCAACTTCTTCATGACAAATAATTAGAATTAGAGCATGTTTGGAGTTTGGCAACGCAGCTGGCTAAATCGCTTCCTGCACAGAGTTAACATCTATAGCGGGAGTGTAAACCACAAAACAGGTGTAAACAACAAAATGCACAGGCCGCTGACCAGCCAACATATAACGGAAATTTTTACAGCTTGAGGGCATTACCAGTGGCGTGCGACTTTATATTAAAATTTGATGTTCATTAATAGATTCAATTATTACTGTGATGTTACAAACTGATACCAATAAGTTGTATTCGAAGCAAACCTACACAGATGCACATAACATACCTTAAACAACCATTATTATTCCTCAAACTGGAGTGAAGTTACTTTTGTTCCCAGTTATCCCCATATATTACGCTACTGAAAGCTAAACCAAAACCTATACTCACCTATGATAAGAAGTGTTCACCGATTCGTCGCTATTACAGCAAACTATGCACTTTTTATGTTGTCTCATCATGCAATTATGACAATATTGTTCATAAATAATTTAATTCACACCACAAAGAGTCACAAAGTCAGTCAAATATACACTAAAACCACAAAAATCTCGACAAACGCAATAACCACAACTACAATGACAGCCACATGACAGCTTAGGGGCACGCCGATTGTAGTTTGCTAGATTTATGACATATTAGAAGTTATTGCGACATTCCGCTATGAAATTTACCATTTCTGAGATTTCATTAAATCAATACAAATTATCTTCACGTAAATCAGTTACATTGCAAGTATATTGGAATGTATAGTTAAATACCCAGTTAAATACTTTGTGTTCAAATTGCGGAAACTACCAGATTTTGAAGAAACTGGAAGCGGACGAAGAAGAATGGCAATAGCGCTATAGATGTTGGCTGGCCCATATTCAAATTAGGCTCCTCTAGAGATGTTTACTCTGTGGCTTCCTGCCTTAAGTCATGGCCGTCTCTACTCACTAGGCCGGAGCATTGAAATATGGCAACGTTGGAGATCAGGCCGTGTTTTCATTTGTTGTTATGTCATGTGTATTCTTCCAGATGCAGAAAATATGGTTGGAAGGTGATTATTAATTTGTTTCTAATTATTTACCTGCACAAACGAAACTATAAAGATAACAAGATGCCTGCAAAGCGTGTAGTACCAGGTTGCAGCCCAGTAGAGGACTACCAAACCATGGCCCAACATCACCTTATTCCAGATTAAAAAGAATGTTGCAAGGTGATTTTTAATGGGTTTCTACTTATTTACCTGCACAAACGAAACTATAAAGATAAAAAGATGCCTGCAAAGCGTGTAGTACCAGGTTGCAGCCCAGTAGAGGCATGAGTAGAGGACTACCAAACCATGGCCCAACATAACCTTATTCCAGATTAAAAAGAACGTTGCAAGGTGATTTTGAATGGGTTTCTACTTATTTACCTGCACAAATGACACTATAAAGATAAAAAGATGCCTGCAAAGTGTGTAGTACCAGGTTGCACTAGCAATTGTCCATCCGATAAGGGACATAAACAGAAGTGGGTGAAAACTGAAAGGTATTCCTCGGAAGGCCTGGTTATATTTATAAGGATAAAGACAATAATTGACAAACATTTCAAAGGATAAGACCTATTTTAAAGCACAATGTGGTACCTATAATGTTTTCTGGACCTCCCAAATATCACAGAAAAATACAGTTAATAGAACTCATCTGGGCATGGCCTGGGGCATACCTACGAAAGCATTTGATAGTGAAAGGGAAATCAAGACCAGCAAGAATGGCTTCACAGTGACCTAATAGCGAATTTTTCTAGCTCAAGTGATAATTTACGAAGTAAATTGAGTGTTCATTTAAGTGGAAATGGAAGTGGCGGCAGGAAACAGGTTGCGTTTATTTTTATTTTGTAGTGTCTGACTGTGATGAAACAGACATCAGATGTAAGTGGTATTAGTAGTAGTAGTTCTAAAAAGTATTTTTCTTAATTTATTAACCGAGATGAACTCTAATACATATAAAATATAATAATTATTCTGAAACTATAGGGCCACTATTTGACAGCTAAGCCACGTTGCCACATCTAAGGCTCCGGCCTAGTGTAGAGTCGGCCATGCTTAAGTGCTTATATATTTGTTTCGTGTTCAGGTGGTGTTCTGTATCTGTTGCCTCTGTTTTATGGTCTGTGATCTGTCTGAAATCTGAAATATATGTTTTGTGTGATTTTTTTGCCATTCTGTGTCTGTGCTGTGCTGTGCCTCTGCATATGTTTTGTGGTGCCTCTGTTCTGCGGTCTGAAAGAAAAAAGTGCGCCTCACCAAATAAAAGTCAGATAAACCATAAAAGATAAATCATTCGTCATTTTCCGAGTGTATATGTTTTGTGATTTTCCGCCTTTTCCGGTAGTATCCATAACCATAATAATTCCACATTTCATATACTGATAGTATAGTACTGATACGGAATTAATCAGAAGTATAAACGTGACCTCGTCTGCCTCGTCATTTGTATGTAAGTATAGTGTAAATATCTGGTTGGTAGTAAAGTGGTTTACATTTTAATAAGCGTATTATCAACGTGATATTGCTACAGTATATATAGCTTGCGATTGCAGTTTATGTGCTTATCAACAGCTTTGTCAGGCATGCCAGACATAAAAGTATACTCTTTAATTGTACTACTGGTCATGCAGCAACTACACTGGTGATTTTCTCAGGCAGAATCTCCTGGACTTTTTGTCTGATTCCGCAGCACCCAACATTTCTCGGTTTACGAGATTCTGCCCATTCTGCCATAGCCGGTATACAGCATACGGGTATTTCCACTCAGAATGCCACTGGCCACATTCCAATTATTACATCAATTGGCAATTCCAAAAATCGATGAGACCTCTAGCGGCAAAAATCTACACTGACAAAGCAGGTACTCGAATTTTGGACGGCACACAATTAACATGCCATTAACCGTTTATATGCCGTTTATGTTTCTTCGTTCAGTTGTGTTTTCGAGTTTGTGCTTTGTTAATTGGTATATAGTGTTAGAATATTTCTTCGGACCTTCTTCATTCGCTATTGTCAAGAATATGGCATCTACATCAGGCTTCAAATCAAGAAAGGCTAGCAAGTTTAATACAAACAGTAGTGTTTATGGTTGGCACTCCAAAAAAGACTATGATACAAGCATTCATTGCCACGCATTTCCTCCAAAAGCGTGTCACAGCGTGCAGTATACCTGCTATCCTCCATATTTGCTTACAAACGCCAGCGCCCTCATCGGTAATTGGAATCGCCAATATCAAGTAACATGGCCCTAAATTGACAGCTTTGATATTGGATTAGATTTGACTGTTCTTGTTAAGTTCTTAACCCTTTGTGGCCCAAATAATTTTTTCTCGGAAATTTGAATATTTGATGCATCTGTTACTTTAATTATGTGTGCTGACAACTAAATTTCACAAAAATTTGTAATTTTTTTGTATAGTTTTTGAGTAATTGTGTGGTTCCATATTGGCACCACTGGGAAAATAAACACATCTGCATACATAAAAAAAGGTATATTTTTTACCAAATACGTAGCTTATTTCCTAAACAAAAATAACACAATGAACATTTAATACATTATTTTTGATGGAATTCATAATAGCAGTTTTTATTTTGGGTTAGGCATAATCCAACCTTGCAAGAGGAGCAGTGCCATCGGGTTCTGTGTGGTTCTTTTCTAGTGCTACAATAAGCGCATCTCACTTTATTGCCATGGACTGGCATATGTGCTGCCTTGCTGGTACGGCGTTCTATAGGGATCTGTGGCTTAGATTTCCTAATTACAGGTTCGATAGATTTCCTACCTCTTTGAGGTGTCTCAGGATCCGCCCCAATCAAACCGTTAGCTACAGCAATGCGAAATTGCTTCAGTGATAGAGTTTTGCCTAAAGTGCTGGATTTCTCCTTGAAAATTATGAAAGCATTTACGACTGTTAAATCTACAAAGTGCCAGAAAATTCTGTGCCACCACTTCTTAGATTTACGATTAATTTCATAGCAGGATTTATACATGTCACTTTTGTCGACATATCCCATATGCTTATTATAATCTTTGACCAGTTTGGTGCATTTATATTCTGTCCGTGAACCATCTTTCTGTTTTCTTGATATCGATTCAACGTCATCAGGATTATGAAAATTGCTGAGAAAATGAACAGCTTTATTGTCTTTCCACTTTAGCGCTAGAATCCCAGTTTCTGTAACTCTCCAATCAAAATCGCCTCGCTTCAAATTCTTATCATCTACAAAATCCTTAGGAAACCATTTCCTATCCTTTCTGGCCGTACCGCAACTGTAAATATTATCCTTCTGCAAACTGAATTGTAACAGTACAGAATTAAAAAAATTATCCATATACACCTCATGATGTTTTCCGACTAGATCCCTAGTGAGGTCATAGACAACCCTCTCGCCCAAATTTCGTTCACTAGCATTTTGCGCTTTCCCTGAAAAAAAAAAAAACCATAAAATATAAACCGTGAGTAATTTGATACAGATATTACCTATATATATATGAAACTGCGAAACGAAGCCGGATTCGTTAGCCCGTACCCACATCTTGTACCCCCTTTTGATGGGTTTCATGGGCATATACTGCCGAAATGAAATTCTTCCTTTGAATCTTATCATTGATTCATCAATAGCTTGACATCGCGACGGTTTATAAAAGGTTGCATATGTTTCAGAGAGAGTATCCAGCATAGGACGAAGCTTATATAATTTATCGTATTTAGGGTCCACTTTTTTGGGTTCCAGAGTGTTATCGTTCAGATGAATATTTCCTAGTAACCATCCAAAACGATTGCGCGACATACAAGATGCAATGAAGTGGTCTCGAATTTCGTACTGAACTGACCAATAGTCTTTATAACTAGGCAATCTTTTCACACCCATTAGTATATTCAGACCCATAAAACACTTCACTTCTTCAATCGTTGTTGACACATGCGGTATATTCAAATTTTTTTGAGTCGCATATAAGTTTGTCTCAAATACAATCTTTTCAAGAAGCTGATCCGAAAACAACAGTAAAAAAATATCTACAGGATTTTCAATATTGTCGGGAATATCGGCCCCAACATTCTCAGTGAATGGCTCAGGATTAACACAACAATTCACGGATTGTGACCAATGAAAACTTTGATCAACAAAGTTGGTACCCGTTCTTGGTAACCTCAAAGCAGAAAGTGGTAGCTCATCCTCCGCATTCCACTCGGGTTCAATATTATTAAGTAAAGTTACCGACATCTCAATAGGATTTTCTTGTGATAATTCTAAATCTCTATCAATATCTTCTTCATCGTTTTCGGAGTCGCATTCTGAATCGTATGACTCATTATCAGATGGGATATCATCTAGAAGCGTATATAAGTCCGCTGTAGGTATTTGTTCAAGTTCCGCGAAAGTCCACACCTTCTTTTCTGAAATAGAAGAAATGTCTCTACATTTATATGGAACGGCCTTGTGGTTCCTTGCGGAACCACCTGAAATAACCTTGAAAAGAACAATTTGACAATTGAAAACCTGAAATTATTTTTATATTATGCACTAAAACATATATCAAAACACAAATAAAAAGATACGCACCTGTCATTTTGACCTAGTATAATACAAGATACACTAAAATGAGCAAAACAGTAAGTTGAGCAGGCAGAGCGACAATTTCTTATTTACACTTCAGCGATAAGTGTCCAGTGTCGAACTGAATGTGCGTCTAATGCAAGCGTTATCCCCACCTGCTATTCCTAAAACGTGGTTCCAGGCAGCGCTGTCGGGTCCGCGAGAAATCTGATTTAGATTTGTGGTCCCATACTGGAACCACTGGCCCACAAAGGGTTAAAATAATGTTTTAATTGTGGCATGAAACTCAACACCAGATGCATAAAAAAGCATCTGGCCAACAGTAATATAATACAGTCTTAATGAACTCCTCATTCTACTAAAATTATGCAAAAAGGAGATACTTATACAAAAGCATACAAAGTGTTCTGTGGCAGTAGGATATTCAAACTTCTGTATGTATTAAAGTAGGGTCAGTTTGCCAGTGGTCGGACAGTTTAGATGAAGTTAGAATTTGAAGTGAAATTAGAGAAATTCCGTGCAGGATAATTGAAATGCAATTTTTGTATGCAGTAATGCATCTTATAAGCTTTTCACTGAAAGCAAATACGACTGTTAATAAGCTTGCTATTAATTTATGCAATTTTTTTAAATAAAAAGGTACTATTCTGCCAGTTGTCAGACAGACTATGCCAGTGGTCGACCAACTGTTTTCAAGTTGTCAGACACCACAGGATTGGACGATTTTGGACAAAGTTGTATCTAACTGGAACTGATAAAGTGGATATTTCAAATAATGCTATGGACCCTTTATGATTGAAATAAATAGGCCATAACAAAAATTTAAAAAATCAGTTTATTTTCTGTTAAACAAATAAAAATGAGATCAATTATCAAACAGATTAATAAAAATATTTTGAGTATCAATATTAAATAAATCAATAAACACAGTCTATACTACATTTCAGTACATGTACATCAAAATAAAAACTAAGTAAACTCAAAAAATAACTGAAAATAGTGTTTTCTTCAATAAATAAAAATAAATATATTCCGTCTGATGCTTATTGCAACAATTCTGTAAAATATATAATATAATAATATATTATATAACTAAAAACTCTTTGAGCTTATATTAAATATTTTGATGCATATCGCAAAATGAAATGTTTTTCTGGGTAAGTTAAAGTAGCAAAAAAAAATATCAACTAAATCAGTCATTACAAAAATCACAGGTAAAGTCCATATTAGAAACCTCATTATATTTAAGGCCTATGAATTCTGTACACCCTAAGTGAAACCAATGACTGCAATTATCACATCCTGCATTTTTTTCATTTTCAATTTCTGTATCACTTTCGAGATCTTCATCACAGACACCACATTGCAGTTTGCAAACCTCAAGTTTGGTCGGATTTTCGTCATCACTTTGGTTTTGCTTCACATTATCTTTGTCAAGAATTCTTGTACAATGCAAGCTTAAGCTTCGGCTTAAGGTAAGCCGACGTTAAACCACGTCAGTTGCAAAATGTCCGTTGTACAGTGCTGGCTTAACCCCCCACTCCAAACTTAAGACGATCTTATGTAAGCCAATGCTCATCGCGAGCTTAGCTGAGGTTTAAACCTAACCTGGTATAAAAATGACATGATTTGTCAAGGATGAACCTTCAAATTGCTTGTCACTTTATTAGGTCAAATTTTTTGGAAGATTTGTGTCTAATTTAACAAAGAGAGCGAATGAAAGAACAGAGACAAAAACGGTCGTTGCCAAAATTTGACACAAACTGTCATAAGTGCCTAACCAAAAAAGGAAGTTTTTCAGATCATTATGTCAGTACGTATTGCCTCATTGATGCCAACTGTAGTGAATTATTATCAACCAGGTTTAACTAAGCCGACGATTGTACAATGGGTGTCGACTTTAAGCCTGAGCTTAGTTAAGCTTAGGCTTAACAAAGCTCGTGTAAACCCGCATTTGTACAACCGGCCCTTAGTGTGTTTTCGTTATTTGATTTGCCTGCTAATACTTTAGGTTTCACTTTTTCCTCTCTCTTCTTCATAACTTCAGCTCTTCTCTTTTTCCGAGCGTTTTCTTTGTCCTCTTTGATTTTTGTTTTATTTTCATAATAATTCCTCCCTGCTCCAGACAAAATAGCAGAAGGCATTTTTTCTCTTTGTCGTTTCTTATCATTTTTTTGTAGAGGTTGTGGGTATGTTAGATGCTTTTCAAATGAATTAACGTCATTTGTATTTTCTGTGTCCCTCATTAATATATGAGGCGCTTCACATGGATTTGCTAAACCGTCCGACAAACCATCAGTTTTCCCTGTATTTGTTATTTGCTCTTCACTTAACAATCGATTTTCAGATTCTGTCGTTTCCTCGATCAAGATCGGTTTGGAAACTCCTTGTATATCTTCGTAGTCTGTTTCTTTTAATCCTATTCCACTGAGTTGAATATCTTGCACAATGATGATGTTTGCATCTTGGTTTGGATGGTTTCTTTCAATGTTCTCTGTTTAATTGTCAAAAACTATTTCCATCTTCTCCATATCTGCCGGACTAAATAAGGGTATGTTGTCACTTTTAGTCTCGCTTCTAGTGTCTTTAGTAAGGATTGTTTGTATGAGTGAGGAAATGGTATCCACACATATACCATGCTCTGAAAGTTTAGGTTGTAACCCTTTGAAAATTTTCTTTGCAGATACGATATCTGATGCCGTTATTTCATCATCATTTGGTTTTGCACTGGACAACTCTTCCAAAATATTTTGTACACATTTTTCATAGTCAACAACATTTGGATCAAACGGATACAATCCGCAGGCCTTAAAGCCATTTTTAATATTAGTTGGTACATTGGGATGAAGGAGAACTTTTTCGAATACTTTACAAAACTCATTTTTGGTGACAACTCTGTTTTCTTGATGAGACTGCCACTTTCTCACCTGTCGCCAATAATAAGACTTCAGATCTTATCCAGCCCATTTCTGTCTTCCCTAGGACCCATTCAGAAGTCATATTGTCTACAAGAGCCTTTGGAGGTTTCACATACGGAAACACAACTAGCGGTGGACATAGTTTACCATCTGCACTGGAAGTTAGTAATACTGTGGGATCATCTTTAGAATTGCCTTTTTGGACGACATTTAACTGTTTTCCTCTCATACCAAGTACTTTTCCAGTCTTCAGGCTGAGATAGAAGCCACTCTCATCTGCATTTAAAATGCGCCCGGGTTCGTTTAAAATGTCTAGTGCATTAGAGTCTCGTAAATACACTTGCAGTTCTCTGAACAACGCCCTTATATATTCGTCTGTTACCTGAGCCCTGTGTTTTTCAAGAGTCTCTCCATTCTTTAAAACCAATTCTGGATGCCTCTTCATAAAGCTTGAATACCATTTTTGACCAGGCCTGCCATTTTTAAAAGGTATCGTTAAGGCCCGGTCAAACAGAGAACGCGGCGGTCCGGCGTTCTATGACAATACAATGGAACGCTGTAACGCGGCGGTCTAGAACGCGGCGTTCGGCGTTCCATTGTATTGTTAGAGAACGCCGGACCGCCGCGTTCTCTGTTTGACCAGGCCTTTATTCTTTCGGTATTAACAAGTTTCTGGTCAGTATCTAATAGCTCATGCTTTTTAATGGGGAATCCACTTTTCGCCAAGTTTTTTATCCACTCTACAAGTTTATCTTCAACTACAGTCGGTAAAACGGGATCTGGTCCCATGTGTCTAATTATGTCTTAAACTTTCCCCTTGATCCGGTCCTGTACAGTTGATTTTGGAACTCCGTATCTCCTACATATTTCTCGCAATTTCGCCCCATTCCTAACAGCCTCGACTGCTTCCTTTAGAGCTGCTTCACTGCACTGATGAAACTTTTTTCTTGGTATTCATTTCTGAAATAAGAAAAAACTCAAAATATTAGTCAATAACCTTAATGAGAGGAGCGGGAAAATGGTAGAGGCCGACTATTGGAATGCTATGAAATTGGTTGCGGTCCGGTGGTCAGACAGGATATTATTGATCAACATCTGTATTATTTCATATGTATCATTGTCCGTCCACTGGCTGAAAGGCTAATCATATTCTGCGCTACCTATACTCCTAATTTTTAAAACTGTTCTGACTCATCAGTAATCAGTTATCACGCTTTGGATGCAGTGGCGGGGTACACAAAGGTTTACTCAGGTGCTCTAAATTTTTCCGATATATTTAGTAAGGGGAACAAGATTAAATTATGAACCAGCAATGCGAATAAGCAATTCTGGTGAGCCGTAAGTGAATATAAATAGAAAACTGGAAAAATATTGACAGTAGTGGTAAAATACTGTCTGTTTTACGTGTTAGCAGTAGAAAAAATAATAAAAATTCTAGACACATTTTGTGCAAATATAGAATTTGCAGAAAATTCAGACCAAAGCTTGACTGCTTACCTGGGATTTATTCGTCATCGCTTTCACTTCCATTTGACAGTAGACTGTCACTGTCGCTTTCCTCGCCAAGGTTGATTGTGACAGGTTCGATGATGCGTGTCGATATGGTGATCTATCTGCCACATTTTTCCTTCTTCCTGCACGACGTGACGGATAGCATTTTGCCATGCTTCAGGAGTTACAAGCTGAATAGCATTTTCTAATAATACTTTCACATCCTGTAACTTGAAGGTTGTGTTGTGACGTGCAATATGACCCTTCACTTGAGCCCAGATGGGTTCTACGGGATTTAGTTCACAATGGTAGGGCGGTAAACGCAACACAGTTACGCCACAGCGGCGAGCCGCCTCTAATGTTCGCAGGTTTATGTTCTTTTATTATCTCGTACAGTTCTGCTTTCACACATGTATCGTCAAACGAAATTCCTTTCTCGCGTAGCCATTCCTGCATTTCACTCTTTCGAGACCCCATTGTTGGTAATCGCTCAGATCGACGACTATGGTAGGGAGCGTTATCCATGACGATTATTGAGTTGGGTTCAACGCGCTGAAGCACACCTCCAACCGTGGCCATGCTTCAACCAATTCTCAAAGCAAATGGCATTCATTTCGTCATGGTATTCGCCTCCCTTCTTAGACACAAAGCTCAAGTTGCATCCCTCCAAAAAGCCACTATCACTGCCAATATGGGTAAGGATCAGTCTCTGACCTTTACCTGATGGTGCTCGTAGACCTGTCGGTCCAAGTTTTTGTAACTGTATGACCTGCGTTTACCCATGCTGCCCTGCTAAGCTGAAACGTCCTATCTGACTTTTGGGAAGTTCTGAGATATTAACGATTTTGTGTTTGCTTGTTTTTCACTGTGTAGACATTAAGCAAGAAAAATAAAACTTTGGCATATGTTACGATTTAAGAATATAAAACAGTGTCTATATTTTTCAAATTGCGTGCTTGTTCATAACTATGATTTTTGTTAGTTAGGACGTTTTTGCTTAGCATCTGAAAGAAAAAAAAAACACATAGGACAGAAATAAAACGTGAAATATTTTTGATATTAATATAATTTGGAACCAACATGTGAACAAAATATAAAACAAACTGAAAAAAGGATAATCTCCATATTCCTAGATAAAAGTAATAGTAAATAGTAGTAGTGAGTATATTGTGTGTTTACTCATCGGAGTCGTCATCGTATGCTTCACAGATCACACTCAAATCTTTACAGAATTGTAAGCGAGTTTCTGAGATAGTTGGCTTGAGAGTTGATATTATTACATTTTTTCTACTTTCATCTACCCCTCTGTTCCGTATTCTTGCAGTAGGCTTTTCAACACCATTTTTAGTGGCTTTGTTGTTAAAGAAATCAAGGACTTTACACTCTTCCTGTTCAAATGCGGTTTGCTATTTAAAGTTAAGGTTAATTCTTGAAAAAATAGCCAACACCAGGTCTTTAAAATAAAAGCTACCCTTTTTTAGTTTGAATTTGGAACTGAGATCATTGCAGTTGTAGAACTGCCCAATGCCCATGCTTATAACGTCAGTTTTAGTGCCATTGGCAGATGCAACACAAGATACGAAATCATCGAAATCAAAAATTTTTTTGACTCTTTTGATTGACAATCCTACCTTTTGGTGAAAATGGTCGGCTGACATGTATGAATGTCCTGGCTCAAAATATTTTATAGTTAGCTGTTTCACACATATTGCAAATCCCTCCATCTTCTGCTGGTCATTTTCTAAAGTTTTTGAAGGTGCAGAAACTACGGTAGGAATAGGGTTAGCAGTTGGAAAAAGTCCAACCTTTTTATAAACTTGTAAAACCAGCCATTTCCGCAAAAACATTTTCAATATCCTCTTTGATAATTATATCCCATACAAGAAGCATAATAATAATAATAATAATATTCCAACAGGTTTGCACGCAACCACAGTAACAATTAACAAACATAGCCTGAAACAGCCTATCCAAGCAAAACTTATATAATTATATATATTATAATAAACATAAAATAGTAACAAAGAAAACTATTCCCCCTGAGATATAGGATTTTGCATTGGAGGGTGTAATTTTATTAGGTACATACATTAATGTCAATCTTCGACACTAGACCTGGACTGTCCGCTTTATTAGTACAGCATTGTAAGATCATTAATGTGGCGGCAGAAAGCTAATATAAGTAAGTAAGTCCGATATTCGAAATAAAATATTATGTGAAAAACTAAAATAGATACTGCATATTTTCATTCTAATACACTATACCTCAAACTCTTATACTTACACAGATTCAATAGCTGAAATTACATTTTTGTAAAGTGGTAACTAAAACTTATGCTTCATTCTAGCTTACTTCTTATGTGAGAAGAATACTGTTTTGATCCTTCTGAGTTGGCAAATCTAGATTCTCACATAATACATTTTGTTAGATGAAAATATAATGCATAATGTGCTGAGAAAATGTAAATCCGCTATCAATTTCTCGATAACAACATTGTTAACGTGATAGTTGAAAAATATTGGAGTAAATCTTCCAGACCATCAACTGTGGTTTTTAGAGAATAATCTCAACTTGAATATTTGTAATTCTAACTTCAAACTGAGCATCAATGGTAAATATATCTGTAATAAATTCAGTGCAAATAGTAATTACCTAGAAATTGTGCAGTATTCAGAACTATGTAAATTATTGTTTGTACATAGAATTATGTTCAGGACTATCTGGAGATACAGTACGGTAGAAATTAAAAGGATTAAATAACAAACGAAAGTCAGCCAATTCGAGAGTAATTACAACACTTGCCGACATTAAAATCAGATGCGGTTAAACTAGAAAAAAGGGAAAATTTAGCATTTCTAAAAATGATAAAATGAACAACCATAAAAAAATTAATACAGTACATCGTATACCCTCAAATGTGGAAGAAATAATATAATCGAAATGTTTATTTTCATACCCTCCTCCGCATGTATAATTTGAAATATAATTCTGTAATCTTGTGGATACTATTAGAGATTACTAAAAGTTATGGTTTTCATTAACCGACTTCTCAGGTGTCGATGAGGCTCAGATGCTATATTGCTCTCATGGTGTATCCTAATTCTTATATATTTCTGCACTACTAATTTTGTTAGTGTAGAGGAATGATTATTTTCAACGTCGTCGTCCAGCACATGATCCCTAAATACATCGAATACAGATTCTTTGGTATTGTTCAATGTATAATTTATCAAAAACTGCTCTACGTTTTTGTGCTTTTTATGAAATATATTTGAGATTGACTTTAAGGATCTTATAGAGCGTTCTGCTTGTTGACATATAGTGATTACGAACGGTGAGGCGTTTGTGAGGCTACCGTACCGTTTTCTTTTTTGCAAAAGTGAATGTGTGATGGTCGTCTCAATTAAAAGTCGGCAATTATCACATGTAATGCATTTCTTGAGATTCCTCACAACAAACCCAGCAATGTATGCAACAATGTCACAGACATATGGTGTTAGCTGCCACAGCTGTAACAAAAAATCAACGATTGCCAACGTTTCTTCTGAATCATTGATGTACTCTTCAGTTTCTTCCAAATTTTCCCCAAAATTTGTTTTTGTTAATGTATTAATGTACGTTCGCCCCAATATGCTTGTGTTATCTATTGCGACTACATTTGCAGTTTTGGTGCCCTTAATTTCAGAATGAAGAAGCAAACGTTTGTATATAGCCTCAAACTGACGAGCAGTGGGATTATTATTGCTTCCACCTTTACTGCGAATAGCACTAAAAAATAGCTCAATATGATCCTGAGACATTTTATATGTCAAAATGTAACTTAAGTATTGGTACTTAATAACATATTCCATATAAAATGCCTGCAAATTTTGAATGCATATAATGAACCCTAAAAAACCTGTCTTCCTTCTACAATCTAAAACATTCGTATTACCTACTCTTAACCCTTTAATGTAGTCTTTACACTGTTCTAAAAATGTAAATATAGCACTAGCATTATTAGAATTTATACCTTTTTTGTATTCATAGGTAGAGTATCTAGACTTACTGTTAAAAATGTCGAACATATTGTTTATAATTACTGAAAAATTTGCTGTCGCTTCAGCACCTTGAAATTCGTCAAGCGCCAAGTCTTTCTCTAAAAATCTAAGAGCATCGGCAACACTTCTACTAAAAGTTTGTGCTGCAAGTGACACCTTCATCTTTTTATTTTCCCACTGGATATGCCTTTTTCTCAACTTAGTTGCTGCAGTTAATCCTTCTTTGGTCTGGACAGCAAAAAGCTTCTAAAAATATTTCCAGTCAATGGTTTCATTATTTTTAGTGGTTAAGGTTTTGTATGTAGCCAAACAGTTTCTCACAAGTTTCAACATATGGCAAGCATCAAAAAATAAAAATACTATATGGTTGTCCACAGGATGAGCAAACGAAGCGTTTAAGGTATCTAAATTTAAATTTGCCCCTAAATGCTCTGCCATGGAAACATTTTGTCTTGCTCCATCAAATGTAACAGAACACACGATCACTCCTGTATCATGGATAAATCTCATCAAGTTATTTACTAAACTTGCCTGTTCTGCCCCACTGAGACCAGATATAAAAAAATATGCAATCGGAAGTTTCCAACTTCCATTTAGAGCGACCAGCTCTGGGACTTCATCTGACTCCAGTTTGAAGCCTTAATCAACATATCCCATAAACTTCTGTCCATTCCATTCAATGCGTTTATGTACAGCCATACTGTCTAATACCAAGTTGCATAGAACTTCTCGACCCTTTGCTTCCTCAGCCTGCACCTTCAGTTTTAGGGTATCTTTAGCTTCCTTACTGAATCCTGGCGAACCATCGATCCTTTGATACCATTTCGTTAATGTGTGTGGATGAGGCAAGCTACTGTTAAGTTTGCTTCTAACAAAGTCATATGCTTTGGGATTGTAGAAATGCAGGGTTAGTACAAATGATCTCAATGTTGGAGTATACAATTTTTTGGTTTTGCCTTCCAAAAGTCTTCCAAATAGAGCTCTCCCTGTATTTCCCAGTGAGGCCTATAAAAATGATGATACAACTTTAATAAAATAATAATACCAAAATATGTTTAGTCAAGAAAATAGTTTTGAAGACATCACATAAAGCCACTTATGAAAAAATGGTTGTATTTTGTTAATACAAAAGAGCAATCTTACAAATAATTTAGGGTAAATATAATGTCATAGAAATCTATAGATTACTTTTAAGTGATCATCTATTATAAAATAGGAAGGATATTTTTAAATTTGAAAAACAAATCTTGAAACCTCCTTTCTGCTCATACCCATATTACTTTTTTAATATGTAAAATATACATATAAACCTGTTATTAGACATGAATACTTTCAGTTTTTTACTTACATTTAAAACAAATTCAGCATTTTCTGTTAGGCTGTAATTTTTCCTTAAATACTCAGCCAACGACTTGTGACTATACAATTTTGCCTTCAATCGTCGATTTTGCTGCTGGAGACTGTTTATCTTGTTCTTATACAAGGTGATTTTCCTTTGAGCGAGATCTAAAGCTTTGTCATGTTTAGCACAACATATTTTGTTAAGCTTCGCAAGATAGCTTCTCTGTAAAGCCCTAAAACGAGAATATGACATGAAAACTAAATTATGCATTAACTTCATTTCATGTGAAAATTCATATTACTTAATCTTTGGTCTGAAATAGATTTCTAAAGCACCTAACCAAAACAAAAAAAGTAGGTAATGCACACAATAGGTTCTCTACGGAATATGAAATTAATGGATCTGAATGTTACAAAAATATGCCTTATAACTGACAATACTGTTTACGAGCATGAATAACTTCACAGTACATGTAACACATTCATTGGACATCCTGTATAACAGTAAACATTTTTGGAACATAGATTTTATTGCCCTCTACATTTTTTATTTGAAACATTTTTTTTCTATCTCAAATAGGGAAGCAGTTATCGTCCACACACACATTGATACACCCTGTATAGGAATAAAATATTACTTCTATGCTTCTTATTTGGAATTTGAGTTAATTTCCCGGCATTATCCTCTGCCACTCTTGATCCAGAAGGATTTGTAGTTATACTAATAACCCCTTCAGACGCTGTTAGTGTACCAGATGTTGCTGTTAAGGTTTCAGAATCATCTGTCATTAATACAGCAGCCTCTCCACTAGAGTTTTCTTTCTCAGTTGCTGGGTTGCAGCTCCTATACAAAAACAAAAGAATATCTCAAGTCTGTGTTGTAGATGTAGGGGCACTTAATCATCTAGCACTATCTCAGTAATATAATTTCAAGGTGATTACCCTCCCATCAAGGGCAAAAGAAAAACAAAAAATCAACTGTTGGATGAAGTATGAGTTAAACAAACAATTTGACAAGTGAAGTGGCTGGTTATTGTTCGTTTTTGCTCTTAAGGTTCTGCCTTATATCACAGCCCCCCATTCAGACCAACCTTTTGCATAACTATACAGACATGCTCACAATGTTCATTCACTTGAATGTAAACAGTGACAGTCTCCCCATAAACAAGCATACCTATAGCATTAATCACATGTAAAACTAACAATATTCTTGCATAACAAAGCTACTATTTTATACTGCGTTTAAGAAATATATTCCCAATTGCTTCACCACTGTACAATAGTGTAAATATGTAAAATGTACAATGAAACTTACACATTCTGTCCATCTACATCCACAAATGTAGATTTTGCTGAAGAACCTTCCTCAACTGTATTATCCCTCTCGTCTTCTCTACAAACATTTTTTATTTACACAATACTGTCTTCGACAAGTAATTTAATATCAATTTAAAATATATACAAACCGTTTACGTTTCAATGGCTGATTAATCGATCCCACATCTCTACATTCAGGAATCATATTCTGAGACGTGCTGGTATATGGTACACTGCTGTGCAATTCACCAAAATAACGCTAAACTGGTTGACAGCAGACACCTGGTCGACACTTGACAATATTGACATAGACAGTCCCTACGTTGCCAGTTGTGCATTAGGGCATGCTTGGGACATGCAACAATGTTTGTAAAATATAAAAATGGGGTTAATTCTTGACAGAATTGCAGAATTAAACGTGTTTTACAAAAGAGTATCCTCAGAGTACTTTTTCTATTACAGATAAGCAAGCCACAATCATATATTTTTACTTTTTTACAACATACGTTCCATACATTTTTCTGAATATTCATTCCAAATGATTGTCAAATTTGCATGGCTGCGGTGTACCATTGTAAATATTCCGTTTACATTCCCAATGTTTGGAATGCCGACAAACAATTTGCCTTGGATGCGTAGTCTATCAGTAGGACGTCGTTGGTAGCACTCAACTTGCCTCACTCCCTTTATTTTAATTATGTCGATATCCATGTGAATTCTTCAGCCTATAATTGTTTTTTCTCTGCCAGATCTTTTAAAAGTGATTGTAAATTAGTATAGGTGTATACAGAGTAGCCCAAATGTAATATATTTTTTTAAAAACAATAAAAACGTACTAATCAGTCGGACATTCAGCGTTCCCGAATACAACCCTGACCGGTAGACCTATCGCTTCACGTCGGCTGTCTGGTGGTTGCCCACCGATCACGCTCTGATCACGCGTATGAGTCAGAACAGTTTTAAAAATTAAGCTGGCCATAGACGCTAAGGTTTACCTTCCGGCTTGTGACCCGGAAGGCTTGCCGGAAGGGAAACCTGTACTCTCGTCTCGAACATACACGGTACTTTTTAGTTGGAGGGTTTTATTCAGTTTTCAACTTTCGACACGTTGCTTACATCTCTTTAATAATGATTTCGGAAAACGATCTTCTGTTAATAGGGCTTGCGGTTGCTTTAGTACCTAATGAACAAAAAAAGTTGAAACGTAAACGTTCTAAATGGGTAAAACTGTGGAAGTTAAACAGAGAAAAACTTTCCCATGTGCACCTCATAAACGAACTACGGCTGGAACCTGATGATTATAGAAATTACTTACGTATGGACGAAAGCGTATATACGGAGTTGCTAGAACTAGTGTCTCCATTGCTTAAAAAGGAAGATACTATAATGCGGACAGCAATCACTCCACATGAGCGACTAAGTACTACTTTGAGGTATTTAGCAACGGGAAGAAATTACGAAGATCTGAAATTCACGACCCGTATTTCTGCTCAAGCTTTGGGAAAAATAATTCCTGAGACATGCAGAGCAATTATTGTTGTTCTCAAAAATAAATATTGCAAGGTAAGCAAACATTTTTTATTCAAGATATACAAAAATAGAAAAAATAAAATTCATCCAGTAAAAGAACTTAAACATTTTGAACATAAAAGAAAAATACAAGAAAAGCTAATACATATTCATGGCACAAAATTGCGGTAGTATAAACTTGTTGAAGGGGGTTGATCAGAAGGTACGTTGTACTCTGTTACGATACTGTTGAATTGTTGAGGATTTGTAACTGTCACTGTAGCGGGAGGTTCAGCTACAATCCTTGAATTTGCCGTCAAAGTACCACACTTCGCCGCAAACAAAGCGTCATTTATCATTTTTTGGCAATATGTCGCCATCATGGGATCCAAAGCCTGCAATTCTTGACCAACATAAGCCGCATAGTTTGCATATTTATTTGGATCTTGCAGTTTTGCAGCAACCAAATTCAGAACATTCTGTTGCGCATCTGGATTTGGGGCTTTCCTTTTAAGACTGGTTTTTTTAATCATTTGGCGGCGATTTGAAATCGAGGTAAATGCGGTACTCGGAGTACGTGGACTCGGCGGATCACTTTCGCATTCCTCATTTTGAGGCAATTCTCTTTGTGTCCTATTTTCATTGGTGATTGATTCCGAGACTGATTCCCCATCATCTGCTGTAGTTTTGGCTTCACTGTTCTAAAAAAAATGAAGCAAGTTTCAAAATATATACACAAACACGTAGATTCATTTTAGTTTTCATGTAATTCTAGCTCTATGCGTTTCACTGGAACCTTTAGTGCCAGAACACAATAAACCACAGTCTCACCACTCGCCAAATCGGTTTTTTCCAGTTTTACTACTAGCCAAACCAATCTTTTGAAAATGTCTAAGTGGTAAAACTGTGGTTTTTTGTGATTTTCGTTGAGTGATGCATGAATTCTCTATTTATTTGGACTTTTTCCGATTTTTTATTACAGTTTCCAAAGTCAGAAGCAGAATGGATACAAATTGGATCAGATTTCAATGAAAGATGGCAGTTTCCAAATTGTCTCGGCGCAGTTGATGGCAAACACATAAGAATAAGACCTCCTAGCGGTAGCGGTGCATACTACTATAACTATAAGCAGTTTCACAGTATTGTATTAATGGGTATTGCCAATAGTAATTATGAATTTATAATGTTTGACGTTGGCACAAATGGACGGGTATCTGATGGAGGTGTTATTAACAATACATGTTTCTACAAGGCATTGGTAGAAGGCCAACTTAAAATACCGGCAGTTAATGAACGCAACAATCTACCGTATGTTTTCATAGGAGATGAAGCTTTCGCTCTCAGAAAAGATTTTCTGAAACCTTATAATGAGAGAGAACTGAATCCTGAACGTTCCAATTACAATAAACGTTTGAGTAGAGCCAGAAGGATAATAGAAAATGTATTTGGAATTCTGGCCAACCGGTTTCGTATATATCACACTGAAATTGGAATATCAGTTGAAAGTATAGAAACTGTAGTAATGGCTACATGCGTTCTGCATAATTATTTGCGAAAAAAAATCCAAATCGCTATATGGAAATATCTGCCGACGAAGAGGATAAAGCGAGAGATGTACTTCCCTCATTGCAACGAGGTTTCGGAAGTAGACGTTTTCCTGAGGATGCAAAACAAGTGCGAGAATTGTTTCTTCAATATTTTAAAAATAATTAGAATAAGTTGTTTTTTAAACAGTATCGAGTGATACTCTATTGCTGACTGCACTGCTGAACGAATTGATGAATAAATGCTTTATAACAAATTTTCTGCTATTTTTCAAATGTATTTTAGTGAAAAATGACTATATCGAGGTCTAAGATAAGCATGTTGAACCTTTATGCCTTCAGTTTTGAGATCTTTTAGCAACAAAATTTTATGGAAGTGCAGGTTGCACTTATTCTCAATTCAATAATAGTGTTCTTGAGGCTCCAAAATGCTTTTTCTTCGTCGATATGACCATTCTCCATTGAGACGCTGTGTTTCAAGGCTCATTATAAAAAACAAATGTAAAAAATTAAATCTTGAAATACCTCATCATCCTGACTGCTTTCTTCTTCCTCCATGTTCGAGTGACTTTTTCGTGGTACTTCCTGGTCATACAGGAAGTCTAAGAGATGGAAGTACCAAAGTGATGATTCGTATATTTCACCGCTTGAGCCAGTTCTTCTGCTTTCTCTGATTTTTTTTAGTTCTTTTCGGTATGAGCTACGCATATTATTGATTTTCTTGACCACTGTATCTTTCGTCGCTGTCGGATCCAGTGTCTTCAATTTCTCCACCAACTGATTGTATGCACTAAGCTTCATGCCCTTATTCAGATAGTCCTTGCTTTTAATTTCATATAAGCAGGGAAATGACTTATATAAATCTATAAATTCAGCTATGAACTCGTGCGACCACAGTCGCATATCAGTCATTTTGCTAGTAAACGTGCACCTTCTGATAGTCCTAATCAAAAACTGCGAAACCTCTGGCCTCTTCCCTCACTTCGCACATACACGTTCAGACTTGCACGCGAGAGGCTCGGCCGGCAGGCGAAATTTCAAGCGCTGCTAGTTTTTCTGGAGGCCGAGAGTTCAGGCCCGGCCTCCCGGCCGAAACGACCACTAACGATACGATTTGCCTTCCGGCTTATGAGCCGGAAGGCCTGCCGGAAGGTAAACCTTAGCGTCTATGCCCAGCTTTAGGAGTATAGATAAGAAAAGAGAGGTTGTATATGTGTTGTGTATGTTGTCCGACTGCTGGATTTTCCCTAGAATGATAATCCATTCACCGGTCACGCCATTTTAACCTCAAAATAGTGAAAAATGGATGGCAAATGATATTATATCTTGAATTTGGAATATATTTAACATATACAACATTAACAGCATTATATACATTGTTCACTAGCAATTTTACTTACCTTTTAAAATCTTTTGTCACTCTCTCAATCTACAAAAAATGTGGAGTACAAACAGCCTACTGTTTTTAGTGCGCGATATCGCTGTCAAGATGACAACTGTAAGGATGAAAATTTTGTGGACTATTAGAAATTAGTTGGCAAACCTGAAATGCGTTTATAAGCTGGTACAGATTTCTTTATTTTCAAGTTACTTTTGATAATGTGCCATTTGTCCGACTACTAGTGGTGGCCGGCTTACTGGCGAATTGACCCTATACAATCTGTAAAGGGCAATCACTGCACCAATGTGCTGAAATATTAATCCCATTACACTTGATTATATAATTTTCATGTATTTTATTATTTGATGGTGGGACATCCATACTTTAGCTACTATGTGTGCCAAAAATGCTACTCATCTAACTTTTATGGATAAACTATATAAGGCCTTTACGGAAACTATGATCGGGTTAACCTGAGCACTTGGATCACTGATCCTGACGTTCGGAAATTGATCTGGGATCAGTCAGAAATAGGGTCAGTTCACTCTTGTACAGTAAGTGATTACGATCGGATGACTCAGATCAGTAGCAGTTTTCCTTAAACATCTGTATTTTATTCTTAAACCAAGTTTCTCGTTATTATATATCCGTTAAATCCGTGGAATAGTAAATCCCACTTGACAACTGTTTGACGTATAACTGATCTATCCGGATCCAGATCAGTGTTTCCGTAAAGGCCTATGGCTATATGTATATGGTTATGAGTATTGACTATCTTTCATCAGTTCTGGTCAGGCTGTATATTTATTTATTTATTTCTTTATTTATTTATCTTCCTAGGCCGTAAGCCCACTCAGTTTTACAATAATAATTGTCTTCATTCTAAGCATAAAAATTAGAAAAATAAAAACATCACATCATCACATCCTGGACCATGACATGTGCATGAAACTAGAGACTACTTTGTCTGGAGAAACACCTACCTCCAAATGTTTTTTCAATATGCAAAAGCCAACAATTAGAAGCTTAACACCCTTGAGATGATTTTCCATAACATTATGATAGTTTTTTAAAGCTTTTTATCTTTAATTTTTTATACCATAACTGGTTTGTTTGGAATAAAATATTACTTGTTGGTGATAAGAAATACTCTTAATGAAAATGGTGGTCTTTCTAAATTTGCATCAGATTTGAATTTTGAGACAAGAGCTTTGTCAGATCTAAATTTGAACCATACACTATTATAATATTACGCTTAACCACATGTTGCTTTCTCAATTTTTATATCATTGTCACAGAGCTCAAATCTGAAACTAAGTGACTCTTGTAAAATGTCTTCATAAGTGTTTGCAGACGATTGTTCCCTAAAATATTCATCTAAACTTCTAGGGAGCTGCTCTGGAGTCTTCATCATTTCCCTAGCAAATGGTTCCAAAATGTGTGCAATTGTACCTCGAATATCATTTTCTTGCAAGTTTTGAATCAATGTTGTTAATTCATCTCCATCCAGAGGTGCTACAGATGAAGCTGATGAGCTTATTGCTTTGGTTTTCTTCCTGCACTAGTCTGTATCTTATTCTAACCATTTCTACTTGTTTATTCGCAGGAAAGGGCCACTGAGATAATACCTCAGTATATGCAGTTTCTTGTTGGCCCAAACTTTTACGACGTGCTTCAAGGAAGAAAAGAACTGGTCCTGGGACCATGTGATAATAAGATAATCCATACCTTCTGAGAAACAAAGCAAGGGTTGTTTTAGTATATGGTCCATATACTGGACTAATATTTGGAAAAAGTTGTCTAGGTCACTTTTATACATGTAAGTTGGAAAAATCTGTTTGAGAGGTTAGATATGTGTCCTGTAAGGAAATACTAGTGAACCAAAAATACCACCATTATTGTAGGAATTATTTGACATTTTCTGAAAATTGGGCACAGGGGACTGTTGCACATGTTAGGGGACTGATTTTAAATGAAAAATGCTGAAGGAAAATAAAAAAAATATGTTTATTCTGATAAAGTCATAATTTATAGACTGATTATTTGAAGAACAATGTAACAAAAATCAACATTTTTTTATAGTATCCTATTTGAACTCAAATTCAACTCTGTAGACTCCATGTAATATCAATAACAAAAGGAATACAGTATAGTAAGGCTTACATTGAATAATCAGTCTCAATATAATTAAGGAACATTGGATATTGTGACAAAACAAAAAATACCAGTATAAAAAACAGAATGGTTGAAGACAAACTTAATGTTTTTCAAAAACATTTACAGGTGCATCAAATTTATAGAATACTCTATTCCCTTTGATTGGTAAGTTTTTTAATCACTTGCTCTGATGCTACATCTGCAACATCATCTTGATTAAATACGAACGTTTGGTCCTTATTATTGTGAACTTTCAGAAATGTGACACGGATTTCGCCATCTTCTTCATCGATCTTGCCAATTACACTGACATCTATATTCCATATTTTTAGTAAGCCATTTGACAAGAATGAAGTCGCCAGTGTCAAGTACTTTCGTCACTGTGGTTGTGCTGGCCGGGCTTCATTCCCAGATTCTGAGTCAGTGAAGACATTTTCAACAATTTTTAGCCTATTCTCATAAATTATTTTTCCAATGTTAAAATGCGAGCATGAAACATCATTTAATGGAATTTGATTTCAAACCCAAATAATCATAAAACTGTCTAGTGATTTGGTGAACTTTGAGGGTGCCAACAAAAGTTTTTATCTTTGTTACCTCTCACTCAATTTCAATGTTTTCAATTGTTCAATGTCATCATCTTTGACAATATTTAAACTAATGTTTAAACCGATGACAGGACAATCTCGTTCAGTAGCTTCTACAAACTTCTCCAGGTTTTCGATATCACCTCCTGCAGCAACAATGGTATCTGCTGTCTTCTTGCAGGTACCGCCAATGCCGTCAGGTGCCCCTTTCCCGTGGCCACTTCTCTGTATAGTTCCAAAAGAACTTCTGCAAGTGTGGAAGCTGATTCGGTAATTTTGTGGCCATAATATAAAACATTGTTTTATTCCTATATTGAGTTACCGGCCCATCGCTTAGAAAAAGTAGGTTTTAAAATCTGGGATGGCAAATCATCTAAAATTTTCTGCAGATGAGCCCAAATGGCAGCTGGAGAATGAAAAACATTTGTACAGACTGTGCAGTAAGATTGAATTGTATCTTTCAAATACACTACGACCGTGTGTAGACTTATCCGAGCATGTGATCCTCCGAAATGAAAAGCCTGAATTTCTTGCCCATATTTTGTGGAATAATTTTCAGAAAAATTACATGAACCAGGGCCTTCTCTTAACATACTTTTTAGTTTCTTGATTGTAATGAATTGATGTAAAATATTCCTCTCATGACGTAAAAATATGTCAATGTCATCTTGCAGTTCTTTTATAAGATTGCGACGATTTATATTAAATGACTTTTTAATGTATTTTGTTATTCGACGAGTATTTTTGGATTTCGGATCCACAATTTCTTTTCCGCTATCCATTTTTTATAAATAATTTTTCTTCTGTTATTAAATTCTCTATACGAAGGAGTCTTATTAGCACATCTCTAGATAAACAATGCTTGTTATACCGATCACAGCACAGTTGCTGAAGCAATTTCTGATGGTTGTTATAAATTAAAATTCTCGCATTGTATAAAGCTGACAATTTGAGATCTATTGACTGGTTCTCAGGCATCAAGCTAATGTTTAATATTAATAAGACTGCTGTGATAAATTTCACGAATACCAAAGAGGAGGAAAATGATGATTTCAACATTACTTGTGGGAAGGATAGTATTCAAAAAGTGACTGTTCATAAATTTTTAGGTATCCATTTGGATGACCGTTTAAAATGGGATGACCACATATATTCGGTATGCAAAAAAAATTCCTAAGCTTTGCTTTGTACTTGAACAACTTCAGAATGTAGTAAGTTTTGATATTCTACGTTCCTTTTATTTTGCACATATACATGCAGCACTTTCTTATGATTAGTGATGTGGGCCAGGAACAAGAAATCACAAAGAGTGTTCATCATCCAAAAAAGGGCAGTAAGAATAATGGCAAGAGTCACTGTTGATGCGCACTGCAAACCTTTGTTCAAACAGTTTGGGATAATGCCACTTCCATCCTACAAATACTGCTCTGCTGTTACAGACATTTGCATGAATTCCAACCAATCAATTACCATCATACATGTTACATGCTCCAAAGCATAAATGACTTTTAAAAAAAGATTGTTATTCAATATTAAAATTATGGTCAGTTTTTACATTGAATCTTGAGTGTGACAGTACCGGCTGAAGGCCCTGGCGTAATGCGCCTTTACAATGCACGTAAGTCAGTATTTGCAATCTGGGGCGGAAAAAATATTATTTCATTGTTTGTAAGTTATTTCGTTTTTATTTAAGGTAGATTATGATGAATGGTGGTATAATTAATTTTATGCTAAAAATACATGGTAATATTATACAGGGTGTCCCATTAATTTCTGACATACTTAGTTGTTAATGTTACACGCTGCAACGTCTTGTAACTTTTTTATGTGCCGAGATATGATAAGTATGGTGACTTTGATTACATATTGTTGCTTCATAAAAACTATGAGCTCGCTTAATCGCTGTCAGCATCATCACTAGACGCATAGCTGGGCTGAGTAGATCCTGGTTCTTGTGGTGTTTTCAGCATTGCTATTACTTCTTGTGGCAATTGTTTACTGTTTCTTTTCAGAGGTTTTCTTAAAGTTGTTATATACTGGTCTAATGATATCAATAGCATGTGAATCATATCCTCCATCGTTTGCTGTCGCCTGAGTTTACGCGGGTGGTGCTCTGGGATGTGCTTGGAATCTTTGTTTCGCGCCTCTCCAGACATTTGTCAGGTAGTATTGAACTATCAACCAGTAGTCCTCCGTGAATTAATATTTTGTGAACGCTTTGTGGCATATAATACCATGGATATTGCGACACATATAGCTCCGCGGTATCAAGGCAGTATTTTTGGAATTTGTCGCTGTCTATCTTATGACCGCACGCTGTAGTTGTCAGGACTTTATCGGGGCTTCATCTATTCCTGTTATTGCGGCGGCAATTGAAGGATTTTGAAAGAGCTGCCTTGCCGAATTTCCGTCGTTCATCGTTTCGAAACCTGGTTTTGGAATGTCGATTAACAGACCCATTTCGCTACGAAATCTTTCCTGTATTAACTTTTTTTCGTGCATTACCAGCTGGCCTGTCTGAATTTCTTATAGACCACTTCTTAATATCCAATCTGTAGGCAATATGGAGGAGACATTCAAAGCACTTAATCCATGCATGTAAACTGGATATACTCCAAGTTCTCTGCCACTACTTGCCGTGTTTTAACTTCATCGATTTTATTCATTGGTCTTGGAGTTGCATAACATAAATGGCAGCTTGGTGACGATGATTTAGCAAGCCAACTGCAAATTTTGCCATCAATCATCGTCAGTGATAAAACACTTGTGCAATTGTACACTTTTCACAAATTTTCACAGGGCTGGGTTGAAGAAGCGCGATTTGATTTTTAATGTTCTGGATTTCATGTTTCACGAATGTCTCTTTTTCCTGATGAAATTTGATTTTGATAGGCCGGCAGTAGTTTGTTGACGAACTTGCAGGATTTTGGAAAACAAGGATTTCTTTATGTTTGTCGTTTCGCACTGTAACTCTCAAAAGAACCATGGAAATAGAAAATATAAGCTTCACATCCATCAGAAATGCCAACCGTTTGTCTTGCTCTTTTCTACTTTGTTTAAAGTTTCTTTTTGCTCTGGCGAGGATAGTCTGTGCAACGCTGAGGCAGACGAATCGACCCACTCTGTGCTGACATGGAGGATGAAGATTCTGTAGCAATGGATCTTTATCTCTGTATCTGGAAAATAATAAGCATTAAAATATAAATTCAGATACAAAAAAAAACCCAAATCTACCCACCTGTTTTCATAAGTCTGTTCTGTTTTAGTTTTTCATTTCTGTCTTTTTCGTGTACCATCACAATCTGCACCTACAGTAATAGCGTGATCGAGATCCATGTTGACCACGTGGAAGAAATAATTAGTAAGTAGTAACATTTTTTATAGGCTAGAAATTACTACACAAATGACACTATGTCTGGGACATGACATAATGCGTCGTCCAATTTTGATTTAAATTGCAGCGGGTTTTAATGCGACCTGCTATGCTCACTGTATCGGCACACACGCGTTATGTGCTTATGAATGCAAAATCACTTCAAATTCAATTGAATTTTTTTCCAATTGTGGACAAAATGCGTTCTGATAAGTCATTCCTCAAACACGGTTTCGATTCTGTGCCATCCATATATTTCTCGAATATGACTTCAGCATCGGTAATTAGTTGACACCTAGGCGTGTTATTTATGTTTACTTTCTTTTCGTCGCCAGAATCCTCATCTGTATTATATAGCCTGCTGCGTTGATTGGAGACAAAATAACAGTCCGTCAGCGATTCAAGCGTCACCATCAGCAATATTTTCTATTTGTACCATCAGTTCGTGAAGTTTGAGTGGTCGTTTCCAAATATGCTGCTTAAACATCCAACGAGGGCATTTAAGGTCATCGACATCTGTGACCAATGGACTATGTCTGATGTCATTCCTCTCACAAAAAAGGTCATCGAAAATGGTGACTTCAATATCAAAGGAAGACTTTCTTATTTTCGGGTTTTTAGTTCCAATAACTGAGACTATGAGAAAAATCCATCATACCAGCTCTTCCTACTGTCCGCTTTAATCGACACTGGTTGTTTGAGGTTTATATTCTTATGACTAAGAATTGAAATTTTTAATTTATATAATTTCCTCCTATCGACTATAAGACTTGGTCTTGCAAAGCCTCATACACCTATTGATAAAATGCACACACATTCCCAGAATGTCCAAGCGTTTGCTCTTGGGAGCCTGAAATGCTCGAAGACAAACAACATCATCTGAGTACTGTGGTACTATTTCCTATTTAAAACAAAATGATAGTATTACATATTACATGCTAAATATAGCATGTATGATTCGTATATTTGCCAATTACCTAGGTAATTGTCATTTTTTACTCGAGGTTGGTTGAGTAATTCTTCCAAATCATCATCAGTTGCTGAATCCTAAAATAAGTCACTATCTTCTTCGACATTAATCACGCTTCCCTTCCTCCAACTTCTCCAAATCCAAAAGATTATTCTTCGCAAGATATTCGTACGTTTATACTACAGATTTTAAGCAACAGCTCACAGGTTTAGACACAAAAAACTTTTTAGATAAGTTCAGTCACAAACGCAAAATAGATCACAAAGTACAATCGAAAATAATATGCAGAACTAGTTTTGAGCAAGGAATATTTCCCAAACCCGAAATATGAATTTTATACGGCTATTGAGCATTACCAAATAGGCAGAATTAGTTTTGCCTATTTGGTAATGCTCAATAGCCGTATAAAATTAATATTTCGGGTTTGGGAAATGATCCTTGCTCAAAACTAGTTCTGCGTATTTTTTTCGGGCATTGCCCGAATTCGGCTATTGAGTGTAACATAAACACATAAAAATAGGTTAGTTTGACATGTCAAAGAATCGTTGAACCGCACAATTCCTGCTCAAGTCAGTCCTCGCCACAGCCCACAGCCGCCCTCACTTCCTCGCAGTTCTCACTTTCTCACTTGGTTCTCACTTCCATGATAGTAAAAACGGTCCCAGAACCGGTTCTAGAACTGAAGGTTGGAACGCTTTGGGGATCGTTTTGTGTTACCGTTTTCCATTTAGTTACCATTGAGGTGGGCGGTGCTTGGACGATTCTGTTACCGTTCTGTTACGGTTCTCGGCAAGGTTGGAACACAACTTGTGCTGAAGGTCTCTATAAAAAGGACCTAATGGTCCGTTTATAATAACAGCATTCCGTATTTTATCGTCTAATTTATCCAGATAGTTGGCGAACTCTGTTGGCTATTCTCGGTTAATATATTTAGTAATTAAAGTATTAGTTTTTATGTGCTGATTTTTGCTTTATTTTTTGACATTTACTCACAATTTTTGAACAATCTGGTGGTCTGCCCTGATCTCTGTCTCCGAGAGTTATATTTAATACGCACGTATTCATAGCTTTCATAATGTCTTTAAATGTAGAAGCCATATTAGATTCAAGTCGAAGCGGGGCAAAACAAATTAACCTGATTATTTCTAAATAAACGTGTATAATGTATGGAAGATATTTATTTATGTCAAATGTAACAAGATGAAATAGTTAGTAGGTAATCTAACACGTTGATTTGGTATTTAGCTATAACTTTGGGTATTAAGAGAAAGTAATATAGATTATATAGTGTTAATAACTTTAAATAAGTAGATTTAACTTTTTACGTCTCATTGCCAACTTATTTAGAATATCATAGGGCTCCGCCTGTACAGCCAAGTCACGATGAACACTCATTAGAGAGAGTCCAGTAAGCCTTTCGTCTCCCATTTTATTCCTTATGTAGGTTTTTAACCTCTTTAGAGTAGAAAAAGATCTTTCAGGTGTCCCAGTGGACCCTGGTAGTGTAGCTAACATTATAAGAAGCGTTTTTAACAAAGGGAAGGACTTCTCATCGCACTGATCAATAGCATGTATTGCAGTGACAGGTGTTTGCGTTATAGATTTCCAGTGATTGTGCCATATCTCATATTGATGAATAGGATGGTATCATTTTCTCCCAGTAATGTTTGTGCTATCTTTTTAAGACTTTGTATATTGTCTTATGGTAATTGCTAGTCTTCTCAGATGAAAGCTTTTGGATCCCTTCAATTGTTTCTTCGTGTGGTTAAAGCAAACACCTAGCTCAGTAATCACATGGTCAATAAAAGAGAAAAATACATTTCGACGATAATGTACTTAGGCGGTTTCGTCTGATACATTGTTGCGCTGAGTATGCCTTCCGATCGTTCTTGGTATAACTATGTTGCTTGAACTCATCTGCTTTGCTTGCCCGAAAAGTATTGGCTTTCATTTCGAATATCTTGCAAAGTCTTTTTTATTGTTTTAGCATAACTGCAAGTGTTGCTTAAGTCGACATTGACTTTCTGTATTGCTTCATTAAGGTTCAACTGTATATGAAAAAAACTTTTTAGTACAACTAAACACGACACGATAAACTGGTTATTTTCTATAGCGTTCTTAAGTTGGTATGCTTGAGTGGCGATGCTTTTCGGTCCACTGCGTTTCAGAAAGGGAAATAAGCCTTGAATGAGAGTTGATTTGATCCGCAATTTGTTTCAGAAGGCTGTCTCGGAGCGGATATTACCTAAAAAAAAATATTGCACTTTTTATGGTTCCGATACTGTTCCGTATCATAGGAATCTGACATGAATGTGCTAGAACAAGTTAAGTAGTGTACAAGCTGCGCCCTTGGGTACTGCTAAGCAATTCTCACGCCTCGTAACCGACTACTTATCACTGCAGCGCCATCATAGCCTTACCCAATAAAATTATTGATATCCAAATTATAAAACAATAAATGTGTTACAATCGTGGAGGCCAATGCCTGAGCTGAAACGCCTTCCTACGTAGATAAATTATATCTTTAAATACGGTACCATTGACAGAACCTGCAGTAAAATAGTAGGGAACTACTTGTATCCAGCGAGATGAGACTCCACCTAACATGTGTTACTGTTCTTGTGTGATTTGGTAATGTCACAGTGCCAAAATATTTTACAAGGTACGAATAGTCCGTAAAGACGTACCTTGCTTTAACAGTTCCTTATATCCACTGTTTCCACAACTACTCTTCAATTTGAGTGATTTTGCCACTCTTTGATTTGACTACTTCATGGACTTTGTTGATTTTTTTAAAGCTAATAGCGAATCTTTGTTGAAAATATGATTGAAACATGACTGACTTGTAGCTCAGGTAAGCAATTCTTGAGTGCTTTTAATATTTCTCAACAGTTGCTTAGATTGTAATGCTTTACTTTTTTCTTTAATAAATATTTTTTCATATAAAACGAGTTTTTTTTCAAATTCCGTTAATTCTATTGTACACACATCTGATGCTTGAGGAAGGGCAGTGGAACAGCTGTCTGAACTTGGTGTCGAGTTTGATGAAGAAAGAAGAAAACGTTGCTGGTTGAAATCTGTTCTTGAAGTAGGCAGAGGACAAAAAAGATTTTCATTTCATCGATTGTTATTGGTCAATAAACTGCTGACCTACTTAGCTTTGGTTTTGGACTATTTGTATTGGTTAGGACCTCTCCATAATCGTTTGAGTATTTCACTATGTATTCTAATATGGAGACTCGAAAACAGCATGGGGTGTAGAATTCTGGTTGATATTTATTTTGACTCCCGACATTGGTTCCATCAAAATCGAAAACGGGAATTGGGGACGTCGTGGTTTCCCAAGATCCAGTTTCTTCTATAAAGTGTCGTTATTCTGCATTTCACGGTTGGATAAGCTAGAGCTGTGGTCATCGCTATCTTTCGATTATGAAAACTGGGTGAGTAATACACTTTTCTGACATTACTCGATCCTGCCTTCTCTGAATTTGTGTCCGAGGATTCATTGGGCCCATAATCTGGATCTGGCCCACCGTCGCTATCATGATATGAATCCACTAGACAATTTGCTGTACATGTGAAGCAACCTGTTCTGCTTATTTCGAGGGGGTCATTGGCACCGCCCATCTGCAACAAAGTAGTCAATAGCAAAGATATTTTTAGTCTGCTAGTATCGAGGTGAGTCGCAAAGTGTCTACTGCAAATACTGGCATCTCTTCCACTATTTGATCATTTCCCCAATAATCTATAACAGCCGGCTGCTCCAAAGCATGGTAATATATAACTATACATAATTACCTGAAAGAAAGGAATTTCGTAATTTATGGTTGCTTCACTATTCAGATCAGTACCTACGAGATTACATACTCTCCACTGATTTTCTTCACGATTATCGCTAATTTTTTATAACCTTAAAATTATCTTAATGACATAAAATATGACCTACAGCATATTTGTTACCTGTACCTTACCAGTGATAGTATATTCTTTCCACGACTGACATCAGAGTTGCTTATGGTGAATATAAACGGTATGACTATTATCTTTTCGACTAAGAAACAAGTGGACCCGAAGGTATTTACTAGTGTAATATCTAACAACTGTTTGTTTTATACTGGCATAAAATGAAAAAAATCAACTGAAGATTGGGTCTATACAGACACAACTTGATAAATAACTTCGGTTGCACAGTCTATACTGACAGAATCCAAAATACGCTATCTACTGCATGAACATGAATACCGAATCACTTGTACTCTACTGGCACAACAAGAAAAAACAAGAAAGGTGTCGGTATTGCTCACAAACAGCGATGCGTACCCTAGCAAGGTTTGAAAGATACTAATATAATATATTGTGCACTAATATATCCCAGTACTTGAAACCTGATACTTTGTTCTTAGCAATGATGTCCATATTGAGCCGAGAAGTTGAGCAGAGAACATTTTGTACCGTACTTGATTAATTGCCTATTCTAACAGGGCTTTAGTGGGCCAAACACACATTCGTTCATGTGTAATTTATTATATTGTTTTTTAGCTCTACATTCATGTGAATAAAGTCTCTCCAAGTAAGAGATAGACCGGACGCACGTCAGCGTCGAAAACTGTAACATTGGGCAGGACCGTATCGAGAGCCCGCTGCAATGAATTAATGTTACCAGCAGCTTGGAGAGAGTAAATATTTTAAGTACCGATATTAATAATAAGTGGTTCGACTAGTGTCTCCAAAATGTTGTTTATCTCCCGCATTTTTGTTTCAATTTTTTCTTTTACATGCAGAACACACTTTCCCATTCTTCTGCTGTAATTGTTCTCAAGGCTTCATTAAGAAGTGTTTTGAGGTCGCTAAATTTGAATGTTGTGTTATGTCGCGCAACTTTTTTACCTCTGCCTAGATTAGTTCAATGTTGTTGAGTTCACAATGGCATGGCGGTAGACTGATGACTTCTTTATTTTGCTCTCATGTCATACCATCAATTATATATTATATTGTGGCTTGTATTTTTTGACAATTTGTAGCAGTTGAACCTCAGGTATGGAAAAATTTTAGAAAACCATTTTTCAAAGAATTCCCCGCTCGTTTCTTCGTGGTTAGTTCTCTTTGAATCGTAGGATCACAGGCCATCAACAACAAATCCATGTCCGTTGCCAATATGGCAGACAATTGGTCATTTTCCTTCACCTGAAAATTGAAATACACACTGGACTATATGTAACTGCTCTGATGGGTTAATTTAGACAATGCAATACTTGTCAGTATCATGAACGTAGACGTGCTTTTGTTTGCCAAATTTGGTTGAAGTATAGAGATATTGCAATTTGTTCCAAAATCATCATACAATTTGGCAATAAACAGTTGAGAATACTCGACAGATTTTGTGCTAGAACCTCAAAACAGAATAATAATTACCGAAAGCCATCGATTAATTGTCTACTGTTTACATGACCCATGGCCGACTCTACTCACTAGGCCGGAGCATTGAAATATGGCAACACTGAATCGGGGGCCGAGCTTTTATTTGTTGTTAAGTCATTAGTGTAATCTTCCAGAGCAAAAAATAAGATTGGAAGGTGATTTTTAATGTGTTTCTAATTATTTACCTGCACAAACGAAACTATAAAGATAACAAGATGCCTGCAAAGTGTGGAGTACCAGGTTGCACTAGCAATTGTGCTTCCAATAAAGGACATAAACAGAAGTGGGTGAAAGGTATTCCTCGGAAGGGCTGGTTATATTTATAAGAATAAAGACAATAATTTACAAACACTTCAAAGGATAAGACCTATTTTAAAGCACAATGTGGTACCTACAATGTTTTCTGGACCTCCCAAATATCACAGAAAAGTACAGTTAATAGAACTCATCTGGGCATGCATCTGGGCATACCTATGAAAAGATTTGATAGTGAAAGGGAATGAAGACCAGCAAGAATGGCTTCACAGTTACCTAATAGTGAATTTTTCTAGCTCAAGTGACAATTTACAAAGTAAATTGGGTGTTCATTTAAGTGGAAGTGGCAGCAGGAAACAGGTTGCGTTTATTTTTATTTTGTAGTGTTTGACTACGATGAACCAGACATTAGATGTAAGTGGTATTAGTAGTAGTAGTAGTTCTAAAAAGTATTTTTCTTAATTTATTAACCGAGATGAACTCTAATACATATAAAATGTAATAATTATTCTGAAACTATAGGCCCACTATTTGACAGTAAGCCACGTTGCCACATCTAAGGCTCCGGCCTAGTGTAGAGTCGGCCATGCATGACCAGATGAAATATTATTTTGAAACTTCGAATATAGTCCACTGTAGAATTATGAAATCGGATTTTAAATTAACGCCCACCTCAGATCCGACTGTTACCTGAAATAATTGGGTTGTAGAGAAAATCGAGTTAGGAAACGCCATGTAGTTTATTTTGTTTACCTGTTGGATTTTTTAATCCTACGGACAGTCCATATAAAAATGACCTCCTTGATGAAGTCGAGTTTCATCGACCCATTATCTATTGTGGGAAGTTCGTTTCGAAAAAAGAATGCATACACCTTTTTCGTGATCGCGTACTTATCAGCTTCATTTAGTAACTGTATAATACTCCTGCGAGGTTTATTAGTCACACGTCAGAAAAAATATGGTGTTAATATTATTTTAGAACATTATAAACCGACCTACGACATACATCAACATTGTCAGACAGATTCAAAATTATTTCATTAACTGTTGATGCTTCGTTTTCCTGGCGCTCTCTCTTGAAGATGTTCCTACTTCCACACCGAGATGTATATAATGGGTTGTTTCCTAGATAGACTAAGTCTGAAGCTGTAAACTTTGTTCGCGCTATCTGTACTGGACATTCTTTGTATCTAGGCAAAATAAGATATAACAACAGTGAATAGCAACAATAAATATAAACAAGTAACTTAGGTAAACAACAATAAAAAATAAAATACAGTGATACACAGTACGCGACGTGTATATAACATCTTTTGGCGCTCCATCAAACATTTCTGATTCGCGGCAACTTTTGTTTTTGTTAACATTATCAATGGCGTGAGGGAGGTTCTGCTGCGGAATGTGATTCCGCCTGACTGGGACTCGTATTCGGCGGTGACAGTGTAGTCACGCCCACCCGAATCGACCATTAGGAGCTGATCGGTCCACCTGCAGTGCGGGGAGTTTGTATACAGGGTGTTTCATATTGATGTACAAATATTTCAGGAGGTGATTTCCTGGATGATTTTGAGTAAAAAACTTTATATGAACGTATGTCCTAAACGTCAACTTTTGAGCTACAGGGTGTTAAAATTCTTTACTCAAAATCATACAGGAAATCACCCCTGAAATATTTGTACATCAATATGGAACACCCTGTTTGGTCTATCTTATTTGGATAGACTTTAGAATGGTCTTAATATAATAATAGGACAGCTTGTTCTGGCAAATTTTTACAAACTTTCAGGTTCTTAAGATATGGGTAAAATTGTGGCTCCTCCATCCAACCCTTCGTAGGTGCAGCGTACAGTGTTCTGGGATAAGCATCTTCTGAGGTGCACCCTGCATCATTCTTGAATAGCAGCACCTTTAACAACTATCAGTGGTGGGAGAGAACCTCACCATCCACAGAAGCACATGCCAGTGCTCTGATGGACTTTTTGCCAGATCAACGAAATACAAGATACAGACTATCACCTTCGATTCTATTGGGGTCACAGTTGAATTCTCACTCGTCAGCATTGAATATGAAGCAGCTTTTATTGTCAATGAAATCATATTCCTCTGTAAAATTTTTGAGATCTTGATAAAATGGATAAACAACTTCAGGTTTTCTTGCATTCTTTCTTAATTTTTGGAGGTGCTCTGGCTTTTTCAGCGAAAGTATTGGATTTCTTTTCGCGAATGAGTAATACAAGTCTTCGCCAGGGATACCGGCTTTAAAAGGAATTTTCAGTGCTGTTTACGTATTCTCCTACCAACTGTCGCAGTTCAGCCTTATTGTAGGGCAGATTCGTTTGCTCTCTCATGTTAAACATTGAGCAATTCCGTTTTCAATTACTGGTGTTCCGCCCGGTCCAGTTACGTTCACCGTAGTTTTTATTCCTGATATTTATTGTATACAGGGTTACTGGGTAAGTCGTGCTGAATATTGAAGGAGGTTATTATTTAGGTAATTTCTGATGAATTTGGTTATATAGTATGGTGTCCGAATTGTAACCGTTATAAAGATATGGGATTTTGAAGATTTTTACTAAAAATCCTTTATTTGTTGGCTTTTTGTCCAATATTTTGGGATTAGGGCTCCTAGTGTCTGTTTTTTTGATGTATCTCGTTGGCAGGCATGTCAACCAATAAAAATGGGTAATCAAAACAGAACCTACCACTAACACCTCTAGAAATCTGCTCGACAAAGATTAGAATCAAAGAATTATTATTAAGTGTTTTCAACTTAGAAGCAATTTAAACAAAAAAAATTGTATGGAACTTATTCCGCAAATGGGTTTAAAAATTTCTACGTTTCCTTAGCTTTTCAAAAAGGTATAATACTTGCAATTAAATAGTAAACACATTGACCAAATAACAATTAAGGCAGCAGAAGGTAGATTTTTAGATTGAGGTGAAAGGAACTAAAATACGTAAATAAAACAAAAAGAGTACAGAACATCACTTTAATTCATTTTCTACATGGCCGCCGCGATTTCTAACACACATCCTCAGTCGCTTTCTTAAATTGGTTTTCACTACTGAAGTTCGCAGGTTCTGCCTCATTGTCTCAGCCGCATCAATTATCTTCTGTTTTAATATGTCAATATTTTCGATTGACGTCATTTGGCCGTATACTTTCATATGACCCCACACATAATAATCCATCGGCGCTAAATCGGGGCTCCTTGCCGGCCATGCTATGGGTCCGCCTCTTCCAATCCATTGGTTTGTGTAATTTTGGTCCAACCATGATCGAACACTTCGGCTGTAGTGCGCTGGGCAGCCATCATGTTGGAAGAACATGTCACTTCTCAATGCAAGAGGCAAGTTTTCCATTAAAGAGGACAGCTCCTCTCTCAAAAAGGCTTCATAAGTCTCGCCATTCAAATTATCAGGCAAGAAGAGTGGCCCAATCAAATGACTGGATGTTATGCCCATCCAAACATTAATGCTGAACCTTCTTTGTGATCCTTTGATTCTTTCTTTGTTGGGGTTACTTTGTGCTTTGAGAGCCCAATAGTGTGCGTTATGGTAGTTTGTGATCCCGTCTTTGTCAAATTTTGACTCGTCTGTCCACAAAATTTTATTAAAAAATAATCCATCTTCGATATCTGCATTGAGCATAAATCTGCAGAAGTCTAGTCGCCTCAATGGATCTCCTTCTTCAATGACGTGTACTGGCGTATAATGATACGGGTATTGCCCAGAAGTGTGCATCACAAACCAAACTTTCCACTGGGAAATACCGAGCTGTCGAGCGACAACATTTGTTGACGTTGTAGGGTCGGCTTCAAAGAGACGTCGTATTTCATTTCCTTTGACGTCGTCGTCATCAACAATAACAGGTCGTCCCATGTCAGTCCGTCGTACTTGAACAGAACCAGTTTCTCGTAGTCTTCGATAGACTCTGTCAAATACGCCAATATCGGGAACTCGGCGAGTAGGATACCTCAGCATGTATTCATTGCGTGCTCGCAATGACACTCCTTCACAAAATCCATAACACATCAGGATATCTGCATATTCCTCGTTCGTAAATGTTGTCATGTTGACAATACAAATCAAAATTCATTCACAGTAAGAAGAAACAGTCCAAAAATCCAAGCCAGTTCGCATTTTTACAGAAAATTATCGAAGAGCACGTATAACACATTTACCACGAGAGGAATGCATGAGCAGACTAATACGTCACGATTCACAAAAACTTAACGCAATGTCTCGAGCACAAAAAAATGGCTACCTGTCATTTATTTCGTTGTTTGAAGGTGACAGGTAGTAAACCAGTCTCTTTTGTATCAAACTGTATCAAAGTCACATTATGTCGTATTACCACTTGCGTCTATTCAAATAACATTATTTTGAGAATTTATGACCTTATCTGGCAAATGTTATACCTTTTTGAAAAGCTAAGGAAACGTAGAAGTTTTTAAACATTTGCCGAATAAGTTCCATTGATTTTTTTTGTTTAAATAGCTTCTAAGTTGAAAACACCTAATAATAATTCTTTAATTCTAATCTTTCTCGAGCAGATTTCTAGAGGTGTTAGTGATAGGTTCTGTTTTGATTACCCATTTTTATTGATTGACATGCCTGCCAACTAGATACATCAAAAAAACAGACCCTAGGAGCCCAAATCCCAAAATATTGGACAGAAAGCCAACGAATAAAGGATTTTTAGTAAAAATCTTCAAAATCCCATATCTTTATAACGGTTACAATTCGGACACCATACTATATAACCAACTTCATCAGAAATTACCTAAATAATAACCTCCTTCAATATTCAGCACGACTTACCCAGTAACCCTGTATAACAACTTTTGGCCCTTAAGCTTATGTGTTGGCTTGCCAAATTTATCTTCAAGTTTTGGTTAAGTTTGACCATCTTCGGATATATATAAAAGTGTTCGGCTTAACTAGAAAAATAAAAAATCATAATAATCCTACTTATAAATGAGTTTCCCACCAAAAAACTGCAGTTTAATTTTTTTATAAAATGCACAAGTGCATACTATCTATACTGCGAATACTATAAAAATATCATGCGTCATCCCTACAAACGGCTTGGACAGCACTTAAAACATTTCTGCTTCAGGGTAACTTTTGTTTTTGTTGACAACATTCTTAATAGCGTGAGCAATGTCTTCTGCGAATTAAAGTTGCGACTTTCCGATTTGAGTTTTTAAAAAAAACTACTTTAGAAAAATTACAATGTTTCTGAAGTGAACCCGAGCAGAAATAGTGAAGACTGAAAACTGCATATAATTCAAGACACATTTATAAGCTCGGTGAGAAATGACAATTCAGCAGTACATGCATGTGCAATATGTGTATATGTGTATTTATACAAAAATAGCAGTCTATGTTGTTAAAAGAGTTCGAGATCTTGTATTAGGTGGAATGGTAAGCCTTTCAATAATTAAGTTATGAGAAAAATCCTCTTCTAGCAGAGGGCAGATGTATCAATTGTGGGTTATCTTCCGAGTCTCCCACCTTCTTAAGAAGGGCACGGAATCTATCCAACGCGACCTTAAAGATATTCTCTTTCTCGATTTGAGTCATCTCGCCCTCAGACCTCTCTGTACAGGCAGCGGCCAGCATTTCCATTCGTAGTTTGAGGTACCCAGCTACTAATTCCCTTATCCTTTGGTGTGACGCACTGGGATTAGTGTAAAAGTTATCAAAAGTAGACTTCTCAAATTGAGCGGCCGCTATCGCTACGGTGGTAGCCAAGTCGAATCACCCACGATTCAATACTGTTATTTCGTCCTTGGTGTACAGTATCTTTGCGAATACTTGTCCTTCTGGTAGCCCTGAGAGGTAGGACATTGCGTTCCAGATATGGTCCATAACTTGCGGAATACCCCTTCTCTCCTTCTTCAATTAAAAAATATCTGTTCCCAAAAATATCTGAATTTCGCAATAACACATCTGGCTGGAATAAGAATGAGAGGTTAGAGAGAAGTGAGGTTGATATACCTGAAACGTTGAAGGACCTGCAAATCTATGTATTCAAAGTTTTGTTGTGATGATTTGTGGATTAACTGTCTTCCCGTTTTCCATAAGCTTTGATGGTTTTAGATTTTAGATCATCTATCTTATCCTTATTCTTCAGCAAGGAAAGCAAATCTTTAAGCTTGGCTTCACTGATACCAGGTTTTTTTGGAGAACATTTTTTATCTGCTTTTTTTTAACATCTATATTATTTCTTGGATTTCATTCGCCTTGTAACTGTTTCCTCATTTCTTTGTACCTCGAATTACGCATGAGTAGATTAACAAAACGAGTTCTGGCATCAAAAGTGCGCGGTTTGAATATGGTGGTTCAATTCGAATTTGACAGATGACGTTGTCACGTGACAGCTTTGTATTCTGGGATTGGTCGACAAATGGCGTGATGACGTGACAGTTTTGTGTTCTGAACTTTTTTATTGTCTAATGATATATTGTATAATAAGTCGATGAAAGAATCTGTATCACAGTACATGAGTTTGGATTCATTATTTTGGAACTTTTTGAGCTTGTAGTTATAATAAAAAGCATACATATTGTCCTACCAACCAAGCTATCACATGTTTTGCAGCATAGCAAATACTCGGAATAAGAATTTAATCGCTGCTTCATGTCATAAAACAAAACTTGAAAGAAGATTCAAATTCGATATCTATAGTTTGTACAATAGCATTCTATTACATTTTAAACTTTTTTTATGGTCAGCCTCCCGCAAAGGCTGAAAGCCTATGGCACTGTTGAAGCGCTGTGAGAAGATAAGTGGGTGCACGTTAGATTTGAAACTGCAGGTTGTAGCCGTCGGGAAACAAATTCACCGGAAGCTCATTCCACAGCGTCGAAGTTCTCCAAAAGAAGGAATGCTGGAGAAGACTGGTTAGAGGAGTGGTGACCTCGACCTGGCGAGAATGAGCTCGCAGAGCCTCTCTGGTGTCCCTCGTTCGGACGTCCTTTGGTGTTATTATCTGGGAGATGTCACTCGGATAAATTTATAAAACAGGGATGTTCCAGGCTATACCTTAGTATAGCTGGATTCTAAAGGTTTTTTTATCTATTGACACAACAATAGTCAACGCACTATGGACAATTTGTCACTTTGTATTAGGCATGAGACTTCGTTCTTTTTGAAACAGGTTTCTGTTTGTAACAGGCTGGAACAAGTGTTGCTCGAAGCGTTTTACTGTTTTGATGGAACAGTTTAGTATCCCGGAATAGCACATGAGCGCAGTCTGTTCCTCTTTCTGCTCCTGTTCCAGTTGCAAGTTGTTATAATTCGTAAAATAATAATTTTTTAATAACAGGCTCATGAGGTTCGGCCCTCTCTGCAGGAATACGTGATTGCTGCGAGCTAGCAGTATTGCTAACAGTAGTTCGTCGCTGTTGGCTCCACTATTTTCAATTCCATGCATTGGAAGATCAGATTTTTGGGAAATTTCACACCTAGATGCTTTCGCTCAATACTTTATGTAATTCGTTATCAAAGATTTGTAACATTTGTAACCGCTTTTGGTTTTCATGGAAAAACTTTTAATCATAGAGCTTATGATGTCATTACCTATCGTCTGATCACAAACTACTTCCACTAGGTTTCGTAAGCGCACTTACTCGTAGCAACCTAACAACCAGCAACCAGGAATAAATAAAATATAAAAATAATTCAAAACAGTTTTCTGAAGCACGCAGACTATCAAGTAAAGAAGTGTAACACAGTAACAGCGCAACCGTACTGGCAGACCCTGAATCGCTGCAACCGACAATACCAGTATGCCAACTGTTTCGGTTTGACCGAAACAGATGCTTTGGAACAGTTTGGAACTGAAACAGCTTTCTTGAAACAGATATTGCATGAAACTGGAAGAGTTCATACCTGTTGTTTAAATAGCCTACTCCGCCCATTCCTACTTTATGTTGCTTTAGGTGACACCTAGTATTAGTTTTAAGTTAGGTCAAGTTGTTGGCTTGTAGTCATCATATTAATTAATAAATTAAGCAAGGTGCAAGAGCATGAAGATGTAAACCCCTCATTGAGATTGTCCCAGTGTGCTCATCTAATACACCATTAACATGTTCACAATTATTTTCTCGGGAGAATAAATACATTATTGTTATTCTGACTTTCTAAGTTCCTCTCTCATTATTGCGGTAGCGACGTGTGTTGGGCTGTGCCAAGACAATATCGAACTATTATCAATCTGAATTTAGGAAGGATCGTACAATATTAGAGGTCTTCAGGATTGCAGACTCTTGAAATACTTTCTGTAACTTTTCGTCCAGGCCTAACTGTTGCAGGTGTGTTGTGAATATGTTTCGTGTATCGTATTATTTCTATGGCAAGGCCTGTGATTTGGATACCTTCCCAGCGTGGGTGTTTTGAGTGTTCATATCATAAGGGATACCAATATCTATTAAATAGGTAATTTTGTCTGCCTTTGACTGAAAAACTATATCTGGTCTATTGGATGGGATAGTTTTGTCCGTGTGTATTTCAATGTCCCAGTATAGTTTGTATTGATTGCTGTCAAGTACCGATGTCTGTGTATAATTATAATATGGATCTGTGTTTTCGATTAGTTTGTTTGCCCTGGCTAATGCTTGGTGTATGAGTTTGGCTGCATAGTTATGTCTCGCTGTGCACTCAGTTCCAGCGAGAGTTTTATATGCCCCTGTTATGTGATCTATTGTTTCCTTCTGTTGGTGGCATTTTCTGCAGTTATCTAGGGTTATGGATGGATCTTTAATTGTATATTTCTTGTAGCTTTACGTCGCGATTACTTGGTCCTGAATAGCAAGCACGAAACCCTCCGTTTCAGGAAAGAGCGTGGCCGGCGCTCTTGTAACTTAAGAGATAGAAACGTGTTTCTATCACCATGACGACCATGACGATCGGGCAGGTTCCGGGGCCTACCACAAAGTGCCTAGCTGTGGTGCGTACTACGCTGTCATATTTACGAAGCCACCCGATCCTACAGTACATAGTGCATAGAAACACGTTTCTTAGTTACAGAGTATCGGCGCTGGCCATCCTGCAACCAGTTGTATGACTGTTTTTCATTTATGTGGTCTTGTGTAATACGGTATCTACGTTTGCCGTGGAATGCTATCTGCGACCAGGTGTTTATTTTGTCTTGTTGTGATTCTATGGGATTGTGTGTCTGCTGTATGGTCTGGACAGGAGAGGGCGAGTGGTGTATAGTTATTTGCTTTGCTTTGAATATTGCCCTATGTAGATTCGTTTGTTTGCTTTGGAAAAAATCCCAGAATGTTTTTGTTTTTGTGCGGAGTGACTGTATATCTATAATTCCTCTGCCCCCTTGTTTTCTACTATGGTAAGCCTTTTCTTGTATGCTTTCGATGTGCTGGATATTCGAGATCAACATATAAAGTCTTGTTCGAATCATCGGCGATAGACATAACATCAATCAACTTTCAACCCATTCCAACTCTCCATATGGGAGATGTTCGCACCTAGATCAGCCATAAAGGTTGTTGACGTCAAGGTACCTCCACGTATTTTTTTCCACTCGACATAAGTTGGTCTGTTGATTTAACTAATTCTAATTTAGGTACACTGCGTGTTTCGAAGAGAACTCCTCCTATATCCAGGCATTAAAGCTACGTCAAGATTGTCCGTATTGTAACAGTTTTGACGAAAATTTTCAAAAACGTCTGCCAAAAGTAGTATATCAGTTTTTAAATATAAATCGCTTCATTCACCTAGTGATTGAAAATTGAAATTGTTGCAAATATTACTTGCATTAGCATAGCCCTCTTCACTTATATGTTTTTCATTTAGCTTATTATAAAAATAGGCAACAGCTTTTCAGTGCAATCAACATAGTCATAGCACAGCATAGAAAACAACCAGCACAATAACTCAAGATGGCGGAAATTACACGCGCATCCCCACTTTTGGAGGGGTTTTTTGTAGCGATGGTAACGGTACTTCGATACTTCTGCACTAATATCGAGTATTTTTGTCATCGATACTTTTTGAGGCATTCCAAGCTGGTATCGATACTTTTGTATCGGTATCGAAAATAATTATATAATTATTGAGGGATGTAATCAGTCGCGTAAAATGCCCTGTACGAACCAAACGCGCCTATTTGGCTAGAAAATATCGAGTTGGTACCGGTATCGATATTTTCATTTTCGCATCTCTACCCAAACTTGACAGCCGTAAAATCATTCAAAAACCCTCCCAAGGTCAAATTTTGTGGGAACCATTTTTATATAGAAAATCCTCAGAGATATTATGCTGGTTGTTTTCTATGCTGTGGTCATAGCAGAACACCCCCTTTGGTGTAATTTGAAATGGTCATCGTTCAAATTTGCTATCTGTTTCTTTTAATTTGTCATGTCGTTCGCGTTCATTATGGATACTAGTTCATCCCGAGAGGCACCAAGAAATCTAAATGAGTCAATAAACTGGAATTTGTTTGATGTTTGCGAATTATATTAAGTAAATAAAATACAGGGTGTAATTAAATAAGTGTAAAACCAGTTAAAGGGGTAATTCCTCATCGAAAAAAAGATCTTTCATATAAAGAAACTTCACTGGAGCATCACATGTTGAGATACAGCTCCTTAAAGGGGGTACATAAAATTTGTCAAACAATTTTTTTCACAAGCACCAAAAAAGTTGCAATGTTGAAATTAACCTGACATTTTCTACTGCCAAAAAAACATGTAGGCAGTAATTTATTTGGTTTACCCCAAGGTTGTAAGGGGTGGAAAACGCAACCCCTAAAATGTATTTTCAATACAATTTGTCTTATTATTTGTTTACCATTTAGAAATTTAATTTCCGATAGCCTGTTTCTTTCTAAACAAAAAATGTCTCGTGAATTTTTTGCCCAAAATAAACCAGTTCGCGGCAAAAATTATTTTACGAACAACTACAGAGATACATCGTCATAAATGCGAACCGGATTTATTGTTATTTTGTGGTTACTACCTGCATTGAATGATTAAAGGGGAATAAACAAAACTAGTTTATTGATAACAAAACATACATGTAGAAATCATAGTAAATGTTCAATATGTCTACCTCCAGACATTACGCATGCGTCTAGACGTCGCGCGTCGGCGTATTGATCTAGGTATTCGCTCATATAAATTCAATTCAATAGATTTATTGGTTCTATATGTCCATTTAAGGCACAGAACGTGTCAAAAGAAAAATAGTATATAAGGCATACACAAGAATAAAACATAAATGTATAAAGTTAACGTTAACAATCACATAAACAATATTATTCCTAATTAAATCTTATTTCATTATAAAATAAGTACAAGAAATTGTAAACATATCACAGAACTATTGTGTCGTTAAAATATTCTTCCATAGTATAATATACTTTTTGACAAAGGAAGCTTTTCAATTTTCTTTTTAAAGCTAGTTCAGGGAGCATTCTGACGTTTTCCGGAAGTTTGTTCCAAATTTTTATAATTGAATATTGAACGTTTCTCTGTATATAAGTCAATTTTGGCTGTACTGTTTTCAGATTGTTTTTTGACCTTTTGTTTTGGGAATTTGATGTCGTGTTTCTTTCCCCATGTTATCTGTAAAGTTTCCAACTTCGCTGAGCATAGCAAAAAGCGGCTGTGGCACATTGAAATGTTCATCTGTGACGGCTTTGCGTATTGCTTTTTCCTCGCTGGCTAGAGCTACAGATCCTTCTTTAGCTTTGACATCCAGTAGACGCATCCACAAAAGACTAGTAGCATAGTATGCTATTTCTTCCTTCATTAGGATTCTGTCCAACTGCTGTTCGTCGGCTCGAAGGTTTTGGTACGTGTCAAGAGAAACGTCAATCAGCCTGTTGTAACTTGCACTGAACTCTTGTCGTGGCGCTATTTCAGTTACAGCGACGTCTACACCGAAGATAGCCTCTGAAATGATTGACTCATTCCTTTGGGCCGTTGGTGCGCGTTGTGGATTGGTAGGCGGCGGCAATTCAGGGCTTGTTGGTCCAGGTTTTGATTGTTTATTTTGCGCCTTTGGTTTCGGGGCTGGCTTTTCAGTCTTCTTTCCAATTTTCGTAGGATCGAAATTCTGAGGCTTGCCTCTGTAACCGGGTGCAATTTTCTTGATCTCTTCCATGGTATAAGCTTTCGCTTCTGCCATTTTGGTAAGAGTGTTTTAGAATTTTATTATCCACACAGTGGTGTAATTGTGACTTGATCTGTTATTCTGAAAAATATCTTGATTATTTCTAATGAACATCACTGCCTCTATAATGTACAGACCGAAAACAGTGAGAATTTCATACTCCTTAAAAATTTCCCTACAACTATCTGTTGGCTTCATTCTAAAAATGCCTTTAACAATTCGTTTTTGGATAATTAATATGCGTTTAACATCAACTGAATTTCCTATACGAATAATACGCAGTTAATGCTGTTTTCATATTCACACTCATAGACAAAACTCTCACGGCATACGCATAACCTGATGGATTTTTGCACATGTTATTGACATGTTCTCGCCAGTCAAGCTTATGACCGAGAGTTAGTCTCAAAAATGAAACACTCTCTTCAGCAGGAATATGTCCAGCATTGTATGGGAAACTAATTTTGTTCACTGGTTGTTTAAAATTTATCATCTGTGTCTTATTGACGTTAATTGTCACCTTCGCTGACCCCTCTCTTGTCTCAGTCTAGTAATAGCACTGGAACAGGTGTTATCACTAATAACTGGATGGTTGCTACAATGCAGGATATTAGGTCGGAATTAAGACAAATATGTGAGCAGCAACTCTCATTAGTAAATTCGGTATCCTTCTGTAGTGATAAGGTATCCGATTTTGAGGTAAAACTAGCAAATATTGACGAATACGTACGCAAAACCGAGAAACTGATGCAAGAAAATTTGGCCCTGAAAACAGAAGTATCAGATTTGAAAAGGAGACTCAACGACTTAGATCAAACAACTAGGTCCAACAACATCGAAATCCAAGGAGTTCCTGAGAAGGAGAAAGAGAATTTGTACGAAATAATCCAAAAAATTGGGAGCTATGTCAATTACGAGATCAGTGCTGATAAAATCGACTACGTCAATCGTGTGCAATCCAACAAGAACTCAAACAGTAAAATAAAAAACATTATTGTCCGTTTCACCACCAGATCAAAGAAAACTTTTTGGCTCATGCTAAAAATAAAAGGAATAAGCGAGAAAATGGCTCACCTAGAATGAGTATCACAGGCTTATCTGACAATATTTATATTAATGAGCACCTCACACTGGTTAACAAAATCTTATTTAAAGAGGTGAGAACTGTGGCTAAAAGTAAAAATTATAAATATATATGGACCAAAGGCGGGCAGATATTTGTGAAAAAAGACGACAACTCAAGGGCTATCCACATTAGCAGCCTTGATTCGGTCAAAAACATCAAATAAATGAGAATATTATCTAAGATACTGTCTGATAAATATTATGGATACGTGCCAAAAATTAAGTATATATTATCAGAACGTACGAGGTCTACGATCAAAAACGGCAATATTCCTCAACAATATGCTTGCTGCTGAATATGACGTCATCTGCCTGACCGAAACATGGTTGAAATCGGGTGTGTTCAATAGTGAACTTTTCTGTGACAAATACAGTGTTTATAGGAGAGATCGTGAAACAAGTGATTCTAGTAAGAAGGACGGTGGTGGTGTTTTGATTGCTGTGAAGAATTCTCTACAATCTCAACGGTACCAACATCTTGAATCGGAAGCAGAGGACGTGTGGGTTTTAGTGGGCTCAGAAAACGGTAATCGAGTTTTAATTTGCTGTGTTTATTTACCTCCTACTAACATGAGTAACTATTTATGTTTTCAATCTAAGCTGCAAAGTATTGAAAGTATAGTCCAGGAGAATTCTGTACTAGTAACAGGTGATTTCAATTTTTCGAGCACAAGCTGGATTCCAGTACAAAACTGTAACTACTTGCAGCCTCACTTGGTAGATGATAAATACGCTGCCCTCATTGACACTTTTGCTTACCTTGAGTTACTTCAAGTTAATTCAATTTTCAACTGCAACAACAAATTATTAGATTTAATTTTAACAAATAAAGTTGCCGTTGCGGGCATAACTCATGCTAGAGACAGTTTAGTCAACGAAGATACTCACCATCCTGCTATCGAATTTTTTTACCTGGAAAAAAAACTGAACCCAATACCTCAATTAAATCGCTCTGTTCCGAATTTTCAGAGAGCCGACTATGACTCTATAAATTTGTTTCTGAATGACATAAATTGGGAAAACCTGTTTACTGATAATAGTTTGGATGAGATGGTTGATATTTTTTATGACAAATTAAATTCAGCTATAGCAGCATACGTACCTACCTATAAAATAAGAGGAAAATACCCTATTTATTTCAAGCCTGATACGATCAATAAGATCAAAGAAAAAACTAAATGTCATAAAAGATATAAATCATACAACGAATCTCGTGATTATGAAAAATTCTGTAATTTAAGGAAAGAGTCAAAACAAATGATAGCAAGGGACTACAAGGACTATGTAAGAAATGTAGAAAACGAAATAGTATCTAACAGTAAAAAATTCTGGAAATTTGTTGCTAACAAAAAGAAAAATTATGAGTCAATACCCTCAAACATGTGTTACAAAGATAAACTTGCTTGTGATGGTGAAACTATCTGCAATTTATTCTCAGAATTCTTTTCGAGCGTTTTTGTTGAAGCAAAAAAGCCTATTCCAGTAGAAACTAATGAAAGTATAGGTATTCCATTTTCTGTGACCCTGGGAACGGTCAAGGATATGATCTCTGATATCGACGCCAAAAAGAGTGCTGGCCCTGATAATATTCCTCCGCTCTTTATTAAAAAATGCACAGATAGTATATGCAGACCTTTACAGCTTATATTCAACATGAGTCTCAAACAAAAAGTTTTTCCAACCAAATGGAAAATTGCTCATATTCTACCAATATTCAAGGGTGGGGATAAAGAGCAGGTTACCAATTACAGGCCTATAAGTGGGCTCTGCATGTTTGCTAAGTTGTTGGAAAAAATTGTTTATAATCTAATTATGTCATCAGTAAAGAGTACTATCATTGAAGAACAGCATGGATTTTTCCCCAACCGTTCCCTGGAATCTAATCTTTTGTGTTACAGTGACTATATCTGTGAGTCACTTGACAGTAGAACTCAAGTCGATTGTATATACACCGACTTCAGCAAGGCTTTTGACAAAATAAATCACGCAATGCTGGTCGACAGACTTGCTGAGGCCGGTGTAGATAATACCATATGTCAGTGGGTAATATCCTACATAACCAACCGTAAACAGATTGTCAGTATTAATGGTTTTAAGTCACTGCCAGTCACCGTCACGTCAGGTGTCCCACAAGGTAGTCATCTGGGTCCTCTACTGTTCATCATTTATATTAACAACCTTAAAAAATCTTTGAAATTCGTGAATTTTTTGTTATACGCTGATGACTTGAAAATGTTCCATACAGTGAAACAGATTAGTGATTGTCATCTAATTCAAAGTGATTTGCAAACCTTTGTCAGATTTTGTAAGGACAGCGATTTATTTCTAAATTCAGACAAGTGCAGCTTTATCAGATTCTCTCGCAATAAATCTTTCATTGAATACAACTACCATTTTGAAAATACTCATTGAAACAGTCAGAGACAGTTAGGGACCTAGGTGTTATCTTAGATGCGAAAATGACTTTTCAGCCTCATATTGAAGGTTTGATTCGCGAATCAAACAAAATGTTGGGATTTATTTGTAGGACCTGTCGAGACTTCCGAAATGCAAGGGCCATGATATCTCTTTATTATGCATATGTTCATAGCAAATTGAGTTTTGCCTCTGTGATATGGAACCCGCAGTACTCCACTTATATAAAACGAATCGAACATGTACAGAATAAATTTTTGAAAAGGCTCAGCTTCAAAATTGGTGATCCTGTGCGTGACGGTAACTATGAACCAATTAGGCGACGGTTCAATATTATGGCACTAAAGGACAGAAGAACTATGTCAGACCTATGCTTCGTATTCAAAATATTCAATAATTTTGACTGTCCCTACTTACTATCCAAAATGAACATTAATGTACCCGATAGAAACTACCGCCACTCAAATTTTTTTAGAATTCCATTTTGCAGAACTAACCTGGGGGTTAACTCTCCAGTATTTAGGGTACAAAAGGCATTCAATGATGTTGCCACGAGTCCAGACATATTTTCAGTTGAACTCAATCAGTTCAGAAGGGCTCTTAGAGTACAACTTATGTAGGTGAGAAAAAAAGGGAAACAACTGACATATCGTATATAAATTTCTGTTTTACTTTGTTAATTTTTCAGTGCTATCAGCTTCTAGTGATGTAGTTTGTTAGTTTATCTTTTTCATTATCTTTTTTATCTTTTTCTTTTTCTCATTATTTATATTTTAATAATACACGGTGCGGTGATATGATCACTCAGACCATATGTTTATTCTACGGTAAACAGCGGATGTTTTTTTGGAATTTTGGTTCTGTTACATCCCAATGTGCTAATAAATAAATAAATAAATAAATAAATAAATAAATTGTTAAGTTGTGTGGTAAGAACCAATTTTAGCGATCTTATCATACTGTTTTTGCAGTCGTCAACTGTGTCCTCCGAAAAAATTACCGACGTGTCATCTGCGTAAAGGGTAATTTTTTCTGTTACTACCCTTGGAAGTTCGTTGACATATAGTATGTAGAGGAGAGGCCCTAATATAGACCCTTGAGGTACTCCTCTCACAGTTGTTAACTTGTTTGATTTGATCAACTGTCTATTCTTTCCATATTCTACAACACACTGCTGACGGTTTATCATACATGATTTAATGGGGCTAATGCTGATTTCATTCAAACTATAAAGCTTAAGTTTTTCACATAGAATATTATGGTCCACCATATCAAAGGCTTTTGTTAGGTCAATATACAAAGCTGTTGTCAATTTGCCTCTATTCAGGGAATCCAGAACTTCAACAAAGGCTAGATAGTTATTATTGTTAATATAGTTATTATAGTTATTATCAGATGGTTATTATTATTAATATAGTTATTATCGAGTGTTAAGTACACACGCAACCAAGTCCTGACACGCTCAGACCAACTACCTACACCTATGTTACTTAACAGGGTCTCTGTCTTCAAACTGCATCTTAACGTACAGAAGAATGACTGTAACAAATTTATTAAGAAGGTGCAATAAGCAAGGTGCAAGAGCATGAAGATGTAAACCCCTGATTGAGATTGTCCCAGTGTGCTCATTTAATACACCATTAACATGTTCACAATTATTTTCTCGGGAGAATAAATACATTATTGTTATTCTGACTTTCTAAGTTCCTCTCTCATTATTACGGTAGCAACATGTGTTGGGCTGTGCCAAGACAATATCTGAACTATTATCAATCTAAATTTAGGAAGGATCGTACAATATTAGAGGTCTTCAGGATTGCAGACTCTTGAAATACTTTCTGTAACTTTTCGTCCAGGCCTAACTGTTGCAGGTGTGTTCTGAATATGTTTCGTGTATCGTATTATTTCTATGGCAAGGTCTGTGATTTAGATACCTTCCCAGCGTGGGTGTTTTAAATGTTCATATCATAAGGGATAGCAATATCTATTAAATAGGTAATTTTGTCTGCCTTTGATTGAAAAACTATATCTGGTCTATTGGATGGGATAGTTTTGTCCGTGTGTATTTCAATGTCCCAGTATAGTTTGTATTGATTGTTGTCAAGTACCGATGTCTGTGTATAATTATGATATGGATCTGTGTTTTCGATTAGTTTGTTTGCCCTGGCTAATGCTTGGTGTATGATTTTGGCTGCAGAGTTATGTCTCGCTGTGCACTCAGTTCCAGCGAGAGTTTTATATGCCCCTGTTATGTGATCTATTGTTTCCTTCTGTTGGTGGCATTTTCTGCAGTTATCTAGGGTTATGGATGGATCTTTAATTGTATATTGCTTGTAGTTTTACGTCGCGATTACTTGGTCCTGAATAGCAAGCACGAAACCCTCCGTTTAAGGAAAGAGCGTGGCCGGCACTCTTGTAACTTAAGAGATAGAAACGTGTTTCTATCACCATGACGACCATGACGATCGGGCAGGTTCCGGGGCCTACCACAAAGTGCCTAGCTGTGGTGCGTACTACGCTGTCGTATTTACGAAGCCACCCGATCCTACAGTACATAGTGCATAGAAACACGTTTCTTAGTTACAGAGTACCGGCGCTGGCCATCCTGCAACCAGTTGTATGACTGTTTTTCATTTATGTGGTCTTGTGTAATACGGTATCTATGTTTGCCGTGGAATGCTATCTGCGACCAGGTGTTTATTTTGTCTTGTTGTGATTCTATGGGATTGTGTGTCTGCTGTATAGTCTGGACAGGAGAGGGCGAGTGGTGTATAGTTATTTGCTTTGCTTTGAATATTGCCTTATGTAGATTCGTTTGTTTGCTTTGGAACAAATCCCAGAATGTTTTTGTTTTTGTGCGGAGTGACTGTATATCTATAATTCCTCTGCCCCCTTGTTTTCTACTATGGTAAGCCTTTTCTTGTATGCTTTCGATGTGCCGGATATTCCAGATCAACATATAAAGTCTTCTTCGAATCATCGGCGATAGACATAACATCAAACAACTTTCAACCCATTCCAACTCTCCATATGGGAGATGTTCGCACCTAGATCAGCCATAAAGGTTGTTGACGTCAAGGTACCTCCACGTATTTTTTTCCAATCAACATAAGTTGGTCTATTGATTTAATTCTAATTCTAATTTAGGTACACTGCGTGTTTCGAAGAGAACTCCTCCTATATCCAGGCATTAAAGCTACGTCAAGATTGTCCGTATTGTAACAGTTTTGACGGAAATTTTCAAAAACGTCTGCCAAAAGTAGTATATCAGTTTTTAAATATAAATCGCTTCATTCACCTAGTGATTGAAAATTGAAATTGTTGCAAATATTACTTGCATTAGCATAGCCCTCTTCACTTATATGTTTTTCATTTAGCTTATTATAAAAATAGGCAACAGCTTTTCAGTGCAATCAACATAGTCATAGCACAGCATAGAAAACAACCAGCACAATAACTCAAGATGGCGGAAATTACACGCGCATCCCCACTTTTGGAGGGGTTTTTTGTAGGAATGGTAACGTTACTTCGATACTTCTGCACTAATATCGAGTATTTTTGTCATCGATACTTTTTGAGGCATTCCAAGCTGGTATCGATACTTTTGTATCGGTATCGAAAATAATTATATAATTATTGAGGGGTGTAATCAGTCGCGCAAAATGCCCTGTACGAACCAAACGCGCCTATTTGGCTAGAAAATATCGAGTTGGTACCGGTATCGATATTTTCATTTTCGCATCTCTACCCAAACTTGACAGCCGTAAAATCATTCAAAAACCCTCCCAAGGTCAAATTTTGTGGGAACCATTTTTATATAGGAAATCCTCAGAGATATTATGCTGGTTGTTTTCTATGCTGTGGTCATAGCAGAACACCCCCTTTCGTGTAACTTGAAATGGTCATCGTTCAAATTTGCTATCTGTTTCTTTAAATTTGTCATGTCGTTAGCGTTCATTATGGATACTAGTTCATCCCGAGAGGCACCATGAAATCTAAACGAGTCAATAAACTGGAATTTGTTTGATGTTTGCGAATTATATTAAGTGAATAAAATACAGGGTGTAATTAAATAAGTGTAAAACCAGTTAAAGGCGTAATTCCTCATCGAAAAAAAGACCTTTCATATAAAGAAACTTCATTGGAGCATCACATGTTGAGATACAGCTCCTTAAAGGGGGTACATAAGATTTGTTCAATTTTTTCACAAGCACCAAAAAAGTTGCAATATTGAAATTAACCTGACATTTTCTACTACCAAAAAAACACGTAGGTAGTAATTTATTTGGTTTACCCCAAGGTTGTAAGGGGTGGAAAACGCAACCCCTAAAATGTATTTGCAATACAACTTGTCTTATTATTTGTTTACCATTTAGAAATTTAATTTCCGATAGCCTGTTTCTTCTAAACAAAAAATGTCTCTTGAATTTTTTGCCCAAAATAAACCAGTTCGCGGCAAAAAATTATTTTACGAACAACTACAGAGATACATCGTCATAAATGCGAACCGGATTTATTGTTATTTTGTGGTTACTACCTGCATTGAATGATTAAAGGGGAATAAACAAAACTAGTTTATTGATAACAAAACATACCTACATGTAGAAATCATAGTAAATGTTCGATATGTCTACCTGCAGACATTACGCATGCGTTTCGACGTCGCGCGTCGGCGTATTGATCTAGGTATTCACTCATATAAATTCAATTCAATAGATTTATTGGTTCTATATGTCCATTTAAGGCACAGAACGTGTCAAAAGAAAAATAGTATATAAGACATACACAAGAATAAAACATATAAATGTATAAAGTTAACGTCAACAATCACATAAACAATATTATTCCTAATTAAATCTTATTTCATTATAAAATAAGTGCAAGAAATTGTAAACATATCACAGAACTATTGTGTCATTAAAATATTCTTCCACAGTATAATATACTTTTTGACAAAGGAAGCTTTTCAATTTTCTTTTTAAAGCTAGTTCAGGGAGCATTCTGACGTTTTCCGGAAGTTTGTTCCAAATTTTTATAATTGAATATTGAACGTTTCTCTGTATATAAGGCAATTTTGGCTGTACTGTTTTCAGATTGTTTTTCGACCTTTTGTTTTGGGAATTTGATGTCGTGTTTCTTTCTCCATCTTATCTGTAAAGTTTCCAACTTCGCTGAGCATAGCAAAAAGCGGCTGTGGCACATTGAAATGTTCATCTGTGACGGCTTTTCGTATTGCTTTTTCCTCGCTGGTTAGAACTACAGATCCTTCTTTAGCTTTGACATCCAGTAGACGCATCCACAAAAGACTAGTAGCATAGTATGCTATTTCTTCCTTCATTAGGATTCTGTCCAACTGCTTTTCGTCGCCTCGAAGGTTTTGGTACGTTTCAAGAGAAACGTCAATCAGCCTGTTGTAACTTGCACTGAACTCTTGTCGTGGCGCTATTTCAGTCACAGCGACGTCTACACCGAAGATAGCCTCTGAAATGATTGACTCATTCCTTTGGGCCGTTGGTGCGCGTTGTGGATTGGTAGGCGGCGGCAATTCAGGGCTTGTTGGTCCAGGTTTTGATTGTTTGTTTTGCGCCTTTGGTTTCGGGGCTGTTTTTTCAGTCTTCTTTCCAACTTCCGTAGGATCGAAATTCTGAGGCTAGCCTCTGTAACCGGGTGCAATTTTCTTGATCTCTTCCATGGTATAAGCTTTCGCTTCTGCCATTTTGGTAAGAGTGTTTTAGAATTTTATTATCCACACAGTGGTGTAATTGTGACTTGATCCGTTATTCTGAAAAATATTTTGATTATTTCTAATGAACATCACTGCCTCTATAATGTACAGACCGAAAACAGTGAGAATTTTATACTCCTTAAAAATTTCCCTACAACTATCTGTTGGCTTCATTCTAAAAATGCCTTTAACAATTCGTTTTTGGAGAATTAATATGCGTTTAACATCAACTGAATTTCCTATAAGAATAATACGCAGTTAATGCTGTTTTCATATTCACACTCATAGACAAAACTCTCACAGCATACGCATAACCTGATAGCTTTTTGCACATGTTATTATCATGTTCTCGCCAGTCAAGCTTATGATCGAGAGTTAGTCTCAAAAATGAAACACTCTCTTCAGCAGAAATATGTCCAGCATTGTATGGGAAACTAATTTTGTTCACTGGTTGTTTAAAATTTATCATCTGTGTCTTATTGACGTTAATTGTTAAGTTGTGTTGTAAGAACCAATTTTAGCGATCTTATCATACTGTTTTTGCAGTCGTCAACTGTGTCCTCGGAAAAAATTACCGACGTGTCATCTGCGTAAAGGGTGATTTTTTCTGTTACTACCCTTGGAAGTTCGTTGACATATAGTATGTAGAGGAGAGGCCCTAATATAGACCCTTGAGGTACTCCTCTCACAGTTGTTAACTTGTTTGATTTGATCAACTGTCCATTCTTTCCATATTCTACAACACACTGCTGACGGTTTTTCAGATATGATTCAGTGGGGCTAATGCTGATTTCATTCAAACTATAAAGCTTAAGTTTTTCACATAGAATATTATGGTCCACCATATCAAAGGCTTTTGTTAGGTCAATATACAAAGTAGTGCCTTGCACCGGAGCAGAAATTCGAAACCGGTTTTTTTTGTCGCCAGGTTTAAAAAACCGGAGAAAAACCGGTTTTCTTCTTACCCACTACAATTTGATATAATTTACAGTATTTAGTTTACCAGAAACAACTACTTTCATAACACATTTTTTTCTATATAAAATATAATTTAAAAAAACACAAATAAAAATAGATAACATAAAAAATCTTCTATAAAGTGTGAACAAATAAAAAATATAAATGGAAATTAACTGTCATTAAATTTTAGTTTTACAAAAACAAACAAGAAACAACTTTTTTCAAAACACATTTTTCTATAAAATATAAATCAATAAAAAAAACCAAAAAAGGAAATAGATAAAATAACAAATGTTTTATAAAATATAAACTAATAAAAAATATAAATGAAAATAAACAATCATGAAATATTAAACAAAAATTAGTTCAATAGCCACTCATTTTGATTCAGAAAGCAGAGCATTTCAACTGCATCTGAATGCAGTGAATTTCTTCTATCTGTGATGGTATATCCAGTTGCAGAGAAAACTTGCTCAGATCTCACTGATGTTGCTGGTATTGATAAATATTTTTTTGCAATTTCATCTAAAGGCCTTAGGTGTTTGTTTTGCTCCCAATATAGTGATGATATGTTATAATGTTCTTCAGTTGATTCTAGAGTGTTGACCTGGTTGAGGCTTTAGTTTCCTTATACATTTTTAGAAGATTAATTGCAGCTGCTTCAACAGAAACTTCAGAGGTCTCCTTCGCAGTTTTCAGAAATGATAACAACTTCGGTCTGGCATCTTCTGACCCACTTGTAGGGTCTTTACTGGTAGACTGCTCTTCGTTTGCTTCCTCATATAATGCTGATTTTCTGGTTCTCATCAATTGGAAAATTTCAGATTTTACTGCATCTTGTGCTGCAGCCTTATTCTCTTCCATTCGGAATGAATCTCTGAATATAGGATGAAGGAAAGTGGCAATTCTACATACTGTTCTTTTTTCATACTCCAGGAAGGAGTAGTGGTCTGTCATGTACAACTTTAGTCTACTAACGAAGTTCTTGCCATGATCTGTTTTTGTTAGTGGCTCCAATTGATTCAGATTCTCGAATAAACCACGGATTACAGGTATTACCAATAAGCTTGTTGGATACTGAACACCACTTAACATTTTTGTAGCTTGTTCAAATATATCTAATATTCTTATTATGTCCTTTAAGAAAGCTTCTTCATCGGTTGTTATCATATCTGGAGCTTGAGGTAGCTTTCTTGTTACAATAGCCAAGCAGTCACTCAGCTCCACAATTCTTTGAAGCATATAAAAGCAACTGTTCCATCGAGTTGAAACTTCTTGAATCAACGTTAATGGGTTCTTTTCTGGATAGCGTTCCATCTGTTCTTTTTTAAGTGTGTTTGATGCTAAATTAGATTTACGGAAATATGATACAATCTTTTTGCACTTCTGTATCACAATATTTAAATCTAGCATATCTAGTGCATGCTGTACAACTAGGTTTAACGTATGAGCAAAACATGGCATATGTCGTACTTGCAATAAACTGCACATCTTCACCATGTTTTGTCCATTATCGGTGACTATACATATAACTTTGTCTTTTATTTGCCACTCTTATCAAAATTTGATTCATGGCTTCAGCAAGGTTTTCAGATGAATGTGAATTTGACATTGCACTAGTTGCAAGAACACAAGTTTTTAAGTCTCTACCATGAAAGAAATGTGCTGTCACTGCTGTCACTGTCAAAAATGATTCAGCTCTTTGGCTGCTCCATAAGTCACTTGTTAGAGAGAGATGATTTACATTATTCAATATTGTCCTAAGTTTTGCTTGTGCGTTATTATATAAGTTGGGCATGATATCATATCTGATTTTTCTTTTGTCTGGTATTCTGTATTCTGGGTTGAGCAATTTCACAAATTTTTTAAATCCTGCATCCTCTACTATAGAAAATGGTTGGAAGTCTGTGGCTAACATCAATGTCAATTGTTCATCTATAGCTTTTGTACTTGCTTTGGAGCTGATATTTAAAGTGGTCTGTTTCAATTTTGACGTGGATGGTGCATCTTCTTCGCTGGGACTGGGATCTTCCGCTTGGCATCTTTTTAAATTTTGAACTTGAGGATGCGCACGTTTCAAGTGGGCCAACATATTTGAAGTTCCACCTCCTGTTTTCAGAACCTTGGAGCATATTTTGCATTTGCCCTTATTATCGTCTATCTTTATAAAGTGTTCTTTTGTCGCGGATTTGCCCTTCATACTGCTGAAATAAGGTTTTTTCATTGATACAGATTTTACATGATGCAGTACAATGTTTCTTACCTTTTCCGAATCAAGCGTATTTAAAACTAATACAAATATGCAAATTGCACGTACCAAACAGCCACAAAAAAATAAAATTCAAATAAACTCTCTTAAAAACCATGTATAATATTGCATAAGATTATGGTATACCTGAGAACAGTAAGAAATAAAAGAATTGAAGAATCTGCTGATCTGTGATTTACAGGAACATTACAGAAATAAGTGGTTTTTCCATCTATCATTTATTTGTTCAACTATCGTTACAGCTACGGACAGCAAATCTTAATTTTGTTAGTTGTGCTTCTGGTTGGAAGTACTAGATGTCGCACATATTTACTATTTTATAAGATTCATTCAATATGTCAACATTACTAAACTAAGTAAAGATTAAAGAGATTTTTTCGCAAGTCCATGGTCTAGTACTGTTTAGTACCGGGAAATACTGAAATTTTCGCAACTAGCGGGGATAGGGGAAGATGGATGTGAAGTCATGCAAATATGACAAGATCACATAATAACGGGAACTGAATTCTTACCCTGAAGTAGGTGGGGTACTGGCGAGTGACAGTTGATATGTCATAGGCATAGACACTAGAAGACTAGACTTCTAGTGTCTATGGTCATAGGAACGAGTCTTTTCCGCGTTCTGAGATATGTAACTGCAACTGACACATGACAATAGGTTTTTTTCAAAAAACCGGTTTTAACCGATAATTATCGCAACCGGTTTTTCTCCGGTTTTTAGAGAACCGGAGCAAGGCACTAATACAAAGCTGTTCTCAATTTGCCTCTATTCAAGGAATCCAGAACTTCAACAAGGGCTAGATAGTTATTATTGTTAATATAGTTATTATAGTTATTATTAGATGGTTATTATTAATATAGTTATTATCGAGTGTTAAGTACACAGGTGCTGACAACATCTTACTTTGTTCCGGCCATTTAATCAGGTCATCGACTAAATTACCTTTAGCCAACCATTCTAAAAAATTGATGAAACCGGGCCACAAAGAATAGCCGGTGCTACGCAACCAAGTCTTGACACGCTCAGACCAACTACCTACACCTATGTTACTTAACAGGGTCTCTGTCTTCAAACTGCATCTTAAAGTACAGAAGAATGACTGTCACAAGTTTATTAAGATCTCTCTCCGGCAGGTTCCAAGGAGCCAACAACTCTTTGGTTATTAAACACATTCCCCCCCATCCTTCTACCGACAAACAACGCTAAATGTTGGTAATTTAACGACTTGATGTCTAAAGTATTCGCATAGTTTATGGTTGTCACCACTTCGTCCTCATACACCGAAAACCACTTCAGCGGCTTTGTCACTTTTCCTGTTGTTCTCTTAACACACTTCTCGATATCGAGCATTTTGACGTATCTTTCGTTTGGTAAAACCCCCAACTCTCGAACAACCACGTCTTTGTTTGTTACCCGCATAATTTTGAACATCAGCATTGGACCAATTCTTGAAACCACTTCGAAAGTTAAAGCAATTCTATCGTTCCAAATGACCGATTTGTTGTACAATAAGGCCCAAGAGTTGTAATCATGCTCGTAACCATTTGCGTAACCATGGTGAAAGGTCACCATAGCTCTATCCCCGTGTTTTTGATAGTGGTACAGCTTGTTCGACGGTAAGTCCGGGAACTTTAATTCTAAAGGGTACAATCCGTAACCGTAGCCCACTTTGGCATCAGTGCATTCAAACCAGCTTAAGAGGTCTTTTTCCCCGATATTATACATGCTATCTTCGAATACTAAGGTATTAAACGGTTTTTTCACAAAACCAACGTGTATGTTTTGAGGCATCTTATTTAACTGCATATAATCCTGCATGACTTGAACATGGTTATTGTATCTCTTTAATATAGGCCTTTATGCTAGTTTGCCACAGTCTGTTGGGTTTGGTAAAAACACTCTCTTATCCGTTTTTGCCGCTTTGGACTTGAGTGTTTTAGCAATTTTGTTCAGGGCAGGTCTTATTATGCGATCATAATCTTTAGCTTCAGCGCCATGTATATGGTAATGAATCTGAGGATTGTTCGCATACTTGGCAATCTCCCGATGTCCACTTCCCACTATTAGAGTACGTTCACTGGTTGTGGCTATAGAGAAGGTCTTTGCGTAAACATCTCGGATAAGTTGCCTCATGGCTAACGTGACCATTTATTTTTTGACTCAAAACGGGACACTGGTTTATTTAGATCAATTAACAGGTAGGCAATAAAAAACACTTTTTAAAGGTATTTATTCAGAAAAAGTTACAAATTAAAAAATGTACCCAAAATGTTTAGTTATATCATTGACTAACGTATTAAGTACATTAATCAATGGTTATACTTATATTTATCAGATGAAGAAATTTGCTTCAATAAGGCTGGTGACGATTTTAAGTAAGAATAAAACTCTTGGCACGTTCTTTATATTCATTTCAATTATCAACATCGCCTTTAGAACCGAAATTTGTAGTTGGGTTTTCTCAGAGGTCCGCAATTTGTTCATCATAGAAAATACTCTTTCTACTGGAGCATTTGTAGCAGGCAAACATAAAATATATTCAATTAAAACAGAAAAGTTTTCATGTTGTAGATTGTTGGCGTGAAAGTGTTTGAATACTTCCACCCAACGAGTTTCTGTGGAAACATTTAGGCCCGATTTTATCAATATGCTCCACTCCAACGAACAGATTCTATTCGTCGATTTTTAACGAGCTCTTTTTATTGGACATTGAGGTCTATAGTTAATAAGTATCATCCAATAGTATTTTATCAATATTGGAAACAAAATGTCAAAGCTGGATGACACTTTTGTCAAAAATATTCTAAAATTCATGTATCAAAATCATAGTAGAAAATCAAAACAAATCAATTGATTTGCAAGTAGATCCCGGTTTTTCATTTTTGCCTTATAATTATTGTATAATTATTAATTGCGAACTGCGCTGGTTTGTAACACAATCATAAAAGTGGTATTATCACAGCCACCTTAATTAATAATCAATAATACCACCTCACTAGTTACTACTTCCCTCAGTCAGAAATTAATTATAGACACATACATACCTGAAACTTCCAACTACGATGCATGCTTGTTATAGAACTTCTTATAAATATAGTCACAAAGTAGGCACAGGTGCTGCTGATATCATTCATCCTATACTTCAGGTTTATATGAAATTATTCCTTCCTCCATGTAAGGTCTAATAATTAATAAATAATTCAATTGCCTCTGTATTTTCTGTAATTATCTGTTCCCTTCAAAACCAGGAATGGTTTTTGGCTTTATCCACATTCCAGACTTTTGCCTAGAAGGCTTAACGAAATTAATAGTTAATACCAATTCCAATAATAAATTCACATTGTTATTCTTTTATTTAGACATTTCTTTTCACAAAACAGGTACGGAGATACGTTTCTTGTTTCTTTTTTCACACAAAACAGATACGGTTATGTAGTTTCGTCTAGTGATGGGATAACTCGAATGAAAATGTACTCGAGTACTAGATTATTGATATAACCGACGTCACTCGATTACGAGTGAACGATGCGAGTATTGCGAGTTACAAGTGAAAGCAGCAACTAAAACGTAACACATTTTTATTCATTCTGAGCTAAACTGAACCAACGGCAAGTGTCGCTCCGTCACCGTTGCACCGGATCGAGCAAGACTCGAATGAAACAGAATCTGCTAGACAGTGATGTAGGAAACGTACTTAGCAAATATGAATTAACAAAGAAGCAAACTAAATATAAATATTCTATATAATCTAATTTTATTTAATTTTGTTGTAAGTTGTCGAGAAAAAAGTAACCATATTTTTTTAATTTAACAAAGAAACTTCGACAAACTGGACACAAGTAACATCAAATTAACAATAATTGATAGGGTGAAATAGTAAACATAAATAGAATAATTAGAAACTTACCACAAACTGAACATTTCAAAATAATATCAATAAGATATTATATTTTCGCATTAGTTTGAACAAAATAAAGTACTATAATGATAAAAAATTAAAACTCATTCTACAAACTAGGTAACTTGGAATAAAATATGAATTATAGAGGATCTCACAGAAAGAGGGATTAAAAAATTACATTTTTAAGAAAAATTAAAACTCTCATTCTAAGGCAATAGGTAACATTGAACAATGACAATAATAGAAACTCACAGAAAAGAATTTGAAAAAATAATAATATTCAGATTTTTTTTGTGATAATCTGCTTACTTCATAAATTAGAGAGTTGAGCTGCTCCAGAAAAAACTCTTCTCGATGCTACCGACGGCGACCTACTTGGTACGCATAAATATTTACTGACAAGTTCATTCAGGTCATTTTGAGTGAAATTTAACTCGAGTGATTATAGAAATTGGTTGGTTTTCCCCATCACTATTTCTGTCTAGTTAAAAGCACAGAATAGGTAGTTAAAAGCAACTGTCAAGTTGGCGGTGGGGCACTGGGGCGGTACCCTGACTGCCGTGTTGCCAGATGAATATTTTACTCGTAGGACAGAGGAGTAGTTCTGCCCTGTGAGTTTCTGAAATGTACTGGATGAAAGTAATGAAATGTACAAGACTGTACTGAATTATTGTACTAAAACCTGCGACCCGTGAATTTCATTATGAGCTGGCAATTGACACCACATGGACGCTGTATAATTTTGTGAAGAGCAAAAAAACAAAAAAACTCTTACTGCATTCTTGCATTATACATCTATTTGAGAAGCTACAACGTATGAAATGGAGATTTTTATTGATTTTTTGAAAACTGAAAATGTACTAGAATTCAGCCTTCGTGTACCTACTTTTGTACTTTGACGTCGAAAATAAACTAGAAATATTACAAATGTACTAAAACAGTGCAATACTGCAAAATAAGACGTGTTAACCTATTCCGCTGGTGCGTTTTCAGTAACTTCATTTGAGAGAACATTCAATGCTAGTGAGCATAAGAAAAAATCAAAATTGGATTCATGGGAGATTTGTTTCAAAAGCACATTTTAATGCTGTAATCTTAAAGCTTGTTATCCTCCAGGGGTACTGTGGGTGTATGGTGTAACAGACTTTAATCAAGACATTATGTAACAGGACAGGAAATTTCGGTGTAAAAAGCTCAGAGCTAAAAATAGCAGATTCCCAGAATAGGAAACTGGCAACGATGCGACCGCTTCGTCCTAGACCATGGCCGTCTAGACAAAACTCTTCTTTTTGTTCTTCTTTTTCTTATTCTATCTCAATCTCTGTTTTATGATCTATGATCTCGATAAGATTGCCCACAAACACGAGTTTAACCACAGACCATAGTTTAACAATGTCAAACACAGTTGTGCTGTTCTGTAGGATGCGTTGCCACAGAAACTGATCGGAAGGAAGACGAGGGTTGTCTTACGTAGTGATGGGCTTTAAAAATATGTTTCTAATTGCTATTGTCATGGCCGACTTTACTCACTAGGCCGGAGATGAAATATGGCAACACTGAATCAGCGGGCCGAGTTTTCATTTGTTGTTATGTCATGTGTATACTTCCAGGAGCAGAAAATATGGTTGGAAGGTGATTATTAATGTGTTTCTAATTATTTACCTGCACAAACGAAACTATAAAGATAAGATGTCTGCAAAGCGTGTAGTACCAGGTTGCAGCCCAGTAGAGGACATACCAAACCATGGCCCAACATAACCTTATTCCAGAGTGAAAAGAACGTTGCAAGGTGATTTTTAATGTGTTTCTACTTATTTACCTGCACAAATGAAACTATAAAGATATATAAAGATGCCTGCAAAGTGTGTAGTACCAGGTTGCACTAGCAATCGTGCGTCCAATAAGGGACATAAACAGAAGTGAGTGAAAGGTATTCTTCGGAAGGGCTGGTTATATTTATAAGGATGAAGACAATAATTTACAAACATTTCAAATGATAACACCTATTTTAAAGCACAATGTGGTACCTATAATGTTTTCTGGACCTCCCAGATATCACAGAAAAATACAGTTAATAGAACTCATCTGGGCATGCATCTGGGGCATACCTACGAAAGGATTTGATAGTGAAAGGGAATCAAGACCAGCAAGAATGGCTTCACAGTGACCTAATAGTGAATTTTTCTAGCTCAAGTGACAATTTACAAAGTAAATTGAGTGTTCATTTAAGTGGAAGTGGAAGTGGGAGCAGGAAACAGGTTGCGTTTATTTTTATTTTGTAGTGTCTGACTGTGATGAAATAGACATCAGATGTAAGTGGTATTAGTAGTAGTAATTCTAAAAAGTATTTTTCTTAATTTATTAACCCAGATGAACTCTAATACATATAAAATGTAATAATTATTCTGAAACTATAGGCCAACTATTTGACAGCTAAGCCACGTTGCCACATCTAAGGCTCCGGCCTAGTGTAGAGTCGGCCATGGTATTGTTGGCATGATAACTCTTTTGTATTATTGGGCAACGATCTAGTTAGGTGGAGTGTTTGAAACCAATATACTTGTCATGCCATATTCATAGTGGAAGCACTGGCTGCGTTAGTAATATTATTATGCAGATGTTTTTCTAAATTTTATTCTTCAGGTTTCATTATTTACTTGCTTCAGAATAGTTATATTATTTTTATTATCTTATTAGTAGTTATTTATGCCCTACTCACCTACTGCATAGTATAAACTATATTGTAGCTACTTTTTTATGTCATTGAATTTTATGGAATGTTATATAAGATTAAAATATGAAATCACTTTATTTTACCTACATATTTTTTCAGTTTCTATCATATTTGTTATTGTAGTATCTTGATTCTTGAGTAAGTCTTATTTTTTACGGATAAAGAAAATTGATCTGTGAAGCATCGACATCGGGTTATTTAGCACATACATTCATAACTACTATTAAAATTTTCTATCGAAGTGAGAGCTGTAAATAAGTAACGGGACCTTCAGTATTCGTGTATATTCTTTACTTCTCTTCGGAATATTCATTACCAACATTGTTATATATGAATTTGTTGTTTATGACAAATAATAATAATCATGATACGTCATGATTATGTAACTACATAATTATATTCTATATATAAAATATGAACCACAAATCTTCTGACCGACAACATCCCATCTCTAGGAAAAAAGTAGTGATCCATAGACAAAGTACCTATTTTGTGCTGACGCGGCGGACCTATTTTGTGGGTGTCTTTGACGTATTCATCTGTAACCGTACCTGCTTTGTGTTCCTTTGTTTTGTTGACAAATACCTAGATTCCTAGATGTTCATTTTCAATTCTTTTTTTACTTACTTTTTCAAATTAAAAACAGCTAGGTATATAAGTTTTCAGCAGCCCTTTGTACGGTTTGCCTATTGAGGTGTCAACACCCTCTCAACATAAATATTATTTTGGATAAAGGTATAAGTAAACTAAGGAGGATGATATAGGAAAAACCAACGAGGAAAAACGAATCTGGTTAAGTACTTCCATAATATATATATCCTTTTTTTTACTATAATACAAAGGTATTATATCTCACAGGTATTTATAATTATTATAGATAGTAACAGCCCTGTTTCATCAGAATGATAGAGAAATTAGACTTTCTTTTCATCAACATATATCAAAGTGCTGATCAAAGTGGGATGTGATTAGCGAAATAATGTGTTTTGCTTTGTGAAATGCAACAAAATGTTATCTTTACCTGTCTTTACTATAAACAAAGGTATATTGCAGGTATTCATAATAATTGTTATAGGTAGTAACTTTTTTTTAATCAAAATAATGCAGTTGATTGAATTACTTCTCTTCATTATCATGTTTTAATACATCAACAATCCAGTGATCAGATGGTGGAATCTGATTGGTCTAGATCAATTAATCGTTAGACCCTTCGTTCAACAAGAAAATGCAAGTTTTCACCCATTTAGGATGGAAAATCAGAGTTGAGAAGATACTAGAGGGTTCATAATGGTCCATTATATATAAAGCATGTCTTTTTTCACCTTTTTGAGGGAAACTTCAAGAGAAATCAATAATTTTCTGAGAACTTTGACAGATGCCATTTCTTGAATGGGCTGCTCTGATTGGTCAAAGCCCTTGTTAGAATGCATGTGTTGATAAAATCGGGCCTTAGATTATTCCATTCGGTTACTTTCTGCGACGTAATGTAGTTGGAAATCAATGCAAATTCGTCAAAAACTCCTGTATCTTTATTACAGTCAATATATTCCTTTTCAATTAATACACCCAAAGATTTTTGAATGTCTTCCCATGCGGGGACCTTTTTCAAATTTGCCCAATAACAAATCTCCGTTTCTTTGGTAAGAAAGCAAGTCCACTGCTCCAAATATTCACGGCTTTTTTTATAAAATTCTGTAGCTGTCTTTTTCACAAACTCTTCATCTATATCAGTACCATTATCTTTCGATTTCACCATAAATTGGCGAACCGTGAATGGAATAAACTGATTGGTCTGTTTCTGAGTCAAATTTTCTTTTAGTTGATTGATTTCTTTTGCAGCTTCAATTGCCGATACAGTCTGATCTTCCAGATTCAATACAGCTTGATGGAAACTTGTAGATTGAGCGTGTAAAAAATTAAGCCACAATTCGGATGTGGGATCTTCAAAAAAGTTTTTTAGTAACAGGGGGCATTTTTCAATACTCATAAAGTAGTTTTTCAATGGTTGAAACATTTTTAGAACCCTGTACTTGCTTGCCGTTTCTGCTACTAAATTTTCTCTCTATTGCTGCTGATTTTATCTGTTTTTGTCTTTATATTCCTGGGGCCTCTCTTATTACTCTGCACGCATCGATGATGCGGTTTCTTAAGTCCTCTATATCGCGAACAGGAGTACGATGGACCAAATGCTGTAAATGGCCCCAAGTAGAGAAATCGAGAGGATTGAGATCCTGGGATCGAGCGGGCCAATTCTGTGGTCCTCGTCGACCTATCCACTGATTTGCGTATGTGTCAGTTAAATGCTGACGTGCTACTTGACTAAAATGGGCGGGAGCACCATCATGCATAAAAAATATATCCCTTCTGACGCTCAAATGAACTTCCTCTAGCAGTACAGGATGCACTTGTCTTAAAAATTGAACGTACGCCTCACCATTTAATGAGGCCCAATTAAATAATCCCCAATAATTCTGACCCACACGTTAAGAGAAAACTGTTTTTGATGGTTAGTTGGCGCAATAGCGTGAGGGTTCTCATCAGCCCATATGTGGTAATTATGAAAATTAATAATCTTGTCCCGAGAAAAACTACATTCGTCTATGAATTCAATCATCTTCAGAAATTCACGATTTCTTATAATCATTTCCAGCACCCAATTGCAATTTTCAAGACGGTTCGGAAAGTCTCGCGGTAACAGTGCCTGTACTCGTTGCAGATGGTAAGTGTATAAGAGTTGTTCCTTTGAAATTCGAAATACCGTCATCGCTAATACCGGCCTACTAGATGAATTAGTTTCGTAATTTCGTTTCATGGCGATATGTATATGTACATTTTTAAATGGTGAACAAATAATAAGACAAAAAGTTGCATTGGAAATACATTTTAGGGCTTGCGTTTTCCACCCCTTACAACCATGAGGTAAACCAAATAAATTACTGGCTCTTTTTGGTAGTAGAAAATGTCGGGTCAATTTCAATATTGTAACTTTTTAAGTACTTGTGAAAAAATTGTTAGACAAATTTTATGTACCCCCTTTAAGGGGCCGTATCTTAACAACGGATGCTCCAGTGAAGTTTCTTTATATGAAAGATCTTATCTTTCAATGAGGAATCACCCCCTTAAATGTTTTACATTTATTTAGTTATACCCCGTATATAGTTTTTTATTTATAGGTAGTAAACTTTGCTATATTTTTTATGATGAAGTGCGAGTCATATTCTGAAACATTAAGCAGTATAATAGGTACAACGAATAGTTTTGATAATTCAGATATCAAGCGTCATTTGCAAATCCTCTAAAATCTCCCGTAAAATGACCATGGTCGTAAACTGTTTTATCACAAATGTAGATACGCTTGACATTCCACGAGCAAACGAATCTAGACAATTGTCACCTCTCTAATTTTTGAAATCTGAAAGGGTATCATTGTATGATAATTTTAAATTATACCCAGCACTAATCGCCTTGTGCTGTATTTTTGTGTTTTAGTTTTAATAGATTCAAAGTCTGCATAAATGACGAATTGATTCCGTTGTTTATATACATATTTAAGTTCAATAAAATCATGTTTTTGGGAAATAAGTCTTGCAGTCGTCAATATTTTCGCAATATACTGAATAACGAGTTAACTCTGCTTCGTTGTTAAAGTAGTTTTGGGCCTTATTCATAGTCGTCCTTTGAGTAATACTTAAGGTTCGTAATACTCAAGGGATACTTGAGGGACCCTCAAGTGTGGCTTTCCTTGTGTAACTGTCTCCTCGACAACATCTACCAGAAGGTGGGATTCATTTGGCGACGTTGTCATATCTCAAATATAATTCAATTTGTTATGGCTGTGCCTACGCATTTTGATGTTTTCTTGTTTTTACTATCATGCTTACATCCGCATGTGGATTTATTGTGATGTTTTCTGTTATCTCTCTCTGTTTCGGGCCAGTATTTCGTCCTTTGTGCAGCACATTTTCTGGATGTGGCAGAAACTGGCAACACCGTGCTCCAAAACTAACCTATAAAATCGCCTTGACTGCAACGAAACATCTCATGTTGACATTTCGTTCCTTGAGGGGGGAGCCTTACGTAAGGGACCCTCAAGTAGCCGTCGAAACACGAAACCTTACTTGAGGGAGCCTCAAGTATTAATGGACCCTTAAGTATCGAGTATGAATGCGACCCTTAGATACCACAAATATAATGTTTGCCTTTATACAGGGTGCGGCAGCATAACTTCCTTATTTAAAAAATTAATAAAACTCACTGTATGAATAAAAAATTTTATTTGTTTTTTTATAATGTAGGCATATACCTAAAGTTTTGTTTTACACAGTTTTGAAGATCAAATCTGTTAGGTGACGTCCTCCATTCTCTATACATTGAGTAAACCGATTTCTCGCGTTTGTCATGACTCTTGTCAGCATAGCAGGCGTTATGTCAGCAATTTCTTCCTGGATGTTGGTCTTTAAATCTTGTAGGGTCCTTGGACGGTTCACATAAACTCGGGATTTCAAAAATCCCCATAGAAAAAAATCGCATGGGGACAAATCGGGAGAGCAGGCCGGCCATTCCAAATCACCTCGAATGGAGATGAGGCGCTCTGGGAACTGTTCCCTTAAAACAGCCATTGATGCTCTTGAAGTGTGTGCCGTTGCACCATCTTGTTGGAACCAAATGTCTCCTAAGTCCAACTCATGTAGCCGTGGGAAAAAAAATTCTTGTAACATGGTTACATATCGGTCCGAATTCACTGTAACGGTGACTTGATTTTCTTCAAAAAACCAGGGACCAATAATTCCAGCTGAGGAAATTGCACACCACACTGATACTTTAGGCGAATGCAAAGGTCTTTGATGCAGTTCTCGAGGGTTGGTGTCAGCCCAGTAGCGCATGTTCTGTTTGTTGACTGATCCACACAAATGAAAATGGGCTTCATCGCTGAAAAAAACAAGAGCGTTCTGAGGAACGACTTCGAGGAGATCCTCACACGCATTCCTCCGAGAATTAAAGTCATGTTCAGAAAGTTCCTGGGCAATCGCCATCTTGTAAGGATGGAAATGGAGATCATCATGAAGAATTCTCCTCACAGAACGATCGGAAAGTCCAAGGGCAACGGCATGTTTGCGCGCAGAACGCCGTGGTGATCTCAACACTGAAGCTCGCACTGTTTCAATGTTCTCAGGTGATCTAATGGGCCGAGGGGCTCCAGTTCTTCGTCTTGTCGCACTTGCAGTTTGTCTGAACGTAGTGACCCACGTAACAATTGATTTCCGGTCCGGGACAGGGGCCAATGGGGCTAAATTGAAGTGATTCCGAAAGGCGCGCTGGGTTGCGACCACAGAACATCCGCTCGAAAAATAGGCCTCAATGGAAAAAGCACGCTCCTCACTATTCCAACGCATGATGGCGACTGAACTGTATCGGGACAAAACTTTATAGTCCCGCCTCTCAAACGAGACTACCAGCGCTCCGCTACGACATCAACCTACTGAATGGCGCGCATTTTAAAAAAGGAAGTTATGCTGCCGCACCCTGTATTTCTTTATTTGACCGGACACCAATCTTGATGAATGTTCTATCCAGCAATAGTGATATTTCACTTCAATAGTATCTGTATTCTCTACTTCATAATCTTCTAATTTTGGAAAACCTATATATTTTGAAGTAGTAGCAGATTAACGTGCCTATCTGATTAATGTTTGGTTAACTTAGCTGGTACAATGTTATAAAGTAGCTTATCATTAATTTTAATTAATTCCAAGGAATATACATTGAGATATTATTAATCTTCTCAAACTTTGAAATTTTTTGTATTGACATCGGCCATGCTAGGATTTCGGTATAAAGTACTTTTTAATGGGCGCAACTGTTATGGTCAATCAGGAAAAATACTTTTTGTCAAAAAATATGCAATTTAAGGTATATTAAAAATATTGTCACGACGCCCTCTTTTTCTTCACCCAGGGAATCAAACTGGACGTGACTTTCACCGTTTTACTTCACAACTCAATACAATATCTCTCAACTTTATCTCAGCTACAACTCAACTCAACTGAACTACTGCCACGCTACTTGTGGCGCCTTATATACTTCATCGAACCATCTGGAAAATGCGGGACATTCAGATGACATTCTAGAATGCCCATCCGTCAGTCCAGAAAATTCCGGACGATTCGATGACGTTTACACATCAAAAATCTAACCTAACATTTTGAAGGAAACTCAACAACAATACAAATAAGCAATGCTATATACACGATGCTAAACTCTTCCCCCCTTAGTGTTCGGCGTCTTCGACGAACAGTTCGCTTCGATCATTGTATGGCCACAGACGATCGCTATGGACGACCTTCGGTTTTCCACCACCCATACGTATCCTGTAAACTACGTCGTTGAGGCGCTTCATCACCACGTAGGGTCCCTCCCAATGGCCTTGTAGCTTCGGACATCTACCCTCTCCTCCGTCGTGGATTATAGAACCACACCAGATGACTTTCGACGAACTTTGGGCTATTTGCTTTCAGATCGTATCTGGCTTTCATTCTGTCGCTGGCAGACTGGATGTTCCCTCTAGCAGACTCGTGGATATCCCACAGCGTTTCCTGAAGCTCGCTCACCCATTCACATGCTAGACGGCGTTCCGTTTCTGGGGGTGAACCAAGAGCTAGGTCCAGAGGCTCAGGTCCAGGTCGCAGTTCTCGACCAAAAATTATCTTCGATGGGCTGAACCGAGTTGAGTCGTTCACCGCTGACCTGTAGGCCAACATTCCCAGATTAATCTTCGTATCCCAATCATACTGATGTTCAACGAATTTTGACAAGTAATCTACCCAGACAGCACAATATATTCTAGGAACATTCTAAGAATCACTATTTTGGAACATTGTATCATTCCATGAAAAGTCCATGAATATATAGATTATCTGATGAACATTCCAAGAATGTGAAAATGGGAATCCAAAAAATGTGCATAGGTTATTCCCTCAGAATATTCTACGATTATTATTAAGATGTATGGAATACTGTAGGAAGATTCCTGGTATATCTTTTAAAAAACATACATAGGTTATTCCCTCAGAATGTTCTACAATTGTTATTAAGATGTATCAAATATTGTAGGAAGATTCCTGGTATATCTTTGAAGAATATATGTTGAAAGAAACTAATACCTTTTATCACTTCATTTCATGTATTTGTAAATCTTGTTGTCTGCCTAGGTCCTTAACGCGAGTAGTATACATATATAACTTAGTATCCAACTTTCATTGATTTAGGCACACACTAATTGAAGGGTCGGCCGGAACAACGTTGTACTATATAACAAAAAGGCTTAGTGATAGAAATTAAAAAAAAAACGTTTATTTCAATGTTTTTTATTGAAAGCATGTCTATACAGTTGCCCATTACAATAAAAGAACAATAACAACACAAAGCTATTGTAGTTTAAAGGCACTGACAAAATGTACAGCTATGGGAACCATTTTTCGGGACAATACATGTAACAAGGTTGTATGGTCATGTAACTTACAACGTTGTTACAGGGAGTCCTTAAACAAATCCAAACAAAGCATGTGATTACAGCAGTTACAGTTGATTAAAGGGATTAAACTACGCATTAACCATTTTTTTTATGGAAAAAACTATTCAAGGCGGACAAAACCAAATATATAGATAAATCTAAGCACATACTGATGTTATTGGTTTGCAGTTAATTTATCGTAAAATTGTATATACTTAATGGGAATGTAATCACACATATCCTGCAGGTTTTTCAATTTTTCAGCTTTGATTGGCAAAAGCTTCTTATAAATTGAAGGCAGCTTTTCATGGGTCATACTTTCAGTGATAAATGTCATTGTTTCTTTTCTTTTATGGTTGCTTAAGGGAAATGAATTCCACGGCTGCATAATATTATGAGATTTTCTCATTCGTAAAGTAGCTGGACTATCAGCGGTAAGTTGTAGCCATAACCCTTCTGTAATCTTGCACTTAGGGTCTTTCCATATACCTTTTTCCAAAGTTGTTAAGTCTTTGAAGAATGCCTGGTGCATCCATACAACTTTGAATGGCTTTTTAACTTTGGCTTTAGCAATGACATCAACCCATTGCAATGGTTCATATACCAGGGATATTCTTTTTTGCCGTTTGACATGCGCAAAGTCTCGATCACATGGAAGGAAACTATGACCCGTACTTAAAAATTTCTGATCTACTTAGGTAAAATATTTCAGCGTAATGAGGTAACGGAACATGGCAATCATTTTCCAGTTGTTGTTTTGCCCAACGCACCGATCTGACCACACGATTAATTTCCTTTCTTGTCCATGCTGTAATGGATCAAAATTTTGCCAAATATAGAACAAACGTGATGACGCAATTTCAACCTGCCAGTATCCACTTTGCAGGTCCAAGGTGGAGAACCATGAAGAATTTCTAATTGCATCCGAAGTGTCGTCAGTTCCTTGGTAAAGGGTATGAATCCTTTTTGGTCAAATCGTTGAGCCGCCTGTAATCCACACAAAACCTCGTTGATCTGTCCTTCTTCCTAACAAGAGCTATCGGGGAGGCCCAAGGGCTAGGCGATGGCTCGATCACTCCTCGTTTCTGTGTATCTTTTACCATATTTTGTACTTCATCAATCCTAGATAATGGAATTCTTCTTGGGGGCTGCTTGACTGGCTGCGCATCTCCTACATTAATTTTATGACGTACTAGATGGGCCCGCCCTAGGTCATCATTATTTCTGGCGAAAATTGAATGACATTCTCTTAGTAGCTCCAGGACCTTCCGCTGCTGCTCGGGTCGAAAATTCTCACAGCTTCTGTTATACAAATCTCGAAGACAAACTGAGATTTCAGTGAAGTCATCATCATCTTCTTCTGTGCTATCTAACCTTCAGATCCATGCTACTGGTTCTAGTCTACCCAGTGGCGTACCTTTCTTGATTTGTATTGAATTCCTGAATACATTTACGGCCCTTATTAACATATTTGAAGAATCCGTTATTGTTCTGGCTAATAAAATAGGTTTATTCCAACCTATCGTAGGATCTGGTTCAAAAATGCATGGGGTAAGGTTATGTTCAAGTGCCTTATGTGCATATACAGGGTGTCTAGTTAGTGTGTAATTCTTCGATATCTCGCAAGATATACCTGATAGAAGAAAATGTCAAATACAAAAGTTATTTGGTTACTTAAGACGCATATTCTAAAAACATCTTTAAATATACAGGGTGTTGCGGCAAAGTAGGATAGTGATCATCTTGATTTTTTTATATGGAACTATAACTTTTTCTTAAATTTTTCTAGTTTCAATCATTGATCTCTATTGAAGCCTAAAATATTTTTGTGATCGGTTGCGACGTTGCCAAGTTATAATTTATTTTCTATTAATTTCCGGATCTGCAAGGTCGCAAGTAATACGTACAAATTGATATATTCCTTCAACTTTTCTCAATAATATTATACAGCGAGTTACTTGAATACTAAGCGGATATTATTTTGGATGTTACCAGCAATCTGTATCTATAGGGTGTTTTTGGCAGAATTTCAAATTACGGCAATTTGAAGGTCATTTTACTTTGTTTTTTCAAATTTAACACCCTGTATGTTTTATTTTAAATCGAAATATCTACTAATACCCTATCTCGTATTGTAATACTTTTTTCGCGTTTGCGGCGTTGCCTAGTTCGAAATTATTTTTCCAAATTTTTAAACAAATATCCCCGATTTTAATTTATTTTAAATAGAATCCTCTACTTATTTTTATTGCAATGAATTGCACATGTCGAACTTAGTAAGATCTCACAATTTCAAAATTTTGTTTCTTTAATTACTGAGATACGGCAATACTGCTTTTTCAGTAAACAGTGCCGAAACGCTTAAATATTTCCAAAACTGCCACAGCTGGAACGGTGAAATTCAATACTTGGTGGTTTTTGAACATACAGAATTCAAAAACGCTAACATCAGTGTTGTCAGATTTACCACTTTTACGTTAGACTTCATAAATAGGGCATTCCATTCGAAATTATGACGTAAAATTTATTTCTCAAGTCTTTTTTGAATTTATATGTCAACAGATATAATGTCAAAAGTTGAAGGCGGGCAAAGTTTGACAGAAGAGCATTTAAAGCATGATAAATGAGTCCGTCAAGTACGTACTTACTTTTCAAGACGTAAATTTCATACTACTTTTAAAGACTCAAATCTCAAAAATTGAATGAATTCAATGCAGTCTGACATCCATTTTGACGTATGCATAACCACTGATGGCCGGCTACAGCAAATTGGTAATAAAAATTGGATTATTCGATTTCAGAAAAACCTAATGTAGTCCTCAACACTAAAGTTATCTTTTTATGACTCATACGAGTGACTATCTATATTATAACATTCCATACTGGTTATAAAAAGTTTAACTTTGGTGCATTAGTATACAAATATTTATTATATAATAATTTTTCATTTCAATGATAATGATAAGATTTTCTTGAATTTCATTCTATAATTACGATGTCTTGAACGTTTCTCATAATCCAATAATTAAATTTTTTATTCAAAATATATTTTCATCCATATCCTTATGACTATTGACCTGATTAACCTGCGATTTGCATCTTTTTTTAGGATTATCCATGTCCTTCAAATAGGGACATTATACTAAAAGTAAGTCTACTTACTGCCGGACCAGGAGAATTCAGTTCCTCATTCCTGGTTTGAAAAATGAAGTTATTTTCACGGTTACCTGTTCTGTTAGACGGCTCATATCACTCGTTCAATAACAAACTTAAACTCGATAATGAACGCGAAACAATAGCACCTGCACAAACGTCAAATCAATTTTTGAGGTTAGGTACGCACAGTTACTCAGTTTTTGTCAGTGGCGCCCTCCCAGGATTGTACTGCGAGCATGGCGGTATTTTTGAATTATTGAATATGTTTTTCTTTCTCTGACATTTCGGGGGGGGGGAGCACCCCAAACCCCCCTGCGTTCGCCACTGCACAGAGTGCAATATTTGTGACATTTTTGTTGATTGAATTTTGCTCTATATTGTGAAATGTAGTGGTGGGAAAACACCAAAAATTTTTTCGTTTAATTAGCAATTATTGGTTTAAGTTAACGGAATTAAACAATCTAGGTCTCATTTAAAACAGCTTGTCTTACCTAACGATCGGTTGGATTAAAATTATCCGTGTTGATTTTGCCATGGTTGCGAGAGGGCGCTACTTGGCATCACAACATAAGTGTAGTAATATAATATAATTTCTTTGTTTATCAGCATCATTCAAATTACAATACCCATCAAAAATTTTAGCGCGTCGATCAGAAGTTACTCTTCGATACATTTTAATTTGTACCGGTTGAACTACTATAGTTTTCAGTTTTGTGTCTACTCCTCATTAATCGTAGTATATACGTAACGATGCCCACTATTTCTTAGCCCTCTCGCTATATTTTTTCCACATCTCGGGATTTCTTTTTTGCTTTTTTTCTCAGTTGCAGATTGATCTTCTATCTTTCTCTTTTTGGTCTTGGAGTTACTTTCGAGCTTATCATCAGAAGATCTACGGGACATTGTTGATATATTATTTGGATATTTGAGCTGTCTGAATTAATACTGGTGAAAACATAAAAATGTACTGCCGCCTGAGAATCTGATGATGAGGAAGACCTTATAGATGTTCCTCTGCATGACTCTGTGCCAAGCATGTTTAGCCGATAATAGGTTCTGAAAAAAAGAACAACCATGGATTTCTACTATGTGCAACCACAAAGACCATTACCTTTTTCTATTTTGGTAGCATCATTCACATTTTTATCTATTTTTTTATCAAACTAATTTTCCGTTGAGTAGGGACCACATGAGTCGTTCCATTTCAAAAGTCTTCTTATCCAGTTTACCCAATTTTTGGTAAATGAAGAAAATCGTTTTTTGAACATACTAATTATACTATCGGTGCATATATTTTTTTATGTATTGATAAGGTGATAGCAACAGTAACGGTGTTTATCTTTTAAAGAAAACTGATATAAATAACAACATTTTCAACTTTTTGGTTTGGATTTGGCAAGTTTTGATGTATCATCAGCGGATAAAGCAAGTTTTGACGCAAACAAATCGTCACACGACGCCATATAAAAAGAAACAAATGATTTAATCTAAACTCAAGACTTCTTTCATTGAACACAAGAAGTAAGGTTGTTTTTAAGTATCAGAAAAGAAACTAATTCTGGTTATACAACATAAAAAATAAGGTTGTTCTCAAGTAAAAGAAAGCAAACTAAAACCTAGGCTTTCTACTTCCATTGTGGTAAAATAATCCCCATAATATTGTTAATATTATTTTCAATTTAGTAATAATACCCACTATACCAATTTTGTTCTAAACAAGGGTAATAAAATGTGATATTTATAATACAGCAGCTCATTACACACTAAAACACGCAACACCGGCTACACGTCTGCCAACCATTCAAAGCGCTGTGATTGGTCAGTGGGATAAGGGAACTTTTGGCGCGACATTCTGACTGGATTAGGCGAGTTTTGAAGTGATTCTCAATTTTCTCCTTCACTTTGCTATTGGTTAAGGCAAGTTCCGGAACGATATTTTCTACTGAAAACGTAGAGTTTATGGCAAATATTCCAGTTGCGAAGTTGGTACAATTTTCATGAAAAGTGGATAAGACGACTTTTGAAATGGAACGACTCACATAATAAGCATCACAAATAGAAAAACGTTCAGTACCTGAACATTTTCCACCATAGATATATCTGCATTTTCCGTGTTAGGCACACATTTACATAATTCTATTGTACTAATGTCTAAATAGGAAAATATAAGAAAGACACAATTGCACATTAAACATTCGCATTTACCTGGCTGTATATCAGAATTTTACACAGGATATTGCTTAGTAAAGGCATAATAACAGCGTCTGTTACTTCTGCTAGGTATTATAGAAGTCAAAAATTAATATAAATGATATTGTAGATATGATCGCTAGTTGTTTCTACCTTTCCCACCTTCAACATAAAGACTTGTACTGTCAACAACATCTATGAAGCCAAACCAAACTGTCACTGTAATGGGAAAAAACTATCAGCGAGGCATATTCGAGCTTCCAAAACATATATTTCTAATATTGAACAGTAGATATCGATAATCCCCATGTCAAAAAAGATGAACTCAAAGTCCTGGTGAAACGATGCATCCGTGATCTATGGCAATCACAGTGGGATACTGAGAACACATTTTTCAAAAGGATAGTTACCCCCATTATACTTCCCCGCGCAGATAGCGTCCGATTGCATCGATTGCGTATCGGACACACTGCCCTCACCCACTCCCATCTTTTGCTCGGCACCAATCCTCCCGATTGTAGTTTCTGTGGTACCCGTCTGACCATCCTCCACATAATCTGGGAGTGTCCATCTCTGGTATGCCTTACAGTTTGCAGAAGCTGAATTTTAAACCTCAGTAAAAAGCTATACATTTGTGTCCAACGAGAAGTAAATATACAGTGGTGGATCCATTTGGGTATTATCAAGCATCAAAGCTTTCATATTAACCCGAGGAAAGACGAAGAGTAGTGAAATTTAATACTCTGCCGCACTCATGCATGTCACTAAGCGGTACCTCTTTCTGCTGAAGCAGGTGCGCCAAATTGTCGTTTTCCTTTGAGAGCTTGTAGTGAGCAAGAGGTCACTATTCAAAATTGAATGCCATATTTTGAAATATTTAACGTGGTGAAATTCAAAACCCAATGTTGTGTGTGGGTGATAACCAGATTCTTTTAGCATCCATGTGTACCAACTCGGAGAGAAAGAAATCAAAACAGATAAATGTTATGATAGAGTTTTATTACTTGATTCTTACCTTGGTTTTGTATTTATTAATCATGAGTGCTTTGTATTTCATATGTTTTACAGGTAAAGAATTTATATTTATATGTTGGACTATACGATTCAAAAATGTCTGAATAAAGTGGTTGACTGGCTTTTACTGTTGATATTTGTATAAAGTAATGGTTATAAACATTTACAGTCTAAATATTAATAATAATAATACCTGGTGGTGAACAGATACCCTTAGGTTCCCCTGTTTCGTTATTTGAGAAATGTAAATTAGACAAAAGTAGCTCAAATCGCCTTCTGGATATACCAATGTATTTTCTCGCTTCATTTTTATATAATATATTGGCCGAAAAATAGTCTTTTAGCGTAGCCTTACCATAGAGATTTGTTTCTTGGACTATTATAGGTATGGGAAGTATATTCCAAGAAGAGCTAAAGGTTCATCCCCACTACTTTTTGCAAAAAATGATGTAGAAAAATCCGGATTGTCACTGAATGGAAAGTTCGCCCGAATTTCCTAAAAAAATATACGTTGTAGAATCCCAAAATTAACTTTTTTTTTTATTTTACCTGGTACAATCATTCCAGATAACCTGAGCTACACCTCTGCTGCTGTTGCTCTAATCTAAACTAATCTCATCGCTCTCAGATAATACTTTGTTCTCCAAAGGGATTTTTGCTGCTCCCATACTTGTTTAAACACAGTGCCCCAGAGTTTGACTTTTTGCAGCTGTGTAAGTATCCAGCTCACTGTCCGTGCTGTAACGTGCAATTAATCGGAATTTTCATAGTCCGGATGACCCACTAAGTCATCGATGTCCAACTTGTATTCCATGTCACTCATATTGTTCACAATTTCTTCTAACTCCTTATCGGCCCATAACTTATTCTAAATATTCTAAATTTAATAGTGCAACCGACTCCAATAAACATGTGAGTGAAAAAACTGAGCGAAGGTAATAAGATGACGTAAATTGTACTGCTAACTACGAATCAGTAGTAAAACAGTTTAACCAATCTTTTTCCATGAACAACAGAATACGAAATATGCATGTTTTAATAGAAAGCGTGACCTCATGGTGTATACAGCGGATGAAAGGAGCCAATGCTTTAAGTCTTATACGGACACATAGCTTATCCATAAAAGTTGAAGATTCCCATGTGAGCCGCGAGAGAAAGAGGGAAAGGGGAGAGAGAGAGAGACAGAGAGAGAGAGAGAGGGACAGAGAGAGAGAGAGAAAGGGGAGAGAGAGAGAGAAACAGAGAGAGAGAGAGGACCCCTTCATTTGAAATTCAGGTCTCTTAAGAGTTTTTCTTTTGTAGATGTGTAATGGATGACCTGCGTCATGAAGAGAAAAATATTGGTCGCAAGCAGAAGACACTAAAACGAATTCCGGCCAATTATACGCAAGAAGAAAAAATTGTAATGGCAGTTTGGTACCACGAAAAACCTTATTCTAGGCTCACACAACAACAGCTGTTAGATAATTTCAGAGTACGTTTCAACAAAAAACCACCAAAACCACGTTCAATGCATTTATGGGAGAGTGCATTATTCACTAGTAATAGTATAAACAGAAGATATTACAGAAAAAGAACAAAGGGTCAGTATATGCAGGTAGGTTTGAATTTTATGCAGGCTAATCGGTACAGTGAATATTTTTTTTAAACGTGATGCAAGCTAATTACGACTCTGTCAAAATCTTGGCAAGTGGGTCAAATTTGCGAAAAATAAATGGCGCATATTTATCAGTGCAATAAGTGTATGCATAAAAACATAATAAATAAAAAAGTTTGGAAATATTGGTTTTTTGACACTTTATCTTCAAAACCGGTCTCTAGGACACATCTTTATATGGACTTTCCTACTTGAATTTGGGTCAGAAATACGGCCTTCGAATTTTCTGCCTACAAATAATATTTTTTTCGACAGACTAAGGAGTACAAAGCCATCAAGAGACAAACAAGATGTGTTTTTATCTGTTAATCAGAAGAACACTATTTAATTTTGTTAAAGTCATTGGCGTCATATCTTTTTGCTAATATTAATCGTGAGACTGCCCCCGGGATGCCACTGGAAAATACATTTATCATCCAGTCAGAGTCTTCTTACAGTGAATAGTTTTGGTAAATAATGTGACACGATACAGTTATTCTTTTAGTAAAGCATTTATTTTTGGTTTTGAAGTAACTGACCATGCAATATCTAAAACGAAAATGATATAAACATGAACATTTAAAAGCATGCATTTTTAAAGAAACTAAAACACACAAAACAATTTTCTGCCCATCTTGGACATACATAACTAACCCTTTTCGTATGTTTTACAGCATAATCACGCCCATGATCTTGTGAATTCTTTTCTCATAACAATATTTGCATCGGCCTCTTTTAGATTTATAATCGTGATCTGTTTTCTCAACTAGTCTGTGTTCTATCGAAGTATTGCTTGAGTTTGGTGGATTTATGCTTCTGAAAATTTCCATTGTGAGATTTTCCTTGAACGTTGTTACTGATATTTTTTGTCATTTTATTGTACAAATGTAAGGCATTTACTACTGAGGTACCAGTGATTAATTCGATTACTAATTTTCTATACCATTTGACAGATCTTCTCATGGAATTTGCATAAGCTGCTTTTTGGTCGGACAGATCAACAAATGCTTTGGCGTTATTGTAATCGACTACTGCAGATTGTTTCTGCCTAGCATCTTCCTATGGTATACCTCTTTTATTTCAACGGTATGTTTAGTAGATAATAATAAGACGCCCTTCTTGACATGTTATGTGATAAAAACGTTGTTTTTATTCTGTTTTGCAAAAATTTCTCCTTTCTAGAGTTTTGCATTGACCACAGACTTTGGAAGACGTTTTCTACTATTACGGACCGTTCCAACCAACTGAGTTGATTTACTTTGTAAATTTTCTGCAAGGTCGACGGAGGTGTACCAGTTGTCCGCAAAAAGGGTTCTGCCAATATCAAGCAATGGTGCCATCATTTTGAATACGATAGTTTCAGCAACCGACTGCCCGTCAACTTGTTCTTTCCCACAATATAATTTTAGACTGTAGGTAAAGCCTCTATCTAAGCACACTTTGAAAATTTCCATCCCAAACTTATGTCGCTTTCCTTTGATGTACTGTCTGAAAGACAGATTGCCTCAAAATGGCACTATTGTCTCATCAATACAAAGTGATTCTTCTGGAATAATGCGGCGATGAAAATTTTCATTTAGCATATTAATAAGGCAATGAATTTTATGAATCCGGTCATTAGGAGGGCAATCTTCATTATTTGATGGGTGAAACATGCGTAAAAGCCGTTAAAACCAATTTCGCGGCATGTATTTGGATATTTCGTTTTTATATGAAGGAGTTTGTCGCTAGTAATCTTTCACTGACGGCTTTTTATCTAGTCCCATCCAAATTAGAATTGCGATAAATATACGAATTCCATTCCTACTAGTATCAACCCATGCATTCAAGCTGCGACTGTACGCCGATGGTTTCGTTGCTTATTGCCAGAAGAATCTGCTGCTCTGCGTATCTGTTTCGACAACTATTTTATTGTAAACTTGTTCTGAGACAAATAGCTCAAAAAACTCAAGTACGCTTTTACGTCGCATTTGTAAATCTGAAGGAATGCCAATGTTCAATGGAAGAGTAAATGATCAGAAGTTCTCGATTACTGGTCCCCACTCCATTGCTGGATTCTGACCGAACGGTGTTTGTGCCCGCGTCAGCTGATGTCGATTCGGAGGCATCAGCTGCACCTGAAAAATAACGAGGTTGAACAAGATTTCAACAGCATGAGCGAACATTCACTGACAAGCTATAACATTATGACAAATATACATCCGGAAACGGTTCTCACAAAAATTGACGTGGCCCACAGGATCCGGTACAATTTTTTTTCAAAATTGATCGTGGCAGTCAACGTATTAAGAAATCCAAAAAATCCATTTTTTCCATACCTTGACATCCTGTACCTTGACAACCAGACTCTTTAGGACACATGTTTATATGAATTTTTTACTTGAATTTGGATTAGCAATGCGCCTTTGGAATACGGCCTATCATTAACACATTTGGGCCCACAAAGTTCTGTTTGGGAAAAAAATATGTTTTTCGTCATTTATAAATGAAATACCAGTAGTAGCATATACAAAAAATTTCATCATAATTTTTTTGTTTAAGTAAAAAAATGAGGGTGTACTCATATGAGTACAACGGGAATAAGCATAGCAGATTTTAAGTAAATGCAATATTTAGTTTATCCTAATCATAACATAATATTCTAAGAATAGCAATATAATGATGATGTTAGATGGTGTGAAACTGTATAAAACAATGTCTTTCAATACATAACGTCACATTACATTTTATACATTTCCATTGCGATCTTAGGAGACATTGACGACAACGTAGCTGTTAGTCTAATTTTCCTGGAAAGTGACCGCCCTCATCTTGTACTACAGATGGCGATGGTTTTGGAAAAATATGATTTTGTATAGCATCTTAGATAATGACGAGCGACGTTCCGAATGAAGCTCAGCTGATCAACTTTTTGTTTAGTGTTCAGAGTAGGTATGAATTCTCCATGCATTTACAAGAGCTGTGTCCACCATGTGTGTAAGAGAGGCATCACCACCACTTTTTGCCCTGAATTTTTATTTTGTAATTGTTGACTGCTTGGTCTGATAAATCGACACCTCCCATTGAAGAGTTATATTTCGAAAACAAATTTGGTTGTAGAACATCAACCATTTCTTTTTTTACTGAAGACCAACGCTTAACTTTCGAAAGTGGTTCGACATCATTGCCATAGTTACAACATCCATTTAACAAATAGCAAAGAATTCGATTGGTCAAAAGCATGTTGAAAATATCCACGCTCTTCCTTGTTCATTATGTTTTTAGATGGCAAAGGGAAATTTTTTATTCGGTTCCCTCTAACAGTTCCCGTTGATCTAAAACCTTTTTTCGTAGCATTTTCAACAAGCTATGACTCGCGAAATAATTATCAAAGAAGACAACAAGATCTGTTGAATGATCAACGCATTCCAGAAGCTCCAGCACTACTCTAGATCCAAGAGGTACGATTGGCCGTTTATTTTGAGTTTCGCAAGAAGAGGTGAAGGGTTTCGCACCGTATTACTCCTCGAAATTGTAGCAATATCCTGTAGAACTACAAAGTATCCATTCCTTGTAGCCAAATCTCACCGGCTTTCCCCTAATCAACTGCTTTGACGAATTGTGTCCGAAGTACTTTACCATGGCTTCGTCAATCGAGAGATGCGAGTAAAAAATGCCGAATTGTTGGAAGTTTCTGTTGAACATGGCCAACAATGGTCTAATTTTAAACATCTTATCATTTCTGTCAAGTTTCGAGTTGTCAGCAAAATGAAGATATCTTTTTATCTCGTAATACCGATTCCTTGACATGGCGTTGGATATGCTAGGTGTAGACAAACCATCATCCACGCTCCAGTATAAACGTTCCCTCGGCAACTCATGGTAACTGCTGAATAAATATAAGGATGCCTATAAAAATTCTCAGCTCATCTTCAGTAATCGAAATTGTTTGGTTATTTTTTTGAGCTGCATGGATTGTTCAGTAGGGTGGGCCGATCTATATAGGGAAAAATAAAGTATCCGATTTCAATTAGCCTGGGTACTACAAAGTTGCCATTACTCTTGTTCGCCTCGAATTTGGCACAAAGCTTACTACTGAAATATAATTTGGATATACAGCTCTTCGCTTATTTCACCAAATAAAAACAGAGGTTTAATGAGTGAAATAATCCAGAACTCACCACGTGGAGGTGGCTGCATTTCGAGTTCCTCCCCCCCTCCTCCCTACCTTCGTCTTGTCAACGAAAATTTCTAATTTATTGATCTGAGGCCTTTAAAAATTGCTGTTTTGTCTCAGTTTTGGGAATTCTTTTTCTTGAGGCAATTCGAGTTCTAATCAAGCCATCTTTTGATTCTGCTCCGCTTACTAAAACAGAGGCTTCTGTGACGGTCCTAATACATCTTTCAACGGCTTGTGTGTGAGTTTATCAAGTCAATGTAGTCTTGAGCTTCAAAATTCAGCTTAGGGACTTTAAACTGTCTGATGTTGCTATTCTGAACACCCTTTACTCTACATTTCAGAATTCTTCTTAACGCAAGTTCTCTAATATGCTTTCGTTCATCTGTAAGCACTGCTAACAGAATATTCTCTGGATGAGCAAAAAAGGCATTCCTCCGTATGACCGGATCAATCACATTTTTAACTGCGCTTGGAAGATACCTCGATCTTTTTATCAAAGAGAATAAATGTCTGGAGCCTTCCGTACAAAATGATTTGATTTTAATGTCAAACCAAACAGAAGCATAAACTTTAACTATGCATTCAGTTAATGTTTTCAGTTCGTTCGAAGGTTGTTCTGAAGCTGCATACAGTCTTAAGATTCTATTTGCTGTGGTCAGCTATCTTGCGTGTGCCATTTTTGCAGGATCACGGTTTGATAAACTTGATGGTACATCACCTCTTGCAATTGCGGAACATATTTCATACAAATCAACTTGATCGGTATTGGCATCCTCTAGGTCAAATTCTGGTAGTTCGACTTCAATTTTTTGGAATTTAACAATTGGAAGATTCTGACATGTTGGAAGAAGCTTTTCAATCGGTCCTGAGAATCCTTTTGGGTCGTAAGCTTTACCGTCCATTTTCTCAATCAAATGGCGAAGTGGGAGTTCATTGGCGTGCGGTAGGCAAATCAGCTATTGTAGTGAGTGACCAATCGCTACCTCCAATTGCTTAACAACCCCATTCTTGAAACCTGTGTTTACGAAAGTTCCGTCACAGCCAACAGCAGCAATTTCTTGAACAGGTTCCAAGTTACGCCTTAAAAAATCGAAAATACTTGATTTTATATCTTTAGCATTACCTGAAATAGGAGTTACATTTACATGTCCGAGATAAATAGTTCCAGGTTCTGCAATAAGAACAATATGTTCCTCCAAAACGTATCTATTATGGTAAGTGCTTCTTTTTTTATCCGTCGGTAGTGTTCTGTCCTTTCTACCGTCAAAACAGATCCCTGTAATTTTCAAATTCCTCCTGGATTCCTCTTTTATTTCCGTTCTCCGCCTCTTTCGTTCTCTCCTTAATTTGCTACGGTTTAATAGTTTAGATGGGGCGTTCTTACTGACAACACCGAGATCTTGCATAACAGCATTCGCTAGAAAAGAAGCAATTCTATCGGAAAATTTCTAAAATCCACTCCTCGAAGATCAGTTCTTTTTGCTTTTGAGGTTGATGGACCACGTGTTTGAAAATCAAACTCGCTTGTTGACGAATTTTCAGAGAGTTTTCTTCTATTGGGGAGGAACTTGCATCTAGAAAATTAACTTTTCCTTTATGCTCCAATTGCTCCAGGCCTTTTTGTTTCTCTAGTTGTTTTTTTGCTTTGGTGTTTCTTTGTATACGCTTATCTAACACCTTTGTCGATTTAACGTCAATATTTCCAATGAACACTTGCTGTTCTTTGGTCTTTTAAAAACTCCTGTTCTGCTTTAGGTACCTTAATTTTGCATTTGCACGAGTCAAAATCTGTACACTTGCACGTCGATATATCAAAAAGTTTCTCAGTTGATAGTCTAAATTTTTCTAGTTTCTCTAAACACTTTTATGTACAGATCCAATGTTTTTCTTCAAATTCCGGAACTTCCCGACATAGTCTTTAATCAATCGAGAAATCTCTTGTTTACTCGCCACTTCTATAGAAGCACTTTGCCAAATGGTTTTCAATACAGGTATATAACATTTTTAGACACTTCACTCACACTCGGGTCTTTGCCATTGTTCTGGTCTTTGATTAATTGTCTGTACCACAAATGTGCTCTCATAACATCGCTATAAGTTGGAAGTATGTTGCACTTAAGTTCTCTTGGTGCTCCAAACACTTCACATTCAATGTCTTTACGTGTGTTCGGCATTTTTAACACAAATAAACAATTCGAATTTCACCTCGTAAGGCGCCAAGAATTTCTTCCGTGTTAATCGGATGGCGCAGTACATTCGAGTTTGGAGTCCTCCTATAAACGGACTCGAACTGCGCCAAGGCCGAAGTGTCTGCTTGGAGAGGTTTGGGCTGTTCGTAAATGCCCCTCCAGGAAGCTTCCACGCGATCAGCAGTTGGCGGCCGCTCTATGGCTGGTGTCGCTGTTGAAAGAGACGAGCAGGCCTTTCGGAAAACATTCTGTTTTCCTCCAGACCTCTCGCCCGCATCACCAGTGATCGTTTAGCAGCGATTAGCATCCGTATCCTGTCAAGACAATGCTGCTTGACAACAACCAGTACCGCTTGACTGAGCGTGTGATGGTCGCGCCTTAGCTCTCGAGCTATCTGGCGCACGTGGCGCGTAAAAGGCCTACCAGCCGCTCTATATTCCATCACACACTGGATATGGGATGCTTCTTGGCGAGCCAACTCGATTTTCACTTCCATTTGGCGCACCCGCCTCTATGCTCTCTCAACAGGAGACTCTCTCACTCTCCCCTATCCAGTCAGCCTCAGAGCCCCAGCGAAATTTCGCAATTGATGCTCCAAATGTCAGAGACCTCCGATAGACCTTCACTCACCGCCACATACTCTCTCTTTAAATCTGTCAGATTGAAGGACCTGTTGTTGTTGTGCAAGACCCTTCGGTCACTGAAGTCTCCAGGTGAGACGGCTTCGTCGATTTCCCTCTCAGCGGGCCTTATCGGCGCCCTTTCAGCCTGGTTAACAGGCCTTACAGTCGCCGAAAGGGCAGGCTGAGCTGGAGCACGAACATATCCCTGCCCCCGAAGGTAAAATACCTGGTTCCGCAAACTCTGGGAGTTAAGTGTGCTATGCTCATATATCCCCTACGGCGCGGACTACTGCTCTCGTAGCAGCTCAGCAGGTCATCCTTCAGATCCGTCGTCCACCTAAAATCACTGTCATTGCCGCGTTTCGTCATCAGGGCGATCCGAGGCAGCGCCACCTTGCCCAGAGCCGGCTTCCGATACTGGCCTGCTGTGGGTGCTCTTCTTCTGGGGCGGTCGAACCAGAAGATAGGGCCCGTCCAGTGGTTAGCCTCAGGGCTCCCAGCCGACATTTCGGAGGCAGCCGACCAAATTGCCTCCTAGGGATGTATCTGTACATGTTGCCGGCCGGCTTCATTTAACCCCTCGATGTCGCCACTCACCGAATAGCCGTTTGATGTTGGGCGGCTTCCTGGGGGTGCATTTTATACCTACTGCCAGGTCTGTGATTAGCCGCCCCAAACATGGAGTCAGAGTCTGACTCCTGTGGGGAAACCGTCCTTGACATAGGTTCAGCCGTTTCCTCACTATGGAGGTTCATACCATAGGCCCTTTTAAGGCAAGGACTACCAATCTTTTAGTCGGCTCTCACGACAGGCATATTAAACCCTGAGACCATTCTAAACCAGAGACACATGCGGGTACCGTATATTCGATGTCCAAAACGTGTATAACGTAGTTCTGTAGCCAAAAAATCAACTCAAAGAATAACACAACATGGACGCTCGTTTTCATGATAGGAGACAATTATTTACGAAACTTCAAAAAAGCCATCTTCCGAGATACCGCTAGAACTTCACTCACGCTACTTAAACCTATTTTGTAAGAAACAGTCAAATTTTGGATGCTAGGTATCGCTATAGGTCACATTTATGAGCTGTACTCAAATATGAATACAGTGGGAACAAATGGGTTAAGTAAAATACCCTGGATATTGCCGATAATGCTCTTCTAGTTCTGCTTTTTTCAATTAATACCGTCTATATGTAACAGATTGGCCATACTAATCTGTGAGATACTGTGAAAGGATAATCTAAAACTTCTAAGCACATTAATGGTAAATGGAGTAACTGGCTTGGTGATTTTTGCTTCATGCAAGTGTTGACGAGTACAACTTTGCAGTAGTGCGACCCCATTCTAGGAAATTTTTTGTATGTTTCAGTACCAAATTGTGAATTAATTGCTTCGTCCTTGTTCTCCAATTTAATGATCTACCTTCCCTTTCACACAACTCCTGTTGGCTTACCTTTGGCTAAAGATGTGCGCACTATCTTTTCTAAGTACTCAATAACATTTTTTTGATCGTCGTGTTTTGCATAAGAAAATTTGAGTTACGCTCATCGTTTATTTCGTATATAATGAGTAGCTGCTTTCTACTGAACTTGGCTGTGCGTGTAGTAGGAAAGCAGGTTGCATGAGGGGTTAGGTACCTCTTTTTCACTGATGGCTTTGCGTTCATGTACCTTCTCTGTTAGTTGCATTGGGGATTTCGTACCCCAGATCCATCTTGGCCAATGGTGTACAATTCTAAACTCTATTCCTATTTGACCCGCCAGAATATTTGTATAGTTTTACGGTCATCTAAGCATTGTGGTTCCGATTATCGCCCAAGATAATATGAGGAATAAACATTCTTTGCATTTAGGATATTTTACTCTTATTTTAGTATAGTATCAGTCAATCACTATATCTGTTTTTTGCAGGTTCCTTATGTGAAAGAATCCTTCAGAACACATCCACATCTCACGATAAAGCAAAGGGCTCTTTTAACAGGTTTAAATAAAACCGTACTGTATGAGCTTATTAATAAACACATAACAGAAGAGGAAATCGAAGAGCTGAAAAAAGAAGGACAGAAAGAGATTCCGGTGAAAAACCAAGAGAAGGAGGAGCTGCAAAATGAATAATTGGAATACTTGCTTTCAAATATTTTGAGATTGTCATTGTCATGGTTTGTAAACATGAAAGGAGGTGAATGCTAATGATTTTATATTGTGGAAGGTAGCAAATAAAATGTATTCAGCATTGATAAAATAAGTAATTTTAGATTTTCCCCTGAGAATATTAAAATTTAATTTAAAATTTGTCATTTCAATGTTTTTTTTGTATGTGGTACTACTATACTGCCCGACCTGGTAAGGATGAGCTTGCAGAGCCTCTAATGTTCCTCATTCGGACGGACTTTGGTGTTTTGACTATCTGGGAGAGCTCACTCGAACATCGTCCGTGATAAAATTTGTAAAACAGGGACAGGTCACCCTTCTTCGTTATTAGGCTGTGGAGGTCCTTTGTGAGGTTAGGCGTATCGATTAGTCTAATTGGGGCTTTAAAATAAAAAAATATTTCATATATGTTTTATAACAAAACTGTTTTTTTGCAGTAATTCAAAACTTATATCAAAATAGAAATGGGTTTTTGAATCCATTACCGAAGACACGCCGACAGCTCCCGAACACGTGTGACGTCAACAACGTGGTCAGGACGTTCCTTTGACCAACGACGTGCTACTCCGGTAGTAGATTCTGGATTCCCAGCCAATCGTGAAAATCACTGTAACCAGTGTATATTTGTTATAACGTGTACAACAACAATTACTAATAATTTTACTTTTTTGGATCAAGTTCAATTTTGACATCGCAATGAGAGTAATTGGCGATTGATATTAACGGTTCATTTTCACTCATTTTTTTAATTGTCCACCGCCTCCGGTACTAAGTTTTCACTATGTAGCGCAAGTAAAATGTCTAATATAATGTCATTCAAAAACATTTATGTTGATTAAAAAATTTTTGTGTAACATGTGCAAAAAGCGTATCAATACATTTTTAGGTGCACAAAAAATATAAAAAAAGAGTTGCAAGGGCTGGGCTTCTTACCAAACCCCGCTCGAACACAGATCGACAGTCTAACACTTAAGACACCACCACAACGTTGTGGAAACGGTTGCTTAAACAACAAAACATATTTTATTAGGTACTTTATTACTGGAATTTAGCATTTCATTTCAAACATTCAAAAACATTTCGATCGTAGACTTCGTCTCGAGCTACAAACTTCATTCATCGTCTAGTTGCAACAATTATACACTGGTTACAGTTAACTATTTTTACGATTGGCTGGGAGTCTAGAATCTACTATCGGAGTAGCACGTCTTCGGCCAAAGGGACATCCGGACCACCTTAGTGACGTCACAAGGGTTCGGGAGCTGTCGGCGAATCTTCGGTACTGGATTCAAAAACCCATTTCTATTTTGACATTACTTTTGAATTATTGCGAAAAAACAATTACAAAAATATCAAAATCCCATTTGCTCTCTTCTGGATAGTATCCACATACACATGAGAGCAATTCTGCAACGATTATCGGATCTGTGCCTTGTAGAGCAGCAGTAGTTGCTCAGGTGTATACAGCTTCCTACAGCGGAATAAAACCCAAACTTCTGGGATGCTGTTTTAGCAATACTCACGACGTGATCGTGCCAGGCTGTAATATTGTTGATTTTAATCCCCAAAAGCTTGACGGAAGGTGACTCGACTATTGAGTGACACTCCATTTCCACAGTTGGTAAGCCAACGTGAGACTTCTTTGTCAGTGTTACTGCCTTCGTTTTCTGTAGTTTAAACTGTACTTTATTTACTAATTCCCACTCGACAATTGTTTTTATATCTACGTTGACCTGTGAGACATGTTGCTGTCGCCGATGTACCGTCTCCGGAGACGATATTGGCTTGCCTGGTTCCATGGATGATATTAATGTTCTGTCGTCTGCGAAGCTGTGATTTGGATTGTATGTTATTCCAGCAACTCGTTGACGTACAGCAGAAACAGTGTAGAGGATAGGACAGATCAAAAAGCTATTCAATCGCTGGCGCAGCAAAGTTGATCAACAGTTCCTCATGCCACACTCTGTCGAAGGCTTTCCATATTTCAAGTGCAACAACATGGGATTTGCCATGATTTTCAATTGCTCTGTTCCGCAAATGGGTGACGTAAGCCAGGAGGTCACCCGTAGACCTATGCTTACGGAAGCCGTACTGGCGATCATTTATGATGGTATTATTCAGGGATTTCAGGACCTATGTGTCAATCACAGTCTCCATAACCTTAGACGTGATGCTGAGAACAGCCACAGATCTATAATTGATGGGATCGGTTTATTTGTCTTTCTTAGGAATGCGTTGTACCAATCTTCCAAGCAGCGGGAAACACGCCACGCTGATACAATAGTTTGAAGAACTTTCAAAGAATACGTGCAAGCTCAGCGGCACAGCGTTTAAGGACAATGGCTGGCATTTGGTCAGGACCATTAACTTTCTTCGTGTTTCATTTTTGGAGGAAACTTTTTACATATCGATGTAGAAATTTGATCTCTTCCATTCTTGAGTTCACGTTCATGGTGGTGGTCGGAGTACTTCCTTGAAAATCTACAGTAGAATTGGCTGCGAAAAGCCTTCCAGATGTCTGATTTTTCTTTAGGAGTAGAAGCGATAGACTTACCCTCTCTGGTGAAGGGTGGTATTGATGAATAAGAAAAGTTCTGACTAACAGCCTTAGCTACAGAATCGAGTGTTCGGAAAAACCGAAAAGCCTCCTACCGTGCGGTTTTGGCTCGCGGCGCGTTGCGCCCTCCCCACTAATTCTATCAAAACCACCACCAAGGCAACCCTACCGCCTCCGCCGTCCAAAAATTAGCGGGGAAGGAATATCCCTTCTTCCATTTCCTTTTTTTTTGCTTTTTTTTTGGCCTATTGTGGATATTCCTTTCTTTTCTGTTCTTGTTTCCAAAATTTTCTTTTTTTCCCCTTTCTTTTCTCTATCTTTTTTTTCTCTTTTATTTTTTTTGGCCTATTTTTGTTTGTATCTTTTTTTTTCTCTTTTTTTTTACTCTTTTTTTTTCATTTTTTCAATATATCAGTTTACAACAGATTTAGCCTCTAGGGCTGGCTACAATGCCTCACATCATCTCTTATCCTATGTGAGAGTTAACACTCAAATAAACTTAAAAAAAATAGAACAAAATCTTGGGCCCCTTTCACACATCTGACACCACTAGGCTACCCCATTCATTCCATGCTTGCACCGCCCTTTCATCCAACTTCCCATTCACTCTAGCTGGGGTCTATATCCCAACCCCAAGCTCTCTATCTTTCTTCTCGCATTCACATTGTCTCTCTTCTCACATTCATCTCGTATGTGCTTTGCACTTCCATCCCCTCTTCCACACTCGCAACTCACTTCCCCTGTCATCAAACCAAACCTATGTAGGTACGCCGGGAAATTACCATGTCCCGTGACCAGCTGACCTGCCTTAAATGTTGAATGAATGTAAGAGGCAACAGGTCCTCTCCTACGTCCCTACATACTTCATACACCCATCTCCCTTTCTCACTGGTATCCGATCTATGCTGCCATTCTCTCATAACTCTCTCATTCGTCATTTTCCTATGTATCTCTTTTACATATCCCCATTCGGTATCCCAATCGATCTCTTCCTTCCCCCTACCATCCTTCGCTCTCCTATCAGCCATTCTCAACAAATCTGAGTCGCCCCCATGTCCTCTCATCCAAATCACATTCACTCTGAACCCATCCGCCCCCATCCTACCCAACAACTCCTTCACTTTCATCCTCATTTTTCCTTTTCCACTTTTACCGTCTAAGCTTTTCACGGCAACCTGGCAGTCTGTTATGATCGTAGCCGAGTGTTTCAAGGTATCGCGCAAGAACAGCAGGCCCCTATAAATTGCCGCGTACTCCGCAATTAGCGAGGAGGAAATACCCCCCAACCTCTCCCCACGCTGGTGAGCTATATATCCTTTCCTGGAGACTATCATCCCTGCTCCAACCCTCCCATTCCTTACACTAGCATCCACGTATACCCTCCATTCATCTTCATCCTCACGTTCCTCTCCCATCCGAATATGCCACGCTGGGTGGGGCTTATCCCCACCCGTAACCTTACATGCCATCATTTCTTTCTTACATTCGTTCTTTGTTCTCCACCTCTCATGCGCTTCAATGCCCAAAGGTTTGATGCCAGCCAGAACCTCCACGGTCTCAGTCGCCACGGTCTTATATACTCTCACAATCATCAATCCACACAACCTTTGGATCGCACTTAACTGCTTTTTCACCCTAGTATCATTCGCTCTCTTACCCCACACTTCACAGGCATACAAAATCCCATCCTTCAATACCCTTTCGTATATGAGTTTGGAGATCTCCCTCTTCAACCCTAACCTGCGCTCCATGACTCCTCGCAGCTTCCACACAGCCTCACCAAGTTTCGCTCGTACCTTTTTCAGATGCTCAATAAAATTTCTCTTCTTATCTATTATCACGCCTAGGTATTTTATACTTTCACCCATCCTCAATTTCTCACCTTTCATATATACCACCGGTTCCCTAATTTGTCGCACAGCTTCCTCATCCGTCCACTCACTCCACATTCAACTAGACCCTCCATGATCGCTGCGCGCCGGGCCTTGTTGAACGCGTTCGACATGTCCAGCGCCACGACCATAGAGTGTCTTCCTATCAATCTCCCTTGCTCTAACTCATCCACAACGCTTTCGATCGCCTCTATTGTACCACGACCACACCGAAAACCATACTGATCGTCACTTATTCTTCCCTTGCTCTCCATCTCATACTGAATCCTTGCATTTACCATTCTATCAAGGATTCTCCCCAAGGTGGGAAGGAGGCACACTGGACGTGCCGACCCATCCCCCTTGGGTATCCACACCACCCTCGCAACCTTCCACACCTCCGGAAACACACCCTCATTCTTACATCTGTTCAACAGCTGCAACAGGAACTCCCCGCCGGCATCTAGGACACTCGGCAAGACCTCGTGCGGAATCTGGTCCACGCCCAAGGCCTTACCAGGGTCCATCCTCCCCACGGTCGCCTCCAATTCCTCCTTAGTAAAAGGAGGATCGTCAGCTTCCACGGGTAGTGCGAGGTCCTGAACGTCCTCCTCCTCCACCGGGAAGTACCTGTCAAGCAGCCAGTTGTCAGTCTGCTCCATATCACGCGTCCATGTCCCATCCGATCTCTTGACTGTAGCTAGTCCTCTTTCACCCTTTCCTTTCAACATCTTCCTTATCGACTCCCATGCATTCCCTTCCTGCATCTTATCTATCTCACGCTTCATCCATTCTACTTTACGTTCCTTTACTTTCATCTTATACTGATTCCTCTCCTCTGTAAATTCTAACCTTTTTCTCTCCTCTTTCCTTGTTCCTCTCACCCTTTGCCACTCCTTTCTTTTCCTTCTAACCCTCCCCCTTATCTCCTCAATACTCTCATTCCACCAATCCATTCTATCATCATCCACTTTCCTTCTGCGCAATACCCTCCTGCATACATTCGACAGCAACGACTGAAACCTCGCCGCATCCGTTTCGACGTTGTCCGCCTCCATCCACCCATTGCATTCGCTCACTTCCCTTTTAAACCTACCCCAGTCACTTCTTTCAAAATCATACACCCATCTCTCACGTTTCTTTAACCCACTCTCCCACTCGTACGAAATATACCGGTGGTCGCTCAACGTTTCCTCCTCCTCATGCACCCTCCAGTCATGTATCCTAATCCCTCTACTCAGCGTCACATCCACCCAACTTTCTCCCCGACTGCTACTAAATGTTGCAGCCGATCCCCTTTCGTTACATACATCCATACCTTCATTCACACACCACTCCAGCAATCTCTCTCCTCTCTCATCCACCATGTCTCCCCCCCACGCAGTATTCTTTGCATTCATATCTCCTGCCACAATCACCCTATTCCCAGCCTCTCTAATGTTCGGGGCTGCTTCGAGGAGTCTTTTATTTACCCTCCCCCCTGGTTCGTCATATATATTAAAGATTACGACCTCACCTATTTTTACCGCCACAACGTTCGCTGTTGTGTATTGACCGAGGTCAATAACACCCACCCTGTTGCCCCTTACCCAAGTTCTAGCCTTGCCTAAGGGGTCTCCAAATCTAGTCCATCCGTCCCATTCATCCTCTCTTACATAGGGTTCCTGTAAAAGAACCACATCCGCACCCCATTCTCTCGCTCTCATCCTTACCAACTCGCTCGCCTCCCTTCCTTTCCCAACATTCACCTGTATCACTCTGACTTCATCCACCATAGTCCCGACGACTTCTCTCCTGGTCGACCTTCTTTTTCCACACGGGGCAACCCGTGTCCCTGGCAGAGTGTCGTCTGGACCCCTCATACACGCCCATTCGTCTACAATTCACGCAATCTAACGGGTTGGAGCACTCGGCCCCCCGATGCCCTTCCCCTCCACAGACGTAACAGGTATCCTGCTGTTCCTTACATCTCTGGGCCTGGTGGCCAAACGTGTAGCACTTATAGCACATTAGTGCGTCCAAGTGCTCCTCTATGTATACCGTTTCCAGGTCGAAGTATATAGTCCCTTTCTTGACTATCTTCTTGAATGCTCCAGGTTCAGCCTCCAGGATCCACGTCTCCCTTCTTGAATTGCGGCAGGGCTTCTTGCCAACTATTTTTATATTCTCTCTCTCTTGTTCAGACAGCTCACCACGTAGGGAGGAGTTCTGGTTGAAGACCTCCTCCAGAAATTCTGCGTCGGTGTACCCCTTGTTCACCCCTGTCACCCTAAATCTAGGTTTTAAGGGTTCAATTGCCCTAACCTTGAGTGCCGCGTCCTTTTTCAACTCGCTGGCAATTAGGCTCTGCTGGCTCTTGTCGCGTCCCTCTATCACGACGGTTCCGTCATTCCTCGTGAAGACTGCTTTCGCAGCCTCCACTTTCCCTGCCAGGTTGCCTCGTATGCGCTTGACTACCTTCCACGCCTCCGATTCACTCTCCATTCGTACTAGTGTCTCAAAGCGTTCCGTTTTTTCAGGCGTAACCCACCCAGGCCTCTCACTCACTCCTTCACCCTTATTCACCCTCTTCGGCAACTCAGCATAGGTTCTGGCCGGTGGAGTCACAACTGGCTGCTTCTGTACAGCAGGGGTAGCCGTGACCGTGGCGTAGTTCGCTGCCCCAGGTATCTGGACTGTCGTCAGCGGCTGCCTTGCTTCCACCGCACCAGTCTTTTCACCCTCCTTGCTCTGAATCACCCTATTTATCTCTACTATGTTCCCTACCAACCAGTATATCTTACTCTCCATCCTCGCCATGTTTTCATTCATTTTTTTCTCCCTTTCATCACTCCTCTTCCACACGCCCAAATAATCCTCCATAAACTTCCCACATTCTCTCGCTATCTCTCCGATACTCCCACTCACGATCATTTTCTCCGCCGTGTTAAACGATATTTTATTCCCACTCATACGCCCCGTTGCATCCGTCACCGATTCACACAGCTCCAAGATTTTGTTTATCCGCCCCTGTACCGCTATTATCCCTTCTTCTTTTCCGGCCACTGCACCTTCCACCTCTTCCCCAGTATCGTCACTCTCGTTCTTCCTTTTTTTCTCCGCTCCCTCCTTTTTTCTTCCTTCACCTTCCTCCTTCTGCAAGATCTTTGGCTCCGTCCTCTTTTTTTTTTTGTTATATGGAGTATTTTTTCTGCAATTTTGTCCTCCTGCGTGTCGCGCTCCCGCAATTCCCTCATGGTCTTGTTCAAGTCCTCTACGTCGCTAAGGTCAAGTCGGGCAGCGCATGATCCCGACCTGCTTCTCATACTTGCTTCTTCTTGTCCCCCAGGCGGAGTTCTCAGCAGGGACTGCCTCTTTGGTATCCCTCCCAATTTTGCTGCCTCCTCTTCTAACTTACGCATCATGGCTTCGTTGCTCGCCATGATGCTTTAGGTCCACCAAATGATTCCGCACCGTCGTCTACCTTTGGCTCTCGTTCCAAATTTGACACAATTTCGGTTGAACCGAAATTGTGTCTAGTAACCCAAATGGCCTAACTCTCGCTGGGGCCGCCCTGTATATACCCCCAAGGCACCTCTATCACCTCGTCCACCTCCTTTCGCCTTCCTTCAGGCGTCAAAGTCCAAGTTTTGCTTAACTTCGGTTGATTCGAAATTGTGTGCAATTGCACAAAGGGCCTTAGCTCACTTTGGGGGCGGTTCTGATATACCCCCAAGGCACCTCTACCACTTGCGCCCCTTTTCACCCCCGCGACGCTCCCGCCGCGACGCTCCCGCCGCGATGCCACACGCGCACGCGCACGCCACCTAATTATCTTCGCGGAGCCCTAGCGCTCTGCCCCCAAGAACACACCCTAACCACACTACTCGTCACTCAGTCGCTTTTTACTCGCTCGTAAGTCGCTAACGCCGACCACCGTTCGCTGGTCTACGTCAGACAGCTACAGAACAGAATGTTCTGGACGAACGAGGATATGGGAGGAGGTTGTTCTTAGTTTTTTGGTTGTGTTCCTCGTTACTGCTGTCAGTCACGCTTTTACAGTGATTTCTGGTGTCGATAAAACTGCATTATTTCTATTGTTGTTTTTTAAAGGCGACTGCATCTCTACAATGCTGATTAAATGAACTATAGCTAGGATTTGGAGGGACGCTTGACGACATGTGTAACATTATGCTTCCATGCCGGATATTAATACCTCGGTTATTTCTTGGATGCAAGCTGATGGGTCTTGTGACTTGAAGCAGATGTTGTTCCAGGGAAAGGGCTGGTAGTAGTCTCTTAGGTCGTTCCACTTTGCTGATCCGTAATGCCAGACCCGGCGAGGCTTTGTATGGTGGAGATCTGGAGAAAGCATCCTACATAAGTCTCGGTTGCTCGAGTTCACACCCGCGCGGCAGGCATACCATTAAGAGAGTCACGGTTACTCCCGCCGTTTCCAGTCGGTCGATCCAGGACGAGATTCCGAATGGGGAGAGTAGTTGGTCGGTCCGGTGCCGTACCCCTACACCGAGTTCATCACCCTCAGCATATCGAATATTCTTCGCAATCATAATGGACTGCGTACTTTCCTCTTTGTAGGGAGGTCCCCTTCCGCCGCAGCGAAGTGTGCATTCAATATAAGATGCGGCTCAGATCATACTGGGAAACCCCGGATCTATCTTGGCTCGACATCCTCTTGCTCTCACTTATATCCACTATTAGCACTTCTGGCCGGTGCCCTCCCGCAGGAGGAGAAACCAATGTCAATCTGCCAGGAACCCCAGTTTAGGGCTTGGAAAAATTACGATAGAACGGGTCTCCCATTGCGGAGATATGGGAGAAGCGGCCGTCAGCCTGCGCCCTAGTTCGGGCTGTCCAGTTTCTAGGGAAAACCACGCAGAGGTCGTCGCCGGTGATGAAGTGAACAAGACACTTCAGAGCACGCCCCGCCGCTGCGACCAGCCTCCGACTTCGAAGGGCCATACGACACGCAGTCACTGTACAAACACTAACCCACGCTCCACCAATGGGGGTGGTCTCCAATAAGGAGAGGTGGGAACACAGAATTTAAAATAGCCGAAGCTAGGACATCACCAGTTAAAATATAAATAAATAAATATGTAAAATAGACAAAACATCAATGTAAATAAAATGGACAAAGTCCAAGACACCACAATTAAAAACGAGAGTACAGTGAGGTTAATTGGCCAGAAGCTTTCCCACAGTGATTCGTTGTTTTTATTCCCTCACCTGTGGGGTTGCACATCGCGGCGTGCAAGGGGGGCATCGTAGTCCATGAAGTCGTGGTAGATTTCAATGGAACTACGTAGTGCGATTAACGACATTGTTAAAAGCACATCTCTCCGGGAGATTCCAAGTTTCCCTAGATTCTCTATAGTCTCCCTGGGCATAGCCCCCCTTGTTCCTACCACTACTGGTAAGACTTCAGCAGAGTGAGTTGCTCACCTCTGCTGGAATTGAGGTAGCAAGCGGCTATATTTTTCTACTTTACTTTTGAACCCTTGAGCGAGATTTTCTCCGTCCTCGTGGCGGACAGTTACATCGACCACGAATATCCTTTCCTGGCTCTTTACCACTAGGTCAGGTTTGAGATTCCCGCCTCCGGCCGCTGCCACCATCGGTTCGACCATAATTGCTACCCCGGTGCCTTTTTTTCTATAATTCTTCCACGATTAGATTCTTGATCTCATCGCGTCTCTGGATCCTCTGTGGTTTCGTATCTCGACACTGCCCCAAGATATGTCCAGTGTTTCGATTTGAATACCACAGTGCCTGCATTTCGGATCCGGAATAGTGGATGCCCGACTCATGGCCGCCCTGTCTGCACATGAGTTGGTTCTCATTCGTAGGGCTGTAATCATACGACATGGCTTAAGCAGCGAGGGGTCCCTAAGCCATGCGTTTCCAACTGTGGAGTCGGCAAAGGCTGCTGCTGACTTCCCTTGAGAACCAAGGCTCTTCCACCTTCTGAGCTCTGCTTTCTTCTGCGTTCTAACATGACTGGCCACCTGCTCCCATATGAGTGGCCAAGCTATACGGGCCTCGTGAGCCATTCGCCTTAAACGGCTCTCGAGCTTGGTTCCCGTAGCGAGAGCTCGCATTGCCGGGTTGGGGTTGTCCGCAAACTTTAGGCCGGCTTTTAGGGCTGATGAGGTGGCGAGCCACTCCAACCTCGGGATTCCTAGTCCCCCGTCCCGCTTCCCACAGTAAAGTAAGGCGTTAGTTGTTGACTATGGTAAGTGAAGAATATTCCTCAACACTACACGTAGCTCTTGGTCTATCAACTTTATCTGCGCTAAGCTCGGCATTGCTATAGCAAGTTGGTACAGGTAGTGCGGAACAATATAAGTGGAGATTAAGTCTACCTCTTGATGTGGTTTCAACTTCAGTCGCTGGACGCGACTGAGAGTCCACGCAAGGTTACCTCTATTGTGACTCCAGCCCAGGGAGACATTACATCCAAGGTAGACAAGGTGATCGCCGTCCCCCGCCACCGGTATCACCTCCCCACTATCGAGTGAGAGACCAGGGTCAGCTAAGTACCAAGAGTCTTTCGTTCGAATTACACGGAAGGCACGGTATTTGGGTGATTCTCTTTTTTAACCTACATTCTGATACAATATTAGCTCAAATTCGTGAAAAAAATATCAAAGCTTTCTCGTCGGCATTTATAGTTTTCATGATAGCTGAATTTCTGTTCTATCGGAAAAGTTATCGGCCGCGAGGTTTACATACCTATATAAGATTTTCAGGGCCTGAAGTATTAATTTGACCAAACATTTTACACCTCCGTGACAAAGTCTATTATTTTAGTTTATCAAACAGCTTTCGTCAAATAACTTGAACTTTTCTGTTATGATAATAAACAGGACTCTTTTAGTAAACACAAAAAAATCACATTTGTATTGATTGAAAGATATTTATTTAGGAAATTATACCACTCGGTCACATTTTCTGTTTACATGAAGTATTTTTTTGCTGTAAATCATTTTTCATTATAACTTACAGAAAAATACGAATGTCATAGACGATACTATTATTAAGTTTTATCAATATGATTTTTTCAAGTTGTAAAATGCATAACAAAATATATAAATGAATAAACACAATTCTAATTCTAAGAGACAAGATCGTGACGTAGTGGTAAAGTATGTGACAGAGTGGTAATTCTGTGAAATATCGGGCTGCATTTTGGATTTAAACAGGTGCATTTATTTAGAAACATTTACTAACTTATAAACTCTTAATAGTGTTTTGTAATTAACAGTGATTTTGTCTAGTATGTCGGGTTCTATATATAGCCAGCGGCTGATCTTCGTCTGATGATTCGTCGGGGCCATAAACAATATAGTAAAAGCTCGTTCCTATTTTGTTCAGTTCAGGCAGACGCCGATACGATTTAGGGAGATGGCAAGAACAGAATTGTTCACAAAAACAACTCAATATTCGATGGTTCAAAAATCCACGAGTTTCCGAAAACATTTGATAGACAATCATTATTCCTTTCAGGGGCATAGTTACAGATATATTTTCCACGTCTTCGTCTGTCACCATAAACAATTTAATTCTACTGGCATCTTGAAGTGTGGAGAAGAATTGGAATGCATCTGCAATATCTTTACCTCTAGCTACTATGGCATCAGCAGCTCCTTTTCCGCGCCCTGATTCAAAAAGGTTCCAGGATATTTTACGAAATATGTATTTATCAAAAAACCTGTTTGCCATTAGGTAAAAGTTAATCTTTTGCTTATACTGAGTACTAGGTCCATCAGAAAAAAAGTGAACAGTCGTTACTGCAGGGTGATTTGTTTGAAGTTCCAAGAGAATTGGATAAAGGTGAGCCCAAATTCCAGAAGGCCCATAGTTCTGATTTGATGATACTGTACAGTATGAAGTAACCTGTTTTGTCTGTGCTTCAACGGAAAAATGGTACATAACGGCTGTATGCAGGGTCACTTATTCATATTTCTTGCCTTTAAATAGTATCATACTCAACTCAACTCAATAAGACTATATTTAGCATGAGGACTACGTGCTAAGGTGTTTTCAGACTATGCTATAATATATAGCATAATCGCATAGTGCAACAATATCGCGCACCATACATTATTATGGACACGTTCACACTCAGCTATACTATAAATTAATGGCTTACTATATGCCATAGAATATAATGTATGGCGCGCGATATTGTTGTGCTATAAGCTATATGCGATTTTATTATAGCATAGTCTGAAAACACCTTTAGTAGCTTATTTTACCCCTCCGTCACGCACTTTACAATTCCGTCACAAAAATAATGTGACAGAGTTGTCATGTGACGGAGGGGTAAAAGCGAGTTATAAATCCAATAATATTTAAACGTCAAATTGAAATATAAGAATAACATGTTGACATGAAAGTAATTCTTATCAAGTAAGAGTAGATAACAAAAATAAACTTTATTTGATATTATTTTAGTCAATTACTTACGTGACAAAGTTGTCGCGGAATAAATACACGCACTTCCTGTTACAGCTTACGGGCGATTCACGCACGGATACTAGATCTCAGAAACGAAATAGTAGCCAGGGGCAGGGGGTGTTCACTCTTATGGAGCCAAGGTGGCCTGTAATTTTAATTCTCCCCCAAATTGATAAGATGTCGCCAGGAACCGTTTGGTAGGTAATGCGTATATGTGGTTGCCTGACATTCTAGTATGAAGGCGAAATTAACCTTAATAACTTTTGAAACTTTGAAATTATCAACTGTCATGTGAGCGTCATTGGTCTTGTTCTTGTGTATTTGTCGAAGTTTTTAGTGTTCTCGCATTTCCAGTGAACATTTTCAGTGTTTATCGGACTTTGTAGTGATAAGTGTTTGTTTGACTTTTTTCGCCCAAAAGTGACTATAAATAAGCAAGAAGCAGGCGAACTCATCGACCTTTCGTCGGTCCTGATAACAAGGATTTTTAGTTCCAGTTTGTAAGTAAAATTATCATGCTGTAATCTAGATTTTAGATAAAATAATAGGTTCATGTTAGTAAGATGAATATGTTCGTTCATCTCTGCAGTACATACATAAGTGCAGTTAAATGTGGCTTAGGATGTGGTTTAGGATGTTACAGTTTGTTAAGTTTGGAAACTATTGTTTTTAAAAAAGCAAAGATTGCCAAATATCAAATTAAAATTATCAGGTGTTTATTAGAATTGAGGAATTTATGTGTAATTTACATACCTGTTGCATTACATGTTCATAATTGAATATTATTTTTTTAGCAATACTAAGTTCCTGTCCAACCTAAAGGCTGAATTCATACTAGTCTACCAAATGCCATCTCATCACAAATATGCAGTCAAGGATTTCCAGGATAGGGTCTTAGTGCGCCACAGATTTCCCAACCCTAGGAAATACATGACTTATCTTCAAACTATGGATGAACTGTGTTGGAAATGAAATACTTCAACATCTGAATCCAATATATTCATCCACCGAACAAATCTCAAATTCTTCTTTGGTTATTATGAAACAATTAGTAGTACATTATATTGCAAGGTGTAAAAGGCACTTATTATGTGTTGAGCTCAGAAGTGTAATCCCGAGGCAGCAGCCGAGGCCATGTAATCTGAGCGAAACACATATTGGAGATTTATACTCCAAATAGGATTTACTATTTTTTGAAAAATGAAAAAAAATAATTCAGAGGTGAGGATCGAACCTGAGACCTTCAGGCTTTCAAGCGTAGCTATTCATTTTTTTTTCAAATGCTTGACAAGTGGTGTACAATCTCTTACACAAAAGTTAAGATTGGGTGAAAAAGATACCCAAGTCAAATAAAATATCTCAAAGAGAAGTAAAACGGTGATGTTTTGGAATCTTGTTGTTAGACCCTGTCTTTTTTCAGACACTTGTTTTAACTGTATATTGTTGTATGTATGTTGTTCTAATCCAAGTAAGTGCACTAACCAGGCACGTATCCAGGATTGGGTTTTGGGAGGTGTCCAGATTATGGCTGTCAATTGCTTGACCTTTGGGTGGGGGAACAGACGGCATTATATGATGTTTCGGGGAGGGGGTCCGGACCCCCTTGACTCCCTCTAAATACGTGCCTGATCACTAACTTTCAATGGATGAATCAAACTTATGTCCCAAAAACTCTCATAACAAATGACAGATTCTATAACCAAACCGTAATAAAAAAACATATGTTGATTTACTGGATGACATGTAATACTGGCACTATCTGCATCATGTGAAGTATTAGTATTCTGTTTCAAGTTTCAAATATTTTAAAATATGAATTATTTTATTTTTTTTTTAATTCCAGGTTCCTCTAGATCTGGTTCAGGATTCTTGAATTATATGCCTGTGAGGCAGAGAGTCGCAATTAAATCCAAGGGCTTAGAGGCTATACAGGGTAAGAAATCGTCTCTCCCGAGCAAATAGGAGATTACAAGCTAGAAGACTGTTTCGACGTGCCCAGCAGGCAAGAGAAATATATCTCAAACACAGGAGGCACAGGAAGTAGCGATGTCTGACAGAAATTTAATCAATTTTATGATTCCTTCTCTCATGTGCCAATTCATCATTCATATTCCAGTTTTTAGTATTGATTCCGCCATTTAGAAAAAAATCCTAGTTTAATTTAATGCCAATCTTTGTAGCCAAAACTAGAAGATCTGCCTCGTTTAATTCAAGCAGATTAAAAATGGTAAGCCATGAAAGATACTTTATTATTAATAACTGGAATTTATTTGATTACTTTCGACAATGTTTAAAAGCCGCGTAAATTTTAAGTTTATTAATTTATATAGCATTAACAGCTTTTTAACAAACTACTTTGAAATGACAATGTATTGACAATTTCTTGATTGCTCATCTGGTATCCTTTTCCTGTGGCCATGAAAATAAGGGCTTCCAAATGTTCATGCAGTTTTTACATGTAAGATTGTAAATATTTTCAGGAAGGTCTCTTTTCCAGGCGGCCCCGATTGTTTTAAGGTGAGAACTGGAGTTTTTATCTTAAATAAAGTTGTTACATTTTAAACAAGGCCCGTTTTCAAGGGGGTCTCAATTAGTTTATGACGGTACATATATGCCACTAAATGAGGTTTTCACACGTGAATTTGTACATTTTTTTAATAAGGGCCGTATTTTATGAGCCTTGATTGCGCTGTCGTTGTAAAAAAAAATGGATTTTGCATCGAAAACAGTTTTGGCTCTCACTGTTAGAGAGCTTATCCAGAGCCTCTGTCTGTCCGTCCGTCCGTATACAAAAGATAGCGAAAACTACACCTGTTAGAGGAAAACTAAATACAGATTCGGAATCGGCATGAAAAAACTAGTCCGGGAAGAATCTGGTCTTTTCAATATCGCTTCCGGTTCCACAGTGAGAGCGCCGTTTGATCAACCTGAAGCTGTAAACATATTAAACTAAAATTGTAGATATCTTCAAAAATATTTTCAAAAAGGGTTTCATTAACGTGCTTCAATTCTACGTTATTTAAATACTATTAACTGGATATGAAGAGCTTCAATTTGGCAAAGTCAACCTGTTTATGGTTTTACGTGGAGTAAACACAATTATATTTAAAGACTTCATTGTTCTGTGATTACTTATTCCTAATGATGTATGGATTATAATATAATGTTATATGTACCATAATGTTCAATTTAATATTGTATCCATCCAAACAAGGGCCCTTCTACCCTACAGGCCTTCCAGTCAGTTGCCCGGTGGGCCTGTTTGAGTTTACTAAGCTTCTTGGCGTGTAAATTAATTTCGAAACCCTATTATATAACTATTTTAATGTACATGATCATTATTTTATCATATTGATAAGTATTTTTGCATTTGCTGTTACCTCAACTATAAGTACGGGTATGTACAAGTAGAATATAAATTGCTTCATTTATCTGATTTTGTACATGTAATTCTAACTTATGCACTGTATATTACATTACAAGTTAATAAACCTTCATTCATAATTACTTCTTTTATTGTATAAAATGTTTTGAACATTTCAGGTAATGCAACCAAATGTGAAAAGCCCCATTACATTCCCTACTCGAGCATTGTGGGAAAGGCCCATTCAGCTTTTATACTCTCCCAATCCGCAAGGGGGCGCAAAAACACGGTCCCTTCCGTCATTATAGAAGTTTCCCATCTATAAGAGGGGGTTATCTATGGCCAGGGGGATGGGAGGCCAAAATATCGTATCCATGGTAACAAAGAATGAGCGGCTATACATGTACTTCGAATTAAAACTAACGTGACAGAATATACGTACTGAAACATCATTCACGAGAGATAAGTTTTTGAGATTTTTTAAAAATTTTATTGAAAATGACAAAACATAGTAATCACTATTATGTGATAGGCTATATATTTTGGAGTTGAAACATGATTTTATATTTTATGTTGTATTTTTATTTTTGTATAACGTTATGGAATATACACAGGTCAAGGTGGCGAGAGACAACTATGATTTGTATGAGATACACCTCCGTCACGCAGATTTACAGCTCTGTAACGTAATTTTTCATGCAAAAAAATAAATAAATTTTCATTTCAAACGTGTGCGACCGTTATATCTTTAGTACCGTGCATGTTGAAATATAAGTTAAAAAGTAAAGTTGATGGTTTTCTAGAATATTTCTCCATCAACAGGTGGAGACAGCTTTTTGTAGGTTAAAAAGAACAACCCATTTACTAGCTGCGATCTTCATGCCTAGACATCGTAGGTGTGCTTCCGTGTTACTTAGCTGTTCCTTAGCTAGTGGTACTGTTTGCGCGACTAATAGCAGATCATCGGCAAATGCTAGGGACGATATCTGCGTCTCGTTATCGATCTCGTACCCTGGCTCTCTTTCCAACGCTTTTAGTAAGGGTTCCAAAACTAGATTAAATAACAACGGGCTTAAGGGATCACCTTGCTTGACCCCGCGTTGGAGGCGTATCTCGACGGGCGCCTTTCCGAGTTCAATTACTGTGGACACATCCTCATATGCGTTTTCCACGATCCCTACCACCTGTTCGGGAAAACCTTTGCGGCGTAACGCGAGTCTAATGCGTGGCGCGGCACTGTATCAAATGCTTTGGACACGTCGAGCTGCGTTACGACCAGACCTGTCTTGATTTTCGAGTACATCAGCAACTCGTTGAGGATGTGCTTATTATTGAAGCACCCAGACTCGTTCAAGAAACCCTTTTGTCTGGGCGAGAACCGTGCTTTTGCCCTAAGTTTACTGTCAAGTATCCCAAAATAGATCCTAGACAGTATCGACGAGATGGTTATAGGACGGTAGTTCTCAGCGAGAGTACCGTCCTTACCCTCCTTAGGGATCAGCGTAGTGAGGTTCTTCCTCCAAGCTGTTGGCTGCTTACCGCTTATCATGATTAAGTTGTAAAACAACTGGAGAACTTCGGTGGCACTGTGAACGCGCTTAATGTCCACTTTCTTCAAGCCATCGGGGCCCGGTGCCGTGGACATTTTCATCCGGGAGAGACGCGTATACACCTCTTTCCCAGTAACTGCGGTTAGGACAGAACGCAACTCGAGCACTGAGTCCGAGGGCTCTCCCAGATTGGGCACCTGTACCTTAGACGGTTTTGTGCCCCAAAGCTTTTGGTACAGGTCCCGCACGTCCTGGGCTGGAGCTCGAACACCTGGTTCCTCCAGCCAGTCCACATTGTTTCGGACGTGCTTGGCAAGAAGGCCTGGATTTTTCTTATATATGTCCTGGGTCATGGCAAAGAGGTACCGTCTGTTGCCCCGTTTGTTTTTCCCTCTCCCATGACCCTTTCGTCGCCCTGCAACTCCCCGCTCCTCGCTGACGAAGAGAGTGGTGACTCGATGTCGGCTTAGGGCAGTCTGAGCGTCATCCCGTCTCCAGATTTCTTCATTCGGAGAAACTGTTGGCGATACCATCTCCACGTCACTGGTCTCGGATACCTTCTCCGAGTTGTCAGGACTTGAAGACGGACTTATTACTACGACAGCTAGGTTAGCAAGATTTTCATCTTTGTTTTCCCCCACGATGGTTGGTGTCTCTGTTACCTCTTGAGCTGGCCGGAGCGAGCCACCCTCCGGACCTCTAGTCTTCCTTCCGGGTACCTCCAATGTGTTTGCTTGGGCTGGCGGCTCTGGCGCCTGACCCGCGTCACTCATACCACTACTTGTGGATTGAGGTTCGGCGCTTTCAGCGCTTAGACCTTCCGGGATCGTAATTCCCTTTCTTCTTAAGAAGTTGTTCCGCAATTTTTGGTAACCCTCATTGTTTCTCCTATCTCGTAATTGTCTGTTTGTGTAGCTTGGTAACAGTGGCACCATTTTCATCGCTATATTCCTCTCGCCCAGGTACCGGAGTTCACACTCCAATATTATGTTTGTCTCCTCTTCGGTGAAGATAGACTTCTTGCCTTTCTTCCCTTTAGGATGCTGCCGGGTACCTGCTGCCCTAGCCTTGTTTCGGGCGATTCAGGTATAGGTGGGTTACTAGGTTCCCCATCACTTTCCGAGTCGGAAGACTCAGGTGGTGGGGCGGCCGCAGTAGGTAGTAGAGTTCATCACCCGCAGCATTTCGAATAGTACCTAAATCTGCACGCGGACAAGCACGTGTACTTTCCTGCGGTCTTGTGTGGTCCCCTGCATCTCGCATCCGGATGGGACATATGGGGTATGCGGCATCCTTTAGTGAGATGCTTAATTTTGACTGGGACGGCTCGCTTCCATAAATCGACGCACTTTACTCGTCCCAGTGCCAACTGCGCTTCTCAGTCATCGCGGAAGTAACGAAACTTCTACAGTCGGCATTCCACTATCCTTGGCGAAACGATACCGCCGTTAGGGCGAGTGCAGGGAGTTCTATGTCCGAACTTTGCACCGACAAGCCACTCTAGTCGGTACCGGCTCGGAAGAACCCCTGGCAAATACGAGCCTGATCAGACGAAAGGCACCCACCCCTCGCCGAATTACCGGGGAAGAGCGAGCCAGGACGAAACCTCTGTGTCGGTTCGCCTGTTTGCCAATCGATCGTTGGCTCAATAAATGCCAAGTTGTTCTACCATCACAAGTTAATGTGATCCACTCGAACTTCGCTACCGTGATCATCGAGATTAGGGACCTCCATCTCTAACCCTCACACGGCATTGGCCGCGGGGTGCGACGAGGACGGGCCGAGTGACGGGGTGAAGTTGGAGGCAGCATTACATGAACTCCACCCCGAGCAGTACCGGCCGACCTCTCTACAGAAAAGCAGGTAGAGAGTTACTCCTTAGGTAGCGCGCGGTTGCCCATACCTCGGCTCTCCTAACCAGTACCTCCACGCCGGCCCAGCGGGGTGGTGCACTATGGACCTAGCCAGGCGTCGGTCCACCGCGAGCTGCACAGGATGTCGTCAAAACTTTGCCATAGGACCGTTACCGATTCTCGGCTGGGTGTACCAAACTTTCAACTGTGTTCTGAATCGGCAGCCGATGTCAACCTGCCGCGTCCAGGTTACAGTTTACTCACATGATACCCATTCAGCCATGGGGACTCGCATCGAACCTGTAGTGCGTTCAAGATAGACTCCCCGCTGCCCCAATATTACAGAGTTGTATGTTACACGACATAAAAAACGAAAAAATCGGGTTTGAAAAATGTAGGATGTATTATGAGAGTTCTGAATTATTTCTCAGGAAGTGGTATTTGTTAGGTTATTTATTCAGCTCTATGGAAACATATAAGGTATACAAAATGAGTAACATTTCAAGGGATTTTCATTATTTTCGCTTTGGAAGAATACATACAACTTTGTGATTCTATCATACATTTATTCGCCAATATTGATGTAACATACAACCATAATTGACATAATCTGTAGCAAAGGAATATTGTCCACTTCACTTTTTAGATTGCTTCCTTTTGGTTTTTGTTCCATTTCCGGTCTTAGGTAATAGAGCCGCAAAGTATTCTTTATCAACCTCTGGCATCCACCTAAGCATGGCTTGCAGAGCGGCAACCTTATTTTCAGCTAGACTTATTTCTTTTCGGTCTCTTTTATCTAAAATTCTAGGTATATAGGGTTCGTTTGAGTCAGCAGTGACATGACTTCTTACACTTTTTTTTGGGTGTAGATTAGCTGCCACAAAATTTTCTTGGAGGAATGAAGTTTTGTATTTTAGTTCAGAAAAGCATTTGGTGAATTCCAAACATGTAACCTTTGAAAATGGTACCTCTTTGTAATTCATCTGCATATCTGTTTGATAATATATGGTTTTCGTTTATTCATCTTAACCAGAAGCCTCATGAGAGATATCGGCGAAAAATATTCTGATTTACTCAAATGCCTTTCTATTACACTATGGACAGTATCAACTTCCTGTATACACGAATGTCCTGGAACAGAAAACTTCATTGTTATCTTCTCAATATTTGGGAACCTTTGAATGATATGTGATACAGCAAAACTCATTAAGCTGTTTCTGTTCTGAGGTACACAGCTATCGCTCCAGAGAATAAGTTCTGTAAATTCAGTGTGAGCTTGCAGAACTTCGTTTAGAATTTTGTAGATAGCACTAGCCATGTCGTTACCGGTTCTACCGTGCAACGTTTCCGGCCACATAGCACAGTATACAGTCTTACCAACAGACAGATGAGCTGTCATGTTATAAACGTTATATTTGCTTTTATAGAAGTATTTTTTAATGGCAGCTCTTGGACAAGTTAAGACATTCTCCAGATCAAAACACAACACAGGTATATCTTTATTCTCTCTTTCCTTGTTCCTTTCTCTTCTCATTGCATCTTTTTCTTTAATGTGGTTTTCATATTCAGTTTTTAGTTCTTCTGTCAAATTTCCTTCAGAGTTTTTTAAATCAACTTCAGCACATACATCACATTTGTCTTTTTTCGGTACATTAAAGCCGAAATTGAAGTCCTTGCAAAAAACATTTCTGTATATACAGAATTTAACTGGCTCACATCCCTTCTCCTGGACAAACTCTATATACAACTCATACATTTTTTTTATTGATAGGTCAGCTTCCAAATAGTCTCTTTTAGATGTCGCACGACAATAATGAGACGAAATCCTTGGAAACATATTAATGTGTTCTTTAACCAGGTTTATACTTTCTTCTGACCTAAATTTTTTCTTATGTTTGCCTTGAGTGCTACATTGGGGGGTGTTAGAAGAAGTCTTATGTTTATGTGCAGTGTATATCGGCTTTTGGCTTATACTGAGTGTACCACAATAAAATAGTTTACAAATTTGGATTCTGTTACTGTTTACGTTGAAAAAGTACTTAAAAGAGTTGGATTTTCTTGAGTTTTCCTTATTTTTTCCTTTTCTTCTCCTTTCTGGATTAGTCATTATTGTCGTGTTGAGTATAAACATTTTTTTTTCTTGTGCAGTGAGCTGGTAGTAGTGAGAAAATATGTCTTCCCTTTATGTCTCACTGATTTTTCTGGCGCACTGGTATATACATTTACTCACGCAATCTTTGCTTGTTCTTATCATCGGAGCAGGAACTCGTTTCTTCCTAACTGAGATGTATTCCCTTCCTCTATCAAAATTCTCTTTGCGAATATTACACTTCCATTGTTCCGGATTTCTTTGCCGAATCCGGGACAGTTTCTTTCTGGATCGGTCTACTTTTTCGTCATTCTCCTGTACAACCACATCACTCATTTCTGCTTCAGCCTGCACTGTATCTTCCACAGCAGTACTGTCCTCTTGGTGTAATGGCGAGTCTCCTTCCGATTGCTCCACTTCCATGCTAGTATCTTCTTTTGGCTTTGAATCATGTTGGAATACTTCTCCACTTCTTTTTAGGTCCACATTGATCTCACGGTCGGTCCGTTCCTCAAAAGCATGTCGTTCATCCTGTGTATTTCCTATTTGCTCTGACCGAGATGTACTAGAAGAGATTGAGTCACTGGTATCCACGGATACGGGAGGAGGAGGAGGGATGTTGATCATTTTTCCTCGAATTTTGATTCTGTAACGAAAGAGAAGAAACTATAAATGTCTCGTTCTTTGCTTTACACGATTGTGGATACGCACAATATATCCAAAATGAGTATGTGAAAGTTAATCATCAGGTAAAGGTTACAAGACATGGGATTATCAAGTGTGACAGTCAACTTCTCCACCTAAAGGTGACCATTTTAATAAAAATACCTCTTATCATCTGAAAAGTTCTATAGGCTTTCATATTATCCGTTTTTATGCGAATGGAACAATTTGCACGAAATTTCACTGATATATCTTCAAAGGCAATATTCAGATAAGACAAAAAAGTATGGAAATCGCCACGGTCAATTTTGTCAAGAAAATGAGTCAAGGTTAGAATGTTCTCCCATTCTCCATCTTCTCCATCACCCTCTTACCTCCTCCATAAAAATTAGAACATAATGAGGAACCTCCAAAAATACCTATAATGAAGTTTTGAACTCCTCTGATACCGTTTTTGTCTTTTGTTGATATACAGACAATTAACTGCTATTCAAACATTGACAAAAATTACTACTATACCTCACGATATGTCTCGCCAAATTTCATCGAAATCGGAGAGCGATTGGTAAGATACAGACAAATGGACAGACCGACAGAGATTTACTATCAAATTGGGCTGCCTGAACTTGGCAGCATGGTACTGTATAGTCATTTAATTTTTTTGTCTATTTAATTACTCTAAATTGGTATATTATTGCGCAATTTGAAACAAGACTTTGAATTGTTAATATTTGAGTTGTGAAAGTTAGTGAAACCTACCTATAATAAGCTATAAAAGTGCCAAATACATACCTTACATTTTGGTGCGGAGGCTTTTTATCAGGGGGAATGTATTCGGCATCTTTATCAGAATCGTAGCCATCCCAATATTCATGATCCTCATGTTCACTCATCTTAAGGCTCTATTTGAGGTAACTCACAGTAGTTTATCACTGATAAATCAATTTTCCACACTCAGCAGAAACGTTTGCTTCCTAAACACTCAGTAAACAAAACAACCTGTTGTGAGAACATAACCTATATTCACTGCACTGCCGCCTAACTTGCTGTAGCATAATCACGCTTTACAAGGGGGGTATGTTGCAACATACAACTTGATCGAAACATTGACAAGAAACTTCAGATGACACCGTCCTATGTGTTACATACAACCTTAATATACCATGCGATAAGCAAACCAAAGTTCACAAGGAATTATGTTTTCACATACAACCTTGTTGCACCAACAAATAGGTAAAGTACAATATAATAAGGTGGTATGTACCACATACACCTTTGTTATAGCAGAAGACTGAATTGAGATGAGGATTAATCTTATGTTATAACATTGAACCTTGAGTCTGCTGGTTGTGTTAAACATATCAAACGCAGGTTCTATGTTTGCACATACACCTTGGTTATGACAAGTTGTTCTCCAAACAAACATACAACTTTGTAATTTTGATAATTATCATAATTATGTAAGCACTATCAAAATCAAACCAAGAGCTACATGGAATCCAGACAACATAGGTCCTTATGACATTGAAAATACGGAAAAAAATATTTTGTAACATACAACTTTGTAATATTGGGGCAGCGTCCCGGTAAAGTGGGAGCGACCGTGTGTACAAGGCTCTGGCCCGGCCAAAGACCAGCTACCTCGTCACAGCGGTCTATTTCCGAGAGCGATGTGAGGTTCGACGTAAGGCACCCGGAGCCTCTTGGTTAAGAGAGTCTCGGTTACTCGAGTTCACACCCGCGGGGCAGGCATACCATTAAGAGGGTCACAGTAGTAGTATAGCTGTGGCGGTTTTGGGACAGTATGGTATCGCCAGCCATCGGGTTCTCAGGACAGGTGCGAAACAAATCCTTATGGCACACCATCAAGAAGTATAAGAAGAAGAAGTGTAGCCAATGACCGGAGGGTAGATTGCGGGAATTGGTCACTGTTCTTCCTCTTGTTTCCAAAAACGAATCTGAAGTGACGGTAGAGATGACCAGAGATTGCCGCACGAGGTTTGAACTTGTGATTTGTCATCTGTTACCTGTTGCATGCCTCTTCATGAGTGACGTCACGCAAGCCAAAGTGAAGAATCAAAAGAAAAAAAAACTTGTTGGTGAGACCCGCGCGCATCCGCATGTTTGTTTAAACCGGCCAACTGCCACACCCATCGAGAATAATTAATTAGCTAGCAATTGAGGTTTTGAATCAATTTTTTTTTTGTCATAAATCGAGAGATCATATATAAGTTTTATAATAAAACTGTTTTTGTTTTCTTTTTTTTCGCAATAATTCAAAAGTTATATCAAAATAAAAATGGGTTTTTGAATCGAGTACCGAAAACACGCCGACGGCTCCCGAACCCGTGTGACGTAATGATGGCGGTTAAGATGCTCCTTTGACCAACGACATCCTACATCGATACTAGATTCTAGATTCCCAGCCAAACGTGAAAATACTTGCTAGTAACTAGTGTATATTTGTTGCAATATAGCCGATGAATGAAGTTTGCAGCTCAGGACGACCTCTACGATCGAAATAAATATCTTTTTGAATGTTTGAAATCAGATTACAGATTCCAGTAAGTAAGTACCTAATCAAATATGTCTTATTGAAACTATCTGGTGCATGTTCGGCTGGCCTAGTGGTTAGAGTGTTGGCTAATGGATCCGTTGGTCTGGGTTCAAAGCTCAGCCTGTCCAATTTTTTTTTATTTTTTTTTATCAAATAATTCATTCATGTGCTTTTTGCACTTGTTATGTACATTTTTTTCTATGATCAACATAAATATGTTTTTGAAACAAATTCTATCAGACATATTATTTGCACTGTATAGTGCAAAAACTAAGTACAGGACGCGGTGGACAATTCAAAAAATCAGTTCAAATGGTGTTTGTCCGTCAATATCAACCGCCAATATGTTTTTTAAATGTAATAGTTGGTTAATACAACAAAATCCATTCATTTTTTAAGTTTTTAATATAAACATAAAGTAAGTCAAACTCGTAATCACAACAGTCTTCTGTACTTATCACTTGGTATCTTTATTTATTTAACTTTGAGCAATGAAGCTTAATAATTAAATTTTCATAAAAATTTAACAAATAAAAATATAAAAATGCAATGCAAACAAACAAAACTTATTTTTCTATGAGTTTCAATGTTATAATTATCTTCTTGACCAAAACTTAAATGAATTATTTTATTATTTAATATTATTATTGATAATAAATACTTATACGATAAATAAACTATAAGTACCTATAATTATTTTACATAAGAGCTAGCACTTCAAGTAAACAAAAATAAAACTATATTTTTTAGTCCCGAACATAGAAAAAAGTATAAAGTATCTAGGAATATATTTAGACTCACACTTACGTTGGGATGTACATATTAATAATTTATTAAAAAAAATTGGATTCATTTCATATAAGATGAAATTACTAACAAATATTTTAACAGAAAAGCATCTACGTACAGTAAAGATAATTATAACATTGAAACTCATAGAAGAATAAGTTTTGTTTGTTTGCATTGCGTTTATATATTTTTGTTTGTAAAATTTTTATGACAATTTAATTATTAAGCTTCGTTGCTCAAAGTTAAATAAATAAAAATACCAAGTGATAAACAGAAGACTGTTGTGATTACGAGTTTTATTTTATGTTTATATTAAAAACTTAAAAAATGAATGGATTTTGTTTTATTAACCAACTATTACATTTAAAAAAATATATTGGCGGTTGATATTGACGGACAAACACCATTTGAACTGATTTTTTGAATTGTCCACCGCGTCCTGTACTTAGTTTTTGCATTATGCAGTGCAAGTAATATGTCTGATAGAATTTGTTTCAAAAACATATTTATGTTGATCGTAGAAAAAAATGTACATAACAAGTGCAAAAAGCACATGAATGAATAAATTATTTGATAAAAGAAAAATAAAAAAAAATTGGACAGGCTGAGCTTTGAACCCAGACCAACGGATCCATTAGCCAACACTCTAACCACTAGGCCAGCCGAACATGCACCAGATAGTTTCAATAAGACATATTTGATTAGGTACTTACTTACTGGAATCTGTAATCTGATTTCAAACATTCAAAAAGATATTTATTTCGATCGTAGAGGTCGTCCTGAGCTGCAAACTTCATTCATCGGCTATATTGCAACAAATATACACTAGTTACTAGCAAGTATTTTCACGTTTGGCTGGGAATCTAGAATCTAGTATCGATGTAGGATGTCGTTGGTCAAAGGAGCATCTTAACCGCCATCATTACGTCACACGGGTTCGGGAGCCGTCGGCGTGTTTTCGGTACTCGATTCCCATTTTTATTTTGATATAACTTTTGAATTATTGCGAAAAAAAAGAAAACAAAAACGGTTTTGTTATAAAACTTATATATGATCTTTCGATTTATCACAAAAAAAATATATTTTTTTCTTTATTCAAAACCTCAATTAGCGCGATATATTCTCGATGCGAGTATCTGGCAACGGCAGCTTGCAGACCTTGTAATTATCTAGCATGACGTAAACAAGCGGCGAGCCTTCATATATTGTTTTTGTAATGAATGCGTGCCTGTGTGTGTATACAGGGTGATAGCGTATCGATGTGTGAGCTCGGTCTAGGCGAGCCTAGGCCGGAGCAACAAAAAGAAAGCAACCAATCAATTTTCTTGTTTTTTATTATGCTAGAACAGACGCAAGCAGACAGACCACAGTGCTCCAATCGTGTCGTTGGAATTAAAAAAAACAACCAATTTTTTTTGTAGAAGAAATTTTGAAACATTTATGAACAATGAATGGAAAAAAATCAATCCGCTATGGTAACGTCGGAATCGTAGTCGCTGTCTTCTGGTGGATTAGGCAGGTTAAATTGGCCAAAGTTCCGTCCAATCAGTGCTGGTGGGACGTCTCCAATTTCCGGTGTTTTTAGGAACCGCCGTGCCAGGTCATTTTTTGATAGCTGGCGCCTTGCTTCTCACACAGCAAACAATCGCACCAAATTGTATTTAACGACTGGCTGTCGCATAAGGCGCCACAGCTGTTGCTCATGTTTAGCGTCCGCTGGTGACAGGGGTGTCTTCACCATTACTGCTGTAACAGAAGAGGTCAATTGGAGATTTGAACAGCTCTTCAGGTGGTAAGGGTTGCGTTGTTGGGTTGCGTCTTAACGATTCTTCGCAGAAGCAAAAAAAGGTTTTGCACCTTCCACAGTGCACCGTCCCCCTCAAGTACTCGTTGAATAGCTCTTAGGGTATTGTCGAGCGTATACCTTCGGGATCTTGGGAGGTGGCTGTTTTAACCGGTGCAGGTACAGCCTTTTGTTTTGCCCTCTTTGCTGGCGGCTCCTCCTGGAAGCAGTTAGAAAATAAAATAAAGCATTTAAAGATGCACAACACTTGTAGGCATTTCTTACATATTGTTAAAGCTATCTGCTCCTGCTGTTCAAGAGGACACGTAAGGTGGCAGTAAGGTAAAACAAAAAAAATCTGTACTGTGAGACAGAGCTCATTCTTCTTCTCAAAGTAAAGTTCTACGCCTTATCATTAAAACACCACGGTAACGTATCAGTATATAAATGATTAACAACTCTCTTGTCATCATACGGAGGCGACGCCACTTTTGTTTGCAAAAGAGTGTATACGTTGTGTTTGCTAGTCGTGATAAAATTTTGCTGAATGTCCACTTGCCTCCGATCCATTAAACATTTATAATAGTACTCAAATGTGATCTCTTTTAATGCAGATTTCTGTATTCCTTTTGCGTTTTTTGAAATGCTCCAATCATTCTAATTTCTCATTACTTTGAACGTATACATTTTAGATCGTAAGCCAATGAAATGTGTCATTTGTCCGTTATTTTCGTCTTTCATCAAACCAATTACCTTTTTGTTCGTTCTTGGCATGTCAAATTGACAGTTCCGTGGTGTACGCCGAGTGGATAGCACCTGTTCGCTTGGTCGCCGTCGCGTCGAGAGCATTTCGTTCATTTATTCGTGAATTTAGCAACATACATATATTTAATTATATCGAGCTGTGAAATTCCCTACTAGCGCTTGCTTAGGCGACTTCCTCAATGCCGCCGCCGCCGTCCGAGGCTGGCGGCAACGCCGAAAAAACTATAAACAGTGTAACAACTAATAACATTGGTGTATATGACCTCACTTTCGATGAAGAGCCGGGTGATATGCATCAGGCTGAAAATTCAACTCGCATGGATCAGGATTTTACCAAGGACGTTACTGACTCTACCCCAGCTCCCGTTCGACAGGATAATACTTCTTCTCAGATGTTCAACATTCACTGCAATAAGTATCAACAAAATAACATATATGTTTATATAGAAAAAATTAATCATGAAAATTTTGGTAGATTGCACCCCCTATATGTTGGCCATGTACTCCACAAAAAATTAAACCTAAGTAACGTGATCACAACCATTAGCCGGGTTGGGATTAATAGGGTAAAGGTCGGTGTTAAAACAACCCTTGATGCAAATAATCTGGTTTCTAATCCAAATCTAAAAAAAGAGAATCTGAAGGCATTCATACCTAATAACCTTTTACAGCGAAAGGGCCTCATTAAGGGTGTTGACACCTATTTCAATGATGATTATTTAAAAGAAAATTTACTGTCAAACTATAAGGTCTTAGACATAAAACGCCTCAACAGGAGAATAAGCGAAAACAGTACACATAAGTTAGTCCCTAGACAGATGGTTGTCATTACTTTTGAGGGTAATCTTTTACCTTCGGAAGTCAACATAAATAGTGTTATATTTCCAGTGGATCCATTCGTACAAAGGGTGATACAGTGCTTCAAGTGTCTACGGTACGGTCATGTTTCGAGTCAGTGCCGTAGCAGTCAGTCCCGCTGTATCATATGCGGACAAAATTATGTTGATGGGCACAACTGTGATGAATCAAAGGTATTCTGCATCTATTGCCAAAACAGTAGCCATAAATCTACGTCTACTAATTGCCCCCAATTTCAAAAACAGCAAAAAGTGAAAAAACTAATGGCTAATACTAATATGTCTTTTGTAGAGGCAAAAAATAGTGTAGAAAACTCTTATGCTGGTGTGTCAACTAGCAATAGATTTAGTGCGTTAGAGAGTACTCCAATTGCAAACTTTCCCCCATTACCTCGTCGTGCTCAAAACATAAGTAGTTTTTCTCAGCCCACCAATAGGCCAAGGCAATCCGCTCCTCCCTCAACTCCTGACTCTAATAAAAAAAGGAAAAGCGCAATCTCCTCCTATTACTTCCCCTGCTCCTATGTTCTCTTTTAACCCAGGTCCATCGACATCAATTCTAGCCAACCAACGCTACCAATCCAATATTGTCAGCAAAGAGAGCCGAGAGCCGAGAGCCTAACTTCTATATTACCTTCGTTACCGAAGCAACTATTTAGCAGTGTACAAAATGTGGAAGAATTAAGGCATTTAAATAGTGATACCATTAAAAGTCAAATATCTCTTTACTTAAATACGGACTCTAGTAATGGACAGCCAAAGTAACCTATCTAGAGACAGTCTACGTATCCTGCACTGGAACGCTCGTTCCGCTGTGTGTAACAAGCACAGTCTCTTTAATTATCTTGTACATAATAATATAGATTTAGCTATTATTAGTGAAACCTGGTTCAAACCGGGCCATATGGTTAAATTCTCTGGTTATAATATCATTAGAAAGGATCGTGAAGACGGTAGAGCAGGCGTGGCGATCCTTATTTTTTTTTATTTATTTATTTATTTGTATATATGGTGACATACAAATATTGCCACCTCGAAAGCTACGCTTTGTACGAGGTATAGGCTTTAAAAAAAATATACACTACAATTTATCTATAACCTAATATTGCCCAAAATATCTTGCGTGCAATGATTGTATCTGCTCCATTCCTAATTTCCAGTGATCTTCAAATAAATCTCCTTACTTAGGAGGTCTTGTTAATCTTAGGTACGGGATATTTCCTAATCTTCCTCTATTATTGAAATTGTATACTCTATGAAGAAATCGAACTCCATGTTGACAATACAGGCATTCTTGTATGTGGTCTAAACATCGGTAATTATAACCTCAAGCTGTCAATTTTCTCTTTATATAAGCCTCCGAATATTAATTCCACTATCACTGATTGGGAGAATATTCTCTCATATGCTCACCCATCTTTTATTCTCTGTGGCGATTTCAACGCTCATTCACAAGTCTGGGGCTCCGCATACGAAAATAGTACTGGTAGGCAAATCTTAGATCTATGCGATGATTCAAACCTGGTTATCATTAACGATGGTACTCCCACTAGACTTACCGCACCGCATATTCAAACATCTGCTCCTGATCTCACAATATGTAGCCCGGATATTGCACAGGTTATATCATGGGAGGTTGGTCGTGATAGTCTAGGTTCGGATCATTTCCCCATTCAAATGAGTCTTTCAATGCTGAGTAATATACGAGATACATTTTTTCCAAAGTATAAATGGAATTTAAAAAAAGCCAATTGGGCTTCGTATCAGTCTCTATTAGATGATGCTTTCTGTAATGTTCCTAGCATCACGTCGGTGGAGGATAAATATACATTTTTTAAAAATAATGTCAACAGGGTGAGCGAACTGTGCATACCAATACACAAACCCTTCAAGGTTGGACATCGTCCTCCTCCAGCGTGGTGGGATAATGACTGCTATGAAGCAATCAGAAATAGAAAACAAGCTCTAACCAGGTACAAAATGAATAGCTCGCTTGAAAACTATATAGAGTGTAAAAGAATATTTGCTTCTACCAAAAGATTGTTCAAAACCAAATCAAAAAATAGTTGGATTCAGTGGTGCTCTAACCTGAATAGAAACACCCCGTCTTGCGAATTATGGAAACAAGCCCGTATTGCCAAGCGTATTCCACTACCCCAGGTTAAATGTAAAAATTATGAATGGCTGAATGATTTCGCCGCTAATTGCTCTCCTCCTACGGCTAGTCCCAACTTCGGACACTGTCCTCCATCTACCGATGATGGTTTTTTCAATCAGCCTATAACGCTTGCAGAAATGGAAATTGCCCTTAAGAGATCATTAAATACAGCTCCTGGATATGACGAAATTAGGTATCCGATGCTCCTCCATCTGCCAAGTAATGCAAAAAATTTTCTGGTTGACATATTTAATGATGTTTGGCTAGAGGGTAATAGCATTGAGGAATGGAAGAAGGTTATTGTTATTCCAATTCTTAAACCAAACAAGGATCCAAACTGTGCTGACTCGTATCGTCCAATTTCCCTGATGTCATGTGTCCTCAAGACCTTCGAGCGGATAATCAAGAAACGCATTGAATGGTGGCTAGCTAGACATGAACTCCCTATTGGCCAGTATGCATTCAGGCAGGATACAGGCTCACTTGATGCAGCCACCAAGATAGTGACTGACATACAGTGCTGTTTCTCCAGAAACAACTACTTAGCAGCAATTTTTTTGGACATAACAGGAGCCTACGATAACATCGACCTACATAGACTAAGGCATAAATTAGAAAGTTATGGAATCCCTCCTCGAAGTAGTTATGTCATAGCTAACTTGTATTATAAAAGATCTGTGTATGTGAGAAGCCATAATAATCAGAAAGTTGGTCCTCGATTGTCTTTTGTGGGGTTACCGCAGGGTGCAGTACTTAGTCCTATTATCTTTAACATGTATACAGCTGACTCTCACTCCATTGACACTAATATCCAACTAATACAATATGCAGATGATTTCTGCCTTTACACTGAAAAGAAAACCATTGCCCAATGCACAGACACCCTAAATACAGTAATGACTGAATACTAAAAATGGTTTAGTGATAATGGTTTTGTAATCTCAAATTCTAAATCTTCAGTTTGTATCTTTTCACGACATCGATTTGTCACGGATGATGATATGGACTTGGGAGGAATACGTTTCAAAGTAGTTTCCGAAGTCAAATATCTTGGCATTATTCTCGACAAAAATCTCTGCTGGAAACAATTCATTTCGTATATCATTACACGTTGTACTGCAGGTTTTAACTTCTTCCGCATGATCGCCAAGACGTGGTGGGGTGCTGATCAAAAAATTGCTCTGCTATTCTACCGATCTTATATCCGGTCCATTCTGGATTACGGCTCTGTTTTATACGGTTCTGCAAGTAAGACGCTTCTTCGCAAATTAGACGTAATTCAGAATAAGTTTCTGAGAGTATGTTTGGGTGCTATGTGTTCCTCTCCAGTAGATGCACTTAGAGTTGAAGCTTTAGAGCCTCCTCTCCACTTACGTAGGGTGATGCTAGCAGGGAAGATGTTAGTGAAACATATTTCTCAGAACACTCCCCTGCTATCTGTTATATCAGATTTGAATATATTTGACCTTACAAACCCATTCTGGAGGAAAAAAATCTCCACCTTTATGCGTAGCTCTCCAGCAATCAAATATAAATTTTACAGCCCTACAAGGCCTCTATAAAAAAAATCATAGCAATTTCTTCCAGCCTACCTCAAATAACGATATATTCTTTCCAAGCTATAGTAATGATTCACGCATCAATAAAAATATTTTCCTCACTCTGCATGATAATCTCTCTGGATATGTACACATCTATACAGATGCCTCGAAATCAGTTTTTGGCTTAGGATGTGCCTTCTATGTTGCCGATGATGATACCTCGTCTATGTTTAAACTACCAGATCTGCTCTCTATTTTCTCCGCTGAAGCTATGGCTATATACCAGGCCCTTCAATACATCAGTTGTCAGGGAATACGCAAAGCTGCTATTTATTCAGATTCCCAATCAGTCTTAAAAGCCCTAAATATGATCAACTTCTGTAAGTCGTCTCCTAACATCTATGTCTTACGAATCAAGCACCTCCTAGATAAATTAACTATGGAAAATGTGGATATTAAGATTTTTTGGATCAAGGGACACAGCGGCCTGGCGCCTAATGAAAAGGCTGACGAACTTGCCAGATTAAGCATTACTGCCGGTTCTGAGCTTCAAGCCACACCATCGATTGAAGACTATAAATGTGCTATCAAAAACAACTTACTTAAGGCCTGGTCACAGGAATGGAAACAGCATTGTCTTAGTAATCCTTCGAGATACACATCACTTCAGTCAGAGTTACCCAGATTACAGTGGCATAATAATTTCCAAATTCCAAGGAAATATATTACATGTATTGTTCGAATGAAACTAAGTCATGGATCTTTTCCTTCGCATCTTGCTAGACTGAGTTTGATTTCTTCCAATCTGTGTGATCACTGTAATGTTGAGGGTGACCTTGATCATGTTTTTTTTGGATGCCTCAAACATAGGGACCACTGCAATACACTATATACAAATCTAATCAAGTGTGGACTTACTGCTCCATTCAATATACTCTCTCTACTTGCACTACAACGCTCTGACGTTACCTCTTGTTTTATAAACTTTTTGAAATATTCAGGTGTTAGAATTTAGATTAATTAGGGTTGATTGGTAGGTGTAGATTTTCCTTTGTTCTGACCCTTATATGTTCTTCTATCCTCCTTACCGTGGCCCTCTTGTGTGTGAAAAAAAAATGCCTTGAAAGGCCCCTAGGCGAGAAGACTCTGTAACCCTGTTCAGATCCCAATTATCCTTCCATCCTTCCTTATGTTAGGTTAGATTGTAATCGGTCTTCTGATAGTGTGTTTCTAGGTGGTTGAGTTATTAGATAGTTAGTTAGATTAGATATTATGTTTCTGGCTGATGGGAAATTTCCTAGTGCCAAAAAAAAAAAATGTCAAATTGATTATTTTCTGGGTAGTCAGAGGTGTCAAATCTGAAAATGTCTTTTTTCATGTGCTGCTAAATGTCATCGATGAAAAAATGATACACGAGACTTTCAGTATCACAATAAAGTAATTTAGCCTTATCTTTGAACTGTTGTTTGATGTAATTGTAATGAAAATCGTACAAAAATGTCTTAGAAATATCCAAAATTGCCATGCCCACAAAAATTGGTTTATTGAATTCAACCTTCAATTTTTTCATCTGTATGATCACTACATCTTTATCAAGTATTGTGCAGCTATGAAAGTAAGGTTGCGAGATGTAATAATTTGCTCCGTACCTTCCCGACCATCTTGTAACCAACTTTATATCTTTATACTTTTTAACGTTCCCTATTGTTTTACCATACGGTGAGTTGTTCATTAGTTTGTAGAAACCCTTTTCAAATTCATTCCTACTACGCTTCCTCAATTCAGTGTTTAAATCAATATACGTTCTAATCTTGTTTGAACTTTGAACATCTATGAATTGTTTAACAACCATACCAAGCTGTACGGCTTTATATAGTGAATCTCGTATTTTGATTTATAGTACAATGTTGTCAAGAACTTTTTCATTTCACTGTTCGAAGTAGGGGGCGCTAAATGCTCAGGACAAAGTGGTAAATCCTTGTGTAACGAAAAAAAATTTGCAGGGTATTCCAAGTCTACTTCCAATATATATCCATATTCACTATCGTCAGGCTGATTTAAAATGTTTTCATGATATATATTTTCAGTTGAAACCCATTCAAAACCTCCATATGGCTGCCCCATAAAGGTTATTAATGTCGTAATACATAAGATATGACGTCACAACATCAGGTTTATAGTGCTTCCCCATGTATGGATTGTTAGCTTCACCATATCTATTACAACATTGTGAAATGTCCCCTCTGATACCCTTTTGAATAAATGTAGCCATTTCAACGTTTGTCATCGACTCCAAGTTTAATTTGTAATTTTTAGCATAGCAGCCCAGGTGCTGTGTAATAGTGAAGAGCATTCAGCTTATATGTTTTCATACACATATCTCTAAAATTTTCAAATACATCATTTAAAAGCAGTACGTCAGTCTTTAGGTATAACTCTGCATACTCTTCTAGGTTTTTGATTTGAAACGATTGCCAAACGTGACAAGCCTGTGAGTAGCCTGTATCAGTTATAGTTTCGTTGTGAATTTTACTGAAAAAATCACTTTGAGCTGGTAGTTTTTCCTCAGTTAGTTTTTCCCAACAATTAAGATACTCATACGGAAAAACACCTTTTCTAGTGACTAGCTCAAGTTTTGAATCATCAGGAAAATATTTCCTGATTACCATTTTTTGATTGTCATCCAGTAGGAAGACAGTTTGCTTAAGCTACTAGACATGAATCGAAATGAATCTAGAAATCTAAAGTTGATATTTCGTCGCTTGAGAGCAGAACCGTCCTATGTCACAAAAGAGCAAATTTACAGGAGAGACTCATTTGTGATTTATTCGCTAAATATTATGAAGCCATAGTTCGAAAAAATTATGTAGCCATTTAAAACCGAGCTACTTCCTTGTCATTTGATGTTATTGTAAAAAAGATTTATTTAGCCAAAAAGGTGGACATAAACTAAAAAATATCGATTGGTTTATCCTATGTCCAGATGTGGACATAGATTGTGTTCATACTGAAGGACTTAGGCTAGTTTTGCATTTCATGTATTTTTTTGTAGCTATATGAATATCAAGTATTTTCAATGAAACAATGCACTGACTCAGTCTTTTATTGAATTATAAATATATAACAATTTTCGTAAACAAAGAACCTAAAAAATATCAGTTTTGAACAAAAGAACATTACTTTCCAAACTATGTTTGTACATTAAACACATTAATCATAAAATTAAATTCTCACATCTTGAGAATGAAACAAAATACATGTTTTCTGCAGTAATATACATAGAATACATTACAAAGTACGAACTAGAAGAATGGCTTGTTTACTTTAGAAAATTAAAAATGAAAATTGTTTTAGTCAAGCACTATTATCTGAATCTGGTTTGGCATCTTTTTCTTCATGTTGCAGATTCTTGAAGGATTCATGATACTGTTGTTTAATAACATCCTTTTTGCAAAGATATAGTAAATTATCATTTTTTGGACAGACGAATTTTTTCTCTATATTCTTGTTTCACTTTAATATCTTTCATATCAATTTCTATTTTTCTTCTGCCTTTTACCGTTAAATTAATCTGCTTCAATTCTGTCGCATCAAAATTATATTTAAAAAGACATGTATTTGGTAAATCTGACCGAGTCTGTATAAATTTTAGATTGTTCCAATTAACCTTATTATTATCTTCATCTTCTTCCTAATTGATAGTACATAGTTGTTTCCTGTAGATCCTTCAAATCAAACATGTTTTCCTGTGCCATTTCAGAACGGTTATATGGATTGTTCTTCTTTGCAGTTCGTACACCTATGTACCATTGGTTAGGAGTATAGACAGGGATATTTCTTGATGCCTTTTCAATAACACTATGGACACAATCGCCTTTATTTTGTGTGTGCCCTCGTTCCAGAAAGCTGTGACTGATTATTACTTGATGTAATTGAGATATGTAATTATATAATGAAAATAAATATTTATTTCTATTTTGTCCAGCACAGTTGTCGGACAAAAATGAAGTCAAGTTGATTGACTCAGTACTTCCCACACATTACGGTGATACCAGTTTATTATTTTCCCATAGCATGAAGCTTTAGTCTGATATCCCCTTGCAACCAAATCATCGCCAGTACCCCCGCTCAATTGTCGTATGCCGCTAGATCTTTCCTTCACAGGTCAATAGACAGCCTAATACAAACTTTTCAGTTTTACAACAACCCACCCTCCAACCACCCCAATTTCACCCTCACTCAAAAAAAAGGTAGAAAACGGCCAGGAACCCCTAAATCATCTAAAAACGGAGTTTGAACTGTTTTCATAGTTTTAGATTTTTTGATTATTACTACGCTGCCACTGACACGATTTCTAACAAGCATACGCGTTTTCCATCCTCACCACAGTAATAATAGCGTGTCAAAATTTCATTAGAATCAAAAGTTTCCACGTTACAGAATACAAAACGATCTAAAGCAACAAATACTCGCATGTTTACAGAAAATTCTTAGTTTCGGTAATAAGCAAGGCAACCTAAAAAGGTGATTTATGTCGCTAGGTCTTCCTTCACAGGTCAGTGGACAGCCTATTATGAATACAGCAAATTTTTCAGTTTTTCAACCCCCCACCTCCAAACTCATAAAATGATCAGGAATCTCTAAAACACTTAAAAACGAAGTTTGAGCTGTTATCATATTTTTAGTTTTTTTTATTATCTCTGCGCCGCCGCTGGCACGATTTATAAAAGCCATACGCATTTTCCATCCTCGCCACGGTAGTAATACAGTGTCAAAATTTCATTAAAATCAATTCAACTGTTTCTGCGATACACAATATAACGATCTACAGCAATTCCCGTATGTTTACACCAGAAAAATTTTTCCTCCTTTGGTTTCTGTAATAGGCAAGGCAATGTTCGGATGGACCTAAAAAAGTTACTTCTGTCGCTAGGTTTTCCTTCACAGGTCAGTGGACATGAAAGCAACAAATTTTTCCACTTTACAACCACCCACCCACCCCCAACCACCCCAATTTTACCCCCACCAAAAAAAAAAAGTAGAAAATGATCAGGAACCCCTAAAACGCCTAAAAACGAAGTTGCTGCGCCGCCACTGAGACGATTTCTAAAAATCAAACGCATTCTCTATCCTTGCCATGGTAGTAACACTGTACCGAAATTTCATGAACATCAATTCAGTTTCCACATTATAAAATACAGAACGATCTAAAGCAATACTCATCGTATGTATACATCGGAAAATTCTCTAAGTCCCTTGGTTCCTGTAATAGACAAGGCAATGTTCGGATGCACCTAAGAAAGTGTATTATACCGCTAGGTCTTCCTCTCTCAGGTCAGTGGACAGCCTATTATGATCAAACAAATTTTTCAGCTTTTTAACCTCCCACCCCCTAACCACCCCAATTTCACGTCAACCCAAAAAAAAAGTAGAAAATGACCAGGAACCCCTAAAACGCCTAAAAGCGAAGTTTGAGGAATATTTGAAATGTCTCGTTTTTTGCTAATTACTCCGCCGCCCATGCACCGATTTTCAAAATTGTAGCAACATTACCTACTACGACCCCACACCATATCGCTACCCAAATTTCATCAAAATCCATGCAGCGGTTACTGAGATTAGGAGGCTAGAAAAACGCCAACAGACAGACAGACCGACGGAAATGAGTGACGTGGATTTTCGTTATGTAGGCATCATAAAACGCCCAAAAAGTATATTATCTCAAAATCGAAAATTTTCGCGATCACAATACTCCCCTCACCTATCGGTGTGCCGCCTATTTCAGAAGAGCCCCTGTTTCCATACCACATGTAGCAATAGCCTTCTTTACTATCCGGATTAAACATTGTGAAATTATAAGTTGATAACTTTAACTTATAATAGGCTAATCCAACTTCAGACTTTGGGTCTGGCAGTACTTGCTGTAAATCGAAAACTGCACAGCATAGATGTTGATTTCCTCCTACTCTTTTCTTTTCAACATTTTTAAATTCCCTTGCTAAATTCTTGTTTTTTAAGTGCGACTGGTAAGCATCTTCCTTTTGTAACTTTTCTTCAGCAGATGATTGATCGTATGCATGGCAAATATCGCATAAGTCTTTTTTTGGTTGGAAAAATGAGATGTCCAAATTGAACACATCCCTATACATACTGTCAGTTGCTACTCTGGGAATATATTCATCGATACAGTACTCCCTATATAACTGATACAATCTTGAAATATTGACTGTAGCAGGCAAATACACACGCGTAGTATTCTTTCGACAATAATGGCTTTCAACCGGTTGAAAAGAATGTATATGTGCTCGAACTGAGTCTTTTACAGACTCTTCAAGTAACGAGTTTTTGCAAGCTTTGCCTCTTCTGTCCTCAAGAACTATACAACATATATATTTTACTAAAAACTGTTTTAACCATCTGACTACTTATACATAGAGTATTTAAAAAGAACGTTTTGCAGATAGGTACTTTGATTCCATTTTTATGAAGGAATAGACATACGTATAATATGTTCTCGGACTGCGGAGGCGCAGAAAGCGACTGTTCCTTTTCCTCTGTATGAATATCCAAGTTCCTCTTCCGTATCCTAGTTCTGTCTGTTGATGTCTTCAAGTCTCCAATATTGGGTGAATATCGTTTGCCTTTCTTCCTCAGAGAATTTCTGTGTGCAGCTCATTCTTACATGGAACTTTCATTTTACGAGAAGGCAGAACTTTACCTCTCCAGGTTTTGTATTTTTTTCCACTATTTCTACCAGTTTTAATTATATTTATCTTCCAGATAGTCGGATTTCTTTGTTTTTACGAGATCTAGTTGTTTTATATCCATCTTGATCTGAGTCTTGGTTTGACAAAATAAATTCAGGATCATTTTCATCATTGTCTGACGCAAATGGATCAGATTCGGAGGATCATATGTCCAAGTCATTTACTAACAAACTTGTTTTACGGAATCTGCTGGATGTTTTTCCTTTGGACGTAGGAGGTTCATCAAACATTGGCAATCATTCATTATATTTTGTATTATTAGATATATCGCTCTTATTATCAGTCTTGTTCAATTCGGTAACAAACATTTCTTGGAAGTTTTCTTCTGCATGTTTGATCAAACGAAATGTGATTGAAGTATGTTAAAGTCTTCTCTAGTTTTAGGTAACTTGGTGGTTCCAAATTGGCAGAATCCATCAATTTCACTGCATACTTTGGTCCTGCCAGTCCATCATTAGTCACTGGAGTATGCATATTATCTGGAACAGAAATCCGTTTGTATTCAAAAAATAATTTTATTTTTTACTATAATTTACAAGGCTTGCAAGTATTATAATAATAATTAGCTATGGACATTGGGTAACAGCTGGTGCTGATACATGTTAACGACTTTATGGTTCAGTCCTTCAGCTAGAGTAAGAAGCTTCACAATGTTCAACATACTAATCAAATTGAGTTACTTTGTATTATCATACATAAAGCAAGTAAAATGTAAATTAATCGGATAGACATTGTAGATGCATTGTGGTAAAAGCTTTTTCAATTCAATTTGAATGAATGGGTTTAATAAAAAGTGCAGTAGGACAGCGAAAAATAAGTGTTTACCTTTACGTCCATATGCTTCTGCTTCAAGTAGCTGGAATATCTTCTTGCTCCTTGAATTCATCCCCAGCAATTATTATGTTTGGATCAACAATTCTTGCGAGCACTGCACTGGTAGAGAATATACCGTCAATAAAGTCCACCAAACGATATCCTAAGTCGACGTAAGTCTGTGGAGAACTAGCCTATGTCCGCCAGCGCTGATGGACATGCATGCTTTTGTGACTGCCTTCAGACATAGACTGATTCTGCATTAAACGTGGCAGCGCGACTGAAGATAGGCTAGTTTCATTTTGGCCGCTAGGAGCGCATGCTCTAAACGTGGACTTACAATACTTCTGCCTAGAATGTGGGACTACTTTTGCTATCATATTCAAGGAAAATCACAAAATAGGGAAACATGGACATAGACTAGTTCTGCTCTCAAGCGACGATTTGTTCCAGAAACGTACTTCGTGAATGAAATATATCGTTCTTTGTTCAACGGCAGCAAGTTTATGTTTCCTTTAAACTTTTTGAATACTGATAACATTATAAAATGACGTAACCACTCAGATTATGAAAAATGACGGGGACAGCGTGTGACCTGCCATAATTAAAATTGCATGAATTATGAGCCGTACCACGAAATTTGCCTGTGAAATGGTATGATCCATAACCTTGTCGGACTCATTGTCGAATGGTCTTTCGCAGATGTGACAAGTCAGCGATGACCTAAAGCTCTGTCTTTCATCAGAACTTAAGTGTGTCATAGGTTTCGGATTGTTGAAAATACGATTGAGTTCTAGGGCGATTTGATGTAATTCATTAGCAAACCAATCCTGACAATCCCGCCCCGTGTATATTCTAAACCTGGATAAGACATCATCGTACGAGCATTTCAAATAGTATGCAATACTGAACGCCTCATGTTTTCGATACCTTTCGGTATTGTTTTTACTATCATTGAAATCCAAAAGTATACTTTCAAGATCTGCATATATGACAGAGGGGACTATTTGCTTATATTTAAAGTTTTTAAATTTCATAATATTATTATCAGCAGTTGGAAGAACAATTCTAGTGTCATTCATGTTTTTACAATCCTCTAAATGATTTTGTAAATTTGATTGTGTACTAAAATGATTTAAACATCTATCACAAAACCATTTCTTATGTTTGCTTGTCCCCAAGCTAATGAGACGTGATAAATTGTGTATGTAAGCAAAGTGATAGTAAGTGGTAATATTGTCATCACTACTGTCACTCGAATCATCAACATTAAAGTTATTACAAGAAAGCATCAATAGATTTATAAGCGGTGAATGATTACTTTTACTAAGCAACAGAGATAAAACCTCCTTGTCTACTACAGTGAAAACGTTTATTGCAAAACTATTCAGTTGTTCATAATTTGGAATGTCCCTTAGTGTATGAGGAAACTCTTGACACAATTTTGTCTTTTGGAGCTGGATATAAGGCACTCACTACGGACCATAAAAAATAGTAATGATCATGATCTTTTATGTTTATAACACTTTTGGAATTCCTTACAAACGGTGGTAAACCTACAAATGTAATCATACCAACGCCTATGGGGTTATATTCATGTATATTAACCTTTAAATCAATACAATTTCCAATAATACTCAACCACTATCCCTCTCTTGGAACTCTTCAAATTTCACAAGCATTTTGTCATTCACATACTTCTTGTACCAGTCCTTTAAATTGGTATTAATTTCAATTATTTAATTTTTTGTAACAAAATGTTTAATGGACGTTTCAGCATTTTGAGGTTTAATAAATACTCCAGCAAAAACAACATTTACCTTGAACAAACAATTTTTTTAAGTTGTTTCCGTATGTGAACAGAAAAGCTTCTAAACGCCTTTTCCAAAAATACAATTGGATCTTGTACATTTATATTCATTATAATACCCGACTTGATTCTCTTGTTAAAACATGACTCTACATCCTCCCATTCGTTTGTTCAATTTTGTTTTGAATTTGGAAAGGTATACCTCGAGCACTGCCAAGTCAGATACAATTTTTGAAAAGTTTCCCACACATTGTAATCTATTAGTTATACATTTTTTTAAAAGTAAAATAACTTGTTTCGAATAAGTAATGCACTGGCTTAATTCGTTATTTGTTTTTACCAATTTGCTCACCATTACAATTTTCCTCACTGCGTTGTCGGCAAACCCATCAATCACTTTATCGGAAGACATCATACTTCGTTGGTTCTGGTACTCTGGGGTTGTTTCACTTTGAACTGTAGAAGGAACTCTGTCTGCTTCCAACTTGTTACGCGGCTCTTAAATACATTCAATTCCACACGATATGGATTGACGTCAGAACACAATTCACCTCATTTTCCTGTATATTAATGAACACGTGGTAACTATTTTCTAATTTACATGGATTCATTATAGTGTGGAATAATAATGATATATAATTACACACAAACAGCGCAGTTTATAGCATTTTTATTTTATTTATTTCCATTAATGAGCACGTGGCGTCTAACTTCTAAGCTTCATGGCCATCCGCCTTGTTTTCAACTTTGTTGCAAGTGCATGTTAATCGCCTCGTGCTGTTTTTTATATTATTTTGTTCCACTAATGAGCGTGTGGTAATGCATTGACGGTCACTCTCGTTATTGTCAACTTTGTTGCATGTTAATTGCATTATGCACATATTCGAGAACCTTTATCGTCTATAACAAGTCAACAATTAATTGTGCATTTATTGTACTTTTAGAGGGAGATACCGTTCTCTTATAAATAACGGGTTGGATTGATACCGTTTCAGTGTTCCAGACAGTGTAACAACAACTAACAACGATAGCAGCATTCGCAGAATGACCACCACACCGTCCATACTTGTAGTGTTTACAGAAGACAAGTAAACTTCCCCACCAAATGGGTGCTGGTAGTTATGAAACAACTGTTTCAGTAAGTCTTGATTTCTATTTTATTATGTATTGATATTTAGCAAATTTTTGATTATTTATTTTGTTGATTGATATATGGTGGTTTAATGGATTGGATCTGTTTGCAAGCGACATCGCTATTGAAATCCTAATCCTGATTTCAGTGTTACATGAACGACAGCAATAGCGATAGTGGTGACAATGTGGACAAAGATGGCGGTCACATCCGTGTTTTAAAAAAAATTGACAACCACCAAGCAAAGCGAATCAAGGGTGGAGAAACGTCTTCGTCAACGATGACAAGTGGTACAGCACTTTCTTCTCCAACCATTCAAACTGATGTGATATGTTTAGCATTTTATGTACGTACGTTCCACTAGCAACGTTTAAAATTGCAATCTCCTTACAAATGAATGTGCTTCCATAACTGAATCCTTGTAGATCTATTATAAATATGACGAATGTCTGTTTCGTTGGTTATATGTAGGTGTGTGTGTGTGTGTGTGTGTGTCTGCGGAAGATGTTGACGTGAAAATGACTCGACGACGTTAAACTATGTTGTTTTTATCTATCCAACTGTTGTATTTATCTGCAAAGCCCATCCAACGAACAAACACCTTGTTTCCTTTACGTTTCAGTACCTTTTCCATTAGATACACATTGGGATATTTAACTTTTTGCAGTTGCTCTTTGTAGAATTCTCCTAGAATGTTTTGGTTATTCTCATCTTTAAGTAGGTACGTCCTAAGGTTTGTATACTGGATTTTTCGTATAATAAATATTTCACTTGACCAATTATTATTCATATTATTCATATTTTTGAGAAGGTAAAAAACAAAATAGTAAAATATGAGCTACAATATTTTGAATGTTGGTGAACATGCCTTAAATGATAGTTCCATCATTAGTTGTGAACACCACAGCCATCCACCGTACGCAAATACCACCTTTAATAAATCGGATGAAATATGAATTCCTATTCAAACGCAGGAGATTTACACATTACCCACCAATAGAACCTTGTACTTTGATGGTTTGAAGGACGACTTGTGAACCATGAGGGAAAAGTTAGGGAAACGCTCAACGTTGTTAACAACTTTATTGCATTTTTATTTGATTAAATTCGATACGAAATTGGAGGTACTATAATGGATAGAGTGAGAAATCCAAGAATCACTTCTTCCATAAAAGGATTAATTTCTTTTACAAGCAACGAATGTGAATGTGGTATCAACATGCTGGCTGGAATCAACTACAAAATCCCACTGTTGTACATTCTACGGGTTTTATTTCAGCGTAAACGTACCACTAAGGAACCTATTGGGATGCTTTGAAGACTTTAAGAAGATTCTCGTCAATATTCGTCAAGAACTTGTACTGATTAGGAGCACTACAGATTTGAATTCCGTCATAACCACCAACGCACAAGAAAAGAGTAACATTGAACTAACCAAAGTGCTATAGAGAATGCCACACGTTCAAGTTGCAGATGTTACTTATACTTAAATATATCGAGAATGGTCGAGACCTGGAGAATGCATTCAGGTCCTGGGAAATCCACGAATTTCCATTACTCCAACAAACAACAAAACATACATGGAACGTGAAGGCTACAAATCAAATGGAGAAACCTCGTTATGTAATTTTTGCGCTACAGACTGATCGTAAAAATAACATCCTTAAAGACATGAGTCAGTTTGATTACTGTTTTCTGGCTAATGTGAAGCTTTACTTGAATTCCGATATGTATCCTTATGATAACGTAATTTTCAACTTTGAAAAAGCACACGTGTCACTTTTGTATGGAATGCTTGCATCATTTCAACAGTCATGCTAAACTAAACAGCTTATGGACAGAGCTCCGGTAGTAATAATTGACTGCAGCAGGCAAAACGAGAGCCTAAAATCTGGATCGATGGACATACTACTGGAATTTGAAACACAAAAGAACGTACCTGCAAACACAACTGCTTTTTGTCTAATTATACATGACCGTTTGATTAGATATAATCCGCTTACAAGTACGGTCAAGACCATTTGAGGGAAGCATGAATAAGAAGAGTAGCAAGCGTATCTCTAGTGTGTTATTTTTGAAAATACACGTTGTCTAAAAATAAATGTATTTTTTCCCTCCATCTGATAACCAGACCTATATAAATACAGCTCCTGAGTGGGAAAGGTCTCAGTTTATACTATCATTGTACCATAGTCACAACCATCAAAGTAAAATGTCTCAGGCAGCTATACTACTTTGTATCGCTTTCGTGTGTACCATCTACGCACGTCGATCGGATATAGTCAAAGTTGAAAATATCATATTTCCAGTTGAATATGGAAATTTTTAGATTTACGAGATGGATCGATTTGGTACGGTTACACTGAAGACATACCCTGCATTTTTCTTTGACAGGAAAAATTTTGTTACCGGGACTCCTATTAAAAACATGAATCACAAGGTTATAGGGCACATAATTGGACATCACCAGAACTACAGGGCGGCGCAAAATTAATCATCCAACTTTATTTTTGTGTACCTTTTTTATTAAATTTAAAAAAATGACTGTGAGTGATGGAAGTCTAGTAGAGGGAGAATGTATGTTCTGGGGGGGGGTCAATAACCGAGCAACCTTGACCTACATGAGCAACCTTGTCCTTTGACCTTGACCTCTGAACTTTGACCTTTGACCTCCGACCTTTGAACATTGACCTTTTGACCTCTGCACTTTGACCTCTTAGTCACTTGACCTCCTTTTCACTTTGACATACTGGGGGAACTGGCAAAACCAGTCTTGTATGATAGTGGTGGGGAAACCAGAAAAACCTGTTTTATATTCGATAGAGGTGTATAAAGTGAGGATGGATGCAGGGTGCTGCATCAGTTCACATCTGGTTACAGTTGAAAGGTAACACTCTACCGAAGATGGTGCTAACAACTTTAGAGAGAAGCACATTGGAACCTGTGAAACAAAAAATTGAGAGTGAATTCGTTGAGTGGAATTTGAAAATAGAGGTGCCAGAAAGATATATGTTGGCGGAAAAACTCCGACGATTATACAGAGCGATATCAGACTATGAAGATGGAAAAGCATCGGCACAGGAACTAGTGAATCATATCGAATATACCCAAAGGTATGATTTCTTTTATTCAATAGTGAACCAGTTACCACCACCTCTGCATGAAGTGGTGAAGGCGCAGAAGGCAAAGGAAGAACAGGCGAAATCAGAGCAGTAGGGAACAAAAGCAGTGGTACAAAACGTTAGAAATATAAGGATCGTGAAAACGGATGGGAAACGTTTAGCGATCTTGTGCGACATATAAACCAGATGCAGTGAGGTCCTAGATCAGCAGTTGGATACAACGAATTGAGGAAACAGTCTAGTCATCAAAGTAGGGAGTGTTTTAAGTTGTTTTCTACGATTCAGAAATTATGAGTGTGAAACGGGTCCATTTTAATTAAAATATAAGTATACATCAGCTGGTAGTGTGGCAGTATGCAGCAAGAGCAGCTAGGCGAGGTGAATGGCAAAATGCAGTTGCAGATAGATGCAGATTTCAAAGACGAAGACAAGAATGTGCACAAGAGTTGGAAAAAGTTTTGAGTGAACAACATAGAGATAAGGTGAAGAAGGAACGATTTGAGAATGCGGAATGTGATAAATGTATGTTTAGGAATTGTTAACAAGTATAAAATTGTATGAGAGAAGTATAACCAGCGTTGTAGCAATTATCTTAAAACATGATTCGTTGTAAACAAATGTTGAAGTATTGATGAATAAAGAATATATATATCATGTATATGTAATTTTATTGGGGGAAAAAGAAATAAAACAATAAGTTAAAGTCAATAGTCAAGTATATTAACACAAACAGAGTAAAATAATAATTATGACATGACAAATGTATCGTACAAGAAATAAACATTCGAAAGTGCGCAGATGCAGCTATCCTTAGTGTGAGCAAAACAGCTAGCGGTGCATGCAACTAAACGTGGCTGTTCATCCAATTCAATGATAGGTGATGTGGAATATTGTAGGTAGTTAGCCTTTTCTCTCCCTTTCACAAAAATGCGATCCGCTTTTGAGGTAAGCTCTTGGATGATCTTGGAGGCGTGGTGTAGTGGTGTGAATCCAAAAGTCCATGGAATACAGCGGTGATGTTCCATCAACCAAGTAGCTTGCTTTTGTAGGTCAGTGGGAGGAGATCCCAGGAAAACGGTGGTTTAAAAACGTAGTGAAATATCCTCGATCCATCAAAAGCGGCAAACTCTTTCACAATAAGATTATTGTTTTCAAGTTTGAAACCCTGTATATCCAACACAAGGTTCATGTTCGCATACGACTGAAGCGTTTGAAAACACAAATCTTTTTGCAGTAGCTATCAAGAGCTTGACGTAAAGCCTTGAGTTTTTGACGGTATTCGAAGACAGCTTGTTTGTAGGCGATAGTCATGTTGGAACTGATGGAGACAGGGTAGAAGTCGAGGTTATATATTGTCATCTCAGTTAGCGCTGTTTAACAAGTTTTGTTAAAGGATTGTAGGAAAATACCCGATCATGAAGAATCAAGCAGTACGCCGTGGTGTTTTTTGGAACATTTTGAGTAGTTTCGAATTCAGTTCGCATAACGACGGAAGCAGATTGGATGCTTTCTTTTTGCTTAGAACAGTCAATATGTGTTATGGGCGCGATTATCTTAAAGTCTCTGGGGGTAAACAGTGGTTCATTATCTGTATTGTAATAAGTGAACCGAAATTTGGAAAACATATCATAGAGCGTAGCAAATTTGTTATTATCAAAGTCGAGAAATAAATCTGTGTAGGGGAATCGCTCAGAGTTGAGAAAGACTCGAATGTTGCTTAAGTGACAATGATCAAAGGTTGCCATCATATTAGACGTGACCTTATTTTTCTTATCCGTCTGAAATGCAATTAGAACATGTCGAGGTGTTTCCAGCTTTGTGCTTGTTTTGACCGGCCACGTATGACGCGTGGTTTCTGAAAGAGTAGGATATTCGATGAGTTCCCAGCTGCGAAAGTAGATTGGAATCTCAATGTTTTTGTTGAGAAGTTTTGTTAAAGCTTATTGCTGTGGTATATCAACTGAAATATGAGGCACGCGCCATTGAAGTTTATCAACAGTAATTTTGGGTTGTTCGTCAGTTGAACTGACTACTGCATCCAAATCGGAATTACTGCGTATGAGAACTAATTCTTGTTTCATATTCAGTATAATTTTTTTATAGTCTTCAAAAAAGCCCATCCACATGGCTAATGGAATACAAACGTTAAACTTGCCAGTTTCAGAAATGCTGCTATCTTTGGGAAACCAACCCGCATTTTGCAGACGCAAGCTTTCATTTTCGTTGTAAGAGAGATACCCTTTCAAGGTGGATGAGAGACCAACATTGCGGACAGAGTCATTAACAACTCCGTTTAGCTCATATCGGATTTCGCGAAATAAAAATGCGAAAGCATTGTTAATGAGTTTTAGAGAGTCAACCTTGGAACCATCACTTTTTGTTAAGCTTCCTTCAAGGTATAACAAGCTTTGGGATGGTAACGTATACGCATCAAGTTCTTGGATGCCGATACGGATCTCATCATTATAGTCAAATTTAGCGTTAATGAATGGTTGGTATATGTGATATTCCATTTCAGTAATTGAGTTATCAACAAGAGGGGGTTGAGTGACGTTTAAAATACTCATGCTTAATACACTTGAAATCCCAGCGACTTCAAAAACTGTTTTTTCTCAGTAGTAAGCTTTGGAGATCTAGGATGCTTGTGTCCGTTTCCAATGATAGTCTTCGATGTACTGGCAGAACGATGCTTCCGTATTGACTTTTTATACACATGATTGAGGTAACCATCAAACAAGTTTGTAAAATTGTATCTAATGCCCTTCACTAACTTTGCGCAAGTGAAGTCGAATTGTAATGGTTTCGTTACGAAAATTGACAAGCTCTCCGTTTTGATCAGTCACGCGGACCGTCAACGTGGTGACTGCTTTCACACTAACAGGAAAATACAGAATGTTTTGAGGTGATTCCACAATTTTATACCCCACTGGAACGGTCGGGAAAAACTGGTGAATAATATGACTAGGTTTTCCATTATGGAAGGAACCGGTAGCGATGCTGCAGTCAATGCCTATAGCATTGACTTTAAGAATTTCAACTGGTAAATCAGACTCAACCATTTGATTAGCTTCGAGAAGACGGGGTTTGAAACCTAAAAGTCGTCCAAAAGTTCTGGATTGAGTAAAATCAATTGGAAAATTAGCCTCGACATTATCAGTTGAGGTGGTTACATTAGGTATGATAGAAATATTATATCCCTTTGAAAGATTCTTTTGCAGATACCGTTCTAACTCCTCTATTTCATAAGCTCCGGTAGGAATGGTTAGACCTCCGCTACCGTAAGGAAAGTAGTTGTTAGTTTCATCGATATTAGGGATTAGATAGAAACTCTCAAAATTACATAAACCAATTTCATACTGAACCCCATCATTCAGGTAAATAGGAGGATTGAAATCGGCGGTAAGGATGGATGAGTTTCCAGACATAGTAATTGTAAGCGACATGGTGAGCGTATAACGTATGTCTTCAGTCTAGTTATATCGAGAGGGAAAATGTCTTATATAGGAATTCCAAACATAACTGTCCGCAATTGTGAGCATTGAATTTTTGCACGGAATCATGGTTGTAAAGGATCTGATTCACATCGTTATTACTCATAAAGTAACGAACAGCTTCTGGAGGAGGTTGCAAGTTACCGTAAGAATCGAAGTATGAGATACATTTACCAGATTTGACGTAGGCAGTCCAATGCGTGCCAGAACCAGAGGAGTGGTCCAAATTAACAACACCACATTCATGTTTGCGAATCCGTGTAGGTAATTGATTGCGCATAAATATTCCGCGAAAAAAAGGAATCTTTAACAGTTTTGCGAATTTTTCGAGTTCGATGTTAGTCATTGCATGACGGGGAAGCTTTATTGGAAGTTTTTTTTAAATGGAGCTAAGTAAAAGCCTTTACCGTTGACGGCTTTGCGCGTTGACTCTAGAGCTATATTATGACGCTTCTGTTCGGCAAGCTGGGCCTGTGAAGCTTTCGCATCATTTACAGCTTTTGCAATCGATGCAGCCCCCCACCCAAGGCAGCAGTAGTGCTAATGAGCGGTATTAGGAAGTGAAGGAAGCCTCCCTTCTTCGGTGTAGGAATAAGTCGCTTCGCAAGTCTACGATGCACCTTTTTTAACATACCATTCCCATGTTTCCGTTTACTCTGTTTCTGTTTACTCTGCTTTCGTTGCTTTCGCATACCAAAACCTAACTTTTTCTTAGCTTTCATCGCACCAACAACTGCAAGTGCTGCAGCACGTTCTCCCAATGATGCGCTAGAATCGATCACACGACTCCAGGCGTGTTTTTGTAAGACGCTGTCCGCGTCGCTGCGATCACTGCTGTTCTGAGCTTGAGCGTAAGCAATATCGTGTTGTTTGCAATGGTTGTCAAGGGGGTTGATGCCAACGTCACCGCGAGCTAGTCGTTTTCGCAATTTAGTGAACGGACCTCAGAAGCGATACCCCCCAGGTAGGTGGGTTTCAAAAGGAAATTTGTCTAGTAACTTCGGAAACAAACCAGAACCTATCGGTGTGTACCGTGATCGACTACTGATACGTGTGGGGGAATGCACAAGCATTATATAGGTTGTGCACGTAGTGGATGTGTTTAAAACTACTACCCTTTGATGATATCGCGCAGTAGTTTATATAACTTATTGCGATGCGGATCAAAGCGGCTGGCCCCCATTTACCAGTGGTTAATTACGACGTACCAGCGCAAGAAGCCTCATTTCGCAAGCATGGTCCGTTATTTGGAGGCGAGTCGAAGAGAGCCCTGATTGTAGGAGCGAGCGGATCGGGAAAAACCAATATCATGATTAGTCTCATAACTCATCCCAATGGACTTCGCTTCTCAAACGTTTACCTTTACTGTAAATCCCCATATCAACCGAAATATCAATACCTACGCAACGTGTTGCAACCGCTGAAGGATATCGGGTATTTCGAGTTTACGGAGGCGAAGGACATCATACCTCCCAACCTCATGAAACCCAATTCTCTCATCATTTTTGATGATGTAGCGTCATGCCCTCAAGACATTATTCGTCAATACTTTAGTTTTGGTAGACATCGCAAAACGGATTGCTTCTATTTGTGTCAAACCTATACAGCCATTCCAAAACATCTTCTGCGCGACAATGCAACGCTGCTCATTGTGCTACCACAAGATATTTTGAATTTAAACATATATACCAAGATCACTGCAGTATGGATATGACATTTCAGGGGTTCAAAGAGCTGTGCGGTTTGTGTTGGCAAAAATCCTACGACTTTTTAGTCATTGATAAAGATTCACCTAAAAACGAGGGGAGATATCGGAAAGGATTCGATAACTACATCTATTTCTAACGTATTGCTATAAAAAGGGGGTTCCATTCCAAAGACTGAATAGTGCAACGACATAGCTGAGGGAATAAAGATGGACATTAAAGTAGCTAAAGAACTAGGGAAAGCACGAAGAGCTGTGCAACAAAAATATAGGATGTTGAAATCAGAGCAGGCTGAAACAGAGAGTCAGTTACAGAAGCAAATGCAACCTATTTCGGAACCCTTACAGAAACTGTTAACTCGAGTAGAACCAATTAAGCTGGAACCACCTCTAAAAACTGAAACTGTAAACATGGAATCTGCATCTTCTACACCTAAGAAAGGTTGGCAGAAAGCGTTAGACATCCTATACCAACAATATTTACCACTCACAAGTTTAAGCTTTTTAGAGGAAACCTATTCCAATATACCTCAAACTTCAAACGTGGTAGATGTTTCCACCATCGAAGAAGACGTTAGAGAACCTACAGTAGTCGAACGTGAGAACCAAACCTTGGAAAACGTCATTGATGAGACTCGCAGCAATTTGCGTCACTTAATACAGACTCCAGCATACTTTGACTATCTGGAGGGATTTCACCCGTTACCAAGACAGTATGTTGATGATAGTATTTGAGAGAATGAGGAAGAATTCGACAGACATTATGGATTATCTCATGACCTCAAAACTGACGCATTCACATTAGGTATAACACCGGTACGAATTGAGGGAACAGATTTCATCATAAACAATGTTCGCTATCCAGGGACAGTAGGATTGTATGAGTTATTATTTAAAAAGAATCCACTCGGTTACACTCAAGCGGATTTGGACCAATATATGGATATGTTGAAGCGAACTAATACATATCGCAGGAATTTTGATTCAAATTTACAAATACAAGGGACTCAACCAAATATAAACAGATCATTAAACCATATTTGATCAAATACAAGATTCTGAAACATCCTACAGCCAGCTCGAGCAGCTCGGTAACCTTCGAGAAACCTCTACCACCAAAAACACGCTTGCAACGCACACAGTCATTTAAACATACTGGTCATGGAATGATGCAGTTGAGCAGCAAACCTATTGAATACGTATACTTTGATGATCCAAACGAACTTGTTAATCGACTCAAATTACTTGTGGCATCGCAACAGGCTGGTAACCAGAGTCACAACAATAAAATTCAAGCGATTATTGAGGAGCTAAAAGAAGGACACTTTATAAAGTGACAGAACCATCTCAACAGCATAGTTCTTCGTTGATAGTGAATGCACAAACATGCCGATTGATAAATTTGGAAGACATCACAACTCTTCAAAGCGGTGGCTGCTGAAGAGATCTACGAGGGATCAACTAACACAACATTTGTCTACAATATTTGTAGTACAGCTGCGAAGCGCAGGTTTGCAATACGTTCAGAGAGTGTACCGATTGGAGAATGGTTTAGACTACTACATTTTACCCGTGTCTGGTATCATCGAAGAGATTCGGTATGGAGGAACTCACAAAGTCTGTTCGTGGTATAAAAGTGGTTATTGCCCGCTAAAACCAGGAGACAGCGTAGTGAAAGGTGATCGTTTGGTGGTTATGACTGACAACCCAAGCGATGTTCTACCAGTGTTGATGGAAGTTGTGATACGTTGTCCATTACTTAGTAGCCACAATGAGTACGATCAAGACAGCAATAGTCAATGAAATTCATAAACCGGCACGGAAAACTTCAAGCGACGTCGAGTAATTATTATTAAAGGTCTCAATGATTTGATACAGGCCGATTTGGTGGAAATGTTGCCATATGCAAAGGTAAACAAGGGATTCCGGTATATTCTGGTAGCTGTGAATGCGTTCAGCAAATTTGCATGGGCTCGTCCAGTAAAAGCAAAAAATGGGATAGCCGTAGCGGAAGCGATGAAAAGCATATTATCAGAGATGCAGCATATGCCTAGACACATGCAAACCGATCTCGGAAAAGAATTTTATAACAAACATGTTCTCTCACTAATGAAACGACACAACATTAATCACTATGGTACATATTACACTTTAAAAGCAAGTATTGTTGAACGACTCAATCGTACCCTAAAAAATCGTATGTGGCGACAATTCAGCTTACAAGGATCGTATAAGTGGCTCCCTGTACTTCAACAAATTGTACACGCGTATAACAACACAAAACATCGGACAACTGGGATGAAACCTACAGATGTGAATCTGAGGAATGAGAAACAGGTGCTGCTCCATGCTTACAGTCAACTAAAAATAGTAGACCCTAAGTCAGCCAAATTTCGAGTTGGTGATAGCGTCAGAATCAGCAAGCATCGTCATGCATTCTCCAAGGGCTACACACAATTGGTCAAATGAAATTTTCAAAGTAAGCGAAGCGCAGCAAACGAATCCAAGAACTTATCTGTTACAAGATCAGCATGGTGAAGATATTTTTGGAAGCTTTTACAGCGAGGAGTTACAAAAAGTGAACTATCCTGATGCATATCTAGTGGAAAAAGTTTTAAGGCGTAAAGGTTCGAAGGTGTATGTGAAATTTTTGGGTTTAGAGAAAACACATAATGCCTGGCTTAACAAGTCGGACTTAAATATCTGATATGTAGCGTGATTTTCATAACTCTAATAAAACAACTACAGTTAACTGTGTGTATCATTTATTGTTGAAGTACATTGATGACTAACATTTGTGATAAGGTATGGTTGGATGGTTGTAATATGAAGACGTAGTAGACTTTTGAAACTCAGAGAGGTCGGGATATGCGAGTTCCATCATGGATCGCACGTTCTCAGACGTCGGTATGTCAGACACATGATCAGCAACAAAGTCTCGTACATCCAGCGACGTAGCTTGCACTTCACTTAGCAGTCTATTGAAGTATGTGTTAAACTCTTGAGTTTTAAGGACATTGATTGTATAAGCAATCAATCGCACCATTTCAAACAGCTTCAATACACTTTCTACTCCCAGGTACACAGCTTGCTTATAACGATCCTCAATTTTGATGGTACGAATATCTTGGAAGTGTTCAAATGTAACTGTGAACGTACCATGTGCAATGGGTTTAAACTCCTCCACACAGTGGAAATAGTTGATTAATACCCCTTCATCATCAAGCAATTGATACCACTCAGATTCCGTAAACGTCGCACAATCATTCTTGCACCCTCTGATGATGATACGGGGTTGAAAGCTCCACTCGTATGCTAAACCGACACTTATAAACTTGGATTTTGAGCGATTCAGCGGATAGCACCGTTCGTTGATGGTGATGAGAGATGTAAGGGGTGGTTTAGCACTCTTCTCACTGGTACTACCACCGATACTAGATTGTTTGGCAAACATGATGTGTTGTGCGATGGAATGTTGATAACACTGGTTGGTACTGGAGTGTGGGCTTCTTTATACCTTTCATAATCCGCCCCTCCAACATCTTGGATTGGACGTGTGTGGGAGTAGGTAGAAAGAAAAGAAGAACAAGAAGAAAAACAAATGTTTTTTCACGTTTTTAATGTGAGGTTGTTGAGGATATAAGACAATAATGGTGCTAGCCTTGAGGGCTAACAGCTAACACAATTTCACAGGATTGTTTATCAGAAAATTACCTGACATATAGTATATAAGCAACAGATCACTTTTAATTAATACACATATTTTGATGTTGTGAACAAAATGTAGCTAAAACATTTCAAATGATTATACATCAGCAAACTATCTGACATATAGTATACAAAAAAAAAATGAAGTCAAGTTGATTGACTCAGTACTTCCCACACATTACGCTGATACCAGTTTATTATTTTCCCATAGCAGGAAGATTTAGTCTGAGATCCCTTGCAACCAAATAATCGCCAGCCCCCCCCCCTTAAAATTGTCTTATGCCGCTAGGTCTTTCCTTCACAGGTCAATGGACAGCCTATTATCGATACTACAAACTTCTCAGTTTTAAAACCCCCCACCCCCCAACCACCTCACTTTCACCCCCACCCAAAAAAAACTGGTAGGAAATGATCAGGAACCCCTAAAACATCTAAAAACCGAATTTGAGTTGTTTTCATACTTTTCGTTCTTTGATTATTGCTACGCTGCCACTGACGCGATTTTTAACAAACATACGCGTTTTCCATTCTCACCACGGTATCAATATACTGTTCAATTTCATTAGAATCAATTTAATAGTGTCCAAGTCACAAAATACAAAACGATTTAAACGGCAATAATTTCTCGTATGTATACAGAAAATTCCAAGTCCCTTAGTTTCCGTAATAGGCTAGGCAATGTCCGAATGGACCTAAAAAGGTGATTTATGTCGCTAGATCTTCCTTCACAGGTTAGTGGACAGCCTATTATGAGTACAAGAAATTTTTTAATTTTTCAACCGCCAACCCTCCAACCACCCCAATTTCACCCCCATCCAAAAAAACGCAGAAAATTATCAGGAACCTCTAAAACGCTTAAAAACGAAGTTTGAGATGTTTTTATATTTTTAGTTTTTTTATTATTTCTGCGCCGCCACTGGCACGATTTATCAAAACCATACGCGTTTTCCATCTTCGCCATGGTAGTAATGCCGTTTCAAAATTTCATTAAAATCAATTCAACAGTTTCCTCGTTACAACGATCTGACGCAATACTCTCGTATGTTTACATCAAAAAAAATTCTAAGTCCTTTGCTTTCTGTAATAGGCAAAGGCAATGTTCGGATGGACCTAAAAAAGTTATTTATGTTGCCAGGTCTTCCTTCACAGGTCAGTGGACAGTCTATTATGAAAGCAACAAATTTTTCAATTTTACAACCCCCCACCCCCCAACCACCCCAAATTCACCCCCACCCAAAAAAAAGTAGAAAATGATCAGGGACCCCTAAAACGCCTAAAAACGAAGTTTCAGCAATATTTAATTTTTTTTGTTTTTTGCTAATTACTCCGCCGCCTATGCACCGATTTTCAAAATTATAGGAACATTACCTACTACGACCCCACAGCATACCGCTGCCCAAATTTCATCACTATCCATGCAGCGGTTACTGAGAATACGAGGGTAGAAAAACGCGACAGACAGACAGACAGACCGACAGACAGACCGACAGACAGACCGACAGACAGACCGACGGAAATGAGTGACGTGGAGTTTCGTTATGTACACATCATAAAATGCCCAAAAAACGTATTATCTCAAAATCGAAAATTTTCGCGATCACAATACTCCCCTCACCTATCGGTGTGGGAAGTAAAAGGTTACTTTTAATGAAAACACATATGTTGATATTACATATGTGAACAATATGTCGCTATCAACAATTTCCAATGATTATACATCAACAAACTACCTAACATACATATAATTTACAAACACCAGGATACGTATAATTAAATCTAAGTTAGTACAAATCTCACAGTCACGGCAAATCAAAGATCAGTGCGGAATTTATGTAAAATTTTGAGTGAATCCAGATAGTCAATCAGTTGCGTTGACGGCCATTTCACGCTACACGGACCAGATGTCCACCCTAAGGAATCCACACCCGTAATACCTTTTTCAATATTTTTACGTAACCACTGTATTATCGATTTATGCTCCTCTTTCCGTTGTGGATTAAACTTAAATGTGACACCCAACTGCGTAATAACTTCCACAAAACGTTCCAAGTGTATCCTATCAGCCATATAGGCGAGTGTGCACATGGTGCTGTCTACATGTGTTGAAGTATTATGATAACTGTTATGAATATTTGACACTGGAAAAGTCTTATCAATATTCACACAAGAATCTCCACTTAACAGTTTGAATATATAGTATTGCTCATACACTGAGGGAGCACGTTCCATATGTCTAAATCTTTGAGCTAAACTGTTCACACTGATGCTCGTACAGTTTATACTTTGTAACTTCGATACAATGTCACGTATCACTTGGTCTAGGAGTAACTTCCGCGCTACAATAGCTTTCATCACTTCTAAATCACAATTGCGGGATTCAGCAATCCATTGGAAGGTAGCATCGGGCACTACTACCTCATCCAAAAGCAAGGTGAATAACTCAAGTTCCTCCTCCGTTGGTGCTTTCATCACAATTGATCGTAAGTACTCATTGATCACGATGAGTTGAACACTGCACAGTTGAGAGAACAGCGTGAAATATCTTTGAGCACTCACGATTGCGACTACTCACTTGCCAGCAGTGAGCACGGGTTAAATATCGCTCTCCCCTCTTCAACATCATAAGTAACATGCTGAAGAGTGACTCACTCATCTGACGCTTGCGCCGCCTCTTCGAGCAACCCTATCAGTAAATCCAGACGTTCATCATCAGGAGTCTCGTGAAAGATGATATCTTTATGACCCCACGCCAATATGTTGGTTGAGTGTGGGATTAAGTACCGTTTATCATCATGGCTTGTTAATGCCACTTTCTTGATGTAATTTGTATATAAAGTATGTGATTCGGATTTGAACACATACATCATACAATAAACTTGATTTTGAGAGCCTTCCACAATATTTTTGTAGTGGGTTAAATCCAGCTGATTGTTTACGCTGGCTTTGCTCACCCCTTTAGCTTTTTTACAAATCTCATCTACAGAATCAATGCAGTAGGCTTTCGCCCCTGTCCCGTAGAATGCGGATAGCACTTTACCTGCGTATTCGTCTTTCATTTTCCCTAATATCGATGGATTTTTTGGTATGTTATGGCAACTTGGAACGGTATAATTAGATCTATCAAAATGTGATATATTTGCATTCATATCCTCATAGAAATTCGACGTTTTTACATGAATAATTAAACTATCAGCATCAGAATATAAAATGGTACAGTTTGCACCATACGTTGGTTTTAAGAAATCATAAACAAAGTCGTAAATGACAATTTTGGCGATATCCAAGATACAAAAACCAACATATGTTGGTCTACAATAATCAACCAACGTTTTTTCCATCTGAATCGCCACTAAGTTTTCACTAAAAATGCGTAACTCTTTGAATGTTGGTTTACTGATATAATTCCCTGCCCCTCGTTTGCGTCCGTTATTTTCAAAAGTGGTTGCTAGTTTAATATCCACTCGTTTTTCAACGTTTTCAATTGTTTTACCGAAAATACAATTTACCATCAACTTGTACATTCCATTTTCAAATTTGTTTTTAGCCTGATTTCTCAACCTTGTATTCATAGCTATGTATGGTTCAAGCCATGCAGCTTGAGCAAATCGTAATCCCTTATGAATTTTTTTCAACACTAGTCCATACTTTAGACATTGTTGCAACGCTCGATAGTGAATAACATATCGAGTTTTGTTATAAAGATTGGGAATTAATTTTTTACCCTTGCCTCCAGGAGGTGTGATGGTTTCTGGACACAACGGATATTCATTAAAGAAATCATGTACGTCCTGTGGCACCTCCAGATCGACTTCTAGCACATACCCTACCTCTGAGCTATCACTTAGCTCATTTAGGGTTTGTGGAAAGTTTTCAATCTGATCCTCCGTCATCCAGTTGAATTGTCCCAACGGTAAATATTGACTCATACTATGTCCATACAGATTTGTCGCATCCAAATACATGATATAAGATGACGGTTGAGTTGGATCAAATGTTGGGAGGTGTGGATTATTAGCTTCAGCTTTACGCGTAATACACGTACTCACTCCTCCCCGTATACCTTTTTTGAAAAAGAGAATCATATCAATATCGGATAGTAGCTGAAGTTCGACCTTTGTATAACGAAGCATCGCATCCGAACTCAGACCAGGAGCGGTGTAGTAATGTGCGGGATCTAACCGATACACCTTGAGACATAACTCTCTATAGTTTTCAAAGACGTCTGCTAGTAACAAGACATCGGAGGTTAAGTACTTGTCGGAGTAGTCCCCCAACGTTTTACAACCTAAAGCTGACCATGCGTTACATGCGCGGTTGTAATCTGCTTGCGATATATGTGCATCCCGCAACTCATCGTAAAAACACTCCTTGGGTGGCAAAGAGGTTTCCTTAAATTTCCCCATATCCGTGAGATATGAGTAGGGGAACACACCCTTCTGACGCATAATTTCAAACCGTATAACGTCAGGAAAGGCTCGACGTACTTCACGACACTGCGAGGGGTCTAGCAAGGAAGCAAGGGTTTCAAGTTTGGTAGACAGAAACTGATAGGAATCAACAAACCACAGTTGCAGGTAGACTGATTTAATTGCACCATCCGGCGCTACATACCTATCTACGGGGAGAGCCTTGGTGAAGGAAATATATTTTTCAAAGGTTTGTGGAAGAACTGTAATGTCTTCTTTATCAGCGCCAAGCTCTTTAATAAATATATGAGCATCATAATTGCGGAGGTTATGAAAGAAAATAGGAATATATTTTGGAAGTTTATGATTTAGATTACAGATTGAATGGGCTGCTCCTCGATATTTTCCAGTGATATGACAGTGATCCCTCACCTTTCGATTCAATGGTTCAAAGGGTCTGTCGCATATATAGGATTCTGTTGCAGCATCATGTTGCCGCTCATCTAGCTTAGTCATCCGCATAGGGGTTACATCTTTTAAATATGCGTGGTATAACTCCTTCATGTCAGCTTGTAAGCGTTTAATGAATTCTGCTGCAGCATTGTCACCTCGATATAACTCGAACTTTGACGCTGCATCACTGTGGTTGGATTTTATATAATAAGCAAACGAAGACGATTAGAAGAATCACTGGAGTCTTGTGGGATGGGTGAAAGCATACATTCAAAGTCTGCATATACACAAAATGGTACTTTCAACTGTTTGTGATAGTTTTCAAATTTTAACACATTATCGGGAACTAGGTTTCCCAATCGGTCTTGCCTAAGTTCACCTCTTGGTAACTTTACAGCCACGAACTTACAGTTCTGCTGTAAATGACAGTCCCGCAGACTTTCAGATGGAAAGTATTGCAAGCACCCGTCACAAAAATATTTTGTTCTCGTGTTGGCCGTGAGTTGGCTCGATAATAAACGAGAAAAGTTTTTGATCCAACAGTAGTGTTGCTTACCATTTGAATCGTGAACGAGCAACAAATTTATGTGCACTGTTTGTTTTTTTTGAGGTATAATGTAACGGACCAACGATATGGTTTTTCCATTTATTATCAACCATAATGGGTTCCAATCCATACACGTTCACTGAAATATTATTCAGTTGTTCCCACTGCGGGATAGCTTTCAGTGACACTGGAAACTCCATGTTGGAAAAATTTAAAGTTGATATTGACGAATAATGTGGATATGATTTGGTATCAGTCACTCGTCCCTGTGGTGAGAATAGAGCTGCTACAATAGACCACGCGAAGCAGCAGTTATCAGTATTACAAATATTTACGACTGCCTTTTTACTTGCTATGTCTTTTGGAAGTGGAATGTACGAGGATGCTCTCAGCGGGTTATATTTGCTGATATTGATTTCTAGATATAAAATTTCTTCTAATACCCAACCACTTTCGCGTTCTGCAAACTCTTTTGACTTCACACTTATTTTTGTAACAAAGTCATCATAGTCTTTACTCAAATCTGACGCTATTGTAAAAACTTTATTTGCTGTGCTGTGAGACTTCACATCTCTTTTTTCTTTAGTCGGTAATATATAGATACCAAAAAGTTCTACATTAGCTTTTACTGAAGTATGTTTAAATATTTGTTGCTCTAACAAATTGATTGTCTTTAACTTAATAGAGTGTAGATACTCTTCCACATTTAAAGTCTTTAAATCTGACACTACTTGATAACTCACAATTTTCCCACCAAATGCTGATCGATTGATGCTTACTGATGCATCCACTGGCTTCCATGAATGGGCTTTATGCTTCAGACTCCGCAAGTGTGCGGAAAACATCTTGGTTGGAATATCTCGCGCACAGCTAGGACAATACTTTGAATTTTTGTCACCTGTAGTCGACTGCATGTCGCTGGGGTCAGCTTCAGTAGTACACTGCACATCACTCGGACCTGGAAGCACCTGACGTGATGTACCGGGCTGAGTAGCACCTTTTATTTCTGCAACAGAAGAAACGTCTCTGAATTCACAATTTTTTTTGATTACCTTATTAATCCTCAACAAACTCGGTTGACTGCTCTTGGCGTTACCCAGCAAGAACCGCGTGGAGGTGGCAGCCTTCTCTTGCCACAATGGGGTGGGGGCATCTGAAACACAGTATATATTTATATTTTTTTTGGCTGTGCTATTGATATCAGCGTTAAACGCTGCCAATTCGTTAAGCATTCAGCCGTTTAAGATGCAATGGTTGTATTTCAATTTGTAGCACAAGGGGTGGAAATCAAGGGTTCTAACAATGCAATTCACTACTACGCTCACGTTTTACCGGTCTTCGCCTCCCTTATGCAACACCACCACCAACAAACCACAAACCTATTAGTTTTTCACTACATTCACCTCATAGCGCTCAACCAGAACCATGTCTTCAAACCTGTTGTCAACTGTATAAGAACTGGATGCTGTAAACAAATAATACTGTTAAACTCTTAGTTTATAGTCACTTGGTGGATATATTCCTCACCATAGTTGTGTAGTGTAGTTGTGTCCTGTAGCTAGTACCGTCGATACCCATCCGGCGTTTAGCATGTCTCTTCATGTGCCAACACCTCTACACTCCGAAGAGTAACCCATTCAACCAGCACCTGTGTACGTGAACGCCTTTAGAAAAGTAGCTCGTTAGGCTATTTCACTTACTGACATTAATCGTCCACAGATCTGGCGTGACACGGTAACGGTGGTGAACATATCAACGAATACGTGTCCTCGTCGCGGGGCAGTTCCGATACACACGCTTGACGTAACTCGACACGATCGGCTAGTTTAGCCAATAGAGTATCCATCTCATCTGGCTCTTGGAATGTTTCCTCCTGTGTTACCATCTCTACTCCCAGAGGTGGTACACAATTGGAAAGCAGCTGTGTCCAAGGGATGCTTTTGAAGATTTCATCGTTCGTCCATTCCCCCGACATGACTGCTTGTGTCTGCCCCGTTAACGGTGGTGAAACGAGTATAGACCGCCTGTCCTCGATTTGATGTATCACCTCGAATCTGAACACTAATGGAGGCTCAGAAATAATGGGGCACTCGAATCGTTTCGAACACTCAATCATCACTCGTGCATTGCCAGCTCTCACCTGGGAACTGAACGATTCCACCGCCTCGAATAGCACTGGCAAGACTACCTTAGGTGTTGGACATGTTACCATACGACCTGCCACTATGTCCGCAACACCTGCTGGGCGTTTACACTTATCATCCAACACAGCCACATTCTTTCTTTTCTGTGAGGGTTTGTGTATTCTGGGTGATGCTGACTGGCTGTCTTCACCAAAAGCATCCCAATCAGAGCCTAATTGCTCTAACCCTCCCATCGAGGAGTTCGATACTCTCCGGTGAACTGGAAGCTTCAGTTGACGAATCGGAGATTTCGGTTATTTCCGGAGGTTAATCTGGGATTTCTATTACGAGTGCAGGTTGCCTCGGGGGTTCGACCAGCTTCACACGTTTTTCGACCGGAATTTTAATGTCTTGAAGGATACGTATTTGTTTTTTACTAACACCAGCACTTTTTGGTTTCGCACTATCTTTTAGTCCCACACCGACCTAACTTATTCGGTTTTACTGCTGTGCTAGGCCCCAGACGGTTCGCACAGTATCGACATTGAAAACCGACGATGCAAAAGCACTTGCTCTCCATGACGTTAACAGGATCACGCTTTGTCGACTGTGACGACGTGATGGTGCTAGGTGGTATTTATTAGCCTTCCCCCATACCTGTTCTCGGTGCATTCTTCACTATCCTCACCTCACCTCATTAACTTGCAAACCTCTACCATCTCGATGATACATACGCCTTATGTGGAATGCTAAGTTTTTAAACTACTTCGTTAAAATCGAGACTGTTTTATGCTCTGTGAAGAATCAGCTTGAAGGTTTACAACTGTCTGCAACCTTTGATACGCCTTATTTGGAAAGCTGTGTATGCACAAATTATAAGATGCTTTTTGTCTTACAGTATGGACAATATGTGCAACTTTTCTCATCCTGTGTTAAAGATATGTGAATCTCCTACATATCTGCTATTGTATTATAAGATAGTTATGGAAATTGTACAGGATGGTATAGAACGGGGATTAAACTTCTTGGCTACCACTGTGGGGGAAGAGTGGGGGTTTGGTTTCAAGGTGGTATACTACGAAGTTTTTGAAATATCAGTTGTATCTGAAACCCTACTCAAGTCAAGTCGAAGCTCCAAAAGGTATACGCGTATCCGAGAGCTTTTGGGACGTTTCTGTGTAGAGGGTTTCTGGTATAATCTGTAATGAGTCGAAAACACATTGGAGTGAGTGCAGTGTCCAGCAAAACTGCTACAGTACCTGTGAGGAGTTGCGAGTCTGAAACGGAGCGGGCGGTGGATGACAGTCGTGTGATAAAGTGGGCCGAATTGCAGAACAGTGAGTTGCAGCGACATCCATACGGGTTCATGGATTTGCAGTGTGGTACATTCACAGGACATAACCTGTATGTGGAAAGCATCGCTATCGTAGAAGCCTATTCCCGAGGTCTTGAATGGTGTAAAGAAATGTGTCAACTGTACTATTTTGTCGGGACCAGGGATAAAGGATCGATAGTGTGTCAAATATGCCTCTCTGCAGCTCGATATTCTCTATTTAGCATCTACGAGTCGGCATATACGAAATTCCTACATATCCACAATAAACAGCTGGCAACCTGTCTTTATTGTGGAAAACGTATCAAAGCAAAGTGTGCAACAACGTGTCGCAGATCATCTGAAATAAGTGTTTGTGTGAGAGTTGTCGGTTAGAAAGGTTGTATGATACTGAAATAAATAAGTAAGATGTGTTGCGTTTTATTATTAATACCTATATTCACTATTTTAATGCATATTATCCTATGGTTCTGAACGGACGACGACTATATCCCAATGTCCAAACAAATTATCCACCACACATAAACACTAAACTGACCGTACTATTAAGGTTGTTTTCCCATGTCTTTGAAGGATAATCAGTGTAGTTAGCAAACCATATATCTTGACCTACCATAAGGCAGAACAGTGTTCGCCCTGACGCGAGTTCTCAGACAGCGTCATTAACTTACCCATATCTGACTGCATTCCGCGGACAGCGGGCAGCAGTCCGCTCGAGCTCATTAATATATTTAACGAAGTTTGAAATACATTCAAAGCTATGTAGTTTATAGATTTTTATTTAGAGGAGAGAAATACCCTTCGAATGATGATTTTTACAGATAGGAGTAATACACATTTGATTAGTAGTAGTGTAAGAAAAAAGGTCGGCCCCCAGCCACTAATTTGGTTACGAATGAAACAAGCGGTATGAGCGATACAGGGGATATGACGCTCAGGGTTGTTGTACGATAGAAAGGGATTTCAAATTTCACAATCACGAACTTGCAATTACGTTTAGGTAGCTTTTCAGAGCGGGGCAAGACAAAAGAAAAAATGGAACTTAAAACTGGTGCATGTATACTGTATTTTGGAGTAAAATTGATAGATGAAACTTTCCACATAGTGACTTGGCGCTATCTTGGAATAAATCAAATTGAAAGGGAGTTCTTGTGACATATTCTTTTGAAGCTCCTGACCTGCACAACCCTAAACTATAAAGTCAATATTTGCATCTACTACAGAATGGTGCAAAATTTAATAATTGTTAAATTTTTCACCATTTTCTAGTAGGTGTATGTGCTACTCTCATAGATTTTCAGATGGAAAATAGCGCTCTTATTCTCTTTCTTGTAAACACTCGGTAGATGGCTTCATAGCATAGTATGTACAGGTTTTGCTTGTTTCACAGAGAGTCTGGGATTCGAGCCCCGGTATAGTGGAGAACTTTTTACTTACTTCATCAACGGTCGAGAGCTCAAAGGTTAAAAGGTCATAGGTCAAGAGGCCAAAGTACAGAGGTCAAAAGGTCAAAGTTCAGAGGTCAAAGGTCAAGGTTGCTCATGTAGGTCAAGGTTGCTCGGTCATTGACCCCCCCCAGAACATACATTCTCCCTCTACTAAGTCTTTATTAGAACATTCATAATTTGTTCTGTTAAGTGGAAAAGGTTTTATCCATCAAGCGGCTGCCGCCAGTGTTGATACACATTTGTGTCCGTTTTATCGCATTTTCCATTACTTTCCGCAAGATTTTCGGTGATATCTGTTCGCAGTCTGGGGCAGTTAAGTCGGGCGATATTGCTGGCCACGCCGGGATCCAAAACGGGAGATTAAATGACCAGTAAACAATTTCCTCACAATACCCTTTGTGGATCGTGCTGTGTGTGCTGTTGCACCGTTGAAACCACATGTTCACCAAGCCCCGTTCCTCAAATTCTGGCATTAAAAAGTCATAAATCATTGCGATGTAGCGTTCGCTAGTCACAGTGACCGTATTACCCACGGAGTTCTCAAAAGAATACGGTCCAATCACTACTTCCGCGTAAGCGCCGCACCTCACAGTAGCTTTTAGTGGATGTAGCGGCTCTTCGCGCATCACACGCGGATTTTCAGTGCCACAGAAACGAAGATTTTGCTTATTGACGTAACCGCTCAATTGGAAATGCGCCTCATCGCTCATGATCATTTTCGACACAAAATCATCTGCCTCGTTGTTGAGATTCAGGATGACTAATTCACATGCAACTGACGGTCACAAGGCATTAACTAATGCTCTATTTGCACTTTATACGGGAACATGTGTAAGTTTTTCACCAAAATTCGCTGTAGGGTCCGTCTGGTGATGCCCAGTTGCGTGATCCGCCGTCTGGTTGATGTTTCTTGGTTCACAGCAACATCTTCAGCCACAGCCGCGATATTCTCAGCAAAACGACCAGTCCGGTGACGTCCACGTCCTGCAAGGTCTTTTGTGGTTCCACTCTCTTCGAGTCGAGCAGCTAATCATCGGCGGAACCTTTGCCCAGTTGGCGCGACACAATTCGGAAATCGACGCCGAAGTGCACTCTGCGCTAACACCACCGATCGATTATTTTGGTCAGAAACATCGACAGAATTATTTCACGCTCTCGCGGAGTATAGCGCTCCATTGCTTATCTGCTTGTATTCTGCAACTGTCTAGTACACTAATGTCAAATATGATTGACGTACGACTCCATTTGCAAAAATTATACCATCTTCCGATAGGGTGATTAATTTTGCGCCACCTAGTATTACCCTATCACACCCAGGGACGGAGACTTTAGCTTTATGTTTTGTGGAAGATATGGTTTGGATAAATTAACTGAAAGACAAAAATCTATAATATTTGAGATGAAGGTATACTCGGTGGACAGTTTCAAGCATACTTTTCCCACTTTAGCTAATCAAGTAGAACAGTGTTGTATATATGTGTAATGAAGCAATTTTATCCTTCTTGATATTGTAAATAATTATTTGCTTGATTATAATAAAAAACCAGAAAATTGATTGGTTGCTTTCTTTTTGTTGCTCCGGCCCAGGCTCGCCTAGACCGAGCTCACGCATCGATACGCTATCACCCTGTATACACACAGGCACGCATACATTACAAAAACAATATATGCACGCTCGCCGCTTGTATACGTCATGCTAGATAATTACAAGGTCTGCAAGCTGCCGCTGGCAGATAGTCGCATCGAGAATATCTGGTTAATTGCTAGCCAATTAATTATTCTCGATGGGTGTGGCAGTTGGCCGGTTTAAACAAACATGCAGAGGCGCGCGAGACTCACCAAGAAGTTTTTTTTCTTTTGATTCTTCACTTTGGCTTGCGTGACGTCACTCATGAAGATGCATGCAACAGGTAACAGATGACAAATCACAAGTTCAAACCACGTGCGGCACTCTCTCACTTCTTCAGATTCGTGTTTGGAAACAAGAAGAAGAAAATGACCAATTCCCGCAATCTACCCTCCGGTCATTGGCTACACTTCTTCTTCTTCTTATACTTCTTGATGGTGTGCCACAAGGATCTGTTTCGCACCTGTCTTGAGAACCCGATGGCTGGCGTGACCAAATTGTCCCACCGCCACAGCTATACTACTACTCACTGTTACTCCCGCCGTTTTCCGTCGGTCGATCCAGGACGAGATTCTGAATGGGGTGGGTAGTAGGTCGGTCCGGTGCCTTACCCCTACACCGAGTTCATCACCCGCGGCATATCGAATAGTTAGCTTACTTGACTTGACTCTCTCAACCAAGGAGGCTCCGGGTTAAAACTGTTCGCCATGCCGTGCGTCGAACCTCACATCGCTCTCGGAAATGGACCGCTGTGACGAGGAAGCTGGTCTTTGGCCGGGCCAGAGCCTTGTACACACGGTCACTCCCACTTTACCGGGAGTCGATCTTGAACGCACTAGAGGTTCAATGCGAGCCCCCATGGTTGGATGGGTATCATGTGAGTAAACTGTGATCTGGACGCGGCAGGTTGACATCGCCTGCCGATTCAGAACACAGTTGAAAGATTGATACACCCAGCCGAGAGTCGGTCCTATGGCAAAGCTTTGACGACATCCTGTGCTGCACGGTGGACCGTCGCCTGGCTAGGTCCAAAGACAACATAATTCAATTAGATTACATGTCATAAAAGATCTGAAATTATATTGTACACTCTGTCTAATGAGATAAAATGAACTACAATCAGGAATGTTTCCAAATAATGGTTTTCCTGCTTTTGTTTTTTTGCCTCAAATTTTTGTTCACATCTTTTAAAGTATAGTAAATTCTTGTTCGGGCATACAGTCTTATTAACTATAAAATTGGAAATGCGGAACAAGGCGGATTGTACGGTTTTGTTTTGAATATTTCTGTCAAATTGGTGACAATACCATCTCGAGTAGATAGTTCTTCAAAGTGTTCCTGGAATATTGCTTCCATGGAACTTATAAAATAAACAAAACTAATATTAGGCACGTTTAATGCTCCAAACAGATGAGTTTCTCTACGATGGTAAGCTCGCTATAATGTAGACTCAGCGACATCTTCTACACCTTTTGCATATTGAACACACTGAAGACAATTGTGCTTTCTTAAGCATTTTTTGATTAAATATCCAGCAATGTAATTGAAAAAGTTTTTTTGTAGCATGTTCATTATTATCGTCTGCATCATTTTCTGTAGGTACATCGGCCACTTGTACAATAATTTTTGCTGCATCTTCCTCGCAATTTTCAGTTCCAGCGTTTATTATTTTCATACAAAACAATTTTCTAAATGTTCTTATAAACTGAATGGTGGTGGGATTGATGCAGTTTCCATTTTGTTGACGGATTGATCCGAAAAAATTTTCTAAGCAGTCTTGTTGTGCTGTTCTAGTCAATAAAAATTTCATTCCGTTTTCTTTTAAGCTATCCCGAAGATACATCATACCATTTATATTTATTTTCTACCCTTCGATGCATTTTATAATTTTCGTTACATTTTCACCCTTCCAATCACGAACTATCAATTTTTCAAACGAATAGCAGTTCAAAAGAAACTTGTTTTAATCTTCCGTTCCTTTATCCTAGTTAGCCGAGATATTGCATCAGAAAGATTATGCTTCAACGTTTTGCCAGCGCAACAAGTGTTTACAAAAAAGAAACCTAGCGGTTGCTTCCAGTTGGACGATATACCCCTAACCATAAATACGGTCGCGTTCAAGGCAGGTTTAAGTGTTCGCTTCCCATCTCCAAGGTCTTCAAATCCAATAATTCTATCAAGATCAGTGGCATAAAATAAGTTAGCCTTAATACTCATCTCAACGACTTTGACGCAAGCTGTCAACTGAACTGTCGAAGATTTTCATAACTGAGAGAAATACTCCTTATATACGCAGAATTCGTAAAAACAACAGTGTAAATAAAAGCTAAGTATATCCATTTAATTCCAGTAATAGATTATTGATAGTTTTATAGTTGTAGATTGATCATTGTACAGTGATTCATCATTGAGAAGAAAGGGGATGAGTGCGGCCAGTGGGGGCACAGGTACTCCTCCCGAAAAGAAGAGAAAAGAGGATGTACCCAATATAGTACAGTTACCAACAGATAATATGGGAGACAAATATTATGACAAACAAATTGGAAAAACAGTGACAAATAATACAACTCAGAATGTAAGTATGGATACGATCACAAAAGCGGAACCGGAGATAACAACGGAAAGAAAAAACGGTAAGCCAATTGTCTTTTATAAACAGACAGACACCGGACCATTTCATGTTTACGGAGAAAATAATTCAGATAATTTCAAAGGTAAATTGAATCCCTTACAGGTGGGTGAAATAATTTTAAAAACATTACCAGAATTAGACAATCAAATAAGGAAAATAGAATCTATAGGCAATAATAGAATTAGGATTGATTATATTTAGAAATGCACTGGCCGCAAATACGCTACTTAAAGCAATGAATCTTTTGGAAAACTATGACTTAGATTTTTACATTCCAAAATTTATTATATATCGACAGGGTATAATCCCAATTGACAAAGAATTTACAGAGGAATGTATTCTATAAAAAATAAAACCATACGATTTTCATTGTAAATTTACTGTAGAATCTGTAAAACGTATGTACAGAAAGGTAGTCGAAAACGATACCACAAAATTTGTTCCGATAAATAAAGTAATAGTCTGCTTTGAAACACAGGAATTACCGAAATATGTTGCTATTAACCACGTTATATTTGAAGTTACAAATTATATTCAAAAGGTAATTCTATGTCACAACTGTATGCGTTATGGACATTTGGGCAGACAATGCAAAAGCAAACCAAGGTGTGCAAAATGTCACGGAGAACACGTTTCTAGCTCATGTCAAATGGATGAATGTGTTCCAAAATGTTTTCATTGTGAGGGAAATCATTACACCTTTGAGATGAGAAAGTGTGACGAATTCAAAAGACAAAAGGAAATTAAAAAACATATTTCGATTACTAATTCATCTTATAGAGATGCAGAAAAAGCGATTCCTAGAGTAACCTATGCAAGCGTTACAAAAACTGGGTTAGAAAATCATATCCACCGCCAAACACAAACTATTAATCAAATAAACAGCACACATTCATATAATTCCCCTTCAACAAGTTCAAAAATTCAAAATATACAACCTGAGAGTAATCAATCAGGTAATGATAATACCAGACAGAGTAGATCTAGATTCACTCAAGTCGTTCCCAGAAAAACAAATAAAAGATACGTATCTCCTACGAGAGATACTACAGATCAAATTAGAACACAAATAGTAAGTCAAATAAATATTCCGTCTACCTCAGGGGGAATTTATAATAGTACAAATTATGAAGTTAATAGTAACAACAAGAACGGTAATGATGATGATTATGTAGAGAATGTTATAGAATTGGTTATGTTCATTTTGATGAATCTCAAACAAACACATGCTCAAAATCTTCCAAAAACAGAAATGGTCAACCTAATAAGAAGACGAATAAATAAACCTTAACAATCTAACAAAGAATTCTAATAATGTCTAAAAACTTACAAAAACATAATATAAATTAATTGGTGCGAATGCACGTAAATTATATGAAATTTCTATTATCTTTTTATAATTTTTTTTTATTCAAATAAACCGCATCAGCCAATGGGCTATTAGCGGAGGATTTTGTAAAAATTTACATTTTATATAGTAATATGCATGCTTTAAGGAACTGTAAGAGGCAATTAATTTTACATGATGGTCCAAGAATAACGGGCACTGAACCAACACATGTTTCACTGTGAGTATCACTCCACATATATCACACAAGGGTTCTGGGTCTCCTGTGATGAGGTAGCTGTGGGTAAGTCTGGTGTGTCCCAATCGCAGGCGTGTAACCAGAGTCTGCGTTCTCCTGTTAGCGGTGATAGGCGTCCAGGGTCCTAATTTTGTTTTCAGCTCCAGTAGCTTCGAAGGTTGACTCTGCCATGTATTGCTCCATACATCAACTGCCAGTTTTTTCAGGTAGGTGGTTATATCGGTGGTTATGGGCTGGATGGAGGATGTGGTGCCATTTTCCGCCGCAGCTTTGGCACTTCTGTCCGCAGTCTCGTTTCCTGGTACTCCGACATGTGATGGTACCCACATAAATGTTACTTGTTGGTGTTGATCCGACAGCGAATGAAGGGATTCTCTGATGCTTGTGGCAATCGGATGTTTAGTGTAAGTCTGTCGTATAAGCGAAAGCGAACTAAGGGAGTCTGTCACTATCACCCAATTCTTACTACATCATTATACCTATTTTAAAACCAGGCAAACCAAGAGACCATCACGACTCATACCGCCCCATAGCACTAGCATCTTGCGTCTTGAAGACATACGAAAGAATGATTAAGAATCGCCTGGAACATTATCTAGAGAAGAACCTACTCCTACCGGAATCACAATTTGGCTTTCGAAAAAATCGTTCCACTCAAGACATATTGGGCAACTTAATAACAGACATCCAGTTAGGCTTTTCAATGAACGAACATACTGCTGTAGCATTTCTAGATGTCATAGGTGCTTATGACAATGTGGATCTATACATACTTGCTGAAAAGATGAAAAGACTGCAAATTCCTGATCAACTCACTTATCACCTGGTAACCCTTTACAGCAACAGGAAGATCTATATAAGAACCTGTGATACATTGATAGGACCTCGAATAACAGCGAAAGGACTACCACAAGGGAGTATCCTCAGCCCGTTACTGTACATAATATATTCTCACGACTTGGAAAAACTATTCTATGGGACGGAGGTACATATTTACCAATTTTCAGATGACTTCGCAATCAGCACCAGAAAAAGGAGTATTGCATTAACAACAGAACCACTACATACCGCCATGGCGACAGCAATAACATGGTTTGAAGAAAACGGATCTTCTATCTCCTATGAGAAATCTACGGTTTGTACGTTCAGCCGTTCAAGACTCAATCCACCAAATACAATAAACCTTGCAGGCAAAAACTTCAAACAACAAAATACAGTCAAATATTTAGGATTATATCTAGATAGGAAACTGAACTCGTAAGACCACATTAATTATCTTATCAGAAGAGTAGAAAATGCAATCAATATTTTGAAAACCTTTAGTAATTACAAATGGGGTGCAGACCCAAATATCTGTCTAACATTCTACAGATCTCTAGTTAGACCAATATTAGACTATGGATCGATTCAATATGGCAACGCATCAAAGCAAAATCTGCAAAAAATAGAAAAAATAAAAAACAAATGCTTAGACTTTGTGTTGGATACTTACCAAGTACTCCAATCAATGTAATGGAGGTAGAGTGCAATGAACCTCCTTTGTATCTAAGAAGACAAAAATTGGGTACAATACCAGTACTGAAACAGATTAGCAAAGACAAGGTTGCATCTATTCATAAACTTTTCATTTTGGGTCTGACTAGCAAATACTGGCAGCAAAAAAAACTCCCTTTACTTTTAGAAAGCTATGAGTACTTATTACCAATCAGAGATCAAATATATTCCAACGTATAACACCCCTACTTTACCACAGAATACAAGAACTACAACTTCAAACTAGGAGTAGAATATACGAACTTTCATCAAGCTGACCCTACAACATACATCAAATTTAAACAGCAGATAGAAGAAAAATGGGATCAATGTGAACACATATACACAGACGTTTCAAAAACGACAAACGGTGTAGGATGCGCTTTCTACCATGAGAATAAAAAGTATCAAGAATTATACAAACTTCCTCCAGATTGTTCAATATATACAGCTGAGTTGACAGCCATTCAAAAAGCACTAGAATATTCTCTTAGTAATACTGAGCTTAGAGATGTTATAATCTTCAGCGACAGCAAGAGTGCAGCTATGAGATTAGAGCATTTAAGCATTTCACCGACTTTCAACCATATCATCTCAAACTTAATGAAATTGATTCACAGACACAACAATTTGGATAAAAAATGTAAAAATTGTGTGGATTAAAGGGCATACAGGTATACCTCAAAACGACAAAGTCGGCATACTAGCAAAGATGGCGACTACAGATGGAATATTGATGAGGAATTTCAAAATTCCGTACAGTGACTTGAACAGTAAATTAAACAAGAACCTGAAAGAAAAGTAGAGTGAACACTACCATAGAAATCCATCCGGAACGATATACGAACAGATCCAGCAGAACATAAGAACAGAACCCTGGTTTAAGAAAGAAACGAATAGACCATTTGTGAGTACACTTTGCAGATTGAGGTGTGGTCATTGCTTGAGCCCTCAACACAAAGCTAGAATAGGGCTAGACGATGACCCTCACTGCAGATGTGGAGAGATTGGTACTGCTCAACACTATATATTAGAATGCCAATTGATCAATAATGAGGTAACAGGCCTGTATCACAGATTGTCAAACTATATTCCGTTACCTGCTAATATGATCTCTGTACTAGATAGTGAAAACAAATGTGCTTACAAACTATTATACAGGGTTACTGGCAGAGATAATACCCCCCCCCCTTGAGATAGCGTACTCTTAATAGAAAAGGACGTCCGTAAAACGGCAGCGCCACCCATCCTTGACACACAGAACTAACAAAACCGTACTTTACAACCGCGATGGTTTCTTCCCTATTCAGATTTTGTTAGTGCAGGTCAGGATCAGGTTTAGTCGCCTACTAATAGATGTCGGCACCGTACACTGATTTTTTATTTTTGTGATAAATATATCTTCTGGCATACTATACCATTTCCAGCGGTAGTTTCAAACGGTTCAAATTAAATTTCTATAGCGTCAATTGTAAATCCAAACTGTCAGGTTACACCTGATAGTTTGAATTACAACTGACGCTTTAGAAATGTAATTTGATGCTTTTGAAACTGCAGCTGGAAATGGTATAGTTTTTTCATCATTTAATTACTACTACATGTTTTGTTTGTTAATAACATCAGCAGTTAGTACATTTTACACTTCAGTATGTTGCCAACTACCTGCTGACATTTAAACATGATTAGTAATTAAAGACGAAAAAAAAGTTGATTGCATTCTAGGGAGCTATTTTCTTATAACAAAAAACTGAAACGCATGTTGTTGAGAGAAAACTTTATTAATTTGCAAAACAAACAACACAATGATTTTATATTTATAGTCCATGATATGATCCCTGCCCCAAAACTAGTGAGTACACATCACTTGTCACTTTGAGGTTTTATCATATAGTTGCCATTGGGACAATACAATGGCTTGTTAATAGTAATAAATGATTTACATTTGCATTTTTGAGAAACACTAGTAAAAGCAGGAAACAAATCTAATTACAAATGCAATGAAACAATATATTTTTGAGACCAACATTACTCTCTTCTATCTAGGTATATTTGACAATTAGCTTGTGATGTTACTACAACCATATAACATTTAATAAAGAAATGAAATCATTATTATATAATTATATAAAATTGGAAAACAAAAACAGATGACACACTGTACAGGCTCCTGGCATGGACTATAACCGTAGGTAAATATATAATAATAAAATAGTTTATTGAGGAAAAACAGAACGTACATGATCACAATAAGTATAAATATAAGTATAAAAAACAATGTTCTGTTTGCATCAAAAGGACCCGATGTTGCAAACGCAGCTTTCAATCGGACCCTCAAAAGTATTAAACTTGATGTACTAGTAGTTATTATAATAGATACATTAATATAAAATACATTTATTGCCGCTACATTTATGAAGTAAGATACTGGTAACCTAACAGCCACAGTAAATAGTTCCCACATTAAAATTCACAATTTGAATAAAAGGAAAATATGTCACATATAACAATAATGCAAATGTGGTGTACATAAAAAAACACATATAGACAGAGGGTGGCACCATTTAAAAACTCAAATTTCTATCGATCGCCTTTGCTGTAATATTAATTTCGATTTATAGCTAATTCTAAATTTTGACAGACTGTCCAATTTAAACAGTTCAGTGTGGTTGTTGATTAACGCAGATGCAACATAAGAGAAACTCTGTAGAGCGATGCTGAGGTATATTGTGATTTAGTGTAGCGTAGAATGGCATTATGACTAGTTTCGCTTAATTAACAAATTTAAAAGATACATGGGTATTGAAAAGTGAGACTTTTGTACAGCAAGCAAGCATAATAAAATTCAGTTTTACAACTATATTTCAATACGCCTAGTGAGAAATAGTGGGGAGTTATGCTATAAAAAAATGTGACTTTCTATGAAACAACATATAAATAAAAATATAAACAAGTATTTCATTATAGTCAAATACAGGGAATACTTAAGCACGTCAAGTATTGTGCACAAGCGTCAAAACAAAACAAAAAATGAAGTCAAGTTGATTGACTCAGGACTTCCCACATATTACGGTGATACTAGTTTATTATTTTCCCATAGCATGAAGCATGAAGAATTATTTATTGTCAACTTATGGTGGTTTTTCATGGGTTTCGGTCAAAGATTGAAACTATAACCTTCCTTCACTACATTTCGGTTTATTTTAATCTAAACCATCTTCAGGTGTCTATAAATGAATAGGAGATGATCTGTATATAATAAAAATAAGAATAAAAATAAAAAAAGACAAAAAAGAAAGAACAATTAAATCAAATAATTATAAATTGTATGTGTAAAGTAGAAATATAACTAACTATAAATGTATATATGTATAAAACTTTTAAACATAAACTTAGTGATTTTATTTTCGTTTATTGAAAATGAATATAAAAGAATATAATTTACTGAGACAAAGAAAATAACACTAACAAACCTACTTACGTTAATTTCAGATGTCGGTTACATTTCTGTAAAATGTTTGGGAAACAGCCTCTACGGGTTGAGAGAGCTGGACCAGTATAGCGTTTTTAGAATATTGTAAGATACACAGATGTTCTTAAAGTGGTGGGAAAAGATTGATGAAACAATAGGGGTGAAAGCTTTTGTATCTATCTATGTATACATAAATATGGTTTATTAGATTATTCCAAGATGCAGAAACCCTACTTTATTAAATTATTATATATATATCGCCTAATTGATTTATATCTGTTCTGAAATTTATTGAATTTGGGTGATTCTTAATATGAATTATTTTCTTTATATTTCTTTTGTGTTGGTTACATTCACGAGTTAATATTTTTGGATTGTCAAAATTAAATGTATGTCCTGTATCTACGCTATGTTTTGCTAGAGCCGTAGACTCCTTGCCATTCAATGTATCATACTTTTGATTATATATCCTGTTTTTTAAATATTGTCTTGTTTGCCCAATATATACTCCATAACAGTGTGTGCAGTCAATTTGATAAACGGTATCTGTTATATTATGTGTTTCTGTTTTTGGTTTGAAATGAATAAAGTATCTGTATGTTGAGTTTGAAGGTCTGTCAGCTATTTTGATTTTGTATGGTTTAAGACAATTTTGAATTTGTTTATTTATTTTGAGGATTATTATTATACAAAGTATCGATTCTATTTCTTATTATTGGATTAAAAAACTTTGGTGGATAGCTGTTATTAATAAGTGTCTTTTTTACTTTATTTATACTATTATGGCGATTATTAGGGCCAGTAAAATAAACGGCTCTATCAATAAGTCCTGTTACTACACTTTTCTTATATTTATTTGGAACAAACGAGTTATAATTCAGATATCGTCCAGACCATACTTCTTTTGTATACCACTTTTGTACTAATATTTCCTGAATTGTTATAGAAAATGGATATGTCAAGAAAACTAATAGATTTATTCTTATCTTTTTTCTATTGTAAATTGTAACCTAGGGTGATAACTATTAAATTTGTTTAAAATAAGTTCTGTATTATTTTTTGGTATACATAGAATACAGTTATCTACATATCTCTTTTAGAAGATTGTTTTTCGATCAGTGAATGTATAAAACAGTTTGTTCCAAGTTTTCCATAACTAAGTTTGCTATGGTAGCAGATATGGGGCGACCCCATTGCTATACCAAAGATTTGCGAGTACTATTGATCATTAAAATTAAAATACGTTGAATTTAAGCATAATTCAACAGCTTCGCAAAATGCTTCATTCTGAATTATAACTAAACTGAAACTTATCATTTACGCGTATGTATTTTTTGACTATATTTCTGAAATGCTTTTTGGGTTAAAATGTCCATCATCTTTGTGTCTCAAGTCTTTCCCATTTAAGATTCTATTAACCCTACGGATATAGTGAAAGACATTTACACATATATTAAGGAAATCTTTTGTGAAAGAATCCTTATGTTCCAGACAAAATATATGTGTAAAATCAATTTTTTCAGAAATATTTGTTTAAAATAAGTTCTGTATTATTTTTTGGTATACATAGAATACAGTTATCTACATATCTCTTTTAGAAGATTGTTTTTCGATCAGTGAATGTATAAAACAGTTTGTTCCAAGTTTTCCATAACTAAGTTTGCTATGGTAGCAGATATGGGGCGACCCCATTGCTATACCAAAGATTTGCGAGTACTATTGATCATTAAAATTAAAATACGTTGAATTTAAGCATAATTCAACAGCTTCGCAAAAAGCTTCATTCTGAATTATGACTAAACTGAAACTTATCATTTATGTATTTTTTGACTATATTTCTGAAATGCTTTTTGGGTTAAAATGTCATCATCTTTGTGTCTCAAGTCTTTCCCATTTAAGATTCTATTAACCCTACGGATATAGTGAAAGACATTTACACATATATTAAGGAAATCTTTTGTGAAAGAATCCTTATGTTCCAGACAATATATATGTGTAAAATCAATTTTTTCAGAAATATTTGTTTAAAATAAGTTCTGTATTATTTTTTGGTATACATAGAATACAGTTATCTACATATCTCTTTTAGAAGATCGTTTTTCGATCAGTGAATGTATAAAACAGTTTATTCCAAGTTTTCCATAACTAAGTTTGCTATGGTAGCAGATATGGGGCGACCCCATTGCTATACCAAAGATTTGCGAGTACTATTGATCATTAAAATTAAAATACGTTGAATTTAAGCATAATTCAACAGCTTCGCAAAATGCTTCATTCTGAATTATAACTAAACTGAAACTTATCATTTACGCGTATGTATTTTTTGACTATATTTCTGAAATGCTTTTTGGGTTAAAATGTCATCATCTTTGTGTCTCAAGTCTTTCCCATTTAAGATTCTGTTAACCCTACGGATATAGTGAAAGACATTTACACATATATTAAGGAAATCTTTTGTGAAAGAATCCTTATGTTCCAGACAAAATATATGTGTAAAATCAATTTTTTCAGAAATATAGTCAAGGATTTTTTTTCTTTAACTTGAAACAAATTATATACAGTGGTAAAGCTGTAAACACCAAATCTGTGATTTCATTGACACAATTGGAGAAATCCTGTGTAGGTATTGTTAAATTACAATTTTGGTATTGCCGCAATTTTATTAACTGGTTCTGGTCCAGCTCTTCCCGTGTTACCATCAGGTTTTTGCAAATGTGGCAATCAAGTTTTGCAAGCAGCTTTTTCAATATATAGCCGGACACATATGCTGTTGCAAAATCTTGACTGCTACCACTAGCAGGGGAAGGCAAATCGGTGCTAATTTGAGGTAGTACCGGCAGTGGCACCTCTTGGACCTCCGCAGCATTAACACTGGGAAGATCATCAGTGACAAATGACCTCAGAGGATCAAGTACACCCACAGATTGATCTTCCTCACAGTTGCTCCCAAGAGAATGCTGCGAGGTTAAATTATTGATAATCAGGGATTTTAATGACGAAATAAATGCTGTACAAATAGGATTTATATTACGTCCCCCATAGCCCCATATACATGAAAATAAATTTTCCACCGGGTCTTGATTAAAAGCTCTAGCCGCTAAGCTTGTATATCCCATTCCCATATATGTAAAAATCCAATTCTTTATGGATGGAGGAGTGAATTGCTTTCTACTATTGGTCAGTGTAAAATACATTTTTGATAAGACCTCTAAGGCCTTTTCCCAAGTTAGCAGGTGTCTCGATTTTCGAGTAATTAATCCACGCAGACTTTTACCTGGTGGAGGATTGATAAGGCTGCCATTGACACTGTCAAATAAACTATCAAAAAAAATAGGAGATCTGCAGTATCCGATGCTCTCGGTTCTAAATGAGAGATGCAGGAGTGAGCTCACTACTGACTACTGCTCGAACTTTCATTGCAGTAGCAACAGTAGTACTGAATACCTGTGTGCAGTTCCTTACCTTCATATTTTTTATACGATCTGGCAGGATATGTTCATCAGTCAGTTTTGTAAACTGACTGAACTTGCCCATTTCCCTATCAATCCTATATAAGTCCACAATATGGGACCACGAAGCTACCTTCTCCTTGCCCTCCTTTGTAAAATGTAGGTCTTTGCACAGGAAGCTATTTCTTATACCTTTTAGTAAATGCGGAGAGTCATACAAATGAACAATTTCTTGTTCATCTATGAGGTAGCCCTGGTATCGATTTTCTACATTATTTCTAAGGCAGTATGCTCTGGTGTCATTCAACAATATGTTCATTGCTGCCACATTTGTTATCCCCTGATCACATATTGTTGCAACAATATGCAAACCAACCTGCTTAACACCCCGGACGATGTCTTTAATAAGCTTCACCAAGTGAGCCTTTGGTGTAGCATTCTCACAGAATGTATAGCAGATTGGTTGCTTCCATTTTTTGTAAATTCCTTTCAGCATGAACACCAGAGCATGATCTGCAAATCCTACAGACCTCTCACTCCCTCCAAAATCTACTAATCCTTCAATGCAATCATTTTTTTGATTGTACTGTAGGCCAGGCTGCAAACTTATCTCATCAAACATCAATACACAATATTTACTACGGCCAGTCATCTTTGTCACAGTCTTTTTTAACTGGGCAAATATGTGTGTATTGATGCCTGGATTAAAACGTACTTTACTCAATAGGGTTGTTAGTGTTCGCCTTGATGGTAAACTAAATATTTGGGACAGATACCTATATCATCTCCCACTTTGTTTTAAAATTGAAAGAGCAAGTATTTTGTCTTCTGTCGTAAACCTCCTACCTTTTGGTCGCAACTTTTGGTTGCGTTGCTGAGACATAATAAAATTTGAGGTAGCATCATTCAATGAATGCAAACAGTCCATTAAATGAGGCTTCCTTGCTAAAACCTTGACTTTTTGCTTCAAGGACAAATTTCTTAGCTTTGCCTGATGCTCCTGCCGTCTTAAAAATCTCAATTTGTCATATAAAATACGGGCGTAAGGGCTCAGTTTCTTTCTTCTAATCTGTCGATGCTTGATGCTAGGTTCTGGAAAGCACAAAACAATGTTTGTTAGCTACTAGACAAGAAGAAATTGTCAATTTCAATTAGATATTTAAGCTGGTTTCTATCAAAATGGTGCAAATGCAATGATAGCTACATCATTTTTTTATCATCTCATATTAAATAGATTACAAAATGCACATGAAAAGCTGATACTGCTCAGTCACCTTTTGGTAGTACAGAAAGCTTTCTGCAACAATTGCACTTTTTTGTGGTTTTATAATGTATTCAATGAAAACTGTGAATACAAGAAAACTGGCATTATAGCATAATTATAAATGTAATGATCATTCATTTGTATCATTGGCAGTGCCTTACTTTTATTGTAAATACTTTTCATTTTTATTTTTTCCAGTATCCACCCAAAATTATATTTATAATGTATCCCATATCTAAAAATCAACATTGATGCTCCACACATGTAGATGTAGGATGCAAAGCTCAAATTGTAATGACATGAATAAATGAATTGAATTGTAATGTGGCTGTTGCCCTTGTGGTTAGAATTTTTAGCATTAATGTTGAACTCCAAAAAAGTCATACCTTGTGCTGGCCTAGCTTGAGGTAGAATGGCAGATGAGGTCGATGGCTGATGTATGTCATCCACATACAGAGGAGTGCCCGTCTGTCTCAGGTATGTCTTTTCAGGTATTGTCACCTTCCATGGTGGACTTTCATTCCCTTCTTGAGAAGAAGGCTCCACTGCCTCAGTTTCGATTAGGTTTTTCACACTTGCTGTAAGTGTCACTTGGCATCAAGGGCTTAGATAACTAATTAACCCCCCCCCTAATTATAACTATTCCGATTATTATATTAATAGAAAATAATAACATTACTAATTTTTAATTAAACATAATATTTAAGATGGTTAAGTTCAATAGGCATATCAGAATAATATATTTGGTTATTAATGGCTCATTTCTTTATAATAGATGTAACAATAGATCATAACAATAACTGTCCATAATCTGTTTACACAATTATGCAAGTCAAATCAAAATATCCAATCCCACAATAATTATGTGAAAGATGAAAATTGAATTGAACAATTTTAGCTGTTTAACCAAAGAAATTAAATTTTCTAGTTTTAACCTGAAAGGATCTTGCTTATGGTCATATATTACTGCATGAATTTTTATCATTACATGTTAAATTAGCCAAGAAACATTTACCCCTACACCAAGATAAAAAATTAGTAATGCTCTTGCTTGGTGTAATTGATGATTTCTTCTATGTATTTAAAATTAACAAAAAAAGACTCAAAAATAAACAGGTTTAAAATTACCTGATAGAAGATCTCGCTCAACATGTTGTAAACTTGCAGTTGGTGATTGCATGAAGCAATCAGTTGGCTCATTGTGTGTATCTGAGAAAAAATTAAAGGTATTTTACTACACTTATGCAACAGACATATTAGAAGTGATACATGTATGTACATATTTAAAAACTAAAACCTCGGGATCTTGGAAATAGTCACCTTGGTGACCATGATCAGTGACAATTACATTTTATTTCAAAAGTTATATAGAAATGGTATATGGAGTTTGTCACTAAGACTTTTTGTGTCATAAATATCTGAGCGAAAGAATATTTGTCTGCACAAATAAAAACAAGAGCGATGCATCTGTATCTCAGAGGGGTGTTCCCCTCGGTTCTTGAATGGTTTAAGAATAACAGCCTACTGTTAAACATGGATAAAACCATTGTAAAATGTTCAACGAAAGATGAGCAGATTTTACATCATAGCATTTTTAGAATAACTAACAAGATTGATATATAAAAAAACGAAAAATAAATAGGTATACTCACTTGGTAGATTTCTGGTTGGCAATGCATCCCTTCTCAATTTGCCACTTTCTATAACGCAAAGTGGAGAAAAGTGATTTTCACATACGGTGTAGCCTCTAATAACACTAGATTCCATATCGACCAGTTTTGGATTGCCAATCATCTGCAGCCATATAGACTGAACTGCTCCATGCCGTGGTGTATGATGACTGAAATAATATATGTATTACCAAGAGTTACATCTGAAATATATATTTTTTCCTAATACAGTAAAGTATAACTGAAAGTAACAATTAAATCGTCTCAAAGTTATGCTAGCACTTACCGTGGAGATTCCCTATCCTCACAATCTGGGACACAACACGGCCTACGTCTGGAACTCATTGTGTATCTGTTCTCAATACAAATTAAAGAAAATGTCTTGAATAAAACACCACACAAGTTAATAGAACAATACAAAAAATGTCGACAGCAGCAGCGAGCACAACCGAAAACACTGGGGAAAACCAGAAAAATGGCTTGGCTTGGCTTGAAAAATGGCGTATGCCCTGAAAATTGACAGATGACGAAGATGACAGAGGACAATGAAACATCGGTAAGGACGATACCGATTCCATGGTAGCAACTGACGTCGTGGTTAACGAATAGTACTGTGTGTCATCGGTAGAGGGCGCGCAGTATTGCGTATTCACTGTCCCAATTTGACTTTCACTGCCCTGGTTACTGGTAACTCGACCACTTTCCTGCAGGAAGTGATAGAGGGACTCAAATGCAATAGATTTAACCCCCCATATGTAATTCCGAAAACCGATAGTTTTCGAGATAATTAACATTTAATGTTTTTCAACGATATGTCCAATTTCCACACTATCGAACAAAATTTTTACATTCACCGTGAAAGAAAATTGTCCAGCTAAAAAAAAGATACACAACCCGTCAAACAAATTATTATAAAAACTTCCTTATCTGATAGCCTATTCCAAGGTCAAGAATGACACTACAACCACCAGTAACTATACAAAATTTATCAACGTAATACAAGCTCAGGATGCGCGGCGCAAGAAATACCCTTTGTTCTATTACTTTTCGCCCACTTATTTACTCATGTCACTTGTTACGCTTTCCTTGAAACCTCTCGATTGATAGCTGAGTCTATTGCCTTCAATGTAGTAGGCGACTGATTTCAAGTAGCTGTCACTTTGAGGTTATGTAATTAGTTTTAACGGTGTGCCTGCACTTGAGTCGTTATCCGCAGATCAAAGAGACTTTTATCGTGAGTCCTGCTGTAAATTTGTTACTGTTTCAATAATGACTGCTCATTCAAATTCTGAATATGCTAACATACTGTACTGCTATGGACGTTGTGACGGTAACTCCGCCGCGGCTCGGAGAGAATATCAGCGGCGTTATCCTGATCGTCAGCTTCCACACATCAGTGTGTTTAGATCTACCTTCCGACGATTGCGAGAAACAGGGCATGTACAAAGAATCCAGACTGATACTGGCAGACCGAGTAGGTACTCAGCCTACGAAGAACAGATATTGCAATGTTTTGTCGATGATCCGAAAACTTCGACGAACATAGTAGCGCGCCGACTTGGTCTGTCGCAATGGAAAGTTTGGTCTTTACTGCACTCATCGTCATCACGTCAACATCCATATCATTATTTGCCTGTCCATAGTTTAGAAGAGGGAGATCCAGAAAGACGGCTAACATCTTGTCGCTTTTTATTAAATGCAGATGCCGAAGACGCAAATTTCTTAACAAACATTTTATGGACGGACGAATCTAAATTTGATAGAGATGGAATTACAAATTATCACAACCTGCATTACTGGGCTCCTAAAGCAGATGGAAATCAAAAAAAAAATAAAACCAACAGCATCACAACGTAGGTTTTCATTGAATGTATGGATGGGTGCTATAAACGATAAATTGGTCGGTCCATACTTCTTGCCCCAAAATTTGAATGGGGAAATGTACGAAGATTTTCTTACAAACCATTTAAGAAATCTACTAATATAAGCTGACGTACCGGACAGAATCATGAATAACATGATATTCCAGCATGACGGTTGTCCAGCACATTACCGTATCACAATTCAGCAGTTGTTGGACAACACATACCCGAACAAATGGATAGGGAGGGGTGGACCCATCCTATGGCCTGCGCGGAGCCCAGACCTGACACCTCTTGATTTTTACGTCTGGGGTCACATGAAGGCATTGGTTTAAGAGACTCCAGTTAATACTGCTGACGAACTAAGGCAAAAAATTATCATTGCGGCGGAGGAGATGAAACGAACTTCTTCAACACGAGTTACAAAAACCAAAGTGAGAAAGCGGATCCGTACTTGTATCCGAAATCAAGGGCAACCCATTGTGCAAGATCTCTAGAAAATTTGAGTGGATTTAATTTGTTTTACTTGGATAAAATCATCGACCGCATTAAATGCAAATTTTGCAAACATTCGAGTACGTAACTGAGTTATCAATAATGATTTTACTGTTATTCGTTCTTTTTGAATAGGTGATTTTTATTCAATGCTGCTTATAATCTTTCTGAAAAGGTTATTAGGTAGGAAAGTTTTTTTAACGATTTTTTCAACCGTTTGTATAATTTTTTTTGAGCTAGATAATTTTCTTTAACGGTGAATGTAAAAATTGTAAAAATTTTGTTGATTATTTTTTAAATATTTGTGTTTAGTTTGGAACTGTTTACTATTTTGAAACATTTTAATACTAAGTTAGCTTTGTTTATGTGTTAGTTAAATACTAAAATAAAAATTATCAGAATCAACAACAGGTTTTTTTCTTAGTTTAGGATCTAGTGTGGAAATTTGGACATTTGGTTGAAAAGCATTAAATGTTAATTATCTCGAAAACTATCGGTTTTCGGAATTACATATGGGGGGGGTTAAATCTATTGCATTTGAGTCCCTCTATCACCTCTTGCAGGAAAGTGGTCGAGTTACCAGTAACCCTGTACAACTTTTGCACACAAAAACTAAAAATAACACTGTAACTTTCAACTTTAACTAATATAAAACAATGTTCGTAATATTAAGAAAAAATAGATGTCCATCCAAAATAGAACTGGCCAGTTGATCTCAGATCAGAGCCAATAACATAAATAAAAAAAAATACTCATCTCGTCAAAACATAGAACACACATTTTGTCTATTTCTCTGAAATTACTCACTTTTTTTTGAAGACTGTCAAAAACAATGTCGTTTATTCCAACATAAGTTTTAATGTGTCCAATGAAACGCTGTAATGTTCTTACAGTTGGCAGTCCAAGCGTTTTTACTAATTCTTTTTTATATAATTTTGGGCCAACGAAATATAAAGAAAGGCAGTAGTTTTTGAAATCTTGTGAATATCTCCTACCGTGTCCTTTTTTATTCATTTGTGTCAAAACACTATTGATGCAGGTGGCTACCTTTGAGGACGGACAAAATTTATGGGTGAGCTGTTTATATTGCTCAAACGTAAGATTATCTAATAAAACAATAGTTTTATCTGTTTCATATTTGAGACATTTTCTTGACAATTTGTCGCATTTTTTCCTCAACAATTTTAGACTTTTCCGGAGATATCCTTTCCTGGGTGACTTTGTAGTTAAGACAGAAGGCGTTTGTGTAGACTGGCAAGTTCGGTGATTCGGTGACATTTCAGCTGTAAAAAGATTTGATAAAAATATATACCATATCAATACAAGAGAAATCAAGCATCGTCTTACTTTCTTTGATGGTATTTGATTCGATTCGGTGGGATAAGTTTTCGTCTTTGAGCGTTGGAGCTTTCGAAATACGACTTTCTTTCACTTCAGTTTCTAATGAGCGTTTTTCTCCTAAAATATGAAATCGTCTTCAGTTTTTCTCAAGTCAAGATATTACAATTCTACTATTTAAAACAAAACATTAGTCTTTCTAAAGCCCTCTTGTATAACAAAATATTATTATTAATAAGAAGACGATTAGAAGAATAAATGTCTCAATACGTTATAGAGTTTGTTATTCTTAAAGGGGTGATATACGTACGAACTTTAAGTTCGCGAACTTACTCGGCTCGTCGTCGGTGACACACGTGAAGCTGAAATCACTCATTATGATAATTTTCCTAAATAAACAAAACTTAACAAACGCCAAACACAACAAGCGTTGCGCATCGATGGCCTGCCGAAACAAAGTGGTGGCTCGCGGCTCGCAGTACGAGCCCGGACAAGCTACGAGCAAGATTTCAAACCAGTTGGATCGCCGGCGGTTTGCGCGACGGTTTTAAATTACGCGTACTTACGGTGACACACAGGCGAAAAAGGTCATCGAGCCATAAGTACGCGTACTTGCTCGTACGTGTATCACTCCTTTAATAGGCAAAATCGGAAAAAATCGCCAGAATAACTACCTTTTTAAAACAGCAACAGAACAACAAATCCGCGGGACTTGCCTTTACTCGCTGAAGATTGACCATGGCTAATGTTCAAGGCAGGGGATGAAGTAGATGAACCGTCCATCCCTGGAAATATGGTAGGTACGGCCCATTTTCCTAATCTCTTGTGTGCCTTGTTTATAAACATGTGACTTTCAAAATGCATACCGCAAAGGATCTTACGAATGGGACCATTTTGTAAATTTGGAAGCAAATCTTCTCTGCCTGCCGCAATAGCCCATGTACGTGCTCTACAAAATGTATATATCTGAAACAATTCATTCATATATATCTAATAGATGTTCATCTTACCTAACTGTTTCTTTTGGAAAGCAGAAAAAGCTGTAAGAACAGTTGTTATAATTATTTATGCAACCCATCGCTGCACAACTTTGCTGTCCTTTGCCCATTTTGAAAACAACACGTAACAAGAAAACCGAAAATAATAAAACAACTATAAAATAACAACAAAATAACAAAAAAATAATAACTATTTGAATCACTGGATTATGCGAGTACGCCCCTGGCAATATCGATTATGCTCGAACGGAGGCTGAGCATTGACTGAGCTTGCTTGGTTAATCTTTGTTGAGTTTGACGAAATGCTTACCCCACGAAAAACCAGGAGTGTCGCGACTATAAGCTTACGTAGGCTGTGTTTTTCCCCAACCAATTTATTAATCGCCGGCGGGCAAAGCGATTTGTACGTTCAAGAGTGAGTGACAGTTGTTTGATCACTATGGCCCTTATGGGGCCATAATTCGTTCGAGGCCTTATCGCTTCTCTGAGTGCGGGACTCAGTGTTCTACGATTAGGCCGTGATGCGTTCTGAACGCGGAGACTACCCGGTTCTTTTTCGTTCGATTAGGGTTCCGGTTAAACACCAGCGACTCTCCTCAGGCTTACACCCCCGTCTAGAAAATTGTTCGCCATCTCAATTGATAAGCGAAGCGCAATCATCTAGAGGGTTTTACACAGCGACTTAGAATAAATACCGAGCTGCGTTAACCCTCTGATAGTGGCCCTCGGTAGTGCACCCCTCGGGCCAATGACGATTGGGATGACCTCGAAGTCACGGTCTCCGAAGATGGTTTGGAGAGGGGTTCTAAGTTCCGAGTACTTCCTCGCTTTTTCCATGTGTGCTTCCTCTAACGTACCTGTGCCCTCGTAGCGGACTGTGAAGTCGACTACTTGGGCTCTTACCTGATCGACTACGATTAGGTCAGGTTTTAGCATGTCATTGGTTGCTTGGATGATGGATTCCCGGAATAGCTCAGCGTTGCGCCTCTTTTTGGACACTTCGGCGGTGACTAGATTACCAATCTCGTCATGCCTCTTAGACACTCTCGGCTTCAACGCTGGGCATCCTCCTATAATGTGAGACAGGGATTCAGGCCTGTCTACACATACACGACATAGTGGGGAGAGAGGTGTGCGTGTCCTGTAGGGGCACTCTCTAACATAGAAACGTATTTCTATCTACTATCTACTATCAGATCGGGATTGTTCGGGATTTTATCCTGACCTGAAAACATTGACTCTAACAGGAAATTTATAAGGGCAATTCCAATTTACGGCTCTATTACCGACCTAGAACTGTTTCTATCATGCCCCACCCATTTTACAGTTCTAAAAACGGTGATTGGTTGGTCTGCCAGCGTACCAGCTAATCATCAATTCTATAATCACAAAATGGGCGGGGAATTGCCCTAAAGGCGGGCGATCGTCCGATCTGTCAAAGTGTCAAAATAATCCAAAATGGCTTGTTGTCATGTAAGACGTGTAATTAAAAGTTGTTTGTGTATTAATTTTTTGAGAATTTCTTTATGTGGAGGGTATTTTGAGCATTATTTTGATTAAAACATAATTATACTATAGTATACGTGTCTGGTGGTTGGGTGTGGATCTTGATCTAACCGAGAAAAACTTAGCTTTGACTCGCAAAAACGAATTATCCCAACAACGCAGGAGTTTTGTTTATAGCTGCAATTAAACGAGATGATCTCATAGAATCAAAACTGAAACATCAAAAATTCATCAGCAAGCATTTTATCACAGGTAAGGCCCTCATCGCCTTACAAAGGCAGTCATTTTACTGTTTCGTTTATATATAGTAAATGTGGTTTGTGTTATGCTTATCCTTCAATTTAATTCAGGTAGACCTACAGATTTGGAGATGATTTGGAGGATAAAAACCATCCTGATTAGGTACAATCACAGAACATGAGACACACTGCTCTAAAGGTTTTAAAATGACATGGAGACGTTGAAGGAAAGGAGAGGCTAGAGAAAAGAAGAAAACTGCAAGCTTCTAAGGTCAGTCTTAGTAACAAAATTAGCAGAAAATATAGTCTCATATTGCTCAAACCAAGCTAGGGATTATTTCATACTGGTATATTAAGATATTCATTTCATAGATTTACGGGAATGCTTATGCTTTGGGGTCTGAGCCCTGTGAGGTCTCTCTCTGCAGGCCCATAGCCAGGATTTCACTTCGGGGGGCTCACTAGCTTAATTTTCTGATCTGCGTCAGGGGGGGTAGGGGTTAAAAACTGGGAGCAGTCAGGTATCACCATCTTTCGCAAGCAAAAAAGGGGGCCAGATAGTTAGGTTTCCATTTCTCAAACTTTGTGGAGGAGCAGTAGAGAAGCATCATCATTACAGCAAAACAAGCTCGTATGGCTCCCACCTGCTATGAAATAATTGTTCAGGTGGTGGCCCTTCCTAAGGGCAACCTATTGTGTATTCGGAATATTCAAAGCCTGTTTTTATCTACATACCTCCCAAGCCCCTGGGAGGACTTGAGCTCAATATGTTTTTACTGGCTATTATCTATTCTTTGAAATCAAAAAATAAACTATATCAAATATAGAATTATCAAAGGATATGAAAATAATGCATGTTTCAAGGGTGTTTATATATTATATTATCAAGGAACTAAACTCAACAAATATTCTTTATAGCCTACTTGGGTGTAAAGGTGAAACGTAAAAATGATTTCTTCTCTAAATTCTGAGTGAAAACTTTATGCATCATAATACATAAATAGTAGTACATAAATTCAACTGTTTCAGAATTTTCTTATTTTTATCAACACCAAAAGATGCAAATTAGTACATCTAGCTTTTCATTGATGTATCACTAGTTAATAATATCATTAGACATAGTTGTTATTATTGTTTATTTGTCAATTAGTCAATGAGCACCACTTATTATAACTTAGATAGTTGATACCTAGAAACCCCAAAATTTTTGTTTAGATTTGTTTCGTTCCCTTGAATATTTTACCCAGTAAATAATATTGAGATGGTTTTTTCTAAGCTTGTAGCCCAGTAATTTTAGCATAAAAGTTTCAACAGCTTAGAAATATATAAATCACTAAGATAATTTGTAACCTTCGCCCCCCCTGACTACGTGCTTGGCTCTCTGTCTCGTTTTCTTGTATAGAAAGCTGTTATTTATAAATGTAAAAGACTATTAAATGGTTTTATATTTGTATTAGTTACTGGAAAATGGTGAGAAAAAGGGAAGGGGTCTAAAAGTTACTAATTATATTTCTAGAAAAACTCAAAGCTGTGACAGTGTTGAACCAACTGAAGAGTAGGGTGAGCAGGCAAAGTGGAGTTTCTTCACAGACTGACATGGCAATGAAGGAATTGATAAAACGATTTGAAAGACTTGGTAAAGCAAAAAATGCAGACCTAGAAGAGAAAGTGGAAAATTCATTACTTGGCCTTATTGGTGCAGATGAAGTGAACTGGAAATATTATACAGGTTTTTCATATTATATAATATAGTGAATTGTATAATTTTCCAAAGTGTTAAAGATTTTGTTATTTCTAGCAGTACAGCTACCATCTTCATTTGCCTTTACTAATACTAATGCTTATTAAGTTGAAACTGGATGTGGATTTTAAGGATCTTGAAAATATTATTCACTTATTATATAACAAATTTGTTATTTTAATAAGGTGGCCAGGCCATTCTACTTTAAAATTAATATCCTCAAATGCTTCAGGGAAGTTTTTCATGATAAAACAACTGTCATTATAAATTTTTATAGGTATTTACTGAAAAACTGAACAGACTTGTTGGTCAAATTATAAACATCACCAGACAATAAATTAAATTTAGATAGCATCAAGCCAGGTGACATTGTTCTGGCAGATAGGGGATTTTTAATCAGCAATATTTTGAGCATGTACAGGGCAAAACTTGTCATTCCAGCATTCACAAAGGGAAAAGATCAACTGCATCCAATAGAAATCAAGGAGACTAGGCAAACTGATCATGTACGAATACATGTTCAAAGGGTTATCAGTCTTCAAAAAATAAGTTTAGAATATTTAGGGGTACTATTCCAATCAGTATGTCGAAAAAAGGTAGTAGGTCTGAAACGTTTAGCACGCTTGATAAAATTGTCATTGTCTCTTGTGTACTCATAAATTTAGGCCTTCCTATTATTCCATTATAAAAATCTTTGTAGAATTCTGGAAACAAGTCTATAAATGTAATTTTAAGTAAATTCATTGAAAACTTGTTTTTTGTTGTGATCTGGATAGCTTCTAGTGCACTATATTTAAAAACAACAATTTTGCAGATGACATCGCCCTCCTGTGTAGTGCTAAGGGATAATAAAAATACAAGTAATTTAAAAAAATATTATTTATTAACCCTGTTCATGCCATTTTAAAATACCTACATCAATATTAATTTGGTACCAGTAGGTGATATTTTGTCAATAACAAGGAAAAAGATATTTTTTTATAATCTGCAAACACATGTATTTGTTATTATTACGTTATCTATATTATTAATTTATTTGTAATATTAATGAATAAGTTTTATTAATATAAAAAAATAAATCGATAGAAGTCAATGGAGTTTTAATAATCTTATTGTATAACTGAAAATATAAAAAATATAATGTTTGATTGACAATACTGATGGTGCTATGAGCAACTCAATAGTAATTAAATGGTCATAGTACTGGGAGTAATCATTTTGACATTATATATAAACCATCTAGTAAATTATTAAGGCAATATTATCAGATACATGCTGCAAAAGTATATCTGAATGACAAACATTACAAGCTGTCATTGAATAAACAGAAAAAAAGATTCATCTTCATTATATTTAAAACTTGCAAAAACAAATTACCAAATTTGGGCTCACTAAATATAGTTTGAAATATAATAACTAAGGAATCTTGTGCAGTAAAAAGCCTAATAACCCAAATGTAAAGAGCACTTTTCCTACCTTGATAAAACACTTAAAGGGGTCATATCAAAATTTTGATCAATGACAGGAATTTTATGTACGAAATAATTGTGAATACACGTTGTACTTGTATGATATCAATTATTGTTTTTAAAATTTGCTTTCATTTTTATACATTCGACTTGCAGTTATAACAGTACCATGGAAAATTAGTGGTATCTTCTAGGTCTATGCATTCAAAATGAAACCATTCTACACAACATTCATCTCCATCATATCTAATGATTGGCATCACCACTACAAATACTATATGTCTATAACTGTATACCCCTCTAAGCGCCTTCTTTTTTGCCTACCTAATAATGCAGGCATTATAACTTCTTTATGAAACTTCATGCCAATTTTTTTAATTTTCCTCCCAGAATTTAAAATCAGGTAAAATTCTATTTCTGAAAAAAAGATCAGACGACACAGTCACAATAGTTTGTATTTGATACATTTCATTTGGCACTGGTAATATAGCCACCACCTTCTTCTATTAGTCATGGTGATTTCATTTTTGGAAAAGTTTTATATGCAAAATATCACTAATGTGCAATAGATATGGACATGTTAGCAATTTTATAAGAATGGCACATTGCCTTTTGTGCATTTTCTAACTGTTCATGGAGTTGTCACGGGCGGAAGAACGAAATCTACTTCAAATACCTACCTATTTCAGAGGATGATATGAAATGCCAAAGACCCATTTTCTATTCCTAATCCAGCTTCTAAATACAATTTCAGACTGAGTAAAGATAAAGAAGCATGTTGGTGTTTGGAAGACACGTTGGAGCTTTTCATGAGGAGTTACAGTTTGCTGATAATATAATTTTGTAGGTACTTGCAATGTTAGATTTTCTGAGTGTCTGGAGGAATAATTTCAGCATAGGTGCTAATAATAGCTTATCTTTCATCCATGAGCAAGACAGTACTCACTAGTTCAATAGAGGAAGTATGTGATTTGGAACCACTGCCGTTTCAGTGGTTGCTTGCGTTGAGGCTGCAAGGACAAGATGCCTGAATGTTGAAAGATATTACGGACCCAAATTATTCAACAAAAAAATTCCAAGAAATTAAAATTGATTTAAAAATTTCGCGTGTTTAAAAAAGAAATCAAAACATTTATACAAAACAATGAAGAAAAATTCATTATTTAAATTTATACCGATTTCTGTATATTTTTCTGAAACACTACTCCTTGGCCACTTCATTCACTAGTTCCTTAAAGGTTAGTAGGTGTAGTTAATATATAATAGTAATTTTGTTTCTGTATTTTAATTTAGGTTACATACTTAATATTAATATTCTGTACATGATTTGTGGGATTGAGCAATACACTATTACGAAACAGACTTCCAAGCCTAATGTGATAGCTGTATTAGTTCAATCCCCACTTGACCCACAGATTTATATAATATTGACTTATACATATTATTACATGACATTATTTTGTATAGAATATTATTCTAAATTGTGATTGTATTTGTAAGGAACAATGTACAATAAACAAACAAAAAAAAATAATTTCTGAACAAGAGGTGATCCATAAATGTAACTTATTCTAACTGAAAACTACATTCAGTGCTATGATAAGAAACACTAATAGATGATCATTTGCTATTGAAATTTCCAAAGTATTGAAAGGAGCATGTCCAATAATACATAATTTGGCAGATAGACAAACGTACAGACGATTTTTCAAAGAAAGCAATTTATTAACTTTACCTGGACCTTAATAAGTGTATATTATTTCTTATTCATTTTTGTCATACACAGAGAAAGGTCCTTTATTCTATGCTATTCTAGCATGAAATTATACTACCAACTGCCTAATGAGATAAAAATTATTTCTAACGTAACACATTTCAGCTTTTGATTATTCAAAGACTTATGTGATATGAAACCATATGCTAAAGAGAATCTTTCCAGATACAATTGTTTGTATAGTCCAGTGTGCTTTATTTTATGTATGCCTATTAGTTTAGAAACTCCTTCAATGGCCTGTTTAAAATTTGTAATTATACAATTATTTTGAAATTCATCTGTCTATCCAATGAAATTACAAATTAACTGCTAAAAAAAGTGAAATACAGTAGAACCCCTCTAATCCGTCGCCTTCGGGACTAGGGGTATGGTCGGAACGCAAAAAAGGTCGGATTGTCCAAATAGCCTTTATTTATTGGTTGAACATGGGGCCCGGGGCTACTATAGTTTTAAGGGGCCCTTTATGAATAACATGCAAATAATATAGCCCTTGCGGGGCACCACTAAACCGCGGGGCCCGGGGCTCCAGCCCCTTTAGCCCCATGGTTGATCCGGGCGTGGCAATAAGTGATGTACGAAGTTTATAAACGTTGTTTAAAAGCAATAAATAAATTTAGTTTAGTAGTTTAGTAAAAACATCGGTCCTAGATTTTTGTTTTACACACGAAATTCTAGAATTAGCTGTAGTGTCTCTCTATTCCTCGATCCACAAAATGTCACTGAAGCAAGGTCGGACTAACCGGAGCGTCGGACTAGCGGAGGGCGGATTAGAGGGGTTCTACTGTATGAGATTACAGTAAAAGATTAGTGAATGACATATTATATTTTGGAAACATACTTGATGATTATAAATTCTAGAATATACTTGACGATTTGAATCTTATAATCCAAAATATAAGGAGTGATGCATCGGCAAGGCATATTTTATTGCTGAGGTACTGATACTTCTTTGAATTCGTTAACAATGGTTTTATAACAGTCATGTGTTAGAAATTAATGTCTCATTGTTAATTTTTCAACCAAATGCAGAGAATTAGTGTTTTCCTTGTGAATCAGCAATCTAACAAACATTCTGGTCATACTTACCTTTGCAAACAAATTAAAGAATGGAAACATCAAATTTATCAATAACTTTTAATTATAATAAAGTGATCCAATTTGAATGTGATATTTCACTTTTTGTGGGTTTCCCACACCTATCCAAAGCAAAATCCATTTGAGCCTCACTTTGGAAGCTCTACTCTACATATGAAAATATTGTTGTGTAAAATCAAAAGCTAAAAAGTTATTACATTTATTTATGAGCAAATAATTAGGGCATTAGTTGAATCATATTGCACAGATAAAAATTATTCTTTTCTTTCTTCTACTTTGATGTATCTTCATTATTTTCTGTCTCATAAGATTACAATGTCATATTCATACATTATGTACTGCCAATGGCAAAAACTAGTTTTATTTTCTCCATGGTGTAGGTATGTAGTTTGTATTACACACTAGATGAATATAGGTATTATTAAAACAAAATTCGATTTTTTTTTAAGATAAAGGTTTCAAAATTATACCTGTCAGAGGTAATAGATACATACACATTCTTTCAACTCGTAAACTCATGAAGATTTTTAAATGCCAGACCAGAAAAACATTGATTTAACATCACTGCTTTTAATATGTTAGAAATAAAAAATAACAAATTGTTTAATTTTTCCTTCATTTCTTCTAGCTCCCTCCTTAAAAAATAATTTTAAGCTTCTGTACCTCCATGGTATTTAAATGCAGCGCATGTTGGGATATGCTATAGCTTTTGGAAGGGTTGATTGCTAGCCATTATACTTCCATACTTCTTAAGTTATGAGTCTTTCATGAAGCTGTCTCCTGTAAATAATGAGATTTAAGGAACAGTTTATACAGAGTCTGAATCGCTACAGTATACACATAATTTGTAACCAGTACCTCGTATTTTTAAATTTTTTATTCATACAACATACAAAATATTTCCTCATGTCTGCCTCTTAGGCTTAGATAATATCAAAAAAGATTAATTAGCAGATGCTTTCTACTAACTTGCAAATAAAATAGTTCAATTTCCTAGGCGTTTTTGTGCCCCTACTTCATAGATTTATGTTCAAAATGGTTGGTCCATTTTTTTATATCCCTGTCCTTGAAATAGCAAGAACAAGAGAATAAATCGAATGTTCTATTTGTTTCCCTGAAAAAATATTATTTTATTAAATCATCAGCGACAAAAGTCAAGGAAGTAGATTCATGAATCAACCCAAACAATTAAATAACCTATTTTTATCTCTTAATTAGAACCGACGTGAGGAATAACAGACAGGGCAATACAACCAAGGTTCAACAATATATAATAATAATTAATATTCGATTACTTACCGAAGTAAGGAAATATCTATTTTTCCTTTCTGTTTTATCTTTGGACAAAACAAAGAATCTACACCATTATTTTTCACAGTAATGCTTGCAATTGAGAGCATAAGGCATCACCGTATTGTAAAATATGATTTTCTCTTGTTGAATATTTTTAAACAAATCAATTAATGCGCTTATTTCAAAGTATCTCAATTTTCAAAAACCTCTGTATTGACATGACCCATTGGCTTACATCTGCCGAACAGATGTTTGTCAGCTCACAAGTCACAGAGACACAGAAGATGACGTTAGGGACAGCAGTCCTAATTTCAAAAATTTATTCCACCAACCCAAAACTAATTAAAAAACTATAAAAATCCCCACCGTCGGAATTTGGTGAGGCCGAAATAAGTTGAGCCGTCGAAATGAATTAAAGTAGACCCTCATTATTCATTTTAATAATTTTAAATAACAATAAACAAACAAAATCTATCTAATCAAACATCAATCAGAAATATCAAGTTGAAAACATTGACACAAATGTGCATCCACTTTATTTTCGATCCATGCACAAAACAGAATTCGCCGGCAGACATAAAACAACATATGCTTCTAGGATAGTACACGTAACCCGAAACTGCCCGATCGTCATGGTTGCCATGGTAATAGAAACACGTTTCTATTTCTTATCTTAGAGAGTACCAATACAGCTCTCTTTAGAGTGGTTCTATTACCTATGTGTTGGTACGCATACGTAGGGCGTCTATCATTCTGCCGCTAGATAGATATCCCTCCGCACAGAGCCACTCATTTGAGTGCCTATCTTTAAATTCCTTAATTCCGTCTTCCTGACTCGGTTGCATTCTCCAGGGGTCAAACTCGCTGGAGATGGCTGCCTGTTTCAGTTTGTCAACTTCCTTGATTGTGGTAGGCATAGTGACACGCAGGAATTTTAGGACTTTTTCCGCTTCAGCGGCCCTCAGGGAGGCTTTCCTGATGTACTTGACAATGACGTCACTAGACGTTCTCATCTTTACAACGGATTTGACAACAGCGAACTGTATGTCCACCTCCATTCGGGGTACGCCTAGGCCGCCTACCCTTTTACGCGTGTATATTACATGTGAGGTGATACTTTCAGGTAGATGGAAGAATTTGCGGACAACTTTCCTGATTTGTTGATCCGCTTCTACCAACACCGTCTTACTGGGAGGTTTTAACACCATCCCGTACCTATACCTCGGGTACACATAATCGAAGAGTAGCATCAGCTTCTGTTCAGGTTTCAGGTATGATAATCCCGCCACTCTGTTTGCTGCTGAAACGAATCCCTTGACGTTGTAATTGTCAGAGATCCCTCCCTTTCAGGGAGCGAAGCTTACTCCAAGATATCTTAGAGCTTCGTTTGGCTCAATGAAACTCACTTCTTGTCCGCCGACGTTCAAATAGAGGTTCGCCACTGCCCATGTTTTGTGTAAAGGCTTTATGTTGAAAGCGCTGCACTTGGCTATTGACAGGTTCATACCTAGGGCGCTAAAATATTCAGCGACAAGTTTTATGTCCCTTTCGGCGTCTTCCACGGTATCACTGAGAAGTATCAGGTCATCCGCGAACGACAGGCCAGTTAGCGGCCACTGTCAGGTCTTTGCCGTCCTTTGGGATTAGAGTTCTTCTATCATGCTTCCAGGCTGTGGGATAGAACCCGATCCCCAAGAATATGTTTTACAAGATTGTTAGAAGGATTCGCGCAGTAGGGCGAATATCCTATTTTTTCACTGTGTCTGGCCCCGCTGCTGTTCGCGGTTTAAGGCGTTTGTACCTTTTTTTTTTGCGGGGAGGTAAAAATCTTCATAGAAAGTATGACCCGAGTGTCATTCCCAGATGGATTCATCCCATTGTCTCTCCAAGCAAGATTGACCAGTATATGCATAGCATGTATGTACATACCGATTAATAGAGCCTAGCAACCAACAGGACGCCTACCAGCTAAAAAACCTCCTCTACCCTACCCTTTTACATACCGGCAACTGCTCACGCATTACTTCGATATGTAAGGTGTTCAAAATTATGTATGCAATCTTTAAATGTCTACTGGTTGTTATTTATCTGCTGGTTAGATACATACCGATTCTCTTCAGATTCTTTGGTCTGTATTATTTGACGAACCGTACTGTATACTTGTTGCCAGGCTTCTTGACTACCTATCAGACCTTCTGATAGGTTCAACATGTTCAGAGTCTTACCGGAATTTTGGAAAAATCTTTCCCTCGCATCAGACCATCTGGGGCATTGAAAAAGCGTATGTTGGGTGTCATCTTCCTCTCCGCAATAGAGGCACTCACTATTGGGGGATCTTCTACGCTGAAACAGATATTTACGAAAGCAACCGTGACCTGAAAGAGCATGGAGTCATATAATAGTCTATCTCACCACCCTGTCTGTCGATCCACTTCCGCAGCCACTCTGTTAACAGGTAGTCTCTAACTGTGCTCTTGTTCGTGCCGTTATTAACATCCAATCTTTCCCTTATTAGTAACTCTATCGGAGGCACACCTGCTAACACCCCAACGCCTTCAGCGGAAATGGTTCTATACGCGCTGCATATCCTTATAGATATTTTCCTCTGCACTCTTTCAAGTTTCATTATCTGTTTTTTACTTGCAGTATGCCATATAGGTACCGCATATAATAATTGAGAATGGACTACACCGGCTAGAGTTCTTCTTTTAGAAGCTTTAGGTCCGCCTACGTTTGGTAATAAACAGGCTAGAGCTGATATAGTTTTTTCCACTTTGGCGATGGTTTGACTAATGTGTTCCGAAAAAGTGAGTTTAGTATCCAACCATACTCCCAAGTACTTTATAGCTTTACTTGGTTTAATCGCTGTTCCTTGGATGTTGAATACTACCGCTGAGAGTTTTCGGTTGGTCGTTAGTAGTACCGCTTCAGTTTTCTGGGAAGCAAGAGTGAGCTTATTGTTTTCCATCCAGCTAACTACACGATGCATTGACCTGTTTGCGGTACTCATCAGTGATTCTTCAGTTTTCGATGTTATAACGATCGCCAAATCATCAGCAAATCCAATCAGAGTTACACCTTGATGCATCTCCATTCTCAGTAGATCATCGTACAAAATGTTCCATAGAATCGGCCCCATTATGGAACCTTGAGGAACCCCACTGCTGATCTCCATTTTATTTATCCGGCCTTCAGCTTCTAATAAAATATGTCGCTCTGACAAATAAGCAGCTATTATGGCCACTAGGTTTCGATCAACACCTCTTTTTGTAAGACGATCAAGAATGATTTTCCAAGATGCGCTGTTAAAAGCGTTCCTTACGTCTAACGTGATTACGGCAGTAATCCTACGATGAGCCGCCGAAAATGCCTCTGCTTCCCTAGCTATTTTCAATACCTCCTTTATAGCATCCGTGGTCTGATGACCCTCTCTAAATCCAAACTGTCGTGTAGATAGGCCACCAGTTCGTTCAATTTCATCATGGAGCCTTGCCCGTATTAAATGCTCAAACAATTTTCCTTCTACATCAAGCAAACTTAACGGTCTATAGGAACTTGCATCATCTAAAGGCTTATCCCCTTTTCTGAGTAGCACTAATTTAGTCAACTTCCATTCTGCAGGAAACTGTGCGTTGACTGCGAGATTATTGTATAATGATAGCACATACTCCGGCTCCTCCAGGGCAACTAGCTTTAGTACCTCTGGAGATATGTTAGTTGGTCCTGGTGCTTTATTACTTTTCAGTTTCATGCATGCTTGAACTAGCTCATCTGATGTAAAATTTGGAAATGTATAGTCTGCATTATAAGTTTCTGTTAAAGGTGGATGTATTGGAAAAAGATGCCTTTTCCACGAATTGCATAGTTAGTTTAAGCCTCGGCGGAAAGCCGATCATTCGTCGCATAACAATTTTGTACCCATTTCCCCAAATATTGTCATTCAGTTCATCACAAAGTGACTTCCAACTAGACCTTTTAGCTGGTTTTATACTATTTCTGAGATTCTTTTTGCTCTCGCAATATTCTTCTCAGAGTAACTGGCATAAGTCTGGGTCACTCCTTCTCATGCTTCTGGTGTAAATTCATCTTTTCTTAATACTATCACGACGTAACTCTGGTATGTCTGAATTCCACCAATATGCAGGTCTTCTTCCCTTAATAGTTTTTCTCCTAGGCATCACTGAGTCACAGATTTTTGTGAGGGCTCTTGAAAATTCTTCAGCCGATTCCGGAATACCTTCTTCTTTAATCATATGCAAGGATTGCTTAAGTTTTTCGGTGTCCAATTTTTTCACTTGCCATCCACTGCTAACATAGGTTCCGAGATTTAATGCAATAGTCTCTGTCATTTCAAATACCACGTAGTTATGGTCACTTAGAGTCTCTTTCTCACTTACTTCCCAGTGTGTTATATTAGCTGCTATATTTTCAGTTGCTATTGTTAGGTCTAATATAGAACAATAACTTTGCCTTTGAAATGTTGGATTGTTTCCTCTGTTCAATATAACAAGACCGTTGGCAGCAACCCAGTCTGTAACGATCTCACCTCGTCGGTCAGTTGTCGTCATGCCCCGCTGCGGCGATTTTGCATTGAAGTCTCCTGCTATGATAGCATTTTCATTCTTCAGTCTTATTTGACTAGCTTGGCGGGGGCCTGCGTACATCGCCTGTGGTGATTTAGGAGACCGCGTTTAGTTGGAAAGTCCCGTCCGCAGGGGCAGTCGTAGACGGGGCGGTCTCTCTTCCCACTGGGTGGTGTTCTAGGAGGTGGAGGACCCTCAGAATGGGACTTGGGGGCCTCTTCGTGTTCGATTGCAACCACCTCCTTGTGGGAGTTCTGAGCCATGGTCTGTCTCAGTGTTGGACTCTGACGTCGTTGTCGTTGACGCTCGGTGCCTCGATATTTTCGGTACCGTTTCCGTACGGGGGGGTGTATGCTGAGGGTGGATGGGCTGCAGGAGGGGGATCACGGTAGGCTATGACTGCAGCCCGGGAGTTGCGCGATCGCACAAAGGGTAAGCGCTCTGGCCTCGGGAGTTGAGGTAGGGAGTTGTACCTCTACCAGAGCAAAGGGATGGTCGAAAGGACCGATCTCTAGGGCGGAGTTTTCAGATCGGCCGAAGGAAAGAGGGGGAGTTGCCTACCAGGGCGAAGGGGGTTGGGCGATCTGAACCGTCTTCTCGGGGCGGGTAGGGGAGGTGTAACCAAATGCAACAGCGTTGGGAGTTGCGCGCTATCACAAGGCTAACCCTGGGAGTTGGGGGGAGTTGCGGTGACTTTGAGTTAGGCACCGGGGGGGATTCGTGGGGTCACGCTGGACCCGAATTAGTGGGTTTTAATTTAATCCGGGCCATAAAACCCTGGGAGTTGCGCGACGTGAAAAATGGCGCTTGTCCGAAGTTTGGTAGGGTTTATAGGCCTAGAAAAACCCGGGAGTTGTTGGTTTGGGCACACTTTACGGAGGGAGTTGTGGTGGGAGTTTGGGGTGAATATATATACTTAAGGCAACTCCTCTGAACTCAAACAACCGGTCAATAGGACCTTACAGTGCCTTATCGGCCAGAAGTAGGGAAAACAAAAGTTGCCCCCAGTATCTTATTCACTTACTCAGCATCACCCTGTACAGTGGACGGTCGTGTGTAGCGAGTGCATCGGAAACATTCTCCGTAAAAACACTGTCGGAAAAATAAAGTGTTTCAAACCTCTAGAGAATGTTTACAACACGCGGCGCGCCGTCGAAGGTTGCAATTCGCGATATCCGGGTCACGGTGTACGTAAATGTTTATATTATACCCGCGTTCGAATCGAGCTGTTAGCAAAACATATCACCTGGATTTCGCGATTAATTGATAATTGCGGCGGGTACAAAGTCCAATTAACAATTACTGCAACCTTCTAAGCCTGCTAGTGCCCTTCGTATTGATCCGATCGAAGCCAGATTTTCAGGGCACGCACATAATGCACTACACTGCCACTATGCCAAAAATCGCGATTTTCGGGCGACAATTTCCGCTCGCGGTTTCAAGTCGGCCGATTAACGTACAGCCGACACGTCCGCTCGCCTCGACGGTCGGCGAGAGAGTCATAGTTACTCCCGCCGTTTACCCGCGCTTGCTTGAATTTCTTCACGTTGACATTCAGAGCACTGGGCAGAAATCACATTGAGTCAACACCCGCTGGGGCCATCTCAATGCTTTGTTTTAGTTAGACAGTCGGATTCCCCCGGTCCGTGCCAGTTCTGAGCTGACCGTTGAATGGCGGCCGAAGAGGACACCAGAACGCCCTTGGTTCACTAACGAGTACTAAATCAGCATTTATTTCATTTGCAGTCACAAGTGCAAGATCATGAGCGGGTCTACTTCTATTGGTGTTAATTTGCAGTATTTTCATTGTTATACTTTTTAATTTAGTTTTGTTAAGTTTAATTTACTTGTTTCTGTTTAGTTTTGTTTTTATCTTTAACTTTATTATTCTAAAGCGGTGTACTCAGGCAAAAGCTTTAGAGTAGACTGACGTCTCGGGCTATTTGTCTGGTGGCCTTTTGTTCTACATCGTATACAGAACGGTTCGTTTTGGCATACATTAAAGTCTATGGTCTTCTTTTGCACATTTTAAGCAAAGGCTTTCTCTATCTGGCCCTTGGCACTGAGACTTTGTGTGACCTTGTTCCCAGCACCTGGAACACTTCACTTCATTCTTCCTCTCCTCGATCTGACATCTTACTAGTCCCACTATTATTTGGCCCATTCCAATAAGTTTATCTGCATCTGATTCCGGTAATATCACGGTTACGTTCTGTTTCTTGCCACTGGCTGGACGTAGGGCTCGAGTATCGATGTTTTGAGTTGAAATATGCGTTGAAATTGCATCTCTCACCTCATCTGCAGTTGTATCTGAGTCCATACCCTTGATGTGTATTACCTTTCGTCTGATCAGTACAGATGCTTTGGCTTCTGGTATTTTCTCCTTTAGCTCTCTTTTGAGAAGTTCAGCTTCTTCAGAGCCTTTCTTGACTGTAAGGAGTAATTCCCCATGTCTATTTTTAATAACGTTTTTTATATCAACGCCTATCTGACTAGGACGAATAGTTTGTTTAACCATCTTCAAAAGGTCAGAATATGACCGATTTTTCATTTGTATAAGCACCGCGTCGTTTTTCGGAGGATTCCATGGAGTTTTGGGCTGTTCTTTGCTGATTTTAGGGCTGATCAAATTATTTATGACTTTTTCCTTAACCAGTACGTAAATCGTAATTTGTATTTCCGTGTCCGCAAAAAGGTATTGCACTATTCGGTTAAAATTAAGTCCTACGAGTCCATCGTCTATTTGAGGCATAGCTATATGTGTTCTGTTAAGCTTTAATACCAAGTCTTTTACAGTTCTAAGCGATTGGAATATAAACCTGACATCAGCTTTTCCTATGGCTTTCTCCTCAGAGAGAATGGCATAGTATATATCTCTGGATGTATACTTCATAGCACCGTCGTCGTCTAGAAATCCTAAGGAGTGTGTCATCATAGCCACGTGTCCCTTGGATTTATTCTGCTTCCAAAGGCCTTCGAAGCCTCCAAAATTATTGATAGTTGTCGTAATTACCGTATTGTCTGATTCGAAGTTTATGTTGCAGGGGATAATTATATCTTGTTCGGCTGGAGCTTCCCATAGGTCACCTTCTATTGTACTGAAGGCAGGAAAAACGTTGTTTTCCCAGTCAGCATCTGTAATCCTTTGAAAGTTGTCAAAAGTTTCTTCACTCTCGAGTATACCTCTCCTTGTACTTCTCCACCTTGCAAGTTGGCATTCTGTGCACTGTACCGATGTTTCACTTTGCTTATCTGATGCTAGTTCTTGAATTTCCTTGAGTAACTGTAGTTCTTGCTTCAGTCGTAGATTTTCATCTTTCAGGTTTTTATTTCTGTCTTTCACGTCTTCTCCTATGACAGCTTGATTGAGCCAAGATATAAATTCCTTATCCCGCAGCTTTTCTGCATAGAGGCTGAGGTCTAGATACATTTTTTATCTCTTATTTTGGTTTGTACATGTTCTGTATGTCTCGCATCCCAGTCGGATGGGGGGATATTGGCCTCATTTTGGATGCCATGTCTCGTATCCCCGTTTGTCGCGTTCAGGGTTTCATCCCCTAAATGCGAGGGCTGTCGATGATGACTGGCCATATTTAGGACATAATCCCCACATAGCGGGGTGATGGGCCTGAAGCCTCCAGCCACCATCGCATCAGCTGCTGCTGATGTTTGAGACTCTTGGTGATGTCTGGGACCGGACCTCGCAGGAGAGGTGCAGCTGTTCTTCGAGCAAGCAGGGGAAGCAATCTGCCTCTCTACTACTGGCGTAGCAACCCTGCTTGTGACGGTAAAGGTTGGAGGTGACCTCGTTCGAACGAGGTGTGCGATCCTTGGTTCGACAATGTTACTGATAGCATTAGCATCACAAGTACCTGGACTCGCCTTTCCGACCTCGTGCGGCGCGCTGTGTTCTCGCTCACTGGCTCCTGCCAGTGAGCTTGTCTGCGCCCGCGTCCGAACGCCTGCCTCACGCTGCGCCTTCTTCATCTCCATTTCTGCCACGGCTGAGATGGCGAAGGATTTCTGTTCTTTTTTTTTATCGGTGGCAATCCTGATAAGGACTATGGCGAAAGTTGCGATCGTTCTTTCTTTTCACGGCAATCCTGACAAGGACTATGCCAAATAACAGTATGCGATGTCGTAGACCACGTAGAAGGGAAAGTGGGTTGTGGTGGTGAAAACCGCCTTTATTTTTTGGGGCTTCCCACACACAATCCCACACTGAGGAGGAGGAGGATAAACGGCTACGTCGAAAATTCTTATTTCTTTCTTTCTAATGTTTTGATTTTGTCTCCAGAGAAACAGATTTGTAGTAAGTCTCAAGAGACTGTATTGAAGACCACCCTGGTGCAGGTAACGGAGTTCTTGGTTTCTTCTTAGTATTTGTTACTAGTCTTGACGGCTTGTTCTTCTCTACAGAGGCCGGAGTGAGCCGCTGGACCTCTGCGTCAAGCGGCAGCTATGTCAGTGTATCAGTTTTAACCATCAATGCTTCTGACCGCGACTGACTGCGCGACTGGGTCTGCTTGTTGCCGTGACGGGATCTGGGCAGCGACTGACTGTCGCGGTGGCTAACGGGCCCAATTTATGTGTTTGCGCCGTTACCGGCGTACTCCGCCCCCAACCGCACCGGCGCGCGCCGGATCGGGCGCTCTGTATCGCGTTGGTTTCTGGAGGCGAAAACTCGTAGAAAATGATAAGAATCAATAGTTTAGTATAGGCATTTGGGTTCTGGACCATGCTCTATACTGTAAAACGCGGGAAAATGGGTAAAAATCGCTTTTCCTAAGAGCGTGATTCACGACATGTACAACATCCTCAAGTTTCTCAATGTGTTTGATCACTTTGTATAGTAGTCTTGAGGAAACTTACTTCTGATGCTAACTTCATGTCTATCTCTTCTGGCTGCTTTGGGTTTTCATGTATTATACTGTCCGGTATCACTATGTCTCGGAAAATATGATCATCATTATCAGAAAAGTTTGATCTGCTGTGTGCCTCTAGACTTAACTGTGTCTCTACGAGACCTCTTCTAGTAGTTTCACTCATATTGGTCTGAAGCGTTACCGAGGATGGGAATGCACCCCCGGTATATCTTGAAATATCAAAATTGATGACTCTGACCTATTTTTTTCTGACGAATGCACAAAATGTCAATAAAATAAATAGAAAACGTCGTGTGCGAATATGTTTTAACTAAAATGAGGGTGTCTTCAACTCCAGTGATGAATAACAGTCCTTGGAACACGTAAAAACAAAACGGTGAAATATCACTTACCCCTTATCGCAAAATCGGGATTTAAGGTAGGACGTTTCTCATTTTGCATAAACTTTGTTTGTACCTGCTTTCTACGATCTCGACCTATATAGGGTTAATATCAATAACGCCGGCTCTAGCCTCAACGGTTTCTTCCCAGTCATAGGGGAATGATGTTGTTCCCACAACGCCCCAGAGTTGATCGTAGAGATCTTTTACCTGGTCACCTTTCGATAATTCAGGTTGGCGTTGGCTGTCTATGTCGGTTAATCGATCCTCTGCAACTAGAGTTGCTAGAAGCTTTGGATCTTTAGCCCATAGTGACTGAACCGTCGCGTACTGTTGCCTTTGTCGTTGGTTTCTATTTCCCCTGGGTCGTCTTCTGGCGTTTATGACGTTTCCTCTCTGATTATTACATCGAGCGGAATTGTCTTTTGCCAGTATCGCAGTCAGCTCGTCGACCTTAGACAAGGAAAGAGAGAGGACGGAACCCGCGACTGACATTTCTGATACCAAATGGCACCAAAGCGCTATTCCCAGTGGCGTAACTAATGGGATTAACGTTCTGGTTGAGCTATTTGTAGAAATAATCTTTTTCAAATAAAATTTAATGAAATATTGTTATTCAGGGTTTCTATATGGCCAATTTCGCCATCCACAATTAAAATTTTAGTGACTAACATTACCGTAACCGTGATTTTCATTCGACTGCTGTTTTGTGGCCAATAATATATAAAAATTGATAATGTATATATTTTATTCAGTCATGAACATGTTATGTTCATTTGCAGTATATGACTGATGAAAGACACGATTATACTTCTACCCAGAAAGAAAAAAACTGCTTGTAGTTTGTAGTAAATCAATTTTTTATTATTAAAGAACACATAATACCTATAGTATATTTATATTTATTGACATTATGTTTATATATAAAATACTGTCTATTACATACTGTAAACAGAAGCAGCAATAAAACATTTTTATTATTATAGCTTAAGAGATTGAGGAATTTGATGCCTTCAATCTCGAAGTCCCCATATGCAGTAAAAAAATCTACTTGCTGTTACGCTGTTACTTGCTGTTTGTAGTGTGTAATGAAGAGCAGTATTTTGAATTACTCCAACGAGGCTTTTCTATACTTAACTTCTTTTTGCGACGGTGGCAATAATTAATGAGAAAGCTGGAGGGTTAAACATAAAAATTATCTCAGACATGAAATAAAGTAAGTTTTGGGCTAGAAATACAAAGGTCCTTTAATCTTATCCAAAATCAAAACATTTACAAAATTAGAAAATGACCCCTAGATTAGCTAGTAGTAAATAAAAACGAACAATTCATTCAATATAGGTGAGGTCCTATAACTTACATAGAAATTACAACTCTATTTTATCACTTAACCCCTTGCTTCCAGTAAGTTCTAATTTATTGCAGTTATGTATTTACTTATGGGGAAGTTTGGGTGAAACTCAGTATTGTGTGCTTCAACAAAAATAAATTTTTTGTAGGAACGTGGCATTTCGCTTGCTCCTACAATTGATGGCAGTCAATATTACAGTCATGAAGGTCAAAAACTACCAATATTTTACTGCCCTTTAAACAGAATCATTTTTGTTAATTGGCTCCGAACTGGATTGTCCTGTTGTGATCGAGATTTTACAATAAAATGGATTCTGATATTTAAGTATTTTGTGCATACAGCTTTTATTAAAAAATATATATGATTTACATCATTTTCTAATACGTGACGTTCTAAGCAGCTAAAAATAGGGGTGCCTAGAAAACTTGATATTATTTTGCTTATCAGCAAAGGTACAAAATGTTTGGTGTGAATACAATTTTCATTAACTCTCAGAAAATGTTCCGATTTCAAACATATCTTGATAACATCATTTGATGGGTAAGTCAGACCGCCGTGGCTTTTAAATTCAATTAGGGAATTGAGAAACCGATAGTACCAATCAATGCTGTGACACATGTTTCACATTTTATTGTTTTTTGTAATTGGTGCGAAACATAACCAGCAATATATTGCACAATTTGGGATGAACATTCACTTATCACAGGTGCATTCATGATGTAGTCATGATCCTTCCAAATAGTTTCTAGATCATCAGAAGGCTCATTTATGTCTATTAAACTATGGTTCGATAAACTACTATTAATTACATCTTCAGACCTTACATTTTTTGTAGAACTACTTAGAATAGGGATTTGATCTAATGGAATACAGTTACCCATACCGCCCTCTCTAATTTCTGCTCGAACCAGAAGCCTTTTGTAAGCAGCTAGAAACTGTCGAGCGGTTGGGTTATTATTCCAGCCACCTCTTGATCTAATTGACGAAAAGAATAATTCTAAATGATCTTGACTAATCTTATACAACGGAAGGTACAGTAATGTTTTTCTCTCAGAAACAAGTTCTTTGTAGAATCCTAAAGAACTTGATAATGAAATTATTAATCCAATAAACCCAGTTTTTCTGTTAGGCATGATTACTTGCTCATTATTAGATAATTTCAACTTTGAAAGATAAAAAATTGCACTATTGATAAATTCCGCAGATCGATCTATATTTTTTTGACATAATGCTTTTTTATAACCGTGTGCTACTAGGTTTCTGCTGTTTAAAATATCGAAAATGCTATTTACAATTCTAATAAATTTAACTGTTGCCTGACTACCTTTAAAATCCTCAAGATTCAGCTTTTTTTCGCAATACTCAATAGCATCGGCTACTGATGCACTAAGTAACTGAACTGCAAGCCGAACCTTCATTTTTTGTTTGAAAAAAATAATATGAGCGCGACGTAACTTATTCCCTAAATGTAAGCCCTCGCTAGTTTGCAGCTTCTCTAGAAGCGCTATGTATTTCCATTGAATAAAATTGTTATCACAATCAATTAGGATTTTCTTTTCACCAAATGCATTGTGAACAAGTTTTATCATATGACATGGATCATAAAAAATATATACATTGTGATCTGTAACTCTGAAACTTGTCTGTATATTTGAAATGTTAAATAAGAATCCAAAGTTATGACACATAGCGGTATTAGATGGAGCACCATCGAATGTGATTGACATAACTTTGGCTCCCGTATCTTCAATCAGATGGATGCATTGAGATACAATTGAATGTTTTTGACTGCCATTCAAAGAATCTGTAAGAAAGTAACCGACAGGTAATTTCCAAGTTCCATTGATGCAAACCAACATTATAACAAAAGCTTCTTTGGCTAAAGCATTAGAGTCATCGTTTAAATTTGTACCACAGTTCACATAACCATGGAATTTTTTTCCATCCCATTCTAAATGTTTCCGTATGGCTATTTCATCGATAATTAATGAACAAATTATTGGTCTGTCAGATGACTGAACCTTATTTCTTAAGGTATTTATTGATTCCTTGGTAAAACCAGGCTCAGCATCCACATTCTGAAACCATTTCGCAATAGTTTTGCTATGCGGGAGACAAGTGTCAAAAACATCTCTCACATAGTTGGATGCCTTTGGTGAAAAAAAATTTAATGTCAGGGCAAATTTCCTAAGTTCAGGTGAATATTGAACATTTCTCCCCATTTTTCTGTTCAATATTTCTATATTAACCTTGCTCATATTTTGAACTAAAACTAAATTTTCTTGAGATAGTAAATTTTGTCGCTCTAATTCCTCAGCAATTATTTTTAAAGAGGCTACTTTTTTGTGTGCTGTTTTCAGTGACTGACCAAGGGCACGGATTTTTTTCGTTTTTTCCTTATTCTTATCTTTTTGCAGCAGCAGTTCTCTTCTAAGTTTCTTTTTCCGGGGAGAGTCGTCCTGTGCAGCCAGAGCTGAGGTTGATGGCGATGGTTCTGGATGAACATCACGTTCACGGGGTCTTTCTCTTTCTCTTGCCTAAAATAACAGAGCTGTATATTAGACAATGTTTGAAACATTATTTCCGAAAGAAAGACAGAACAAATTAATTTATGATTTAAGTAGATGTGAACGAGTGACTGAATCTTATAGGAAAAGTGACAGTAACATTTTGTTTTGATTTCGTATCGAGTAAACACACCTAAATATAGTTGTTTAATAATGTAACTGTAACACAAGAAATTATTACATTTTTGAGGTTAGCTGCCTTTTGATTTTCAAAGCTATCAATTTTTAAATGGTTATTCAGCCATTCGTAATCGTATTTCTCCTTACTTTATTGCACTGTTTATTTTGGAAACGTCATCACTAATACTCAAATATAAAACCAAATTTGAGACCATAAATATAGAATATAGGCATAAGGCATAAGAATGATTTTAAATTAATATCACACCCAAATCATAACTCATTAATGATTCAATTATATACAATGGAGTTAAGATTTATAACAAACTTCCTCCTCATAGGTTTTAGTGAATATCCCAAAAGTTTTGTTTGTTATTATATAGCTTTGTCAATAAGAATCTTGTAAATTCTTAGACTATAAAGTATATCTATCTATCTATCCATCTATCCATCTATCCATCTATCCATCTATCCATCTGTCCATCTATCCGTCTATCCGTCTATCCGTCTATCCGTCTATCCGTCTATCCGTCTATCCGTCTATCCGTCTATCCGTCTATCCGTCTATCCGTCTATCCGTCTATCCGTCTATCCGTCTATCCGTCTATCCGTCTATCCGTCTATCCGTCTATCCGTCTATCCGTCTATCCGTCTATCCGTCTATCCGTCTATCCGTCTATCCGTCTATCCGTCTATCCGTCTATCCATCTATCCATCTATCCATCTATCCATCTATCCATCTATCCATCTATCCCTCTATCCATCTATCCATCTATCATAATCCTAGGATGCTTATTATTTTAATATTGATTAAGCGTAGACAATGTAAGCTAGGAATTATAACTTACAATTTTTGGACGTAAGTATTCCGGAAGCTCGTCAAATATGGTGGGGACTGCTCCTTTCAGAAGATATACTTTTTGATTTGTTTGATGAAGGAAATTCTGTTCAAAATGCTTAGAACAAAGCCTATCGTTGCTTGTAGGCTTCCAACCTTCGATCCTCATATTTTTGATCCATAAATCATGTCTAGGAAGATCTTTAGGAAACCTGTCGAGGAAGAAAGAAAATTAATTTTATTATTCATACAACTACAAATAAAGGCCACCCTTGAAATGCACACCTTCTATAAGGGTATTGGTATATTATATATTACAATGCAAAGTCATAATATTTCTATTCAAAATGTAAGCTATAATAGATACGCCACTGGAAAACTGATTGTATTTGAACCAAAAAATCCCTTAAAAACATAATTTTTAGACTTTACGTGCTCAAAAACATTATGATTCGCATGTTAGTGGTACATTCCAAATTATATTTCGGATACACATATATCTTTGAACTAGATATCGAGATATTTGCATGAATTTCGGATATACCAAAAAAATAAGATCATAAATTTACCTGTGAAAAGTGATTCCTGGCTCCTTCCTGCTGCTGTGGCTTTTACAACGGTAAGCTGCACACCCCACCATTACGCTCACCACAATATTTCACAATTATTGGTCTTAAAAACGTTAAATATCGCAAAAAACACCACCTTGACACTACGGTCGGTTTTCCACCAGCATTTTGACAGCTATTCATTTTCGGTATCAGCTAATCCATATAGCATCAAATGGGCGTGCGGTATCCCCTCTCTTTCCTTATCTAAGTCGTCGACTATAGTGTCGAGCTCAGGTTTGTATGGCTCAGACGCGTTTGCGAGGTCCTCTGCGTTCCTAAGCTCATTCGCTATGGAATTTACTCTAATCGCGAGAGAATCAATCGCAGCGTCTTTCGCCAGACTCTACCGATGTTTGGTAAAGGTTCTTGTAGCTGAGGCTAGCATACATAGTCTCCACTTTCGCTCTTCACCTTCGTCCGACTTTGACACATTCACCTGTGGCCTCAGTATTTTATTTATTGTCAATGCCATATGCAGTTTTTCGGTCTCTTCATCAAGTGGGCGGGGTATTGCTCTCGCACGTCCCGACGTCGCTTGTCCCTTCACAGGTTTTGTCAATCCGAGCAAGCACCGCTTATCGCTTATTTGCTTGCTCGTCTTTCCCGGAAAATGTGGCATTAGGAGCGTATTTACGTAGTACTCTTCCCGGTATACCTCGTTAAGCGCGCGTAGCCTCTGCTCCTCCTCGTCCGTCCAGATTTGGGGCCTTGTTTTTCCACCGATCGCTCGTTTCCTCGGCGCAGCAGCCGTGGCTATGCGCTTTCGGTTGCGAACAATCGGGTGTACATGCCGTTCATGTTGAGAAAGGCCTGACTGGGTTGGAAAATTGGCGGAGCAGCTACCACACGAGAAGCCAACCAAGGTATTAACCAGGGTATTCGTTCGATACGGGCATAAACGACTGTGATTTAGTATGCCCGCAGTTGTTGTGCTCGTTCTGTCACATGTTGGACACTCCCAGTGGATGTTGTTGTCGGGGTGCTTCATCGTTTCGTGCTCTTATGCGTCTTTCGCGCTGATGAAGGACTGCAGGGCCTCCCCAGCGCGAGCTCAGAGTGAGCATTTATACCTTCTCGCTGGATGTTTAAAAACGATCTCATCCGGTGTGACCTCGGGTACACTCTCGGGGTCCGAGAAAGTGGCCACCAATACAGGCGCCTCAAGACTCCCTAAAGTGCTTCGCCCAAGCACCTCCGTACTGTGCCGACCTATTTCGGTCCCACTGGAAATTTGTGGGCCCGACATCTGATAGGATCTACTATCGCTTAACCTAGCACCAACTAATCTTATAGAACTAGAAACGCAGGGAAGGATCGCACAATCGCTATCGTCTCTCTGGCTTTCATCAATTAGGCGGCGGCCAACACCATTCCGAACAGCCGCTTTTTGATCAGGTGTTTTCGCTTCGCCTTTTCCGTTATTCATGTGGGCCGTTCAATCCCGAGTAGGTCAGTCAGCGCTCCGAGGGTCGGGTATCCCACGAGGCTCGTTCAGGTGGCGTTGTTCGTTCCGGAATGAGGACGTTTGATATGGGTGAGTAGATGCAATGCGTTCTAGTCCTCTTACGTCTTAAGATATAGCTAGTAGCTACCGACGTTCCGGTAGTTCTACTCACTCCAACTGCGTTCTTCTCCTAAAATATGAAATCGTCTTCAGTTTTTCTCAAGTCAAGATAGTACAATTTTACTATTTAAAACAAAACATTAGTCTTTCTAAAGCCCTCTTGTATAACAAAATATTATTATTAATAAGAAGACGATTAGAAGAATAAATGTCTCAATACGTTATAGAGTTTGTTATTGCTAAAGGGGTGATACACGTACGAACTTTAAGTACGCGGTCTTTAAGTTCGCGAACTTACTCGGCTCGTCGTCGGTGACACACGTGAAGCTGAAATCACTCATTATGATAATTTTCCTAAATAAACAAATAAACAAAACTTAACAAACGCCAAACACAACAAGCGTTGCGCATCGATGGCCTGCCGAAACAAAGTGGTAGCTCGCGGCTCGCAGTACGAGCCCGGACAAGCTACGAGCAAGATTTCAAACCAGTTGGATCGCCGGCGGTTTGCGCGACGGTTTCAAAGTACGCGTACTTACGGAGACACACAGGCGAAAAAGGTCATCGAGCCATAAGTATGGGTACTTGCTCGTACGTGTATCACCCCTTTAATAGGCAAAATTGGAAAAAATCGCCAGAATAAACTAAAAGGAGTCCCCCTGAAACCGATGACGGTCTTAATCCAATAGGATTTTCGACCGCCATCCTTCTCCGGGAATTTAAATTCCTCGGAGCAGATCACCAGGAGCCGGTCAGCCCACTCGTCGGGAGAAACTCCTGATTGGTGGGCTAACTCGCTGCGAAAGTCCGGCGAATCCAGGAGCTGGGATACAACGCCATTGGCGCGTCTCCCTTCAGGGATGTCCCGCAACTCTTCTAATGAGGAGCCGAGGACCAAAGTCCCTTTAAACCGCCCTGGAAGCACCTCTCCCGATTTGAAGATCTCCTTAGGGACTGGAGCCGACCATTGAGATCGGTCAATCCCCTTATTGGAGAGGGCGATGAAGACGCGTTTGGCTCGGGATATATAATCCTTCACCTCCGCGATCTTCTCCTCAGTTTCCACTGAGGTCGCCCAATCTTGCGTATTATTCGCAAGTTCTTCAACCGCTTCGGGCGTTATAAGCCCTAGGCGGACGAGAGGTGGCATGTCTTTATTACATTCCACCTCCGAATCGGGTAGCTGTGCTACCGCCTCCCGCACTTTTGTCTCATCTATTCCTAAAATCTTAGCAATAGATGCCCAAGTCTTAAGGGACCTCAAGGATTTCTTGAGAAGTTCCTGCTTGGGGGACTTCTGTGGCGGGGAAACAGAACCGCGTGCCGTTTCAGCCTTGGGTTTCGATCCGGATGGTTTTGCTGGAGGGTTTTTCTTACCCTTACCAGCCTTTCCATCGACCTTAACCCGGGCCTTAGTGGAGGACGCGGGGGTGGACTTTCCACCTCTTGCAGTTTTTCCACTCTGGTTACGTTTGGTCTCAACTGAGACCTGGGACTGCGATAGGCTGGCTAATGCCCTAGAAAGGGAGCCAACTGTCTCGCTCAAGTCCCGCGTAACTGAAGCGGGGGGAGTGTAGGCTACACGCCTCGCTAAACTGGCACCGCAAGACGTGTGATAGGCGACTAGGATACTCTCCCAGTCCGCCGCGCACACTCGGCTGCTAACCCCAGGGTTGATTTGCTCCGCCAGCATACGGATATTCTGTATCTGGGACAGAGTCAAATCTGGAACCCGTCCGCGCGAAGATGGAGTCTTACTACCAGAGTTGGTGGGCCCAGTGGCCTCTGACCCGGTAGGGACTGCATCCTGGTTGGATATGTCTTGTTGAGACATATTTAGCCAATTGGATAACGGTTAATTAACTTTAACTGTCGTCAATTCCAATTGACCACGGCCGATTTTCGGGCGACAATTTCCGCTCGCGGTTTCAAGTCGGCCGATTAACGTACAGCCGACACGTCCGCTCGCCTCGACGGTCGGCGAGAGAGTCATAGTTACTCCCGCCGTTTACCCGCGCTTGCTTGAATTTCTTCACGTTGACATTCAGAGCACTGGGCAGAAATCACATTGAGTCAACACCCGCTGGGGCCATCTCAATGCTTTGTTTTAATTAGACAGTCGGATTCCCCCGGTCCGTGCCAGTTCTGAGCTGACCGTTGAATGGCGGCCGAAGAGGACACCAGAACGCCCTTGGTTCACTAACGAGTACTAAATCAGCATTTATTTCATTTGCAGTCACAAGTGCAAGATCATGAGCGGGTCTACTTCTATTGGTGTTAATTTGCAGTATTTTCATTGTTATACTTTTTAATTTAGTTTTGTTAAGTTTAATTTACTTGTTTCTGTTTAGTTTTGTTTTTATCTTTAACTTTATTATTCTAAAGCGGTGTACTCAGGCAAAAGCTTTAGAGTAGACTGACGTCTCGGGCTATTTGTCTGGTGGCCTTTTGTTCTACATCGTATACAGAACGGTTCGTTTTGGCATACATTAAAGTCTATGGTCTTCTTTTGAACATTTTAAGCAAAGGCTTTCTCTATCTGGCCCTTGGCACTGAGACTTTGTGTGACCTTGTTCCCAGCACCTGGAACACTTCACTTCATTCTTCCTCTCCTCGATCTGACATCTTACTAGTCCCACTATTATTTGGCCCATTCCAATAAGTTTATCTGCATCTGATTCCGGTAATATCACGGTTACGTTCTGTTTCTTGCCACTGGCTGGACGTAGGGCTCGAGTATCGATGTTTTGAGTTGAAATATGCGTTGAAATTGCATCTCTCACCTCATCTGCAGTTGTATCTGAGTCCATACCCTTGATGTGTATTACCTTTCGTCTGATCAGTACAGATGCTTTGGCTTCTGGTATTTTCTCCTTTAGCTCTCTTTTGAGAAGTTCAGCTTCTTCAGAGCCTTTCTTGACTGTAAGGAGTAATTCCCCATGTCTAGTTTTAATAACGTTTTTTATATCAACGCCTATCTGACTAGGACGAATAGTTTGTTTAACCATCTTCAAAAGGTCAGAATATGACCGATTTTTCATTTGTATAAGCACCGCGTCGTTTTTCGGAGGATTCCATGGAGTTTTGGGCTGTTCTTTGCTGATTTTAGGGCTGATCAAATTATTTATGACTTTTTCCTTAACCAGTACGTAAATCGTAATTTGTATTTCCGTGTCCGCAAAAAGGTATTGCACTATTCGGTTAAAATTAAGTCCTACGAGTCCATCGTCTATTTGAGGCATAGCTATATGTGTTCTGTTAAGCTTTAATACCAAGTCTTTTACAGTTCTAAGCGATTGGAATATAAACCTGACATCAGCTTTTCCTATGGCTTTCTCCTCAGAGAGAATGGCATAGTATATATCTCTAGATGTATACTTCATAGCACCGTCGTCGTCTAGAAATCCTAAGGAGTGTGGCATCATAGCCACGTGTCCCTTGGATTTATTCTGCTTCCAAAGGCCTTCGAAGCCTCCAAAATTATTGATAGTTGTCGTAATTACCGTATTGTCTGATTCGAAGTTTATGTTGCAGGGGATAATTATATCTTGTTCGGCTGGAGCTTCCCATAGGTCACCTTCTATTGTACTGAAGGCAGGAAAAACGTTGTTTTCCCAGTCAGCATCTGTAATCCTTTGAAAGTTGTCAAAAGTTTCTTCACTCTCGAGTATACCTCTCCTTGTACTTCTCCACCTTGCAAGTTGGCATTCTGTGCACTGTACCGATGTTTCACTTTGCTTATCTGGTGCTAGTTCTTGAATTTCCTTGAGTAACTGTAGTTCTTGCTTCAGTCGTAGATTTTCATCTTTCAGGTTTTTATTTCTGTCTTTCACGTCTTCTCCTATGACAGCTTGATGATATAAATTCCTTATCCCGCAGCTTTTCTGCATAGAGGCTGAGGTTACTAGATACATTTTTTATCTCCTATTTTGGTTTGTACATGTTCTGTATGTCTCGCATCCCAGTCGGATGGGGGGATATTGGCCTCATTTTGGATGCCATGTCTCGTATCCCCGTTTGTCGCGTTCAGGGTTTCATCCCCTAAATGCGAGGGCTGTCGATGATGACTGGCCATATTTAGGACATAATCCCCACATAGCGGGGTGATGGGCCTGAAGCCTCCAGCCACCATCGCATCAGCTGCTGCTGATGTTTGAGACTCTTGGTGATGTCTGGGACCGGACCTCGCAGGAGAGGTGCAGCTGTTCTTCGAGCAAGCAGGGGAAGCAATCTGCCTCTCTACTACTGGCGTAGCAACCCTGCTTGTGACGGTAAAGGTTGGAGGTGACCTCGTTCGAACGAGGTGTGCGATCCTTGGTTCGACAATGTTACTGATAGCATTAGCATCACAAGTACCTGGACTCGCCTTTCCGACCTCGTGCGGCGCGCTGTGTTCTCGCTCACTGGCTCCTGCCAGTGAGCTTGTCTGCGCCCGCGTCCGAACGCCTGCCTCACGCTGCGCCTTCTTCATCTCCATTTCTGCCACGGCTGAGATGGCGAAGGATTTCTGTTCTTTTTTTTTATCGGTGGCAATCCTGATAAGGACTATGGCGAAAGTTGCGATCGTTCTTTCTTTTCACGGCAATCCTGACAAGGACTATGCCAAATAACAGTATGCGATGTCGTAGACCACGTAGAAGGGAAAGTGGGTTGTGGTGATGAAAACCGCCTTTATTTTTTGGGGCTTCCCACACACAATCCCACACTGAGGAGGAGGAGGATAAACGGCTACGTCGAAAATTCTTATTTCTTTCTTTCTAATGTTTTGATTTTGTCTCCAGAGAAACAGATTTGTAGTAAGTCTCAAGAGACTGTATTGAAGACCACCCTGGTGCAGGTAACGGAGTTCTTGGTTTCTTCTTAGTATTTGTTACTAGTCTTGACGGCTTGTTCTTCTCTACAGAGGCCGGAGTGAGCCGCTGGACCTCTGCGTCAAGCGGCAGCTATGTCAGTGTATCAGTTCTAACCATCAATGCTTCTGACCGCGACTGACTGCGCGACTGGGTCTGCTTGTTGCCGTGACGGGATCTGGGCAGCGACTGACTGTCGCGGTGGCTAACGGGCCCAATTTATGTGTTTGCGCCGTTACCGGCGTACTCCGCCCCCAACCGCACCGGCGCGCGCCGGATCGGGCGCTCTGTATCGCGTTGGTTTCTGGAGGCGAAAACTCGTAGAAAATGATAAGAATCAATAGTTTAGTATAGGCATTTGGGTTCTGGACCATGCTCTATACTGTAAAACGCGGGAAAATGGGTAAAAATCGCTTTTCCTAAGAGCGTGATTCACGACATGTACAACATCCTCAAGTTTCTCAATGTGTTTGATCACTTTGTATAGTAGTCTTGAGGAAACTTACTTCTGATGCTAACTTCATGTCTATCTCTTCTGGCTGCTTTGGGTTTTCATGTATTATACTGTCCGGTATCACTATGTCTCGGAAAATATGATCATCATTATCAGAAAAGCATATAGAGTTTGATCTGCTGTGTGCCTCTAGACTTAACTGTGTCTCTACGAGACCTCTTCTAGTAGTTTCACTCATATTGGTCTGAAGCGTTACCGAGGATGGGAATGCACCCCCGGTATATCTTGAAATATCAAAATTGATGACTCTGACCTATTTTTTTCTGACGAATGCACAAAATGTCAATAAAATAAATAGAAAACGTCGTGTGCGAATATGTTTTAACTAAAATGAGGGTGTCTTCAACTCCAGTGATGAATAACAGTCCTTGGAACACGTAAAAACAAAACGGTGAAATATCACTTACCCCTTATCGCAAAATCGGGATTTAAGGTAGGACGTTTCTCATTTTGCATAAACTTTGTTTGTACCTGCTTTCTACGATCTCGACCTATATAGGGTTAATATCAATAACGCCGGCTCTAGCCTCAACGGTTTCTTCCCAGTCATAGGGGAATGATGTTGTTCCCACAACGCCCCAGAGTTGATCGTAGAGATCTTTTACCTGGTCACCTTTCGATAATTCAGGTTGGCGTTGGCTGTCTATGTCGGCTAATCGATCCTCTGCAACTAGAGTTGCTAGAAGCTTTGGATCTTTAGCCCATAGTGACTGAACCGTCGCGTACTGTTGCCTTTGTCGTTGGTTTCTATTTCCCCTGGGTCGTCTTCTGGCGTTTATGACGTTTCCTCTCTGATTATTACATCGAGCGGAATTGTCTTTTGCCAGTATCGCAGTCAGCTCGTCGACTATAGTGTCGAGCTCAGGTTTGTATGGCTCAGACGCGTTTGCGAGGTCCTCTGCGTTCCTAAGCTCATTCGCTATGGAATTTACTCTAATCGCGAGAGAATCAATCGCAGCGTCTTTCGCCAGACTCTACCGATGTTTGGTAAAGGTTCTTGTAGCTGAGGCTAGCATACATAGTCTCCACTTTCGCTCTTCACCTTCGTCCGACTTTGATACATTCACCTGTGGCCTCAGTATTTTATTTATTGTCAATGCCATATGCAGTTTTTCGGTCTCTTCATCAAGTGGGCGGGGTATTGCTCTCGCACGTCCCGACGTCGCTTGTCCCTTCACAGGTTTTGTCAATCCGAGCAAGCACCGCTTATCGCTTATTTGCTTGCTCGTCTTTCCCGGAAAATGTGGCATTAGGAGCGTATTTACGTAGTACTCTTCCCGGTATACCTCGTTAAGCGCGCGTAGCCTCTGCTCCTCCTCGTCCGTCCAGATTTGGGGCCTTGTTCTTCCACCGATCGCTCGTTTCCTCGGCGCAGCAGCCGTGGCTATGCGCTTTCGGTTGCGAACAATCGGGTGTACATGCCGTTCATGTTGAGAAAGGCCTGACTGGGTTGGAAAATTGGCGGAGCAGCTACCACACGAGAAGCCAACCAAGGTATTAACCAGGGTATTCGTTCGATACGGGCATAAACGACTGTGATTTAGTATGCCCGCAGTTGTTGTGCTCGTTCTGTCACATGTTGGACACTCCCAGTGGATGTTGTTGTCGGGGTGCTTCATCGTTTCGTGCTCTTATGCGTCTTTCGCGCTGATGAAGGACTGCAGGGCCTCCCCAGCGCGAGCTCAGAGTGAGCATTTATACCTTCTCGCTGGATGTTTAAAAACGATCTCATCCGGTGTGACCTCGGGTACACTCTCGGGGTCCGAGAAAGTGGCCACCAATACAGGCGCCTCAAGACTCCCTAAAGTGCTTCGCCCAAGCACCTCCGTACTGTGCCGACCTATTTCGGTCCCACTGGAAATTTGTGGGCCCGACATCTGATAGGATCTACTATCGCTTAACCTAGCACCAACTCACCAACTAATCTTATAGAACTAGAAACGCAGGGAAGGATCGCACAATCGCTATCGTCTCTCTGGCTTTCATCAATTAGGCGGCGGCCAACACCATTCCGAACAGCCGCTTTTTGATCAGGTGTTTTCGCTTCGCCTTTTCCGTTATTCATGTGGGCCGTTCAATCCCGAGTAGGTCAGTCAGCGCTCCGAGGGTCGGGTATCCCACGAGGCTCGTTCAGGTGGCGTTGTTCGTTCCGGAATGAGGACGTTTGATATGGGTGAGTAGATGCAATGCGTTCTAGTCCTCTTACGTCTTAAGATGTAGCTAGTAGCTACCGACGTTCCGGTAGTTCTACTCACTCCAACTGCGTTCTTCTCCTAAAATATGAAATCGTCTTCAGTTTTTCTCAAGTCAAGATAGTACAATTTTACTATTTAAAACAAAACATTAGTCTTTCTAAAGCCCTCTTGTATAACAAAATATTATTATTAATAAGAAGACGATTAGAAGAATAAATGTCTCAATACGTTATAGAGTTTGTTATTGCTAAAGGGGTGATACACGTACGAACTTTAAGTTCGCGAACTTACTCGGCTCGTCGTCGGTGACACACGTGAAGCTGAAATCACTCATTATGATAATTTTCCTAAATAAACAAATAAACAAAACTTAACAAACGCCAAACACAACAAGCGTTGCGCATCGATGGCCTGCCGAAACAAAGTGGTAGCTCGCGGCTCGCAGTACGAGCCCGGACAAGCTACGAGCAAGATTTCAAACCAGTTGGATCGCCGGCGGTTTGCGCGACGGTTTCAAAGTACGCGTACTTACGGAGACACACAGGCGAAAAAGGTCATCGAGCCATAAGTATGGGTACTTGCTCGTACGTGTATCACCCCTTTAATAGGCAAAATTGGAAAAAATCGCCAGAATAAACTAAAAGGAGTCCCCCTGAAACCGATGACGGTCTTAATCCAATAGGATTTTCGACCGCCATCCTTCTCCGGGAATTTAAATTCCTCGGAGCAGATCACCAGGAGCCGGTCAGCCCACTCGTCGGGAGAAACTCCTGATTGGTGGGCTAACTCGCTGCGAAAGTCCGGCGAATCCAGGAGCTGGGATACAACGCCATTGGCGCGTCTCCCTTCAGGGATGTCCCGCAACTCTTCTAATGAGGAGCCGAGGACCAAAGTCCCTTTAAACCGCCCTGGAAGCACCTCTCCCGATTTGAAGATCTCCTTAGGGACTGGAGCCGACCATTGAGATCGGTCAATCCCCTTATTGGAGAGGGCGATGAAGACGCGTTTGGCTCGGGATATATAATCCTTCACCTCCGCGATCTTCTCCTCAGTTTCCACTGAGGTCGCCCAATCTTGCGTATTATTCGCAAGTTCTTCAACCGCTTCGGGCGTTATAAGCCCTAGGCGGACGAGAGGTGGCATGTCTTTATTACATTCCACCTCCGAATCGGGTAGCTGTGCTACCGCTTCCCGCACTTTTGTCTCATCTATTCCTAAAATCTTAGCAATAGATGCCCAAGTCTTAAGGGACCTCAAGGATTTCTTGAGAAGTTCCTGCTTGGGGGACTTCTGTGGCGGGGAAACAGAACCGCGTGCCGTTTCAGCCTTGGGTTTCGATCCGGATGGTTTTGCTGGAGGGTTTTTCTTACCCTTACCAGCCTTTCCATCGACCTTAACCTGGGCCTTAGTGGAGGACGCGAGGGTGGACTTTCCACCTCTTGCAGTTTTTCCACTCTGGTTACGTTTGGTCTCAACTGAGACCTGGGACTGCGATAGGCTGGCTAATGCCCTAGAAAGGGAGCCAACTGTCTCGCTCAAGTCCCGCGTAACTGAAGCGGGGGGAGTGTAGGCTACACGCCTCGCTAAACTGGCACCGCAAGACGTGTGATAGGCGACTAGGATACTCTCCCAGTCCGCCGCGCACACTCGGCTGCTAACCCCAGGGTTGATTTGCTCCGCCAGCATACGGATATTCTGTATCTGGGACAGAGTCAAATCTGGAACCCGTCCGCGCGAAGATGGAGTCTTACTACCAGAGTTGGTGGGCCCAGTGGCCTCTGACCCGGTAGGGACTGCATCCTGGTTGGATATGTCTTGTTGAGACATATTTAGCCAATTGGATAACGGTTAATTAACTTTAACTGTCGTCAATTCCAATTGACCACGGCCGATTTTCGGGCGACAATTTCCGCTCGCGGTTTCAAGTCGGCCGATTAACGTACAGCCGACACGTCCGCTCGCCTCGACGGTCGGCGAGAAAGTTATAGTTACTCCCGCCGTTTACCCGCGCTTGCTTGAATTTCTTCACGTTGACATTCAGAGCACTGGGCAGAAATCACATTGAGTCAACACCCGCTGGGGCCATCTCAATGCTTTGTTTTAATTAGACAGTCGGATTCCCCCGGTCCGTGCCAGTTCTGAGCTGACCGTTGAATGGCGGCCGAAGAGGACACCAGAACGCCCTTGGTTCACTAACGAGTACTAAATCAGCATTTATTTCATTTGCAGTCACAAGTGCAAGATCATGAGCGGGTCTACTTCTATTGGTGTTAATTTGCAGTATTTTCATTGTTATACTTTTTAATTTAGTTTTGTTAAGTTTAATTTACTTGTTTCTGTTTAGTTTTGTTTTTATCTTTAACTTTATTATTCTAAAGCGGTGTACTCAGGCAAAAGCTTTAGAATAGACTGACGTCTCGGGCTATTTGTCTGGTGGCCTTTTGTTCTACATCGTATACAGAACGGTTCGTTTTGGCATACATTAAAGTCTATGGTCTTCTTTTGCACATTTTAAGCAAAGGCTTTCTCTATCTGGCCCTTGGCACTGAGACTTTGTGTGACCTTGTTCCCAGCACCTGGAACACTTCACTTCATTCTTCCTCTCCTCGATCTGACATCTTACTAGTCCCACTATTATTTGGCCCATTCCAATAAGTTTATCTGCATCTGATTCCGGTAATATCACGGTTACGTTCTGTTTCTTGCCACTGGCTGGACGTAGGGCTCGAGTATCGATGTTTTGAGTTGAAATATGCGTTGAAATTGCATCTCTCACCTCATCTGCAGTTGTATCTGAGTCCATACCCTTGATGTGTATTACCTTTCGTCTGATCAGTACAGATGCTTTGGCTTCTGGTATTTTCTCCTTTAGCTCTCTTTTGAGAAGTTCAGCTTCTTCAGAGCCTTTCTTGACTGTAAGGAGTAATTCCCCATGTCTAGTTTTAATAACGTTTTTTATATCAACGCCTATCTGACTAGGACGAATAGTTTGTTTAACCATCTTCAAAAGGTCAGAATATGACCGATTTTTCATTTGTATAAGCACCGCGTCGTTTTTCGGAGGATTCCATGGAGTTTTGGGCTGTTCTTTGCTGATTTTAGGGCTGATCAAATTATTTATGACTTTTTCCTTAACCAGTACGTAAATCGTAATTTGTATTTCCGTGTCCGCAAAAAGGTATTGCACTATTCGGTTAAAATTAAGTCCTACGAGTCCATCGTCTATTTGAGGCATAGCTATATGTGTTCTGTTAAGCTTTAATACCAAGTCTTTTACAGTTCTAAGCGATTGGAATATAAACCTGACATCAGCTTTTCCTATGGCTTTCTCCTCAGAGAGAATGGCATAGTATATATCTCTAGATGTATACTTCATAGCACCGTCGTCGTCTAGAAATCCTAAGGAGTGTGTCATCATAGCCACGTGTCCCTTGGATTTATTCTGCTTCCAAAGGCCTTCGAAGCCTCCAAAATTATTGATAGTTGTCGTAATTACCGTATTGTCTGATTCGAAGTTTATGTTGCAGGGGATAATTATATCTTGTTCGGCTGGAGCTTCCCATAGGTCACCTTCTATTGTACTGAAGGCAGGAAAAACGTTGTTTTCCCAGTCAGCATCTGTAATCCTTTGAAAGTTGTCAAAAGTTTCTTCACTCTCGAGTATACCTCTCCTTGTACTTCTCCACCTTGCAAGTTGGCATTCTGTGCACTGTACCGATGTTTCACTTTGCTTATCTGGTGCTAGTTCTTGAATTTCCTTGAGTAACTGTAGTTCTTGCTTCAGTCGTAGATTTTCATCTTTCAGGTTTTTATTTCTGTCTTTCACGTCTTCTCCTATGACAGCTTGATTGAGCCAAGATATAAATTCCTTATCCCGCAGCTTTTCTGCATAGAGGCTGAGGTTACTAGATACATTTTTTATCTCCTATTTTGGTTTGTACATGTTCTGTATGTCTCGCATCCCAGTCGGATGGGGGGATATTGGCCTCATTTTGGATGCCATGTCTCGTATCCCCGTTTGTCGCGTTCAGGGTTTCACCCCCTAAATGCGAGGGCTGTCGATGATGACTGGCCATATTTAGGACATAATCCCCACATAGCGGGGTGATGGGCCTGAAGCCTCCAGCCACCATCGCATCAGCTGCTGCTGATGTTTGAGACTCTTGGTGATGTCTGGGACCGGACCTCGCAGGAGAGGTGCAGCTGTTCTTCGAGCAAGCAGGGGAAGCAATCTGCCTCTCTACTACTGGCGTAGCAACCCTGCTTGTGACGGTAAAGGTTGGAGGTGACCTCGTTCGAACGAGGTGTGCGATCCTTGGTTCGACAATGTTACTGATAGCATTAGCATCACAAGTACCTGGACTCGCCTTTCCGACCTCGTGCGGCGCGCTGTGTTCTCGCTCACTGGCTCCTGCCAGTGAGCTTGTCTGCGCCCGCGTCCGAACGCCTGCCTCACGCTGCGCCTTCTTCATCTCCATTTCTGCCACGGCTGAGATGGCGAAGGATTTCTGTTCTTTTTTTTTATCGGTGGCAATCCTGATAAGGACTATGGCGAAAGTTGCGATCGTTCTTTCTTTTCACGGCAATCCTGACAAGGACTATGCCAAATAACAGTATGCGATGTCGTAGACCACGTAGAAGGGAAAGTGGGTTGTGGTGGTGAAAACCGCCTTTATTTTTTGGGGCTTCCCACACACAATCCCACACTGAGGAGGAGGAGGATAAACGGCTACGTCGAAAATTCTTATTTCTTTCTTTCTAATGTTTTGATTTTGTCTCCAGAGAAACAGATTTGTAGTAAGTCTCAAGAGACTGTATTGAAGACCACCCTGGTGCAGGTAACGGAGTTCTTGGTTTCTTCTTAGTATTTGTTACTAGTCTTGACGGCTTGTTCTTCTCTACAGAGGCCGGAGTGAGCCGCTGGACCTCTGCGTCAAGCGGCAGCTATGTCAGTGTATCAGTTCTAACCATCAATGCTTCTGACCGCGACTGACTGCGCGACTGGGTCTGCTTGTTGCCGTGACGGGATCTGGGCAGCGACTGACTGTCGCGGTGGCTAACGGGCCCAATTTATGTGCTTGCGCCGTTACCGGCGTACTCCGCCCCCAACCGCACCGGCGCGCGCCGGATCGGGCGCTCTGTATCGCGTTGGTTTCTGGAGGCGAAAACTCGTAGAAAATGATAAGAATCAATAGTTTAGTATAGGCATTTGGGTTCTGGACCATGCTCTATACTGTAAAACGCGGGAAAATGGGTAAAAATCGCTTTTCCTAAGAGCGTGATTCACGACATGTACAACATCCTCAAGTTTCTCAATGTGTTTGATCACTTTGTATAGTAGTCTTGAGGAAACTTACTTCTGATGCTAACTTCATGTCTATCTCTTCTGGCTGCTTTGGGTTTTCATGTATTATACTGTCCGGTATCACTATGTCTCGGAAAATATGATCATCATTATCAGAAAAGCATATAGAGTTTGATCTGCTGTGTGCCTCTAGACTTAACTGTGTCTTTACGAGACCTCTTCTAGTAGTTTCACTCATATTGGTCTGAAGCGTTACCGAGGATGGGAATGCACCCCCGGTATATCTTGAAATATCAAAATTGATGACTCTGACCTATTTTTTTCTGACGAATGCACAAAATGTCAATAAAATAAATAGAAAACGTCGTGTGCGAATATGTTTTAACTAAAATGAGGGTGTCTTCAACTCCAGTGATGAATAACAGTCCTTGGAACACGTAAAAACAAAACGGTGAAATATCACTTACCCCTTATCGCAAAATCGGGATTTAAGGTAGGACGTTTCTCATTTTGCATAAACTTTGTTTGTACCTGCTTTCTACGATCTCGACCTATATAGGGTTAATATCAATAACGCCGGCTCTAGCCTCAACGGTTTCTTCCCAGTCATAGGGGAATGATGTTGTTCCCACAACGCCCCAGAGTTGATCGTAGAGATCTTTTACCTGGTCACCTTTCGATAATTCAGGTTGGCGTTGGCTGTCTATGTCGGCTAATCGATCCTCTGCAACTAGAGTTGCTAGAAGCTTTGGATCTTTAGCCCATAGTGACTGAACCGTCGCGTACTGTTGCCTTTGTCGTTGGTTTCTATTTCCCCTGGGTCGTCTTCTGGCGTTTATGACGTTTCCTCTCTGATTATTACATCGAGCGGAATTGTCTTTTGCCAGTATCGCAGTCAGCTCGTCGACTATAGTGTCGAGCTCAGGTTTGTATGGCTCAGACGCGTTTGCGAGGTCCTCTGCGTTCCTAAGCTCATTCGCTATGGAATTTACTCTAATCGCGAGAGAATCAATCGCAGCGTCTTTCGCCAGACTCTACCGATGTTTGGTAAAGGTTCTTGTAGCTGAGGCTAGCATACATAGTCTCCACTTTCGCTCTTCACCTTCGTCCGACTTTGATACATTCACCTGTGGCCTCAGTATTTTATTTATTGTCAATGCCATATGCAGTTTTTCGGTCTCTTCATCAAGTGGGCAGGGTATTGCTCTCGCACGTCCCGACGTCGCTTGTCCCTTCACAGGTTTTGTCAATCCGAGCAAGCACCGCTTATCGCTTATTTGCTTGCTCGTCTTTCCCGGAAAATGTGGCATTAGGAGCGTATTTACGTAGTACTCTTCCCGGTATACCTCGTTAAGCGCGCGTAGCCTCTGCTCCTCCTCGTCCGTCCAGATTTGGGGCCTTGTTCTTCCACCGATCGCTCGTTTCCTCGGCGCAGCAGCCGTGGCTATGCGCTTTCGGTTGCGAACAATCGGGTGTACATGCCGTTCATGTTGAGAAAGGCCTGACTGGGTTGGAAAATTGGCGGAGCAGCTACCACACGAGAAGCCAACCAAGGTATTAACCAGGGTATTCGTTCGATACGGGCATAAACGACTGTGATTTAGTATGCCCGCAGTTGTTGTGCTCGTTCTGTCACATGTTGGACACTCCCAGTGGATGTTGTTGTCGGGGTGCTTCATCGTTTCGTGCTCTTATGCGTCTTTCGCGCTGATGAAGGACTGCAGGGCCTCCCCAGCGCGAGCTCAGAGTGAGCATTTATACCTTCTCGCTGGATGTTTAAAAACGATCTCATCCGGTGTGACCTCGGGTACACTCTCGGGGTCCGAGAAAGTGGCCACCAATACAGGCGCCTCAAGACTCCCTAAAGTGCTTCGCCCAAGCACCTCCGTACTGTGCCGACCTATTTCGGTCCCACTGGAAATTTGTGGGCCCGACATCTGATAGGATCTACTATCGCTTAACCTAGCACCAACTAATCTTATAGAACTAGAAACGCAGGGAAGGATCGCACAATCGCTATCGTCTCTCTGGCTTTCATCAATTAGGCGGCGGCCAACACCATTCCGAACAGCCGCTTTTTGATCAGGTGTTTTCGCTTCGCCTTTTCCGTTATTCATGTGGGCCGTTCAATCCCGAGTAGGTCAGTCAGCGCTCCGAGGGTCGGGTATCCCACGAGGCTCGTTCAGGTGGCGTTGTTCGTTCCGGAATGAGGACGTTTGATATGGGTGAGTAGATGCAATGCGTTCTAGTCCTCTTACGTCTTAAGATATAGCTAGTAGCTACCGACGTTCCGGTAGTTCTACTCACTCCAACTGCGTTCTTCTCCTAAAATATGAAATCGTCTTCAGTTTTTCTCAAGTCAAGATAGTACAATTTTACTATTTAAAACAAAACATTAGTCTTTCTAAAGCCCTCTTGTATAACAAAATATTATTATTAATAAGAAGACGATTAGAAGAATAAATGTCTCAATACGTTATAGAGTTTGTTATTGCTAAAGGGGTGATACACGTACGAACTTTAAGTACGCGGTCTTTAAGTTCGCGAACTTACTCGGCTCGTCGTCGGTGACACACGTGAAGCTGAAATCACTCATTATGATAATTTTCCTAAATAAACAAATAAACAAAACTTAACAAACGCCAAACACAACAAGCGTTGCGCATCGATGGCCTGCCGAAACAAAGTGGTAGCTCGCGGCTCGCAGTACGAGCCCGGACAAGCTACGAGCAAGATTTCAAACCAGTTGGATCGCCGGCGGTTTGCGCGACGGTTTCAAAGTACGCGTACTTACGGAGACACACAGGCGAAAAAGGTCATCGAGCCATAAGTATGGGTACTTGCTCGTACGTGTATCACCCCTTTAATAGGCAAAATTGGAAAAAATCGCCAGAATAAACTAAAAGGAGTCCCCCTGAAACCGATGACGGTCTTAATCCAATAGGATTTTCGACCGCCATCCTTCTCCGGGAATTTAAATTCCTCGGAGCAGATCACCAGGAGCCGGTCAGCCCACTCGTCGGGAGAAACTCCTGATTGGTGGGCTAACTCGCTGCGAAAGTCCGGCGAATCCAGGAGCTGGGATACAACGCCATTGGCGCGTCTCCCTTCAGGGATGTCCCGCAACTCTTCTAATGAGGAGCCGAGGACCAAAGTCCCTTTAAACCGCCCTGGAAGCACCTCTCCCGATTTGAAGATCTCCTTAGGGACTGGAGCCGACCATTGAGATCGGTCAATCCCCTTATTGGAGAGGGCGATGAAGACGCGTTTGGCTCGGGATATATAATCCTTCACCTCCGCGATCTTCTCCTCAGTTTCCACTGAGGTCGCCCAATCTTGCGTATTATTCGCAAGTTCTTCAACCGCTTCGGGCGTTATAAGCCCTAGGCGGACGAGAGGTGGCATGTCTTTATTACATTCCACCTCCGAATCGGGTAGCTGTGCTACCGCCTCCCGCACTTTTGTCTCATCTATTCCTAAAATCTTAGCAATAGATGCCCAAGTCTTAAGGGACCTCAAGGATTTCTTGAGAAGTTCCTGCTTGGGGGACTTCTGTGGCGGGGAAACAGAACCGCGTGCCGTTTCAGCCTTGGGTTTCGATCCGGATGGTTTTGCTGGAGGGTTTTTCTTACCCTTACCAGCCTTTCCATCGACCTTAACCCGGGCCTTAGTGGAGGACGCGGGGGTGGACTTTCCACCTCTTGCAGTTTTTCCACTCTGGTTACGTTTGGTCTCAACTGAGACCTGGGACTGCGATAGGCTGGCTAATGCCCTAGAAAGGGAGCCAACTGTCTCGCTCAAGTCCCGCGTAACTGAAGCGGGGGGAGTGTAGGCTACACGCCTCGCTAAACTGGCACCGCAAGACGTGTGATAGGCGACTAGGATACTCTCCCAGTCCGCCGCGCACACTCGGCTGCTAACCCCAGGGTTGATTTGCTCCGCCAGCATACGGATATTCTGTATCTGGGACAGAGTCAAATCTGGAACCCGTCCGCGCGAAGATGGAGTCTTACTACCAGAGTTGGTGGGCCCAGTGGCCTCTGACCCGGTAGGGACTGCATCCTGGTTGGATATGTCTTGTTGAGACATATTTAGCCAATTGGATAACGGTTAATTAACTTTAACTGTCGTCAATTCCAATTGACCACGGCCGATTTTCGGGCGACAATTTCCGCTCGCGGTTTCAAGTCGGCCGATTAACGTACAGCCGACACGTCCGCTCGCCTCGACGGTCGGCGAGAGAGTCATAGTTACTCCCGCCGTTTACCCGCGCTTGCTTGAATTTCTTCACGTTGACATTCAGAGCACTGGGCAGAAATCACATTGAGTCAACACCCGCTGGGGCCATCTCAATGCTTTGTTTTAATTAGACAGTCGGATTCCCCCGGTCCGTGCCAGTTCTGAGCTGACCGTTGAATGGCGGCCGAAGAGGACACCAGAACGCCCTTGGTTCACTAACGAGTACTAAATCAGCATTTATTTCATTTGCAGTCACAAGTGCAAGATCTTGAGCGGGTCTACTTCTATTGGTGTTAATTTGCAGTATTTTCATTGTTATACTTTTTAATTTAGTTTTGTTAAGTTTAATTTACTTGTTTCTGTTTAGTTTTGTTTTTATCTTTAACTTTATTATTCTAAAGCGGTGTACTCAGGCAAAAGCTTTAGAGTAGACTGACGTCTCGGGCTATTTGTCTGGTGGCCTTTTGTTCTACATCGTATACAGAACGGTTCGTTTTGGCATACATTAAAGTCTATGGTCTTCTTTTGCACATTTTAAGCAAAGGCTTTCTCTATCTGGCCCTTGGCACTGAGACTTTGTGTGACCTTGTTCCCAGCACCTGGAACACTTCACTTCATTCTTCCTCTCCTCGATCTGACATCTTACTAGTCCCACTATTATTTGGCCCATTCCAATAAGTTTATCTGCATCTGATTCCGGTAATATCACGGTTACGTTCTGTTTCTTGCCACTGGCTGGACGTAGGGCTCGAGTATCGATGTTTTGAGTTGAAATATGCGTTGAAATTGCATCTCTCACCTCATCTGCAGTTGTATCTGAGTCCATACCCTTGATGTGTATTACCTTTCGTCTGATCAGTACAGATGCTTTGGCTTCTGGTATTTTCTCCTTTAGCTCTCTTTTGAGAAGTTCAGCTTCTTCAGAGCCTTTCTTGACTGTAAGGAGTAATTCCCCATGTCTAGTTTTAATAACGTTTTTTATATCAACGCCTATCTGACTAGGACGAATAGTTTGTTTAACCATCTTCAAAAGGTCAGAATATGACCGATTTTTCATTTGTATAAGCACCGCGTCGTTTTTCGGAGGATTCCATGGAGTTTTGGGCTGTTCTTTGCTGATTTTAGGGCTGATCAAATTATTTATGACTTTTTCCTTAACCAGTACGTAAATCGTAATTTGTATTTCCGTGTCCGCAAAAAGGTATTGCACTATTCGGTTAAAATTAAGTCCTACGAGTCCATCGTCTATTTGAGGCATAGCTATATGTGTTCTGTTAAGCTTTAATACCAAGTCTTTTACAGTTCTAAGCGATTGGAATATAAACCTGACATCAGCTTTTCCTATGGCTTTCTCCTCAGAGAGAATGGCATAGTATATATCTCTAGATGTATACTTCATAGCACCGTCGTCGTCTAGAAATCCTAAGGAGTGTGTCATCATAGCCACGTGTCCCTTGGATTTATTCTGCTTCCAAAGGCCTTCGAAGCCTCCAAAATTATTGATAGTTGTCGTAATTACCGTATTGTCTGATTCGAAGTTTATGTTGCAGGGGATAATTATATCTTGTTCGGCTGGAGCTTCCCATAGGTCACCTTCTATTGTACTGAAGGCAGGAAAAACGTTGTTTTCCCAGTCAGCATCTGTAATCCTTTGAAAGTTGTCAAAAGTTTCTTCACTCTCGAGTATACCTCTCCTTGTACTTCTCCACCTTGCAAGTTGGCATTCTGTGCACTGTACCGATGTTTCACTTTGCTTATCTGGTGCTAGTTCTTGAATTTCCTTGAGTAACTGTAGTTCTTGCTTCAGTCGTAGATTTTCATCTTTCAGGTTTTTATTTCTGTCTTTCACGTCTTCTCCTATGACAGCTTGATTGAGCCAAGATATAAATTCCTTATCCCGCAGCTTTTCTGCATAGAGGCTGAGGTTACTAGATACATTTTTTATCTCCTATTTTGGTTTGTACATGTTCTGTATGTCTCGCATCCCAGTCGGATGGGGGGATATTGGCCTCATTTTGGATGCCATGTCTCGTATCCCCGTTTGTCGCGTTCAGGGTTTCATCCCCTAAATGCGAGGGCTGTCGATGATGACTGGCCATATTTAGGACATAATCCCCACATAGCGGGGTGATGGGCCTGAAGCCTCCAGCCACCATCGCATCAGCTGCTGCTGATGTTTGAGACTCTTGGTGATGTCTGGGACCGGACCTCGCAGGAGAGGTGCAGCTGTTCTTCGAGCAAGCAGGGGAAGCAATCTGCCTCTCTACTACTGGCGTAGCAACCCTGCTTGTGACGGTAAAGGTTGGAGGTGACCTCGTTCGAACGAGGTGTGCGATCCTTGGTTCGACAATGTTACTGATAGCATTAGCATCACAAGTACCTGGACTCGCCTTTCCGACCTCGTGCGGCGCGCTGTGTTCTCGCTCACTGGCTCCTGCCAGTGAGCTTGTCTGCGCCCGCGTCCGAACGCCTGCCTCACGCTGCGCCTTCTTCATCTCCATTTCTGCCACGGCTGAGATGGCGAAGGATTTCTGTTCTTTTTTTTTATCGGTGGCAATCCTGATAAGGACTATGGCGAAAGTTGCGATCGTTCTTTCTTTTCACGGCAATCCTGACAAGGACTATGCCAAATAACAGTATGCGATGTCGTAGACCACGTAGAAGGGAAAGTGGGTTGTGGTGGTGAAAACCGCCTTTATTTTTTGGGGCTTCCCACACACAATCCCACACTGAGGAGGAGGAGGATAAACGGCTACGTCGAAAATTCTTATTTCTTTCTTTCTAATGTTTTGATTTTGTCTCCAGAGAAACAGATTTGTAGTAAGTCTCAAGAGACTGTATTGAAGACCACCCTGGTGCAGGTAACGGAGTTCTTGGTTTCTTCTTAGTATTTGTTACTAGTCTTGACGGCTTGTTCTTCTCTACAGAGGCCGGAGTGAGCCGCTGGACCTCTGCGTCAAGCGGCAGCTATGTCAGTGTATCAGTTCTAACCATCAATGCTTCTGACCGCGACTGACTGCGCGACTGGGTCTGCTTGTTGCCGTGACGGGATCTGGGCAGCGACTGACTGTCGCGGTGGCTAACGGGCCCAATTTATGTGTTTGCGCCGTTACCGGCGTACTCCGCCCCCAACCGCACCGGCGCGCGCCGGATCGGGCGCTCTGTATCGCGTTGGTTTCTGGAGGCGAAAACTCGTAGAAAATGATAAGAATCAATAGTTTAGTATAGGCATTTGGGTTCTGGACCATGCTCTATACTGTAAAACGCGGGAAAATGGGTAAAAATCGCTTTTCCTAAGAGCGTGATTCACGACATGTACAACATCCTCAAGTTTCTCAATGTGTTTGATCACTTTGTATAGTAGTCTTGAGGAAACTTACTTCTGATGCTAACTTCATGTCTATCTCTTCTGGCTGCTTTGGGTTTTCATGTATTATACTGTCCGGTATCACTATGTCTCGGAAAATATGATCATCATTATCAGAAAAGCATATAGAGTTTGATCTGCTGTGTGCCTCTAGACTTAACTGTGTCTCTACGAGACCTCTTCTAGTAGTTTCACTCATATTGGTCTGAAGCGTTACCGAGGATGGGAATGCACCCCCGGTATATCTTGAAATATCAAAATTGATGACTCTGACCTATTTTTTTCTGACGAATGCACAAAATGTCAATAAAATAAATAGAAAACGTCGTGTGCGAATATGTTTTAACTAAAATGAGGGTGTCTTCAACTCCAGTGATGAATAACAGTCCTTGGAACACGTAAAAACAAAACGGTGAAATATCACTTACCCCTTATCGCAAAATCGGGATTTAAGGTAGGACGTTTCTCATTTTGCATAAACTTTGTTTGTACCTGCTTTCTACGATCTCGACCTAAATAGGGTTAATATCAATAACGCCGGCTCTAGCCTCAACGGTTTCTTCCCAGTCATAGGGGAATGATGTTGTTCCCACAACGCCCCAGAGTTGATCGTAGAGATCTTTTACCTGGTCACCTTCCGATAATTCAGGTTGGCGTTGGCTGTCTATGTCGGCTAATCGATCCTCTGCAACTAGAGTTGCTAGAAGCTTTGGATCTTTAGCCCATAGTGACTGAACCGTCGCGTACTGTTGCCTTTGTCGTTGGTTTCTATTTCCCCTGGGTCGTCTTCTGGCGTTTATGACGTTTCCTCTCTGATTATTACATCGAGCGGAATTGTCTTTTGCCAGTATCGCAGTCAGCTCGTCGACTATAGTGTCGAGCTCAGGTTTGTATGGCTCAGACGCGTTTGCGAGGTCCTCTGCGTTCCTAAGCTCATTCGCTATGGAATTTACTCTAATCGCGAGAGAATCAATCGCAGCGTCTTTCGCCAGACTCTACCGATGTTTGGTAAAGGTTCTTGTAGCTGAGGCTAGCATACATAGTCTCCACTTTCGCTCTTCACCTTCGTCCGACTTTGATACATTCACCTGTGGCCTCAGTATTTTATTTATTGTCAATGCCATATGCAGTTTTTCGGTCTCTTCATCAAGTGGGCGGGGTATTGCTCTCGCACGTCCCGACGTCGCTTGTCCCTTCACAGGTTTTGTCAATCCGAGCAAGCACCGCTTATCGCTTATTTGTTTGCTCGTCTTTCCCGGAAAATGTGGCATTAGGAGCGTATTTACGTAGTACTCTTCCCGGTATACCTCGTTAAGCGCGCGTAGCCTCTGCTCCTCCTCGTCCGTCCAGATTTGGGGCCTTGTTCTTCCACCGATCGCTCGTTTCCTCGGCGCAGCAGCCGTGGCTATGCGCTTTCGGTTGCGAACAATCGGGTGTACATGCCGTTCATGTTGAGAAAGGCCTGACTGGGTTGGAAAATTGGCGGAGCAGCTACCACACGAGAAGCCAACCAAGGTATTAACCAGGGTATTCGTTCGATACGGGCATAAACGACTGTGATTTAGTATGCCCGCAGTTGTTGTGCTCGTTCTGTCACATGTTGGACACTCCCAGTGGATGTTGTTGTCGGGGTGCTTCATCGTTTCGTGCTCTTATGCGTCTTTCGCGCTGATGAAGGACTGCAGGGCCTCCCCAGCGCGAGCTCAGAGCATTTATACCTTCTCGCTGGATGTTTAAAAACGATCTCATCCGGTGTGACCTCGGGTACACTCTCGGGGTCCGAGAAAGTGGCCACCAATACAGGCGCCTCAAGACTCCCTAAAGTGCTTCGCCCAAGCACCTCCGTACTGTGCCGACCTATTTCGGTCCCACTGGAAATTTGTGGGCCCGACATCTGATAGGATCTACTATCGCTTAACCTAGCACCAACTAATCTTATAGAACTAGAAACGCAGGGAAGGATCGCACAATCGCTATCGTCTCTCTGGCTTTCATCAATTAGGCGGCGGCCAACACCATTCCGAACAGCCGCTTTTTGATCAGGTGTTTTCGCTTCGCCTTTTCCGTTATTCATGTGGGCCGTTCAATCCCGAGTAGGTCAGTCAGCGCTCCGAGGGTCGGGTATCCCACGAGGCTCGTTCAGGTGGCGTTGTTCGTTCCGGAATGAGGACGTTTGATATGGGTGAGTAGATGCAATGCGTTCTAGTCCTCTTACGTCTTAAGATATAGCTAGTAGCTACCGACGTTCCGGTAGTTCTACTCACTCCAACTGCGTTCTTCTCCTAAAATATGAAATCGTCTTCAGTTTTTCTCAAGTCAAGATAGTACAATTTTACTATTTAAAACAAAACATTAGTCTTTCTAAAGCCCTCTTGTATAACAAAATATTATTATTAATAAGAAGACGATTAGAAGAATAAATGTCTCAATACGTTATAGAGTTTGTTATTGCTAAAGGGGTGATACACGTACGAACTTTAAGTACGCGGTCTTTAAGTTCGCGAACTTACTCGGCTCGTCGTCGGTGACACACGTGAAGCTGAAATCACTCATTATGATAATTTTCCTAAATAAACAAATAAACAAAACTTAACAAACGCCAAACACAACAAGCGTTGCGCATCGATGGCCTGCCGAAACAAAGTGGTAGCTCGCGGCTCGCAGTACGAGCCCGGACAAGCTACGAGCAAGATTTCAAACCAGTTGGATCGCCGGCGGTTTGCGCGACGGTTTCAAAGTACGCGTACTTACGGAGACACACAGGCGAAAAAGGTCATCGAGCCATAAGTATGGGTACTTGCTCGTACGTGTATCACCCCTTTAATAGGCAAAATTGGAAAAAATCGCCAGAATAAACTAAAAGGAGTCCCCCTGAAACCGATGACGGTCTTAATCCAATAGGATTTTCGACCGCCATCCTTCTCCGGGAATTTAAATTCCTCGGAGCAGATCACCAGGAGCCGGTCAGCCCACTCGTCGGGAGAAACTCCTGATTGGTGGGCTAACTCGCTGCGAAAGTCCGGCGAATCCAGGAGCTGGGATACAACGCCATTGGCGCGTCTCCCTTCAGGGATGTCCCGCAACTCTTCTAATGAGGAGCCGAGGACCAAAGTCCCTTTAAACCGCCCTGGAAGCACCTCTCCCGATTTGAAGATCTCCTTAGGGACTGGAGCCGACCATTGAGATCGGTCAATCCCCTTATTGGAGAGGGCGATGAAGACGCGTTTGGCTCGGGATATATAATCCTTCACCTCCGCGATCTTCTCCTCAGTTTCCACTGAGGTCGCCCAATCTTGCGTATTATTCGCAAGTTCTTCAACCGCTTCGGGCGTTATAAGCCCTAGGCGGACGAGAGGTGGCATGTCTTTATTACATTCCACCTCCGAATCGGGTAGCTGTGCTACCGCCTCCCGCACTTTTGTCTCATCTATTCCTAAAATCTTAGCAATAGATGCCCAAGTCTTAAGGTACCTCAAGGATTTCTTGAGAAGTTCCTGCTTGGGGGACTTCTGTGGCGGGGAAACAGAACCGCGTGCCGTTTCAGCCTTGGGTTTCGATCCGGATGGTTTTGCTGGAGGGTTTTTCTTACCCTTACCAGCCTTTCCATCGACCTTAACCCGGGCCTTAGTGGAGGACGCGGGGGTGGACTTTCCACCTCTTGCAGTTTTTCCACTCTGGTTACGTTTGGTCTCAACTGAGACCTGGGACTGCGATAGGCTGGCTAATGCCCTAGAAAGGGAGCCAACTGTCTCGCTCAAGTCCCGCGTAACTGAAGCGGGGGGAGTGTAGGCTACACGCCTCGCTAAACTGGCACCGCAAGACGTGTGATAGGCGACTAGGATACTCTCCCAGTCCGCCGCGCACACTCGGCTGCTAACCCCAGGGTTGATTTGCTCCGCCAGCATACGGATATTCTGTATCTGGGACAGAGTCAAATCTGGAACCCGTCCGCGCGAAGATGGAGTCTTACTACCAGAGTTGGTGGGCCCAGTGGCCTCTGACCCGGTAGGGACTGCATCCTGGTTGGATATGTCTTGTTGAGACATATTTAGCCAATTGGATAACGGTTAATTAACTTTAACTGTCGTCAATTCCAATTGACCACGGCCGATTTTCGGGCGACAATTTCCGCTCGCGGTTTCAAGTCGGCCGATTAACGTACAGCCGACACGTCCGCTCGCCTCGACGGTCGGCGAGAGAGTCATAGTTACTCCCGCCGTTTACCCGCGCTTGCTTGAATTTCTTCACGTTGACATTCAGAGCACTGGGCAGAAATCACATTGAGTCAACACCCGCTGGGGCCATCTCAATGCTTTGTTTTAATTAGACAGTCGGATTCCCCCGGTCCGTGCCAGTTCTGAGCTGACCGTTGAATGGCGGCCGAAGAGGACACCAGAACGCCCTTGGTTCACTAACGAGTACTAAATCAGCATTTATTTCATTTGCAGTCACAAGTGCAAGATCATGAGCGGGTCTACTTCTATTGGTGTTAATTTGCAGTATTTTCATTGTTATACTTTTTAATTTAGTTTTGTTAAGTTTAATTTACTTGTTTCTGTTTAGTTTTGTTTTTATCTTTAACTTTATTATTCTAAAGCGGTGTACTCAGGCAAAAGCTTTAGAGTAGACTGACGTCTCGGGCTATTTGTCTGGTGGCCTTTTGTTCTACATCGTATACAGAACGGTTCGTTTTGGCATACATTAAAGTCTATGGTCTTCTTTTGCACATTTTAAGCAAAGGCTTTCTCTATCTGGCCCTTGGCACTGAGACTTTGTGTGACCTTGTTCCCAGCACCTGGAACACTTCACTTCATTCTTCCTCTCCTCGATCTGACATCTTACTAGTCCCACTATTATTTGGCCCATTCCAATAAGTTTATCTGCATCTGATTCCGGTAATATCACGGTTACGTTCTGTTTCTTGCCACTGGCTGGACGTAGGGCTCGAGTATCGATGTTTTGAGTTGAAATATGCGTTGAAATTGCATCTCTCACCTCATCTGCAGTTGTATCTGAGTCCATACCCTTGATGTGTATTACCTTTCGTCTGATCAGTACAGATGCTTTGGCTTCTGGTATTTTCTCCTTTAGCTCTCTTTTGAGAAGTTCAGCTTCTTCAGAGCCTTTCTTGACTGTAAGGAGTAATTCCCCATGTCTAGTTTTAATAACGTTTTTTATATCAACGCCTATCTGACTAGGACGAATAGTTTGTTTAACCATCTTCAAAAGGTCAGAATATGACCGATTTTTCATTTGTATAAGCACCGCGTCGTTTTTCGGAGGATTCCATGGAGTTTTGGGCTGTTCTTTGCTGATTTTAGGGCTGATCAAATTATTTATGACTTTTTCCTTAACCAGTACGTAAATCGTAATTTGTATTTCCGTGTCCGCAAAAAGGTATTGCACTATTCGGTTAAAATTAAGTCCTACGAGTCCATCGTCTATTTGAGGCATAGCTATATGTGTTCTGTTAAGCTTTAATACCAAGTCTTTTACAGTTCTAAGCGATTGGAATATAAACCTGACATCAGCTTTTCCTATGGCTTTCTCCTCAGAGAGAATGGCATAGTATATATCTCTAGATGTATACTTCATAGCACCGTCGTCGTCTAGAAATCCTAAGGAGTGTGTCATCATAGCCACGTGTCCCTTGGATTTATTCTGCTTCCAAAGGCCTTCGAAGCCTCCAAAATTATTGATAGTTGTCGTAATTACCGTATTGTCTGATTCGAAGTTTATGTTGCAGGGGATAATTATATCTTGTTCGGCTGGAGCTTCCCATAGGTCACCTTCTATTGTACTGAAGGCAGGAAAAACGTTGTTTTCCCAGTCAGCATCTGTAATCCTTTGAAAGTTGTCAAAAGTTTCTTCACTCTCGAGTATACCTCTCCTTGTACTTCTCCACCTTGCAAGTTGGCATTCTGTGCACTGTACCGATGTTTCACTTTGCTTATCTGGTGCTAGTTCTTGAATTTCCTTGAGTAACTGTAGTTCTTGCTTCAGTCGTAGATTTTAATCTTTCAGGTTTTTATTTCTGTCTTTCACGTCTTCTCCTATGACAGCTTGATTGAGCCAAGATATAAATTCCTTATCCCGCAGCTTTTCTGCATGGAGGCTGAGGTTACTAGATACATTTTTTATCTCCTATTTTGGTTTGTACATGTTCTGTATGTCTCGCATCCCAGTCGGATGGGGGGATATTGGCCTCATTTTGGATGCCATGTCTCGTATCCCCGTTTGTCGCGTTCAGGGTTTCATCCCCTAAATGCGAGGGCTGTCGATGATGACTGGCCATATTTAGGACATAATCCCCACATAGCGGGGTGATGGGCCTGAAGCCTCCAGCCATCATCGCATCAGCTGCTGCTGATGTTTGAGACTCTTGGTGATGTCTGGGACCGGACCTCGCAGGAGAGGTGCAGCTGTTCTTCGAGCAAGCAGGGGAAGCAATCTGCCTCTCTACTACTGGCGTAGCAACCCTGCTTGTGACGGTAAAGGTTGGAGGTGACCTCGTTCGAACGAGGTGTGCGATCCTTGGTTCGACAATGTTACTGATAGCATTAGCATCACAAGTACCTGGACTCGCCTTTCCGACCTCGTGCGGCGCGCTGTGTTCTCGCTCACTGGCTCCTGCCAGTGAGCTTGTCTGCGCCCGCGTCCGAACGCCTGCCTCACGCTGCGCCTTCTTCATCTCCATTTCTGCCACGGCTGAGATGGCGAAGGATTTCTGTTCTTTTTTTTTATCGGTGGCAATCCTGATAAGGACTATGGCGAAAGTTGCGATCGTTCTTTCTTTTCACGGCAATCCTGACAAGGACTATGCCAAATAACAGTATGCGATGTCGTAGACCACGTAGAAGGGAAAGTGGGTTGTGGTGGTGAAAACCGCCTTTATTTTTTGGGGCTTCCCACACACAATCCCACACTGAGGAGGAGGAGGATAAACGGCTACGTCGAAAATTCTTATTTCTTTCTTTCTAATGTTTTGATTTTGTCTCCAGAGAAACAGATTTGTAGTAAGTCTCAAGAGACTGTATTGAAGACCACCCTGGTGCAGGTAACGGAGTTCTTGGTTTCTTCTTAGTATTTGTTACTAGTCTTGACGGCTTGTTCTTCTCTACAGAGGCCGGAGTGAGCCGCTGGACCTCTGCGTCAAGCGGCAGCTATGTCAGTGTATCAGTTCTAACCATCAATGCTTCTGACCGCGACTGACTGCGCGACTGGGTCTGCTTGTTGCCGTGACGGGATCTGGGCAGCGACTGACTGTCGCGGTGGCTAACGGGCCCAATTTATGTGTTTGCGCCGTTACCGGCGTACTCCGCCCCCAACCGCACCGGCGCGCGCCGGATCGGGCGCTCTGTATCGCGTTGGTTTCTGGAGGCGAAAACTCGTAGAAAATGATAAGAATCAATAGTTTAGTATAGGCATTTGGGTTCTGGACCATGCTCTATACTGTAAAACGCGGGAAAATGGGTAAAAATCGCTTTTCCTAAGAGCGTGATTCACGACATGTACAACATCCTCAAGTTTCTCAATGTGTTTGATCACTTTGTATAGTAGTCTTGAGGAAACTTACTTCTGATGCTAACTTCATGTCTATCTCTTCTGGCTGCTTTGGGTTTTCATGTATTATACTGTCCGGTATCACTATGTCTCGGAAAATATGATCATCATTATCAGAAAAGCATATAGAGTTTGATCTGCTGTGTGCCTCTAGACTTAACTGTGTCTCTACGAGACCTCTTCTAGTAGTTTCACTCATATTGGTCTGAAGCGTTACCGAGGATGGGAATGCACCCCCGGTATATCTTGAAATATCAAAATTGATGACTCTGACCTATTTTTTTCTGACGAATGCACAAAATGTCAATAAAATAAATAGAAAACGTCGTGTGCGAATATGTTTTAACTAAAATGAGGGTGTCTTCAACTCCAGTGATGAATAACAGTCCTTGGAACACGTAAAAACAAAACGGTGAAATATCACTTACCCCTTATCGCAAAATCGGGATTTAAGGTAGGACGTTTCTCATTTTGCATAAACTTTGTTTGTACCTGCTTTCTACGATCTCGACCTATATAGGGTTAATATCAATAACGCCGGCTCTAGCCTCAACGGTTTCTTCCCAGTCATAGGGGAATGATGTTGTTCCCACAACGCCCCAGAGTTGATCGTAGAGATCTTTTACCTGGTCACCTTTCGATAATTCAGGTTGGCGTTGGCTGTCTATGTCGGCTAATCGATCCTCTGCAACTAGAGTTGCTAGAAGCTTTGGATCTTTAGCCCATAGTGACTGAACCGTCGCGTACTGTTGCCTTTGTCGTTGGTTTCTATTTCCCCTGGGTCGTCTTCTGGCGTTTATGACGTTTCCTCTCTGATTATTACATCGAGCGGAATTGTCTTTTGCCAGTATCGCAGTCAGCTCGTCGACTATAGTGTCGAGCTCAGGTTTGTATGGCTCAGACGCGTTTGCGAGGTCCTCTGCGTTCCTAAGCTCATTCGCTATGGAATTTACTCTAATCGCGAGAGAATCAATCGCAGCGTCTTTCGCCAGACTCTACCGATGTTTGGTAAAGGTTCTTGTAGCTGAGGCTAGCATACATAGTCTCCACTTTCGCTCTTCACCTTCGTCCGACTTTGATACATTCACCTGTGGCCTCAGTATTTTATTTATTGTCAATGCCATATGCAGTTTTTCGGTCTCTTCATCAAGTGGGCGGGGTATTGCTCTCGCACGTCCCGACGTCGCTTGTCCCTTCACAGGTTTTGTCAATCCGAGCAAGCACCGCTTATCGCTTATTTGCTTGCTCGTCTTTCCCGGAAAATGTGGCATTAGGAGCGTATTTACGTAGTACTCTTCCCGGTATACCTCGTTAAGCGCGCGTAGCCTCTGCTCCTCCTCGTCCGTCCAGATTTGGGGCCTTGTTCTTCCACCGATCGCTCGTTTCCTCGGCGCAGCAGCCGTGGCTATGCGCTTTCGGTTGCGAACAATCGGGTGTACATGCCGTTCATGTTGAGAAAGGCCTGACTGGGTTGGAAAATTGGCGGAGCAGCTACCACACGAGAAGCCAACCAAGGTATTAACCAGGGTATTCGTTCGATACGGGCATAAACGACTGTGATTTAGTATGCCCGCAGTTGTTGTGCTCGTTCTGTCACATGTTGGACACTCCCAGTGGATGTTGTTGTCGGGGTGCTTCATCGTTTCGTGCTCTTATGCGTCTTTCGCGCTGATGAAGGACTGCAGGGCCTCCCCAGCGCGAGCTCAGAGTGAGCATTTATACCTTCTCGCTGGATGTTTAAAAACGATCTCATCCGGTGTGACCTCGGGTACACTCTCGCGGTCCGAGAAAGTGGCCACCAATACAGGCGCCTCAAGACTCCCTAAAGTGCTTCGCCCAAGCACCTCCGTACTGTGCCGACCTATTTCGGTCCCACTGGAAATTTGTGGGCCCGACATCTGATAGGATCTACTATCGCTTAACCTAGCACCAACTAATCTTATAGAACTAGAAACGCAGGGAAGGATCGCACAATCGCTATCGTCTCTCTGGCTTTCATCAATTAGGCGGCGGCCAACACCATTCCGAACAGCCGCTTTTTGATCAGGTGTTTTCGCTTCGCCTTTTCCGTTATTCATGTGGGCCGTTCAATCCCGAGTAGGTCAGTCAGCGCTCCGAGGGTCGGGTATCCCACGAGGCTCGTTCAGGTGGCGTTGTTCGTTCCGGAATGAGGACGTTTGATATGGGTGAGTAGATGCAATGCGTTCTAGTCCTCTTACGTCTTAAGATATAGCTAGTAGCTACCGACGTTCCGGTAGTTCTACTCACTCCAACTGCGTTCTTCTCCTAAAATATGAAATCGTCTTCAGTTTTTCTCAAGTCAAGATAGTACAATTTTACTATTTAAAACAAAACATTAGTCTTTCTAAAGCCCTCTTGTATAACAAAATATTATTATTAATAAGAAGACGATTAGAAGAATAAATGTCTCAATACGTTATAGAGTTTGTTATTGCTAAAGGGGTGATACACGTACGAACTTTAAGTACGCGGTCTTTAAGTTCGCGAACTTACTCGGCTCGTCGTCGGTGACACACGTGAAGCTGAAATCACTCATTATGATAATTTTCCTAAATAAACAAATAAACAAAACTTAACAAACGCCAAACACAACAAGCGTTGCGCATCGATGGCCTGCCGAAACAAAGTGGTAGCTCGCGGCTCGCAGTACGAGCCCGGACAAGCTACGAGCAAGATTTCAAACCAGTTGGATCGCCGGCGGTTTGCGCGACGGTTTCAAAGTACGCGTACTTACGGAGACACACAGGCGAAAAAGGTCATCGAGCCATAAGTATGGGTACTTGCTCGTACGTGTATCACCCCTTTAATAGGCAAAATTGGAAAAAATCGCCAGAATAAACTAAAAGGAGTCCCCCTGAAACCGATGACGGTCTTAATCCAATAGGATTTTCGACCGCCATCCTTCTCCGGGAATTTAAATTCCTCGGAGCAGATCACCAGGAGCCGGTCAGCCCACTCGTCGGGAGAAACTCCTGATTGGTGGGCTAACTCGCTGCGAAAGTCCGGCGAATCCAGGAGCTGGGATACAACGCCATTGGCGCGTCTCCCTTCAGGGATGTCCCGCAACTCTTCTAATGAGGAGCCGAGGACCAAAGTCCCTTTAAACCGCCCTGGAAGCACCTCTCCCGATTTGAAGATCTCCTTAGGGACTGGAGCCGACCATTGAGATCGGTCAATCCCCTTATTGGAGAGGGCGATGAAGACGCGTTTGGCTCGGGATATATAATCCTTCACCTCCGCGATCTTCTCCTCAGTTTCCACTGAGGTCGCCCAATCTTGCGTATTATTCGCAAGTTCTTCAACCGCTTCGGGCGTTATAAGCCCTAGGCGGACGAGAGGTGGCATGTCTTTATTACATTCCACCTCCGAATCGGGTAGCTGTGCTACCGCCTCCCGCACTTTTGTCTCATCTATTCCTAAAATCTTAGCAATAGATGCCCAAGTCTTAAGGGACCTCAAGGATTTCTTGAGAAGTTCCTGCTTGGGGGACTTCTGTGGCGGGGGAAACAGAACCGCGTGCCGTTTCAGCCTTGGGTTTCGATCCGGATGGTTTTGCTGGAGGGTTTTTCTTACCCTTACCAGCCTTTCCATCGACCTTAACCCGGGCCTTAGTGGAGGACGCGGGGGTGGACTTTCCACCTCTTGCAGTTTTTCCACTCTGGTTACGTTTGGTCTCAACTGAGACCTGGGACTGCGATAGGCTGGCTAATGCCCTAGAAAGGGAGCCAACTGTCTCGCTCAAGTCCCGCGTAACTGAAGCGGGGGGAGTGTAGGCTACACGCCTCGCTAAACTGGCACCGCAAGACGTGTGATAGGCGACTAGGATACTCTCCCAGTCCGCCGCGCACACTCGGCTGCTAACCCCAGGGTTGATTTGCTCCGCCAGCATACGGATATTCTGTATCTGGGACAGAGTCAAATCTGGAACCCGTCCGCGCGAAGATGGAGTCTTACTACCAGAGTTGGTGGGCCCAGTGGCCTCTGACCCGGTAGGGACTGCATCCTGGTTGGATATGTCTTGTTGAGACATATTTAGCCAATTGGATAACGGTTAATTAACTTTAACTGTCGTCAATTCCAATTGACCACGGCCGATTTTCGGGCGACAATTTCCGCTCGCGGTTTCAAGTCGGCCGATTAACGTACAGCCGACACGTCCGCTCGCCTCGACGGTCGGCGAGAGAGTCATAGTTACTCCCGCCGTTTACCCGCGCTTGCTTGAATTTCTTCACGTTGACATTCAGAGCACTGGGCAGAAATCACATTGAGTCAACACCCGCTGGGGCCATCTCAATGCTTTGTTTTAATTAGACAGTCGGATTCCCCCGGTCCGTGCCAGTTCTGAGCTGACCGTTGAATGGCGGCCGAAGAGGACACCAGAACGCCCTTGGTTCACTAACGAGTACTAAATCAGCATTTATTTCATTTGCAGTCACAAGTGCAAGATCATGAGCGGGTCTACTTCTATTGGTGTTAATTTGCAGTATTTTCATTGTTATACTTTTTAATTTAGTTTTGTTAAGTTTAATTTACTTGTTTCTGTTTAGTTTTGTTTTTATCTTTAACTTTATTATTCTAAAGCGGTGTACTCAGGCAAAAGCTTTAGAGTAGACTGACGTCTCGGGCTATTTGTCTGGTGGCCTTTTGTTCTACATCGTATACAGAACGGTTCGTTTTGGCATACATTAAAGTCTATGGTCTTCTTTTGCACATTTTAAGCAAAGGCTTTCTCTATCTGGCCCTTGGCACTGAGACTTTGTGTGACCTTGTTCCCAGCACCTGGAACACTTCACTTCATTCTTCCTCTCCTCGATCTGACATCTTACTAGTCCCACTATTATTTGGCCCATTCCAATAAGTTTATCTGCATCTGATTCCGGTAATATCACGGTTACGTTCTGTTTCTTGCCACTGGCTGGACGTAGGGCTCGAGTATCGATGTTTTGAGTTGAAATATGCGTTGAAATTGCATCTATCACCTCATCTGCAGTTGTATCTGAGTCCATACCCTTGATGTGTATTACCTTTCGTCTGATCAGTACAGATGCTTTGGCTTCTGGTATTTTCTCCTTTAGCTCTCTTTTGAAAAGTTCAGCTTCTTCAGAGCCTTTCTTGACTGTAAGGAGTAATTCCCCATGTCTAGTTTTAATAACGTTTTTTATATCAACGCCTATCTGACTAGGACGAATAGTTTGTTTAACCATCTTCAAAAGGTCAGAATATGACCGATTTTTCATTTGTATAAGCACCGCGTCGTTTTTCGGAGGATTCCATGGAGTTTTGGGCTGTTCTTTGCTGATTTTAGGGCTGATCAAATTATTTATGACTTTTTCCTTAACCAGTACGTAAATCGTAATTTGTATTTCCGTGTCCGCAAAAAGGTATTGCACTATTCGGTTAAAATTAAGTCCTACGAGTCCATCGTCTATTTGAGGCATAGCTATATGTGTTCTGTTAAGCTTTAATACCAAGTCTTTTACAGTTCTAAGCGATTGGAATATAAACCTGACATCAGCTTTTCCTATGGCTTTCTCCTCAGAGAGAATGGCATAGTATATATCTCTAGATGTATACTTCATAGCACCGTCGTCGTCTAGAAATCCTAAGGAGTGTGTCATCATAGCCACGTGTCCCTTGGATTTATTCTGCTTCCAAAGGCCTTCGAAGCCTCCAAAATTATTGATAGTTGTCGTAATTACCGTATTGTCTGATTCGAAGTTTATGTTGCAGGGGATAATTATATCTTGTTCGGCTGGAGCTTCCCATAGGTCACCTTCTATTGTACTGAAGGCAGGAAAAACGTTGTTTTCCCAGTCAGCATCTGTAATCCTTTGAAAGTTGTCAAAAGTTTCTTCACTCTCGAGTATACCTCTCCTTGTACTTCTCCACCTTGCAAGTTGGCATTCTGTGCACTGTACCGATGTTTCACTTTGCTTATCTGGTGCTAGTTCTTGAATTTCCTTGAGTAACTGTAGTTCTTGCTTCAGTCGTAGATTTTCATCTTTCAGGTTGTTATTTCTGTCTTTCACGTCTTCTCCTATGACAGCTTGATTGAGCCAAGATATAAATTCCTTATCCCGCAGCTTTTCTGCATAGAGGCTGAGGTTACTAGATACATTTTTTATCTCCTATTTTGGTTTGTACATGTTCTGTATGTCTCGCATCCCAGTCGGATGGGGGGATATTGGCCTCATTTTGGATGCCATGTCTCGTATCCCCGTTTGTCGCGTTCAGGGTTTCATCCCCTAAATGCGAGGGCTGTCGATGATGACTGGCCATATTTAGGACATAATCCCCACATAGCGGGGTGATGGGCCTGAAGCCTCCAGCCACCATCGCATCAGCTGCTGCTGATGTTTGAGACTCTTGGTGATGTCTGGGACCGGACCTCGCAGGAGAGGTGCAGCTGTTCTTCGAGCAAGCAGGGGAAGCAATCTGCCTCTCTACTACTGGCGTAGCAACCCTGCTTGTGACGGTAAAGGTTGGAGGTGACCTCGTTCGAACGAGGTGTGCGATCCTTGGTTCGACAATGTTACTGATAGCATTAGCATCACAAGTACCTGGACTCGCCTTTCCGACCTCGTGCGGCGCGCTGTGTTCTCGCTCACTGGCTCCTGCCAGTGAGCTTGTCTGCGCCCGCGTCCGAACGCCTGCCTCACGCTGCGCCTTCTTCATCTCCATTTCTGCCACGGCTGAGATGGCGAAGGATTTCTGTTCTTTTTTTTTATCGGTGGCAATCCTGATAAGGACTATGGCGAAAGTTGCGATCGTTCTTTCTTTTCACGGCAATCCTGACAAGGACTATGCCAAATAACAGTATGCGATGTCGTAGACCACGTAGAAGGGAAAGTGGGTTGTGGTGGTGAAAACCGCCTTTATTTTTTGGGGCTTCCCACACACAATCCCACACTGAGGAGGAGGAAGATAAACGGCTACGTCGAAAATTCTTATTTCTTTCTTTCTAATGTTTTGATTTTGTCTCCAGAGAAACAGATTTGTAGTAAGTCTCAAGAGACTGTATTGAAGACCACCCTGGTGCAGGTAACGGAGTTCTTGGTTTCTTCTTAGTATTTGTTACTAGTCTTGACGGCTTGTTCTTCTCTACAGAGGCCGGAGTGAGCCGCTGGACCTCTGCGTCAAGCGGCAGCTATGTCAGTGTATCAGTTCTAACCATCAATGCTTCTGACCGCGACTGACTGCGCGACTGGGTCTGCTTGTTGCCGTGACGGGATCTGGGCAGCGACTGACTGTCGCGGTGGCTAACGGGCCCAATTTATGTGTTTGCGCCGTTACCGGCGTACTCCGCCCCCAACCGCACCGGCGCGCGCCGGATCGGGCGCTCTGTATCGCGTTGGTTTCTGGAGGCGAAAACTCGTAGAAAATGATAAGAATCAATAGTTTAGTATAGGCATTTGGGTTCTGGACCATGCTCTATACTGTAAAACGCGGGAAAATGGGTAAAAATCGCTTTTCCTAAGAGCGTGATTCACGACATGTACAACATCCTCAAGTTTCTCAATGTGTTTGATCACTTTGTATAGTAGTCTTGAGGAAACTTACTTCTGATGCTAACTTCATGTCTATCTCTTCTGGCTGCTTTGGGTTTTCATGTATTATACTGTCCGGTATCACTATGTCTCGGAAAATATGATCATCATTATCAGAAAAGCATATAGAGTTTGATCTGCTGTGTGCCTCTAGACTTAACTGTGTCTCTACGAGACCTCTTCTAGTAGTTTCACTCATATTGGTCTGAAGCGTTACCGAGGATGGGAATGCACCCCCGGTATATCTTGAAATATCAAAATTGATGACTCTGACCTATTTTTTTCTGACGAATGCACAAAATGTCAATAAAATAAATAGAAAACGTCGTGTGCGAATATGTTTTAACTAAAATGAGGGTGTCTTCAACTCCAGTGATGAATAACAGTCCTTGGAACACGTAAAAACAAAACGGTGAAATATCACTTACCCCTTATCGCAAAATCGGGATTTAAGGTAGGACGTTTCTCATTTTGCATAAACTTTGTTTGTACCTGCTTTCTACGATCTCGACCTATATAGGGTTAATATCAATAACGCCGGCTCTAGCCTCAACGGTTTCTTCCCAGTCATAGGGGAATGATGTTGTTCCCACAACGCCCCAGAGTTGATCGTAGAGATCTTTTACCTGGTCACCTTTCGATAATTCAGGTTGGCGTTGGCTGTCTATGTCGGCTAATCGATCCTCTGCAACTAGAGTTGCTAGAAGCTTTGGATCTTTAGCCCATAGTGACTGAACCGTCGCGTACTGTTGCCTTTGTCGTTGGTTTCTATTTCCCCTGGGTCGTCTTCTGGCGTTTATGACGTTTCCTCTCTGATTATTACATCGAGCGGAATTGTCTTTTGCCAGTATCGCAGTCAGCTCGTCGACTATAGTGTCGAGCTCAGGTTTGTATGGCTCAGACGCGTTTGCGAGGTCCTCTGCGTTCCTAAGCTCATTCGCTATGGAATTTACTCTAATCGCGAGAGAATCAATCGCAGCGTCTTTCGCCAGACTCTACCGATGTTTGGTAAAGGTTCTTGTAGCTGAGGCTAGCATACATAGTCTCCACTTTCGCTCTTCACCTTCGTCCGACTTTGATACATTCACCTGTGGCCTCAGTATTTTATTTATTGTCAATGCCATATGCAGTTTTTCGGTCTCTTCATCAAGTGGGCGGGGTATTGCTCTCGCACGTCCCGACGTCGCTTGTCCCTTCACAGGTTTTGTCAATCCGAGCAAGCACCGCTTATCGCTTATTTGCTTGCTCGTCTTTCCCGGAAAATGTGGCATTAGGAGCGTATTTACGTAGTACTCTTCCCGGTATACCTCGTTAAGCGCGCGTAGCCTCTGCTCCTCCTCGTCCGTCCAGATTTGGGGCCTTGTTCTTCCACCGATCGCTCGTTTCCTCGGCGCAGCAGCCGTGGCTATGCGCTTTCGGTTGCGAACAATCGGGTGTACATGCCGTTCATGTTGAGAAAGGCCTGACTGGGTTGGAAAATTGGCGGAGCAGCTACCACACGAGAAGCCAACCAAGGTATTAACCAGGGTATTCGTTCGATACGGGCATAAACGACTGTGATTTAGTATGCCCGCAGTTGTTGTGCTCGTTCTGTCACATGTTGGACACTCCCAGTGGATGTTGTTGTCGGGGTGCTTCATCGTTTCGTGCTCTTATGCGTCTTTCGCGCTGATGAAGGACTGCAGGGCCTCCCCAGCGCGAGCTCAGAGTGAGCATTTATACCTTCTCGCTGGATGTTTAAAAACGATCTCATCCGGTGTGACCTCGGGTACACTCTCGGGGTCCGAGAAAGTGGCCACCAATACAGGCGCCTCAAGACTCCCTAAAGTGCTTCGCCCAAGCACCTCCGTACTGTGCCGACCTATTTGGGTCCCACTGGAAATTTGTGGGCCCGACATCTGATAGGATCTACTATCGCTTAACCTAGCACCAACTAATCTTATAGAACTAGAAACGCAGGGAAGGATCGCACAATCGCTATCGTCTCTCTGGCTTTCATCAATTAGGCGGCGGCCAACACCATTCCGAACAGCCGCTTTTTGATCAGGTGTTTTCGCTTCGCCTTTTCCGTTATTCATGTGGGCCGTTCAATCCCGAGTAGGTCAGTCAGCGCTCCGAGGGTCGGGTATCCCACGAGGCTCGTTCAGGTGGCGTTGTTCGTTCCGGAATGAGGACGTTTGATATGGGTGAGTAGATGCAATGCGTTCTAGTCCTCTTACGTCTTAAGATATAGCTAGTAGCTACCGACGTTCCGGTAGTTCTACTCACTCCAACTGCGTTCTTCTCCTAAAATATGAAATCGTCTTCAGTTTTTCTCAAGTCAAGATAGTACAATTTTACTATTTAAAACAAAACATTAGTCTTTCTAAAGCCCTCTTGTATAACAAAATATTATTATTAATAAGAAGACGATTAGAAGAATAAATGTCTCAATACGTTATAGAGTTTGTTATTGCTAAAGGGGTGATACACGTACGAACTTTAAGTACGCGGTCTTTAAGTTCGCGAACTTACTCGGCTCGTCGTCGGTGACACACGTGAAGCTGAAATCACTCATTATGATAATTTTCCTAAATAAACAAATAAACAAAACTTAACAAACGCCAAACACAACAAGCGTTGCGCATCGATGGCCTGCCGAAACAAAGTGGTAGCTCGCGGCTCGCAGTACGAGCCCGGACAAGCTACGAGCAAGATTTCAAACCAGTTGGATCGCCGGCGGTTTGCGCGACGGTTTCAAAGTACGCGTACTTACGGAGACACACAGGCGAAAAAGGTCATCGAGCCATAAGTATGGGTACTTGCTCGTACGTGTATCACCCCTTTAATAGGCAAAATTGGAAAAAATCGCCAGAATAAACTAAAAGGAGTCCCCCTGAAACCGATGACGGTCTTAATCCAATAGGATTTTCGACCGCCATCCTTCTCCGGGAATTTAAATTCCTCGGAGCAGATCACCAGGAGCCGGTCAGCCCACTCGTCGGGAGAAACTCCTGATTGGTGGGCTAACTCGCTGCGAAAGTCCGGCGAATCCAGGAGCTGGGATACAACGCCATTGGCGCGTCTCCCTTCAGGGATGTCCCGCAACTCTTCTAATGAGGAGCCGAGGACCAAAGTCCCTTTAAACCGCCCTGGAAGCACCTCTCCCGATTTGAAGATCTCCTTAGGGACTGGAGCCGACCATTGAGATCGGTCAATCCCCTTATTGGAGAGGGCGATGAAGACGCGTTTGGCTCGGGATATATAATCCTTCACCTCCGCGATCTTCTCCTCAGTTTCCACTGAGGTCGCCCAATCTTGCGTATTATTCGCAAGTTCTTCAACCGCTTCGGGCGTTATAAGCCCTAGGCGGACGAGAGGTGGCATGTCTTTATTACATTCCACCTCCGAATCGGGTAGCTGTGCTACCGCCTCCCGCACTTTTGTCTCATCTATTCCTAAAATCTTAGCAATAGATGCCCAAGTCTTAAGGGACCTCAAGGATTTCTTGAGAAGTTCCTGCTTGGGGGACTTCTGTGGCGGGGAAACAGAACCGCGTGCCGTTTCAGCCTTGGGTTTCGATCCGGATGGTTTTGCTGGAGGGTTTTTCTTACCCTTACCAGCCTTTCCATCGACCTTAACCCGGGCCTTAGTGGAGGACGCGGGGGTGGACTTTCCACCTCTTGCAGTTTTTCCACACTGGTTACGTTTGGTCTCAACTGAGACCTGGGACTGCGATAGGCTGGCTAATGCCCTAGAAAGGGAGCCAACTGTCTCGCTCAAGGCCCGCGTAACTGAAGCGGGGGGAGTGTAGGCTACACGCCTCGCTAAACTGGCACCGCAAGACGTGTGATAGGCGACTAGGATACTCTCCCAGTCCGCCGCGCACACTCGGCTGCTAACCCCAGGGTTGATTTGCTCCGCCAGCATACGGATATTCTGTATCTGGGACAGAGTCAAATCTGGAACCCGTCCGCGCGAAGATGGAGTCTTACTACCAGAGTTGGTGGGCCCAGTGGCCTCTGACCCGGTAGGGACTGCATCCTGGTTGGATATGTCTTGTTGAGACATATTTAGCCAATTGGATAACGGTTAATTAACTTTAACTGTCGTCAATTCCAATTGACCACGGCCGATTTTCGGGCGACAATTTCCGCTCGCGGTTTCAAGTCGGCCGATTAACGTACAGCCGACACGTCCGCTCGCCTCGACGGTCGGCGAGAGAGTCATAGTTACTCCCGCCGTTTACCCGCGCTTGCTTGAATTTCTTCACGTTGACATTCAGAGCACTGGGCAGAAATCACATTGAGTCAACACCCGCTGGGGCCATCTCAATGCTTTGTTTTAATTAGACAGTCGGATTCCCCCGGTCCGTGCCAGTTCTGAGCTGACCGTTGAATGGCGGCCGAAGAGGACACCAGAACGCCCTTGGTTCACTAACGAGTACTAAATCAGCATTTATTTCATTTGCAGTCACAAGTGCAAGATCATGAGCGGGTCTACTTCTATTGGTGTTAATTTGCAGTATTTTCATTGTTATACTTTTTAATTTAGTTTTGTTAAGTTTAATTTACTTGTTTCTGTTTAGTTTTGTTTTTATCTTTAACTTTATTATTCTAAAGCGGTGTACTCAGGCAAAAGCTTTAGAGTAGACTGACGTCTCGGGCTATTTGTCTGGTGGCCTTTTGTTCTACATCGTATACAGAACGGTTCGTTTTGGCATACATTAAAGTCTATGGTCTTCTTTTGCACATTTTAAGCAAAGGCTTTCTCTATCTGGCCCTTGGCACTGAGACTTTGTGTGACCTTGTTCCCAGCACCTGGAACACTTCACTTCATTCTTCCTCTCCTCGATCTGACATCTTACTAGTCCCACTATTATTTGGCCCATTCCAATAAGTTTATCTGCATCTGATTCCGGTAATATCACGGTTACGTTCTGTTTCTTGCCACTGGCTGGACGTAGGGCTCGAGTATCGATGTTTTGAGTTGAAATATGCGTTGAAATTGCATCTCTCACCTCATCTGCAGTTGTATCTGAGTCCATACCCTTGATGTGTATTACCTTTCGTCTGATCAGTACAGATGCTTTGGCTTCTGGTATTTTCTCCTTTAGCTCTCTTTTGAGAAGTTCAGCTTCTTCAGAGCCTTTCTTGACTGTAAGGAGTAATTCCCCATGTCTAGTTTTAATAACGTTTTTTATATCAACGCCTATCTGACTAGGACGAATAGTTTGTTTAACCATCTTCAAAAGGTCAGAATATGACCGATTTTTCATTTGTATAAGCACCGCGTCGTTTTTCGGAGGATTCCATGGAGTTTTGGGCTGTTCTTTGCTGATTTTAGGGCTGATCAAATTATTTATGACTTTTTCCTTAACCAGTACGTAAATCGTAATTTGTATTTCCGTGTCCGCAAAAAGGTATTGCACTATTCGGTTAAAATTAAGTCCTACGAGTCCATCGTCTATTTGAGGCATAGCTATATGTGTTCTGTTAAGCTTTAATACCAAGTCTTTTACAGTTCTAAGCGATTGGAATATAAACCTGACATCAGCTTTTCCTATGGCTTTCTCCTCAGAGAGAATGGCATAGTATATATCTCTAGATGTATACTTCATAGCACCGTCGTCGTCTAGAAATCCTAAGGAGTGTGTCATCATAGCCACGTGTCCCTTGGATTTATTCTGCTTCCAAAGGCCTTCGAAGCCTCCAAAATTATTGATAGTTGTCGTAATTACCGTATTGTCTGATTCGAAGTTTATGTTGCAGGGGATAATTATATCTTGTTCGGCTGGAGCTTCCCATAGGTCACCTTCTATTGTACTGAAGGCAGGAAAAACGTTGTTTTCCCAGTCAGCATCTGTAATCCTTTGAAAGTTGTCAAAAGTTTCTTCACTCTCGAGTATACCTCTCCTTGTACTTCTCCACCTTGCAAGTTGGCATTCTGTGCACTGTACCGATGTTTCACTTTGCTTATCTGGTGCTAGTTCTTGAATTTCCTTGAGTAACTGTAGTTCTTGCTTCAGTCGTAGATTTTAATCTTTCAGGTTTTTATTTCTGTCTTTCACGTCTTCTCCTATGACAGCTTGATTGAGCCAAGATATAAATTCCTTATCCCGCAGCTTTTCTGCATAGAGGCTGAGGTTACTAGATACATTTTTTATCTCCTATTTTGGTTTGTACATGTTCTGTATGTCTCGCATCCCAGTCGGATGGGGGGATATTGGCCTCATTTTGGATGCCATGTCTCGTATCCCCGTTTGTCGCGTTCAGGGTTTCATCCCCTAAATGCGAGGGCTGTCGATGATGACTGGCCATATTTAGGACATAATCCCCACATAGCGGGGTGATGGGCCTGAAGCCTCCAGCCACCATCGCATCAGCTGCTGCTGATGTTTGAGACTCTTGGTGATGTCTGGGACCGGACCTCGCAGGAGAGGTGCAGCTGTTCTTCGAGCAAGCAGGGGAAGCAATCTGCCTCTCTACTACTGGCGTAGCAACCCTGCTTGTGACGGTAAAGGTTGGAGGTGACCTCGTTCGAACGAGGTGTGCGATCCTTGATTCGACAATGTTACTGATAGCATTAGCATCACAAGTACCTGGACTCGCCTTTCCGACCTCGTGCGGCGCGCTGTGTTCTCGCTCACTGGCTCCTGCCAGTGAGCTTGTCTGCGCCCGCGTCCGAACGCCTGCCTCACGCTGCGCCTTCTTCATCTCCATTTCTGCCACGGCTGAGATGGCGAAGGATTTCTGTTCTTTTTTTTTATCGGTGGCAATCCTGATAAGGACTATGGCGAAAGTTGCGATCGTTCTTTCTTTTCACGGCAATCCTGACAAGGACTATGCCAAATAACAGTATGCGATGTCGTAGACCACGTAGAAGGGAAAGTGGGTTGTGGTGGTGAAAACCGCCTTTATTTTTTGGGGCTTCCCACACACAATCCCACACTGAGGAGGAGGAGGATAAACGGCTACGTCGAAAATTCTTATTTCTTTCTTTCTAATGTTTTGATTTTGTCTCCAGAGAAACAGATTTGTAGTAAGCCTCAAGAGACTGTATTGAAGACCACCCTGGTGCAGGTAACGGAGTTCTTGGTTTCTTCTTAGTATTTGTTACTAGTCTTGACGGCTTGTTCTTCTCTACAGAGGCCGGAGTGAGCCGCTGGACCTCTGCGTCAAGCGGCAGCTATGTCAGTGTATCAGTTCTAACCATCAATGCTTCTGACCGCGACTGACTGCGCGACTGGGTCTGCTTGTTGCCGTGACGGGATCTGGGCAGCGACTGACTGTCGCGGTGGCTAACGGGCCCAATTTATGTGTTTGCGCCGTTACCGGCGTACTCCGCCCCCAACCGCACCGGCGCGCGCCGGATCGGGCGCTCTGTATCGCGTTGGTTTCTGGAGGCGAAAACTCGTAGAAAATGATAAGAATCAATAGTTTAGTATAGGCATTTGGGTTCTGGACCATGCTCTATACTGTAAAACGCGGGAAAATGGGTAAACATCGCTTTTCCTAAGAGCGTGATTCACGACATGTACAACATCCTCAAGTTTCTCAATGTGTTTGATCACTTTGTATAGTAGTCTTGAGGAAACTTACTTCTGATGCTAACTTCATGTCTATCTCTTCTGGCTGCTTTGGGTTTTCATGTATTATACTGTCCGGTATCACTATGTCTCGGAAAATATGATCATCATTATCAGAAAAGCATATAGAGTTTGATCTGCTGTGTGCCTCTAGACTTAACTGTGTCTCTACGAGACCTCTTCTAGTAGTTTCACTCATATTGGTCTGAAGCGTTACCGAGGATGGGAATGCACCCCCGGTATATCTTGAAATATCAAAATTGATGACTCTGACCTATTTTTTTCTGACGAATGCACAAAATGTCAATAAAATAAATAGAAAACGTCGTGTGCGAATATGTTTTAACTAAAATGAGGGTGTCTTCAACTCCAGTGATAAATAACAGTCCTTGGAACACGTAAAAACAAAACGGTGAAATATCACTTACCCCTTATCGCAAAATCGGGATTTAAGGTAGGACGTTTCTCATTTTGCATAAACTTTGTTTGTACCTGCTTTCTACGATCTCGACCTATATAGGGTTAATATCAATAACGCCGGCTCTAGCCTCAACGGTTTCTTCCCAGTCATAGGGGAATGATGTTGTTCCCACAACGCCCCAGAGTTGATCGTAGAGATCTTTTACCTGGTCACCTTTCGATAATTCAGGTTGGCGTTGGCTGTCTATGTCGGCTAATCGATCCTCTGCAACTAGAGTTGCTAGAAGCTTTGGATCTTTAGCCCATAGTGACTGAACCGTCGCGTACTGTTGCCTTTGTCGTTGGTTTCTATTTCCCCTGGGTCGTCTTCTGGCGTTTATGACGTTTCCTCTCTGATTATTACATCGAGCGGAATTGTCTTTTGCCAGTATTGCAGTCAGCTCGTCGACTATAGTGTCGAGCTCAGGTTTGTATGGCTCAGACGCGTTTGCGAGGTCCTCTGCGTTCCTAAGCTCATTCGCTATGGAATTTACTCTAATCGCGAGAGAATCAATCGCAGCGTCTTTCGCCAGACTCTACCGATGTTTGGTAAAGGTTCTTGTAGCTGAGGCTAGCATACATAGTCTCCACTTTCGCTCTTCACCTTCGTCCGACTTTGATACATTCACCTGTGGCCTCAGTATTTTATTTATTGTCAATGCCATATGCAGTTTTTCGGTCTCTTCATCAAGTGGGCGGGGTATTGCTCTCGCACGTCCCGACGTCGCTTGTCCCTTCACAGGTTTTGTCAATCCGAGCAAGCACCGCTTATCGCTTATTTGCTTGCTCGTCTTTCCCGGAAAATGTGGCATTAGGAGCGTATTTACGTAGTACTCTTCCCGGTATACCTCGTTAAGCGCGCGTAGCCTCTGCTCCTCCTCGTCCGTCCAGATTTGGGGCCTTGTTCTTCCACCGATCGCTCGTTTCCTCTGCGCAGCAGCCGTGGCTATGCGCTTTCGGTTGCGAACAATCGGGTGTACATGCCGTTCATGTTGAGAAAGGCCTGACTGGGTTGGAAAATTGGCGGAGCAGCTACCACACGAGAAGCCAACCAAGGTATTAACCAGGGTATTCGTTCGATACGGGCATAAACGACTGCGATTTAGTATGCCCGCAGTTGTTGTGCTCATTCTGTCACATGTTGGACACTCCCAGTGGATGTTGTTGTCGGGGTGCTTCATCGTTTCGTGCTCTTATGCGTCTTTCGCGCTGATGAAGGACTGCAGGGCCTCCCCAGCGCGAGCTCAGAGTGAGCATTTATACCTTCTCGCTGGATGTTTAAAAACGATCTCATCCGGTGTGACCTCGGGTACACTCTCGGGGTCCGAGAAAGTGGCCACCAATACAGGCGCCTCAAGACTCCCTAAAGTGCTTCGCCCAAGCACCTCCGTACTGTGCCGACCTATTTCGGTCCCACTGGAAATTTGTGGGCCCGACATCTGATAGGATCTACTATCGCTTAACCTAGCACCAACTAATCTTATAGAACTAGAAACGCAGGGAAGGATCGCACAATCGCTATCGTCTCTCTGGCTTTCATCAATTAGGCGGCGGCCAACACCATTCCGAACAGCCGCTTTTTGATCAGGTGTTTTCGCTTCGCCTTTTCCGTTATTCATGTGGGCCGTTCAATCCCGAGTAGGTCAGTCAGCGCTCCGAGGGTCGGGTATCCCACGAGGCTCGTTCAGGTGGCGTTGTTCGTTCCGGAATGAGGACGTTTGATATGGGTGAGTAGATGCAATGCGTTCTAGTCCTCTTACGTCTTAAGATATAGCTAGTAGCTACCGACGTTCCGGTAGTTCTACTCACTCCAACTGCGTTCTTCTCCTAAAATATGAAATCGTCTTCAGTTTTTCTCAAGTCAAGATAGTACAATTTTACTATTTAAAACAAAACATTAGTCTTTCTAAAGCCCTCTTGTATAACAAAATATTATTATTAATAAGAAGACGATTAGAAGAATAAATGTCTCAATACGTTATAGAGTTTGTTATTGCTAAAGGGGTGATACACGTACGAACTTTAAGTACGCGGTCTTTAAGTTCGCGAACTTACTCGGCTCGTCGTCGGTGACACACGTGAAGCTGAAATCACTCATTATGATAATTTTCCTAAATAAACAAATAAACAAAACTTAACAAACGCCAAACACAACAAGCGTTGCGCATCGATGGCCTGCCGAAACAAAGTGGTAGCTCGCGGCTCGCAGTACGAGCCCGGACAAGCTACGAGCAAGATTTCAAACCAGTTGGATCGCCGGCGGTTTGCGCGACGGTTTCAAAGTACGCGTACTTACGGAGACACACAGGCGAAAAAGGTCATCGAGCCATAAGTATGGGTACTTGCTCGTACGTGTATCACCCCTTTAATAGGCAAAATTGGAAAAAATCGCCAGAATAAACTAAAAGGAGTCCCCCTGAAACCGATGACGGTCTTAATCCAATAGGATTTTCGACCGCCATCCTTCTCCGGGAATTTAAATTCCTCGGAGCAGATCACCAGGAGCCGGTCAGCCCACTCGTCGGGAGAAACTCCTGATTGGTGGGCTAACTCGCTGCGAAAGTCCGGCGAATCCAGGAGCTGGGATACAACGCCATTGGCGCGTCTCCCTTCAGGGATGTCCCGCAACTCTTCTAATGAGGAGCCGAGGACCAAAGTCCCTTTAAACCGCCCTGGAAGCACCTCTCCCGATTTGAAGATCTCCTTAGGGACTGGAGCCGACCATTGAGATCGGTCAATCCCCTTATTGGAGAGGGCGATGAAGACGCGTTTGGCTCGGGATATATAATCCTTCACCTCCGCGATCTTCTCCTCAGTTTCCACTGAGGTCGCCCAATCTTGCGTATTATTCGCAAGTTCTTCAACCGCTTCGGGCGTTATAAGCCCTAGGCGGACGAGAGGTGGCATGTCTTTATTACATTCCACCTCCGAATCGGGTAGCTGTGCTACCGCCTCCCGCACTTTTGTCTCATCTATTCCTAAAATCTTAGCAATAGATGCCCAAGTCTTAAGGGACCTCAAGGATTTCTTGAGAAGTTCCTGCTTGGGGGACTTCTGTGGCGGGGAAACAGAACCGCGTGCCGTTTCAGCCTTGGGTTTCGATCCGGATGGTTTTGCTGGAGGGTTTTTCTTACCCTTACCAGCCTTTCCATCGACCTTAACCCGGGCCTTAGTGGAGGACGCGGGGGTGGACTTTCCACCTCTTGCAGTTTTTCCACTCTGGTTACGTTTGGTCTCAACTGAGACCTGGGACTGCGATAGGCTGGCTAATGCCCTAGAAAGGGAGCCAACTGTCTCGCTCAAGTCCCGCGTAACTGAAGCGGGGGGAGTGTAGGCTACACGCCTCGCTAAACTGGCACCGCAAGACGTGTGATAGGCGACTAGGATACTCTCCCAGTCCGCCGCGCACACTCGGCTGCTAACCCCAGGGTTGATTTGCTCCGCCAGCATACGGATATTCTGTATCTGGGACAGAGTCAAATCTGGAACCCGTCCGCGCGAAGATGGAGTCTTACTACCAGAGTTGGTGGGCCCAGTGGCCTCTGACCCGGTAGGGACTGCATCCTGGTTGGATATGTCTTGTTGAGACATATTTAGCCAATTGGATAACGGTTAATTAACTTTAACTGTCGTCAATTCCAATTGACCACGGCCGATTTTCGGGCGACAATTTCCGCTCGCGGTTTCAAGTCGGCCGATTAACGTACAGCCGACACGTCCGCTCGCCTCGACGGTCGGCGAGAGAGTCATAGTTACTCCCGCCGTTTACCCGCGCTTGCTTGAATTTCTTCACGTTGACATTCAGAGCACTGGGCAGAAATCACATTGAGTCAACACCCGCTGGGGCCATCTCAATGCTTTGTTTTAATTAGACAGTCGGATTCCCCCGGTCCGTGCCAGTTCTGAGCTGACCGTTGAATGGCGGCCGAGGAGGACACCAGAACGCCCTTGGTTCACTAACGAGTACTAAATCAGCATTTATTTCATTTGCAGTCACAAGTGCAAGATCATGAGCGGGTCTACTTCTATTGGTGTTAATTTGCAGTATTTTCATTGTTATACTTTTTAATTTAGTTTTGTTAAGTTTAATTTACTTGTTTCTGTTTAGTTTTGTTTTTATCTTTAACTTTATTATTCTAAAGCGGTGTACTCAGGCAAAAGCTTTAGAGTAGACTGACGTCTCGGGCTATTTGTCTGGTGGCCTTTTGTTCTACATCGTATACAGAACGGTTCGTTTTGGCATACATTAAAGTCTATGGTCTTCTTTTGCACATTTTAAGCAAAGGCTTTCTCTATCTGGCCCTTGGCACTGAGACTTTGTGTGACCTTGTTCCCAGCACCTGGAACACTTCACTTCATTCTTCCTCTCCTCGATCTGACATCTTACTAGTCCCACTATTATTTGGCCCATTCCAATAAGTTTATCTGCATCTGATTCCGGTAATATCACGGTTACGTTCTGTTTCTTGCCACTGGCTGGACGTAGGGCTCGAGTATCGATGTTTTGAGTTGAAATATGCGTTGAAATTGCATCTCTCACCTCATCTGCAGTTGTATCTGAGTCCATACCCTTGATGTGTATTACCTTTCGTCTGATCAGTACAGATGCTTTGGCTTCTGGTATTTTCTCCTTTAGCTCTCTTTTGAGAAGTTCAGCTTCTTCAGAGCCTTTCTTGACTGTAAGGAGTAATTCCCCATGTCTAGTTTTAATAACGTTTTTTATATCAACGCCTATCTGACTAGGACGAATAGTTTGTTTAACCATCTTCAAAAGGTCAGAATATGACCGATTTTTCATTTGTATAAGCACCGCGTCGTTTTTCGGAGGATTCCATGGAGTTTTGGGCTGTTCTTTGCTGATTTTAGGGCTGATCAAATTATTTATGACTTTTTCCTTAACCAGTACGTAAATCGTAATTTGTATTTCCGTGTCCGCAAAAAGGTATTGCACTATTCGGTTAAAATTAAGTCCTACGAGTCCATCGTCTATTTGAGGCATAGCTATATGTGTTCTGTTAAGCTTTAATACCAAGTCTTTTACAGTTCTAAGCGATTGGAATATAAACCTGACATCAGCTTTTCCTATGGCTTTCTCCTCAGAGAGAATGGCATAGTATATATCTCTAGATGTATACTTCATAGCACCGTCGTCGTCTAGAAATCCTAAGGAGTGTGTCATCATAGCCACGTGTCCCTTGGATTTATTCTGCTTCCAAAGGCCTTCGAAGCCTCCAAAATTATTGATAGTTGTCGTAATTACCGTATTGTCTGATTCGAAGTTTATGTTGCAGGGGATAATTATATCTTGTTCGGCTGGAGCTTCCCATAGGTCACCTTCTATTGTACTGAAGGCAGGAAAAACGTTGTTTTCCCAGTCAGCATCTGTAATCCTTTGAAAGTTGTCAAAAGTTTCTTCACTCTCGAGTATACCTCTCCTTGTACTTCTCCACCTTGCAAGTTGGCATTCTGTGCACTGTACCGATGTTTCACTTTGCTTATCTGGTGCTAGTTCTTGAATTTCCTTGAGTAACTGTAGTTCTTGCTTCAGTCGTAGATTTTCATCTTTCAGGTTTTTATTTCTGTCTTTCACGTCTTCTCCTATGACAGCTTGATTGAGCCAAGATATAAATTCCTTATCCCGCAGCTTTTCTGCATAGAGGCTGAGGTTACTAGATACATTTTTTATCTCCTATTTTGGTTTGTACATGTTCTGTATGTCTCGCATCCCAGTCGGATGGGGGGATATTGGCCTCATTTTGGATGCCATGTCTCGTATCCCCGTTTGTCGCGTTCAGGGTTTCATCCCCTAAATGCGAGGGCTGTCGATGATGACTGGCCATATTTAGGACATAATCCCCACATAGCGGGGTGATGGGCCTGAAGCCTCCAGCCACCATCGCATCAGCTGCTGCTGATGTTTGAGACTCTTGGTGATGTCTGGGACCGGACCTCGCAGGAGAGGTGCAGCTGTTCTTCGAGCAAGCAGGGGAAGCAATCTGCCTCTCTACTACTGGCGTAGCAACCCTGCTTGTGACGGTAAAGGTTGGAGGTGACCTCGTTCGAACGAGGTGTGCGATCCTTGGTTCGACAATGTTACTGATAGCATTAGCATCACAAGTACCTGGACTCGCCTTTCCGACCTCGTGCGGCGCGCTGTGTTCTCGCTCACTGGCTCCTGCCAGTGAGCTTGTCTGCGCCCGCGTCCGAACGCCTGCCTCACGCTGCGCCTTCTTCATCTCCATTTCTGCCACGGCTGAGATGGCGAAGGATTTCTGTTCTTTTTTTTTATCGGTGGCAATCCTGATAAGGACTATGGCGAAAGTTGCGATCGTTCTTTCTTTTCACGGCAATCCTGACAAGGACTATGCCAAATAACAGTATGCGATGTCGTAGACCACGTAGAAGGGAAAGTGGGTTGTGGTGGTGAAAACCGCCTTTATTTTTTGGGGCTTCCCACACACAATCCCACACTGAGGAGGAGGAGGATAAACGGCTACGTCGAAAATTCTTATTTCTTTCTTTCTAATGTTTTGATTTTGTCTCCAGAGAAACAGATTTGTAGTAAGTCTCAAGAGACTGTATTGAAGACCACCCTGGTGCAGGTAACGGAGTTCTTGGTTTCTTCTTAGTATTTGTTACTAGTCTTGACGGCTTGTTCTTCTCTACAGAGGCCGGAGTGAGCCGCTGGACCTCTGCGTCAAGCGGCAGCTATGTCAGTGTATCAGTTCTAACCATCAATGCTTCTGACCGCGACTGACTGCGCGACTGGGTCTGCTTGTTGCCGTGACGGGATCTGGGCAGCGACTGACTGTCGCGGTGGCTAACGGGCCCAATTTATGTGTTTGCGCCGTTACCGGCGTACTCCGCCCCCAACCGCACCGGCGCGCGCCGGATCGGGCGCTCTGTATCGCGTTGGTTTCTGGAGGCGAAAACTCGTAGAAAATGATAAGAATCAATAGTTTAGTATAGGCATTTGGGTTCTGGACCATGCTCTATACTGTAAAACGCGGGAAAATGGGTAAAAATCGCTTTTCCTAAGAGCGTGATTCACGACATGTACAACATCCTCAAGTTTCTCAATGTGTTTGATCACTTTGTATAGTAGTCTTGAGGAAACTTACTTCTGATGCTAACTTCATGTCTATCTCTTCTGGCTGCTTTGGGTTTTCATGTATTATACTGTCCGGTATCACTATGTCTCGGAAAATATGATCATCATTATCAGAAAAGCATATAGAGTTTGATCTGCTGTGTGCCTCTAGACTTAACTGTGTCTCTACGAGACCTCTTCTAGTAGTTTCACTCATATTGGTCTGAAGCGTTACCGAGGATGGGAATGCACCCCCGGTATATCTTGAAATATCAAAATTGATGACTCTGACCTATTTTTTTCTGACGAATGCACAAAATGTCAATAAAATAAATAGAAAACGTCGTGTGCGAATATGTTTTAACTAAAATGAGGGTGTCTTCAACTCCAGTGATGAATAACAGTCCTTGGAACACGTAAAAACAAAACGGTGAAATATCACTTACCCCTTATCGCAAAATCGGGATTTAAGGTAGGACGTTTCTCATTTTGCATAAACTTTGTTTGTACCTGCTTTCTACGATCTCGACCTAAATAGGGTTAATATCAATAACGCCGGCTCTAGCCTCAACGGTTTCTTCCCAGTCATAGGGGAATGATGTTGTTCCCACAACGCCCCAGAGTTGATCGTAGAGATCTTTTACCTGGTCACCTTTCGATAATTCAGGTTGGCGTTGGCTGTCTATGTCGGCTAATCGATCCTCTGCAACTAGAGTTGCTAGAAGCTTTGGATCTTTAGCCCATAGTGACTGAACCGTCGCGTACTGTTGCCTTTGTCGTTGGTTTCTATTTCCCCTGGGTCGTCTTCTGGCGTTTATGACGTTTCCTCTCTGATTATTACATCGAGCGGAATTGTCTTTTGCCAGTATCGCAGTCAGCTCGTCGACTATAGTGTCGAGCTCAGGTTTGTATGGCTCAGACGCGTTTGCGAGGTCCTCTGCGTTCCTAAGCTCATTCGCTATGGAATTTACTCTAATCGCGAGAGAATCAATCGCAGCGTCTTTCGCCAGACTCTACCGATGTTTGGTAAAGGTTCTTGTAGCTGAGGCTAGCATACATAGTCTCCACTTTCGCTCTTCACCTTCGTCCGACTTTGATACATTCACCTGTGGCCTCAGTATTTTATTTATTGTCAATGCCATATGCAGTTTTTCGGTCTCTTCATCAAGTGGGCGGGGTATTGCTCTCGCACGTCCCGACGTCGCTTGTCCCTTCACAGGTTTTGTCAATCCGAGCAAGCACCGCTTATCGCTTATTTGCTTGCTCGTCTTTCCCGGAAAATGTGGCATTAGGAGCGTATTTACGTAGTACTCTTCCCGGTATACCTCGTTAAGCGCGCGTAGCCTCTGCTCCTCCTCGTCCGTCCAGATTTGGGGCCTTGTTCTTCCACCGATCGCTCGTTTCCTCGGCGCAGCAGCCGTGGCTATGCGCTTTCGGTTGCGAACAATCGGGTGTACATGCCGTTCATGTTGAGAAAGGCCTGACTGGGTTGGAAAATTGGCGGAGCAGCTACCACACGAGAAGCCAACCAAGGTATTAACCAGGGTATTCGTTGGATACGGGCATAAACGACTGTGATTTAGTATGCCCGCAGTTGTTGTGCTCGTTCTGTCACATGTTGGACACTCCCAGTGGATGTTGTTGTCGGGGTGCTTCATCGTTTCGTGCTCTTATGCGTCTTTCGCGCTGATGAAGGACTGCAGGGCCTCCCCAGCGCGAGCTCAGAGTGAGCATTTATACCTTCTCGCTGGATGTTTAAAAACGATCTCATCCGGTGTGACCTCGGGTACACTCTCGGGGTCCGAGAAAGTGGCCACCAATACAGGCGCCTCAAGACTCCCTAAAGTGCTTCGCCCAAGCACCTCCGTACTGTGCCGACCTATTTCGGTCCCACTGGAAATTTGTGGGCCCGACATCTGATAGGATCTACTATCTCTTAACCTAGCACCAACTAATCTTATAGAACTAGAAACGCAGGGAAGGATCGCACAATCGCTATCGTCTCTCTGGCTTTCATCAATTAGGCGGCGGCCAACACCATTCCGAACAGCCGCTTTTTGATCAGGTGTTTTCGCTTCGCCTTTTCCGTTATTCATGTGGGCCGTTCAATCCCGAGTAGGTCAGTCAGCGCTCCGAGGGTCGGGTATCCCACGAGGCTCGTTCAGGTGGCGTTGTTCGTTCCGGAATGAGGACGTTTGATATGGGTGAGTAGATGCAATGCGTTCTAGTCCTCTTACGTCTTACGATATAGCTAGTAGCTACCGACGTTCCGGTAGTTCTACTCACTCCAACTGCGTTCTTCTCCTAAAATATGAAATCGTCTTCAGTTTTTCTCAAGTCAAGATAGTACAATTTTACTATTTAAAACAAAACATTAGTCTTTCTAAAGCCCTCTTGTATAACAAAATATTATTATTAATAAGAAGACGATTAGAAGAATAAATGTCTCAATACGTTATAGAGTTTGTTATTGCTAAAGGGGTGATACACGTACGAACTTTAAGTACGCGGTCTTTAAGTTCGCGAACTTACTCGGCTCGTCGTCGGTGACACACGTGAAGCTGAAATCACTCATTATGATAATTTTCCTAAATAAACAAATAAACAAAACTTAACAAACGCCAAACACAACAAGCGTTGCGCATCGATGGCCTGCCGAAACAAAGTGGTAGCTCGCGGCTCGCAGTACGAGCCCGGACAAGCTACGAGCAAGATTTCAAACCAGTTGGATCGCCGGCGGTTTGCGCGACGGTTTCAAAGTACGCGTACTTACGGAGACACACAGGCGAAAAAGGTCATCGAGCCATAAGTATGGGTACTTGCTCGTACGTGTATCACCCCTTTAATAGGCAAAATTGGAAAAAATCGCCAGAATAAACTAAAAGGAGTCCCCCTGAAACCGATGACGGTCTTAATCCAATAGGATTTTCGACCGCCATCCTTCTCCGGGAATTTAAATTCCTCGGAGCAGATCACCAGGAGCCGGTCAGCCCACTCGTCGGGAGAAACTCCTGATTGGTGGGCTAACTCGCTGCGAAAGTCCGGCGAATCCAGGAGCTGGGATACAACGCCATTGGCGCGTCTCCCTTCAGGGATGTCCCGCAACTCTTCTAATGAGGAGCCGAGGACCAAAGTCCCTTTAAACCGCCCTGGAAGCACCTCTCCCGATTTGAAGATCTCCTTAGGGACTGGAGCCGACCATTGAGATCGGTCAATCCCCTTATTGGAGAGGGCGATGAAGACGCGTTTGGCTCGGGATATATAATCCTTCACCTCCGCGATCTTCTCCTCAGTTTCCACTGAGGTCGCCCAATCTTGCGTATTATTCGCAAGTTCTTCAACCGCTTCGGGCGTTATAAGCCCTAGGCGGACGAGAGGTGGCATGTCTTTATTACATTCCACCTCCGAATCGGGTAGCTGTGCTACCGCCTCCCGCACTTTTGTCTCATCTATTCCTAAAATCTTAGCAATAGATGCCCAAGTCTTAAGGGACCTCAAGGATTTCTTGAGAAGTTCCTGCTTGGGGGACTTCTGTGGCGGGGAAACAGAACCGCGTGCCGTTTCAGCCTTGGGTTTCGATCCGGATGGTTTTGCTGGAGGGTTTTTCTTACCCTTACCAGCCTTTCCATCGACCTTAACCCGGGCCTTAGTGGAGGACGCGGGGGTGGACTTTCCACCTCTTGCAGTTTTTCCACTCTGGTTACGTTTGGTCTCAACTGAGACCTGGGACTGCGATAGGCTGGCTAATGCCCTAGAAAGGGAGCCAACTGTCTCGCTCAAGTCCCGCGTAACTGAAGCGGGGGGAGTGTAGGCTACACGCCTCGCTAAACTGGCACCGCAAGACGTGTGATAGGCGACTAGGATACTCTCCCAGTCCGCCGCGCACACTCGGCTGCTAACCCCAGGGTTGATTTGCTCCGCCAGCATACGGATATTCTGTATCTGGGACAGAGTCAAATCTGGAACCCGTCCGCGCGAAGATGGAGTCTTACTACCAGAGTTGGTGGGCCCAGTGGCCTCTGACCCGGTAGGGACTGCATCCTGGTTGGATATGTCTTGTTGAGACATATTTAGCCAATTGGATAACGGTTAATTAACTTTAACTGTCGTCAATTCCAATTGACCACGGCCGATTTTCGGGCGACAATTTCCGCTCGCGGTTTCAAGTCGGCCGATTAACGTACAGCCGACACGTCCGCTCGCCTCGACGGTCGGCGAGAGAGTCATAGTTACTCCCGCCGTTTACCCGCGCTTGCTTGAATTTCTTCACGTTGACATTCAGAGCACTGGGCAGAAATCACATTGAGTCAACACCCGCTGGGGCCATCTCAATGCTTTGTTTTAATTAGACAGTCGGATTCCCCCGGTCCGTGCCAGTTCTGAGCTGACCGTTGAATGGCGGCCGAAGAGGACACCAGAACGCCCTTGGTTCACTAACGAGTACTAAATCAGCATTTATTTCATTTGCAGTCACAAGTGCAAGATCATGAGCGGGTCTACTTCTATTGGTGTTAATTTGCAGTATTTTCATTGTTATACTTTTTAATTTAGTTTTGTTAAGTTTAATTTACTTGTTTCTGTTTAGTTTTGTTTTTATCTTTAACTTTATTATTCTAAAGCGGTGTACTCAGGCAAAAGCTTTAGAGTAGACTGACGTCTCGGGCTATTTGTCTGGTGGCCTTTTGTTCTACATCGTATACAGAACGGTTCGTTTTGGCATACATTAAAGTCTATGGTCTTCTTTCGCACATTTTAAGCAAAGGCTTTCTCTATCTGGCCCTTGGCACTGAGACTTTGTGTGACCTTGTTCCCAGCACCTGGAACACTTCACTTCATTCTTCCTCTCCTCGATCTGACATCTTACTAGTCCCACTATTATTTGGCCCATTCCAATAAGTTTATCTGCATCTGATTCCGGTAATATCACGGTTACGTTCTGTTTCTTGCCACTGGCTGGACGTAGGGCTCGAGTATCGATGTTTTGAGTTGAAATATGCGTTGAAATTGCATCTCTCACCTCATCTGCAGTTGTATCTGAGTCCATACCCTTGATGTGTATTACCTTTCGTCTGATCAGTACAGATGCTTTGGCTTCTGGTATTTTCTCCTTTAGCTCTCTTTTGAGAAGTTCAGCTTCTTCAGAGCCTTTCTTGACTGTAAGGAGTAATTCCCCATGTCTAGTTTTAATAACGTTTTTTATATCAACGCCTATCTGACTAGGACGAATAGTTTGTTTAACCATCTTCAAAAGGTCAGAATATGACCGATTTTTTATTTGTATAAGCACCGCGTCATTTTTCGGAGGATTCCATGGAGTTTTGGGCTGTTCTTTGCTGATTTTAGGGCTGATCAAATTATTTATGACTTTTTCCTTAACCAGTACGTAAATCGTAATTTGTATTTCCGTGTCCGCAAAAAGGTATTGCACTATTCGGTTAAAATTAAGTCCTACGAGTCCATCGTCTATTTGAGGCATAGCTATATGTGTTCTGTTAAGCTTTAATACCAAGTCTTTTACAGTTCTAAGCGATTGGAATATAAACCTGACATCAGCTTTTCCTATGGCTTTCTCCTCAGAGAGAATGGCATAGTATATATCTCTAGATGTATACTTCATAGCACCGTCGTCGTCTAGAAATCCTAAGGAGTGTGTCATCATAGCCACGTGTCCCTTGGATTTATTCTGCTTCCAAAGGCCTTCGAAGCCTCCAAAATTATTGATAGTTGTCGTAATTACCGTATTGTCTGATTCGAAGTTTATGTTGCAGGGGATAATTATATCTTGTTCGGCTGGAGCTTCCCATAGGTCACCTTCTATTGTACTGAAGGCAGGAAAAACGTTGTTTTCCCAGTCAGCATCTGTAATCCTTTGAAAGTTGTCAAAAGTTTCTTCACTCTCGAGTATACCTCTCCTTGTACTTCTCCACCTTGCAAGTTGGCATTCTGTGCACTGTACCGATGTTTCACTTTGCTTATCTGGTGCTAGTTCTTGAATTTCCTTGAGTAACTGTAGTTCTTGCTTCAGTCGTAGATTTTCATCTTTCAGGTTTTTATTTCTGTCTTTCACGTCTTCTCCTATGACAGCTTGATTGAGCCAAGATATAAATTCCTTATCCCGCAGCTTTTCTGCATAGTGGCTGAGGTTACTAGATACATTTTTTATCTCCTATTTTGGTTTGTACATGTTCTGTATGTCTCGCATCCCAGTCGGATGGGGGGATATTGGCCTCATTTTGGATGCCATGTCTCGTATCCCCGTTTGTCGTGTTCAGGGTTTCATCCCCTAAATGCGAGGGCTGTCGATGATGACTGGCCATATTTAGGACATAATCCCCACATAGCGGGGTGATGGGCCTGAAGCCTCCAGCCACCATCGCATCAGCTGCTGCTGATGTTTGAGACTCTTGGTGATGTCTGGGACCGGACCTCGCAGGAGAGGTGCAGCTGTTCTTCGAGCAAGCAGGGGAAGCAATCTGCCTCTCTACTACTGGCGTAGCAACCCTGCTTGTGACGGTAAAGGTTGGAGGTGACCTCGTTCGAACGAGGTGTGCGATCCTTGGTTCGACAATGTTACTGATAGCATTAGCATCACAAGTACCTGGACTCGCCTTTCCGACCTCGTGCGGCGCGCTGTGTTCTCGCTCACTGGCGTCCGAACGCCTGCCTCACGCTGCGCCTTCTTCATCTCCATTTCTGCCACGGCTGAGATGGCGAAGGATTTCTGTTCTTTTTTTTTATCGGTGGCAATCCTGATAAGGACTATGGCGAAAGTTGCGATCGTTCTTTCTTTTCACGGCAATCCTGACAAGGACTATGCCAAATAACAGTATGCGATGTCGTAGACCACGTAGAAGGGAAAGTGGGTTGTGGTGGTGAAAACCGCCTTTATTTTTTGGGGCTTCCCACACACAATCCCACACTGAGGAGGAGGAGGATAAACGGCTACGTCGAAAATTCTTATTTCTTTCTTTCTAATGTTTTGATTTTGTCTCCAGAGAAACAGATTTGTAGTAAGTCTCAAGAGACTGTATTGAAGACCACCCTGGTGCAGGTAACGGAGTTCTTGGTTTCTTCTTAGTATTTGTTACTAGTCTTGACGGCTTGTTCTTCTCTACAGAGGCCGGAGTGAGCCGCTGGACCTCTGCGTCAAGCGGCAGCTATGTCAGTGTATCAGTTCTAACCATCAATGCTTCTGACCGCGACTGACTGCGCGACTGGGTCTGCTTGTTGCCGTGACGGGATCTGGGCAGCGACTGACTGTCGCGGTGGCTAACGGGCCCAATTTATGTGTTTGCGCCGTTACCGGCGTACTCCGCCCCCAACCGCACCGGCGCGCGCCGGATCGGGCGCTCTGTATCGCGTTGGTTTCTGGAGGCGAAAACTCGTAGAAAATGATAAGAATCAATAGTTTAGTATAGGCATTTGGGTTCTGGACCATGCTCTATACTGTAAAACGCGGGAAAATGGGTAAAAATCGCTTTTCCTAAGAGCGTGATTCACGACATGTACAACATCCTCAAGTTTCTCAATGTGTTTGATCACTTTGTATAGTAGTCTTGAGGAAACTTACTTCTGATGCTAACTTCATGTCTATCTCTTCTGGCTGCTTTGGGTTTTCATGTATTATACTGTCCGGTATCACTATGTCTCGGAAAATATGATCATCATTATCAGAAAAGCATATAGAGTTTGATCTGCTGTGTGCCTCTAGACTTAACTGTGTCTCTACGAGACCTCTTCTAGTAGTTTCACTCATATTGGTCTGAAGCGTTACCGAGGATGGGAATGCACCCCCGGTATATCTTGAAATATCAAAATTGATGACTCTGACCTATTTTTTTCTGACGAATGCACAAAATGTCAATAAAATAAATAGAAAACGTCGTGTGCGAATATGTTTTAACTAAAATGAGGGTGTCTTCAACTCCAGTGATGAATAACAGTCCTTGGAACACGTAAAAACAAAACGGTGAAATATCACTTACCCCTTATCGCAAAATCGGGATTTAAGGTAGGACGTTTCTCATTTTGCATAAACTTTGTTTGTACCTGCTTTCTACGATCTCGACCTATATAGGGTTAATATCAATAACGCCGGCTCTAGCCTCAACGGTTTCTTCCCAGTCATAGGGGAATGATGTTGTTCCCACAACGCCCCAGAGTTGATCGTAGAGATCTTTTACCTGGTCACCTTTCGATAACTCAGGTTGGCGTTGGCTGTCTATGTCGGCTAATCGATCCTCTGCAACTAGAGTTGCTAGAAGCTTTGGATCTTTAGCCCATAGTGACTGAACCGTCGCGTACTGTTGCCTTTGTCGTTGGTTTCTATTTCCCCTGGGTCGTCTTCTGGCGTTTATGACGTTTCCTCTCTGATTATTACATCGAGCGGAATTGTCTTTTGCCAGTATCGCAGTCAGCTCGTCGACTATAGTGTCGAGCTCAGGTTTGTATGGCTCAGACGCGTTTGCGAGGTCCTCTGCGTTCCTAAGCTCATTCGCTATGGAATTTACTCTAATCGCGAGAGAATCAATCGCAGCGTCTTTCGCCAGACTCTACCGATGTTTGGTAAAGGTTCTTGTAGCTGAGGCTAGCATACATAGTCTCCACTTTCGCTCTTCACCTTCGTCCGACTTTGATACATTCACCTGTGGCCTCAGTATTTTATTTATTGTCAATTCCATATGCAGTTTTTCGGTCTCTTCATCAAGTGGGCGGGGTATTGCTCTCGCACGTCCCGACGTCGCTTGTCCCTTCACAGGTTTTGTCAATCCGAGCAAGCACCGCTTATCGCTTATTTGCTTGCTCGTCTTTCCCGGAAAATGTGGCATTAGGAGCGTATTTACGTAGTACTCTTCCCGGTATACCTCGTTAAGCGCGCGTAGCCTCTGCTCCTCCTCGTCCGTCCAGATTTGGGGCCTTGTTCTTCCACCGATCGCTCGTTTCCTCGGCGCAGCAGCCGTGGCTATGCGCTTTCGGTTGCGAACAATCGGGTGTACATGCCGTTCATGTTGAGAAAGGCCTGACTGGGTTGGAAAATTGGCGGAGCAGCTACCACACGAGAAGCCAACCAAGGTATTAACCAGGGTATTCGTTCGATACGGGCATAAACGACTGTGATTTAGTATGCCCGCAGTTGTTGTGCTCGTTCTGTCACATGTTGGACACTCCCAGTGGATGTTGTTGTCGGGGTGCTTCATCGTTTCGTGCTCTTATGCGTCTTTCGCGCTGATGAAGGACTGCAGGGCCTCCCCAGCGCGAGCTCAGAGTGAGCATTTATACCTTCTCGCTGGATGTCTAAAAACGATCTCATCCGGTGTGACCTCGGGTACACTCTCGGGGTCCGAGAAAGTGGCCACCAATACAGGCGCCTCAAGACTCCCTAAAGTGCTTCGCCCAAGCACCTCCGTACTGTGCCGACCTATTTCGGTCCCACTGGAAATTTGTGGGCCCGACATCTAATAGGATCTACTATCGCTTAACCTAGCACCAACTAATCTTATAGAACTAGAAACGCAGGGAAGGATCGCACAATCGCTATCGTCTCTCTGGCTTTCATCAATTAGGCGGCGGCCAACACCATTCCGAACAGCCGCTTTTTGATCAGGTGTTTTCGCTTCGCCTTTTCCGTTATTCATGTGGGCCGTTCAATCCCGAGTAGGTCAGTCAGCGCTCCGAGGGTCGGGTATCCCACGAGGCTCGTTCAGGTGGCGTTGTTCGTTCCGGAATGAGGACGTTTGATATGGGTGAGTAGATGCAATGCGTTCTAGTCCTCTTACGTCTTAAGATATAGCTAGTAGCTACCGACGTTCCGGTAGTTCTACTCACTCCAACTGCGTTCTTCTCCTAAAATATGAAATCGTCTTCAGTTTTTCTCAAGTCAAGATAGTACAATTTTACTATTTAAAACAAAACATTAGTCTTTCTAAAGCCCTCTTGTATAACAAAATATTATTATTAATAAGAAGAAGATTAGAAGAATAAATGTCTCAATACGTTATAGAGTTTGTTATTGCTAAAGGGGTGATACACGTACGAACTTTAAGTACGCGGTCTTTAAGTTCGCGAACTTACTCGGCTCGTCGTCGGTGACACACGTGAAGCTGAAATCACTCATTATGATAATTTTCCTAAATAAACAAATAAACAAAACTTAACAAACGCCAAACACAACAAGCGTTGCGCATCGATGGCCTGCCGAAACAAAGTGGTAGCTCGCGGCTCGCAGTACGAGCCCGGACAAGCTACGAGCAAGATTTCAAACCAGTTGGATCGCCGGCGGTTTGCGCGACGGTTTCAAAGTACGCGTACTTACGGAGACACACAGGCGAAAAAGGTCATCGAGCCATAAGTATGGGTACTTGCTCGTACGTGTATCACCCCTTTAATAGGCAAAATTGGAAAAAATCGCCAGAATAACTACCTTTTTAAAACAGTAACAGAACAACAAATCCGCGGGACTTGCCTTTACTCGCTGAAGATTGACCATGGCTAATGTTCAAGGCAGGGGATTAAGTAGATGAACCTTCCATCCCTGGAAATATGATAGGTACGGCCCATTTTCCTAATCTCTTGTGTGCCTTGTTTATAAACATGCGACTTTCAAAATGCATACCGCAAAGGATCTTACGAATGGGACCATTTTCTAAATTTGGAAAAAATCTTCTCTGCCAGCCGCAATAGCCCATGTACGTGCTCTACAAAATGTATATATCTGGAATAATTCATTCATATACAGGGTGGGCCAATAGTGCGTGGACGGAGGATTGTGGGCTTACTAAAAAATATTTCAAAAATCTGTCACTTGATCATGGTTAGGACCCTTGAGGGCTATAACGTAAAAATATTTTCACTTATATTTTGATGTTTATACAGGGTGATTCATATCAAACTTACATTTTTTTGAATGGAACCCCCTATATATTATTGCATATTTGGATTCCTTGGTCAATTCTAATGTGACTTTATGTATCATACATGGACCTTTAAACGAACCATTTAGGCGCAAATCACCATTTTTGGTATAAGTAGGTATCAGAAAAAAATTGAATATCGCAGCGATTATAAAACTTAGAAGGCCGTGACTTTGCGGTACGACTAAGCATGAAATGCGTCACCTAATGTCAGACGGCTAAATTTGGATTCTTTTTGTACTTGGAGAAATCAGTAGATTAATTAAGGAAACTTAAATCACAGATAACTTGATTTTTTCAAATAGGAATGCCTATTTTGGTTTAAAGAATCAAATGTAGAATTTGATTACCTTTCTAACGATATAGCATTCTTGATATCAATCTTCTTTGGTTTTCACTTTATTTCAAATTTCAAGTCAAATCGGTGTTTTTCAATTTTCCTGCGTGCAAGCAACCTAGTAGGCCATGGAAAATAAACAAAAGCTCGTTAATATGGAAGAAAACAACTAACTTAGTAGAAAGATGCAAACGAATTCGAGTAGCGAGGCAAGAACATGAAAATTTCTTACAACACATCAGCTCTAACCGGAAACAACAGCGGCAAGATATCTAATGTCAATGAGTAGCTGGGATATGACAGAAGTGTTTGTTTTACACAGCCTATTAGCTATTGAGGTCTACTAGAGCTTGGCAACTTTCCAAGACGATTAAAAATTTTGAAACAAAAAGAAAACTATCAGCGATTTTTGCTTACAGTCTAACATGTTTAGAATGAAATTTCACATTTAATGGGATAAAAAAATAGTCATTTCCGTTTAGTTAAGTCGAAAGTAAAGATATCTCCAACTGGAGCATTCTGAACATTTATTGAAATAATTGCTAGAATTTTTTTATTACGCTATGTTGTAATTGTGATTATTTCATGTAGTTTTCTGCAAACTAGTTTATGTTTTACAATTCAAACAGACTGCAATTCAAGTTTCATTTTCCGCGATTTTGCTAATAAGCAGAAGTACCTACCGAAGAATTTGAAGGGTTCCAGTCACAGGTATCATTAGTTTTGACTTACGGAAATGGCTACTTTTTTATAGCAATGAATGTGAAAATTTATTCAAATTTATTCAGAAGACATAGATATTCTACTGCCAGCAACAATCACTAGTAGTTTTCCTTTGATTAGGTATTTTTTTACTAACTTTGGAAATTGGCTAATAGCTAGTAGGCTGTGAAAAATGAGCGTTCTTGTTACTGCTATTGTTTCTGGTTAGAGCTAATATGTTGTAAGGAATTTTCGTAATCTTGCCCCGCTGCTCTACTTAGTTTGCATTTTTCTACTAAGTTAGTTGCTTACTTCCATATTAACGAGCTTTTGTTTATTTTTCATGGCCTGCTAGGTTGCTTGCATGCGGGAAAGTTGAAAAACACCGATTTGACTGAAAATTTGAAATAAAATGAAAACCAAAAAAGACTGATATCAAGAATGCTATATCGTTAGAAAGGTAATCAAATTTTACATTTGATTCTTTAAACCAAAATAGGCATTCCCATTTGAAAAAATCAAGTTATCTGTGATTGAAGTTTCCTTAATTTATCCTCTGATTTCTCCAAGTACAAAAAGAATTCAAATTTACCCGTCTGACTTAAGGTGACGCATTTCATGCTTAGTCGTACCGCAAAGTCAAGGCCTTCTAAGTTTTATAATCGCTGCGATATTCAATTTTTTTCTGATACCTACTTATACCAAAAATGCTGATTTGCGCCTAAACGGTTCGCTTAAAGTTCCATGTGTTATACATAAAGTCACACTAGAATTGAGCAAGGAATCCAAATATGCAATAATATATAGGGGGTTCCATTCAAAAAAATGTAGGTTTGATATGAATCACCCTGTATAAAAGTCAAAATTTAAGCGAAAATATTTTTACGTTATAGCCCTCAAGGGTCCCTACCATGATCAAGTGACAGATTTTTGAAATATTTTTTAGTAAGCCCATAATCCTCCGTCCACGCACTATTGGCCCACCCTGTATATCTAATATAGATGTTCATCTTACCTAACCGTTTCTTTTGGAAAGCAGAAAAAGCTGTAAGAACAGTTGCTATAATTATTTATGCAACCCATCGCTGCACAACTTTGCTGTCCTTTGCCCATTTTGAAAACAACACGTAACAAGAAAACCGAAAATAATAAAACAACTATAAAATAACAACTATTTGAATCACTGGATTATGCGAGTACGCCCCTGGCAATATCGATTATGCTCGAACGGAGGCTGAGCATTGACTGAGCTTGCTTGGTTAATCTTTGTTGAGTTTGACGAAATGCTTACCCCACGAAAAACCAGGAGTGTCGCGACTATAAGCTTACGTAGGTTGTGTTTTTCCCCAACCAATTTATTAATCGCCGGTGGGCAAAGCGATTTGTACGTTCAAGAGTGAGTGACAGTTGTTTGATCACTATGGCCTTTATGGGGCCATAATTCGTTCGAGGCCTTATCGCTTCTCTGAGTACGGGACTCAGTTCTACGATCAGGCCGTGATGCGTTCTGAACGCGGAGACTATCCGGTTCTTTTTCGTTCGATTAGGGTTCCGGTTAAACACCAGTGACTCTCCTCAGGCTTATACCCCCGTCTAGAAAATCGTTCGCCATCTCGATTGATAAGCGAAGCGCAATCATCTAGAGGGTTTTACACAGCGACTTAGTATAAATACCGAGCTGCGTTAACCTTCTGATGGTGGCCCACGGTAGTGCACCCCTCGGGCCAATGACGATTGGGATGACCTCGAAGTCACGGTCTCCGAAGATGGTTTGGAGAGGGGTTCTAAGTTCCGAGTACTTCATCGCTTTTTCCATGTGTGCTTCCTCTAGCGTGCCTGTGCCCTCGTAGCGGACTGTGAAGTCGACTACTTGGGCTCTTACCTGATCGACTACGATTAGGTCAGGTTTTAGCATGCCATTGGTTGCTTGGATGATGGATTCCCGGAATAGCTCAGCGTTGCGCCTCTTTTTGGACACTTCGGCGGTGACTAGATTACCAATCTCGTCATGCCTCTTAGTCACTCTCGGCTTCAACGCTGGGCAACCTCCTATAATGTGAGACAGGGATTCAGGCCTATCTATACATACACGACGTAGTGGGGAGAGAGGTGTGCGTGTCCTGCTCTCTTTAGAGTGGTCCTATTACCTATGTGTTGATACGCATACGTAGGGCGTCTATCATTCTGCCGCTAGATAGATATCCCTCCGCACAGAGCCACTCATTTGTCTGCCTATCTTTAAATTCCTCAATTCCGCCTTCCTGACTCGGTTGCATTCTCCAGGGGTCAAACTCTCTGGAGATGGCTGCCTGTTTCAGTTTGTCAACTTCCTTGATTGTGGTAGGCGTAGTGACACGCAGGAATTTTAGGGCTTTTTCCGCTTCAGCGGCCCTCAGGGAGGCTTTCCTGATGTACTTGACAATGACGTCACTAGACGTTCTCATCTTTACAACGGATTTGACAACAGCGAACTGTATGGCCACCTCCATTCGGGGTACGCCTAGGCCGCCTACCCTTTTACGCGTGTGTATATTACATGTGAGGTGGTACTTTCAGGTAGATGGAAGAATTTGCGGACAACTTTCCTGATTTGTTGAGCCGCTTCTACCAACACCGTCTTACTGGGAGGATTTAACATCATCCCGTACCTATACCTTGGGTACACATAATCGAAGAGTAGCTTCAGCTTCTGTACAGGTTTCAGGTATGATAATCCCGCCAGTCTGTTTGCTGCTGAAACGAATCCCTTGACGTTGTAATTGTCAGAGATCCCTCCCTTCCAGGGAGCGAAGCTTACTCCAAGATATCTTAGAGCTTCGTCTGGCTCAATGAAACTCACTTCTGGTCCGTCGACGTTCAAATAGAGGTTCGCCACTGCCCATGTTTTGTGTAAAGGCTTTATGTTAAAAGCGCTGCACTTGGCTATTGACAGGTTCATACCTAGGGCGCTAAAATATTCAGCGACAAGTTTTATGTCCCTTTCGGCGTCTTCCACGGTATCACTGAGAAGTATCAGGTCATCGGCGAACGCCAGGACAGACACCTTGCGTCCTCCCAGGTTGATTCCTTTGTCTTCTTTTGGATCAAGATATTTGAGCAACGGGTCGACGACCGCGTTCCATAAAAGTAGAGTCAAGGGATCGCCATGCTTTACGCCTCTCTTCAAACCAATCTGTACGGGGTCATCGTTAGATGGGAGGACCGTTTTGCAGTCCTGATAAGCATTTTCGACGTAGTCGGCGATGTAAGGTGCCTTTCCAAGCCTTCGTAGTGCCGGGACTAAAGCGTCGTGCGGGACCGTATCGAAAGCTTTGGAGATGTCCAGCATGCAACAAGTTCCCCTTTACCTTCCTTCATCGACTTTAACGCGTGGCGGAAGAGGCTCACGTTTTGCGCGGCGCCATTGTCCCGCGTAAATCCCTTTTGTGTGCGGTTCAGCTCGACGTTTTTTTAAGAGATTCGTCGAGCACACCCGAAAAAAGTCTGGCCAGGATTGAACTAACAGTAATCGGCCGCCAGTTAGCGGCCACTGTCAGGTCTTTGCCGTCCTTTGGGATTAGAGTTGTTTTATTATGCTTCCAGGCTGTGGGATAGAACCCGATCCCCAAGAATATGTTTTACAAGATTGTTAGAAGGATTCGCGCAGTAGGGCGAATATCCTTTTTGTACACTGTGTCTGGCCCCGCTGCTGTTCGCAGTTTAAGGCGTTTGTACCTGCTTTCTACGATCTCGACCTGTATAGGGTTAATATCAATAATGCCGGCTCTAGCCTCAACGGTTTCTTCCCAGTCATAGGGGAATGATGTTGTTCCCACAACGCCCCAGAGTTGATCGTAGAGATCCTTTACCTGGTCACCTTTCGGTAATTCAGGTTGGCGTTGGCTGTCTTTGGATCTTCAGCCCATAGTGACTGAACCGTCGCGTACTGTTGCCTTTGTCGTTGGTTTCTATTTCCTCTGGGTCGTCTTCTGGCGTTTATGACATTTCCTCTCTGATTATTACATCGAGAGGAATTGTCTTTTGCCAGTATCGCAGTCAGCTCGTCGACTATAGTGTCGAGCTCAGGTTTGTATGGCTCAGACGCGTTTGCGAGGTCCTCTGCGTTCCTAAGCTCATTCGCTATGGAATTTACTCTAATCGCGAGAGAATCAATCGCAGCGTCTTTCGCCAGACTCTGCCGATATTCTGGTAGCTGAAGCTAGCATACATAGTCTCCACTTTCGCTCTTCACCTTCGTCCGACTTTGATACATTCACCTGTGGCCTCAGTATTTTATTTATTGTCAATTCCATATGCAGTTTTTCGGTCTCTTCATCAAGTGGGCGGGGTATTGCTCTCGCACGTCCCGACGTCGCTTGTCCCTTCACAGGTTTTGTCAATCCGAGCAAGCACCGCTTATCGCTTATTTGCTTGCTCGTCTTGCCCGGAAAATGTGGCACTAGGAGCGTATTTACGTAGTACTCTTCCCGGTATACCTCGTTAAGCGCGCGTAGCCTCTGCTCCGCCTCGTCCGTCCAGATTTGGGGCCTAGTTCTTCCACCGATCGCTCGTTTCCTCGGCGCAGCAGCCGTGGCTATGCGCTTTCGGTTGCGAACAATCAGGTGTACATGCCGTTCATGTTGAGAAAGGCCTGACTGGGTTGGAAATTTGGCGGAGCAGCTACCACACGAGAAGCCAACCAAGGTATTAACCAGGGTATTCGTTCGATACGGGCATAAGCGACTGTGATTTAGTATGCCCGCAGTTGTTGTGCTCGTTCTGTCACATGTTGGACACTCCCAGTGGATGTTGTTGTCGGGGTGCTTCATCGTTTCGTGCTCTTATGCGTCTTTCGCGCTGATGAAGGACTGCAGGACTTCTCGCTGGATGTTTAAAAACGATCTTATCCGGTGTGTCCTCGGGTACACTCTCGGGGTTCGAGAAAGTGGCCACCAATACAGGCGCTTCAAGGCTCCCTAAAGTGCTTCGCCCAAGCACCTCCGTACTCTGCCGCCCTGTTTCGGTCCCACTGGAAATTTGTGGGCCCGACGTCTGGTAGGATCTACTATCGCTTAACCTAGCACTAACTAATCTTATAGAACTAGAAACGCAGGGAAGGATCGTACAATCGCTATCGTCTCTCTGGCTTTCATCAATTTGGCGGCGGCCAACACCGTTCCGAACAGCCGCTTTTTGATCAGGTGTTTTCGCTTCGCCTTTTCCGTTATTCATGTGGGCCGTTCAATCCCGAGTAGGTCAGTCAGCGCTCCGAGGGTCGGGTATCCCACGAGGCGCGTTCAGGTGGCGTTGTTCGTTCCGGAATGAGGACGTTTGATATGGGTGAGTAGATGCAATGCGTTCTAGTCCTCTTACGTCTTAATATATAGCTAGTAGCTACCGACGTGCCGGTAGTTCTACTCACTCCAACTGCGTTTTTCGCCTAAAATATCAGTTTTTCTCAAGTCAAGATAGTATAATTTTACTATTTAAAACAAAGCCCTCTTGTATAACAAAATATTATTATTAATAAGAAGACGATTAGAAGAATAAATGTCTCAATACGTTATAGAGTTTGTTATTGTTAAAGGGGTGATACGCATACGAACTTTAAGTACGCGGTCTTTAAGTTCGCGAACTTACTCGGCTCGTCGTCGGTGACACACGTGAAGCTGAAATCACTCATTATGATAATTTTCCTAAATCAACAAATAAACAAAACTTAACAAACGCCAAACACAACAAGCGTTGCGCATCGATGGCCTGCCGAAACAAAGTGGTGGCTCACGGCTCGCAGTACGAGCCCGGACAAGCTACGAGCAAGATTTCAAACCAGTTGGATTGCCGGCGGTTTGCGCGACGGTTTTAAAGTACGCGTACTTACGGTGACACACAGGCGAAAAAGGTCATCGAGAGTAGATATACAAAGCGATTTCTGGCATCAAAAGCGCGCGAAGTTTGAATATGTGTCGGTTGAATTTGAATTTGACAGATGTCGTGGTCACGTGACAGTTTAGTGTTCTGTGATTGGTTGACAGATGGCGTGGCTACGTGACAGTTCTGTGTTCTATGAGAGACAGATGACGCGGTCACGTGATGGTTTGACGGATGACGTAAGGTACGTCACAGTTTTGACGATAGCGTAGACCACGTGACATTTCTAACAGATGCTGAGGTCACGTGAGAGTTTTGTGTTCTGTAATTGACTGATGGAACTATGGAGGTCTCAAGAAATGTAAGGTTCTAGAGTATGGCTAACAACCAATAGGTGGCGCCATAAACTCGTCTCACATCAGTATGATCTACCGTAACCTAACCTAACTTAACGTTGAATGAAACTTCAAATTGATTTTTTGATATTTTTTTATTCCGCGTAGTACATGGTATTACAAAACAAACATGTAGGTATCATATAACAGCCACATACATCAGTCCATTCATGGAGATTGTAGTTGCTACGGCATGGTAGATACTGCTTTAACTCTTCTCGAAGTTCGTCAGAAAGTTTACCCCAAATATCAGCAGTCATATCCAGCGTTAGAGTATTTATGATATGTTTCATCTTCTCTTCACTTAACTCCATAATAGAAATTGTAGGCAAAGATGACCGCAGTTAACTTGATTATATGTCTGATATTGATCGCTATTGTAAAAAATCTTAGCACCTTTTCCCATATAGCGAACCAGTTGTCTTGGTGGCTTCAGATTTCCGAATGAGTCAAAATACTACACATCACTGTTTATCTTCTTATAAGCTACCCAATGCGTTCCACTGTTCTCTGACACATCTAAATTGATAATAGCACACTCCCGCTGTTTAGGTCCATTTTTAGGTAAGGTGTCACGCATGAAGATTCCGCGGAAATATGGTATTTTAAGTGTTTTTGCGTAGTGAGCTAAGTCAATGTCAGTTAATGCCCTGTTGGGTAGCTTTATTGGGAGTTTTTTTGTTTTTTCATAAAAAGTCCAAATCCTCCTTTAGTATTTTTCTTGAGATAGATACCGTTCCCTATAGATTCCATTGCTTTGTTGTGACGATGGTCTTCTTCAAGTTTTTTTTGAGCATTTTTGGCATCTAGAACCGTTTTTGCAATCCCTGCTGCACCTCCAGTTAAAGCTCCTAAGGCACTGAGACCGGCAAAAAGGGGTATAAGAGGTAACATGCCTCCTGATTTTGACTGAAATGGTATTACTCTAGGTATTTTCACTTTCTTTTTCCCACCGGCCTTTTTTACTTCCATTCTAGCAGCCTTGAGATCGCTTGAAGCTGCCTGTTTCAGCGATGATGTTGGTTTTAAGTACTTGTTTATCTTTTGGATAATATTTCTTCTGAAAGAAACTGAGCGCTTGGCCCCCATACCGAGTTTTCTTTTAGCTTTCATCGCACCTGTAACAAATAAGGCGTTTGCTCTTTCACCGAATTTCGTGTCTTTGGCTTTAACTCGTTCCCAAGCAGTATCTTCAAGTATCTTATCAGCTTTATGCCTGTCTTCCAAAGATCTATGGATAGAATAAGCAATATCGTGTTGTTTACATGCGGCGTCTAACGGATTAATGCCTGGATCTCCCCGTGCGAGTCGCTTTTGTAGTTTCGTCCCCGCTATTTGAATAAAAAATAAATGATCAAAATAAAATTATTGAGCCTAATGATTCTTAATATGGAACAACATAATTCTTACGACCGCAATACTCAATCCTCCTAGTAGATGAGCCTCGAACGGGAGCTTATTTATTATCGAATTTAGAACACCTTTACCTTCGTATACAAACATTTTGACTGATAGCACAATTTAAAATCAAATCTATTTATTTATCCTCAAGTTATATCCTAGCGTCATATCATGGAAGTCATCCAGCAAGAGCAGACGTTGCCCATCGAAAACTTAGATTTGGAAATAAAATCTCAGCATAGCAAACATGGCAAACTCATACCAAACTCATTTAGAGCAGTTATATGCGGGCCAAGCGGTTGCGGAAAAACGAACGTTATGCTTTCGTTACTTTTCAACCCCAATGGGTTGAAGTTCAAGAACATATATGTGTATTCAAAGTCGTTATATCAACCCAAGTATCAGTTACTACAAGATGTGTTAGATAATGTTCAAGGCGTTGGATATTTTCCTTTCAAAGATAACGATGAAATCGTAAGCCCAAATGAAGCAAAATCTAATTCTGTAATAATATTTGATGATGTTGCTTGTGACGGCCAGCAAAAAATTAGAGAGTACTATTCAATGTGTCGCCATAAAGATATTGATGCTGCTTATCTTTGTCAGACTTATACAAAGGTTCCTAAACAACTGATACGTGATAACTGTAATATGATAGTACTGTTCAAGCAAGATGAAATAAATCTAAAGCATGTATTTGAAGAACATGTTTCTCCAGATATGACTTTCGATGATTTTAAGCGAATGTGTTCTAACTGTTGGTCCGAAAGCTATGGTACTATCGTAATAATGAAGGACTTTGATATGAATAACGGAAGATATCGGAAAGGATTTGATATGTATATAGTAATATAGTTACAAAGAATCGCGTATCACTTGGTAGCACGATGTCCGACAATCGTGTTGCTGTTGCTACGCGTAAAAGGAAAATTGCTGAACTTGCAAGATCCATCCGAAAGAAGTATCTAGCTTTGAAACTGGGGAAGGCAGAAAAAGATGAATCCTTAAACAAACTGTTTGAGCCCATATCAACCTCACTTAAAGAAATTATTAACACAGCAAGTCAATCCATGTACCCTCTTAAGCCAATTAAAAAGGAAGCAAATGTTATGGTTGAAAGCAAAAGAGGTTTTGCTACTTCAAGAGTAAATCAAAGTGATGATGATGATGATGATGATGATGACTACGATACTGACATGCCGTTTGAGGATTCATCGGATACTCTACATTCGACTGCAGTTTTGGATGTATATCCATCTATAGCTCAACCAGCCGTTCAGGCGTTTTTTAATGGTGACAAAAATATTGATAATATATATGGACCTATCTATAACGTTGCTTCCTCAAAATGGACTCTTGGTCAAAAGCCAATTGACTTTGACAAAAGTAGTGGTAATATTGTGTTTGGGGAGGATGGCCGTTATGTTAAAGGAACCCCTGGACTGTATGAATTATTGTGTTTTAAAGATCCTAGAAATTATAGTACAGAAGATTTGAATGCTTATCGAGCTATTTTGGATGTAACGAATATACATAGAGATACATTAGGTCGCTTGAAAGGTAGCACAAGGACAAAGTACTTGAAGATAATCAAGCCTCTGGTGAAAGATGTCCTTACACTAAAGGAAGTGGACTTATGAGACCTTTAGACAATCGGATGAAATACAACAAAAAAGAAATTGAATATACTTATTGGGATGATCCTAATGAGGTCGTTGAACGACTAAAGCTTTTAATTGCCTCAAAATCAGCTGGAAACACATCTCATCAGAACGAAATTGTTTCAATTACAAACGAGCTCAAGGAATGTAATATAATTCTTTAGAATACCACATACCTTCATTTACATCATGAGCGTTGACAAATTCGGTCGTCATGCTGATATATAGCAATCCATATATGCGTTTTCCAAGACCAATATTTCCACGTACACTTGACGGAAGCTTAGATATTGAATACTCAAAAATATCAAATTTAAAGGAACCAACCAGTGATGGCGATGCTACTAACAAAAAATATGTAGACTCACAAATTTCGAACATTCAAGCATTACTTCATAATTTCCATGATGATTCTCTTCTGGTTAATAGTACTATTGAAAGAATTAAGGATACTGTTTATAAAGATCATCCGGTTGAAGACAAAGATTTAGCAACAAAAAAGTATGTGGATTTAGCGATTGGTGGTAATAAGAGAGACATAGATTTACTCACTGATAAATTATCTGAAAAAGCCCATGTGGTAGACTTTATGGATCTAGACGGTCGGTTGCACTATATAGGAGAGCAACTAGATGATCTTAGAAAGAAAATAGAGCATAAATAGCTTATCTCCATACGTGTTATACCATTGATTAAGGTACTAACGGGAAGATGGGCCACCAGATGCTAAGATCTCGCGCCTAATTTTTGTTTCTCCTGGACTGTCGCCACCTATATGAGCACAAATGTACCTCTACTGATACAACTTTGATAGTTCGACTTTGATACGAATAAAGTACCCTACTTTCAACCATCTATCAACGCTACTTACTATTATCTCCGCCAGGTGTCGCTGAAATTGGCAATTTGACATCTGACATATTACATTGTTTGATAAATACTGACATCTCAATAATCTATGCAGTCAACCAGTATTCAAAACATCCTCTGCTTCTCAAGATGCTGATAGGCCACAGACGCCAGTATCGAATATTAGATGTGGTTTGTCATCAGTGCAAACAACTCCAAGAAAAAAAAGGCTCTCTTACAGAATTGCCGATTTAAGGAAAAAGCTCAAAACAAAACGAGATGCTCAATCTAGGCTGAAAAAAAATACAATCAAATGTGGTCAAAATTGACTAATGGACTGACACTGGAAAAATTGCTTCAAGGGAAAAGTGTAAATGTACGAACATTTGTGAAAATGCAGTTAAAACACCTCAGACAAACGAAGTGGTTGGTTAAGGAAAAGCAGTTAGCTTTATCATTATATTACAAGTCACCAGGCTGTTACAAATTTCTAAGAAATAGTTTGGGTTTTGTGCTCCCCAGTGTAAGTACTATCAGAAGATGGTTGATAGTTTACAATTTACGAACTGGGGTAAATAACCAGCTAGTGAACAAACTGAAAATAAAAACGGGATCAATGGAGACGAAAGAAAAAGAATGTATATTAATGTTTGATGAAGTTAAATTGAAAAAGGGACTTGATCTCAACAAGCATTTTGATTTTCTTGAAGGATATGAAGATTTTGCAGAATATGGTAGAAATGCAGTACTGGCGGATACTGCGCTAGTTTTTTATATTAGAGGGATGTTATTCAGTTGGAAGTTACCATTTTGCTATTATCTTTCAAAAGGCCCTGTGAAAGGTAAGATTCTGCAGAAGATAATTGTAAATGTCGTTATGAAGCTTCATCAGATCAATCTAAGTCCCCGTGTTATAGTTGCTGATCAAGGCTCCAATAATAGAAATGCTTTTAAGAAGTTGGGAGCAACAAAGGAAAATCCTGTAGTGAATATCGATGGAAAAGAGATACTTTTGATGTACGATACGCCTCACTTGTTAAAAAGTTTGAGGAATAACTTTATGAATAAAAAAGTTGATATACTTATTGATGGTATAAAAATTAATTGGGAAGATTTTGAAAAAACGTATATCATAGATAAGAGAAGTTCTATGGGTAGGTCCATGGTAAAGATTACAGATAAGCATGTGCGTCCAAATACATTTGAAAAGATGAAAGTACGGTATGCGGTTCAAGTATTTAGTAATTCTGTATCTGCTGCAATAATGACAGCAGTTGCAACAGATGAGTTAAATAGCAGGACAGCCATTCATACTGCTCAGTGTTTCAAGAAAATAAATAATATATTTGACTGCCTCAACAGTAGGTCCCTGAAAGACTCAAATCCTTATCGGCAGGGACTTTCAATATATAACAAGTTGCCTTATACAACACTTGTGGATGCTTTGGAGTACTTTAAAAAAATGAAAATACTTGAAGGTGACAATGAGAAAAAAAATATTTATTGCATAGAAGGATTCCAGTGGACCATTAACGCTGTTTTAATTCTGTGGGATAATTTGCAGAAAGAAGGAGTTAAATATTTCCTGACATCCCGCTTAAATCAGGACCCATTAGAAAATTTATTTTCAGTAATAAGGAATCGAGGCGGTTATAATCCACAGCCAACAGCTAGAGAATTCAGGGTTGCATTACAACATAACATGCATATCAGGTTGCAGAATTCTGTTAGCAGTAACTGTGAGATTGATAATGGTGAGCTTTTAGATGTAACCGGTTTAAATACAGACTCTGATTATGGTAACAATTTAGAAGAAACATTTCAATCCCTCCACAGTTCTCAAGAACATTTGGAGCAATGTTCACAGCCACCTGGCGACAGTAATGATAGCTGTCCAGATGCAGATACTGATTTATTGATAACAGAGATCCAGGCAGCCCAGGAATATTTTTCGTCCGTGCTTAATGCTGATAATGAAGAAAGTTCAGTTACATTAGAGAGTTGTTCTGTAGCATATATTGCTGGTTATTTAGGCAAATTTCTTATGGATAAAGTGAATTGCCCCTGCACTGCAGATAATCTTTCCCTAGATGCAATGGATCTCAGCCATACAGATACCCTAATATTTTATAGGGATTTTGGAAGCGAGGAAGATATACAGCATCTAAAAAAAACAACAGATATATTTTTAGTGTGATAAAGAGTCTTTCATCTGTATTTGATACACTTTTCGAACAAGTGAAAACTGAATACGGCATGGTAAAAAAACTGAAAAGTTCTCTCTTGAATCATTTGCAGCATTCATACCCAACTTGGCTGCATTCCTGCAGAGATCATAAATTGTTGATTATAGATCAATTAATCAAAATAAAAGTATTCAGATTAACTAGGTGGATTGCTGAAAATGACAGTAATTTAAATAGGAGCACATTTTCTGGTAAGCCTCATAGGAAAATAAGAATATTGTCATCTAAGAAGTAGTGATTGTTGTGTTGAGGCTTCAATAAGAGAAATTTTTGAAAATATAACATACTATGTATGCCAGTTTCAAGTTTCAGGTATAAAAATGTCCAATTGAAACTTGCTCCAAACAAACAAGCTAAAACAAGATGACATAATTATGGTGTCATGGTGAATGGCAGTGAAGCTTCTAATGATGGCACTTCAGTGGAAATACCTGCAGCTAGTAATGTTTATTACTCAAGATGAATCAGTAACTTAGCATGTTCACGAGAAGTGAAGCTGCATAATCATATCTGCTTTATTGTTTTTTTCTGCTTTTTTTCAGGCAGAGAAAAATAAACTAGCAAAAATTGACCTAATTAGTTAATGTAGGTGGTGGGTGAAGCAAGAAAAAAATTTGCTTCGTGGGTATGATGGCAGACAAGCCATTTTTGCTCGAACTACTTGAGCGTGTCAGCGTTTACATTTTTCAGACAGATTTCATGTAGAAAAATGTCCGATGGAAACATGCTAAGATAATTGAGCGAAAACAAGGTGACATAATTATGGTGTCATGGTGAATGGCAGTGAAGCTTCTAATGATGGCACTTCAGTGGAAATACCTACAGCTAGTAATGTTTATTACGCAAGATGAATCAGTAACTTAGCATGTTCACGAGAAGTGAAGCTGCATAATCATATCTGCTTTATTTTTTTTTCTGCTTTTTTTCAGGCACAGAAAAATAAACTAGCAAAAATTGACCTAATTAGTTAATGTAGGTGGTGGGTGAAGCAAGAAAAAAAATTTGCTTCGTGGGTATGATGGCAGACAAGCCATTTTTGCTCGAACTACTTGAGCGTGTCAGCGTTTACATTTTTCAGACAGATTTCAGGTAGAAAAATGTCCGATGGAAACATGCTAGGATAATTGAACGAAAACAAGGTGACATAATTATGGTGTCATGGTGAATGGCAGTGAAGCTTCTAATGATGGCACTTCAGTGGAAATACCTGCAGCTAGTAATGTTTATTACTCAAGATGAATCAGTAACTTAGCATGTTCACGAGAAGTGAAGCTGCATAATCATATCTGCTTTATTTTTTTTTCTGTTTTTTTTCAGGCACAGAAAAATAAACTAGCAAAAATTGACCTAATTAGTTAATGTAGGTGGTGGGTGAAGCAAGAAAAAAAATTTGCTTCGTGGGTATGATGGCAGACAAGCCATTTTTGCTCGAACTACTTGAGCGTGTCAGCGTTTACATTTTTCAGACAGATTTCAGGTAGAAAAATGTCCGATGGAAACATGCTAAGATAATTGAGCGAAAACAAGGTGACATAATTATGGTGTCATGTGAAGGACAGTAAAGCTTTTAATAATGACACTTCAATGAAATAACTGGCAGACAGCTGATATGTTTTTGAAGGCAAATGAAGAACTCAGCATGTCAGTCCCGAGACGTATTATCTGTGGTTGTTAAAAATGACACAAACATTGTAAAGAAAGATTCAACTGTTTATTTAGAATAATAAAATTTTTGAAATGTATCCTGTTTCATTATCTCATCGATACGTTTACGGTTAATTATAATAATAACATTTAAAATTATGAAGTAATGTAATTACTTACTTACAAATACTCTTATCATTGATCAACTTATTAACTAAATACGTTAATCAATGATGATACTACCTATACACATACATAAACACTCAAAATATATAAACTTTAATAGAATAAAAATTCAAGTTCAATATAATATCTCTCTGATTGTCAGCTTACAGAATGATGATTAGAAAAATTGGACAGCTTTCTTGTACATAAAAAAAATCTTCAACATGCTACTTTTTTTTTGTTTGTCTTCATACCTCTCGACACTGCCATACGAAGGGTATTTGAGTAGGGACGCTCAAGCGAAACATGACATTATTGGGAGAAAGCTGCTAACTCTTAAACTAGCATCTTTTTATATTCATTCTTAAATCATTGGATATTCATAAAATAATCTTCGATTCCCATTCATATGGGATTGGCTCAGCAGGTCTGATTAGAGCACCCATATTTTGGTTAGGTAGGTTTCTGAAAAAATCCTCTCAACTCCACATAATACAACCTTCTCCTATAGCAGTGAAATATAATATATATTATATATCTCAGCATATTCAAAATCGAAATAAAAGATTATTATTATTATTGTTGTTGAACAGACAAGCGGCAGAGCCGATGAAGCTGTTCATTCTTATGCAGTTTACAAAGAAAAACAATATTTAACATGATAAAGCTTATAAAATAGAGCAGAGAATAAAACAGAATAAAATTTAAATTAAAACAGACAGACAATTAAAAATAAAATAACAGAAATGCTATCACATATTCACGATTGTGGCATTATCACAGAATTTACACATCAAGACAAAACCGATTCATAAACAAACTGACTAAGATACTCTTAAAAAAGGCATTCTACTCAGTAGATAAATACTGTTCAGCATGTGACGATGCTATAAACTGACTGTGCTGTAAGTTTTTAAAAACTTTTGGAGCCTGCCAAATCTGATAAAAAAAACCTTTTTCGTTCAAATAATTCATTTTCTACAGCATTTTAAAGTTATTATGAATTTGTTACATTACACAATACCTATGCAGTACGTGAATCAATGACAATACACATTAATATGTTACAAGAACTAAGTTTTGTTTATTTTGAATGATTATATAATATAAACTCAGTTTTATTCTATCAAAAAAATGTCCTTTATTCGGCAAATGGTAAGCTGAAAAAAGTTGGTCTTATTAGATGTTTCCAAAAATAGAGTTGTATTTAGCTTACCAATAAAAAATTGACGAAAATAGTTGACGTTACAGTCCGTTGTCAGAAAACAGCTACTAAGAAGATTCTACTTGTTAATTATTGAAATGTTATTGGATTATAAATTGCAAACACACGGATTAGGTTAGGTTAGGCGGCGTAACCTAACCTAATCCGTGTGTTTGCATTAGGTTAGGTTAGGCGGCGTAACCTAACCTAATCCGTGTGTTTGCAATTACGCCGCCTAACCTAACCTAATCCGTAACTTAGGCCATATTAGGGCTGTTCCAAATTACGGTTCTATCACCGTCCGAGAACTGGTTTCATCATGCCCTACCCAGTTTAGTTCTAAAAACGGTGATTGGTTAGTCCGCCAACGTAACCACCAATCATCGATTCTAGAATCGCAAAATAGGCGGGGCACGATGAAAACAGTTCTGGGACGGTGGTAGAACCGTAATTTGGAACAGCCCTATTATAATCTGTCAGAACTCAAATATTGAGTTCTGTGTCTTGAGCTCACTCACTGAGCTCTTATTAATTCCCTGCCGGTGACGTCGCGACCTGGGCGGGAAGTGTATGGATTCAAAAAATTCAATATTTAGAGCAATTTTTTTCGGTTATAAATATAATGGAAAAATTTTGTAAAATTATTTATGGCATCTACGTGGTGTCAGGGTTCGTTTAAGCCAATAAACCAAAAATGTGAATAACGTGTTAATCAATATCTGCAGCTACCGCTTCTGAAACATGAAATTTGTCATGAGCATGTGGGAGAAAAACAGAGCATTGGTTCCGAAAGATATACCTATAAGTATATGAAAACAAGAGGATTGGTTTTAAGTTTATTAATATTTATAATATATACAAAAAATAAAAAATTTATTCCCCGCCTCTTCCTCTCCCTCCGCCGCCTCTGCCTCTCCTTCTGCCGCCTCTCCCTCTCCCGCGGCCTCTTTATCTTCCAGAGCCCACCAGATATCTGGTAAGCTGGTGGGCTTGGAACCTACAGAGGCCAACCAGCAATCTTTGTTGCTCATAAAAGAGCTGGTCCAGCTGGTCGACATCTGAAAGTAACATTCTTTCTGCGATTCTGTTTCTTTACTCAACACGACATAGTGACAACTTTGACGTTTATCTAATGCTTTATAGGTTGTCACTATGGCGTGTCGACTGAGGAAACAGAGTCACAGCTTCTGCGACAATTATCTTAAAATTTAAAGTGTTTAAAAATATGTGGCACATACGGTCCTGCACCGCCACCGGTTCCACTTCTCGAGGCGCCACCCGACCAGCTGACCGACGGCGACGATGGCCACCAGGCGACGACGGCCGTTGATGTCGGCCCCCGGCCGACGACGGGCGCCTTTGTGGGGGTGGGCCGCCTCCGCCTGCCGACGGCCGTTGTTGGTGGCCGCCTCCGCCCGACGACCGGCGTTCTCGATGGCCGCCTCCGGCCGACGACGGGCGTCTATCTGTCCCGGCACCGCCTGACGACGACGGCCGTTGTTAATGGCCGCCTCCGGCCGACGACGGCCGTCTTTCGGGATGATGATGGGGATGACCTGTTGCGTTCGATGGCATAGCTGAAGTGAAAACGTAATAAAAAATTAATAATTTCATGATGAACAACATCAGGATATACTCACATTGCTCCATTTTGATGTATATCCGGTATGCCAAAACTGTCAAAAGTCAAAAGAACGAAGAATAGCTGTTCCCACAAGAAGAATTCTTCCAATGTTGCCAACAATAACGTACTACGTTCCATCCTATCCAGTGAGCAGATGAATTTTCGAGGATAGTCACGTGATTCCAGATGTTAGGGATGTTGGAATATTTATGAAACGGCAAAGATCTTTTTTTGACAATTTTGACATATTACATAACCTGTGCTGTTTTCTCAGAGTCTGAGCGTCAGAGTAGTCGTACCCGTTAGAATGTCAATGCATAAAAATAAAGCAGAATAGGTTATGTTAAGTTGTTAGCTGTCAAGTGAAAAATATCTCGTGACAGTCTTGACACAAAGGTCGCTAAAATCTCAATTTGATTTCCGAGCAAAACGATGACATCCATGTCCTCGGAAATGTAATAACGGAACACAGATTTTTGTTGAGTTTGATGTTGAGTGAATACTGAAACGCTACAGAGCATGGTACAGAGCAAATCGGGGTCTTTGATGGGATTTTGGAACGTAGTAACAGTAACGTAGGACGACAATATAACTTTGTGATAGCAGGTGACAGAAAGGCTCTGCTTCTGCTTCAAATGTCTGGTAGACATGAAAGAACTGACGGTCTCTATTTTCTCTATTTCTTCTCGAAACTAAACATAGCCAACTACGCACATGTAGAGCGACACGTGCTCGCTATTCGGCGAGCAAGGTTTAAAAAACGGCGAACATTGATATTCGGCAAATACCCGCATATGCGGCGCCGGCTTTAGGCGAATAAAGAGAGAAAATGCCATTGCTTTGTGTCACTGAGCTCTTATTAATTCCCTGCCGGTGACGGCACGACCTGGGCGGGAAGTGTATGGATTCAAAAAATTCAATATTTAGAGCAATTTTTTTCTGTTATAAATATAATAGAAAAATTTTGTAAAATTATTTATGGCATCTACGTGGTGTCAGGGTTCGTTTAAGCCAATAAACCAAGAATATGGTATAGGCCCATTACAGCTATTACAAAAAGTGATCAATTACACTTGATCTGTTTACCTATATCACTGAATAACGTGTAATCAATATTGCAGCTACCGTTTCAGAAACATGAAATTTGTCATTTAAGTTTTTTTAATATCTGCAACGGTTTAGCTGTAGAATATAATATCGGCAAATATGGTTGCGGTGGATCTCACAGGGTTTTCGAGAGCTTGTGTAAAAAGTGCGGTCGACCACCGGTCCACGCTCCTTCAAAAGTCGCCGCCGAGATGGTCCCGCCGAGACCGCTGTTGCCATTTCGTACGACAAATTTTTACCTACGGCGGTATTCGGCGGGCCAGACGTCTGACTTGATCAGCTGATGATCTAGCCTCTTAAAAGAAAGATTCAACAATAAGCGATGCAAATCCTTGATTGAAATGACGTTAATCATTACTAATCATTTTAAACAATCTATCATCTCTTTTAAAGTCTGCTCAATATCCATGTATATAGTATAATGTTTATTGTACTCTATTTTCTTGTACGTATGCATACCATATCATTGATTAACGTAAATTGTCAATGACCATATTCAATTATTGAGATAATGAAAAATCCCTCTTATTGTTAAAATCTGTTGTTCCCCAAAAAACCTGGAAATACGGCAACACAGACAATCTTCCCCAAACTACCTATTAACTACCAATGTAACTACTGAAAATTCAAGGTCGTCGTAGAGAACCAGTGGCCTAGCGAGCCAACGAAATGTTTTTTATCGTCGGTGACCTCAAACGTCTAGATCCCAAATCAGCTGATGTTAGGCAAACATTGCTTCTGGCTTGTTTGCCGTATATCGTATAGGGCCATGGAAAATTGAGGACTTATTTGTTTTTTACAGTTTTTTGGACACTTTTACTATAATTGTTGTTGTGTTATGTTTCAAGGAACCTTTTTTGGCAGGTAAGCAGCTATGTCAATTAAAATGATGTAATTTATGAGATAATGCATGATGAAAACTTGAATGCATATTGAAAACAGCTAAGAAAAAAATGTTTATTCGCAAATTACAGTTATCTCATTCATTAGGGTGACAGGTGTTATAGCATTTTATAGTCATACTGCATCCTTGTCACTCAATCTTTACCAGATCAAGAAAATAAATCGAGCTGCGTCAGTTTTATTTTGTATTTAACAAGGTGCATAATAGCATTGATTAACGTATAGAACACGTTAATCAATGATAATAGGTATATTATGAATAGCTGTCACAGTAGTAATCATTATTTAAAATATTAGAATGAAAGTTCTTACTTGCACTTCGTTTAATGCATTTTCATCATTTAGCTTTCTTCTATTTTTTATGTTTGTTAAAAATATGATTTATTTCAGGATGTCAGATGGAAGTGAATAACTAGTTTAAGGAACTGGGCAAAACCTGAAGCATCTTTAAGTTTATAGGCATAAACTCAATAGTATCAATAATATTGGCCCATATTGTGTGACTGAGAACTGCAGCAGGACATCACTGAATGGTGTTTCACTTATCGCCCTTCGATACACTGAATTATATACTGTTCGGAACAAGCCCTAATACATCGAAGAAATATATATATAATAAATACATAGGAAAATATAACTAATAGTTTTTTATTCAAGTAATAATCCTTTAGCTTCTGGTGTGTGCAACTTAACAATCACCCAATGAGTGTTTTTTAGATAGTCACCCTGTTTGATAAATGATAAGATACAAATTAATCAAAGTGCCATTTGAAATACATATTTTCACATTGCTGTAGCTAGACACCATTTCATGTTACATTTGGGAAAAAGTATGAATGTGGGTATAAGCCCCTAAACAGGGCTGTATATAAGGGGAGGGGGGTTTGGGGGGTTCAAACCCCCCCTCCATGAGTATTCCCATGAACGGTATAACTACTAAAATAATACAAAATAACAATAATCAAGGATGCTTTCTCCAAGCCTAGTGATTTATTATACTACTAACCAATCCCTCAGTACTCATAACACATTAGCAGCGATACAATCTATACAGACTTTAAGCAAATTAAGACATTACATATTCTTTTATACATGAACCCCCCCTAAAATCACCATGAACCCCCTCCATGGTCATCGCCTAGCTACAGCCCTGCGCCTAAATATGTTAATCAGTGGTATAAGCATTGTATAAGCTAATGATATTGTGAAATATTTTCAATTTGATTATGTGAGAAGCATACCCTGTAATAATAAATACCTAATTCATTTTTCTTCACCATTTATTAAAAAATATATGGATAGATAACATGAGCATTTATTGGTGCTGTTAGTATACACAGTATGTGAAATATACCAGGATCTACTTTCTAGAAAGTCAGCACACTCTTCGCCTCCTGGTATCGGTCTGCCTCTTCTGTCTCGAATGCTTGGGAAGCTGAAGAATAATGACAAAAAGGAAGCATTTTGAAATAGTGTGCCTATTATTTGAATAGAGAAGTGAATAGTACCTATTTTTTTTGGTGCATATTTACATAATTAATATTCTTGTTCCAGTAACTCAACTTTTAGGTTATATCAAAAGATTAATGTTTTAATTGATTCATTCCTTGAACTTGCCTATATGTACATAGACAACTAGCAACTATTACCTAAGGATGGACGTTTTTGCTACTTTAACATAATCCACCAAAGGTTGGCCACTACAACTTCACTACTTCTATATACTTCACAGATAATATTTCAAGTAAAGAAATGCATTAGTTTGGAGTATCAAGTGACAAAGATGCAGTATGACTATAACAACTGTCGCTCTAGTGAATGTGATAATTGTAATTTGCGAATAATCGTTTTTTTTCTTTGCTGTTTTCATCATGCATTATCTCATGAATTACATCATTTTAATTGACAGATTTGCTTACCCGACAAAAAATATTCCTTAAAAAACACATCACAACAACAATTATGGTGAAAATGACATGACCAAGAAATTGTAAAAAAACACAAATTCAGGTGCTCAATTTTTTTCCTGGCGTTATACGGACAACAAAAGTTAGATGTTATCTCTGGACAACAATGTCAACAAGCGACGTTTGATGTTTGCCACAAACCCACAAAACAGATGTTTGCGAATATCAGCTGTCAACTTATCCTTTTCGTTTCGGATCCGAATGTTATGTCAGTGGCAATTCAAGGTCGTATTTTTATAGCTGGATGCCCCAAGCTCCATCTATCGGTCATATTTATAAAGGATTCAGGAATTTGCGAAATTTATTTCAGAGGGCGCCAGGTGACGGTGAGCGCTAAAGGATGAAAGAGTGAGTGAGATAGACGCGCCTTAGCATCTGGTGGCCCATCTTCCCGTTAATACCTTAATCAATGGTTATACTCATTTCTACACATAATGGCGGTAAGTAAGAATCAAACTTTACAGCCAATAAAAATTAAATCTGTAAAACAGCAGAAAAGATTGTCAGCGAATAAGTTTATAGTTGTAGCCAGCGCGTAGGAATTATGCAAGAAGGCGAACAATTATCAAAGGTCTGTATGACCTGTGACAGATGGATTTAGCAGAAATGCGTCAGTTTGCAAATAAGAATGAAAATTACAAGCTGATTATGGTGGTTATAGACTGTTTCTCAAAATTCGTATGGACTCGACCACTAAAAACCAAAACTGGTGATGAAATTACCAAAACATTTGCCGATATCTTATCACATACCAACCGCTGTCCAAAAAATTTGCAAACCGATCAGGGGACTGAGTTTTACAATACAAAATTTCAAAACTTAACGAAGAAACGCAAAATCAACCACTACAATACGTATACCATCAAGAAAGCTTCCATTGCCGAACGGGTAATACGAACAGTTAAATCTCGGCTTTACAGATATTCTTCCATGAATGGTACATATAGATGGATAGACGTACTGCCACAAATCACCAAAGAATATAATAATACTAAACATAGAACCACTGGATATAAACCATCTGATGTGAATACTTCTAATGAAAAGGATATTTTACAACAAAGATATAGTCATCTTAAAATAGCTGGTATAGGCAAGTTTAAAATAAATGACATCGTACGGCTGTCAAAGGCTAAACATTTATTTGAGAAAGGCTATACACCTAATTGGATCACGGAACTATTTAAAATTGTTAAAGTAAATATATCCAATCCTGTTACATACATGCTTGAAGATATGGATGGTGATCCCATTAAAGGTGCTTTTTACGAGGAAGAATTACAGAAAACGTCCGCCCCTGATATATATCTCGTTGAGAAGGTACTAAAAAGGAAAGATGGAAAACTGTACATCAAATGGCTTGGATTTCCTTCGAGGTCGAATAGCTGGGTAAAAGAATCTGACATTGTCTGAAACTATACAAACACGTTGCAGCACTGTAAAGCATGAAAGCATAAATAGGAGCATATCTCTAGATATAGCGCAGACGTGTCTTAAGTTTATCGCCAGTTACAATTCGTGTTTAGTAACGTAAAAGCTACCGACTATCAAACATCTATTTTGCAATGATGAATCAAGAGCAGTATAGTTACTACGGGACCACGGATACAGATACAAGGTCTACAGTGTCCAGTGAGAATTATGACAAGGAGTTGGATAAAGTGCTAGCAAAGTATGAAAATGCTGCAAAGGTAGAGCAATATTATCCACTCAATACAAAACTCCATCTTGGGCCATATACGGTTGAATGCGGATTGAGTCCAGCAAGAACATTCTGCTCTACTATAATAATTTCTCAACCGTATCATGCTGTTAAGATTTCTCTTGCTGTTTTTGAATGGGTTTCCTTGATGGATTTGCTGCGTGGAGCAATCAAGAGTTTTTTCAACAAGCCACTCCCTTCACTTCCAGACGAATACAGTTCAGTGACCTCACAATGCGGAGATTTCGTGACAGTTACACAGCTTGTTTACGACGATGTAAAAATGCTATCAGTTAGCAAATATGATGTGGTATTTTATTTTACAGAAGACGATGTAAATCGCCTTATTCAGGCTGACTTTAGTATAATTTGTCACAGATATAATCTCTTAGATGAACTGAATTTTTGCGGCTATTACTATAACGTTATAAATTTAATTAAGTCGTGGTATAAGAATAACTATCTTAATTATTTAAGTGCTATAGAAATGTTGTATGGTTTTTGTGATATAAGCGGCGAAACTTTATTGAGCAATGCTCTCAGAGAATATTTGTATTACTATAAGGATGATGTACTATATGATTTGAATAAATAAATTATTAAAAGATAGTTGTGTGCTAAATATTCCTCAGTATTCTAGAATACATCAACAACTGCAGTCATGCTGTGTCTACTGTTGTTGGTTAATGTTGCTTTAACTTGTAGCGAATATAACAATGTATCTGAACCGCCCTCGTTCAAAAATGTTACTCAAACTGATGATTCTTTGTTCAGTAATCTATTTCATGAAAATAATGAAAGCAAGATATTATTCTTCAATAACCTAACCCAGGAAAATATCAATAATACTGTTACTGCCCCATACTTAAAACGTTATGGATATATCAGTGATAGCTCCGATCTTTCTATTACTGATTTGGAGACCGCACTACAAAGCTTCCAAGAGAAATACAATCTTCCAGTAAGTGGTGAAGCAGACAATGCAACCATAAAACTTATGCAACGCTTGTGTACTTTACCTGAAAACTCGTATACTATAAGAGGTGAGTGGAATAAGACACATCTTCGATGGTACTTTCCACAAGCTCATTATCATTCACAGAAAGTAATAGAAGCAGCATTTCGTATGTGGGATGATGCTTCCGGCTTAACATTCGAAAACATAAAAAAAACCAATCCACCACCAGATATCACAATTTTCTTCACCGATAGGAAACATGAATATCGTTTTAATTGCCAAGGAGATTATCCTTGTCCCAGCGTTTTTGATGGACCTGGAGGTGCCCTTGCTCATGCAACCTACCCTACAAGCGGGGATACATGTATAGAAATTCATGTTGATAACAGGGAACGCTGGAGTTATTCTCTTGATGGTTCTATACCTAAATACGAGGTTAGTTTACTCATGGTAATGGTTCATGAAATTGGTCACGCTCTTGGTCTAGGACACAGTGATGTTAAATCGGCAATTATGTACCCTTGGTATCAAGATAGCATCAGAGAGCTAGATATTGATGATAAAGATGCAATCGTTCAAATCTATGGCCATCGTACTATTCAAAACTATAGTACGCCATTCAACCCAACCAATCGCACACCGAAAAAACAGACTACAAAGTCAAAGCCAAATCCCAAATCTAAGACGTCATCCAAAAATTTATGTGAAGTAATATATCCTGATATTATTTTTATTGCTGCAGCACCTGAATTCCACAATCACCGGTTGTATATAAGTCATAACTCGTTCTTATGGAAACTTGATTTGAATGACTTGTTAATACCTGAATCACCTGACAAGTTAGTTAATTATATACCATTGGGGATTGAACCTTCATCTATTTCACACATTTTTCAAAACTCAGCCGGTGATCTAATAGCAATTGATAAGAAAAATCACAAATATTATGTAACATCATTTCCTGGGTTGAATATTAAAGCAATGTACGACTTTCCAATATCTGTTGATGCTGAAATTAATGCTGTTTTTCAAACGTATAGCGGATTAACTTTCTTGTTTTTTGATAATGACTCATATATTGAGTTTATCGATAATCCTAAACAATTAATAGGCAGAGGACGAACCAGTGATGTCTTTCCAGGCATGCCAAAAGATATAACCTCGGCATTTCGGTATATAGATGGTCATATTTACTTCTTCTCTCATCGCACATACTATAAGTACAACGAGTTTACAAGGACAATTTCGAAAGCAGGACAATTCAAGTGGGATCTTTTTGACATACCGTGCCCTAATACAAGTCTTTTAGACCAACTAAAAACTTTACTATCAAAAGTTATTTCTGTGTATAAGTGTTGTTGAACTTCATGCCGAAGATAGAAGAGCTGATTTGAAACAATATAAATAGATGAAGAATCGCACATGCTGCTTTACTAGAATTCGTGAATAAACACAAATTATCCATTATTCTGTTGAAACATATAAATGCAATAAAAAATAATTAGCAAATGACTGTTTTTAAGCAGAGTCAATAAAGTATCACCTACATGGAATACAGTATAACTGATAACGCAGATTGGAATAAAACAATAATTAAATCATAGTAATTTTATTTATATACATAATACAATACAATCATATCTGGGGAACGGGAAACAACAGATATAACTAACTAGCATATACACATACTTTCACAATTATAAATCGCTAAAACGTACTTCTGCATCACAATTATAATGAATGTCGGTATCACATAATTCTCTATCCTTAAGGACGAATAATACTGATGCAAAATCATTCTGACACCAATATGATTTAGATTGGTATAAAGTGTGCAAGTTTTCCGCTCTTACCATAAGATGAAAATGATCATGTATGACAAACAATGATTTCTTGTATGTATCAAAATAATATTTTATTCTTAAAAAGCATTCTCGGCATACACGTAAATTTAATTGAGGAATATCATAATAGCTGATCCATACACAGTATACATCATGTTCAAAAATATGGTGCCAGGCATCCGTATACATTACTGTAGACCTTATCGCAAAAGGAATATCTGTAAGAAATTCAACTTCGCTTAATTGTTCAATACCATCAGAATTAAATTCAAAATTATCCATTGGTATTTGTTCCATAAAATAGCCCCAACGATATTTGGAGTAGTGTTTTGCTAATTTCATTATTAAAGACCACGGGAGATCTCTATAATGGTGAAGTAATAGCCGATTAATGGAGTAAACCTGCTTGCATATGCTTCTGATGCAAAGGAGCTCCAATCGTGGTGCCATCCTAGAAGAAAATTTACTTCTTAATTTACTTTGATATCACGATGCCCCCAAGGAAGAGTATCGTAGCTATTAGGTAGCACATACCGTTTATCACCAAAAGGACTTAAGGCAATTTTTGATTGTTCTACACTAAAAACTTCATGTGCATAAGATACTATAGAACGCTGTGTAGTGGATTTTTCTTTGTACTCTTTCAGACAGTTGACATAATCCTCGAATGATATTTTATTTTTTACGACTTTGTATTTGATGCCCTTAGATTTTTTAACTACTTTCCCGTTTAACACCTTATAAGCGCACATCTTTGACCTCAGCCCTACAAAATGACTAATAACTTGTCCGTTAGCTTCATCTTTCATTAGACCCGGAACCTTTTTATTGACTAAGGGTATGTTGTATACGTTATCAGCTGGATAATCAGACGTGTCAAATCTCTCAATATCTTGTTTAATTACTTCTTGATAAACGTCATCACAAGTAATTTGATAAAAGAACGAATCGGTATCGTAATACATTAGTTTGCATTCATTATTTTGGAACTTTTTGAGCATATAGTCATATTGAAAGTCATACATAACCGTCTTAGAAATATCCAAAATACACATACCAACGTAGAGTGGCTTATTGAAAATTAATTCAGTCTGCTTCATCTCTATTGCCATTAAATTCTCATCAAAAATAGTTCGGGAAACTTGGAGAAGCAATCAAATTTTTTGCACCATAACGTCCATAGTAGGAAGAGACGAGCCTTACGACTCTATGCTTTCGTATGTTCTGCATTGTTTTACCAAAAATTGCATTATTGAATAATTTATATAAATTTTTTTCAAATGCTGTTGAAGCAGCCGCCCTTAACCTACTATTGAGCTCAATATATGGTTTCAACCAAGGTGATTGCTTGAACCTCAGAATTTTGTGTATTTTTTTAATACTAGACCATTTGCTATTGCTTGTTTCAGATTACGGTAATGTAGTATATAATCGTATTTATTACGTAAAGTGGCTGTTAATTTTGGCAATTTAGATTTAGGAGGGACATAATGTTCAGCACAGAACGGAAAATCTTTATGAGAATCATGCAAACTCTCGGGGTATTCGAGATCAACTTGTAAAATATATCCTTCTGTTGAATCATCAGCGACTGCCAAAACATCAAAGTTTTCAAAATTTTCAACCCATTCAAACCCTCCATATGGAAGAGGTTCGCACATACTTTTCCCAAATAAATTGTTGGCGTCGACGTATAGGAGGTAATTAGATGATTTAGATGGATCATAAGTAGTATATCAAGCGGGGTACTGCACTGTTGGTAACCCCCCTACCATCCGCATCTGAAGAAGTGAGTCTTTTCGGAGTGTTGGACGACGTCGTCGACGACAATGACCAGAAGGTGGTCAGACTTGCGGCCGGCGCGCGTACCATGCGTTCAAGGTCACCGCCGAAGAGCGAGGAGGTGACGTGACGCTGAAGACGAAGAAGGGCAAAGTTCAAGGTCACTCAGAAGAATGCAAAAGAAGTGACGTCATGCCGAAGAGATCTGACGAGACAAGCCTAGCCTGGCCTCGCCTCGCCGTTACTCTACTCGAAAGACTGTACCTACAAGCGAAACCCAATACCTGCACCCATTAGCTGAATGTATTCGAATTTGGCTGTATCGTTGTGTCGATAAATTCAACGAATCGGCAACAAGTATTTGTTGCTGTGGTATTAGGAAAGCATAACATACGAGAAGGTTAGCTGTTTTTTTTTGTGTGAAAAATAGTTATGATAAAAAAACGTAAATTAGGAGAAGTAATAAAAAAACAGGCAATATACTGACAGTTTATTAAATGTAAATATTATAAAACAGGAGGAAGAGAATAGAAACGGTATACACTTAGAGTTTACTTATATGTATACAAAACAATGCGAATAAATGTCTAAATTTGGGAATGTTGCCTTTAGACTGTCAACAGAGTAGGTTTTTCTTCTGAAATTAATGTATCCTTGTTTGGCCAATTGATGTATGGAGTAGTGCCCGCAGTGCATTAGAGTATCTTTCTTCATCGTGATGGGATAGTAATTTTTGTCTTGTCCAATGACGAATCCTATTGTTTGGTTGTTGTAGTTTGTAATCGGTGTACCTGCTTCATATTCTTGACCTGAAAAATGGAATGCAGGATATTGCTTTAACTCAGTTCCACCATATCTGTCTATTTCGTATAAATAAAAAGTTCCATCTTCGATGTAGAATATTTGATCTTTCACGATGACATATGGATATCTAACATCGTTGTGATAACAATTAACGAATGTTAAAAATAATGCTGCAATAATTGTTAGACTTGCTTTGTTCATTATGTGTGTGTGTGTCTGTCTCGTAGAGCTGGATATAAATGAATGACAATTTATGAGATATTGTTTGCTTATATAAATTTTGTGATATCAGTGCTGCTTGTGTGGGTGGTGGACATTTTTTCTTTTTTTACTACCAGCACTATCATCAAATTTGAATGAATATTTTTTGTATAAAAATAGCAATGCTATGGAAATCTGATTAGTTTAGGTGTGTGTGTGTGTGTTCTTGATGTATTGTATGTGAATACACATATGAATACGTGCATAGGATGAAGTATTATGCAACAGGTGATGGTTTATTAAATTCAGCTATAAATAATTTACCTTTCGAGATGCATATACCAGGAATGAATTACTGTGGACCGGGGACACATCTTGATGAGCGATTAGCTAGAAATGATCCCGGTGTGAATGGATTAGATGAAGCGTGCAAGGAACACGATATCTTTTATGCCACAGAAAAGGATTTGAATAAAAGACATTTAGCTGATAAGGTGTTAGCAAAAAAAGCATCAGATAGATTTCGTGCTAAGGATTCATCTTGGAAGGAAAAATTGGCAGCTTTAGCTGTGTCGGGGGCTATGAAAGCGAAAGTCAAACTTGGAATGGGGTTAAATGAAAATACCAATCAAATGAACAAGTGTTTAAAGAATTTAGAAAAATTAAGGAAACATTTAGAAGAATCTCAAAAACTTGCTCAAGATTCTCTACAAATCGTCTTACAGACGACTAAAAATGTGGATGTCAAGGAGAATAAGAAGCAGCAGCAGCAGCAGCTGCAGTCTGATAAAAGGAAACCAAAAAGTGAAACGATGAAACCTGAACAGAAGTTGAACTCTAAGGTTGAGAATGTAAAAGCAAAAATCAATAGAAAACGTGAAAAGACCAGATCCAAAACTAAAACAGATTCAGATACAGAAGAAGATATAATAATATCAAAGCCATGGAAACCGGTGTCTGCTACTACCACCCCCACTACAATAAAAAAAGATAAGAAGGTAGCTCAGAAAAAAACTGTGAAAAAATGGAAATTAGATATGAACGACCCAATACTTCCTAAAAAAACATATAATAGAAAACGTAAACTTAATGGTGATTCTAATCATGATGATAATGTGAAGAAAAAGCGAAAATACTCTCCAAAAAAAATGACAAAACGATCTAATAGTAGAAAAAGGAAGCTAGAGTTGGTTTCAGATGATTATCATGATAATGGTGATGATAGTGGGATACTATAGGAGTGAAGTGAAGATTATAAATAAATAGCATTTTAGGTGATTATCATCAGTTAGAAAATGGTACGCAGAAAGAATGCTAAACCTAAAAGAAGACAACAACGACAAAAGAAACGACAGGTAACTACTTTGAAAAAAAAGAAATGTGTAAGAAGAAAGAAACTCGTTGGTGGAGATACAAAAGGAACGAAGAAGATTCCCTTTTCTAAGGCAACGAGTCGCATAAAAAAACATATGATATCTCAAAAAACGACTACATTTAACGATGCAATCTGGTAGCCTTAAGGAAAGCACAACAGTTAAAGAAAAACAGTAACGGTGTAAAAAAGCCTGCAAATCGTATAGTGAAGATTCCGAACACAGGAGGCATATTACCGCTTATTCCAATTTTTGCTGGATTGTCTGCACTGGGTGCACATTCTGGAGGCGCTGCTGGAATTGCAAAGGCTGTCAACGATGCTAGAGCTGCTAAACAGCAACTGCAAGAATCTCAACGTCACAATAAAACGATGGAAGCTGTTGCGCTTGGAAAAGGGATATTTCTTAAACCTTATAAAACAGGAATGGGACTTTACATAAATCCATATCCCAAATAACAAATCCGTTAGTTATAAAATGTCAACAAGAAGAAAAAGAAGATTATCAATTAAAATTCCCAATGATCATCCACTGACAAATATTGAACTGCAGAGGTATGCTAAACGTTTAAGAATACCGTATTCAGAGGGGTTTTCATGCGTGATAAGCTACAAAAGACAATAAGAACCAACGAACGAGGTGTTATTAACTTAGATACATTTTCAGGATTAGGTACACATTGGACGGCGTACAAGAAAAAGGGTCATTTAGTGACATATTTTGATACATATGGAAATTTAGAGCCTCCACTTGAAGCAATTTTATATTTTAATTCTGGAGGACCTTGTAGAATACTATTCAATTATAATGTTTTCCAAAAGTTTAATACTGTGAACTGTGGTCAACTGTGTTTACGTTTTCTCATTGGTGAATAAATATTGTGTGATGTGAATGTGTTTATTCATTTGTTTTACGACCATCTATCAGGTTATATCTGAAATATGTATACATTTACCTTATCAGGCAGAGAGTCTGTGTTGTCAGCTAAAATTTACCCCCCAATTGTTTTAGATAACAGCAAAACGTGTGCAGTAGGTCTGATCGATTTTGTAACATTTAATACAATACCCAATGTAGATAAGACTAATAATAAGTTTCATATTGGTAATCAAGTTATAGAATTTCCTGAAGGCAGTTATGAGATACAAGACATCATTAATCATATAGAACATCAGAACAATTTGCAGAAAATTGAACAGGAGCAAAAAAAAAAACAACAAAAACAATTAAAACAAAATGTGATTGTAAAAACAGATGATAAAAAAGATGATGATTATCTTTACATGAGAATGAATTTTAACACATTACATTTTGAAATAAAAAGTAATAGAATTATAGATTTTACGAAAAATGACACTATAGGTGCAATGTTTGGATTTAAGAAGAAACAGCTTGTACCAAACAAATTACATGTCTCAGACCATCCTATGAACATTACTAAGGTTAACGCAATATGTGTTGAATGTAACTTAGTAAGAAATTCATTCAGAAATGATCGTGCTGATCATATGTTATATATGTTCTATCCTGACGTGCCGAGTGGATACCGCATTATAGAGAAAGTGTGGAATGTAATTTATCTTCCTGTGAATACTAACTACATCGATGAAATTTTACTTAAAGTAGTAGATCAAGATGGAAATCTGGTTAATTTCAAAGAAGAAGTCATCACGATAAGAGTACACTTGAAGGAACTATAAAATATGGTATTTGTATATAATATTAGAGTGCTGCCATCAGGCTCCAGCCACAGTGTTCATATAAAAAACGATACGCATGCAGATGAAGGTGTCAGTAGCAGGCAATCACGGAAAGAACTAACACCTGAAAATAGTTAGTTCCTTCAGCTGCTCGGTTTTAAGATCACCAAAAAAAGTGAATCACCATCAACGAAAAAACAAACAAACAAAAAAGAACAGTAGATTTTTACGTATAAAATTATCAATTTATTATAACATCCGAAAGTTGCTGATCCGCTTTAGGTGTAACTGTGTGATATAGATAGAAGAAGGAAAATGAGTTTTAATATTCTTAATGTTGGTGAGCATGTGCTAACAGATAATTCCATTACCAATTGTGAGATGCATAGCCATCCACCGTACGCAAATACAACATTCAATAATTCTGATGAAATAAGAATTCCCATACAAACGCAAGACATATACACATTACCGTGTAATAGTACACTGTATATTGAAGGAAAGCTGGTTGGTCAAAAGGATAAAAAATTCTCACAAACTTTGAACACGATAAACAATTTTGTAGCCTATCTATTCGAAGAAATTCGATATGAAATTGCAGGAATAGTTGTAGACAGAGTACGAAATACTGGGATAACATCAACACTTAAAGGATTAGTGTCGTTTACAGAAAATGAAGCTAGCAGTTATTTGTATGCAGGCTGGAATAATAAGGAAAATCCTGTTATACATAATATTAATGGCAACTTCAGCGTAAATGTTCCACTAAAAAATTTAATGGGATTTTTTGAAGACTTTAAAAAAATATTAATCAATATTAGACAAGAATTGGTGTTGATAAGAAGCGCTAATGATGTAAATGCAATTGTGTCAACTGTAGCAGATGAAAAGCCTCATTTAGAAATTTATCGTATACTATGGCGAATTCCGCACGTTCAGGTAGCCGATTCAGAAAAGCTGCATTTGTTAAGGTACATAGAGAAGGGAAGAGATCTGGAATTGGCCTTTAGAAGCTGGGAGCTACACGAGTATCCACTACTACAACAAACATCCAAACATACGTGGAACGTTAAGGCAACGAATCAACTGGAAAAACCTCGATTTGTTATTGTTGCATTTCAGACTAATCGAAAAAATAATTCTCAAAAAAATATGAGTGAATTCGATCATTGTAATTTAAGTAATATCAAATTATTTTTAAATTCTGAAATATATCCCTATGACAGTATATCTTTCAACATAGCTAAAAATTATACAACTATTTTGTATGAAATGTATGCACATTTCCAACAATCGTATTATTATAAAAATAGCAGTGAACCGTGTCAAGACCTTACAAGTTTCAGAGAAAAAACACCGCTTTATGTTATTGATTGCAGCAGACAAAATGAAAGTTTAAAGTCTGGTTCTGTTGATATCAGATTGGAATTTGAAACGACCGAGAGTATAACAGCAAACACTACTGCATATTGTCTTATATTACACGATCGATTCGTGAAATATAATCCATTAAGTAGTACAGTTACAATTTCTTAAAATGAAAAAGGTACGTTTCAATGAAAATAAAAACGTAGTTCATTATATTGTTGTTTGGAAGTATGCGTATAAATGCTCAAGAAGTAAATATTGGGAAAATTTTGTTGTTGATAGGATGCACTTTAAACGTAAAATTGAACAATTGTCACAAATTATTGAACCTATTTTGGATGTTAATCATAGAAAAACAATGTATGCTCAAAGATTTAGGTTAGAGTAAAAATTATAATGTATTATTATAATATGAGATAAAAAAATAAAAAATCGCACCTGTTTTTTTTTTGTTGTTTATTCCTTTTCCCTCCTTTTCATCTTATTGCTCGGTGGTTGACTGTGATGGTGCTGGTGATGTTGGTGGTGGTGGTAAGATTTCCAGCCCTACTTCTAGTAAGGATGATAGCAAATCGGATGTTATTGGAGGTGTTTGAGTTGGATTAGAAGGAATTATCTTTGTTGGTGAATTTTTTCTTTTCTTTTTTTGTCCTCCTCCTTCACCACTTCCTCCCCCTCGTTTTCCTCCTGGAGCTGCTGGTGCTGCGGTGGACGTTGCTACTAAATAGGTAGTTGGTGCTGCTACTGCGACTGTTGGTGACGATTTATTTGCAACATTTAACAATCGACATATTTCTTCACTGTCATAACTACACAGATCATCATCTTCGTCTTCTTCGTTGTCGTCATTATCATCATCATCATCATCGTCACTACTACTGCTATAAATATTTTTAACATTTTCACCAGAAGGTGGTAGCTCCAGGTATCGTTTTTTCCGTTTAATACCAGAAGACTCGGGAATCGCTGCAGACGATTCGATTCTGTTTCTTTCCATATCTTCTAGTTCTTCACTAAGCAGATTAAATTTATATCGCTTAACTACACTCTCCAAGATTTTAAACTCTTCTTCTTTATCAATTTTTGCTCGCATGTACTTTACAGGCAAATTACCAAATTTTCTTTTCAGAGTTTTACCCCTTGGTGAATATGTTAGAGATATATAAATTTTATCACCACGAGCCACCATTTCACGTACCCCATATCTAAAAAAATAAAGGAAAAAAAATGATATAGCTGACATAAAGAAATTGAAAAGTTTATGTACTCACTGAAATAACTGCTTCATTACAACCGCTGCATATTTTATGGGGAAGTTTTTCTTATCTTCAGTAAAAACAACAATTGTGGATGGTACAGTGGCCATTGTTGTTTAAACACGGTGCTGTTCGTTAGACGGCTCACATAAAACTGAAATGAAGTTCCTGAACAGCTATTTTCTTTATACGAGCTGTAATTAGTCTAATAATGTGACAGGAAATTTGTTATTGCGCTGAATAATTACATATATGTTAAGTGATTCCTCGTGTCGGTTTTTTTTTCACTGATAATTCAGTATAATTTATGATGACGTCAATAACAAGAATCCTTGAATGCACGCGCATAAAAAAAATACATTCAAGGTAAAATGCTGCCTCGTGTCTGTTTTATCAGTAATTTTAGTATAATTAAGCGCTATTTAACACAATGCAAAAATGCCACGTGTCGTATTTCGTATCGATAATTTTTAGCATAATTGCTCGTCATTATCTATAGGTAAATGATAAAGTTTTTTACATTTTTTACTGTGCAATTAACATAAAAATACCACTTAGCATATCTTCTACGATTAGTCTGAGTGGTGGAAAATAATTATAGTATAAAAGACTGACTACTCACACTTACGGTTATTAGTTTGTTCTAGCTCAGCAGTGCAGTAGATCCGTGAATCAACCACCAAGATGAGTCAACAAACACAACCAAATGTTGATGAAATCTCATCACAAGCTGTTAAAAAGGTACAGGTGGTTAGTAGAATTGTTAAGTCAAGGGGTGATATTTTGAAATGTATTACCTTTATTCGTAAAAATATTATTTTGCTTAATAAATGTATAAAATATAAACTTGGGTGTATAAAAAATTTTTCTAAGATAGAATCGAATGTCAGTATTTTGAAAAGTTATTTAGAAAATTTACAAACAAAGCTTGATATAACGAAAAATAAACGCTACCTTGTTTGGCAAAACACTCAGACATGTTTCAAAAATCGAATTAGATCCGGAGTTATTGTAAATTTGCAATATAAAGATCCAAAATTATTTCTTAAAAATGCATTCAAAAGTTTTTCCATTCAAGTTAGAAAGCAGCTCAAAAAATCTCAGATAAAAGTGAATGCTGCATTTTGTGGAGAATTTATAAAACCGCAGACTGCTGAAACCTCGCTAAAACATTTAACTACTAACAATCAAATTATAGATTATAACACTGACCTAAAGAACTGGTATAAAATAAATATTATTGAAAAAATTTTAAAAAAATTTGATGATTTTCAAGAAAAAGACTCTGGATGGGCATTGTTACGCATACTCCATCTTAAAGTTAACATAAATCAATATACTCCCATTAATATAGGCACATCAACATATATTGAGGTTCCTGAATTCATAAAGAAATCTAAAAGTGTTATTAACATCAAAAATAATGATTCCTATTGCTTTTTATGGTCAGTCGTATGCAGTTTATACTACAATAACCCAGAAGATTTAATACAAAGAATGCGATCCATTGGTACCTACAACATCAGTGATATAAGAAAAGTTCAAAAAAGGCTTTCAACAAATAGTAAGGTAAACTGTTCTGCATGTCATGTGTATCCCCATTTCAGTAGAGTACGATGGTATAGAATTTCCTATGAGTTTGAAAGATGTATCGAAATTTGAATTGATGAACAAAATAGCTGTAAATATTTTTACTGTACAAAACAAGGAAATATTACCATTATTGATCAGCAAAACAGAATTTTCTTGTAAAGTCAATTTACTAATGCTTTCAACTCATACGAATATTGAGAGAGACACTTTAGATGAAGTCATTAGTAGTGATGATCGTAGTGGTTTAAATCTAAAAGGATCAATTTTTCATTATGCTTGTATTAGAAATTTATCTCGCTTGCTTTTTAAACAATTAGGAAATGTTAGAAACAAAAAATGGATTTGTGAACGCTGTCTGAATCATTTTAGTAGTGATATTTATTTACAACGGCATCTGGAAGATTGTAGGAATTTGAGCGAAACCAAAGTTATTCTACCAAATAAAGAAAATAGCATATTGAAATTTAAAAACTTTCAGTGTAAAATTCCAGTGCCATTCGTTATATATGCCGATTTGGAGAGCATTCTCACATCATATAATGATAAAGATCAATCTGAAGGTAAAATGCAAAAGTATCAGAAACATGAAGCATTTAGTATTGCATACTACCTGAAATGTTCATATGATGACTCACTGTCAAAATTCGAAAGCTACACCGGTCGTGACTGTCAGGTGTGGTTTGTAAAACAATTGGAAACTATTGCTAAGGATTTAAATTCAATACGAAAAAAAACTTGTAAATCTATAGAAATGTCAGATGATGATGAAAAAGATTTTGCTAATGCTTCAACGCGTCACCTTTGCTCAAAGTCTTTTACAATCAATGAAATAAAAGTCAAAGATCATTGTCATTTTACTGGAAAATATAGAGGTGCTGCTCATCAAACGTGTAATTTACAAGTTAAAGATAATGGTAAATTAACTATACCGGTAGTTTTTCATAATTTGTCTAATTATGATAGTTTCTTTCTCGTCAAAGGGCTCTGTACTAGGGTGAAAGGAAAAATCAGCTTATTACCTCTCAATAAGGAAAAATTTATATCATTCACAAAACACATCGATAACACCAAAATAGATTATAGATTTATTGATTCATTTAGATTCATGGCTGACAAATTGGAAAAGCTATCATCGTATCTAGATAATCAGCAAAAAACTATAAGCAAAAAATTTCAGACAGACGATATAAAATTTAAGTTGGTTACCAGAAAGGGTGTTTTTCCGTATGAGTATCTAGACAATTGGGAAAAATTAAAAGATACCCATTTACCACCAATAGAGGCATTTTATAGTAGTATTTCTAATGCTGGTATATCTATCGAAGAGTATAGGCATGCTTGTAACGTTTGGGATACGTTCAATATAAAAAGTTTGGCTGAATATGCAGAACTCTATCTTAAAACTGACGTTCTTCTTCTGGCTGATATTTTCGAAAATTTCCGATCAATGTGCATGAAAACTTACGGTTTAGATAGTCTTCATTATTACACACTTCCTGGTCTAGCATTTGATGCAATGTTAAAAATAACCGATGTGAAATTGGAATTATTAACAGATATTAATATGGCACTGTTCATTGAGAAGGGTATTCGTGGTGGATTATCTCAATGTAGTAATAGATACGGTGAAGCAAACAACAAGTATATGGGTGAAAATTTCAACCCTGATTTACCTACGTCTTATCTAATGTATTTCGATATAAATACCTTGTACGGTCGGGGGATGTGCGCACCCTTACCGTATGCGAATTTTGAATGGGTATCTGAGATCAATATATATAGTGAAAATATAATCAGTTGTCCTGATGATAGTGATTATGGGTATATACTGGAAGTCGATTTAGAATACCCAAACGAACTATTTGCTACTCATAAAGATTTACCTTTGCTTCCTGAACGCATGGTGCCACCTATATCAGAACAGAACGTTTCGAAGTTAATGGCCACCTTATATAATAAAAAAAAATATGTAGTGCATTATAAAAGTCTCCAACAAGCACTTAAACTGGGGGTACGGCTCACCAAAATTCATCGTTGCTTAAAGTTCAAACAATCAGCATGGCTAGAAAAATATGTCTCTCTCAATATCGAATTACGTAAGCGTAGTATGAATGAATTTGATAAAAACTTATTCAAAATTTTCATAAACGCAGTGTTTGGTAAGACAATGGAAAATGTTAGAAAATACAGAGATGTTCGAATAGTAACAAGATGGTCAGGTCGTTACGGTGCAAATTATTATATTTCTCAACCAAACTTCCACAGCTGTATGATTTTAGCTGAAGATGTCGTTATCATTGAAATGCAACGCTTAAAGGTTAACTTTTGTAAACCAATATATGTTGGTATGTCAATATTAGATATATCTAAGACTATTTTATATGATTTTCATTATAATTATATAAAACCAAAATTCCAAAATCAAGCTAAACTTTTATATACGGATACTGACAGCTTAATTTATCACTTTTTTGTTGATGACATTTATGCTCACATCAAAACGGATATACACAAATTCGATACATCTGACTATCAACCAAATAACGTATATGGTATTCCTCAAATGAACAAAAAGGTGCTAGGGCTCATGAAAGATGAAAATGCTGGTAAAATTATGACTCATTTCATTGGATTGAGGTCAAAAATGTATACATTCAAGATTTTGTCTGATGAAAAAAGTAGTGATGTTATTAGTAGTAGAGGAGAAAATTACATATCATTTAAAAAAGCTAAAGGTGTACAAAAATCTACGTTGAAAGATATTACTTTTGAAGATTACCATAAATGTCTCTTTCAAAATATACAAGTTGAAGTACAACAACATATAATAATCGCGCAGAAACATCAAGTTTATACAGCAGTACAAAAAAAAATTGCTCTTAGCCCATACGATGATAAACGGATAGTTAATTACATTTATACAGACACACTTCCATGGGGTTATATAACATAAAAAAAATATCACCTTATTGTCTTTAACTGATTCTACAACAAACATACACCTCACCCTATTTAATGAGCAGCACAATGACAGAAATGATGGTGTGTATGTGTGTGTTTGTGTGTAAGTTAAATTGTTCACGGAAAAAAAACCTTACCATTACCTATATTTCGATTTTTTTTTTGTTTTGTTTTAGCTGAAACAACGCTGGACTAATGTCTTTACTGACAAAGACAGATTCAAAAATAACAGTGACTGCAACAACAACAGCCACAAAGTGAAAAGACTCTGTCAACAGTACATAGGAACACAATGGTGTGACATTTGCCAAATGTACTTTTGTTTCTGTAGCAAATCAATCTACAATCATCATACGGATTACCATCCTGTTACTACTACTACTACTGTAACACCAACAACTACTACAATTACCAGTACTATTTCACACACCGAAACAGACGATCTATTATGTAATGAAAGTATTGTTGATGTACCAATAACTCCACACACAAATACCAACAACAACAGCTGACCGTACTATGGGTTGTAATTTTTGTTTTGTTCGTCTAAATTTTGCTTATTCTTAACAACAAACAACGGGTAGTCATAAATGATGCTACTTTATACGAGGTGGAGGAAGCTGACGCGACGGCAGCGGCTGTTGTTGGTACAACATCACCCGAGGATCATGAAGAACAGCAGCAGCCGCAAGCAGTTGAGGAGGCGAAAGATGTTACTCAACCGCAGCGGCAGCGGCTATACTCCTCTGACATCGTTGCAGAGATTGATCGTGTCATTTTTGGTAATTGTTGTCCTGCAACCGCTAACGATAACCAGGAAGCTGACGACAAGGAGAAGGAAGAAGAGGAGACTGAGCGGTTTCAAAACAACAGCAACAACGGCTGTGCTGGTGACAAGGACGATGATGAGAGAATTGTCCACATGCAACATGGCTGTCCTGTAGTGACGCTACGTCGTAAAAATCTACCTCCCACAGCCCTCACCACTAATACCACAACCACCACATCGACTACTACTATGGAATCGAATGAGGGTTTGCTTGTAACTGAAAATATGTCAACGAGGTGTTATCAGTTGTACTAGTTATACTTTGTTGGAGAAGAGTGTCTTATTGTGTATACCACATAAACACACACACACACACACACACACACACACACACACACACACACACACACACACACACACACACACACACACACACACACACACACACACACACACACACACACACACACACACACACACACACACACACACACACACACACACACACACACACACACACACACACACACACACACACACACACACACACACACACACACACACACACACACACACACACACACACACACACACACACACACACACACACACACACACACACACACACACACACACACACACACACACACACACACACACACACACACACACACACACACACACACACACACACACACACACACACACACACACACACACACACACACACACACACACACACACACACACACACACACACACACACACACACACACACACACACACACACACACACACACACACACACACACACACACACACACACACACACACACACACACACACACACACACACACACACACACACACACACACACACACACACACACACACACACACACACACACACACACACACACACACACACACACACACACACACACACACACACACACACACACACACACACACACACACACACACACACACACACACACACACACACACACACACACACACACACACACACACACACACACACACACACACACACACACACACACACACACACACACACACACACACACACACACACACACACACACACACACACACACACACACACACACACACACACACACACACACACACACACACACACACACACACACACACACACACACACACACACACACACACACACACACACACACACACACACACACACACACACACACACACACACACACACACACACACACACACACACACACACACACACACACACACACACACACACACACACACACACACACACACACACACACACACACACACACACACACACACACACACACACACACACACACACACACACACACACACACACACACACACACACACACACACACACACACACACACACACACACACACACACACACACACACACACACACACACACACACACACACACACACACACACACACACACACACACACACACACACACACACACACACACACACACACACACACACACACACACACACACACACACACACACACACACACACACACACACACACACACACACACACACACACACACACACACACACACACACACACACACACACACACACACACACACACACACACACACACACACACACACACACACACACACACACACACACACACACACACACACACACACACACACACACACACACACACACACACACACACACACACACACACACACACACACACACACACACACACACACACACACACACACACACACACACACACACACACACACACACACACACACACACACACACACACCTATACAGGTGCTCGTATTTGCTGTGACATCCATGAATTATCCTCAATTGTGGCCTCATTCAAAACATACCGACTGTTAGAGAGAGAAAAATTTTATCATCACGTGACTCTTTCCCGTTTCTTTTTACACTCCGTGGTTAGGTAGCTGTGTTCGCATGCAAGAACCTGACTTGTGACATCGATGTCACAGCAACTATAAAATTCACGTGTGTAACTTTCTGCTTCTGTATTTGTTGTGACATCTTTAAAGGGATGCCACAGCAAATACGGAATTGAAGTGTGTATAACGAGCTGCATAAAAGCTGTGTTAATAATATGACTTCAAACAATAACAACTTGTTTATTTTTGTAAATTTTATATCATTAGGGATGGAGCAATGAAATTCGGATTCTAGCAAATATCAAAATAAACTGCTGAAACCAGAAATAAAGTGAAGCTTTATTTAAAAACCGTACAACATACAACACAAAACAAACAGTCAAATCTGTTTTCTAAGCAATCATTAGATCTCTTTTTTCCTCTGCGACCTTTTTTTCGGGTCTCGGAGGGCTTTGTTTGGAGACACTTTACTGACTAGGGTATCGAACAACTAGGACAACTCGGCTATTAACATCTTTATCTCTTTATCCTGAAAATCTCATGTCATAATAAAGTTGTTACCTAGCAAAGTTGTAATGACATGATCTGCTTTAGCATCTCACAACTAATTGCTGCAGAGTAAATAAAGATATTGTGCCAGTTCGGCCCTGTCCGCCATCTCGCGAGCGATTGAATTCGCAAAAACGGGCCGACTTCCAGAAACCTGCTTGCTGTGGCCGCCAGCGTCGAGAACGTATGAGAGCGGGCGACAGGCGTTATATAAGAAGGAGCAGCGCAACCGGACAGCAGAGTTAAACAGCGAGTCGCAATCCGTGGTCTACCAGTCGCGTGCGTAAAATAAATGGTCAATGAAATAAAAAAGTAGAGTGAGGGACAAGCATAAATTAGTATAGTGACTGTAAAGAAATAAGACTGATAGGTGACAGGTTAAGCGTAGGCATACCAGTGTAAATAAATAGTTTAATCCGTACCAAGTGTCTTCCTGCCCAATCAAATCAAAGACTTGCAACAGTGGTGTCAGGTGTGGGGTAGACTGATTGATTGGGCATGGGCAACATGGTACGGACAACTAAATGAATAAACTGTCAAAATGGCAAAATTCGCGAGCTCGACGAACGTGGTGCTGATGGCAGTAGGTTGCAGGCCGGTCTCCAGGATCGACTTCGGCATAATGATGGAAGGGGGCGAGGATCCAGATATCTTCATATTCGAATCATCTGAATACGGGTGCGCCAAACAGCTCCAATCAGAAAACGAAGCAAGCTCCAAACAGATTACTGCTGTAGCAGAGAACATCGAAGAAAGGATTGGAGCCAGAATCGACATCTTAGAATCGATAATGGAGAAACAAAAAGAAGATCTGCGAGACAACATCCTGCGAATGCAGCTTCAGGCTGCAAGCGTAATCACACTAAGTGATTTGAAGGCAGGAGATTCGAGCAAGCTGAGATTAGAACTTCCTCAGTATGATGGTAACACGTCCTGGCAGAATTATCTCCACTAATTCGAAGCGGCCGCAAACGCTAACGGTTGGTTATCTGGTGAAAATGCGACAGAACTGAGAGGCGAAGCTACAGATGTGCTTCAGACGCTATCACTGACAGAACGAGGGAACTACGTACAGCTAGTCAGACATCTGGACATGATATTTGGTCAAGTCAGATTCGGTCACGTCTTCCACGCTCAGCTGAAGAATCGCTCCCAACGATTAAACGAGACGTTGCAAGAATTTGAAGCAGATGTAGTCTGCTTTGTTCAACTGATATATCCGACGCGACGGCTCCAGGATCTAATGGAGCGACTAGCTGTGTAGGGCATTAGTGGGTGACCTGCGTGATGGCGAAATGCGTCAAGCTGTAGCTCTGGCACATTCGGAACGTCTGGTGGTCGCACTAGCCAGAGATTTAGAATATGAGGCTGTAGGTTGTGAAAAAGACCTACCACTGTCAGGCCCAAGTTCCGGAATGTGAAGGTGAGACAGAAGTGTTGTCCCTAGTTGAGGAACTGCGGCGGGTAATTATCGAGGCCCGTCCCAAGAAGGAAAGAGAGATCCGATTCTGGAATTGGGGCGAGCTGGGTTATGTTAGAAGCCGCTGCAAGTTAGAGAAGAAGCCACTGTCGAAACCGGAAAAACTATGTCGGGTCGAAGACAAGAAGCAATCCTCAACCCGCGTCCAGAAGGGCGGAGGAAGAACTGCTCGTATAGCCTAGGTTGGGCAGCAGATGAAACACGCCATGACAAGAAGAACCACCGTGGTGGATGATCTCTGGCAGCCTATCGAACTCCAGAAAGACCAAGAGGAGGATTCTAGCCTGAAAATGATTAATGATGGAGTGGAAGAGGGAGGACCAACGACCAAGTTCTTCACCTAAAGTTTCACTTTACTCGCCCACCCTCAAGTCCTACTGGGCTCAGTGGAACACTCTGGTGATGGAGGATGGAATCCTGAAACCAATGGAAGACAAAGGAGGGACCAGAGAAAGAAGACAGACCGTGATGGTACTAAGGGAGATTCGCAGCGGAACCAGTGGAGCTCATCTGGGCGTGGCCAAGATCCTGGAGAAGGTTCGAAAACGGTTCTGCTGGTTTAGGTGCAAGGAAGACGTTAAGAAATGGTAGGTACAGGTATTGTACAGTTTGTGCCGCCAGCAATGGTCCAGAGAGATGTACGAAGGCTCCCACGCACCAATACAATGTTGGAAGTCCCTTCGAAAGGATCGCTATCGACTACTAGCAAATGGGTCGAAGCTTATGCTCTGCCAAACCAGGAGGCCGCAACCCTTGCCGAGGCTCTGGTTTAGGACTGGATTTGTCGTTTTGGAGTCCCACTCGAGCTGCACTCGTACCAGGGAAGGAACTTCGGGTCTGCGCCCTTCCGGAACCTGTGCAAAGCTTTGGGGATCACGAAAACTCGGACCACGGCGTTACATCCTCAGTCGGACGGCATGGTGGAGAGGATGAACAGAACGGTGAATCGCTATTTGGCCGAGGTTGTCTCGGACCGCCAACGAGACTGGGAGAGCTGGCTTCGTCTGTTCCTATTAGCGTACCGCTCGGCAGTTCATGATACCACGGGAGAGACACCAGCCAGTATTGTGTTTGGGCGAGAACTCCGGCTAGGATACCATGTATGACCTCATGTTTGGCCGCAAATCAGGGGACGATGTGGCAGGCGAAGGCTACGTTGCCAACCTACACAGAAGAATGGCCGAGGTCCATGAGTAAGTTCGGCACAATATTCGTACCGCAAGCGATCGGATGAAGGTGACGTACGACGTAGGGTCCAGCGAAACAGCATACCAATCCGGAGTCCTGGTCTGGCTGTACAACCCTCAGAAAGACCGAAGCCTGTCACCGAAACTCCAGAGCTCCTATGAGAGGGCCCGTATGAAGTCGTCAAAAAAATCAACGACGTAATCCATCGAATCCAGAATGCCAACGGTGGAAAACCCAATGTCGTGCACTTCAACAGATTGGCTCCATTTGCTGGAGATAGTGCGGGCACGCAAGTTAGAGAACTTGAGCAACTCAACCCGGAGATGAGCTTCGAAGATTTCATTTCATGGTCGCTCACACTCTAGATTTGACCCAAAACCAACAACATCAATAACAATCAGCGCCCATGTGAAACAAAATAAAAACGCTAAAATAAAGGATTATCGTTACTATTATTACTACCGCTGCTAAAAGTAAGACCGTTTACCTATCTTTAGCTGAAATACGCGCTTTTCTCCAATGCTTCTCCCTTGGGCACCAAAGTGATGCTGATAGCAAAAGATACGTTTACACACTTTTACGCTCATAGTGAAATGTGTATTCTGTAGAGGGCGCTTCAGAGCAGACTTTATAAATGATGTTACAATTCAGGATGAAACCTGTGTGCTACAAACTGAATTGTGACATCACATACACAATCGAGGAAAATATTAAGCACTGAGCGTAGACCAACATCGATGAACTCATCGGCGGCGTTGCCAAATGGTCGTCCCGAAACAGTAGAAAGGATGGATTTAAATGATAAATTAAGAGAGTTATTGCATGTATTGCTGTGACATCGGGGTGTAAGATGCCACAGCTAAGGCAGAGGTCACAGTCCACGATTATTCACGCAAACGATGTCACAGCAAATGCAGTACATAAACACACACACACACACACACACACACACACACACACACACACACACACACACACACACACACACACACACACACACACACACACACACACACACACACACACACACACACACACACACACACACACACACACACACACACACACACACACACACACACACACACACACACACACACACACACACACACACACACACACACACACACACACACACACACACACACACACACACACACACACACACACACACACACACACACACACACACACACACACACACACACACACACACACACACACACACACACACACACACACACACACACACACACACACACACACACACACACACACACACACACACACACACACACACACACACACACACACACACACACACACACACACACACACACACACACACACACACACACACACACACACACACACACACACACACACACACACACACACACACACACACACACACACACACACACACACACACACACACACACACACACACACACACACACACACACACACACACACACACACACACACACACACACACACACACACACACACACACACACACACACACACACACACACACACACACACACACACACACACACACACACACACACACACACACACACACACACACACACACACACACACACACACACACACACACACACACACACACACACACACACACACACACACACACACACACACACACACACACACACACACACACACACACACACACACACACACACACACACACACACACACACACACACACACACACACACACACACACACACACACACACACACACACACACACACACACACACACACACACACACACACACACACACACACACACACACACACACACACACACACACACACACACACACACACACACACACACACACACACACACACACACACACACACACACACACACACACACACACACACACACACACACACACACACACACACACACACACACACACACACACACACACACACACACACACACACACACACACACACACACACACACACACACACACACACACACACACACACACACACACACACACACACACACACACACACACACACACACACACACACACACACACACACACACACACACACACACACACACACACACACACACACACACACACACACACCATTACACGTATTGGGTCGATTGTGACCTATGTACCTCAGCACCCGATTGTAGCCTATCTAAAAATTTTTTGCTGAAACTGTACAAGAACACAAGTTGAATATGCCAGTTTTTGTCATTTTTCGATACACTCCTCCGAAATATATTTACACTCGACCTAAACTTGTTGGAACTAGTAGGTCACAATTCTCAAGCGAAGGTATTAGGTCACAGATCATGAGAGTATCATGCCATTATTCTTGAGTGTATTAGTCCACAATCTAGGAGTATTATGTTACAATTTTTGGGCTATTCTTGCACGTACCTGATCAAAATTGTTTGTATATTATGCCGCAATTTCCAAAACTCTTTACTCCCATCCGCCTACGTAGTAACAAGGTGTCAGAGTTACAGTCTAGTCAATTTGGTAATTACCAGATCATCAAACGTCATAATAAAGGAGACATCAGGTTTCTAAAGCGCCATTTGAAAGAGGGGTACAGGCGAAAAGAGTAGTATCTCATTTAGGAAACTTTTCAAATAATAATATTTCCCTCCAATGTATTAAACCAATCATAGGCATTACTATTTTTCTTATTATAACAAAAGAGTTGGATGAAGTATTGGCATTGGTTGTTTTTTTTAAATATTTTTGTAATGTAATTCTTCACATAATATATGATATCTTTCCACGAACATTTTTTGAGCCCACTGTTAATACTGATACACTCCTCACATTTTTCTCTTCCTGGTATTGTCATTTTTTTATGATCTCTACATAACGAAAATCCACGTCACTCATTTCCGTCGATCTGTCTGTCGGTCTGTCTGTCTGTCTGTCTGTCTGTCTGTCTGTCTGTCTGTCTGTCTGTCTGTCTGTCTGTCTGTCGGTCTGTCTGTCTGTCGCTTTCTTCTACCCTCGTAATCTCAGTAACCGCTGCATAGATTTTGATGAAATTTGAGCAGCGATATGTTGTAGGGTCGCAGTAGATGACGTTGCTACAACCTTGAAAATCTGTGCATGGGCGGCGGAGATATTAGCAAAAAACAAAAAATTTCAAATATGCCTCAAACTTTGTTTTTAGGCATTTTAGGCGTTCCTGATCATTTTCTACTTTTTTTGGGTGGGGGTCAAATTGGAGTGGTTCGGGGGTGGGGGGTTGTAAAGTTGAAAAGTTTGTTGTAATCATAATAGTCTGTCCACCTGACGAGAGAGAAAGTCCTAGCGGTATAATACACTTTTTTAGGTCCATCCGAACATTGCCTTGTGTATTACAGGAACCAAGGGACGGAATTTTCTTTTCCGATGTGTACATACGAGTATTGCTTTAGATCGTTCTGTATTTTATAATGTGGAAATTACTGAACTGACGTTAATTTCGCCACAGTACTACTACTTTGGCAAGGATGGAAAACGCGTCTGATTTTTAGAAATCGTCTCAGTGGCGGCGCAACAATATTAAAAAAAAACTAAAAATATGAAAACAGCTCAAACCTCGTTTTTAGGTGTTTTAGGGGTTCCTGATCATTTTCTACTTTTTTGGGGTGGGAGTGAAATTGGGATGATTAAGGGGTGGGGGGCTGTAAAACTGAAATTTTTTATATTCATAATAGGCTGCCCGTTGACCTGTGAAAGAAAGCCCTAGCGGCATAATTCACGTTTTAGGTCCATTCGAACATTCCCTTGCCGATTACAGGAACCAAGGGACTTAAAACTTTCTGATGCATACAAAATACATACGGGTATTACTTTGGATCGTTCTGTATTGTGTACGTGGAAACTTTTGAATTGACTTTAATGACATTTTGATACAGATTTATTACCGCAACAAGTATGGAAAGCAAGTATGGTTTTTAGAAATCGTTTCAGTGGCGGCGCGGTAATAATAAAAAAACTAAAGATATAAAAAACACCTCAAACTTCGTTTCAGACGTTTTAGGGGTTCCTGATCATTTTAAATGTTTTTTTTTTGGTTGGGGGTGAAATTGGGGTGGTTCGCGAGTGGGAGCATGTAAAACAAAAAAAAATTGTTGTATTCATGATAGATTGTCCATTGACCTGTGGAACAAGCACCTAGTGGAATGAAACACTTTTTTGCGGTCGGGCGAGCGATGATTTGGTTGCAGGGGCATCTAGACGACAGTTTCATGCTGTGGGAAAATAATGAAACTGGTATCATCGGAATGTGTGGGAAGTACTGGGTCAATCAACTTGACTTCATTTTTTTTACAAGGTGCTCTCTGTTTAATTTTTCCTTTGTTTTTTTTTTTAATTCTGTGTCATCGGCATCGACTACTTTGGTCATTAGCCTCGTGTTCTGTGTAGGCTTTGTTACTGTTTCCCGGCGCCACTTAGGAACAGCACTGTTAATGAGAAGCCAACAGTGAATGCTCAGGTGGAGATTCTCGCTTGAGCTTTTTTTTATGGATATCTATTTTGGTTGAAAAAACCAGAAATAAATTTCCGCCTCTTACGAGAATCGAACCCGGGACCTTCCGGTCACGAGCCATCGACCCTAACCACTGGGCCAACCCACCCCCCCTTTGTTTTTAATTTTTTTTTTACTTTCTTTGGAGGAGTTTGTTTTTCTTCCTTTTCTTCTTCATCACCTGTATATAAAAAATTGATTTATAGTGGCGATAAAAGTATCACCAATGTAAGAAACTAAAAATTAAGTTGGCCAGGCAGCTGAGAGTCGAGATGGTATGTTTAATTATCATTCGCGGAGGACAAAAAATACTGAATGTATCCTGAACAGAACATGCACTTAGCAATCCAATCCTGCACATGTTCGGGATGTCCTCGGATTTTCTCCAAGAACGCAGCTTCTGGTGGAACAAATACTATGAAACTTGCTTGAGGAACAATCGACATGGAATATGTGTTTCCAATCATAACACATACAACATATATTTTATCTTATAACATTGTCATCAGACGAAGACATTATCATGTTATGGTGAGTGCTTTGCTGAAAAAGCTTAAAGTAAAAATACAAGCGCTGTTTTGGATTCATACCGTGAATTTAATAAACACAGACACGCTCTTTTTGTTAACAAATCACATAAGTTGTTAGAGTTTCAGTAAATCACATGGAATTTGGCAAAGTAGGTATGTGCTTTTTCATTAGATTTGTTTCATGAACAGTGCTCGTTCACCAGTGTGTCATGTCTCATTTAAATCAATGGGATATGCAAATGATCAAACAAGTTTTGTGTTTCATAGAGCAAATATCATGACAATTGTTCCACCAGTGACCAGTGCGTCACGCGCCTGATGTGGCAATACTTACAACTAGAAAAAGCTTCATCCATCAAGTTGTCTAGTGGCTGAGAAATTATAAAGACAATAATGTGATAAAGAAATTCTGCACAATAAAACAAGCGAAAGCTGTGTGATCATGACTTCAAGAGAAGACAAAACGAAAAGAGAATAAGATCAGATCTACGAAAATTGTCAAAGCATGAAACTGCCTATTATTGCAATATTCCATGAGCTAAGCATTGATTTAGATTATGTATTTCATCATGTACAAATAGACAAAATCAGTTACTCTTGTGTCGCTGGAAGTAATGTTCATAATCTAAAAACAACCGTATAAGCACAGTGTCTGTTTAAAGCACTATAGGGTGTCCAGTTAGTGTGTAATTCTTCGACATATCGCAAGGTATACCGGATAGAAGAACATGTCAAATACAAAAGTTATTTGGTTACTCAAGGCGCATATTCTAAAAATATTTTGAGATATACAGGGTGTTGCGGGAAAATAGGATAGTGATCAACTTGATTTTTTTATATAGAACTATAACTTTTTCTTAACCTCTTCTAGTTTCCATCATTGATCTCTATTCAACCCTAAAATATTTTTTGGATCAGTTGCGATGAAGTTATAATTTGTTTTCTATTAATTTCCGGATTTGCAAGGTCCCACGTAATACGTCCAAATTAATATACTCTTTTAACTTTCCTAAATAATATTATACAGCGAGTTATCTGAATATTAAGTGGATACTATTTTGTATGTTACCAGCAATTTGTATCTAAAGGGTGTTTTTGGCAGAATTTTAAATTACGGCAGTTTGAAGGTCATTTTACTCTGTTTTTTTAAACGTAACACCCTGTATGTTTTATTTTAAATAGAAATATCTACTAATACCCTATCTCGTCTTGTAATTTTTTTTTTCGCGTTTGCGACGTTGCCAAGTTGTAAATTATTTTTCCAAATTATTAAACAAATATCCCCGATTTTAATTTATTTTAAATAGAATCCTCTGACTGTTTTTATTGCAATGAATTGCTTATGTCGAACTTAGTAAGATGTCACAATTTCAAAATTTTGTTTCTGTTAATTATTGAGATACGGCAACACCTCTTTTTCAGTAAACTGTACCGGAACGCTTAAATATTTCCAAAACTGCCACAGCCGGAACGGTGAAATTCAATACTTGGGGGTTTTTGAACATACAGAATTCAAAAACGATAACATCAGTGTTGTCAGATTTACCAATTTTATGTCATAATTTTGAATGGAATGAAGTCAGGATAAAAGCTTCACACACTGTGCCTCCGCAAGGCTACGGAATTGTGACCTAATACACAGGAAAATACTGACCTAGCGCCCATGCGCATCAGATAATTGTGGTCTATTGCATTTAAGTTGTGAATAATGTTTGGCGCTTACTGAAAATTCAACGCAACATATCGCTTTTTTAACTTTTCTAGTGAACTTTCACATGATTTTTGACTTTCCACAACGAAAGGTAGCTGAACAGTATTGTAACCGCGATCACTTTCGATTTTGAGATTATATGATTTATGGCCGTTTCATAGTGACAACATGATGTAAAACTATGACATTGTCAAGGGCTGTCTGTCTGTCGGTCTCTCTGTGTTCTCCTATCCGCTTAGTCTCAGTAACGGCTGCACAGATTTTGATATGTCTGGGAAGCGATATGATATCGGGTCATAGTAGTACGACAATTTTAAGAATGTTTTACCGGAGAATAGTAATTAATGAAAAAAAGTATTTTTGGAACATGATCGAACCTTAGAGGTCTGATTGTTTTGATTTGTCTGGGGGAGGGAGTAGTAAATAGAGTGAGGATGTAGAGGAACTGATTTTTTTGTGTTCATTGAATATTTCTTGTCACTCGATGAATATTTGATCATGGTTACATACTGTACGTTTCAAACTTATACTGTATTCAATCCCAAGACAGACTACACATAAACAGTCGCATGAAGCATTAGCGTGGTTACTGTCCGCTGCCATCGGCGAACGCGCTAGCTATAGTCCAGTGCAATTATGGAATTTTATATTACTATTTAAAAGAGTTGCCCTATTAACCCATTGCAACTTAAAAGTAGCCAGTTGCCAGTTTGAAATGATCATTTAGGCAATGAACACTTGACATCGCATATTTGGATCTGATTTCCAGTCAGTCTTGGGGGTTCTTACTTGCCGGATTATAACATACAATTCACACATAGTGTACTGGACTATTAAGGACCCTACCGACATGAGCCGATCACGCACGCTGGCTTGTTTTCATTTAGTCTGACTTGGCTGTGAATACAGTATAGGTGCATATTCGCCTCTAATATATGCAAAACGAAACGCTGCGCAATTATACACTTCTTACAACATATCGCAATTCTTGTAGAACCATATATGCAGGGCGATCAACCTATATTCCAAAGTTTAGTCCCTCCGTTATCATGATACAAGAAAAACTTTCGAATAAAAGTTATAGGTAAAGCTAGGTCTACATTTTAAGATTATTTTGTAACATACAGGGCGTTTCATAAAGGCACTGCATACCAAAGTTATGTTTTTATGGAACACCCTGTATATTACCACAATTTTTGGATTGTGCTCGTTTTCCCTATTCCGGCAATAAAGGGTTTTATCAGGTTATACAGGGTATTTTCAGAGATATGGCCACTTTTATGTGAAAATCAAAATGAATTCATGGCTATCACAATTGACAATTCAGAAATAAAAAGCAGAAGTCAATTTCAATAATTATCTGAAAATAAAACTACAGCGTAGGTACTCTCTAACTTAAGAGATAGAAACATGTTTCTATCACCATGACGACCATGACGATCGGACAGTTTCGGGTGCCTATCACGTATCTACTACGCTGTCATATTTACGAGGCCACCCGATCTCACAGCACATAGTGCATGGAAACACGTTTCTAAGTTACAGAGTACCGGCGCAAAATCTTTAACCAGACTATATTTGTAATTACAAGAAGGTTCATGTGTGAACGTATCAAAAACGGGTGTTTAAGAGGTCTGACCGTTTCAATTTTTAAATTTTTCGAGGAAAGGGAGTGAAATTGGGTAGCTAATAGAGTGGGTATGTGGAAGTACTAAATCTTTTTGTGTTCATCCAATATTTCTTATTACTCGATGAATATTTTTGATCCTGGTTATATACTCTACGTTTCAAACTTAGGTGAATATTTACCTCCAATATATGCGGCGGAACAATGGGGTGCGCAGTTACAACGCGTCACAATTCTGGTGCAACCATATGAATAACTTGGAAACTAGTTGCTTGCTACTAACGCGATTATGATATCTTCTCATCGTGACTGTGACAACATTTTACTTCCCGCACCGATAGGTGAGGGGAGTATTGTGATCGCAAGAACTTTCGATTATGTTATGTGAAGTGTGATCATTTTTCCACAGATTGTCGTAACGTGCCCCAATTTTGGATGTTAAGTGGCTATCTCGTACCTACTAACGAAATTGTGGAACATGATATGGTGACCGGCCAGAAGACGCAAACCAAGTTCACTATAAAAGAGCCACTATTCTTACTTGGTCAAAATCAGCAGGACATTGAAGATATATTGAATCGCTTCAAGAAAGCAAATGTTTCAACCCAACCTTTTGTATACTGTAACGGAAAAGACATATTTTCCATTGAAGATGTATGTTTAATATTCTGTGACATTAGATTCAAATTCAGCAGTGTTCTGAGATATTTGGATGATAGTAGTACCTACTCATTGGAACAATGACTGTGTTTATAACAATAATGAACCTACATCCCTCACATCCTTGTTAAAGTTCATTGTCACAATAAAATGATTATCTTCACGCAAATCGCAATATTTACATAATTTCGATGAAAACTCGTTATCCAGATTCATGTATATTGTTCATTGATTCAATAAACTTGAGGGTCATAGAGTAAATGAATTGCTTTCCATTGTGTGGATGAACTGGTCCACCGGCTCAAAATTGATGATTTTATTAATGCTCAATTTTGGTTTAGTCCTCCTAGAAAACTATGCAGGAAATTATGATTGATATGTTTCAATTCAAAACTCATATCTAATTCGACTTCCTACATTATGCTACAATTCGTACATATTACACTCACAGTTGAAAGCTACAAATATGTGTAAAACATAATAAAATATCTCCTTTTATAAATTCTGACCTATTCAAGGTTAATCGCTCATATTCCACAATTTACTGATACACAGAGCTCCCCAAGCTGAAAAATGTGTGTATTGAATATAATTTGTCACTGTTCTGAAATTGTGACCTATAGGTGACGTCACCAGATAGGTCACATTTTCATCAGAATACACACATAGAGGGCGCTGCTAATTATTTTTTCGATAGGCCACAATATGGGTACGTACAGGTATTTTACACAATATGCTCAAAACCTCATTGTGGCTGAAAAAAGACGAATTTGGGAAGTAATGTTTTTTATAATAAGTAGAGGCCGTAGATTACGAATCCGCTGTTAGAAAATTGTGACCTAACGAAAAATAGGTCACAATTTCTGGTTAGGTCACAATCCAGTACTATGCACACGGAATAGGTCACAATTGGGGTCGTACGTGAACCCGCACACACACACACACCCTCACACACACACACACACACACACACACACACACACACACACACACACACACACACACACACACACACACACACACACACACACACACACACACACATACCATCACATCATCACACAATCACACATATATCCATACACACATAAGCACTCTAACAATATTAGTATTTAAGTAAGCTATATATCCATTATTTAGCATTACTATTAAAGTTCTCGTCTAGTATATATATAGATATATATGTATAATTAAAAATGCGAATCGTCAAACAAGAAACTACCCTAGAAATTGAACGAAATACATTTAACGATAAATCATTCAACAGACATGGTGTGTTGTTTCCTTCAACAATACGCTGTATTATAGTAGGACCTTCTAATTGTGGAAAAACGAATCTTATGATTAATTTGGTTGAATATGAAAACGGTTTAAAATTTGAAAATATTTATATATACTCAAAGTCCCTATACCAACCGAAATACGTATATTTAGCAGAATTATTAAAACCGATACAAGGAATTGAATATTTCCCATTTAATGCCAGTGAAAACATTCTTCATCCTTCAGAAGCAAAACCAAATTCTATTTTTATATTTGACGATATATTATGTACAAATCAGGATGTTATAAGAGAATATTTCAGCATGGGTCGTCACAACAGTATAGATTCCTTTTATTTATGTCAAACTTATGCAAAAATCCCTAAACATTTAATCAGAGATAATGCTAATGTTTTGAATGTTTTCAGGCAGGATGACTTAAACTTGAAACATATTTATAATGATCATGTCGGTACTGATATACAGTCATTTGATGAATTTAAAAGAATATGTGCTGTTTGCTGGACAGATCCGTACGATTTTCTAACGATATTCAAAAACTGTAACATTGATAATGGTAGATATAGAAAAGGTATAGATCATTTTATTTATATTTAACGACTTCGATCTCATTCAACCATAACGGATCAATCGCTGTCCAACATCTGATCGTAACCTGATCAATATCTGTTCGACAAAAGCGCATTAATATTGGATAGAACGAACATGATAAAAAAATTAACTGAAAAAGATCTGAAAAAACTATTAATATTAAAACGTAATAATATACGAGCTAAATTGAGACAATTAAAATATGGTGAAATGCTACAAGAAACCCTATACAATCCTATCACTAAGCATTTAAAAAATATTGAAACTAAACTTCAAAATCCAAACAGTAGTGTTGACATGACTACTAGTACTACTACTGCCAGCACACGTACAGTACCAGAAGATTTAAAATCTCAACAACACGAAACAAAACGAGAAGATGGTAGTGCTGATAGTGATACAGTATGGAGTACCCCTAATTTTCCACATAAAAGAAGATTATCATTCAAATCAACTACAAAAAGAAAGTTATCTACTCGTAATAATTACGAAGACGATGACAATAATGATGAACCTAGTAGTTTAAAAAGATCAATTATAGCCGATATAAATTCTGACTATGAAGACAATGAATCTGAATATAATTATAATAATGCTACTAGCAGCAGCGAAAAAAATAGATTTGATGACATTGCAGAAAAATCGTTTACTGAATATTTGGAACAATATGATGTATTACCCAGAAAATACATAAGTGACATGTATAATGATACTACTAATAAGGAATTCGATCATAAATATGGTATACGACTTGATAAAGATATTGAAAAGTTCATGATTGGTGATTCTCAACTACAATTCGTAGACGCTGATGTTTATGTCAAAGGTAAACGATATAAGGGTACTCACGGTTTATATGAATTGTTATTCAAAAAAAGACCCAACGGAAATATATTTAATGCCGAAGACCTTAAAAATTACAGGCAGATCGTAACCAGGACTCACGCACATAAACGCTACTACAGATCTAATACTCAAGTCGATGGAAGTAGATTGAAAAAGTATAAAGAACTCATAGCACCCTCTACATCGAAAGGTTATGGGCTACTATCCAGTGATAATAGCAATTTGATATCAATGGAATTTACTGGTAATAAAAAGGATTATATATATTTTGATGATATTAACGAAATTGTAAATCGCTTACGCCTTCTGGTAGCGTCACGAGCTGCAGGTCATACGTCGCATATTAACGAGATAAATTCCATAATAGAAGAGCTAAAAGAAGGTAATTATATTGAATAAGAATGTCAAAAAAATTTGCAACCAACGCTAAACGGCAAGTTGTTGAAGAAATACATAAGCAAGCACGAAAAAATTTCCCACGAAGGAAAACAATTATAAAGTCCCTAAATGATCTCTTTCAAGCCGATCTCGTAGAAATGATACCATATTCAAAAGAAAATAAGGGATACAAATATAAACTAGTTGTAATTAATTGCTTTTCTAAATTCTTATGGGCATTACCGTTGAAAAATAAAACAGGTAAAGAAGTTTCAAAAGCTATGAAAACTGTATTAAAAGAACAAACACCGAGAAATCTACAAACTGATGCGGGGCTAGAATTTTTCAATAAAAACTTCAAGGATCTAATGAAACGATATAATATTAATCATTATAATGTCTTCACTGAAAAAAAGGCAGCAATTGTAGAAAGAGTCAATAGAACAATGAAAAGTATGATGTGGAAAGAGTTCAGTTTACAAGATAATTATAAATGGTTGAATATTCTACCTAAAATTGTTAAACAATATAACAATAAAAAACACCGAACTATACAAATGAAACCTGCAGATGTCACAAAGAAAGATGAAAAACGATTATTATCTACTGTATATAATCGCATAAAAATTGTAGACTTAAAATCAAAATTGAAAGTTGGTGATCATGTACGTATTTCTAAGGTGAGAGGTATCTTTGATAAAAAATATCAACCAAATTGGTCAACGGAAATTTTCACAATTCATAAAATAAAGCTGACTAATCCCATTACATACTTATTGAAAGATAAAACTGATCAACATATTTTTGGGAGCTTCTACAAACAACAATTGCAAAAAGTTAAATATCCAGATGTCTATCTAGTAGAGAAGGTATTAAAGACCAAAGGAGATCAAATATTAGTTCGGTGGCTAGGATTCAGCGGCCCTTCAAAAGACAGCTGGATAAATAAAAAGGACATAGTTTAACATAAATCAGATCAGTACACTAGAAGATCTGCCATAAGTAACACACACCCCACATACACTTGGTAATCATAACCAAATAAAATTTTTATAATTGATATTCAAGGATTTACCAATGGCTGCAACTTCATTTGCAAAGAAATTGCAATTATGAATACTGTAACAGGTTACTGGCAGCATAAGTTAATACAAATACCTTGTGTATTTGATATGCTAAGTAATTCCAAGCAAGCGCACATAAACTGGACCGTACAGAACTTGCATGGACTGCCCTGGGATCTTCTGTCTCCTTCAGCTGAAGACTTTTTATATTATGAACAAATAACAACATTCATCAAGGACTTTGTACAAGATGCTCCAATTTTCGTCAAAGGGCACCAAAAGAAGCAATGGTTGGAGAGAATTATCACTAATCACGTCACCGATCTGTATGATGCAGGATGTCCGAGCCTCGCTACTCTCAAAAAGACATTCAAATACAGACACTGTTTTAAGCATTTGTATAACAATTTAACTTGTGCATTAGAAAACGTACATTTACTATATAATTGGAAACTGATTACTAATTTAGATGGTTGCAATGAATAAACAAAGATATACGGTGTTAGTGTCTTTTATTTTTTACCATTTTCTACCTTGAAACCATTCTGACACTTTCTGTTGCCTTTTCATGTTGTAACATCTTCATCCAAAAATTGCTCATGTGTCTTATATGATATAGTTACTTCCATACATGTCAATTCTCTGTACAGGTCCTAATTTTTTTCAAAACTCTCATCCAAAAAAACACTCCCTACCCTGTAAAATGAATAAAAGAATAATATACAGTGTTAGTTATTAATTATCACTATTACTCATTAAAACAAAAAAATGGAGTCAAGTTGATTGACTCAGTACTTCCCACGCATAACAGTGATATCATTTTATTATATTCCCTTTGTATGAAGCTATAATCTGAGATCCCCTGCAACTGAGTAATCGTTCGTATGTCCTCAAAAAACATAAAACACAAAAAAACTAGTAAATAGTTTCCTAAGTCTCTCCGTTTTATATTTTCAGTTTTTTTTTCTTTTTAATTTCCATGTTACTAAATTCAGAACGATCTAAGCAATACTCGTATGTATACATCAGACAATTCTAAGTCCCGTGATTTCTGTAATAGTTAAGGCAATGTTCTGATGACTCTAAAAAAGGTATTATACCACTAGGTCTTTCTTTTGCAAGTCAAAAATGGACAGCTTATTATGAATAGAAACAAATGGTTTTAGTAAGTTTTACCTTCTCAATCAGCTGCGTTAGCGTTCTCCCAGTACCAATTCTATCATTCCTCTGTCCCAGTCATTAATGATTCCTTAATCCATTCCTTCAATATACTCCATAAACCACCTTGGTACTGGAAACTCACCATGTATCATTCTTAATAACGACAACTCCTCTCCAACGTATTCTCGATTCTCAACACCTCTTATCTCTCTCTCCCGAATATCTTTCCTCTCTTTCTCTAAGTCCTTCTCCACTCTTACAGCATAATTCACGACACCCATTATTTTTTTTTATTCTTCTGTTCTTTACCAAATTCAAACACTTACTGAAATCAACTTTTACATTTCAAGCCCAGCTAAAGTTTCCATATAATAATAATTGATTAGTTTGCAATAATTATTCCCCTTTTTATGTACAAATATATTTTAAGGCTAGTTTACATTAGTATAATTAGTAGTAGAGTTCCTACAATTGCTAATGTGCTCCTGCTATTTATGCCAATGTAAACCAGCCTTTATGTTTTATCTCTATGCCTGCATTTTACTGCGACACTTTATCAATGATGGCCCATAATTATACTAAAATGTATGATCAATTAATTTAAGTTGCACTAAAATTACTGAGGCACGAGGCAGACTTTTACCTTTGCTTTTCCTATCACACGCGCGTGTACATTCAAGGATGCTTATTTAACAACAAACTGTTACAAAGTTATATGTACATGTCTTGTATACAGGGTAATGCTGTACTGTGTGTGTATAGTGTGTTTTAGAGAAGAGTCATGGCAAAGCAAATTCGAATGCATTAAGCTAATGGGTACAGGTACTGGGTTTCGCTTTTCCGAAACTATTCATACGTACATGTCTTGTATACAGGTACTGCTGTTATAGGTACTGTCTTTAGAATAGGGTAACGGCGAGGCGAGGCCAGGCTAGGCTTGTCTCGTCAGATTTCTTCGGCATGACGTCACTTCTTTTGCATTCTTCGGAGTGACCTTGAACTTTGCCCTTCTTCGTCTTCAGCGTCACGTCACCTCCTCGCTCTTCGGCGGTGACCTTGAACGCATGGTACGCGCGCCGGCCGCAAGTCTGACCACCTTCTGGTCATTGTCGTCGACGACGTCGACCAACACTCCGAAAAGACTCACTTCTTCAGATGTGGATGGTAGGGGGGTTACCAACAGTGCAGTACCCCGCTTGATATACTACTATCATAATCAGGCATATATTTGTTATTAGCCTCCGAGAACCGATTTGAACACCCTGAAATTCCTCCACGTATTCCTTTTTCAATGAACATAAGTTGGTCTCTGGATTTTGGATTTAACTAATTCTAATTTACACTGCGTGGTTACGATTGGTATTTACCATTTTAAAAATTTGTATATTCGAATCTCCCGCGTTTTGACTTGCGAGTTTGAAGTCTGACGGTTGACGCGGAAGAAACAGAGAGTCGTACTTCAACTACCGAGGTGAACGGACGTGTGCGTGATATCCGTCACCCCGTGTGTAGCGGGTACCTCCAATAAGGGCGACCACAGCCTTACATCGCTCAGCTAACTAGGAATCTGGATAGAGCAACGCAGTACCCAGCTGGGGAAGACATCCGACGCCAACCAACAAGGGGTGAGTCAACCGATGCATGATTAACCTTCAATTCTCGTGAGTCATTTGCGGGTATTTGCCAATTTAGTTGGTCCTTCACAATTGGCTACAATTACTTTATTGATCGAATTGTAACCATTTTTTGGTCCTTCGAGCCGGATAAATAAATCGCGCTATAGTAAAATAGTCTACGTAAAATCTAAATTGGTACGTATCCTTGACAAAAAACGGAGTTTTTTTGTGACATCGGAATTTGTTAGTGTTGCGCGCTGTTTGTAAAAATTGGTTATATTCGAAAACAAGCAACTTTTGGTGTATTGTGTTGGTAATACATATCTGGGGAGTTTTCTGGGCATTTGAAATTGACATTTTGCGAATTGCGTGAGCGCAAAGTTGTTTTGATTCAGTTGGTTACATTCGGTTGGGGGTTCGAAAACCGGCGTTTCGACAATTTGGTGTAGTCGACGGAGATTTCGAAAAAGAATAACAACTGAAAATTTTGTGATTTGTGTGTGGTTGCCGTATTGTTTGTGTAAAGAAGTTGTGTTTACTAGCAGATTGATTCTAAATTTGATTATTTTGGTCTTGTGTTTACATTGAATCGTTACCTGATACCTGAACATGCCTAATGCAAATGTTGTGAAGTTGCAACGGCAACGCGCGCTAGTTTTAAAATCTATTAAAAATGTTCTTGAGGCGGCCAAGAAGGCTCGTGATAATGGCGAGTATCGGACGGAGTTTTTTCTCAGGTATGGAGAGCTGGATGGGTATGTAACGAGGTTTGAGAATTTGCAATATGAAATAATAGCCTTGGTAGATGAGTCTGCCTTAGAGGAGGAGGAAGCAGTTCATACAATGTTTGATGATATGAGATATTCCATAAGGGGCATTCATAAAGATCTTTCTGATGAGATGATGGCTCGTAGTGAGCATGAAACATCTGCAGTGGTCGTAAGAGAAAATTGTTTGAGGCTTCCCAAAATTGAAATACCGAAGTTTGATGGTGACCTTACAAGGTGGCCTACGTTCATCGACTTATTCAATACTCTTATTCATAGAAATAATTCGCTGTCAAAAATAGAAAAGTTTCAGTTCTTGATTTCTTATTTAGAAAAAGAGGCAGGTCGAGTAGTAAGGAATGTGCCCATTACTGAGGATAATTATGAAATAGCCTATAATGCATTAATGAGTCGATATCAGAATGAACGTGTTTTATTGAGCAATTATTGGTTTTCAATTTATAATGCTTCTCCCTCTAGGCATGATTCTGCAGTTGAACTTCGAAAATTGTTGTCAATATTTTCTGAAAATTTGGTGGCTTTAGAGATGAGTAACTTGAACCTATGGGATTTTACCAAATTCAATTTATTGTTGCAGAAATTACCTTCTTCCCTTAAAACGCGATTTGAACTAGAACATAATGGGAATAATGTTCCGGGGTTTGACATGCTTTTTGGATTTGTTGAGAAAACCTGTCGAGCTCTGGAAAATACATCCCTTACTTCCGCATATCAAGGGAGTAATGTGTCTAATGCTAGTGGTGGGTTTAGAAAGAATAATAGTCCTGCTAATCCCAAGGGAAGGCAGACACTTAGTTTTTCGACTGGCACATTAACACAGGAAAAGTGTAATTTTTGCAAGGGTTCACCACATTCGTTGATCAAATGTGATAGATTCTTGCAGGCAGAATGTCGTAAGAGGCATGCCTTTGTCAAGCGGACTAGAATGTGTTTTAATTGTTTGGGAGCTACTCATCTAGTAAATAAATGTAAATCAAAAGAACTTTGTGGGGTTTGTGGTGGAAAACACCATGTACTATTGCATTTTCCGGACACTAAAGTGACAGATTGTGATGTCAGTGGTAGTACCTCTAATGAATCTGAGAGTCATGTTCAAGTCATGGCAAGTAAGTTGTCTGTGCAGCCTAGAATGTTGCTTGCTACTGCACTAGTCTCAATATTGGATTCTGAGGGTAGATCCACCAAATGTCGTGTTTTGTTAGATTCTGCTAGTCAAGCCAATTTTATTAGTGAATCTTGTGTGAGAAGGTTGAATCTTACTCGTAAGGAGTATTCAACCCCTGTTGTTGGCATTAATGGAATGTCATCGAATGTGAGTTCGGGAAAAGTCTCTTGTGTTATCTTTCCCTACAGCAAACCGTATCCTAGCTTCAATTTGGAAGCTATTGTGATACCTCAGATTTGTGAGAAGGTACCTCAAATTCCTGCTGTTGTTCAGAAGTGGAAGTATTTAGAAAATCTTTGCCTCGCAGAGCCTTTGGCTGCACATGATGAAATGGAAATTGATCTGCTTCTAGGGGTAGAAGTATTTGGTGAGATCTTACGTTCCGGTTATGTGAGAGGACAGAATGGTGGGCCACATGCTATTAACACCGTATTTGGGTGGGTGTTAATGGGCAAGTTGGGTGGTGTTTCCACTAATAGTGTGCTGAATTTTCTAACTTCTGTGGGGGAATTGGATTGTACATTGAAAAAGTTTTGGGAAATTGAAAGTATCCCTAAGTGTGTCGCATTGTCTGAAGAGGAACAGCAGGCTGAGGAATTCTTTACGTCATCTTGTTGGCGTATGGACTCAGGAAGATATGTGGTGAAGCTTCCCTTTTCTGAATTCCCCCCAGTTCTGGGTGATTCCTATTCACAGGCTTTACATAGATTTAAGCTGTTGGAAGGACGTTTTCGTCGTGATTCCGTCTTACATGAAGCATATTGTGATTTTATGGCTGACTATTTGGAGCAAGGCCACATGTCTGAAGTTGGGAACCAAGTGGGGTCTAATAGTGAGTATTACATTCCTCATCATGCGGTGGTGAAAAGGAATGCGAATGGTGAAATAAAGCTTCGGACTGTCTTTGATGCTTCAGCTAAAACTACCAATGGAAAGTCCTTGAATGATGTTCTTCTAGCAGGTCCCAAGTTACAAAATGATATCGTCTCAATATTGTTATCTTTCAGGTTGTATTTGTATGTGTTTACCGCGGATATACGGCAAATGTATCGACAGATTTTAGTTGAGGAGTCTCACACTAGTTATCAAACTATTTTGTGGAGACCTAACGGTGACGAGCCTATAAGGAAATATCAGTTGAAGACCGTTACCTATGGAGTAACGTCTAGTCCTTTTCTAGCGATTAGGACGTTGCTGCAACTGTGTAGGGATGAGGGTGAAAGGTTTCCGTTAGCTGTAAATATTTTGGAGAATTTCTGTTATGTTGATGACGCCATTGGAGTAGCAAACTCCAAGGAAATTGCCTTGGATACTCAAAACCAGTTGATTGAATTATTGGCGTTGGGAAAGTTTGAACTGAGGAAATGGGCAAGTAATTGTTCTGAAGTACTTGCTCAGGTACCTGAGGTTCATCAGCAGCCACTTGTATTTGATAAGGATTCTCTTGGAATAAAAGTGTTGGGTTTGCAGTGGTGTCCCACTACGGATTGTTTTTCTTATTCTGTACATCCTCAGATACGGTCCTGTACAAAGAGGAATATTTTGTCAGAAATAGCAAGACTGTATGATCCTCTAGGATTCTTAGCTCCAGTAATCATTGTTCCCAAGCAAATACTTCAGCAATTGTGGGCTTTAGGGATAGGTTGGGATGATGAGCCACCGCTGGAAGTTGCAAACCAGTGGAAAACTTTTGTGGCTGAGTTACCTGAGCTATCTTCGTTGAAAATTCCTAGACATATACTTCATATAGAGGCAAAGTTTACAGAAATTCATGCTTTTTGCGATGCTTCGGAGAAGTCGTATGCAGCTGTAGTTTATCTGAGACAGGTTTCCACCGAGAACAGTATTTCTGTACATTTGGTGTGTGCCAAAACTCGAGTGGCGCCTTTGAAAAGACTGTCGATTCCACGACTGGAATTGTGTGCAGCCTTATTAGCCGCAGAGCTGATTGATTGTGTATCCCATATAATGGTAACACAGAAAATAGATAATGTTTGTGCTTGGACGGATTCGAAGGTAGTTGTGACGTGGGTCAAATCTTCTCCGCATAGGTGGCGGAGCTTTGTAGCCAATCGTGTAGCTATAATCCAGGAGAAGGTAGCTCCTGATTCATGGTATCATGTGGTTGGGAAAGAGAACCCTAGTGACTGTGCTTCTAGGGGGACTTTTCCTCGGCAATTTCTAGAACAACCCTTGTGGTGGGAGGGGCCAACTTGGCTTAAGCTTCCTCGGGATGATTGGCCTGTAACTTGTGTAGGTGAGCCTTCCTGTACAGATGTACAAGAAGAAGCAAAGGTTGTTTGTATTACTATTCACGGCTCTAGTATTGTTTCAGAATTGTTGAATAGATATTCTTCCTTACGCAAAATTGAGCGTGTTGTTGCTTATTGTTTGAGATTTCGTAAAAATTGTTTGTGTCGAAAAAGGGGTTACCCGCGTGAGATAGGTAATTTATCCGAGGCTGAATTGTATGAGGCTATGGTGGTTCTGGTCAAAGACGTGCAAAGAGTTGAATTGGATAATGAACTGCGGAAAGTTCGTCGAGCGGAGGTCTGTCCCAAAGCTATACAGAAGTTAGCTCCTTTCATTGATTCCCAGGGTGTCCTGAGGGTGGGCGGTCGCTTGAGACAGTCTAGTCTAAGCTATGATCGGAAGCATCCAATTCTGCTCCCTAGGAAGCATCGATTGACTTATCTCATTATCCAAAGTGTGCACAATAGGAGTTGTCATCCTGGACCACAAACTTTGCATTATCTGTTAAGGCAGAGATATTGGATACTATCTGCCAAACGGGCTATAGCTTCAGTGTTATCTCGTTGCATAAAATGCTTTAGAGTTAAGCCTCCTCCAGTGGTCCCCATAATGAGTGATTTACCTTCCGTTAGAATTTCGGAAGTCAAACCTTTTTCCCATAGTGGCGTAGACCTTTTTGGTCCTTTGAGGATGTCTTTAGGTAAAAGACGAGGCATTAGTTCTCAAAAGGTGTATGTGTGTCTTTTCGTGTGTATGGCTACTAAAGCAATACATTTAGAAGTTGTGTCAGATCTAACTAGTGAAGCTGTTCTTGCAGCACTTAGGCGTTTTATAGGGCGGCGAGGACGTTGCAGTGATATTTATAGTGATCAAGGTACGAATTTTGTTGGTGCTTATAAAACTTTACAGTTATTGGGTGCTAAAGCTTCGGAAGCTTTGCAAATTAAGTGGCATTTTAATCCTCCAGCTAGTCCTTCCTTTGGAGGTATATGGGAGTCCGGAGTGAAATCTGTGAAAACTCACTTGCGGCGGGTGATAGGTGCGCAAGTGTTGACTTATGAGGAATTGAGCACCACTTTAATCCAAATTGAGGCAATGTTAAATTCGAGACCCTTGTGTAGTTTGAGTTCTGATCCTAACGATGTAGGCAGCTTGACTCCGGGTCATTTCTTGACATTAGAGCCCCTGAATGCTCCGCCTGACGAAGATTTGTTGTGTGTGAAACATAGTCGGTTGAACAGGTGGCAGTTAGTGCAACAGATGCAGCAACATTTTTGGCGGCGCTGGCATATGGAGTACCTCCACACCCTTCAGCAACGACATAAGTGGAATACACCACATAATCCTCCCTCGGTCGGCCAGTTGGTTCTTCTCAAGGATGAAAATACCCGTCCTTTACAGTGGCCATTAGGCAGGATTATTAAGTTATATCCCGGTACGGGAAACATTTCGAGAGTCGCCCAAGTTAAGACGAGTAAAGGGCTGTTAGACCGTCCTTTATTGAAACTGTGCCCTTTGCCGGCACAATAGGCCATGATTTGCTTGTATATGATAATTTTTTCTTTTTTTTTTCTTTTCGTGTTGTGTTATGGGTGGGATAATTCCACTAATTTTCTTTTGTGGGTAATATAGGAATTACTATGATTGGAAAAAATATTTTTTTTTTATATTTTTTGGTGGGCGGAAAATGGTTACGATTGGTATTTACCATTTTAAAAATTTGTATATTCGAATCTCCCGCGTTTTGACTTGCGAGTTTGAAGTCTGACGGTTGACGCGGAAGAAACAGAGAGTCGTACTTCAACTACCGAGGTGAACGGACGTGTGCGTGATATCCGTCACCCCGTGTGTAGCGGGTACCTCCAATAAGGGCGACCACAGCCTTACATCGCTCAGCTAACTAGGAATCTGGATAGAGCAACGCAGTACCCAGCTGGGGAAGACATCCGACGCCAACCAACAAGGGGTGAGTCAACCGATGCATGATTAACCTTCAATTCTCGTGAGTCATTTGCGGGTATTTGCCAATTTAGTTGGTCCTTCACAATTGGCTACAATTACTTTATTGATCGAATTGTAACCACTGCGTGTATCGAAGGCAACAGCTCCAGCTATATCCAGGCATTGTATAGTACCAAGCTACGTCAAGTTTGTATGTATTGTAACATTTTTCGCGGAAATTTTCAAAAACGTCAGCCAAAAGTAGTATATCGGTTTTTAAATATAAGTCACTGTATTCGCCTAGTGATTGAATATTGAAATTATTCCAAATACTAATTGCATGAGCGTAGTCGTTTTCACTTATATTCTCATCATTTAGCTTATTATAGAAGCATGCGAAAGGCGGTAAAGATTTTAGATCTAGTTTTTCAACGCAATCAACATAGTCATAGCAGAATACCCCCTTTCGTGTAAGTAACTTGAAATGATCATCGTTTAAATTTGCAAACTGTTTCTTCAAATTTGTCATGTTTTCCACGTTCATTGTAGATACTAATTCATCCAGAGAGGCTCCAAGAAATCGAAATGAGTCTATAAACCGGAATTTCATTGATGTTTGGGAATCGTATTGAGTAAATGATATATATCGTTCTTTATTTATAGGTAGTAAACTTACACGACCTCTTTTTGAAATGTTTCTGATAATGAAATGTGAATCGTATCCTGAAAAGTTGTGCAGTATAATAGGTACAACAAATAGTTTTCGAAAATTCAGGTTACAAGCGTTATGAGCAAATCCTCTAAAATCACCCGTAAAATGGTCATGATCGTGAACTATTTTATCACCCGGCTTGAAAAGTTTCTCGCATATATGGCAAGCCATCTGCGGCAGTTGAGTTTGCAATTTCTCCATAGGTACTATAGTTTTTATTTTAGATTCAACAAATGTGGCTATGTTTGACATTTCAAGAGCAAACCAATCAAGACAATCGTCACCCCTATAGCTTTTGAAATATGATAGACTGTCATCATATGAGCATTTCAAGTAATATCCAGCACTATACGCCTTATGATGTTGATATCTTTGAGTTTTGGTTTTAGTGTTTTTGAATTTATCGCCGCACGGCATGAGTAGCGATTCGAAGTCTGCATAAATGACAAATGGATTCCGTTGTTTATAAACATGATCTTTAAATTCCATAAAATCATATTTTGGGAAAGATATCTTGCAGTCGTTAATATTTCCGCAGTAGACTGAATGACTAGTTAGCGCTGCTTCATTATTAAAGTAATTTAGGCACCTATCACAAATATACTTTTTGGCTTTCCCTTTAGTGAGTTGAGCTGACACCAATCTTGATAAATCTTTTATCCAGCAATAATGATATTTCACTTCAGTAGTATCAGTATCTTCTGCAGGTACAGCTTCATAATCATCTAATTTTGGAAAATAGATATTTTGAACCAGTAGTAGATTAACATGCCTATCTGATTTATTTTTAGTTAACCTAGCTGGTACAACGTTATAAAATTGCTTATCATTCCTTTTATTTAATCCTAAAGAATATACATTGACAGAGATATTATTAATCTTCTCAAACTTTGAAATTTTTTGTAACGACATCGGTGATTCTAGGCTTTCGGTATTAAGTACAACGCTATAATGAGGATATGCAGATGTTCGTTGCTGATTTTTGTCACTAGGATAAAGAGCCGACACTATTGACTAATAAAAGCATGCTTGTATTTGCTCAGGAAGTTTAATGTATGATGTACCGTTACCCATTTCAAGTTTATTGATATTAACCTCTAATGAAATTATCGATTGGAGAGCAAATCCCGAATCACGTTCTTGAAATTCTGAAAGCCTATTAAAGAGTCTATCTTCTACATGCTCAAGGAACCATTTATGTAAGTCTGTTGATACATCAATATTGGCATTTCTAGTATTAAAATATTTGAAATCCACTACATCAGTAGCTGCAGAATGTTTTATGAATTCACCACAAAATGTAGTATTTACCTTGATCATTGGAATTTTTTTCAGGATGTTTCTGATTTTACTTTTGAATAAAATTACTGCATCTTGAAAGAATTGTTTTAAGTCCTTGTGCGACAAATTTATTATTACGCTAGTTCTAATTCTACTTTTGAAACATGAAGTTATTTCTTCCCAAACTACACGATTGTTAATTGTTCTCGCAATCTCAAGCCCCATACCGATATGATTGACTTTAAGTAACTTTTGAAAAGCTTTGATATGCCCCAAATATGTGTGAAGTTTACGTGCGTTAGCTATGGCTAGCTTTCCATGCTCCATAAGTTTATTACAAATAATAACTTGTTTTTTGGGACGTTTAAGCCAAATTTCAGCATCTTGAACAGTAAAATTCTCGGATAAGACTTTTTTCACCTGTAGATATCTGCTGATGAGGTCGCCAGTTTTTTTAATTATTTCCAATGGATTCATTGCAAATTCTTGAAAGTATGTATATATGTAACAAAAATATTAGCTCACCCGTTCCCCACTCCAATGCCTAGAACTCTATCACTTAAAAGACTGCAGCGGCTCGGTGTAGCCGCAATCCACCTCCCCCTCGTAGATTACTGCGTACTTTTTGCTGCTAAAGAAGCCAAGGTTTTTCTTATATACCTCTGTGACTCTGTTTGGTAGATACACTGCCTGCCCGTCATCCTGGTGTAACACTATGGACTCTCCAAATAGCCCTGAGGTTACTTCTGCCGATGTTATCCTGAAGGGCCTGTCTCTAGGCAGCTCTTTGATTTTTTTATCTGCTTCTTGTTGGGTCCTTTAACTAAAGAACGACTGTTTAGTTTTTCTAAATCCATTGCTGAAATAACAAAATGATAATCTTTACTGCTAGCTGTCCTCAATTATAATTAGAATGAATATTTATGAACATATTATGGTCTACATTTAGAAAATTTCTGCATTACAGATTCACCAATATTTACTATGCAAAACAAAATTAAGTTCAGTGTATCATCAAGGTGAGAAAACATTAAAATCTGTTATTTATTATTACATCAGAAATATATATTCAAGTTTGCTGATAGTTAGCAAAGCATCTGATAATAGATAGCCTTTAATTTACCTAGAGGATGAAGCAGCTGAAAGCTTCTTTGACTACCAACCAGGACTATATAAAAATTACAAAAGTTACCCAACAAAAATGAGCAGTAGAAGTATTAAAATATATGTAAAAAAATATGTATAGATTTTTTGATAAAACCTTACAAAAAAAGTGGAAGTGAAGATCATGGTATAATCAAAGTAACAATAGGATCTAATTCAGTTAAGACAAGTACGGCAGTTGAAAGACCACGATATGTGATTGTATTTTTTCAACCGGATAAACGAGACAACCTAAGTGCTGACCCGACGCTATTTGATCATGTTAATATCCATAACATTAGATTATCGCTAAACGGCGAATACTGGCCAAATGAACGTGCACAACTAGATTTCTCTGGAAATCATTTTGCCGAAGCTTTTTTCAATTACACCGAATTTTATCCAAGTTATACAAACTCTATGCAAAAGAATGTTCTTCTCGATTATGCTTAAGTTACCCAACAAAAATGAGCAGTAGAAGTATTAAAATATATGTAAAAAAATATGTATAGATTTTTTGATAAAACCTTACAAAAAAATGGAAGTGAAGATCATGGTATAATCAAAGTAACAATAGGATCTAATTCTCAGCCGAAAAATATTTCAGCATTAACACTATGATTATATTTAAATATGGTTAAATACGACATGAAATAAGGATGCGTTAAAAGCATACAAGAAAATTATTGAGATAAACAATTAGTGTATTTTTTCAAATTTTTATGCCATGTAATGGATCTCAAAATATAGTGAGTTAAGCAAAAAAGAATAAATATACATTTAGTTCTCTGGTAAAGTGAGAGAAAAAGTTACCAACAATACCTACATGAGGTAAGCTACTCACATATCATTAGACTTATTCAGTAGGACAAATTATATATTATTAGCCACAATGTCTACAATTTTTCAATGAAATTTGGTATTTACATACATTCCTCAAGTGCTTATACGTGAATCAATACGTGAATCACGCTTAGGGTTGTAATTGTACGTGAAAATATAATAAAAATAAGATGAAGAAGAACCAGTATTATTGATATTCAAAATAGAGAATCAGTTAAATGAAACTGAACAGTGAATAATAAATCCAAATCACAAAGAATTAAAAAAATAGAAATAATCGAGTACACTTACCAGTGGTTTAAGAAACAAGCACTTTTTACTTCACTGAATTTCAACTGCTGCTGGAAGCGTCTCTAACACGAGATTCTACCCGCAGTATCGTGAGACACATATTTATACCGTTTCTCGCCGCCACAAAGGTGGGGAATACTGGTGGTTGACCTTTCTTTGTAAGCCTGCATGGAAACAGCGTTTCGCCGTCTTCTACGTATGCCTGTCCGCCTCACCATATGTCGTGAAGGTTATGGGAATACTGGTGGTTGGCCTTTCTTTGTAAGCCTGCATGGAAACAGCGTTTCGCCGTCTTCTACATATGCCTGTCTGCCTCACCATATGCCGTGAAGGTTATAAATATAAAAACAACTTTCTGCGAAATAAATTCGAATACAGCGTAGACTATTAATATGCAAACCAGATGTTATCGTCTTTCGTATCCTGTATGCTCACATAACCGAGAAAAGATGTTCATATATAATACCAGCTAAGTGGTTTTATATGTAAATCTATACGTAGGTATTATACTTGATATTTTCTGCGTTACAACATGAGAAAAATATTTGATATCTGTTTTGTATAAAACAGCAGAACACCTTACATGAAAATATGTTATTTAAGGAATATCATTATCACAAATAAATTAGTCACTATGTCAACCCTTCTAAGGGTAAGTAGTCGAAGCCACATATTTTGTTTCCGTCCCCAAAGTCCCATTGTTTTAAAGCCCACCAAGGAGTACGAGTTAGCGCTAAGATCCTTCCATTCCTACAATTCTATACCAAATATAGAAACTGGTGAAAAATTTTTTTTCTACGATGAAAATGAGAATTTAATTTCAATCGAATTTCCTGCAGGATGTTACGAAATCTCGGTCATAGAGTCGTTCATACAGAAACAGATGGGTTTAGATAACGCTGTGTATCCTGATAAAACTTTCTCACTGAAACCTAATAATAACACCTTAAAATGCGAAATATATAGCAGCAAGTATAAGGTTTCGTTCAAGGAGTCAAAAAACATTGGGCATATTTTGGGTTTCTCTGAGAAAATATTACAACCAAATCACATTCATTCTTCGGACCTACCTGTGCAGATTATAAAAGTATCAACAATACGCTTTGAGTCAAATATTACTTGGGGAGCCTTTGATGGTGACAGACCTGCTCATACTATCTACGAGTTTCCTATAAAGGTAGATCCAGGTTTCGCTATTAACGAAACACCTTCCAATCTTTTATATCTGCCTGTTGTACCGCAGAACGAAATCCGGAATATAACGATCTTAGCTAAGGATCAAAACGGAAGTCCTGTGAATTTTAGAGGGGAAGAAAGTACTATTGTATTGGAACTTAAAGAAAAAATTAAATGGGGTTAATAATATATATAAAAGGTGTTGCAGATGTTAATAGAACATTAGTACCAAAGGGCCCCTCTGTGAGAAGAGAGCTTACGCTGGCAAATAAATTGTTTCTTCGTTCTCTTGGATACGTATTAGTTGAAAATGCCCGCAGCATACAAAAAACGTCGTTCGGGTGGAGGTCCTGAGGATATTAGAACATCTACGAGTATAACCGCACCGATATTCGATTTATACCAGGTGCCAAAAATTGATGAGTCCATTAGAAAAGCAGCTTACAGGTGTTATACCCCATTTATCAAGGCATTTAACTGCAGCGACATAATTGAATTCAGTGTCAACCAGGTGGATTCATTTTTTGCTATGAATGCATCCTTGTTGTCAATTAAAGGAAAATTGGAAGTAAGTGGAAGTGGCGAAGTAACTCTAGCACAAAATTTCGGAGCATTCCTTTTCGACAGCTGTACCTACAGTGAGAGTTCAAAAGAAATAGAAACAGGGATTGTTAGTGCTGTCAGAGCTTTAACCAACTATGTTTCTGAAGATTCAAAATATATGTCTATTGCCGGATGGAATTATCCACTACCACCAAGCTTAAATACTAGCGACAAATCTTTCAGTCTCCTAATACCTCTGAAGCATATTTTCAACATTTTTAATGATTATCCCATGATAACTTGTGGACGCCAAACAATAAGGCTAGTAAGAGCGCGAAACGACAATGATTGCGTGATCATAAAGGAAAAGAAAACTGATACTCCGGCATCTCCAACAAAAGTTAAAGTTATTATTGAAAGTATGGAACTGAAAATTAAGCACATATACCCTAATGATGAAGTAAAGGAAAAACTAATGAGATCAATACAAACTGATAGGCCTATATTGATACCGTTTAGAAAATGGGAACTAAACGAACTTCCATCGATTACAAAAGATGCTAAACGCGAGATTTGGGCAGTTAAGACAAGTACGGCAGTTGAAAGACCACGATATGTGATTGTATTTTTTCAACCGGATAAACGAGACAACCTAAGTGCTGACCCGACGCTATTTGATCATGTTAATATCCATAACATTAGATTATCGCTAAACGGCGAATACTGGCCAAATGAACGTGCACAACTAGATTTCTCTGGAAATCATTTTGCCGAAGCTTTTTTCAATTACACCGAATTTTATCCAAGTTATACAAACTCTATGCAAAAGAATGTTCTTCTCGATTATGCTTAAGTTACCCAACAAAAATGAGCAGTAGAAGTATTAAAATATATGTAAAAAAATATGTATAGATTTTTTGATAAAACCTTACAAAAAAAATGGAAGTGAAGATCATGGTATAATCAAAGTAACAATAGGATCTAATTCTCAGCCGAAAAATATTTCAGCATTAACACTATGATTATATTTAAATATGGTTAAATACGACATGAAATAAGGATGCGTTAAAAGCATACAAGAAAATTATTGAGATAAACAATTAGTGTATTTTTTCAAATTTTTATGCCATGTAATGGATCTCAAAATATAGTGAGTTAAGCAAAAAAGAATAAATATACATTTAGTTCTCTGGTAAAGTGAGAGAAAAAGTTACCAACAATACCTACATGAGGTAAGCTACTCACATATCATTAGACTTATTCAGTAGGACAAATTATATATTATTAGCCATAATGTCTACAATTTTTCAATGAAATTTGGTATTTACATACATTCCTCAAGTGCTTATACGTGAATCAATACGTGAATCAGGCTTAGGGTTGTAATTGTACGTGAAAATATAATAAAAATAAGATGAAGAAGAACCAGTATTATTGATATTCAAAATAGAGAATCAGTTAAATGAAACTGAACAGTGAATAATAAATCCAAATCACAAAGAATTAAAAAAATAGAAATAATCGAGTACACTTACCAGTGGTTTAAGAAACAAGCACTTTTTACTTCACTGAATTTCAACTGCTGCTGGAAGCGTCTCTAACACGAGATTCTACCCGCAGTATCGTGAGACACATATTTATACCGTTTCTCGCCGCCACAAAGGTGGGGAATACTGGTGGTTGACCTTTCTTTGTAAGCCTGCATGGAAACAGCGTTTCGCCGTCTTCTACGTATGCCTGTCCGCCTCACCATATGTCGTGAAGGTTATGGGAATACTGGTGGTTGGCCTTTCTTTGTAAGCCTGCATGGAAACAGCGTTTCGCCGTCTTCTACATATGCCTGTCTGCCTCACCATATGCCGTGAAGGTTATAAATATAAAAACAACTTTCTGCGAAATAAATTCGAATACAGCGTAGACTATTAATATGCAAACCAGATGTTATCGTCTTTCGTATCCTGTATGCTCACATAACCGAGAAAAGATGTTCATATATAATACCAGCTAAGTGGTTTTATATGTAAATCTATACGTAGGTATTATACTTGATATTTTCTGCGTTACAACATGAGAAAAATATTTGATATCTGTTTTGTATAAAACAGCAGAACACCTTACATGAAAATATGTTATTTAAGGAATATCATTATCACAAATAAATTAGTCACTATGTCAACCCTTCTAAGGGTAAGTAGTCGAAGCCACATATTTTGTTTCCGTCCCCAAAGTCCCATTGTTTTAAAGCCCACCAAGGAGTACGAGTTAGCGCTAAGATCCTTCTATTCCTACAATTCTATACCAAATATAGAAACTGGTGAAAAATTTTTTTTCTACGATGAAAATGAGAATTTAATTTCAATCGAATTTCCTGCAGGATGTTACGAAATCTCGGTCATAGAGTCGTTCATACAGAAACAGATGGGTTTAGATAACGCTGTGTATCCTGATAAAACTTTCTCACTGAAACCTAATAATAACACCTTAAAATGCGAAATATATAGCAGCAAGTATAAGGTTTCGTTCAAGGAGTCAAAAAACATTGGGCATATTTTGGGTTTCTCTGAGAAAATATTACAACCAAAACACATTCATTCTTCGGACCTACCTGTGCAGATTATAAAAGTATCAACAATACGCTTTGAGTCAAATATTACTTGGGGAGCCTTTGATGGTGACAGACCTGCTCATACTATCTACGAGTTTCCTATAAAGGTAGATCCAGGTTTCGCTATTAACGAAACACCTTCCAATCTTTTATATCTGCCTGTTGTACCGCAGAACGAAATCCGGAATATAACGATCTTAGCTAAGGATCAAAACGGAAGTCCTGTGAATTTTAGAGGGGAAGAAAGTACTATTGTATTGGAACTTAAAGAAAAAATTAAATGGGGTTAATAATATATATAAAAGGTGTTGCAGATGTTAATAGAACATTAGTACCAAAGGGCCCCTCTGTGAGAAGAGAGCTTACGCTGGCAAATAAATTGTTTCTTCGTTCTCTTGGATACGTATTAGTTGAAAATGCCCGCAGCATACAAAAAACGTCGTTCGGGTGGAGGTCCTGAGGATATTAGAACATCTACGAGTATAACCGCACCGATATTCGATTTATACCAGGTGCCAAAAATTGATGAGTCCATTAGAAAAGCAGCTTACAGGTCTTATACCCCATTTATCAAGGCATTTAACTGCAGCGACATAATTGAATTCAGTGTCAACCAGGTGGATTCATTTTTTGCTATGAATGCATCCTTGTTGTCAATTAAAGGAAAATTGGAAGTAAGTGGAAGTGGCGAAGTAACTCTAGCACAAAATTTCGGAGCATTCCTTTTCGACAGCTGTACCTACAGTGAGAGTTCAAAAGAAATAGAAACAGGGATTGTTAGTGCTGTCAGAGCTTTAACCAACTATGTTTCTAAAGATTCAAAATATATGTCTATTGCCGGATGGAATTATCCACTACCACCAAGCTTAAATACTAGCGACAAATCTTTCAGTCTCCTAATACCTCTGAAGCATATTTTCAACATTTTTAATGATTATCCCATGATAACTTGTGGACGCCAAACAATAAGGCTAGTAAGAGCGCGAAACGACAATGATTGCGTGATCATAAAGGAAAAGAAAACTGATACTCCGGCATCTCCAACAAAAGTTAAAGTTATTATTGAAAGTATGGAACTGAAAATTAAGCACATATACCCTAATGATGAAGTAAAAGAAAAACTAATGAGATCAATACAAACTGATAGGCCTATATTGATACCGTTTAGAAAATGGGAACTAAACGAACTTCCATCGATTACAAAAGATGCTAAACGCGAGATTTGGGCAGTTAAGACAAGTACGGCAGTTGAAAGACCACGATATGTGATTGTATTTTTTCAACCGGATAAACGAGACAACCTAAGTGCTGACCCGACGCTATTTGATCATGTTAATATCCATAACATTAGATTATCGCTAAACGGCGAATACTGGCCAAATGAACGTGCACAACTAGATTTCTCTGGAAATCATTTTGCCGAAGCTTTTTTCAATTACACCGAATTTTATCCAAGTTATACAAACTCTATGCAAAAGAATGTTCTTCTCGATTATGCTTCATTCAAAAATCGAGCATTATTTGTTATTGATTGCTCAAAGCAAGAAGAAACAATGAAATCTTCAACAGTAGATGTGAGATTGGATAACGAAGTCAGCGTTGGATTTCCCGAAAAGACAAGAGCCTATTGTATTATTGTACATGACTGCATGATGGAATACTTTCCGTTAACAGAAATTGTGAAAAGTTTATCTTAATTCAGATAACCAGGGCACACAATGTGAAAGTATTTACGTAAGAACGCATTTTTTACTCGCTCAAGGAGCTGTACCCCACCACTGAAGGTTAATGTTATGTATATAAAAGAAATATTTTGCTACCAGAATAGTTATAAGTGTTCTAGTCCTTACGAATCAAGATGAAAATCGCATTGGTGGATATCCAGGGGTTCCATATTGCTAATATGTTTCCCCCAAAAGAAATTACTATAGAAATAAGTAATAAGAAAAAAACATTCCTGTTCAAGCCTCCTGTACCGCTTGACGAACTGAGCAGTAACTATCGGAAGTGCTTGAGGTACGTAGAAAATGTTGTGCACGGGATACCGTACCACACTGGTTATATCGAATACAACGACATGAACGATATCCTGAAGACGTACCTCTTACATGATGTTGACCTTATTTATGTAAGAGGTAACCAAAAGGCAAAGTTTTTAGAAGAAAAGTGTGAGGAATTGAACGTAAATACGAAAACAAACAATGTAGCCAGATATGATGGGACAGAATACGCCTCCGCTAAGTATGAACCAGCCACAGCAACACGATGCCCGAACCACGATTTTGGGAAATACGCATGTACCCAGAGAAATGTTAGTATTTTACATGATTGATTATATAATACAAATTTACCTATGTAATAAAATTATTTTTACCAGCATTTTCGTTTACTGTGTTTTATTAAAACATCCATAATCTAATCTTAAGTTAAATTTTCTACGCACGCCTTTGATTTCCTGAAATGCTATCAATAACATGTATCGTGTATACCCTGACTCGGTATCCAACTGTTGGGCCTACAGCCTGGCGCAGTGGCTTCGAGCTGCGTCTCCCACTCCGTAAGTCCGTGTTCAAACCCCAGAATAGGTGATCACTTTTTTTCTTACATCATAACTGGTTGTTTAAGTTAGGTTAGGTACACGACAGGTCATGACGTCACACAACATGTCTACATCACGCCATCTATTTACTATTAGCCATACTGTTAATTCTTACATTTCTTGACATCTCTATAGTTCTGTCAAAAAATACACAGTACTGTCACGTAGCCACGCCATCTGTCAACCAATCACAGAACACTAAACTGTCACGTGACCACGTCATCTGTCAAATTCAAATTCAACCGACACATATTCAAACTTCGCGCGCTTTTGATGCCAGAAACCGCTTTGTATATCTACTATCGAGCCATAAGTATGGGTACTTGCTCGTACGTGTATCACCCCTTTAATAGGCAAAATTGGAAACAATCGCCAGAATAACTACCTTTTTAAAACAGTAACAGAACAACAAATCCGCGGGACTTGCCTTTACTCGCTGAAGATTGACCATGGCTAATGTTCAAGGCAGGGGATGAAGTAGATGAACCTTACATCCCTGGAAATATGATAGGTACGGCCCATTTTCCTAATCTGTTGTGTGCCTTGTTTATAAACATGCGACTTTCAAAATGCATACCGCAAAGGATCTTACGAATGGGACCAATTTCTAAATTTGGAAGCAAATCTTCTCTGCCAGCCGCAATAGCCCATGTACGTGCTCTACAAAATGTATATATCTGAAATAATTCATTCATATATATCTAATAGATGTTCATCTTACCTAACCGTTTCTTTTGGAAAGCAGAAAAAGCTGTAAGAACAGTTGCTATAATTATTTATGCAACCCATCGCTGCACAACTTTGCTGTCCTTTGCCCATTTTGTAAACAGCACGTAACAAGAAAACCGAAAATAATAAAACAACTATAAAATAACAACAAAATAACAAAAAAAAATAACAACTATCTAAATCACTGGATTATGCGAGTACGCCCCTGGCAATATCGATTATGCTTGAACGGCAGCTGAGCATTGACTGAGCTTGCTTGGTGAATCTTTTTTGAGTTTGACGAAATGCTTACCCCACGAAAAACCAGGAGTGTCGCGGCTATAAGCTTACGTAGGCTGGGTTTTCCCCAACCAATTTATTAATCGCCGGCGGGCAGAGCGATTTGTACGTTCAAGAGTGAGTGACAGTTGTTTGATCACTATGGCCCTTATGGGGCCATAATTCGTTCGAGGCCTTATCGCTTCTCTGAGTACGGGACTCAGTTCTACGATTAGGCCGTGATGCGTTCTGAACGCGGAGACTATCCGGTTCTTTTTCGTTCGATTAGGGTTCCGGTTAAACACCAGCGACTCCCCTCAGGCTTACACCCCCGTCTAGAAAATCGTTCGCCATCTCAATTGATAAGCGAAGCGCAATCATCTAGAGGATTTTACACAGCGACTTAGTATAAATACCGAGCTGCGTTAACCTTCTGATAGTGGCCCTCGGTAGTGCACCCCTCGGGCCAATGACGATTGGGATGGCCTCGAAGTCACGGTCTCCGAAGATGGTTTGGAGAGGGGTTCTAAGTTCCGAGTACTTCCTCGCTTTTTCCATGTGTGCTTCCTCTAGCGTGCCTGTGCCCTCGTAGCGGACTGTGAAGTCGACTACTTGGGCTCTTACCTGATCGACTACGATTAGGTCAGGTTTTAGCATGCCATTGGTTGCTTGGATGATGGATTCAAGGAATAGGTCAGCGTTGCGCCTCTTTTTGGACACTTCGGCGGTGACTAGATTACCAATCTCGTCATGCCTCTTAGTCACTCTCGGCTTCAACGCTGGGCATCCTCCTATAATGTGAGACAGGGATTCAGGCCTGTCTACACATACACGACGTAGTGGGGAGAGAGGTGTGCGTGTCCTGCTCTCTTTAGAGTGGTCCTATTACCTATGTGTTGGTACGCATACGTAGGGCGTCTATCATTCTGCCGCTAGATAGATATCCCTCCGCACAGAGCCACTCATTTGAGTGCCTATCTTTAAATTCCTCAATTCCGTCTTCCTGACTCGGTTGCATTCTCCAGGGGCCAAACTCTCTGGAGATGGCTGCCTGTTTCAGTTTGTCAACTTCCTTGATTGTGGTAAGCATAGTGACACGCAGGAATTTTAGGGCTTTTTCCGCTTCAGCGGCCCTCAGGGAGGCTTTCCTGATGTACTTGACAATGACGTCACTAGACGTTCTCATATTTACAACGGATTTGACAACAGCGAACTGTATGTCCACCTCCATTCGGGGTACGCCTAGGCCGCCTACCCTTTTACGCGTGTATATTACATGTGAGGTGGTACTTTCAGGTAGATGGAAGAATTTGCGGACAACTTTCCTGATTTGTTGATCCGCTTCTACCAACACCGTCTTACTGGGAGGATTTAACACCATCCCGTACCTAAACCTTGGGTACACATAATCGAAGAGTAGCTTCAGCTTCTGTTCAGGTTTCAGGTATGATAATCCCGCCACTCTGTTTGCTGCTGAAATGAATCCCTTGACGTTGCTTACTCCAAGATATCTTAGAGCTGCGTCTGGCTCAATGAAACTCACTTCTTGTCCGTCGACGTTCAAATAGAGGTTCGCCACTGCCCATGTTTTGTGTAAAGGCTTTATGTTAAAAGCGCTGCACTTGGCTATTGACAGGTTCATACCTAGGGCGCTAAAATATTCAGCGACAAGTTTTATGTCCCTTTCGGCGTCTTCCACGGTATCACTGAGAAGTATCAGGTCATCCGCGAACGCCAGGACAGAAACCTTGCGTCCTCCCAGGTTGATTCCTTTGTCTTCTTTTGGATCAAGATATTTGAGCAACGGGTCGACGACCGCGTTCCATAAAAGTAGAGTCAAGGGATCGCCATGCCATGCTTTACGCCTCTCTTCAGACCAATCTGTACGGGGTCATCGTTAGATGGGAGGACCGTTTTGCAGTCCTGATAAGCATTTTGGACGTAGTCGGCGATGTAAGGTGCCTTTCCAAGCCTTCGTAGTGCCGGGACTAAAGGTCGTGCGGGACCGTATCGAAAGCTTTGGAGATGTCCAGGATGCAACAAGTTCCCCTTTACCTTCCTTCATCGACTTTAACGCGTGGCGGAAGAGGCTCACGTTTTGCGCGGCGCCATTGTCCCGCGTAAATCCCTTTTGTGCGCGGTTCAGCTCGACATTTTTTTAAGAGATTCGTCGAGCACACCCGAAAATAGTCTGGCCAGGATTGAACTAACAGTAATCGGCCGCCAGTTAGCGGCCACTGTCAGGTCTTTGCCGTCCTTTGGGATTAGAGTTGTTCTAGTATGCTTCCAGGCTGTGGGATAGAACCCGATCCCCAAGAATATGTTTTACAAGATTGTTAGAAGGATTCTCGCAGTAGGGCGAATATCCTTTTTGTTCACTGTGTCTGGCCCCGCTGCTGTTCGCAGTTTAAGGCGTTTGTACCTGCTTTCTACGATCTCGACCTGTATAGGGTTAATATCAATAACGCCGGCTCTAGCCTCAACGGTTTCTTCCCAGTCATAGGGGAATGATGTTGTTCCCACAACGCCCCAGAGTTGATCGTAGAGATCTTTTACCTGGTCACCTTTCGGTAATTCAGGTTGGCGTTGGCTGTCTATGTCGGCTAATCGATCCTCTGCAACTAGCGTTGCTAGAAGCTTTGGATCTTTAGCCCATAGTGACTGAACCGTCGCGTACTGTTGCCTTTGTCGTTGGTTTCTATTTCCTGTGGGTCGTCTTCTGGCGTTTATGACATTTCCTCTCTGATTATTACATCGAGAGGAATTGTCTTTTGCCAGTATCGCAGTCCTCTGCGTTCCTAAGCTCATTCGCTATGGAATTTACTCTAATCGCGAGAGAATCAATCGCAGCGTCTTTCGCCAGACTCTGCCGATGTTTGGCAAAGGTTCTTGTAGCTGAAGCTAGCATACATAGTCTCCACTTTCGCTCTTCACCTTCGGCCGACTTTGATACATTCACCTGTGGCCTCAGTATTTTATTTATTGTCAATTCCATATGCAGTTTTTCGGTCTCTTCATCAAGTGGGCGGGGTATTGCTCTCGCACGTCCCGACGTCGCTTGTCCCTTCACAGGTTTTGTCAATCCGAGCAAGCACCGCTTATCGCTTATTTGCTTGCTCGTCTTGCCCGGAAAATGTGGCATTAGGAGCGTATTTACGTAGTACTCTTCCCGGTACACCTCGTTAAGCGCGCGTAGCCTCTGCTCCGCCTCGTCCGTCCAGATTTGGGGCCTAGTTCTTCCACCGATCGCTCGTTTCCTCGGCGCAGCAGCCGTGGCTATGCGCTTTCGGTTGCGAACAATCGGGTGTACATGCCGTTCATGTTGAGAAAGGCCTGACTGGGTTGGAAATTTGGCGGAGCAGCTGCCACACGAGAAGCCAACCAAGGTATTAACCAGGGTATTCGTTCGATACGGGCATAAACGACTGTAATTAGTATGCCCGCAGTTGTTGTGCTCGTTCTGTCACATGTTGGACACTCCCAGTGGATGTTGTTGTCGGGGTGCTTCATCGTTTCGTGCTCTTATGCGTCTTTCGCGCTGATGAAGGACTGCAGGACTTCTCGCTGGATGTTTAAATACGATCTTATCCGGTGTGACCTCGGGTACACTCTCGGGGTCCGAGAAAGTGGCCACCAATACAGGCGCTTCAAGGCTCCCTAAAGTGCTTCGCCCAAGCACCTCCGTACTCTGCCGACCTGTTTCGGTCCCACTGGAAATTTGTGGGCCCGACATTTGATAGGATCTACTATCGCTTAACCTAGCAATAATTAATCTTATAGAACTAGAAACGCAGGGAAGGATCGCACAATCGCTATCGTCTCTCTGGCTTTCATCAATTAGGCGGCGGCCAACACCATTCCGAACAGCCGCTTTTTGATCAGGTGTTTTCGCTTCGCCTTTTCCGTTATTCATGTGGGTCGTTCAGTCCCGAGTAGGTCAGTCAGCGCTCCGAGGGTCGGGTATCCCACGAGGCTCGTTCAGGTGGCGTTCTTCGTTCCTGAATGAGGACCTTTGATATGGGTGAGTAGATGCAATGCGTTCTAGTCCTCTTACGTCTTAAGATATAGCTAGTAGCTACCGACGTGCCGGTAGTTCTACTCACTCCAACTGCATTAGTATCGGTTGTCCTCCTTCTGCCCGCTGATGGACAGATATCTATTGATATCTATTGATATATTCCATCAGCGGCGGATTGCTGGGTGATAGTACGTATATCCGCTCGTTCTAAATTCGTTCAAATTAATCACCCCTTTGATGGCGAGTCCCTTTAGGGAGCAACCGCCTTTGCTCATTGATTGGTCAGGCTCGCCTGCGGACGCTATTTTCCAGATTCCCCTACCAGAATCGCTGGTGGTCCGCGGTCAAGTTTGCTGTCGAGGTTGCTCTCGTTCCAGTTTGTCTGGAGTATATCGAGAGCTTAACCTGCAGCGACCTATGCGGCTAGATGTTTCTAGTTTTTGGACCTCCGTCATACCGTTGTTAGTGGATAACGGATGTCCATTACCTAGAAGTTTTAAAGAATATGATAAGTAAAGTAAAGACCTTTTACCTGGTCACCTTTCGGTAATTCAGGTCGGCGTTGCCTGTCTATGTCGGCTAATCGATCCTCTGCAACTAGCGTTGTTAGAAGCTTTGGATCTTTAGCCCATAGTGACTGAACCGTCGCGTACTGTTGCCTTTGTCGTTGGTTTCTATTTCCCCTGGGTCGTCTTCTGGCGTTTATGACATTTCCTCTCTGATTATTACATCGAGCGGAATTGTCTTGCCAGTTTCGCAGTCAGCTCGTCGACTATAGTGTCGAGCTCAGGTTTTTATGGTATTGAACTAACAATAATCGGCCGCCAGTTAGCGGCCACTGTCAGGTCCTTGCCGTCCTTTGGGATTACAATTAATTGTTCTATTATGCTTCCAGGCTGTGGAATAGAACCCGATTCCCAAGAATGTGTTGTACAAGATTGTTAGAAGGATTCGCGCAGTGGGCGAATATCCTTTTTGTTCACTGTGTCTGGCCCTGCTGCTATTCGCGGTTTCAGGCGTTTGCCTGCCTGCTACGATCACGACCTGTATAGGGTTAGTATCAATAACGCCGGCTCTAGCCGCAACGATTTCTTACCAGTCATAGCAGAATGATGTTGTTCCCACAATGCCCCCGAGTTGATCGTAAAGATATTTTACCTGGTCACCTTTCGGTAATTCAGCTTGGCGTTGGCTGTCTATGTCGGTTAATCTATCCTCTGCAACTAGCGTTTCTAGAAGCTTTGGATCTTTAGCCCATAGTGACTGAACTGTTGCGTACTGTTGCCTTTGTCGTTGGTCTCTATTTCCCCTGTGTCGTCTGCTGGCGTTTATGAAGTTTCCTCTCTGATTATTACATCTAGCGGAATTGTCTTTTGCCAGTATCGCAGTCAGCTCGTCGACTATAGTGTCGAGCTCAGGTTTGTATGCCTCAGACGCGTTTGCGAGGTCCTCTGCGTTCCTAAGCTCATTCGCTATGGAATTTACTCTAATCGCGAGAGAATCAATCGCAGCGTCTTTCGCCAGACTCTACCGATGTTTGGCAAAGGTTCTTGTAGCTGAGGCTAGCATACATAGTCTCCACTTTCTCTCTTCACCTTCGCCCGACTTTGATACATTCACCTGTGGCCTCAGTATTTTATTTATTGTCAATTCAATATGCAGTCTTTCGGTCTCTTCATCAAGTGGTCGGGGTATTGCTCTCGCACGTCCCGACGTCGCTTGTCCTTCACAGGTTTTGTCAATCCGAGCAAGCACCGCTTATCGCTTATTTGCTTGCTCGTCTTGCCCGGAAAAGGTGGCACTAGGAGCGTATTTACGTAGTACTCTTCCCGGTATACCTCGTTAAGCGCGCCTAGCCTCTGCTCCTCCTCGTCTGTCCAGATTTTGGGCCCGGTTCTTCCACCGGTCGCTCGTTTCTTTGGCGCAGCAGCCGTGGCTATGCCGCTTTTGGTTGCGAACAATCAGGTGTACATGCCGTTCATGTTGAGAAATGCCTGACTTGGTTGGAAATTTGGCGGAGCAGCTACCACAGCCAGCCAACCAAGGTATTAACCAGGGTATTCTTTCGATACGGGCATACACGACTGTGATTTGGTATGCCCGCAGTTGTTGTGCTGGTTCTGTCACATGTTGGACACTCCCAGTGGATGTTGGTTTCGGGGTGCTTCATCGTTTCGTGCTCTTTTGCGTCTTTCGCGCTGGTGAAGGACTGCAGCGCCTCCCCAGCGTGAGCGCAGAGTGAGCATTCCTACCTTCTCGCTGGATGTTTAAAAACGATTTTATCCGGTGTGACCTCGGGTGCACTCTCGGGGTCCGAGAAAGTGGCCACCAATACAGGCGTTTCAAGGCTCCCTAAAGTGCTTCGCCAAGCACCTCCGTACTCTGCCGACCTGTTTCGGTCCCACTGGAAATTTGTGGGCCCGATATCTGGATAGGATCTACTATCGCTTAACCTAGCACTAACTAATCTTATAGAACTAGAAACGCAGGGAGGGATCGCACAATCGCTATCGTCTCTCTGGCTTTCATCAATTAGGCGGCGGCCAACACCATTCCGAACAGCCGCTTTTTGATCAGGTGTTTTTGCTTCGCCTTTTCCGTTATTGATGTGGGTCGTTCAATCCCGAGTAGGTCAGTCAGCGCTCCGAGGGTCGGGTATCCCACTAGGCTCGTTCAGGTGGCGTTGTTCGTTTCTGAATGAGGACGTTTGATATGGGTGAGTAGATGCAATGCGTTCTAGTCCTCTTACGTCTTAATATATAGCTAGTAGCTACCGACGTGCCGGTAGTTCTACTCACACCAACTGCATTAGTATCGGTTGTCCTCCTTCTGTCCGCTGATAGGCAGATATCAATAGACGGCAGATTGCAGGGTGATAGTACGTATATCCGCTCGTTCTAAATTTGTTCAAATCAATCACCCCTTTGGTGGCGAGTCCCTTTAGGGAGCAACCGCCTTAGCCCAATGATCGGTCCGGCTCGCATACGGACGCTATTTTCTAGATTCCCCGACCGGAATCGCTGGTGGTCCGCGGTCAAGTTTGCTGTCGAGGTTACTCTCGTTCAAGTTTGTCTGGAATATATCGAGAGCTTAACCTGCAGCGACCTATGCGGCTAGATGTTTCTAGTTTTTGGACCTCCGTCATACCGTTGTTATTGGATAACGGATGTCCTAGAAGTTTTAACGAATAAGCTTTTAGTTTGCAGCGAAAGGCCTTCCGACCATCTTCCGACGGAGGGCTATTAATCCGTTCGTTTATCTTCTGGGGTGGTTTACTTTTGACTTGTTAGCAGATTCCTCAAGACTTGACGCCAAGTAAATCATGCTTGGCATCTTAGGGACAGGTCAGGCGCCGAAGTAACGTCTTGGGTGGTATAGGCATTTGGTTACCATTTGGTTAGTTAGGCCACTTGGTTTCCAGTTATCCTAAACCTATTGGTCGAAGTGTTGGCTTCTCCCGTACCACCTTAATTTTCCCTAAATGCCATGGAATCCTCTACGGTTTTTGATTTGAGTGTATCTAACCACTTAGCCTTTTTGCCTGGTCAGCAGATGTCGCCTGATGTAAAGCGATCCTCTGTTGTTGGTATTTCACCTTAATTCTCGTTCGACGGCTTCGAAGGTTCTGCATGCTCCGACGCCTTGTAGTCCCCTTATTCCGTCCGAGATTCTCCTAATATTTGGCGAACTCTGTATCATAAGTTACAGAGAGGCTACGAAGATTCTAGCATAATGCGCTACCAACGAATGCTTTCAAAGTACGGGGGGGGGGGGAGCCGCATACTTTGTAGTTTCATTCGGCCAGTTGGCATCAGGAGGTCAGACGATCAGGTTACCCAACATTTTCCCCGATCGCTAACTCCTGATCCGGGTATTAACCAGGTCTTAGCCAGCACACATTCCTCTCATACCAGTCAACCCATACTTGGCAGAAGATCAATTATACTCACTACCAGGAGTTTTCTGGAATGGTGTTACAGTTTATCTGTTGCTGTGTACAGCCTCCGGTTGGCTACTACACCAATATATGGGGACATCTAGTCCTCAGCTTCCCCAGCTTAAGGAGGTCGAAATCCCCTATGCCAGTTTCGCCGGATTCGCCTGGACGAGCTGACTCAATGGTCTCAGCCCCTCTGGTCAATGTGAAGATCGTAGGAAGCGCTGATTCCGAAATTGTCAGCCACAGATACTCTTCCATACCTAGCAATGGACGTCCGGTGGGCTACGCTACCTTGCACCTTTCGCATTACATGTGGACGATCGTTCCTAGTTGGGGTTACAGTTTGTCTGTGTGCTGACAGGAGGGAGTGTGTGAGAGAATCATAGTTACTCCCGCCGTTTACTCGCGCTTGTTTGAATTTCTTCACGTTGGACGGTTTTATAGACGATCCTAGTGGAGCGGTTACTATTACTGTGTAAATTGTTGGGGTAGTTGTGAGATATACGTCCAGCAGACTAACAATATCTCGGCAGCGGCTGGGGATCATTGTTGGTTCTTTGACTATCTGCTCCAAGTCGCGGCTAATAGCGAAGACTTCAGCTTCATGTCCTTTGTCGTTCGTTTTGTTTGAGTGTTTGAGCCAGTATGAGTTGTGAACGTTTAAGTCACCCACAAAGACTATCTCTGAATTAGGGTGACCCGATTGCAGCGCGTCTACAGTGGCTGAAAGCTTCTCCAAGAGCTCTTTGCAATGGGTACTACTTGGTCGCCTATATATACAGCATATGAACTTGGAATGATTTTGGAGGTAAGCCATATAAAGTCAAACCCATCCAGTTCGAACACAGAATGCGATGAGAAGGGGAAATTATGTTTACTCAGTCAAGATAACTTTCTCAATCTCAGTAGGATAGTATAGGTCACTTCGTTTCGTCTTCGGGTTTTTCCTCAACGCAAGAATGGATGACAAAATCGAGACCATTTTCTTTAGCACCTCGCCAGAGTTGTCTTAGCTGTGTTATGCTTTCTTTTTTTTGTCTTTTACTTCCCACACCGATGGTGAGGGGAGTATTGTGATCGCGAAAATTTTCGATTTTGAGATAATATACTTTTTGGGCGTTTCGTGATGTCTACATAACGAAAATAGTAACTGCTGCATGCATTGTGATGAAATTTGGGGTTGTGGGGTCGTGGTAGGTATTGTTCCTATAACTTTGGAAATCGTTGTACGAGGGGCGGAGTAATTAGCAAAAAAAAAAAATTTCAAATATTCCTAAAACTTCGTTTTTAGGCGTTTTAGGGGTCCCTGATCATTTTCTACTTTTTTTGGGTGGGGGTGAATTTGGTTCGGTTGGGGGCTGTGGGGGTGGTGGGTTGTAAAACTGAAAATTTTTGTTGTATTTATAATGAGCTGTACATTGACCTGTAAATGAAAAACCTAGCGGCATAATACACTTTTTTAGGTCCCCCCGAACTACTGCCTTGCTTATTATAGGAACCAATGGACTTAGAATTTGTGATGTATACATACGAGTATTGTTTTAGATCGTTCTATATTGCGTAACGCGAAAATTATTGAATTGATTTTAATGAAATTTTGACACGGTGTTACTACCGCGGCCAGGATGGAAAACGCCTATTTTTTTGAAAAATCGTGTCAGTGGCGCCGCTGCAATAATAAAAAACTAAAAATATAAAAACAGCTTAAACTTCGTTTTTGGGCGTTTTAAGGGTTCCTGATCATTTTCTACTTTTTTTGGGTGGGGGTGATTTTGGGGTGGTTGGGTGGGGGGTGGGGAGTTGTAAAACTGAAAAATTTGTTGTATTCATAATGGGCTGTCCATTGACCTGTGAATGAAAACCTAGCGGCATAATACACTTTTAGATCTATCTGAACATTGCCTTGCTTATTATAGAAACTAAGGGGCTTGGAATTTGTAATATCGACGGGTGCAACGAAGACTGTCGTAACTCAAATTGTATAGTTATGAGGCGTTTTATTTTTTCCCCAATTTGGACTTGCCCTGTGAGAGTCTGGTTCTTATAATAAAAAACGTGAGGCTAATTAACATGTTTACGGATTATGTACAGATAACTTATCTAATAGTATATTTTAATATTATGATGTTTAGAGTAACTTTGATATGAGATACGATTTTCTTCTTAGGAAATTATAATAAGTATTTCCAGATACTATCTTTTCAAGCAAGTCATTTGGGGAATTATTGGAACAGATAATGAAGATTTCACTTCTGTTTTTATTTCAAAAGGTATAAAAACATAATGTGATTATTCATACATAAAAACTTAAAAGTAATTCACTAACAAAATTTTAGAAAGCTAGTCCAATTGTTTTTTTTGATCTTAAGGTTTTATGAAAATCGTGGTAAGTAGTTGGTATTTTGTCGTTATTACATAACCACAAAATTCCTTTTAATTTTTTATCGTCAATTGGTAGTTCCTCATTGTACATCCGTTTCAAATCTACTGCTACGTTTTGGCCACGTGTCATGTTTGCTTTAATTTGCAGGAGGTTACTATTCTCAGCATCAAGGCTATATTTGAAGAATGCACAATCTGGTTGGCGTGATTTGAATTGAATTTCTTTTATCCTGCTTATTTTTACGGTTCCCTTTGATGTATCTTTAGACCAATTTTGTTTTTCAGTTAAACTTTTGAAATTCAAAAAATCAACTTGTTCCATTTCTACAAGTGTGTACATTTTTCCTGTAGTTTTTGCCAATCTAATAATAGCAATCCATTGAGCAGGTACATAGATCACAGGGCACTTACTTCCAGCAGTTTCAATTACACCATGCATACTATCACCTTCGTTTTGGGCATGCCCTTTCTCTAAAAAACGGTGTGTAATATTTATTCTGAGGGATTTGGATGCGTAGGAAAACATGGCAAACAGAAATTTGTTCCGATTTTGTCCCCCACAATTATCAGAGTACAAAATGATCCCCTTACAGTTTTTGGATTTTTGGAATTGTAAGAATTTCCACAGACAACTTGCAATTTCTATAGAGCCTCGCTTAGCAATTCTTTCATGTCAACAGTAACAATATCCTTCATTATTTCCTAAATCGTAGACTGTGAAATATAAGTGGAATATTTACTCTTATAATAAAAATCGCTGACATCAGATTTCGGTGTGGCTAACACTTTCTGCAAATCAAAAGCGGCAACACAAATTTCTTTATTATTAACAGCAAGCACTTTATCTGCATCCTTAAGATTTCTCGCCAAAATTTTGTTTTCCATGTGCTGATCGTAGTCTTCTGCAAGTTGTATCTTCTTCGCTTCATCAGCAAGTTCATATGCAAAACAATGCTCTAGGTACAAACGGTACATCTTCTTAATGCTCAATCCTGGTTCAAAATACATTTTCTTAGTATCTTTACGAAGATAATGCGAAAGCACTACAGGAAACATCATAATATGATTGCGAACACTATCTTTGATGCTGTCTATGATTTTGTTTGGCCTATTGTGATGCTTTCCTCGACTGTCGCCTTTAATGATTCCGCTTCCCATTACTTTGGAAAAAACTGTAGTAACTCAGGTTTCTGATATGTCCAATGTATTTAAAAACATTTTTTTGCAAACTTTTTGCAATTTGTCATCAATTTTGAAAAAATAAGCTTTAGAATTCTGCCTTCTTGATTCTTTATCGCGCACTGTTATCTGCTTTTTTGGTGTTTCCTCTACGAACCGTAGAATAAAATCCCATTGCCGTGTATGATCAGCAATCATCCAAAAGTCCGTAAAAATGCTTTGTCTTTTGTCTTCACTTATCTTATTGGCGCACTTGAGCCTACACTGACAAGCTTCTTTCATCGTCCTGGCACGTATGTTTTTTCCTGCTCTATTTTCATGCTCTTTTCCTTGGTCCAACATTGATTTGGCTTTATTGTCCGTCCAGTCTGCTGGCTTCCTTTGTCTTTTCCTAGATAATCTTTCTTTTTTTTTCATAGCTCTCTTGCGTTGTTTAGTATTTTCTTCTCCTGGATGATTTTCTCTGTCGGTTTCTTCTTCACTTACAGACCTTGCATTGCCGCTGCCACTGGGTTCAAAATCTGGGTCAAAATCAGAATTAGCTCCAAACGGGTCTTCATCTTCAGAACTTTCAAAGTAATCGTTAGCTTGCATTGGTTCTTCTGAATCTTTCGGTAACCGTTTGCCTGAAAATATCTCTTTTGTAATAACAAATAAGAATGCTACCAGTATCTCTGCACAAAAAACTAATTTAGTATAAAGATTAAAAATTAAAAAACACACTGATATTATCGTTATTGTGTTTAGCATCAAGTTATAATCGGCTCCACCACCCTAATAGATAAATAACCTAGTTGAATCTGTTTCTGTATCTATGAAAATGTATGTTCTTTAAACAGGCCGTAAAATGACTGTATTTCATTTTGGTTATTTTCAATAGCAAAATGATAATCAGTGGAAAATATTGAAGTGCTTTAGAATTCAAACTAGCATTCCATTGTCCCATGTTTGAATAAAATGTCTTAGGATGTAGTGAATAGGAATGGGCCTCTCCAAAAAATTAGTTTATATAACAAGTGCTAGATCGGCAGATCAATTTAATGGTTTTAGATGACTGCTAGTTTGTAGGTCTGTCACCTTAGCCTATATCTAGTAATGAGCATGAATGTGTATTTTTACATGTATTCAATTTCTTTCAGAGTTGGCAAGACATGAGGAAACATGTCAAGGCCAAACAGGTGGCACAACATAAATACACAAAAATGACTGGAGGAGGTCCAAGCAACGTTGTGTCATTTGACACTATCGACCAAAAAATCTTGGAAACTATGTCACCCAAAGTGATATTTGGTGATCATTCTGTGGTGGTGCCACAAGTAGAATTTGAGTTCATAGAGGCAAGTATGGTTCCCACTATAATATAATATTAATGCACAAGTAATTCCCATACATTAATGAAGATCAAGTTTCACATTCCATACATACTAATAAAAGTGAACAGTATAAAAAGTTTCTACGTTGTACTGAAACAAATCTTGAAAATCAATATTAAATTGGCTTTTAAAAATTATTAACCCCAGAGATTATTATTAAGTGAGGTGTAATTATAGAGATGACACATTGAAATAGAATAGTAGGGAAAAAGGTATGATTGGTAGTTTATCTATTAGGAGACTTTCATATACTCATAAATACATAATATATCAGTGATGGTTTTTATTACAGGAATAAGAATCTGCTTCAAAAGATGAGTCCGCCATATCTAAAATACCAACAACCTCCATAACGTTATCCGAGGTTGGAGCTTCAACTTCAGCAGTAGCTACTGATGATCAACATCTTGAAGTAGCAGTGAATATAATGGTAAGTGTAGTTGGTGAGAGATATATCCCTACTTAATGGGAGTACGTGCTGTGGGTATACAATTCCTATACTTTACTGTAAACTGTTGACAGCCATCTCGGAAGCAAAACTTGTTAGTGTTAATGTGTTACATGAAAGTGCTCTTCTCAAATAACAATCAACAATTTTGAATCAACTGGAGGAACTTTCAGTTTTGGCATCTATAAGCTTGTGGTCCTTTATCCAAAATCAAATCATTTTGTCATTGCATTTCAAATACACAACTTCCACCAAAAAAGTTCTGCTCGTTATAATACTTATACTTTTTGTGTCGCTGACATAAATCAATATTTAACTTCTTCAATGTAAAATTCAAAAAATGTTATTTATTTCAGCCCTCTACAACACCAGGCAAGTCACCAGCAGCAGGTAAACCACCAAGAAGGCGGACCAAAGCAGCTCGACTTGATAAATCCACCAAAATATCGGAGAGTCTGGTGGAAATTGAAAGCGATAAGGCGAAAGCTCTTGCCTCATACTATGAGCAAAAGGCCAAATACCTAGCATGGAGTTTGTGTTCTTCTATCATTTGTTTTTGAAATTTGAATTATCATTATCATTCTCATGTGCATTTTGGGAGTTTTTTTATTGTTGATTGATTTGAATGTGATAGAAAAATATGTGGTTGTACTGCTGGACCAGAACAAATTGTCAATGTCCTTACTACTGATCTCAAAAATTGTGAACCCAATATGTCATACTCTTTGCTCATACTTTTAGCTTTTTTGGAGTTTATTATTTTATTTGCTGTTTTTTTTTTCATTTTTCAGGGGTCAGAATTAGATTTACTTTTTGGGATTTTGTGTTCTACTATCATTTGTTTTTGCAATTTGAATTATATCTCATTCTCATGTGCATTTTGGGAGTTTTTTTTTTACTTAAGGCTGATTTGAATGTGATAGTAGAAACATATTGTCATGACGGCCTCTTTTTCTTCACACCATCTAGAAAATTTGCGACATTCAGATGACACTCCAGAATGCCATCCGTCAGTCTCGAAAATTCCAGACGATTCGATGACGTTTACACATCAAATATCTAACCTAACACTTTGAATTTACATCATGCATGACAACTAATAGACAATACATGAATACCATAATATATAGTATGTTACATTCTCCCCCCCCCCCCCCTTTAGCGTTCGGCGTCCTCGACGAACAACTTCGATTCATGTATCACCACAGACATCAGTATAGTCGACCTTTGGTTTTCCACTTCCCGTACATAACCTGTAGACTACGTCGTTGAGGCGCTTCATCACCACGTAGGGTCCCTCCCAATGGCGTTGTAGCTTCGAACATTACCCATTTCTCCGTCGTGGATTGTAAAACCACACTAAACCATCTTCCAACTGAGATAACCTTCTCTTCAACTTGTGGTTGTTATCTCTATTTCCAGCAGCGTTCTCTGTTCCTAATTCCGCTATCATCTGCTTCAATTTCACGTTTTTGTCTTGGAGATTGTCAGCTCTCGATATATCATTTTTCCCATGACTCAGGCTATTCTCCACTTCCTCTCTGCACCTGCGCAGTTCGTCTTCCAGCTGCGCAATTCTGTTCTTCTGCTTAACATTCTCACTCCTGAGTTGTACGGCCTGGTCAGAGTTCCATGACGCATCCTTGATCGCAGCATCAAGCTTTGCTCCTGTCTTTGCGGTTTCTCTCTCCAGTTGCGCCCTTCTCTGCTTTAACTTTACATCGTCATCTTGCATCGCTGATATTGCTGACACGTACTTGTTTGTATCCTCAGCGACCTTATCCAGTTCTTTCTTGTTCCTATCGATCTCAATTACTAACTGCATAATGTTCTGCTTCATCTTAGTGCTACCATCTTGTTTTTCAGCCAATGCGTTCTTCACCTCGTTTTCCAGTCGAGCGTTTTCATTTTTTCAGTTTACGAGTCGCTGATTCATCTTACCATTAACGTCTCTTGCTTTAGACAAATGTTCCTTGCTCTCTTTCGCATTATCGACTGCGCCGCTCAAATCTGTTTTCAGCTTCTTGCTTTCTGCTTCAAGCTGCGCCAACCTTTCTTTCAACTTTGACTCGACCTCCTTGACCCTTGTCTTTTTGGCTTCAGCAACTGCGTTGTTCAAGCTCTTCTCAAAAGATGCATTTTCAGTCTCCATCTGAGTTAAACTCTGAGCACTGCGTTTTCGTCTTTAACTTGGTCATACCTCATTTCCGCTTTCTTCAGCTCATCCAAAGGCATCAGTCTTTTGATTTCATCCTTTAAAGCAGCTATTTCTTTGTCGTGTTTTTCGTTGAGCTTCCTCAAAGCCGCCTCGAGTTGTTCAGACTTCTTTAGCAGACTTTTCCTGTCCCTTTCAAATTGACTCTTAATATCCATACTTTTCCGTTTCTGGGTGTCAAGCAACTGCTTCAACCTATCCCTGTCTGCTGTAAGTTCCTCATAGCTACCTCATGTTGTTGTTGAAGTTTGGCGATACTTCCTTCGTTCTGCTTTAGTAAATTCTTCATATCTCTGTCAAACTGCTCCTTCATTGAATTTATATTGTCTTGCATGGATTTCATTTTGTACGTATACTCATCTGCTTTTTCTACATCCTCCCTCATCTTGTTAACCTGTATGCGGCGGCAGCCCACCTCAAGATGCCCACATTTCCATCACGTAAACTTGTCAGGTCTTTCTACATTTGTGCGAACTGGCGGTTTTCCATGGAAGGAATTTGTTATTCTGGGAATGAACGTAGTGGCTCTAGCTCCTCCTTCATTATCTCTTCGCCAGATCGCACCCTCCTAGTCATTAGCCTGGCTTTTATGGCAGCTTTAATTTGGAGAGCCTTGGTCAAAGCATCTTGTAAAGTTTTCGGGCTGGCTAGTCTTACCATTAGCTTAACGTCCATTTCCGTAATGCCTTCTACAAACTGGCGAACAGCGACGTATTCCTGTGTCTCGATGGGACTGTTGACGAATACTCGTTTAGCTAACCTTTGGACTTCGTATGCAAATGCCGTTAAATCCTCCTTGGCTTTCTGGCTCCGTTGGTGCAGTTGGCCATACAACAGCTTTGTTAAGTGTTCATCTCCAAAGCGTAAATTTAATGCAGATGTAATCTTATCATAGTCACGTAGTTCTGAAGAGGAGAGAATTTCCAAAATACCTGCTGCAGAGTCCCTGAGCATTGATATCAGCATACAGGCTTTTTCCTCCTTCGACCAATTATTCATGCGTGCAATACTTTCAAATTGCATACAATAAATGTCCCATGATGTTTTTCCGTTGTATGGATAGGGTTTTGCAACTACGCCACTGTATCTATCAGGTAAAGCGTGTGCTGCAGCAGTTAAACTACGCTCACCAGCACTCCTCTCTTACCATTTCCTTGACGTGATCTTTCACTTGCTGTAGCTGTTCCTCAACATGCTTTTGTGATGTCGCGAGCTGTTCCTCAACCTGTTTTTGTGATATCTCCAATTGAGTCTCTATTGCACTAATACGCTGGTCTTGATTTTCTAATGCCTGGCTTATGACACTCTTCAAGCCTGCAACTGCTTCGTATTGATGTTGCTTCAACTTTTGTTCAAGGTCCACTACGGTTGCTTGCACATTTGTTCTCGTCTCAGCCGCACTTTGCTCTAATCTCTGTTCTAAGCTGGTTCTCATTCCGGCTGTTTGTTCTACGCTGTTTCTCATAATATCTGCCTTCATTTCTTGTATGATAGCCGTCAATGCACTTATTTCGGCCGCCATAGCTCTTGTAACTGACATTAATTGGCCCTGTACTCACTCCTTGTTTCCTTTTCCTGGCTTGATTCGATCGATAATCCCACACTTCCGATACCAATTGTCACGACGGCCTCTTTTACTTCACACCAGGAATCAAATAGGACGTAACTTTCACCGTTTTACTTTACAACTCAATACAGTATCTCTTAACCTTATCTCAGTTACAACTCAACTCAACTGAACCACTGCCACGCTACTCGTGGCGCCTTATATACTTCATCGAACCATCTAGAAAATTCGCGACATTCAGTCTGGCGATTCTGTAAGTTTTGCTATAGTAACGAAAGCAGACGAAAGCGAAGCTAATCATTTACGAAAACGATTTTTGACAGCATTCCATAACCAACGTTTAACGCTTCGTTACGCTTTCGGCATGAAGCTCGATGACTCACGAGCATTCACAAGTTCGCTTAAATATTTCTGGATGAGACTCTGCGAAATCCAGCAATGCCGACCATTGCGAAGGATTAGTTTTTTCTCTTCGATTCATTGCTGGTAATTAACTATACAAATAAATTTGGGCGCATTGTCACTTTGACACACAGCAATAATAACGTCAAAACTTGACAAACGAGATCCAAAATATTTCGCTATCGCTTATAACGTTCGTCTGCGTTCGTTATATCCGAGTCGGAACGAAGACATTTATGGAATACCGAAACGAGCGAAAGCGTTGGAAGAATGTCGCTATCGCTTCGCTTAGGCCCGATTTTATCAACACATGTATTCTAACAAAGGCTTTGACCAATCAGAGCAGCCCATTCAAGAACATTCATCTGTCAAAGTTCTCTGAAAATTATTGATTTCTCTTGAAGTTTATATCAAAAAGGTGAAAAAAGACATGCTTTATATATAATGGACCATTATGAACCCTCTAGTATCCTTGCTAGTTTGATTTTCCATCCTAAATGGGTGAAAATTGCATTTTCTTGTATAACAAACTGTTTAACGATTACTTGATCTAAACCAATCAGATTCCACCATCTGAATACTGGATTGTTGATGTATTAAATGATAATGAAGAGAAGCTGCATTATTTTGATAAATAAAATGTTACTAACTATAGCAATTATTATGAATACCTGCAATATACCTTTGTATTATAGTAAAAAAAAACATTTTGTTGCATTTTCCAAAGCTAAACACACTATTTTAACTGTTGGCCAATCACAAAACATGTACATGCTGTAGTCTTGTTGATTGTTGAATATAACATTAATAGGCATTATTACCTTCAGCTCCACACTTATTGCAGAAGCTCTGGTTGGATCTCTAAGGTATTCTGGTAGCATCCATATCAAATCTCTAACCAGTTGTTTATTCAATCTGGACATCTTAATGAGCCTCTTTTCGTCCAGCAAAAAAGGATCTTCATGTTGATAAAATCTTCGTGAAGGTTGCTGTGCTTCTTCCTCAGCAGCTGTAAAAGGTCAAACATCAATTCCGTTCAAGTCATCGAATCAAGTTGTGTGAAAACTTTGAAATAGTGCATTGAGATCTCAAAAAGACGACCAAAGACTACTAACTCAAATTCAAATTCAAATTTATTTACCACACCATAACAAATACAATTCGCTGGACAGCAGGAAAATGCATACATACATACAAATCGTAGGTACTACTTAAGGTAGAAAATAAATGTAAAAATGTAACATTAATAATAGTATGTACATATTAAATTGCTCAAAAGGAGAGAATAAACAGAGAAACGTAAATAAAGGAAGAACAAATATAAAAAAGCAAGGCTGGAGGTGGCAATTTAGTCGAATTTTTTAAAATTTAATTTTTCTTGATTTTTTATTATGAAGTTTTTTATTTTGTTTTTATATTCGGTAAATTTCTTTACACATTTCAAATCTGCTGGAAGTATATTGAAAAAATTGGACCCGTGGTAAAGAAATGTTCTTTGTGTCAGAGTCTTCTTGAAAAAGTGAACACCCAGATTGAAATTAGTTGTTGCTCTAGATGCAGTAGACAATTTTTTGAAACTTTCTTGCTTGGAATACATTTTCAGGAGACACTGATAGACATAAATATGTTTTATCCTGAAAATTTGCGTCTCATGATAGAGTAATTCTGTTGAAAATAATTTTCTTTTGCGGTATATTATTTTTAGCAGCATGTTCTGAGTCCTTTGTAAAAAATTCAAAGTGGTTGAGAACGCGCCACCCCAGATTGTAATGCAATACTTCAAGACGGACTCTACAAGAGCATTATACGTATAAACAATGTGACAAAAGTAATAAAAGACTACCTAAGTTGCAGTTATTTACCACAACATCGTAAACGGCGGCTCTACCTTCCCAATATGCCATTTCTCCAACAATCTATCTAGTTGAAAACTAAACACTTAATTTTTCAAAGAACCTTGAGCAGAAATGCGAACTACACGAATACATTAATATAAAAGTACACAACGAATAAACAAAACAGCGCAAATTGCAAGAACCAAGAAATGAGGTTAGCTGTCATCTGCCATAATTCCTGACAGTAAGACGCACTGCGCATGTTCCACCTGTCGTTCACGGCGAAGCTGTTCGGAGAAGCATGATCACCGTTTTATCAGCGAAGGGAACGTTCCCCATTTTCAAGAATACGAAATCAGCGTTTTCATAAGAACAGCTGTTCACGTTCTCCTGGGAACGCCGTTCCCCGTTTCGAGAATTCAGGCCCAGACCGGTTGAAAGCCCATCTAGAAACGCTCTCCTAGCTGATGTTATTGTCTGGCCCATCCAGACTTTTGATTTTGTGTGTCCTGAGATTATCAATGTTTCATCAAGGCCCTCCACAATATAAATTCATTTCTGTCCATAAGTGCTTCTGTCAAGGTCTCTTAGCAACTTGTAGAATGACGATCTTCTGAACTAGGGTAAGTCTGGATCCTCAATCACATCACCAATCATTCCTGTCCACACATTTACCGAAAATTCGCTGCAAATGTATGAGGCCATTTAAATGAACGATATTCGCCGTAGATTGGATTGGCCAGCGCGTTCACTGGACTTTACTTAATTTTCCCTTGTGGGATACAATGAAACAGACAGTTCATTTCGACGTGCCAAATACACGCGAGGCGCTTATTTGCAAAATTATTCAAGTGTGAAATGAATTACAGAATGACACAGCAATGACCAATTATTACTCCACGCAACCTGTGTCAGTAAGAGCAACAGCATGTCTGCAACATCAAGGAGGATATTTCGAACACTGTAACATTTGCTTCTTTTTTTCCCCAAAATAAATGTGACCACTAAGTACAAGGTGCCCAGAAAGAGTATCGGGTATTATTGCGATAAAACAAGAACTTCTTGGAATTAACAAAAATGTTTTTATTATAATATAAAGTGCAAAATTATTTGGAAAAGATGATGTCATCTAAATGGTGCCCGTTAAGCTGCTGGCACTCTTCTAATATGGATCGAAAATTGGCGATAACACGCTGATACGTGGCTCTCGACATTGTTGCCATTTCTGACTTGCTGTTTTGCTTCAGTTGGGTCAGATTCGTCGGATTATTCTCATAAACCTCACTTTGAAGGTATCCCCATACAAAATAGTCGGGTGGGCTTAAGTCAGGGCTCTGGGAGGCCAGTTAATGTTACTCCTATGCGAAATGACCTTATTAGGGAATCATTCGTTCACTGCTCCCGTTGCTTGATTTATTGTATCGCAAGTAGGCAATGTTGCCAGATGAAAAATAAAAAATTCACCAACAATGACTTCAAAAAGTTGCCAGATTTCACCAGATCCTGTGAATGGAAAGTTTGCCAGATTACACCAGATTTTTACAATTGTGATGTTCACCTTTAAATAATTGGATAAAAATGTTTTTTTTTTCAGTAATCAGGCCAATTCTGTTTGAAAATAGCAACATTGTTACTTGCTATTTTAAACACATCTTGTTATTTCATAGCAAACTTGGCAATTTCCTTATTCTGTTCTGCAAATTATAGCAAGATGAACTGTCACCTATAAACAGATCTTGCTATCTGAAATAGTTATCATAACAAGTGTGTTTTAATACTTGCTATTTGAATAAAAACGTAGTTATTAATTTTATTTGTTGTTCACGGCAAATGACTGATCCATTTGGAGTTAAAGTGGAAAATGGCAATCAATCCAGTTTATTTGAATTTTGAAATAAACTTTCGTCATATTTTTGAAAACGTTCTTTATAGGTAAGTATGCAATTTTGTATTAATTTCTACAAATCTAATTCTCACAAATTGCAGCCAGAGCTTACGACTACATTTCAAAAACATCCGAGATAAAAGCAATCCATTTGAGCTTCCTGAGAAGAAATTCATAAAACTATTCCGTCTTAATAAAGAAGCCGCAATGCAGCTGGTCGGTCAGTTGCAGGAATTAGTTGAGGAAACTTCAAGGAGAGATACAGTACCCTTTCATTTAGAAGTAATCAAATAACTGATCATCTTTGGATGATTTTCTATTATTAACCTGCGTGAATCATTTTAGGCCTTTGCAGCTTTATTGTTTTATGCTCATGGTGGTTACCAAACAACTGTAGGGGATGACTTTAATTTAGGAATGAGCCAACCTGTAATAAGCAGGGCGATCAGAAAAATAAGCAGGCTGATTGCGATACACTTATCACCTTTATATATAAAATTTCCAATAACAGCAGAAGAATTGAGTGTTGTCAAAGATGGGTAGGTATATATTTTTTAGTTAGATAATCTGGAAATGTTGTGCATAATTTGCAGATTTTTTGAAGTCCATCAATTCCCAAATTTAATAGGAGTTATAGACTGCACGCACATAGCAATAGTACCCCCAAAAGTAGATGACCCAATCAACCCAGCTGTAGTTTATATCAACAGAAAAGGTTTTCACAGCATAAATGTTCAAGCAGTGAGTCTAGTTGTACAGTAGAAAGTTATACATTCATACATTAAAGTGACATGTTACAGATATTTTACTCAAAACTAATGATCACAAATGTGTACGCAAGGTATCCAGGGGCAGTTCATGATGCAGCCATATGGGAATCTTCAAACATACAAAGACATCTTAGGCAAAAATATGTAGAAGGGAGGAGGAACTGCTATTTGCTAGGCGACTCAGGATATCCACTCCAACCATGGCTCATGACACCAGTGCTTGATGCCAGGCCCAATACTCCTGAAGCTATGTACAACAGCTTACATACCAGTACACGCAATGTTGTTGAAAGAGGATTTGGTGTGTGGAAAGCACGATTTAGGTGCTTGAGAAAAGACCGGGTTCTACATTATTCTCATGCAACAAGTGCATTAATAATATATGCATGTGCTGTTTTGCATAATATTTGTAGAATATTTAACGTAGAAAATGAACCTGATGATGATGAAGATAATGATGAGATTGCTGACAACATGAATCCTGAGAGAGATATTGGTAAGATTGTTTCGATACTATTATTAAATAGACGCTTAATTTACTATTTACAATTTTTTCAGGTAATGATATTCTCACAGAGGGTAGGTTTGTACGCCAGCAACTTATAAATCAGTTGTCTGCCTTTGTTGACAACAGGTGATACACTTTGTTTTGGGTATTATTTTAAAGTAAAATAAATGTTCAATGCAGAGCCTTACTTTTTTTTTCATCTTATGTCAAAATGATAATGGTTAACACCATGCTAGAGAGAAATACAAACTAAAAGACAGACAAAACATGCACAAACCTTGGAATAGAGGTACACATACTCAGACAACATAAAGATGTAAAAAGTGGTAACTTTTTGCACCATCTTCTGTACAATAAACTTTTCACTAGCACAATGAATATTTTCATACTCTACTGTATATAACTCTTCAAAGATATAACCATATTTCTAATCATTTTTGTCATTAAGTAGAGTTGTTTTGCTAAATTTGAAAATTATCATGGTGGTTATTAAAAAAAAGGAGTACTTTTCATCTTTATATTATGCAATAAAATACAGGAAACACTATTTGTTTATATTTGATAAAGCTATGGCGACCTGTGATAAGCCTTCAGCCAGTTTTGTGATGGCAACAGCCATATCTCCAACTGCTGTAGCCATTTCTGAAGTGCTACTGGCATATAGATCAGCTGCGTCTTGCAACTGTGTTTGTGCTCTTTGAGTCCTCACCAACTTCTTTTTTGAAGCTGATGAGAGAAAAAAATTATATGAATATAATACTAGTTGTGTTGAAATGACTAAGAAATATATTTCTTATTATACTGTAGAAAATGCCATGCAGTCCATTCATTTCTCACTTTACTTTGAAAAAAGGCCATAAAGGTGACTTCAATATTACTGAATTGGATCAACTGAGCAGATTGGATTTATTTGATAGAAGATGAGTTCTAACAATTCTGTTTTTAAATATAATTTTGGTTTTATTTTTATGATGAATTTCCAGAAGACACATATATACACTATTAACACTCATTCAATCTCACCTGTTTTGCTCACACTTATAGTTGGTCGTGATGGTGTTTCTGAATTTGGCATAATCTCCGCTTTTTCTATCAATGGTTCCTGTTCAAATATTTCCAATTCTGGATTCTCTACAACTATTTGCTCAATGATCACTTCTTGGGGAGCTTCCATCTCTGAATCTGGCAGACCTGGCTCTTCAACATCCCGGCACCCTACTACATGTGCCCAGCCAATTAGACCCATCAGTCTGTTCTCAGTTTCACTCAATTCAGAACATATATATCCCCCTCCTCCAGTTTGACTGATGTGTTGTCGTTGTTCGCGAGCCCTTTACTTTATTTTAGATTTCCACTGATAGAAAAACTGAAAATTAACAATATTTATAAATCTAAATGCAATTATTTATATGGAAAAACTGAATGAGGATACTTACACTTTTCCAGTCTTTTATCTCTTTCCTAGCTCCATTCGGGACTTCATTCAGTTTTTCGGAGAGTTCTCTCCATTTTTCCTCTATTTGTGAGGTTTGCATTGGGTGGCATTTGCCATGAATTATTATTTTATTTTCTTCTAAAAATTGAACAATTACTTCCATTTGAGGCTTGGCTGTTTTTTTATTCCTTGTAGTCATATGTTCAGTGTTGATAACTACCTCAAACTTTAGCAGAACAGCTTTAAAATTCAAAGACCTAAAGAAAAACACCGACGATAACGGTTAAGTAATAAGTTAGGTTAGGAAAAATCACAGATAACATCAAATGTCACATTTTTTCACAGAATGAAAAATAAACCAAATATCTCCACTCTAAACTTTATTCTTTTCTTGTTGTTTCATGCTGAATTTATTTCGTAGGAGGTATTCTGTGTTTCTTACCAGCGTTGCCAAATATTTTTGTCCACGTGATATCGTTATTCATAGCAATGTCGTGACAAATGAAAATTCGTAGCAATTCTTGCTATCACGCATCAAACAGAATACAAACCTTGCTATAGACCTCGCTATAATTTCAAATCGTCAAGATATTGTTATCATAGCAACACATGTAAGAAGATCACAACAGAATTGGCCTGAATAATAATAAACCGTGAAAAATTTAAACAAAAATATACTAAATAAAAAAGGAACATCTCTTTAGAAAAAAAGGTATTTCATTTGCTAATTTTAACATAAAATACATGTACAGAGAATTCCAAATTGGACTTTTTTTGTAGGAAGCTCTTGTTCTTAAGACACAAAAGTCCTGCTCGTGAGGTGCAGTTTTTTTTCTATGTCCAACTTGGGCACCGTGTACTCAGTATTCTGTTGAAAAAAAAGGAGTCAAGTTGATTTGACTCAGTACTTCCCACACATAATGATACCATTTTATTATTTCCCATTGCATGAAGCTATAGTCTAAAATCCCCTTGCAACTAAATTATCGCCCATCCGCCCGCAAAAACAACATCCAACACAAAAACCCTCGTAAATAGTTTCTTGCGTCTCCCTCCTTAGGGCGCCACAGTTTTTTCTGCATGCTTGAACTGGACGATGCGAAACGATCAAGAGCCTCCAACCCGTCTAAAAACGAAGTTTGAGCTGATTTTATATTTTTTGGTTTTTTTATTATTGCTGCGCCGCCACTGACACGGTTTTTCAGAAAGAGAGTCGTTTTCCATTCTCGCAGCGGTAATAAATTCTGTGTCAAAATTTTATTAACATCAATTCAATAATTTTCGCTTTACGCAATATACATAGAACGAAATAAAGCAAAACTTGTTTCTGTAATAGGCAAGCCAATGTTCGGATGGATAAAAAAAGTGTAATTTGCCGCTAGGTATTTGCCGCTACAGGTCAATAGACGGACTATTATGAATACAACAAATTTTTTGTCATTAGGATCACTTGACTGGAGATTTTCATGGCTTTGCACATTCTACTTGAAATGTGAAATGTAAAAATATACTTGTGGTTCCAATTATTTTTCATAATTTTACTGATTACGATAGTCATTTTATAATACGAGAAATTGCATCTATATTCTGTTACCGGATACTTTAAACTGCCTTGACGTCTATTTGATAGGCATCAGCTGACGAAGAAGTGCATCTCAGATTTAATTTCCTAGTAGTGGTCTAAGTTGGCAATCCTGCAAGTCAGGACCGTCTTAGTAATATTTTTACTGAATATAACATTGCCAAAAAGTAATGACTATTTGTGTGAACAAGAAATTGATTCAATGTCTAAAAATTCACAGCAAAAATGCTTGACCGAAACAAATAGATTGTTTCGTTTATATATTGCGTTTATATATTGTTAAGCGTCAGTTACTCGTCAGTAGCGATACGAGCACCGAGTGCAGCCCTGTATCTATGCCATCAAAGCATGTGCCAAGATTCATTCTGGGGGATTTTTAGTTATCACTAGCCGAACATCTGTACGCTGTTGACACGGATGACAGTTTAAAGTATTGGGTAACAGGGTATATTTTATGTAACATTCGTTTACAAAGTGAAAGTTTAAAAAATTCCTACAAGGGTTCACAATCTTCACAACAATGACAAATAAATAAAATAGCAATAAATAGAGAAAAATATATCTCTTTCACTGTATATACACATACAGAATCAAGTATTATTCAGATTCACATATTATTTTCGCTCCTTAAGGCATCTTTAGATAAATCAATGGAGTTACTCGGTGCAGTCAACTTACTCATTTTAAAGACAATTTCATCATGATTGTGACACAAAATCATAAGAAGTATACAGAGTGGTACCGGATCGGTCGAGAACTCCACTACTGTAAAAGATAGCAAAAAAGAGTTGTATACAAAATGTAATTCAGGAACTTCATCAAATAATAAATATTATGGGAGGGTTGCTCTATACCTTTGTCAATCCACCAGTACGCAGACAGCTGTTTCACGCTTATTTGCGATCATCAGTGCGCCATAGGTCGATTGACGGAAATAGAGAGCATCAGGATTTCATGTTAACAAAACATATGAAACATGTGTAGGCAACAAGCATGGCCTTATGATTTAGTTGTTCATTAAATAAAAAACAAATTCGATAGTACTTACTCAAAATAAATAAATTTCAGTACACAAATAGAAGATATTTTAAATTTACAGAAAAATTCAACTATCTCGGAAATTGATGGATGTAGGTATAACAAGTGCTATACAACGATAAAAGAGCACATTAAAAGCAATTATCTGGTATAATGAAGTATTGGGGGTTAAATTAAAAAAAAGAGAGAAAATGTAGATTTTGTGTTCTACTTTACCCTGCATATGAATATGCGTAGTCGGCTTTTTATACAGCCGATTTTATAACCTGAGGATATTTTTCATCTTTCCCTATAAAAAATAATTTTTGGTTCATTATTCTTTGATATACATGATTTGGCAGCGATTTGGAAATAAAAATGGTTATAACTTTTGAAATACCCTGTATAATGTTACTATATCTCATATTGTAAGAAGGGGGATTATTAGTAGAATCTAAATATGGGATAATATATAGGGTGTATCATTTAAAAACATATGTTTGCATCACACGTAGTTATGGATCGCCCCATATAAATCAAAATATTTTCTGAGCAATGAGGTTACAATGGTTACAACTTTTATATACAACTTTTTTTGCTGTATTTTACAGTAGTGGAGTTACCGACTGATCCGGTACTAAACTCGCCCTGTATAATTAAAGATCCATCAATCACCGACAATGGGCTTGTATCATGGGTCAGAAAACAATGATTAAATCATTGTAACCCCTTAGTGTATACAAAAATAGGTGTATTGATGCATTTCATTACCCCCTGCATCATTTTGTTCACTAGTAATTTCGTTTTAAAGTTTAGAAGAAAGAATTTAAATTTAGCCAATGACAGCGAAATGCTCCATACGTTAGCAGTGCATTGTTGCCACGATAACTCCCAAATTCCCAAATCGCGGTACTGACCATGGCCGACTACTCACTAGGCCGGAGCATTGAAATATGGCAACACTGAATAGCGGGCCGAGCTGGGCCGAGCTTTCATTTGTTTTTAAGTCATTAGTGTAATTTTCCAGAGTAAAAAAGAAGATTGGAAGGCGATTTTCAATCTGTTTCTAATTATTTACCTGCACAAACGAAACTATAAAGATGAAAAGATGCCTGCAATGTGTGTAGTACCAGGTTGCACTAGCAATTGTGCTTCCAATAAAGGACATACTAAACACAATCTTCCAGAGTAAAAAAGAAAAAAAGAAGATTAGAAGGTGATTTTAATGTGTTCCTAATTATTTACCTGCAGAAACGAAACTATAAAGATAAAAAGATGCCTGCAAAGTGTGTAGTACCAGGTTGCACTAGAAATTGTGCTTCCAATAAAGGACATAATTAGGGTGTTCAATTTTCCTCAAGACGAGCATTTCAAACAGAAGTGGGTGAAAGGTATTCCTCGTAAGGGCTGGTTATATTTATAAGAACAAAGACAATAATTTACAAACATTTCCAAGGATAAGACCTATTTTAAAGTACAATGTGGTACCTACAATGTTTTCTGGACCTCCGAAATAGCACAGAAAAATACAGTTCTAATAGAACACATCTGGGCGCACCTATGAAAAGATTTGATAGTGAAGGGGAATCAAGACCAGCAAGAATAGAATGGCTTCTAAGTGACCTAATAGTGAATTTTTCTGGCTTAAGTGAAAATTTACAAAGTAAATTGAGTGTTCATTTAAAGTGGACGTGGCAGCAGGAAACAGATTGCGTTTATTTTTATTTTGTAGTATTTGACTACGATGAACCAGACATCAGATGTAGGTGGTATTAGTATCAATGAATATAGACATTCCTTTAAATCAATAAATCATAATTTGTTGGTGATTTGAGTTAGATTTTACCACTGACATTAAGAATATCCTGTTGGTCTCAAATAGAAAATATTTTGGCACACTATTTTCAAATAGGTTTTCTGTTGATTAAAACCTTTTCTATGTCCAGCCAAAGAAAGTTTACAATTTTGTGAGAGAGGATAAGTTGCCAATTTTACCACCATCCTAAATATTCCTCAAAACTTTGCAGTTCTTTAAAAATTGCACCTGACAGAAAATATGCCTTACATTAAAACTGTTGCATTTTCGGAGAAGTACATTGTTTTACAAATTGATGAAATATCAGCCTGTATAAATGTTCATGTCATTACAAAAATTATAGGTAGAACATGAAACAAAATTATTTGATAGGTATATTAAAGACATACAGCTTATAGTTGGTAGGCGTAACCCTTCCATCAGAGTATACAGCTCAAATTGCAGCCCTTGTTCACAATAGATATTGTTAAAATTTTGATTTCAGGCCAATAGTAAGTTTTTGGGCAATTGCACGAAGCAGTTTTAATGAAAATTGCAAAAGAATACATCAGTATACATATAGATGAGTTTGTTTTAGACACATTTGTTCACGTAATCAACCCCAAACTGATGAAATTCTGCTTGAATTAATGTTGTTAATGTAGCAAATATTTTTATTAATAATTACACTGAAACAGTTCAAGACAAAATACAGACTGACAAAACTAAAAAGAGGATATCTAATGGAAATAACAAATGTCTAACACAAGGGAAAATCTCTAAATCTAAATACATATACATTTTTGTACTGTTACTACTGGCATTTTTCACCATTCTTATTTTTTTAAAAAGTATTTTTCTTAATTTATCAACCGAGATGAACTCTTAATACATATAAAATGTAATATATATTATTCTGAAGCTATAAAACAATTTACGGTAACCGGAGTAACCGGACCACTATTTGACAGCTAAGTCACGTTGCCACATCTAAGGCTCCGGCCTAGTGTAGAGTCGGCCATGAATACACACAACAAATACAGTCAACGACACACAACGCAGATGCACAAAATAGATAGAATGACATGTCAGCTGTCAATAATTGATCACGAGCCTTAACCTAGATCATGGCCGACACTCCTGTCTAGATCATGGCCGACTCTACTACCTAGATCATGGCCGCTGGATCACGGAACACAAGGCGATAAACGTCACCCGTATGTTCGTTCAGATTAAGTTGATCGTCAACACAGCACACGTATCCGTCTTCCGATTGGCTGATCCCCTATAGGACCGTGACGTCACGGTCCTAGCGAACTTCAAATATTTTCCTCATTTTCTCGGCTTTCCCGTGCTCAAAAAAATCGCGGAAAAATTTGAGAAGGCTCTTATGCCATACTCTATCATATGCAATCATAAAAAAAATTCATGATACTAGCCCATTATTGCAGAAAATGCTACCGACAGAAGGAAACAATAGACACATAACAAGTGCATGCAAAACTCGAGTACGCAGCCAGACATAACTCTGCAGCCAAATAGACTATATTATATAGCCACAACGAACAAACTAGCTGAAAATATAGATCCATTTTACAATTCTGCCCTGCTAAGCTGAAACGTCCTATCTAACTTTTGGGAAGTTCTGGGATATTAACGATTTTGTGTTTGCTTGTTTTTTACTGTGTAGACATTAAGCTATAAAAATAAAACTTTGACATATGTTACGATTAAAGAATATAAAACAGTGTATATGTATATTTTTCAAATTGCGTGCTTGTTCATAACTATGATTTGTGTTAGTTAGGACGTTTTTGCTTAGCACCTGAAAGAAAAGAAACACATAGGACAGAAATAAAACGTGAAATATTTTTCATATTAATATAATTTGGAACCAACATGTGAACAAAATATAAAACAAACTGAAAAAGGATAATCTCTATATTCTTAGATAAAAGTAATAGTAAATAGTAGTAGTGAGTATATTGTGTGTTCACTCATAGGAGTCGTCATCGTATGCTTCACAGATCACACTCAAATCTTTCCAGAATTGTAAGCGAGTCTCTGAGATAATTGGCTTGAGAGTTGATATTATTACATTTTTTCTACTTTCATCTACCCCTCTGTTCCGTATTCTTGTAGTAGGCTTTTCAGCGCCATTTTTAGTGGCTTTGTTGTTAAAGAAGTCAAGGACTTTACACTCTTCCTGTTCAAATGCGGTTTTGTATTTAAAGTTAAGGTTATTTCTTGAAAAAATAGCCAACACCAGGTCTTTAAAATAAAAGCTACTCTTTTTTAGTTTGAATTTGGAACTGAGATCATTCCAGTTGTAGAACTGCCCAATGCCCATGCTTATAACGTCAGTTTTACCGCCATTGGCAGATGCAACACAAAATACGAAATCATCGAAATCAAATATTTTTTGTTGACTCTTTTCATTGACATTTCTACCTTCTGGTGAAAATGGTCGGCTGACATGTATGAATGTCCTGGCTCAAAATATTTTATAGTTAGTTGTTTTAGATTTACTTCACTGCAATTTACTATGTAGACAAAGAAGGAAAACAGCGCCCAATTTGTGTTCTGAGCTGAACAATTATCTAACCAGATAGTTATATGCTCAACATCCCGATTTTTTCTGAAAAATGCGTAAAAGGCAGAAATTATTTCTTCTTTGTTGCGTTTGGCAACTCCTTCATGCCACAGAACTGCTAAAGGTTTTGTAGATTTTGCTTTTCCAACAGGTACAAAACTCTCGTTAAACACGACGATGCGTGGGATGAATATTATTTCTTTAAATATTTCTGCCCTTGGTAGCATGATCACTTTTTGAAGATCTGCAGAAATGATCATTTCATTTTCTACTTCAGGTTTTCCTGAATCCTTTAGATATTCTTCTCTGGCCTTTCTGTACTTAGTTTTGTGTTCATAGTACTTTTTACACGAGTCACATTCTAGAACTGTAATTTCGTTTTCATAGCCACTGTCTTTTTTATGGACTTCAAATGCCGAACATGTAAAGCACCCTTCCCCTCCCAACTGGGTAAAAGGAATATTCATCTTTTTAATTTCCCGTCGGTATAGCTCATAGCTAATGATGAAATCTGGGTGCTTAATTTTGAAATCATTGAATATAAATGTGATATTGACGTCAGAGGGCAAGTAAAGACGTCTAGGAGCATGCTCCCTTCGATGATGTGATGCTGTAGGTCTAAAACTTTTCATATGAGAAATAATTGGATTTCGCGAAATTTTGTTCAAGGCTGATCGATGTCCAGGCTTCTCGATACTAGGAGAGATTGTTTTTTTTTGCCTCGCTTCGCACAGTCTTTAGAAATCTATCATTGTTCTTATTGTATCCCAGTGTTGCTAAGAAGAATGCCTTACAAACTATTGTGTCAATGTCATCAGAACTTTTCAGATAGTATCTGTAAGTATTTTGTCTTCGGGATTGAGTTTTGGTTGTATTTCTGATTTTGCTCATTTGCTTTATGCAACCATTCACAAAAAGGCGCTGTTGTTTTTTAGATAGTTCCCAATATTGAGTGTTTATGTTGATTTGTATATATATATATCAGCGGGGGTCCTACAGCTTCTGCCGCATCCCGCATTTCGATCGCCACAAGTTTCTGTCTCTCCAGGCATCTTCGGCGATTGCCCGGTCCCTCATCGTCGTCATGACTCCATTTAGCCATGTGGTAGCTGGTCTTCCCCGTTTTCTCTTATTTAGTGGAGTGTAGTCAAAAGCTTTCCTTGGCCACCTGTGTTCTTCCATTCGTCTCACGTGTCCATACCATATTAACTGTCTTGTCTCTATTCTTTCCGTTGTTCTGTAGATTCTATTTGTTCGTTGCCTGATTTCAATATTTGGTATGTGTTGTAATTTGGATATACGGCACGATCTTCTGAGGAAATCCATTTCTACTGCATCTACTTTTTTCTTTGATGATTCAGTCATCTGCCAACATTCTGACCCATATGTCAATATTGGTTCTACAACCGCTCTGTAGATAGTCAGCTTTGTTTTCAAAGAAACTCGATTGGACCAAAGTAGAGAATTCAAAGCTCGTACGCTCTTTTGCCCTTGCTGTACTCTGTATCGTATATCCTGGACAGATGATCCCTTGTTAGATATAATACTACCTAGATATTTATATTCTTCGCATTTCCTTATCTGTCTTAATTGCAAATCTGGATCTTCATCTTCTTTGCCTACTTTCAAGTACTGTGTTTTGGACATGTTTATTTTCATTCCTGCCAGTTCGTATTCCTCTTTAAGTTTTCTTAACATGTAGTCTATATCTTCTTCACAGTTTGCAATTATCACCTGATCGTCAGCAAAGAACAATGTTGACGAATTAGAGTAGTCGTCCATCTCAATTCCCATGCGTGAACATTTTTGTCTCCATTTTAGTAATATTTCTTGCGTATAAATTTTAAACAGAGTAGGGGAAAGGCAACACCCCTGTTTAAGACCCTTTGTTACTGGGAACGGATCTGAAAAAGTATTTTGAGTCTTGACGATACTCTGTGGATTTTTGTATATATTCTGTACAGCTCTTATATATCCTCTATTTATGTCCGTTCTCGTCAAAATGTTAAATAAACTTTTTAAGGGTACCGTGTCGTAGGCTTTTTCAAGGTTAATGAAGACAAGATGAGTGGAGAGGTTTCGAGCGACGCGTTTTTCTATTATTTGTTGGAGAGTCAAAGTATTGTCCATACAGGACCTGCCTGCCCGGAAGCCACTCTGTTCTTCCATCTCTTGATACTCCAGTTCGATTCGTTTCTTAAGTATCCGACCATACAACCTTCCCACCGAGCTAGTAACACTTATCCCTCTGTAATTTCCGCATACTTTTCTGTCTCCTCTCTTGTAGATTGAACTAATGTAGGCTAGATTCCAATCTGCTGGAATCTCTTGTCCATCAATTAGGCATTTATTGAAAATATCTACAAGTATTTCTATCAGTATGTCTGGTCCATGTTTCACCAGCTCAATTGGAATGTCTCCAGGTCCTGGAGCTTTCCCATTTTTCATTTCCCTTAGGGCGTTCTTTACTTCCTTCTCACTTATTGCTGGAATATCTATTCCGTTATCAGCAATAACTTCTTCAATTTTTCCTATAAACTCGTTCCTATCCTCTGTCAGTAGCATTCTATAATGTTCTTCCCATTTTTTATTCTGGATCAGGTTTATATTTCCCTTATCTTTCCTCTCTCTGCGTACCTTGTTGATAATCTTCCATGCTTGCGCTACTCTACTACCTCCCAGATACCTCTCCACTTCTTCACATTTCCTTTCCCATAGTTCATTTTTCTTTTTCGACACTGTTCTTTTTGCTTCCCTGTTCAGTCTGACATATGTTTTCCGATCTTCTGGATCTTTTGTTCTCAACCAGGTCATATAAGCCATTTTCTTTTCATTTACAATTTTTCCTATATCCTCCGTCCACCATTCGGGATTCACTTTTTTGTTATCGCTGAAATATCCCAAAGCTTCCTTAGCTGCTTCATGAATACATGCCTTGACTATCTGGTAATTCCCTTCTGCTGTTTCTGTTGTGTCCATATTTCCCAGTTTTGCAGCTAGTCTCAATTTGTAGAGAAACTGTATAGACTCATCCTTTAAGCTGTTAATATTATATTTGTTCAGTTTAGTTTTAGCTTCAGCGACATCTTCGTTTCTATTTCGGTTTGTGTTTCGTCGATACATTATGGCGATTTTTGCTACAACCATGTAGTGGTCTGAACCACATTCTGCGCTACGATATACCCTTACGTCAGTCGTTTTTAGTTTTGTATTTAGTGGCTGGATCAGATAGTCAATTATCGATTGCAGTTTTTTCTTTGGTTGTACCCACGTGAATTTATGAATGTCCTTATGCTGGAAGAACCCATTCATAATCTTAAGATCTAGACTTTGGCATAGGTCCAGGAGTCGTTCTCCATTGCTGTTCACTCGTTCCTCCCCATATCTCCCCACTGTACTGTTGTTTTCTTTTCTTCCAACCCTAGCGTTGAAATCTCCTAGTACGCAAACTTCCTTAGCGTGACTCGTATTTACCAGGATATCTTTTAATTTCTCATAAAAAGCATCTTTGGTGTTGGCATCACTATCGTCACTTGGGGCATATGTTCCTATAATAACTATTGTTTCACCATTAATATATATTTCCATTGTTATAATTTGCTCATCCACTTCTTCCCAGGTTTTAATGTTTTTCCTGAATTTCTTGTGTATCGCAATGGAGACTCCTCTTTTTGCTCTTGCACTTTTGTCTACCCCACTGTAAAGATGAATGTAGTCCCCTATTTCTTCACTTCCTTTTCCCTTTTTCTTAGTTTCAGTGAGGACGCATATATCTATTTTGTGTTGTTTCAGTTCTTGGTATACTTCTGTTTGTTTGGTCCTTAAACCTTGAATGTTCCATGTGGCCAGTCTCATAGTCCTTTTCCGAAGCAGTCGTCGTCGTTTATTTCCATCCTTATTCCGAGGCTGTTTATCGAAACTTTTAGCATCTCTCATTTTTATGAAAAATGGGTTGCTAGCCCATTGTTTCAACCCTCCTCCTTTATCCGGGCTTGGGACCGGCAACAGTACCACTGAGCTACTCAATCCACCCAGCGTACTGCAGGCGGAGTTTATGTTGATTTGTTGCTAATTTTATTTTGACGTTTCAACGGACAGGAGCATTTTCCTTGAACTCCCGATCTAGATGTTTTATTCAACTCTTTTTGCTTTTTCCTTTCCCTTTTTTGGTGAAGCTTTTTTCGATCTTTTTTTTCAGCTATATTTACAGATAAATTAATCATATCTTCAATTATGCTACTAATGATCTCAAAACTGGATTCATACAGTTCAGAATGTTTTTCTAAAATATTTTCAGGTACGTTGTCAGCGGTAACATGAGGAGAGCTTGGAGTTGTTTTTGAGAGTGGTGGCTCTAGAATTGCTTCCGATTGCAACGAAACATCTTGCATCTCAGTATCAGCAACTAAGTTAGAGTTAACCTTAAATAAGTAATACCTTTATTTACATTCTATTGATGTAGGAAATTACATGAGTTACCTTTAAAGATTTTTTTGGAGAGTGCGAATGTTCATTTGTCCTGCAATCATACTAATGTGGGCCGTTTCGACTTTTGCTTGGCCTTACTTTGCTTTATTTGTTGTTGGAGTTTTTTATTTAAAGCTAGCGTGACTAATTTTTTATTCCGGTACTTATACCAGCAGCTGCCAACCTGTAATGATAAAAAAGATCTCAAAAATATTGCCAAATTTTCGTGTCCTGTACAGTAAAGCAGATATATACGTTAAAGGGGAAGTGAAGCGACAACGTCGCATGTTGTCAACTCCGTTGCGCTACGCAGTTTGATCGAATTTTGTGGTAAATTCAAAAGTTTAAATTCTTTAAAAGTGGTTATCCTATAGTACAAGTAGACTTACACGTGTACAGCTAGAAGTTAGTGAGTGTTTATACATCGATATCGCTAATAAACCACATTGTGTTGTGATTGTTTTGGTTGGAAACCGGGCGGCTGGCGGGCTGCGTTGCCGGATCCCCTGGTAACAAAATCCTTCAAAAACCATGAAAATGCAGGAAACTGAAGTGTGTGATGTATGTAACAAAATAGTGTCTGATGATGATGAAGGACTGTTGTGTGAGGAGTGCCTGATATGGAAGCATCGAGTCTGTCTTTCAATTGGGCTAAAAGTATACCAAAGACTGACGAAATCTGAAGATCCCTGGATCTGCGATCGCTGTAAGTCGCGAAATGCAAATGCAGGGACACGAAAGCAAAAGGCCAAGGGTGGTACAAAACAAGCCGAAGCCGGCGCATATACCCTCGCTGACGTTATGGCAAAACTTGAGGACATGGACCAAAAGTACAATCAGCTGTTTATAAAATATAATGAACAGGTCGCACAAAATAACCTGCTGAAACAAGAAATACTACAGATTAAAAAACAGTTGAATTCAAATGAACAACGAGAATTAAACAAGAACATGACCATCCACGGTGTGCCATACCAGAATCAAGAAAAGGTGCTGGATATTGTGAAAAAAATAGGAGAACAATTACAAGTGCCAATCGCAGATGGTACTGTAACAGCGTTTCGAGTCGGAAAGGCGAATAACGACAACAAGCCAATAAAAGTTATCTTTCAAGATGAAGAAATAAAAACGAAAATGTTAAGATCAAAGTTGAAGACTACACTTAACACACAAAAATTGGGATTTAGTACAAACAATAAAATCTTCCTAAATCATGATTTGACGAAGCGTAATCTGGAATTGTTCAAGGAGACTCAAAAATTTAGAAAGGATAATGATTACAAATTTTTGTGGATTAGCAGTGGAAAGATATTGCTGAGAAAAAACGAGAACACAAAAATTATTCTAGTAGAAGATGAAGACGACCTAAAAAATTAGTAAATAAAAAGTTAAACATAACGTATATGAACATTCAGAGCTTGCGCAATAAACTGGATGAAGTGGAATGTTATATGGTGCAAAGTGACTGTGACATATTATTACTTGTTGAAACGTGGCTAGATGAACAGGACAAATGGCTATACGATATCAAGGGATACAACTCCATTCATGCATGCAGGGATAAGAGGGGAGGAGGTGCATCCATGTTTGTAAGAAATGGCATAAGACTGGAAGAAAAGGGTAAGTCTTATCCTGATAATAATCTAAGTTGGTTAAGTGCTAGTCTTTCGGATCATGATATAACACTAAGTGTAATCTACAAACCCCCCTCATATGATAATGAACAGTTTCTTATCCAGTTAGATAGTATTATGACAAAGTACCCACGACGCCATATTATTGTGGGTGATGTTAACATCAACCTATTGGGACCGCAAACTAATCTGGTACAAGATTACAGGGACACAATAGAGTTGCACGGTTATCGGATTGCAAATAAAATAGGTGAAGAGTATGCTACCAGGGTTACCGCAAAAACAAAAACCATTGTTGATCATGTACTGGTAAATCATCAGTTCAACAAAAACTGTTCTGTATCGGTGGAGGAAAACACACTATCCGACCATAATGGCAGGCTTCTGATTAGTCTAGAAGAAAAGGTGACTGTAAAAAACAAGAAAACTGTGTATGAGGTTAAACATACTGATCATAAAAATATGATTAGGATGTTTAGACAACAATTAGGTGTACATAATATAAGTTCTTTTCAACAACTCATAGACTTGATAGTTAAGTGTAAGCAAGCATCGGAGTATAAGACAAGAATAAAATGCCATAATAATAATAATGTCTGGATTAATAAGGAGTTGCTTGATATGATGAAGCAGAGAGACAAACTTTACAAAAATAAAATGTTAAATCCCAATGACACAGTCATAGAAAAAGAATTTAAGAATTTAAAAAACAAAATAAACAATAAAATAAAAGTCCTCAAAAATAAACAATTCAGTAAACAATGGAGTGAAACTGGTGGAGATACAAGGAAGCAATGGAAGCTAGTTAATAGCATGCTGAAAAACCCAAACAAGGATACAGGTGTAGAAGCACTGACAGTTAATAATGTGACTATTGAGGATCCAATGAGCATCGTCAATGAACTAAATAAGCATTTTGCAGAGGTTGGAAAAAACATAGTTTCCGAGATTGACCATCAGCTAAAAAATAGTGCAACCAGTACAACCAAATTTGCGGAAATATTTTGCGATACCACATGCTCTTTAGAAAACACAAACAGAGAAGAAATCATGGATGTACTAATGGATCTCAAGAAAACTTCGGCTCCTGGACATGATCAGATCACTGTTCGAGACCTGCTTAACCTAAAAGAAGATATCTTGGACATACTTGTACGACTGACCAATGATGTACTCATGAGTGGCACATTTCCAGAGGAACTAAAGATTGTCAAAATTGCTCCCATTTTCAAAAATGGGAATAAAGACTCAATGAACAATTATAGACCAATTTCAGTTGTTAGTGCATTATCAAAAGTGGTGGAAAAAATAATAAAAAATAGAATGTTAGGGTTTTTAAATAAATACATCAGCATGGACAGGTTTCAGTATGGGTTTGCAAAAGGTAGTAGCACCTTGTGTATATGTATGGACCTGTTAAATAAAATAGCCACAGCGTTAGATCAAAAAAAAGTTGTAATTTTGGTGTTTGTAGATCTTAGTAAAGCCTTTGATGTTGTAAGTCCAAATATTTTATTAAATAAGCTAAGTGACATGGGTTTTAGGGGTGTAGTATATAAATTATTAGAATCATATTTAGTTAACAGGCAGCAATATGTCAAAATAGGTAGCAACGAAAGTCATCATTTGAGCAGTACGTTTGGTGTTCCCCAAGGGTCCATCTTGGGACCTCTATTGTACTCACTATACACTTTGAGTTTACGTTGTGCGAATCTTGAATGTGACTATTTTACTTTTGCTGATGATACCGTTTTACTTTATTCAGGGGAAAATGAATGTGATTTAGAGGTTATAATAAATAGGGATCTGGGGGTATATTATCAGTGGTTATTATGTAATAAATTAAAGATAAATATAGAGAAAACGAAATATATGATTTTTAAGCATAAGAATAAGAATATTTTGGTACCAAAAATTATCATTAAGGATGTTGAGTTAGAAAGTGTTAACTGTATTAAGTACTTAGGTCTAATGATTGATGATAATCTTAATTGGACTGAACATATTAACCATGTGACGAAAAAGTTAACTTCAATGACTGGTGCCCTGTATAAAAACAGATCATTATTTACGCGTAAAGTCAAACTTGATATATATAATGCATACATTTCTTCACATCTTAGATACCTTCTTCCTGTTTGGGGTACATGCGGAAAAGTCAATTTCAGAAAAATAAAGACAACGCAAAATAAGGTATTAAAGATTTTATTTAATTTAAACTGGTTTACGCATACACATGACTTATATGAGGAATTAGGTATCTTGGATTTGGATAAACTTCTAGAACTGGAGCAATGTAAATATATACACAAAGTTATAACAAAAAACCAAAAATGTAATACGCTAATACATTTTAATAATACAGTACATGAGTATAATACCAGGATACAAAACGATATACATCAGTTCAATGTCAGTACCACCAAAGGCTTGAATAATCCCATAGCACAGTCATCAAGAGCTTATAATATGCTGCCAAGTACGTTAAAAAATCAAAATATGAGCTGCAACACATTTGTAAAAAGACTAAAAAAGCACATAAACATACGTCAGAGTTAAAATATGTAAATATGTATATAGGTAACTGTCACTACTGAATAGATAGATAAAATTGCGTTAGTGTTTAAGAATTTACAAATTTCTTATTGACAAAGCTGTAACAACAAAATGTGGAATATTCACTAATATCCGTCATAGAACTCATCTAGTGTGTAATAAGGTTTTTGAAATAAGAAATTTTTAAGTTTTTTACGAAAAACTTTTAAATCTTTTTGAATTTTAATAGAATTAGGAGGTTTGTTATACATCTTCAATTCATTGTATATAATTGAATCTTTAACCAGTGCTGATTTGGGGGTGATTAATTTAAAATCATTTTTTGTCTTATATTATATTCTGTATTTATGGTTTCAAATTTTGTTTTATTTTTGAATATTAATGTAGCCGTTTTCAAAATAAATAGTGCAATTACGGTCATAATTTTGTATTCTAAAAATAGTGGCTGTAATAATAATAATAATAATATGTAATAACTGTCGCTATTGTAAGTCTATACATTGTTAGTTTTTAGGCGCAATGTGTATATTCTCGATACCAGTGTTTAAAACACTGTCTTAGAGAATCGTATGTTAAAATATATTGTAAAACTTTTGTTGTAATATAAAAGAAATTTCAAAAAAAAAAAAAAAAAAAAAAAAATTCGAGTATTTTGAATAATACAAAAATTAATACCTATCTATAATATTTAAGTTTGAAAAATATTTTATTTCTCTCACGCACGCACAAATGAATCACTTAAAATGTATCTCATAACATTAAAACACAAAGCTTCTATGTGCAATCCATAAATTACAATTTAGTGAAATAAACTTACCTCAATTTTGAAAAAAACGGCAAAAAGCACTCACTTATTGAAAAGTTGCCACGGGTTGTATCAAATATCACAACTTTTATAGGTTATGTTTATTGTTACAGTAAATCATGATAGGACAAACTTTCTTTGTAATATTGTCGTTTTTGTAGATAGAACGGAATTGTATGCATGAAAAAAGTGATTTGTGATGTAGTTAGAACGTTTGGGTGTAGGAAAACAGTTGAAGATATCTGTCTCGACCACAGATAGGCCTTTAACACAAAATTTGATTTTTTGTCGAATAGGACGTTTCAGCTTAGTAGGGCAGAATTACACACCGACATTAGTACTTGAAAGCAGTCCATACACACTATACTGCGACGTTGAAATGCATACAGACAAGACTATCCCAGCAAATAGGCTATATATAGTTTTTCAGTCAAAGGCAGACAAAGTTACTTATTTGATAGAAGGTGGGAAGGTATCCAAATACTCGATCTTGCCATAGAAATAAAACGCCTCTGGAAGCAAAATAAAGTCTCTAGTATTCCCTCCTCGGGCCCATGGAATAATCGTCCGACAAAAATTGAAACCGCTCATTACATGTAATAACCAAGGTTTAAATAAAACTTCTACATAGTAAAAAAATATATATTTCCGTAGTTTTTTAAAAAATCATGGTATCAAATATGATACTTTTAGACCAGGGTCGATAATTTTTGAAACCAAAAAAAAATTACAGTAGGATGAAACCCATTAGAAAAAGAGGGGAATATGATAAGAATGAAAGGAAAAATAAATTACGGTCGATTCGAGATCGGGAAATGGGAGTTTTTAAGGGTAGAAAATGGTTTATCTTGATTTCTGGTAAAACTACAAGCTCTATGGAAAAAAGTTAAATGGAAAAGTTGTAGGTAATAAAAAGGTCTACAACTTTTGTATTTTCAATTTTTTCACATAACCTGAAAATTTTGGTAAAAAATTCAAAAAACCAAGTTTTTAGTTTTTTGTTTTTAACTTTTTCCAACAAAAAAGATTTTCTACGAAATTTGGTGAAAACTTACCTTATTATGTCCCAGATACACTATAATTTATTTGTTTTAAAATATTCACTTTTTCGCCTTATTTTAACTTAATATCAAAAATGCACCCCAATTTTCAATCGAAAATTCTCGCGTCAAAACATCAGATTTTTTCAAAAAGTTTGGGAGCTTTTTATTCGTTGGAATTTCTATTTTCTGATGGTGTAAAAAAAATATACATTACTATAGAAAATCTTCTCAGAAAATGCAAAAAACTGAAAAAAACTCAAATTCGTATTTTTTTTTTACTCACTATGTACAATTTCATCAAAAAAATGTGATTGCTGCAATTTTTTTAGTTGAAAGGTTTATTAATTAAATTCGAATTACATGCATATCATAGAAAATTTCAAAAAATATAAATATACATGTAAATCGTACTATTGAATTTAGATACTTAATTCTGATTACGTTATTCATTGAATTTTTTTTTTCGAAAACGCTAATCTTGTCATTTATAAATACCTCATCTGAAATTCCCATTATTTATTGATTAGTTTTTGTCTCTTTGACGGCATTTCTTCATCGCTAGATGCGATAAACCTTTCTATCTCTAGTTGATCGTCGAAATCTTCAAGACAATCATCTTCGTCTCCAATATTATTTCCAGTCTGCATTGGTTCTTCATCTACAATTTCATCTGAATCATTTATTGTCTCGTAGATTTCTTCTTCCATATTGGAGCAATTTTCAGAACCATGGCAATTAGTGCATAAATTTGTGCATTTTAAACCATGTTTTCGGCAGCCACATTTTAAACTGTTACATCCAGTTTCACAGCTGCAGCAGATAGTTTTGAGCAATACTTCCGGAATTAAATATTTTTCTGTAAATTTGGGCATAATGCCACGTTGATGTTGCTTCCAACCCCAATCTGTTGCTGTCAATTCGTTACCCAACCAAGTTTGAAGCTGATAATATGCTCTGTAACAATGTTGTTCTGCTGCTCCTTCTGTCGGTGGGTGGTTTGCAAAAATGAAGGATGATTTAATTTTTGCCAATTGATATTTTTGAAACCTTAGTTGATTCAGTGTTATTTTTTCTTTTTTATATTTATAAATAGACTTGATTAATTGTAATACATTTTTTTTAATATTTTCTTTACTTGCATCTTTCTTGTAAAAGGCATCAGCCAAATTTGACAAATTTTTTGCGACTAATAGTGAATTAATTAATTATCTCAAACCGCACAATACGTGGTACATGACGCATTAGTTGCGCGCTGCGCCGCGTCGGCTATGCGGAGTAAGTGAATATTTGTAAGGGATCTACTTCTGGCTCTCAACTGTATCGTGTATCATAGCGCATTTGAGTTAACGCATTGCGTTGATACAAGGAAGTGCGCCAGCGTCACAGTATCAGCGTATTTAATTTGTCTGCGTTACCCATGACCACTGACTAACGGTTTTACAGCTGCTACGAAATAGCAGGTGTGTAGTAAGTCCGTCCCCACTTCTCCATGAAATACCTTACAATGGGCTAACATTTACCGTATGTCACTCAGGTATATAAATTATCTTACAACAGCAATAAATAGGCATCTACAAATATTATTTAAAGTAGATTCTACAACTGTTTCAAAACATTGTAGATGTCCTATTAAGTATTAACTTATTTGTTTGTTAATTATAGTAGGATATTCCAATTTGCAATTTTTTCGTTTATCAATGTAACATGAAATCTCACGTTTTTTAAGTAAATAAGTGTAAATTTTAATAAATAGCTCAAAATTGTACATAGTGAGTAAAAAAAATTTTCGAATTTGAGTTTTTTTTCAGTTTTTTGCATTTTCTGAGAAGATTTTCTGTAGTAATGTATATTTTTTTTACACCATCAGAAAATAGAGATTTCAACGAACGAAAGGCTCCCAAACTTTTTGAAAAAAGCTGATATTTTGACGCGAGAATTTTCGATTGATCTTAAGGTCAAATAAGGCGAAGAAATAAATATTTTAATTCAAATAAATGACAGTGTATTTGGGACATAATAAGGTAAGTTTTCACCAAATTTCGTAAAAAAATTATTTTTTTTGAAAAAGATGAAAATAAAAGACCAAAAACTTGGTTTTTTGAATTTTTCACCAAAATTTTGAGGTTATGTGAAAAAATTTAGAATACAAAAGTTGTAGATCTTTTTATTACCTACATCTTTGCCATTCAACTTTTGCCCATAGGACTTGTAGTTTTGCCAGAAATCAAGATGAACAATTTTCTACCCTTAAAAACTCACCCCCTCCCACTTCCCGATCTCGAATCGACCGTAATTTATTGTTCCTTCTATTCTTATCATATTCCCCTCCTTTTCTAATGAGTTTCATCCTACTGTAATTTTTTTTCACTTCTTATTATTTTTGAAGGCTTCGGCACTGGTCTATTTGGGCTTTCGCCAATACAAAACTCAAGAGAAAGTAACATTTTGGGAAATTTGAAGTTAACTACATTTTATTTGTGAAATGGGGAAAAACAGTTACTTTGTACATAACAGCATAGGTACACGTTACAAGCACTACACTTACAAAATGTCAAAGACCTGCAGCCGGGGTATCTGCATTTTGATCGTGAATTTTGCAAATATTTGGTGAATTCTGGAAGATGACTTGAATTTTGTTTTCGAATCAGGAATCAGAAGTATTTTTCTTCGTTTTGCACTGGGCTCTTCGTCTGAAGTTTCTGATTCAGATCCACTTCCCTCTTGAGGCTTCGTTTGAAACATCAGTGATTCAGCGATCGCGAATTTAAACGCTAGGTAGTCTAGAAGGTCTGACTTTGACCCACCAGCTTTTAAATGATCTTGTTTATATTGCAACCAACTCGCTGCACAGCTAAAATACATCAGGTGAAATATTGAACGTATTGTCCATTTATTGGTTCTGCAGTTCATGGGATATTTTGCTATAACCCTATTGAGTAAATCAACTCCACCCATTTTCTCATTGTAGTGCTTCAAGATAGATGGCCTCGTTATTGATCGATATCTCTTTTCTTGAACAAACCAGCGCCTGCACTCCCCAATAGGTTCAGACCCAAATCTTGAAGATGCTAGGTGAGTAGGCTTGGAGTCGAACCATTTGACAACTGCCATTGTATTATTTTCAGTCACAAGCATGTCATATGATCCTCTCCCACTATTTTTTAGGTCTTTGTCAGATTTTAATGGAATATCAGTTTTTGGAATACGATTTTTCATCAAGGTTCCAGTAACATAAATTTTTCGATCAACCATCGCAGCAACGAGTTTTTCAGAGGTGAAGTACCTATCTACGAAAACACATGCGCCTATAGGTAAAGTATCAGCCAATTTCATCACAACTCTACCACCGATATCGAGATTGTCAGGCAACGAAATTAATGCAGATTCAATTACCCTGCCTTTTCCTTCAAACATATAGAGATCTAAGGGAAGTCCTTGGGGGTGTGGTCATTACAAATACTTTCAACCCCACTGGATGTGGCTTGCCCCTGACAAATTGTCTCATTTTAACTTTGCCATGGAATACAATCATTTGTTCGTCTACAGTTCTTGTATTCATTAAGCATCCTTTTTGAATTTGGTTTATCATCGGTCTTATTTTCCAATATCTGTCGTTCTGTTTTCCTTCAACAGTTTCGTCGTCAACTAATTTGAGTCGTGTCCGCAACGAAAAAAAACTATTTCTAGAAATATTATCAGAAACAATTGGTACTCTCGTCTGAAGATTCCAAAACATCCTAATTCGGGGCAGATTATAAATTCCAATAAATATGCAAGCTGCAAAAAAATGTTTAAGCTCTTCAGTGGTTGCGACAAGAGATTTGCCAGTTTTTTTTACCTCATTCATGTTGGTGAACATCGCTATTGACTCAAAAAACGAATCGACGAGATATCTATTGAAATAATCTATTGGTTCCGAAATAGCTTCTGGTAACATTGTTGCATACATTGGCGATTCAAAATTTTCAATTCTTGGTTCGAAGCAAGTTCTTTTCCACTTTCTGGGTAAATAGTCAATCAAAGGTAAATCCTCATCCGAACTACTACTATCCATACCATAATCTTCATCAGGATATATCATGTCTTCATTTGCTTGTGACATTACTACACCTTGATCAGCTGGAAGAAATTCCTCTTCGTCATCGTCACTACCTAACAGGGCATCTTCATCGACGTCTGATTCATCAAGATTAATATTATCAGCAATATTTTGGAGTTCCGCATCCGTCAGCCTCCCTGTAAAAAATTATAAATTTTGTCACTAAAGCCCAAAGTATCATAAATGATACTAGAGATCAAAGGGCCATTATCTGCTAGAACCTCAAATTAATTACTTTGCTGACATCACTGTTACCAAAACCTGAACGTTATTTAACTAATTACATCGAAAAGAGTAATGAAAACTGTCTACTTACATTTATTTTTGATTTTTAACGGCATTGCTGCAGTACCACGTGTTAAGTCGTAACATCGCTTTTTCCAGCACAACCTGTTGCATCAGCCAGCATTCGTTTTTGCGCAATTCGTTGACGCATATCACTTACGATACAAGCGGTCCAGACCGCTAAATCTGAGCGAAACGCTGGAAAAAAAGTTAGTTCCCGAGTATCACATGATACCTGGGGCTCGGAGAGGATAACCATGTCGGTCTCAGACCTTACACCAAACACTCTTACACCATACCGACAACAGTTAAGCCTGGACGAAAAGTTACACAAATTATTTCAGGCGCACCCCGTCAATACTTGTTACTACGGCAACCATGCGAGAGAAATAATAACAAATGTCTATTAGTTCGAAACAAAGAGAGACTCATGGCCATTTTCACCAACGTTTTTAAGGAATCCTCAAAACGCTTATTTATGTTGCACCCTTTTTTAGGGGGAATTTAACTTTAAGGTTGCTTTTATCAAGCCGTGGATTTTCACGACTTGAATTTGCCTTAAGGATGTTTGCGAGGTTATGTTGTTAAATTTTGTTTTGAATTGAATGTTTCGATCTAGTTGGACGTATTCAAATGAAAAATTTAAACAAAACTGTTGAAAAAAAATGGATTTATTTGAGGATGACCTCGAAGTTCTGGATATAATTGAAAATGGATTTCAGATTTTATGGCTATTGATGTATCTACTGTATAACTAAATATATGTACTAAAAAACTAAAAATATAAAAATTGCTCAAACTTCGTTTTTAGGCGATTTGGGGGTTCGTGATCGTTACGTTTCATCCAGTTGAAGCTTGCAGAATAAAAAAATGTGTTATTCCAGTTCGTATAGAGATGCAAGAAACTAATTACGCAAGTTTTTGTGTTGCATGTTTTGTTGAGGGCAGGCGGGCGATGATTTGGTTGCAGGGGGTCTCAGACTATAGCTTCATGCAGCGGGGAAAAATAAAATGATATTTTTTCAAATGCGAGTACACTAGTGGATGCAGCAAAAGCAAATATAAATAGCACAAATGCGAGCGACCGTAGTCTTGCGAAAAAGTGGGAAAACTCATCATAATATTTTTTAAGTGTTTAAAATTTTATTCCACTTTTTTCTTCTACCACATTTTGCTTTAGGGATGCACATACTATTTCAATTGGATTTAAGTCGGGGTCATACCGTGGAAGTCGTAAAACAGAATGACATGATTCAGTCATAATTTTATCTATTCCATTTTGTATCTGGGTTTATGCATTTCCATTAAACCATATAGGTAATTCCTAAAAATGAAATATTGCGCTGTCTTAACCACTCTTTCATATTATATTTCTTAGTTGCCATAGTAGGACATTTGTTCACTTCAACATTATGATAAAGCGCGTTATCTATAACCAGTACACTGTTTGTTGGTATATCTGGAATAAGTTTTCTTGAATATCACCCATTCACCATACGTGATTTTGTCCAGAGTGTACCGTTCCGCTACGAAATATCTGATGCAAATGGCAAACTTGTTCTCTGTGCACTGCGCATCGAGGGGCGTTCCTTATTTCATACTTCTCACGTCTCTAGCTTTTCTTGTCGAGTTGTACTAAAAAATAGAATACAATATGAAAAGTAAGAACATATATTACGCATCGGAATAGTCCAAAAAATAAAGATACTTGTTTGTAAAGAGTTTTATTTATTAAAGTTCATAATGAATGCTCACATTTAAAAACGTTACATGTCATGTACCATATCATATCGATAGATAGTAGATGGAAGTTGCAACATATTTTCAGAGCTATCAGTTTTTGAAAACGAAACAATCTGCTTCAGACATTTCAATATCTATTGCCACATTTCAGTCTTTTTATTCATTAAATTAGAAATTTCAAGCTTTTCTTTAACAACACTAACTCATTTTTGTTAAATTTGGACTTATGCGGTTTTTGTAAAACACGCCTCAATTGTTGTGGCAGGGTGGCGTAAGGAAATACCGACGCATTGACCTGTGAGTGAAAGACCTAGTGGCATAACACAATTAGGGGGGGGGGCGCCGACGAGTTGAATGTTGAATAGGCGTTAACTGTAATGAGGTGGAAGGATTCATCACAGAAGACCAGATTATTGTATATCATTATTCACTGAAAGCAGCTGCTATAGCAGCATCTCTTACAGCATAATCTTGTTGATCCTCATTATTACCAATGTGGCCCAGTTGTGCTTCTTGAATATCTAATATCTTCCTCAAATACATCAGGATCTCTATGTATCAAAGCGAAATTATGCAACACACTGCATGCCACAATGATAACTACAGATAGGAGTATTTTATTCCTGAGACCATAAGAAAGTCATGGGATGCACCTTTTCAGAGGACCAAAACACCTTTCGATCGGGTTTCTTGTTCTTCGTTCTTATGCACTTGTTCGCGTGTGGGCTACCGGTGTTAACAGTTAAGCTTTACAAGCATTGCCGCTACTTCCAACCAAATAACGCCCAGTTCCGTATATGCCACGCATAAAATCAGCAGGTATTGGTGAATCTTGGAAGATGGTGCTGTCATGTGTGGCCCGGCCAGCGCGTGATGATACCTCTTATCTTCAAATCAGCATCGCACACCACCTGGGTATTTATGGAATAGAATCCCTTTCTATTCCTCAATCTCTCCGCCTCATGGCCACCCGGAGAGATAATTTTTATGAGTGCAATGTATGGCATAGGTAATTCCCTTATTGCACGAAACTTGCCAGCCACAGCATCCATTTCATCCTGATTACTAGGCATTTTTATGAAATCCGGCCGCAAGGCTGCTATCCGATGAGAAACATCTTTATCTATCTCACGTGCAGAACTCACCGATATATTGATATGATCTGCAACAGTAAGTTGGAACGCACCAATAGCGTAAAATCTCAGGCAAACCAATATCTGTAGTTCAGCGTTAGTAGAGCTCTACTACGGTTTGTCCTACGTTCAAGTGGACCTATCAGACGAACCAATTCCATGAAAGTCGCTTTGCTGAATCTGGACCGTTTCTTGAAATCTATTTCGCCGTAGATTTCCAGCGGGCTTGTTCGATCCCTAAAGATTCTCCGTCTCCGAACACGATGTCGCCTTTGATGCTGTTCAATCATGTCCATATCCCGATCGGATGTCGTTATTGAGTGCGATGACGATGACGAAGCCATTAAACAATGAACAGATTTGATTCGTAGTAGGTAGGTACCGTAAAGAAATATTAACGAGTAACGGGAAAATTTAGGTAATGTCAAAATTTCCAACTAGGTATTATTCAAAAATAAAAAAAATTAAGCTTCTTGTAGATGCTTATGAAGAAAAGTAAAGTTGAAGTAATGTAAATCGTAAGAAATTAAATAATATAAAACGTGATCTCGCTCCAAACTAAACGCACGATATGTTTTTGTATCCGTTGAAGCAGTTTGGTAAAAGCACGATAAATTTACAGGAACGAGATGGGACATTTTGTATGCATATCGATAGTTAATCGATCTCATGACAACCACCAACATTCATATTTGGATATACCTTATGAAAAATATTCAAATGAAACGTAAAGAGTACTCTTAATAAAAACATGGGCATTAGAGATGTGTATTTATTTTTACGCTCTAATATAAAGGAGTATAGTTACAAATAGTACCAGAACTAAAATATTATATTCGCATTATCTATCATCATATCACCAAAGGTCATTGATGAGTGCAAACCCTTCAGTAGATCCCGAACACAAGCTCTGTGTATGTTGTATGACATTCATCATAATATAGCCTACTGACGAGATGTTTCTAGTAGGTAAGTATTTGAAGAACTTGTATCATTTTCCCACCATTTCCTGCGATTCATTGACCTATTGTAGTTCACACCTATTCAGTTTTCCAACTGTTCTGCCTCATTGAAGAGGTCGTTAAGCTGGTTCAGAATTATATTTTTTCAATTGTAAAGTGCTACCAAACAATTTGTTATTTGTATCCAATCCATGCCGTTATAAAACAGCTACTCAAAAAGCACCATTCAATCACCAAGCAAAGCAGAGTCTGTTACTAAGTTCACATGTGGGATTCAATTCAAACTGAATTTGATTCTAGTATTGAATGCTGCATATAAATATTATAAAATTCGGAATCTGAATTTTGATTCGAATCAAAAGCGAATTGAGTTTAAAGGTCGATACCGCTCTTTTCTGGGATCGAATGTGGATCAGATTGGACTGAAACCCATGTAAACGAATCGGCGACTGCGCATAGGGCCTCTCTGAATCTGTAATATCATTTCTAAATAAGAAAATCACAAAGAACAAAATCGTGAACGCACAAAGCTTCCGAAGTTCAGGTACTCAAAAAAGATAGGCTAGGTTGTATTGTAGGTTATGTGAGATCTGTAGGTTAGGATAGTTTTGACAGCTGGCTCGCCACCCCACAAAACAAATTCCAATCAATCTGAAAACCAATTATGTAAACACATTATAAATGCTGGATATGGTATAGTATTCAATTCGAATTGAATTCCCATGTAAACGTTGTATATATTCACAATCTTTTGTCATTTCTTATTTGCTCATGTGGTGGACTGATCTGCAATGACCAATCCCGTTGGGGCTTTGAAGTTTTTCTATTTCCTTCTATTCTTCTTCCTTTTATATCCTCAGTTAACAAAATTGTTAGCTTGAATGCTTTGGCATACTATCTACTGAATGTAAAGTTAAATTTTCATTAAAAATAGTTGCATTACATCTAGAAACATGTGTAAAAATAGTTCCGCCGCACGGTAGGAAGCAGTACATGCGGAAAAAGTAATGTTGTTGTTGACATTTGGGTAATTCGCCCTATAGCAATCTCTCTTCCCTAATTTTTCATTTCGTGGATCTTAACTACTTGAAATAAGTCAAACTTATTTATTTTTTTCGTTTTCACTTTCTAGGTCTTAAACATTAACCCAACAAAAAAATATTAAAGGGAATTTGTAGTAGCTACATAGAGATAGTGATGTTTTATAAAAAATAATAATATACATATACACGCATCACAGGAACAACATAAAAATTAGCGCACGACGGATACTATTCGAACTCTATATCGATAATTTCCCATCACTATTCCAACGTTGACCTGAGATTCTGATGACGTTGTATTTTCACTTTCACCAATCATAATGTTATGTTGTCGTTTCAGAGATATTTTGATTATGGATTATACCGTATACAAAAAATAAAGAAAGAGTCTTTTCAAATTAAACACAGCTATACAAGTTTTCAGCAGGGCTTTGCATATCCACTGATTGCCTATTGAGATGTCAACACTTTCTCAACGTAAATATTATTTTGGATAAACAAACCTGTATAGGTACCTATTTACAAAAGCAGGATGATATAGAAAAACGGAAAAACGAATCTGGTGAAGTATTTCCATATATTCTTTTTTACTAAATACAAAGCTTTTATATCTCACAGGTATTTATAACTATTATATAGTAACAGTCCTGTTTTATCAGAATGGTGCAGTAATTAGATTTTCTTTTGATCAACATATTCATATGAAAGTGCTGATCAAATTGTACACTTTTGTGGGCCCTGATTGGCCACAGTTAAATAATGTGTTTAGCTTTGTGAAATGCAACAAAATTTTATTTTTACCTGTCTTTACTACTATATAATAATTCAGATGTATATTTGCAGGTATTTATAATTATTATAGTTAGTAGCATTTTTTATCAAAATAATGGAGTAATTGAATTCCTTCTCTTTATTATTATTTTTTGATAGACCAACAATCCAGTGATAAAATGTATCGCTTTTGTAGAATCTGATTGGTCTAGATCAACGAACGGTTGAACGGTTCGTTGGACAAGAAAATGCAATTTTTCACCCACCTAGGAAGGAAAATCGGACTAAAAGAGATGCTAGAACGAGAGGGTTCATAATGGCGGATTATATATGAAGCATGTCTTTTTTCACCTTTTTGAAGTAAATTTCAACAGAAATCAATAACTCTCAGAGAACTTTGACAGATGCATGTTCTTGAATGGGCTGCTCTGATTGGTCAAAGCCTTTGTTAAAATGTGTGTGTTGATAAAATGGGGCCTTAGAATAATCGATGTTGTTGGGGTCCCATGGATATAATTCACAAGCCCTAAAACCGTTCCCCACTGTTTCTGCTTTAACAGTATTTTCTATAACTAATTTTAAAACTGACGCAAAATGCTCTTTGGTAAGCGTTTCGAGGGGATGGTGTCCTCTCCACTCCACTACAGCTTTTTTCCAGACACTTTTTATTAGCTTGAAAGCGGCTACATCTGCAGGTGGGATAATTCTGATGGAATTAGTCTGCTTACTTGCTGTACCATTTGGAATTTTCCAGCACTATATATTCCTTTAAGGTTGCGTTTGGTCCCCCAATGGTCGTCAGTTAAACTAATAGTTCACAATAAAAAAAGATGTCGCTTGGATCTCCATTTGGCCATTAAATTTAGTCACAGTAAGCCATGTCGATGGGTCAGCACGTCCAAACGTAATTCATATCGAAAAATTGCATGGGCGACATTGCATCCGGTCGGCACCGGTCGGCATACATTAGTAATTTCAGTTCTATTATTTTGGCTATTGCGAGTATTTTGGCGATGAAAGGATTTTAGAAAGTAATGATGGGACGTAATTCTTATTTGCTATCGAACTTCGATAGCCTTAGATCGATGAGCTTAGAAGAGTAGGCTAAACGTTTATGACTTCAGAATTTAGCACTCTACGAATAATTATGCGAAATAACTATCAGGATGCTGAAGTTCTACCTCCGTTTAGCTTTATGTTCTATTATATATCAGTCATCAAACACAAAGTATCGAGCACAAAAGCAGATGGGAAATCCGCATCTCTATCATTTCGATGTTTTAGAGAATGACACATGAACACCGCTACTATAACCTAGAAAATCGTAATATAATATAATCTGTTTCCCAATCATTTTTCCAATATTTGAATCGTGGCGAACTTTTTCTATACTAGCAAGTTGTTTAGAAAGCCCAGAAAAGAATAAGGTCGGCTTTTTCAAAATTCCAGCAGCTTTAAAGGATCAGGACGAAAAGTTGGTTTATCAACATTAAAAATGTTGGGTGATATCTTCGAAGCGAGGGAATGAGCATTATTATTTATCGTCGGTGGTATAAACCATTCTTGCAAAATACTAGAATTTGCTCACTTTATACTGGGTAAGTACCTTCGTTAAAAGTATGACTAGTTGATCATATAAGATTTAGTTATCTCCAAGACTATTTTTTGTAGTAAGATAACCAAGACTGGATAATGGATAATCAAACATAATATGGGATATGTTAGTTCTAAGACTAAAGATATACAAGATAGCGTAGACATCACAGAAGCATGCCATAGAAGCGGCTCAAAATGGTTTGCTAGTATTATTGTTTATTATTCCAGTTCATAGTTTATTAATCCAATAATTTTTTAGAGTGATGCCGATAAACTTTCTTCAGATATTGTCGACCCTATGGTTTAATAAACAGTCTAACACAGACTAGCCAGGAGGCCAAACAACAAGACGAGCAAATAATAGATGAATATATGTTTCTAACCGGCATAGGTAATAACATGTGTTTTGAAATGTTGTTTATAATAAGTAAGCTACTTAGACCATTTATTGTTGATTCTAGAATGGATTTGCAAGAGTCCTTGGTACATACAATCAAAAAGAAGTAGTGTAAGAATTTGTTCAATACAGACTAGCCAGGAGATCAATTCAAAAGAAGAGGAGCACATAATAGTAGATGAATATGTGTTTCTAGACTGCTATTTGAAAGGTGAAAATACGTATTTTGATCTGGGTTTATAATAAGGAAGCTACTTAGAAACATTGTTGATTTCAGAGTGGGCGAAAAGCGAGAGGAGGAAAATGTTGACAAGGGGTAGAAGTAAATACAGCATGCTGTAACAGAAAGCCTACAAGAGTGCTTGGATAGACAATCAAAAGAAGTAGTAGTAGGAGTAGTAGGAAATGGTTTAATAAACAGTCTAACACAGACTAGCCAGGAGGCCAAACAACAAGACGAGCAAATAATAGATGAATATATGTTTCTAACCAGCATAGCATAGCAGCTTCTGAAAATAAACATGGAAAATTTTATAGAACGAGAGCTAGGAATAAGAGTAAATGTTACTGAGGCCATAAAATTATCGGAAAAAAACATGCTTAATAAAGCTAGAAAATGAGTCAGCAAAGACAAAGATTATGCAGAATAAAAATAAGCTAAGAGAAAAGCATCAAGCAAAATATTTTATAAATAACGATCTGTCAAAGACTGATAGAGGTATAGCGAAGCAAATAAGGGTTAAAGCAAACGAAGAAAGACAAAAAGGAAAGCGAGCAAAAATAGGTTACAGGAAATTATACGTGGGAGACGAAGAATGGAAATGGGATACAGAATTACAACAGTTAGTTCTTATCCCAAAAAACTAATAATAGCAACAGGGGAATCGGAAACGAAAGATAAAATGAACATGGCAACGAAAAAGGTTAATAAACTTATAAAACTACAAACATTAAATGAGACAGAACAAAGAAAAATACAAATTAATCTAGGAACATGGAATGTAAGGGGGATTTATGAGGAAGGAGCGATCAAAACCCTTATTAAGGAAATGAATGTATATAAAATGGACATAGTGGCGCTACAGGAGACGCATCTACTGGGCAACGGAATACAGGAAGCAGATAATTATATCCTCTTCAAAAGTGGAAATCATACTAGGACTTTTGGAACGGGTTTTTTTAGTACATAAGAATTGGAAAGATAGTGTTATAGACTTTGTACCGAGGTCAGACAGATTATGTAGCATTAGGATAAAAGGAGAGAATGAAAACATATCAATTGTAAATATTCATGCACCAACAGAGGAGAAAGATGAAGAAATTAAAGACATTTACTACGAAGAGATGGAAAAAGTAATGGATAATATACCAGGCACAGATATAATAATTGTCATTGGGGATGCAAATGCAAAAGTAGGGAAAGAAGACATATACAAAAAAATAACAGGAGGGCAGAGTAAACACGATGAAACAAACGAAAATGGACTAAGATTAATCGAATTTGCTATAGAAAGAAATATGAATATAATGAGCACCCGCTTCCCAAGAAAAGACATTTATAAAGGTACATGGATAATCCCTGGCAGAAATGACACAAACCAAATAGACCACGTGTTGATACAAGAAAAATATGATAAATTAATAACAAACGTAAGAACGTATCGAGGCGCTGATATAGACTCAGATCACTTCTTGGTAGGGGTCAAAATAAGATATAAAAAAACAGAAAAAAGAAAAGGAAAAACAGGTAAGCAGACATTTTATAACATAGATGACTTGAAAATGGAAAACATTGCGAGACAGTATGCGACAGATATATAAGAGTATCTCTATGAAGGTGCAGAAAACAAGAATTTAACCATAGAAGAAAACTGGAGGAGAATTGAACAAGGAATTGTAGGCGCCTCAAAGAGGAATTTGAGGAAAAGGAAACCACAAGGAAAGAAAAAATGGCTCGATGATGAATGCGATAAAGAGATACAACAAAAAAGGCGGCTTAGGCAAAAGATGCTTCAAAATAGGGACGACAATATCATTAGAGAATATAATAAGCAAAGAAAGAAAGTAAAACAACTGTGTAGGAAAAAAAGCGGACATTCTTAGAAGACCAAATAACAAAAATAGAAGAAGAGTATCAGCAGAAAGAAATCAAAAACTTCTATAAAGACGTAAAAGACATAAGGAAAGGTTTTCAAACCACATTTACATATATAAGAGATAAAGAGGGTAATCTTATAGGAGACGAGGAAGAAAAAATCAAAAGGTGGAAAGAATACTTTGAGGAAATATTAAATGCAGGGACAAATGGAAAGGACCTCGATGTAAAACAAGAGTCAACAGAGGACAGAGCAATACAAAGTTGTAATGACAATACAGCAACCCCATCAAGAGAAGAAGTGGACGAAGTGACAGAAATGATGAAAAATAATAAGAGCCCTGGAGAAAACGGAATAACAAAAGAAAACATAAAATATGGTGGTGAGAAATTAAAAGAAGAAATCTACAAGCTAATATGTCAAATTTGGAAGTCAGAAAAAATGCTGGATGCGTGGAAAAAAGCTGTTATACTACTATATATTAGAAGGGAGACAGAACAGCCTGTGAAAATTACAGAGGGATCTCTCTACTTGATGTTACATATAAAATCTGTGCATCAATTATAAAGAGAAGGTTAGAGATATTCATGGAGAGACTGCTGGGTGAATATCAAGGGGGCTTCAGAAAAGGCAGAGGGACAACAGACCATGTATTTATGCTAAAGCAAATTGTCGCAGGATGCTATGAATATGACATACCGGTCCAAATGTTGTTTGTGGATTTTAAAAGAGCATATGACAGTGTCAAAAGGTATGAACTTATTAAAATATTAAAGGAGTTAGAAATCCCAGACAAGCTGGTAAGATTAATCAAAATGACATTAGAGGACACACAGAACACAGTAAAGGTGAAAGATAGTAAAAGTGATAGCTTCAGAACACACCAAGGCCTACGTCAAGGCGATCCCCTGTCGACAACCCTATTCAATTTAGTGTTGGAGAGCGTAATAAGGAAAGCTGGTATCAACAGGAAGGGGATAATATTCAACAGAAGCCACCAATGTTTGGCCTATGCGGATGATGTGGTCTTAATAGCAAGAAATCGGAAAGAGCTGGAAGAAATAACCCTACAATTAATGAATGCAGCAGAAGAAGTAGGAATGGAATTTAATAACAGTAAAACGAAATTTATGGAAATAAAAAACAAAAGCGGAAGCAGAATTAACACCAGTTTGAAAGTTCAAAAGCAAGATGGGACAAAGGTAGAATTCGAGGAGGTGGAAAATTTTATGTATTTAGGTGTATTAATTGACAATAAGGGACAGGAAGAAAAAGAAATAGATTTAAGAATAGCTAAGAGTAATAACTGTGCAGGAGGTTTAAGAAGAATTCTTAAATCAAAGGTAGTGTCCAGACAGACAAAAATAAGAATCTATAAAACAATATTAAGACCAACCCTAACCTATTCATGTGAAACCTGGGTTATGACAAACAAAATAAAACAAAAATTGGAAATTTGGGAGAGGAAAATATTAAGAAGAATCTTTGGAGGCAAGCATACAGAGCTAGGATGGGAGAGAAGAATGAATATAGAATTGTATGAGCTATTCAATGAAACACCCATAAGTAATTTTGTGAAATTAAGAAGATTGCAGTGGCTTGGACACTTGGAGAGGATGGAACAGGAAAGAGAAGTGAAACGAATCGCATGGAAAATACCGGAAGGAAAAAGAAAGAGAGGAAGACCAAGGAGACGATGGAGAGGGGCAGTGGAGGAAGATCTAGAAGAGAAGAAAATCCAGAACTGGAGGCAACAGGCAAAAGACAGGAAGAAATGGAGGGAAATCACAAGGCTATGGACCTGAAAGGTCTGCAGACAGCCTATATATATATATATATATATATATATATATATATATATATATATATATATATATATATATATATAACGAAACAAAAACAAATAAGGTGCAACCCGGGCTCCGACACACCGGGCTGCTGTACCAGTATATATATATATATATATATATATATATATATATATATATATATAACCAGCATAGGTAATAACATGTATTTTGAAATGTTGTTTATAATAAGTAAGCTACAGAGACCATTTATTGTTGATAAGGAAGCACTTAGAAATATTATTGTTGATTTCAGAGTGGGCTAAAAGCGAGAGGAGGAGACGATGATGGAAAATTCTATGGTATTGGATACTATAGCATGTATATTATGTAATAAACTGAATTAGTACAAATATAGTCTTTCTTGTTACTTATCCTCTGCAAGAAATCTTATTCCACAGATTGTTTTATGATTTAATAATGAAAAATGTTTCCTAATTTGAAGATTGTCATTATTTTGAGTTTCACAAAGAAATTTTAAGGATGTTACTAATCCTCATACTTTTTATAGTGTTTATTCATTTTCTGTCAAGATTATTATAGAACATTTTTTTCTCCTGACAAACTTAAAACAACATTCAAATATCTGACACAAAATAGATACAACTGACTTTAGGTGTATGAAACGTACACACCTTTGTATAGATTGGAGAAAATTTTCAATTGCTTCAGCAATAATAAGATTTTCTTAATGATGGGGCCATTATACTTTTTGGGAGCTCCAAATGTGTCCCTCGTCGTATTTGTTGTTCAATTACTCAAAATCAAAGCTTGGCTTACTGATAAACATGTTATTAGCACCTGTTCTGATGTATTATTAATGCTTTAATACCATTTTGATGTAATTTAGGAAAAACAATGAAAAAATGCAGTAATGCAGTAGTCTTTCTAGGTAACGCGGGTGTTTTGCATGGTATAATTCTTGTCCCCGAGCATATGCACCGAATCGTCATAGCAATAAAATAAAGTATTTTCCGAGAAATTAAGCATTTTACCTCTGTCAATACAATCTTAGGATTGTCCTCTCTTTTACCTACTTGATGTATATTTTTTTATGAATATACCAATTTTTACACAACTATTATAATGTTTGTCCCAAGCGACGAACCATTGCGTTACTACATTGCGTTACCATAAAAATGGATGTATAGTTGTATCCGATCACGGTGACATACATTTAAATCGTTCCGACTGAATGTTCCCCCACTCCAGTAAACTGAACGGAAGTCGAAGCGCCTGCCAGTCGGCCGCCATTATTCAAAGAGGTGCACGTGTGTTTATTGTGTGTGTGCTGAGTTACCGTTATATTTGGGTAAATATTGTTGGTTTTTTTAAATTATTTAGTAGCATTTAATTTCTATCAGTTTCCTAAATTAGCTAATGTACGTTATATGACAATTTATTTAAATACTTCACTGTTTTGTGCAAAACCATGTAAATAGTACAACTGCGTTACTACTCCAATGCGTTACCGCTGGAGAGTAACGCAGTTGTTAAAGCGGTAACGTGGTGATTATTATAGCTTTATTATTGTTTGCAGCTTGCGAAAAACCATTGACATGGCGTTAACACCCGCAGAAAAGCAACGGCGATACAGAGTGAAGCTAAAACTAAACCCGGAAAGAAACGCCGAAGCCTACATCCTAATAATATATCTGAAGGCGTCTGTGTGCTTGTAAGAATTTCTGGCGGAAAAAATAAATTCTACACTTACCTTGGCAAAGCTTTAAGTAGCGTGGAAGAGGACAGGGATGTGAAAATCATGTTTTTTAAATCAGTGGATGATAGTGGAAAACTGTTTAAATTGGACAATGGGGATATTTCCTATGAACCATATGAAAATATAATTAAAATTATCACTGAGCCCATAAAAAAGGTTATCGGAAAACGGGAATTATACGAATTTGATAATCCTCTTTATATCTTTGAGAAATAACTCGAAAAATAATATCAGCTTTAGAATTTCTATTTTGTCTTTGACGGATTGTTTTGTGTGAAATATGCAACTTTTTAAGTTCCTATGTAGCGTTAAAGACTGATAATTATTACAAGTCGCGTATCATACTGTTATGTGATATTTTTTTACGTTTTGTCGCACTTACCACATCACTAGATTGTACTACCACTATGTTACTCTTAGAACCACTGCGTTACTTTAGATGTCCCCAGCGACTTAGTAAAGTAAAACGTATTTTCTCGGAATCCCATAAATATTTCGAATTAGTGAAACATTCAAGTGATAAAGCTAGCCAAATGACAATACTGTTATGAATTATTTATATTATTTTGAATTCTGAAAGATTTCATCAAAAAAATTGGCACTCAAAAACGAAAAAGGTAACGCAGGTGTTCAATGAGCTTAAAAATCTATATTTTTAGTTATATTCAGTTACAATCTAACATGGGGTAAGATTGTTAGTCGTTAAGAAGTTAATATTGTTAAGTTACAAGTTCGTATCACTAAGTTGTGTTTTCAAACTAAAAAACATTTTTAGAGTAACGCAGTTGTTTAATTTCCCTACATTGACTGATATTTGCGCAAATTAATCCTAAAGTATGAGAAAAATTTCGCTGCTGACTTAATAATTTAGAACTAAAGATATTAGAAAATATAATTCTTAAAGAAACAATGAAAAAAGAAATATTTTTTTATTTAGAATTTTTTAACATTTAGTGTTGAAAGGATGCACCAAAAAGTAAATTGGCCCGATGACATTTTCTGTTCACAACATAGAGGGTGCATATAATCTCAATCTAGATTCATATTGTATTGGGTAAAAAAGTCTTGATCTTCATAGTTAGATTCCATTATAGTACAATACAAATAAATGAATTATTGTCATTGGAATTGTTATAATTTTATTTTTAACAAGCTAAGGGTTTATTTTCTGAATTGTTAGATGAAAACATATTTAAAAATGTTACTACACTTTTAAGATTCCAAAATTGTCCTCATGTAATTTAGTCTTTAGTCACTCCTGTTCAAAGACAGTACGCTAGGTGGAACTTTATTTGGAAATAAGTTATCGAACACTTCAAAAACCCTAACGATGTTGAATATTGAATACACACAAGTCCCTGGGGTTGAAAGGTACATTTTGACATCAATAGAGGGAAACAATTAACATAAGAATTCTAAAAAGGCCACTGAACAGCCTTCAATAGTGATAAAGAGCATGTATACTTACCTCATATTTATTGTCATTTGCTTTATAGAAAGTCTGTCTCCTGACATCAATTTGTTTCAAATATATATGAAATATTTATGTAATAATTATGTCTTCAGCTTGATAAACGTATAGCGCATCTAACTAGATAACCTGTTACATTTGATGACTTTTTCCCTTCTTCTAAGTGTAACGTTAATAAGAACGCAATTTCGTACTATTTCGGTTGAATATAACATGTTTAGCACAGTGAAATAATAAAAAGCTGAACCTAGATTTAAAATTTTATTGCGAAAGTTTCTTTTATCTATACATCTCATCCAGATAGTTTTTTGGTTATAGCAATTTAAATTATGACACAGAAGTAAAAAAAATAATTAGAACACATAATTATTAGCTTTTTGTAAATCCATAAATATTCACACAACATACTATGTGACACTATATGCGATGCACCTAAAGTGTAATTTTTATAAGACCATTATTTTCTGAAATTTTGTGTACAAATAAACAATGAACAACCACGACAAATATTAGGTTAGTTGTCAACACAGTGACAGATTAGAAACTGTCAATGTCGAATAGGTGGTCGAATACAATCAGACAGAATAGCCAATATCGAAAAACTAAATTACCAGAAACAGGCCCGCCCCTACCAGAAAAATGCTGAACACATGGCCTGGTGACATTGTTGTATTGGTTGCATAAAATCACAGTAGTTGTGTTTTTTTGGGTATTTCAAGGAGAACTCAAAAAATCCCAAAATTACCAGCAAAAATCAAATTCATATATCATCTGTGTAATATCGTACACTGTTTGAAATAGATATAAATGTGTACAAAAGCATTTATAAAATTTTGCAAAAAATTACTTTAAAAAAAATATGTTTTTATATGATATTACCACATCAAATAGAAGGTAGTGTCTTATTTATCGTACTAAATTTTCACAACAATTGGTTTTGTCGTTTTCACACTGTCCTTGAAACCAGTTATTCGATCCGCAGAACGCGCCCTTAATGTAGAAGCTACGCATATGTCCCGTTTAGTATGGTAAGACGGTATGTGAAGAACTGGTTGAGGTTTATTACGACCTGATGCCTTTATTTTTTCAGTAATTGGTATTTGTATTTATCTGCCAGATTCTATTATATTGCACATTCTGATTAGTGAGATTCTCTGTAACCTACCGCCCGTGCTAATAAGTTTACAAGCTTCTGAGATAACTTTTGTAGAGATAAAGGCTTAGGAAGGGCTTGGATATAATTTAGGAGAATTTGGGGTCCCATGTTAGCCCATATTTTGCCTGCGATGGCCTCAAGCGGAGCAATGCTTTTAAAAAGCGTTACATGAGGGGGTTGGTTCCTAAATTTTTGGCCGAAATCAATGCATTTGCCGAACGCATGCTGTTGAAAGTGCCATATTTATGTGTATTGTTATCATAAATATGTTGCATAAATTGTATTACCTGCTGAAGTGGCTTGGGTAAAGGGTTATATCGTTTGCATGGCAGAACAACCACCACTGCTTATACACGCTGTGGAATTGAGCTATTGATGACGGTGAAAACGAAGCTAGCATTGTTTTGGCTGCTTAGTCAGACAGACCCCTCCTCCAAAATGCCTCTCGGATAATTTCGCCGCCACCAGGGTAGTTTTCTTTGCTAGCGGATGCGTTCTGTTGAAAGGAGAAGACAGCAATGTAGTCTTAGGTTCAAAATATATGTGGTCAATAATTAGTTTGCTAGCCAAAGGGTACCAAGGCTGTGTATGCTAGTCAGGAAAATCAATATCCCCTCTGCTTTATCCTGAACATTTTGTTGTAGTATTTTCAATATGAGATTGAAAGGTGGGAAGGCATAAAGGTATATGTTGCTCTAGCACACTAAAAAGTCGTTCACAGCATATATCCTATTAACATATGATACAGTGGTTGTGTTGTCAACTCGTATCAAAATATTGCAAACAGCCTTTTGGCTGACGAAGCACCTAATACTGTAAAAAATAGCAAGTAGCTCTAGGTAATTTATGTCATGTTTCTCGTCGGTTGTTGTCCAGAACCCATGTGTGCTCCATAGCAGACACCGTATCCCGACAATGATGAATCGGTAAATATTTCATAGTTATTTTTCTTAATATCGTTGTAAGAATTCATGATATTATTTTACCACCACAATAGATCTGCGGTTAAGTTGGGTAATAGTGTAACTGAAGCATCATAGTTCATATTGTTTTGCAACAAAGCTAGGCCTTTTTCTCTTTCCAACAGCTTTGTATACATCTAACCGTATTTCAAAGCTCGACAAGCCGATACTAGTATACCCAGTAACAAAGTCAAATCTCTAATTTTAGACTTTTACTTCCCACACCGATAGGTGAGGGGGGTATTGTGATCGCGAAAATTTCATAAAGTTGCACATCAAAACGTTTTCAATACGAAACTAACATGGTATGCTTCAAAATTACGGAATTCTACTAAACGCAAGCAAAATAATAAGTGTACATGCACATTACCTTGGACAAGCTTTGGACACACCAAAACAAAAACAAAAAAACCTCAGGTCAATGCTGTACCACTGCTTGAAGAATTTGAAATACGAACTATGGGATGCGCGACAGTGAAACAACTCTGTGTGGCACGGTCCCAGCGCTTAGCATACATTCAGGATCGGACTGACTGAAGTTGCGCGAGATCTACAAGAAAAGTGTCGCAGTTTCTGACAAATTAGATATTCGACGTTTCCATTGACTTCTGGCGAATTTCGAACATTGTATTTAGTTCCCGTAAGTTGATGAAATCTCCCAGTGTGCGGCGGCCGTATTGGCCGTTGTTTACTTGTACTTGGAGCATCCTCATCGACAGAACTACAATATTTGATTTGTGATACATAGCACTTAAAGTAAAACTAATTATTCAGAAAAAACCTAATATCATTTGGACACTTACCTAAATGCATCAGATCCGGACATATTGAAGATATATACACAAAACCACAAAGCTATTCAACAAATTATTTTTATCAGTGACTTCAGTGTAACATATAAGGTTTGGTGGTGGTAGGTTATACTAATAACATGCCAATTGCCATTCGTCGTTTGTCTGCTGTATTATAGCGCTGCGGATCATGTAGTGTTCTTCCTTGCGCTAACTTATACTTTTGAATCCGATATGGCGTCAGTAGTTTTTGAACCTCCCTAAAGCTTGTAACTGACGACAGCGGCGTAGCAAGAATCAAGGAAGAATGACGTTAAATATTTTTCTTATTGCAATTGATTACTGCTTAATTAATTTTAATAAAATTCAAATTGGTTGGTAAGATTATTGAAATATTTGCTAAATGTACAATTTTGCATAAAAATCCTTCAAATTTAGATGAAAACCTTCAATCCCTTAGTAGTTATAATTTTAGTTGCAAACCCTTCATATTGAAGGAAAACCATCAATTCTGGCAACACTGGGACTGACTGACCTGTATTTTATTACTGAGGGTTGGTCTATGGTTCTACGACCAATACTAAACCTTGCAAATAGTGAAAATACCTGTGAAAATGCGTTTTCCGGAGGTGCGAAACACGACACCTCCCCTCCCATTGTGGACCTGTTTTGGGGACGCTTTTGCGCCAAGCCTTTATTTGTTACATTTAATTATGCAATACAAACAGTGCTGGCTGAAAGAAAATACAGTTATTAGTGAAAGAAAAGTATACCTGCAAAAGACTTATACACATCAAAAACAGAACCCACAAAGTATGAAGAACCTAAAGTCGGAATGTACATGTGCAGTTACCACTCTGCTAGGTAGAGCTGCAAAATAACTTATAATATAAATTTTTAACTAATTTGTGACGACGCTATGACTTACTAACACTATGTACATAAACTATTTAAAAGTGCACACGCGATTGATCAAAGTCTTTACAAAACTATACGAAATGTCCAAACTCGCAAAGTGTGTGACTTAAACTAAACGCGGCGAATGCCAGTCTTTGCGATATTGTTCCCACTATGGTCGCACTTCACCCGCATTATCACTCCGCTGTCTTAAGCTATAAGTACAACTATAAGGTTTCCGTCAAATTGTCCCTCACTGACAATCGACAGTTACAGAAAACACTTATAACTAATATATACAATATACGAGTTCGTGCTGAGATCCTAACGCGGAAGTTAATAAATTGTGCTACACATGGTGAGCGCGAAACGACCACAAAATAGTCCGTAATGCTGCAGGTGTATCGCTCGTAGCAAAACGAAATTGTTCAGATAGCGATCGTCTTCTGAAATTTAAGGAGCTGCCGGTAGGCAGCTGGACTACCCTGTTGTCATGTAAGACCTGGTACGTCACGTCGCGTCGTTCAGTTTGGTATGTATTTGAAAGGGACCTGCCCACTTATTCACAAACATGCCTTGGTGACGGTTACGAATCGGGACTCTGTCTCCAGGCGCGAAGGATACGGGCGGAGGATCCTGAGCATTCGGGAACACGTTACGGGGTATACACCACCTGTCTTCAGTGGGCCCTCTCTCTGGTCTCCCGGATCCTGTCAGCGCGCTAAGCGCGTCCCAATTGGAAGTTGGGGTGTTTCCACTTCCAGGTCTTGGTAAGGTGGAGCCAGTGACGTACTCTGCCAATCTCACACCAGTGGCGGCGTTGACACGATTTCTCAGGGCAAAAGAGTCTTCAGTCAATGTCCCTTTCCCAAGCTGTCTAACTTTCCCGAGTCATAACTCTGGCTCTAATGGCCTTTTTGATTTCTTGGTTCGAGCGCTCCACAGGGTTGGCCCCTTTCTCTTTCCTCTTCTTCCTTTTTCTTCCGCTTTCCTCGCATTCCCCCGGAATGTCGAGGAACCATCTGGGGTAAACCGTCTTGGGGTAAACCCACCTCGTGCACATCTTGTGCAAAAACCAGACAGTTGTCTTCGTCTCCATATTGGGGATGACCTCAGCCTCTCTAACCACTTGCTAGAAATGCAAGTTCCGACGAAGAGGGCAGTGTTACCTGCCGGCGTCCTAGGGTAGGGACCTTAGATAAGGAAAGAGAGGGGATACCGTGCGCCAGTCTGATGCTATATGAATTAGCTGTGACAGAAAACGAATAGCTGTCAAAATTTTGGTGGAAAACAAATAATTTGGTACAGTAGTATTTTTTGTGATATTTAGCCCCCCCCCCTCACACTATTATCAATACAACAATTCTTTCAGTTTTGAAACTCCCCACCCCCCAATTTCACCCCCACCCAAAAAAAGTAGAAAATGATCAGGAACCCCTAAAATATCTAAAAACGTACTTTGAGCTGTTTTCATATTTTTAGTTTTTTGATTATTGCTACGCTGCCACTGACACGATTTCCCACGGTAATAACATACTGTGTCAAAATTTCATTAGAATCAATTTAACAGTTTCCACGCTTCAAAATACAAACCGATCTAAAGCAATAATACTTGTATGTACACAGAAAATCCCTTAGTTTCGGTAACAGGTAAAGCAATGTTCGGATGGACCTAAAAAGGTGATCCATGTCGCTAGGTCTTCCTTCACATGTCAGTGGACGGCCTATTATGAATACAAAAAAATTTTCAGTTTTTCAACCCCCCACCCCCAAACCACCCCAATTTCATCCCCACCCAAAAAAACGTAGAAAATGATCAAGAATCTCTAAAACGCTTAAAAACGAAGTATGAGCTGTTTTCATATTTTTTTTATTATTCCTGCGCCGCCACTGGCACGATTTATAAAAATCATACGCATTTTCTATCCTCGCCATGGTTGTAATTCTGTGTCTCAATTTCATTGTAATCAATTCAACAGTTTCCTCGCTACACAATACAAAACGATCTGAAGCAATATTCGTATGTTTACACCAGAAAACAATCCCGTCCTTCGGATTCTGCAATAGGCAAATGTTCGGATGTACCTAAAAATGTTATTTATGTCGCTAGGTCTTTTTTCACAGGTCAGTGGATAGTATATTATAAATGCAACAACTCTCCCAACCACCTCAAATTTCACTCTACCCAAAAAAAGTAGAAAATGATCAGGAACACCTAAAACGCCTAAAAACGAAGTTTGAGGAGTATTTGATTTTTTTGTTTTTTGCTGCCCATACACCGATTTTCAAAATTATGGCAGCATTAGCTACTATGACCACACAGCATATTGATGCACTAATTTCATTACAATCCATGCAGCGGTTACTGAGATTACGAGGACAGAAAAACGCGTACAGACAGGCAGACCGACAGACAGACAGACCGACGGAAATGAGTGACGTAGATTTTCGTTATGTAGATCCATCGGTGTGGGAAGTAAAATTGATTTACTATGAGCAGTATTTTTTTTCTGGGTAGAAGTCCAATCCTGTCTTTCACAGTCATATGCTGCAAATGAACAAATTATTTTGAATACAATATACAGGGTTACTGGTAACTCGACCACTTTCCTGCAAGAGGTGATAGAGGGACTCAAATGTAATAGATTTAACCCCCCATATGTAATTCCGAAAACCGATAGTTTTCGAGATAATTAACATTTAATGTTTTTCATCCAAAAGTCCAAATTTCCACACCAGATCCCAAACTAAGAAAAAAACCTGTTGTTGATTCTGATAATTTTTATTTTAGTATTTAACTAACACGTACACAAAGCTAACTTAGTATTAAAATGTTTCAAAATACTAAACAGTACCAAACTAGACACAAATATTTAAAAAATACTCAACAAAACTTTTACATTCACCGTGAAAGAAAATTATCTAGCCCAAAAAAATTATACAAACTTTTGAGCAAATCACTAAAAAAACTTTCCTACCTAATAACCTTTTCTGAAAGATTATAAACAGCAATGAATAAAAATCACCTATTCAAAAAGAACGAATGACAGTACAATCATTATTTATAACTCAGTTACATACTAGAATGTTTGCAAATGCGGTCGCTGATTTTATCCAAGTAAAACAAATTAAATCCACTCAAAGTTTCTAGAGATCTTGCTCAATGTGTTGCCCTTGATTTCGGATGCAAGTACGCTTCCTCGCTTCGGTTTTTGTAACTCGTGTTGAAAAAGTTGGTTTCATCTCCTCAGCCGCATTGATAATTTTTTGCCTTAGTTCGTCAGCAGTATTCTCGTAAACCAATGCCTTCATGTGATCCCAGACGTAAAAATCAAGAGGTGTCAGATCTGGGCTCCGCGCAGGCCATGGGATGGGTTCACCCCTTCCTATCCATTTGTTCGGGTATGTGTTGTCCAACAACTGCCGAATTGTGATACGGTAATGTGCTGGACAACCATCATGCTGGAATATCAGGTTGTTGATGATTCTGTATTATGTTGATAAATTTTGTTAAATAGTTACTTGTGGTTGTGCTGTCATTCTTGTCCTTGGAATAGGCCATCAGATAAGGAAGTTTTTAAAATAATTTGTTTGACCGGTTGTCTTTTTTGAGCTAGATAATTTTCTTTCGGCGGTGAATGTAAAAATTTTGTTCTTTATTTTTAAATAATTGTATGTAGTTTGAAACTGTTTAGTATTTTTACACATTGAAATACTAAATTAGATATGCGTATGTGTCAGTAAAAAACTAAATTGGAAATTACTAAAATCGACAGCAGGGTTTTTTCTAAATTTGGGATGTTTTCGGAATTACATAGGGGGGTTAAATCTATTGCATTTGAGTCCCTCTATCACTTCTTGCAGGAAAGTGGTCGAGTTACCAGTAACCCTGTATACATTATCCATTTTTATAATATTATTGGCCACAATATATCGATCCGGTCATGGAAATTCACGGTTAAGTAATGTTAATCACTTAAACTTTAATTGTGGATGGTGAAATTGGCCATATCGAACTCGTGAATAACAATGTTTCAATAAATTTGATTTGAAAATAGATTATTTCTCCAAATAGCCTAACCATAATGTTAATCCTATTAGCTACGGCACTGGGAATAGCACTTTGGTACTTTTTGGTAACAGAAATGTTAGCGCGTACGTCACGTTTCGTCAAGTCTTTCAAACCTGTCGCGTAGTACAGCCTAGTCGTCGCTCGATAAGTCTTCAGAGCTCCAGTAGGACAAGCATCCTCATTGTCTTGGAACCGGTGTATCAACCGGGCGAGTTTATGTTTAGGTACCACCAGCTGGTGGTGCTCGCTACCTTCTAATAAATCGCGTTTCCATAGGAGGTCGTCTTGGACGATAAAAGAGTTGAACAACCTACTCACTCATGGCTCTATGTGTTGCCTCTCTTCAGAATAGAGTGCATTCAGCACCCTCCAATGGCTGATGCACGGCCGTCTCTAATATCAGGCCGCGAACATGAGGAAGCGGCAACTACGCTTAAGCTAGGGTTCCCTAGGACTGTCGGCGGCGGACGACGGAACTGATAGCGGAGCGGAACTGAATGTCGGTCGACGGTATTTGGTCGCGGAGATGGAGTCCTAGAGCGTGCAGTTTCAAAATTTTGCGGTACAGTTTAGTCGAAGTTTGTTGGCCATGGAGGATACGTTAAAAAGAAAAATATGCAGAAGAAACGAGGGTTGCTCTATACGCTTTACGCTGCTTGCGTCAAAATCCGTGCCTCTAGTGGCAAAAGCGAACGAGCCTTGTCGTTCCATCAAGGAGAGTTTACTGCTGCTAGTAGCGTTCCTCTTTGGTTGCCGTTACCTTCGGGTACTAGATGGCGCACCGGCAGAATTCCTTCTGTCTACTCATGCAGAAGAAAATTATGCCCTACATTTGCTTCACTGCAGAAAAAGACGAAAAATAAACGAAATGTATTTAAAAAGAAGAGAAGGCACATTCAAATTGTTGATTGAGCCGTGGTTGTCTGACGATGATAACAAATTTAGAGAATATTTTAGAGTGAATACGGAATTTCTGTCTTATATATAGAAGGTGATATTGAGAGAAAACCGTACAACAGGCAGCGTTGTCCTATATCACCTAAGGAGAAACTGCGTTACATTCAGGTATGTATTATATAATTTATTAGATTTATATTACATATGATTCTCTGTTCCGCTGTCGGTTGAAATCAACCATCGACTGAATAGAACCGAGTCGGAACCGACGACCGAAACCGACAAACGAGCGCCAAAATTATCCGCGGAGGGCGACCGACTCTAGGAATCCACTGTCATTTAAAAACACACAACCAATTCCAGCGAACTTCGGTCGCGGTCGGTTAATCTAGGGAACCGTAGCTTTAGTGGCGTGTCTACCGGCCGGTCTCAGCCACAGCGCGATGCAATTAACTGCCAATAAGCACATTGATTGTAAGGAAGTCTGAGTGATATTCCGCCAAAGAAAAATACAATTGAATACCAGGGATATATCCACAAAATATATTATCAAGTACACGATGCGATATCTGATATATTTTCCTAGAAATAACAACAATTTTTACCATTATTGCAATCGCTGCGTAGGATGACACATATCTGGTGTATGAAAAAAGATTTCCACTCTTAACAATGGACTGATATTGATTGGGATTCTCTGCTCAGTCAATGTATTGTCAAAATATTAAATAAAATATATATTTTACCGTTTAACTGGGGAATAACGTACATGGATTATTATAATTGAATTCCCCAAATGAACGGTTAAGAACTTAATTCTGGACCCCAGAACCATGCTGTGTTAAGTCACTGGAAGGTAATTTTTCAGGAGAGCAGTTTGAAAGTTTCGATTCACTTTGTTGTTATCATAGAATCTTGTATGGGGGATATACTGTTGCAGCAGGTCCTATTTGCATTTGTCCAAAACGAATACTCATTTTCTAGTAGTTTTATCTTTTAAAATAAAATTATTCAGAGTTTACATGACTTAACACAGTTTGGCTCTGAAACAGGACCTAATACATTGCGACATAATACTACATTTTGTGACATGATACTGTATGGCTCTGAATAAATGCAAACTTTTGTGGTAAGCCTTTGCACGTTAAGGAGGTAAATGTAACCATATCATTCAAGACAAATAAACTAATAAATTTTATTCATAGAAAAATAAACAGGAAATTCTAACAAAAAAATCTTTCAAAGAACGTTCTATTAAAATTCTTCCTCTTAAGGTCTATGTGTCCTAGTCTGCTTCGTCAAAACTTCCATGTGGTAGATTTCTGCAAAAAATCATGAAACCTTCTGGGGATCCACTTTAATGTCTTTTGGAGGTCGGTAAATTTTTTTGATGTAATGGGCTTCAAGGAGTCCCTAATTGTCCCGGGCTTAAATAGCTGCGCTCGGTCTTCCTGTCCTCTTCGTGTTTTCCTTGTTTCAGTCTTGTTAAAGTTAATTTTTTCGAATTCTGGTTGGTCGAAACTGGTTTTGAAATATAAGATTCCATTTGCATTGCCAAGAAACTTCATATGGACCGCCTTCGAGATTAAGAAGCTCTGACCACTTTCAGTTTTTTCTTAGGTTGCCATGGAGATGCGCCGTTCTCATAAAGCTGGTTAAAATCTCTGAAATCCTCTGTATCCATCTCCGATACATCTATGTTAGAACCACACATCCTTATTAACTGTTGCCAGTCCCAGGGAGTAATTATAGAAAATTTTGGTGAAGTTTTCATCACCCTTTCAACCCTTGCATGAACAGAATCGACTTCCATATGCGTGTGACCTCTGAGTAGGTATTTATGCTCAATTTGTTTGAGGGTTGGCTTAAGATGTAATATTAAGAAATAACACATAATCATCTGTAAATTACGGTTCTGGGATGGACAATTATCACTCCACACGACAATATGGTTAACGTTGTCTGGCAGACTTAAGACATATTTTAATAAGCACGACGCCATTTCCTTTCCACCGCGTCCAGCTATGGATTCATCCCATAGGAAACAAGAAGCTGACTTTTTGTGAACTGTCGTACACTGTATCATTGAAAGTCCATAGATTCAGTAAGTAAAAGCTCTGAGAATTTTTTAGCAGCGGAGTTGGTAAGCACTTTTGCAAGTCAACCATTAGAACTCTCATATTATTCTCTCCAGAATATAGTTCTTTATCAGTGCGTTTTAACGTATAGCGATTATTTGCATCAGAAGGGTGTTTTTCGTAAATCTGCTCCAGGTCATGGCGCGCTTGTGGGCATACAGTTTCTTTGAGCTGAATGGTGTATTCGTCGCATTGGTCACATTTATCATTATTCGGCTCCTTAAACGATAAACTGAACTCTGTATTAAATATTTCTGAGTATAGCCACTGTTTTGGAATATCAGCTTGATCAATTCCCTTTGTCAGCATTTCGTCACAAAACAGTTCGTACATTCGTATGATATTTGAGTGGCTCCCTAAATATTGCCTGTTGGACTTATTCCTTGAATAATGAGATTCTATACAAGGAAATTTCTGAATGTGTTCCCTGATTGAATTTCTGATATCCTGACCAATTTTATTTCCTGGTTCATATTTTCCTCCCTTGTCAGTTTCGATTGCCCCACCAGTTTGTCTTTTTTCCAAAGCAATTCGTACTGAAGTTTGGGAAACGTGCAATGTATTTAAAAAATATGTACGGCAAACATTGATCCGCTTGCCGTTAACAGTAAAAAAAATATTTCAACGAGAACATTCTTTTTCCTTCACGAGCCCCCGTTCTGACACGTACACGCTGAACTAGTTGCTCCTCAACACAACTAGCTAAAAACTGCCTTTTCAGGTTAATTGTAAGGTCAACAGACCAGAAGTTGGAATGAATCTTTTGACGATCTTCAATAGATATCTTGTTATTATTACATTTTTTCGTACAGCTGTCACTGCAAGGTGGTTTCATTTGTTTCTTCTTAACAACTCTACCACTGGCTGATAAATATTCCTCGCCTCCGCATTTCTTCAAATTCCTCACGTTTTTCTGCCATTGTGGAGGATTTGATCTTCTTTTCTTTCCTTTGGCTAGAGGAACATTTTCCTTAAGTTCATTGCCGCTGGGGTTGGATTTATGAGGATCATTTTTTGATTCATTCGAGCTGCTTACTGCATCAGCTAGTCCATTTGCAGTCAATCCACTCATGGCAGAATCTTGGTTTTCACTGGCAGATAGACGTTGTGAAACAGCCGGGTTTTCCAACTGGACAGTTGAGTAACAAGTTTCTTGGTCGTTGGCAATATACTTTATTAGAATGCTCTGATTGTCTACCTGAGTCAAATTTTGTATAACATTGGGATTCGACATAAGGTTGTCCAAACATTTATCTGCCATAGTTATTATGTTATCTTCACAGACTGCTAAAACATTCAAATCTCCTTGATGAACATCCTTGTCACAAGCATGTGTTGATAATGGGATGTCTATTATGGTGTCCCCTCCAAGCAAGTGTTGTTCTGTAATCAATAATTATTATTACAAATCATTCAGTTGTCATACAACTAATAAACTAAAGAGATTTCGGTATTCTCATATTTATAGGTATAGAAATCATTTTTTTGTGATTATGTTCTACGATAATATGTATCATACTTTTTGGCTACACCATTGTGAAATAGTATTACAATATATCCCTCAAGAGGAACGGAACTGAAAAGTATTATGTCTATTTGCGTTGTCAAACGTTCTCGAGACTGAAAACATTAAATAACCTATCATGAATCGTTTGGTAAATCAAACATAATTATAGTTATATTCTCTTCTAAGATAAAGCCGTAAAATCCGACTTTTTTCAAATACGATTTCATTTAAAATATTGTTTATTTACCTCCATTTTTTGTCGAGAGTGAGGTGAGGAATTGATATTATAGTCTTCCACATCCTTCTTTTGCACCGTGTCTATAATTTTCTTAGCTCTGCTTGACATTATAGTTGCTGTAATTCACTAATACTTCGCCCAACAATTTAATTTATCACAATACACAAGTTTTGTGGACTCTGTATTTGCTGTGCAACGAGGTACTGAAAATATTAAGTCCTATACCGCTAACCTAACATAAGGACCTAATACGCACATGCTGTAATACGCTGGACTTAATACTATGAGGTACTCTATAATCTTCGAACCAAACAATAATAAGAGACATTGAAACAGTCTGGCTCGTTCGTGAATCGGACATAATACGGTTTATGCTAGGTTATATTGCAATCAGTGCGACATAGGACTTAATACTCAGCACCATCGGAAAGAGCGGCAAAAAGTATATGACAGTCACACCTAACCTGAAAATGTGAGTAAAGTGGACCTAACACAGTATGGTTCTGAGGTCCAGAATTACATTTTAACAACACACCGTTGAGCAAAATCACGTGAAGGTGCAGCGTTTACATGTACTTATTTTAATAAATTGTACCTGATGTCATTACTTACTGAGACTGCTTTCTATGTATGTGTACGTAATTATTGTGGTAGATTGTGGTACTAGTCCTCGAACGTAACAGATATCTAATTTTATATAGTCAATATTTTTTCTTAACCTAAATGTTGTGTGTAATGAATTAACCAGGATATGATTAAATATCATAATATTTTTGAAGAATTTTTGTGCGAGTCTAACCAATGTTACATGTCGTATTTTCTAACTCAAGCAACAATCTCAAAAAAGTGTTTGAGTGCTATATAAAAGAGGGTATGCCCGTCAAGGGTCTTATCTCTTATTGCATTATCAAATGGTTTAATTACGCGTTAGTGTACTTAGTTTTCGTCGGTATGTTCTGTCTTCATTTTCATTATTCTGCGTGTGTTGAGGTTTTTATTTGATCTTTTCGACGTTTAAATTGTTAAGCATTTTGACGAGGTTGTTTAATAAGGTATTGGCGAAAATCGAACAAATGTCACGAATTATAGATGTTTTATTGTTTCCACAAATACATGTGTCCTCAAAATCTAAAGAATAATTGTCCGAATTTATGCTTTCAATTGTTAACTCGCAAAGAATATGTTTTTGGTTTCTATTTTGCAAAAATTCCTTTTCCAGATCACTATTATTGACAATATACTCTAAAATAGCGTACATATGAAAAAATATTATTGTTACATTAGTTGTGGGAATTGATAGCCCTCCCCGTCGCAGACTGTCAAAATATATATTGCCTATTGTATTACCCTTAGTTTCGGTGATGTGCATTATGCAAATGCTGCACGAGAATTTTTGCGTCAGTTTATGAGAAGCGTACCCAGATATGTAGATCTTTAGTGCGTCTTCTAAATCACATTCACTTAAATATGGACTTGATAATATTCTAGAAAATCTGTCGTAGCAATTAATGTCGGATTTGTCACAAGGGCTGCTCAAACCGATATCGTCGTTGTCATTTTCTGGTATTCCAAAATGAGCTCTGATTTCTGCGAATGTTAAAACGTTGCTTATTTGTACTGTTTTGAAAATGTGTCTTAAACGAATTTTTTCTCGGCGTTACATGCTTCGTCATAGAAATATTGTAATTGCAACCTGACAGGAGTCTGTAGTTTCCGAATCTTTTTTCCAACTTTTCTGTTGTAAATTTATCGGGGAGATATATTGAATCTTTCGAATGAATACTTTATTATTTCAATTAAAGTCATGGTACTTTGACGAAGAGCCAAATATGTTTCTTTAGTTAGATGTCCAATGAAATCTAAGTTTTGAAATTTGTCCAGCCACTCAATAAATTTTGTCAAATAATCGATCTTTTCATCGAATGTGGAACTAATCGGTGTAGACTAGTTATTCCTCTTAATTTTGCCCACTATTGTACTTGTATTATGAACAATATCCCACCAGTTTCTTATAATTTCCATGAAATCTGCAGTGTCGTTAAAATTGTAGTCCTTCATTGCCGCAATAGTTGAATGATGGAATAAATTATCGACCAAGAAGACTTTTTGACGCTCTAAATTTGAAGGACTAAGAGTTTTGCACGATAACTTGTAAACTTTTTTGACAACAGAACTTTTTTCCTTATTATAAACTTCGCGAATTTCTTGGAATTTTGCATATTTCAAAACGCCCGAATTAAAATCCGGATAAACGAATGTTTTATCTAAGTTCTTCAGATTCAATCAGTTATTCCTAATATTTTTGAAAATGTGAACAAAGTCATACGTTAGAAAGATTTTTTTTCCTTCATCCTTGGGATTGGGAATGTAATATGTCATTTGGACTCCCGGATAACATTGTTTTAAACATAGTTTGGTTGATTTTATGGTTATCTGTTATTATACACAATATCTCAAATCTCGTACTTTGTACAGTATCAATATTTTTTTTTCGTTATAGACACCATTTCTTTTCCGGTTATATTGGATACTGGTAGTAGTTTTACAACTTCACAAAAATTTCCGAACGCCGAGCAGATCATATTATGTTAAAATGGTTTTCGCGAATTGTATGTCGTCCTTGTTGGTAGCTGTGCCAATTATGCTTTTTGAACGATAAATAATCCAACCAGAATTTATTTATATTTCGTCTATTAATAAAATAACTACTTTTTCGTTGGGCTGAATCAATGACGACATACTTAAAATATAGTTTTTGTTGTTTATTTCTTCGCCTGGTGTGATATTCCTACCAGATGAGACATACTGCAAATACCTTTTAGTTGGAAGAATTAACAAGTAGTAGTTGGTATGTTGTAGGTGATTGGATATAAATCATGAAAGTGCTATTATTGTAGATGTACAGTACCTTCTCTTTGTTTTAATCATATGTTATATCTGATCGATTATAAGGCGTAACTGTTCATAATTGAATGAATCACTGTTTTCGCCTAAATCTAACGCTTTTTTTAGGTATTTAACGCCGTGCTCAAGATTTGACGTTATTTAATGCTCATTCGAAGAATCATACCCTCCTGAAAATTTATACATATCTAACAAATTTTGGATCTGTGACCATTTTTCTAGTTTCATATCGGAGTTAAGGATCCACTTGAGATCATTATAGTTTAATTCATTCTTTTTGAGAAAAACTGTAACGCAAAGATTTTGATTTATTTGGATTTGATTTTCAATTGTTATATAGCCAGCATCTGAATTCAGGGTATAAAATACTATTTTTGAAACAAGAACTTTCGTATTCCAGCAGTCTGATATATTTATCTTTCTTTCGAATGATTGAATAAGGAAGCAATATACTGTGTAAGGCTTTCGCGGCCAAAAAGTAATCTGAAAGCGAAGGAGTTAAAAGCAGTAAGGGACATCAATAGGGACACAAATTTCACTGTTCTGCCTGCGGATAGAGGCAACCCCCCAGTGGTGATGGACACCGAAGACTACAAAAATAAAATAAAAGCATTGCTAGATCCAGGCACCTACCGCACTCTAGCAAGAGACCCGACTAAGACCATATTGAGAAAAACTAAAACCATGGTGAAGAATTCAAGCCTTGACGAGGAAACCAGAAAGAAGGTTTGCAAAAGTGAAGCACTGACTCCTAGGCTTTATGGGTTACCAAAAATCCACAAGCCCAACGTTCCACTTCGGCCGATCATAAGCTCAATAGGTTCGCCTACTTACGAATTAGCAAAACACTTAATTAAATTATTGCAGCCATATGTTGGAAAAACCGACTCTTACATCAAGGACTCAGCCCATTTCATTGCGAAAATCAAAGACATACAGCTGGAAGAATCCGACATGCTGGTCAGCTTCGACGTGGTGTCATTATTCACAAAGGCGCCATTAAACGATGCAATCGAACATATCAAGAACATATTTCCGGAAGACATTACAAACCTTTTCAAGCACGTGTTAACGACAACCTACTTCGTCTGGGACGCTAACATGTACGAACAAATTGAAGGTGTAGCCATGGGAAGCCCTCTAAGCCCGGTAGTAGCGATCTTTGTAATGGAGAAGGTCGAACAGGCAGCCTTGAAGAGCGCTCAATACAAGCCCAAGATATGGCTCAGATACGTGGACGATACGTTTGTCATTTGGAATCACGGAAGAGAAAAGCTCGAAGAATTTCTAGAACACTGAACAGCGTGCATGAAAACATCAAGTTCACCATGGAGGTAGAAGAAAACAAAAATCTCGCTTTCCTTGATGTTCTTTTAACAAGAAAAGGAGTTAGATTAGGGCACAAGGTATATAGAAAGCCAACTCATACTGACCGGTACATAAAGAATCAAACCACCACCCATCACAGAAGTACGGAATTATTAAAACTTTGATAGAACGGGCTAGAAAAGTGTGCGAGCCAGAAGAACTCGACACCGAACTGGAACATCTAAAGAATGCTCTTAAGGCAAATGGTTACACAGAAAAGGAAATAACAAGAACAATGAGAAGAAATAGGGCAAAACCAGAGCCTAAACCGATAGCAAAAGCTTTTCTACCCTATGTGCCTGGAATAACAGACAAAATAGGAAAAATGTTACGAAAGGAAAACGTCAAGACCATCTACAAGCCCGCAAGAACGATACAGGAATATTTGAGAACGGTGAAGGATAAAAGAGACCCACTCACAACACCGGGGGTATATCGCATACCATGCACATGTGGGAGTGTATACATAGGAACAACGAAGCGATCTATAAACACAAGAATTTCCGAACATAAGGCCAGCTGTCGACTAGGCCATACGGACAAATCAGCGGTAGCCGAACATGCGATTAAGGAGGGAAGTCACAGAATCAAGTTTGAAGAAACTCAGGTTCTTGCCGCAACGTCTTCATACCATGACAGACTTCAAAGAGAAGCCATCGAAATACAAAAACATCATAATAATTTCAATAGGAAAGAAGAAACACAGAGTCAACCGGACATGGATATGGGTATCCTAAAGGACCTAAAGACACCATATCGCGAAGGGGCGGGGCTACCAACGCTACCTGGTTGGGCCACGTCACCATTAGCAGGTATAAATACACGTGCAGATCCACCAGACGTCAGTATTTTGGAAGTCGCCGAAGTGAAATAGCTTCTGAAGATGCCATCCACTCGGGGTGGCGAAACGTCAAGCTTTAACGCTAAACGACGCCGGCCTAAAAACCCAAGAACCACAAATTCATAAGGAAGCAGTAATTTCCAATGCAGTCAGAAGCTAAAAACTGTTCGATAAGTTGTTCATTATGTTCAATTTGATTCTGTCGTCTACACTCTGGATCTTTCCGAGGACATGGTTTTTCCGAAGACAGATATTTAGGCAGATTTGGGAAAATTGTGAGGACAGCGTTTTCTTTTAGTTTTGGTCTACCGGGGAATATTTTTGTCATTCCATTAGGTAGAGTAATTATGTTGTCTTTTTTAACTATATCATCGGCATTAAAGTGTAAACAGCACACGGTCTGGGATTCAGAAGGAATTCAGTGTATCCTAGGAATTGCTCTAATCCACTTTTTTCGCCATAACTCATTTTTCGGGAACTTAAAACTACTTTTCTGACCTTCTACCTTCAACGAGGAATCGTAGTTGCTTTTACAACCCGGCACGCAGCAACTTTTCGGCATTTCAGTAGGTTAACGTGTAATCTGTAATCCACCTGTTATCTGTAATTAATCTGTTGAGTCTGCACCTATTGCCTCCTAACCTCAAATCTAGCACGCACAAAATTTCCAAATATATTCGAAGCCCGTACACGTAAACTGAATAATCACTGCACAGAGGGTGCCACAGATCAGAAAACAATTAGCATACACACTTTAAACGTTTTATTCGTAAAAGCAATAAAAAATATTAGCGGTAAACCGACGCGCGACGTGCTGACCTATATAATCACGCGCGGGTCACAGGTCAAAATACCAAAATGCAAATGGTCGGGAGTCGGGTGTCGGGTCAATCTCGGCAGGTGGTAATCAGGCCACCTTCCAGGGTTTCAAGCGACGTTGCCATCGTTACTTCGCGGCTTGCTAAGTGAAGGCGGCTGTGGCTGATGGCATCCCTATCTTCGGGACAATCGGCCGGATTGACTGACATTTCAGCGAAGCGGTTATCACTTTCAAGTAAACTGCTGGTTGGGGGGGGGGGGGGAGGGTACTATCGTTCGTCATCGTCCTGTATATCTGTCTGTCCGTCACTGTCAGACATGACCAACCGTCTGTGGTCGGGTTGCTTCACGGATATGTTCGCACTGTGGCGCGATAGATAATCGGCAAGTTAATTGTCTTGGCCACGGCAATGATGTATTTTAAACGAAAATTCTTGCAGATGAAGTGCCCAACGCCTGGCTCTTTCGTCCTTGAACTTACTTGGCCACGTGAGCGCTTTACTATCTGTTACCAAGTGGAATTTTCTTTGTTCCAAATATGGTTAATAGATTTTGCAGGCACATATGACTGCTAGACACTCTTTTTCATAGACATGATATCTCCACTCAGCAGGCTTAAACTTAGCGTTGGCGTAGCTAATACGCATCTCTCTCCTTCAGGGGATTTTTGATACAGGACACACTCTATCCCTTGCTTTGAATCATCGGTTTGTAACCAAAATTGTAGATCATTTTTGGGTCGGTATAGCTGTAACGGCTCCGACATTTTTGCCTTGATCGTTTGGAAAGCTGTTTCAGCGCGTTGGTTGCAACGAAAGGCATTTTTATTGTAGGTCAGATCTGTTAACGGGCTTGATATCTCGGCGAAATTGGGGATGAACTCACTCAGCCAATTTGCCGTGCCCAGAAACTGACGTAACTCCTTTCGTGTATTCGATCGTGGATGTTAAATCACACTCCGAAGGTGGCAAGTCAACATCTCTAGAGATGTTATGCCTATGTGACATTTATCCATGTTGACAGTAAGGTTGTGTGCTGTGAGCCGTTCTAGCACAAGATGCACATGCCGTGCGTGATCTTCCCACGTCTCGCTGTATATGAGGACATCGTCCAAATATATTTTGAAAAACTTGTCAATGTAACCTGCCAACACCTCAGTCATAAGTTTAGTGAATGTCACTGAGACATTTTGCAGGCCAAACGGCATCACAGTAAATTAGTACGCAACTCCATCCGGCATTACGAATGCTGTCGAGTGAGCCGGCTCATCAGCCATCTTAACCTGCCAGTATCCTGGCAGTAGATCCATGGAGGTATTTTGCTTCGCCGAGATCTCGAATAGTCTTGCGAACGTTCGGCATTTGTGTGGCTTCATCCTTAGTAATGGTGTTCAGACGCCGATATTCTGCATAGAATCTGAATTCACCATCCTTCTTTCTGACGAGAACACCTGGTGAAGCGAAGTAGGAATTACTCCGGCAGATAACGCCCTTTTTCAGCATCTTCGATCCTTTTCAGGGGTGTACGAATATCGTCGCTCGCGGACTACCGTGTCTTTGACCACACGATTTCGGGTCTGGAGGTAGCAGTATGGGCTATGCCGGGTACCCCTATGAACACATCAGGGAAACTCCCCACAACTTCGGCGATCACTGGAGGACTACCAACAGAAATCCTCACCAAAGCGTTGTATTTCGCGGTTTGCGGAAGCCAACTCAGAGCCACTCGAGACGTTACCCCCCACATACACGATTAGATGCATGCAATCAACGTTTGCATCTTGTGCCAGGTGCAAATCCATTTCCCTCCCACTTTTCTCCCCCTTACTACGAATGGACGAAGGAAATGGAGGCCCCACTATACAATAGGCTTCTCACCAACATTGGCCGTGTGCTCTTAATCGCTTCTTCTAACCGAATGAATCGCTCTAACATGTAATACATCGAATTCCAACGCGCAGACACATCTAAAATCACTTCAAGAGGGCTTTGACTTCCAGCGTTTTCTTGATATCTCAGAAGTTTATTATTTCACACTGTGCTTCTTTTGAAGTAGCATACTATTTCTCGCACTTTTTCCAAAATAGATGTCTGCTCATTTTTCAAGGGTGTGTGCAATACACCCCATATTTTTCTGTTTTAGCATTTGTAAAGCCTTCTGCATATTTGCAGCATTATCTCATACAGCAAAATTTACTTTTATCCTGAATTCCGCATTTCATAACAATTCCCTGAAGATCCGCAGTATAGTGTTCTTCAGTTGCCGAACACTCTAGAAGGACTGAAATTAAGTCGAACTCCCCATTTAAAAAATGTGCTGTTTTAGCAACAAAGCTAGTGTTATTCGCAGAAGTCCAACCATCAGTTGTGATACAAAATGATTTTTCAGTTATTAGGTTTTTTGTATTTGTCAAGCATTCTTCCATAAAGTGCCGGAAGTAAGGTTTTCGAAATTGTGTGCCTGTCGGGCAAACGATATGCTGGATTCAGAGCTGTAACGAATTCCCTAAGTTCAGTATCAGTTACTAGCGAAAGTGGTTGAAGATCTTTTACAACTATGGTGAGGACGCGGAAGGGGAGGGAAATCTGACTCGCTGAGATTAAGTAGAGGTTGGAATCTGTTGTTATTAGATACAAACCTAGCGAATGAACTCTAAACTTTAGACTTGGCTGCATCGAAGGACAAATTAGCAGTTGCCGTCACTTTCTTTATATAAATTTGCTTTTGATATACGGGACCTAGATTACTGACGGAGCATGTATGAGATCCTTCTTTTGATTCACTACAGGCGAGGCATCTCGAATATGAACTACGACACTGGTTAGAGACATGACCGAATCGTAGGCATTTATAGCACTGGACAACCCGTTGAATAAATGGTTCCACAGGAAAAATAACGCTATTAATAACAACCAACAAATATTACCCTCGAAACTTATTACCACAGTCTGCGTTGGGGCGAATGATTTTTCCCCATCTTTATCTACCTTTCTTTTGAGATGTTGCATATTCAAAATTGAACACAAAGATGTGCAATTCTCAACTAAGTAAATCTCATCAAAAAATGTAGCAACCCCTTTAACAACCCTTTTATGAATAATAAATCATTAGGATAAATGCTCTTAAATTTTGTTTTTCCAAATTTTTATTCAAAACTAATTTATTATTATTATAATATTAAACTACTGATCTTTAATTTTTTATGTAGTATGTGTAAAACAAACAACGTATGTAATCTACCTAGATTTTCCCGATTGCATTTTTCTATGTAAACATAAACATTATTTGAACGGTACTTATCGTTGTTTGTGTCTGGGAGTGTTTTTATCTGCGTCCTTGGGTACGGCTCTAGTAGTGCGGATCTGGACATCTTCTGACTGATTATCTGGAGGATCTTCTTCAAAAGTTAAATCATAAACTCCTACGTTTGCACTCACGGTGTCCAAGGGGGCAGAACCACCCAGGAGGCATCGTAGAACACGATTCACTCGATTACCGAGATTTGCGATCTACTCGTTTATATTATGTAGCACGCTCCGAACAAACGTCTGCCTTCACAGACGACCGATACGGAACTATATACAGGGTTATTCACGTTATTCGACACGTAGCATTATGGTTATATATCATTATATATATCATTAGAAAAGTTATCAAATTCTACGTTTAACCGTATAAAAAAATTAAGCATTCCCATTTGAAAAAATCAAGTTATCGCTGATCGAAGTTTCCTTAATTAATAGACCGATTTCTCCAAGCATAAACGTAATTTAAATTTGACAGTCTCATCAAGGCTGACGCATTTTATGCCTAATAATACGGCAATGTCATAGCCTTCCAAATTTTATAATCTCTGCGATATTCAATTTTTTCCTGATATCTACTTATACCGAAAATGGTGATTTACACCAAAACGGTTCGCTTCAAGTCCCATGTATGATACATAAAGTCACACTAGAATTCACCAAGGAATCTGAGTATGCAATAGTATACGGGGTGTTCTGTCTAAAAAAACATAACTTTGTACATTTCGTGTTTTTGGGACACCCTGTATAACATGAAAATATTTTTAAAATGTCGCGTGCGTGTCGAATAACGTGAATAACCCTGTATATACATTTATAGATAGTTGTATTTCTATTTTACACATACAATTTATAATTCTTTTATTCAACTGTTTTTTTTTTTGTTGTGTTTTTTTGTATTTTTATTCTTATTCTTATTATATACAGACCATTTCCTATTTCAGTTATAGACACCTGAAGGTGATTTAGTCTAAAATAAACCGGAACGTAGCGAAGAAAAATTATAGTTTCAATCGTTGACCGAAACCCATGATAACCACCGTGATCATTTACTTTAATGTTCTTTATATATTTCATTATAATAGTACCTATGCTTTCTTGACATGTATCATCAGTTAGATTTTGCTTTATAATCATCTGGGTTGTAGAGGTAGATGGTACTGAAACATTCGCCCGATTCACAGTTCTATTCTCATCATTAGAACTCTCCATTCCTTGCCTCATGGTATGAATTTCTCTTGGCTCGATTTGTATTTGCTCTCTACCATCCCTTGGAGCATCCCTGGTTCTGCAATGCCTCGAAGCATCTCCGTATCTCTTGCATATAAAACATAGTGGTCTACCATCAGCATCTTGTGCAGGAAAGAATCTAGTTTCTTTTCTCTCTGTATTTCCTCCACTTCTCCAATTCTCTTTCTCAACGCTACTTGATGGTCCAGTTCTATCTTAAGTGCGGACTTTGGTGCATTCGCTCTATTAAACCTTGAGCCGTCTCTGTGCATCCTGTGCATTATTATTCTGTCATGGTAGATTATATCATGTAATAACTTATCTGCATCTGCATGGTCTGCTGCTGAAAAAACATTGCACAATGTAGAATCCACAAGCCTGTCAAAATCTGTTCCTTTGTATCTCGAAAATTGAAACCAACATCTTGGCAGCGTTTGACGTTCTCATGGAAGTAAGATTGGATCGATTCGTCTTTTCACTGAATCCGCTTTGTCATTTGTCCATTTGTCCATTTTTCCTGTAAGCTTTCCATAGACATGAATGTTCTTCTATAGTGCACCTCAATACTTCTCCAATCTACTATTTCTCGCTGTCTGCTTAGATAGCATTTTTTTGCGAATCCTTGTAACTTTGTTTTGCAGATATCCAGCATATCGCCTTCTGGAAAACCATGCAATTGCATCATACTTATCACATTTTCCAACCAATCCCTGGCTTGGTTCACACAATCTCCTCCCGTAAAGATTGCAATATTCTTTGCAATGTCTGGGTATAGCGTATCATAGTAGGCGTACTTACAGTTGTAGTTGATAATCTATCGATCAGTCTTTCAACCAGTTCATCTTTTCTTCCATTTTCCTCTATCATCGTGTTTAATATTCGTGTCATATCAGGGTTTCTAGTTGTCTCTTGTACCTCGTTATTATTCAGATTTCTCTGAAACTGTTGAAATTCATCAGCTTCTTGCATATTTGCTTACTTTTCACACACACTGTCAAAATTATCAATTGTCTTTATTCTGTGGCGCACAACTTCAGACATCACTTTGTCAATTGTCACTCAAATGTCACTTGTCATTGGATGTCACTTCTCTTGGACGCGATTCTGTGGCCCTCACGATTTTCTCTCCTTTTTACAGAAATTGAGGTTACGTCACCGTAGGGCTCCGCATGTTTCCTCTTTTCTTATGGGCTCCAACACTTGCTCCTGGTAATCCCGCTTCTGATTTGTAGTTTTGGTCCCTCTTGTGGGCATTTTTCGGAGTAATAGTGACTCTAACACTGTTTTTAAACAATTTATTGACTCTAAAATACATAAAGTTTATATGACGCCATTACATCCAGCCGAATGAATGAGAAGTAAGATACAATGTTGCCAAAAGGAATACATAACATAGATGGAAAAAATATGAGAAATTCATTAAACTTTCCAGTTCAGAATAACTGACTGCTTTTTAGAATTGTGGGGCATACTTTTGTAATACATTCAATTTATCAATACCATTTTGACAGCCTACTAGATCAGCCTTCCGGTCTCTTACCATTTCTATCATTTTATCTATATTACAAATGGTATTAAGCTCTTTCAATTCATTATATAGAATATTGATATTAGTTCAGTTTGAATTGGCTCCAACACTATTGAAACTGTCACTGGCTGTACTAGAACTTTGATTATTCAGTTTTGTGGCTTGACTGTAGGTTTTAGTGGGCGTAACATGATTATTCTAACGGTATTTGAAGTGTTAATTTGACTAGGATTTTGTACAATTGTGGAGATTGCTCTGTATTGTATATAATTTAATGAAGCCGGACATTTGAAATAATTTGCAGTCTGACTACTACGTGGCTAACGAGAAACTTCAGGCTTTGGCGCGTTCCACGACTTATTTTGCACGTGACCAACTGAGGCCATTCGACAAATATATGAGATCAGCAGGTTGAAAGCGAGAATTTATTTATTTTTCAATATTTCAGATTTCAGTATTTGTAAGGATTTTCATAGTAAGTAGCGTCAAGCGTGGTAGTTTACAGTTCCTCAAAATTTATCTAGTATACCGCTCGAACCCTAACCTTAAAAATGTGATTCTTGATTCTGTATTGAAATTTCAACTTTAAGCAACTCTTTTATCTCGTTTATTTCTGGAAATATTTAACAAATATTGTGTTGTCTATGGTTTGATAGTTCTCACATATTTCTAGGGTGTCATGTGGTTTCTCAATCCCTGGGTGAAAGCATATGTTTGTGATATTTTGCCAGCATTACATGCTGTAAGTGGTAGCGACACTACTAACAGAGTTAGTAGCAAAATGCAATGTTTGAAAGCTGCGTCTGAAGATTTTGTACAAACAGCTCTCATGCCTTTGGGAAATCCTTTAAATGAACGATATAATATTTCAGCTTGTGACACCTGGCGATGTCTTAGACATCATTACCTCAATAAAATCTCATGCGACTGGACCTGACGGACTGAACATTGACATGATTAAATTATGCGTACCTGAAGTTTTGATACATTTAACCAATATTGTCAATACTTGTTTGGATAGAGGTATTTTTCCTAGCATGTGGAAAGAGGCATTTGTGATTCCTGTGGCTAAAACTAATCACCCTACAGAACATACGGATTTAAGACCCATCAGTATTTTGTCCGTCTTATCGAAAATTTTGGAAAAGGCTGTTTACACACAATTGGTCCAATATTTTGAAACATACAATATCTTTCCCGCCTATCAATCTGGCTTCCGCAGTGGGCATAGCACTACATCTGCACTGCTGCATTTGACTGACATTATTCGCAACTTAGACAATCATGTCAATACTATTCTGGTGATGTTGGACTTTTCTAAGGCTTTCGACACTGTCAATCACAAGATTCTCTTAAGCAAACTTAAATACTATGGCCTCTCTGATATTCCTCTTAGTTTTTTCGAATCTTATTTAAGCAATCGAGTACAGCGTGTTAAGACCAGCCAAGGGATTTGTGATGGTGTTGATGTTCCTTCTGGTGTTCCTCAAGGATCCATACTTGGACCTTTATTGTTTTTGGTATACACATCTGACTTGCATACTGTCATGGATCACTGTACTATACAAACATATGCCGACGATACCCAAGTAACCTTTACTTTCGACTCTTCTAATGCTCATCAAGCATCTTACAAAATCAACTTAGACCGGGTAAATTTAAGTAATTATTGCAAGTTTCACTGCCTTAAACTCAATCCAACCAAAAGTTTTGCTATGCTGTTCTGTCCTAAAAGTACATATGAATATATTGAACGTATCACAGTGCTAGAGGTTGATAATATTCGTATACCTTTTGTTACCCATGCAAATAATCTAGGTATCACTTTGGACATAAATATAAGGTACTGTCTACATGTCAGCAATATATCTGAAGCAACATATGCCAGTTTAAGACTGCTATACTCCAATCGTTCCATCCTCAATTTTAAGACAAGAAAGAAATTAGTTGAGAGCCTGGTAATGTCAAAACTACTTCACTCTTTCATTCTCTATTACCCGTGCCTTGACTATGTGACTAAACGTAGATTACAAAAAATTCAGAACTGCTGCTGTCGCTTTGTATTTGGTCTCCGTAAATACAGCCACACTACATCTAAAATCAATGAATTGGGCTGGCTGAAACTTGATAAACTCTTTGATTTTCACATGTTGGTTTTTGTATACAAGACAATAAACACCAAGAAACCAATTTATCTTGCAAATAAATTAGTTCCTAGGAAAAATTTAATTTCAAGAAGCCTACGACATGAGGACAAATTTGATATTCCTCTTAGCCATACCTCCCTATTTCAACGATCTTTCACTTATAATGCTGTTAGACTGTACAATACCGTCAGTAGTTCAGACAAACAAAAAACCTTACAACTTTTCAAAAAATCGCTCAAAGCTCAGCTGTTGGAGAAGCAGTGTTTTTAGGTTACCTATTTGTTATTCATCTTTAGGTATAAATCATTTTTGGACTGTTTCTTTTTTCTCTTTATGAGAATATCTTTATTTTTATTGCTTTTCATTGTTGTAGCCATATATGTAGCACCACTGTTCACAGTGTTCACCTGATGTTATGGTTTCTTAATAGTATGCATTCCTCCACTTTTATGTAGTGTATTACTCTTCATGTTATGGTTAAGTGTAAGAGTAGCCGTGAGGCTAAACTTCGCCATGATATGATGTGCAAATAAAGACTGTTTATTATTATTATTGTGTTTTTTCAAGCTTCTCTCGCATGACTGCGGTGACGACAAATGTTGACGGGCTAGGCCAAGTCAACACCTGAACTATTACTGATCTGAATTTAGGAAAGATCGTACTATATTACAGGTCTTAAGGATTACAGACTTTTGGAATATTTTATGTAAACTTTCGTCCAGGCCTAACTGCTGTAGGTGTTGTGTAAATGTGTTCGGTGTGAGGCCTGAGACCGACATAATGAAGGGGACAATAATAACTTTATCTTGTTTCCAAATTCGCTTCACTTCTATGGCAAGGTCAGTGTATTTAGATATTTTCCCAGCGTAGGTGTTTTGAACATTCACATCATTGGGAATAGCAATATCTATTAAGTAGGTAACTTTGTCTGCCTTTATCTGAAATACTATATCTGGTCTGTTTGCATTGATGGTTTTATCTGTGTGTATTTCAACATCCCAGTATAGTTTGTAGTGATCGTTTTCGAGTACTGATGTTGGTGTATACTTGTAATATGGATCGGAGTTTTCGATTAGTTTGTTTTTTGTGGCTAATGCTTGATGTATGATTTTGGCTGCTGAGTTATGTCTAGCCGTGTACTCAGTTCCAGCGAGAGTTTTGCATGCGCTTGTTATGTGGTCTATTGTTTCCTTTTGTTGTTGACATTTTCTGCAGTTATCGTTTGTTATGGATGGATCTTTAATTACGTATTTCTTGTAGTTTCTCGTCGCAATAACCTGGTCCTGTATAGCAAGCATAAACCCCTCAGTTTCTGGAAAGAGCTGGCCATCCTGCAGCCAGGTGTATGACTGTTTTTCATTTATGTGGTCTTGCGTAATACGGTATCTATGTTTGCCATGGAGTGGTTTCTGCGACCAGGTGCTTATTTTTTCTTGTTGTGATTGTGTGGGATTGTGTGTGTCTGCGACGTGGTCTGGACATGATAGGTTGAGTGGTGTATAGTTTTTGTCTGCTTTTACTATTGCTCGATGTAAATTTGTTTGTTTGTTTTGGAAGAAATGTCTGAGTGTCTTTATCTGTCTTGTGCGAAGCGACTGTATATCTGTAATCCCTCTGCCTCCTTGTTTCCTGTCCTATGGTGAGCCTTTCTTTGCATGCGTTTGGATGTGACATTCGGTGTTTCGTGAGTTCCGTCCGTATGAGGATGTGGATGTTTTCTATATCAGTGTGTGACCACTTGATGATGCCGAAGGAGTATGTGAGGACTGGTATCGCAAATGTGTTAATGGCTTTTGTAAGGTTTCTGGAATTCAATTTGGTTTTTAGTAGCTTAATAAGGCGATCTCTGAACTCTTGGGTTAGTTGTGCCTTGACTTGTGTGTGGTCTATTTTAACGTTTTGATTGAAGCCCAGGTTATTATTATTATTATTATTATTATTATATTCGCCGTGGATTAGACGCGGTGGAACAATTGCTTGGCCACCGCGGTCACCGGACTTGACCCCACTTGATTTTATCTTGTGAGGTACAATGAAACAGAAAATTGATGTCGACGTGCCAAATACACGCGAGGAGCTTATTTGCAAAATGATTCATGTCGGAAATGGATAACGGTATGACAAAGCGATGATCAGTCGCTCTACGCAACATATGTCAGTAAGAGCAACAGCATGTCTGCAACACCAAGGAGGACACTTCGAACAATGGTTGTAACATTTCTTTTTTTCCCAAAATAAATGTTATGCCCACTAAGTATTTTGTTTTATTGCCTTCTCAACTCAACAATAAAGGGTCATATTCAAACCATCATACCTTAACTACTTTACTCAAATGATATTATGCCGCGTTTGTTTATTTTAGGACTGGGCAGTTATCGAACTATGGAATCAGCTGTGATATGATATCCTCCAAAATCGGCCATACAAAGATAATTTCCCTGCGTCGAGCAAACTTTATCTCCCAGCGATCGTCCACCTGCATTTGCACGATGCCTACGTGGAACTTAACTGTTTTCTTCATATATCATATTTTACCAATACCCAATTGCCAACCCTGATTTCTTGTGAATCCTCCCTTGCTTCTTCCTCCATTTTTTCCCTTTCAGGCCGTTCCTGCTCTGCTCCTTGTTCCCTTGTTGCCTCTTGCTCTATGACGCTTCCTATTGTATGCTTTCGATCCTTTACCTCAGGTGTTTCTATGTTTTCTTTATTTTCTGTGTCAGAGCTATACTCGTCATCTAAATCCTCGTCTTCGATCCAGCAACTAGAATCAGAATCTGCATAAGGTACTTCATCTTCAGAACCTTCATCACTCTCCGAATCAGACTATTCTCTTCCTTTTTTCCTTGTTTGTTTTTTATTATTTTGTCTTTCACCTGAGTTCACAGTTTTCTTCGCCTCTGCCTCTTTCTTTGTAGATTTTTTTTAGCCACCTTCTTGGCCGATTGTGTTTCTTCTTTTAACTTCAATAATTCAATCTTTTCAGTTGAACGGATAACTTCAGCACATGAGGCAACTTTGTATCTTTTCAGGATGCTTGGCACGTTTTTCTGCTGTATAATTGACAAAATTATTTGTTCAATAGACGCTATTTGCGAGATTTCAGTATTACAGGCTGCGTCTCTTTGGGAATGAGAAATGGGCGATTGTGTTTCTGAAAAGACTGTATTGTTAGATGCTAATGGCCACGGAATGGATGTCGATGAGGTGTTTGGCTGCATTGTACTGTTAACTTCCCCGAAATCTTCCTCAAGCTCCATATTATTTGGCACATTCCCATCGCTTTGTCGTTGGTGCTTTTCCAGCGCTCTATAGCCTCATTTGAAAAGTTCTCCTTTGGAACTACATCAGCTTTGAATGGAAATATACCTGCTTTTCTAAATCCATTCCTAATAACATCGTCACTGACTGTAGTCCAAGTTTCTCCTAAAAATTGGGAGAATAGGGATTTGGGTAACTTCTGTCCAATATGTTGGCGCTGCCAAGTTGCAACAGTTTGGTCCGACTTGTCTTTGTATGACTTAAAATCGCAGACATCTAATGGTTTTAGAATACCACTGGTGTGAGCAGGGAATTTCAAAACTGTTATACCTTGATCCATAGCATACTCCACCAAATCAAGCGAAACATGAGTGGAATGGTCGTCATATATAACCAAGACAGGTCGCTTGTCACCTAAAGCCGGTACAAGTGTTTTCTCAAAGTAGGCTTTGAATATTTTGGTTTCCATCCAACCGTTTGGAGTCGCAGCATAAGCTGTACCAGGAAATTCTTTGTCTGGAGGTGCTTTCCACTCAGCCCAAATATTCTTCCCTTTAAATATTATCAAAGGAGGCACTCGTTGACCCGTAGCACTACAAGCCAAAACAAAAGTTTTATTTTCTCTTCCTGAGCTGCTTATAACTCGAGATGATTTTTGTCCTCTTTCTCCAATGACTTCCGATTTTGATGGACCTATGCCCAAGTAACTTTCATTTAAATTCCAAATTCGGTCTGGTGCGTTTTCCAGAACCAGTTCCACCAAAGTTTTTTTCAAAAGATTGAAATATCCATAGATGATGAAGGGATCGGTGGCGGCTTTTTTCCTCGCATATTCTAACTGTTCTGGTTTTCGAATTGACAAGTTATGTCGCTTTTTGAAATTGAGAAACCAGTCCTCCCCTGGCAATCCGTTTTTAAATGGTGTTTTTACATACAAAGTTGCCCACCAACTCCAAAATTTCTTTCCGACTGAGACCAAAGCCCCATTTTGCAAAAGTTTTTATAGAAACAGCTAAAAAGTCCTCAATACTTTTACCAAGTGCAATTGTCCTTCCTCTCGTTTTTTTAATAGCTCCTCGTGTACCTCTAACTCGGCAATATAACGTTGTGAAAGGAACTCCGTACAAAATGGATGCCTTATGTATTGTTAATCTGCCACTTCGTATTTTCTCGAGAGCTTGGTTTAACTTGTCTTCAGAGTATCTGGGCTCCATGCCCTTTTTTCTAACATAATTTCGTACCATCTGGAACAAGTAAACGAGTGAAGATTATGGGGTAAATGTAATAATTTTTATATCACAATTGTCCCAAGTCGGCAAATCTGAGGGGCAAATGTGATAGCAGCTATAGTATGTAAACAATTGCAAGTGTGCCAAAAATATACGATTCTATACCATTTTGATACTCACTGTTACCATTCTTCTATGAAAAAGATGGAAAACTTACCTTGCAATTCCAGATAAGCCTCGTTTAAAAGTTGGGTGGTCAATTAGCACGACACGCGTCTGCGACGATTATCGCGGATTAAAACGTGTATTATTTGTTTGTCGGTGAAATAGTGTTCATAAGTGGTTAGCATAGAGTTGAAATAGTAAACGTGTTGTGGCATAGATGGCAGCACCATTTTTGCTATATAATGTCATCTGTAGTGTGTTAATACTTTTGCCCCGGTATCGCAATTGCCCCAACTGACCCTAAATCAACTAACGATCTCTGAGCCTTGATTCTAATTCGAAGGCGATGGAGATGGTCGCCTCGAGGAGACCGTCACTAATTTGGCGGATTCCACCAATGGGAGCTAAGTATTTACAATGCATCTTGTCATTGTTTGGCAACAAATGTTGCCAAAGGTCGAAAAGATTCTAGCGACTGTTGAGAAATTCCGTATTTTGACATACGACGAAAACTGCAAATGTAAGGTTATGAAATGTTTTGATCCAACGAGTACGAAGGACGTCGTTGTTTTGATCTTTTGATTCGTGTCTAGTGTACGTGTTGATTTCTTGATCTTGTGTTAATTGTTCATTCGTGAGATATTAGTGATTTTGCAAGTATGGCATTGCCTTTTGTTCATATGCAAATTGTTGATGAGGTGCAAAGTGCGGAAGAACGGAATCGATTTCGATTATTTCGGAGGATGACAAGAGATGCTCAAGACCCATGCTGTAATACACAACATTGCTCGGCAGTATAATGTTGAAAATCCACCAGATATGCTGGACCATATGGATTTGGAATCAGTGCCAGCACCTCGGCTTCCTAGTGCTGATATGGTGTTCAGGCAGCAAGGACAACAGACAAGACGCCAATATGTTCAAAGATACTGTTGAACATATTAAAGATATTGCCGATTACGGTAAATTATTTTGTCGTTGTCTCTTACAACTCAGCACCATTGCTCTGGCTAATAAAAAAAACCACATTCACTGATATAAGAAGTAGTAAATGTTTCATAATTAGATAGGTAATAAATTTTTTAAAGTACAAAAGTACGAATACAGCATGTCAGATAATACATAATTTGGCTAAAGACAATTTTAAGAGTTTTTAAAGATAATAATTTACTGGCCTAACCTTACCTGAATTTTCAACATCCTGACAGCTTCAAAAATTATACCAAAAATCAAAAATATAACTCTAGAGCTCTATGTTAACATATTCATAAATTGTCAGGCATTGATTACTCGAGTACTTATGTGATATGTTTTTTAAATCATTTTCAGTTATTTGTAATACAGTATAATTTTACTTCCCACACCGATAGGTGAGGGGCAGTGTTACCACCCGCCTTTCTTCTTTCGTAATAGAAATTTGGATTAAAACGTAATAGATAGGTAATAGTTTTCTTGAAAGGTAACAAAATAGTACTTTGTGAAACGCGCATGCGTACAAGCATAAAACAATAATAAATCTTCAGTTCTATGGTAACATGACACAGGACATTCTATGCACAGGACTAAAAGTTGCGATCACTGATCTTTTAGTTTTAAAACTAGAAGCCACTAGACAAGTAGACGCCTTGGTTGCAAGAAAAACAAGAGGGGTGGGGAGAAGGAAAGTCGAGAACGCTGAATAAGCAAATTAAAAAAAATATATTTATTGTAGATACAAAACATAACAAAAACAATTCAAAACAGTAATTCTTTGAATAAAAAATTGAGTAAAATCATTCAAATAAAAAAGTAACACAAACTATAAAAAATAAATAACATATATACATAATAACATAATATAAGTAAAATGATAAACAAAAATTTATTGTACATGAAAAGCTGAACAAAAGTAATTCAACGCATAAAAACCCGTAAACAACAGCCATTTTTTAAATAAAAAATAATTAAATCATTATATAAAAAAGTAACACAAACTATAAAATTTAAGTAAAATATATAAATAATAGCATAATATAAGTAGAACAATAAAAAACGTTAATGTACATAAAAACTGAACAAAAGCAATTCAACGCATAAAAACCTGCAAAACAGTCAATAAAAAACAATAAAATTAATTTATCAAATAAAAAATTAACACTAAATATCAATAAATATATACAATAAATCTTAATCATAACATTTAAAATGACAGGTCCTTAGCATGATCTACATCTTCATTTACTGTAATGCTGTTATTATAATTAATTAATGCATTATCTGGCTCAAAACGGTAACAACTGCTTCCTTTAAGCAACTGTTTACTCAATAAAAGAGCATTACATGTATCCACATTCAATCGATTCATGGCTTTTATTTTGATCATATTAAGTTGTGAGAAAATTCTCTCAGCAGCTGCAGATGAATGGGCCAATGTCAGCAGACCAGAAAATAATTTTTTCAGGTCAGGAAATAGTGGTTGGTCTAGGGCATTTTTTAAATCCAAGACCTGACACCAAAATTCGCCTATTTGTAAGTCTTTGAATTTGTGTATTTCGTCACAGTGGTTCAGAAAATGCCATTCGTCATTTAATTCTTCAATATCTTCCACTAAATTTGGAAAGTGGATTTTACATTCAACTATCTTTTTTGTATCTCCCATAAGGACACTGTTTGGATTTAACATTTTAAGCATTTTCAAAATCGGGTCGTTGAAATCAAAACGATTTTTAATTAATTAATTTTAAGACACAGCTCGATATAAAAATTGAGACAGTTAATCCTAATTGGTTTTAGTTCAGCATCATTCAGATTTGATTGTTTTATTAATAATTCTGACTGAGCTCTAATGTAAATCTTTTCTAAAGAAATATAATTTTCAGGGTTTGAAACATTCACTTAATGTAAATTATCTTTGAACTCATCTATAACATCAGTTTTAATGGAATTGCTTATTATGGTTTTATATGTTGAACTAAGACGTTCATGCAAAAGATATAACTTTGGTGATCCACTTTGAAATTCTAAATTTAAGATATTAATTATTTTGAGAATATATGTCAGAAAATAGAAATATAATTTGAAGCATTTGTTGTTCAGGGCATCTAGAATAGCGTTTGTGTCATACGCACCATCTCTTTCTGTGGCAGCTGCAGTGAAATGCAATATAAGAGTAGGCCACTGTTCCACTAACCGTGTCCATTGATTAACTTATTTTAGGGGGAAGATATACAGCCACACACAAACGCCGGGCGCCCGACTTTTGTTTCTTCTGGACGGCTGCCATCTATATGAGCACAAATGTACCTCTACCGATACAACTTTGATAGTATAAGAACCATCGACTTTGATTATAACAAAGTACCCTACCTCTCAACCACGTATAAACGCTACTTGCTATTATCTACTCCAGGTGTCGCTATCGTTGGAAATTGACAACTGACATCAATAGTGTCATTTTTTAATTTTCTAATATTTCCATGAACGACGATCAAAAAATATTGATTGATAATATTGATTTCGATTTATCGTCATTTGCATTGAATATTTCGCGATTTCTGGAAGCAAAATGGTTTACAGATGTTATTACTATAACTGTCCAAACAACAAGACTCGTAATCCAGAGATGTCGTTCTTTGCTTTTCCAAAGCAACAGCTATACGTGGTATCTGGATCAAGAATAGTGGCAATGTGAATTTGTTCCAAAATGTTGGAAAGCCTGAGCCACTACCCAAACAATTAGGTGTCCGAGAACAACACTTCAAACAGATCTATATCCAGAGATCAGATACAAAAAAATTCTTCAGACACGCAGTGCCTTATGAGTATAATTAAGGTAAGTACCTATACCGTTGAAACCAAACTATTGCCTTCTATTACTCATCTACAAAAGTAAAAACTTTGAAGCAATACGTAAATTTACCATACTCTGCCGTTTTCTTAAGCCTATGGGGCATTCCACCACAACAATTTCAAACAGAACTCAAAATCAGCACCAGCTGCATCGAAATAACTAGGTATATTTCAATAAATAAAACAAAAACTTTGTGAACACTTTTCAATAAACCAATGCCAGTAACGTTTCTCAATGCAGTAACTCCAATTTCATGTCACAATTTAAGCTTGCTAAATATTATGGCAAACTGAGCAGCAAAATGAATTCCTTTTGAGAATTACTGATCCCAAGAATCTGGCAACAAACAGACAAGAGTGGTTCCCAGGCATGGCATAATCATTATAAAGATGCACGAGTGGCTGATTAATGGTCACTTTAGGTATACTATGCTCAAGCTAATGTGTGGGTTTATTAGTGTGGGTAACAGTATAAATCTGCCATACTTCTGGTATTTCTTTTTGTTTTGTTGACAGTCCAAGGTATCAATGGAGCATTCTAATGATCACTAAACTAGATGCTCGCAATTACAGCTATTTAGAACATGACAAACAGTATGGTCTCACTAAATTTCAGTTTAAAAAAATTCTTAATTTCAAGTGGCTGAATCACTAGTGAATACACCTCCCTTTTTTTTCTTGTCAGAAAAAGTAAAAAACGAATTCTACTTTACGTTTGTGTTGTGAATTAGGCAATATTTGTAACAGCTTGTATTATACTATTAATTACGACACTTCTTATCTTTAAGATTTTGCATCTGTACTTACAGCACTTTTACAAAAATCCTTCCCTTATGTAAAATTATTATTCAATAATCTTTTCTCGGCGGTGGTTTCATCTGTTTCAGATCCTGTAAAAAAAATGACCGTGACTTACAGTATAATTATGAATTATAAAGGAATAAAGACTCTGTCGCCACTGGACTACTTTTGAAAAACGTACTATCCACTACGACTCCACAGCATAATTTATCATTTATCCAAATCCGTGCAGCGATTACTGAAATTATGCAGCAAGAATGACGATAGACACCGCCGTACAGACATAGTAAACGCTTAAGAAACTTATTTGCTCCAAACTGAAAATAATAAGGAGCCTCTAAAATGAAAAGCACAGCATGGAAGGGTATAAGTATATCTAATGCTAATTGGAACTGGATAAAAACACATGCGCACACATTAAAGGAAAACCTGCCATGGGCGCCACACTTGATAGGGGAACCTGTTGTACCTTGACCAGTTTTTTTAATTTAGATTTTTATAAAAAAAGTGGTACTATCTACATCCGTCCAGTGTACATGTATGTGAAGATCATTTAATTTGCTACATAATTCATTCATAGAACTATGTACATTTTCAAAAAATCTGGTACCACGACCCACTTGAAAAAAAAAAGGGAAAACTGTCCTAGGTACAACAAACCAGGTGTACCTTGGACCGTGTCCGTTGTACCTAAGACAGATAAGGTTAAAATGGAGATTAACAATTTTATTAGTCATAACTTATTTATTTTGTGTTGAATTTGTTGAATTAATATTAGTAATAATTAGTTAATCATATTAGCATTAGTAGAGTGTAAAAGATAGTTCTGAAACATACCCCCCACTCTCCACGCCTGTAGACCCCCCACCATTAGCCCCCCACCCATACCCCCTCTCTTCACAAATATAGCCACCTCTCTGATGTATTAGAATGTAGTATATCCTCCCACCACCGTCTTAGAACATAATTAAACCTCTCTCCAATAAGAACGCCACACCCCAAGACCATTAATTGATAACCGGTTTGAGTGGAGGTGAGTGGGTTTTCAGTATAGGTTCAAGGGAACCAAAATGAAAGAAGAGTAAACCGGTTCGATCGAGTTCAATAAACTGTTGAATGATGGTCATGCACCTGAGAAACCTGTTTGAGCGGATGTGAACCGGTTTGATGGGGTTCAAGAAGATTCAATGAAATTGATCTCCGAATGCCACACTCCTAGACCATTCATTGATAACCCGTTTGAGTGGAGGTGAGTGGGTTTTCAGTATAGGTTCAAGGGAACCAGAATGAAAAAAGAGTAAACCGGTTTGGTCGAGTTCAATAAACTGTTGAATGATGGTCATGCACCTGAGAAACCTGTTTGAGCGGATGTGAACCGGTTTGATGGGGTTCAAGAAGATTCAATGAACTTGCTGTCCGAATGCCACACTCCTAGACCATTAATTGATAACCGGTTTGAGTGGAGGTGAGTGGGTTTTCAGTATAGGTTCAAGGGAACCAGAATGAAAAAAGAGTAAACCGGTTTGGTCGAGTTCAATAAACTGTTGAATGATGGTCATGCACCTGAGAAACCTGTTTGAGCGGATGTGAACCGGTTTGATGGGGTTCAATAAGATTCAATGAACTTGAAGTGGAAATCAAGCAGAAAGAAAAAATAGTAAACAGGTTTGGTGGGGGATAATCTCCATCAGCGATGAATATAGATGGCTTTAAAAAGGAAGGAGGTTAGTACAGCTGCAACTCTTGAAAGTATTAGGCATATGAAAAAATCGGTATAGACTACAAAAGCGAACATTTGCTGTGTTGTGTAAAATGAAGTGTCCATTGTGTTACAAACTTTTTGCATCGAAGTCATCGCTTATACGTCACAAAAAAGAGAGCTGTCCGTTTAGATTTGATGTAGTGTCGAGCAGCAAAAGGCGAAGGGCTGGAAGTAGCAATGATCCAACACCATCAACATCGGGAAGCAACGGTCAACCAACGCTCGATAATAATGCAGACAACCAAAGTGATAGAGTGGGTGGGAGACGGTGTGAAGCCAATGCATCATCAACATCTGTAACTGATCAGGGAGCAGACAATCAAAGGCGACGGAAGAGACGATTGGAAGCAACGGGAACCGCTGTAGCACCAGGTGTGGAGAAGGTAGCAAGTGCATTCATGTCTAGGATCTGTACATATCGTTTTACAACCAATGAAGAAGTGAAGTTGGACTGTGATGCATTTTTTCAAGGAGTCGAAGAAAAAGTAATTGCTATTATCAAACAATACCGAACAGAATATCAGGCATTAAAAGTAAACTGTGAGCTTTTTGGTATTTATAGCAAACCAGAGAAACAGACTACAGATATAAAATCTTTTAATACAAAAAACAAAATTATTGTGATATCAACAGCGTTGGATGAAATATATGAAGAATTCAAGACAGAAATCGTAAATAGGTGTGGAACATTCGAAGAAAAAGAATCAGGGTGGTTGTTAATGAGTTTATTATATCTGGAGGTAAATATAAACCAATATAATCCTTTAAGAGCAGGAAGCTTCATCAAGCTACCAAAACAAATAGAATACAAGAGGGCTGTGCTGAATATCCAAAACAAAGACCAGTGTTGTTTTGCGCACTCGATTGTAGCAGCTCTTATACCACAGATGGGGCATCCATGTAGATCTACATCTTACCCACATTTCTCAAGTTTATTGAATTTTGATGGTATAGATTTCCCTGTACAGCTGAAAGACATACCAAGATTTGAAAAACAGAATAATATCTCCATCAACGTGTTTGGATTGGAGTATGAGTACAAAACAAATATATGGAAGGTTGTTGGCCCCCTATACTTTACATCTGGAAGAAGAGCCACTCATGTAAATTTATTACTACTCACAGAACATGGTGAACATCACTATTGTCTTATCAAAGATATGTCACGACTAATCTCCAGACAAAGGTCACGGCATGTGGGTCGCATTTATATATGTGATGGATGTCTACAATGCTACGATGCAATGGAAAAATTGAAACGACATCAAACTTATGATTGCAATCATGTTACAACGAAGCTACCAACAACAAATATGAGTTTGAACAAGTATGGAGAGTATATACCAAAAAACAAATTAAAATTCACTAATCTAGAGAAGCAGTTAAAAGTCCCCTTTGTAGTCTATGCCGATTTCGAAAGTATGCTGAAACCTATTCAGTATGCTGAGCCGAATAGTGAAGATTCGTTCTCAGTAAAAACGTTCGAGCATGTGCCGTTTTCATTCTGCTTCTATATAAAATGCTCATTCGATGATTCTGTATCACAAATAGTACAATATAGAGGACTCGATGCTGCTGAAAAATTTGTAGAGAAACTAGAAGAACACGTAGTTAGACTATATCATACATATTTGAAACAACCAAAAGAGATGTTACCACTGACACCACAAAAGAAGATGAATTCAAGAAAAGTACAGTTTGCCATGTGTGTGAAAAAGAGTTCCAAGAAGCAGATATCAAAGTTAGAGATCATTGTCACCTGACAGGGAAATACAGGTTTGCCGCTCATTCAGTGTGCAATCTCAACTATAAGCTACCACGCTTTGTGCCTGTGTTCCTGCACAACTCATGTAATTACGATAGTCACCTATTTATAAAAAAACTAGCATTAGACAAAGAAAAAGTAGACGTCATTGCACAAAACAAAGAAAAGTATATTTAGTTTTCAAAAAGGATTTTAGTAGAGCAAGGAAATGAAAAAGAAGACAATGTATTCATGAAGTTGCGATTCCTGGATTCATACAGGTTTCTACCCAGCGCACTGGATAAATTAAGTGAAACGTTAGCCTCAGAGGAATGCTGTGAAATAAAAATTTTTTCAAATCAAGATGAATTCAATGAAATAAGAAAAAAAGGAATTTTTCCATATTCATACGTTGATTCCTGGGAAAAACTAAGTGTCACCTCGTTACCTAGCAGAGCTGAGTCTTTTGATATATTGCGGGGTGAAAACATTACTACTGAAGAATATAATCGAGCTTGCTACGTTTGGAAGCTTTTCAAGTGCGAAACGTTGGGGGATTATTCAGATGTGTATATTAAATCAGACGTGCTGCTTTTAGCAGATGTGTTTGAACGTTTTCGAATAGTGAGTTTGACGACGTACAAGTTGGATCCAGCTCAGTACTTCACAGCACCTTCGTTGGCATGGGATGCAATGTTGCGTAAAACGAAAGTGGAGTTGGACCTGCTAACAGATGTGGATATGCTCCACTTTTTTCGAAAGGCTATCAGAGGAGGTTTGAGCCAATGCAGTCAAAGAGCTGCAGAAGCAAACAACAAGTTCATATCAGATTATGATGAAACAAAACCCTCCTCATATGTAGTTTACCTCGATGCCACGAATCTGTATGGAAAAGAAATGTCACAGTGCTTACCAACCGGAGGTTTCAAATGGTTAACAGAAGGAGAGATTGAAAGCTGCAAGTGGTCCACTGCCGATGAAAACAGTAAAAAGGGGTATATTTTAGAAGTTGACTTACTGTATCACGAGCATTTACATAACCTCCACAACGACCTTCCTTTCTGCCCTGAAACAGCTGTGCCACCCAAAGGAAAACACCAGAAGCTTCTGGCCACATTGAAAAATAAGACCAAGTACGTCATCCACTACAGAAATCTACAACAGTGTTTACAACATGGGCTACAATTAAAAAAAATACACAGAATTCTTGAATTTGACCAATCACCCTGGCTGAAAAGTTACATTGATCTAAATACCATTTTGGGGAATAAAGCAAGTAGCAAATTTGAGAAAGATTTATTCAAATTATTCAATAATGCAGTATTTGGCAAAACGAGGGAGAATCCAGACAAACGTGTTGACATCAGACTTTGTACACACTGGGAGTCAACTCAAGGAAGTGTTGGAGCACAAGATTTGATTAGTAAGCCGAATTTCAAATCAGTTTCCATATTTTCCGAGAATCTAGTCGCAGTGCAAATGTCTCCCATAGAAATTACTTATGACAAACCATTATTTGTGGGCTTCACTGTATTAGAGATAGCCAAAAATATAATGTACAGCTTTTACTATGATTATATCAAAGCAAAATATGGAGATGATGCTGTACTATGCTACACAGATACAGATTCGTTAGTGATGCATATAAGAACAGACAACTTTTATCATGATATGAGAAGTAATATCAACTATTTTGATACATCGAATTTTCCAGAAAATAATATCCATGGAATTACGAAGACCCCATCTGTGGTTGGAAAAATGAAAGATGAATATGCGGGAGCTCCAATTCACAGATTTTATGGCTTAGGTGCAAAAACATATTGTATAAAACTACAGGACGGTGATATCAAAAAAGCAAAAGGTGTGAGAAATACTGCTATCAAAGAGTTAACTGTAGCTGATTACAAGCACATAGTTAAGGAAGGAGGAAACTTATACAAGAAAATGTTTGTCTTTAAATCATGTTTGCACACTATTTACACAGAGCTGAAGGACAAGGTAGCTTTGACGAGTGTAGATGACAAAAGGTATTTTGTTCCTGGCAGTATTCATACTATGGCTTGGGGGCATCACGCAATCCCAGTAATTGAAAGATACAGACAAATCGAAAACCAGATAGAGTTTGGGGATATGCCTGATACACTTGTCCAACCTAAAAGTAATGATAAACAAGAAGATAAAGAAGAAGAAGAAGAAGAATTTTATATCGCTGAGTTTGACTTGAAACTGCTTTAACACCTCCCACCACTAACCACATCCCCTCCTACATCTCACCCCCTCCTATCTACCCCCCCCCCCCTCCAGTTATACAGACGCAGATGTATTAACAGGCCTGCGGTCATTCATGGTACACATAGTCAGCAAACATGTGGCGTGCATACAGTCATACAGTATCTGTGACGGATTTCAACAGCGCGTTAGACTACCTCTGTGATGAACTCAGTAAAAATCGTTGGGAGTACGACCACGAAGCAATTTACGGTATGGAGCGATGGTGGTCGATGGAAGAGTGCCAGAAACGAGCAAAACTGGAAGGTACAGCTCTCGAACTTACAGAACTGTACCAAGAAGAGAAGATCTGCGGAGAATGTTGGATAGGAGCCATCATTCGCCTGAAAACATACTTTCCAGAAATCAGACAAGTCTTCCGATTTCTACCTGAAGATGTTCAAATACGAATCGCTTTTCCTGAGGAACCAGCCACCTGTGAGTTGGAGTGTCGAAAACAAATCCAGACTGTAGTTGAGGGTGTTGAAGACAGCGAGACACCAGGTCCAGCAGAGACACAAGGCACAACAGATACACAAGGTCCAGCAGAGGCATCAGGTCTATCAGAAACATCAGATTCTACAGATATACTTGCTCCAACAAGTGTAATGGATTGAGAAGAAGCATAATGTTTGATTATAGCATGGTTTTTTCTTTTTTAAAACAATAAAACTATTTGTGATACAGAACATTATGTGTTGTTATTGTCATACTCACGCACTATCAATACTCACTCTCCAATTATGCTGAGAATAAAAAGATACTGAGCGTGTACGTAATTTCACAGTCACAACCTCCCTCCACTAAAGATATTGAGTTATATTGATGCAACATATCGATGATTGCTTAGTTGTCTCGAAAACACTGTAAGTCATGTGTGGTGAAGATCACTCAGTGAACTTTAAGCAGTTCAATTCTTTAGATAAACGTCTATTAACATTTAGTAAGTGGCCATACCACGTCGACCCCCTACCTATCGCTCTAGCTGGATTCTTTTACACTGGAAGGGGTGACATATGTCAAGCATTTTGTTGTGGAGTTACACTGTATAATTGGAGAAAAGGTAATTGTCCTATCAAGGATCATGTTAAGTATACAAAAGGTTGTGTTTATGCAAAACACATCAATAAACTGTTACAACGCATGTGTGTGCGGAAGGAGGAGGAGAACACTAGTGTTTATTCAAAACTTCAGAGGATTCAGAGATGTCGTTCTTTGCTTTTCCAAAGCAACAGCTATACGTGGTATCTGGATCAAGAATAGTGGCAATGTGAATTTGTTCCAAAATGTTGGAAAGCCTGAGCCACTACCCAAACAATTAGGTGTCCGAGAACAACACTTCAAACAGATCTATATCCAGAGATCAGATACAAAAAAATTCTTCAGACACGCAGTGCCTTATGAGTATAATTAAGGTAAGTACCTATACCGTTGAAACCAAACTATTGCCTTCTATTACTCATCTACAAAAGTAAAAACTTTGAAGCAATACGTAAATTTACCATACTCTGCCGTTTTCTTAAGCCTATGGGGCATTCCACCACAACAATTTCAAACAGAACTCAAAATCAGCACCAGCTGCATCGAAATAACTAGGTATATTTCAATAAATAAAACAAAAACTTTGTGAACACTTTTCAATAAACCAATGCCAGTAACGTTTCTCAATGCAGTAACTCCAATTTCATGTCACAATTTAAGCTTGCTAAATATTATGGCAAACTGAGCAGCAAAATGAATTCCTTTTGAGAATTACTGATCCCAAGAATCTGGCAACAAACAGACAAGAGTGGTTCCAAGGCATGGCATAATCATTATAAAGATGCACGAGTGGCTGATTAATGGTCACTTTAGGTATACTATGCTCAAGCTAATGTGTGGGTTTATTAGTGTGGGTAACAGTATAAATCTGCCATACTTCTGGTATTTCTTTTTATTTTGTTGACAGTCCAAGGTATCAATGGAGCATTCTAATGATCACTAAACTAGATGCTCGCAATTACAGCTATTTAGAACATGACAAACAGTATGGTCTCACTAAATTTCAGTTTAAAAAAATTCTTAATTTCAAGTGGCTGAATCACTAGTGAATACACCTCCCTTTTTTTTCTTGTCAGAAAAAGTAAAAAACGAATTCTACTTTACGTTTGTGTTGTGAATTAGGCAATATTTGTAACAGCTTGTATTATACTATTAATTACGACACTTCTTATCTTTAAGATTTTGCATCTGTACTTACAGCACTTTTACAAAAATCCTTCCCTTATGTAAAATTATTATTCAATAATCTTTTCTCGGCGGTGGTTTCATCTGTTTCAGATCCTGTAAAAAAAATGACCGTGACTTACAGTATAATTATGAATTATAAAGGAATAAAGACTCTGTCGCCACTGGACTACTTTTGAAAAACGTACTATCCACTACGACTCCACAGCATAATTTATCATTTATCCAAATCCGTGCAGCGATTACTGAAATTATGCAGCAAGAATGACGATAGACACCGCCGTACAGACATAGTAAACGCTTAAGAAACTTATTTGCTCCAAACTGAAAATAATAAGGAGCCTCTAAAATGAAAAGCACAGCATGGAAGGGTATAAGTATATCTAATGCTAATTGGAACTGGATAAAAACACATGCGCACACATTAAAGGAAAACCTGCCATGGGCGCCACACTTGATAGGGGAACCTGTTGTACCTTGACCAGTTTTTTTAATTTAGATTTTTATAAAAAAAGTGGTACTATCTACATCCGTCCAGTGTACATGTATGTGAAGATCATTTAATTTGCTACATAATTCATTCATAGAACTATGTACATTTTCAAAAAATCTGGTACCACGACCCACTTGAAAAAAAAAAGGGAAAACTGTCCTAGGTACAACAAACCAGGTGTACCTTGGACCGTGTCCGTTGTACCTAAGACAGATAAGGTTAAAATGGAGATTAACAATTTTATTAGTCATAACTTATTTATTTTGTGTTGAATTTGTTGAATTAATATTAGTAATAATTAGTTAATCATATTAGCATTAGTAGAGTGTAAAAGATAGTTCTGAAACATACCCCCCACTCTCCACGCCTGTAGACCCCCCACCATTAGCCCCCCACCCATACCCCCTCTCTTCACAAATATAGCCACCTCTCTGATGTATTAGAATGTAGTATATCCTCCCACCACCGTCTTAGAACATAATTAAACCTCTCTCCAATAAGAACGCCACACCCCAAGACCATTAATTGATAACCGGTTTGAGTGGAGGTGAGTGGGTTTTCAGTATAGGTTCAAGGGAACCAAAATGAAAGAAGAGTAAACCGGTTCGATCGAGTTCAATAAACTGTTGAATGATGGTCATGCACCTGAGAAACCTGTTTGAGCGGATGTGAACCGGTTTGATGGGGTTCAAGAAGATTCAATGAAATTGATCTCCGAATGCCACACTCCTAGACCATTCATTGATAACCCGTTTGAGTGGAGGTGAGTGGGTTTTCAGTATAGGTTCAAGGGAACCAGAATGAAAAAAGAGTAAACCGGTTTGGTCGAGTTCAATAAACTGTTGAATGATGGTCATGCACCTGAGAAACCTGTTTGAGCGGATGTGAACCGGTTTGATGGGGTTCAAGAAGATTCAATGAACTTGCTGTCCGAATGCCACACTCCTAGACCATTAATTGATAACCGGTTTGAGTGGAGGTGAGTGGGTTTTCAGTATAGGTTCAAGGGAACCAGAATGAAAAAAGAGTAAACCGGTTTGGTCGAGTTCAATAAACTGTTGAATGATGGTCATGCACCTGAGAAACCTGTTTGAGCGGATGTGAACCGGTTTGATGGGGTTCAATAAGATTCAATGAACTTGAAGTGGAAATCAAGCAGAAAGAAAAAATAGTAAACAGGTTTGGTGGGGGATAATCTCCATCAGCGATGAATATAGATGGCTTTAAAAAGGAAGGAGGTTAGTACAGCTGCAACTCTTGAAAGTATTAGGCATATGAAAAAATCGGTATAGACTACAAAAGCGAACATTTGCTGTGTTGTGTAAAATGAAGTGTCCATTGTGTTACAAACTTTTTGCATCGAAGTCATCGCTTATACGTCACAAAAAAGAGAGCTGTCCGTTTAGATTTGATGTAGTGTCGAGCAGCAAAAGGCGAAGGGCTGGAAGTAGCAATGATCCAACACCATCAACATCGGGAAGCAACGGTCAACCAACGCTCGATAATAATGCAGACAACCAAAGTGATAGAGTGGGTGGGAGACGGTGTGAAGCCAATGCATCATCAACATCTGTAACTGATCAGGGAGCAGACAATCAAAGGCGACGGAAGAGACGATTGGAAGCAACGGGAACCGCTGTAGCACCAGGTGTGGAGAAGGTAGCAAGTGCATTCATGTCTAGGATCTGTACATATCGTTTTACAACCAATGAAGAAGTGAAGTTGGACTGTGATGCATTTTTTCAAGGAGTCGAAGAAAAAGTAATTGCTATTATCAAACAATACCGAACAGAATATCAGGCATTAAAAGTAAACTGTGAGCTTTTTGGTATTTATAGCAAACCAGAGAAACAGACTACAGATATAAAATCTTTTAATACAAAAAACAAAATTATTGTGATATCAACAGCGTTGGATGAAATATATGAAGAATTCAAGACAGAAATCGTAAATAGGTGTGGAACATTCGAAGAAAAAGAATCAGGGTGGTTGTTAATGAGTTTATTATATCTGGAGGTAAATATAAACCAATATAATCCTTTAAGAGCAGGAAGCTTCATCAAGCTACCAAAACAAATAGAATACAAGAGGGCTGTGCTGAATATCCAAAACAAAGACCAGTGTTGTTTTGCGCACTCGATTGTAGCAGCTCTTATACCACAGATGGGGCATCCATGTAGATCTACATCTTACCCACATTTCTCAAGTTTATTGAATTTTGATGGTATAGATTTCCCTGTACAGCTGAAAGACATACCAAGATTTGAAAAACAGAATAATATCTCCATCAACGTGTTTGGATTGGAGTATGAGTACAAAACAAATATATGGAAGGTTGTTGGCCCCCTATACTTTACATCTGGAAGAAGAGCCACTCATGTAAATTTATTACTACTCACAGAACATGGTGAACATCACTATTGTCTTATCAAAAATATGTCACGACTAATCTCCAGACAAAGGTCACGGCATGTGGGTCGCATTTATATATGTGATGGATGTCTACAATGCTACGATGCAATGGAAAAATTGAAACGACATCAAACTTATGATTGCAATCATGTTACAACGAAGCTACCAACAACAAATATGAGTTTGAACAAGTATGGAGAGTATATACCAAAAAACAAATTAAAATTCACTAATCTAGAGAAGCAGTTAAAAGTCCCCTTTGTAGTCTATGCCGATTTCGAAAGTATGCTGAAACCTATTCAGTATGCTGAGCCGAATAGTGAAGATTCGTTCTCAGTAAAAACGTTCGAGCATGTGCCGTTTTCATTCTGCTTCTATATAAAATGCTCATTCGATGATTCTGTATCACAAATAGTACAATATAGAGGACTCGATGCTGCTGAAAAATTTGTAGAGAAACTAGAAGAACACGTAGTTAGACTATATCATACATATTTGAAACAACCAAAAGAGATGTTACCACTGACACCACAAAAGAAGATGAATTCAAGAAAAGTACAGTTTGCCATGTGTGTGAAAAAGAGTTCCAAGAAGCAGATATCAAAGTTAGAGATCATTGTCACCTGACAGGGAAATACAGGTTTGCCGCTCATTCAGTGTGCAATCTCAACTATAAGCTACCACGCTTTGTGCCTGTGTTCCTGCACAACTCATGTAATTACGATAGTCACCTATTTATAAAAAAACTAGCATTAGACAAAGAAAAAGTAGACGTCATTGCACAAAACAAACAAAAGTATATTTAGTTTTCAAAAAGGATTTTACTAGAGCAAGGAAATGAAAAAGAAGACAATGTATTCATGAAGTTGCGATTCCTGGATTCATACAGGTTTCTACCCAGCGCACTGGATAAATTAAGTGAAACGTTAGCCTCAGAGGAATGCTGTGAAATAAAAATTTTTTCAAATCAAGATGAATTCAATGAAATAAGAAAAAAAGGAATTTTTCCATATTCATACGTTGATTCCTGGGAAAAACTAAGTGTCACCTCGTTACCTAGCAGAGCTGAGTTTTTTGATATATTGCGGGGTGAAAACATTACTACTGAAGAATATAATCGAGCTTGCTACGTTTGGAAGCTTTTCAAGTGCGAAACGTTGGGGGATTATTCAGATGTGTATATTAAATCAGACGTGCTGCTTTTAGCAGATGTGTTTGAACGTTTTCGAATAGTGAGTTTGACGACGTACAAGTTGGATCCAGCTCAGTACTTCACAGCACCTTCGTTGGCATGGGATGCAATGTTGCGTAAAACGAAAGTGGAGTTGGACCTGCTAACAGATGTGGATATGCTCCACTTTTTTCGAAAGGCTATCAGAGGAGGTTTGAGCCAATGCAGTCAAAGAGCTGCAGAAGCAAACAACAAGTTCATATCAGATTATGATGAAACAAAACCCTCCTCATATGTAGTTTACCTCGATGCCACGAATCTGTATGGAAAAGAAATGTCACAGTGCTTACCAACCGGAGGTTTCAAATGGTTAACAGAAGGAGAGATTGAAAGCTGCAAGTGGTCCACTGCCGATGAAAACAGTAAAAAGGGGTATATTTTAGAAGTTGACTTACTGTATCCAGAGCATTTACATAACCTCCACAACGACCTTCCTTTCTGCCCTGAAACAGCTGTGCCACCCAAAGGAAAACACCAGAAGCTTCTGGCCACATTGAAAAATAAGACCAAGTACGTCATCCACTACAGAAATCTACAACAGTGTTTACAACATGGGCTACAATTAAAAAAAATACACAGAATTCTTGAATTTGACCAATCACCCTGGCTGAAAAGTTACATTGATCTAAATACCATTTTGGGGAATAAAGCAAGTAGCAAATTTGAGAAAGATTTATTCAAATTATTCAATAATGCAGTATTTGGCAAAACGAGGGAGAATCCAGACAAACGTGTTGACATCAGACTTTGTACACACTGGGAGTCAACTCAAGGAAGTGTTGGAGCACAAGATTTGATTAGTAAGCCGAATTTCAAATCAGTTTCCATATTTTCCGAGAATCTAGTCGCAGTGCAAATGTCTCCCATAGAAATTACTTATGACAAACCATTATTTGTGGGCTTCACTGTATTAGAGATAGCCAAAAATATAATGTACAGCTTTTACTATGATTATATCAAAGCAAAATATGGAGATGATGCTGTACTATGCTACACAGATACAGATTCGTTAGTGATGCATATAAGAACAGACAACTTTTATCATGATATGAGAAGTAATATCAACTATTTTGATACATCGAATTTTCCAGAAAATAATATCCATGGAATTACGAAGACCCCATCTGTGGTTGGAAAAATGAAAGATGAATATGCGGGAGCTCCAATTCACAGATTTTATGGCTTAGGTGCAAAAACATATTGTATAAAACTACAGGACGGTGATATCAAAAAAGCAAAAGGTGTGAGAAATACTGCTATCAAAGAGTTAACTGTAGCTGATTACAAGCACATAGTTAAGGAAGGAGGAAACTTATACAAGAAAATGTTTGTCTTTAAATCATGTTTGCACACTATTTACACAGAGCTGAAGGACAAGGTAGCTTTGACGAGTGTAGATGACAAAAGGTATTTTGTTCCTGGCAGTATTCATACTATGGCTTGGGGGCATCACGCAATCCCAGTAATTGAAAGATACAGACAAATCGAAAACCAGATAGAGTTTGGGGATATGCCTGATACACTTGTCCAACCTAAAAGTAATGATAAACAAGAAGATAAAGAAGAAGAAGAAGAAGAATTTTATATCGCTGAGTTTGACTTGAAACTGCTTTAACACCTCCCACCACTAACCACATCCCCTCCTACATCTCACCCCCTCCTATCTACCCCCCCCCCTCCAGTTATACAGACGCAGATGTATTAACAGGCCTGCGGTCATTCATGGTACACATAGTCAGCAAACATGTGGCGTGCATACAGTCATACAGTATCTGTGACGGATTTCAAAAGGCGCGTTAGACTACCTCTGTGATGAACTCAGTAAAAATCGTTGGGAGTACGACCACGAAGCAATTTACGGTATGGAGCGATGGTGGTCGATGGAAGAGTGCCAGAAACGAGCAAAACTGGAAGGTACAGCTCTCGAACTTACAGAACTGTACCAAGAAGAGAAGATCTGCGGAGAATGTTGGATAGGAGCCATCATTCGCCTGAAAACATACTTTCCAGAAATCAGACAAGTCTTCCGATTTCTACCTGAAGATGTTCAAATACGAATCGCTTTTCCTGAGGAACCAGCCACCTGTGAGTTGGAGTGTCGAAAACAAATCCAGACTGTAGTTGAGGGTGTTGAAGACAGCGAGACACCAGGTCCAGCAGAGACACAAGGCACAACAGATACACAAGGTCCAGCAGAGGCATCAGGTCTATCAGAAACATCAGATTCTACAGATATACTTGCTCCAACAAGTGTAATGGATTGAGAAGAAGCATAATGTTTGATTATAGCATGGTTTTTTCTTTTTTAAAACAATAAAACTATTTGTGATACAGAACATTATGTGTTGTTATTGTCATACTCACGCACTATCAATACTCACTCTCCAATTATGCTGAGAATAAAAAGATACTGAGCGTGTACGTAATTTCACAGTCACAACCTCCCTCCACTAAAGATATTGAGTTATATTGATGCAACATATCGATGATTGCTTAGTTGTCTCGAAAACACTGTAAGTCATGTGTGGTGAAGATCACTCAGTGAACTTTAAGCAGTTCAATTCTTTAGATAAACGTCTATTAACATTTAGTAAGTGGCCATACCACGTCGACCCCCTACCTATCGCTCTAGCTGGATTCTTTTACACTGGAAGGGGAAGGGCATTTTGTTGTGGAGTTACACTGTATAATTGGAGAAAAGGTAATTGTCCTATCAAGGATCATGTTAAGTATACAAAAGGTTGTGTTTATGCAAAACACATCAATAAACTGTTACAACGCATGTGTGTGCGGAAGGAGGAGGAGAACACTAGTGTTTATTCAAAACTTCAGAGGATTCCTGTGATTACAGCGATGTTGTGTACCCTAGTACCGCTTGTTTTATACCTCCCACTTCTCAGCAGTGCACCGGTATATACCCCCCACAATCAAACGATGACTAGACACTGGTTCAAAAGTGGTGAAGACAGTGTGAAGTGGTACAGTCAACAGTGGATCAGCCAACTATACTCAACGACTAGTGAAATGTTTACCCAGCAAAAAAATCCAGTGTTGAAAGAGAGTTATTCATACAACATGGTGGACAGCAGCACTCAGACCAGCCATAATGCAGTTGTGGTACTAGGTGAAAGAAGATATCCGTTAAACAAATCAAAAAGCAAACATGTGACCATCGGAGTTTATCCTGCAATTACTCGCCTGGAATTAAGCTGATGGGGGTTAAAGGTGATAACATCGTGTTTACTGAAAGAGAGTGGAAAGAGTTCCTGGATTATCAAAACGTTATATCCCATAACATGTATGCAACGGATGCAAGTGCACCAATTCTGACGAGCTGTTGCTCCATCAACTTTACACACATTTCCGGTTTCCAGTTCTAAAATTGACAAAAGATGGCTCAGTGATATACCTGGGATACGAATCCTTGGCATCGCTGTGGAACTTGCTACCAGTTGTGAATCACACCGTTGAACTCTTCAAACTACAAAAATTTGAAAACTACTTTAGAGTGTTACAGAACGGGCTTCAAACTCAAGGTGGGGATCTTATCACAAATGCAGCCAATTTACTACATTCAGCAGAGAGTTTTCCAACAGAAAATACTACCATGGCGATGGAGTTCCTGTACGTCTATGAGAACACCTTCAAAGAAGAATGTAATTGCCACTCATAAATTAAGGCCCGATTTTATCAACATGCATATTCTGACGAAGGGTTTAACCAATCAGAGCAGCCCATTCAAAAACATGCATCTGTCAAAGTTCTCTGAAAATTATTGATTTCTCTTGAAATTTACCGCAAAAAGGTGAAAAAAAACGTGCTTTATATGCAATCGACCATTATGAATCATCTAGTATCTTTTCCAGTCTGATTTTCCATCCTAAATGGGTGAAAAATTGCATATTTGTGTTTGACGATAACTCAAACGTTTCGTTTAGCATATCCAATCAGAATCCAGGAAACCAAAACTTTTGATCACTGGTTTGATAGGGTATCAAACAAATAATAATGAAGAGAAGGCATTCAATGACTCCATTATTTTGATAAAAAAATGTTACTAACTATAATAACTATAAATGCTTGCAACATACCCTTGTATTATAGTAATTTTGTTGCACTTCACAAAGCTAAACACATAATTTAACTGTTTGCCGGCCCAGAAAAGTAGTACAATTTGATATAACTTTCATATGAACAATAATTACTGCACCATCCTGACAAAAACAAGACTGTTACTATCTATAAGGATTATAAAAATAATTATAAATACCTGTGAGATACAATACCTTTGTATTATAATAAAAAAGGATATTATGGAGGTAGTTCACCAATTCCTGTTTTTCGGATTATATCTAACAGCCTACTTTTGTACCATAAATGATTTCTTCATCACCCAAAAAAAATATTTATGTTTAGAGGGTGTTGACATCTCAATAGGTAATCCGTGGATATGCAAAGCCCTGCTGAAAACTTATATAGGTATGTCTAATTTGAAAAGACACTTTCTTTATTTTTGGTAAAATACGATATACCTAATCCGTAATCAAAATATCTATGAAATTCAACATAATTATGAACATATGATTGGTGAAAGTGAAACGTCAATCGTCATCAGGTCAACGTCTGAATAGTGATGGGAAGTTATCGATACAGAGTTCGAATATTATTCGTCGTTTGTTTTTTATAAAACTTCAGTACTTCGGTGCAGCTAATACAAAGTCCCTAGAATATTTTTTAGGTTACCTAGAAAGTGGCAATGAAAAAAATAAATAGGATTAAGCTTTGACTGATTTCAAGTAAGTAAAATGATGGAGGTTTGTTTACCGGCACATTGCTAAGGGAAAAATGACCCAGATGTCAGCAACATTACTTTTCCTGTATGTACTGCTTCGTGCCGTGCGGCGGAACTTTTTTACACATGTTTCTAGGTGTGTCATGCAACTATTTTGGATGAAAATTTAACTTTTCATTCAGTATACTGATAGTATGCCAAAGCATTTAAGCTAACACATTTATTATCCGAGGAAATAGACAAATAGAAAAAACTTCAAAGCCCCAGCGGCTTTGGGATTGGTCATTGCAGATTAGTCCACCACTTGAGCAAATGAGTCATGACAAAAGATACCAGATATATAGTAAGTTTACATGGGAACTCAATTCGATTTGAATACGATACTATATCCGGCATTTCATGTGTTTATATGTTTAGTTTTCAGGTTGATTTGAATTTGTTTAATGGGGCGGCAAGCCATCTGTCAAAACTATCCTAATCTACAAATCTCTTATAACCATGGCCGACTCTACACTAGGCCGGAGCCTTAGATGTGGCAACGTGGCTTAGCTGTCAAATAGTGGCCCTATAGTTTCAGAATAATTATCACATTTTATATGTATTAGAGTACATCTCGGTTAATAAATTAAGAAAAATACTTTTTAGAACTACTACTACTAATACCACTTACATCTGATGTCTGTTTCATCACAGTCAGACACTACAAAATAAAAATAAACGCAACCTGTTTCCTGCTGCCACTTCCACTTCCACTTAAATGAACACTCAATTTACTTTGTAAATTGTCACTTGAGCTAGAAAAATTCACTATTAGGTCACTGTGAAGCCATTCTTGCTGGTCTTGATTTCCCTTTCACTATCAAGTCCTTTCGTAGGTATGCCCCAGGCCATACCCAGATGAGTTCTATTAACTGTATTTTTCTGTGATATTTGGGAGGTCCAGAAAACATTATAGGTACCACATTGTGCTTTAAAATAGGTTTTATCCTTTGAAATGTTTGTAAATTATTGTCTTTATCCTTATAAATATAACCAGCCCTTCCGAGGAATACCTTTCACCCACTTCTGTTTATGTCCCTTATTGGACGCACAATTGCTAGTGCAACCTGGTACTACACACTTTGCAGGCATCTTTTTATCTTTATAGTTTCATTTGTGCAGGTAAATAAGTAGAAACCCATTAAAAATCACCTTGCAAGGTTCTTTTTAATCTGGAATAAGGTTATGTTGGGCCATGGTTTGGTAGTCCTCTACTGAGCTGCAGCCTGGTACTACACGCTTTGCAGGCATCTTGTTATCTTTATAGTTTCGTTTGTGCAGGTAAATAATTAGAAACACATTCATAATCACCTTCCAACCATATTTTCTACACCTGGAAGAATACACATGACATAACAACAAATGAAAACACGGCCTGATCTCCAACGTTGCCATATTTCAATGCTCCGGCCTAGTGAGTACAGTCGGCCATGCCCAGATGCATGCCCTCGTTGGCATGCCCAGATGAGTTCTATTAACTGTATTTTTCTGTGATATTTGGGAGGTCCAGAAAACATTGTAGGTACCACATTGTGCTCTAAAATAGGTCTTATCCTTTGACATGTTTGTAAAGTATTGTCTTTATTCTTATAAATATAACCAGCCCTTATGAGGAATACCTTTCACCCACTTCTGTTTATGTCCTTCATTGGAAGCACTAATTGCTAGTGCAATCTGGTACTACACACTTTGCAGGCATCTTTTTATCTTTATAGTTTCGTTTGTGCAGGTAAATAATTAGAAACACATTAAAAATCACCTTCCACTCTTCGTTGTTACTCTGGAAGAATTACACTAATGACACAAGCTCGGCTCCCGATTCAGTGTTGCCATATTTCAATGCTCCGGCCTAGTGAGTAAAGTCGGCCATGCTCATAACCTAAAATCTAGCCTAGCTTTTTCTGAGTACGTGAACTTTGGAACCTTTGTGTGTTCACGATTTTGTTTTCTTTTTGATTTTCTTGTTTAGAAATGCTATTACAGATTGAGACAGGACCTATGCGCAGTCGTCCAATCGTTTACACGAGTTACAGTCGAATACGATCCCAGAAAAGAGTGGTATGATCGGTATCGACCTTGAAACTCAATTCACTTTTGATCAGAATTTTTTAGTGCTTATATGCTGTATTCGATACTAGAATCGAATTTAGTTCGACTTGATGAATCTAACATGAAACGTAGTAATAGACTATACTTTGATTGGTGATTAAAATGGCAGTGCTCTTTGAGTAGTCGTTTTGTAATGGCATGTATTCCAAGCAAGATTTAAAAATATAATTCTGAACCAGCTTAACGACCTCTCCAATGAGGCAGAACAGTTGAAAGAAAACTGAATCGGTGTGAACCACAATAAATCAATGAGTCGCAGAATGCAGGAAACGGTGGGAAAATCATCCAAGTACTTCAAACGTACTTATAAGTAGGTGTATATCTACTAGATATATCTCGTCACTAAGCTATATTATGATGTTGTATTTTGGGTCTATTAAAGGGTGTTTACCCATTAATGACCTTTGGTAATATATGGTGATAGATAATGGCGAACATAATATTTTAGTTCTCATACTATTTGTACGTATTTATACTTTTTTATATTAGAGCATAAAAATAAATTCTCATCTCATATCCATGTTTTAATTAAGAAGACAGAATCACTTTGATTCGTTTGATTAATTGTCATAAGGTATATCTAAATATGAATGTTGGTGGTTGCCATGAGATCGATTAACTATCGATAGTATCGATATCTCTCAGCATAGATAACGTCCCATCTCGTTCCTGTAAATTTACCGCGCTTTTCCAAACGGCTCAACGGATTCAAAAAAGTATTGTGGGTTTAAATAGTCATTTTGTGGTTTAGTTTTGAGGGAGTTCACAGTTCAATTTGTGATTTTTATTATTTAACATCTTACGGCATACATTACATCAACTTTAATTTTTTAGATAAGCATCTACAAAAGCTCAATTTTTTTTGCTGTTTATTGTTTAATGGCTTCGTCATCCTCATCGCACTCCTCAATAACGACATCCGATCGGGATATGGACGTGATTGAACAACATCAAAGGCGACGTCGTGCTCGGAGACCGAGAATCTTGAGGGATCGAACAAATCCGCTGGAAATCTACGACGACATAGATTTCAAGAAGAGATTCAGATTCAGCAAAGCGACCTTCATGGAATTGGTTCGTCTGATAGGTCCAGCACTTGAACGTAGGACAAACCGTAGTAGAGCTATAAATGCTGAATTACAGATATTGGTTTGCTTAAGATTTTACGCTACTGGTGCGTTCCAGCTTACTGTTGCGGATCATATCAATATATCGGTAAGTTCTGCATGTAAGATAGTTAAAGATGTTTCGCATCGGATAGCAGCCTTGCGGCCGGATTACATAAAAATGCCCAGTAATCAGGATGAAATGGATGCTGTGGCTGCAAAGTTTCGTGCAATAAGGGGATTACCTGGGGTGTTGGGTGCCATAGATTGCACTCATATAAAAATTATCTCTCCGGGTGGCGATGAGGCGGAGAGATTTAGGAATAGAAAGGGATTCTATTCCATAAATACCCAGGCGGTGTGCGATGCTGATTTGATGATAAGAGATATCATCGCGCGCTGGCCGGGATCCACACATGACAGCACCATCTTCCAAGATTCACCAATACCTGTTGATTTTATGCGTGGCATATACGGAAGTGGGCGTTATTTGGTTGGAGATAGCGGGTATGCTTGTAAAGCTTATCTGTTAACCCCGGTAGCCCACCCACGAACATCTGCAGAAGAGCGATTTAACATTGCACACGCATCTACAAGGAACCCCATCGAAAGGTGTTTTGGTCTTCTAAAGAGGCGCTCTCCATGTCTTTCTTATGGACTCAGGAATAAAATACACCTATCGGTAGTTATCATTGTGGCATGCAGTGTGTTGCATAATTTCGCTTTGATACATAGAGATCCTGATGTATTTGAGGAAGATATTAGAGAGATTCCAGAAGTACAACTGGGCCACATTGGTAATAATGACGACCAACAAGACTATGCTGTAAGAGATGCCGTTATAGCAGCTGTTTTCAGAGAATAATAATATATAATCTGATCTTCTGTGATTAATCTTTCCACCTCATTACATTTAACGCCACTCACTGGCGGATCTACCCCTGAAGCCCCCCAAAACCTCTGGAAAGCTTTTGTGCAAGAATGTAAACTATACAGGGTGAGCCAATAGTGAGTGGACGGAAGATTGTGGGCTTACTAAAAAATATTTTAGAAATCTGTCACTTGGTCATGGTAGGAACCCTTGAGGGCTATAACCTTAAGATATTTTCACTTAAATATTGACGTTTATAAAGGGTGATTCATATCAAACCTACATTTTTTGAATGGAGTGCTCTATATTTTATTGCATATTTGGATTTCTTGTGAATCCTAGTGTAAATTTATGTATCATACATGGAAATGTGAACGAACCTTTTAGGCGCAAATCACCATTTTTGGTATAAGTAGGTATCGGAAAAATTGAACGTAAATGCGCCACCTTAAGTCAGACGGCTAAATTTGAATTCTTTTTGCACTTTGTGAAATCAGTAGATTAATTAAGGAAACCTCAATCGCAGATAACTTGATTTTTTCAAATAGGAATGCCTATTTTTGTGTATAGAATCTAAAGTAAAATTTGATTACCTTTCTAACAATATAGTTTTCTCAATATCATTTTTTTTTTAGATTTCATGTTACTCAAATTTTTCACTCAAATCAATTTTCCTATATGTAAGCCATGAAAAATAAACAAAAGCCTGTTCAGATGGAAGAAACCAACTAACTTAATAGAAAGATGAAAACTAACAAGCTCTAATCAGAAACAATAGCAGTAACAAGAATGCTCATTTTTCAAAGTCTACTAGTTATTAGCCAATTTCCAAAGTCAGTAAAAAATATTTAATCAAAGGAAAACTACCAGCGATTGTTGCTGGCAATATAATATTTATATCTTTGAATAAATTTTCACATTTAATGCTATAATTATTTAGTCATTTCCGTAAGTCTCTGATTGAAGCCATTCAAATTCTTCAGTAGGTACTTCTACTTATTAGCGAAATCGCGGAAAATGAAACCTGAACTGCAGCCTGTATGAATTATAAAACGTAATTTAGTTTGTAGAAAAATCCATGAAATAAACACAATTAGGTGCAACATGGAGACTATAAACCAAAAATAGGCATTTCCATTTGAAAAAATCAAGTTATCTGCAATAGAAGTTTCCTTAATTAATTTAATTATTTTTCCAGCTACAAAAAGAATTCAAGTTTAACCATCTCTGATCTAAGGTGACGCGTTATATGCTTGGTCATACCGCAAAGTCACGGTCTTCTAGGTTTTATAATCGCTGCGATATTCTATTGTTTTCTGATACCTACTTAAACCAAAAATGGTGATCTGCGCCTAAACGGTTCGTTCACAGTTCCATGTATGATACATAAAGTCACACTCGAATTCACCCTGTATAAACATCAAAAGTGAAAATATTTTAACGTTATAGCCCTCAAGGGTCCCTACCATGACCAAGTGACAGATTTCTATATTTTTTAGTAAGCGCACAATCTTCCGTCCACTCACTATTGGCTCACCCTGTATACCAACATAGTCTGTTTGATGTAAAATATGTGTTGTAAAATATTATTAACTTTAACGTAGTTCGTCTGTAAACCAGTAAATAAAATATCCTGCAAGCTCCGTAAAACAACGTTAAACTACTGTTTTAGTCGCTTCATTTTATGAGTGTCCTTTCACAAAATCATTCCCCGTTCAGCCCCCCCCCCCCAAAAAAAAGTTCTATATCCGCCACTGGATAGTCTTGTTCAACGTCCAACTCGATCCATCTGTCCATTGAGTGTCGCAAAGCAAAAGCTATATTAAGATATGGCTAGGGTGACGGAAATTTGGAGGTAAATTTCGTGTCCAGGCGGAATCACAAAAAACGCTAAAATGTCCGGAATTTGAGCCCTAATAAAAATAGTTGTCAAAATATACAGCAAATCAAACTCATACTGTCAATGCTCTGGCAAAAAACAGGCATCACTGCCGCCTGATGCCATCTCTGTCCACTCTCTCACCACCCCCCCTCCCCTAAGCCCAACGTCCCGAATTTGTCTATATATGATCACCGTAGATATGCCACGTCAATTGGGTGCTTTAATTTATAGCGTTGCTTACCACCTTCGCACTTTCGCCATCTAATACCATTGCTATCTGCGAAGCAAAATTGGACAGACGAGAAAATTAGATTTTTCAATGATACAAAAATCTCTGCTCCAGTCATTAACTCTTGCCTTTCTGACCATACATCCCAAGTGTCCATTGCCAAATTAACGTTTGACATTGTGATAGAGAGATATTTTTTTAACTCCAACTTGCACAGCTTTGAAACTATGGTGCATAGTGAGACATGGTCTGACATGTATTTGGGTTACTTTTGATAAAAAGTTTAATGCATTCTATGATACTTTTATATTTCATTTTAAAAATGCCTTTCATTATAGTAGTATATTTAGTATAAAAGTACAGTCTCGAATGGGAATAAAGCATTGTTTCCTACAGATTTAAAGAAAATAAATACATAATATGGTCACTGGCATATTAGTTAAAATGTCTATATGAGTGAGCTATGGTAAATTATACTTCAACATGCGATAACAAAAGAATTATGAATGCTCCAAATGTATCTACCGAAGCTTGGAAAATCATCAAGGAATTCAGAAATAATAATAAAATTTAAGGACATGGAATACCTTGACAATGTGACATGGCTGTGGGGACAACTGCTATTGTAAATAGTTTTTGACTTTTTTATTAACATAGATATTGAAAGTCCATTTTCTTACATAATAAATGTATCTTATTCATTCGGAAAATTATCCAGGAGCACTGAAATGTGTAAAATCGAAGTCTATTTATAAAAACAGAGGTCCAAAGTATGATGTAAATTCTTATCGAAGTATAATTCTCTTCCAGGTCAATTTGCAAAAATTATCGATATATGCTTTAACGAGCGGTTAAATATTTTATCGCTTCAAATAACATTATCAACATGGTTTTATAAAACAAAAATCCACTATAACTGCAATCAGTAAGTTAACAAAATTCATTTATATTGAATACTAAACATTAAAGAAATTCCTGTAGCATTAAGCCTTACGGTGGACTCCCCTGCTCAGTACATCTGGTGCGTCGTGCTTCCGCGTCGCGAATTAGAGTCACTTTCAGGCAAAGGGCAAAATTTAAGGGCGGGGGGCAGTGACATAGTAGCGAAGGGGCATCTCTCTTCAAGAGATCAGCTGGAGGTATACAGTCACTGCGGAAACAAATTCGGGACAAAATTGGGATGGGAAAGGTGGGTTTGCGGCGAAGGAACGGAACACGTAGGATGTGAGCTCCACGCAGCGCCGCCGGGCGGCTAGTGCGAGGTTGCCTGGACTCGGGATTATGGTGGTGGGTGTCCTACACGAACTTTTCCGTTCCGTTCCAGTAACATTATTTTCTGGCCTCACCTGTTGCTTCTGACGGTGTTATCATAAATATTGATTGAAAATCTGCATTGTCTTGGGGTAAGAGCTATTCCTAATAAATGGATAGCATCATACCTCAATAATAGAAAATAGACAGCAGATATTAATAACGTAAGGTCTGAATGCAGGGTAGTCCAAGCACGGGTACCCACAAGGATGGATTTTAGGACCTACTCTTTTTATTATGTTTATTAAGGGCTTATAAACATATTGTAATTCGCATAACGTTCAAATATTATATGGAGACGATACAAGTTTTTGTATTGATGCAAAAAATGTCAAAGAAATAACATCAGCAACCGAGACATGTAAGAGAGATTTTTATAGTTACTGTTCAGATAATGGCCTGAAAGTTAATGCCTCAAAAACATATCTTACTTGCTACCTTCCTCGAAATATTTGTCCAGATAATTATGTACTCATAGGAATGAATGGAAAATCAATACAGCAAGTTGACAGTATATAATTTTGGGAATTACCAAATTAAAATTAATTGAAACTCGTGTAGGAATCAATGAATCATTGTCTCCCCACTTTTTACATTGTGACATCACAATGGGCAACATCTACCACTTACTTTTGTCTTGCAAAATATATGAAAGGCGTTTGGAGAAATTTGCAATTGTTCAACTACAATATTTTTAACATGTTTAAAGAGAATTTGAGATGGAAATGGAAAACATATTCTATACATTTTTTTCTGAAAAGAATTATTCCACTGATACCCTAGATTTCTTTATGAATAAATTGTGGCTTGAAAGACCTTACTGATGAGTGCTGCTGGAATAATGTTGAACATCATATTTTATATACAACAAAGTTATGCATTCACTATTTTTATGGCAAGTAGGTAGAACACTCTTTTCATGTATAATCGTGTGGCTTCCTTCAAAGGGATATCTTCAAGTCTTCTCACATAACTGTCATGAGGAAGTACCGGGCAGCTATGAACGATAGTCCTGTACTGAGCGCACACCATCTGGTCAAGAATTGAACAATTCTCTAGTGGCTATGCCTGTAGAAGTTAAAAAATCAAGCAGTTTTGCTTAGCAGTGAGAAATATTAACTCTCTTGGAAACACGTGTGTAAGAAAGTTGGAAAGCATGCCTGGATAAAGTGAAATTTATACATATGTACAGAAATAATATACATTAATAGCCACTCTCAAAGATTTTATTAAAATATAACTCTCATCAAATCAAATATACAAGATACAACATATAGATAGTTACAGACCAAAGGTTATAACACACAGGCATACAAATCTGAAACGAACAAGGGTTTATTATGGATTAGAAAAATAACTCTACTACATATATTACATATTATCATGTGTAACGTGTTTATCGTGTAAATAAAAAATATGTAATTATATAACAAACTTTAACTCAAATATACACGCTGAATTTTACTGCCTGATACTGTCATTATATGCTGTAGTATCATCGAGTTGTAACCATGTAACGTTTGCATTGATTGGTAACTGACACATATATCTTGCAAAGAGCACAAAATGCTATGTTTATTTATATAGTATCCAGCTTGTATATTAAGTAAAATCGTGGAGGTGTAATGTTCAAGGTATAATTCTTCGGACACCACAATAAAGCTACCTTAATTTTCAGGATAGCAGTTATGTAACTTCTAAACGAGAAAATTATAAATAATTATGAAGCGTTTTTGTACTGCATTCTTCATATTATATTGATTTTGTTGTTTTGCCTACTACTATTCATGGGGTAAACATGTTTTTCTTATAAACAAATTTATCAACTCTCTACCAAAATACTGTAGTAAAAGAAAACTTTCACTATTCAGACTTAAATTCTGATTTTCTCTGAGATTACTAATTTTTAGACAGGAGGACTGTTATGTAACACCTAAACGAGAAAATTAACCTACTAGTATTTTATAAAGCCGTTGCAAATTTCACTTTCAGTGACTACGACAATTCTAACATCTCCTGTGAAAATGTCCATTTTTTGTTTAGAAATAACCAGGCCCTCGATAAGCGCACAATAATAATGACCTAGGCACGTTTGAACATTTCCTCAAATAATTAACACGTTGGACACAAGGAGTGATCGTGATACGCCACGACGGCTATATCAGTCAAAAGTTGTTGTTACGGCAGAACGGCGACAACCGTTAGAATGTCGGTATACTTGCCTTGTTAAGCAATGTTTATGCCATAACGTGAAGGTATTAATTTCTGAAATTGCAAAATTCTAACCCACTATACACTATCCCAACTATTCATGTTTTAAGGCGCATGAATAAAACAGCACGACGGCTATAGCCGTCCATAACCTCCAATGTGATGCATTGAGCACGTGTATAGCTGCCATATTGCGAGTGTGTTTTTGTTTGGTTTTCATGTGCTTAGTACTTTGTATCCAGATTGCTTCGAAGAGTGGCATTAAACATAAATTTGTGTCTGAATTCTGTTTTGTTCGGGGATACCTCGTTTTGATACCGTCTATATTCTGAGAGATGCGGTTTTGTTTATAAATTTGACACAATAAAGTTTTGTTTTTGTTTTATTTTTTGTCTCAAAAATTATCCTCTTCTTCCCACAAGATGTATTTTATGATCACACTGATCAGACGGCTATAGCCGTGATTGCCACATAAAGTCAGCTATGATATGACACGACGGATATAGCAGTCTTTTTTTATTGTCGCCAAAAACCTCAAAAATGGAAAAAAGAGACAGAAATAAACACTAAAATATTTTTATAACGCAAATCATGTTACAAACGCATAAAAAATGGGATTGTTTTGAGGTGCCATATTACGAAGCCTCCCGGCCAGCAGAGTGTCCAACAATGCGTTAATAATGATATTAAAAAATCTAAGCATATTTCAAAAATTGCTTAGCTTAGAATTATTCTGCTACGGTCTGAAATGATTATGAACACGAAGTTTTAAGTTTTTTTGTTCTTATTTTTTGATCCTCAACAAATATCTTTGTGCATACAGAATGAACCCTAAATCTTGAGGATTGAATAAACGTCAGGCAAATAATAAATAATAATCAGGAGCATCGACTTTTATATGAGAACCTGTTGTAAGCAATGGGAAACTTCTAATAAGCTATTTGATACAGTTAACTGCACAGTATAGTAAATACTGCAACCGAAATTTTATGTCTGTTGTAATTACACATTTCTAAGTATACAGCATAACTAGTAAATCATCTGTGCAATAAAAACAGAAGTTGGTCAAATAACTAAAACTACACATTTTTTTTTTGAGAAAAACATACGACATCGTATAACAGTTATTTTATGTGCGATTGGATTTACCATAACTGATGTCTTTTGTGGTTTTTCAATTTCCCCCTTTCTACATACTAGGACTTTTTTAATGTGGAATAAATACCTTCTACTCAATATTATCATCCCCTTTCCAGCTCATTGTAGTTAACTTTTTTTTCCAAAAATGTAATCCTCTTGTGCAGATGGGCCAACAATAAAACAGGCGGCTGTCCGGGAAAAAGTAGCAACAGGGTTGATCAAGCGTTTTCTGTCACAAAAACTAATGATTTAAAACAATGTATGATAACTCAAGCGGAATAAAAGACAAGGTGCAGTTAAAACTAATATAACTTATGTCGGAAGTGTATCCTTAAATATTGACAATGCGATTTGTATTTGTATATCTCAAGAAATTGCAAATGAAGGTGAGATTAATTTGTTCTGTCTTGATACTTATTCAGTATCCAGTGAGAGGGTTTGAAACAAATATAATGCAATTGAAATCTTAGCAAACGTTTAAAGTGAGTATGAAGTTATGCATACAGAAGGACTGATGTAGTCAGTACTTCACCAATCAATGAAATATTGAACTAATATGTATAACTGGAATATAAAAGTGCAAGAAAGCTATAACGAATTATCAATCATGCTGAAATCATATGATTCAAAAAACGTTGAACTAACTATTTGACAGAACACAACAGTTATTCTATATAATAATTATATAATTTCAAAAATTTTGAAACAGATGAAGAAGCACAATCACGGCAAGGCGAGTGAGTTTTACAGAAAATTCACGAGTAGCTTCCCTTCTCTTTCCATAATACACTTGCCGGTTTTCATATCATTCATATGTTGGTGGTAAGTTGTGGGTCGAAGCCAAAATGTTGAGCCATAAATGTTTTGCAATTACTTTATTCTTGTAGCATTACTCTTACGGATACAAGACACTTTATAACGTGGCCTGCACGTTTTGCTTGCTTGCCTAGCCACTTTTTAAGACGATTTTAAGTTACAACTTGAAGTTCTAAAATTAAACAATTATGAGACCCTATTATACCGAATTTTTGGTTGACCGATCATGTGTTATGACTTATTCACGATGCAATAGCATATTATTCAAGTACCCATAACAAAAATTAAAAAACCGATGACAAGTTTTTGCCAAACGGTCTGTTGAAATTTTGCGCTCTTATTCTCTCCATTACGCCTTTAGAGCTTCAATGCAATCTTATTGCCTATGTTTACCACATTTTCATCAAGTTTGTGGTACCAATGGTAACTAGAAAGATGGGCGTGTGTTTACTGAAATGTGTATGGTTAATTATTTGGTGATTTTTTGTAACGTTCCTTGAAGTCACTTTTCGAAACGTTGATTTGACACTATCTCGCGAAGTGTTTGATACATGATCATTTTCTTTTAGCCGATAATAACACGATAACATATTTTCTAAAGACCAATTCCAAAAATCACAAAATCCGACAATAAAATTTTGTTTTATTTGGGTTTTCGTTTTGAGGTCTGCATTTTAATGAAAATCTGTAAACATCTATTTATCTCTAAAACAGTTGAAAATGGGACCCTACTTTATAGAACTGTTTTGTTGGGAATGAGCTTCTCCTAAAGTATTTTCCATTCGTCAGAGGAGTTACCTTTTTTCAATCAATCCTACATCGACTGCATTAATTCAGGGGACGAATAAATTATGACTACTAAAAATAATAAAAGCTATGAAAACTCATACTCATTACTAAACTTAAAATACAATCTACAAAATTTTTGCTTATGGCTGTACCTAAAGGACTCTTACCACCAAAACATAAGATACTAATTATGATTCTTCCATCTGTTTCATTTTTTTTTCCATCAATTTGTGTTTCAATTTAGCATTCAACGTTTTTTGGTCATAATATTTGGACCGAGATTTATAGTATTCAGTTTTCCAATATCTCAAGTCTTCAACAGCAGGAATGGGAGAGGTAGTGGATTGGCTATTTTCAGCAGCAGGAAATGTCGGTGGGCCCGGAATGGTTGAGGTAGATGGTTCAGGAATGATGGTTGAAGTGGATGGTTCAGGAATGAAGGTTGAAGTGGATGGTTCAGAAATGAAGGTTGTAGTCGATGGATTAGGAGTGGCTGAAGTGGATGGTTGATCATCTGCAAAATACAAATAAAAAATAAAATTCTTCATTATTATAATAACTTCTAACGCCTACTAACACTTTTCTACGTGTTTACTTGAATTTTATATAGGTATCCTAAAGTCTGTGACCAATTTGATTAGCTCTGAATTATCTGAAAGCAGAATGCAATATTGCCTCATGCTCTCTCATAACTATTGAAAGAAAAATATAATGGGGGTTGTGTTACTCTTATTTTGTTGTTTATTCCATTCATGATGCTGATATATATGGACAAAATTTTACAAAACTGCATGGCTTCTGTATTCTGGTAGCAAAGATGTCATTATTATTATTATTTAAGCAAACAAGGTACAATGCAGGCTTATCATTATCACTCCGATTGATGGCTACATTTTCTGAAAAATAAATATGTTTGTACTGTATTATTTATATCTTGAACTTGTTGTTTTCTCATTCATCAGATGATTTTTTTTCAGAAGGAATTTATTCACTTAATTAAAAAATGCAGATTTTCTCAAGTTGTTTAGACTGCAGGATAAAGTTTGCAATATTTTATTTGTGTTAGGATGTTGGGAATGAAACCTCAGGAACTCATGTATATGGGTGTTTCTCCATAAACAGGGCAAATCGTTGTCTCAGCCTAATATTTCGAAAAAAGTGAATCTTACTAATTATTTTCTGAACAACTTTGAAATACAATAATTGAACCTACTTGTGTCTAGCTTAAACTGTCCATTTATTTTAGTGTAACAGTTAAAATAATTTTAAAGGTAAAAAAGAACAGTCCCCTGGCATGTCACCAAGGCTTCACTTTACCTTAAACTGAACAAATTTATTGGGAGATAATTGGCTTGTAGGCTGTATACACAGTATTCCATCGTTATTAAGCAGCTATACTAATTTTTTGCCTAAGTACATTTAAGTATTTAAAAAAGTGTGTTAAACTTTTGTCTCAGCATTTTGCGAACAGTCCCCCTGTCTATATCCCAAATCTTGCACCCAGTACTCTAAAAATAGGCACTTTCGTTACCAAAACTGCGTGAATGCCAGTTCATTTAGTGCTGCATGAGTGTTGCCCCTTGGAATACATGCTGTAACCTCAAAGCCGCCAGTCCTCTGGTAAGCGATATTTTTGTATCCTTTGGTGTACCTTGTTTAATTTTAATGGATTCATTTTTATTCACAACTGCTTTATATTGTCTGCTAAGAAACAATATGATGTAGCAATTCTATTTTATGCCACCTGGGGATAACTTTAAAATCAACAGTCCCCTGCCCCAAAACAGGACAGGGGACTGTCCCGCCTCCAGGGGACTGTTACAATATAAGTGTATCGTTGTTTTAAATACGCACATTTTTTTAGGCTGCCATCAAAACCAAAGAAGCTCCCAAGAAAAGAGATTTTACAAAGAAAAAAAGAAGCTGAACGAAGGAGATGAGTGTAACAAAAGCAATCCAGAGAAGAGGGAAGAACTTAGAGAAAAGAAACATCTTAAATATCTTAGAAAAAAAGAAAAGGGCATTAGGAAACTACCACGGGAACATCGAGAAGCAAAGAAGAAGTGGAAGGAACACTGCAGAAAATATCGAAATAAGAAGAAAGTGTTGGAAAATATAACGAATTTGTATATGAGAGAAAATACGCCAAATTCAGAGGTATCTAATTCCCCACAACCACTTACGTCTGAAATTGCTGAAACAGATTGGAGACAAAGAAATAAGGGGAGCATGCTGAGATATAAACTAAAAACGAAAAAAGATGAAGAAATTGAAATCCTGAAAATGAAACTACTGAGATATAAGAAACGTCTATCAAGATTGAAAAATAAACAAACAAAGCCTAAAGATACTCCAAATACAAAGCTAATGAAAATGGTGGATAGTACTCAATCTAGGAAGAATGTAGTTAAGAAAGCACTATTTGGTGAAATACTGAAAGAACAGTTGCAACAAAGTTTCAGGGAAGTGAAAACTATAAAAGAGAAAGTACTTCTCACTAAGTTAGTATCAGGAGATGGTCTTGTTAATAATATGTGTTATGGCGAATGAAAGATAGTGGAATGGCTAAAGAAAAGGCTAAAGAACGTCAAAACATATCATGGACGCATTAGTAGGAAAAGACTTCCAGAAGATGTGTCAGAGCTGTATTGAACTTCTACGAAGATGATTCTAATAGTAGACTAGCATCAGGAAAGAAAGAATTCATTACTTGGAAAAAAATACTTATTAAAAAACGGTATATGTTTGATCCGAATGCGGCTTATATGAAAAATTCCAGAAGAATAACAATTTTAATCTGTAAACCAAACTTTTTGTAACCTGCGACCATTTTGGATTGTAGTACCTTAACACCCGCAACTTCATTGTTGTCAAATTGCTTACTAAAAAGAAGAAAGAAAGAAGAAGATGGCAAAATCTGTGTCGCATTTCTGAAAGTTCACAATAATAAGGACAAAGCGTTCGTATTTCATCAAGATGATTTTGCAGATGTAACACCAGAGCAAGTGATTAAAAAACTGCCCAATTCTGATATACTTTTAAAAGGGAATAGAGTATTCTATAAATTTCATGCACCTGTAAATGTTTTTGAAGAACATTGAGCTTGTCTTCAACCATTCTGTTTTTTATACCGGTATTTTTTTGTTTTCTCACATTATCCAATGTTCCTTAATTATACTGAGACTGATTATTTAATGTAAGCCTTACTATACTGTATTATTTTTGTTACGGATATTACATGGAGGTTTCAGACTCCAGAGTTAGAATTTAAGTTTAAATAGGGTACTATATAAAATAATGTTGATTTTTGTTAAATTGTTCTTCAAATAATCGGTCTATAAAAATTATGACTTTTTCAGAATAAATATATTTTTTTTGAAATTCTTCTTCAGCATTTTTCATTTAAAATCAGTCCCCTGACATGTGCAACAGTCCCCTGTGCCCAATTTTCAGAAAAGGTCAAATAATTCCTACAATAATGGTGATATTTTAGTTCACTAGTATTTCCTTATTAATAGGGCATATATCTAACCTTTCAAACAGATTTTTCCAACTTACAAGTGTAAAATTGACCTCGACAACTTTTTCCAAATATTAGCCCAGTTTATGGAGAAACACCTGTATAGCAATACTTACTGAAGTAATCTGCTGCACTGTCATATGGGTTTTCCAAGGGTTTAACGGAATCACCCAACATAGCCAAAACCCTTCCTTCGGCATCCGTCAGCTGGGGCTTATATGACCCACCTCCAGTTTTATCTATTTCTCGCTGAATATGAAAATTAATTAAGTTACTGCATACTTTTTCAACAGTTCAAAAATAAATCTAATATATGTTTTCAACAGCAGCTATATTTATCATATTATATAAGGTCTACTGAGATAGATAAATTAGTAAGATTGTAGAAAAATGTTTCAAGCACAACTGATTGGCATTCCTCGAAAAACATAACAAATTTGCTTTCAGGGAGGGTATTAAATATAAAAAATGTTTTTGAGCAATGCAAATGCAAAAAAATAGAACAGGGCCAAAAAGTACTAGACATTTTTCTAGACTTGAAAAAATAATTTACTGCTATAGCACACAAATTATTTCTATATAGCCCACTGTAATGATGAGTATGTATGATTATTCTTTATAGGTACCTATATTGTAAAACTTATGATATTGTTTTAAATATGATAAAAAAAATCAAAATAGGGAAACAGCAGAAGCAAGCCTAAAACAAAGTACTACAGAATAAGAAACTTGCCAAGCTGAATGAACTCTTTAAAGCAGCTTGTCTTATCCTATTTATGGTTGAACTTTCAGTAAGCCTTAAAGGAACTTTGTATCAGCTAGTATCTACATATTATAAGTTAATATTACTGCATACAACAAGAATTACGCTAGATTTCTAGATGATAATATAGTTTTATAAGATTTAATAATTATGGGTACCTAGTGCTTTTATTTATGTTATTCTGTTAATTATTATCTGATAATAAATATTATACATTTTATAAAACTACATTCTCATCTTGACTAACTTGTTAAACCAAATAAGTCACTACTGCTAATCTAAAATTGATTCTTACCTTATCCTTTTTTGCAACCGTTTTTAGGTGCTTCACATATAAGCTTCTCTGAAACACAAATATTATTAGAAATATGTAAGGGCTAAATTAACTAATGCAAATTACATTGGTCTCAGCTACAGTTTGCCTTGTCTTCCTTTTAAGGTTGTCATAAAGCAGCTTCAGGCTTCTAGCTTTTCTGGGATTATCCGGAAAACGGCTATTGAAGTCGTGTTCGATTTTTTTCCAGGCATCCGTTTTCTGCTTGTTGGACACCTGGTCACTTTTTCTACACAACAGAATACTTTTTTTCCTAAAAAATAGGTTCAGTAGAACCCCTCTAATCCGTCACCTTCGGGACTAGGGGTATGGTCGGAACGTAAAAAAGGTCGGATTATCCAAAAAGCCAATATGTATGTATTTATCATATACATATACGAAACAGAACTTTTACAATGAAATAAGTGATGTGTGAAGTTTGTAAACATTGTTTTAGCTTAAAAGTAAAATTATTTAGTAAAAAAGTCAGTAATAGATTTTTGTTTAGCACATGAAATTCTAGACTTAGCAGCAGTGTCTCTCCATTTCTTGATCCACAAAATGTCCATTGGGGTTGAGGTTGGATTCTGCTCTATGTACTGAAGGGCTATGTCGAAAGCGTTCTTGGCATCGGTGTGTGAAATACGGGTAGGGAGTTAGTCTTCTTCACAGTCAGAGTCCTCGTTTGCAGTTTCCTTGTTATCGGTTTCTATAACAGCGGCAAGAATCTGGTCGTCATCGAGCTCTTCGTAAGAATCACAGTCTTTGTCACATTCGGTTATCCAATCTTCAACTTCACTGGCAAGAACGTTCGGGTCTAGGGTTTGTAGATCTTTAACAATTTCCTGTGAATCGTTGTTTTGCTGGTCCTCGGTTTGGTCAGTTTCAGTCATAACTTCTGGCCAAAGCTTACGCCATGATTTTCGCAGAGTGTCAGGTTTCAGTTCATCCCATGACGCAGCGATTGTGTAGATAGCATCTTTGATAGTCAGGGATTTCATAGCTTCAAATATGTTAAAACCTTGTTCGGACTTTTCTAAGATTGAGCTGATGTACTTTCTGCGATATCGCCGCTTCAACCATTCGATAGCTCCCTGATCAATTGGTTGGATGAGTGAGGTCACATTCGGAGGCAGAAAAAGAGCTTTAATATCCCCTTTTACTAATTCTTGCTCTGGTGGATGTGATGGTGCATTATCCAACAGAAGTATAGCACAAGCAGGCAGTTTTTTTTCTTTCAGATTTTTTTCGACCGACGGAACGAACTCGTCAAAAAACCAGGATTTAAAAAGGTTGCAGTCCATCCAAGCAGATTTTTGATTACGGTAATAAACCGGCAAGGAAGATGGATTTAGGTTTTTAAAAGCTCTAGGTTTCTTCGATTTGCCGATAACAAACAGGGGAAGCTTGTGTGTGCCATCTGCGTTGCTACAAGGAGCGACTGTTATCCTATCTTTCATAAGCTTCGTTCCTGTCACAGATTCATTTGAAGCTGCGAGCGTTTTGGTTGGCAACATTTTAAAGTTTAGCCCTGTCTCGTCAATGTTATAAACTTGGCATGGTAACATTTCATTTTCTTTGAAAATTTCTTGGAACTTCACACAAAACTCCCTGGCAGCCTCGTTATCAGCCGATAATTTTTCACCTGAAATTGAAACAAACCGTACTCCATGACGATTTTTCCAACGATCAATCCAACCCTCACTAGCTGCGAACTCACTTTCCGCCTTCAGTTTTTTGTGCAAAACGATTGCTTTTTCCTTTAATATTGGACCAGATATCGGAGTTCCTTTCCTTCTTTCTTGACAGAACCACATCCATAATGCATTATCAAGCAGTTCCAGTTTGGCCCTTTTTAGTGTTTTGCGATGCTTAAGGGCGTTTTCACCATCAATCGTAATCGTGTATGATTCAATGTCCTTGCGATTTTTTCTCCAATCCTTAATTGTCGTAACGCCTACATTGAGTTCTTTCGCGATTTGTTGTAGTGACTCTCCTTTGTCCAGTCTCTGTAACACTGCTAATTTTTCATTTAGTGAAAGAGTGACGTGTTTACGTTTTACTCCTGACATGTTGACTCAGAGCTCTCTGGAACGAAACTAAATACAAAGTGGACAACGGACAACGGCTCTACTGGTGGTGAGTCATCGACATGCCGGTATACCTGCTCGCATGATTACGCAAGGTCGGATTAAGCGGAGCGTCGGACCAGCAGAGGGCGGATTAGAGGGGTTCTACTGTTCTTAATAAGGAGATGCAAGAAAGATGCAAATATCGGCAAAGGCACAACATAATGATCGTCTAAAAGCACATAACAAGGGATTCTGTTTGTATAGTTAAACTAAAAGAATGTTTCACTTACAAATCCACCAACTCGAGCAGAAACATTTTTTCTTCCCCAGTAAACTTTTTCCCTCTTCGGGCTTCCATTTGATCAGAATGTCGATGTCGAATGAACTCAATAAACTGATATTAAACCTGAAATCTAACGCAATGGAGTAAAAAATGCCTACTTACCTGTAAAATTTAAAAAAGTTGAGCATCAACAGGTCACTAGACATAGCAAAATCAAACAAAAGAAAACAATTCACCTTGACAATCTTGACATTGACACAACGTATCTAATAGCGTTTTCGACTTATTGCCCTATGACTGCACTCATAGGAACTGAGTGTCAAAATTATGTTCGTCTTAGATTTGAGTGCAAAACTAGTGTGGTTTTTTGTTTTCGAGTAAAGTCGGCCATGTTTCGGCTTATCCGCTTAACTGCACTTGAGTTCAAATTATCGCCACAGACTGTCTGAGCTCCTGGAGATTTCAGTGCATTTTTGACGTCTATACAATATTAATTATAACCTATTTTATTTGTCAGAGAAAATAATTTTTTGAATTAAGAACTGGGTAGCGGGGCAGTATACATAGTAGCATGGATGCTACGATAGGTTACGAAAGGTGCGGAAAGGGTAGTTGGAAGAACTGCGAATATCGTCATCTTCGGATGATGAGGAAATTTAAGCATATCTGGTTAAATTATTGCAAACAACGGCTGCGGGTGTCCCAAAAATACGAATATTTGTTGAAGATGTTATTCATAAACTGATGGAAGAAGAGAACAAAATATACATAAGTATTTACCGATATAGATAGATATTCATTTTAGTGCCAAAGCCATATTGTACAAAATGCTGTTAGTTTTTATGTCGATAAATAGAATAAATGATTGAATAAGGCGGATTCAAACTATTCAAATTCCAAAACCAGCACAGAATGAAATTGAGCTTTCGGGATGCAAAATGACATCAAACTGTCATCAGTTGGCTGACAGAAGAGTTACTTGAATTGCACTGAAATTTGGTGTATGTTCGACTTACCAGTTAAGATTTATTGCACTTCTGGGCACCAGACGAGTTTTCAATGCGCACTGTAGTGCAGTCGTGGTTAAAATCAGTGCAGTAAGTCGAAAACGCTATAAATATCTGTCACTTGGTAGTGATGTGCGTATGTGCAAAATAACTGGGGATCGATACTTCATGGATCGGTCCATGGCCGACTCTCGGTCTCTTATATCCGCAATAAAGATTGCTTAAGATATTAGGGCTAATTTTGTGTAATTGTTATTAGCAGTTTAGCAAAAGTGACTGAGACTGGAAAACCGTATGTTGGTCAAATAAAGTACTTTCGTATTTTAATCAGAAAGTACCAAATTGTAGATTTCCTCCTCATTGTTACTAGTTCGATATATTCACTTACGTATATCATGTAAAAATTGTAAAATGTTAATTATTATTTGCCGTATCCAGAAACGACGAAACAATAACGGCATGGAAAAGTAGTTAAAAAATAATTTATATTATAGAATAGACCAGAGGTAGCTAATATTTACAATAATTAATCTGAAACAAATAATCATTGGTACGTGAAGAATAAAATTTAGGAACATACGCAATAATAGTAGTACCACCAGTGCTACCAATAATATATGTAAATGTTTGTTCCAAGTACCTACTTGGTGTTATGTAATCGAGCATTGCATGTATCTGTAATTCATCTTCTATAATTATAAGATTAGACTTCTGTTATGTCGTGGTCGGTGCGATTTCCGAAATCGTTGGTGGCAACATAAGACAATTCAGATCAAGAGCGGGAACAAAGAACAACAAACATAAATTCTTTGTGTACAGTTCAACAAGCAAAAAACAAACTACTGAATAGGAAAATTTATAAAACTTGGAATAAAATACAACATACAAACATTTTGATATTTATCAAGTCATAAAAACGACATTAGGTGTTAGAACCAACAACATATTTTAGACTGAAATTACTCGTTCACATTGGTTTATAAGTGGTCATTTTTTATCATTTTACGATTTCTACCATGGCCGTCTCGGCCATGTTTCTACTCATCATAGAACGTCCCGCGAACCTGTTTTTACTTATGGTTTTGCGGCGATCTTTCGGTTAAACAAATAGATAGTCGAATGATCAAAAGTATGTTTGAAATTTTTCATAACTATTGAAATAAATGAACAGAATTAACCCTAATGATATTTATATAGATGCCATCCGATGTTATGCCAAATGCATTCGCACCGAGTATTCAGATATTCACTTCAGTAAAGCATTTGGAAAGCTCATCTCCATTCACTGAGCCAAAGAAGTTGACCGTTTGACGTATCTATTGGAGTGGTGGGGTGATTTCGATTTGTTAATTTCTAATTTGTTATCTATGGTAATGAATTTAGGAAAAACTTATTTGTTTTCAATTTCATTATTAGTTTTTCCAGATACAAGTGTGGATAAAGCGGAAAATTGTTTCTCGTCTCGACGCGGACAGATGGTTACGGAAAATACACAGGAATCTGAATTAGACCTTACATGGAAGAAGGATAATTTGATATAAAGTGGAAATAAAGGTTTGAGAACATTAGCTGCACCCATAGATAAACCCCTCTTGCTGCACCTCGACATCCGCTGTGAATATTTATATATGGGGCTCTATAATAACAAACATGCATTGAAATATCTTCAGAAAAGTATGTAGGTATCTGTAATCAGTTTCTGACTGACTGAGGTGATATTATTAGTTATTAATTAAGGTGGCTGTGATTGATATCAGCTTTATGATTGTGTTACAAACCAGCGCAGTTTGCAATTAGTAATTATACAATAATTATAAGGAACAAATAAAAAATCTGGCATTAATTTGCAAATCAATCGCTATGTTTTGATTTTCTGCTAAGATTTTGATCTATGAATTCTAAAATAATTTTGACAAAACTGTCATCCAGCTTTGAAGTTTTGTTTCCAATATCGATAAAATACTATTGGATGATACTTATTAACTATAGACCTCAATGCCCAATAGAAAGCTTTCGTCAAACAAGCTCCAATAGAAAAGCCTCGTCAAACCTTTCGTCAGAATATGCATGTTGATAAAATCGGGCCGTAATGTTAGATATTAGTTCAGCATTTCTGCTGTAAATAAAACTATAAGAATGGTAAAAACAGTTTATTTTTTGAATAACCTATGACATAATGAAAGTATCATATAAAAAATAGACATTTGACAAGGAACATATGCATGTGTCTTTGACGTGGTAAAAGCAGCGCGCTGGACCTTCAGATAGGCGAGGGTGTTCATCCAGTTCGATTATCGGTTTTACTGAATACTGCCTTACATAGTTTGCTTTTTCTCTCCCCTTCACAAAAATTTGGTTTGCTGTGGACGTTAACTCCTGGAGGATAGTAGATACCTTATGAAGTGGTGTGAATCCAGAAGCCCATGGAATGCAGTGATGATAATTTATCAGCCATCGAGCTTGCGTTTGCAGGTCACGTGGTAATAGGTCCCAAGGAAACGGTGGTTTAAAAATGTAGTGACAGATTTTAACTCCATCAACGGCAGCCAGCTCTTTCACTATGAACTTATTGTGCTCCGATTTGAAGCCCTGTATGTCCACAATGAGATTCATAGTTTTAAATCAGCAAACTGTCTCACAACACGCTGTTTCAAGCAATAAAAGTTTAGTGCTTTTCTCAGAGCCCTGAGCTTTTGCAGATGCCTTGTTAAAGCTTTTCGGTACGCTTTCATGATTTGAATGAGTGGTTGGTCTGGTAGCTTAATGATTTTATAGTCTAACGCTGTTTAACTATCTTTGTTAGAGGGTTGTAAAAAAAAGCCGGTCATGGCGCAGGAGACAATACGCTGAGGTGTTGGGTGACACATTCTCGCTAGTTTCAAATTCAATTCGCATAACAACAGACCCAGTTTGAATACTTTCCTTCTGCTTAGAACAATCAACATGTGTCAGTGGTGCAGTAGTTGCAAAGTCCTTAGGGGTGAAAAGTGTACAATAATTTCCAGTTTCATTATACGAATGACGAAATTTTGAAAACATGTCATAGAAGGCAGCAAATTTTTGATTTGGAAAGTCCAAATATAAATCATTATAAGGATATCGATTCGAATTTAAAAAAACTCGAATATTGGTTAGCTTGCAGTGGTCAAATGTTGACATATTGGATTGCAATTTACCTTTTTTATCTGATTGAAAAGCAATTATCACATGCCTAGGGGTTTCTAGTTTGGTACTAGTTTTAACTGGCCAAGTATGTCTGGTAGTTTGTGGTAGGGAGGGATACTCTACAAGCTCCCAGCTACGGAAGTAAAGCGGTGTATCAACATTTTTGTTTACCAGTTTTGTTAGAGCTAACTGTTCTGGTATATCAACCGAAACGTGGGGTACTCGCCACTGAATTTTCTCTATAGTAATTTCGGGTTGTTCATCTGCAGTTGTAACAACTGCATCAACGTCATCATTACTACGAATTAAAACTAGTTCCTGTTTCATATTCCGAATTATTTTTCTATAGTCTTCAAAAAATCCCATCCACATGCTTAATGGAGTGCAAACATTAAATTTATCAGCATTGGAAAAGTGTGTTTCTTTTGGAAACCAACCAGCATTTTGTAGCCGCAAACTCTCATTTTCATTGTAAGACAGATACCCCTTCAAGGTTGAAGTGAGTCCCACGTTTCGAACCGAATCCACTACCACTCCATTCAACTCATACCGAACTTCTCGGAACAAAAAGCTAAAGGCATTGTTGATGAATTTCAAATTTGTAGATCGTGAACCATCAGCCTTATTTAAGGCTCCTTCAATGTAAACAATTGAGAAGGTAAAGTAATGGCGTCCAGCTCCTGGAAACAAAAAAAAAACATCACCAGACAAATGTCAGGATTTAATAGCAAATCACTATAACCCTGGATAAAATGAAGATAAAGAACACACAATCCTAAGACAGTTCCAAACTGTTTATATTTTCGGCTGTAGGCTACCTGAAAATGACCTTTACTTGTTCTTAATCAAGCTCCACGTCCCTAGAGGTGAGGCCATGCTGAAAAAGAAAGCTTCACGGACACCAAGGAAAAAATAGTATCAGATATAGAATAGGAAGAGTGAACAAATAGTTTTGTGAGAAAGCGAGGACCCCACATCACTTCACTTGCAGTGCGTTCACCAAAAAGTGAGGTAGAGGAATGTTAAACATAGTTGGCAGCAGAGGAAGAAATTCTGATTGAAGAGGAGTACTGATTGACATACATGAAGCAAAAAGCAAAACAGTAGATGGATATCTTATAAGAAAATTTGAAGTTCCCTGAAGAGTTCAATCAGCTGACACATTCATATGTGGCTGCAATGGTTTCAGCAAACTAGCCTGTCCGCAGCTAAGAAAATAAGAAATAAGTTGTCATAGTAAAATTTCTCATAGGGAAATAGCAATATTCCAAACATATAAGATTTGAAACCTGCCTGTTTCTCAGAGAACAAACAATAATATAAAAAACAGAAGTTTAAATGGTTGATAGGATATTAAAAATGAAACTGACCTGCCAAAGTGTCTGCGAAAGGCTGTAACATCACTGATGGTTGTCTTAAAAGATTTTTCAACTGGTTGACATTATTTCAAAGGCTTTCTTGCGGTCATACTCTCTGATTGATCAGGAACAAACATACCACCTCTTGATAAGACTTGGTAAATTTGGGCTTCATCTAACTTGCTCAGATTCTTTCTGGTTCTTGGTGTAGTATCTTGGTTCTCCATCGTTCAGTATAGATCACCCTGTAAACATTGCTACGCAGTATCACACTTGACAACAACAAAAGATCTTTCATGATTAATAAACCATACCTCGTCTGAAATTAGTACACAGTGACATGCCTCCTTCGCAACAGCAACAATTTTGACCAGAACAACTATCCCGGGGCCCTTGAGACAGTCATCCTGGTCACGGCACCAATTTTGTGGTGAGCAACTGGTCACTGTCAAAACCGATACCAAATTTAGAAATAGCCAAAGTGATCAAGACGTCTAGTGGTGGAATTTAGAACCCAATGTTGTATGTGTGCCCATGGTAACCAGATTCTTTTAGCATGCATGTGTACCAACTCAGAGAGAGAATGAAATCAAACACAGAAATGTTATGATATGGTTTTTTTTCATTATTTGTTTCTTAACATTTGTTTAGTATTTATAAATCATGAGTGCTGAGTGTTATGGTTATTACTTGATTCTTGTATTTATCAAATCATGAGTGCTTTGTATTTCATATATTTTACTGGTGAAGTATTTATATTGATATGTTGAAATATACGATTCAAAATGTCCTAATAATAGTGGTAAACTGGCTCTTGTTATTGATATTGTATAATAAAGAAATTGTTATAAACGTTCACAGTCTAAATGATAAATAATAATAATAATACATGGTGGGCTAGATCTCTGTTTAACGTCAGGGAGAGAAATATGGATAGAATGTGGAAAAGTGTAAAATATCAGCATATATATAAATAAATAAATATAACCAACACATAAAGGAGTAAATAAAGGAGATAATTGGAATATCTAAAATGTAAGCATAGTATAGCAAGCATAGCAGCATAGCAAGCATGGTATATAAGTATATAAATAGATCAATAAATAAATATAAACAATAAACAACATAAAAGGGCTGGTTGGAGGAAACCGTATAGTTCGTGAAACACGTGAATCAACCCACTTCCACCTTCAGTAAGTGATTAGGCCGTCCCGGCAGTCGCCACGGTTTCCACAACCATAAAATAAATATCGTATATAAATAAAGGGGATCAGTAAAGGTTGAAATAGATACATCTAAATAAGACAGAGTTATCTCTGTTCACCACCGGCCTGCAATACCTCAGGACCTACCTAGAGTAGACGTAAATCAGAGACCCAACACCATTTAAAGTCGTCTTAAAAGCTCGGATATATAGTATACATTGTGAAACACTTATATCGTAGCCAGACCACATTAGTTAATAATACAAACTCAAAAGACAACATACCTGCTAATATTCGTGAAAAAAAAACTCAAAAACCCTTCTGTTGAAATTTTGGACTCCAGCTTGTTACGTTTTTCAAAAACAATCCCCTCTCGTAATTATTAAACAAACTATCAACAAAACCATAGCAACGATATCACAGCCCGCTACTTTCTTCAAGTTTCGAGTGACAAAGCCCAAAAGCATCACAAAACAGTAGCTTTAGTCACAGAATGAAAGAAAAGCAAGGGAGCATTACAGAACAGTAGTACAGAATCACAGATGGAAAATTAATATAGAAAGTCACTCATGATCTGATACATAAAATATCTGAACAATATATGATGTAGTAATAATCAAATACATTACTTATCTTAACTTCATCGACTAATTACATCCATACTCAGACCTTACACTTTTATAAATCATCCGTCGATGACATCAATGTCAAACTTCGGTCACGTGACCGCTAAAGGTGCGTTCTAACGTCTGGCAGCCAGGAGCGCGTTCCGAATCACCACAGTTTTGATGCTGTAACAATTGAGTTCTAATTTTTAATAAAAAAGCATAATTGTATTCAACGTCTTTATTTATTTCTACTTGATGAATTCCAAGAGGTGAGGTTTAAATGTAACAACTTGTCTTAACACGTGAAGAAATGTACATACATAACATGTCTACAATGGATATAATAAAATAACTCATACCCCCAATTATACATATCAAAAATAATTACAAAAAATGAAAGCCTCCCTCCATTGTTATAGATCTGTGTGAGTTTGGAATGTATGAATGTATTATTATTGCCCCATTTTTTCTTCAATTTAGATATAACATTCTGGGCATAACTCTACAATATACTTGACACACTTATATTCTCAAATCGCTCATTATACACTTTGTCTCTATGGTTTCCACACAACACTCTGTCTAAAACCTGTGCAGTTTGCCTCACGCGCTGCTCAAATCTACACCGGTCTGCTAAAGTCTGTTGCCACGTTCCTTGTCGCGCAAATCTTGCCGCGGTGGACCACACAACTATGTATCTTGTGATGTTATCGTCACAAAAACTAACATGTTTCATGTTACAAGATGGTGGAGGGGGGGGGGTCTTCACATACTCCTCTTCCTGTGGCTTACAATTCATAAGCACAAACTTGTCGCCTTCCATCTGACAAAACTGTGATTTGTAGAGAGGTTGCTGTACTTACGGGAACTTGTTGATCCTCAGCTTCCAACTGTTCTTTTAAAAAAACAGTATAACTTTGGTGGCAGTCGACTCATCTGAGGGTAAAATAAATCCGCCCTTTCACTGTATTTGATGCTACTGATCAAACCACACTGACATATCCTACCAGCTTCAAAATCTCTAACCGCTTTGTACAATGTTTTGAGCCGTTCCATCTTTGTAAATCGCTCTGGAATATTTGTTTTAGATTGCCACTCGTCAAACTCATTTTTTATTTGCGCTTTGATCGCATCACAAACATTGGTTGAGTTCGCCATTTGTTAGCTCTATACAACTACTGAGAGATCTGCGCTGGAGCCCCATTTTGTAATACTTCAATCCAAACGAAAAAATCACTTTAGCATACCTGTTAAACCTGTTCTGCTTTGTCGTCAACCGTTTTACGAGGTCGCGTTTTCCGTAATGGTGGAAGTTGCTGAGGGAGGGGTGGTTGGAACATAAAGGATACCCCTCGTAGTGTAGATATTGCTCAGCTTCCCCACATAGTGTAGATATTACACAGCTTTCCCTCGTAGTGTAGATATTACTCAGCTTGCCCTCGTACAACGCCACTGTGGTCCATTTTGTGGTCGTGGATTTGGGGCGATAAATTACCGTTATTATACACCTCTACCAAATCTGGTTCAGCTGCAACCTAGCGGTAGGTAGGACCCGTTTTTCGGTCGCCGGACGCCGAATGTCGATAACCAGTCTCAACTTTCTCCCGTCGCAATGAGCTGAATACGCTGTCCTTTCCTATTTCGACGCGAGTGTTTGGCTAATTAGTTATGATGTGTTTTTGTGGTGGTATATAGAGGCCAGTCTTCTTTCGAGTAAGTGTGACTTTACAATTGTTCACCCATTTATTTGAAAGACAATCTTGTCTTAATGTATGGTAGACCAGAGATTTTTCATTTATTGAAATAACATAACAAAATCAATTTTTGAAGTTCAGCCATATTTGTTGTTGTTGCATCTCTTTGTCAATCTTCTTTTCATAGTACTCTTTTCATAACACTCTGAACGCATTTTCTGTTTTGTTAAATCAAAAACGAAGTTATCAGTGAAAAATATTTATTAAGATTATCAATTAAAAAATAACAACTTAAAAAGCAACTTCAAATTTTTCAAATTTATTTCAAATATAACTACATGAATTATAATTACACAAATCAGTAAAGCTTCATTTTCAGTTGAACAGCAGCGATGATACTGTAGTAGACATGGTAGTTATTATATTACTATTTGTATGTATAGCCACATCATATGCTAGATAATGGCACAATCAATACATGATTAAATATTTATAAACAAGAATGGGTTCTAGTTTCATTTTGGAGATGGTCCTATATACTTAATAGATAAAATCTGCTACAGAGACCCTAGAGGTTGGGCATTACTACCTAGGCAGTAAAGCCTGTTTTGCCTCATACCCAGTCTAGGGGTTCTTAAGTTGTATTTCGAAGCTTGTGAGTATTGTATGTGCATTAAACATAGAAAAAAATAACAAATTTGACAATGTATGTGGATGATTGAAAACATGGATATAATTTAAAATAATGATAGGAAGGATGCCACTGTATACCATGGAAATCAGGTTGCACTAAAATGGAACTAGCTATCTAAATTTATTTACAATTATTTACATATCATGAATTTCATGCTTCATACCTGTCCAATATCCTAAGAAATGTTGTTTGATTTTCTGTCATGAATTTTTTCACTGAAATTTTGAATTTTTTTAATGTAAATATCTGCTTTAATTCGCATGGTATTTGATTATAAAATTTTGGGCCAAAGTAAAATACGGTTCTCTGTGTTAACGTTTTTTTGAAATTCTCACTACGCAAGTCATTTCTAGTGGTGAATCTGGTTATTCTCTCTGATTGAGTTACATTTTTTGGCTTCATGTTATATATCCTTATTATGGATTCATACACATAGATGAGTTTAATATTTAGTACGTTCATTTCACGATATAAACTGGATGAGGAAAATAGTTTAGGTTTGAAAGTTATAATTTTCAATAGTGTATTTTGTGTTACCTGTAAGATACTTAGAGTGGTGTTGAAAGCACCACCCCATGCTAGAATACAGTACCTAATCACCGATTCAGCTAACGTCAAATACAGTGTCATCAAATGTTTTTTAGATAATATTTGTCGTAATACATAAAATGTATGTATGAGGCTTCTCAATCTTTTATTGACATGGGCAATGTGGTGTGTCCACCTCAAATGTTGGTCCACGATTAAACCCAGGTATTTAATATCAGATACTTGTTTTATTGAAGGGCATGAACAATTTTTAGAGGTGTGACAAGGGATAGAGTGGAGTTTCAATGCCAATTCGGTTTGATTAATAATAGTAGGTGTAAATGTGATGAATTTTGTTTTAGCCACATTCAAAGAAAGCTTGTTGTAACTTAACCATCTATAAATTTGGTTTAGATCTTTCTCCGCAGTATGTTGAATTTCCTCCCAATGTTTACCTTTTACCACTAAAACTGTATCATCTGCATAACTTACTATATGGCTTTCAAAATCGTTTATATTCATCATATCATTCACGTAAATAAGAAAAAATATAGGGCCTAATACAGTTCCCTGTGGTATACCAACCTCCACTACTCTTCCAGCGCTAATCTGGTCACCGATTGTTACTCTCTGAGTTCTTTCTGATAAGTAGTCTGTGATGAGGTCAAGCACGATACCTCTCACACCAATATTTTGTAACTTTTCCAATAATATCTCGTGAGAGACGGTGTCAAAAGCCTTAGCAAGGTCGAGAAAAATTGCTAAGCATCTTCCCGAGCTGTCCAAAGCCTCAATCACCTCTCTCATAAGATCTAGTGCAGCATCTTGTGTACTTGAACCTCGCATGAAACCGTATTGCCGATTACTTATAAGTTTGTGTTGGTCGAAAAAGTCGATTAGTCGGTTTTTTAGTGCCTTCTCAAAAATCTTAGCAAGGTTACTGATTAATGAGATTGGTCTGTAGTTTATTGGCTGTTTAGGATCTCCGGATTTATAAACTGGCGTAACAACAGATTCCTTCCACTGTACTGGTATTTTTCCAGTGGTAAAACATAAATTAATAATATGTGCTAGGGGATTCGCAATATGCTTGTGTATGTGTTTTATTGTCCTAGATGTGATTTTATCCATTCCCGTGGATGCGGTGTTTTTCAGTTCTGAAATATAAATAGTGACTTCAGTACTAGTAATAGGTCGGAGGAAGATAGTGGCGTTAATTTTTTTGTTATTTGAAAAGTTTCTTGGTAATTGTAGATCAGGTATATTTTCCATCATATTTTTTCCCAAATTTGTGAAGTGTTCATTGAATATATCCGCTTTTAGTTTATTTTCAGTTATCGTATCATTTTGGCTATTTATAAGAGTGGCTGTTACTACTGATTTAGATTTTTTGTCTGTACCTGTTATATCTTTTACAATATCCCACATCTTTTTTATATCTCCACCAGATTCCCGCAATTTATTCTGATAATAATTATTTTTGGTTACCCTAATTAGTTTGTTAAGTTTATTTCGATATTCCGTATATTCCATTTTTGTGTTCTCTGTATAATTTCTGATAAGTTTCCTTTTTAGTTCATCTCTACGTTTGATAGAAGATATAAGGCCAACCGTAATCCAGGGTTTAAGTTTTTTTAAATGTTTTGGGTTTAAAGGTTTAGTTTCAGTTGAATGTCCAATGTGTTGATTTAAATGGTCTATGAACCTATTATAGGCTTCCTGCGCTTCATTGCTATTTAAGACAAGAGTCCATTTTTCTTCATTCAAATAACTGTTCAATTTATCATAGTTGACATATTTTGACTGGCGCGCTATATTTGGTTCATTTTTTAACTGATTCTCAAAGGACAAGGCTACGAAAGGACTGAAATGATCTGTTATATCTGTATGAAATACTATGGGTTCAATATCAATTTTGTCTGACAAATTATTTTTCTTTCTGATGAAGATATGGTCTATTATTGACTTAGTGTTCTCTGTTTCTCTTGTGGGCTTATTGATGTATGAGATATAACCAAATGAAGTTAAAATATTGATATATTCGTTTACCTTTCCGCAACTTTCATTCAACAAATTTATATTTATATCACCTGCGTATAATTCGAACTCTTCTAAATTGATGTTGTTTAGATAAGAACTTAAATCTTTTATGTATACCTGCGTGTCTGTTGCTGGGGATCTATAAATAGCTGTTATCCCAAATACAGTAGCCTTTGAGAGATAGTCAATTGTGAAAGTTGCTCTGAGGAAGTAAGTCTCATTTACCGGCACTGTACTGACGGTAGCTGAAATATTTTCTTTTATATATAATACTGTTCCGTCACATTTGTTAAAGTGAGACGCGTTGTAGTAAATATTAAAGTTAGGGATAGCAAAATCATTTAAATTTTCTATTATACCTGTTTCCGACAATATTATGATATCCAAGACATCTTTACCTGCTTCTATATACAGGGTTACTGGTAACTCGACCACTTTCCTGCAGGAAGTGATAGAGGGACTCAAATGCAATAGATTTAGCCCCATATATGTAATTCCGAAAACCGATAGTTTTCGAGATAATTAACATTTAATGTTTTTCAACGATATGTCCAAATTTCCACACTACATCCCAAATTTATAAAAAACCCTGCTGTCGATTTTACTAATTTCCAATTTAGTTTTCTACTGACACATACGCAAATCTAATCTAGTATTTAAATGTGTAAAAATACTAAACAGTTTCAAACTACATACAATTATTTAAAAAATAAAGAACAAAATTTTTACATTCACTGTGAAAGAAAATTGTCTAACTCAAAAAAAGATACACAACCAGTCAAACAAATTATTTTAAAAACTTCCCTATCTATTCCAAGGATGAGAATGACAGTACAACCACACGTAACTATTTAACAAAATTTATCAACATAATACAGAATCGTCAACATGATATTCCAGCATGATAGTTGTCCAGCATATTACTGTATCACAATTCGGCAGTTGTTGGACAACACATACCCGAACAAATGGATAGGGAGGGGTGAACTCATCCCATGGCCTGCGCGGAGCCCAGATCGGACACCTCTTGATTTTTACGTCTGGGGTCACATGAAGGCACTGGTTTACGAGACTCCAGTTAATATTGCTGACTAACTACGGCAAAAAATTATCAATGCGGCGGAGGAGATGAAATGAACTTTTTCAACACGAGTTACAAAAACCGAAGTGAGGAAGCGGATCCGTACTTGTATCCGAAATCAAGGCAATACATTGAGCAAGATCTCTAGAAACGTTGAGTGGATTTAATTTGTTTTCTTGGATAAAATCATCGACCGCATTCGCAAAGATTCTAGTATGTAACTGAGTTATCAATAATGATTGTATTGTCATTCGTTCTTTTTGAATAGGTGATTTTTATTCATTGCTGTTTATAATCTTTCTGAAAAGGTTATTAGGTAGGAAAGTTTTTTTAGTGATTTGTTCAACCGTCTGTATAATTTTTTTGAGCTAGATAATTGTCTTTCACGCTGAATGTAAAAATTTTGTTGATTATTTTTTAAATATTTGTATTTAGTTTGGAATTGTTTAGTATTTTGAAACATTTTAATACTAAGTTACCTTTGTCTATGTGTTAGCTAAATACTAAAATAAAAATTGTCAGGATCAACAACAGATTTTTTTCTTAGTTTAGGATCTAGTGTGGAAATTTGGACATTTGGTTGAAAAACATTAAATGTTAATTATCTCGAAAACTAAAGGTTTTCGGAATTACATATGGGGGGTTAAATCTATTGCATTTGAGTCCCTCTATCACTTCCTGCAGGAAAGTGGTCGAGTTACCAGTAACCCTGTATACTAATAATTCGTCGTAGTGTTTCCGAAGACTTCTGATATTTATATGAATGATTCCCATACCAAACCTGCTCTTTTGTGCTCTTTGTTGTGCATAACCTTCAACATCATTACATATCCTAGTATCAATCTCAATTTGTTCATCCAATATATCCATGTATTCAATCATAATTCCTAAACTTATATAAATACAAAAAAAGGTAAGTGTTCGTTAAACAAGTTAAACAAAACAAAAAATATAGCAAAAGTAAAACAAATCGCTATGCCTTCAGGCTCCTGTACTGAAGTAAAGATGCGTTATAATAAAATCAAAAAAGTAAAAAAGAAAGAAAGACAAACGATATGAGAAAAGTATCATGTCAGTATCTAATCACTGGGGATAAATACTAAGTAAACTAGGAAAAGACAAATGTACTCACAAAAGGCCGTATTGAGCAGTGTTTCACAGATTTTGTAAGTCACTATCACATCGAATAGCAAACCGTTTGCCATTTTTTAAAGCATAGACACTTCCCAGGTACGACCACACATTTTTCAACGATGTCTTCTCAATAGCTGCTTCCATCAATCTGTATCTGTTTGTAGTCAAATCCTCCCTAATGACGATGCCGGTACCCTTTAGCTTTTTCTTTGCTTTATAAATATCTTGTTTGATACGTGAGTTGGAAAATTTAACAAGAATGCCCCTTGATTTATTCTCACCTTTTTTCCCAACTCTATAGCAGGTAGATATGTCACTGTCACCCAGTTTGATTCCCAAGCGTGAATCTATGAGTTTGACCATATCAGAGACTAGATTTTCGTTTTCTTTCTCGCCCACTTTGAAGAACCTCAAGTTATTGGATCTCCTATCCTGTTCTATATCGTCTTGTTTTTTTAACAAGAAGTCGTTTTCTGATTTGAGCGCATTAACTTCCGTTTGGAGTTCTAATATTACTGCACTATTATCCGCCAATGTTTTCACTTTTTCTTCAAGTCGAGATATTCTTCCTTCGACAGTTTTTATTACACTATCAGTTACTCTCTGAACTATGCGGATAATAAATTCCTCGTCCCTTAGCAAAGACGTGATGCTGGCAGAGACGGCATGTTTGATTTCTTCTCGCATTTCTCTTGTAACAACCATTTTGGTAATCGAACGGGGCTGGGATCCACTATCGCACCAATACAGAATTCACAGTTACTTTTTACGCTAGATTTTTTACTCAGGCAGGAGCTCTGTAAACACGTCTTCACTCCTCGCCGGACATGACAATACTGACTTAAAATAACAACTTAAAAATAAGAGCTATACAGAAACCATAATAAAGAAAAGATGGAAATTTTGAGATCTATAAAATAAAAAAATAAAAAAGCGAAATGAATCTCTCAAAAAATAAAAAAGGAATAAAAATATCAGCAAAAAATAAAAAAAGGAATAAAAAAATCAGCAAAAAACTACGTGCTTAAATTTTGGCATAAATTGATAAAATCATCAATTTTTTTTTTATTTATTTTCTAATTTTAAAATTTTCGTTCTATGTTTATTAATTTTTCTTTGAATATCCATCTGTTTTTTTATGCTTTCTGGCTAATTGCAACCCTCTACTTTTTAAATTTTTCACTTCCTGAAGGAAGTTTTCTGCCTCGTTGCTTATGGTAGTATTCAATTCATCTTCCCCCTCGGTTTCCTCAGTTTCTGTTTGATCCTGATGACTGCGTATCTATAACGAATAAAAATAATTTATTCCTAAGAATTCTGTTCCTGTAAAAAGCCTAAGAGATTATTCTCACAAAATCCTAATATTGTAAAAACCTAAGAGATTGATCTAACAAAATCCTAATATTGTTTTTCAAATCTTGAGGTAAGGTTTGAAGCACTGAAAGTAGATCAAATACTGATAACTCTTACTATATCATATATTTAATTAATAGAGCTTTAAAACTGTACTTATTCATTTATGAATATTTCCTAAATAATCTCACACAAATCGCTAAAAAGTAGCAGTTTACACTGACTAAATAGTTTTTTGGATAATTTTTGGGTACACAACACTTTCTTACAAAAAACATCACTAAAGAATAGAGGTTAAAACTGACTAAATAGTTTTTTTAATTACCGGGGTCGATGAGTTCAAGGGTCGTATGTCCTCAAGTCTTCCAGATATGACTTCAAAGCTTGTATCAACTTCTCGGAAGCTCTCCTGAACTTCCTCAAAGCTCTCTTCCTCTGCCTGCCTTCTCATATGGGATACAGTTCCTAATAATAAAACCATATGTGCGCCCAGCACTCATCATTGTTTGGTTTATGTGATAATTAAATGTTAGCTGATGATCGAAATAGACACCTAGGTCTTTAGTGCAATCAATCCTTTCCAGTAGTACATTGTCAATAGAATAATTATAAGATGTGATGTTAGATTTGCGATTAAATGTTAATATTTTACACTTATTGATGTTCAAGTGCAGGTAATTTTTAACACACCAATTTTGCAAATATGTTATCTGCTCCTGCAGGATGATACAGTCATCCTCACTGTACACAGAACTATATAATTTCAGATCGTCAGCAAACATCAATTTGTGACATTCAAGTGAATCACATAAATCATTGACATATAACGAAAAGAGCAAGGGTCCCAAATTTGATCCATGTGGGACTCCACTGGTTGGAACAATAATCTCAGATCTTACATTATGGACACATACATATTGTTGCCTGTTACTTAAATAGGATCTTAAAAGCATTCCATAAGTCGAATGTAAACCTAAGCAGCTAAGTTTCTTGAGAAGAATCTCATGACTGATCTTGTCAAATGCTTTAGAAAAGTCAGAATATATTACATCAACCTGGCCTCTGCAGTCTAGTGTTTGACACAGATATTGGCTAAATATAGCCAAGTTGGTTATAGTTGATCGAGATTTCATGAAGCCATGTTGGTAATTGGAAATATAATTTTTTGCAGAGTGGTAAATGCGATCATAAATTATAATTTCAAAAAGCTTAGCAATGTTGTTGAGGATGGATATAGGTCTATAATTAGCAATATCTTCAGAACTTTGACCTTTATAAACCGGACATATTTTGGCTATTTTCATTTTATCGGGGAAGACTGATGTTTTCATAATCAAATTGAATAAAATTTGGAGGGGCGATAGTAGTACTGCAATACAGTCTTTTAACAAAAAGGAAGGGATTTGGTCAGGTCCTGAGGTGCATTTGTTTTTTAATTTCCTGCTAGCATTCATAATTTCATTTTCTGTTATCTTTTCACAGCTAATATCAGAGAGGATTGTGGATTCAAGGCTTAAGTTAAGATCTTCATGATCAGCGTCGGGTAATATGTAAGCACTCTCAAAAAACTTAGCGAAAGCATTAGCGATGCCTACGGGATCATTATATATTTCGGCGCCATAAGACATTCTTCCAGGAATTCTAGTCGTATTATTTTTTTGATGGATAAACTGCCAAAAGGATGTTGGTTCATTTTTCAACTGATTTTGAATTTTGTTCAAATAATGTTCATATGCTTCCTTTACCTTTAGTTTTATCGTTGCCCGAAGACGGCTGAAATCTTGGTAAACAGAAGTGTTTCCAGTAGCTTTAAACTTTTTATGCAATTTAGCCTTCGATTTCACAAGTCTTATTATTTCAGATGAATACCATACCATACCATCTATGCTTAAAATTGACATATAGTGGCACATGAGTATCAAGTGTTCCATAAAGTTTATCGTAGAAGCATTCAGGTGCTTGGTTACTATCATTAATATTCTGCATGAGATCCCAATTTGTGGACACTAGCTCTTCATATAAAGTAACATAATTAGCTTTCCTGAAGTTATAGCGTTTGTAGTTAGAGTCTGAATTGACTGGAATGTGTTTGACATAAATATTTTTCAGCATTATAGATAGAGCCGGATGATAGGGATCTTCTATTATTAAAGGAGAGAAATCTCTTGTAGTAATACAATCAGTTTTGGATATAACTAAGTCTAATATTCTATTGTAACTGTTAAGTACATTGTTGTGTTGCCTCACATCCAAAAAAGTTAATCATTACAATCATTAACTTTTTTGAATGCAATATTTCCCAACCTCCAAGCATTTCTAGGAAATTTTCGAAGTCGTCAGATGAAGTATTTGGTGGGATATAAATAACTGCTACATAGTAAATGAAAAATGATATGAAGCACTTACAAACAAGAAAATCTATTCCAGGAAACTGAGCAGTGAATTGCGTAGTATCCACTACTTCAGACCTCATGGAGGAGTCGACAGCCAGCAACACACCACCCCCTGTTGTTAAACCTAGCATGTCGCACTTTCTATCACTTCGATGGACATCATAATGAGTTGGAAATAACTCACAAGATTTCACTTCCGGCTTCAACCATGTTTCGCTCAGAGCCACAACACTATATTCACTGACACTCACATTAGGGAAAAGCACATCGATCTTACTGTTCAGTCCTCTAACGTTCTGATAGTAGACGTATAATTCCTTCCCTCGTTCACTGCTGGGCTTTGCTAGTTTGACGGGACAATTTTTGGCACGTCGTTGAAGTATTTTATCCGACAGTTAGTATCACCAGAGTTATGCCGATTGACTAATTCCTGTTTAACACTTTTATAATGTTCAATCTGTCTTTTAGTACGATCCGCAGAGATGATAATATTTTTGAAGTTACTAGTCGATTTCAATTTCCTGGCGTTTTTTAAGATATCTTTAGCTGAGTCGACATTTTCAAGTGATATCTTGATAGGTCTATTTTTGGAAACGGTAAAAGTTCCAACTCTAATAGGCTTAATAGTAGCAAACGAAGACCCAGGTACGACGGCATCCAATATTTCGACCACTTTATTTTTATCAGCAGCTACTTGTACTGGTAATGCTGAAGATTGATCTGGCTCAGCAACGTTAAATAGCATAATGTTATTTCTACGTTTATGTCGCTCAGATATTTCAGCAACTATGTCTTCAAAATCAAATCCAGGCGTACTACGAGCATTCTCAGCCTTTAGCTCACTTATATCATTTTGTAGTTTGAGTATTAAAGCCTTCAAATCTTTGAGGTCTTTACCAAATGCTCTGCAATTAACACACGTCCAGTCATAACCTTTATTGGCGTTTAGTGTCCGCACTTCATTCGAGGTTATATCCACGCATGTATGCTTGAATTTCTCCTTGCATACACCATGTAACCATTAAATGACTCTCCGATGACTGGTTACAACATTTACAAACAACGCGGGCAGGCATTATGGCTAGTTACCAATAACAACACGTTCCTTACAGATACACCACTGGCGAATTCTTGATATCAATGATAAGAGAAGAATGAGGAATTTGACGAGGTTATGGTTATTTACCTTGGATTGATTTCAGGAAAACGACCATATATCCACTTGCAACCATTTACCACGAAAAATCCGACGGTTACAATCACTTCAGCAGTGGTTTCCAAATTATAGCAGTCAGTGTAATGCACAAAATCACAATTAAATACGGACGTAAATCACTTAGCGCATACCAATACAGTGCCGTAACAATGATATCAAATCAAGTCATTTTAAATGGGAGTATTTTATTTTCTTATCCTTTAACCTAAAATCTAACAAAACATCCCTTTGCTGGATTAAACAAAAATAAATTATAAAATAAATTAAGAATTTACAACCCCAATAAACTTAAAAAAATAACTCAAGAATGAGCATAACAGTTTTGAGATCAATTATTACTTAAACATATTTAATAAAATAGTGCTTAAAAAAAATTCCAGTATCTCTGCATTTCTGGAACATGATAAACTCCTCTATTTGAGTTGACTCTCTTTGGTGGGTTAATCTTTCTCTTAATATCTTGGTACGGATACAAATTCAAATCATCCTTATCAGGCCATTTCCAATTTTTCAAAGATTTTTGCATTGATTTTATCAAAACTCCCTATTCACTAAGGGATTCTATTTTACCTACGAAGTATTCATCTTCATATACAAAGATCACCAAATCTCCTATCTCATAACTGTCGTTATTTTCTTCAATCGGACTATCACTGCTTTCATTTTCATCGCAAGTATCATCAGTATCGTGGACGGAATAGTTGGAATCCTCAGAGTCAGACTCAATGAGAATTTTCCGTTTCGCTCTATCTGTTTTCTTTTTTTCGTTATTCTTCCGTTTCTTTAACTTATGATTCTCTTTAAGATTCGCTTTTTTTAAAGCCTCAATCACGTTTTTTTCTGGTGTGTCCGTTAGTATTCTGGATTTGCCTTTTCGTTTACCTTTTTGTGTCCCCTTTCGAGGTGCGGCTTTTGAGTGTGGACGAATTATTTCAGGGGTGATAAGTTTTGAAGAACATGGCCCAACTTTCTGGGGTGTCTTAGAAAAATTCAAGTGCATTTCAGCTTGTTCAGAGGGTCCTTGGGAGAATTGTTGAGTTGACTGTTTATCAGACTGCACACACTCTTGAGGCAAATAAGGGTCAACTTGGACGGGAGGTTCTTCAACTAGTGAGTTGTCAGTCTGTACAGATGATTCTTCAGGTAAAAAACAATCAGGCTGTGTGGAAGTTTCTTGAGGTAATGGACGATCTGAAAAGCTTGCTGCCAAAAAGTCAGCATCTGAGAATATGTTCTCATTTAGGGCCGGTTGTACAAATGCGGGTTTAGCACGAGCTTTGTTAAGCCTAAGCTTAGCTAAGCTCAGGCTTAAAGTCGACACCCGTTGTACAATGGTCGGCTTAGTTAAACCTGGTTGATAATGAAATTCACTACAGTTGGCATCAATGAAGCAATACGTACTGACATAATCATCCGAAAAATTACGTTTTTTGGTTAGGTACTTATGACAGTTTGTGTCAAATTTTGGTAACGACCGTCTCTGTCTCTGTTCTTTCATTTGCTCTCTTTGTTAAATTAGACACAAATCTTTCAAAAAATATGACCAAATAAAGTGACAATCAATCTGAAGGTTCTTCTTGACATATCATGTCACTTGTATCAGGTTAGGTTTAAACCTCAGCTAAGCTCGCGTTAAGCTTCGGCTTACGTAAGCTCGTGCTAAGCTTGGAGTGGGGGGCTAAGCTAGCATTGTACAACGGACGATTTGCAACTGACGTGGTTTAACGTCGGCTTACCTTAAGCCGAAGCTTAAGCTTGCATTGTACAACCGGCCCTTAGTGGATGAAATCCTGTAGACTTGAAACCACTCGCAATGTTCGTTGGTGTGAACGCACGTGGGAATGCTTTTCCGACTAACTCAGCAATATCATAAATTGTTAAAGGTTTTCCTATATGTCCAGGTGTCAACATCTTTTCGTTAGCTGCCTGATTAAAATAAGTTTTAAATGGTCCAAAAACGGACTTGTCCAACGGTTGCATTTTATTGCTTGTGTGTGGATGTAGCGTAACAAGAATAACACCGTTTTCTTTTGCAAGGCGAATTGCTGGAACAGAAATGTGACTTTCGTGATTGTCCATGAGGATAATAACAGGCCGCTCCTTAGAAGGTCTTGCAAATTTTATGAAATGCTTCATGAACATAACGAAAAGAGCTTCATTAGACCACCCCGTTGGAGTGGCGGCACCTAAAGTGCCCTCTCGTGCTCCATGAATCATAAAGTCTTTAAAATTTACTCTTGGGAATATAAGCATTGGTGGAATAAATCCTCCACCAGCATTAGAAGCAGCTATCATCGTAATAGTGTTTCCTCTCTCAGCGCTTGTCATAGACCCTACTTGCTTAACTCCAGTTAGTGCCAGAATTTTTGGAGGCACGTGCACTGTAGATAACCCTGTCTCATCTATGTTCCAAATGTTAACTGCTTGCAAATCTGACGGGCATTGTGACAGAGCCTTCTTGTAATTATTGAACGTCAGTTCCACACTATATTTATTGAATGCCGACGAACGCGCCAAACTCGTGGCTTCTGGTTTACGAAGAGAGAGCTCTTCTTTATAACGTTTTCTGAATAAACGCAACCAGTATTCTCCTGCCATTTGTGCAGAGTCCCATGATGTAGGGTACTTCATTTGATTAGCCTTTGCGAACTGGTACGCCAATACTTTGACGTCTTTTAAAGTCAAGCCAAACTGAAGGTTTGCTGCATCCTTAATGTAGACCACTAGCATTTTTTCTTGTTCTTCATTGAACACTTTTTTGACAGCAAGATTTTCATGCAAATCTTGCACCGCGGTGCCTTCTTTCATCATGTGGCGGTAGTACCGTCTTAAGGTCGTTCGGGAAATGCGAAAATGGACGGAAGCGCCATGAAGCGTAAATTTCTTCGCCTTCACTAAATTGACTGCGTTTTCCATAATTTTTGTGTCGAGCACAGGTCTTTTAATGTTTTGCTTGCTTCGTGGCATTTTACCTGTAACAATGTAGTATATTTTTATACATGATACAATAAAATTATACTCATAAAACACATCTAAATAATTGTTGACCTTTTTCCAATCAAAATGATGTACCTCGGCCAGTGACCGAGGTACCTCGTAAGTTAGGTGGCCAAGGTACAACATAGCGACAACTTCACTTAACAAGCTTTATAAACCCAATCGTGATTAAGGTTAAGATCTGACACTCATGGCGTCTAGTAGCTAGATATACTAAGATTGGATTATAAATAAAGCAGTTTTCACAAACTTGCATCACTTTAAATCAATTGGTATGAAGTAAAGCCCAAGATACTTACTCTTTGAGTGTAAAATAATAAATTATATTTTTTCACTGCTCTCATACGGCGCCGGCGAATCACAACTAACTTCACGTTAATGTTGACAAATGAACTGTCTAATACCATACACAACGATTCTGAAAGGCGCGGGACTTTTGAAAAAAATGTGATTGTTCTAGGTACAACTCTGTCCAAGGTACAACAGGTTCCCCTACACATAATACTCCAGGAAAATAAGGTTTTCCTCGTGACACTCATTGATCCAGCAATCTGACAAGCTATTTCAGTCATATTTATTTACAGAAATAAAACCCAATTATTGGTTGCGCGAGATTTTTGGGAGAATAAAAGCTATAAACCAATAAAGGCTAACAATGACAATTTTTTCTTAAAGGTGTCACTAGTTACCGGTAAAAATGGTTGAATTGTGAAGACATACTGTCTTTAATGTCTCGCATCCCAGTCGGATGGGGGGATATTGGCCTCATTTTGGATGCCATGTCTCGTATCCCCGTTTGTCGCGTTCAGGGTTTCATCCCCTAAATGCGAGGGCTGTCGATGATGACTGGCCATATTTAGGACATCATTGCCACATAGCGGGGTGATGGGCCTGAAGCCTCCAGCCACCATCGCATCAGCTGGACTCTTGGTGATGTCTGGGACCGGACCTCGCAGGAGAGGTGCAGCTGTTCTTCGAGCAAGCAGGGGAAGCAATCTGCCTCTCTACTACTGGCGTAGCAACCCTGCTTGTGGCGGTAAAGGTTGGAGGTGACCTCGTTCGAACGAGGTGTGTGATACTTGGTTCGACAATGTTACTGATAGCATTAGCATCACAAGTACCTGGACTCGCCTTTCCGACTTAGGCTATATCAATATATACAATTACCAAAAAACGTAGAATAGAATCTTTCTTGGTAGACTTAAATCCTGTCTTGTAGCCACATCCATGGATTCATCTGCATTGTCTGTACTAAAAGACATTAGACATCCTTCAATATCTCCTTCAAGTTATCGAGGAATAACACAAACACCACTAATAACTATTAAAACAACAGTACAACACAGATAACACTAAAATTCGCACAACAACACGGCAGGTATGCGATGATAAAAGCACGATGTACGCTATCATTAACACGACGCGTCGTATACAATGATAAACACACGGAGCAACTGAATAAAATACAACCGTACAACCCTGTCCTCTGTTCAACAACCCAGACGGGCGGCAGAGCGGCAAGCCGACAAGGTGTATTGCCTTTCGGCCAATCGCAATGAATGCCGGCTTACTCGGGCGGCGTGCGTGGTATCCTATTTGTTTACAATCTTCTGCACCTTGGATTTGAATACGGTATAGGTACTTGGCAGAATTTTCCCATGGAATCCTAGCACCGTTCACGGGGCACCACGACCACGACGACGGCGCGCTGTGTTCTCGCTCACTGGCTCCTGCCAGTGAGCTTGTCTACGCCCGCGTCCGAACGCCTGCCTCACGCTGCGCCTTCTTCTTCATCTCCATTTCTGCCACGGCTGAGAAGTCGAAGGATTTCTGTTCTTTTTTTTATCGGTGGCAGTCCTGATAAGGACTATGCCGAAAGTTGCGATCGTTCTTCCTTTTCACGGCAATCCTGACAAGGACTATGCCAAATAACAGTAAGTGATATCGTAGACCACTCTTTTTCTTTAAAGGGAAAGTGGGTTGTGGTGGTGAAAACCGCCTATATCTTTTGGGGCTTCCCACACACAATCCCACACTGAGGAGGAGGATAAACGGCTACGTCAAAGATTCTTATTTCTTTCTTTCTAATTTTTTGATTTTGTCTCAAGAAAAACAGATTTGTAGTAAGTCTCAAGAGACTGTATTGAAGACCACCCTGGTGCAGGTAACGGAGCTTCTTGGTTTCTTCTTAGTATTTGTTACTAGTCTTGACGGCTTGTTCTTCTCTACAGAGGCCGGAGTGAGCCGCTGGACCTCTGCGTCAAGCGGCAGCTATGTCAGTGTATCAGTTCTAACCATCAATGCTTCTGACCGCGACTGACTGCGCGACTGGTCTGCTTGTTGCCGTGACGGGATCTGGGCAGCGACTGACTGTCGCGCTGGCTAACGTGCCCAATTTATGTGTTTGCGCCGTTACCGGCGTAGACTCCGCCCCCAACCAATCAGCGTGCGCCGGATCGGGCGCTCTGTATCGCGTTGGTTTATGAAGGCGAAAACTCGTAGAAAATGATAAAAATCAATAGTTTAGTATAGGCATTTGGGTTCTGGACCATGCTCTATACTGTAAAACACGGGAAAATGGGTAAAAATCGCTTTTCCTAAGAGCGCGATTCACGACATCCCCCTCCTCAATGTGGACTGGTTTGGGAGGCGCTTTTGCGCCAAGCCTTTTTTGTTTACAAGATTTATTTATTCTGCAATAACAATCTATCGGCTGGAACAAATAAACAATGATTGATTGACATTGAAATATTTTCGCGAAAGACATACCTCTACCACAATATGCACAAAGGGCAAAACGATACGAAACCAACCTATCATCCTGAGAAAAAGAAAAACTACTTGTTTGTACAGTCACCCCTCTGCTAGGTGAGCTGTACAGAATTATTAAAAATATACTTAACTAGACAACTTAAAGTGACAACGAATTCTATCAAATATATTTACAATAAGCACACGCGAGCGTTAAAATTCTTTACACAATTTTTATGAAAAGTCCAACTCGCGATCTGTGTGCAAAATTTTAAAACTAGAACGGCGAATGTCAGTTTTTACGCTTTTGTCCCGATCACTTTTGCACTGGTTACGCACTTTTCACTCCGCGGTCTTATGCTATATTTACAGTTTTGCATGGTTTAATGTTGATTGCTCCCCCTCCATGACAATCAACAATTTACAAACACTTACAGCTACTATTTACAATATGCAGAGACCCTATTCGTGAGCTAATTAAACCGTGCTGTGCCTGGTGAGCGCGAAAAGACAACCAAACAGTCCATAGTGCAGCGGGTGAATCGCTCTTGGCTAGCCGCAACTGTTCGGTCACCGACCTCCTTCCTACGCTAAGGAGCCGCCGGTAGGTCGTCAAGGATGATGTCGCCATCATTGTCTGTGACGTCCGCCATAGGCACTACGAGGTCTCTCGCTCGGGAGCTCAGTACTCTGTACCTCGGTTATGCAGGTCGGAGGTCGTCGACGTGAAGTTGGGACACTCCGTTGTCATGTAGCACTTCGTATGTCACGTCGTCCAGTTTTGTCTGTACCGTAAAGGTGGTGTTTAGGGCTAAGTATAGTAATCGCCTTCCGCGTGAACCTTTGCGACCACCCGACATTATATAAGATCAACTGATTGAACTGTCGGTGTTAATTGTCGGGCTACAGTGCGACTATTGGATATGAGGAAAAAAATAAAACTCATAATTTCTTACCCCTCTAAGTGTGTCTAGATTATTCAAATAAAACATGTAATATTCGTAGTTGATATACTCCTGTAAACCTAATATTTCTCATGGGTCTGAGGTTGCCTGTGAGACGTCATGGGTTCGACAACGTATGTATAACCAATATATATTTATATAACGACCACGTGGGAACAGACGTGAAGAGTTGGACAAGACCGTATGATTTCCTCACAATCTTCAAGGACTATGACATCGACAAGGGACGGTACAGAAAGACATTTGATCACTTTATTTATCTATAGAAACCTGTTGACACCTGCTCAAGACCTGTTCGAGACCTGTTCGGGACCTATTCTTACCTGTTCGAGACCTGTTCTTACCTATTCGAGACCTGTTCGGGACCTGTTCTTACCTGTTCGAAACCTGTTCGAGACCTGTTCTTACCTGTTCGAAACCTGTTCGGGACCTGTTCGAACCTGTATTCTAATCAGTAAGATTTATTCCATATGCTCATATTAGCAGCAGGCGCGTAGCTGTCCATCTCGCTTCTAATCTAATCGTGTATTAACTATTGCAACTTACCAGCGTACACATCATTCAATCAAGATGCCTTATCCAAGGGTTGAGGTTACCACTACGGGACCAGTCAGGTGTAGCGATTGTGGAAATATTGGATACATCAAGGTGTCAGGTGCTGCACACTCTTTGGTTTCGTATAAGTGCAACGTGTGCAGAAATGGAAGATTGGAGAGCATTAGAAAGAAAAAAATCATGGAGGGTCGCAGCCAAGTTCAACAGACTCGCAGAGCTCCACATGATAAAAAAGCATAATACCTACTGTATAGAAATGTATAAATATATATTTATTCTACGCTAACCGTTAGTATTTGTTACACCTTAAAACAGTTTAGAACCTCACCAGTATCTATCAGTATGAGTGAAGATAACAGTCTGTTGATTAAGAAAAAATTTATTTCCAAACGGAATATCAAAACAAAATCGGAATTATTAAAACACGGTGAAATGCTACAAGAAACTGCTTTTAATCCTATTACGCGGAGATTAAAGAGTATCGAGTCTACTTTGCATCAACAACAACATTCTGGAGTGAGAAAAGGAAAGCCTCCTCGAGAAAATGAGGCTGATATGATGATAACAATGGTGAAACTAAAAGTTTTTTACAATTAAAAAGTGAGCCAATGGAAACGATTCCAAAGGAATCCGAGGGTAGAGTCCCATTACAGCAGCAGCGACAGATACGAACATTCAGACCTAGACGTTTGTCTTTCGGTACACCAGTTGATATAAAACAAAATATAATATATTCAATAAACTCTGGTGACTATACTGCGATGGGCAGTGATGATGATCACAAGGGCGGTGCTGCAAAGGCGACTCACCGTGGTTAAAATTTAGCTGAAGAATCGTTAGTGGAATATCTGGATAGTATGCTGCTGAATGTATGAAGATGATGAAAACAAGGAAACCGATCATCAGTATGGTGCACAATTGGATGGCACAGTTGGAAAATTTAAAATTGGAGATTCTCAATTGGATATTGTTGGTTCGGATGTGTACGTAAAGGGTAAGCGATACAAAGGAACTCAAGGATTATACGAACTGCTCTTCAAAAAGTATCCCAAGGCATTATTCAATGATGAGGATGTGGAAAACTACCGAAAAATTGTGTATAAAACAAACGCGCACAGACGGCATCATAGACCTAGCGGACAAATCGCAGGCAGTAAGCTGGAAAAGTATAAGAGAATTATCGCTCGGATAGCTACCACTGCTCCAATTACCAGTGGTGGTGGTGGTGGTGGTGGTGGAGGAAAAATGATGACAATGATGGAAATGACGAACAATGCAAAGGATTATATATACTGGGATGATCCCAACAAGCTACTTGATCAATTGCGTTTATTGTTAGCATCACAAGAAGCAGGGCACACGGGTCATGTAAATGAGATAAATTCGTTGATTGAAGAACTTCGAGACGCAAAGATTGTTTTGTAAGATAAAAATGCCATTACAGTCGTCGTCGTCGTTGTCATATACAACTGATACAAAACGACAAATTGTTGAGGAAATACATAAACCTGTTCGTAAAATTTTACGAGGAGAGTAACCATCATAAAGTCACTTTATGACTTGTATCAAGCAGATTTGGTGGACATGACAAAATATGTCAAGGAAAATAGAGGTTATAAATTCATACTGGTTGTAATCAACTGTTTTTCCAAATATGTTTGGTGTGTACCCTTGAAGAATAAATCAGGACCGGTGGTTGCAAGAGCTATGGAACAGGTTTTGCAGCAGTCAAAGCAAACACCTAGGAATCTGCAAACTGATGCAGGCTTGGAGATTTTAACAAATACTTTAACAGTCTCATGAAACAATATGGTGTGAACCATTATAATGTGTTTAGCCAACACCAACAGTGTTGGTGGTTGGAGGTAAAATTTTCTCTTAGTATTTCCTTCCAGTCGTGTGGTTTCCAAGTCTTCAATTTGTTCGTCTAGAAGATTGAAATAGTAGCGTCGCACAACTCTTTCCAATATTTTGAAATCATCATCCTTGTCAATTTTGACTCGCATGTAGCGAACAGGTAGGTTTCCAAATTTTCTTTTGAGAGTTGTCCCTCTTGGTGAATATGATAGAGAGATAAACACTTTGTCTCCACTCTCATACATATCTTTCACTCCATACCTGCAAAGTAGAGGAACATAACAGTAGTAAATTTTACCAAATACATAAACACACATACATACACACCCACATAACATACTCACACACCCACACAATCCACGACAATTATCCGCTTGCAAACAGTCAATAAACCATCTTGTATCAACTAAGGGAAAAAAATAACATTCAGAAATTGGTAACAATGATGAGAAAACAGAAAGAAATACTTACTGAAACAGTTGTTTCATCACAACCTTCACCCATTTGGTAGGAAAATTGATCTTGTCTTCGGTAAATACGACTATTGTAGATGGTGTGGTTGCCATTATGCTAATGATGCTAATGATGCTGATGCTGCCACTGCTGCTGCTGCTTTGATATCTTGTTCTGTGACTGGAAGACTGACACTGTTACGATCCAACTCTTATCTTTTTAAAGTACAACGGTTATAAATGATAAAGTTTTCCAATAAAGCGCACATGGTGAAATTGATAAGAGTTTGTAATTATAATAATTGCTATGCAGATTAGAAACTCGGCGCCAGTATTTACGCACATGGTGCAATTGATAAGAGTTTGTAAATATAATAATTACCATTCAGATAAGAAACTAGACGCGAGTACTTCCATTGTATGTTATCAAACAAATAGTGATCAAATGCTAAAGTGAGCTTACACGTGGGTTCATCCGCATCTGTGAGATATAAGTCCATATCTCGTTAAAGGTGAAAAGTCAAACAAATATAGCAGCTACATTGTCTGTTATCAAGCAAATGGTAATTAAATGTGCACCCGACCTCACAGTCTGGTTCGTCCATGTGCCTGTGAGATATGATACATTGTAATTATCACGTACGACAACGATATGGTTTGTATATTTAAACAACGCTTAACAGGCTAAAAACAGACAGAGTTCTTTTTACAGTCCAAAGACATCTCCACATCGTAGAGAACCACGAAGCCAGGCCGCCATCCAGTCATCCAAGTAAGATGTCGTCTGATAAAGTTATCGATGGGTTTGCTGACAGTGTGGTGACGAAGATTGTAATGGTGAGCAAACTGGAAAAACAAAAAGCGAACTGAAGCAGTACATAACTTATTTGAAAAACGTAACTCTACTTTTAAAAAAAATGTATAACTAAAAGACTATAATGCGTGGGGACTTTTTCAAAAATTGAATCTGATTTGGCAGTCCTCAAAGTATATCTTTCTAAATTTAAAAGGAAAATGAACAAACGAAAATTTCCTCATCGTTATGTGCAATGGGAGGAAGTAGTCATGTTTTAACAATAAAATCAAGTCGGGAGTCATAACCAATATTAACGTAAAAGATCCAATTATATTTCTGGAAAAGGCGTTTAGAAGTTTCTCTATCCATATACGGGAACAACTGAACAAATCTGTGCTCAAAGTAAATGTTAATTTTGCTGGAGTATTTATTAAATCTCAGAATGCAGAAACGTCCATTAAGCATTTTGTTACTAAAAATGAATTTATTGATAATAACACTAATTTAAAAGACTGGTGCAAGAAGTATGTAAACGATAAAATGTTGGTAAAATTTGAAGAGTTCTAAGAAAAAGATAGCGGTTGGGCATAGTTGGAAATTTTACATCTAAAAGTTAATATAAATGAATATAACCCTATAGGCGTTGGTATATCTACATTTATAGATTTACCACCGTTTATAAGAAAGTCTGAGAGCGTTATAAACTTCAAAAATAATGATCCTTATTGTTTTTTATGGTCAGTAGTATGTGCTCTCTATCCAGTTCCAAAAGACAAAAATGTGTCACGAGTTTCGTCGTATCCTCATTTCACCAGGGTACTTAAGCTTGGCAGTATTAAATTTCCTATGGCATTGAAGGACATTGCAAAGTTTGAACGGTTAAACGGGCTTGCAATAAACGTTTTTACTGTAGTAGACAAGGAGGTTTGACCTCTGTTGCTTAGCAAAAGTAATCATTCACCACGTATAAATCTATTGATGTTTCCTTGCAATAACTTTAATGCTGAGGACTCTAGTGACAGTGATGACAATATTGCTACTTACTACCACTTTGCTTACATACAAAATTTATCACGTCTCACTAACATGAAAACACGCAGACACAGAAAATGGTTTTGTGATAGATGTTTGAATCATTTTTGTACACAATCAAATTTGCAAAATCACTTAGAGGATTGCAAAATCATGAATGATGTTCGAATTGTTCTTCCGACTGATGATAAAAATATTATGAAATTTAAAAACTTTAAGTACAAACAAATAGTTCCTTTTGTTATACAGGGTGTTTATGGTCTTAGTGCCGTTAATTGAAATACGAGTACAACTCGTCATTCTAATGCACATACCACAAATATAATTCGATTATTCTGAATATTATTTTTTTCTAAAAAAACTTAAAACCTCCTTGAAAACAGAACGTCCGGCAACGGTGTAATCGCGCTGAGTTGAGGATGCCGCTTGGGATGCGGGATTTGCACCGCAAAAACAGTCGAGAAAAAGATGTATGCCAAGAGAATACAAAAAATGAATTTCTGTTATACAATTTAGCTGTTCGAAGTCTCGGACAGTTATTTATTTTCAAGCCAAGGGAAATGCACTTTATACTTCAATTAGGTATGGATGAGTAACCGCCGGTGCACACTTGCGGCTGTTTACCGTCCGGCGTCGTTGCGGCGCCATTGCGGCACCGCGAGTTTGGCTGCACACTACCTGCGGCTTTGTAACGGCACCGCGTGATTAGTGTTGCTTGAGAGGTAAAAATGGAAGTACATAGAAAAAAGCGTGCGATTTTTGCTTACCTAGTCTACAAACATTTTATTCTGAAAAGTAATCGAAGATATTGGGTACATCCGTTTACCGAGCTAAGGCTTACTAGAGGTAGATTTGTTACATCCTTTTCGGATTTAAGAGGACATCCGGATAAATTTTTTAATTATTTTCGAATGAGTGTTGCCTCATTTGATGAACTTTCAGTTAAGATTTCGGATAGGATACGATCCCAAGATACCAGAATGAGAGTATCCATAACTCCACTAGAAATGTTAGCCATCACGATCAGGTAAGTTGAGTTACAGTATACTCACATTATTGAAATAATTGAGAATTATATTGTCTAAAAAGGTAAAAATAAGCCGATACTCGATCTCTATAAACAATCAATTCCGTAAACAGACTGTCGATCTCTATTGATTACCATAACTGAAACAAATACTCTTCGTTAGCGCTCGGGACTTTGAAGTCATCGCTCGACTCATATTTTTAGGCTTTATATGAATTTGTATTGATTAACGACAGTTGCTTTGCTTTTATTTTGGATGGTTTGCTTATTTAGTATATAAACAAAGAGTGGAGAGAGCGCCAACGCAGCGACGATATTTGTTTCATAGATTTATTTATTTTTAATGAGTTATGAGACTACTTACACATTTTAGATTCGTTGGCCCGTATGAATAAAAAGAAAGCAAATGCTCATGAGTATAAGCAAACGCTCCATGCAAGAGCTTAGAGTAAAAGGTCGGAGTATAATCATCTACTCGAGTTGATATGAATAATGACTTGCTTATACTCAAGAGCATTTGCTCAATAAAACGAGCATTTGCGCCTAGCCATTCCTGCCGAAAATCGCAAAAAGTAACGTACACTCGAGTTGCGTGTACCTTAATTTGACCGTGTTTTGATTGTAAGTGTAATTAAAATGTCTTCAGACGAGGGGAATGAGGAAGAAAAAGGTATCAATCTGCTAGTAGCAATGCAATTGCAAGAAAGACCTGAAATCCTCACCAAATCACAAATTCCATATAAAAAATTAAAAAACGAGGCCTTAAAACATGCTGCCACAGAAATAGAACGAAAAATAGGAAAGCCATTAACCGTTTCGCAACTAATGAAAAAATGGAGTCAAGTTGATTGACTCAGTACTTCCCACACATTACGCTGATACCAGTTTATTATTTTCCCATAGCATGAAGCTTTAGTCTAGGATCCCTTGCAACCAAATAATCGCCAGCCCCCCCCCCCCTAAAATTGTCTTATCCCGCTAGGCCTTTCCTTCACTGGTCAATGGACAGCCTATTATCGACACTACAAACCACCTCACTTTCAGCCCCATCCAAAAAACTGGTAGGAAATGATCAGGAACCCTGTAGTGTTTGTGAGAGTACAGCATCAGTAAATACGGGTTGCCTATACGTGCAAGGGTATTATGGAATACCGTCTCGTGTCCACGGTGCGACGGGTACGGCAGCGTCAACACAGTATGGCGACAGCGAGGAGTATGTGTAGACGTGCCGCCTGTACGCATGGTGAACTGCCGAGCCGGTACCACGCGTAAGGAACAAACACAACACACCCCAATTTCACCCCCACCCAAAAAACGCAGAAAATGATCAGGAACCTCTAAAACGCTTAAAAACGAAGTTTGAGCTGTTTTTATATTTTTAGTTTTTTTATTATTTCTGCGCCGCCACTGGCACGATTTATCAAAACCATACGCGTTTTCCATCTTCGCCATGGTAGTAATGCCGTTTTAAAATTTCATTAAAATCAATTCACCAGTTTCCTCGTTACAACGATCTGACGCAATACTCTCGTATGTTTACATCAAAAAAAATTCTGTCTTTTACTTTCTGTAATAGGCAAAAGCAATGTTCGGATGGACCTAAAACAGTTATTTATGTCGCCAGGTCTTCCTTCACAGGTCAGTGGACAGTCTATTTATGAAAGCAACAAATGTTTCAATTTTACAACCCCCCACCCCCCAACCACCCCAATTTCACCCCCACCCAAAAAAAAGTATAAAATGATCAGGGACCCCTAAAACGCCTAAAAATGAAGTTTCAGCAATATTTATTTTTTTTTATTTTTTGCTAATTACTCCGCCGCCTATGCACAACACCGTCTCACCGTGTTGCTATGCACCGATTTTCAAAATTATAGGAACATTACCTACTACGACCCCACAGCATATCGCTGCCCAAATTTCATCACAATCCATGCAGCGGTTACTGAGATTACGAGGGTAGAAAAACGCGACAGACAGACAGACCGGCAGACCGACAGACCGACAGACCGACAGACAGACAGACAGACCGACGGAAATGAGTGACGTTGATTTTCGTTATGTAGACATCATGAAACGCCCAAAAAGTGGATTATCTCAAAATCGAAAATTTTCGCGGTTACAATACTCCCCTCACCTATCGGTGTGGGAAGTAAAAAAGTAAAACGACCTTTAAGTTGCCGGAATTTAAAATTCTGCCAAAAACACCCTGTAGATACAAATTGCTGGTAGCATCCAGAATAATATCCGCTTAATATTCAAGTAACTCGCTGTATAATATTATTGAGAAAAGTTAAAGGAACATATCAATTTGGACGTATTACTTGCGACCTTGCAAATGCGGAAATTAATAGAAAATAAATTATAACTTGGCAACGTCGCAACCGATTCCAAAAATATTTTAAGGTTGAGTAGAGATCAATGATGGACACTAGAAGAACTTGAGAGAAACTTGTAGTTCCATATAAAAAAATCAAGTTGATCTCTATCCTACTTTCCAGCAACACCCTGTATATTTCAAAATATTTTTAGAATATGCGTCTCAAGTAACCAAATAACTTTTGTATTTGAGATTTTCTTCTATCAGCTATACCTTGCGAGATATCGAAGAATTACACACTAAATGGACAGCCTGTATACATCGGAAAAATTCCAAGTCCTTTAGATTCTGTAATAGGCATAAGGCAATGTTCGGATAGACCTAAAAAAGTTATTTATGTCGCTAGGTCTTCCTTCACGGGTCAGTGGGTAGTATATTATGAAAGCAACAAATTTTTCAATTTTACAACCCCCCACCCCCCAACCACCCCAATTTCACCCCCAACAAAAAAAAGTAGAAAATGATCAGGGACCCCTAAAACGCCTAAAAACGAAGTTTCAGCAATATTTATTTTTTTTTGTTTTTTGCTAATTACTCCGCCGCCTATGCACCGATTTTCAAAATTATAGTAACATTACCTACTACGACCCCACAGCATACCGCTGCCCAAATTTCATCACAATCCATGCAGCGGTTGCTGAGATTACGAGGCTAGAAAAAAGCGACAGACAGACAGACAGACAGACAGACAGACAGACCGACAGACAGACAGACAGACAGACCGACGGAAATGAGTGACGTGGTTTTTCGTTATGTAGGCATCATGAAACGCCCAAAAAGTGGATTATCTCAAAATCGAAAATTTTCGCGATCACAATACTCCCCTCACCTATCGGTGTGGGAAGTAAAAATGGAGTCAAGTTGATTGACTCAGTACTTCCCACACACAACAGTGATATCATTTTATTATATTCCTTTTGCATGAAGCTATAGTCTGAGACCCCTTGCCAACAAGTAATCGTTCGCATGTCCTCAAAAAACATCAGACACAAAAACTAGTAAATAGTTTCCCAAGTCTCTCCGTAGGAATTAAAACGACACAATTTTTATTCTGCCAGCTTCAACTGGACGAAACGAAATAATCAAGAACCCCCAAATTACTTAAAGACGAAGTTTGAGTTTTATATTTTTAGTTTTTTTATTGTTGCTGCGCCGCCAATAACACGATTTTTGAAAACCATACGCATTTTCCATCCTCGCCACGGCAATAATACTGTGTCTAAATTTCATTAAAATCGATTCGATAATTTTCGCGTAATTTCCATGTTACTAAATTCAGAACTATCTAAAGCACTACTCGTATGTATGCATCAGACAATTCTAAGTCCCTTGATTTCTCTAATAGCCAAGGCAATGTCCGGATGTACCTAAAAAAGGGTATTATGCTGCTAGGTCTCTCTTTCACAGGTACATGGACAGCCTACTATGAGTAGAACAAATCCAATCCACCCCAATGTCAGCCCCACCCAAAAAAAGTAAAAAATTATCAGGAACTCCTATGTCCCTTGGTTTCTATAATAAGCAAGGCAATGTTCGGAATGACCTAAAAAAGGGTATTATGCCGCTAGGTCTTTCTTTCACAGGTCAATGGACGCGTATTATAAATAGTACAAATTTTTGAGTTTTACAACCCCCCACCCCCTAACCACCCCAATTTCACCCCCTCCCAAAACAAAGTAGAAAATGATCATTTATTAGTTTGCACAACAGGCCATGAAGGCCTAGGGCAGAAATGAGTACAGTCTGATCTTATACCGCTAAAATTTATATAACTTAGAATTGTCGTTGGATACTTTCACCACCTATATCTGAGTATATCCTGGACTATTCTACGCCACCTATTTCTGTCTGCCGTTTTCTCTTTCCAGTGTTTAACATTCATTTTCTTTAAATCATCTTCTGCCTTCTTCAGCCATCTCTCCCTTGGTCTACCCTTCCTTTTTTTCCCTATTGGTCTCCGGTTGAGAACTAGTTTTGCCATTCTCGTCCCATTCATCCTCTCCACATGTCCCAGCCACCTTATTATCTGCGCCTTGATGACTGCTATAATATTGGGGTTCTCATACATGTCTTCCAGTTCCTGGTTTGATCTTCTCCTCCATCCCTCGTTTGTCCTTACGCCTCCATAAATACCTCTCAACATTTTTCTTTCCCATCTTATAATTTTTTCTTCCTCCTCTTTGTTTATAGTCCACGTCTCACAAGCATACGTCGCTGTTGGTCTTATAACAGTTGTATAAATTCTCTCTTTGGTCTTTCTGGATACATATTTGGATTTCATAAGATTTTTCAGGGCTCCATACTTCTGGTTTCCTTTGATGATCCTTGCCTGTATTTCTTGTTTCTCTTGTCCTTTTTGCTCTATGATTACCCCTAGGTACATAAATTCCGTAGACCTTTCAAAAGTATATTTCATGTTATTGGCCGTAAAAGTTAGGTTCGATTGATCATCGGAAGTTTTTTCTATTTGTCCCATGACCATATATTTTGTCTTACTTTGGTTTATCTCCATTCCAAATCTCCTTGCTTCCGCAGCTATTCTTGCCGTAATTTTCTCTAGTTCTTTCTTTGTTTTTGCTACTAGTGTTAGGTCATCTGCATATGCTATACATTGGTGTTCGTTATTAAATATGGTTCCATTCGTCTTGATTTTGCTTCTTCTAATTATTGCTCCAAGCGTCAAGTTAAAAAGTATCGTTGATAGAGAATCGCCTTGTCTGAGTCCCTTCAAATTCCTGTGACTCACTTCCCATCCACGTAATTTTGTTCTTGGTTTTTTGTAATGTCATTCTTATTAGCCTTATGCGTTTTCCTGGAATTCCTAGCTGCACCATTGCTTCATATATTCTCTCTCTGTTTATACTATCATAGGCTTGTTTAAAGTCTATGAAAAGCACGTGTAGTTCCATTTTATATTCATAGCTTGTTATTTGTAGTTCCTTGAGAACGAATATTTGATCTGTCGTACTCCTGCCGCTTCTGAATCTAGCCTGATATTCCCCTAAAATTGTTTCTGCATAACCGTCCAGCCTTTTTCTTATTATCTGTCCCAGTACCTTGTAGCATGTATCTAAAAGGGCGATACCTCTATAATTTTCGCATATTGTTGGGTCACCCTTCTTATATATTGGACATATTAAAGCATTTGACCAGTCTACCGGCATTTGTTCTTTTAGCCATATTTCTCTCATCATTTCGTGGATCTTTCTTCTAAGCTTTTCTCCTCCAACTTTTAACATTTCTGCTGTTATATTGCTTTCTCCAGGGCTTCTATTGTTCTTCATGTTTTGTACTATGATTTCTATTTCTTCATATGTAGGAACTTCCAAATTATCTGCGTCACCGTCCGTCCCTAATTGAGTTTCTTGATTTTCTATCTCTTCCTCATTCAGCAGGTTAACAAAGTGATCTTTCCATGTTTCTAGTATTTCGTCTTTGTCTGCTATTAACGTTCCATCTTTGTTTTTCAAAAATATTTGCCTATTACAATATCCTCTCCCCATTTTCTTTGCTTCTTGGTAGAAAGACCTAATCTCCTTATTTCTAAACTTTTCTTCTATTTCCCTTACGACGTTTTCATTATATTGTCTCTTCTTTTTTCTGCATAATTCTTTCATTCTTCTCCTGATTCTCTTGTAGTTTTCGATATTTAGATTACTCCCATTTGTTAGCATAAGTAACCTTAACTTCTTTTTTTCTGCTTCACATTTCTCGCATTCTTCATCATACCAGTCTTTTCCCTTTGATTGCATTGTTGTTGATGGTATTTCCTTTTTCTTTTTACGTTCTTCTTAAAATTCCCAGAACTCTCTAATAGGTTCTTACATGAGGCTTTAACGAGGAAGTGATCAGAGTCAGCCTCAGCTCCTCTCATGCTTCTTACATTTGTAATTTTGTGTAGGTGTTTTCTTTCTATTAGCACGTGATCTATTTGATTTACTACTCTTCCGTTGGGGGATTTCCAGATTCCTTTATAAATTTCCTTTCTTTCAATTTGTGTGCTCCTTATTACCATATCCCGTTCTGCTGCAAAGTTAATCAATCGCTGCCCATTGTCATTCGACAAGTCAGGTTTACTGTGAATCCCTATTATTGTTCTATATATAATCTCCTTCCCTATCATAGCATTGCAATCCCCAATTACAATTTTTATGTCACGTTTCGGTATTTTTTCATACTCATTCGCCAACATCTCATAATACAGTTCTTTTTCGTCCTCCTGTTTGTCTTCCGAGGGGGCGTGTATATTAATAATAGTAATATTTCTATCTTTTCCTCTCAATCTTATAGAACACATTCGGTCTGTTATAGGACTGAATTTCATCACGCTCTTTTTAATAGTTTTTGCTACAAGAAATCCCACTCCCATCCTACGGTCTCTTCCGCCACTTTTAAATAAAATCATACTATCTATATTTACAATATCTGTACCTGATTGTTTTGTCTCTTGTAGGGCAACAATGTCCATCTTATACTGCTTAGCTTCTCTTACTACCTGTCTAAGGGCTCCTGCTGTGTAAGTTCCTCTCACATTCCAAGTACCTATTAACAATTTGCTATCTTTTATTTTCCGATTTTTGCACTCTTTTTCTCGGGTTGCTTTATGTCGATAGTCTGCTTTTTGATTATTAAGGTCATTCCTGTTACATTTTCCTAACTGTATTTTACTATATTTTTCCTTATTCCTTCCTAACAGAGCAATTCCTTGTCCATTGCCTTGTCATCAGCTTTGTAATTCGCCACATCTTTATGTGTTAGTTTTTTTTGAGCTGTTCGAGTTATCTTAGTGATTTGCTCTGTAGAACTGCCCCCCTCCGGCGATCTTTCAGACACTGTTCTCTTGTTCGCGGCAGTACTGTGGGTTTCTTCACCAGCTGTTTGGCTTCCTTGTTCCACTTCATGTGCTTTATATATGTCTCCGTTGATTGTTGATTGAGAATGATCAGGAACCCCTAAAACGCCGAAAAAAAAAGTTTGAGGAATATTTGAAATTTTTCGATTTTTGCTTATTACTCCACCCCCCGTACAACGATTTCCAAAATTATCGAACTACGACACCACAGCATATCGCTACCCAAATTTCATCACAATCCGTGCAGCGGTTACTGAGATGACGACGTTAGAAAAACGCCAACAGACAGACAGACCGACAGACAAACAGACCTACAGACAGACAGACCGACGGAAATGAGTGACGTGGATTTTCGTTATGTAGACATCATAACCCGCCCAAAAAGCGTATTATCTCAAAATCGAAAATTTTCGCGATCACAATACTCCCCTCACCTATCGGTGTGGGAAGTAAAAGGTAAACAACATGAAAACAAGACTAAGAACTTTTCAACTTTCATTACAAATGAAATTGTTCTTGAAACAGTCGACTGAGTGATCCCAATTCTTCTGCTACAGCCATATGAAATCCAGGATGGGCCATATATTGCAAGAAAACCTTCATTTTATGATTAGAAGTGAGAGCGCCTCCTCTTCTTTCAAGATTTTCTCCCAAAAAGTACGTTGCCATCCAATTTACATTTTCTTCTTGAAATCTGTAAAGAGACTTAAAATGTGTACGTAAATTCACGAATTCTGCCATTTTATGACCAGCTTATTGCAAGGTGCATCTCCTACTAACGAGATGCAAAAATTTTTGAGCAAATGCTCGACTAAGTAAGCAAAGCATACATTTTATTCATAACAAGTTGAGCAGATACTTAAACGTGAGTAGATGCTCATGCTTCTAATACAAGTTTGAGCAAAACCTTTTACTTACATTTTTATTCATAGCATATGCTTCAAGTTTTGCAAGTAGAAGGTTTTGCTCATTTTTATTCATTCGGGCCGTTTAATTGTGTGGTATAGTTGACGAACATATGAAAAGGCCGATTTATGCTGAATCTTTATTTAGAAAAATATACGACCTTATATATAATCAAAATATTCTCATTGAATATATCCTTAAGAACTGAATATATTCAAGTCGTCATCTGCATCCGTTTGCGAGCCAGAGGGTGACATCAACGATGGGGAGGATTGCGCTGTGTGGGCAGAACTTGTTGCAGATGCTGGCCGTATCTGCAATTCTGTCAGGGTTGGTCGAGGATACAAAGGCTGATAAGACGCTGACTGAGAAATAATTTGGTTCGATGTATGGGCTGGAGGGGTCGACCATTGCGCTGTGTGGGCAGAACTTGTTGCAGATGCTGGCCGTATCTGCAATTCTGTCAGGGTTGGTCGAGGATACAAAGGCTGATAAGACGCTGACTGAGAAATAATTTGGTTCGATGTATGGGCTGGAGGGGTCGCTGATGGTTGTTGTGGTTCTGTGGGAGGGGCATAGGGGTACAGGGGTTGATAATTAGCTGTCTGAGGGACTGACGAATGAGATGGTTGTTGTAGAACATCCGAGGCATAGTCTGTGTGGCACGTCTCATCCTTTTTACCAGGCTTAGTACCTCACACCGAAACTCCAGCTTCTGATCTTCGGTGAACATTGCGATTGAGGGCAAAATGCTATCGAAAAATGCCCTATCTGGGTTTGTTTCCTCTGCAGGGGTAGGAGGTTGTAATGGAGTGTTCATGTACTGAATGAGAGATTGTTCAATACTTCGTTTCCCAGATTTATTTTTTCGTCTCTGCTGTACGTCGGGAGGCTGATGACTAGGACTTGGACCACCTCCTGCTAGTTCAGTTGATTCAGGTGGTACGTCATCTACCTGCGGCTCCTCTTGAAGACTGCTTTCGGTTTCAGACGTGATTGTGGTTTGTTGCAGAAAGGATAATTGTTTTGCATATATATATATATATATATATATATATATATATATATATATATATATATATATATATATATATATATATATATATATATATATATATATATATATATATATATATATATATATATACAGAACAAAAACAAAAAAGGTGCAACCCGGGCTCCGACACACCGGGCTGCTGTTCCATTCCCCAGCGACTACTCCTCACACCGTGAGGAGAGCAATCACTGGGTCCGCGTATCGTGCGTCCTAAGCAGACGAAGGGACCCATGGATGACTGCCTTCTGCATTCTGGCGGCTAAGATGTGCGCCGCCGCACGGCACACCGGCATTTTGCGCAGTGCAGAGAGCAGCGTATCCCTCATACCACCTAGGGATCCAATGACCATTACTAGCAGACTCACAGTGTAGTCCGGCCAGAGCCTGCGAAGTTGTCCGGGTAATATATATATATATATATATATTACCCGTCTGGGTCCGGGTTGAGAATGTTCTCAGGGTTTAATCTGCCTGTCGTAAGAGGCGACTAAAAGATTGGTAGTCCTTGCCTTAAAAGGGCCTATGGTGGTCACCGGCTGTGAAAGCAGGCGTATGAACCACCATAGTGAGGAGGCGGCTGCACCTATGTTAAGGACGGCTTCCCGACAGCGTCTGACCCCAGGTTAGGGGCGGCTGATAGCAAACCTGGCAGTAGGTATAAAATGCGCCCCCAGGAAGCCGACCAACATCAAACGGCTATTCGGTGCGTGGCGACACTGCGGGGATAACCCAAGCCAGGGATGAAAGCCGGCCGGCAACCTGTACAGGTCATCCCTAGGAGGCAATGTGGTCGGCTGCCTCTGAAATGTCGGCTGGGGGCCCTAAGGCTAACCACCGGACGGGCCCTACCTTCTGGTTCGACCGCCCCAGAAGAAGAGCACCCACACCAGGCCGGTATCGGAAGCCGGCTCTGGGCAAGGTGGCGGTGCCTCGGATCGCCCTGACGACGACACACGCAACGACATGGACTGTTTTAGGTGGACGACGGAACTGAGGGATGACCTGCTGAGCTGCTACGAGAGCAGTAGCCCGCGCCGTAGGGGATACATGGCCCGCATGCATGGGAGGTGGTGTGAAATGCATCCAGAGCATAGCACAATTACCTCCCAGAGCTTGCGGAACCAGGTATTTTACCTTCGGGGGCAGGGATACGTTCGTGCTCCAGCTCAGCCTGCCCCTCCGGCGACTGAAAGGCCTGTTAACCAGGCTGAAAGGTCGCCGATGAGGCCCGCTGAGAGGGAAATCGACGAAGCCGTCTCACCTGGAGATTTCAGTGACCGAAGGGCCTTGCATAACAACAAGAGGTCCTTCAAGCTGGCAGATTTAAAGAGAGAGGATGAGGCGTTGAGTGAACGTCTATCGGAGGTCTCTGACATTTGGAGCATCAATTGCGAAATTTACGCTGCGGCTCTGAGGCTGGCTGGACAGGGGAGAGTGAGAGACTCTCCTGTCGAGAGAGCACAGAGGCGGGTGCGCCAGATGGAAGCGAAAATCCAGTTGGCTCGCCAAGAAGCATCCCGTATCCAGTGTGTGATGGAATATAGAGCGGCCGGTAGGCCTTTTACGCGCCGCGTGCGCCAGATAGCCCGAGAGCTAAGGCGCGACCATCACACGCTCAGTCAAGCGGTACTGGTTGTTGTCAAGCAGCATTGTCTTGACAGGATACGGACGCTAATCGCTGCTAAATGATCACTGGTGACGCGGGCGAGAGGTTTGGAGGAAAACAGAATGTTTTCCGAAAAGCCTGCTCGTCTCTTCCAACAGCGACCACCAGTTATAGAGCAGCCGCCAACTGCTGATCGCGTGGAGACCTTCTGGAGGGGCATTTACGAACAGCCCAAACCTCTCCAAGCAGACACTCCGGCCTTGGCGCAGTTCGAGTCCGTTTGTAGGAGGACTCCAAACTTGAATGTACTGCGTCACCCGATAAACACGGAAGAAATTCTTAGTGCCTTACGAGGCGCAAAGAATTTCGCAGCTCCTGGCCCGGATGGCATAAACACCTACTGGTTGAAAAAGTTTCCCAGTTGCCACCGGCATTTAGCTAGAGTTTTTAACTCGTGGCTAAATCAGGAGCAGCCAATTCCGGCTTGGTTTGTCGAGGGTCGAACCGTGCTTCTCCCGAAGACCGGAGATTTGTCTGATCCTAAAAACTACAGGCCAATAACATGTCTGAACGCATGTTACAAGCTCTTCACCAGAATCTTGTACATGCGTATCCTTCAAGCTGTAAATCCCGTATTTCTCAGCGTATATGAACAAAGAGGGTCTAAGAAAGGAGTAGCTGGCTGCAGGGATAACCTGTTGATTGACCGCTGTGTCACACAGGACTCCGTGCAGTACCTGCGAAACCTTTCTATGGCCTGGATCGACTATCGGAAGGCATTCGACACTACGTCTCATGAACTGATTGAGCGGCTGTTGGAATGTCTTTCGGTAGATGATCAAATAGTGGGATGCATCAAACAACTGATGCCGCTCTGGAAGACTCGGTTCACTATAACATCGGGTGAAACCAGGGTTCGGACAGAGTTGGTATCATTTAAAAGAGGGGTCTTCCAAGGAGACTCCTTGAGTCCCTTGCTCTTCTGCATCTCGCTACTGCCTTTGTCCATAGCGCTGAAAAATACTAAGGGATACAGCTGTGGCAAGCCCAATTACCGGAGGCACAAGGTCACCCACTTATTTTACATGGATGACCTGAAACTCTATGCCTCCGGACAACGCGATTTAGATCAGTCGCTGAGGGTAGTGCAGGATTACAGTCAAGCTATTGGTATGGAGTTCGGGATAGACAAATGTGCCATGGTTCATCTCAAAAGAGGACGTTGCGGAGATAGTGAAGATGAGGAGCAGCTCGTTGATGGGAGCATCTTGCGACAACTGCATGCCGGAGATACTTATACCTACCTTGGAGTGGCGCAGCGTCACATCCAAGAGGCAGAATTGGTCAAAGAGTGTCTCCGCCGCAAGTATTTGCACCGACTCCGGCAGATCTGGTCGTCAGAACTGTCCGGCAAAAACAAAGTCGCTGCCACAAACATGCTTGCGGTCCCATTGTTGTTATACAGCTTTGGTGCTATCCACTGGAAAGTGGAAGAGCTGCGACAAATCGACATAAAGACCCGCAAAAGGATGAATATGGAGGGAAGTCTACATCCTAGATTCTCTGTCCCGCGAATATACCTCCCGCGACACCTGGGAGGGCGTCGACTACTGAGTTTGGAGCGTCTGCACAACAGAGTAGTACTGGCCACTGCCTGCTATGTTACGACGAGCACCGATCCCCTGATCCGCTTTGTGCGAGAGCACGAGATTGCGGGTAAAGGAGCCTTCCTTTTTAGAGCAGCAACACGGGCAGCCGAAGAACTTAGTCTCACGCTCGACTTCACGCGGAGGTGTCAGCAGTCCGTTACGGAACTTGCTCCCGCACAATTAAAAACCCGGATTAAAACTGCTGAAGTCCAATTGCTTTTAAGACTTCACAAAGATAAACCAATGCACGGAATCTTCTACAAACATCTAGAAGAGCATGGTTTATCTGAGCAGTTGACCTTCTCCTTCCTAAGGTCTAATGGGTTGAAGTCGGAGACTGAGAGCTCTGTAATGGCTTGCCAAGACGGTGTCTTCAACACCTTAGTATACCGTAGCCGGATTATGGGTATGGATGTGCCCGATATCCGCTGTAGAGCCTGCCTGCAGGCGCCAGAGACCCTTACGCACCTCTTGTCGGCGTGTAAGGTGTACGCTGGCACAGCCTACGTCTATCGGCACAACGCGGCTCTACGAGTGCTATACTACCATTTAAGGCACTCATACGGTATAGATGAGACACCGGTGCTGCCGTATGCTCCAGGGGACATTGAGTCCGTTGTGGAGAACGAGAGGTGCCGAATTTACTGGAACTACTCATTCTCCACGCTCGAGCTTATACATGCAAATAAGCCCGACATAGTCCTCCTCGACTACCAACAAAAGACGATGTTCGTTATCGAGTTCTCGGCGCCTGCCGAGGGGAACATCGTCTCTAAGGAGGAGGAAAAGCGGACCAAGTATCAGGAGCTCCTCGGACAACTTCGCAGGCTGTGGCCGGACTACACTGTGAGTCTGCTAGTAATGGTCATTGGATCCCTAGGTGATATGAGGGATACGCTGCTCTCTGCACTGCGCAAAATGCCGGTGTGCCGTGCGGCGGCGCACATCTTAGCCGCCAGAATGCAGAAGGCAGTCATCCATGGGTCCCTTCGTCTGCTTAGGACGCACGATTCGCGGACCCAGTGATTGCTCACCTCACGATGTGAGGAGTAGTCGCTGGGAAATGGAACAGCAGCCCGGTGTGTCGGAGCCCGGGTTGCACCTTATTTGTTTTTGTTTCGTTTATATATATATATATATATATATATATATATATATACCCCGTCTGGGTCCGGGTTTAGAATGTTCCCAGGGTTTAATCTGCCTGTCGTAAGAGGCGACTAAAAGATTGGTAGTCCTTGCCTTAAAAGGGCCTATGGTGGTCACCGGCTGTGAAAGCAGGCGTATGAACCACCATAGTGAGGAAGCGGCTGCACCTATGTTAAGGACGGCTTCCCGACAGCGTCTGACCCCAGGTTAGGGGCGGCTGATAGCAAACCTGGCAGTAGGTATAAAATGCGCCCCCAGGAAGCCGACCAACATCAAACGGCTATTCGGTGCGTGGCGACACTGCGGGGATAACCCAAGCCAGGGATGAAAGCCGGCCGGCAACCTGTACAGGTCATCCCTAGGAGGCAATGTGGTCGGCTGCCTCTGAAATGTCGGCTGGGGGCCCTAAGGCTAACCACCGGACGGGCCCTACCTTCTGGTTCGACCGCCCCAGAAGAAGAGCACCCACACCAGGCCGGTATCGGAAGCCGGCTCTGGGCAAGGTGGCGGTGCCTCGGATCGCCCTGACGACGACACACGCAACGACATGGACTGTTTTAGGTGGACGACGGAACTGAAGGATGACCTGCTGAGCTGCTACGAGAGCAGTAGCCCGCGCCGTAGGGGATACATGGCCCGCATGCATGGGAGGTGGTGTGAAATGCATCCAGAGCATAGCACAATTACCTCCCAGAGCTTGCGGAACCAGGTATTTTACCTTCGGGGGCAGGGATACGTTCGTGCTCCAGCTCAGCCTGCCCCTCCGGCGACTGAAAGGCCTGTTAACCAGGCTGAAAGGTCGCCGATGAGGCCCGCTGAGAGGGAAATCGACGAAGCCGTCTCACCTGGAGATTTCAGTGACCGAAGGGCCTTGCATAACAACAGGAGGTCCTTCAAGCTGGCAGATTTAAAGAGAGAGGATGAGGCGCTGAGTGAACGTCTATCGGAGGTCTCTGACATTTGGAGCATCAATTGCGAAATTTACGCTGCGGCTCTGAGGCTGGCTGGACAGGGGAGAGTGAGAGACTCTCCTGTCGAGAGAGCACAGAGGCGGGTGCGCCAAATGGAAGCGAAAATCCAGTTGGCTCGCCAAGAAGCATCCCGTATCCAGTGTGTGATGGAATATAGAGCGGCCGGTAGGCCTTTTACGCGCCGCGTGCGCCAGATAGCCCGAGAGCTAAGGCGCGACCATCACACGCTCAGTCAAGCGGTACTGGTTGTTGTCAAGCAGCATTGTCTTGACAGGATACGGACGCTAATCGCTGCTAAACGATCACTGGTGACGCGGGCGAGAGGTTTGGAGGAAAACAGATTGTTTTCCGAAAAGCCTGCTCGTCTCTTCCAACAGCGACCACCAGTCATAGAGCAGCCGCCAACTGCTGATCGCGTGGAGACTTTCTGGAGGGGCATTTACGAACACCCCAAACCTCTCCAAGCAGACACTCCGGCCTTGGCGCAGTTCGAGTCCGTTTGTAGGAGGACTCCAAACCTGAATGTACTGCGTCACCCGATAAACACGGAAGAAATTCTTGGTGCCTTACGAGGCGCAAAGAATTTCGCAGCTCCTGGCCCGGATGGCATAAACACCTACTGGTTGAAAAAGTTTCCCAGTTGCCACCGGCATTTAGCTAGAGTTTTTAACTCGTGGCTAAATCAGGAGCAGCCAATTCCGGCTTGGTTTGTCGAGGGTCGAACCGTGCTTCTCCCGAAGACCGGAGATTTGTCTGATCCTAAAAACTACAGGCCAATAACATGTCTGAACGCATGTTACAAGCTCTTCACCAGAATCTTGTACATGCGTATCCTTCAAGCTGTAAATCCCGTATTTCTCAGCGTATATGAACAAAGAGGGTCTAAGAAAGGAGTAGCTGGCTGCAGGGATAACCTGTTGATTGACCGCTGTGTCACACAGGACTCCGTGCATTACCTGCGAAACCTTTCTATGGCTTGGATCGACTATCGGAAGGCATTCGACACTACGTCTCATGAACTGATTGTGCGGCTGTTGGAATGTCTTTCGGTAGATGATCAAATAGTGGGATGCATCAAACAACTGATGCCGCTCTGGAAGACTCGGTTCACCATAACATCGGGTGAAACCAGGGTTCGAACAGAGTTGGTATCATTTAAAAGAGGGGTCTTCCAAGGAGACTCCTTGAGTCCCTTGCTCTTTTGCATCTCGCTACTGCCTTTGTCCATAGCGCTGAAAAATACTAAGGGATACAGCTGTGGCAAGCCCAATTACCGGAGGCACAAGGTCACCCACTTATTTTACATGGATGACCTGAAACTCTATGCCTCCGGACAACGCGATTTAGAGCAGTCGCTGAGGGTAGTGCAGGATTACAGTCAAGCTATTGGTATGGAGTTCGGGATAGACAAATGTGCCATGGTTCATCTCAAAAGAGGACGTTGCGGAGATAGTGAAGATGAGGAGCAGCTCGTTGATGGGAGCATCTTGCGACAACTGCATGCCGGAGATACTTATACCTACCTTGGAGTGGCGCAGCGTCACATCCAAGAGGCAGAATTGGTCAAAGAGTGTCTCCGCCGCAAGTATTTGCACCGACTCCGGCAGATCTGGTCGTCAGAACTGTCCGGCAAAAACAAAGTCGCTGCCACAAACATGCTTGCGGTCCCATTGTTGCTATACAGCTTTGGTGCTATCCACTGGAACGTGGAAGAGCTGCGACAAATCGACATAAAGACTCGCAAAAGGATGAATATGGAGGGAAGTCTACATCCTAGATCCTCTGTCCCGCGAATATACCTCCCGCGACACCTGGGAGGGCGTGGACTATTGAGTTTGGAGCATCTGCACAACAGAGTAGTACTGGCCACTGCCTGCTATGTTACGACGAGCACCGATCCCCTGATCCGCTTTGTGCGAGAGCACGAGATTGCGGGTAAAGGAGCCTTCCTTTTTAGAGCAGCAACACGGGCAGCCGAAGAACTTAGTCTCACGCTCGACTTCACGCGGAGGTGTCAGCAGTCCGTTACGGAACTTGCTCCCGCACAATTAAAAGCCCGGATTAAAACTGCTGAAGTCCAATTGCTTTTAAGACTTCACAAAGATAAACCAATGCACGGAATCTTCTACAAACATCTAGAAGAGCATGGTTTATCTGAGCAGTTGACCTTCTCCTTCCTAAGGTCTAATGGGTTGAAGTCGGAGACTGAGAGCTCTATAATGGCTTGCCAAGACGGTGTCTTCAACACCTTAGTATACCGTAGCCGGATTATGGGTATGGATGTGCCCGATATCCGCTGTAGAGCCTGCCTGCAGGCGCCAGAGACCCTTACGCACCTCTTGTCGGCGTGTAAGGTGTACGCTGGCACAGCCTACATCTATCGGCACAATGCGGCTCTACGAGTGCTATACTACCATTTAAGGCACTCATACGGTATAGATGAGACACCGGTGCTGCCATACGCTCCAGGGGACATTGAGTCCGTTGTGGAGAACGAGAGGTGCCGAATTTACTGGAACTACTCATTCTCCACGCTCGAGCTTATACATGCAAATAAGCCCGACATAGTCCTCCTCGACTACCAACAAAAGACGATGTTCGTTATCGAGTTCTCGGCACCTGCCGAGGGGAACATCGTCTCTAAGGAGGAGGAAAAGCGGACCAAGTATCAGGAGCTCCTCGGACAACTTCGCAGGCTCTGGCCGGACTACACTGTGAGTCTGCTAGTAATGGTCATTGGATCCCTAGGTGGTATGAGGGATACGCTGCTCTCTGCACTGCGCAAAATGCCGGTGTGCCGTGCGGCGGCGCACATCTTAGCCGCCAGAATGCAGAAGGCAGTCATCCATGGGTCCCTTCGTCTGCTTAGGACGCACGATACGCGGACCCAGTGATTGCTCACCTCACGGTGTGAGGAGTAGTCGCTGGGGAATGGAACAGCAGCCCGGTGTGTCGGAGCCCGGGCTGCACCTTTTTTGTTTTTGTTTTGTCTATATATATATATATATGCTTAAATTCCTTTTCAAGGAGTTTTTGAACCTTCGTGCTATATATCCTGTAGTAGGTTTTTGGGGATGAGGTTCCAAAATTGCAAAAAATGGGGGGAGAGAGAAAAACAAAAGTTTTGTCTCAGAAAGTTGGTGGAATGTCATTATCTCTTGTCTGAGACATGTATTTTTGAGAGGTTCTCTCTGACGCCTTAGGAGCCTTGACAACAGTTTCTGAGCATGGCTCTTGATTCTGATTGTTCTCACTTGGCATGAGTTGATATTGCGGCCCAGTTCCTGATTCAAGCATGTTGATTATTTCCTCTTGGGTTGACGCAGATCCTGTCTTCGAGCTTCTTTTAAACATATCCTTGAGACTTTTCCGGGTCTTCTTCCTTTCTTCGAGTAAGTCCTTGTTCGCTCTGTGGATTAGACACATTGTCGCTGATTCCCAGAAGGCCCCTATAAGCTCAAGTCCACATCCATACAGATCATACAAAGCTTTCCCGTGAATTATTGTGCCCAGGATAAATTTCACAGCTTGAATAATAAACATCATTCCTATCATTCCAGCCGAGAATGTACCAAATTTAGAAAACCATCCCCACAGTTTTCCTGTAATAGTCTCCTCAATTCTTTCGAGGCCTTTCTCGGTTAAGAAGTTGGCGAAGTCACCTCCTTGGAGGTTTGGATTAAGACCCAGATAACTTCTGCTGATAATGTTGGATATTGCTTGTCGCTCATCCCCATACATAATGTGGTCTCTCAATCTATCCAAGTCTTCATCCGTATAAATTCCGCTTGTTCCTAACTGTACCGGGTTCTTGTAATGCCAATCTGTTTGAGTATTTGGATTAAGAGTCTGTGGAGGCTCTATTTGAATCGGAGTCCCTACGAGAGAGTACCAATGGCTCTCCATAAGGAAAGCTGGAGGCATGATAGGGTTGCAACTTATTTCAGTTCCATGTCTAGCTAAAGTATGGTATTTAGGTTTCACATAGTAAGACTCGTTATGATAAACAACAGGGAACTCCATATAGCAGGTTGCCCCTGTATCTCTTCTTACCACTGGCACTGGTTGACAGGTTGTGACATAGATAACTTCTCCAAGTTGTCGCCCAGCAGCTCCTGGACCTCCATGATGTATATAAGCAAACTCGTTGGGTGATATCATTGCTAGGGCTAAGGAGTTCTCAAGGGTCTGGTATCTATTTTGGCACAACAGGAGATGGAGGTGATTGTATAGTGTTTTGAAATTCTGCTCATGGTTTCTTTCAATGTACAAGAATTTTGAATTCATATAAGTAAAAAGGTCCATTTCTTTTGCATCTAACTGTTTTCTCTTGTGGTAGAAGCTCATGCCGTTTTTCCTAACTACTATTAATTTTGGGTGATCTGTTACATACGAGTCGAGATGACATAGACTATATTTATTTGTCATACGAAAGTTAAATACCACGGGACCCCTTTCTACTGAAACCATACTTCCTAAGAACATACCTTTCGACTTCTGAGTTCTGGTAATATTGGCTGGGCCCTCATATAATACCTTAGTAGATAACGAGTGGCAGTTGTCATCTTCCTTTACGAACCAGTATGACTCACCTTTGAAGGAGTCTGAACACTCTCCTCTCGTGTATTGACAGAGTAGCCCTGACTCCAGATGTATCTCATCCTTTTCACCTGTGACAACTGCTGTCGATTCGGTTAGAGTAACCGAGAAAGAACCGGTAGCAACTACATTCTGCCATGTACCAAATGAATCGGAAAAGCTCGACCCTTCACAAGCTCCATTTTGAGTTAATCTGCCTGTAAGCGTTCTGGTCATGGTTGTGCTCATTCCTGGTTTTAGGTCGTGGAAAACTATTTTATAGTCTGGGTTAAAATACAAAGATGTCGTTCCAGTTTCGTGGGCCTCAATACATCGTGCTCTTCCCAAGTTATATATATACTCAGCCATTCCTCCTTCAACCAGACTATTATGGCTGCTATGGCCACAGTATGACACTTGTCTGACTAGACGTACAAGACATGATCGCACCTTCACCATAAATGTTTCAGATGTTTCTAGTAACTGGATCTCTTCTGATGATGTAATGACCTCCTCCTTCTGGTCTAAACAAGGTTCTACATATCGAAGATTGATTCTCGTGAAATTTAAGTTTGGTCCTGCACAGTCATATGCGATGATACTACTAACAGGTGTTATTCCTAAGAGGAAACTTATTCCAACAAGTAGCCGTATCATTATAAACTCCTAACGTAAATCTAATGAATAGAAAGAGGTGATTGTATAGTGTTTTGAAATTCTGCTCATGGTTTCTTTCAATGTACAAGAATTTTGAATTCATATAAGTAAAAAGGTCCATTTCTTTTGCATCTAACTGTTTTCTCTTGTGGTAGAAGCTCATGCCGTTTTTCCTAACTACTATTAATTTTGGGTGATCTGTTACATACGAGTCGAGATGACATAGACTATATTTATTTGTCATACGAAAGTTAAATACCACGGGACCTCTTTCTACTGAAACCATACTTCCTAAGAACATACCTTTCGACTTCTGAGTTCTGGTAATATTGGCTGGGCCCTCATATAATACCTTAGTAGATAACGAGTGGCAGTTGTCATCTTCCTTTACGAACCAGTATGACTCACCTTTGAAGGAGTCTGAACACTCTCCTCTCGTGTATTGACAGAGTAGCCCTGACTCCAGATGTATCTCATCCTTTTCACCTGTGACAACTGCTGTCGATTCGGTTAGAGTAACCGAGAAAGAACCGGTAGCAACTACATTCTGCCATGTACCAAATGAATCGGAAAAGCTCGACCCTTCACAAGCTCCATTTTGAGTTAATCTGCCTGTAAGCGTTCTGGTCATGGTTGTGCTCATTCCTGGTTTTGGGTCGTGGAAAACTATTTTATAGTCTGGGTTAAAATACAAAGATGTCGTTCCAGTTTCGTGGGCCTCAATACATCGTGCTCTTCCCAAGTTATATATATACTCAGCCATTCCTCCTTCAACCAGACTATTATGGCTGCTATGGCCACAGTATGACACTTGTCTGACTAGACGTACAAGACATGATCGCACCTTCACCATAAATGTTTCAGATGTTTCTAGTAACTGGATCTCTTCTGATGATGTAATGACCTCCTCCTTCTGGTCTAAACAAGGTTCTACATATCGAAGATTGATTCTCGTGAAATTTAAGTTTGGTCCTGCACAGTCATATGCGATGATACTACTAACAGGTGTTATTCCTAAGAGGAAACTTATTCCAACAAGTAGCCGTATCATTATAAACTCCTAACGTAAATCTAATGAATAGAAAGAGGTGATTGTATAGTGTTTTGAAATTCTGCTCATGGTTTCTTTCAATGTACAAGAATTTTGAATTCATATAAGTAAAAAGGTCCATTTCTTTTGCATCTAACTGTTTTCTCTTGTGGTAGAAGCTCATGCCGTTTTTCCTAACTACTATTAATTTTGGGTGATCTGTTACATACGAGTCGAGATGACATAGACTATATTTATTTGTCATACGAAAGTTAAATACCACGGGACCCCTTTCTACTGAAACCATACTTCCTAAGAACATACCTTTCGACTTCTGAGTTCTGGTAATATTGGCTGGGCCCTCATATAATACCTTAGTAGATAACGAGTGGCAGTTGTCATCTTCCTTTACGAACCAGTATGACTCACCTTTGAAGGAGTCTGAACACTCTCCTCTCGTGTATTGACAGAGTAGCCCTGACTCCAGATGTATCTCATCCTTTTCACCTGTGACAACTGCTGTCGATTCGGTTAGAGTAACCGAGAAAGAACCGGTAGCAACTACATTCTGCCATGTACCAAATGAATCGGAAAAGCTCGACCCTTCACAAGCTCCATTTTGAGTTAATCTGCCTGTAAGCGTTCTGGTCATGGTTGTGCTCATTCCTGGTTTTAGGTCGTGGAAAACTATTTTATAGTCTGGGTTAAAATACAAAGATGTCGTTCCAGTTTCGTGGGCCTCAATACATCGTGCTCTTCCCAAGTTATATATATACTCAGCCATTCCTCCTTCAACCAGACTATTATGGCTGCTATGGCCACAGTATGACACTTGTCTGACTAGACGTACAAGACATGATCGCACCTTCACCATAAATGTTTCAGATGTTTCTAGTAACTGGATCTCTTCTGATGATGTAATGACCTCCTCCTTCTGGTCTAAACAAGGTTCTACATATCGAAGATTGATTCTCGTGAAATTTAAGTTTGGTCCTGCACAGTCATATGCGATGATACTACTAACAGGTGTTATTCCTAAGAGGAAACTTATTCCAACAAGTAGCCGTATCATTATAAACTCCTAACGTAAATCTAATGAATAGAAAGAGGTGATTGTATAGTGTTTTGAAATTCTGCTCATGGTTTCTTTCAATGTACAAGAATTTTGAATTCATATAAGTAAAAAGGTCCATTTCTTTTGCATCTAACTGTTTTCTCTTGTGGTAGAAGCTCATGCCGTTTTTCCTAACTACTATTAATTTTGGGTGATCTGTTACATACGAGTCGAGATGACATAGACTATATTTATTTGTCATACGAAAGTTAAATACCACGGGACCCCTTTCTACTGAAACCATACTTCCTAAGAACATACCTTTCGACTTCTGAGTTCTGGTAATATTGGCTGGGCCCTCATATAATACCTTAGTAGATAACGAGTGGCAGTTGTCATCTTCCTTTACGAACCAGTATGACTCACCTTTGAAGGAGTCTGAACACTCTCCTCTCGTGTATTGACAGAGTAGCCCTGACTCCAGATGTATCTCATCCTTTTCACCTGTGACAACTGCTGTCGATTCGGTTAGAGTAACCGAGAAAGAACCGGTAGCAACTACATTCTGCCATGTACCAAATGAATCGGAAAAGCTCGACCCTTCACAAGCTCCATTTTGAGTTAATCTGCCTGTAAGCGTTCTGGTCATGGTTGTGCTCATTCCTGGTTTTAGGTCGTGGAAAACTATTTTATAGTCTGGGTTAAAATACAAAGATGTCGTTCCAGTTTCGTGGGCCTCAATACATCGTGCTCTTCCCAAGTTATATATATACTCAGCCATTCCTCCTTCAACCAGACTATTATGGCTGCTATGGCCACAGTATGACACTTGTCTGACTAGACGTACAAGACATGATCGCACCTTCACCATAAATGTTTCAGATGTTTCTAGTAACTGGATCTCTTCTGATGATGTAATGACCTCCTCCTTCTGGTCTAAACAAGGTTCTACATATCGAAGATTGATTCTCGTGAAATTTAAGTTTGGTCCTGCACAGTCATATGCGATGATACTACTAACAGGTGTTATTCCTAAGAGGAAACTTATTCCAACAAGTAGCCGTATCATTATAAACTCCTAACGTAAATCTAATGAATAGAAAGAGGTGATTGTATAGTGTTTTGAAATTCTGCTCATGGTTTCTTTCAATGTACAAGAATTTTGAATTCATATAAGTAAAAAGGTCCATTTCTTTTGCATCTAACTGTTTTCTCTTGTGGTAGAAGCTCATGCCGTTTTTCCTAACTACTATTAATTTTGGGTGATCTGTTACATACGAGTCGAGATGACATAGACTATATTTATTTGTCATACGAAAGTTAAATACCACGGGACCTCTTTCTACTGAAACCATACTTCCTAAGAACATACCTTTCGACTTCTGAGTTCTGGTAATATTGGCTGGGCCCTCATATAATACCTTAGTAGATAACGAGTGGCAGTTGTCATCTTCCTTTACGAACCAGTATGACTCACCTTTGAAGGAGTCTGAACACTCTCCTCTCGTGTATTGACAGAGTAGCCCTGACTCCAGATGTATCTCATCCTTTTCACCTGTGACAACTGCTGTCGATTCGGTTAGAGTAACCGAGAAAGAACCGGTAGCAACTACATTCTGCCATGTACCAAATGAATCGGAAAAGCTCGACCCTTCACAAGCTCCATTTTGAGTTAATCTGCCTGTAAGCGTTCTGGTCATGGTTGTGCTCATTCCTGGTTTTAGGTCGTGGAAAACTATTTTATAGTCTGGGTTAAAATACAAAGATGTCGTTCCAGTTTCGTGGGCCTCAATACATCGTGCTCTTCCCAAGTTATATATATACTCAGCCATTCCTCCTTCAACCAGACTATTATGGCTGCTATGGCCACAGTATGACACTTGTCTGACTAGACGTACAAGACATGATCGCACCTTCACCATAAATGTTTCAGATGTTTCTAGTAACTGGATCTCTTCTGATGATGTAATGACCTCCTCCTTCTGGTCTAAACAAGGTTCTACATATCGAAGATTGATTCTCGTGAAATTTAAGTTTGGTCCTGCACAGTCATATGCGATGATACTACTAACAGGTGTTATTCCTAAGAGGAAACTTATTCCAACAAGTAGCCGTATCATTATAAACTCCTAACGTAAATCTAATGAATAGAAAGAGGTGATTGTATAGTGTTTTGAAATTCTGCTCATGGTTTCTTTCAATGTACAAGAATTTTGAATTCATATAAGTAAAAAGGTCCATTTCTTTTGCATCTAACTGTTTTCTCTTGTGGTAGAAGCTCATGCCGTTTTTCCTAACTACTATTAATTTTGGGTGATCTGTTACATACGAGTCGAGATGACATAGACTATATTTATTTGTCATACGAAAGTTAAATACCACGGGACCCCTTTCTACTGAAACCATACTTCCTAAGAACATACCTTTCGACTTCTGAGTTCTGGTAATATTGGCTGGGCCCTCATATAATACCTTAGTAGATAACGAGTGGCAGTTGTCATCTTCCTTTACGAACCAGTATGACTCACCTTTGAAGGAGTCTGAACACTCTCCTCTCGTGTATTGACAGAGTAGCCCTGACTCCAGATGTATCTCATCCTTTTCACCTGTGACAACTGCTGTCGATTCGGTTAGAGTAACCGAGAAAGAACCGGTAGCAACTACATTCTGCCATGTACCAAATGAATCGGAAAAGCTCGACCCTTCACAAGCTCCATTTTGAGTTAATCTGCCTGTAAGCGTTCTGGTCATGGTTGTGCTCATTCCTGGTTTTAGGTCGTGGAAAACTATTTTATAGTCTGGGTTAAAATACAAAGATGTCGTTCCAGTTTCGTGGGCCTCAATACATCGTGCTCTTCCCAAGTTATATATATACTCAGCGATTCCTCCTTCAACCAGACTATTATGGCTGCTATGGCCACAGTATGACACTTGTCTGACTAGACGTACAAGACATGATCGCACCTTCACCATAAATGTTTCAGATGTTTCTAGTAACTGGATCTCTTCTGATGATGTAATGACCTCCTCCTTCTGGTCTAAACAAGGTTCTACATATCGAAGATTGATTCTCGTGAAATTTAAGTTTGGTCCTGCACAGTCATATGCGATGATACTACTAACAGGTGTTATTCCTAAGAGGAAACTTATTCCAACAAGTAGCCGTATCATTATAAACTCCTAACGTAAATCTAATGAATAGAAAGAGGTGATTGTATAGTGTTTTGAAATTCTGCTCATGGTTTCTTTCAATGTACAAGAATTTTGAATTCATATAAGTAAAAAGGTCCATTTCTTTTGCATCTAACTGTTTTCTCTTGTGGTAGAAGCTCATGCCGTTTTTCCTAACTACTATTAATTTTGGGTGATCTGTTACATACGAGTCGAGATGACATAGACTATATTTATTTGTCATACGAAAGTTAAATACCACGGGACCCCTTTCTACTGAAACCATACTTCCTAAGAACATACCTTTCGACTTCTGAGTTCTGGTAATATTGGCTGGGCCCTCATATAATACCTTAGTAGATAACGAGTGGCAGTTGTCATCTTCCTTTACGAACCAGTATGACTCACCTTTGAAGGAGTCTGAACACTCTCCTCTCGTGTATTGACAGAGTAGCCCTGACTCCAGATGTATCTCATCCTTTTCACCTGTGACAACTGCTGTCGATTCGGTTAGAGTAACCGAGAAAGAACCGGTAGCAACTACATTCTGCCATGTACCAAATGAATCGGAAAAGCTCGACCCTTCACAAGCTCCATTTTGAGTTAATCTGCCTGTAAGCGTTCTGGTCATGGTTGTGCTCATTCCTGGTTTTAGGTCGTGGAAAACTATTTTATAGTCTGGGTTAAAATACAAAGATGTCGTTCCAGTTTCGTGGGCCTCAATACATCGTGCTCTTCCCAAGTTATATATATACTCAGCCATTCCTCCTTCAACCAGACTATTATGGCTGCTATGGCCACAGTATGACACTTGTCTGACTAGACGTACAAGACATGATCGCACCTTCACCATAAATGTTTCAGATGTTTCTAGTAACTGGATCTCTTCTGATGATGTAATGACCTCCTCCTTCTGGTCTAAACAAGGTTCTACATATCGAAGATTGATTCTCGTGAAATTTAAGTTTGGTCCTGCACAGTCATATGCGATGATACTACTAACAGGTGTTATTCCTAAGAGGAAACTTATTCCAACAAGTAGCCGTATCATTATAAACTCCTAACGTAAATCTAATGAATAGAAAGAGGTGATTGTATAGTGTTTTGAAATTCTGCTCATGGTTTCTTTCAATGTACAAGAATTTTGAATTCATATAAGTAAAAAGGTCCATTTCTTTTGCATCTAACTGTTTTCTCTTGTGGTAGAAGCTCATGCCGTTTTTCCTAACTACTATTAATTTTGGGTGATCTGTTACATACGAGTCGAGATGACATAGACTATATTTATTTGTCATACGAAAGTTAAATACCACGGGACCCCTTTCTACTGAAACCATACTTCCTAAGAACATACCTTTCGACTTCTGAGTTCTGGTAATATTGGCTGGGCCCTCATATAATACCTTAGTAGATAACGAGTGGCAGTTGTCATCTTCCTTTACGAACCAGTATGACTCACCTTTGAAGGAGTCTGAACACTCTCCTCTCGTGTATTGACAGAGTAGCCCTGACTCCAGATGTATCTCATCCTTTTCACCTGTGACAACTGCTGTCGATTCGGTTAGAGTAACCGAGAAAGAACCGGTAGCAACTACATTCTGCCATGTACCAAATGAATCGGAAAAGCTCGACCCTTCACAAGCTCCATTTTGAGTTAATCTGCCTGTAAGCGTTCTGGTCATGGTTGTGCTCATTCCTGGTTTTAGGTCGTGGAAAACTATTTTATAGTCTGGGTTAAAATACAAAGATGTCGTTCCAGTTTCGTGGGCCTCAATACATCGTGCTCTTCCCAAGTTATATATATACTCAGCCATTCCTCCTTCAACCAGACTATTATGGCTGCTATGGCCACAGTATGACACTTGTCTGACTAGACGTACAAGACATGATCGCACCTTCACCATAAATGTTTCAGATGTTTCTAGTAACTGGATCTCTTCTGATGATGTAATGACCTCCTCCTTCTGGTCTAAACAAGGTTCTACATATCGAAGATTGATTCTCGTGAAATTTAAGTTTGGTCCTGCACAGTCATATGCGATGATACTACTAACAGGTGTTATTCCTAAGAGGAAACTTATTCCAACAAGTAGCCGTATCATTATAAACTCCTAACGTAAATCTAATGAATAGAAAGAGGTGATTGTATAGTGTTTTGAAATTCTGCTCATGGTTTCTTTCAATGTACAAGAATTTTGAATTCATATAAGTAAAAAGGTCCATTTCTTTTGCATCTAACTGTTTTCTCTTGTGGTAGAAGCTCATGCCGTTTTTCCTAACTACTATTAATTTTGGGTGATCTGTTACATACGAGTCGAGATGACATAGACTATATTTATTTGTCATACGAAAGTTAAATACCACGGGACCCCTTTCTACTGAAACCATACTTCCTAAGAACATACCTTTCGACTTCTGAGTTCTGGTAATATTGGCTGGGCCCTCATATAATACCTTAGTAGATAACGAGTGGCAGTTGTCATCTTCCTTTACGAACCAGTATGACTCACCTTTGAAGGAGTCTGAACACTCTCCTCTCGTGTATTGACAGAGTAGCCCTGACTCCAGATGTATCTCATCCTTTTCACCTGTGACAACTGCTGTCGATTCGGTTAGAGTAACCGAGAAAGAACCGGTAGCAACTACATTCTGCCATGTACCAAATGAATCGGAAAAGCTCGACCCTTCACAAGCTCCATTTTGAGTTAATCTGCCTGTAAGCGTTCTGGTCATGGTTGTGCTCATTCCTGGTTTTAGGTCGTGGAAAACTATTTTATAGTCTGGGTTAAAATACAAAGATGTCGTTCCAGTTTCGTGGGCCTCAATACATCGTGCTCTTCCCAAGTTATATATATACTCAGCCATTCCTCCTTCAACCAGACTATTATGGCTGCTATGGCCACAGTATGACACTTGTCTGACTAGACGTACAAGACATGATCGCACCTTCACCATAAATGTTTCAGATGTTTCTAGTAACTGGATCTCTTCTGATGATGTAATGACCTCCTCCTTCTGGTCTAAACAAGGTTCTACATATCGAAGATTGATTCTCGTGAAATTTAAGTTTGGTCCTGCACAGTCATATGCGATGATACTACTAACAGGTGTTATTCCTAAGAGGAAACTTATTCCAACAAGTAGCCGTATCATTATAAACTCCTAACGTAAATCTAATGAATAGAAAGAGGTGATTGTATAGTGTTTTGAAATTCTGCTCATGGTTTCTTTCAATGTACAAGAATTTTGAATTCATATAAGTAAAAAGGTCCATTTCTTTTGCATCTAACTGTTTTCTCTTGTGGTAGAAGCTCATGCCGTTTTTCCTAACTACTATTAATTTTGGGTGATCTGTTACATACGAGTCGAGATGACATAGACTATATTTATTTGTCATACGAAAGTTAAATACCACGGGACCTCTTTCTACTGAAACCATACTTCCTAAGAACATACCTTTCGACTTCTGAGTTCTGGTAATATTGGCTGGGCCCTCATATAATACCTTAGTAGATAACGAGTGGCAGTTGTCATCTTCCTTTACGAACCAGTATGACTCACCTTTGAAGGAGTCTGAACACTCTCCTCTCGTGTATTGACAGAGTAGCCCTGACTCCAGATGTATCTCATCCTTTTCACCTGTGACAACTGCTGTCGATTCGGTTAGAGTAACCGAGAAAGAACCGGTAGCAACTACATTCTGCCATGTACCAAATGAATCGGAAAAGCTCGACCCTTCACAAGCTCCATTTTGAGTTAATCTGCCTGTAAGCGTTCTGGTCATGGTTGTGCTCATTCCTGGTTTTAGGTCGTGGAAAACTATTTTATAGTCTGGGTTAAAATACAAAGATGTCGTTCCAGTTTCGTGGGCCTCAATACATCGTGCTCTTCCCAAGTTATATATATACTCAGCCATTCCTCCTTCAACCAGACTATTATGGCTGCTATGGCCACAGTATGACACTTGTCTGACTAGACGTACAAGACATGATCGCACCTTCACCATAAATGTTTCAGATGTTTCTAGTAACTGGATCTCTTCTGATGATGTAATGACCTCCTCCTTCTGGTCTAAACAAGGTTCTACATATCGAAGATTGATTCTCGTGAAATTTAAGTTTGGTCCTGCACAGTCATATGCGATGATACTACTAACAGGTGTTATTCCTAAGAGGAAACTTATTCCAACAAGTAGCCGTATCATTATAAACTCCTAACGTAAATCTAATGAATAGAAAGAGGTGATTGTATAGTGTTTTGAAATTCTGCTCATGGTTTCTTTCAATGTACAAGAATTTTGAATTCATATAAGTAAAAAGGTCCATTTCTTTTGCATCTAACTGTTTTCTCTTGTGGTAGAAGCTCATGCCGTTTTTCCTAACTACTATTAATTTTGGGTGATCTGTTACATACGAGTCGAGATGACATAGACTATATTTATTTGTCATACGAAAGTTAAATACCACGGGACCCCTTTCTACTGAAACCATACTTCCTAAGAACATACCTTTCGACTTCTGAGTTCTGGTAATATTGGCTGGGCCCTCATATAATACCTTAGTAGATAACGAGTGGCAGTTGTCATCTTCCTTTACGAACCAGTATGACTCACCTTTGAAGGAGTCTGAACACTCTCCTCTCGTGTATTGACAGAGTAGCCCTGACTCCAGATGTATCTCATCCTTTTCACCTGTGACAACTGCTGTCGATTCGGTTAGAGTAACCGAGAAAGAACCGGTAGCAACTACATTCTGCCATGTACCAAATGAATCGGAAAAGCTCGACCCTTCACAAGCTCCATTTTGAGTTAATCTGCCTGTAAGCGTTCTGGTCATGGTTGTGCTCATTCCTGGTTTTAGGTCGTGGAAAACTATTTTATAGTCTGGGTTAAAATACAAAGATGTCGTTCCAGTTTCGTGGGCCTCAATACATCGTGCTCTTCCCAAGTTATATATATACTCAGCCATTCCTCCTTCAACCAGACTATTATGGCTGCTATGGCCACAGTATGACACTTGTCTGACTAGACGTACAAGACATGATCGCACCTTCACCATAAATGTTTCAGATGTTTCTAGTAACTGGATCTCTTCTGATGATGTAATGACCTCCTCCTTCTGGTCTAAACAAGGTTCTACATATCGAAGATTGATTCTCGTGAAATTTAAGTTTGGTCCTGCACAGTCATATGCGATGATACTACTAACAGGTGTTATTCCTAAGAGGAAACTTATTCCAACAAGTAGCCGTATCATTATAAACTCCTAACGTAAATCTAATGAATAGAAAGAGGTGATTGTATAGTGTTTTGAAATTCTGCTCATGGTTTCTTTCAATGTACAAGAATTTTGAATTCATATAAGTAAAAAGGTCCATTTCTTTTGCATCTAACTGTTTTCTCTTGTGGTAGAAGCTCATGCCGTTTTTCCTAACTACTATTAATTTTGGGTGATCTGTTACATACGAGTCGAGATGACATAGACTATATTTATTTGTCATACGAAAGTTAAATACCACGGGACCCCTTTCTACTGAAACCATACTTCCTAAGAACATACCTTTCGACTTCTGAGTTCTGGTAATATTGGCTGGGCCCTCATATAATACCTTAGTAGATAACGAGTGGCAGTTGTCATCTTCCTTTACGAACCAGTATGACTCACCTTTGAAGGAGTCTGAACACTCTCCTCTCGTGTATTGACAGAGTAGCCCTGACTCCAGATGTATCTCATCCTTTTCACCTGTGACAACTGCTGTCGATTCGGTTAGAGTAACCGAGAAAGAACCGGTAGCAACTACATTCTGCCATGTACCAAATGAATCGGAAAAGCTCGACCCTTCACAAGCTCCATTTTGAGTTAATCTGCCTGTAAGCGTTCTGGTCATGGTTGTGCTCATTCCTGGTTTTAGGTCGTGGAAAACTATTTTATAGTCTGGGTTAAAATACAAAGATGTCGTTCCAGTTTCGTGGGCCTCAATACATCGTGCTCTTCCCAAGTTATATATATACTCAGCCATTCCTCCTTCAACCAGACTATTATGGCTGCTATGGCCACAGTATGACACTTGTCTGACTAGACGTACAAGACATGATCGCACCTTCACCATAAATGTTTCAGATGTTTCTAGTAACTGGATCTCTTCTGATGATGTAATGACCTCCTCCTTCTGGTCTAAACAAGGTTCTACATATCGAAGATTGATTCTCGTGAAATTTAAGTTTGGTCCTGCACAGTCATATGCGATGATACTACTAACAGGTGTTATTCCTAAGAGGAAACTTATTCCAACAAGTAGCCGTATCATTATAAACTCCTAACGTAAATCTAATGAATAGAAAGAGGTGATTGTATAGTGTTTTGAAATTCTGCTCATGGTTTCTTTCAATGTACAAGAATTTTGAATTCATATAAGTAAAAAGGTCCATTTCTTTTGCATCTAACTGTTTTCTCTTGTGGTAGAAGCTCATGCCGTTTTTCCTAACTACTATTAATTTTGGGTGATCTGTTACATACGAGTCGAGATGACATAGACTATATTTATTTGTCATACGAAAGTTAAATACCACGGGACCTCTTTCTACTGAAACCATACTTCCTAAGAACATACCTTTCGACTTCTGAGTTCTGGTAATATTGGCTGGGCCCTCATATAATACCTTAGTAGATAACGAGTGGCAGTTGTCATCTTCCTTTACGAACCAGTATGACTCACCTTTGAAGGAGTCTGAACACTCTCCTCTCGTGTATTGACAGAGTAGCCCTGACTCCAGATGTATCTCATCCTTTTCACCTGTGACAACTGCTGTCGATTCGGTTAGAGTAACCGAGAAAGAACCGGTAGCAACTACATTCTGCCATGTACCAAATGAATCGGAAAAGCTCGACCCTTCACAAGCTCCATTTTGAGTTAATCTGCCTGTAAGCGTTCTGGTCATGGTTGTGCTCATTCCTGGTTTTAGGTCGTGGAAAACTATTTTATAGTCTGGGTTAAAATACAAAGATGTCGTTCCAGTTTCGTGGGCCTCAATACATCGTGCTCTTCCCAAGTTATATATATACTCAGCCATTCCTCCTTCAACCAGACTATTATGGCTGCTATGGCCACAGTATGACACTTGTCTGACTAGACGTACAAGACATGATCGCACCTTCACCATAAATGTTTCAGATGTTTCTAGTAACTGGATCTCTTCTGATGATGTAATGACCTCCTCCTTCTGGTCTAAACAAGGTTCTACATATCGAAGATTGATTCTCGTGAAATTTAAGTTTGGTCCTGCACAGTCATATGCGATGATACTACTAACAGGTGTTATTCCTAAGAGGAAACTTATTCCAACAAGTAGCCGTATCATTATAAACTCCTAACGTAAATCTAATGAATAGAAAGAGGTGATTGTATAGTGTTTTGAAATTCTGCTCATGGTTTCTTTCAATGTACAAGAATTTTGAATTCATATAAGTAAAAAGGTCCATTTCTTTTGCATCTAACTGTTTTCTCTTGTGGTAGAAGCTCATGCCGTTTTTCCTAACCACTATTAATTTTGGGTGATCTGTTACATACGAGTCGAGATGACATAGACTATATTTATTTGTCATACGAAAGTTAAATACCACGGGACCCCTTTCTACTGAAACCATACTTCCTAAGAACATACCTTTCGACTTCTGAGTTCTGGTAATATTGGCTGGGCCCTCATATAATACCTTAGTAGATAACGAGTGGCAGTTGTCATCTTCCTTTACGAACCAGTATGACTCACCTTTGAAGGAGTCTGAACACTCTCCTCTCGTGTATTGACAGAGTAGCCCTGACTCCAGATGTATCTCATCCTTTTCACCTGTGACAACTGCTGTCGATTCGGTTAGAGTAACCGAGAAAGAACCGGTAGCAACTACATTCTGCCATGTACCAAATGAATCGGAAAAGCTCGACCCTTCACAAGCTCCATTTTGAGTTAATCTGCCTGTAAGCGTTCTGGTCATGGTTGTGCTCATTCCTGGTTTTAGGTCGTGGAAAACTATTTTATAGTCTGGGTTAAAATACAAAGATGTCGTTCCAGTTTCGTGGGCCTCAATACATCGTGCTCTTCCCAAGTTATATATATACTCAGCCATTCCTCCTTCAACCAGACTATTATGGCTGCTATGGCCACAGTATGACACTTGTCTGACTAGACGTACAAGACATGATCGCACCTTCACCATAAATGTTTCAGATGTTTCTAGTAACTGGATCTCTTCTGATGATGTAATGACCTCCTCCTTCTGGTCTAAACAAGGTTCTACATATCGAAGATTGATTCTCGTGAAATTTAAGTTTGGTCCTGCACAGTCATATGCGATGATACTACTAACAGGTGTTATTCCTAAGAGGAAACTTATTCCAACAAGTAGCCGTATCATTATAAACTCCTAACGTAAATCTAATGAATAGAAAGAGGTGATTGTATAGTGTTTTGAAATTCTGCTCATGGTTTCTTTCAATGTACAAGAATTTTGAATTCATATAAGTAAAAAGGTCCATTTCTTTTGCATCTAACTGTTTTCTCTTGTGGTAGAAGCTCATGCCGTTTTTCCTAACTACTATTAATTTTGGGTGATCTGTTACATACGAGTCGAGATGACATAGACTATATTTATTTGTCATACGAAAGTTAAATACCACGGGACCCCTTTCTACTGAAACCATACTTCCTAAGAACATACCTTTCGACTTCTGAGTTCTGGTAATATTGGCTGGGCCCTCATATAATACCTTAGTAGATAACGAGTGGCAGTTGTCATCTTCCTTTACGAACCAGTATGACTCACCTTTGAAGGAGTCTGAACACTCTCCTCTCGTGTATTGACAGAGTAGCCCTGACTCCAGATGTATCTCATCCTTTTCACCTGTGACAACTGCTGTCGATTCGGTTAGAGTAACCGAGAAAGAACCGGTAGCAACTACATTCTGCCATGTACCAAATGAATCGGAAAAGCTCGACCCTTCACAAGCTCCATTTTGAGTTAATCTGCCTGTAAGCGTTCTGGTCATGGTTGTGCTCATTCCTGGTTTTAGGTCGTGGAAAACTATTTTATAGTCTGGGTTAAAATACAAAGATGTCGTTCCAGTTTCGTGGGCCTCAATACATCGTGCTCTTCCCAAGTTATATATATACTCAGCCATTCCTCCTTCAACCAGACTATTATGGCTGCTATGGCCACAGTATGACACTTGTCTGACTAGACGTACAAGACATGATCGCACCTTCACCATAAATGTTTCAGATGTTTCTAGTAACTGGATCTCTTCTGATGATGTAATGACCTCCTCCTTCTGGTCTAAACAAGGTTCTACATATCGAAGATTGATTCTCGTGAAATTTAAGTTTGGTCCTGCACAGTCATATGCGATGATACTACTAACAGGTGTTATTCCTAAGAGGAAACTTATTCCAACAAGTAGCCGTATCATTATAAACTCCTAACGTAAATCTAATGAATAGAAAGAGGTGATTGTATAGTGTTTTGAAATTCTGCTCATGGTTTCTTTCAATGTACAAGAATTTTGAATTCATATAAGTAAAAAGGTCCATTTCTTTTGCATCTAACTGTTTTCTCTTGTGGTAGAAGCTCATGCCGTTTTTCCTAACTACTATTAATTTTGGGTGATCTGTTACATACGAGTCGAGATGACATAGACTATATTTATTTGTCATACGAAAGTTAAATACCACGGGACCTCTTTCTACTGAAACCATACTTCCTAAGAACATACCTTTCGACTTCTGAGTTCTGGTAATATTGGCTGGGCCCTCATATAATACCTTAGTAGATAACGAGTGGCAGTTGTCATCTTCCTTTACGAACCAGTATGACTCACCTTTGAAGGAGTCTGAACACTCTCCTCTCGTGTATTGACAGAGTAGCCCTGACTCCAGATGTATCTCATCCTTTTCACCTGTGACAACTGCTGTCGATTCGGTTAGAGTAACCGAGAAAGAACCGGTAGCAACTACATTCTGCCATGTACCAAATGAATCGGAAAAGCTCGACCCTTCACAAGCTCCATTTTGAGTTAATCTGCCTGTAAGCGTTCTGGTCATGGTTGTGCTCATTCCTGGTTTTAGGTCGTGGAAAACTATTTTATAGTCTGGGTTAAAATACAAAGATGTCGTTCCAGTTTCGTGGGCCTCAATACATCGTGCTCTTCCCAAGTTATATATATACTCAGCCATTCCTCCTTCAACCAGACTATTATGGCTGCTATGGCCACAGTATGACACTTGTCTGACTAGACGTACAAGACATGATCGCACCTTCACCATAAATGTTTCAGATGTTTCTAGTAACTGGATCTCTTCTGATGATGTAATGACCTCCTCCTTCTGGTCTAAACAAGGTTCTACATATCGAAGATTGATTCTCGTGAAATTTAAGTTTGGTCCTGCACAGTCATATGCGATGATACTACTAACAGGTGTTATTCCTAAGAGGAAACTTATTCCAACAAGTAGCCGTATCATTATAAACTCCTAACGTAAATCTAATGAATAGAAAGAGGTGATTGTATAGTGTTTTGAAATTCTGCTCATGGTTTCTTTCAATGTACAAGAATTTTGAATTCATATAAGTAAAAAGGTCCATTTCTTTTGCATCTAACTGTTTTCTCTTGTGGTAGAAGCTCATGCCGTTTTTCCTAACTACTATTAATTTTGGGTGATCTGTTACATACGAGTCGAGATGACATAGACTATATTTATTTGTCATACGAAAGTTAAATACCACGGGACCCCTTTCTACTGAAACCATACTTCCTAAGAACATACCTTTCGACTTCTGAGTTCTGGTAATATTGGCTGGGCCCTCATATAATACCTTAGTAGATAACGAGTGGCAGTTGTCATCTTCCTTTACGAACCAGTATGACTCACCTTTGAAGGAGTCTGAACACTCTCCTCTCGTGTATTGACAGAGTAGCCCTGACTCCAGATGTATCTCATCCTTTTCACCTGTGACAACTGCTGTCGATTCGGTTAGAGTAACCGAGAAAGAACCGGTAGCAACTACATTCTGCCATGTACCAAATGAATCGGAAAAGCTCGACCCTTCACAAGCTCCATTTTGAGTTAATCTGCCTGTAAGCGTTCTGGTCATGGTTGTGCTCATTCCTGGTTTTAGGTCGTGGAAAACTATTTTATAGTCTGGGTTAAAATACAAAGATGTCGTTCCAGTTTCGTGGGCCTCAATACATCGTGCTCTTCCCAAGTTATATATATACTCAGCCATTCCTCCTTCAACCAGACTATTATGGCTGCTATGGCCACAGTATGACACTTGTCTGACTAGACGTACAAGACATGATCGCACCTTCACCATAAATGTTTCAGATGTTTCTAGTAACTGGATCTCTTCTGATGATGTAATGACCTCCTCCTTCTGGTCTAAACAAGGTTCTACATATCGAAGATTGATTCTCGTGAAATTTAAGTTTGGTCCTGCACAGTCATATGCGATGATACTACTAACAGGTGTTATTCCTAAGAGGAAACTTATTCCAACAAGTAGCCGTATCATTATAAACTCCTAACGTAAATCTAATGAATAGAAAGGATTTTATATTATTTTGACTGTTAGAAAGGTGGTCGAAACGTTTCCACCAACTTTCTGAGACAAAACTTTTGTTTTTCTCTCTCCCCCCATTTTTTGCAATTTTGGAACCTCATCCCCAAAAACCTACTACAGGATATATATATATATATATATATAAACAAAACAAAAACAAAAAAGGTGCAACCCGGGCTCCGACACACCGGGCTGCTGTTCCATTCCCCAGCGACTACTCCTCACACCGTGAGGTGAGCAATCACTGGGTC